>CM053981.1:4058727-9926227 GCA_028641955.1 Protonibea diacanthus | reverse complement strand
ATTAAAGTCACTACATTAGATTGTTCATCATCATCCTTCAGGACCTTCCCTTCTTTTGCTCATCCACTTGTGATCTACAAAGATGTCCAGTCTTGCTTGTCAGACTTTAAAGCAGCATAAAATAAATTGTTCACACTCACATCTCCATGATCTGATTTCTTTGAATGCTTTTTAATCCATTATGAAAAAACCTGGAGGCAGATATGTCGGGGTGCTGTTGCTTAAACTGATATTATTGGGCTTGGACTTGTACTCAAGCAGCAACCTCCGTGACTGTGAAGTGAAGCCAATGCCGAAGTGCCAAAAACTGCAGTTCCCCAAAGGGCCACTTGAGGCTGGCTACAGAGCAAGTCAATCCCCGTAAGCCCCCATGTTAAAATGTCCAACTTCACAGTAGGAATAAACATGTTTACAGCCTGGTACAAAAAACAGTTTTGGTCTATAGTTAATTTTCTATGTCCATGACAACTGCAATGAGTCTGGATCTTTATTTAATACACCCATTCAAATGAAATTAAGGCTTAAAGTTATGCATAATAAACAATGTGACAAGTGGGTGATGTTACAGACGGATTATTTGAACAAAAGAGGAAGAGGCAGGCCTCCTAAAATGGCGGTGGCCAGAGCCACCACACTCTGAGCTTCAAAACGACTCTTTGGAAACCTACGGGTAACATCACAGATACAATGTCCATTCTTTATACTGTCAGTGCTCCTTTCTTGGTTAATTAAAAGTTACATTAAAAAAAGCTGTACTGTATCATAGTTTATTATTATCTATTTGCTGCCTATAACGGTAACATAGATGTGTGACCACATGGCTAGTTGGTGTTTAATTGCAAATGTAGCATTAATTAATCAAAGCCAATGTAAAGTGTAAGGTCTGTTTTCAAATTTCATGCATACATTATCTGCACAATTGTATTTCATAGACATGGATATAAAGGGCTAATTTACATAAAGTGAAAAGTGCAGCTGCAGCCTTGAGAGAGCACATAATGACAAGACTCATAATCATATTTACGCTGCTAATAATATCTAATACGATCTAACGCTGCTTCATGATTAAAATGGTACATTCTGCATTTAAAACACTCCAGTGAATTGAACGTGTTGTAAAATCTCATGTGAGTCTCATCTCATCTTCTACAGTTTATGATCTGATTGTTGAAAAAAAAAAACAAGTGTATAAATCAGAGATGCCAGCCGGCTGAACTCAAGTCACTCTGCTAGATGAATATTCACTGAAACTTACGCAACATATCCCTCAACACTATGAGAAACACATGAATCAAAGCTCTCCACTGAGGATTTACTGCTTTATCTTCTCAACTGGAGTTGTTGTGCAACATTTCGTCTCACTAAAGCACCCATTAAGCTAATTGACGCCTTCTGATTAAAGCACAAAAGTCTCGTCTGCAGACGTTTCTATTTTGAGGCTGGTTTTCTGTGTTTTGACTTTAAACGAGGTTGCTTTCCCGGTGACTCTTAGCCGCATTTTGTGTGTGTGTGTGTGTTTGATGTGACGAGCATCAGGAGCGAGGTGTGTATCAGAGAGTGTTAACTGAGGCAGATGCTGCTCATACTGTTGCTGTTGTCACACACAAGCTTTTGTGTGTTATTGAAGAGTGTCATTGTGCTATTATTAGACTTTACAACCACCTGACAACCACACACACACACTGCACACTCGCTCATTTTTAAAATATATATTTACATTCACAAGAGGTTAGAAGTGATAGTACCTACTGTTAGTGCTGTTTTCATATTTCTGCTTCAGTAGAGCTAATCATTAACGTTTTGAATTAAGGTATAATATATTATTTACTGTTTACACTGGATCAATTATTATTTTTTTCCCCTAGTAAGAGCTGAAACTGTGATTCATTACAGTTTTGTAGTCTAAAACAGTCATATTTCATGTTTATTTATTCTGTATTTTAATGGAATTTATAAAGAATAAAGTAGTAACCATAAAAAACATTTTGTATGTTAAGAAAAAAATGTAATGTTTTAACTTTACGGTAAAAGGATATTAGAATTGTTGATTTCACGTTTAAGGTTGCCATTTTATTCCATATTTTACAGTGTAAATACAAGTTTTTTGTGCTGTTTTGCCATATAATTAACATAAAAAATTTACCTATTAATGCTGTAAATATTAGTGTTTTACTGTACAATTAACAGTCCTTAATATAAATTCTACTTTACTTTGTAAAACATCGTATAAATAAAGGTTTTGTCATGAAATATGACTATGTTTTACTAAGATAACGAGGATATTTTGCCTCGATAAATGTTTGTGCTCCTGTTGGGTGTGTTTTGCACACAAAAAGCTTAGCTTTGGTTCAGTTGTTTGGATCTGCAGGAGGACTGCAGCTTTGGTACAAAGTCATTATTTTGATTTGTTCAAACATTTCAAGTTCAAGCTTCTCTGATCGGCTGAATTCACAACACACAGAATGTGCAGTGTGTAAAAGGAGCGTGCCGACACACACTGAACCAAACCGTGTTGACTGTGTGCTGCTGTGACAGAGTCAGGTCAGACACTAATTGACTCTGTGCAGGTGTTAGTGTCTTTTTTGAAGCGTGGAGGGCGACCTTTGGAAATATTTTGGGAATGTGATTGTTGGCTACAAAGAAATGTCATTTCATGCCGTTCACGCTCATATACAGTATGGCCAAAATGTCACTATATGTCAACATAGTGGTTCATGCCATAAGGTAGTGCATGCAGCATGAAGCAAGAGGCAAAAACAATCTGAAGAGTGCCCACACATTGAATGATGCTCCTAAAAAATGATGTTTTATTGAGCACAATAACAATGTTTTGACATTTTCATCAGGTAATGGCGTAAAAATGAAACGCTTCTTATTTTTGCGTCACACGTTAAAAAAATGAGACATTTTGGCCTTTTTTGCCGATTATTTACAGAATGCAAATGCATCCATCTATCCAGCTGAATATAAATGATCCAAAACACTTTGGTGATGTGCAGTGAGGATGAATTTCACATTAGGACACAGATCAGCCAACTATCATCTTAAGAATATATCAAGTATGAAAGGATTTACATCTCCGCAGGATGGAGAGAATGCTGCCCGTGATTTTATCTTCAGAGCAGACTCCACTGCAGTCATGGTGTTTTCACAGTAAAAGGTCAATCAGTCACAAAGATTAGCAGAGTGGATCGCATCGGTCCAGCTCTCTGATCTTTACACTGGTGTCCAGTGCGCCAAAGTATTGAGTTTGGTTTATAAAGCACTAGATGGTTTAAGGTGAAAATACATTTATGATCTGCTGTTTCATCTCTGATGGTGGTCTGCAGTGTCCAAACTAAACATGGCGGAGCAGCATTCAGTTTCTATGCTCCACATACATCAAACAAACTCCCAGAAAACCGACTTTTGAATTAGATTAAATCTGGTTTAACCATTCATAGTTGCACTGTACCATTTATCCTCTTATATACATATATGTTTCTTATTTTGGAATGATATTTTATTGGTTTAAGTCTATTTAAGTGCTATTTTTATCTTGTCTCATTGTCTTGCTGATGAAAGGTGCTGTGCAAATAAACTTACCATGTCCTCATTTATCCTCCTACCTACCCTTTGGCGGTATGCGCTGTCTGAACCACATTAATTAATCAATATATATCAATATCAATTACCATCCTAATCTACTTTGGAAGCTGCTGAAGGTTCTGCAGCCTTTTGCTAAGACAATATAACACCGAGCAGTCTGAAACAGCATTACAAACCAGATTAGTGGATGACAGAAATCTTTATTTACCTGCTTAATTTACTCAAGAATATGTACAGTAAATTATGTCATATCTAGCATCGTATTTTATGGTTTCTTAAATTGTCACCGTCTATGCTAAATGCTCAAATCTAAGGGCTAAACTAAAAGCTTTAAATCTGCTGTGCGAATCAAAATATCAGAACTCCTTGAGTGCTCATGTGGTCCATTAATTTTCTCAGCTCGATACTTCATGTCTTACTGAGTGAGCACTTAGTACAATATTGAGAGTATAAAAATGAGCTGTGAATAGACTTACAGTTGGGGGAAAAAAAACAAAAAAACTAAATCATGCTGTTTCCTTTATGGTTCTTCGGTGCTTGTATAAAGCCAAGTATTTGAGAAAAAATATAAACTGTCAAAGTATGTTGCACCCCTAAAAATTGCAAAAACATGATGTATTACATACACACGGACAAAATTGTTGGTACCCCTCCGTTACATAAGAAAAAAACAATGGTCACTGAAATAACTTGAAAGTAAATGAACGAAATAATGCAAAAACACTCGTTTCTATTTTCTGAAAAATAATTTATTTCCAGAGTAAAATAAATGATATGTTGCCATACAAAAAGTGTAAGAAAGGGGACAAAAGTCAAAACTGTAGTTGCAGAAAGAGAGCGAGAGAGATCAGTAGAGCTGAGTTGGGTTTAAGAGTTGTTCAAATACGTGTCCGGGAATAAATTCAGTGTGTTGTGCACACATAGTGTCCTGTAGCATTTCTCTAACTTTTATCCCAGATATTTTTTTACCCCAATAATATCAACAGCATTTCATCACTAGGAATTGTCCCAAATCTTCTGTGGCATCAAACATACACACATAATATAATTTATACTGTCCTTTCAAATACAGTCTAATAAAACATTCTGGGCCTAATGAAACAAATATATTACTCATTATCTCTTTTACTTGAATGTTCAAACACAAAAGAAATATTCTTCTTTGACTCTTCCACCAGGTGCAAGAGTCCAAAGAAAACATAATTAACATTCTTATCGAATAATCCCTTATTAAGACATATTAGGCTGAATAAACTCTGCAGATAACATGGAAATGAAACAAACTGCTGGGCATGAAAAACAAACCTGCAGCCTGACACAAAACTAGTTAATAAACACGGACGTATCAGATATGAATTGCACATTTGCACCTATGAGACAAGACTTCACAGTCTAGTCTAAACAAGTATGAGAAACAGTGCCCGTGATCCAGCAAGAGGACGAGAAACTGAACAGTGCATGATGATGTGAAAATGCTACCTTTGTTTAAAAGTTATTAGACTTGATTTTCTGACAGTTAAAACGTCTAATAGGCCACTATAATAACCCAGTCAGCGTGTTCCTGTTCTTGTTTGACGAAGAAACCTTCCTGCATTGACGTAAAACGCATTAACCGATGAACTATTAGTTTGTAAACACTTGGCAACTTTTAAATATGAATAACTAAAGAACCACCCAAACTGTTTTAATCATAAAACCTTATTATCGAGTGACAGACAGGACACACAGTGCACTGACTGAAAGGAAACTGTCATTTTTCACACAGATAACTGGAATCATGACAGACCTAAAAACAAATATGGCAACTATAGTTGTAGTAGCATCATGTCCACTGTCTCACTAATAATCAACTAGGACTGAGCCCGACAGTACTGTAGTCGTCTTCTACCACCAAAGTCAACACAGGAATTCACCGGCAACACTGGACAACACCTCGCGGATATGTAAACGACTAAAATGGACCCTTTCGAAAGTTGACCGAGGACGTGGAGCGAAGTGGGGACTCACTTCTCCTGGGACCTGAACGGGCCATTAATTTAATTAACTAGATTGCCTTTATCAAAACGAAAACGAAAAAAACATTTTATCCTTTCAAGAAAAGAAGAATAAAATAGTCCTTTGAGTTGAATATGAATGTCCACATTTTTTTTGCGTAACAAATTATAAAACTGACTCCATATTTTCACAAAACTCGTGGTCCTCTAAGTTATATATAAACTTTGTCCTGTCAGTTTTGGGGCCTTCTGTTAGAGAAGGGTAAAACTCAGCTGCCGACATATGGCCCTCGTGACCTTTTATATACTTCTTGTAGTTCCTGCGTAAGCAATACCATGTGGTTGTGTAGAGGAGGAAGGCGACGCCCTTGAGGATGATGGCAAGGCTCACGTAAAGATGCCTGTAAGCGACGTTGTCGTACAGCAGGCAAGCACCCTTATCACCACAGTCCGAACTCCAGAAAAGGCAAGTCGAGTCAATCCCAGCACCGAATATCAGAGGAGGGGGGATGAATCCTGTAAAACAGAAACACTGACTGAGCACATAAACTTTTAACTTAACTTCAAAGATAAGAAAAAAAACTACTTTATGTGCACTCTGGGTCAGTATCTTGCTCTTTTACTGATTTTTCTCTCTCCCTTTTTTACATGATGCAAGTATACTGTACTCCAGCAGTAAATCATCTCTACTCAGCAGATCTCAGTACCCCTTTGGCTAAACACTGATCTTAGTGTGCATACAGACAGGATGGGGCGTTGTGGCAAGATGTAGCAGGGCTGTGCATTGGTGTGGGGCTGAGGTGGGTTACTGGGTGTGAGTCTGAATGTGCTGAATGCAACAGCTGTGAAATAATCGGGAAATAACTTTTTATTTCTGATGATTAACCGGCTTTATCGAGGTCGGCGCTCGCTCACTCTCGTTAACTGCCTACATTTCTCGACCAAAGCACTCTCAAACCGTCAGACACAAACCAAATTAAACTTCTTTGCGTCACTATTTTGCAGCATAAATTGCGAGTCATACTCAGATTTAGAAATTGGTTACATGAAACACAAGAGGTAGAGTATCAGAGTTTAGATATAGTATATACAGTCTCAATTTCAGACACATTTCAGGCTGACTGTGGAGGGTTTACGCGATCGAGCGTCTGATTGGCGACCGGAGCATTCAAAAACATTTTTAGGCCAAATTGCAGGACTTGTGTATTTCAACTGCATAGAAAATTTCCATCCATTTGAATTACATTGTTTTAATATAAATTAACTAATAAACTTAATGTGAAGCAAGTAATGAGATGTAATTGTATTAATAAACTTGATGTGCTTCCACTACACTGCAGCCTGGTTTATGCATTCAGTATTAAGAAAGCCAATTTGTGCAACTTCTCCACTGCACGCTGGAACAGTTTTTCGCTGACACCCCCGTAACGCACACAGCCGGAGCTGGAACAGGAACAGGCGACCCCCACTTGAATGAAAAAAACCTGCGCTGGAGCACCAGCTCCCGTCTGAATGCAGCCTTAGGAAGGTTACGAAGGTTTTAAAACTTTACGTCTGTGATAGTTCCTCATGCTGTGCTTTGCTTTGTTATGTCTGTACATACGCTGTGTGAGTTTTGTTATGATCTTTGTATAAATAACTGTTTGGTTGGCTCTTTGCTATATTTAGGTCTCTCTTGCAAAAGAGATCTTGATCTCAATCACACCCAGTTCGATGAAGCTCATGTTGCTGCTCTACAATCACCCAAACTCTGTCTTTTCATTTCATATTTTAAATAAATACTCGGACATTTTTGACATTTCTTGCAGAGTAAGCGTGGATAAAATCACTCTGATAAATATGCAGTTACCTTCAGCAGGTGACTAACTTAGCTCAGCATAAAGACTGTAAACGGAGAAACGGCTGACTCGCTCGTTCTGAATGTAAATAAATCTTATTATATAACTCATGGCAAGACAGTAAATAAGCGTATATTCCCAAATCTTGAGCTAGAACACAAAAATAGTTTGGTATAGTGGAAGATTCTGTCCCAAAATCAACACTTAACATGATAAAGTGAATTAAATGATGGATTTAGTCTAAATATACAACAATCATTTAAGAGTTCAATATAAAAATCTATCCTTGATGGCATCTCACATTGGACATTGTCATGAATATTAAATAAAATACATGTTTTTAAGTTGTTTGAGACACAGGAATCATTCAACATAACATTACGTCCTTGTCCTTATGTGCAGTTTACCTGCATGCTTCATGATACTTCATTTAGACTTTCCTAATCCCATTATTCCTCCCACACCTTCATTTGTTTTTCCAGTGTCGCCAACAGTAATGCTGCGTGGTTGGACATGATTGGTTTGTTCCACATTTTGAAATAAATAAAATGAAAGAAGCGTTTGAGGTTGATCAGGTCGTGTATGATGTGTCGTGAGGTTATCTGAGCTCACCTGGGTGAACTCTGGTAAACCTCCAGACACTTGTGGTGTGGATATGGAGGCAGTGTGAAACATTAATGTGGTATCTCATAAAAGTTCTTACCGAGGAGTCTTAGCAGAAGAAACAACACTCCAAGGGCGTATGATTTCAGCTCAGGGCTCACAGTCCTTTAAGAGAAAAAGATATGATAAATTATTATGTTTTTCTTACAGAGATGAACACACACACATTCGCAAACACTGCACACACACACACACACACACACACCTGATGAGGATGATAACGGAGGGAGTCTGGGCCATGGCTCCGACCAGGCTGCATGCACAGATCACACACAGGAAGATGAGGAAAGCCTCCTGGCAGCCCGGCATCGGACATTTCCCAGGAACTGCTGTGGCCAATTTACTGTCAGTGGATATACAGCCACAGCCAGTCAGGTTCTGTGAAGACACAAAGATAATTCAAGAACGAGGGTCAGGGTTAGTGAGAGAGAGAGTAAAGCCTGCTATCAGCACAGTGAAACTAAAAGATATGTGCTTTATATTTGCAAATAAAATTACTGCAGCAGTGATGGTGAAATTTTGTACTGCTGAGCTGAGACAAATTCTCTTTGCATTTGAATATAGACGACACTAATCTGCAGTCGACATCTGATCTCCAAACAGTAAAACTTGTTTGCCCAGCGTGTGATAGCTGATGACAGGACTTTGAAATACTGGGACTCTTTTACTTTGAATTTTAATATCAACTATGTATATAGGACATTTTAATGAGTTTGCATCATCTGCAGTTCATCTGGTAGTTTTTCTCCTGCAGTGATGTGACTCCGTTTTTCTTGTACTGTTACTGATCAGACGGGTAAACACCTGAGAGACGCCAGACGTGGTCTTGGTCCTTCCTGTTTGGGAGCAGCCGGCGAAGCAGGCAGACAGGTAGGTGACACCGTTGGAGCCGCACACGGGGCTGATGGAGGAGGTGAAGCAGTTGCAGTGACTGATGCACTGAGCTTCTGGTTTCTCGCCCACCCGCAGAGTCCTGAACAGAGACACGGAGAGAAAGATGAGAATCCTTTACCACTGTAACTATCAAGTATATCTGTATGAGGCACAAACAAAGAGGAAGAAGCTCTTTCAGTGCTTTATCTGTGATACTATGGGTCCAATTTAGTTCTGGGGCAGGCTGGGTTCAAGATAATAAATCAAAACGTAGTAAAGACCCTGAAGTCTGTATTTATACCAGACCATCATGAAGACAAAAACACACACAAAATTAAGGCCAGATGTCACACCTTAAAAGTACAATATGTAAGATATTTACTGTACTGAATCATAAAATGAGTAATCATACATTAAGGAAACATGCTGAAAATATAAGCGTCTTAACAAATTACTATCTATATATCCGTATATTTCTTATTTTGAAATTCGCATTGATTGATCCGGTCTGATACCGACATGATTCATGCTGAAGGTATGAACGTACTACAGTCGTGGAAGCAAACAAAGTAGATCCAAGGAGTGAATGTTACATTCTGCCTGACATAAAAAGCTCCATGAGCAGACACATGATAAAACACCGTAAATATTTGAGAAATATTGACGTTTTGTTTTTTTTCCAGTGGGTTTCCACCTGATTTCCTGAATCAAAAAATATCTCCGCCATCATCGTCCCTGTCTTTTTTAATCTCATGGACATGTGTTCATATTTTTAAAAGCAAACTCCAGACTTATCTTTTTAATTTGGCTTTTACTTGAACTATTTATTATATTTTCTGTTTATGCATTTTAATCTGTTACACCATTTTTATTTATTTATTTGTCTTATATTTTATTACGCTTTAGGACTCAGGGAAGACTCAGCCTTTCGTACGTGGGCGCCCCATTCATGAGTATTTCTCTTATTCACCTTGTTTACTGTGAGCTGCTGTAACAAGTTAATTTCCCCGGTGTGGGATCAATAAAGTCTGAAATGCTGTCATAGAAGAGATAGAAAAACAACCAGTTTTGCCAGCCAGCCAAGTTTATATTTAAGCTGGTGAATTTCTGCAATTCTTGTTTGGAAAATAAAACAAAACAATGAGTCCATTACAAAATTATTGATGATGAAATGTTCAAATCAATTAATTGACTCATCTCTGCAGCTCTAGTTGTGTTGTCAAGTTGTTGAAGCTAAAAACTGCATGTAAGGTTTGGTTATACACAAACAGCAGTTCTAAAAAAGTAGTCACAGTTGAGCAGCAGATTGATATAATATATTTACTTATTTGTATATTTATTTGTATATACTTATGATATAAAAGTGAATTAAATGTCCTGTTGAATAACAAGTTTGCTCTAAATCTCAGAGGACCGGTCCAGTGAAGTCTGCTGCATTTGTATTCAGTCTGTGTGTCCCTGAGCAAGAGGAGGTCACTTTCTGAATAGAAAATCTTTTTATAGACTCGATGTGATGACACATAGTTGGCTGAATAAAAAGTAAACCTGCTGTGCCCCATTGACCGGCAGTGATAAGAATTTTTATTTACACATTTAGACCCTCTGCAGATCACCTCCAACCTTGGCGGCAGCTTTTCAGCTCAGATTTATTTATTAGAAGAACTGAGTCCTTATTATAGGACATTTTTTTAAATCATCTAGTACATTAGTACTCACTGCCAAGAGAACACAAGAATATATATAGGCTAAGGTGCAGTGGTTAGCACCGTCGCCTCACAGCAAGAAGGTTCCTGGTTTGAACACCGAGCCTTTCTGTGTGGAGTTTGCATGTTCTCCCCGTGTCGGCGTGCGTTCTCTCCCACTCTCTCTCTTTTGGCATTTTAATTAAAATCTTACTACCAAAATTTGGTAGTTTTGAACAGGGCTGAAGTTATATAGACATTTAGGCAGAAAAAAAAAAAATTTATAGCAGTTTTTAGGAAGTGGACACTCAGGGTGGCCTCAGCGTGTCATCGAGCTGCCCTTTAGGACCGCCCAAAAAATGGACTGAAAACTGGTGAAAAACTGTTTTAACCTCTAACTCCACAGTGTATCGTTCAAGGGCTTTTCACATTTTCAGCAACTATTTTGCAACATATTTAATGTATTTTGAAAGAAATTTAGACTTTAAATACTTCTTTCCTGATCTCACAACCACATTCATCATGGTTGGCAGCTTCCACCTTAACCTGTGTTCAACTTTAAGTACAAAATGGCTGCCATATATTCAGGCTGTCTCTTACCGGTTGGCGTATGGCACCGTCACGCCTGCGACAGGACCGGTGTCGCAGCCCAGAAACAGGAAGGAGACGTAGCAGGCGGTGGAGATCAGGTTGACCAGCATGGCCATGCGGATGGCTCCCAACGCGGACAAGTTGAGCTTCTTCACCAGCAGACCACCCATGAAGATCCCCAAACATGCACAAGGAATGGCTGTCATACCTTCAAATGGAAGACATGTTTAGTAAACTGGTATACAAATGTGTGTGTGTGTGTGTGTGACGGTCCATGTGTGTGCTCAGCTGAACACAGACCTAGCAGCTGGTTTGCTGAGGTGGTGGTGAGGTTGAACTGCTGCTCGAGGTATTTCCCCAGAAAGGCTGCGAAGCCGGCCACGACTGCAATCTCCATACAGGCGGCCAGGATGATGCAGGTGAACACGGGGTTGGACAGGAGGTGCTTGGTCACCTTGGGAATCACTGGTGATAAAAAAATAATATTAATATCAGAGCATGTTGGCCAGCAGCACAGACATGAGCCTCATGTTGTCTTTGTGTCTCCTTTGGTGCTTTATTACATTTAATAATAAATTAATTAACATGGATAATAAAACAATGACTCCTCAAAACAAAGAATAAAAACTGTGATTCATGTTCATGTTCACTACTAGTGCTGCTACAACTGCTACTGCTACTGATACTACTATTACTACTAATAGTATATTATACAGTGCTGACTGACAATCTTATGTACTTTTACTTTCAGGCTTCAAGTAAATTATGCTTTTGTGATAAAGTATTTTTCACTGAGGTATTTGTTTGGGGAAGAAGTATTCTTTAAGATCTAAGTTACTTAAGTCAAAGTGACAATACCAAAGTGTAGAAATACTCTTCAAATACTCGCATTAAAACAGTACTCTTGAATTCTTGAGCTGAGAACAGCTCGATTCAGAATGATGAATGACTGACTGAATTATGGATGTACTAATGTTGGCTGGTAATTTGAACTTCTTTGATTATATGTTGTATTAAGATTCTTAATCTGCAAAGTAACCTGTAGCTAAACCTTTAAAATCAATGTAGTCAAGTACGCTGAGTAGAAGTACTTGAGTTACTTGTACTAAATTAAAAGAGCTGAACACTTTGAACTCATTTAACATTTTAATCCGTCACATATTTAAATGACATGAACAGATGGATGTATTTTACCCTCCGTCACCACACTGCAGTACAACAGTCTCTTGCACACTCACCCCTGAGTTGCTGACAGCAGGTGGGGCTGTTGGCAGGCTCGTGGTTGTGTACAACCCCATTACTGGACTTTGGAGCCTCTGAATTCAGAGGAGGAGGAAGCATAACCTGCTCAGTGTCTGCCGCCTCCTCTCTCTCCTTGGTCGGCAGTGACTGAGGGAAGCCGAACATGAGGACAGCCGAGCAGAAGAGTAAGGCACCGCACAGGAGGAAGCCCGCCCACCAGGCCCCGATCCACCGCGGGTCGTCTGGAGTGATGCCAAGCTTACCTGTGAGAGAGAGGCACGGCAGAATTAAATACAGCACATGCACAAAGAAACACATTAAACTGTGATGAAATATTGAACTCACTGGTGTCGATGAAGACGGCGTCCACGTAGAACTTAGTGCAAAGGGAGCCGAGGATGAAGCCACAGGCCGGCCCGAAGACCAGAGTAGAAAAGAGGATTCCTGCACAGAGACAAACATCAACTTTAGTATCAAAACACTCAAAAACAAGTCGGCTTATTTAATTACAACGGACATGAATATTATTTTGTGCTGCAGGTCATTGACAAAAATCATGGGATGCTTGGTATGACGCTATAAACATCTTCTGGATGACACCACGAATACCTCGGGTCAACAAACGGATCCTTTGTGCCATGTGCAATCGATGTCCTCGCGCTGGGCGCGTCATAGCATTTAGCTGATGATTTGTAATGCTTGTTGCGTTTATTATGTGTACAGAGTGTCTATTATTTTTTAATTCTGTTTTAAAAACATATTAAAGCTCTGTACAGGACGACACTGCAAACCACACCGGTGAACATCCAGGGACTGAATGTCAAGATGGTGGGTGTTCACCTCAACAACATAGATGTCCCTTTGTCAGAAGGGTCAAGAAGGGTCAAAGTCATCGTCACTTAGTGAGGACATTCAGGTTAAAAACTCTCTATGACAGCGGTGTGACTCTATGACAACTGTGAGGAGGCTGATTTTTTTTTAACTCACCCATTTAAATGGTATTAAGTCTTAAAGTTGCACATAGTTTACAGCGTTGATGCTTTGACTGACAGGTAGGCTTATTCGATGCCGTCATTCAGCCCACCTCCACATCTTTGCTGATATTTAGGTTGGCGGGGAGGATCATTTTCAGCTTCAAAACAGCACTTCGGAAAAATACGAGTGACGTCTCTCAGGCTCTTTCCATTCTTTATACTCTTTATGTCATAGGTAGATATAAAAGGCTCATTCTAAGGTAATAAAAACATAATGATTCTTATTTTCATGTTAAAATAGACGCACAAAAATGATAGTTATAAACATATGAACATTTCTGCTGACATATCTTGATAAATGTTACAACCTGGACCTTTAAATACATCTTAAATATACGTAAATATAAGTACCTGACACTTAAAGTCATAGTATTATCAGGAAAGGTTTATTTAATAGATTGTTTCATAAGCTGTATCATCAAAAGCTTCGTTTCAGCTGTGCTTTCATGTCCTTTTCCAGACGGTTCAGTGTGAAGCAAAGACAGTAAACAGGGAGACATGTCGGCTGTCAGGAAAGATCAAATCAGCCCGTTAAAACCACGAGACGAGTCCAGCAACGGCGGCGAGAGTCTGATCACATGGCCTCCATCTTCTCACACCTACACTACAGTCTTTTTTTTTTTTCTTAGTGGACAGCCAGAGATAAAAATGAGAAGCTCGGCCCAAAAATCCTCATTAAGAGCGCCGTCAGCGGGGTGAGACTGTGACTCAGATAATGAAGAGCTCAATTTGTGAGACAAATTCTTCTCTGACTGTAAGTCCCGTGATCTGTGATATTCAATCCAGATGTCTGACCACCGCTACCGACAAGAACAGAGCTTCAAATTACTGTAAAATTAAAGATAAAATCATCTTTGCGCTCCTACTTCCTCCTGCGGCGTTACAAACATCCCTTTTTAACCGGCAGTAGGTCGGCCTGCAGATTGCTGCTATCGGCTCCTGTTGCTCAAACGCCAGGAATGAGCATGGAAACTTGTAACGTCTCTGTTGCCTTGACCACCCACATAGGAAGGGAGTTGATTGTAGCCTTGCTCACATCACAGTTTATTCTCCATACATGATAGGAAACGGCTCGCAGATTCGATAGGTGTGGCTCGATGCCTTTAATTTGAAATGCAAAGACAAGGTGTGAAACAAACAAAAAAGGGGTTTCGTTTGAGGGTGGGAACTTTTCAGAAGGATACAAACATTAACATCTTTGTGGTTAACACTTAGACCAGCACGGAAATGAGTGAAAACACAGCTAAGCTAGAGTGTGACAGGTTTGCGCCTTTCTTTCAGCTTCAGAGGTTTCATAACAAAACAAAAAAAAAGAAGGCAGACAGGCAAGTTATGGCTAATTTCATCCTCAAATGGTGCATCTGAAATCAAAGTTGAGCTGTCTTTAAAAAGCTCTAACGTGCACGGAGAGGTTCACGCAGACAGGAAAGAGCTGCCGTGTCGTCATAGATGTGAAACTGTGCAGCTCTTTCTGTTTTCGTCTATGTGTTGAGCAAAATTTGCCTGCGGTGTTGCAAATGAAGCCTGTGTGCTCGCTCTCTGTTTGGACTGTTTCCTTAGAAACTGACTGTTGTCTTCTCGTAGCAACATCACCACCAAAGGCTTTCACCACGGGAAACCTCAAAGAGGAAATTCAGTTAGTGAAATCACCTTCCAGGAGTTGACTGGGCTACGCTACGTCCGTAAAGACCGCTGAGAGGATAAATGTTTCCATCCTTTCCCGCTGATTATGTTTTAAGACAGGCTGTCAACTCGATGATAACATTGTGCCACAGCGCAAGCCTCACATGTGGGGTGGATCACTGATCTATGCTGAACGTCACATGAAAGATGAACTCAATATTTGTGATCGTTTCTTTGTCCTGAGACAGTGTTGTAGTACTCGAGGTCAGTCTCAGACAAACGGGACTTAGTTTGTTGTAATAAAGTCTAAATTGTTCTGACATTTTCATAATGAGACTGAAATATTTTTAAGCTTCAGGTGGAACTTTTCAAAGTTTCAGTTTCATTTTTCAGCAGAGTGACATTAGCACAACACTGAACAAGTTGGTCTACAATCTGTAGTTATAGAGCTTCTTCTATAGTGTCTGGTCTTGGTCTTGTATGGTGGCTGGGACCCGCCATTGCTGCAAATAAAAAGAAACTGCTGCAAATGAAACAACAGCATTGATGCAAATAAAAAAAAAGCCACAACAGAAGTGAATTGAAACTGTACTTGTCAATATGTTATTTTTAGTTAGTTAGGCCATGTAGCCCCAGCTTTGATATGAAGCTGAACTGGAGGATGCTGTGTATTGTTAGCTTCGAGCGAGAGAAGTACAAGTACAGTCACCTAGCGACAGTAAACACTAACCTTTTCATTCACTTGTTCATTCGTTTTTCTTCTCATTTCTCTATCTCTTTGTTGGTCTTCTTCGTCTTCTCTCACATAAAGAACACAGGTGCACCGGCAATAATAGTCCCCAGTAATTCACTTCTATTGTGGCTTTTTTTTATTTGCATCGTTGTTGTTGATTTATTTGCGGCGGCTTTTCTTTTTGTTTGCAGCGTTTCTTTTATTTGCAGCATTGGCGGGTCCCGGCCTCCGTAGGTCTTGTCTCAGTTTAGGTGGTCTTGATAGAAGACTGTCTTAAGGTCAAAGCCGGCAGAAGAAAAGCATGCAGTGACTTCAGTCTCTCACTGCGATTAAGCTAGCATGAACATGAACGTCAAAACACCGGCAAACTTTCAAATCCAACGTTAGTGCGTTACAAGAAAACTTAAAATCTCAAAAAAAATGCTGATTAACTGGTGATTGTTAACTACTAGGTTGTTAGCTAGTAGTGTTGGCTGGAAATTAAATAACTAGCATGGTTTTAGTACAGCTTTAGCACATTTACATGTTTAGAAGCACGTAAACTGATGAAAATTACTACATCTGAGTAAGTTAACAAAGTCTGTCAAACTAAATCATTAGTACTGCAGAGGAGATAAATGGACATGGCCATGGACCATAAATCTGGATTCATGTGAAGTACTCCCTTCGGCACATACTTATGAGCCTGGTTACAGTTATTAGTCATTGTTTCTCTCTAATCATATTTTAAATAACCGACCTTTGCTCTCAGGTCAAACATAAAAAGACGACTGTGCCTGCAGCACACGCTGTAAAGGGACATATTTCATGATTGAGTTAAGCTGAACTTAAGCATATTAAATCTCCTTGAAGGACAATACACGACCACAAGCCTGGGTAATCTTTGTTAAACACTACTTCTCCAAACTCCCTGTAAATCCGCCCCTTCCCTTCCAGCGGTCCTGTTACGAGATAAGTACAAAACAAACTAATTTGTTCATGTTGTAGTTCGCCAGAGCCTTTTAGTATCCTGTGAATTATATTCTCTGGGGAGCATGTCAGATGTAATTCAATAACAAAGCTCAGCTCTAGTGTTTTTGTCTGACTCTAATTTGTTTAGGGACCAATAGAAAAGACCAGGAACGCCACCGTACATGAGGCTTGTCCTTTTCTGGATTTTAATTAAACCCATGCACACATCCTACATGCAACATTTGGAGAGTTGTCTTAAAATTAACACAGAGTTGGAAGGTTGGTTTCATTTCTGTGCATCACACTCAGTGTTTCCCGCGTAGTACTTGTGGTTTAGCTCACTGATGTCATGCTATAGGTCTAGGACAATTTCAACACAAGTACGTGACCATGTATTTACACAAGCACCTCCACCAGTCAGTGATGTTATCTACAGAAGCGCATGCTTTGTTTGTTGCTAAGAAGAAGAGGTAGCTAAGGAAGACCGTTAGACTGGTGGGCTAGGCTGCATTCTCACAGCGACAGTGACACTGTGCTAGTTAGCTTCACATATTTCTGTTGTTAGCTGGGGATGTGAGAGGCAGAAGAAGCACTTCTGCTTTAGCTCGTTGCTATAAATCTTCACACTAGGACAGCATTTTAACACAAGAACGTGACCACATACAAGCAGCTCCATCCTACACCTTCGTCACGGTTCAGCGAAAACCTTCTGCAGAGATTAAGTCATAATAGAGGAGATAATATCTGTGACAGGCTTCATAAAGTCGCTCCTGAGATCACCGTGGAGCCAGGTGAAACCCAGCGAGAGGTCGATTTAATGCTATTCGACACAGATACACGGTCCTCCACAAAGATAATTGGCATTTAAAAAATCTGCAGTTTAGTTTCTTTGGACCATCTAAGCCAACACAGCTTGAGGTTAAACAGAAAAGCTCACGGTAATGGAAATGTCAGATGCATAACGCCTGCACCGTCCTCAGTTTATTTCCTGCTCTCACAGTACAAAAGGAATTCCTTCTCCTCCATTAATCCTGCTCAAGTTGGCTCAGTAATCCCCTGAGCTAAATAAGACCACGGGGACAGTGCGATGTGGGAGGCCCAACAACAGCTTGTGCCACTTTCACAAACTGAGACTAAAGAGAAAGCCAAGAGGCCTAAACGTGAGTTTAAAGTCAAGTGAGAGAGTCTTGGGACCGAGGAACTACATAAAGCAGAGAGATGCATGATGCAATGAGATTTGAAGGTTACATTTACAATGACTGCAAAGTTTTAAGACTTGTGTGAGCTTCCTCCTCTGCCATACGTCAGCTCATGACATCCTCTGCACAAGTGTAAAGACGAGACTCAGGAGAAACACTCAAAACAGGCTGGAGATGTCAAACTGAGCATGGGACATTTTTTTCTACCTGTCCACTGAAGTATCACTCACTTAGAGTTACACAACAGAGTCAGATTACAACATCCTCACTCACACTCCATACCTAACAACTATTCATCTGCTTCCTTGCAACATTTCCTCTCATCAACTGCACAGAAAGAGCGTGACTGCAAAATGTTTGATAGTTTGTGAAAGAACTGAGTTTAATATGTTAATAGCATTTTACTGAGAAAAAGCACAAGCTTCACAGCTTCTTATATTTGCTTTTAAAGCCATTTGGTCTGTAAACTGACATTTTAAATCAACATTTAATGATTCAGTTTCATAGAATCCAGTTGTATACCACTTAGGTTGTTAGTTGATTAGAGTTAGCAAGCATGTTGTTAGCTGATGGTGTCAGCTGTTATTGTTAGCTAGCATGTTGTTAGCTGATGGTGTCAACTGTTATTGTTAGCTAGCATGTTGTTAGCTGATGAAGTTAGCAGCATCTTAGCTAGCATGTTCACATATTTGTTTTGTTTGTTGTTAGCGGCATCAGTTTGATCGCCTTGCTTCAGAAAGCTGATGCATGGTGGCTAAATTATTTCTTACATCAGTAATGTGACACCGTCACTGTCTACGTGTACCCATGTGAACTGTGCCTTTGTGTGTGCGACAGTGGGCTGTTTCTATTTCAACCACATTTTCTTCAGAAATATCTCACACCATGTTGGTTTGTGGGTTTAGTTTAACGTGGCGATACCTTCCACTAATCACCAGCACAGGAACTACACAACCTCTTCTTCACAACCTGCTGCAAAATGTAAATTTAGACATCAAGCCTTCAACGTCCTAAATATGAGAGTACTGACATGATCTGTGGTTCCTAGATTTCTGCCCATCTGCTAAACGCCTACTCACACTGAATGTGCATGAAGTTATCATAGTGATCAATTTATCTGGAAACATTTGCAGACAATAACAGATACGCATTAAACTTAAACTGGTTGTTCATGTACAGTTTCGTCTCTTCTCATTTATCTATTTATTTCGCTGTCACATCCGATCTTAATCTCAAAGTAATTTGTCTTCAAGCGCTATGAGGGGAACTGATGAAACTCTTATCTCACATTTCTCAAAGAAAATCTAACTGAAACACCACTTCCTCTTCTATCTTCGGACAGTACGACGACTAAAACTCGCTGACAGGAAATGAGACCATGTGAATAAGTAAATCCCCTTATTGAATATGATTAACCTTAAATTCTGTGAAAATTCAGTGAAACAAGAAATTCAAACGTCAGTTAACAAACCAGCAAGCAACTTTGACAAAAACCACCAACAAAGCATTGCCACACCATCACACCTCCTCCTCCATACTTCACAGTGGGAACCACACATGTAGATATCATCAGGTCACTCTCTCTGCCTCACAAGGACACAACATATTGAACCAAAAAGTCCAAAATTTGGACTCAATGGAGCGAAGTACAGCTTTCTCATCTAATGTCCATTTTCTTGGTTCTCTTATTCTTGTTTGTCTCCCTCAGTCGTGGTTTGTTTGCAGCAAATCGACCATGAAAGTCTGATTCACTCTCCAAACAGTTGACGATGAGATGTGTCTGCTACTTGAACTTTATGAAGTATTTATGTGGGCTGTAATCTGACATGCTGTTATAATTGTAGATTTTTTAGGCTGGTAACTAAATTAAACTTGTCCTCTGCAGCAGAGGTAACTCTTGTGTGAGCCAGTTTCATCGTATCATTCAATGGTTCTTGTGACTGCACTTACATTCATACATTCAAAGTTCTTGATATTTTCTAATTGACTGACCTCTATGTCTTAAAGTAATGATGCACCGTTGATACTCTTTACTTAGTTGAGCTGATCTTGCTTCATAATAGGAATTATTTCAGTAACTGAACAGACATATTTACTGTACTGCAGCTGTTATGTAAACCTGGGCCTGCTCGTGCTGACAGGTTAATGAACAAACAGGTAAAAGTTATGCAAAATCCGCCTCTGAGTCTATTTTGACGAGGCGCAGAGGATATTCAAGGCGACCAAATCTTCAGCGACCCATAAGTAAGCGCTAAACAGCATTAGACAGCAGCTTTCTCCGCAGGAAGTGAAAGCCTTAGCCGACCTGAGTGGCTTTCAGCATCAACATCAACATCGGTTGTCAAGGAAAACATTATTCATACTGAAAGCAGGACCGGGTATTTTAGAAATATCTTCATCACCTTCACTCACACTCCACACATACTAAAAGGTTATGTCTTTGATTGTCATACTGAAGAAAAACTTCACTTAATCTTTTGTCTGTAAAATGTAAAACTGTTTGGCAGCTAGTTAGTTGTTATCTATTGGTGACTCAGTATTGTTAGCAAACCTGTTCACGTATTTGTTTTATTTGTTGTTGGTTTTATTTGGTGATGTGACAGACAGAAATGAATATAGCTTGCCTTGCTTCTTAATGATGACAGGGAAATGTATGACGGCCAAAATCTGCTGATTTATTTAGTCAAAACACCCCCAAAATATTCAGTTTACTATCATATATTGTATATATAACATCATCACAGAAGCTGGAAACAACTATTTGACAATTAACAAAATAATCTCTCTAATGACAGACTATTTATTAAGTTGTTCCAGCTCTAAATTTATGAGTAAAAATAAAAAACAGAGACTCGTTGGTCAGCTGTACCCTACAGAAACCATGTTCTCTGTGCAGCCGTGACCTAAATAACAAGCCAAAGCTTAAAGTAGTGCGTCTCAACTCACATTCAAATGCCATTACATCAGGATCATCCTGCTTTAACTTCCGCTTACGTAATAAAATCATCTAAAATTTGAAAACACAAAAAACATTTACGCACGTCAGGCTGTGATCTGACATAAAAAACAGCATCTTAAGTTAACATCTAACGTGCACGGGAGCAGACGAGCATTAGGACAGATTCACTGAGGCCATATGGTCGCTGTATAAAAAGTGCAGCTTAAGGACATGTTTAAAACTATTAGCATGTTGACCCTCAGTATGAGCGGTGGTGTTACTGTGGAGCATTGTCCGGTTGCTGTAGCTGCCCGACACACCAGCTTCTCACCCTGTCATGTTAAGCCGAGCTCTGGCTCAATCTAAGCCTCTGAGAGGTCACGGCCTGAAATGGGAGGTTGATGGCAGGCCTCTTTGAAGGCTTCCCTATCTCATATCAGACTCCTGATATGAGTCTAGACTGCTGATAACAAGGTTATTGTTACGCATTTATACACTGTGCATACAGTTTTTTCTGTGCGTTAACACTCAAACATTGCTTTAGGGTACATCCAGACAGGCTCAGGCACTGTAAAACAATCAGAAAATAACGTTTTTACTGGCTCGCTCACTCTCATTCGCTCTCTATGTCTCTCAACCACCTCTCTCTCAAACCACTGCACAAACTAAAGGAAACCTCTTCATGTCACGATTTTGCAGGGTAAATTGCTGCGTATTTTTGGGGCCTGGACCGCCGCTGCCAAAACGGACTACCACTATTTAAATGAATGGAAAAATGTGTGTTTTTGCCACAGTGCCAGATTTAAAGTGTCACTAAATGTGTCTTTACTTGGCAAGAAAGTGGAACACCAATAACATCACACTCATCTTTTCTTTCCTTCATAGAGATGCTGTCCCATTGAAAGAAATGGTTAATGGACTCCGTCTTCATAGTTGGACGGTCATTGATAAACAAACTGAAGTCTCAGCTTGCAATAAAGAGGAGTTACCGAGGTAATTAAACCAAAGATGAGAGAGAGGAAGACATTATTAAAGGCCTAAAGGTAAACCCACCAAGGAGATCATGGAAGACATTTTGATTTGTTGCTGGGAGAGCTCAGGTGTTACAACATTAATGACAGCTCTGCTCTGTTATATTGTGCACAATGACAAGTACTGAGCCAGCTGAATGAAACTGTTATCATTTACACCTTTTCCCACTGCGACAAAACACATATTAGACCTCGGGTACGGTAAAAAAAAAAAAAAAAAAAAAGTCATTTTTTTAAGTCATTTCTTAAACACTTTTCCTTGACCTCGAAAGTACTAAGGAAAAGACAACAACGGTATTCAGAGAATCTGACTGCTCCTTCATTAGGCCACGTCATCATGCCATGGTGGATGCTATTGACGCGACCTGTGATGATACTACAAAGTTCAGAAGACGGACTACAAAACACATCTAAAATACTTCTTCCTGTGCTCTCTTGCCAAGTTTTTTATGCACTATATGGACAAAAGTATCTGACCACAGCTGTTAATCATTGAATTCAGGTCAATCAGTATAAAGTCAAGCACCTGGCCATGCAGTCTCCATTTGCAAACATTTGTGATGCAAAATGGGTCGCTCTGAAGAGCTCAGTGCCTTCAAGCGTGGTACTGTGATAGGATATTTTCCACAACTTCCAACTGTAAGTGATATTATTGCCACGAAGCAGAAGACCGTGTAAAATCACAGAGAGGGACTCCATAGGTGAAGAGTTTCGAACTTCCACTGGTATTAACATGGCGGCTACCTGATTGAAATAAACTATTCGACCGGATCCGGTCTTCTCAGGTCTACGTGGGCGTGTGCAGACTGTGCTTGACTGACATCTCCATGACTCTCCTGTCAGCTTTGTTGTACCGTTTAGGTCAAGATGGTTCATCTGCCTGATGTGTACAGAGAGTCGGTAACACCTGTACCTTCAAACTAACAATCAAAATAACTGAGAACACCTGTGTGAGTGTGTGAGGCCTTTAATAAGTTACATAATACAGAGGCTTTAAATTCCTTTTGACTGAAGAGTTTTGACTCTAAACAAGAATATGTTAGAAAAAGCTCTGATGGAACATTCCACATACATATTTAAAGATTGTTTTGCTCCAGGTACAGTGACAAACAACTCTCTCCATTAACAAGTGTTCAGACCAGTGTTTTCCAACTACCACCTCAGAAAATATTTGTCTTTAGAAGTACCACTATTTTGACAGATATTAAAATTCAGCAGCATCAGACGACCCTGATCAGCTACGGTTTATAGTTCATCTAGTTTATTGTTGAAGGTTGAAGAACAATTTCATTTGGTGTTAAAACATCTTTTCCTGATCTACAATTCTCTTCCTAATATTTCCTATCTGGTGTCATGATTAGGGTTGCAAAGGGGTGGAACATTTCCAGAAACTTTCAATGGGAAGTTAAGCTGAGGAATTATCAGCTACCTGTGGGAATTCTAAATATTTATGGGAATTAACTGGAAATTGCGGGCAATTTAGTAATAGGGGTAAGCTAGCATCATGATAGGGTGGTCAATGAAATGATGCTCGCTATAGCTTATTTAGCATTTAACTTATCAGCTAGCTATCTACTGTATGAATACAATTAAATACTAATTAAAATAAAATTGTACATAAATGTTCTCAGTGTTGTTGAATATGAATATTTGTGCTGTTAACTCTGGTTTGAATGTTACTAAGTGGCATTTTTCAAATAATATTTACACTCACAACAATCTGACATTAAGAAGTGTGAATGCTGGCGTCTGAAGTGTGTAAAGCCAAAACTTCACCAGGCCGTCATGTCGAGGCGCTGGCGCTGTTTTGGTCTGTTCTCCACACGACTTCGTTTCAGAAGCATTTTGCCCGTCAGACTTTGTTAACTTGCTCATATTTTGGAATTTTTCCTTCGTTTTTGTGCCTATAAAAATGAAAATATGCTACGTAGTTAAATTGTTGTTTGTTTTATTTTGAAAATCGACCAGATTGTCTAACACATATTTCACACAGGCCATAAAACCTGCCATATATGATAATTAAATATTTTTTTCTGTTAAATGTTGGTGTATTTATTGGTGCAACTTTTCTCATCCTAAACACTCGTGTGGTGCTCCGTCTGATCTTCTTCTACCTTGTAGGTCATTGTGGTGGCATTAAGGCTACTTTAATCTGACATGCAGCAACTTAATCTTTCAGTCCAATTAACCTTGTGTCGTCGCTTGCCAACTATTCCAGGAAGCAGTAAAAGCCCTCATTAACCTAAATGGCATCAGTATTAGTTAGCTCTGACTGGAGGTCCATTTGTTTTTGTTTCACGTGCGTGCAGATTTAAACCCACGCTGCTAATTAATGAAATAATCTTCATTGTTAGGAATGAGACATGCTGTTCCTGTGAGGCGGCAAAGCTGCCAGGTCTTTCCTGCGCAAGATTTTCACATATTACAGTAATCCGAGCTGTTAAAGTAATAATGATGATTTCCGTGCCATAAGATTACATAAACAGGCCGGGCATGTTTTCAAACAGGGCGCTGATGTGATGCTGGAGGCTCAGAGGACTTGGCCAGACTGCCAGCTCTGTGAACGCCAGGTCAGCGGAGGAGACAGAGGGTAGGAGTTAATGTAACAGAACAAAGACTTGTCATTCTGCCCGGCTACAGTGATCTGTTTGTAATCCTGCTTCAGATGTTTTATTGGAGCCGAGACGGAGCGACCCACAGTCTCCATTGCTGGGCTGTTGGGTGGTAGGATGAAGGCACGGAGGAGAAAGGGCACAAGACCAGATATCGTACGTCGCCTCTCTGCTGGAGAGTCGCAGCTGCTCTATTGAAGACGATGAGCACCGAGAGGTTTGGGACTCTTTGACAGCAGCTGGTAACAGCTTCTTCAGCAGGTGGCTTGGCCTAATTATCTGGATAGAGATGCCAACAGCCTGTTTCTTCCTTTCTCCACGAACATGTGAGAAGAAGGCACACAATGTACGGACGATTTGACGACACCGGGTCTGCCATTATAACGGTGCTGCAGGAAGAGGAGAGTCGACAGGAGAGGGCCAGATGTAGGAGGTGATTTAAGTAGAAAGAAAAAAGACGTAAAGAGCCATAATCACGTGAAGTAACGTGTGTCACATCAAACTGGATTAATGTCTATGAAGGGGTTCAACAGCAGTTTATCTCATATGAATCCAAAAACATTTTTTGTGCAGGATTTTGTGGGCGGTCCTAAAGGGTGGCTCGATGACACGCTGAGGCCACCCTGAGCATACCGCTGCACCCCTAGCAGAGAGACAGAGATTCGTTCATCTCGCTCAGAGTGTTAAGTTAGTCATGTCATTTTCTGAGCTCATCTGACACGTTTCAGTCGCTTCAAAATGGCTGCTTGACTGCTCCCATGAGTGGGCGTGGCTTCAGCACATTCAGCAGACATGCCCCCACAGTCCTGGAGCTGAGAGTACTGCTCATTTTTACCTGATTTGGACACCTAATTTCAGAAACTTGTCGATTTACACAAACCTTTAAAAGGTTCAATAAGAGATTTGTTGGCCTGAATTGAGGCTGTAAACCAGATCCTAAGATCCTATCCCAGCTGACACACAGAGAAAGGCCCCAGCCAGGGTTTGAACCAGGAACCTTCTCGTTGTAAGGCGACCACCAATTTTTGGGTGCAATATCAAACAATCAGAATGAATCACTAATGAATAAATAAATAATGATATATCATTGAATAATCGCCAAACGGCACAAAGACATGAATCAAAACCACACAAGAATAAAAGTAACCTGAGTAACAACTTGAGGTGTAAATCAAGCTGCATTGTGGCCGTAAAAAAAAACAACAAAACTCAACAGTTGTCTGGTTGAAACAGACTCACCTCCGTTTACACACCGAGCAAATAAAAGTTGACTCAAACAGTTAATTAAAATTACTGCCCATCCTATTGATCAGAGTCCATTTAATTAGGCACTGTTATCCCTCACCCTCCGCCATCAGTGATATGGGGATTAAGTGCTGAACATGCTTCTGAGTAATCCTAGGAGCCCGGAGAGCAACCACTCACACACCATTCAATCAATGAAGCTGTGGGATTTGTGGTAAAGCCATGAGCGCAGCGTGAATCTGTATTTCCTGAGCAAAGTCCTTTTCCAAGGTCAGGACTTGATGTAAACTGCTCATTTTTTTCAGAACGTCCAAGATGGGAGCTGACCAGCAGCCTGCGTGTCCATTTGTGTGCTTTTGTTGTTTAAACTCGGTGTGGTTTGAGGATTGGGCCGGGCAGAGCGACAGCTGCATCCTCCACCACAGCAGCAGGAAGGACTGAGCATCTCAATCCAATAGTAACGACAACGACAACAAGAACAACAACAACAAAATAACACAGCCCAACAACTGGTCGTTTCTGTGGCAACGGCTTGCTGATGCTGCTGTGTTTATGATCCTCCCACCTCTTATCCACCATGCTCCTCCCCCAGTGGATGACAAAAAAAATCCCCTTTTTAATCAGCAGTGACAGAGCCTGACCCAGATTGCCTTGAGAAAGCTGCATGGTGAGGTCAGATTCATGACGAAGAGGGGGAAAAAAAACAAAAAAAAGGTGCCACAAGCATTTACAAGCCACATAGAGCACCTTTCAGTCTCGTCGCCACTGATGCAGATGGTGATCTGGTTAACATGCTCATGGCAATAGCAAGAGGCTTCAACATACGGCTCTGCAGGGTCGGGTTAGAAGGCCTGAGGGTGTCATATCTTTTATCCAACACTGATCCACTTCCTACAGAGGTCTGACCTATTTACCGGCTTCCAAACTCACTCTTCCTCAGTTCCCTCATGGTCCAGTTGAAGGATGAAAGGTTCATCAGGCCAAAAAAAAAAAAAAAAAACGTCACATCAGTGAAACTACAAAATGACCTACCATAGAAAAGGTCCACCAGAGCATATCTTTACATTTTCACATGCTGTAGTGTCATTTTTTTGGAGCATTTTAATATGCTGTACATCAATTCAACTCTTACAGCCAGCATTTTAATAATATGTATGGACTGATGTGCATACTAATGAAATAAATGGCTAAAAAGTGCAATAAACCACACATATCCTGGTCAGTCATAAACTCTTTAGCAGACTGACATCACAAGCGTCAGACCAGTCTAAGTGTGGAGGATTTAGTGAAACTGTTGGATGTTTACATCTGATCTGACTAAACAGACAGGACTGTGCAGACTGTAGCAAAACATACACTGGCATAATCAACAGTGTCGCTGCAATACTATCCCACAAAAACAGCAGATTGGACTGGAGGAGGTGATTCACTCCAGACGAGCAGCCAGATGACGAGCGTCCTTATGAGGCTACTACTACTACAACAACACGGCTACTACACAGCCGGGATCTGGGAATATAAAAATGAAACCTCGCACCAAGTCCACACCATTCCGAGGCTCATTTAACACATATCAGATATCTTTGCATACCCGCCCTGTTCGATTCATATCAGCAGCACAAGTAAACAAACAAGATCATGTCATCTGTGGACAGAAGGCGACTGAAACGCCTAAAATAATTCACAGTTGCCCTGCAGATTTTGCCTCGTCACCAGGAAGTGATGACTGATCGATCACAATCAGTTTCCATTTATCAAAATGAAAGTCATGCTAGCTCAGTTCCTCTCTGACTCCTTTACATGATACTCAGGGTATTTGGAGATGATTAGTGATTAGCTTCGAGACGACAACAACAACACGTTGACCAGTTGGATACGAGATAATCTTGTATTCGTTGCCCTCTGGATCTAGTCCGAGGTTGGGAGCGGCTGCATGATGTACAGTCGTTCAACTCATAGCACAGCACACTGTTGAGCGTCCTGTCGCACACAGCTCATTACAGTGATGCAGACTGGCTGATGAACGTTTACTTCGACGCCGTTTATCACCTTGAGATAAAACAAACTGGTGTTGCTAGGCAAACTCAGCATGCAGCTTATGGCAGGGACGGAAAAACCCATTTAGAATCTAATCCTTCAAGATGACATTAACATGCGCCGAGTTTAAGTAGCTTATATAAACGCCCTGCTGCAGCAACTGTTTGGAGTTGCAGCATTTTAGCAGGAATGTTGACAAGTCTCTCGAGGATCTCTCCGAGGCCTTTGTCACTGCTACTACTGCGAGTGGTTTTTCCTAAGAAACCTGAAGCTAAATTTATCCCCGCAGAGCCGAAGTGAAGACAAAAATGGTGAAATACATCATGAGAAAATTGCCATGGAAGAAAGACAGAGCTAAGGCCTGGAAATAAAATACAAACCAGTGGCTGTCAGCAAAAATACAGAGAGATATGAAAGGCAAATCTTTTGAATGCATTCACTCTCTGGGTAGAAGCGGTTATCACGTCTCAGGCCACTATCAGAGTTTCCCCACAGCTAGTCTGTCATTCCTAGTTTGGTAGTTTGGCTGAGTGAACATACCTGATGAAGGCTTATGTTCGGCAATAAAACTTAGAGACACTTCAAACTCTCGGCTGTCACACTGCTGCATGCTGCGACTGCTGTCTGTCACAATTGACTAAAACTAACTCTTTCACTGCTGAATTTCACTGAAATGGACAAAAGGGGTTTTGGGGATATTAAAAAAAAAGCTCCTTTAGCATTCAGTCCTCTGAGCTCATGTGCCAGTGTACACATTTGAATGACAGTTAAGCCGACAAGACACGAGACACGATGTAAACAAACTGTAGTTTGCAACTCGTACACAGATTTCATCAGCAGTGAGCATAACATTCAGCATCTAAACTAACCAATGTTGACATTAGCAGGTTTCAAGTTGTTCAATCAGCAGACCAGACTACAAGCTAGCCAAACCAACTTTGGATGCTTGTTTGGTAGCTTAGCATTCAAGCTAAGACCTGTCTTTGAAGAAAATAAGGAGACGTTAGCTAAAAAGCTCATTTGGATTGTTCACTGGCTCTTGTGTTGTGCTGCTGTTTGTCAGTCAGTCAATGACAGGACAGTGACGTTACCGCTTCATGACACTGACAATATAATTACTGAATAGAGCTTCAACATCAGGCCGCAAAAAAAAAAAAAAGTCAGATTGCATCGAGCTTCTCACTTGATTTATTATCTCAGTTCAGTTATCTCAGTTAACAGTTTCATAGCACAGCACAGACGTCAAATTATCTCATGACACTTTCAATATAGAGCAGGACTAGACTGTAGTCTTGATAATGTTATTTACAGACTCAACAGTTCGCACCACAAGCAAGCAGTTGGCGATGGCGGCATGGAAAAAACTTCCCTTTAACCTCGACCAGCTCATGGGCGGCGTCCATCAGCTGTGACTGGTTGAGTTGAAGAGGGAGAGGGGATATTATTAAACCAATAAAGGTATAATTCCCCTTTCTGTGCTAACTATTTTTTTCTCTTAGCCTTGTTAGTTAAGGAGCTTTTGGCACAGTAGTGTTGGTCCGTCACTCCACCATTTTGGTCTAGATTGCAAAACAGCGTCATCAGCCGGAGCTATACATTGTATTTAATACTAGTTAGCAAATGTTGCTAACATAGTAAACATACCTGCTAAAAATCAGCATATTGGCTGATGCTGGTATTAGCTTAAGGCACCACAGCACCTATGCACAGTACAGTACAGGACACACATGTATCTTAAATTGCTACAGTAACAGATACAGTATGAAGAGATTAGCAGAAAAAGCTGAAACTTCCGTCTGTCAAACGGTTTCCAATAAAAAAAGCTGCACTTGAATCTCATCATACATTTCTTATATTTATTATGCAACAAGTAACACCCACATGTCCAAATCAGTGGGATTTTACATAAAAAGGCTTGAAAAGTGATGAATTAATTAATGTCATCCGTTCAGTCTCCCCCATATATCTACTTGTACTATAGGCACATACATGCATTATAGTTAAATGAAGATACCCGGGCTGTTTAAAAGATTCACCGGGGTGGAGTTTGTGCCCTACGACACACAACGTCAGGCCTAAACTCTTGTCTGTGTGTCCTATACAGTGTATTTATGCAGTTAGGGGTCCTGTGGGAAGAGCCAGAATTAGCAGTGGATAGTGAAAGGTCATAGAGCAGTGGGAATTGAGATCCTGTTGACGCAATGTGTCCAATCATATTTATTTCCTTTGGCCAGAGATGAGTGCCTACGTCTCGGGGAAACAAACCAAAACAACACTATAAAATGCATGTTTATGTTTGACTCTGATTTTTAAGCTTGACTGGTGGTGCAGATAACATTCAGACTGGTTTCTTGAGAACACTCAAGTACTTCCCTTTAAGAGAAAACACGCACCACTTAGCAATACGGTCAAAAATCCAAACAATGACCGTGAACATGCAGTATCTTAACCAGACAGAGTCGCATTCGACTTTGCTTGAGTGTGTTTTACAGCTGTTAAAACAGCAGTAAGCCTCGTCTGCTGCAGCGTGCACAGTAAAAACAGGCAGTCGGAGCCTCTAGAGGAGTTGTTTTTCACAGGCCTGTGTGGTATGCATGTGCGCCCCGGCCCACTCAGACCCACCTCATGGCTGGCTGGTTGGCATTCCTGCCTCACTCTGTAATTATGGCTCTTCTCCAGGCCTCTCGGCTCTGCACTGCCATACTCGTAAAGGGCGGGACTTGACTCTACCGAAGGCACACACTTTTCACCTGGCCATTTCGCTCAGGCTCTAATTTTAACAATAACACATCAGCGGGCGAAAATGTGCACTGACAAGAGCGGCAGGCAACAGTTGGGGTGGAGGAAAAAAAAAAAAAGCAGCATCAGTTACAGTTGGTGTCATGTGTCACGAATCAGGGTTAATCATGGTGTTTTTCACCTTGCACTGGGCTTAAAATGATGTGATATCACATCATTAAAGTGAATTAAAGAACCACAGTGAAATGAATACGTTGCTTTACACCCTGTGTCCCATTTGAGTGTGTGAAAAAAATTTAAAGGTTTGAAGCTGTGGACGAGGCTACATGCCAAACAGCACGTATATACGGGGTTACAGTTATCTGGAGGTGCTGAAACTGCGGTACAGTAGGAGCAGAGGAAGTTTTACGTGGTCATGCGGCACATCTGTCTGTAGCTGTCTGTGGCAGAGCAACACGTGTCAAGTTTCTGCTCTCAAATTCAACATGTTTTCCTCTCTAATTTCTCTCCTCAAACCACCGTAAACTCACCCTCGAATCTTCTGCATCACTGGCCTGCAGAGACAAAACAACACGAACGAGGTGATGCATTGATCCACAGTCAGGTTTTTGCAAATCTCACAATGAAGCTACATTTATCTCACTTTAAATTAGATCTCTTGATGTTGGGGGACTTATTTGCAAGGTGTGTAAACCAAAAATGAAATCAGCTGCAGAACTTGTGCAAAAAAGGAAACAATATTTGGCATACGACACTCAGGCAATAACTGTTTTGAAACAAAACTTTCTTTCGCTGTTGTGTAAATGTGAACTTGCTGACGTAAACTGATGAATAATCCAAATGCATTATCATTGTGAAAGGAAATCTCAGAGAATTTCAGACAATCTCCCCCATTCATGCAGCTGGGGGGCACATGACATGCCTGCAGCAGAAGGATTAGGACGATCAGCTGAGCGACTCAATACCACATTGTTCCTCGCTGCTCACCGCTTGTTTTTCCTCCAACTCTCCTTGCAGCTTATCAGAGGAGGACAGAACCAAATCCACCCTCCCTCCCTCCAAACTTCAATCACTCACAGTCCACTTGCCACTGTAAACTACTAACAGGCCACTACAGCGGTGCCAAAGCATCAAAGCCTTTTGTACTTTTTTTTCCCCCAAAACAAAGCTTGAGGTGCTTTCTGTGAAAAAAAAAAGCCACTCATGTTCAGGACCAATAAACACAACAAACGGCAATTAAGAAAATCAGCTCTGGGCTCGAGATTAGCACACTGCTGGCCTTTGTTCGCAGGTCACATCTGGATTTGAGTGACAAAAGGCAACCACACAGCAGCATGCTGTGTGAATGCATCAGGAAAGGGTGTGTGCCAGCCTGAACTCATCTTCCATTCAGGCTGTCATTGTCTCTGCTCCGCGCTGATAACAAACAGCAAACACTATGCGAACACATCTCATCTAGTCCATCAAAGGCTGATGTGGCAGTCTGGACTAACCAAACGGGCAGGTCGCCGTCAAAACAAGGAAACATACTATTAAATGGATTTGTGGTTGTGGATTGCGGGTAACTCCTCTGCTCTCATAGCCAACAAAATAAAAGCAAAAAAGTCTCACCGCGTGGGAACACCAGTTAGCCTAGCTTAGCATAAAGACTCCTCGAAACGGCAAATTGGGTGTCGGTGTTGTACGGATTAAACACACGAGATTAGACGTGTTAATAAGTAAGCTTTAGAGATGCTGACAGACTACTTTAGCATAGCAGGTGAACTGTTACTGTCAGTATTTGTATAGATTAAACAAACGAGATATAACGTGTTAACTGGTACGTTTTAAAGGTGCTGTTAGGCAAATGTTGTCACCAGCCGTTTCCAGTCTTTGTGTTGTCTTTGTTTACCGCACAAACACACGAGTGGTATCAATCTTCTCATCTAACCCTCTGCAAGAGAGCAAATACGCACGATCCACAAAATGGCAAATTTTCACTGATATCTGTTAGAAAATGTCTGACAGAAACCAAACCCTCTGCATGGCTTAATGAGCCAAGTATCGAAGCTGCCTTCTGTATACCAACGCAGCAAAATACACATATCGCAGCAAATACATATCCCCAAACAGCCATTGTGTATTCAGAACTTTGCACAGAAAGCACTTTGAGTCCACCTCTAAACCTCGAAGAGCCGCATCAGCAGCATCTCGCCTTTGAGAGAGGATTGAGCAAAGCGGAGACATTTAACCTGTATCTGGCCTCGCCACTGAAACCTCTGTAATGGAGATTAAAAAAACGCTCTGAGATCTGCTCACCTGGCACTCACGTGTGCGCCTGAGCAAAGGGAAACGATGTGCAGCGGAAGAGCACACATGACATAATGTGTTGATTCAGACTATGTAAACATTGTACCTGAAGGCGATGAACAAACATGTTCATGGTTGGCTTTTTTGCTCTACCGGTTTTAGTTGCCTTGGGAAATCAGTGTGCTGCAGCAAATGGATTTTTAATTTACTGCATGATAATCATCAGTCATGATTCCTTGAAGTCATTTCAACAGCAGCAACCTGTGTCTTCAACATAATATGGCTCACCTATATAGAGTGATGAGTCTTTCTTCTTTACGTGATCATCAATATAGGACACCCCCAGAGGCTGCACCGGTGTGGCTCCGATCCCCAACAGGACCTGGGCTCCGATCAGCAGCAGGTACATCATATTAGTGTTGGCCCTGTTGGAGCACACTTTGTCCTCAGCCTCAGTGTTGCTGGCGTTGGAGCAAACATCCCGACCCGCGTCAGTCCTCCACATTTCCCCAATCTCATACTGATTAGTTAGAAACTCAGGCAGAGCTGAGAGTAAAGCGCCAAGCGCCATGACGATCCCCCCGCAGCCGATCAGACGAGGCCGATGCGCTTTGGCCCCAAAGTAGCTGACAAACAGGATCAGTGCCAGGTTGCCTATCTCGAAGCTGCTGGCTATCACTCCTACGTCAGCACTTTGCAAGTTGAACCGCCGCTCCAGTGTAGTCAGCACACTCACCTGCAAAACAAGAGTGGGACACAAAAATCAAACATGGGTCATGGGAATGATGCTGAATGAAGCAAAAACGGTCATATTAGTGCAAACATCCCAACCCTCATCAGTCCTCCACATTTCCTTATCAAAGTACAGCATTTTGACTAACTAATGCAGATGTAAATACATGCTTAAAGCATCGAGATCAGAGCACATCAGATCAAATATTTCACATCTAAAAACATCTCTTCCTACTGGCCTAAGCCCAGCTTTAGCTGGCTAAAGCTAACATTACCGGAAAAAAAGTGATCTTAAAGACGCCCACTCGGATTTCTGTGACGTGGAATGTTGCACGTTTGCAGTCAGCTCCATCCCACAAATTTGCATATTAAGATCCAATCACAGTAAAGATAGTGAGAGATAAGGATGCAAAACCGCATATGCTACCAGGTGTAAACATAACCTACATTTGACTCTTTTGGATGTGCTCTTGGAGAAACTGTGTGTGTGTTTTCGCCATCAGTCCTTTCAAACCGTGCTTTTCCACTGGAATACTGTGAATAACAAGCTGTTCAGATGTTCCACACTGTGGCTCCTCCCTGGAAACATGCCTCTGTTTCTGATTAGCCGGGTGCTTTAGCATTTACTTCCATGGCCTCAGTGAGAACAGCCCACTACATTACGAGCTTCTATCTCTTTTCACCAGATGCCATGAGCACGAGAGCGAGAGCCTACCAGTAACTTCCAGCTGAAGCAAACACAGCAAAGTGGTTGTTCAGCTTTGTGTGGTTTTGCTGGTTAACTGTGAGCGCTGATAGAGTAAATGATGTGACAATGAGATCGTGTTTGTCTGTGATATGTGGGAACAGTCTCTCTGTGCCACAGTCTCACATTTAAACAGTTTTCAAGCTATTTTCAGATCAGTCCCAAACTGTCCTTGAAAGGGCATCACAGTTTTTCCATTCCCCTCATGGCTCCGTTAAAGAGTTTTGATTGAGCTCTAAAAAAAGCATCCTGCCAACACAAACATCCCCTCCTTCAAAAAAAGAGTGACTTCATCGCAAAGAAGCAAGAATGCTGCTGGAACATTTTCCATCAACAATTATGGCAATTTAATGTATACAGTCGATTTGGTTTGGATCAAACTGTGGAAATTTAGGGTCAAACGTATCATAAACATTCAGTATAGTACTTGAAATCTCGTCAGTAACAGAGTTTGTTGCGTTGCAGCAGTGCTCGCTCCTCACGTTGTCATCCCTTAAAACTACATGTAAAATATCTTTGAGAACCATGATATAAAAAGATGGAGAAGGTGTTTTGTTTGTTTAAATTCAGCATGTCCCCCCGTGTTTTTGTTTTCTCTACTGTCTATTAAACTGTTATATACACTGTAATAATGCAGTAATGACCAGAAAAGTGGGAAAACCCACCGGCATGTTGCTGCCGTGACACTGTTTTGGTCCACGTGACATCAAACCGCACCAGGAACAGGGCTAAACAAGAGTTTTTAGCCTGCCAAGTTTTGTTAACTTGCTCAGGTATGGTCATTTTTTTTTCGGTTTTGTAAATACCAAATTTTTATATTTCGAATATCAACCTGAAAATCGACCTCTCTACGCCTTTCTGTATCTCGCTTTTGGCCTCCAGCCCGAGATGCTCTTTGCAGATTGACTCGGACGGCTTGCGATGTCCTTCAGCTGGGACGCTTCTGAAATGGGCCGCTGCGTTTCTGCTGGAATCAGGGCATTGTCGCAAAAGACCACGATCAGCTCACGAAACAAGTCGCACCCGTGCCAAGTAGAATTTGGTCTTTAGAATTTAGAGACTTTATTCTATGATATTACAATCTGTCATGAAGCAGAGAAGAAACCCTTCAGACTCTGCTGACACCTGTTATTAAAATGTGATCCATTTCTAAAAAATGATAGAGACATTTATCCACCTTGCTTGCTTTTATCACCGCTCTCTCTCTGTACTTTCTTCCGTTCTCTACGCTCCCCTCTGAGACCAGATTTAATGTGCAACAGGCCTGTAAATGAGGAAATGTCACTGTCAATAAAACTAAACACTCAACAGCCTGTCTGCTTTGTCATGAGAGTTGAAAATAAGTCGTCCTCTACGACTTATAAGAAGCAGGTTATTCTTGCAGCTGCTCTGAAGACAGCGCGGTGACTCCTTCACTACAGATCAAAGCAGTGGAGAGGATGATTTTTGGGAGTGCCTTTGGTGAGGTTAACTGGATAGAAAACTTTGCGATGAGTCATGACGTCTCTGGCCCTTGGGTGACCCTCACAAATGCGTACATACTGGATGGGCTGGATTTACGCCTGGCTGGCTCCGCCCGGCCGGGGTCTGAGCGCAACGTTGTCTCATCCGGTTCTTCGAGACGATACCAAGCCCTAACAATCTGCTGACAGACAGCAACACTGCAACAAAGTGTAGCAGAGACACCCTCATCCAATCACATCCCATCCTGTCATTATGGGAGGCCTGAGCGAGCGGTGTGACTGACGACTTCAGCCCTGAGCACAGCAGTGGAAACTGGTCTGGATGAGTTAAGCCAGTTTCAACATGACCGTCCACTCCGACTTAAACAGGCAGCCTTCCAGGACGACTAAAACCAAGAATAAATTATAAAAGGAAAAATCGAGTGCACGCTGGTCAGTGGTCACAGCCACTTTTCTCAGACTGTGGAAATGTTTAATCTGTTGCATGGCAACAAAACAAACCACGTCATGCCGGGTGGCATCCCATCACCTAACAGTCTTGTCTGAACACAGGGAAACTTGCCGGTACTGATGAGGTCTGTATTATCAGCCAGCCAGAAAAGAAAAGAAAAAAAAAAAAAAACGGCAGCTCAATGCTGAAGTTCACTTCAGCACATTAAAGTTTAGCTCTTTGTAAAGGCACAGCAGCTGTTAATAAGTGAAGCCTCGGCTATTTAGACACATTTCTACTCAGCTTTATGAGGTGTGACCGACTGAAGGTTGACAAAAGGTTAGCTAAAGGTATTTTAACTGCTCCGAATACGCTATTTTAAAGAGTTGGAAGCTACATCTGTAGCATTAAACTATATCAGATTTTAAATAAACTGCCTAATTATTGATCCTTAATATCTGTGTATATGTGTATAAAAACACTTGTTGCCTATAGCGATATTCAATCTGGGCTTTTCCCTCCTTTTAACACTCAGCTGACTCAGTGCGACTTCAGTTTGACAGGTTGGCTCAGCTGAGACGAGCACAGTTCAGGTTCAGGTGTTAGTTGCACTTTGTAGCTCGAGCTCTAAAGTGTCAGATTTGGTTCTTATCAGGATGCTGTTACTATAACCAGCAGAGCTTAAGATGCCTCAGGTGCTGCAGAAGTCACAAATAGATTTATAGTATCAATTCCTTCGATTACTGTAAAAACTGATGCAATTAGTGCAGAAAAGCGGAGTCATGCAACGCCGATGTCTGGATGTAAATGGCTTCATTAGCTTTATTATTGAACATGATCTAATCACCTAATTAGTCAAATGATGGCTCTGGCTCTGAAATAAAGTTTAAGTACTTAACGCAGAAAACAGAGAAACTAATCAGCTTTGAGCCTTTACGACTATTTAAGTATGTAGCTTCATATAAACACTATAAAATAATTTCAATAAACAAGGGAATAAATTAATGTCTTGTGTTATCTGTTACTATATCTATGCACGTTAGAGCTTTAATGATTAGTTGATTCAGTATTTTTAAAATCAATTAATCATTTCAGCCATTAATCATGTAAACCTAGAGAAAGAAAATACAGTTTCTCAGAGTTCAGCTTTTCGAATGATCTAATCTATCACGGTGCGCTGAATAACTTTGGGTTTTAGAATTTTGGACATATTAAGGCGTCACCTCAGGCTCTGGGAAGCAGCGAAAGGCCTTTTTCACTATTTTTTATGGCATTTCATTAATCGAGTCATCAAAATAATCATCAAATTAATCAGTAATGAAAATATAGTCGTAGCTGCAGCAGCTCTAATCTTAATTACACCAAGTCGTCGTCTGCTGAAATTAATCGTCCATGAAATTATTTACTTCTGATGTTGATTTTTACTCAAAGCCTGTCAATTTATCGCTTTGTCTCAAGACTGAAATTAACAATACCCAAATCTCACGCTGACTGTCTGTTCACCTGCAGTCAGGCTGCTAAATCAGGACACCCAGCATGCTGCTAAGCGTCCTAAACTGTAAGCAGCTCACAGAAAGCAAACTGGACCACGATAGTTGACTTCTGTCCCTTCACTGCCAGCACAACACTCTTAAGTGCCATCATCCAATCAGACAAAGAGTACTTAAGGCCACTGAACCAGGCACCTGGTGTCCTGCTGATGTAAATTAAGCTCCATGTAAATTAGCTTTGTTGTGCTGAACAAAAACCAGGGCGCCTCATGGCTAGGTAAATGACTCCAAACCTCACCTGAAGCAGGTTTATTGTTCTGTTTGAACAGGTGTCCAATAACCAACAAACCATAAAAAGCAGAACAAATGCATGACATGTTTTTTTTTAAATCAGAAATAGACGTTAAAGAGGAAGGATAACTTCCACACTCCATAAATGACTCTTTTAAACCACTGCGCTCTGTGACTGTGGGATGCTTGATGCTCAGCAGGTCCACTGACAGGGAAGATAAGATGTTCCACTCCTAATATGGCCAAGGCATTCAATGGGTTTAGTCTATTAATTGCGAAGGGGGATTTTTTCAAGAATAAACATTGCTAATAGTGAAACAAAATGTTAACAGTGGTTGCCTGAGGCTGTGGAGCTCCCCTGGGACACTTTAGAGGAATATTCTGGAGCACTTCTGGGAGCTTTGTCCCACAAAATCTATATTAGACCCTCTGGATGAGTTCTGATTTTGATGTTTTCATCCTAAAAACTGCAACACGTTGAGGTTTTATGAGAAAAGAGGACATTTGTGTACAAAAAATAATAGTGAAAGTGAGTAAAACTAAAACTAAACAGGAAATAAGAGGGATGGGAGGGGGAGTCCTTGACCTTGAATGACACTTTGGGTAGAAATCAGCCAGTTACATCCTTCTTACGACTATTATTAATGCTGAGAGTTTAAAGGTCAATAATTGCTGCACGGTTGATTAAAAAAATGGTTTAGTTTGAATTGTGACACACTAAAGATGATTTAATACACCATAGCACGCATGCAGCACAACTACAAGAAACAGTTGAGCAGCATGAAACGTGTCCTGCAGGCTGCACTTTACAGGAGAGACGTTTACGTGTCCTGTCATTGCTCTGCTGCATGTTATTCAGTCCAAAGCGTGCAAGAGCAGCTGAACTCCCACATGCAAAAAAAAAAAAAAAAAAGCCCATTATATGACATATCAGTTCATAATAACAGTGTGTGAGGGGGGTCCTGCCTGCCTGCATGCATACAGCTCTTTCTGTGTGTGTGTGTGCACTCACCAGGTATGCTCCAACGGTGCCTTGTGCCAACATGAGAGCGCATTCCGATATCAAGAATATCTTGATATTTGAGAAGCATGAGGAGTTTTTACGGAGGCCGTCACCTTCCAGCATGTTCCCGCCGCTTCTGTCCGAGTCCCGGTGCTTCTTCACCTGCATCCTCCCTTACTTTTTTTTTTATTATTATATACCCACAAGGGATTGCGAGAAACCGAAACACACACTCGCACACACGGAGGCAGGATGACCACTGGAAGACACTGGCTGGTACAGTGTTTTCGCTTTTTCCCCTCCTGTGCGCGGCTACATTCGCGGTGCTCCTCGTCGCTTTGCTTACTTAGAAATTGTCTTGTTGCATGAGATAAGCTGTGGAAACACACATCCAAACTCCGCGGGGCTCTGCCGGTCGTCTGCGTCTAAACATTGCGTCCCCGTCGACGCGCAGGAACATGTGAACTCCCTGAAGGTGTTTGCGAAGGCACAAGTGAACCACGGGCGCGTAAATCTCTGTCACATCGCATGTTTCTGTCTCGGTGTTTCATCTGCAGGTGAACAGATCTGGTAACATGTTTCTTCTTCTTCTTCTTCTAACTCCTGCCGCTCCGCACTGTCATGGTCCGTCACGCACAATGACTGCTCTCTGCCTCTGAGCTCCCACCTCTCTCCACACTACTCTCCTCCTCTGTAAGCACATGTCATGCACAGCCCTAGAGGCGCTGTGTAGCAGTTTCACTACTCTGCCCAACTTGGCTCAGACTCGAGAAATCACTACAGTGGTGATTATATATGACCCTGTGTGTGTGTGTGTGAGATAGAGAGAGAGAGAGAGAGAGAGAGAGAGAGTTTAAAGTGCCATTTTCTGATGCGTCATTTCCCCACAGCAAATCTACAGGGATTATTTAGGGTGTGTGGAGTCTCAATTCTGCAATAAGGATTGTTTCCAAGCTGAGGCTAGTCTATACACTCATAAATCAATCAACAAAAAATATCTGGCAACTCGCCTGAGAATGATTAATTGATTCTTTAATCAATTAATTCAGTTTGTCACATTTAGGGCAGAAATAGACCAAAAATAATCGCCTGAAATTAAGAATCTGTATTTTTTTTTTATTACTTCAGAATGAGACTTTAATATCTGTCACTGCCCAAATGGTGGTGACGATGTGCAACTCTAAAATTTAAAAAATGTTTTTTACACTTGCACAGATTAAACAAACATGATAAAACATGTTAACAAGCGAGCTTTAGAGCTGCTACTAGGCTGCTGGACAGAGGCTAACTGCTTCCCCCTGTTTCCAGTCTTTATGCTAAGCTAAGCTAACTGGCCGCTGGCTGTCGTTTCACATTTTTTGCACAAATATAAGAGTTCAATCTTGTCATCTAACACAGCGAGAAATCGAGTGTATTCGCAAATAAATCCCTTTAAATGGTCAATCAAAATTATATTCAATGCGTTCGATTAATCGACTAAAAGTTGCGCTTCTTGCTCTTTAATGCTTCGCTGACGTCGTGACAAGGGCTGTGATGTTTGCGCATTATGTTTCCAACGTTTATTATTGGATTATCGTGTTGTCAGCGTGTCTGGGATGAGGCACTGCAGTGGCTACGATGTAATGTGACCACATAATGTGATGATGATGGGGTGGAACTGAACAGGACGATAAACAAATGTTGTGTAAAGGTTTTCTGTGCAGCAGCAACAGTGTGAGGACACGCAGAGGTCAAGAAGATAAGCTGGTAATTTGATGAACTTTGAAATATTCTTTTGAATCAAACTGATCAAAGTGCAGTATGGTGTACGGCTTCTTTTTCTGGATCTTGCCTTTTCATTTGGACTTTATGACCCTTACAGCACCTTGTAAGTCTTGTGTGTAATGTCTGGACTGCACAAGCTCAGGCTAGCATTTGGGCCTTTCCTCTTGAGTTATGCACAAACATGACAACATAAAGCTAGTAAGACTATTGCAGAGAGGGGCTGGGGTGACAAGGTGTGGGGATAGCTCAGGAGAGCAGCGTCAGGTGAGTTGTTTGACACAGCTATAGCTGGTTGTATAATCACTCTTTCCTCTTTAATGCATGCTGGACCTGAGTGACAGACTCGCAGAAGCTAGGCGGATGTGCCTGCCGGTTTGAGTTGAACTTTCTGCTACAGATCTGAGTGTATCTGGAGGACGTGGACATAAGATGCCAAGCAACCAGCGACTCACGAAAGACATTTATTTCCTGTATTAAACTGTTTGTGTATTCGGGCTGTCGTGCCTGTAACTGTGCTGGAGCCCACGGTGGCAGTGAAACCTGCTATATATCAATGGCTAGAGGATAAATCTATTATTGTCTCTAGTAAAAATCATATGATAATTCACATTCACAACAAGATACTTGATCAAAGACACATTTTGGGATGTTAAATATATGATCACTTATTTAAAGATGATATCTTCTAGTAAAACAACCCTGTTACTGGATACTGCAGGAAAAAAGGTCACATCCATATCAAAGTGGTGCTGTAATAGACCTGAAACCAGCTCTGTCTCACTTCCTTAAAGCTACAGATGAACCAGTCCACAATAATAACCATAACTGACTGCAGCATGATTTAACAGTAGACTGTGATTTAGGGCAACCCTCTCATTCTCGGACTGGGTTGTGGCAAGCGTCCAAAGCAAACTGATCATCAATCGTAGATGCTCCCCCACTGTCGACCGGCACACTCCCACACAGAAATCCTTCATCCACTTCTGCGTGGTGCTTCCTACGTTTAGCCTGCTGGGAGAAGTCGACTGTCGAGCTGACAGTTTTTAGAGTCAGACGCTTGGATCACACAAACTGCGCTACAGTGATGAAATCCCACTGAGTGCTCATGCGTTAAAACTGAGACAAGTATGTAAATATTGAAAGCTTAACAGACAGTATTATGAGAAATGTAAATCTAACACAGCACAGTCTGGGCCATGTGTTAGTTTCAATGTGTGAAACCAGGCAAGGATTAACAGTTCAAAGACCCCAGAACAGCTGAAACAGCAACCTGTGTTTGTGTTCAGGACATTTACTGAATATTATTCAGTCACCATGACTCCATCACTTCACTGACTTCTTACCTGAATAATAAGTCTCTAACTGTACGGTTCCCAACCATTTTAGCTCGCAACCCCTGAAGGCATGTTGTACTTTAACCAAATACAATTCACCAGTTCTCTTCCCGCCGTGACCAGTCAGGTGTGTAGAGGTAAGAAACTTGTCTCTGAGGCTTTCTTTTTCTTTTCTTCACACAACTTTGTCCATAGTGGTTGGACAACACGTCATACCAACTGGTTGCTTTCAATTAAACCTCCCTCCCTCAAGGCTCCGCACACCGACACACCTGTTTACAATTACTTTGCCTTATTAGACCGTCATTTTGAGGTTGGATGGAACTGTACTGGAAATGACGCCACCAAAGTCTGCGATCTAACAACAATAGTATAAAGGCCGGGTCACAGCAGTATGTCAAAATGTGTGCTCTAGATAGCTCAGAAAGATATTGTGACCGTGATGTTTTAGCATGCACACAACTAGCTAGCATTTTTTTTCCACACCTTGTTCTAACAGTCTTTTCCATCTGCGTAAAAATAATTACACTTTAAAACTGCCTGCAGTGCATATGTCAAATAACAATTTTCCGTGCACGTAATATGCCGATTGTTCTCTGTGTACTGACGACCCGGTCTCTTTTGTCTGTGTGTCGATTTATCCAACAGATGTAGAGTGCGAGGAACAAAGGTGGGCGTCAGGTGCGATATTTGATTGTTTTATTTCCCGTACTGTAACTGACGGAAAGAAAAATGCTGGCGTGTTTTTTTTTTGTTTTTTGTTTTTTTTACCTTTCATGACCAATCGGAGCACAGACTGTAGACATGGCAACAAGGATTGATGTCAGTGCTGCTGGGTGGAGTCGTGAAACAGAGGAAAGGTCATTTTTTTCTGACGGTGTCATACAATTGACAGTGATAGGACGCCGTCGTTTGTTTACATTCTTGTTCCCAGAAGTCGATCCAAAGCGCCGCCTCCCAGATGATCGAAAGATGGCAAGCTAGTTTGTCATGTCTCTCCGCTGAGTCATGGCAGGAATGTTTGACTCTATAATCGCCTAATCTGACACAGAGATTATCTTGTAGTCTGAACCCGACATTAACAGGTGCAACGAAACTAACTTGTGGGAAATGAGGGCGATGTGAATCAAACATAGTCTGTAAAGGAAAAAAAATTAAGTTTGTCTGACAAATGTTTTCTTGAGGTGTCAGTGTGGCCTAATGGTTGAGAGGCATAACATACCGCTGCACCGTCCCCAGTTCTATTCCAGTCTGGGACATTTGGTGCATGTCACGTCCCCTATATAGAGTTACTTGTCTGTACCTTTACCATCAAATAAAAGTTTGTCTTTAAATCATAGACGATTTATCTTTTATGCAAAAAAATAACAGTCGGTGCTGCATGAGATCAGTTAAACAAGAAAACAGAAATGTGTGTGTGATCATAAAAGCATCTGTGTGTGTGTGTGTGTGTGTGTGTGTGTGTGTGTGTCTACCACTGTTTACATACAGTAAACGTGCAGGGACATGAGTCAGGTAGTAACAAGCAGTGGGTGGAGATGGTTCGGACCAGTGCCAGGAATGTATGAATGGAAAAGGCTGCAGACTATTGTTCTGCCCTCTGAAACAGCTGCTATTTATAGGATTTGGAAAAGGGTGGATTGTGGAAAAGAAGCCGAGCCCGTCTACTGGGAGACACTGGATAATGTGAGAAGTCTGAGGAATAACTGGGAATAGAAACAATGCTGCTTTACAGTAACTTTTCCTGTTTAAACTTTTGGCGAACACGCCTGCACTACCTGTTATTTCGCAGTGTTTACAAAGGAAAAACTCTTTTCAGTACATGCAGTACTTTTTCTCACGTTTGCTTTTATTCATTACGTAATTCAGATAGCATGCTGTGAAGCACATGAGTTAAAGTTGCGGGGGATCGATATTCTTAGTGTTATTGACTGTTCTGCGCTGACTGAGTAAATCAGTATCATTGCATCATTATGATGCAACTGTGACATAAAGGAAACATGAAGTGAGCACAGTAACACTGCAAAGAAGTTACTGAAGAAACATAACATCCATCCGTTATCTGTAACCGCTTATCCTCATCAGGGTCACGATGGGGCACATATAGACAAGCATTCACACTGACACATACGGGCAATTTAGAGTCACCAATTAACCTGTCCATGTCCATGTTTTTGGACTGTGGGAGGGAGCCGGAGAAGGTTTCTGAAGAGCCGCTTTGAAGCTCTTAATGTCGTGACTCTGGCCGTCGCCATTTTGGTAGTCGTGCCTCTTCTGCCTCCTGGCTAATCTAAGAAATGGGCAAAGACACGGATCATCGGCCGTCCCAAGGCAGACCGAATGATGCCTGGGTGCTCAAACCAAAAACCATCTGTCAGTCAAATCAAAGTTATCCATAACTTTAAGCCTTAATATAATTTGAACAGTTCAGATTCAGACTCAGTACAGTTGTCATGAGCGGGAAAATTAGAGATCTGTAACCTGCCTTAAATGGCCGTTTAAGGAAGTGCAGTTTTTCGCAGTTCCACATTGGCTTCACTTCACAGTCACGGTTGTCGGTTTGATATTGGCTGTCATGAGATAAAATCATAAGAAAAATATTAAAATACAATATATTTTATATTATTAGGTAAGAAGAACACTGATCCCTAACATATTTTTATAAAGAGATGTGACAAGCAGCTTAACACTTAAGATGATACAACCATGTGTATAATATCAAATCGACTACTGAGCAACGAACAAAACACTAAAACAACAAAACCAAACCTGTTTCATGAAATAACAGTTTTTTTTTTCTCACTCAAGTGTCAGGGGAATTTTCTTTGCATATTTTCAGGCACCTTACTGACATGTCAGCACTTGAGCATAAACTGAGTTTTCACATGTTAAAGTCCTGAATGTGACCACAGTTTTTCACATGATGTCTTTAAACAGTGTCTGGAGACGCTGACTGGGAAGTATTTTTCATCCACAGTTCAAGTGTGAATAGAGAGACATGAATCATAACTTTTACAAATCAACACTGTTTCTGGCATTTCAAGGTTCACTGCACTTCTGTTCCACACAGGATTTGGGAGCGAGTCATTTTCGTGTCCGTTCTACTACTGAAAAAACTCAAACGCTGCATAACCTGCACTGGAAACTGAGTCAGTTACCTTCCACAGCAAAAGACTAGTCTTTACCAACTGTGGTGTTCAAAAGAAATGAGAGTCAAATAATGGTTTCACCACTCTCGTCTCATCTGTCATTACATGTTGGCAACCGTCCGAAAATCTTCAGCCCTGCTCTTATGCCACGGCGGTTGCTGTGGGAGCGGTTCACGGCACAGTGCAAAGGGACTTTTCTGCTTATGTTATGAACTCATCAACTGATGGACTGATTCTGTGAGTTACTGTAAAAACACAGATATTATGGGTAACTGCTGACACTGCAGCTGCTTTATGAAGCTGCTAAACATTTTTCTAATATGGTAATCCATTTGTAACTATCAATTCCTTCAAGAAGAATTAAGCTGTTTCATTCTCTCCTTCGCAAAATGGAGATTTAAACCTGGCCTTTCATTTAAAGGTATAGGTGGCAATATAGCATGCAAAGGGGGAGAACAGAGCTAACATGGCTCTCTGATGAACACGGTGTATCTCATTGATGTAATCTTAACAGGATCAAAATATTTTTAATAGTTTAAGAGTTTTAGTGTACGTGCTGCAAACATGTCTTGGCAAACAAGTGCTGTAACTTCCTGGAGTCTTATCATCATCAGAGGATGATGGGGCAAACCGGATTGTTCTTTTACTTTCTATTTTTATATGGAGCAAATAAACAGGATATAAAGTGATTTCTGCAAGCTTTAGATGTCTTGGTAATCCGATTTTTTTAACTTTGGACAAAGGCAGACGAGCTGTTGACAGTGTTTATGCTAAGCTAAATTCCCCATGGGTACAGGTAACGTACACGAAGGTGATGTTGACCTCCGCGTCTAACTCTGGACAAGAAAGCAGAAAATGTTAAAGTATTTCTTTAAGGTGACATTTTTTTTTTATCCTCACCTCATGTTGTATTTCTTCCCAAATTACACTCCTACATTTTCATAATGTAAGTACAACAGTATAAAATGATCACTATAAATCATGTTGTTATGTAACCTGAAGACTTTTATTCATCCAAACATTTGTGTTACACAGTTTTCTCATTTCTAACAGATTTAAAGAAGTTCTCCATTAATTCCTCTGCATGTTCAGACAGCGACATCTCCCCCTCTTCGTCCTGATCTGTCTCTCCTTCAGACCAACAATCAGCCGGTCCTGCTTCGGGCGCTGCATCACTCAGCTGTGCTCAGCTGGAATTTCACCTGGAGGGAGCGGTCCTCTGCAGAGGACGGCGCTTACGTAAAACTCACAGAAGCAACAAGAATATTTTGGAAACACCCAGCATGTTTCCTGATTGTTTATTAATGTTTGGCCCATATTCAGCTTCATCATGTGCCATAACAAAAAGACAGAAACAGTTTTAAGATGCTACTTCAGATGCTGGAATAAAGCCATGTCATGAAAAACCATCTGTGTTCACTGGCAATTTATAACCAACATCAGTTTTCGTCCCTCATTTCTTACAACACTGGAAGTCAGACTCAAACAGTGGACATTTTCCTGCCGTAGTCCATTTTCTTGAGTGACCAGAAGTGATGTTTCAAATTCAGACTCAATTTTCCCCTCAGAGATCTTCGGGGCACATAAATGCTGCATGAATGTAAGGACAGTCAAATGGCATTCGCAGCTTCGATGGGGAAAATGTCACCAGGCACTTTTTTTTCCCCTTCTTTCTGATTGTGTCCTGTCTAAATATAGCGGGCCGCTGTCTGTTCTACATTTTAAATGTTTTCATGCTGCCGCCCTGCTGTCTATTTTTACACTGGTATCAATGGAGGAGACAGCGTGCGGTTTTAAAATAGAGTAATATTGTCTGTGCTGCTGGGGAGAGGGTTTCAAACATAGCATGTAGAAAGCCACACGGTCCAGAGTAAATAAAGCCAAGGGATACATGTACTTATTTCCAAATGCAACCTTGCCCAATGAAGCTCAAGAGGCTACTATTTATTTAATCCAACTATATTTCCTGTAACACACAATGCTGAAAACACATCGGATTCATAAGAAGGCTACTCCACCCAGCAGAGGTGGCATTCCCAAAAGTACAAGCACATATTTGTTGACATCTTTGACATTTTAAACACCAGTCCAACCTGCTTCATGGGAATGAAAGTTTGCAGTGCAACATGAACGCATTCATCAGGGGAAGAAAAAAAAAAATACAAAGCTCTTTAAAACCAGAAAGACAAGTTGGATGGCATGCACACAAAGAGTCAGCGAAGAAGAAGAAGTACTGTGGGGCAGATGAGTGTGGGGGGAAAAAAAGAGTTTTGAGTTACAAGTGGGGTGAGATGGAAACAAAGGCAGGACAGAATAGGTCGCCGCAGGGAGCCATCGAGAGTCGCAGTTTGCATCAACGTGAACAAGCTCGTTGTTGAAGCACTGTGATGTCCAACCTGCGCTGGCGCTCTTCTAACTCTTGTTCAAGCTTTGAGCCTCATTTATAAGTTTACAAAGAGGAAAACCAGAAATACACAAATGTCTCCTGAACACACCACAAAGAACTCTTTGTTGGTTATACAAGTTGAAGGCAAACTGATCTGGGCACTAAACTTTGGATAGTTAAACAGCTTATCATGAGAAGTACTGTATACTGTGTTTATATAACCACAAGCAGCCGTCACATGCCTCTGGATCACTTCTTTAACACAATGTGCTACAGTTTGTCTGCCCTCGGGAGATCATTATGCGCCGTCAGTATGTTTATTTTAAATATTTATTTTTCATGTAATCGCACAAACAAAGACTGTTAAAACTCTTATGTGGCTTTTTGTTCATGTGCTGTACATCTGCTTCATCGTGGCCTCTGACGCCAAATAACACCCAGAGCCAACATTTTAAAAAGTAGCACATGGATTTTAAAGGTCCAGTGTGTGGAAATTTGTGGCATCTAGCAGTCAAGTTTCAGATTGCAGTTAACTGAATATTCCCCACCTCACCCTTTTCCAAGTGTGTAGCGAAAACTAAAAAATGATGGCTGCAAAACCCGTGAAAAATGTGACAGGCTCCATCTAAAGCCAGTAGAAACTCTGCAGTTAAACAAAGTGGACTCGACAAGACCGTATTTATTTTGTATGTATTTAAGAAGGGCTCATTCTGAGGCAATGAAAATATTTCAATCTTACTTTCAGGTAATTACACACAATATATATAAAAACATACCATGCCAATAGATCCTCCTAAATCTTTAAACATTTTGTGGATCTTTTTAGGGTGACACAATGTTGATATTGATTTTAGTGATAGCCACTAAATACACTGTTGCCCATGAAGTTGGAATAAAATATTTTGACCTCTTCTCATGAAATGATTGTGACAATGTGATTTATTCCTGATAGATGAAGTGTATCTTCCCAAAACTTTATTGATCAGTCTGTACCAAACATATCACAGTGAACCACAATTAACCTAATGTGTATAAATAGGAATAAAATAAGAGGAAAGTGTCTGAGAACAAAGCAACTCCAAGACACACTATGGTTATTTAAATCTGATTGTTTGATCACTTGAGATAAATCTGTCAATCATGTGGTGATGAACCTACAGAGAATTATGACCCAAATCCACAGCTCCCTTTGGTCTTACAGAGCTTTAACGTTGGTTCACTCCCACCGCTCTCATTGCATCGTATTAGGCTACAACAGGCGATTGGTTTTGCAGAAAAACTAGAAAGAAATCACTCACGGTACATTACCTGCTCAGCTCCAAACAGCATGCAGACACAGTTAGTGACTAGACTGGGGAGCATAGTGGATCATTTAGCAGCTAAAGAGACATATATTTCCTGGTAGAGCCCAAAAACTGAGCTCCAAGAGAGTTCATTTTGGACTAACATCCGTGGCCAGAGAGTGACAAAGGTTATACAATTGGCATGTTAGACAATATCTGTGTCTACTAGGTGTGTAAATATGTTTACTGTTTGCTGACAAATTCAGCATATCAACGTGGAAGGTGATCATATGTCAGCTTCAGTCTTAAGTTACCTGACTGACATGATGCTAAACACCTGAAGCAGAAATAAAGAGAAGAGCTCAGCAGCTTAACAGTATGAGCAGAAAGCTTAAAATGCAAGAAGTATATGAAATGTCATGTGACCTTTTTTGAAATGTGAATTACCACAGGCCTATAATCCCTTTAATTAAAGCCTTCTTGCTATGGCTCAGCTACAACTGGCAACTATACGGAGGAAAAGGCTCATAAATCAAAGGTTGCCATTCTGGACTTAAAGGGGAAGTTAAAGCAAGGCTTTGTTTAAGATGGGTGGAGTCATCCACATGGTGGGATTTGGCAGCCACTCTTATGAGAAACAGCAACCAGCACTCTGCAGTCTTAAAACATGACACAGTCCATAACAGCAAAGCAGTTCTGAAGGCTTCATCCTCTCAGCTCAGCAGATTTCATCGCTCCTTTTTTGCAAAGGAGATATTTTAGTCAGTGACATTTTGATTGTCAATGTTTGGCATGTGGTGGGCTGATAATTCACGTTGAAAAGCTGACTAATTGGGCTCCACATCCAGAAGGCTCTCTGTTACTGGAGGCTGTCCAGTGTTAAGATGATTTCATGTGACTGAAGAGATAATTCACAAGCAGATTTTTCATGTGACTTTTCCGGCCTTGGTGGCATCCCTAGTTTTAGACTGTTTCCAAAACATGTGAAAAAGGTTCATGTAAGATCTCTCTAGTCTTCACAGTATTGTTGCTCCACTCTCTCTCAAGCACATGTACATACAGTATGTATGCAAATAAACAGGAAGCTACTCAGTGCTGCTCATTAACCATCCTGCCTCCAGGATTTGCATCATTATAGGAGTAATTTTATTCTCTTCTTCTCAGGTCTACAGTGAATTTCCTGCTTTTAGCAGTTAAAAAATACACCTTTGATACTTTATCTATCTATCTATCTATCTATCTATCTATCTATCTATCTATCTATCTATCTATCTATCTATCTACCTACCTACCTACAGTGGGTGATACCTGCTGCACACATCAGATGGCTCAACAATGAGCTGAAAACTCACAATGAAGCTCTGTGAGGCCGAGGAGAACCTGAATTAATTTAGTTTTTGGCCACACCACAACATGCTAAAAAAGTTGTGTTTATTTACACAGACGTGGAAGAAAGTAAGCATTCATTTTGAGTTATGTTTCGGATCAAACATGTACTGTAAACATAAATATTCTTAGTTTTAAGCGATTATACGTGAATAAAATCATACATGTTTAATTTCTGCCACGTTCTGCCAATAAATATCCCTAAATCTTACACATTTGACCTTTAAACCACAGTGAGTTACAACTTGTGGCCTCTTTCACATCACTGATTTTTTTTATTGCTAATATAAACATATTGATTAGTGCAGCTTTAAAGTTACCATATTAATTAGATGTTAAACAGACTTTTTGAACTAGCCTTGTTTCCTCCCAAAAGTCATTATTTGATAATTCATGATTTCAGGTGCAATAATGTTAAATTAGTGATTTTTTTTTTTTTAAACAATGTGCTGCTCTAGCTATAATTATTTCTCAAAAATAAAAAGTAGTTTAGGTGGCTCTCCTGCCCCGTGGCACAAACTGAAAGGAACATTATGTGAAATTCTGCAGGGTCTATGGGGACCATTGCAAACCACTTAGCATATTATACCATGAAATATTTAAGCAGCACTTTTCCCAGTAAACACACAGCCATTCTTTAAATCAAATGCGACCAAACTAAAAGCAACATGTGAACATATGGTCTTCTGATAAACACAGCCGCAGTGGGACAGCAGCCTGGAAAACATGTCTTTTCAAGTTAGCACTGTATACAAGCCATTAAACCACATTTTTATATAATGTGGAGGGATTAAATATGTTAATATCTGCAGGGACAACAACTCAAAGTTATATTTTCAGTCAGACGGATTTAGTTGAGGACGTTGGAAAGGCTGTTTAATAGGAAATCTTTGCTTTATTTGCCAGATTTTGTTTGGAGAGGTCTCTTTCCTCCTCTTTCCTTGCCAATGCCGGCAGTGATAGAGGAGGAATGATCTGAGTCTCTGCACATAAAAGGTGGTGTGCCCTGATCTTTTTCCCTCATCCTGTAATTCTCATGGTGTGAGTCTGAAAGCTTCCTTCCTGTCTGGGAAATGACATGGTAATGGCCTGCTCCCCCCCCCACCCCACCCCCGTTCTCTAGCCCTGTATCACAGCTGTCTAATGAGAGCATCAGTGTATAAGTGGCCGCTGATGATGGATGCCTTCAGTTTTATCAGCTGCAAGCACCTGATTAGTCGTTTGCTTTGGACGGAAATCTCAATCTGTCTTTGTCTGCAGATGTCCAAACAGATTCCAGCTCTGCATCTTTTACAAAATGCACATTAAATGTGCACTTTAAGTTTAAACACTGCTGTTCAGATCGTACACATGTTCAAAGTTGCTGTAATTCAGTGTTTGTGCTGGGTTTGCTAGTCGGTCACTACACTAGTCTGAAATATCCAGATTCCAACAAAAACATTTGTACAGACGTTAATGTCACACAGAAGATGAATCCGACTGACTTTTGTGTTCCTCAGACTTTTCTTCTGGCACCAAAACAAGGTTGACACTTGTGGTTTCAAGTGAAATATCTTGACTTAAGTGTCGGGCAGATGGAATTTAGTACAGAGACTCCCCTCAGGGTGAATAGCTGTTACATAATACCTGCAAAACTAATGCAAAACATTCCCATCAGCCTACGGGCTACTGTGCTGTATCAAGGAACACACCATCTCACCAGATGCATTTAGATGGTTTATGGCCAAACGGAAAGATAGTTACTTGGATGCTGTTGCTTTGTGGGGAGCTTTGGTAGGGAATCTGCCATAGTCCGGGCATGATAGACCCCCAGGACCCTATTGAGAGTAGAAGGAGAGTAAGAAGTAATAGAAACAAAAGGGAAGAGGACACAGAATAAAGAGAGCTAAAGAGGAGGGCGTAGTTTAGAGAGTATTTATTGTTTATGCCGGTTAGAGGCCTGACTGAGGCGTGTTCCTGCTCCTGAAACTCTGGTGAATGTGGTACACAAAACATAGCACGCAAAACATGAAGCATATAAGCATGCTGTTGTTATCATTTAGCACAAATCATCACTGTGCCTACAGCCTTACAAAAGCTGCTAGCTTGGTGTTTTATTAATGGGTGTGGAGTGATGAGGCCACAGATGATCTGTATCATCCCATATCATCCGACTCTGAAGTTTCCGTCACCTCTACAAAGCATTTTAAGATCTTTGTTTTGTTTTTTGCAGGCAGCTGTTTCCAGTGATAAGCTTTGACAAACCCATCATACACTACCTGTTTGGCACCAAACAGCAGATAGACATGGTTAGCGAGCATTTAGCAGCTAAAGAGACATGTACTTCCCTCAGTAGAGGGTTGGAGACTACTGGAGTACTACATTCATCAAGCAAAACATGACTTTAAATACATGCTAGTGTTGCTCTCTGTTGGATTTGCAAATAGGCAACTGTTTTTTGACACATCTGACAACTTAACAAAGTGATAATTTATCAGTGTAGTCTTAAAAGCTTCTTCTGCTGCCTCCAAGCAAATAACACAGCTTTAATACAGTTGAGCACAGAACACTAAGAACGCGCTGTGAGTCTCCTTTTGCCTGTATGTGCGGCAGTGTTTATGACATGAACTCTGGTGGACAAAATCATCCATCGGCTGCAAAATAAATCTGTAATAATTTGTTTCAAGAAAATTCAGAAAAAAGAAAGAAAACCGTCTCACAAACACTTATATGACACTTAGTGGCACATTTCAAATGTAAAGGAAATTAAGTGTAAATTTAAATAAGGTCTACCATTTGACATCTTTTGTCCAAACACAGAGTACTCTGTACACAGAGTACAAGATTTAACTACCCACAAAATAAAATAAAAACTGTAAACAAGAGGCGGAGGCGACAGGAGAATCGCTTGATGTTGCTGAAGTGGCGATAACTGGTGGCTGGGTGGGATTCAGATATCTCAGCAGCACATCTGAAGAGAGAAAAGGAGTGTCTGAAAGCATTGGGTGTTACAGTCTAATCAGAAAAAAAACATGATACCAAGAATAAAATGAAACAAAATAATAAAAATGAAAAACCTAAGAGAGGCATGATTTCCCCTATTCTGTACATGCATCATATACAATGCAATTATTTCTGATATACAAAGTAGATTCAATCTTATTGTCATTACAGTGAATGGCTGATTAGCAGAATGCCAAGAAGCATTAAACTGCAGTGTAATGTAACATATGGGAATGCTAAGCTATGAAGTATTAACATTAATGATGTAAAGTTTAACACTATAAGCACACTTTAGACAATATGAACTGTAACACAACAAACAACCAGCCTTACAACTCTAATATATGAAGGTGTGGAAAATGAAACATTTTGACTGACTATTACAAGCAGATTTCACATTATTACTGTCAATAACGAGGTGACAGGGTCAGAAAAGAGAGCAGGTACAGTCTAATCAGTCAGAAGAGAGGGGGCCTTAGGAAAGTATTAATGTTATGATTATTTAGGCTCTGCTAGTCGGTTAAATTAACGTGGCCTTATTTTTTCATATCAAGAAATAATAATACCAACTAGTTTTGCTATAAGAAAAGTGGAAGTTCATCTTTTTTTTTTCTTCCACCATTTGTGGCCCCCTGGATGGACAGCGCCCTTCGCATTTGTCTATACTGCCGATGCCACAGGCTGGCACTGAACGCACACATAAAGTGAGTGTAAGTTAAGTCTGTAAGAAGATTTATTTGCATAAGCACACACAGCCTAAGCTGCGAAACAGCTTTTGACGAAAATACCTTACTGAGAGCGTTAAACTACTCTGAATGTTGCAGAGGTTTGTGTCCTTATTCATAAATTATGATGAATAATATGAATTTTAATGTATTAATGTATGTTTGGTATTAACCTAAATACCTACAGTATACCTGGCTCTTCTGAAATGATTAAATCCCCTCTTCTTCTTAAAGTCCTGTTGGGTATTAAGACACTGAGAGTGAATTATGGAACACGCAAAGATAAAGATGAAAAACAAAAAAAGAATTTCACTGCATGTTTATTTACGGGTCACATGCTGGAAACTGTCAAACAGACGTCCAGTTTGACAGTTAAAGCTATATTTGCTTAGTCATCATTTACAGATGGTGTAAGTGTGAGTGCCCTCATCAGCACTGAGGCACAGTTTTAATAAGTTCTGTTAGTTTTATTGACTAAATGAAATATCTTGGCAGTTGTTCATCGATTTTCTTGACTGAAGCGAAGAGACAAGAGCAGTGAGATTCAGAGCTATAAAGAAGTAAATAATTATCTTCAGCTTAAACTCTGTTGTGCTGTTAAGCATCTGTTGAGACTAATTTTATTGGCTCACAGAGGATTTGCAGCCTGTTAAGTGTCTAATGAAATACACTCACAAAAACTGCATCCATCTGGAAAAAGAGGAGGTGGTTTTGGTTTTATGTTTATCCTGTAAATGTATATCAAAACACTTTTTAGGGGGATTGTTTCCTTCGCGATTGTATGTCTTGGGACCAAAGCTATGGCTCACCATTGCAGCTGTTCAATATGAATATTCATGAATGTGGCACCATCTCTGGCCACTGATATCTGAAGAACTTCACGCCGACACCTCGTGATGATGAAGCTGATTAATGCTGACGGTTTGGGAAATGTGACGACCGGTTTGTTCAAATCATTAAAAAGTGTTTGGACTTGATAAACATTAATACTCTCAACTGCATGTTTTTAAATGACACAATATTAATTATGATGCATTCATTTATAATGTAACCTACATGTGCATATATTTCAGGAACCTATTTGCATATATTATGATCTACCTCTTTTAATGAGTCGGCACCACGCGTACTAACACCTCTCATAATGATAAATATAGACATTTAAAAACCATGTGAAGCACTCTTTCCTTTATTATACGTATTCACAGTTAATGCACCAATAAACAAGGATAAAGGAAAAGTACATGTTCTGACATTTCTAACTTATACAAATGCTAAATAATTAATGAGCACATTTATCTTGTGACACACTAAACACTGCAATATGCAGAGTTATCCAATAAAACCTCTGAGGGTAAAGCTGTTGGCTGTAACAGTTGTATATATATATATTGGGAACATCCAAATATTTGAATACCTATCTTCTTGGAGCTTCCAGGCTCACAGTAATCGTATTTACATGAGATAAGAGAGAGGAAATAATATCGGAGATGATATGAAGGCTTTCTGTGATCCGGTTTTGCTGCTGCAGCTTAAATAAGCAGCTACCCTCACCAAGGAGCTCATCTTACTACAACCGTACTGTAAAGAGTGGAAAATATTAGAGGTATGTTTTTTAGTAAAGGAGTATGTTAAAATATATACCTGACTTGATCTTGTGTGATCTATACACAGTAATATGTGTTGTTTACTGCAGACCAGGTTACTGTGAGAAATCAGATTAAAACAGGAAACTGTAGCCCACAGAGGAGCAAATAAAGCTGGAAAAGACAAAGACTAATCACAGACACATACATACATGCGCACACACACACACACACACACACACACACACACACACACACACACACACACACACACACACACAGACAGGTGTTATGTGAGGGTCTGTTTCTGTTCATCCAGTCAGCTCCTGGCTGGCCTCCTCTGCCTTTTCTGGCCACAGGAAGCAAAATAAAACACACGTCTGCTGTGGAAAACATTTACTGAAATCTACTTCCCTCTTGTGGCTGTTGTTAACATTACAGCAGCAGAGAAGAGAAGGCACTGATTAAAGTTGAGTGCTACAATGAGATTATGAAACCTTTACTTTAATTCCAGCACTGTAAAAAAAAAAAAAAACCCCCAAAAAACAACAACTTTAAAACTATAAATTATTAAACAGATTTTTTTTTTTATTCTATTAAACAAACTTACTAATTATTATTATTATTATTATCATAATTAACTGACTGGCCACTTGATAGGTACACTTGTGGGTGTCAGATTCATAACTATTAGATTTACTGTTGAGGTTGTAGTTTTTTGAGCTGTTGAATCACATACATGAGAGGGCCAAAATATTAGAAACACCTTTTAAATATAATGCACCAAAACCACAGTCCAACATTTTCGTGGCTGATTATCATATTCATGTTTCTATCGTATTAGCTATGGCAGCTGTTTGACCTTATGATAAAAAAAACAAACAAACAAACAAACAAACAAAAAAAAAACTGTCACGCTTATGTCATGTTCCTTACCTCGTGCTTACAGAGACTCGACTTCCTGTTTGGATGGTTGCCCCGCCCGCCTGCGTGACGTCACACCAATGAGGACACACGATTTTAAATATGCGCTTTAATTGCTCGTGCCAAGAAAGTTTTTATTTTCATTCATCAGGATGAGAAAGTCAACCCTAAATATTTCACATGATCACTAAACCCAACCTGAATATACTTATAGTCACATATCATCGCTGACTTCCTTAAATATCATGAATAATACAAAAACATTGAAGAATAACGAGCCTATGAGATGATTATTGGATCTATTTATGTATAAATCACATAGTGGAATATCAAAATAACAACATAATAAAGCCATAAAGAATAAAGAAGTTGGTTGGTCTTCTTCATCTTCATTCACCTGCCCTCTGTCACACACACCTGTCACACAGACGGGCCCGTGAGCTGCACCACGTGAGGAGGAGTCAGCACTGAAATACAGCTGCTGCTGCCGCTGCTGCCTCTCTATGTTGTTGTTGTTGTTGGTGGTGGTGTTGGTGGTTGTTCACCCCGCCCCTCTCTCTGTCTGCCCTATAATAAGCGCTCTGAGGCGGCAGCAGCAGCACAGCAGCAGCGTCCTCCGCCTCACATGGAGCTGAGCGGCTTGACGCAGCTGTTTGACTGAAAATGGACACCAACATTGTTGTCATGGGGACAGAAAGCGTCGGGAAATCAGGTAAAGGAAAAAAAAAATCATATATGCAGAGGAGAAAATATTTTGTATGTTTCTGTCGATGCATTGTTGACGACTGTTGTTTTTCAGCTCTGACTGTGCGCCTCTTAACTCGGAGATTCATCGGAGAGTACGGAGATATCGGTGAGTCCAATGTTTTTTTACTCACATCGATGCAGTGCAGACTTTTAACTTCATTGAACTCTGAGCTAACTTCTTAAACTTTTTGTCTCACAGAGTCCATCTACAGTCACAGTTTTATGGTGGATGGGAGGGAAATCAGTGTCAATATCTGGGACTCACCTTATTCTGAGGTAAGGAGAAATATAAATATAATATAGACAGTTGCTATTAAGGTATCAGTAAAGCTGTTTTATTCAGCTTACATGCTGTGCTGATGACAGTGTTACAAGAAGTAGACCATTTATTAAATCAGCAAATGAAACAAAAGAAGAAATTACAAAAAAAATGTGTACGTTTAATCAAACGTCTATCAAAGAAGTCCTTTTGATGCTGTTATAATAATATTATTTATCATTACTGATACCTTAATGGGCATTTAAATGTTGCAGTTAATCTTAATCATATCCAATAATGTAATAGAATAATGCATCATGTTTTAGAGGATCAGATGTTTTGTGTGTAAACTCTTTAATGTCTGAGATGTAGCAGCACAGTGTCAAGTAACATGAAATCAAGAAACTATAGTTGCTTTTGTACTTCACTAATTGTATTTTGTTACTTTATTCCACCAGCTGCTGCTATAAATAAATCTAAATGTCTGATTTCACAGGATTTGTCCGTGGAGACGTCACTCTTTGAGAAGAAGGTCCAATGGGCAGACGGCTACATTCTCGTCTACAGTATCTGCGACAGAGCCAGTTTCAACACCGTCAGCAGGCTCATTCAGGCGATCAAGTCCACGAAAGACTACCTGAATGCAGACAAAGCGCCCATAGTGATTGTGGGTAACAAGAGAGACCTGCACCACAGGCGGACAGTGCTGAGCGAGGAGGGCTGGCTGCTGGCTCTTAAAACAGACTGCCACTTCTATGAGGTGTCAGCGGCCGAGAACTACCACAGCGTGCTCATGGTGTTTCATGGGCTGATGGACAGGATGAAGGATGCCAAGCTGACCATGAAAAGACCTCTGGGGTTCAAGGGCATCGTGAAAAGCATGTCTGCAGTGTTTGCCAGGAGACGGACAGACTCCTTTTAGTGTTTAGTTTTCTATGAATCTGGATGGATATTGCAGTGTGCTAAAGGTAACTGTGACGTCTCCTGAGGCAGAGACACTACAGAGACAGGAGCCGCTGTTCACCAATAAATGTGGAAAGAAAAAAAGCCATCAAGCTTCAGAAAACATGAAGAAAACCTCACAGAGGTTACAGATGTTTTAGCTGCACTTAAAGCTACGGAAGACTGATGAAATGACATAGGCTCTTTCATTATGCAGATACTTGACTTGTAATAGACTACTGTGTGCAACAAAGTATGCAACACGTTTAAGCTTTCTCTCTCTCTCTCTCTCTCTCTCTCTCAATACGTATATATATACCAGCGTCAGATTGGAAGAAATTCTATGCACAAATTAAATATGACCAAAGATAATGTCGATGAGACTGAAGAAAACTCTTCAGTTCTCAAGTGAAACTTTTATACTGCTGGGAAAAAAAAATGACTGAAAAGCATCCTGCTGAATATTAAAAGTAAAACATGGATATTTGTATTTATTCACATCAAAATGCTGTAAAGTAAAATACATTGTTGCCCATAAAGTTGGAATCATTTTGTTTTTTTTTATTCCTATTTATACACATCAAGTTACTATGGTTTAATTTTCACTGTGATATATTTGGAAGAGACTGATCAGTAAACTTTTGAGAAGACACTTTATCTATCAAGAATAAATCAAATTGTCACAATCATTTCATGAACAGAGGTAAAAATATTTTATTCCAACTTCATGGGCAACAGTGTAGAAAGTGTTTCCTATATTTATGAGTCATATACTGAAACGTACGTTTGTCTAAACCTTGTTATATGGCTTACGCTGATTCAAATAAAGTATAAAATATATATTTGTGTGTATGATTTTCATTTGTGCTGTTTCTAAAAATGTGATTATTTATTGCTGCACCATGAGAAAACACCCCACAAGGAGGTCAGCTTCTCCCGGATCTCATGGCCTAATAGAATGAGACCTGGTGACGACTAATGAGTCCTATATTTGGAGAAGCTGGCCGAGAGTAGCATCCTCATTTGTGCAAGTATGTGGAAGAAATGATCCTGCTCAGACTTGTGAATCAGCCAGAAAACTTTGAGTGGAGCTGCCTCCTGTCAGCCTGAGAGCAAGGCTGTGTCTGACTCTTAAAGTCCTGTGGGTGCAAATAATTGTTGACTGTAAGTGTAACAATGATACTGGATTAAAAATTAATGACATTGCAGGTTTAAAGAGCTGAAAAATGCCCACTGGAAGCTAAATGTTATGATCCATGCAGATGATATTGAGTGTGAAACATTCAAACACTTGAATAAACTCTCTCACGTATACCCCAGATCATCATTCCCTTTTTCAGTGATGGCCTGTGAATTCCTCTCTGAACCTAGGAGACCATCTCCCCTCAAAAAATCCTCTAATTTGTCACTGACCTGCTCCAGTAAACTTGGTCTGACCCCCATTATAGGCGTCAGAAACGTCTATTCTTCTTCTCCTCCCTTCAACCTCTCTCGTTAGGGGACGTGTCCATCTTTGTGGCTATTAACGCGGCATCATGGGAGGGCAAATGGCAGGTAAGCTGGTGCCAGTTCCCCCTGTCTTTAATTACATAGGAGGGAATCTGACAGGAACAAGGCACAGGTTAACAAAGTAAGACCGGGACAAAGACAGTCTGGCCTCTGCAGGCCTTTGTCACGGTCTCTAACCTCTCTGGGTTGCTTCAAAACAGGAACCAGAATAAACAGCAAACCTGATAAAGATGTTCACCTGTAAGGACTGCTATGAGTTTTACTCAAGGTGAAACCAGTGCAATGTTCTCTTAACATGTTACGGACTTCTACAGAAAACAATAAATGAAACGTCATGTGCGAGCTCAGACAGACAACTCGTGCTGCACTACACACATGTGACATGCCTCACACTGCACAATCCAACTTGGTGAAGATGGCTTTAAGCAGTATGTCATTACTGCTCTGGACATGCATGCCATGTTGATTACGATCTATGCATGCCTGGAGAACCCCGTGAAGTTTGATACGTCTCATGGCATTAATAATACCCTGGATAGTGAGGAGGAGACTTATTGTGAAGGCCAAAGTCTAAATGTAACAAACATACCAATCATGAATTGTCTGACTGAAATGTGTACATGAGACAAAGACACTTGATCACATTCAAGCAGGGGATGAGCTGTGTTACCACTGAGTGAGGGAAAAAACATTTGGGAATAATTAGACTGTAATTTCAATATTTCATTTGCATATTAATTAACATCCTAATTCACAACCCTCAAGATGAAACACGCTTTTTTCTTGAAACTTGGCAAGCATATTGCATCGCAAAGGATACTTTTGTGACATTTAACATGCTGTGTACCACATGTGCACTTTTATAACGCCTGAAATGCAAAATAACATGCATGGGGCAGCAGTAAGTCAGTCTGTGGGGGATTTGGCTTTGGGTGGGTGGCCAGTTCAAGTCCAGGATGGACCAAAGTATGTATGCACCATCTCTCCACCATCTCTCCACATCTGCATGTCTATGAGCCCTTTGTGTGTGTGTGTGTGTGTGTATGTGTGTGGTTGTATTTCGGGTAAAATGTAAAATGTAAGCGCCAGCCAAAAGTGACAAAAACGTGATGCTCATCCTGGGTTAGTATTATAGTACGTGTTGCTCCTATCATAATAGTACAACATGTACCATGTGACACATGATGCCCCATAAAAATCTGTACAGCAGCTTCACCTTGTATAAACTGAACCACTAAAAATCAGAGCTGAATGTGCTCCACTGTCATCTGCAGATCTTCAAAGCTTCCATGCTTCAAAGCCTTTCCCACCTTTCACATCTCAGATATCTATAACACCCACCCAGGAGACACTTTTCCTTGTACACCTTTCTATGACGCAATTCGTCAAGGTGCCAGAAATGTTTTCACAGAGATCTACAGTGCGTCCACACTCGCCTCGCGGTATCAGATCAGCTGCCAGAAAACAGGAAGCCTGACACTGAACTCAGGTCAGCTCCTGCATTTAAAGTTTGTTTTGCATTTATTCTGTCTTTATGATTTCAAACTGGGCAGCACCGTAATCAGTTATTCTAATAAGTTACTATGGCAAATATATAAAGGCTTGTTGTAGGTGCTGGTGCAACAACCGCAGACGGGAAGTGCTTCATGACTCTGCACCTTTGCTCAATGGAAAAATTGATGCTGTGCCCAGCTGCAATACGCACAATCTGCTTTCAAACAGGGCCCAAGACAAGAAACCACTCCTCTTATCAGTGTGCTGCTCTCACTAGCCTCACTGACTATGAGTTCATGTCATTCACATGATGTGATTTAAGCTGCGATCAGCAAGTTGAAAAAGAAACTGTTTGTGGCAGCAACAACAACACCTTCCTGGGAGTGGAGGTGTCACTGGAGAGTGAGGAGTGTGACAGCTCTCCAGACGATGGTCACTGTGATACATTAAAAATTGTGTATTGCACTGTAAAAAAAAATACGATAAAAAAAATTGCAAACATGGCATGTGATGTAAAAGACCGTAACACATGGCATTAAATATTACGGTGTTTTACATATAAATAACGGTTTTGAAATAAATTCATTTCAAGGCATCTTTTTCTGTCATGGTTTGGCAGTTTTCTTCTTTTTTTTTCCAGTGTGTAACTCTCACCCCACATTCAGTCAAATAGTAACTAAATAACTCGACCATGACTGAATATTTTCAGTCTGAGTCACTTATAAGACTGAGGTGAGTAAACGAGGACAGTATTCCTGAAAAACTATGAAGGGCAGTTCTTAAAGCACGAAAACAAATCCAGATCAAACATTTGCAGTCATATTAAATAGTTTGTATGTTTAATTTCTTAATACATTTCAATGTGAGACACAGTCTGTATTTTTCCCAGGGTGTCTGAGCGGACCATCCACAGCGGCATCATCAAAAGGCAGCTGATGATTTATGTGCCAGCTCTGCCTGCAGGTAATCAGAGTGTCTCTGTCGCCGTGGCTTCAAAGAAACAAAATCTACATGAAAGTAAACTGTGCATCCAATCTTCATGTTCTATTTTATTTTTTTATATATAAAAAGCATGAATAGATTTCTGATTGAACAGCAGACTTTGAGAAATATGACATCTGAACTTAAATGAAAAAAAAACAACAACTAAAAAATCCATTAACCTTTTCAGGTGAAGTCATAACAGAAATATAATCTAACACATCCGTCAATATCTCATAGCTTCAGGTCACGTTTTAGACGTCTACTGAAGGCTGCTTCCTGCCTGACTGGCAGTACATTTTCAAGAGACGTAACTGCAATCAATGCAGCAAGACAATGTAATTTTCCTTTACCTTATTAAATACAAGCAGGCCTTATTTGATTATTGTTTAAGCAACCTGAATAGGCTAGGAGGTCAGTGAGTTCAGAGATGCGGTAAACAAAGAGATAAAACAAAGGGAGATGATGAGACTCACAGTAAGTTTCTCAAAATCACACTCAAATTAAACAATATGATCTAAAAATGTGATTTAACATAATTATCTCTGTATTGAATAACGACGACAACTCAACAGTTGTATATAATATATATAATAATAATATAATATATATAGTATAACAGTATGACAGTCCATAGTATGAACAAAATCAATCAGTTTTGGGTTGTTCTGGCCGACAAAGACAGAGAACAGAGAGTGGAGGTGACCAAAGGGGTCGATTATTTTTTAGGGATCAATATTTAAATATTAATATTTAATTTAATGTCTCTGCTACATGTATGTCTGCTCATCTACTCGACTCGTACTAGAAATATTATTAATTAATTAATTTTAATCATTTACAGATTGCTGGACCACAGTGAACTGTGCAGATTATACTATGAGTCAGCACACTGGCAGCTATGCTACTGTTGTGAGCTACGCTAGTTACCTTTTAGCAGAACTTGACTGGATGTAGCCTCTGCTGTATTCATGTGGACTGGTAAACTGAACTAATAAGATGTTGTTTGGCAGATTTATTTACATTTAGCTTTAGCTATGACCAGTTATTTGGCTACTTTGAGCTTTGACTTGATCATCTTTCAATCATTCGCTCAAAGTACAGTAAATGTGATGGTGGTTTTTATCACTGGCGGCAGTTTTAGCTCATTTTTTTGGTCATGTTGCTTTTATAGAAGTCTTTATGCTAACTTAGCTGGAAATGACAAGGCTGACTGTCAGAAAGTAACAAAATCATAAAAAATTATGTGCTGGATTGTTTATTGGTCAAGAAATAGTCCCACATAACCCGCGTAAAACAGCAACTTGACATTTTTACACTTCGGATTATGTATGGATTAGATGTATCTTCTATCGTGAGCTTTATTTAGTTTACAGATATAACTGGGGCTATCTTTTCATCTAACTCTTGGCAAGAAGGTGAATAAGGATGTTGAACTATTACTCTAAATTATGAACAAATGTAATTGTGACGTTTTTTGCCTTGCTGTCTTATGGCTGCTCACATAACATTCTCACAATTCAGTCATATAACAAACAGCAAGAACTGAATGTCCAGTTTCAGCTGAGGCATGCTCACACCTGGACTCTTATCTTGACAATGACTTTCAATTTCCTAATAAAGCATTTACATGGGGGGGTCTGGAATGTGTGGACTGTAAAACAAATTGAGGTGCTTAATGAGCCTTTTCGTTAAACAGATTTAATAAGAAATGTGTTAACTGTTCAAAAATGCCAACTATCCCTTTGCCTTTGCTAAGCTCCCCTGCAAAGACTTAAGGACCCCCTGCAGCGCTCCACGGCTCAACAGCTTTCCAAATAAGGTCCTGGTGTGTACACACAGTAACCATAATTCAACCTCCAGCGGGGAAAATAGTGAAGGTCCAAAGTTCAGAAGCACTTGGTGCTTTTTCACATGACTTCTCTTACATGAAACCTTTTTGCATATGCGTACCGTTACTGAAGGCAGCAAGGAGGAGATTGTGACAAGAACAAATAGGCTCAGAGATGCACGTACGCATGTTGACATGTTGACAAGACACATTTATCTCTGTCTCCTCAGGCTTAAGCTACAAGAGTAACCTGTAATAGAAACATTTATATGGACACTCTCCTCTGCAAGTTGCTTTTAGTATCCATCTAATGCATAATGTCAGTGAACAGCTCATAGAAAAATATTTCTAGATATTATATGATGTTTGCAAAGGTTTACAACATTTCTCCCAACAAAGATAATTAAACAGTAAAATAAGCTTTTTGCATTTGGGGTTTAGAATGTAAGGCGTCATTAATAACATGATCCTGCGGATCAAGAGATAATTTGCTTGTTGGAGCCTTTAATAATAACCTGATACCCAACTGAGTGCAGGGTATCCATGTCTCAAGGGCACACCTGATAATGCTTTGATCTAATATAAAACGGGCGATTGAGTTGGGAAAACGTTTCCTCTCACACGAGGGGTTCACGTGGAGGGGAAGTGAGACAGATTCTCGCACGTGAGCCTGTAAATTAAATCAAACACAGGGATGAGTGACTCATCACACTGTGCCCACTGTGCAGCAAGCGCAGTAACCGGCCATAAGTGGTCATATACAGAGGCACACATAACACATGACATACTAAGAAAACGTGAGAAAACAGAAAGATATTTTAACTCTTCAGCCTGAAATAGTATTAATAATAATACTAATAATAATACACATCCTTGTGCTCCTCCTACCACTAATAATAATATTATAGTAACATTTCTTAAAATGAAAATTCACCCCAGTTATTTTTATTACTCTAATTCGCTGAAAATATTAGATATCAGCCTCTTTGTTTAAACTTTGTACAAATTAAATGTGGTTTTATCAGGGTTTTTTTTTCTTGGCCTGGCAACTTCCTGGAGTCTCTACTGTATGTGACTGTGAGGTTGCTAGGCAACAGCAAACAGTCTTGAGACTTGGTTTCAAATCTCTGTGTTAGCGGCTTCTAGTGGTGAGGTAGAAGATTGCAACCAACCAAATAACACTCACCTCACCTGCCTGTTTTTAGGTATTTAGGAGAAACTACGATGGCTGCAAAACTTAAAAAAAAAATACAGTAAAAGACCATAAAATGTCCCATGAAATATTTCAAAACCTTTATTTATGCAGCATTTTAAAGGAATTTAAACAGAATAAAGTAGTATTTTATATTAGAAACTATTTAACTATTCAGAAAAACACTGTAATATTTAATGCTATATTTTACAGTTTTCTAGTGTCATGGTTTTGCCATAAAATCTACAGACATTATAGAATATGGAATAAAATCCCAATATTATACTTGATATCAACAGTACTAACATCCTAAAATTCTGGGAACCACAGTTGCCAGTTTCGACTGTAAAAACGTTTTTTTTTTTTTTTTTACGCAACACATGATTTTAATCTATCACAGTGACCAGTCTGAAGAGCTGTCACACTCCTGGGATTCAATTTACTAAAAAAAAAAAAAAAAAAAAAAAAAAAAAAAACACTCTCAGGAAGGTGGAGGTATAAAAACAGTTTCCTGTCGTCAGTGAGGCTAGTGAGAGCAGTTTTATACTGCCAAAACAACATTTTCTTTTTCACAGTGCACAGCTGTTATCATATTTGCATGCAACAAAACCAAAACTGTTCCTCATCACCGATAGTGAGATGCCGATGCTGAAGGTTTTCAGGCCCTTTAAAAAATAATTACACATCTGTTTGCGTTTATATCAATACACTAGTTGAACTATAATTCATATTTCTCAAATCACTGACAACTCAGCTTTTATCTGCGAAAACCATCGTTATCTCTCTTATTGATTCCTGGAGTCACTTAATTATTCTCAGAAATCAAGGTAACATGCTGAATGTACAGCTAGTTTTATCCTGATTTAACCTTTACATGCAACATACTTCACACAGCATGTGCATAACATATCCTCTCAGTATGCATATACATCTTAGCAGACTTGGCCAGCTGCAAAGCTGACCTTAGGTGCAGGGGGTCCAATGTTGTGTAACAGCCCCTCTGTCTGTTCCTCTCCTCCTCTGAATTATGCTGAAAATGGGAGTTGCAGGGAATGTGTACTGAATGTGAAGAATGCTATTAAATGCATTTCCAAAGAATTTCTCTAAGATCCACATCCAGAGTCACACAGCAAGACGTCCAGTGGTAGGTCAAATATTATGTAGTCGAACTAGAGCCGAATAATAAGTTCAGATATTCTGTTTTTATCACTAATGAATGAAGGATACTGAGCAGTCATTTTGGCTGCATGTCTTCTGTTCTTGTGCCAAAAGCAGGGAAACACCTTAGTTTCACTCCTGAGGACAATGTAGAGACTCCAGTCTGCATTTCTTTGGACCGTGGAGACAAACTCATCACCTGGAGATGCCCCACACAATGACAGGATCAAGGAAAATATGCAAACTCCATAGAGAAATAACCACATTCGAATTCAAACCCAGCACCTTCTTGCTGTGAAATATGACCAAACAGTGATCCGAGGGGAACACCACTTGAAGCTGATGTTGGGGTTAAATGAAGTACCCTCGACTGAATATCTCAGCCAAATGTGACGTAATCACACTGAGGACGTTATCAGTGAGCCAAAACCAATTTTCTAAGCGAATGAGCAGAAAACAATCAACAATGCCAAAATTAGAAAGGGTCCAGCAGTCACCTCTGAATGAGGAATTCATTATGAGCAGTCATAATAAGCAGTGCTGCGCTAGGCTCTGAAACCTGGATGAAAATGTGTAATAGGACAATAGGAAAACAGCTGTAATAAAAATCATATTTTTAGTGGGTTAGGATGGGCAGCCTGGATCATCTGTGTCTTTTCTAAACTGACTAAAGTCATGACATTTCAATTTTTATTCAAATTCTACAAATAGTGGCTTTATTTAGTTTAGCACAAAGACTGGAAACAGGGTGAAACAGCTAGCCTGAAAATCAAAATTCACCTAGCACCTCTTAAACTCACTGATTAACTAATGAACTCATGATTTGTTACATTTTGTTTGTGCAATTCACACAAAAAACAAAGTGTAAAAGCTGCAATTAGTCAGATTCAGACTACCTGTTTGCTCCAAGCACCTGTTCAAATTATATTATGCATAATTAACAGCATGGCTGCTTTCATTAACAGTTGGGTCCCTTGCAGGCAGCTTGTTTGAGCGCCCGGGCGTCATTCAGCCCGCCTCAGGTCACCAACGAACCACGACTTTGACAATTTGTGGATTGGCCGGGAGATGGAAGAGGCGGGACAGCCAATCAATCAATCAATCAAACTTTTTTTGTATAGCACTTTTCATACAAAACATGTAACACAAAGTGCTTCACACTATAATACCCCACTATATATTATATACTATATTTTTGGAAAGGTTTTGTCTATTATCAATGTTGATGCTGACGTGTTATTAGTAGTAAAACCCTACAAATCTAATCTAAAACCAGACAGTAACTACTTTGAGGAATCGGTGTAGGTGTAGTTGGTCGCTCCATAATAATGACACATGTAGAGATGTATAACCAGGTCCCTTAATGCTTGTTTGTGTGCTTGAGCAAGCTGATAGCTTTCTGATTGTAAGCTTCACTGCACGTCGTGCTGTTCAGAGTCCAAAGTCTTCTGGAGCCGGGCAGGACGCCAAGACTCCTGCTCCCCGGAAACATCACATATTTGGAAGGAAAGCACTCAACTGCTGGACAAGAAAATTAGAAGTGGGGCATGTCTTTCCACCTCCATCATCACTAAACGTAATTAACTGAAACATCTGATGACGGCTAAATAAGATGAGGCATGATATAACCAAAACAAATTCAAGGTTATGCAACAGATTTTTGAAACTAAATCATTCATACCCAAAGCTCCTTTTGTTCATGCTTAGACAGATGCAAAGTGATTTGAAAATAACTTGTTATATGATTATAATTTTGACTGTTCATTCTTCTTACATGAGGTGCTGTTGCAGACTCTTTGCTGATATATTTATATGACACACACATATATCATATCATCTGTGGTGGACCCCATGAATATATATATTTATTGATCTTCTTTCTACATTTCTACATCTGTTTTTGACTTCCTGTCTTTTTTTATTTACTGGCCATTTCCTTACTAATACTTATACTTATAGTATATATACTTGGTAGTAGTTATAGTTATATGTGTATGGTGTCACCGATGTAGAGGTCTGTATACTCCACACTGCATTGGACCACATTGCTTTATACAAATCAACTATTTTTTTTATAAGAATAAAAATAAAAATAAACTTACAAGACAATAACAAGCAAGAGGCAAAGGAAAAATAAATCCACTGTGCAGCCTATGCATCACAGAAAAGGCCGACTAACATCTTGTGTTGTTATTTTCACATTCTGTTTACATGAACTAAAACCGGCCAGCAGCAGGGAAATACATTAACAGTATATAATAACATAAACAACAGCACATTAAATACAATTCAATACAGCAACGAACTACAGCCTCAAAATGTGTCCATGAGTTCAGTAAATTTCTCTTTCAGGGTGTCAAAAAAAAAGCACAAAAACTGAATTCCCAAAAATAACCACAGGAGGGCAGCTGGGTCCAAAAAACCTCCCTAGAAACCTGCTTTACTGAATGACTTCATCTGACCATTGATTTCCCCGAGCTTGTCTGTCTGCATATGTTTGTTTATCTGCTGTCAGTCTGTCTGCCAGACTATCAGATATCCAAACTGTATAAATTAAACACTGAGAGTTTTAAAAAAACACTTTGTTAATCACTATTTGGACCATCTAAAGAGAAATGATTGGATTTGACTGGAGCTACATTGTGTTTGGTGACATGGCCTCTATGGAGAAGGATTAGTGATGACAGAGGTTGTGTTTGAATTGCACACATTTGAATTTTGGGCTCATATTGAAGCAGAACCAATTAATCTGTTTGTGGCTTGTTTCCCAAGTGTCAGGGTGTCAGTTCAGAGCCAGGGTGCCTCATGTGGTGAAGAATACTGGCTTACATACTGATTACTGCACACTGCATTGAGAAGCTGATAGCAAGCATGAGTGGGGGATGCAGGGTAATTGGAGGAAAAGACTGGTTCTTTGCATTGATGCTGCATCTACTGCACTGTTTGCATCTGTTCTGTGTTAGCAATTTACATTCATTTTCACAGTCTAGGTCTGATGCAAGCTGTGTAACATACATGTATTCTTTATACTGTAGAGTGTGTAGTAGATGGACCTTCAAAACACTTCCTTTGACACTGACAGCCGTTAACATTTTTAGCCATGCTAGCAGTCTGACTCTGGATGAAGATGTCTGTTAGTTGGTTGATTGGTTGGTCTATCACTTTGGTTCAGACTGAATTATCTCAACAACTACTGAATTAATTGTAATCATATTTTGTGCAGACATTTATTGTCCCCGGAGAAAGACTTGACTATTCTTTTAGCACCACCATGAGTTTCCCATCTGTGTTAAATGATGTAAAATGAATCAGCAACTATCAGATGGAGTGCTATGATATTTACAGACATTCATGCCCCCCTGAAGATGAATCCTAATAACTTGATTGTCCACTGACTTCTCATTTAGCGCCATGATTAGGTCAAACAATTTAATTGCTCCAATATTTTGGTCTAAGAGCAAAAAACACAACAGCGACCAGAGCCGCCACACTCTGAGCTTCAAAACGTCTCTTCAGAAACCTGTGGGAGATGGGGTGTCGTTTAGTTCAGTTGGTAGAGCATCCGCCCCATGTGCAAAGGCTCAGTCCTTGTTGCAGCGGCCCAGGGTTCAAATCCGACATGTGGCTCTTCCCGTTCATTCGTTCATTCCCCATCTCTCTCTTTCCCTACATTCCTGTCACTCTTCAAGATGTCTCTGTCAAATAAAGCTCAAAAAGGCCCAAAAAATATCTTAAAAAAAGAAAAGAAAAGAAACTTGGGTGACGTCGCAGATCCAACGTCCATTCTTTGTACTGTCAGTGATTTACACCCACTAAACATCAATAAATTCATTAATTTCTGCACATCATGAAAAGAATTTAAAACCTTTGACATTTTCCATATATATATTGAATACATTATATTTTGTCTGATATGTTTACTCTGGGGGGAGCTCAGAGTACAGTCAGAGCTGAAGTGGTTCTGGCATCTGATTAGGATGCCTCCTGCCGTCCAACTGGGAGGAGACCCCGGGGCAGACCCAGAACCTGCTGGAGGGACTATGTAGGCCAACTAGCCTGGGAACGACTGGATCCTCCAGGAGGAGCTGGAGTGTGTTGCTGGGGAGAAGAATGCCCTCCATCACGACCCGCCCTCGGATAAGAGTAACAAAATGGATAGATGGATGGTTGAAGAAAAGTGCAGTTTAAGATTACCAACTGCCATTATCCTTTCCAAAACATATGTTGCTAATTAAATTTATTGCATGTGAATGCATGTAATTGTTGGAGGTAATGTTAGGATATGTCAGCATAAATGACTGAAAAGCTGGCTGGTCAGTGATTGTGATAATATTTGGTCTCCACTGTTGTTTTGCAGTCTGATGGCAGTGGGCACAAATTAGTGGTGAGGTGGCTGAATGAGCTGCCCCTCTGTGCCCCTCACAGCTAGTCATGGAAGGGGTGACGGGGGGGGTTATCTAGGGTGGTTTTGATCTTGTACTCCATCCTCCTCTCTGCCGCTGACTCCAGGCTGTCCCGACCGTGACACTGTCACACCACAGCAAAGAACAGAATGGTGTTGATGGGGAAGTCGTGAGGTGTAAAGAGTAATAAGGTGTAGGCACTGTGACCAGCCAATGAGGTCTCTCTGTCAGTAATGTACCCTCTTTTTCGGTCTAGTGTTTTGTACCAGTTTTTTGTGTTGTATGCATGCAGACAGATTTGCAGATGAAAGGAGCTCTGCAGTTCAAACTTCAAAAACAATGTATGACAATCAAAAATCTCTCGTCCTACTCAAGCAGGCCATTAGAGCACTTCTATTATCCTGCCGCAAGCAGTGATTCAACTCTGCCTCAGCTTTGCAAGGCGGTGTTGAATGTTGTGTGCAAAGTGCACTGACACTTTGTCAAAGCATTCAGAAGAGTGTTTTGCTGATTTGGCACCCCTGTGACTAGAATTAAAGCTCACCAGAAGGACTTTTTAAAAAAAAAAGTTTGGGCAACTAAAAAGGTTTGACAAGATTGTATCTGTGATGAGAAGAAGCCCTAAACAGTCGTGCATATATTTTAAATGTCCATTTTCTCGAGATAACCAACTTTGGTTTCATTAAACATAATTAATGTGAGATCTCGATTTAACAAATCAAATATGATAAGCATGAGAGCGTCATCACGTGACGTCACGACGTGACGCTGACTGATTGTTCCTGACATTGTTACATTGAATGATGTTTCCTGCAATGATTTAATATACTACTGTAATGTAATAATGAATATGGATTAAGTAATGCTGGACAAGGATCAGAGTACTAAGGGGCAGTCAACAGAGCTTGCATGGAGCTGTAGAGCCGCAGCACAGAGTTGTGAAGCTGTATCATAACTTTATGGTCAATAAAGATAAATGGATAGTGCTTGTGCCCGGGACTGTTTATTGAACATAACAGCTATTATCCTTTTGATTCCCTGAGATCTCTAATTATGTCGCATGTGTTATAAGAGTAGTGTAGTTCCCTTTGTCTAAAGTGTGTACATAAGGTGTGAATGGTGTGTGGTGGAGCAACAGAGCAGGTTAGCAGTAGGAGTTTGGTTACAAGGGAATGTACAGTGTATGTCGCCGTACACAATAAAATAAAAGGCCACAAAGTCATTTCACTGCTGTGGGAGGTGAAAGGTTAACCCCGAAGTTGGTACAAACTGCAGCACAGAGTCGGACAACCACAGTCTGACAGCCGAGCAGGAAAAGTTAACACAGAAACAGGCAAACAAAGTCTCGTTATCCCAAGACTGTGAGAAAATGATCCCCGTTATCTTGAGAAAACAAATGAAATTAACTAGTTATCATGAGAAAACAGAGGAAATAAAATGTATCAGTGACCGCTTAGAGCTTCCATAGTTTACAGGCAATCTAATGTAAGTTTAATAGTTCTGAAATTCAGATGAATGTCAGTCATTGTTAACACTCTTCTCGCTTGCAGTTGTTAATATGTTTCACTCTGCACGTACAGGACTGACATCTGAATCTTCCACTGCTGCTTCAGTTATTATTATTATTCTGCTGCAGATGAAACAAAGTCACGAGCGCGGTTGGTGACTGAGAGCCAAAACTCAAAAGCTTCTAAAAATGAAACGAATAAAACAACAATTAAAGGAGCAAGAAGAGTGCAACATTTTTGTTTACAAAATTAAATTAAGTAAGAACACAAAGAAAGATGATGCTTCTAATCCACATGTTGCTTTACATGCTTTAGAGCAGGGGTGTCAAACATACGGCCCGCGGGCCAGAACCGGCCCGCAAGGAGGTTCAATCAGGCCCCCAGGATAATTTGAAAGTGAAAAAATGCATAAAAGACATGGATTTAATTTTACAATTCAAGAATTATGTTTTGGTCAGAGTAGAAGACAAGCCGCATCACTGAGACAGACCAAACAGCAGACGGTATCAATGCGCCATCTGCTGCTTGTTACGACGTTGTTTCTACCCTGTTCTCTACCTCCCCGCTACACCCTCATTAGCCAAAATGTCGTTATCAAAACAGAGAAAAGTAGATAAAGAGTGTAAAATTTTCAAAGAAAAATGGACCACGTCCTATTTATTTACGGAGACGCATGGGAAACCTTTGTGCTTGGTGTATTTGCAACAAGTTTCGGTATTTAAGGAATATAATATTCGGCGCCACTACAAGACTCATCACAGCGAAAAATATGACAGCTTGCAAGGACAACTGAGAAGAGATAAGATCAACGAATTGCTGGCGGGTCTGAGGAAACAGCAGTCAACTTTCACCCAGAGCCAAGAAGTCAGTGAAGCAGCGGTAAAAGCCAGCTACCTAATTGCTAGCGAAATAGCATTAGCATCAAATGAATGAGTAAATTGCACGTTTGTCTAAGGAAATATGAGGTGTTTCATGAAATGTTTTGTAAAAGGATTGTTCATTAAATGTCAAGATTTTCCTAATGTTCTTGTGCTTCTTTACACCAAAACAAAGGAAAGACATGATATTTTGGTTATTTATAGCTGAGTATGCTATAATTTTAATGGTCCGGCCCACTTGACATCTACCTAGGCCGTATGTGGCCCGCGATGTGAAATGAGTTTGACACCCCTGCTTTAGAGAATACATTTGGTGTTATTCAGTTTTCTTCCCATCAACAAATCCAGACACTAAAATAAATGTTGATTTGTCTGTTAATGATTTCTGGCTTTCTACTTTGTTTCTGGCCTCAGAACCAAGCCCAACTTTTTTATTATGAGAGAAATCAGTTGCTAAAAAATACAGTGCCCAGCTGTTTCAGCAGATAACATTTTGGAACTGTTTTAACACCCAGACAGGATTAAATAATGCATTTGTTGTTTACTGGATTAATACACATTGAGTGGAATTATGGAAGTATTTCTACCAGCAGGATGGTATTTATGGTAGTGACTCAAAACAAACTTCACTGTGTGTGTGTTCATCATAATGAAGAAACATGTCGTGCACCCGTGTGGCTCTGGGGACAACGATAAAACAACTGCAAGAGGATGAAGAACACAGATTTTTCCTCAACGGCCAACCTAAGACTCACATTTGAGGTTTTAAATAAAATGTTTTGACAATTATTACTATTTAATTTTAACTGTTATTAACTTGGTAATCCCTCAACTTTTCTTGTTTATATCACACTAGTCAGGACAGTTTGGTCAACACCGATGACCCAAACACCTGCAAAGCAGGATTATTAGATGTTAGCATGCCGACATACAAAACTAAGACATGAATTTCCCGGAGGTATTATCCTGGTGCCACACCAGCGCTTGGCTTGCAAAGATAACCGCAGAGAGTCCTCTCTGTTCAACCAAATATCTCCTCACCGTCCCTACATCCAACACATCAAACAGACACTCATTACCCAAAATCAATTTTGCTCTCCATCTTAAAGCAGCAAGTCTTTGTTGTCAAACCTTTGGATATTACAACACAATCTTTAGAGCTGGCAATGTTTACTTCTCTATCCTAGACACACCACATCATTTAAAAGCTACATGGATTACTTTACATACTGATTGTAAGTCGCATCTTCTAGTAATAAGTTTATCTTTCACTGGCAAGGACTACAGATACGTTAAACAAAGACTAAAGATTGTGAGTGAACTGTGAACTCTTGTCCTTCTTTAGTCTGTTGCTGCATTGTGAGGAAGCTTTGACTCATTCAGAACCTTGTGGAGAGGAAGAAGAGGGAGAAATTGGAGAAGACTACACTGGGGACATGACGGGGAATGATGAGAAAAGATGCAGTTCATACATGCTTGAGATCATTTCTCCAAAACTTGACTGTGATGGCATATGAACTTACATTATTACATTCTCAGCATCTCCTTGCCACATGTTTGCAAATGTTTCATGGCCTCTTATTGCTCCACAACTAGCTTGGAAACAACTATTTTAGACAGAAGTCCTGTTTTTGTGCGTATTCCATAAATTTCCAACCAATGGGAGGATCCAGCATTTTATCTTGGGTATGCAGCGTGGCAGCCATGAAGCTGTTTATAACATGTTTTTTTGGCAAACACTACGCGAGACAAGCATGACCATCTGACGCCACAAGATGGATGTCACAGAGTGGCTGTGACCTTGTTAAGTTCATCAGCACGTCGGATTTGAAAACAAGACGTTGACTCATCCTGATGAGTGAAAAAACATCAATTACTGCTTGCATCTTTTGCATGAATACTGGCTCGTCTGTCCCGCGTCAAGCCTGTTTCCCAGGGAAAAGGATACGTATACGAATAATTTACAAGAGCAGATACATTATTTATTAGGCGCATATAGCTAAAATTAATGCAGTTCAAACCAATAATTCTGCAATAAGTCCGACCTCCGTGAAGGTGAGATGTTTGTGTTGATTGAATTTCATGTTTGTTTTGGAGGATGCAGTTCGCGGTGCTGTTGAGTTGTATTGCATTACACAGAGAGGTGTTTGTGTTCTACCATCATGGATATAGATTATATTAAACAATAATTTAAAAAGTAATAGAAACACACTGCATTAGATTTTTACCAGGTGTACTGCCTGTAATGAAGTGGCAACTGAGAGTTGAGATTGAAATGTAATCCTGTCCCTATAATGGTGTTTAAAACTGAACGTGGAGCATCCGCAGCATGTCCATTTGTTTTTGTATAATATCCACTTGTAGTAACTTAAGTATGCTTATATTAGTTTGTACACTGTTTAGACACACATAGCACTGAGCTGAAGGAATACAAAAATATGCTGCTTTGTCTTCAGTTTTGCTCTGGAGCCGACTATGTGGTTTATTTCTTGTGAAAGAATAAGCTTCTCACTCCGACAATTTTTGACTCCTTTTTGGAAAAGGAATTGGAAAAGAGGTCCAAGACTCTGACTTCTTATCTTCAACATTTTCTTTTGATAGCACTCTCACATCTCTATGCCAAATATAAACAGCTTGCCTGTGTGTGTCCAACAAATCAGCCTCCCGGCTCCACTAAAGCTCACTGATTAGCATGTTGTATCTTGTTTGTTAAATCAGTGCAAACATTTGAACAGAGCCAGAGTTTATGCCTGTTTACATCCTTTAATGGTAAGCGAAGATAGTCGGCAATAGCTTCACATGTAACACACAAACACACGAGTGGTATAGATATTCTCATCTAACTCTTGCCAAGAAGCCTTGGTTAAATGTTGAAGTCTAAAGTGATTTAACGCAAAAGAGAAGACCTTTACTTTGTTTCACGTTCTTACATCTTCTGTGGACTGAAAACAAGCTTTGTGTGTATATAAATGGACTGATAAAATCACTGACTGAGGAGCACTCTCCAGAGAACAATAGCATGTCATTACCATGCATTAGCTGGTAAGATGAGAGGATGGAAGAAGTCTTTTTTTTTTTTTTTTTTACATTTACAGATTCAACAGAAGACGTAAACAATTAAGAATCCTTGTGCGACTGGCTTCTTACCTTTTTGCATCGAACTCTAGTAATTGCTACCAAACTGTTATTTGGAAAAAAAGTGTTGTCAATTTCTTTTTAAAAATAAAATAAAATGAAACAAACATTAAGATTGGCAGTAAACAGACAGTATTATCTGTCAAGTCCTTTCTCAGACTAATGCCTGCAAGTAATTTTTTGTATAGCTGTTCTGCTTACAACTTATGATTGATTGCACTCGATGCAGGCCGGAGAGCCAAATTTAAATTGAATGCAAAGAAGAGTGTTTATATGCACATCACATAAAGTGTAAGGCGAAAATGGAGTCAGTAAGAAAAAGGTAATACTTAGACACTTATTTATATATTTATATATGAAGCACATCTATATCCAAACCATCCAGGCTGATAAACATCCAAACACAGACACACTAACAATTTAATACACTGAAAAAAGTACAAAAAAAACATCCATACTTCATAATGTCAAACAAGTCTTACCAACAACAAGCATTACCTCTGCTGTAGAGGATCAGTTCATTAGTTACCAGCCTCAGAAATCACAAATTAACGGGAGTAGACTGATTTGACTCCTCAGTCTGAAGTCCATTCCTTGTATTCCTTCAGAGGTAACTCTAGGTCTTCGCAGAGCCAGTTTCATCAGATCATTTGTTGGTTCTTGTGACTGTGCATTATGATATATTCAAAGTTCTTAATATTTTCTGGACTGTCTGACCTTCACGTCTTAAAGAAATAACGGACCGTTGATTCTCTTTACTTATTTGAGCAGTTCTTGTCATAATATGATGACTACAGTAGCTGAATAGAGCTATTTACTGCAACTCATGTCCTCAAACAGAGTTTAAGTTAATCGAAAGCTTTTCAGATGACGACCTCATGAATCTGATCGAGAAAATGCCAAAAGTGTGCAAAGCTGCCGTCAAAGCAAAAAGAGATCAGTGTTAATCTACAATGTATAAAATAATAAAAACACTGAATGAAAAAGTGAGTCTAAACTGTTGACAGGTACTGTTTGTGTGTCAAGGTTTAGGAAATAAACACATACTGTATATATGTATATATGTAATGTAGAAAGCATTCATGATTCTACCAGGTTTATTTAGTAAATGTTTGACCTCAGATCTCGGCATGAGAGTCTGGTAAGTGAACATTTTCTTTGAATTAATACGGCACTCATTACTTTCTCTTCTTGAAGGTTTTACATGCTCAAAGCCGATGTAACTGAGAGAGGCCACCAGGTCATATTGGTCCTGTGTCCAGATGCTATCCTGGTTATTAGTGCTCTTGACCACTTTTTTATCAAAAGATTGCTCCATTTTGTGTGGAACAAGGTATAGTGCCTCTTACTGTCATTGTTTTCGAATGGGTTCAATTATGTATATGTCAATTTTTGTCAATATATACCCAAATGTAAAGTACATGCACAAGCACGGATAAAATTAAAGTCCCCTTTAATATTGAATTTACTCGCAAAGACCACAGCAATATGGATATATTTAGAACGGGTAATAATAATAATAAATAGTACTTGTTGCATGTTCTGGATGCAGGTGAGCCAATATAATGTACTGTAGGAGGGATGAGGGTTGAGCGAAGGAGGGGTAAGTAATGAGAGGAGAAATCGGGGTTGTAGATGGATGGAGGAGTTTGGAAATGGACCAACGTCATTAAGTGGCGCGAAGATGGTCAGAAACCAGCAGGGAGTGGAGACTGGGATAGGATTAGAGCTCAAGTGGTTCCTGTATTTGAATGAAAGACAGAGAAGGGGGAAAAAGAGTGAGAAAAAAGAAAAAGAAAAAGAGTTGGTGAGGCGTGTTTCAGTACTTTAGGTGTGTAATGGGATGAGTCTTTGTTTCTGAACCCCAATTTAATCAGAATGACAGAAAGGAAAAACCACGAGACACACTTGACTTAACTGTAGTATAGAAATATAACCTACGGCTGTACAGTCATTTTCTGCTTTTTGATGTTCTACCGTCATCTGCATGAATTATTATAGCCTTGAGATATTACAGAAAAGAGCCGGAACCGTTGCTAATTTACATATTACAAAACGACGACTTCCTTTACGTTTATGCTGAGAACTATGAAAGCCATTTCTAAATTTTAATACATTCAGAAAATTCAGCTTTTCTCGACAGAAGACTTTGCAGCTATGAAATCCCATAATTGCATAATACACACGACTATTACCTGATGTGAAAACTTAAGCCGTTAACTGCTGAGTGTCAGACAGTTGTACGTGAGTCAGGCTCCCTTGAAGCTTGTTCTCACTGAGTGATGTCAGTCTGTCATCTCTTACATTTACTTCATCAGAAGGAACAGCAGAGTCTCCTTTCACATAGACTCCAGTAATAAATGAACAAACCCACAAATTATTACCAAAAAAAGGACTCTCCACCCTTTTTCTTTTTTGTACATCCCTGAGAGTTCATAAATATGGTTGATTGATGTATTTCAATGCTAATGTGTGACATGGTGTATGTACTGCTTCTGTAATAAGCATTCTCGTCATTATACAGTAGTGCAGAGGAACATTTACATGTATTATTATATGTAGAGAGCTGTAGAAACAATATGATTTAAGTGGGTGTGTTGATTTCAAGGTAATTCATGGTGCAGTGACTTTTTCATCATAACAGTCTTTATGGATCAGAGATACAGCACTGTTTCTACACAGTACAGTACATGCAATACTGTGATTTACATCTGAACTGGGATGAACAGAATATTTTAGCATTAGTCTCATCTAAACTGATTTGTTTGAAGCATAGATAAAATGCACCCTTTGACATGGGAGGATTACATTAGTTAGACATATTTTTTAGTTAACAGGATGAAATGTATGTGACCATTGTTTCTTTGTAATTGTGACATCTTCCAGACAACATTTGCCTGAACCCAGGCTTTGATTTGCAAATTCTCAAAAGCCGCGATCCGTGATCAGATCATTTTTATCTCTCTTTTTTAAAACCTTTTTACATATTACATTTACACTATTGAAGAACCCCACACGCTGTATGCGATGTAGCTCTCTGTCTCTTATAAACTGTCTAGAAGAGTGGCAAAAAAAAGGTTACATCTGCTTTTTGTTGAAAATAGATGTATATAACTTTTTCTGTTCATGTTCATGCAAGTGTTTACATTTTCAGAATCAGAATTACTTTTATATAGACAAGATATTTGTATAGACAAGGATTTTTCTTTTTGGTCCAATGGTGCATAGTGCAAGGATGAGATAATAAATATAAATATAGAGTACATATTTTACAGGTGGTGTTGCATTTGAGTCCGATTTTTAGCTGTTCATCACAGAGACAGCCTGAGGGAAAAAAAACGTTCTTATGTCTGGATGTTTTGGCGTACAGAGTTCTGTAGCGCCTCCCAGAGGGGAGAAGTTTAAACAGTTTGTGATCAGGATGTGTTGGGTCTGCAGAGATGTTACGCGGCCGTTTCCTGACTCTGGACATGTACAGGTCCAGAATGGAGGTCAGGATGACACCAATAATTTTCTCTGCAGACCTTATTGTTCGTTGCAGTCTGTTCTTTTCCTGTTCGGTGACCGATCCAAACCAAACAGAGATTGAAGAGCAGAGAACAGACTGATGGCAGAGTAGAATTGTGTCAGCAGCTCCTTAGGCAGGTTGAGTTTCCTGAGCTGGCGCAGGAAGTACAGCTGTGCTTCCTGCAGCTGTGCCTTTTTGATGATGGTGACTGTGTTGGTCTCCTACTTCAGGTCCCAGGAGATTGTGGAGCCCAGAAACCTGAATGTTTCAACAGCAGTCACAGTGTTGTGATGGTGATGGTGATGGTGATAAGCAGCAGAGTGGGGGTCATCATCCGCTGACCTGTTTGCCCTGTAGGCAAACTGCAGGGGGGGTCCAGCAGGGGGTCTGTGATGTCCTTCAGGTGCAACAACACCAGTCCCTCAAAGGACTTCATGACTAACCCTAACCCCTAACCCTAGCCCCATAACCCTAACCCTAACCCTGTAGTCATTCAGTCCTGTGATGGTGGACTTCTTGGGGACCGGGATTATTGTGGAAAGTTTGAAGCATGAGGGGACTTTGCACAGCTCCAGGGATCTGTTGAAGATCTGGGTGAAGATGGGGTCCAGCTGGTCAGCACAGACCTTCAGGAAGGAGGGTGACACACTGTCTGGGCCAGGCACCTTCCTGATCTTCTGTCTGTGGAAAAGCTGACAGACGTCCTCTTCACAGATCTTGAGTGCTGGCGGAGGGGTCAGAGGAGTGAGGTGACAGAATGGCTGGGGTTGTAGATGGGTCTTTAATGTCTGAGGGGGGGAGAGATGTGAATGTGTCGAATCTACAGTAGAACACATTCAGCTCGTCAGCCAGTTGATGGTTCCCTGCAGTGTTGGGGTGATGGTCTCCTGTAGTTGGTGATGTTCTGCAGGGGTGGGTCGTTGGCTGAAAGGCTGTTTTTGATCCTCTCAGCGTAGCTCATCTTAGCTGCTTTCACCTCCGTCGTCAGTGTGTTTCTGGCCTGGTTGTACAGGACTCTGTCCCCACTTTTTCATCATTTGAATTGCTTCATTGAGCATACAGTGTGTGAAATAATAGTGAAAAATTTTTAATCAATTTTGAAATCAGATGTTGTGGTTTTGGGTCCACAATGTTGCATGTTGTATGTCAAAGTAAAAAAGTTTTCACATAATAAAGGAAAAATCAAAACTTTTCAAAATGGCCCAAATAACCCAAAGACAAAACCTTGCAGAAGCTCCACCAGACTCATTTTGTGGTTTTGTGTTGTGTTTAATTATTTTGTGTATATTTGCATATGTTTGTAAAAAAAGAGAATCAGAAAGAAAGAAAGCAATTTTCTTTATTACTTTCTTCCCATCTACGAAGCATTTTTTTAAAAAAAAATCATCACTGACGACGTTTTAATGAAGCAAAACACGTCACGGGCAAAACACAAAGAAGACTCTCAACCTTAAAGACGAACTTCATGTATGTATTTAATGGAATTAGATGTCAAATTATCTGATACATCTTGTACATGCAGCAAGAAATGAATTAATTGATTCAGAGACGTCAGATTCAATTTCCATTCACATTATGCTGCATTCAAAGAATCCAACATAAATGTGCGGCAAGTCTACCAGTAACGTGATTAACTGAATGAACCTTCATCACAGAGACTGTTGAAGAGAAACTCAAAGCAATGCGTTCCTATAGTACATGAATGTTACAAAACCTCTGAGTCAGATGTCTGATTTTATATGTGCACTATAAATGTATGTATGTAGGGGATGTATTCAAGCTGTTTACATCACCACATTTACGTTTGTCATGAGCCAAATGTCACATTCAACCCACAGTGTTTGCCATCTGTTAAACAATATGAGATCCATTCTAGTGCTGGCAGCCATCTTCTGGGTGTCATCAGGTTATTCAGTCTGGGTGTTTAACACCAAATGTATGTATGTTATAGGCGCTGGCTCACCCCCCTGTGGTGCAGAGTATGTTTTTTTCATGATGGTGTCATATTCCCGGATGATAATGACTCAATGCTGATAAACGCATTCAAGAGAGGAGGTTCAGTATCCCACTTCACAGTTTTTCACAGGCTTTGACGCTGTTTTGTATAATACCATGTCGGCAGGTCCTCAGTTTTCCACTTCTGGTGTGTCCATTATTTTGGACACCAGAAGGAGTGCTGTAGGTGTGTGGAAACACAAGAAACATGTGAATGTCATGTTAAGGACTGAAGTGTAAAATCAGGCTCAGGACTTGATTTTCAGTTTGATGATAATGATAAGCACCGAGATGACCCTGATAAAAGAGTCACTGAATAGAATAATGAATGAAATCAATGGAAAAGCTTTCCAGTCTTTATATGCCTACTGTATAGAGAAATCATTTATGAGAACACATAAATACATTAGGCAGCCTTGAAGGCAAAGAAAGAAATATGACATACAAGCCACAACGAGGTGACAGATTCACTTTATATATACAGTGTATATGCCCAAATCCAATGTGCTTTTATTTGATAGCGATGGTCAAGATAAACAGGAAATGTAATAGTAGCGAGAGAGAGAGACTTAGATTTATGACCAATGGCCTAAGGGTCACCCGTAAGTTTCCAAAGCGCAGATATGCCGCCATGTTGGATGTACTGCTTCTTCCGCCTCCTGGTTAATCTAAATATCAGCAAAGACGTGGATCATCGGAAGACCTGAGGCGGACCGAATGACATCTGGATACTCTAATAAGTCATCTGTAACGGCACTTATCTGTCAATCAAGCGGCGATGCTGTTAATTATGCATAACCTTAAGCCTTAATATTTGATCTGAAGATCAAAATCAGGAATTCCAACACTCCATCTATCACCTCAAAGTACAGTACTACTTCTGAGATGTGTTGGAGCAGTTGTGGGTTGGTTTGAGGATTTTACACACATATTTTGGGACTGTGCAAAGATTTTAGATTCTTGGAAAATATCCTAAAGGAAATGAAACATGTTTTGGGATTGACTTTTCTATATACTATACATACTGTGTATAGCTTCTGATATTATGACAGACAGGAACTTGACCATCTTACTGAGAATTCTGCTTTAAATAGCAAAGAAAACAATTACAGCTTCCTGGCTGAAGCCACAAACCCCCAATGTAACAGAATACAGAGACAGGGCAAGAAATGTCTTAATCATGGAAAAAAATCACAGCGAGGGTACAGTTAAAAACAGACAGGTTTGCTGAAAGATGGTTACCAGTAATACAGACAATGTCAGAACTTCAAGTTAAGAAAAAATCAAAAAAAAAAATCACCCCCCTCACAGGAAATTAGCTATAGCAACCAAAACTGTTGCCTGAACCAGGCTGTAAACATGTTTATTTCCCCGTTATTTAGTTGAAAATTTAATATGGGCGCTTATGGAGATTCACTTCTGCAGCCTGTTTCAAGTGGCCCCCAAGGAATTACAGTTTTTAGCACTTCTGCACTGGCTTCATTTCCCAGCACCAGAGGCTACTGCTTGGTTATGACATACAAAGGTGTGTATGCATATTTTAATCACTCAGGTAGCAGATACCAGGCTGGTTAGCGGTGTCGCCTTGTAGCAAGATGGCCAACTGGGGCCACAAAGTCCATGAAGAGAACATCTCCAAGTATTCCCGCTTCCTCCCCCAGTCCAAAAGTTAATTGGTAACTTTTAATTGTTGTTTGTCTCTATGTGTCAGCCCTGTGATGAACTGGTCCAAGGTATACCCCGCCTCTATCCCAGTGTCAGCTGGGTTTGACTCCAGCCTCCCATGGCACTGATAAGGATAAGTGGTTATGAAAAATGGATTGATGGATGGAAGGCAGAGGATGAATTAAGCAGTCTCACAGCCTGGGGGAAGGATGTGGTGTGAACAGTATTTTCTAGTTGTCAATGCTGAGAAGAAGAGCACCAATGGGTCCTCCTGTCTTGGTGTTATGACCCTATGAGTCATATACCAGGTGTTCGTATTTGGACCTCCAGAAGAGGGAAAAAAGAGGGAACACAGTGGTGTGCAGCATCACATGCAACAGAGCAAACTACATCAGTGAAACAAAATGGATCCTGGACACAGCTGTCCGTGATCACCGGCCCAAAATCGCACAGCACAGACAGAAAAGAGGTCAAAGTGTGTCAGTGGACAGCAGGATCAGGATCAAGGAGGCTGTTGACGTCTAGTGCTACCATCTTTGATCAGGTCGGACCAGTGGGCTGAGCAGCCTGTGCCGACATGACAGCACCGAAGAGACTTAATTGGACATTGGCAGAGGAAGCTAAGGAGAGAAAAGGGGAGAGGGAACAAGCAAGAGGGAGAGTTAATCTCAGATTGACTTTTTAGTCATTGCCAAGAGCTTTGTGAAATAAAAAGCTGTAAGACAGACACCGAGCTGGACTTCTGTCGTTTGCTGTCTTGTTTTGTTGCACTTGCTTGATGTTTGACTGTTAGCAGATTTTTTTTTTAATCATAAGAAACGTATATTTTCTGAAACCACTTACTCTTATCAGGGTTGCGGGGGAACTGTAATCGTGCATGTATGTAAACATAACGAAAGTACAGCTGTGCATATTTAAAACAGCAGGGCACACGTGAAATGAGAGCTGAAACTATAACAATATCTTACATAATGTTGCGTCAAGCTTTTTAATATTTTTCATCATTTTTTTCATCATGTGTAACACTTTGTAGATGGAAGTACATTATTATGTAAATCACATGTAAAGAAACTACTTAAACTGTTTATTGTTTGATGTGTTCTACACATTCATTTTATATAGCTGTATCAACAGAGATAACTGCCCTGAAGCAAATCGCTAACAGTGTGTTTACTCACAACAGTGTTGAAATACAGCTGATAATGTATGCCATAGCCTATGGGTAGGATAATTCTCTTTTTCAGATGAACTCGGGCTTACCGTATGGATTTGTGAAATGAAGAAGTGGCTGATTGAGAGAAAGAAATGTAAAATGCATGAAATTGTGAATAATTTCTCTCTAGTTTTTTCCCTCAGCCCGTCTCTCTCTGTTTAACTCTGTGTGTGAATGCAAGAACAAGCTATGAAAGATGAATCTGTTGCTTTGACTCACAACAAATTGTGACAAATTCAGCTAACTCCAGGGAGACGGATGATTGCATCCATTTTGTCCACTTTAATGTCCACGATAACGTGCATCGATGTTGGTGGCACAGTGGGCAAATCGCTGAATTTTTCCCTAGAAGATTAATCCATTATAGTCATCAAGGACAGGCTGACATTGCCTGGCCAGAACTTACAGCTGTGAGATCAATAAAAAATAATTATGTGCCACGGTGTTGGCCTCCGTTTCCATAGCCGACCACTTCAGCTCATGACCCTGAGTTATAAAAGTTTAGATAAAAGGTTTTATCTAAAGTAAAATATATCGATGTGATATTCAATTAATGGGATTATGTGAACAGTTTGTGTCAACTTTTAAATCAAAAGTTCAATCAATAAAATAAACAGTCTTTGACATTTCGCTGTTAAATGTGAGTCTGCTATATTTGCCAATGTGGGCTGTTTGCTGTATACTATATGACACACATTGACACTCTTCAGAACAGGGTTGTAGCTCAAGTCGCTCTTGATGCATGACCCACTTTCTAAATGTGTCTAAAGATGATATCTTCTGAAGACACCATGTGATCCATAATAGTTAAGAGATGGGTGCCGTAGGATTCAGGCTACTGCTGTTATACTAAAAGCAACACAAGAGGAGATTATAATCGGTGGCATGCCGTGTCTGCCGCAGCGTTATTATTATTACTTACCACAGAGATGTTAAAATTGTAAAATTGTTTGCTCCCAGGAGTTGTTGGTTGGAGACTTTGTGTCCAATGCAGAAGCCGTGTCTGCACAGAAGCAGAAGAAGGGAGAGAGAAAGTGCTGCACCTGACCTAGTTGATTTTGAAGCAGCCCATTTGATTGAAGGTTACACAACCCCCAAATTTTCAACAGGCTATCTTTACTGGCAGGTGCAGGAAATGGTACCGACCGTTGCCACCTTGCCTGTCCACTTCAAGTGGATCCAACTATAATGCCAGCCGGGAGAGGAGGTCAAGTGGGAGATGAACAAATGAAATTAGCAAAGCAACACAAAGCTGAACCAGCACAAACTGCACTGCATAAGGTAAGTCAATACTCTGCTCAATTTAAGTATATAAGGTCTTATATATATGTGACACCGTAGCTTGCTGTCAATTGTTTTTAAGGTTTTATTTTTTATTAATATTAGAGATCCATGCCACAGTATTAACAACACACACTTCAAGAGAATAGTTCCCGTCACTCATGTGTATAATTTGATCATTTCATAATTTAGCATCATTCATCGACAATCATGAGTGTAATCATGAGCTTTACGCTTTATTTTACACTGATGATGATCTCATGTGACAAATAACAGTGGAACCAAGGCTAGATTAGATTCTAGAGGACTCTAGAGGACAGCGATTAGCTGTGTCACTTACTGACCCAAATTACCTGTTTGTGGTAATTTAATTATTTAATTTAATTAAGATGATTTAGCTGTCAAACAGTTGCATATTTACACATCCAGCATACTTTATCGTTATCGCCTGATGAATATAAACCCACCTTTCTTTTAGTTCTGTTTTTTTTGGGGGGGTCTTCAACCAACAACTCCTGGGGGGGATAATATGTAATATTCTAACGCTCAACGATGTTCAGATACAGGTAACCATTAACTTTACCTGTCTGCTGTCTGTTTGATGTGTAATGTTGAGGAGTATGCAGCACATTTTTAAAGGCTGTTTGCTAAAATAACCAAAAACAACATTATGAGACCTTAATGGAAATGGTATATGTGCTTATATCGCACCTTTCTAGTCTTCCGATCTCTCAAAGTGCTTTAACACTACATATTTCATTCACACACATTCATGCACTGGTGGCATTGGCTGTCGTGCAAGGTGCCAACTGCTCATCAGTTTTTAGGAGCTAACCATTCACACACTTATGGCACAGCCTTTGGGAGCAATTGAGGGCTCAGAATCTTGCCCAAGGACACTTCGACATGCAGACTGGAGGAGGAGCTGGGGATCGAACCAATGATCATTGGTCCTGAACCAAGCTGTGAGACTGAAGCAAAGCCGCTTTGAGACCTTCTCATTTGAGATAAGATGGTGATTTAGTTTTGCATATAAAAATTTGCAATCAAATTACCACAAAACAAACTTACACATAATTAATTTGCAGCCTCCAGAGGTCTGGAGGGAACTGCACTCGTAACCTGGTTCATAATTCATGAGTGGAAGACAAGTTATGGTTTTGATGCTGCATCTGCATTTGCCAAATTGTGATAGATAGATAGATAGATAGATAGATAGATAGATAGATAGATAGATAGATAGATAGATAGATAGATAGTGTTCTGCTTCATGAGAGTAGTTCACATTTTCTTTCTTTCCTATTTCTACCATCTCAAATACTTGAGATACTGCTCCTGTTCCCTAGAACAACCCTGGCCTGAGATTGCTTGAAATCTGTCACCACTGTGTCAACTTTCAAAAGCAAACTGAAAACTTTTCTATTTCCTCAGATTTTTTGATTTGTTCCTATATGTGTGTCTATAGTTGATGTCTGTGGACTGTCTGGATCAATGACAGTATAAAGAATGGACAGAGCCTGAAAACATGCGGTACTGGATGCCACCACCGCCAATCAAGCTGCAATGCTGTTAATTATATTCATAGTTGTAATGAACGGGAGAATTAGCGATAGAGACCAAAACTGTTTCCTGAACCAGGATGTAAACATGTTTATTTCTGCTGTGAAATTGGGCATTTTAATATGGGCGCCGGATGGAGATTCACTCACTTCTGCAGTATGTCTAAAGCGGCCACTGGAGGATTACAGTTTTTAGCACTTTTTCCGCATTGGCTTCATTTCCCAGTACTGGAGGTTGCTGCTGTTTTAATGTAAAGCTCATTGAGTTTACTTATGCTATCAGTTCTGACTGACTGGTGGGTGTATCCGAGTATTTAGACTAGGATTGTAGACCCAGCCATAGTTTCCACTTTGGTTTGTTAGAGCTCATTGTTGTAAAATCATCTGAGGTCTGCTGTGAATGGCAGACGTTAATGTCACCTGAGCTCTGGTGTGGACGATGATTGTAGGAGTCACATGAGGTGAGAAATGCTGCTCATTTTTCTGGTACGGGATCAAAGGACAGCATTGTAGTTGGGGGATAAGTGGTGACTGAGGTTGCTGAGGTTGGTTTCTCTGCTCTTACACGGATAGCCTCCTTCACTCCTCTTTCAAACCGCCCGTCCAAAATACAAACATTATTGTCACTAAAAAGTGTCCCTTCATCCCTAAGGCGTGAGAAAACTGCAGAGTCTAGTCCTAATGAGTTGACCCTCCTGTGTTGGGCCATGCGTTTGATGATGTATGTATAAGTTTGTGCACTCCTCCCTGCACTGGATAGCATGCACCAGATTGTTTTTCCGGGAGTGTGGAGTGTTTGAGGTGTACCAGTTTCTGTTTCTGTCCTGAAGAAAATTGCTTTACTTTCCTAAGAGAGAGCTGCATAGCTGCAAAGAAAACTCAGCCTGCAAGAGGTATTTCTTATCATCCCAGTATGCTGTGAAATAGACTGCTGGGAATGACTCAGAGCAGAAAGTAAAAGGCAACTTGGGGCTTTTCCAAACAAAACAAATAGTTATTAATTCGTTTTATAATTCTTGATGAGGATCAGAGAGAATTCATTATCACACTGTAGCACTGGGGAGCATTAGCCAATCAGGCTAGAGCCACAAACTATTAAGTAGGCTCATGAGAATGCTGGATGCTGGACACGTGGTGCTCTGTGTGCTCCCCGCAATAATTACGTCGTCATGACGCACTGACAGTCTAGGAACCACGCAGAGAGTTTTCCACAGAAGAGACTTGCTGTTGTTTGACAGCAGCTCATATATTATGCTGAAGGACAGATGATGAATTTATTTTAGTTCACTTTTATGGACACGCTCAAGATCTGATGGCATGCGCAACAGCTTTTTGTGATCATCTGCAGTTCAAACCACCGCAGTGCCATAAATTAAATTAAATGAAAGTTGACTTATGCACTTTTTTCAGTTAAAGATAATGAAGTTTTTGCCAGGGGTTTGCTCAGAATATGAGGACGAAATTGTTTTGCATCTTTTAATCTTTGCATTGAACGCGATCCACAAATAAATCTGATTTAAAAAAAAGTACATCTTTTGTTTCAGAGAACACAAGCTTAGCCTGAATAATCTGTAATACCACAGGATACTGCCCATCAGTCAGACATCCACCTTGTAATTAAAAATGTGTGCCTCCATGTAGCACTTTGGCCGGACTCGTTAAAATATAGGTGACGTGCGCAGCCGTTACCTCGGTTACCCGGCGTTTTGGATGGAGACACCAGCCGAAGACTGACAGAAACTGATGGTCCCGAGGGAGTTATTAGTGGAGATCGAGGTTTTATGTTATGCACAGATTTTCTGTGGAACTGTGTCATCTGTTTTCAGGGTATCACTCTGGCTGCTCATTTGCAGTAAAAAAAACTGTCGAATAATTAATCAAAAACGTCAAGTTTGATTGACCTGGTGCTGGATTCTTGAAATCTAACCAGCAGCAGTGCGTAATTGTGGCTTGACAGTGCGCAACATCGCTGCAATTAAAAACTGTAGGTGGAACTGATACCTGCAGCCGTCAGGTGTAGCTGTGAAAAAGATCAATAATACAATATCACTCATTATTATTATTATTATACGAACAGAGGGGTGACCAAAAAAAAAACAAAAAAAACAAAAAACAAAAAAACAATAGTACTCAGCTGTCGAGCTGCTTTGAGCAAGCAAGCCAAACGCAAACTCGTTTTTGGCACCAAGATTGCAGTGCTCTGCTAGATTGGCCACATACTGCGTCTCTCCTCCCTTACAGGAAAAGAAACAACCTCAGTGAACCCGGTAACATTTTTTTCATCATCATCCCATTGCTTTTCTTCTTGACCCTATAGCGAAATCAAAGAACTCATCGTCCTCTTCTTGGTAATCAACCATGTACCACAAGATAGCACCCATGCTTCCAAAGGTCTTGACGGACTAGAACCCTGCCTGGCTCTTGTCTGTGACTATCTCCAAGTCACAGACAGCAAGATGGAGCACTGAGGAACATTGCTTTAACAGAATAAAATCTACCTGGCAGGACCACTCTCACTACACTTTATCCATTTTAGATACTTTGTCTCCCCGCAAAGGTCACCACAATACCCACATATAAATATATATTCAGGCATTTTATGCTGCCAGTTGTTTTTAGAATAGCTATTTTATTCTCTGTTATTTTATTCTCAGGTTATATTGCCCGTCTAAACTTTTATCTGAGGTCATGACCGGACACATAAGTATAAAACCAGATACATGTTTGTCCTTTAAATGTACAGACAGAATAACGCAACCACAATTCAACACTATATTTATTATCATCAGAGATTATTTAAATAATGTAAAATATGTATATGTCCTTTGTGGCCAGGAGGGGGGGCTGGCCCTTCCTCCCCTCTCCACCCTCCCTCACACCCCCCATAAGACGCTCCTGTGGTTCATGGACCGATCAAACCAACCCGGTTCAGACTGTCGTTTGTCAGTGTGCGCGTCAGAGCGGAGGAATGAAGCGGACTGAAGCAACACCTGCAGTGACTGCAGCAGAAACGCGCACAGTGACATCTCCGCTCCTAATTGCAGGTCGAAAACAGCTTAAATTGTGATTTATTTTTTCTTTCTTTCTTTCTTTCTTTCTTTCTTTTCTTTCTTTCTTTCTTTTTTTTTTTTTAATTATCTCTCTTCCTATCATATTCCTTCGAAGAAATACGAGGTGAGTACCTTTAATTAGAAGAGACAATGACTGGAGTGTGAGGAAATTACAGAGGAGGAGGGTTAGAAGTTCAGCAAATACCTGCACTTCAGTATTATCATTAATGGCATTATTTACTCTCACCTGTGCGTTTAGTCATATTTGATGCCCCATTTTATTTCCCATTTCATTAATTTAGGGTTAGTGCCATGCCTGTCGCTGTCTGTGTGATCACATTGCATGCTTCTGAATATCAGATATAGGCTATCTGGACATGTATCGTGCGTAATTTAATGCTACATGTGCCAAGAGTTCCTACAGAACAGTTTAACAGTGTTACAGGTGCCATCATCGCACACTTTCTGTTGCATGTGGCATGAATAATTCACACATATTCAAATAATGTATTTCTTTTCTCGGTTTTCACAGTTGAAGTTCCAGCTGGAGATACAGATGGAGAAGAAATACACAGTCTAGGGGAAGCCCGGATCATTATTTGTAGCTCACGTCAGTCAGACTCCAGTGTTCATTATGTTTCACCAGCTGACGGATCAAACAGTGAATGGCAGCTGCCAGGGACCCACTTCAGCGTGCAATAAGAGCGCTGATGGAGACGCGCTCCAGCTGCCCACTTTCTCCACCGCAGCCAAAGTCAGAGTCATCATCACCTTCACCCTGTGCGCAGTGTCAGCTATGTGCAACTTGGTTGTGCTGTGGGCTGCCAGCAACGGCGGCAAACGCAAATCACACGTCAGGATCCTCATAATGAACCTGACGGTGGCGGACCTGCTGGTGACTTTCATCGTGATGCCTGTTGACGCGGTGTGGAACATCACGGTGCAGTGGCAGGCGGGAGACGTCGCCTGCAGGCTGCTGATGTTCCTGAAACTGGTGGCGATGTACTCGTGCGCTTTTGTAACTGTGGTCATTAGCTTGGATAGGCAGTCTGCCATCCTCAATCCTCTGGGCATCAGTGAAGCCAAAAGGAAAAGCAAAATCATGTTGACTGTTGCCTGGACGATGAGTGTGATCCTCTCCCTCCCCCAGGTAAGACACAACATATTTTGTATGTTTTGCCACTCTGGGGATTTAAATCAAATAAATCCCTGCCTGCACACAAATCTATACTGAGCTCCTGGTTGTACACCTCACACATCACTGGCCTTTTATGTGTAGGAGAAGGAAACCTTGTTCATAAAGCAGCATTATGAGCTGTCTAGTAAATTAAGCTTGCAGAGTTTTGATTATAAAAAAGGTGGATGGAGGTTAATTAAATTATCTGTTAATTATGCAGAGGGAAACAAGATGGAACAACATTCAGGTAATCAAACACTTTATGGAACATGAACAAGGCACTGCTGCTTGCAGTACAGTTTATAGAAGACAAAATTAAAACATGTAAACAGGTACTTTGCTAAATGTATCCACTTTGTACAACAAAACACATACTACAAATACGTACTTTATGTCTTTACCTGCCTTTACCTACTTGTTGTACTCAAATTGTCAAATTTAACTATATAATAATTAATAATAATAATTTAAGTTTTAATGTTAAAAAATGGTTGTAGGCTTTCGATTTACAAGTTGTTAGAGGCTTCACAATCTTCAGCAGCAGCATTAACATGATTTGTTTCAGGACACACGTACGAGGTTCTGCTTATGAAACAACATAAGTGAAATCCATCCTTGAATCATAAAATCCTTGAATCGAGTCCTTGAATTAGTTTGAAGTGCTGGCTGTCAAATTTATTTTCCGATGAGGTGCAGTGTCATGTCCAGGGATCATTGACCTGACAGGCTTTCACGAAGTTTTCAAATATCAGGAATGCTTGTCAAATACCTAATGAGGTGCAAGATTACCTTTTTACTTCTTCAACTACATCCAGTGGGACTGGACCACACTGGGGCTGAAGAAGTCAAGATCAAACTATTAAACCTCTTGTGTAGGGGCCCAGTAGACAGAATAAATTGAATAAGAGGGGCACTTAAAACTAAATGTCACTATACAGAGCGGCCAACAAGGGCAGATGTGCTACAACAACCCAATACATTTCCATTTAAGAGAAAAGTGCTTCAGCTTGAATTCAAAAACACAAATTCAAAACACAATACGACAGTGGAAATGTGATACAAATGAAAACAGGTGCTACAGGAAGCCAAAAATCAAACAGCAAACATGCTGCAAATGAGAGAAAATGATGCAAAACACATTACACAAATTCTGAAAAACATGAAACAGAAAACAACAGTGCTGAGGGGAACCCAAGAGAAAGAGACCACGGCTGGGGTTGAACCAAGTGGCAACCTGGGAAATGAAGCCAAAGCCAAGTGCTAAAAACTGTAATTCCTTGAGCGGCCACTTGAGACAGGCTGCAGAAGTGAGTCAGCCTCCATAAGTGGCTATATTAAAATGTCCAACTTCACATGATTGACAGGCAGGTGCTGTTACAGATGGCTTATTAGAGCACCCAGATATCATTCAGTCTGCCTCAGGCCATGTCTTTGCCGATTTTTTAGATTAACCAGGAGGCAGAAGAAGCAGTACATCTAGCATGGTGGTGGCCAGTGCTGCATATTTTCAACTTCAAAACAGTGCTTCGGAAATCTACGGGTGACGTCACTCATGCTCTGCCCATTGTCTATACTGTCACTGGGGTTGAATAGTCAAAAAAAGACATCCCAGGTTCTTTCTTAAAGACTTTTCTTCAACCTCGATGGTCATGGTTTCAAGAAAAGACAGGAAGGAGAATTCATTGGGATGTAGGTAAAGCCATCTGCGATGCTATGATAATCAAACGTCACTTACACAATGTTACGTAATTATGTTACTGAAAGTACAATGTTCAGAAGATGGACTACAAGAAACGCCTTTTGGATTTTTGTTTCACGCAGGCTATATAAACATGAACAACAAAGATGACTTCATTATCAAGGTCAGAACTGAAACAATAAGGGGATTTAGGCTACCTGTCACAAACATGAAATAAAGTGTTTGTCACACTGTTTGTTAATGGTTGCTCACGCTGACCCTGCTGTCCGCTCATATATTACCAAGTTATGGCAAAAGATCTATAATAAGCAACTGTAACTTCCATGATAATCTGCAGGGATGGTGGAAATCTGTCACAGTTGAAGGAGAAGATATTGACCGTCACACTAAATGCGATATTCATGTTTTATACATTAATTTGAATGGGCAGGATAGCAGCACACTGCAGAACTGCAGGAGATGAAAAGGACAGACAGCAGCTGGATGACAAACAAACAGATCAGAGTTTATAAGAATGCAGCACATTGAGGAAACAGACCAGCTTTCACAGAGGAGACGAGGGTATATAATGAGGATTTCTGTCTGTCTGTCTGTCTGTCTGCGTGGCCGTTAACACAGTCTACACTGGTTTTGCAGATTTACATCAGGCTTCATGATCAAAGTTTTATATCACACCAGCATTTCTGTCCAGATTCACACTCTCTCTCTTTCTGCATCAGTCTGCAGCAAAAAAGTTTTATCAATTGATGGGTTTTTATAACGCCTGGTTGTGAATTTCCAAATGGTGCAACACTTTACTAGTGCTGCCGCATTATCTTTCTTTCATGAAAGATGGACAAGTACTAAAGGAGATAAGAAAGGAAGCACTGAAGCACCCTTCTTTAGCCTTTGCAGAACATGAACAGCTCTCATCATGGCTGTCACGTAAACATTTCCAGGTCATTTCAGTCAGATAGGAACCTACCTGAGCAAAAAGTTGAAGTTATGTATTCTGGTTTTAGATTTGGTATTGCAAATGATTACAAAAAATGTCCTGGAGAGCTTGACTGCTCTGACTTGTTACACACTGTTTTTTTCTGCTACAGGGATTCTGTGTTTTTTGTATCATTTCATGGTCTTCTGACAAACATCTTTGGGTTTTCCTGTGTATTTTTGAATTGGCAGTATGAATTTCTGAAGCTGCAGCATTTTCATGTTTCTCTTGATGGAACCGTTTTTGGACATTGTAATGTGTTTGTCCTTGCCATTTGCCCTTGCCATGGCCACGGTAACTATATGCTGCTAAAATATCGGTATTAAGCTGTCCTTTGGACGGTGTAGTTTAAAATGGAGAGAAAGAGCTCGTTAAGCCTTTCTGTCGTCGTCAATACGATCAAGACTATTTTCTGTGAGAAGTCTGACCACATAGAGAGAAACATAATAACAGTTTCTACTTAGCTGGTCAGCAGTCACTTTTCCACACGTCAATGTGCCTCTCCATCCAGTGTGTAGAATATCTTTACTGGCATCTAACGGTGAAGTTGCAGGTTGCAACTGACTCAACATCCCTCGTCTCAGTCTCCCGCTGCGAGTGTAGGACAAACTACAGTGGTTGTAAAATAAAGAGATAAACAGAAAAGGCACTCACACTAGTGTTCATTTGTCTGTTATGCCTACTACAGAAACTTGCAGAAGTAAGGTGAAAAAAACACATTGAAAACATACTTTAATATTCCATTTCTTTCCCCATACAATTTTTATTACATTTTTAAAACAAATTATATGAACAAAGAATAAGACATAACACAGTGACAAAGATTGGAAAGAAACAGAGCAATACATAAATAAACAAAATAAAACACATAAATAAGTAAATGACAACTTGGGACAACAAGAGGATCACCTGACAAAAAAAATTCTCCACTGAACCTCTTAATGTGAACTTGATTTTCTGAAGTTTGAGAAAAGATATTAAAGGTGGGGTAGGAGATGTTGGGAAAACGGTTCCAGCAAGCTATATTTTGAAAATACACACCCATGCCTTTTCTTCAGACCCCACCTCAAAACCATGCCTTCAAAGTAATGGAAGGGTGTCTATTCGTTCACGAATGGGTGAACGCGCAGATGGGGAGGGAGAAGCAGACTGAAGTTTTATGGACGTGTCAGGATCCAATTGTAATGAGCAGCCCCATCAACGTGACTGGACGGTGTTTTCCAATGATTTCGCCCTCTAGACTGGACTAAAACATTTCGTTTTTTTTTTTTTTTTTGACAAGCCTTCTACTTTACTGGCTGCAATGGGGTCATGAAAAGGTTTTCAAGCAATATGGAAAAAAATGCTCCAGAAAACATCTCCTATCCCACCTCTAAGTCCCCAGCCAGGAGGATGCTAATGGAGGCCAGATGACTTCCATGACAGTAATATCCTCGTATGTCTGCTACCTCTGCATGCAGTTTGAAAACTCATCTTTGAGGGACCTCAAAGATGGCAATGTAGGGACACTGATGAAGAATATCAAATAATGTTTTTAAAATGCCTCAGAAAGTTTGTAGTTTTGAGCAGAAGTAGAACATGTGGCACCAGTCACAACTGCGATCCATTTTGGTATATTTGTGCAAGTTAAGCTTTAGAGTAGTGGCTCCTATGGAGGACCTAAAACTGTATGAGTCGTACACATGAAGTAGAAGAGCCTTATCCTCACAGGTCTGAAAATTTAACATTCAATATTCAATTTTTGCCATATTCTGCCAATAGATCCCTCTGAAGTAAATGTTCCTTTGAAGTGGAATGTTTGTGAAACCCCTGTCTCTCTCAGCAGTATCTTCCCAATCCGATTAACCTCTCACTGTGAAAGCTGGGCTCACTGGGGGCAGTACATAATACAGAGATATCAGAGAACTGCATCTACCTTCAGACTTGATTCCAGCCATTGCTTGCTCTTAAACTGACGGACAGTCTTTTACTAAAAAAACCTCTTGATTAGGTCTAATTCATACATGATGACATGCACTAATTGTCTGCATTAATGACTCATTATGAGTCCTTTCCTGTTTTTCACAGGTGGATTCAAGTGTGACAGAAATGATCTTTTTGTGATATTTGTGTGACCCCTTCAAGCTTTTTACTTACCAACAAGTGCATGGGCGATGTTGATTTTCACAGACTGTGTGTGCCAGCTGTGTAGTACAATTACAAAATTTCAAAAAAAAAAAAGAAAAAAAAAAAGACGACATCAAGCAAAGCTCTGTTTTATAAAGAAATGGAGGAAGATGACTCACCAACCACTGACATGAAAGGTAGAAAGAAAAGTCCAACTGAGAACTGTGTGTACTGCACTAGGTAAAAACATGTCGAAGGGGTAGAGCTGCAGGGATTACAGTTATCAATGAAGTCAAATCAAAAGGCATCATTACAAACAGAAATTCCTATTCAGTGAATTTCTTTTAGTGAAATGCAAGTGTAACGATCAGACATTTTAGTGGTCTGTATCTTAAAGTGACAAATACCAAGTTTCACTTGAAAATCGTTTACCTTTAACGGCCATTTGAGACTAATAATAATGTATGTAGCAGTAATGTAGCAGACATCTGCTTTTTACTGTGTACGTGCAGTTATTATTTCTAGGGATGCTGTGTGTACTACCAAGCAATGTTGCAGATTTCACGACATTACCGCTACCCTACATGTGATGTGGCCGGATTTAGACTTTATGAGCGTAAACTGAGGAGGCTGGCAGAGGTGACAGGAAAGACAATCGCACACATGTTTGAAGGGTTCTTTTTATTTGAATAAATAAAAAAACAAACAAAAATACACAGTTTCTCAAGTCTCAGTGGGTCCTGCTGGTGTGCATCTGAAGCCTTGTCTCAGTGAAGGTGGCAGAAATGGTGACTGCAACAGTAAAAATAATGAAATATCATCCTTCCAAATAAGACCTACCACTGAAGCCACAAAATCTGCGTCTTATGGCTGATTTATTATGTAAAAATATAAATACAGCTATCATCGCAGCAGCAGTGATTGGCTGATTGGTATTCTAATGCATGCCAATATCTCTCGATATGACGCTCTCTCTGCACCTGTACTCTATCACAGCGGGGATCTACGGACAACTGCTGACCTCTGAGAAACCACTTTCTGCTGACAATCTTCTGCAAAGGCAAACAGCTATCTCCTTTTTGCTGTGTATTTTTGAACCGTGTTAAAGATCAAAGTGGTTGGGGCTGTTGCAGCAGTGTTTGGGTATTAAGACTCATCATGCAATAATCAGTGCAAAATGAAACCCATAATGAAACCCGTATACATAAATACGACTTCTTTGTGTGTGCTATTTACTTTAATTTTGGCATTTTTGCATCTTTGCCATTATTGGCTAAATTCTGTTTTGGACAAGGACCTTAGTGATTTATGATGCAGCACTTATATCAGCTGAGTACAGTAATTGAAGGTGGCTTCTGTACTGCTCATTATTTGTTTGTGTCTGTGTTCATAACATTAACAGGACTGCTTCAGAAAAACAACAACCCTGTCACCTTTTCATGTGGCAACTACAGTATTAGTAATTGTAACCAGTAATTGAGGAGGAAGTAATATCATAATCATCATAACCATCATTAAAGCTGCTGCAATCAGTATTATTATATTAATGATGTATCAAATGAGCGCAAATGTGAAAGGTGTCTTAGACTCAACAGGCAGCAAAAAAACTAAACAAAACACTTGCACACTATCTGCCCTACACCAAACAGCAGATAGAGCCAGTTAGCAAGTAGCCGGTGAAGACGGTCAAGTATTTAAGAGGTAAATGTCCCTCAGGAGTTGGTGGAGACCAGAACAGAGCTAAAAGAGAGGGAATATTTGGCTTACATTCATCAGGTGGTCACAAAACAAAAACTTCAAATAACTTCTTGAAGTCTGTTTAAAGTAAGAATAAATATTTGTCAGAATAAAGAAGAAAAGTGTTATTAACCACCCAGCCAAATTTGAATGATAAAAATGTCGACAAGTTTAAATCAGCACAAGTAACAAAATCAGATTATATTCCAGTGTTGTTTATGTCTTGATTACAGTGAATGAAAGCAAAATACTACATGGATGTCTGTAACAAACTCCAGTCCCATACATGAGAGACGGATGCTCCACATGCCCATCCACAGTGGTGAAGTGCGGGGGGAGTATTTTTCTGTCAACACTGAGTATGCCCACTTCTGAATCCCAGCTGATGCTCAGCATTATAATAAGCTATGAGCTGAATTTCCTTTTCCAGGATGGCGTAGGTATGACAGCACTTCAAATCTGCACCTCTTCTGTGGCTAACGCTGATTTCATAATGATTAATGCTCAGTGAAACAAACAGCACAATAAGTGACAATGTGCAAAATACTACTGGCATATTATAGGGTGAACTTAATATGGCAGTGTAGTCTTACTTGTTTCTAATGCAGAGTGTTTATCTTTTGCTGGATGGGCTGCAAATCGGGAACATAAATTAGGTACCCACTTCTCAAGGCACCACTCCACCACTGCTGATCCACCACTGAGATGTCCATGAAAGACACGTACTTCCTGAGCATAGTGTGTATACTGTAGCCCATGAGCTGAGCTGAAGACACAACTCTGGTTATGTGGGAGTGCAACTTCATTCTTTACAACAGCTCAACAATATGTATATTGTACAATATGTAATTGCATCACCTTGCAAGTTTAAAGACAAAGGAGAAGATTGTCGCTCACATAATATGAGTTGTAAGATCCAGCCTTGTGCTGTAAGAGTATAAATCCTGTGCAGTGGCTTCAAACTGAACTTTCTTGTCTGTAGCTTGTCTTCACACTGATGGTAACCTATAGCAACCAGACCTCAGCACCATGGACCCTTGCATCTTTTTCTTCTTGTTTTATTACTGGTGTGAACGCAGTGAAATTCATGCCTGTGAATGTTTATTTCAGAGATTTCGTTTTCTAAAACTGGACAGTGGTGAAGGACAAGAGAGGAGGAGGATGAGGTAAAGTAGGAGGGAGATTTCATTTGAATCCAAATTTAAAATACCAAGACGGAATCAATCTCAGGTTTATACAGCTGACATTTAGTCATCTGTATTAATACCAGGTGTAATACAGAGGCAGCAGGAGCACTGGACTGAATATTGGACTCATCACACAGACATGTCATTGTCTCTGCTGTGGAAGGTCACAGGACCAAATTTCTGTATATCAATTTTTTAAGGCTGTGATCTTAGAAAAGGTGAAGAGAGTTAGTTTTTCTCCTTAAGTATAGTTGAGTTTCATAAAAAAAAAACCAAAACCAAAACAAAAACAAAAAAAAACAAGACAATTCCACTCCGAGCTTTGCACCTGTATCACAAAAGATCCCTGATGAAACAATCAATTTCCGCTTATCAGTGATCCCCCGTGTACAGACAGCTGGAGACCCTCTAGCATCAAACATTATTCCCAAGACAGACTGTCACAAAGAGGCAGCAGCAAACAAGTGAGCTGAAATGTTTCCAGCTGTGAATTTAAGTCAAGGCCTGAAGCCTGAAAACTGAATGAGACATTTAATGTTAAATGTCATTTAAAAAGTTTTTAATTGGAAAGTGCAGCTTATTCATTTCTTTGAATGTGGAGCGGCATGTGATGGCTAAAGTTTAAATTGTTGTTTTCTTTCAAGGTGCTATTTTTTTTTTTTTATTTCCTTCATTATTTAACGGAAAGAACCATACAGAGTGCAAAATACTGTTCGTTAACCTAAAAAGACACGGCAGTTACTTCACTCCGGTTAAACATTTTCTTCTCTTTCCTCACCACCTTTGATGTATATTTCACACTCTGGAAAGTTAAGACTATTTCCTGGTGTGCTGTAATGATTTCTGTAGCCAGCAGCTAATCCTGTAATTTTTCCTGTTTGACATCTGATTACAGAAAGCATGAAACCCCGGGGAGATTGAATATGTCGAGAATGAGTGAACTCGATATCTAGTAACGCCAATGAGTCACCCTGATACTTATCTTGATATCTCATTATGTTCTCTGTTTGTAACTCTGTTGACGTGGTATGCGTAAAAGGTATTTTTATCGAATGACTATATTTAGCTACAGTTGTAATGTTTTGCGTCTTTCAGTGTTTTCATCATTTCCGTAAGGCTTTGTTCTCAGTGTTTAAGGAAATATATATACATCTCAATGAAGTCTAATTCTTTATGTTCAACAACATCAACCGAAACATCTGGTTTAAATTATAGATAATAATATTAGATAAGAAGTTAATAAACTATTCGTCATCAGTCAACAAACTAAACTCACTTAAATTAAACCAGTTTAAAGAAAACAGCTCGAAACTCTTAACTCAAGGTTCACTTACTGACATTTTTCAGGACTTTCAACTGCTTCTCACTGTACTCAGTGCACAGAGGAAGATTGTCCCATCCCCATCCCACTTTCCTCTTCATGGTAAATTCTGCACACGGGTCTTTTATGATGTGCACATCCATCCATCCATCCATCCATCCATCCATCCATTTTCTTCTTATCCGGGGTCTGGTCATGGTGGCAGCAGGTTTAGCAGGGTGCTTCAGACATCCCTCTCCCCAGCAAGGCATTCCAGTTCCTCCTGGAGGATCCCGAGGTGTTACCAGGCTAGATGGCAGATGAAGTCCCTACAGCGGGTTCTGGGTCTGCCCCGGGGTCTCCTCCCAGTTGAGCGTGCCCAGAACACCTCCAGAGGGAGGCGCCCCGGGGGCATCCTAATCAGATGCACAAACCACCTCAGCTGGCTACTTTTGATGTGAAGGAGCAGCGACTATGCTTCGCGCCCCTAACCCTTTCTCTAAGGCTGAGGAGGAGGAAGCTCAGTTCAGTCACTTGAAGATAGACTGGAAAATTGAGAGCTTTGCCTTCCGGCTCAGCTCCCCTCTCCCCGCAATGGTCCGATACTGCGTCTAATACTACGGACACGGCTACAACCCACAGGTCCATCTCACGCTCCATTTTTCCATTACTCGTAAAGAAGACCCTGAGCTACTTGAACTCCTTTTCTTGGGGCAGCAACTTGCTCCCAACCTGGAGGAAGCATTCCACCTTTTTCAGGCCATGGCCTCACACGTGGTACACATTCAGTTTTGCATGAACTTCTTTAGCTCAAGTTTCAGTCTCAGACGAGTTCTCACAGTCTCTGCGTCACTGCCTCTTTCACCAAGACAAGAAGAGAAATGGTCTACTTCATGTATAAATGTCTCTGAAAGATCCTTTATTAACATTTCTCACTAGGTTTGCTTGCATATCTGTCTCAACAGACAATCGTGACTGCACTCAAGGTTGGACTATAACGTATCATAGTGTCACTCTTCTGCTTATCTGCAGCACACAGCCTTTGGCCTTGTTCCTTCAACAACAGCGCATCGGTGATATATATTCAGGTCATACCTGAGTCTGAGTCAGTGTCTCGTGTAGATGTAGTACAGACGAAAAATCAATGAATGTAAGTTTTGTTCGACTGTTTTTTTTGACACAGACATTGAGGCTCATTTGCTTTTGGACCACTGAATTGACAACTGTAGGTTACATAGTATGTGCTGTATACATATGATGTTTGGAAACATTAAGAAATGTAACTGTTCAAACATGAAGCCTGTTACTCAAGATGACAGCTGCTTATATGATTTGAGCTTAACCATCAAGCTTTGACTCATAATCATCCATGGTGTCAGTCTTTATGTGAACGCTGAATTCTTCGTTTAACATTTAATATAACATTTTATATATATGAGTGCATCCAATGATGCCAAATGATTCATAATTTAGGTCTATTTAGGTGTTCACATATCTGAGTTTGTCACAATTAGAGAAATTACTGTAGGTTGAAAGACTCTGATCATTAATCACTTTTGATGCTGTGAGCAGAAGGATAACTTGCACTTAAATGTATTAATTGGCATACATATTCTGTTTATTCAGTGAAATAAATTCAGTGACTCACCCCATCTGACCCTGCCGTGAGACAGAGAGCTACAGATACTGTAGCTTAGTACTATATAAATGCTTAATAAAAGCTGTATGTTTAGCAACAGATATAAACAGGCATCAACATAATCATTTGACTTATATAACATATATTTGATAACATCATAAAATATTAAACACCTACGATATAAATGCAGCTTTAGTGGCTTCATGCCAGATCATTTTTTAAATGTGACACCCTCGATGGGTAAGTGATTGTAACTCACTCACTCAAACTCGTTTTTTTGAAGTTTTATATTTTTTCTACACCATCTGCCCACCTAAATTCAGAAAGGTCAGCACAATTTGCAGCTACCTGTCAATCAGTTTAAATGCACTGCGGCATATTGTGTATATGCAGTATTTAAAGGTATAAAACCATATATGCATAACAATATATATATATATATGGAATAAAAATAAAAATACCAATTATAAGCATGATTTAAACATTTAATCAATGTTTACAGTGTTCAGTCTTAATGGGCACCCAACACATTAATAATAATGCTTATATAGTAAATCTGAGGTTAAACATGTCATTCTACACTGTGTGACAGTATCACGTAACATCTATTCTACATCGGCTTGTATCAACATTTCAAGCTACAGTGGACTGAATTAAATATTTAAACTGCATACTCCATGTTTATACAGCTACACTGTTACATCAAATGGAAATGTTCTGGATGTTTGTGGGTTGCATTTTTTTTTAACGTGTTTCTCCAGATCCAGCACAACATATTTGGTATTTTTTGAAAAACCTTAGGTTCGCTACTAGTATGTAATACAAACCTGGCCAAAGAGCATGATTTTGTACTGACTGACATTGAGTGACAGCAAGGTTGAAATGGCAGAAAATAGCATTTAAAGCCATATCCAGAGACAGAGACACTGTAATCACGTTTGATAGCCAGAAACAGATGAATGTATTCCGTTTTATCTTGGCACTTTCCTCTATGCTGAGCAGCTAGCTGGTCGACTTTAGCCTTTGGATGTCTGTGCAAAACAAAGTTTATTCTATTCATTTAAAAAGTATATTGCATTTATTCAAAAGTCCTTATGAGCTTTTAAAGATATACACAGTTTTGTTTGTTTGGGAGGAAAAACAGCTCAAAAAGCAGACTCAGTGATATTTACGCACTCACTTACTTCCATTGGCTCAGCTGGTGTACAGCTCAGCCTGTGCAGGACATTTATCTTCACTGTGATATCTGGTCCCGTCAAACAAACTGCAACAACAATTTTAATAAAAAAGAAATAGCCAGGAGGAATGATATTGCTATTTATGTGTACTCTCCAAATTAATTTTAGGTGAAGGTAAGAGTCTCTCTTGAGATTTGGACCGCTTTAATACCACCTCTGTTTATACAGAAAAACATAATCTAAGTGCCATTTAAACCTTATTATCACCATAACCATCATCAATGTGAACATATAGGTTGTAGTACATGCTTACATAAAACAATTTCTAGCATGTATACAACATAATGTTTTTGCAATTTATTTTTCTCATTTGTGTGTTTTCCTGAGCAGAGAGGCGCAGGAACAAAAATGAAATGAAGATATCGTCTAGGGACGTGCAACATTGTTGACCAAACACTGAGTCGGCTTTTTTGTTTTTTTAACAAATTTTCTGAGAACACAATTAGGCATCAAATTAATTTAAGTGCTTCAGAGGAAACACAGGATTTTCTTGTCTTTTGGGGCTTTTTTAATTTGTCCACAAGAATTGTAATCACTGGTTTTGGGTCCAAGTAGATCATCAGAAGTGTACATAACCTCACAGTGAGAGCAGTGTTTCAGGAGCCCAGGTGCCTCGTGGGATTGTCTCCCCTGCAAGATAACTAACATTACAGCTGAAGGCTTTCTTTGTTCACAAAAAAGTGTGGATTGTTTTAGTGTTTCAGTCTCACACCTACACCTGTCTATAAGACAGGTCCTTTTTCAAAATGGCAAGGACATGTTCAGACTTTATACTATTATGTGATAAAAGGTGAATGTGTCTTTTATATGTGTGTTTAAAGGCTCTACACAGTTTGATTTAAACATGTTCAGTATATATCTATATATCCATTCAATATCCTAATTACTGTTATATTTGTTATATTATTAATGCACAGTCTTAATCCAACTTACTTCCTTATGCCCGGCATCTTAAGTTAGTGAGACTCTATTCCTCTTCTGATTTTTATGGCACTCAGCAAACAAAGAATATTTTGTACTCGTGAGGCACTTTACAGTTCTCTCTCATTTTTCCACGTGCACGATGGAGGTGGATCAGCCAGGCGAGGTGCCGTGCTGACTCAAGTTTGCTATTCAGAAACTTTTTTTGTTTAAAAAGATGCAAACACTGTTGATGCACAGCGTCTCCACAGCCCTTTAATGTGCAGAGATAATTAAGAATTTTCTGATAACTGCTGCTCTAATTATACTGGTTATAGATTACGTCAGGGTGTCATGGACTGAGAGAAATACCAAAGAAACAATTAATAGTTTTTATTACAGAGAGAATTAATTGGACTTGAGGCAACATTCACAGTCCAATGAGTGTTATAAATAAGCTCTGTGAATTTTCTGTGAAAGACCGCATGTGCAGAAAGTCTGTCCTTTGCATGCTCAGGCTGGATATTGTGGGTCTTTACCTCTGGAGAAGTGGCCGGTCCAGCAAAGTATAAATACTGTGTTATAAACAGACTATATTTGCATATTTAACACAAAAATGTGCCAGTAGTATTTGCACATACTGCTACTTGACTTCAGGGAGTAAAGATCATCATGAAATCAACATTAGACACGGAAGAGTTGCAGAGTTTGCAATAGATTCTGGTATTATGGCATCACTATTATTTACTTCTTACCCAATGCATTCATTAAAATTCAACAATTAGCCTAAGGGTTAGGGTTAGGTTAGGGTCATACCTTCATCATCCTAGGAAGGAAAAAATCAGCTTGCAGAACTGGATGATGCACATTAGAGAGCTTTAGACTCGGGTATACCCAGTGCCGACTGAAGGAGGTACACTGTATACTTGTGTATACCCTACACTACACCAACTGTGCAGATATGTTGGAGAGATGTTAGGATAACTAAATTAATCAGAAGAAAAGAAGAGACAAAAAAGTGGCAAAAGAAATGTATGTTTTTGATTCATTCGTGACTGAAATGAAAAACTACAGAGCCGCTGATGGTGCTACAACTATTCTTGTTTACACTGGTAGTTTGCTAAATCTGAAGTATCACAATTATACGAGATACGACGAGATATTTGGCGCACTTCAAATCGATGCATGTGGGGTTGTGAGCTGTGCTGTGAGTGCTTGAAGTGTAATCACTTCTTTCTTTTGCTGTCTGGTAAAAAAAACCTCCCCCTATATACTGTGAGTCCATGCTGTAAGCTTCTTGGGAAGCCTTCTCTCTCCTCATTTCCCCCAAGATGCAGTTAAAGATTTGGTACCTCCTTGATGATTTCAGTCAACATGAGAGAGGATAGAGGACCTAAATGAAAATCACACACTCTGTCTGACTGATTTAGATTCATCGCTAAGCAAAACTTGTCTTGTCTTTTTTTTTTTTTTTTTTTTTTTTTTTGCAGATGTTTATATTTCACAATGTGACCATTACAGTCCCAGAGAACTTTACCCAGTGCACCACCCACGGTAGTTTCGTCCAGCGCTGGCAGGAGACCCTCTACAACATGTTCACCTTTGTGTGCCTCTTCCTCCTGCCTTTGGTCATCATGATCTTCTGTTACACACGAATCCTTATTGAGATATCCAGCCGCATGGCCCGGAACAACCGTAAGTCTTGTGTTTTTTCAGTCAAAATACATTTGCTGGGACCTGCTGAGGAGTTGTGCATGACAAATACTGTGTTTTATTCTTTTCTAGTGCTGTCAAGAGATGTTCACCTCCGCCGCTCCCATAACAACATCCCTAAAGCTCGAATGAGGACTCTTAAAATGAGCATTGTCATCGTGACATCATTTATAATCTGCTGGACGCCATACTACCTGCTCGGTCTGTGGTATTGGTTGTTTCCTGAAAAAATGGAGGAGACGGTGTCTCATTCACTCACTCATATGCTGTTTATCTTTGGCCTCTTCAATGCCTGTCTGGACCCTATCACTTATGGTCTGTTTACCATTCATCTTCACCAGGGTCTTAAGAGATGCTGTCGAAATGCAAACACACGGACTGAGTTAGAGAATAACACTTGCCTTGTACACATGACTCGTCTGTCGTCTAAGAGGCAGACTGCCTCAGGTGGCAACAATACCGACATAGAGGAGGGTAATGACAATAACAGCACGAAAAGTGTGTCAAGGCCAATCATCCCAGTGAGCAAGATGTAATGGTTTAAAGAATTTCGATACAAAGAATATCTGTTCTAAATCAGTGTTGAGTTTAGTTCAATGAAATGCTGAAGCTACATAAAAATGCACGTTTGTCAGATCAATCAGTGGCTTGTCCATCTTGTGTTTAGTCACACATAATACCACAGATTTTAACCTAACACTAAAGTTCTGCATGCACTGCTGATGAGATTTTCACAACGCTTAAAGACTCATGTGGGGAAAAATTGATAACTGATAACAAATCTACTTAAGGTAGAATGATACAAATGTTCCAGCATCACTAACTGGTTTAAAAAAAACAAAAAACTCCTATGTTTGACAGGTTGGATGGCAATCACACTCCCCCCTGGGTTGTAACGGTTAGCTCTTGTATTATTGCCTGTGTAATGGAAACCACAGACACAAAAGAGTGTGTAGGTGATTACAGATAACCAATTTTATATATATATATATATATATATATATATATATATATATATATATACATATAAAAACTGTCTGTGATTAAAAAATATTGCTGCACTGCTAAAAATGGTGGTTTCAAAGAGATTATTATTCATTTTGGGTGACTGCTGCAAAGGCATTTTTTTCCCCAATTATTACATGTTAGATTATTTTCTTGCCACAAGGTCATTCGCTAATCATTGCTTATTGACTGGAAACTGCACTAAATTGCTCGAAACTGTCTAAAATTATAGTGCTGTGCGTGCAATATAAGAGACTGTGATTTTGTGTCATTACAAAATGAATGTTATGACATGATCATTATTGACCATGTCTGCCTTTTAAATAAATGTTATGGCATAAAGTATTATGTATTGAATGTAGCATGTTGTTGATGTGTTATTGACAAAATGTGTTCACCGTGTTGCACACTGGAGAAAAAAAAAGCTCTGTAAATTCATTCATCATACCATTTGCTATATTTTTTATATATTAGTATTAGTGTTATAAGAGTAATTATAATGTGAATTGTGTGGCTTTCTGTGACAAAGAAATGGAACAGCTTGATATTGTAAAGTTAACAGTAAACATTTAATTTACTTTACTCATACATTGTTGCAACACCCCAACAAAAAAGACAGATTAATGCCATTTGTTTGCTTGATATTATGTTTTTTTTTTTCCGGCAAATTATGGCAGATGTTGTTATGTACAGTTGCAATGTGTTTATTTGTTGAATAAAAATAATTTCAGCGTTTTTCACTGCGCTGAGTAATGAGCAAACAATAACCATTGCCACCCCCCCACTGAGCCCATGTCAGCAGCTGGAAATAGATAAATTAGAGAGAATGAGAAAGTCCTCACAATTGTGGGAAGATGCTGGTTTCAGTATAGGATGGCTACGTGTTTTATATCTAATCTTTCATATATCAAAAATGGAAACCATGAATATCTGCTCATCCATTTAGTTTATTTGAATTATCTGGTCGTGATGTTTTTCTTTATTTCTTGGAAATTCAGCAGAAGTTTTTTCTCGACATGGTGAACAGCATCGAAAACAATAGGACAGCTGCTAAACAGACTTCATGGGAAGATTGTTTTCCCGTTTTCAAGGGGGAACTATAAAACTGTTTTTTTATACAACATACTCTCTAAAGGCTCCTAGAAAAATAGAAATTCAAAAGTAACAGCTGGACAACTCCATCTGCTCATAAAGATCATGTGATATTATTGAAAGCTCCAACCTTGTGGTGCTGCTGTTTACAAGGTAAAGAATGCACTTCCTGATCACCAGAGAGGAGTTTTATAGCTGATCCTCAACTATTTTCCCACGCAAGAACCTCGCCTGACTCGACTATTACTTCTATTGCTGCTGACAAAAAAGCTGCAGGCACAGTCAATTTACAGTAAAACCCTAAAATGTTTCATTTATACAGTGTAGCAGGTGCTGTGAACACCACGATCCAAACAATGCCCTCTTTCAAAATTAAATCATCTTCCTCTTCTTTTCAGTGTCCTTTCATTCTGTAGTGATGCCAGAGAAAATAACGTTTATCCATCCCTGCTGTTTTAGATTTGAAAGAAAGAGCTGATTACATGTCAAGAATACAATCCCAGAGTTGGGATCAGACTATTGTACGGCAGCATGCCTCGTGAAAAATAACGCTTCTATAATAAGCCAATTTTGTTCTTTGACTATCTCAGAATTTCTGAAAAGCTTTTACACAGAAATGAAATGCTATACAGTGACGTGATACAACTGTCTCTGTCTTTCTGTTTAATTAGGGATTTAGTTGGATTTAACATTCCTTGTAACTATCATAAGTATTTCTGTCGGTCTGCGCTCACTGCAAACAAAAAGTCACTGTCGAGAATTTGTAAGAGGAAATTGGGGTTTATATCAATCAAGGGGGATTGTTCGTGCTGTGTTAAAAGAGAGGTGGTCAAGATATTTTTTATTATTCATCAACAGTTAATCTCTAGTGTGACTCCATTGTGGCACATAATTATGCAAAGCTGCTTAAGCCAGAAATTTCCTGTAGATAGATAGTGGTTATCTGAATAATTAAATGTTATTTAGTGTGAAAATGAACATTTCAATACGCCAGATGTGAACCACTTTGTGTTTCATTATGTCCCACATCCTACACTCCCCAAACTTGTTGAACAACGCCTTTAATTACGACAAAGTGGATCAGGTACGCATGCCTTAGCAGTCAGATGTGCCTGGCAATCGTTGAATACAACTTTAATTTGTTTTATTTACTCGGATGCACGGTGGAGTGGATCATACATGATGAGCGCCAGCATAATGGGCTGTCATGAGTACATGTGAGGTAACATAATTAATCTCCTCCCTTAATGTTGGGACAAATTAAAAGTCTCAGTCTCTAGTGCCGCTTTTCTTCTCAGCAGTGAGCGGGACATGGCTGGTGAACCTGTTGGAAACTGATAGGATGTGGATGACAGGTACACGCTTAGGTATGTGCAGTGAAATCCTCGTTAGTGACCCGGAGCATATATGCAATGCTGCAAAGACTGATGAGGTCATAAATCTTGGCAGTTCTACCTCAAGGGAGTCTTATTGCTGAGTGACACTATTAAACCAAAACCTAGCAGGAGTTCCTTCGCCTGTCACAGGAACATTTCTTCAGAAATTCACTCTAGCTTGGCTGTTATAAGACATAACATTTACAGATGAGACCGAATAAGAGGACTCATGACTGTGACTATGACTGTGAGTGGACCAGTTGCAAGACAAAATGTTCTGGTTCACTGATCCTGAGACAGAGGCAGCCGTAGAAGCAGTTGAGATTGATAATATGTCATTTGTGCGGCGTGAAAACATGCAAGAAAAACACCCAAAGTAAAACAGAGTAGAACAAAACTGCTCCCCTCAGCAAGAGCAGAGACAAACATCAGAATAAGCATGGCACTTCCAAAAACATCCAATTATAGTAAACTCAGGGCATCATTGCAAAAAGCAAAAGTGGAAAAAAAGGAGCGTCTGTATGGACAGAGGACAGCCATAGAGGGGATGTATGTCAGCATCTGAGGATGGTACATTCGGTGAGGATTGGTCTTTTCCCCAGGGCGAGCTCTCCAGTCTGACGTTTGGAGGAAGAGAGAGAAAAAAGCAGCGAGGCTCTGCATTTACTAACTCCTGTTGGTATCTGTAGGTGTGCACAGTCTGTATGTGCTGCATAGCTTGCTGGAGTATCATATCAATACGTATCAATTGGCCAAACGCTGACCAATTTGATCCCTGGTAAAACACAGTTATCAATCCAATAGGATCCTGACAAAATCCCCCCTAAATTTACAATAATGAAATCAGTAATAATATAAATCACAATATACAAGGTGGATAAGTAAAATACTCATAAATAGGATTGCCCGGATTATGTAATTATTATTATTGTCTTTAATTCACCTGGACATTTCATCTCGTCTCAAGACTTCTTTCATTCGTTTTAAACCACAGTGTCAGCAGAGACAGGTGATAGCCAGCTTCATGGTACTGTTATGTCATTATCCAGGATCGACAGTGTTTTAATGTTTTAGTGAAGTAAGTAGCCCAAAAAGAGACAGAGACCTTCTGGATGACAGCTGGTGATGTGGAGGTTGGCTGCTAGACAACTTCTTTTTTCTCGTTCCAGACAAAGTCGTAAATAATGAACTTCAAGACAATACACAACATGCTGCCAACGATATTGTCACATGAGTATTGTTATACAACTTTCATGTAGTTATACAATGTGCTGACGCTCACTTTGAACCTGCATCTCATCACTTCATTAACCCACTAGCTCCGCTGTCTCTTTTATCTGACAAGTGTGTGCACACATGCACAACCTCCACAGGATCCAGTGTAATTAACCACAAAATGTTGAAAAAATGTTTATGTGGAGAAGGGGGTGTCAACTTTCCCTCTCCTCCCCCATGAGGATCATCACATGGGCACCACGGATCACAGGTATTTATTCAGTCCGGTCACTCATAAAATGGGGATCTCCGAAATGAAATCTCAGAGCAAACTCTATATCTAATATCTTTCATTATCCCTGTGAACCTCAGGAGGCTTGCCCTTACTCAGTGTAAATCTTCTCTTCTGCGTCAAAATTTAAATTGAAGCTAAAGTTTTAAAGTCTTTGGCCTAAGTTAGCAGAAAGTGTGAGGACAGAGAGAAAGTTCAGGTTCTGCCTGACTGCAGTTCATTGTGTTGAGGAAATGAAGCTTAAAGTTAATTTAATAATTTAAACAGCATGCACAGCATAAAATGTACATATAATAACTTAATTACTACAATACCAACGAACTACTATTAAATACAATGAGAGAGGCAACAAGAGAGTGTCAACTAAAGCTGACAATGAATGTAATACAACACGTCTGCAAATACATATTTCTTTTGACAAATGTGTTTTCTTACTGTGTACAAGTAAAATAGAAGAGTGATAAATACTCATGTCCTCCCACTCGTATTCATCCACAGAAGCTGTCAAGGAGAGATCAGACTTCTTTTAGACAAACCATTCCACTACTTTCATTACTAACATGCACTGTTGGTAATTCAAAGTGGCAGTGACAGGTTACTTTTTTCAATTTCACACTTATTTTACTTGAAAATCCGGATTCTAAGTGGACAGAGTTTTTTTTAAATTTCATTTTAGTGACAATATCAGTTGAGAAAGACACAAAACTGGAGTCAAAATTGAAATTTATTACAGCGGTTCTCAAACGTTTTGGGGCCAAGGACCCCTTGCAGGAGAGAAAAATATCCAAAGACCCCATTATAATCTTCACACCGATTAAAAAAATCTTTATTGCTATTTGTACTCCTAGATGACATGGAAATTATTTCTATTTTATAGGTTGGCTGGCTTCATAGCTTCATTTGCTAGTACCTGAAGACACATGATGCATTTTTTTCTTCCATCGTTGTTCTCAATAAAAGCAAACTTGAGGTAACTGTCATCATATTTTAGCAAGTTTAGCCGGTTTGGCTTTTACATCACTTGATGAAGTGGACGGACTTAAATATGTGTCCATTATGCTAATTAGATCAGCTCCTCTGGTCTCGAGCAAAGTGACAGATTTACATGGTGTGTCACAATCATTTCTGGAGTTTTTAATGTCCTAAACCTGATTGGAATAGTGATTCCCATTCATGGTCATGCACTCTTTAAGTTATACGCCATAACCATAATTTATTGCTATTTTTATAGCAAGAAGGTTGAAGGTCGAAACCCTGGCTTGTGGTTTTTCTGTGTGGAGTTTGCATTTGGGTTCTCCAGCTTCGTCCCACAGTCAAAGACAAGACACTTAATAGGTTAGTTCAGTGTTTCTCAAACTTTTTTCACCACATACCACCTCAGAAAATATTCATCTCTCCAAGTACCACCATCATGACAGACATTAAAATCCGGCATTGTAGGCCAGCCCTGTACAACTATGGACAGTTTTGGCAGGAGGCAGTTATCCTGTTAAAAAGATTAATTATTGTTTACTGGGGGGCGCCAGTTAGTGGTAGAGGGTGCGTCCCATATACAGAGGCACAGTCCTCACTGCAGTGGTCCAGGGCTCGAATCTGACCTGTGGCCATCTACTGCATGTCAACCCCCCTCTCTCTCTGCATGTTTTTCTATCAGTCTTCAGTTGCTACTATAGAATAAAGGTTCAATCCCCCCAAAATTTGTTGTAATTATTGTTCAAGAACTAGAGCTCATTTGGTAGAAAAGTGGTACTCCTGGACTGCACTTGTCTTCCTAATATTTCCAGTTTGGAGCCGTGATTGCAGTGATTTTGAGATGTTAATTTAACCTCCACTTAACTATCTCACGTCACATTTTAGTTCATTACTCATCGTGCATTGGTAAGTGAATGAACGTGACACTGTATCAGGCTGATATTGAAACAAGATATTTCAAGCAATGCAAAACTATTTTAAATTACATTCCAGTGATATCTTAGTTTAATTTAATTCATACTGTTAATTTGTTTGATATGTTTTTAAATAATTAGATTTTTAAACAATATTTAAGAGATTCCTCCAAGTACCACTACAGGACAGTCACGTACCAACAGTGGTACTTGTAACACAGTTTGAGAACCATTGATTCCCCTTAGGTGTGAATGGTTGCTTGTCTCAGTGTGCCCTATGATGAACTGGCCTGTATGTATCTGGCCTCTCGCCCATTGTCCGCTGGGATAGGATCCAGCCCCCTGGGGCCCTGATGAGGATAAGTGGTTACAGAAAATGGATGGATGTGAAGAGCAGCACGATAACCGATGATGAAAGGGGGCCAAAAGATTCATTCAATTTTTTCTTTGTTTTTTTTTTTTTCTAAAAATAAAAGTCGGCCTATTTTTACTGGATACCTGCAGGCCATCGTGATGTTTTCTCTTCAACATGTGCCACCATGCTGCCGTGTACCTCACCTTGAAACAACTTTCTGTAGATTTAACACCTTCTAACTCAGCTACTACTGCCGATAAATACCATCAGGGTCCCTTTAGTGATTTGGGAAAAATCTCAGGCCTTTGTCCATTTCTAGTCTATTTTATGTGGTTGAAAATGTATTGACTGTGATCTTGATCTACTGTATGTCTATGCGTTACGCTGGTGTCATGGCCAGAACACTGTATGATAAAATAATGCATACTATTATAAGGCTGCTTTTATATTTAATATAGTGTACTGTGTGAGGAACCACTAGAAATTCAATGCACAGGCGAGGTTTATGAAACTACACCACGCACACTCTGATGACACTTGACAGTTTGTAGATATCGAAGAGTACAATGTATGCTGCCAGTCTCAACTGAGCTGACCTGCTGAAGACAAAAAATACAAAAGAACACTACAAAGCAGAGTTCAAATAACCTAAGCTCAAAAGAGAAACTTTTCTCCACTTTTTCATTGCTTACCAGACATGCAATAACATCAAAGGATGTCTGTACCATCTAATATCCAACCTGGATGCAACTTTCTCTGTGTAAGTTCTTGTTTCATAACGGAAACCTGATTTAAACAAAGCTAGATTAAGTGAGTGAATTGACATGTCAGTTACATGTCAGTGCATTTCACAACAGTATGTTATTTGTAACATACATTTAGAGTGTAATTTTAGACACGTCAAGAGGAGATGAAACTCAACCCACTTACTGATGTCAGCCTGCCACAATTCATGTTGATCTAACGAGACTTAATTGATCTTTTCATCAAAACATTAATCAGCGCATAGATCATTAGTATGTTCTAATCATTCAGTGAATCAATTCATCAGAAAAAAAATCTTGCAGCTGTAGTTGCCAGAACTTTACCATAATAAATACAGTATAACTTCTTCTTTTTCCGTGAAATATTACAGTGTTTTACTGTACAATTAATGCTCCAGTGTGCACCTAACGGGGAAGTTGCAAATTGCAACCAAATGTATACTCTCCCACACCTCACCCGCGCCTTCCAAGCATGTAAGAAAAACTCTGGTCGGCAAATTTACATTAAAAGCAAAAGGCCATATCTACATCAGTTTGTCTGTTCTGGGCTACTGTACAAAAATGGCGGTTGAACATGGCGGAGAGGACCCGCTCTCACTGTAGATATAAAGGGCTCATTTTAAGGCAAAAAAACACATAATGATTATTTGCAGGTGATTATACACTAATGTATTACATTCCTGCCAATAAATACTCCTAAAAATGACACACTGGATCACTAACACATTATTTAAAATACTACTTTATTCTATATAAATTCCCCTAAAATGGCGTATACATGAAGGTCTTGTCATGAAATATGACTGCGTTAATGCATATCAAGTATCTCCCTGTCTATCCACCCATCACTCATCAAACTGTAACCCATTTTATATTCAGGGAATTTCACTGAGCTCAACATAAAGACATGAAACTGTATAAATTACAGAACCAAACACCACTGCAACAGAAAGCAGCAAGTTAAACTAAACTCATAATCAATAATAAAAATCAATAATAAAATATAAAAGAGATCCTGAGCAGTACAATAAATTGACCCATGGCAAACATCATGCTCTGTGTTCAATCTGTTCGCGGTTGATTGAGATCTCTTGTTGTGAGCACGACAGAGTGACAAGACTGTGACAGGAAAAGCGTGAGCCACTCTGAGCTCAGTGTTACTAGAAATCATTAACCCACACGGTGACCTGATAACCCCAGTCGTGATCTTTGAAGGTTTTTTAATTACACAAGGATGAGGGAGTTTGAACGATGGGCGATGGTAGCATAACAGCTGCTGTTCTTTTCCATTTATTTCAGTTTTCGACTTTCATCTTTCGGCTTACTGTTTTACATATTTCCGTCAGAAGAATAGCAGGAATTTTCTGAAGAGTAAATCAGTAGAAACTCATTTTCAATCAGCTTTTTTGTCCCCAAGCATCTGAAAGTTATTGTGTTTTCTGTTGGAGGAAGATCACCACACCACAATAGAAAGAATACTCTTGTGACAAACACAGCTCATAAATGCTCCCAGTCATAGATAATAATTAGTCATGGAAATGAGCAGATGCTCTTCTCTGTAAATAAAAACAACAATAAATGGTTTAAATTAGAGGTTGCACCACAGGTAGTATGTTTTTTTTTTAAGTGCAGTCTCCAACCAGATGTCTGTTTTATTGTTTTTTAACCAGGTGTATTAAGTTCTAACTCAGATATGAAACATAAGACATGCTAAAATATTTAAATTACACTCAGTATGTTTGGTTTTGTATATGTGGGTTTGTAAATTTTAACAATTGAATGAATTATTAATAAATGCTTATTCTTTTAGTTTGGATTTAGAAGTTATTATTTAGAACAACTTTTGAAAACTTCCTTTGGCTATTTTTTTCTGTTTGGTAACAAAGCAGTTCTCAATGTTAATCTACTGATACAAACTTGTTGGGGTTTACGCACTAAGAAGATTGGAGATTAAAAATTAAAGGATTTATTAAATAAGGAAGTAGGAAGTCAGTGATGTGTGGGGAAACAAAATGTGATGTGATGGTGTTGAATCTTGAAAGAAAAGACCAAACACTGGAGACTATAGGGGAGCTGAGAGAGAGAGAGAGAGAGACTAAGCAGGCCGGCATTGAAAAGACCTTCAAACTTTAAAAGGTTTTCAGCCCAGCAGCCGTTGAACTCTGCTCTGCATGGCTTCTCCCTGAAAGGGGAGAAGAACAGACCAAGAAAACCAAGCCAAGCAGAGTAGAGAAGCAAGAGAGGTGTCACAGCAATAAGAAAGAATAAATTGAATTTGGACCAAATTCTCTGAAACCCTTTTTCTCAAGTTATTATTTATAGTACCAGTGTATGAGTGAGCTTATAATCTACACTCAACAAAAATATAAAAGCAACACTCAATTAGAAAAGATCTTCTATGCACATGATATGGTTATTTCTCTCAAATTCTGTTAGCGCTTCACCTTTGCCAAGATCCATCCACCTGACAGGTGCGGCATATCAACATGCTGATTTAACAGCATGACTATGACACAGGTGTGGCTCAGACTGGTCACTTGTGCACAGCACATTGCCACACAATGTCACAGTCAGATATAGTCAAATAGCTTTGCAGTGAGTGTGCTATTGGCGTCCTGTCTGTAGGAATATCTACCTGAGATGTTGTCTGCGATGTCTGAGACTGTCCATCCAGCCAGCTGATGCAACAGTTGGTTTGCTAAGCCAAAGGATTTCTGCACACGCTGTCAGAAACCGTCTCAGGAAAGCTTATAAGAGTGAGAGAGATTTAACCTGTCTGTAGTCCATCCTCGTAGCTGACTTCAGTGTGAACATGTTCACCTTCTAAGGCATTTGACACTAGTGTTATCTCCACGGATGAATCATGTAACGCTGTACCAAGCGGATGGTATATATCATGTATGGCATTGTGTAGCCCTAATAAAAGTCTTTTAAAAGTATATTTTTTCAAGATAAAACTACACATTTTAGAGTTTTAGACTTTTATTGTGGCTAGTCCAACAGAGAGGTGCTCACAATCACTCAAGAGGTGGCATATTTAATAAGTTAATTACTGCAAAGGAATAAATGAAAAACAGTGTCATGACTCAGCTGGTCATCAGTGGCTTTACTTCAAATCAGGTGTTGAGTACCAAATCAGCCAAGTCGAGATAATACAAATGTAAAACAATGACAATATATCAAAATCACAGCATGTCAAAATAAACCATGCATTTACAGGAAAATAAACATGAAATATTCAGTTGTAAAATACTTTTATGAAAGGGCCTTTAGCTAACCTTTTTATGATCGTTGTCACATTTTATTCATTTTAATATGCTTTAAACTTTAAACTTATCATCATTATTGTTGTTATTGTGGTTGTTTTATTGTAACTGTGCTTTGAAAGGTGCCATATAAATAAAGTTTATTGTTATTTTTATAATTCTGTAAGATGGTATTTACAGTGCTCCTTCTGTAATCTACAATTCTTCATCATCATCATCATCATCATCATCATCATCATCATCATCATCATCATCATCGTCATTACCAGTATGAATGTGATGGCTTTGAGTTTGTTTCCTGTTTTGTTTTGTAGTTCTCCCATGTCTGTGTCCTGTATTTCTACTTCCTGCCTTTGTTTTCCCTCCAGTTTTTTATTATGTTCTGATTTGTTTCACCTGTGTAGAGTTGTCCTGCCTGATTATTTAGTTCCTGTGTTTTCTTTGTTTCTTTGTCTGTTGGTAAAGTGTCTGACTGTGTCTGGAGCTTGCCAAGGTTCCTGTGTTTTTTCTCAGTTCAGGATTTTGTTTATTGGATTCTCATTTCTGAGAAAAGCTTGTCCCCATCCTCTGAGATAATGAAACCATTATCTTATTCCCAACACATTCGGTCATATAAGTAATTTACGGTACATGTCATTCATCCTTTTTGTTTACAGGTGACTATCAACCTGTGAACTGCCTGGTAGTCTTGGCAACCATCTCATAAAGCACTGCTAATGAGCTGTTTGCGTTCTGGCTCTAGCTGTCTACATTATATTGACCTTTAAGAAAAAACTAACCGTAGGGTACAATGAATGTGCTGTTAAGATAAAAACAAAATAAAATAAAAAAAATATATAAACAAAGCACTTTAACATTAAATCCTACACATGCATGTATCGGTGGCAAATGTTAAAAATGACTCAATTTGAGTCGTTTTGACAGGTAATTTGACAAAAACAGCCTCTAGGAAACATCAACCTCATGCCAGCTCCCCGTGAAGGAGACTGAGCAAGTGCAAATAGCACTTACAAACAACAAAACACATCTACAATGTATTACGGTACAATAAACTAAAAGCCTACGTGACTGTAAATCTTAATTCATATATACTCACCTGAAAGAATAAATGAAAACTGTATTAAGAGTCAGCTCGTCATAAGTGGTTTTACTTCATTATTCAGGTGTTGAACACACTGAGGAAAGCAGTGCAAGCCTACAGCTCATATACCCGCAGGTGGTCTTGTGTCTTTTATGCTAAAAATAGAATCGCTCGTAATTTAATGAGGAGGGTCTCAAAACGTGTGATGAAGTGCATACGCATTTAAGTAAGTGGGCAATTAGATATACATTCCCTGTGTGACACGTGGATAGATCAAAATAATCTTATTATATTGGAAGAATCCACTCTAAATATTAACACACCGTCACCTGTGTGTTTTCTCAAATGTCCACTTGAGGCTAGTTTCAAAATGAGTCAATCTCCATAAGCCCCCATATTAAAATGTCCAACTTCAAAGCAGAAATAAACATGTTTACAGCCTGGTACAAAAGCTAATTTCTCCGTTTATGACGACTACATTTCCAGCATGTTTAACGCCATATGAGCCAGTTCGCAGCCTCATATCCGTGGACAGGTCACTGGTCACTTCTGGTTGTTCCAAGGTCGAGGTGAAAAACAAGATGTGATCGCGCCTCAGTGAACTTTTTTAAATCACTTCTTAAAACTCATTTTTACCGACTCGCCTTTTTGTGATGTCTGTTTTTATCTTTTATTCCTTTATCGATTTTATTCTTTTATTTATTTAAAGATCATTTTCTGGCCTTTTCAAGCTTTATTTGATAGAGACAGCTGAAGAGTGACAGGAATGTGGGGGGAGAGAGAGAGAGAGAGAGAGAGAGAGAGAGAGAGAGAGAGAGACGGGGAATGACATGCGGGAAAAAGCCACAGGTCAGATTCGAACCCTGGGCTTCTGAGCCCTCGCACATGGGGCGGCTGCTCTACCACCTGAGCTAAACGCCGCCCCTCTTATATTTAGTTTTAATATTTAATCTTTTTCATCTCTTAATCTTTTATTTGTTTGTTTTATTTATGTTTTTATTTCTCTGGATCTTAACCTGTGTGGCCTTCTGTTGGGCCCACTGCTCTGTAAAGCTCTTTGTAAACTCTGTTTTTTTAAAGGTGCTATATAAATAGTTTGTTGATTTTTAGATGAAGGAGGAGCCTGCAGACTGCAGGACTGCCAAGATGCCAACAGCTAAAGTCACCACACTTTGAGCTTCACAGTGCTTCTTCAGAATCCTCTGGGTTACGTCATGGATATGTCACATTAACATTTATCCATTTAGCAGATGCTTTTATCCAAAGCGACTTATAGAGAAGGGAACAATCAAATTATAGTGCGATAAGAAGCGTCCAGCATGCAGCAAGTGCTTGGGACAATTATTAAGGAGTAGATTTGTCATGTAGTGCTAGGAGAGAAGGTATTCTCTGCAGAGCTGGGTCTTCAGGAGTTTTTAAAGGTAAACAGCGTCGCCCCTGCTCTGGTAGTGCGTTCCACCAACGGGGAACAACAACAGTCGATATTTCATACAGTCTGTTGCAAGAGGCACAAGAAATGCCTTAAGTTTGCTTTTCAGAACAGGTTTGTTTGGCCTGTCCTGGTGACAAAAATATTTTCATTGTTTGCTGTTGTTGTAAATTTCTCCTCTTCTTGCTCAAGGCATGAGGATTTTGTCATATCCTGACAATCTCCTGATGCTAAGTTTCTCTCTTTGTCATATTGCGATACTGCTACTCCTAGATACAATATGCTCATGACACTAAACTTGGTGAAAAGACAGATGAAAAATTGTCACAGCTGCCTGTGTGGAGACCATAGGCTATATAAAGCATAGTAGCCTCTGTGATGTTACCCATAGATTTCTGAAGAGCCGTTGTGAAGCTCTGGCCATCGTCATCTTGGCAGTCCTGCCTCCGAATCAAACATTGGTCAAAGATGTGGAGCATGGGTGGACCTGATGCGGGCTGAATGACGCTTGGTTGCTGAAACCGCCCACGTATGATGGTACCCACTGGTCAGTTAAAACAACCACACTCTTAATTGTGCTTAACTTTAATGTGATTTAAGTTATATTTTCACAACCCCATACAGACGGTGTGAAAATAGCTATTTGCTTTCTTTCAGTCACATGGTTTACACACATACAGACACACAACCAGAGCATGCCAATATATGGTTTTACACAATCTGATGGCACCACACTGATCTCACTTCTTTCCGTAATTACGCTTATTAACACAAAGGGGCAACCACACTGTATTTTTCAATTTTACACTAATTGGTCCAAGACCAAGACAATCATTAGCTCCTTTCTTTGTGTGTCAGAGGTGATTTTATAAACTGGTCTCATTTTCACTAAATGTTGGGAAGTAAAGTTTCTCACTGCTGCACGCTGACTTTTTAAAATTAGACAGGCAAACCCACGGGGAACTTTGTTCATTCATTTTTCAGTGTGGCACACACACACTATCACGGACACCACTGATTGGATTTTTATGACGCTTCGAGAAGTATTGCATATCAGCAGAATTACACAAACGTCTTCAACATGAGCTATATATACACACCTCAGAACATAATGTATGTTACAGAGGCAGGATGTCTTAATAATTTGTGAAAGGGGGCATAGATATTATTTACCCATTTATAAATAAAACATAAAAGACTGTTGTACCGCAGCCAATCTTTACATAAAACCCACGTGATGAAGCTACATCATTTTTCTTTTGTATTATTTGATGTATTAGAAGGATGAGGGGAGTCATTCAGGACAAATCAACCTTTTTCCATTCACTTACCTGCATAAATTATAGACAAAAGCCACTGATGAGTGGAAATGCAGTCAAGTAGTAACACTGATTGCAACGCCGGTGAAGGTTTTAATCAAAAACAGCACATCGATTTTTATTTTTTCTACTTACAAATGATGTTTTTCTATTTGTAAAAGTAGGCACTCAAAAAGTACAAAGTGAAGGAGGGATGGGAAATGAAACCTTAATCACGAGCTACCATTGCAACATTACTTTGTCTTCAAAATCCAACCTGTGGTTTAGTGAGACAAACAGATTAATAAGCGACAACTACCCAGTATTACACATTTAGTTATAAAGAGTAGAGGGACAGCAGCTCAGCTCATTTTCTTTTACATCACTTTTCTTGTTGTGTCCTTTGTCGGCTCTACAGTGGCATGGTTTACATGTATTTGCTATCAACTTCAAACAAAACTGAGACATATTATGTATGACATACCGCTGTATAATTCACAGCACCCCATTCACATGCATATAATACAAATAGCCCATAAAATCCCCACAGTGTATTTCATTGTTATTGTCATGTGGCTTTTCATTATAATTGCTTCTCTTATTTTGTCCTTGACTTTGTTCTTTGCTTATTTTTAGTTCAAGTACAACAGAAATTGTGGGCACTGTGTGTGTACTGTTATTACCTCTCTTTGTTTTTATTTTTTTATTAAATCCTTTTTCATTTTATACCCTTATTTATTTTCTTATTTATTTTCTTCATTGATCTGTACTTTTTATGTCCATGTGCTGCTATGACACCTGAATTTCCCCCTTTGGGGAGTCAATAATTGATTTTCTTATCTTATCTTCTGTTTACTCTGTATATCCTTATTTGCAATGCTGCTTTTCTCTCCATCTGTTTGCATCTGTCTCCATCTGATCTCTTCAGTGTGTTGAGCTCTGGTGACTCTGAAGGCCATAGTATATGATTCACATCACTTTCATACAGTGACCCCCCCTCATGGCTTATGTATGTGGACATTGCCATCCTTGAAGAGACCCCATGTGTATCACAGTATAAAGGTAATCACTGACTCAATGACCCTTCTCTCTAAGGAGACCCCCATCATAATAGAGCCACAGGGACCCCTCACTGTAGGGGTCAAGTATTCAAGCATGTGTTGTTCTCTATGCAATAAGTGCATACACATGCAGTCCCCTATTTGTCAAGAATATGGTGACTCATCTGGCCATATTTTTTCCACATCTACAGAGCAGTGTTTATGGTTTTTGCACCACTGAGCTCTCAAATGTGCATTCATCTTTGTAATGAGGGATTTATGCACTCTTGCTGGCAGTCTGATCACATCCTGCACTGATATTCTCCATCACCTGAGGAGGAGTTGCTTTTATCTATCTATCTATCTATCTATCTATCTATCTATCTATCTATCTATCTATCTATCTATCTATCTATCTTGAATTTGCGGCCCTTTTTATGATGAGCACTGCAAAGAAGAGGAGGATGAGAAACGGAAATGTGCGATAGACAGATGAGACACCAAAAGAGTTTCTGGACAGGTGAAGAAGAGGAGTGTATCAGACAGATAAGAGTTAAGACAATTTGTCACAGTTCAAAAGGAGCCCTTGTCTTGCAATAAAAACAGAAGCTGACACCAGAATTGGTCAGTTTTCAAAATTGAACAAAGCTTTGACAACATACAATCTAGTGTGACCGCTTCATCAATGTGATGGCTCTTATGTTTTTTTTATGGGGTCGCTGCTAAAAATAAAAATAATAACAAAGTTTTTGTGTTGTAAAAGTGAAAACGTTTGGTACAGCATCGCCTGTCACATCTTATATAAATTCTACTATGAAATATGAGGTGATCATGTTCCTGGGTTGTGCTAAGCTCCCAATGCTTCTGCAAAGTCCAAAACCATCCATGATCTGATCTCGAGTTGTCAACTGTAAATACAGTGTTGAAGCAAGAATGTTTGACAGCCTGTAGCGTATCACTCACAACATTAAAGGGTTGAATGACGGCCCAGTTTACTCATCTTTGTAGCACAACGCAGTCTCTTTTCCACAGTAAGATATCATCTACTACTATTTTTAGGACCTCAGAAACGTAACCTGCCTGTCAACTGGAGAAACCGGTGTCTTGATTTAGTTTCAATTTCTTTCATCTTTCTGAGACTAATTAGAAAATTATGTAGTCGACTTTGTGACTTTGTGAAAAGAGACAGACAGGGAGAGAGTGTACAGATCAAGAGATTAACAATCATAAGAGGATAAAAAAATTCACAGCAGATTGTCACTTCATTGGACACAGGCAGGTTTCTCTTTCCATCTTCGCATATTTGCTTTTTAAAGTTCATTTAAATATCACAATAGCGCACAACAGTAAACCACAATAACCACAACAACAACACAATAGCTCAATTAATGCTGTGTTTTATATTTAAGCTTCTGTAGATGTGCTGGAAACACACAGCAATGTGCAAAAGTGACTTTTAGCTTCTAAATTTGTGTCAGCTTCTCTGTCTCATGACTGACTGGTCCTGGCAAGTGTTTTTTTTGTTTGTTTGTTTTTCTTTTAATTTTGTATGTTGAATACGTTATTTAATATGCAAGTCACGTTTGTGACACTCCTCTCCCGCTGTATACCTGAGCATACATGTGTTTATTGGGTTTGTTTTCTTTGTTTTTCATTTGTTTATTTAGCAGAAGTCACACTTTCCCCAAAGATAAAATCAAACCCCAGGAGGAGAAGTGAAATTTGATCATGACTGTCGACGGAAGACACATCTGGCACCATCGCCATCGAGTCAGCTGTGAAGTGCATGTCTGTCTCGTCGGGATCAACACAATCTGGATATGAAATACTTTGTGAAAGAGACACAAATGTGGTTTGGCAAAGTTTGGCATGATGTCAGCTTCTGTGCCTGTTGTCATGGCTTTTTTTAGTACACAATTTCCAAGATCTGTTTGCACACACGAATATGTGTGTTGTGTCATTCTTTCTCACAAAGCACGACACCTCAGGTTATTTTCTTTTTCACTGACTTTAAAACAGGAAGGCAAACCTAGAAGCATGGCAAGACTTTATATATTTATTTAAATATATGTTTTAATTAGTCAGTTTTCTGTGTTTTTATAACTTAACTACTAGCTTTAATTATAGGAATTTGGAAACAGTTCATCATTTTGGAAGATAGAGACAGACAATTCATTTCTAATTTCTTACATGAATAGAAAATGACTGAATCTGAAGAGCCAGATTTGGTCTGAATATGTGCAGCTGCCTAACTGAATGGGACAATTACCCAGTAGGGAAGTTATTATGATCGAAGGAGTGGCTAATAGGACACAAGCACAGTGCTAATGGTTAGAAAATGTTACAAGAATTCAACAAAAAATATATGCTTTAATTCTTCCATTTTTTCCAACATTTATAACTATTTATAACCATCCAGTCACTATAGAGTGAATCCTGACAGCATATTATACATTTCTATTTTGACATTGTGACTTTATGATCATAGCAATATACCTCCAACACTCCCACCAGAATAAAGGCTATGCACTCCCAATGTGCAATCAATACCAGACCTCAATGCATACATTTGCATATATACGTACATGCAAATCATGATGCCAAATGAGATTGATGCAACCACACAGGCAGAATGACATTTGAACCTGCTGTTATTTTCTGTGTGTGTGTGTGTGTGTCATGACCATGATAGCTTTCTGCGCTCTCCCTGTAAAGACTCAATACAATCTGAGTATCTACCTAGATTATGCTCACAACATGCGCCTGTACTTTGAGATGACAATAAAGTTGTCTTGTTATTGAGGGCTATTGTCACTGCAGTTCACAAATGTATGAAAAGAGAGAGACAGTCAAACATTTCCTATTAGCTCTGATGCTTCAGGAGTTACAGCAGGTCATCATGAAGAAATGGATTTCTTCTGGAGCATCTGACAGCATCATTGACTGTGTAAACAAGTCTTGAAAATGTCAAGACCATAGCTCATAATAACCCTCACTTTCTGCTCAGTGTGGCATTTCTGAACCGTGCCATTTTTGGCAGTCCGATAAAGACTTGGGTTGAATCCATTAAAAGGAACCAGCTTCGGGTCATGTGTGCCAACTACAGCGGCCCAGGTTCGATTGAAGCTCGGGTCCTTTGCTGCATGTTGTCCCGTCTTTTTCCCCCTGCCTTCCCCATCTCTCTCCAACTGTTATGCTATCTAAATAGAGCAGAATGGATGGCAGGGATCTAGTTGGGGCTATGCTCTTGGTTTTTACTGCACAGTTTTGATGTCAGTGAACGCAGTGCTCTTAGTGCCAAGCTCTAGCTTGGATCTGCAGCGTAACATAACGGTGTGCAAAATCTTTGTAGAATTTGATTCAAACTAGAGTCTTCTTGCTTTTATCGTAAGTCATAGTGATGGGAACATTGAATGGATTGAATCGAAATGAATGGAAAACAAATTCAGTTCTACTTTTCCGGTGGTTTGGACAAAGAGTTACCTCTCTGGCAGAACACAGCAAGTTTTTCAATGGCAGTTTTTCCTACAGCAAAAAAAAAAAATCTTTTAGTAGCAGTGATGTTCTTGCTAATGCCACTGCGCTTAATCTGGATAGTCGAGTAGGTCACTAATCCCAAACTACATTTTATAACAAGGTATTAAATTAGATCATTTTGTTCTCTCGGTCAGATTAGAGTAATCACACAGTAATCATCTGTTTTGTCACATGTGGAGTACTGCCCACACAAGTGCCACTGAGAAATAGCTATTAAAAACAGAACAGAGCAACCAAATTAGTTCTTCATTGTTCTTCCCATGCTTATGTGTGTAAGATGCAAAAGTAATTACGTGTTGAGAACTGTGTTAAATTAAAATTCTGTCTTCTGTTATTCAGGAAAAACGTCACTCGGAACGTTTTATAAACCACACTCCTTCGTGGATTTGTTTGCTTGTTTGGACTGACTTACCTGGTTTGGACCAGCGTCTGCTTGACTATCCATAAGCTTTTCTGCTCCAGCTCACTTCCCCTGTGTCCCTGCTTGAACTGTGACACCAAACATCAGACAGACCAAAAGTAGATTTTCTCTCCGAAACTCACAAAACAAAAATGGATGAATCCCACTCATAGATTTTTGATTATTGCTGTTTTGGAGGTTCTTTGGTTGCTTTTTTTATTTTTATTTTTGTTGCTTCACTGGTTACTTTCGATACTGAGAGATCTGAGTTTGTTTTTTATTTATTTATCTTTTTTTCTGTGTGTGTGTCTTTGTGGTCTTCAGGAAGACTAGAAACCACTTCAGAAAAGCTAATGAGGGTCTAAAAAAATCAAATATCTTTTTAATAGCATAAATGACAAGCCAGTCATGCTAGCTGCCAGAAATGTTTACAGGAAAAGTCCATTTAAAATAACCTTGACTTTTCATGACTGCATAGACTACCTTTGCATTTTAACTCATAATACAGTCATGTTTCAGATCAGAACATACTTTCAATAATGTTGTTTAATAATCACAGTATGGCCTTGTTTTATTGTAATTTGAAGGTCACTCACTTACATTAGTAAAGGTCTTCTTTCACTGTATGAATGATCCACATGCACTGGTTGCAGGAGGCTTGTTCACAGTACCAATGATATGTTAGTCCTTGTGTGATTGGATTTGAATCTCTATTAACTCTGAGGTAGTATGTGTTTTATGAAGCAAATGTGGGTTAATGATTAGCATCTGAACGTCTCCTTTTTTTTTTTTTGCATAAAAAAGGAACTATAGGTCTATATGTATTTCGCCCTGTCTAGCGTTCAGTTAGCGCTATAGTTTTCTGTGTTAGTATTGTTGAGAAGTTCACATTTTATTTTTGTCATCGAAGTTCTCGGTTGACTGATACATAACTTGGAGAAAAAAGTATATTTATTGAGTTGCAACTGTCAGAAAAAAAAAATCATTCTCATTATTCTCTGTCTTGATTGCCCCTCTCTGCCTTTAAGACACACGCTGTATTGCTGTGCATGTTCCTCCCAGCAGCTGATGAATAGAATGGAATAAAGATTGACAGCTCACATGCCACAGGTTCTTCTTGTGGTGCCAGATTTAATATAATGATGGAAGAAAAAGGGATTTATTGCTTAGGGATATATAGCAGAGTGAAGATGAGTCACTGAAGACCTAAAAGCCACTAGTCTTAGTCCATAAAGACCTGCACCACTCCCTTGTTGTTTCGCCGGCTCTTTTCTGTGATTTTGAAGGTTATGTGTTTGTATTTGATAAGACATATTGTACTGCAAAGAGGTATCCCCCAGCTGGATTATTTCAAACCAAATATATTAACCTCTTTTTCTTGTTGCATTAGACAAATCTCAGAGTCCCCAGAAAATTATTTTTTAAATGACTTTTACTGAAAGGGATCTAGTTGGAACAAGTTTATTGTTAAAATCAAAGCATATTTATCGAGTGTAAGAAGTGGGAGTTTGAAAAAATGGTGACTAAGAAGGAAGAGTGATAGATTAAATGCAGTACTCAACTGGACATGATTAACTGCATTCTGTCAGACCAAAATGTCTGAGGGGAAAACCGAGCGACACAAATGCATTCGCCTTGAACTGCTGGCTGGTCCATGACAGGTCCATGACAGGTTATTGCATATCTGAATGGAATAAATGGATATATCTGGCTGGTAGCTGGCTGGCAGCTGCTGGTGGGCGGCAATTCTGAGTGACTGGTACTGTATTTACCTCAGAGGTACTAACTACAAAACTAGAGTCCTTTATGTAACAAAAACATTTACAGCTTTAGCTTTATAATTATGACTGTTTCTTGTTTCTCTTGAAAAAGAAATCTTGACCTCAAAGAGATTACTATTAATGCCACAACCTGTTTATAAAATTGTGCACCACTTTGAAAGTTTTCATAAAAAAATAGTATTGCTGACCCTGATGAACGGCATTTTAAGCATTGGTCTATATTTGTAATTCATAAAAAAAAGGCTACAATACAATGTGTGACTTCAGTGAATATGCTGTATTATATATATATATATATATATGACAAGACTGCTCTGTGGGTACCCCAGGTGTAGTGATGGACATAATTAACCCCACATATGGCCTCTGCATCCATGAGATGAGTCACGGTGAGTCATATTGAGATTGATGTCATCTTTAATGAAAAATCTCTATTCTTTTATCTGTAGCTTCACAAACGATGCATGCAATGTTGCAATCAATGCAATGTTCTCTACAGCATGTACGTTCAACTGTTTGATATATATTTGGACAAAAAGCAATGGTTTATGCATGGACCTGGAAGCATTCTGAGATATTTTATGTTAGAAATTGTGTAATATATACACTGCACTGTGTTCTTCTCCTTGGCATTGAGATAATAAAATGGCTTTTTTGCTTTTGTCAAAGAGTCCTTGAACCGTTTTCTTTTTGGAAGACAAGACTACATGCAGAGCCTTGGTATCAGCAATGCAAGCGGTTCCCATAGGAATCATTCAAAAAGAACTGGAGTGACTAATGAAATCTAGACTAAAAACAAATTCTTAGAGACAGAAAGCTGATGTTGGACCAAATCCAGAGCACATCAGCCCAGTACATACTCATTCACTCATCTTTTTATTGCTTTGGATCGAGTTTCTGTTGCTCGGCTTTGAATGGCCTGCTCACAGTTCTGAACTCCTACGCTCATACTCGACCCCAAAGCTGCTCATAACCTTGAAAGAGACCTCTTTGTTGTTCAGTGATTGAAGTTTGAAGCAGATCAGGTGTTTAAGGTTGGAACACCCACGTCATGGTACAGCCTCATACGCTACATGATCTGGTCTTATATCCATTTTTCCCCTTTGACCTGTAGGTCTGTATTACATGCCTGTAAATGTATGTGTAGTTATGATGTTGGTGTATTGATTGTTTTATATGCATCTAGAGCTATTCGTGTTTTTGTTCTTGCACATTATTGAACTTGTGGTGTTTTAAAATGCACCTCAGAAATAAACTTTTTTCACATAATGAACATATGCTAATAGCTATGAGTCATTGCGTCCTTGTAACACCATAAGCAATAGCTGTTTTGTGTCTGATGCGGTATTTTAAAATGCAATCAACACAATTCTCTGCAGAAAAAGTGTGAATGTAAAACATACGGTTATATCAAATTGTTTTGAGGACCACATGGTGTACTAAAGTCTAATGAGAAGTCGCATATTACACAGCACTGTTAAATGCTTGAAAGATTAATTGTACTATGACAAGGCCTAATTAAGAGTACTTACAATCAACTTTTCTGTATATTTTCATGAACATTTTTTTTGTAATTCTACTTTCACCCAGTTTTAATGACATATTGTACTAAATTAGTAAAGATGATAATTACAGACTTTTATTACAGACATAATTACAGCTTTTGTGGCAGAATGGGGAGAATATTGTAAGCCCCTCTCAATTTTTTCTCCATTGTAAGACCTTCATGAGAAAGATTTCTCATAAAGAAATAAATGTAAACCCTTTGGAGATTAAATTAACAGAGATTGGTCTATAGGATGTATTCATATTGAAGTTGTTAAATATATTGTAAATAGAATAGTACCAAGGTTAAGTAAGAGTACTTGATATGATACTGTGGTATTCTAGCTGCTGCTACATTTAGTGTACAGTCTAAGTGGAAAAGGCTAAATATAAGTGTTGTTGTATGATAAGATAAACATGAAACATGTTACTGAAATGCCTCCTGCCTGAATAACATTATACTGTCAGCCAAGCTACAGACAAGGCTGCTGCCACTTTGTGATACAAGGTTTTTCATCTTAACATTCTTGGAAAAAGACCACCTCCTCTTTAATCAATAGCATCTCCAGAGGAAAATAGCAAATAACCTTTTAAATAACCTTACTGCAGAAATTGTAGTCACTGTAATCACTTTCAAATAAAAAATGGAAATATCGCTGAATCAATAGGCAGGGTAAGGTAAGGTTTTGGAGGGTGACTGTGTGTCAAGGTTTGCTTAAGGAGTCTCTACAGATGCAGTAAAACGCAGTAGTTTGACAAAACATTGTTTTAAAATTCACACTTGCCACACTGAAGGCACAATCCATGATTGGATTGGACAGATAAACTGCTGGCAAAGATGTTTGTTGTCCTGACCTTGCTCAGTCAAAGTTAAAGCTGTAAAGCTTTTTGTGTGCAAAACTGATCCAATCAAATCCAATCATGAGTCTAAGTACACTGCTGTGATATAACCATGTGAACGGTGTCTGCACATTAAGAACAATGGGATAGTAAAGATTAATTAGAGTGAAAGGGGTTTTTACGAGTGAGTATTAACCCTCAAACTTTCCACAAACATGGTTTATTAATTCGATTTATTAATGATTTCAGTTATTTCAAAACCCTTCTCCTTACCTACGAAGCTCTTCATGGTCAGGCATTATCGAATCTTAAAGAGCTCATAGTACCCTATTAGAACACTGCGCTCTCAAAATGCAGGGTTGCTTGTGGTTCCTTTAGTCTCCAAAAGTAGATTGGGAGCCAGGGACTTCAGATATCAAGCTCCCACTTTGGGTTCGGGAGGCAGACGCCCTCTCCACATTGAAGAGCGGGCTTACGACAATCTTCTTTAACAGAGCTTATAGTTATGGCTGGCTCAGTTGAGTCTTGAACCATGACTTCGTGATGCTGCTATAGGACTAGACTGCTGGGGGACTTCCCATAATGCACTGAGCTCTTCTCTTCTTCTCTCCCTCTCCATCTGTGCACACTCATGCCCCATTAATGCATTTTACTAAATTAGCATCTTCCCATAAGTTGTTGGCTTTCTCATCTCGCAGGTTCTCATGGATCGTGGCTACATCTAGATCAGTGACTGGTCGAACCCACTGCTCTGGTCCTGCCTGACATCCACCGCATGCTATTATTATCATTATCGTTATTACTACCTATAGTCATATCTCCATTAAAGTTAATAGTTACAGTTATCATTATTTTATTGCTGCTGTGCCCTCTTTTTAACTCAACTGGTCGCCCACCAGTGAGCTAGGTTCAGCTCAAGATCTCAGCAGTTTTTCTTTGCCACCGTCGCCAAGTGCTTGCTCATGGGGGAATTGTTGGCTCTTTGTAAATATTATAAAGAGTAGAGAGTAAGTGTCATGAGATAACTTTTGTTATGATTTATGTGCTATATAAATATAATTAAATTTAATTAAATAATTCTTCTTAGCAAGGATTTTATTTTGTTGTTGCCCTTGAAAAGGAAAACTCTACAGTGTCTAGAGGTGATCAATATTAGTAAATATTTCATTCTATATTGCCATGAGATTAGTCCTTTCTTTGTTTGTCTATCTATGTTTTTTGTACTATGTTTCTTTTGTGATGTATTGGGACTGCATATTTGTTTTGATAACACTTCTTAAACCTCCTCTTGTTTTTCATCTCAACCTTTCATATCTGGAAAAATCTGTTGATAACCAGTTGCAAAATTAACTCTCCACGTTAGTGGAAGTACTGTTCATATAGGCATAATCATAAATGATTAGAATAACTAGAATAAATTACTTATTATATAAAAATGTAAGTGCAGTGAGCTGCACTTCATCTGGTACTAGGAGCAGTTTTATTGTGGAAACTAGATGTGGCGGCTGTATTGATTGGCAGGCAGGCTGCCTTGAAATGTCATCAAAAGTCTGACTCTGATGTTTGCCTCAAATAAGTTATACATTTGTTCGCAAAATTGAAATTCCAATTGAAGATATCGCATTTATGAGAAAACGGTCATCAAAAGGGGGGCCAAGAAAATCTCTCAAGGTCACTTATTCTACCCCGGACCACTACTACAACGGCCTCACTTCTATGGAAATTAGTCCAAGTGATATTGCAATACAGAGTAACCGTATCTACAAAGACCCCAGGGGATTCAGAAACACGACAGATGAGCCTGACTTTCAAACATAATACTGGAATCAGCACGTGGAATTTTGAACAGATTATCTAACAGTGTGGACAAACCACATACAGTGGAGACTACATGTTAGCAGCCAAAAATATTTCTCATGTAGTGCATCAAATCATGATCACTTCACCGAGCTTTCACAAATTCACAAAACCCCTCTTACCACATGTCCTCCTATTCTTTATACCATGAAAAAGGCTCAAATCAAATTAAGTAGCACACATGCATGAATTTGAATGCTTTTACTTCAAGTCCATGTAAAGTGAGAATAAATATGTGTTGTCCAAAGAAAAAAGGAAAAGAATGTGTCATCGACCACACTGCCAAATTTGAATGATTAAAAGTATTGACAAGTTTATGAAATCAGGTGTCAAAATCAGGTAAAAATGAACAGTACTCTCAGCTCAAGGACTGTGGGGGCGTGTCCACTGAATGCACTGAAGCCACGCCCACTCGTGGGAGAAGTCAAGCAGCCATTTTGAAGCAACATGACTAACTTTGAAACACAGTGAGATTAATTAATCTCTATCTCTCTGCTAGGGGTGCAGGGCTATGCTCAGGGTGGCCTCAGTGTGTCATCGAGCCACCCTTTAGGACCGCCCAAATAAATCCTGGACTGAAAACTGGTGAAAAACTGTTTTAACCTCTAACTCCACATTTCTGTAATATATCGTTCAAAGTCTTTTCACGTGTTTTCGGCAACTATTTTCTGACATATTTTATGCATTTTGAAAGAAATCTCCGAATTGCCTTTACACTGACTTTAAGCATGATTTATGATGGAAAAATATAATTTGATGAGGCTGTTGCCAATTTATCAAGTATACACCGTTAAAACATGACATCATTTGACTTTGCACTGTGCATACCTGTATATTATCAGGAGCAGCCTCCCTCTGGAGGATGAGGTAATTTGCCATTCCTGTGATAATTTATTTGTTTTGGACAGATGACACGGTATTTAATTGGGCTTTTATGTAATGCTTTGTCATTAATTTCACTCAGCTCAAAGCTGTCATAAATTTAATTCTGTTCATGGCCACTTTGTGACTGCATGTCCAACTTATAATCGTATTAAACCTTGAATTTTCTGTCAGTTAATCACAGCGATGCCTTTGTTCAAGACTAACACAGTCTACTACGCTAACTACTCAGCTATCAGTAGCATCAGTACAAAACACTGTTATCGAGCTTCAATAATCTGCTCAAATATGCTTTGCATGATGGTATTTTTTGGTATTGCTACATTATACTAGAAAATTATATTTAAACTCAACCCAACAAATGTATTGAGAAGCATTAAGGTTATGAAGGCACAAAAAGCACAAAAAGTCACATGCAGGAACTATACTTTATCATTAGTCAGTGCATTTACATGCATGCTAGTATGCTGGTGTTGAGTCTTATCCTGTTTTTTTCAGGATATGGCATTTACATGGAACATATAAAACATAATTATTTTCATATGGCAGCACCCAGGTTTCTGCAGGTCTGCCTACAGGTGTGTTTTGATATCACCGTCTGGTACCAACAAATCATGCTCAGATATGAGTTGTTTACATGCCACACTTGTGAAATAACACATCCATGAGCTGCTTCTTTGCCAATAAATATAGGATCAGTTATTTAGCCCACTGTGACAGCACTGAAGTAATTTTATAAAAATATGGATATGTTTACAGGGTCTTATTTATCAGCCACATAATCCAACAATCAGAGATGCTGCAGTGCTACTCAGCTACATACAACTGGATGAGTAACACACCACTGAGCACACAAGCAAAATGAGTACAGAGAGCACACTGTAATTGCTGCGGCCACAATACAGCACGGAGTGTGAAGTCAAGAAATATTAAAGCAAACAGATGCCGATGTTTACATTTAATCTACAGTACAGCAGAAGAAAAATAACACTTGTATCAAAAAAGTCTGAGTTGAATCATCTCTGTGTTCTTTTAGTCCAGTTTTTACTGCAGTTTTTGCTCTTTAAAGAATCCATCCTTACACCTTTGGTGGATTGAGGCATTGAAAGTAGCACAATAGAGTGACGGTCAATTGTAACCCCAGTTTGTGCTTCAGGTGTATAACTTTAAATTCGATTCAAGTGACATTCAAAATATTTTTTTCGTCCTCACAAAGAGGAGATTTTTGAGTATTGTGGAAATATTTTCAGAACATTCGATCCCTAACCCTATCCTTGTACTTTCCGAAGTTCAAAGTTAGTTATTAGAAAAACTGTACACTAGAGAAACAAACTAGGGCTGTGTCCATGAACCATAGTGACAGCAGGAAAAGCATTACGTGTTATTTTCAAACCAGTGCTGTTCTTATACCATGCACTTGGAAATTCTTCTTTTTTGTTGGTTTTTAGAGGCAGTTTGCATCCAGAATGTTGCATTACTGCCTTCTACCGGATTGAAGACTTCTTACCCCACACTCCTCATCCTATTCTTTAAAACAATGTGCCTAATCAGTTTAGGCTCTGAAAATAATTCCCACAACATCCCAAAACTTTCTCACAGCATTAACAACTATGTCTTTTCTCACAGACTTCCTTTCCACCTCAGCAGCACCATGGCCAGAAATGCTAAGAACTTAATCTTGTCCTTACAAAAGCAATATTCATCATGCTTCCTACCTGATCTGTTCTCCCATTTCTTTTCTTTCCTGGCTGCTTCATCGAGGCTCAGCCTTCTCTTGGACCTGCATGACTGCATGACCATATTTTTCCTTCTCTTTGGAGAGTACCCTTCCTGTGTTTCATGACTTTCTGCATGCACCCACAAACTATTTCTACATCTAAACAAGCTGTGTGCAAATTTCCAACAATGTCTGTTCTCAATTGGTTTGGAAACTAAAGCACTTGCTGGCCTGAAATGATACAAGAATACTTTGTCAGGCAGGATCTCTGATATGAAATGTAACATAACAGATGCACACATTTCTCCGTCACTCATCCTGAACACTGTATGACTGTCTGTTACATTGGTCTACTTGCTTTCTCAACTGTGTATGATACTTCATCAACAGCATCATTTACTGGACCTCACTTGATGAGCTGGAACACCTTGCACACATCCAGCAAAGATTAATCTACTTTACAACATATTTGTCTGACACGTCCAGATCTGTCCTTGCTCCCAGTCAGTTTTAGTCGAAGAAATTGGATTTCATTTTCAGCGTCATCTCTTTTCTTCTTTTTCCTCCCTGATTTCTTCCTGCTGTTTCTTTCAAAATCCCCCATCTCTTCTCTCCCTGCAATGATATTTCTGTAGCCACACACACAAATTAGTAGATTTTCCATGTATAAACAGATAAACTGTAAATACACTTTGGTTTGACAAGAAACAGTCACAGCAGCTTGCGTGAGTGTTGATGTCCTTTGCACTGGCCCGATTCTTTTTTTATCCAGTTCACTCAGGTAGTGCTGCACCTTCTCTACTTTCTGAATAAAATGAGTCACAGGAAAATAAGTAATGTTAGCTGCAATTTAGCATTTTTTTTTTTTTTTTTTTTTTGTAGTGAAACAGCATAGTTATTTCAGCTGGTCTAGGGTCTGATTCATGCCTTTCACTGGTTGACTAATGGGTAGCGGTGTAGTGGTGCCTGGAAACGTGGGTATATTCTTAACTTATGCCCCCAATTTCAGTTTTAAAGCCTGCAAATAAAGGATAGATATCCTGTTCAAGAGCCAAAAGTTGAGTTTGTTTTGTTTATATTTAAATAATAATAATAATTATTCTTTCAAGAGTTATGGCCACACACCTTGCTGTTGTGGTATAATTAGCAAAGAGAAGTTAGAACAACCAAACAACCAAATACAGATTTTTAACCATCTTATCTCTTTTCTTTCTTTTGCACACATGTATTTGAACCTAACTTTGGTTATTGCATTAGCCTATAATATTCGCATACGCATGGTGGCCTGTATCGACAACAAAGGCCCGTTAAAGTAACTTATCTATAGCTTTGACAGTGGCTTTTGAAAACAGTGACATGTAAGATTCCTCCTGCACATTTAGATCACCTGAAAATGGGCCAATTGTGTTTTCAAATTGCCACTTAACTTCTGCTGCCTGACTTTGGGGATTAAGGACCACTGAGAAATCAACATTAGCCACACAAGACGAGCAGAATTTCTTTTTCTTTTTGCAATAAATACTGACCCACAGACAAGTGAGATAACTACATAATTATGCATTTCGAAAGAGAGTGAGTACTCCTGTTCCTGTACTCCATCCATTCATGAAAATTGGACAACTAAGCCTTTGTCATTTTAGGAAGAAAATGGCTCTCAGAACAGAACTATATAAAAAAAAAAAATCCATGTTGTAGGGGATTTATATTTAGTATATCCAATGCCAACTGAAAAATAATTAGGTGTAGTCTGCATATGCATAAACCCTGCACGTTGGAAAAACATGATTTGTTGGACATTATAATGATATAATTAAAACAGATGGCCAAACATAAAGGTACAGTATTGTTAGTCTATGTTGAGGAACAGAGAATATAATAAAACTTTAAAATTAGATTACATAATCACAATCCACGTAACTTACTCGCAAGCTGAACATTTGCTACACATTCAAACTGAACCACTGACAGTATAAAGAATAGACATTGTATGCTTGACGTCACTCAAAGGTTTCTGCCGTTTTCAAGGTCAGATTGTGGGGGCTCTGGCATCATCATCGACAGACGTAAGGCAGGCTGAATGACACCTGCGTGCTCAAACCAGCCATCTGTCACAGCACCCACCTGTTAGTCAAAGTGACCACGCTGTTAATTATGCATAACTTCAAACCTTAATATAATTTGCATAAGTGAGTTGTATAAAAATTCAGACTCAGTACAGCTGAATGGTGAAATTATCTATAGAGATCAAAACAATTTTTTGTACCAGGCTGTAAACATGTTTATTTCTGCTGTGAAATTCTGCATTTGCTTCAGTTTACAGCCACGGAGGTTGCTGCTTGGACTGAACACAGAATGAAACTAAACAGTTGGCACGCCTGATGCAAGTTGTTGGAGACTGAGCCACTGATTCACACATTACTCGGTATTAGACTGTGCAATTTGTTACTGCAGTATGCAGCAAAGTTCATCATCTTACACCTATAACGTTTAATGACATGTTGTCCTTACTGATTTATTGATGGTCATTAAAAATTAGAAATGGCTGTAATAAGAGATTGGATTTGAAATGGACTATGATAAATTACATTTTGACACTGGTAGATATATTTTATAGTGATCATCCCCTGGCTTCATTGGTAGTTAACATTTTCACCCTTTCAGAGACAAATAAAAGTGTGTAATTTGAGTTTAATACATTTTCAACTTTCCGACAGGCGAGCTGTGATCCAGTGGAAGTCTACCTCATTCATTCAGTTCATGTGAGCTGCCACTAATATCTGCACAGAATTCAGATATTACATTATGCATAAAATGTGAAATGTTCCTGCTCCCCCTGCATATTACTGTCACATGCAGCCATTCATCTATGTCTTTGAAAAAAAAGGGCATGGGCCACGTGGCTCAGGCTGAATTGGCCGTGGTACAATGTGACATATTAACGTTACAGTGATTGATTGTTTTCCATTTAAATGAGAGAAAACACAGACCATCTCACATGTTTCAGTTATATTTTTCTACTAAGGAAAAATATAAATGTCAACGTGTTACGAGACAAATGTTAATCTTTGCAGCAGATCATAAAAAATCTCTGTCTGAAACTTTTATTCAAAGCAAGTAACCAAGAGTTAATTGTGATAATTTTGGATGTGAAGACATATTCTTTGCAGTGACTGATTCAGGCTGTCTGAGGGACAGGAGTGGAAAACATAAAAAGGGAACCAGCTGCAAGCAGTGAAGAAATTCATTAGGTATTCGTTGTGATACAGTTAACAAACCCTTTTTAACATGTAGGACAGCACTACATCACATTTTCTTCACTAAAAGGGCAATCTAGAGTTTTGCTATCAACCTTAAGGGACCCCTTTTCTATTATTAAGTAAGACGACACCTGACTGACATATTATATGGATAGATCATATTATATTCAATGCATTAAAATGACATTACAGAACACCTGACACCATTTCTTATACTTCCCTCGCATCCCTCCAGGTTGGGAACCTAGAGGGCATATAATCATGTTTTCTATATTGAAAAAACACCCTAAAATGCCTGTAGTGGTCAAGTCAAGTCACTTTCATTTAGCTCAAATGGCAGACCACTAATCACAAATTTGCCTCAAGGGACACCTGCTGTCCTTTCACCCTCGCTTCAGATAATTAAAAACTCCAAGAAACGTCAGAAATTGTGACAGAGAAGGTATCCCTCTCCCAGGGTGGACAGACACGCAGACATAGACGTGCAGAATAAACATAGACAGTTAAAAAGATAGATAGATAGATAGATAGATAGATAGATAGATAGATAGATAGATGAAACATGTATAAAGAAATTAAACCTATACCTGTGCTAAGATCTTTACAAATACAAAATCATATGTAAAGGTAGAAATAACATTTTTATAGAAATAAGAGAACTATATAATAATATAATATATATAATACTATATAATAAAAACTATATACAATTAAATTAGGCTGTAGACACTGAATGACAGTCACAGCATTTAGCAGAGGAGTGCAAATGGGGTCAAAATTGACAATAAGGGAGAGAGAGAGAGGGAGAGAGAGAGAGGACACAAGGACAGAGAGGGCAAGGAGACAAGGAGGAGAAACAAGGGAGAGAGACATACACAACTGTGCCTATGGGACACAAAAGAGCGAAGGACACAAATTCGTCACGTTTTATCTATGGGGGCATCCTCTAGGGTCAGTGAATCTTGTGTATTGGGTCCGGTTCGTCATCCAATTTCCTGTGCCAGATAACCTTAGTCAGAAAGTCAGCGCTGAAAACGTATATGACCTGTGCCAATGCAACTGCCTCAGTGCCCCCTATCGTTTAAAATGAGCAGGTGCATACAGTCTCAACACACATAATCAAATATACGTTAATAATTCCTCGAGTAAGCAAAGATACTTCCCGTAACACATTCATGTAGACTTGGTGCGTCTGTGGAACTTAATAACACGTTTATAGTAACCGTTTTTGTGCACATTGGCTTGCTTATTTCCATCTCGTAATGTTTTAATTAACTGATATTCGCCCTTTAATTAAACATGTTTTTGATTTTTTTCTCAGCTGAGCTATAACTGACATTATTGTGACGTAGAGATGTACATTTACCATGGTAACGCGCTGGTCCGTCAACTAAACCCGTTCGACTTTTGGTCCCCTTCGAATATCTGCCCGTAGTGAAACAAATAGCTGTGGTGTGGTATCGACTCATAAAGCGACTGTTAAATTAGGGTTAGCGTGCAACGTCGAAGAAGTTTAAAAAAAAATCAGACTGTGTGTTTGAGTTTTAACCAGTAACGTCAGGTGGACCACCTTTGCCCACGTTTTGTAAACGGAACCGAAGTAACTGACATTCTGTCAGCGGTTGAGAGAAACCAACGTGTTTTTAACAGTGAGCCTCTCTGCCTGTCTGTCCGAGCTAACTAGAACAACCTGTTCCTGATCGGTTTAACCATGGACGCTTGGGTTAAATTCACAAACCAAAGTCAAGGAAGGGACCGTATATTCAGGTGAGTTGTTTGGAGTTTTAAAAACCTGTCCGACTTTGTATTTTATTAGTAGAAACATGAAGTTTAGTGACTTGTGTTAAACGTGGGCGTGCTGGGACCTGTCAACTTTCTCCCTCTCTCTCCGGCTTCTTTCCTCATTTCAGGGCAACCCAATATGCGTGTGCCCTGTCCATATATTTACTTCGAAAGAACAACTCAGAAAGAAAGGACCTTGTGGCCAAACTTAAAAGTCTTGAGGCCACCATGAGCGTTGGACGAAAATGTGAGTATATACCTGTGAAGTGAGGGAGGGGTCACTCAGCAGTTACAGCAGGTAAAAGTTGAGTTTGGCGGTTTTAATGAGTCCCAAACAAAATGAGGAATAAAGTAACTTCATAAAGAAATGTCATAATTTAAATTCAACCCAACTGAGAATGTACTGTATAAGTTATTGTGGTTCAGCATGTCCTCATATACAGTGTGTTCAGGTCTAAAATTAAACCAGAAACTTAGACTATGCCTACCATATAAGTGACCGACCCAGTCAGTCAGAGTCCCAGTAATATTTGCGGTTCAGATAACACACTGTATTGACAGTTACATTGCACCTCTCCATTGTAAATATTAAACATGGTCTCCCACCTCCAAGTCCAAGTTTCAAGATCAAGAGAGCAAAAAACAAACAAAAATATGAAAATAAAAACATAGGAAGTTCCTTAAAACTGCTCACTGTGAGGTTGCAAATAATCATTTTATTTAGTTTAATCTCTTGATTATTATTTTGCTGAATGAGAACAAGGTAAGCTGCAAATCCTCACCTTTTGGGAAGGTGGACCTAACCATCCATTTTTGCTTGATTAATGAATTAAACAATTAATCAATCATGAAAAATGTTTTAGATTTAAGTTTTTTTTTGTCTTTTAATAATAACAAAAGTTATCTCATGACACTTTCCATATAGAGCAGGTCTAGACCGCACTCTTTATAATGTTATTTATAGAGACCCAACAATTCACTTGGCAACGGTGACAAAGAAAATCTTATTTTAACAGGCAGAAACGTCGAGCAGAACCCAGCTCATGGTGTGTGTGTGTGTGTGTGTATGTGTGTGTGTGTGACTACACTGTGTGTTGACACATGGACCTGTGGCTCTAACATTAATGACCCTAAGACTGGCCTTGACAGGTCATAGTCTGGTTTATTTCACTACCTGGGGTGAATTTTGAAACTTTTTTGACACTTTATGGTTTTAATATGAATTCATATTTGACCTGAAAAGTGCTGACTGTGATGTTTGCTAACTGACTTGACATGAGCTCCACATGGAAAGGAAGGATAGTCAGGGTCAGACCTAGTGGAGCTGTGGGCCAAAACAGGGCTCTGTTTGTGCATCACTTAATCATTAGAGCTGCAGCCACTGGGCTCTCCTGCATCTATGCCCGGATGCAGTGGCTGTTGGTGGAGGAGTCATGTATAAGAGGTGAATGTACCTGTGATATTGGCTTGTGAATTGCTATAGCATACTTTCTGAAGGTTACAGAAGGCAATTAATGCAAGCAAGTGCCCGCACTTCTTTCCCCCAGAGGAACAAATGTACAACAAGATGAAAAACACTGTAGCTTAATTTTTTTTTCTGCATTGCAACATTGCATTGACCTGACATTTCTTATAAACTTGAATACTGCTCTAACACCCCTTTTTTTCCTTCCTCTTTTGTCAGTGTTCAGGCTGGGAAACACAGTAAATTCCATTGAGGCTGTTAAACGAACCATGCAACTCTCTGACCGAGTGCTGTGCCTGTGCCTCACTGTGGCCAACATCAACCGCGCCCTCTATTTTATCTGTGACAATGTACTTTGGGCCAGAAGTGTCGGTCTTATCCGCGATATTGACAAGGAACACTGGAGCCTAAACGCCTCACGCTTCTACTTCTTCTCACTAGTTATGAATCTGAGCAGAGATGTTTATGAAATCATCCAATTAATGGTGCAGAAAGGAAGAGATGAGCACTTTAGACAGAAAATGGGTCAGCATCTCAGTGAGAATCCTGAAGTAGCTGACGTTGTCGTTCCTCAGTTGGATGCTTTTCTCTTCCTGCTGCTCGAGAGCCTAAAATCACACCCGGCTGTCGCCTTGGACACACTGAAAAATACCTGTGATCTCTTCATTCCTTTAGACAGGTTGGGTATATACAAATCAAATGCAGGAGTGGTGGGATTTTGTGGTCTGATATCCTCACTGATTGGGATTGTAACCCTTGCACAGCCCAAGTTAAAAATCAAACCGTGATAACGAGGGTGGAGATAAACCTGACTAACTAGCTGCAAATAAAGCAGGTTTATCATGACAGATTGCTAGCTGTAGTGGTGGACTTAAGTCAACCTGGTGCACAGTTAGCTTAGACAACACATCACAGGGACATTTTGTAACAATTATGTTGGAATACCTTTTTATGTTTTGCACTCAAGCCAGCAATAACAGAAGGGCTTGCAAGTTTCTGGAAAAATGTTTTCTAAAACTATTTTTATTGATTGAATTCATTACATCATGCTTATGAACAGTACACTGAATGGGGACCAGTTAAATTTTAAAACACTGGTTTTAAAGGGAGCCAGTCAAGTTCAGACAGTAGCGTTTTCTATGTTTAGTAGCCAAAGCTAATCCTGCGTGCATTCCTGTGTTCTTCAACACACCGTGTATAACACCAGCAGTTTGGTAACTACTGTACTTGCAAACGAGGGCTCCTTACTGATGCTTTTCTCCTGTCTCTTAGAAAAGTTCATCTGAGCCACTTTAAGTGCCCTGCTCTCTGTTTTGTGATAAAATGCTGCTAAAGGTTTTACCTCAGTGATTGATAATAATCTATTTCTCAGCAAAAAAAAAGTTTTCACATTTCCAGATGGGAAAAAAACAGCTGAGAGGTATCAGGTGATATTTATTTTTCATCCTGCGTTCAAGACATGTCTAGGACTTTGACTGCCTGCAGATCACACTGTATGTTAACTTAAGGAAAGTGTAATGAAATGATTGAGTACAAACCCCTCCACTGCCCCCCAGATCATGTGTGTGTATAATGTTGTATGTTTGTGTTTTTATGTTTTTTTCTTTGTGACCAAACAAGTGTACTAGGATCAACTCCAACTTCCTTAAAAGGGCACATAATATTTATTATTACATGTAATGAATCTTTCTAATCTCATGTTTTATTGGATAGGATAATAAAACTATATGAACATAAAACTGTGCTTTTTTAAAAACAATGTATTTTAATAATATTACTATTGATTAACTCTGAGCAGTGGTCATTATAAAACAGTTGTAATACAGATTATAAACAGAGTAGCACTGCCCTCTTGGGGAAACAGCGGAAACATGACACTTGTAGAATTGAAAAGAGTTTTATTTTTCAATTATACCAAGACAACAATACACTTTTTTTTTCTGAAAGCTTTTCTCAAGAGGATGACATCGTGATAAAGCATCCACCTTTTAAAATTGCAAAAATATATTCCATTTCCCTTTCACCATACTTTGCGTTTTGCTGTGGGGAAAAAAAGGAACTAACTATGCAAAGATGAATCCTATAAAAGAACAAACACATACAAAGCAATAAATAAAGAAATTTGTTCTCCTAAATAGATCAATTGCAGTGATTCAAGATGTTCAATTTCACATTTCCGTCGGGGCATTGTTTTTCCAGTACCAACAAACATACTAAACACACCTTTATGAAATATGTTGAAACAGTTTGCTGGGCTGAAATTGGAAGTTAAAACAGCTAAACATGAGATGTAGTGTAATTGGTCTCCAGGTCTTTAAATATGATATCATGTCAGTGCCGATACACTTAATAACACACATTTTGCAAGGCATCTGATATCAACTCAATCAAAAAAATTATGAACAAAGCACTTTGAAAAGTGGCAACAGTGTGAAACTACAGATGTGTAAATACTGCTGGCCCAAGTGTTTTTTTTTTGTTTGTTTTTTTTCATAATACCGATGATGTTAGATGCAGAGTCAACCTGCTCTTTGAATGTAAAAGGCACCTTCAGTAGTCAGCTCCTGCGACAGTAGAAAAAAAAAAAGCCCCTCACTAAGCGCCTGGTTTCCCAAAAAACACATGAACATGAATGGTACAAGTATCTTCATTCATACTTGTCCAGGGAGTGTCACTCATGATGCAGTTTGTTTGATTACATATTTAGTGGTAAATGGAAAGCCCTTAACTTCAATTAGTTCTGTAATTTGTTATTTCATGGTCTCATGGTCTGAATGGCGTCATGTAGACGTTTCCATCCAGCCGTCATTAAAAATGTTTCAGTACCTTTTCTGTTGATGAATGAGAAAATTCTGTGAAACATAAATAAATGACTTTATATATCTGAGCTCGCTTTGTGCTCTTGTCTTTAAATACAGCTGAACTCATTGATTTTTACAGTACCAGAACAAAAGCACATAGCTGTTTACTGTCATTTTGACTGATTTTGACGTTTTCTCGGGTTGTGTAGCACATTTAAATCCTAAAACGGTGTGAGGTCTGGCTCTGAGAAGAGATACAGAAAGCCAGAATAATGATTTTTTCCTGCAGGTGTACCAGAGCTTTAAGGATCCAGCAGTTTTTAGCTTTGATGATATTTAATTCTCAAAATTGGCTTACAATTCTCCTTTTTCTAACAGTCAGTGCTAATAAATATTCTTGGAAACATTTATATGTGCCAAGACAGAGCAACTGTTGCTAATCCTTCAACCATCCCAGAATACCAGATGTAAAAATAAAACAAACATTTGACTTTGATGCAAAAGAGCTGCTAAAAATGTGACATTAAGCCCAGTATAGAGTATTTGCATTGAGAAATCAAGAGAAGTAAAGCACATTATTTCATATAGATTTCTGCAATGATAGTGGTGCTTGATAGGACTGGACAGTGAATTAAATTTCATTACAGTTCATGATTATCTGACAGATTATGAGACAACAAATGAAGCTAAAACAGAAAAATGATTAACACGAAAAACAACAAACAGATTAGATAACTGTTGCAGAACAGCTGTCCAGTAACTGAACTTTCCTTCAAACTAAAAGACATTTAAAGAAATAGTCTGACAATGCTTTGAACTGTGCAGGTTAAACCCAGGAACATTTCAGAACAGGGATCTTGGAAATGTCTGAACATGTATGTTAAGGCAAATATTAGCTTCATTCTCCCATTTTAAGCCATCATTAAGACAACAGTTGTGAGTACAGCTACACTGATGCAAATGTCCAGAGAACACTGAAATCTGATCACTACTTCCTACTTCAGGCCACAGCTAATTTAAGTGAACTAAAATTACAGGTTGTGATTATTCAGACGTACCTTTCGCGGTACAAGTAAATCCAGAAAGTCTAAAATGAGTCTAAAAAGTCCTGCTAGCAGCCTCTAGAGGTCAGCCTGCTCCCTACACCCAGCTGAACTAAAGCGGTTTGAAGGGAGCGACTGACCCACAGTGCCATCCTCCCCACGCTTCACACATGGGGCTAAAAATTACACAGTCCAATTTGTTAAAGGCATCTCTATCACATCCACCAGAATAACATCAAAACGTAACACTCACTCAAGTGAATTACTGTTATTCGACTACATTTTCTCAACCAAATCAAAATCATAGTCATCAAAATCGAAAAAATCAAAATGTTTGGACGAGCTTGATTACAAAGATGAATATACCCTGTAAGCTTTTTAAAATTGCATGTAAAGTGTTGTTTCGTAGAGCAACTTGTAGTCATTCATCTACGGCGTAAATAAAGTGTGATTACCGTGTCAGTAAACAAACCTGTAACCAGAAGACGTGTGAGTTGATAATGAAAAGGCAGTTCATGGTAGGCTACATGTGTGTGAAATTGACACAAAATGTGCACAAGCACTATCTTTACCAGCAGCATTATGATACTGGGAGGAACGGTGTGACATTTCTTAGAAATGAAACTGGACGTTGGCAGAAAGGTACTTAAGATCAGCCCAAAGAGGCTGGTCCGTAGCACACTGTGAACAACAACTCTGAATATTAGGCTTTTAACTTCACTTTGTATTCTCGAGATAATCCTTTGAAGGGTCTCATCCCAGCAGAAATATAGGTTTATATGGATGATAAGTTGTGTTTGCATGTGGTCTGAAGAGAGATATACATACACTGTTTATGGCACGACCACGTTAATGTCATTATTACTGTGACTGATGAATATTTTTTTTGTGATTCGATGTGTTCTATCAGCAAACAGCAAATAAACAAATTCATCTGTGTGTTTAAATATAAAGACTTTAGTAGCTTCGTTTCCCCCTAAGATTTGATTGTACCATCAATTTAATACTTTTATAAATCAACGCTTCTTAGTTCTGACAAGATAAAGGATAGAATAAAAAATGCAAGTAAGGAGGAAGGATCACATCTCTTTTGCACTTCAGAAAAAAAACAAAAAAAAACAAAACCGATTTGGCTTTCACTGCGTCATCTGACCATTTTACAGCAGAACAAAAATCCAGACTTTACAGCGATAATCCAAAACCATAATGTTAAAGGGCAACATTTGATCACGAGTCGGTGGTCTCAGCCCACTTTTGAAAAATAACCTCGCTCCTCGATCCCATTAACACTCGGAGGAGTAAAGTGAATAGTGTCTCAGCGACTCTGGGACCCAGCTGGGTAAGTCTTTGGGTCCATTAGGAGTCTTTTGGTCCAGTCATATTACACCCTGTCGAGGGTAGAGGCCAGTTACTAGGAGAGCTCCTGTGCTCGGTCATAATCTGTGATCAGGCCTTTGATATGTGACAGTTTCTGATGGAGGTACTCGCATCGCTTCTTCTCTTCCCGATACCCAGGAAACTTCTGGAAAGAAAAAGAAAAGCAAAGGCTGAGCTTTCAGTTTCACACACATGAAAATCTAACATGATCCATGGCATTTATATATTCTTATCATAAACCTCTCATTAGCATTTTTTCTCCGGGAGATTTGTCTGAGTGTTTCAAGTCGGATTCAGCTCACCTTCTTAACTGCACCGACTTGTTATAAATTGCTTGTTTCAACCTGATGGATGCCACCTGTTCATGAGTACCTGCTCATTTGTGAGACTCGGTCATTAGCATAATTGGGGCTCCCACACGCTATGCTATACAAGGCTCATTTGTCTGATCCATTCGAAGGTAAGGTTTCACTCACAAAAATGTGACCCAAACAACAAATATAGCTGTGTCTAGTGATATCAGGACATCTCAATACTAACAAAGCCGTGTCACAAGTAAAGAAGGAATGGGTTGACAAATGTCTTCACTAAAGCTAAAAAGTCCATGACGAGCAGGGGAGGTGGTCCAGGGGACACAACATGATAGAAGGTAATAAATCTGATTACAGGTGGTGATAAAATGTCAGTGGCTTTAACAGATTATTTTCCCCCGGAGAGCGAGCTGCATAAAAAACCATGACTGAGGCAGAATTTTCCGAGCAAGTGCTGAACTGTGTAAATTGTGCCAAAAAAATACTCAAGCCAATAAAAACCTGAAAGGAGAACTTGACTTGACATGACCTGGCGAGCCGTGAAGCATGTCACACTGATAAGGTGAAGAGATTTTTTAATATCACTTTATATTGAATTAATATTTTTGTTGATTTAAGCCTAGATCACAACAGAAAGTTTGAAATAAAAGGGAATTATTTAAAGCATGAATTCTTTAAAATCCTATATATGAATGTCCATATGAGTGGTTCTTACATGCTGCCGAGTGTATACTGTTACAAGTGTTACATAAAATGAGTCTTACTTTCTTATACTTTCGGTACTTTTGTAGTATTTGGTCCTCCATAATCTGTAAAGAGTGCAAAAGGGAAAAGTGTTAGGGTGCCATGTACGTGGTCTGTTCACTGTTTTGATTAGAATTAGAGCAGCTGAATGCTCCTGGTCCAGACAGTACCTTGTACTCTTGTGTTCCTGGGGAAAGAGTGTTGATCTTTGAGCCCAACTGAACAAACATCTCTGTGATAGCCCCAATCCGGTCATGAAGAGCTCTGTATTCGTCGTACTCGGCACAGAAGTCATCCTTGTACTGTTGCCGCTGCTCCAGTGCTGTTATGGTGTTGTATTTTCTAATTTAAAAAAAACAACAACAAAAAACACAACTTATTGAAAGCTTAAAAGCTGAATTGATTTCTTGACACCAAGTTGCTTTTCTCGATCCTTCCAGAAGATGGCACTGCAGAATGGTGGCGTGAGGCCTGACACGTCACTGATTTAACAGCATGATGTGTTGACCAGATGTATAAAATGTAAGCCATAAGATCATTTGTTTTCTAAGTCACTCTGAGTAAAAGCTTTGTGACAGCTCATTTAGACATGTGTTTTACTTCCCTCTATTTATGCAAATGTTTTTGAAGCTGAACCTAACACTTTTGGGACAAATCAGGTCATTTCTGAATCATAAATCCCTCCTGAATCTGGGATTATAGCCTATAACACAGTCAGAGACACAGTGTGTGTTTATCTTACATTAAATAGTCAGGAAGTTCCTCTGCTGTGGTTCGATTGACAGGTGTTTTCTCTGCCTCGTGGTCTGTAGATAGGAAAAACACACACACGCACACGCACACACATTAAAATAAAGGTTAAAGCAATCGGCCAATGCAAATGCGATAATGTGCCCATCATATCAAGGCTGATGGAATCATTTATCACTGTCTCCGATAAGAGATCTGATCCAAGGCAAGCAGTCACGTCAGCAGCTCAGTGTAGGAGGCAACACTGCCTGCTGACTGGCTCGACCGTAGGTCATCCAGCTGTTTCACAGTCAATCATCAACAGACTCGAGCGAGGAGTGAGGTTTGGAGGGCGGACAAAGTGTTGCAGTCCTAACAACACTCACTGCTCTCTCAAATGAAAATATATGAATTGCTGTTTGTGGGCTTCTACCAACAGCAACTATAATTCAACCCTGAGGATTTTGTTTTGCCAAATGAAAGTTGATAATGTCACTGCCTAAGTAAATAATCTAAAACATATTCATGACAGCACAATAGGATACATGAAGTGTGACATAACCTTTGAGAGATAACAGATTTTCTTTTTTTGTGATGAAATGTTTTTATTGAACAGATTTTCTGGTTTTATGACCACTTACCTTTGACATTTTCTTGGTTCTGCTTCAGGTCTGGACTGGTCTCAATCCAGTCTGGTTTTAAGCGCTCTCGTTCCTTGTCTTTGTGCTTTTTGGACCTCTTCTTTTTATGTTGGCCATTGGTGACCTGTTGGTCAGTGCAATTGGACTTGTCAGTGTGTGGGCGCTTAGAGCTGGGTGCAGCAGGCGCTGGCTCTGTCCTCTCCGTTTTGGGAATAACGGAAGACCCGCTAAGTTTGTGCGGCGAGTACACACGATTTGGGCTCCCTTGGAGATGATTGTTGGTTTTGTCAAACTCCAGTTTGATCTGTACACTAGAGTTTCCATTACTGGAGGAGCTATGAGCCCCATTGGTCCCATAGTCTCCATAAGAGGGTGACTGCAGAGGCAAACACTGGTCTAATAGTCTTTGTTTTTTGGGGGTCTGACAGTTGGATGGTTCTGAGGGCAATGGGCGTTTCTAAAGGAAATTAAGAAAAAAGAAAACATTGTGATTAATTGGACTTTTGGACATTAGAGTTCAAGCTACATGAGATGTATCGTGCATAAAAAGATATTTACTTTAAAGGAAGAGTTTAACATTTTGGGAGATATGTTGTCTCATATCTGCACGGTAAATACGAAGCCACAGCCAGGACCTGGTTAGCTTAGCTTAGCAGGAAAGGTAACATTGGTAACAAGAGCTCACATGTAACAGGTTGTATCTTGTTTATATTCAAAAACAGAAGTTTGCTTATGAGGGCTTATGTGCTGGAAAATTTCAGTTTAGAGTGTCCATTGTTTGTTGACAACTGACGTTAAGCTAAGCTAACCAGATCCAGCTCCTATACTTATTTACTACCATACAAGAGATCACAGGCTGTCACAGTATCCATTTTCTCTTTTTAATCTGGACAAGAATGTGAATTAGCATATCCTTTAATTCCACTCAGATCTGTATTTAGTCTGAAGCGATTCGAGGTAATTACACAAAGATTTATCAGAAATATCATAATACCAGGAATGTGTGTCTGCAAAAGAGGACATACCCTATCTATTCTCGGTATTAGATGAAAGAAGAGGTCAGAATATAGACTTCATTCAAGGTGAATAATTACCACGGAGAGATTCTTGGCAGGACTGAGTTGTGAAGGAGAGTCCCCGGGAGTTTTGCGGAATGAATGATTGGACTGGGGACTCTTCAGCTGGCTACTGTGGAGTGGCTGAAGTTTCCTGAAGAAAGATTGAGAATACAGCAACTTCAGTTGGGCAGTAACAGCAAGGCAAATGGCCTATAAAGCTGAACAGGAAGAGGCAGTATGTACTCTGGGTCATAAAGCTTGTTTTGGCAAATTCGTGACTGCGAGTGGATGAGCAATTATCATTTATGACATGCAGAGAAAAGACAGCAGCAGTGCCAGCTTTTTCGTGGAAGAAATAATCACTGACACTACAAAACTGTAAATCTTTTTTTTTTTTTTTTTTTAATTCTATCAAAGCTTGTTTATCTGGTATTTTTGTGTCTCTGGTGAGGCAATCTACAGGAGGCAACCACAAAGACTAAACAGACCAGTGAACAGAACAATAGCAGCAGATTTCACCTCCTGTAGGACCAAACCCTCTTCTCTGTTAATCTGCTTCCTACAGCTCCTTCCTCAAACCGACACTCCAGCATGTCACACCCCCCAAGTGGATTCATGCAACCCCCTTAATCATATGGTCAGCGTGAGCGGAGTAAAGAGTGCAGGACCACCTCCAACAAAGGAATAAACTAGAGGAAAGTAATCTGAACTTTACAGTGTTTGCAGGATATCACAGTTTTATGACACTTGGCAAACAATTTGTATGCTTTTTACACTTAGCAGGGGTGGATAACAGAGGGGGTTGTGCAGTCAGCCAACATGACTTGCGTTTTATCCAGAATCCTCATGAAGCACATGGCTTGCACGTTTACTGGCAGGCACAGGAAATGTACAAGGGGAGATAGCTCACCCTAAAAAGCTCAGTCTTGCTCTTCCATGCTAATGCCATTTGGCAACACGGTACGGGGAATATTTTACTCTGCTTTGATGTGTCCATTAAGAGATTCATCATTGCAGAGAAGTAGTCATTTAGAAGCTCCCCTTTTCAGCGTGATCACAGCAGACTTCTACATTAATTCAGTGGCCTTTCTGTATTAACGCCAGCACTGTCAAAACGCATCCATCCCTTAGTCTTTTCTGCATTATCTGCCGAAATGGCTCTCTAAAGGCCTAAAGCAACTTTAAAGCAACAGTTTGACAATTTGAGAAATAGGCTTTTTTTGCTTTCTTGCCAAGAATTAGATGAAAAAACGGATACCACTCTCACGTCTATGTGGTACATACAGGGGAAACAGCCAGGAGGTGATTAGCTTAGTTTAGCACAAGGACAGAAAACAGGAGGAGACAGCTAGTCTGGCTGTGTGCAAAGGTAACAAAACCTCCTACCTCTGCAAGCACCTCCAAATCCCTGCGTTTGTATATAACTTGTTAATTAGTGAGCTTTAGAGGTGTATTAGCTGTTTCCACCTGTTTCCAGTCTTTATGCTAAGATAAGGTAACTGGCTGTGGGTGGTAGCTTATGTGTATTTTCCAAAAAATGTTGAAGCAGCTTTAAAATCTTTATAGCTTTAAAAAAGTGAACATAAGATAGTCACGCAGATGCAAAACAAGCTGGCGACCATCCATGACTGTCTTTTCTGATATATTTACAGTATGAAATGAAGTTGTCTGGCACCCAAACAAATGAGGGTGTGACACAAAGCAAACATCTTTGTTACTCACCAATATAATTGATGTTATTGCCTCCGGGGTTACAATATATATCCCAGGAATGTTTATACTGTACTTATACCTGCACTTCGTAATTTGGTAACCTCTGTTCATGTTCATACTGCTCATATTGTTTATACCTCTACAAAAAAGCTTATACATGTTATATATTCCCAATTCTCTCACACATTTTTGTATATTATGGCTAACTTAACACCCACCTGACCAGGAGCCTATGGATGAGTTGCTTCTCCTCCTCTAGATAACCAGGCCAGTCTCTCTGGACGTGTCTGTACAGCTCATCCTTCAGAGAGTAGCTGTGGTCTTTAAGGTTTAGTTTACCAACCTGAAAAACAGACAGTCCCCAGTGTTATAAATCAACACAAAGAGGACACAACAGAACAGGAAAAGAGGCCAGCTGAGGTTATAAAAGCACAGAACTGTGTTAACCCACAATGGCGTAACTCCACCTTATATTTAAATAAGTCACGTCCTTTCTTCACTGGGTCTGTATTGTTTCTGTGATAAACAGTTTAACCCTGCCCTTGTGCAACTTAAACCTACTGATACAAATCTAACCAAACCAACCACTTTCAATCCTGAAAGTAGTCTGATCCCAGCTGGAGATACCCCACCCCTCTCCTGTCAAAACACAATCTTCTCCTCCAAAGATAATTAAAGCACAGCCCTAATTACAACTACCAGCGGCGGCACAGTCTCCACTTGATGACTGCAGTGGGACACTCAAACGTTGTGAACACAGGAAATATGCCTGAAATAAACGTACTGACAGCACCTTTTTGGAGTTTTACAGCTGTGCTGTGTTAGTCTGCTCATTAGCATCATTAGCAAAATAACAAGTTAGGGACTCATTTATGTTTGTCGTTTCAGAACCTGTTGCTAAAAGCAGCTAAATCTGTATTTATCACATGCCACGTTTTAGTATTTTCTTTTACTTGTTGCATCTGAGTGTGTTTTATCATTAGTGAACAATGTGCCAGATGTGTTACCTCATCCAGTACTGAGGTCAGGTCAGCCTTGTCTTTTGGACTGGCCCGCTCCCTCTCTAACCACAGTAGCAGCTCAGGTTTCCTATAGGGCTTTAAGGCCAGGAGATGAATGATGCGATCCCTTAGGGGCCGGTGTGCCACAGGGCTGGGAACCAGGCTCCTCTTGTTGCTGGGGGAGTGCCTATTGCTGCTATCCGAGCCTGATACCAGACCCTTATTCCTCACCTTCACGCACTTACCTAAGATCAAAACAAAGGAACACAAAGCAGAGTTTCAGTGTGACATTTGTGGAAGATGAGGGCAAGTTTCTTCTGTCAATTACGGTGAATCGAAAAGTTATCGAAGCGGAAATCTAAAGCTGTTTTTTCAGTGTCCGCTCCTCTACGCCAAACTAGAGAAGAACTAGGAGATTATAACTGATCTGATAACAGGATTCATGTACGTTCACAGTATCCTGTAATAGCACAGGCAACATATCACAACTAATCCAGTCCTCAGGCCAGTTATCCAAATCACAACCTGATTTTGAAAGAGAGGCCAACACACAAGGGAGAGCCACACATTTTATCTTCATTATATCTCTCTTGTCATGCAATCTGCTGTATGCACACACACAACAAATACAGGAGGTGCAGCACTGTCTTTCAGGACTTACAGCTCGATCTGAAAAGGCAGTTTGTACACATAAATACCTTCAACGCGGTGCTATGCTCATGCACCTTTCTGTTTTGGTGTGGGAAGGCAGTGTTGCTGTGAGTGGAAAACAGTGAAAGGGGTTGACAGTAGGGTTAGCCTGCTGCTGAATAAACAGAGGAGCATGGAAACTAAAGCAACTAACACAGAGAGGCCCTTTCTTCCTGTTGCAGTACTAATTCAGTTGAACCCGGACACGCAGTGCTTATAGATATCTGCAGACTGTAATCTCATTACAACATTAAGCCATACTTTGGAGGTTTCTATAGGTCGGCAACAAACAGGGACAACCTGGTACAAGTATCAGATGTATTCAGGACATTTGACTGTTAAACCTGTAGATATTTACACTTTAAATACACTCATTTTGATACTAACTTAAAGTAACTTTCAGATTCAAATAGTCTGTGCAAAATGCAACAGTCTTGCAGGAGCTTGTTTCAACATCTACCTTGAATCATTATGATTTTAAACAAATATCCTTCCCGCACTGAAACAACCTGCATGTCCACATTTCAGACAAGCAGCAACTAGAACTTTGTTTGACGGTAATAAATTAAAGCAGCTTGAGGGAAGTTTTAAGACTTGCAAGGCTGTTTTCTATGGAATGATAGATCCCGTAATGACAGCGATGTCTCATTAAGGACAGCTGTTGGTTATATGGTATTGTGTGCGAATTCATAAACACTAAAAATGCCATTTGTTTACAATAGTGTATCGATATTATCGAAGATGTCATATTAAAATGACGTCAAAGAGTCAAGCTGAATTTATTCATAAGACTTTTCGAACTCGTCCAACACCAGGCGTGCACAAATATCACATGTCGTTTAGTCAGCGTCTCCTTTTCCCTGAATTGAACTTCCTAAATTATTATGTAAATTGTGGACATTTTTCTACTCTGTAACCTGCAATTGTGAGTTGGTATATGCACATTTGCATAGCATTACTGTACCATAAAAAGACAGTCCGTCACCACAAAACAACGGTGTGCTCTCCGCTGCATATGGCACACACTGTGATCCATAACTCATCTATTTATCTTTCCACAAGAAGTTATGAACAGTTATGTGTTTAACTGTCCTGTAACTGTAACTGTCCTGCATGTTTCTAACCTGGATGTTTCACGTCTTTTGATGCATAGGTGTGCCACATACGTTACGTTTATTTCATAAAAGCCTCTAAGAGACTATTTCTGCAGCAAAGCATGACATGTAATGTGCAGGAACTCTTCCAACAGCTGGCTTCTACAGCAATTACCCTAAACATCATGTTGTACCACTGGTCTTCATAGCATTTTTCCATCCCTAGAATATAATCTACACAAGCATTTAAATTCACATGGCGCCTCTAAATGTCACGAAGGCTCATTACATCATTCATGAAGTTGAAGCATGGTCAGTTTAATCGACAGTGACTCTAAAGCCATGACTCAGGCAGTCAAGCAGTGAATGAGGAAAATTAATTGCATGAAGGAGATCATGCATGTTAGGCCCAGATTACTTCAGGTTAAGAGTGGGCTCTTCTTTAGATTATGTATTTTACCGAATGAAAAATGAATTAAACTCCAGTCAGTGTAATTACATTTTAGGCTAAACTTCATCAGCATGAGACTTATTAGCACATACTTCTGGCAAACTCAATCACATTAATGGTGCTGGCAGGCAAGTTGGCACACTGCCTGAGCAATCTGGTCAAAATGAAAGGAACATTACAAGAAAGAAAGAGACATCCCTCTCGCATGAATAATTGCAACGCAGCACTTTGATCAATTATGTGATAACTTCCACACCATATGGCAATTATCAGCAGGATGAAATGGTGAGAAGCGACGGTTTAGAAGATTTCTGGGAATATGAAAGCTCTCCAGTAATCTGTCCTTGATACCTGTGTGCTTGAAGGCTACCGCAACTGAAGCTGGAAGCTAAAACAGGGTATACAGATATCAGACAAAAGCTCACTTGGCCCCGGCTTGATCTCAATTGCTGAGCGGCTCCAGATGTCCTTCTCCACCTGAGACATGCGCTCCCGGGTCGTCTGGTAGGAGTCGTCTGTGGCACAAACTGTGATCTTGTCCTGAATGCTACCCTGGCCCTCCAGGTGATCCCTGCCCTCCCTGTGTGGAGGAGAGAAAATAAAGGAGAAGAGATTTAAGAGTTTAAGCTTACAAATTCTCTGGCTCAGCTCAATTAGCTGTCCACCTTTCAAACACAAGCATTTAGTGTGCTTGCTGTCATACAAACTGGTTCTGTGACTTGCGTCTGCATGCAAATTTGAGCTCGGTTTGATAAAGCATTAATTATGTAGGCTGAAAGGTTAGCTGTGGCATGACGACCTCTGGGTGTTATTGTAGTCATGTTTGAATATAGTCTAACAGTGGCACTGTCTGTTGTTGTAGTATTGAAGAGAGAGGCCAGTGTTTGGTAAGGCCCTGCGGTCTCAGTCTGACACTAAATTTACTACAAATTCCATTTGTGGTCGACTGTGGAAAGAGTTATGTGTGCTGCTTACCCTGAGACATACTGGTGAATGCAGTCGAAACTCGACTGAGGCTTGTCTTTGCTGTCACTGGACAGGTAGAACGAGAAGACTCTGAATCCATCGGGGGATTCTGGGGTCGGCGCTGGGATCTTTACGTACTATCAGGACAAATAAAGAAACAATAAAATTATAAGAAATGTTATTCAGGAGAGTGAAACGTCTTCATAAAACATCAAGCAAGTTGTGTTTAAAGCCGAGCCATGTCAGTTTTACAGCGCTGTCAAACACACTCAACGTGTGAGTGTATCAGCCGCTATCGTTTCTAATTTGAGTGGGGTGTTATGTAATAAACATGCTTTATCTCCCATTGCAATCACAAATGGAAAAACACTGGATAAAGTAAAAAAAAACAAAACAAAACAACTGGAACTGATTGGAGAAATCTTGACTCGTTCGTTTTTTGTCCTTTCTGTCACGCTATAAATGTGACCTAAATAATCTCCCACTTGAGCCAATCACAGAGGCTACACGGTACCTCTCAGGTCAGAGACGATGACCTGCAGCCAGTCATGGGAGGAGCCTGTCTGAAAGGCAAAACATAACAATAGTAAAGCGGACAGCTTTTCACTTGGGCGATAACCTCTTCTGTCACAGACTGTCCACAACTCCCTAGCAACGCACAAGCCAACAGGGTGAAGTCTATCTCTGTCAGAAACCAGTTACATAAAATGACCTAAAAACCCACTTCCACTAAAAGGACAGTTCAACACAGAAAGTCATTAACCAACAGGTAATATGTCCTTTAAAACACATTTGGCAGCGGCTCTCTTCTACAGCGCCCGCAGCTGTGTTTCAGCCTGAAAATGGACAGTTTAGTACTTTTGTTGATAGAATGTCCTAGATTCAACAGAAGCCCGATGATTATCACCCATACTATAAAAGCATGAATACGTGCTTGCTGATGAGTCGTACTCGACGTGAGATGGCTGCAGCAGCTCAAATTTTTCCTTCCTTTCACCTCTTTATGTAGCGGACCTCGTGGTACCACCTCAGGCCAAAGCACACAGGCGCTTTTTATTTGCAGGTCTCAAGAAAAACAAATTTCAGTCAGACGGACTTGAAGCTGCCTTTGTAGATATCAGTCGTAAGTGATTGATTATAAGCTGACTGGCGGAGAGCGCAGTGTCCCTGGCAGATGTGGCAGGCAGGACTATAGCTGTCACAAATGCCCAGTCATGCAGCAAAGCCATAAGCAGTTTTTTTCTCTCTTTTGCAGCACAGAGCCAATGAACGGCTCCTCTGCCCGACACCCCTCCTCCTCTTCTCAAACCCAAGGCATGCCATTCACCCTACCCCCATCAGCCTACAGCTTTCCTTCATGTGCACAAGCCCACCCATGTCAACACAAAAACGCAAAGCGGCCCACAAGGCCATGCACACTTGAGACACACAGCTGACCATTAATTCTGACCTATTTATGTCTGACCGTTCACATGAAGTGGTAGAGCGGAGTCCTGCATATGTCTGCTTTGGGTTTTTTTCACGCTAATTAAGGACGATCAACCAAAAAAGCATCAAAGTGAGCAGGGACAAGAGGCGAGCCGTGTCCTCAGGACCTATTACTTTAAGAGAGTAAAGTAGTAGCTGCCTTGACCAAAATTAGAAGCAACAAGTCACTAAAACGGGGTTATTGAGGTAGAGAAAGGCATGCAGAAGAACTGCATTTGAATTTGTTTTGAAATGAGAGTGCTGCTAAACAAAAGCTAGGTCACGATAAAGATGAGGGCGCACATTTACACATTTAGCATCGCAATAGTGCCACCATGTCCCCGCTTTCAGTCGATGGCAGCAGCATGAGCCCCCTCCAGCCATGCATTAGATTTGCCTGTCACCCCCATCCATGCCACCGTGCACACTTCACATTCTAATTCTAATCAATGTCACTCAGGTCAGACTGTTCAGAGGTCGCCCCCGTTTTATTCACAGCTTCCTTCTCAAGCTTCATAACCATATGTCATTTAACCCATTAGTTCCCTGTTCCTGACTCCTAAAGTGGAGCCTCTCTGTCTAACTCCAGGATCACTAACTTAACCCTAAAAGTGCAGCACAGGAACAGTCTGACATATGCACCGATTCACTTTCCTGCAGAAAGTTAGTGGAGAGGATAATACCAGTCTAATGTCTATACAATAAATATGAATCTATGGCCAGCAGACAGCTAGCTTAGCTTAGCAAAAAAGACAGCTAGCATGGCTAGCTTTAAGGCAAGTAAATCATCCAAACTTGCTAAGTACTATGTTAAATCTTGTTTAATCTGTACAAAAACTCAAAATTACTATGAAATTACTGTCCTGTGAAACTGAATAATGTTGAATAATGGCTCCTAAAATATAGTGTCAGTAATGTCAGTAGTAGAGTCAGTAATGTCAGTTAAATAACTATACCTGTCTTAAGTTTGCTAACATTAGCTGACAGTGTAGCCACAAGAGCTGAACAAATATATAGGCCAGATCAACATATTGGCTGATTTAAAAAGTATAAAAAAAATAAATAAAATAAAATAGTGCATGTCGGTACAGAAATGCCAAAAATAATCTTTGGGTGATTTAGAAACACTGTCAACTTTAATTTTCAAGAACAAAAAAACACAATTAATACTGTGGTTTTCAATTAGTTAATTAAAAAAAAGGGAGCCAGCTGGGATTGGCTCCAGATCCCCGGTGACCCTGATTAAGGATAAGCGTTTGAAAATGGATGGCTTTATGGATATTTAAGGGATCCTTGTCAACAATGTTGTTGTGGGCCATTGGTCAAAAAAACTCGCTATAAAACTCAGTAATATTAAATATAAAACTCAGATATCAGTATAAATCTATCTAGCATGAGTCAGGCTGTAGGCTACTGGTCATACCAGACCAAATAAGGCTGTAACTGTGAAACCCGAGTGTGTTTTATTGCTTATAATTTCATGTTTTAATTTGTAAGAGGAAGAATGTATTATTTATTACTACAAAAGTTATGTAGTTTTGCTCTAATGCTCAAAACATTTAAAATGTATGTATAACCTTTATTAATTAAAGCATCATTATGATTTTGTCTGTGTGGTCAAACACTAAAAACAATACGTTTAGAGTTCCTCTCTGTTGTTAATGCCACTGCTTTGTATGATTATCAATTCAGGAAATAACGTGTTCACGGTCATGTTACCTGGTCAGTCAGTGACATTTGTGGTTGCAACAACAAGAAGAACCAACTGAACAACTTTGCTGTCGCCTGAACAACCGGAGGTTTACAGATTAGAGCGATGTGTGACTAGTGACTGCAGAGTGCACTAATCAGCACGGCCAGTTCATGCAAAGCGGCCTTTTTTCATCATCGTCCCACCCAGCCTGATGAAATCAACTGTGGCTTTTGATGTGTTTAGTCAGTGACACCACTTGTACCGACAGGTTTGTGTTCCTGAAGCTGCTGTCAGCCATGTAGTAGGTGTAGATTTACATAGAGACGCTGAGTCATGGACCTCTCCATATGGAGCTTTGGTGTGATCCCCTGAGGCTGTGTGTGAGTGTGTGTGTGTGTCTATTGTCGTTGTGTCTTTTTTTTTTTTAGAGCAGAGGAAGCCCTGCACTCCCACAGGGCACTTGCAGGGAGTAAGGTCAAATATTTAACTGACAGTTTTAGGCTCCATGTGAATAGAAAGTAACTTATTATCCGTCAGATATGTGTTGAGTCACAAGGTACAATCATCAGTGAACAAACAAAAATAGAAACAAAAACACTGAACTTATATTTGTCTATGTAAATGTGAGTGACTTGATCCATGAGTCACAATAAGTAAACACAGGCTCAGGCACATTTAATAGCAGTTACAGCATCAGTACTACGAGGTCAAGTCCTGGTGAATCATGCATACACGTCCGTGTAACTGACAGTAGCTCTTTCTACGTGGCTCCACCAGCCTGCATACATTACACAAGGATTGCAACAGAAAATTAGTTTTAAGTGTTTTTTTTGGTATTGTTTACAGTCAGCAATATTTACATCCTCATCAATACTTTGATCGTAGGGCACGTGTCAAGATGGTAATGTTCTAGCACTGTGGGGTACAAAATAACACTTACTATGAAGTGCAATTTCTGCAGGCTTTAAAAATGGCGTCCCCACTCTCAGTAAAGGAGCAGAATCACGTGACTTTCTCCAGCCAATCAGCAATGGTCGAGCTACATCAACGGAGTGCCGCTATTAGGGTTGCAAAGGGGCAGAAAATGCCTGGCAAGTGTCCAGAAACTTTTCATGGGCAGTTAAGTTGGGGAATTTTGTAAATTGTTGTTGTTCCAAATTGGAAACTTTCCATGGTAATTATGGGAATTTATGGGAGTTAACTGGAAATTTGGGGTAATTTAGTAATTGGGGGTAAGCTAGCATCATGATAAGATAGCCTCATGAATAATCAATGAAATTATGCTAGCTATAGCTTATTTAGCATCTAACTTATCAGCTAGCTATCTACTGTATGAATACATTTTCATGTACATGTGATTGAGGAATAGCAGATATTCAAGTGCACTAGTCAAGATCATGCTAAAATATATTTGCCCCAAGTATATTTCAGTTTTTGTAAATTTTCAGTTTATTCCCATTAATTCCCATGAAAAGTTTTAAACTTTGAAAATTCCTGGGATTTGCAACCATAGTTGCCGTGGCCTCTGACCAGTCAAGAGTGAGCTAGACCATCTCAAACTTCCTCGTTATACGTATAAGTTATACGATTTTCATTTGTCCAGCTCAGAATGAGCAAAACTGAATAGTTCATGCTCCATAATATTCTAATTATGATTGTGTGAGTCCTTAAATCTAAAGATTAATCAGAAAAAAGCTTAATGGGGCATTGTTATCATCAGTTGGTCTTATTAACATGGGTCAGTTCAATAAAACTGAACGGCTTCATAGAAGCAGCGAGAGCCGCGTGCTTTAATGTCGCTCATTATCGTGATACAAGTCAAATGTAGCCGTTGGACAGTTACAGTGAGGGCGACCAAATGGCCTCAGAATGGCAATCCTTAGCACCTTGTCAGTGCAGCCCCCCGTGGAGCATACAGCCTGATACAATAACTGCCTCTGTGGCCACAGCCCAGCCACATCTGCTACTCCAGGGCCTGTGTGTTTGGGGATGTCAAATACTTTCAAGCTGTTATAAGGTGTGAACTGGACTGGAACAGAAAATCTTGGCAGGGGGTTCAGCAGTTGAACAAGGACAAAGGACACCACCGGTGATGTCCTTGTAAAACTTCATCTTTAACTCCCCGAGCATGTTTAAACTGCTCATCTTTGATGGGGTTAAACAGAGTTCTTAACCCTGCCATTTGGTGAAGGAGGAAAAAATAGCTTCACTAAAGAGATCTACTTTCCCCCCAGTCTTGTGCTTTTGCAAGCCAAACATCTGTAAGATGAAAGATGAGAGGACAGTTTCTCTCTGTCTCTGTCTTTCTTCTCTTTGCTCTGCAGACGAAAGCGAGAAGGCAAGGTTCCCAGCTCTGGTATTTGGCATGGCAACACTGAGATGGGAGCAGGCGCATGGATATGTGATTTACTCTGAAGTCTTTGCCTCCTGCCCCTGTCTGTATTGACACTAGTTACCATTGTCTTCTCATCTGAGCCTACTCAGCCATAGCTGCTCTGTGAGCTGCCTGTCTTTTGTTCTAGCGTCTTCCCCCACAAAGCTGAGTGCAATGGGCTGTCGGCCCGCCTGGATTATTCATGAACAGCGGGGACGTGTGGCTGTGTGTTGTCGGAGGGTAAAGGGAGGGATTTGGGGTTTGGGTGTGGATGGAGGGGGGGCAGTGGCTCCCAGAAGAGCCAGTGCATGAAGGATGGCCTTAAATTGTCCTCCTTTAGGAATGTGACGAGCAGCACAGTAGAGCAGAGGGGGATGGATCCTGGCTAAAGCAAGTGATTTGCTCCCTTTTGGTTTAGGTTTATATGTCGTGCAATGTTGAGATCACATGTCTTTACAGTGGACTCCACAAGTTGAGACATTGCTCTGACGGCAACAACATACGACTGTCGGCCATGTTTCAGTGTCACATGCAGTCAAGTAAGTGCAGTGATGCTGAGAAACAGCGTCACAGAGAAACACAGGGGTCAGATTAATTATTCTTACCCACTGTCCCCAAGCTTTGTACAGTATGATCTACAATCCCACTGTGACTAATTTGTCAAAAACAAAACAAACACATGACATCACTTCTTGTGGTCTAAATCATGCTTTCCGTGACTGAGTGAGTGAGGGTAAATGTGTTGGTTCCTGTGCACGAGGATCTATTCATTGAGGGGGGTTGGTAGAGACAGGAAAGAAAAAGAAGGGGGAGGTGGGGACTGACTGGAGTTGGTGTGGGGATATGGGGATGGGCAACTGTCGAGCATCCCCCAAGGTACTGCCTGTTATGCCAAGCAGAATCAGTCTTTTTTTTTTTTTTCCCAAGAAGCTGGAGGTAATCTGTCAACCTCAACAAACACTCTCTGGTCTCCCCCACCCCCAACAAGCCCTCCACCCCCATTACTGTAGGTGCCTTCCTCTTCATACACGGAGGGATGGAGATCTTTAAAGCCTGTGTTAAGTGATAGGACACTGCTTCCTCTATTTATCATATGCAAACGGGAACCACATAAAAAACAAAACAATCAGACACGCTCTGGCTGTGCTGTAAATGGATTCCCCCTTTCTGAACCATGCCTTATTTGCATTAAATGACGATGTGGTGAAAGTTCGGAAATTCCCTTTACACGCTGGTTATTAGACCTCAAATGCACTGACAACAGTAACGTGTTTCCCTTCTTGATTCCTAGCTGTTTCACTGGAGCAATCCCACAAAACCACTTGGAGTGTTGCACTATACTCCCATTACTGGACTTTTCTCTCCACGCAAGCAGGCAGTCTGTAATCCTTTAACAATTCACAGATTGTGCATTGGAAAGTATGTCCAAAACCTGATTAACTTGCAGGGAAACTTGGAGAAAGAGGGGGAAATCCAAAAATATGCTGTGAGATGTGTAAAATCAGGTTCGCATGGACTGAAGAGGTGAGCCAAATAACACATTCATTGTGCTGTCAAACATAACGTACATACAGGTGTAAGTAAAAACAGGATTTTTCCACGTGACTGCAGGTGGTTTGCTTCATTAGTTTAACAGTATCCCCATTTCTCATGAACACATGAGTAAAATACATTAGAAAACTTCAAAATGTCCCCGTTGATATCAAGCTAATTAAGCTTTAATGTGGTGGAGCTCAAAACAAGACAAATCAAGAGAAGATACTTCTGCCACCACAAAACTAATAAGGATTACACAAACCTGTTAAACAACATCTCTCTGGTGTTGGTTTCAAAGTCTAAAGCTTTAAAGACTCCTTACTAATGTACACAAGCGCAGCGCCCATGCATACTTGCAGCGTTAGTGTTGAGCTGCATTTCCAATTCCAAGAACAAAAATTGTGATAAGATTCCTCAGAGGCCAACGCAGACGGCATATAAAATATTTCGCAATCGCCGACTTGATTCTGGTATTACAACACCAAAATGTCTTACTGCATGATTAATAATCAGCTTTGCACAGTAAGATTCATCAGAGGCTTGTTAAATGGTAACTTTCTTTGTAATCATGTAAATATTTAAAGAAGAAGAACACTTTCATCAATTATACACAACATATTCAGCATTATATCTTCATATTGCTCAAGACATTGCTTATGGTGTCATAATAATGATGTTTCTGATGCCAATACCCAAGAAGATTGAGCACAGAAGCTCCCACTGCCCAAACATTTATCACTGGCTTCAAATATCACACAGACACAGTGTCCTTTTTATTTTATCTCAATGCCGTTTTCCTGTGGTTTCTCATATTGATTCTTTCTTTCTAAGTTTGGGATATCGAGCTTATAACTTATCAACCAGTCAGACTAGTATTTAAATGTACCCTCAGTCTCTTATTCACAGCCACCTGTGAGTTTTCCTCTACGTTTCCCAGGGTGACGGTTATATATTTAGTGCTAATGTTCCCGGATGAGCTTGGAATGTAAATAAACAACGCAGAACCACAACAAGAACACACAACTCTGCATGTGTTTTACTGTATTTCTAATTCTGGCAAATTAAAAGATTTTATATACCCTAAGATCACACCGCTTTCTCAGTTTGCGCCATTGATTTCTGATCTTTTACAGCACTCGTGAAGCCGTAAAGTACACTTGAAATACTGCCACAGTCACCATGGCATCCTTCAAAATCCCTTGTTTGAAGCTGAAGAACACAATAATGACAGAGGAGCTAAAGAAAAGTCTCTTGTGGCATGAGGCTTGTTCCTAAAATATACTGTATGATCTAAAGATCCTTAGGCCAACTGCTTCTGCATAAACACAGAGACAGAGAAGACAGAGACTTTTGCCTGGCTTAACACATCTGGATGAATAGAGTGGCGTGTGCCCTTTCAGAAACACGTGGGACAACTCTCCCTCTCACTGCTATGCCACTGGGAGAGGACGGCTCTCAAACCACATTCCTGTTATTGTTATTCTAATTAGCTTCCAGAAAAAAAAAAAAGGAGAAAAAAAAATAATGTGTGCATGCACACATACACACTTGCACACTGCAAAAGCTTATTTGCAGTGCAAGCGGGAGGCGAAGCAAAGCGGCGTGGTGGCGGGGGGTAGAGTCAGAGCAGCCGTGTGTGAGATAGAGGCCCTGATGTCTCCCAAGGATTCAGCCAAGGCATGGGGTGAAATGGCAAAATAATCAAGAGGGCAGGCAGGAGGGAGCCCAGGGGAAGCTCAGCCTTCACACACAGTCGTCATGAGAATATCTTTAAGAGCACTTCTTACATTCCCCTCATCCCAACGCCGCTGCCTTTATGTGACAGCTGTGCACATAAATACAGAGAGGGCCATAAACAAAAACAATCGCTCTGGCAAATGCAATTCAACATTTATGAGCAGAGGAGGAAATTAAACGGATGTCACACCTGACACAGCACAACATGCAACATTTAGATGCAATGTCTGTGTTTACTCTGACGATATTACATTAATAAAACTTCTATATTACCAGTAGGTGAGCTACAGCGCTTTTAAAGCATTCAGAAGTGTAAGAAACAAAGAAAGGAGCATGTTCTTTTAGCACTGCAGCAATGGATAAAACACATTTTCAAATCAATATGCAGCCTGCAGCGTGGATGTAACAAATAAGAACTTATATAAGCATTTCTTACTAAATGGATATAGATCATGCCAACAAGCAGGCGCCATTGCCAGCCCTAAAGGAAAATAAGCACCGGGATGTGAAATTCCAGGCCATGGGAACCCAGACCAGCTCTGAATGTATTCCTTAATCCCTGGTGATTATTTCAAAGTAATCCAGAATCTAATTTCTCCTCAACTTGCAGCTTTAACAAAACTTGAAAAAAAAAAAAAAAAAAGAAAAAAGATGGCTCTACTTCTCTTATTTCTTTATAGTTGCATCACATCCTCTTTTTTTTTACAAAAAAATTCTTCCACTGCTCCAGACATTATTGATCAAACCCATTCAGTTCTCTTTCCTCCAATATCATCCAGTTTTCAGTCTCTTTACACCATATTTAGACAAGCGAAAGCAGAGATGAGATAGATTCAAGGGCAGAATTATTTATTGTCACAGTTGCCTCGAACAGCCAGTTTCACAGGCGTGTAAGAGCTTGTGTTTTTCATCGCATGATTACAAGCTTGGAAGACAGTTTACAATAGTAGGGCTAAATGCCGCAGGGTCAGAGAGAAAGGCAGCTGAAAAACCTCAGTGTGCTATTTCTCGATAGGAGCCCTGGCCCCTGATGCCGCTGAGCCCTGGAGTGACGCCAGGACAGTGATTTGAAGAATTCCTCTGGTTTCTGTGGCCCTGGAAGTGCCCCTTTACAGGAAATGTGACATGAGCCAGCGTAGACAAAGATCAAATAGAAGCAGTCGTGGCTTCCGTGATCGAGCTCTACAGCTGGCAACTGTCAGTGGACACAAACCTCCTCACCCGCCACACATGACCTCTTGGACCTCACGCTGCTTTTGAGGAAGAGATGAGCTCCAGCAAACACTCATGCAGCAAATTAAAAAAAAAAAAAAAAAAAAAGCAAGGGAAGACCTACATGTGTGATGTGTCTGAACCCCCAACATAGAGACACAGATACCGGTTATCCTCTCTGTCTGTTGTATGCCAGACTGCCATGTTCACCAACATCCTCCCCCCACTAACGGCTTAATCTGGCCTCCCCCACCACCAATGGTTGCAGCTACCTCATTAATGCCCAATCGTCCAGCTCGGGGACTATTGTCGGAGGGGGAGGGAGCCTGTGCTTGAATTCCGCAAAGCAATTTGAATATGTAATGTGCCAGCCGAGATATAATCACCAAATCCTATTCAGTGATTAAAGGACACTTAAATTGCACTCTTAACATTTCTTCACAGACAGACTCTTATGAGCAGGTTAATCTGCTGCTCGTTTTACAGATGTTTCATTACATTTCTGCACGTATTATTTGTGTTTTGGACACATTTCGCGTGCTGTCTTGATAAGAATTCCACCGTTCATGTATCATTCCTGTATTTCAAATCTTTCATGTCTGCACAGAGACAACAGGCATGGAGACATGACGGCTCCCTGGGGTTCGTCAACTCCCCCTTTCCTCCTCCCCCTCCCTGAACAAAGCCTCCCCAGTTGCAAGCCTGACCCAGTAACCTGGCTAGCAGCCTGGGGGTATAGCGCACCCTGTCTTAGGGCTCCCAGGGCCCGTGTGAGCACACACAGGGCCAGCATTTGTGTACAGAGCAAAGTCACTTTCGTCAATGCAATCGGCTCTTGCAGGGATTAGAACAGCTCCTTTTAGACAGGGCCGATTGTGTGGTAAATGTGTAGTAGCCTAGCAGGCAGAGCCAGGCAGGGTGTAATAGTGGCCCGGCTAATCTGGTCAGACACAGGCATCTTTCTTTACAGGCGCTTCGCAGGAATGCCCTCTTGCTTTCAGCGCCAAGTGTTTTAGTAGATTATGTACCTCGTCTCTGTATATGTATATACAAACCACAACGTGACACAAAATATTATAACGGAGCAAATTAATGACACATTTGCCTCAGGCGTTGGACTCCATAGCAGCCTTATTCTCCGTGTAGATCACTGGATCTGCACAGCTTTTATTTTTAGGAAATAAAACCGTCCAAGGCAACAAAATCCAATGTCTGAAATAAAACCAAAATCATACTGACATTTGGAAAGTCAGAGCCGACCTCTTTGTGGATGCACGCATGTGCTCATTGAATGCTTAAGAATCAAATAAGATGTGCAGAGGAACTGTCACAAGTGCGCTCCACAGCAAATCAGAACTAATTAGAGCATTCAATTTCTGAGGCATTAGGGAGAGTATGCAAAACATCTTACCCCCTGACTCCCCTTGAAGCAAATCGCTGGCTGATTTGATAGTGATGCCTGAGGAGAGAGAGAGAGAGAGAGAGAGAGGGAGAGAGAAGAAACTGGTCAGGAATCATGTTCATGTTAATCTAATGGACAGCTCATACATTATGAGTGAAAATATATTGCCATTGTTCCACTTCCAACAACAGTCTAGCTTGATAAGACAAAGCTTTCCTCATTAAATGTCAAAAACATTGCCATAATTGCCGTAATTGCCATTTCCCATCAGGCTTTGCCCTGATGAATTACTGTCATTATTCTATATCATACAGTTCAGGGGTTTCTGGCCCTTATCTTCAGAGCAATGTGTGCGATTGATCCATTTCTAACTTATAGAAAATGACCATAAGTTTGCTGAGTATGTTTTTGTGTGTTCCAGCTGATTTCCCCTCTAAATGATTAAATGAATAACAGCTACAACAGACCCCAGAGGAAGGACAAAGCTCCTTCTGAAACCAATTATATTTCTTTAAAAAGGTACTTTTTATAACCCCTCCGTGCTGCGGTTTGGATCTGCGCTGCTCTCCGAGACCACAGTGTACCTGGCTTAAGCTCACCATCGTTATACCGCCCCACATCCCCCTTACTGAAAAAGAAATATTAAAATCATAGAAAAAAATCTGCCTTTGAGGCAACATGATACATGGTTAATAGATGGGGACTATTATCTGTGAAGTATAGCTGTGCTCATGATTGACAGCGCTCTTTATTTATTATTAATGGTTTGGGGGAAATATCTTCCCTGTTGAGGAGCATTGTTGTGATTTTCTTCATCATCCGTTAGCTTTTAATATTGAATGGAATAATAAATATTAAAGCACATAATGTTTGTTACAGATTACACAGACAACACAGCCATAGGGCTAAATCGGAATTACTGACTTAAAGGTCTGAACTCGGCGCGACCATTTTGCAAAACGTGAGAAAAATATGAAAAGATTTTGGAGTGGAGCTGAAACCACTGGTCGATTAATTGGCACCACTTACTAATAAGACATTATGTTTATGATAAAAGGTTTAGAAATGTTAATAAAACATGTAGAAAACACTACAAACACTAGGTATCTTTAGTACCTGTTAAGGATTTACACCTGATTTATGTTTTTAACCATTAATAAAGCCATTTACAACAGTGAAGCCTTTATGGGCTCCTTATGGGAAAATGGTACTAATGAATTAGTGGCTCGAATTAATCATCAACTATTTTGATAACTGATTAATTCTTTATGATTTGTTTTAGTTTCACTGGTTATTGTCTAGTTTACTCGATTTTAGTCATTTAAATACCTTTGAGTTTTGTGTCATTTCAGTATTTTAGTGACCAAACAATCAGTCAGTTTCTTGATTTATAGATACACTTTACAATGTCATGTATACGAGCTCTTCATCTTAGGTTTCAAAAGCCCCTCTGCACGCCTACAACACAAAAATACATAAATGAATTATGTCTAATAACAGAACCTCTTTCAGGTTGAGGTTCCCTCCACACCACAGTGGGAGTCCAGCGGTCTAAAAACAGTATTTTCTCGGGTGGTCTTTGACTTGGAAAACTTGTGCAGTAACCTCCCCTGCCTGCCTGCCTGCCCGCCTGCCTGCCTGCTTTGGCCTGGAGGAAGCTGTCAGGCTCTGTGAGCTCTGCAGTTTACTCTACCTCACAGACCAATGAGCTCTGGAGCTGGGCGGGCTTCCAGGCGTGTAAAAGGCGAAAAAACAAACAGTAATACACAAGAGCCCGGCAGCAACAACTTGCCGAGCCCTGCCACCGAGATCAGTGCAGACAACAGAGCTAAATCAATGACTCCCACATCCAGCAAGGGAAAAAAAACTCAACCAAATGATCCTCCAACTGCAGCCATAACTGGGGGACTAACTGTCTTATCGAGTGTTGCTCTGGGAAAGACCATTTGGATAGACTAAATTATCTCGGTGTAATCAAATGGACCATAAAAGCAATAAAACAGTCTCCTGATTCAGAGTCAAGTAACTTGCTTGATAGCTTGTTCATTAATTTACTTCTGACAGTAAAACAACAACAAAAATATTTGAACATCTAACAACTAACAATCATCTGTGCTCACCCATAATCTAAATAACGAATTTCAGATGCAACCCAACAAACATTTACTTGCTCTGTGTCCAAGTGAAATAAAGTCACGCGGTGACCCAACGTCTATCATTTGCAGACGAGAAAACATAATCTTAGGGAAGTGGTGATTTCGAGGTTTAACCAAATAAACACTGTTTAAAATAAAAATTACATGTTATTATTGGAAACGCAATACACAATCATGTAAATGGCCAAGATGGGAGTTCCAACGCATGCACAACAGGTGTTCTCCACGTCGAGCGTGACAGGATCTGCACCCGAGTTGCAGGTGAGTGAATTTAAATTGCGAGTTAAGGCGTTATGTTTGTTTTATCATTTGCATGCTCAGCTGTTTCATTTGAGGCTACATGACATATCGTCATAGCTGGTTTTCTTATTTATTTACATACAAACCTGGGCAGAAAGCTAGCATGCTAGCTGTGTGTTCTTGAAAGTGCAACACGTGGTTAGTTTGGGCAGCAGAGCAGAATACTCGTGTATTATCTTTGAACTTTTAGTTACTTTCAGGGCACATTCTTTATTTCATAATTTATTAAAATATTTATTGGGCTCATTGACAAACCCTTGTCTGTTTTGACCAGTCAAATGTCTTACTCAACACATTCCTTTTACTGACGTTTTCATGCACAAGATGATAGATGGACGGAGGTCTTTATTTCAGAGGTTGACAGATTAAGATGAGATAAGATGAACATTATTTTTTTTGTTGTCATGCCTTTTTTTCCAGCTGCTGTGCAGATGAAACCCAAAGCAGCCGTGTTTGTCCACCCTAAGTACGAGCCTGAGTGGGATTTGGGTCCCACTAAATATAATTTATGTTTCTATTCTGGTTTAAAGATGTACTTTGGGTAACGGATAATGCACTTTATACCCCGAATACTGCATTTGTTGAAGATTAGAGCATGGATTAATGTTTCATTTATAGTATTCATAAATAATCATGAATAATGTTTGTTTATTTACCCTCACTGTGAAACAAGTTTTCCCTGATTCCCTTATGAATGATTATGTCCTCATGTCGTCAAAGGGTCAAAATATCACGAAGCAGTTTGAGGCTGGGATTGAGAAGTCAAGTCTTATTATTGCCTAACATGCATATAACAGAATGAGGAATAAAACTGTCTACATGCAGCACAAGAGCTGTGCTTCTTTTTATAGGTTTTGTGTCAGTGTCAACTTTACAGGCAGCAGCAGTGGAGGCTTTATGTCTAGTTATAAAGGCGAAGGTAAATTTAGGGTGGAGGGTACATTTTCTTAATGATTTTTCCCCTCTGTGTGTGTGTTTAGTGGATTGACTTGCCAGTAAATGTCATATAAGTTGAAATAATGTCTGTACAACGTTTAAACGACGTTGGTTAAGAGACCGACGTCAGAAAAAAAAAACTTTGATATCAGCCACTAGACGTCGTATCGACCTCCAGGAGCGACGCTGATCAGACGTCTGATCCACGTCGAAATGTTTGCAGCTCATGAATGTAAAGAAAATGATTAAAAACAACACGCTGTTACAGCCCAGGGTACATTCACAAGTGTCTGTCATTTGGGAACTTTCACAGCTTTTTGCGGGGGTTTCTTTTTTCGGGAGATTTCGCTCTGGTAAACAAACAGACACGCACAATTTAAAATAAGCTGAGCCTCTCCTTTTTTCTCTCTGTCTCTCTCTCTCTGCTCCAAACACTCAAAGCTTCTCCTGTAGGAGAATTTAATGAAATCCCTCTATTCATCAAAGTCTATTAAATTGCCTGTTATGATCACAATAAATCAAGCTTTCATTGCTTTCTACTGTATCACAGACAACAACATTTAACAGCCAGCAGCGCTTTTGTCGATGAGATTTGAGCTCATGAACTGTTTCAACTTTACTTTTTCTATTTTATTTGCCAGCGCAAAGGAAAAACAAGCTGCGTTTCCTATGAGGGTTTTACAGTTCCCGGAGTTGGGAGGCGATTAAGATAATGAAAATATAGCTTTAAAAACACACACACACACACACACACACACACACACACACACACACACACAGATACACACACATACACACACACACACAAGCTCCAAAGTTCAACCCGATGATTTGTCTTACCTTCAGGTTCTGGTAAGCTTCCAAGGTCCGGATGGCGGTGTCAGTGAGTTTGACGTGGTAGAGAGTTTGATTCGGGGTGTTTTTGTTGATTTTACCACAGGAGAGCCCATACCGATGCTCCTGTCTCAGCGCTGCCATTTCTACAACTGAACACTATTGGCGACATTCTGCCTCAAACGTCACGGAGGAGAGAGGCTGTGGGCGGGGCTAACACACACACAGACACATATACACACACACACACACACACACACACACACACACACACACATTTACAGACACACGCGCGCGCGCACATACGCACACATGTACGTACACATACAGGAAGTATGAAGTAAAGAAACTATTTTACTTTCGCTTTCTGGGTCATTTGTGCCCTCGGAGTCTCCAGTTGTTTGTCTTCTCTTTGTTCTATTTTCTCTCTCTGGGTTAAGTCCAAATAGATCTTGGTTAATGCATTATATGTGTTTTTGCAGCACACACACACACATGCATACACACACACACGAGGTATAAATACACCTGCAGACAAATGTATGGATGGGAAGTGATTTAAATGTATTACTCCAGTGCAAACTTAAATTGTAATCAATGAATTTAAACTCTGCATCAGAAGAGATACAGAAATATGAGGTTGATGTGTTGGAGATGACGTGGTAACAAATCATTATCACATATTCTGGGATTCCCCCAAACTGGGCTTGTATTGGAATGACATTCATAAAGCACTGAGCACAGTATTCAAGACTCAGTTACCACTAAACTTTGGGACGTGTTTTTTTTAAACAGGGGAAGGATACAAAGCTGCTGCAGGCCCTTCTTCTTCTTCACTAGAAGCTGACTAAATCCAGTACCGCCTACATTGGTTGATGGTATGGAATAACTTTGGAAATATTTAAAATGGAAAAGTTGACTCATTCTTTGCGGATTCAAAAGGACAAATTTGACAAAATTTGGAATAAATGGACTGAATTTATTTGAACCCAAAGCGAGAAGGCTTCGTATGACTCCACTGAGGCTTAGTGCCACTTCCCTTTCTTTGATGTGATGTAATAGAAATACCGTACAACCTCCCCTGGCTCTAATGTATATAGTTTATTTGTAATTTACTGTGAGATGGACATATGTGAGAAAGACAAAGCTATGGGTGGGTTTTAAGCAGAACTTGGATACATACAAGTCTGAGTTTTTTCTCTTTTAATTTTCTTGGTGAGTTACACCTCACAGATCTGATGGATGTAATATTTTTCTGTATATGTGCATATGTACATGCATTGATGTGAATATTGGAAAACTAGATATAAAAGGCTCATTTTTAAGTAACAAAAACAAAAAGATATGTATTTTCTGGTGATCATACATGCCTGAAAACATAGTTATGAATATTATATTCCATGTCTAACAGATCTCACACAGTGGACCTTTAAACCTATGAAATCAAAAAATCTTATTTATTGCTGGACAAATAGTCTTTAGATTAGATTATCAACTTTGTTCTTGCACAGAACACAAGCGCGAGACGAGGAAGTTAAACACCTAACCAGGTGTGCAAAGAGCAGTAGCTCTTGGATATACAGATAAACATTAAGTAGGGTAGATATGAATATGCTTAATTATACACAGCACCAACAAAAATATACACAGTGCAGGTAAGTAAGAATAGAGTACATTATAACAGATGTACCGATCAGACTGCTGCTCCCACCATGTAAGAAGGAGCGCTACAGCAGGTCCTTCATTCCAACAGCTGTCAGACTCTTTAATACCAGTATGACTTCATGCTTTCTTCCATATATTTCTTATATAAATGAGTCATTTCTAATCCACCTTGTGTATACGAGCTGCTGTGACAAGTACATTTTCCCAGTGTGGAACCATTGACGTCTATCTGATCTTATTTAAAGTATAAATACAGATGAAAATACTCCATTACAGTGGCTCAAGTTAAAGTTTAGAAGTACTTTTGTTGTTTGACACCCTTCAGAATGTTTTATCATTAATTTAGTCAGCAGCCAGTTGTTGATTATTTTCATGACTGATTATTCTGTAATAATTTGTTTTAGTTAAAAGTTAATCACAATTTCCCAGAGTCAACGTGTTCATATTAAAATTATTAACTTGTTTTGACAAACAATCCAAAACCCAAAGACATTTAGTTTACTGTCAAAGCAGCCGATTTGAGAAGCTCCAACCAGAGAATGTTTGTCATGTCTGCTTGACGAAAACGATGAATCAAAATACGTGTCAGTAGGTCCATTAATCATTTCAATGTATTATTACGTTATAGACATGTTAGTGTATGAGCAGCATTTTAATGTTGGAGCTGCTACTACTGTTGGGTAATCCATAATGACACTTTATATGTTGTAAGATTATCATGTGTTTTAATCTGAAATGTAACGACAGCTGTCAGACAAAAGCAGTGGAATATAAGTACAATATTTTCATCTGAAATGTGGCAGAGGAGACATCAGAAGTATCTCAAAACTGTCTTATTGTATTGATCAAAGTACAAACTCCAAACAAATGACACATTTGCCTCTTGATTTTTCTGTGTCAGTGAAATTGAAAGACAAATATGGATTAATTTAATCCCTGAAGGACAACATGCTTTGACTGTGGATTAAAGAGCAGCCTCACGGTCAGCAATGCAGTGTTTATTTACAACTCGTTTCCTGCCAAACTATTATTAGTATAACACTCTGTACAGTTGTTCTCCCGCTGTTGTGATGTTTCCACACAAACTTCCTGGAAAAATGTTTCAAAGGCACTTGACATGACGGACAAATACTTATGTATATATAGTGTGATTTTCTTCTTTAGTGAAACATGAAGTGATGAAGAGCTTTGTAGTGGTGCATCCATGTTGATACTATATGACCCTCTGTGAACAAGTGGATATTTTTAGCTAACATATCTGGCTCGGGGCCTGAAAACTTCAGCTTTTAGATCAATGTATGACTCCGTGCTTTGTTAGGAGAACAAATATCCAGTAAATCTCAATTTTCTTAAAACACGTCTCGCTTTAAATCCAAATATACTACAAATGTTTGTACATCCTAGTTGTAATCCGCTGAACTTACTGGTTCAACCAGGAAGCAGAATTAAATATGCACTTAGGGAAAGAAGAAACTCTTACTAGTTGAATACTTAAAGGCTCAGAAAAATCGAATGTGATATTTTTTCCAAATGAACCAGACAAAAACAAACATCATTCATGGATAACAGACAAATTTTTACAGTTTTCATGAATGATTGTGAATATTCGACAGATTAATTTTACACGTGATGTATAAAATGTGTTTCCTCCAGCAGCTCTACACCATTAAAAGAGTATATTTACTATCTAGTGTCATGTTTACAGCCTGCAGGTTGTCACTGCTCGTATGTGAGTGTCATGGCAAGTCTTAAAAAATGAAAACAAACATTACTCAAAGCAAATGAAGTTAGAGCCGGTACCTCCCGAGATCTTATTGGTAGATTGTGTTCATGGAAACTGCGTTATGGGCACGACTGTGAAGTCATTAAGAAGCTTACAGACGTTCTGGCAGATTAGGTTTTTCTCTTCTAATCCTGCAGATTACCACAGCGCAAGCCTGCTGGCTGGGAGTGCTTCGTTGCGCTGCGCAGTTTCTTTACATTGGCCATTTTTTGTTGCTGTCACATCACTGGACTACGTAGACTAAGACAGAAGCCAGGATTTAGGGATGCTTTTTAATTTGGACTTAATGAAACATGTATTTTTGTAAGCATTACATTATGGAGGTGTTCTTTTTGTTTTGACACAGCGTAGGTGGCAGAAGTTGGTTCGCAACAGAACTACTGACCTGCACCTAGGTTGAAGATTGGCTAGACGAGGAGGATCATCTCTTTTGCAGACTAATGTAGACAGTGTCCGTCGCTCTGTAGTGAAATGGAGACAGAGCCATGTTGTGAAGAGCACAAAGATCCTGCCGTGGAGCCCACAGAGCCTGAGGCCATTTCTGAGAGTGCTGACAGGGACAGTCACACCAAACTGCCCTGTGGGTCTGCAGAGGAAGGCGAGGAGCTATGTGGGGAAGAGCTGGCCGAAACAGAGCGCTGTGCAGAAGAGAGTAAAAGCACTGAGATAAAAAGCCCCTCTGATCCTGAGCAAGAAAGTGGCGGCACAGAATGCAAGGAACAGAAGAAACTGAAAAAAACAAACAGCTGGAAGATGGTGCGGTTCCAAGACCCATCACAAGATGATGATGTGTTGGAGAGGGATAGCTCAGCAGAGAGTCTCTTTCCAGAATATGCACTGAAGGAGTGGACTACCTCAATCTTTGAAGAGCTGTTTGTGGCTGAAGATTGGCAGGACATCACAGGTACATCAGTGACTGGTAGAGACAAACTTTAGACTTGGTAGAGGTGCATCACTAATTTATCAATAATTGCTTTGTATCTACTTAAGTTTAACTTTTACATTTAAGTTTGGATTAAAACCCTGACCGCAAAAGAACATGAACATGTCTGAGATTGTTTCTGGGCATGTGTTTACTAACAACTAGCAGATTAAGCTCATTTCCTCTTGCACGACCCTCACTTCCTCTCCCTCACGCAGAGGACCGGCTGTTGAGGAAGAAGGTGCTGGAGTCCAGCGCCCCAAACGCCCCGCACCCCACCTGGGGCCAGGAGGTTTCTGTGAAGATGCAGTGTGTCCTGGAAGATCGCACTGTGGTGGAGAAAGACTGCAAGCTTGTCTTTGTTATTGGAGAGGGAGACGTAAACCAGGTAAAAAAGTTTTAATGCAAACATTTATGCACACAACGAGGACTTCAATTTCAGTTTAAGAAAACCTAAATGCAAATGAATGCTGTGCAAATAGTCTCTCATTTCATCTATCTCTGCAGCTGGCTAACACCCATCAGTTCCCCTTTTTTTCTACTCTGTTTCTACACCACAGTTGTACAACAACAACAACAGCAGTGTTCATGCTTTTTTCCCACACCAAAATTGCTCAGGTTTTGATAAAAAATTGGACTGATAAGCAGAATCGATAATGGCATTGGTATCAATAAAATCTTATGAATTGCCATCCCTAGTTGGCAATGACAGTGTTAACATGATGGTGTTGAAGCAGATACAACATTACCATCTTAGTTTAACATGTTGAGGTGCTAACGTTTGCACATTAGCACAAAACACAGTTTGCATCTGATCCTGATAGGAATGTGATCAGTTTTGTGGGTTAAAAACTAAAAGTTCTGGTGCATGAATGTGTTTACCAAGTTTTAATAGTTAGTGAGACATTTCACTCAAAATCCAAAAGCTCTAGAGGAAACGTCAGGGAACCACCAAAATCAGCACAAGTAATCCTGCAGGAACCACAAATATGTGGACCAAATCTTGTGGCAATCCATCTGATATATTTTAATCTGAGCCAAAACTGCCTGACATTGCTAAAGCTAGCGTAGCTAAAAAGCCGCTCCACATACAAGAACTGGAATCTACCATCAGATGTTTAAGTGAATTAAGGACACTGAGATACGCAATATAAAATTAAGCTTGAACGTATCTTGTGTAATTATGTAAAAGCTCAGTGAGTAACAGATTGTTGTTTGACACCTGTAGGCCCTGGAGGAGTGTGTCATAGCCATGCAGCAGGGCGAGATCACATTACTGCTGGCAGATTCGCAGTATGCTTACGGACTTCTGGGAAGGTAAGAATTTTTCCAGCTATTGTTTTTGAATGGTTAAATATTGAATTAAGGAGCACGAGAGTCCAGTTGGCCAGTTATAATTGTTTCCAAGTATCATCCCGACATGAGTCCCAGGCGTCTTGTACCTGTTGCTGTGGGGGCAGCCTGGTTATCCAGAGGTAGCGAGGTTAATGAACCATAAACAGGAGCAGATGGCTTCCTCCTAACACCATTTAGAGGCAGCCTATCAATGGTGTGTGTGTGTGTGTGTGTGTGTGTGTGTGTGTGTGTGTGTGTGTAACCTCCCAACCTATGGGAGGACACTACTCACATTACGACCAATGTCTAAGGTTTATAACCTTTGCACCATTACAGAGCCAGTATAAACACAGAAGAGATTGGTGTGTCACTGATGAGAACCCATTGTTTGTAGTTTTAATGTTGACTTTAGAGAACCTGAAAACGCGAGAACGAGGCATTAATGCAGCACAGTGATTTGATGAGATTGTGTATAATGACATCTTAGTGAAAATATCTGATAGGGAAGTCTTTTGAGGCGGCTCTAGGCGGACAACATGAATGTGTTTAATGGGATTTGATTTGTTGGCTGTTTGATTGCGAAGCAAATTACTTTCTGTAGTTCCCGCCACTGTTAGGCTGTTCAAGCAGACAGTAATATACTTTATATTGAGCAAAATTATGACCATTAATTTAATTCTGAAAGCGATATTATCAACTCTGTGCCAGTGTTTGTAAAAGCCCACACCCATTAGAGTAAATGAAACCTTATTAGGTGGCTTCACACACTCAACCCAGAGCCAACATTGTGCTCTGTGAGTGGACAACAGTCCTCCAGTCAACTAAAACAAAATGTTGTTAATATAAAAGCTCGGTAAAACCCTAAAGTACAGGGCTGGACTGCATTTTTGAGGCTCTGTGCTGTGCTACATGTAAGGCATACTGTGCCATTAACAGAGTAGCTCTACAGTGGAGTAATGCATAAAAACAAACATGCAACCACAGGTTATCATGTGGCGGTAAAAGCCTTAAAACATGCAGGATCCAGAGCTAAATTCATCATTCACAACAAGAGTACATTTAGCTGTGTTGACAACATAACTAAATGTACTGAACACTGTGTTGTGTAAGCATGTTTCTGTGAGTACTCTACTGTTACAGCCTCTTCTGTGTGTGTGAGGTCCTGTTTGTTTTATGGAGGTCTGTGAAGGGAATGATGGGACACAGGGTATATGTGAGGTGAGACTGAGAAGTCTTTGAGGTGTTGTCTAGAGCCTCGCCCTCTGTCGTGTGCGGAGAAGGAGGCCAAGAAAAAAAGGGGGGGGGGGAGGTTAGTTAATGATTGTTTTGATGCAGCTGATTAGGGTTGTGTGCTGCTGAGTCAAATTTAGCTGTGCCATAAGGTTGGCAATCAGAGCTTCATGCCAGCTCTTTAAACAATATTCAGTTATCAAGGTTGTGATTTCCTCCTGTCACTGAGGTTAATGATTTGGCATGACTAGTGGGGCAATCAAGAACATGCACAGTGATACAGCCTGTTACAAACTGAGCTAAACTCCAAGGTACACAGGTTAAAAAGATAAAACTCTGAAAAATCATCTGCCGAGGGGGCCTTAAAGGAACAGCGAGGCATCTGAGGACATATGTTTATTTGCTTTGAGAGGCCAGCTAACTTAGCTAAGCATAGCTCACTAATCGATGATTTGTATCTTGTTTATTTAGTCCGTAGATTGAATAAATGATCATTTGCTGTTTTACAATACGCTCTGTGCTGGACTGTTTCTTGACTCTGAGCAGTAGCCGCACAAGCGGAAATTCAAAGAAATTACTGCTGAGGGAGCCTTAAAGGAACAGTGAGGCATTAAAGAAATTACTAGTCATGGCGAAGAAATAATTCGACACTTAACTCATTTCACACTTTTGGTTTTTGCACAATTTAATAAACTGTGTTATGAACTTTAGGTGTCAGTAGATTTTGATACCTTTGGTCAGAGCTGTTTACTCCTGTTTCCAGTCTTTGTGCTAAACTGAGCTAACCCTCTGTTAGCTGTAGCTCCTTATTTACCATACAGACATGGGAGTGGTATTGATCTTTTTGTCTAACTCTTGGAAAAGCAAAGCAAATATGACACAGAACTCCTGGGTTATCATTCATGGCATGTTGCTCTTGAGAGACGCATCTGCTAAACCTCTCTGTTAAGCTCTATTGCAAATGTATTTAAGAAATGATTTATTTGAGCAAATAAGCCGGCAAAAATAAGGATCACAAGCAGTGACAGACATCATGTTTCAGAGTAGATTTGACAGGCGCAGCATGTCTGTGTTGTAAAATGACAGCGAGACAATGAGGGAAAATCTCATTAGCCTCTCTCTGTTTTCTGGCAGATGCATTGATTGAACTCTGTCAGTTGTCTGTTGCAAACAGTGCCGCTAAGAGCACTTCACAGTTATTTATAAGAACAGTGTGCAAAGCCGGTCAGACAGTATGATTCAACACAATGGAGTGGTCTGTAGCTCACTGTGAGGCTGATGGGCTGGCCGCAGAGCCTGATGTGATCAGAGCGCCTGAAAAAAAGGTGAATTAGAGGATAATGAAACCCCTGAAAAAGTCTGGAACATTTGTCTGATTGACCACAACAACAGACATGCTGGTTGGGACTAATTTTACAGAGAGAATCACTGACGTTTTCCCTGTGTCATTAAAGCCAAGAGCCTTTGAAAGCGGAGATGTGACGAAACAGCAGCCTGCGTCAAAACTATCCCCCACTGAGACATAATACTTAGTCAGAGACGCAGAGTGCCTCCTCTCAGTCAGCGGGTCATTATCGGAGAGCAGTGGAAACTAACATCTGTTGGATCTCTGGACAGGCTAAACTTTAACACTCATAAACTCTCTCGGGGCCAGAGGGAATCTGCCTCATCAGGCCTGCACAACCCCAAAGTCAACAACATTATGTGTCACTGGCAGCTGCTTTATTTTTCATTTGAATATAACCACACTTGCAAAACAAGAAACCATAGTTGAATGAGGCTGCACTACTTCCAGTATACAGTACAAAGTGCATTCATGTGAGCTGCATGTGAAAGTCTACACATTTCAATGCGTCCTCAGTGTGATGTGGTGCACTGTGAGGTTACTTTGGCCGTCTGTCAACAAACTTAGAAGCTTAAATCCTGGTGCTGCCAGCAAAGATGTTACCGTACTTACTACCTCAGTGGCACATGCTGAAGTGGAGTTAATTAGACCACTGGGATGTGTCATAGTTAAATTAATAGTTTAATCCAAGTCCAGATGGACAATGTCAGCCAGTTAATCATTCCACTGTTGCATTAATGTGTCATGAGGGGATTGTAAGCTATTTATGATCAAGTACTGAAGTTCAAGTTTATTTTGCACATCAACCACAAATGATTCAAACATGCAGGGTCAGGTTAACATGGCCTCTTTTTTTGGGCTACTGCTGGGCAGCACCGGTGTGCACTCACTAAACACAGGAAGCAACAGTCAGATATTAAACATGTGTAATGTTTTGCAGTAGCTGATTGTGTCATTACAGCTTGATTGTCACATGTTTTGTATTGTCATTATCATTTTTTTCCCAAGTATTACCATCTACAGAAAGAACTGTAAGGGACCCAGAGTTGAACCTTGCTGTATCCCACGTGGAATAACAATAACAGATAATAAATTACTGGCAGAGACTACAGCATGCAAGTATAGTAGATAATCACATGCTAAACAAATACCCTTTAATGGAGACACTGTGGAGACACACCAGATGGCTATCACCTTCCATTTCAGAGGGGAGAAAAACAAACAAGTCCTACTGGTGGGTGGAGAGACACGAATCTCCCTCCTTTTGACCCCATCAGGAGGTGGGACTGATGCTGAAACCCTGATTACACAAAGCTTACTGATTTGCCACTACAGCGGCAGGGTGGAGCAGGGTGACTAAAGCTTTAGTTCGTGGGAAAAGAGTGTAACTCTACCTTGGTGATTGATATTTATTGCATAATATTCATCATCTTGTTAGACGGCTGTGCACTTGATCACGTATGTTAGTGGTTTGTTGTCAGATGGCCAGGCTGTCATGGTGTAGTAGATAGTAGATAGAATAGTGTAGGTGTAATTACATCAAGAGGGCGTGCTTGGTTTAGTAATTTGGTTTGGTTGAACGAATTTCTAAAATGCAACATATCAGTCTTGCTTGTTGATAAAATCCTGGACTTCATCATCATATTTCATCATCATATTTCATAATAAAATCATGACAGTAAAAGACTGTAAAATATGACATTAAATGTTACAGTCATACTTCGCACTTTTACTGTCATGGTTTGGCAGTTTTTCACTGTAAAATCTACAGACATTTCTTACAGTGTATCAACCATGCAGGCAGTGTTTAGCTCAGTTGGTAGAGAAGCCGCCCCATGAGCGAAGGCTCAGTCTTTGCTGCAGAAGCACAGGGTTCAAATCTGACCCGTGACTCTTTCCCGCATGTCATTCCCAATCTCTCTCTCTCTCTCTCTCCCTACATTTCCTGTCACTCTTCAGCTGTCTATCAAAATAAAGCTTGAAAAGGCCAAAAAAATAATCTAAAGAGGCCATGGATATGTGAATCAAATGTGATGACAATGGATCCAATAGTTGCTGGTGTCTGATAAACACCTCAAAACATAAAATTCATCAAATAGTTCAACAATCATAAACAAGAAATCCATATTTTGGCACATTTATCTTGTTTTTATGCAACCATTACATCAGACAGTGTTTCCACCCAAACTGTGCTGTCATCACAGCAGAATTATGGGAATTGGATCACAATTTTCCCGTGCTGAACATCCAGCTTGTATCTCAAGCTGCTGTTAAATGTCATATTTAATTTCTGGTCTGTGTGCAACTGTTATGTTTGGCATACAGATAGATAACATGCATTGACCAAGTGCAGCGTCTTCTTGGGAATGCGCTCAAGGGGAATCTTTGTTGACACTCTTGAAGGAGTTGGGGTGTGTGGAAGCCTCTCCCTGACGCACACCCATATCCAGTGGGGAATGCAGCAGAAAAAGATAACAGTGACATTTTTCAGGGCAGAGAGGCATGTAGACCGAGAGAGACGCAGTGTCAACGTGAGAAAGTGTCAAGCCGGAAATGCGATCAGCAGGATGAGTGAGGATGAGTGAGGATGCATGTAGGCGTAGCCACCTTTTGAAAGACGTGAGTAATGTCAGTGACTTATGACACATTCGGTCTCTGTGTTCAATGGAAGACGCAAAGGAAGTAAAACTGCTTTGCATGTGTATTAATTAAAATTCAGGCTCCATTTGTGAATATTGCAAGTTTCTGTGTGTGCGCACGTGTGTGTGTGCGTGCGCGTGTGTTCTTCCTCTTTTTACAAGCCATTCTTTTCCTATCGCCCAGTGTAACATGGTGCAAGCAAGAACTGGCAGTTCTGCTTTTCATTTAATCAGGCACTTACTAGCAGACAGGTACAGTGAGTCACTCACAACAGAGCTGGACTGGAGTGTGTCACTTTTCTGCACACGAGCCCTCCGCCCCCCCATCTCTAGATACGTAAGCATGTTGTCCATTCATAATATCTATGAGGTGGAGTTCCTCTCTGTGCTGAAGGTAGTGTGACTCATTCTGCAGAGTCGCTTGGGTCAGATGAATAATGTAACCATTCAGACGCTCCCCTGTGAAGCACAATGATGAATCTAAACCAGTCTGGTCCACGTTGATATTTCCTGTCAGTACAAAATAATTTCTTGTTTGCAGTAACTGACACCGGTATGAAGAACATGTTCCTTTGTCGCGTATGAGGGATTCCAGCAACAGCTGAACTCTTACCCTCGCGGTCACGTGACCTAAACAAGTTTGACTGTAGCTTTTTGGCTCTGTGTGAGTCTTTCCCAGCACAGACACAGCAGGCTGACTAGAAACCACACCCAGACCTCACGCTCCAGGAGCAGGCCAGCAAGCACTGACAGCTGTAGCACGCTCCAGATAAGATCGGGCTTAGTTCCCAGCCAGCTTTCGCTCTCTTCTGTTCTGCCACAATCACTGTCACATTAGTCAGAGGCTTCACACGTTGAACTAAAACTAGAGAGAAATGTGTGAATTTAATCTGAACAGACTTTGTTTTTACCTCTGGAAACTAGATGGTGAGTTGTTTTGGCGCCGCAGCAGTATTTTGCCACTCAGACCGGTGTTTGAACTGTTCATGTCCCTCATCTAATCTCCCTGGATGTTTACCTTTTTCCCCTACTCCTGGCAGGCTTATCTCTCTCATCGACACAACCTTGGTAATATAGCACTGCCCTCAGTTATATCTACTTCTGCTTTCAGTGGTCAGGGAGTATTTAGTGGGATAGTAAATCTCCTCCACTCTTTATTTCATTTTAGGTAGATAGTCTTTTTTAGAGCTGATAACTCTTGGTGGAGTAAAGTTGTGTGACGCTGGTTACAGTTTTGTTGGTGGTTTAGATTTAAATTGTTTTGTTTGTTTATTTTTGTCCCAGTTTATTCCCATTTTGGAGCAACAAACTTTCTTGCAGTGCTTGTCCCTGCTAACTCTGGGAATTGTTGAGTCTCTGTAATATTTAAAGAGTGCGGTAAACCTGGTCTACTACGTGACCTTCCCGGTAAAGATGTTGACCAAGGTCGGTGTGTTTTCACTGGAAGGAACTTGTGTCATCAAAGGAACGCTAGAAGCCACAATATGATCTGAGCAAACAGTACATTAGTCAGCATAAAACAAACCACTTCCTATTGACACACCAACAAAACAATGAAACAATGTAACACAACCGTGAACGCAAACTTGAATTTTAGCTAGGACTGGTTTGCAGTAGGAGACGCGCAGTCTGTGGTATAAGAGCAGAAATAACCCACCAGACCTGAATTAACATCATTGTGTCCTCAGAATTGCAGTGCAACGTCAAATGGTCATGTTGTTTATTAATTTGACACAAGTTTGTTCAGGTATTATGTATATTAAAATATGCATTTATACAACTGTCAACTGTATACAACCTGTCCAGCTGTAGAGGCCTCTCCCCACAGTCCTTCCTGCACACAGACAAACGGTAAACGGTAAATGGACTGTACTCATACAGCACCTTTCTTTCCAGCACTACACGTCTCACACTGGGCTGATTTATGATATATTGTAAATGCTTAATTTTTTAACTAGCCCTCTTCTTCTTCACCGTTTTTGTTGCATTGTTTTGTTTCTCTGTTAGTTACAACCACAAACTGTTGGTCAGCAAAACAGTGTTAAACTGGCGGAAGGGCTGTGCGTCGAGTCACAGGAGTGCTGATGCAAATGTGTGATACAAACAAAATGACTTGTAAAAATAAGAATACTCCAGAGCGCTACTAGTGGCCATAAATATAAATATCACTTGCACTCAAAACTTTTCTTAACAGTACAGATACTGTATGTTATCAGCAAGTTGTACTTCATGTATCAAAAATAAAAGTACTCATCAGAGTTTAATTGTGATATTTCGCACATTATTGGTTTAACATTGCTCCACTGGTTGTAACACATCAAGAATCTGTCTTTTGTCTTCCCTTTGAGATCGTGAGCTTTTCTTTTCAGCTCATCCTTTTTCTTATCCTTCTTCCACTGAAGATGACGATGAGATTCACGCTACGAAAATAAATACTACTGTACAAAAACAAAAATATGTCTTATCTTGTTAGACTCTCACCTCTGATATGTAACTCATACATTGGTGTCAAAACATGCCGTCTGTGCTGAAACACTGACAAAACTGTCACGCTTCACTGGCATCATCTCCTGCCCATTGAGCCTGCGCTGTGTTGTATAACCACGATGTTGCGACAGAGTCTGTTTTCCAGAGCGTGGCATGCAAGAGGGACACAAGATAAACACACATGAGATGGCACTTCAACCTCAACAGCACCTTTCGTACCCATGCCAGGCTCTCTCTCTCTTTTTTTTTTAAATCATCCATCCCCGCTGTGCACAATGCACACAGCCAGAGAGAATGAGAGAGATTAGTGGAGCATGACAAAAAATAGATGGCTGCACAGAACTGGTTTTAAAAGTAACCTAATGCTCTTGTTAGCAGGAAAGTATCCACTCTCCTGTGTGCTATTATCTGGATGTATCTGACTGGGACAAATGATGTCCAAGTTTAAATATAAAAGCACCATTAAAACAAACAATTCAATTATTTAAAATCGTTCACCTTGTAAAGGGTGAAAGCCTCTGAAACCTCCTCCCCGTGACACCTTTCCAAAGTCAGAATTACGGGAGCTACACCTGACCATTTTTGTTACTTTCCAAAACCGATAAACCCATAATCATGTCCACTTTACGCTCCACCTGAGGTGTGCAGAGGTGAAGAAAATAGCTTTTGAAATTTTATCTCTAGCTCTCTTTGTAACCATGCCAGCAGCACGGCTCTCAGGATGGCAGTATCCGTCCAGTCTAGTCCACCTCTTTGGCTCAGAATCAAATCTCTCAACAAGTGATTTCCATGAACATTTGTGGTTCTCAGAGGATGATTCCTACATACCTGACATTTCCTCTAGCACCAATTGCCACGAAATGTGGTACAAACATATTTAGTCCTCTGTCAGGTTGAATGGTAATCAAGTGCCATCATGGTAAATGGTAAATGAACTGTAGCGCCTTTCTAGTCTTCTGACCACTCAAAGCGCTTTTACACTGCATATCTCATTCACCCATTCACACATATTTATACACTGGCTGCAATGCAAGGCACTGCTCATCAGTGGTTAGGACTTAACCATTCATGGTACAGCCTTTGGGAGCAATATGGGGTTCAGTATCTTGCCCAAAGACACTTCGACATGCAGACTGGAGGAGCTGGGAATCGAACGATTGAACAATCATCTGATTAGCGGACGATACCGCTCTACCTCCTGAGCCACAGCCGCTCAATCATCAGGTCTAATATTTTGTTTTATGGCCTTTTAATACCTGCAACAAAATTTCCAATATACTTTGTGTTAAGTGCTAAATATCAAGTGTTTACATGTTAGCACTTTAACTAAGAAGTTGATCCTGTTAAACATTACCTGATTGGCTACTTAGCAACATTTTTTTTTGCATTGTGATTGTGTTATGTTAGCATGCTCACGTTAGCATCTAGCTCAAAGCCTTACTGTGTCTAAGTCAGCCTCAGGGAACAGCTAGCATGACAAAAGACTTTTACCCTTGGTATAATTGCAATAAGATTGTTCTAAGGTGTGTCGTTATCCCAGCGGAATAATTGTTTCTGTAACAGGTTTCTAAAGAGCGGCATGTAAAGTTCAGAGCGTGTTGGCTCTGGTTGACAGCATCTTGGCAGGCCTGTGTCTTCCACCTCACAGCTAATCTAAAAATGGGCAAAGAGATGGATCATGGGTGGACTTAAGGCAGGATGGATGAAGCCTGGGTGCTCAAACAAGTCTCAGTACAGTTGTCAAATTAGCTATAGAGACCGTAACTGTTTTTGGTACCAGACTGTAAACATTTTAACTTGGGGTCTTATGGAGACTGATTTGTTCTGTAGCCAGCCTCAAGTGGACGTTCGTGGAACTGCAGTTTTTGGCACTTCCACATTGGCTTCACCTCACAGCCATGGAGGTTGCTGCTTGGTCTCGCCCACTCTGTATGACGGCAGGCTTTTCACTCTGCCTTCAAATGTGGAGAGTGAGTGAGTTAAGAATAGCTATAAACACTTTGGCCTACAACACACTGCACAAGCTATGTTTTCCTAGTAGCTTAGAGCAGCTCTTACTCTCCTGTATTATACACATGACTTTGTATTCGTAGCTGCTTTCTGTCTCCTGTCACTGCCCAAATGCAGAAGCTGGTTCTGGGATTCTTTGACCTCCTGGACCACCCAGTCCCATTCGTCACTTGTGGCTTGGAGAAGTCACTTCTTATTATAACTGTACTTTTTAAGATACACATTTCAATCTACCAGAGAATGCAACTTTCCCCGTAACGTGAGCTCAAACAGACGGGGTGGTGATAACAGGAACAGAGTTGCCGGGCAACTCATGAACCCACTTTATACATTTTGCTCATTTGTTACTCCACTAGAATGGAAGCAGATGGGATAGTGGAGGGGCAAGCTGTTACTTACTGACAGTGACACACTGTGCACACACAGACACACAGTTACACAGTATGTAACAGGTCTGTATCGACAGGTTAACATGCCGAATTCATCACGTACTGTGCCACAAGTAAGCACGACTATGCATCTGAGCAAATAAGTGTTTGTAGAGCTGCGTGGTGCTGCTGCTGCTGTTGTGGAGGGAAGTGAGGTGGCGGGTGCTGCCTGCGAGCCTGGAGGAAAGAGATCTGTAGCAAAGGAACAAGTGGTGCTGCTGGTGTGTGCGTGCGTGTGTGTGTGTGTGTGTCTCTGTGCTAAGGGGGATGAAGCAGTACCGTCAGTGGGGACGTGGAGTGTGACTCATCTCGCTGAGACGTCAGTGCGCCGTCATCACTCGTCTGCAGTGGTCTATCACAGACACATACGCACACATGCAGAAACACACACACACACACACATGCACACCCAATAGACTTTAAAAATATTCCACTCAAAGTTAATGACTGGCAGACTCCCTCTGACATCCTCACTGCAAAATCAAAATCAGATGTGCATTAGGGATTATTTAAGTAGATCTCATTATAAATGAAACCATTGCAGTGGTTTTATAGCTCTGTTAGCATTAGCTGAACTTTGGTAAGGTTTCATATTGTCATTCCAGATGTCCAGATGTTGAAGGACAATACAAGTGAGCTCATGTATAGAAGAACACGGCATCATCTGTTTGGAAAACAGCATGAAACTCCCTGTTAATGTGCAGCCCTCACTGTGATGAGAGTGACCTATGCCATTGCCACTGGCTCCAGTCAAGTAAAGTCAAATCCTCCCTCCTGAAGAAATGTGACTCCCTCACTCACGAGTGACGCCCCGGGTCTCATAGCTACACAGCCATCGGAGACAGACTAAAGGAGCGTGCTAATGGCATCGCTGCATTTGCTTTACACAGCCAGCAGACACAGGCTGCTCCTCCGTGACAACCTGACTAATAAGTCAGGAGTTCAGTGTGCTGCTATTGATTCACGGGTTACACAGAGAGGTTCAGCTTGCAGCTGCCGCCGCTGCTGCTGCTGCTGCTTCTGAAAGGAAGCTGAATCTTTATTGGTTAGATAACAGACACACACTCACAGAGGCAGTCATATTTCTCCTGGACAGCAGAACGACAGGAGGGCGACAGTGAATGATAATGATGTTTTTGTTTGATGTGCACACACTGCACAACTTCAGAAAAGCCAACATGTACGCGTAATGTATGTGCTTGTAAATGACTCTTCAAATATGTCCAACATTAAAGACGCGAAGGCCAGGTGTAGCTGTACAGTTGCATATGAGTTACAACTGCTGCCTTACATCTCTTTTAATCATCAGTCAGAGCATTGATAACTGCTGTCTGTTTGTTGGACGCCCAATTTGCAAAATGATATTCAAGAAAAAGGTGACATTTTCTCAGCTGCGGTTATCTGGTTTCAGCACATGCATGTGTGACAGCTCGGACTTCAGAGGGAAATTAATTTCTGATCAGTATCTCTTTATGACATTTATTCCTGTACCAGAATGTCACACATAAAGCAATGAGCAGCTTGTGGTCACAGCGTTAGTGTTCACAACTCTGTAACCACAGTGGGAGGAAAACAGTGACCCTGCTGAATGATAATGAACGTCTCCGCTATATTTCATACCCAAATCACACTTTTTTTGTTAGCAAAAATAAATCTTTTATCTGAGTGCAAATTAAATTGTTAGTCTAAATAGAAAGCAAAAAATACTCTTCCAACACTGAGGGATTTATATGTCCGCTGAAGTAGGCAGACATTTATGTGAAACGTATAAGAGTAATGGAAGAGGAGGACTTTCATCTTTCAAAGAGAGGGATTTTTGGCTCCGCGCTTAGAATTTGTCGTAACTTTGGAAGCTTTGAAGTTCAGAAGTGAAATCCAAAACTGGCAGCGTTTCGGGTTTATATAAACAGTAGGCATAACGTCTGTGCAAAGAAAGAACTGAGCTGTCATTGCTGTTAACTACATCTTCACATTTAGCTTGCTGAAAATCCATTTAAACTAAACGTCACTCCCCGGGGTCGCACAAGAAATTGCCACTTGACCACATCGTGCACATCTCGGAGACGTCTGCTTGTTCATATTGATTGATTATGGATTTAGAGTCAATCCTGGGATGAGATATCTTCTGCAGGTAACAGCAAGGTTGATAGTCTTGATAATGACCTCTGGGGATATATCTCTGTGTAAAACATATCGCTCTTATCCACCCTAACGCAGACTGAGAGCTTTGAACTTTTTTTTGTGAGTAATTATTCATTGAGATGCTGCCACATCCAAGCCCGAACCTGTGAGAGATTTCAGATTGTTGCATAAGGTAGAATCTGAAACTTGTCCTGCTCACCTGTGAGAGTGAAGCTGCTGAGCCTTCTTCATTCATTCGCTCGCTGCAGAGAGGTGGAGCTCACAGCTGACTTCAGTCTAATTAAATTGATGAATTAGCTTGACATGAGACTTGGAAAATTGATACGGACAAGCTTGACGTGATGGTTAATTATTATTTATAATTCATCACACTTTGTTTGCCATTTATTATTGAACATGTGCAGTGATGTGGGGATTTCTTGTTTTAAGCTCCATCAAGTGGCATGTTTTTCTAATATAAATGACTGTGCAATATAAAAAGGTCACTTGTGGCTTGGCTCACTGGTTTTATATGGACTGAATGGTTGAGCCTCAAGCCTCTCATTAGACTGTATCTACACAAAGTCTGCTGCTGCATCCTGAGAATGAAACAGAATTCAAGTAAATGAATGTTTGGTGAAGAAACTCAAACATTTGATAAGCTGGAAGCTGGATATTTTTCTTAAGATCTGGTGGAGACTAAAGCTAAAACCTGAGTTAGACTTAACATTTGTCAGGCCACCACCACAGGCCACATCGGATACAGAAGAAGTAGAGTAGATGTTTCTGAAGAAACGTTTTTTGGCCAACGCATTTCAGCCTCATGACCATATACCAACAACAACATGACCGTATACCAACAACATATCTGTATACCAAGCCCATATGTGTAGCTACCCCATTGGCTGGCAGATATTTCTGTGGCTGTATATAATTGGTTGTCTTTCATATTTTTTCATACTTACCAGTGATGACCATGATGAAGGCCACAAGCCAAAACATGTCAGTTTAACAGTAAAGCTGTTCGATATCCTTCCTTATACAAGTGTTGCTGGACTTTTTACCTCTATACGGCATGCGTTCAGGCACGGTATTAAGTGTAGGTCACCTACACTTAATACTGGGGCTCAGAGCCCAACACATAATCACTGTAGTTATGTAAGTAAACCAGGGGAAACTAAACTTGAAGGGTCATGATTCAGGTCATGTCAGGTCACATCATATAGTGTGACTGAAATGTGAGCCACTACACTTTTTCTTTTTAAATCACCCAATCAGTTTATTAAGCATCAAACAATGTAGACATCATTTTAAAAAGAAAACTAGACTTTGTACTTTACAGTTAAGGTGTTTGCACATTTTTCTGTACTCATACGTTCACACCTCAATTAGGTCCATTGACACAAGGCACTGGTTCTGGCATTCATCTTTCCTCCTGCAGAAAACGACCATATAGACTCTACTTTCTCTACTTAAAGCTGGCTTAATAAAGTTAAGGTAACTAAATAGTCTCTCTGAAACGGCCTGGCGACTGCACATCCCTGCTATTAAACAGCCACTATATGCCCTGCAGGTAGTCCAGGGCTGAGATTGGATTCATTTTAATAGGCTAAAGAAATCTGCTGTAGATTATATGGGGACTTTTGAAGAGCTCAGCAGCCAGGATGTAGGCAGTGGTTGTCCTTGATCCCTGCGAGCATCGTTGGTTCATTGCTGGAGGAGGAAATAAAAACAAAAAGGAGAGGAGAGCATGCCGAGGCAGCAGCTGAAAGGTGTCATGTGGGTCAGCGGTGATTAGCCCCACACCAATGTGCTGCCACTCGGAGCTCATTCAATGGATTCTACATGATTGTAGATAGGAGGTTGTTTTGCTGTAAATTAAGTAGTATGGCAGCAGGCGAGGAAAAACAGCTGTGACGTCTCACCAGTACCAGGATTAAAGCTAAGCTCCTTTGCAGCACTGCATTGGTGCCGTGTGTTCGTCCAAGTCAAAACAGACACTGAACAACAGCAGCAGCAGACCTGTAAAAAGATAAAAAAAATAAACAACCTCATAAAACCTCTTGGATTTTGTATTACCAAAGCTGCACACCACATTTATTACGGTATATTAGTGCACTATCTGAGGTTGTAACCATAGAAACCAGTGTGAGGTACATCGCTGGCCTTTCCATCTTTTAAATGACGTCAAAGTGACCACTGTTTTCCCTCGGAGGGAGTTTTTCCTTTCATTCAGAGCAGCGAGGGGCCTGCTTGACAGATAACAGGGTGAGTCAGCGGCACTATCATACACCTTAATGAGGAAGTTTGCTAAGCCATAACACATGAATCAAATTCATCTATAATGAATGCTTTATTCCCCATGAGACAAGAGGGGAAAGCTTGTTGTCCCTATCACGTCATCAATATGAACACAAAGACAGTGGAAATATTTCTCTTTTAATCTCTTTATTGTCACAATACAAGAAATACAACCACGTCACACAAACGTCCGACAATAAAACACTGCTGGGTGAGTCACTGGACGTTTGATTAATTTCTTTTGTTTGGTATTGAACGCTGTGCTAGAAGGTCACAGTGAAAACTGTAAGGAGACCTCTGCTCATTTTATTAAAGTACTCAAAGGTTATATAGAGAGAATAATAGTAATAGATATGTTTTTGACCAGCCTGACCTCTCTCACATTTTTCTGTTTTTGAAGTGCGTTCGTTGATGACAGAGGTTTGCAGACAGGATTAAGAATGGGGACGTAATCTTCCTGTGCATTAGTTGGAAAAATAGATATTAAATCACCACAACAATGGTGCTCGAAGCTCGACACAGCTGCACAAGTTGCTGCAAGGTGCCTTAACTCCTGAAGGAGTAGTTTGGATTTTGAAAAAAACTAGCGGTTTCCCTCTGATTCCAGTCTTTATGCTAAGCTAAGCTAACTGCCTCCCAGCTGTGGCTTCACATTCGACATTGTTATTGATTGTTTTATCTGTCAAACTTCTCTTTTTAGTTGAGATATATGTTTAATCATATAATCATATATAATTTGCTCATACTTTTGTATTTTTTCTTATATTAAATTTTGAATGCAGGACTTTTACTCATTTAACGAGTATTTCTACACTGTAGTATTCCTACTGACTACTTAACCCACCACTGATGAAAACAAATCTTAGTATATCAGTCTTAGAAAACCTCTGTGACTCCACGTACTGTACCCTGAGAAAATAGAAACAGTAGTGACTATTTTCAAGCTACACAAAACTCCTCAAAAACTATGTTGCTGCAACAACTATGTCAAGCCAACCAGAGTCTTAATAACTAATGAGTCAGTGATGAGTCTCAGAGAGGCAGAGCGAGGCTGACAGGAGAAGGCCGAGGAGGCCGGCTCTGCCACCCAGTTTTAAGACCTGGACCTGGTCTAAAGTTGCAGGTTCAGGTTTCATGAGGATCTTGCGGAGGGATCTCACCCCGTTGACGAGCCTGTGCTTCCTGTTTGCACTAATAAGACCCCGGGGGCTCATTGGCTGAGCTCAGCACAGCAGCACACTGGTGTGGTGCTAATCACCAGTGACCCACATGACACCATAAACCGTATAGATCTGTCAGCACGCTGCGTTCTCAGATTACGCTTGACAGCTCGCCGCTCATGTCGATTTTATTTAACACTTATGATTGCAGCAACTGAGGCTCGGCTCTCAGTTATTCATGTTATTCCACCATGTTTAAGGCATATATCCGTATTTGGTGTTCTGCAGGGGTTTTTATGCTTACTGCTTGTTCATATTAGCTGCTGACCTCAATGACATAATGCTTCAAAGGTCACCTGTTGAATGCTACATGTGAATTTAAGGAGTTAGTGTGTGCTTGTGTGTGTGTGCGTGCGTGCGTGTGTGTGTGTGTGTGTGTGTCCCCTGTTTCCTTTGTAGGATAATAACACATCATTTGGGATCATTCATTAAGTTCTGATGTGGCACATTTTGTTTGTTCAGTTAGCACTGAAGCATCTGTACTCGCATTGATTAATAAAAAATGACTCATCACGTCTCATCTAATGCGTCCTGATCTGTGTGAGTCATGAGCCGCAAAATGGGTGTGTTTCCTCTGAAAGAAATCAATATCTAACGACATTATGACACAAGAGCCTCTGCTGCTGAGTTATTTACAAACCAAACAATGTTGAACACGTGAGGCAACATTTGTAGGTCGAGTTTGTAATAATGATATGATAGAATAACCTTTTCCTTTCCTTCCTTTAATGAGGCATCCAGTAAATCTGCCAACATTGTCAGCTGGTGATACATGTGCTGTTTTCTGTCATTGCCTTAGTTAAGTCTGGTGTGTTTTTGAAGAGTTCATGGTCATTATTTACTCTGATTGTTTTATTCGAGTGTGTGAGTGTGAAATATGTACATTTCTCTCTGATGAAATTAGATGGATTTGAACATTACAAGTTATGTGATTCTGTATCTATGATGACTGAAAATGACAATGATTAATACAAGTCTGAAGTCTTTACTGTTCACTATAGAATAACAGACTGCATAACTTTACTTCTATATTTCCATTTTCGTTACTTTATGGAGCCCCAAAACTGACATAAGATAAAGTTATCAAGTCAAAAATACAAGTAAAGTCCTAATACTGGGAAAGAAAAATATGTGTTAATTTTCCTATTATTTGGTCAGCTATGGTTAGCTTGCTGTGTTATACTACAGGAAATATTACACTTCATTTATCTGATACATGTAGTTTATGAATTAAAACAAACAAATGATTGTTTTATATAATCTGATGCATTACTGTAGCTTTAACCAGGTAAAAAAACATTTAAATTAACCAAATACATTCAGTATAATGTATAATTCTGCTTATACTATAATATATACTATATTGCCAATAATAGTTTAATAACAACAACAACAACAAACGTGGGCCATTTTTCTGAACTGAATTCGATGCTTTAAGGACATTTTGATGACTTGTTGTGTTGCTGGTTTCACGTAAGATGAGTATCTTTAGAGTATTTTGGAGTCTTTTTTCAGGTTGTTCAGAAAACACAAAAAACTGAACCAAATATTACTATACTACTATACTGCAGAAGGGTAAAATCACATGATCTGCTCAACTGAGGATGTAGGCGATTTTACCAGAAGTGGCCAGCATCATTATTTTAGGAAGGTGACGACATATATATTAGAATGAGTCCAAAGCAGCCACTTACCAGGTTTCTCATTCACATTATACTGCGTCTGCTCTGATAAAGAAATCAAGTGATGTATGAAGTCTGGAGTCACTAGCAGGGCACAGTCGGCAGGACACTGTGTGTGTTATTGTTATTCACTGAGCACTGTTACATAATGCACAGCCTTCGGAATATTGTGTAATATATTTAGATAAGAGTAAAGAAGAATATTCAAGGACAACAAGTAGCTACAGTGTGTGCATGTTCTATATGAACTGTGGCGATGGACTCACATTCTTAGTATCTAAGTGCGTGACATTAGCAGAAAAGAAGGATCTCTATGTATGAAGCTTGTCTTAGAAAGACTATCATTACCCAGTGTAACCCAAGCCATGTGCTGTACGTTCTTCATAAATGAATCAGCTGTCTTCTCCTCTGCTGCTCTTACACGACCTGTTACGCAACTCGTAAACATGCGGTGGTATGCAAAAACAAGTTGACAGGACTAAATGCCGCCGTCAAAAATAGTTCAGACCGGCCTCTAAATGATCTGCATCTAGATGCAGATAAAGGCTCTGAGCGACGCTTCCTCCAGTCCTGAGCGCAGGGATCCAGCTCAGCTCAGGTTTCGGCAGCCTCGGATCTGCTGCCGGTTTCACACTTCTGTGCGTCCTGTGACAGTGGATGTGGTCTCCAGAGAGGAGAGGTGAAAGGGTAATTTGATCCCACCTGCTGACACAACCTCCCAGTAGCTGGGGATACAACTAATTCTGTTAGACAGACATAAATTGTGTCATTGACACAACCAGTTTGAATAATTCATGACCTCACACAACTCCCAGTACTATCACTTTGCAGCACGCAGTCACTGGGTGGGGTACTTCCTCCTGAACGACTTGGTTTTAGATGTTTGTTTTGCTTTGAGTCCATAAAACTGACTGGATCCTCTTTAAAGCCGAGGAGTATGTAGTAGGATGGTCTGGTTTTAGCAGCATCATGTTTGTGTGTTTAAACACGAAACACACAGTATTTTTTAAATGTTTTTGTCTTATTGCAATCAATAAAGTGCGCCACTTCAAAATCAGCTTTTCAAGACTTACTCATGCTGTCATTGCATTCATTCCCCTTCAGCCTCTCTCTCTCTCTCTCACACACACACACACCTTTGGAATCAGAGCCTCCACAGAGTAACTGATAATGGCCCATTGTGTGCCGTGTGGTCACAGGAGCCCGATGATTGAAAACCAAATTAACTTTCCTTCTGAGTGACTCTTGAGTAAGCTGAAGCCGTCGACGGCTCACAGCTTCGTACCAGTTTCGAATTCTTGTCTGCTTAAATGAGCCAGAGTCACTCAGACGGCTTTTAAAGTGTGTGAGCTGCTGGATACAGTGAGATGTGCAGGGATTTTTCTTAATAGTTGCTAACTTCTGTTTCTTGAGTTTTCAAAACTCTTCACACAGTTCTCTTTACCGACTCTGCACAACACGTGGACCCAAAAACTGACAGCATTTTGCATTATATCTTTAAATTATATTTTTTCATGCTGTTTTTATTATTGTTATCCACCAATTCACCAAAGCATGTAAAGTATGTGAAAACCTATTTGGCAATAAACCTGATTCTGATGACTTAAAGATCATTAAGTAGCAGTACAATATATGCCACTATTGTCCTTATATCTACATATCTTGCATTATATTAAACCACCAGAAAACAGATCACTTCTTTATTGCATGGTTTGTGCCACCTTACTGTATGTACTCACACATACTTGGGTAGAACAACTGCAGATATAGAAGTGCAGCAGTTCTAGTTAACTCTATCTTTTGCATTTGGTCACAAGATCTCATCAAACTTTCTGTCCTCTCTTGCAAGACACCTGGGAAAGAATGTCTTTGCATGCCTGACAATCTTCTGCAGATATGTCCAGACATCCAGCATTCATTGTGTCCAAGAGGGACATCTGATCATGTGGATTGTGGTCATAAACGTTCCACATCTACGAAGAAAAGAATTCCTGTGTGGGGTTGAGGAATGGAGACTAAAGTGGAAGGAAAAGTGAGACCATGCCGGGATAAGCTGTAAACCAGTCCGAGACTGGAGGAGGTGGTGAAACGCCACATCGTCACGTACAATTATAAATTAGTTCTGGATCCTGCCTCACCTGCCCCCTTTCCTCACCTGGATCAAGTCTTTTATAAAGGTCATCAAGTCATGAAAATGACCAGTGTTGTTGTTTAGTTTGTGAATATGACAGTTTTGGTTGGTTGGTTGTTTTTGAGTGAGAATACAGTTCATTAAATCTGAAAGATGTGTCCACTTGATGCATTTTGTGTCAAAGCAATGAAAAGTGATCCATTTAGTCTGACCAGATTAGTCCACGGTGACTTTTGTTGACCGTGTGAAGAGTTTAGAAAAAGAGAAATGTGACTCAGTATTTGCAAATAAGTGTAATCTGCACAGAGAGCAGCTGCCAAAGCTTGTTACAAAAAATACACATACATGATCAAAAACATGATGTTGTGTCTTCAGTTTGCACTGTGTATCTAATAACAAACTTTCCTTGGACACTGTGTTTGTCTTTGTTGAAACAATCCTGAAACACTCGGGAAGTATTCTTTAGTGGTGCTGACAGATAAAAAAAAAAATTCTACTAGTCACTCGTCCTTGGCCTGATTAAAAATACAGCAATATGAATGTTATGAGTGTGAGAAATGAGCAATTTGAGCTGTTTAACCTATAATGTGTTATAATATGATATTAGATCATTGTATCTGGGGTTTGAACTCAACCAGTCACTTAAATATTGTTGAGTTTCCAACCTGAACCGAAACTGAACGTGTTTTTATATTAAGCAAATTAAAAATTTTCTAACTTTCTGATATTATATGAGGGAATTTTGACTTTATTACTACTTAGAACATAAACACACACACAAATACATTCATACAAAGATACATACATACATGTGTGATAGAGAGAGGGAAACAGACCGCACTGTAAAGTCTGTATCTGTGTGTTTATGACCTATGTTTTTGTAAAATGTAAGTGAATTAAGTGGATTTGTCTTTACTGGATAATAAGATGGCAGAGAGAGGAGAGCTCTGATATAAAAACAGGTTTGTGGAGCAGCAGCAGAAGGTGCATGACAGTGTTTGCCGGTTGATGATATCAGCTGTGTGTTGTTTAGTGTGGGTCCAACATACAACAACCTCGGTCATCTCTGTTGTTGACATTTACCATGTGTTTACTGCCAGTGTGGAGCCACGAGTCCTGAGATAACTTCTGTTATGATTTGCAGCTACACAAATAAAACTGAACTGGATGTAGGAAGAAAGCACAAAAACATAAGAACATATGACTTATAATCAATGTTGATTCATTTATTTCAGAAAGAACAGATGCTTTCCCCTAAATCCTGAGGGGGGAAATAAAAAGAATACAGACTGGTGCTCTTTGAGGCGCAAATGAATCATTTTAAGTTTGTTACAAAGCTATTAAATGTCATACATCATTTTATTAATTCAGAAGCTTAAAGCTGTCTTCTATTTTGGTCACACATGGTCTTTAAATTTCATTTATGAGTTACAAAGCTTTGAGTTTGCAGTGCTTTTTACTTCAAAAGAAATTAATTACAGGATTGATTTGAATCATCTTTGAGAGATCAATGTGTTTTCTGTTGGATTTTAAAAGACTCCTGGCCCTAACTTCTTTGCTCTTGGGATGATATTGATAATGTGCATGTTTGTTTTTTTGTCTTTGGTTACACACAGGGAGCCTGATATTCCAGCCTGGGCTCCTTTACTCTACCAGCTCCAGCTGCTGGACATCAGAGAGAAACCAGACCTGTTAACTCTGCCCATCGCAGACCGCATCCGCATCGGCAACCAGAAACGAGAGCGAGGAAACTTTCATTTCCAGAGGGAGGAATACTGCCTGGCCGCCAGAGCCTATTGTATGGCCCTGGATATGCTAACCACACGCTGCAAAGGTACAACCTGCATCAGAAGCTGAATTTATTCATAGAAAATATTTCCATACGGTCGGACTGAATGTGTTGCAGGAGTTGATGTGAGCATTATCTTCTCGGGAAAAGATGAAAATGGAAAACAGAGATAAAAGTGCACATACACACACACACACATTAGGAAGGTAAAGCATTTGATAGAGACCTCAGACACAACATTTCAACATCAATCTCAGCCCAGAATGACATAACAGTTAAGTGCTCTCCTCCAGTCTGCCATCACACTAATCACACTGTCACCATGCAGAGCCACATGTATCTGCGCTGAGTGCCACGCTAAATGTTTTTTTGCTTAATACTTTTGCATAATCAAAGCTAATCAACCTCCATATTATTTCCACCTTCTTAATCACCTCAATCACTGAAGAGGCAGGGTGGGCCCGTGAGGGAAATGTGACTGAACAAGTCAGTGAAGAGAAAAACATGCACTGTTTTGTAATGTATCAATGATGGCGGACCAGTGAGTGAACTCGCCGTGGCACTGAAGAGAGGAGTTCATCAGGGCATCGAGATCAGCTAATTAGAAGATGTTAGGACGTGCAGGAAAAAAAAGACAATTATGACGCAAAGACACCAAAATTTTCAAGTCTTTTTGGGTCCATCAGATGTATTTTACAAAGATGATTCACGACACGTGGACATTATAAATCACTTTAATTGATTAACCAACTGAACATGCGCTCACATAAACATGAGATGATGACGCTCAATTTTCGGAAGAATTTTACAGTTAGCTGTGTTAATGGAAATAAATAAATCAGTGGTGAGTGAGGATTCATCTTAAAATAATTTCATCACATGTGAGTGCAGAAACTACTAAATTACCAAAAAGAAAGAAGGAAAATATGAAAGAAAACTTCAACTCAATGTACACTTACATGCTTTTTCACCATGATGTGGTTGAAAGTCATATATATATAAATAAATTGCAGCGTTTAAAGGTCCAGTGTATGAGATTCAGGGGACTCTATTTACTGAAGTTTAATATTATATGCATAAAGCATCAACTCACTCACTTTCAACTGCATAGCATAAATAATGTTTTCATTAGTGTATAAACACCTTTTACATCTACAGATGCTGCAGTTCATCTTCTGTGGAGTCCACCATGTTGAATCAATATTTCTACAGGAGCCCAGAACATAAAATATAAATACTGGCTCTACACAGGGCCTTTAGCCACCATAGTTTCCCCTTCACGCTGTAAGAAACAGTGAGGCAGGGAGCTTACAATCAGCAGCTACACCACTAGACGCCACGCAATCCTCCACACTGGTCCTTTAAGTTTAGGTTTCCAACTTCAGGGATTAACTTTAAAAATCATAGGTTTAGTGATCAATACATTTTCAGAAAATTTAAACTTTGTCATTCAGTGGACAAAACCTCAAATTCTGTGAAATTGAGCCATCACTGCTTTGGTATCGTGCTAAACAGCTAAATGAATACCTAAATGTGTTAGGCATTACTCACTGCCTCATAAAAAGGGAAGTTATTAAGAGAAGATTAAAGCTGCACTTAAGCTGCAATATTTTTGTATTAATAAATGATCGAATGGCTTTGTTTAATGTGAAAGATGTCCCGCTTTGTGACAAAACCACAGGTCAGTATCACTTTGAACTCAGTTCAACTATGCTTTTTAAGTTGTTGTTTTAATTTTCTGGGTTTTAGCTCACGTCTCTCCTCAAACTTATTTCCATCCGCAGCAGGGCAGCTGTTTTCAGCAAAAAAAAAAAAAAAAAAAGTGATCAGCTGGTGAACATAGTGGATCATTTAGCAGCTAAAGAGTGAGATATTTCCCTCGGGAGTTTGTGGAGACCAAAGACAGAGCTAAAAGGAGAGTGACTATCGAACATAAATTGATCACAGAAACACAAATGTTGCTGTGTAAGTGCTTTCAGTTCACTGTATGAACATGAAAAGGTGATAATGTGTGTCACATTCACAGCTTGTTCCGCTGACCCTGAGAGAGCAAAAAAAAAAAATCAGTAATCGCTGAGAAAGAATCCAACTTGGAAGAGCATCCTTAATGGAATTGAATAAATTCAACTGTAAATTTGATATATGAAGTGTAATAAAAAGCGTCCACGCAGATGTGGTCCCTGAGCTGCTAACTTTTATCACCTATCATACTCGAGGCCAAGTATCAAAATTCCTTTGCACTAACAAGTGCTCATTACTCGGGTCAGTGCGGCATTCAGCTGGACATGTTTGGGTCTAATGATGAAACCATACAGCGGGGACAGTGATATAATATCCAGCTGAGTGAAAAAACACAACATGAGCTATCCTTATAATGACACCCGATGGGAGTTTCTGTGTATTCTGCTAGATTTTTGAATAAGTCCTCTTTATAGATTAGAGAAAAACTCTTTGTGTGTGTGTGTGTGCAGCATTTCTGTGACCGATATAGAAACCTAATGTTCATAGCAGAGCAAACATCAGAGGTTGTGTGGCTCTGTCTCTGTACAGATGGTATCAATGGCAGTGTGAAGGCAGAGGAGGAGGAGGTGCAGGAATACCGGGTGAAGTGTTTGAACAACCTGGCCGCCGCTCAGCTCAAACTGGAGCAGTACGACGAGGCGCTGCACACCAGCCGTGACGTCCTGACCCTCGAGCCAAACAACGTCAAGGCCCTTTACAGGACGGGAAAGGTGAGGGCCCATCCTGTCGCGTTATTACTGAGCGACAACATCACTGCAACTGCGAGGAGTCATCTCATTTGATCCTTATCAATTCATACATGATTATTGCAGGAAGAGTTCCTGGAAGGAGGGGGAATTTGTTTAATATGGGATTAGATTTAATTATTTTTGAGGAAAAAATAGCTGCGACATTATTGCTATCTGTTCTCTGCCCTGTTTTTGATTTATGGCTCCTCCAGCACGGCTCATACTGTAGATTTTCTAATCTTTTTCAGCTCCTGTCAGACATGGGTGAATACAAAGAGGCGATGGAGGTGCTAAAAAAGGCCTTGAAACTGGAGCCGGCCACCAAGGTGAGATTATGTGGGTGAGCTGGTCCTTCCCGTCGCCAGGTTTCTTTCAAATCTGCCTGTGAATCTCATCCATTCCTCACACACATCACTGTAATATCACTGTAAAATCAGGACACTGTTAATATTAGAGCCATCAGTACAACTAAAGTACAAGTACAACTAAAGAACATTTCTAATGTATACCAACCACTCAATAAATGTCAGCACGCTCACAATGTTTACACAAACATTTGTATTACTGATATTTAGCAGACGGCTGTTTATCATGAAAATAAACACTTACATGAAACCATTTCACCAGTGGTTTAGTGTGCTTAGTATGCTTGCATTTTCTTATTAGCACTAATGACAAAGTAAAGGCTGATGGGATGTCATTAGTTTTACAGGTTTTAAACAAAAAGTATTCAACAAATTCCAGGTTTGACCTGATGGTGGCACTAAAAGGGATCAGTTTTCATTACAGTTTATCCTGATGGTAACATGAATGTGTCAGCTAAATGTCATCCATCCAACAGTGTCAAGACATTTCACTAAGAACTAAGTGTCAACGTAGTGATGGCGCTAGAGAAGGAATGTGAAGATCATTGAAGTCAGCGGGATTCATCCTCTGGTGAACATGAATGTTTGTATCATACTTAGATCTAACTGTTCAGATATTTTAGGCCGAACCAAAGGGTGGTCAGACCAGTTGACGGTTCAAAAATTAAAATGTCATAATTCAAATTTCCAGGCACAATCACCCATACACACATCAAAAGTAAAGAAGTAAGCTACTGTAAAAAAAAAAGTGTTATTTTCCATAAATGTATGATTTTTATTTACAGTTCATTCATTTATTTACAAAAACAACTATTTAACTTTTTCAAATGTTGGTCAAGAATACAAATCATTTCATTTCACCTCATTAAATTCACAATATTCACATTTCACATTCATCTACACACTTACATCTGACTGCAGCGTTTCAGTTACAAGAAAACATTTGTGTGAGACCGTAAACAGCACTTCATCGTCATGAAGAAAGTCCCCTTCATGTTCAATATGAAACTTTAGAGGACTCAGAGCTGTTCACACGTCCGCCTGAAGAAAAGGATCCCAGTGAGCGCTCTGCTGTTGAAGGCCTGTTCTGTCTTGTTTGTGTGGTTTGTCTAATCTGCCAAATCCTCCACAGAGGATCTGGCAAACTGCACATCTGGCAGTCTACAGATGTGACCACACTGGCCAGAGTTGTCCAGCAAACTTGGTAAAAATAACACACACATATGAGCTAAATATCGTCGACTCTGAAGCCCTGTGCTATAAAAGTAGAAAAGTGAAGGTAAGAAAGAGCCAGAGTCACCCTCGCAGCTACAATAAAGGCTCACTGTATAATTAGGATAACTACTCTGGTCTACTCTTGATCACGACAAAAAATGATCTCAGTTTATGAACATTATTTTAGTTCACTGGTTTCATCCACTGCAGGCTGGGTTTGATTTAGAAGACTTAATGAAGTGTGAGGAGTACATTTTCACCAGCTGTTTACAGCACACTGTTGCCAGTATTGCAGTGACCTGACCTATAGGGCACTCTGCCACTGTTGCAAATATGTCTGGTCTTGTCTAGACAAAACGAAAATATCTGCTGCTTTGGTAATTACACCCTTCTTTCAATGCTGGATTAAATACTCTGGAGAAAACTGATTTAGCTGCCCTGTGAGAAAGTTATTGTACAGCAGTTTGCGAGTGAACGCTAAAAACATGAAGCGTGTAGTTACAGACTGTAAACAAGACGCATGTGCTGCTTTCTGTGGGTTATTTTAATAGATTTTATGACAAGTTACAAAATCTAAAAAGGAAATATATGTCACATGAAAGCCCTCTGCATAAACATTTGGGATACAGTTTAAAGTGCATTTTAGAAAAAATAAAATAAAATAGGGTTATTATGCTATGCTGTTTATCTGGTCTTAATATTTAAGGTCTACTTTGTGTTTCAGACCTCTGCTCTCACCTGCTGGACATTTTAAAAACTGCAACTTCACCTTTTTCTTACTAGAAAAGGTTTTATCTCATCTCTCCAACAGAAAGCAGCTTATTTCCGGGATGTGTCATGGTGTTTTTTTTCTCCCCCCCTGCTCGTCTTTAGGCGATCCACGTTGAGTTATCTAAACTCGTGAGAAGGCAATCAGGAGGCAACGACACTCAGGAATGGAAAGCTAAACCAGCAGAGATGCTTGGAGACAACGTCGCACCTTTTGTGGTTCCTTCTAAGAAGAAGCCATCTGTAAGCCATAACCCAAATATGTGATTATGTTTTACTTTACTTTCCAGCAAACTGGATGTTGATCGTCTTTGTTGTTGTGTTTTAGGGAATTTCCTGGAAGTTTATACTCGGAGCTCTAGTTGTGGCCTTGGCCAGCTTAGTGACGTCAGTGATTCTGACTGCAAGAAACTGAAATCCTCTGCAGGAAGCACTCATCCTCATCATGTGCAGCTGCAGAGTTTGGTATCCAGTCTTTAGTTATTTAAAAAAAAAAAAGTTTTATACTGTGAGGACATGAGAATGTACGTAACGCCGCAGCACAGAAGCCTGAAGTTGTGTTGTATTGATGTGTGTTTCACAAGGTAGAAAATGTTTCAGTGAACGTTGTACAGTATTTCTGAAAATGTGCAGCAATGATTGAGTACCACTAGAGATTTCTGCTGATGGATAATACAGAAGTTTGAACAGTTGTCTTTCCAGTTATGTCTGTTTTATTTGGAAATGGAATTACATTTCTGTTTGTCATAAAAAAAAATATCAGTCCTGGAAAATATTCTATCACAGATAGTCAAAAAAAAAAAGTGACCCTGAAACTTTTAAGAATGTAACCAAACTAAAAAAGTAATTTAAGTAAACAAACTTTCAACACCACAGTCTGACAAATACTTGATCAGTGCTCCGATAATTGAAGGTAAATACTAAGCTGAAATGTTATATTTCTTACATAAGCAATGCTTGCGATGCTTAATAAAAATGTTTTTAAAAAATGTACTTTGTCCTTTTCTCCTGATTTGTCACAAACCGAACACTTTGTGTCACATCACTGTCACAGACGTTTGGCCTCAAAAAGGAAAAAAGTGCATTCATTTAAAAAGCTTTTTTTTTTTTTTTTCCTGTCTGACAAAAACATTAAAAATGATTCAACTTTAATCTCACTTGAGGCATCAGTGTTTCTTATTGATTTATTTCTTAAAACTACTTTAATACCACATAAATACAAAACCTAAGAAAAAGCAAATATGATTACATTATCTATGTTTCCACGAATAGAAATCTTCATTTTGATCAGAGAAATTATGAAAATATATTTAAGGGTTGAGAGTTGAATATTTGAATGTTTAAAACATGTAGGAAAATGTTCTTCATCACAAAATAAAAATCATTTGGTGTCCTTCATCGCTCCATTGCATCAACTGAACTATCTACAGCCCGCAGCAGGCATTGAGAGTCTTCTTCGGGCTGGTTGGACTCAGTCTGACCTGAGAATCTGACTCTCGCCTAACTTTGACATTTTTCTTTACTTCTCTGTGGAAAGAAAAAAAAAAACAAGTCTAAATGTTGCCACAGTTTGTGAAGGAAAAATACTTTAAACTCGCTTTCTGGCCTCCTACCTCGCTAGATGAAGCACAGCCTCAACGATGTTGGTTCCTTCCTTGGCACTCGTTTCACAGAACAAGGCGCCGTATGCCTGCAAGCAAAGCATCGACATACCTGACTGAAGTTGGTTTATTTAGACACCTGGGAGGCCCGGTGACTGTTAACATGATTCCATCAGGTGGAGTGAAACACTACACACCTTGGCCAACTTCTCTCCATGCATACTGCTCACACAGCTTCCCTCTGGAAGCTGCTCTCGGAGGTCCACCTTGTTTCCAATAACACACATGGGGATTTTCTCCTCCGTTGAATCCTGAATAAAAACAAAGGACATTGTAAAATATATTCCTGCTTTTGGGCCGGGTCATTCTTGTCAGTCAGTATTTCCAGTTACCTGAATCTGATCCACCCACGCTCTGACGTTGAGGAAGCTGCTTTCTGAAGTGACGTCATAGAGGAGCAGGACTCCGTGAGCTTTACGGAAATAAGACCTGGCAATACTTCGAAACCTGCAGTAAAAAAAACAATACTCTATTTTTAGTCTAGTGTATTTTCCATTCTTGAGCCATGATGAAAATGTTGTTGACAGCTTAAGAAAGACAATGAGACTCGGTGCGCTACCTCTCCTGCCCAGCTGTGTCCCATATCTGCAGACTCGTCTTCTCCCCATCCACGAGCATCCTCTTCATCTGGAAATCAACTCCTGTGAACCAAAAAGCAGATTTCAAATGTCTGAAATCAAGAATGTGTCAGTGCAGTAAATATGATGTGTTTGCTGTGGCACACACCCAGTGTTGTCTGAATGTCTCCTCTGAATTCGTTGAGCGTCAGTCTCAGCAGGAAGCTGGACTTTCCAGCTCCTGCGTCTCCAGCTAAAACCAGACGGTACATCGGAACAGGTTCCTCGGTTTCTTCTATGTCCGCTTCTAAAGGCTTCGTAAACAAAACATAAATGTACACGGTTAGATGTGAAAATTATTTTAATTTGTGATTATTTATTTTTGACCTAAACTCAGTGTCCGCTTAATCGTTTTTCCGTGTCCTTCAATCACATCTCACAGTCTTTGGCATTATACAGACTCCACCACATGAACGATGTTCCATACTTTGTTCAGTTGTCATCACATGAACTAACGCCATCCGCTGATGAAGACCGGTGAGATGTGATTGAACTTTCCAGAGCCTTGTGAGTGGCCTTGAGTTGAGATTTTTTTTTTTTTTTAGTTATCTGCAAAGGACCTCAAAAAAATAAAATAATAATTTACAGAATTTTAATAACCACATTTCAACATGTAGCTTAAATACACATTTAAATCTAGTCATTGGTTATAATGTTCAATTCATTAGGTACATCTGTACACTCTAATGTGATCCAGTACAACCGCTATAACAGCTTTAATGCGTAGTCGAATTAATACCTCTCTGACAGTCTTAATCAAAACTGAATATACAACTTTGTATAGACAGAATTTATAATAGAGGTACATAAGAGTGTACCTAATGAAGTGGCCAGTCAATTTTTGTAGCCTTGACATGTTAACAAGACTTGGCATGCAGCTCTACGAGGCTGTAATGCTACTACTTGAGCTAAATGCTGACATGTGTACATGTAATGTTCTTAATTTAGCGTGTTTACATTTGCCATTAGCACTGAACACACAGGCTGATGGGAATGTCATTATTGTTTGATGTATTTGGTCATATACAAAAGATAGGATGACTCCAGTTTTGACCTGATGGTCGTAGTTCATTGGTGGTTCCCAATGTGGGAGTCAGTGCCTCCACCAGACATAAGCTAATTTTTCTTAGATTTCACTCTAACCTTTGCTTTTTTCCTTTTTATCTTTATGACTGTGCAACTCAATAGATCACGCTTTGATTAAAGTCACCTCAACAGAAAGACATATGTAACCGTGGAAATTGCTTTGCTTTGAAGGGTCACGACCCAGTAAGATTTGAACCACTGACAATGTCATACTTTGCTAAAAAAAAAAAAAAAAAAAACTGGTCTACTTTTGAACAAGCCACTAAATCACAAAAATCTGTGCTTGCTGAGGACGTCTCATGCATTAAAAATCCGTTATACCTTTGTAGAAAATGCAGACAAACGTCTTCGTAGCGATGACGCAATTGAGCTCGCTCTGCTAGGAGCCACTGAGACTGCGGCCTCTGATTTCACTTCTGATATCTGTAACAGACAAAGAAAATCCAAATGTTAGTCCTCACAGCTCAGCAGCACGTTGGCATTACCTGACCCCTTATGTGAGCCTGATGTGTGCTCTGACCTCCACATCAGACGGGACATACGAATAACTGTGGTGCACCGTTTCCACTGAGCTCCTGCTGTCATCGCTGTCATAGTCGCTGCCTGCGCTGTCCGCGGTGTCCATCGGCAGGGAGACTCCACTGTCCAGGTACCTATCAGCCCAGGTCGCCACATGAGAGTAGGTCGTTTTGGTGGGATCCGGCTCTGAGCTGCACCAAAGCACAAACACACTTTAGCTTTAAGCTGTGACAGTTTAATTCGTCAAGATCAATCCACAGATTCACAGAGGTGTGAAAAAATCTTTATATACCTGCCGTGGTTGAGGGTGCTCTGTCGGAGGGGTTTCATCCTTCGGGCTGGGATTTCATTTTGGGGAGACAGCTGTTGAGCAGATTAGGAATGTCAAGGAGGAGACTTTTTTTTCCCTCTCTTTTTACACTTCGAACTAGTGAAAACAATTTGCCGCCAGCTTCTATCTGATGTAGAGCTTGTGGGTATGAGGAAATATAACTTCAAAAAACAAGGGACTCACCCTCCTTTTAGCTGCAACCGCTTCGCTGGCTAACGCAGAACGCAGCCCGTCGTTACTGTCATACAGCTTTTTGTTCATTTCCCTAATGCGTTCAAGGAAATACAGGACAGGTGTGGAAAACAAGTTGTGTTGACAATTGAAGGGCCGCTTTAGATCTCGTATAACTTTCCAGACTGAACAATGAAGATCTCAGTAAAAAGGTCACAGTAAAGTTTTAAAAAGACATTAATATAACTTCAGGGATTTACTATGCACCTAACATAATCTGCATTGTCCACCACATTAAACCCTGTTCTTATGGTAATACAAGCTACAAGTTACAAGGCGGGTTCACACAAATGAAACTAAAAACTAAAAGTTTGTCCAAAGAAAGGTTACTCTTCTCCTTATTTGGCTTTTATAAGCGCTAACATTTAATAAATGATTTATAAACACTATAATTTAGTTGTAGCACTACATTTTTAGAGTTTATTAATGTATAGCATTTATATAACTCTAATTAAGACATTTTATATCATGACAACTGTGCATAACATATGTATTATGAACATAATGCATACATAATAGCATGCATTAAGTGTATGCACATTTACATATGTTTCTAAATAATGTGCTAAATAGGTGGCAGTTGAAGAAAAGAGTTCAGTGAACTCTGAAGGTTGTCTGAAGTTATCAAGACATTGTTTCTAAAAAGATTATTTTGCTGATGTATAATTTAAATTTGATTTTTAGTGTCTATTCAGTGTCACACTAACAACATTCACCTCACATCTATTGTATTTTAGTGGTAATAGAAATGACAAATATCATAGAACTTACTGGAGGACCTGAATCTCACTGGCATATGACTGGTACTCCACAACCATCCTCCTCAACTCTTCTGTTTCTCTGTAAAGAAATATAACCCACACGTTGTACCGGATGCCGCATCATATTTTGTATCGGCGGACATGAGCCTGACAATGAAAGATGGAGCCTCACCTTTGGTTTTGAGCTTTCTGGTCTGCATACATGTTCTTCAGCTTGTCCAGCTCTGAGTGAAGGATGGCGATGTTTGTCTGGGCTTGCAGCAGAGAGGTCCGCAGCTGCTCATTTTCCTGTGAGGAGACTGGGTGAACAGCTGGAACAATGGTACACACAACTTGTTCGACGAAAACAATCACTTCCAAAATGACTTACCTGTGATAGGTCACTGATGCGTTGGTTCAGCTGGACCACCTCCTCCTTTGACTGGCTGAAATCGGAGTCCTCTTGATTCTTAAGAAAAGAAATTTACACAAGTTTAGACAATTTTTTAAATAAAAAAACTCCTCAATGTGTCCCCGATATGAAGTAAGTCAGGTTTATCTATTATTCTGAATCCATCTTTGTTTTTATAGCACATCACAATAGAATACACCTTGTACAACAGCCTGGTATTGTTTATGTGTGTTCTTTCTGTTTTCTTCTTGTAAAAGCTAAAAAAAGTGTGTTCGGAAAAAAAAGGGAAATGCTCGAACTGGAATTGTTTTTGTGTGTTGTGGTGTAAAACAGACACAGTGCTGATACTGCCCTATAGTACAGTATCAGATTTCTTCTGTTGATAGTCCCCACTTAACACAATATAGATAGTCTTCCATTATCAGGACATGTGGTGTTTTTATTATATGCTGCACAATTATTGTTTTATTTTCTCTGCGATGTAGAGAGGCGATGGGAGGGTTTGCTTTATCTCAGTAATGAATAGAAGACGAGTACTGTGCAATCACTGGCTTAGTAATTGTGTTTACATTGTTTAATTCACTTTGTAATATAAAGCATGATTTCTGGTTGCAGGCTTTTCTAAGAGAAGATCCCAGAGAGCATCTTTGAGATGCTCAAAGTTGGTCTTCACTATCAGCAATCGTCAAGCTGCACGAGATGACCAATCACACTTCTTATTGTCTTTACAAGCAACTGTAGCACTGAATGCAGTGAGTGTTTTTTAAAGGAGGTGCGCGTTGGTTCCTGTGCAGTCTACAGCTCAGCTACTGCATACACAGAGGCTCTGTTGCGCTGCCGTAACTTATAAATGTACAAGTATAATGCTTTAATTTAAACATACAACTACTTCAGTGTGTTTAGTAAGTTAAAGCTGCTTAGATAATAGACAATAAGAGTTAGTTTGGATATAGTGAGAGAAAATAATGTTCATTTTTTACGCGTACTATGCGTACTATTTATTTAGTATTATTTCAGGTAGCACTTATTGTGTGTGTGCTGTGACTGAAAAGCAGGCAGAACAGGAAATAGCATGTAGCCGTGTAGTAAGCTTAAACTATGGGATCTAGCATGCCTAGTGAGCTAACAATAGCATTCCACAAGTTGTATACAGCATCTTAAGCAGTACTCTCTATGGCTGTCCTTGGTTTTATTGTGCAAACTAACCTTTCAGTTTAGCTTTGTAAGTGGAGACGAAATATCTAAAGGATCTTGATGCACTGTAGAAGTACTGTATGTGGGTGCAAGATACTGGGTCTTAATAGGTGGATGCTCTTTGAAAGGTTGCCTAAAAACGTCAGTCTGTCTGAAAACATTACGCCTCCTTCATACAATCTGTTAACAATGGAGGAACAAAGTAAATCAATGTTGTGTGGGTAAACCTACCTTTAACAGCCTGTCCAGAGTTGCATGCAGGTCTGTGACCTTATTCTCGTGCTTCCTCTGCACGGTCGCCAACATTTCCTCCATTTTCTTTCGCTCCTACGAACATGAAACCAAAGTAGTTAAGAGGTGCAGACCGGCTCAGGCCTTGAAGAGGGGCTTTCACCTGCCTTCACAGAGGCTCTTTGTGAGTGGACGTGTAACCTATTGCTATGTGCTGCACCACAAGTATGCAGGTAGCTCACGAGAAGTTTCACTTTACTATGAATTAAAATAGATTCTTTCAGTCCATTTCTCTGTGTGCTGTTTAATAATTAAATGCAGCTGCTTATGCAACAGCTACAGTCTTGTGTTTTTTTTATACATTTAACTTTGTGTTTCTATAAATATTAGAGTAAATCACAGGAAATATAAACACTGCCGGTATCACACTCACCTCGTCTCTCACCCTCTCCTCTGTTCTGGCCAATTGCTGCTGTATATCCTCCTCCAGCTCTGTAAGCTGACTGTTGTTCATCTCCTCAGCTCTGTTTGAACACAACAGATGCTGCTGAATCAAAGCAGATTGTCCAACAGTAGTCCGCGAGAGCTTAATACAGCAAGAGTAAAAATACTTTCACCCGCTATGTCAATTCTACCTGACTGACTTCAAACATGTTGCCGTTGAGACTGCTCTGCTCTCGTCAGACAACGCATGAACCAACCAGAGGTGAGGGAGGGACAGCCTTTGAATGGCAGATTCCACAGGTGAGTGTCAGGAAGATTTCTAAATAAGAACTCACGTGTGATTTAGTTTAGTTTAAGTTTTATGTCGAGATTTCAAAAGTTTATTTTAACAGACTGTGAAATTATACGTACAATCGATGGGTATGTTCAGTTAGTAATAAGATTAAAAGCACAAGGCAGGGCTGCACATTTAGGTTCTTTCTAATTTTAAGTTCTTCCTACTTCCTTGAACGAGGAATGTCACCTTTCTCATGCTGTGCACTTACTGAACCACAGAAAGAGCTCTAAACAACAGCCTAGGCACGCAATCCCTTTTCATGTGTAGCACTGAAATCGAATCGGGTCAAAGAACTTTGTGAGGGATCACTTCACAGATTTACTGATTTGTATTCAAGGATCAATGATTGTGTAAGAGAAATGACCGCTCCCTGACTGTTCACTGCTCATGGCTTTATTAATAATAGCAATAACAAATGTCACTATATTTAATTTACTATATCTGAAATACGTTGTATGGACATGTATCATGTATGTTTGATGCAGGTTGTCAATAAAAATATAAATATATATATATATATATATATAAATAAATTGCTCATAATTGCTAGTTAGCAATTAGCTGGTCAAGAAAGTTGAACCTGTAGACATGCAGTATTCAGGACTTGGTGGAGACCAAAACTGAGATTAAAAACTGAACGAATATTGAATTCACACTTGTCTCATAATCAGAAACATGGCTCCAAATGAATGCTACTGCTACACCATGTATCTACATATTAGCTGGGTGGTGATAATATCACATGCTTGTTTGGATGTCGTCTAGTTTAGTGAGTTAAAAATCAATTAATGCAGCTTTAAAAATCAAGCAGTTAATCACAGCTGATGCAGTTGAGTGAGTGACTCGGTTTATCCACAAGAGAGCAGCAGTTCACCACTTACATGCAGTTTGGTTACAGTATGGGCTTTATAATAAATTCTACATAACTAAAAAACTAACTTCCCAACATGTTCAAATTAAACATTTACTTTAAATTATAACCACAGAAGAGTGTCCATGAGCATTATCTATGTCTATGTCTTTATGTCATTATCTTTGTCTATGTGTGGTGACTTATTGTTTAAATAATGGCTCACTCATCAAAACATGAATCACAGGTCACAAAGTCTGAACCGTACTGACCCTGAATAAGAAAGCCATGACATTTGACCTTACCGCTTTAAACTGGTCTCCAGTTGTTCGCACTCCAGTCTGTTGTCCAGGCTTTGGTTGATCAGAGAGTGTATGATTTCCTCATACTGCTGCAGCAGCGTGATGTTTGCAGAGGAATGAATGGCCTGGTAAAGATCTCCTAGCTGCTCCCTCAGACTGTGGGAGAACAAATAGTTACTTCCATCAGCAGGTCAGTGTTGTTTTCTCAGTGTCACAATCAGTCAATACAATATGTATGAATACCAAATCGTTCTAGTGTCAAATACCGTTGAATGTTATGTAAATGTCTGCAAACATGCAAAATACTGAGCAACTGACCAACATTTGAATAAACAAATATTATAATTGTGTATTCAAAATCCCACACAGGATCATCATTAGCTTCACACCATTTGGCTCAGCAACAGGTGAATGTCCATAAAGCTCATTAAACATTTTATAGACATATCTGTGTTTATAGTATATGACCTGAACAACCAGGTAGCAACTAATAAATATTAACACAACAGACAATGATTTGTCAATGAAAATCTTTTACAAGTCCGTCCATGTCACTTTTAAATGTTCAATTTGCAGTTATCTAACAGCTTGAATTTGCTTTTTGGTATCAACAAATACCTTTGTTATTCATACAGAATTAATATATCTGACAAATATGTCAACATGAACTCTGATTAGTGACAGTAAGTTTACATTTTTTATTAAATCTTAGCTATGCGTGTCCATCTGTTATATTTGTTACTTGGGGCACATGATAACAACTGAGCTATCTCCATGACAACAGAGCCAACTCAACTCGATCATTAAGACACGACTGAAAGCTCGGGAAAAGGTTAGTAAGGGGACATTGAGTAAAGAAAAGTTATCATTTTTATTTATTTTGTTTCTCATGTATTACACACAAAGTTGTAGGGACTGGTACTGGTTATATAAGGTGACTGAACATAGGCTACTACTACTTTTGAAGTTACTTGTATGACTAATCTGTGCCGCAAGGCAGAGGCTCGAAGCTTTATTAAAATTAAATTACTTGTTGTGTATCATTTGTGTATGGCTTATGAGTCATCAGGACTTTAATACATAAATATAAAATGAAGTAATAAGTAAATATTTAATGTTAAATAATGAAATTAAGGTTCCCGGCGTAGCCGTTGACGTCGTCTAACGTGTAACTGACGTACGTAAAAAGTTCCGGACCCCAAAGTCGCCGCTAGCTATTAGCTCGCTGTTAGCCGGATGTGAGTTTACCTTTCAGAGAGGAGAGAGTTCTCATCTATCCCGCCCACAAACTCTTCCCACGGACCGTGTTGGTTCTGGGACGACCCATTGCCAAAAGACGCCAGGTCCAGAGTCTGTGAAACCTCCCGAAACCTGGAGGAAAACTTGCTGTAGTCGATGTATCCGTCTTCGTCCGCGTCGAACTTGTCGAACAGAGTTTTGATCTCAGGTTCGGGGACGTTAAGCTCCCTGCAGACAACCGTGAAGTCCTCATACTCAATCTTACCGGACTTGTTCACATCACAGGCAGAAAACAGTCTCCGGAGGCTGGGTCGGTCCATAGTGAAATAAATTATTAAAAACACATACGAAACATACCTATATATAAAAAACTTAAAAGCTAAAACTCCTTCGCGAACTCCTTTCAGCTGCGGGTCAGACAAAATAAAAGCCTGTTAATGTCTCAGTGAAGGTGTCACAAAGGTACCGAAGAGACACTCATTGGTCCAGATCGACGTGTAGGCGGGTATCATCCGAATAAATGGACCCAGTGTGCCACTTCCTACCTGGGATCTATGGGCCACTGCTGCTGCTGCGGGTTTATAACTGTTTGATTTAATCCTGAGTAGATGTCATCCATGTGTGCAGTGGCGCTGTGACACAATAGAAATACAACTCATACGCAGGTGCTCGCCTGTATTTACCTTTAAGGTGTGTGGTGCGTGTGAGAGTTTTATCAGAGACACTCCTCTCTGTTCCTCTAGAGTTTCTGACTCCACCTCAACAGATTAAAACTGTAAAACATCAGCATAAATACGCAAAAACATACTTAAAAAAATTATGAGCCATTAAAATAAAACATGAAACTATTCATTTTATCTTTATTTGAAAAATTAAAATAAAGTGCTTTTTATATACAATACAAAAGAAAAAAAACAAAAGAAAAAACAAAAACAGTAGTGATGTATGATACAAAAAAATACAATTCACAATATTTTTTTACATTGGCAGCTGAATTTACAAAACAATTTTACATAAAAACTCTTTTTACTTTACAATACATGTTGACAAGAGTCTGAGCAACTTGTACTGTCACAAATAGAAGGCCAGACTATAGTGGTTTATTGATAGAGAGCAGACGACGATACTTTTCACTGTGGCATTATTACTTTAGGCTTGTATTCAAATAAAAGCATGTTCAGTACCTGCACATATTTTACTAAATCACTGCCACTTTATATTTGTTCTGCACTTAGCAAATTGAGTATTGTTCAAAGATGACAGCCACTTCACCGAAAGCTGCCATTTGTGTTTTTAATAACAGTCAAAGCATGAATCTTTCATACTGCGTGATTGATTATAGCCGACCAGTCTTTGAAGTTCACAGAGTCATTTTTGCAGTGCCATTTACAAGAAATGTAATACTAACGCGTATTTAGAATTCAAATATTTTAAAATCAGCCAGTGGTTATTTATGTGCTACAGTTTTAGAATAAAATTTAGTCCCTGACTGAGGTTGAAGCCACCGTAACAAAAACATTTAAATAAAATAAAAAAAAAGACACCTCATGAGCACATACTGTACAACGCTGACAGTATTAAAGTACATGTAATCCATGTTTTAACTCTTGTTTCTGAGCTCAGCCAGTCCTGTCACACCTACAGCGTAGCATTTGACTCTACAACACTACTACCTGGTTAGTTTATTATCCCAAGAGGCACGTCTCTTGATTATTGTTTCAGAAGGCATTATCCGTTTTCCCCAAGGCAGATTTGTTATCAAACCCATAACCTGCATTTGTACTAAGGCTTTTCAACATCATGTGCAAATCCTGTGTGTTCTGTGAGTCGACCAGTATGCCTTCCTGCATTTCTGTGATTTCTTTTTTTTTTTTTTTAATTTTGCTGGCCGCATGACAACATTAGAGCCAAACTCATGTAGTAAGACTTACATAATATTGAATGACATGAAAAATGCTTTCAGGTTACTCCAACATCTGGCTCATAAATGTGGTGGATCATATGCTTTATTTCTGAATAAAGGAGATGGCTAATCAAGTTAATTAAAATGCACAGCTCCTCTGTTTATTACTGGATGGGAATGAAAATTATTGCCTTTATGGTTGCCGTTAAAACCACTTCAGCAAGCAGAGGGCTTTTTCTTCCATTCACAAACTCTCATCAATTAATATGTATATCAAACTTGAGACTATACAGATGTGTGTTATTTATATCAGATTATGAATAGGTGTGTTTAAATATGTATTATTATTATTATTTCCTGTTGAGATTAGTGATAGATATTTAAAACATTAAAGAATTATGATGAAAAATGTCTCTCTGGCCGATCTTCCTCCCTAAAATGGCTAAAAATCTCTTGCATACGTTAGTGTAATGAGAGTGTGAGTGTGTGTACGTGGGTGTGTGTGTTTGTAGTTCCACTGATCCTAAAGCAATTAACAGCGGCAACACCTTTGTGCTTACTCAGTCTCGAGGTGAGGTTTTCTTGGCGTTCACCTCACTTCACATTATTTGCTTTGCATAGACTCCCCATCTCGTGAAGAACAGCATGATAATACCTGGAATGAGATTTTATTTTTCCCTTTATCACATTTTGGTGACAGAAAACCCTGTCGAACGTCAGGCTTCCACAGAGGAATATTTGTATCGACTGATAATACCAATGCTTTAAAAAAAAGCATAATGTGTCTTCATTTATGATTTTTGGTGTGTAGTGATTGACGTGGTAAGAGTTTCGACAACATTTTCATTTGTTTCTTTCGCTTTTCAAACTCTTACCACAACTCTTCTCTGACTTTGTTCCTGTGTTTAAGTCTAATCTAATTTTTTGTGAATACACACTGGCTATCTAAAAAAATCTATGACAGGCCGTTTCTTTTTTTTTTTTCTTGCCTGCCACTGGATAGTGTATATTCTGGTGCGAGTGTTTACTTTGCTACAGTACATAGTGCATAGCCTCAGGGAAGGGTAGGCTTTTAACCAGATGACAGAATGAAAATACAACAGCAAACACTGTGTCAGCCGTTAGTGGGAACATGTTTGACTATCACCCTGCCTTTCAAAGCATTACCAGCAGATTTCGTGGACGGACTGAGTGGTGGCAACGCTATGAAATTCAATCAGTGAATCATAGTTGTGACACCGGCCTCTACGCTTGTTACATTCCTGTGAGCCGTATGTGAAAGCGTCAAAAAGTCTGAAGGCAAACTGGAACTTCTTCAGTGTGCTTCGAATGCACTTGAATAAAGGGGCAGTGAGAGGAAAATAAAATTAAATGCACATGGACCACAGGAACAGAACAAACAAACAAAAGGAAAAAAAAAAAAGAAAAGAAAAGACAAAGTGCAAAATCTGTGTAATGAATTGTGTCTCCATGATGAGTCCAATGTTCCTCAGTTTTCCCCCTTATAGGGTTTTGTCTTTCTCAGCAAGTGCACTCTTTTCATTTCAGTTTAAAACGAGTCACTCCACACAACATGAAGCCAGCCTCACACTATAGAGTCTTTAATCTCAGAGCCCAGTCTGACTCGTGGCCGCGGGCATGTGGGAGAAATCTCTACGTGGCTCTCTCTCAAGTTCAGTGGCCTCTTCTCCGACTCTGAGAAGCTCTTGCTGTTGTCGGGCGACGAGCACTCGTGCGGTGGAGTGCTGCAGATGTAGTTGTCGTTAAGGGTCTGGTAGCCCTTGTGATCTGACACTGACGCTGTGACTGCGTTGCCATTTAGTGGCAAGTTCTCTGCCGGTTTACCCACTATTCTGGGCTTCTTCTGCTGCATGTTGGGGCACTCTCCCTCCTTGAGCATGGACTTCATGTGGTTGCGGTTCCTGTAGACCACAAACAGAGAGAAGACCACGAGGGAAAACGCCAGCAGGGCACACACCACTATTAGCTCGTTCCAGTAGGTCTTAGTGTTGATCTGCGGCGAGCGCGTCTCTCCTGGCAGGATGATAAACTCCTCCTGGGGGATCTGGGGTGTACGTGAACGGCCTGTCAGGGTGGTGCTCTCCTGCCTGGCCTCGCCCCTCACGCAGTAGTTTGCCAGCAGCTGTCTGAAGCCTTCCTCCACTGACCAGCACTCGTAGGTTTCCTGCCTGTCAGCTTGAGCTACCACTACTAGCCCCCCCTCTGGGCTGGGGTAATGGAAGTGACCTGTGCTCTCACTGAACTCCCACCTTCTTTCAGCCAAATTAGAGCGCAGCTTGCAAGGCAGTACTTTGAACGTGTTGGCTGGGATAATGATCACCTGGCATGAAGACATTCCTGCGGAAAGGCAAAGCGGAGACACAGATCGAGTCAGATATTGTATGAAATAAGCTGTACCGCCTTATCTAGTGCAGAATTCAGAATAATAATGGTTTGACACAAAGGAACGCATCATCAGCCTACAATCAAGGCTCAAATTGAAAGGCAAAGCATGGAGAAATGTAGCACAGAGTGCTGCTTTGTAAATCTATGACAGTCCAGAGGACAGGAGTTCACTTACGTGTAGGTGAAGGTTTAGCAAACCGTGGGCTCGGCGCTATCTTGTTGCAAATAGCTGACGTGTCTGCTTCATCTACATCTTGCTGCCAGGTGCTGAAACAAATAGATGTATATCAGAAAGGGGGGTTTTGAAATGCTTATATTTACATACTATTGGAGTGCTTGTCTAAGGGCTTCATCTGTAGAGCTGTTTGTAGATTATTGTGCAGAGGAATGCATACTTGCTTGGTGGAGCCTGTCTCACATCCACACATTGCCCCCCGTTCCAGGCACAGTATGGATCCCTGGAGAGGATGCACTCCCCGCAGCTCTGATAATTAGTGCAGTTGGCTACTGGGACCTCCACCAGTTCAGAGAAAGAGGAAACATAAAGTTGACCCTGTGGAGGAGAGAGACAACAAAACAGGGGACAGGAAGGAAATGCCCCAAATACAATTATCAGGTTACCAATTTCATCCAGAATCTTCCATGTCTCACCCTGAACTAAATACAGCACACTTATTTTTTCTTAATGGCAGCTTAATAGTAATTTCTTTGCCCAAATATATAAGTAAATAAGTACAAAAGATGAGCCAGGATGCAGGAAGTGTCACAATTCCAGCTGTTAAAGCCCTGGCTGTTTGCAGATCCCCTGAGAGAAAGTTGTGTGTAATTAGCTCATTGAACATGAGGTCTGCTTTAGGCAGTGACTCTTCACGGCTCATGAAATCTCTAAACTGCCAATAAATGCATTTACTGAGCTTGTTATTAGTTTACACCATGAGAAACCTCTGTAAAAAAAAAAAAAAAGAAGAAGAAAAACACACTTGGCTTGTTTTTCTCTCAGCACTCAGCTCCACCGTACCTTTTCAGTGTCCAGCTCAATGTGTTGCACCGGTTGGGAATCACGGAAGAGCACCATCTCCTCAATGATGTGCATCTTGCTGTTGACATTAATGGCTTTATGAAGTCTCCCATCATCTAGAAGACATAGCATAACTTGTAAACAGAGTAACAAAGAGGGAGTGACACAGGATGCTATAAAGCAGTTTATTAGTGAGATCAGAGTTCTTTACCTGTGCCAATGAAAAGCACATTATACGCCTTTTTTGCTGGTACGACTCGATGGACGGCGATCTGCGTGTAGCGGACATTGCGTTTGAGCAGGAGAGGCTGGCTGCGGATCACACTGTCCATCAGGAAGTGGTCTTTGACAAAATTCAACACCTTGTCCGGCATGTGCAGCGAGGAGGAGATGCCCTGTTCCCTGGCAGCATTTGTGATACACTGCGGAGGCAACACAGCACACATTCACTCAGGTTGGGACATTAACTGCAGCTGTACAACACCGCCAATGTTTTCCACTGTGATAAGCCTGCCCGTAAATGAAGGCTCCAGTAATTTGATAAGAATCAGAATCACGTCAACAGATATCTGTTTGAGCGCTGATCGTCAATCAAGATCAACCACATGACTGCTGAGCAGACAGGAATGTATATAATCACGCAGCTGATGTTTAAGTGTCTACAGATTCTCCAGCAGAGGGCAGCAGCAGGAAGGCACTCACCACTCCAGGCCGAGGCTCTGGGACCGGATGGTTGTATGTGTACCACTGTTGAGTCTCTCGGTTGACCTCACGGTATCGCCCGTTGAATGCCTTTTCCACCTGGTCCATAGTGAAGGCACACACCGCAGAGCTTCCTGAAGCACCTTTATACCTGATAAGACAGAAACAATCATTTCACCACAACACCAATCGATCATTAATTTCATCCTGATCTTGTAGAAACTTTAAGAAAGCTGTCTGTCAGCTTACAGAGGGGATATTTCACACTGAAACTGACCTAAACAAAATGATTTTTCACTGTTTAATTTAATTAATTTAACTTATTTTAAGCAGTAAATTTAAAAGACAATCAGTCAAATAAATATCAGAATCAGCCCTAAAAAACCCAAGTGTGTGTGTAATTGTACATTGTCAATTGTATTGTAAAGGACAAGTCCACCAAAATTACTTATTATACTTGGTCCTCACCACTGAGACGTAAAGACTCCGTAAAACACAGTGTTCTTCCAGTCCTCGGGGCTGGGCGTCAGCACAAACATGTCTTGGATTATGTTGAAGGGGAAGCCATCATCAGGCAGAGAGCACAAGAGCTGAGCCTTCAGGAAGGTCGTCCATTTCTTCTGCAGGACTCTCTCGCCTCCCATGTCACCCTGCAACACAAATATAGTAGGTTTGGACCTGTTTAACACGTGGCCAGTAGAGGGTGCAAGAATATAAGATTGACACCTGTCTAAGGCAGCGATTGTTGACAATCCTTCTGTTGATCTGACAGGCTTGTAAAAGGCATGAAATAATAATGTGCACTATGCGGCAGACCTGACATACCATCACACACAGTGCATACATTATAGGTTATGTTTTATTAAGAAAATAATTCTTAAAACCTTCTTCTTCATGGTTAAGAACAGAAAGTGAAACAAAGTGCTGTGTTCAAAGGTGAAGCTGCTTGAATTGATGTAATTGTAAAACATTAACCTCAAATAGTAAAACCATAACGAGATAAATCAAATGTGCGTGTAACATAGATGTACCCCGAGGCAGCAGACTTCTAGGTCATGAAAACAATATATATCATCACAACTGGCTTAGATTAAAAAAAAAAACAAAAAAAAAAAACACTTGGGGGTTTGAGGAGGGCAAATGCTTTTAAATGAAAGGAAAAGGAAGGATTGCCCTGACAATCCTTCTTCACTGACACTACCGCTGTGATTTTCCGCCTTTGGCACTGGCCTTCAAAGTGATGTGTGGCACGGGACCTTCCTGACACGCAGACTAATTTGGCTACACAGATTATACAACAGGATATCAGTGCAAATTGGAGCGCATCTACATCTTTAAACCTCGACGTGAAAGTGATTTACAGTATGTGATGAATGACTGCAACGCAGGCTAAATTCCACAGGGAGTTACAGGCCCCAGGAAGGTGACTACATGTGTTTTACCTACACAAACCACCATCTGTTTACATTCAGATCATGGCAACAATTATTCCGGTTTCCTCACAGGCATAGATCTAACATGATGACAACTGTACACAGTATTTTCAAAAGGTACAGAGCGGAGAACCAAAAAAGAAATACTCAGTGATCTACTCTACGTAAAAACCTTTAACATGAAGCTTCAATTGAGTCCACTTCAGCATTACATTAATCAGAGGAAATGGTAGCGCTGGATGGGAGGGGAAATGACACATGACCAATACTAAGCTTCTGAAGCAATTACTTACTCTAGCAACCCAGGCAGATAATGAGCAACATATAGTATAGTCTCTCATCCTCCTGACTGAACCTAGTTTTATAATTTAATGCCACTCTGTGCTTAAACTGACTTCTGAATAATTGAAGCAAATGCATCCTGTTCATTAATCCCTTGTAAAAGCATCCTTTATTCAAAAGGCTGTTCAAAAAGCCATGAACATGTAGGCAGTAATGGCTTCTTTCAGGGAAACCGAGCAATCCTGCAAATGAGAAAATGCTTTGTTTTGTTTGTTTCAAGCCAAACATTGTTTATCATTCCATAGTTAGCCTCAATGAAGTGGAACCTGTGCACTAAACACCTGAATAAACAACAAGAGGTGGACTGCAGCCAACATAAGAAGACAAACAGGGGATAAGAGAGGTAGGGATGGGATCGAATTTAAAGTAATTTATTTGAACAGGGGTCACTATACAGCATTATTCAAAGGAAATGACACTATCTGTCCTCTGAGCATTTACCTCATTTTAAAGCTTTGTACTCCATTTTAATAATCAGTTTCACCTTCATTTGGGAAGCGCACTTGCAAAAAAAAAAAAAAGTGTCACATTATTACTCATTTCCTTATGGTGCACCGGGGTACTTTTATATATATCTATATTCGGCACATATTTTAAGCATATGTGAGAGAACTCATCATCAACATTCTGCATGAGTCAATATTTATATAAGTCTGTTCAGTGGAATGATTTTTTTCAACTGGACGTATGGAAAAAGTGAGTGGATAATTGCATTAGGATGAAGAAAATATAACCGCCCTGTGGGCAGTGTCTGTGATTCACAGCTTCCTATGGTACCACCTCATGGTTTATATGCATCCGATGCATGCACTGTAGATGTTTTGCCTTTATATGACAGCAGGATGACTGTCAGACACACACCTGGAGATTGTCTGAAAATAAAAATAGGCAACACTTTCTTTAGATAATCTGCCTATGAAACTGTTGAACTGTTTCAAAAACTTGCAACAGTAATGAAAAAATACATACAATTTACATACGTTTGCTATCCGCAAACAACAGCTTTAAGCTGACATAATCTCTGAACTGTCAACTAGTATTGTTCGTTGTCCTCGAACTGATTGAATGTGATCGCTTTCACACAGACAAGCAGCACTGCAATCTGCAGAACTGGCGTGTGATGTAATGAGACCCTAAAATATTAACAAAAATTGTGTGAGGTCTGCGTTTTACTGTAAAAGCTTCTTAACTTTTTCAGCAGGTGGTAATCTGTTTCTGTGCACGGATCTTGTGCTGCAGTAATCCTAAAGACATTTTGAGTTGGCTACCGAGTCCTGTCTGAACACAAATATTTGGGGAAACGTGATAAGAATTGAGGGTAGGTGAGGGTCGAGAGAAAAAGAATCAAACAGAGCGAAACATGCGTGAGGAATGTTTTTCTGTAACAAGAGAACCTGCGTCACTGCCCAGAAAGATTGTGCAGCTCATACTCATCACATTCATGCTGTCAGAAGACTACATATAGGTCCATATAGGAACATATGCGCACATGTAATGCAATGCAATGGTCTGATAGATTCCTATAGTGATGGAAGGGGGTGTGAGGATGATGCTGCTCAAGGGGAAAAAGGCCCCGTTAGATGGACTATCTGCCTTCAAACATCACTCACCTTACACACGCGAGCAATGCGTGACACAATGGTGTTGTCAAAGAAATCAAACTCCTTTCCTGCTTCGCTGAAGAAGAAGTAAATCTTATCGTCATCGCCCACTGGGTTGCCCTTGGGCAGGCTCTCCTGTATGTAGGCAGAGCCAACAAAAGCTGGGTCTGAAAGAAAAACAACATGAACAATACTGTCAACCTACAGTTTATGAAATTCAAGCATCTAGGGAGAGACGTCCCTATTCCCTCTGACATCAACGCACTAAATGGAAAATTCAGTTGCATCAGGGACTTGCAGGTAAACACTTTTCATCTACATAATTTCTAATGGTGTCGAGGTCTAGCGTTCCCAGGCACAGTTTTTATGTTAAATAATATACATAATTTTAATTATATGCAGATATAATGAAAAGCGGCCAAAGACTCGTACCTTGAAGCCAGTTGAGTGAGTTTTCTGTTTTTAGAGCCGTTCCTTGGCTGAGAGTCTTGTAAATGATGGGTTCATTTCCTTGGAAATTACTGACTGTACCAGCATACAGCTCTCCATCTGCAACGCAATGAAGAAGACAAGCATAATGACAGTGTTTACCACGAGGGAATGGGCTTCTGCGTCATACACAGTAATGAAATCCAGAGGTTATGCCCCAATTTGTCTCCACCTGTGTCTAGTTACTTTGCTGATTCCTACAGTGGCTTCTGTAAATCAGAAAAATGTAAACAAACAAAATAGATAAATAAAAGCTTGACTTTATAAACAGCTGATAATCATTCTGGGACCTACCAGCCATGATGGCAGTCGACTTGTATTCAGGGTTAAATGGGCAGCGGCTTCGTCCATCCTCTGTAACAATCTCACCGGTATCACTCCTGACGAGGGAGAAGTCTGCAGTTTTCTGGAGAATACACACACACACACACATCAAATGTCACGCTTAATGTAACCTGCTCTGACATTCACCTCTGTCTGTCTGTCCCACAGTGAAAAGGTAGTCAGTCAGTCTTTGGGTAAAGTTGGGTAAAGCACAGGTCATGCCTCTTGCTTTGTTATGGATTGTTCTAAAAGGCTTTAAAAGATCTGTAGAAAAAGATTGTAAACTGGGTCGATTCTTATATAATCTGATTACATGCATTAAATATTTTGATCCATTTCCCTTTGGCGCAGGAGATAATAAAATAATGCACATAACGGTATACTGTATCCAGCTGGGCATGAGCCTCAGCCAGACTGCTAAGTGAGCTGAGAGGCAGGAAGCGTGCATCTGATTTTAGATACTCTTCCTCCAGAATCTAATAAATAAACGTCACATATAAAGTCCTGCATCAGGGCTAATCAACATCTATAAGAAAAAACAAACAGTGCATGACGCAGCTTTTTAGATCCTGACAAAACAAGGCATGCACAGGTAGCGCTGAGTTATATGCAGCAGGTCAGTGCAACAGATGTGACGTGTTTCACATAAACACTTACTATGTAAGCACAGGTGGGGCTGAAGGCGTATGTCCCACACACGTAGAGATGGGTGCTGTTCATGCGTAGTAAAATCTTGATGTAGTTGAAGCAATCTGTCTGTATTAGACACAGAGAAAAGAATTCCATGAATATTTATTTAAAGAATATAGATGATTAGGCTGCATTTCTAAAGATAAATCAGGCTGATTATGGTTGGATTTGACTTATTTTCACCAAACAACAGACTGATCTTTCCAAAAATTACTTTGATTCCTGTCTCAATACACGGCAGCTTATTAGAAACAACACAAACAGCCCGCAGACTTCATCACAGTCCAGCGAAATGGTCAAACCAGAGTAAGTGTCTTGCAAATCTGATCTTATCTAAAATACACTGAGTCATCTCGCTAATGTGTTCCCTCCTAACAAATGAGTGATCAAAACTTCACAAGGTTCTAAGCCTGTGTGTTTACATTTACAAGTGGTAGTGGGGTAGGCTGACAAAAGCAAGAGTGTAATAAAAGAAAAGTTTGTTCGAGAGGAAGGGAAAAATCCCATTGTTAGAATGGAAAGTTACACTTTGACAGGAAATTTCCAGGGTTCTGCCCTAGGTCCGTTTCCAAAGTGCCATGCCACAACAAGGCCGACCTGCAGTCGTGTAAATACAGTCTGAACCATGTGAGTTTAGTTACTTGAGCTTTTACACCAGCAGTTCACTTGCCTGCAGGTCTTTGCCTTTGAAACTGCACTCATCTCTCTTCTTCTCTGGAGTTTTCCACGTGATCTGCAGGAGAGAAACACTGTCAGACTCATACTGTAGGTATAAGACAGTGAGGTGGGTTATATTCTCATTGTACTTCTGGGATCGTATCATATCTACAAACATATTCATAATGTACCTCTGGGATTTTTTTCTATGATTATATTAACTATGTTCATATTGATACAGCATACGATACTACAGTTTACAGATGCTTGGCTCTTACATTTCTCTGTAGCTTGACTGCACTGATATCAGTGAGGTTGAGAGCGAAGAGGATCTCCCTGGCTCCAAGGTACAGCATGTGGTCTTCTTTGCTGAGGTGCAGAGAGGTATAGTTGGTGACTCCGTCGACTGAGAAACTTCTGGTTGTCCTCTCCTTCACATCTGGACATGAAAAGACACAGAGAGAGGGTGTAATTCATGAATTAATCTGACCATGATGAATATCATACTGCACATTCTGACTGATAAAAGCCATTACAAGCTATTGAAGACAGAAAATGCAAAAAATGGCACTTGAATATGCAAATTAAAGCATTTTGAAGATGTTTTAAGTGGTCATAAAATCGCATGTACACCACAGATATACTGCAGATATTCTGTCTTACACCCTCGCACAATGTGCCACTCCTGACAAGCCTCACTGAGCTTAACTTCACAGCCTGGAAACATTTTGTGTTTTAACACTGCCGAAAGATATCAAAAGCAAAAACACATGCATAATACATCCTTAAATGACAGATCATCTACCTCTGCAGAAACCCCTTTTTAAACCCCCTTTTTTTTTTGTTTTTTTCTGCCTTTACTTGACAGTACTGGCAGGAAATGAGGACAGAGAGGTGGGTGACATGCATCAAAAGTCCCAGTTGGACTCAAATTCAAGAGGATGCGCCTACACAGTCAGCATCTTAGACCTGCGGGCCACCAGGATAGTCCAGTTGGATATAAAAGCTTGAGGAAATTTCACTATTTCAACACTCAATCTAACCACTACAGGAGATCTACAGCACAACAAAGAAACCAATAAGAAAAGAACAAGAGCGTATTTCTCATATTTCTCCTACACTAAGTGAATGATTTGCTTCAACCACACTGACACCCCCCTAAGTGAAGCCAAGGGTTAAATCATCAACTCTCCTAATCACTGCTTTAAAGGCCCATGTGTATCTCAGATTTGCAGCAGCCTGGAGGCTTTCACTGCTGGCCCAGCTTGAACAATTTGCCTTAATTGCATGCCAGCATAAACAGAAGCAGGGAGCTGATGGAAACTTGATGTGGCTGAATACTACTGATACAGGACCTTTGCCCTTGTAACGTGGCAAAGAACCAAACTGACTATTTATTTTATTAAGCGAGGTCCTCTAATATTGTTTCTCTCAATGATTGTTTCTCTCATTTCTGAAGAGGAATGTTCTTCTCTGTGATTTATAAATATAATTACTGCTCTAAGTAGGTATACAAAAACAACTGTGGTGGGGAGGGGAGCTTTTCTTAAAAAAAATAAGCAAGGTACTCAACAGAGTTAATATTTTCTTTGGACACTCCTCTTTTCCTTTTGACTCAGAAAAATACCTCCTAAAACTCAAACATATATACTGTATATCAATGATGAATTGGTTCAACTAATTAATAACCAAAAGGAGGCAAAGAAGACAGATTTTAAACCATGGAACTAGTTGCATTTTACAAATTTATGGCATTAAACAGTAAACATTTTAATAACTTTATTGGCTCAAGATTTGCTCTGAACATAAATGAACTGGACCCACAGAGGTTGAATTGAAACTATATTATAGGCTAACTTTGTGGGATATTAAATTTTTTTCTTTGTAATATTTAATAACTTAAATTCATGAAGAAATAAAATATAAATCAGCAAAAAGAAAGAACACATATCACCCTCTTTCTTTTTTGAATCCTTATTAATAATTTTTGCACGAGCCCTCGTTTAAAAAAAAAAAAAAAAAAAAAAAACAATAATAAAAAACTTCCACTTCCTGTCTCATGAGGAAATCTGCACTGCACTTTCACTTTCCAGACAGACAGGCGGATTCAGGATTAAAACCACAGATGCTGTGGTAATAATTACAATTATGGCACTTCCCAGTATAAAACTAATCCAGTCCAGATATAGAGAAAGGTGTCATTAAGTAGTACTGATAATAAGCACACTATGTGGTATGTACCATGTATTACGTATGACCTGGTATAACCTCACCTCAGTGGGTAGGCACAGGAGGTTTGAGACTTCCTGTCCCCCGGGAAAACAACATGTTAATAGCAGTCCATCGCTGAGGTAACGGAGGCCATATTGTAGTTAAATCTGTCCGTAAAACCACAAGAGGCTCTGCTCTACGTACTGTACATGGACCCAATGGGGCTGTTCTCTCTCCTTTTCACTATCATTACAGGATAAATGGAGTGCTGCGCCGTGCTGGTACGGTTCCCCCCTTTTTCCCTCCACACGGAGCCTTGGGCAAGTTTAACTGTGATTTACAGAGAGAGAGACATAAAGGCCAAAGTCTGAATAAAAACAAAAGCTTTGAAGGATTTTCACAGAGAAGGATTTCTTCACAATTATTCTCTGGAGTCAGATCACCACTGTCATACTTAACGACCACAGCTGACGAAGAAAAACAATACGGCCCCTAATTGAGTATCATTAAAAAGATCCAGGAGGGTTTGCGACCGCACAAAGCTTTCCATTTACGATTTCAGGAAAACATTAATCATCTTTCAGTAGAGACCTATTGGTTTACAATGATTTATTCCTCTGAGGGGTAAGCAATTGTTCGATGGTATATTTTAACATTATGTTTAGCCCATGTTCTCTATTAATAAAATCTATGCTTAAAGAATCGACTGGTCAGTCTTAAAATGACAGGTTCAACTTGCCTCAAGATATTAAAAGCTGTCGCATCAATATTTCAGATAACCAATGCTGTGTAGCATCTTTGAGCTCATTAATTTTAATTTTACAGCCTGCAACTTCCATCTAAAAACAACCAGAATAGTTCCCTTTGGAGTTGGTGGAGACCAAAACGGAGCTAAAAGCAGAGTGACTATTGTTAAACTGGCTCCAAGCCTTGTTTTGATGTTATGAAGGAAGAGGCTCTCATTCGATTAGCCGTGCTCATGTTGGACGGCTCAGAGACACAGTTCATTGGGAAAAGACACAGGTAATTTGAGGCATCTTGACACCATTAATACAGCACTGGATGTTGACTTGAAATATACCAACCAAGAGATGTAGAGAGGTAACAAAAAGAAAAGATGAAGCACAACCTCCCTAACGCTATCAGAAAAGCTCGATTACAGTTGTAATCCTTAAGTTGTAATGTGTATCCTAACAACAGTACAGTATATGAATGCCAAACAACATCACAAGATAATGAGTGTACCCTACTTGAACTTGTCCTACCTTCCCCTTCGCACAGGCCACAGTCTCCTCCCAACAGTATCCCCTCTATTGTTGTCCGACTGTCTGAGGTTGATTCCCGAGGGGCCATTTCATGACAGTGCAGCCCCAAAAATTTTGTGGTGTGCATCAGGAGGAGGGAAACAGACAGGACGGTTCAGAGTGGAAGAGCTGCTTGCATCTGCTGCAGCTACAGAGACAGGGCGCCAGAAAGGGCAGCCAAATGACCGTCACGTCACTACTGAAGAGGTGCAATGTACGGGAGTTCAACTTGACATTGCTAGACATCTTGTCCATCTTTTCCTTGTAAGGGAACTTTTGAGAAAGCATACATGGTCACTACACCAAAGTGAGTGGCTGTATTTGTTGTTTGTATTGAAAACGTTGCGATCAGGATGCCATGAGCCTGTGACTGTACAGAATGTGAGTTCTGCGTATGCAACTTAAAATACTACTACTAGATATAAAATATTACTTGCATCATTTTCAGCACAATTTACCCTTTTGACAAATAAAAGGAAAATCCTGAAAAAGTGATTAGAGAATACAGACTTTGAGGAGCTATGCAAAAGCACACCAACGCTGTTGGTGGGCCAACATCTTTTTAAGACACTAACCAAGCGTTTTTTTTACTTTTTACACATCTTTTCACTTACCCTTACTGGTATGTGTTCATGCAGATTTCATGCATTTTCTCCTGAATTTTATTCTTCTCATAATTTAAATATTACAACTGAAAAACTCAACAGGAGCCTGACTTTACAGGAACAATGGCCCTTTACAATCCACAGGTTTGACAATCCACAGACCTCACTGTTCACATTTTCTTACTGGAACTACAGAAGAACAAAGTCCCTCTGAAACCTGAAATCCTGAGTCTGTCCTGAGGGTCTGGAATATAATTTCTGAAAAAGACACTTTGCTTTGTTTTTATATTGTAATTTTTCAATTTTCTGAACACCACAAACTAAATTTAATTGACCTCCATTATGTGGGACAACTTCTTTCTTCTTTCATTTTTCACGTAATGTAACTTAAGACATACACGACAGAGAAGCGCTGTACACTTTGCTGTCTCTGCGATCCTGATGTTGGAAACACAGGTTACATGTCAAGCAGGTATGTGAATAAAAACAGTACACAAACAGGCAGGGCTGGAGAACATTACACCTCACTGTATGTTACCAGACCTCTGATCCACACAGAGCAGCTCAGTCTGGTTCAGAGCATTTCTGTGACCCTTTATAGAAGAGCACGAACGGCACACTCAGCAGTTCAACCTCTGGCAGCTGTAAGCAATACAAGATCATTGCCATTATTATGTAATTAAAAGTAATTTCTGCAAATGACACTGCTAAATGGATTGAAATACTCGCCCAGACTGGCTTGCTAATCTATTTAGAGGGGAAATTAATTATATCGGGCTCAAAGGAATCCTTCTACATTTTTGTAGCTGATTTCCTGATGGGTCTGTGTCCAAAAAAAGTAGGAGGATAATTAAAAGCGTGGAACATCCCCTCTAGAACTGTGGAATAATTTGTCCTTTGGAGATCTAAGCGCGTCCTTTTGTAGGGCAACTATCACAGGCTGATTCAATCATTGCTTTGCCTTATGAGGGGGCTCCCTTTATCAGCTCTTACAGCTGTATGTTCAGGAGATCACACGATTGCACGCCTCATTTAAAGCACCCGTTCTTGTTTACTTTCTGTTCAACTACAAGAAAACACTGTCGCAAACAAATATACCGTATGAATGGAAAATTACTCTGCAACAGTCTCTGCATACAACGGCAGCAGAATCTGTTCATTTGTAAATTTCTCCCTGCAAACAAGGTGAACTGATAAACAAAGACTATTGCAACGTTAAAAATAAGGAACACCTCCCGACCTTAGTGATGTCTAAGTAGCTTGTAATTCCATTAGTGCTGGTTTGCCAGTAGATGACCTGGAAAAAAATGGCTGCCTCTCTTTATCGAGATCAAGAGCAAGCAATTGATTCATGATAGGTCATCTTCAAGGGACGTTAGACGCTCCATCTCCAGTCTTGACTATAAACAGGACATACATGCTTATATCTATGGGAATATTAGAAATAATGCTGTCTTACAGTGATATAAACTGATGCATAAAGTGTATTGCTAAGTGACATAAACCAATTTAATTGAATAACTGAACAATATTTTGTCATAAAGTTGAAAACAATGTTGTTATCTATTGAAATTTGTGACATACATGGTCACAGGACAGCAACATTTTTTAGATATCCACTAGCAGTCATCGTTTAGCCTTTGGCTTGAAGCTAGTGTGATTCCTCTTTAATTAAAAGGAATTGTTTCCGTTCTCTGGCACCAGCACACACAGAAAAGTATCTTATTCCCATTATATAGTGAGAAGGACAAGTAAAATATACCCCTGATGCCATAGTGGCAATCTGTGATGCAATTTATCTAAATTGTTTGTTAAAAAGAGCAAGGACTGGCAGCTGAGCTAGGATGAGCATGTGAAAATGAAGACACAAAAGAGAAATTATACTTCAGAGAAGTTAGGAAGAATCTACAGGCACAGAAAAGAGACACCAGGGACAAATCTCTGTCTTTGCCTTCATCTACCTGCTGTACCTGTTCAAGGACTTTGCTTTGGGAAAGAACAGATGAAGCATCGTAAATCCAATTGCTTTGAGAAGAAGTGATTAAGACCCTCTGCTGAGAGTGAAGCAATGACCGCTGAGACAGGAAGCCGCAGTGCCAACAAGAGTCCCACTGGGTCAGTGTCAGCGAGACGCCAGAACTCCCACTATACTGTCGCATTGTCTGGTAATGTCGAGACAGAAAACAGGCCACGCTGGTGCGCTGACTAAATTATCCCAAGTCATTTTAAACTAGCTATTAAGAGCTGCTGCTGAATGGGTAATTGTGTGGGAGAGAAGACCTGGGAAGCTGAAGGACAGAGACTGAAGCATCTGGAATGCATTAAGACAACAGGCCAAGAGGGTCAATTCACCAGGAGATTCATTAGACAAGCTGTGAGCCTGCTGTTTGCACTGGTAACTTGTGGGGCTGCGTCTTGTTAGCAGGATATTGTCTCCACTGCACCATGCTGATGTGGAGATTGGTGGCAATTTTGAACACAGCTTCAGGAAAACAGAGACCGAGAGTCATATTGCAAATGCTGCAAATACTGTAAATGCCAAGGAAATTGTAAGGTGTAGAGATAAAGCATGTGCATTACGTATTCACACAGCAGGGATGAGCAATAACAGGCTTTGGTTGTACAATTTATTAGGTGGGATGGAAACTAATTCATCTGTTAACATTTAACATAACACTCAACATAACACGTTAACATAAACCACATTCATCCTAATCTATTAAACCTGTAGTTTGAGGAGCCTCAGCTTTTCCCATGAAGAAGGTTGACGGGGCAATCCGCTGGTCAGAGAGCAAACACAAGCTGACCCCAGATTAACCACAATAATGTAAACCAGCTGCTGCTTCATCAGGAACTCACCATGACCCCTTCCTCAAAACAGAGCTGGAGGATCAGGAACAAAGAGACTGTACACACAAGGTCATGACATGATTTTAAGTGTACAGCAGCACTCTGACCTGACTAACCTGACTCCACGCTGTGCGTTTACAGTAGGAGCAGCCAGAGACGCTGCAGGTTCAGGTGTTGTAACACCTTGAAAATGAACGTGCGAAGCAATGACGGTGTTTTTACAGGGTGCTTACAAGGTCTGCTGAGTTTGATTTATATGACAGACTCGGTGTCATATATATCAGGATGGATGATCCATCTTCATGATGGATTGAAAACAATCACTAAGATGGACTTTTGTCTGTTACACATAAAAGCTCCACCTGTTCTAGTTAATGCTGTATGTTCACATTTAAATAAATCACCTAATATTGCTCTGATACAGGGTGAATTTTGCTCATTTCAGTCAAATCTACACTGCTCAACAGTATAATTCAAATACTTTTTTATTTTGTTAACAAGCAAGTTCCTCAACAGGGCTCTGACTAAAAACAAATATTTAATTATTATACTCATTTTTGTGATTAATAATAAATCTGAAGATTATTTTACATGTTTTTTGTTTTTTTAAAGAGATTTTTTGGCCTTTTCAAGCTTTATTGGATAGATGCAGCTGAAGAGTGACAGAAATGTGGGGAGACAGAGAGGAGAATGACATGCAGCAAAGGGCCACAGGTCGGATTTAAACCCTGGGCCACTGCGGCAAGGACTAAGCCGTCGTACATGGGACTGATGCTCTACCAAGTGAGCTAACCAACACCCCATATTTTCCATGTTTTACTTGTTAAATCATTTGGTCTTCAAAATGTCACAAAAGAGTAACTTCCCAGAGGCTAAGTGACACTTCAAATTGCTTGCTTCAACCTGAAACACAAAGATATTTCAACTATATAACATAGAAATCAGCAAATATTAAAGCTACTATTAATCAATAATAAATGCTCGTTTTAACTTCAAGATGTGTTAAATTTTGCTTTCACTATTTTTGTCATTAGACTGCATTAGTATTCAGTTAATCAGAACAAGTCATAAACAAAATAATCCTAACAGTTACTATGACTTGCCACATTGGTGTAATGTCATGGACTCGAGTGTGTTTAAGTATTCATGTCATTAAGAACTGCTGTTCAGTAATGTGGCACCAAAGCAGTATTGAAAAGCTGTTATCTCACTTGACACTGCTGTCATTTTGAATTAGTCGTGAGTGGTTGATTTGACGTGTACGGATACATGACAGAATTTAAATAATTAAATATGCGTTACTCCCAGTGTGGCGGTGGGCCCCTACATAAAATTAAAGCACAAGTGTCCACATGAATGAAGTCCAATGGTGGGCTGAACAGATCAACAGGAAGAGACAGGGAACATAAATGGCTTATAGGTGTGCCTTTAAAATAGTGTTTAAACCCACTAAACCATTCAACATGGTCTGCATTAAAGCCTCGAACAAAGGCGGAGAGAAAAGCAGATGCAGACTCTACTCCCTGAACCCATGATCCGTCCTGATAGGCGCATAATGAGAACCAGACAAGTGTTCACACCATAACACATACAAATCCCCATTCATTATTCATGGAAGATTACCCTCTTCATTAAGGCAGAGGCAGAGACCAGGGGACAGAGAGGGCAAGGAGGAAGAGGAGGGGAGGTCCATGAAAATGTTACCGGATGAGAAGCAGCCAAGCAGCTCTAGCCCGCCTACACTACCGAGGATATGGCATGTAAACCGTCAAGATAACTCGCGTCCAGATAGGACAGAGAGAGGACCAGCAACCATGACGAGAGCAGGCGGTTTCTGCTGTATAAAGTTCAGGTCCCTGAGGCCTGCAGCTCTGCATTCTGCTTTGATACAGTAAACACAATGTGACAAAGCCCTTCTCTGGGAGGCTGGAAAATGTCAGTGTAGCAGAACCGACATTACCACAGCAAGACAAATTCTATCACCAGGCCCCGTTAGCCTTCAACGGCAGGATGAAGCTCCGTTTTTGCCTTTCATCACAATATAAAACCTGTGATAAAAGTGATACTTCTGAACACTGACATCATCTGTCAGTGAGTTAATTGTTTTAAAAGCAGTTGTAAAAGTCACTATGAGCTGTTTGACCATGTCAAAATAGGACAGGAGCACCTGATGTGCTCCTTCTTAGTCTTAGTATGGATTGTAGCTATCGCTGTTGCTAAAGTGGCGTCATTTCCTGCTCACCTCTCACTCAGGATAAGTCTGGTTAGCTCCAATGATATGACAAGAATACACCCAAGATCAAAAATTCAACCTTCAGCCACACTGCATCCAAACCACATGCATGAAATCTTGTCCTCCAGGCTTCTGACATGTGGGTTTTGCATGTTTTATAGTGCCGTTTAACATTGGCCGCACGCCCTAAAAGCAAATCTTTCCATCAAAACAGGGAGAAGTGCGAACGTGAAGCCTCTTTTCAGTCAGTGATTGATGGTGTGTGTTGTTGTGAAACGCTCCGCCAGGGCTGAACTGAGGGCTTTGTTGAAGCTGGCAGGTGAGAGAGATTACCTGTTGGTATAGAGGTCCTACATGAGGGAACGTACAGGCTCAGACAGGCACGATGGCTGACCTATTTGAAAAGTTGCCTGGCTCCAAATTAGCCTCATACTGGAAATGTTATCCTCTATAATAGATTACAGAGTGATCTGTCAACAAAATCTTCCCCGACATTAAGACCCTAATGACGCCACTAACCGCAGTTCAATCATTAAAAGCATGCATTGATCTCATAATCCATCATTTTGTTTGATTTTCCATAGGCACAATAAATGTTCGTTTGTCATGTCAAGTGCGCTGGCAGATCATCCAAATAATTACATAAGTGATGATAAAATCACTACTTGGCAGTAGTGGCCATGCCACTTTCTACGAGAGTGTAGCAAATCATGCAGCACAAAAGGCTAATTTAACAATATCCCCCAACATATTTTAAGGATGAAACATGACAAGCACATTTGTTATGTTTCTAAGCTGGCTGGATGGTAGAACATTCTACAGGCAAACAAATAATAGAGATTATATAAGAGCAGAAACTCTCAGTGCTTGCAAGACTATGTCAGACTGCCCTCGCTAAGTCGCAGCACAATGGGGCTGTTCATTTCGTAATTACGTCTGACCTGTAGGTACACGAAAAGAGCCACCCTGATGGAGCTGCCATTCACAGTGAGGATTTACATGGATTTTAAATCATTATGCAGAAGACAAGCACAATTTCAGCCATCCAAATCCTTTTAGCTCTTACAAAGGACACATATGAAGTGTATTGATTTTTTTTCAATGCACAGACTTAATGAACAGGGACACCACAGGGGATTACATAACCAGTCCTGTAGGCAAGCAGAGAGAGTGTAAAATGCAGGTGTACTCTGTTGACCGTCTGTGATAGATTTATTTATTTATTTATTTATATACATAAAAGTTTCCAGTTTATGCAGATGTGTGAAGTTTTTACCTCTGGACAGCTGTGAGTTTGTAGAAGCTTTGCTACAAAGAGCTTTTTTACTGTTTATTATCAGCATGCCAAGTGCTATAGTTTATACAAAAGGATCTCACAAAGCCCCAAACCGGAGCCCCAGGCACCCCCAAAGCTCACATCATCCTTTGAAAATACTATATGTAACTTTACCTGAAAGAAACATCCCAAACAGTTGTAGCGTGCTACTGTATATGTCATGGTTTATTCTATAGAGACGTTGACTGAACTTACTGTAGGAGAAGGTGAGGCGTGGAGTGACATCGCTTTCCGTGACAGCTGTATGAAAGCACCCAACAAGCAGGACAGTGCAGGCTGGGAGACAGAGCCAAGCCATCCTCATTGTCCACATGCCTCCTCACGACCACCAGCCAACTTGCAGTATTTGCCTTTCAGGTTTTGGGGGAAATCATGAAGGGCGCTTTTTTTTTTTTTAAAGCAGTGTTTATTTTCTCTCTCTTTCTCTCACAGCTCCAATCTCCTTGAATGGAAAGTCTATGAGCTGCAGTGAAGTCGGGCTCCTTTGGGCCTCAGAAGACGATGCTGGTTGAGAATGACGATCAGAACAAGACAGAAAGCCTCCACTGATCAGCCTCCATGCAAACACGTCACCGCAGGGTCGAGATCTGAGAAGAGAAAGGAACAACACTCAAATTAGGCATTTGCATAAGGGAGCTTGTGTGGGCTTCTTTATTGATCTAGAAGGAAAAGTGGATTAACTGATTAGCTGAATGACAGAAAATTGATCGCCAATGACTTAATAATAGATTAATTAAGGAAAAATGCCAATCATTCTCTGGTTCTTGCTCCTTACTTGGGAGGATTTGCTTCTTTTCTTTGTCGTCAGCAACAGAAGATCATCTTTGAACCAGACAAGAGGTGATTTGCCACTTCTTGGGCAGATAAATGATGAAAATGATTGTTAATTGCATCTCTGGTTCCTTATAATAAGTACAGTAAACCAAAAACAACACAACAATCACACCACATTATATTTTAAATGTAAGTGCAACGCGACAAAAGTCTGTTTTCTCCATCTGCGAGGCTCAAACTGACCTTTACTACAGATCTGAGGTTGTGTTGTATTGCTTTCAGTTTCTGTTCAAAGTGTTGAGCAAGTGATATCACTGTAGTGATCATTAACAGAACACTACATGAATGAGCTTAGCTGCAGGATTTGTTTGACGCACAATGCTCAGGTCAGGTTAATTTGATAGTATCAGCTGCTGACAACAACCTTATGCTCCGCCATGGCTGTAATCTCAACATCTGAACTGTTTGTACCTGCCCTGCGCAGGAAATAAAGGAAGGGAGATACTTCTTGGAAATCTTTCTTTAAGCTCAAAGACAATAAATAAAAAAGGTGTGACACCCAGCTCGTATTACAGGAAATACAGGAGATTTCTGTCCCACAGTTTTCCTTGGTTGAACTTTGTGAGGTAAGGATGGTGTGTATACATTATAACCGCTGATAGTGTGAAATGTTTTGATTCTCACAGGTCGCTGAAGGCTTTAGTTCTGCCTGCTCTCAGTTGAGGAATGATGAAGTGTCCAAAGCCAAAAGAAATTGGTTTAATATTTGCATAGGCCTGCTGTATGACTCTCCTCAAATGAATAAAGATCATTGGAATTTAACTTTAAGGGTTTTTTTTTGCTATTTAAGAGTTGACACTGGCTAACGTCTTCATCCACAAAAGCTACAACAATTCTTAAGAATACATCGGAACAAAGCCACAGGACAACTATTACACCAATAATGGAGTTATGGGGCAATTCAGTGATGCTGATTAACTGAACGTAGTGAGATGTGAAAGGAAACTCAATACACACATCCCAGTTACAACTGCAAACGCTCCATTACAGCTGCCACGGGGAGCTCCTCATTAAATGCAACCAACGGGAGATTCAGTTTCATGTGAGGTATGGCAATCAATAGCAAAAGGTAGCGAGTGGAGCTATTCCTGTTTTCTATCAAGGGGCTCCTGACTTTTAGTCAATAAGCAGTCTGACACTTGCTGCAAACACAGACGTCTCCAAATTTGAGCTGCCTCAAAAGATGACATTTGGAGGAGCAAGAAGGCCACGATAAAGGCCAAAGAACAAGACGCAACAAGGGTTATTTCTAGCAGTAGAGACACACACACACACACACACACACACACACAAGGCTTGAATATGAGAAATACAGGAACAGCCAATTTAGTCACCAAAAGAAGGAATAACACTTAATGTAGCAAAGGGCAAATCAAGTGTTTTATTCTAGGTTAAGTTGTTTGAAATATGCTGTTTCATTTACGGTTTTTCAATTAAAAAAAATGATGCAGACAGAGATCAAAATCTATCACCCCCTTTAAAACTGGTGCACCGTCTAGATTTGTTAAAGCTACGAAAGGAAATATAATCAATGATGTCTGGACACTGAAGTATTTCAGCAGCGGGACTCTTCATGATGACAAAAGCAGGCGAGGTTACGATGCGTCTCCTGCTTTTGAAACTCCAGGCTAGGCCACAGTCTGACTTTTTTTTTTCTTGCAGCCTACGTGATGCCAGTGGACTATAACATGTAATAGACGAGGAGGTCAGCCGTGAGTATCATTAGTGCCCTTTGTGTGGAACAATTCAAAGTGAGTTGCCACTTGACCAAGAGACGGTGAAGCTAACATTAATTCTGGGTTTGTGTGACAGTTGGAAAAAGAGGCCCGCATGCATCAAGCTGAAACCGAATGAGGAACGTAGAGAGAGCTCGACTCAGCGTGAGTGAGAGAACAAGGGCCCCTCTGACAGCACAGAAATCTATATGCAACTCTGCACTTCACCGCTCTCTCCTGCATGATGCATAAACTGAATCATCCCTTTCACTCCCAACACAGACGTGATACTGTGCTCTGGCTATGGATGATACTCTCAACTCTCTCTGTCTATGATCTCCTCTTAAATCTTTCCAGAGCTCTCTATATCCACCTCCAGCAACATAGCAGCTCAGTTCACCTTAAGCAGAGATTATAAAACATTCAGGGTCTAATCAAAGGTCATAGTTCTAGCATTATTAGTGGGAGGACACAACTAGGTCTCCAGATCATCAGCCAGATGAACTGCATTTATATTAACCTAGGAAACAACACATTATAATAAAACTGATCTTTGTGAGTCTAATAAAAGAATAAAAATGAGGCTTAAATGTTCAAACCCAATTTGAAGTATGCAAGTTCATTAATAGGGAACTGATAAGGAGAATGAGATAATGCTGTACTAACATCTCTAGCCTCAATAAAGAAATAAACAGATAAGTAAAATGAAGCAAATAGCGAGCATCAGCATGTTTGTTAGCTGTAAATCAAAACAGATATTTAACAGGGACTCGCCACCGCTCACAAATCTCCATCATCCAAGAAGGATGTGTCAACATTATTATGAACTTGGAGCTTCCTTCACTTGGATTATGATGTCTGAACAGCAAGTCCAAGAAGTGGGGGTGACAAATTAGGATTCTGAAAAGTGAGGGGGACATCCCGAGTGGAAATCTGAATTATCTCATGTTTCTGGGTGGGAAATAACCGGCCCACAGAGATGTCACTATTTGACTGATGGTATACAGGCATTTGCTCAACAGCCCATCATCCATATAAGTAATAGCAATAGTTTTGACAGTCCATGAAGTAAAAATAATTAGCTGTGGAGGGGATGAGACCATTAAATGAAGCAGTAAGAAGCTCTGCTGGGAGAAGGGAGAGTGACTTCCACACAACAGCAACGAAGAACTGATTCATTAACGCAGTGTGGTTGTAATTAGAGTAAAACTCTGTCAACACGAAACTGAAAGCGTACACGATAAGTTCAGTGTGAAAACGCTCTTCTAAAAAGTTCTGAGCATGTCATATGCTATAAAACCTTTAGAGCATTATATTTTCAACACTGTCAAATGTATTCTCAGTGTATGTCAAAAAAAAGAAGAGGAAATGAGGTTTATAAATATTTAACCAAACAAGGAAATTCCCAGCACTCATTTCCAGTATTACAGGTCCTGGTATATAATAAAACTACAGTATATCAACCAATGGCAAACACTGTCCAATGAGAGCACTACTTATAAAGACTAGCATTATAAATAGCAGCACTGCGTATACTGTTGAAACAGGTGGCACCACCATTAGCATTTGCCATCCGAGTAGCATAGAGGAGGTCAAGGCTCTCTGGATTCCACACACAGCCTGTTGACTGGAAAAGTGTTGACTGAAAAATACGACCTCTTGGTATGCCTGTCATCTCAGGAAGCCACCTGTACACATACACACACACACACACACACACACACTGGCCACCTACGTCACAAACGTCTGACAACCCAGGTCACGTGCTCCCAGATGTGGCCTTCAACCTGTGATCAGCACTTCACCCTCTAACACCCTTGACACCTTCACGCCACTGAAGGACTCTCAGATGTGTGAAGGAGCAGATGTGAGATATGGAGGACATCATCTGTCAGGAGAGGCTTTAAATGGGAGGAACACGCCTGCACATATGGACGGAGTGGCTGATTCACCGGGGCGAGCGGTGTGGGAGTCTACCCACACCGGTTTCTACCACCTCTCAGGTTGTTTCGTAACCGATCTAAAGATACCTATCTATGAGTAAGCGATTACAACACTTCCCTCACACAGATCTGGTCACAGTACCAGTAGGTATGCATCACCTCTCAGGAAGTTCAAACTTTGCATAGTTGTAACACAAGTGTGATAAGTATCACTAAAGCAAGAACACACACTAGTTCTTAGTACCTTAGCACCTAGAGGTTCGTTGCTAGTAAATATTTGCAACCAGTAACATCCAGGTGTAACGGACAGCCAAACTGACGTTAGCTAAACGATGATCTGTACGTCATATGTGTGTTTGACTAAACATGACACTTTTAAAATTCTCTAATGTTGTAAACTGGGAAGATTTTGAAGGTCAGTGAGCAAGATTTTGGTTAATCTCTTTCCAGAATATGGCAGTGGGACTCATTTTTTGTGGTCACAGTGGGTGGATCTCCTATTGTTTGCAAGAAAGGGTGAGGCGAGCGGTATTCAGTTAGTTGCAATCAGCAAACATTAGACTAAATCATCATATTTAATTAGCAAACATCAGATATTTTCCACCCATTCTAGGGTTTAACTTCTTTCTATTTCTTTGTGTATAACAAACAAATATCTAAACTTACAAAGGATTGGCAGTTATGTTTAGTATATCATCAGGACTGTAAAAACAGGAGAACTGTTTACAGTTACTTTAGATTGGGCGTACAACAAATGTTTACTCACAGCTGATTTATTGATTTGATTTACTTAAGGCCTTAATCGCAGAGACATTTCTTATGTTTTAACTGTGCAACCTGATTTATTAAATAACTAGTTTAAATCTAATTATTAGTTCCTAACAACTTAATGTACAATCGTAGTAATGAATTCATGAATTACCAGCTCGGTCCTCCAGTTAATAGAAATTCAGAAGTCTGTATTTCTGATTATGTAGAGGTTGAAGAAATACTCTCTCTTTCCTTCTCGACCCATTTTAAGCCCAATCCCCAGACCCAGCTAAGAGTAATTAATGGCTCATTCATCCCTGAGTGAACCATACAGCAGTAATTATGACCATATGCTATTCCAAAGACTTTTAATTGCTCAATTAAAATCTTATTAAACTATTGAACAGAGATAAGGGACATTTTGAACTTAAGGTTCAGGGGAGTTAAATTCATCAAGCTTGTTTCTCCTCGGGGGTTTGTGACACGCGGTCAGAGGTTTTGCATTTTATCACAAGCGCTGACTTGTTTAATCATATCAAATCTGAGGCTATCAGGCACTAAGAATGTATTGATAGATTACCGTAATATATGGCTGTGAAAGTGGATGAGCATATTTCATCACCTCTGTCTTTGAAACCTTTACAAGTGCCTAAATCAACCCGGTTTCAGAAGTGAAAATATTTGAAATGATATTCCATTTCATACCGTTTCCCCTCTGCGCAAATTTCCATAACAGATGTAGAGCCAGCAGAAGCAGCTTGCTGATGAAATGTAAAGTAGCAGAGCAGGGCCTGCTATCACTATCAAGGCCGAAGTGGGTGAAAGAAGAGCAGCAGGGGCTCCACGACAGACAGAAAAGGGCATTAATACTCAGAGGGAGAAAGGACGAAAGACAAGAAAATGTAAGGGTAGAAACACTCCTTCTTTTCTGAAGGTTATACTAAGTACTTCTAGCCACCTCATCAAACTCAAAAAGGTACGTATCGGCACCTGTACAGATATGGAAATTACCTGAGAGTATCTCATCCCACTAGGCAAATGCTATATTCAATGAGATCTGTGTGAGAGTCATTTTGCCTCTCTTGGCCCTGCGCCACTTTTATTTCTGGCTCTGTGTCAGAACACATCAGACAGCGCATGAACCTGGAAAACTATTCAACTGTTGTCATTAATAAACATGATAAATGCTATATAAATGATAAATACTGAAGGATTGAGGGGAAATTGGCAGGAAAAAGATGCACTTTTCTCTCTCTCTATCTGCACTCTTTTCAGTTTTCAACAATCCAGTGTAAGCTGATCCACTTTTAGGAAGCAGCCTGCCCTGCTGATCTTGCTGAAATGGCCTATTTCTTTTCTACAGTCTGTTTTAATGTTGTCACACCCCTTTGCTAAAGAAAAGAACACCTACATCTTTGGGAGTATTCAGAGATTTATCATTTGACACACCTTCCAGACCCCAATGCTAAGTTGGCAACACATTTTATAAGACATTAATAAGTTACTGGGATTATCAAAAATCCTTCTGCAGCCTTTATTGACCCAGTACATCATCCCTGAGTGTATAAAGTGTACGATAAGCTGTCCAGACATCCTACACTGTCAGTGGTGAAAAGTTCAAATGACTTGGATGTTGACATTTAACAGTTTCATCTGAAACTATTCTGCACGGCCCATAGAAAGACTTTCTATCTACTGGGCTGCTTACACAACCATAAACGTTTATATGACAATAAATATTAGTACTGAAATAAATATTGGTTCTAAAAGGGTGGACGCAAGTGCTCAGTAATAAATGTCATGGCTCGAATCTTTAAATACTCTTGGATCTGTATTTAAAGTAAAGTAAAACAACATTTCACTGATAACTAAGTCAAAGTTTTAACGTTGTGGCTTCGGCTTCTGGTTGCAGTTGTTCCCAGCATACATATTTATTTTGCTAATCCCACTCCAAGTACACGTCAAATGAGTGTTGATAAATCTGACATTAACTTTAAACTGATGGAAAACCTTTCACACTTCCAGCTACCGAAAAGTTAAAATCACCTCTCCGAGCTGAGCACAGTCTCTTCGCTTTCAACACAATAATGCTCAAGAGGAGAATTCCCATCTTATGTGTGTTTGTGCTGCAGTCTTGGGGATCAGGGTGACATTTTTGTGGGCTTTCCAAAGTCAAAGTCCTCAACTGAAAACTACATTTACAATGGGCAGTGATGAGATATACATATGAATCTCTTGCAATGAAATTACAGTATGTGACAGTTTTTCCATTTCTCTTTTCCATTACTCTAATGGAGAAAAAGCTTTCACACTGGGTAACAGCCTGCTGACTTCACCCCCTTTAAGAGGAAATAACATTCAAAATATAGAGAAGGAAACATTTTGTTTGGGTAGTCTAATGTTATTCAATCATCAGGTGTGAGGAAGTTAATATTTAACCAAGTGTTTTACAAACACTGAACTTAGCTTAACCCCGACCCAGTCTCTAAACACTCCATAACTGTCTTGTAAAGCATATACACACTGTATATAAAACTAGTTACTGTGCATATTCGTTGAAAATAAGCAAAGGTTTTACTGTCATATATACAGTAGTCACTGGATAATAAGTTCTGTAACCGTTTGGAGGAGCCAAAGAAAGTGTGACGATATCCACTAAAAGAATTCGCCAGAGATTATTTTATGAGAGAAATAAAAACGACACAATAATATTGTTCAGTGCACTGTTTAAGATATTGAGGGTCTGTGTTTTTATGACGGGTCCTGGCGTCTGCCAGACACAGGTGAGGAGCTGCTTCAGCCCTGGCTGGCTTTAAGTAGGTCAAGCCTGTTGAAACGCTCACTCCCATTTTAAATGTCTCCACTTGTTTGCCTTATAATTCTGTCTGCACTCACTGGACTGAAATATTGACCCTGATAGAACAAGTGCTGATAACACGACATCGACCTGAGGTGCTTTATCTCGCATGTTCTTGTTTACCTGCACTAACATGATTTGTTAGAATAGATAAGTCTACAGCTCACAGCTACAGTATGCTGGGGTTTGTTTTTTAAATACAAATATTAACAAAGGTTAATGTGCAATTACTCTAAATACCAAACACTACATTTATTATATAATACAGTGTGCTTTCATGTTAGTAAACCCACATCTACAGCTACATTAAGGGCAGTATTTAACATATGACAAGTTTTAAACTATAAATTAGCTACCAGATAAAAACTGACTGAGAGACTGACTGGGAAACGGCATATTTTAAAGGTCCTGTGTGTCTATTGGCAATGTTTTCATTCGTCTTTAATCACCTGAACATAAGAATCATTGTATTTTTGTTGCCTTAAAATGAGTCCTCTTTATCTACAGTGAGAGTGGATCCAATTACAGCCTTTCCGCCATGTTGAACTGCCATTTTTCTACAGTGGCCCTGAGCAGACAAACCAAAGACTGGCTGTAGATATGGCCTGAGTTTTTCCGACATGCTTGGACAGAGAAGGTGAGGTGTAGGAGAGTTTTCATTTGGTTCCAGTCTGCAATTTCACTGATAGGTGCCACTAAATCCTACACATTGGACCTTTAAAGCCCCCAAACAATCCATCAATACTAGAATGAAGCTATTACAATAACTTATATAACTTATATAACCAGAGGAAAGACTGTGGTAACCTTTAATAGAGTTTCTTAGATGTCACAGTGCACGAATTCACCTCAAAAAAAGATAAATAATGTGCTGCATTAATATTTGCTGCCCATGTAAATTCATGGACCGTTCAATCACCAACAATGCATTGAAATATTTATCCACTTTGAAATCGATTAGGCTGGTGTGGCATCCATGAAAGGCTGTAAACAAAGCGGCGTGGCTGTTCTCCCTTGATGTCCACAGCAAGAAGCTGCACGCATTCCACTAGCTTAGAGGCTTAGACAGAAGCTCAGGCTATAGGCCATTGGGCAAAGAGCTGCACACATCCATCACTGTGCAAGACCGATAAAAGGCTCAGAGTGTCCGCTCCTCCACACGCCCATCAACGGCACAAACCACAAACCTGCCTTAAACACAGCTCAAGTATTTTACGAGTCGGCGAAGCACATCGTAACACTTGAGAACGAACCAGGCGTCTTGTTGCTTGAGAGTTTCTCACACAACAGTGCTTAAAAGCTCTGTATCCTAGAGATCTAACAAATGCGATGTATGAATTTTCATACGAAACATCTGTAAAGCAAATTTTGAATGTTTGAAACTTGAGATGTCACCTGTAGATCGGTGAAACCGCGTGACACCATTGGCAGAAATGTGTATCCCATCAAGTGTGTGCATGTGTGTCCTCGTGTCTGCACAAGACCAGTAAAAAACACTCAAAAAATGAACTACTAGATGTCAAAAACCCCACAGGGAACCTTTAATATACCTATTCTACCTTTAATATATAGGAATAATGCAATTTAAACTAGTAAATGATGTCCTCGCGAGGTTTAATCAACTAACTTTCCATCCAATGACCAACAGATTAACAAATTAATTGATACAGCAATAATAATGATCTTGCAACATCCCATTAAGCTGGGCTGCTATAATACAACAGGGAGTAGTTTAGATGATGCTGATCTGCTTTACTGCATCTTGAAACCACTTAAACCTCGGAAACAGCTATTTTAACAAAGTGTTACATAGACTATATTCTGAATTATATAAATTAAACTGTGGCAGGCAGAAACAAGCAGTTGTAATCAGGTTCAAAATTGTAATCCTTGTTTGTTTTCTGTTTTAATTTTTAATTAAAGAATGTTTGGATATCTCTGTTTCTTTGTTAGATGTGCAAAACTACATGTTTTTCCGTCAGCTGATCCAACTGCACCAGCTACCAGCCTGGATATTTCTTTGTGCTATATTTTCTAAAACACTGCAAATTTGTCACTTTACTCTTACAATCAGTATTCCAATATGTAATATAACCTATTTATATAGTATGTTCATATCTATTTATACAGTAATTTATACAGTAATACATAACACAATTAATGAATAATTTACTTCTTTAGCTTATTTCTATCTGTTACACACTTTTAATCCTGAGCTGACCGGTTCCTCTTGTCCAGCACATTTCATTGTATTGTTGACCCTGTGTTCATCTGCAAATAATACTTAAGAAACATAGATTTCTTTTATAAATATAGTCACACAACACTAAGATAAAATACGTCTTTAGAGGGACACACATGGAGCATGGAGAAAGCCTGTTAACAATGTAAAGACTGGTTGTCTGATACTCTCTGAATCCAGTTCTCATCTCTGGGTATAACCGCTAACATCTCTTAAAAGTTGATATGAAGCGAATCAAATCAAGTCCTCCTTATTTGACCTCTTTTTTTTAGCAGATCGACCACATTAAAATATCTTTGTGGGAGTAGTCTGCACCCTTTATGTGGGGTCTGAGAGTGGGGCAGCTGCCCCCCACATGCAGTGACCTCACTTAGTAAAAGATCAATAGGGAGCTGCACATTCCTGACTCCAAGTCCTCAGGAGTCACTCAGGCCTTGGTATCCCAGCTATCCACACCGTCTTGTGAATCCTTTAGCACGCTGATATTTGGGCTGAATTCCAATCATTGACATCAAACATCCTAGACGACCAGATTTGACCTGTGAGGGCAGCGTATGCGGAAAACCATACGAGGGAGATGAACTCTTGTCACTCAAGAGTATCGCCCTATAGGCCATGCTAATGTCGTCACTCAAGGGCAAATCTGTCGAGCCAGCATTGCTAAGTTTAGATCCAATTTACCATGTTTATACTAATACATATTTGCCTGTGCCCTTTCCCATTTTCCCTTTCAATCACACTGTACACGGCCTAGCAAACAGCAAAAATTATGGGGCCCACATTGATCCCTAGGCTAAATGATTTAATGGCTGACTGACTGTTCTATTTAACCAGACAAGCATAATAAGGGGATTAGCAACCTATCAGATGACAGAGTTCAGCGTGCTTGGCTGCAGGTATACAGGCAGATATCCTATATCACATGATTTGTTAATCGTTTTGCAGATGGTATACTTTAGTTCATTCTTGTGAAGTTAAACAATAACCGGGGCTCATAATCTGTAGAAATGAAACTACAGTACATCAAATATTTAAAGCCAAACTGCTCTCACAGGTGAGTTAAGACAGCGTGGCGTTAAGCACATCAAAACGAGCCTTGAAGTTCATGTACCTCTTTGTTTGCAGTAAAAAGAGTGTGCATCTGAGATGTAATCAGAGTCCTGACACATCCATACAACACCCAGGCCTCCACAGCTGGATGGTGTGTGTGTGTGGGAGCTGGAGAGATGAGGTGAAATGATCTGTTACTATAAAGCTGAGATTCTCCACTGTGATATCAGAGCATGTGACATGTGTTTCACCTACTTTCACAGCTTAGAGGTTAGGGATAGTCCATTATGTTGCAACCACATGAACGACACGTACTAAATTACGAAATTTTACACCTTATAATGAACCTTTTTTTACTTACAGTTGTAGTTTAGAAGTAGGTCAGGATCAGACATATTTCTTGTAAACTAAAAAAAAAAAAAGGTCAAAGTGGTATTTAGGTTTACTGACGTCAGTACAAAAAGTGGTTCAAGAAAACATTCAAGTCATCTTAGCAAACATCTACATTCTTAAGTGTCCAAAAGTAACTCACTTCCAGCAAACCCGAAAGGCTTCTCTGGAGCTCACGCTGTGCTCTGACGTTAGCATGGGGCGAGCAAAGTGATTCATCACATTATTTATAAACTATAAGATGTAAGGTCAGTGATTTGACATGCGAGCGGGGACAGAATAAATAGGCCTGTTTTGCTTGTATCACAAGCTAAACATGAGGAAAAGCAGACAAATGCAGAATTCGGGCTGTCCGAGCAGAGAAAGCATATATTTCCTTCTCTGTCACCTAAACCAGTGAGACCTATTGACCGCAGCAGAATTCATATTGGGATGAGGGAGGGGTGCATCAACAGTGTTAGTTCCTGTGAGCTTAAACTGCACCTGCATGCTGAACAGCTTCATCCCCTCCAGATGTCTGGAGGCCTCGCTAGACCCAGAGCCAGCACATCTATAACTGTCTCCTCGACTGGCCAGACTCTGGTGGATAACTGCCAGAAAGAAAGCAGAGATGCAGGGGGATCTGTGCCCTGCAGCCACTCATGCTGCACAAAAAGTGCTGAAAGAGGCCATAAGATGGCTTGTGCGCTGTGTCTTAATATATCACATCTTCAATCCAATCTGATGAATTATTCAGACGTTGCTATCTACTGTGCCTCTCACCTAAAACATCTGCCCTGCCAGCCTGTCTGCTAGGTCTGGCTTACACTCTGTCCTGCCACAGGAAGCTTTTAGTCTGCTCCTGTCGTGCGGCCTCTGTTACATTTAACCCCCTTTCCTCTATCTCTGTTTCCATCTCTTGGACTGGAGGCATAAAGCATTGAGGGAAAGAGATTATGTTACCGTGTCAAGGATCAGTTTGTACAAGATTTTTAAAAGAAAAACAATATCATTTCGCTACTACTGTGCAAATCTCTGGTTTGACAAGGCCGGGTTGTACTTGTAACAGAGTAGAGCGTATAAAAAGTCTTTATAGCTTGTGTTGATGGCCACTCCAAGCCCGTTAAGAAAAGCCTGTTATCATAAAGATACATGAAAACGCTGTTTGGCAACTTGACAGGTACTTAAATCTCACATGAACACCGAACGCTTGGCTAACAACAGTCTGATTTCGCCTCCATTAACATAAAAATGTCAGATCCTGGCAAAGCCTTCGGTTTTCCTGCTCTGGGCTACATCAACAGCAGGTGACAACACAGAGCAGAGCAGGTTACATTACACACTTGGAGAAAGTGAGGAGTGTGTTCTTAAGGGATAAAAGATGCACACTCACACCCCCCGCCCCCCTATACTGTTTATGGAACTTAGCGGAGCATGAAATGACTAAATACCAGCATCATCACTCCTCCTTGTCATGCTTTGCACATTTCTCAATCATAATTTTCACAGAGGATGTCATACTGAAAAACCATGTGACCCTCCCGGCACTATTTGGGTCACACAAGAACAACATAGTTGGTCAGTGGAGCTTGTTTCAACCAGCAGTGTGCGTCAAATATCTTTCCTACTTCTTCTAGGTAAAAAAAAAAAAAAAAAAAAAAAAGGTACTGTACGTTAATATTACAGCTTGTTTACAGTGAGGCAATTAGACTCCTGTGATCAGACACTTATGTCAGGAATGTCTGAAAGGGTCAGTAGCACCATTAGCAGAGTAAAGGGCACAACCTGGAATGCTCAGAGATATCAAATCACAGCGGTGGGGGAGGGACCCGGCTGCTAAACAAGGCTCAGTTGGAGGCTGATTCCATTAATCAGGCCCACTCTAGTAGTCATGTCAGGAACAAGCACACACGAACAAGCCCGACTGCTAACAACAACCTGATGCACGTTTGCTCTACATGACACCTTATGGTCGTCCGTTAGGTCCAGTGTCAGGGCTGCAGGGTCACACATAGCTGCGAGGATTTAAATAGAACTTTATTATTAAACATGAAACATGTAGGATGAACAGGTGTTGGGAGGAGGGATAGAGGGGGGGGATGGAAACACACCCTAAAAAGACAATTTTGCGATTCTCACACCATCACATAAGAAATGCTGACATACGTGTAAACATACTCCGCTCGGATTCCCAAAGCTGTTTCACAAGCTTGTGTACGGTTAAAATAAGACACTGCCAAAACAAGGGCAGGTCCGGGGCGCTTTAACGTGTATGTGACGTGTTTCGGCCCATGTTTCATACGGGTAAAGAGGCAGAACTATGCGTATCTGAGACACTCGAGCAAACACAGCGTTCTGGCCGTGTTCCACGTCCACAGTCATTTCCCACATCGTGGCACAGTGCTGGACTGGGAATAAACAGAGGAGCCCGCTGTGCTCCCAGAATGCATGTTTGCAGAGTTCCCATCAGTGAGTACACAGTAATAGGACTCCCTGAAGGCCTGTATTTAACCTTTAGGTTACAAGTGGCTGGCCACTCAATAGCCCACCCCCTCCTCTGCTTCAGCTATTAACCCTTTTCTCATTCATTGTAATAAACACAAACAGATACGGTACGATTTAAACATCCAGAACAGACACTAATTAGCTGAGATTGTGTCAACTGCTCTTAACAAAATGTCAAAAATAACTCAACTTTCTCAACTTTTAGGCCAACATGGAAGAGCAACATCTACAACTCCTGATGAAGCTCCTGAATTATGATCAAAAGCTCCAGGATGAGACCATACAGTCAGTGTCATTCTTAACCATTTCCAAATTTAAATGATATAACTCAGCTGAATAAGTTCAACTATCATAGACAGATCAGCTCTGCAGCTTGACCCATGCTGTAAACATAGCTTTGGAAGGCAGCACGCAACAATATTACAGCTAAAGTTTAAAAACATACTTTGAATTTATTGTAAGAAATAAGTATGACATAAACTATAACATCCAGTTCAGAGCTGCAGTGTGTGCTTGTCACATAAATTTTAGTCCGTGTTTGCACACGTGTCTAAACGTGTGTTATCGGCGTGAAATCTAAACTAACATTTGTGACAGCAAACCATATGGAGAGGAAAGCACATGAAAGAAAAGCAGGAAAAAAAATCTCTCTCTCTCTCACTCACACACACACACACACACACACACACACACACACACGAAATGACAGCCAGAGAGTCAACCTGACTGTATAAACAGATGAAGGAGATGGATCAGAGTAGCCTAATGCTGAGAAAATGCCCTTGGGATATGCTGACAAAACGGAAACATGTGCATATGGGGCCAGCATGGAGGATTAAGCTGTGATAAAACAGTGTGATTCAGTAAGATTTATTTCTTCTTTGTCTTTTCTCCTCTGAGCAGATTTAGTAATCTGCAACAGGTTGCTCACTGCTTTGAGCATCTTCACAACACACAAGTGTAATTTTATCCATGTTGCTCGGTTTCCTTTCAGCAGACGTGATGTAGAACGCCGCCGTATCAAATTCATCTTCAGCGTTCCAGTTTACAAACGCACAATATTCAAACTTTCTCTGAGACCACGTTGTGAACAACATGTTTGTGAAGAAGCCTGGATTTGAGGTATTGATATTACAGGCACCGCGCTTTACCGATGAGCCAAAGCTTTTCTGACAGCATCATACAGGCCGTTCATTGTCGAGGCCGCCGGTGTCCAGAATGCAACTGCCAGCTGTTTTCTTTGTGGATCAACCCAAAAGAAAACAGCAGGGCAAGGTCAGCACAGACAGGCTTTGCTCCTACAGCAGACAGATGGATCTCCATATATGAGGCCGCGAAACAAAAACTTTCTCTGTCACAAACGAGATAGCGTGGTTGATTATATTCCACCCTCTTGTGGAATAATTAACTGTTCTCCAAAAAAAATCATGAACACTCTCATTTGTTCCAGTCCTGTTGGGTGTTTGTTCATCATTTCAGGATCTGTGTCTGTAGGTTGGTTTCCACAGACCTGTTTTTAGGCATATTTTGAATTTGCACAAAAAAAAAGAGAGGGGACCTCTAACTACCGTAAAAGCAAAACAGGAAGCTTCCACTCCACTAAAAACACAAAGAAAATTGTGGCAGATGAAAATATCAGACCTCAAATTAATATCTGAAACAAAGATAAATATCGTATGTTGTGTTTTCTAAAACAGTTTCTCCATTTGAGGTTTGACTGGTGCTTATTTAATTACAGCATCTTGTTGCTGCAATGTTTTAATGGCAACCAACTGAAAAAGTCATCACCATTACTATGATTACAATCACTAGCAGTGATCACACTTCCATTCACATTTTCTTTCATCTCCTTTTCTCAAAATTTGGTTAGACTTTGCACTACATTTGGATATAAACCTAAAAACCTTAATAGGAAGCTTGGTTGGGTTAGTTATCTCTCATGTCCAGCTGCCCTGTTAGTACATCCTCAGTCTCGTAGCCCCTCAGCTATCATCTTAGCCTCTGGGGGCTACAGCCAGTTTTGAAGTTTCTGGAGTAACCAACGGATATTTGACTAGCAACTTGATACACGAGAATGACGAGAAAGACACCGAAAAATGCAAATAACGTTCAGGAAAGCTAATAAAATGCTAAATTGTTTCAAAGATTGCATTTCAGTCAATGTTCAACACTCCGATGCCTCTTTTGCTCTCCACATGGGAGAGTTATCAAGCTTTCCTGAGCACTTTTGGAGAGTGCTTTGCCTGTGCAGCATGATGTATGTGCAAAGCTTACAACGCTTGGAGGCTGTTTTCAAATTCAACTGCTGAGAGGGGAAAATATCTCTGTGATAACTTTAAATCTGAGTTTCCAATGAAGGACACGTAGATGAATATAAACCATATGAGACACAAATTACCACTCCAAGAAAGGTTTTATACTCTGTGTCTTAGAAACATATCTAATGAGTGGAAAATTACACACATTTCCTTGTTGCTTCACAAAACAGTTTTGTTTTGTCAAACTCTAATAACACAGGAGAAGGAGCCTGGGAGCTTTTGAAGTAAAAGGTACTTGGCAGTGTACACTCAAAAGTAAGCAAGAAGAGTAAATAAAAATCTCAGGTCGGCCTCCTTGTTGACTTTTGACAAACTTTTCCATTTACGGCCACTATCCATTAACTACCACCCACACAGCTAACAATTTGGCATTAGTTTTGATTGTGCTGCCAGCAGCGCGTGGGTGAGAGATTTGAATTTCACATAATAACACCTGATGTTCCTGTCTCGTAGCTGCCAGCATCACAACATGAACCACTGTCACGGCACAAAAAGTCCTCAACGGTTTTGACTGTGCCGGCTCTCAGCTATCACAACCAGACACACCGAGACAATTAAGACTTTGTGTTGATATTTATGTACTTGTTCTCGCCCATCAGCTTTTCCACACTCCTCTGAGTTCACATAAAGTTTCCAGGCCGGGAGAGGATATGTGTGCACTGGCTGCCAGATTCACTAACTCCTATCTGTGGAAAGAGGCCCCTCTTCCAGTCCACATGCTTACTCCAGATGAGTCGTGCCTCGGATTAAAGAGTCAGAGCCGTACTCTGTTTTCTTTCTGCATTACTAGAGACACATCCAAACCAGCGAGCCTTAAAGTACAAACACACCCAGGTAAATGGCTGTGTTTCTAAAGAAAATAAGTCCAAGACCAACATCTCTTAATGCAAGGGTAGCTCTCACAAATACAAGCACAAGATGCACCCAGACTGGGTCTTTAATGACCCCCTTGCCCTGCTATCACCTTGCGATAAAGACCTACTGCAGAGGGCGGGGGGCTGTTTCGTGTCAGCTCACACCCACTTATCCCTTTAAAGAGTGAAACAACAGAAACAAACCCCACTCAGACTTAGTCATACCAAGTTTATAATTCTCTAACGTGTTATCCTGGCATCGTTTCAATAAGTAACCAGATCTGCAGCGTGCGCACATCAATGATTCATGAAGCCACGGCACCGCACAGTTAATGAACACAAGCTATAACAGCACTTACTTACGCTCTATTCCAGTCAGCTGAGAGACCGAAAACGTCCTTCAGATCTAAAAAAAGGTTTCCTTTAGGTGACACAGAGAGATTGATTCCTCCACCGGGAAATGTCAGAAGAAAATCCACAGAAACAGAGTTTAAAACTCTTGTAGATGACAGCTCTGAGTCCGCAGGTCCACACTCTCCCTCTCCCTGACACAGTGTCGTACTACAGCCTGCCTCCAACCACTCAACACTGTAGCTCCTCCCTCACACACTGAGAGAGGGAGGGAGGAAGGAGTAAGAGAGAGGAAGGTGCTACTTCCAGAGAATGATCTTGACTCATTTCTCACTTAAAACAACCAAGTTTACTCACATTTAGGAGCGGTGGGAATATTATATTCCAGTATAATTATGAAACTCCTGAGGAACAACAACGCCAACAAGTGTCCTTGGAAGACTTTTTTTAAAATAAATAAATTAAAGTAAACTCACTCAAGTTAGGCTTTCTAAATTCAATAATGATGTCGACCCCATGCGCATAAGCTGTCATCAGGCTCTGGCCATCCATGTCCACATGTTTTGGTGTTGCCCTTGACTTACTGGACGCAGATATTCACCTCAATTTCCATTTGTGCAATGACTCGATCTGAAGTGACAGCATTTATGGCTTTGTTTGGCGGTTATTTCAGGTTAACTACGCTTTAATTTTCACTCTGATATGTTTGGAAGAGATTGATCGATCAAGAATAGATCACATTGTCACAATCATTACAAGAGAGGAGGTGAAAATATTTTATTCCAACTTTAACATTGTATTAAGCGGACTTTGTAGCAGTTGTCTCCCTTTGTCTAGATGTTTGTTTGATTTCTCCTGCGCCACCCTCTCACTCCTCTCGGATCAGCGATATTTTTCAGTTTGTCAAGATGGAGAAAGTTAGGTGCGTGATTCACATCTCGCTTGAAAAATTTGATAAAACTGTTTTTTGCACATGCTGAAGGATTGTTTTACAATTACTGTAATTTTTATTATTACTCCAGAATAGCCACCCTGATTGTTCTCCTTTGTGTGAATGAATAACATGCTGGGAATGTTACTGACCTAAATCTGATTTAGATGATTTGAACGTTTCACACTTAATTCCGGTAAAATAAAAACAAAACTCACATGTATCCTGTGATTTTCTGGTCACAAGACTGTTGACTGCTTCACTTTTAGGAAATCACAATCACCTCATGCATAAGCCACTGACCAAAAAAAAACCCCATTTATGCAACATATTATGATTTTACAGTGGGAGCAGAATCTAAATGAGTCCTAATCACATTGAACGTAGCTTTGGAGGCTTTTTTTTTTTTTTTTTTTTTTTTTTAGCTCTCCTAAGAGTTGTTGGTTCCCTTGTTATGGATTGCAGATGTTTGCCTCTCAGCCAGCTGCTTGAGCCCGTATAAAGACTGACTTTAATGATTGTAATTGCAAGCTACCAGCAACCCCAGAGATCTATCTGTCCAAAACCACAGTCATCAATGAACTGCTTTCTCTGTATTTAGTATCAGTGGGAAACATTTGGTAATCAGTAAAAAAACAAAATCTTTGTTTTTGACACAAAATCTTGAAGCCAAAAGATAATTTCATTCACTTCGCTCATCATCAACATGCTCAGAAGAAAGTAGACCAGAACTGACTCTCAGAGTACAAAAACTCATCACTGTGAGAGGACAGTACCCAGGTTTGATACGGTACCCTGTCTTTTTGTACTCCTACCATATGTATCTTTAAAATTACAATTATATTGACAACAACAACGCTTCTGAGCTGCTTGAGAACAATGAGAATACTACTACTGTATGCTGTATGGTTGGTACAGATCTGTTTATTTCAGCCGTTAAACATCACTGCATTGTATTTTTTCGGTGGATCAAATGGTGCATTATGTTTCTGTCGCTGTTTGTACTGAAAAATATAAATGTTTCAGTGCAAACATTCCTGTAGTGTACCAGTTTTGAGTGGGAAGGTTTACTCGCTTATCACTTCTTCATAAGAAAAATTCTTTACATTTTTCAAGTTAATCTGTAACATCATAGACGCAAAAATCTGATATGTTAAACTAGAATTTTATCAACAGTGTTGCTGTTGATAAACCCCCTGCCCCCTGCTAGTGTAAAATACAATAAATGCTTATATTTCCTGCACATAGATTGAGCAAGAATTGTAGTTCAAGAATGTCAAAAGCATTCAAAAGATGAACAAACATCATATAACCCTGGATGTGACCATGTAACAGCTATGATGTTATGTTAAAGACACCTGTGTATTGTGTCAATGATTCACTTCGGCTTGTACTTTCTTGTAAAACCACTTGTTCCTCAAGAGGCGATAGTGAGTCAACGCAGCATCTAGGCTGAAAAGTAAAGAACTAGGCGGAGGACGGACAGATGTACTGCTAGTCAATCGACAGCTGCTGAGGCCAGGGTGTCTGATCCGGGGTAGCTCTATGAAGAGATGACAAGGGAAGAGCCGGAGCTCCTTGAGGTAAAAAAACACCTGGAGACAGGCTGGCTTGTGCTCTGATCTGGAGCCGTTTACCAGCAGGAGGGATGAGAGCTCAGAGTTTATTTTTTCAACTTTTGGGCTTTAAAAGTGGATTTATCTCCACTCTGCAGAGCAGACATCTACTCTTGTTATTATAGCCGTCTGTTGGCACCCAGAGCTTGAGGATACTACTTCATATTTATACAGAGACCGGACAAAAAAAAGGGTATTGCTCGGTGAAAAGTAAGCAAGGAAGTTGGACAACCTGATAAATGCTGAAAATGTGTCTGTTACTTGATTCCTGCTTTACTATGAGCTAAGTTGGCAGAGCCCTGATTGATATAAACAAAACACAAAGCATTTGAAAAGTTGTCTATAATAGTCATCATGGTGTATTTATTTCAGCATCCTCTGGATCAAATCTATTTATTTTGGGTTCATACCACTGTAACCCTAACATTACTAAGTAGGTTCTGCATTTCAAATTTACTTGTGAATAAATGGAAATAATCGTGGTTACATCTTAGGAGTTAGGTAGTTAAGAAACTTCCCTAAACATTTTTACAAGGTTCACTACGCATGTCTAAGTGTAAACAATCTTGAAAAGTGTCATTACATTGAGTGCACTGGGAGATAAAATGCTGCCCCCTATTTTCCTAGAGGATGTAGCCAGGAATTACAAACTACCCCTGCAACCCTGCAAGCATTTATACAGATGCTGTCCAATTAAAATAATATTGCAACACTGTTTATGTAGTGTGGAACGTGCTTTAAGATACTGAAAAGAGAGATCTACTGTACAAGACGCTGTATGAAGAGGCTGTATGAAAGGCACGTAGACATTAAAAGTTGGTGTGCAAAGTTGAGCCACTAAGTAGTTCTAAAATAATACGCACAACACTAGCAAGGACATAGTTTTCAGGCCATGCCACTGAAAGTACAACAGCAGTGATGCAACAAAGTCTCCGAAGGGGCTGTTTCATGAATTGTAAAGGGGACACTCAACTCTGCTGAACCACATACTGCTCTCTACGTTTTATAAACAGAGTCTGGATTTATTTGTTACACCAGCATATTAATATTAATACCTCGCATTCGTTATATACTGTTTAATATGTATTCTAGTGGCCTCATAGAAAGGAAAGGAGACGTACATGTGGATCTTTAAATATGCCAATGAATGCAAGTTGTAAAAAAAGTCCTGTTTAAGTGAAGTGTTACCAAATAACTTCACATCCCTTCTCCAGAAATATTTCCAGGGTAAATAGAGAGAAGTGTAAGATAGCAGGGGGAGGGGGTTGAGACGGGGACGCCTGTTTCTAAAATAGCAGATGCTAATTATACACTTTAGGCAACTGCTAAGGAGGGAGACGCGATGCCAAGTTTGAGGTGTTGGGATTCTGAATGTCGGCTCAGTGTTTCTGTGCAGAGTCAAGTTTCTTTACGGTCACCTGAGACGTACTTAGACCACACCAAGGATACTCACTGGATGTCTCATTTACAGCCAATGTCAGTCAGATTCCCGCTTCCGTACTGGACTGGTAACACACCTCTTGTTGAGATGGACCACCTGCCACTGCCACGCAGACGACCTTTTGTAAACAATCCATAGAACATAAAGGAGCCCTCTGGCAGACTTACTAAACACGTGACTCAGACCAGTCAAACAGACAAAGACTGGCCTTTTTCAGAGCTTGTGACCAAGTTAATGCAACTGTTCTCAAAATGTAGCTTTTCATTTCCTCTATTCCCCCTGACGTCTATACAAAGTGACTCACCAGCTACGATTAGGAAATTCAGAAATGATCATTTATTAGAAATGTTTAACGTTTATTGGGACAAAGGGAAGTTTAGTAAAGGACTGGATGTCAACCGAAGGCTTATTTTGAAATTAGTTAGGGTTATCCGTAAATATATAAATAAATATATAAACCGGACCTTATTTTGCCATGTTTTTGTGTCAAAGAGTCTAACGGGGACAGTTTGGTCCAGTATTGAGTGAGAACGCTGCAGCCTTCAGACACTTACAATAACAATCTGAGCCATTCAGTAGCAAAAACAAGCACTTCTAATGGGTGCATTTTGATGGCACACTATGGCCTGCAACGATTACGCTGCAGTCCATTTCAGGGCTCGCTCAAAACTGGACCAAATTCAAAAACTTGTTGTCCCAATTAGACACAAACCATGAGAAAGTAAGATCCAGGTTGAAAATACTTAAGTTACCCTTTAAGAAACGGAAGAGCTTTGAGTATAGTTTGAAAAAATAGGTTCATCCAGAATTTGTTGCTTTGTGTTCGCAAATGACTGAATCATGCCCACTGATGGGGTTTATAGAAAATATTCTGAAAAGGTATGTTTTATGTTATGTATTTATGGTAATATTATGGTGATCCACTTGATTCTCAATTAACAATAAACCAGAGACCAGTAAAAACATCCCTAACCAGAGATATTCAGTGAGGTCAATAAAGCGTGGTCTGCTGGAGATTTGTCCAACATATATTTTGATAACAATTGCGACATAAGCTTGTGAAAATGCAAGTTTGATCACTCCTTCGGCGTGTTTTTTACTCACAGCCGGGCAGAAGTGCTGACAGGTAATTCTATATAAATGAATAACAGTCGAGGAATTACAGCGTCGCGATAAGCCCTCATGTTTCACATATTAGCTTAATGGAAACACACCAGATAGCAGCGCTAGGCTACTTAGAGTCACTGAGGCTGACAGAAGCGCTGGAGACAACTGAGCAACCCTGGCAAGTCTCAGCGTCATGTTATCACTTCTGTGCTCAGGGTTTACACTGACTGTGTTATCGAGATGAATCTCAGTTTTACTGCAGTAATGTGCTGTTAACACAGCGCTGTCCAATGTGTTGAAACAGTAATTTTGTGATTCATGTGCCAGAAAAATGTGACAAATGAAAAAAAAAAAAAAAACACTTCTTCCTTCCTATTCGCCTTCATCACAGCAGCTATACACTATTACCGTCAAATAGATTGTAACAGATGGCTATAGCCTTCCTCTGGAATGCCAACCTACAGTATGTCTTCTTTCTCAACCGCATAGAGACCTAAGCATGTTTTAAGCACTAAAATCACTGTGAACAAGAAGTAGAATATATTTCACCTCAGCGAACGCACCGCTGTGCATCTAACAGGTTGTCAGCAGTTGCATAGTAACAGTATGGCCATGGTCGACACTTACTTCAAGCATCTGTTCAGTGCTACCAGCGAAAAGGAAAATCCCAGCAAACAAACTAACCCTGAAAGAAGAACAGCCACCAGAACAACTCAGTCGAAGTCTCGCCTCAGCCTGACTTAATGTAAAAGCAGATAACTCATCGTGTAAAACACAGACGCTGATGTGTCATTATTAGTATGTGGTTTAAATGTTTAACCCTTTAACATACAGAGGAAGCTCAAAGGTTGCTAAAATCATCTTATTCCACTCTGTCTCACGGTATCTCTCAGTGTAAACATGATGTTTACATGATCTATGTTTTGCACTTGATCAACCACTTTTTTTTGGATTAAGTGTCATCAAAATATCCTACACGTGGTGTACGCTATATTTTTCTTCTTAAAAGTCTTTCAAAAATACTAGATTTTATAATAAAGTAACACACAATAGTGAGCTGCACAGTATATATTTGTAATGTCTGACCCACAGGCGAGCCGCTGCTTGTATATTAAAGTGTTACAAACTTTATCACAGTATGTAAGACTGAGTTGGATTTGCTCTTATGGTTACACTGTTGTCTGACATTTTACAAACTAAATGATTAATAAATGAAATCAAGGCAATTTCCAGGAGATTAATCAACAATGAAAACAATCAGGGTTGCAGCCCTACTTTAAATCTTTAAATCTAAATAGGACACATTTTTAATCCTCTCTATTTGTAGAAAAGGTGAATGAGCTGTCTGGAAAAGTACCAGCTGAGGTGGCACAGTGTGACCCAGTATTGAGGTGAGTGACTCATTTTGGCATAGAGTGCGACTGGTTGGATGGTGTGTAATGTACCTAGCATATGATCAATCACGCTCTTCTCAGAAGGTCTGGTGTATGTGGGATGTTGAGGTTTTTGCTTTTTCTGTTTGGGAGGGGAAGGGCAAAAAAAAAAAAAAAAAATGAAAGAAATGAAGCTGTGATGTCCCGGTGTGACACAAGCAAAGGCATTACTCTGCCACTTTCTGACATCGTCGCTCTCCAGCAGAGAGGGTTTGTGGGATGACTGCCCTCTGGCAGGGAGGTAATGCCAATGAACAATCTCTGGGGTGTGTGTGTGTGTGTGTGTGTGTGTGTGTGAGAGAGAGCTATGTGACTCACTGCTGATCCTTTCATTAAACTGTTGCATACATGCTCATTTTGTCTCTGTCTATTACTCACCAGTCTGACCTACTACTGGTGTTCCCAGCATTTCCAGTCACGTCCACTACATCGTCATCCTGTACGTGTGACTTATCACATCATGCTCTCTTTCAGGTGCTTTTTGTTTTTCCCCCTCAATCCTCCCCTGATTTGTATTTATCTTGATACAGAGAAATGTTTGTAGTAGCTCTGCCTTGCCAAACTATTTATTGGATTAACAATTTGTCAAAGCGGAGCCAATGGCACGGCTCCAAAGCCAGTAGGACTGCTTGAAATTCAACAGACAGAGTGAGAGGAACAGCTCGGATGCTCCTCAGGTGGCCCTCCGTGTCCGTGGCAGCAGCTCAACTTTCCTGTATTTTACACCTAAGCTTCCCCCCTCCCCTCCTCACACGCACACACCCCTACTACAGTAATAACCATGTCCTCCTCTGTGCGACAGAGAGGGAATTTAATCAAGCCGTTTTTTCTCCTCTCGTGGTAAGAAATTGGATTCGTCAGTCCGACGACGTCTATATGATTTCTCCAAGCTCATGTCATAGAGTAAATAAAGGGAAGGGGTAGGCAATACGACCTCATATACTGTGAGATGAAATAAACTTAACAGATGTTTCTATTCCAGTTATACTGTGGTAGGTTTTCTTTCAATATCTGCCGGTGTATCAACTCACTACAGTTGTTAATCAATAAGCAGGGCAGTTGTATGGCGGTATTAGACCGATAGTTATGTGATTGGAAAATCATTCATCTCCAACATGCCAACTTTTCATGAGCTAAGAGAACAGCCCTGTTTTCAGCTATACGATAAATGATCCTTGATGCCTCATTCATCATTTAAGTAAAATATATTCTCTTGTTGAGCCTCAAATGTGAGGACTGAATATATTTGAGTTGATCAGACAAAAATGAGGCTTTCTTGAAGCTACAGTTAGTGTGATCACAGTTTTTGGACCAAACGATTAAATGAGAAAATAATTGGCATACAATATTCATAAATATGATTCAAAGTTACACACACATTTTAAATGTATCGCCCAGCACTTCTGTACTTCAAAGGAAGTTCTAGCCCAAAGGACAGATTTACCACTTTACATGTCATTTATCCACATTACACACAAATGAAACATATTTATATGTACGACCGCAGAACAGAAGGTGGTTTGTAATTGTTTTAGATCCCACAGCACATTAACATAATTTATTACTTAGGCAGTAACAGCTTAAAGTCAAACGCGATCATACCCGATGGGCATTTTCAACATTATAACAGTCCGCTGGCGTGGTGACGTCACCTCGTCTTTCAGGTGACAATGACGAAGGTGAAAATGACAAAGTGGGACATTTACTTTCCGTTTCAGCTGTCTCTAATTACATACGTGCTGTAGCTACGTAGCCTATTTTTCAGCAAATGCCGAAGAATAAACCCTCAAGGGTAATATACTGTGTGTTCGCTGAGCCTCAAAGACCAATTACCTTCACTGTAAACATGACCCCCACCCCCGTGGGGATATCATAAACTGACCCTAAAAGTATCACGTGGTTTCTCTTGACTGAAACCCTTCTCCACATTATATACTGATCCCAAAGGGCTGATTTAATGAAGGGCTGATTTAGGTGTGTTCGTTAATCGAGATGACTACAACAAAAGGGAAATGTTATACTCCTAATGTACTGAAGGTAATGACCTAATGAGATGAATGGGTAGGACAAAAGGAAGAGGAATATGTGATGACTCAAACACAGGGAAAATCCTGAGGATGAATTAGTTATAAGGCCATCTACATGTGGGGCAGACGAGACATAAAATATTAAGTTAGCATCTGATGTAGTGCAAGAGTTAAGGTTAAACAAGTCTGTGAAAAAAAATCACCTACTGTACATTTACAACCAACTCACTCTGGTCCTGTTCTGGAAGTACGCATCCCGTTAGGAGACAATGACGAAGAAGGAAAAGTGTTTGGGTAAGCATCTACGTAACGCACAGTAAATCACTGTTACATTTCTGTAGCAGTCAAAAATCTGCATGCAGATAACACCCACAGCATCATTCATCTCGACTACATGACTATCGTTGTACACGCCCAGTTTTTTGTAGAGCAGACAAATCAAAGTGAGACGTATGTCACACGGAAGTGAGATGAATAATTATCTGATGCAAATGTCTTTTCTAAAAAAAAAATCAAAAAAAAAAATCAAAAAGTACAACAGAGCTGTGATATTTAAAAAAAAACAAACAAGCTTTCTGTAATCTCTAATAAAATATGCACAGGAGATGAGAAATCACTTGACACCAAAGGTAATTGTAGCTCCCCACGACACATGCTGAATTACCTCTGAGCCAGCACAGGGATCCGTCTCATCTTTACCATGGAAACCAACACCATACTACAGTACATGCACACACACACACAGTGAGGGTGAGGGAGCAATTGCCATGGCATCTAGCACCGTGGCGACTACAAGCTTTCAGCAACCAGACCAATTTACTCAGCAGTTAACTGAACACTCAGTCAAACCTTGCTGTCTATCACTCTCTCCACTCCCCCCTTTTCCCTCTCTTCTTTTACAATAAATATCTTTTGTCATGAGCCAGAATAATTACCTTTTATCAGCAGAGGACAAGGTCTTGCAGTGCTCAGTAGGAGCGGCTCTCGGTCGAGTGGTGACAGAGGAAAAAGAAGCTCTGCAGGGATCCCAAGAGATGCCCAGAGATGCAGCTGAACCGGCACCGCACACGCACGCATCCACCACCACCACTATCACCACCAGTGAGAGCAGCAGCAGCGGCGGCGGCAGTAGCAAGTCGGAAGGGGAGGGGGAAGAAAAATATATAAAAAAAAAAAAAAAAAGCAAGAGAGGGGGTTGCTCTATCAGCAGCAGGAACATTACATCATAGGCTGCCTCTGTGGAAGGGTGGGTGAGGAGTGGACGGAGGAAGGGAGGTGCTCCTTGTAGCAGCACTCTCTGTCACTGCTGAGCTCTTTTCAGCGCATGCACAAGCCCAAATTTATTATTTATGATCCGGTAACTGTAAAATACCCTCAGTGGGTTAAGAGCCAGACATATGAAATAATTAGATCATCTGTTCTTAATTGTGTACCATCACTGGGGTTTGTTGTCAGAATGGATCTAATATGATGAACACTATAATGTGCCTCATCCCTTTGGGGCAAAGGCTGTGTCTCTATGTGTGTGTGTGTGTGTGTGTGTGTGTGTATGTGTGTCCAGCGCATACAATGTCTATTCTGTGTGATTCAATTGCGTGACCAGTGCTCGCCTACCAGCGCTCAAAAGGACGCTGATGTTCAACCTCTGAAAAAGGTCATCTGAGATTCCTTGCGGCTGTTGTGAGTGGATAGTGCAATTGTTGGGACTCAACATTTGCTCACAATGCTTATATTTAAAGTTGGCTGTCCCAACAAATATGTCAAAAACTGCTACGTCAATACGCCGGTGCATGGAGCACATCTGGTAGGCACAGTCCCGCCATAATGGGACGGATGTAATGGTTGCATTTTCCCATTGGTCAGCTGTAAACCACCTACACGCTGGCGCACCACAGACCACCGACACGGACAACAATACTCCCAACAATGGTTAGTCACGACCGCATGAGCTCAATGCTTCCCACCAAATACAAACACACGCACACCCACAAGTATACACTTGCTGTAAAAAGTAGACACATTACCGAGACAGGGAAAACAAAATGGATTCAACCAGCAGAAAATAAAAATGTTTCTTCTGCCAGCTACAACCGGTTTTTGTAAGCACACTGCAAAGATCCTCTTTTTGATTTGGAGTTTCCCCACTACTACTGCCTCCTGTGTTTTTTAAGAAAAAAATGAATTCTTCTGGTCTCATTGACATTTTCCTCACATTTTTCAATGGCGTCTTTTTGTAATGAAAACCTACTTTTTAACATGAACTCATTAATGGTTTGGTCGATGTATCAGAAAAGCTTCCAAACCGCTTGTTTTGTCCAACCAACAGTCCAAAAGCCAAAAAAATCTTTGGTATTACACCAAAACAGAAATAGGCTTGCAGAATTCTGGGAATTTTACCCTTGAATATCTGCTATTCCTCAATCAAGCACTCCGCTTACTGCAGGGCTATTGAGGCCACGCCCTCTACATGCACTGTGCATTCCTCCATCACATACGCACATGATTTCTGCAACCCTGGACCAGAGCACCAAGACTATTGAAGCCACACATTTGAGCCTGTGAACTACATAGAGTGAAGTAAGTTTTGATGATATTATGGGGTAAATATGTTTGATGTATGGTATTAATGTTTAACTTGCAAACAGCACATGAAAATGTATTCATACATAGCTAGCTGATAAGTTAAATGTTAAATAAGCTATAGCTGGCATCATTTCATTGACCATTTATCTTATCATGATGCTAGTTTACCCCCAATTACTACAATACCCCAATTTCCAATTAACTCCCATAGATTCCCATTAATTTCAATAATTCCCATTGAAAATTTACAACATGGAAATTTATTAATTTATCTACTTAACTTCCCATTGGAAAGTTTCTGGAAATTTACCAGAAATTGTCCACCCCTTTGCAACCCTACACAGAAGCCAGTGAATGTTTTGCATTGTTGCTTTAAAAAAATCAAAACTCTTACTTCGTAATTTTCTGTCCATCAACTATTTATATTATCGTTTCAGCTTCTGTCAACACTGAATCAAATGGCTGTGTAATTCTACCTTCACACCTCTGTAGCATTCAGATTTTTAGCTCATTGTTTTGGCTTCATGTTGTGAATTAAGTGTTAATTTTAAACTGAGCCAATCTCATCAATCCTTTTAGATGGCTGTTTACAGTACGAGCAATAATAAACCCACCACACACTTCCTGCTGAGCACCAAACATAAGGAAGACAAACATACATACTCTGAAACAAGCTGAAAACCCAAATATTTTTATAATAAATGGAGGGTTCAGACTGGAGCCTAAATGTAATTACTATCTGCAATGTATAATATATTCAGTGGCACAGCAGTCGATAGATAAAGTAAACAGACTGTAATGCATTGTGTAAATGGTGTGCAGCTGTGTTCTCTCGTACAGTGTGACATCCGTCACCACCCAAACAATTTACACTATCTATTAGATAAATAGGTTAGAAAACATGTAGATCAAGATGTAGATGTTTACATCAAGCAAGCAATGTTGTCAAGTAAATAACAGTAAAGTAGAAGAGTGCAGACCTCTGCGAATACTGCAGTGCCACCACAACCACCACATGCCAGAAGTCCAGACTTCTCCATTTATTTAAAGAACATTAAAAGGAAACAGTCTTCTTTATAACAGTATGACAGATATAGAAACATACTTTTTTGGAGAAAACACACAAAAGCTGAACATTTACACTTGATGCTGCCTATTCATAGATCAGAGCCTGTGTGTCCAAAGTAAGTTTTGGTTATTCGAAAGGTTCATGTTTTTGGGATGGAGCTAATTATATCCACCACCACTAAATTTAATTCCATCAAGTAATCAGCGAATTTCCTTAAACCGCCAAATTTCATGCAAATCAGTTTAGAAATAAGCAAAGTTACAGTTGAGTCTGGAGTGAAATCAGCATCTCTTAATGTATCGCTTATGAGCAGATCTCGACCTCTTCAACACAGCCAACACGCAAAGATATAGTGATAAGATAAGATAGATCAATCCCACACTGGGGAAATTCACTTGTTACAGTGGCGCACAATATACAAGGTGGACAGTAAAATATATAAATACATAAACAAATAAATAGGGGACGGTCCTGGTGGCTCAACTGGTAGAGAGGGTTCCTCATGTATGAAAGCATACAGCAGCCACGGTATCTTTCGCTTCAGCTCCCACAGTCAATACGTCAAGATCACTCCGATCATCCCTACCTAACCCAACCCAGCCTGGTAGACATACTAAAGAAGGACATCACACTCATCTGTCTTGTGGCTTTGCACAAGTATTAGCCCTAGAACTAATTTAAGAGTAATTCTACATCTTTAAGTGTTCTTTAAATACAACAAGACAAGATGCTGATGGTTTAGCGTGAGTTTGAAGGACACTTGTCATGGCATGTTTTGGCAGTCAAGCCCAGATGACGGTTACTAGGTTAGACTGCAGAGAATGACACAGCTCGCCCTGAATGGCAGCAATGACAGACGACAGAGACTTTTAATTTATGTCCTGATGGCCAGCTAAAGGATGAGGCTAGGCCTTTGTCCATGTCCATGGACACGTCCGCTATGCACATCATAAAATTATAGAAAAATTGTTCAGTGACATATGAGGATTGTAAATACCGAAAAACAAATAATTAGGCCTGAATAAAACAAGTGTTGTTTAATACTTTCACACGCCACAAAACAGAGGACCACCATTATGACTTGCAAATGCGGCCTTCAGAAAAACAGCAACAAAATAATCTCAGTCACAAAACACCCGAAAAGAGAGAGAAAATAAAGGAGCGCTGTGTGCGCGGCAAAGCCATTAATAAGTGTGGCAGTGAAAGCAGAAAAATCAATCCAACTGCTCTTTTGTCCGTCTCTCGTTTTAAAATGGAGCGTACAACATTCCTCAGATGCCAAATATTGTAGGTTGACTGGAATGCAGACTGTACTTGGACATGGCTGTTTGATTTCCAGTGTGTGTGACACTATTCAGCGGATGACGCCTGAGGAAGGAGGGTACCCCAGAATGTAAACAACACTCCAGATGGACCTGACCTCTGCTAACACAAATTGGCTGAACCCCTTATGACCGCAGGGGACAACAGCCTTGAAATGTTATTGCTGCAGTACACAGACTATCATTCTACTTTCTCCAATGAAAAGCCTCTTTCCCGATGAGCTGCTGCGTCTCACTGTTGCAAACAGATGCGAGGGCTTTATTGCAAAAGGACGGGGAAAAAAAAAATTACAATGACAGTATTGAGAGACAAGGGAGTAACTATGACATGAGACCATCACGCTCTCGAAGAACACAAAAAGCCATTTCCGCGGTTTCAAATCAAAATTGTCAGGATGAATGTAAGCATTATAACACAATCAGATGTGAAAGCTGGATAAACCAATTATGAGTATCAGATGAAAAAAAAACAACACAGATGTGGTAACGCTCTGATTGATGTTCCCATTACAGCATCTTCATTGTGTCTGACAAGAGTGCCATTAGATGCTCCGTGGAATATATTTAGGATATATTTATAATTTATTCATACAATCTGAGCTTCCACTCAAGCATCCACTAGCCAAACCTCCCTTAATGCTACTACTATTCTTAGCACTACTACTAAAATGTATACGTAAGAAGAAATAGAAAATAAATGGACATTTTATTGCCATAAATTTAAAAAAGTCCTAAAGCTATGTTTTTGTTTACTACTTATAAATATTAAAATGTATATAACCTGGCAGTGCGTGTTCTCAGGAGCCACAGAAGCACTCCATTTTCATAATCCAATTTCAGAAAACGTCCCCTGAAGGCTTAGGTGTCAATGAATTATTCAAATTTTGCAACGCGGGATGAGTTGGTCAACTGTGATACATGGTGTTGATTGATCACACTTAGCGGCAGCATCCTCGCTCCCTTCCCCCCCTATCCGGGTCCCTAGAGACTACTTGTGAAATTAAAAGGTCAAAGGTGATTGGCTGTCCCCCTCTGTAGCCACTGAGCAGCCGCAGGAATAATCAACCATCATGACATACGCTTTCATAGTATCACTGTGTCACACGTAGTCGAGGATGTAGGAGTGACATTACCATTAGTGTAGCAATATCAAGCCTCGCACAGCTATTACTCATGCGGGAAGACACAATGGCATTAATGATGAGATGGTTAATATGATGCAAAAACATATGGCACAAGTAGTATTAATAAATTCTCTCATGTAACATTTTATAGCCAAACTCTTCCCATCTCTTACTACATCCATGTGCACATCGCTACACACTCCAGCTCACGACAATTGTCTTGAAAGTTTTACAAAGAGATATCAAGAGGAGCGTTGATTCGTAGAGGGATCAGCAGCACTAGAAAACCTCCTACATTATAGGAGGGTCATTTGATTTAACATTGCTTAATGGAACTTTATTTCTAACCTCTAACTTATTTATAAAAGCGTAGTCTGTGCATATGCTGCTGTCAGTAAAAAAAGATAAAGAGCAGCAGTTGCGTCTTATTACTCTGTCTTGGAATAGTGATCTTAATCCTCCAGCATACAGCGCTTACAGCTGAAAGATAACAGAGCCCTGCCCTTGGCACCCTTCTCCAGGGTCTCAGGGGGCTCTACTACAGCTGCTGTGATAAAGCTCCAGCAATGTGGGACATTCATAAAATCCCATCATGCCGCTCTTTGGCATTTGACCATGTGTTTGAGTTAAGGTTAACTAAAAAGAGCGATCTATAAACCTGATTATTTGTATACCCGACAATGGAGTTAATGATGGATGTCACTGTTGCTCTCATTTCCAAACATGCTTTTGTATTGTTTCTGAGGATGCGGAGCTAAGGGAAGGAATGGCACACGCTCAATTGTATATGGCTCCTTGGGGCGATGATAATTTGTGGAAAATGGAAAATGAATGTGTTGAAAAACACCCACATCAAGGTGTGGAAAGATTTCTCAAAAGCGATGACAGTTAAAGGTGGAGTATTTCCTCCTCCATGTAAATTAATTTCCACTATAAATAGCTCAACGGAACAGAAAATAGCTATGACGCTGTTCTGGGAACCCCTGATACTCGTGAAAGGCTAATGTTTATTGCTGATCCACGAGGCTACAGGTAACTGCTTCGGGCTCTTCTGTTACAGCGCTGCCTAACCAGTCACCTTGTTTACTGACTCTCGCTGCAGTATCATGTTCTGCGTTACCGCGGCAACGCAGCGATTATGTTCGCCTCTCCATTCACGTCCCACTCTCGTCCCCCCAAGAAACACTCTTCTTGTCACCACAGCGAGTTGACAAAGCAGGCATATTACAATACACATTGTTGGATTGATCTAAAGAAAGCTCAGAGCCCCTTGGCAAGGTGAAACGGGCGACATCAGACAGATCGCCGTGTCTATGGATCTGAAAGAGATACAGATATTTAAAAGGATTTTTTGAGTGGTGCACAACTTCCTTTAAACATTAACAACTGTATACTATTATATTATACAGGAATGTATACACAAAATATTACTTTTTGGTACCATTTGATTACAAATTTAGGTGCAAAACCACCCAAGTCAGTCCTTACAACCCTCGCAATGCTGGTTGACAGGAGGAAAAGCTCTTCCAATGTAACGTTTAAGTTTCAATTGAAAGACATCATTCAATTTAAATCATTTAAACTAGGTGAATTTAACGCAGATGGACGAACCAAGCAGCAACCTGCAGAAGTGCCAAAAACTGCAGTTCTTCGAACGACCACTTGAGGCTGGCTACAGAACGAGTCAATCTCCACATGTCCCCTATTAAAATGTCCAACTTCACAGCAGAAACATAAACATGTTTACAGCGTGGTACAAAAAAACAGGTTTGGTCTCTATAACTATAACTTCCCTGTTCATGACAACTTAGACATTCAGCCCGCCTCAGATCCCATGATAATCCACGTATTTGCTGATTTTTAGATCAGCCAGGAGGCGGAAGAAGCAGGACTACTGAGACTAACATGTGGGCAGGAAGATTTTTAACTTCAAAACATCTCTTCAGAAATCGGTGAGTGATCTAACAGATATGACGTCCATTCTTTCTACTGTGAGTGGGATGAACATGTCAGGAAAAGAAAATGGGATCACTACAATTTCAGGTGTTTTAATTAAAACCAGAAACTGCTGGAATGTCTATAATGTGGTGTGAATCTAGTAATCTAAGTAATGTGTTTTTTAACATTACTTATATTACTTATTGCTAAAAACATATACCATACATATACCAATAGTATTAAGTTTGGGCTCTGACTAGGCTGCTTTCGAACTCGCCCAATTTTTGACCAAACAGGTTCTGTCCCTGGCTCCTAGTTTGGACAAAAATGTGCATCTGATCTCCAGGTTAAATATTTCCCAAGATTAAATAGTCCCACTAAATAGAGCCTCCCCTCTCACGCACTTCTCAGTGATACCTTCTTCACAAATTACACATTATTCTGTGTTTTTCTTCTGTCTGTCTAAGGTTAGCCATTTGAGCGATGGTAATTTGAGGGCTCTACTTAAAAAGCAGGTATGTGAGCAGCACGGTGAACTGTAAGCACACAGCAGGCCTGTTTATTTTCTACAAGCGCCTGCCTGCCTCACTTCTAATGACAGGGTGCACTTCCAATAAAAAAAAAGCGAATCAGCCATCTCAATTTGAAGTTGAAGATCACAGGGGGGCGCGCATCTGATCGACACCTGGCAAGACTGTACTGTATCTTTGAAAGGTCACAGCACAGTCGTCATAATCTGTGTGTACTGCGCTCTGTTACAGACATCTAGAGAAAGTAGTCTGATATACAGAGTGACACTTCCTAGTGCACCTCTAAAGCAGCTGATCAACTGAGGACATAATTACAATTATTCACGGTTGGTGAAAGTTACATGTGATTAACTACGGCAATAAGAGCTGTAGCATCACATTTCATGCACGGGTTCATACATTTTGCATTTTAAATAGAGTGGGGTGTTGACGGGAAAGTGTGAATTTGTACATTTCATTCAGATTACTCGTTTTTTTACAGCTTATTTCCACATAAGAACAGTACAGGCTCTCACAGTAGTTCACAAACATAAAATAATGGTCAGCAACTGTGCAGTCCAACTTCTATTTATAATTAAACCCCTGTGATCTATTTTAATAAAATGAGTTGAGGCTTCAGGAGGTACAGCCTGCTGTAATAACACAGTATATAAGCAGCAGAGAGCTGTAGGACTATGCAGAGGGCTTTAATAAGCTTTAGAGTGGCTTCATCCTCAGAACCCTGAGTCATTTCATGAAATATTTAGGATATGATGCATACCAACAGTGGTGCAGGCACAAGCACATACTTCAGTCACATTAGGTACCCTAGGGTGGGCGTTGCATAGTAGGGGAGAAATGAGCGTGTGTGTGTGTTGCACATTACTAGATTCTGCAAAGTTAAAGTGTATTTGCACAGTCTGATAAGGTAAAATAAAACCTCTGTCAACTGAAAGTGTAGCAGATTAATAAGCATAATATAGAATAACATATAGTTAACAGCATGTATAAAAAACAACAAGTGAAAAAAGTTTAGAAAGGAATAATCGCAATATGGTTTGATGATGCTATTTGTGAATGTGTGTGTCAAACTATTTAAAATAAATGGCTAAATGTTCTTATTGTGTAAAATATTCCATGCTGATTGCTGTTTCATCCACATACACCAACTCCTTTTATAAAAATATGTTAAAAATAATGAAATGAGCTCAGAAGAAGGACAAATTAAATTGAAAAGAATCACTTAAAAAGTTCCAAACAGATGTCTATTTAAAGAGCAGCACCTTCATTTCAAGTTAATGAACAAAGAACAAACTAAGAATAACACAATGTGAGATTTTTCTCAGTCTGCTGAGAATCCTATGCCTTGTTGCATGAATGCCATGTGATGTTGAGTTTGTGGGAGTATGAGACCAACAACCTTTGTCCTTGTTCAACATTTCCTTAGCCATTGATATATTTTGAAATTTTAGAATAAAAGTTTCAAGTTTCAGACTTATTTGTCACGTGGAAGTTAGCACAGGGTCAACAATACAATGAAATGTGTTGGACAAGAGGAACCGCTCAGCTCAGCATCAGAGCACTACACAGTGTAACAGCACTACACATAAGAATAAAAGAACAAAACAATACTATAACATTTTATGTAAAAAAGAACAATATAAAAATACAAAATAAAGATACAAAATATAAAATATACTAAAATGGAATGTGCAAGTGCTCTAATGCGTATATACAGGTACTGAAGAGAGCTGTATAAATAGACATGATGTACTACATATGTACAGATATTGGATGTACACCTAAGTGTAAACAAGAGTAAAGTTAAAGTGACTGTTGTTTTATGAGCCTGGTATTAGAGAATGACTGATGAGCGTCATGTAAAAGCAAACATTCACCATCTCAACACTTTCTGTACTCAGGCCCACAAAAAATTAGTATCAACATATTATTTGACGATGACAAAACGCTGAAGGAACGGTCATATTTGCTTTATTTTGTCAGTTCAAACTTGTCTACTCTTCTGAATTTGATATTAAGTCACCATCACCCATTTTTGTACAGTTTCCTCCATACTGGAGACAGATATGATTCTGATGCATCAAGAGAATGACTGATGAGATATCGTTTTCCAACATTTACTGTAACTATTACAAGCTCCTGTTACTACATGACAAGGACAGAAGTGCAGGAGCGAAAATAGCTCCACGTAGTACATGACAGTCATTGTAATGGGTGACATATTTAAAAACTATGCCCTATTCCTGTATCTCATTCATTCATGAGCTGAAAGCTGATATAAAATAAAGCTCGGCAACTGTATTATCACACAACATATACATATCCTTTTGTCCAACTTCACAGATAGTAAACTTTCATGAAGTTTGACACTGTTTACTTTTTGGAGGGCACATAAAAAACCAACAGTTTACTAAGGTGAATTATGCAGCGTGTGCAAACTTTAGTCCCATGCCAGGCCTAATAATACGCTGACCATAGCATGCATGGGCACCGTCGATACAGCAGCAGTTGAGGCCTCGGTTTTCTGTGCCTCACCCAGAAATCCTCTCAGGTCACTCCTCTCTGCAGGCCTCTAAACTTAGCTCAGCCCAGAAACAGACCAGATCAGAGGATGTCTGCCTGCTGCTGGGTCGCGTGGCAATCCCTCAAAGGGTGCAAAGATATGTGACAAGTGCTCATGTTCTCAGGCAACACCGTGGACAGCACAGAACTACAACAACAGTTTAAACCCCATAAGTATGAGCAGTAGCAAAGACCTCCTGACAATAGGAAACAAATACTCTGGCAGGGGTAAAGAGTTACATAATTAAACACAGTTTAACCGTAACACAGTTGCCAAGGCACAGCAATCTCTACGCGTAGTCAGTGAAGGTGAAACTCTTTATTTCTCTACAACGGCGCGTAAATTGGTCATGGTCAAATGGTGCCTCTTTTATGTGGAGTACAGCAATGATGCTGAAATAAAACTCAGGAAAACTAAGTGACATGTGATGTGCATTGTTTTTGGAAATATTACTCATGATATATATATATATATATATATATATATATATATATATATATATATATATATATATATATATATATATATACACCGTTATATTAATTTGCAATACGTAGAATAAGAGCATTTCATATCAAACGCTTAAGCTTATCAAATCAGCTCTAATCTAACCCTGTATTATCACCCTGTATAGTCCCACGCACTACTTTTCAAGGAACAAAACATTTGAACCCATTGTTGTCTGCATTCACACTGCGGTCTAAAGACCTGCAAAGATGAAACAAATTAGTTGGCTGACAAGAAAAAAGGTGACAGCTGGTTTTGACGATACAACAACAAAGAATCGTCTCCGTCTTCAGTCTATACTTTGAAGCCCCAACCCCCAAAAGCTCCTGTACTTTTTGAAAGCACTACCATCTTATGCAATGAGACCTTTAGGGGGGGTAAAATAATGTCCCCAGAAATGAATTTAGATCCTCGTCCCTCTGTCGGAAACACAGTTTATGTCAACAAACAATTCCCTAATGATCTTGACTTAGAATAATATAATATATAATATGTTACAATATGGAAATCTCTGCGGAACAACCAACAAGAGAAACTCAGATGACACAGGTCAAAGTCAAACTTAACCATGCCATTCTGGTTTTGTCCCATTAGGAACTACACATACTGAACTCTCTCACAGTTTTCAGGTTAGCTTGGATACCTGGTAAATACTGGGGATGTGATGGCTATACATTTTCCAGCAGATAACCAGGCTTATGCATGCACACATGACCAGCTAGAGGGAATCTTATTGGTTGATGTATGTTGAACAGAACTGATGACTGTGGCAGAGCGGACAGACTTTTGGCATATGATACGGGGTGGGCACTGACAAACAATGTACTAGAATATCAATGGTGTTTACCCAGTGACCAGCATCACTCTGTGTAGTCCGTAAAGACTACACTCGAAGTCAATGCACTCTCTATTTTTCATCACAAGGATGGAGGCGAACAAGTATTTGGAAGGGAAAACGCTTGAATAGTTGAGTGTGTTTTAAAGTGACGTCTTTGCATTGTAATGTGTAAATCTGTTTACAGGGATCACCGCCAAAGACAGCAGAGAGACGGCCTCCTGAGTTCTTTATGATGACAATGTGTGCCTGATTTCCAAAGTCTTACTTTAAGAATATCCATCAGCTGAACACTGCGTGATCTTGCCAAGGGCATCAATGCTGCCATGGCTACCAGCAGTGTGTATGCTCACATCTAAGACAGTCAAGGAGCCCTAGATTATAACTTCAGACAGTGAACATGAATCATGCAATTAATTATAGAGACTTACTCGGTAGGACTAAGACACACCTGATCACGGATTAAACAAAGACAATGTCAGATCTGTTCAGCTATGCTAACATAGTTATATTCACTTGTGTGACAACAAACAGACTGCTAGCTTTTCCTTGCTGTTTTTAACATAGATGCACTCGCGCTCTCAAACAAACATTTGCAACAAATGGGGTTGTTCACAGAAGTGGAACAGGGTTGAAAGGTAAGAAAGCAACTTTATCAGCATCCTGTACAGTCACACTGCTACATTATCATTAACAACCATTCCCCTCAGAGAAAACAAAGCAATGGGCACTGAAAGTTTAATTTTTTTTATATCAATCTGGCGTAAATGCAAGGAAATACATTAAAAAAAAAAATACACAATACAGTACCTACTGCCTATGTACCTATAAAACCTATATAATACTGAAATCTTCATGCTCCAGTATGTATAAGTATAACCATTTTATTAACAGATGTGTTGTGTAACACTTATAAATACTATATAGGCCACAAGTGAACACAACAGCTACCATTATTTAATTGTTACATTTAACAAATTCAGCTCAGATATTATCAGATATCAATGAGCAAAACTGATGTCATTTCAAACTTTTTATAATTCTTTTTTTTCTATAAATTACATCATCTAAATGTCATCTGTTTATATGTAAAGCAGCTCATCAGTTCTCTAGATCAACTGATCATCCACACTAGGGGTGCAACTAATGATTATTCATACATTATCTATTAATCACTTGGTTCAATAAGCTGATTAATCATTTGGTTTTATAAAGTGGCAGAAAAAAAGAGGAAAATACCCAGGCAGGGTAAAAACATTAAAGATTGCTTGTTTTGTCTGCCCAAAAGTTCAAAACCGAAAGATAAATCTTACAACCGAGACCATTAAATATTTGACAAATATTACTTTTCAATATCAAAATAATTTATTTTCCTGTTGATCAACTCATTATTTCAGCTCTGCACATGAAGATGCTCATTTTTTGTTTCTGCAGTAATATTATCACATTCACACCGGCTGGAAAGCTTGGGTGCAAGCATGCAAAAATATAACAGTGACATACTAAGCTAGAAATAGCCCGGCGCTTTGGAGTTTGACAGATGAATGCTACAGTATTTGACACAGACAGTGGAAGCTCTGTGCTGGTGCATGCTGTGATCTTGCCTGGTCAGTCTAGTTTCTGACCATCTGTTCTGTTGAAGGCCCTTGTGATATTAGCACCTCCTGTGTATATTACCTCTGGTGTTTACTAAAATCACTCTATGATGCAACCTTTGAAAAGATATATTTTGACAACACAGGACTCAACCTGCAAGGATTACTTCTGACGACTGTCAGGAGGAGCCTGCAGAGATGATTTCAGAGGGCTCCTTTTTTTTATATAATTTTAGCACCACAAACACACTCACACAGCCCTGAATGTCCAACATTGCTGCTGCAGTATACCACAATTACACATCCATGCAAGTACACTTTAGATCCATCAGCCAATTCTCCTTTCTCAAGGTTAAAATATTACTTGTACCTTATTCTTAATCCACACCACAAAGCAGTTTTTTAAGTCTTTTGGTCCAAAGTCATATCTCAAGTTTTTAGAGGGCTAGTCAAAGTCGCGTCTCTATTCTTTGAGATGTGTCAAGTTTTTCCAGTCCATCAATTCTAGTATGAATCAAATGATTCTTTGAGCATTCAGTGTGATGATGAATAAAATCATCTGAATTGTGTATAATACTGAGAGCAACGGAAAACTGGCTGTGTACACATACTTGGCCGATAAAACTGATTCTGATCCAGCAAAAGCTATAATGATTAGGCAACGTGGTGAGGGCTCAGACTTGAAACTGCTCAACAAGTTAAAACAAGTGAACCTTAGCTAGCTGCTCTTCAGAGTATTTCTAAATAGTTGTTCTCTGAACTTAATCTTACTATGTAATTTCTCTCATATGAATGAGAGGAGCTGCAAGTGTGCATTAAGCCTTAGAGATAGTGTGCATACTGGTTATGTTATGTTAGTACTCTAGCATCAAACAAGCGGCAACCTCCGCGGCTGTGAAGTGAAGCCAATGCGGGTTCTTCAGAAACCTACAGCTGACATCATAGATACACCGTGCATTCTTTATATCAGTGTTATAAAATCATAAATGGGAACACTGCACTGCCTTCTTCAAAACTTACACCGTATCTGTCCAATGTGTTTTCTCGCTTGGGGTACAACTTGACAAGTGATGATGAATGATGAGAAGAGAGTAAAGTTTGAGCTACTGGCAAAGCTTTGACTAAACCACATCAGTCACTGAACTGGCTTCCACTATGCTGTGCATTAAGTGTACAACAAAGGCCATGCGTGGATCCAGCTGCATGATCCGATAGGGGCTAAAATGACAACTCAGTTGCCTTCTGAAGAAAAGCTCCACTTTGGGCATGAGATAAAGAACAGGTGTCTAAACATTTTTTTACGATGTGAAACTGTGATTATAAGAACCTTGTGATAAAAATCAAAGTAGCTCTAAGTAAGCCCTCTAACCTATTTCACACTCTTAAAATGATCCATGACATGGATAAAATAAGCTACAACATTTGCACACAGCACAGAAGAGACCTAATATAATGCTTTAAAAAGTCTACAAAACGAGTACCTCTGGCAGAAACAAATGAGAACATGAAATTAAATTACTTCTCGCTAAATTATAAAATCATTGGGTTAACCTGCAATCCCCAAAAAGGTCCAAGCAGAAGACCAACAAGCAGCTCTATATTATCTCAATGACGCAGGTTAAACCCAGCCAATGTGGAAAATTCACTGAACTTCGTGGTGGCTTTGATTTAATTTACTTTTACAGATATTTAAAATAGATTTAACAGCCAACCTGAGTCATCTAAAATTAGTTAAAAAAAAAAGAGTGATTAAGTGTGAAAGAAAGGGAGAGAAACTAATGTACAGAAAACTGAAACTTTATCAGCACTGATGTCATTCTGTGCAACTAGATTCACCTGTAGTGTGTCATGCGTATGAAACTACAGTTGCAGACTAAAAACAGAGGTGAAAAGGGATCAGCGTGGGGCAGAAGTCTCAGATGAATGGGTCAAACGTAGGTGAAACACATGTTCAGCAGACCTGCGTCAAAACTCAAATATCAAAGTGCTGAACAATGCGTTGCTGTGTAACAGGTATTCAACCTAATGGCCTCTTCTGCTCGTGTCCTGAGGCTACCGCTGCAAGTTAAAAGACTGAACTAATACTTCACAGGTGAAGCTAAAATAACCAAAACGTCACATCTGAATTTTGTGACAGTTTTTCAGCCATGACCGATGACCACAGTTAGCTTTAAGTAGAGCGTGGGTGAAAAACAATGACTATGGTGATAAAAAAGGGGAATTTACTAAGGATTTGCACAAGACAAAAACTGAAACTGATATATTCTGAAGTAACTGAATACCTTATCAAAGCCAAGAATTAGGCCTGCAGCACTACATCACACATAGCACTGAGGCCTATTGACTATCAGTAGCCCGAAGGGGCCTTGTGATGGAGTTTCAGTCAGAATCATAGTACAAAGTACAACCAAAGTACAAGACACTGGGAGATATTTGCCTTTAATCTCTAGTGGATTTTGGAAACAGCACATATATCCTCTTACAGAGCTGTATTCAGATCAAACAAAATAGTTTCTGTTTCTGACCAGACTTCAGGCAAGGCCAAGGTAAAGTGGAAATATATCCTGACACAGGTTAAATACTTAGCTTGTACACATTTTAAGGCCAAACTATTTTTACCACATACAGACTTGCCTGTCTTTTTGCATTTTGCATTATGTCCAACTGTCCTTATAGCGAACCACACTGCTGCTGCTCTTTCACGATTTCTATAAACTAAAATAAGAATTTATTTTCAGGTTTAAAATATTTAAATGAAGTTAGACAAAAAATGATTTTAAGAGTACTCTGAAATACTTAATCTATCTCCATTGTGGCACTTGATGGTAACAGTAAACCTGCATCTTCACCTGGACTAATATTTAGATAATCTTCAAAACTGCAGCTATGTCAGTACCGAAAGTTTAACAAGTTGGAACAATAAAGGTCTATCCGTCAACACATCAGAAACATTTATGAACACGGTGTTGCTGTGATGACTGTGTGAGTCAGGTGACGCAACACCTGGTTGGATACTGCAGCTAGTAAATTTGATCACAAATGTATTGTAAAAACAAACGGTGGTTTTTCACTTGGCAGCGAGTCTTCATTAGTCAGTCTTCATCATTTTAGTTCCTATCCACTGTACGCATTTTAAATGATGTGGCTGGTGTTAATCTGTATTTCTACGATTGTCAACAAATTTCTACCAACTAACTACTAACTATAGCTAGATTATATGTATAACACTATTAAGTTACTAATCAAATCAAATACAAGTTATTGATCATAACCGGCGAGGCTTTTCTCTCTGTGAGCTTTGTGTTATGTCCAAATATTGTGAATAACTTGAATGTGTGGATGAGTAAAAAGCAAGCTGTAAGTAACAGTTTAATTAATCTTCCAATTATTTTTTTCAAATATTCAGAAAAGAAATACTCAAATTTGAGAAGCTGGAATTAATCTATTTATTTTAGAAAAATTCTAATGATAGTTTTGCTACTGTTCCTCAAACAAGTACGAAATAGTTGGCATTCATTCATTTTCTTTGGACTAAATTAATCAACTTGCAGCTCTAATAAACAAGCATGAAAATGATGATTTAGTTTGCTCTATATTTAGACCATATATAAATCTTTAGTCAGTGTGAAAAGATCCAAGATCTGTTTAATGCTTTAAGACAAACTCTTGATTTTAACCTCAGCGGAGCGCTATGATTTATTATTTATTCTTTTCAGGTCATGGTCTGACTAACAAACAGCCGGAACAGACGAGTAGTGTGATGCAGTGGGAAATTATCCACATAGCTACTCTATACTACGTAAGGAAATAAATACGCAAAATCAAATACTTGTGGCCACCCTTGGAGCAAGGATTAGTGGGTGCATATAAGTGATAGCATCACATTTTGCATCAGTGTTAGACACACACACACACAACCACACACATGCACACAGCCCTATATCAAAGAGCCCTTCTTGAGGCTCTGCATAGCAAACAGGTGCTAGATTAAATCAGAAGAGCAGAGACAAAAGCTCTGTGTCTGTTGCTTGGCTTGTCACCACAGAAGTCAAGTCAAAGCCTGAAACGATAAAACTGAGTCTCGTGCTTTAAAGCAAGGAGCGTTAAAAGATAAACATGAATGCCAAATAAAGACAAATTAATCAAATCTATTGCTCCGCTCCGAAGGCCAAGAGGGTGGTTTCCAACACTAAATCCCTGTATCTATCCATAGAGCCATGTGCTAATACATCAACTTCAGCTCAAGCAAAGACCATAAACACACAACGCAATTAAGGGATTATACCAATCAGCACGTCAGTGTGCTCCAATACCGTGACACAATCGTTTAATTAATTAACCAAAGCAACACAATAAATAAACATTTTTAAATTTAAATGTGTGGCTGGTGTTATTCTGCAGTTCTACTATTATGAATAAATCTCATGAAAAGACCAAAACCAACACTGTTTTAGTTTAGTGTTGAGTCTCTCAATACTTTCTAACGGCTAAATTTCACCAGGCAGGGATGCGCCATGGCTGTCAGAGCTAATTTCGGCCATTCTAGTCAATGTTTGAAACCCCACCAGAAACGCCATGGCCATTTTCAGAAGCATCCCAGAAATGGGTCTCCATTTTGCTCTGTTGAGAATACACAGGTCAATGAATATGTTCAATTTTCAGAATAAAATACCCCATGCAAACTTCCAATTAAAAAACGTAAGTATAGTTTTTGGCTTCACAGGTACTGCTTGTAAGAAGGATTCACTCATATTGGGTTCTTCTCTTGAGCAAAACCAAGCGACAGCGGTAAAGTGAAGCCAATGCAGAAGTGCCAAAAACTGCAGTTCCTTCAACAACCACTTGAGGCTGGTTACAGAACAAGTCAATCTCCATAAGCTTAACAGCAGAAATAAACGTGTTTACAACCTGGTACAACAAACAGTTTTGGTCTCTATAGCTAACTTCCCCATTCATGACAACGGTACCGAGTCTGAATCTTTTCATGACTCACCTATTCAAATTATATTAAGGCTTAAACTTATGCAGAATTAACTACGTGGTCGCTTTGACTGACAGGTGGATGCTGTTACACATAGCTTATTTGAACACCCAGACTTCACTAGCCTACCTCAGGTCTGCCGATGATCCACGTCTTTGCTGAATTTTAGATTAGAGAGGAGGCAGAAGAGGTGACTACCAACATGGCAGTGACCAGAGCCACAGATTTTGAGCTACAAAACAGCTCTTCAGAAACTGCCAGTGACGTCACATATATGCTATCCATTCCTTTATACTGTCAGTGAGGAAAACATATAGAATATCGCCAGCATTATTGTTTAATCAGTTCATTATTTTGTCTATAAATTGTGAAAAAATTGTGGAAAAGTGTTGATCAGCTTATAATTTCCTCAGTGCCCAAGCAAACTTAAAATAGCTTGATTTATCCAACCAACAGTCCAAAGCCTAAAGATACTGCATAAAGCATAATGCATAAAATCACCACATTTGAGCAGCTAGAACAGCAAACCTTTGTCATCAAACAGCCTTTGTAACATTATCTCGTTTCAGCGGTTAGTGTGGATAACTAACTGAGTAACTTATTCTGTTACAGGCTGGTTCACTAGACCCTTTTACCCCCATGTGTGTAATTGTAAGAAAGTCCCTGACACTGTGATCGTAAATATTGCATTAAGCTTTAAGGCACTGGCTGTTCTGAGAACAAAAGGAGTAAATCAGCAACAAAGTCATAAGCAAGACAGGTCTGCACCTGTACAGCTGGGTGCTGAAGGCCGTGACATCATGCAGAGTAACACAATCCCCAGACAGGCCTGTTGTGAGCAATATCAGCCTAAAGGGGCAGAGTCCAAACCAGCAACAGTGAATTAAATCATCCTTTTTTTCTTACAAAAACAACTCTGTAGCTTTAAGGTTCTTCACCTTTTTTCTTCTCTATAATAATACATTTTCAAGCAGTAGAACAAAATGTTCACCGTTTCCCTGTTTCCAGCGCGTTTCTGTCAAGGTTACTGTCCGCACTTTCATGCAGAGCAGCATCTTGAGAGCAGCCAGACCAATGAATTGTCTACCTCTATCCTGCCTCATCTGTTCAATGTCAGTCTCAGCAGCGTCTCATGTATACGAAAGCCTCCCTAAACACATCAATCATGAAAAGCACATAGGGGTTATCTATGGCTCTCAGGATTTGAAGATGCAGCTGAAGAAAATTTGAATTCTTCGCTCATGGTTTCTGGATAAAATGATTAAAATGCTTCAAGGGTAAAACCAAGCCATGAAATGTGCATTTTGAGAGTAAGATCATACTACAACATACGTTAAAACACCCAGTTTGAAGGATTTAGGCAGCTCTTTTTACAGAATAAGGCTGAAATTGAATATAACATGCGTTTTCATTGATCACCTGAAAAGAAGAATTATTATATTGTACAGTCCACAATGTTTATACAGTACTCTATAATTGATGGGGCCTTTCAGGTTTTTTTGTTCATTTCACAGCCACTATTATCTTCTTTTGCTTATTTGCAATGTGAAGGTGGGGTGAAGGGGTTGCAATCAGCAACTACACCACTAGATTCTACTAAATCCAATGCATGACTGCTCCTTTGAAACATCCAAACAGTAACAGTTGTGCAAGGTTCATAATAAATATAATATGTCTGAAGTAAATACAAAGATTATGTACATTTTGTCTGTGTAAGTGATGCTCTGATTCAACTCTGGGGTGGTTAACTGAGGCCATGCTTCACATGAATTTAAAATGCATTATATTTAAGTGAGGTGTGCCTAATATTTTGTCCACAGGGGGATGGGTAACTTTATCACAGAGTAGAACTGATGCCAGTCTAATACAACAACTGATAAATCAGACCTAACAAAAGTAGTAATAATTGCAGAGTTATCAAACCTGATTGTTCACAGGTTGCTTTCGTAGTATACTCTCCACCCTAGAAGATACAGTCTTACCAGCTTATACTGCAGCCACATCTCAAAGTAGACTGCAGTGAGTTATGTTGTCCAAATGATGATGGATTGGGTTCCCCCTGGTGGCCTCCTGAACACACCTCTGTCAACATCCTGGATTTTTTTGCTTTTTGAAATGAGCCAAATCCTGCTGGGATCTGCACCACAGCACAAAATATTTCAGGTGACAAAGAGAGCTGATGCACATTTAGGCTGTCATCTTACTGAAGTATATTACTCATATCATATTGCATGATGCATGAATCACACAACAATCTAGATAATGGACTACTCTTTCCAGCCACAGATAGTAAAAAAAAAAAAATAATAATAATATAGCTGGTCCCAACTTCTCCGATGAAAAGAAATTGCTGATGGTCTCTTTCATGTCACTGTAAATTGAAGCAACCGTTCAATTATCCTATTCAGATAAAAGTGAGGAGGGCATAGAGGTAAACACCCATTCTTACATACACAAATTCAATATACTGCTAATATTAATAATTCCTAAAATTAATTGTAGGTAATCAGCTGAAACAGTTCAAATAATGGATACAACAAATGACTCAAAAAAGAAAATTAATTGGCAGCTTTTTTGATTATCAATTGATCATCTGAGTCACTTTAAGCAAAGTTTCAGACATTTACTGGTATCAGCTCCTTAAATGTGATTATTTTCAACTATTTCAAATTACTTTTACATCACTGTAAACCAAATAACTTTAGATTTTGTACTGTTGGTCAGAAAAAACAAGACATTTTAAGATTTTACCTTGGACTCGGCATAACTGTGATTGTAATTGTTTTCACTGTTTTCTGAGATTTTATAACAATTAATTGACTAAGTATTTTGCAGAACAATCTGCAATAAAAAATAATTATCTGCATTGTCACAATACTAGAAAATAATTGGCACTGAATAGGTAAGTTTAATAAAACAGCACGAATGGCACACCAACAGGTGTCAGAAGGACAAAGCACATCCATGTAAAGACCTGGGCGCACAGCAGCATTACCAGCTTTGGATGTGTCTGTCCGTGGGAAGTGTGAGGGAGGGACCACGTCCTTGACACTGCATTAGTTGATTTAGTGCCTACAGGGAGGGGTTGGGGTCTGGGAATATCAGAGTTATGCCCCCTAGCTGACCTCGGCACTGGCAGGCGAAAAGAAGTGATTGGCATGTGGCAAGTGTTTAAAATGTGTTCAGAGTAAACATGAAGCTAATTTCAGAGGCAGCAGGATTGCATGCAAGGCGCGAACAGAGGTGAAAACACATCATCTTGAGTTGTAAAGGTTTTGACTTCAGCGAAACATTTTCCACTTATTCCAGACAATCACATCTTGAAATAGCAGACATAATATTGGGCAGTTTGCTACAGTAGCAAGTTAGTTCAATGCTGAATAGCAAAGGGAGGTCACTTCACTAATACTAGTTGATTAAGTTAAATTAATGTACTTTTCTTTTCAGAAATGGGCCAGGTTAAAACAAATAACTGTATCTCTAAATGTATTACTAGTTTGACAGTTAATCAGCTTACCGGAAGGAGACAGCAATTTCTTGCTGACAAAGTTATCCTTATCCGGCTAGCTTGAAAATTAGGAACTAGGAACGAGCTAAATTATTGGTGAAGATACGTAATAATGTACTTTATTAGCAGCATTAACATATCAGCATCCTTGTTTGTACAGTGTTTCAACTGTCCACTTTATAAGCTAGCTAACGTCAACTGGCAGGTGTTTCGGTTTAACAAGGGACTATGTTAACTGGCGACCTTGCGGATGCCGTAGTTACGACAACCGTTGGAACAGGAAGATAATACGTATCTGTCAAATAGAGACTTATCAGGTATGAGTTTGTTTGCTTGTTTGTTTGTTTAGCAATGAAAAAGTAAACAAACAGGCGCTGACGAGGACAGCTACATGTGTCCCTGTTTTCAACAGGTGCCGTAACTAAGACAACCACGCGGTCGCCAGTTAATAGGGTCGCTGGTTAAACTGTAACACCTTAGCCCCGATTTGGTTGGTGCAAGGGGACGTAACTCATACAGTGTAGCATAGAGCTAACAATAAATATCTCTTTCTAAATACAAGGCACAAATTGAGGTATTTGATTGATTTGATACTCACTGCGCTTGTGAAGTCATTTCCAGGAACTTTTGATGGAGTAAAAATGTTCAATGTGCTAAAAAATGTTCCCAAATTTATTCAACCAAACAAAGATGGCGACCGGAAGTGACATATATTCAATCAAATATGTAAAAGAGAAAACAAGAAGGTATTTTTTTTTACTTTTGTATGATAGTGATTCATGTTCTTTTTAACATAATAACTCCTAGGCCCAATATTTATTACCCTTACACACTTTTACGCACTTCAGTAGATGGAAGGCTTTTAATTTTAGGATCTATTTAGCATATGCAGAATATATTATTTACTTTAATTATGTTTCATCTTCATCTCATCCTCGCTTTGAAGGGAGTAGTTACTAATGCTGTTTTAACTGCACTAATCATCTAGCAGGCTTTTAAAACTGGGCACCAGTGCCATCTACTGGAATATACTTGAAAACACATGTTCACACAGGCACCTACACGGTGACTGAAGATTGAGTTTAAACATTTGTCTGCTGTCTTCACTGCAGTCATCACGAAAGAGGAGAACGCTGTTCAAAATTTCAACCATTTTATTCTTGCTCCAGCTTAGTAATATCTTAAATTCTCCCACTAGTGAAGGAAAGATTAAAAAGTTCTGACATTTTAGGTGCTATGTAGGTACGACACTTATAAATCATGGATGTTGCTTTCTTCTGCCAGTGCTGCAAAATAATTCCACTGGCTATGATGCCTAGGTGTTTAAAATACTAAGAATTAAACCAGTACAAAAGTACAGTACAGGCATATCTTATAGGAGATATAACAATAAGGATTTTGGTTTAAAAAATATACAAAATGTTGCTTGATATTAGTATCTTTTTCACCCTCTTTTGATAGCCTGAGCCTGAACCAGAAAAGAATTATTAATTAAAAAAAAAAAACAGAATGAGCAGAGAGTGTGTTGAATTCCAACAAGCTACTAAAACAAGTAAGATGTACAGGATTCAGAATGTGCAGGATAATCTTACTTATACTTGTAAAGCCAGATCATAAAATGTATTAACTAGCAACATAAAAGTATTTTACAGCTGTCAACATCTATTTCAAACATAACTCAAAGCCTCTTGAGACAAATAATAATTTTAGAGCCTGCGTTTTTTATCTTGAGGGGGAAGCATGTCTCCAACTGTTCAAAGGACTAATCTCCCACCTCCCTTCATCATTACTTTACAGGGAACACCTACTAAGAAAATGGCTAAAGATGCGCATGACCCCCCCCTGGAAACAAGAATAATGCACACTGTGCCTTGCTTTGAAGATGGGTGTGTTTCAAGCTTATTTCATTGCCCACAGATTCAAATATTTATGTGTTTCTATACAAAATAATCATTTTTTTTCTTTTATCACCAACTGAATATCAAACAATTTCAGTGTCACAGATGAAGTTAGTTATGAAGAAATGTTATATAATAACAAAGCAGGCAATTAATGTATGATATTTGCCTGCTCATATGGCAAGAGGACAAGTGCATAGCCAGCGGTACTTACCAGGACAAGACTACGCTATGCTTTTTCATTCACAGGGAACATAGTTATATATTTTTTTCAAATAAAATACTGCAGTCCCCCATATTTGCGATTCTCTGCATGTACAAGAGGCAAAGAGCAAGAGTGGGGGATCTAAGCCATTTTGGTGTATCTCACACTCAGTGGGTGAGAGTTGGCAGCCCTGTCATGTTCAACCAATAGCAGAAAAGTTTTTCTTTCTCTCTCTTTGTGTGAATCCTATAGGGGAACAGCACCTCTCCGAGGAGGCACCGGCTAAGCAGAGTAGCACTGGAGGGCATCCACAACAGACGATGCAAGGTCAGTACTAAATGACCAATGAAAAGTAAATCAAAGAGAAACAAAGGCTGGTAATTCAGTTTTCTGTTCAAGAGGTTTTATGATTTTTTTTTTTTTTTTTTTTTTAACTTGCTGTGCCCAGACAATCTCATGCAATACATTTAATGTCTCACAATATTTCTGGATATTTAGGTAGAATCAAATTCAGTCTGAGATGAAAAATGTAAATTTATGTTTCTGTTTGCTGTGCTCACTTCTGAAACATCACTTTATGACTGGACTGAAACTAGTAAGGACAGTGGGCTGTGTGATGAGCTCATAACACCAGTTTTTCATACATGAATAAATTAATAACCTTCATTCAATTGTTGATGATTTGACCAAAGAATGGAAATTCAGTTCTTCAAAGCTTCAGCATTTATCTGGAGTCTTAGTCATAGTTGGACTTTAGTTAGACTTTTCAGCATGGAGCACGCACATGACCTTGATTTTATTATGCAAATGTATCTCCATTTGATAGATGGGAGAATGCTAATCTAATTACAGTTTTAGATAATAACCTGTAAGTCACTGAGAAATCATCATAATCAAGGTCTCTTTATATTCTCAATAATTACTACATTTTAAGATATGTAGTAACATGAAATCAGACACATATAAAACTATAAAAATAACAAATCAATATAATTTGTTTTGGAAACTATGGGCAAAGGCGAGATAGTTTTTGAGTCAGATTTATAGATGAGGCCAGTAGGTATGTTATGCAAACAAGGTTGATTACTGAACTCAGTTTGCACTGTATTTTCCAGACAATTTAATCTCTGGGTTTAGAGTTGTTGTACTGTTCTTCTGCATAGCTAGAATATGTCAGCCAATAATATGTACATTAACATACTCAACCAATGTCCAGTGTCTCTATGCTCATGTCACTCAAGACACTTTTTCCAAGATAAACAAATAAATCCTATCCAAACCAACATCCCTCCATTCCTTCAAAGAAATAAATTAATAGGTGAATGAATGATGAAATGATAGTATAATTTTAACATTATGTGACCCTGGATTACTTCAGTTTGAAATACCAATAAGCCAAATTTCATAAACTATCATCTGTAATTAACTAAAGTTGTGTTTACAGTCCGTGATTCTCATGGATAGACATTGTGTATCCTGACAGCTTGACAGACATGATGACTGAAGCACTAAAGCACTTGCAAACACCAGCCCTCTATTTTCTACTTATTACAGTACAACAGTGCTATCAACTATCAACTGTCCACTACAGTCTAAATGTATATCACATCATATCATCATATCATATACTCTTGTGCAGGTACGTCAGGACCTGAGCATCAAAACATTGCACTACACCATATCTAACCCTTAAAGGGCACCAATAATTTTAACTTTAAATTTAAAAAGATCTAACAACATCAATACGCATGCAGGACGTTTTTCCTTTTTTAATGTAATTTTAGCATGAACATACTAACTGCTTGTCTATTGTCACCCCCCATATAACACTATAGATATTACAGTGTGGTTAAATGTGTAAAATTTATTTTCCTGCTCATATTTAATCAGAGTTAATTAGATTCCTCCAGTAAAACTGACACAATGGATTGTGAGGACAGTTTTTTTTTACCCTGACATTAATTGCATGGACAAGCTTGGATTACATTATCTAGACTATAGACTTATTTTCAATTGTATTACTTAATCTCTTTTAAGGCAATTTAAGGCAAGCTACACTGCCTATGGACTAATGAAATAATATCTATATCTATAAAACCATTAACCTGTATTTGCAAATGTTAACATTGACACTAACGATTGGATAGTGATGAATAAAGATGAGTTCAATCACAAATAATATGAAATAAATCAACCTAATCTAGTGCCACCTAAAATTATATTTACAATTATCTATCTCAGCAAAATGTGAAGCCCAGAATAAATAAGCAAGGCTGTATTCTGACATTGTACAATACGGTATGTCCAGGATGCTATCTGGACATGAGGAAAACAATTTTTTAGAGCAGAATTTTTGATGAAAAAAGGATCTGTACCAGCAGCCAGTGATTATGATTTGATTGATGTGATAATGATTTAATGACTAGGACACAGTAATTTAGTGCAGAGTCAAAATTTAATGCAGAACTCAAATTCTCAGTATATGGTGAAATGTGGTGAGGTGCTAAATTGCTTGAGTGCTTGTTTGAAGACTGTAGTGGTGGTTCATCTATAACCTTTCAGTACTTTTGTGTTAGAAAAAACTGTAGGTATATCAAAAATAATAAGGTCACTGTATGCCTAGAATAAAAAACTCAACATAATTTAAGACATCAAACATCAAAAAAAGGTTCCTTCTTCACTATTTAAAAAATACGAGCTTAAGTGATGTGTAATAGGTTATTTTTCTTTATTTATACAGTTCAGTTAGGAAGCATACAGGTAGACAGAGTAGAGGATGCACTGCACAAGACAGTTCTAACAGGATTCAATCTTCTGCCAGCAAGGGGCTGTCATACTTAAAGCTGCCCCATCTTCTTCTCTTTCCTCTGCAACTTAGTAGTTCGTCAGATTAATTTTTGTGTTGTGCATACTAAACTCTGCCACATTGCCAAAACAAATCGAGATACTCATTGTGCAATTCAATTCTGCGTTCTAGAGTGTATCACAGAGTCATTACTCTACCTGTCTATTCAAGCTCTGCAGTCAGTCAGTTTTCCTCTTCACTTGATTCTTTGGCTGCTCCTCGGCTCCCCCTCTGTCTTCTCTCTGTGGTCATCATTGACACCCAATTATCAAATTCTTGGCGTTATTCTGGTGGTCCAGGTGCACATCTCCCTTTCTTTTTTACTTAATAGTTGAAAGTGGACAGATGACAGGAAATGAGCAATGAGAGAGACTGCAAAACGGTCTCTGGTTGGAATGAGTAGGGGATATTGCTGTTCACGGTTGGTGCCATTAAGATGAACTCAATTTTACAAAACAAAGTCATTTACAGGTCTTGCAGAGTACCACTAGCCTGATGTGCAAGAGTTTACAAGTTGTTCGTGATCTCGCAAATCTAGCTGCCTCACAAGGCAAGGGCACCATTGCATATTTTGGGACTCCAGAGGAAGCTGCAAGAAATTTCATTAGTTGTTGAAGACTAAGTTTGAAAATGAAATCTGGTGAGAAAAAGAAGTGAGTTTACCAAACTTCTGCAGCCTACAGAGGGCCTTATGACATGTTGACTCGTGCTAACAAATAAATTTGCCTTGCTGTTAGCAGAACACATCCAAATCTTTACTTGAACTGTAGGTGGTAGAGTTGCATTGTGGGTACCAGGTTTTGGCAAGGAAGAAGGATGTAGCAGGAATATTTCCTGCCAAATCAGTTGTCACTGTCATCATTGTTCATCTGTCTGACAATGTTATAGAAGTGCAATGCTAAATTGGTGGAATATTTTTTAACTCCTAAGCCACCATCATTCCAGTGTACTGTTCATTCTTCACAAAGGTTGCTGATTTCTGAACTTCAACTTTATTCCTTGTCTTGAGAGGTCTCAAGTAGCATACTGTACCTCATCTGTTAAACTGAAGAGCCTGAGCCTCAGCCAAGTGGGAGATGTAATCAAACCTCTGTGAGCATAAGAAGGAAAAATGGCTAACTTCATCATCAACTCATCATAGGTACATTGTTCTGTACTCCCCAGTTGTGAGAGCCACTGCAGGCATGCCAAAGCCCATATATTTGGACTGAACTGAATTGTTTGCAGAAGAGTCCTAAAAGAGGGTCTGTACTGTGGCCATACAGGGTATTTTATGTTCACATTTCTAGTGTAGGAGGGGATTTGTAAGTAGTGTTCAAAATCAAAATTCCCTCTTAAATTTTGTTGCATGCTCATTATAGGACCCCAGGGTGTTAAGCCTGTTTGACCAGTCTGATCAGTCAGTTTCAGCACTGACGAAAGTTTTTATGGACTACATTCATGCTGGCCAGCTTGGCCTCTTGTCTGATTTGCAGAAAAAAAAGAAATCCCTGGAGTGAAGAGTTGGTGCCCTGGATTGTTGCTTTCTCAGGTGTGAAACCTATAAGACTTAACATCTCTGCTTGGTTGTGTCAGGCAATCACTACTAAATTATACAGTTTTGTTGAACTCACAATATAGGAATACTGTTAGTCAATAAAATTTCTTGATTTCCTCATGCCTAGTCTGCTTCCTGTTCCTCTTCCTCTGAGGTTCCTTATGATGGAACCAAAACTAACTAACAATACTCAAACCACCCCAGCCATTTACGTAAAAATCCCCTCCATGGGAATCTTTGTACTTAGGTCTACATGGTCTCATTTTTGGGCTTTATTGTGTTTCTGCACTGTGCAGATGGACACATAAGGTGGTCTCCAATTGACCAACACCTTCTCTTACAGGAAGCTTCAGAGGTTCCTAGATTTTGCCAGTTCTTTATGGTAGATTCATACAATATCCAGTTTCCTCAAAGCACTTGCCCCTCTGGTAGAGCAGCCGCCCCATGTGTGAAGGCTCGAATCCGTCCTGTGGGTCTTTCCCGCATATCATTCCCCGTCTCTCTCTCCCCACATTGCTGTCACTCTTCAGCTGTCTCTATCAAATAAAGCTTGAAAAGGCCAAAAAAAATAATCTTAAAAAGTGTCATAGATAGCCAACCAGGCATCCCAAGATGTCAAGCAGCATTTTATCTCAGCCCTTGTCATAAGGCACTTTGTTCCAGTATCCCAGTTTGTGGTCATACGTAGATACAGGATTGGGAGCTGTCTTGTTTCGATGTCAGCCCTTGAGCAGAAACTCCATCTATGTGCGTCTTTCCCTTGAGGCAGGAGAAGAAGTACCTCAATTATGGTCAAGACTCCAGCTTCACCTGCCATCCGACTACTGGCTGCACACTGGCTTTCTTGAGACATTGCTTCTGGTGGTTGACACCATCTTCTGGAAGCTGAAACCCAAAAATAAGTTGCCCCATGCCAAATCTGCAAGTCTGTTTGTTCCACATTGATCTTAGTGGACTTGGCAGGCTTAACAATATAGGCTGATGATGGTTGGTCATCTGAAACAGAGATGACATAGTAACATTTCATCAAGCGCTAATGATTTTTTCTTGTTAGAAGTTTTGTTGAGATCTGACTGCAGACTACCTGGCCTGAGGAGTTGTAAGCCTGTAACGTGCAAAAGTATCTTCAGGACTTGAAGATGGACTAAACTCTTCACTTCAGACTTAGAGTCAAAAAGGCGTTTCATTTGTTCTGGGAGACACATAACTAACCAGAATTTTGTGCAACCTTTGCTTGTATTCATCCACATAGGCCAGGATATTCTGATGTGGCTCATTGGTTTTTGAACCATTTCACAAGAAAAGCAAAGGACCACAAAGAGTGTGGCGAACCTCCAGCTGATTCAGACTGGATCCAGACCTCTTCTATGATACTTCTCTAGCTGACATAGGAACTATGCCAAACCTTGCTTTGAGTCTTGTTCAGTTTGAACACAATGTGTTCTCATATTGCCTTGTTCATGTCTATCCAGAAGACCTTGAAGCCCTGCGCAAACTAACAAGAAGGAAAATTTGTCCCATGGTCAACTCAATGACTTTTGGACAATGATAGAAGAAAGTATCCAGATGTTTTACTCAAAAACAGAAAGAGTGGGGAATGGGTATTTTCCTCATTAAAAAAATGCATAGACTCCCTCGTAAACATTAATATTAGAAAGCCTGCTCTTGCGCTACATAACAACCAGATGCCAGGTTCGCTCTCTACAACTATATTGCTGATTTTGGTGAAACTGGGTTATATTTTATGGAGAACATGTTTTCTAGTTTTGCCTCTGATGTCCTCCAGCTACTCTGCCTCAACTTCTCAGTTTAGTTTTTTGATAGACTGATAGCTGAGATAGCTTACTTGCTGCTAAAGTAACTAGCTGTAGCTGCCATTAGCTAGTTAGCTCAGTTAGTTCAGAAAAGGTTAAGTCTGGGGAAACTGGACTGTTTGTAGATCCGTGAAGACATTTCGCCTCTCATCCAAGAAGCTTCTTCAGTTCTGACTGACTGGTGGGGAGTCTGTGTATTTATACTAGGAAGGCTTGTAGATCCACTCGTAGTTTCACTTAGTTCGTTAGTGCTCATTGTCGTGTGACGACTGTTGTCAGAGTCGTTGATGCTCACCTGAGGACCAGTGTGAACGACAGTCATTCAGGTCACCTGAGCTCAGGTGTGGCCTGAGCTCACCTGAGCTCAGGTGTGGCAATGGTCCTTAGAGTCACATGTGAAATGCTGTTCAGTCTCCTGGGGAGTGATGAAAGGACAGCATTGTAGGTGGTGGATATAGCTCAGTAAATAAAGCTTAGCTAAAGTGGTAAAGCTTAGCTCAGTTAGCCATGTCTGGACCTGGAGTGCTTGGTGTTTACTAATTCTAGAAGTGGGCTCAGCAGTTTCTATGGACATCATGACAGAGGCAAAGACACTGAAGAGGACCTTGACTGAGGTAGCTAAAAGAAGAGTGCCCAAGCAAGAGTTTGGACAAGAGTAAAGACTCAAACTTCAGAATGTATTCAGCTGCAGGACTGAAATGGATATGCAGCAGGACATCGGGTTACTCCACACATTACTGTAATAAGATGCAGAAAGTCACTACCAGTCCTCAAATTTAGCAGTATTCAAGATGATATAAATGCCAATAAAGACCTACCAATGGTGGATATGGAATACAGATGAGCTCTCTTAAGCATTTTATTTGGTCTCCCATGAATGTGAAATGTGTGACACAACTTGATAAAGGTATCAACTATAATATCCTTTTGAGAACAGGCTAAAATATCTCAGCAGGGAATCGTGTTGAGTTGCGTTGCCAATACCGCTGTTTTCCTATGGTATGGGATGCCTGGCATGCATTTCTGTCTTGTTTTTCAGTGGTGGAGTCGCACCTGTCATCAATGTCACACTTGGCCCAGGCAGCCAATCAAATCAAGCAAGAGGCAAGCTTTAACACCTTTTTTCTGTTTTGATGCCAGTGTGAGTGGGACAATGGCAAATGCAGACGAGAGGCTGATATAAGCAGCACTGAAGTTTGTAAAGTGGAGCAATGTGCATTGGTTGGCCAAGCCATTGGCGAGTGCTGGGGTTCTGCTAATGAAGCTAATGAAGAATAAAGTATTCACAAAATAACTCATCTTGCAAAGATAATTATGATGGTGTTGAACTATAGATAACTCGAGCATAAGAAAAGAAGCAAAAGAAACGTAATGCAAACCACAATCCAATCATTAAAGTGATCTAATGTCAGCGGTTACAGAAGGTTGGGCCAGTTGGGTGATTTGTAAAGGTCTGGCCATTGTATTCTCATTTTACAAAAAATGTTGTCAATGAACATTTTGTATCTTCGTAGATATGCTCAGTAAAAAGGTTTCCTTATTATGTTAATAAGAAACGTAACTGCTCTTTTTTAAAATGTATTTGCAAAGGCAAATTAGTAGTATATAAATGAAATATAAAGAGGCACGAACAACTTACATCATCTTAAATGTAGCCAACATTTTCACAATTTTTAAAGATTTTTAAGATCATACATGACCACTAAACAATGTCCAGACAGATGTAGATGGCAGCTTTAGAAGCATATTGTACAGTTTTAAATAATATAAGGACTTGAACAGAGTATATAAACATTCTGTACGGTTGCATGCAGTAATCACTGTGTAAATAAAGAGTTATATACAGCTGACATGTAACAATCTTAACTAGGCTATCTTATTTGATTTAAGGTCAAGAAACAGAGCAGCGTCTTTCAAATTATTCTTGACATATATATCCATCAATTTGTTTTTTTCTGTGGGTGTATGTGTAAACTCAGTGAATGTTATTTCAAGTGTTTATTGTTCTTAATGTCACAGTTTATAAAAAGACAGCATAATAATAACTGAGATTAATACAGTATTCCTGTATAGCTCAGAAGTAATATTTGCTGCATAGATGCCTTTAAAAAAATCTGCAAGATATACATTATGGTAAATAAGCATGCATCAAAATGAATGTTTCAAAACAAATTCTGGATTTTGCCTTCAGAGCCCATTTAAGGAGGTCCATACAAAGACATACAACGATGGCCTGTTACAAACCGGCCCTCATTGCATTATTTAAATGGAAGAGATGCTTCACCCGGGTTATCCTGATGCAGGGGAGGAATAATATTGTCTTCATATTTTGCATTAGAAAAAATGTAGACAAAAAATTTTGTCAATTCAGTGCATGAAGCTAAATTTAGTGATTTTGAGATGTGATTACAAATCTGAATAATTTGTGACTAAATTACAATTTTGAGTTTCGAGTTTAGGTCATATGCTTAATATTATATAACATGTCCATACAGCCTCTATGTAAACAAAATGAAAATGAGCCCTTACTTCAGCACTCATGCATTTAGGATAATGTTGGATTGTAGATTGTATCTACAGTGTGTAGAAGGTGCTGTACTCATTATGTGATCTTTCATATTGGCCAGCGCAATTGTTATTGTTTGTCACATGCATCTTTGCTGGAGTAGACCTGAAAGGTCAGTGTTTTCAATTACAGATTGTATTGCTGATACCTAGTATCAGATTCTTGATCATGCCATCACTGGTGCCGGTGGACAGAGTTAACCTCCTGCGGACCACCTAATCTGAGAACTAAACACTGCTCCTACCTCAGTCAGATAAAGTGGCTGCGATCACATAAGTAAAGTCAGTTAGGGAATAAGTGAGATGTATAACAATTTCTCAAAAGGATGTTATGAACATAATCTTGTTATTTTTCTGATATGCTTTAGAAATACTCGCTGAGAGAGAACAGTGGAACATAGAGGTCCTTTTCTTTCAGCTCAGGACAAAATGGCTGTTGATGCAACCTCAGAATTTAATGGAAGTATATACTGCATGTTAATAAGGGGATATTTTATTAAATGGAAGGAAGAGTTAATAGACATTTTAGGTACTGTAAGTATTTGCTTCCTTATCAAGAGTTAGATAGAAAACCAGCTCTGTACGGTAAATATGAAGCTATCAACAGCAGCAGTTAGCTTAGCATTAAGACTGGAAGCAGGGGGAAAAGCTAGTCTTATTCTGTTCAAGGAATTCACCTACGAGCGCCTTTAAAACTCATTAATCATCTTGTTGTATCATTTTTGTTTTTTGATCCAGGAGCCGTCACTTCTTGGAGTGTTGCTATCACCGTGACGTTGCCATGCAACCAAGGTACAGACAGGCAAGTAACCTAAAACTGCAACGTGACGTTTTACACTTCTGCTTTTGTATGGATTAATTAGTGAATTTTAGAAGTGCGTATTTTCTTACCTTTGTTTCCTTCTGTTCCTGTAGTCTTTCTGTAAAGCTAAGCTAACCAACTGTGCAGTGGTATCAATTTTTTCATCTAAAGACTAAATCTTTTTTAGTGTATTTCTTTCATGCGTCATGGATTATTTTTTTTACAGGTATAAAGTGCTAAAAGGAAAAAACATCTATTGAATATATAATGATGGTTCAAACTTCACACTTCATGTTTTCTAAACAGTACAGAGAACAGCATTATGGAAATCATGTGAAATCAAATGTTTATATCATTATTATGAGCAAATGACTGTACAAGAACTCACACGTTGTTACATTCTTAAAATGTAGTTACATAAACGGTACAGACCACACGTACTCTGTCTTTCTGGTGCAAACACACCTTGCATTAATAATGATAATAACAGTGTTCTGGCAGACACTGATGATGAGTAATGCAAAGTAAAACACAGGGAGGTCAAATTATTTAGTGGATTTAAAAGGTCAGATCTGTTTGGTTTTGTATTTGACATCATATGAACAGTTTCAAATAGTGACAGCGTTTGTATATATGGGTTGTCTTCTCTTTATCTGTTCTTATTATGATTGAGAACAAGGCATTCAGACAGTCTAATTTGGTGTGAATGTTCATTTAACGCAAATAAAGATAGCTCAGTCTGTAGTATTTGCACAATCTCTACTGTAATGATCGATTTTTCAAATCCATTTTGGCCAATTCCAAATAACCCTTCTCCTTGCCAATATATTGCTCTCCTCGTTTTCTTCTTAGAATTTATTTCCACTGAAATGTTCCTGTCTTTCAGAGCTTTCAGTGTTTTTTTTGTTTTTTTTTTGCTATGCTTTTCCTCTCTCTGCTTTATGCTTCTTTTGCTCTGTATCTTTTTCTGTCTCCCCTCCCTCTCTCTGTCCTTCTCTTTCTCTCCTTCCTTTTTTCTTTGGCTGCTTTTCATTCTGTTTTCTTTCATTGTTTTTCTTTTCTTTCTCGCCTAGGGACCCCATTTTTTTTTCTCTTCCTCTATTCAGGTTTTCTTTATTCTCTTTTCTGAATAGTTGTGGTACTTTAAGGGGAAGGGGAAGGAGAGGGAGAGGGGAGGGAGGTTAGTTTCAGTCAAAGCTGCAGAACAAAACTTCCTCCCACACCACATGCAGTGTCTCTTGGAATGAGTTTGTCACTGACTTGAAGACACACTCCCCCTCCTATGTATACCACCATGGATGACAACCCTACAGTGAATTGGTATTAGGCCAACAGACATACACATGTTCTATAGTGACGATTGTCCTCTTAAATATCAAAGGGGCACGTTGTGAAGAACCTCAGTGTCCCAGTCTCTGTTTGTGGTTAAGCGGTGTTAGTTCAGTGTACAGTATCACATGGTGACACATGATGTGGTGGTGCGTTAAACCAACCACAGCTGTGTGTGAATACGATTATCTCCCAACTGAGGTGCGTGGAGGGAGGCATTTGTGCCTCACAAGAACATCTTCATCACTGCAGAGAAATGACAGGCTACCTTACAGGAGGCAGCCCCATGTCGAGGAGCACTACCTCCTCAACGGCTTCGGTCTCAGTGGGACTGCTCGTAGATAAGCACGGAAGAAGACCACTAGTAAATGAAAAATAATAATATTATAAGTGGCAGTTTATTAATTTGTTCATGTACGCTGGCTTTCGATATGGATTTGGAAATATCACATGTGGAGAAAAAAAAAAAAAGCATTACCGCACTCCTGAAAGACAAAACCACAGCAGCCAGTTAATCTCCAGATATCATGACAGAAATCATTCCTCTTTCTTTATGATCATGAAAGACTACAGCCTCCTGCACCTATGGTTTCCATCTCACAGTCACGCACATGCACACACACACACACACACGCACATCCTGCCCAAGACAATTTAATGCATGACTCAATGGCATTGAAAGTGGGTTGGATAAATTGGAAATGATTAAAAATGCAGAATTGACAGGGAAACCGATAAAACTTTCTCTCTATAAGTAAGAACCAAAAACCAGCATGATGGAATGGCAGGCTTGAAGGGGAGAGAAAGGTGAAAGACAGATGAAAGTGAAGAGAGATAAAAGCCGGAGTGAGGAGGGTGTGGGATAAAGCAGGAGGAAGGGAGGCAGAGATGAAAGCAAAATGAGAAAGATAAGAACAGAGTGAGAGAGACAGAGAGGGAAACGGAGGAAGAGATAGATAGTGTACAGAGCAGAGAGAGAGGTAACCATGGAAACAGGAGGAAGGTACAAAAGAAGAGATAGACAAAGGGTTTGATTTAAAAGAATGAAACTTGGACGAAAGAAAAGTAATTCCGACTGAAATTTGTTACCGGGAGGTGGAGGAATAATACAAAAGAGTGACGGCCATAGAGGGACAGTGGCTGTGTCCCCACTGTCTGCTATAGCCAGTTTGAATGTGGTCGCCTCTAACCAGCATATAAGGCACTCCAGAGACCTCTAGTGTTAATAGGCTTCTGTGGTTCATTGTGGGCCTCACCTTGAGTAAATCTGGGGCCATTTCACTATGTAGGACACTTACACCATCGTCAAAATCGTGCAGTTCCCTTTATGTACACATGTCCGTCGCTGGAAGATTTCTGCACAGACAGAGAGAATATGGTGAGGCTGTACAGTATATTTTATAAGCATACTTTTCCATGAATCACATAGCAGGAAGAGACTTCAGAGTGACTAAAATAGGATAAAGTACCGTGGTAAAATTCCTCTCCCACCTTTACTGCAATGAAAAACTGCATTCCTGATAAGAAGATATGAGTTCTCCATGGTCCTACATTGTGTTTGCTGACTTATTGAATGAACTTGAGGTGCATGTTGAAATCTGTACTGTTGACTATCCCTTCCCGCTGAATAAATGCAATGCACCCATATATTAGGATTCATATTTGTATATCTATATAGAGTTACAGACAGACAGAGGGTTTTTATTCTGTGGTTTTTGAGTCTCTTGTGGCTATCCCTCTTTCTCCCTTCCCCCTCTCTGTTTTTCTCTCCTCTCTGTCTTTCTCTTTCGTCCTCTGTCTCTGTTTCTCTCACTCGCTACCCCTCCCTCCCTCCCTCCCTCCCTCCCTCTTTCTCTTGATCTCTCTCTCCTCCTCTCTCTCTTGCTCTCCCATGCCCCCCTCTTTTTCTCGCTCTCTTATGCTCTCTCTCTCTCTCTCTCTCCCTCTCTCTCTTTCCTTCCATAGCTCTCTGTCTCACTCCCTCGCCCCCCTCTCTGTTCCTTTTATATCCTCCTTGCTGAATGCTCTTCTCCTCTCCTCCCTCAACTCTGTCTTTTCTCCTTTATATTCAGTCTTTTTTTTTTTTCAAGCTCTCCCCACACTCCTTTCTCCAATGTTGTCTCCAAGCAGAGCTATTTCATTGCTAATATTCTGTCTTTCCATTTAGTACCCCCACTACAAAATGGGGTGAGTAATCTTTTATTTAGGGTTTTCTGCTCTGGCCATCTCTGCATCCTGTCTTGCGGTTTGCGTAAGAATGATTTGTTGAGTTAATTTAAGGCTTGATTTCTTTAAATATATGGTGCAAAAAAAAAAGAGGGAAAACATGGCAAAGCATCAATATTGAAAGAGAAATGCAGAATATGCTGCAGATTGTTGTTTGTTTATTTCTCGAAGTTGCAAGTGATTCACCTATGGTCTACCTTGTCTAATCACGTATGCCTCACATTTAAAGTTGCTCTCCTTCGCAGCAGCGAGCGAGTGAGGCAACAGTGATAGAGAATGAAGCTTTGTTTTGTTTTTTTTTAGTTTGTGTTCTCCTGTCTGTGTCCAGTCTGTTCTTACTGACCTTAATGGAAGAAGCTGGAGGCGTGCAACTAGGGTGTGGCTGCTTTTATACAGTTTTGCTATATTCCATCTGCATTGCTTTGATTCAAGCTGTGTGATTGTCTGTTCTGTGCTTATGAAAAAGCCTGCTGTGCTTTTTTTTTTTTTTTTTTTTTTTGTGAAAGCTTAATTACAGCAGCTAATCATGCTTTAGACTTACTATTATATCAGCTTGCTGTGCAGAGGTAAGACTGATCCAGCACTGGAAATAACAGAAGGTGTGTGGGCTTGCTGTCTTAGACACGGGTCTGAGAGGAATGGCCGACTGAAACATCAACATCAGTCCAATAACTCAAAGTTCAAAACACGGAGTTAACTGATTCCTCTCGTCTCCTTCTCGCTTTCTGATCATACGAATATTCTCACCCAAACGCCGTAGCTATAACGACCCTAAACACAAACCTACACAGCTTCCAGTTTGCCTGACAGTGAGAGGATGTTGAATTATAGCCATCACCTAGCACAGCGCCTCACACACAGTCAGAGCCAACTCGGGCTGTATGCAGCCTGTCACTGGGCTGGATGAAGAAACAACACTGACAACGTGAGCTCACTAACGTACGGCAAGAGGAGTGGGCTGTATATATATCTAGAGAGACTGACCTAAAGCTAATACACAGATGAGCCCCCCCCCCCACTATATTAGCATTTGCATTTGTTTTAACCAACAAAAAAAAGAAAGAAAATAGAGAGTTGTCATCAATGAGTCCTCTGCAGTTTTATGATTCATTGAGCTTTTCTCAGGGGTAAAACAGACAGCTGATATCTGAATCTAGCCCCCCTTCCCCACCACCATCCCCCTCCATATTTCTCCCTCCCTCACTTTATCTCTCTGACTTGCTCTCTTCCTCTTGCTGGAAAAAAAGAGAAAGAAAAAAAGAAAAAAGTTATAACTTTGACCTATATCACAGAGAGGATGTGACACTGCACCGCATGGTTGTCTCCTATAGATAAACAACAGAAGAACCAGGCCGGAGGTTTGGAAATGGACACGAAGTTACGCTGGTAAAAATACAGTAAGTCATACGGACACCAGTGTCAGAAGCGTGTTGTTTCAGGGCTGTAGGGAACTGAAAGCGTGTTGGTGTCAGTGCCGTGTGTGTGTGTGTGTGTGTGTGTGTGTGCTTGTCCCTGATCTCACACTGATCTCAGACAAATGCACATACACAACCACGCACAAACACACATTTAAAATCCCTGCTGAGGGTTAGTACACTTGAGAGCAGGGCAATGGCTTACTTCCCTTACTGTCTCTCTCTCACTCTCTCTCTCTCTCTGTGTGTCTCATATGCACATAGGAACCTGTATAATCTAAGAAGTGAATGAAATTTTACGCTTATTATGCACCGTAGCCTTTTCCTCTATTAGTTTTCCCTACACACGCAAATGTACCCAAAGTAAATGGACAAGCGAGCAGGTTTTGCTGTTATGAAGATTCAGGCCTGGAAAGGAGCCAGTGTATTTCTTCCCCAAACTTTTGTTGTCTGTGTCTTTTTCATTTTCCCCATAGGCTAGTTCTGTGTTGTTTTATGTACGTGTCCCTTGTTGTTTCTTCCATGTGGTTTCTTTGTCTTTCAGCCTCTTATCTCTTTGTTTCTTCCCTTGCTCTCCTTCTATTTTCTCTCCCATTCTCTCCCTCGACTTCCTGCTATCTCTCCCCCTCACTCACACCCTCACTCAATCTCTTTCTCTTTCTCTATCCCCCCTCCCTCCCTCGCGCTCACTCTCATTCCCTATCTCTCCCTCCTCCCCCTCCGCTCCCCTTTCTCTCTATCTTTCTCATTCTCGCAGCACTCCCAGCCGCTGATGATTGATCAAGGTTTTCAAGGTTTGCCCTTTCCTGTTATTTAGTAGGAAATGTTTATGCACAGTCCTCAGCCCTACAGTCACAATTGGCATGTGTCCACACAGTGTTTGTCACGCTCGGCTGCACCTATACATACATTTTCTTAAATGCACTTTTTTTTTTTGTTGTTGTTTTACTCCACTCGTCCCCCCCCCCCCCCCCCTTCCTCACACACACACCGTGTTTACTAGTTAAAAGGTAAGGTAAGCTCTGGTATGATAGAATACCTGTCTAATTATCAGGATCATCTTCAGTGCCGACTACTTAAGCACACAACCTGTACTTAGCCCGCAGGTACTCTGCCGCACTGTTTCTCAACACAGCCTGAAAGAAATCTGGAAGTTCAATAGTTAATGTCTTCCCTTGCTGTTTTTCCTTTTCTTCACTCTCTCCGTCTCTCTATCTCCTTTCCTCTCTCCATTCCCTTTGCTCTCACCCCCCCACGCCCCCCACCCCTCCTCACCCCCCCCTCCTCCCCCTCCACCCTTCATTCTGCACCCCCTCACCACCACCACCTCCTCACCTCCTTCTCTTTTCTCTTGCTGATGGACTCTTCTTTTTGTTTTCACCTCCACCATCCCCCTTTTTTCTTCTCTCTTTTCTCTCTCCTTCTTTCCTCCACCACCACCATCACCCCACCCCCACCCCCGCTCTTCTCTTTCACTGCATTTTCTTTCCAAACCTTCCTCTATCTCTCTTCCCATCCCCACCAACCCCCACCCCACCGCCACCACCACCTCCTCCTCTCCACCACTCCCCTCCCCTCTTTCTGTTCTCTCTTTTATTCTTTCTTTCTCTTTCTTTTTGCATCCTTTCTTGCCTCAGCCCCCTCCTCTCTCCTCTCCCTTCTTCCTCCCTTTTTGCTGCACATTCTTCTTCCCTCCCCCACCCGGCTCTCTTTCCTCTCCACTTTTTCTTTCTGTCTCTCTCTCACCCCCCCACCCTCCTCCTCCTCCTCCTCTTCCTCCACTCAGCTACTCCCCTCCTATGCTTCTTTCTTCTTATTCTTTCTCCCCCCACGTCTGTCTCCCTCCCTCCCTCTCTCTCTAACTGCTTTTCTCTCCTTTCTTTCTCTTTCTCTTTTCTTTTGTCCTCATTTTTCTTCTTCTGGATTTCTCAGACAGTATACTTCAGGCTGTCTCAATAGTTAATTAGTTTGAATCTAGAAATAATAGCAGCAAACTACACGGTCTCTGAAGTTAAAATTTTAGCATTTCTCAGACATTATCTGTCTGACTGTTTTGCTACTGACAGACGCACCTCCACCCATAGTCTCTCTGAGTGTTGCGCGTGTTGTGAGAAAGTGTGTACCGTGCCTCTATGTGCGCCTGCATGTGTATACACACACACACGTGCACACACATGTATACACACATACGTTTGTGTGCGTGTGCACATGTATGTGTCTGCACGCAGAAGGAAGTGAGAGAAACTACTGATTAGATTTTATAATTGTGCATTTGAGCACGCTCATAAAAAAAAAAAGGAAATGTTAGTATAAGTGTGATCAAGAAAGATAGAGCGTGTGTGCCTTAAAAGAGAAAATGTGTGTTGAGGGTCATGCTGAATTGTATGGTGAGAGGGAGATAAGATGTGTGTATGTGTGTGTGTTTGTAAGAAAAGGAGAAAGTGAGATGGGAAGGGAGAGGGTGGGAGGAAGAAAGAAAGAAATGGGGTGATGCTGTGTGTCTGAGAGTGTGTGTGTGTGTGTGTGTCTGAGTGTGTGGTGGGGTGGAGAAACTAATTGAGAGGGCAGGCACAGTCAGTTCTGATAACAGCAACAGTAGGAGGAGGATGAGCAGCAGACCGCCCACTCTCCACAGATATAAATAGGAGGTGGATTTTTTACTCCTCATTTCCTGAAGGATGAGATCCCTGAAACACCTCAGAAACATCCTCCAGGAACAATGTGGTGAGTTTGGCAACCTAAAGATGGAGGAAGAGGGTGTTGCTGCTAAGGTGCTAAAAAAAGGGTTAAGGTTTGGTTAGGGGTCTGGAGTTCAAAGGGAGTGTGGCAGATAGTTGTTTGCAGTTTGTTAGTTAGACTCTTTGTCTTGTGTGAGTGTGTGAGGTGACGTGATTACTTTACATTCATAGTACCACCCAGTGGGAACATCTTTTCAAAAAAGAAAAAAAAAAAAAAGATAAGAGTTGTGTTTCTATCTCTGCCGCACGTTTTCTCACCTGCCTGCTCTAATTGTTTGTCCTTAGGTGTCTTTCAGATGCAACTTTAAATGTTGAAAGTGTACGGACTCTTTGCAATTACTACCCTACCTTCTCTTTCTCCTAGTATTTTGTCTTTTTTTTTTTTTTTTTTTTTTCTCTTTCATTTTGTCAGCCTTTCATTTTGCTGTCTTTTCTTCTCTCTCCCAGCTCCCCCTCCCTCCTTCCCCTCTTTCTCTCTCACTCACTCCTCACTCTGTCTTTCTGTGTCTCTCCCCCCCCCCTCGCTCACACACCCTCCCTCTCCTTTTCCTTTCTCTCTTCCCTCCTCTCACATGCTCACTCAATCTCTCGTTCCCCTTCCCTCCCCTCCCTCTCCTCCCCTCTTTCTTTATCTTTCAGCCCCTCCATCTCATTTCTGTCTCCGTCTCCCTCCCTCCCTCCACTCCTCCCCCGCCCACAGCTCTTTCTCCTTCTCTCCATACCTCCCTCCCTCTCTTTTCTCTCTCTCTCTCTCACACACACACACACATACACACATACACACACGCTTTCAAATACACACCCAGTCTCTTTCCTTTTCTTTCTCACAAACACACAGTCTGTCTCTGTCTGACTACTTTAAAAGCAGTAATTATAAATGACGTGGTTATCAGGGCATCCAGGTCTACTCCCCTCTACCAACACACACTCACACACACACACACACACACACACACACATGTACACACACCTTTATTCCTCCTGCACTATCTCCTCTTCCCTTTTTTCTCTTTTCTCCATCCACTCTTTTCTTTTCTCTCAGTATTGTGTCAGGGAAGGCAGCAGCTCTCGCCGGTGTGTATGACACAGAGTGAGGACTGAGTGTGTAGTCTGGCAAGAAAGTAGGGGTCAGACCTTTTCCTACCAGTCAGATCCATGCTGGGAAATAATCTGAAACCAGTACTCACTTCTCCTTTACCACAGAGAGCCAGTTTTAGTCACACCAGACTTTCTTCCCCTATAGTTTCACTGTTCCACTTTTACAGGTGGCAGGATAAACATGTGGATGTCGGTCTCAAACACTTCTGAACCGTACAATTATGTTAGCGAGTCTTATGCATCGGTGTGGAATACAGAATGAGCTCGAGGCTCAATCGAATGTCTGTTATGGATATGAGACTGCCTGGCGGCATATATCATCTTGTTAAGAAAGCCCAGTGTGGCAGGCATTATGAAGGCAGCTACGGTGAGTGTAGACCTAAGACGCTTTGCTCCTCATGAATGGGACAGATAGCTTCAGTGATGAGCTGACTTTGGTCAGCCAGGCTGCTCCGGGACCCCACAGGAAGTACTGAGGACAGTCCACGGAAGTCAACTTCCTGGCTGGACCTGCATCCCTTGTTGTGTTCTTTATTATTCTAAAGCCTGTCAAGGAAGGAAGCGGGGTGCTAACACAGATCTGCCTTATCTCCTCAATCGAATGTTCTGTGGATTCAGAGTAAAGAAACAAGGCGTAGTCCGAATGCGGCTTACACAGAGAAAAATCCTTAAAAACATTACCTTAATACTCACTTCAAGTGCCAGGAAAGGAAGGTTGCATTACTTCAGCTGTCGGTTTGTAACACTGAATCTTAACAAATAATAATTTCATTGTGATAGAAAAAACAAAACCTTTTGTTTATATTAATAGGAAAGGTGCCAATATCACGAGGTTACAGTGGGGAAATGAGGTTATATGAGGAAACATTGTGTAAGGCACGATTTGTAACAGCAGAACAGAGAGAAACGTTATTTTTCTAGTTGTTTTTTAAAACTTGTGTTTTATGTTTTTGTGTGTTTTCCTTCAGGAGGAGGAGAGTAGCCGCTTGGTGCGGACCTACCCTAAGATGACTGAGTGCCAAGTGGATGTGGGCACACAGACGGAGCCTGTGGTGGTGCTATCTCTGGCTCAGGCTGCCGTTCTTGGCCTCATCTCCCAGAATGAAATCTTCGGGGCCACCATTGCTCCTAATGGCTTTTATACAGGGGAACCCAGAGAGTGTCCCCCTCCGCCACCTGAGGCAATGGAGTACGAGTATGCCGACCAGCTAATCGGGGCCAATGGGGATTACCTGGCGGAGCCTGCCGGGGAGCCGGAGCCCCAGCCCCACTGCAGCGAGAGAAGACGGCCTGGACCTCGTGGGAGGACCAAGAGGCCCAGGAGTGATGGAGAACTAGAGGGTCACCCACACAAAGTAACTAGTCCACAGGCTCAGATTAAAGGTGAACGGCTTGAGCCTGATACCCCTCCTTCCTGCATTCACATGAACAGCAGGCGTAGTCCTGGCAAGTCAGAGGATCCAGTCACCCAACAAAGTTCTCTGAAAGAGGAGCAGGCTTGCGGAAACTGTCCCTCATGTGTGAGAGATACACCCAGGCCACAAACAGATGGACAGTCAGAACAGGAACAAGAGGAAAACACTGGTAGAGAACGAGAGAGGAAGGAAGAAGAGTTGGTGGTGGAGGAAGAAGAAGAGGAAGAGGCACTAAATCTCAAGACCAGTGGAGAGAATGGCAGTCCTCTGGGGAACCGCTATTATGAGTCCAATGAGGTGGCCTATGAGTCTGCCGATATGGCATTGCCAGGAGAGTATGAGGAGAACAGCCAGGCCATGCTGTGGTCAGACCCAGAGGGCCTCGCAAGGCGAATGCAGATTGACCGGCTGGACATCAACGTACAGATCGATGAGTCTTACTGCGTAGACGTCGGAGAGGGTCTGAAACGCTGGAAGTGCCGCATGTGTGAGAAGTCGTACACATCCAAATATAACCTTGTCACTCATATTCTTGGCCATAATGGAATTAAGCCCCATGAATGTCTACACTGTGGAAAGCTCTTCAAGCAGCCCAGCCACCTCCAGACTCACCTGCTCACCCACCAGGGAACCAGACCTCACAAGTGCACCGTTTGTGAAAAGGCCTTCACGCAGACCAGCCACCTGAAGAGGCACATGCTGCAGCATTCAGATGTCAAGCCCTACAGCTGTCGTTTCTGTGGCCGTGGCTTTGCCTACCCGAGTGAGCTGAGGACCCACGAGAACAAACACGAGAACGGCCAGTGCCATGTCTGCACCCAGTGCGGTCTTGAGTTCCCAACCTACGCACACCTGAAGCGACACCTGACTAGCCATCAGGGTCCGACCACATACCAGTGCACAGAGTGCCACAAGTCATTTGCCTACCGCAGCCAGCTGCAGAACCACTTGATGAAACACCAGAACGTGCGTCCCTACGTTTGCCCCGAGTGCGGCATGGAGTTTGTCCAAATCCACCACCTCCGACAACACGCTCTCACTCACAAGGTATTGACAGCGCACACCCTTGCACCCAAGGTACTGAAACCCAATGATGTGCCTTTGTTTACCAATTTATGTGTTTGAAAGTAAAACCCGGAGTAGGCTGGCCTTAAGCAGCCACACAACACCACTAAACCTTAATTTAAGATAGAAAAATGTCGCATTTAGAAAGGGAAGTATTTTAGCTCCTCTGTATGAATCCTCATAGACATATTGCACACTTGCAACACAGCCTTTTCTCCGAAACCAGTTGCTTTGTAAACATAGTCTTCAAAGGCCTTGAGTTTTTTTTGTGTGTGTGTGGCTCAACCCCCCACTTGCATGTGTTTTGTGTTGTGTGTCGTTTGCAGAGCCACTTCCCTTTGTCTCTAATGAATCACTGCGGCCTTTCTCTCCATTTTGTTATACAGTCTATTATATTCTATAGGGGAAAAACATTTCTTCTCATGACATTTGCTTTTGATAAATATTGCAATTTAAATAATAAAAGTTAAATAAATGCAGAAACCAAAAAAAAAAAGTTTATTCTTTCCATTGTTAGACTTTTTCCACTCTGTCTTTCAACACTTGGGGGGGCTAATGTAATCTACACGAGCTGAATCAAAAGCCAGAATGCAAATCCTCACACACGCAAACTCCTTGTGTGTTTCCTCCCTGTGACTCATTATTTGTTTTCCTCTAAACCATATATTTAGCCAAATTAATTAAAAAGCCCAAACACTTTTTGTTTCCCCAGGGTATGAAAGAATTCAAGTGTGACGTTTGTGCCAGAGAGTTCACCCTGTCTGCCAACCTGAAGAGACACATGTTGATCCATGCCAGCGTGAGGCCCTTCCAGTGCCACGTCTGCTTCAAGACCTTTGTCCAGAAGCAGACTCTTAAAACGCACATGATTGTCCACCTGCCGGTCAAGCCTTTCAAATGCAAGGTGAGTGAGCAGAGTTTTATTTCAAGACAAACTGGGTCCCTCTGTGATGGAGTGGGAGTAGGTGTCTTACTGACTATTGTGCTCTCTCTCAGGTGTGCGGAAAGTCATTTAACAGAATGTACAACCTCCTCGGCCACATGCACCTCCACGCCGGCAGCAAGCCCTTCAAGTGCCCTTACTGCACCAGCAAGTTCAACCTGAAGGGCAACCTCAGCCGGCACATGAAGGTCAAACACGGCATCATGGACACCTCAATAGACGGACAAGGTGAATAGCTCCACCACTTATCCTTAATTACACGTCACTTTGTTATAGATGATAATGCCCGATGACTTTGTAGATGGGCAAATTTACAAGTGGGACTGCTCGGTGGACTTCACGTCGCATTATTGTCAGTCACTCTCTCCTTAATGCACTTTGACTCAGCATGTACTGTAATCTACTGGCCAAGTGTTTTGATGTTTCTCTGTCACTCCCTCACTGTGTGTTTAGTAAATATAGCAGTGCCTGGATTAGACATGCCTGTCCCTATCAGTAGAGACTGATACTGAGGCAGGGGAGGAGGGGCAACATACTGGTTGTCCTCAATGAGGCTATGTGTCTTCAAAAAAAAAAAAAAAGATCTGTATGTGTGCGTGTGTGTGTTATTGAGGACAGAGTGGGATCATATTTGTGTCTTTGCCTCTTTTTTCAGAACCCCCCCAAGACACAGAAAGCCAGGAGGACTATGAAGAGGAGAGCTTTGAATTCAGCGAGCGAGAAAACCGGGCTAACAACAACAACACGCCAGACATTGCTAAACTATCTCAAATGGAGTATTACAGCACCTATGGGAAGGGCGCAGGGCGCTTCAGCACCGCATGAATTATTAAAATGACCCCAAATTGAAAATAAGTGTGAACTAATGAAAACGGGATTGTAATTTTTTTTTTTTTTTTTTATTGTTGTTGTTGGTGTTGTTTTTTGCTGTTAAAGGCTCGATAGTGCTCGAGTTGTTCTTCAAGGGTGCGGAGAAACCCAGCAAACTGCACATTCATATGCACTGGAATCACTCAAATTTGGAAGTTTATACTTTGTACCTTATTACGTATTTTTCATCTCTAAAACGCAGCGGATCTACTGAGTAAAAATATTATATTTGAGAAAAGTGGACTGTCTAAAACAGGAGCATTTAGATTTAAAAAAAAAAAAAGAAATCTATATAAATAGTATATGTTGTGAGTTGCTTAACTACAGCAACATCATCTGAGCCTAATTTGAAAAGCACATTTTTTTTTTCTAAGCTACAAGCATAAAAGCATATGGTGATGTTATACTGCACTTACTCATTCAGACAATCCCGGTTCTGTGTTTTCTGGGGTTAACTAATGTGAAGGGTTAAAGAAGGGAACAAGTGTACTGTTCATTTCACTTGCCAAAGCTTATCAAGTTGCAGAAGTTAAAGATTCACTTTGATTTATACTGTGATAAATTTGAGGTCTGCAAAATAAGTTAAGTTTGCAATCCGTGCTTTATTGTATATTACTGTACAGAATGTATCGGTCATCTTACGTTGGCTGGTACTGTAATCAGTGCGTTGCACTGAGGACCACTGTGTCTACTTTTTAGGTTTCTGCATTAACAAGCATCACCCTGTATTGATCTCTAGTCTGAATGTAATTGTTTCTGTGGAATGTTTTAAGACGCTAATGAAAAGAAAATCAAAATAACCTTTTTAAGTGGTAGGACCCCTTTACCAAAGAATTGGATCAAATCTTGCAGCTACGGGCACTGTAAGTCTCTTTTCTTTGCTGTTGTGTTGAGCTGGGACATTGGATTTCTTAGGGTCCAATCGCAGACCTCATGAAATTACATTCAGGTTCCCTTCCCACCCATCTGTAGATCTCTTCAAAAGATTACCACAGAGAACAGACTGTGGTACAGCTTCTCTTTCAACAAACCTCACCGTCCCCCCCACATCCAAGCCTTCACAAAACAAGACTGCAGCATTCTTCAAAAGCAATGCAAACCCTGCATTCGTTTCAGTTTTTATTTTGTGTGTGTGTTTTTTTTTTTTTTTAAGTGGATGAATCTCAACAAGAATTGTCCCAAAAAAAACTCAGACAGAAATATTAAGTGCCCCAGTGTGTCTGCAAGAGCATGCCATCCATCATGCTGTACACTGGTCTCAAGTGATGAACGACAACCTCCCAACATGTGACAGGGCCATGGACCTTGTGGAAAATGATTTGGGAAATGCTCAATATATTCAGTTTCCCAGTGCTTAGCTTTTCAAACTTGTAACCTGCAAACAAGGTATCCATTTGCAATGTTGATATAGCGCATTTAAAATAAAAATGCTCAATTTTGTGAGTTTTTCAGCTTCTGTGTTTATTCCATCACTGTTTTAGTGATGATACAAAGGGGAAGATGTTCAGCTTAAATGGCTTTCTGTATTAGACATTAGTGTGGAGATGATGTGGATAGAAATGTATGTACAATGTTGTGTACCAGACAATACTGTAAAATAATAAATTTATTTACCTTTAACGTGGTTCATCTTTGTTGAAAAAGAACGCAAACCACCAGTGGTGGGTCAAACCAGTGATGTTTATTGGCAAATCTGTTTGACACATGCTTCAGCCCTGCCCAAGGCATTACACAGTATTGAATACAGTACTTCACATTACAAAAATAAAACCTTGCAAATAATGGGACAGATAGTTAGGGAGGCATCTGGTGGAAGGGCAGCTGTCAACCATTTAATAACCTAATAGAATACTACATTTCCTACAGACAGTACATTTCGTTTACTTCAGGGAAATGCAAGTGAATTTATTGACCTTTTAAGTTAAAAATGAGGTACAAAAACAGATGAGTGACATTGCCATCTCCAGGCTAACTATATTCTTTCAAGTCCTTCACTTGCCGAGGGCTTTATCCAGATTTGTCTTGATGGCGTCGAGGAAGTCTGTAGTATTGACGTAGTGCTCGTTCAGCTTGACACTGAGAAGGCAAGACGAGACAAAGATCAGAAAATTCAATACCATGCTTAAAGAAACACTTTTCCAGTAACCCTTATTTAATTATTACCATGAATGTTAATGTTAGTTAGTAAAAATAGCACAATTATAAACATTACCTAAACAGAATGAGCAAAATGCATCATAGGAGCAACTTTAAACACAATATGACTTGATCCACATTTTGATTTTGATAAAAGACGAACAGTAGAGGAAAGTATTTTTTCCTTGGACCATGGCTTAACTTTCTAAACTTAATTGAAATCTGGTTTTAAAGATATCCTGCTAACAAACAATCCTGAACAAAAACACAACTTTGAGAAGAAGAAAAAAAAACCTCCTCAAACCTTACAGGCTACAACAAAAACAACATATTGGCTTAAACTGCTGTCGTCTAAAAACAACATGAGGGCATGTTTGGGACAAGGTTTCGAGTTCCCAACCTGTATTACAACCTGGCAGGCCACAATCAGGATAAGTAACACCCCGACTTATGTCAGTGTTTTAGACTGATGGTGACGGGTTAATCAAACGGAATATTTTCATTCAAAGTTAAAAGAAGGAAATCTGCCAGGGAAAGCACCAAACATTCATTGTTGGGTGCCATTATAGGCTTAATGTTCCAAAACATAAAGATGCTCTGTGGACTAAATGGAAACATCCTTCAAATTAGGGCTGCAGCTAACGAGGTTTTGTATGATTTATTAATCTGCGCATTATTTTCTTAAATTGTTCGGTTGATGAAAAATGGCTGTCACAGTTTCCCCACAGCTCGTAGCTATAAAAACAGAAAAGCAACAAATCCTCACGATTGAGATGCTGAACCTTTGGCATTTCGCATTAAAAGATAATAATGATTCACTAGTGGTAGATTATTTTTCTGTAGATAAATTAACTAAATGTCTTAGCTCTACTTTGAACTTACTTTTCTGGGGCTTCATTTATAAAACTGACTTAACCTGAACCTGAAACCTTATTTTTATTATTTTTATTTTGAAGTGGAAATGTTCTCATCTCCAAGCACTCAGACTTGACAGGAGGGATTTCCTGCTGGTTAAGTTGAGGTATTGCAGTTTGGGATGCACAAGCATGAACTCTGCATTAGCTTTATGAACAATGTGATACGAATCATGAGTGCAAGCACAACGATTTTTTTTATTAAACAACACCTGAGAGTGCAATTCTGTTCAATGTGGATCCTTCAACCGTGACCAATAAAGCTGCTCTCATTGGACTATTATAAAATTATTAATATCAAAATAACCAATAACTGTACTTTAGTGCTTCTGTAGCCTAGTGGAAACAAAACATATATTTTCAAAAAAAATATTACACAAAAAGTCCTTTAAAAACACATTAAAAACTCCTAACATATCCATAAAAACATACAATTCTAGAAATATAAGCTGCATCATGTGTTAACAGCCTTGTCATCTATCCTGTATCAATATAATCCATGAAGGTAAATTGTATTTCTGTACAAACTTGCATTATTGTACAGTCCCTGTTGGTTACCTGAGTTCAGTGGGAATGAGAGGCGACCGTTTCAAAAATGCATCTTTCGCATGAAAATAAGTTTTATATATAATAATATAATTAATTATAATAATATAATATTGGTATGCCATTTTAAAGACTGACTCATAACACTTTATTCATTGATTATCAGGTGTGTGTCCTCTGGCTGAACCCTGATTTGTGTAATCATTACATAAGAGGAAAGCGCTAAAGGCAAGTCCTGTCAATTTTAGGTTAATTCGGGTTTTATAGATTTTAGAACCTGTGAAGTAAGTACTTTCTATGCTCAGTATCTTTTATGAATTGAACGTGAGCACACCAACACAAAGAAGCTTAAGATCAGGCTCCTGATCTTCATTTGCCAAAACGTTTCTGTTTTTTTTAATGTTAAGTTTCAGAAAGTCTCTCGTAATCTGTATCAATCTTGTCATCCTAATAGTTAAATTCATGTCTCTCGTTCTGCATATTTTAGGTGTGATGATGCATAGATAAGAGCTTTCCATTCCTTATTTTTAGTCCTCTCTGGGGCCGTATGCTTCCTTATACCTTCAGAAGCCTCCGAGGCTAAACATGTTTATGTAACCATGCAGTACATCCGAGATATTTAAGTTTGTTACACCTTAGACATAAATATTTGATTCAACCTGAACATGTTACAGATGTGCTAGATGGCACTGTGGACAAAGATCTCTGAGGGATATTTCCAGCACCTTGTAGAATCAATGAATGGCTGATTTTGAGGCAAAGCTACTACTAGGAGCAAAAACTTGATTCTCTTTGCAAGTAATATGTTAAAGGAGAGCAGCCAGAGCTTCATGAACAACTACACTGTGAAAGTTAAGTAGAGAAACGGATAAAATAACTTACTTGGACAGGCCGTGGATGCAACCTGCAAGGTCCTTGGTCATGGTACCGCTCTCAACAGTCTCGACACACACCCTCTCCAGAATCTGGGAGAACCTGCAGATAAAAACAAAGAGATTAGGAAAAGGCATGTTGCATCACAGAGTCAGAGTTTTTCCTACAAATGTAAACATCTCTTACTTCACAAGGTCGGGGTTGCCATCAAGTTTGCCACGATGCTCCAGGCCCCTGGTCCAGGCGAAAATGCTGGCAATGGGGTTGGTGCTGGTGGGCCTTCCCTGAAAGCAGAGTAGAGGGTAATGTTAGCATTTTTAATTACAGAGTAATATAATGGGTTTTTATTATGAATCATTTATTTACTAGCTCTGATCAGTGGACCTTGTCAGTTCTCAATTTCCACCACACGATGGCAGTATAACACCATACATTACAGTCTGTCTGCTTTAAATTTGTCTTTACACAGTTTCATTGCCCAGTTCAAATGTTTTCCAGTACAGAGCACTAAGATGAATAAAGACTGTTACTAACTTTCTGGTGCTCGCGATAGTGCCTGGTCACAGTGCCGTGGGCAGCCTCAGCCTCAATAGTCTTGCCGTCTGGGCACACAAGAACTGATGTCATCAGTCCCAGAGAGCCAAAACCTAAAAAACAGGAAAGACAGAATGTATGACCCCTTTCTTAACACAACATCTGTTCAAAAACTGGCAAGCGGCACAAACGCTTTCAGTATTTCATAACAACACAGTTTCCCAAGAAAGAATTGTCATGTCTGTTTCCAGATATCTCACCCTGTGCCAGAATATCAGACTGCACATCTCCATCGTAGTTCTTGCAAGCCCACACAAAGGCTCCAGAGGACTTCAGCACTTGGGCGACCATATCGTCAATAAGCCTGTGCTCGTACCAGATCTTCAGTTTGTCAAACTCAGGCTTGTAGTGCCTGTAAGAAGCACAAACATAATAAACCTCTGTTGTGCGACAACATTCAAGTGAAAAAACTGAATGATTCATTTCTCTGTAATATTGCGCCATATTACATTTAAATACATTTATTTTAGTTTCCTAATTTTTCTATGTCCTATTTTACAAATGACTTTGAACAAAAGAGGTAATTAAACAAAAACTCCATCATGTGTCTATATACTGTACTAATTCAAATACAAAAAACAGAGGACACTCACTTCTGGAAGATGTCCTCGAAGATGTCTTTAAATCTGCCGTCATAGGCTTTAAGAATGGTGTTCTTTGTGCTCATGTACAGTGGCCACTTCTTGCCAATGGCATACTGGAAGCAGCTGTGTGCAAAGCCTGTAATAGACTGTTGGGAAGAAAAATACAAACAATTCACAACTGCTGTAGCATTTTATCAGGAGCAGAGAGGTTAACAACCTTCCCCTTGACGAGTTGAAAGTTATCTACTATGACCTCTTATGTTGTTAAATCAAACAGACTCATGCTGGTGTAGGCAAACAAAACAGTAGCGGAGCAGGTTGAACGGAGGTTACTGCAATGACTGCTGTGCCAGCCTTAAAAAGCACATAAGAGCACTATCAGGTTTCTATCAAGTTATAAAGCTTAGGTGTTGTAATCTATAACCCCGGGAATAAGTTGGAACTATCTGTAAGTCTTTTTGTGATTTGTGACAAATGAATATTTTAAAAACTATAAAGAAAATGTCCTTCGCAGTTTCTTAAGATAACACGATAATATTTAATTAGCAAACAGACGGTTTGACTTAGGAATCTTTTATCCAGAGTGTCTTTTAGGACACAATCACCCCCCAGAGTGCAGAGGGGAGATCATGTGTGTGAATATCATAAGGCTAATTCGGGTTTTATTGGTTTACTTGATCCCATCTAAGTATTTTCTTAACACTATTGGTGTCCAACAACTATAAAGAGCCACAGGGTAATTATGATAAACAGAGGAACTGTATTCTTTCTTGAGTTGGTACCATAAATTTTTTTCCCATATTTTTCCCAGTGATAATAATTTAGTATTCTTGATCTGTTTTTAGAGATGTGTGTCCTCAGCAATTAACCACGACTAACCACTGCTGCAGTCTGTTCTCTTATGGTTAACAATAGTAAAAAAAAAAAAATACAATACACTCACTTCATCTGTGTTGTACATGCCCATTCCACAGCCGCCAGCAGGAAAGTCATAGACCTCCCATTCCTTGCCAGCGCTGCCGTCAGCAGGTGAGAAGATAATCTTGAATTTTCCGGGCTGGTCCACAACAAAGTCAGTAGCTCTGTACTGTAGAGAGGAAGACAGACAGTTTATTAACTTTGAGAAATCTGATATCAATAATGAAACTGGTCTGGTTTGTTTGTTTGTTATTTGAGCTAAAATGGTGAAATTAAACTGAATACTCACTTGATCGCCAAAGGCGTGTCTGCCGATGGTGATGGGCTGCGTCCAACCTGGAACAAGCCTGGGAATGTTCTTGCAGATGATTGGCTCTCGGAAGACTGTGCCGCCCAGGATGTTCCTGATTGTTCCGTTGGGGCTCTTCCACATCTTCTTCAGGCTGAATTCTAAATATTAAAATCAACACAGCAATTATGGTAAGACAGAAAAATACTGCAGACCTAAAACATATTTTCTGATCACCCTACAAGTTTATTTATACAGCACTTCCCACGGTGTGGCATCAATAAAATAGATTGTTATCTTAAAATCAGGGATTACATAATGCTTTACAAAAAGGGAATTGCGTCTCAATTGCTCTGTAATGTAAATAAACGTATAATAGGTTATGAAAGACTTGCTCCACACCTTCCACTCTGGCTTCATCGGGTGTGATGGTGGCACACTTAACCGCTACGTTGTACTTCTTAGTAGCCAGGGCAGAGTCGATGGTGACCTGGTCGTCAGTCTGGTCACGGTACGGCAGACCCAGGTCATAATACTTCAGCTCAACATCAACGTTGGTCAGGATGAGCTAAAGGACACAAAATAAAGGATACAAATGAGCAAATCTGGTCTAAGCTATGTAGAAAGCTCTGTTCAGTCAGTTTATTAAATATCCTTTAATGCAATCTGCTGTGGGATCAATGGGAAAGTGTTTCGTAAGTATTTGCATGATTACATCATTTATGTATTCACTTTTGAACAACAACAAACTCAGTTGTCAGAAAACATTCATGGATATTTAATCTCACTTCTCCATGTTTTTCTCCTGAGCCAGCGTACCATCTGCTCACTCTCCAGAGGCAATCAGCCAGTGACTGAATGAAACACTAGTGAGGCCCCTCCCCCTTGCACAGCATACATACATAATCTTCCACATAACCCTCCCCTCACATCCACGTGTCAGTCTGTGATATAAAAATAGGCGATTCAGACAGCATGAGCCATGCAAATCCTCTTCGGTGACTCACACCGGTGAGTGTTTGTTTACCTGTCCACCCCTAAAAAACACTTTTCACCTTTTCTTTGATGAACTCCCAGATGATCCTGGTCATCTCGTCTCCGTCCATCTCCACCACCGGCTGGGCCACTTTGATGCGTTTGTCGGCATCTGTCAATCATACATACAACACGGTTCAAATGCGGACATTCACGACAAATTATTTTTAACGTCTGCCAAGTACTCATAAACACAGGAAACTACAGTGATTTGAGAAATAAAAAAAGAGATCCTGTTTTCATCTACAGAGGACAGATGGCGATTTCCATGTCCTGTTTCCTTCACACATAATATCTGTGCCTCAGACTGCAACTAACAACCATCATCATATTATTATTGATTATTCTGCCTATTATTCTCTCAATTAAGCAGATGGTTTAGGCTCTGAAGTGTCATAGTCGCTTTTAACACTTTCAACTTTTCCAACCAACTTTCTTCTTTCTTTCGGCTTCAGTTTACCGTCATATACGATCAAGAAGAGCTGCAAACCTCCAACTTTAGAAGCTGCTACAGCTTTTTAGTAAAGTATTTTTTAACTAACTGCATGCATATTCACTTTTTCTGCTAGCAGTCTCGCCCTCTCTTATCTTATTAACGGTTTCTTGACGCACTGCTAGACAGGCAATCGCTGGATTAACCTAAATCTGGCGTATGAATGTGATGCAAACAAATCGGGACCCGCTTACAACCCACTGCTCGGTGCCAAGAACTCCACAGGGTACCCTTAAACTGTCGTTGCAACCTTGAATATTACACACAAAATAATAATTCAGGATTACATCACTGCTAAAGTGATTTCACTGGTTCACCTCTACAAATCATGTATTATTTCATGTTTAAATGTTTGCTGTTGTGTTGGTTGTTGCACTTTTTCAAAGTTAGAGGTTTTAAACACATTTAAACTTTAATAACTCAAAGTAGTCTTTAGTTTCCTACCAACAATGACTCTTCAGAGTGGCCTTTTTCTTTTCTTTCCAGTTCGATCGCCGTAGATTAGTATCTCTAATCATATCTACTCTCATTCTGCTCAGTGTGTGTGAGAGTCCTGCCAGCAGGACCATTTCACTGAATAGAAAAGTACAGGGGGGGAAGTGCAGAGGATCAAGTGACTGTTTCCCAGCCAAGTTAATGCTCCCCTACTGCTACCAAAGCCTTCCCAGAATAATGCAAGTAAACATAATGAGTCTGGTGGACTCATTACATAACCACGTCTTTATAGGTGCACACACAGTAATGTGTGAATTTAATAAAACATCAAACATCCATGGAGCACGTGTGGCCGAGCTGGGATCATGGAACCTTGGTAACACCTGTCAAAACAGCCTGTGCTCTGTTCCCATGCTCTTAATATGACACTCGCCCTGCTGGCCACAGACACATGGTGACCACGACAAACTGAAAATAACTTAATAGCAAAAATAGTTTTGACCTTTCTGTTACAATCGTGCTCAAAAGCATAGAGCAGACAGAAAGAAACGACAAAACTGAGACTTATTTTTAGGTTTTGTTTAATTTTTAAAACAACCTACTCACCTCAACAACCACAGATTTAGTCACCGACACTCGTAACTGGGAAAAACAACATCTGTGATTTTGAGTATCATCTGATGCGCACTTCTTTAGCCATATTTTGAGCCGGGGCATACGAGTGGCATCTTATACTCCTTGACCTACTGAGCAGCGACCACTTGGGTTTGTTTAGGGAATGTGTCATTTCGTCTGAAGAGATCATTTTGTGAGTTTTATTTTTAACGTATTCATCGAGATGACTAAAGTTATTCCACAAAAGGAAATGGACAGAACCAGTCCTGGTCCACAGTGTCCCAAATGTCACACTGACAACAGCTTACAAAGAAATACTGTCATTGGAGCTGAAACGATTAGTTGATTAGTTGATGATGAACACTAATTATTTTGACAATCAACTGTTTGCATAATCAGTCTGCAAACAATGCCAAATATTTGTATACTGTAAGCTTCTTTTCTTTGTGAAATTGCATTGTAACGTAGTTTGCGTAGTATTTGCATAGTAAGAGATTTACATAGTAAATTTACATAGTAAATCTTTTGAGTTTTATCGGCTGGGTAAAGAAGCTATCTGATGATGTATCTTTGCGCTTTGGAAATTTGATTTGATTTCACCATTGTCCAACTATTTTAGAAAGCAAACAATAAAGAAATTGGCAGATTAATAATGAAAATCATCCGTCTTGCTACGGCCTCCCCAAGTATCAACATGTATCGAATCTGAAAAACAGTCCATCGAAATCGGCTTGTTTAAATCTCTCATGATCAGGAAAAAAGAAGCATGTAGAGGTGAAACTGGATTTTTGTCATTCTCTATCTGCTACTGAAACAGCACACACCCTGCCACAGTTCATCATTAACAGCTACTGTCTGGCATAATTTCTAACTTATCTGCTAAAACAGGGACCTACTATGACAATGTTGGGGGGAGGGGAGAAGCGCTGGAGGGAGCCTGAGTAGGTTATGCAACTCCTGAATATATCAACATAGTGGACGCTCAAGGGTGGAAAAAAAAAAAGGGAGTAATGTGAGCTTGTCTGCCACATCATTCACACATGCATTAAGACTGCAAGATTTTTTAACCCCTGTCGGTTAGGCAGACAGAGAGCTAGTCAGTATACAACCAACCAGAGTGGTGAGAGAATCGCACAGGAAATCCTGCTTTGATGGAGACAGTTCTTCTTAACAGCATGGAGCTGTTAAGAAGAACTGTCTCCATTTAAAACAATAAACACAAGAGCAGATTGCAAACAAGTCAACAGTTACTTTCAGTCTAGACCTTAACTTTGAAAAGGAAAAAATTGGGACCCATTCATGCCTTAGTTTGAGCACAGACACCTAAAATACACTTTCCTTACTTCAATTTGCTCATCATTAAACGCTTTATTGTCTTAACTCAAACACTCGTAACAGAATCAGCCTACAGGCAGTTAAAAGCCACCAATCATGATTAGGAAATAATATAAGGTCAACAAGATAGTTACCATTTGCTCAACATAACTACTGCGATATAAATCGAGGCAGGCGGTCAACGTCAGTCCCAGACAATGACCCGAATGACCTCTGTGTGTCCTCTCTGGTTAACTTTTAACAAAAGGCAAAACCTAAAGCCCTCTGGTTTTAATCCTGTACCAAGAGAGGGGCAATCACAGAGTAATGAAAGTGACTCAAACTAAGCTTCAGGCAAGACTGCAGAAATTTGTGAGAACTGTTAAATCGTACTTCAAGTGCTGACCAAAAAAAAAATAGGAAGCTGTGACAAACGTAAGGCTTTAAAAGTTTACAAGCCAAAGTCGGGCACTAACATTACACTTTGTCTTTGTAAAAATCCGCTGCCAAGAAGAAACAGCATGTTGGTCAATTTTATGAGCACTAAAAAAGAAATGTAATTGCAGGAATCAACTGTAACTTGTGACAGCAGTTATGAAGAACCCAATCTTCCAGTCTTAAATCACAGCACACATGTCGAGTCTTGGTAATGTAATGCAGCGCTGCCACATGTTACAGGGATCTATAGGAGCTTTGCACTACACTTAAAAAAAAAGTATTATTTGGTTTGTCCCACACAGACAACAATGGGCTACAATCCTTCACCACTGACAGCTCAGTACACTACAAAGCTCAAATGTCAAGTTGATTCAATCACATATTAAAAAGCCAAAGTGCCCTTCAACTGACCCACTCCTTTACAAACACCAACTGGTGGTGCAAGTTTGGCTTGCAAGGACACAAGTATCTACAACACAGCAGCAGAGTCTATTAGTTACAAACTCCTGCTGGATGAAATTTAGGATGTCTGCAGAGCCCACGTGGTAATGCATGCTCCAAATCACAAACCTAATATTTAAAAAAGAAGAAGCTAATTTCAGGTTGCCCTCTTGGCACCCAGCTCTATTAAAATTTGTAAGTTACATAAACGCAGCAAGCCGCACAGGGGTTTTTACAGCCGTCGTGGCGGAGTGTGAGGTGGTGAAAAGCATGTGGAGGGTCGAGCTGTGGAGTGAATGTAGCCCAGATGGAAAACATTATTATGTAGGACAAAGCGAGCGCTGGCAGCGGCAGCCATTGCTCTCTATAGCGGAGTCTCGTATGCGGTGGCTGACCTCGGAAAGTTTTTCTCCCCCCCAAGTCAGTGCCGCGCTAATAACACGACGACCGAAGAGCAGCATCAGTTTACAACAGGACACATGAAGGGCAAACGATTTAACCTGATTTTTTGTGTGATATGTTGTTGTTTTTTTTTAAAGCGCCCGCTATGAGCTATGACATTTCCGCACGTACAGCTAAAAACGGAAGATTCATTTGAGTCATCTGCTGCCAGCTTACCGGCGAAATTTTACCCCGTTTTTATCCTCAGTTTTCGACCTAAAGCCGAATGCAAACTCACCTGGTTTGGATCTGCTTTGTTAGTACACATCTTAAAGTTAAAGTCTCATTCATTTATATGACCGTGTATTTATATTATCACCGACTGCTCCTCAAACTTCTGATGGAGAAGACAAAGACGGGTCTCAACGGTTGGTCGATGCTTTTGCTTTCTCGGCCCGCATCTCCCTCGACGTTTACAGCCTCTTTATTTGATATTATCTAAAACAACCTGCACTCGATAATGCACAGAATAACACGCAAGACACTCGGATGCTTTTAAAGCACCACTGCCCTTAAGCTCGGAAAACCATTAACACCATTAACAGCATCCCCGGTTGGCTGGCTAGCATAGCTACGTAGCACGGGGGCGCCACCGGCTTCTAACGGCCGGCTGAGTCCGTCGCTCTCCGGCTTGGCATTTACATTCAGCCCGCTGTAACCTGAGCTACCATTAAAAGTCAACGCTAGGTCAAGCGGTAGTTAACCGACAAAAGAAAGATGCTGAGGGTGACACCGGTTATCTTTCTCCACTCACAGTTTCTCTGGGGCAAAGTCTGGCAATTTGCAGCCGGCGCAAGCACTGCGGGGTTTCTGGAAAAAGCAGCGGCAGACCTCGAAAGAGAGCTGAGGACTTTCAAATATCCAGCCATGTCTCCCGGCCCAAATCACTTTGCGGTTGACACACTCGACGAAACTCAGAGCAAAGAGGGGGCAAAGCGCTCCAACGCTCCCTTCAATATAGTGAGCAGCTTCAGTTACAGTACCGCCCTTCTCCCCCTCCCCGGCGGGACACGCTCATTCCTACGTCAGAGTCACACAGACTCAGAGGAGGGACCGAGGAGAAATAGCGGTTAAACTCCAGCCGCTACACCGGCGGACTGCTGCTCATATCAAGGTCACTCTACATGCATGTAGCCCCCCCTCATAAGCCCAATACTCCCACTCACTATAGAGATGACTGTAAACAGCTGATTCTTTCAGTACCTGCGGAGATGCATCTGCATATTAAAACTGTGGGGCCCTTTAAAGAGCCACTCCAGTGATTTAATATCACACTTCCATAAAGTTGCAGGACTCACCAGAGACAGACTAAAAAAAGATCACCCTACATTCCCTGTCATTCATTGTCTACAGCCTAAATTAACTGTACGTAGTTTTTTATCCCAATATGCAGTTTTATCTCCTATTTCTATTTTTTTTAAAAACATCTTTGTGCAAAGTCTTTAGACACACAGAAGACATTGTTTTCACAGTGATGATACTCCCTGAACTTAGCATGTAAAATCGGTGAAGTGACCCTTTAAAGGCTCTTCCAGCTTGCCAAGACATTTCCTACGTGACTTGTTGAATGACTCACCTTTTATAATGCAAACACGTGCTTTACTGTTGTTTCATTGTTGTTAATGCAAACCGATATTAACTGTGGAAAGTATCCCTAAAGATGTGAGTTAGTGTAAATAATGGTCTTTGTGTTTTAGTGAAATAGTTCCTGAACCAGTTAACATGATTTACAGACTACTTGTTAGAAAGCCATTGTATAATATTACTGTAGATAGGTTACTGTTGACATACAGCAAAGAAAAGTTGCATATGTCAATGTATTGTATGTATACTATGTATACTACTTTAAGATGACTAATAACAGTAATAATTACTCATTTATCATCTTAATGTGTCAGGAAACAACACATTTGATGAATGTGTAGAAGTGCACGATTTAACAGTACAAATGTATTAAATTTGGAAATGTGGAGAGCAAATATACACTTGCAGACATGGATATAGGCAGTACTAACTATAAAGATAGTATAGAGAAAGGAAAAATGTGCAATATTTATATATTTAGAAACATTTCTATGTGCGCTGCTATATAAAGTGCATCCAGATCATAAACTGAGTTGACTGAATAGGTTTAGTTTTGCTTTACGAGTAAGAAAAGCCCACAAACTTCTTATACTGGAGCAGGAGTGAACTCGTGTAAAAATTAAAAATTGACAGACATGGTAAAAATTTATTGAGATCCCATATGATCTGCAGGACGGGTACAGGATAGTCACATTCCAAAATGTCTCGGCAGAGGGCCCTCTAATTTTAGCAGGGGAAGGTTACCATACTGGGAGAAAAATTGGGAAGTGTGCAGAGCAGTCACATGACGCACTTGGTGGCAAGCCAGCAACAGAGACAGCCAGGTCACCTCTGAAGAACTAGATTTGAGAATAGGGGGCCTGCATTGACAAAAGTGAGATAGGCAAAGGCCTCTATGAAATGTATGAAAGTACAACGAGTGACGCTGAAAGAACAACTGTCTTCAGCTTGTGTTTGTAACATTCAGAGAAGGTCAGTGAAGGTCAGTTATTTTTTGTCCCTGAAATACAGAGTTTTGTCCCTCTCTTGTAATGACAGACTGTAATGAGAATGAAGTTAATGTGGCCAGACAAACACAGGGGCAGTTACATAATTTCCTGACTTTCTACAGTGCCCTTTGAACTCATGGTATGTAAACATGTCCACATGCTGTTCACCTTTGCAGACACTCGGCAATTCTCCACAGCGTTAACTGTCACTCTCAGATGTCACCCTGTAAACTTTAAGGTTGGAGGTCTAAATTTAGTCCTCGTCCAGATTCATAATGTTAGGCTCCTCCATTGTGTTTGACACATTAAAACGTTACTCTCAGCAATTAGCAAAGCAATGCTTAATTTTATGAGTCAGTTGCTCAGCTGCAGCTCTGATGAGGCTTTAATTTAGATCTGAGGGTGTAATGCTATTATTACTGTCATCTTGAAGCTGCTCGCTGGGCTTCTTCTTTTGTCTGCTCGTACAACAGCAGAGACACATCTTAATTTGCTCGTAGGAGTTTAGGATATAATCTGATGCTATATAAAGTACTTCTCAGTGTTCTTAGACTTGAGTGGTGACTGTGGATGTAAAATATTAAAAAATAAGACTGGGGCCTGACATAATATGTAGGCTACTCCACCTACTGGACTCTTTTAGAAGGCACTAAGACGATGTTGGTGAGCCTACAGCAACCTCTGCTGGAGGATTTGTAGGAATCTGATTTCCAGTGGTGGATTTGTTTGTTTGTTTCAGTTTTGATTTTAGTTGTCTTGAAGCAAACAGAGACTACACAATTTACAAAAAAACATAAAAACATATTTAGAAATATGCATAGCGTTATGCTTAAACACAAAGACATTGTACCATGCAATGTGCGCATTGTGACAGAATAAGATCATGCATCCTGAACTGATGATTTTAAGATGTTAACTTACATCTTTGGGCTTGTTTTTACTTCCTTAATCCTTATATTCACTTCTGCTCAATCTTAGAAATTCATAATTATTAAGATTATATTGTTGGGGGAGTTATGGTAATGATGATGGCTTCTTCTTCTTCTTCTTCTTCTTCTTCTTCTTATTATTATTATTATTACTATTATTATTATTATTATTATTATATTAATACAATAATATATATATATATAATAAAATTATTATATATTAATATAATAATAATATTATATCTTATTATTTTTTTAAATATAAAAGTACTTCGTGCTTTCTGGAGCTCAGATCAAACAGACTGTGTTCAATATAGCTCCACAGGTTTTATAATTAGTTTCAAAATATAATGAAGAACGCCATTAATAAGATGGACCAATAGGATTCATGTACAGGATGACGGTAGGCGGTACTTCCTCTCTGGACGTCTGAGTGTTTTTTAGGGGACCGACACGAGTGTTGTTATAGAGGCCGTTTCTTTTTGTCAGTTTTATTAGCTCATGTGTGAGAGAGACCGTGTTTTTTTTCTTTGTTTTTTTTTTAAATAGTCTTGACGCTGCAATCTGACGTGAACAGGGAAATAATTCAGTATAGTATAAAGAGGACTTAGTCGGACGATGCAGACCCTCGCAGCGATAAGAGAATTTGTTTACACGTACCCTAAAACTATTGCTGTGGTCACAGTCACAGGTAATTTATTGAAAGTTGCTCTTATAGTTTCTGTGTGCTCACATATATACAAATGTAAGGTTTAAGAGTAAATATAACTTATATTTGAGTTAATTCACTAAACACGTATTCACAGTGGTTACACCGTTTACTACAACTGTTTACATATTTGTGGTACGCATTTGTTATTTACATATTTACATGTTTAAATCTTTACTTCTGCATCTTTAAAATGCTTAGGCTACATTATTCTGCTGAATCTAACCCCCTTTTCTCAGTCTAGGTCTAGCTTCTAATTGGTTAGTTCAGTCACATGGGAGTCAGAACAAGGAAGCGATGTTGTTGTGAAGCTGCCGTTTATTCTCATCAAGTAATCTAACAGTTACATTAGACAAACGTCGTACACCTCATGATACAATGATGTAATCTTTGACAGCTTACTGTACTGTGTGTTATTAGTCTAGTAGATAGACAGATTTATTTGGTCTTAAATTATTTACCAGTCCTGGCATACAATTTAATTGTGAAAGATAAAAATACAATAAAGCTAAAATTTCCATCATAGTCTTTTAGTGGTCTTTAAGTAAAGCAAGGGATGTTAAAACATATGCAATCCCAAGGCAGACAAGACTTACTTACAAAAACAAGGAAATCAAATTTATAAGAGCACACAAGCAACAACTGACTTCCAACAGAGGTTTTTGCAGATGTAGCAAATATGTTTTTTTCATGAAATCAGCTGGCCAGGTGATTAATTGTTTAATCTGAAAGGAAATGTCAAAAAATATCGAAAGAATGTTGATCACACTTTCCCACAGTTAAAGGTCCAGTGTGTCACATTTTATTTAATATTCATAACTATGTTTTCATTAATTCGTCACGGCCACTGTAGTTTCTCCTTCATGTTTGAAACAAGACTAAGAAGTGAGAGATATTCAGTTGGTTGCAATCTGTAACTTCACCACTAGATGCCACTAAAGGTCCAGTCTGTAAGATTTAAGACAGAAATGGGCTACGTTACTCATAACTATGTGTTCATTAGTGTATAATCATCTGAAAATTGGAGTTGTTATGTTTTTGTTACCTTAAATCAAACCTTGTCATAAGACACAGCAGGTCCTCTTCCACGTGGTTCACCACATTGGACTGCAATGTTTCTATGGTAGCCCAGAACAGACAGCTAAATACTGGCCTTTCACGTTTTCAAGCCTTTCACGGCCCCCGTAGTTTCTTCTTCATGTTAGGAAGGAGAGGATGAGCCGAGGCGGTTGCAATCAGCAGCTACATCACTAGATGTCACGAAATCCAACACACTTGTAGTTTGAAAAAAGGCTTCAACTATTTTTAATCTTTCAGTTTTAGTAATTCCTCAAGTCAAAGTGTCAACATAGTTTGATAGGAGAGATTTGAAAATTGTGTTTGATTATGTAAAACAACATTAAAAGCTGCAGTCCTGTGGGGAGGTATTAGAAAAATAATTTACTGTGGACTCTTACAGGAGTGGGACTTTTTGGTGTAAAGAAATGGATGGCAGGTGGATTGTGTCACAGCAAAGCCCAGTTGGATGGAAAGACCGTCTTGATCACCGGAGGCAACACTGGGATTGGCAAAGAAACTGCGGTTGACCTGGCTAGAAGAGGTTAGTGACTTGTCTGTGTTTTGTATTCTAGACTTTGATTATCTAATTTTCATTTTGGAATTGTACAAAATCTGCTGCTGTGCTACAGGCGCGAGGGTCATTCTGGCCTGTAGGGACATGGACAGAGCTAATAAAGCTGCAGAGGACGTGAGGAAGAAGAGCGGTAATGACAACGTTATTGTCAAAAAATTGGACTTGGCATCTCTGCAGTCGGTACGACAGCTAGCCAAAGATGTCCTAGCAAGCGAAGAGAGACTGGATGTTCTCATCAATAATGCAGGTAGACGTATAAATCATATCTGATGGTGCGACATATTCCAACAGCTTTGAGATGGTGTTCTCATAAACAGGTGGGAGGTGTTAAACAAACAAAATTTCTGATTTAGGTGTTATGAGCTGCCCAAAATGGAAGACTGAAGATGGCTTTGAAATGCAGTTTGGTGTGAACCACCTGGGGCATTTCCTTTTAACAAACTGCCTGTTGGATCTCCTGAAGAAGTCGTCTCCGAGCCGAATCGTCAATGTCTCCAGTTTAGCTCATGAAAGAGGTGCATTTTTCCTTTTTTTTTTTCTGTTTCGCTTCAAGAGGTGTAGATTTTATTTTCTCCCGCTGAGGAATGTCGTCCCTTTTGTCAGTTTCAGATTCAATATAAGCGAATAAAGATGCACTGCTTTCTCTCAACAGGTCAAATCTATTTCGATGACATAAATCTCGAGAAAGATTACAACCCTTGGAAAAGCTATCGACAAAGTAAATTAGCTAATGTCCTCTTTACAAGGGAGTTGGCTAACAGGCTACAAGGTATTGAACCCTTTTTATGTCTCACAACACATATTAGCATTTTAAATAAATGTTGAAAAAGCAGATACACTATTTCCCATGTCTTGTCACTTTGCAGGTACTGGTGTAACGACATACAGCCTCCATCCTGGAGTGATCCGGACTGAGCTCGGCCGACACTTTTGGCCAACAATGCCCCTGTGGAAGAGAGTTGTGTATAAACCACTTGTGTTCTTCATTAAGTCTCCAACAGAAGGAGCCCAGACAACCATCTACTGTGCTGTGGAGGAAAGCCTGCAGAATGAAAGTGGACTCTACTACAGGTCCGTCATTTTAATAATCAATTCTCAATAAAAATATCTCGTGCTTGGTCTCAGCTAAACTGAAAATTAGTAGTGATACTCATTTTGTTTTTGCCACTTGGAGGCAGCAGAAGCTGTAAACACAACAGTAAGGCGCAACATTTATAATGCCGGTGTCAGTGTGTAGCAAGACAGCAAACAGTTGCTTTTTAAGACATCCACTGACTTGCGAGGGAATGCCTGTCTAAATGCTAAGGTCACCGGCTAGGCGCTGACTTTGTTGGCCTGCTGTTTGGTGCTTGTCAGGTTGCGTACAGTGTGTTTATCCGAGCTTTTCTGTGGTGAAATCAGCTGCTTCCTTCAGATGGAAACTAAAGTTGAAGGGAGTGAAGCTTTTATTTTATTTCTTTTAAATAACTGAGACTGTACAGTCGGGTTATAACGATAGGTTTGCAACTACAAGCAGCCCCTTTCACATTTTACACACAGCGCAGTAGTCATTTGATAATGATATTTATCAGTACAAACAAAAGTAAATTTTGTTACTGAGATCCTTTTCAAGACAGGGAATCAACATCAAATAGTAAAACATGACTCAACTGAAGAGCCTTATCAAATCAGTGGATATTATGCTTCAGTGGTGCATATTCTCATATTTCCAAACAAAATAACAAATAATCAGATTACCACAAACCAATGAAAACACTGTGAACCTGAGGGTTTTGGGTCCAGTATGGATTATGTCGCAGTGGCCTGCTTTGCAGGGTTGATAAACCCCGTCTAGGGGAAGAATTTACTTTCATTATATCATTTTTACGTCCTTTTCTTCAGACATTATCTGAAATCTGAACTGTGCTGCTTTCTCGCAGTGCACTGATGAATGACTGAGCATTGATGCATGTGTTCATCTGCATGAATATTAAAAAGGCCACGACTGTCTGCAACTTTTTACACACACATTTTTAATCTCTGTTGTCTAAAAATCTAAGCTTTTATAATGGAGTGAATAAATTCATCACTGGCAGTGGCATAATCAAACCTTTACATTTCTTTACCACAGAATTATCTGAATTACATAATGTTTAAGTATTGCTGTATTGTAAGTTACCCTGTGATTCCTATCTTTATTCATCATTGTATCCTGAACTTATTCATGTCACTAAATCAGCTCAGCAGGAGCGGATCAAATCTCGTGTTTTACACCAAATTCTTCACTGATTACAGCGACTGCGCCCCTAAAATGGCAGCCCCTCAGGGTCTGGATGATGAAGCTGCTAAGAAGCTGTGGGATCTGAGTGCCTCCATGGTTGGTCTGACATAATCACAGTGACATTGATGTTGATGATGGCCATCAGTACCAGTGGACTGCCGAGTGGCCTGAGGGAGGACCGGTGTGCTCTCTAATGAGCATCTGTGTGTGTTACTATCAGCTGAGCTCCTAATTAATGTGACCAATGAGTAAAAAAACAGAGAACAAATCTTCACAAGTGATAGACATTTATTCAGAATATACAACAAACTACTTGCAAAAATACTATGGGTTAAACTATGTTTTTTTCTTAAACAGAAGCAACGCTTCACAGGTAAGTTACATGGAAGCTGTGTGATCTTTAGTTTTGATTGCCATTAGTGTGAAATTACATTTTAATCGACAAGTTTCACCGATGTCTGTGTTGACTAAGAGTTTGAATGCCATTCAATGTTACTTGAATTCATCATATATGAATCGTGTGCTTTGAAGTTTTTTTTGTAACACTGTAAATAGCAGCGTTTTCATTTTTCTCTCCTTCTGGGCAATAAAGTGCTGTTATACATAGCCCATGGTTTTACCTGTTTCTTAAGGCATGTTTTTTCATTCATTCACATCACATCTATTCATTTTGTTCCATGTGAGACCGACAATATTTAATAAAACACATTTTGGTTACATCATCATGAATTAAAAATGCTCCTAATACATTAAATGTATCTGTCCACTTTTTTTTTCTTTTTTTTCTTTTTTTAGGGTTTCTTTATCTTGAAGGCACTTTGTACAAATTTGCTACAAACAGTCAAATTTCATCTTACTCAAAAGCTACATCTCAGACAAGTGCATCACATTTTTCTTTTCCAAAGAAAGTCCATTAATGGTGCTAATTACATATGCACAAAGTGCACCTAAGTGGCCTGCTGGCTACAAATGGACCCTGTATGTTCCCTACACATCACATGATCATGTAAGAGTTCAAAGGAAAAGTACCATGTCTTGGCATTTACATTCAAAACTGTAATACATATACAGCAGATGTTGTGAAGAAAAGACAATAATCCTTAAGGTTGGGTGTGACACAGGGAGGAAAATCTATCTATATTGCTCAGTTTCAATATATCTCTCTCTATATATCTATATATATTAATTAAATTATACATTATTCAACATCTAGATGGCTGCGAGTCTACACAGCTGAACCTATGGATGTACTTCCTGACAAGTTGTGGTGTTAACATTTCTATCCCCACAATATGTGCTGCATAAATGCCATGACTAACTAATGAGCAAGCTCTTCAAAATCAGAAAGCTGTTTCATCTGCTCCACTTGCATAGAGTGCCTTCTCACAAGTTTCTTCTTGGACTTGAGGCCGCCTCTCTTTGGTGTGTTTGGTGCTACTGGAGCTATAGACCTAATACCTGTGGCTAGAGGTGAGGAGGGCTTGCTACTAGCCCCGATATCAGGAATGGGTGGGTTTGGGTTGACATTGAGAGGGGGCAGGTGGCCCGGCCTGGTGTGGGAAATGTGGTCCAGCAGCAGCGTGCCCGAGCCTCTCCTCTCCAGGAGGCCAGGTGCACGCCTGCATGCTGTGCTGGGAGAGGATGGGCTGGCATTGCTGTCTAGAGATTCTCTGGAGCTGGTCAGCATCGCGAGTGGAGATGTGTTTAGTTTCCTTCGCTCCACCGGGATCTTAGGAGAGTCTAACATGGCAGAGTCTGAATAGAGCTGTGAGTCTGAGTCATAGTGATCGTTCCCCAGACGTCTCCTGTGCACTGTGTCTCTCAGGCTGACGAGTCCACTGCTGCAGCTGCTGCTCTCCTGTTCTGTGGGCACAGTACTGCGCCGTGCCAGCGGCTGGTGCTGGCCTAGAGATCTCTCATATGATGGTTTGGAAGTTGGAGGGACCGATAGCGAGGTTGTCATTTTACAGGGTTGTTCGCCCACTGGTGGGAACAAGATGTCCTTTCCGTCCACACTATTCTGTCGAGATAAAGCTGACCTCTTACTCAGTGAGAGTCCGTTTACCCCTGCGACAACATCCTCATCAGAGCTGGCTTTCTTGCTCTCCTCATGGGCGGCAGCTGCAGCCAGAACTGAGGGGGCAATCAGCCCCCAAGGCTCTGACTGCAGCCTCTTCAGCTGGGGCAGACGTGCACGTTTGGGGTTTGCAGGCCGGCGTGTGGGAGACGTGGGCCCATTGGCGAGCTTTGCAGCTGAGCTAGATGTTTTTAGCTTTGTCTGGAAGCTAAAGACTGTGTTTTGCTGCTCTTGCTCAGGTGTGGGAGATGCAGTAACATCGATATCAGACGGGGAGGTGCAGTACGCTGGGGAAGACCTCTCATCCAGCTCTGGTGATGGGGGAACATTTAGGTACTGTTTTGTAGTCTTGGTGCCAGATGGTGATTTGTCTGTGGTGATTATGATGACCTCCTTGCCTTTAGCTTTGCACGCATCCAAGAGCAGTTTTAGTGTCTCTTTGTCATCGGCATTGATGGCATAGACGAGGGCTGAGGCCCCGCTCCTGTCCTCCAGACTGGGGTCAGCTCCATTGCTCAACAGGTGATCCACCACCTCGTGACCAGCCTTGTGGATGCAGGCGTGCATTAGAGGTGTCCTACCTGCTTTGTCTTGAATGTTGGGGTCTGCCTGGTTGTCCAGCAAATATTTCACCAGCTTTGACTTGCTGACACTCTGCTGGTCAGTGTGCGTGGACATGCAGGCCACCATGAGTGGCGTCTCACCACGCTCATTGCTTTCATTGATGTAAGCACCTCCTTCCAACAGGAGCCTGGTGAGTCTTAAGCGTCTGAGCCACACTGCCTTCAGGAGTGAGTTTCCATCCGTCCGCAGCTCCAGTATATCTGCCATCTCCCAGCCAGTCACAGATCTTCTCAGTGTTGAACTTACAGCTCACAGCCCTTTGAACAAATCAGCGAAGAAGTTCAGTGTACACTGCAAAATCTTTCATGTTGTTTGTTCCTCTAATGTTTTGCTAAACAATCACCACCAGCAGGTGGCAGTCTGTTACAACTCAAAGGTTTTATAGATAACTTACTTTAACATATTTGTGATATAGGAAATATAATCTCTATAAAACAACTGAGGTGAAAGTAGGGTGGAAAAATGTCATGTTTTAAAGTGGAAACTGATCATGTCCATGCCCCAAAACGGTGTCTATGCATGAGACAGCATGCAGCACCTGTTAGATTCACACTGATGGAAGATCAGTTGGTTATATTAGGATATCAAAAATCAAAGTTTATCTCGTAGCAACAGCTTGCATGTGTCTTTTATCATCGTATTTTCTTTCAAGCGACGAAGAATGACGGCACCCCTAACCTGTAAGTGCGCCAAAACACCAGCCTAGTTCATCTATAGAAACAAAAAATATGCCTAAGAGACTGTACGTCTACGTCATTCTTCATTTCTTAAATTGAAATAGTGACAATACAAACCCCCGGTTAGACAGGCGACATTAGATAACACACAGTGAGGTGTTAGAGTCGCTGTATCTCATTTTGGATAACTTGGCGACAAAGACGCGCTCCATTGCAAAATATTGGGTTGGTCGTCTAACGCTCTGTGAAATCCTGCATTTGAAATGTTATGTATATTGTAAATATTAACATACATCACATATAACATTATCCACGCATCTAATGTTATGCAACGTACCATGTTCATCTATTTTTACCAGCCTCCTCTAAGACAAAAAAGCAGCGACGCAAGATAATGACATAAAGTTGAACTAATTAACCTTCATTTTCATTCGTTTTATAGTATAATCATTTCGCCGAGCAACTTAGTGTGAGATAATAGTCTTACCTGGTCGGGGGAGATGTTTTCCATGCTCAAAGTGGCCGGTGCTTTGTCATGTAAGAAGGGAAGAAAATCGGTGGAAATGAATGATTCAAAGCATAAAGTTTGTTGCAGTTCTTCGCAATGTCCCTGTTTTTCAGCTGTGCCCGTTTCCCATCGATGCGTCCTAGTTTAAGTCACAGGGTGCCGTACGTCTCTGGCACCATAGCACATGAGCTGCGTGGCTTTTGTTATGGAGGCACACCACATCAGTCCAATGGGGAGTATTCCTTTCACTGCGCACTCAAGGATCACAACCTGGAGATGCTGCGGGTTATAAATAACTTCCTTTCTTGCATGTTGAATGAAATGTGTATTCTCTTGACGTCAGAGTCGACCAAAATAAATTGCGTCTGATGGAAAGAAAAAAAAAAAAAAACTAAACACACACACACACACACACACACACAACCTCTGTCCATCTTCATATCTGCAGGACACAAACAAAACGAGTGTTTCCTCACAAAGACATGTAAATGTTCTGCTCGTGTGTATTTATTTGAATTATTTCAAAGGGGCAGATTTGTAAATGAAAGCCACAGACACTGCTGGGCCTACACATGATGGAAATGAGGCAATAACAATTTTGCTGGTTACTGGTTAGGCTGCTTTTCTTTTCTTTCTTTCTTTTTTTTTTTTTAGAAAAAAAAAATGTGAATGCATGCGTCAGATAGTAAGTCAGAGCTATAAATAAGATTTAATGTTTCTGCAGTGTGGAACATCAGCTCCAGTTGTTAGAATAAAAACAGTCTTCCTATCTGCCATGTAATAAAGGTCACAGCAAAGACGATTCAGCTGCAAAATATGACAAAAGAAAACTGCTCTTCACCGCTTTTTGCAGGGAATGGGTCTTCTTGACACATTAATATCAGAAATCTTATTTTAAATGTGTCGATTATTCCCATATCACAACATCATCTCATAATTTCATGCAAATGTCCAACCAGTTTCCCTGCTCAATAAATAAAGAGATAAAGCAAAAAATATTTCACACCTCTCTGTCTCTTTATATTTATATATATATTTACTGTATATATTTACTGCACAATTAAGGAGGCCAAAACTTGTAGCAGCCATCACAGCTATACAGCCTAATAGGGACATTTCTATTTTTAGGTTGCTATGAGACAGCACAGAAGCAGTTTCTAATGAGAACAGTGATGTTCTCAGCCCTGCAAGAAACAGGTAAATCAGACATATAACATTCCACCAAGGACCGCAAGGCTGTTTTTTTACTCAAATACTTTTTTTGATGGTGGCTTTTTTTTTTTTTTTTTTAACTTGCACAAGTAAGCCACCACCATCAGCACCACGTTCAATCATTAGTCCTCTGACCCCTGCTCTTTTCCTCTGAGACTGGGACTAATCACTTTATGACCCATCCGAACACTTGACGTCTCAGGACTCCAGTCGTCAATGCTGGCAGTGATTTCTCACCTGTGATTGCCTTCTCAGCCCCCGGGGACATTGTTGTTTACGAGGCACATGGAGAAAGTGGTTTTATAAAACAGCTAATACTGTAGTCACCGAGTCAAAAGAATGTGTCCCTCCCATTCAAGAGACATTATGATAGAAATATCTGTGCAAATGTCTTGATTTGGCCAAATATTTTTACCTGTCAAGGTAGATAAATAAAGACTTACTGTTTTTATATCTTGAAGAGTGCAGCTCTTGCTGCCTGAAGGAACCTGTGACATATTCCCCTAAATAAATCTAATAACTGTTTGTCTATTTTAGGCACGATAACGTAGAATTTGAATTGATTGGAAATTACCTGCGTCATGGACAGACCTGCTGTCCACAGAGACATGACGGACCAGGGACCAGAACAAGGCCAAAGCTTACTGGTTTAGACACATTCATTAACACAGGGAGCCACAAAAATGTCAGCAGTCATTATGCAGCGCGATCTCTGCCCCAGCAAGTTGTCGGCGGTATATTAAAGAGAAAATAAATAATTAAAGTGGAGAGAATAAGTCCTGTCACCCCTGGGAGCAGTTTCCATTTTCAGATATCTTACATCGCAGCTGCTGCTCTTCCTCCCCTCCTTTCTAAATATAACCTTTTCTTCTGTCTGCATTGTGAGATTTTTGCTCAACAGACTACTGTAGCGCTGAGACTATTTATAGATCCTGAAAAAGTACATGTTAAAGTTATCAAATTTAGAGCCTGATCACAATGTCGGCAGCAACAGAAAACATGATGTCTGGTCTTAATCTCCAAACCAGGACTGTGTTCCAAGAATAAAAAGAAATGAAATGGGAATGGATTCAAATAAAATGAAAATGGAAATCAGCTCAAAATGAATATATGAAACCTGGAACTGATTATTCCAAACCCTGAATAGTCCACCAGGTCTATTTTTAAAACCTATGCTGACTGATTGTCTGGCTTCACTGACTTATCAGAGGGAAGTTCAACAATGATGACAGAGAACCGTTGATACTTGAGATTTGTAGACTTTAATGCTTACATGCCCGTGCCACTTACATAAATCTGACTCTCAACGCCTCTTGTTGGCTTTAAATATGGGTGTACAGTACATTCATTTGCATTTTATTTGAATTCTGAAGGTGTCAGATATGATGGCTCAATACTGAACAGTAATCCTCCTCATCAGTGAAATCTGGGAGGTTTTGGGTGAAACTGCAAGAAACTACGTAAACTAGTTTCAGTCAAACAATGTCACAAACCTTTATGACTTCAAAGGGGTCAAGGGTTGAAACCTCGAATGTCAATAGTTTATCAAATCATCATATTAATACAAATGGTCATTAGGAAGAATGACTTTGATGAGAACACATAGCATGGGCTTAGCTTAGCATAACAGCTAACCTGGCCCAGGTAGAGAGGTAAATTCCACCTGCCAGCATCTCTAGAGCTCACTAAGAAAGTTGTTTTGCATTTGTTTAGTCCTGCAAAACACAAGCCAGAATCAGTAAAACAGTTTGTTGAAAACCAGTAGTGAGGGTCAACACAATCCTCCGAAGCGGTAGAAGGAGCAGGATGGATTCTGACCGAAGGTGATCCAGAATGGTGCAGGGGTGGAGGTGACAAAAGGAAAATCAAAAAAAGAGGTGAGGTGATGAGACAGAGCTGGACACGGCAGGGGAATGACTGGATGAGTATTTACCACATTGATGGCAAAATGTAATGTACTATGAGTACCCGGATGGTACATTTAAAACGTTCACAAAGTTGAGTGGTGAACATTGGACATTTCTCATCTTGAATGGTGTACACAGTGCACTACAAAGTGTACTGTAACAGAAGTATTCGAATTGAGACATAGTTAGCCGTAGCGTCGTGTTTGAGAGGTTGAATCTGTCTTTTATCCCTGTGCAGGCTGATGATGATGGAGGAGGATGATGAGGAAGGTAAGAGGAAGAACCAGAGGCCACGCCTAGACATACAAACACATAAGGGGACGTGAAAATGATGGAAAACACCAGGAAGGAGGCAAAAATCTCATCGTCCAACTCATGGCAAGAACCCAAATGGTCTTACGTGTTTTTCCCCAAATGTCAAACATTTTCTTTAAAGGGCGCATAATGAAATAGAGAATAACATTTCTATGATGCACACGAGTTAAGATTGGAAAACTGTGTGTATTGGAATTTGAATTGAGCCCAGAAACGTGGACACTGTCCGCTAGATCTGGTCTGAATCTGCTGTTTGCATACAATTAAGTCATAAGGGAAATCTTTTTTTTATATTACCGCCCAGCTTTTCCATCTTGAAGAAGTTGATTTTTCCAGAGTGGATATCCTCTGTTGTTGTGGTGCTGTTTATGTTTCCTCTTCTGTGCTGGTTGTCTCGTTTTTTAAGATATTTTTTTGGCCTTTTTGAGCTTTATTTGACAGCAACTTGAAGAGTGACAGGTATTTGGGGAGCGAGAGACAGGGAATGACATGCAGGAAAGAGCTGCAGGTCGGATTCGAACCCTGGGCCGCCACAGCACGGACTGAGCCTTTGTACATGGGGCAGTTGCTCTATCAACTGAGCTAAACGACACCCCCTGGTTGTCTCTTTAAACACAGACTTTGACATTCTCATGGCATTTGGTGTCTGTGCGATTGTATCAAGTGAATGTGTGGGCTGCGACAGCGATGAACTGGCACGAACCCTGCTGCAGCTTTGCACCGGACTGCTCCATGACTCCCTCCTACCTCGGCAGATTTAGGAAAAATGCCTCCAGTGCAGCTTAAAAACCTGCCACCCCTCACATACGCTGTGAGTGTTGTTTTTTTGTTTTTTTTTTTATTCCCGTCATCCACTCATGATTATGTCCTGTGAAGTATAACACATTTTCAAACACTTTGATCTTTTCATATTGAGAAGTGCTACTTTCTCATATTTGAAATCTTGAAATGGTTCCACTCCTCCTCTGCCTCCGTCTTCCTCATCACTCCCTCAGTTCTTTCACATCTCGCAGTGCAAACCAACACCTGCCCTTCTGGCGAGCTGTAATTGAGGAGAGTATTATTCAAGAGCATTATTCAAGAGCATTATACAGGCAACAATTTTGCTGGGTGATCATTGTGTATGTCAGCTGTATCCTAGGAGATTGGTGCATATCTAATAAGGAGTTTGTTACTCATTTTGCAGAGTGGGCACTTTGATGTCCTCCGTGTTGAATTTTCTGTTTTAGTTCACCGTCCTCTTAATGAAGCGGAGGGTTTGAAGCTTCAGAATTGGTTCCTTATCAACTCTACACCCCACTTATTAAGGGTTGTTGTGGAGCCTTTTAATTGGATATTGGAATAGGAGGCGCTTTAATGGCCTGTCAGTAATCAAGCAGTCAAGATATATCCACACATGACAGCATTGCGCTCCCACTTTTCTTCCTTTTTGTTTCATGATCATGTTTCCTCCTGCCCCCTAAACTGACAACTGTTTCGACAATTTATCTTGTGTAGTTTCAGGCCGAGTTTGAGATTGTGTACAGCTGCCTCGCTAACTACAGAAGTAATTACTGGCAAAATTGATGTTTTGGTAGGATCTGTCACACCTCTGTTCACACAGCCAAATCAAAAGCTTACCAATGTGTCTGCCCCCCCATCGAGCGGAGAGCTGAAACTCTCCCTGCTATCAAATAAGTTATCTAATGAAACACTACAGAGAAAGTACACAGCCATCAATATACGTCCAGGGATACCTCTATCTATTTAGATTAAAGGCTTTGTTCATTTAAACCTATTAATAACTGCTCGTATAGTGTTTTATATCTGGATTAGTTACAGATGTGCAGAGTAAGGCTGATGTCTTGATGTGACTGTAAATACATTTCATTGCGACAATGTTTCGCGCCGCGAATTCATCACAGACTATTTCAGAGCTGTATCTGTCAGAGCATGTGGGTACATCAGTGTGGATGAGTAGATGTTCTGACAGTGAGTTCAGAGAACTTCACTCCGCTCGCGGTTCACACCCATGAGACTGTGACGTCTTTGACACCATGAGGCACTCTGACCAAAATACACCTCCTCTTCAGCACAAGGTGGAGAAAGAGCTTTTTTTGTGTCTGTTGTTGTCGGTGACGTCAAATCATTCCTGTCCATCCTTGAGGATGTCAGAGCTCATCTGCAGAATCAGACATGACAGGACCAAACAGGATCAGCCTGGCCTCTGCAAAATGAGTCCTCTCGAGGTGACAGAACTAACAATAGATCTGAAGCTTCATAAACATGGCTGCAAGGCAAGATACCTGCCACCTATTAATTTAAAACTGAATCATGCTTCGCTGAGTATATCCATAATTAATCTCTAGTTGCAACTGAATCTGAACCTCATCAACCTATAGTACAGCTGAATTACACATCTATTTATACATCTTCTCTAATAAATTGAAATAAACGTTGCATCATAATATAATATGGTCTTACCCTAACAATAATGGAGCTTTTATGATGCAGTGGAGCTGATTGCTCTTCAGGTTCCCGGCAAGAAAACACTGTAAGTGAAAGACGGCACAACTGTGTTGCAGCTGGGTCTGATCAGCTCCATTAGGAGGTGGGAAGAGCTGGCAGGTACCAAAGGACAAACACAAGTCAGTAATTATTGCTTGGTGCTAAAAGAAAGGAGCTGGAAGACAATGAAAGCTGCCACACTCAATGCATTCCAGCCCCTCAGAGATGAACCGTTCCTGCACACGCTTTCTGGTTTCCTCCTTTGCATCCGGTTTGAGACTAAAAATTCTGTAGGTTGTTAAACAAGACAGTCAGGGCTCTGTGAGGCTCTCCTGAGCTAAATGCTAATGTTTCTATGCTAAAATGTTCACAGTGAAAATGTTATCATGCCGATATGTCTTCAACATCATCATCTAAACATGCTAGCATTTGCTATTTAGGAATAAACATCAGTCTCACTGTGAACCACAGAAGTGAAACCGACAGATTAGACCTGCTGGTGGCGCTAAAGTCAGACGGATTTATCTTTTCAAGGTGGTCTGTGCAAATTTAAGTTGTTGAGCTATCTGAGTCTGAGCCAAAGTCGTGGACCAACTAACCGCCATCCCTAGAGCCGCACCCTAGCTTGGGTCCAGATTGATGGCATGACATCACCATTTAGTCAGTCATAGCCATGTCAGTAAGCAGGCATTGATCTGGATTGATGTAGAGAAAGGTTACCTCATCTTTAATATGCTTTTTTTTAATGTCAAATGGCCACATGTACTGGCAAACAAGAAGCCTTGAAAAGCAATAAATCAGCATCCCGGTGTTAAAAACATAGTATCACCTGCGTATCTCTCACATATTCGCTTACTCTCTAAATCTGAGCGGTTTAGCTGACACAATTGGCTGAGGTGCCTGTGTTTGTGTCCTGCTGTTTGCGCGCACAGACCAGGCAGGATTCGTATCAGCATTTCCAACAGGAGGTAGAGCGAGCGAGGGCTCTCTCTGCTTGAATCACAGCTCACCCGGTTTTTAATCCCTCTTCCTGTCTGATTTCAATTCAAAATAGGCATGACAATAATACACCACCACAGTGATCTGGCTGCTAGCCTGTTGGCAAAAATACTTGCTGCGAGGAAGATAATAGACATAATTAAAATACACAGTGCTCAGTTAAAGGGAGGGACGATTCATCTACATCCTGGTTCCCAGTGTGCTCGTAAGGCCCACTGCACTGAAATCCCTGCAAGTGTCCCCCTGGGCCAGGAGCTCTCATACCTGACTGAGCAGATCAAGATAAGAACCAGTTATCTTTGCCTCACAGCACTCCACATCCCACAGGGAGATCACCTCTCTAAGTAGACACAGCAGTCTGGGATTCAATCAAACCAGAACAGTACCATTTACTCTATGCCATTTACAGTCACTTTAAAAGCAGGAGTGCACCGAAATGTCATTAATTGCAAGTAATAACAGAGGAGGGTTTTGAGTAAGAGTGCCCGCTTTGACAGCTTAAATCCTATGTCTGTCCAAACAACATGCAGGTAAGATGTATGGTATTAAAATTGGCGCATCTTCCTGTATGAGGTTATTATTTCAGCCAAGCGCTATGAGTTCCTGCTCAGCAGGTCAGAAGGTGCACAACAATCATAAAGCAGCGAGAGAGCTGAGAAAGCAGCTGATGTAAAGAAAACATATTGAAATCTATTGTACTCAATTAGACCACTCCAAGTGCCAACTGCTCATCAGCCTTCAGGAGCAATTTGGGGTTCAGTATCTTGCCCAAGGACAGTTCGACATGCAGACTGGAGAAGCCGGGGATCGAACGTCTGATTAGTAGACGACCTGCTCTACCTCCTGAGCCACAGCCACCCTGTTTGTCATCTGCAGTGAAACAGCGGTTCATCTGTTTGTTATACACCAAACTACAGCTGATAAAGTCCTAAACTATTGTTTGAATAAGTAACATTCAAAGATGTTTTAAGACTGATTGGTGCATGGACATTTTTCCAGTATTGCCGCTTTGAAACTAATGAGAAAGCACAAAATACCAAAATCTCTCAGGTAAAATCACCAAAACAGGTTGAGCTTTAACTAAAAATCTTGTGTTCATACACTGTCACGTTAAGAGGCTAATTAAGCTTGATCCATAAACACTATTCACCTATTACTGCAGTACAGTGATGTGACATTTATCTTGCCCTGATTGATTTAATTTAACAGGGTTAAAAATTCTATTATATATTTGTATTCATCTCTCTCATCTTGAAACATGAAAGTCACAATACACATGGCCCAGAATATACGGATCGGTTTTTTAGACACTACAACCTTTGTGTAGACTGGACGTGAGTGGTCTGATGGCAGACTAATCATATGTGAAGTACCACACTGAAATCTCTGAAACCCATTATTGCTTTCACCATTAAAGCTACATTAATTGATTTTCTTTGTCCACTTGGGGAATGAAAACACAACACTGACATATTATCCCCTCATAAGGACATATTTTCAAACTCTACAAATCCAACAAACAACGACTGACATTATCATTCGTTTCAAATTAGGGGAAAAGGCTTCATACAGTTGACAGGAACTACAGAGTTACAAGCACATTTTTTCATGTTGCACAATGATCCATTGTTAATATAACAAATACTGATTCGTGCAGCTTTTTAAGTTCTTTAAAATGACTCAGTCTTTGAGCAGATGGAGGATGAACTGGTGTAGGCCCTTTTCATTACACTGGGCTCTCCCAACATTTGTGTGAAGAGGAGTCAGATTAGTTTGGCTCTAAAGTCTAAGGGGTGACAGAGCTCCAGTTGGCACATTTTGAGAACAATATCTTGTGCGGTAGGTTGATGGCATTGTGTCTTGGTTAGAAAGCTTTTCAAACATACACCCCTCTGTCCAGATAAAGACTTCCTATCTGTTAAATTTCCTTAAAGTTAAAGTTCCTGTTCTGGCACATTGTTCTTGAAATGATCTTTCTTTTCCAAGCTTGTTGATATTATTAATATTTATGTTACCGTCCCTGATGATTCATTAAATTAAAATTTTAATCTTCATACCAATTGTCAGGGTCTAAGTCTCAAGGATTCCCAATCCTCTTTTCCTTTTAAGCCACATTTATAATTGCACACTTCCCGTGGAGTTTTTGGAGACACTCAGAGTGCTGCTGGGATGTTTTCCATGACACGATTGTGTCAGTATCACATTGTGGTGACTCATGTTTATCATGTTCTCTCCTGCTGTGCCTCCTCCTAAGATGAGGTTTGAACAATGTGTCTTTTATTGTGTCCGTGCGTGTCAATATCTGTATTAGCGTCCACGTTTCTGTTTATGTTAAAAGTGTCATCAGACAGCTCATTGTGATGAAATCTATATCTTCTACAAATACATGAAAACTACTACTGCTGCAGTGGTGTCTTCAAAACACATTGACATTTTTGTTTTTCATTTCTATTGACTTATTGTCTGCTCTGGCAACACATTATCTATGTGTTGTCCTTGTGAGATGCACTGAATGCTTTATGGAGTGGGAACCTGATTTAGTTATCGCGATGAAAAGGTTTGCGCTGCATTTCATTGTCCGTGTGCACCTTGACAAAATGGTCATAAAGCATAATCTGTGGCAGCTGTGATGCCACGGCAACAAATCTGATCCACACAAGAGGACAATACGTTTCCTCGTAGATGATGCAGCATTTAAGACGTTAGTGGACACAGAAGATGCAGAACGGAGTCATTTATTTAGAACTTACATGTTCTTTCATTCCCATTGATCTAAACTGTCTGCACAAGCATGCACACATCAACATGTTAACATGTATGTCTTTGCAACCAATTTGCTTAGCAGATATCGGGGAGGAGGATTTTAGGTCATCACTTTGGAATCAGTTACATGCTCTGCGGTTGCACTGCGACAACACAGCTCTAAACCTGCAATTTATCAGATGCTACTTGCTCTACATCCATGCTGCTGCTGCTGCTGCTGCTGCTGCTGCAGAACTTGGAGGCTGTCTTCATCCTCAGCTGCTGTGATCTTAACTATTCCACTTCACACATTCACTATTTTGGCAAAATAAATTGGCAAATGCTAATGCAAGTTTGTGCCAGCTAGAAATCTGTTGTGTCATGAGTGTTGCACCTCCACAGTCATGAGGAGATGTGGCTGTTTCTGTGTTTTACAGTGTCACTGTTGATACTGGCACAGATGGAGGGGATGTGCCCTAAATAAATATGTAAGTAGCCATGCTGAGTTCCTGGTCCTCCCGCTGCTCTCACTGATGCCATTGATCTAATTGCTCTTTTAAAGCCCAAATGCCTCAACTGAAACGTTCCCAATGTAAACTAGCCGGCAAAAAATAAATTAATTAATTAATTCTTGCTAATGAGCATTCTGTGATCACCCCATTCATGTTTACAACTTTTCTCTGTTGCACACACAATGGGCAACAGAATATTCACAAAATATTATATATTACACACAATAAGGTTTTATGCAGCACTACATAATTTGTGTAGGATTATTCACAGCTGGTAAAGCTAAAAGAAGAACGTATAAGTAAGATAGGCAACCCACTACTCTACTAAGTTCATTACACCAATAAATATATTTATCGCTAATGACCTCGCAAGTACACTGTCAGGTTTCACCGAACACAGAAGAGCAAATACTGAACTTTTCACACCAACAGGAGTAACACTGACAAGAGTAATGTCTTTGTGTATTTTTATGGATGATTAATGTGATTCCCAATCTAGGACAGCCGACTAGAGAACACGATCCATATGGGACTGTGGACTGAACTGAATGAGGTCATCCAAAGAAAAAATAAACAAAAGCAGTCTGTGAACATGCAGATACACTGGAGTGATTTTCTCTGCTTCTTTTGCTATACTTTAACTTTTTTCTGTTCATATAATTTAATTTTGCAAGTTTCTCCAGAATCAGTTTTTGTAATTAGTGCCGTGTAATCAGCCTTAATCTTTCTTTTGCTTATTCTACACATCCAGCCGTCACGGAGAAACACTGATTTATTTTGACAAACGGCCTGATGAATATCCAAAATGTATTCACTTTTGGTTTAAAGTTGCTATCTGTTTAGCTGCTAAATGCTCCACCAGCTAGTCGCTAAGTGTGTCTGACTGCTGTTTGGTGCTGAGCGGGTATTGCACAGTGGTTAATAACCTCGTGCTGCAGCCAGAAATGACACCATTTGGCACAAATATTATTTTAGGGTTTGAGAATGATCATGACTTGGGTTAAAATTACTAATAGTAACTAGTTTGACTCATCCCTACTCCCTTTGTCACTCTGTAATATTGTCACCTGATTGTCTTTCTGCAAAAGGTCTAAATTATTACACCAGTTATTGGATTTAGTTCTAATCAAAAACAAACAATGCTGTCACTTTTCCTGGAAGTACAGTCTCAAAAATGCAAGACTCTTTGCTTTTTGCTGCACCTATTTGAATTATTATCCCTGATATGACATTTTTGTAGTAAATCTCACAAGTAGGGGTGTTGCAGTATATCAATATTGATGATAATCATGATATTTAATAAAATGATATATTGATATTGTGTTCATTTACACATATAGGCCATCGCCTCATAATTTCTGTTTCTTTCCATTCTCGCTTTGTGGTTCACACTAACTCTCTCCACCTCCCTACATCTGTATACTGAGTGTAATTAATTTGCCAGAAAAGACACAAATGACTAGAATGAATGAATAATAATGAATAGAAGTTAATAATGATGATTTTTTAAATTAAATTAATGAATTCATCTAATTTTCCTTATCACGAAAAGGGCTAATGTGAATTCCTTTGGCCTCAGTTATCGTGTAGTGAATGTGTGATATGCATGGCAGCCCTACTCGCAAGGTAAAAATAAAATAAAATCTGGAATAAGAAATTGTTAAAAGGTCCTCTCCTGATCTCCCAAATAATTTTGACAAGCTTCCCTGCAGCAAAAAGCAAAAAAGTACAAACTATTAATTTTCCTGGTGTCACCTCAACAAATTAATACCTTATATTGCTTTTGAATCATGCATTATGCATTTCTTCTTTCATGTTACATGTCAGGTTTTTGCTGAAAAAGACTAATCAAGATTTTTGTTTTGATAATGTCACCTGCACAATACATTTCAGAACTGTCTAAACATTCAACTGTACCTTTATCTCAACATTGCCTCATTGTGCCACTGACATTTGACAACATAGATATGATTGATGTTTGTTTGGCGTGATGACATTTAAAAATGAAGACAAGACATTGGATATGAGGTGTTGAAGGCACGTTGCTGTTGCTGTTGTTGCTGTTGTTGCTGTTGCTGTTGTTGTTGTTGTTGTTGTTGTTGTTGTTGTTGTTGTTGTTGTTGTTGTTGTTGTTGTTGTTGTTGTTGAGCACACATTGTAAGTAGAGGTTTGGTTCGATCAATGCGATCAGCCATGCACAGCCAGGTGTGTGGAGAAGCTCAGCGAGGCACAGGGACAGGGTTTATAAATAAACCAAATAAAGGACGGTGCCGCCAGTGACCCTTGAGATGTGGCTTTGGAAGGGGTGGAAAGGCAGACGTTTATCCTGAAGAAACTAATAAAGCACTGTCTGTCAGCTGGGAGGTGAGTCAGCCCAGAATAGCATCATTAGAGAGAAGCAGCGCTCTGATCATGTCTCTGAGGGGAGATGACCACCACGCTGCACCACACATCCAGCCGAGACCACCACGCAGGCTCACAATGCAAACGGTTTCTGAAAACAGCAGCTCTGCAGCACATGCAGGCTCCGAAATAGAAAAACACTTATGGCATTAGAGTCAATTGTCATGGTGATAATCTCCAAATAGAAAAAAAAATCATTCATCTTATCAAGCATCTTTTGTTTTATAATGATGTGTTAGCTTGCCATAGCTGTTATTACACCTCTCTCACACACAAAGAGTCATCTGAAGACACTTTACACAAGGATAGTCTTTTTCAAATGTGACAGGCAAATAACCAGAAGATTGCTGCACTTCAAAGGTCCAACATTAAGGAAAAGATAATACAACATATCATTAACCATCATTGATCTAGTCAATGCACTCTTCCATATGTCATTGCATGAATTCAAGTATTACTGTTCTTGTGGATGACAATGTCCAAATTAAATCAAATTAAATGAAAATAGTGTTTTCTTTTCATTTGAATCTCAGTTCTCGAAAGTGAATCTCAAAAGGTAATATTTCATGCCATCTGCATTTACATTTAGTCATTTAGCTGACGCTTTTACCCAAAGCGACTTACAATCGAAAAAATCGATTCAAAAAGCAAGTATTGTGACAGTTGTAGTAGCGGGGTATCATCTCCAGTTGTTGGTAGTGTCAGGAAAGGAGGAAGTCTCTGAAGTGCTGGGTCTTCAGGAGGTTTTTAAAGATAGAGGAGGACATCCGTGCTCTGGTAGGAACTTGTAGCGTGTTCCACCAATGGGGAACAACAGACAAGAAGAGTCTGTCGGTCATAATATATGCCTGTGTAAGGGCATTCACATAGGTGGGCGCAGAACTGCAGACTACTTTGTAGGTGAGCAATAGCGATTTGGATTTAATGTGGGCTGCATCAAATCCTGTGGGGTCATCAGGAGGAAATACAGATAGAGCTGAGTGTCGTCTGCATAGCGGTGCTAGGAAAAGCCATGTGAGCAAATCCAGAGAGGTGGTGTAAATAGTAAAGAGAATAGGCCCCATCACTGAGCCCTGGGGCACTCCTGTGGTGAGGTGGTGAGATGCGGACAACTGTCCAAGCGAGGATACGCTGAATGAGCGCCCTGTGAGGTTGGATTCAAACCAAGAAAGAGCTAAACAAGAGATGCCCATGTTTGAGAGAATAGAGAGAAGGATGCAATGGTTTGTAATCCCTTCACTTCACCCTCTCCTTCCAAGGACAGCAGCATCTATACAGATAAAAGGCTCATTCTAACAAAAATATAACAGTATTTTTCAGATTATTTTACACTTGAAATCATATTTATGAATATTATACTCCTTTTTGTATCAAATCTGTGTCATTCTGTAAATAGTGCCCCTTAAATTTTACACACTAGAGCTTGAAAGGAATGGTTTGATGCTTTGGGAAATTTGTTTTCTTTCCCATGTTTAGATGAGATAATTGATAACCACTCTCATGTCTGCACAGTAAATATGAAACTAGCTCACTCATTAACATTTCATATCTTGTTTGTTTAATCCATACAAAAAACACTTTTTTACAAGCTTTGAAGTGAGGGCTAGTCAGGCTAGTTGTGTCCCCCTGCTTACAATCTTTACGTTAAGCTAATCCCTCGCTGGCTCTCACTATTTCGGGTACATATATGAGAGCCACGTCATGTCGTTTAACCCAATAAGAAAATGATAATGCATGTTTCCTAACATGCTGAACTATTTATTTAATATTCCCTAATAAATGGAATAATGATGGCAAATGGTTTCTCACATTAGACTATAAACCTGACTTTATTCACACTGGCAAGTCTGCATATGCTCACTAGTTTCCTTTACAAAGCTGCAGTTTCTTCCAAATACCAGGCGTTTTTCCAGCAGTCTTCAAGTGCAGACATTAAGTACAAAGAAGAACTCTTCCTCCCCTGTGAGCTGTCTTTAAACGTAACACAGAGCTTACAGTGCCATAGAGAGGTTAAGCCAGACTACAAGTAGTGCATTAGAAGTAACTAAACGCATGTCACTTTCTTGATGAGCTGCATCAGTCTTGATTGATTTTAGGGGACGTTAAAGGATACTGGGATTTGTACATTTGTTACTCTTGCACTGAAAAGGATTGATTCCTGCTTTTGGTTTGTGAAAGGTCAATAAGGTGAATGGCAAAGGCCATGGTTCCTGGAGGGGAGGCTCTTTGCACTTACTTAGACTGTCTAATAAAACACAATGGAGTGGAAGTGTTTTTAAAAATTAAAATAGCCGATAGCCAATGGGGGGTAAAACTGAAAGAGCCCTTTCAAGAGCCCTCTGCCTGTGTGGTGGCTCATCTTTGGGTGTAAATTTGCCTTCTTTGCCCTGTTATAATTTACTGGTTGGTGGCAAACGTATGAAATATGAACATTTGGCAAAAATATGCTCATGCAGCACATCTCTTATTAGCATGTTGCCAGACTTCCTGTCAAAGCTGACGTGTAGAGGCATGAAGATGTCACTGGCAGACTGCTCACAAGCCACCCTCCCAGGTCTTGTCAGCATCCTCCTGGCATATGAGAAAAATGCAAACATAGTGTCACAGAGCAGCTGGGACCCACTCGGGACTTCGAAAATTTAATTTGTTAGAAAACAACTTTAACGAGGTACAGAATTTAATATGGAGTTACACGAGCCTTCAATGGTGATTCATCTGAATGAATTCAGGGCTTCATTCTTGGTCTCATGTGTATCCTTCTAATTATTTGCATGAGATGTATACACAATGGAAAGGCACTCTGGATCGACCCTGATTTTTTAAAAAAACTGTTGTTGTATAGTCACAGCCCTGCAGCGTTATCTCGGTGTCATAGATTCCTCCTGTGAGTAACACTCTGACGTAGGAGCTCACAGCAATTAGTTGCAGCAGTCGATTTGCCGCGTGTCAAGCCATAGTAACTGCTGAGCTCCATACCAAGCAGATGGATACAAACCAGTCCCAACAGGCGCAGTGCTGCTCTCCAAAAATTAATTGCTGGGCTCCTTCTCCGGGTGTCCTGAACCCACCCCGGGATTGTTTCAATGAGATCTGTCATTCAGTATGTCCCCTGTGGTTGGCTGGTGTGCGGATGATGCAGGTCTGAAAAAGACTGGTTTTGTGGCACAGTTTTGGAGGCAGTGGATGCCTGGTTAAACACTTAGCACATGGCAACAGATGGTGGTGGGGAGCTCCAAGCATCAGTGGGTGGTCTGCTGTTAGCTTGAGATGATGGGAATGTGTTACCCACTCAATTTGAAGGTGCGCTTCATCTCTCCCCTCTTGTCCTTCTTAAAAAATCATGAGCAGGCCATTTTTCATCTCCTCAATATCCTGAACATAATCACATCTCATTAACCGTACTATATTTTGACCAGTGTGGAGCTGCCATCCATTCACAAGGACATCTTGTGTCACGATGTGGTCGCAGCTGATTTGAAGGCCGTGTCAAAATAAATTAGCAGCAGATATTAATAGGACGCAGAGATCATAGCACAAAATTATAGCTAAATGTATGGTGATATGCAGTGCCCTTTCTGCTTCCAGAGACGCACACCAACCCGCCTTCCTTCGCCTCTGTCTTTCTATTGTGTCGTCATGGTGATGGGTTTTCGTCTTTGTGTCTAATTAAAGAGAGAGCTTTAGATGTATTGACTATCTCAGATCACAGAATACCTCTCTTCCAATACCTTTCCTTGTATCGTCATCAAACGGTCAGTCTTTAATTAGAAACATGCACATGCAGCCACAAAACAACATGCAGAATACACGTGGATGGAAACCAGTAGTATGAGAGACACAGAGAGGGCTGTTGCGCTGTTATTTAGTTAAACTGTTATTATTGCTGATTTACCTACACTCTAAGAGAAGATCCTTCCACCTGTGATGAGCACTTTCACAAATAAACTCCGTGTGACCTTTGTTGACAGACAGCGGTGTCAGTAAACAAGTTTGTATTTAGAAATATACATCTCTGAAAGCGTTAAAAATCATAAATAAATCCCACTCCGTGTCAGCAATCAAAAATCAAGTTCTTAATTAAAACACATAGTTTCCATAGTTACCAGGAGAATAAGGGAAAATGAGCCAAAGCTTTCCAGTTTCAGCACGGCTTTTTTTTACGTCATGTTTTCATGGGTTCTGTTAGAAAGGACATTATGTAACTATTCAACTATTAAATCATGACGGTGGCGTTTAGAGATGGCATCACCTTTTTAAAGTTGAGTTCATTCCTTAATTGGTTTTTAATAGCTCCGACTGTCTCTTTAAAAAAAAAAATTGGGTAACTGAACACTTCAATGTGCCATAAATGCATCTATTAGTGTTATTCAAATATAAACAGAGTCATAATTGCTACTAAACTACAATAAATGATGACAGAATGGCGGAGCCAAAAGAAGGACTTCAAAGCAGCATCACTGTTTTGTGCCACTGCATTATCTTTAAATAAACATCTTTGTTTGTGCTATTAGTTAATCTTTTCGCTACACTTACTCAGAAACAGCCCTGCGTTTTATCTTTTGAAATAATTACCCAGATTTTTCCCCCCAAGCTGCTCATAATATCCCACTGGCCTTATTGTAAATATGATTATAAGAGCTATTCTTAGAAAAGCTATGTCTGCCCATCAAGGAGTAACAAAGATTTGGCAAACAAATCAGGCAGAACAAAGCTGGAGGGTCCTTTACTTGACAGGTGAGGATGCTTAAAGCACAGGTTAATAATCCCTGAGCCTAAAGTCTGCCCGCTCCACGGATCAACTTTAGGTGACATTGGCTGACCTTGTATATTTGATATGATTGATGGTCATCGTATTAGATTTGTCTAATCTAAGTTGATTGCATTCACTCTTCTTAGGGATGTCATTATAGAAGCTTTGGGTGTATCATGTCCTGTGTGTGTAACATCCAATCCACCTGTATCTGACAACCAGCGAGCTGCTCTGCAGAAAGTAGTGGTACAGTACCCTCTTGTGTCGACTGCTGCAGCTGCAGTCTCTATAATCTGCATTTCAACATCATCTGGACTGTTAATTCCACTGTTGAATCACTCCAATGATTCCTATAACATCTGTGCTGTTACATATTCCCTTCCACCAAAGCACATGAGCATAAATTAATTGTTTGGTCCATAAAAATGAAACATGACTCGTTTTAATGTTGCAAAAAAAATTCAGGAAAGACAGCCATGACATGAGCCTGAGCGATGGGTTAAACTGCGGTATTCGTGTCCTTAATGCAAACATTGTGACACAGAGTCAATCTTCACTCTTGAGCTGGAAGTGCTAGCAAACTGTTTGATGTTCACTGAACTGACCATCACTAAAACATTCAAACAGAAATATTTCTTCAAGCATGTACACATGATGCACAAATATGTTACACGTATGGTTAGATTTGTGTGTTTCGAGAAGAAGGAATTTGTGTTTAAAGAAGATAAGGGCTTTTTTCCAAACTTCATATTTATTGAAAAAGTACAAAAGAAATGTTGCAGCTACTTCGCAAAGTCTGAAAACACTTTCTTCTTCTTTCTTCAGTGATGTTTGAGCTGTGTGAACCAGTGAAAATTGTAGTAAGGACTTTGTATGGTTAACACAGAGTTTGTAGAGAGATGTGATCTCTGTCTCATCTTTCTGAATAAAGGCATACTGTTTTTTTATATTTCTTCTTTGTTCTCGGCACGAGTCCCATTACAAGACACATTAGGAGACAGGCATGGACAGATAGTCTATCAGATTTTTATGCTTACCTTAAAAACATGCTTAGTTTTGTGTTGAGAATGTGTACTGAAATGTTAAAGAGTGTTACATGTCTACACAGTACATGGAAATGAAATCTTCCATAGATTTCTCTGACCGCATGTCAAGCCTGATAAACTGGATGCTTGCCGCCATAACATACACTCACATTAAACAACAAACAATGAAAATCTCCACTTCATCTAAAAAAAAATAACATACTATTAAAACAAAATAAGACTCTACGACTCTATGAAGAATTTAACAAGCGTGCACAAACAAATAGCTTCTTATGTTAGGTGGAAACTATCAATTTCAATAACAGTTTTGTTTTTGACGTTTTAGCAGTGGGACTCTAATTGGTTTTAAAATAGTTTGATGTCCATAAACGGCAGAGTTTTTCCTAATGCTGTCATACTGACCCTGTCACTGGTTCATATCGTGAACTTTTCCTTTTCCAAGTGGCAGCATATTGTGTCCAGTTATCAGTGATGGAAAGTGTCAGACACATACCCTTATCAGTTCTCCGTCCAACAAACATTTGATAGATAGCTGGGCTGGAAAAGTGATAAGGAGATGTGCTCGACAACATTATAACCTGAACAGCATTTTCTAATAAAGCAATAGTGAAAAACAGAAACTGACCTTAGCAAAGGTCACGAAAAAAACAAAAACATATTTTTAAAAGTCTCACTTAGTCTTCATATTATCACCACAAACTGGTCGTCCAAAAACGTTTAAGAAAGGTTTGGGGTTTTTTGTCCACAATTTAACGTTGATGAACAGAAATGTCCTCAAAGGAATCTGATCACTGCATCACTTCATCATCAAAACCAAAATGCCGTCCAGCTGCAGTCTCTGTCCGCTCTTGCCTCCGCAGCTCAGTGTCCATTTACCATTCATCTGCATCCAACAGGCTGAGTAACTTTGAGGACAGGTCCCAGGAGCGGTTTTATGCCATCCTGGCCCCACCTCATCCCCGGTGCTGTCCTGTCTCTTACTGGTTGAAAATGAGTGCTGAGATTATCTTTTCACTCCCTGGTCTGTGGTTTGTCAGTCACTGTGATACAAGGGGACTAAGTTTATCCCAGGAAAGGATGATAATAGTGATACCTTTATTACACTTCATGAAAACAGTGTCACAGAGTGCTCTCCCGTAAAGCAAGGGCAAAACTGTAAGAACTGATGAAGCAGAAAAGCAGAAAAGTAACTATTTTAACAAATTTACAAATGAAACAAGAATGTACATTTTAAAACAAATTACATTTGTTAAGAAAAGCCATAAAATATTTTTTTTTTTTTCTCTTTTTGAATAACCTGTTTTTTTTTTCTTCCTAAAGAGCTGCAAAGCATTTGATAACATTAATTTATACCTACATCATAACTACATTTCACTGTAGTGATAGTCACTTTATAATCAGAAATGCTGGATGCAATGTGGAAGAAAGTAAGTAATCAGTAATCCATGAATCGTACCATGTCAGCGTCTTTATATCATAAAATTCTTTATAATATTTATATCAATTAGGGATTAATATTAGTAGAAACTACAAAGAGAATCTGATTACATCCAAATAGCTGGATAACTAAAGAGAATAAATAATTAACCGAGGTTCATTATTCAATATATCAGAACATATCAGTTATCTTGAAAAAGGAGCAAAAAGTTGCTTTTGTGTGTCAGTATCAGAAGCAACCATCTAATTCTTGTGGTGGAATCAAACAGGATGCACTAACACATTTGACATCCAGTGCCATGACATGCTTTGACCCTTCTGTTATCTATAGTCACTCTTGGATACGCAGTGGGCAGAGGAAGGACAGCAGACGTCTCTGTATGCTTTGGTTGCTGGTTATGTCTGCCTATAGTTCCTCCCCTCGGTGTGAAAAGTCCCGTGCAAATTAAACACGGCTGGCTCGCTTTCTGATCCAGTTCCGGATTTCTTCTCCACACCAGCCGCCAACAGCAGTCACACGGATGAGGGGAGATCTGCCAAGCATCTCCTCTGCAGTGCTCTGCTCTCCTCTGGGATTAGCCGCACTGCATTCCCACCATCAGCAGCACCGAGGCCATCACACACACACGCACAATTCAGCGTAGGCTGGGGCGGGGCCGTCTATACAAACAAACACACACATAAATTCCTTTTCTTTCTCTTCTCTGTCTTTCTGTCTCCCACAGACTCACACCAGTCTGCTTTTACCTTTTCTGTTTCACTCTCACACACACCCAAACACACAGCACCGAATCGATCGACAGCAAACATCCACTCTAGTTTGCCCTGTGAGATGCAAATGTGATGTTGAAGGTTGACAAAAGTTTTTTAAAGGTTGTGGTTTTGTTGAGTCCTCCCAACCCTGACAGGACAGAGACCCTCTCCCCTCCCCTCACCCGCCCTGGGGACGATGGATCAGATTGTATGAACAAGAGGTCAGCACACACATTATTGCATATCGCTGAAAGGCTTGCAGCTTTGCCGTGCAAAGATCATCAGTCAGACTTACACATAACACACTGATGATTTAAACCTATGATGATCAATTTTGTATCTGTAGTAGATAGTAGAATGTAATGTAATCGCTGCAGACATGTTCACAGAGCCTGTTTGTTTTTGGTCCTGTTCTGTTGGACTTGTGGTGTTTTTTCCCTCATCACATTCTTCAAAAGCAAAGACCAGAAGCTACCCACCATGCTACCCACCACATTTGGTGAAATAAATTAGCTTTCCTTTCTTTCTTCCGTGCTTTCACGTCCAACCACCGCCACCTTTCACCATTTATCTTCCATGCCTCCTCCTGAGCAAGAGGTGCATCCCAACGGAGGGAGTCTGGAGTGACCTTGGACCCCCGCTGCGTTCTCTTGGGTCATGATTGCAGTTGTTAAATAACGATAGATGATTAGCCAAAGACAGGGGGGATTTCCTCTGCACTATTTTGTCTGCAAACAAAAGAGGCAATCAGTTTAGTGGAGGCTTGATTAGGCTTTTCCTGGGGAGAGCAGGTAATTCCCACTAATGACGCCCTGAGAGAGAGCCTGGGGATTGGCTGACTGCGGGATGATGCAGGCATGCATGTGAGAAAATGTCTTCACGGTGAAACAAGCTGCGTCTGAAGAAGAAATAGGCAGTGTAGTCGCATGCACATAAAATCCAACATATCACCAGTCTGCAAACAATCCTGCAGCATTGCTTGATGCTCCAAAATACAGTACAGTGCACATCGATGACTCAAATTAATCTCCAGCAGAGGGCACCATGGATGCTTTCTATTTATAGTAGTTGACTAAGATTTCTAAAGGGGATTAGAGGCTTCCTGAGGATGCCTTGCTCTGTTTTCAGGGGAAAAAGGCCTATTTTCTCTGACTGAGCACTAGCAGGAGACTGTACAGCAGGCGTTCATCCATTCCTTAGTATTATGCAACAGAGTTGATTGATGAATGTTAAATCTGTGGATGGATTTTTGCATGTCGTTGGTGTCATAATGTTTACCTAACACTATATAATAATATAAATATATATTGGATTTTGAGTGTTTGTATCAGGTGAGACGCTGTTAAATGCATTTGATTGCGACAATACTGTACTATTGAATGTGAAAGATTTGCTCATTGGAAGCTGTTTGTTCCATGCACGGCGTTGGCAACTAATACACATATCTCACATCTCCTGGTGAGAAGACTTTTGCCTAAACCATTTTTGGCAGCACTAAACTTGACTCAGTTGCTATGGACACAGATGATGTTTTCTTTTTGTTTTTCAACCTTTTTTTTTTTCTCTCATCTGTGTCCATGACAACAAAATGGCTGTTACAGGGAATGGTATGCATTTTAAGACCCAAGAAAGAGAGGAGGAGTAATGCGTTCATTAGTTATAGCAGGTTAACACAGGCAAGGTTTGATAATCGTACTGTTGCTTGTTATTTTTGTGCCCGGTCCATGTCCAAAATCTCCAAAACCTTCACTCACAGTGAACTGTGTTTCTCATTACTTTCATTTTGCGAACATTTTCACATTAAATTGCTGATCCAGTCGATAAATTATGGCCAAATCATAATATAGATATTATGCGCAGGGATAAACTGACTCGTCACACAGTGAGTGAATCTAAACTGAAGCCCAAAGGCAAGATGAGGGCGGAAAGAAGTAGGAGGAGGTGGAGGGATATCCCTGATGATGGTGTGCTGCTGTGGTCTCTTATGTTTGTTTGTTTGTTTGTTTGCTTGCTTGCTTGCTTGTTTGTTTGTAAAGGGTCACCAATGAAGATTTGCCTTATGGCATGAAGAACTGAGAAACACGTCCAATAAACTACCCTATCATCACTATCTATACACTATCACTACCATTTAATTGCAAGTTTTCCTTCAGAAATGTTCTTTCATTCAATGAACTCTGATACAACCTCATTTGAATCCCCCTACTAAGCATTTATAAGCATTTAATAAATGGTTTGTTATCTTAATCTAGTTGTAAAACTAAGGACCCAATTGTTGTCAACAAACACACAAACAGATATTTAAGCATCCATGACTGGTGTATAAACTGTTAATGAATTCATCAACAGTTCACACACCAGTTACGGACGCTTCATTAGAAGAAATATTGCATCGATAAACTATAAAAATGTGCTACATCTGCTTACAACTAACAGGTTAGATACTCCTTATAAATGCAAATCGAGATGTTAATAATAAAATGTTAGCCATACTAATAGATCACCCTGTTTATTGGTTGCTCCTATTGCATGACCACTAGATGGCAGTGTCAAGTCAACCATCAGCCAAGACTGGGGCTGTGTGGCCACCAGGCTCATTATTAGCACATGATGAGGCTGCACTTCTTGAGAGAAGCAAATGCAGGCTACTAGATGAATATTTAAGAGGGATAAAGGAAACAAACTGAGCAGCAAACAAATTCAACACAAGTGGACATCCAAGGTCATTGTGAAATAAGATAACCACCCCCGAGGCTCTCGACTGAGCTTTTACAGTCATCATTGATGAATAACAGATGCTTTTATGTGTGCATGTGTTAGAAATGTTGCTCATCAGGACGGCGTCACATCTCATTTTCAGAGACAATGCCTGTTTTGCAGCGACCTCCTTTAAGGTGCCCGTATTATCAATTATCTAATAAGCTAAGGTAAGTCACAAAGGTTTTGGACACGCTTACATCAGAGGACATAAAACACTGCTGGATAATACTGTATATACTGCTCAGAGCATATATATGTATGCTGTATGATATGTATACATTTTAGAAGTATTCCAGCCATGCAGATTTAATATGTGAAGTAACCTGCTTGGAGTCTTTTTAAAATGATTTTACCAATGCAAATAATAATAATATAATAATCAGGAGACCTGATACTCAAAGGCTTATACAATAAATGCAGCATACAGTATCTGTTATGAAATGCCATGTAACAGTACAGCAGGAATGACGTTCAGGTCTTAATAAAACAGACATTACATTCAGCTGTTCTCAGCTGATATGAAGGGTCACGTTTACTGTTAATTCAGCAGTCAGAGTTCAGATAAACTGACTGTGCTGCGTACTTTATTGTAGATTATATTGCACGCACACCTTTGACTGTCAAAGTATGAATATGACTGTGTAAATGGTTAACTAGCTAAATGACATCATGTAACCAGCACATGCAAATTTGAGTTACGTATCTGAATGCCTTCTACGTTGAGAAATAATGAAGAATAAGAAATGATTACATCAGTTTGTTCAGTTTGATCTTTTCCGGATGACATCTGAGGGCTAATTTCTTGATAGTGTTGAAACAACCACATGAAGGGGTGAAGGTGGGGGTAAAACACACACACACACACACACACACACACACACACACACACGCATGCACGCACACACACAAAAATGCATTTCCACAAAATACTGCAGTAAAAAGGGAGAGAAAGGAGGTATTAAAGATCACAACCTCAAATATCAACTCTGCACAGTGTTGCCAAGTCCTGTTGCTATGGAGATTGCATCCTACTGCAGGTGTGAGTAACGACAGAGAAAGTCAACTGTGCTTCCCTCTCTGTGTCTCTTTCTGCTCCTTAGTATCTTACATGGTCCTGCATGTGTAAGCGCATGTGAGTGTTAGTGTGTGTTTCCACGTCAGACACGCTACTAAACGCCCTTGAAGATTAAACCTAGAGCTATGTGTAAATATGCTCAGGCATTGAGCACTTTTTAAACTTTCCCTGTGATTTCTGTGTGTGTTCATTACAGACACACAGCAGATCGCAATAAAAGGCTTCATTTTCAAATCTTAACATATTTTCTGCCATTGTATCGGGGAGGTCTCTCAAACAAGCGACAATGGAGGATCTCTGGACTGTGCAAATATAATTATCCCTCAGGCAGGGTGTGCACAATGTAGGCTGAAATAAATAGATGCATGCGTCCACTGCTAGGAGATCTTCAGTTAACCGAGATGGCATTGCTTTGCTTCAGCGCTGTTGGAAGAAATCCAGTCTGAAACGCTGAAAAGATCTGACCTGGCAAGATGTGATATGGCTGTTGTCTGTTGGTGGTGTTGGCACTTGTTTTCGGGATGTGTCTAGCAAAAATACTTCAAAATAACTCAATCAGTTTTCCTTTCTTGCTTCGCAGTGATCAGTACAGTGACAGGCTTTATCGTTTTTCTGGCTCAAGTGATCAGCGCCACTAACACACACACATAATTACATCCAAAGCCCTACCCCCCTAAGCGATTAATCACTTAGTAGATCAACAGAAAATGTATCAACATCGATTTTGATAATCCAATAATGATTTAAAGTTAAATAACACATATACTCTCACTCTCAGTTCTGATGATTTGCTGCTTTTCGGTGTCTAATAAACTGAATATATTTATGTTTTGGACCCTGACAAACATTTCAAGACAAGACATCACCTTGAGCTCATGGGAATCTAGGATGGGCATTTCCACCATTTCCTAATGTTTTGTAGATCAAATGATTCATTAATTGATTAAAAATAATTGTATTATAGTTATTCTCTCTAACGTTACATTTAAATGAAGACAACTTTTTCCAGAAGAATTACACCCTCACATTGACTTGTCCAGTTCTATCAGATTTGGAGCTGTTGTCATGCACTGCAGGCGGCTGCTGCTCGGCTTCCTTGTGGCTTTGTATCCTTGAGTCTAACCGAGGCAGACTGAGAGAAGCTTATTAATCCCAGGGCTGAAGGCCACAATCAGAAAAAAAAAAAAAAAAAAAAATCACTCACTGTGTGACATAAATAGACATCTAATGTTGATAATCTAAACATACAGGACGAAGTGCAGATGTTAAGATCTAGCATACTTGATCCACCATTGTTATTAATAGGGGTTGACATTTTCACAGTTCATGGCTCAATCACTCTATGCAAGCCTTGGCAAGCCTGCACATTTGTATTACGATGCATAAAAGCTCAACCAAGTGTCCAAATTTGTTCATAACATGTATTTTGAAGTACAAATAAAAGCTAAAGATAACCAGTCTGCAGTGAAGGAGCACAAGGCGGTTTCTACTTCCACGATTAAAGCTGCAAAAAACCAAGCGAAACACAAAGGTAATGAAGGTGAAGAGGAGGACGGAGCAAAAGACGTAATTTACACTATTGTGTCATCTTAATAAAAGCCTCTGTTTTACCTTATTGTTTCTTGCACATGGCCTAAAAAAACACTGACAAATGACAAATTGAAAACCTAATGATCTGTATCTCATCAGCAGCCGAATGGAAAGGGCAACAGTTTGATAAACAAATATAAATCAGAGATGGCAGGTCGATGATTGTGGCAGGTACAATTTTAACTTGGTGGATTTTGGCACAAGAAGGTCATTGCCAACGCCAACCACATTAGTCCGACACGATACACAGGATGTAAAATGCAATGAATTTAATTGTAGCGACCGAAAAGTGCATATACACTGCAAAGGTTTTCTGACTTCCCAGGCCTCTATGTGGCTCTCAGGCCTAAACCTGAAGACATAAGTCATTGAAAACGGTCACAAATACGTAGTTTGATTTACAAAAAGTGGTCAGTAATTTTTAAAAAAAGCAGCTGGGCACTGTAGTTTTTAGCAAACGTCACTCAAAATGAAGAAAACAGTGTGCATTTGTAGGGGACTATTTCAAATTCAAAGACGATTAAAACACATTTTGTACATCAGTGAACATTTATGACAGCAGGATGGTGCATGTGAAATTTATACTTTTCAATTAACCACAATGCCCTGGTTCATTGTAATGAAGCAACATGTCACCCAATGCAACAGGGTGGCTCGCTGATGTATTTTAAATTCTTTTTTTCAGATTGACAGACGTCTATGACACAGAGGATATTTGGTTGGTTTTAGTCTTTTCACAGGATTTGTTGACAATAACAAAAACAAAGAGACCTCCAGCCCTGCTCTTTGAATCTGCACCGTCAGCTGAGACAAGAAAGAGACCAACACACACTGAAGAAGCTTGAAGATGGGTTCATGCTGGGTGGGACGGTTGTGCTGAAGGAGCTGTTGATGCACTGCAACAGCTGAGATAATAGCGTTTTTATTGAGAGCACTCGTCAACAGTGGTATAACCTTGCCCCGGCCTGGTGAGCACTAGGCTGTAGTCTAAGCGATGGCACTCTGCCAGGATCTGACCATTAAGGCTCATTAGTCCCTATTGATAGCCCTGATGATAGGCACTCTGAAAGGAGGCAGCCAAGGAAAAGGTCAGCGTATGGATCTTAATTTGACCTCACTAACCCGTCACTGATTGGCAGCATCTGTCATCCTTAGATTTAATTTAAGAGTGATTGAGTGCTGCGGAGACGGTATTGGCAATAACCCCTGCGGGCCCTCTAATCTCCCCTGTTCTTCCAGAGGAAATCTGTGTCTGGCACCCGTTATGGCACAACTGTCTCCTGTGCCCATTTAATTTAGGCAGTGAATACAGTCGGATTGGTGCTAGGGCCATGTACGTGCTGTGGCAATTTCTCGTATTAGTCTTCCATTTTGAAGTCACAGTTGTTCTGTCCATGTTATTGTATTGTCAGCATTTTGATCTCAGGTGTTTTCAGTGAAACAGGTTAGTGTAATTTGTTGTCTGTCTTTTCAATAAATTAGATGTAACGTGTAAAGCTGCGCTGTTGGCTCTGTGAAGCTCAACTAGAGGTGATTTGAGCTAAATGCTAACCCTAGCATGCTGTGTTGTTATGCTTAGCATGTAACATCTGCTAATTAGCACTAAATGCAAAGTACAGCTGAGGCTGATGGGAGTGTCTCTGTCAAAAAGTGTTTTCATTGCAGAGAGGAGATCGTGTGGCTCAGGTCCGCTTCAGATCCTCCTGGAACTATGTTTTTTTTTTGTTTGTTTATGTTTGCATCTCTAATGCCGTCATCCTGATCATCCTGTCCATTCTGTACAAATGAAAAATCTATCTGGTCTGAGAGACGGAGCCCTCCTCTGTTGTGGGTCCTGAGTTTGGGTCCTTATGGTGGTGCTAGAAGAAAAGTCAGGGGATCACCCAAGTCAGTATACACTGGGAACGCCAGAGGAAACATGGAATTAGACGACATCAACCATTTCCAGTCTCTACCAGAGAAGAGAGAGGACGACACGAGAGAGAGAGAAGATGCTGGGGACTGATTATGTAATGGAGGGACTTGTTTACGTGTCCCCTCTGAGTTCATGTTAGCTGAAGGAAGACACCCTGCCTTTGCGGCTCTTCTTGGGCTCTGCCACATTGCATTAATGTCTTTATTCATAGTGACTGGTAATTGGCCTACTTTGAGGCGAGCGTTTGTCTCTTATGCAGAATTGTACAGTAAGGAAAGGGGGTAGAAACGGCTAAGTGGAAGTGCAAACACCACTACAGCAGCTTCAGTTCACACTGCAGCGATTAGTGACTTGTAATTTGCAACAGTAAAGTGTGTCCATTTGAGAAAGCCGTGCCAAGAGTTTAAACTATTGCACAAGAAAGGTCATTTGACTTCAGTTTGGAAATTAGTCATGTTCCAACATGTTCCAACATCTTGTCTTCCAGACTGACCTTCCTCTCCAGCCGAGTCTCACGGCAATTCATGAAACTGTCACAGAAGTTAATCTATTGATTCGTGCTCATGGAACGAATTTCCCTTCTTTTTTCATGCTTTTCAGGACAACTTTTAAACTAATACATCCTGCCTCCTTTCCCTGGACCAGTTGACGCAAACCTATACTGTATTGCTTGTATACACCGTATTGATTATTACAACTATTTTGCCTGGGAGGACCTGCAAGGCTAACTAAAGATCAGAAATGTCCCTTGCAGTGGAGAACAAACGGTTGTTTTTTCATGTTGGTTGAAGTTTCAGTGCAAACATTATGAAAAAGCAACAAGGACAAAAACCCTGTAAGTTATGGAGGTTTAATATTGCATCCAGCTAATGCCATACCTTTAGCAGGTCAAGGTCAACACCCTGAAAACATTTAAGTTTTTCATATTTTGGCACCATGCGTTTATTTAATTCAGCAACAGTAGCTTAAAGTGCGCAGAAGAGCGGATGGTATATCCTCTCTCATCTCAATAATTCTCCAGCATATCAAGATTAAATTTTTCAAGGTACATGCACCTTGCAGAAAACACAGTTAAGCTGACTGTGACATGTGTGAAATTCAATTACAGACCTGCTGTGGATGCACTCTGTGTAACTCAGGGAGATTGGAGGAAGCGGCAGCCAGGTGGCGACCCTGTAGGCAGCAGCGAGCACAAATCACAATGGCCTGGGCCGCTGCCAAGAGCTGGGATTCTGCCATCACACAGCCCACCAACACTCCAAGAGCAGCTCATGGTCACTCATCACAGACACTCTCCACGCGTCTCTCTCTCTCTCAGTGCACTCAGGTCAGTAGAAAGGGAATGCAATACACATTGTTGGCCACTTCGCTCTATAATTCATGTCCTGCTCTTAAAATAGAGTACTCAAACAGTACGCACTGTTTCATCTTTGGCTGCAAAAATAGAATCATGCATGTGGAGTAAAAAGCTGCATGTTTTCAGATAAAGGGGGATTATACTGACACATTAGAGATGATGAAATGTGGTTTATACTGTATACAGTGACACCATGTAGGTTGGGTAAACAGTCTGGTGTGGGGTCGTCTCTTTACACAACTGGACATCAAATCACTGTGCAATTGGCTGATTCTCGTCGGCGAAGGTTCAACCAGGCAGACATGATATCTGCATGTGCATAAGCCCAGACTTCCTACATGTGACCAAGACTCACTCAATGGCCCCCGGGGATCCTAGAACATCTCTGCACTGTTACACAACAGTTGTGAGCGATGGGAGTGTCAGCGAACAGCACATGGCCACAGCCATCTCCGATAACAAGACGAAAACCAATGTATCTGCACTGAATGTGTAACTAAACACACATGATCTGAAGGTTAGATATTGCGTGTGATGGTCAGTAGTATCAGTACTGTAAGTGCTCAAACATAATGCAGCCAGTGTCTGGTGGGTCCAGTTTCTCCCACTCCCCCGCTCATGAGTTGTGAGTGACAGGCCAGCTAAGCGGTCTTGACACAGGAGAATCAGCCTGAGTTGAGAGGGAGCAGCCGTGGGAGCAATGCCTGCCTGCCACATTGGAGACATGTCAGCCTCCATTCCAGTTAAAGTCCCAAAACCATGTTGAACTGCAACTGAGTGAGGCCTGTGAAACAAACAGAAAATGAATTTGTCTCTGCAGTATGTTAATTTAATGACAAAGAAAAAATAACGCAGGTGTTTTCTTCCAAAATTGTTGTCATCCACCAAAATTAAGATTTATGCATTCATTCATTCACTGGGCCACTCAAGGGGTCCTTGAGCTGCTCGAGTGCTCCCAAAAGGGCCCCTCTGTTTACTTCAAGTGCCACTTTGAGGAGACCTGAGGGTGAAAATTAAGCCTAATGATAGACTGATGCTTCATAGATCAGTTATTAATAAGAACAAGGTTTGGGTTGCCAAGTTGGGAAACACTGTATCTGCATGGTTGATGTTAATCCACTTACCCCATGAAATTAATCAGCAGATTCCTTTGTTTGACCTCCGACCTTCTGGAAAACTTAACATTTACAACGGCCAGCTGTAAATCAATGTAAAAACTATTTAAAATATAAAATATGACCCTTTATTAGTGTTTTTATTAACATTTGTAACCACAGAAATTAAAAAGTTAGATCTTTATGTTGGAGTAGTTATAGCTGCTACTGGCCAAAAGGTTTTCCCAGCATGCACTGGGCACTGGCATCCTAAACAGATCTCAGATCTATCAGACCAAGCAAGAGAAAAATCTTTAGCTTTTGTGCTTTAGCATTCATATGGATCTATTATTTTTCTGTTGGCTTTTTTGCATGTGGCTCCACACTGTTAATACAGTCAAGGGGAAATGTGTGCAGCTAAAGCTTCAGCATCCAGGAAACACTTTTCAAAATCTTTGGTTGCCCTCTTTGAAGAAGTTGTGTGGCCTCTGACAATTCGGCTATTTGTCTCAACATTACTGCATTGCAGATTTTACCCCCACATCAGTCTCTTTTTTTATTTAATTCCCCTCTATGGATAAACCAGATCGTTTAACACCACATCATGCTTTAACGGGATTTCAGATGTCTGTTTGTATGTTTGCTTACTCACTTTCAATCAAATAGGCTGTGACTGCCACAACAGCCAACTTGTTTGTTCCTACATGACAATGAGCATGAGGGAGCCTGGATAAAATCCAGAAAGCTGTTTCTAAAAAGGGAAGGAGTAATTAGTAAATGTCATTTGAGAAGAGTATGGCGAATTAGAAGCCTGGTGGATCATGTAATTAGGACTGGAGCCTTTTCATAGGCGGCTCAGAGAAGGACGAGGACACCACAGCAGCATCCTCTGCTGAACACTGACAGCACTACGAGCTGTGACAGAAAACACCATCTGACACACATACACACACACACACACACACACACACACACACAAACACACACACATATTTCTGGACGCAAAGACACATGCGGACGCAGAGCACAATGTCAAACAAGTCTGACAGTGATGCATGACTGTTGTAGTTCTTAGTTGTTTTTTCCTCTTGTTCCACATATCTGACCAGATGTCATGAATGTCACATGTGGAGAACAACACATGGTCAACATGCAGACATGTAGTGTGAGAGAAGATTTAGGTTCATACACACTCATACACGTTTTAAATAAAATAAGGTTTGATGTGATATTTTGACATTTTATCAATTTTGAATGACATTCCCATTACAACAGCATTTTTGTTTGATTGATTTTTTTCTCTCATTCATTTACATATAAAAACATGTTCTCTTGTGTAAAATAGAATTCCTATTAATTGCTATGGCCAGGACAATAAATACATTTAATCAAAAACCATCCAAAAGCATTGTTCTTTCAAACCAAGTGTGGATTTCCACGTGTGGTTATGTTAAAATTTGACTTAGTGGTGAAACAATTAGCTGATTAATCAATCATAGAAAATGAATACTATTATTTTGTTTAATTTTTCTTTGTCCTTTTATTGCCTTCCTTAGACAGGGGCAGCTGAAGTTAAACAGGAAAGCAGCAGAGAGGGGATGACATGCAGCAAAGGGACGTGGGTTGGAGTCAAACCCAGGCCACTGCAGAGAGGACTCAGCCTTTGTACAAAAGACACATGCTCTACAAGGCAAGCTACCGGGGCGCGACAGAAAAATTAATTTTGGAAATTGATCAGTCATTCAACAAGCAAGATATGGCAAATATTTCTAAAATATTTGCTGGTTTTGTCTGTTTCATATTGTTAAAAATTGAGAATCTGGGACACAAATCATGAAACACCTACAGCTCTTGGACATTTTGGACACAATTGTCTTGAATTTTATAGACTAAACGATTAGTCAGTTAATTAAAAAAAGTTTAATTGATGACAAAAAAAAAAAAAGAGTTTAACTTAACCATCAGAAGATGGAAGACACAAAACACCTTCTTACCATGATTGTTTAAAGTAATATCCCATCTTCTTCACAGTGGTCAGCTGTCTTGCATGCATGAGAAGCGAACAGCACGGATGTCAGCTCTTTTATTATGAAGAGAAATACACTCTTATCAGTCCTTACTGACACTCATGTGAAAAAAACACACATGCCCTCCCTCCTCAGTGAGAGTTTTCTCCAGCAAGAGTCGCTGAGGGGCTGCTGACTTAGATCACTTTAAACATACACATGCAGGCGCACACTCATTAAAGTATCTAGTAAGTGTTAACTTTCAGACACACGGATCATTTTCACTCTTGCTGCTCTCTCAGGATGCAGTGATCCATGGAGCAGGGTGGACTGAGGAATCACCAGGCCAAGCCCTGTTGTGTTGCACCTTGGCTCAAAGTGTTATCACCCCACCCCACCCACACACATGTGTGTGTCTATGCAAATCTATTCAAAACTTGGCAACATTTATTATTCAGCACACATAGCTTATGTTTGATCAGTTTATTACAAAACAGATGTTCACTCTCATTGCTCTACATCTCACCCAGAGTTTCACTGATCACCTGCTTTACTTTTATTTTGGAATATTTGGTTAATATTTAACCAGAGATTGACTAATTGAAGAGGGGAAAAGGGGGCTTGTTGAGGGAGGCGCTGCATAGCCTGAGGGGATTTATGGCAGAGTAGATCAGATAGAGCACAGATAACAATGGAGATGGAGTAATAAATAAATCTCCTCTCTGAGAAGTAGCCGGAGGACTGACAACAGCAGATTACAGCCTGTGCCTTTTAAACAAATTGGGTGCTCAAAGAAGCATATTGGCTGTGTGCTCGAGCATGTTTTATAGTGCAGATCTGTAACCACTGAGACACACGCGCCTGTCAGATCCCACATGACATCATGGTGCAGTTCAAACGAGCTCACACTGCACATTCAGTCGCTGTTTTTGTTTTTTTTTTGTTTTTTTTTTTGCAATTACCCTTTTAACTAATTGACCTGTTACCTGCTGTCTCACCCTGTATTACAAAAGATGAATAAAATGACAAGATCAACAAGAGAGGAAGAGGGGTGAGATTAAAAGAACGGGACCAGCCTACGGTTTCTATAACCTGTAAGTGTATTTCTGTTTGTTGGGTTGTTTCATCTGGAAAAAACGTATAAACCTCAATTAACCTGAAAACATATATGCAACGCTGAAATGAGACATTTAAAATCATGGTTTTACACCACATCCTGAATAAACCCTCAGACATTTTGAAGACAAACCATACATGGGTTGAAACAAACTGTATTTGCTATCGGAAATTGATAGGTATCTGATAATAAAATGAATCTTGTTTGAGTCTATGTCCTACTGTAAGATACCACAGAGCCAATATGGGACAGCAGTTTATCTTCTGCTATCTACTTCCTGTCACTGGCTGCACTCTTTAAAATGCAGCTGCAGCAACAACTGATCTTAAACAGTCAGAGCACATATTAAAGGACCAATGCTAGTGTGTTTGGAAGTTTTATCCTATTACTTTACACTGCAGCTACTCGTTTCTTAAAGCCAATTATGGTTTGTTTGTTTACTTTTTTTTTTAAAAATATATTATTTCTTTACCATTTCCAGCAAGTTTCACAAGACATTTTAACATGTCACAGTAGGAAAAGCACAGTATAAACATGATATACTAGGAGTTATAATTAAACTCAACCTAAACATATAAACACAAAGATATCATTGCATAAATTCTTGGCATGGATGTTAAGTTTTAGTATTTGAACAAAGCATACAAAACACAGGTATGGTCCTGTATGTTGAGCATAAAGTGCTTTTTACTTGTCTGTTGGGTTATTTTGTCCGGTCCTTTGTAAATGCTATTTAACCATGGAAGTTCTCATTCATGACCTTGGGATGTCTATTTATCAAGGTGGATGAAGACCATGAGATGCAGCTGAAACCTCGGGGGGGGGGAAAAATAACACACACTGTAGCCTCAAGCTGAGATTTTTTTTTTTTTTAGGGTTTTGAAAATGTAGTCCTCCAGAAGTTTATCTACATCCCCAAAATTACTCCAATTTAAGCCACTTTTGTTTTATGTAACCACTTCAAAAACTCAGAATATCCGCATTAATGTTTGCTTCGCCATGAACAAGAAGTTTTAAACTAAACATTGTTCAGCTGCCTGCTAAATGGCCAATTTCTCTATTGAACATCTGCCATGTTCCATGTTTTCCTTCTTGTATCTCTCATTGTTGATCCTGAGAAAACTTATGCGGCATCTTGTTGAAACGTCCCTGTCCAAGGTCCTGAAATCTGCTTTCCCAAGCATGCGTCATGTGACTTCACCCAGCTCTGCCTACCTCAGCACCAAGCCTACTGGTTTCTGGAGATTTCATGTGAGAAAAGGACAAACCCCGAACCCCTTCCCCTCTCATATTGCGCTGTCGAGACTGTTTTTTTTTAATCGCCTCCCTTTTTTTCCCGTCTTTTTTTTTTCTTTTTACTCGATCGGATAATGTGGACCTTCAAAGCGCTCGGAGTATGACAAAAGATTTTAGGATGCTGGACTTGTGCAGCTCGTTTTGTTCCTCTCTTTTTACTTAAATGCCAACACGGTGAATGCGTCGGACAAGAGTGGACAAGCCTGCTGCTAGTGGTCCGCATTCAGAAAGTCAACATCTTTAGTCTTTCTTGATTTTTTATTCTTCACTGGAGCGACTTCAGAAGGATGTAACGACCGATCCACCTTGCGCAGCTCAAGTCTCCTCATCAAAATGCAGAAGGGAATACGACTTAATGATGGTCATGTCACCTACCTGGGGCTTTTGGCAAAAAAGGATGGTACAAGACGAGGGTGCTTGAGCAAAAAGAGCTCTGACAACACGAAATGGCACACAAAGTGGTTCGCTTTGTTACAAAATATGCTCTTTTATTTTGAGAACGAGTCCAGCTCTCGACCCTCGGGATTATACCTGTTGGAGGGGAGCATATGCGACAGGGCGCCTTCACCGAAACCTTCACAGTCAGCTAAGGAGTGTTTGGAAAAGCAGGTATGGAGAGCGTGCGCACGCATACATACAAACACACACATGCACAATCACACACACACACACACACACACACACACACACACACACACACACAGACTCTGTCACTCATCGCTTTATTGTTTTTCCAGGGTTCATGTTAAAATATTGACGAGGTGCAACACTGAATGTGAAATTGCAAATGCCTGTGAACTCTATTTTAAGCGCCCTTTTCTTATGCACACATTCTTGGTATCGCATGATGACCTCAAATCCAGCGCAGCAGAATAGCACGAGGTTCCAGCTTGCTGTATTGCTTGTTATGTAATCCATGCATGGCATTAATGATGAGGTAACAATATTAACACCTAATGATATTACAGCAGCTGTGGCGATGGGCTATGCAGTGCTTTAGGTTGCAGCAAACCCCGAGCTTGATCCTTTTTTCTTTTTTTTTTTTCTTTTTTATTGGAGGGGGACTTTTCAGCGGTGCATAAAATGTAAATAGATTCCTCTTCTTATCAGGTTGGAGCATTTGCATCCTGGTTGGTCACACATTTTGCATTTGACTTTCAGTCATCATCATATTAACGTTTTAGGGCGGAGAGTGATATACCTTATGCTCCCTCCAACAAAACATGCAAAAAAAAAAGTTGTTGCCTCATGGTTTCCATCCTGTGGTGAAATCAAGAAATTACAGTTGAAGCTCAAGAAACAGCAGGGTGCCAGTGGACAGTCAGCTCTAATCTAGACTTTAATGAAATAATTCAGCCTGAAAATGGATATTTTATTTGCATTATAGATTTAGTTTTGTCACTTCTAATAAGTTGTGTCTTTTAACTCGCGTATCTTGTCAGAACGACAACATGTAAAGGGATTCATATCTGCATATGTAAGCGTTCACTTCATCGTAAAGGATCTCCACTGCCTGCTTCTCAAAACACGAGAATGAGGAGCAGACGGGTTAACAGGTCGGTTAATGTTGTCATTGTGAATAAACAGTCGGGGGACATAATGCTTCACTGCCACCAGCTCTCCTCTCCTCTCCTCTCCTCTCCTCTCCTCTCCTCTCTCCAGGCTCTGTGCCTGACTCTGTAGGTAGGGCTGCAATCCAAAGTGAGTCCAGGCTCTTCCTGTGAACAGCTGCCTTTGCGCTGACAAAGCAGAATGCAACACACTGGCTAATGTTGTGCTCTCACAGTTGCTTTAAAGGCACCCAAAAAACCTCCCTGAAAGAATTTGGATTTGTTTTTTATTTTTGTCAGCAGTGCTGCTTCCTCTGCATTGTGCTGCTGACAAAAACACATTCATGTCAACATGCTGAGAAAAACCTGATCCATATAGATCTCTGCCATCTCGGACTAAATTCACCAAAAAACTATAAAGAAGACATCTGATTCTCTTTGTTTTGTGAATCCTGTTTGCAGAGAGGGAAAGCGCTGAGAGCTACACAAATAATAAATGACTAATGTGGCTGATGTGACGGGCTGCTGAAGAGTTACCTCTCAATTGTAAACAAATAAACAACCTTAACAAGGACAAATATGAGTGAGAAAATATCACTCCTGTCTCCCATCCCCACCTGGATTTATGGTTTTGAGGCAACGTTTTAGCAATCCACCATAATCCCCACCTTATATTTATCCTCAAATGCAGTTAGTGTGAAAATGATAATGCGTTTGAGCCCGAGGTTTCTATGGCAACCCTTATTTGCATCCTAAAGAATTATGCAGTTGGAAGAGGCGGGGTAACAGAGAGCAGAGAAGTAGCGTGTCGCATCTCTCCTATTAATGCGAGGAGCGTTATCTGGGCTAAATTTGTTCCTTGCAGTACCTTGGAGGGGTCAGAGTCCATTTATAGAAAACACCGCTTGCTCACACTGGGAAACAGAAGCACTTTAACCAATAACACAAGAAGCTACGGAGCAAGAGATGGTTGATTTCGTCCGAGCTGTACTGTAAATCAAAAGATAATAAAATGATTACCCTGCACTCTTTAAGGTCTGCACGTCCAAACTAAATCTAAATCATTAAAATGAAAGTGATTACCAACACTTCACCAGGGTATATATCACAGTATAGAGCTCGCTGTGTGATTCAGGAAAGTCCTTTTTAAGTGTTGCTGCAATAAAACAGTTTATCAGCCAGTAGCTATTATACAAGGCAAAGGAATTATTCTACTCATGTAGGAAGAACAATTAATCAAAACATGTCTAGTTAATTATTTACACTCATATCCACAGCATAGCAAGAATGAGTTTTTCCCGTGTAACAAAAGAAACCTGTTGTGTAATGATTGATAATGCCGCATCAATCTCATATTTCTGTTAAGATCAGTCAAGATTTTTAAAGGTGCATGACTCAGCCATAAACATAAAGCAGGAAGCAGACAGTGAGCTTAACATCGCCTCACACCAGACACTCACCGCACTCTTCAGAGATCATGAGGGAAAACTACAACAACATGCATGCCTCTCTGCCAGAAATAGAATTTCTTTGACGGTAGGGTGAATACCTAATTAATGTGAAGATGGAAGAGCAGTCAGCCATGAATAATGATCAGCTGCAGGTTGATAGGTGCCTGTTGAACATCTGCAGGCCAAAGATTACAGTCTGGTCTGCCTCAAGATGGAAAGATGACATTTTACATATGGGAGTTGTGATATTGTTTTATTTATTTATGTTTTATGTGTATAAGATATATATGATATATGGAGCTTTTTTATCATTAAAATGATGAAGGCTAATTTCTAACATTCAAAGGAAAATTGTATTTATAACGCGTGATGAAAATAAAAATAATTTCCCCTATATAGATAGATGTAAAATGTACTTGTACCCACTCTGCAAATGGACACACCTCACTATATTTGCTATATAGAGACAAAACTTGCTAAGCAAAAAATAGCAGTACTCTCTAACGAGTTAAGATTTTGCATTCTAAACTGTAGTCAAGCTAAAGAAAAAGTATTAGCAGTAAAATAAGACGTAGAAGTACTCATAAGCGAGTGTGGCTGCCTACAAATGAGGAAATAGCAGCCAAATTTGTCCCAGCCAATGACCTGTGCTTAATCTATAAAACACCAGTAAATTATTTAATAATAATAATAATAATAATAATAATAATAATAATAATAATAATAATGGTCTAAACTTTTCAGTTGAGCTTCAGTTGCTAGGAAACAGGTATTGCGCAGGAACCAAGCTGGGGGAGGCTTCCCTCGCTGTGCTCCATCAATTGCACTGGTGGGCGAGGAAGATGTGGCTTCCCCAGGCCCTGTGTGGTTTTAAATCACCCGCTTGATGTTTGCAGCAGGGAGGCAGTGGAACAAACACAAAGACAAAAGCAGTGGAGACGCTTCAGTTAAGCCACTATATAATAGATTTATCTACAAGGTATGCAATAATGAACGCTCCTTTTCTGTGTGGAACATATAACATGTCAGGTTAATGATAGTCCTGTTGTTTCTAACAATTCCTCTCTCCTCCATTTGTTGTTTCAGTACTATTTCACTGTCAGCTTCACCCATGAAAACCAAAAGGCGCTCGAGTTACGGACAGAAGATGTAAAGGATTGCGATGAATGGGTGGCTGCAATATCACACGCCAGGTAAAGGCACACGTCAGTGAAATGTGCAGACATGGCAATTAGAAGTTGAATTAGTCAGTAGCGGGTAAGTAATCTTTGACTGCTCAGTCTGTAGGGATTGTTGCCATGGTTTCGTAAGTGGGGTTAAAATATGAGGAATGACAGAAAAAATGCTTTGTTCACAAGAAAAACCTGATTGCTTTGATGTGAGATGGAACTACATACACTGATGTGAAATTCATTACTCAAGCTATACAAAACCGTGTGTGTGTGTGTGTGTGTTTATTTGCATGTGTTACAGTTACAGAAACTTGGCCAACGAGCATGAGACTCTCATGCAGAAGTATCTTCATCTGCTTCAGATTGTGGAGACGGAGAAAACAGTTGCTAAGCAACTTCGACAACAGATAGAAGATGGGGAAATAGAGATTGAAAGGCTTAAGTCAGAGGTAATATTCACTGTGATGATTTACACTGAGGGGAAGGGATGTAAACAAATATGAATACATTGTTCAGATATGAAGAGATAATGTGCTCCGGATAGATTTGAAGAATATCAGAATTTTACAGTAATGTTTACACCCCCTGTCCCTCGCCATCTGACACACTCTAGGACAAACGTCACACCTTTTCTCCTCAGAGTCTTCAGTCTAAAGAACTAAACATGTCACTCCAAACAGCTGAATTCACTCATTTAGCTCAAACGCACAAGATTCAGATGTGATTGTTGTCTGGGCTGTATGAACAGGAACAGCTAAAACCTCAACAGCTAGCACGAATTTCCATGATGATTCTAAAGATGATTTGCCAAAATGTAAATAAAACAGAGGAGAGTCTTTAGTCATGATATTCAGACATCCCCCTTGTTTCGTTAGTCTTGCATAGTTCAGAATAAACTTGATTGATGTTCCACACATGTTATTTCTACCTTAAATTTACCTTCAGTACTGAAGACTGACACTTTGAGCGACCTGACATAGGAAAAATAAGGTACTGAAGTTAGGTAGAGTACAAGCTTTTTAGATTTTTATCACCAACACTCACCTTAAATTACTATCTGGCCCTCTTCTATTATAAATGGAACTTAGATTTGTATTATTTAATTGGTAGATAATATGTTATTTTGTATATTTTTTCTGAAAGAAAGCAATATAACACACAGGAGTCAGAGTTAGAGTTACGGAGAAGTAGATACAGATAGTAACTCCAGATTGCACCCTGACCTGTTGGGCTATTTGGCTAAACTGGGTGTTCAGAGAGCAAATAACATCCAGGATTTTTTTCTTTCTGACTGAACCACAATAGCCAAGGATTACAGGATTTTCCATCTATAGACAAATGTGTGGCAGCCACACACAAAATCAGGTAGACCTGCTGTAAATAGACTTCCTGAACCGGCACAGCGATACTATATTACCGCTCATTCCTTTCCAGAATTTGCCCCATCCTTGCCTCATCCTGCCAGCACAACAAATAACAGCTGAACCAGTGGGAAAATGATGGATTATGTTGACTATTGTCTCATATGTGTATAAAGTAGCGTGAGATGACAGAAATGGAAGCGCTATTCTCCAGAGAGAGAGAGAGAGAGAGAGAGAGAGAGAGAGAGAGAGAGAGACGTGTTCAGGCCAACCACTTTGCATCTCCTCTCAGAAACAATGTCCTCCAATAGGTCTACGTTCCCGGCTGTATTCTTCAGATCAAATAGTCATTTTACTTTATTGTGCAAATGTGATGCTTGAAATCAAATTATGTGCTGAATATGCATGAACACAGCTTTATATTGCATCTCTTCTGTGAAATGCAATGACAATTAACTCTCTCACCGTCTACAAAGTAAATGGAGACACTTAGCTTCAAACAGTTCAAGGTAGCTCCAGTCTGTCTTTTTTTTTCTCTTCTCAACATGCAGGACAGTTTGGTAATAATGCATTTAAATGACCAATGTAAAAAAATATATTTATACAGAGATACCGGCCAAGTGAAAACAGCTAGTTTAGTCAGTGTTGACAGTGCGGATAGGTGCTGTCCTGTTGACTCAGTCACTTTGTTCACATGCTGATACAGTAAGTGAGAAGAGGAGGAGTGTGTAAGTGGGAATGATTGGTCTTTCTTGTGGCTGTTCCCTGGCAGATCGCTGGGCTACTCAAAGACAATGAGAAGATTCACGCCAGCCCTGCAGCCGCCCCAACCGATGACGACTCAGAAATCAAGAAAATCAAAAAAGTAAAGCTCATTATTTAAAGTTGTTGCTACATTTTTTTTTGAGTATCTGATAAACTGACTACTAACTACTTAAAATTCCAGGTCCAGAGCTTCCTGCGAGGTTGGATCTGTAGGAGAAAGTGGAAGACAATCATCCAGGATTATATCCGCTCACCACACGCAGAGAGCATGAGGAAGAGGAACCAGGTGGTGTTTAGCATGTTGGACTCAGAGGCCGAGTACGTCCAGCAGCTTCACATCCTGGTGAACAACTTCCTGAGGCCGCTCCGCATGGCAGCCAGCTCCAAGAAACCGCCCATCACCCACGATGATGTCAGCAGTATTTTCCTCAACAGGTTAGATCCTCTCGTCCTCACAGAGCCCTTCCATTAACTGTTTTGTCAAATATAATAATTTTAAAGATACCCTCTGGAGTTCTTTAAACACTAGTTGCATGATTTGCTGCAATACCACTGCTGTAAATATGTACAGCTGTACACATGCTTTTGTTATGTTTACATTATTTATGATCAAAAACTAGTCGAGTCGACAACTTTGATATTAAAAAAACAAACAAGTGCAACATCACAACACATAGCAGCCAGCTAATATTACAATCCAACACCAAGAAGTCCAGCTCAGTGTCTTTTAGCATTTAATTCACAAATCTCTCTCCAGCAACTAAATGTCTGCCCCAGATTTACTCTTGCACTGCAGCCTCTTGCTTATTCACTCTTTCCTTTTGTTTTTTTAGTTTCCTCCATCAGCATCCTCTTGGTTCTCTTAGCCTCTGTCATGCATGCTCACCCAGCTCCTGTTCTGGCACGACAATGGCTCTGTTGAGCATCAGCCCTCTAACTCCTCCTAGTCCTCCTTCTGGAGTTGCAAAGCTCTTTTGCTGGGGGTGTAAATGCTAACACTCCCTTGGTGCTTTGAGTTCCCTGTATGGGCAGCACAGACTGAGCTAACTAGCTTTGGGGTTAACTGCCTTTGCAAACAAGAAAAGCTGGATCAGGAAATCACAGAGAGCTGAGGCAGAGCAGCTGAACGACAGAGGGAAAACCATTTTCTCCATAAAATATAATCCAGTTTCTCCAAAATAAGTTGAATATTTGGTTGTGCGCATGACTTAGTTCAGTCTTAGAGATCGTACCCAGGAGCACAAGTTATATACTGTCACTTCAGGAAAATCTTTACTGGACACATAGACAGTACAACGTAGAAAGTAATCTGCATGCAGCCTCATTGGCCTATTCAAAATCCACCCACACACTCATCCAAGCCTGTTCATGCTCAAAACCTGTGCACCAACACTCTGATACACACAGTCTGATGTCAGGGCTTTGATTAACCTTCATCTTCACTGGACATTGGCAGAATTATTAATACAAGCTATTTGTTTGAGAAGATAAAAACTTAGTTTCACTAATATCTTTTTTTTTTTTCAGTGAAACTATCATGTTCCTACATCAGATATTTTACCAGGGTCTAAAAGCCAGAATAGCGAGCTGGCCAACATTAGTACTGGGTAAGAAACAACTCCTCCTAATTTTCATGACTGTTTTTCATAATGCGAAGAAGAAGCCCTCTGTCATCGTTACAGTATCTCGGTATTTATCTCTCTATAGCCGACCTGTTCGACATCCTGCTGCCCATGTTGAATATCTACCAGGAGTTTGTAAGGAACCACCAGTACAGCCTGCAGATCCTGGCTCACTGCAAACAGAATCGAGACTTTGACAAGCTGTTGAAGCAGTACGAGGCCAAGCCCGATTGTGAGGAGAGGACTCTGGAGACCTTCCTCACCTACCCCATGTTCCAGGTGAGCTCATTTGTCTCACTGATATACACAAGAAATAAAGGCAGACCCATTTCTCTGCTGCAGAGCTGCAGCCTAGAGCCATATTTTGTTGTTAATTCAGAGCTCTCGTAGCCATGCTGGGCCAAGTTTGTCTCTCCATATATGAATGTTACCTTTGGGCCATATAATTCACCAAATGAATAGTTGGGTATAGTATGCCAGTGAAACTCAGTTGTAGCTGTCTGTGAAGCATTTAGTCACTTTGTTTTCTGGATATTTAAAGTCAGATCTCTTGTGAAGACACTGATCCAAATTAAGAGAACGGTCGTCACCAAAATTTAAAATATCAAAAAGGAATTTTTCATCTACAAGTTGAGCTATTTTTGGAAAATTGTTTAGTTTGTGTCCTTGTAATTTATCGTAGTTTAGTGACTTTAGATTTGAAGTCCAAAGACGTTTTTTGCCTGCTCACTTACAATTAATTTTAAAATTGCCATTTTTCACTTTAAATTACCATTATCTCAACTGCTTTAAGTCATGGTTGTAAACATATTTATTCAGTTATGGCCTGCTTTAAGCATGTGTTACCCAGATATTCTAACAGCAGTGAATGGCCCACATCTTAACCTCTATTCCACCATCATCTGTATCCATTAATATTAATTTTCAGGCTTTGTTTATTGTCATCAGAGCATGTCACGGACTAATTTATTAGCCCACAGCCTCTGGAGAAACCTGGTGCCTAACTCTAAAACCTTTTTTTAGTTACATCTGTAGTTCCACCTATCGGCAGTAGTTTGCAATATGTATAATGAATGTTGATGCCAGTGAATTTGGGTGTACACCCCAAAATGACAAATATCACATCAGATTAAATAAAAACCCTGTAACCAAATTTGTCTAATTTACACTCTACCCAAAGCAACGTTTTCAGTAATATGTTCTGGCCTCTATTCTGGCCATCATGGCTCAGTCAGGACTTGGCTTCAAAGAGCCGCCTCCTTCTTGAGCACTTATTGGCTCTGTGAGCGATGTCCCATATTGTAGCAGCAATGATCAAGAACAGAAACAGCAGGCATTTGTCTGCTTTTGCTCAGAATATCCCTGTAGTGTTGTTTATGTCTAAAAAAAGCGGTTGTTTTTTGAGCTCAGGCTTTAATAATGGCTCCTTTCTGGCGAGGCACGCAGTTTCCCGACCGTCCACTCTGCTGGGGCCTACTGCAGGCTGTGCTGTGTTGATAATAAATTTTGCTGATGAGTGTAGATTGTTCTCTCCACTGATCTACTTCTCATTAGTGTACGTGCACATGTAAATTCCTGCGTGTGCATCTTTATGTTGTTACATTTCTGAATGCATGTAAGCTGTTATAATTGAGCGTGACTCCCTCCATATTGCTTTCTGTTCTGTCTCTGCAGATTCCTCGCTACATTCTTACGCTCCATGAACTTCTGGCCCACACACCCCATGAACATATAGAGAGAAACAGTCTGGACTATGCCAAATCTAAACTGGAGGAGCTTTCCAGGTACTTTTGTGTAATTCTGAATAACATCTTCAATATTATTATTATTATTATTATTATTATTGCTTTAACCCCAGATTGGGTAATTAACTTTATTATATATTAGATATCTCTTCTGAATTTTGGCCTATGTTCTGGAGGATTTAACTGTGTAAATTAAACTGAAACAACAAACTGCAGTAAGCTATATGCTACTAGAAATATCAAATGAGAATAATAAAATGTCCCTTTTTCTTAGAATCATGCACGACGAAGTGAGTGAGACCGAAAACATCAGGAAGAACCTGGCAATAGAGCGCATGATTGTGGAGGGCTGCGAGATTCTCCTCGACACCAGCCAGACATTTGTAAGACAAGGTAAGTCCTGGTTTGTAGGAGTGTTGTACTTCAGATCCTGGCGAAGGAAACCTCCAATTCCACACGAGAGCCGAATTGTAGCAGAGGGAGATTTCCTATTCCTCCTTACCTGCCTCCTGACAGCCTGATCTCACATCTTCAGCTCTGTATTGAAGAGGAAATACCCAGTTTTTAAACAAAAAAAAGACCCATCTCTCTCTCTCTCTCTCTCTCTCTCTCTCTCTCTCTCTCTCTCTCTCTCTCTCCCTCTGGGGATCAACATGTTCTCCTCCTGAGGATAGTCTTTAATTTCTAAGTGTAATTAGGCCGTTCAGGGGAAAACTGATGATGAATCTGGGACTGTAAATGTCACGAATGTCCCCAACAGGCATTAAAACATGACGAAAGGGACAAAATATTATATTTAATCTCATATGACCGTACATGTATTCATGCATCCACTCTACTGTCCCTTCTGTTGGTCCTTTTTTCTATTTCTCTCCCTATCTTTGCTTCTTTTCCACTTACGTATGTATCTTTCTCCTTGTCTCCCCCTCCTTCGTCCTTCTATTCGCACACCCTCTTTTATTCCCACATACAGGGTCTCTCATCCAGGTGCCGATGAGCGAGAAGGGCAAGATCACCCGTGGGCGACTGGGCTCTCTGTCTCTGAAGAAGGAGGGGGAGAGGCAGTGCTTTCTCTTCTCCAAGCATTTAATCATCTGCACCAGGGGTTCTGGGGGAAAGCTTCATCTAACCAAGGTGGGCCTGCACTGCTGAGCTAGCAGTGGAGCTGCTTCTTATTTCAAACATTGCAATCTTACGGCTCCGCAAAAACCCTGAATCTCTGAGCTAAATTGAACGGATTAACTGACAGGAGATGAAAGCTACAGGGTTAGCGGTGTCGTGGCTTTTATCATTGGCAATGACCACTGCAGCTACACACACACTCACATAAGCCTGTGCGCACACACACACACACACAGACACACAAACACACACACACACACACACACAGGCTCATTGTATATGTTTGAAGGCAGCTGCTTGATGTCACTTTGATGTGTGTAGTGTGGGTGTATTATTAATCCACATTACTCAACATTACAAAGGGTGATTGATATTTGGGATCCAAGATAAGGCCTAAAAGCATTCAGCTGAAGTCCTTGCATATTGTTACAGTAAAGCTATAGTCTTCCAGCAGTCACAGAGCAACATTATCATTAATTTGAAGTCATATTTCTGGCCACCCAGCACATGTAACTCCCTTACTCACTGCTTTTGGAAAGCAGAGCTAAAGGAAACATCTGGCTTTTCAGCTGCTATATTCTCCACTTTATTGTCTGTTTGGTGCTGAGTATGTGCTGAGATTCAGGTAGTCATTTTCTGCAGCTTCATCACCATAAGTAACACCTTTCACATTGTCATTTGATACATTGCTATTATAAAAATATAAATGTGATAGCTACACTATTAAATTATAATCCTTCAGATATTTATAAAGTCAAACCTTGCTTGAGGAATTATTTATAATCTGCAATCCTCCAGCTCCAAATTCTCCAAATTTAGTATTACCTCTCTCTATAAAATGACTTTTATTCATCCATTCACACAAATTCATACACTGATGGCAGAGACTGCTCATCTGGAACTTCCTATCCATCCACACATAATGGCACAGACATCAAATCAGGAGCTATTCAGGATTTAGTATCTTGCCCAAGGACACTTCAACTCAATTGGGGGAGCCAGGAATCAGGACTTAAAGGTGGGGTAGGAGATGTTTTCTGGAGTATTTTTCACCATATTGCTTGAAAACCTCTTCACGACCCCATTGCAGCCAGTAAAATAGAAGGTTTGTCAAAAAAAAAAAAAACGAAATGTTTTAGTCCAGTCTAGAGGGCGAAATCATGGGAAAACACCGTCCAATCACGTTGATGGGGCTGCTCATTATGATTGGATCCTGACACGTCCATCAAACTTCAGTCCGCTTCTCCCTCCCCCTCTGCACGTTCACCCATTCATGAACGAATAGACACCCTTCCATTACTTTGAAGGCATGGTTTCGAGGGGAGGTCTGAAGAAAAGGCTTGGGTGTGTATTATCAAAATATAGCTTGCTGGAACCGTTTTTCCAACATCTGCTACCCCACCTTTAAGTCTTAAAGATAGCACGGGGTCATTGATAATGTGTATGTGTGTGTTTTTTGTTTGTTTGTTTGTTTACTTGAGATTAATCACACTTTAAAACGAATTCTTGTTTCTTTGACAATCAAATGAAACTTAAAATACAGAGTGTAAAATATCTCCAGTCTCCACCAACAGAATTTAATGTTCATGGGCAGTGGAGATGTTTCTGAGCCTTTTTCACAATCTACATTTCAAAAGATGAGATCATTTATTTATTTATTTTTTATTTCTGTTTCTACACATAAACTTCTAACCTTGCAGTGTAAATGTATGGTTATGTAATGTCACAGCATGTTGAGTCACATGAAGCTGGTGTGAATAAATTAAATGTATATTGTATGTTTACAGAATGGAGTAGTCTCGCTTATAGACTGCACTCTTATGGAGGACCCTGAGGGGACAGATGATGAGTGTGAGTGTTTTATTCATTTAGTAGCTCACAGAAATATACACCATATGTGCCATGTGTGATAGTGTGTGTTTACTAGTGTGTGCTAAAATGTATTCATATTTGATAATTGATGTTATTAATTGGAAAACAGTTCTCCAAAGCGAGGCAGTGTCACTAAAATGTAATGTGGAATGAATAAAGATATAAATAAATGTCAAATGATGAGTGATATGGCTTTTCTGTTTATGTGTATGAATTTACAGAAAAAAAGTAATGTAGTCTAATATGTTTTTGTGTGTTTGCCTCAAAGCCAAATCAGACAAGAGTGGCCAGGACATGGAGCACCTGGACTTTAAGATTGTTGTTGAGCCAAAGGACAGCCAGTCATTCACAGTCATCCTGGTGGCCTCCTCAAGGCAGGAGAAGTCTGCATGGACCAGTGACATCAGTCAGGCAAGTCAACATGCATCACAGTCCCCGGCAGTCGGACGAGAGGCTGAGGATGTAGACAGAACTCACTAACATGTCCTCTCTGCTCTCTCTGCTGCCTCCGTCCTACAGTGCATAGACAATATCCGCTGCAATGGGCTGATGATGAACGCCTTTGAGGACAACTCAAAAGTCACAGTGCCACAGATGATCAAGTAAGAGTCTTTTTTTATGTACTGTAACATCTAATTCTTTTCGGAGCTTCTGTCTCTCAAACTTTGTTCCTCCCTTTTGTCTGAGCAGGTCAGATTCAAGTCTGTACTGTGACGACGTGGACATCCGCTTCAGTAAGATGATGAACTCCTGCAAAGTGTTGCAAATCCGATACGCCAGTGTTGAGCGCCTGCTGGAGAGACTGACCGACCTCCGGTTCCTCTCCATCGACTTCCTTAACACCTTCCTGCACTCCTATCGTGTGTTCACCACTGCTGATGTTGTGCTAGACAAACTCATCACCATCTACAAGAAGCCCATCAGTGCCATCCCTGCTCGGTGAGTCACATCACATTTGGACAGATTTGAAATGTTGCAATGTTGTTGACAGCATCTACAATAGACAAACAAATCTTATTTGATATGTTTGGCATCCTTCCAGACCTTACCATGCTGTATAGAGATGAGACTGATCTATAATGATGTGAAGCTTTGTTGTCCTCTCAATGCAAGGCATGTGCAGCAACCAAGGGGCTTGTAGGATGAACTCTTTGCAGCCACAATTTCAATGTTTGAATGAAACTGCAGACATTTATGCTGCTATTCTGTTTTTACACACGAGTAGACATTTCACCTTCATCTTCACCCGAGGAATTCCACCTCAAACATAAAGGCAATGCATGCTCTCATAAGCCAGATGTATGACTTCATTCTTCACTCTTCCATTAACACTAAAGGAGGTCAAGTGACATACATATAAAAAAAAATTCAAGTATTTGCATGATTGATGAAAATATGTATGAAATTTGTGTCTTTTTGTGTTTATTATGAGACAGATCTTTATGGAAGCGCCATAAAAATAACTGGAATACCCCTTTTCTGAAGTGCTATTTTTCAAACGCTGTTTGTAGTTAAGATGACGAACCAGTGAAGCACATTTAAATTTTAAACTGAACAAGGTGAAACGTGAGTTTATGCTGTTACAGGGGTACTTTGTGATGTGCATCACACGTTTTTGAGTTAGCATTTAGATACTGTATGCGGCACTGGAACAGTTAAGTCCTGTGATCTTCGAGTGTTTGTGTGCATTTGGGGAGTTTGTTTTGTTGGTTAATGTGAGCACAGAGAAACAGCAGATGGATCAGTGGAGGAAGATAGAGAGGCTCTAGGATGCTTCAGTATCGCTGTGTGTGTGTGTGTGTGTGTGTGTATTTATGTGTGCATTCAGTGGTTGAAGGCAGTAATTGGGTCCAGTCTCTCCTGCCTGCCTGGGAGTGTCTCAACTGGGCTCTGTCGCTCTATGGCAACCAACCTAAGTGCTGCAGGACCCCACCCTCCCCTCCCTACAAAAGATCCATAGTGTGAAATATTGACGGAGTGTTGCAGTGGGGCTAACTCGCTGCTCCATGGGCCTAGAGCGTGGGCCCCACTGTTGGGTTCAGTTCACGGGGAGCTCCCCATGCCCACGCCCTGCAGCATGCTCTCCCGATGCGCTTGTCATGTTACTGTGAGACACCTACACATGGCTGCTTGTGTCAGCAGTGGCCATGCGCACTATCACTCGCTGTGCTATTTATGGGAACCCGTGAGGTCGCCAGGAGGGTGGCAGGGAGTGGGAGAGGTTTTCTGCAACACTGCAGCTTGTATCCTGCTCTAAAACGATGAGACGCGCCTGCAAAGAGACTTCTGGTTGTCAGGCTGACTGGGGTTGCATAAATTATTTAGGAGGTGTTGTGTATCTAGTTATGCTCTTAAAACATAGAATATAGTTCCTAAATATCAAAGAAACACACACTCTTATGTCCTAAATTCAAATGCATATATCCTCTCTTGATGTAGGTCCCTGGAGTTATTCTTTGCCAGCAGTCAGAACAGTAAACTCCTGTATGGAGAGCCTCCCAGCTCCCCCAGGGCCAGCAGAAAGTTCTCCTCACCTCCTCCTCTCGCTATTGCCAAGAATTCATCTCCAAACCGGCGGCGCAAGCTCTCACTGAACATCCCCATCATCACCGGGGGCAAAGCTCTTGACCTGGCTGCCCTGAGTTGCTCCTCAAATGGCTATGCAAGCATGTACTCATCAATGTCCCCATTCAGCAAGACCACCTTGGACATCAACAAATTGTACGTGTCCAGTCCTATCGCAAGCAAAATCCCTGATGACGGGGAGGACAAGAAGGACAAGGTGGAGGACACACCAGCAACCAAACAAGGTCAATCAACAATGGGCAATCCTCAGCGAATTATTACAGCTTTGATTTTCTGTAATGATGTTTTAAATAATCTCTTTAATTCTGTTATGGCACAGATCTCTCTGTACGAGAAGAAAGTGACAATGATCCAAACCAGAGCGATGAAGGGGACCCAGAAGCCTCTCCCACCAAGTCACCAACCACCCCGAAAAACGTCAAATGCAAAAACTCCTCAGGTACATTATGTCCTGAATATGTGTACAACTTCATAGTATCATAACTAAGCTTGTAAACACCAAAATGATGCCTGTATCCTCATACTCCAGCCAGTTCCACATTCATCATTGAGCCCTTTACACTATTTTGTTTGACCACAATATCAGAATACATAATATAAACAAGTTCGTTGCTGAAAAAGAGGATTGTGGATTCATTGTTTTACAAAAAAAAATAAAGCTCTCACTTTGTGATCAGGTCAAAATTCACCCAGAAACATGCTTGTTGCTTGCCTTGAGCTGTGATTCTTCTAAAATCTAAATTGGTTGATGTTTATGATCATGTGGGGAAAGCCATGCTTGGCTTCAGTAGGTGTTAGGGAAACTTGTGTCATAGCAACTACATCAAGAGTGTGCTTTCCCTTCCGCCCCCAGTAAATGAGGCTGTTTTACTGGAGCCAGGAGTATCTGTGACTTCTAAATCTTATGACAAAACAGTAGAAATAAAAGCATCCATTGTTTGAAGTAAGGAATTAACAGAAATTGTGAAGCAGAGAGTGGCTCACGTGGTGTAGGATCTTAGCTGTGTATAATCTGTCTATGTTCCCAGGATTTAAACATAGCAGACTGCAGAGAATCTGTTGATTCCTCTGTTATGCTGATATTTGGTGGCTATATTTAGCTGCAACCATCTTGAATATCAAAGCCTCTTGTAAAGGAAAGTCTGGAGGGAAACAGTCATCTTGGCCTGTAGTGCACCCTAGTGGAGATTTGCACAACAACACACAGGCCACTCTGCAGTCAAATTCACTTCTATTCAGTAATATAAATGATATTTGATGCATAGTTTTGAGTCACATATAATGTAAAAAATCCTTATTTACAATTACAATATGACCACCCATTTAATTTATATCACAAAAATCATTCTCTTGAGAGTCATTTTTTCTTACTATGTTTCTCTGTAGAGTTCTCCCTGTTTTCCTACAACAATGGCATGGTGATGTCCTCGTGTAGAGAGCTGGATAACAACCGCAGTGCCCTGTCTGCTGCCTCCGCCTTTGCAATTGCTACAGCTGGAGCAAATGAGGGCACACCTACCAAGGAAAAATATCGGCGGATGTCCCTCGCCAGTACTGGTATACACACCTATCCATTCTTCCTTTAGGACTAAGGTCTAGTTTCAGTTAACTGGAAATTGTAAACCTGTACCATGTCTGGACCAGCTGGCACAGATTTATGGATTCTTCAATCTTTGTTGCTCTTTCTTGCCAAAGCTACAGTATATATATCATAATCGTGAAAGCACAATATAAAAAAACTGACTTGATGTATTTTCTGCAGGCTTCCCAACAGATCAGAGAAATGGAGACAAAGAGTTTGTGATCAGACGAGCAGCGACCAACAGAGTCCTGAATGTCCTGAGGCACTGGGTGTCCAAACACTCTCCGGTAAAACTCACCAACATGCACACAGTGCACAACACTGCCATCCTAATATTATTTGTATTACTGATTCATTGCCTCTTTTTACATTTATTCTCCAAGTCAGCAGTTTTAGCAATGAAACGTGAATTTTACACATACTGTATTTCTGGAAAATGTGTAGATTTCTTTGTGTGTGTAACGAAAGGAAGCTCAATGTATTTTTGACTAAACACAAAACTTGAGCAACATGACATAAGTCCAGGCATCAACAGAAAAACACCTTGTCTCCATCACATAAAGATCCCATAGTTCAGATCCATACCATTCGTTGTGTCACCTTTGATTGACCATGAGTCTAAGTTCCCTCTCACATTTATGCTGGATGTTATACAAAGTGGTTGAACAAACGGTATGTAGAAGTAATCAGAAGGAAAAAATGAAAAGTTATTCTGGTCCAAAAGAAGAGTTACTAGGCCAGTTTGCGAATGTACTAGGTGAAGGGAGAGTATGCACATTAATCAAGTGACAAATTTGCAAATACCGCCAAAAAAAAGTGCTCCCTATGTAGATCAGACTGATGCTGGAGTTGCAGAAAAGATCAAACTGTTGCTGAAAGTTCCGGAGATCTAGCTCAGTAACTTCCTGAATTAGGTCACCAAAGGCCAGCCACCTGGATTTTCACATATTTAAGACTGAAGTTCTACTATCCAGAGTGAAGTCAATTCATTTTGATTAACTGATCCGCCCCATGAAAGACCAGGAAAGACCCAACCAGCGTTGTTAGCTTCTATAGATTGGTCAAACAGCAGACACCTGAATTCCTCAATAAATAAACCTTAATCTAAACCACCTGATTGGGAATCGTCTGCAAAATCAGTGAACTCAAGCTCACTGATTGACATCGCTGTTGATTTACCAATATTGATCTTTGTCGCTGAGTACTTCCAAACAGAAGAATATCATCAGCGTAAAGAGTAATTTTACTGAATCTGCCTTAATATCAGAATAAAGTCCAGTGGCAACTTTTTCAACCTGTATGTGTGATGTCTGCCTTCTTCAGGACTTTGAGAGTAATAATGAGCTGAAGACAAAAGTAATTGCCTTCCTGGAGGAAGTGATGCATGACCCGGAGCTGTTGACCCAAGAGAGGAAAGCAGCTGCCAACATTATCAGGTACTTATGTGGTCTGTTTGATTGTGGGACTACTAGATCTATTATACTGTACATACGTCAGGGACTAACTTCTCTTTTACTTTCTGTCAGGACCCTAACTCAGGAAGATCATGGTGACAATCAGATCACCCTTGAAGATGTTACACAGCTGGTGAGTATTTAGTGCAGAGCAGTTTTAAAGCTGCAGGAAGCAAAATTGTAACAAAAATATGCAAATGTATCCATATTTATGCAGGTCAACCAGGTGTGCAATGTGAGGCTATGATAAAGAAGAGTACTTAATTCTCCCAAAGGCTGCAACTTATCACTTGTTATTCTTTATTATAAATTTATTTGAAGATTATTTTCTTGATTTACCAGTTGCCTCCTATAAATTTTGGGCTGTTTTGTGTCTCCTAGATGGAAGGAGGGAAGGCTGAACCCTTTGAGAGCCACTCTGCGTTGGAGATTGCAGAACAGCTCACTCTGCTGGACCACCTGGTGTTTAAGGTCATCCCATACGAGTGAGTGCCATCACATCTCATCTGTCCATGTTTCTGGCCAAGAAGTGCATGCCGACCAATGTTCAATTTTTCTTTCTGTCGATCTGTTAACAGGGAATTTTTTGGACAAGGCTGGATGAAGAATGACAAAAACGAGAAGACACCATATATCATGAGAACAACAAAGCACTTCAATGACGTATGTATGACCAAAAATAATCTTCTATACCATTATTGATTGTCAGGCAGAATTGAATGATTACTTTCTTTCTTTCCTCTGCTAGATAAGCAACCTTATTGCCACAGAGATCCTGCGCTGTGAGGACGTGGTCACTCGAGTAGTGGTCATAGAGAAATGGGTGGCAGTGGCTGACATCTGTCGCTGTCTCCATAACTACAACGCCGTGCTGGAGATCACCTCCTCCCTCAACCGCAGCTCTGTCTTCCGCCTCAAGAAGACATGGCTTAAGGTTTCCAAGCAGGTGTGTATCTCCCTACGTGGATGTATCTGTCTGTTTAGTTTCTTCTTCCATTAATTGTGTTCTTGATAACCTTTGCTTCTAGACAAAAGCATTGATTGACAAGCTGCAGAAGCTGGTCTCATCAGAGGGGAGGTTCAAAAACCTGAGAGAGGCTTTGAAGAAGTGAGTTCAGTTCAAGGACATAGTTTTGTACTGGATCAATAAAGCAAACATGCAGTACAAGTGAATGATGTGTGTTTTTCCTCCACCAGCTGTGATCCTCCCTGTGTGCCCTATCTGGGCATGTACCTCACCGACTTGGCTTTCATTGAGGAGGGAACACCAAACTACACAGAAGACAACTTGGTCAATTTTTCAAAGATGAGAATGGTGAGATGTTCGCTGTCCTGTCACACTAGAGACTTTGTGTGTGTTGTACAGTCAGAATTTAACACCTTGTTTCTTGTGTTTTCCAGATTTCTCACATAATCAGAGAAATCAGGCAGTTTCAGCAAACAGCATACAAGATTGACCTGCAACCAAAGGTAAATGAAGACCAGAACTGTAGACTATAGGAGTTTTGTAGTAAGTCCAGGGAAACTTAAGGTGCTCCTAAAGAACTGATCAAAGAAAATATGTTTTTAGGCACTTTTAGGCAGAGCAAGGAAGATAACCTCAAAGATTCTTTATCAGATATAGTAAATAGGAGGTAAATCTACAACCAGACTAAACAGATCATATATGTCGACCTGTTGTGGCCTGTTCAACCAAAGAGTTACAGTATTAATCTTTTTTAGTTTATTTATTTTAATACTTTTTAGAGGCTATAAATTCTCCTGCAATTCACTAAATGATTAAAGGAAAAAATTTTAAAAAATCTGATTCTGGGTTTCAGAAATAAGCTTTTCTGTTTTTATTGTAATCTCTTGAGGGCAGTCCTGAAAACCTGACCAAAGTATTGCAAGATAAATGGGAGAAACTTTCAAACAATTAACAAGGCAGGAAATCAGACAAAACAACATTTATGCTATACAAAACTGAATATGATTTTCCTTATATTTCTGTACTTTTTGTGAATTATTAGATAAAAAAAACAAAGGTAAAAACCTAGATAATCTAAAGACATACTGTATGCTACTGGCAATGATGGTCACAAGATTGGAACCGCTGATGTAGACAATGAACAGTATTGACTGCCTTTAGCTCTCCATTAGCGATGGAGATTCATTTCAGTTCAAGAAAAACTGCTTATGCTGGACTTTCTTTTTCATGTTTCAGGCAGCCCAGTATCTACTGGATAATTGCTTTGTTCTGGATGAAGAAAGCATGTACGAAGCTTCACTCAGAATTGAGCCTAAAGTGCCCAACTGATGGGGAAGTTGGTCCTCCACATTATTTTCTCTGTTAATATTGCACATCAGTTAACATACACATCAACTTTTGTATAGCTGTACATGTTTAAGATATTTGCTCTTCTGTACAGTAGATGTTTAATGACACAAAACCTTTCAGTGTATATTTTTTGGTTGTTACTGTTGCCATGATGCCACCTGCTTTAAGGATTTCTTTTATTATTTTCTTTATGGTATTTCATGCATAATAACAGAGGTCACTGTGCCTTCTTAGTGACCAATGACATTATTTTGCATCATCTCATACTGTGTCGACTTTGCACTTTCTGAGCACTCGTGCCGTTGTTCTCTTTGCTTGAGTTTTATCGATGACTGAGTTTCTCTGCAACCAATGTAGCATTGTAAAAATGTAACTGCATCAAATCAGGTAAAAGAGCAAAGAGAATATAACTGTAGTTAAAGAAAAGGAACAATGAGAAGTGGACAAGACAGCAAGGTATCAGAAGCTTATCCCTCTCTGTGCTTCCCAAACCAAAACAAGAAGGGTTTGTTTCTTCATTTCTGCTCACCACTCTAAAGTCAGGGGTTCCCAACCATTTATTATTATTATCATTATTATTATTGCACTGCAAGCTATTTTTCTATTTTATATTATATCATTGTGCACCGGCTCAATTGAAGGAAGCAGGGATGAAAACTCAACAAAAAACAAAGCGACTCACACTGAATGGATGCTGAATGTGCTGATGTTTGAGGGATACCTCACAGACTTCTACTGCATACGAGCAGCTCTGTGAGGCCCTAGGCACAGCTGTGTCAACCATCTTTGTCTTGTGTGTGGGCATGGTGATATTTACTTTTTAGCTCAAAAAGCTTAGCCTGAGGTTTTCCGGACAACTAATCGAAAAACAAAGTATTGTATCAATTTAATTTTATTTTGGTGATAAGAAATGTGAAAAGTCAGAGGATCACCAAAGTCTTCATCCTCTAGGAATCATAAATATTTGAACAAAAATTCAATGTAATCCTTCTAGTAGGGATCAAAATGGTGGATAAGCTGATAGACCACCATTGCCATATCTAGGTCCATGTTGCTAGTATGTCTAAAAATCTATATATTGTCGTTGGGGAGTTGACAGAGAGTGATGACAAATGCTGAACAGACATTCTTTTGTAATTATTCTTTTTTTTCTGCAGAATCATAGTTTTTTGGGGTTTTTTTGCTGCCTGGTAGCACATTTTCCAAGGGGCCACAGGTCCCCTGGGGTCGGGAACCTCTGTTCTAAGACACAGTATGTGTCATCATTGACCTAGAATGGAAAAATGTTTAAAGTGTTTTTATTTGTTCTAAATCGATATGCTAATTTCATAGTTTTCTCCAGTTTTAAACGCTCACTTTATTTGATCTAATCAGATATAAGATGCATAACAACATCCATTGGTTTCTCTAGATTGTTGTGGCGAAAGATTGGTCAACTAAATTTACTGTTAGACTTACAAATACAGCAGTAAGTGAATTCTCCCTACGTTCAAATTTCATGTTTCTCGTATTTTTTTTTTCATTCACCTCAAAACAAACAAAAAAAAAAGATCATGTGCGATGGAAAGTGTTGTACCTTCAGGTTTGGCGATACTTGTGTAGAGTAAAAGGTTGTTGCTCTTCTGTAATTAAAAGACAATCTGTCCTTTTTGCTGTTCCAGTGATTGTGGAACGTGACTGTATATCACTCTGTTATATGCATTGCTGTTTAAAAACTATGATAAAACATATGTGAATGACCTCTGCCTGCAGCATTCAAACACTATTTTTGTAGTAGTATAAGAGAGAGTGACCTGCTCTTTATATGAACATGGGAAAGTTTTGTACTTTGTTGTTAATTCACCTCCCTGAGATGTGCTGTACATTTTGTACATGCAACCCTGCATATTTCTCAATGTGGAACAGTGTAATCCTTAAAAAAAAAAAAAAAAAAAAAAAAAAAGTTGTATCTCAAGCTTAAACACAAAACGCTATAACAGTGTGGTCCTGAAACCATGACTTAGAGGTAGGAGACTTCAAAGTGTTTTGCATTTATACTGTAATCCTGTCTATAACCATTTCTGTTAGCAGGAATATAGTAACGTAGTGCTTATTCTGTGAATATTTGTATGTATTTTTACTATGTATGTACAGTACACTTTTGAAGCTCATATGGCAGGCATGCAACACCTTCACAGACAGAATAATACTATATACTTATACTGTATACACTTATACATGCACATACTCTTATAAGGTATATAAACAAATAAACATTTTGCTGTTAGCAATACCCAGTGGTATGAAAATTATCTTTCAACCCTCATGTTTCCACACCTTAAGAAATATTCAGTTTTGTAAAAAAAAAAAAAAAAATGAAAAAGACAACAAAAGAAAAGATATGATGATGACAATACCGGCAAATAAACAAACATATGTTTCCCAGTTACCTCTTGCTAATAAATCCATTTTATATCAGGGGCATTTTGTCTCAAGTGTTTTTGTAGATCATCTATCAGTTGACATCATGTCATTTAACCTGATAGTATTTAGCTTTACCAGCATCTCTCTATCCTTGCAAGCTATGATGCCCATGGTGGATAAATGTGAAATCCCAGCCTTATGACAGTGGTGTAAAAGTGAACTACGCTCTCCTGTGGGCGACAAATTGCAAAAAGGGGTCATTTGTTAATGGTAGAACAAAAAAATCAGATTATTTATACCACCGAGGGATTACATTCAAAATGAACTTTTATCTATACGCTATACGCTGACCATTATTCAACCGTTAACAGTTATATCTCATTTAAATCTTGTATCAACTCAGAACTCACTGATTTAAAAAGTGATCGGTGGACTGTCACGCAGACATGGAGATGACATGTGCCACCTAGTTTAGTTTTTTTTTTGTTTGTTTTGTTTTGTTTGTCAAGAAGGAACAGGTCCCCAGCCCGTGCTCTTTAAGAAGACGAGGCAAAACTCTTGCTTCGGTAAAGGCAATTCAAAGAGAGATCCCCTCTCCTTGTTGGATTGTGAATCTGGGCATTACTTTTTTTCACCACTTCTTCTTTTTTTTAGCAACACTTTCTTTTCCAGCAAAGTCTTCTTGAGGCAATCTGAAGCCTGAATGAAAGATGACTTATCATCCTGTCACTGGATGCGATAACTCTCCAACTGCCGTTCAGCCTTCTTCAGAGCAGCCACGACAGTGTTGTTCGCCTGTTTTCTGCTTCTTAAGTTGAGCCACATCAAAGGCTTCGGATCTCTCAGTCTCTTCACGAAGGATGGTCTTTTGCTGTAGACAGTAGAGTCGCTCAGTCTACAGCCAATCGCCGACCAGTTGGGCTTTGTGGGAAGTCTGGACTGTTCCATAGTCTTTTTAGTTTCCTGTTCCTTTTCCACCAAAGTCTTTTTGATCACTCTCCACTGCTTCTCAACCTTCTTTAGAGCATCCACGAGGATTTTGTTCCTCTGTTTCAGGCAGCCTGAAATGCCACTGAAAATGAGTGCTACCCAGATGAAGTTCATGGACTAAACTATGATACTCTCTTAGTTGTGTTATTGATCCGTAATGGACTAAAGCAACGGTAAAATAAAATGCATTTTAAATAGCTATTAGCTATTAGCTATTCTTGTGCAGCGACTTGCTTGGTCACTCTTGGTACTCTTATCTTCTTGGCTTCTGCCGTACATCCATAGAGGCTGCTGGGCTTACGTTGCTTGCTTGCCAGGCTCCAGTCCTGGCACCACACTGGCTCTGCTTCCTGTCAGCATTCAGCCACTCCCTCGACCTGAAAAGCTCCTCTTCCTGGTGGTCCGAACACAAACCTCTCAGTGCCCTGAGCTCATAACCCGGGGAGTCTGGCTAACAAACTGAGCTAACGTTAGCTGACAGCAGCTTAGAGCACATACTTTATTGTCTATTAGGAAACTAAATCACAGAGAATTATTAAATGTCCAGCATCAGAGGGAAAAACAAGAAAACATTTTCACCAAAATCAGTGAAATATTTCATGGTTTGTGACTTGGTTTGATATCGATTTAAGTAATTAAAGTGGCATGAAGTTAATTTGCATGTAGTTAATATTCTAGTTGTTCAGGATATGCAAGAAGGGAACAAAAAAGTAACTAAACAATAGGGAAAAATATGTTTAGCTCATAGGTGTTATGTTTCACACTGACTGTTTTATTTTTTTTCAGCCGGGGAATTTGATCAGGCAGCAGTTCACCTCGTGACTTCTGGTGTAGGCTACTTCACTTCTCTTTTACCCACGGACTGACACGGACTGAAGCTCTAATGATGGTGAACACGCTGCTTTTGTTTGCTTTACTGTCAGCAGCTTCAGCTTTCCACCTGTCTGAACAAGGTAAACCGCGGAGACCCGTCCTTTTTTGTACAATGCTCTAAAGGTTTTCATCATTCGCGTTAACTTTCACTTTCGTATCCTGACATGTCGCCTATTCACTTTCTGTTTTTATTGTTGAATGATCTGTATTACATACGTTTTGACAATGTGAACTGTTTTCAGACGAGTTTCACTTCAAATCATGGATGGCACAGGTATGTTTATTTTTTTTTCTGTGGAACATTGTATAACATAACCAACATATGTACAGTATGTGGTTACAGTACGAGGAAGTTGCCTGCAAAAATCACTGTTCCTTCAAGCGTGATTTACATCATTACGACCTTATAAGCAGATTATTACACCCGTAATTAATCTTGAAAACAAAAAACTAACAGCCATCTCCATCCTGTACAGCACAACAAAGCATACAGCATGGAGGAGTTTTACGAGAGACTCCAAATATTCACTGAGAACAAGAGGAGGATTGACAAACACAATGAAGGAAATCACTCATTCACAAGTAGGAACAGCCTGTTATTGCATTTGTTTTATGTGCTCCATGATAAATAAAAAAGTACTGAGAGTTGTTTCTCTTCCTGCAGTGGCTCTGAACCAGTTTTCAGACATGACATTTGGGGAATTTAAAAAGTCTTTCCTCTGGTCTGAGCCACAGGTAATGTCATCCATACAGGAAGCACTTTACATAGTTGTTTGAGATATTTATTTTCTCATTGAGGTTGTTTATTTGTATCCACTGCCCTTTGCAGAACTGCTCTGCTACTAAAGGGAATTACCTCAGCAGCAACGCACCACATCCAGACTCCATCGACTGGAGAAAGAAAGGACATTTTGTGACGGCCGTGAAGGATCAGGTGAAATTTAATTGCACAAAAGTATACACACATAAACACATAAAATGTTATTCATTATTAATTTTTTTAGTTACACCTGTACAACTGTACTTTTCATACTCTGACATGACGTGACAGGTCTATTATCACGGGTTGATAAAGATGAATAAATATCTACACTGTTTCTTTGCATTCAACCTCACAAAATGTCTCATTGTTTGACCTTTATTTATTTATTTACATGTTTTTTTTTTGGGGGGGGGGGGGTTTGCATTAAAGGGAGGTTGTGGTAGTTGCTGGACTTTTTCCACAACGGGCTGTTTGGAGGCTGTTACTGCTATCAAGACTGGGAAGCTCATCCCACTGGTGACTTTCTCTCACTTCTCTGTCAAAACTGCTGTCCTTGCATAAAAAATATAGTTCATAGGAGTGCAAAGGGTGTTAACTGTAATCTTTAACTGATGTTGTCTTAGTCAGAACAACAGCTGGTAGACTGTGCCCAGGACTTCAATAACCATGGATGTAATGGGTAAGAATCAAATAGTAGTTTCCCTTCCCTTTTGATTGAATTTCTCTGTAAGTAGTAAGTCAAACACATTTTATTAATGAGATCTTAATTTGTCTCTTAGCGGCCTCCCCAGTCAAGCATTTGAATACATTATGTACAACAAGGGACTGATGACAGAGGACGACTACCCATACACATCTTTTGTAAATAAACTATTTGCAATCCTACATTACAAACAAAACTAAATTACTTTAAAACTGCATATTTCGTGGTTGGTGATATTTACTTTTTCTTGTTGAATCAGCAAGATGACTGTAAGTATAACCCACAAATGGCAGCTGCTTTCGTGAAGAGTGTGGTGAACATAACAGCGGTAAGTGAACTTTCTCTGTGGTATTTTCTCAAGATAGACGTCTTCATTGAATGCCTGGGAATGATGGAGTCTTTCTGTTACAGTATGATGAGATGGAGCTGGTGGATGCGGTCGGCACACGTAATCCGGTCAGTTTTGCGTTTGAGGTGACGTCTGACTTCATGCATTACTCCAAGGGCGTGTACAGCAGGTAAGAAGAGGTTTGTGTACTGTAAATTAGTGATAACTAAACATGGGTATAGCCCCTAGATTTACACAAATATATGCAGATAGTTTGTTTCATCTAATGTTTTAAGTTACAACAACAATTTGACTTTTTACTTGAACATTCAGGAATATTTTGTTTAATGTGGACATCTATTTTTAACTAGAAGGGCCACTTGCTCTGTATTCACCAGCATTAGTTGAGTTTTATTAGTTGAAGATAAATTTAACCAAACATCTTGTGCTAGAATTAAATATAGCAGCCAAAAGAGAAGTGGAAAGGCAAAGCCAAATTTAAGACTGGAAATATCTGTCTTTTAAAAAACATATTGTCTGTGCGATATGCCTTCAAGGCAACCATCTGTCAGTAAAGCTGTTAGACATGAAAGTGGCTTACTTCCTCATTCTCTATTAAAACAGTCATGTGTATTGGTCAAATGAAGTCAGTCAAGTTTAACTTATTTCTCTTCCTCCTTTCAGCACTAAATGCCACAACACCACAGACAAGGTGAACCATGCTGTGTTAGCAGTCGGATATGGAGCTGAGAATGGCTCCCCTTACTGGATAGTAAAGAACTCATGGGGTCCCCTCTGGGGAATTGAGGGGTAAGTCTTCTATTTAATCACATGCAAGATTTTTTTTACTGAATGTCCACCAACCAGAGAAAGATAATAATGCTCTCCTCTTACAGGTACTTCCTCATTGAGCGTGGGACTAACATGTGTGGACTCGCTGCCTGCGCATCTTTCCCAGAGGTGTGATTTCTGCAAACTACAAAAGGGTGAAAAAGGGAGCAGAATCCAAACATTTTTTTTATTGTTATTGTACAAGGGTGATTTTTGTATGATCATTCTAGTTTTTTTGCACAATGGAGTAAGCACTATAATAGGATGGAATATATCCAGATTAATCAATGAATATGATCACTAAAGTACTAACCATTTTAAAATTGTAGTTAAATTCACAAATAAAAATCTCTTTTATCACAATATTATGCTATACTATACAATATTTTTCAGATGTCTGCAATATGCCAAATATGATTTTTGAGACCGATATTGTTCAAATTCAGTATTGTAAAATTCACAGATTATCTATATGGTGGCTGATACAGTGAACTTTATGGAATGAAAATAAACCCTTTCTATGTGGACTGTGTATTGATTTTGCTCCTGATATGATTATGTAAGGTACTCATAAATCTGCTTTCTTAAACAGATAACTTTATTAAATAATACTTGACTTATTCTCTAACGTACAGCAATAATTCAACATATAACATATATGAACATATACTGTAACTGCACGCATTGTGACACTTTTAAATATTTGGGAATGGTGGGGTATGCACTTTTACCATTGGAACCATTAAGATAGATAGATAGACTTTTTATAACCATTCTTACATCACTGTTAGATAGTCAAATCACCAGATCTGGACCCAACCATGCTGTACTTTCTTATAATCATGTAGTCAGTGTTCTGAGTGTCACGTGAACGTAATATTGTCTGTGTGTTTCCCATGAGTCTGCATGGTGTGTGTGTGTGTGTGCTTGACTCCCTAATCTTGGTCAAGGCCGACCTGACAAACTGACTGAATGTTATCTGATGGCACAGAAACATTTAACACTATGTGTCTGTATGTTTGTGTGTTTTGTGTGTCTATGTGTGCGTTTATTATATTATAACACTTAAATAGATAGATAGATTATTAATAGATTATTAGATAGATTATTAATATCATTATTATTGTTATTATTATTATCATCATCATAGTATGCCACTTGCACCATCTCTACCACTCTAGAAACACATAACGTTTCTTCTGCTCCCATCATTTTATGATCCATGACGACTTCGCTCTAACAGTATGTCTCAGCAGCGTACCGAAATACTACATTACCCAGAATCCTCATTCCATGCGCCTCCCTGGCCAATAAGGAGGGAGTTTGTTGAACGGGCGCTAAATCTGTTGTCCGTCTACCACCGCAGACTGTCTCAGCTACCTCAGGAGAAAGTAAACGAAGGAACTAGAACAATTATCAGATGACATTGTTGTAGTTTGATGAGCTTTGATGAAACACAACACAGCGGCTCAGCAGCGAACTGGGCGCGAGGCTCCGGTCACTTGTCGCGAGCTATGCTGAACAAACCTGCCGCCACTTTGTGAACTGAGCTCGGACAGCCGACCAGCTAACACTACGTTAGCACAGCTTCTTACCAACAATGTCTGCTCGTCTTCCACAAAACAACCTGCAGGAACAGCTGGCGAGGCACAGCAATGCGGCTCCAGCTAAGGTGTCTCTGGCTAAACCCAAAGTGGGGTAAGTGTACAGCAGAGCTGTGACAGCAGCTAACAGCTAGCTTTGAGCTGTCAGCCGAGCTAACGTATAAACAAGCATCTGTTGTAGCTAGCCTACATGGTAGCTTAGTTTGCTCTTCAACAGTATATGGGTCTCATGCACAGCTCGATATGAACAGACTAAATTCATCAGAAGACATGTTGTCATTCAGTTTACTATAGTCACTGACACAGTAAACTGAATGACAACGTGTGTTGTTGGTAGTGTGTTGGTAGCTGTTTCCTGCAGCTACCTGTCTGCTGAAATCACTTGTAACCACAGATCTGACCTGAGATCCTGTGACTCCAGCTGCCCCGGTTGCTGTACCATTCGTAGCTGGATGCTCATCAAAAAACAAATAAATAAATCAAGTGTGACATTCAAAACAAATGAGCCACGTGTCTCTGGATACTCTGCATGTTTTCATTAATTTGCTCTGAGTCGAACATACCTTCTAAAATCATCAACTTTATTAGTTGTGTTTAACTATCAAATGGTGTTTTCATAATTTCATACTTGTTTATGTTTCAGGGCCTTTTCTTTCAAAAAGAAGTCTTCATCAGGTACAACCAAGGTGGAAGTCCAGACCAAGGTAATCAGCTCTAATGTTTTGGCAAACAGGAATGTCAATGTCCCTAAGAGCAGTTTGGTGACTAAATCTCCTTTGACATTTTCAAACAAGCTTGAGAGACCTCAAAAATCCAAAATCAGCACCTTCTTCCCTGTAAGCTCAAAAGGCAACTCCATCAGGTCAGCAGGTAACTGTGCTCCTGCAGCCCAGTCTACTTCAGCAGTGTCTGCTGTTAAGGTGACTACAACTCCAGTCCAACAACATCAGTTTACTAGTGGTACACGAAGCAGTTCAGCAAGTCTGGATGCATCTCTCGGATTCCCGCTGGACGACTGGGATGATTTTGATGACTTTGAAACTCCCGTCAAAGCCAAAAACGACTCTTTCAGTTCAGAAAAATCACGGAAGAGCACCAAACCAGTGTCATCTCCTAGTGAAGAGACAACACAAGGGGAGCTAAAGCACGATGACTCTCGTATGACACCAGATTTAAACATCAGTGTTGCAAGCAAGAATGGGCTTTCCAGAAGTGAACCATCTTGTATGGAAACAGATGAACCGGATGAAGCTGCAGCTTCAGTAGGACCTAGTTTGAATCAGGACTTGGCAGAGTGTGAATTTGAGGATTCTCCAGTTAAAATGACCAAAAGACATGCTCCTGCTCATTTGAAGTCTGTCATAAGCGACAGTGAAGAGGACAATGATGTCGAGTTTGAGCCTTTCAAAGGAATGAAAGGTAACAAGCTGTTTGATGCAGCATTTGTATTTTATTTGTACATTGTAGGACAGATCTGGTAGTCTGGAAAGCATTGAACAAATTATACAAAACATATCTTTTTACCTTTTAGACAATAAGAACAAAAGGATTGAGGTAACAGAGCTTCATGACAAGTCAGAGCCTGAAGATGACCTTGATTACATTCCCCCTTCTCCGATCTCTGATGAGATCTCTTACACTACTTCTGCACTGAAAACAAGGTCAGTTCTTTGAATTTATTGTGTTTATTCCCACTGTTCACACATTTCTATGTATAGATGGTAGAAAATTATTACCCTTAAAAATATCTGTGTGTTTTCTATAACCAAAAGTACTGTGATCACAGTTGAATTATACTTGAGTACTCCATGATTTTGCATTGCACTCCTATAACATTGTGACACTTGATGGACAGTAGATAGGTGAAACATATTTAATATTTTAATTGAGTTTTCCTTATTTTCTAATGTAAACCTGAACTAAGACTAATATACAGCATTTTACAGTATCATCGTTTATCTCTGAAATGTGATCAGCAGCAAATTGCAGCTCAGCTGATGAAACATAATAACATAAATATATGAAACACAAAACTAGATAGATGGATAGATACTTTATTGGTCCAGAGGGAAATTCAAACATCCAGTAGCAGCATGCAAACATACATTAAACCATGCTTCTTTGCTTTTCATCCAGACTTTTGTGGTGAACAGAAATCTGCTTAGTTATGTTTTTTGGTTAGGAATACTAATGTGAGGAAAGCATATCAGTTAAGATACACATTGGAATAAAGCTTTATAGTCTTGATAGCATGGTGATTCTAGTATCACACCAATTATATTATCAGTTAGCTCCCTCTTAAGTGCATATCCTTTTTTTTTGACCTGGACTTTGAAATAGACTTCACCTCGGATAAAAATGTAAAAAAGGAAATGGGTCATAACTTTTTTTTTTATTTCAAATAGGTCTAAATCAGCTGGTACTGAAAGGAAAGAAAGTCCTGTGCAGCCAAAGGAACTCATCGAAACACTACATGAACCCTCCGATCATCACTCAAAAGACAAAACAAGTGGGTGTTAACTCTTTTTCTGATTTGTCTAGAGTCTGTGCTCATTTAGTTAATCATATTACTCTGATCTTTGTCCATGTTCATTAATTGTGTTGGGTTTTTTTCCCTTCTGAAAATGTCACAGATGAGCAGCTCTTCAGTATCATGGAGTCCATTTGTGCTCTGGTTGATTCAGTCCCTGAACATGAACTAATAGCTCTGTCTTGTGGAACTGAGCTTTTGGTGAAGAGGGCTCAAAGGTATGTAGATTTGAGTGGAAAGCAGCTTTGTTATCATACATATTATTTAGGTATACCTCACTATGATTGAAATCATCTGTCTTTCTCAAACAGGAAGAGGATTCTTGCAGTTGGTGGTGGGTGTTTACCGAGGATACAGCAGCCAGACAGCACTGTGATTTCTGAACCTAGCGTTAAAGAAAAATCTTCTTTGAGCTGTGATACATCAAGTGTTATGTCATCCAGCTGCTCTCTGCCTATGGACCTCAAGAAGCCTCTTCAGATCAGGAGATCTTCAGTCATCTCCATAGACTACGACTCAGATCACTCTGATAGTATTATCAGTGGAAAAGCCATGCACAGTGAGCACAGCAGGACAGGGCATGAGGAAAATGAGATTATGTGTGACTCTCCAGCAACTCACAGCTTTACAAATTCATATTTTGATTCCTCAAAGAAATCGGCCACAAAAATGGAGGATTCGGATCTCTTCTTCTCGCCCAAGAAGCCAGAGACTGTTGTTCAGAACAAAGCTAAAGCCTCAGCTGCAGAAGACATAGAACCAGATGACTTTTACATAGACGACTTTGACATAGACGACTTTAACGACTCCGATATCCCTGATTACTTTGACAATCCACCAGAGCAGGAACAAAAGTCTACAACAGTGAAAGAGGGGGGACCAAGCAAGTCTTCATGGGAGAAGAAACCAACAACACCTGCACCTGCGCCAAAGCCTTCAACGATCTGCTCTCCAGGTAAGTCTGCATGTCTTTATCTAGACTCTCATAAAGTGTGATTCTGAAATGATAAACACAGGTCCTGACTTTGAGAATTTATGCAGTGGCTTGATGGTCTTCTGGAGCGTTTTTACTGACTCAGTTTTTTTCTATCGCAGAGCCCAATTTCAGAAACCCAGCCCATGATCGCTTCAGAGGGTTTGAGTTCTCCTACTCACAAGAGATGATGAAGATCTTTCACAAGCGTTTTGGTCTTCATCAGTTCAGGTTCAATCAACTTGAAGCAATTAACGCAACTCTTCAGGGAGAGGACACGTTCGTTTTGATGCCCACAGGTTAGCAGTGATTTCATCTTATCTGAGTTGTGATGTGACAATACATTTAGGATGTCAGCTAACATGTCCACAACTGATGAATTTGTAGGTGGGGGTAAGAGCCTGTGTTACCAGCTGCCTGCCTGCGTGTCACCAGGAGTCACTGTGGTCATCTCCCCACTCAAATCACTCATTGTAGATCAGGTCCAAAAACTGACTACACTGGATGTAAGTATGTTTAGACCTGCCTGTCAGTTGGATTAGTATGAGTGATGTTGTTGTAACGTGCGATGCTCAGAGGGTGTATGAGTTATTCTGTAATGTCCCACTTTTCAGATCCCAGCAACGAGCCTGTCTGGTGATAAAAGTGACAGTGAAGCAGGGAGGATCTATATGCAGCTCTCCAGGAAAGATCCGATCATCAAACTGCTCTATGTCACCCCTGAAAAGGTGCGAAACGCATGAGATGCACTCAAAATGTTGGAATCTGTAAGTGTGTTTTTCCGTTCTTCTTTTGTTTTTACTCAGGAGTGATGAATCTTTTTCTTCTCCTCAAGGTCAGTGCAAGTAACAGGCTGATCTCCGCCCTGCAGAACTTGTATGAGCGCGGCCTTTTGGCCCGGTTTGTCATAGATGAGGCCCATTGTGTCAGTCAGGTGCGTTTCTCTCTTGTATACACAATCTTCAGTACGCTTTTACTTTTGCAGCCAGCCATCGTGAATCATGCCGTGACCTTTTAATCTTTCAGTGGGGCCACGATTTCCGTCCAGACTACAAAAGGTTGCATGAACTGCGTCAGAAGTTTCCCAGCGTGCCGATGATGGCCCTGACAGCCACTGCTACCCCCCGTGTTCAGAAAGACATCCTCAACCAGCTGAATATGACCCGACCGCAGGTGTAAGTGCTCAATCTCAGACTCTTTCATTAAGTTTGAAATGAATTCTGTTTTTAATTTTGTTGAATTCAAGTATCCAGCAGCTGCACATTACACCTCCCAATATATTTTCAGGTTTACCATGAGTTTCAACAGAACAAACCTGAAGTACTCTGTGCTGCCCAAGAAACCCAAAAAGGTTGACGAGGACTGCATGAGCTGGATCAAGAAGCACTACCCACGTAAATAATTCATAAGCACCTGGTTATTTTCAGAACACTGACCAACTCTTTTGTCTAAAATTAAACTTGTATGTGAACACAGTCTGAGGTCTGTTGTATCTGAATAATGTTGAAAGGACATGGGTCAGAGATGACATCAATTTGGCACCTCATGTCAAAAATATTGTTCAGTTACTGAAGATTAAGGATTTATTTATTTTTTTTATTATGGACGCCTGTAAACGTCTCAAGTTTGTATCAGAAATTATTTTAAAATCATTTGTGAAATTATTATTCGGTCTTGTGATGCATGAAAGAATGTCCATGTCTTGAATTAACTTGCATCTCTGCATGCTGCAGGTGACTCTGGCATTGTTTACTGCTTGTCCCGTAATGACTGCGATGCCATGGCCGAGAGTCTGCAGAGAGCAGGGATATTAGCTCTGTCGTATCACGCAGGCCTGAGCGACGGTGACAGAGAATATGTGCAGAGCAAGTGGATCAATCAGGACGGCTGCCAGGTGAGGTCACTATTGAGTCACAGATATGATACGAGGACTAACTGATGATGCTGGATATCTGTGTGAAGGATTTAAAGCACGCGTTGCTCTTGTTTCACGGTTTCCTTTTGTCTGCCAGGTCATCTGTGCCACCATAGCCTTTGGCATGGGCATCGACAAGCCTGATGTGCGCTATGTGATCCACGCCAGTCTGCCTAAGTCAGTGGAGGGTTACTACCAGGAGTCCGGGAGAGCTGGCAGAGATGGAGAGATCTCTCACTGTATTCTCTTTTACTCATACACAGACGTACAGCGTATCAAGAGGATCATCAACAGTACGTGGCAAAAATATGGACATTTTATTTTGTGAAATCATTCAAAGTAGGTTTAGTTTTCAGATGTCTTAACTGTAGTTATGTTGACTCAGATGGTTGTTTGTTTTTTTCCGATCACAGTGGACAGGGAAGGTGACAGACACACCAAGGCGACTCATTTCAACAACCTTCACAGCATGGTGCACTTCTGTGAGAACGTGATGGAGTGCAGAAGAATTCAGCTGCTCGCGTACTTCGGAGAGCTGAAGTTCAACAAAAGCTTCTGTAAGGATCACGCGGACGTCAGCTGTGACAACTGTGCCAAACCCAACGTAGGAATCATTCCTCATCGTTTCTTTCTTGATCTTGATTCGTTACAAAGTCAAAACCACCCTCGTCGTTTTCTAACTGTGCAACAACGTTTGAATGTTCCTCTGTGCAGCAATTCAAGCTGAGAAATGTCAGCGAAGATGTGAAGAAGATTGTGAGGTTTGTCCAGGAGAACTGCGAGAAAGTTGGGGCAAGGTTCGGCAAGACTGCTCAGCAAAACAGACTGACACTGAACATGCTGGTAGATATCTTTCTAGGTAAGTATTCGTGTGATTGCATTGAAAAGGTGAAACTTGCACGAACTCTTGCATGTTGTATGTAAAAAGAGCCGCCTATGATTGGTCGTTTCTTTTTCTCAGGGTCTAAATCTGCCAAGGTACAGACAGGTATGTTCGGGATGGGAGGAGCATATTCCAGGCACAATGCTGATCGCCTCTTTAAAAAACTGGTTCTGGACAACATCCTGGTGGAGGATCTCTACATCACTAACAACGGCCAAGCTGTGTCTTATATCTCTGCTGGACCCAAAGCCATGAACGTTCTGTCTGGACACATGCAGGTAACCTGGCATACACGGACTTAATGGCAGCATGAAGAGCTACAAATATAAGTCTGCTTTTATTGAAATGTTACAATATTAAACACTAACCAATACTTCATCACAGGTGGAGTTCTACGAGACCGAGAGTGCATCTAGCATCAGGAAACAAAAAGCTGTGGCCAAGAACGTCTCCCAGAGAGAGGAGAAGGTTCAGGAGTGTCTGAAGGAGCTGACGGATCTGTGCAAGCAGCTGGGGAAAGCTTTTGGCCTTCACTATTTCAACATCTTCTCCACTGCCACCTTGAAAAAGATAGCTGGTAATTTCCAAAACTGTTGTTCAGACTGTTTTTAAATGATACAACAGCTCATATTTTAACTTGTCAAACCTTTTTTTTTTTTTTTACATGAACAGAGAAGCTTTCTCCTGACCCTGAAGTCCTGCTACAGATCGATGGTGTGACAGAAGACAAACTGGAGAAGTATGGAGCTGAAGTCATTAAGGTGTTGGAGAAATACTCTGAATGGCAGCTGCCTGGTAAGAGCTTTTGAATATTTCAACCTTTTCGAGTCTGCGCATTAGGGTATTTAACCCACATTGCCTTGCCTCTATAGTGGAGGAGCAGGTTGACAGCGGTGGAGGCGGGTGGATAGACACGACACGGGGCCACACATGGGAAGACGACGAGGACAACACAGAGTCTTCTACCTATTTCCGTAATCAGGCCGCGCAGGGACAAAAGAGAAAGAAAGCTCCGTTCTTCAAGTATTCCAAGAAGAGAAAAGGATATAACAACACCAGTTCCAGCTCTAAAGGGTATGTAGTGTCTCTGTATCATCTAGTTGTGTAGTTTCTCTTCAAAGCTAAAAGCTTATTTCCTCTTTCCCCGTTTTTTTTTCTGTCTTCCTGTGCTGTTGTGGATTTAGTCGAGGCTACAGCAGCAATAAATCGTGGTCATCCTCTAACTCCAGAGGTGGATCAAAAGCTGCAGGTCGGGGGTCCAGGAGCTCAGCAGGAGACGCTCCAGCAGGCAGGAGGCCGGGCTTCCTGACTGTCCCGACCCCTCAAAACAACCAGCGACCCTTCTTAAAGCCAGCCTTTTCACATTTGAGTTAGGGCTGAGCCAACTGTTATTTCACTACATTGTCAATCCAGTTGAGCAAATTGTATATTTATATTCTGTACAGTTGTTGTCATGTTGTCTGTCCAGATTAATGACTGTTTGTACACTGGTTGTAAATTGTAAAATGTGTGTGTTTGGTTGTTTTTTATTGATTTGATTTTGTATATTAAAGACAAAAATTTGAAATTTTATCGATGATTATTGTTTCAGCTGCTCTACATTCAGGAACAACCTTTGAACTGAATTCATGTTGTACCATAAAGCCACAGGGAGCCACATCACATTTTTATTCAATGTTTATTTCAAGTTTGAATAGTTTTTATTTAATGGCACCAGTTACAAGGGACTATTGGAGAGAAACAATATTTTATACTGACTTGTACAGAAGGTTACCTACAGTACAAACATGGGTTCGGAATGGATCAGACTGAACTGACAAGAACTGGATTTGGCACATGGATTTATATATATATATATATATATATACTTGTATATATAACGTAATTAAACAGCAATCGTTAATCCCAGGCTAGAACGATGCAGACTACATAACACACCACCAGACATGGATATGCATATTCACTTATTGACGTGTATGCATGGTTGTGTGAGGGTCTGTCTACTTGGAGCTGACAGAGGAGCAAAAAGCAGATCTTCGGTCCTGACTAGTTTCATCCACCAACTCCTCAGTTCTACATGCATCACCCACATTAATGTGACTGGGAATTTGGCCAGGAACAGAATTTGGGTAGCTAATTGCATAAAAATTACTCAAGTTTGATCATTTAAATTGGTTATGCAATTGTTTTTCATCACATAAATATCAACAAAAAACTTTTTTTTGAATGTTTGAAAGACAGCTAATGGCAATCTTTGAAACCCCTGATTATGTCATACATATATTGGACTTTTTTTTCATAGGATACTGGGTGAAATGTGGGGAAACAGGGAGTAGACAAAATAACAAGAACACCTCACAATAAAACCACATCTCTTTAGATACCACATGGGTGTTTCTGTTATTGTGTCCAGCCCAGTTTAATAAACTAAAACACAAGAAATGATGTGTCATCTTCCAGTGCAGCACATCGTTATTTGCATGGTCGTACCTTAATGTCTGCTTTTCAGGGACTGGCAGCTGTTTCTGATTTATAAACTACAGATGATCACACTCGTTCATCAAAAGTCACACATCTGGCCAAAAACTGTAGCCATCTCCCATGAGGTAAAAGAACTGCAAAATATGTAAGCATGACACAGCAAACTGAAATGTAAAATCAAAGTCAGGTTTTGTAACAGGAAATACACCCGTAGAGACAAATTAAGACAGAGATTTCGGGGGCCGTCCAGTGTACATTACAAACAGTTTCAGACAGAGATGCTTTTCCCTCTCGGCCTGGGAGATTTAAGGATGGAGTAGTCTGTAGGTCAGTTGTTACAGATGTTGTGTCTTTCGTTCTCCATTCTTTCATCTTTGCGACTTTGGTAAACTGCAGAGTTAGGATCCAGGCACAGGGGACAATATCTGTCACTCAACAACGAAAACAGCAAAGAAAACAGCAGAACAAACATCCACACAAGAGGTCTCCAAGGAAAATGGATGTTTATAAAAATGTCATTAATAAATGAATGAAAACAGTAACTAAGTGTCTCAGTGGTCACATCATCGTTAGAGTCAGCACAACAGCAATTTGGTAAGTGTTTTTTCTAGAAACAGAAAAGATATATTTGACTTATTCATCGTTGGATTTTCATACACAAGTTTGTAAATCACGTCTTTTTGCTCTCACAGCTGATTATTGCTCCTTGAATAATGCTGCCTTGTTTGTTTTTTTTGTTTTTTTTTTTAATTGTTGCATGTTCAGAGAGACCACTGAAGCTACATAATGCTGATAGATGTATGAGAAACACCTTTGCAGACTGACCTTTAAAAGATGTCCTGCTAACAACTCCAGCCTGGCTGGACTGGTCGGTCATGTTGACCTTTATGTCAGTAAAGAAGTAATAAATATGACGTATGAATGTACACACAAAGAAAAAGTCTACCCACCCACCCTGCTCCACCCGTGTTAGGAAAAAATGTGCTTCATCTTTGCATCTATTATTTATTGGATGTATCCGAGTTAAAAATGGTTAACGTGATATAAATAAGGTCCTACGCCGACAGGTTTTTTTTTTGCCAACGTAGCTCTAATGATTTGATTTTCCCTCCAGCATTGTGCTGGGAGATGTCGGTGCTGCTCCCTACGCCACAGATAACTGCGGTTTGTCAAAGATAATGAGCTACAGGAGTGGATCCAGCCACAACGCCAAAGTTCATGCTACTCTGTGGTCAGGACTACAATTTAGCCAAGGACTGACACGCTCGGATTACACAGGAGCAAACAAAGAAAGTAGCACCATCGGGCCTTCAGTGGAGCAGCTGCAGGTGCTGGTATGAGCATGTGGCGTTTGAAAAAGCAGGCCAAAAACAAGCAACCCTGTACAGCCATTAGAGTTTCTTCCATTCCCAATTTTCTTTTTCAAATCTCACTTTCAAAGAAGCAGACGGATCACTTGAACCTCTCTCGAAAGGCCTCTGATATCCCTCGGTCTTCTCTACCTCCTTCTCTCTCTTTTCATGCCTTTCTCTTTTCCTTCCTCTAAGTCCTTAAAAAAAGATGAAAAACTTCTTACTCCTCTCTGTCTAGACCTCCACTGCAATCCCCTTGAATCTTGTTTCCATTCCTACATACAGACGTACTAACACTTACACCTGCACTTGGTACAGGAGGTAGACACGCAATACAAAAAACAGATTTTACCCAGAATCCAGCAGCCATGACAGTTATTGCTCCCTGGAGCTGTGAGGCAGAAGAGTCTCGAGCCTGACCGACAAATCTAAGGGCAGATATTATATTTGCTAATGTTTGTTTATGACAGATATATTGGTATATACTTCTGATTTGGCTGATTAGAAATTAAGGGACAAAACCTAGATACATAATTCAGAAAAAAAGTGCATGAGGTATCTCAGAAAATGTCATTACATAAACAGTCTGATTCCATTGTTACCTCCACCAAAGAGGTTTTGTTTCCAGTCCCATTTAAATGTTCATTCCTAATTTTATTTTATCGATTAGTCTGGCTATTATTCTCGAGATTAATTAAGTCATTGTAAGAAAATATGGACTGGCCATTCTAATTTCTCAGAACCTGTATTCAAAATTACTTTTTTGTTATCTGACTGACAGGAAAAACCCAAAGATATTCAATTTACAATGATATAAAACAGAGAAAAGCATAAAATCCTCACACAAGCTTTCCGCTTCTCCAGCCAGAAAATTCGTTTGCTCAAAATATGACGATTAATTAATGACCAAAATAGCTGCCAATGGATTCTCTATCAACTGATTTACTAATCATTTCAACTCTAGTTTTGTTTCACATATTTTTAAATGAATTTCAGTGAAGTGAAGAACTGAAAGCATTATGTTTTTAGTATCGATCCAGTATCGGTCAGGCTCACAGTCACCTCTCCAAACTCTTCAAGTAAAAGAGATAAAGATGTTATGAAACGTGAAAATGTGTTGTTGTTGTTGTTGTTGTTTTGATTATTTGGTATTTGTGATGGTATGACGACATCTCCAGATCTGTATAATTACATGTTTAAAATCATCATTAGAATAGCTCACACACTGAAGGCTGATTCACTGCTGGTGGAGTGATGAGTGATGTGTTTAAGTGGATCTGGATAAAAACCTTGTTTTTTTAGTCCCCCCTTCCACATTTCCATAAATGCTTCTGACCTTACTTGAAACACAGCGCTAAAAAAGGTATAATTTAATCTTCAATAACAAAATAACATTTCAGTTCTGTTAAAATATACATGAAAAACCTGTCAATATATATTAGGAAACAAACTAATTTGTACAAAAAGTACATCATTATTCTTACTCTAATAATAATCATATAGTATGATACATAAACCTAAGAGCAAGGTTGATATGAAACCAAAATAAATCATAAACTCTTCATACAAAGAAAGTATTGAAATTCATCGAATTTCAACTTGATGAAAAAATGTAAATCAAATTAATTGGAGAAATAACAGAAGAACTGAACAAATGAGCACATTCAAAAGTACTTAATTATTAAAACCATTGCACATCTATCTAGACTATCATCTATTGGTGCCGGTGAATCTTTGCTTGTCATGAATATTTCTCTAACCGCATCTGACACTACTGGGTCACATAACACTATTGGTACTGGTTTATTGTACTGTATCCTTATAAAATGTTATAAAACAACTTTGATCTTCACCAGTTTACTTTGTACACTATTGTATCCTGTGTAATTGTGTCTTAAAACAATCCACAAAATTGAAAACTGCCAACAGTCATGGACATCTTCTCAAAAAAAGGCATTTGGTACTCACCCTGTCTGCTCTCTGTTTCCTTCGCTATTATTCCCTTCAGATTGTTCAGTTGTTTTTCCTGATGAGCTGAATCTGCTGTTTGTCTAGTTAACCTCCGATGGGGATGAATCAAAAAATATTACACTACTTTGCCTCACATATACTTCACAGCAGTAGGCCTATCAAGTCTAACGTAACTCACTCCCATCTTAATAATTAATAACAAATCAACTTCCTTGATAACTGTTTCAATCATCTCTTCTCCTTTTCTTATGCAAACACATGTTTAAAAGCAATAAATAATAAATGAAGGCAACGTTCATCCGTTGCGACAAAATCTTCTGTTCCTTTAAAAGGAACTGTTTGAAATTCTTCAGTTCTTAGATCTCAGTTTTAATTTTTTTCCTTTGTGTTATTTGAAAAAATAAAATACCTGAAATGACTTGAAATAAAAAAGAAAAAAGGCAAAAAAAAAAAAAAAGTCTTCTGGTTTTGTAGAAAAAAAAGAAAAAGAAAAAAGAAAGCAAGCGAAACGAGGAGGTGGTTTGGACGGGTGGGGGGTTAACTCAAAGTGGAGGAGGGGAAGAGAGATCCTGGCCCGGTGTTACCAGGAGTGGTCCAAGCTGTATGTCTGCAGGAGGATGATGAGAGAAGCAGGGTTCATGGTTGGGACGAGGCTGCCCTCCATCACTCCGGAGTCCTAACCGTCTTCCCAGACCCCTGAACGGGCTTACGAACTCTACGACCTCACTCTCACTTGTTAATGAGCAACCCGCCCACCCAACGGAGCTTGCAGGCAAACCACCGCCTGAGGGGACAAAAGTATTCGTAATGGAACTGCTCAAATTCGGGGGTCTGGCGGATATCACGTAAAAATGCAATGTCAAGGTCTGACTCGGTGAGGATGATGAGGAGGAGGAGCAAGACAAAGAGGAGTCCAATGGTCACAAGGAGCAAACGGAGGACACTTAAGACAAATTTATTCACCTGTTCCACCTCGCTGAGCGCCGTGTCCCCCCCTGCACCTTCTTGTGCGGATCTACCATCCGCACCAAAATCACCCCCTTCCCCGCGTATGGGCGTGCCAGCCTCCGACTCCTTCTCCTCCTCGATGCTGCAGGGCGCTCCGTTGATCTGGCGCGAGGCAGCCAGCTCCATGCTGTGCTCGGCCACCGGGGTGGGCAGGACACTGTCTGAGGGGCTGTAGGCCTCATCCGAGATCACCGCAGTCCTCTCACTGGGGTCCGTGGCCTGGCTCCGGGAGCGTGGTATGAAGGAATCCCCATGGGACACTGAACGCACCGGTGTGGAGTGGGCACTGTCACGCAACGACTCCAGACCTTTTGGAGTAGTTCAGGGAGTAAGAGGAGGAGGGAGAAGAAGAGATGGGAAGAAGGCTACGTTACACACATTTTACAGCATGAAAAAAGATTACTGACATGACATTCACACGTGTGCTGATGTGAACTAATCTCATCTCTGATGGATGAAATCATTTTGTTCCTCTTAGACTGGAAGTGTACATCGCATTCAGCAAACACATTAAGTACACTTACAAGCTTGCTTCCTGATAAAAAGCCAGCATCCTCACTTTTTTTTAAATCTACGAGTACTCTGAGCTCTACGAACAGAAAGATACTAGAGGTTATCGCCACTGATGCCACATTGGACATCAGATTTCTCCATTCATGTACATGCAGGTGACAAATTAAAGGGAAATATATTAATATATGCAGACACTTCAACACACAGCACAAGCTATCATGCCTAACAACTGGCCTGTATTTTAGGAACAGCGGCTAAAGTGAGATCTGCATTTGTGAGGATGAACAGAAGAGAAACTCTCAGGTGACTGAGAATGTCAGAACAAGAACAAGATATGGTGTGATGAGTCATACTGTTGACAAGTGGGTGAGCGTGTATGTCATACAGAGAACAGAGAGTACAGGCATGAATGTTTGACCCCTACAGAGAGAGGATCCTGTGGCTCTGTTATGCTGTGGGGGGGGGGGCATTTCGCTGTCATGGTTTGGGTCCACTTATAGCTTAAGGATACAAGGGGTCACCGAATGAGTATGAAAATGTTGTGAATCATATGATATGGCCTTTGCAGCCATCAGATCTCAACACCTGGGAGATTTTTGGACTCACCAAATGAGGGAATATATTTTGGAAGAACGATGCTACACCCCACCTGCAGCTGAAGCTGTTCTGGTGTGCCCAACATCTTACTAAGATACTTGGACACAGTTTGTTGGTTTGTCCTTGAATTTGTCACCTGTCTGTATTTATCAGTTGTTGTGTGAGGATGCTAAATATTTGTAACACTGCCTGAAACACAAATACATGCTACAAAGTTTACATTTTTTCAACTCTATCTGAAAACACTCACATGCCCCGTCCATACTTTTCAGTGCAATTCTAATGTACAGGTAAGGGCGATGAGGGATGAAATCCACAGTCCTTGTTCAGTACAAAAAATGAATTACAGGTTTCAGCTGAAGTTATTATGAGGCTGTGAAATATGGTATGTTTTTACACTTTCTGGTATTATCTCTCCACCTCAGGAGCAACTGCAGCAACCACAAATTGTTTCAATGTACATACATATGTATAACTGTTAATAAAAATCCAATATTGCCATAAAACAGTAATTGCTCACTGACTTGTAATAAACTTATTCAACTGAAGGCAATAAAGAGAATACAGTATAGTGAAGTTGCTACGTCAGGAGAAAGCTGGTCGACAGATTTGTACCTACCTAAAACTACTCAACAATGCATTAGCTTCACGGTACGACAAATATACTTTACTGTTAATGTACGGCTGTACTATTACAGTACAGTATGTGCAGCCTCACTACTTTGTGCATGTCAGTGAAGATGAGCTGTGGTTCAGCCATGTGCTGACGATATCACATTCTCCAGAATGTCAAAGCAGCAACGTTACACCTTCACTATAAAGAGAAAGGATTAAAATCCAGCTTTTGATGAGGAAGCAAATCTTGAGATGGACTTTTTAGAAACTGCAGGAAAAGTAGGACAGATTATGTCTGATGACTAAGCCTCTGCTGACTCCAAACTCCTGTCAAGTGAAAAGAAGGAGGCATAATGGCTGGATGAGTGTCAGCGGCCATCTTTTCTCAGTGTTGATCTGCCTCAGCTTATCCCATATTATGTTTACAACAGTGAGGTAGAGAACAGAAAAAGCATTGTTTTAATTTATATATATACTTTATAATCATAGCATACCTTTAACACCACGCCATCATACTATAAAAAGTTCTGAACCAAATATAGCTGCTAAAGTTGTCCAATCAAAATCAACAAACTTTGCTCGACTAAACCACTAAGAAGAAAAATTAAAAATGCTTGTCCAACTACTGAGACCTCAAGAAGACACAGACAACCACAGGAATAGCGTCCCTCCCCTCCAACATTAATGTGCCTGATTTAGAATAGAGAAAGCCATTTGGCACGTCCATGCAAAGCACACCCCTGGCTGGCTCTGTGATGAGTTTACCTGGAGGCTGAACACAGGGCAGCGGAGTGCCAGGAAGAGGGCTGACGCTGGCAGATTCCTGCTGCCCCGTCAGAGCAGGGTAGAGGGGCAGGACGCCTAGGGCCTTGCCCAGCATACGAGGCCCCAGGCTCAGCACACGAACCTTCACATCCCGGTAGCAATGGTTGATCATACGCAGGTGGACATTCACCCGGGTGGTGATACGGATCAGACACTTCACCATAGCTGCAGCATGCACGTGTTTATCCTGTCCTTATGGTCCCTGTCCCGGAGTCCAGGCCACAGTCTTGCTGTGTGTGTATGTGTGTGTCTGTTAGGCCGAAGTGTTCTGCCTTAGTTGCAGTTTGTGGAGAGGAGCGTGTGAGGTAACACGGTGTGTTTCTGCAGCACTGCTACAATTGACAGCATTGGCCTGACTTGGTTTGGCCCCACCCAGGCTTGTGACATACATGGAGTAGAAGACCCAGGCTATTTTCAGCTGGGGTATTAATACCACTGTAAGACACCCAGTCAGCACACACTGGGGGTAGGAAGCTCTTATGGCTTTCTTGAACCCACAGAAAAGGACCGTCAATATACACAGTACACCTGCTTCTGGCCTCTATTTATCTCAGTGTACAAAGGGTTATAGTGTGGACCTGAGAGGCAGAGCCAGGCAGGACGGTTCGCTCGCTGCGTCCATTCAAGTAATAGAGGAAGAGTAAGGCCACCTGTTTTGGGCCATTAACTGCTACTGTGTTAGCACAACAAATACACAATTGCTCAAACACAAACAGAAGCTCTGAAAAGCTGCATTCAAGTGGAGCAGGCTGACTGACGCACACACCTGCAGCATGCCCCACCAGCGCTGTAAGCATGAACTGGGCCAAATGGCTCTAGTTACAGTATGTGTGTGTGCGTGCATGCGGGTGTACGCACTAGTGTGTTTTCTCAAGAAGGGGAGGAGTTCTCACAAATAGGACTAATGACTCCCTGATCCATTTAAAATATCATGCCAGCCAGACTGCTGTTTTAATAGCACATTATCCATGATTATAACTAAAGACAGGCACCACAACTGTTTCCTGGATGAGGATGACATGTATAAGACCTCTAAAGAACACACAGCGTCTTTTAAAAACACACATTTGCCCCCAGCACTACCATGGATAGGTGGAGGATTTGTTGCTTGGTGAAGCACGGTGTCAGAGCTCAGTTCTTACCCTCCATGATGGATATGTGCACAGCTCTCCGACGCGTGCGTGGTACACTGCTGAGGCGAGGCCCGTGGGTGATGGATGGACAACTTCTGCTGGGCACAAGGCCAGCCCTGCAGAAACAAACACACACACAGATGCACAAACATCACTGCACAGAGAGACAGCTACGAGCAGAAGTAACTCACACTGTAGCCAGTAGGTGCTGCTGATATAATGACATCTACAGTAGCTTGGCTCCTAAGAAAATGGAGGAAAATGCAAAGAAAAAATCTGATTGAATGACATTCTGACCTCTCCTGAGTTTAAAACTCTACCTGTGTATTTCTGGAGGTTCGCGTTTGATTTTGGCACTCTGCTCCATCACCTCTTTTGCCACTCGTCCACTGTTATAAAGCACAGAGACGATGCTCAGGATGAGTTTTACATACATGCACACCCATACACACACATAACCAGCCATCACTGCAGTGGATGAGTACACTACATGAGCATCATGACTGAATTAACCCGGTGAATTCAGTTTTGTGTAACTGAATTACCACCAGTCAGACAAATGCACACAGACTTGCAGGCAAAAAAATATCAAAACAATGATCATGGCTTGACCATCAATAGTAAAATCACTATTTAACAAACCGGGCTTGTGATTTCATCTAGTGCTGAGGTTTTGAGATATCCAAATCCTTCCACCATCACAATGAGAGCTATCTCTTTGGTATAAAGTAGTTCCAGTGAAAATGATTCACAGCAAGGTTTGTAAATAGTCCAGAGAAACTGGGGCATTGTCTCTGCAAAACCATGTTACTGTTTAAATTTGTCATTTTAATTTTTCAATGCCAAATAAAATAAAATTTCATTCACTTACAGAGGCAGAAATCTTTGCAAAGAAAACAAAAACTGTCCATCCAAGTGAAACATTTTTGAGTGAACTGATCCTTTAATAAAGGATAATACTACTACTACTACTACTACTACTACTACTACTGCTGCTGCTGCTGCTGCTGCTGCCGCCGCTAATACTATGAGTTTACAGCTCATACAAGGTGATGCCTCATGTGTCCCCTTAATTTTCCCCTCTTTGTCCTCTATTTTGTGAGGTGTCAGTACTATCCTCCGGGCAACAGTAGGCTGACGTTTCAGCACAGAAGGCCACGTCTTCTGGGAACATCTCTCTCCACTAGCAGCTAGGTGGCTTTCTCCTACTACGCCTGTCATCAGTCATACTGTTTTGCCGTGTACTCTACCTGTAACGGAAACGGCTGCCCTTGAAGAACAGGTTGCTGCTGGACACTGTGCGAACCTGACTCGACTTCTCAAGCCTGATGGAACAAGAAAAAAACAACAGAAAAATGAAGCTGCACCTAAAGGAAGGAAATCTATTGATTGATGAACATGAAAATATAAACAATTCATGCCAATTTTGCAAGACTATGTTCCTAATATGAGCACAGTGCTGAAGCAGGAATATAATCTTTGCTTTCTGAATCACAGAACAAAGCAGAAACTAGGATCAAATACACTGCTATTAAATTATGCATTGGGCATTATGCATCCTCAACACGGCTCCATACAGTATTAAATATGTTTATATTGTCATAGTAAGTGAGACATTAATGTTTAATGTTTCATTTTGCTTTCAAGGGATATGTGTGCTTCTCGGAAGACACATCATCTGTATCACATGTCCTCTTGCCTTTTAGTTCCCCAGTATCCATATTACAGCTAAGATCTTAATAAGTGGGAGGCTGATAAAATATTATTTGCCACTTCAGTGTGTCATCAAAAGGTCAAATCATATTAACTCCATCAATGCTCTGCCCTTCGCATGCCCCCTTTATGTCTCTCATTCCATCTACGAACCCCCACCTGCACCCTTCATCACCTGAGCCATCAGCCCGACTCATTATTACACCACTCCCAGGCCTCTGAGCTCACTGGCTTCTTGATTTTTGCTTTTTTTAATCGCCTTTTCTGAGCAGGAGAGAGCGGAGGGGACCTGCACTATTACTCTCGGCTGAGACAGGGGAACCATATCTCAGAGGGAGCGCTGAAGTGCTTGCAGTCTCGTGCCAGCGCACACTCATTCACTAAAGGTCAGATGCAACTCACACCTCATTTTCCCGCCAAACAACCCGAAGGGGAAAAGGCTTTTAAGGACAACCAAGATACCATGACGGTAACCTACCCCACAGCTCTAATGGAAGCAGAGCTAATGACATGACAGCATGTTTATAAGGGGGATTAAGAAAAACAATGAAATGGAAGAAAATTGTGAACTCACTTATAGAAAGCTTGGTTCTCCACTCCGCACTTCCAAAGGTGCTTGCATGCCTCCGGTGTGGGCGCAAAGTATGTCAAGATGATCTTTTCATCCTGCACGTTGAAAATAAAGAGAACGTGCAGGAAAATATAACAAACCGAGACAGAAAAGCTCTACAGCACATCAGAACATTCACCTGACTTTTCACCTCATGTCCGACAATTCATGCTCTCACCTCCTTCTGATTTGCATATACGTGGAACGTCTTGCCTTCGAACTTCAGCTTGGTCACCTCATTCCTGTCCGGGAGACAGCAAATCAGCGGTTACACATACAGCAAGCAGAAACAGAAAGCCACAGCTTCTTTAAATATTCATGAAAAAACAATTTGAGATCACACCAGCAGTCACGGACCTCTGTGTTTGGCTGACAAAACAAATCAGGGATAATATTCCCTGCTGACAGGCAGGGGATGGAGAATTGGGGGGTGGAAACCTGAGCTTTATTGAAGGCAAACAAACAAAGCCACAATAAGTACTGCAAACATAAAAAGTCTGTCTTAATCATTGTAACAGGAACCTTCAGCTAAAAGCAAACAGACAAAAAGACAAATGTGTCATAGACATGTACCGTGTCGTATACATTCATCCGCCTGTAAACCATCTGGCTGAATTCAAATCAGTAGGCGCCTCCCACAAGTAGAGGCTAGTGGTACCAAGCTATTGTTCTGATCTAGCCGGTGTAATTAGCCATCTGTGCACATGCTAGCTGCAGGCTCTGACCACAGGTAGAGGTAGATGGATGAGCTTTGTTGACTGTGACTGTACAACCCGCTGCAGTGCACATGCTGTTTCATGCAGGACGACCTGTATTTATAGCATGTATGTCAAATCAGAGAAAAAAAAAATAAGGCCTGCAGTAAAAGTGTTTGACTATTTACATCCTGCGAGCACTCGAGGAGCGTGCTGTCTTTGGCTCGCACAAGGAGAATGTTTCACATTTGGCTCACCATTTGAGAAAATGAACTCTCTTGTTTCCCTGAAGCACCACAAAACCAAATGGTGTGAAGGCGAGGAAGGCTGGGTTCCCAGACACATCCTGAAAAAACAAAATAGAACACATTTAAACACATTTGAACAGAGCAAACATGTTTTAGCATGTGCTGTATATTCCATGAGGATTCCTGTTTGTTTTAAATGTTTGCCGTCTAAAAATAGCACAGCAGTGCTTGACAAACCTTGCATGGATGCGGATCAACACCATATGTCTCCAGCATCTGAGCTTTCTGCAGGAAATTTCTCTCTGATGTTTCAGGTGTCTGTCCACTGGGGAGGAAGAGCAAGAACACGCCAAACATCTGTGTCAGTTCACCATAAGCGTAAAAAATGCAACACACAAAAAAAAAGTCTTGAAAGGCCAAAAACTTCTGAAAGAGGCACAGACAAATTGATTTCTAGTGATGTGGTGCATCAGTCTAGATTCTACGAAAACAAGATCCAACATTAGCATTAGATCAAGCTGAGGCAAAGGTTATGTGATAATACATACAAAAAGTATTTTTAATCTCAGCTTTAACATTCAGGCTGTCAAATCACTGTATTCAGAGTGAAGCACTGTGGTGAAAAAAGAAAAGACCACTAGTGGGCAGCAGTGTCTCATACTGTTTGTCGCTTGGCTCCTACATCCTCAAAACTAGACTTTGTTGATGCAGTTCTGCCTTTACTGTGTCTGATCTTACATCATTGAACAGACATCTTTTGTTTTTTTCTGGGTGAACTTTACTTGTTTGACTACCTCTTAACAAATGTGAGATCATAGTAGCTCATCCACATTAGAAATGCTAAAATACTTTAGTGCAAACAAGAATCAGTTGGGGGGAACAGTGTGTGAATGCAACACTTCATCTGCTCACCCGCTGTATGTGAGAGTGGTGTGTGTCTTTGTGTGTGTGTGTGTGTGTGTGTGTGTGTGTGTTCATAGACTGAAGCTGTGGCTAGGACCAATCATTAATGACTATAATAAAGGCCAGGCTATGAGCTCAAGACAATCTGACCTGAGTTATTTGAGCGGATAGTGGAGGAGAGAGTGCTTTTCTCTGCTATCTGCTCAAATAAGCGACAATAATCTGTCTGGCCAACCCAATTCAGACCAACGGCGCCTCATTACTGCAGTCAATTACATAAACGTCAAAGGAAATCTGTTTGTTCAGCCTTGCATTAGAGCATGATCTGCAGGTATGTGAAAACAATAGTTCAGTTTTATATTTTGGTGTTTACATCAGCTCCGTCTTGTGTAGGTCTGAAATCCGGCGCTCCAGCTTCTCCGAATGTTTAGGGAAGAACTGGAACTTGGAGCTGTAACCTTCAGGATGCTTGCCAGGGTCGTAATCACCAATCTCAGCTGGAGGAAGGATCAGAAAAAAAGTTAAATGTTAACCATATACACGAACATTCAGAACAAATAAAAGTTAAACATTATATCTGCACAGTTTTCAGCACAGTGGTGTTTTTTGCCAGTGGAGACAGGATTATTTGTGTTCCTTCATGCCACACTGCACTCCCTCAGATGACCCTGATGCCGATTTCTCTCTGCAAGGAGGAGCTGACCAGGCAGTCCATCTTTAATTCATCAGCCCCTCCTCCAGAGGACATGCCTCTCCTCAAACACTGTGCTTTCTGTGATGTAAGCTGTGCCACAGGACCTCAGGTGAGTTGGGTTTGTTTACGTCTGTATTTGTGTGCATGCTAAGGTCCCAGATGACCACATCAAAGACTTTATAATTTAGTGTGATTTCTTGGTGCAAGTCACTGAACTAGTCATCATCATCGGAACAAAATAACTTTGTGAGTTTTAGAGTCAATATCAGAATGCAAAACCACATCCAATGAGCGTGAAATGCTTATTACATATGAATTATGTATGAATAAGAAAAAGAGACCCCGGGCTTATTCTTGCAGCAGAATCATAGTGTATATTCTCACTCTATCACCTAATTCAGCTTCTTTCCACATAAAAATCCATTTGCTTGGCTGACAGTGTTCATCAGATTGGTGAACTACAGGGCATGATAAAACAGAGGTCACGGACATAGTGCGAAGCTGAGAGTGGTGTAAGTCATTTCCATCTGTCAACTTCCATTACCTTGAAGGATGTGGGCAGCAAGCATGGCTGCATCCGAGGTTTTACACAGCAGCCGGCCGTGATAGAGGTCTCTCTTAATTTGCAGGAAGACAAGATATCTAAAAAAGAAAAGGACGAAAAAATCACATCAGATGTCTGCCTATAAAAATACTGATGATAATGATTAACACACCAAGCTACTCATCCAGCTGCATTTCTCAGTGAATTAAAAACAATAAAAAAAGCAGAGTAGGAAGAGCAACACAACAAACCTGATGATCCTCAAAGGCTGGGGGCTTCACGTTCCCTATGGATGATTTGAATATTTCTTTTTGATTTAGCTGAAATGAGGGTTTTGTTTTGGGGGGAAAAGGAGGATAGGAAGCCCCTGAGGGAAAAACTGCTACTGATACTCTGCTTCTCTTAGAGCCTCCAGCCTAGTTACAGACTCACCCAACCAATCAGACGGCATCTGTAGCAAATATCATGATGCTGATGATAATGACTATTATCATGATTATTATCATTATTACTTTTATAGGCAAGAACAACGCATTAAGTGAGATTATTAGATGGATTCTTGTTTTGTAAACCTCCCAACCGTGAACAGGAAAGAAGACTCATCGCATTGTTTCTCACAAACAGCCAGGCAGACCTGCTTGCCTCTATCTAGGCCATTTCCACATAGGCTAATAACGCTTCCTGTGTGGAGAGATGCATTAAAAAGCTGCCTACATTTCCCATGTTGTTCAGCCGACACTTGTGAAGGTGTGATGAGTACAATAAACAGGTAATAATTCAGCAGCTATTTTAGTGCTGATGGCTGTGGGTGTTCTGCTTGTATTACAAAACATCTGTATGATACCCACAGACATCACAGACATGCTTTTCTGTCTGTACCGTTTCACATTTACAGTACTTATAGTGCACTGTAAATTAGTTTCTATTAGTTGTTGTTATTATTGTTATTAATGTAATTAATATGCACTTTCCCCACTAAATGTACAAAAATTTTTCAGTTCCATTTATATATATATATATATATATATTTCCTCCTTCTTTCTTTGTTTTATTTTATCATGTGAATCCTCTCATCGCTGTAATTTTCTTTTTTATGTGGATTTCATACATGTATGCTAATGAGGGTTTAAAGCCAAAATGCATCAGCGCAGGCTGATTCTATATAAGCACCGGAGTGGTAAATTTTGTTTTGGGGAGACGCGGCTGGAACGCATGTTAGCAATACAGAATGGGTTTATTTCAGAGAGGACATTTTGACATGTCACAGTAGGAGAAACACGAGCGGAAATCATAAAATGAATGAAGGCTGAATTCCTTTCAGCTGCTTCAGCAGCTAGGATCATGGTCTTGTGCAAGCTTGCTCACCGGTACACTTGAAATAGAACGGAGCCACTGTTAATGTTATTAGTAACACCTGTGCTTTTCCTACTATGTCCGGTCAAAATGCTGTGATAAATAATATACTATAATTATAAAATGTATCACTTTATTTAATGGAAAAATTGTCTGTTTTGGTGTCCACAGAATTTCCATATGGCACAAAATGTCCCAGCATAATATAAAGAGAGGAAGCAGCTACTGAAGCCTTGTATGTGATTGATTATTTACCCTATCCCTCCCTCTGCGGTCTGCCCTCTCCATTCTCATCATCATGTATCACTCCGTCTCCTCCTCACCCCCGCACCCGAGCCATTCATTCGCCCTTTTTTCCTTTTCCACTCTCCATCAGCACCCTTTGCCCCCCATCTCCTCTAGCTGCTCTGTTCATTATGTACACTCTACATGTGGTGCACATTTCATCTCATTACACCTCAGAGAGAGCGCGTGGCCTCCTCTATCAGTAAAAGTACACACATATACCAGATGGCTACGCTCTGCATTATCTGGAGGCAGTGTCTCAGTTTTATTTGTCACTTTCACCTTTCCGCAAATTTAGGAAAAATTACAATGGAAAACATGTGTGCACATAACACAAAAAACTGTATTAGTGTTGCTTCAATGTTCTTACCCATCATCCTTCTGAGACTAGCATACTGGGAAAGGCTTTCACAGTCCTCTCCGCCTCACAACTGCTCTTGCAAACTGTGCTTTGTTTAATATTTATCATAATGTTTTAGACAATAAGGTACTCAGGCATTTTAATTATGAAAGCCCATAAATAATGTTTTGGAAAGAGACATGTCTGCTCTATTTAAGAGTGTTAGAACACAATCTGTTCTACAGGCAGGACCAAGCAAGGTTTGTCAAATCGTGGCAGGCTCTCCATGAAAACTTTGCATCTCTTCCTTACTGTTAAGTGAAATAAAAGGTAAAGCTGTAGCTGCTTATCCTTATCAACTCATCTGAAGTGAAAGCAACAACATGAGGTCATACCGAGTGATTTCCTCCTTGAGAGCAGCAGGCTCAGGAGGGTAGAACTTGACTCTCAGACACATGGTGAACGGAGGCTGAGCTGGAGGAAACAAACACGAAACATTTAGGAAATGGACGAGAGTCATTTTGTTATAAGCAGTCACACAATCAACAAGACATTAGGGCAGCAACTAGTCCTCTGCTGTTCCTTTTCTTGCATGTTTTTGTTCTTAACTTACTAATTTATTATTATAGCTGACTATCATGTGTATTGAAAAACAGTCAGGTTGCACATGTGGAAGAAATATTCAAGGTCTTTACTGTAAACAAAAGGACAGTGTAAACATATTACATTCAAACTTTTACATGAATGAAAGTGTTAAAGGTGTTAACACCAAGCTGTACTTAAAACATTAGAAATAAAAGATCTTATTATATATTATTTGGTCTATTGCCTCAAAATTGTACAGTTCTTAATACTTGAGTAAATTAAATGTTTCCTGTTTTCATTGAATACATGAACGTTATGGATCAATCAATTATCAGTGTTTGCGCTGTATAATTTTTCGTGAAATCATCTCCACAGTATGTTGTGTGTATCAAATATACATTAAGTCATTGATCCACATCAGCGCAGATCTAATTTGAAATTATAAACACAAACTCAAAGTACTTACATTTCATTTGCTTTGCAATTGATTTTGTGAACTCCAACCAGTGCTGCGTTAGAAAGAAAAACAGATAATTAAATGTCACCAAAGAAATGAGTAACCCACACATCAAATCCTTCATCTGACACTTTCAAAATCAGCTGCCATGATGCTCAGCTGTTACTACTGACAGTTTTCTTTGGAAACCTCTTTACGCCACATATGGTGTTATAACGGCACATTTTAAGCAATATGCAATATGATAGTGCTGCACCGGATATAAAGAATTTGCAAGCTTTCTTTGGAAAAAAAATAGCAGCAGAGGTCTCTTCTTAGAGCATAAAGGCTGATTAGACAACAGATTTTGACTTAAGTGAGCTCCTGCTGGTTGTGACAGTTACACAGGCCCTATGTTGTGTGTCTACAGCCAGATTCAGAGTCCTCATTCTCTCTGGGAGCATATTCTCACTCCATCTTTCTCCCAGGTTGCCTTCTTGCCAAACCAAGCCACCCACAGCAACAACCACCAAAATAGTCCTGAGTGACAGCACAGAAAATGCAGCATCAGCAGGACTTGGCTCTTGTCTGCAGGACTACAACATGATCTGTGAACATGTGAATACTTCATGAATCAAGCAACGCTCACTACACGCCTCAGAGCGGAGGAGCCTGATGTGGAGCAACCGTCAAGTCTGAGATGTGGTGTGAATGAGAGAAACCGAAGAACACAACTTTTCACTCCGACTATATCAAACACAATCAATTTTTAAAGTGTAGCCACACGCCTGTGATTTTTATATGGACAGAAAAGCAACACAGTCATGTGTATGAAGTCATTCTAAGCTCATTCAACCATTACTTTGAAATCTATCTTGTTATACCTGCTGCATCCGATGTTTTAAAACTATTCAATCAAAAGGCTTGTATTTCTTTCAAGTCCATTTCTGACTATTAACAGAAATCTTTTTTTTCTCAGAGAGTTATATGAGCATGACTGTGCGTTAAATACAAAGCTGAAGTCAGAAAACTTTTATCTGAGGTGAAAGCAGGGAGAAACAATTAGTCTGACTCTTCAGAAATTCTACCAGCACCTCTAAAGCTCACCAAGTAACATGCTTTGTTTAATTCAGACACAAACATAAATGTAAAAGCAACAACTTGTGGTTGTCTCTAAAACAGATGCCTGTGCACACACAAGTTAATGCACCGATGCACAAGCAGGGATGTCTGGTTTGGACTGTGACAGAGCCATGGTGGCTCTCGCTGTCAGCATGGTATGGTGATATGGTGACTAGATGGAGCTGAATGAGACCTGCTCATGAATGAATGAATGCCACCTGTGACACACACAAACTCTTACCCGCTGCTTGTCTGGATCCACATATCTGATGCCAAAATAGTCTTTCTCCAGCAAGTTGAGGTGGTGGCAGATGAGGTCAAACAGATACTGTCCCTTTGCATCCCTCTGTAACAGAAGAGAAGAAATTCAGCAAGCATGCCCACGACAACAAATCACAAACATATTTGAGTATGGGCCATGAACAGATCAAACAAGGAAAAGCCACTGTCCTGAGTTCATGAGAAACAATTCCTGCTAGAATGTGCTTCAGAATTTTTAAAGCCATGCCAGAGATATCTCACATTCATCCAATATTAATACACAGCCAGAGCCATCTGAAGTGTCTGGAATAAATCCCGTCCACATCTAAAAGAGGAGCTCAAAGAGAGGATGGATTAAATATGCAGAGATCTCACTGGGGTTTTGCTAATACTCGACATTCTGAGCCTCATGAGGAAGCTTCCCGAAGAGAAACATTTGTGTAAACTGCAACACAAGAGAGGGCTCCTGTGTCCAATACATATCTGGTTACCCTCCTCCCTGTTCACAGCAATGTATCTGCATAACACTGCTGAACATCCTGGCTCAAACCAGAACATTTGGATCAGACTGTGACAGAATTTCTTGTAGAGATCCAACAGTAGCACATACTACAAGTTTGAAGTGCTCCACAGCATTCAGTGTTTGAAACCTCAAAATATGGCGGGACAGAAGCAAATTAAGTGCTGCTCTTCAACATCATTTGCTACTTTCCCTCTGGAAGAGTTTTCTGTACCTGTGAGAGATGATATTATTTGCATAAGTACATTAAGAGTGATGATTACAACTGGGCGCACTGCTGCAGACAGCCAGATAAAGTAATAAGTCACAGTTCTTCGACTAATCAAACACTGCTGAGGTTCCAGACTTCTGGGAGGTTACATACCTCAAGTTTTCAGTTTTAATGAAGTAAAACTCTGTCGATGACATTCTCGGGTCTTGACTTCTGTCTCATTGTATCAGAGCACATTTCTAGTACATGTGTAAAGTGTGGGGTTGATTAATCGTGTCAGGAACACAGCAGACATTAAAAAACCTAAAGCCACTCCAGTGCTGCTACTGCGTACTGTCTCCCTCCATGCCAGGGAGACGTCATGGCCACATGCCGTATCACAGACTCGCCTCAGTGGGGGAATCTTTGGGTGAGTGCTTTAATGGGTCAAACGCTATGAGGAGTCACACTGTTCATGGGCATTTGGAGGTGACATTTTATTTAATAGAAGGGATTTTTTTCACATCTTTGTACAGGCTAAATATCAATGGGCCTCTTAAATCTTACGAATCCACATTTGTACACATATGAGTCAAATCACTGTGTGTGATGTGAAAGGTATCACTTTAATCACAACACTACCTGGATCTACGGTTCCTTCCAGATCTTTGAAGCATTTTAGTGTCTCTTTTGGTTTTGTTTTGCTTTTACTCACACTGCTTTCATCAGCCATGTACCTGTCCACACCAGACAGGTGTTTTAGAAATAAAAGCTTCTATAAACCCACCCGAAGAGACAAGGCTAGTTACTAGCTGGTGAACATAGTGGAGCATTTAGCAACTCAACGCCGGTCAGATATTTCTCTCAGGAGTTGGTGGAAACCTAAACAGAGTGTTAAAGGAGCTTAGTCCATTACTGAAGCTACTGAGGTATTTAACGTGGAGTAACCTGGTTGACGCGTCTCTCGCTATTGTTCGTTTGCTTGTGGCGGTTGAGTAAAAGTCCAGACGATCTTCTTTAGATGAATCATTGTGACAGTTTATTACAACTCCAGCATGACAAGCGTTTTAGTGCCACAGCGGTCAAAAACCATTTGCCCTTCCGGGTCAAACACCTGACAACAACAGTGATGTTGCTTCCTATATACACCTGAGGCCCTAGGTGACAGCACAGCGACACTACACACACACACAGAGCGTGAACTATACTTTAAAACAGACACCGATTACAACATATTTAGCTCCTATACAGAGCTAAAAAGAGACTGAATGTTGTTTCAGGAAGCCTGAAACATGACTGACCTTTAAAGGGCTAAAAATGACAATGATTGCAGCTTTAAGATGGGAATTACATCTTAAAAATACCAACTAAAATATGTCTCTAGTATCAAGTGTTTAAAAAACTGTCAGTAGTTATCAGCAACAAATGCTCAATCGCATCACTAGTCTTGTTTATTCTTTGAATTTCTGATCTAAATCATCAAAACTGCTCATTTTAAAGTGTATTTAAGCTCTCAGTACAGCTGCTCACGTTACAAACAAATGGAAAATGGTTTTGTAGAACTACGTGTTTATATTCCTCAAACTAAGGCATTCAAATCCTGAAAGCCTTATGCAGGTCTATGTCTGAATCACATGTTCACTGCAGTCAGAGGGGTACTCAGTTCCTCATAATGACTCATGAGGACGGCTGAGGTCAAGGTTGGATAACTACAGTTGGCCAACTCACTCCTCCTCCCGCTCTCTCTCTGCTCGTTTACTTTCTGACAGCAAGTGGAAGTGTCACTGGCAGCACTCTCCTCCACGTCATTACTCAGGCTGCAGATAAAAGGCACTTCATTAGTACAAAGGCCTGTCGATGCCGGGCTTGTCCCTTAACTGCCGTCACTCTCTGTGACCAGATGCTGATAGGAGCTCCACTACTGGAGGTAACTGACCTTTCTGAAGCGAAACCGAGGGGCTTCATGGGTGCTCACCACTGTCACTTCAAGATTATTCCCTCTCTCTCTGTAACATAACTAATACTAATACTGTCAGACGCCCGCTAATGTGGGCCTTGATTAAATAAAGAAACAAGGATCTTTGTGCTCTGACACATAAACACATAGATTTTTGAAGGATCACATGCACACACACAAATAAAATAAAAAATAAAAATGCAGACAGGCAAACTACTGTTCTGTGAAAACTGATGAAAGAAATATTTTTTCCCTGATCAAGAATACACATTTTTTCATTAATTAATCTACCAAAACTGTATGATGTAAATGAATTAAAAATATTAAGGTTGTATGCACCAAGGAGACACTGAAAGCACAACGAACACAGTGAAAAAAATCTATTTTGTAAAGCGTTCTCCTTCCTGTGGTTTTAACGTTCGGCTGGGAATCCTGTTATAAGGAGCCACGGGGAGCAACAAAGGCAACCACAAATTAAAAAACGGTTCTGAGCGGAGAGGACACATTGAGTCAGAAAGACATCTGCTCTTTTGTCGCATGGAAAGGAGCAAGTTTGTTAGTATTCAACAGCACTCCCACCAACCACCCTCCCCTTCCCCCGTTTCTTGCTCCCCGGTGCCCCCTGCCTTCGTCTCTGCCCCCACACAGAGCACAGCTGCATTATTCCCCTGCTGGTCTCTCTAATTACAAGATTGAGGTGATTGTAGGAGAGAAAGGAAGTCTTGAAATTTCTAATTAACATTAATGAACTTTTTTTTTTAGATTTGCTTCTCAATATAGCCCTATGAGAGTCCTAACTTATAAAAGGTTTTATTGGTTTGTAAAAAAAAAAACAACCAGGTGACCAAGTGTGACTGTTTACAACATCCAGTCCTGTTGTGTTATAACAGGTACGGGCTCAAACCTCATGTCTGTTCACCAGGAACTCACCTGTGGCCAAAAATACCTAAAGACTGTGATGTTATATCTCTAGCAGAATCTCTGACATGTCTAAAAAGTGAAAAGCTCAGTCTGAAAATCCAGAATTCATCTAGAATGCAATGTTAACCAATACAGTTCAGAAAGAGCTGAATCGAATAGTCCAAATATGTAATATATGTATGTGATTGTGAAGTCTGTGTGTGAAATCCTTTTCCTCTCTGACTGTTTGAGGTCATAAAGCCACTTTTCTTTTTTGGCCACTAATAAAGTCTAAATATTGTGAAAAATGTTTGACTAGTTTCACCCATGAATGAATATACTCACACGTCACCTCCACGCTGTCAACAACCAAATGTGTTCACATCTCTCACAAAGATCTTTCTGATGTGCCTCTGACTGAAAACAACACAGGGATTTTCCTTCCTTCTAAAGAGCCCCCAGTGTACAATAGACACTTTCCTCTCAGATAAATCATTAAAACGGTCACCATGTCAACGCAAGAGAACAGACCATTAATAAAAGATTGTATCACTTTATAGTGGAACATGATGCCATTGACGGTGTGGCACTGTGTGTGTGCGTGTATGTGTGTGTGTGGGAGAGAGAGAGAGAGAGAGAGAGCAGGGTAAAGCTAAAGGTACCTAGAACCCTGAGGTGATTTCTTTGGTTTCATAAGTAGATTACTTTCGTTTGTCCCAGGAGGCTGAGCGATAGCGCTGTTTAATGGCTGCACAGAGTTCAAGTCATGACCCTGCCACTTCAGCTGGGACTAGGAGCACACAGAGGCCAACCCACCACCACTTACAGCTAATATGAAGCTCTCTTTGCAGCACGCTGTCTGTTTCTTCCATGTCATAAACTGAAATGCTTCCACACATGGTTCAAATTAATCAGACACCACAACCATAAAAATTAAAGGGGATATATTAGAGTTCCTGGGACTCCATTGGAGTAGCTTTGCATGAAAAATCATTAGTTATCTCAGACAGGACCTTTATGTAGCCCCTCAGTTCATCCACTGCCTATAAAAAGCTGTTTTAGTTCCTGCCCCCTTCACTAAAAAGCCCACTTTTTTCTACGATTGGCCAACTTCCAGAAGCATGCCAAGGGGCAGCACCTAGTGACTGCAGGCATAGCAATGTTAAATGCCGCCGGAGTGAAGCGTTTCATGGGATTTGACCTCATTGATTACTGTACAAAACACAACTTTATTTATATGTTAAGGAGAGATTATTTCTGCTCTTCTGGTTACATTAGCAACAAGTTAAGCTATCTGTCCACCAGGCCTCTCTTAAAACAGAGAGGCATGGTGGCCGGAGGACATTGGAGAAAAGCGATGAAACGCTGTGCAATGCTTTAGTGACTTCCAGAAAGCCAAAGATTGTGCAGCATTTCCTCAACATTTCTCTGTCTTGTAGCTCGCCAGCTAAGCGATGGAATAACTGCTTGTTGTCATGTTGTCAAGTTAAAACAACACAAAAAGACTGGATAGTGCTGGATGTGACATGCTGGGAGCAGGAATGAGGGCAGTGGATTGAGCATTTTGAGACTTTTACTATATTTGTGCAGCACGTAGACCTGCTTTATAAAAAAAGACATAAAAGTCTCACTTTCTGCAATACAGGACCTTTATGTCAACAGTAAATTACAGCTGAAGAGGTGTTTAAATTTTTTGTTGTGAATCATGTTCATCATTAACACCATTGGTATTTTAGCCATTATTATGTCATTCTAAACCTTCTAAAAGATTATAGACCAATAGATTAATGTAGTGTGTTGCAGTCACGTTTTAGAAATTGAATATTTAAAAAGGAAATAATGGATACCACTAGTTTGGAGACGATGAATCTGCTGACTGAAAAACAATGGAAAAAGTGCGACTTGATGTCACTGTAATGTTTCGCAAAGCTTCTGTCCACGAGAAAGGAAATCGATTACCTCCTGAAATCCCAGGAGCACTGCTTATTATCAGGGCTAACTTATTAAGTACAAGAGCCGTCCATACTGACACGCGCTGGTTGAGTTTCTTTCCGACAGTATTTAAAAATCAATGCCAAGGAATGAGTTTTTAAAAACACAAGTACAAAAATCGCACAGCTGTAAACAAAAGACTCAAATAGGCAACATATTACTGCAAATACACTTTGCACTCTAGTAGTTAATGGGGTGAAAACAAGAACGCCTTAGGAACAAATGTTCCTGTGAATAAATTGTGTCTTTATTATAAAACTCTAAAAACGTCCTTTCCCATTAGACCACCGCCAGAAAGCAATTCTTACAGTCATTAGCTGAGGAGGGCCGATGAGTCTGAGAAGAAATAACTTCAGCAACGACATCAGCGTCACAGAGATCTACTGATCAGTAGAAACAAAAGAAATTACAAGATAAATCTGATGTCATTTGATCCTATTTATTTTGCCCTGATAGATCGATTTATAGATGTCCGTAAATACTCCATAAAATGAAATAAAACAAAGTGGCATATCTCCCGTATATTATCCAACATTTACTGTCACTGTAGTAGATCAATGCTAGCTTTTAAATGGGGTTATAAACTGATGAGGACAAAGAACATGCAATAGATATTGACAGAATAACTCAATAGTGATTAAACTGCTCCAATAACACTGACAAATGTGACTGACGCCAAACAAATGTACACAGAACACACACAGGTTCAACATGACGGACTCGCTCCCTCTGTAGCCTTAACTAGCTTTAAGGTAACAAAAACATTATATTTCATATTGTAGGGCGATTATACACTAATGAAAACACAGGAATGAATATTATGAATATTTTATTCCATTACTGCCATATCCTTCCAATAAATCCCCCTAAATCTCACACACTGGACCTTTAAAGACACACACAGATATAATGAGATGCAGTTGTAATGAGTGTTTGCCCAAGATGATGCTGTGAAACAGGCGAAAAGTGGGCCATCAAAACACGATGGGAATGTGCGAAGATTTGCCCCAGAAATGTAAAGAATGAAGAGATAAGTGCACCAAAGGAGAGACGTGGATAGAGCAATATGGATAATTGCTTTTAAAGCTTCTCAACGGTAGATTGAGAAGTTTGAATGTCGGAATAAATAATTACAAGAGGAATTCATGAGATAAGAATATTCTATTCAGCTAAATGCCAAGTCGTCTCTTCAACACCGCTCAAATATGATTCATAATTGATATGTTTAGTTAGAATCCTGCTTGACACTGTTGGAAGGGGATTCAATATCTCAACAGCATTATGATTAATGTTATTGTACTTTGACACAAATGAAAGAACTGATTCAGAGATCCAAATGAGGCCGACTGTTATTTTCTATTCTCTTCAAATTCTTCATGCTACATTATATGACATCATATGACAGTAACATTTTAGAAATTAGATTTGTTAATTACTGCGATAAGAGGATCCATAATCACACAATAATCTTATGTAAGTTTGGTGTGTGGCGGCTTTGCTTGATAAGACTTTAGGTATGATGTTGAGTAATTATAAGAGCAAAAAGAGAAAGCAGACAATTAAAGCAATTAAAAGTGATAAGTAACTGTGTGATGAAGTCATGATGAGGAAAAACTTCATTACATTATTCAAAGCAGCAGTATGTCTTAACTGCCAAAACTATTGTTAAGGCAAGCAGACCTAACACAGTAAACACAATGTTTACTGTTACAAATCATGACTATAGCAGGAACTGAGTTTTCAGCTCAAGAAACATGCTTTCTTCTTAAACATACATAATGCAAAGCGTTACGATGTTTCCAAACTAGATTAAGGTGTTATACCAGTATGTATGAGCCTGTACTAAACCTTGAGCTAACATTTCTACAATGGCAATGCTAGCATGCTGCATCTTTGTCAAACTCAACCGGTTGCGGGTTGCAGCAGATGACCGTCCACCATGAGCCATGTTCTGCTTGGGGTTTCTGCCTCGTAAAGGAAGTTTTTCTCTGCCACTGTCGGCAACTGCTCGCTCGTGGTGTGAATTGTCGGTTCTCTGTAAACAATGTAAATAATTATGAGATAACTTCTGTTATGATTTGGGGCTGAATATAATTTAACAGAAGATGATAAGAGGGTATAATATTTACCATGTTTACCCTTGCTTTTTTTGTTAGCATGCTAACGTTTGGTGATTAGCACAAAACAAAAGTACAGTTGTGTAGAAATGTGATTAAATACTTGGTCATAAAACATATTAGATAAAAAAAAAAAAAATGACCTGATTGTTGCACTAGAGGAAAAGTCAAGGGGTCATCAGAGTTATAACAATTCATCTTAAGGGGAGCACGAATATTTCTAACAAATTTCATGGAAATCCTTCTAACATTTGTTGAGATATCTAAGTCTAGCCCAAAGTAATGGGAGCCATTCTGCTAAAGTGGCTAAAAAGGCATAAAGACATTTTAATGTCAAATGTTTCCGAAGGAAATGTTGCACTTAACCTCTGTGTCTCTGTGAAAAGAGATGCTGTGCGCTTCTTGGTTTACTGAATATGGTTTTCGGTCTTCACAGGGCTACTGTAAAGTTCACACAGGTTTGGAAGGAGATTGATTGAGGAGAGGAGTGACTGCACATACAGTGTCACAACTCGGAAGTACAGTAAACAGCATTTATAACAGTATTCACTCATAAATAGCCAGTCTAACAGGATGTACCCTCAGCACCTAAGTAGTGGCTCTAGATGAGCATTTGATGGAGGGCTGTTTGTGACATGTGCCTAAATGATTGTGTCTTCCTCTAGGCATGAGGAAATGAATACGTTTCTAATTTGACGATTTCTGTGTCATTAGTCCTTCAGCTCACCAGTGATGGATTTCACTGCCAGCCTGGCTCTAATAGCTTTTCTGTCACATCTCACAGCTGCATGTACAGCTCAGCGTTGTGGGTGCATCTATTTCAAAATATACCCCCCGCAGAACACAATGTAGAGCTAGGTTTTAAGTAATCAATGCATGGATAACACAAGTAATCACCCAGACATTGATGTGTTTTTTTTAATATCCACATCTCTGATTGCTATACATATATATATATTACTAGTGAGCCTGGCGTTGTTCCCCAAATACCCCCCAAAAAGAATGAGCAGCACAATTGGTGTCATGCTTAGGATTAGCATACAAACAATGCTTCATTTTTGGCATTTGCACAGCTCTGGTGAGCCAGTTCAGTCTCCCCCAGTGCGGTGAAAGACTGCCGGGTAATGACTCAGTGTCAGTAATCCGTACTGTATGAGCCCCTCAGACCTGACATCCATTCTCACGCACTGTTAACCTCTACATGAAATGAGAGCTGGGCAGTCTTACAGCATGCAGTATTATCATAACTACATCTAGGTTTAGCCCACAGGCATGACGCTTTGTACTAGACATGCACATTTGAGTTGCTGGCAAAGACTTATTCACGCACTGACTAATGTCTGTTGTTTATCAATAGCCATAAGCACTGCGCTATTGGATTTCTTGGCAGGGGCAGCTGTTGATGCCTCTCAGCCTTTAGTTTTTCATCCATTTCATAAATGCCATTTAAGAACGTTACACCTCAACAGAAACTATTCTCGGATCATTGTGAGAAGTTGTTAAAAGCTGCACTACATGGTCGACTAATTGGTCTGAGGCCATAACTTCCACAGTGTTTCATCTCTAGGCTTTTTTTTTTTTTTTAAACAATGCGCCCTAAGCTAACCCCCTGTCAGGCAAAGGCAGCTGGAGCTTACTATGCAGTTTACCACTGGCTCTTTCTGCTGTCTTTAAAATATGCATGGAAACCCATCAGGCAAAGTATAGAGTTCCACGACAAGACGACATCTTCTGTTTGTCATAATTATTAATGATAATCGAATAATAATAATGCCAAACCCATTTTAGTGAGTGTGCATGCACGCTGGTTTCATCCCACAACCCCCTCCTGGCTGTACACTGATGAACTCTGATTGCCTGCCTGCAACAGAGCATTTCCTCTGCGCATTTTCTGACTTCACTTTCAAACGAGGCTTTCAATTTTCCTCCCATTTATCACGTTAAACGCTTTGCCAGCAAAACTGTCCTTTTCGCTGCTACTTGTGTTGACACAAACAAAACAGCTGGTTAAAGCATCGTGCCTCTTCTTCAATGAAGTGCCGCCATCAGATCTTTAATGGAAAGTAAGACTACGTGAGATAGAGGGCAGAGAGACAAAGGCTTTCTGGAAGAAAGAGAATTCACTCAGACACAGTTACTGTCAAACTGTAATTTCCCTTCTGAATTCATGGGCTTTTTCTATTTTTATTGAAGAGGGATATTTCCCATCTGAAGCCTCTTCTATTTTTGTCAAGTGGGCTGATTGAATGTGAAACCACAGGAGGAAACATCAATTGGGAATGGCCATTTTGCCACCTTACCTGTTCATTTAATAAAATTCAACAGAATCATGACGTCGTGTTAAAAAATATTGTATCTTGAACGTTAAATCAGTGTTGAAAATTAAAAATACACAACAATAACTTTGTGTTGTGTTTGCGTACCTGTGAAGTTTTGTACTCTGGGATCAGTTGGTTTGCAGTGAAGAAGCCGCCCCAGGGCTCCATCTATGGAGACATTTGTTCCTGAGATTCACTCCTCCCCTGTCACATTAATTTAGCTCAGTATAAGCCTTCCTTGTCTAAAACAACAACTCACTTGTGAGCCTAGAACCAGTGTTGACCAGAGAGGTGATGACAGGCAGAACACCTAGTCAGGAGCGTTTAATAAAGAGCTTCAGAAGAATGTAACGGAGATAAGACAGGACCTGTTTATGTCTTGTTTCTTTGTAGGTATGGGAATGTAAATAATGGAAATTCCAGTAGGGGTCATTTGTATGTGCTTTCTTGTCTGACTGAGCTTTGGTGTCATCATTTGTATTGTTTGCTCAGGGGGGAACCAATTGAACCAATGAAAAAGCTTTACTGACACCTGCAGACATGGGCTCTGCTCGCTTGTTGGTCTTAGCGTCTCAGGTATATCTGCAGATCCCAGACACAATGAAAACAGTCTCTGCGGTCAGAGCATGGTGAGAGTCTCTTTCCCTTTTGCATAATTAAGAGCCTTTGAACACCTCTGACTAATTCATCACTTAAGAAAAAGTGCATGCATAGGTTATGGAGAGGGAGTTTAAACGTTTCTTATCTTTTGTATGCATGTTTCTAAAGTAAATGCTTCTGCAGACAGGTTCTCTAACTTTCCTACTTTGCATGCATTAAAAACATGCAGAACCAGCACATCGATAGCACTGTGCAGCATAATGACAGGTGGCTTTAGAAACCTTAAAATTGTAATGTCACAATATTCTCTGCTTCCTTAAACCAAAAAGACACAGAGGCTCCATTATTTGACAAAGCAAGTAAAATGCACATTTGTCAGCAAGGCAAAGTTATAAGATTACTGCTGTAAAGTCAAAGGCAACACATTAAGACGAACAAGAAGAGGCAAAGGCACCTGAATCCTTTGAAGTGAATTTAAGCTTTTCTTTAGTGAGTAGGTAGAAACTTTGATTTTTCTGGCTCTGCATATGAATTCAAATCCAGACTTTGCAGTGTGGACCCGCTGAGGAACTCACTGTCAACCAAAAATAACCAAAAATTTACTTTTTTTTAAACCCAATCTCAGTATTCAGTCTTAAAACACAAAGAATGTAAATTTACTGTTCATTGTGCACAAATAGAGTAACCGGAGCAGGCAATATGGATAACAACCTCTATCATGGTATATGTTATTTTATATCTTGATAATGAGAGATATGATCTAGTTAAAGTAGAGGTGTGTAGGATTTAGTGGCTTCTAGAGGTGGATTTGCTTTGCTTCCTACCATAAAGGAGATACTATGGTGGTCAAAAAGCATGCAAAACACAAAAAAAAGTGTCTCTCTAGAACCAGTGCTTAGTTTGTCCATTCTCAGCTACTGTAGAGACATGGCAGTTCAACATTGCTAAGTCTGTGGAAGACGCCCTGCAGCACCTGTAGATGAGGACTAATTTTAAGGTACCAAAAACATCAGAATTAGTTATTTTCAGGTGATAATACACTAATGAAAACATAGTTATATTCCATTTCTGTCATATTCTGTAAATAGAGCCCTCTAAATCTGACACACACAAGTCAACTCAGAAGCTGTTAAGAGAACAATGAACTACACTGGACTGTCTGTTTTTGGGTAATCCAGCAAATTAAGTACCAGACTAATCACAGTACTTTATTACATCACTACATTGCTGCAAGAATCATATAAAACCATAAAGCAATCCTGCTTATTGATTTATTTATTTGCAACACTGCCCACAATCTCTATCAAGGGATAGCTACAATATCACGTTATAAATAATCGCAAGTAGACAAATATTATCCTTACGTTTGAATCACTGTATCACCCACCCTGAGTACTGTACATCACATTCATGTATCTAGCTGGACATTTTAAGACAAGACAACCATAAACAGCAGAAATGGGTGAGAATATTACGCAAGATGTTCTGTTGTGTTTGATGTAGTTGGAGAGCTTGTCAAAACTTGTAGATTTCTTGATAAAGGAAAAGAAAGTTTCTTTCACAATGTCACACAGCCGAGCTATGAAGTAGTGGTTCTTTGTAAACAGCATTCAGTTGCCCCCTCACTGTAGTGATGTCTGAATTTTACTCACTGTGCTTTTAGTACTTATGATGACCTCCCACATATTTCATAGCTGCGTCTGACTTCGGCATGCCAGAGGCACTCAGTGTACTGTAAATCAGAGTCAGTTAAACCCTATGAAATAACCCTCTGCTGCTTCAAGATGTAACAACAGCCACCACATTTGCTTGACAGATTTACTATATTGTGTACATATCTGAATATCTGGGTTTGTAAAAGCAGTACTTGTAAGATGTGCAGACAAGCTGACTGATTGACTGGTAGAAAGATTTTGACTTCAGAATTGGCCTTTCAACATCTCGCGCTGTGCAGATGGGCCCATCGTGGTGCCACTTCACCCTTTTCATTGTCTCCAGAGCCCTGGGAAAGATCACTTTCTAGTAGTGAATCCAGCCATAAAAATGCAGAAAGCTGTTTGGCCCTGCAGACTAGCTGCCTGTGCACACAGGCGTGAAAGGCCCACCATTGCCCCTGCGTGTCAATGCTCTAATGGAGGCCCAAGGGAGATGCAATCTTCTCAATAAATGATTCAGAGAAACAAGGTTTTCGTGGAATGCAGTTCCACATAGTTATGACGAAGGTAAATCTGGCCAACGGTGGGTCATAAATGTTGCCCTGAATGGTTGGAGAGGAGATTGGTTGGATTCAGTGAGGAGGAACAGTTCAGCACAGGGAGATTACAGAGTTCATAATGTTATTTCAGGAGTCAGAGGCTGATGAAGCCTGCTGTAAGATTTAGTACATTTTTATTGCCTGTTACAGTACAGACATCTTACATCACTCACATCTGCCTCACCAATCATGTTCAATAAAAGCTACTATTAGTCGATTAATCAACTACTGATATGGTAATACCTTTCCAGTATGTAACATTTAGGATCTATTAAATACAATATTAATTTGTAAGTTTTCTTTATTGTTTAATCACCTGACAATAAGAATTATTGTGATTTTTCTTATCTTAGAATGAACCTTTTATATCTAAAGAGAGAGTGGATCCTGATGAGTTTGATATGTTAAAATGCCACGTTTAAAAGTTAATGTGGTGATTTTCTTCTCTTTTATGATACTAAATTATTGTATATTAGTAGTTTAGTTCATTAGTTCATATTTTCTGTCATTTCAGGGAATAAACTTAAAACACGTCACAAGACAATTTGGTATGGTGTATATGAGCAACAACATGCCAGATCTCCTTGAAGTCTATTATCGAGCTGCACTGAGGTGAAATAACCTTCAAAAGTCAGAAGCTCGCATTAAAGCAAAGTAATGACAGGCTCCACTGTAATGGAGGGAAATTAGGAAATTATCTTATTGGTCACACACAATTGGATTGCCCACTGGGAAACAAAGGGCCATTTCAATGCCAGTGAGTTCTTCAGTGCCCTATAAAACTGAGCTGTCTTTGAAAACTCCCAGAGGACACAGCATCAAGCCTGTGTACCATAAGCAACAAAACCATTGGGCCTCTGTCATGACCATTTTACAGTTTTTACCCAGTTGTTTAGGACTGCACCAAGCAGAAGAGACACAAGAGTTACACAAGTATACAAGCAGTGAGAAAGACGTCTTATTACAGAGTAGTTATAGGGACTGCAGAGAAATGTGCCAGAAATCTGTAACTCTTGCTATATTTGAGCTAATGTGATAGGATGTAATATCTGATTAGTTTTCATGGCTCACAGTACACCCTTCAAACTTTCCTGAGGAGGTTGCTTGGTTGACTGCAGGGCACAGCAGTCCTCTACTTACTTTTCAACATTTATAGACACAACAGTGAACAGGATAATTTCTTTGAGTGTTATTTTTGTTGATTATTTAGTGTGACAGCCGTGAAGAGTTTAACTATGAAGGCGAGGGCGGCTGCTGCTTGCGACCCACTGTGCTGTACTTGGCAACCAAACAGCGAGGCAGGACAAGCTAAAAAGTGCTGTTGAGTTGTTGGTTGGGGATTTGGAGTGACAGCTTATTTCAGAGATTTACTGTGGTGTCACTTATGAGGCTTCAAAGAGGAGTCTCCCAATACTAACCCTAATCCTTGACACTGTCAGAGCTAAATTGAACATTCTGGAAATATTTTTCTTTTGTAAGTCATTAAAACACTGATCAAAGTAAACAAAAGGACATACTACAGGAAAGGCTGTTTTCCAACAGCTTGTTTTAATCTTTTACAGTCAGCACTTTGATTGCACAGACTGCTCTTGTGACTGTCTTGAATGATATCCACTTAAACTAAGACAGTAGAAAATCTTGGTGTTATTAAAATCTCTGGGCTGCATTCTACATGGTTCGACCACAAGACATTACTTGACAAACTGGAAAATTGGCTTGGACTTTCTGGCACAGTGCTAAAACTGGTTTAAAGCCTTTTGAAGGGACAGAGAATATTTTGCACTGATAGTTAATTACATAGCTGAGCGTGACCTGGAGTTCCCCAAGGCTCCATTCTCGGGCCTCTTGTGTTCAATATCTGTGTTCCCACTAGTACAGTCTATTGTAAAACAAAACAATTTACCACAATTATGCAGACGCCACCCAGATTTATATAACGTATTACTGATAGGAGATGCCAAAAATTCCTCCAGTTAAACAAAGATAAAAGTAAAAAAAAATGTCTTTGGATTCAAGGCCACAATCCAGGCTAGAAATCTTAGTGTACACATGGACCCTCCAGACAACTACGATCAAAACATGGTGTCAAGAATCAAAACATGGAGTAGCAGTATTCAATGTGTGTGATGCTCGACGTACCTGGAACAAACACAGAGAAAGCTCTTTCTCTGCTCTGTTTTCTCTGTTCTCTTGCTCTTTTAAATCTGGGCTTAGAACTCACAACTCAGCTAACCCTAAAGACCAATATAATGACAGTTCAACTAACAATGAATGAGTCCTTCTCTCAATAAAAAACAAGGAAGAAAACAAAAATACTAAATAGTTTAAGACAGCTGTGACAGACACTTTTAATTTGTTTTACACAGTGAGCTGCCATGGTTTTAGATTGTTCACCTTTAACTACAGAGGTTCATGAGTAAAAACCCAGTGTAGTGACAGTACACGCCTCTGCAGCTAACCTTGTCTGAGGTTAACCACGGGGAAAACGAAGAAGAGCAAAGCTTAATTGGTTTGCATGCTTAATTAAAAGCTGGTATTTTGAGAGGAATCTGATTGTACAGCTAATATAAATTAAGCCTCTTAGGATGAATCTCCAGAAGTGGAGCAAAAAATAGAACTTTAAAAGGCTGCCGTGAGAACTCTTTTAGATGACTTTCAGTGTCAGTGCCATGCAGCTTAGCTTGTTCACCTCGTGGGAGACATTATGCTGATTGTCATAAGGCCCCACAGAGACAGAGGGTTAACAATCTCCCATGCAATCATATGGGATCCAGCATCATCACGTGGAAAGACAAGCAGAGATTGAATACAGTGTTCCAGCAAAGAATAACAAGTAAGAGGGGGACATATTGACAAAACTGACACACTTAAGCAAAGCTGATTAAGAAATGTGCCATCACTGACAATTTGAATGTATTTCTGTAACCTCTTCCCTCAGTATCCTAAAACTTACCACAAACCCAGAGGGATAAACATGGCCTTTTCTCTCCCTGTTATTCATGCTTTGTGAAAATATTGTCCCTCATAAACGTGATGAGACAGCAGTCGACAGTGAATGGGACAAGAGGCGAGCTGACCGGAAAACCTACAACATACAGGGTACTTTAACAGCACCGGCTTCTTATTCTCACTGCATTCAATGGGCACACATTTTCATAGCAGAGGGCTTAGCATAATTTTGTTGAATACAGGCGTGTTAAAAATATTTTAACTTCCCAAAACTGAGCTGTGTTTCAAACACGTTTTCCGACAGTCTCATAGCAACAGCGGTATCTATGAGCAGCACTTCTTACAAGCCTCTCTTACTCAGGGCCTTACTCTTCAATGCATGCCCTCTGAATGAATGTAGGCGACTTCTTACAGAACATACACAATGTAAAGATAGCGCTCACTTAGTCTTCTTAAGTAAGAGTCTCAAATTCATCTTCAGCTGTCTCCCACACAGCTTACATAAGGTATTGATTTGATCGTGCCAGACTTCAAATGGAAAAACAAGTGAGTAAGATGCAACTCTAAATAGTTCGGCAAATGAAATATTTAAATCCTATCAAAGACGATCTGTGAGACTCAAAATTACTGCCTTCAGCCTCGCTGTAAAATGACAGTGAACTGACATCTCAAAATTAGGAAGAGTGAGCTCAGAAAGAATCTTTTGCCTGAAGCAAAATAATAAAACACCAACCTCATTTAGACATGTATCTACAAAAAACGTAACATCTGAGCACCGAATTATTAATCAAGATATGGATGATTTATGCATTTTTATGTATTGTGGTTTAACAAGAGGTAAAGTACTATCTGGCATACACCACTTGTAAACTTGAGTTGAAAATAGAAGATCTTTACACCCATGAAGTGACAGTGAAAGATCATAACATTGCAAATGTCTTGGATGAGAGAGCAGGATACTCTGAGGGGAAAGGCAGAAATGTGTTCACCTGCTGCTTGTGAGTTAATGCTATCATTGCCTCAGTACTTCACACAGTAAACACACTCACACATCTATCCATTTTCTCCTGACACACACAAACAAAAAGCCAATAAAATATACCTCAAAATGTCCTGACAACTGAAAATACCAAGTTGAAAAATTAGAGCAAGACTGCACATGTATTTTCCAAGCAAGTGGAGCAGGAAAAGAAGAAAAGTGTTTCAAAGAAGAAATTAAAAGTTATTACAAAAATGCAGTTGTAAAGATTCTGTTACTTTAAAAAAGTATTCATGTTTCCTCTGAATAATAAAAAAAATGTGGCCAAAAAAGGTATCAAAAAAAGGCTTTTGCATGTTGTTTCTCTAAAGCAGTGCTGAGGCTGCATTTCTGTAACAATCATGTTTGGCAGGGACATCAGAGAGTCGCTCAGTTCAGCTTCTGTCACACTTCAAGTATCGTCACGCTAGTTTGGTTCAGCCCATCTTCTAGAGATGCAGTATGTATGTCAGCTGAATGCTTTTTGAGGCGATTTAGTAGAGCAATAGTACACAACTTAGTGACAAATAAAGTGAACGGGGCTGCTGATTATGGTCTTAAAACTTACCCACACTAGGCTTTTTACTTTTGGCTTACAGAAAGCTGACCAAAGGCGTACCAGGCCACTTTGATGTACTGTCTCATTCTGTTCTCTACACTCTGACCATCTTCTACTTATAATGAAGACTTCTAGATTCACAATTGAAAACAGGTGTCTTCACAAGAGCCTACTTCACTGGGTAGAATAAGACTCTTACTCATAATGTAATACCACTGTGGAAAAATGAGGCTGTCAGTGTTAACAAAAATGAAGAGCTCCTTGTCTCCCCCTTTTGAATACTCAACTCTTAACAATTAATATAATATATATATAACCTGAGAATCTAGTCTCAAGATAAGTTTTCCCCATATCCACGACGATGATAAAGTGTTAGGTTGTGTAATGTCAGCACAAAAAAAGAACTGGCTAAATATTAATCTATAATTTCTTGCTAGATCAGTCTTTCTCTAAACCTTTAAAATGCTGTGATATGCATCAGTACTCTGGGGAATGTATGAGAAATAAAGTAATGGGTTACATTAGTCAGGGTTTCTGCTCTCTGGTCTGAAAGTTACAACTCTTTGCCAATGAGCAGAGAGAGGGAAGTGACTGATGAAAACAAGTCAATGCCCTGACAAATACATCTTACTCACCTATTGATTGTTTTGGAGTGAGTAGCAAATTACCTTATGATAAAGACAGAGTGTGAGTTAACACTACACGACCTGCCAATAGAGAAGAGTTAAACATCTACAGTCACTTTCCACTTTTCATTCCACTTTTTCTTCTTTGCTTCTCGTATTCTAAATGTCCCTTTTGCATTTCCAATAAAAACTGATATTGCATTCACATGGCTGTGCTTTTCTTCATTCTTCTGCAAACAAAAGCTTCCTGATAACCTTAAAAACATCTTGGGGGCTCAAAGGCTTTTCTGTTTTGTAGGTCGAGGTTTCTTGAGCACCTTGACTACTGCAGACAGTGACTGAATAAGGCCAGTGGATTGATGCTGCAGGTAGAAGAAATGGGAGCCCGCTGACTGACAGAGTGGAGATGTGACATCACCCCAGAGGGCTGATGGAAGTACAGGTGCATGCTGGTCCAGACGGGCCAGTCCAGACTACATCAGTCAAGCAAATGGAACTCTGGCCCTTGAGCATCTTAAATCATCAAAAGGAAGGTGAGTTCAGGAAAGTAACTTAATATCAGCAAAATACCTTCGGTTGTTGTTCCACTTCCTCTCTAACAACAAGGCCAACAGGCTGCAGGACATGGACAGCATATAATACATAATGGATACTGCAATGCTGGTATACAATTCTGTAAATAGATTTAAGTAATAAGGTTGTGTACACTCATGGTTTTCTTGAGCAATGTGTAATTATTAGCAACAATTACGGTGTGTTCACTTTTAGTTTGTCATGTTTTGTAGAAGAGGCCCCAAATGCGAACGAGAAGGGTAATGAACCAAAAGTAACTTGGTTGACTGACTTATAGACACAACACTTACACAATACTGACTTACTTGCAGAGAATAAAACACAAAAATAATATAGGCAGCTGATAAGTTTAAGTAAAACAAAGTCCAAACTACAGAAAAAATCTAAAAAATATGAGCAGAAACACAAGGAACAGAATACATAACTTATAAAACATACAAACAGACGACCAGACAAAGAAACACAGGGACTAAATACACAAGACGGACAACTTAGAAAGACACAGGTGAAACTAACAAGAGACAGGTGAAGCCAGTCAGGGTGACTCAAAACTGGTGGGAAAACACAACAAAGGCAGAAAGTAAAGACACACAAGACACAGAGATGGGAGAATTACGAAATAAAACAGGAAAGTCAAAACTGTGACAGTTTCACCTTTGATTAAAGTGGTGGCTGATCTGGCTCACTGGTTAGATGTTGCTTTAGCAAGCAGGAGTTATAACAAGAAAAGTTTTAACAAACTTTAAGGTGTCACAATCATTACTTTGTGGCTTGCTTTTAAAGGCCATAGAACACAAACCCTTGCCTCTCAAAACCCATGCTGAATACACCGATGAATTACCACAGACACTTGAGGGGATGGCTCTACTCAGCCTTCTTGCCCTTTTCAAGGCGGACAGGACCAAGCAGATAATTCAAAAACAAAAATCAGTCCGGCTGGTTATTGCACAAACCAGTAAAGCTGTAGCAAGCGAAAGGCTGGGTCACTTCACAGTGAGCAGCCAAGAGGAACAGATTGCTTCTGCTCTGCATGATCACAGTAGGGACTGGCCTGAAAGGGGTCTTTGTTTCCCAGGGGGAAGTTAGAATGGCATGGTTTGGCTGCACAGGGTGGCATGTGGTCTGGTGTAACTGGGACCAGGGTGGCGTGGGAGGCTGCACTTTTTACTGCGGGCCCTTTCCCCCTGTCTTTCCAACCTCTACTCAGTCATGCAGCTCTGGGAGCAATGATGTCATCCAGCACTGCAGGCGGTGAGCAGCCTCCTTGGTGAGTCTCACAAAAAAAAAAGAAAGACTGAGATTTTTTTTTAAAAAGTCACAAATATCCCTGTTTATTTTGTGTGCTCTGTGCTTGATAAAAATGCTTTCCATGGTTGAACAATTTGCCCAGACATCCTCGACATCAATTTGGAATTTGTGCTCACGTGCATAAACATTTCCTTCAAACCTCAGTGGAATACAGTCAGGAAACCAATTAGCAGGTGCAATCAACAGATAATTGAAAAGTGAGCTAAGTGCATGGTCGCAGAAGCAAAAGGTGTGTCTCAACATCATCATCATCATCTTCTTCACCCACTGTCCTGCTGCTGCTGCTGTCCTGCTCTAGATGGATGAGCTGTTGTAAGATGAAAATCTCACAGCCCATAAGATGAGAACCTCCCTAGTCAGCAAAGGAAAACTGCAACTGTGAAATATGCCGTTAGATTTGTCAGCATACCTGAATTTACGGCTCTAGGGTGATTCAGATTGCACGCCATCAAACGCCAGAGATAATGACAGAAAAAAAAGGGGATTCCCTGTCATCCTAGATTACAATTCAATTCAAAGTATGGCGTTTTCCTACAAAATTTCAAAGAAGCAAGGTGTGCTTCAAATGCTGGGTGCTGTATTTGAACTGCAACACGAAAATGAACCGAGCCAAGTTGTTTTAGTCCCACAGAAACAACACAGCCACTAAATCTGTTTTAATCCTGTCAAACGAGGCTCTTGCTTCTTTTGACTTTCCCTAATTAATAAATACTTGCAATCAAATTGTAATCCCTGTTTGGGGATAAATGAGTGTGCCAACAGCCATCCATTCACTTTTTATTATTTCAATTCAATGACAAGACGGAGACAATGCTGATCTATTGGCACTTATTCTCTCATCTATTGGCATTAAGGTTGTGTAAACACGTCTCTGTGCTACAGAGGTCAAACAAAGAAACACAAAAGACATGCTTGTATGACCGTGCTGGAGTCGGAAAAGGCCAGAGGGACACGGTCCATACATGTGTGAGCATAGCTTTGGTTCAGTGGTAATGCAGTGAGGGCTGGCTGCTCAGAAAGAAAAATATTGACTTGCATGAAGCACACACACACACGCACACACACACACACGGATCAACCATCTGTAACTGGCTGCCTGGCCACTGGTGACAGTGATGAATGCAGGCATGCTAAAGAAGTCTTTAGGATGATATATCACTTATTTAAATACCAATTGTCATCACTTAATGTGATTCTGTGATAATTAAAACAAACATAACAATAGACTGTTACAATAACAGAATGATCACTCATTATAGTCAGTTATTATTATAGTATTATCCTCATAAGCTTTCTTTATGAAGTCATAATTTCAAAGAGGCCGTGCCTCACATACAGATTGACCATCATAAGGTCTGGTGGTTTGATCCTCAGTCTTGTTCATATATCATGCTGTCCTTGCACAACACACTGAACAAACTGTTTCCTGTGTAACTGCTTGGTGAAAAAGTGTATGTTTCTTAATTTCTGATTAAATATCACATAAAACAAGTGACGGGTTTATATCTAATGATGGCAGGGATCTTGTTCTGTGATCTTGGCTTATGAAGACAATGTCATAACTGAAGGTTAACATATTCCCTCCAGAGAACCACAACCTTGAGTCGAATTCAGTTCAAAAACCCTTTTCAGACAAAAGTCCTCTAAACTCTGCTGTAGAAGCCCGGAGAGATCTGCCACAAACCACCAGCCTTGAGCCCAAATTGCTGATCTCATTACTACCATGTAATCAACCTTTTTAATGATTAGGGCCCCTTTCAGCCTCCCTCGGATCACGTTCTCCATCTGCTCCACTAGGATTCAGTCCTACTCTCTCCTAGCCCTGAGCCCGCTGGAGCACCGGCACTGGATTAGCAGAATGCACTAATGCTGCACCCTTCAGGCACTAATTACTGTACCAGAACAAGTGGATTTTCATCTGCAGGCTGTATTGCTCACTGTGATGTGCTGCCACTTGCTGTTGTTTTCCAGACTTTACTGGCACGCTGAATTTGTAAATACAGGAAGGGAAGACAGCGGTTTGTTTAGCGAGCCAAACAGAAAATCTCAGAGATAACAGGTCTGGTACCCAGCCTGCATGTCAACTGTGGTGTTGACACATAGATTTGGTGATATAGTGAAAAAAGGGAAGGAAAAGCTTCTCCTAAAAATGGGATGATAAACGTACAGTAATAAGGTGTCCCTGTCATGATAAAGATATATGTGTGTCACATGAGGTGAGCGAGGAAGTGCAATGTGAGGTGAGACGTAGCTGGGAGCAGAGAGCGTTTGGGCACACATTACACAGCACACCTGGGGAGCAATGACGAAATGAGCAGTTGCCATGGTGATCAGGCGCTACAGCATCCCAGAAACTCCAAGGACATGGAAATGTCCTTTTTCCTTGGCTGTCAGTCAGGAACACCAAAGATAAATGTGAACACGAATTACAACACGAGTACGTGTTTATACTGCTATACATCAATTTTCATGTCAACCGTACGCGTTAGATGAAAAGCATTCTGGTCGAGAAATCAAGGAGCGTATCCTTTCTACCTGATGCCACTGAAACATTAAACCAATCACGATTCACACCAGATGGATTATTATTCACATACGACATACGACAGAAAGTAGGGCCACATCTTCATGGTTCACTGGACTAAATTCTAAAAGCGGACTGTAATCCTCTCAGGCTAGTGGTTACATAAAACATCTTGATTGAGAAAAATAATCCACTACTGGATATCAGAACAGGGTCACAGAGAAATAAACCTGCAGAGTGGGTTGTGATCTAAACCTACCGGTCTGTGTGCAGGAGGAAGCGGAGATGGAGACGCAGAAGAGCTAGAGAAGCTGGATTAGACCAGCTGCGACTGACCACGATCTCTCTGCTGACTGTTCAACAGCAAAAACATCTCATTTATATATATATATATATAAGATGATTATGGGATTTGATCAGTCAAAAAAAAAAAAAACTAAGGACATTATAAAAAAGGAAGATAGCAGTAAAATATAAACCAGCTTTCAATATCACTCATACTTAATTCTCTGTGAATTCAATTTCTGCTGCCTTTCTGTGACCTAGGAATGAAGCATCCATCTGTCTTTCTCCACTGTTGACATACTGAAGGATTTGTGTCCGTGTTTAAATAATATTACATTGTTGGTTTGGCAGTCTGCTGTGCCCGCGCTCCCTTTCTCTCGCTGCCTCCCCACAGTGACTCATCAGGCAATAACCTTGACAAATGACCTTCAACACCCACACTCAGCATACCAACGCTGACAAGATTTACAAAGCACTTTAGAATTGGCCTTCATTTCCTTCCATCTGTCATCTTCTCAATTATATACGTCTCCAAACATTTATACACTCATGATTCACCTTCTGAACATCTACCAGGGAATTTGATAAAAACCTGTGGGTTGTTGTATTATACAGACATAATATTGCCTGACTCAATACAGTATTAGAGGTGGTTTCATGCTGTTCCTGGCTTGCTGCTGAGTTGGTGCAGTTTTGTTGTCCAACTTGTCAACCTTGTGTATCTGGGTTTAATACAGTGGTGGGCTGCAATACCTAGTTTCTCTATATTTGTTTTAAAGTGAATAAGGACTACTGTCAGTCATGAGGAAAAACAAAAACCACCACTATCTCTGGTGTAGCGTACGCAAGGAGGAAAAGTGGAGCAGTGCAATATGCCAAGCACTGTCCTGAGGGAAAAAATGCAATGTGCAGCATGTATATTTCTGCCAAAAATGCCTCTGCCTGTTTGAATTGGGCCAAAGAGACATGCTTGTGTTTAACACTTCATGTAGTTTAGAGGAAATTAATGTATTCTAAGGCCAGTGCTGTTATGGAGGTAAAATAACCAGTACTGTAGGTAGGCAGAGGTCGATACTGTGTGCAGCATTAGCAGAGAGATACTAATGGACATGCATTACGGATGTACAAGTAAGAAGCCATAGAAACCTTTTCAGCAAAGGCTATGTGCTGGCTAAGCAGCTTTTACTGAAAGGGACGGACTACTCGGCTTGGATGCTCTAGCTAATGTAAAACTGTGGTGTAAACATAGCATGTACAGAGCTACGACCTTCTACAGCAGAAAAGCTTAACAAAGATGTGCATCAGTCTCCACTGACAGAAACGAAGGGTGTTAATTAGCAAAGACTGACAACAGATGTTTTGACTTGTCATATATTTTTGGAGGTTGAAGGTGCCACAGTGTTTCTTAACATTTGACAAAGAACCATAACACTCTCTTGGATAATGTAACAAGACTATTGGTTGATGCTATGACCACCAGTTTTAATGTTTTTCCATGGAAATCGTGTTTACAAAATGTACAAAAGCACTATAGCTGAATTCATCTAGAAGTGACCCAGAAATAAAGAAGGAACAGAGTTTAAGCTGCAGGTTGTAACATCAGTTTCTTCAACAGCACAATTTTTGAAACACAACTACAAGTTCTGTGATTGGATGTTTCCTGCTGAAATGCACCTTGGGAATTCTTATCTGCGTTTCTACACAGTCAACATCTCACAGGTGACAGCACATGTAAACAGATGGCTGCAGAGTTACACCTCTTTGTGTTCCTAATGGTGCAGTACACTTATAAGACAGGGACACAGTTTCAGTGTTTTTATCAAAGAACCAGATATTTTCTAACACACTAATAATTAATGTTATAAGTTGCACTTGGCTAGTCAAAATGTCCGCCATAAGAAAGGACTATAAAAAAAAGGTGAAACAAAGCACATTTTTTGCTGATCCTCTACAATCCTTACCTTGTGTGCTTCGATTCAAAGACAAGCGTCTTAGCAATAAATCAAATCAAGGTGATGTTTGCAGTGAATGAAGTGGGCAGTGAAGTATTGACTGCAAAGTCTGGCCAGCTGTCACAGAGCAAACAGGGCCTGACAGCTTGGTGGTAATTACTCCACCATTCACAGAAGGGCACAGTCTTGGCACAGACTCAAACATTCATTTTTTTGCCCACAGTACAGTACAAAAAGATGAAAGTTCAAAACTTGGGAAATATCAGAGACAGACACTATGCTGATTTGTGCCAATAACTAACCATGGCTTTGTTCGAGATTTCATTTAGTTTCATTAATGTAACTGTTTGAGCATTATCAATTTAAGTATAGTAATATCTGGACATCAAACATTCCCAGTATTCTGTAAGAAATACATAATTCATATTTATTAATCTATTATTTAGCCGCTTGCAACTTTAAGAAACAGTCTGGTTGAGAAATGATGCAATTAATGCAAAGAGAGGATGTACATTTTACAGTTTCATCACTTCTCCTGGTGGCTGAAATGGTGACTGTCAAACCTGTTTACTGTTGTATGTTTTTAATGGCGATGCTGTGTACAAATCTATAGTAATAATCAAGCCTATGGAGACTGGTGATTGAGGGATAAAAAGGTACGCAGTCGACGCAGTAAATACAAGTAAACATTTTATTAAAGAAAAATAAATGTACTGACAGCAGTTACACTAGATTTGTAGTGATAATGAAGAATAATCTCAGCCTGACTGTACAACCTATACAGACTACAGCACTCCTCAGCCATGACTGCCACCACAAAACATCATTACCAAGCCAGCAGCAAGAGTCAGAGTCTGCTCCCACCAGAGGAGAGGGGTAATGGGATGTCCTAAAGGGCACTCCTGGGGGCTTTCTACAAAGCTGTGCTGCCACTCTTCAGTTAGCTACCCTCATTAATTATAGAGACAGTTAATGCGAGCAACACACTGTAAGAAGCATTTCAGGAAACCCCAAAGGAGCCGGGAGAGGAGTGGTCAATGAAGATGCTGCAGAAAAACGTAGCCATTCATTCAGGAGGGAACGTTGACAAACTGAGTCAAGAAAAACAGATTAAACAAATATCCAGGAACAGATCACCCTCAGTAAGATCAATGATGTCCAGGAGTTACAATATTGCTATAATTTGTTTTGCAGTCCTGACTAGAAGTGGATCATCCTGCAGGAAACTTATCAATTAGCCCAATGTACAAAAAATATGAATCGGCTTTATTGGCAGAGCAACAAATACAAGGAATATGACCCTGGTTCAGTAACTCTCAGTATACAATAATAGTGTAGAAAGGTGTTATTTACCATTTCTGGCATAAACATCTACTGGTAATGTATTACAGTGGCTGAGAGAGCTGAATGCTTGGCAAGAAAACAAGCAAATGAAGCAAACATCTTCAATACTTTGACACACCTATTCACATCCAGGAAGAAAGTGTTGCAAATGAATGAAAAAGAAACCAAAATTTGAGCAAAAGTAGAAACAAGCGCAGCATAAAGAAACGTACTGCAAAAAAAAAAAACAAGCACATCTTACACAACTAAGTTACAACACAATAAAACAGAATAGAATAGTAAAGCCAACATCTCCAATCATATCTGAATGTTAAACCTGTATTTGCATCACGATATTTCATGTTGCGCTTCTGCTTGTTTTTATGTTTGCCGTCACTGGCCGCCTATCAGAGAAGGAGTCCATAGGCTACAGATTATGCAATATGGTAAACTTCTAAGAGTCCTTTGGCTTTAAACGGCAATAAAAGTGTAGCACGGTATGAACAACACAATCGATCCAAGATATATCACTGAATCTTTCCAATGCGTTTGTACGCAGGGCACCGACAGATCAGATAATGATAGTCACAGAATGTGCTCATGATTCATTAGCTCTGCATTGTGCTTGAGGCAGCATGTGGGCGGAGGTGGCTAGGCCAACTTCTCTGTAGAATTTATTCTCTGTACCTGCGCTGAGGAATGACTTGTTCTAAAAATAGCTAAGCTCAACACAAACTGGACCACAGCATCATCAGCATCATCAGTGTCCCCACAGGCCACAGCATCACTTAATGGATCTCCGTATTGATCAGACTGATCCACACTTAATTGCTTTCCAGTTAGGATAGCTTCTATGATGCATGGACAGTTATGATATTGGAAAACAAGCTTTCTTTGCAGGCAAGCGACTGCAAATTATGAAACAATTCTAACAATACTGAATATTTCATGTAGTCTAATATTAATAGAAACATCTGAGAAGATGTATGAAGGTTTTTCTATGACCTCTTTCTATTTTGTATAATATGAAAATATATTGAGGTGACTCTTTCCCCCTTGTACTGTACACTCAGCAAAAGAGGCCCGGGGCAAACAATCACTCTTCCCTTCAAAATGAGTTAGGAGACTGACGTGCTGGGTAGCTGTGCAAACAGCCCTTTATTCCCTTCAGCGTCACCTGTCTCCCACCCTGGGGACAGTGGGGAGCTCCATGAACACCATTTATTGAGAGGGAAGCACCACTGTTGAAACAATCCCCTCCAGACAGCTATTCTGCTGCCATATGGCACACCTCTGTCTGTGTACTCAGCCAAAACAAAGACACAAAGACTTTATTTCCTGAGGTCTTTTCTTTGTACAAATTCCGCAGTTTTTTTCTTTTTTTCCAGTACTACCACGGCTCATATCACATTCACACAACTCACAATGAGAATAATAAGGAGACCATTGTCTACAAATATTACTGCTTGAAGGGCCACTGATGCAGCCATGTTTTCATCTAGCGTGCATTCTTTGTAAAGCATCATCTCAGTGTTTTCTTCCTCATTTACTTTCAATTACAAGATCAGACACTGGAAAGCGCAATGACCGAGTATGCGCACGCCACAAAAATGAACACTTGAATTAGATGCTTAGGATGCTGGTATTATTTTTGGCAATGCTAACAACTTGGCTCTAGGGAGAGCAATTTCAGGTTGAGGGTTGATCTCTCCACCACTCTGGTTCAGACTGACATTTGTGATCCCCTGATTTGTCACAAAAAAAAATATCTAGAGAAATGTCTCTACTCTGGATAGACATTCATGATGTACCCCAGTAACTTTGGTAATCCCCTTTTTATCTAGCATCCTCATCAGGACAAATTAAAATGTGTTCAATACAACACAATCATACAGACTTAGAAAACTAATGTCATTCCCATCTGCCTCAGCTATATTTTGTGTGCACAAATGTCCGCATGCTAACATGCTAAACTAAGGTAGTGGACAGGGTAAGCATTATACCTACTAAACATCAGCATGTTTGCATTATCATTATGTTTCCATGCTAGCATTAGCGTTTAGCTTTTGTAGCACAATGGGACAGCGAGACGTCCACAAGCACAGCTCTTTGTGAGAAAATACTCAATAACTCAAAATGACTCAACCAAAATGACAAAGTCTACGATAGCTACACATAAGTGTGAAGCAACTCTGCATTCGCGTGATAGAAAAAGCATTTTAAAACAAGTGAAATGGACAAACTAGCGTAACTCATGACACACAGCTTACCGTCGGGGGCACCCGTAAAGCTTTCATGTACTCGAACACGTGTTGTACAAAAGTGTGTCTCTTACTGTAATTATGTCTGTCATGCAGCAAATTCAGACAAATTCAGTCACAGTTCACCCTCACAGAGCTCTCCAGCCTAGCTGCACGCTCCTAGCCTTCCATCCACAGGATTTTGTACAGTTTGAAAGGATTTCATGCGTTTGGCTGTGTTGTAAATGCCACAACTTTTCAATTTTCATAAGTGTTCATAAATTTGACTTTCCCACAGTGTTGGGTTATAGAGTTACACTCTGGCAATGATCGCTGTGTGAATAATACGGCTTTTAAGTGCCATTATTCCATCCAGTTCTTCCAGAGATTAATCCTACAGATAATGCTGTCATCAGACTGCAGTGACCGAGAGCCCTCAACTTGATATTTGGTAAGAAATAGAAAAAGACACAATAGCAGCAACTCATCTCTCGTTTTACATAACAGAGAGCAGGGGAGAGCATCTGATGGCTCAGAAGATATCAGATGCTCTATTCAGTCAGTCATGACACAAACACCCCCAGAGAGACATGCACAGTGACAATCATATGCACAACCGTTAAACTCTAAACTCGTGTCACTACTTGGCCTGAAAACCCATTTTCCTCTAGACAGCAATGCAGTTGTTCAGCGCTGATTCTGTTCCTAATGTGATTTTCTCGTGTTGGATGTGGGAATAGTCTTTTGTTACAATTACAAACATTACAGGGCACAGAATGGAATTTTCTGAACCAAATGAAAAGATGTGATTGAGTCCGCAATGTAGTCACTCTGTACTATAGTCAGTGGTGAGATGTGCAGGCTAATAAAGAGGAGAGGAGAGGAGAGGAGAGGAGAGGAGAGGAGAGGAGAGGAGATACCCAAATACGTCTCTATCTTGGCTTGTTGTCTAACATATCGAGACACACTACCTAATGAACCAAGAATAATGAGAATGTGTTTCCTTAACTGATTTTCAGCATCTGTTTTGGCTGAGGAACGAGGACACTTGGGAAATATGTTGTGACAGGCAGTGGTTGTGATCACTGAGACTGGTTGGCTGGCTGGTCTCCAGGTTGTCTAGCTAATCAGAAACTGAACAGATGTCTTAGGGAGACATTCGGAGAAGTAATAAATAAAATTTACCTCTGGTTTCTCTTTGTGATACTGTTAAGGTAATCTCTTACCAAGCATGATGTGAAATAAAGTAGAAGCATGGGCTGCAGCTAACAAGATAACAAACTTATTTTCTCTATTAATTAACAATAATTGCACTAATAATTGTTTACTTTATAAAAATGTCAGAAAATAGAGAAAATGTCCAATTGCTTCCAAAAGCTGACATCTTCAAATTGCTTGTTTTGTTTATGAGTCGGGAGACTCGAGAGAAAAGCAGCAAATGATCATATCCGGGAAGAAAATATTTGGCATTTTTGCTTGAAACGTGTGTGAAACAATGAATGAGTCATTAAAAAAATAATTTATTCATTGACTAATTCAGTTCTAGTACTCACGTATTTATTTTCTGGTCACTGCTGTCTGCAGGCAGTGTATGAGCCCCTACTCAAGAGAAATAAAGAAGCACCAGACACAGGTCTGCTGACTGCAAATCATATTACAAGCCATGCATCTTTTCTTTTTGATTCCAGCACAGCAAAACAACGACAGTGGTGTTGGATGCAACAACACAAGGAACACAAATGAGTCCAAACAAGTCAATTTTCAAGCTTGGTAAGTGTTCCTAAAAACTAAAAATATGCTGGTAAAGAAATATAACTACAAGTATCTAATGGTGTAAAATGACATGATTAATTAAGAATGCAACTGAGGATGACATTTGGCTGCAGAAGAAGCAGAAATTTATGTTACATCAGCTGAACTATAAATAACACTGCTACAGACATACATGTCAACAAGGGGGAAAGTGAAAATCCCAAATCCCTAAAAACAACAGCTGACAAAAGACCTAAATTAAATTCTAAAATGGTAGAACCTTCGCTCTCATTTATTCTAGTCGAGAACTCTTAAGAATAAAATAAAAAAATAATAATAGAGCACAAAGCAACATTGTTGCTGCTAATCTTAACTTAACTTAATGCACTTTTAAAGCCTCCTGTTTATTTCTAACGTGCACATTGTAAAGCTCTTAAACTTTAAACTCGATACGACATATTTAAACATTATACTCTGACACTGTCCCATAACAGAGGATACATCTAAATCACTACAGTTTTGGCTAAATCAAGCTGACGTTGTTGTATAGATTTAATAACCTCCTCCGGGGCAGGTTAGGTGTGCAGGATATGTTACCATGGTAATCCAGCCAAGGTTAAAAGAGAGCTACACTAGTGACACTGAAAACTCTGGCTTTAGGCCCAACGCACCTCAGTAACACATTAATCTTACTTCTTCATAGCGCACCCCTCAGGACAGAATCATCTTTTTAATGACAATAACATTACACTACTGTTACTGTTTTTAATCAAAACACGTTTGTTGAATTGACCCAGAACCTGCAGTGGACAGCTGCCTTTGTGTCTGTGGCTTGTCGTGTATTTCCACTGGCCAGCCTCTTTGTCTCCTGTGTGTGTTCATCTATCTGCTCTCCAGAGACACTCATCTCTTCTGACTGCTGCGCTGACACACACACAAAGGAAAAGGAGACGGACTGCATGCACGACTACCCGTTAGTGTAATCAGCAGGCCCAGACACACGTAAAACAACGAAAGCCACCCGAGCATTTATTTGATTATAAGATGGAATAAAACATGGACTGATGGAAAATATGCCATGCGAATATATTTGCACACAGACATATCATACAGTGCAAACAGGCACAAATAATGACTCTCATACAGCAACTCAGTCTGTCATCTATCTACCCAGCAGAAAACACAACTCCTTCTCTGGAGGAAAATTATCCAGAGTGGGTGGCAAATTAGACTTAGATGAATTAAACATTTAAAGGGTGATTTTTCAAGTCTAAATACCCAAAAGAAACGGCCTGCCTCATCTTAACGTCTTGTTGCACCAATACACATGGCTCTCTTCAAGCTCTTCCGCTCTCTCTGTCTTTCTCATTTTCATAAGCGGATTTGTTCAACTGTGCGCTATGGCTCACCTGAGAGACAGCGTGTATTGTCACAATTTTGAACAAAGAGATAAAAGACAGTCGAAGAGAGATCCTCAGAGAATGGGCAGACCTTGTACTCTCAGTGCAGCTCAAGTACCCTCTTCAAAGGCAGGACAGGATCTCTCTTGGAGTAAAACAGTCATTTGTGAGAGCGCAGATGCCTTTCCTTAGTGACCACTTTCACTATGATGCTCAAGATCAGCCACCAGCCTCCGAAACACATTCTGCCAGTAGATAACTTTTTTTTACTTTATTCTCAAGTCAAACATATTAAAAAGGGATAAAGTTCTGCCATCCCACCTTCATTTTATTACAACTATAAGTTGTTGTCAGGGCAGGGGTCTTATTATTGTTATTGTTTTAAGCATGCACTGATGTTAGAACGATCACAAATTTGGCACTAAAGAGCCAGCAAGTATGACCCACATTAGATACCAGCGAGAAGTCCCAGTGCTTTAAAAGACTAGCTTCAGCGTCAGCATGTGTTTAAGGTGGAAACTTTGCAACAAGAACAGAATGAAAAAAGAGGTTATTTGCTCAGGTTGCACCATGTCTTATGCAGATAGAAACAAATCTTTTACTATATCACAAACAGATCGTGAAACCTTCTAATAGAAATGAAAAAAAAGTCATCTATTTAGGTGACTTCAACTTTAATAAGTTCACTCATTTAAATTGTATTGAACTTCCACTGAACAGCAACAAAAAAAGGCATCTCTCCCAAAGATATTTCCTCTCAGGCCTCCATATCCTCTCTACGGATTTCCTCAATGTCACCGACCCTACTGACCCTCTGCAACCCGAGTTCAGACACTTGGATTTATTGGACTACTTAACACAAGGCACTGTTGCACCATTCTGATACATAAGATCATATTAGCGCACATAATGCCACGGTTAAGTAGACCGGGGACCTTCCATGGCATGACACATCCACGTTAAATGACATTATGCTGCTGTTTATCACGCCACGCTTGGCAAACTAATATCCTTTGTCAAATCCCAGGGCACCAGTAATTTCCAAGATGCCAGAAGCTGGTGCATGGTCATATTACATTAAACATTGTTTAAAACGTGGAACATATGTGGACTATTTTCTGCTGAACTTCTTCACCCTGTCTGCATGCTTCAGACTTTTTAAAAGCAGAACTGTGCTGGATAAAAAAGTGAATGCTGTGGCTACACATGCACAATGGATAAGCTGTTGCCAAATAATAATTCTGTCTGGTAAACGCAAAGCCTGAAGGACCTGACAGCACTTTGCTGACGGATATTTTTTACCTTTCACTGATTACATATGTATATGTTTGCGCCAAAACAAAGTCATCATTCCAGTCAAATGAATCCCCCTTAAGTCTTCTGGAGCCAAATTCCAGAGGGACGGGATCCATGAATTAACTTCCTTCCAGTTTACATTGACGCTGATTGCAAATCAAAAGCAACACAATCCGAACTCTAAGATGAGATATTTCATTCCCCAAAGCACCAGAGCAAGAGTACTATACATAGTATCTAGCAAATTACTAATTAGAGAAAATCAATACCAGCAAAGTAATGTTTATTTATTGCACATATGCACAAGTGCTTTCTTGTTTATTTAATGGGTAACTGGAAAGCAGAAGGTATGTATAGGATATAAATTAGCACAGCTGGAGGACAGCAAGGAACTGGTTGTTACTATACACTGACATACAGATGATAACAGCAAACCATCCGTTTCTTGAACAGCAATGACCAGACATCTCCTCACACATTACAGAGGAGATGCCACAGAGCTCACCGAGTAGTTAAATCTGCTGAAGAGACAAATAAGACACAAGACCCTGAGGCTCGAGCAGAGGAAATAAAAGAAGAAGGAGGAGGAACGGCAATCATTAGCTCCAAAAACCCTGCAGTGAGGCTGTGTGCAGCAGAACCACAAGCCTGATGATACAAACAGAGAAAGAGGTGACCCGTGGAGCAGACGAGGGCACGATGAAAGAAAGAAATAGCAGGAGGACAAAATGGAGAGAGGAGACATATGTCCCATAAATAAAACGGCTGACTCCTCTTGAAAAATGCTCCCTTGTAGCACATCAAACTTAAGTGACGCAATGAAGACTGAAGTGAGAGTAAAGGATTCAATTACTCTCCCTGCCTCACCCTGTATTAGTACTTCTCTGACTTTTCACTGCTGTGTCGGCTGGTTGGCCAACACAAGAGTGTCACAGCTGTCAGACCACGTCTGATTTCAGCTCAGCACCTGGCCTGTGTGTTGATGACACCCTCATTCTTATTAATCTCCATCACAAAGCAACTTTTGTATTGGAGAGCGTGACCAGAGATTATTCATAAGTAACACGATTGTTGGACTGACAGGGGACACAATACACACATGCTTTGTCTTTTTTTTTTTTTTTTAATCAACATGAAAAACATAGCTGATAATAGATTAAGAATCTAAATGTTCACAAATATACTGCAGATCACTAAATGAGCTTGCTGCTGTGCGGTTCTGCTGTTTTTCGCTGTGAGTGTAGTAGTACGAGCAAATCCCTGCGTTTCCTCATTAGTCTGCAGAGGCACAGGGCCTTGAAGTACAGAGCGAGACAAAGGATGGATTCTCTCATACAGCAGAGAGCCCAGAGGCCCAAAGACAAACAGGATCAGAGTGATGACGAGGAGGACGCGGAGGGGACAGGACAAAAAGTCTGACTACGGATAGCAGCACGGTGACGTAAAAACTTTTTGAAAGGTCAGTAATAGAGCTGTAAAACAGATCAATAACACCAATAATCTAAATTAATTTGTATTTCAAACTGCAATGCTGCTAATTTTTTGTAGCAAAACGCTGTGCCGTAAGGACAACATCAGCAACAAGATTTCCATCTCTGTACGTTTGTATTTGTTTAGACACTGTGCAATAAATAAGGCCATGTATTACAATTATTGGTTATCAGTTATACCACAGCTGATGAAACACTTTTGTTCCCTCCATTAGCAGCTGTCTGCAAAGCTGTGATCGAGCATGCTGTGGTCCCGAAACAAAAACGTTGGGGCAGTTACACAACAGAAATTGCTCTGCAAAAAAAAGTGCCTCATTATAAAACATAACCCGATATCCAATAATAACCAAGGCTGTTACGCTGTGAGCCTGATATAACATTGAAATTAAAATTCTGCGCTCAACTTTTAGGTCAGCATTTGAAGACAGCTCTTATCTGATTAACTCTCTGGCTTGAGGTGGTGCATCATTCCTGTGCGCCATGACTGCAGGTTACAAACATCCTTCAGTATCAGTAACCGATCAAAGCTTAGCGTGATACTGTTTTCAAATTAGTTAAGACAACCGAAGCTCTCCATTTTCACAGTCCCCACCAAGAGTTGTAATGCGCCGTGTTAATTCATTTAGGAGGGCACTGGAGTATATAAATATCACCAACCAGCTGAGCAATCTGTTTGCATTACTATAGCTGTAGGCTGTCTCCTTTTAAAGTGAACCTTGGCCTGACGAGTGAGCAGGATCATGAACGCCGCTCTGCTCTTGTCCACTTTTCTTATTAGCAGAGCAGTCAACACAAGAATATATTGCTCTGGTAGGAGGTTTAATATTCATGCTTCCAGGTGGAGCATAACCTCAAGCCCCTCTTTGTTTCTCTTTGTCACACAATACATCCCAGACAGCACAATGGAGGGCTCAGCAGACTGCTACTGACACACTGACAGACTGCCTGCCTGCTCTCCATCCAGCCCACACACACAAATACACACACACACACACACACACACACACACACACACAAAGAGACACTGGGGAATACGAGAGGGCCATTTGGTGAGACAAACCCAAACAAGGTCTGCACTCACATTTAGTGGCCTCGGCCTCCTAATACAACAGTGCAACAAATCGAGAGAGCTGATGACATTTTTGAGAGAGAAAAGTGTTAATGTGCGTGAGCTCATGTTTCAACGGGTGCATAACAAAAGAGTCATTTTCGCCTTCAGCTAAGCTCTTTAATGAATCCCGGGTCATGCAAAGTTTAATTTCCCTGTAATATCAGAGCTGTGAGTGGGACAGCAAAGACTAAGGCGACAGGCAACAACAGCTTTTGCAACCTTGACACGATGCATCAGCCCTTTAATTTTCCACAAGACACGACCGATAAAGTACAACTGGCAAGTGGCTGCTCCCACATATCAAATCCCCATTAAAGACACAGGAGAGGGCTGCAAGACAGGTCTGCCCTGCTCTGCTGTGCAGATAGATAGATGCTACAGTGATGTAATCCTTAATCACAACCAGCCATGCGCCACAGGATCAGCCAATCAGAGTGCTGGTGCGCAGTGATGCTGGTAAACACAAGTGACGTCCTCCCGAGGTTACTCCTCATGAAACATTCAGACATAGCACACATTTTAATCATTCATATGAAGCATAGCAACAGTGTGTCTGTCGCCGCCAGCTCTGAGCACATGCACCTGCACACAGACACACACAGTATGCACTCTTTCAACCAGGGTTGACATATTGAATGCCTAGTAGGTTTGGCACAGGACACTTCTCAAGGTCCTGACAGTGTAAAGTCAGCAAAGACCTACAGTCACCACGGATTTTTGAAGTGACAATGGACACTGCAGATAAAACTGGAGCAGCTATATTATAAAACATATTTGCTCTGAGCTGGCTACATTCACTGATGAAGACCTTGATGTAGTCTGTAATGACACAGGCACGGAAAACAAAAACTGTGAAAATCCAGTGCACTCCAAACTACCTTAATATTTTTTTTGGTAGGGAATGAAATGTGTCCAGACACTGTCTGAAAAAACAAAAACTTCAAGGCTATATGACTACACAAAGAGAGTAAAAAAAAACATAAATGGAATCAATAAAAAGTCCTTTTTAAAAAGTGTTTTTTTTTAAAGGTGATTTTAAAGATGAATTAGCAGCCCTGATCTTGTCTGGCAGGTCATTCCACAGTCTCAGAGTCACACGTCGTCAAAATCCTGGCAGCAGAGTTTTAAATGAGCTGGAGACAGGAGAGGGATTTTTAGCTTATGCCAGGAAAGTAAGGAATTACAGTAATCTACAGTGACTAGTTATGACAGCTTGCATAATAATTTCCAGATATTTGGCAGCGAGAAATAGTCTGATCCTTGAAATGTTTCTGAGATTATGAAAGCAGACCTGGACCATTGATATAATCATCATGACAAAAAGATTTCTGTAATGTTGAGTTACTGAATGGTTATTTGGGTAGTTGCACAATCTTGACCTATGATCAGTATCTTATTAGCAATCAGCTGCAGGAAATCTTTTGACATGTACTTATGGATATCATGAAGGCAGGTACAGCAGCTGTGAGTAGGAGGTCCCAGCTCTGATTATCTGCTGCTTGTCTTGCTGTCAGCCCAAAACCGTCTTAGTTTGTCTTTCTGTGTATCCAACAAAAACTTTAGTTTGTTGTTTGTTAAATGACAAGAAGGATTTTACGCACAAAAAAGGAATGCTTATTGTGAGGTGTCAAAAAAGGTATGTTAGTAAAATAGTAAAATTCAAACAGGCCTTTATAGCAGAAAATTTGACTTGTCATAGTAGGAAAAGCACGTTACTGATAAATAACATCAGTCTCTGTTCTACACAACCGTCCCAGTAAATCCTGACTGTATCGCAGTGAGCGACTACAACCCTGAAACTGAAGGAACTAAATGATATTTAGCCATAATATATTTTAATGTTTGCACCTGTGCTTTAAAAAAAAAACCCTAAATGCCAATTTTCCTACACATTATCATGTGCGTTTCAACAACAAGCACAGAATATCTCTAATGATAATGACATCACAGGAGGAAACAGACTGAATGTGTGTCAGGAGAACAGTGGGACAGTCCCAAGATTGTCTGGGTTGGTGTGGGCACGGCATCAGTCACCTCACCAGCAGTGTCCTTCAGTGGCATTCAGGGAATGAATTACCTTCCTGGGAGTGCTAACAGCCAAGCTTTTGTCAGGGCTTTTGGGAGGGCCATCCTGACCAGTGAGTGATCTCACATTTTGTTAAAGTAACTGTGGAGTCACCGTAGCAACAGCTGAAATCCTGGCACCATGCTTTGGAGTAAAGCGCCCCTCACACACAGTCAGGCTCCCATCCCCCGGCAGTCCCCACCAAGATGTTAGCGACTTACTGCATTGATTTTGCTCCCAGCAGTAGTGAAAGGGCAGAAAGTTGTACACTGACTCTTTACTAACTTAGATTTTTACTTGATATAAGTGACACTGCCCTGAACTCTGGTGGTCGGGGTTTCCTCAAACAAAACAGTTATCAGAAAACCAAGGGAAATCACAGGTTTAACAGGGTGTAAGCTATAATTAACTCTGTATCCGGAGTAGAGTGGGCCTGTGCTGACAGTCATTCAATAAATCCGTTATTAATTAGAAAGAGTGTGTAACAGATTTACACTAGTGAAGGAGAAAATAAGTATGATTTGTGCCTTACATCATCAGACTTTTATAAGCCTTTGAACATACAATAATAATCTGCTAAAACATGAGAATATGCAAATCCTGCAAAACAATAGGACGGGTGGAAGGGAGCTTAAACACACCCCACTCTTTCAATATAAAAAAAAAAGCAGAACAATCCTTTTAGGGGTAAACAATAGTTTTCCCATGTCTGCAGAGACTATCTTTCTCACTCTCTTTTTGCCTCATCTCCCCACACAGAATTCACAATATCTTTTCAACTATTTTTCTGTGACAACAGACGCTTAAAGAATGGGGATCCAGGGGACATACCGGCAGCTTACAGTGTAATGGTGTCATATTTGAGGCTTCTTTATATGCGCAAGCTGGGAGAGAGAACTTTTAAAGCAAACGCTGGATAAACAAACTGCATTTAGTTGTCTTGGACTCATCAATAATGCATTTGGCAGAACTGAATTAGAATAATGTTCAAGTTTTCCTTCAAACAAATGAGAGAGTGTGCTGTATTTTTAGTGGGTGAATCCACTTGGTCTTGTCTGATTAACTATATGGTAATTTTCTTTAAATGTGATTTATCTGTTGTTAAAACGCCCAAACTTAAATGACAAAATTGCGAGGCACTGCTTAAGTCTCAGTCTTCCTCTCTGCTGCAACACTGCATTAAAATCGGAGAGCAGAAGAGGCCTGAGGGCAACAGGAGGATTTCAGGCACTTCCATCAACCTACGACTAGATTAGAGCTAAATCTACGGGACTGTGTAATTACGAGTGCTAACTTTTTCCTAATTCATAATTCATAATAATCCATAATTCATTAAAGCAAAACTCAGGTTAATGCATTACAGCTGCCACAGCTTTAAGAAATTGACACATTCCCTGCCGTTCCCCTGAATGCCCTCGGTGTTCAGCTGAGGTGCATGCATATTTTGTGTTTCTAATTTCTGCTGAAGACCATGGAGATGTCCCTGTCATTGAAGAAGTTGATGCCTTGTTCAATGTCAGAGAAAGGAAGGAGGCTGTCTGAATTTGGAGCCATTAAACAGTTTAAGGAAGGGATCAGAGTGTAATGGAAACAGGCCCAATGGGAATAAAATCTCAGCACACTGGAAACAGGATAGGAAGGTGAAAAGAGAAAAAGGAAGAGAGAGCTAATGAGAGACTGAGAATATATGACCTAGTTATGCCTCTTACTTTGCATTCCCTAGCCTAGGTGTCCTGGTATCCGGGGTGATTTTGGTTTTTGGCATGCCAGAAGCCTGGAAGGAAGGAAGGAAAGAAGGAAGGGCAAAGTTTGAACTAAATGAGTAGCACGCTCCAGCAGTAGGGCTGGTCAGGTGAAGCCTGCTCTCTCCCAAGGCCGGGTTAGACAAAAAGAATAGTCAGGATGCCAGACAGTCACAGCAGAGCCGGAGCATTCTCCTCTTTCACTCCACTCCCCTTCTTCCAGCCTGCTGACGTCAGCCACCCAGACCACACGACTCTGCTGCAAACAGCACACCTGCTGGCTTCACAGTCCATCTGGCCCAGCTCCATCTCTGGCTCGGCTCTCCAAGCAGAAATGCAGGTCTGTTTACAACCTGGGCACACAGTCACGATTATACAGTCATCGCAATATCTATTTCACACTTTCCCGTGGGAGAAAGGGGGAGCGATTGCAGTGTAGCCTGCTGATGATAATAGATATCACAGTAACAACAATCAGGCATGTCTTATTAATATTTCACAACGCAGGTTAAATGTTTCCACTGTATGTTGTGGAGCGGCATTAATGCGTCTACATGTGGCTGACATGACAAGGAATTCACAGAGGATTTCCTTACACCCCTTTTCCTTCAACTGTGCAGCATCCTAAAAGACAACAATCTGGTCTTGTAATTGATCTGACAGGCAATTTCACCGACTTTTTATGAAACCAGCATGAACATAAACCTGCACAATAATCAAAGCAGCTTGTAGCAGCAAGACCAAAGGAAGAGAAAGACATTTGTAAAAATCAGGGCCTGTCTAGGTCTGTTTTCATCTTCAATATGTCTGCTGCTACTGAAACTTTGCTTTTCCGCCGGGGGTGAATGATGATTTTCATAGAAGAAAATGTCATAGATGCACATAAATCAACACCACATAGCACATGCATTCGAAGCCATGCTTCTACCAGTGTGGAACAACAAGAGCCACATTGTGTAACTTAGGCATGTTCTCCAGAGCAGCAATGGGATACCCCATGTGCATTATTGATGTCACAGGTTCAAGGGAAAATGCATGAGCGACAACACTAAATGATGAACCAAAAAAAGTAATAAGCCAGTAAGCAACACTACCTCTAGTTAGGAGACAAACTGGCATAAATAATCGTGCCCAAAACGCCCTTTTCAGTCATACATTTCAGAGTGTTGCGTGCTTTTGACATCCTGAGCTTTCCCTCAAGCTCATCGTGTCTGTCCTACAGAGTGACGTCTCAAAGCCTCCCACCAAATTCACCCATGTATTCAGGAAATAGTTGATCATTTGTGTGAAATCCATCCTGTAAATCAGCCTCTTGTTATTTCAAATGACAGAACATAACATCATTCTGTACAGGATGCATAATGTCTCTTGCAGCGGGACATGCAGGCACTTGCTGCCCCTCTCAGCTGCTCAAGCACTCGCGTTTCCGTCTGCCAGGTCAGACACAATCGCAGGCAGGCAGCGAACAAACTGTGGTCGACAGGTGACTAACCTGAATGGTGCACGTATATTCCGTATCGTCCAGCAGTCTGACGGTGCAGCTGTATTCCCGCTCAAGATTCCTGATGCTGCCACTCATGAATCGGCTCAACATCTTCTCAGTGAATCGCTGCTCTGCGTCTGTAGGACCAGAACAATAAACTCAACACCAGCGTGCAAGTGAATGTCACATTGACCACAATCCCCGGTCCCCTACACGACCAGCAGCCACGGATTCAGCCGCCGAGGCGTGCACCATTGTTGTCCCGTTAAGTTTTCGTGTGAGTGGGCCCGTGCTAAGAGCAGAATCCAAGGATGCCCGCATCCAGATCCAGAGGCAGCTCAGCCCTGTTGTGTGTGTGTGTGTGTGTGTGTGTGTGTGTGTGTGTGTGTGTGTGTGTGTGTGTGTGTGTGTGCGTGTGTGTGTGTGTGTGTGTCTGTGGATTATCTCTCAACATTCACCGCCGACACTTGAGCAAGCGGGCGGGTCCCAATGAAAACTGACGTCAAAGTGAACCAACCGGAGTGTGTGGCATTTTCTCTTTAATAAACAACCAACATTGTTTTTTTTTTGTTTGTTTTTTGTTTTTTCTTAACGCCGCAATTTGGCCTGACACACAGCTACCCATGTCCAGAAAATATTCAACTCGTTTGTGAAATATCCTCCAAAAACTCACATTTAAATATAGGGTCATGTTTTATTCATATTGCAAAACTGCTGCAGTGCCTTACCCCCATTTTTAACCAAAAGCTGTGGTGATAAAAATAAATCCCCAAAACAAAAACAACAAAAATGCTTCCTTGGGCTGAGAGGTATTAAATAATTAGGGGTGTGATTAACCCTAACTACAATATCTTAAATATTAAATACTGTGAGCAAAGACAGTAATGTGTCTTGTGGGGTTTCTCGCAAAGAAACAAAAGCCATGCCACCCTCATCTAAACCACTGGCTTCAGGTGATGTAACTCTCTTTATGTGGTTGTTTAAATGTTAACTGTTTCGTCAAACTTAAGGCAAACCCTCCTGAAAAGGGGGGCAATGTATTATTTTTAATAACTCTTCCTGTCATAGCGAGAGAATATTGAATGTATTTGACTGCCACCTGCGGGCCAGTCGTCGTTAGTGCGCTTCAAAACAAGCCATCGGTTTCTTCCATTCATTCATTCATTACCCAGCTTAGTGTGAAGACCCTCTAAGGGTCTGTGAGAGGTGGTGGATGCTCTCCAGAAAAATCAACAGCGCTTTAATTCAACTACTACTTAATTTCCATGTATTTATATTACTTACAACACGACTATTCTTATCATTTCTAGCCGGATTTCACCCACTTTCCTCCTAAGGCTTATTCAAAGACGCCATTATTTATGGTAAGGGGGAAATACATGAAAGTCTGTATTACTGTAAAACACATTTGACATAAAATGGGTGCAAGCTTGTGTCGGCGTTGTCAAAATAACGTAAATCCAAAATGATAGCCTCTCGATATTTCTCTGCCGTGACCCGGATTCGAACCGGGGTTGCTGCGGCCACAACGCAGAGTACTAACCACTATACGATCACGGCGAGCTAGCCGAGGCTGGTGGGGCCAGCACGCATTTTATCTATAAGAAGTTGCATAGTATATACTGTCACACAATATGTATATTATCATGAAATGAGGATGTTTTAAGGTTACCTTGCGGCGAAATTCAAGTTTAAACTGTTGAGGCTGCAGTGACCAAATGAAACAATAATTATAAAGAGAAGAAATGAAACGGTTGGTGTCGTAGTTATCGTTCATGTTAGCTAAGTTTAGCTAAAGTTTGGCTAGCGTTCATGGTGGACCAAAACTACTAAAGACCAAGGGGACATTTATAAGCCAGTAAAGTGTAAACGTCGAGGTTAACGTTAACATTTTCTCAGTAATTACTTTGTCTCGCTTTGTTTCTACTTACCGCATATGCTAGTGTAACATTACTATAGCGTTTTATCAACGTTTGCTACTGTTTGAACTTACTTACTAACGCTACGCTGCTTTAGCCAGTTCAGTTATTCTCTACTTGTATATTTCTTATTTTACTCGTAAGACTACATTGAAATGGGAAGTAGGTGATCCTATTTGGCGTACTTACCTTAATTAATCCTTGTTAAGTTTATTTGTCATGTGCAGGTTCACACAGGGTCAACAATACAATGAAATGTGTTGTGTGTGAAATGTGTAATTGCTTTACACATGAAGGAAAAAATAAGTGAAATACAATACAGTAAAACAATTGGTAAAAAAAAATGTATGTATATGTATGTATGTAAATGTATGTATATACGTATAACACAAAATATACTAAAATAGAATATGAAAAATATGTATGACTGTGACAGGGTTGACACTATATTCAAGTATTTTAATATATATATGTAATACTGTATAAAAAGATATGAATATACTATATAAATAGGATACATTACACTATTTCACAGATAATAGGAGTAAAGCAACATGTACGCAGGGATATTGCACAGAATAGCTGCTTGCATTTTGCAGACAGAGTAAAGTGATTGATGTTTTACTAAAGTATTACACAAAAATATTAATAAAAGTATCCAGTCTGGTTCAATAGCAGCACTCGTGTTTGGTGCATGTTTTGCAGATAGTCCTGTTAGATTATGAGATCAGCAGTCTGATGGCCTGATGGTAAAAACTGTTCCTCAATCTGGTGGTGCGTGCAGCCTGTCAGCAAGCTCTCTATGGTGCAATACTTGACGTTTCAGCTCACTTTTGTCCAAGTATTATCACATAATGAGCATTGTGAATGTAGTATTTTATGTCTTAAATCATGTATTTTGGTCTGTTTTAAATAAACCAGCATTCAGCATAATAATTGATCATTTACTCATAGTTGGTATTTTAAATCACAAACTTTGTAATCCATTAAAACTGATCATCATGTTTCATAAGAAGACAGTCAATATAGTGATGAAAGTAGTTTTCTTTATTAGATAAATTATTAACAGTAATGTTACGGTCTTTATTTGATAAATTAGGCTAGCCAGCTTGCCACCGATGAAAAAGTAATATTGTTAAAGTATTATACAATTTATGATGAAATCAGTGGTTAGCAAAACTAAGTGTTAATGTTTCTTCAGTGTTAGCTAAGAATTGAAAGGCTGGTAACACAAACCAAACACAAACTCATTCACTCACTCATTCACCATCACCAACCCCAGACTAGTAAAATGCATGATCAGCAACTGAGTAATTTCTAATCACAAAAGTGAATATGAAAGTACAAAGTAGTATTTACAGTATTAGGACAAGTAAGGCCTAATGTCGAAAAGTAAAGTTTTCCAGTTCAGTCTCATCATTCTCTTCAGGTTCGTTGCTCCTTGTGGCTGCAGGTTGTACAGCACACTCAGCCTTTCTTGTGAAAGGGCGACGTCGACCACCCGGAGTCTGATGAAGCTGTGCTGCTTTGCCGTTTGAAAGGTTGCCCATACTCCGTCCAGAAGCGCCTTCTTGTTTCTTGGCTGTTGTTGCATGATCTCTCTTGTACAGTTTACAAGATGCCACAAGAGGCTTTCCTATGTCCACCTGCTGGCTTTCTGTCTGGCGCAGCCTACTGTCCATGTGAGTATAGTGTAGATCCACCTTGATGACCAGAGATCCCTAAAACAGGCAAGTGATAAATGATTTATGAGACAGACTTTCTTGTAAAGATTTGTTCTGTTTGATCTTTGACATCATGAGACATATCACTGACTGTATACCTTGAGCTTTTGGAGAGCACAAAGTCGCAGTGTACAGTCCGGGTTGTCGGATTTCTGGAATAGTAGAGTGTCCATCTCCTCTGACCTGCCAGGGCCGGAAAATATGTCTTCCATCGTCTAAGGATTTAGAGCATAGAAGACTTTGTCAGCATCATCAGATTTTCAACCAGCTAGATCAAAAGATCAACATGTCCTTTAATTACACTAGCCTGGCACTGACTGCCAAAATTTCACCACTAGATGTCAGTATGATTCTGATGGGCATGAAGTAAAAGGCGTGTACTATGAGAAGTGCAGCAAATAGCTAATACTACTTCCTGCTGTGTCTGTGGTTGCAGCAGGCTGCAGGAAGTCTATATATGGGCAAAACTTCCTCAGACATGTGAAACATGGGGGTGAACGGTCATCACTGAGAAATTCCTCCTGGCTAATGGAAACTAATGCTGTTATCCTCTAAGCAATGTGGAATTTATGATGTAGCCACAACTTACAATTTTTAAGCCCAAGGTTGAGATTAGTAACTATTACAAAGCAAAGTCAAGATGCCAAAAAAACAACTCATCATGTACAAGTAGAAGGTGAAACAAGGTGAAATTTCTGTATACTGTACAAGAACAAGAAAACTTGACAAAATTATAGTTTTAAGTAAAAATAAAAGTATTTACAGGTATGCTACTCAGCGTGACCGTGCAGTCCTGGGTGCGGGGGCCGGTACTCTTTACTGTGGCAAAAGCCATCAAGACGTTAGAGAACAAAGCTGAGAAGCTGACTTCTACTTCTACTCCACAAAGAAACATCAGCCTCTTCTTCCGTGGGAGCTCTGAAAAGAGATAACAAAAAAGGTTGTTAAGACTACAGATAACACAGAGCAAAGACAATTTTTAAATTCAGTTTCTCAATGGCCTCGCAAAATCAGCTGCTCTGTCTGAGTCATTTAATACCATAACAATACGAAAGGAAAGTCACCTTTTGTATTATCATGGTATTAAATGACTCATAGCGCAGTTGATTTTGGCAAGCCTCTGAGTAACCAAATTAGGGACTTCCATCCTCTCTGTTAATTTAATATCATTCAAAGACTTCCATTTAAAAGGCAGGGTCATATTTTACATCCAGTCTCCTTCAGCACGTCAGAAGAATACTAAGGTGATTCTCAAATTAACCCTTGATAGTGAGATTACACTTTTAAAAGGGGTTCAGAAATTTGAGGTGTTATAAGACAACTTCCTCCTTCCATCACACATTAAAATAAAACTTTGTAAAATGAACCAGTTCCTTGTTTTATTGATCAAAAACAATGAGTATTGTATTTCAATGGTGCTCAAAATATCACATTGACCTGTAAATGTTTGCAATCTTTTTCTTTGTTTTCTTTGTTTGTCACATGCTGAAGTGTAGGAGGTGTGAGGAAGAGTAAACAGGTCATTCTTTCTCTCAGACTAACTCAGGGTAACTAGAGATCAGGAAACGGAATTGTGGTTTTACTTGCTGGAAAATAAACTATAACTGGAATGTGGATGTATTTTACATATCCTGTCTTCAATGTAATTTGGCCTAGTGATGTAGGAAAATGTAGGTTTGGGGAAATTCTTCTTAACTTACCATTTGCTTGTCTCCAGCAGGCATCTCGCAGGCGTAATTCCTTTGTGTGGCCAGTGGTCCGAACTGGGTCTGCAAGGGATCGAGGTTCCTTCAGGGTGTGTTTGATCTCAACCACCTGTTTGCCTGTGACGAGGGGGTCTTTGCCTAGATCTGGTGCAGAGAGGGAGAACAACCAGGTAAATATATGATGCCTTTAAAATCTGGAGACAAAATTCCACAGCAAGCCCACATTGACCACTTCAGAAAATCAACATTTCAGTAATGATAACATCCTTATTTAATTATTTACCAATAGAGAAGTCCACGCACTCTCACTCTTTTGATCATGCAATTGCCTGATTGCGTTTGCAATAGCAGAGGGAGAGGAGTGACGTTCAGTAAAAAGTTCATTAGATTCACATGGCTGGCTTTGAGGAACTTAGGAAACTTTGAAAAATGAGATGGTTATAATTCACTGTAATTGGCTGGACTAAATTAGTTCTTGGAAAAACCCTAGAAAGGCTGACAGGGTGGAATGATTGGCCAGTAGTGAAACCATGTTGACATAACTTAACACAGATTTATGCTTGACTTTTGAGAAGATTTGGTGTCAGGGATATTTTGAGCAAGCTGTCTTCACTGTGTTGCCATAATGGATGAGGAGCTCATCAACATCTCTTTTTCCATCTCTAAATAAGTCTCAGAGTAGATGAGCAGAACTCAAAAACAGGCTTGAGGATTTTAAGCTACTGCCCGGACTGTGGTTCTGAGATTTCAATTAAAAAGTAAAAAGAGCCTGAAGGATAAAAACCTGTAGTAAAACTTTCATACACAATGGTTTGCTCATCGGAACACGTGTACGCATGTCAGCAGGATGTCCTGTCCTGCTAGAGCTGATTTTGTGAGTGAACCTTTGAGAGCAGTAGCGGGGGGTGCCCAAACGGTAGAGCAGCTGTCTCACACTCTGCAGCTCTCAGGTTTCTTGCTCTTCTCTAGCCAACAGTGTGAATTTCCAGAGAATGAGGTCACATGCTAATGGTACCTCGAAAAATTAGTCTACCAGAGACTCATCAAATGGACAAACACGTTCTCAAGACGGAACAACTTGATAACTCCCCACCACGGCTCAGTCACAGCTATACTTAAGCCCTGAGTAAACAACATTAAAATGATTTGCCAGTGATTATAAACCTTCTCCGTGGTCCACCCACCACAGCCAAGAACAACTAGTTCCTGTTCTGTTTTCAGTTTTGTACCCTGAACTTGATTTTAACTATACTGACACTTTAATCTCAATAAACGATTTTAGAATCAGCCATAAATTTTTATTCACTTAATATTGCCAAACACGCTCACTTAATAAAACACACAGCACGGTCGAACTATACCTATTCTGGTTCCAGCATCATGTTAGACCAGTTCTTATGTTGCGTATTTATTATCACCAAAAATCGAAACCACAGCATTGCTTGACATACTTACCCTCAGATACTCTCTCTAAGACGTGTGTGACTTTCTCTGACTGTAGGATGTGCTCGTTCAAGTATTTTGTAAAGATTCCAGTACTTTTTCCCCCGTCCTGGACCTCAAAAGCTTCAGCATCTTCACATCTGCATTGGTTAACAAAGGAAATGTTATTTAAGTACAGGATTTATTTCTGCTTTTTGAACATACATAGGTTTCCCTTAGAATGTTAGCGGGGAAATTATTCTCAGGTCACAAGCCCAAAAATAATTGTGCTTGCTACGTTCAATCTAGTTGTTGGTTTCAGTATTTGTTTCTGTCAAATCTTTTAAAAATAAATTTCAAAAGTACATACGTGGCGTAACCATAAACAGTATTCCCAGTGGGTCCCAATGGCATGATGCGTGATGGTATACACTGCTGGTTGTACCTTTAGAAAACAAACACAGTGAATATAAGTTACACAATATTACATTATATTCTATATTCTATTTTTATTATTTACAATTAAATGTATCACTGTCACTAGTGTCACTTTAAAAAATAATTACTGCACCTACCATTTTCTACAGGCATCCAGCAGGATTACACTCAATGCAGTGTGTCTTTCCTGCATCTTGAGCATGATCCTCTGCACGCAGACACAGTTTTCAGGTTTGTACGGCTGTGGAGCATCAACAGCTACCAAGTAATTCCTCCCAGCCCGCTCACACCCATGTCCCGCATAGTAGAAAAGGCCTGTTCAGAGTGATAAAAATGCACATGAAGTTACAGCTGCAAGATATAATCACTGTAAACATCACATGTTGCACTGCACATATTCAGCTTAAACAGTGCATAATGTTTGAGCGGCTTCGAGAAAGGTCAAAGTGACAGACATCCTCGCTCTCTATACAGTATGCGGTTACTGGATTCTTTGTTTCATTATTAGCAAGCGAGCATAAAGAGAGGCAGAGAAAGACAGTATCATTCTGACACAGCAAGGTAGTTCAATCATCATTCTTTTTTACTGTATTGTTGTCAACATCATTTCACATTACAGCCCCTTGATTACAGTGTGTACCTGTCTGCAGTTTAATAGCAGGAGTGGCTTAGTTTCCCTAAACAATAGGACTAGTTGTTAAAGCTATATGCTCTAGCTGTATGTTTTCAAACACTACAATGCTATCTTTCATTTTTGTTTAACACTCAGAGAGAGACAGAACTTTCCATTATTCGCTACAAATATATTAAACTGCCCTCTTAAAGTGTCCCAGGCATTCAGGAAGTGCTGCACATAGCTTTTCAGTCGTTGTGAACATCACCAACGCTTACAATTTTATCTGCCCTCTTAGCCACACATACGTATAAGGCAAGATACTATAAACCGCCCATATGTTCATGACCGATGATAAGTGGACTACAAAAGATAGCAGCCAGGAACTGACAAAGGAAGTTGCTATGTTATTTTTCAGATCCTTTGATCCAAATTGATTCAGATCTGAATTACTAGGTCAGCATTTCTCCAAGGCCAACACCAGCTGAAATCATTAATCATCTGACAAATTAACTAGTAGCTAATTTAGAAAAAGAAGTTATGCTCACCATAAACTCCTCTGTCAAGGAGCTGAATGAATTTGTCAATAGCAGCCAACATCTCCTCCATGGTGAGATCCAGCAGCGAAACCACTCTGAAGCCAAGCTGCTGCAGGAGGTTGGATAGCTCATGTACATCCATAATGGGGGCCATCAATTTAATGTGGTTGGAATAATTCAGGTTGCCGATGAGGAGGGCAACTTTATCAGTGGCTGAAATAAAGTTTCAAGGGAGAATTCTGATTAAATCACAAGAGAAAACATGAACACAACCTGTGTATGTCTAGCGTGAGTTGACTCTTTTTCTTTCCAGACAACTTTACCTGTGAGTGCTGCAGGAGGAAGCTGATCTGCTTGCACTAAAGGACATGAAAAAAGGAGAAGCACAAAATCTTTAGTTTAGTTCGACAAAAAAAAATGTGATCTTAAGCACTTTGATTCAGTCTGGAGGGCACATACAGGACCGTGAAGCTATTTTTTAATTATGGTAGGCACATGGTACATACAGTGTCATAACAGTTATAAGCAAGCCACCAACTGCGAGAACTAGTTTCATTTTACATCACTTTCCTGTTGTGCGTCTAAGGCTCTGACCAAGTAGTATTTGGAGTCTAGCAACTTCCTTTTTAGTCTGTAGAAATGGGAAAGTACCTCCCGCACAATGGAAACAAAGCTAAATTGGTGGAATAAAGGGAGGAGTATTTAAAAAAAAAAAGAGCTATTTCACTGGAAAATAGAGGAAGTAATGTCAGAGGAAAATACAATGATACATCTGGGAAAAGTCAGACTTTAACAAAGTTGATAAAGATAGTTTCAGTTATGACTTACCAATATCAACATCAACAGGTTCAGTCCATCTCTCTTCTAACACGTTAGATATGGAGCACAGGTATGATCCTCCATGTTCTGCGGTTGCATATTCAATCTGCACATGCCACAATAGATTATCTTCCTAACACTGTTTTTCTTGCTAACCTCCCACATGTAAAATCAACCATATATTATTAAGAACGAACTACATGCATAAAACACACTATCATAACTTGCCATCCTTCCTCACCTGCAGTGTGTCGCTAGTCTTGTCCAGCAGTGGTTGTCCATTTCTGTACCACTGATAGTGTGGAGTGGGGATGCCAAAGGCAGCACAGCGGAGGGAGAACTTTGTACCGTTTCGGACTGTCTGGGGTTTAGGGTTGACAGCGATGTGTGGCTCACCCTGCCAGTGCACTGACAAACCTAATTATATTTGAAAAGGAAGAGATAGAGATTCAAACCCACGTCGATACATTAGCAATATGCATAAATATTGCAAAATGAGAGGCTGAGGCCATAGTGCAAATATGCAAAACAATAATAAAAAAAAAATTACACAAGCACCACACTACTATTGTATAAATAAACAATGCATACCTGACTTATCAATGTCCAACACCTTTACTTTCACCCAGTCGCTGAACACGTATTTACGCAAGTGGTCATTCACTCGGCACACGAAGAGCTGAGTTTTTGTGGCAGTGATGGTCAGGTCTGCTTGAGTGGCACCATGCAGCTTGAAAACAAACAAAATAATGATTTAAACGGAGTACAGAAACATTTATGGTGGTGAGACGTGCTTAAAATCAGCGAGATACTGTGTCAGAGATCTTCAACTTTCAGTTGTTATATTAATAGCTGGTCAGTCCTTTATTTAAATGCATGGTGCCAACTGTGCACCTGAATGATCAATATGAGTTTAAGTATCGTGTTCAAAGCAGATATTTCAACTTCAGAAGTTTCTTTGTCAGTCAAAAATATCCACATACCTGTTTTTCATCCTCAGAGAACCACTGGTAGTAGAGGATACCTGTGCCCTCGGCACGGACACTCAGAGTCACCTTATGGTTCACAGGTACACACACAGAGACAGGATGGCGCACTATGACAATTTCTGAAAGAAATCAAGAATCTCAGTCGTGAAATCACACTGTGTTTTCAGTCATCGCATACTGAGACTGTGGTGTGGAGATATAACATACCACTGATCATCATTCGACAGGGTTTGGTGTGGGATCCAGTCATCGGTGCATTTTCTTTTTCTTACAGTAAAACAGACTGTAGGAAGATGAGTCAAAGTTTAAAGTTAGTATCACACCTTATCGCAAACAACATCAGGAAATCTCTCTGGATTTTATGTCTAGCCTCAGACCGTAACTTCTCATTTCTAATGACCTGAGCTCTAAACATACAATACGGTAGATTTAGAGGGAAAACGACCATAATGTTCAATGTTTTAGTGCATACCTGCTGTCAGCCTTGTACCAGTTGAGCAGCTGTCGGACCTCAGCCAGAGTATGTTTTCCTCCTCTCAATGTTCATAACTTTAATTATATCGAGTAAACTCTTCCCCTTTCCCGGAACGAGACAGCGTCCACGCACACTCATTACCGTCAAGTCTGTAATATAGGAGCATCTCATAGAAGGCACAGATTTTCTCACCCGTCGTACACTGAAAAAATATATCATTAGAAAAAAACAGAAAACACACACGAGGGTCGATGTGAATCGCCTAAAGGAGATACAAGCGCTACCGCTTTTCATGATATTACGGTAATGAGCAATCCGGCTAGTTTCCAGGTGCTGTACAAGTGAGCGTTGCACAGTTAAATAAACATTGTATCGTAATCAAGATTTAGCCCGGATTGTGTTGAATAGATTGCAAAGAGATCATATAAATCATCGCAATATCCTCACTATGTTGTAAAGCTGATTATTTCTGTATTCTCAGTCTATATATACAGTAAACAACCTTTCACCCATTTTCAGTGCATGACCTGTATGCTGTACAATGCATGCATGATGTGTGTGAAGTATGGAGCACATTAATAATTGTCTCATTGTAGAACAACTCCTTGAATTTTGACAGAACACAAATCCATTAAAGAGTTTATGAGTTACTTTAACCATTTAATAAAGTATGTAAATAGACTATATTTAAATCATATGTTTATTCATGTTTATTTGATGCAATTTCTTACATTTAATTATATAATATTATTATTAGCATGCCTTTCACACTGCAGACATATCACTTTGTTTTTTATATTAAACGCTGTTATGTTCATAAAGAATGCTCCCAATAAGAGCATTCTTTATGAACATAACACTTTTTAATTTAAAAACTTGGCTTAGTAACATGACCCTGTGGTAGAGGACCCGCTCCCTCCGTAGATATAAAAGGATCCTTGTAAGATAACAAAATCTCAATTATTCTTTTTTTCTGGTGATTAGACAGTCATGAAAACATACTCTGCCACATTCTGCCCCTTAAATAGATCCCCTTAAATTTTACACACTGGGCCTTTAAATAACGCTGTTTGCTAGATTTGAGGATATGTTTTGTTTGTTAAAGCTCCTTTTTATTTTTCATTTTAGTGAAAGCATCTTTGCAAATATAGAACAGTGAGTTCAGAAATAGATATAGTTGTATTGTAATCAAAAATTTCCAATTCCAATACAAGTTTATAAAAGCTTTATTCCTAGAAACAACTAAGAACTGTCTAAAACCATAAAAATAAGTAAGAGCGATCCAAAACAATAAACACATCAATAAAATGTCCTTGCGTCATTAAATCAAAGTATAGATTTTGTCAGCTGAGCCTGTTGTCTAATTGATGTGAAATATGACCACAAGTGGCTCTCTATGTTTTGACCATGTGTTGCAATACGAAGTGAGGGGGGCAGTCCTTTAGCAACTCTTGAGCAAAGCATAGGACATAGACCATTGGTTGTCCTCATGAACCATATTGCAGAGACATGTTTTGAAAGTCCACTTCCACTAAATGTCCCACTAAGATGGGACACCCTTTTCCCAACTTATTTAAATGGATCAAAACAAAGCAGTGAATATTTTACAGTACGATTGTTGAGAAAATGGTCTATTTTTTTCTGCTTTAAATGGTTAGCTTTTACTCTGAATTCAGTTAATGTTTTAGACTTCTTCACTAAGTCTAAAGTCTAGTTTCGGAAAATCTGATGTGCTCTTGCACCTATTTGTAGGGCTGCTAAAAATAGGACCCTGCTGGCAACACATGCGTGTCTATGATAGGCAGTTACGCAGATTTCCTTCACAGACTCTGGCTCCAAAGCAACACTGACAACATCTCAATGGTAAGTTGGAAAATTTACCAAGTTTTAAGGTGACCAAGAAACACCTGAATTATATTCCTAACACGTACAATATAACATGTCTTTGGTTGGTGTTTGACCACTAACAGCCCTTCCACAACCTGATAGCTGATCCTATTTATAACTTGCTCCAATGCTTTGCTTGGTTAGAAAGGACAAGCATTGAGTCTGAACTGTGTCTTTGAGTTTTGTTCAAGGAAATATCCCAGAGTATATCTTGGATTTTTTTTCATTAACTTCCAACAGGTGTTCTTGCTATTCTGAAGTGTTTCTTTTTTCTTCTCCAGGGGCTTTTACATGGATACCACCATTGAATTTTAGCCTTGAACCGTGAACAAGCTGTGGACGTGACTACGGAGTAGTTTTATACTGCGGGTGACACATTTAGCTCGGATTTTTACATTTTTTGTGAATTGCAACAGTGGGCGATGACTTCCAGAAGGCCAATGACTCGCTCTTTTTCTGGCAATGGGAGGACGAGCAGTTTTAGTGAAGAGGACGGCAGCTCTTCCAATGGCCGTTCAGAAAGCCGCAATAATTACCTCTCGAATGTTAGGCCTGAAAACAGGTAGACAACCTCATGTATGATCCATGCACATGCAGAATATGTAAATCTTTGTTTCTTGTGGAGCAGATTTCTATTTAAATGAAAAACAGATTTATTGACCACAGTGGTCAAGAAAATGCATCTGGATCAGGCAAGTTATTACAATCACAACACATATCTGTTCATTTTAATTCATCTAGTGAAAGCGTAAATGATAGAATTAGTCAAACTTATTATAGATTATCATATTGTTCTGCACACCACACTGTAAAAATCACATTTATCATATTGATTATGCATGTTTCTGTTCCTAATATCAAACAAAAAGAAAATAAAAAGTGCTCTTTTTGAAAAGAGGGGGGCAATTATTGTACAATTTTATGTAAGTGGGTTCCAAATACGCAGATCTTAATCATTTACGTCCCTTCATTTGCCTCTTCTCTGAATAGCTATTCAAGGTATTCTCACTACAGACCAACGAGGTAATCTATATTTTTAAAACATTCCTTCCCAACTAACATCTTAACCACAAAAACTGGTTTACCCCAAGAATGAAACCTCCACACGTTTTAACAGTGATGTAAGTGTTCTATTCCGTTATAGTGATGAAGATCGGTTTTAGTGTTGGATTGACAGCTCTGTTTTGCTTGACATTTCTCTGTCACTTTTTCATACCCGTCACTACCAGAAATTTCCATTAACATCCTTTCCTCCTAATTAAGAAAGTTATTTGGAATGTACTGCACAGAAGTAAAGCAACCACTGGATTTAGACTGAACTGTTTATTATTATTCATAATGAATTTGTGTTTGCTTCCAGGAGCACGTTGTGCAGCGTCATGGCTCAGCTGACCGAGGACATACAGCCTTCCTTTGAAACCACCTTAAAATCAAAGGCAGTGTCAGAAAACTGTAATGTGAAGTTCTCCTGTGTGGTAACAGGTGGGTTTGTTTTTAACAGCCTTGCTCGTTTGCATGTTTCTGCTGATTGTTTCTTGGAATAACTGAAACTCTTCAGATGGTATGTGTGCAAGGAGACAGGATGTGACTAATCTGAAAATATAGGAAGAATTTCACGCTTTCATTTCTTTATATTTCCTGAATTACTCTTTAAAATTGTGTCAGACCAATTATCATTTAAGGTGGTTTTTCTGGGTGTTTTGACTTGCAGCAGATTGCATGGGTGGGCCCATCCAACGGCAGCAGCTGTTCCTCTGCGTGACGCATCACAAACATGATGCAACAGCTTTAAACACATGCACACCAAAGCCTCTGTATTGTATTTTGTCTAACTTGTCTTAATTTCCCAAATTCATTTTTAATATGTAAGGTTATTTACCTTATCTGTCCCTTCAGACATGGTTCCTACATATATCAAATGTTTACAACTAGTGCTTTATGGCACTAGGAGTGTAATATTTATAACCCAGTCACAAACAGTTCATTACAGTATATCAATGTCTTTAGGTTACCCAGCTCCAGAACTGAAATGGTATAAAGATGATATGGAAATGGACCGATATTGTGGACTTCCAAAATATGAAATTCATCGTAACGGAAAAACCCATACCCTCCATATTTACAAGTACGTAACCCTTATATCTGTTCAAAAATATTAGAGATACAGGTTTTTGTTATTTGTAAAGCAGATATTATATGGGATTATGTGTTTCTGTTTCCAGCTGCACACTGGATGATGCAGCCATCTATCAGGTCTCAGCCAGTAATAGCAAAGGCATTGTCTCCTGCTCGGGAGTTCTGGAGGTTGGCACCATGAACGAGTTCAAGATCCACCAGAGGTTCTTTGCTAAGCTGAAGCAAAAAGCAGAGAAGAAAAAGCATGAAATGGAGATGCAGAACAAGAAAGAGGATAAAGGAACCATTCAGAACGAGAAACCACAGGCGAGCCCAGAACGTCCTCCAAGGAAGCGACACATCCCACCACCAGAGGAAAGGCCAGTGGTCGAGGAGCCTCAGGCTGTGGAACAACTGGGAGCTGCAGAATCTAATGGAGTGAGCTCTGAAGTCAATGACATGTCCCTTGCGACACCCAAAGACAGTGACCTTTCTTCCTCCGAGAAAACCTTGTCCAAAAAGAAAATAAAGATCTCAAATGGTGTGGATGCTGGGGTTAACGGCAGCACTGGCAGAAGCAATATGATGGGGAATGGAAGTGAAAATTGTTACGATGGAGGAATCAGTTTGGCACAATTTCTGGCAGAGACTCTCCAGTCCCAGGCTGCTGAGGAGAAACAGAGCTCACCTCGAGGGGAGAAACCTAAAGAGATGGATATACCCGTTGTAAGTGCAAGTAAAGAGAAAGAACGAGAGCAAGAGGTGATGCGAAAAGAAAGAGAAGAACAAGAAAGAAGACTAGAGGAAGAGTATGAGAGAGAAAAAAGGAGAGAAGAACAATTGGCCATAGAGAGAGAGAAAGAAAATGAGAGGATGTCGCGTGGAAAACATGGATCCGAGGTAAAACATCACAGCAAGGCTCACAAGGATCATGAGCACCACCACATCCAAGCTTCCATCTCCTCTATGCTCCACTCAGTCAAAGACTTCCTCTTTGGTAAGAGTAAGAAGGACTCTCATGATCACGCTGAGAAGGAAAGAGAGCTTGACCACTTGCTTGCCTCAGCACATCCTCCTCAACCAGAAACACCACCATCATTTCGGCTGCAACAGGAGCATAATCAAAACTACAAGCCTCTCGCAGAGGAAGTTGTGCCAATGGAAACTGATAAACCAAAGGAGCCGTCAAAAACTACGGATATAAAACAACAGTCAACGTCACTGCAGCATAAGCATGAAGATGATGCTCTACGCACAGACCTGCCGCCAGTTCATAAATTACCACCTGAGAGCGTGGAGGAGTTCACAGGGCAGAGCGGCAAGGTGGCTGATGATGCTGTGGAGGCCATGGAGGTGTCTGTTGGGTCACAAAGCAGCAGGCCAGATGAAGAAACATTGTTGTCTGGCCTTCAAGTTCTCACTGAGGTATGTACAGTGGTCTTGCAGGGCAGCTGGCTGCACCCTTGGGAGTTATATATAGACTGCATTTGTGTGACAAGATAGTACAAGATGAGCTACTTCAGGGCCAAAGCTTGAACTATGTCAACTATGGCCCAGCTTAAGCTTCGTGCTGCTTGTTGTGATTGTGGTGGATAAGAAGCACTTCATTAAATGTGGGACAGTCAGACAAAACCCACAGTTTAGAGTATAGGGTATAATAGTAGTGATAAACAACTGGTGGAATGAGTCAGCCTGGCCATGAGAAACTGTGGTTTTATTGCAGTGATACCAGTCAAGAGCGACAAGCCAAACAAGATAGTGTGGGAGAAACAGGGAATCAAAAAAAAAAAAACGGGCAACTTACATTCAGTATATGTGGAGGTGGGGGATGTTGTGTGTCTACTCTGCACACTGTAAGATAGGATGGGGAACATGTCAGATGTTGGCTGCAGTGAGTGGGACACGAGTGCGTCAGAGATCATGATGAAACCTGAATGTTGGAGGCAGTTCTCACGTTACAAACAGGGCTTTACATGACAGAGGGCCGTGTGATCTGGATGAGCGGGAGTAGAGTGAGTTCTACGGCAGGTCTCAGCATGAAAGGAGGGCCGTGTCACATTGGACACATCCCCCCCCCACCCCCCCCCCCCCCCCCAATCTTAAAATAAACCACTTCCTCATCTAGAGAAGAAGGAAACAGGCAGTACTTCTGTCATTTTAATGCTCATTTTTACATACCGGCAATTGTTTCATGTTATGCGAATTAGAACTGTAATGGGCAGTACAGTATACACCGATACAGTAGGAAAGCTGATAAAGTGATTTGTTTTATGTCTTTCTTTGGACACATAACACTGAAGTTTATCTTTATCTGAAGCCACGCAGAGGTCTGTTTCTCTAAACAAAGAGATACAACATACAGTTCTCAGATTGTACCTTTAAAAGGAGAATTTGTCTCTGTCGATGCAGAGTGACATTTGTTTATGTGTGTTTAACAGTTCATGAAAAGCAGTTAAATATATATAAATACATGTGTTAAAGAGAAAGTTTGGAAGAATGCGGTGATGATAATATCTGAAAGTTTATGGTAACCCATCAAAACGTCCCAGAAGGTTTGATATTTGTTATTGCTAGTGGACAATACAATCCTATAATTTATTACAAATCCAAATGTATTCTGTGTTTATGAATGGTTTTGTTCCATGAAATACACAGCACGTGCACTGAATTCTACATGGGGCATTAATATTAATGCCCCGGACAATGACGTGAAAAAAGGAACTACTATGATTAATCAGAGCACATGTAAGCCCATAATATGGAACTAAAATTGTACCTTTGTCACAGTGATGGTCTCTTCTTAATGGATGACTAGTTTGAGGAAGTCACTTATACATGTGTGTACAATGTTTTCTCATGAGTTTGACATTCCTTTAAATACAGACGTATTGTGATGACCACAGCTTCAGTTTTAAACTGAATGTATTAGTTCCCTTCTATTGAAAGAACTTCCTGTTTTTTTTTTTTAGCAGTCAATGCTGGACAAACGTAGTCACGAGACAGTTTGTGCCTTCATTACTCCTCTGCATACATTGTAATGTAATGTGTCAACAGCAAAACTAGGAGCATCAAGGGGAAAACCCAACAACACTCCTAAATGTGGCTTGAATCCTTACTTCAAAATACTTCTATAAATCTTCTCTTTTCATAATCACAATCGTTCTCATAATTGAGATTTTTTTTATATAATAACCAATCAAAGTTAGATTTGTTCTTGTCAGTAATACCTCAACAGCTTGATGATTGTTTAAGTCTGCACGACAGATTAATCATTCACGTCTCTCGAGACAGCTATCATTCAGTCGCTGCCCAGCAAGTTCCAAATGTAAACAGCACACGTGTCAATCATGTGGGAATTCCCCTGTCCGTGTTTCAACATAATATGCGTAGAGTGCAGACTCAAGCTTGGTTTAACTTCTAGAAAACATTAACATTAAAGTTAGTACAAAATAGATGTACAGCTAGGGCTGAAAAGATAAACCCTGTTTGTTAAAGGTTGGGGTTATTTAAACATTTTATTAGACCCTTGCAGGTGTAAACACTCCTCAGCTACCGTGCATGTGACACGAAGTAAAGCAGTTCCAGAAATAAACTGACAGATCATAAAACACAATAATATATTGACTTACTCAAGTTGTTCTGCATATTTTCTAAACCATTCATCACCATCTATTGACTAGTAACTGATCAAAGTCATTCACAGACAGGCTTCTCCTTTCTGACTGGAATATATACCTCAGTGTTGCAGTGCTATGTTTGTCAGAATCTGTCATCATTTATACTTAAAAAAACAAAAACATGTCTAAAAGTGTCACAATGTCAAAGGTCACGGCAGAAACTATGCTGTCACAAGCCTCTTAGACATGTTTTAAACCTCCAACAAAACTCTAAATGTTTTTTTCCCAGTATGGCCTCTTAACAAAAACAAAAATATTTTGGATGCCAAGAATAAAAAAACAGCAATGTGAATCATGTGTCTTTTATGGAGATGATTGTGAAAGACAAACACGGCTGTTTCTACAAATACAATGAAGTACTAAAATGCTTTATGTCTTTACTTCCCATTAGGCTGAATCTCAGGTAGTCTCTGTTATCGCAGAGGTTCCCGAACGCCAGCAAGAACCAGAGTGTCTGGTACTTTCGGCACAGGTCAGTCACCAAGCTGCAAGAGATGAGTCTTTACCCAGGGAAGATATATCTGTCTTGTCACAGACCCAAGCCCCTTATGAAGAAAAGTCCTCTCTCACACCCACCCTCACTAGTTTGGAAGAAACCTGGACTCCCCCCAGCACTGTTATCTCAGCATCAGATAGCCACAGCCTTGGAGAAGCACCCACTGAAAAGTTGCGAGAAGAGGAGATAAGTGTTGATAAGATAACCAAAGAAGGTGAAAATGACACAGCGGAGGGCCGAGCCCCTAACAAGTTATGTGAGGAAGAGAAAGCTGAAGTGAAATTAAACCAACAACCGCACTCAGATATAAACAGATCTGAGATTACCGAATTAACAACATCTTCACTGGAAGAGAGAATAGAGCCATGTGAATCTAAAACACCAGATCAGGTGCTTTTACCTTTGTCTAGTGTGGCAGCAGACAGTCTAGAGAGAGATCATGAAAAAGAAGAAACAGAACATACTTCACTGATTCAGGAAATGAATGTAGGATTTCCGCCCACTGCCACCCCAGAGAGTTTAGAGGAGGGTGACCTAAAAATACAGCAAGAATGCACAGAAGTTCACAATCTCAGTGCCATGCAGAGTCCAAACTTAGGTTTAAAAAGCAATGAAGAGAAAAGTGAATTGAAAGAGGTATTGATTTCTGCTTTAGAGAAAGATTTAGAAGTTAACTCATTCAACAATATAAAAGCACAAGAGCCAGCAATTTTAGGAGGTGAAAGCACTGAAGCAAAGAGTGAAAGTTTACAGTTTGAAGTGGTGACAGACAAGTGGAATCAAATCATAGAAAAGGAGTTTGATGAATCCAAGAGTCTTTCAGTAACGCAAAACCAAGAATTGAATACTAATGTTTTGGAGGAGCACAGTAATGTTTTACAGCAAGATGGCAGTGAAAGACAACAGGATTGGCCCTCAGAAAATATTCCATTAATCCAAATATCTGCTATTGAAGACTCCCCAGATATTAAACCAGCTGTGAGAGACCTAAATGAACTTTTTGTAATCCCAAAAATTGAAATAATGGAGTCTGAGCTCAAAGAATCCACTCTACCACTAACTATTTTGGCAACAAACAAGCAAGAATCTGAGCCTGTGATTTTGCAAAAACATGACGCAAGTCATGTGTCAGCAGTAATGATCCAAGAGCAGAGCATGGATGATTCTCCAAGTTTGTTACCCACTCAGAAAGGTATGCAAAGTGATTACGCCTTCTCGCCTGCAGAAAAAGTAAAGGAAGTTGCGCAATTAGATGACAAGACAGAAACGCTTGAGCAGACACACATTAAAAGCAGTAAACAGCTCCCTCAGATGGATTTTGTAACAATTCCTGTTATAAGTGTTTCATGTACTGATGACAAGGAGGATATAAACACTAATGTTGCAGATACACCACAAGCGTTTGACACTCCAACTGTGCCTTTGTTTGTGGTGCCACCGGTCTCTGTTACTTGTCACGAAAGTAATTCTCCACCGCGATTGTACACTCAAAGTGAGACATCAGAAACAGAAACTTCAGCTGTCATGCAAAGGGGAACAAAGCATGACGTTGACAATAATTTGACCATTCAGCATGAAAAATCTCAAAATAGAAAACAAAACCTAGAAGAAGTGTCAGAAAATATAAGTGTAAAAGAGAACACCCCCTCTATTCTATATGAAGCCTTAATACCAAAGGTTGGTGACAATGGACCATCATTCAATAAAACAACAGAAGACATTGTCCCTGAAATCTTGAAGATAAAACCCCTCAAAGACGCCAAGGTAGAGAATTCTTTGTCTTTTGAGGACCTTCAAAGAAACAGATCATCTGTTGAGAGACTCTGCTCCAAACCCCCAACACACCCATCCCTCAGTCCAGCCAGTCTCCGCAGATTTATGTCCAAAGCTGCTCCAGACTCAGACAATGATGCTGTGACGACTGTCCCTGTAATCACTGTGGGTGACCGTCAGAGTGATAAGGCAGACGAAGATCTGAGCGGAGGCTCAACACCAACGTCATCCCTCTCCTGTGAAAGCAGTCCTCGGCTGAAACGCAGAGACAGTCTGTCACTTATACGCTCCGCCACGCCTGAGGAGTTGGCCTCCGGAGCTCGTCGAAAAATCTTCATCCCAAAACCTAAAGAAGATGCAGAAGGAGCAGTGGTTGGTGCGCTAGACACTCAAAGCAAGAAGGAGACCCCCTACCTGTCACCCAGCCAGGCTCGCAGAGCAGCATTACTTCAAGCTCCCACGGGACAAAATACCCCACCGATGGAGAGGCGCTCACCGCTGCTGAGCCGCAGAAAGGTCACCTTGGAGGTGCCAAAAGTTGTGGAGGAGACTCCCACAGAAGAGCCAGTCAGCACAAAGCGAGAGGAGAAACCAGCTGAAAAGAAGCTAGACCCTTTGAAAGGTAAAGATTCAGTCCTAAGTTGTGCATGTTTTTCCGACAATGCATGTACCTTTTTTACAAAATATTACGATATCACAGTTCAAATGGTTCTATGAAATACTTTGCATGTTTGTCAACACACAAGTCTGATCACATACCGGTGCCCGAGGAAGTGGAAACATTAGAAAGTCTCCACTTCCTAGTACTGTATATATTTACTTTGGGCCCTTGTTGGGCACCCCCTTCTCACCAGCTCCGCAGGTCATCCGTAAGATCAGGGGAGAGCCATTCCCAGATGCCTCTGGACACCTGAAGCTATGGTGCCAGTTCTTCAACGTGCTCAGTGACTCCACCATTAAGTGGTATAGAGATGAGGAGGAAATTCTAGAGGTGAAGAGAAGGTAAATCCCCTTCTTGTCTTACAACATCAACACTGCTCTAACCACCTGTAACACAATTCAACAGCAATATCACATGGTGTACATTTTTTTGTATTAACATTATTTATTGTCACCTTTTTCGCTGCTATTATTTTGAGGCTGGACAGTTTCCAAATATGAAACTATTATGCTACAAGGAAGAACAGGATTTATTTGGGCCAAAAGAGTGCATCCCATGGCCTTCTGTCATTCTCATGTTCTCACTGCAGAGACGCCCAGCTCATGTGACTGTGAACCCCACAGCTGTGACACAGAGAGGTGAATCTCTGGCTAGACACAGAAACTGTAACCTGACACAATATTTTTCCCATCTCCAGGGGGCATTAAAAGTCTATATATGTGCTACTGGCTGCTGCAGCACAGTATGACTTTCTGTCTCACAGTGACACCTTGTGGGTTGATATTGAATCTTTGAAGTCAGGTATAACTCTGATGAGCCTGATCATCTTGACGTGTTCCTGATTTGGTTGTTTTTCTCCTTTTTGTCCTCAAGTGGAGGAGATGAAAGCCAAGTAGCCCTGGCTATTGTTCTAGCATCCAACCAAGACTGTGGAGTATATGGCTGTTCAATCAGTAATGAATATGGGACTGACACCACTGACTACCTGCTCAGCGCTGACAGTAAGAACAGCATGCCTGGAGGAATCTGAAATCTAAAGACTTAAAAATCGTATATATCATTTGCACTTTAATGAGTCTTTCTTTTCTGTTTAACAGTTCTGTCCGAGATTCTGCTAAGAGATGATTTGGAAGGTAAATTTTTCAGTCGGCTACAAACCAAATCAGCCTTTTTTATTAGTATATTTTCTCTAAATTATTGCTCATTGTAAATATCTATTTCTGTTTTCCTTTAGTTGGAGAGGAGATTGAGATGACTCCATTGCTGTTCACCAAGGGCCTGGCTGACACTGGCAACTGGGGTCAAAATTATTTTGGTCGCATCATGACAGAGGCGGTGAACATCGGGGAGGGTTGTGCTCACAAAGCCAGCAGAGTGAAGGTCATTTATGGCCTGGATCCAGTCTTTGAGTCTGGAAGTACCTGCATCATCAAAATTCAAAACCCCATAGCCTACGGGACCAAAGAGGAGAGCAACCTTGCAGAGAGAAATCAAGAGATTACTAAGCAAGTGAGTAGTGGACGTAAGGCCTAAGAATGTTAAGAAAATTACTAGCTGATTATAATCTGATCTGTTAATTTCTTTGTGTTGCCAGGAATGCAAAGTCCAAAACGTGATTCGAGAATACTGTAAAATCTTTGCGGCTGAAGCAAGAGTTAGTGAGAACTTTGGCTATTCACTAGAGTAAGTGGTACACATATTTATCATAGCTCTGAACTCTACACCACTGTGTGATTAAGCCGCTATTTTTTTTTGTGTTGCCCACAGAGTGATCCCTCGGTATCTGATGTACCGCCCTGCAAACTCTGTGCCGTACGCTACAGTGGAGGTTGATCTCGGGGGTGTCTTCGTCAATTATTGTATGATGGATCCTAAAGGCAAGCTGATAACGCAAACTGTTTCTGAGGTGGAGCAGAAATGCTGCACCTTCCAGCACTGGATCCATCAGTGGACGCACGGCAACTTGCTGGTCACTCGGCTGGAGGGTAAGACACACGTACAAGGGTATAAAAAAGTAATAATTTATCTATGTGAGAATGAGAATATTAATTAGAATTGCCTGTGATTTTATTTTGTAGGTGTTGAAACGAAGATTACAAATGTTAGAGTTGTGACCAAGTCAAAGGGGTTTGTATCTAAACCAATACATGCAAATGTTACTGTTTGTTTTCAGTTGGGATATCTGGATTGAAAGTTGTACCTTGCATTTCAGATACCAAGGACTAACGGAGCATGGCTCCCCTGAAGTATTCGAACAGTTCCTGACACACCATCAGTGCAACTACTACTGTGGACTTCTTGGTCTACACCCACTTAAGACTATGGATAGTCTGCAGCAGCCCACCAAGATAAAGGGTTCCAGGAGCCCCCTGCTCAACCGCAAGTTGGGCTCTGGCAGCCCACAGCTGCACAGGAAAGGACAAAGCCCTCAGACCTTAAGAAAGGCCAATTCTAGCCCAAAGGTAACTAGAAAAGTTCAGGAGACAGAGGACAGTAAAAATGGTGGCAAACCCAAGCCAGCAGAGACTGCTGATGTTCTTGAAATTAGGTAGGAAAAAGGCGCCACTTTTGTGTCAAGCAAGATTTTATTGCTTTTAATCGTTTAGCATTACCTGTTATTTCCAGTTACCAAAGCCAGCAAGGACTTGAATAAGATTATTAAAAAACAAATAGTTTGTTGACCTGACTTATCATTAGGAATTACTGTAAACTCAGTCGCCGTTACAGTTACAGAGAGACTACTGCCATCCAACTACTGACTGTAGTTAAGAGGCTTATGAGAATGTTTGGAGCAATGGGTGCAGTGTTATTAACTTTAACAGTGTAAAAATAAACACTGAGCCACATTAGAGTTGACAAAACAGTATTTAACGGTTTGAAATACTTGCCTCAGAGTCTTATCAGCTCTATGAGTGGACAAACAACTGAAATCATCATCACTGAACTGTGTTTCACGCCAAGAAAGTTCTAGCTCTCTTGTGATGACGATGTCAGCACGCTAGCGGTTTGATTGAAAGCATCATGAGGTAATCCATCCCTATTAAATGCTGCATGTTCATCTGTGATGTACAGTATGTGTGAGGGCATAAAGTTTTTTTTGGAAACGTTATTTGTGGGTGGCATTTGAACTGCTTACGCAGCATTTTCTTTACACAGCAAAGTTGAGCTCATGCTGTTGATTTATAGGCACCATTTTTAGGTCAAAGATGTTTGTGTGCACTTTGTTTTTGGTATTACTTATGAGTAGTTTTGTGAGTACTTTGTATCTGTCTGTGTCTTTAAGTGTTCAACTCAGAATATCTAGGTGATTGTCAGTGTCAAAACAATAAGCAGTGAGGGGCTTACTGGAAAACTCTTGAACTATTATATGCTCATTGACATGCAACACACAGGTCACATGGAAAACTACTCATTGAGTCATTGACATACGCACTGTGGTACAAAATCACACTGAACAAAATAATCAAAAGAGCAGACTCCCTGCATGCAATCTGTGGTATTTTTTCAAAACTGACAATCACCTTTCACTGAAGAAGAGAGCTGTGGGTTTTGTGTACCAGACCAGTCTTGAGCATTGCCTATTCTTTTTATTTTATTTCTTTTTGTCGCAAAGCCAGCTTTGACTTGAATAAAAATTAGAATGAAAGCTATTCTGTTATCTCATGGGTTCACGGAGGTATTCGTGGTTAAACTGTGACAGGAGTCTCAAACAATAAAGAACTGACATTTCTGTTAAAAGTTTTTAGTTAATGATCAATGAGAGTCATCAGCCAAATGAGTCCAAATAGCTGGTCTCCAACTTTAGCTGCCATTACTTAACATTAACATGCCATTACGCTGTAATTGCATGATTGTTTATGATAGAAGAGTCACAAAAAAAAAAGATGTTGAAATGAGGTTGGAATATTGGCATCAGCAGATTACGGTGGGAACACTGTAATGTTGAGTTGTTGTGTCATGCATTCCAACTGTTGTATTTATGTGTACATAAAGTCAAAGCACTAAATATCTGAAGTAGCGTGAAGAAAAATGTAAACGTGAGTGTGTGTGTGTGTGTGTGTGTGTGAGTGAATCAATGAATGAGTAACTAAGGAAGACGAATAAATGTGTGTTTACGATGTGTGCTGTCTTTGTTATGTTACATCATGTGAGCTCATGTTTTTTTTTTTTTAATAAATGTGAAACATTTGAGTCCAAGCATAGTTCCATATTTTCATTTTTAATGAATTTATTAATTAATATAATTAGTACCAACAATATTAAATAATTTAGTTACTTAATTTTATTTTAAATATTTACATTTCCACTTCCTGATGTATATATCTGAAAGCGTGTCATTTGAATACTTGGCTTTAAATAAAAGCTGAATTAATTTACAATATAATACATGGAAGTTACATTCATCTTTAAAATATATGCTTTACATTTCTAAATACAAGCGTGACAAAAATATACAAACATGGAGGGACAAATCAATTACAGTATAAATACAGATAGTGCTATGTATTTTTCTCCTATACTAACAAACCATAGTAGAAAGACCGCAACACTGACAGCATTTAGAGAGAAACACAGTTGCATTTGCTACTGTGCTCCACGATCCTTCAAATGAGATGGTCCCATTGTTTATAGTGCTGCAAGAGAATTAATTTGAGATATAAGTCCAAATAAGTTCATGTCAGATACTTAGCTGCCTGAGTGCATAGTAATATTAATAATAATATAATAATCTATTAACTCTGTGTGTCACTGAGGTTTTCTCTAACCTTTTAATTCAGCCAGTAAAGCATAATGAAAATATTTATTCTTACCTTTTAAAGAGGTCGTCACAGCAGGTTTGTATCTTTACATCTGTGGCATTGAAAACATTAGTCATACTGAAAAGCTCCACACAAGTGGGCTGAGGATTAAAGAGGATACCTGAGAAATAAAGTGAAAAAGCCGCTTAGTTATAGTACAACGGGAAATAAGCTAAACTGCGCTGCCAGTTCAGTTCGGAAACTCTTACCTGCAATGCAAGCATTGACGAGAGATACACAAGTCCCAGTAAGCATAGCCCTCATCACCAGAGACGAGATATCACTTTTTCTGGATGGGCAAATAGAGGCTTTGAGGAAAGAAAAATATTCTGTGTCAAAAACAATGGCTGAGAGAGTAATGATTTGGTACTGTGGTGAAGGATAAAATACTCACATAGGCCTCCAATCACAATACCCAGTGAGCTGAAGTTGGCGAACCCGCAAAGAGCATAAGTGGTGATTATTTCTGACCTGACCTGAAACAAGAAAAAACAAATCATGTAATCACGCATTGAAAAAAAAAATGTTTCCTTTCCACATTCTTTGTAGAGCTAATACTTGTTGCACACAGTCACACAGACAACTCAAATTAAGGACTCTATGTACTCACAGATATCCACTGCCTTTCATCTCCAATGACTTGTTCAAGTCCATTGAGTCTGTTGGTCTTCAGTTTTGATAATTCCTCATAAGCCACAAACTCGTTGAGGAAGAGCTTTGTGCCGATTAGTTCAGCGACAATAAAACTGTCCTCATACGGTACACCCATCATAAATGCCACAGGCATGAACACGTAAGAGCAAATAAGCTGTGACAGAGAGTCATAAGGTTATTTGGCTATTAGATGAATACATTTATAGTGCAGTACGCATTCTGTGAATTGTACATGTGAATGACAAAATACATCATCAAAACAAATGAAAATTATGAAATTATTAAGTATTATTTAACTTAGATTTTTGGATTTAACAAGGATTGCATTTTATAAGCTCTTTTTAACTTTTGACCACCATTTCTTAGGGAACCCCTTCCAGTATTACACTAAGTCAAAATGAATACAACAAAATGTAAAAGTACTGCACATTATCAAAATGTCACTCTTTTGTTATTCGACGTACCTGAAATGTGACTTCAGGATATCCCACCATACTTCCCAGCCAACTTAAAGCTTGATTTACAAACCCCAGGATGGCGATAAAGGCGATCAGATTTGCTGCAATGTTAGCAACAAGACCTATCGAAGCAGATGCTCCACTGCTAGCAGCCTCCAGAATGTTCTGTTCATCACTGGGGAGTTAAAAAAAAAAGTAATTTAGCTCACAAAAGTAGAAAAATTCTGAAAGGGGGAGAATGGAGAGGGACAGATATACTCACCCGCCAGACACTTTAATATTCTTGTCTGACTTGAAGCGACTCTCTTCTGTTTCTGGGTAAGAAAGTTTGGAGATGGCCAGCGCACAAGGAGCAGCCATCACAGAGGCAGATATCAAGGAAGACGCATCAATCTGCAGTATACAGTTTTTAAAGAAATCATGCCTTATTTTCTACATATAGTGCATATGCATCATTGTAGTATTTGTTTCCATTGCTACACAGAGACACGCGTCAGAATCTGAGAGCATTCCCTGGCAACAATTAAAATGATGGCGCACACTACAGAGGCTTTATACCACTTAAAGAATATTGCCAACATCGTCAATCATTTTCCTGTTCCCCGTTCATGTTTATGTCTGCACTTGTTTCTTATGATTCATATTGAACTACTCACTGGCCTCCCGAAGAATCTTATCAAACATCTACAACTGGTTCAAAGTCCTGCAACCAACATAAAACTGACACATCACTCCCGGAATAAAAGCTTAAACTGGCTCCATGTGCCCTGAACTGAACTGATTTAAAGCTGCTTATGACTGTTTTCAAATTGCTTTGACCCAGATTATGTTTTTAATAAATTACGTATTTATTCACAGTGACGGTTCTTCCCGCCAGGAACTAAAGTTTACAATGATGCTGCATTTATATGATATGACTCCAGTCTCGGGAGCTGTCTCCCTTGAGATTTATACCTTAAAAGAAAACCTACTTTTAACTTGATGCTTTTGTTTTACACCTACAATATAAATTCTTCTTGTTATCTTCTTGTTGTCTTTTTTTATGTTTTTGTTGTCTTTCATTAAACACATTCTAATGTATTGTTTTGTATGAAATATGCATTATTAATATAGTCTTATAATCACTGTGAATGTGTGTATGTATTTTGTGGTGGTATGAAAGCCACTTAATCTCACCCCAAATGAGATGAATGCCCCCATGACACTGCCTGCAATTGTGGCAAATCCACCAGTCAAAACAGCATGGATCTCAGATTTGGTCATGTCCTTCAGATAGGGGCGGATCAGCAACGGTGCCTCGGTCTGATGCACAAAAATCACGTTATGTAATCATGAAGCTACAAAGTGCAAAGAGATTCAAGCTCATTGATTTATTATGTGGTGAGACTAGTGTTCAAGATAGTATTCCAAAAAAAAAATCAAGAGGACCTGCCCAACAAATATATTGCCTGCCACACTCAAGGTCTCAGTGGGAGAGGTTCCCATCGTTATCTGCATGAGCCATGAGATCTGCATGGACAAAAACACATGGCCCTCGGTCATAGTACGTCACTGCAGGCGTAAGCAATATACACCCAGACCTACAGGAACCTATGAAGCTGTAAGATACAAAATTTAATCTTTCTTTACCTTCAGAATGAGCCACTGCATTACCCCCAAAAAGTAAAGGACTGACATCACACTGCTGAAGAACACAACAATGGGCAAAGCCTGATGAAGAAATCAAAGTTAATGTTAAACACAAAAGTTTATAATCTTGGTTAAGTGCCCATATTTAAGAAATAACACACTATCATCCACTTACTTGAAAGGCAAAAATGTTGATCAGATCCCCAAAAACAAATCCTGACCCTTGTTCAGTATACTTCAGAAATATCTGTGATTATAGGACAAAAAGAAACATACATTGCATACATTGTTTTAAATAATGATTTCTTTACTCAATCCATTTATTACTGACATTCATGACTTTTATGACTCCGTTACTCGTTAATAGGAAGTGAAAAGTAGCAACAGAGGAGATAGTAGGCTGAAATACACATTAAAAATCCACTAAACTTTGGGTGACCAGAGGATAAAAGTGAACAGCACAATAAAGATAAGCATGTATTATCCACTCAGTTAATATTGTGTAGAATAGTGCGTGCTGGTAGATAAGGAGCGCTGTGTGTCATACGGCTGTGCACCAAGAGCTTCAGGATCACATATGATGTGACTGGTTGGAAATCCTGGATCACACATTTCACAGTAATACTACTACTGTTAAATACATAAATATATACTTAATTTTGGATGTCAATAATGTTATACAAAATGGATTGCGTTTGATTCCTAATAAAAGCGATTTACAATGTGCAAACAGTTAATGTTATGTTTGCTGATTTGGGAGTTGAATATTTGTAATGTTGATGTAGGAGGAGCTGAGTTTGTGTAATAATGATCAGTGTATTATTCTATATATTAAGATCACACACATGCCCATTTGCTGATGTAAAGCTGAAGCTGACACCTGCTTGTTTGTCCTACTAGACTGCACATTTATTATTTTTATACCTCCACTTGTTTTCCAAGCCATTGGAATGCTATGAGTCCAGGTTGTGTTCTTATGACAAAAATGCCAATAGCGAACTGTATCCCGAGACCCCAAAACACAGGCCTCCATGATATCTAAAGGAAATTTTTAAAAAAAGAAAGAAAAGGTTAGACCATCAGTATATCAGGACGTTTCCATTAAGCCTCGTGTTATTACAAGGAAGCACTTCTGCTAAACCCTAAGATGATAGAGGCACAAGGCCGAATGATATCCAAAGTCTCAGCAAAACAGACCAGAGATAACCGTAGATGTGAGATAATACTCACCGCTGCCCTGTGTGCTGACAAGAGGAATACGAGCACGATGAACATGCACACGCCTCCAAATGAGATAAGCTGCTCAGGACGCTTGCTTGTGTCTAAGGCAAGCCACACCACAAGCAGGGTCACAACCACTATGATGAAAATCCTGATAACCCAATAAAACACACGTTGATTGCTAAACAGATTTCACTATGTGTTGCTCATTGTCATATTTAGGCGTCCACTCACCATTTTATCCACTTCAAGTTAGATTTAAAGCATCTAGCTGCGGGTCTGAAACACTTGCTGATGCTTTCTCCCTTGTACTCCTTCAAAAGGTCATATGATTTAATGACAATACCCAAACTGGTTAGGACCACGAGGGCGATGGCCCTCTGGAAATTCAACACACAGGCTGCAATGAAGTATGCCACATAACCTACAGAACAGTAAAGAGCATTTGATCAAAAATTATTGCCTATACTCACATAATTATTCTGGTTTTGTGACAGTATGACTGAAACCACTTCAGAACAAACTGCTACTGATTGTAAAATTTGAACACAAATAAACAGACTTTTACCTGCTCCAAGTATGCCAAGCACAACGTATTTCAAGGTTTGTGCATGAGCCTTGATGTAATCCTCTGTGGCATTAATCGGCTTGGAAACTTTGCTGAAGTATGGGAATAATGAGTGTACAAAATATACTTCAGTGTGAAATCAAAAATGTCGTCTTTTACATAAATATAGATTCAGTTTTTAAGTAATGTATGTTTGCACTAAAGTCTGTTATTTTGCATATTAAATCCAATCCAAACTAAACAGTCTCAAAGTTTACAGTAGCACAGATTTTCTGTTGTATGTACATTCATTTTAAACATACAGTAGTGTACATTTACGTCCTGTGTAAACAAAATCAATATTACAGAAATCTGATAGCGTGCACCTGCTGTGATAACTGCCCCCCCCCCCCCAACAAAACAACTTTTGTTTTACAAAGTGCAATCACTTGAACTGACACACCTTAAGTATGATCCCAGTCCACTTTTAGTCTTTTTAGTCTGCCTGTTGACACTGCTAGTATCAGTGGTGTCGTCCTCCTATAATAGAGGGATTTTATTTGAATTTTTTAATGTCATGATGTGCCATTTCCTTTACAAAGAAAAAGGTGAGACATACCTGTATTTCAAAAGCTTCGTTGTCCACACCATTTCCATTAAGGTGGGCCATGCCTCTGAGCTGGACACCATTGGTTTCCGCTGAAAAATGCATCATTGTTCACTTCTATGCAGCAGCCTTATGCTTTTGCAGCAGCTTCAACTTTAACAACCAGGAATGCCAAACAAGTAACTGTGTAGCTGTGTTTCTATGTACTCTGAGAGATAAAGAACCTTAAACCAAGTCCACACAAGATTCCTCGTGGCTTATCTTGTGAAGAATGGTACAAAAAATGCCACTTTACAACTGCAAAACAAATTCGATGGAATTGAACTCAAGGGAAAGCAGAGTTAATCACTTACTCATTGTATGTGCTCCGAAACCCAGCTCTCAAATGCTGTGCTGTAAACAGTGCAGTGCAGGGAAATATAGTCTGCCCCCGTATGAAGTGTCTTATCATTAATTAACTGACATGTTACGCAGTACCTTTACTGTCACAGGAAGTACAAGACGTAAGAATACGTGTGATAATGCAACAGGAAAGATATAATGGACCTCATGAAGCAACATTTGATTGTACGTGATGGTGACTGTGTTTGCTTGAAATCACTGGAGCAACAGATGATAAGATGAGATCCTTGTTAACAGATATAAATACATCGTAGATGACTTTGTGCTTTAAAAACTGATATGTGACAACACAGAGTGGATTAATCATGAATAATTATCTGAAGAGACTGTGCTCCACCCATGTAAGTCATAAAAAGTAATGATTAGTCAGAAGGAAGACTTCAAAAAATAAATTTCTACAGCAGCCTGACAAATACTTAACTCATAAGCACATTTTTTGTGCCTAATTTCACTGAACAAAAATAGGCTTCCCCAGGATGTTGCGCAAAATCCTGGGAAAGCATTATTTAGATTATGGTGGATCCAATTATTTGCCCCTTAGATTAAAACGTGAGTAGTCTTATACAAACAGACATATGCGTATATTATATTACAAATCATAAATGCTGTTAGGTTTGTGGCAGGTGACCTTTTTCAACACAAAATGTAACACACATTGCTGGTAAAAATACACATAATAGTATGTGTGCTAGATACTGTGACTATGTTAAGGTATATGCTACTGTATATGATACCCATCTAGTGCTTTTTGTGGATTAAAGTCAGCGGTGTCAAACTAACTTGTAAATCTATAAAAGAACCTTAAATCAAAGCTGTTATCTGGACCATTAAATATATTCCAGTGCAATTTGTATTTTACTCTCAGTGTGATCATTCATGATTGGATATAATGGCAACTATTTGTTCTACTCGCTGCTGTTCGCACACAAAAAAATCTCTGATTGCTCTAAAAGTGGTGTTTGTTCATGGCTCATAACATCAGTGAGGGCTCAGTCTGTCTGAATGGATACAATCAATTCCTGTTTAAAAGTACAGGATATTAGTGTTCACTAAGTTTTCCGGAAGCCTTGCAGACCGTGAAATTCATTAACAGAAGTTAATGACCTGAGTTTGTAGCATGACATTAAAAGCATCGGTTTAATAACCCAAGATGGTCATTTTGTGTTCACCATTAACTCGTTTGAGACTTTGAGTCATTTCGACAATTTAGACGTGACAGAAAGAATGTTGTGATTGAGAAAGCATCTGTTGAAAGATGATTGTAATACACACAATACAAAGAACCCAAGTTTAAGCAATATTCCACTGAATTAATGCAATATTGCAACATGAAGGGTTTCCATTGTTCCATCTAATTTTACTCTTTCTACATTCGCAGCTTAACAAATTAAAATTCTATGCATAAAATGAATAGCCTCCCAAATTTAGTTTGCTCTTAAACAGCCTGACTTTACTTTAACCACTGATTATTATCAAAAGTTTGGACACACCTTCTCATTCAAAGGTTTCACTTTACTTTTTTATTATTTTCAACATTGTAGGTGAAGACAGCAAAACAGGCATATCTGTGCAATAGCATAGGGAATTATGTGGTGAACGAAAAAAGTGTAAACGAAGCAAAATATGTTTTACATTTTAGCCTTTTAACCTCTGCTTTGGACTTTGAATTCTCTTAATCAGTTTCATGAGGTTGTTACCTGGAATGGTTTTCCAACAACCTTGAGGGAGTTTCCATATATGCCGAGCATGAGTTGGATGCTTTTACTTTACTTTATGGCATCTGATGCTGCACTCTGTCAATTTCTTTCTTAGTCAAATAGCCCTTACATGGCCTGGAGGTGTGTCCTGTTGAAAAAACAAACAATGGTCCCATTAATCGCAAACCAGATGGGATGGCATGTCACTGCAGAGTGCTATGGTAGTCAAGAAGTGTGCCTTGAATTTTGAATAAATCGCCAAGCAGCAAAGCACCATCACACCTCCTCCTCCATGCTTCACAGTGGGAACCACACATGCAGATAACATCTGTTCATCCGGAACCAAAAGCAGTCCGAGCTCTCAGCTCTTTTTCTCTAGTGGTTTCTTGCAGCAATTCAACCATGAAGCTTGAATTACACAATCTCCTTTGAGCAGTTGATGATGACATGTGTCTTCTAGTTGAACTCTGTGAAGGATTTATCTGTTCTGTAATATGAAGTGCTGTTAATTGAGATTTCTGGGGCTGGTAACAGGAACAATGTTATCCTCTGCGGCAGGTTAACTCAGGTGTTTTACCATAGTGTTAAATGTTTTTTTTTTTTTGTTTGTTTGTTTGTTTGTTTGTTTTTTTGCGACTGCACTTGAAGACACATTCAAAGTTCTTGCGTTTTAACGGATTGGCTGACCTTGCGACGCTGGTGGAGCGAGTGCCAAGAGTGTGCAAAGCTGTCCTTACTTGATACGTGCAGGTCTGTGTGTCACAGGAATTGGTGTCATCGCTTTACAGCCTGACTAGCGGGAATGAAGAATTGTGAGTATTTTTGCCCTCAAATTTGTCTCACAGGATATCAAAAACAAACCAGATGAAACCTGCCCAACCTACCTAAAATACTAAAATACTGTTATTTTCTGGGACACGCTGCATTAGGTCTACCGTTCCATTTGGTTAAATAGTATGCGGCTGTTACATTACAGTTGTTATGGAAAACTTTCATTGATAATCTATCTACATTCAATTTCCACTTTACTTTATTTCACAAGGGAAATTCACTTAGTGTCAGTGCTGCTTGCCAGGATATCTTCTGTGTATATTAATAAAACAAACAGTCAAACAATATCTTATCTTTCTGTGTAATGTCACATGATTTGCAGCATATCCAGACTCCTGTCAAGAACAAACAGTGGAGCTGATGCCAGGTTTCTTTTATTTAGACCCTCATTATAAATTGTCCAGGGTCAACAAACATTGACTGCCACAATGGATAATAACACTCAGCAAAACAAGGGATTGTTTTGCTGTTAAGATCAAAATCAACATCTGACTGTTAACACACACAATGCATCTGGAGAACACTGACCAAATCTTCAGAGGCATTTTGATCATGCACACTATTTTACAATATATATCTGTATTTCACTGCCTGTGCATTAATCTTTCACTGCATGTGTCTTAATCTTTTCCCAGACAGTGAAAGTAATGAAAGATGCTATTTCGTTGTTTAGCACATAGAAAATTTTATCTTCCTGTGGCAAACTTTTTGGAAGGGCAAGGTTCAATTGTTTGACTACTCCTTTAATTGAAATACATCCTGAGCTTTCAAGAAAAAAAAATATAATATGACCAATCATAACATTTTTAGAGGCCCCTAATAGATTTTACTCCAAGGGTTGCTGGCATGGTCTCTGGCATTGTTCCAGCCATACCAGCCATGAATAAGTATTATGTTACACTAGCCACCTCTGGGGTGGTAAGGTGGTGCAGTGGTTAGCACTGTTGTGTCACAGCAAGAAGGTTCCTGGTTCATACCAGGTACTCCAGCTTCCTCACACAGTCCAAAGTGCACACAAACATGCACTTAATAGATTAATTGCTGACCTGCTGTGTGTGTGTGTGGTGTGTGTGTGTGTGTGTGTGTGTGTGTGTGTGTGTGTGTGTGTGTGTGTGTGTGTGTGTGTGTGTGTGTGTGTGTGTGGTGAGCTCTAGCCCAAAATCAGCTGGGATAGGCTCCAGCTCAACCTTGACTCTGATGAGGATAACAGATTAATTACAGACAATGGATGGATGAATGGACTGACTACGTACTGACAGCGGCCGGGATGAAGTATCTGCAGAACCTCTCCTTCTTACAACGTGGGTGTAGCAGTCTGCTGCTGAAAGGGCTGCTCAGGGACCCCACAGTGTCAATGTAGGGGGTGAGAGGTGTTGTCCATGATGGATGTCAGCTTAGCTAAGATCCTCCTCTCACCCACATCCTCTATGGAGTCCAGAGGACAGTCCAGGACAAAGCTCGCTCTCCTAATCAGTCTATTGAGCCTGCTCCTGTCCCTGTCTGTACCACAGCATAAAAAAGGGCTGAGGCCACCACAGAGTCATAGAAAGTCCTGAGGAGAGCCCTGCACACTGCAAAGGACCTCAGTCCCCTCAGCAGGTGGAGGCAACTCTGGTCCTTCTTATGAATCGCCTGTGAGTTATCAGTCCAGACCAGTTTGTTGTTGAGGTGAACACCCAGGAATTTGTAGTAGATAGATAACTTTATTGATCCCTGAAGGGAAATTCTTTTGTTGCAGCAGCATTACAAGTAACAACACAGTATACAGGCATGAAACTGCTCTGTTGTTTGAGGTGGAGGTCATGTAGTGGATGTGAGTTATTGTCCATGATACTGAGAAGTTTGTGGAGCATCCTTTTTCCGTAGGGGCTCCAGAGAAGTCCCCAGCACAGAGCCAGCCTTCAGGTACACGTACCCAACACTGCCTACTGTAGTCTGTGCACGGCACCGCCTCCCGTCTGTAAGACAGCGCCGAGGGCATGAGTCGCCCAGCGCAGGAAAAGGAAAACGAAGTTAACACGCTAGGAGCTTGTAGCCTAGCTATGAAACCCTGCAACAGACACACCTAGCAGACACACAAACAGCGCCCACAGTTAACTGGCTGAATAGCTAATTTACCGGAGCTGTTATACACAACCGGATCAAATGGTAAGCGCGTCTTTGCCACGAGAAATGACGAGTGTTGCGCGATAGCATGTAGCTAAGCTAAGTTGCTAACTAGCTGCCTTGGCTATGTAGCTGCTCGGCTAGCCGATTGTTAGCTGGTTTCTGTGTTAAAACAACTTTTATACAGGCTGAGCTTTGGATGAGTTGAAATTTGGCAACGCCGGGAGCATTACAGTCTGTATTACATGTTTATTTGTGTATATTACTGCATGCCTTGGTGCAAAAAGTAGCTGTACAGACGAAGACAAGCAGTCCTTGTTAACGTTTAGCCTGGTAGCCAGAGCTAACGTTAGCACACAGGACGTTACCCAGCTGTTAAACAGTTATTAATCAGACTGTAAACCAGCTGTCTAACGCTGACAACAATTCCCTAAGTGTTGTGCCTGCAGTGCCCACCGTGCAAGCTGAAAGATAACATATTAAACATATTCTGTGTGTGTGTTTCTGTAGGTTTATAACCCTCTGCAGCTATGGGTGACATGAAAACCCCAGATTTTGATGATCTTCTGGCTGCCTTTGACATCCCAGATGCCACTGGGTTGGATGCCAAAGAGCCCATCCAGGGGAGTCACGAGGAGACAGAGAGTCAGCTGAAACACACAGGGATATGTCTGGATGATAGCTTATTGAGCAACCAAGCTGTCACAGCAGCAGATATTCCAGTTGTAAGTGTTATTGTGAAAAACACTAGCCGCCAGGAGTCATTGGAAGGCTTTGGACCAGCATTGCAAAATGGATTCCGGGGACAGGAGACCTCCATTGACACTGTTGAGACATCTAACACTGGCTTTTCAAAATCGTTTGTCTCTGCTCTGAATGGAGAGAGTTCAAGAGAGCTTCTCGGAAAGGCGCCTATTCAACACAAACCTGATGGAACGCCAATATTTTCACAGTCACTTTCTCATTTTAGTCCTATCTCCAGTCCTGAGTCTGAAGACACTCAGTGTAGTAGAGATGAAACGCATCCAAAAGAAAGACCCTGTTTCCCAGAAGCATCCGTTCTGGTGGAACCTTCAATCCCAGACAATCCCAAAAAACTGGACCTCAGCATGTTTGACGATTGTCCAAAGGATATCCCCAAGAGCACTCAGAGGAGTAGAACAGAAAGTAGTAGAAACGAGGAACCCTCTGACATCCGTGTCGGCAATGAAACCGATAAAACACCAAGAATACGCAGTGCACTTCCCCCACCGAGCAGTAGCCAGAACTTTATTGAGACCAACTGCAATTCAGGAGCCTCAATGAATGTTCCCACTTCTTATCCACATGTAAAATCTCAGACATCTAAATTATCCTCTTGCCTTGAGGCTCTGGTGGCTCTGAATGCCAGAAAAGATCCCAGAGAGTCATCAGCCGTTCAGAATGACTGCATGAAAGCAAGCCCCAATGTGCCTATATCTCCACTAAGCCCCAGAAGTCCACTTGAAGCTGTGAAACGGTTAATGAAACCCTCCGATAGCCCTGTAAGCATCTGCAGTGATAGCAGTGGCAAGGCGTCCCCTGCAGTTGCATCTGGGTCACCGCCTGCCATACCCAGGGTCAGAATTAAGACCATCAAAACCACATCCGGGCAGATCAAACGCACAGTCACCAGTGTGTTGCCTGATTCAGAAACAGATGAGATTCACTCTGCATATGAATCCTCTCCATCACAGAGTATGATTAGTGAAGATTCTTACGGTTATATGTCCCCTCATCAGTCACAAAGTGCAGCCGTTGATAGCGTTGTTGGAATACAAACTAAAGGTACCCCGGCTAGTACATCTTCACTGAAAGTTGTGCACAACAAATCAGAGGCTAACTCCAGGAGGTCAGGCATAACGCAGCCAGCAACAATATTCCATAATACTAGTGGTCCTGGCAAACGAACTGTTGCACACCAGGGGCAGAAACCAAAGAGAGGATCAGCCACGGGAGGCCAAACAACTAGCACAAACTTCCTTCCCAAAGCAATGCACTTAGCTAGTCTGAATCTGGTCCCTCACAGTGTTGCAGCTTCTGTAGCTGCACGGTCCACCTCTCACCAACAAAGTCAACACACACTCTCCTCAACGGTGTACAGCACTGTCCCACTGGTGCATCAAGTCAAAACAGCCAAATCTTATCCTCGCACGTCCGCTCCCAACACAGCAGCAGGAACCTTAAACAGACTGTTGAACAATGCCAACCCTGTGCCTACATATGTGCCCAACCTGAACCCCCCTCCGGAGAGCAATATCAACCTTCCACCACGCGGGTACTGCTGCCTCGAGTGTGGGGACTCCTTCGGTGTAGAGAGGAGTCTTGCATATCATTACAGCAGGAGGAGTGTACACATTGAAGTAGGATGTACGCACTGTAGAAAGACGATGGTGTTCTTCAACAAGTGTGCCTTGCTGGCACATGCACGTGAACACAAGAACAGCGGCGTGGTGATGCAGTGCACACAGCTTCATATGAAACCCATCGCAGAGGATCAAATGTTTGTACCCCTGAGTACTGAACCTGTGAACGCAGACTCTTACACCTCACCATCACCCTCCTCTAAAAACCAACCCGTCCTGCCCCTGTATCCAGACAACGTCATTCGCCACCGACTCCGTTGCCTGGAGTGTAACAAACAGTTACCTGACTACAAAGCACTTGCAGGCCATTACCAGAGGCCGTCAGAAGATGTGGAAGGACTGGTAAGTAGATGTTTCATTGAAATACTACAGGATAAGGGTGGTAATATTCTATATATTTTTTTGTTATTGTCAACAGTTCCAACGAAAATACCAAAACTAACAATGTGTACGTTCATTTCTTAACACTTAATGACTTCCCCAGCTTGTCTCTGGCACCCAGCCCTGTTCATTCCTATTGAAGACGTACTGTGAGTCTTGAAAAATAGGTCATAAATATGTAGTTTTATGGGTTTTTTTTTTAAAGACTCAGCAATTTCTTAAAACAGCTGAACACTGTCAGTTTTAAGAAAACACTACTCAAACTATAAATAAAGTATAAATTCCCTTTTTTCAGTGGATTTTTTTTTTTGGCTGAGAATTAATACAAATTTATTGCTCTTGTGAGTATTTAAGGAAGAAGAAGGGGAAGTATGTGGGTTTGACTGAAAACAAAATACAGAGCCCACATTCATTGTAATGAAGGAACATGATGCTCAGTACTGCAGTAGGCTGTATGAGGTTTTGGCTGATGCTACTTGTTTGTAGGATCAGTTGATTGTTGGTTTTAGTCTTCTCATGGGATTGTTGACAAAGATTAAAATATAAAATACCACCAGACTTAACCATTTAAAGGCATTGTAACCAGTATGTATGTATATGTATGATTCACGTTTATATTTTTGACTTTTCTCTCATTTTCTTTTATAAAACAGACATGTAAGGTGTGCTCAATGCTGTTACCCAACAAGTGCAGCTTCAGAGCTCATGAACGCATCCACGCACACAAGTCCCCTTACTGCTGTCCTGAGTGTGGTGCCCTGAGTCGCTCTGCGGACATACAGAAACATGTCAAGGAAAACTGTCTGCACTACGCTCGCAAGGCTTGGTACAAGTAAGTATGAAAGCAAGTCGACAATGTAGGCCTCATAAAAAGATACAGTACAGTGTTACATTGTTTCCTTTTCTTCCAGATGTCTTCACTGTGATATGGTTTTCAAGACCCTTCAAGGACAAAAGAGCCACATTGAGGAGAAACACTGTAAAGTCTTTTACAAGTGCTCCATCTGTCCAGTTGCCTTCATGACTGCTGACAGCTGTGAAGTGCATTTAAAAAATAAACACCGTGCTAGCAAAATATCGCCCCTGTAAGTCAAGACCTCATGACCTGACCTTTAAAAGTTGTACATTTCTTTTTACAGTTCATTCTAACGGTTTTCTCTTTGTTTCACAGGTTAATCTTTAAGTGTTCGTGTGAAACAGTGTTCAAGAAAAAGCAGTTACTGTTTCAGCATTTCTATCAGAATGCCAACAAGCGTGTTACGTGTATATTCAAGTGTCCTGAATGCAACTCCGTCTTTCCACAAAAGCAGCTGTTAATGCAGCACTTCAAGGTGAGCCCCAATTGTATTTCATCTCTTTATAAATAGATATTGTGTATGTTTGTCAGTTTAAAATAAACTCCCTGCAAGTGGTCTATTTGACATGTTTGTTTCAGTCTTGTTGAACCACACTGACACAAAAGAGAAGTCAAATTTTGTTGTGTACAAGATGTATTAAATAACTTAGACATGATCATTAATGTTAGGTTTCATTTTGCCACGTATTTCCTGTTTTGCAGGGTGTTCACGTAGGAAACATGACAGCAGAAATCGAGAAGAGCAGTAAGCAAACAGACAGTACTGACTGGCAGCAGGATGCTCATTCCGTCCAACAACAGAAGAGCTGCAGCCCTGTTAAGCACGCAGACAGTCCGAGAAAAAAGCCCGAGCAGGACAGCAGACCTCGTGTGAAGCCCACCGGCTGGACGTGTGGAGAATGTCTCCAGTGGTTCCCTGAACGAGACTCCTATGTTTCTCATGTGAAGACCAATCATGGAAAGGTTAGATATGATGAATTTCCCATGCTGGAATTCTGTGTGTGTTCAGAGATCAGCGCTTAAAACGGAAAGTACAGTATCTGAATTATGTTTGTTTGTGTTGAATTATAAATTGCTTTCAGTTTAAATACACTGCAGATATTAATACTATTAATACGACCCTAATAATAATCTCAAGTTGCCAAATTGCTTATTATCCTATCCTCCTTATTAAAATATAAGATTGTCTGTTATGTTAGATCCAGGTGAGATAGACGACTGAAACTGTGCTAAAAAAAAAAAACCTCCTGTGTAGACGCACCTTTTATGCTGGGAACCTCTGAACTATGAACAACTGATCAAGATGCCCAATTAAGTGTTAATATTTCTTAATGATTACCTGTGTATAGGTAATAAAATCATTACTCGTTCATGATTACCTCAAGTTAAGAAGTGCAGTATAATGGATGAAACATTTACTTGTTTAATTAATTGTGAAGTTCATATCACTTTATAACACGTTTCTAATTATTTACCTCTTTATTTTTTCAACAGTCAATGAAGAAGTATCCATGTCGACATTGTGAGCAGTCTTTCAACTCAGCAACCAGTCTAAGAAGACACATACGCAGTGACCATGACGGAAAAAAGAAAATTTATACTTGCTGGTAAGATTTTTGTGAGACAATGAACAAATCATTATTGTCACAGTCTTGAGTGTTTTATCAAAGTAACCAGGAAATGCTTTAATTCCACTCGTGTTTCTTTTTGCACAGGTATTGCACAGACACCAAGACAATATTCACGACGAGTGTTATGTTGAAGAACCACATCAGTCTCATGCATGGAATAAAAAATCCTGATCTCGGCCAAATGCCAAAAACAGCCATCCAGGAATCAAAAAAGGCTTCGGGCAAGGTAGTGTTTTAATTCTCTTTTTAACACAAATAACAAAACCATAACTGCAGGCACAAATACAAATGTTACGAATCTCACTCGTCATCATTTGTGTGACTTCTGTGATTTGCAGCGGCTTTTATCAGAAAGACCTGCGGTGGACACACAAGCAAAGGAGTCTAATCGTGCTTTCGGTGTCGAGGCTCCGTCAGCGAAGCGCCTGAAAACTCAGTTCCGCTGTTCAAAGTGCGGTTTTATCACAGACGACAGCGCACAGTTCCAGCAGCATATACCACAGCACAAAACGGACGAAAACACTCCCCAGTGCCTTCACTGCGGCCTGTGTTTCACATCTGTACTGTCTCTCAACAGACATCTTTTCATTGTGCACAAAGTCAAAGAAGAGGAGAAAGAAAAAGGGGAAGAGCAGGAGGTGGAGGCAGAAGTTAGGGAGATGGAACTGGATAATCAGCCAGTTAGATCAGCAGATACTGACGAGGTCAATGACTTGTTACCGGAGCTTAATGAACCTGAGCCCTCGCAGGCAGAAGAGTCAGCAAGTCTGTGCTGTGACAAGATCGCGGACTGTAATTTAAAACTGAGCACTCACTCTCAGACACAAGCAGTCTCTCTCCGGTAGTGAGAGCCACCTTAACACCTCCTTAAAGCTGCTTTAAAGGGAAAAAAAATTACTGTTTTCTACCAACTTTGTGCACTTACAGTGTGTGGAGCATGCGCAAACGAACAACCTTTAACTTCCCTCTGTGTTGTCATCAAAAGCTTCCTGCTTAATTTGCTTCCATTAAGGCAGCATATAGAAAATGTGGAAGTACAATCTGTAGTTAGACAACAGTCCTCTTGAGCAGGGAGCTCTGGGTGCAGGCAAATTATAGGGAAGTTAAACATTGTTTATTTGCGTATACTCCCTACATTGTAGTCATACAAAGCTGGTTGAAAATACATCACTATTTTCCTTTTAATATCTTCAGTTTTCATGTGAAAGTAATGGGATGCTTGATGTTCCGCATGGAGGTGGTGCAACTTGTTTGGGCGTTCCTTTTTGAAATTTCTCTCGTTATTCAGAGGTTGTGCAGTATATTTAAGCAGATCCTTAACGATTAGTAATGTCAGTATTTTCCTAAGTGAGAATACAAATTAATATTCATTAATTTCATTTGTTTTTATTTAACTTTGCATGTCGGTAATGTATTCATCTTCCCTTCAGACATACGTGCACACATATTACAGATGCTTTTTTTATTTCTATTTCTTTCTTTTTCAAATGTTTTCATCCAGCCTGACAGACGCAGGCCTGTTTAGTTTTTAGGTCTGGTATTGTAACAGTGAACGTGTTGGATTTTCACCTTTTGTAATCACCGGTCATTTTATTTCTTACATGTTGTCTGAATATTTAATGCTACACACTATTTCTTGAAAGGGATTCAGTTTTATTGAAATGAATGCGGTGCAATTAATTTGCAGTTAAAGCTTGAACGCCATTTATTACAAATCATAGCATTGTTCAGTATTAATTTAAAAGCTGTATTTCTTTATTCTTTTCAGTTATATTAAGAAAAAAAAAGACATCCTGTGAGATCAGACACAGCTGAGTTGTCTCGGCTGAGCAAAGCCTACTTAACTTAGGCTACACAAAAGACTTTCTTTTGACTATTTAAGCATTCTGCAATGCTTTTGTTTTTATGTTTATCGAACGTGTTGTCCCAGATCTGGCCTTTCTTTCTTTTATTATTTTCTTAATGATTTGTCTTTCTTTTCTTTTTTTTTTAAATGAGTGTTTATGGGAAACATGGAGAGGTATTGGATGTGTGGTGCAGCAGTATTGAAAATACCTCAATTTGCCAGAAGTGTATTTTTCAGGCAAGTGGACAGTCAATGTTATGTCAAATCAGGGTACATTGTTTTGGATAATCCAGAGCAGGTTTGAAAGTGAAGTTTGTCAGCATATCGAAGATGATGTTTTATAAATCAGGACCTGCTGACAGGAAGTCATTATAATAATACTAATATGATCAGTTAAATCGGTAATAAATTGAGTACATACATTTGTGAGCTTGTCGCTCATAATGGTGGCTACTTCTCGTTCGCAGGTCTTGATTTGCAAAGCAGCACTTCTTGTTTTGTATTGAATTCACGACAGTTCCTACCTCCGTGGTTTATGGCGGTGATTGTTAAAAGTTGAAAGTGTTTGAGGAGTTGCAGGTAATCTCAGTGCAATGTAAAAAATTTAGTAAATGTGTATAATCCCACATTATTAAATTTTATAAATTATTTTGGGAAAGAAATTAAGACTATGTGGTCATATTGACTTGACTTGGCAAGTGAACTTTTTCTATTCTATTTAAGTGCTATATGAGCTCTTTATTTCTCTGTTGTCTACAGTCCTTAAATCACCACACTGCAGCTGTTGAACTGCAGCGGCTACAAAGAATGACTTGTTCTTTTGTAATGCTCATTGAAAGATATTTGTACTTTTGATACTGTGTACAGTGAGGACTTGTATAGGAAAGTAACCTGTGTACATACAGTAGCCAATGAACCCTGGATTCACAGCATTTCTTAAGCCATTACATCTATTCAGCATGCAGTGGCCCATGTGCCTTGCTGTAATGTTTACGTAAAGTACTTACAAATAAATTGGTGCAGTTAATTATACATCTGCTTCGTCTTGTGTTACATATTGAATGTTGCATTTAATTGTATCTGGACGTGATCACTTGCACCGAGGTCATGTACTTTACAATCGTCGCTGAGTCAGTATGCCACAAGGCACACTAATGTGTGTCATTGATCCAATAAGAAACCAACCACAGATGGATGACTTCATATCATTAGAATATTAAGCCCATCCTATCTCAGTATAACTGCCCGTCTCCAAAGAAACAGAAGAGCAGAGATTTGAATTAACCGACGCCAAATTGTGTTGAGCACGTTTGAGGAATGAAAGGCACCTTGACAAAGATCTGCAGAGCAGGATTCCTGTCTTCTTTCATCCTTGTCTCATACATTGCCATGACATCTTCAATGACTCTTGATTTAACTGAGCTGAGAAATAAAGTCTCAAAGATCAAAGTGAATCCAAGGGGGAATCTGTGGGCGACAGGTAAGAGAAATAACACTGTTCTGGTATTTTATGCCATTTTTATTTTTTTGTGCTACTTTTGACTTTTCCCAATATTTATGACAGTTTATACTGAGATTGTATTTTGTGTTAATTAAGGGCATTTCATGGGCAAGAAAAGCCTTGTGGATAGTTCCTTTTTGGAGTCTGCCTTTGAAGATGTGAATGTTCCCACTGAAGTCAGAGTTGTTAGTCCTCTGTACCGAGTGGAAGACCTGCAGGCACTGCTCACTGAGATGCTGAAATCTGCCCAACTAACACAACGGAAACAAGGGTTGGACATGTTAGTTTTTTTTATTATTAACATTATGTTTATTGTTATTGTTGTCATTAACTTCTCAGCTGTGCACAACTGATTATATTTTCTATTCATTTAGAGGAGGAGGGGACCCTGCTTGAGGAACATTTCAGCCAAGATTTTGTTACACCATTACTGTAACAATATGAAGTCCTACTGATGAAGAGGAGAGTTTTAAAAGCTCTAATATTAATATGTTTTTTTTTTAATGTGACATGTTACACCAAATAAGCTAAGTGTGCTTTGTTGACACGTTAATAAACTAGTACTGAAAGCCAGACCAGTTGTCAGCCATTTTTGCTGATTTTCATTTATTTTGTCATTTGAAATGTTATTTTCTTTATTGTAATAATATATGTACCTAATGTCTGAGCCACCTTTGACAATTCTTGAAACCCTAATCATTACAAATCTAACTAAAAGGGGTCTAGTGTCTTTGTTTTATGGGACAGTGGTGCCTCATGAAAAGGAATCATCCAAAGACATATTAGTAAGTTGCTCTTTTCCGGAAAAAAAAAACAAACAAACAAATCCCCTCTGTATAGTTATGACTGAAGGAGACTGCAACATACCTTGTGTTGGACAGACTTACACATATTGTTAGAGGGAAAAGAAAACAATTTGTTAAAGTTTGGTGGAAACCTTTCCTGAAATTTTTGGAAGATGAGAATGTTGCATTAACTTGAAGATCATCACTACAGCTGTCTTATGTATTTATTTTTATTTACTTATTGTTTTATATGTGTGTGTGTATATATATATATGTTTTATATATTCTGATATCTTTATAGCACCCCCTGTCGGTTGTTTGCAGTAATCACATCCGGGTGAAAGTGTCAACATGCTTTCCATCACATCTTAGGTTAGCTTTATTTGATAAATTAGCAGCTATGCCTCTAATAGTGATGTGTGGTTACCCCTGTAGTGGTAAAACACGAAGGGCAGAAGAGCTGAAGGAGTATTTTGAGCAGAACACTGACCGGAAGGTTCACATTGTTGGAGACGGAAGTCTGGACGTGGAGAAAAACACTGTTTACGCAGGCAAGTTAAGATAGCTAACTGGCTATGTCTCCAGACACTTGTTTAAATACGTGTTTGTAGCTCTTAAATCTTAAAGAGTCATTATATCTTAGCTATCCACCAAACTGTTCATCTATATATCTCTGAATATATTCGTTTCATGCTTCTGGTTAAGCACTTTAGCGGTGTACTGAAGCTAACGACTGGACAAGCAATGTGGTGAAGAAAGGTGTTTCGGTTCAACCGGCGACCATGTTAACTGTGGCGCCCCTTAACCAAATGCGGTTGTGGTTGCCGTAGTTACGACAGCTGTTGGTTGAAACACAACGAGAATACGTGGCTGTCAAACACCAAACATAAATCCAGTAGTTCATTTTAGAGCCATTCACTGGGACAGCGACGTATCTTCCTTTTTTAGACGGCTATCGTAAGTACGACAGCCTCAGACGCATTCGGCTGACGGTCGCCAGTTAACAGGGTCGATCGTTAAACCGAAACACCAGGGGGGAACCAGGTGCTAAAAACATTACTTGTTATTAAAGTAAACTTGTTTCTGAAGCGCTATTAGATGTGCCATCGAATGTAAACGTTATTATACTGAAAACTAAGATTATCGTGTGCTACAGAGTATGTGTTTATTGAGGGTTTGGGCTGCATTAATGTAATGGTATTTTAGATGGAGTTTGGCATTAGAGTGCCATACTGTCTTTTCCTGTTAAACTATATTACATAAATTACCAGGATCATAGTTGATATTCTCTATACAAAAACTTAAAATGAAAAAGAAAGAAAAAAATATAGTTTTCTCTAGTGATACTATTAATAATATTAGATATTTGGGTTTTGCATTTGATTCACAAGATCATTTTCTTATCACTATGTTAATAAATTACTGGTTTAAAAAATGCAATTAATGGCATGACCATAGTCTAATTATTAAGTTAATTATAAGTTAATTTATTAAATTATTGAATTAATCAGCAACATATTGATATTTTTGTTTTTTATAAAGAAAGAATGCCAAGAATTCACTGGTTATGTGAAAACTGGCTGCTTTTCTTTGTCCTCTCTGGTGTCCTCTTCAGTATATTTTGGTTTTGACCAACTGTTTTTCACCAACTAAACATGATCTCAATTTTGGACTGGGAATTTGTAAAGGCCATTTTTCACATAAAAAAATCAAACAATCAAGAACATCAGATAAAGGCAGATAGAGACTGGATTCCTCCAAAGCAACTGTGGGTGCTTTTGCATACTCCTGTTTTAATTTAACATTTTGTATATTTTGCAGATTCCCAGAAGGAAAAAAATGTCAGATCATCTCTGAAAGCTGAAGTAGAACGGTGTGTTTATCTGATCTTTTTTGGCATTAGATTCATCAGTTATATTCCCCTGTCACTGCCTTTTTTAACCTTTTTATATATTTGTTGTTTAGGAAAGTAAACAAGGACCACATTGTAATTTTGGATTCATTAAATTACATAAAAGGTAAATCTTTTTTTTCTATTATTGTGTTGTATTTTGCAAAATAAGAATTTCATTGCTGTATAAACCATGTGTTTTTACTTGCAAATGACAATACATCTCTTGAATCTAGCTATCAACAGCATGTGATGCAGACATTATAATTGTGTTTATGACCTTTAAAGTTGAAATATCTTTATAGGCTACCGCTATGAACTGTTCTGTCTCATCAAACACGCACAGACACCACACTGTCTGGTGAGTATAGCAGAGACGTGACTAATGAATTTCTAATATCTTAGAACTATTTACTCACACATGAATCACAAAAAGTCCAAATCACATGCCTCCTTTTGATGAAGGTATACTGTTTGACGTCAGATGACGAGAGCTCAACATGGAATACCAACAGAGATGCCGCTGAGCAGTACACCAAGGACATGTGAGTGACAAGCCTCTACAAATACAGTGGAAGTCGTCCAATTTTGTTTTTTTTTTTTATAATGTGCCTGACATCTGGTTTGTCTTTTGTAGCTTTGATGCGTTAGTGCTGAGATTTGAAGCTCCAGACTCCAGAAACCGATGGGACAATCCTCTCTTCACCATCTTGAAAGACGACACGCTTCCATATGAAGCTATTTCTGATGCACTTTTCAAAAGAAAGGCACCCCCAGCTAACCAGTCTACACAGAGTGTAAGAGACATACAGTTGATTTTTTTTGGCAATTATACATTATAGATTATATTTTTGGCTGCTAATGGAGATATTATTTTTCTTTACAGCAACCATTGTCATCTGCAAACTTCTTGTACGAGTTGGACAAGATCACACAAGAGGTGTTAATGGTATGTAATGTTTTTTGCTGAAACCAGTCTGTCTTTTATAATATGTCATATTGTCATATTTTACATTGCCACAGTGAGACCCACACATTGAATATGAAAAATAATCTGGGGAATCATATTCAGATAAAAAATATAGTATATAATAATAATAATAATAGTATAGTAGTATATAGTAGTATATAGTGTGTATATATAGTATATATTTATAGCCTAGCAGCTGTACTAAAGCTGAGTTTATGTTATATTAGATCTGGTCTTTATGACTTAAATAGCATTCATGTGAACATCCAAATCCTATTTATGAATTACTGATACATCAGAATGCCTGAAAACCAAATGTCTCACATTATCACATTAGTAAAGATTGTTCAAGGTAATTAAATCCAAATTAAATGGATGTAGTGTTTTATTGTCGTCACACAGTGTTCTTAGCGAACCCAACTTATCATTTAATGAGTAATTTAGCCGTCCTGAGTTGTCTGATGATGTGAACGTTTGCAGGTTGTAAAAATAATAATCCTTCCAATGTACACTATCCTTTCATGCGACGTGGATATGACATGAATCAAGGGTACAGAGTGACAACCGATTGGCTAACGGTGATTAGCAGACAAAAAGCATCAGACTGAGTCAATAGGTAGGCAAATAATTGCAGTACAGCGGCTAGGGTGTTTACCAAAGTACGATAAATACCGAAGTAAGTGTTGTGCACTTACAGAGGGATGACATGACGGGTTGGGGGAAGGAAACCCTGTAATTTCTAGTTCCTGATTTAGACAAAGAGGATGCTTTTTGTAAGAAATGAAGTAATCTTTGTTCCAAATATTCATTACCCTGCAGATGAGGACCCCATACCCCAGAATATCAAGACGAACTTCTAGATTAACAGATTCTGAGAATTGAGGGTTTTTTCTCTCTTGTTTCTTGTCTATCTGTGTATTGGACGCCATATTTGTTACTTGAAATAAGACGGATAACTTTTCAGTGACTCAAGGTTTTAGGAGTGGCTGTGCTCCCTGATACTGAGATGTGCCACATATTGGAACATGAACACACATTAAAACATTAAAAATTCACGTCACTCAAATGAATACTTATTCAGGAGGAAGCTCGGGAGGTGTAGGGAGTTAAAGCAGACTCAGCATTGTTGTGTGCATACTGAATGAGTGGCAACTGCCATCATAGCTCCATATTGATGCTGTCAGAATCTCTGAATGTAATAGCAGGTACCAGTGTGTTGTAGTTGTGTTAACCTTTCCCAGTGCTTTATGTCTCAGACAAATGAAGAATGCGATTGTTTTGATTGAGTTATTGGTCCTAATGGAATGCAATGTTATTTATGTACCTATTGAAATGTCTATTTAATGACTTGTCTGCTAATTGTTGTTAGTCAATAAGAAATCACCTGCTTTGTTCCCTTAATAAGCCTTTGAGTTCACCTTTTAGTAGCGTGAAATAGCATGTTGCATTTTCTCCCATACTGAAGTCTGAACGGACAGCGGTGTTTTCATTCCTCTTATTTTTTTTGATTAACTGATTCAATTAATTGTCTATTATTTATTTATTTTTTTATTTTTTACAGGCATTTTTTAACGCACAGAAGACAAGTGTTCCCGGGGATCTCATTTCCGTTCCAGGAGCAACAGAAAAGATATCCTTTTTTCACATCTACATGCCCACATTTTAATTTCAAAACCCAATTTTGAAGTCTTTTCACATTAAACACATGTCGGTAGTTCTGTTTTCACATGTGACATCACTAGTCCAGATAACAGTGATCTTTCACAGCGAATGACAATCTGAAATTAGTGTTGACTCATCACCTACGTCCTAAATGAAATTTGTTTTCCCACACCAGCAGGAGCCAAAGTACTCTATATCAAATGACTTCTTAAAAGGGGAAGGTGGATGAATGCATGTCCATCAAAGACCTTAAATGAAAGCCCCAGCAGTCAATCACTGTTAAAGGTCTTGCTGTGGGAAACGTATGGAGGACTAAAACCAAATTACACAGATAAGTGGATTTTTATTGACAGCCGCACAGTGTCAGACGTTCTCAGAAGCAAACACTTTGATTTTCTCCTTTGAACGTGTTGGAACAAGCAGAAAGTGCATCAGGTTCCGTGCTGGTAAACCTTTATTGACAGGTGCATAATTTGAATTTGAGATGACGTCAGTAACAGTCAGTTTCATTATGATACTGTGACCTTCAGATACTTTTGGTCAGTTAATTAGTGCTTCTTGTTTTTATGTGAGAACTTAAATGTCCTTAACCTGATGTTTAACATCAAGCTCACCAGAAACATCAACATGGCAGAGCTGAGGAAGTTACGGCGCCAGTTCATCAGCTACACCAAGATGCACCCAACAGAGAACAGCGGACAAATTTCCAACATGTTTGTGCAGTATTTAAATAAGAGTCTTCACTGAAACTTTTATAGTATTGGTTTATTTTATTATTTTTTTATTTTCTGCAACAAATAAATCTATTTAAATATTCGTTGCATGTTTGTGTGTTATTGGCTATTTTAGAATGATTCAGTTCAATTACATTTCATGAGAAGAAATTAGTATCAGGATAATAATTTGTATGTCATATTTATATATTACAAATTTATTTTATGACAGACAGCACAACAGGTCTAAAGGCTATTTTTGCACGCTCAGCACAAGTTCCCATTAAATCACCTTGTTTTTGAACTTGATCTAGTTTTCCTGCTGAAAAATTGTTGTTTGTGGATTTTGGGAGGAAAAATGTTGCTGAGTAAAGCTTTTTCATGGACTTTGTATTATTTAAGAAGATTGCAGGAAAAGCAAGAATGGGGAGTTTGACTAGAGGGATTTATACTTGGTTTGCGTGCAAATTGTGATGTTATTACTTCATTGGAATGAGCTGAATGAAGTTTAATTATGAATACATTACATGCATGGAAAATAATTCCATATACTACTAAAGAAAAACAATAGTGAGAGAATCTTTGTAAACAAAATGGTTTTATTTCATGAAAACCGATAAAATATACAACTTTAAAATTATATTTTAAAAGCAATTGAGGAAGCAAGCGCTCAAAGGAAATCTGAAGGAGCAGCAAGTGCTACAAATTATAGGTAACTGTAATTAAACAGACAAATAACTGATGGAATACCGTACAAAGAACAAACATTAAACATGCAGTATTTTCACAGTTTTAGTGTTTTTTCATCAGAGGAACAGAGGTGCCAAAGATTCTGTCCCAGTGGCTGAATAAAGGTGCGTAATTGCTGCTTGGTTTCTGGTGGTGCATGTCATGAGCCGCTGCACCGCCCAGCAGACCAAAAGGCACCAGGTGGCTGAGACTCCATGGCATGTCATAGCCTATGTGGTCCTCCACAGACAACCAGATGCTGAAGATTGTGGTGCACCACGTGGTCAGTGGGTGGCAATTTAAAAGAATTGGGTCCTGGTTGCTCCAGAAACCAACAGTGATCAGCTCTGGGATGCTGAGACGCTCAGTCGAGAAAGAGAAAGGTGCCATGTATTCATGGTGGATTGCATGGATGCAGCGGTAAAGCTGTGGATGCTTGTGATGTATGAAATGCCAAATATAGTACTGAGTGTCAAAAAGGAGAAGTACAGCCAGTCCGCCAGTGAAAAGCTCATACAGAGTTGGAGCATCCTTTGGCACTGTTGGTGTAGGCAGGATGAACATGCTGATTATTACAACTGGCAGAACAAAGAATATGTGGTTAGACAGCGCTATAACGAAGTTTGTAACCATCATTTCCACAGTTGGCCGCCTGTCTGGTTGGATCTTGTACTTATAGAATAACGGCACTCTTTCTGCCAAGAGGTCCAATGCAGCAAAGGGTATGCTGAAGAAGAAAAAGCTGGAAAAGGCGAGTAGGACGGGGAAAAAAGGAGATGAGATGAGAGGCAGGTGATGAATCAGCAAATAATCCCAGAATGGTTGCAGCAGACGGTCCGAGGCCCTGGAGGGCTGGAGCTGGAGAGTCAGCTCGGTGATGTTCATCATATTGCTGCGGTACCACTGAGGGCTGCTGCTGCAAGTCGAGACAAATTTCTGCCTTTATATAGAGGAGCTCAACAAAAGAGGATTTTCTCTCAGTCTGAACCCACCAGCAAGCCCTCCTATTCAATCCACACAAAAAAATGTTCAGACTTCATGTATCGGAACACCTTTCACACTCACACTGGATGATCATAACAGCATGATTTATTGGAGAAAATAGACATTGAAATCATGTATTTTTTTCTCTTCTTGTTTCCCAACTACTTTTTTTGCTGCCCTTCTTGAAACCGTCTTATTGGTGTTGACATATGTTTGTTGATCATTTAAGAAAAAAAAAAAAAAACAATCGTTGCAACCATTATCAGTGTTGTTAAGAATTTACTTTGACAAAAGTGGACTTTTCTTCTTTTTTTTTTTTTTTTTTTTTTTTTAGTTAGATTTAATTTGGATTTCTGCATCCCAGTCCTCCCTCCTAGTGACTGGTGCAATGTTTTCCATTGTCGTATGGCTACAATAACAAACAATGTAGGGATAAATAAATTATGAGACAAAGCCTAACATCAACCTTCATTCATTATGTCTGGAACCAATTTTACTTATTTCCCATTAAGGAATGGATGTCTTCTTTAATAAATAGATTTCTTCAGCACTTCTATCCAGAGTAAATAATGAAAAAATAATGAAAATATTTGCTGATAAATTTGAGATGAACCATTTGAGGTGGCCTGTTCTGGGGGTCGTCCTGGTCCTCACAGGGGTAAGCTGATGGCAGTCAGTGGCAATAGGTTTTCATGATATTTTACAAGCAGACACATGAAGTGAGGCTATTTATGCATATTTGACAAACAAATCTCTCCTCAAGGCCTACTTACTTTGTTTCCAATGCATTCAGCCATACTTTACAGTCTTCCTCAGCAGATGCAGCTGATCAGTTGTCATGGAGATGTAACGTCAAGGAAGTGAATCTTGTGCTGAGAATTTTTTTGTTACAGTGAACTGCTTTTTCCAAGGTCAAGACTGAACCTTCAAATGCACTCCTGGTCTCCACATGCATTTAGAGTCTTAGAGTAAATCTAATTTTTTTTTTTTTTTTTTTTTTTTTTTTTGCTGTGTCATGTTTTTGTAATGAATTCCACTTTCAAGCCAGCCATGAACACTATGTCCAGTCAGTCCACTCAGCTCAGCACATGTATGTATGAGTTAACATGAGATCCCCTCGTGCTGAACTTGACCTCTTGGCGACAGGCCTGACTAACAGTACTTAGTTTTCCTGTTGAAAAACTCTTTGTTTCTTTGTGGAATTTGGGACAGAAAATGTTGCAGACTAAAGCTTTTTCGCGGACTTTGTATTATTTAAGAAGATTGGCAGAAAGGCAGCAACAGGAAGTTTACTACTACTTGCTTTGATTGAAAAGATGTTATGTAATTACTTCACTGGAATGCCTTGATGCTTGATTATACATACTGTAACATGCATTTAGAATAATTCCATAACACTTAAGAGAAACAATAAACGAGGGAATCTTTTCACTTTTCACACTCACACATATTGATCATAACAACATGATTTATTGGAGAAAATAGACAATTTCATTGAAATCATGTTTTTTTTTCACAAATTAAGGTGAAGGTGATGATGCTCCTCTTCTTCTATTTCCCCAACTACTTTTTTTCACTAGCTGCCTTCCTTGAAACCGTCTTATTGGTGTTGGCATATTTTTGTCGATCATTTCTGAAGAGAAAGAAAAAAAGCAATCGCTTTACTTTTTGACCACTAAAAGAAATGTGAACAAAATGTTTCTACCGCAACCGTTATCAGTGTCGTTAACAATAAAACGTGACAGAAGTGGACTTTAATGTGGTTAGGCAGATGTACCTGTTCATTTTTATTTTGTTCCTGCATCCCAGTCCTCCCTCCCAGTGGCTGGTACGTGCACCTCTTGTCATCATGTTTCCACAGCTGATGCAAGGTTTTCCATTGCCGTATGGCTACAATAACAAACAATGTAGTGTTAAATTAAACACTAACCATCAATTCATCATTCATCGTCAATCAATTACGAGACAAAGTCTAACATTAACCTTTATTCATTCTAACTGGAACTTATTTTCCATCGAGGAATGAACTGTACCAATCACGACAACACCTTCACCTTCTTTTTTCCTCCACTTGCACATGATCTTGCTTTTTTCTACTTTTATTTCATGTCAAGCCTGCCTGTGTCTATAGCTCACCTGTTCTTTGGCACAGTAGCCACAGATCATCCGTGTGGCCAGTTCCATGGGGTGGTCCTGGTCCTCATCGTGGCAAACATCACAGGGGTAAGCCCGGCCACAGCAGGGAAACCTGATGGCAGTCAATGGCAAAACGTTTTTCATCATATCCTACCGGCTTCCATGTCAGACACATGAAGTGAGACAGGACACACTGACAACAATACCTCAGCCAGCGATGGCTCTGTTTATAATGCTTGCATGTTCCTTTTTCTGGCAGAGGCTTCCCCTTTTGCACAGCGGGATCTCTTATCGTCTTATAATGAACAGCATTAGCACTTGGACCTGTACAAATGGAAAAAAATGTGAGAGTGAATTGTGGCAGTTTGAGCAAATGCAGCAAATGAAGATGAGCGCTGACCTGTTTTGTTGGTGCGTGGCTGAATATACTGGAATCTTGTGCTCTCTGCCAGAATACTGAGTTTGCCGTGGCAGTGTTCACAATTAAACTCCTTTGTTTGACCATAGGAAAAGTTCTGATGAAAATTAAAGACAAAAAAAAAAAAACTATTTCAGAAAAGACCAAAGCTCATCAAGACATACTTCAGTTATGGTGACATTACTGACATCTGTAACAGCTGTGTAGTGTAAAGCAGGACATGTTTTATCACCTGCACAGGGCCATCCTGGGAGCAGCTGAGGCACCCTACAGTGAGGTCACACTCCTTAAGCACAAGGTCAGCAGGTGTAGCATTATGAAGGTCCAGGTATCCCAGGACATCACTGTAATGGTGCAGCATGCAGGGCCTGAATGCAGCACTGATGCTTGCATTGCACTTTTCACACTGAGCTGTGCAGGGTGTCCTTCCATTCAGTGTTAGGTCTGCTGTTACCTTACACCTGCAGAAAGTGCACATACAGTCAAGATTTCCATTGGGGTCATTCTGATTAAACAGAGTCTAATTTGTGATATGTATATGGCTTTTTTTTTTCTTACCTGTTACACTGAAGACAAACTGTGATTTGTTGTGCCACTACGGTAGCTGTGTTCTCACCCAGCCTCAGTCCCAGCAGCTTTATCTCTGTGCCTCTGCGGGGATCATTGATCTTTATGTTCTCCACCAGATGACTGGCTTCCTCCACCTCTTCCTGATGCTGCTGCTGCCTTTCATTACAATCTGGACTTTCCTGCTGCATTAACGTCCTTCCCTCCATTGTCCTCTCACTTTCGGTCTTTTCCAGTTTTCCTTCATCACTGACATCCTCATCTGCATCTGCAGCATCAGTGGAAGACAAATGGTCGTTGCCAGATTTTTCACACACTGTTGCCTGGAGCTCCTGGTATGATATGAACTGCAATCCAGCTTTTTCCAAATCAATGTCTTTTTTCAACTACAAAAACATTCAAAAGAGGAACATCTTATTATCAGCACTTATATACAAGTCAGTTCAGTAAATTCAAAAAGAGAATACATGATCTCAGTGTTCATGTAGTCTCACCTGCCTGGCTCCTTCAGTGAACAGTCTTTCCAAACTACGATCTAGCCAGCGAAGAAAAGGCCGGAAGAGCAGCTCTACCTTTCCCAGAAGCTGATTAGTTGCATGTTTGGCTTGAAGCCACGCCAGTGATTCTTGCTGTACATGTCTGTGTAGCCAGAGATTTACAGAAATGTCAACTCCAATTACTTTAAACATTCACTGTTAAAATGAAATGCACATGCTCTTACCTTGCCATTACTGGTGGCAGATCCTGGTCCAATGGTATATCCAATGTGAAAATCTAAGAAATGTATCAAGCTAATGAGGAACTGTTTTGTCCATGTCAATCATGTAATGTATAGTTTAATTACAGAACATGTAGTGTAAATGGGAAGCAGTGGTCTTTACCTCCTGGGGGTAATTGTCTGGGAAGCTCACCATGATGGCGATGTCTTTCAGATCAAAAGGCTACAAGGTAAAATGCAGAGTTTATATTTCTAGATAATACTGTAGAGTGGTTTTCATTTATGTAACCTAGCATCAAACCAAAGCATGAAAATGTTGGTTCATTATTAATTTACAGGCAATCATTGGATGTGTCACCCTATACTGAGGGTTAGTGGCTTATAAACACCATAAGGGAATAGTGAAATATCAAATATATCTTTCTAAATTACTTGTTTTCGATAATAAATAGTTTTCATTGCCCCATTTATTACAACAAATAAGCTTAATTTAATGTCAGTGGTGCAGCTTAATTGCTACAAATCTCAAGTTATCCAGTGCTAATATCAATCACACTACTAAAGCATGGTAAGAATGGCTCTGCTATTTAGCATCTATGAAGTTCAGTATTCATGCTTCAGTATTTGTCTTACTGCTAGGTCAGTTAAGAAGAAACTTCAACTTCACGAATTACAATTGACCTGTACTATAAAAATAATACGTGGGTGGAGTTTAGCTCTAAGCTCTCCGGGAAGGAGAGGAGAAAGAAGACAGAAGTACATTTTTACCCAGTCTGGATCAGTGGACCCTACAGTCGCCCTGTAATAAGTAACTCTGCCATCACTTCGTTCCTGAACGATCAACTGGTCTTTGGGAAAACGCTTCTTCAACTGCCTGATCTCAGTGTCTCGTAGCTGCTTGGCGACATCCTCTGTCAGGTCACACAGCTTCACCTCCTGGAGGATGCTAGGACGGGGTACTGGTGGCATCTTTTGCATAGGTCTTGTGTAATTGCCAGGAATGGGCTGGTCATCTACCGGGGGTAACTGTGGTGGATGCCAGAAGCGACATCTGTCTTCCATGGTGCAGTGGCCCGAGATAAAGTAGCGACAGGGCCGGCGGCCAGGTGCTGGGGCTAACCTGGAGTTGCTAGTGGGAGGAGGCCTGTGCCCCACATTTCCTCCGGGGACCTCTGATTGGCTGGGTGTCCTGATGGTTTTCTTCTCATGAGCTGCAGCATCATCTCGCACATGTAGGAATCTGCATTTCTTCCCAAAGTTGCAGTGTCTGCCTTGGGAGAAGAAGCGACACAGCTGATGTGTCTGAAACCCAGGCTCTGATTCGCTCGTCTTCTCTCCCTCACCGTCCTCCAGCATTATTAACACCTGAGTGAATAAAGATTACAGATTACAGAGATGTATCTACATCTTTTACATATGCGTAAACACTGTATGGCCAAAAGTATGTGGTCATACAAACATTAGACCCACCTGTGATCAATAAGGGCTTTAATATAAAACAGCTAACACCTAACCTGGCTACAGGTATTTACCACACAGCTGTTGTGCCCCTCATCACAGCGTATGGTCTTAATGCAGACATGGATTGATTGCATTTTAAACAAGAAGCCACTTCCCCTCTCTATTTTTTCTGTATTTAATGATTTAGAAAGAGAAAATATACTAAAAAAAAGACATTAAAATGTTTATCTGGGCCCTCTGAAGGCTGCTAACCTCCCTATTCTTTCCTTGTTAACCAGCCTTTGCTCACTATTAGCAAACAACGTTACCTGTAGCTAACTAGCTAAACTTTTCGTGCAGTGGTCTGGGGGAGTGTCTTTGCTAACGTTATTCACTTTATTTAGGACACATTTATATTGTTGGAAGAAATGACGTTACCTCAGACACACTTAAGGATCCGCAAAAATGTTTATTCCGTGAAGTGATAACACCTTAAGTGTTAAAAAGTGGTTTTAAAATGCGAAACTACCGTGCGTTACGTGCTACAGGCTACATTGTCTGTAGCAGCGGCGCACTAGTTTTACGTTATCGTGTGCGCCGAAAGGGTCTGAATTCGTCGGTAACAATCGGGTCCGTAACACAACCAAACGAATCTATTGTGTGTGGGGGTTGTGGATGTTACTTACAAGCTGTCGAAAGGTCCTCCGTTGGTTGTTTTAAGTTTGTTTTGTCGCCATCTACAGTTTGGGAGTATAAACAGGCTCTTTAGCGTCTTCCCTCAGGTTCAAAGTTATGTTTTGACTTTGGACAGCAGTAAACATTTTATCACATGGACTTTCATTAAGACTTTTCTGGAGTGTTGCATGATTTTTATCAGCAGGTGGAGTTTGCCCAGCTGTAATGGAGATTTAAATCATCCATCCTGGCATAAAAACTGAAGTTCAAAGCTCAAAGTTCATTCTTGACCGGGGAAACAATTACACGACAAGCCCCATTTAGCAGCTGTTAACGACTTGCTGATCATATCACATGTGATGTGATTAAAAGCTCCACAATTAACTATTAAATAGACCTTGTGGTGAGATTTCTTTGTCTTTTTTTTTTTTTTTTTTTTTTTTTTTACAGTAAACCTACAGTTTGCCTGTTATAGCAGTGGGTTTGATTTGGTGAAAAGTTTCACACATCAGAATGATGATATAATTGTTGTACTTTTTCTATTAATTTAATATTCACTTTAAACATTGAATCATATTGGTATTTTATATATTTCCAGTGCTCACTTGTATATATCTAAACACATCAGAGGAACATTTTTGAAACAATTTATTTATATTTTATTGCATTTTGTGTTTTTTTCATTTATATTTTTGTTTGTTGACAGTGCAAGAAATCCAGTGTTCCAGTATGTCTGTGTAACCCGGGTATAGTAACCACTGTCCCTTTAAATCAGGTCGATAGATTTTGTCATGTTCTAGACCAGCACTGGAAAAGTGCCGAGAGTGGTGATCCCCCCTCTATAGACGATCTTTGTTTTTTTTTCCACTTTCGATGACGTTGTCAGTCTCGTGAAATTTGGAGTTGAAGATGAAGGAAACACCTTCATCTTCCTTCAACCCACTCCATAACCATCACCTCGGACAATCTTGTTGGACATTTGTTGTAAAAGAGAGTGGTATGACTTTTGAGTGCACTCATTTTATTTTCCTTTCTTTTTTTTTTTTTGTTTATTTTTTTCTTTATTCATCTTGTTCCATTCATTTGAACTTTGAACCTGAAATATTTTGTGAGATCTCACAGGGGTTATTTGACCTATTTTTGGTTATTGGCAAATTTTGAAATTTTCTATTACCAGCTCGTGGCTTATCCTATATATTACTGATAGGTAGTGACTGGCCATATCTTCTGTATTTTTTGTCATTTATTTTCACAATCTTAAGGTCAAGTTCATATAATGTGATATGCTGATTTTACAGTGTCTTATTGGCAATAATACATTCTTATCTCTTTTCCACACGACCTGTTCGTTGTTGTGTGTTATTTTGGGTGGATGTTTGTTTACTTAAACAGTCAAACGAATAGATTACAGCCAATCTCCTCATCGAATCTAGATTAGAAGCTGAACCCCTGGTTTCTACTTAAAACCTATACAGTAACAGGTGCAGGGGGGTTACATCTGCAACAACATAAAGTTTGAGAGAGTAAACTGAACAGTTTATTCTATCAAGAGTTATAGGCGACTGTTTATTACCCAGTGACCCAGGGTGTATAAATAATTTGTTGCACTGTTGCACCCAACTGTCACTCGATACCACACAGTGAGCAAAGCACAAGCAGACACTCGTGGTATAAAGTTCTCACCCTAGCAGGTGTTTCTATCTGGAACATATACATTCCTTGGACATTTTTAAGATATTCACCTTGTGATTTTTACTTCAGGATGGATCTTGTAGATACCAGCGTAGATTTTTGGATAAGATGCTTAAGAAACGACTCTTTGCTGCAGCCTCTGTGGGACAGCCTGAGGCACAACTATAGAGACTATTTAAGATCTCCACTCTTCCCCGTTGTTCTGACCGTGTCCTCCTACTTTGTCTTGTGCCTTCCTTTTCTTGTTTGCGACATCATGGGAGAAAGGTGGCCATTGGTACAGCAATTCAAGATCCAACCAAGCCGTTGTCCCACAGCCTCTACACTGCTGCACTGTGTAGGTGTCACCTTGTACAACCATGTGTTTCTCGTGCTCCCAGCCTCAGTGGCCCAGTGGGCATGGAGGCCACCTGTGGACCTGCCAGACTGGGCTCCGTCCCTACTCGAGCTGATTGCCGGGGTGATAGGCAACCTCCTCCTCTTTGATTTCCAGTACTTCATCTGGCACCTGCTCCATCACAGGATCCGCTGGCTGTATGTGACTTTCCATGCCATTCATCATAATTACTCAGCTCCCTTTGCTTTAGCCACTCAGTGTCTCGGCGGCTGGGAGCTGGTCACTGTAGGCTTTTGGACCAGTCTGAATCCTGTGATCCTGAGATGTCACCTACTCACCACATGGATATTCATGGTGGTGCATGTCTACGTTTCTATAGAGGATCACTGCGGCTATGATTTCCCCTGGTCCACATCTCGTCTGATACCGTTTGGCATCTATGGAGGGCCCAGCAAACACGATGTGCACCATCAGAAACCCAACACCAATTTTGCACCACACTTCAGCCACTGGGATAAAATATTTGGCACGCATGCCGATTTCAGCTTCTGTACTGCTATGAAATAGATGACTGTAACACTACTGGTAGCAGCTGTAGATATACACCTGTATAATCTTATGTGTCTGTGTTTGTTTTTCCAAATTATGTGGATATTAAAATAAGAAATATACATTTTCCTTTGAGATGTGTTTGAGTTTCCTATTTAAATTATGCCTAAATGCATTTGTCTGTCCAGTGTGTCTGGTTTCTTCACTTTGAAAGTGAGCCTGAGCTTACAGCTTACATTACATTCTCCCTCGTGTAAATAATACATCCACTGAGAGACTTTTCTGCTCTTTGCAGTTTATCAGGGTGTGTGGACAAAAGGGACTCATTTGATTACATTTCTACTTTAAATCTCCATTGCAGGGAAGTCATTTGTTACACGCATGTAGAAATCACAGTGCACAAATGATTTAGTGACCACTGATTTGGGATTGACTTGCCCAGGATGTACCCCGCTTTTATCCTTGAAAAAAATAAACCATTCAGGTGACTTTAACATTAATTAAATGAATTCACTCTTTTAAACTGAAGAAGAAGAAAGAAGAAAGTTCCTGGTTTGAACCTCGACTGGTGCCTTTCTGTGTGGAGTTTGCATGTTTTCCGGGGTTCTCTCTGGCTTCCTCTTACAGTCCAAAAACATGCACTTGATAGGTTAACTGGTGAGTTTAAATTGCCCGTAGGTGTGAATGTGAGTGTGAATGTTTGTCTCTATGTGTCCTGTGATGAGGTGGAGACTTGTCCAGGGTGTACCTTTCATCCTAGGTCAGCTGGGATAGACTCCAGCCCCACCATCAAGTGGTAACCGATGCTGGATGGATGGATGGACGATTTGTGATTTTCCTATTTAAATTACTTTATTTATGGATGTTTATTGTGACACCAGTATGCCTCTTGTATTTTTTAAGGTCGTGTAATCTGACCAGTGATCTCAGAGTGGTACTGATACTCAAAATGTTTTATTTATAATGGAGTAGTATGGGTATTATTGACAAGCCGATAACGTCAAGTCATATTTTCCACCACTAGATGTCAGAAAAACACTCCAATTGCCATTTCCATTACATTTAATGCAACATACTTTTATTCTTAATAGTTGACTGCATACATCACCAAGAAAAACTACAAGTCAGCAACATAAAACACCACTACTAGAGCATTATCGCTGAATTTCATGGCGCATAAGTAGTCTGTGTGTAGAGGGTTTGGTGTTTGTTGTTTGTGGTTGTGGTGGTGGCGCTGCGTCGCCCGTGCAACCAGATCCAGCAGCGGGTGTCAGAGTTGGTTGGGGATATTATGGAGTGTGAGCGGTGGAGCTGGTCGGGACATGTCTGAGTAGAAAACCTGCATTATTCTTCCAACACGTAACAACATCAAATCCCCGTGTCGAAGATGGGACACTGCGGCATCACGTCGTCAAAGACGGTCCTGGTCTTTCTGAACTTGATATTTTGGGTAAGTTTGGAGGTTTTAAACGTGCGTCACAGCGCACCAGCTAGCAAAGCTAAACTAGCCTGCTAGCTCTGCGTGCAGTCAGCTGCTCTGCTAGCTGAGGCAGCCGACCTTTGTTTAACCGGGGAGGGATTAGTTTGAGAAGACAGTAGAAAACCAAGCTGCTTGACGTTTTGTTTCAACGATTTCATGCAAAACGACAACACATTGTAAAGTGAAGGACGTTTCATGACGCGTTGGAGTAAACAGAGCCTCTGTCTGCTTTGAGAAACTGCAGTGTTGCTCACTGAAGTCAAACTATCACTTTTTGACCCTCCCTGCAGGCAGTGGGTTAACCCTGATCCAGCATACAAACATTAGAGAGATTATGACTCAGCTGTACGTGTTGATAACTGCGAGATATCTGACCTAGTTCAAAATAATCATTTTAAAATGGCTAAATTGTTAATGTTGTATGACAGTATGAATGACAGTGCACATCACAGGTGCTTTAATGAGATGTGGTTACTTACCTATAAAATATATATGCACTCTAATAAATTATTATTATTATTATTATTACTTATGCTTTAATATGCAAGTAGTATATCAGTGTGCATACTTCTGGGAAGTTAAACCTACAAAATTCAAATCACTTTTATATCTAAATCTGAACCTGCAAATTTATAGCTTTCAAATGAAGTTCAGTGTTTTTCTCTGAAATTTACTGCAGTTTAAAGTGGGTTAAAATGTATTTTTCAAGCGTGTGCTAAAGTAGAGTTTTGACATTTAAAATTTCACGTGTTTTTATTGTCATGCATATCAATCATGCTGCAGACACTGCTTCACAGAAGTGGAAAAAGAAGACACACGTCTGAAGCGTCTTGTCTCGTCTTCAGTTTCAGACGGTCTACATTTTGCTTCTTTTATTTCACCCACAGGCCGCTGCAGGCATCCTGTGCTATGTTGGTGCCTATGTCTTCATCACATACGATGACTACGATCACTTCTTTGAAGATGTGTATACTCTTGTACCAGCAGTGACCATCATTGCAGTTGGAGCTCTCCTTTTCATTATTGGGCTCATTGGATGCTGTGCTACAGTCAGAGAGAGCTACTGTGGACTTACAACGGTCAGTAAACCGGTATACAGCTGGATAGATGAGGGCATGAATGCCCTTGTGTAGTTGGGGATTAATCAGAGATGGACTTTGAAGCATTATGAAGAGAAAAGTGTACATTAGAACAGACTATTAACACTTCAAAATCTGACTTAACAAAAGCATTTTCCCATCCGTCATATCTAATTAGACATTGCAGAAATACAAAACATCAGGACTATGAATTAATTAGGTATGAAAGAGCCATTAAGGATTTTAAACCCAAAAAATAAGTGGTGGTATTCTCAGACCATCCACTTTTCACTCAATTGTGAATGTTAGTTTTCCAAACTGTCTGCTCATCTTAAAGCTTGAAATTTAATCCACAGTTTGTCGTCATTCTGCTGCTGGTTTTCATGACGGAAGTAGCAGTGGTGGTTCTCGGATATGTTTACAGAGCAAAGGTGAGAATAAAATACTAGTTAGTACATGTTTGTTCTTCTTGGCCTTGTTTGAAGCTTAACATGAAACCCAGCAGATCACACCCACGCTGAAAACATTCTTCCAGCCTAACCTGATGTTTGGTCTCACCTTTTTTTTTTTTTTTTTTTTTTTTAAATCATTGCCAGGTTGAAGATGAAGTTAATAGTTCCATCAGGAAAGTGTATAATGAGTACAATGGCACCAACAGTAATGCCCAGAGCCGTGCCATCGACTATGTTCAGAGACAGGTGAGGACAGAAATCCTTTGTTAACCTGACATAATGATGTTTCACCTACATTTCTGTTCTGATTGACCAAATGATTGATTGACAGTAATTTTGGATTTTCACTGTTTTCATTTTAACAGCTTCAGTGTTGTGGGATCCACAACTACTCAGACTGGCAGTATACACCCTGGTATGAAGAATCTAAAACAAAGAGCGTCCCCTACAGCTGTTGCAAAAAGAGTGATCTAACCTGCACTGGGTCCCTCGATCATCCTGAGGATCTCTACCAAGAAGTATAACTGCCTTGAAGTTTTCATACCAGAAAAACACACATTTTTTAAGCAAAGTGACTTGTTATAGTTTCATATGTTTGAACATTTTCTCTATGTGTGTGTAGGGTTGTGAAGCATTGGTTGTGAAGAAGTTGAAGGAGATCATGATGTATGTCATCTGGACTGCACTAACATTTGCTGCCATCCAGGTATGTACTAGAACATCACCAATTTAAAAAACACAAGACTTCAACTTATCTTTTAGCCCAAACCGAGCCCGTTAACAGTCCAATCTGATTCTTGAATATCATAAAAAAAATAAATATGTATCTGACCAAATACCGAAGGTCTTAGTTCAAAACTAAGTAAAAGTTTACAAGCTTGAATTATTGATATGACCTGTGCTAATCTTTATTTCACTAAAATTCCTCTTTTATTATTTGCCTCCCCCTATGATTGTTAGTGTAAACTTTTTTCAGACTATAGTGGGCCAGACCAGAAAAAACTTATCAGTTTTTTCCAGAAAAAACTGACCTATCAGTTTAACTGTAAGTATCAGTTTAACTGTAATCGAAAGTCAGCTAGAGAGAAGACGTATCACTCTGGTGGAGTTGTCGAAGCTACAGAAACACATAAGTGGTTGTAGAAAGTGATACTTCTTTCACCTCATTAAAACTCTTTGGCAGAGTACAGACACCAGCTTGCAGACAAGTTTTAATTTTGGCCTGCCATCAAGTTACACACAGAATTAACATTTAATTCCTGACAACTGATATGGCCGCCGGTGACGTCTGTTATTCTCTCCGCTAATTGGAGAGGAGAATAAACAGATTTGTTACCGTCTTAGGTCAGGAATCTGTGGATTTTGCCAACCCAGGTGTCAGAACAGTCAATTCAAGGGTGTGACAACATCCACGCACTTCACACACTCATCATTTCCCCTCATTTATGAAGGCGTGTGCTGCAACAGTAGCAGCGTCTCCAGTTAGAGTTGTAGTTACTTTTCCGGCTCCCATTTTGTCACCATTACACCAGCCGTATCTTAAAATGAGTTATCATTAAGCCCGATTTACCCAGTTAGGGTTAGGGTTAACCCTTTTCAATGTTTTAATTTTATTACAAACAGGCAGCCAGCTGTCAAGGTCTCGAAAGGAGGCTTTATGTCTATGATATTTCTTTGCAAAAGCCAACAAATGTTCCTATGCATCTATGCTTTGATAATCTGTATTCTCTAGTTCCTGATTTACTATAAATATACTTAGTAGCCATATTTTCTATAACAGGAAGTTCAATAATAGGCCTCTCTGTTAAATGCTCATCTTGGACTGTGTTTTCATTTTTCTAACTCTCCCTGATGAAGTAGTGAAATGACAAATGTCTGTAGCAATACTCTCTCTCAACAAAGAGATGCTTGAAGGATGACATATTCCTTCACATGCCTGACAAGATAAACACCACTCTCTTGTCTGTCTGGGAAGTGTAATGCTACAACCAGTAAGCAGTAAGATTAGCTTTGCATGAAGACGGCAAACGGAAACGACTAACTTGGCTCTGTGCAAATATAAAATTTAACTAACACCACCACCACCTAAAGCGCACTAATTAACTCACGTCGCTGAGCAACCTCGGCAAAAAATAGTGTGGCACATAAAACCACAGCTGATTGTGTTTAGATAGCTTAAGAGGTTCAGGTGTTTTTGTTTTTTTTGTTTTTTTTTTAACCAGTGGACAGAGCCAGGCTAGCTGTCACCTCTGTGTCTAGTCTTTGTGCTGTGCTATGCTATGCTGTACTGAGTCCTGTGGCTCAAGCAGACATGACAGTGGTATTGATCTTCTCATCTAAGTCTCTTCAGGGCAAAAACATTTCCCGTCCCATCGTTTTCTTCCAAGTCCAAACAAAGTAACGCAAGTTACACAGCTACGGTGAACTACATTTCAAAATTATGAGCAATAATAAGATGTTGTTCCTTTTCTCTCTAGATGCTGGGGATGTTGTGCGCATGTGTCGTGCTATGCCGCAGAAGCAGAGATCCTGCCTATGAGCTTCTTATTACAGGGGGCACTCGCGCATAAAGGAGTACACATTTCTCACCGTAACACGCATTCTCAAAATGTATCAGTCATTGGTGAGAGCATGAGAATAATCTATTACCACACTAACCTTAAAACACTAACCACACTGAAGTTATATATGTTACCTGTATTTCCAAAAAGGCTGTTGACCAAATTATTTAACGGTCAGTGTAAATGAGATGTAATAAGCATCCTGTGGCTCTAAAGATGGGGGTGCAAAGTCTCATTCTTACCAAACTCAAACCTTATAGAGTCAAATGTGGACAGGGTAATTTCCTCATATGTTAGTTTGCACTATGTGTATTGCTTTCAATATTTTGTATTTAAATCTGTCGTGTACTTGAATAAAAGATGATCATTTTATCTTGCCCCTCTACTACTACTACTACTACTGCAACTACTATTCTACTTCCTGCTAATATATCCCAGCTCAGTTTTGGTTAAAGTCTCACCTTTCACCAGCAGTATTCTGTCATTAAACAGTCGACACTGCAGCCTGACTCTGTAACTCAACTTGGCTTTTGTTTATCTGATCTTTCTTTTTTGAATGAAACCTTGTAATCCAATTCAGTATGTGGGATTTATTTCAAGTAGTAATACATTCTTAACTCTATACAGACTTTTGTCTTCTAGCTGTTTTGTTTGGTTTTGTCTCAACAGTCTACTGATGGTACTTTTAAGAATTTGATTTGCTGATATGACTCAAGAATGTAAATAAAATGTGGGAAAAGTTTGAGATCAGTCCGTTTTTTGTGTGGCTCACATATTCAGTCAGATTCTTATTTAATCTTTGTAAGTTTTACATATTCAAACTAGGTTCACAGTTCTCGCGGGGCCAAAATCTAACACATGCATAAATATATTATGACCAGAATCACTCGACTTGGTGGCGCCTGTACATCTTGTGTGCACCTAACAATCGTTACAGATGTTTATATAAAAAAACTGACTTTGGTTACTTCATAGACACTGAGCCAGCGATGAGTTAGCCGTCGCACAGTAACCAGATATCTTTGTACCAAAGAGAGCAGACTTGCAGACACGTCACCCAAGAATAGTGCCTGGTTGCATTTCACCTACTTCGTTCAAAGGGGTCTGGTCTTCTTATAGTCCACATAAATGAGAACTCCCTTCACTACAATAAATAAGTCCTAAGCACATGCTTGTCACATGCTAAACAGTTTTCTTAATAGTAGGGGCTAATATCAGTGTTGGTGTGTAAAAACAAAACAAAACAAAACCTTAGGATTTGAATAAATACAACTTTCTTTTTCACACAGAATACACACGGAAATTATATACAGGCATTAACAGAAATCAAACATTCAGCCCAACATTTAGGACTACAAAAATACTACAGTATATGAACAAACTTAGTGCCATGACCTTGTGCATTAGATCACTAAATCTCCCAGCTGTCATTGGTATGAGAAGCACTCAAGACACCAGCTGTGAGAGTGAAGTAATGTGAATATGTGCCCTAGCAATAAATAATTCACCATTCAACACTATGTTGTACTACTATGTTGTGAAATCCCCTCTGTAGACGTATTATGTGATATTTTAATAGCATGAATCAGCCCGTCGGTCACTTGGGCTTTGGTTAAATGGTTACCCTAACTCCCTTACCCATATGTCTTTTATTAAACACAAAAAAAAGATTGAGGAGTATTCATAGAATAAGATGACCACAGTGCTGAGAGAGTCAGACCGTGCTCACGCTAGGCTACATAATTATGTGATGGTGTATTATTGCTGTGGGTTTGCTGCAAGGAACTGTGGCACGGCATTATGTCCTTTCCTTTTAATAAATAATGCTCCAGTGGACTCTGTGCTAAAGGCTGTCATCGCTGACACGTAGATATTACTGGGTCATTTAGCTCAGCAGCTTTCTTAAGGAGGCAGCCATGTTTTCAGGGTCACATCAGGTTCAGAGTCTTTTTTATGATACTATAAAGGGAGCCAAAGTTTCACAGAAGATTTCATGATACTTCTAATAGAGATATGAACAACAGCTGAGATCAAACCTTAAGGCAATTTAAAATAACGGGGTCTTTACAAAATGTTACATGAGGAAACGTAGTAGTTATACAGTCCTGTGGCTACAAGGTAAACTCATTCTTTGGCAAGGTACGAGCCAGGAACCAATCCAGTAAGGCCATTTCTTTCCACTGTCCACCAGCCATCCTCACCTTGATCAATGACAACCACAATGTCCCCAAAAGATAGAGAGAGCTCATCACCCCCCTAAACAAGGACAGAAACGATTCATTTAATAAAAGATTATAACACGTATCCCTCAAAATCAAAACAGATTTTGTCTTATGCAGAGGTTAAGAAGCTGACCTGCGCCACATAGTCATACAAGGCTTTGTACTGGTCGCTGCTCAGCTGGGACCCCTGAAATCCAGGAATGGAAGCATACACTCCATCGGATGTTTCTGCTGAGGAGATTGAAATATAAACACAATCACCACTGGATCAGTCAATGTGTGTGTTCATTGGCTGAATACAATGACTTGTATTCATAATTTTTGAGTCTATCTTTTCAGGCAAGTAGTGGACATACAGAAAGCATTTAAACGCATGAAGTTTAAATGCTTTCTGTATGAAAACAACCTTCAAAAAACATAACTCCACAATGCTTCCACATGAACCCTAATTAGGAATCACCGGTGTAAAGAATAACAGTATGTTACTTGGAGTTTCTCCACACGTTGTGTTGCAAGGATAAAGTAGCTTTCACAACAATATCTGTCATCATTCTGGAAATTGCAGCGTAACTTTAATAACTTACCTACTACACCAGTAGGTTGCGCTGGTTCATTAAGGCTGAGTTTGGAGCCGGTGGAACAGTTTCCCTGCAGGAGATTTGAAAACCTACAAATTGGGGAAAGCACTCATAAAAATGAACAGACGCATTCATATTACGTAATAATCCTCTGTCATCGTTCATTTCTTAATGGTGCTTTCCGTTGTGTAATTTTGACCTTTTCATGACTCCCCCCACGAAGCCAGCGCTGCCGTTTCTGTCAGCCGCAGCGTCCCTCTCGTAGTAATTTTGGTATTCAATTGGAGCTGCGGAAGAAGCATTGAAATTTGTTTAATAAAATATAAATTTCATGCTTCAGGGGTTCACAATGTATCGCCTGTTTCCGAAAGTGCCAAACATTTTAACAGCAGCTGAGAGATAATATTAAAATTTCCAACGTGGAACATATTCAAATCAAAATCAGGAAGGCTGCAGGACAGGTGTCTACCTGGGGGGGTTGAGCCAGTGCGTTTCATCTCCACAAAGCAGTTGTTGTCTGCGATGATGTCACACTTTTCCAGTGTTTTCCTCACAACCTCATAACACTAAAAGACCAGTTTGAGACCAGAATGAGTTTTACATTTTACTAGTACAATATACAATAACACATATGGACGTGTGAAAACACATACCTCATCATCTTTCACACTCTGCATTGATAAATGGTTACAGTGTACCCACAACGCATTTCTTATTATGCTGATGCGGTCCTCTTCCTGTTGTTGAAACAGCTGCAAAACGTTTGAAGAACAATACCTTTAGGACACTATACAGTATAGTATGAAATATAGTGAACAACAAACGTGTCCAGCGTGGTCACTTGAGTGCTTTTTGATGCTTTCAAATTTACATGTATGTATTTTACAATGAACAGCTTTTAACTTTCCTCTTTTGTTTTGTTCCCTGCCCTATTGTGTGTGTGTGCGTGTGTGTGAAGTGTTTTGAAACAGAGATGAATAGACGAGTTAAATGGCAGCTTTAGTTTTGTTGATGTTATCACGCATAGGAAAGCTTTGTTGCATGGAAACATTTTTGCAGATTAGTGACTCACTTTATATTCTGCTTATAGGAAGTGTTGCACATCCTCATTGACCAAACAGGCCCCGGGTATTGCACTCTATTGGTCAAAATCTGTACATTTTAAAATGCCTGAAACCATAGCGTGCAGTAGGAGGAGAAAAGCAGCTACTAGTTCTGTACTTTACCTCACATGTGCTGATATGTGTTGATTCCCATTCTTGGCGAGTCTTGTCAAGCTGTTCAATGTTTGAGATGTAACTTTTCTCTAAAGATAATTGAAAGAAGATAGAAAGAAGGAGATAAATGAATAACACAGGTGTAGAGTTTACATACCTCATATCTGTATATGGACTTACATACCACACTGCATAGAAGCTTATTTATAGAATACTTAACAAAGGGGAAGCAAAAGTGACCATCATGTTTTAAAAAAAGTGTTCCTGGTAAACCATAGCCAGGACTTGAAACAACTGCTTCCATTATTTGTCCTTACCGGCTTCTTCTGCAGCTTCTCTGCATTGTTTAGATTTGTTGTTCATCTGAAAAAGGAAAGAAGAACACATAAAGTTACACCTTTTGACACGATCTCTGTGAAATACAGGTTAAAAGCCACAGCTAACACATTTAAAATTATATAATGAAGTAAATAATGAAGTCAGAGGCAAAGTGCATTGAATTTCCCAATCTGCCAGTGTTGAAACTGTAGAATAACTGTCAGCATTGTTTGAGAAACTATCGCACTGGTCGCCAACAGAAGCAATTCAATATACCTACATTTGTTGTTAGTGTCTGCATTGTTAATGAGGTGCCCAGTAGATTGTAAAATGCCAGTGGCTGCTTTTATGACACAGACTGTTGTACAATACTATAGCATGTTTAATAGATTACTTTTTTTTGCCTTGAACATAAAAACTATCTTTCAAGAGACTTTAACGTTTAAAAACTAAAAACATTTACGTATAACATGGAGTATAGCATTTTCATCAGCATTTTACAAGCATGATTTGGTGACATTACAGCTAAACTGCAAGCTAATGACAGTTTAATATCCTGCTTACTCAAGTGTGGTGTGGAAACCTGCGTGTACACACTGTACACTGAGAATGGATTATTCTGTGAAATAGAACACATCTTGAACTTTTGAACTGAGTAATGTTTGCATCTTTACAGATAGGAGGGAGAGGGAGAAGATGATATTTAGAACTTTCTAATTAAGAAATTGAACATTTTGTAGCAAAAAAAAAAAACATATCAGACACTAATTATTATTCAGCATTGTAGGGAGGGGGCATCTTTAAAGATTCGTTGGTTAGGCTTTTTTTTTTTTAAAACACCCCGATCTGCCAGCTGTGGACAGAAAAAGGACACTATGGTAGTAAAAATAGATTACATAAACAATTAAAAACTGGCACACAGCACACTCATCTTTTTAGAAGGTCAAATCTGAAATCTTGAAAATCTTTGCACTGGATCAGATTCAAATTCACCTTTTCAATCTGTTTGGGAGTGGCAGTGGGTGTGTTGCCCATCTTCTCAGCGGTTTGCTCTGCCTCATCTGCCTCCTTGCAGCGCTGCTCATAGGACCTTTTAGACTAGGGTGGAAGCAGAACAGAAACCACATGAAATTATTGCATTCTCGCTTTATTCATCAACACCCCTCGACAGGAAAAGGGAGGAGAGGGGGTGCATACATGCAGTCAAGGAAGAGGAGCTTGTGCAGAAAAAAACAAAAAAAACGTGTATCAAGCAAGCCCTCACTTCCTTCTTCTGAGCAAGGAGAAGTATGAGCTCAGGCCTTTAGACATGTTTACACTGAGGTTATGGCTAGCATGTATTTTGTTGCAGAAATGTCTTCCTGTACCAATATATACTTCTCTGCTAAAGCACACTTCATGCACTATTTTTATACAGGCAGGCTATAGCTGCACTAAAATTGTACCTGAGGTCATTCAATCTGCAAACCATCACCACAATTATATAAAGAGTAATAAATAAATGATAATAATCATGTAAGATGGATTGACCTTACATCTATTGTTTTCTTGTAGAGAGAGACTTTTGTCTTCTGGACCTTCTCCATTATGACTTCAAACTGTGAAAGACAACATAATTTTAAAAAGTCATCGACCACAATGCGAGAATAAACTCTTTTTAGACTTCCTCTGTATGCAAATGAAAGGAAAAGGAAAAGAAGCTTGTCACATGTACCTTCTTTCTCTGTTCTTTCTGTCGATCTCTAAACTGCTCCATTCTCTTGATCTCCTCCTTTAGTGATCCAGAAAGCTGAATGTGCAAGTTTCCTACATTTTCAATTTCTGAAAAAAACGCCCAAAACATGCTATTATAAAAACCTCAACGGAGATATGAAGTACACAAGAGAAAGAATGCAAGAAATATCTTCTGTGCTTACGTGCTTTCATATCATCAAAAGCTGTTCTCAAAGTGCTGTGAAAACAGAATCAACACAGGCCATTCTTAAAAGATGCTTCACTTCATGCGTTGAAATGCTTTCTGTATGTCCACTACTTGCCTGAAAAGATAAGACTCAAAAAATGATGAATATATCGATGCACACATACCAGATCTCATATAAACCACCAGCCTTGCGGGCAATTGTGACCAGTTCCTTGCCATATTTCTCCTCTGCTGATGCTCTACATGAACAAAACCACAACAGTGTTGAGTCACGCAGTTATGTGGTCACTTTTTTTAAGCAATTTACAAGAAATTCATGCCCACCTCATTTTTAAGAGCTCCTCCATATCTTTGCATGTCCGTCGGCCATCATTAAGTCGCTGACTGATATTCTCGTACCCGATATTACTGATGAAGTCATCTCCCTGGAACAATAAACACCAAACCAAGTCATACTTTCAGTACTTTTACACACAATGTTACATTTGGTAATAAATGTAAATCAACCATTTCTTTATTGCTTTAGTATTTGAAAGATCTGAACCATCACATTTATGTAACAGCTCATAATTTTACTGATACTCAACAGCAAGTTTTATTTTGATGACTTCTGAGACACAGAGATGCAGTAATCTCTCTAGACATCACCTTGCTAGAATGGAAAATGTTATTCACTGTTTCGGGTGTCTGAATGAAAAGCAGCCAAGTTGGAAAAGTACCAAAAATCCCCTCTCATGTAAGTAACACTTACATAAGAGATTAAATGGTGTGAACATTTCTGATGTTCATTTCTTTTGTCTCTGAGTCAACATTTACATGACAATGCTGATACCAAGAGAGAATAAAGAGGAAAAAGGAAACACACGACTTCACAAAGTAAACTGAAGCTAGAGTTCAAATAGCCAGTTCCAGATTATTTGCTTCTGGTTATTGTCAATTTTTTACTGCACTGTGCTGATAACTGATTACATGGATGAGTAGAGTTCTGATCTGTTATCAGAGGCACGTAAGGAAGATGAAAATACCCAGTTTAACAGGAAGCCCAATAATGATACAGAACACATGGTGATCACATAACATTGTTGTGTTTAAGTGTTTTTTTTTTTGAGCTTCATGCATATTTTTATATATTATTTAGAGAGAAAGGGTTGTTTTGTTTGAAACCTGATTTATATTTAGATTAAGAGTATGAAACCCAGCAATAAAAAACAAGAACATTTATTTTTTGCCTACTGCCAACCTCAAAAAGTAGTTCAATAGTTTATGGTTTAATCAGAGAAACACTTTAGTACACATGCAGTGAGTTTCACAATGAGAAACAGAACAGCAAACCAGATTCGAGGTCTAAAGACAGGACAAAGTCTCTATGTAAAGTGTCTAATTGTAGTCAAACATAAGATACAGATAACTAAAATAAAATACAAGTGAACAAAATGAAAAGCATAAATACAGTAGAAGTGCAAAGGCACACGACATACATGAGTTCTAAAGTGAAAATGCTGAACGCGATGGTGACTTCACAGCTTCACAACTTTCAGCTTCAGTACAAACATCACAAAAAAAATGTAAGAATTAGTAGCATAACTAACTCACCCAGAAGGCATCTTTAAATTGTAAGGTCATCTTTGCAGTTGGTAAAAACAGTCCCTGCTGAACTAATCCGCTCAACCTGAAGTCACTTTCTAAAAAGCAGGCGTGTTAGCAGGCTGCTGCTTGCTGCAAGTGACACGGATCATGGCACATTCAGGAAACCAGCCTTCAAACAGCAACACTCACTCACTTACTCATTTGATTTAAATGAGGAAGAGCTGCAACATGTCAGCAGTTACCACAACAGCTCATGTCAGTTCACTTTTGGCACAAATGAAAGGACAAATAAACACAATATATATATATCAGGGAGTTGCTGAAACACTACTGTGATAATTATGGATGGTGTAACTTGAAATAGTGACATATTACACTCGTGTTGTAATCGACAGTAGGTTTTCTTTTATGCCCATGTCATTGACACTGATCACAGCCAGATAATCTCAAGTGAGTGACGTATTGTAGCCCACAGGAAATAAACTTCATTCCATCTTCATGATAACTAATTACAACATCGTATGGTCTCGCTATAATTCATCATGTGATACATGCAGCTGCCTGCCGTAGTCTGTCACTTCACTGTTCATGAATGTTTCTTGATTTTTCAGAACTTCAGACTCTGAGATCTGCCCATCGCCATCATGGTCCATTTCCTTGAGGAGATGAAGAGCCTGATGACATGAGAGCAGAACGAGGAAAATACATCACTGGATATGCTTATTAGGTCACACGTTCAGGCCTGCTTGTATGACACACATGCACTCACCCACTTGTCAAGAGTACGATGCAACGACCACGTTTTTTCCACATGTCTGGACCTGTACCTATCAGCGAACTCTCAAATGTGCTTTCATCTTTGTAACGCTACGATAATACCCTCTCGATTGATCACACCCTCACTGTTTCTATTGAACAAAAGCCAGCTGAGCTCCTGCCTCCGTGCCTCAACAACGGCTTCTTTTTCAAATTTACTTCTTGATATCTTGATACAAAATCATAATCAACTGGGACTGCAACTGGAGCACAATTAGATGTTAACTGTGGCATATATTGGACTTATAAGAATATAAGCATTTGTTGCATTTGTTATGTTTCTCCACTCATTCATTCAGGTTTTTCCTTGAATTTGTCTCAAGGATCTGTAAATCCAAACATACTCGTTGACTGAAGAATTTTGCATTAATTCTACATATCACTCCACACACGTTGGAATAATTGAGCCTTACCTCTTCTCTTGCCGAACCGTAGCTGTTAGGTGCAACCCAGCGAAGCTGCTCCTCTCGATTCAACTTGCCATCCTTATCTTGATCATAGAGGTCTTTAAACCGCACTGTTTCTTCAATCTCCCATTGTGAAGGGGAATCCTCTGATAACAGAATAAACCGCACAGGGGATGACTAACGGGCTATGCACAGATCATTCTATGTTTCAAGACAACCTCTGTGGTCTGTGGTCTTACCTTCACCGCGAACATCTCCAATAAATTCACTTAGACTGATAAATCCATCTTTGTCGGTGTCGTACTCATTCAACACATCTTCAATGGCAAAATCCTATTTAAAAAAGGTAAATCGATCAATTTTAACACAGGGCACAAAGGGGACTCTTATAATAGGTGAAAGAATGCATTGTCATATCAAGTTTTGTAGGAGCAGAACATAAACTCATCCTACAGCCATGTGATCCACTTCGGATGGGTGTGTGAAGGCAAGAAACTCTGTCACATTCAGCCCAGATGTGCCATCAGCATCAGCAAAGTCAAAGCGCCTCTTCTCCTTCAGATGGAGCTAATGGGGATTAAATAATCCTACGTTAGGGTATTTCAGATAAATTAGGCTGTGGTGTAATGTGATTATTAACAATATAGGTATACCTACATGTCTGAGAGACTCTTGCTCTGGATCATCAAGAACAGCAACGTCATCAAAACTAATGAGCTGGTCGTGAGCAACTGTGTTGTACTCCTGCCATGTTACAACACCATCTTTGTCAGTGTCAAACTCAGGAAATCGCTCCTTTGCGTCATCCAGAGCGTATTTTCTGTAAACGTGCTGAATCCATAGCGTGACTTCCTCTGTGGATGAAGCACAGAAGAGTGAGTATGACCTTCCATCACCTCTGTTTATCTTTGATTTCTTTACAAAATGCTTTGAGAGACATGAATGTACCTGCACTTAGCAGACTGTCTGCATTTGTATCAATCTTCTTTACAATCTCCAAGATCTTTTTCCTCTGTTCTGCTGGGCTGAGTTTCTTTATCTCCTCAGTGTCCTGGAAATAATACATAAGCAGGTGATGAATGAAGAGTAGAACTTGGGCTGAAGGGTGTAATAAAATGAGGACATTTATTTATATATTTAAAAACCTCGTCTCCCAGCAGGATGTTCATGTCATGTTCAGGGTTGTGCTGCTCGCCAGTGTAATGATCTTCATGGAGATGTTTATGAGAGCTTTGTCCAAGTCCAAACTGAAGGACCAGCAACACCAACAACGCAGAGGATGCCATCTGTTGAATAAAACCATGAATGGGTGCTCACAGTTTCCACGACAACTACAACTATGCGACCTTGTGGTCAGCTGGTGGAAGTTCAGACTAACTAAACTTTGAGTCTCGTCTTGCATCATGATGAAAGCTACTAAAATGTACCAGGAACAAATGCGTGTGAGATGAAGAGAGACAGGCCGATAAGGGCAAACACAGGCCGGGCACACATGTTAGTCTGTCTAGTTTTAATGAATTCCTGTTTATACTTCATGTGTTTGACAGAGAATGAGGATGAGACATGCAGGCAAACAGCAGCTAACAGCGTTAGCCAAAACAAATAGGCTAAAGACAAAGCAAAGAGGCTAACAATAAGGCAACAAAGCTGACAGATAAGTGCAGATTTATTACAGATCATTAACACATTTATTAAGTGGAAGATGTTATTACCGTTTAAAGTTCTCCGTACAGGGGTTTACGTTTTTGACGTCGTTCACCCTTGTACATACGTGTACTTCCGGTCGCGAGTTTCAAAATAAATGTTTTACCAGCGCACGTAAATCCAGGTTCAGCTTAGATATACATACAGGGGTGACTGAAATATACAAAGATGGTTTTGAGTTCCCAAAATATACATTGCAAATCTATAGGGGCGACTGAGAGATAATGCTGGCACATGAATGTGCTTTTGCTTAACTTCTTCTTGTCCTGCTATGATGTTGGTACTAAACTGGATGTAAAGGTCATTTTGACCAGTTTATATTTCCAGTGTATTTAGTTTTTTATTACCCATGGGATTTTCATTTAATTGGTAATGCCTTCAAAAAAGGTTAAGTCTGGGGCTACTGGACTGTTTGTAGATCTGTGAGGATGTTTCACCTCTCATCCAAGAAGCTTCTTTAATTCATTGGTGATGAATGATGGACACTTTTTGAACACGTTAAGATTAATTTAAAACCAACATTAAAATAAATTTAAAAACAGAGGCAATGTAAAAGGTGAAGAGAATAATATAGCACATTTGAAAGAGAATATAATATAAAGAAATGAACACATACAGTATGCAACATCTAAGTAAGTCAATGATATATTTTGATGCTAAACCCAAAGTAAATGTGTTTTGTGACTTTGGGCTACAGAAATCAAATTTGATTTGATTTGATTTAAACCATATAGTGTTTGTTATACAAAATCATAACCATAATCAACTTTATTGGCCAACGTAGCTTCACAGTTATTAGGCAAAGGAAAGAAGCGCTACTGCCAAATGCTTTTATTTTGAAGGCAGGTTCACCTCTTTTCCGGTCTGTCTGTAGATGACTTTACATCACAATAAAATCTCAACCAAACATCCCGCCCGTTCTTAATGGTTGCTATGGTAGACACATTGAAGTCCCGCCCAAGAAAAATATGCCCCACCCATTGACCCAAAGTATGCTGAACATGATTGGCTGTCATGTGTGTCGTTTATATAATACCGTGACATGATTGGATAATCCCATCGCCGGTCAAAAATCTGAACTCTGCAGACTTCCTGCTTGTTAGGTTGTCCTCACTGTCATGTATTTATCTGACATGTTTTTCCATCAACTCTGACAACAACACCAGCATTGTCCGTAGACGTTTATTTCTCACCGTCTGAGCATCGAACACACCGCGGGTCGATGTCTAAAGATAACCGCCACGATGGACGACGGCGTGGCGCTGGGCAGCACCGTCTCGGCCCAAGAGTTAGCCAAGGTGGGGACGGGAGGGAGAGGTCTGGTAGCAACAGCTCAGGATCCTCGCATGGAGGGGGCAAAAGCAAAAATGCATCCATAACCGCTCTGAAGGTACGTAATGACATTTTAGCTGAGACACGGCAGTTGATTTATGACGCTCTCTTGGCGCGCTTGAGCTCAGTGACTAAATGGGTTCACCTGGCTTACAAACCCAGTGGGAGAGGAGCATTTTTGGGTGACCTTACCTGTCGGAGGTGTGATGTTGGCTGCTCTGTTCCTAAAATGTTTCACTCTCTGTCAGTACTTTTGATAAACACACCCACTCATGCATTTTAATGACACATTCGGAGATTTATGTGCATAATATATTGGCATATCATCATTAAAGAAAAGAGTAATGTTGTCTAGGGTAACAACAGTAATAAACAGGACAGGTCTGTTTCTGTAGATGGTAAGGTGTCCTGCCCTCCCTGTCTGTCCAAACTTCTTCCTTCAGACTTTGTAAGTTTTGTAAGTCAACCATGTGGAGTTGTGTGTTTTGTCCCCCCAGCAGCCCAATGCGTCACAAAGTGCCAAGTTCAGTCAGACCCAGAGCATCAACCTGTGTGGTTAATTTCCAGGCTTGCATTAGTAGTGCACGCTGTCTCTGAGCCTGCAGCTATACTCTCATCACTGGCAACACAGAATGGGGGGCAGAGCGTCAGGCCTGCTGTGTTCACATGACTGCGCAGTGTTGTGGCAGAAGGAGAGTGAGAGATGAGAAACAGAGCGAGAGAGAGAGAGAGAGAGAGAGGGCTTTGATGCAGAGCAGGGAAAGCAGAGGAGAGAAGCTGTAAATATAGGAAGCAGCATGCAGTAGAGAGCAGAGGAGAGTGGCAGGCAGATAGACAGCAGCAGGCAGGCAGGCAGTCAGTCGGGCCTAAGAAGTGGCTGCTAACTCAGCAGAGCATTGAAAGCTCAGACTAGATTACAGACAGGGTTACAGGCAGAATAGTCAAAGAGGAAAGGCCGGACTTTGGGGGGGGGGGTGGGGGGGGCTACGGAGCATTTGTCTCTCTCAATTGCCACTGGGAGAGGAGTTGACACAGCTGGGCAAGTTGCTATAGCAGTGTGGACTACACAGTGAGAGTCTATTTTGGTCCCGCCGTCAGATGACGATGTCACCTTGCACAAGTGGCAATGCTGGTGAGGGGGAACAGGTTGCCTGAAGTGGGCTGCAAAAGTATGTCAGGGGTGGATAAGGACGAGGAACCTGCTTACAGACTGTACTTCTATTCTGTATGTATCCTCTAATCTTTTTCATTTTCTCTGTGTCTCACCCACTTGCCTACTTGCATCTGTTTGTAGACCATGCCAAAAGGGAAACCTTACACTTGCCCCTTACTCAGCACAGTCTAGAAAATAAGTACTCTCTCTCTCTCTCTCTCTCTCTCTCTCTGGTGCATGGGAAGGGTCGCCTGGCCAAGAATGCAACACAAGTTATGCCCCCACAATGTATCTTATTTTTCTATGGTGCAGCCCAGGAGACAGCTTGTTTGCAGCTGATTAAGTGGATCAAGACAATGTTGCTGCACACAGTTAGCCATCGGTTGTCAGTAACTAACGTATTCTCACAACATTCATCGGTCATCTAATGGCTGGCGAATCCCAGGAAACGCAGTGTAAATATTTACAGTTTGTAGATGGGAGACTGTGCATTGATGCTGAGCCACCTCATCAGTCCTTGCACATTTTAGAGTAGCCTGTGTTGTTTGAAGCGCTCTTTATCTCTTTGTGGTCTTTTTCTACTTGGCCGAATAAAGCCCTGGCCACTCGACATGTAAAGAATTTTGCTCACCAAAAGTAGGTCGGCCGGGTATCTCCCTTAGGGACATTAAATACTATCCAAGTAATACACACATGCTGTTGCTGCATGTGTAACTCCTAATGAGTCATGTTCACATTATTCTGCTAGCCTTGAAGGATAGAATATTGTTGCATGGTATTTTTTTTTTTTTTACATAAACCCTGGCCTAATTACCACTTGTTCTTGGATTAAAAAAACTGTATCCTTCTTTTTTTTTTATTTGCAAGTGTGGCAGAGTGAATGGCTCTGCTGTAGCTTTCTTGTCAGAGTAGTGGTGTTAGTGAGAGACAGCCAGGAAAAGCGAGAACGGTTTGTTCCATGACTCATTTGCTATTAAGAGGAGAACTGGCTCTTGATTTTTGTGTTTGTTTCAGGTAATGATGTATTTTGAGTCCGAAACCACATTTTACAGTTGTATGACCAAAATAGTCAAGTTTGCACAGGAGCTTTTTTTTTTTGAACATTTGATTAAATTACTTGTGCACAGAAGTGTTACAGGCTATTCAACAGTGAGAGGGAACACGCCAAGTGGAAGATCCACCGTGATAAGCCTCTTGGGTATTAGTTTCTGCGTTGTTTTGTAGTCAGATTGATAGAAGTGAGAATGTTTAGTGATGTAAGTTTCCAAAGCCAAATAATATCAAGTAGGCCACTGTGTATTTTGCAGCAGATGCTATGTTTCATAACGGGGCATCTTAATCTCTCATAGGCTGTGGATGTGATGAATTTATTTTGTTTCACAGTATCTACTTCACCCGCGGTTACAGCGGTGCTCACTGATGCATATTCAATGTGTAGGTCAACCATGATGCATGCCTGGCATAAAGCGGGTTTAAAGCGCCTGCCTCTAGCCGTTTTTTGTCACAGTCGTGCCACTAGATCTCTTCCATAAACTTAATGCTTGTAGCTTTGTGGCCTGAAATCTGGCTCACAACAGTTAGTGACGGGCAGACTCTTTTCACAGAATCTCTGTTATCGTACACTCATGCTGTTTGCCCCACAAAACCGTGTTCTTATGCATTTCTAGTCTTTATTTACATGTTTGAGTGGAGATAAAATATTATACATAATCTTTGTGGGTCCAAGTCAGTATGTCACAGATACAGTAGTAATTTGATTGCATTGGTTTGTCATTCATCCTGAGTGAGTATTAAGCATCCCACTCCCAGTTTGAGTGAACGGCTTATTTGGTCTTGTTCAGTTTGACTGAATGATTGTAGCTGTTATGCTCGGGACTAAATGCTGGATTCAACTTGAGTCACGCATCGACATCCCTTTATTCAAGACAATGATTCCTGCTCATTCATTGGTTATCTCACGTCCTGTGGTTTGAGTGACTTGGTACATACTGGACGCCACTTCTGACACCACACTTGACGCTATTAACCACTAACCAGTGATAAGACAAATTATTTATAATGTATATTGAAATGTGCTCTCCCGTTATTTAAGATATATGTAGCTATTAGGAGGTTAGGAGGTTTTGATTAAAAAAAAAAAAAACTACAAAACATAAAAAAATAAAAATATGAAACTACTTAAACTGCTATAAAAATGAGTGTACAGAGTGTATTATAATGGAGGTAACCATGGCAACAGTGCTCATGCTTCAGGCTGTGTGGTTAGCTCACAAGTAAACCATTTGGTTGTACGAATAAAGTGATATTCTATATTTACTTTTTATATCTTTCATGGGATTTGTTGAGTATGTAACTTATAATTTAAATTTATGAAAACATGATGTTTTTAAGAAGCATCCTTTCATTTTTCTATGCGTGGACATGAAATGAGCATATTGCATTCCACGGAGAGTTATGGACTTAGGGCAGAACATGCTTCTCAGTTTTGTGTCCATTATTCCACAGCTTGTTCATCGTAAATGTCAGGACACCTTGAGTTTGTCAGAGTTGTCACGCGTCTCATAATTGGCTCTGTGAAACAAGCCTAATCTATGGTAGCACCTTATGAATCGCACATCTATTTGTCACATGTGTCATGTCATGCTGCTCCACATCCATCTTTTCTTTGGCTCTTGGATAAAGTTCAGAATGGACGTGTCGAATCTGTTTCTCCCGCAGGCGTCTTTTCAGCGCTCCAACAGCCATGACAAGGTGAGGAAGATAGTTGCCGAAGAGGGCCGTGCTGCTCGAAACCTCATTGCCTGGAGCGTACCTGTAGAGAACAAAGAGGAGGAAGGTTGGTAGCTGCATGCAAAACAAACTTTCTGTCAGAGGCGTGAGTCTTCACTGGCCTCATTAATCGATTCAGTTGTGATTCACCTGTACAACTTTATTGTTCAGCCTAGGTTGGAAAACCAACAATCACTGTCAGTAGGTTATAATTTTGTTCTGCTGCAAACATGAAACATGTCCTATCAGTCATCGATGCACAATCATCAACATGAGCATTACAATGCACCTTAGAATCAAGAAGTTTCCACACCTCTACTTTCTGTACATGCTAATATGTCTTTATTCTGCATTGTGCCAAAAAGTATAAAAGGATGTTTTGATTGTTTAGATCTTCTTTTTGGGAAGTGTTAGTGATGAAGTTTACTTTAGGTGTATTTCCCACGTCCTTTGGAGCAGTGGAAGATTTTTTTAGTCATTTATTTGGAGCATTACAGTGACCATCTTTGGCAAAGTCACACGCAGTCTGTAATCACACCCAAACCAGACAGTGCTGTTCTTTGTAATACAATCTCAGCTGGGACACAATCATTTTTCATGCCATGGCTAGACTGATAAATGATGAGAGTGCTGAGAAGCTCTTATGTGGGCTGAATTTTACACTGATGTCTCGTTCTCTATTGTGTTGAATGTTATATTTTTGGAGGCACAGGTCACACTGCTGCACTCCGGCTCTCAGTGTTTGGTTAACAGAATATTATGCAATGGGTTTTGAGTTGTTTACACAGTGTCTTTTTAATGTAATTATTTAAACCCTGAAAATCCAGAAACCCCAATCACAGCCTCTCACTCTCTCTCACTTTTGCCCTGGCTCTTCTTTTGTGGGTCACTGCAGTTTTTTTTTTTTTTTTTTAATTCTGGGCTTATTTGCTGCACTTGAGTTTATGCCAGCAATCTTCAAACTGCCATATTCCAGTCTAATGTCTTGTGAGTCGCTCTGTTTATATGCGTCTTCCTGCATCTGAATAGTCCAGTACTCTCCACTTAGGGTTATTGTTTTGTCCACATGTCTCATGTTGGATTCATCAACAATCACTCAAAACCACATTACTGTGACTACTTTTGCCCTGATCTTCATACTGTAGATGCGTGTTGACTATTACCTTTATCTGGATCAGTAGAGATCTAGTTTGTTTCATCAGTTGCTATATTTAAAACATTTTTTTTTCTTCTCCACTCAGCAAAGTCCAAAGGCAACTCCAGTGGCAATTCCAGGGCACAGAGAATCAATTCTGGACAGCAGAGGAATAAGAAACAGGTCGGTATATCATCTTCCTTCACCAGAGGGCACTATTCACCAAGCTAAGTCATCTCTTCCTTTAGCCCCTCACTGCAAGTGGATCTGTGATGGTCATAAAATTGTTTTTGCATAGTGTAAATCATTCTTGGAAAAGGGGAGCAGCCCTAGTCTGCAACCAAAATCTGAATGAAACTTCATTTTTAGTCTATAGCCTTAGATCTTTTAGATTTTTTTGCATAATGTTTGTGCATGGCATGGGGTGTTTTATGATGACAAGACTGTCAGCAACAATTTGTCTGGGCTAGTAAAACATTATTTAACTGAATGTATTATTATCTTTGAATGACCACATTCTTCTAACTCCTAAATACTTATTTACAAAGTAGAATGCAAGAATTCATTTGCAAATCCTTTCTGATATTTAATCGAATGCAGTACAATGACAAGATGTTCAATGTTCAAACTGAAATATAATTTTTTTTTACAAATATACATTTACTTTGAATTTGATGCCTGCAACACATGGCAAAAAGGTTGGGATGGCGGAAACAAAAGGCTGTAAAGTTGTGGAATGCTCAAAAACACCTGTTTGGAACATTGCATAGGTAAATGGGTTAAGATTCAACACTGTTTTTTTGGTGAAGTGGTGAAGTAGCCCAACAGTTTAAACACAATGTTTCTCAACACACAATTGCAAGAACATTAGTGATTTCACCATCTATAATCCATAATATCAAGTAAATATTCCAAAATTTCAGAGAAATCTTTGCAGCAAGGCTGAGAAACAACACCGAATGCCTGTGACATTCAATCCCTCAGGAGGCACTGCATTAACAACTACAACAATGGCTATATAAAGGATATTACTACATGGGCTCAGGTACACTTTAAAAATGTTGCTGGTAAACTCTCTTCATTGCTGCATCTTCAAATGCAGATTAAAACTCCATGCGTAGCAAAAGAAGCTGGTTAGTGGAAGTTCCTTGCACATCTGTTGCACATGGGTAACTTTCACATCTGTGAATGCACCATTGATGCTAAAATGTACATACATACATGTTTTGGAGAAACCTATGCTGCCATCCAGATGATGGCACGTCCCTGCTTATTTCAGCAAGAGGATGTCAATCCGCGTTCTACACGTGTTACAACAGTGCGGCTTTGCAGTAAATGAGTGTGGGTACCAGACTTGGCTGGCTGCACTCCAGACCTCTTTATGAAATGCAATATACAACAATAGAGCCTGGACTGTTGTGCAACTGAAGTTGTGTATAAAGCAAGAATGGGAAAGAATTTCACTTTCAAAACTTGAACAATTAGTTCTCAAACACTTACTGAGTGTTAAAAGATGTGATGTAAACACGTCCCTGTGCCAACCTTTTTTGGAAAGTTTATCAATTTGGACATGAAATATCTTCTCTTTGTTCTGTATTCAATTGAAAATAGATAAAAGGATTTGCAAATCATTTCCCTCTCCTTTTAATTTTTTGGAATCAGTGTTATATTGATACTTTCTTATGAAATACTTCCTGACACACTCTGGGGTCTTGATTTCCACGAGGGGTTTTCCCTGATGTTAGCATGCTTAGTAATATAAGGAGTATAATAGCTGCACCTCCTGCCCCAGCCAACACAAAAAAAGGGCTGTGTCTTCTCTATATACTGTACATGTAAACAACTAAAGACTTGCATCGACACCGTAATGAGTTTGTCATTGTGATCATAATGTTTGCTTCATGCTTTGTCTCTGTCTCTCTGTGCAGAATGCTGGTGTGGAAAGCAAAGGCACAGTTGCTGCCTTGTTGGACAAGGGGGCAGAAAAGAGCCCCACCAAAACCAGGCATCCCCGCAAGGTGGACCTGCGAGCACGCTACTGGGCTTTCCTCTTCGACAACCTGCGTCGGGCTGTGGACGAAATCTACGTCACCTGTGAATCTGATCAGAGCGTCGTAGAATGCAGGGTTAGTGTGCCTTGAGGAGAAGTAGAAATGCAAACTCTGGTTACAGGATCAGGTGGTGAAGGATCTGAACTGATCAAACAGGAATCCCTACTTTGGGGAGACTGAAGAGTGTTAGGATTTATGAACACTAGAGGGAGACATTGAGATCATAACATAATCTTTACCTCACAGCTCGCATTCCTCTTGATTTCTGCTTTATGTCAGAGGGGCTCTCTGAAAGCTCGCTGGTGAGAGAATTATCACAGGGCTCTCTCTTGGGCCTGGCTGGACTGAATATTGATGACAGACTGTAAACAATATTGTATATGCATTGTGTTTGTCATCAGGAATTTGCTGAAATGAGGCGTGGCCATTTTTGCACATAGATTTAACAGCATTTTTTTTTTTTACACTTTTCTCCGTTTCGTGGATGGATTTGTTTAGTTTCGGCACAGCCTTGGAGTAGTGCTTTGATGTTGCTGCAGGACGTACTGGCATGATATTGCTGGTCCTGCGTTTTATTGATTCTTCTGCCATGCTGCATTATGCTGAGCATGGTTCTGGTGACGGTCTGCGGTCAGTACCGTAGCCCAGTTCCCTGTGGTGTGGTTGGCTTGCTGTCAGTGCCACAGCGCAGCTCCCTGTGGTGTGATCAGCATGTTGTCAGTTGGCCTGTGTCAGACATCTGGCCAGTAGGTGTTTTTTTCCCCCCTCATACCACTGTATCTCTCTACACCCTAATGCCGTCTAATGGCCATGGAGCTTGGTGCTGTTCATAATCCCCCATCCCACCCAGCTTGGGCTTAATGGACACTGATAGATGATGGAGTCATCTGGAGGGGAAGCAGAGTGCTCCGATATCCCCCAGCCACAAACCCCCAATGTAGCTGTGGGCAGTCTGCATTGTGTGCTCTCACACAAATAGCTGACAATTTTCCACCCGAAAACATATGGACGTAAACATAATCATTGTCAGGAAGTTATGCCTAACTTTCTGCAGTGTTACTGTAATGCTTTATATAATTTTTAAATGAGAACTTCAGCACTGACCTGATTTAACGTTTTCCCACTCAAGCGGAAATTGTTCACCCAGCAAGGTCATTCACACACACTCTTTCACAGCCCCCACGCCTGAATCGTTTCTAGCAACTGTACTTTTATCCTATCTCTGATTTATTAGGCATATCACCAAGACCAGACAAGAAAGGTACTGGCGTTCTTGTTTGCTTGGTGTATATATATTTATTTTTGAATGAACTGAAACGGACTATTCCGGTCTTAAATAATAAAAAACAAAAAACAGTATAAACTGTGAATTATTTACTTGAGGTCACTTGAGTCACTCTAACCTAGGCTGTACCTGTTCATTCTTGTTTCTATATATGGACCACAAGCTTTTACTACCCATCCTACTTTATGGCAATGCCTCTGGAAGGTTAAACATTTTGTCATTCCTCATGAAATGTTATGTGAGGGTTGTATTTAGGTGAGTATGCCTGTTAACATGCTGAAAGCCACTTTATGGTGCCTTCACTCACTGTTGGTTTATCTGTCAGAGGAGCGGCAAACCTCTCTCCATCTCGGCCTTCATTACCAAATGAACGCCAGGCCGCAGCGGTGGTCTTTGCCTGTTAACCAGCTCTAATCAGCAGACCTGCTGCTGGACACATCTTTCACTGGCGTGACTTGTCTATTAACTAAAAGCACTGTGAAGCTTTACTCTCAATTACCACTCCCTTCACGCTCCCCATCAATCAGTTGTGTTCGTTTCATTAGAGCTCTGGGGGAAAAAAAGCTCCACACAGCCCACCACCCCTGGATAACTGTGAGTCAGTCCAAGTGCAGATATTAGGAATTTGCCTTCGCTGTTCTTCCTCAAACTTTTCAATCAAGTGTTTGTCTTTTGCATATGGACATGTATGGGCTAGCTCCGGCTTGCCAGTAACACTCTTCAAGGTCTCTCGGTCACTTTTTAAACTGACTTTCATGCCACATTTTGACTCTCACCGTGCATTTCTTTCTGTTGTATGCAACTGATCCCAGAAATAGTTCATATCACAAGCTGTAGAAGTAGAAAAACAGTAACAGAGATGCATTATTTTTTGTTTACATTATGCAGTGCATTCAAAAACACAGATTGTGTTTCAGTGCTGCATTTTACTTTTGGAAATTGCTGTCATATTTATGAAACAAAATGTACTCCTTTTACATTAATATTGTCAAACATACATTCATGTTTCAGCTTGTTGGTTTGTACATTGTGCCGTTCTTCATGTTTGTTTATAATCCCTTCATGATCATTCTCTGTTCTGTATCTGCTTGTCTTTAGGAGGTGTTGATGATGTTGGACAACTATGTACGGGATTTCAAAGCTCTCATAGACTGGATCCAGCTTCAGGAGAAGTTGGAAAAAACAGATGCACAGAACAGGTGCGTCTTCAGTTTCCTTTCTCTCGCTCCCTTTCTTTATCGCTTGCTTGTTCTCCCTCATTCTCATCCTCATTTACAATTGCTCCCTGAGGTGAAACTGGAAGTGCTGGTGTCTGGTCCCTGGCTTTGAGTCGCAAACAGAATGGATCAATAGCCTTGGCTTTAATTCAAAGAGATCCATGGGTTTATTGGCTTCTCTTTAACACAGTGACCACTGCAACCGTAAATTGACTAAGAAATGAAATTCCCAGTGCTGCCTCCCAATTTATTCATTTAAAGCGTACTGTTAATCAATAAGACAACCTGAAACTTTTACACTCTCCATTTATTGCATAAATTGCTGCAAGTGAAACAGCCATTTAACTGATTTGCAGAAGTGCGAGCCAAGTCGGTGTGTGTGTTTGGCAACCAGGAATCGCAATTAGTGTTAGTTTAGTAATGTTTGCCACTTTTACTTTGTTCAGGCCTACGTCTTTAGCCTGGGAGGTGCGTAAGATGTCTCCAGGACGTCATGTGATGCCAAGCCCATCAGCGGACAGAATGGTTCCTTCTCCGGGAGCACGTCGGAACCTCAACTTTGGGTGAGCTCTGTCTTACTGCCTTTGTCTCTAGTCACATTTTAAGTTGCAAAACTCCAAACTCAATTCTTCCCCCATCACCATTAGGCATTTGACTTTGATCAACACAACAATATTTGATTAAAATTGTATTATAAGGCATCCTGTTATTCACCAATCAATATTATATGCCTGTTTTTGAATGGTTTAGAAAATGCAGACTATGTTATCTAGCAATACAGCCATTGATTGCTAATGGTGAAGCATTTGTTTAATGCAATTTGTTGAGTCTCTCACTCTTTGGCCACAGAATCAGTGGTAGGTGTAGATGAAAGTGTCAGTTAAAGACTGCTGAAGCATCGGTTCAATATGTGCACTGCTCTGTAATCGGATGCTGCAGGAAATGGATATTGATCATGACGGAGGCCTGTTGTCCAATACAGTTCCATGCTATCTCTGAGAGGAGAGTGCTGGGGTGTTAGGGTGATAGGCAATGTCTTCAGACTGCTGAAGCGTCTCACACAGGCAGGACTACAGGAGCCGCTCAGAGATTAGATGTAATAAAACTTTAAATCCTACCTGCTGACAGTAAAGGCTTTACTTTACAGGTGCACATTTGTTTATTCTCATGCATGATGTGTGTGTGTGTCTTATTCAGTGGTCCTCCAGCAACACTGGCTGCATCCCGACTCTCCCACACAGGCCCCAGCTGGGCAGACCGTGTCAAATGCACTCAGTCCGTCCCTAGCTCCAGTCAACCGGCCACCTCCCCGGTAGAAAAACTGGGTAAGAAATCTCCTCCTGCTCAGGGCCAGAATGTACTTTGAGAAAATACTGTTCCTCTGAGACCACAGTAATACATCTTCCCCTTGATTGACACAGTACCTCATGTGTTCTCCAGGTAAAAAAGATGCTGAGGGCTGGGAGACCGTCCAGCGAGGACGTACTGCCAAACCTCGCTCTGCCGCAATAGTTGCCAAAGTAAGTCCTGTTTTGGCTCAAGTCGTTCCAAAACAGAGCAGCACCAAGTGTGACCAATCACATCCGCTGCCTCAGGAGGAGCAACAACTCCGTCCTCGGTGTCCCCCGGAAAAGGACGCAACCAAGACCGACACTGAGCAGCAAGCCCCTGTCGAGCCTGATCCCCCAGAGAAGGTTGGACGTTCAGAGAACGGGCACATGATGGAGGTACTGATGTTCAGTACCTTGTGACGTCTTTCTCCCTGAGCAGTCCCTGGATATCAATTATTCACGAAAAGCAGAGTAACATGAGTCCATTTTATCAGCCACATTTGTTTTTGTTTTGGGCTCCATGGTATTCATAGACAGACTGTCCAGACAGGCGTATCAACTTTAAGGCGATTGATTGTACACTGACATTTCAGAGGCAGAAAACCCATTTTCATTCTCATGAAATAAATACTCTGGCGATGCCTCAAGACACACTTGGTAAGAGTGCGTTATAGCCATCGGTTGATCTTGAAATACAATCAGTATTTCTAATCTATCAGCTTATTTTGATCATAATTGGATGTTTAGGGCATGTTAGTACCAGCTTTCCTGCATGATTTGTGTTTTTAAGCTACGTGTTGAGTATTGACTGATCTGGGTTTTCAGTTTGTTTTGTTATTTTTTTGTTATTGCTCTCATGAATTGCTTGAACTATGCATGTCTTTAATTGAGTTTGCGTGTGTTTGTGTGTGACTGTCGGTGCAGCCCCCAGCAGAGAGTGTACAAGACTCGGGGCAGTGTGTCGACGCACCCTGTGAAGACGCGCCTCCCCCCATAGCAGCTCCTACCCCATCCCAAGCCCCAGAGCCCACCCAGTCCTCAGCCACAGTCCCACCAACAGACATTACCTTATCAGTCCCAGTCCCAGCTCTGGCCCCCTCCGCATCCCCAGACCTTCCCCAGACGGATGGGCTCGGTGCACTGTTGGCCTTGGGGGACAGTGGGGCTGAGGGGGGCGCGTCGCAGGGCATGGCCACATCTGCTCCAGGACAGGCTGAGACTCCCATGGCAGCGGTGAAACTGGAGAGTGTGCTGGACCCCACAGAGCTTTCTACTGTGAGTGCTGAGAGATGGAGGAGCAGAGGGAGGGGAGGGCGGGGAGGGCGGGGAGGGCGGGGGTGGGGGTGGGGCAGGGATCCCTAAGGGTTCTTCACCGCCTAAACAAAGTCAATCTCAAGAAACCTCCAGACCAAATGTGCAGGCAAGACTGCATAGCTCTGTGTAGTGTTGTTATAGCACCGTTCACTGTGAAGAATAGCTGTGAGGAGATGACTTTTGTACTCGAGCAAGTGCTTCCAGGGTGTTGCCCAAAACAAATCTCTCAACTTGTTTTAGTTATTTTGGCCAATTTAAATATTCTGTGCGAAAAAATGCTGCAGAACATTTATTGAGTTTCCAGTTTATATTCAACCCAGCGTCAGATCCTAGGCAAAACATTGTCTGCCCACACCAGGTGTCACTGTTATTAAGCATCATGGAGTGTGTAAACACAGAGCTCCATACACTTAATCAAGGATGACTAAACCTCTAAGTGGGATACCATCAAATTTTGACAGGTAGTGAATGAAAACAAGTGGAAAAAACCTTGACTCAAATCTGCAGCGAAGGCTGTTTGGCCTCAAACACAAGTCTAGCCGTTGAGTATGCAGGCGATACTTGTGTGCTTAAGATTTCGAACTTTTTAACCTTCTCTCACATACCTCATCTGAAAGATTCTCTGGAGTAAACTGTGAGTCATTCCCTTATTATCTGTCATGTCACGGAAATGTTTAAAATCCCCAAATATTTCAAGTGGTAAACCATTTCCTAGCACAAAACCATCAGTTGCCTCCTTCCACCATCTCTTCATCCTCACAGTACATGTGACCTGCATGACTCTTGAATGCTTCCTCACTTGTGATTCTTGTGATGACTGTGTGGTACAAACTGTGACTGGGTTGATATGGTGTTCCCTTAAGTCTTTGGATCATGCACCCAAGTACAAATCAGGCCAACTGCACAGAAACTAAACTGTATTATTTCAGGTGTTTTTACATCCAGTTAGAATCATTTACCATATTTCAGTTTTCGAATAATTTGTCAACATAATTTACAAATAGGGAGCAGCAAAGGTATTAGAAACGCCTCTGACATAATGTCACAAATAATGAAAGTCAAACAAAGTTTCATATAAAACAATTTCTCCATTCTCTTCAGTTGTCCTGGTAAGTTGTAACAGTCAGCCAGCATGCACAATACAAGGGCCCTGAAACAGAAACCGCTAAATTCAATTCAGCCATCGTTAATTTTACTATTTATACCTATGTTGTTTTCTACTGCGGCATGTCAAAATGACATCCACGAAAAAGGGATATTATATTACAGTGACAGTTTTCTGTTTTCTTGGTTCCTCTGTGGTTGTTTGCATGAATTCAACATTTATGAAGTATGAAGTGTGAAATGCTGGGTGTATGAAGTGGTATCTGTGCTGCTATGTGTTCAGCCCCAATCCATGGCAGAGGTCCTTGCCAAGAAAGAGGAGCTTGCCGACCGACTGGAGAAGGCCAACGAGGAGGCAATTGCCAGTGCCATCGCAGAGGAAGAGCAGCTGACTAGAGAGATTCAGGCTGAGAACAATGACCTGGAGACCGACAATGAAAGTGACTTCTCTGTAAGATTAATCACACTTACTTGTACTGTACATGTTGAGCACCTTTGTTTGACAGCAAGTCAAAGTTTGGATTTAGATTTTTACTTCTTTGTATTCTGACACGTAAAAAAAAAAAAACATTTCTATCACAGGCTGGCATCGGCAACGGAGGTTGTGGAGTCAATATAGATTGGAGTGACATGCTGGCAGATTATGACGGTACAGTGGTCAACATCTAAATGAAAACATTCTTTGTAATTGTAAACATTACACTGAAGTCTATTTATTTTCCTTGCTTGTGTTTCTTGTAGCTCGTGAGCCATGGCGTCAGAGCACCTCATGGGGAGACATGGTAGAAGAGGAGCCCGCCCGGCCTCCTGGTCATGGGATCCACATGCACGAGAAATTGTCCTCGCCGTCACGCAAAAGGTGCAAAACATTTTTGACTTCATGCGATGCTTAGTTGTTCAAATGGACAGTATACACAGGACAATCAGTTTCTGTACTTTTTTAGTACATCCTGAACAGCACCTCACTCTACTCCTTTGCAATCCCCTCACCTTATTTTGGAAACGATTTAACCCAGCAGCCTGAGAGTCACAGGCTCAACTGACTGAGCCTGACCCTCTCTGTCTTTTGAAGTTACCACCCATAATGTCTAAACAGGCCCTAGTGCCTATCAGAGTAATGTCTGCTTTGCACATTGTTGATAAGGAGGAAATACAAAGAGATGAATGACTTGTTTTCATGTTTTTGACAGAACCATCGCAGAGTCAAAGAAGAAACATGAGGAGAAACAGCTGAAGGCGCAGCAGCTGAGGGACAAACTGCGTGAGGAAAAGACGCTCAAGCTGCAGAAGCTCTTGGAGAGGGTGAGCGAGCCATGCAAAGTTGACGGAAAGTCACCCTAAAGAAACTCCATGCGGGCTAAGCCCAGCCTGACTCATAACGATAGGTTTTGTCAGCGCACTGCCTGATAGAATCACTAAATATTATAACCCCCTCCAGTTGCATCCAGGCCAGCTGGCCGCAGACAGTCGTGAGAGAGACCCCTGGCCAAAATCAACAGCCTCACATGAAGTTAGTTTTTTTTCCCCCCAGACCATGGCAAGATGAGTGAGTCCTATAATAAATCAGGATTAACCACATAAATACATGAAGTGGTGTATATTCACATTAATCCCCACATGGATACACTGGAGAGGGTAGCAACTGATAGATTAAGAATCCATTATCTGTGTTGTCTAGAAGAATGTACATTCTTCTTTCTTTCATTTTTTTTTTTTTTTTTAAACATGTTCACCCGCTCCTGCTTGTCACTCTTCACTCGCTTGCAGGAGAAGGAGGTGAGAAAATGGAAGGAGGGGTTGTTGGAGCAGCGTCGGAAGATGATGGAGGAAAGGCTGTTACATGCAGAGTTTAAGCGAGAGCTGCAGCTCCAGGCGATTGTGAAGAAAGCCCAAGAAGAAGAGGCCAAGGTAGAGGAAGGGATCCCCTGAAAAGCAGTGACCATATTTGGTGACAGTTGAGGAATTCTTCCGAATTAAGTGGAATGTTTGCAGTCGTATTTTTCATTTTTATTTTGAGTATTAAATTACATTCCTAAGTACACGGAGTCCCTGCTGTGGAGTTATTGTTCCTATTTTCTAACACATTTCATAGTTTATAATATTTTAGACTAGAGACAGACAAACGGACACCCCTCAAACTTCTCTGTTCATGTTTATTTACATATTATATACCTTGTCCATGTCCTCTTGTATTTGTGTCTGTACAGGTGAATGAAATTGCATTCATCAACACTCTGGAAGCCCAAAACAAGAGACATGATGCCCTGGCCAAGTTAAATGAATATGAGCAACGTCTCAACGAGCTGCAGGAGGATAGACAGAGGAGACAGGAAGAGAAGCAGGCCAGAGACGAGGCTGTGCAGGTGCAACAACAACAACAACAACAACATGATTGAGACACAATTTTTGTCTCCTGTAATTTCAATAAAACATTGAATTTTTAATCTCTTCTACTCCCTCTGTAGGAGCGCAAACGGGTCCTGGAAGCAGAGCGGCAGGCGCGAGTGGAGGAGCTGCTGATGCGGAGGAAGGAGCAGGAGGCTCGTATTGAACAGCAAAGGCAAGAAAAGGAGAAAGCCAGAGAGGATGCAGCACGGGAAAGAGCCAGGTATGTAGACCCAGATCCCTTCAGTATGGGTGAATGTATACACAAGTGGGAGTTAATTCACACTGCTTTTCTATGTCCTGTCTGAAGAGACCGAGAGGAGCGCCTTGCTGCTCTTAGTGCTGCTCAACAGGAGGCCATGGAGGAACTGCAGAAGAAAATTCAGATGAAGGTAAGTTTATACCGTGCCACCTTGCGTCTCCATCAGACACCATACTGGAATTCCCGGTTTCCCATATGACCCCTGGTTTCTGGTTTCTTCCATAGCACGATGAGAGCAGCCGTAGGCATATGGAGCAAATCGAGCAGAGGAAGGAGAAAGCTGCTGAGCTCAGCAGTGGTCGACATGCTAACACGGACTACGCCCCCAAACTGACACCCTACGAGCGCAAGAAACAGTGCTCCCTGTGCGGTGTTGTGGTATGTACAGTTGCAACGTGTCACGATGCCCATTGTTGTCCCTAACTGATGACACGTTAAATCTAATGACAGTAATATCTTCCACAGCGTCTCTTATCATAGAGAGGTGAAATGCTCCTCATTACTTTTTAAATGGGCTTGAATTGTTCTCCTATCAGTCAATTTATTACTTTCCTCTCCTGAACTAATATGTGTGATTTTGGGTATGAAGAAAAGAAGAGACACAATGCTGTTGCCGAACAGCTCTGGGCAACTTTCCTGTGTTTTTTGGCAGGCTGTACACACATAAAAATGCTGATCGGAAGGTGATTCAGAGGATTTTTGGAAAAGGGCACATTTTAAATGAGGATTTAACTGCATTGATTAAACATAGGCTCTTACAAAGAGATTTATGACCGGGCATGATTATTCTTTTTTTCGAGTGTCAGGCAACAAATTCACAAGCAGACACATTTATCTCTGACAGACCGGGCAGCAACGGTAGGACACCTTCAGTCTTCAAATCAGCATCAGATAAAGGGGAAGGTCGGGGTGCGGGTGAAAGAGGGAATCTTGTTAAAATGTTAGATGACCTTGGCCGGCGTCTGACACCAGAGATCATGGATTGGTCAGCAGCAAGCACTTCATTTAATGACATTAAACTCAAACCATTCTATATGGGCTTTTTTTCCAGAGATTCTTCCTGTACACCTGCCTCTTGTTGTGGCCGTTTCTCGGACCTGCGTTTATTTAGACATCTGAGGTCCCAACTTGACTGAAATGCACTGTAAGGCAAACCAATTAAAACATTTTGTCAAAGCTATGTTGAGGTCTTTTTCCAAGTATTCAGCCTTTCTTTAAGTAATAAAATCCCAGAAGAGTTATTGTGTTGAGTGATTCTTCAGCTCCGCTTTCTTGCGTTGGCTTGCGATGGAAATACGACCATAATCTTATCTGTATGACCAAGTTACATGTAATGCGGTATATGGAACAAATCACTTTTCTTTTCCCAATTCTCTGCATTAAGTTGAGGTTCAGTAGAGGCAGTTCGCGTGACATCCCTTTGACAAGCCCGTGTGGTATATTGTTTCTCCGATGTCCCACGGGGCTCTGTTGACCCTTTCCTGCCTCTGTCTCCATTGTGTCCCCAGCAGTGACCTCTGACCACTGTGTTTGTGTTTGTAGATCACCTCAGAGGTGCACCTGTTCAGCCACACCAAGGGCAAGAGGCACCAACAGGCCGTGCGAGACAGTAGCAGCATCCAGGGACGGGAGCTCTCCGATGAGGAAGTGGTGCGTATCACACACACCCTGCCAGGAGCAAACATCCACTCACCCTGTCAAAGAATACTCCCGCTTGTGTCATGTAAAAAAGACAAAGAGAGAGACCGTGTTTGCCTTTTTATGACGTGGTCATTATTATTGTTTATGCATCCCCTTATACACTGCCACGGCTCTGTTGCTGGCTTTGTGTGATTACAAATGGGGCTTGAAATGTACACAGTTAGGGTTCAGTGCTTCAGTGGTAGGGGTGACATCACCCCCTTGTCTCCAGGCTGTTTTTGTCATGGAGCGCCTTTCCATAGGATGGCAGCTCGTTAATGCAAGGTAACCTCTCAGGCTGCAATATGAGATTGGCTTTTCAGCAGTGCTCATTGTGAGGCTGACAACTGTTGGTGCTATACGCAGCACCTTTGGCCCCAGCAGCTCCTTTATTCAAAGCTTTTTTCAGTGGGGAATAATTGATATCCCCCTCCTTCCTTTCCTCTAAATCATTTCCTCTCCAAATGCAGGTCTTTTTTTTTTTTTTTTAGTTTGACAGTATGATAAACAATGTGAGCAATGGAGAGAAGCACTTCACCAATACAGCACTATACACAGTTCATATATGAGCAATACTTCATATACATTTGCAATATGTCTCCTCTCATATGACATAGTTTATACAAATAACCATAATGCTGAGGCTTAGCTGTTACTTTCCCACCTTGTATATTGTGTTGGTCAGTGCTAATCAGTCCAAGTTTAAGTTGCTGAATTCCCTCTAAATATTGTACTTTACAGTTTGTATTAACTGTTATTACTGGACTGGGCTATCAGTCATTGCAGTATCTCTAATAGATAATATTTAAATGGCCAGAAGTACTTTTTCTTATTTAATGTGAAAGCTAATCAAGCTGTCCAATAGTTCTATCTCTGGAGACTTTGTTTAGATAGACTTATGTGGTCCCTTGTTATTTATATCAAAGCTCATTTTGATGTCCACTATTTAATTCATACCACTGCCAACTATTTTCCAGACTGCGGCTCCATAAGTCTTCCTGCAATGAAAGATTTTTAATTAAAATGAAGATGGTTGGTTCAGCTGTGCAAAGGTCACTCCATAGTTTTTCAGCGGAAGCGGGCTGCAGATGCCCCGTGCCTTTTAATATTTAGTCATTTTCTCTCATTCTGAAAGACTTGCGAATTAAATTGAAAATACAATGATTATCAACAGGGTGGGATTGACGTATGAGGAGAGAGCTTGAAATTGCAATCACTCTTTTTATTCACCATCTGCCCTGCTTTAATGTGATGCAGGTAATATCCAAGACCCAGTGGCTTCTGACTTGATTTACCGATCACCTTTTAGACACGGCAGCTCAAAAAAAAAAAGAAGAAGAACTTGGTGGCTTTGTTGAGGAAAGACTGTTCTTGGTGAGCCCGGCCAGTAGAGGGATCACCAGGCTGCAGAGGGTATCAGAGCTGACCTCCCTAAGGTGCTGAATAGTCTTAAAGGTCTTGTAGTTAAAGCTGCACTGATAGCCACAAATTGAGAACCGTGATGAAATATCCAGACTGCCAGCTGAAGCGAGCCGCTCCCTCCCCACACTGTTATGAGTTCTGACATCTCGTCTAGTGATAGCAGTGAAGCTGCTACTGAGAGATCCAATGAACAGTTTTCTGTTTTTTGTCTTTGTGTGACTTGTCGCCCTGTTTAAATGTCACTGATAGGATGCATTTCAATACAAACATGTCATGTAAACCACTTTATAGTGGTGGTAACTATATCCAGAGTAGTATCATATCTTACCTAGCAGCCAACGTGAAATACAGCTGTTTCATGCCAAATGGAAAGCCTACCTCCCAGGCCTTTTGTATGTGACAAAAGAGGCAGTGGATGAACATGTCCCATAGCATCTGTATTTGTGTTAGCCGCTTTTTAGATCTGTTGTAGGTCTGTTTGTGTCAGGGAAAGAGAGAGATGTTTAGAGGGGTATCAAATTACTCGCAATCGGTAGTATTGTGTGGTAGCAAGGCCCTTAGGCCAGCGTCTTTTCTGCTTTGTTACAATGATTCAGTGGTAGACACCTGTCTGTCATCAAGTCTGATTGTCTCAAACACTCAAAGTCTACACAACCTCCATTCAGACTAGCCTCCTAGCAACAGGAAATGGTATGTAATCATTATATATTTATTTGCTGACGGATGATTGTCTGTGTGTCAGCATTATACTCTGTTTGACAGCTTAATATTTCAGGTACTCTTTTATATTACCAGTGCGATTCTGCAGAGATGTTTTGGATGCGTTACTCAAACGATTCCATTAAGTGAGTGGCTGGTGCATTGGATAGCCTCTCAGAGAGATTACTGAACAGCTGCTTCCCAAGTGAGGGACAGCTACGGTCATGAGTCATGACTGACCTGTAGTCTCATGGAGTAGAGGGCAGAAGTGTGCGCACATACAAATACAATTGCACACATCCTTCTTTGGAAACATTATACTCTCACTCACAATGCCCCTTTTCTTTCCAAAGTTATCAGCATCTCCTTTACTCCATTTACCCTTGTTACTGTCAGGCAAAAAAAAAAAAAAAACTACTTGATCAACATTAAATCTCCTGGAAAAGTTGCATAAAATTTTATTTCTCCGTACTATTGAATATTCATTACTAGTACTTCAAAAAGCATTGTTGCATACCGTTGATTAAGATTGAATTTAGCCCAAAACTTCAACTAACTTGCATTATTAGGATCTTGTTGGTTACATTTTGAGTGAAATATTGTCAGATCTTCAGTTGGTGCACAGCAAAATGAGACATCACTTTCCCAATGAAAATCATGTATGTGAAATGATCAAAACAGCTCATAGTAATAGTAAAAACAGGTTTCCAGGACCTTAAAGTCTAATTGTCAGTAAACCTTAAGATTCAGTCAGTAGTTTGTTCTTCAGCCCACCTAAGGACACCTGTTTTTTCCAACGACCCTAAGTGAACACCCCTATTCAAGCAGCAGGTGCACTAACAACACTTGTGACCAAAGGGTATAGCATCCCACGCACAGGTTAGCTCGACTGCTGAATGGAAACCCTTTATCTGTGAGGCCATCCTGTCCTCTGGGGTGCTGGATGACAGCATAATTGGGTAATTGGTTTCTTGCACATGCATCATGTTGTTCAAATTGGGTTACATTCCCTTGTCGCTGGGTGGAAATATCAGAATCATCTGACAGGGCCAGACAGACGGTAACACCTCCAGCCTTTTAGCATGTCCATGGGGCAAGTGACTTCAAAACACTGACGAGTATTGGACATGATTACAGGATACTGTGGTGTTATTGAGACATGCAGATGTCACACAGTATACTCAGTGCCACATCTTAAGTATATGTTACCTCTACTGATAGACAATTATCAAGGATCTGCTATTTCCATCATCATTTTGACTAAAGTTATTGTATTGTTGATTTTGAGATGTGTAACCTTGTACAACAGACAGCATTTGTATCAATAATGCAGTTTTTGTATGGAACATTTTACTTATAACTAACAGTACCTGACTGTAACAACACTCTGTTACAAGTGAAAGCTCTGCTTTCATTTTGTATTATTAATTTTTAAATTTCACAGAATGACTGCTCATATTATATATTAAATATATAATAATACTGTGTATATTATAATATTGTGCAACATTACTATTACTACTTAAACCTGTAACCTGGTTAATTTGATTTAAATCAATACTGTATTGTACAAGCTGATTAATAATAGCAGAGATGAGATTTTTCTTTTTAAAAACACTAAATCTAATTGAGTAAAAAGTTTCCCTCTGAAATATTTCGGTACACAATTACAGAAAGTTAAATAAAGTAGAGATCTGGAGTTAAAATGCTTATTTGCTTTCCATCACTGACTTCTGGGCTTATTTGGCAACAAAGAAGATAGTTATTTTAGAAGTTTGTTATGAGTAATGGTTAAAAAAAAATGCCAGTGTCATTCATGTATTGATTGTGTCTACTCTAGGAGCATCTTTCCTTGAAGAAATACATTGTGGATATTGTGACGGACAGCTCTGTGTCCTCTGAGAGCATGAAGGATGGAGAAGAGAGACAGAAGGCACGGAAGAAGGCAAAGAAGCTCCGTGCCAGGATGAACTCCAGGTAATTCATCCGTTTTCTCTCTCTGTTTGTCTGTCCGTCTGCCTCTCCTCTGGGTTTCCCCTTCTCCATCCTCTCACAAGCACAGAGGACAAAACTGGGCCAGGACATTTTTATGAGTGACAAGGAGATGGAAAGCAGATGTTACATGCATCCTGGCTGTCCACAAGGTAACACTGATGAGCTTAATTTATGACCACTTTCTGTGATTGGGCAGCAAAACTGCAAATCGATCTCTAGAGCCCCGGCTTTCACCTGTAAAGAGCTTTCCTCCAAATTGCTGCCATGGCATTGCCAAATCTGAAGCCTCATTCGGTGTACGGGATGTATGTTAAAGTATGTATGAGCCATGCCTATTTTTCTTCGTCTGAGCTATTGATTTTTAAATAAAGTATCAAAGAAAATCGATAGTAATCAACAAATAGGAGGTTGTGATGCCGTGTGTCAGAACCTGGACCTGAGCTCAGTCATTTTAACTGGCTGTCACAACAGGGAGGGAGAGGAGTGGAAAGAGACACAATGTTGACAATGCTTACTGTAAGATGTTATTGATGCAGATTGTGACACATTCTGCTATAAGCAGGGTGACATTGACATCTGAGATGTACAATAGCTAATTGTTTTTTTAGGATGCAGTGTCCCTGTTTACAGTTAAAGCAAGATATGTGATCTATCATCCTCAGTCAGTGCCTGCAGAATCACTAACATGATGTAAACAATAAAATATTGGAGTAACCAGGTTATAAAAGTCCTATTGTTGTACTTAAACAAGCTGGAAAAAAGTCAAAGCCCAACCCAAACGTGATAATAACATTACAAAGTTCTTTAACTTTAAGCTACTTTTCTGTTGTTTTAGCTTGGGAATGTTGTGGGGGTGGTACTTCTCATGAACCGTCATCCTCCATCTGCTTGTAAAATAGAAACTGGCCCTGAAATTGAATTTAAAAACTCATTGGTATTGGGCAGGAACCGTATCAAAACAACACTGGTCTATTGTTAGTTTTTGCAATAGAGCTTGAACATGTAACAAAATAAACACAGCACGAATGCACACCGCTGCAAGAACACATAAAGCCTTTATACAGTATACAGAGAAAAATACCAACCTGATGATGCGGCTGTGACTCAGAAGTAGAACAGCAGGTTGCCCATGAATCAGAGTTGGTGGCTCGATCTCTGCTCCTTCTGTCCATGTGGTTAAAATGTACTTGAGTGGCGATGGCGAGGCACTGAACCCCAAATTTCTCCCAATGGCCAAGCCAGCAGCATGTGTGTGTGTATGTGTGTGCATGGCTGAATGAGCAGCATTGTAAAGCGGCTTTGTCCCCCTCAGGTTGAAAAGTGCGGTTCATTTACCATTTATGATATAATGGAGGGTGTGTTGATAATGTGATTTTAATGGCTGAACATAAGTAATGCTGTTTATACAGTTATCAACTAACACATCAGTTTGAATTCTCAAATTCTCTCTGTTGTATACAGAATATACTTTACACTGGATCTATGTTTTCATCAGCACAAGGAGCAATATTATCTTCAGGTGTCAGAAAAGACCTCTAACATACACCCAACAGATCACCTCCAGTTCAGTTTTTAGGATGCATTAGAGGTACAGATCAGATCAGTCGGATCAGTCTTAATGCTAACTAAACTCTCCTTAAGAGGCCGAGTGTTGCAGCATTTCTTTTTTTTTTTTTTTGCATAATATATGTAATATGGAAAATTTGTAAATAAATGTGATTGAAAGCTCTATAAAGGGGTTTAATTATGGCATTTATAAATTTGGCATTGTATTAAATCCTGAAGATCCTAGTTTGAATGATTAATATGAAACGTCTTGGCAATACTAACACAATATTGCAAAGAGTCTCCTCTTTATTATCTTTATTGGGATTATGATTTAAAAAAAAAAAAAAAAAAGATGTTGGAAAAGAATAGTAACATTAATTGTGTATATCATTTGCAAAAAGCCCATTTCTGTTCACCAGCAGCCATTTTTAATCTGTTAATTATATAATTATTTTGTGTTATAGTGATTGATTAGAGTGCAAGCTGTCTAGCAGCCCTGTCTAGATGACCTCTCTAGAACATATTTCAGAGTTTTGTACCAGTCTTATGTGAAGTATTAATATACATTATTGTCCTTTACCACTTTTTTTTTTTATATAACATACTAATGATTATACATTATTATATTTTACCAATTTTAGTCTGGCTATGGTGGAGTAAATTTTTTCAGAGGTCAGTGTCCTTGACTTGATCCTAACAGAGCCTCCAACTTCTTATCATGATTGACCTGCAAATATGACACGTATGAGATTTCTAAAACGAGAAAAAAAAAAAAATAAATAATGTAATTTATTATTATTATCCTTTTCAAGGGAAAGTATTTATTCAAAAGAGGAATAAGAGGCAACTGCAGGCTGAAACACTCATCCCATTCTGCTACAGTGCTTTATTCTCAGTACTGCTGTTTTTGGCGTTGTGAGGCGCAGCGGTACTGAGAAAGTGACAACATGATCTGTCTCTGTTCACCGTCACTCCAGCACCAGCCCTGCTGAGACTAGCACTCAAAGGCAGCAGGCTTTCAGAGGTCATAAATAACACAGAGCCCCAGTAAACATAAAGGTGAGCCGCTTCACCACCAGGTGGAAATGAACCATTTTATTGGAACGCCGTATGGTGTCCGTAAAACGTGAGTGGTTCTCACTTGACTTTTCTCTCGGCCAACATGCAGCACTGTTCTGTTGTAAAGCAGTGCGCGCACACACACATCTTGACCCACGTGTTTTTTTTGTTTTTTTTTCTTTTTGTGGCTTGGCTAACTTTCTCTAATAATAAGTGTTTGGGGAAGGAAAATATGCTGCTAAAATTTAATGTAAGTAGCCTGTCAGTTAGTGTCAGGATGAGTTCTGAACTTCGAAACCAAAGTCTACTTGTGCACAGGTACGAGCGGTACAAGCTGTAGCCGGTTTCTTGTGGTTCGCTCAGCAGGGAATAGAGTGGGCTGTGTGTGTACCTCAGTTGGTGGTGTGTATACAAAGACGCTCCTGTATGGAGTGTAGAATACAGTATGAGGTGGTAAGCGTGGTCCTAATTCATTTTACCCAGCCTGTTGCCTTAGATTACACGGGAAATGTCATGCTCATAAATGAACATACATCCCCAGCACTGCACATATAAGCTAATGGGTTTTAAATACACCAAGTTATTTTATAGTATTAGTGTGATTGTAGGCGTCTGCAGGTTCTACTCCTCGTTATTACCATTGAACTGATGCCTGGCTTCCCGTTCAAAGTCTGTGTTGTGCGCATTGTAGTCATGGTTTGAACTGAAGTGTCTCTGTAGAGGGAATAGGGGTATGAGGGATTGAAATATGTTCTGTTATGACCTGCTTACAGTCGTACAGTATAGATTTGTGCTTTCTCCCTTATTGCTGATCGCTGATATTTATTGCCTGACGCCCATTTAACATGGGACTTCTGACTATAATGAATTGCTTGGCTATTGCTCCCTGTTTAACCTGACTAGGTGTAAACCTGTCAGACATTAATATTGTAATATCATGAATGACAAACAGGGTGGGTGTAGTTCAGGTCCTTTTTGAAAGCAAGTCTGTGCTACCCATACATCCTACTCACAGGACACGGAAAATAACGATCTACAATGAAAACTGAAGAGTAGCACAGACGTATATTCTTATCGTTGGTCTGTTGACATTGATATTTAATGCTGGAACGGTGTTCTCTTATTTTTGTTTTTGGTCTTGCACATTGCTTTAGGTTTTACTTTTTAAATGTTAATTTGAAATATATTAGGAGTATTTAATAAGACAAGGCTACATTTCTTTTGTAACAGCTACATTTATACAGATAGTTGGTAAACCACAAAAACCATGAAACAGCAAATAATTAATCACAATGTGTTTTTATTTTAACAGTATAGTTCTAAATGCTAGAATATTGTTTTCTTCTTTTGGGGGGGGGGGGCTCCTGACACAGCTTATTTTTCTCATTATTTGGATTTAATACAGTTTCATATATGTCCAAAAATAAAAATTAAAAAATAGGATGTAGGATTAAAAATAGGATATCTGCTGTGGGTGAGCAGTTTTTGGTTTTTCAATGTCCTGGTCTAGCTGTGAGGTGAATTATAAGCTGCTGTTAGATGACTGACCTTGAATACAAGAGAAAAAGAAGAAAAAAAAGGAAGGATGAGGCTTTGGTTGGTCCACGTCCAGCCTTCCCGGGAGAAATCCACCTGTCGTCTTCCAGAAAGTGTTTGATCCTATCAATGTAGAGACGGGTAACCGGAAGGTGCTTTGGCTAACTCTGATCAATAATTACTTATCATGTCTGGGAATGCCTGATTGACAGAGTTCCCCACCCTGTTTTTCTCTCACACACGCACAAATACACACACACAAAGACACACACCAGTTGTGCTTCTGAGTCTGGCTGCTGCAGTAATACCATCGGTCCCCTAATGACCATGACCTTTTTTAAGAGGGCACACATTCAAAACACTGCTTGTGTTGCTTGTAACCCCCATTAACTGTTTATTTGACAATGAGTGAAGTGAAGAACTTGAGCCTCCCTTGTTAAAAATGGAAGGCGGATTTAAAGGTAGAATTAAGTCTTCCTGATAATAGTCAATGGCAGTGAAAACACCCGTCCCCACAGAGCTGGTGTCTGATTATTTTAAGCCAAGTTACTTGGTGAATTGCTGACAGGCCAAATAAACAAACGCAGCTTGAACTTTTTCCTCTCTCGCTTCACACTTTCATCCGTTGTTCTTTACTGACAAGCCAAACACTTTTTTCCTGGGATTCAAAGACTTTTTCCTACTTCTCCCTCTGCAGGGCAAAGGAATATGAGACCTCAATGGAGGCAAAGACACAGGTCCCTGACTCACCGTACAAGGCCAAGTAAGTGGTTTCTTTTTTTTTTTTTTTTTTTTTTTTTTTTAAAGTTTCATAGTTTTCCTTCATTTTTAATGAAGGAAAATTTCATTTTATTTGAATGATTATAAAGGTATTATTTTCATAATATCATAATCATTTTTTTAGCCGATTGTTTTTTCAATCAGTCGTTCAATCATTAAAATCAGTAAAAAAAAAAAAAAAATGGTATAAATGCCTGATGTATTTGGTTTGGAACTAACAATTATTTCACAATTATTTCATCAGTTAGTCAGTGAAGGTTAAACAATGCCAGGTGACATTCTTTTTTTTTTTTTCTAATACAAATCATGTAACTCAGTAGTTTCAGCTCTTTTGTGGTGGATAGAAGTTGGTTGATGAAGCATGGATTAAGAACTATATGTAAACAGATTTGTACTAACTATGTGTGCCTGTATTTTCAGGTTGCAGCGCCTGGTGAAGGACCTGTTGAAGCAGCTGCAGGGCCAAGACAGCGGCCAGTGGGTGAACAACAAAGTGTCTGGTCTGGACAGAACTCTGGGAGAGATCTCTCGCATCTTAGAAAAGCAGGTAGAGTAACAAAAAACTTGCGTAGATGCCATAGACAAACATTTTTATGCACCTATTCCCTTACTTTTCATTCACGCAAACGTCTGTTGCAGTGGTTTAATGTTGCAAACACTGGGGCCGTCCTCTTGGGTGCATTATGTGCTGGTCTCCAAGGAGCTTCCTGCTTTATACGCTTGTCTGTTGACTGAACAGTTTGCAGCAGTGCACAGGTCATGCCAGCCCTTTGGCATGTCTCCTCAGTGATGAGTTGTGCTTGGCTGTGTCTCCCTGTGTCTCACCCTCCCAATGAAGAGTATCACTTACCCCAAACCAACTTGCCTTTGGTCATGGGCTTAATGAAGACCAGATTAACTGTGTTTTCATTGTGCACATGGTACCAATAGAGGAGCTTCCTAGCACGAGAGCAAGCATTGTCTTGTGTCTCTGTGGCTTGCTTGACTCAGATGTCACTGGTTTAGACAATAGTAAATTGGATTTCCAGATGAAATGCCATTGATGCACAAGGCTTTATTGAACAAAGGCAAGTGTATTTGACATTTTTCCTCAAAGATTTTTCTTTTTTCTTTCACTTCTTTACAGCTTTATGAATAAATATAATTGTCAGATATAATAGCAGACATTTATGACTACGGTTGATTTGAAACATCCGTCCCCGAGGTTTTGTCGCACAACGTTTTTTTTACAGTAAAACTCACATCAATTTGAGACCGAGAGAAGGAATTAAAACACCTGCCACCGTGTTTATGATGAGAAGAATATACAACCCACTTCCTGTAATGAGGCATAAATTTCCTGCCAAGCTGTGGTTCGAGCCATCATAACATCCCACTGTGCATGCCTCTGGGCGTGAGGATAGAGAGATTATGGTGTCCCATCAGTGACAAGGGGGACGGCTGGAGAGGCTATTATTGAATTTCCCCAGAGAGCCAAAGAAAGAGATGGCTGAGGTGGGTGGCAGAGCGTCCTGTAAGGAGAGAGGAGGAGACCAGTGTGATGTGAGTAGCTCACAAGCTGTCACTACACGAGGGCTCCTCCCCTCAGCGCCACATAGTCCCAGTGGGAGGTCAGAGGTCAGTGGGCCACAAGAGATGTGCTCCATTCAACTGTGATGTTGCTTGCAAGAGGAAGATCAAGGCTCTGTCTGGGCGCTTTTTTTGCTTGTCTTTTATCACACTGAAAAACTGTTTTGTCAAGTTCTGCTTCACCAGCTTCTTACAGAAACATTCACTCAAAGCTGAGTGGAACAGTGTGATTGGCCAATGAGGCAGCCTGGGGAGCACTTCTCTCTCTAATCCCTGGACAAAGTCAAATAAATAGAGTCTCAGTCAACATGGCTGTCTAGCCCCTGAGTCACATCAAGCCAAGACCATTTAGATTATTTGACCTAACAAGCATCTCTCATGTCATTGACTCACCTAGAGATTTGTTTTTCTCCCCCATATCTGATTCAGTCTCCACTTTCTCTGCTAATTCCTTAGACAACACCCGACACCCCCCCCCCCACCCCCCCACGCACTGCTATTTGGGTCCCACCCCCACCCACTCCTCCACTGCTTTCGAGGCTACATTCAGTCTCTGACCCCAGTGTGTTTCTCCCTCTGTGGTCTCTAATGGTATATTTTATGTCAAACCTGATTTTTTTTTTTCTTTACTTTTAGTGATAGCATTTTTCCCAATGTGCTGCTCTTTTATTTTTGCTTCAAACTTGCCTCATTAAGTTCTTGTATTTATCTACTGCATAGTGTGTTTACCACTGCAAGGGCAACACGTGAGACAGGTGAGGAACTGTCAGAGCATGGTATGGTTGTGCCAATCAGCAGGCCTGGTGGGAGTTGTATCTGGGGACATGGAGTGTGTGTGAAGAACAGAGTGGCAGGGTAATAAAGTTTCTTACTGGGGCCTCCAGCAGACTGACAGATACAGCCCAGATCAGCAGTGTCAGAACTTTGTCAAAGACTTCAAAAGTTCTGGCTGCTGTGATGTTATTACGTTAGATGATATTATGGATCAAATAAATAATAGATATTACAGCAGCACTAAGGTTATCACATTTTCTGTTAGACTGTTAGTCACTTTTTTATGGATTTTTGGAGGATTTTTATCTCAGACCTAGATATCTTTATTTTAGAGGTTGTCTTTTGTTTGCTGAATAATCAGATGATTAATTGAGAAAAAAAAAGAATATATAGAAACTGGTCCTTTATGAAAAGACATCACAAGGTGTAAGATGAAGGTTTCAGGTGTTATATTAACTTAATATTAACTTTTATTTTTGGACACCTGTCTAGCTGCCTCAAGGAAGCAATCTTCATCTGCATTGTTTACTGAATTGTTGATATGTAAAATATAATAATAAAGTTGGGTATTGTAAATAGTTCAGAGCCTCTAGTTCTCCATTCATTTAGAAAACAAGATATTTGTTGGGAAAGGGGAAAGAAATGCCCTTTGTATTTTCCACAGTGTAAAGGTGGAGCTTTTCAACCAGGCAATGTTGATGTTGAAAATTTTGGAGCCATTCAATGTTTAAAGCCACTAAAACACTAAAGTATACACACAGCATGTACTTTTATATTAGATAGCTCTATCTAGCATGTTTCTGATTGCTACTGTTGTACTCTGTACACAAATTTCAGCTCCAATGTTATTGGGTTTTTTCTTCCTCATCGTAAGCTGTAATTTGTTCCCAAACAGCTTCATGTTTGTTTCCTCGCCACGAGACCAATAGAGAGTGAAATGGTTCTAAGTTTCTTTGTGTATTAGTTACAACCAGAGGCTGTGTGTGGTTTCTGTGGCAGGTTTGGTTTTGCACCACAATGACCTTTTGATTAATCTCGGTTCATTTTATAGAATAAACACAGTTTGTAGAATTATCCATTTCCATATTCACCCTGCACTCACATAGTCCACTAAATCATATGCTATTATCTCTTGTAAACATACAAGTTTATACTCATCCCTAAAATGTTTACGACAGCAGCCTTGTTGTGGTTTACAGTCGACTTGGCCCACAGAGTTGTGTTTACCACTCTCAGGCTTTTTTCTGTAAGGCTGTATAATGATGAAAGTCATGTGAGGAGAGGGTGATCTGTCATACTTGTCTGTCATTGTTAGGTTTTAGTAGTGAAGGAGTAAACTTGAAGGTACCGATCAAAGTTGAGTCCTTAATGAACTCTGCCAGTTGTTGTCCATCTGTTGGTGAGGCAGGACGACTGAGGCCCTGCCCTCCTCTCTGCTTTAATTAAAGTGTCTGGTGGGAGGAGACTACAAAGTACAATCTGGCTGGTCTGCTGGTCTGCTGGTCTGCGGACAGTGTTGCAGGAATAGCCAGCTGCTTCGGGCTTCCCATCAGCTGGGGTAACAATGGTCACCCTGGAAAATAATTGGATAAGATTCCCCCTGTTGTATAATTCAGGAGCCATCCTTCTCACTTGTGTCTTAATGCCTGTCCCTTGCTTTTTTTTTCTTGGGGGAAATGAGTTGCTCATCCTATTACTGTGTTTTGTTGTAGCTTCTGCTGGTGTGTGACCAGGCACAGACAGATTGGACCTTTTTTTTAAAAGAACACTGTTTGCTGTCTCATCCACAGTCACAACATGAATCTCTACGAATCATTTGGACAAATAAATATAAAACCTGATGATGTTGCTACATGAAAAGTTAACATTGGCGTTATTACAGCAGTTTATCCTAAAGAGGGACATGATGAATGTCTACCAAAATTCATGACAATCCATTGGATAGCAGTCAAGATATTTCACTCACAATCACATATCTCACCCTTATGGTGGTGCTTGAGGAAAAGTTGGGGATTGCCATTGTCAGTCAGAGTCATCATCAGGAGATCACGAATTTCGAGGCAATCCATGCAAAGGTTGTCAAGATACTTCAGTCTAGACCAAAGCTGCGGATCAACAGACAGGCCAACAGTACTATCCCTAGAGCCATGCTGTTAACAAACCCCAAATCTTTATTACTTTCATATTTTATCTATCTATAGCTAACCATACACTCAGCTTTTAACTGTGAGAGTGTCCAAACCTTGCAACGTTTGAGCTAACTGATAACCAATCTCCTGACTGCAAACAAGTGCATTTTGTTGGAGAACACTTAAGAACACTGGGTAAAAACATTGTTTGCGATACAGTCAAGTTTTAATGCAAATTCAGCGTCTGTGCAGATACACTCACTGTAAATACTTACACGCATACACGACATGATTTTTGTTACCCTATATGGTTAGGTTTGTAGAGAGGATGCATCATCACTAGATGTTTCTCACTTGAAACCCAACTGCTTTGCACAAAGATCGACATTTGCAAACCTGTTATCATGCAAAACAAAGCCTTACTTCAAACATCACGTTTGTGGTGAAACGTGCATCTTCACAGTAATACACTGGTGCCTTCTTTTGTTTTCAGTGGCCCCATTGAATGCAAAGACCACCTAAAGATAGTATGTCAGGTAGTTTGAACGTAATCCTCTTCCCTCATATTGTTCCATCATCACAACAGATAAATCTGTCAGCAGAGCAGACAAGGCACTGACTAGCCAAGAAACCCTTGTCTGGTTTTCACAGGAGACAGCCAGGACTGGGCAGGTCCCAGTTACCCCCATTAATACCATTTGATAAGCTCCTATGAAAGAGCTGCCTTTTCTCATTTAGCCTCAGAGCTTTTAGGTAGGTGTGTTGATGGGAGGGTTAGGAGAGGGGTTAAGCCAAGCTCAGTGACTGAGACCCAATTGATTAGGCATAGAAACTGCTGGCAAAGTACAGAAAGGAAGTCATAATGAAGTTTTTTTTTTTTACAAACACTTCTCAGACCCTTCAAACTGTCTTTGAGATATTTCTCATTATGTTAAAGGCAAAGGGTCTTTGTAGTGTTTGTTAATGTTTTGGTCCCAAACCCTAAATGATTGTTAAGTGCGTCTTACGTGTGTGTCTAACACCGGATTCGAAGAACAGTTACCTCAGCACCGGGCATGAATGACAGATGAAGAGCTTATCTGTAATTTGGTAAAGCGCTTCTCTCTCAATGTGTTCAGGCTTGTTGGCAACTTCCCATCTGCGGAACAAAAGCGCTGTGAAGTGGCTGGATTTTAGCGCTGTCACAGCTCTGAGGAGCCCGTAACCTCATTAGGCGGAGCAGTGACCTGCAGTGTAACACGGCCTTCTGCAGTCGTGTGAAGAAGGCGCTCCATCAGCAGCTCCCCTCCATCTCCTTTTCCTCCCTGTCGACCCAGGCACAAACATGTCTGATAGTCAGCGCTCGCTCCTGGCTTTGTACTTGTTGATTTATAAGACACTGTAGCAACAGCATCTGAACTACTGCCAATTATTCTATCATCACAGGAGGGCAGGACCCTAACTATTTACATGTGCTCATAAATCCTGTGTACTTTATTGTAAGCGAACTGAGGTAAAAAAGCATTTAGCTTAAAAACAACAGGAACCAATAGACTTGACTTAAATTGTCAAAACTTTCTTCTTAACACAAAATGATTTAAATGATGATTTTTTTTTTTTTTTTTATTGCACTATTGTAATTTCTGACAACCTTGAGTCATGAGTTAAGCTTAGTCTTAGAGTGTAAAGGAAGGATGCAAAACAAAGTGGTTTAGACGTAAAAAAAAAAAAAAAAAAAACAGGTTTATGTTGAAATTAAGCACTTTGATCAACACGTTGACTTCAGTAAGGAGTAATTAGTGATCAGTGTGAGACTGCGCAGTGTTAAAGGTTGAAGAAAAGTCTCTGAACAAGATTATACAGTCCTTTAATCCCTTTACATGCCGACACAATAGGTGAAGAAATACAAATACAAATGTTGCAACTTTCTTACCTCAGTAATGTATTATCATTTTAGGACAGACTATGGTAAGAATCTCATGTGTTTCTGCATCCTATCCTATTAGAATTATTGTCTTCATTTTGAAGTTTTCTAATTGATCCATTCTTTGTTTTGCCGAGTGGCAATTTCTCAGTTTCACTTCAGTCTGCAGTCCTCTGCTGAGACCACCCTGGTGCTAACTGGAGCCTGCAGAGCATTTGCCTTCCACTGAAACTTGACTGCTGCGAGGCGGAGTTGGGTTGTACACTTTTGAGATTAAACAGGAATACTTTTGGGATCACTTTGTTTCAGATTTCAATCCCTCGCCTGTAGGAGAAAGAGAGGTTCCCCCTCCGGTGAGAGCCATGTAATCCCCTGTCCAGCCTGTGGCTCATTGTTCCCCGACTGCACCTCTGTTTCACTCTCTCCCTCTCTCTCTGTTCTTGCCTCGACAGAACAATGCAGACCAAGTGGCCTTCCAAGTGGGCGGCGGACTGTCAGCTCTAGAACAAATTCTGCAGGTCGTCACTGCTGCTTCCACGCCCACTGCAGTTCCTCGTATTCCCCTTAAGTGAGTACCATCGCCAAATTGATCTATTTATTCACAACTTTACTTATTATCACGGTATACCTGGAAACGTACAAGTGGATGGTGTGAGACAAGTTGACTATGTCTGTCAGTTTATTGTCATGACTTAATCAAGTTTCTGTTTCGAGCCAGTAGGGTGAGCTGTCTCTTTAGCTTATGGTCGGAACAGTTTGATTTCTGAAATGCTGACCAGTGGTGAGTCAAACAGTGTGTGAGAAACATCTTTTTTTACAAGGTGCAAATCTTACTTTGGGTTAATTATCAAGATTAGAATAGATGGGTGATTTTTTGCAGTGACAGATATTCCCTGTGAGCCTGCGTTTATGAACAATGTATGATGAACAGCTCCCCATTGGAAAATTTTCTTTTTGTTGACTTGCCCTAACATAGCCTAAGGAACAGTTGCATCACATTACGTCTTTTAAGAAATGTCTATCCGTGGTGTTTATTTGATGTCTTTTGTCGAAGTTCTGGTGCAGAAAGAAAAGTCGACTCTTTGCATTGTTTTACATATACTGTGTATAAATATATCAGAGGTTTTCTGTTTGGTTGGTTGAGTATTAACAGATTTCATCTTTGCATTTCTGATTGAGTTGACACAGCCTAAATGATACTTTTGAGTGATCCATATTGTTTCATTTCTGTCTGCTCTGTGTTGTATATTCTCATGGCCCTGAGCAGCTGTTACAGTTCTTCTCCCCAATGACTTCTCTTTGACTGTATCCTTTCTCTGACCCTACTGACAATGCCGTTGTTTATTTCAATGCGATTGTTTTTGCAATTGCATGAAGTGAGTGAGCTAATCTTAACTTACCTACTTCATCACTGTTTATAACTGCTTCGTCTCAATAAATATCCTCAAAATGTATTAATGAGTAACAGCGCTGCCCTTCTAGAAATGGAAAGCATTTCCATTTCCGTAATCAGTTTGTGTACGTTCTTTTCTCTCGAAACACAAAAAGCACATGTGCCCCATCTATCATTTAGAGTGCAGAGTATTTTTGAGTTGTGGGTCTGGGTTTTGCATGAACTGCCAGTAGATAACCTCAGAGCGGCTGCCGTACTCGCTAGTGGGACTCTGTAATGGACTCGAATGGCCTTGCGCTCCCATTCATTAGCATTTACTGGTCTCTGAATCTCTGCTAATGGACAAATGCCTCTTATATTTATAAGGCTTTTAAAGGGCATCACATGTATATTGATTTTTTTTTTTTTTTTTTTTTTTTGTACACTCTCTTCCTTGATCATTGTAATCTGAGGGAATTTCAAGCAGACTTCTGATTTGGAAGAAATGTTATTATCTTTAAATGGAGAGACTGTCTTCTTGTACAAAGCTTTTGTTTGCAGAGTTTGTTTGCACATCTGTGCATCACGGTCTGTTACCTTAAGTACCCAGAATTCCTCCTTGGGTTTTAAGACATCTTGACATGCTGCGGTGAAGGAACGTGAGGTGAAGATTAGGTATTTATGTTTCTATCCTCTGCACAAAAGCTTCATCAAAGTTTGGAGTGAGTTATGAATAATCATAAAAATCAGCTTCTCTGTCATAACTGAACCTTTCCAACAGGCTTGTGAGCTAATTTCCACAGAGAAACCTTATATTAACTACACACACACACACATATATATATGTATATACACTACGGTATATCCGAGGCATAATAGTTTATTTTAGTAGCTTGTTTAGAATTGATCTTGATACCTCGTTCATCTGCTTGCCTGTCAGTTAGTCCTAACTGCTGGACCCTTGAGAGCTTTTCCGGTTGAGAGCTGAGAACTGAACCAGAGATAAGCCGGTGATGAGCACATCAATCCAGCCTTGTAAAAACATTCATCCTGATCACATATTTTATACACGTTTTGTACCGTTGAGTGAAACAGCATGTACTGTAACTTGTAGACTGTACCATAATAAATAATAGTAGTTAAGAGAGTAACGACTCTGTAGGCTACAGCCATGTCTGTAAATAAAATATGCTTTATTTTTATGAATGGTCACAATTTTACAAATCTCACTGTTATGTGAACCATGTAAAATGCGGGAGAGGTCGCACTGTAACCTTGTGATGCCGCTCAGTCAGTTCAGTGCAGTGCAGTTGGGAGCTGGTGACGAGATGCAACACAAGGACGAAGCCCGGCTGTCTACTTATCACTATCCGTCATCTGGATGGCTGTGCGGCCTAATGGGCTGCTATACGGACGCTAGCCCCAGAGTGCACTACATTATCTGTTTACAGTGATGCTGCCGTATTGATCACCTCCTCCTACCAGATAAGCAGAGTGATTTACAAAAAAAAAAGCAGCTGCAGAGATGCTCCTGCCATATCTCTCCCCGGGGAGGCTGATTCCATATTGTTACCATTACATTAATGAGCTAATTCCTCTACGAGACTCCACTAATGTCCTGGTGTAACCCTGTGGTCACTGGAATGTCTAGATCAGGATTTGTGTAGCCACTGTCATTAGCTTCAGCTGGAGAGATGATATCTCACAAAACACAACAACATCCAAAAAGTTAACATCTAGTTTTTATGTGAACAGAATCAATTTTACTTCACATTCATTTTATTAATTTGATTTTTTAAATTAATCTTTTCATTTTTATATTCTAATATATTTTTTTCTAATTCATGTTTATAGCTTTTAATATGCTTAAATGGCTTAATGCCATCATTAAACATATTTATATCTGCCTCTTAATATTCTTAAGTAACCCTGCAACTAAAGATTTATCTACCAAGTTACTTACTAGTTTAATTTCATCTATAAAATACTATAGAAATATATAATAATATAGCCAAAAGATATTCAATTTAATATTGTTCAGTTCTAACAACAACATTGACACCAGTGAAAGAATGGGAAGCTTAAAGGGTTAAATAATTAATGAATTTTCAAATGTTCTTTCAATTGAATAATTGTTTCAGCTCTATTATCAGGGTCACTTTATTATAATATGTGCTTATAAATTGAAATCTATATATAAATGTAGCGTTGTACTCTATGAGGTGCCAAATATACCCATCATATATATATCATCTGCACTAGGAGCATACTACATATAATCACTATTATGTAGCTGTTATGTCTTAAACTGTTGAACTAATAAGAACCAAATAAATAAAGGAAACAACTCTTGTGTTTTAATAGTTAGTGTTTTGTTATGACAACTGCATATTGTTAAAGCCAAAGTGAGCAGCCTGTCCTTCTGTCCTTCTTTCCAATAGGGGTCACTGAAGAGAGGAGAGGACTAAAGACTTATGTACTGCTTGGAAATGTCAGCACTGGGCTCCATTTGCCTCAAAACAACTTGTGGTTTTAAAAACAACAAAAAATTGGCCTGTCTATGATATTTTGGTAGCAAAAACAAATTGAAATATGTATGCTGTCATGTTTTGGTTATTCAAAATGTTTCAATACAATTTCCGTCAGTTACCGTCATCGCTCTGCTTTACTTTTTAAATCAAACAGGTGATCTTAAGAAAAGGGTTTAAGAGTCCTTGGACATTGCGTGTTAACCCAATTTGTATTTCCACCTCTGTCTCACATGACCTGGTGTATCCTGTGAAATCAGACCTGCTACCTGTGGTTTTATTTCAGGATGTTTTCCACCATTTGTGTGTGTGTGTGTGTGTGTGTGTGTGTGTGTGTGTGTGTGTGCGCACGCACTCATGCTTCTGTGCATGATGGTGTGTGACGGCTCATCAGATTTCTCCCTCCTTCATACCTGGCCAGTGTGGCACGACAGACAGAGTAGATGTCTTGGAAGCACTCAGGGTATCGGAGAGATCAACAGCAGAATCAAATTAAATGTCATTTAGATAGCAGTGAATGAAGGGATTGTTTGACAGCACAAGGAAATGGATTTGCTCCTCACCTTTTATTTTGGCTTAGGATTCTTTTTCCTCCCCTGAACACAAATTTACCCTGTTTTAAGAGGCAGCGACTCAACCTGATCTGGAAGTTGGTCAGATTTCTGCAGCGTTGCTCCAGTCAGGCTTGACTGCGCACATAGGAAACACACTGAGAGGGCGAGAAATGTGAGACTCAGGTTGAGGAGCACAGATCTCAGGGTTGATAACTCAAGGCAGTGACAAAAAGCATAAAGAGCCTTTTACATACTCGTTGTCCTGTTGTCGACTGATTTGAGAGTTGGCTATTCACTATAATAAATGGCGCTGGTTGAAAGATATACATCCCTGCTTGGGGAACCTTGTTTATGGCTGATACTTCTGATTTATGCTGGAGAGTTAACCAGGCAGGTGTCTGGATGCTTTATGAGTCATATTGTGAACAAATCCTGACCTTCACAGAATGGTTTCTTCTCCTTAGTTTTTTTTTTTTTCAGCTTAAACTCTAAAGATCATTTGCACTCCTAAACCTCACCAAGCCCTTCCACCCTATTTGCGCATAGACCTGTTGGCCACCCAGGCAGAGCCCCAGAGGGCTGCAGGGGGGCGAGACAGGATCAGGTGTGTTCCATCCCTCTAACTCTTGGCCTCATTTCTCTATGGATCTGAATAGCTTTACAGGTAAAATGGGTATTCCCTGTCTGCGTGAGGTTAAGCTGTTTAGTGTAGGTGTGCAGATTACATCGCTCATTATTTGCATCTCACTTTCTCTCTCTGTCTGCTGTTTTTATCAGATTTATCATGATGGGCCATCAGTTGAAATTTGTAACAATTGCTTCTAGTTTCAAAGCAGAATTGTTTTAATAGTGATAATACATTGGACGGGTGGTGGTGGGTAGTGACTGTGGTCATTTTGGGAACAATTGAAGCACAATATCTCGTGTAATGGGAACCCAATAGTGGTGTTAGTGGAATGTCGCCTACTTAAAAAGACTGGCACACATCAGTCCCCACAAAGTTTTTTTGTGCAACACGAGACAGGGCGGCGTGGCACTTTACCAAATTGTTCCTTTAAAATCTTTCACTGGAGCTGTCATTGAGGAGCGTTGAGATAGTGAGATTCCCAGAGAGGGTGGGCTATCAGGTGTCATGCTCATCAAGCTCAATTAGGTGGGAGGAAACCAAAGACAGATCACTGTGATGGTTCATTGTACAAGCTGGTGTAAGGGCATAACTCAAACATGCCTTTGACAGCCTCCTCATTTGTTCAGAGATGACCAAAGACAAGCCTGATTAGCTGTGTTACAAAGCAATTGCATGCTCATTACATGAGCAGTTGAGTGAGTCGATTGTAAGGGCCAGAAGGCCCGATCTGTCTTGACAGAAGTGAAGAGATTTAATTACAATGTGTTAGTCAAGTTGGGGAGAGAAAAGACATCCAACTCTTGAATTAAAATCTAAAAAAAAAATCACTTATATGTAATACTACTTTGTATTACTTCTGAGTATTTGTCTTTGTCAAACAATCTATTACAGTGTGGATATTCTTAAATAATGTGAAAACCACTGTTATATCTATATATGTTTTATATTTTGGGGAATTGCAATAGCAGAAAAAAAAGGAAAACTATTTTGCAGAGGTCAAATACTGGACAAACCACATGAATAACAGCAACAGTATATCTAAAATGAAATATACCATTTTATGTGACAAGGAGAACAGTGTTAAAGCATCACACCAGGTTGAACAAGGGTCAAAAGGTCTCCGACATTGATTGAGTGACCGATTGCTTGACATTACAGATCTATCCAAACAAAACTGATAACAGAATCGAATGAACACACCTGCTACACACTTTCATTTCCTTATCAAAGTTGAGGCATGTGGCAAAGCTGCCAAGACAGGAAAAAGGTCCCCAACTGGCCACACAGTTTAAGTCTTAAACCTTAGACTAACAAGGCGCCATGACGAGTTGGCTCTTTCAGTAATATACCGGTTTTGTTAAACAATCCCAGGAAAGGTCTCATGAACACCAGCATGCGTCTGAAATCTTTGCATTGCCTCTCCAAGTCCAATTTTAGATCTTAATGAATCTTCAAGTTCAGAGTTCAAAACAGATTACCGTCCTCTTCATTCCATCTTGAAGGAACGATTAAATATCCCATTATACACACTTCAGGACTTGCATGGCAGCACTCCAAGAAGGATGGAAGCTATAATAAAAGAAATGGTGACACTGCTTCCCAGGTATACCTTGTAAAACTCAAACTCAGTGCAACAAACACTTGGCAGGAAGAGAGCACCAAACTTCATTGGTTTCGTCATAGGTGTAACCTGAATGCTCCCATTAACCAAGATGAACTTTATCTGGCTGTTCTTTGACAGTAATCAAGTCAGTCCTGCCTAGTCATTTTAGCTTGGATAGGTCATACGATATCCCTACTATTGTGCACTTCTGTACTCAACAGGGACATGATCTTAAATACTACGATGGTGACTTAAGGCTCCTAAAGTAACTCCTGTCCTTTGGAGGAATGCGCGAGGCAGGTATCACAGCTTGAGTTTCATAAGCTGCGTGAAGCATGTAATTATTATACAACAGTTTTTGAGTAAAAGTATTCGAGTTGTCATTTTGGTATTTGCATAGAAGCTGATCTTTGTCCAGCGTTCGCTTGAGAATCAAGACTCATGATGCAGCACGGCTGCACACAGCATAGTTTGGTTGGGATCTCATGTTACCTCACCTCTTGCTCCACACAGACTGCACTTAACCATTATGGCTTAACTTTTTCCAACGTCCTTAAGCTTTAATAAAATTACTGTCAATATAGCTGCCATATAGGACATTAACAATTTGCAAGAAGGCTCTGCCCTGTTATTGTTTTCAGGTGGACGGAAGTAAGCTTTGATGTCAGAGTTGGACACTGTCCGATCACTCAAAATATAGTGCTTCTCACATTAACACCACATTCCATGTCTGACAGCTTTACTCTGAAATGTCAATAATGATATGGTGAAACGACTGATCTGCCCACTAGCAAATGCGGAGCAAAGGATAGAGGAAGTTATTGACAGACTTGGGTCTGCCTCAGCCTAATCTATTTTCCTTTACTATGCCAGCGTGGTTTGACTGAAAACGCACAGCAGATGTGAAGGTTTCGGTAGATATCAAAATGTTTACCAGTTGAAATAAACATGGCCTACTTTAGGCACTGGAGAGGCAGATTCCATTCTTCCAGTGAGCAGATAGGACACGCCATCCCGCCAATGGCTAAAATATACAGTTGTCAGAAAATATTAACTGATGAAACAGGGGCGAGGGGGAGTAGCAGTCACAGCAGAACGATTGGTCAGTTATCTGAAGCATTAATCTTCTCTGGGGCTTGTTTCAGAGCAGACATAATACAGAGGCATGCTGACTGGCTCGGCACTGGCCGCTGCCTGGGGCTGCCTGGCGGCTGTAAGGAGCTGCTGAGAGGAGTAGTTTTATCTCTTCAGCGGAAATGCTGCACCATCTCAGCTGAGATGGGACTGAGATTGCGCTCAGCCCCTCTGAAGGTGGCGGTAGAAAGGGGAGTCTCTGCATAAGTAGCTGATATGAGTGTTTTATTCCTCAAATCGGCTTCCTTGCTCGCGCTGTCAGTGAGATATGCTTTTGACTTGTGAAGACAAACTGCACCCTTAAGGAACCACAAATACAGAAGAGTGTGTTTGGTTTCCTGATGGCTGCAGATAGTCTTGTCAGTGCCTAGGGCTAGACATTTACATCCTAGTAGTCGTGTTTCTTTAATGAATCGCAAGGGGAGTAACAGCCTGCCTTGAGGTGTGTGTGTGTTTTTTTTTTTTTTTTTTTATTCAACTTGTGATTAATAATATTCATCATCTTTCTGTGTTAGGTCTCTCTGTGCTGCTGTAAATACCTACTACCTGGCATGTTCCTGCTGCCACCACAACTGTTCCTATGTGCTGTTTAGCAACAGGATAGCTCTCCTCATGGACCTGCTTCTGCACCAGCTAACAGTAAGTTTATGCATCCCAGCACATGACCAAGACATAATTTGTCAGAAATTATGCCACAAGAATCAATATTTGTGTTTTCAATATTCAATATTTTAGTTTATATTAAGTTCCGTAAATGTAAAAGAGATGCTGTGATATGTTTAGAAACGTGGTCAAGCTAACGAAGTACTTCTGACGTAGCCACACGTATGTTTAGCCTTTTTTATTAAACCTTCCTTGTTTTCTTTAAATTCATCTGTTGATATACAGTGCTTTAACCGCTGAGAAAACCCCGCCGTTATGCTGGTGTCAGTTCCTGCCACAGTGTTAATGAAAGACAGGGCAAGACACAAGCCAGCGGGTAACAAGCCGTTGCCCAACCTCTCCACAGATGCCTCCTGACTGAGGGAATGTGAGAGCGCAGTCAGTCAGGCAGGCAGGCAGGCAGCATTGCGGCGACATGTCAGCCCATATCCTTCAGCACTCTGTAAGAAGGACTGTAAACATCAGCCCACTCCAAACATCTAACGGTGGCGGCTCGCTGGGGCCGCCTGCACTCACAACAGAGACAGGACAAGGCGCAGGCACAGGGTTGTGGTACATGCATGAACTCTACTGGGGCTTCCTTCTCCTGTGCCGAGTTCCAATCCAAAGCAGTCATATTTCCTTAGGGCACACAGGGAGAGGTTAGCCTGTATGCTTCAGTTTATATAAAACATATCCCAGCAGCTGCTCTGTTGACTGACATATCCAGCAGCACTGCAGGAGACAAACTATCTGTTCTCCATGTGTTCAATGTAGATTAAAAAATTGGGCTCAAAATGATTCATGCTCCCGCACACCCTGCTTTAATAAGTTAGTGATTTAATTTACCATCCTGACAATAAAGTTTTCAAATTCTTTGTATTTATTTTTGTGCCTCACTGTTTGACTGAGTGTGTATTCGTGTGCGTGTCTGTGTTCTGGTATGCGTGTGTGTGAGCAATAGAGAAAAGCAGAGAGGGGTGGGGGGTGCGCTGCCATATGAGCATGTACCCTTTTAATTAGATTTGTGGAGAATGTCGGTGGATTTACCTATGCTGTCAGCATTCACCCCAACCATTAGACCAAATGAGAAGGTTTTACCTTAGCGAGGTTCTCCACTAAACAGAGGCACTATATTTCAGACGGGGGACCTGTGCTCGTGTGTTTCACAAAGTTTGTCTGTAAATGCAAATGAGAAAAAAAATGCTGACTACACTGTCTTAATTTCTTTCTACAGCCATTTTACTTGGACTTGTCAGCTTGTAGCTAATTCACAGTCCTTCTTTACTTGTTCACACCAGACTTTTGTCATTTGTGTGGCTGAAAAAATGCCTTGCTTGCCAACTATGTGCCTTTTTATTGTAGCTATTACAAATCAGAGTTTAATGTGCTAATTCGTGGTCTAAAGTTGTTGAATAGTAAATTAAACTGTAATGTATCAACAGTGCAAAAAAAGCCTTTTGTTAAATACAACATGCCATTTAATGTTACCTTCTGCATTATTTAAATAACCATTTGTGCCCTATTGTGTCTACTGTAATGGTATTTGATGGTGATTTCTAATGCAGCTTGTTAGCATCAGATTTATCAAGTAATATGCATTATTTGCTCCATGTACCTGTAGGCTACCATCTGTAAACATCTCAACTCTGTTCTTGCAGCTGTATGTCCCAGATGAGGATAAATCCATTTTTGGGCGCAGTGTAAACAAACAGGTCTTTGAGGGTTTGACAACAGGCCTGCTGCAGACCATTGCTACCATCCTGGGGTCTCTGTGGCCACATATCTCTGATGCCGGACAAGTCGAAAAGACCTGGATTTCCTCCCCAGATGCCAAGGTCAAGAGCTCTGCCACGGAGTGCTTCAACACTCGCACACAAGACTTAATCAGGTATTTTCCTCCCGATGCTCTGTACTCCTCTCACGCCGCTTCTTCGCCTCCTTCGTGGCACCTCTTTTTCTCATCTCATGACCTTTTTACCTCCTTTAGTACGTCCCTCCTCCACTCCTCTTCTCTGGGTTGAGAGTTGGTCAACCTGATTTCCTCAACAGTGTGCCTTATGTAAAGAATAGGCTGACAGAATGTCAGATCTCTTGGAAATAGTCCAACTGGTGTCTTGTTAGAATGGGAGTAGTGTGAGAATGAAGGGTGTATTCTGGCATCCTTCCAGCTTGTGCTTTTTCCACACATTCAGCACCGCATTTGAAGTTAAATCAGTTTCTAGGCGGGGGGGGGGGGGGGGGGCCACAAAGTAGCATAAACAAAGATCACTTCTAAAGCATTGAAAGGTCTCCTTGAATCTGGCATTGGAGCTAGCTATGCGGGTCTGGGCTGTAGGAGTCAGAGCTATGTTAAAGAAATGCGCGCTGTGAGGAAAGGCAGGCCCGGCCCGTTGAAGCCTTGTGGAAGAGTGCAGTCGTTCCACTATCCCTCCCACAAGCCATGATTCATCCGAACGGAGCAGCTGCACAGGCCCACCACTCTCATCCACTGACCCAGTCGTAACCCTGGAGACAGGGGAGGGCCTGAGAAAAATGGTGTCGTCAGACTTGTAATCCTAAGTACGAGCACAAGATTTACCTCAACTGCCTTGTATAATGTATATTCTAGTGAGGAAGGACAAAAGATCAAAACAGTTTTAGCTTTTTGCAACACTCTCCCATTATGCAAACCTATATATCACGGAGAGGAGATCGCCATTTCCTTTCCTCTCATTACCCGTTTCTCAGTTTAGCTTTCTGTGCTTTTAGTCCCCCTATCATTGTCATAAACGTTTTCAAGTCATGCTCACACAGGAGACACATCGAGTGGCAAGTTTGACCACCAAGCAGGTTGTCAAACAGAGGGCGGGCACTGAACAAAACAGTCAGTGTGAGAAAAGATCCTTTCAACCCAAGTAAAGCTGTGGAAGAGGATCAAGTCAAAACAATGGAACTTGGTTCAAGTGTCAGATGACCTGCAGTGGAGGTTGAAAATGGTCGTAATCACCTGTCTTGAGAGGACTTCAATGAGTGACAGTTGTTGACAAGGAACTATGCCTTCACAGCGACTGCATCAGTTACTAGAAAGCCATGATTGGCAGATGCAGTGCTCCACTGATTTCCGTAAGCCATTGGTGCCTGAGCTGAGCCAGAAGGTCCAAACATACCAGAGCTGTAAGAAGACAGCCTCAGGTCAGCAGACTGTCAAGGGCCCAGAGCTGGGCTGGCACAACAGCCCTCTAATGACACTATTAGCAGTGATTTGTGGCTGAAAGAGTACAGGGAACATGATCATGAGACCTGTCATTGGCAAAGACAAATTGGAGATATCACAGTAATAGCAGGGGGCGTAGGGCTTAGGTGAGGTATCCACTTTCAGTAGTGCTGTGGAGGTATGCACAGTAAAGGCCTTTGTTTGGCTGTGTGAGATGAAGGTTTTTTTTTTTTGTTTTTTTTTACAAAAGAAGTCTTCCATAGCTAATGTGTTTCAACATTTAGGGAAAATGCTATAAACCACTGCATGTTTTTTCTCTTCTTGTGTTTCTTCCAGCTACGTAGTAAACATGGGTTTGATTGACAAGCTCTACGGATGCTTCTTGTCAGTCCAAAGTCCCGTAGACGAGCACCCCAAGATGTCTGCTTTCCTCCAGCAGGCCTCAGCTCTGCTCCACAGCATGTGCAAGCTGTGCTTTGTCGTAACCGGACGGTGAGCATGTCTCTTACTCTGTTACACATCTCTGTGATCTCTTGATCTCCCTCTGACAAAGCACACACACACACACACCTTTCCCTGTACGACTAATGACAGAGGCTGAGTCACTGTCAGTTCTTAAATGTCACAAGGATCCATAAAGATGGGGCTCATGGCTACTCAAACAAAGACCGAGGCTCCTCTGCAATCAGCCAGCAGGTCGTTTCCTCCAACCACCTAGCTGGCTAGGCTGTCGTTACTGCAGATAGAGATAGGCATCTACTTGACCCAGCGCTCTGTCACTCACCATAAACCTTAGCCTGCAGCGTGGGGGGAGCCCACCCACGTGTGCTACAGTGACCTCCACTTAGAGAGGTTCAGTGGCGCCGCTGACAGAGGCTAAGCATACAGTCACACCGAGGGACATCAGTGTGACAAGTCCTTATTGCCTCAGTACCCATTGTAGCAGGCACAAAAATGCTATGATGTCAGGAATTACAATCAAATTTGAACTGGAATAAGCTTGATCAAGGTATCAATGAAGTCATTATTTAATGACAACTCCACCTCTCTGCAGTACGTTACCCAAAGATCTTGGCATTACATTTTAAGTCTCCAACTGTGTTACTCTACCTTGCAAGATGCTACAGTACCAATGACCAGCTGCTGCACACCAGCACGGTACTATGTTTGCCACATAGTGTCGGACTTTTGCAGGTTCAATGAGACCGGCCTTATGATCAATACAGCAGCCAGCAAGCTCAGTTCTGCCAAGTATCTCTGTGTGTCATATACAAGAATGCTCAGTGGGCTTGTAGAATATTTTGGCCATGCCAGTTGCTGTGTCAGGGGATTATAATGGCATTAGGAGGCTGTGTTCTTGCCTAGCAGCATATTTCACGCAGAGCCTGTTGGCTAACATCAAGTATCAGCATGCACCGTAGGTTCCATCCAGAGGTCACACACCCTCCATTCTACATGGCTGCAAATCATAACGAGTGCTGCTGCGGTAGTCTTAAATTGTCTGTCTGCACCAGCCGCGGGTTAGTCTTCTGCATTGTGGCTGAAAAGACTTCCTAACATGACTGCGTTGTTATTCGCAGTTTTTCCGAATGTGTGGTCCAGTAGATAGGTACTGATAGGCGCGTAACAAATTCACATGAAAAGGAAAATGTGTAAATTACCTGCACTAATGCAACGGGAAAAAAACCCAAAAAACTTACCTACGTACCTGCTCTTTCCAACCAGTGTTGTCCTTGGCTTTGCTTTCAAATGCGATGTTCAATGAAAGCACGATGTTACCAATGCCTTTAACAAACAGGGTGGCATCTTGTTGGAGCCAAACAAACATCTTCACCTTGAATCATGCCAGGTGGGCCTTGATTAAATGTGCCCGAGCACTCAGCACCTTGTCAGGCGGCTCAGTACAATCCACCTACTTGAAGTCACTGCCATGAGGTTCACGTCACAGCATTACTGTGTTTACTGTAGCTGAAGTGGGAGCGGAAGAGCAATCTCAAAAAAAAAAAAAAAAAAAAAAAAGTTCAACTCTTGAGCTGTAAACTGCCTGGCTGTGAGTTTTACTAGTTATGTCAAAAAAATGAATGGAAGCTCCTTGTGTGCAAAGAACAGTTATTCTGTAAATGAACAGAAACACATGAAGAGCAGAAGATGGACTAAAGAGCAGCTGTGGTCCAACATGTCAATATGTAACACATTTGAAACTTGGTGCTCTTCCACTCACTGCGGTCAGTTAAGTCAGGCAATACAGCAGCACTATCTTAAGGGGAAGTCCTCACTAAGCCCTTGTCTGATGAGTAAATCTAGAAGTCGCCAAGGTCTAGACTGTTGTTTCAGTCCTCAGTTTTAGGATGTCGAAGTGAATTTGAATTCTTTTTTTTGCTTTACACCAGCATTAAATAATAAAGACCCTAATGCTCCATATTGTTTCTTAGCTTCATATCTGAGCGTGGTGGTTATTGTATTTGTTGTTGCATTTGAGCACATGCTTCCCTCTCTTCCTCTCCAGCGCTCCGAGTATATTTGACAATAAACGCCAAGACCCGACTGGATTGACGGCCCTGCTGCAATCCACAGACCTGGTGGGAGTGGTGCACACCCTGTATTGTATCCTGCTGCACAGTTTCGTGCCAGAGTCTGCTTCCCAGAGTCAGGAACCCTACGGCCCCGGGGTCATCCAGGTGGCTTTGCAAGGCATCCGCTTCCTCAACAGTTTTGCCCTGCTTGACCTATCCGCCTTCCAGGTACAATATTTTCTGTTTTCACTTATCGCAAATATAAAATCCCTGAAACATCTAGCAGATTTTGCTGCTGGTGACAGAAGGTTTTTTTTTTTGTTTTCTGTATTGCAGATACATTACTACACTACATATTTATTAGAATGACATTCACAGTACATGGTTTGTAGGCAGAATAACTTTAACTGATCCTCTCTGGATTTAATAAATCTGTGTACTCGATCAAATTGATGCTTGCTCCTTTGTTAAGAACCATTAGTAGAGGAGTTACTCTCCTCTGGACAAAGCTGACCTGTGGACATAAACACAGGTGCCCTTTGACCCCAGGTCAGTTGTTGGGGTTGACTGGAGCTCGGTGGGTCAACAGTTAGGATGGAGCGCGAGTGATTAGCACTGTATGCAGGGCCGTACATTACCCACCCCGAGGAGGAGAGGGCGACAGCTTCACTGTGCCAAGTCACCACATAGACGGAAAGGCACGAGAGCAAGCGAGAACGCTGTTAATTATTTTAATGTCTTGTGGTAATTACTTTGAAGCAGCTTCCTCTCACTGACCCGCCACATACAGGCAACTCGAAACAGCTGGAAATGAAAGCATTTCACTGCCGGAGTTTTATGAACATTTTAAATAATGTTTCGTTTTCTGGCCGGGAGTTGTAATCACCTTGTGTTTCACATTACCTCACAGCACCGGCTAATATATGTTGCGGTGGATGATCAGTATTCAGGCCGTTAACTCACTCTGCTGCAGCATCAGCTCCCAATAATATGTTTCGAGAGGAATTTTCAAAAGGGTTCAATGCAGTATAAATAACTTGGGTTTTCAGTGGTTGCATTTTTGGCAGAATATGCAGCATCAAATTTGTGATCCTTGAAAATAAATGCATAAAAAGGAGCGCAAGTTCACATTCAAACCAGAAATGCCCCTTTTTCCTCTTCATGCAGCGGTTTTCCTGTTTGTCTTTTCAAACTGTCAGTTGATTTTTTTTTTTTTTTTTTTTAAATCTGTATTTATTTATTGTTAAACAACATTTGCTTTTGTTCTGTTTGACAGCTGCTTACACGGTTCACTGAGTTTAATCTGTTCCCTGCATGCATAAGTTATGAAGCCTGAAAAAACGCCTTTTTAGCTCCTCAGGTATTGCGTCTTAGGATGTCAAAATGCTAACACACCCAAACTTCAAGTGGAATAGTGATGATCTTACGCCGCTCGGTCACACTGACATGTTTACTAAATACTGTCTGCGAGCTGCTCCTAGCATCTCATTTCCAAGTTGGGATTGGGTTGTTTTATGGTGGGACCTTGCTTGAGTTGCTTATACACTTACACAGTGTATGTTCCCACTAAAACATATAATCTTTTATTACTTTGTATTATTATTGTATTAGCTCTTTGTTATCACAATAACAGGCAATTTATGCTTAATTTACTGTAGTGTAAAGCATACTAACATGTTTTGTCTGTGTCCTGTCAGTCTGTTCTAGGAGCTGAGGGCCTCTCTCTAGCTTTCCGACACATTGTCAGCTCCCTACTCTGGTACTGTACCCAGCATTCCTCTGAAGAGCTGCTGCACGAAGTCATCATCTGTGTGGGATACTTTACTGTTAATCACCCTGACAACCAGGTAAACCAGCTTGAACTCGCACTGACATTTAAATTAATTAGTTCACTTAAAATTGTTTTTGTCATTAATAATATATAATATTTTGTTTATTGTTTCACCAGTGTGTAAAATATAATAAGTTATGATCAATTCCAAATCAAAATTTTTGATTTTTATTTGAACTTTTGTCAGGCTAAAAAAAAAAAAAAATCACAAATTACGTCAGCAAAAATTATTTATTTTTTTTTCACTTGATAAATTACTTTAACGCATTGGCTAACATTTCATGTAAGAAATGTTTGGAAACTGTGGTAACTGTCTATTTTAATTACTCACAACTCAAGTCTCATAACTCATATGGAAAAGATGAGCAAAAATTTGTGGAGCTGGAATCTGAGAATTTTTGGGTCTTTTCCTGAAAATATGAGTAATTATATAATGTAATGTAATTGTATTATAGTAAATACAAGTAATTCATTATAAATATAGCTGCCTATGTACTTTGTGCCTACCAATTAATCTATTAATCTACTACTAATCTACTTCTCGTCTGCTTAACACATTTAACTGCTAATATTTTAATGGACACATTTTCTGTCCATCTACTAATTGTTTAATTGTTTCAGCACAAATTACATTGAATGCTTTCAGTTGTGTCTGTTAAAAGATCCTGCTAATATCATCTTACTATTGTTCTGTTCATGTATTATTTGTTAGAAAAAGGGTGTAGTTTTGTAATTGTAACAAAAAGCACCTGTTTAAAGATTCATGCCTTGGCACCTTCCTGCTTTTGGTCTGTGTGTCGTCTATTGTCCCACAGAGTGACCCATTGTTCCCTCCCAGTAAAGCAGAGTAGTGTGCTGGCCTCGGCATTACAACTACTTAGGGGGCTCTATGGAAGTGAGCAGGATGTGATGGAGCAGACCTGGCTGCTGTGTAATTGGCTGTCATGCGTGGCCCGTCTACCGGGCCCCTGATTAGCCATGCTACAGTTGGCTGGGCTTTGATTATATTAAGCCTGACCCACACAGGCAGCAGCCACAGCTTCGGTCTCAAACCTCTGATATGTCATTTATGTACGCACGGTCGCAGTCAACCCCCATCACAGCTATTTATCGGCTGATTACTGATTCTAATTTGCCAGATTTTTTAACTTCTAATTAAAAGATCTGCCTCCAGTGTGTGGCACTTCCCTTGCCTCTCCTATCCAATTTAATTATTCTGATGTACAGAATTAGCATTTGTTGGTCATTGTAGAACCAATTTGCATATTATATTGAATAATTGAATTAGGACTGATGATTAAATTAAGCGGGTGACAGATGATTTGTCTTTGTACACTCACAGCACGTTAACAGAGCAGCCATGCTTGACTGTATTTAATGAAAAAAAAAAAAAAAAAATCCCCTTACCTTGCATTTGGGTTCAGGATTTAATTTCTAAAAACGAAAATTATATTCAAGTATAGATTGTTGGGTAACAAGATCCCACACAACCTCCACACAGAGTTGATCTTTGCCAGTGGTCCACTTCCTGGAATGCATCCATTCAGTTCTGCACCAAGATGGATGGCGTTAAGGAGAATATTTAGAGCAGCTTGAGCTTTTCTCAAACTAATGTAAGCATTGGCAGAACACAAAAGCGTCCCGACCCGAGGCCTGTGCGGTCGCCGAGACTGCTGATTCACTGTCGGCACACCAGCTTTTGTTTATATATATGCCCTAGAAATAAGGCTGCTCATAAAAAGCAGAACTTTGAAGCGGCACTATACGTAGTGATGTATTCCCTCTGCTCCGGGGGCATGAATAATTTACCTTGTCACACAAAAAGCCATTGGGAGAGTGACATATGTAGGCTTGTGTGTTTTTCAAGTGTGCCTCTGCTCATGGGGGCCACCGAGCCATGTAGCCATATGTTTCATTGTCTGTTGGGTGCGTCCATAGAGACCTTTTGGACAAAAAAAAGCAGAACAAATGACACCTATTTTGTAACTGACGACTGTACTTCCTTTTTCCCTGAAGAGATATGTGCCGATAATCTCCTTGTCTTTTGAATACAGTGATTCATTCGTGAATCATCCACGGCGATGATCTGTTGAATCTTTGAGCTGACGGGACTGTAATTGTAAACTGTTGACATGTTAACCCACCTGATTCCTGCTCACTTTTTTTTAGAAAGACGCAAGCAATTTGAGAGTGTGGAAATCTTAAGAAAACTTTGCTCTTTTCTTTCCAGTCCATGGAAAATGGCCACACACAAGCAAAGAAGAGCGAGCTCCACACACGCAAACACACAAATGCTGTTGCCCCCACAACACATATACACACAGAAGCAGTTTCAGGTGGCGTATGGACATTTTATAAATGTAATGGGATCGTTTTCCCTGCATTGGCTCCTAAGAGTACCTGACTCCTCTGTGCTTATATTTCCTAAACTGTTTTCTCTTTACCAGTAAGCATTACATGAGCTACGTATCATCTCTTACGCTCAATATCCCACACACATTTCCAGAGCTCAGCGTTATCTATGCGCCCATTCCTCTTCTTCCCATTCTCTACGAGGGCGTTTCCTCTGCCCTGCAGGCCCAAGCCAAGCTTTAGGCCTGTAATTCCTGTTAACCTGATGTTGAAACGCTCCCTTCAGCAGTCCATTACTGCCAAGACAACCAGGCCCTCGCTGCCTGCAGGGTAAGTGTAGCTCATGCAGACCATAGGGAGCCAGCGCCGGGGAATGCACACTCTGTATCACCCAGCAGAGTAAACAGAGGCAGAGAAACGCAGACAGACACACTCTCTGCTGACTGGCAGGAGAGGGCCTTATTGTTAGCTCGGTAGATGATTTACACTCCGCTTCAAGGGTGAACGCCGGTCCAACTGACTTTAAGTGAAGCCGAGGACATTTTTATCCCTGCAAACCTTTCAGTGAGGAGTTTCCATTTGTCTGTAACACTGTTGTCAGTTTAGTTTCACAGCCGAATTATCAGCGAGGAGGATCTGCGATGGAATGACACCGTCAGCTCAGAGAGATAAATGGAGAGTTATTAAGCTTTATTGTGTAAACAGTAGATTTTTATGGGATTTTAAAATGACTAAGAATTGCCTTAAAAGTCAAGTTGGAGTGTCTATGTCAATGTCTGCGTTGCTAGCAACCAATTGTCCAAAGGTAATTTACAGAGCGTCCTGTGCTTGTCTTAATAAGTCATTGTAAATGTTGTAAAGAAGCACTAAACAGTTCTTTGACTAACTTTGCTTTGCGGTGTCTGCCCTGCTGTGCTGCTCGCCTTATCAGTGAGACAGTTCCACTCTGATGGATCTGGTTTATATTGGGGATTCAAGTGTCAGATATATGGCCCTGCTCTGGTTCCTCCTGAGGTGTTCATGCTGTCTAGACACTACGAATGGAGGTTCCTCTACGCAAGATTGTCACTTTAAACTTTTATAATGGACTTGTGCCAGTAGAACTTAATAACATTTTTTTTTTTTGCCTCATGCAGCACTCCTGCAGCCATGGGCTATTTGGGATATGTGCTGGATATATGCATGGCTGGGATGATGACTGACCCTTCTTTCTCTACCTAACTCTGGTTTCCGCTTCTGTTTTTCCCGGGAATTTGTTTGCGTTTCAGAACATTAACTTTACACACTCTTTGTTGTCATTGTGGACAGTGAGGAAGTTATGTAATGGAAGCATCATAAAAACCCGGCACTGTTTGAAAATGCCAGGTCTCTGAACTTAAGAAAGAACAGAGCAGCCAAGACACTTGAGTTTTTACAGGGTCTGTGTTATACGTGGGCCAGATGCGTGGGTTCAGATGCTTGTTGTTAGTTTTATGATGTCAGGCTTTGGGCTGCAGATACTTCAGCTGAGCTGGGAGAAGTAACTCTACGGCATAATCTCTAGTTGGAAACCATTTCGGGCTCTGGTGTTGCTCCTCACCTGGTAGAGGCGTGGAAAGTTGGCCGGGGACCCGGCTTCTTTGTTACCTCCAGACTCTTGCTGCCACCAGGCTTTGTTTTATGTCTTTCTGCGTCAGGCACTTGAGGGTGGACAATTTGTTTAGGCAGCTGAAGATGGAACTGTGCGTAGTGCGGGATTATGAGATCGCTGGGTGATTTGTGGGTTGGATCTTCTCAGAGGCCCAGCTCAAACATCCAACACTTGCTATAGTGTTAAATTATGATGCCTACACCATAAATGTCCTGGATTAAAACACAAGAACGAATCTTAAGCTTTTGCAGAATCATGGTTTTGGCTTTCTAATGAGTTCAGCCGCATAAATTTATGACCCTTCTCCCCATTTCCAGTTTGTCTTTGGGCTGTGTTGCAATAGAAGATAAATATGATGATGTAGGATTTAGTGGAAAGTAGCATAAAAATACTAAAACTGCATGTACTGAAAATAAGCAGCTCTACTTTTGAAAACAACCAGAGCTTGCCTTTTTTTTTTTTTTTTTTTCCTTCCTTCAGCGGATGAATTTGTCCAATGAGTCCCACATTCCTTTCTGTAAAACACTTATTGAGTCAGTGAAACTGTGGGGATTTTGTTCTTCCACTGTTACGCACACATACTCACAGAAAACCTGTAATGTATTCAAGACTATTCTTGAATTCGATCCGTAGTAAAAACACACCAGGGCAGAAATTACGCGTTGTTTCGGCTTCAAAAATTAACGCTTCCATCTCAGGTTGACAAATTCAGAGCTCTTCACATTTTGAAGTATTTGTAATGCACATAGTTCAGATTGTTTGACCTGTCCATATGGTTTCTTTAAACAAATAATAGTAGGAAATGGCACTGTTTTGTGTCCCTTTGAACGCCGCTGTAGAGGGCAGCTCTGAGAAGCTTCACCTTGAACTGATAAAAGCGGTGAATTATCGCTTTGTTTATCCTGCTGCTCAAACTTGGAGTGCATTATCAAAGGAGAAGCCCATGGAAGAGTATTAGAGAGTGTATTTTTAAAAACTTGTAAATCTGGTGAATTTATGTCACCGTGTCTTGGGGACCTCACCTTGCCCTTCTGGTTTCCATTGGCATTGAGCCCCCTAGTCCTGTAGACTGACTGTAAAGCAGTGCAGTGTGCGGGGGGATTTCAGCCAGGATTTAGCATGCTGACCCTGTGGCTCTCAGAGGGGTGCTGATGGTCTTCACAGGCTCAGGGGAGATGACCAGAGCATTAGGCCCTGGACCCTTTGCTTTGCAGCAGTCCACTTTCTAATCAAATGAGGCTGGGAGTGATTTGGTTGTAATACCGGTGGCCCGGATGCGATGGTGTGTGATTGACGGGCTGTGATGGAGAGCAGGATGTTGGCGGGGTGAAAATACCATTAATGTTATTGCTCATTTCTCAAAGTGGGGGTGACCACACTGTCGGCGGCGGAGGTTTCGCTCACCCTGCTTTTCACCCGCCACCCCAGCCTTTCATACCCTTGTTGCACTATGAATGCCCTCTCAACCGGAGCGTCACTCCTGCAGGGAAGTAACAAACATTTGCATTCATTCTGTACTTGAGCGTTAAGGTCCATTGTGTAAAATTTAGGCATCTAGTGGTAAAGTTTCAGATTGCAACCGCCTGAAAACCCGTCACCACTCCCTCTCAATTCATGACAGAGAAACTACAGTGGGCGTGAAACTTGCGAAGGTCATATGTAGATCCAGAGTTACGTTTGTCCATTCATGGCTACTGTAGAAACATGGCAGACTCTGTGGAAGAGGACCGGCTCCCTCCGTAGATATAAAAGTCTCATTCTAAGGTAACAAAAGAATATATTTTCAGGTGATTAAATACTAATAAAAACAGAGTTGTGAAGATTATATTCCAGTTACACACTGGACCTTTTTAAAAGAGTTTAACACAAAACTTGAAAGTGAAGTTTTAACCGCTGATAATGACATCAGGTCACATTTCTCATTTCCCTCTTATGTTACATCAGCTCTGCTATTACGGTTGGTACAAAGGAAGAACAAAACATCCCATCATCTTGTTTTATTGCTCATAATTGCATGGTGGGAGGCTGTGCCCCACAGGTCTCCCCCTAATGGCTGTTTGTGTGTTGTTTTAGTGGCAGATTTACATGTGGGAGGGGCACAGGGCGGTGATTTACAACCAGTCAGTGCCACTGACTGGCCGCCTGACTGACTTAGTGACTGACTGGCCCCACTCCCCATGTGTGTGTTCCAGGTGATAGTGCAGTCTGGCCGCCAGCCCAGCGTGCTGCAGAAACTGTGTCAGCTGCCCTTCCAGTACTTCAGCCACCCGCGCCTCATCAGAGTGCTCTTCCCCTCCCTCATCTCGGCCTGCTACAACAACTCCCAAAACAAGGTCATCCTGCAGCAGGAGATGAGCTGCGTGCTGCTAGCTACGTTCATTCAGGTAAACAGGGGGGACACTGGCACACATGCGTCATTCGTCTGGATATAACACACAGATCTAACTGAAACAAATCAGTGAAAACATCGAAGCTAAACAAAAATGTTTGGGAGTAGTGCTTAAAAAAAGGTGTGAAACCCGACACAAATAATTAAAAACACCTCTTAGCCCCTCTTATGCCTCTAATTTAAAAAAAAAAAAAAAAAAAAGTCTGTCACATGAGAAAGAACCCTCTTCCTCTATGCATTGGCTGATTAACAATTGCTCATCTGGGCCCCGGTGAACCTGTAACAGGAAGGCTTTTACAAAGATAAATTACTTCCTTCATAGTGGATTTACCTGCCACTGGTTCAACTCCCAGTAAACCGCCTGTCTCCTTCATCTTCCTCTTGACAACCCGCCCCTCACCACTCTGAAACCACCACTGTTTAGACACCGATTAACTTCCATTCAAAGGGAGACAAGCTATTGTCATTTCTTTCAAACAAAGCAATAATGCATGGTGTCTTGCCCCACTGCCCTCATTGTTGAGTTAACCCCCAGAACATTCTTCAGAGTGAAACAATTTGATGCAAGGTGGTTGTTTATTGAACGTTATGCAAAAAAAACCAAAAAAAAAACATTTTGTTTGGTTAGTAGATTACGAGGTAGTAGCTACTTTAACTTTTGTTTAATATTTTAAATTGTTTTGTTTGTTTTTTTTGCTGGAAGTTTGAATTAATCTTAGATGAGACAAATCGGATTGCACACACACAACGCTACTAGTACGGGCAGTATGTTGTTGTAGTATGCACTAATACTCTTAATTCCCCTAGGACTGCGCTGCAAATGAGAAAGAATCAGACAACAAAACAAAGCAAACAAGTAAGTTATTAATTGGACGGATTGCACTGATTTCATATTTTCAAATCTATAAAGAGTTTTTAATGGTTTAAAAAGTCGTAGCTGTTTATGATGTGTAGGTTCTTTGGTTGATTATAGTGTGTATTTTTTTTTTTTTTAGTATCAGCATGTAACCATTTGTTGTTTTGAAGAATTTTAAGGAAAAAAATATATATATATATTTGTTGGACACCCGATATATAATGAACTTGTTCTTTTCCGTCTGTGCAAAGTTTCCCAGCCGCTGGATTACTGCGAGCTGTCAAACCGCTTTCCAAGCGATCAGTGGGACGCAGCGCTGAAGTTTTTTCTCAAGAAGCAGGAAGAGTGATGGAGTTGCACACTGTCCACAGAATGGATAAGCACAGTATAAACACAACAAGAGACTGATATGTGGAGTTGTTTCTGGATTTGTTGTTGTTTTTTTTCCACCCATTTATCCTGACTTTAAGTCTGCACACAAGTAAATATGTTCCTCAAACTTTGTCACATGTAAAGGTTATGAAGACTTGTACTGTGTCAGTTCAGCTGTCTTGATTTTTCTTTTTTTCTTTTTTAGAAATCAGATTGATGTTTATGGAGGAATTTGCACAAAATGTCTTGTTTGTACATTGTAGTTAGAACACATGCACAACTATTCCATTTACTGTCTAAACAAGCCATTTGTTTCTCGTTTTGTTTCTGTTGTAGATAGAAATGGATCCATTTTCAGCGCAGTGAAACATTTACTTATACTGTAATTTATAATTTGCCAAACGTTTATTCACCAGCACTGTTTGTGTTAATTTATTTTCTCATTTTTAAATGTGAATTATCAGAATGTTCTCTAGTCTACATAATGCCAGTTACATGACCTGCCTTGATTGCAAATACGTGTTGAGAGTTCTATTTTTCATGTTCACATCTTTTTCTTTTCTTTTTCTCTCGGTTAGGAGCCACTTATAAATTAATATAATTTATTGAGTTATTCACTTATTGAATAAAAAAAATACATATGGTTATGTGTCGTTCTGTTGTTTTATTCTGTTTTGACAGAAAATAGTAATAATCTGAGTGTGACTTGACAAATATCAACGCTTCTGCTGTGGTTTGCCTTTGTGATGAGTCTTTTTATATCAGTTAGACCCTCATGAACTCAGATCATGAAGATGTCCTCTCAAAGAAATGTGAAGACATAGACATCCATAATAAAAACAGGGTGCTGAAGAATATTTAAAAGAAGGTTTGAGTCTACCTTTGGACAACACCAATGTGTGTGACAGTCAACCTGCTGCATGTTCAGGCTGCATTTGGGGAAAAAAAGGAAAATTTGTCTAGAAAAAAAGCTTCACAAAACTTCCCTTTGCATTTTTCCACGGTGTGAAACTGGGAGTGACTCCATCCAGCCTGTCCAAAGTTTAGTTAGGAGGCAGTGATGGTGTTGAAATCTTGGAGCTTTTTTAAGTCTTCTGTGCCAGGTTTCACTAAAATATCTCCTTTCAATTTCAGATTTTGAAATGAATAGTGAGCCTATATCAAATGTCATTAGATAGCCCTATTTTTCTCTCAACATTTTCTTCTTAAATTTATTGTTGCTACTGTTGTACTTGCACACAGTTTACAGACTTAGTATATCAGCACGTCTTAAAGCCTTAACAGGATTTTTGAATTTCAATGAGACTCCCATTTCCTCCTGTACTGATAAAAACCGATCCTCCCCAACAAATTGTTGAGGTGTAGTGTGTCAGTCCCGGCTTGACCTGCGTGCTCTCTTGTCCAGCGGCTATTTGCCGTTCAGGATTCCTACTGGAATGAAAATAAACTCAAGACACGCCAGGATGCGTCCGCAGGCTGGGAGTCCAGTCAGCGCTGCCGCGGCTGCGCGTTTTGTTTTGAGTCCATTCAGTGTGTCCTTTGCAGATGATGCCAGATGCAGATAAGCGGCCGCCGCTGCCTGTCCTCTGTCTAGACTTGTAACCATGGGCCTCAGGTCGGTATGGTGCTATGACATTTGTCTAAAAGGGAGACTGCTTTTATCGTTTTTTATCACTGATGGGAACAAAACGTTACGCTGAATTTGCTGTATATTTATAGGCCCGGGCTATTTGGAGGACATCATTCAAAAAAAAAAAAAGAAAAAGAAAGAAAGAAACAACATGAAGAGGCCTCAGCTCGTCGACGCATGTGACCAAGGATCACTGATGCTTTGCTCAGAAATTGAACAGGCCCCTTGTGAGCTGAAGTTTGCAGCTTCACCAAAAAAAAAAAAAAAACTGCACAACTAAACATTTGCAACACTTAAATATAAAACTTCTGATTGATTGCCCAAACGTGTGTGTTTATGCATTTATTTGTAGAGTTTTTTTTTCTGAATTAACCCTTTTTGAAGTGTAAACAAGGGAGCTCCTCCAGCTCTATCCTCCATTTAAAACAGTGTCAGGCATTATAAGCAGCAGATGCGTTTCCATTCCCCTTAAAACTGATTTATTTTGCCGACTATGATTTTTAAAAAAAAATCCTCTGAAAGTTTATGGAACAAATGGATTTTTGCATGCAATAATCAGTTAGAACTATGTTTTTTTTATTGATAAGATCGGCTATGTCTGTCCTCATAATAAATAATAATAACTTATTTTCTGGAGAAAACGCCAACAATGCGCATCTCATCTGTTTCATTCATTTACAAGAGTCGATATTGAAACTTACAAATCATGCACATCTACACAGTTTGTACTTGTGGGTTTCCTGATAAACATACTGTAAGCGTTAACGTTCAGGCGTCCAGTACAGGCTGTTTCAATCCCATAACATATTCACCAAGTTCAGGCCCAGTTCAGGCATTGGCATCACGGTAGGAAGCGAGTAAAAAGCCCGTCAACAGCTGTCTGTCCTGCTGAGGTGTCCTTGAGCAAGGCAGCTAAAATGCCTAAATGTGTAAAGGAAACAGTCAGACCTATAATCCTCCAGTCGACACCTGAATGTATCCTCATAATCCATCCTGGTCCTTTTTTTTTTGTTCGTTTATTCTTCATTGAATGTCACTGAGGTCTCTGCGCGTCCCTGCAGAGGACGCGAGTGCGCGCACGGCCTATAGGAAAGGGGGAAAGGTGGAGGTGGAGGTGGGGAGGGAGTCCAGCTTTGACCTCGAGGCTTCTTCTTCACGTGTCGATGGGACTCGGCACCATGCTGTTCGGTGTGTCCGGTAACTGCGACGACAGAGAGGTCACATCACTGCCCGATGAGTTACCCAGAGAGCCGGATTCAGAGAAAGACACCTGTCGGAGGACACCAAGATCAACGAGAAATCATTTAAAAACAGGTCATTAATTTTGTCCGCGTCTGCTGCTGACATTATGAACACCCTGTTAGAGAGATGTCAACATGTGAATATGCTTATTATGACCAGAACCATGCTGTAATGTCAAGAGTATGTGAGCTCCAGATGGATGTGGAAATAATTACATATATCGGTATTAGGCCCATCTATTAAAAACACATGAAAACATATCACTTTATCAGTCTTGTAAATCTCACGAGACCCCATCAGCATATCGAGTGACTCCACATGGGGGCCTGCACACGGTTGTGAAACAGTTTGGCACGAGAAGCAGCTTGTTTGCACTTGAACCTTTTTGGAAACGAGACGCGTCACTATCATTTGAATCAGGGTTTAAGATTAAACTTTGTGATTACCAAATGGAACAACTGTGTCAGTGTTTCTGACTGAATGAACAACACCACCATCACAAAACTATTGACCATCATCAGCTCTGTGTATCTGAATTATTCTTTGTTATGAATGAAGGAAACCCAATTTCTATCATTTTAAATGGCCTTTCATTTATTTGGAATATAATTGACTGCATGTAATCATACCAGTTGTTGGAAGGCGGGCTGGTCCAGGTCGCTCTGCAGGGCGAAGTCGCTGAGGGTTTTCCACGGTGGCTGGTAGGTTTGCACCTCCACAGGATTCCCTTGCACGGTGTTGTCGTGCCGGATTGGACTGCCTGCCACCAGAGCTGTGCCTGTCAGGCCCTGCAGATTCTACATGAGCAACACAGAAACATTCAGTTTCGTCCAAAAACAGTCCAGTGATTTATTCTGCATATAGGGTGAAATCACTTCAGGATGAAGGACAATTCTGCTCTTCAGCCTCATGATTGGATGAAGGGTGATGCTCAGATAAAAGAAAATCCATTATGAGGGGAACCAACATCCAATTTTGCGCGACGACACACAAAACAAATACAGAAAAGGACTGAACTTTATGATCAAACCACTAATCTGTAAAGAAATGCACTATAAAGTTATACGAGCCTGTAAAACAGCCCAAACCTAATTCTGTAAACGTTGGATAATTAAATAAATAAATAAAATGGCTAATTAAATTCAGTAATTCAATTTACAATGATTTTCTTTACATTCTGTTTTTTTTTTAATAGACCATTTGTCTATTTAAAATAAAAGAAAGAAGCAGTTGTTAAAGGCGTTAAAAAGATTGATGTTATTACAGTTTAAAAGCTTTAAAAAGCTGCGTAAAGAATCATTATATATTTTTGAATTATGCACAATTATGAGTCTAAATGATGTTTATTTTATGTTTCCACCCCCTTTCCAATATCAAATCTAAATCTGTTTTTTCCTTGACATTATTGACATTTAATTATTTATTATTCTTGTCGATCAGAGGTGTGGCAGCAGCTGTGCACATGAACATTAGTTATTCAATTTTTAAATCAAAAGAGGAGTTAATCACATGCATCATGAACTTATGTACACATTATTCCTAATAAGCCCACGGTACATTGCTGTATTTTATAATAACATTATGACAGGAAAACATAATAAACTCACTGTTTTGTCGCTGTGTTGTTGTTGCTGAAGCTGCTTCATCAGGATGGACCTCTTCTTGTCTTTGCAGCGTTTGTTCTGAAACCAGACGCGGATCACCCTGGGGCTCAGGCCGGTCATCTCCACCAGCTGCTCCTTCATCAGAGCGTCCGGTCTCGGGTTGGCGTTGTAACAGGTCCGCAGGGTGTGGAGCTGCTTCTCGTTCAGCACCGTTCGGACTCGGGTGGTCTTCTCGGACTGTTTGTGGACGTGATTCCGGTGATGAGGAGGATGCCGGACTGAAACTGTGTCTGAGGAGATGGAACAAAAAAAATCAACAAGAAATCAACCAGTTATTCTAAACATTTTTTTTTAAAATACACTTTTTACGTTAACGTTATAGCAGTTAAATAAAACTGAAATGAAAGCAACAGAAAGTCTTTGGATTTATAATTATGACTGTGTGCAATTTCTGAAAATATTAGGCTACAGAAATGCCAAATATTACTGTCAGGTCACTACATCCATGTAGTGCCAAAGACACGTAAAAACTTTTGATTTCATTCATTCATTTTTACATTTTAGGTTTAATATACAGAGTAGGCCTAAGCCTCTATATGAACAGAATATATGATTATTATTATTTAGTAGACTTTGTTCAAATATAATAATAATAATAATAATAATAATAATAATAATAATAATAATAATAATAATAATAATAATAATAATAATAATAATAATAATAATAATAATAATAATAATAATAATAATAATAATAATAATAATAATAATAATAATAATAATAATAATAATAATAATAATAATAATAATAATAATAATAATAATAATAATAATAATAATAATAATAATAATAATAATAATAATAATAATAATAATAATAATAATAATAATAATAATAATAATAATAATAATAATAATAATAATAATAATAATAATAATAATAATAATAATAATAATAATAATAATAATAATAATAATAATAATAATAATAATAATAATAATAATAATAATAATAATAATAATAATAATAATAATAATAATAATAATAATAATAATAATAATAATAATAATAATAATAATAATAATAATAATAATAATAATAATAATAATAATAATAATAATAATAATAATAATAATAATAATAATAATAATAATAATAATAATAATAATAATAATAATAATAATAATAATAATAATAATAATACCTGAGATGTGCAGCGGTCTGGTGTGAATGTTCCCCGGGCTCAGCGGGCTCCCTGAAGAGCTCCTCTCCACGAGCAAGCCGTGATCCGCCCGGCACAGCAGCTCGTCGTCCCGCAGAGAGAACTCGTCCCCCGGCAGGAGGTGTCGGCTACAAACCGAGCACCTAAAACACTCCATGTGATACACGTTGTCCCGAGCTCTCATCACCAGGTCGCTGCTGCAGAAGCCCATGTTGCACTTTGCACATTTGATGCCAAATAACCTGGAAAAGGGGAGCAGGGGAGGCGTGTTGGTCTCATGCAGAGAAGTTCTTGAATTAAACAAATGTGATGTTCAAATAATAATAATAATAAAAACAGAGCTGGTGTCATGATGGCAGGAAAATACAAAAAAAAAAAAAAAAAAAAACTGTGAGTGTGCAAAGTGTGCAATACAAATCTGATTCAGTTCATGATGCACACTTGTGCGCCCTTTCATTTACACACATTTGCCATTCAAATGGGCCGTATCATTCCGTGAATATCATTTCATTTAATCTCAGTTCCCCCCTTTTTATAGTCCACCCATCACTTTCTTTTTATGTCCAGCACATGGCTTCTAAAATGTAGGAATGTATCCTGCAAACTCTGTCGAACTCCTACCTTGCATAATCTCTTTTACAGTAAGTCTTTCCGTCTCGGACGAAGCAAGTGCACGTCTCGTCCAGGTACTGACTGCACTCTGCACACTTGAGACAGGCTGCATGCCACTCCAGGTCCGGGGAGACTCTCAGGATGTACTGGTCGTGTATCTGACTTCCACAGCCCACACACATTGCGATTCCCGACTTCTCTGCGTGAGGGGGGCGAATGCATTAATGCAACACTGTGTGGCCTCTTTTAATCCCCATGACATCCCTGTTAAACCCCCTTTACCCCGTCACCTTAAGAAGAGAAACTGTTGTGCACGTATCACAACAAACATGTAGGTCTTTCCAAGAATATTACTGAATTATTAAATATCACCAAGTAACCCACGGCATGGGTCACTTTGAACGCACGATCACCATAGTTGCAATATAAGTTCATAAAAGGATATGATCTTAATATTAGAGAGCTTTTTCGTTTCAATTGCTTGGTTACAGTTTTCGTTGAATCTACAAACCTCGAAATTAACGATTCATCATCAACTTTCAGAGACTACACGCCGGTTAGTTACATAAATAAGAAGCAAAAGAAAAAAAAAAATACTAATAACAAACCCCCAGAATGGAAATACACGAGAGGGAAGAGGCAACTTACTTTTTGAATGATCCCCCATATCATCCAAGAAAGAAGTATTGAGCAGGATATCCACCATACAGGAGAAATAACCCAGTGCAAGCCGATAGACGGAGGAGAGGAGCGGCAGAAGAGACCGTCCCGTCCCTGGCTGGGTGATAAACTTGTATTCCTCCACCGAGAGGTGGAGAGAAAACAAAGATCCTCGACCAGTGACGTCTGCAAACCTGGACCTCTGTGGGTCCGGCAAGAGGGTGCCATGCAAATCTCCTCCAGGACCCCCGCTCTGTTTTTTTCCTCCTCTCTGACTGTGAGGTTTTTTTTTTGTTTGTTTGTTTGTTTTATTATCATCATCGTTTTGTCTGCAGATCTCTTATTCCAAAGTGAAATCAGTTTTCTGTGTTAACTCACAGCACAATTACTGTGTGATATCAAGTGTGGCTTTAGATACTGCTGTTGTTATTTCCTTTGGTATCACATTACATTATTATTTGTCTCTGGGCTCAGAATACTCACAGTATGTGTTTATTGTAACCCATCCATGTCAACACCTTATATTACCGTGCTATCTGCTTTTTATAGTTTTTTTTCTGTGGGATTATCTTTTAGTAAATATATCATATTACAGCTGGATTCCTCTAAAATACGGTGTTGCAAATGTAAATAAAAAGGTTAATATCACTGTAATCATTTTGTTACGTAACTTTCTTTCTTTCTTTCTTTCTTTCTTTCTTTCTTTCTTTCTTTCTTCTTCTTCTTCTTCTTCTTCTTCTTCTTCTTCTTAGTATTATTATTATCATTATTAGAGCGATAAGAGTTATTATTTATTGTAAAAACCAATGTTTTCTGTTTTGTTTTATTGAATTAACCATCATTTCTCATCTTACTGTAGAGAGCCCTCTACTGGATGAAATATTATATAGAGATCTTGGATTCAGAGAGCGATCAATAAGATGTATATAAGATCCATTAATGCGTACATCTGACAAAAATAAATGAATGCAGTAAAAATGGAGGATCCCACGGATAACAAGATAAGATGCAGATATTATTACATAACTTACACGTCGTTTATTCATTATTAATTTATTCTTACAGGCAAAGCAAATTATGGACTAATCTCTCTCTCTCTCTTTCCGATCCCATCAAATATAGATGATCTAAATTTTCTCAAAACATTTCAGCATTTTCATATTAAATATTCCATTTGATTACATACTCAACACCACAACATCGTGATATGCATGGACTGATAAATTCTTTCAACATAGGAAAATTCTGTCAAGGGAAACTTTATATCATTTCCAGCTGGATTGTTCTAACCATTTGTAATCTATGCTATATATTAATCACATGATATTTGTGAAATCTAATCATGTTTTTTGGTCTGTATGCAAAAACTTGTTTTCGTTTTACAGAGTAAGTTTTACAGGCTGAAGAGCAGCAGGACCTATATATTGTTTAAAGTCGCACTGCTTTATTTAGTCCCTGAGGGAGAAACTGAACAACATTTCTATTACAGCCTAGAAGAACCTATCACTGTTATGAATCAATGAATAATGAGTATGTTATTCGTATGTTATGTATGTTATGTTATGTATGTTATTTATCAGTATAAAGCGCCAAGCTATTGTTAAAATTGGTAGATTATGAATATTTGTAGATCACTTTGATATTTGATCTTAGATAGATAGATAGATAGATAGATAGATAGATAGATAGATAGATAGATAGATAGATAGATAGATAGATAGATAGATAGATAGATGGATGTAGTACAACAGGAAGTTATCGTTCTTCGGTCAGTCTCGCGAGATCTCGTGGTAAACGTCACACGACCTTTGGCACAGTTGTCTCTGCAGCACCGAGGAGCAAACGGACAGCTACAAGGGTCCAAGATGAACAGAGCTTTGAACAGAACCAGTCTGAAACAACTGGTAAGAGTGCGGCACTTAACGGCTAAACAACAACAACAACAACACGTGTCTATTTATCGGTTAACTCTGCCAGACGAAGAGCACAAAACAAAGCGTGCGTTAGCGGACTTGTTTTCTGCAGCTGCTGCGAGCTAGCCGGCTATCTAGCTAATGCAAGTCGAGCTCATGTGGCAAGCTGCTGCAAGTTTACTGACCGACGGTCAGCCGGTCAGTAAAGCTGAACTCATTCTGATATTAACTTTATGTGTCGTGATATAACAAGAAGATAAGTTAGCAGTTTGATATCTCCGAGCTGGTGCGAGCCGGTGTTAGCACAGTTAGCTTAGCGGTTATGAAACTCGTAACATTGAACAACAGTTAGGAAATTATCAACTTGTCATTGACGTGTTACCAAAATGTCACCTGGCTTCATCTCACGTATAGACGTATATAACAGGTGAATGAACAGCACGTTGCATTTTCAGTTTTCCTGACTCGATGTGAATGACCTTTATAAGCTGCTGGTGTTCAGTCATGTCCAGATGAGGCTGGTATTATCCTGTTTTCCTCTGACAGATCCTGATCCAGCTGTTTCAAAGCTGGACTGTTGCCCTCGTGTTCACTTTTAATACTCCTATCCACAATTTTATTTAAGTAATTTTGATTCACTGATTGTTTTTTATATTAATGCATCAGTCAAGTCATGCTCTCAGTTGTAAATATTGATACATGCCCCCCCATCTCTGATACTTTCTCTGACAGACTGGTCTCCTCCAAAGGTTTCAAAGCACCTTGGTGGTTGCAGAGCACAACAATGAAAAGCTGACCCCTATTACACTCAATGCCATCACTGCTGCCAGTAAGCTCGGTGGAGACGTGTCATGTCTGGTTGCAGGAACAGACTGTGCAAAGGTAGGTGAAGCTTTTTTTTTTTTTTTCTAGATCTACTTACACCACATGTGTTGTGTTTGTGATGTAATTTAGATATTATTTTGGCATTAACAGAGAGCAGATCGCAGTGTCATTAATCGTTTTCTGTCATCTCAGGTTGTGGAGCAAATAAGCAAAGTAAAAGGTGTGAAGAAGGTTCTGATTGCTCAACATGCGTCTTTCAAAGGTTCCCTGCCAGGTATGTAACACGAAGGAAGCTTGATGCTTATTGGTTATTTAACTTCAAATCTATGGTGAACATGCTGTTATGCACAGTCCCTCATATTCACAGCTGGATGATGTAGGGTTTGACTTTCACAAGGGCATCAACGCTAGTAACTGAGGAGGAGAAATTGATTTTCTTTGTTCACATGTTTAAGCTCGCCAGAACCGGCATAGCTGCAGTCAAAGGCAGGCCTACACTTACCTGATTTAGTTTTTTGTTTTTTGATTCTATTTTCTTTCCTCAGAGGAGTTGACTCCACTTATCCTGGAAACACAAAAGCAATTCAGTTTCACCCACATCTGTGCTGGTGCATCAGCATTCGGAAAGGTAAGTAATGGACAAGAGTGGTACCTGTATAATTTGCATGTGTATATTTTGAAATGAGAGTGAGTCTTTTATCATGTAGACAGAAGGTGTGAAAAGTCTGAAGCTCTGACTTCAAATAATGATGTTGACTTAATTTTACAGTCTAATTATTCACAAAACGTCAAACTCATCATCTCAGTCTGTTACTCTCTCTTTCTCTTCTTGATTCTGTTATATATTCTATATTTCCCTGATTATTTACTGTTTTGTTCTGCAGAACCTGCTTCCCAGAGTGGCTGCCAAGTTGGATGTGGCTCCGGTTTCAGATATCATTGAGATCAAGTCTCCAGACACTTTTGTCAGAACCATTTATGCTGGTAAGTCCTGTTATTCTGGTAAATGTTGTCTTATCTTATATTATAATTCCTGGATTTGGTACAGCCATGATATGACGCAGCTGTAATTTAAACACTATTTAGTTCTTGCATTAGGCTCTGGCAAGTTATTTAGTTATCCTGTGTTAATAATATTTTATTTATAGGTAATGCTCTCAGCACTGTGAAATGTAATGAGGCAATCAAGATTTTCACGGTCAGAGGGACATCCTTTGAGGCAGCTCCAGCAGAGGGAGGAAGTGCAACCTCAGAAGAAGGTACAGTAGCTCACAGATTCATCCGGAGATCTCTGATAGAGTGCATGCTGAGATATCAGTTGATATAATGGATGTTAAAATATTGTTGGAGGTTTCTTTGTGAGGTAAATGATTAACTCCTTATTTTATAATCAATAATTCAAATGATAACTCAACAAATTTAATCATTAGAAATTTAAATTAGAAATATAACACAATATTCCTTATGGCCTGATCCTTTTATCTGTTGATTGCAGTTGCTGCTTCTTCTCCCGTTGGAGTTTCTGAGTGGTTGGAACAGAATCTGACAAAGAGTGACCGTCCAGAGCTCACCAGCGCTAAAGTTGTGGTGTCAGGAGGTGTGAAATTTTTTTTTTTTTAAAAACTTTTAAACATAATTTAAAATTATGTCCAAAGCAGTGTCACTGTTTGTTTGAAAAAAGAAGCCACTTTCTATGTGTATTTGCCAAAGTTCTGCTCATCTACAAGTTCTACAAGATATCCTATTTTGTTTATTGGAGGTTTGGGTTTGTAGAAAATAGAGTAGCGGTTGTGCTTTCTTTCAAATTAAATTTTTTTCACCAAGTAGACTTGTTGGTATTTTTGTTTTTCTAGGAAGAGGCTTGAAGAGTGGAGAGAACTTCAAGCTGCTTTATGACCTTGCTGACAAGCTGAATGCTGCAGGTAAAGTGAGATTATCACTTTGTGTTTGAAAAATATCTGAATGCTTAATTTTACTAAGGTGGTGTTTCAGCTGTGTTGTAATCTTTTTCCAGTCGGTGCATCCAGAGCTGCTGTGGATGCCGGGTATGTCCCGAACGACATGCAGGTTGGACAGACTGGCAAGATTGTCGCACCGGTAGGTTATTCCTTTTCTTTGGTTATTTGGATTAACTTCATCTTGTACAGCAGATCAAGAAAATAATAAATTATAGAACACTTTCAAATGGAAAATGTGAACGGTTGCTTCAAAAACAGATTTCAAGGCAGGGAAAACTTAATCTGAGCTGCATCAGAATGGACAAATCTGTTGCTTTTGATAAATGCCTGTTTGTCTTTACGCAGCATGCCTGCAATTCAGTATGATCAGGTTGGCGGCTCTGCCCTTTTAAAAAGGTTAACTTCCCATTATGTGATTCAGCCGGGTTACCCCAGCTGTGATTATCCACACATTAGGCCCTGCAAAATGTACTGGATGGCACATTTAGCGGCCTAAATGATTTAGCTGATCCATTAAAGTAGAGTGCAGTGGATGTCTGGTCAGAGCCTCAAGCCAGGCCAGACTGTCCAAATTGGATTTTCCAAATGTTATGACAAGCTTGTAAGTTAATTAAGTATAATTTAAATCGGGTTTGTTTTTTCACCCTACCAGTCCAAAGCTGTTTAGTGTTTAGTGTAGTGCACCTAAAATAAAAGACTCACATTTTATTTACATGTGTGCATGTAAGATAATCTCTCCTCTGCTGATTAAAGACAATTTATCATTGTGTAATTTTGTGTAAACACCAGAGTCGTCAGTTTTCTGAATAGAGTAGTCTAAAAACAACATGGCAGTGTTGGAATGTAGTTGTAAAAATGTTGGTCAGACACTGGATAATTCACGCATGTCCATTTTCCCTTTAGGGATATTAGATTCAGTTGGAAAGGCCAAAAGCTCCTTGCTTTGGTCGTCCTTATGTAGTTTCATATTCTCACGGGAATAAAGTTCTGCTTTATAAACTAATATGAATGAATGGAAATCTGCAGATTCTGTTGTGACCGTCTTGTTAGTGGAAAATGTTGCTTTATGAATTTTCTGCCGCTATGAGACACAAATTGCTGCTGTGCTCCTCTGAAACCTCAGCTGCAACATTAAATAAGCACTGAAATATTCATACGACCGTGCATTAAATTGAGAGGCAGAGATTGTTTTCCCAATGGGTCTGGGGACGGCTGACCCATCGCACACTCGCCCCAGCACCCTCTGATAGATTACACACCCGGGTCATTATACCATCAATCATCCCTGCTGCTGTACCGTAGTTCTGGGGTGTACCTTATCCAAAGACATTAGACTTTGTGTATACAAGCAAGTAACACTTGTTTGTTTGTCTTCTCTTCATGTCCACAGGAGTTGTACATTGCTGTTGGTATCTCTGGAGCCATTCAACACCTGGCTGGAATGAAAGATAGCAAGGTGAAGCCGCTGGAGCGACGTGAAAGGCTGCTTCCGTCCACATATTAAACAAAACAATCATTCCACTTGCAATGTAGATATCAAGCAGCCTTACCTCTCTTGAGTTTGGTCACACATATTAGGCAGACTATGTGAAAGCTGTTGTTGCCTTGCCACAAATGAATTATCATCATGCAAAATTAAATTTGTCTGCATGCACACATGCATGAATATTGTCTGTTTGCCATATCCTATCCTATCCTATGATATGTAGATGTGTTATTTGCAGTTATGCTGTTGCCCTGTAATGTGTTTCTGGCGAGGCAGAAGATATTTAACATTTTATGCAGTTTGTTTATTATTTTGTTGTGTATGAGTGCTAAACATTATGTTTCTTTATTCAGACCATTGTTGCTATCAACAAGGACCCGGAGGCTCCCATTTTCCAGGTAGCTGACTATGGCTTGGTCGCTGATCTGTTCAAGGTAAGCGTCTGGGATTGATACACATTAATATCACTATGATCTGACATTAGGAAACGGCCAAGCAGTGAGACGAGAGCAACACTCTTGCACCTTCTGCCTTGGATTTACTCTGTATGTTTTGATAGCTAAGAGTCTAGAGTGGCAGTCAGAAAATAACATTTGCTTTCTCACTGATAAATGTTGCACGATGCCTTATTCCAGCTAATGGAAATGTACAACTGTTGAATTATTAAGTTCTTGAATTACTCAGAGGGGAGTTGTGGCTGAGCTCGCTGTTATGAGAGAGCACATTAGCATCTCAGAAGATATAAAAAGTGATCAGTAGTTACTAAAGAGGTGGCTTCAGTTCTGTATTCAGCTTATACTTGCCAGGCCTTTTACACGCTTAGTAGCTCTCTTGTATCTATCTGGTACTTGGTGATATTGAGCCAAGAGTGTTGGCACGACTAACACTGGAGTCCAGTGCTGCTTGTCCTTTTGGTCATGTTTTATTTAGCCCCTCAGTAGTGCACGAGCAGCCCAGGTGTCTTGGCAAACTCTGCAGAAGTGATTAGTAATAGCTAGTGGCAGTTGAGTTGTGACCTACTAGGTGAGATCACCTTACATGTGATCACTCCTCAGATAGCTGATTAAAATGGATGGGCTTTCTACTTCTCCCCGAATGGACAATTGATACCTTGGACCGACTCAGACAGTGACGCATGATTCAGTTCTGAAGTTGGAGAGCTATTTGATCATTTTCCCTTTATATTTACCATAAAAGGCTTTTGAATTTACGGTCTTTAAATCTACACAACTGGCACTATCAGTCTGTTTATTTATGGGCCAAATGCCTCTCATGTAAAATCCTGCTCCGCATTTGTCAACCCTGCGAACACCGTGATGAATGTTTATATGCCTGCAGCCTGCTGCGGTCTTGATGAATCTTAGGTGAAAATCAGCATGTGCTCATTTATTTTCGTTAGCACCAACATGCACGACAGTTTGTGTAATAAACTCACAAATCGTATTATATGGAACATGCCAGGGATGGATAGCTGCTGGTGAATATTTATCCCCGCTGGTAGAGCCTGAAAATATTTGAAGTGGTCTCAGCAGTTATTGATACAGAATAAAAATGGCTTCAGCTGTACTGCAAGTATTTAAATATTCCCACGGTGTATTTAAGTTTAATAACAAGTGATTAATTGAAAAGTACAACACAGCAATAAATACACTTATCAGGAAATATTCTGGTAGAATACTATATTTAAGTTTTTGCACTGTTCTGTTCTCTTTAGGCTGTTCCTGAGATGACCGCAGCACTGAACAAGTGAGGAAAAAACAAAGTCCCATTAAACTTCCATCGCACAACGGGAACCCAGCGGCAAGAATTCAGAGCGCGACCACAGGAAGACAAGCCGCTGCCTTAAATATATTTCTATAGCTGTGATTGCGAGCGTACAGAAATAATTTTTGTCATCTTTCCCCTGTGACTGGAAACAGAGAACATTCTCAATGCGGAAATAAATGCCAGTTTTTATATACACTAAACAAGTATTAAATATCAGTGAATAAGAGTGTACTTACCTTTGGGGGTGTTTTATGCCTGTAGTAGTACTTGCTGTAATTTGTATTTAATTTTCTGGTACAGTAAAGGACATCCTTGGGAATGTTTGGCTTGTCTTCAGACCTCTGACTCTAAATGTAGTTGACTGTTAAGTGATGTAGCTCTTCGAGTTGAGGGTGTGGACTCATTGAGATGCTCACGGAAAATAATGTATTAAATTCACAACTAATAGTTTTCTCATTTTGCCATGTTTCCCCTTTATTGGATTCATTTTGCAACACCCTCTTTCCATGATCAAGATAGAAAATACCTGTTGACAGTACAGTAAACAGGGTTAGTTTTGATATTTAAGAGGCAAATCTTAAAAGGTTCATGCTATAATCTTCTTTTTGACATTTTATTATAGCTCCACGTAAAGTCACCTCACTGGTTTTGGCTGTGATATGATCAAACCCATCCTGAAATATTTACACAGCTTCTGAAACATTAAAATCATAAAAAGGGAACATTTTCAACCTGAATGACGTCAAATCTATCATGTGCGGGTAGATTTTCGATCAATTCAGTGCATAAGGGACATGCGTTAGTTTGCAAAATCTCAGTAAGCACTGACTCAGCTGGGTTTGGTCAGATTCCAGTCATGGCACCTGGATAAAAACACTCTGACTCACTTGAATCATCCACCAGTCAAAAGTTGTTTGCCACACTCTTTTCCTCTCATAGAATTGAGATAAAAATGTTAACATTGCTAATATAGAAAGACAAAAGATTAGAAAGGAGTTGAGACTGATCCAATGTACCCTGCAGCAGTCCCATCAAAGAGGACTGTTTCTTTGTGAGTTTGGAGACACTAGGCCGACTATCAAAACCACTGATACACCTGCACTTGTGATAAAATCCATGCCTTGTAGATTGCCGGAAGTGATTCACAGTTTGTGGCTCTCCAATATGTGATCTGATCAGTCCAGTCAGTTCCTATAAAGTGTATCGTAGGAACTAAGCCAACAGCACCATCCTTTCACTGGTTTCACTTCCTAGAAAGCAAACCACAACCTAACATATCCTTTTTTTTTTTTTTTTTTTGCACAGACCAGTTGTCTAGAAATTTTGGGCTCGAGCCCTGTTGCTGGTTTCTTTTGGTAAAATTTTTCATAAAACTCAAAAAGTGTTTTTGTGAATGTCAATTCCTGATAAGTGGTGATAACAAGTCTGCCTCCTCCAGTGCCTCATACCTTCTGCTTTTGTGCTGCTCTGCTAAGTTCATCCTCTCAGTCCCAACAGTACAAAGAGGATGACAGACGTACAGTTTATCTGCCAGTGACTCCCAACAACACCGGAGTTTAGTACAGCGTTAATTTTTGCAATTGATCAGAAGAGCGAGTCCTGTGAAATACCAGAGTTTTATGTCTCTGACAGACGATTGACTGGGCCGTCTACTGGCTCCATCATTCTGTACTTCTCCTCCAGAAGAGGCTCGTTGCCCTGCAAATGGATGAGAGGCTTGGAGTGCAGCCCAACTCTGCTCTCTTGGTTCCTCTTGTTGTAGATGTTGACCCTGTGATCCAGCTCGGGGCTGGTTTTGGTGGAACCTGCTGGGCTTGGCGGTTTCAGGTTGACAGGGTCCAGACCCTTCTGGGTGAGACAGGAGTCCTCTGACAGAGAGGAGAGCAGCTCCTGCACCACAGCGCTTGGGCTTCCTCGTGGCTGAGTGCCCAGGGCTAGAGGGCTGCTGTAGGGCGGAGGGTAGCAGCGTTGGTCGCTGTAATCTGTGGAGGTGGAAGCCTCACGCACCGTGGAGCTGCAGTCCGTGGTGGAGCCCAGCGTGTGGCTGCTGATGCTGTGCTGGCGGGCGCTGAAGCTGGTGCGGGACACCGTGGTAGTGGAGGCTTCACTTACCGAGCTGCCGGTGCGCTGCAAGCGGCCAGACGTCACTGCATCAGCACTCACTAAAGAAGAAGGAAGCTGGCTGGGGTTTTTAGGCAGGTGCACGTCTATGGCTGCTGTGGTGATGACACGTGCAGGGTCTGGGATCCCCATATCTACAAGAACAACACAGCACCTTAGAGTATTGTGGTGCTACATCGGCTATAGTAAAGAGCGAAGAAGTGTCATGCTGATGCTCACCACTACTTGGCTCACTGTAGTACTGGCTGATGTAGTTGTTCATGTCGTCTTGACCGTGGTGATCTGAAGAGGATAAAAATGGCCACTTAATCAGATAGTATATGAGTGAATTGAGAAATCAATCATAGAAACCGAAAGGTATTAATTTTTACAGTCATGCAAAGCATAAAATCTTGGTGAAATGGGTAAATGTTTCCTGTTTCTGCTTGATAAATAACTACATCTACTAACGGCTCAATCAACAAATTGTTTCAGCACTAACTGAATGGAACTTGGTGTGGACGTGGATCACAGATCCTAAATCAGTCCAAGTGTTTCTCTTAAGTGCTATCCAAGGTCCCGCAGGACTGTTAGATGGCTTATATTCATTTATGTTTGGGTTTCACAAATTCGCTTTATGAATGTCCCAAGAGGGGCTGCCCATTGTTCAACCTTAACAGTGACAGGGACCATCTCCAGATGATCAATACAACATGAGTATACGAGGAGCAGCTCTGGTTAAAAGGATGTCTGAGTAGAAACACCATAGCTCAGACGTATGGCAGGTTGCCGGATGATTTATAGTTTTGATAAAGGAAAAGCCTCAGTGTTTTGAGCCCTGACATCACCTGCACTGACAGCGCTTTGTTGCTTTAAGCCCTGTAAGTTATGACCTGTCACTGTGTGAAAGGTTTATAGTCCATCTAGGTGTGGCACCTGAATTTTGATGTGGATTGTGAGATGAATGTTTTTGAGAAGAGGACAAATGTCCACTATTACTACGCTGTCCTTTTTTTTTTTTTGGTCACTTTTAATAACCGTAAAGGTTTCTGAAACAAGACTAACATGCATACATTTCTTTGGGACATGATGAGTATTGTGTTATTTCTGACAGATCAGTGTTTGCTGCTTAAAATGTGGAAGGACTTTTCATTTTATCTTCTCAACAACCTCAAATAATTTGCACCTGCAACCTTCCAATATGAGTCCACATCTCCACCTTGTGTGGACACGCAATATCACAGAAATACGATATGTAATATGAACTTCTCCATCCACTCCACTTCTCCATTGTATCTTACAATACAATAAAGTTTTATGTTCCAGACAGTTACCTCCAGGACCCCCGGGTTCTCTGACTTTAGTTGGCCCATGATGCTCTGAGGCCCCAGGGGCCAGTCCGTCCACTTCTTGAAAACTGCTGCTCTGTTTACCCCACATATGGTGGATCTGCATGGCTGCTTCGCGCTCTGCTACCAGATCCAGGTCCTGCTGGGCCAGGTGGGCCCTCAGCTGCCTGATTTCAAACTAAAAAGAAAGACAGACAAATGGGAGAACTATTTCCAATCTCTCTGATATTTACAGTGTAATTCTCAGACACACAGTCGACGCTCTCGTCTTCCAGGTCGACATCTGAGAAATGTACAGCACTTACACACTTATAAAGTTAGACTTATTTCTCAGCAGAGTAATACGACTTAAAAACAATACGAGAACTATCATTATTAAATTGTGAAGTAGTCAATAAATTGCGCTGAGATAATGCACAGTGCTGGCTATCTGATATCCACAAGACTTTTTTAAAAAGTATTATCTAGTGATGAAATGCGATCAGTTTTGCAGACATCTTTTATCCCTTTTTGAGTACAGATTTCATTTTTATTTCCTTTCATAGCACTTTGCTGCCCTCTGCTGATTATATGCAGCTATAAAATGTAGACCTAAGTAGGTGAGAGATACATAAGATGACATACCGCCTGTTCCTGGCAGATTTGGGTGAGCCGGTCAAGTTGTTCCTCCCTCACTGCTTTGGCCTTCTCATACTGCTGGATCTCCAGCTCCATCTCCACCTTCACTTGCAGCACATAGGCTAAAAGAATAAGACATCTTGCAGTCAGTTTTCCCACAAATTAAACATTTATACTTTTATACGTTTGATTTATACTACAGTAGTATGGTATATAGTATTTCTAAATATCAAAGTTAATCACAGTTTCGTTGGGGAAAAACAGCCTGATTATTCTCCAGAGTCACTGACACATGACAAAGGCCTGCTACCAGTTTACTCTACAACGGTGGACAAAATGACTCAAATGATGCTACATTTGTGGAATCTTTCTAAGGTAAGCTCTTTGTCTTAGTCTGTCATGGTGTTACACTTCAATGTATTTAAACAATATATTTTGAGCAGTTAGTGCAAGAGTTGACAAGAGTTCAGATCTTGCTCCCACGCACTGACCATCCTCTTGAACTTACAATGCACTACATTCAAAAACCACAAGGGGGAGCAACATCGTTATGAAAGTCTAAAATGAATAAAATGCTCTGCATGCAGCTATAGAATAAAATAATTCACAAGTAGCAGCTGCTGTGTGAGCTTCAAACCGCAGTTTCATTACAACAGATGATGGCCTACATTACTCCTGATGGCAAATCGTGAAAAAAAAAAAAAAAGAAAAGAAATTGAGCAAACAGCCTCGAGATTGAATGCAGCTGATACCGCAGAGAGGACACTGCAGTATCTATCTCTGTGACCTGACAGTAAAGGACAGGACACAGGGGACATCAGCCCCCGAGCCCCTCCCAACCTCACCATCAATGATCCTCTTGACCCTCCAGATGCGCAGTGTGATGATGAGACCGATAGCATCCCAGGGACTGCTGGGGCCATTGGCCACTGTGGAGGCCACCATGGGGGCCAGAGAAAGGACGATGACAGCTCCATCAAACACCTGAGAAAATACACAAACACACACACACACACACACATGGTTACATGGATACTGTCTGCGGCTTCCACATTGGTATGACATTGAGGGAATGACACTGCAGTGAAAGGGGGCCCAGGGTAACAGGACTAATAGGACCCATGGGAGCTTACCTCTACTTTGTTCTCTATGTAATCCCATATCCCCAACACCACGATCCTGAACACCGTCTGAGACAGACAGAAGGACAGAGAGGTGGAGACGGAGAGCAGGTTACGCACGTGGTGGGATGGAAGACAGCTAAACAGTGAGAGAACTGCATTTGTAGTAGTGACATAGATAGATTATAGATTCATCAGTGACATCATATTCATACATGTCACAGGCAGCGCGATAGGATTTCATCCAAACAATTAGAGATGCCGCAATTATCTCCTTCTGCTGATGCAGCAGGGGCTGCAGAGGGCAAACAGCTCTCCCTTTGTCTCTCCTTCATCTTCTGAACATCCCCGAGCCCCCCCGTCCCCATTTCAGATATTCAAGGTTGCACTGGAGCAGAAACCAGCTTCCTTGCTATTTCTACCCTGTCAATATATCTCCAAGGGGTTGCTTTTATTGATAAGTAAAACTCCAGCTACACAAAAGTTAGCAGTGGGGTGGTCAAGTATAGGGAACTAAGACAAATGTGGCTGGCTGTAAAGAAAATGGTAATCAATACAGCACACCTGCGGCCTTGAAATTATTTAAAACTAGCAGCACAGAAAAGCTCCATCTGCATTTTAAAACGTTTGTGCTGCGGATCAATCGAATAACCCGAGAGGGACCGACTGTGCCAGCTTTAACGCCAGTTATACAAGTTTTTTTCCCCCAGAATACCGATGTAGATGTTTGTTGTGTGATTCCATAGTCACTTCCGTTAAGTACACCATTAATGGAGCTGTACACAAGTTCACCTCTGCTAATCAGAACCTAATCAAGCTGTGATAGGGGGCATGGGTGCGTTTCATGGTGCTGTTAGTATTCTAATGAGAATCTGTTGGTGTACTTCCGTGGCCCCCACATACTGCACAACATAGCACTAATTGACAGGCCGCTGCATCAGCTGTAAGTGAGACTGTTTTTGTGTAGAGCGAGGGGAAGGTAGAGACTCACCTCGGTGAAGAACACAGAGAGGATAGCCAGGCTGATCCAGTGGATGATGCTGGCAAACTGGAATGCATTATTAACTGCAGGAATAAAAGCAGAATAAAGGATAGTTTATCTGAAAGGAAGTGGTGTGGAATGGATGCTGCAGCTGCTACCTGCCGTGTGACGCTGACACGGTGCAGTAAAGTGGTAAATGAAAGAGAGGCACGAAGCAACACGATACATATGATTTCACCGCATACTGTACACGCATGTACAATCCAACGTCTATTCATCAGGCTAATTGTGGACAGCCGCAGACAGAAGCCGACTGTCAGCTGAGGCATTTCTCTTCATGCGCCACCTCTCCCTCCATCTGTCTTTGTTTGTCATGTTCAGTGATCTGTCTATCAGTCCATTCATCTTCCTCTAGTCCTCCCCGCACTCATCCACCAGCCCACTCTGTATCGCCTAATTTCTTTGTCCGCTAATCTCCCTTCGCGCATTTGTCTTACTTTTCCTTTGTCTGCCCTGTCTTGTCAGTCAGTCAGTCCCAAGGGAGCAGTAAGGACTCGGATGCATTTGAATGCTGACATTTCTGTGTTCTTCACTCAGCCTGGTGAAATCAGGAAACAGGTCATGACCCCTGACCTCCCACTTAAGATAAAAAAAAAGATGTCGCCACCATGTCAGATGATGTAGATGAAGGTGATACCGGGGTGACGTGGGCCACAGTGGTGTTTTGACCACCTGACATTTTGTGTTAACTGTACAAAGCTAATGGGAGGAATAGATCCCCCAGACCATGATTGATCAGAGCCTCAGAGCCAAGGATAGATAATCAGTGACACAGACATATTATACTAGACGCAGAAGGCTGCGTTACATGAATATGAACATGTGTTGTCAGAATCTTTTTGTTCATTGTTGTCATTTTCAGAAAGAATGACTTTAGTGTAATCTCTCCTAGCAAACGTAATGACCAGATTCAAATAAAGTCCAGTACTGTATGTATATTGTATATTATATACTATTAGCACAGTATAGCATACTACAGTAGAGGTGTCCTTCAGTATTTACTTTCTATGATGTTATCATTTGTGCATATTCAAACTAACACTGTATGTGTTATCATTGCCTGTGATAAAATGGAGGCAGCTCACCAGACAATGTAGGTGACAGTTTGCTGCGTCATTTACAGTACACTGGTTACAGCTGTTACCAGTGTTATACTGCCAGCTGCAGTTAAATGGTGCATACTCTTTATTAAAGGAACACCTTTACCTATGATATTTCTATTTCCACAGCAGATGTTATAGGTATGTTTCTGCTTTATAATAATATAATAAAATCACAAGTACGTGGTCTGTAACTTAATATTTGTGCTAATTAGATTCTTGTGAACTTACTTCCATAGGAGTCTTGTATAACAATTAGTAAACAATTTTTCTGAGCAAGAATGCTGTTTCGAGTCAGGACCATGAACGATGAGTGAAACAAAACCACCTCTTCAAAACCACATCACTCATCTCAGGTGATGTCACATCTTCTTGGCTTCTCACACTCACACTGCAACAGCTTTGTGTCTATGAGCAGCTCCAGCGTCAGCAGCAGCACCACCAGAATGACACAGGCCACCAGGAAACAGTTGAAGCCCGCCGACAGCAGACAGACCTGCCACAGCGCTGCCCTTCGCCCACAGCACGGCTTAAGCCAGTTCGACCTGAGCGGTGGGGAGAGAGGGGGGGTGGAGGGTGGGGTGAGAGACAGAAAAGGTGGTTAGAGGAGTTATGGGTACAAAGATAAATGGTGGGTTTTGTTGTGGTGTTATTTTAAAATGTAATGCCGGTACAGAGTGTGGATCTGACAAGCAAGCATCCAAGGTCAGATCAATAAAACACAAGAAACGTCAAGATACACAAATCGCGAGGTGTGTTCAACCTTGACTTTGCTCCCTTTTCTATCACTCAACGTTCCTCTATATATTTTTCAGCAGAGGGCACTGTTCTGCATACAAATTCAGAGCACGCATGCTGAAATTAATTTACACTCTTGAATTTAATGTGAAGCATAAATACATGTTCTGCTGGCACTGAGATGAAATATTACTATGAAGTAATCCCGCTCATGAATTCTTGGTGTCGTTGCTTCTTTGCTCCTTTCCTCGTCTCCTCATGTAACCGTTCATTCTGGCCTTCCCCCGTTAAATGCTCTCCTTTTGTGCATCATCAAGCCGTGCAGTCTACTTATTATAACAGCCATTAGTTTGTTTGCGCCTATTTTTGGAAACAGCTTACATGACATCTGTTGTAATCCACATTCAAGCACTGAATAATTTGTTTTTGTCTCATCAGAGCATGCTTGTATGTATAGCGTGGATAGAATGATCATCCATAGAGCTAGAGTTAAAAGATTCCACATATTTGTTTAGACAAACTGCGCATCTATAACCTTAATGTCAATAAAGTGTGGATCTGGAGAGATTAAAGTCTCTTGTGGTTTAATTCCCCTCCATGCTGCTTCACTGAGTGATAGGACTCAGGTCTCTGGGTGAAAACTGGCAAGATGACTGGCTGGCTGAATGCCCATCTGGATGACTGTCCTGCTAACAAACAGGCTGGTAGTTAGCGCACTGGCTCTACTCTTGTTTCAGCTCTGGATGACTGACTTGCTAGCTGGCTGACTGGCTGGCCACACGATGTAGCTCTCCCGGCATGACAGTAGGGCTGCGTGTGCACCATCTGGAGGGTGCAGTTGCACGTAGCCAAAAAGATGATTGCTTAACTAAAAGACGATGCCTTCATCTGATTTGCCATGACAATGTTTGTCCTCTTATACCTGCATGCCTGGCTGATTGTTGAGAGAGTTTGAGAGTGTAGGGATGAGGGAAATATTTCAGGTTAGCAATAAAACACTTATAATTCCTGATCCCAGAATCTGTTATACAAGCACTCATTCCTTCCACTGGTTTAGCAGCTACTGCTTTATACATCTTCCGTGACATTGCTATATATTTTCCATTAGTGTGGAGTGAGCCTGTGTCCCTCGTGTGCTCCTTGTCTTGGTACATTGTGCCTGAAGATGTGAGTGTCAGACCTGCCTTAAATCCATCCTTACTCCCCTCTTCAAGTTCCTCCAATCAGAGACTGTGACTGACTGTGACTCCTGGGGATTTATGGTCAATAAATAATGACAAATCTCCAGGAGGCACACGGGGCTTTTCCTTCCTATTACAGCTCTGCATTCCACACACACGGCACACTACTCAGGTGTACTCTAAGGAAGCCCAACGCAGAAAGGAAGGTATGTGTGTGGGGGGGTTGCTGTCCTTTCTCTGAGGCAACACTGAGAAAAGCAGTATGTTTCTTTGAAAATAGCAGCTATCCGTTGTCACCTGTCCCCCATAGGAGGAAAGCTACGGGCAATGTCTGTCAGAGGACAAGAGAGGATGCAATTTATTCTACTCTCTTCTTTCAGAATGAAGGAGGCAAACACTGAGAGAGGAAGCAGGGTGCAGCCGGTTCAAAGGCATTGGGACTCCTCCAAAAGCGAACCGGAGAGAGAGCCAGAGAGGAAGGAGGGGGGAGTTGGAGATGGAAGAATGAGAAAGAGAAAACAGGGGAAAATGCAGATTGAGCTAAAGGATTATTCAGGCTTATTATAACTTGGGTCTCATCATTCCTATTGGTAATAATAGTGCTGTTCTCACCAAGTTAATTGTTAGGATTCATGAAAGTGGGGACATTAAAGAAGTCCAATGCGGCATGAAATACGAGCGGTCAGAAGTCTAAACAAACTGCCAAGTAAGTGCAATTCCTTGAATCAAATAAATAGGTGAAATACATGCAAAGTCAGCCTGAAATTTACTTAGAATTATTAAAATAGTTGGGACAGTTATTACTCAAACTGACCATGAAAAACTAAATAGTTCACTGACTGACTTTCCGGTGCAGCTTTGAGCAATTGTTTGTGTGCAATGAGGAGTTATAATGGAGATTTCAGTCACCCTTACTTTTGGTTTTATCTCCCAAAAAAGCTAGATCATTTACAACTCCTCTGTTGCCCTTAGCACTTAAACGCGTAGTGAACTAGAGTTAGAGAGGGGATCCTAGTGAGTCGCGTCATTTTGCAGCCGAACCTCTGGTGTAGCACAGTTACACATCCTCTCCATCCTTGACCAAGGTCAGCAGAGAGACTGGAGCTCGGCCACACTGTGTCAATGCTCTCCCAGAGGCTAACCGGTGCACTCAGCCCTCTGCAACAAGCCTCAGTACCAGCCAATGCCAACAGATTAGGAGCTCAACACCTGGGGTGACAAAGAGGTGGTGGAGGGTAATGGTATCATTAGCAGATACCATGGAGACTTTGCCCGGCACCGATTTGTTCCCAAGGAACAATGTCAAACCCCATCTGCCAGTGGAGGAGAGCCAAGAAAAAGAAACATTTACCTAATGATACACCTAACACAGTCACCGGACATTTGTGGACCATTAGTTATAAGATGGAATGAGCAGCACAAACTCTAAGAGACACCTCACTTACCTTCAGGACTGAAAAGCATGATTTAACTCATACTGCGTGGAATCATAATTCATTCAGACCTCTCCCACAAGCCAGGCAGAAAAGGTATTAATTTAATAAACCTGTAAAGAAAAACCCTGTCTGGAAGCAGAGTAAATGGCAGTGATGGATTACTCCAAGCTCAGAAACTTAATTTTAGGGAAATCACTTTAAACCTTGAACGCTGAGGACCTGAAGTATTTATGAGGAAGTGAGGCTGCTTCTGTGGTGAAGCAAGCCCAGAAAGAAAACCACCTTACTCTCTCCCAGGGTCACGGCAGGTGCAGATCGAATGGGTAATACCTTAAGGGTCATGCACGCATATGCACGTGCGCAGATAAACATCACACGCACTATTAAGAACACTGAGTGTGGTCGGAAATGAGAGATGTAGAGTGGCATGTACCGCGGACAGGTCCATATAGACATCAACAGGCCAGCGGCTGCAGTGGTAATACACTGAAGGAAAATCGAAGCCGCACAGAGCGAGGGGATTAGATCATGAGACTGATCAATAGTGGCCTGAGAAGGAAGTGATGGCATGCTGTACATGATGCCTGCTGCAGCGGCCGTGGCAGCAGAATGACCAAACAGAACAGAGTGGACAAAGACATCAGGCAGAATGACTGGCACAGAGGAAGGTGTCTGGTCGCTCTGTTGGGGCCCATTCACACAGACAGGACAGTGCATTGGCTTCAGCCCCAGCTGAAGTAACTCTCACTGAGGTGGGGAGCCTATCACAAGTAGCATCTCTTTCATTATACTGTCTCCTGTAATTGAGACAGGATAAAATACAATGTAAACTCATTAAGTACAAGTTAATGGAAATTAAATCAGAGAGGTGGCGCTTTGTTTGTGTGCGAGAAGGAAGGGAAGGGCTGCAAAAGGGGAAAAGAATTCATTCCGAAGTAATGACTCTGAAAGACTCTATCAACTCGTCCGAGGTATTGATTGTAACACACATACACACACGGACAAACAAACACGCGGTGAACAACTGCAAACGGCAACCTCTCCCTCAAAAATGTTTGCAAAGGCCTAAAATAGCGTCGTCCTGAATGACTCGCACTGCTGCGCAAGGCCCTCTAAATAATTGATTGGAATTCTTGACTGATGTCTTGATTGCACATTTACAACAGAGCAACTTTTCTCGGTGAAAAACTCCAGCACATTAGGGTACAGACCTGTGGCAGCTGCCATTTGCTTCTGAGATGATTAATCATGCTATGAGTCTTAAAAAAAAACTAGTCAAGACTCAGATCACCGTGCCTGGCAGCCAGTTATTTGCACACCTGCAAATTAAGCTTTTGTTAAAAAACATTTAATTATTTTTGTGGAAGAGAACTTCTAATTTGTCACAAGTACAGCGGTTGCCAACCTATCTGGCCTGTGCACCCAAAAAAAATGAAGGAGAGTCTCTATGTGACCTTTTAATCTCAAGTTATTGAGGTATTTTCTTCGCACTGTGAATCAAATTTTGATGGATTTTTAGAGACTAGAATACGTGAAAGCATTAAGAATTCAACACACCCACACACATATCAAGAAAAGTCAGCAAATAACATTTTTGTGTAAAGAATAAAACATTTAAATCATCTTGTGAGACCTCCTATTAACTTGGAATTTCCAGGTAGATCCTGTGCCATTGTATGATTTAAAAGATCATACATTTTTTTTTGTAGTACTTGAGTTTATTTTATAGATTATTTTCAGTGTGTTCTTCTTCAAGCGGCAGACATCTAATAAATCTCTTTGACCATCAGGGAGAAACACGTGAACACTGGGGGAAGCATCTGAAGTGTAAATGTATCATTTTTGAAGGTGTAAAGGGCAACGTCAGACACTACTCCGGCAGCATTTTAAAATGATACTGCTTGACTCAGGTTTTCTGTCTCCTCTCAATTTCTCTCTCTCTCTGTACTGATAACTATATAGCCCCGTGGTTCCTCCGGTATAAACTTCAACCAATTCACACCAATCTGCTGAACTCAGCAGGCTCTGGCAGGGGAAAATGGACCACAACTGTGCACCTGCAGGCTACTCAATGGCAGAGGTTGGAGGACTTTATCCCATTCGGGCTGTTCAAACTCTCTTTGTTACACTTGTTCCTTAACTTACTTTTTACACTTTACAAGAAGCATTTCATTTAATCCCAGATATGTTTTTTTTTTTCTCTCAGAGAGCGAAGCTCAGGTGGGGCATTCGCATGGATTGCTTAGAAATGGAGATTTCCAAAAAAGAAATTGCAACATAACGACTATCTTAAATCTTTCCTGTGTATAACCATTGCTGAGTCATCTGTGTTATCACAGCCAAAAGAAACAAAGAAGCCCAGAGAAAGGAAAACAAGCTAAGCAATAAATATGCTGAATAAAGTGAAGATATCATAGGTAATCAATTGTACATTTTAGAGCTTCCATGTCTCATCGCTATTAATCTTACAGTCTCACACCCGGGGAATTAGTAAACACTTCTGCGGAAAATTAACAAATCAAATGAAAAAGGTTAATCCATTATAGATGTCGATAAATAAAGTTCAGGCTTTAGAGTCCCGTCTGAGTAATAAGACACATTTTTCATTTTATGAAAATGCATGTAGTTTTCCCAGTAAAACCAGACATTTCCACTGGTTTCTGACTGTGATCAGCTATCATCGCTCCACTCCTCGAATCCCACACTATGGCACAACCTAGCAGAGGGGACTCGGAGCCGGTCTTTGCCAGAGAAATGGGCCACAGATACTAAGCAAATGGAGATGGATGGGGCTCCATGTGCAGAGCAGCAGACAAGCTGTCCCTGATAAATGGGTTTTCACCAGGACACTTGATCTCTCTCGCTCTCAGCCTAAAAAGCAATCTCACACTTTGCATGTCTGTGAATATTAACAAACCCTCAAACCCTGCACTCAAATGTCATCTATTGTGTCGCACATGGTGCCAGGCAAGAGAGCCAATTTGATGGAGAGGACTGTTCCTCTGTGTGTTTGAAATAGAGTCAGAGGGGGGAAAAAGAGAAATCCTGCTCTCTTTTCAGACATCCATCAACACAGAACAGGTATAGTATGGCTCTGGTTCCAAAACCCCATGAAATATTGCTGCTGCCAAGATTCATACTAGACTCTGGCATGGTCCTTCATTGCTATATTCTTCGGTCTCCATTTCTGTAATTATTTCATTTTACTTCAACCTTTAGTATTGTCATCCTAGGTTTGATTGTGTGCATGTTAACACACTTCTATATTAATGCATGTCTGCGAGTGAAAAGGTGGATAGAGAACTTTATTTCACTTGGGAAGTCTGAGCACTCTGTAGTAATTGAGTAATGTAATAAATCTAGGCTGGCCTGAGCACACTTAAGCTTATCTAATATCCAACATTTCAACTGACACTTTATCAGCTAGCAGCTGTGGCTGTCACCACGCAACACGGCACGGGGTTAATCCCACACTACTGTCCAACATTGACAGATATGACATTCATCAAATGGAATCATTTCCTTGTGATCCGCAGCCAGCAAGCTTTGTGAATGAAAGCATGGAGGAGGGTTGTGTGCTCCCTTCCTCCCTCCATCCTTCTCTTTATCCCCTCCGCCTCCTCTCTCCTCCAGTCAAAGCGACAGGTTGACCCATATGAACCATCTGTCATTGATGCAGTGCCTCACACCTCTTAGTCTGGCCCCTGAGATTAACGGCATATGCTACTGCTGCTGTGGGCAGCAGCCTGATGTGGGAATGATAACCTGGGACAAACCCAAGGTGTGCAGCCCGGGGTGCGAAGACTGCGGACAGGTCATGGGCTCCACCCAGTCTGGAGGTCACGATAAGAGATCTGGATTAAGGATGAAGAAAATCTCACACACTACCACGATGCTGCACCTTTGTTCAGACCCGTAAAATGTTATTGCACGAGTGTCTAAAAGAAAATACACAGCTTTATCGCTGTTTAAACTGCCTCATCCAAAAAGAGTTTTAGTGATCTGCGACATCTTCCTAAATAAAGAAGGTTTTGGTGAGATCTAAAACTCATTTTGGCAAACACAGGCAGATGAAAATTACCCGCTGATTAAAACAACAGATGAAACAGATGCACACTCCATTATGTTGCCATAGTTTATTATGGCTTCTGCATTTTAACCAAATTTGAAAATAAGGTACCAAATTATTTCAAAAGTCAATTTGTGTATGCTTTGCACAGACAGAAACAGCTGTTGTCACTTAGACTAATTACACGCAACTATTAAAGACCTGCTTATTCCTTTTTTGAAACCTCTATTAGGCATGGATCTCTGCACGGTTGATTAGGTTGCTACAGCTTAATAAAAATATATAAACATGATGAGCACGTAACTGAAGAAAAAAAATCACCTACTCTTAAAAGGCAAAAATATAAAAATTATGCAACAATACTAACAAGACAATAACTGGGTGACCAAAGTGACCAAAAGGTGGAGGTGAAATTAAACCACCCCCATTTTGGACATTTCCAGCAAGTTCTGGAGAAGACGGTGCTGCCAAAATCTATTAATATTTCCATCCAACTCACCACTGCACAGAATCTGCAAGTACTGCGTGTGCCCCTTGTAGTCCGCAAGAACATCCACCTCCTACATAATCGCCCACGTCTCCTGATAAAGAGCCATGAGAAGCTGCCATGCAAGACTAAATGTGCATCTCTGGTGCGTATTCTTCTGCTCTTTTTTCACAGCCATGTGGAGCAAAACAAAACCAAAAGCCTCATCATCAAAGATTTAGGCTCGGTTCACCAGTAATGAGCCCTTTCTTTTTCCCCTCTCTGACCATTAGTATAAGGCTAATCCTTGCAGCATGTCCAGATGCAAATCAGAGCGCCGACCAGATATTAATACAAACCAAACCAGTCAAACCAATCACAAACCAAAGAGCTGCACATGCATCTGCCACCACAGGATAGAGTCACGTCACCAAAATGACATGACGTATATGTGAAAACACGTCAGGAATGTAAGCAACAGCAGCCTGAGAAAGCAAGCTGTCCTGCTTATCGTCACTATCAAAACACAAAGCCACAGCAACACCAGTAGCGAGGCAATGAAAGTGGGTTTACATTCTTGTACACAATCATTTACAAAGTACTAAAATTTGCCTACAGCATGCAGCGGAGTCTCTGTGGCTATATATTCCAATAAAAAAAGAGGAAAATAGTTTACAGAGCCGCCAGAGTAATGTAAATCAGGCAGCTCATTACTTTGCCATTAGGGCCTTCTTGATTAATTTCAAATTGTGCAGTATACAACACATCCCACCTTTGTGTCATTCCTCTGATGTTACACGCAGGCGGACAGAAACTGCGACAACGAGCTGGCTTTGTTGCTTTTTCTAAGAGTGTTTCCAAACAACAAATGTATGTGAAACTGTGACAGGTATGTCTTGGAATGCCCGTGACGTGAAAATCAGGAATTCCAATCTAAAAAGCTCATCGTACATACTGTGACACTCACATGGGCGAGTGTTTTCAAAATACTTCAACTATTCCTGGACTCTGAGGAGGAAGGTTTTCTGATCAGAATGAATGCCTTCATACTTTTCGGAAGAAAGAATATTCGCATTGTTGACAAATGTCTTGGCGCTGCATGACTTTTCCACTGCACGATGCCAAATCCCGGGGGTCCAGGGTGTCGTATGGTGCCATATGAGAGTGCCCACTGTGATGATAATTTTATTGGGCTGCCAGATCCTGCCTTCTGGTGTGGCATTGCTATGTGTGTTTTCTGGCCTTTTATTGAGCAAGACAAAGTGAGAAAGATACAAGGTATGATGAAAGAGTGGGTGGTTTGGGACAGGACCCATCTGTCCCTGCCCTCCGTCCCACAGAGCCACGGGCCCGGACCGGGCCAGAACGGGCAAAGTCCAGCCGGACATGGTCAGCTGACACACCAGGGCTTGGATGGCGAAATGCCGGATGCTCTAATTAAGCTTATGCTGTTTGTCGACTTTCTCTGCATGGACGCCAGCATCGCAGCATGCCAAAGGGTTGTGAGTCACGCTTCCTGAGTGGAGAGCCATGGACACTTGCTACAGGGGTGCACTAAGAGGGGTGTGTCCTGTCCTGAGAGTACTGGGCCTGAAGCTTGGCGATACGGTGATAAGAAAACAACATGAACCCTGGACATGCAGGCCTCCATGGACAGAAACAGCACCGCCACAGGGCTCTGACATTTCGGGAAAGCTACGGTGCTAACACTCTTTGTTTTCCTCTAGAAATCGACATTATGAACAGAAGCCTGTCCGGTAGTGAGAAATTGCTGTGTCATTGAGCTGAAATGAACACATCAGTAGAGACATTGTCCATTTAACATGGTGACACTAATAAATTCATCACCAAATATCCTCAACTCTCGGACTCTAATATAAAATGAGGGGTGATTCAATACGCCAGGTGTAATTACCATGTGCAATAACGAGCAATGGAGAGAGTGACGGCAGAGCTTTTCTCTGCCAGAGCAGATTATAGATTGTAGTAATTGCAATTCTGCCTTAATTATGGATGTAGCACTTCATGCAACAAGCAGAGACAATGTCTCAGACGCCATATTTCTAGTATCTTCTTAACTGTGGTGGCAAACATCAATCAATATGTAATTACATTTTGGGCTTTTTATTATAAAAATTAATTCTAGAAAGATTTCATCGGTAATTATGCTACTAATTTATTTTCAGCTTCCTCCAAATGTGTGATGTTTGATATTCTTCAAATGATGAAAATGAAAGTATTCAGTCTGGTGTAGTTTCAGTGCCGAATTGTTGAGCTTTCCTTGAATACCTGTTTCAACAAGCCATGTGTTGCCGCTAAAAACAGAATCATTGCTCGAGATTGTTCTACCGACCGTGGCCAAACTGTTAAGCACCACCAGAAGGTGAAGGGTGGAGTTGGTGTGAATTCACAGGTCCTACCCTTCTCTGTTGTCCTCTTCATCCGGGTTGGAGATGAGCTGGGATCCAGCAAGGGATATGTCCAGGGCAGCTAAAGGCAAGTCTCGATAGGCAAAACTGACCAGCTGGACAGGGGCCACGCACTGGTTGTCCTCCTCCACCTGCTGGGAGATCACCTCTAGCTCGGAGGCTCCGGCCTGGGGAGGAGCCCTATGGCACACACACACACACACGCACACACCACAAGAGCAGCATTAGAGTCAGAGGATGGACGCGTTGTGAGCGTCATGGATGTTTTTGCATCATTTGTCGTATTATACAGAAGCTTAAATGTCAACCTGTGCAGTCGGGTGAGGTCAAGTTGCAGAGCAAGGTTGTGTGGAAGTGTGCTGTTTGTTTGAATTACTCAATGCACCTACGTGCAAAATGCTCCAGGTAGCAAAGTGTTATAATAACAACTGGGACTGTGCTTAATGTTGATGAATGAAAACACAAACATGGTGTGAAATTCCTTGTTTCCAGTGTTTGCTGGCAGCCTCTACAAGGACACATTTACCTGGCGAGTGATACTGATCTATATTTTTCATTAGCTGAGTATGTAGTAAGATACATTATGTTTCATACCACGTTAAACTCGGTCATTTGCATTCCACACATATGGAAATATTTATAGTTTCTTGATTAAAAAGATTACAGATATTAGCTTGAACTACAAATCACATATATTTTACATTTTTTCAGACTACTTCCCAAAGCACTCATTAATATTGAGAATGATTTTCCACTTTCAAAGCAGTGATAGGTTTCCATTCATCACCACACTTTTTCTGTTTAAGTTAAAATTACACTCTTGACTAGCTGCCAGCAGATGGTGCACTCAAGGATGTTCTGATATTTAAGAATGTGTTGCTAACCAAACTGATGACTAAAAAAAGGTTGTTCCAGCTTTGTTTTTTTTTTTTTTTTTTTTTTTTTTTGCCCCATTTTGATTTATTCACTGTATTTTCGCTGTGACATTGCGATATCCGTGATATTTGGCAGAACCAGAAAGTGTCATTTTATCTGCCACTGAAGTCCTAAAACTTAAACGTGTAGGGGGGGCTGTGTTTGAGCCTGCGAGCTCAGCCAATAGCGGACAAGGAGAAGTCACCCTGGAACAGGAGTCTCACACGGCTTGGCAGCCATCCCAGTGCAGCCGGTGTGGAGACATCAATAACTCCAGTGCTTAACAGTAGAGGAAGGCATTGATTACAAGACAGAGGGAACAAAGGCCATTGGGTTGGTGAATTCTACAACCTCTGTGCTGGAGGTGAAACAGAGTGGGAGGAAACGGTTAGTAGAAGATCACTGAGCAGACCCACCTTCCTGTTAAATGTTAATGTAGGCAGGGCTGGAAAGGAAAGTAGGTCTTCCTTTTTCCTGACTTTCTTCTTGACTAATCGCTGTTTAATGAACTCCCTTGAAAGGTTATTTTGTTAGTCTCATAGGAAACCAAGAATCACTTGAACTATATTGTCTTAACATGCCACAATACGGGCTCTGAAACACAAACTCTTGTCCTCACTACATAAAATTCCTTCCCCTTCCACCCTTTGGTTATGTGTGTCCTGCTAGATGTGTTATTTAGCTTCAGGGTCAAACGGCCATATATTAACAGGCTTGCCACAAAACACGCCTGCGCATCCCACCGTGGACTTGGCACCTCTGACAAACCGCAACAAGGACGCTAATCAGTCATGACAGACACAAACTGTTTAGTGCATCAAAATCACATTTCCAGACAATCACGGAGCAGGCCAGGAGCCATTATGTGCAGAGACCAGTGGAGTGGCTGGTTGCCATCATAGGGAGGGAGTGGAGGCTTCACATCTGAACACTTTGCTCCCTTCAACAATGCAGGCAAGGACAGCCAGCAGCACACTAAAGGCTGGGATCTTTGCAGAGGCATGTGATATTAGCAACTGCCACGAGGACGCAAAAAGGTTAACATAGAGCATGCATGGCTAGAGGGAAAATCTTGCACCCATACAGGGGAAGAGCTAAAGCTTACCAGCACAAAATGTGCAAAATGCATGCTTTCCCGCTTGGTAATATTTCTAAATGCTGATCTGGTATTGTTATAATATTAGAAAGCACTAAAATAAAACAGTTTAAAAGCTTTCTTTACTATCATCTGTTCAGTAATTATACTGGCACTACACAAAAACAGCAGCTTCAACTAGTGATTAATTGGTACAATATGTTGTTGAGAATTTGTAGTATGTGTTTTTATAAATTATAAATAGTTTTAAAACCCAATTTGTGATTAAAGGAGGTTTATTTCGCTTTTTCCCCGGGCGTGTTCACATGACGATAAGTCAGCATGCAGTGATCAATAGATATATAAAAATATAATAAACTGTTGACATCTCTCATTTCCACTTCTAACTAATTGATTAGAGACGTTTGTGCTGTTTGTCACAACATGACAGGCGTAATAATTATTTACCTGAAATACAAAACTAAAAAAATATTCCATTACGTAGTTTCATTATTAACATTCTTGATAATGTGACTACTCATTTGCCTCCACCATTTTTTCATTTACAACAAGATTTGACCAAGTGACACCCTCCATACATTACACACTCCACAGTAACTCATTTTTTGGAAACGCATACAACAATGCCCTTTTTTCACTTGGACATCTTCAATAGAAGAATCTTCTTGGCAATACTAAGATATTCCATAGTTCTGGATAGTTTAATTGAATTTCTTTCTTTCTTTGATTTTTTTTTTTTTTTTTGCAGCTTTCTTTGAGAAAGGTAGAAATCTTTTTTTTTCAACACCAGTGGACATTAAGGAGGTTCAAACACTGACATAAGATACACCAGGAGGGAATATTTTAAACTTCCAACTTTTTGTAGTAACATCTAAAGTTAAAACCAGTTTGAGACGAGGCCTAATATCAAAGTTCATGGGCATATGGTTATATTATTTTGAGTCTTACTTACTTATTGATGTCATTTCAGACAAGTTTGAAATGACATCTGCATCCAACTTTTCTCTCTGTCGTGTTGCCAGATAATAGTCTCTTGTTGGAAGAAGCAGTTATGGCTGAGTGGTCTTTACTTCAGATTCCCAGTGGCTGTGAAACTGTAGCTAACGTGTCCTATAGCTCTGCACTCAACCATCACCACCCATGTGTGACTATACATCAAGGCAGAGGAACGTGTGCGAAAGTCAACGTCCCATGAGTTAAATAACTGTCAACATAAAGTAAAGTCAGTTTAAACATTGCCGCCAGCTTATGATCATTGTAATACTAAGTCAATGCCACACAGAACAACAAAAACAGTGATTAAATACAGTATAATGTAGGTATTCTATCAAGGTGATAAGAGGTGAGATTGATGTCTGTCACATCATATTTTAAAACACCTATTCTGAGCAATACATTTCCTGCTTCTGTCACTTCAGTGGGTTTTAAAGTGCTGCCTCAGCATGAACTGGTGGTTTGCAGAGGGCATCGGTATCATTGTCATTCTGAGAGCTCACTGCCACGGTATTTCTGGCCAGCTGTCTACAACACAGCCGCTCTGTCTTACCCAATAAGTTTGTATACGGACACTTGGCTACCCCTCGGTGCATAGCAATTCACTGTCCTGATATCATCAGAAAAGCGGGACCAATGTGCCAAATCACGTATATGGGCACCAGCCAGATTTCCCAGCAGCAGCAGCAGCAGCAGCCCTGACAGAAGCTCCTGACACAGTGGTACATTTGTAAGATCAGATCTTTTCAGCAATGCCTGCTCTTTCAAGGTCCAAGGGGAAATTACAGCAGTTGACAATTCCACTGCATCAATGAAGACTAAATGTGTTTTGTTGGTCTTTGGAGTCTTTACTGTTGATAGAGAAAACGCTTCAACTCTATATCACCTCAATTAGCAGGCAGAGAAGCTGACGCCCCAAACATTGAGATTTACTCTGCAGACATCACAGCAGCAGCCGCTTGATCTTTAAAAGCAAGTGTCAGACACAAGCATTAAAGTAACCGACCGTAAGGATGTTAGATGTGGACACACCGTAACACTTTAAAGGCTAAGCAAGTCTTTATTGTTTTCACCTTGTGAGTCTGTGTGTGTGTGTGTGTGTGTGTGTGTGTGTGTGTGTGTCCTAATGGCAAAATGTGCTCCTGGAGACGCGACACCTGCTGTAGCGAGAACTTCCATTGAGTTGATTTTCAGTACTTTGGCAGGTGTTTATATGCCCGGTATGGCTGATGTGATCCCATTGTATAAAAAACAACAACGATGTTGCAGGGTTCAATGATGCCATGAAACTGTTCCTTGAACTTGTTTGTAATCTAAACTAGTGTTATGTACAGATATACAGTATATGTATGTTGTCTGTTTCAAAAAATGGCATATTGTGGCCTTAGCTAACTCTGAACTGAGCTTGGTCAGGTTTTCATCCAGATTGTAGAGTCACTGGTTTGTATGTGGGTGCAGTTTGCTATTGTTATTACTATTATTGTTATTGTTGGCATTAATGTGTTAGTTTGTTTCTCCGTACTTTCCAATCTTGTCTGTGGCTCCCTATTCAATCTCACTGAAGATGTAATGTTTTAAATAAGATGTAAATAAAACTAATTAAAACTACCACTGTAGTTTTCAGCAAAAGATTTTTTTTTTTTAAAGATTATTTTTTGGCTTTTTCCAAGCTTTTATTGACAGGGACAGCTGAAGAATGACAGGAAATGTGGGGAGAGAGACAGGGAATGACACACGGCAAAGGGCCACAGGTCAGGGACCTGAACCCGGGCCGGCTGCAGCGAGCCTTCGCATATGGGGCAGCCGCTCTACCAACTGAGCTAAGCGCTGCCCCTAATTGATGTGTTTTTAAGAGTTGACAACAATAGAGGCCTATGGCACAGAGCAATGAGAATAAGTTACATCATTATTATTACATAAGGTTTTGGCTACAGAGATAATATTTGTGAGAAGGAACAATTCATTACTTTTATATTGCCAGACTTTTTTTTCTGTTTTATCTTAAAGGTGTTTGGGACTTAAATATTTTAGTAGGAAAAATCATAAAATTTTACTTTTAGAAGAATTGACATTCATCACCAATTAGAATATAGGAAATTCAGAGCCTCTTATTAGTCTTGAAACTCTGTTTGAGCAAAGTTAGCATCCATAGAATCATTTCAAGAAATCTCAATAAATATCTTCAACTAATTCATAAACATAGCGTATGAGCACAAAACTAAGAACCACAAGTGTCGATTTTGACACCAAAATCAGAATGACATAAACATAAACAAAAAGACAATAGTTGCTTAGCAGTGACCTGCTAATCAACAGATGTTATTCTAGTGATTGGAGAGAGATCCCAAGAACTTAAATGCAGTGTGGCGCTGGGTCGCGTGACACTGAGGTTAGTTACAGTAAATGTTACCTGACCTGTTCCAAAGCCACTGAGTTCCTCAGGGTGTGTGAATTGACTACTAACTCATCAGTGTTACAGCATCCTTTATGTTAAAATTCATACTTTTTTCAGTTTTCTCTTTGCACACACTGTTTTGAATGTAAACTACAGTCAGACATTTTTTAATGAAATTGTTCTGTGAAATATGTACGACAAATCCCTTTAAATCTGTTGTATTTGAGCATCTAATAATTTCCCCATCTTGTCGGCCTCCCACTGTTTCCATATCAGAGATGCTACGGGGCTACAGAGAGAGAGAGAGAGAGAGGGGGGATTTGCAACAGTGTCAAGTCTGAGAGCAGGGGTGAAAATAACTCCAAAGACCTTTCTCTGCAACAGCGTTTCCTATCTGTCACTTCACAGAGTCACTGGCATTCAGCAGCATTAAATAATGCTTTTGTCCTACTAACAAGTCAACACATTCTTCATATTATGTGGTTTGATTGTTTGAACTTACATTCTTCTCCAAAATGGACTTATAATCAACCATCAGCCGTACTAATTGCTGGTCTGATGTCCAGACAGAGATCTCTGTTGGTCCGAAGCAGCATCCTGTGCCTTTAATCAGAAGATGCAGCTGACTGAACCCATTTTGCATTCACCCTTCACTCCACTCCACTCTACTCCACTCCACCTCCTCCCACTCCACTCCATTCCCCTGCTCCCTCTCTTTTTCCTTTCTCTTAGCCCCAACCCTGGCTGTCATCAGCATGCAGGCTCTGTCTGGAGGACCACACACACAGAGTAATTATTAATAAGAGAAGATGACAAGTGAACATCCCTCCTGAATGCTAAGAGATGCCAGTGGAGGCTGGAGATGGCCGGCCACTCTCTCATTCTCTGAGAGAGAATGCCGGACAAGCCCGAGCTCGCTTTCCCCGTTGATCTCTTCTCAAAGTCATTCACAGGAGGGGAGAATGAGAATATGCAGGTCCCATTCTGCTAATCATATCCCACCACGCTGAGATGCCCTTTGCGTGAGACTGCGTGCTCATAAATAGAGATTTAAGATTTCACGCTCTCACAGACACGGTTTCAAACAAGACTCTGGCGGGTTTAATACTTACTGGGGGTTGCTCATGTCGAGGTCTTGTTGCTGCAAATAGACATCCACACTAAATGACCCCAAGTGCAAAATGTGATTTCACCACTGCAGAGACCTGGCTCCTACCACACCTACAGAAAACACAAAATAACCAAGAATTACTACAGAAAAAGGAAATCATGAAGCAAATCATGGGCAAACTCCATCTGATTGAGAAAGATTGTGAGTTCCAGAACAGCAATCAATAGACACTGAGGGGAGAATGCAGTTTCCAAGGTCAAAAATAAACATTTAATCTCAAAATATATACAGATGAGTAGGGTAACACAAATGCATGAAAAATTATCAATGAAGTATCAGTGCTTTGCGTTTTCCTGAAGGCGCTCTGTCCTAACTTCAGCTTTAGCTATGCTCTGTTCAACTATTTTCCTGGGGAGCACTAAACTGTAATGGATTTTAAATCTCCTCCAATATACGCTCCGCTCTGTGAATCAGGGGCTGAGGAACATCACACCTCTTGCATAGCAAGTACAGCAGGATGCTAGCTCTTTGTGCCACAGGATAGAGAGCCATTGATGTCCGAGTCCAGTTCAATGAAAGCCCGCTCCAGCTGCTTTGCAGGGAGCAGACATGACATGTCAAACACACAGCTTTAACATGAAACGTCCACAATTACCAAATCTCCACCAAGTGCTTATGAATTGTAACCGCAACGATTACACCTTCATGATTTACACAAAATTTCATGGGACTGGGGGTTGTGTGTAAAAACACAGAGACACAGCAGGAAAATAAAATAAACAATCCTCAGAAATGGGGAGGTGAGGAGTCAGCATTCACAGCCGCAGGAGACCACAGCAGAGTAATGTAGTGAAGCACGGCAGATTAAATGCTACTCAGAATAAATCAACCCAGGTCATCGAAGGGCTGAAAGTGACTGTTTCACTGCAGCACCCAAAAAAAAATGTGCTTGTTAGCATAAACCTTTGAAAACAGAGAAGATGATGCTCTGACCATAAGATAAGCAGAAACAGCCCAAAACATTTAACAAGGTGCATCGCTTTCTGTGGGGGAAATCACTGTAGAGGTGACCAGAAAGGCAAGTGGGATCAAAGGTGTGTGTATGTGTGTGTGTGTGTGTGTGTGTGTGTGTTTGGTAATTTACTGCAGAGCAAAGTATATCTGGACTTCATATCTGAAAATCACAGCATCAGGGAGCTCGAATTTCACAATCGGCATCTTGAATTGCCACTTATTACTTTAAGTACAGTCCACAGTAAGTGCTTCATCAGCGGAGGTGGTTGTCCACAAGGCAGCAATTTTTTATTTTTTTACTATTTCATTTCACCAAACAAGCAATCTGACCACGGCTTTCTGCATTTTTAACGTAATCATGCATTTGCAATCATTTCAAGTCGAGCTACATAAACAGATATGGTGCTGTTAACATTTCCCCACTGTGCTCAGAGGCCACACAGTCTCATTCTTGTTTAAAGCAACACAAATACATCAGCTACCCAGTGCGAGTTAAATCATCACCGACTCGAAATTAGCACAAAGGCACACTAACCTCTTATGTTTTGGTGCTCTACATTGTCTAAAGTGTGGTCGTGACTCCTTTGCCCTCGCAGTGATGATGGTAATATCTCCCTCCTCGCCGATGGTGATGATCAGTGTGAGGGATGCTCGGATCTTGCTGTGTGTAGGCTGCGATTCCCCTTAAATTTGCGTTGGCCGAGCACCCGTATCGCCTCTCAGAAGACAGTGCACGACGAAAACACCTACTCTGGACCGAAAGCACCATCCTTAGCGGAGACGACGAGGCTGTCACTGAATCAGGATGATAACGACATCTTCGGAAGGAGGCATAGACGCGCTTGCAAGGGGCTTCCCCCACAATCACACGGGGGACTCCATGTGCCCGACAATAAGAAGAAGAGGGTTCACGACCGGGAGCTGTCCAGGTGCTGAAAACGGGATTCCAGCGGCGACAGATGTGTGACAAGCGGCGCCGTCAACGCGGAGGAAAGCGGACTAGATTTACTAAAAATAAAAAAAACCCCACAAAACAAACAACAATAGCAAACCCCCCGACCCCACAACAACAGGCTATAGATTAAATAATATATGTAGATGTCTATATTCCCTATTAAGCCACAAGTCCTCGATCCTCTTTTTACAACCCTCTTTTCTATGCCACCCTGGATGCGTCGACGTAGAAAAACACTCTCGCTTCACTTCACCTCTTGAGCTTCAGAGTTCCTCGCGATAACAACCCACCCGCACGGGAAAAAAAAAAAATCACTAATAACTCTTACAGTGACTTCACAAGTGTTTTTGTGGCGCTCATTATTGAGTTTAAATGATGACTGAAGTGTGCTGTATTTAATGTCATTTATCAGTCTGCATTGTCATGTGATAGACCTATTGAGATATGCAGAAATGCAAAATTTATAGTTGCCACTGCTATGAGATAAGTATGACGGTAATAAATAAGATAATAAAAGGTAATAAATAAATAAGTTGTAACTTAGAACAAATAATCGGTGGGTTACACTACTTAAAACAGGGGATATTTTCCTTTCTGTTCTGTTTGGTAACAATGCAGTAAGAAAAGTTAGTAATCCATCAATAAATGCTCATGGGATACTAGATTTCTAATAAATCATCAAGTTAATATATCTTAAATAAAGGGTGTCCACAATCATTTAGCAAGTCTGCAGGAGATAAAATGAGATATGAAGAGTTTCTGGTCCTAGTGGGCATTGGTGACTTTCGAGTTACTATTGAAATTAATTGATTACAAAAAAATGAGGGTGTCCAAATAGAAAGTGACATTAATAGCTATCTTAAATATAACTATGGTAGACCTATGAAGTGAGGCCCTTGGTAGCCTACACATAACACACTATCGAATGATCAGACACTAAACAGTAATGTCCTCAAAATCGATTTTGCACCTCCACAATGTTGCATGATTGAGGCCTGTGTACTGTAATCCACAAAAAGCCTGGCCCTGGTTACACAATCACCACATGGCTCAAGACAACACAATTTATTAATAAGAAAGCAATTAAATAATAAAAAAAGGGTCAGTTGATGAGTCAGCTAACGGTTCTTAGCATACAATAGTAATTATAGGTCTGAAAGAAGTGGTGTGATCTGTTCTTAGACTACAAAAAAAAAAAAAAAGTCCCTGTGATTCCATTCATGCCTTCTTTGCATACCGACCATTCAGTCGTTTCTCACCAAACCCAGACACATCACATGCACAACAGGTGATTTCCTCACCCATCCTCAGCCTGATGACATAAGGCAACTAAAACCTCTGAGAACAAAAACAAAATGTCATTTAATCTAAGACTTTATCTGATGTCACACACAGACATCGTCACTCCTGGGTCAGTACACACAGACCTGTCTTAGCTCTGTGTGTATTGCTCACACACCATTAAATCACACCATGACACACTCAGAAATTACCCTACAATCAGTTGGTAGTATGCTGAGGGTTAGCTTGCCATTTACAATGTGGACAAACTGCAATCACAACATTTTTTTAGGCCAAAGGGAGGAACACGCCTACGTGTGTCTTCTCCAACAAAAAGCAGTTCCGAGTTACTTTGAAGTGTCACTATGACTCACCTTGGGAACCTGCACTAACTACCAAAAGCTGGGAACTCACAGGCTGGTAAGGACAAATTCTTGTTTTACTACAGTCAGGGTGATGATATGTTCCTATCACAACTCCATATGAGTTCATTACACCTTCAAGATTCATACATGTAGTTTGTTTTTATTACTGACATACTGACTTTTAAGCCTCTTCCTGTGACATTCTTTCTTGGTGGTGAGATTATTTCCTTTTGTGAGACAAAAAATGCCTCTTGTGTTCTCAGGACACAGCAAGAAAAACATTCCAAATGATGGCAGGTAATTAAAATCTAATCATTTTATAAACTGATTAGTCAGTCCTGGAAGTATCCTTCCTAAAATGTTGTTATGTCAATGTGTGTAGATCATGGAGACCCTTGTGATGGGCAGGAAGCCACCTTTTGCATGAATGGAGGGACCTGCTATAAAATAATTTCCATGAACGCACTCTCCTGTGTGTAAGTTAAACCTGAAACTTCATTTTCAGTTGTCTGGTGTATATCCCATGGCAATACTGTGGACATTTCTTTACATTATATTTTACTTCAGGTGCAATGAAAATTACAAAGGCAGCAGGTGTGAGCAGTACCAGCTCTCCAGCAGTTCCACCAATGCAGGGGAGGCAGGGTTAATTGCAGCCATGGTCATTGTTGCCCTCCTCATCGTTGTGATGGTGGCAGTTGTTATCTACTACATACACAAGTAAGTACACTGTGGATTTGGGAATATCAGCATTCTCGAGGCATCTAAAAATAGCATTAGGATATGAAAGCGTTTGTGTTATACAATCTTACTGTAGCCAGGATATATTCTTTTAAAGCTAATAATCATTACTTGTGTCCTCACGCAGGATGCTGAAAGCCAAGCAACAGAGCCAACAGAACAATCAGCAACAGTATTGGAGAGTAAAACCAAGAGTATGATCTGTCTTCTGCTGTGCATTTGTTTCTCTTTTGATTGTGTGTTTGATGGGGGGAGAGAGGAGTGTCACTCGCCTTATTTGTCACTTGGATACCGTTTTGGATATGCTGCACCGATCTTAACTAAAGTCAGGCCGGGTGAAGAGCTGATAGCTGGATTTATTGTCTCATGAGATTTCTGGATTCCATGCAGTTTGAAGAAAGGTGTAACTCATTAACACACGCAAACAAGGTGTGAAACAAGTGTGAGTGGGTGGGAATTGAATCACACCTTGCACAGTAGCCTTTTTAAAACAGCTATGAAGGCAGGCAATGGTGTTACTCGTGTTAAATCACATTTCAGTCTATGTGCTTTGTCCGAAATGTATTTACAAAGCATAGTTGAACTAAAGATATATGAATTATTTTAAATATTTAACTGGTAATATGGAATCATGAAATAATCCCCTGTAATGTAATTGAAAAAAATATGCTCCACGTTATTATTAAATATTTTGAAATTGTGTAAATACAGAATGATTTGACTGTGTGATTTATGGTTGGACACACATGCACAAACACGCACACACCCACAGGCATATTTGTATTTGTGAGGATCCTGGTGAACTAGCCATTCCCAATCCTCTATGCCTAACCATCCCAACCTCAACCTTTAGCCTATTCTTAATCTAATCCTAAATCTAATCTTAACCCTAAACCATAATTGAAGTAGTCAGGACTGGTCAGGATGACCTCACTTTTTAAAAATGTCACACACACATACACACACACACAGAACTTGGTGATACACTGTGTGTGGGAGTCTGTATAATTAGAGTATCCCAAGCCATTCATCAGTCTCCTTAAAGCTAAAAACAGGGGCACAAGAGATCCCAGGAGTTTCATAATGAGAATAGTGGCATCAGATATGATTCAATTCAGTGAGCTTGGGAGAGAATTAAAACTCGTTGGACTGCTTTGCCAACAGTTTGTTAGTCTTTCTATTTTGACAAACTTCCAGAATTCTCCAACAGATGCCAACAACCAACTGTGGAAAAAGAAAAAAAAAAAACGTGGGTTGACAACTCAGTTACTTCCTAAAATTCTTTCATCATTAATCACACAGTTTCGCACTCATTCAGGCATTACAATCTGGAATTGTTTCTGTTTTGTTCAATTCAAAGACAAAGACAACATTGTACTCACTCACACTTTTAACACAGGTATTATATGAAAGTGATCACAAAGGATGGCTGAGCTCCGATTGTGTTGCAAAAATGCGTGTTGCTATGAGGAAATATCCGTACAGGGTGGGCCCTAAAAGTCACTACGTGAGGTAGAAACTTTGGATGTGTACCATTCTGCTTTAAATAGCAACTGACCACTCTCCATTGTGTGTGAAATGTTTTTTTTATTTCTCTTAAATACAGAAACATAGAAGTTAAAATGTTCTTGTGCTTGCTTTTAAAAAAGGGTAAAAATGGATGAAGCCAACAAACTCCAAAAAGACAGTGGCCTTCCTTTGGTGGTTGAAATGCAGTAATTTGCTTCCACCTAGTGGCAGTATAGCTTCCTTGCCAAGCGTAATGAAAAATGTAAAAAGATTTATTTTAAAAACATCCTCTGGACTTATTTAAAAGACATTTTTTTAAAAATACTGAAGATCACAGGGTTTATCTGAAATGTAAAGGCATTTCTGTAAACAACTTACTCTTACAGGCTTCTGGCTTTGTCAAACTCATGTGCAATTTTGAGTGCTGTGCTGTTGAGTCCTACAGACTGCATGTTAGTGATGATGGTGACCACCACCCCCTGTGGGAGGATGGGGGTCTGTCCTTGGCGCTGGTCTGTCTCCTCCACTGGTAACACCAGGAGGACACTGCTAGCCCCCACAGCACCTCCGGTGTGTGACACGTAGTGTCTGCGCTTCCTGCACTGGCCATATTTCTGTAGTTTCTCTACTACCAGCCAACCTTGGGCATACAGTCCATCTTTATCCCAGCTGGCCTCTGTCCTGTCAACGGGTGCCCACAGGTCTATGACAGTCTGGGGTTTGAGGAAGCCAGGGAGCAAGCCCTCGGTGTCCTTTAGGTGGGCCACCTGGTAGCTGTATAGCAGAGCATTACCGAAAAGCAGCAGGTCACCCACAGTGGAAAGGAAGCCGCCTCCTGCCCACTTGTAGGAGTTGTCGACGTATGGACAGTTCACAACACGTCCTCTCTTGTTGAGATGATAATATCTGTGGGGGAGCAGTAATGATTAAAGGGATATTTTATAAATCTTCATAAGCTGGGCTGTCTGCATACTAGAAAGACAGAAATACTTTTGAATTTGGTGCAACAAGACCAAAGAAAACTGTAGAAAATGTACAAGAAGCAGAACGCACCGGGCCACACTGAACCACTAAACGCGCCAGCTAGTGGTTGACATACTGTGAGCTGGGCGGTGGCTGTGGATTATGGCTCATTCGAGGAAGTGCCATGTATAGTTCCAACAACAGCTTTTTGAGCGGGGAGCTCTGCGTGCAGGCAACATGCTTATTTGCATGTACTTGCTCATTTGCATACACTATCCACATTGTAATGATACAAAGCTGCTTGGAAATTTCCTGTAAATGTGGACTCACTCGTGGATTTTTAGTACCAGATCTATACAAGGTTCTGGCATTACTGATACACCTCCACTGTACTCCAAGTATGACATACCACGGTAATTTGAACATAACTTGACGCTTGTGGTTATAGATTACCTGGAGCGGTGGTAAATAATAGGGTCATTCTCATCTGGCACAGTGTTGAGCATTCCTAGCTCACGGAACATGTTCATCATGAGATCCAGGAAACGCTGTCCAGCAGCTCGCTCTACAACAGCACTGAGGAGGGTGAAGGCGTGGGTGGAATACAGGAAAGTGGTGCCTGCAAGTAGGAAAGGAATTTAATCTTACTCGTCAAGAGACTGCAATTAAAGATGTACCATTAGCAAGTGAACATGTGCTTTACCCGGTTTGAAAATGAGCGGGTCATCCTTAAAGAGGTCCAAGGCCTGAGTAACACTTTCAAAGCTGTTCTTCAAGTAATATTCCTCGTGCTCAAACTCTTTTTTCTTCTGAGCCTGAGTGGCTTCTTTGCCTTTGCTGTTGTGTCCTGCTGCAGGTTTGTCTTTGTTTTCAGATGAGCCCTTTTCATCCTCTTTCTCTTTCACCGGTGGCTTTAAAAGTCGCTTAGCTTTCTCCTTGTCCTCCTTCACCTTCTTTGCGTCCTTTTCATAATGACGTATGCCACTTAGGTGGGACAGAATCATGCGAGGGGTTATTGTGACCTGAAAGAAGAGAATAAATGAGCCGAACACATAAAAAGGAACAGCATGATATTATTACTGATAATTAGGAAAACTGTGACATTTTGTTCAGGTTACTTACATCCTGTCCATCAAATTGTTTCTGGGGAAATTCTGGGACATATTTCTGGACTGGGACATCGAGATCTAGTTTCCCCTCCTCACACAGTCGTGCAGCAGCTGCAGATGTGAGGGGCTTACTGATGCTGGCGATTCGCAGCACTGTTTCTGGACTGCACGGCACACGATTCTCCAAATCAGCATAACCGAGCCCTGAATTACATGAAGGATTTAAGTGCATTGCATAAGAATATTTATGTACTCAATGTTAAAAATGTCTTGTCTTGTGTTTTACAATAATTACAATTACAGTGAAAATTACAGTGAAACCTGACTTTCGTTTTTAAGACATTTCAGTGAAGGAAAGAGGGTTATGCTTCATTTCACATGCTGCGCTGTTGGGTCAAGTTTCTCTGTGGATGTGTGATGGCTTGATCCACGACACAAACAAAAGGCCATTTAAGTTGACAACTGGAAGTGGGTCACTTGTGTTGCAAAGCAAACGGAGCTAAAGCTTAAAAGCTATTTACTTTTTAATAATTGATTTCTTTCATGTTTTTTTTTTTCTTGCTCTAGTAAGCCAGTGCTGAGGCACTGTTAATTTGATCTGCAATCTCAATTTTCCCCAAAGTGACATGACATCAGCAAGAATGGCAGATCTGGGCTATTAGCCAATTTTGTGCCCAAATCACAAAGGTACAACATTGCCAACCATGCCAGCATTGATATAAAGCATTTATTTGTCTTGTGGTTACACACTGGTCCAGCCAGAGTGGCGATGTGCAGGCCGCAATACAAAACATTATGCAAATGTTGGCAAGAGTGGCAACTGTAACAAGAACATTGTGAGAAAACAGATGTAGAGTTAGCGTTGACGAAACATTAAAGCAACATTATGCAACTTTTCTACCTTCAAAAACAGCTTCATTGTCATTTTGATGCTACGATGACTGAACAGTGCCTTCATCATCCTCACGCTGGGCTTTGTACACCCGTTATTGCACTGCAACGACTGCTGTAACTTTGAAATGACGTAGAAGGCTGAAAGACGGATGCTAATGACTTCTTACTTCTGCATTTGTAAGTAATATTAGCTGGCTTGCTTTGTGTTGTGCCGCTGCGCTATGAATACTCAATCAATACAAACGCATGTATACAGCTGCTGATATTTAAAACAGTGGCGTATAGTTGAATTGCAGTCTGAAACTGTGGTGGCCAGCAAATTGCCAGCTCTTACATAATGTTGCTTTTATCAGCAACTTTTTTGAGAATTCATGAACCATTTAGTCATAAAAGCAGAAATTAAATGATAAATATTCTCCAACTCAAACTTCTCAAACATTAGGATTTGCTTCCTTTCACTTTGGGTTCAGTAATTTGAAAACATCCCCCGGAATCTAGGAAATTATGAGGGGATTTTTTTTTTTTTTTTTTAAATCAACAATTACAAGGATATCAACAATTACTAAATCAAATCAAATCAATTAAAATAGTTGCCCACTAAATATATGATAAGATAAGATGAGGTAGACTTTATTGATCCCACTTTGGGGAAATTCACTTGTTGCAGCTGCTCATAATACACAAGGTGGTAGGGACGGTAAAAATAAAGATATACTAGGGATGGAAACAATAAAATAAAAGTTAGACACATTATATATACCTGTCTATCTTGTCCAGTTACTTAATAATCGTACCAGTGCTGGCTCAAGTTTGGCAAGTTTGATGCCTCTGTGTTTGCTTTGATAGAAACTGTTACCACACATTCACACTTGACCAGCATTAGTCGTGCTGTGTTGTGTTGTGGGCCATTGTTGCACCAGTCCAGTATTGTCCCAAAAACACAGACTGCTGGTGAACAAACCTGACTAGTCACACTGGTTTTATTGTATTTTTTTTTTTTTTTTTGTAAATGCTTTGAAGTGGACTTTGTATGCACCAACCTTCACACCAGACATGAGCACCATCCACAGAGACCCCAACCACCAGCCCTGGAGCCCCGACCTCAGCCTGAGTGACAACAGATACACACACTGAAGTTAAGCAGGGAATATAAAGACAGAGAGAGCAAAAAACAAGAGTGGTCCAAGCTGTTCACACAGGCCTACCTCCGTGCTGCCTACCTTTATCCGCTCCAGAAGCTCCCTGCTAACTTTTATGGCGTCACTGTATCGATCAGTCAGCTGTGTTTCTGTTTGTTTACCACCGCAGGAGCTCTCTGCTGTGTCGCTGTGATATTTCAGCCCAACGGCTAACGCAACCCCGACACCGACCCCACATATCCAAAGCCTGGACTTTGACTTGTATGCAGAAAAGGCTGAGTTTGACCCTCGGACATATCGTCTTTGTTGTTGGATAAAAACACTCCGCTTGTCGGACTGATGCGGCTTGGCTCGCGCTCCGGCTCCTCGCGGTGTGAACGAAACAGACTCACGTGCAGCTTGCAGTGTACATTTGGCACAAAAACGATTTGGCAAAAACAACCGGGACATTGTTTGATATGCTTCTCCTGCTGCTGCTGCTGCTGCTGCTGCTTGTGTTCCCTTTTGTTGACGTGAACTAATGAGCTCCGGTTAAAAACAACTTACTTCCTGTTTGCATCGTCGAGCCAGACCAAGTTAATCAAACCATGTTTCGGATAAAATCGAGCAGAGCTCACTTCAAGCACAACGATGGTGCTGGTAAGAACAGTGTAATGTATTTTGTGTGTGCAGTCGACAAATTACACACACAGCTAATAAGTGAATAAGCACACACGCACAGAAGAGCGATGGGAAAATCAATTCACCTCAGATCTTACTGTCTCTGAGGGTTGGCTTCAAACAGGAACTAGTTGTAATTAAATTAAACTTGTTCTGCAACATGCTACTGAGGCTCCTGTTTGTTTAATGAATACGTTGTTAAATTGCCAGTATGTTTTGTTTCTTCAGATTTCAATCATCCAATCCACCAAACAAGAGTCAACACCAAAGAAAAGCTTGTTGGCATTGTCAGAGAGGATTTGGCAGATTTCCCATGGATGCAACCCACATACTCAGCTCTGCTGCTCATCCCACAAATGCATGTCCCTTACAAATGTGGCACCATTCAAAAGGGAAATGAACATGCTTTACAATGGTATAAGTTTTATTGCCAAGAAGCTTTGTTACAACAAATAAATAATCTACCAAACACAAATTTCCTTAGTTTTTGCATTTAGAAAGCGAGACTAGAAACAGAAGAGAGATGAAGAGTTCTTAGCTGAAGTATTTTGTTTGGATTAGTCATATTTTTCATCATTTATTACGACAGAGGTGCTATGGTCACACATATTTACTGAATATTTACCGAAGACTACAAAGACAGTTCATCTTTGCAGCTAAATGAAGATATTAACCAATGAGGAAGATGCTTTGAGGCTTCCCCTTTATTTGGCGTGAGACTTGTAACATGCAATTATGTCATAATACAATACTTCAGCATTGAGGAACAATCGGGTTACATTCATGATTTTACTGAGAATCATTAAAAAGTTTCAGAGCATCCCTGTAAAAACGATAACACACAGTGCCGGAGGGGAGAGAGAGACGCTGTGCTGCTGCCAGAAGAGCCGCTCAGTGAAGGCTGAATGGAGGGCCTTTTGCGTTTTTTGTGCGTTTTTGCAGCCACTTCAGTTTCTCCTTTATGCTAGGAAGGGGAGAATGATGTGAGGGGGTTGCAATCAGTGTAGTGCAATGTAGAGAGTAAACACAATTAGACCCAAAATAAATTAAAAAATAAATACAGGACATATTATCATATTAGATTAGAATAATATGTGTCAATGTGGGGCATTTTGGTATCTTGGGGGTCAGAGCCACTGGAATTTTGTTTTGAAAATTGTGTTGATGAGTAAAGTGATGTGATTTTCATTAACACATTTGCGTTAATTCTGGCATCTCACTGACTAATTCTCAGGATGCCAACTTATTCCTTAACCAGATGACACACGCATACAAATTTGTCTGACTCTCTCTGTTACACACACACACACACACACACACACACACACACACACACACACACACAGGTCACTGGTGCAACAAAAGACCAACAACATACTGATAAGTTACATCCAGGCACACCAGGTTGACTCAAACGAAAGGCACCTTGACGAAGAAGTAGACTTGCCTTGATAAATACTATAAACTTAAACTGTATGCAATACTTACTAGTTACTAAGTTACTGTACTGATGCTTTTAGTACACTGAAGACATTTAGTAAGTTTTCCACAATTGCTACATCTTGTTTGGTTATTTTGAAACTGAACTGATAAGGTCCAGTAATGCTTAGTGAGCGCCAGAGAACCAAAGAAACACATGACAATGTTTTTCCCCCAGCTGGAAGTTAAACTGAGGGTCAAGCAAGAAAAAATGAGCCAGGAGTAATGTAATAAAGCCGCAAAATGAACAGATCTTCATTTGTCCTGAACATTTAACAGATTTTGCATGTCTGTGGAGAAAATGAATTCTATTAAATAAGTTTTCTTTTCCTTTGCAGAAAGTTTTATTCAATCACGCCAGAATTTAGGTCACCTATGTGATGGATAAGAAAGCGATGCATGAACCACAAACAAAGTTAGAAAACTTTCAAAACGTGCTTTTATTTATATTCATATTCTGTACATTTCAGATATGATAAACACTTGAAACATCTACATTAATACAATGCACAACCAGATGACTGAAATCATACTTTATAGACAAGATGAACAAATTTTGAACCAGATTACTGAAATGCATTCGCATTTTCAGCCATTGTTTAACTGAATAGTAGCACCAGTATACATAACGACAGGCGTAGCCGATGTATACTTACAGTTGTGAGGAAACTTTGTGTCTTTTTAAACATAGTTTGTCTTACAGACTGCAAAATGTGCGCAATGCTGAGGTTTAACTAAGTGCAAAATTTCTCCACTTTGTCCTTTGGTATGTGCATAATCGGGGTGGAATGGAATCAGCTTTAATGCAGATGTAGAAAAACAATCTTTGTAACCAGTGGCACATGTCATTTCACCAGATGACTTGTCAAAAGAAAAAGGAGAAAGAAAAAAAAACTATCTCAAGGATTGCAAAATTCTGAAAACATTTCAAGATAAAAACTGGCTTGCAAAAACAATCTTGTTTCTCTGTTTAGGCTTCATCAAAGGTAATGGTTTAGCTTTATTTCCCCTTAGCTTTGCTCCTAGGTTGAGTTCCAATGAAGGCAGGACGGTGCAATCGGAAAAGCATCTGGCTGTTTGATCTCCACCATGGGCAAGGTACGAGAAGAGGGGTTTACGGTAAGCAAGGTGCAAGTACGAAAAGCCAAAACGACAGTGCGTGTGGGGTCAGACCGAGCTTTCACAAATTATTCAGTTCCATTAGAGTCTGGTCCAGCATCTGGTGCATATCGAGGTTCTCTTCTTTAGCATGTGACAGTTTCTCTGTTAGAACATCAAACGAAGAAGTTTTAATCTCACACAAGCAAGTATAAGTACGTTAATTGGTTAGCTTGCATTAATAATGAAGCTGGCTACATCATTCAGGTCAGTTATTTAATTTGAGTACTTTTAAAGCTAACCTACACTTCACTGACAAAAAGCACACTGAGTAAACACACTCATATTATGATATGCAAGCAACCATGCAAACAGGTTACAACAAAGTTCTTATTAATACACATGAATACAAAAACAATCCATAAAAAGCATCTATGTAATGCTGCAATGCTAGGCTGTAAGACTAGCAAATGATATATTTAAAATAATCCCTGATTCCCACTGCATTTGGATTACATTTCCACAAACAGCAACACAAATTTCAAGCAGTGCAGGATCATATGTGGACGATGCAAACGGAAGAGCTTTTGATGTCACACTGGATTAGATTGTCATACACACATTAAAAACAAAACCGTAACCAACATTCACACAATTTAGTCCTCATTCAAGGCCACGCGTAGTTCATTAGTGAGAAGGCGGTTTTTCTCAAGTTGCTGGTAGAGGCGATCTTTGCAGTCAGAAAGCAAGTTGAAAAACAGAGAGAGGACAGGAAATCAGAGGAAAATAGGAGAAGTGGAAGTGCCATGCCTGTTCACACCTACCTTTTTCAGAACAGATCACCAGAACCTTTTTTTTTTAATCTTTATGAAACATACTGATCTGAATAGCCTTTAAACAACATGATCAAACAGTGTTGTGATGTTCTTTTTTTATTGACAGGGGGCTTTAGATTTTTTTTTTTTTTTTTTTTTGCCTGCAACAGGTAAAGCAAGGCAGAACAGTAAATAGAGAGAAAACATAGGATGAGCAGATTTAGCTAAGAAAGGTTGAAATGAACCATGTCAGCAAACGTTAGCCTTAAAATAAAATCTGTAAAATTTGAGAGCAACATAGAAGAAATAATATATGTCATTTTTTATAAAGTGCAACTAATAAAATACGGTGGATCGACATCAGAACTGGATAAACTGTTCCTCAGAATCAACCATCTGTAGCCCCAGTTTGGTCTGACATTTGTAAGAGTTTAAGGATGTGGCTCAGCTATTGCTCTGCGGTCCTATTTGAATCATGAAGTCTTAAAACACACAACACCAGCAGATTGCTCGCTTTTTCTTATCTTTCTGTGTTTCAATGTACGGGAACGACTTTAATGAAAACACTCAGGATGTGTGATTGTATATTTATTGAAATATATGACAGGATACTGTGTATCATACATAGCCCATGTGTCGTAATCACTGATAGCAGTTTCATCCAATTTTTCCAGCAACTAGATGAGGCTCAACAAATCTTACATTCTCTTCTGTATTCTACCATTACACCCCATACTGCTCTACTATACCACAATCTTCCTGATAACAATCCAACACTAAGTCCCTCCAATTCTCAAATCTTTCCAGTCGGTCAATCCTTCTCTCCTGTCACAGTACTAACTGTTGAAAAGTGCTTGCATGCATCATCTCAAACGCTAAGAGAGAAGACAACTTGGCTCAGCTTTCAGTCAAGTAGTGTACCTGTAGATGTTCTAGGCGTCTGCGCTTATAGCACAGCTGTGATATTCCTAAAATATCTTAGCTTCAACAAAACAATCTTTGAAGAAAATAAAAAGAACAATGAAATCTATAAAACTACACCAAGGAAAAGCAGGATGAAGCTCAACTAATGGTTTGTGGAGATGAAGAAACAAAATCAAAAACATTACGTAAAATCAAGGCTTCCTGGTTTTATTAGAGCCACTCGAAAATAAATAGATATTAAAAAGAAAAAGAAAGGACAGAGTAAAGAGATACAGCTTACATAGAAGGAAGGGTGTTTATTTTTTACACAACGCAGAAAGTTTCTAGGATTCTGTACAAGAGATGGGATGCAATTAACTTTGACGTGAGGATGAAGACATGAGGAGGAAAGGAAAGCAAAGACAGAGAGGGAAAGGAAAATGGAGAGAAGGCTGGAGAGAGCAAACAGATGCTGCTTAGCCGGCAGGAGACGTCTTTGATGAGGTGTAAAATATTTATCTGTGTGGGAGAGAAGAAGTAAAGTGAACCAGGGGGCTTGGAGCCGGAGCTACGCAAATTTTTAGATGTGTACCACAATACGCCAGAATCACACGCGTCACGTCACAACACTACAAAACCACAATGCAAAATGGAAAGGAGGTTGGACCAATTCCTCCCTCTGATTACAACAAGACCTTTGTGCTAAAACGCGAGGAACAGCGCTGGACCAGACAGATGGTGGTGTGCCTCGTCAGTCTCCCACAGTAAAGCCAAATGGAAAGGAACTAATTTAGCAAAACCGGGTGCCCAACCACAGTGATGCTAAAGTTTGACTTTGACTTCAACAAAGGGGGATCTCACAAACACACAGGGGGCCTTTCTTCTCGACAGAAGTAGACCACGTTAGTAGAAAATGACAACACTCATTGTATCTCGTGAAAATCACTCAAGTTATTAGTTATCCAAAAAAAAAAAGTGATACAATTCACAGTTGAATCAGTTAAGAAATGTTAACTCATGCTGAGCCTTCATGCATTACTTCAGTTCTGTTTACAGTAGTCTCAAACAACGATACTGATACAAAGGTATCGTACAAGTATCATCATACACACTAATGAAGTGTGAGCAGAAACCACTTAAAGTGTGTTATAATTATTGCATCAATTGCTATTATTGCTTCAATTACACAGACACAGAGTACAACGTCTGTTTTAAGACACTAAACTTTAAGACTATACAGAAACATGGCTGTATAATCATTGTAAATGTAGGAACAGATACAAGGGTTGGACGGCGTAGTTATGGTGGATACAAGGAAATGTAAAGGAGATGCCAGAGGTGAGGCAGTTGGTGTATAAGGAAGACAGGTGCAGGGAGGAACAAACAGGTGCAGCGAGTTGAAAATTACATGGAAGTCATGTCGTTGAGGGCGTGGTCCAGCTCCTCGCTGATGGCCTTGTACTTCAGTTTCTGGGCATACAACTCATCTATTGGTGGGGTGGGTCAGGTTGTGCAGGGAGGGAAGGGAGGTGCAAGGAAGGTGAGCAAAGGTGAAGAAACACATAACAAGGAGGTGGAGGGTGACCACGACAGACAAGAGAAGGTGACAGAAAAATTGAAAAAAAAAGAAGAAGAGGAAAACAAAGTTACACCAGAAAATGACAGAATGAGCAACAAAAGTCAGGGAGAAATCATCAGCGCCTGAAGAAATGGAGCATATCTTCCGCTGCCATATGGCTCTCAGCCTTTAGCCCTCACTATGACTCGGTGAATACTAAGTCAACATTTAGCCCCGATATGTCTGATAAGCATCAAAGCCATTCTTTCCTACCTCTAAACTCTAAAACAAATGAACAAGACTTAATAGAGGGAGGATAAATGTCACCACAACAAATGTATGATGCTGACTGGAAAAGAACCGTGATGAGATCAAGAGGGAAGCAGAAATAGAGTTCAAAAGCAAAGCAAAGAATGGGCTTGGAAAAGCACCGAGCACTTACCCAAATGCCACTGACACAATAACAATTTCTAAATAACCAGAGGAAAAAAAACATACCTTCCAAGTCATCAATGGTCTTCTCAAGCTTGGCTACTGATCTCTCAGCGAACTCAGCACGAGTCTCAGCCTGTGTTACAGAGACAGATTTATGAGTTAGGCTGTGTGATACAGCACTCGTGACTGTAAAATTATCCTGGACTCAGTCTGCAACTCCAGATAAGGCCTTCGGAAACTTTACCTCCTTCAGCTTGTCGGTGAGGACCTTGATCTCCTCCTCGTACTTATCCTCCTTCTGTGAGTACTGTGGGATGAAAACAATGATAGGTGTCAAACAGGTGGCCACGGAGCTGAATGTCCTAGTGCATTCAAAATGGATATGACACATTTTACTACATATATATATATATGAAATAAAACTGAAGTGAAGAGATTCCTCAGGCTCTTCTGCTCCCCTTCCACACAGTCTAACGGGAAGCTGAGGTGTCTGACAGCATGCAATTGCCAGAATGTCACGCTTACCTTCTCAGCCTGGGCCTCCAGTGACTTCAGGTTGTTGGTCACAGTTTTCAACTCTTCCTCAAGCTCAGAGCATTTGCTGGGGTTTTAGACAAGGGGATGAAGTTGCAAAGGAGAAGAAGAGGAAAAGGAGGAGGGAAGCGAGGGTGGACAGGACCAGAAGTGAACACAAAACAGAAGGAAAGTAAGAAAGAGGGGGGAAGGAAACAAAAATAAATAAGACCTACAGGGTTTAAAACAAGGAGGGAACCCAAAGTATCTTAAAAGTACCCTTAACAGAGCAGAAATGTGACTCACACAAGAGTAGTGGGTTACAATGAGGTCAGTAATTTGGTAAAATAAATAAATATCATGCTTTTTTTAAAAAACAAAATGTGAGGCGTTATTCTTGCACAGTCTTTGCCGTGTTAAAGGCGAGGAAGAGTTTGATTTACCCCCAAATAAAAGAGCATGAGAAAAAAAAGGAAACGAACAAGCATGCAAGCGAGGCAGAGACTCAGCAGCGTAAATGACAGTGGGAAGAGCCACTCATCAAAGTAGTAGTGTAAGTGTCAGATTTTGTTTGTAGTACCTTTGTGACTGAGGAGTTTAGTGATTTCATGCTTTGCTCCGTAACCCTTAGCTCTTCCTCCAGTCTCCGAGCTTCTCTGTTAGTGGGCGTGACATATGCGCGAAAGCCATAACCATTCAAACCATGGAGAGCATGCAAATAATCAACACATACAATGAGAACACAGGACACACTGTTCACATGAAAAGTGTCCCGTACTTTTGTGTAAGTGCTCAAAGCTCCAACAGTGTACATGCGAGTGTAAGTGCAGACTTAGTGCGCGTAAAAGTTGAAACCTCTTACCTTTCTGACAGCTCAGCGCGCTCCTCTGTGCGCTCAAGGTCACCCTCAATGATGACGAGCTTACGAGCAACCTTTAGGTGCAGCACAACAAAGTGTTAACAACATGAACAATACCGCTCTAAGATGATGAAACTACACTCAACATTTAGCATTTACTGTATAAACATGACATAAACCTTAATGAAATGGCTTATAACTCACAACTGTGTCGTTGTAAGTAGATGTAAGGACATTTTTGGTTTATCAATGTACAGTATGTGTCATTTTGTATCCAGATCCTTTCCTGGAAGTCCTTAATGAAAATGTATTTTTTTTCAATTAATTTTCTGTTGACTAATCATGTAAAGTTGTTTAAATTATATTTCAAATTCAATTATATTTACTGTTAGTTAACGTAATCCATATATCTATAACATAAAATGGGCACACTCATGTAAACTACAAGTACTTAGATACAGTACTTAAATAAATGCACTTATTCCACAGCTAATTACAACTGTGTTTCACTATATTGTCATTCATTATCAAGTGTATACACCATTTAGTGGTGCCCACAAGAGTTATAGTAGTTGACATAATAATTAATTAATGCTCATATCGTCTTACAACTACATTCGAGGGTATTATGACCCATCATATGACCCATAAAGGTTTATATACTTTCTATAAATGCTAAAGTGAAAATTAAAGTGTTGCCTTTTGAATGGATTGACAAATTGCCGTAAATGGTCATATGTGGGTAAAAATGCTACTAGATTAAGATATTGTTAAAAAATAATAATATCTATGGATATCTACTTATTATCGATAACTTTAACAAGTCTGTCTGATTGCAGTAATTGAGCTACTGCATGTTTGGTGTTTTGGGGTGGCTGCCAGTGGCTGAAAAACTCGCCTCCTCATATTTGCGGTCAGCCTCCTCAGCGATGTGCTTGGCCTCTTTCAGCTGGATCTCCTGCAGCTCCATCTTCTCCTCGTCCTTCATGGCCCTGTTCTCAATAACCTTCATGCCTCTGTGTGATGGAACAAACAGTCATGGGATGTTAGAAATCAAGAGATGAGGCCTGGCAAACGGCCTGCAGTCTCCCTAAGGACACAGTAGTCTTTCTTTAATCTTAACTACATTCTTATAAAGTGAAAATTTCATAGTTTTATGTCATTAAAGAGGCAGAAAATACATAATTGGGGAAGCTGACAGCGCTTTCTGACACAGCGAACTGTATGAGCCGCAGCTCTGGAGCACAGACGCTCTGCTTGTACCCCACACAAAGGGATAGTACGCAGCCCAGCCACCTGGTCTCTGCAGCGAGAGAGCGGCAGAGATCAGAGTTCTGAGTCGACGCTGTTCATAAGAACCCACCTCTCGCTCTCATCAGCAGCCTTCTCAGCCTCCTCCAGCTTGGTCAGGGCAGTAGCCAGACGCTCCTGAGCACGATCCAACTCCTCCTCAACCAGCTGGATACGTCTGTTAAGGGAAGCGACATCTCCCTCAGCCTAGGGAGAGAAGAGGAGCACATCAGGACAATTTGGAGGTCACCATCGTTAACGCACGACCTGGAAATCACACAAGTGCACGCATACGTACACGTCTGCCCAAAGAACGCACAGTAGGTTGTTTTGTGTGGTGCACGCCAGCATTGTTTTATGCCAGGGTGAGCGTAATCACAGTCGTTCAGAAGTGTTTTTGTGGGCCACCTATTGGGAAAAGCCCTCCCAGGAGGCTTACCTGTGCTCCTCATTGACTGTATATAATGCTAACAATGCCCCAAGCTGACAGAAGGTTGAATACCCTGCCTTATTACTAGGCCCCGTGGAGGATATTAATAAGTCTCAAGCCAAAGGCCCTGAGACTATTATACTGTAACTGGCTGCTCACATGGTACATGTACAACCACAGAGGAGACTCCCTCGACAGCTCACATCCGTCAGAGACATTTAAATGAAAATAAACCGGTCACATTTGCAACATATCGGCCCACATTAGAGGATCTGTATAAGCTGACGTTTCGATGGTTATTCAAACCCGTAGCTAGTTCTGCTTTCTGAAATTTATTCATTAGTTATGAGAGTTGCTTTGTCTTGGAAATGCACAGTGAAAACAGCCTACTAGAAGTTTCCCCTAACACCTGTTTCCCCTGTAGTTCATGTGCAAAGTGTACACTGCTGGACCAAAGTGCATCTGAAGTTGCAGAAGCGTGACGAGGAAGTTAGTAATAATCTCTAAAGTGAAGCAATGGTTCCAGCTGCATTTAAAAAACAACCTCATGGTTGATTAACATGAATTAACATGAGCCTGAGATGGGCTCAGACTGCCACAAGCACCTGCACCACGGGTTATTTCCCGTCTAGATAACTGCTGCTATGTTCACATGGAGGGAAATCAACTCTTTGTAGCTAGTAGCTGTAGTGAGAACCTGTTGGCCTTATAAGGGCAAGTTAAAGAGGAGCAACACGCAGTGCGGTGGCACCTTAAAAAATGTTGCCACACTTTGGTTGCAACTTCCTGGTCTGCTGAAAATAAATGAATCAAATGTTACATGTCTGCAAAATATAACAAACGGAGCTTCCTGGAATGCAGGTTCAGTGGGGCCGTTGCAGCAAAGTGCATCAAAGGAGAGATGCGAGTGAAACAAGGCAGGAAGATGAGGCAACACGCTGATACGATGTGCACACGGCTGTTCAACTGCTTTGACTTGACTTGAGAGCATCAGCGGCCTAACGTTACCAATTATGCGCGCCTTAGCCAGGGAGCAGCAGGCTACCAAACCCCTTCAGCAGACTACTTTGTGGTGGCAGTGCACGGAGCCATGTAAGGCTTGCAGCTTGCAGCACTGCGGTGCATCAAGAGAGAAATCCCGCTTTCTCACTGTGCATCAATTCACCCCGACTCCATGATCGGAACACATTTAACACAGGAAAGGCTATTACAGGAATGATTTCTTGATAAATTTGCGTTTTTGATAGGAAGTTACTGTCTGTCTGGACGCGCGATAAACATGCTTACTTGTTCCCTTGCTTTCCTCTCCGCAAGCAACTCCTTCTGTAATCTCTCGGCTTTCTCTTCTGCACCGTCTGCCTGCTCTTGCAAGAATTTGATCTTTCGTTTGACGGCCTCCAGCGATGTAGCCCCGGCCATTGTTTACTGTAGAACTATTTTCTTTTTTCTGTTATACCCAAAAAAGGGACTGTACTATGAGCTGCGGCACAATTTCCGAGAAATTGTCAAGCAGCGAGATGACGTCCTTGATTGTGCTGAAAGCTGCGTGCTGAGGCTGGACGGTGCGCAAGCTTTCTGGAGGCGCACTGTGCAATGCCTCCTATTCGTCCAGGAAGTACCGCTGATTTCAAAATTGGCCCAAAAAAAAAAATAAAAAAATTGGAATTATTCTGCAGGATTGTGTGAAGTCACACTGCTGCATTTGCCACATGAAATAATAAATTGTGATCTTGAATTGATAGAAAATAAGAATGCATTTGAATGATAGGAGAACATCCAGTGATCACACGCTGGTGAGGATCACGTTTGTGACAGAGCCACAGCGCCATCTGCGGGTGGATGGTGAGCAGTACACATGGCTTGTAAACTACTACAGGCCATCCAATAAGTCTTCACTGAATACGGTAATTACAGGCTACCTTTTAGACTGTGCAAATATCGCAGAAAGTCCCTCCATGGATATGAAAAAGATAGATAGATAGAGAGAGCGAAAAAACAAGACCGTAAAAGTAGTAGTTAAATTCAATTCAGCACTTGCGCCACATTTAAATATTATAGGAATGTCGAGGGGCAAAAAGCATACAGCAGTATCCAGGCCTATAGGGAATAAACTACAGCATCAAGAATGGTAGGCTATAATTCATTAGACTCTAAAGTAGTCACACTATGCTTAACTCTTCAAGGGAATCCAATTACAGGATTATTTTCCTGAGGATAACTGATAAGCCACGCTATAAATTGATTCCTGTGGTTGACTCTTGTCGACAAAGATAACAGTGACCTTAATTCGGAATTAAAGGGATTGTTTGTCGTAAAAAAAAAAAAAAAAAAGTTTATTATTCCATCGACCTTCAAACGACCAAAACTAAATTCTTCACATAGTTTTTCTGCAATCACATATGTATCCAAAAACTGGAAAAATGAACTGCGAGCAGTAAATTATTTTTTTTTTAAAAAGGGTTTGCTTCATTTAACTAAGCTAAATGTATGTTTTTAAAATTAGTACGCAGCCTTGGACGTTTTGTTGGGGGAAGTGTGTTTTTTTCCTGTGGTAAGCAAAGAGCGCAGCCCGCAGATGTGAGCTCTATCTTGACCATATAAAGAAGTGGGCTATATTTAACCAGGCGCTTGCTCTCTGCGCTCCTTAGAAGACTGGCTGGCATTAGGTTACTACACTTTTCATTCTGAAGAAGACGTCTTCAAGACCTATAAGACTAAAGTACGTAAATAAGCACATTAAGGTAAATAATGAGTGTTATCAGTTAAACAGCCAACCTGGTTTTCTTTGGGCAGACTTGTAAGTGATTGTGCATGTGATCATTGACAAATTATAAAGCGACAGTTCAACAATATTTTGATTATTTGTATGTTGAGGGCCAATTTTAGAGGTGGGTGGGTCAAATCATTTCAGTGACACAAGATGGGGCCAATTTGCCGTTGAACAGTCGTTTTCACGCACTCATACGGTGATGAGAAAATTTGAAGATGTGAGGAAGCATGGTGCAGGAATGGTGCCAACTGTGAATCCCTTTCTTACTTACATCGGTAGCTTTCTTCTCAGCCAGCTCAAGTTTCTCCTGGGCATCTTTAAGAGCCTCAGAGTACTTGTCCAACTCATCCTCAGTTCCCTTCAGCTTCTTCTGCAGAGCTACCAAATCGTCCTCAAGCTGAGGCGAGTTTCAGTGCGCAGGCAAGTTTCAGAGGTGATCAACAGGGGAGTTGCGTGAACGCGCACAAGGCGCAAGAGCGCACACACACACACAGAGAGAGACAACACGGGACAGGAGAGGACAGGACAGGACAGGGGAAAAGAGAGAGGAGAAAAGTTAGGAGAGCTCATGCACGTCAGGATCAGATACCTTGGTGGCGGTCTCCTCGGCGATCAGCAGCTTTTCCTCAGCAGTTTGGAACTCCTCAAACACTTTATCTCTTTCGTCTTCAGTAACACGCAATTTCTTTTCCAACTCTCTTATTTCGTCGTCTAACTATACATGCATATAAAAGACATTATTGAGTTAAGTTAAACAGAGTATGAAATAGACATGCAACTATCCAATCTTTTGCTAAACAATCTCTCCAATTTAGATTTTTAAAAACTATCATTAGCAACACTTTCTAGTCTATATTTACATCGCCAATTACCAAACAGTTGAGACGTGGATTTGTAAAAATCCAAGAAAAAAAAAATCAAGAAAGACGAGTTATTCTTAATTGAATCCTTATTTGGGATTATCCATGAAAGTAATTAATCCGTTTTTAGGAGGCGATCCGTTTAAAAGGGAGCAGCTTTAAAGCTACTGGTATTCCTGTTTTTTTTTCTTTCTATGGGATTTTCCCCAAAAGAGAAAAAAAAAAAAAAAATCAGCCGACCTGTTTGCTTCTGTCCTCTGATGCTTTCTTGTCTGACTCAGCCTGCTCAGCTCTGTCCAAGGCATTTTCCTTGTCGAGCTTGAGCATCTGCATCTTCTTCTTGATGGCATCCATGGCTGCTTATTGCTTTTCGGCTGCACCGACAAAACGTCCAAATGAAAACCAAGGAGAGGAGAGGGGCTTAGGGCGTCTGTGCCTAACTGAACGCTAAGCTGGAGTGCAGGCTCTGCCTCACTGTGCCCTGTCAAATATGTACTTTCAAAGGGGGGGTGACTGGATTCTTTTGGACATCCAATACTTTTTTGGAGGAGGCGTGTGTGGGTGCCCGGGCGTTCTTTAAGGATCTGCTCGGCGATTCGTTGCTCCCAAACATTTGACTTCTGATACGCCTTTATATGGGGTGTGATGGACAAGCAGGCAGCTCCCAAAGGAAGGACTTCCTAATGATGATGTAACAGAAGCCATTTAATGCACAGAGAAGACGCAGATGACCATGTCTGACTGCATGAGCAGATCATTAAATATCTGCGCGATACTCGTGTGCAGTTTATTTTACCACGGTGGCAACAAAGTTAAAAGCAGCACCTGTGTCTCTTTACTGTCTTTTGTTAAGTGTCCAGCATTACTGAAACATGTTGTCTTGATTCATTTTTGTAAATGATCTTTTCTGATTTCACAGTGACACTATTCTCCTGTTCCTCTGGCCCTGTGACAGGCTGGGACTGAGACCAAAGGCAGCTGCCATAACAGTTTGACCAGGCTTTTGTCAGCTTGCAGCCACTGTGTCTGTATTGTATGTCTGTCTGTGAGGGCGGGTAGGTGAGTGTAAGTTCCTCTGGGATAAGTTTTAGTAGCTCAAGGCGAGTGGGCTGTCTGAGAAGGGATGCTTTCGGTAAGCCTAGCAAGCCCCAGAGGCATTGTTCAAAGTCTGAGGGGCTCAAGACAGGGAAGTGTTTACCTGATAATGTATCTGATATCCATCCTGTAAACTGTTGATATGGCATGACTGTGGCAGCACAGCACCCAGCAGCAGCCAGACAGGATGGGTTTTAATACAGCAGCTGAGCCGCTGATTGAGTTGGCATTTGAGAAATGATAACTGTTTTACAAACCATTACTAATTAATATTGTATATCCTTCTATTCTTCACATAATATATGTTATATATTATGTCTAATGCATTTATTATATGATTTAAATCTGAAGGGGTAATAATGTGTTATGTTATATTCTATGGAATTTTACATATTCTGTAATTACAGGGAATGATTTATAAGTTAATTAATTAATCCAATGAATCCCTTTTTGAGATCTTTTTAAATTTTAACATTATGTAAAAGCACTAAGCCAAAGAGAAGCTCAACCATGCAAGTGTAGCAAGTGGGGACACACCAAGTGTCTTCAAGTCTCCACAAAGATTCTTAGGGATATTTTTAGGATCGCCTTCTCTTTCATGCACCTGCCTTAGTCTGTAATATGGATCCAACACTCAGTGCCAGGAGTCCAAGGTCTAATGCCATAAGATATGTTCCCTAAAATAAGCCTTGTCCTGCTCAGGCTTTGGACTGTTTTATACATTATTGTTGCTAAGCCTGGTCAATTTGTTAATGCTTGTAGAATAGAACTGACTGCTCAGTCTTCACTCAGTTAGTAATAAAATATGACCATGAAAATAACAGAGAATGGTCATATCAGGAAGGGTGTTTTTTTTTTTTTATCGTATTGCTTTGCTATAACTGAAGGTATTGTCCTGGAAATTCAGTCATCAGCCTTGTCTTAGACTTTGACAGACAGGCACAGTAATAGAAAAATATTTTGGTAATCTCGAGCAAGCCCAAGTTCTAATAGACTGGCATGTGTATAATTGTGAGTGGCGTTAAAAAAAAAGAAAGGTCACCCAGATCTGGCCTTATTTCTGTTTGTTTTCATCTTGCTCTTGATCAGAATCAGTCTTAGGTAATACATATCATTTTAGGATCACATGTCTGGAAGAGCATAAGGGTGCATAGGGGTAAAAGATTTAACCTCTTTTGAAGGTTGTTGCTGTACAGAAATACCTCTGAATATTCCAACATACTGCATTGCCTTTATGTGCTTTATTTAAATGGTTAGTGTGTATATGAATGTGCTTCAAACATTTTACACATAAAACTTGCTGCATTATACATATAGTTGTAAATAATGTATGCACACAGTATTTTATGCTTTTTATTGCCAGTCATAATTAATATTTTCAGAGCCATTTGTCTTCATAATGCCCTTAGCACTGGCAGTAAAGCACTGGTCTAAATCTCGGTTTGCAATTTGATCTTAATTATCATCAACAGCATTTTGCCCTTAATGGACTCAGGGGAGGTTCGTGATGGCACACTGGATTTGCTCTGGCATGTCGGGAATGAAAATAAGCTCCATTATGGTGTTTTCCTTTAACATATTGCCACAGTAAAAATAGCCAGGGGTCCAATGTGCTTGCTTTGACTAAAGCAGTCACAAATCTCTCATTCTGTCCAGACATTATTGACCGCTTCTGCATTCTGACTTACTTTACACTGGAGAATTAAAGGCCCTCACACAGAGACAGAGCTAAAGAACATAAAGCATAGTCACTCACATTATATTTGTTAGGGGAAAAGCAATAACAATTCAATATGTGAGGCAGTTTTTGGGCTGTGGTAGCGTTCTGAAGACACCACAGCTCCAGAAAGAGTTTCTTTTTCATGGCTGCTGAAGTGAAAAATCTCCAGACATATAATTTTGTACTCCTTGGAAAAAAATCCGCTTCTCAAGGCCTCTAAAGCCTCCCATCAAAACAGCTGATGAAAGCCTAACTTAACATTTACATTTTGGAGCATTTGAATCGGGACTGGGACATGAAAACTCATTATATCTCAAGTAGGGTACATACTTGTAAGAGCCATATGAGCCATGAACATTGCTAGACTTTCTTCTGTCCCAAATCTTTGCCAGCAAGAATTTATTATGTGCAGAAGGCTGGGTCTGCCTATTACAAACAGCTGAGGGGACATAGTCTGACTTTACTGAATGAGGACTTCATACACACAGTGACTCAAAAACACACTTGCCATCAGACAACTGCTGGCCATTTTCAGGTCAGATCTGAACTTCTCATGTCATGTTGGAATCCATCCCTGTCCTTATTCAGACGTCTACACGAGGAGACAGCTGAGCGAGACAGGTGCTGCAATGAAAAGAATTCATATTCACATTTACTCTGCTATCATCTTTACTTTCCTACCATGTCAGATTTTTTACGGTGGCCTTGGTTATAAACAGGGTTGTAAAAAATGACAGGACAGAGAACCACATGAAAGCATGAGACAATTCGATGGGCCACAAAAGTGATAAAATGAGTAAATATAGACATAAAAGGGGGCAGGGGGAGTCGGCAGACAAGGTGTCAAATAACCAAATTTCACACGGATATTCAGAAAATTCACAGCCTTCCACAAAAGAGCCCCTGAACTCTCATGCTTTTAACTCTTCTAACCCCTTGCCAACAGAAATGGAATAGCAGCCTGTCCAAGTGCCTTAGTACTAATGCCGTGACGCTGTATTAGTTAATCTGTTAGGCCGACAGTGACAACCCACTATGTATATGGAATGTCCGGTTCTCCTTACTCGCCGCTCAGGGAGGAGTTGAGCTTTACTGGCTTGTTGTGACTGAAATCATGTTTGTATAAGAAGACCCTCGGGAGAAACATTTAGAGTTCTCTCATGGATACAGTGTTACTGCGTTTGAGAAAGTATGTCTCTGCCTCTGTTGAAGCTCGGTCACAATTCCTGTCTGACGCAAAGAAGTAAAAAAAAAAAAAAAACAACAACCTTAAACTATGTGCTCTTTACTTAAGACATGTTGTATGTTGTGAAGCTCGTATTCTAGCATTCTCACATGTGTATGGTTATTTTCTGATAATTAAAACTGACACATAACTGCGAGGAAACACTGAGGGCAGCTCTCCCTCAGTGTTGGGTGCACAGCCACTGAGTGAAACTCTGAGAAGCACAGTGCTGGCATGCGCCTTGTCAAATACCATCTGAAGATTTCTGCAGACATCATCCAGATATATATATGGAGAGAACTCCTTGGCTCCTTCGGACGGTACCCCTGGGATTAGATAGCTCCATGCAGGGGCATAATCATTTAGCATAGCAAAAACGGAGAGGAGGTACTGGGAGGTTGCAACCCAAGCTGTAACCCAAGCTTGGGTGACGGCCTACTGCCGCTGGGTTTATTCACTGTAATGTTCCACTGACATATACTGGTAGTCGTAATACTCAAACTGGTATATTAGTAAGCACAGGTGGACACATTACCACAGACACTGTACAGAGACTGCCACAGTATTTTACTTGATGGATAGTTGCAATAAGGTTGTGACACTTGGACTCACATAATTTTGTGTGGTGATAAATCTGTCATTAAGGTTGTAATTCACACAGAAGTTCTGCTGGGTCGGTTGTAATCCCATTATAACTTTCTGTTTAGATGAAGACTATAACACAGTATAAACTGCTTAAAAGTCACAATTTTCCCCAGACAGATCATTTCAGCAGACAAATTCCAGGGGTATGAAGGGCAAATATTTCAGGTGCAGGTGCTCGATTGAAGATGGGTAGCATTCCCCCTGTGCCAAGTTTTTTGCTACAGTACAAGTAGCTGCTGTTAAATGAAAGGATCTGTCATCTCTCAGACTGTAAAGACTTGTAATAAACTTTACAGGCCAGGAAGGGGGCTCAAACCTTTTTAATCTTATATGGTCTTAGAGAAACCCCATGATTGGAGTGCTTTAAAAGTTCTGCTGGGACTGACCTTAGGGGAAAACTGTAAGAAATATACTCTTTGATATGCTATATTTCTTAAAGTGAAGTTGTGACGCTCATATGTTGTTCTTGTAATTAGATGTAATTAAGTTTAAGAGAAGAAAAGCCTCAGTGACAACATGCAAGCAGCTCAGCTCATTGAGAGAAAACAAGTTGAGCTATGAACTAAAAAAAAAAAACTAAAGTGAAGGGTTCCAGCACTGCAAACACAAATGTGGGATAATGGAAGAATATTTGTGGCCTCGGCAGGGCTCCTCCCAGACTGTTTGTTTGTGTTCCCCCTCTACAGATGGAGACGCACAGAGAGGCAAGAATGTCAGCCATATCTGATGCTGCTCAGTCAGCTTAGACTAAAAGGGGGGGGGGGGGGGAAAGCATTCGGGGGGAACTGTCACGATTCATTTCAGACTCATGCGGGATGCCATGCTAGAATTGTTGTGTGAAATTAAATTCTCAAAAAAGGCCAGACATGTCATAGCATGAATACCGGAACCAAAAAAAAAAAAAAAAAATCAATCTGTCTGACATTCTGCAATACATATTTGTCTTCAATTTAAGAAAACAACACTTTTAGCGCTTTTTCGGTGTTTATTTGCACACGCTAAAGGGCAAGTCGAGAAGGGAAGCGAGGAGTAAATGATTGTTTACAGGCAGCTTGAATGTCTCCCGGTCCAGATAAGAGATTTCTTCCAAAGCATCAGGATTGTATCCTGCCCAGAAGTCCTTCCCTCAGGGTTTAGAGGACGTTGAAAGCTCTTTCTAAATTGTTGATTGCTGATATCTTCACCGTCTTACCGTCAGCATAATAACGATCACTTGCTGATTTTGTATCTCAGTCCCCAGCTGGCCAGCATCTTGTTGATAGCCCTCTTTAAATATTTGCCTTCAATCTTTTGCCCTTCGTGTCACAGGGCTAGAAGTTTCCGTGTTTGCACACGAAGGGAGAATCTTTCATATATGTGTCCATATATGGGCCCTCTAGTGTAAGCGAGTAGAGGAGACAGAAGAGAGGGCTAAGTTGCGGGGGCTTTTTGTGAGGTCCAAAGACGTACTTGATATTTCTTTCCATTCCACATGACTATAAAACTTCTTGGTATGCACTTCTAGCTCAGCCACTGTTCTCCCTGTTACAGTCTTGCCTGTCAAAATCCTCTGGCACACAGAAATGAAACAATGGCAAGAGGAGGAGGAGGAGGAGGAGGAGGAGGAGGATGCTGGACTTCTATGGTAGTATGTTAGTTTCCCTTTCTTTGATTGTACAAATAAACTTGTCTCGATACATCCAAAATCCAACTAGGCTATCCTTGAGGGAGAACAACCATCATGAAAACCTTCACAATTTCCATTTCTGGTAAACAAACAGTCCAGTTTTCTAACCATGAAAGAGAAAGTGAAGGTCCATATCAAACTATGTTAACTTCAAACCACAAAATAACCATAGCTCAGCTGAAGAAAAGCCATTATGTGGAGCGTGTGTGAGAATCTGAGGTGATGAAACATTCCAGTGTGGTTTTGAGCTGCTGAGAAGCTCGCAGACTATGTTCTCTGTGACTGGGTCACAGTGGTCTCTCTACAGTGAGGAATGCCACAGGAACCCACAGCACAGCAGCACCTGCATTCTTATAGCAAAGCCTGTCTGCAGCCCCACGTTTGATCAGATGCCGTGACTGTTTTCCAGTCAGGCTCAGACTCACCACACAACTAGGGAGCTAGATAAAACAGTTGTGCAAAGTCAGTCATGAAACAACTGTCTGAGTGCACAGACATTAAAAAAATAGACATCCACCTGGTGCGGTCTGGTTAGATCCTGCCCCGAGGCCTGGGAGGTCTGAGATAACAATGTAGAGTATGATAAAAGGGTGATTGTGCTGTGAAGCTGTCCAAAGAATACATCATTCCCATCAAAAGACTGTAGTAGAAGAAGATCCTTTTGTTAGGTAAACACAGCAGTATATTAATGCAAAAGGCCTGCATTTAAAAACCTACATAGGTAAAAGGAGAGAAGTATTTTATTTCATCAAGAGTAAATATTACCCTGTATTATATATAACATTATTAAATTTGATCAGCGAGTACTTAGCATTTTCTGTTATAGCTATGGAGCTACTTTTAACAACTTACAGTTAGGTAGTTTAGTCTACTGGTTTCCAGTCTCAAGGGACACAAGATAAACGTGAGGGGGGGAGATAAAATGAGTGCAAATACAAAAACACAGTTCTCCAGTCTTTGCTTTGAACTGAACTATCTGAGAAGTTTAGAGGGTGGAAGTGTCAACAACTGAAATGTGACAAAGGGTCCCAGCTAGGCACAGCTTTCACAAGATTTTAACAAGGCATTGTATTTAATAAGAGCAATTTTTTTTTTTTTTTAGATCAAATCTTAATCTGTAGTCACAAGAGCTGTCAAATAAATGTAGGTGAGAATGTGCAGAATAAAGTAGCAAAAAATAGAAAAACTCACAAGTACATAAGCATCAAAACTATCCTCAAGTGCAGTACTTGTGCAAACGTGCATAGTTACTCTCCAGCGTTGGGAAAGACTGTAGAAAGTTGTTTTTTATCACTGCCTGGAGCCATCAAAGGTAATCAGCTGAGCCTTTAGCTGAATAAATACAGCGGAAGAAGGGCAGTCTGCAGTCACAGCCCATGTAGGACATAATAGTATGCATAAAGTCACACTAATTAATCATTTTGGCTGTCCCTACACCAAATCCTCTCATGAAAATTGGCATCGGTGTTAAGAAAAATTCTGCTGAGCACTGAGTGGAGTGTTTATTCAGCTTTAATACAGGGCGGGGAGGCCGCAGGACTGAGAGGAGAAAGGGAGCCAAGGACTCTTTTTTTTTTTTTTTTTTTTCTCTGCATAAATGCGGCCTGTCATCTAACGAGTGTTGAGCAAAGTTTCCTTATTAAGACTGAGGGCTTGGATGGACGAGTGTTACATTTCACTCTAGACAGCTTAAATCCCAGGAGACACTGCAGATCAGTTCCAGTCGGCAGCACAGTCTGAGACAGACGGTTCCCCTGTTCCCCCGCTCACTCTCAACACTGTTTAGGGAATGAACAATGCCGAGAAAATTCACTGTAAATCAGTGGAAAACATCTGACTTTGGAAGAGCGTGTGTTGGAGTCAGCCGATAGCGTTTAATAGATCTTCCTAATGTAACGTGTGGTGTTGTCCAAAATTAGCACCAAAGGTTTAAGTCTCAGCTGAGACCCAATATAGCCCTGGTGTCACTGCTGACTTAGAAATACTGTGCCTTCCTTACATGATGGTCAAAGGAGCTGCTGTATCGTCATCTGAGAGAAATAGACAGCAAACACTGTCACTCAGCACAGGATGGACACTTTAAAGGTGACTACAACTAACTCGCATACTTCACATACGGTAAAAGCACCATCCACCTGTTAACTCTTGGAAATGGGTGAATTCTGTCGTGGCATTACATAAAAGGCACTTCCTGCAATCTGACACTCAAAGTATCACCCTCATGACATTTGGCTGTCACATGGAATATGTGAGCCAAGTCGGTTTGTCATTTTACAAAGAACGCATGGTTTTCATTTAATCTAATCTTACCCCAGTTGGTCTCAGGCGACTTCCATGTAATGAATACCTGTCAGATATGAAATTATAAAATCAGCTGCATCATTTAGAGCAATATTACCGGAACTTCTTGGTTTTTTACTCTATAAAATCACAGCACATAGACAATAATCAGTTCTGAGTTATGTAAGCACAGAAGTCATCAGGGTCTGTTTACTATTCTCATTAAATCAGCAGCTGTACAGTGGATACATTATGGAGCCAACATGTTGAGAGATCCCCGCTGATGACCTAAAATAGTCATGTGCTCCAGACGTGAGTAAAAGGCTCTCTTAGATCCATCAGCTGCTGTCTCCCTGGTTTGTGTTAGGGAGCACTGCTTCCCAGAGCAGGCAGAGGGGAGCTATGTGAGTATGAGTAAACAACAGGTATTCCTTTAACATGACGATCAGATCGCTCCACTGTGTTTCTTTTCTTCAGCCCTTTCAGACCATTGAAGTGCCAACGCAGTGCAAATGTGTTTACACAAAGTCCATACACGACATGTACACTTTGCACCGCCAGCATCCCTCCAACATGGAGTGCCTCAGAGTCCCGTTGAAGGAATCTTGGATGAGGAGGGGTACAATAGCTGCTCAGTCATGTTCATGTAAAGAAAAGTTAACACGGGGAACAAGAAAAAGGAAGCTGGACGGAAATTTCTGGAAGGTTTTGGTAATTAATACCCTGCAGTTTGTTAAATTCCGTCCACCTCCTCACTACCATACCTTTTTTGGGTCTGAGTTATGTGAAACCTCCTGACAAAATGGACTGAAGCCAAACATTAACTACAGCCATTCAAACCATGAACAATGCTGCTTTCCACTGTTTTATCAGTTTGGACAAGCAGAACATTTCTTGGCTTGACGTGGCTGCCAAAAGACTGAATAAAGAATAAGAATAAATCATTTGCTTAGCTTTCACTGAACTGTCAATCAATCTTTATGAGAATATTAGGAGAGGAAATGTCAGGAAAGTTTTATAAACCACTTGAAGAACAAGTGTGCTTGGAAGGTGGCCAGAGAAAAACAAGTATGAAAACATCTCACAGTTTTTATTCCAGTTGAGAACGAAAGACATCGTCTATAAAAAAAAAATGATTAAAGTTTCAGTAGCTTTGGACAGATAGCCCAGCCCACAACCCAAAAGCCTTTCCTGGTGTGCATTTTTTCCAAACCTCACTTCCTCTTTCATCACTTTTTTTTTTGTAAGTGGAATAAAACTGGCTCAGGGCAGTTTCCTGCCGACTTTGCTGAACACAATCATGATGCCCTCTCAATCTCTTCTAGAATTTTAACTTTATAATTATTATATAATTATAATTATTATATATTTTAACTTTACAAAAAAAAACCCTAAAAAACAAACTTGTCAAATCAGTTCACATAAAGGTTTTTTTTTCTATAGTGAGATGTACTTGCATTTTTCTTATATATATCTTATATTTCTTATATACATAAAACATTTACCACTCTTTAGTGTAGTAATATAATATTAAAGGCAAATTAAGAAACTGATAAACACTGAAATTTCAAGGAGTATTATTAACATGCTATAACTGGCCACATAACTCTCCAGTGTGACAACTCTCAATTTCACTGAGGCTGTTCTTAGCACAGGCCATGACTCCATTCCTGCACAGTGACCCTTCTGAGCATACAGTAACTGGCCTGTTGTCCACTCTGGAAACTACACAAATGTATGGATTTTTTTCTTTTTTCGCTCTGTCATGGTTTATTTTGATATTCTAGATGAGTGTGAAAACAATGAAAGTGGAGAGCTGACCCAGTGTCATTTGGTTTAGCCACGGGTTAACATGGCTTCATTTTTGAGAACTTGAGCGTGGAACAAAGCCTGAACCTGGTGACTGCCAGGCTGTAAGGATTAGGCACAGCACAAGTCACAGTGACTACAAAACAACCTTCCAACACGGCAAATATAAGACGTTGAGGACGTAAGTGATATACACCGTTGGTGCTAAGGATTACTATATGTGTCATGAGAAACAGAAATACCGCCAAAGGTCTTTGGGGTTGAGGAGGTTAATGACCTGATACACTGTCACAAATGAGGCCTAGTTGAAACCCAGTGATAAGAAAACGCCTTGTCCAGGAAAATGACCTGACAGGAAGTCTGCTTAATGGCAACCAGTAGAAAAAAAAGAAAGAGCTTAAAAAAATTGATAAAGTTCGATGTGAATAGAGGAGTATAAGAAGTGCATAAGAGGAGGCTTGTAGTTTTTATTGCATCCACAATGCCGACCATGGTGCTTCTTCTGCCAAATGGAAATCGTGCAGAAAAAAAGCTATAAATGCAGGACCTTTGTGGAAACTTGATAACAGCTTTAACGGAGTGGTTTTACTAATTAGCCTGAAATCATGAAGCCCGAGAGAATAAGAGGACAAACTCAACCAGACCACATCTCTGCTTTATATCATTCATGTACTGAGGTTTTGATAGCTCCATACAAATACCAGTTAACCAGACAAACATCCTCCTGGTCCATAGCACTGAAGGGAAGGAGAGAGAGTAGTAGATGGGCACTCCCAGTTAAACACATGGCTTCAGTTTCCCCTCTTCACTGTGTGGCCTGGCCTTGCATGAGACCAAAACACTCAAACAACCAAATATGGTGTTCATTAAGATGACTCTGTGTATTGAGCTGGCCACTTCTAACCATCCTTTACACAGTCTGTCCTGAAAGGATCAGCCTCAGAGTGAAATAAGTTTTGCGGGAGAAAAGGCCAAACTCAAGCTCAAGCTCTATTTTATCGCCAGTAGCAAACCGACAAAAAGTCAACATGCGGCTACTTCTAAACAGCCCCACAAAAGGTTTCAGCTGTGCAACTGTGTAACCCAGAGTGCAAAATTAATGTGGACCAAAATATCTAAATGGGAATCACTGCATACTTCAAGGTCTGGTCTGTGAACCAGGAGAAAAAAGAAAGCACATCCACTATGTCCATATTTGGTCTGGCTAACTTTTCCAATCCTTCCACTAGAACATATTTCTCCAAACATCCACTGACCCCTCTGACTGGACTGTGAAGGATAATGCTGACATCTGCTGGAAAGAATGCAGGATAACCTTGTTCCTATGAAGCATCTCTTTTGTGTGCTGCATGCATTGATACGAAAAAGTAAAACAAAAATGAACGTAACGGTAGTGGTTGTTTGAAACTCTTTATTTTTGGTGAATACAAAAAATACTTTTGTGACCAGATAAATATTATACATACAGCATCAAATCATAAAACTAACGCAGTCTGTTAAAGAAAGCACAACACCTATTCATAACAGAGCTAGTAACTTTTTCTATTTCCGTTAATACTCGCACAAATCAGTTAGACAATATAGTTCAGGGTAATTCTTACATTTACTGATAAAAACATAGATATTTTTTATAGTGGTTAGACAATGAAACAAGGGAGTTACTTTTGTCCAACTTTTAAGAGGGACTTGGCATACTGATTTTAACAATTTCTCAACTTCAAACACAAATTGCCACATGCTCATGGAATGCAGTCTAGTGTTAGTCTTCTGATATGGTCTCTAAATCCTAAGGTATCCACAGATGCCCTTTTATATCAGCATTATAACATGGTAGGCAAGTGGGCCACCAGCCAAGGCATTGTATTGTATGGCAAAGGACTAGTTTATTAAGACCCCGATTGGGATTAGACTGGCATAACGTCTGATCCAGAGAGGACGAGGCTCAGGCTTTCACCCAGCCTGATCTTCAGCTGCTCGCAGGGCAGACTCAAGTAAGGCACTAGTACATAATGCAGTCCTGACACTGGCATGGACAGACTGAGGAGATGAATTGATTCGTATTTCCAATATATCATACAGTAATATACTAAAGCAAAGAACAAACAAACAAACAAATAAAAATAATAATAATAATAAAAAAAAAAACAGTCAGTCAATTAGTTTCCTCAGTCGAAGCTTGAATCTATTTCCTTCTAGTTTGTTAGGAGAAATTCCTACATTTAATATAGTGGAAGCTTTAAATTGCCTTCTTCAGTGCGTACGTTTATAAGCAACTTCAGTGCATAATGTATGCTTGTTTCATTCCAGAGCCCAAAGCCTAATATCATTGCACACAACCAATCTTATAACCAATAACAGCACAGAGTCTCATTACGATCTTGTTAGAATATTCAGTGTGATGTATTGCTATAGACGGTCAGTCTAAAGTGAAAATGCCTTTACCATGACAGGGCAGTGACTGGTGGAGAATAACTGTGTCCGTGTGTGTGTGTACAGTACAGTGGGTACCCAAACAAAATCTGGCCAGTGTTAATAGGGAGAGGAATTAAAACATGAAGACAAGGGAGAACAAACATGAACAAATAATGTAAACATATATATTTCTTACACAGCTCTGTGTATGCGAGGGAAGAACTAGTGGGGTTATAGATGAAGTGACATGATGTACAAGCAGCATGACATATTTGGTCACATACAGTCCAGATTCTCAGAATAACACCTGCCATTAAGAAAGACTTGTATCAGTCAAGAATAAATAACTTTATTTATTAGTGCCGGCCTACAGAAGCCGAGAATGGCTGTGCTTGTGATTATTTTTTTTAATGCTAACAAAGGTTTGCTTCCTCGTATTGATTAGAACGTTTGGCCACTATAAAACAAGATTGTCTGCTCTAATGACGTAACTACAGGAAACAAAATAAGCAAACATTTATACCTGGACTTAGTGTTACAGTTATGAATCCTTCCTGACAGTCATGATCTTGGTCAAATTAAGTTTGTAATGAGGTCTCATAATTATTATGAGATTATTATAATGACGCCTTTTATTATCTCAAATATCAAAAGGGTTAAATGAACCTGCTAGGATGTGAAAATTAGCTTTATTGTCTCGAGTTAACATTAACTCGAGACAATAAATTAAACTAATAAATTAAATTAAACTGATCTGAAAAAAAAGAAGCACAGCCATTCTTGGCTTCTGTTTTGCCCAGTGGTCTGTCCCGTCTTATTTTGACACTTACTCCAATCAGGACCCCTCATTGTTTGGCGTCAAGCTGAACAACATAGTTTAGATTTGCTAGTTTAACAACAAACCCCCCCAGTTCACATTTCTATTAGTAAAATACAAGTGCCTTTCCACTTTATACTACTCTATTGGTTAGTAGCTTTGTTGATATGTATAGACATTATGGTGCATGCAAGCCAGTGGTGAAATGAGGCCCCCCCCCCGCGCCCCCATGAACCCTTAGATTTGTTCTGCCAGTTGCAGCGATATCATCAGTTCATTTCTATTTGCTCTAAACCTTCAACAATTATAGAACATTCAACGATTATAGAGGATTTCTGCGTCCGCAACATCTTTGATTCATGATTGTAACAGTCAGAAATGCTCATGATGCAGTAACACTCACAAAGCAATGATACGTTTATCATACAACTTTATCATACTGTCTCGACTTGCTTATAGTGACAACTATAACAACCTTCTCCATACTGAACTCAACTGAATGTCTATGCCATTCGATGACTAATACATACACACGTCACACATACACGCACACACACACGCACACACACACACACACATACAAATACACTACAGAGTACAGGCACTTGTTTTCATCACCAAACAGGCCTGTTTCAAGTGCTGTATATTCCTCGGTTATATGAGAACAAAGCAGCCAGTCGTACGCTGGCAGCAGCTCCCTGTGACATGAGGGTCTCATCAGCACGGCGCACATCCACGTCTGCTCAGCTAATCAGCCCTCATCCTCCCTCAGCTCGCTGGGCAGGAACTTGTACTGCTGCTGTCGGATCTGAGCCAGCTTCTTCCGTGCTTCCTCCAGCTCTCGCTCTTTCCTCAGCATCTCCTCCTGAGCCGCAATGATCTGAGGAGAACGGAAACAGCTGACATAAAATGTGCCGTCTACACTTCATAATCCCTTTCCTGTGGATAGCTTGGGATGAAAAACCAACAGCTGCACGGTACTCAGCTCGCACCGTACAGCCTGTAACTCCAAGTACAACACACTGAAGAAAATACAGCAAAGAGCATTCTTATAGTGCCAAATTATGATCCAAGTGTCCTAAAAATGTCTGTACATTTACTTGGAGAACATTGTTTTTTTTTTTTTTATGTATGTGGAAAAAACATTACAGCAAAAACTTGAAAGGGTAATTTAATGACAACTTTCGAACTGCTTAATTGTTGTATTAGCTATAAATAACTAGAGGTACAGATTTAAAGAACCAGTGTCTAGGATTTAGTGGCATCTAGTGGTGTATTTGCTGGTTGCGACCATCTATTTCCTAGTATGACAAAGAAACTACACTGGTAATGAAACGCCTCAAAAAAACACGATAAGCCCTATCTAGAGGCAGTGTTTAGTTTGTCCATTGTGAGCTAATGTGGAAACATGATGATTCAACATAGTGGACTCTGTGGAAGAGGACCGAGGGGTCATTCTAAGGTGACAAAAATATAACAATTCTCACCATTTATACACTAATGAAAACATAGTTATGCATATTACAAACCATTTCAGCCTTATTCCTTAAATATAGTCCCCTAAATCTTACACACTGGACCTTTATGACCATATTTAAGACCTAAGACGATTTAGCATTTAGGCTTTTGTAAATAATAGCGTTGTTTTGAACAATCACAGTCTAAAGGCTTTAAAGAAACAATGTGGCCCAAAGCTCTATTCAGTTTGACAATTATCACACATCAATGCGACAGTCAGCCTCACTGGTCAGATGGAAAAATTGACAAGCTGGCGCCCAGCTGGGGTGAACCACTGACTGAGACAGGAACTCAATCAATCAAGATGAAAAGTAAAGCTTCCCTCAGCACCCCGGAGTTTTGAAAAAGAGACACTCACTCTTCAATTACTGTCATTTTTTTTTTTTTCCTTTTACAAGGATGAAAAGGAAGCAAGTTCTCAAGTCTTCAAGAGATGTGATATTTTGCAGCTGTGGGTGTCTGATAAACCTGGTAAACAGCTTTGAAATGAAGCTGATGGGCTGTTTGTCCACAGTGGCTCATCACGATTTCAGAAAAAAACAACATTTGGCATTTTGGCATATCAGCGAGAGGTGCAAACATTCAGTGAAAAGGGCAAACCACACAATAGGGATTATTTCAGTTCCAGGTCTCACATGAACATTTTCAGGATTTTGTCTCACCTGAGCTATGCCTCCAACAAATTTGGTCTTTACCACCACACTGTCATCTTCAGACTTGTCAAATGCCGCTTTCTGTGCTGCCTTCACCAGGTTATCTGATGCTCGCTTCACTGCATTGCCAGCAGCCTGCAAACAAATCACCTCAAAGTTAGCAATCCATGTCTACACACTTTCAATGGAATATTTTAAAACTGCGTTTTTCAGCGTTCACCTGTAGTCTCCTCATGGCTTCGGAGTCCTGGTCAGCCTTCACTTTGCAGGCCACCAGCAGCTGGGCCGTGGAGGCTGCAACCTGTTTGGCTGAGGAGATGAGCTTCTCCTCGCTAGCGTGGCCTTGCACTGAGGCGTTAGCTGCCTCACACAGGTTACTGGTGGCAGCCGCTACCATACGCGCCTACAGCAAGCAGAAAATTAACACATGCTCTTAGGTTTGGTTTCCATTTTGTTTAAATCGGGGTAACAGTTTAAAACAGGGATTAGAAAAAGTGTTCAACTTATACAGCAACTTACAGCTGATATGAGACCCTGAGACCACTGTCCGTCATCCACTGCATTGGCTGAATTGGATCCCACCTGAGGAAGACAATAGGTCAAAATAAATTAGTAGTAATGTATAGCATCTTGCTGAGTGTGTGAGTAGGTGTGTTCACTGACCTTGCCCTGTGCCACCAGTTCTCTCTGAGCAGCTGATGCAGATTTAACAAGAGCGCTGGTTGCGGCAGCGATGGACTTTGCCGCTTCTAAGATCTGCTCCTCAAAATCCAGCGTCTCATCCGCCTGCTGAAAGTAAAACCACATATTAATTAAGACTTAAAACCGTAGCAACCAACAATGAGAAAAAGATCGTTGTAATTGAGTCACCAAGTCAAACAGGACCGTAACCAGGATTTTATAAATATCCTGAGTTATGATCACCAAAAAAATTACATTACAAAAATTAAAATGTCATTAACTACTCACTATTGTCTGTAAATTCTATTTCCCAACATAATATTCTGTTTTTATCATTTATAATTAGGCCTAAAATAAAAAGAATTTACATATAGATAATATTAAAAAAAATACTGGAATCACCCTATAAAACACCTGATCTTACTAACAGCTGCAGTATTTGTTTTTAATTGTAATACAGCCTTCTTCATTTTTTTTTTTTTTTTACAAAAAAGCACTAAAACTGTAAATGTTATCTTCCAGTGACAGCAGAATGGCAGCTAGATATGACGTCTCATTTCCCAAACCTTAACTAGATACCATTTTGAAGATCACAGTGCATCACTTCAGAGACAGTTAACAACAAATGGCCATCTCTGCCTCAGCAGTCATCGGCATGTGATTGACCTCCATAAACACATAAGGCACACGTGGCTGGAGACAGGGCGGGACACTGTAGGAATATGTTTGATATATAGTTGGACTGAATAACAACCTAATATATCAAACATATCAGACAGAGCCCTGCAGAGAAGGCTTCCAGGTCTACAACGGCTCAGAGAGGGTAGGGGTTGGGGGGTGGGCAAGGCAAAGAAGCATGCTGGGAGCAGGAGAGCCCTCCCTTCTTACTGGGTGGGAGGGACGAAGGAGCAGAGAGAAGACGGAGTAAAGAAGAGGAAGAAGGAGAATCCAGGCTCTTTAAAAGAAATGAATAAACTCTGTTTGAAACTCTGTCTCTGTAAATATTTCACATCACAATCATAAGTGGTGTAATTATTTCAAACTACTTTGTAGACTGCAATACTGCAAGACAGAAATAAATACTCTGCACGATAGTAACGTGTGCACAATCCTGAATACTACGTAGTCAGATCTCTGTCTTATATAGAGAACGGTAAGGCATGTAAATATGTCCTCACATGAAAAAAGAAAAATTCACTGGTATTCCCCCTTTAAATGCTATTTGGTAAAGCTTGCATCCTATTAGGTCACTAGAGGGAGACACTGATACCTAAAAGAGGAAAAGCCTTTCACTCACTAATCCCCTTTCATAAACATAAAGGGCCTCATAAATGCAGTCTGTAGCTGTGGAATTATAGTATGAGACAGAGTATTATACGGTCTTTATTAAAACTGGGGTAACCCAAACATGCTTTCCCTTATATCACACAGGCAGAGGGGTTGAACTGACAATCATGTGTACAGGAAGAGGTATAGAAAAGGGGGAAAGCACTACAGGCACAGAAGGTCCAGTCTCCAGAGACAGATAAACAAACAACACAATCATGCAGTAAAACACCACAAACACGACCTTGAATTACATACAAGACAACATGACAGTAATTTCACCTCCCGAAAGCGCTATCACTTTCATCTACCATGTTTGGCCAATTACGTATGATGTTTTGTCTTTTACGCAATACAGCAGCATGGGGGAGATGAATAACACCGAAAAACCCTCCCTACGTACTGTTTAGAAATGACTGCAATGAAACAAAGGAAACAAGTTCAATAAGACAGAGGCCCTCTCTTTCGGAAAAGGGTCACAACAGTTCATCACACATTTGAACTCATTCCAACATAAGCTTGAAGGCACAGCGGTGTAATTGCGTCTCCTGGCAACACAACTCAAAATAATGTCGAGAAAAGGCTTTGAAGAAAGTTTTTTTTTCCGAGCATCATATGTTTAGCTCACTGGACCAGCTGTCTGAGTCAACATGCTGTGTGTAATGAAGAAACTCCTTTTTAATGACATCAAGATAGCGGCTCAGTCACTGAAAAAGATGACTCCACTTCAAAGTCACCGTTTCCTACCTTTGGCCCACATCGTCTCCCTGCTGATTAATAGCAAAAAGCTGTGCGTGGGTTTGTGTGGGTGGAAAAAGGTTGAGAGGGCCACTTATACCTTTGGCTTGGCTCTGGGTTTCAGCTGCTCTAGTTTCTTGGCTGCAGCTTCAATGGACGCTGCTGCTCCGAGAAGTTCGGTCTCTGCAATGACAGTGGGGTCCTCCGGGTCCACACACTCTGATCCTGAACGGGAACATCATACATCAGAACGCTGGTTATTACATGATTTTCTAGCACAAGCTCAAAAGAATTTCTACATTTTCATGCACTCAGTTCACACAATCCAGGGATCACAACCTACTTCAACTGCAGCAAAAGTCATGAGTTCTATACACTCCAAAGAATTGTTTGCACTAATGCCTCAAACTTAAATAAACTAAAAAAAAGAAAGAAATGCACATTTGATGGATCATTGTCTTTTTATAGGTTTTTAAGTGCCCATAAAATGGAGCTGCTTGGGAACAGCTTGGTAAAGCAGATGGAACGATGTTTTCATAGATTATGTTGAGCTCTGGGGAAATCTGTTCTGCACCCCCGCCCCCAGGCCGTCTAACTCCTCTACCCCCTTCTGACTCTATGAAAGGTGATCTGGAGGAACAAAACACAGCGTATCCCACTTACCTCCATCTGAGGCAGCAGGGAAAGAGGTGAGGGGGAGGGAGAGGGAGGGAGGGAGAGAGCACATGGGACATTAGAGAGGTGAAGTGGATAGCCCCGCTGGGTCTCGGGCTATACGCTGAAATCTAATTCTCTTGCAAACACAATCTATTACTCCTGTCAGATGCGGCAGCGTAGCTTCTAGAGGAAACACTCTGGTGCGTTTGTGTCATAACCATCATGCAGAGCTTAATTTGGGACAATTTGCATGGCATTCACTCTGTGGTACATTTTCAATATTCTAAAGTGATTTTCATGACCTATCTTTATTACTGACGCGGACAGGTTTGGTGGCTTGACTCAAAACCGTGATAGTATTACTCATTCAAGCGAAGTAGGACTCCTTTGAGTCTCTGACATCTCCATAACCCTATCATGGTTTTTATATTTTATCAAATTGAGTTGGCTCCTGATGGGAATCCCCTTGCTTCAAATCGACTGTATTCTGCAATCACAGCTTTCCCAGTTTTACACCACAGTGGCTATAATGTCTCACAGTCACTCTAAAATCTGCCAGGGATTTTTGGACAGCACACAAGCTCGTAATAAAATGACACTATACTGCTTCATGAGGTATCATAAACACTTGGAATACTAAATATACACCACTTTCATGTGCGTTAAACGGCCCATATAATCTTGACGTCAGTCAGAACAGGGTCAACGGTAAGTAAAAGTTGTTGAGCGTAACTTTTGTTTGCGCGCATTGAGTAATAGCGTGTATCAGCAGTGTGTGTGGCCTCACCCTTCATGGCCTCAGCTGTCTGGACGAGCTCTGTCACACACGCCGCCACATGCTTCGAGTGGGCGGCCAGCTGCTGCTTCTGCTCAGCTATGGGCTTCTGCAGCACCTGAGAATACAAGCCCAGCGCCCAACATGTGCACACACACATGAACAAGAGGCACCGGTAAATGTTATGTAAAAGACGAATGATGACGAATGCTTTTGCTTACAAGGAAGCAGCATTTACATTGCTGCCAATGACAGGTGACAAAAAAGTCTGCTGCTCTTTGAGCGTACCTAGAGCACATTTTAGGTGAATACTATCTTGGCAACACTAATCATTGATTTAGGGAAGCTGATTATCATTGATTTGATGAATAAAGTCTTTTGCCCGAGCTGCTATTTCACATAGCGGCATTACACTCTTTATACGAGACAACAAATTATCAGACAAGGTATTTTTAGCAGCCTAACGTCCTGCCAGAATCAACGTGATGTACCTGTAACTAATTATGCAAGTGAGATAATTAGTTAAGATACTTAATACATTAATTAGCAGTTGTTACATGACAACACACTTGTCTTCTTGTAACACGCAGGGACTGTTATTATGAACTCGGGAATTTAATGAAAATAAGTTTTGCTGATTAATATGCAGATTTATGCAACAGGGTGCTCAGAAATTAAATCAGATCTTTTGTAGGGAAACACTGGAGTGTAAGATATATATATAAAAAAGATGTCACTCATCGGTTAAGGCTTGTAGTCATGAGGCTTTTTTTTTTTCAAGGACTGGTGTTAAGCATTCATTTCAAAGCCTATTTGTTGCTACACCGACATAAGTGTTTTGAAACAGGTCAAAGATACATCGCTTCATTTTTAAATAAGGCTGAGTGCTGTAGTTTTCGGCAAACATTACTCAAACAGGAATAAATAGTGCGTTTGTTAGGGACTGTTTTCAGCCGGGGATTAATACACAATTGGTGTCCTAGTGAGTATTTACAGCAGCAGAGCTGTGTACAATATGTGGGCTTGGTCCAAAATAAATTACAGCACTAAAATCACACAGTGAAGCGGCGTAGCTCATTGTGTTTAGTTGTTTTTAATAGTTTCTGGACGGCCAAGGTCTGTGGCATAAAAAATAAGCTGCAGCAGGCTTTGGTTGCACAGATAATATTTGTTAGTAAGATCAACTTATTGTTGGATTTAGTATTTTTGTGGGATTTATTGCTGTGAGACAAACAAAGAATATCACCAGCCTGATTCTTTTAGTTAAGGTGATGCGACAGTAAATGCAAGAATAACTGCCAGAAAGCCAGAAATGTATGGTATGTGTGTAAAGCATCAGAGAATTTAATCCTGCAGATAAGCAGTCTTCAGCAGTGTTGCTACACACACACACACTACACACACACAGACACACACAAGTCACTTCCATCCTTTATTTATGAGACATGCGACCGTCTCGTTCTAACCTGCAGCACTTGCTCCAGAAGGTTGATGTATCCGGTGGTGCACTCAGAGCTGTACTGCAGGGCCTTGTTCCTCAATTCTTCGCTCACTTCTGGATGGAAAGCTGCTTGCTGGAAAAGGGCACAAAAATTGTTCCCACTTGCATGTTAAGATATAGCACGGAGGTCCTGATAGAAAGGTGAAAATGTGCTATGTGAGGTCTGGAATAGCCTCAACAGAATTCTGCACGTGACTCTGCACGTTGTCTAGTGTCAGATTAATAGCAAATAATGATTTACTCATTTATTTGCAATGTGTTGATATTCAAAAGCATATCCTGCAATGCTCCTCCAGTTCCTGTCTTACTACAACTGCCCTTCAGTTAATAAAGGACATCCTGACTGATGCTCCTCTGCACGACTTTGAAAAGTGACTGAGTCACTACCAGTGGGAGCAGCCATAAAGTAGACTAGACTCTAATGTCCTATCTGCTCTCAGCAGGCTGGGCTCACATGTTCCCTGGCAGCCTGGTGATGTCTGTGTGAGGCCTGTTCTGGCAGGGCGGTGTGGATTAGCACCTTGCAGGTAGTCAGCATATCGGAGATGGCTTTGCGGCTCAGGTTGGCAGTGGCGATCACGTCCTCCTGCTGAGCAGAGTTGCCTGCAGCCACCGCTTTGGCTGTTGCTATGGTGATGCCCTTTGTCATACGGATGAACTCTTCGGGTGTGGTGGACTTGTCCGGGACGTCCTTGGACTGGAACACCTGACATGATGAAGAGCCACAGACAGAGGCGGGGGGGCTCCAGTTATGTTCTTAATATAGATGAAACATTGTCGGAGAAGAAATGAAGTCCACGTCGCCTACCCGTTTAGCGGCAGATAGTACAAACAAGTGAGAAGCACAGGATGTCTTGATATGGGTAGCAGTAAAATCAGGAGTTAGATAGTCTGTGTTGAATTTGGCATTGGCTACAGTCTTGGCTGGGGGGGTCGTCTGATAAAGATTAGCAGTAAATTACAAAAACAACAAGCTCTTGAAATTGTCTTCCTTTCTCACTCTGCTTGCACCTGCTACCCAGACCCTGATAAGAGCTGTGAGAAACCTGCAGGGACTGAGAGGGAAGAAGAAGGAAAGTAGCTGGACAGATAATAAAGGAAACAGAACAGAAAAACTCCCCTATTTTGTTCAGAATAATAGACATAGATATCCATGACCCTGTTTGAGCCAGCTTTTCAAGAGAGGCTGTGTCTCGTCAGTTGACGCCATAAAGAAGAAGAAGAAGTTTGGGACAGTGAAGTGCTCTTACTGTCAGCTCCTGCTTGATGCACTCGATGGTGGCCTCCAGTGCCCTCGTCCCACGAGTCGCTTCATCCTCCACTGCCTTCACCGTTTTTAGAAGAGACGTCACGTTGGTCACCATGACCTGTGAAATAAAGGAAGCAACGATGAGGCTCGCAGTCGAACCAGGAGGTGGAGCTCTTTCTCCTCAGCTGCAAAACATTACTTTACAAAACACTTTTTTTTTTTTCCTCCAATCTCACTGATCTAATGAACATTAAAGACATCAGCTGCCGAAGAGAGAGGAGACTGAGGGGTGCATTTCTAATTAAAAGAGGGTGATTTACTGCTGGTGATACAGTTTATTGTATGACACCTGGATGGGAAAAAAACAAAACAATTCAGGCTTTATTCACGGTGACACATTTTGTTCTGTCTGTGCCGCATCCAGCAAAGCGTACATTATTAGGTTAGGTATTTCAGCAACATGATCGCCAGGAGTTTGAGACGGTCCCATTTAGAGGTCACCATATGTTGGAGGAACAGAAACAATCTGTCAACATGCCCAGGTCCATGGGTGGTCCTAATTCCATTTAGATGAGAAAACATAAGAAACCATTCGGAGTAACATGCTCTGCTCGGGATGATAGTTGTGAGAAAAATAAATAAATAATATCAGGAGGTTTGCAGAAGGCTTGAAAATCTTTGGTTCAGAGGTGTCTGAGGCTCTGTCACTCACAAAATCCTTTGATCCTTGTTTCTCTGTTGCAGTCACTGTGGCTGCACCAAGGTTAGATGTAAAGGGTCTGATCTCTAGTCTTTATTCTTCAGCTGTTGGCAGGTGTGACAGTGGTCATGACAATCAAGAGGAAAACAAAAACTGCCTTGCGTATGTATAATGTCACAGCCTGGAAGCTGCTCAATATCTTTCCTCTGACGCAGTCTTTATTTTAAAAAAAAATGACTATATATTAATCTGTATTTGTATCACGTTACACTTTGTGGCTAACTTTGTAACTTTGTTTCATCATGATGCATTTGTAATGTAATTTGAAATCCATATGCCACCTATTGGATGCCTGTATGTTCTCAAAGAGGACTTTTTCCTTCCCTGAACCAACAGTTTAATAACAGGGAGCGTCTTGAACAGACTGTAAAGCACTTAGAGACAAACCCGTGCTTTGGAGCCATATAAATAAAACTCACTTGATGTGACAAATAGAATTGTTTGGCTCAGCTTTACTTGTATCAAGTTTTTGACAGTCAAGCTGATAGTCTCAACAGCCACAATACAGAAAGTCCTGTGGCTACATATAGTTGTCAGTGAAGCACCCCAGCCCTCTCTCTCTCTCGCACACACACACACAAACACAAACACAAACAGAAGGTACATCTTAGTGACGGGTCTAGTCCCACATCCAGATATGACAAAAAAGGGAATACCTGACAAACCCTGATAAGGACTGTCATATCATTCTTTTGACAAAGGCTTACTTTGTGTTACCAGATATGTCAAAGTAAGCATAGCAATAATACAAAAAGAGCATTCGTGGTAGTACACGTCTACATGCGTTCTTCCCAATGAGGAAGCATAAGCTGAATAATAAACTGGAGACTCACACTGATGAAATCAATACACAGCTAAACCAGATATGACAGTCATTTGTTTGAGCGGTTGATTCCTTTACCTTAGCGGCGCTCTTCAGCTGATACATGGACGGGTCGTCAGCTGCCTTGCCGGCGGCACACTTGGTGGCACCGATGAGTTCGGCCAGAGCCTTGGCCACATCTCGCACCGCGTTTATCAGAACCACCTGAGGAGATAGAGCTGATATCAATACGGCACAATGGTCACGAGTATAGGTTTATCAGTAACACCCCGGGGAGAGGATTTAACACTGCAGCCCTTATCACTCCCACCTAGTCATGACACTTCAGACTTAGTGGAGGGCAGAGATAGAGGCATGCACACAGGGGAAAGAGAAGACACAATGTGTATCAGATGAAACTGCAATTACACTGAGAATTTAACACTGGGTGTACAAAAAGAGAGAAGACATTCATTGTAGATGATTTATATTACAGAATAGTATAATGATAGTGGATTATAATAACTGGATAAAGCACAGCACTGCTGAATTAAAAAGTAATAGCTGAGCTTTGTTGATAAATATAATAAAAGCCATACAACTGTGACTACATATGGCTGCAACATCTGTGGTTTCATCAGACATTCTCCGGTATAAATATGTTTTGGATTCTCATCACCTGTGTCTCTGGGTCCTCAGAGCCCATGCTGGTCGCTCCCAGTTTGACCACCTCAGTGAGCTGGGTGATGGTCTTGGCTGAGGACTGAGCAGCCTGGGCTAGTTTGTCCTGGCTGGACGCAGCTCCAGCCACCAGCAGCTTGGTGTCCTCCACCAGCGCCTTGGCCGTCTTCAAGATGCTCTCCCTGAGGGACGAGACACATTGTGTCACAATCTGCTCCCCAGTCACACTCAAGTACCGGCAATATGAAAGGAAGCTGTCGCTTTTCAAACAGAACGCGTGTTTAGTGTGGACAGTTGTCATTTATGTTCATTATGTGACACGCGCCTGAATATTCAGCTTTTACTGGCAAACTGCACTTCCCCTGAGTGAGTCATCAAAGGAAAAATGAGTAGCAAGTGAAATCTAATTGTTACTACCCTTGTGGTCATGAAATCTATTGATCTATTGCCCATTTTGTAACATCGTATATATATGCGTTGGTTTGTGTCTCTTTATTTTTGTGATTTTTTCATTTCACATCATGTCTGTTATTTTGTGGCAAGGTCAATGCACCTGTGGTCAGCAAAAGACTCGTCATTCTCAGGGTTCAGTGTTCCAGCTGAGGCAAACATGATGGTGGTGTCCAGGTCAGCAATGATGCCAGAAACAGCGCTGGCTGCTGTGATACAGGCCTGGGTGCCTTTGTTCCCCGCCTGCAGTGCTGACAGTACCAAGGACACCTGGAACATAAAGCATAGCAATAGACATGCAGTGAAATCCCTCAAACATCCTGTTTTCAGATGTGCAAAAACAGATTCAGATTCTGTATGCATTGCACATGTTTACTGGTTAAACGGCAGCTTTTCATCTTTATAGGATGCTGGCAGAGCCTTTCTAAACAAGGTGAGTGAGGTTGTGAATGTTTAGAGTGAAAGGTTTGGACAAGCCAGATTAAAGCATGATGCTGGGAGACAGAAAATAGAGCATGGTTACACATGCATTAAAATCAGAGTGTGCTGCACCATCACATTAAGTCAATGAGCCTGACTCTGCAAATCACACATCTCCCTTGAAGACTGCTCTCTGCCCATCCCTCATGAACAAATGGAAGCCGGGAGAGGTACATTTCAACGAGTCACAAGCTTCACATATCAGCAGGCGTAGGACCCCAAATTATTCAAGTTTGATATGAGCCCTGAATCAAATCATAGCCTCAGAGTGGAGAGAAATTCTAATGCGTGAGCAGCATGGCAAACTGCTGCCAGGGTCACAGTAGGGAGACATTTGTATTATTATTAACTGCACAGTGTGAGGGTGGTCAGGAGTGCGTGCTCTCATGACCTGCATGAATGGTTCAATAATGATAATACAGTAAAGCACCGGTTATTACCACCTAAAATAACTCACATGAAACCCGCACTCTTCTTGTATTATACAAGTTAATTATTAAGGTTAAAAAAGCTAAAATAATAATAATATAATACATCATCAAACAAACTGCGTCCTATTAAATCTTGCCATTGCACACACCTCTATGTTCTCCGTCACTTTATTTAAACAGGTATATATGCAGCAATGTTACTGAGCAATGCATGAAATATACTTTCATATAAATGCTAATGCTGAGTTGAGGCTGCCTACAAACAGAAGAGGTGCCAAATTATGACAGCAAAAAAAAAAAAAAAAGGACTTCCTTTCAAAAGTCAACATCCACAGTACATATAGCTTACCTTCTCTGTGACTGCCCGGGCACACTCAATGAGCTCCCGTTTGGAAAAGCTGTCTGTGGGGCTGAGCTGCAGGGCTCCAGCTTTCTGAACCAGGTAGATACAGCCATGGCCCAGCTCTTGCACCCGTGTCTTTATCTGGAAGCCAACCTGAAAGCATAACCCGGCATTGACTTACACCGCATCCATCCTCTCATTTGTGTCACTGTGCTACACAGTTACAAACATGTCCTAAACTGGCATCTCTCCTATCCAGCGGGTGGTTAAAAAATAATTTCAAGCACCCTCAGAGAGGAAATGCTGGCACTACACCTTTAATTTCCAGACTGAGATTCATGGGTGGGTGGCACTTCATTATAAGCATCACTATAGGCTTTTAGACTTGTAGAGGCACAATGTCGCTATGGTAACCAGCTGGATTTCTAGAAGCCTGGCATATACAAGATATTGATAAGAACTGTGTGCTTATTAGTGCAATGTTTCCACACTTTGCTGGTTTACACAGGAAAGCTTTAAGATAAGATGCGGGTCTTGAGAGTGATAAATGCTGGAGGGGTTTATTTCTATCTGATCTCACACTGTCCAGAGCAGCCTTGAGGAGGGGGTGTCATATCAAAGAACAGCAAACATCTGCTCTGATCAGTGTGTGAGCGGATACATCCCAAAGCATTCTTAGCTTAAAATGCAGACCGTAGCTGATATTTCTGTCTGATATTTCAGAGGCACAATTGCGAATATCCAGATATATAGTGTGCAAATCATTTATAAGAACATGTGATTTTCCCCACATTCTCCAAAGGACAGAGAGCATGGCTTCTCACCTCTTCTGGCTCTGCAGTGGCGGCAGCAAGGCGTCCTTGATGTGCCAGCTGTCCATAGTCCACTGTCACCTGAGAGGCAAGGCCACCAAGCTCTTCAGGGCACGTTACTGACTTAGTCATCTGCAGCAGAGAGAACATACATCATCAGCAGAGGCGGATTAACGGTCCTGTAGCACCACTGACAAACATGTTCAATGTAATAGGGAAATTTAATGGAAAACACTGAGGCAGGCACATTAGTGCACTCACCATCTCCTGTGCAGTGATAGCGATGGCTTTGGAGAACTTCACCATTGTGGTCTGGTAGTCCACAAAGGAGCCCTCAGGTTCAGGAGGTGTTCCTTCATCCACCTATGAAGATCAACATATCTATATATGAGGCTTTGGATTTAACCTGTACCACCTCACAATAAAACATACTACTAAGGATTTTGAATTGTTCCATTTTTAAAGGTCTGGTCTAATGGCTTCATTAAATCTTCAGTGAGAAGCTATAATTTACTATGATGAAATGCTAAATATGAGAACCAAGGTTTTGGTTTGACAGACTGTCAGCGTGTACTGAAGTGAAGAATTATCTTGGTTGATCACCTACCAGAGCAGCTTTTGATCGCCCTAATCTTTGGAAGATGACTGCAGAGCGAACTACAGCCTGACCAGTAAATCGGTCCAACGTTAGCTTTTCACAGCTATGTGTATTAAAAATGAATATTGATACATCAAATTTTTGAACTCTCAAATAATGATATGGGTATTTAAATAGTGAGCCAGGCTACACAAGAAACATACAAAATTTAGTACTTTTTTGAGGTTAACCCTGATGGATGTCCAGAATAAAGGGTTGTAATAAGCAATCGAGTCTGCACCTGCAATTGTTAACAAGTCACTTGTAAATGGTTGGTTCTTCTAGAAGGAACATTATTATAGCAGTACAGACAGTATAATCTTAGGGTTATTAATTTAAGAGACTACTACAAAGATAAATTGAGCTATGCTGGAAATACCAACATTGGATGCGCCCCATCAGGCAACCCAACGTCTTTTTATAGAACTTCTTAATTGATATATAATTTCTTAACAATTAAAAAGCCATTAGTGAGAACATATAAACCTTTTTTATGTATGCATTCTTGAAGTGCTCCACTTTATTCATGCTAATGGAGTTTTAATGACAGTTGCTCTTATATGTTTATGTTGAGGGCCAAAAAAAAAAAAAAAACTAAACTAAAAGAAAATAAAAAATCAAACAAAAAAGACTATATCTGAGCTGAGCGTATATATGTCTGAGGGTGTGCAGATCATTGTCAATTATTAACTGCGCTGTCAACACGGTGACATGTCCCCCAGCAGGATGAATGACAGCTAACATCACCAGTGGGCTGTGGATTTAAAACTTGTCATCTACTGGACTAATGAGAGTCACTGACAAGGACACACTCTCAGCACAGCCACTGTGGAATTACTCTTACAGTGGGGAAGCTCATTTTACCAAATAAGATAGGAATAGGTGTCAAGCTGAAATCTATTCAAACCACCTGAGCAGACTTCTCATGAGATGATATCACACATAAAGTACATGCACTCTCTATGAAAACACACACAACACATCCCTACTCACCCTGCCCATGGCCTCAGCAATGGATTCGACCATACCCCCCACCATGCCCCCTTCACTGGCCGCCTCATTCAGAGTCACCATGATGTCGTCTACGGCTTCCTTCATCAGCTGGGATGCTTCAGAGATGGCATCGTGGGTGTGGGACGCCTGGGGACACAGTCAGCTGATTAACATTTCTGTGACACTGTCTTGGTCGGGCCAGAAGGAAATCTATCAGCTTGACAACAGCCCCAGAATGTCCCTAAAGCTGGCAAGTGCTCAGTGTCTCAATAGAGGACGTGTCACCAGGAGTTGCTGCTTTAAGGACTTGTATCATCCCAGTTCACATGCTATACAGTATAAGAGTAATATGTAATATTTCAAAGAAAAGGGTTTGATTTGCAGGCCTTTAACGGTGCATGCTTCAACATTGCTGTGTCTTTACAAGAGTCAAAAACGTTTGTCTGTTTGCACAGTTAAAGCCTGCAAAGCAATCAGTGTCCTCCCTTTTTTCTTTTGAAGGTTGCTGTCTGATTCAGCTGCTGGAAGATGCACAGACAACCCGGTTTCAAGTAATATATATCCAATTGTAGGAAGGGGCCTTGTGAGACAACATTTTCTGGCTCCAATTATGCAGCAGAATTACGCAGGAATAAGATTAGAAGTTGTGCGGTGAACAGGTTTTAAAAAATGATTACTAAAATCTTAAAATCAATTCTAACACTAAGAGAGCAATAAAATGGTAGTGAACTCCTGTGGCTTTGTTCTGAACGAGTTTAATTCGAGCAGATGACTTATAGCTGAAAGACGAACATATAATAGAGAATTACAGAAGCTGAGGCCAGAGAGAATTCTTCATGCTCAGCAGTTAAAGGCTTTAAATGGCTTCTGTTAACAAAAAAAGATTTACTTCGGAAGAAAAGACTGCATTACTGTCGTGACCTGGTGAAATTTAGCTTACTTTCACAGGTCGGATTTGAAATAGAGGTTAAAATAGGCTAAACACACTGTTTCTATATGAGCTTTTTAGTACCTTTGGGTTTCCCCCGCCTTCCTTGGCAGCGTAGAGCATCTGTAGTGCAGACTCAGACAGGGTCTTGGTTTGGTCTAGGATGGTCATCTGCTGCTGGTGGTCATGCAGCTTGGAGGCCAGGCCCACTGATGCCACAATGAGTGGATCGAAGTAATTGGCCAGCTGGGTCACCTGGGAAAAGGGAGTGTAAGAGAGTTTGAGGAAGAATTGGATCACAGGATAGAAAATGGACAGAATAGTTTTTTTTTTTTCTAAATCCGCTGGGGATGAGGGGATATATGGCCAGACCAGCACCTTGTGTCCTAGTTGGGCAGCTTCGCCTCGGGCCGCTGTGGAGACAGGATCAATCAGATGCCCAATCTCCTGCACAGAGGATGTCAGCTGCTCCTGGAGCGCCTGGTAAGTTACAACGGCAGGGAATTACGTTATAAGTCACAACAGAAAGACCACAGATCCCATTAAGTTCTTCATCTGAGACAAGATAGAGCTGATGGGGTACTTGAACTCACTTCCATGGAGATATCATCTCTGCAGGGCAAGGTCTGTCCAACTGCAGCTAGGGAAGCTTGCTCAATGTCCCGGATACACTTATTGATGTTATCAATGGAGTAATCACACTCCCTTTGTCCTGGTGCCTTGTCCCTATCATCAGAAATGTCATAAAACACGCACATGAACACGATTCTCTATTATATATTACTGTGCAAATGAATATAAAATGCATTAATGCATATAAATGAAAAGAGAATAGAAGTTGTTTCCTAGCCAGTCAAACTGACACTGACACCCCTTTCAAGTCGGTAGTAAATAACTATAATAGTAAATAAAAATAATAAAATCCAGTCTGCAGACAATTAACTGTCTCTAACAAAGGAAAATACATCAACCATCCACCCTCTGGCTCTATGCTAGCTAATTGGCTACTGGCTTTAGCTTCATATTTAGCATACAGGCATAAGAGTGGTATGAATCTATTTTGATAAGAGAACAAACAAAAATATTTTGAAAAATGACAAATCATTCCTTTAAAGCATAATGTCAGCCAGGCTATAATCAAATGTAGTCTATTCTGGGCCTTAGCAGCTGTGAGAAGCTGTGTATACACGTGAGGAATGGAGGTTGATGATGATGGTGATGATGATGAAGAAATCTGGGTGGGGCAGATAAACCATAGATCATCACCTCATCGCTGCTCTACATTACTTACTAATCTATTACAAGGCAGCAGGAATCTCAGCAGATACAAAAAGACGTGGCAATCTATTGCCGAGCTGAATAAGCTGAACAGACATCACAGAATAAGCCTTTTCGTTTCAGAAACAATTTTTTCCACTAACCGTGAGCAAACAATGATAAACCTTGATTCAGTATAATCCTGCAGAGACGAATGTGGTAGTCGGTGGGATTATTAACCTGATGGAGGTGATGAGGCTCTTGATGGAGTCAGAGACGGTTCTGGAGTGGCCGGCGAGTATGGACCAGGTGGGAGGATCTTTGGGGTTGAGGACCAACGAGCGGGCTGTTTCTAGAAGGTAAGTAGAGCTATCGAGCATGGAACGGGCTGAACGCACAATAGGCTCCTGGGCAGCTGATCCCTGTGGAAATGAAAAGGTTAACGCAGGTGAGACAACAGCCCAGGTAGAGCTCAACAAAAGCCAGCCACGTTGGTATGACGGAGTTGTTGATATTCCTTTACTACCTTGGAGAGATCAAAGGTGCAGTCAAAGGAAAGGATGAGATTAGAAAGACAGCTTTACACACATGCTGGAAGAAACACCTTCAGTCTTTATGATCCGAGCCAAAGCCTCCCTCGACAATTAGATTAACAAGCCGAAGATTAGAGCAGCTGTGCTGAGAGAGAGTGCCGTTAAATGCTGCCCTCCAAAAGATTACAGCCATAAAGCTTTTAGAAGACTGTGTGAGAACTTGTTCTTCTTAGATTGAAAAATAAAAATCCATCTTTCTCCTTGAGTCTTTTCTCGACATTAAAAGAAAAAGGAAAATTTGACCTCAATCCACCCCTCCTATGTTCATTGTATAAACCTTTCTGTGTTGGCTCATATAAAGAAGCTTGTTTAAAAAGGGATGGAGTGTAGAAACAAACATATTCATTAAATCTCTGTTAAAGAGTAGCTTCAAGATTCTCTGTAGGACAATTGGAAAAAAAAACAAAACACAACAACTGGAGAACGTTCTATCCGTTGCCATTACAAACAAGCATTGAGAGAGATGAATACTTCATACCTCATTGCTGATTTGAGCTGGGATGCTCGCAAACTCAGGGTTGTTGGCAAAGGCTGACAGGTTTTCCACAGCCTCAAGGAGTGGTGTCGTAGCAACCCGGCACTTGTTTCTGTTCTCTTCTGAAAAATCTCCATCTAAGGCCTGAAACAAGACAATTGCATATGAATATGTGTTTGTATTTCTGGAAAAGGTTTGGATTATGCACACAATTACAGCTTTCTCACATGACAAAAGAATTCTGTACCAAATTTACACTCAACGTTTTGATCAGTTGGGGAGTTGACCTTGATCGTTTTGACAAGGTTGGCTGTGGTGTTGGCCACCTCTTTGGCTGACTGGACAAACTGTCTCCGAGCCACAGGGTTGGAGGTCTTAGAGGAAGCCAGACGGCAGGCGTTGCAGAGGGCTGAGGTGTGCTTGGCGACAATTGTTGCCGCAGACAAGACCTGATAAACAGAGAAACGCCGACAAATAGGAAGCAAGCGTTGTATAAAAACGAGGCATTTGTGTGAGCGGTGTGAAGTGAATTATTTGTGACACACAGGTCGATTTTAAGGTTTTCAAACTTAATGAGCCATTTAATTCATGTCATAAGAGCTCTAGATCCATGACTCTCCCAAGTGCTTCCACATATGGCAGGAAATTGTCCTCTAATGTTTTCAAGCCTCGAATGGACCCTCTTACCTGTGAAGGACTACTGGCTGGGTCCACTAAGTTCTGACAAGCCATCTGTATAGCCTGGTGGGCCCTTGCAAACTGGATAGGATCCACCAACCCTTCATGGCCAGACTGACTATTGGGATCAGACACACCTACAAGATAAGAAGCCTACGGAGCAGAAAACAAAAAGTTATACTGATGCATCAGTTTGTCACTAGACAGGTTCTTTATTGTCCTCCCAGATCCCATTTGTTGTCACAGACAAGCTAACACCCCCACATGCAGTCCGAGTGCATGAATAGATACATACATAGATTCATATTGTATACATGGTGCATAACAGGGGAGCTTTCTGAAAGCAGATAAGAGGAGGAAACAAAAGATCTGTCAGTGTGTGCCCTTTTCCAGACAAGGCAACCGAATATCGCACGGAGGTGAAGATCTTATTTTACAGCTTTAAGGGTGGGAGTCTGTAAAACCTCCAATGAAACCTGACTCACCCTGCCTCACAGCCATGGTTTCCAATAGAAATCATCCCGCTGAGGTCTAAATGCACTTTATGAATGGATTCCACCTCATGAAGATGTTTGAATTTTTTGTCATGTATTGTTTATAAGGCTGTACAAACCTAAAAAAAAAAAGCTTAACAATTTGTTTTTCCTTTTAAATCTAACATGATTAGTTCCGTGCATATATATGAAAAACATAAGCAGAAAAAGAGGCCAGGAGAGCAGAATGCCGAGATGAGAGCAGACGCGTGGTGACTTCGAGTGAGTTAGTACCAGTGATGCTGTGATCTCACCTGTCCTGCAGCCTCCGTCAGCCCACACAGAGCTTTGGACGCCACACCCACGCTCTCCCCGAAGGCTACCACATCACCTGTCTTACAGTGCTGAGAAATACCTGCCATCGACTCTCCTAGGACCTAAAACGTTTGAAAAATGAAGTACAAATTAGATCTTCGGCTGCTTGCTACGCAATACACCTCTGACAGTTACAGTATATAGTTCGCGCAATTATTTTGAAGGCCTGTACCTTTGAATTCTCCATGACACTCTCGATGCAGTCAAAGTAGGAGAGCTCGTTGACAGGCTCGTTGGGATTATCTAGGAGGCCTCTGACAGCCTGTATACAGACAGACATGATAATAATATAAACTACAGCGGAGACACTGCTCACTCAACTTTCCGGCTATGATTTTACACTTTTATCAGTCACTGAATTAAGATTAGAAAAAAAGGAAACGCTATAGATGATATAGATAAAGCTAATTAGAATATACTGCCTTGATAAAAATCAAACCTTTGATATGCATGCCATTATTGTCACTTTTAGTTACTTGAGTAGATGCAAACTTCTGCAAAATGCTCTTGCTAGTGTCACTAATGAGGTTATTGTAGTCCTGAATTGAATGTCCATCTACAGTGAATAAAATGCGAAATCAACGGAAGAAAAACAGGCCTAAAGAGGAGGAAGGCTGTTTGCGGTTCAGTGTACATGAGGACGGCTACCTCCAACTCCCTCAAGGCGTTGTCACACTCCTTTTGTCCTGCTGCTTGCTGGGTACAGAGCGTGATCAGCTGGTTAATACTCTCTGTCACTGCCCTGAAACACACAGGCAGTCGCACAGGCTTTTTAGCTCTCACATGGTGTCCCCTGCATGCATGCACAGCCCGGCTTCAGTCACACTCACTCACACATCATGATTTTAGCCGCCCTGCTCAAGCGCGGCACTGCTGGCCTCTCATCGCGATAGGCTAACGCAGTGCACAAGTGTGCAGAGATTGTCTAGAGTTTGTGTTCAGCCTTGCTGAGCACAGACGGGCCTTAGCCAAGACTTCCATCTTCCTAATTAGACAGAGAGAAGTCAGTCAGGCCCAAAGCCCTGCGGGACCAGCTGCTTGGCTTCTCACTAGGGGAAGGATACATACTCCCTCTAGCAATGCTGAACAGACACAGCTTATAAGTGGCATACAGATGCAGCAGGGCAGACATTTCTACAGGTCCCAGTATAGATCATAATTCATATTTAGGAGAAAAGGGTTCAGCTTTCAAACAAACTCTGTATGATAATCATTAGAAACAAATGAAAACGAAGTATGATTTACATCATCATCCTGTTATCTGCATCTTATCATACCTCGCTGCCACAGCGAGAAGACTCTTGGCGTTGGCTGCACCTGGATCCACAGAGAGAGATTTGGCAGCCAGCAGCAGCTTACTGGACGCCATGGAGATGTTCTTCAGATTACCAATGACTTGGATTTGGTCGTCCTTGCTCTGCACAGGCAAGAAAAAAGGAAAATACAGGTGGCTCTGAAGATGCTCTGCTAAATATTGTGAAACATAGCAACAAATACACAGTATTTACTGCATCGGCAACAGCTGTCAAGGGATAAACTATTGTAAAGAATGTAGTTATCTCCCTACCACCTATATCCTTCTTTCCTCACTCTGCAGGCCTCTTTGAGCCCGATTAAAGCTCTGGTGTCATGCTACATCAACTCCAATCCCACACAATCTTTCCAAATTAATGAGCAAAATAACCAGAACAAGAACATCACAAGATCTCATTACATCTGGCTGTGTTAGTGCTCATGGGTACAACCATGTGCCTAAGTGAATTAGACGAACAGGTCTAATTAACAAATGACTTAAATAGCTTAGGTAATAAAGTGACACAAAAATATGAGCTCAGCCTCTCGGCATTTACGATTCTGAAGGCTTGAGGGCTCCCCTTCACTGGGGGCAGCGCATTACCGCTGAACCGTTTCAATGGAGTGTGTTGAGTGGAGTGTATGATCATGAAACCTACTTGGGTGTGTCCCGCCATCTCAATGCCAGCATCCAGGAACTCATCAAAGTCCTGGCTGAACTTCCCAGAGGCCGCAGCCAGCTGGCTGCTCGTTCCACGGGAGGAGTGGACGACCTCGCCTGCAGAGTGGTTGAGTTCAGCTGCTGTGTGGTTCAGATCAGTCTGGGCCTCCTGGAATGTCTTATTGCAGGGAGGGAGCTTCAAACACAAGACACACGCCAATTAGTGCATACTGTAGAATCTTATCAGAAATGAAATCAAGCGGAAATAACCTGTTCAATTATGGGATGATATTTTAATATATGTGTGTTCATTGCAGATGTTTTTGTGCAAATGCGAACACGCAAAATGTCAAGAAATCCCCAAGTAAAAGCTTGACTCACGATGTCCACCAGCAGCTTCTTGCTGGCCTCTCCGATGCTCCTCAGGGCCATGTCAACATCCTTCTGGCCCGGCAGGCAATTCACACAATTATTTAGGGAGTGTGACACTGCTTTGGCCACCTGAAACCAAGAACAATGTCTAGTCAATGGATCGCCATTTGTCATTCTAACAATGCGCTGCACAACACACAGTCCCACAGCAAAGCTATACGGGGAAAAAACATCTCAAATGCAAATTGGGCTCTCAGCGGTGCACAGTAATCCGTGTCACTAATTTATGCTGCTGTCACAGATATATGCCAAACAATATGTTTATCCCCGGAAGGGCTGCAGGAGAATGAGCAGTTTTACTGTGGCACTCCTGAGAGAGGAATACCAGGCGAGAGACTGAGCAGAGAGAAAATAGCAACGCTTAGAAGGGATGATGGCGATGCATAGAAGAAATGTTTACATACTGGTGAAGAGAGAGAGAGAGGAGAGAGAGATGGAACAATGTGATCACTAGGTGAGTATCGCTCCCTCTGGGGAGCTATGCTACCTGTGCCAGTCTCTGCTGACTCTCAGCATCTCCTGGATGAACCAGGGCCTGATGGGCCTCATGGATCAGCATGGCGGAGCCTTCCATGACATACTGGGCTGAATCCAGCATTGCAGCTGCAGCCTGAGGCTCCCTGGTGCTGGCTGCCACTCCTCTGGCTGCTTGAGCCAACGTCCTTAAAGCCTGTGCTGTTTCTCTGGCAGCCACACCTGCGAACAAACAGCCACACATTAGAAATGACTGTAAGTAAATTGAGCGTAGGGACATAGATAAATCACAAACCAAAACAAATAATATCACTATAATAACAGTAGATGCAGCCTGACTGTTTCACGCGCGTAACAGACATCTAGTGTAGTAACTATGAAAGCTACAAGGTTGTAATTATTTATGCATATAGAGGAAATATGATGTTTATATCCATCTGTGTTGAATATTGTTACGTAGTGAGAGTAAGTAACCATGTTTCTGCAGAAATTAGAACCGACGTTTTCTGAACACATTAATTCCAGTCTCATTAGTTCCTGCAGTGGCTTTTTTAAAGCAATACAAACTGAGAGGTATCTGTATTTCCTGACTTTACTATAATTGTAATAGAATTGTGCAAATCAGCTTGTAGGGGCTAGCCATACCACACTGAGAACAAACTGAGACACTGAAATGCCCTCATTGTTTAAATAAATGAGTTAATATAATAAATATGTCCCCGCATTGGAGGTGCCCTTAACTTATTATACACAGAGCCAAGAAGAAAAGCAGCAAATTGCATCAAATTGCATTAACCAGCCAAGTGGAGCCATTTGCTGATGGAATGTTAAATCTAGTGAAAATAAGATTAATGAGTAGCGAGCAGCACCCTGGGCCACAGCATGAAGTGTTGCCTGGGAGCGTTCATTGTTCGAAATGCTTTTCTCTATCTGTCTTCATCTCTCCTCCCCTGAGATCCCCAATTGAGACAGAATTGACAGCAAAACAGCCGAGCCAAGCTGGATTCAAAGGGTTCAGATTAAGGCAATAGTGATGGCACAAATAAAGGAGTCATAATTTTCTCTTCCTGATTTGTTTTCCCCTCACAACTCCGCGCAGTTTAAAGAAAACAGCTTTTTTCGATAAAATTACAATCAGCGTTCCATATATATTTATTATATCTATCGACCCAGGAGGCGTAACTACTCTAGACAAAAGTAAATGATTTAACAAAATAGCTACTGAAGCTTCTGAGACCTGCTCTCACTGTAGAAAACGCTTTTCTTACCTGTATAATGTTCATTGCCCTGCGCAGCACATGTGAGCAACTGGGCCATGGAGGAGCCCACAGCCTTAGATGTACTTCCTAAATCCTGAGCGCACTTTTCCAACTGTGCAAGCAACAGAAAGCACAAATAAACCATTTGATTCATTAGTTGTGACCTCCTCATTATGTTAGTATTTTTACAGTTGGATTTCCACAGTCTAATATTTCATTTGAACTTCACAGCAGACCTCGCTGTGTACTGACCGTTTCCCCAGGAAGAGGTTTGAGTTGGGCATCAATGACCGACATCTTGGCATCTTGCAGCTCGCTCTTGAGCGTCTGTACAGTTTTGAGGGCTGAATCGATCTCCAAAGGACCACAGGCTTCATGGGCCTTCAAACAACACACACACAGAGGCATAAATGTTACTCGCATGCACCCATACATTATTCAGCACAGACAGGATGCAAGCCTATGCTGCTGTGCTCGGTATCTCTAAATGGGATCAAAGCACTGGGGTTACCCAAGTGCAACAACATGTCACAGAGATAGCAACATTAGCTAGATGTATCCCTGCTATCTCTAACAGTGTTATGTAAAGATACCTTTTGGGTGGCAGTCCTGAGCTCGGCCAGGCAGGTAGCCAAGTTCTTGGCACACTGGCCCAGTTGCATAGCAGCAGCCTGATCAGCTACCGTTGGAACTGCTGACTTTGCAGACGTCACCATCTTACTTCCAGGCTGAGGCACGGTGAAAGAAAAACAACAAATTCACAAAGGAGCAGTTTTTGAGTGTATCTCTGATGACAGAGAGTCTGATAGTTGCTGACTGTGTCGAGGTGAAAGGTCTGACCTGTAAGAAGCTCTGGCTGGCCATGATGAGGGCAAGCTGGGCACCAAGCTCCTCTGGCTGGGCTTGGCTGCTCCTCATCCCCTGCACCAACTGGGGAATGCAATCTGCTACTGCCTGCATTTAAACATATCAACCACGTGTGCTTAATGTCCACGTCATCATGATTAGCGCCGCTAAGACAGTATTTTCTGACAATGTAGTGCAAGGATTGAGTTTTCCAGTTCAATTTTTAACATTGTTTTTTTTTTTACAATACAACAGAAAAAAAAGAGTACATTATCATACCTTGCAGCTGTGTACTAGCTGTTGGTGTGAGACAGTATTTTTGTTGGAAGCAGCAGCATTTTGGGCCGCTGCGATGGTCTGTGTAGCAGCAGCCGCTGCCTGCTTAGCAGCTATCTGTTCAGGAGATGATACAAATGGAAATCATTTAGGCTTAAGTACGAGAGTGGAGCCTGGCTCAGAGTAATATTCTAACAGTCTATGCAGTATTATGCCATCATGTTCTGTACTCAGAGTTGTTCTCATCAAACTAAGGGGGGTTACAAACAAAATGTTTTCTAAGAAGAGGAGAATGGATGGGGTGGCACTACGCAGTCTGTATTCCATGAGATGTTCAGCGGTGGTTTTCCCTTGCTACAGTATGTTTCTAAAGCTAAAGCACTAAAAAAAAAAAAAAAACTGCTGAGCTCACATCAAGATTGATGAGATTGAAAACAGAGGGAGAAGACATTCCTTGTCGAGTGGATAAGGAGGAGAAGACATAAATGAAAGACAGAACACATGATATCATTACACTAAGAGAGAGAAAAAAAAAGCAAGACTAAACCACATGTAGAATTGACATGATAGTTAGGAGTAGCATTTTATAGCACCTAAAGTGTAGTGTATTCACTATATTTTAAAATATACTAGAATATACAAATCAGAAGTTTGTGCACAGGTTAAATTAAGATTAAGGACTTACATGTGACTGAGATAATTACTGCAGGACACACACACTAGCAGATTCATAACATTTTGGTCTTCTCTGGCTCATGTTTCCTTGATGGAGGTGACTATTAGCACCATTACTGTGACCATCTGATGCAAGGAGGCGGACTGAGATACATGTCTGATAGCAGGCAGATCCCAGCCCCGGGTAATGCATAGTTTATGTGCTCGGGAAATTGAACATTGGACGCTTTGGAGCAGAGAGGGGCTAGTCATTAGGGGCAAACTGATACCAAAGGCTAAACACAGATCTTTAAACTCAGATAGTTCACTCACAGCACTAATGGGATTTATAGCTCACTGCGACAGGAAAAGAGAAATAACACAGACAAATATACTAAATGGGCCAAATATGTACAAATGACTGCTGAAGCATTACATTATTTGTGTTCTGTCAGGCATGTCCTTAATCCTATTGTTGAAACTTTTATTTCTACAGCATATCTACTATGTTTATACTACAGGGATGACATAATGCGGGAAAGAGATGTTTGCATGATGCTGTTGCTGGTAAGGAGAAACAATGAGCAGAGTGATGTTTTGATCAAGGTCAAACAACACATAGATGACAAGATGTTGACTCTCATGACTCACCTCCAGCCTGTTGACCAGCTTTTTCTTTATGGCGTTTTGAGCTGCAGCATTAGTGGCTACACGAAGCCCCTCAGCTGCCTCTCTGAGCCTCTGCTGCTGGTCCTCATTCTCTGGGTAGGCAGCCGCACCCTGTGAGCACATAAACACAAATGACCATGACACATGCTCACAGTAAATAACAATAGCCATTAAAGCTCAGAAAAGAAAAGTTTAACAACTTATGCAATAGATACAAACTGGCCTTTAGCTCTATCTGCTTTCTGATAGTTTCCAAGGAAAATGTCAGTGTCAGATTTCCACTTCCTCTCTGGCCTAATGGCAGTGATGTGTTGATTAATGTGTCACAGATCAAAGACATCTAACGCCACAAGTGCCACATTTCACTTCACTCAGTATTTCACACTGATAATGTCCTGCTGAACAGTGCCAGGGGCTTTTTGAAGAGAAAGTTTCACTCTTTTATTTTCAGATTGGGAAATGATGCGGGTAGATAGTGCATCAAGTAATGCCAAAACATGGATTCTATTAAACTCAAGCATTTCAGTTCAACATTCAACATGACATTACACATGGAAGATCATCATGACAGTGTTGATTAGGCTTTCAAAGGGGTGGAAAATTTCCAGAGACTTTCCATGGGAAGTTTGGAAATATTCCAAATTGGAAACTTTATATAGGAATTATGGAAAATAATTGGAAATTTATGGGAATTAACTGAAAATTTGGGGTGATTTAGTAATTGGCAGTAAGCTAACATCATGATAAGATAGCCTCATAAATGGTCAATAAAATTATGCTAGCTATAGCTTATTTAGCATCTAACTTATCACTTAGCTATCTATTGTATGAACACATTTTCATGTGCTATTTGCAAGTTAAACATTAATACCATACATCAAATATATTTACCCCATAATATCATCAAAACGTACTTAATGTTTTGAGTTAACACGTTATACTCTTACCTTAGCAGCCTCCACCATCCGTGCCGTGGCATCAGCAAGAAGCTTGGCTGCAGCCAGCAGTTTCTTGGAGTTATCAACATCAACTTCAGCCTCTGCATCAGATCTCATGGCATTGACCAAGTCAGAGGTGGCCTGGGCTAACACCCTGGCTTGACGCACCATCTCACCTGTTCACACATACAGACATGCAGTATGTACATACATAAAGGCAGAAGTTTCACACAAACATCAAGATTATTAATGAGGATGGCAGTAAAAAGACAAGTCTGTGTTAGAGCTAGAATTCAGTTTGGTGCTGTAAAGCTGTTGTGGCATTTCTGTCCATTTACATTTGTTTTCAAGCGAGGAGCGTCTGTTTGTTGGGCAGACTGTTGTAGATCTGGAGTTTGAATCCATTTTGACAGCAAGTAATTTGAAAGTGATGGTTAAGTTTCAGAGTTGTCATCATCTATTTAGCCATCAAATGAGAGTGTGCTCCTTATGACAAAGGAATTCCCAAACAAACTTAGACAACCAGCAACACTCTACGAATCTGTGTCGGGTCAGTGTTATATTCGTGGGACTGGCCTCTAACACATGCTATATTTTAACAGCCAATAGCATGTCATTAGTCCTGGCAAGAGCAGTGGTGAAGAAGTATTCAGATCATTTACTGAATACAAGTAAAATGATTTATCCTGGATTTAGTAAGATTTAAGTATAAATAACCAAATCTGCTTAAAGTGTTAAAAATAAAAGCACTCATTATGCTTAATGCCTCGTTAGTGTTACTTATACAATTATTATAACAAATGAGTTAACATGTGAGAAGCATTTTTGTTGTGGTTAGCTGAGGTGATTTTGAATACTTTAATACTTATTTTACAGTGAAGTCTGTATATTTCAAAGATTTTTGAATTTAAATGTTGAATAGTCTTTCTAGAAATGAGCATTTAGATCGAAATAAGGCAAAATATGACACTAGAATGATGTAAAAATGTAAACATTTTAAAATTAATTTCTGCACAAGCATGCACATGATACAGATCAAATGTTCTATCTATGTGTTATATTATAGTTACATATATTTTCTGGATGTTCTTTGGAGTTAAAATAACCAATGGAAAGGTCTATTTGTGACTACCTGAATAAAAAGATGCGTCATCTAACTGACGTGGAAATACAGTACCATCTTGTTCTCTGATTTGCAACGTTGCACCTAGCAGCCTAATACTGTACAACTCGAGATATTAAAGAGATAATTATTTCAGTAGAAACGGTGTGACAGGCTGTCCGACAGTTGACAAATTAATATAATATCATCACATCATCATCACATCACAAGACCTGAGTGCAACACTAAGACATTTCTCCAAGTGTCCTAGTCTTGTGGAGACACTTCATTGTTTTTCACCTTCATGAACTTTTATAGAGGAAGGTTTCCAGTGAGTCATCTTCTCTCACACAAATGAAAGTCTTTGGAATATATGTAACATCTCCCCACACACCTGCTATAAAAAGCTGTGTTTCCCAAACACCCACCTACAGCTCAAAATAACTCACCCAGAGAAGTGTATGAAAGACAAGACATCTAGGCGCTTTACAACCTACATCCAAGGGCCTTGGGAATCAACCAATACGCTGTATGTAGAGTGAACCCGAATCTCTGAATGCTGATCTACTGCTACAGGATTTTTTTTTTTCTTTTTGGTTGATTTATGGAAGGTAAAAAGTTTGTCCTTCCAAAAATGCCCAGGTCATGTGTTTCTTTTTAAATTTCAAAGCCTCCCTGATGCTGATTGAGACCAGATTGGGAGCTCTGTAGTGGTTTTGGATGACATGTTTCCTACAACCCCTTGAGAATTGGCTGGGTTTGAAATTCTTCAGCCTCATGGCTCGAACCATAACAAATAGCCTGAGCTTTGAAAATGTTTCAACAGGGTTTTTTTTCAGATCACTTAACATGCACACAAATATGGACAATATCTTAAGGCCCTCTTATGCAGTCAAAACACAAGCAAAAGCAGGTATTCATTAAAGATCAAGTGATTTAATATTATTTAGTCCTTGCTGTGAGTAAAAAGATAAACAGAAGAGACACAAGCAACTTCAAATGAAAGCATTTTTAAGTGAACTTCCTCCACATCAAGCCTTGAGTACCTCTTCTTGTACTCACCAGCATCACCCATGGAAGTGAAAATGTTTTCTGTCACGTTCATGATCGTGTCTGTGGCCTGGTCGTAGCGTCCAATGGGCTCGCCGCAGCTGGCGTAGTGGCGGACATGTTGTAGCAGGTCGCTGAGGGCCTGGCTCACCACGCCAGCTGCTGCCCCGACTTGCTTCAGCAGCTCGCCATCGTCGCTGGCCGAGCGGCAAGCCTTGACACAGGTTTCCACGGAGCGGTCCACCAGTTTCCCAGCCTCGACAAGCTGCTCTTGACACACTGGGGAACTGATGGTTGGACTCACCACCTGCAACACACATAGTTGTTGGCAGAAACAAAGACAAATTACCAAAGTTACCAGAACGTCACTTATTTTGTTCAAGATATGACACATTTCTGAATTTAATATTGCACATTTCCATGGCAAATCATAAATAGTCAGTCAGTATCATTCATTCTGCTTGGAAGTGTTCCTGCCTGTTGCTATGTCCTTTATCTGTTTGGCTACTGAGATGAACAAGTTTTAGATCAGTACCTTGGTGCAGGCTACCAGCTGCGAGGTGGACAGGGCACACTGGGTGGCAGCTGCGATCACCCGGTTCTGCAATATGGTGTCCTCGGCCACCTGGGCCACGTTCTTGGCCTTCAGGACTAACATAGCAGCTGCATTGGCCACTGCTTTGGCCAGATTCATCAGGGTGTCCTGCAACATATTAATCAACGTCCTTCACTGAAACACAGCACAGCTGCGCACATGTGACTGAAGGGACCAGGAAAGCAAATGTTTGTGACTCATTTTGTTCAGCTGATGTAGAGTAAATACTAGAGATCTAAAACACAAAGAATGGTACAACAATAATAAAAATAAAAACTTAACGCCGGAGGCAGATAGTGATTTTGAATTTTAGGAGGAGAATATATATGTGTCAAGCAGCTGGATTTAAAACTATATTGATCTTCATGCAGTAAAAGAATCCATGAGACCCAGAATATGAACATATGAGACCAGAGATGGGTATCAAGGCTCTGAGAAGTCATTTAGGAACCAAAATGTGTGTGTGGACGGTAAATGAGGCACATAGTGAAGGCAACAGATTGTGTTAAAGCATGTCTGACACACTGTACTGTCATTATACTACTAAAAGCTCTCCTACTGTTATAAAATCCACATAGTAACAGTCTAATAATAAAGCCTGACGTGATCATTTAAGTGTGTATTGACATTTTTTAAAAGGGGGGCCGAGAATCTGTGTGTGTGTGTGTGTCTTCCTGTTTGGCCAGCAGTGTCATAGAAACAGTGAGTGGGCGGCGTCCAACCTGGAACTTCTCATCAGTCTCGCCCTCCCCCATGTGACGGAGCAGGTCCCCGCTGGCCTGTCCGATGCTTCCTGCCGCAGTCAGCACCGTCTGTCTAGGCTGTACGAGGATGACATCATCACATTCATTACACTGGCTTGGCCTATTCTCACATAGGCCCCCGTGAGTTATCTAAAACAGATTTCTGGATCAAAAATCATCTTCATTGGAACACTGATGAAAAGAAAAGCACGCAGTTCAGTACTCTATGTGGCTTTGTGGTTACGGGGATTACAGTGAAAGATGAAGTCTGCATGATAATCAGTGGGCGCCTCACCTCAGCGGCTGCAGGCTCAACAGATCGGAGCAGATCTGACACAGCTCCTGCCAGCATCCTGGCAGCACCCATGAGCTTGTGTCCACTGCCCACCTCATCGTCCATTAATGCCGCTAGCAGCTTGACACCCTTAGACATTTCCGTGAGGTTGGAGGAAATGGTAGTGATGGCGCAGCCCACTGCCGTGTAGTCTGTGTCTGTGGGCTCACCTGCGGAGGACGGATAGCTGTCATTACAAACTACAACCTCTGCTGCGCATCTTAATTTGTCGTGCGCCTGCCATGTTGATCTAGCTAATCCACGGGGCAGCTTGCGTGTCACATGCTGTAACACACACATCAGTGTCATAATTAGAGCCCATTTGAAATGGTTCCACGGAGATGAGCGTGTCGATGGAGCAAGTGGCCGTGAAGAGGAAAAACTTTGTATGAGCTAGTGCGGGGAGTGTAAGTGCGACCAAACAGATGGCGAGGTAAGATTAAAACCCTGAAAAGGGCTGGCAGGAACTTGACTGGCGTTGTGCCAAGAAACACGGGGAGCAGAGAGAGAAACTGGCAGTAAGTTGAGCTTCAGGACGAGTTCAAGATATATTTATTAGCAGAAATATTTATTGGAGAAAATATCAGGTGAATACACTTTTTGGGAGCAGCATGTGAAAGACAAGAGCATCATCAGCGAGTGCTTAACACTGACTTAAGACATTTTATTGATTACCACCTTGGGGTTATAATAATTTAAGGGTAAGCACTATTTTTAATAACAGGGCAATTTCCTTTAGAGCTTTGTCCAGCACAGATTTTGCAAACTGGCATTCTGTTGTAGAAATAGATGAAATATAAAAACGATAGCCTGTTCCATCCTTTAGCAGTTTAGTATTCTCCTGGGCACTCACCTGCAGTGAGATTGACCACAGATGCTGTTCCAGCGGTGATGGCATCAACTTGAGAGTGGATTTCATGTTTGGATTCATCCACTTTGTTCTGTACCCAAACCCTGGATGCCTTTCAGTGGAGGAGGAAAAAGAGAGCGATTGGCTTTCATCACAGTGGGTGATTTTCAGCTCATATAAACTTTCCTGTGCAGGATTAAAGGACTAGGGCTGTACAACACCTACAGCTTTGGAAACACTCAAGCATTAAATACACCCTCCATATTTACAGTCAGTTCTATATCCTAATTATATTTGAGAAATATGATGGACTTTGATGTGATGCGAATGCTTAATTCTATTTAATCTGTCTTTGCTTTGCAAAGCCAGAGGCTGCAAAGCACACATTAATGAGTTCGAAAAGTGGAACTCGAGTTGCTATAAATGATGGGAAGTGGAGGAGTATTGTGTCTAACCATAGTGCATCTTAAATATTTCATATAATATATTCTCCTAAAATGTTTTTAAAAATCGTGTTGTCAGTAGAAAGGAGACTTACTAAATCGTGGCCCAGGGGAGGCAGATTATCTACATATCCCAGGTCAGATTGAGCTTGCTGCACAGCCTGCATACTGCTGTTGATGGTCCCCATCAGGGCCTGCTGGGCCAGACTCTGGCAATAACAAACAAAAGAGACAAAAATACTGAACACAAGCAGTCGAAATATATGATATGTATTGTATGAGGGTGCAAAACTGTCAAACTCTCAGTCTTAAACTCTATAAACCGCAGGAGACAGATGGGCTTTCAGCAGAATATGAAGAACTCACACCTTTCCTCATATTGTTTATTGTTGACAGCAGGGACCACAAGCACAAACAGCAGAGATCAGATATACATAAAGAAATATGAGGATAATCTCAACACTGTGTTCTGATATTAAAAACAAAGAAGAGAATTGAGCACAGCGGTGATGCTGCATTATTCCTCACCCCTGTGCTCGTTTTCTTGGGTATACACAGCATTTTAATTGCACAGATAGGCCCATTGCTGAATGCTAACATTTTATTTCAGAATACAGCGACACAGGAGAAATACCACATTTGCCCAGGACACCATGTAATGCTTTTACTCACCAGTGGGGGCATGTGTCCTCTGTGCATCTGCCCCGTGGTGATTTGCTGTTGTGCGGAGGGCATGGTGCCTACATTGAAGGTATCAGGACCGCCAATGGACCCAGATCGAATTATACCTGGAAGTGCTACTGAGCCGTGCTCCACACGACCCACCCGATTGAACTGCTGCTGCAAAATTGTGGACCTTGTACAAGAGAAAATGAGACAGGGGGTGGATGTTGAATTTTATGATTGAACACACACTTTAATCATGAAGTTGTTTTACCATGTGCATGCAGATGGTTATGTGGAAACCTAAAGATCTAAATGAAAGAATCTGTGTAGTGAAGAGGTCAGTGATATAAAGAAACTAAGTGATGTATCATTTATTCTTTTGAAATCTAATATTAGCTCAAATATAAATTCATCATTGAGCACCGTGCTTTGCAAATGGACTTACGGAGGTGTTCTAACACTGGCTAATTTCCTCTGTGTTACTTGTAAGTGGATCTTTGAATTTGGATAATTGTTCCAGATGACAAAGCAACTGTCACAAAATTATAATTAAAAACTATTATCATGCTAACAACTGTTCCCACAGTGAGTAGACATTGTCAGAAAAAAAAAATATTGTCTGAAAAAAAAAAAAAAAAGTCTGTTTTTCTGCCCAGCTCAACAGATGCTCCTGACTCCATTGGTTAATTATGGCTTATTTTGAGAGGCAGCAATTATGTTTTTGTGCTGAGAACCACAACATGAGTCAATTGGCCCATAAGCAGCAGGAATATGATGCCCTATTCTGCCAGAGAGTGGTTTCACTAAGAGCCATGTGGATTTCCAGTGACAACAAATTTCTAAGCTCTGTGTGATAGAGCCCTAGTCCCTCAGCATTACCTTCATTTCAGTTACTGAGCTAGATTGGGAAAATCAGAAGACGACAACCAGCTGAGAGATAAGAATTACTGAATAAAACAGCTTCCAGCGAGATGATATCATAACCTACGTGATGGCTTAACTTCCAAATGATGCAGGTTTCTTTTGGGAAATAAGGCAAACCCCGAGGCAGGTTTTGTGTTTAGGTATGCAAAAACAAAAATCGTACAAGGAAGCAATTCAACAAATTGTATTCTGTAATATCAGGAACGGGTGTTAAAATTCAAAGTGCTGTTGTTGTGTTTAATCCTGCCATTCCTTCTCTTGGGGGTACTGTGCTGGGCAGGCAGAAATGTAATTACATGCACAATTAAACAGTGAGGTTTACATTCATGAAGAATAACTAGAATGTGTTCGCTGAATCACAATGATCAGCATACTATACAGTAGACAATGTGTGAGTAGTGCTCACTTCTTAGGGGACACCGATTCTTCCAGCATGGTGGATTCCTCATCTCCCTCAAGGCCAAAACGATCCTTACTCTGCTTCTATAGAAAGAACAGCAACATGACACAGTTAACAATGTAGGCTAAATGTATGCCGAATTGGATGTATTTTGTGTGTTTTGTGTGTCGTGTTTTTGAATGACTTGCCTTCTTAAGAATGATATCAATGTATCCAGCAATAAGTTGGGATATCTGCTCCCCCTCTGTAGTCTGGACAGAGTAGTAACTCTCCTGGTACTCCCCGAAATCCTTTGTAATTCATTGAAAACAGCAGAGATTCAGGCCAAACTATTTCAACATGTATCCAGTGTTGCTAAAACTTATGCCTAATAAGAGCCTTACAGTCAGCTCACAGATTAAAGGAATGCCTTACTGGGTTGAGTTTCTGAATACACTTGACAACATCTTCATTATTTCTTCCCTTACAGAAAATAAAAAAAACTGACTGTCTTCTATGGCACATCCTATTCCTCCGAAGAGATGATTGAAAATTTGAAAATGTAGTGAATCTCAAAACTCAGTTCAAAGCATTCTCCCGAAATGCAATGGTGAATATTTTTTTTTTTTTTTTTTAGCTTAAACCGATGTTGCCAAACATACCCTGGAGTATATTTAAAATTTGCATAATCTATTAATCTTTAAATGGAGTGCTCCTTTCCAATATGGGGGGGGGGGGGGTAGACACTACTGTTGCCAACAGCTGGTAAAGAAAATTGAAAAAGCTTTCAGATAAATAATACATTCAAATTCTGCACATTCTTCCCCAGGCATTTATTGTTAACTCAGATGAAATAGCTGGCTAGCATGCTGAAAACATTCAATATTGAAGTCTGAGGACTCAATAATTTTTAGGATGCTGTTTGTGTTTAAAAATGAAAACTGGGGGAAAGGCTGAATATGTGATGCAGAGCCGCTATGCACAGAATAACTGAATATGTGCAGAGGATTAAGAGAGCATAACAACTGACTGAGTCTATGTAATGTTGAGGACAGGATGCAGAGAGACACACAGTACCAGGGTGAAGCTCTTGGGGGAGGCAGCCCATCTCTTGACTGTTGTCAGAGGCCACTCCTGCACCACATCCTTCGTCTTCTCATCCACTCGCATCACTGACTCTTTGGTTATCCCCAGCAGCCGTGGGACCAGCTTATTTTTACCCTTCATCTTTTCCTGCCAGATAGGAAAACATCAGACAACATTTATGTCTGTACTAAACACCTACACAGATGATTCATTCAAGGCACGGACGCAAAAATCGTTGCACCATTCTGCTTGTGCTGGTGTAATACACATGCTGTGTCTATGGCTTACAGCCCCGAATGGAGGAGGAGAAGGGGCAGCTGTGAAGTGACCCAGCAGAGTTCAGGCTTGTTTAACTGCTGCTTTATTGAACAGGGTCTCCACAGGCTTTAGTCACTGTCGGCACACCAGCGTGGTGCTTCCACCAGCTCTCTGCCTGACCAGCTCCAGCGCCCTCCACTCTCTGCCCACTGAAAATCTATTACAGCTCACTTCAGAGACTGAGCCTACACTTGGCCTTCCTCCAGGAGTGCAGAGGACGACACAAAAATTAGTGGTTTGTAGAGACGGGGGAGTTCAAAATACACACATTTTATGCCTCCCGGTTATTTATCACTGGGTCAAAATAGAGAGCTGTGAGAATCACATGAAGGCCAATAAGTAGAACGAATTCTCAAATGAGGGCTCTTCAACACAAGGACAGATAACATTATTCCAGTGTTCATGATATCTTTATACAAAGGTTTATTAAAAAACTCCATTGTTTCAGGTGACGTTACTTGGACGGGAGAAATATCTAGCAGGAAGTTTGATTTGTAATCTTAAGTGAGCAGCTTCAAACTGTTTAACCTTGATTATTATTGGAGACAATCAGATTGTACATTGTGCTCGTGTGGGGGGGCTTTTTAATTTACGCAACTGCACACATGGCTGCAGCACACACGCATACTCATACGGCCTTATTTACTTTTCATGTAGAGCATTTCCATATCTGTGAAGTTTACAGCAATAGCGCGCCTGCCAACATAAAACCTGCATTGATTAAAGACTGACAGATGAGAAATACAAGGTTACAATAAACTCTCAGATGTGCCAGGTCTGTGCTTTTTTGCCTTTGCTTGCATCAAGAGAAGAGTGCAGCTGGAGTGAATTATTTATTTTAGTCTTGAAATCGCCATCACTACATCGCTTCATCGACGGCGGCGCCCGTGCGCGCTGATGCACACGCGCTCTTCCGTACTCACAATCGGAACCCTGCAGTCCGCTTTAACTACGAGGCCAAACATTACATTTATCCTCCATTAAGACCCCAGCAGACAACTGCACTCCTCTTCTTTTTTCCCCCCCCCATTCTTTCCTGAAAGTTCATAACCAAATGGGCTGCTATCAAGAGAGCTTTTATAATACCTGCTGGTGCGACTTTATCCCATGCTGCACTTCCATTCCACTTTTGTGTTCGCCAAACCAGAACAGAACAGAATTGCTATTGTCACAAGTATTTCACAGCACTGATTGTGCTGCTGAACTGCAAATGCGCAAGCCTCCACTCCGAAGCTCTTGATTTGTTGTGATAATGGGTTTTTTGGTGTTTTCAACAAGCTTTCATACCTGTTTGACAGAGCAACGCATATCAGAGTAGCTTTCTAATCACAGCTGCCACTCATTAGTGCAGAAGCATTACATGACTGTGTTCTATAACCAGATGCGTCACTTAATTGATATTGCTCAGTGAACGAAAACTCTGATTTCACGTATCCAACATTTGTATCTGTTCTGGTTGTTACTGGAAGTAAGGTAATGGTTTAGATCTGCAAATTTGGCAGCTTTAATACAATAAAGTTAAACATGGCAAGAAACACAAGCGGTGTGACAATCGCACCTTTTAGCCAGATTATTTACCACCTCGTTTGGAGGTGAAACTAAAAGTGAGCACTAGGAAAAGGCACAACAATCTCTCACTACGCGCAGTTGATGCAAACATTGTAGGTCATAGTTAAACCAGGAAGTCTTTCTGTAAACTGTGATTATCATCTGACTGCTTGTGTCTCTTCTCTTCTCTTCTTTTTAGCAATGTGACTTCTAGATCTCTTGGAATAATCTTGTTGAGCCAGTGTTATCTTAGAGAAAATAGAAATAATGCTACTGTAAGATGCATGTTGTAATCATCTTTTAATGGCTGAAATACTTTTTTGTTTCTGGGCACATATTGTGCCCATAAATCCAAAACATGCAATACATTCTTTCTCACTAATTTCCCTCTTTGCTGGCGTAGATTTGCATTATTTTAGCGCTTACCTTGACCAGAAAGAAGGACACTCCATATGTCTGCAGGGACCTGGCGAGCTTCACATACTTCACTTTTGCCTCAATCTCTGTCATCTCTCCGCAGTTTTTATGTTCCTGGACAAACAACACCAGTTACACCTCCCCCTCCTTAGATATAATTCTCTATGTTACGTCTTACTTTACAGGATGTGATGTTTTGTATTTTCTCAATTTATGCCTCAACAGAGAACAAATTACTGTCATTCCCATGGGCTGCACACAGTTTCAAACACATTATTTTCTTTGAATGCAACATTGGAGCAATGTAATGCACATACTTGGAATATTTTCTTCTCGGACCCTCGCTGCTTGATGTACTCTTTAGGTAGGAACTCCTTCAGGCTACGGAGATAAATGACATTTTTACATGGTTACCCTTTTGAGCTACAGGCATTTCCTTTTCTATTAACATACCTCTACATATGAGGTCATTCTTGCCCTACTGCCTACATATCAGAAAACAGTTGTAACAGCTGACATCACCCCTGAGCTTTCCACTGGAGGAAATCCCTGAAGCAACAGCCTGTGCTGAAGCAGGAGATAACCGCTGTATGTGCACAGCTGTGAACTCAACATATGAAAGCACAATACGTCGTGCTGAGTTATTGTGAATGTGGGTGTTAATGCATATTTTGGATAGGAAAAACTTACTCAAGGAATCCGGGTTTGTGTTTGTGCTCCACATGGGGTCCGAACTGGATTTGGGCCTGGATCCCGGCGAACTCACAGGCTTTATCAAAGGACACAGGGTGGGATCCATTCAATATATCATCCCTAGCCTGGAGGAGACACGATGTGAGGGAGGGGGTGTAAGTGAGAGGCGGAAACACATATCCAGGAGAAGGATAGAACTACAAAGGCATGAGAATTATTCAAAATTCACCCAACAGAGCTCAGTAATGAGTATTTCATTGTGCGCTTTGAATGTAGGGTGGCTTCAGAGAGGATGTCTTCTCTAAGTGAATGACTAAGTGTATTTCTAGAGTAGGGACATCATAACAGAGAGTCATCCACACAGGGGAGCCAAATAAGATTTGTTTGTGACAATAAAAGCCATTCTGCCTGCTTTCAAATGTAGCAGCACCAACAATTTGTCATCACGGCCCATTACGTGTTATTAAAAAGGAAAACACATTACAGAAATGCATCAGTCTTTCACAATATCTCATCTGCATTACAGAATGGTCCTCAATATGCTGGTAAGAAATCTATTTTTTTTTCCACAAAGTAAAAAAAAAAAAACCCTGTTTGGTGCTGCTGAGACATCACTTAGGTTTCAATGCATTTTCAGCCAGGCTGTCTGCATTATCTTCACTATTTAGGTAGATAGAAAGGGAGAAGACTTTGTTGACATCTTTCAAATGCTTGTCAGTGTGGGCTTTTTTTCTCCAGGGGGCAGTCAGCTCTGCCTCTCTCTCTCTCTCTCTCTCTCTCTCTCTCTCCCTCTCAGTCACTCTTTCTAGTTCACTGCTGCAAAATTAATGGCCCCAAAAGCTGAGAGGCCTTGCTGACAGTGAGAAAGGCTCCATCAGTGCTTTTAGCATTAGCATATCGCCGCGCAATGTGCGGACTCCGAGTCATTCTTACGTCCCATTACATCAATGAAAAACTAAACAGCAGCTTACTGCTGTAATGAGGACAACAATCTCCTCGACTCACAATCAAGTCCTCTCGCCAGCGCAATTCATAGTGGAGTACATAAGCTCTCGCTGAAAACAAGACGACACTCTAAAATTAGCCCTCATGCGTGCCATTCACCCTGACTACACACTGTTCACAAGATTGCATCATTGTGGAGTAGTATGCTTGGAACAAAGGGAGCACAGTATGTAAAAGTTTAAATTTGAAACTAAGTACTGCTTGGTGGGTTCAGATTGGTTTTAATAAATATAAATATAATGAATTTACCTGAGAAAAAGTGATTTACTGTTTGCAGTTTATGATCTGTCTCACAAACACACAAAGAGGTAGAGTACAGCACAGCTACTGTAGATACCCACGCTTTAACATCTTGACATATCACAGTTGGTGTGTTACAGAAACCTGGACAAGCCAATCCTGGTTTTGAGAAATGAAATGTGCTTGCTGGAGCACTCTGATCGAAACAAGTTGGTTGTAAACTCTTCCTCAACTGGGGTTCACGGTAGAAAATGATGAGAATTGATGCAAAGATGATCTACCACCCTGAAATGAAAGGGAAAGCGTAACACCGGTAATGTAAAGGATCTATTTTATCGGTTGTTGCTCTCATATTCCATTACTGGTAATAAAGTGAGGGAGCCAATATCAAACAGAGTGGTAAATGTAACAGTGGCCAGCCGGCCAGAAACCAAAGTGGGTTCATCCTCAACTGCTGAGTCAAATCAGTCAGTACGGAAATGATGGCTTGACACAAAGATGATCAGCAGCTTGGATACTGAGAGGACAATACATAAAAGGAGATATATAATCTGTTTCTCTTCGGTGTGTTGCATGTGAATATCACAGCCTATTCACGTCAAGGAGTTCACTTTTCTTTAGCAAATGTCTATAGAGGCAGAAAAGCCTCATTGTTGCAGCAGCAAACTTTGTTGGTAGGAGAGTATCAACAGCGTAACGTGAGAAGTGTCAGGTTATAATGGCCGCACAGTACACCTGCACAAATAGTCAGCCGACAGCTTCAAAGCTGTGAATAAGCCGTATGATGCTTAGTTTGGCACTGCACACACAGTATACAGTTAACATTGAATTAAACACTGGTTTCAAATCAATCAGGAAACCTCTGATTAAGCAGCAAACTTACAGTTACATGCCTCTACTATCACACTAATGTGACAGTAAAGTGACTGGCCGTTTAATATATGTCAACAGATAATGAGGACAAACCCGGAATTTCTCCTAGTGGATATTGCAAGTGATACAGGTGCTGGTTCGTTTTAGCAGAGATGCATGAGTGGAAGTGAAGCACAAGACATCGGAAGCTGTGACACATACTGTACAGCCTGAGGCTACAACACAGAGGTCAACCAGTCCACCACAGCCCAGTAGAGCACACAGAGCATAACACAGCCATAAAAATAAATGCTGACATAGAGATACAATAGAGCAACTAAACGCATTCAGTGTTCGATCAGTACAGTTGCTAATAAATCAGCGAGTAAAGTAATATTTAACAGCTTTATGACCTAGACAACACAATTTTAATGGACAAATACTAAATATTCCAGTTTAGACAGATGAAGCAGTGGCTTTAAGGTGGACCAGTTAGCTCTGTTAGCTCTTACAGAAATATTGCTGGAAAAAAAACAAAAAAAACAATACACATGTTTTTCAATCTGTAGGATAGCAGGTCCTTGGTTACATAGGATTCATCTGTACCTGCTTCAGGCAATGCTGTCTTGTGGAAGAAATACAAGTACGCTTTCGGAATCACAGGAAGTGACAAAAAGTAAAAGCAAAAGAGCAGGACACACAGGGTGATGCTGTTGCTACGGCGGTTTATCCTGGCCTTAGCACAAATACATGACAGAGAGGGAGTGGCTGTGTAGTAAAGGAGATTAGTCTGTTACTGGCAGAGCTCCCATTATATGTGTGTGTGTATCTGTGTGCGTGTGCGTGGGGGGGGTGGGGGGGGGTTTGAAATCATTGAAGCTTCAAATCATTAATTAACATTTGAGATCACCGTTGATCATCGCAGGGATGCTCTATTAAAGAAACGCCAGCAATAATGTCATCATCTGCAACATCTGAATTCAATTATTATTAATCATTGTGAGAATTACGGCAGTTGTGAATGATGAAGGAAAATGGACAGAGTAAAAAGCTTTAAAAAAAGAAGAAGAGAAAAGAAAAGAAAAGAAGCCTGGGGTTTGTTCCATTCAGCTAAAGATCTCTCTTCTGGCTATGTTTGGCCTTTTTAACACAGTGACAAATTAGAGCCACTGCTATGTGAAGAGTGCCTGTGATCTGCCAGTGTTACAATCCGAGTGTGTGTCAGAGAGAGAACGAGGGAATGATAGATGAGAAAGGGCAACAAAGAGGCATAAGGAGGCGGGGGCAGGGGGCGGGGTTGTTATTGTGAAAGGAAATATGAGTCTGCGTTGAGAGGAGAGCAAGAGCATGATACGCACTGTACTGTAATGTGTGCCAGGGTAACAGGGTGGGGATGTGCACGATTATGTCAAAATGTGTAGGAGATGGAGAGGGAGTGGAGACAGGCAAACTGGAAGGGAAGGAAACGGTGGGTAAGAAAAATAGAGGCAAAAACAGGAACAGACAGATAGAAGGGAGGAGAGCAGCACAAACAGACAGGGAGGGTGGGTGGCTGGGTGTCTTTTTTGAACAGATTCAGGAACTCCCAATGCAGCAGGGACTGAAAAGATGAAGAGACTACACAGCGACTACTACACATATTGTAGCCATGGTGTCTCTAAGTGGGGGCAGAGACTTTGTGTGGGAGAGCATGAAACAATCTTATCGTTGATGCATCCTTTTCTGGAAGTGTATTAATTATCTCCCCTACACTCACAGGATACATTTGTATGTGTGCGTGTGAGTGTCTGAGTGCAGGTATCAGTGGGGAGCTCCAGTCCACCCGACTGGAGTGGCTAATGGGAATGCTGTGATGTGTGCAGCGAGCAAACCCTGATGAGTGCAATAGTGGACTCAGCTGAACCTCCTCAGGGAACCCCCTGGTGCCAGCAGGGCTCCCTCGATTAAAAAAAAACTGGTTGAACGAGCACTTTTGATGTATAGACACACACACTAACAGAGAGACGGAAAAAGAAAGAAACTTACTTAACAAGCACACACCGTCTCATTCAGACATGACCCCACAGAGTCAAACTATGTCTCTTCAACCAGGTATATGCTGAATTTTAGACAGATCTGCAGACATCGGGAAGTGTGTTGATACTGACATGATCCCAGCCTCTAATATATAATAGTTCGGAGCGGGAAAAGGCTGATAGCTGATAAATTGGCCAATTAATTCTGAAGCCTGATATTATAAATGGATGCAAAACTGTGATGTATAATACTGATTTGTGTGGGAGCCGATATGCCAAATGTCAAACCTGATAATATTTTACTTATCAGTAAACTCGACAAAGGACCCATGCTTTTCAATACATGGCCCTTTAACAATCACAAACAACCTGATATTTCAAAAACCAGCACCAGCAGAGAACAAGAAGCACAATACACACAAGAATTTGAAGTCTACCTCAGTGTATTACGCAGTCGGTGCTCCACACAAAACACACAATTCTAACTGACAATGAATGAGTCCTCATCTCAACAAAAAAACTCGGGAAGCAAACAAAAATCCTCACTTTGAGACTCAATTCAACCTTTGGCCTAATAGACAAGCTTAAAGATTCTCTGACATTTCCGAGGGTACCTCCTGCAGTCCACCAAGTGTGCTGCTGTCAACTCCCTAACTATGAACTACAGTTGTTTTGGCAAGCTAAACAATGATCACCTTCCGGAAAGACTGGGCCTCTTCCACTGGTGAGTAGATGTACCCATTTTAGTTGTAACCCAAAGAATCTTATTTGAAGTTGCAGTGAGCATCCTAAAGTTTCCAAATATGCCAATCAGAAATTATAATTATTAATTATATGATGTTTCCATTTAGAATAATGGTGCAGGCATGCAAAACATAGAGTTTAGGTTTGCATATTGGATTTAGTCAAAGCATTGTGAATTGAAGAGTTGGAATAAGCTGATACAAAATAGTGTAGAATAAGATGGTCATGCATCTAATTATATGGTTTAGTAAGTAACGTTTTCAAAATGGTAGCCGTGTTCTTCAAAGTTGAAAATCAGAAGACAGTTCCATCCCACTGAGTAGTGCATTCATGTGACCCTGTGTAGCCAGTTGTGCATTGTAATGCCTAAGTGAAATGATGTCAGTGTCAATCTAAACCCTACTGAGCTTGCTAAAACACAAATAACAATAGGATGGTGTTGGAAAGCAAATCCATGTCCATATCAAAACATCTGGCTATCTGAAGGTTAGAGCCTAGCAATGAGCAGCAGTGGTGCTGCTAATAAAGACAGTAGTGCAATGGTGGGAATCACAGAAGAATCTAATGCTGTAATAATTAATAATAATCCATGTGAAAGGGGTCGCTCGTAGTGCCAAATCCACAGAGATTTATCACCTGACTCTGCAGTTCCAACCAACTCTATGGAGCACTTTAGTTTCTTTCAGCTCCTTGTTTTTTTTTTTTTTTACGACCCCCAAATGTACTGTTTTGGTTCAATCTCACAGGTCTCAACAATCTTGTTTCCAGCAACAGCAGCAGCTTTTTTCAGTGGAAAAGCTCCCATCATGCTGCTGTTTGCTACTTGCTCAGCACCAAACAGACAGACAGACAAAGATAGAGGCTATCTTAAATGCTAGCTTAAGACAAAATACATTTCTGAGGAGTTGTTTGTTGTAGACACAAGCACAGCTAAAACAAGAGTGAATATTGGACTTGTGTTACTTCAGGAGGACACAAACATGAGTGGAATATATGCTAATGCAACGTCTGCTGGATGTGTGACAGCCTTAGAGGACAATGACATATCGATGTTGCGTTTACAGATGGTTCTTCTGCATTCGGCAGCCAGACAAAATGCAGCTTTTCTCTCTGAAACAAAAGAACTAAAGCTTTGCTTTCATGTGCACTATGAATCAAGTCAAACCTGTCTGGACCACATCTGAGCAACCCACATTTCAGTCTGTCCAGACCTGGCCAAAAGTTAGATGCCTGCTACAACATAGTTATTGAACCTAATTACACTGTCTCGTGTCTCTTTTTGAAACATTTTTTAAAAAGCAACACCCCAAAAATTGCAGGGTAATTCATATGTTTGCCTGCTTGGGCCTGATTTTGCAGGTTGGGCTGTAGCAGCAAAAAAAAAAAAAAAAGTGGGAGTACAATAGGTCATCCTATTTCTCCTTAGTTTTTTGCTACCCCAGCATAAAAGCTATGTGTACTTGGCTTACCTGAACATAGAGCAGGTTTAGCTGGACAGGGTCCCTCGAGTCCACATTCTGGTCCGAATAGAAGAACTTGCGCCTGAGCAGCAGAGTCTCACTTTCCTCCACTCCCTGCTCTCTGAATGTCCTGCTGTGGTCCAGCCAGTTCACTGCCCAATCAATACACAGACTGTTATCACATGCACTGAAATGAATTGACATTCACTTTACAAAGATGCTACCAGAGGAGGATACTGATGGTGAAATTAACCAGGCAGCAAAGACAGATGAGGCAGTTTAGGCAGACGATCTACCAAATTATTCACTGGGAAGTAAAAATCTTGACAGGGCATAAACAGTGTCATTTGCATTATTTTCTGCTGAAGCTAGTTTTCATACAAAGTTGAAGAGTGATTTATATATTCACATGTTTCAGACTTTAATTGGTGTCCTCTGGGGGAAAGATAACACTAGTAATTTCATTAAACTTTGATATGTCCATGCAGTAAATTAGACTTGAGCGATAACGCACACATGTCCACATGATGGTGTTGAGTCAGATTCATTAATGTGAAAATCAGAAATGGGCATGAAGCCATCAAGATATGAACAACACTTCTGGAGGCTTTTGCAAGCCAGCGCTTACAGTCATCATCCGTGTGGAGTTTGGCTTTGAGCTTCTCCATCTTCCGCTCATCTCGTAGCAGCAGCGTTCTGTCTTTCTTCAGCGTGCCCATGCCATCCTCCTTCTTTTCCTCCGTTACCTCTTGAATGAGGGAGTACTCCTCATAGTTGGTGATTCCTGAAAGAGGCACAAGTTAGCCAGAGAATTCCCAGAGGTGGAGATGCCTCAAACCAGCGAGATAACTAAATGCTGTGATAGAGAAAGCATTCTTCTCTTTTTTTTTTTTTTTTTTATCTCTCTGCTTTGAAACTGAAGTGAAGGAAAGCTGGTGCGGAGCCAGCAAGCTAAAATGGAAGCCGAGGAGGAGAAGAAGCCATGCAGAAAGACCTACTACGAACAAACATTCTCCAATAAAGCTATCTGCCAGACACACATCTTTTCCCTCCTCACCCAATTGAGCTTGATAGCAGCCCATTATAATTGAAATATACTGCTTAGGGAACACCTCTGTGACAGGCAAGGATGGCATAGTCTGGCCCTTAGGAAGAACACTTCAGCATTTATTAGAAACAAGCTTGTTTGAGCTTGATAAATCCTGCCGACTGCGCTCTAAATAAAAAGTGATTAGGACTTTATCAGGCATATATAAATGCTCCAAAGTGCTTAACAAATGCTCCTGTTTAAATATGAGCTTCATAGCGCATAATAACACAGCAACATAATGCATCTCAGTGTGAAATCAAGTGGTATGTCTTGGACTAAAAATAAATACCTATTCTGCTGCATATGGTGACAAGCAGCTCCCCGACTGTTTTTGAGTCATCCACCATGATGGTCTTAACTGCACCGTCCAGCATTTTGATCTTTTGTGGCCTTTGTTTCTTCTTATACTCCAAGATATCCTGAGAAAACAGGAGAAGCAGCACAATGACAACCACAACGCTGCAGATCATTTCAGACTGTAAACTGTAGTCTCTCCCAGCAAGCAAGGAGCCATAAACATCTCAGGTCCCACTAGGAAATCTAAATAATTTTAAGAGATTATAACTGACACTGACAGATCCCCACCGCAAACTCGACATGACTTAATCTTACTCCATTTCGCAGCATGTAGTAATCCAGGGTTCTTCCAGACTCGAGCCAGATTCCTTTCCTGGGATCTTCGTCAGACAGGAAGAGGCCATAATCTGACGCTGAAACAAAGTGAAACACAGAATGCAAATTGTAGCTACCTAAAGACTTCTGTTATGTATACGAAATGTTCTAAGTTAGCCACCAACCTTGTCCTGTCTGGGCCTCTGGGACTCTCTCTCTGATGATTCTGCAGGCATCGTACACAGGTGTGGATGGTTCAAACTGCATAGTCTTCACCACGTTGCACTGGCGCACACAGATCTTTAGCGACAAAGCCACCATCTTGGTGGGTAGTATAATGGCCTCAACGACCTACACACCTGGAAAATACAGAAGTAGAACGATTATGCACGTGTCAGAGTGTGTAAAGTCACACTCCTGGCTAATATCCCAAATAGATGGCCTGTGCTGTGGCCGGCATTAACAATCCATTAATAAAATGTCCCCTGATAAAAGAATCACGGTTCAAAGTGTGAAGAAAAACTGGCAGAGGCATAAAACAACACCAGAAGGAACAGAATAAATCCTCACAATTATCTCCTCGGGGTTATTTTTACCTGTGAAATTAAATGTGTGTTATGTCGTACCCCTGCTTCATTCTCCCCTGCTGGTATGATATTAAAGGGTTCAACGTATAAAAGGTTGTGCCCATTTGCAGTGTGTGTAGAATTAGCTTAATGGAGGCAAGCGACATAACCTTTCAGCAGAAAACGGGAAATAAGGGCAAATCTCTCTAATCGTCAGGAATAACAGGAGCTGAGTCAAAACACAGAAAATGACATTCCACTGCCACATCATTATTCACTCTTCTCCTGGCTTGCACAGGAGACTTCACTGTGAGACAAAACAGTGGGTGTTCTGTCACATACTGCAATTAGGGTGAATCAATTCAGGTATTCTGAGAGTCATATGCGCAAAAAAAAGGGAAGGAGACTGATACTGCAGAGTGTTTCTCCTCTTCCTTGACCTTGACTTCAACAGGGGGAGGGATGAACGTGATAAATAGGGCTATCTATTCCCAGGAGGTGCTCTGATTCTTATTTAAACACATTAAAGACCGAGAATGTGGTTATAACGTTTTTGTGAACAAAAATTAGTGTGTAACACATAGCAGCATAGATCAAGTTCAAGAGATGTAACTTTAGTCTAGGGCTGCAATTAATTAATAATTTGATCATCGTTCGTTGACTTATGATTTTCTAAATTAACTGATTAAACAATTAATGGTTTGGTCCAATAAAATTGTTTTGAACAACTAATTTTCCAAAACCCAACGTGGTATATTCAAATCACTTTTTTATCCAACCAGTTGTCCAAAACACACAAAAAATAGATCAATATCATGGAAAACTAAGAAAATCAGAAAATACTGACATTCATAAATGTGGGAAAAAATGATTTTTTTGTGTATTTCTACTTTACAAATCTATCAAAATCATTCAAATGGATCATTGCAGATAAATTGTCAAGCAGTCAGCTAATCGATTACTCATTTCAGCTCTTCTATATTCCAAATTCTGCTTCAGCACTAAAAAGAATTTAAGTATTTCTGCCCATGGCCGGATATGAAGGCAAAAGTTCAAATCGTCACAGTGACACAATTCAGATCTCAGACACACTCAGAAACAAAGGGTTTTTTTGTGCTCAGGACTCACAGCTCATCCACAGGCCCCTTTTTGAGTGAGAGAAAGTCTGAGAAGTAAATTTTCTATAATGATGGAGTTGTGAATGAGCCCGCCTGTGACTGCGGCTCAGTCACGGCCATGTGTTCCTCTTCACTAGCCCCGAGTTTTTGTACAAAGTAGGAAAGACAAGCACAAAGAGGAAGGAGTAATGGCGCCACATGAGCTCTCCTCTATACAGGCTAGGAGAGAAGCCCCACCGTGTTTTTGTCATCCAGCTCTTCTTCCCAGACACTCTCTTCTGGACAGGCAGCTCGAGACTCTAGACTGACAACATGGCAGACTCACGATGTAGATTCACAGGTAACACACGCGTGCACACACACACACACAATGTTTGTATTTTTGTGGAAGGTTCTCAAGATTTCAGACACATCCATATCTGCCAAAAAAAAGTCAAAAGTTACCTCTGACACCAGATATTTGTCAGTCTACAGCTAAAGCAACAGCCACTTTAACATTGTGAGTTGCATCAGTCACTTCATAGAGTAAGTACTGCAGAAAGCAGATGATGAAACTCAGGAGGATAACGATAATCCCTGAGCTTACAGTATTGTGAGAGCGCATTTTTCACAAGGATCCTCATGCAAACACTTCAATGCAGGCAGCTCATTAGCTCAGCTTACAAGCGTGAATGGATCCTCATCTGAGAGAGGAGCGATGAGAAGCAACTCACTTTCTGGTGATCCACTATTTGTTTTATTACCCATTCGAGATCACTAAGTAGACCTGAAATGACACTATCTCCCCGTGACAATCTATAGTCCGCCAGAAAAAGAGCCCTGCTTTGAATTTGATTTGTTAACTACTCTAAATATTAAGACATGAAAATGGCTAAAGAACAGCTTGCTGGGGAGTCAAAATATGGACAATTCAATAGAGACCAGTGAAGGCAGGAGCCATCTGGAGAGGATACAGCTCTAATGACTGACTGTAATACCAGCAGCAGTTGCACAGCCCGAGAGCAACAACTGCCGCGATTACTGCACCAGTCTGTCACACAAAGACCAAGGAAGAAAGTTGCACAGTGTCGGCCCAGTCCTGAATAGTTTGTTTGGACCAATCTTCTAAAATGGTTCTGATGGAACAACAAATCTGAAGGAGAATGACCCTTGAGAGCGTAACAGGGTGTGGATTAGAATGAATAACATTCCTACAAGGACACAATGCAAGTGCTGTACAGGGGTGCTTCAGTTTTGTGGTTTTTCTTTGACCAGTACCAGAATAAATGCCTGTGTGTTTCTCATGCAGTGTGGAGATAAAGATGTGACGCAGGCAGAATATAACAAAGATAGCAAGAGGTATGTCTGGACTACCTGAAGACACAGCCATCATTTCCAACCGTGAAGAGCATACAGGCTGTTTACTGAACATGTTCAATGCAGAAATCTTATCTAATGACTTTCCTTCAACTTTCCTTCACAAGATTTTCGACAATATAAAGAGATGTAAGGGTACGGTTGTGAATTAATTCAGTTCTGGATTTGTATTTTGCGTTATACAAGATATGAAAACAAGAAAAAGCTCCAGGAGTACACAGCGCAAACATTGCACTCTGAAGTAATTAATTAGGTGAAAAACCTGACATAGTAAAAATGAAAGCAACTTGAATTAGAATGGAAAATAACACTATACCTACTAGTACCAAACCTTTGGTGGACGCACCAAGCCTCTTTTTGCTTAAGCAGTATTAGTGCATAGAAACAGACGCAGATGCAAACTCCTCTAGCATTACTTACACAATCTGCAGCGATTATTGTGAGTATAAAAACAGCTACTCTGGGATAAAGGGTAGATTCCGAAGCGAGCATTACTATTGTAAAGGATGACAATTAGATTTTAACAAGCTGTGATGCAATTGAAAATAACCCCAAACCTCAAATGAAACAGTCAGTGAAGCAGCAGGAAAATTCTGTAGCTGTATCCTTTACTGATACACTCAACGGACATTTAGTAAACCATATTATCTCCAGCCTGGTGTACCATTATTTTTGTATAATTTAAGCATGTAGTGTGTCAGTGGCATTGAATGGATGGGCTGAAATTAATCCTGACCTCAGCAGTTCTCAGGACTGTTGAGAACAGCAGGATTAAAGCATGCATGCATTGAGAAAATGCTAATTGGCTAAACTGCTGCACACCACACCTCCTTTTTCTCTCCTATTTACATCCAGCACTGACACTCCGCGCACAACATGAGCCTTTTATCCCCCGTCTGAACGAAAAGCAAGGTCAGTTTCCTGCAGCCCCACGTGCCTCTGGAGACCACCGCGTTTTCCTGGAACACAGACCCACGGTGGGTCACATAACAGCAAACAAGGGTTGTTGTTTTGATTATCTGTGTATTCAAATCCAATATTCCTGCAACCCAGTAACTACGTGTCTGCTCAACTCCGCGAAGGAGGGATGCGTCAAGGTTAGATGTGTTATTTCCACCAGATGTGAAAGCTGTTTCTAAATTTAAGGACTGCTATATTATCATTCTGAGCGTGTCACGTCCTAATTTGAATTTCGTAAATCAGAGTACACAAGAGGTAGGCATTAATCAACTACAACAAATATATCTTTATGTGTATGTGCGTGTGTGTAAGTGTGAGGCATATTTGATTTACAACTAACGTACAGCAAATTATTATACGTCTATTTAATAGCCCAGGGCTGTAATCTAAGTAGTACATGGAGCCACAGAGACATCATTCTGTCAGCTTGCCTCCACCACATCAATAACATGAGGAGAATATGATTATATTATATTATTATATTACGCTGCACTAATGCAAAAAGTCACATATGCCAAAAGAATGATGGATGGGTATTTTTTTTAAGAAGACTGTAAAAATACAATTATTATACTACTGCTTCTAATCACATCTTCTTCTCCATGCAGGTTGTTACATGTGACATCTTCAAACGTCCGCTTCCTTTCCAGAGACTTTATCCTTTTTATTTTAATCAAGATGCCCTTGTGCTCATTTCCTCGCACAGACTGAATCTGGAGTCCACCTGAATACAGTTCAAATAATTAATAAGTCAAAGGCTTTTGCCTCCACCCTTATCACTTCCTCCATATGTTTCATAAATTAATTAATCCTTGCTCCGGCAGAACACAGCAATCACCGGACATTATTATGAAAGAGAACTGACCCTTGCTATTTTAAGTTCACCGGGATTACTATGATTAAGCTATCATGTTATAAGTGCCTTGCTTGGTATTATTTCACTTAACAGTGTTGGTGAAGCAGTGGTTGTTGAGATAAAAAAAAAAAAAATGTCCAGATTAAAAAAAAAAATAAAAAAGAAAGGCATCAAACCCACACTGAATTCAGAGCCGCTCACAGTTCCTCTCTTTAAAAAATGAACCTTGTTGCTATGACCCACTCTTTGGACTGCAGGCTCTGCTCCTGAGCGAAACACTCTGCTGTAATGTAATTTGCGGGTATAGATACTGACAGAAATTATGAATCTTGCCCTTGTCGCGGGGAGGGAGAGAGCAGTTCCTCTTACACTAAAAATATCCAGCGAAGTGGAGCGTCCTCCAGCAGCACCGCTTTAAAAGCTATCTCCAGCAGAAGCAGCGCAGTAAATGTAACCTCTTCTTCCTAATCGTGAAAGACAATGGCACTCACACCTACACACACTTTTTTTTTTTTAATCTATTCAATTCACTCTTAAATTGTAATTGTTGAAGATTAAACAGCAAATCCTTCAGGAAATTGAGACATTATAAGAGGGCTATAGAATGCTCTTGGCTCAGTTATGTTACGATTAAGATATTATTGTTTTTGATTGCCCAACGGTCCCACAGTCAATAACACTGAAGCTTACAACACACAGAGCTATCAATATGTACCATCCCTCATCTCTCATTTACAGATGTGAAGAATGACTTTCCTAATAGATGGAGACAGAAACAGCTACTCAAAGAGGAGAGCTCCACCCAGCAGCTGCAGTCAGTCTACCAATGAACTGGTATTACAGTCTGTTAGTCAGCCAGTACACTGACTGCTGGGGTGACCTAGACTCTGAGTCAGTCCCTCGGTGGGAGTGGTGGTTAATGGTAGCTCAGGCATATGTTATCCAAACATTTTTAGTTCATTACATACACTGGTGGATGCAGGTCAGCCTAAGACAACAAAGGGCTGAGTCCATGATGATTTCATTATTACTATTATCAACCACATTTTAAACCGTAAATCTTATTTACAGCATTTACAGTACCTCAGCAGCCTCTGGTCCACTAGCCTACATCTGTTTTTTGACTGATAGCTACGCCAGAATAAGTGATGTCATGATATGGAACAGGACACATGTTTGGATTTAAGAGTTCAGTGTTTTGGACTTTAAAAATAATATGAGTCGGAAGAATAGTTTGCTAAAAATAATGAAGGTGCTAGTGTAATCTAGTGTAAAATTTGCTAAATATTTTTTTGTTCTTATCATAAGGACAGATTACACAAATTAAAAACACTATAGGTTGATTCCTTTTTTAATCATCATTGTGGATATTTATCTCAAGTCACATTAAATAAACAGCTGTACGGGCAGCACTTAGCTCAGTCGGTAGAGCGGCCGCCCATATGCAAAGGCTCGCTGCGGCTGATCAGGGTTCGAGTCCCGACCTGTGGCCCTTTCCCGCATGTCATTCCCCATCTCTCTCTCTCATATTTCCTGTCACTCTTCAGCTGTCTCTATCTAATAAAGCTTGGAAAGGCCAAAAAATAATCTTGATCTCAACATACTACATAGGTTTCTTCCCCACAATTACATCCATTTGAGCTTTTCATCAGCAAAAATGCAACAAATTTCTAATTCTTTGTTAAACAATAAATATCACAGATTTACTTACTGACTTACTAACACACGAGCACTCACACTGTAACATAAAGCTGAACCAAAAGGTGAACCATAACAGCCGACTTATTATCACTTGTTATAAGTGTCACTAGAAGCATGCCTTCCAGGTCAACCAACACGCAATTTGCATGTTGAGCTGTTGCTCACAGAAACATACGCCGTTGTCTCGCCGCTCTCTCGACTGCAAAGCATAAACTGTGACATAAGCTGCATGCAGTACATTTGGGTTGGTGTACCATAACTGATGTTTCAGGGACCAGAATTCCCATTATGGGCATGTGAATGACAGCAGGCAGAATTGGCTGTCATTCAAAACATCTTTGTCACACAAAAGGACAGCTTCATTTGAACCTTTTTTTCATGGGACCCCCTGAGGTGATTGAGAGTTTTGGCAGTTGGCACGCTGGACGTGGTTTATTCTGCCTTCTCTTCCTCCTCTCAGATGCATTTCATACCTATAGACGTGTGTATTGTATATCAAATGCCAGACAGACCACAGTTTGCTTGTCATCTGAGGTGCAACCCGTGTGCAATCAGTGAAGTGTACTCAGCTCCTTTATTAATACAGGTGGATCACACAAATCACAGCAGGAGCTGTGATGAATTGCGGTGATTGCGCATTCTGCTGTATTTACTGAAGTTCATTTGATTTGTAAGGGTCAGTTTAACATAGAAATGAACCCACCTCTCAAAAAGCAGGCACAGATATGTGCATAAATATTAAAGAAATGTTGAAGGTGATGAAAAAGTAGATTTACACAACCTGACCTTGTACGTTCGACAAAAATCAAAATGGTGTGAGAGAGCTGTGCTGAATGAATTCGATAAAAGAACTTAACAAGTTTTTCTAGACAGAAAACAAGCAGTAACAATAACAAATGAGCAGACAATAGTACAATAATAATAAGAAATGAATGCAGCATCTGATCTGTTGATAACATGAAACAAAGAGAGAGGAGTCGTGTGCTCATTAAATGCACTTCAATTACCATTTAGCAATTCTGATTTATTTGATTTAATTACGTTTTTGAATTTAGTATTACTACATCTTCTTGGAAAGTGATGAGGCTAGGTGATCTCAGACAAATCTCACTTTTCAAGCCAACTGTGGCTGCACACAAGAGCCCAACTGATACCAGATTTCTGGGGTTAATGCAATAAACGTTATTGTCCAAAATGACATCAGCATGAGTGTAATAATTATAGATAACTATGCATAAAAATCAGAAACATAATTAAAAGACCTATTTATTAACACCATCTATCACAATATTTTCTGAATTGTGTTCTGCACATCAGTACAGATATATCTGCCAATAAAGCAGACTACCAGTATATCAGTTGGACTCGAGTGCACACTGAAAAAGGATAGAGCTAATATATATTAAAACTTTCATGTAATAAGATGTATGATTTATCAGTAGTAGCACGACCTACCCAAAACAGAAAGTATTTTAGTAGATTAGATTAGATTTGTTCAGCCATGTCACTCAAACCGAAGCGGAGACTTGCAGTAATAATAAGCCTTCTCCTCTCTACAACACACGTACACGCAGGAGTACGTGCCAGCAATACGGTATTACATAATGGAAATGCTATTTTATCAAATGTAGACAGACAGGCACAGTGAGATTAAGGGGTATCAAGAAAAGACTCCTCAGATGAGACAGTAATTAGTGCAAGAATATGTAAGTACAAGGCAGTCGCGGCTCGTGAAATTGTTGCATCACATTTACAAAAGGTCACAGTTAAGATGCCAACCAAGCTCTCAGTAACTGTCACCATCCAACAAAATCAAACTGTTGCAGAGCCTTTCCCCATGAAAAGCAGCAGCTTGCGAGAGCTGTCTGCCAAACACGACTTTATTATAGAACGGAGTCTGACAAAACGAACATGAACAACACAATCTTTTATTAACTGTATAATAAATCATGTGGGAGTTAATGCCTGAAATTTTTAGCACAATAGATAGAGGTGCATGTGGGAGTTTGCCTGCGTGACAACACAAACAGGCTTCGTTGACTTAAATATTCAAAATGGATCATCCTGCAGGCTGCGAGCAAGCAGGAGACGTCACTTTCATACCTCTGGCTCCCACGATCAGTATATTCTGCCTGGAGTGTCATGTCCTGTAAATCAGGCAACTCCAATCTCCGGTCTGGGCTGCCTCCCCGGTACTGAGCCTCTCTCTCATACTTCAGTAGCCGACTGCCTACTACCACTTGCATGCTGATTACAGTATCAAGAGCAGTGGAACGGAACATACACTGGCTTCTCTCCAAAGTGTGATACAACAAGGGACTCTATCAGCATTTTATATCCTCTGGCATGCTGTAAAAGGAAGAAACTTGACACATAAAGGTGGAGTTTTACTGTTCTGGCTCTTTAAGCAAACCAAACATTTAGCTAAGAACACCACAAGCAGACGTATCACTTTGATCGTGAAGCGCATTCCTATTAGTTTCTCCTGTACTATGTCTTGTGTTATTATCTGCTCGCTTAGTAAGCTTAGTGGACTGGAGCACCAGGAAAGGTAACACTTACCATCACGGTAATCTATAACCGTATCAAAGTGGTCTTTGTAACAATAAAATCCCCTGCTGATGGTCACTAAAACCATGTTGTTGCATGAGAGGAGGTTCAGGGAGAGGCCATGTTTTTGGCCCATTGTTTCCAGATCAGCAACTCTGGCCACAGTTGCCATGGCTGCTGCTGTGCCCACCTTTTCCTGGACATATAAGGCTGGACGGCAGCAGCAGCAGCAGCAGCAGCAGCAGCAGCAGCCACATGCACATGCACTGACCTCGGGCTTACAGCTGCAACTGCTTCCAGGGTCATCTGGATGTAGGGTACGCCCTGCAGTGATTTAAGGATTTCAGCTAAAGTCAGCTTTTAAATGTCAAGTAGACAAGGTCACAGAGAGAGCTTTAAGAGCTGCTTTATTTGTTTACATTACGATACAACCTCGGTTTCATCCACAAGGCCTCTCAGCTGTCACAGGCACATAGAAATGCACAGCAGAAAAAGAGATTGAGGGAGTTGACTTTGATTCACTTTGATAGAGCGTGTCTGAAAAATGAAAATACCTCTCTGTTAAAGTGTCACTTCAGCTTCACTTCGCTCTGCCGAGAAACATAATGCAACGTTTAGCGTGGAGAGCTACACTGTGAGAATGAGAGACTGCCTGTGATATCGTCTACTGGTGCACTGATCCCCACAGTGTATTCAAGAAGATGAACGTGCGAAGAGACGGGCAGACACAAATTGTACAGAGAGAACACTTGAGCAGGAACCTTTTCCCTCCACTCAATTAACCAAACAGCATTCTAGAGTGCATCCCCCTCCCAAAATGACAAATGACCGGTCAACATCTAAAGCAAACAATAAAAGTTGAAAGCAAACTGCGTAAGGCCACGTCAACCAAAAGAACTCCATTATTCGGTTAACTTGGGAGTGCATTCCAAGCACAGTATCATTGTGCGACTCCTTCCAGCTTTGTTTTTCCTCTCAGTGAGGACTAAAAGCACCAGAGAATCAAATGTTTAAATTGGCCAGAGAAGGCGTATACAACAACTTTCCCTCAGACAAATACTGTACACTTCAAGAAAGTTCTTCAAGCGGAGGCTATACACAAGAGGCCTGCAGACAAATTGGAAGCCTTTTTTGAAACATCTGAAATGGAAATGTTTCAAAGTAACACGTGTTTTAACAAGATTTATCTGGTTTTCTGGTATAATCTACTGCTACAGTCCCCAGGTGAGGAGAGGGGTTAGATAAAATAAAAACATTCCTCATTTGTGCTAGCATATTTACAGTATATAGGCATATCCTCCTAAGAAAATAACATATTTCAGGTGTTTAAAACATTCATAGCAACAGTAAAAACTTGATTGTGATGCTCTTTTCCTTACACAAAAAAAAATGAAATAAGCAGAAAAAGTTCAAGAGCAAGCAATACATCCTGATTTGAAGTCAAAAGTTCATTTGCAAAAACAGAAATATATCATTTTTATTTATTATCTTAAATCATTTTTTTGGGTGCATTCCCAGAAATTGTTGGGTTACGATAAGATATCTCAATTCTTTCTAATTTTCCTCAATAAGGTTTTTTCTGTGCATACCAGAATATATCAGTCAGTGTTGGTTTGTCCATTTTGAGAATGGGTTTTATCTCTGTTATAACTGTTTAAGAGGCGACTACTCTGATATGGTTTGTTGAATGTATATTTCAATTTCAAGTAAAATTCCTCATTTCGGAATATACTCAAACAGACATGACATAATCTGGCTAGTGACATAGATACACAGCTATGTTAATAACAGCTCTTGTAACCTGTTCCTCTCTACCCCTGGGATCTAGGACATCTGGGATGAAATCTGTAAGACATACATTACAGCAAACAATATCTTCAATACTGGGACAAAAGGATCATATAATGAGAAATACCTCAGCTATCAAATGATACTTATACATTGTACTGGTTACCCCCAATTACTGGATATCCACGCCTAAACTGCATCCAAGTGTTCCTGATTACTCGAAACAAACATCTCAGGCTTAAATCTGTCTTATAAACATCTGGTCAACTAACCACCCACCCACACTCAGCATGCATACCCCTAGCATATTGTGCAACAGGGTCAACTGAAGAGAACCATGCTGACTACTTGAAATTCTTTTTCCACATGCTTCCAGTGAAGCAGAGTCCAGAGATACAACGCTGGTCACATCTTGCTGCTGGACCTATACTGTGATAGAGAGAGAAGTGGCATGATATGGAGCACACCATGTAAGGGATGCTGCCATGCTTAGTTAAGGACTCACAGGCTCACTATTTCATGCTCCACATCTGCTGGTTACCATAGCAACCCTGGTTTTGGGCAATTCCCAGGTCAGGTGGCTTCTGTCAGCTCCAAAAGAAAAAAAAAATAAGGCCTCTCCTAAGCAGTGCAGTTTGCAAAAGAATCTGGTGAATGATAAAAGGCTCTGACTTTCATTAGTGGTTCTTAAGATGGTCGCTGAAGTTTCCTCGATGGCTACACACGGTCAGTGTTTAAAGAGACGAGCCGTCACTGCTACAGATCAACTGAGGGGTGTCTGAACTGAACTTACTGCGTAGTTTCTCACGAGGCTAGATATAAAGACTCAACTGTAACTGTATTTCACAAAATAACTGAAAATACAAAATAAAACCAATGCACATACAGGAGGGGGGGGGGGCATTATGCAAGACCGACACTATTATTACTGCTGAATCACAGCTTTTGTGACTCAGCAAAATATAAGCTACAAGACCAAAAGCAACAAAACTGAACAAAGACCTCTCCCATACACAGTCATGCTACATTTGTAAATGCAGTCACTGTTCTATGTAGTTTCACTATGCTTCTTCTGCAGTTTTGTGAAGACAAGCTAAAGGAAAGACACATCTGCTTTTCATCTGTGCTTCATTGTTTATGCTTCATCCATGCAAAAACACCGTAAATTGCAGAGGATTTGGTATAAACTAAATGCATTAGTGTGAACCACAATAAATGGATCAGAAACTCAGACAAGAATGGCTGTATATCAGAAGGGCTTTACAATTACAAGCTGGTCATTATGACAGCATGGGTGCAGTTGAATGCCCCAGTGTGGGTTGCATACAAACAGAAGCAGCGGGAGCCGATCATTAGGTGCAGGCGTCCACAGGGCCGGGTCCCAGTAGCTCAGCCGGAGCCTGTGTGAGAGGTTCTCCGTCTCACTGGGGAAGTCCAGAGGAAACATGCCGCAGGCCAAGCACTCCCCAGTTCCCCTCTTTTTAACCTGATTACTGTAATGAGCTTAGAGACTGTTGGATGCACAACATCTAATGTGGACGCAGACAAACACACTCTACTCGCTCTCACTGGCAGCTGAATGCAAAGCGCGCCATCAGGCTCAAACCCGGCATCGCTAGATGGCTCGTTGACCATAGAAATCGTTAGGGTAATGGATGTGAACGGGAAAATTGCAATTTCGTTGAAGGTGAAGCAGGTTTAAAGGGTGGCTCGGAGAAAAAAAATGTGTAACATAATAACGTGTAATATATATATGACATTTGAGCATAAAGAAGCCCATAGTTACTTATCACTTCTTTTCAGTTAAATACATTTGACCTTGATTTGAGCACTATAAGCACTGCACCACACAGCCAACATAATTCAAACCGCGCATCCTGCAAACAGGTGAGAAATACTTAAATCACAGTTAGCCACCATCAAGAAGATGCTGAATCTGTGTCTGCATACTAATAAATGCTAAGGATATAATTGGATAGTCTGAGTCATATAACCTTGAAAGTAATGATTTCGGCTGTGCAACGCTGTCCACTGGTCCATGAATAGTTGGTTGGCATTTAAAGCAATCTGACAAACGTCAACAACAAAAAAACACCAAGATGCCCCCAACCCCTCATGTTCTCAGTAGATAAGTGCATCATAAACATCCACAGAGGAAAAAGATACTAGCGCACATGAAGGATACCAATAAATGGTGCAAAAACACTAAGTTTAAAATGTGAATGTAATATTTCCACATAAATGGGACTTCCGTACATCACTGTCTGTATAATATAAATGATCTTCCTATTAACGCTAGTGCCAAGCATGGGGACACCAGGACATCTGCCAGGTTGTTGCACCTGTTGGTTGTTACAAGAGTATCAGGAGGGAGTAACATGGGAGTTACTCTACCAGACACAACGTGTGAAGTTCTTGTATGATTAATAGGCTCATCACATCATATTGCTAATTACTGTATGTATGTTGACTGAACAGCAGTGAACAGCTACAAATAGAACCTCTCTCTAGTTGCAAGCTTACTACTTTTCAAGGTAGCTAGTTAATCAGGGTGCACAGCAGCTCTAGAAGAGCAGGAAAATAAAACATTTCATTCACACTTTGCCAAATTTGCATCCCAACGTTTAGATATATTAAGCCACTGGTTCTCAAACTGTGGTACGAGAACCATATACTATCAAAAAATGACACATTTTCAAATTAAAATAAATTATTGTATGTGCTAAAATGTGACAGCAAGATAGTTAATGGAGACGCAATCATGGCTCCGGAGAAGTGCGGCTCAGGAATCCCTCTTTTCCACCAAACAGTTTTGGTTCTTGAATCGGTTCTGTTCAAAAATGAATCTTCTTTCTTCTTTCATGATGGTAGTACTTAGAGACCCAAATATTTTCTGAGGTGGTACACGGTGTAAATCGTTTGAGAAACACTGTATTAAGTGATGCAAGTAGACCAATGGCTTGTTCTCAACACAGTTGACACTGAAAACTTTTGCTCTAAAAGTATATATATATAAACATTTGGCAATTCCTCACAAGTTTATTATTGCATTTGTATAATTAATGTCCAAGGAGCCTTTGACCAATTCAATATTCATGCAATTGCTTCTACTGAATTAAAAAACGAATTAAACTGTACATATTTAATTGCGATGCTTTAGCAAAAACACATGAACATACTATACCAAGAAAGGAGAAAAGAGTGGAAGCTTAAGGCATACCAACACATTTTCAAACCTGCTGTGCACAACTCTGCAAAACTGAGCGTAGATTTAAATAGCAATGTGGGAGGTCCTCCACAATTACTGTATTTATACATATCTTTCATAATATTCTCCCTTACATTTTATGGAATATAAGTAACTCTAATACCAAGGTTTCAACCAATTATGTTTCAAAGATGAACAAATAAACAGCATCAACAACCCTCTGGGAACCTGGGCAAAGTATTTAGATGATTTAGTGACCAAACTATACTTTACAGGGGCAGTTATTTTCCTCCCTGCAATCCAAGTGTAATTAAGTCTTTTACACTGCTGGTCAAAGGCCGAGCATTTAGTAAAGGACAAGGCGAATAAGAGCAGTAAGAGCAGTCGTGTTCTCAAATCGACAGAAACTATTCTGTCCTTGTAGAAAATATATTTTAATGGCTTACACTGTGCTGATTAAAAATCCATGAAACTGCAATATTTCAAACAAGGCCCAGTCAGTCTTGGTATGAGCTACATAAAGATACACATAGAAATTCCTGTAGGAGCTATTAGAGGAAGATGAGGTTTGATTCATGCTTACAAGCAAAGTGAATTTCCTACCGGCTGAATCTACAAATCTCTCATGAGTACGCTGCATCCCTTGAATTACACCGTCGTTATTTCACATATCTGCAGGTTTATTGTTGTTTTCTTTCAAAAGAGGAACAGGATTTCCTTAAGTGGCACAAAAACACTGTCCATTTAGGGTTCGTGTGTTCATGTGTATGTATATACTGTAACACAAAACCGAGTCTGGAGCCAGCATGTGACATCTCAAGGTTAGCGAAACTCAAGCCCATTAGAAAAAAAAAAAAGAAAGCTTTTCTCTGTGTTGATTTACCTTAAGTCCACTCAGTAATGGGTAAAGGAGGCATATAATGAGGGAATGAGAAGGATCCCTGGCGTGCGGTGCAGACTCCATTGTGATGTTTGCAGAAAAAGACGTTCTACCTTTGCATCACAATACCTACAAACCACCAGCCTTCCCTTAATTTTCAAACTTGCATCTATATTGAATACATCACGGCTTACAACTCTAAATACCTGTAGTTCTAATACTGTCTGTTGGAGATGTATGTTCCTCTAAGAGCACAAAAATAAAACATCTACCTGCCACATTGTCATGCTAATCTCGGTTTTCTTTACAGTGTCATCTCCACGGGAGAACACGCTCATTTCAAGCTCATCATCTAAGACACTTAGCAGCTTTAAATAATATTTTAAGCCTGATGTCTGTACACATCAGTTAGCTCTCTCTGACGACTATTCAGCCAGAGAAATTAAACTGCGGGAGAGGCAGTCTTATCATTTCTGTCTGAGCACCATTTCTGCACCAATTTCAGGCTCTGTACATGCCATAGAGAAAATAAGCACAAAGAGAATACAGTCTTACAAAACGATGACATTTATAAAACACAGGGTATACTGTGAAAGAATATATTCTCTCCTATTTTTAGTCATGCTAGCGGCGTGGCCCTAGGGAGTCGGTGGGTTGATCCACCATTTTGGTTCAGGCTGATACAGTATATTTCAACAACTACTGGGTGGATAATGAAACTCAAACAGGATGAATCCCTATACCTTTGTGATCCCCTGACTTTTCTTCCAGCACCATCACTGCGTCAAAATTCAATTTGGCCACTATTTTGGTTAATGGCCACATACCTGAGCTCAGCTCCACTTTGTGTTTAGCGCTAATTAGCAAAAGTTGCCATGCTGGCACTTATAACTGAGATGATAACAATAAATATTGAACCTGTCAAATATCAGCATGTTTTTGTGAGTGATAGCATTCAGCTCAAAGCACCACTGACAATGCAAAGCCTCACAGAACTGCTATCATGGCTGTAGACTCAGTCTTGTTCCATATTTTTGGGATAACGCAGCAAAAACAACAAAATATATTAACTCTTCAATGTTGCTTCACAGAAAACATCTGTCAGATGTCGAACTTTTTGAACCGTATGCTCTGAACAGCTCATTCAAACAGTCCAAATACTTCACATAACTGAATGTGACTTTGATGTTGAGGGATATAAAAGTCTCTTTCATAACTTATTCTCATCATCTGCTCCTGATTTCTGGTTATGGCGAGTTAATTGCACACTCAGCTGAACTTATGCAGCAAAATAGACTTCACACTTCATCATATCATTTCATACAGCATCATACCGCAGTGTATCAGCATAATGGTAAATTTAACATTTTCATGTGGCTGATTGTCACATTCCGTACACCAGAGGTTATTCTTAGGGCTTACTGCTGAATGCTGTCAGTTATGAGAAACCCAGCTACTGTATAGCTCAGCGATTTGATCCACTAATTGCTTCAATGAATTCTGCGACCAAAGCACACGACTCGCTAATGCTGACACAGACTTCTAATTAGTTAAGTGGGGGCATTCAGCCAGCTGATAACTTGAATTCTTATTATTTCTGCTTTTTGAGTAACTATAATAACATTTTATTATCTGCACTAAACACAACACCTACAAAACAAATGCTTATCATCAGCTTATTTAAATGACAGCTATGGCAATCTATCATTAATTAGGGAATGCAGCGATAGCATGGATCCAAACATGGCAATCATCTGCCACAGAGAGAGTATGTGGGTTTGAATTTCAAGTAAAGACATCATCAGGTGAAAACGACAGGACCTAAGGTGGGCTGAATGACACCTGGGTGCACTTACTCAATCAAAGTGGCCATGCTGTGAATTATGCACAACTTTAAGCCATAATATAATTTAAACAGGTGAGTAAAAAAAAAAAAAAAAAAAAAAAAAAGTACCCCCTGTACAGACCAAAACTGTTTTTTGAACCAGGCTGTGACCATGTTTATTTCTGTGTGAAGTTGGGCATTTTAATTATGGAGATTGACTCACTTCTGCAGCCTGTCTCGAGCAGCAGCAACTCGAAGAATTACAGTTTTTAGCACTTCCACACTGGCTTCTTTTCCCAGCCATGGAGGTTGCCGCTTGCTTCTTATCCTAGACAAAATATTTATCATCATACCAGTTATCACTCATATCAGTTAATGTCCTCAATTAAAAGCCTAGCAACTGCTGGTCTCTTTATCTACTCTGAGCAACATCTGGGTATTATCAAACTATCATTTAAAAAAACGTGTAAGTTTTTTCCCCTTAGGGATCAATGAAGTTTGTAATTAATAGAATTAACTAGGCTCCAGTATGGATTAAATTGGCTCCTTTGTCCAAAACATTATTATTATTATTTTTTTTTTTTACAAACTTTTATGTTCATTAAGAGCCAGAAAGGGTGCTCAGGGTGAACTGTGTTCACAAGGTCAACAATCTTCTATCTGATCTATTAAATATTTGAATTTTAAATTCATGAGTGCAAGGCATGGCCTTCTATTGCATGTATTCAGTTTGGCTATTTAGGCTATATAGGTTCTCTTCACTGCGAAGAGAACCTGTGTAGCTCTCACAAAATGGAGGAGCATGTTGTGTATTTTGGATTCTTCAGCTGAGACACGGTGAATCAATTCAACAGTGTAGTTTATGATTTTTTTTTCTCTATCGACCAACTGATTGATTTGAAGAGCACCTGGAGTTTAGTTAACCGTGATTTTCTTTGGTTGAATACAGCCTGTGTTGAAACTACACAACAATTCCCCAAATGAGCAGCACATGGCTGCTAGAAAAAACATAATGGCATCTCTCACTGTGATTAGTCATAGAAGATGGCAGAACTAGAAGCGTATACAGTTTTCAAATGTCCCAAGGGTTTACAAAGAAATACTCTTAAGGCATTTCGATACAAACTTGATTGTAAGGATTAATCACAAGTCTGGTGTTGATACTTCAAACGCCCTGTCTGCAGTGTGCCACAGACACGATGCATCATATGATGCACTTCAAAACTGATATGGCATTTGGTCCTCACACTTTAACATCACGGCACCTTGAGGGGAAATACAACGTGAAAAGGTTCTTTCAACTGATGCAGCCATAAAATAGATGTCTTATAGTTTCTTGCAGACAAGCCAATGTATTGATCATTCAGTCAGAATGTGCTCTAAAATGTGCACATCTCTATGGAGCACATGTCTGCAGGGGCCATCTTAAAGGATGTAGAGAGGTTTAAACAGGGACTTTTTAATACATTTGTTTGTAATTTGATTGTAAAAGGACTGCAACAAATGATAATTTCTGTTGAAGAAATGATTGATATGTTAATTGTGGCATGCCCTGGCAGTTCACTGGGTGTACACCTCATGTACTAAGGCTGAGTCCTTATTGGGTTTGATTCCAACCTGCGGCCCTTTGCTGTATGTCCTCCCCTCTTTCTCTTTCTCCATAGTTTCCTGTTTATATCAGTCTAAATGATCACAGTCGATAAGCAACAAATCCTCACATTTGGGAAACCCGAGTGTTTGCCGTTATTCCTCACAAATTACTGACCAAATTAAAAAAGTAATTACTGGATAATCAACTGTCTGTGTCAGTAATCCCCCGTTGATCAACAAATCGAAAAATAGTTTCAGCACTGGATTATAACACACTGCACTCACTGAACAACACACTGTCCCTGTGTCAAGAAACTGACTCATAACTCATATTGAAAACAGCAGATTATTAATATTTTAAACTATCCAAAGAAAGGTGCACAATAAAGTAAACATGAAATTATTTTAGCCCTTATGAGACAATGAACTACCAAACAAAGACTTTTTTTTATCCGTTAAGGTGTAATGAGGGCTCAAGACATGCAAATGTGGAGAGATGGTGGATGGATGGAGTAATGGGCAGCCACAGCACCCTGGGAGCCGTTAAGGGTACATTGCTTAAGCGCACCTCTGCAGTGCCCAAGAGGTGAACTGGCACCTCTCCAGCTACCAGTCCACCTTCCATACTTCGGTCTATGCTGGACTTGAACTGACAGACAGAGCTACTGCCACCCCAGTGTATTTGCTGATAGCAGCTCTCTCCACCTCACTCTCTCTTTTCTAGCATGAATGAGAAACTACATTGAGTGTAAGTGACAGAAGCCCCATCTACAGCCAGCTGTAGAAACACTGCGGTTCAACATGGTCCATATCCGAGTAACAAAAGCATAATGATTCTTAGTTTTAGGTGATTATGCACTTATAAAAATATGTGTAGCCATATTATCTTCCATTTTTTTGCCATATACTGTACTGTACACCGGACCTTTAAAGTAGTTTAAAATGGCACAAATGATTCAGCAACAGTTATATTCACATTGTGTCTACCCTTGTTTTGACATTGATAGAAAAGACAGGCAGGAAGAGGGGTACTGGGTGAGTGCGTAAGTATGAAAGCAGGCAAGCATTCAAGCAGGCAGGCAGGGAGGCAGGCGGGCAGGCAATGAATTGTGCCCTTCTCTGTTCTCTAATAACTGGACAACCCATCCATTTCATCGTTGCCTTTCTGCAGATCTCTGACAGGGGGTAGTATCATCCGAATCATTGGCAGAGATGTGTGGGAGTGAAAAGAACCTGCCAACCTCCACATCCAACTTGGGTTAACAAGACAAAAAGTTCCGCTCCAAAGATCTGTAGAGCAGAGCAGAGGAGGCCCGTGGTACCGAGTGCCATCTCTGCTGCTCTCTCTTAAACTTCTGCATCTAATTGTAAGGCTGAGCACACAGCTGTGAGATACAGATTCTTTAATCTCTCCTTTTATACGACATCGTCATGTAATCTCCATCTAGCTACCCAGGGAGCAGCCATAGAGGCAGGAAATGAAATCAATGCTGTGTCTCTGCGCTGGGTGTTACTTCATTAGCATGGGTACTACAGATGTTGCAGTAAATCTGATTTATGAAAGGGCGACAACGAAAGCAGCACAGACAGACGGAGGGATTCATAATAGGGGATGATAGGGGCACCCAATGTCCTCCGTTTCACCACAGCTTTACCAATGTGTGACAGAGGGCGAAGAAATGGGAACAGTTTCCTCTCTAACATACGACATACTTTACTTGCTGCAGCAATTTACCATTTCGATCCAGGGTTGTATGTTGTATGAAATGCTGCGAGAGTCTGATTTTCTAAGCTTGTAAGTGATTTTCATTACCTCAATATCGTGACAAAAAGTCAAGAAACTAGAAATCGATTTACAAGGAATAGAAAAGGCAGGTAGAGTACGACCTGCAGTGAAAATCACGAGGCATGCATTACACAGAAATCAATTAGAATTCCAGTGCACTCGTTTCCCCCTGCACTCAATGTGTTAATTTGTTATGTGTTATTTTTACTCTCGCACAAAACAATCAGTTTCATAATCGTGGCTATAAATTGCAGCGTGGATGCTGCTAACAATACATAAGCCAGCACAGTTAAGTAAACTGGGTTTAATTGGGTTCATTGTTAATCTTCCCTCCATCCTTTGTCACATTATTAAGCTATAAGCTTAACATTTCTGGCAGGTTTGACATTTAACGCTTGTGGGCTTTAGTGCAAACCTCTCCTTCACACCACAGGGCAAGGAAAGGTTCATTATCCTGCTATCTTATCAGCAATATTCCACTCATAACAAGATGCAAAACGACAATATATCCGAACACACAATCCAAATAAAAAAAAACAAACATTTTACTATAACTGCACCAAAATAATTAAGCCTAGCAAGTGAGTGTTTTTTCATTAGGAAACAATGTTTTGGGGTACATCTGGGCACCAGCTGTGGCAGCACAACAGCATTCACAGGTCAGTAGGTCAAGAACCTTCTGGAGTGACGACATCTAAACCCATGGTAGCTATGGAGAGATTATGGAGAAGTAAACGACACAGGCTATACTGTTGGCTGCTTATAGGAGAGCCACTGATACACTCTCCCCTCCCCATTTCTGAAAAACAGAGATTCCAAATGATTAGTTGTGCACTCCCGTGGGACAGAGAAGCTAAGGAGGGGGATGTGTAATTCAATTAGTCCCATGGTTCTGCACCAAAGAAGGCAGACAGATCCATCTCATTGAGACATCCAGGATGTGCAGGCCTGGTGTATGCACAGAAGATATTGGCAGCGCATCATTAGTGCTGCTGGTTTGAATTAAAGATTGTCTCACTCACTAAAGGACTGCTGGGAATAAATAAACCCAGAAAAATCTTAGAACTAGCACCAGAGTAGTCCTAAAATACTCTCAGCAATCCTTATCTACACAGCAGAGCTGGTGAATGAGGAGGCCTTGCAGTCTGAAGCTAGTGTAGCAGAGAGCAGAGTGAATGGCCTAACATAACAGGCCAGCCACGTTCTTCCCAATGTCTCTGAGCTTGTGCCATGTGTCGAGGATGCCGTCTCCCACTGAAGTTGCATACAGATCGGCTTTTCAGAGCACAGCCTCCTCCGCCGTCTCTTTGTCCCTTCTCCCAGTGGGGAATTTATAAAGCTTCACAGTGACTCGCTCCATGAGATTCCTGTAATTTATGACAGCCTTTTCCCGGGCAGAGAGAAATCAAATCAAACTGTAAATATAGTGCATGTTTCCCAGTATGAGCTGTTCACATACGAAGACCATATATCACAAATAAATGCCAGAAATACTGACAGTCATTAAATAACAGCATCAATAATCCCACATGTGGCAGCGCTACATTTGATTTTGGATTATGATAAAGGCAGAAACAAATCAGAGGAAATGAGGGAAGTACCAGAGGCACCGAGCGGCACATCATCCACTTTATACTGTCTTTAAAGGGGGGACCGCCAGCCGCGGTCATTAGTACCAGAATGACCCTTGACCTGAGGCTGGGGAAACACACCTGGCTGTGTTATATGACTCCATCCCAGCCGGGCTGGAGCAAGATGGTGTCATCTTGTGGGTATATAGCCTCACAGGGGTAGCGTGTCCACTGCGAGTGAGCCGCTACCCTCCATTGGCCACAGGTCCATCAATCTCCTGTCTGACGAAACTGAAGACTCAACGGAGAGAGAAGCAAACATCTGCCATGTAGTGGACTGAACAGATGGTGATGGTGGCAAGAAATTAACACTGTATCATTTTAAATGTAGACACAGCATCTCCATTTGGGTGAAAGAACAGATACGTATATGCAACTTCAACACTTTTCTAATAATAAAAGAGCATTTATTGATTGTTATTTGTCTCTTTTTTTAATGAGGGTGCATTATATATTCTTTTAGAAATATTTAGAACACCAATCTGCCTGCTGCCCTTGCAATCTGTTCACATCCATCAGTATGAAAAAATCTTTTGATGTTTTCTTGATAAAGGGAATACTGCATATTGTACAGGAGCATTCTAGTAATGACAGCGGCGAGTATGCAACAGCTAAGGCAGGGTCTTTCTTATTTAGCGATGCAGTTTTGTCATGGGTGAGTTCATACAACGTGGAAGTCCTAGCTGCAGCATTTCTTGTGCCAACATACATAACATGTGCCATGCTTTCATATATTCCTGAGGCTGTTCCCACAGAGTCAACAGAAGATGAAAGAGAGATTGTATGGGCACTTGTGTGTTTGCATGTACGACAGACGGAGAGAGAAAATGCTGTGATCCATGTGTGCTAGGCCCGCAAGTCATCCTCAAATGCCATGGAATTAGGCACTATGCGACTGCACAAGTGTCCTCGGTAATCCAAATCAACAGCGTCCTCTTCCCATCCACCTATGCCATCTAGATTGACGGAAACGTGACACCCGCTTCAGTATTTCATGTGGATTATAATAAATCCACAGAGGTGCCAGCAGCGTTTCAGCCGCAGCAGTCAAAATTGAAAATGTTCTTTCTGAAAAAAGGTGGTTAGTTTTTTAAAAAAGTGATGATGTTCTTCAAGGTGTCTTGAGATGCTCACATTGGTGCCAAATTTAACGGTCTAGGCTTTATGATTAACCTTTAATATGCATAAAATATCTCTTTTCCGCTGGGACCACAACATTCATCAACTGTATTGGTAGCACACAGGATTGCTTTTTTTTCCGCTACAGATCTCATGTCTGTTCATATAGCAAAGCTCATTAAAGGTTTGGAATCAAAGCGTCTTAGCCATTACTTTGTTTAAATAGCCGCTGCTTTATCCAATTAATATTGCATACAGTTATTAGCGGTCCAGATATGCTTTTACAAAATGAGATAGATCAATTCTTACAGCTCGAATGCTGGGGAAGCTGTCTGTGACAACATGCTAGCACATGCAGGGACATAATGGTTGCTCTATTTAGGGCATTTTCAACATAATGTCTCATCTTACATAAAGCACTGTCCATTCATGCTGTATTGAACAGGCACGGCATCATCGAAACAATGACCACTTGTTTTGATGTCTATCTGACTTTGATGCCATGAGGCAGAGCTGTGGATTAAATTCAACAATGCCTCTATAAATAACATGATTATTCTACTGAATGACTGTTTCACCGTATCTCACCGTTTTCACAAGCAGGTTGAACCAGTGACACGACAGAATAGCCGCAGGGAAGAAATTAGAGAGCTTAATGGAAGGGAAAAAAAAATCAAACATATGATGTGCACATGATATAATATTTTTAGATGTTGTGCCGACAGCTCCTATAACCTGGAGGCGCTTTCTTTCCTCCTCTGTAGAGGTCAGAGGATGTGATGGTGATGATGAGACGTATGTCCTTATTTCAGTCCCAGACAGCAAGAGAGATTCAGTCTTAAGATTCTCTGCAGCTAATCGAGCATTAGATGTCACGCAATGTCACGAACAGACCAAGATGTATGGATATAATGATAGCAAGATGAGAGATTATATTTGAATCCGCTTCAGGAGGATGTTGATTTCTCGATCACATCAGTGGCTGCTGACACAGTTACAGGAAATTAAATACAAACTCAAATTCAGCTTGTCGGCTCTGATTCACCAGACAATGCATGTCCCGCAGAAAGTCAGCATTTATATGCAGCCCTCATTCAGCTATGAGCACAACAGCATACCGACAAACAAGATTACAGTATGAAACATTGGGATTTTGTATAATCAATGTCTGACTTGAATTAAAATTTCCTCCTTTGCTAATGATTTTGTGTCAGGCCAGGTGACCTTATTCCCACTGAGACCATTTAGAATTTATTTCGTACTCGACCCAGAGGATCAGCATAACAACTAAGGTTGAGTCAACACATTAAGAGGGCAGAAGAATGTAACAGTTAGAAAATTAACAGATGTTAGATGCTGAAATTCTGAAGCTTTGATACTTGTACCGATGACATAGGAGTTATTTTTTATAATTTACTTTAAGTTTTTCTTCTTTTTACTTTGTGTAAGGAGACAACGAACACCAGGAGCCTGAATAAATTGTCTGAATACAATAATTCGGACTTGATTTAAAGCAGAAATGATCTGAACATAGAGTAAGTAAAGAGAATAACAAATCAGTAATTGACAGTTGACACACGGTTGACATTCATTATAGTCTTTAAAAGCAGCATTTTAAATCATACTGACATACACCAAGTTGTACTGTAGCAGCTAACCTGTTAGCAACAAGTTCAATCCTCTCCCTCTCTCTTTTTTTTTGGGGTCTCCACCTTTTCCTGTTATTTGAATGAATGTGGCTCCTCAGTGGCTAAACGCTCCGCTCGGGTCACCGGCTAGGCAGTAGCTCTGTTGCCGGGCAGGTTGTGTACAGTGTTGTTTTAGAGCTTTGTCATTGAAAACAATTGTCTGCTGCGACTAGAAGCTGTTTGGTTTTGGCATGACCTCTTTCACGTCCACACATCGGCCATCATTTAGTTAATACAGCAAAATTACAAAGGTTTTGTCCTTTACATACGCACTAGGTTCTGAGAGATCTGTTTGCATGAGTGCCTTTATCTCTTTGACTGATTTTTTTAGTTAAATCAAGCAATCAATTTAACATAGAATGACTATACCTTTGTACAACACAGTAGGGTATATCTGCTAAATCTAGATCTTCCAGGTACAGTTTCTCCATCCGAAATGAGGTCCAACTTTAAATGGTTGGTTGTAAGAAAAAGGTTTCTGTAGAGCACCAATACAAATCATGCCATTGACTCCTGAGTCAACTTTATCATTCCATCTCCAAAAAACAGAGCAACAAATGTAATTCTAGATATTGCCTTCCACTGAGGGTAACCAGAGAGTCCCTCTGCCCTTAACACAAGGTCAATGCGCTGCTGAATATACAAAGCTAAAGTAACACAATCACTGATACAGCACGGCCTAAATGCTAAATGCACTTCCGCTAGGCCAATATGAAATCATTTCCACAAGAGTGTGTCAGAGCAGTCCACAGTTCTTCAAGGTGCTGACACTACATAGCCCTGAGGAGAGACACATAGAGACAGAGAGATCTCGCACGGTCAGCAACCCTGGCAGGCTGCAGAGGATCAGAGTAGAGGATAGCGGTGATTTTAGTGCTGCTCTTCAGACAGTAGAGTCCTTTCCCTCGGGCAGTCATGAAAACAGCCTGACAGCTGCTACACACACAAAGGACCTGATGGCCCTCAATTAACCTTGATGTGAAACTAGTGCCTTGTCAATTTTCCCTAAAACAAGATCAACGGTGCCATTTAGCAGCAATATCATTTTGTTCATTTTATCTGTCTGCTATTCCATCTCGCCTCTGTCCCAGTGCAGCTCGCCTTTGCTCCCTCTTTCTGTAAATTGTGCGAGCCTCTCAACCTCTGGATGTCTCCCATCATGGGCAATTTAAAAACTGAGATTACTTCAAATGCTGCTTTTTGATTTTTCTCAGCACGTTGTACAATTGTGTCATACGTGTAAAACAACAACAACAACAACAACAAAAAAAACGGTTAATCGTCTCATCAATTGACTGCTTAATTGTACTGTGGTGCAGGACCCCTACCACTTAGCTGTATTTGGCTGTGATGTGCCATTGATGCAGATCGATGGCAAGTGGCTCGATCACTAGGATCTCTGCCCCACTGTCATTGACCTCTGGCTCCTGTGGCGCTCCTGGGAGACCCCCTGCCAGGGAAAAACACTCCCAGCATGGTGATGAAAACCATCAGAGCCTTTGAGAGTGCGCCTCTAATGTGCTTTCTTTGTGATGCCGTAAAGAAAAAAACACTTTGAAACGCGGAGAAATAATGACGACAACACAGTACACTAAAGCTCTAAATATATATACAGTGTACTGTATCTACATAGAAGAGTAAAATGCAGCCATTCAGAAGACACACTGCATGCACAAGAACACTTTATTTACAATCTTGTTTCGAGTTTAACTTCAAATAAAGAGACAGTTTCTGGCAGTTAGATGCTCCGAGCACTAGTACCTACAACAGAATAAAAAAAGAAGCTGGGCATGTTACAACGAGGTGACTATTCACTCGCACAAGCAGCCATTATATCTCAACAAAGACTACCAAGTGATAAACTGTGTTCCATGGATTCTGTGACGATTAAAACCAAAAGCAGCAGCTTAAACTACAAGAAGAGAATGGATATAAACACCTGGGCTAACAGAATATACATCAACTCCTTGTGTACTTGAGTGCAAGTTGCCAAAAATTGCCAAAAAACTGTAAAAGCCTCAACTTGCTTTGAGGCATGTTAGAAACAAAAGAGCTTTAGAGCAGCCACTCTCCCCTTTTTAGAGAAGGCTATACATCACATGATCTTTAGCACATGTATCACATGATCTTTACCACTGATAATCAGTTTGCCTCAGTCAGAGCAGAGCGGGCCATGTTCCTGATCCTTCCAGTGTTCGTTCTCACTAAACTCTGAGTGTATGTCAGGCAGTAACATCTTTCCTACCAAGATGAAGCCGCCTTAATTGCACACCTATTCACTGACACATCGGTACAACTGGATACTATTAAAGTAATTCACAGAATTCGCACAAGAGCAAACTATTTAAAATCTCAGCCTGCGTGCTCACTAAATGAATCCTCGACAAAGTAGCCTCATCTCAAAAACACACATACACGCACAGATTAGGTGGAAGAATATAAATGGGATTAAATACAATTGACAAAATGTACCTACATTTGCTCAAATTAATATATAAAAGCAGTCGGGCAGCCAAAAGGTAAGTTACAGACAGCTATTTACTTGGACAGCTGGTGCTCAGGGCGTATCTTTCATTTTCTGCCACTAACTCAATTGGAGACCATGTATGCACAACAGTGAAGTCAGACCTGTCGTCTGCTACTTCAAAATGGCATTTCATTTGACCCCCTGATGAGAGGGGCCACAGGCTATGCCACTGCTTCTGACCTGAACCACAACCGGCATCCACTGACCTACTTCTCGAGTCTGCTTACGCATCACTAGCACGGCCACATCAGTTTAGACCACATGTACAGTAAGTACTCAGTAAGTACTGTATCAACCTCTGCTGACGGCTGTGTGAGATCATGTTCAATGTAGTTCCACTTCACCTTTTAGTTGTTTTTGTTTCATGCTTAATTATATGATCTGCATACATGAGGTCTACTCAGCTGATCCAATTACAAATGGAAAGAAGAAATAAGAAAGCTTTCTACAGGATCAGCAACTGAGAGACCTGCGGATGCACTGATATTAAATGCCCTGATTTAATGACCAACAATTATTAATCATGCGTGCAGTCAATTACTTCAAATCCAAAAGCACATAGGGAATGTGGTCAAGTGTTTGCTGATGAAAAAAAGGGGCACATCTGCATTAAAGCTCTCACATATTGACTGCCTGCCACATCCATCTGTTGGGAAAAAAATACCGGAAATTATGAATTCATATTGATGTGCTAGTGGAGGAGTGGCTGCCAGCTTAAACGTCTACGTCTTCTTGTATAGAAACGCATCTGGAGGCGATCCACGGATCACAGTGACAGCGGTGAGAAAATACGTAGGAGAGATCTATTTCACTGGTAAATATGAAACACAAAGGCTGGGTCACAGTGACAGCATGGGGTGTGTTTTAGTTTCCACCTCCTACACGCTCATGCATTAAATATGGTTCAACAATCACACTCTCCAATGACTCTCAGTGCCCTTACTTCCCAGCCTCCAACTGAACATTTCCTGGGGAATTCCGACCAGGAATGTGTTCTTGATGACGGAGCAACTTCAACAGCTGTGAGGAAAATCACTTTCTAATGAGCGGCACGGAAATACAGTTGAGACGTTTAACGACCGCTTGTTCTCAACACTTTGGGGATCAAAATACTTACTTGGAAATGTTGTTATTTGTGGAACAGTTTGAGGACTTGCATTTTTTTTGCTCTCTCTCTCTCTCTGGGTTGCAGACTAAAAGCACTACACTTCAAGACCATGTCTGAGACTTGTAATTCCCTGTAAATTAGGCACTGAGTTGTCTCTGCTACAGCAACTAAAGTTGTTGTAGCAGAGACACCCTTAATAGCTTCCCATAATACAGAATCACTGTGGTAATGGCCTCTTCAATAGCTGGCAATGAGAGGGAAAAAGGCACCGTTTAAATAGTGGTTGGGTTTTAATTACCACTGCAAAGCAAAATTGCAGTTTTTAATATTTCCAAAGCTCAGACAGGAAGAAATGTACAATCTTGACAATATCTAGTTTTTTTAGTTTTAAACTTCTCTGATCTCTCTTGGCACAAGCTTACAAACTGGCAAACATTGTTCTTTATAACCTTGGGTCTTGTGAATAGCGTCCAGTGTTTTGTTTGATGGAACACTAACCCTTTATCAGTTGCCACTGGTAGATGCATGCTGCATATGAGCTTGTGACACTGTTGCTGCGATCTAATTATATCTGTGGGAAAGTGTACAGTATCCATTGTAGATTCTCAGGCTGAGAAGGTCTCAACCTCTATATTAAACATAGGCAAGCGGAGCTCGTATCGTGGACCAACAGGTGCAGCAGTGGAACACGGCTGAGATTTTCATAGCTACGGTATTCCCACAAAATAGCATACGTGAATACATAATGTTATATCCTCTTAGTACTCCAAACATTGTGCCCATCCATAGACACAAAAACAAGCACATACTGTATACACATTCATATACTGTGCACACACAATGAACACATCTGTTATGGCCAGTCTAAGCATAAATACATTAATCCTACAGACAATCCTGCTCAATTCCGTTCATAAAGCCTTTCCAGGACTATGTAATCTGGAGATTAGTCTATATTGACACATTTTGCTAATCTAGATATTATATGGGATGCACATGTGACCCTATCACTTACCCACTATAAAAGTACATTGATATACATTACAGATACAGGGAAATGTGCAAGTCATGACATGTTAGCTCCAAGGTCAAGTGTCAGTACTTCTGATAACAGAAACATTTCATGGCTTTACGACCTCTGTTGAAGTTAAGCAATTGACTGAGACATCTGTTTCATCACACATGAAGCTTGAGACCTCTAACCTCCAAAATCTTGAGACACTGTACAATGTAGAGACCGACGACGTATCAGAAAGACTAGGGTGCAGCCAACTAGCATTTGACTGCATCTTTATACACATCAAGGTAAGACTGAGAGATCCTCTATAGAAATTAGGTTGTACAAATTCATTAAGTACCATGCAACAGAGCTGGAGCTACTGAGGAGCCCATATATTAATTCCCACAGTGTAGCTGGGCGATGCTTTTATCCTACACTAAGTGGTGCCTTACAGTACCAGCAGGGAGTGCATTTTTTTAAGTATGGCTGCACCCAGTTGGAATCAAGCCCCCAGCACCCTCAATGGTGCCTTACTGTATAAAGCCATCCCGAATCACAGCTGTCAACTCCGCATCCTGCTGATACAGCTTGACTTTTCTAGTTACATCACTCCTGGATATCAGTTTGAACCCCTTTCCCCCCCGCCCTCCCTGCCCCCACCACCAGCATCAGTATCCTTGAATTGACCCTTAATATCTGAGATGCTTTTCGGAGAAAATGCTCAGCTGCTCCGTACTCTAGAAGGGTGGGGTGGCATTTTTCTAACAGTTGGTCATAGCTGCCAAAGGCTTCTTCAGTAAATGAGAATGTCAAAACTGGCTGATGTGTTGCTAATGTGGTTTGGCATAGTGAGTTAGCGCAACACTCATTCATTTGTTCCACAAACTGATGTAGCTACTGTATGGACAAGCAACCTCGGAATATATATATATATGAAGGTTTACTGTGTCGCCCGTTCACAGTCGCTCTGTCGGACTAACAGTTAATGCCCTTTACCTGTGTGAAATAACCACACATGTCACACACTTCATTAAATATGTCTTCACAAGCGCAGCACGTACCAGTTTGTATGAGGCAGCAGGTTTAGGCAGACGTGTCCTTCAATCAGGGATCAATCAGGGATTGAGCAAAGTAACAGAACTACAAGCTAGGCAAACATACACTCTGACCTCTGACCTCTTTTGTAAAAAATAAGGATTTTTCCTACTGGTATCCATGAAACAGCAGATTTTAATCACTGGGGCAAAGAGTGGGCTTTAACAGTCTCAACAAACTTGACCAAACTGACCACCACAGACCATCTCCTGACCTATTCTGCCCACATTTCGGCGTCAGCCCACTGTAAATCATCAGTGGTTACATCCCCTGCATGCACAACTACAGTCTCACATCGTGAACGTAGCTTTGATGTTGAGCCGATCCAGATAACATTCAGGTCAATTCCAAGTTACTGTACAGCACATTTCTTTGCAGAGCAGCAAGGATGCTGGAGCTGGGCAGCAGTAGTTGCTTATTTAACCTACTTTTAAGCAAGCAAATTCGAGAGTCCTCATTATTTAATATGCACCAAACAAGTAGGTCAATGAAATATTCATCTTATTACCTCTTATCTGTCAATGTCAGCGGCAGTCAGTCACATATTAGGCGATGAAATAGATTTGACAGGCTTAATAATAACGCACCACATGAAGCAAATCGACTGATTGTTAAATCCAAAAAAAAAAAAAACAAACAAAAAAAAAACAAGAGCGAGGAGATGGTGAAGTGGAGCACATAACACAGTAATCATGTGAAAAGGTCGTCCGCAGGGTGTTAATATCAAATGTTTTCAGCGCTTCTGCTGAGCCAACATCGAGCGGTCCGCCTCCATGTAGTGAGCCCGTTTGGGGAGGAACAGCAACGGAGCCAGGGTTTAAAACACACATGGGGAAGGAAAAAAAACAGTTTAGAAAACATGAAGGTGAAATCCTACCTGATGTCTGTCACTCGTTAATGCATGCGACCTGGCTTGGATGTGGGCTAAGCGACATACACCGCAAGCGGGTCAGCTCAGCCTGCCTTCCCTGCCTGCCTGCCTGCCTGCCTCCTCCACGGCATCAAGCCCCTCCTCGTTTATCGTACAGTGGAGAGAGGGATAGAAAAAAAAAGAAAAGAAAAGAAAAACGACCGCATATCTATGCGCCGAAAAGAGGAAGCGGCGTCACACTCACCCGTCGTTTGTGATAATCATAGATGGAGCCGGATTAAGACAGACTGAAAGGATCAGGATCAAAGGCTGCTGATTGTGATGAGATAAAAATAAAATGAAATAAAATAAACCCGAGAAAAGATGAAGATTGAGTTTTCTCTTATTTTGAAAACGCTTTGAATTTGTGCAGGGCAGTTACACCTGCTGAAAGCGTGTCAGCAGACCGACATCAGCTCGTGTGGCTGGGCTTCAATCCACTTTGAAGTCGACGTGATCATTAAGATCCAGTCTACAGAAAAAAGCATGTAGTGCATGTCAAACTAAAAGCATCCAGGAAATAACTTGTCTGTTTTAGACATGTTTTTAAAGAATGCAGGATTTATAGATCACACCCTCTAATTCGGCATTTGATATCAATTTATTTGGATAGGTTTAGGTTTGCAAATCTTTAAATAAGAATATAGAAAGATGACATGTAATGCATCGCTCAGACTAACACCTTGCTCTTAGTATATGATCTCAATGGGTGGACTGTTGTTTTCTAACCTGAGTCTATACTGCCCCCCAATGGAGATGTTCAAGCATCCATGGAAAAGTAACGCTCAGATACAAGGAGTTGGATGTATAGTGTCTATTTTGATCAATTACATACTAACATATATGATTTATATTTTATATTATATTTATATTTTATTTTTATGCTTCCCTTCCTCTTTCTCCATCTTAGAAAATGATGAGTCATTTCATGAAATCTACAAACAAACAATGAACTTATTCTTCTGCCAGTTAATACATAATTAATCAGATTATGTAAAAATGTAATCATTATTTTGATGGCTGCAGGTACCATGCACAAGCAGAGCAGACTCACACACAGACGCCACAGTAGGCATATGTGTCTGAGTCATGTGTTAACTTAAGTTTGATATATATATGTGTGTATATATATGTGTATGATACATACATATACATATATATATATATATATATATATATATATATATATATATATATATATATATATATATATATATATAAATATATATATATATACACACACACACACACACACACAAAAAAAAGTCTTTGAGAGGTACGCTTGAATTACTGATGTGACTTGAGTATTTTGGAAAACATTTCTGAGAAGTTCCCCCATTTAGGACACTTTCCAGGATGTTGTTAGCACTGACATCATTCTGTCGTCCAGTGTCTGGTAATGCATGGTTACCAAGTTACTCCACTTGAACCTTGCCCAAGGTAGAGTGGAGCTTTTTTGACAGGATCCGTCCACTCTCCCTTATCGCTTCTCAATGGAGAGCAAAGAAAAAACCCAATTGGCAAAACTAAAGGGACTGACCTTGTTGTGTCAAAAAAGGTTGGAACAGGAAGGCAGGGGTGATACAGCAACTGCCACGTTAGAGCTGTTCAGACCCTCCACAAATACAACATCCTGGAGATCATTCACACTACAGCTGCTTTATGGCCCACCACAAGAGGGTAGCACTGACACGATAATGCTTTAATAAAGGCTGAAGACCTACAGCACAATATCTAGTGAATTTAAATATAAAACACTGGTCTCATTGTCCATAGATGGATGTTGACTTTTCAAAAACCGCAAACCACACATATATAATGCTTTATTTAATCAAGTAACACCCATTGAGATTTCTTTTTCAAGAGAGACCTGTGTGCATCAGTGTACATAAAGATAAAGAGACATTGACCTATTTTGCCAACTCTGTGGTTCTTCTTTACTGTTGGTTGATGAATGAGTATACTATACTCACATTAAAAATCTGGCTGAATGACTAAGACATATGTAAAGTGATCCAACTTTAATTTAGAAGTGAAGTCCTTAATGCTTCTTTTAAAAATGACTGTGATATAGCATCAGTGAAGCACTGACATATTAAACATTGTTTTCACTAAAACACTATCTATGCAGAGGCCTGATCGACCTGGAGCTCTCCTCAAGTTAGTTAAGCTAGGCTGGCTGCATTCCCTGAAAGGTGCACTAAATAATGTCCGTAAGTATTATCTTATCCGATCACCTTGTTGCTGTTCACACAAGAAGGTCATCTAATTTAAATAAATGGAAAAACTAAACATTAACTAAAAGCCTGCCATTTGTTTGTGGGCACTTGTTCTGTAGTTGTAGTAAGCTTATCTTGCTAAACAGTACGGTGGCTACTACAGGGGCATTAAGCTCTGTTGTGGTTTGGATATTTCCATGGGAACCAGTGGCCAAGGAGAGAGGGAGGATCCTGTTCGTGCAGCACAGGGGGCGTGCATTAGATTCACTGGTTTCCTGCTTCATTTAAACTGTCTGTGTCTCTCAAATAGCCACAGATGTGCGGGTCTTGACAAGAGACAACCTCCATCTGCCGTGAAGAGAGAGAGATTTCTCGCAGCAGTCTGAACTTCTCGCTGGATCTGTCAATCCATCCTATTCAGGACAACCTTGTGGATTATTCATATCTTCTGAATATAAGGTAAGAAAAGCTTGCTTCAAAGTTAATGATTATAGATGATGACCCAGTTTTCTTTTATGCACTTTTTATCCATTTGTTTGATTTCAAAATGCAAAATAGCATCTTACAAGCATATCCTGTTGATTTTACAGAGCTTCCTAATTTCTACCAGAGGACCCATGTGGGTGGTAGAGAAGATCCGTGTGTCAGTGGAGAGATCTAACCTGCCTATCCCATCAGCAGAACTCAGCTTTAGGATTGGCAACATCATGTTTGGGGAAAAAAGTGACAAACTCAAAAGGATTTCCCGTTGTCCTAATGTCATCACCCCTGACAACATCCCAGAGTTCTGCATCCCCCCAACAATCCCATCCCTGCAGGAGATGAAGAATATGGAGCAGAGCAGAGCTGCCCGCGTTATCAAGGTGTCTCCCTGTGAGAGGGTTACCCCTGAAATAGAGATAACACGCCATGAGCCCATCAACCCACACATCATCCAAGTGGAGAGTGTGGATGAGAGCCCCTGTGATGGCTGCAGTGATGAGGAGACCACCAATGCAGATCCCCAGAGCCAGGCTGCCTTGTCCCTTCCACACCTGGCCAAAGCACAGACCTGCTATGGCTTTTGCACCTTACTGGAGAGCCCCCACACCAGGAGGAAGGAGTCGCTCTTCCACTCTGATCCTGGCTCCTCTCCCCTGCTGCTGCCCAGGAGTCGATCCAGCATGTGCTCCAAGCTCTCTCCATCCACCTCACCATCCTCTTCTCATTCCTCATTCAGCCTTAACACCCTGACCTCCAGGCTTTCCCCAAGAGGATACACCCTGAACTGGCAGGCCACTTTGGACAGCGATACAACTTCCTCTACTGAATCCTCGCCTTTCAGCTCACCGCTGCTGACCAGGTGCCCTGCCAAGTCTTCCCTCTTCAAAGCACTGAGCCATGAACTGCTGTTGTCAAGGAACATGAGGAAGGCAATAGTGTCCAGGAACAATTCCCTGTCCACAGATGAAGGCAGCTCAACAGACAATAGCCCCAATGTTATGAGGAGGGCATCAGAGGGGTTAGTTGAAGGCCTGCCCAGTAGCTACAGCTTGGCACCGCCAACTATATTCCCAATGGACTTGACTCTGCACAGAGAGAGGGTAATGAAGGAAAGAATGGTACCCATAGGGAAAGATGGCAGCCTGAGACTCTCAGCAGAGTACTGCTCAGATAACCAAAGACTTCGGGTCCGACTGATCAGTGCTGAGGGCCTCTATCCTCTCTCTGTAGACCCCAAGATTATCAACTGCAGTGTTAGTCTCTCGCTGGTTCCTGGTAAAGTGCAGAAGCAACGCAGCACAGTCATCAGAAAGAGCCGTAATCCAATCTTCAATGAGGATTTCTTCTTTGATAGTATCTCAGAGGAAGACCTCAGCCAGCGGTCACTTCGCTTTAAAGTGGTGAACAAAATGTCCACCCTGAAAAGAGACTATCTCCTGGGAGACTGTGATTTGCCTCTTTCTAGCATCGTGACATAAACTTCAGTACTTCCTTAACTGTTTATTTATGTCTTTGCATATTTATTTCATTTTTTTGTATTGTAAAATGAGATTTTATAATGATTAAATTCTGAAAAACAGAGTTTTGTTTGTCTTTTATACGTCTTTTATTATAGTTTTATTATAATAATGTATTATAATGTGTGTCTGTGTAGAGTTAGGATGAAGTTAATTTTAGAAAAACAAACACAGCGAGATAAAGTTTATCCTCAACCTCATAATTGCTTAAAAACAAAAACAAAAATGTTAATAGAATGTTTTATAAACTTTTCATTCCTTGGTGTTTTAATGTGGCTGTAGCCTCAGCTGGTGGGAGACAACCGCCGTCTCGAATTTCTCCTAAGCCTGTTGTTTTCTTCCTGACCTTTTCAGTGATTAAAAATATCACTAGAAACCAGAAACCTTAGAGGGGAGTTTTCACCGTTGAGTATGCATAATTTTAATCAGTGCACAAAAGAAGCTCTATCTTACTGTTACACCGTTATATTTCATGAAGAGTGCATAACAACTTGAAGCTGAAACCCATTTTACGAGATTTATTTGTCATAAAACAAGAAAATGTTGTAGATAAAATTCACCAGTAGGTTAGTATTCAGCTTCAGGGGCCAATTTGATAAATACTATTTCATTTTTGATGGTCATGCACTTAGGTGACAAGAGTTCTTTTTTCAATATGATACTTTTACTAAATTACAAAACACTTAAACTAGGCATGACAGTTTACTACCTTCAGCTCTGAATGAAAATATCAGGCCTAGAATTTGAAAAAAATGAAGAAATGTACTGTAACATTTCAGGATAAACTGCACTTTTCACCTTATATGAACTATTTTCAGACAACTACAGAGCCAAACATGCTTTATTTATGCTGAGGACCAAAACCAGCATCTCTCTGTGCAATATACATACATGTTTACCCAAATGAACAGATCAGCAGCCCTTAATGTGGACATAGCAATAAAGTTCAGGCTTAAAAGCACTGGCTGCCGGTATAGCTTCTAGTTAAAGATTAATAGGTTTCTCAGAGCTGAGAAAAGCTCTGATAGGAGGCTAGCAACTGCTGTGTGTTATGTAGTGTATGACAAAAAAAAACATACAGTAATGTGAAGAGATGGGAAGCTTTCACAAATACATATAAATAGCTATTGCAGTCGAAGCTATAATAATAACCTGCTGGGGGATTAGTCTTAAAGATCAATGACTGTAATGACGCATGGTTTACAATGCAAATATTTCACTACATTTTACAGTTTGGATTGTGCCACCGAGAAAAGCCCTTGGACAAATACAGCTCATAATCCACTTTCAGTTCGAGAGACAGATTCAACATAGCCACAAAGACCTGAAATCCCCTCTCAATTGTTTTGATGGAAATAGGGGTTTTGTGTCTACAATACGTGATCTAATACGCGGGCTTTTGTGCTACTGTAACACATAGAAGCATCTCATGTCTGACAAAGAAACCTATAAACATCCCACACAGACGAACTACATTTTTCAAAAATATCTCTCGGTGCAGAGTGTGTTCCAGATCCTGTGAAGAGCCTGACGCTGTTCAACACTTTTGTATTGCGTGTTGACTCAGCTGTGAAATACCCTGAAATAAATGAGAATTACCCGTGATTCCCCTTGCTGGTCAACCACTGATAGGATTCGTAGGGATTTCCGCTGATCTATCTCCATTCAAAAGAGCAGAGGCGTTGGTTTTATGTATATAAAGCACAATGGTTACAGCAATGCTGGGGCCTTGGTCCAAACTGATGGTGCCCGTAAAAAAAAACGTTATCTATCAATGGGCATAGAATAAACGTATTAAATACTGTCTTATTAGCAATTCATATTAGCTTTCAGATCACAAGAAATGGCACTTGAAAAATGTTACTTCCTGGAAAATAGTACATCTCTTAGATGTTGACCTTGTGCTGCACTGTTTTTTTTTTTATATCATTATTTCACTTTTTCTATTTCTATACTGCATTTCCTTCCACGACTAATAGCTCATAAAAAGCATAAATATAAATGTAATGTACTCATATAAATGTAATAATGATCCCTCACTGATCTGTTTCAACAGGAAATACATGACATTAAAAAATGTTACATGCATGTTGTATATATATATATTTTATATCTGCCATTTGAACATAACATTGCAAACATTTAGCCACATTTGTGCAGAATTTGCAGAGTTTGTAAGTCACCACTGATTACGAGAAGTGATTTCATATTATCTGTAGGAAACATCTGTCTCCCTGTGAGCTGTGCATCATGAATGTAAATGCACAACAGGGGAAGTGCACTGGCTTAATCTCAAGTGTCTGAAAACAGTTGCCTGGTTACTTTCATTCACCAGGATGCCTTTGCCCAGCTAATGCACATTTACAATTTCAAAGTAATGAGCTGGAATTGGCAACAACAACTGAAATGAAATGATCAGGTATACTTAGATAGTCTCAACGCCCTCCTTCTGTTCAGCTCTCTATCTGCTACAAAACCTACTTAGTGTTCTTTCTTGAAATGGAAAGAAACTGTTTTCATACTGAGAAATGAAAACTATCCCCTTCCCCTTTTATCTCACGTCTGTTTTACAGCTTCCTACGTAAATGAGTCCGTTCTAACCAGTTTCCTTATCTTGTTTTCTGTTTTACCAGGCTCTTATATTGTGCCAAGACATATAACATACATCTTTAAATGTCACTGTGAACATGTTTGACGAATGTAGTCACCAGTGGGTCCGTTACCACACCTTCTTATGTTCTCAGGGTAAGAACTGTTTTGGAATTGGAGTGACGAAGGCTAATGGATCTCTTTTGTAGTGTGTTCTCTACCACCCACTGCAACCCATTAAATGTCCCTTTAAAATGGCCTTCAGATGTCAAAGGCATGGTGTTGTCAAGACAAAGCATTCTGATGTCTAACACTGATACAAAAGGTAAAAGAGGCCCACCTTGTCTGTCTTTGTCCTCTAATAGTCAAGTATTAGTCATATATACTCATATATATTTAAAAGCCAAATCACATCTCTGGTTACAATATTAAACAACTTTCATCAAATTACCTGACTAAAATAGGTCAAAATATTCCATGATGTCAGTGGTGATGTTACAAGTGATTCAAGGCCATGACATCACTGTTTATGGCCCACTGTTCAAACTGGTAAACACTGCCTTCAATGTTCAGCTTGTCGCCAGATTAGTGGAAGTAATAAGCAGGCTATCTTTTAACTGCGTCATTAGTTTGTGACTGGACACATCACAACATGAAACCAGATCTGACAGAGTGAAACAGACACTGACACTCACACCGGCAATGTCTGACGATGCTCCAAACTCACTGGAGTCTGCTGAATTAAACTGGCGATATAACTGAAGACATAGTAAAGAGTCATGTGAAAAATGTATTAATTAGTTTATAAAATGTCCTTTTGAACAATATTGTCTGCTTTGCCTAAATGAGTGAATGGCACAGTACTTGAGTGGCATAGCTGAAAAAAGGCTAAATGCATCCCACTTTATTGACATTTCCAGTGCTGCACTAATCAACCAGGTCATTTTGCCTCTATTGGGTCAGTTGCAACATCTATTTAACATTGATACAAAATCAACTTGATAAGTAACCGCCTAACATATTGTTATCTGTATAGAAATCCCCAGTTTACGATAAGTCCAAGAACAAATCATGCTGTATCTGCACGTAGCAGACTCATCACTTAGCCTGTGCACCTGCCCTGTGTTACACCACCCACTCAATCACCTCAGGCACTGCATGGAGCTGAGTCCAAGCGTGACCTGTTCGGTACATAACAACCAAACATACTGTAGGTTGGACTTCCTCACATCTGATCAGACTTATATAAACAGAACCAAGGTGTTTGGTCTGGCTTGGGTAAGCAATTACTCGCAAGTATGGCTGTTCGGTTATTGGATATCCTGACAGCACATCAGCACAGTGTGGTGGCTAATAATAACTCACCATGAGGCCTTTTGTAACACATCAGTTGTGTACCTTCGTTTCTCAGTTGCCCCCAGGGTCTGATCACACTTCTGAACACGCACATGCTGATGGGATGGTTAAATGCATTAGGACAATCAGGACAGGTCTTGCACAATATTGTCTGAATAGCCATTAAGCAGTTAGGCAAACACCTAACCACCGCGCGCGTCATGGTGGGGTGGACTTGTTTGATTAATGCAAATTTTAGACAATCTTAACAAATCTTAACATAATTACAGTGATTAAATAGACAACATGTAGTATGAAATAATATAACTTTTGAAGGAAATTTGTGAAACAGCGCCAGCATATTCAAATTTAAGGCAGAATAAACTGTGCATGATTAGGTAGAGTACATGGAAAGATGACACTGTCTTCTTGCCTGTCACTCTGTGCTTTTCCTCTTCCAATAGCGCCTTCCACTCCCATGGCAACGAGGCCCAGCACCAGGGGAAACCATGGAGATCCTGCCTTTCATGTGTGAGATGCTTTTATTTCGACACATAAGTTGATAAAGGCTGTCCCTGTCTGTTTGATTCAGATGCATCTCAGCTTCAGTCATGCTGCTGCTTGCATCCAAAGCCAGCTGTCAATAGAACCTGTGCATCAAAAATGAAGGGAAAGGCAAAGCACAGATTTTGCATTGTGAATACTCCATGTGGTTCTGAGACAACCATGCAGATACATATAATTATAACTACTTTGTCTGGGCATTTAAAATGATTTGCTACAATCAAAATGCTCTGTGCCAAAATAGTTGTGTTATTTGTTTCAGTTAAGCAGGGATGTAATTTATCTGTTGTCCTTTTAAATAACAAATTATACTTCATTATAACATAGCGAAGAAGATGTTTTCATTTCAGATGGATGAATTCCCATTTTAAATCAAAGCTCTCTGCCTTGTGATGGTCATTAGCCAGTATGCTTTGTCTGCTCACTCCACACATAGTCTGGAGCTTGACCAGGTTCCCTGAGAGGGAGAGGCAATGAGACACATCTAGGTCTGTCTGTGTCATCTTAGCTGTCCTACTTACTATGATCCACTTACAGAACCAACATCTAAACCACAGAGGGGCTTCACAGTCCCGATTCCCTCGACTTTGTTTGTCCTTGAGATATTATCAAAGTTGTGGACTGTAGAGCCAATTGTTTATTTGGGCAGAGTCGATTTATGGTCTCATCCTATGACATTTGTCAACTTAATTATATTTATATTTAGTATATATTTATTATAATTGCGGGGAGTAGATCCAGTGCCATGGTAGTTCTACAATCATTCATTGAATTAAATTTTCATTATAATGAACTAGGGATGCAGATAAGTCTCATTCAAATGAATGCATGGGCTCTTCTGCTTGCATTATGAGGAACCAACAAATCCAGTAAGGCATAATTATAATTTCAAAGCACTGTAGTGTTTTATAGACTACTTAAAAAAATGGAAACCCTCTTCCTCATTCACAGGTTTGAAGTGCCATAAGGATTTCAACTCATTTTCTACCAGCACTATTATGTAACCCAAATTGGTCACTGGTTTGGTGATTTATTAATGTTTAGATATGATGAGAGGTCTCGAGTAATGGAAAGGTGGAGAAACGTGTCTCTTATTTTAGTGTACATTTAATGCCCTAACAAAGGAGGCTATGATTTTCACATCTTTAGCATAGTGAAGCACACAGACTGGGAAAATCAATTCCTACTGGTACATGGACATGCTGTATAGTCATATGATTCATAAATGGGCTGTAAATATAACAGTGCATCAGGAACGATAGATAACAAATGCTCCACAGCCTCCAGTCACGTTATTTGACTAGGGGTAAACATAGAAGCTAGGTGATGGGTCTTTGTTTGCCAATTTGGTTTACTGGACAACTGGCTGATACAGACCAGGGTAAATCGCAGTATCATTTTGTACAAGTGTTTCATAACCTGTGGCACAGAGGAAAGAGTTTGCCTTGGGGAAGATGGCTGATTTTAACCATGAAATATTCACACTTCAAGCCGTCAGACTGCACTTTCAAGTTGGCATAAGCCTCATTTGCCATGGTAGTCAAAGTCAGAGACCACAGCCGCAACAAATCTGGTGTGGGAAGAAGCGGCTGCTTCTGAAGCAGTGATACTGCCTTAATAAATGTCTCAACATTGGTTGTAAGCAAGGTGTAGCTCCAGTTGTTGATGTTAAGACTGTGCAGACTGAGGTTTCTTGGGGCAGGTTATAAAAGCTGAGAGCTTGTGCAGCTTTTTCTACCGTAAGTCAAGTTCTGTTTCAGACATGTATTATTGTCACAAAGTGTCAGAATTATGTCTTGCCCCAAGTGACTTATGAAAAGATAACACTTTTTAACACTAAATCCTTTATATCCTCTGTATTATGAATATAAAAAGGTACGCCATTTTGGGGCAGAAATGTTTGCTTCTGCCTTTACTATATAGTATCAATAAAGTGCAGTACTTCAAAATACTATCAAGATCTGTGTCAAACAGGTTATAGTATAACATCATGTACAGACTATGAATAGAGTTTATCCTTTCATATCTGGAGGAAAAGAATTGCAATATCAAAAAATAATCTTGGATCGACAACTGCTGTCAAAACTGTGCAACCCCCATTATTCAGTGATCCGATCTTCAAAGTTTGGGACACACATACTGTGCAGTTTGCCAGATAAATAAGGCCTTTTTATGAACTCAGTGCTTTGTGAAGCAATGTGTGTGGGTAGTCCAAACGAATGAGAGTGAGAGGTGGCAGCCATGAAAGCCTGACATTTTATTAGCTTTTTTTATCTATCGGCTAATTACAAAAATCCCAGGCTGAAATATCTTTATACCTTATATTATAATATAAAATATTATATGTATAATAAAATGGCATATCCTTGTAGGTTCAAAATATAGAGGATATAGAGGATTATTCTAATTTGGAATATGTACACCAGCCACATTTGGTGGATCTGTCTAATCTGATCCAATGGACTGGTTGCATAGCAGACATTTTGACTCTCAAACAGGTGGACTTAATAGCAGTAACAACGGCTCAGTTCCATTAAGTGTCCCAGTAACAGTGATAATGAACCAGCATGCACAATAGCAGGACCTCCACTAAGTGGAATGTATCTATCATTAATACGCCTGTGGGTTTCCTGCTATGACAGGTTAGAATGTTTGCTGTCCAACCAGTCCATTATGCTCTGCCATTAATTCTACTTTTACAAATCAGTTCTTGTTGGCACTGTCAAAAAGGTCATAATTGGACTTTATGTTTCTGAAAATATGACCCTCTCATTTTCAAATGATGCATTGTATTACCTAACTCAAATTCCAATTTCTAAGTTAAAGACATTAATCCAACTGCAAATGTCTTTTGCAACTGCAATGCAGACTTGAACCAAAACAACAAACAAGCAAACAAACATGTTAACATGTGGAATAGCATATTGCTACATTAGCTAGCTCACTCTTATGCTAGCTTTGCTATAATGTTACAGTATACCTTTTTTCACAGCAGCCATTTTGAGATGAAATAGTAGGGTAAACACAGGCCAGCGATATTAACTGAGGCCCCGTTCCATTCAGGTCAAACAGAGTCTGGGCTCAGCTGCAATAAATGGAATGGAACCTTAATTAGTACAGTGTGGAACACCTGCGTTGACCCTGCTGTTTCATGTCGTGTCATGTCATGTCATGTCATGGCTCGTGTGCTAAAGGTGTATCGCCATTAAACACTCCGTTGCTGCACAATTACCAATTCACGGGAAAAATAACTCAAGTATGCTTTTTTGGTCGAATAATGTGTTTGTAGTTAAGTTCTGACATCAAATATAACACTAGCTTAACATGCACACTTCAAGACCTAGGAGAAGTAACTTTAGACTGTGACGTCTCTTCTTATCCTCAGAAGCTGGATATCACTGCTTCAACCGACCGAGGTAAGCATTTGCTTTTTTTGCGTTAACTTGTTGTTGTTGTTCATTGTTTTCACTCTTTTCTGGCATTTTAGTGGTTGCTAAATGATATCATATGAAATATGTGTGATAGTGTGAAATATTTGCCTGTAGTTGAGGTTTTCCTCTGGTTGCTGTGGTTGTCGTTTGGCACATCCATTATGGAGCTTTTATGTTGTTGATTGATGTAGCCTACTGGTGAACTTTAACATCTTTCATGCTTTAGTGTTATGGGATAAATTTATTGTTGCTATAGGGGGCCTTTGTGTTTCTGGCTCTTCTGCAATTGCTGTGTTGCTGTCTATAAAAAAGTAATATTTTGTGGTGGCTACAGGTTGACTGCACATTTGTTTTCTTGTAGTATTTAGCTTAATGGACACCTTGTGGCTACACAAGCACTGCAGTCACATTTACACTTACATCACAAACTTGATCATTTTCTCCATTTCAGAGCAACATCTAAATAGCTGAGCTCCTGTGATGCAGTTGGTGCTCCTGCTACACTCAGTTGCACTCGCTGTCAGTCAATCAATGCCACATAACATTACCTAAAAAGAGATTGCCTGTTCCCATTTCTGTGATTGCTTGCATGCAAATAATGAATTGCATCACGCTAAAATTAGAGCTGCAACTAATGATTCATTTCAAAATCAATTCGCGAATACTGTTTTTCCATTAATTTGTTCATCCAGTCACTGGAAATTTTACAAAAGTGAAACATATCCGTAATTAACCAGAGTCCAAAGTTGCATCTTACAATTTCTTGTTTTGTCTGAAACTGTAATATTCAACACGCAATGATATAAAACAACCAAGGTTTACAAAAAAGATGATATAACCAACTAAATGGTTGGCATTTTTCACTTTAAGTGATTAAATAAATGGTGAAATTTGTTGTCGGGTTAAATCTTCCGTCACTTAACTAATGAACAACAATTCAACCATAACAATGAATTTACTAATGGCTTCAGCACTACTTGATATGCTGCTGCATTTTAGCATGTTTGCTAGGTCTGGTTTTATTCATTTCAATTCATTCCCTGCAATCATGGTGCTTTGCTGTATGGTTACTAATATCCAGGACAGTCCACACATATAAAGTGTTCATTATTCCTCTCACAGGCAGTATTAGAATCCACATAATAGGGACTGGTGTCATCCTCTGTATTTAATATCTCTGCTGTGTTGAGTCTTGTGTATGCTTATGGGAAGTGATGAGGTCAGAGCCTAGCTGGCAAACATAAACTCTATACATAGTTGCTGTTCACTTAATTAGAAATCTAGCTGACCTAATCATAATCACACAAGGTTACCTTATAACTGTTTGAGACCTCAATCACTGACATTCTCATTGATGATTACTTGATGTTTTATAGTTATGGCATGTATTTGTAACCACTATTTTACAACAATGAGCTGGTAGTGAGAGTAAAAACCAAAAGACATCCCAAGTTGTGACTGTAGACTGATTTAGTCCAGCAAAGCCTTTATACTACATAGTCTCCCTCACTACTGTGTCTGTGAAGTGTCGGATAATTATTCGCTTCATTTGCTGTTCTGCCCCACTGTCACAATGCACAATGAGGAAAAAAAATAGTTTTGATTAGCAATGCAGGAATCCTAATCTACTGGAAGCTTAGTGAATAACTACTTTGCTTCTCTGATCAAAACCTTAATTGATTCAGTCGCTGAATCATCGCCCCTAGTTTCTCTCTTAGAGCTACAATAATGCATGTTTTCCACAGCTGGCCATCCTTTGCTCCACGCAGCGAGTTGAAAGCGAGAGTTTCAAAGGCCACAAAGCTCAGATCTCAGCAGGGCACATGTTTCTCACCATGTGAGGCTGCATGTGTTGGTACACATGTCAGTGCTACAGTGCAGAAAAGGGGAATATGTGTGTTTGAGTGTGTGGTCTATGGTAATGCATGCCTGTGCTCCAGGTCGGGGTAAAGGGACTATGGTTGCTTCTGAGCACACATTTTGAAGTCAAAAGAACTGAGACAAGGCAGTTACTCGTGGGGATTTTTAATGGATCCTCATTGGTTAAAAATTAACAGCTCATATTCCCATCCGTGCAGCTCTGCTCTCCTTTACACCAGCCTACAGTACACACATTTCAAGCAGTGTGTATGCGTGTGTGAATGTGAATGTATTTGGATGCCCCAGTGAGTGACTGAGTTCTGACACAGAGGTTGGGAAACTGTACAGATTCACTGAACTCTGATGCTAACAAATCTGTTGTCTCTCCTCTTTCTTCTAAGCAAAGCAAAGGGTAGAAAACCTTCAACGAGCAGCTTGTCAACTCAGCACTGACAGTCATTTCTGCTGGATAAATGACAAATTGAGCAATATTATGCACGCCGGCTCGTTGGGACACTTGAGTAGAACGGAGCCATCGTTAATGTTATTAGTAACACCTGTGTTTTTTGTGCTGTGATAAGTCAAAACGTCTACTGTAAGAAAGGCCTAATCAGCTTACAGTACAGCTGAGCCTAAGTACAGCTGAGGCTGTCATAGTGCACCTGAGGGTGACAAAGTAAAGTTTGTCAGTCTAGACTGATGAAAGTTGGGGCAGTTTAACAATGAGGATCTGAGCCTGACGTGACCTAAAATGGCCACCATACAGAGGATGAGAAGTACTATTTAGTGTGTAGTACAGCCTCAGGGGACACTAACAGGGCTACAGACTTTTAGCGTTGTTTGCTTACACCTGCAGTAACTGATTTTCACGGCCACGTGCAGGCAGCGGAAACAAACTGTGAACTCAAACATTGACAAGCATCACCCTGTAGCAAAAAAAGTTGCTTATTATTTACACATCCGTGAGTTACTGTGTGGAGCAACATACTAATTTGCTTCCTGTGCTAATGCTTCACTAGCTTAGTTTGCAATTTGTTGCAGCAGGGTGGGGTTTTCATTGTTGCATCAGAAAACAATGCTGTGAGCGGAAAACTATAAGCTCTGAAGTTGTGTACAGCTGAGGGGAGCTGCAGATTCGACTGATGGTTCCCCGTATGTTCTGTTGAGTACTAGCATTGTTTTCCATTGTCACTTGATAGGTTATTATAAAAACATTGAATATAGCTGCTTTAAAGCAGTTCTATATCAGTTTACTAGCTCATAGATTTTCATCATGTCATTGGTGTTTTAGATCAAATGGACAAAAGGACAAACAATATTGGGATGAACTAAAGAGGGGAATAGGAGATTTTTTGAATAGATACATAAATAATAATAAATATGTAAGGCCTACATATTACATGACATGAAGGTATATTACTTTCCATGTTGAATATTTATCTCGTCCTTCTCTGTTCTGATTGGTCCTTATTTGCTAATACACACCCACACAGCCACATCCTTATTCTCCCAGGCTCACACAGGCATTGTCACAGTTTCCATGTCCGGTTTTAGTGAAGCAAGAGTACAGCCTCGGGCACCGCAGTCCTTTATTTCTTCAAAAAGGAAATGACCTGCATCTTTGCCACATTAGCACGAGCCTGCACTGCATACTGCACTTGTAACACACGCACACACACACACACACACACACACACACACCCTTTTGGTCCAAGAAAATCTGTATGTAAAGTGTTTGGCTCAGAATAGCAAATTGCCACCAACATGGCATGTTCCATTACTTATTGCTACCGGTAATTACATATGTTGTTAGTTACGTTTGAGTACATTTGACTGATCAAGAATCAAGAAGCTAAAAGTATGTTATGATGCTTATTGTTCCACCAACTGCTATAGTGGTTCCCTGGATTTAAATGTATTTGAAATGCATTGGTTTACTTAGTATTTGGCACTAAATTATGCAGACACATATGTTTAGAGTTAATTATCTCAATAATGATGGTGTTTTAATTAATAGCTTTTGATTTATTTATCAGTCACCTGTTAGCAGCAGAAACTACTGTGAACAACAGTATGTTTTGAGCAGCTTGATGTGTGCTGCCATCTGCTGGCGATTTTACCTCACTTCAGTCTTAACCAAAACCTATTTGTCTTTGTGAAAGCCAAGTATACAAGGAACATGTGACTGGATAATAAATGTACTCTCGCTGCCCACTAAACACCTTTTTAAAATGTTTGAATGTTATTAGTTTTCCTCAGCTAGACTAGCTTATTTCACTTCTACACAAAACCAACCCTATGTTCAGGCACATCTACTCTTGGACTTACTTATACTACATACAAAGGAGTAAACACACACACACACATATACACACAGGCAGGAATGGACATGTACCAGCATACCCCCTGCTCACAAATTCACTCACCACACACAGATGTCTTTATTGATGTGCACAAACAAGTCAAAGAAAACAGAGGGATGTACAAGCCTGTTGTTTTACACCATACACCTCTAATATCACTTTATTCTGGCCCACAGCAATTATTTACAAGTGTTAACTCAACAACATGACGTACAGTCTCAGCAAAAAGACACGTGTTTACGCCCAATCACAGGGACTGGGCTCATGAATGTTAGGATACACAGTGTGAGACCCTTTCTCTCACCATGCTATTTTTAGTAGACACCAATGCCTTCCGGCAAAAATCACATGAATATGGATAGTGTGCTCGGCTGTACAGAGTGGTTTGCAGCAAGAGAGCAATGATTCAGACAGACAGCCTGCACATACTCTGTGTGTGTTCAATAAATACTGGACCAGGACTGTAGTATCATAAGGCTTTCAAGGATTAAAAAAACATAAGTATTACTGGACTCTTTACATTTCTTCTTTAGACAGGAGACATGTTTAAATATGCAGGGTAGAAATCAGTTTATATTTAATACTTTGACAGGCTACTTTTGAAATAATGTTGATATTGTTATATTTCTCTTATTACTGATTAAAAAAATGCACTTGTTTTTTTGGTAGTTTGTATTTCCAGTTTACGACAATACCCAGTCAAAGATTATGAACTTTATGAACTGAATTCTTAATTACTGAAAATATACAAATATGAAAATCGCATTTAGTATCAGAAAAGACATCCACAACCAAATAAAACAGCAGATTCCTCAGTTGGTAGCACATTAAGGTTTTGCAGCTTGCTGCAATATTTTTATCCTCCTCAAAGCACATAATTCTTGTGATCATTAAAGCTTGCAAAAATAGCACCACCACACAATGAAAGTAATAGATTCATGATGCAGAAATGCACGGCCAAAAAAGAAAAAAAAATGAACACTAATTTGCTTCATGTATAAAATTTAATTAATTCCTAAACATGGCAAGTAATTATTAGAATATTGATTGAATTTTACTACAAAATACAACCACATATTCATAATTAATGTCTTTGTTTTTCCTGTGAGCTTATCTTCTTCATACTAGAAATCCAATCATTAATTATTTGTAAAAATAGCACTTGAGTTCTTGACTTTTTACTTTGCACCGGTCCTAAATGTATCTGGTTTACTTTCCATCACTCTTGTGCCAACTAACATGGTCTAGCTTCATGTCCTTGACCTGAGTATAGTTTGCAAGTCAATATTATTCAAAGGCTGTCTATGGTTATGCCTTTAAATAGGCCAATTTAGGCTTGGAGCACATGCATCTTGGAAGACAGGTTTATTTTGGTGTAACTCAATTTTTCTCAAGTCTCCTTGGCCGTCGGGATATATCCTTGAGAAAGAGGCCACAGGCATCTGTACTTTTCTAAACATCTAAAATCAAGTAGTACTCGGTATAGCAAAAAACCTCACAGTGTCTACCTTTAATAGATTACAGGTCCTGCAAGTGTAGCAGTGTCCAGCAGAGAGTGCCCTGACTCTGCTTAACACTAGATTGCGTAGCACCACTGGCTGAAACTAGCAAGACACACATCTTGTGTTTCGCAAGTTAGTGGATCAAATATCTGTAGAGATATTCTTTGTTTTATTTATTTTTATTTGTATTGTGAAGTGCGTATGCAATACAAGCAGATAAATGAAATATGAGGAGCAGTTTGCTTATTGATGCACTGCAAGTACTCGATGTGTGTCTAATTATTTTTTTCACACCTAGACTAGACGTGTTCTCAGGGGAGTACAGTATTCACTTAGCAAATCTAAATGATTCATTTGTCATGCAGTTTAAAGCTGAAGGCTATGGTAAATCATTTGGCCAAGACATTTTACAGAAATCAGTATCTCAACTCTGCTAGTTAATGTTTCAATTCTTCTGATTATCATTGAATTCACCGAGGGAACATTAAGGTGTCTCCTGAAGCTTCTCTTCTCTTCTCTTCTCTTCTCTTCTCTTCTCTTCTCTTCTCTTCTCTTCTCTTCTCTTCTCTTCTCTTCTCTTAGCCTCCTCCCCTCTCTTCTACAGTATTCTCCCTTCTCGTCTCCTTTATTCTTCTCTGCCTTGTTCTCTTCAACTGTCCTCTCCCCACGGAGTGGTCTTGTTCTCCTCACTTGCAGATGATGTGGTTTGGAGGGCTGGAGCTGATGCAAAGTGACGTGTCTCCCCATCACAGGAGTGGCGCTGAGGCTGGGCCTCACTTCCCCCGCACTGGGCTGTTTTTGTTCGCCGCAGCTCATGCGGATAATTTGCCGGGATGCAGTGGAGGGCTGTCACAAGGACTTGGCTCAAGGGGTGTGGGAAAATAGCAGAAGCGTCTTCCATGCTCAAACCCTGCCTTAATGATGAGCATTAAATATGAACATCTTCTTTGTGTAAGCGATGCATTAGGCACCCTACATGTCCCGCTCCTTGCTTTTGCTTTTTCACTCCTTTGGCCCCTTCCTTCCCTCCCTGATTCTTCGCAGACTTGTCCTAGAGTCTCGTTTGAGAATCAGTTGAATAATCTGACTGACAAGCAGCCTTTAGGTCATGGCATCTCTGTTCAGAAAATATTCTCAATTCTTTGTGAAAGCACAGCACAAACACAGCTCTGTGTGACTGAGCTAATGTTCCTCTATGAATGCAACTGAAATGACTAGGGAAACAACAGCGGCTTTGTCTTGGCATCCTTTACCATTCTCTTTATAATATCTCTTTGAAGGCTTTTACAGTAATGTGATTGCCTGGTTCAGTGTATTATACTGCAACTGTAGCTGTTGTATTTCGCGACTACATAGAACAAGTCTATCTGCATGGCACTGCTAGTATATAGTGGGACCAGACCAAATGATAAATTAACAGGCAGAAAGCTCCTTCATACCTTACTGATCAGAGACAGCAGTCCCAGTTCAGTTGAACAAGTCTATGTAGAATTGTTACAATGACAGTTACAGATAAAGTGATCTCAGGGAACTAAGGAAGAAAACACACCACCCTCCCTTAAAATAGACCTCCCTGGGTACTGAAGCAAAGGACAGAGTGACATTGTGAATGCTAACATCTGTGCAGAACCTTGCAGTACCAAATGCCCCAACCCCAAGTTTGAGCAGACTCTACCGTCATCCTCTAAGGAGCAGCCATTTTGGAAGGCTCTCCCGGCACAGATGTTGCATATTAAAATGTAGGGCTGTTTTAGCAGAGGAAATGCTGTGGAGAGAGGGGGCTGCTCCTCTGTGGGCCTCACCTGTGCCTTCATCCGAGAAGCCAATCCAAGAGAGGGTACTGTCTAACCAACCAAAAACAAAGTGACATTCAAGATAAAGTCACCCTGTCGCCTCTTTGACCCTGGGAGGCTGTGGACAAATTATTTCACACATGAACATACCTTGTTTACAACAGAGACAATTGGCTCATATGCAAATTTCCAGAAAATAATTGCTCTTACCATATAGATACACTGATATACCTCAGACATGTGTGTTGCCGCAGCCTATATAAAGGTTAATAACTGTATTAGTCAACAGCATAAAGGGAATCAGTGCTCTGACCCTGCCTGACCAGTGCTTAAACAGACAATGAACATTTGCCCTACAACATCTCTCATAATGAAACAAACATTGTCCACAAGATGGAGATATTCACCAGTTTAAAGCTAAGCTACCTCCTGGCTCCACATGAAACAGACAGACAGGGGGGAGAGAGAGCGAGAGAGAGTGTGAGTGAGTGAGGGAGACACAGAGGGAGAGGGAGCGATGCACTACATGGCTGTGTGTGACAGATTGTGTTTGCATGAGGCAGTATGTGATGCCCGTATAATGTTTGAGTGTGTCTCTTTGTTTATGTGTACAGTGTACGTGCCTGAGTGGGTGTGTGTTTTTGAATAGTGCAGCGCTCTCTGTCTGAGGTGCTGAGGGGGCAGAGTGTGCTAACAGAGAGGTTGTGAGTGGTCCCTGAGCTTATTGGCGGGGGTCCCAGGGGCCCAGAGCAGAGTAGAGGTCAAAGCAGGTCGACTGTCCTGTGTGTTGCCGGGCCCCGCGGCCCACTGTGTGCTAGGGAGGGTTCAGGTGTGTGTCGACCTCTTGCTCCAGCGGGCTGTAAGTAAAGAGACTAGGGTCTGCCGCTCTTGTCCAGAAGGCAAGCTGCTGCTGCAGGAGGCCTGACCTGGACCTAGAGAGGCCTTTATCCTCTTCATCCCACCTTTGTGTCCACCTTTAGAGCATGGAGGGATCAGCAAATCCGCAGTCACCACTAAACTTAAGCGTTAAAAAAAAACAAACCAATAAATAATGCCAGTGTATGTAAAAATCCTCCAACCCTAGTATTTAAGGTTAGCAGCTCTGGGTCATGTAAGGTGATATGTGATAATTCAGGTTAAAAACAAATCAGATATCCGCATGAATATATGTGAAAGCTTTGCACTAAAACACTAAAAATAATCTTGTTTTAACTTAAGTATGAGGATTTTTTCTTTATTTTAGGTAATGAATCAATAAATCAAAAACTAAGAAAGAAAATAATCATTGCTGTTGCAGACATAATACATCAGTGTGGTTCTTCACTTGTTACACATGAACCAATAAACACGCCACATTAGTCTGAAGTATCACTGGATTGGAAACACTGGATTCTTGTTTAAATTGGATCCAAAGAGAGAGACAGAGAGAGAGTTTTGTTGCAGCATAAAGTGTAGAATATTTTGATGCTTTATGTCATACTATGTTGTGAATAGAGGACCCATTAAAAACGAATGAAAGAGACCGAATGTCAAAAATACCAATCAAATTCATTCTTGTCAGTGAACACTAAGCTCCAAAACATCATTAAAGAGGATGACTTGATTGCAAAGACTATCTTTGCAAAAAAAAAAAAAAAAGGCCATTTCTCTCATGCAGCATAATGATGAAAAGCCAATGTAATGATGCTACAACTATGCTACTGCGTATTCTTTTATGTGGAGTGCAGTCATATTTTCTCCTCTCTGTCATTGTGTCTTTATGAGTCATTCAAGGATGCCAACTAGCTAATCCAGAGAACTGTCATAATAGCTTCTATAGACAGTTGAGTGCACACACCTTGTCCATGGTTGCATTAATTAAGATGGCTGCTTTAAACCACTAGCAATTAATGTACTGTATCAACAAGCACAGTGCACCACAATAGTGAATGGTAGCCAAATGGTATTACTGCAATGGCACCTGGTCCTCAATAGGCATTGTTTGGCTACCTTTTGTGCCCATGTAGTGTGACATATTGCCCTCAAGCATTGACCATCTGACCAGGGAGAGGGCTTAAACGCTAGGCTAATAATAGGAGAGCATAGCCAGGCAAAGGATTCTAGTAATTATGCCCCACTGTGGGACATGATGGGTGAAAAGCAGAGAGGATGGGGCTAAGAGAAAGAAGACAATAGTGAGGGGGGAAAAAAACAGCCCAAGTGAGAGCATCAGTTGAACTGGTATTGCACACCCCATCTTAAGAAACTACCACTTTTTCTGATGCAAGAGGATGACAGTCAGAACAATTAGTGGCCGGTTAGACTTGGAGGTTAAGATGGCAAGGACAGTCCAAGTACCTGAACTGGATCAGCACACCTCACCCTGATGTGGGAGAGCTGGGGCTCCTGGTCAGTGCGGCATACATGTTCAAATCAGCCATAAAACGTGCTAGGCCATTTCCAGGATCTGAAGCCAAGGTCTTGGCAAGAGTCTGTCTCTCTGGGTTACACAGACCTGCCCTTGAACTCAGTTCCCAGGGAATAGACTCATTCTCTCTTGAAAAGTGGAGAAAGGAAGCTATTATCTGACACAGCCTGTGGAGGAGACGCTGGGCGATGATAGAGAACTCAGCCAGGAAAATGAGGCCGAAGCAGACCACCAGACCAAAGTTTGTTTGCACAGTGACTTTCATATTGTTTGTGTTTGCGTGCGCATGTGTCCACGCGCGCTCCGCTGTGCATGTGAACTTGTGTGTGCGTGCTTAATTTGCAGTATCACAGTGTATGTGAGCCCCACACTGTGAGCAAAGGAAGGATGCAATTTACATTTTTGTGCACATGTACAAGAGCAGCAACAAATAAAAACCCGTGCCTAAAAATAAAATGACTTGAGAATTAATTAAAGTCAGAGTGTGTGCAGCAACAAACAGATGTGTCCTATTTAGGGCTAATATCAACTTTAGCTAACTAGTGTAGGGAACTTGTGATTGATGGCGTCTGTCACTGTTACAGCTCCAACATGCCTTAATCCTATCCAGCGGTTGCACAGCACCCAGATACACAATGCCTGATCTTTTATTCCTTTATTCAAATCCCATTGATTGAATAGAGTGATCAGAGGCGTTGCCCTCTCTGGAAGAGCTTAATCTCTCCCTGACACATGGAAGACTTGCTGGACTTTGATGATGCAGCCGCATATCCTTTTGGGCTTTCAAACAACTGTGCGTGCGCCGCTACCTTCGTCAGCTGTCTGGAGAACAATCATTCAGTACAAAGCACTGTCAAGGCTTCAGCAAGCAGAAGCTTCACCCCGCCAGCCTCTAATTCACCCCCCTGCTCCTCGCCCGGCTGCAATGCACTGTGGGATTGGATAACCAAATCCCAGATGCAATTAGTGGTGCTTTCAGAGGCCATGGTTTAAGCAATATGCTGGAATACTCCATTGTGCCCCCATGCACTGGTTACTGGCAAATTGGAGTTTCATCAGATCCACTGTGCTAAAGACATTTACAAAAAGCTAAAATCATGGAGGACAATTCACTTTGTTACACTCATGGTGCTAAACAAGAATAGTCCTGAGGATTTATAATTGATGGGTCTATAGTTTCTTTGTACTCACTAAGGATAAGATAATTACTCTGGTCATTATCCCTCTGTGGTTATGTTAAAGAGTTTATCTGAGCTTGTGCAAATAGTTCCACAGCTCGCTACTTCTTGTTCACTTGATGTTTTTTTATTGTATGGGGCCCATTGCATCTATGTATGTTATGGCATCTTAAGACATTCGTCTTGAAAGAGTTAGTCAGGGCACAACGACATTCGGTCGATACCGAACGAACAGACGATGATATATTTATCCCTCAAATAATCCTCAGGTCTGACTACTTCTCCATTAAAATGATAGATTTGACTTGAATAACACCCACACAGCAACGGATGTCAGAGCAGAAAAATGAGCCCGTGTTGTCACAGCAGGGATAGAATGTCATCTGTGTATCAAATGTGATCATCTTCATGGGGTTGTGGTGTGTGTGGAGCAGTATGTGCCGTCTGGTAATATCTTGTGACAGCCACACAGAACCCATCCCTCACGGTGTGCCCAGATCTACCTGGGAAATGACCATCCCCATCAGACCAGGCCTGTCATCTACTACATGTCAATGTAAGGCAGCCTTGTATGGTCAGACAGTCTGTGCGTGCGTAAACAAAGACACAAACATTCCCAGACTTGTATGCTTATACACGTAGAGCACGTAGTAATAAACACATGCACACAAAAAAAAAGTCCCAACGATTCCAGCAGTGAGTGAACTAATGATAAACCATAATTATCCATTGCTCATAACGACAGAGTAAATGTACCAATACTGTGAAGTGCATTGTGCAGTGCTGTATGAATGTGTATCCCTGCGTAGCTCTGGCAATGCCCGTTTTACTGGTAGCTGTTAAAAAATACATTTGAATAAATAACAAGACAAATCCCTTGATGAAATCCAAATGTCAAAGTTAACTACCATTTCTTAGTGACATAACTGATTTGTTCATGAATTTTGAAAACTCCAATGCAGTTACCATTAAGAGTGGTTCATTTTCACAGAGTTTAATATGATCATTAATAAATAACTACATTTTGCAGTGTAAGTGTGTTCATTTGCATTTGTATTTGAACATTTTTAAACTGCTAAATTCTCATAACTTCATTGGTCATTTGTCACATTTGCCATTATTGACTTTGCAAATGAAGTTTCAATTCTCACTTGTCCTTATTTCATTATTATATTAGTACTCTGAACAGCTGAATTTTAATAGTAATAGTAAGTAGCTTGCTGGTACTAATAATAAATGTCTATTAGGTATTTATTACAAGAACATGCATTCTTAAAAAAACAAACAAACCCACAATCATAAAAAAGATATAATGGACAGTTTCTTCTATAATCAAAGTCTAATACACCATGTGATTACTCTGCGACTCCTGTTGAATGTGGCTGAGGCATTAAATTGTCATGATTGTATCTGGACAATCTATCAGAGGCTGAAGAACCATCTGACACATAATATGGAATAGAAAAAAAAAGGCACAGGTTATTGGCATGTGAATTACTTTCATATAGCTGGTGAATTTAACAGTAATGTACAACTGAAAACTAGAAATCGAATTTTCTGTAATGCACAAGAAGTTGTTAGCGTGAAGTCATAATTGTAGGTTGTTTGTCCGGCTTTTGTCATTTTTTTTTTCTGGCAAGGTTTATTTTCTGATAACACATCTTTGAAGCTTCTTCATTTGTACCATAACAAAAGAATGTTTTTCAGCTATTAAAAGAGCAACAAAGGCCACTTTGCTATTCCCCACCCGGCAAATGACATAAAATTGCAAGTGCAAATAAATTCATATTTATCTTGCTGTTTGCATTTTGCAATGCTGATCATATTTAAACAGGGCTTTGAACAATCTGCACTTTTTTCCCCTGTCAAATAACTTTTGAGCATTGTGTTGGATCATGCGAAACTAAAACCCCATCCTATGATTGTGTGCTGTCTACTTGGGTTGAGGGGCTTTACAAAATAAACTAGCTCCTTCTGGCTGCATTAGGAGACAGAAACTTTGCTGACTTGCACACTTTTGAAGAGAATTCTACATTTGTATGGCTGAATCGATACAATTAAAATTGCCTTTTGCGTTAAGCAGTTCGCCTTCCAACTCAAAGTGGGGACCTCAGCAAAGTTGTTGTTTTCTCAGTCTACACCATTTACCTCAATTCTATCATCACTGACAACCTGCTTGCAAACTTCAAGGCCAAGTGTGCATAAAACAAATCATTTCTGGGTGTCAGCAGATAATGTGGGGTAGTGATGCAAATCTGTTTACCACTTTTCTTCCAATACATTAAAGGTGCTTTTGTGTTGTGTGCTTTGACGGCATGTCATAGAGCAAAGAATATGTGTGTGTGATGTGTGCGTGCTTGTGTGAGAGAGACAGAAAGGCAGAGAGTGATTAAGTGGGAGCTTGTTTATATGCGTTTTGCTTTAAGTGCGAGCAGGTGGATTTTGAGGAAGCATCTGCTTCCTTTAAGTGGTTTTGAAGTTTATCTGAATCACATTTCAGACTGTGAAGTGAATATGGGCACTAATTATGATTAGTCTTAATACTGTGTTTGTATAGTACTACGGAATAACAAGAATATCATTACCCTTTTGATTCCATGTCTTCACCCATTAGAAATGTTCCATAAATTGAGGGTTTGTCACCGTAGCAGCCTTAACTCGCTCTCTACTTAAGAGCGTTTTTTCTCGGAGTTGCCAGGGTGGGCGATTTCAGTCTGGATCTTTTTAATTTAGTCTCTGATGCAAGTTCCGACAACAACGCAAGAAAGTTGTAACAAAGCACGCCTTGTGATGCAGTGTCTCTTTATGACACTGTTTATCTTTCAGAGCCTTAGTTCACCCTCATGTTCAGCAGCCCGCTCTTTAATTATGATTAGGCTGTTCACACTTCTCACCCTCCTCATCGCTCAATTACAGCACGATATTGATTTGTTCCTGGAGAAACCATCAAGGATGCACAGCCAGGAAATCACTGATATGCTCTCTAATATGATAAATGTGTTTTAATCCAACGTTACATTAAAATGCCATCTTACACTGCTATTAGTCACTAAATTAATGATCAGAATTAACTAGTTTGGCAGTTGGAACGAGACTGGCCCTTGATCCCCTGTTGTTGGTCATTTTGCTTCAAAACTTTGTCCTCGTATCTAATGAACTAATTTCTTTAAATGGAACTTTATAGTAAAACAACAATTTATCATCACCCATAACAGCAGTTTGTTAGGGATCCTTTGTTCCTTTAAGTTTAAACATCCTCCCTGAGGTGTAGTATACCGTATAAATAGGACCCTAGAATGCACTATATTTAATATCAGTCAGTCGGTTATAGATAGTATCTGCAGTGGCACCTTAACTTGACTACATCATATAGACAGAGTACGCAGGCTTGCAGGCTAGCCCGGCCACAGAAAGAGAGCATGTGGCAGTGTCAGCAGCCTAGTGCGGCATGGCCAGGTTTCCTGGGGCGAGGGTTGTGCTGTGCTCCATACGGAGGGCCTGTGCTGGGAGCCCGGGGGCCATGCAGTCCCAGGTCAGCAGATGGGCCTGTGATTATTATTTCCAGGCCTGTCTTACCTGACCACTTCCTCACTCCGTGAACAGCTGTTTCACTCGCTTCACTGAGACGCTACATGAACAGCCATTTTTCTTCTGTTCTTTACTTTGTACATAGTATAAATCTTTACTGTGACCCTGCTCTGGGCTCCATCCACCTGTGTCTTACCTCGGGCAAAAGCTCCCCTGGAGGATTGTTTTTTCTTTTTTTCTTTGGTCTTTACCAACCAAGGGAAAAAAAAGACTATTAGGATTGTTTTCCAGACAATGCAACACAAGAGTAAACTTGTCTTAATTTTACCACCTAAGCCCTCTCTCTGTCTGTGTGCGGCTTTGACACAGTGTTGCTAAAAGACAGTGACATCCCATCATTCACAACTGTACACATGACTTTTTCTAGTTTGGTTTTGATAATGAACATTTATGGTGACAATCATGGGGATTGTCGAGAAATGATAGAAAATATTATTTTGTTTGCTCCTGACAATGTGAAATAGACATGTCATTATAGTCTTTCAGAATAAGGTTGATGTATGGCAATTTCTAAGAACATGCCATTTCTCTTAGACTTTGTCAGGTTTAGCAATCACATATTGCAGACTATGGTGCTTTTGGATGAATACCCTCTTTAGTCAACCAATTCATCACACTGCAGGGAATATTGTTCTACAGCACCTGGTGTTCAGACTATTTCTGTGTTCTAAACACTGTTGGTACAAACCATTTGTTCTCCATCCAACAATGCTTGCAAAGCCTCATTACTGCTCCATTATTCTTGCACCCATCTTAAATGTTATTGTTATAGAACAAATTATTAGTTATTTTCAATATGCATTCTCTTTGGAAGTCTAAAAAAGGTAATTCACTTTCATCATTAGTTTACATAATTTCTACGTGGATGCAGAATAGAAAAGTAATAATGAACAAAGAGTTGAGGACAGCTACAGATCATAAACTTAAAGTGTCCTTTTTATGAAATATTTTCTGAACTTTTTTTTATTTTTTAACAGAATGTAATATTGGGCATTTCGAGCTTTGGTTCAATATACCAACAGACACAAACAGCCTTTGGTCTGAGAGAACAGCATCAAAAGTAATATCTTCATAGCTCCGCAATCCAAGAGAGAATTATTTTTCCAGAGAACAAATGGTTTTAGTAAGTAGTTTAACAGCAACAAAAACAAACTGGAGGGAAACATTTAACCAGGAACACAAAGAGAACCGCTGAAGCAGTTTTAAGCCCTTCAAATCATTCAACATAGATTCAAGCGCTGAATGAAAGAGCAGAATCTGGCTTATTTATTGATGAAAATGAAATGGCTGAGAAAGGGGATTTCTTTGAAATGTGCAACATAAAATAATAGATTTTCTCAACTGTATAAACTCTAAATCCAAAGAGATTGGAGGAGGAGGCAGAGCACATTTTGACTACACTAACTCTGCCTGCACTATAATGGGGGAGGAAAAAAAAAAAAAGAAAAAAAAAACCGCTCCTTGTTAGAAAGATAGGGAATACACCTGTAAGGTCAGGTGGCTGGCTTTCAACATAAGGCCCCAGCCACTGAGCTGTTGATCAGACACCTCTTTTCACACAGCTGGTACATTTAGATTCCCAGCCCCTCCCTCAAATCCCACAGTGTGCTCTCAAGGAAATGTGTGGAAATGAATTATGGAAATTTCTGATGGGAAACTTGGTGCATTAGTGTTTCATTTAGCTTGCTCGTATCCTGAAGCGCTGCTCCAACCTACGAGGGACAGAGCTGGAAATATAACTCTCAGCGGCAGGGAAGCCCACAGGGGTGCGTCTCCCAGTCAGGGCACGGGCCAGTCGATTTATCTGCCAGTGGCCTGGGCCTGTCTGATACAAGCTCTCTCACAGGTGGATTTATCACCGTTGCCTGGAGCTGCAGGCCTACAAACTCAATACAGGCCTCCATTTTTTATACTGGCTAAGCACAGCAACCTCTGCTAACTCTCCTCAACCTCTGAAACTCAGGGTGCACTCCTCTAGACATGTTTTATTTGTGTCAGTGTTCCATTTTGAAGGTAGTTCAGAAACTTAAAAGGGAAGAAATATTTGTTTATTAGGTTCATATATCTCTTAGAGTACATATGGTTAAAATGAATTTTGCGAATAAATTTCTATTTGAAAGCCATCTGCCACCATTATGCCTACATCATGGAGATTCATGTCTTATCACAGACACATAAAACCATCTTTAAATCATAAAAAGTAAGAACCTTTTTGTCCGTTTCATGCATTTTCTAAGATGGCTTACAGACGAGACAGGACAGGAAATTGAAAAAAAAAAAAAAGTGAACATTCAATCACGGTACCCCAAGATGTTCATGGTTAATGGTTGACTCATGTTTTTTTTTGGATTTAAAATTATATCATTGCATTTGTGTCATACATACCTTTATTACAATGAACATTGCATGAAGCGGTGCAAGGAGTTTCTGAGGTTTTTGCCTAATAAAGTGTTAACTAAAATAAAGCGCGCACTATAACACATTGGGGGGAATGATAAGCGTTATTGCTACAGTTGTGAGGAGGTGAAGCAGTTATATTCAGGATTATTATTACGCATTATCCTATTATTAGCATCATATTTAGTTTCTTTGTTTTAAAGACGAATAGCATATTGAGTGTTCCTCGTTGAGTTTAGAAATATATTGATTCCACTTGTGTATCCTCATTTTTATTACATTTCTAGTAAATAAATTGCAATAAACCAACCAACCCTTGTGTATTTCCTACTATGAGAGTTGCACAAATGAGAAATAAATGAGGGCAATTAAAGTATTCCTTATATAATTGAATATGCAAAAAAGTTAACAACAAAAACAAAGCTATAAAAGCCAGTTTCACCAACTGCTCAGTGTCTCCAGGCTATCATGAGACAAGTATTACGTTCACTTACCAGCAAGTATGACTTTTTTTTTGACTAAACTCATTTTTAACGGGTGACCATTTACATGTAATAGACTAGGTGTCAATGCATTCCTTTCATGATCTACGTATTTGTGAGTCAGGACTATGGATCCTGCTTTATGTGGTAACTTGGCACAACAGCGATACAGTGGACTGATGGTCAGAATTTTATTTGCAGGCTGTTGCGACCCAGAATTGAAATGTATTGCTCAGTGGGAAACTTGGAAAAAAATGGGGTCCAGGTTAAAAATACCCATGTTTTTATATGTAAGTGACTAATGGCAACAACATTTTTTAAAAATCGGTTAACTACTGAGCGAGAGTGCTACAGCCGTGAACGGGCTACAATGTGTAATCCTTCAGTACAATTTCATGAATATACAGCCACTAAAAGTGTTTTGGTGCAATATGCAGTAACACGAACAAGCTAACTTAATGGCACCAGTAGGCCACAAATTCCTGTGTTCTGCAATATAAAATTACAGTTTTTTTATGTAGTCTGGTTGCCTTGAACAGACCGATTTAGTGACTGTTTCAAGTTAAACAAAAAGGAACTTCCTCAAGAACATATATTTCTTTAGGGTCCTTCCCATAATGCTGTCAGACATTTCTAATTACAATCTGAGCCTGTCAGTGGCAAAATCAAGCACGCCCTGATAGATTTACTTATCCCAGTTTGTTTGCAGCTGCAGCGCTCTAACTCACCTCACTACCCGACCAATTTCAACTGTTGTTGTACCCATTACTTACTTAGACAGAACGGTGAAAATGGGGGGCCATAATTCTCCAAATTCACTTTTTTTTTACAGCACTGAATGATGGCATTGATAGACTAATGAGTCTTGATGAAATATCAAGAGATCACAATAAGCAGATTTCCCCAGTGTGGGATCAATTAAGTATATCTTGTATGCAAGTGTGATATACAGCCACGTTTTTTGGGATGTTCCCCATTAAGGTCATATGGTCATATTTAAATAATTTATTTTAATAACAATGACTCAAAGAAAATAGATGGCAGAAGGGCACTTTACAATGTCAGCTCACCTGCAATCACTGGAGTACTGTTATTTCAATAATTGTAATTGCAAGCTTTTGGATATAAAATTAATACTGACACCAATAGTTAAAGAGAAACCTTACTATTTTTCAACTGAGCTTGAAGCCTTAATACTGTATACCAGTTTTGGTTTGGGACTTTTAAAGCCCTTACTAGCTGAATCTTTATTAAAACCTCACACTGGACTAGGTTTTTAAGCTGAATTTTGCTACTGTAAGTAAATATACATAAATCCATTTTCACATTCGTAGCTTAGAAACATCACAATTTACAGCTAAGACACAATGTCCTTAGTTATTGAAGAAAGCCTACAAGTTTGAATTGGAGATGGCTTACTGCTTTTCCAACAAGCATTACCATATACCACTGAGGGCTCTGTTGTGCCCCTTATGTAAGTGTAATAGAGGAGAGGAGAGAATGAATTTGCCACAGGTATGAGTTTTCCCAGAGAGGTTTGGAAATTTAGGACTACATGCAAGAAACTCTGTGTGCACAGACCATTCTGAGGCATTACTAATGCAGGGTTTTCAACAACGGTGAGACAAGACAACAAGAAACTGACAAAAAGGCGGCTTTCGTTTTGAAACATTTTTCCAAGGGAAATGTCTTTCGGTCCCTTTCAGTTTCCGTCTCTTTCAGTCAGTCATCTCTGCTTTCAATCTTTTATCATCATATGTGGTGTTGTGGAAAATTAATAAGCAAATTAGTCTGAATAATAACCCGAAAGCATGATTAAATAAAACACAGACAAGACTTTTACACCTAATGTCACATCATCATTTCTCCTACTCACAACACCTTCAGCATTGTACTGTTTGCTATTTAAATTTTTAATTGGCTGATGTCATCAAGTGTTCTTAGTTGATAAGCTGGCTGTATCACTGTAGATGGAAGGTTTGTTATAAAGGCCCCCTAAACATCTTAAAAGGGTTTTACTGTTGGTAAATGAGTATCCTCACTCCATATTCTGTAGCACGCTTTGTAGGATTTTAAATCACACAGGGGATTCACCTCTTCTACGGATTTAAATTCTTTCCCGCAGCACTGTGCATTACAATTATTTTATGGACTCCTCATTGTTATATTATCACCCAGTGAGGACAGTAAAACTTCAAAGGTCAAAATCGATTGCTGTAGTGTTAAATGGGCTGTATAACTAGTATGAAAGCTTTATAGCCATGCCACTTCTTCATTTTCTCATATCAAGGGCCATCTATAAAAAGGGAACTCATAACCTTGACCTCGCTCCTACTATTACTGCATAGGTGTAAAATGTATATATTATTCAGTTTTAGTTTCCTGAAACTTAAGTTTAGTATAGCGTTTTCAGCAACTCTATATTCTCTACTGCTCATATAAATGCACCGTCAGCCTGATTCTGATAACAAATATCTGTTTTCAGAAACACATTGTAGCAACCAACTGGTCCCCATGTAGGAGGCAAACCCTTCGGCCAGCGGCAAGCTGGTCCCAGCCTGCTGGCAGCAGCAACAGCGTGCCCACTTCATGCTTGAGCCACACCTCCACTCACAGTCCGTCACGCCAGCCTGCAGTGCATACCTGGCAAACGCCGCAGCGGCTTGCCAAGGAAGATTTATACCTGGTGTTTGACCTACTTGAGTTTGCATCTATATTAGTGAAGGAAAGGGCTTGGTTGTGGGGGAGAGAAAGGTCACAGAGATCCCAGGTCTTCCTCTGATGCATCAGGATGATGGAACTGGCTAATTTAATGAGCAACAGTTGTCCCCTTGGCCGCTACAGATGGTGCACTGCAGCTCAGCTCAAGCTGTCTGGAAACATAGCCTTCACAGCACACATATCATTCCCTAACATAGGCAAGATCTAATACTGTACAGGTGCAAAGTGAATTTACTCCAAATTGGTTTCAAACTGAAACAAAGAGTTTATTTTATCATTACACTTTTTAAATCAATACTTATAAATAACCCCTTAGTAAGCCAGGCTGTATATGTAGCTTTTAGGAAAGAAAACTGTTTCTACAGTGTGTAGTGTGTTCTACACATATTATATATAACTGTGTCATTTTATACACATATCTGGTGTTTGAAGTTCTACGTAACAGCTTATGGCTCATAACAGCATAACAGCTTATGTTTTTTGTTTATAATGATGCTCACCAAGTGGAAGAAAAAGGGTAAAATACCATCTACTGAAGAAAGTTCTGCTCTGGATTCGGCAGCTGCAGCACTTCACGATCCCAAGTCCCAAATGTGGTCCCAAACATTCTGGCACTGCCTTCAGTGGTTTGCCTTCAGTGAGTCTTTCTCATTGCAATTACACCTTAGAAATTTATTGCATTTCATTATTTGAGAAATAATTACTTTCCCATATGCTCCTCTTGGATGTGCTGTATGTGTATTTGCATACAGAAATAGATTTCACTTGGGATGTACACTAGTCATACCAGAATATATGTTATCTCAGATAAAAGCTGTATGCTGTGCAGCTGCTGAGTCCTGGCACTTTTTGTTGCGATTGAAACTCTGGTTAAAATGCATTAAAAGGAAATTGTCTAAGCTCCATGAACAGGCTTTAGGGCTCTGTTAAGGCCCAATGCAGAATACTATATCACTACAACATATATTTTTGTGAAAGATGTAAACAAATTGACCGTATATATCAGATCAGTATATATTGTTTTGAAACTGTAAACTGCTTACTGACAATTAAAATCTTAGATTAAGCAATGATTTCATAACTCAACTACAGATGAATGCTTAGGAATTTGTAGGGATCAGACCTTATAGTTGTATAAACTCTTGTTCACAGTTTTTTTTAGAGGAATAATACACATTAACGTAATGAATATTACAATTAGAAGTTGTCTTTGTAATCAAATACAAAAGTAGTAAATAGACTATTCTTATGTCAACATGTGTCAAGTCAAAATTTAAAACCTAAAAAGAAATGATATTAGACCTAGTTGAAAGGATATTTTTTTTTTTTTTTTTTTTTTACTGCAACTGGGAAGTTGTATCACCTCAGAATCAGGATTTTAAAGTGTTTACTTTCTCTCCTGTATATTACATTAATCCTCACTGAAAAGTTCATGGCACACAGTGTTTTTTTTCAAATAGTTTTAGCTGCCACAACAACAGCAGTATTTTCTTTTTTTCAATGGCAACATTAAAACACTACAGGTAAGTCACCTGGCACTAAACCTAAAATAATTTGATGTCTGTGGAATGAGACGCAAGAGGAATGTGTTGGTGCGCTGGGTAATTTGCATGATAGAATAACCTTCCTTGTGTTTGGTTGGAAAAAAAGGAGCTAATGTATTCAGTGTATTTGTGGTCATGCTCTTCAGTTTTTTATCACCGAGAGACTAGCATTAAATCACCTCACTGGGGGAATGAGTCGCAGGAAAGAAAAAAAAAATGAAGCAGCTTCTGGATCTAATGAATTCCTGGGAGAATAAACACGCCTTTGAATAAAGCCCTAATCACGAATTAAGTGGTTGTTGCCATCGTACCTTTGTAGAACATACCCACAGACACGGACCTGTGAATGTGTGTGTTCAAATTATTTCCTCAGCTCTGGCAACAATGAAAAAAAGATAAGAGGTAAGCTACCCAGTCCTCAGCCAGTCCGTGTTTAAAGATAGGGCAGGGCTCATTTCCAAACTAATCCCTTGTTTCAATCCCCGCTTCATTTGCTCTGTGCAGACCACAGCTTCAAGGGTCAAACTGAAATAACAGAGAAGCTGTCCATGCTGCACGAAGGTCACCTCTGTCTTTCTCTCTTTGCAGTTTGGATCCTCACAATAAGCTTTGTGATGTAGCATTATGATAAATTGCCTGATATACAGTATGAAAATATACCAGTCACAAAGGGGGCTCACTCACATGTTTTTCTGTACCAATATTGGCCCATAGACTTGCCTCATTGAACAAGGTAGAGCAACCAGTAGAACAAAGACTGGGGCAAGTTTTTCTCAGTGAATAATCCCACTGAGCCTTCTTTGAAGGAGTTCTTACACCAGGAAGGTGGATAGGGCAGATTTTAATCAATACAGGAAAACAAGGAGCTCAGGGGACGTGAGGAGCCTACCAGTCAGGATGAAGATTAAACACCTCTGTCTAAAACACACTCAGCTCATGTCAGAAAGCCCGGGTAACTTCAAATCCATCTATCAAAATGGTATCAAACTGTGTTTTTCTAACAAAGCAATGTTATATGACATGTATTCTCCCCTACAGCTGTAGGTGAGCAAGTGGATCATAAATCATAGCAGACAAAGCTCAGCTTGACCTCTAAACGGTTGTATATCAGGCTATTCTGATTCAGTGTGGATGTCTTTTGGCCTCAATAGGTACACTTACTTTATTTGAGCTTTGTACAATGCAGACTTAATCCCAGAGGGCTGATTCTGCATAACAAACAATCTCCGGTTTTGTCCAGCGGCTCTTGCTGTACTTTTTCAGATAGAAAAGCGAGGGTGTGCCGCGCCGTTTCTCAAGTACCACAGTGTACATAATAGTTCTTTTTTTTTGCATTTAAATGATCTTGTGACTGATTCTCAACAAACTAAGCTTTCGATGCAATATTTGTTGTCTGCATAGAAACCTCTGAGTTATGCTCATCATGCAAAAATGGCCACACTGGATATATTTGTCAGACCGTGAAAAAAACATCTCTGATGCACTGATGAAGATTGCCGTTTTCAGAGACTTTGCCCAAGCAGAGTGTTTTTCCTTTGTGTTAATTAGACAGTCCCAGTCATGTTGGCTGCGAGGCTGGTTTTGCTGTGAAATAATGTCTTTGATTAAAAGACCCAGCACTCATGAGAAGGCCTGTGTGATAAAGCCATGTTCAGTCGGGGGACCCCCCAGCTTTCTGAAAGCAACCCTCCCCCCTTTCTCCTTTTTCACCTCTTTCTCCAGACTAGAGGAGAACAGAAGAAAAGAACAGAGTTGCCTTAAGTGGCCATGCTTCTCATTTCATAAGCAGCCTCACTACTTTTACTCATTTAAGAAGATGAAAGACAGTTGGCTGTAATATTTGAAGCACTGTCCACCGCAGCCGAACAACATAAGAGCATTTCAGAGAGAGGGTTGAGTGTGTGTTTTACGAAATACACTGTATAAGAGTGCGATGGCTGGAGCATGAAATGCAGCACAATAAGAGAAACTAACGCTGTCACAGACCCGTCTTAGGCTGAGAAGACTCAGGCCTCTGCTCAGAACTGCAGGTCACAGTCAGAGGGCCCGGCTGAATAATTGATCAATGAATGTGCAGTGAAAACAGAAACACAGCTTAGCACTATATTTCCCCTCTCCCTCTGTAATGTGCATTGAATCCCACAGATCCATCAGTTACATGCAAAGCTCTGCTGAGCTGAAAGGCCTCCAAGTTCACTTCAATTATTCAGCATCCCTCCAAGATTATGAATTATTGAGCTAAAAGTATGTTCCATATACGGCCATGTACTGTAGCTTTCTGTAGACAGCGCCTGATCCGTAGATGTGTGGGAGATCTGTGTTTGTGTGAAACAGCGGACAGACAGGAACTATTAAAGCCTTGGACAGCGACAACTGTAGATGATGGCATAAACCTGTAATGCTATGTTTAACTGACTGAATTAAAGGCCCAGTATGTAAGATTTAGTGGGCTGTACAGAATATGAAAGAAATGGTTTTCATTAGTGTGTAATCACTTGAATATATGAATTGTTGTTTCGCTACCTTAGAACGTGCCTGTCTGTGAAAAACACTATTTAAATAAATGTTATTTACTTACTATTGTGCAGATATAAAAAGATCTAAAAGTGCTTCACAAGGGCAATACACAAAAGGTCATATTATTGCAAAAAAAAAAAAAAGAAAAATACAATGCACGATAGAAATACATGATGAATACATGTGGACCAGGTGCATACAATGCCTGTCTAAACAGGTATGTCTTGTTGCCCTTTAAAAAAAAAAATCCACAGAAGCAGCAGATCGTAAAGGTGCAGGCAGAGCTTTCCATAGTTTTGGTGCTACGGCCCTAAAAGCTCGATCACCACAGGTCTTAAGGCAGGTGCTTGGGACAGAGAACACATTTAATATGTTTGACCTAAGAGGGCGAGCTGGTGAGCATGAGTGAAGTAATTCAGTCATGTATGCATGGGCCTGACCGTGCAGTGCTCTGATGCCGCAGGTCCTCTTTGACTGCCATGTTGAACTGTCATGTTTCTACAGTAGCCCAGAACGGACAATCCAAACACTGGCTTGAAATATGGCATTTAACGTTTTTCTCTTGTTTTCGGACCGCTTTAGTTTCTTGTGAATGCTAAGAAGGACAGGGTGAAACATGACTGTTGCAGTCCACAACTACACTGCTGTTGCAACTAAATCCGACACACTGGTCCTCATAGGAATTATATAGAAGACTGTTTGCTGTGCCAACCATTGCAGTTTAATGGGGGGTCTAGGAATGCGGTAGCACTCACCTTCCAATTCATTTAATTAGGTATGCAGTATCCAAGGTGGTAGATTCATAAGTAGACTATTAATTGTTTCCTCCACACCTTGGCAAAGTTCTGGACTCATGAGTCTGTCTTCTCTTCGGGGCTGAGAGGGAAGTTGTGTAGTTTTAGCTGCCATCTGCTGACAGCTTGCACAGCCAGCTTCGGTCCAATCACGCTCTCTGATGGTATGAATTGTGCCCAGGCCTCTGATGAAGAGTTGGGGTTCGTTTTTCTTGGCTTGAATGGAGGAGGAAACAGATGATACAATTAATTATCAATAGGTCCCTCAGTAAATCAAAGCCATTTTGGCAGCCTATGACAAAAAACCCACTGAACTGCCTGCGAGTCTTCGCCATCTCTTCATTGCCCATTCTCAACAACTGCTCTCTGGCCGCCTGCCTCCAGTACAATCCACAAGGTGTTTGAATAGATTGTTCAAATATTTTTACTGTTGATTCTTTCTCTCTCGTTTTGAATATGAAGGCAGTTTTCTCTGTGGAACAGTGGAGAACCACTTGACTGAGTGCATTCAACTCTCCTGCCCATCACCCAGGCTCTAATGAGCATTGGCTGTGGCCAAGGCAGGGAGGCAGGGAGGTTGATAGTAGCTCATTATCTCTCTGCCCATGCTGGCCCCAGTATTCTTGTTTGTGGTGAGCCTCTTCTCTTCTTATTGTAGGGTAAACATTTACCCAGCGGAGACGGGCCTTGACCATTAGGCGCTGGGGAGCTGTGGTAATGGAAAGAGGGCCCACTGGAGTTCTGCCCACCACCCTCCTTAACAGAATAACTCACTCACGCTCACTTTGGCATGAACCTTTTATTGGAATTTACAACTGTCTGGGGAGTATTCCTCAGTAGAGGTTGAACTATGGCTTTGGCCTTACAAAGCAAAGGCCATTAAGTGGCATTTTTACAAGCCCAAGAAGGCTAGATGGACTTCATGTATAAGCCATGAATTTTAAAACTGCCAGGGAGAATGTGTTCAAAGTGTTGTTAAACATAAAGCAGCCTCCATCTTTGCCACAACAGTGTTGGCGGTCATTAGTAATGACATTAAGTTGCTTTTATGGTGAAACAGATCCCCTGGGTATGTTTCCTGAACCACAGTCTTAGTGAAAGCTGACACAGAAGAAAAAAGACAGGTGATTAAAAAATGGCTCAGTTCTATGTGTACGTATTTGTGTTGACATCACCGTTTCTCCCGCGGTTTAAGACAATACAGACATGCCGCTAACTGGTGAGCAAGTAGCCATTTTATAGATGAAGATTGCATTTTCATCGGCTCCCCTGCTGTGTGTTGGAAAAGCAACACATGTGATAGTGATGGAGTGTGTGCAGTCCTTCATCCTTATATTAGGGACTCTAGGGGGAGGAGTGGGGTGAGCTCTCTGGGGTAAGAGAGGCTCATTAGGCAGCCACTGCCTCCCCATAACCCAGCTGGGTCTGAGTGCCAGCAGATTGGGCAGCCATCTCTCTCTCTTCATCTCTCCTCGCTTCCACCTTATCCATCCACATTAGACACACTGAACTCAACTTTTTTTTTGAGATTCACAACTGATGCAATCATATAAGACTACATTTATTTTCTTGCCTGTAAATGTATACCTAATATGGGTAGCATAAGTCATCTTTAAATGATCAGTTAGCGAGGAAGAAAAAAAAGATAACAACATTCTTCACTTGGAAATGTGGAGGCTGAATCCGTATCTCTGAATACTCAAGTTTAATTCATTATATCGTCTTGTAAAACATCCAAATACAATTTTCATAATAAAATGTGCATAAAATGTAATGTCTCAGCCCTGTTTTAAATTCTTTTTGCTCCCCTTCACATGCACCATTAGGAGGCAGTAAGCGTAAGGAATGCTTTCTCAAGAATCCACTGGTCACATGCTTGTTAGTGCGCTGATGAGCCACTTTTCTTCCCTTCATGTTCTGGTAATTATACACTCAATTAGCAGCCTCTTTGTGTCTGTTGCCTTAAAGCTAATATTTTATTATTGATGCCGCTGCTATTGCAGCTTAGGTGTGCGATCTTATTGGACTCTGTTATGTGTGAATTACAAGACTCCGAAGTTAGACGTTCTGTCATCTGGTAGACTGTCCTTCATCCAGAAGGTCTGAGTTCAGACCCTATGACAGAATACATCCATCCTTTTGAAGTGTCCTTGAGCAAATGTGTGAATCTCAACCAACCCCGGCCCCGCTGTTCTCTTGCTGACCCTGTACCTTGACCACTCTGCAGGGGGGAGGCAAGCAAATGGATGAACTTCCTATATCACAAGACAATGCAGTTTAATCTTACTGAATAGATGTGGAAACAGTAAAAACACTGTTATTTCATTTGTAGCCTTCAAAGAGCCTTAACCAGGAATTATGCTTTATGCAGCAGTGGTAATGCTTGGGGGGTCTGCTCAAATTACTGCCTTTCACTTTCCAAGGCTGTGGACAGCCTGTCTTCAAATTTAGGCTGCTAAGCGGGAGAGTCAAATTGGAATTCCGATTCTATTAAGAAGTCATGCCCAGCAGCAAATAATGCCAAATGGGCCCAGTGCAATGGGAAAGAAGACCATTATAGAGCAAAAATATTAAAGCACTGCTGATCTATTTGCTGAAGATAAACTTAGCATATGTCTCCCAGTGCTGTCTGGCCAATGCCTGCAACAATGAAGACGTCTCTTTTGGAACTTGATTAAAAAGAGGCGTTAAGATCAAAGTCAAACGGCTCCCGAGCGCTGCAGATGTGATGAAATCTTATTGCGAGAAAGAATAATACATGTCTTTGATAATAGCTGTGCAACATGAAACAATGCATAGTCTGTTTCAGCAGTTTTATAATTAACAAGACACTGTGAAGGAAATATGGCTAGTTGTTGTATCTAAGCAGAGAGGATACAAGACACTATCCGGATATATTGTTAGTCTGGTATAGTACTGTGTTGTATATTTAAGGGAGACAGAGAGAAGCCATCATATTACCACCTGCAAGGAGATGCCCAAGCATCCCAATGCGTCTATTATGTTCCCTATATGCAGCTCTTGTCTGTCGATTTCTCATTTAAGGCTGTTTGGCTCCTGACAGTTCATCAGGTTCTCATCTCCGGGCCAGGGATGAGCCATCATCAGACCACATCAGGCATGGAGAGGCAATCACAGCTGGGCCTTTTTTAGTCATGGTGTGTTCTCCCAATGACAAGCCCGCTGACTGTGTGTTGGTCCTGGACACGTTTGTCTAGTCCACTGTGGAACTTCTCCAAGGTACACAGATAGACACAGGTGGAGACACAGGGCGAGTCAGACACATCAGGGTCATTCATCTGTAACAGTAACCAAGCAGTGTATCACACCAGCCTACTATACTATATCAGCATGCGCCATGCTGAGAGATATACCTGAGGACTGTCATACTGTCTGCAAAGCAGCCCAGCACCAGGACCCGCAGATGGCTCATTTTGAGGAGACACAGACTGGTCCATCATTGCCTTGTCAGAGAGATATACTACAGCTACAGTTTATTGCGCCACGGATCTGGTCAATCATGTAGCGAGCTGAGAAGATGCACAGGATGGCTAATCATTTGGCCTGTGAACGTGTGGGATGCAGAGAATGATTTATGCCGTGGCATACAGTATTTCTTTAGACATTTTCTCCTTCAAGTGCATTTGGTATTCCCAGATAACTGTTATCATATGAATGCCATTCCATTTATGTTTATAACCTGTAGTGAGAAGTAGGAGGAAATACAGTAGAATAGTGCTGTTAGGTAGAATCTTTCATGTCTTTTTTCATAAAGGTTTGAGGCATTGCTTTTATTGTTGCACTGTCAATTCCAGTTGAGACCTGGTGTGTGCATTTATCTATACTGTGTATCCCCCTAAAGAAAAATATTTAATGGCCCTTTCAAACACAACCCAACAATAGCAGCACTGTGCTCTGCCAGTGCGCTCGCGCCCAAAGTTCAACCAGGTTGACCTTTGGCCGCAGGGTGCACTGAACCCAGCGACGAGTGCACCACACATCACACTGCGTCTGAAAGGACCACAAGCCTGCTGCAATGTGAACATGGAGGCCTGAAGGTTTTTCACTAAAAATGTTGATGTGACAGTGTGTGCGCTGAATATAGATTATGCAAGTACAAGAATATTAATTAGACTTATATAAATGTCACTGCAATAACCAGGTTACGCTCATCTTTAATAGGAAAACCGGTTAAGATGTCTTACATCAATATAAATGAGTAACTAAAATATTTAACTTTATTCCCTTTTAATACTTTATCTTCAAGGGAAACTGAAATGCCTCGTGTATATGAGTAAATTCTGTGGTGTGGAGTTTTTACTATTACTAATACCACAAGGTGCATCACTTTTTTTTTCCTTGTAATAGAAGAATTCTACTAGAGCTGAGTCAAAGAGGAGGCTGTAGCTGGCGGCTACGTCTTTTTGCTGGCAGACCATTCTATCTGGGGCACCACAGGTGTAAAGGAATATTCTTTCAACTGGCTTATTCATGGCAACAGGAATATACGTTTGCAGGGTATCAAAGGTTTGTGTAAACAGCTAAAGCCAAAGTAAGATTTTTTTTTTTAGCAGTGTGTGGTTGATAGCCAGGATACTGAGCGCATGAAGATACAATTTTTATGCATTGGGTCGTCTGTGCTGTGCTGCGCAGGTGTGCTCCTTGTACATTACTGGTGCTATAAGAGGGTGATGATTTACCTGGTTGGGAAGTGGGAAGGGGCAGAGATGAGGAAGAGACACAAATGTTGTCTGCTGTTGTCTCAAATCCCCCGTGTGACCCGGCTACTGTAAATTGGGAAAAATTGCATTTTGGGCTTATTATAATTGAAATGTATTGAATCTGATGCTTTAAAGTAGTTTTATGCAATTTCAGGTTTCAAATGTCAGGCTCCTTTTTTTTCTTTTTAATATGATTTTATTAAGGTAATTGCTCCGATTATCACATAATTTAGCTGAGGGGTTCTGGTTGCATATACTGAAGCAACATGTGTTGTACTGCTAAGAAACAGAGTTAGAGAGTAAAGCAAAAATAGTCAACAGATATCGTGGTCTTACAGTGTTTGTTCCTGCAGCTGTGTCTCCATTAATAGAGTTTAAGGGTCATAAAAATAGATTGTGTAGATTGTGATTTTGTAGATTCATTGTGTATGCTGTTGTTTATAATATAAAGGGTTCTTGAACCGTTAAAGGGTAAAAAATAATGATAATCTTGATGAAATAATATTTTGGTCTTATTCTGAATATTATAATTTAAGTGCTCATAATAATATAATATAATTTAAAAACTTACTTAAATCATAATATAAAGACTCTGAAAGCAGTATTTCTCCTTCATAAATAGAGCCTATAATTATGTCATTTATAAAGCATTAATGGTGCCATACGCCAGTGTTATATATCCGTAGTGTATTTTCTTTGGGATGATTCATTTGAAGGTGAGGTGCTCTGGAGCTCATCTGGCAGCACTTTATTATGACACATATAGAAGCTTCCTTTATTTGTCTCCTAACCTCATACCTGCAGGGACCTTTAAATGAAAAATCACAGTTTAACTGGTCAGTTATCTAGTCAGGTAACGTTGTTATTACACCCACCCATTCTCATTACGTCCCATCTCATAAAAGTCGGTAAGGTAACTGAGTAAACTTGGACACTAAATAGTATCATTTCTAAGCAGAGAGACAGTTCCAAACAGAGTTCCACTTTCAGAAGCCACCCATTACTTGTAGAGTGACTTCTTTGTGTAGCTACCTGGGCTCCGGGTTTATTTTTACCCTCCCTACGTCCCTCCTCATTCTTTAGCAGCTTCAGGAGATGGCGTTAGTTTGGCTTCATCTCTGACAAAAGATAAATGAGCTCTGGGTCTGTGGTGATCCACTATGGCTGCCAGGGGGTTCCAAAATAGCAAACTATTTTTCATATGGAGCGAAGTGATATGGAGTGCGATGCAGCAGGCGCTAACATTTACCATATCATAGTATGCGGGAATACATTTCATTCTTTCTTTTTTCTTACTTTTACTTTCAACTTTCTGTTTATATTGTAGGTGTGGGAACTGTGGCAATTAAAATTGATCAAGTATGTGTTGAGAGCACGCTTACGTTGGATTTATACAGAGATCGTAGTTTTAAAAAAAGAAGGAAAATCATCACTAAAAGAAAGTATTAAGTTATTATTTAGGTAGAAATGATTCAGCATTGTATAAAGTATGTTTTAAATATATATTTCATATATTAAAAAGTCATTCTTTCCTCTGGTCTCAGCATTTATGTGATATTCTCTTTCTCCTACGCTTGTAACAATGTGTAGTAATTAGGGTGGATTTGCAGAGCAGCGCAGTTGCTTTGATAGAATCTCAAAATTGGTCATTAATCACCTTCTCACCACGAGGCAGAAAAACAACAGTGATGTGTTTTCACAGGAAAAAATGTCCTGTGTCAACAGGAGATCCACCAGCGCTCGCTATCAGCTGAAAGAAACTTTCCCATTTAAATGAGGAGCTACAGAGCTTCCGAGGCTCTTTGAAGAGATGTACTTGGCACAAACAAGAGCGGCAGCCTCTCCTGTGTTTTTAACAGCCGAAACATCGCTGACACCTGATGGGTGATCAAACACGAGCCATCTCTCTCTGAATCCTCATGGGGGCTCATCTTTGTACTCCTCTCTACAGATAAACCTGCAGACCACGCTGCTGGGACACCCCTCCATTCGATATTTACTAAAGGCTCGATCACCTAACTGGATGCACTGTATTTCTAAAGGCAAATACATTTGTTGGTTTTGCAGCATTTGCACTCCGACTACAAGCCTGTCAGTGCTTTGGATGTAATGCCACCCACAATGTTTCAAGTCCCACTATAGATTTTTCCCCCCAATATTCCAAAGGGATGAGTTGCTGGCTAAATCACCTCTGGGTGGAAACAAGCCTTGATGCCTCATGGGAACAGAGAGAGTTTGTGGGATGAACTCTTAGTGGTGCTCATAGAGAGGTCAAAGTTATTCCTGCTAGTGGGACTCAAGTTTTTCCTTCCTCATCCACGTCTCAGCCCTTCTCCTTAATGATCCGTCCGCGGTGTGGCGTGTGCATACTCGTTAGAGCTGTATTAGCATGAGTATTACAGAAGCGGGCGATCAGACGAAGTCAGACTGGCCACACAGGAGATGTGCACTGTGAGAACCTTTCCCTGTCACTGAGGTGAGATGATTTATGATTTATTTTCCAATAAATCCCAGCCTGCTCTGTGCACTGGGCCCTCCTGTCAACAAACGGCGAGTGCGACTATCCCCCTACACCTTCCCTCCCACATCCAGAGTGGAAGCTTCTCCGGTGCTTCCTTCCTCCGTTGAGCCAAATTGGGAAGGGCTTCCACGGTTGTTAATACAGCTTATTTGTACACGTGCATGTCTGGTAATTGGAACAAGGGAAGGGATGGTGGCGAGATTAAAAAGCCATGAATGACAGAGCTCCAGTGGTGTTGGATCCAGTTGGAGGCTGGCAGGCTCTGCACACCTGGGCCTCCAGGCAGATGGTGAGGGTTGAGGGTTACATAACACCAGGCTAAGCCATATGTCTCCCAACCACACAGAACCTTTAGGAAGCCCATAGTTCGCTTCCAAATGCGGTCCATGTGAGACCAGAGGGCAAATGTGTTCTGCTCCCTGATCCCAGACCAGGTGTTGAGTGAGTTACTTCTCTGTGCTTCTGTTGTGAACATTGGCAGCAAAACAGCTAATAACTGGATGATGGTGTATAATAAAGGTAATGTTCATGAGTAAAAGACATTGCCAGGTCTTATGTCCAGAGGGCTGTTCGATTGTAAATAGTGGTGTAGCGAAGAGCTTGATTACATTTTGCTGAGGACGTACAGTAGCTCAGATCTGATACTGTAATTGTTCAGATGAAGCACAAATTCATGGGAATTGATTTGGGCAGTACTTTAGGTCTAGGCTAATTTAATTTGGTGTAAGTGCCTTTTTAACATTCAGGGTTGTTTACAAAAGCAAAATGAAAGGCTTAAGAGGTCTGAAAAAAAAAAACTTAAAGCAATCTCCTGGCTTCCACCTTATTCTCAACTAATTATTCATGGTAGATTTCCTCATTGTGATACAGCTACTTGACAATACAAGGCTTAAAACAAAACAAACAAACAAAAAAAAAAAACAGTGTGCAAGTGCACTGTATCTTGCACACAAACAATTTCATAGTGACATTTGAGACATTTTGGAATAGTTATAATGCCGAAATGAAGCATCCAGAGGAGATTAGCGAGCTAAATGGGAAACAATAGACGCTGCAGCGGGACAGGAGGATATGATTCTTCATTGTGTTAATCACAGCGGAACAGCCCTGTCGTCTTTACCAAACAATGCCATGGTGATGCTAATGGCACTGCCAACCATGACTAAGAGTGCACTCCAAATGATTGATAGCCAGAATTATATCAAGGTGACTTTCAGTCAGCTCCATCAGTTTGTTCAGTTTGATCGATAATAACCAACGCATCTTAACATAGACATGTCTGCCATACAAACTCATTCATCAGCGGGCGTTCATTATCTTACACTTTAATTTTAGTTTAACAGAGAGAAATATTTCATCCTTGTCTGTTAGAGGCATATAATGTAATGAGACATATAAAACAGCAAAATTAGCTCTGGATAAATTAGATCTCAGGGCAACTTTTACCAGCATAAAGCTATTTTTTATTTGGTGTTTGAATCTACAGGAGGACCCCGTTTTTCTCCAACGCAACAATGTGTCACGAGTATTCCCAGTCCGATGTCTAAAGAGCAACGCCGGAGCGGGTCTCGTCCACTCTTAATGTGGATGTATGAGCAGGTCAGGCCAGCTGCAGAGATGAGAGCAAAGTCTCTGTCCACTTGGCCCACTGCCCCTGCCTGCGCACACAGCGCAGTGTGCCCACAGGCTACAACAACAACACACAAAGAGTGCCCCATGTGCTACATCACAAATGAAAGATCAAACATCAATGTTCACCATAGGCTCTCAGAGCAAGCTGTTAATCACAGGGAATTTAATGTGTTCTAGTTGAGAGATCACCCTGAGAGTACTCGAGTATACTGTGTGTTTTCAGTGCAGTGTATTTGTTGTTTTTTTTATATAAAGAAAAATGTGTCTGCACATAATAGTGTACACATTATTGCACTGCCACAGAAGAATTGGATGAAATGGCATATAATGGCTTTCTTTTTATGTTGTGGGACTCTGTGCTGCATTATATTAAAGCTATACAGTGTACATTTTGGTTATTAAAAAAAAAAAAAAAGTCCCACTACACTTATACCGTAAAAGTCGTACAATATAGAAAAATCATATTACATTTTCAAGAAAGGAGTAGGTTTTAATACAAATAACTAATGCCTCTCATCACCCTGGGTCGAACCTGAGCATTCGGCAAGACGCCCGTAACGAGAGAGTTCAGATATCGAATTTGAAAAGACAGGGTAAATCCCAGAACGTGGCAACAAATAGCCCAATGGCAGTGACTCACCTCTTTGAGAGGCTTATGCAAACCCAGGGGGAAGGTGATGGATTTTTTCCCTTACCTACAGTGAGCGGAGCAGATGCTGGAGAAAGATTCTGGACGTCACGAGAAGTAAAATATGAGTGCAGGTATGTGTGTGTGTGTGTGTGTGTGTGTGTGTACACACGAAACACTAGTTCACAGAGTTTTGAAGTTTCAATAACTTCGGAAATACTTGGAGGGTAAAAAAAAAAAAAAAAGGAAAAAAAAAGGATGAGACGAAGAGATTACATGCCATCATGGCACGAGGAGCTTCTTCCCAGGAACGCCTAGATCTCTTAAGTTATATTTGTTGGCTTGAATTTCAGAGACAAAAAGAATTTGCAACAGCATGCAGATGAAACAAGCAGCATAGTTAAAACTGGCCGTATGGAATGTTGTTGAAATATTGTGAAAGGAAAAACTGCGGACTTAATGAATCATGCGATAAAAATACAGTCTGTGAACTCTCAATTTCAGCTTTTAACAAATAATCCAAATTTTAAAATGTGTGTCTTGAATCAAATTGCGATTTTTCTGTTACAACTAATGAATATTTTGCAAGCAAGTAATGATAGTGTGGTTTACTCATTGTGAATGCATTACAAAAAAAGGCTTTGTGTCTTGCGGCGCATTAGTTGAAGTGAGCCTGATTAACTCACTCTGTCCTGCATGCATTCTTTTTGTAAAACACTTAACTTTTCTATTCATATCTAACAATTTTTCAGCTCTGTTAATGCAGGCATTGTTTACTTTGAAAAGGTCATTAGAGTTGTGAAGAGAAGCGGGCTGTGTAGAAATGATTTGATTGAGGTAGTAGAGGTAGCTCTGGCACAGTGAGTTATGGACACCCAACAGAGAGGAGCCTCTTCATTAGTGGAGTGATTAAAATTGATGGGAACCTATGGAGCTCCAGCTCCCCTGAACTCCCTGGAGCATAGCTCTCATTCTGCGCTCATTTATTTGGGACTTTGTGTTGATCAATAAAAGGTGCCTGCTGCTCACTATGGGGTCTGGCTGGGGGAATAAAAAACCCACCTAGGAAAAAGAGAAGAGACTTGTTTTGTTGCTGAAGACAAACATTACTGTGAACAATTCAGGCTTTGGAAAACCTTGGGGAAAACGACAGCTTTGGCTGTCTCTATGTAATTTTCTTTACAGGCTGTCTATTTTAGTCTTGGTGAATTTTAGACTGACGTTTAGCAACCCACAGTTTCTAAAACATAGTTTCAAAAACTTTAAGTTCTGTCACACTTTAAACTAAAGAAACGCATTATTAAGAGAATTAATGAAGTTCACAAAGATGTATTTCATGGCTGCACTCCTTCATTACGGACATTGTAGTGATATGTTCGTTGTCCTTATGGGACGTCCTCATGATTGCTCAATAATGATATGATAGTGTTGAAATCTTGAATGTGGACAGTTTTTGGATGACTTTTTCATGATCACATCTTCAAATCATTTTAAATTATTTGTTTATATTTCAGTCCCTGATTACATGGAATGCACATGGATCCCAATCCTCTGATTTATTAAGTCTTTTATAGATGCTTCTTTCTTGTCTGTTGTGAAATTACTGAAGTAAATCAGTGCTCTCTCTAGATTACAAGAGCGCTACACAGAAAAAAAAAAGTCATATTGATTTAAGGCATATTAATTAAACTTTGTATAGCCTTTGTGGATAGAGTGATACACTTGAAACCATAGTCGCTAAAAGGAACAGGAATTAATATCTGTGTGTTGGACCAGAGCCAGATAATGGGCAGAGATGCTGAACAGAGTCCAGACTCTCTTTGTCTGTGTCCAGCTCTGCTCATTAGAGTGGCGCTGTGCAGCTCATGGCCCATCGCTCCCCACTGCTATGCAGGGCCTTGCCCAAACAAACAGAGATGATGTGAATCACATGTCAGTTTATTGCAGGAAATAAGAGTTTCTACAGTGCTCAGGGTCTGAAACACAATACACCGTACATGTAAGCTACGACTCAGGTTCAGGAAAGGTTATTTCTGTTTATTGAAATTTCTTATCGGCACTGTTACCCTGTTGCATGTTCAGAACTCACATCTGATTCATTTCAGCTCTTGTAGGATTCATTCTGAGTGTTCAATATGTTAATTCTAATTAGTGATGCACCGATCTGATACACCGGATCGCTATCTGCACCAGTACTGACCTTAAGAAATGGATCAGATAATGGCCAGACATGACCGTTCTAGATGAAATACTATTTCTTAGTCACTGTCATTACAGAAATATTACTATATATTATTATTAATATACAGACATATATTACATATTAATATAATGTTCCATACTTGCTAGATAAACGTAATTAAAACTTGTGCAAGCCTAAAATGAATGTTTGTGTATGAATGTCTGAAGTTCTAATGAAGATATTATTTAAGTTTTGTATGGGAATAATGCCAGTTAGTTCTACATCATAAATCATTGTATTAGTACTCTTCGTGAGTATCCAGAGATCAGATGGGATAGGATCGGTGCATCACTAATTGTAATTAGTGTTGATGTTACAATTCACAGCACATACTGTATCAGTCATTACTTCAAGCTGTGCAAAGTAATGTGCTGGATTAGCATTTTTGTGATGAACTCACACTTACCCATCATACCATATGTAATCTATTAGAACGCAGCTGTTACATTGTATGGCTAAAATACAGTTTTAAGTCTACATGCAGGTTGTTTTCAGGTACAGTACACTAGCCTCAGCTACAACCTGTGATATGTAAAGTATTGTTATTTAACTAGATATGGTCAGAGAGAGGTCAAGACCTAGACCAATCAATCAGCTGAACCAATAAAGGCCTATTCCAGATATTTTGTTATCTGCATACACCTGGCTGATAAATAACAAAAAAAAAAGATCAGTACAGAAGTACCAAACAGAATTCATTCAGAAATAGTGATGCATCACAAAATTTGCACTGATAAGTTCATATTTCAGCATGTTCAGTACATATGATCTTTAAATTTCTGCAAATGTAAAGGAGATTTATCAAAAATGTTACGTGTTGTTGTAAAAATAGTCACTTCAGACTGTTGCTATCTTCATCATTTTCTTTAACCTTTCAAATATTAATGTCCAAAAGTTATCCAGACGCTACATTTTTTTAATTAACATTAACACACCTAAAAGGCAGAAACCTATTGATTTTAGTGACCCAATGACCAAGAGTTAGTGCCCCACGCACACCACACTATCGGTCATTCTATTGAGTTTTTGTTTGATAAAATAAATTATACATACGAACGGGATTCGTTGTGTCCAACTATGCCGCCTTTGCTAGTGACTGCTGTTTCTATAAAAGCTACCAAAGACTAGATTCAGTGGAATATTACAGCAGTCTAAGAATCCCACCGCTATATTATGGACCATTATGAAACATCTTGAACATGACGTATGGTATCGTTCATAGTATTTATTTATTTATTTATTTAATCAATAAATCATTAACATCAGTATGTGTAGCATCTCCATTCAGGCTGCTCATACTCATCTATCCTGTATGCAGTATCTAATTTGATAATTTGGACTTTCTTTTACCTGCAGCTGTATCACAGCTTAAGTTTTACAGTAAATAAATCTGCATGTCCTGACTCTCAAACTGATCTCATACCAAACAAATAATTGCACTGAATTAACTCACACTCTTAGCAAAGAAATGCAGAATTGTTATAATTATCAGTACAATTCCTTCAACTTTGTGGAAGGCATTGCTTGGAGAAAAACAACATGGGTCCTGTGGTTTTTAAAAGTTATTTTTTTTGTGGTAACTAGATACCATCTGAAGTGATTTCAGCTTGGTCTGGAGTTTTTCCCTCCAATCTTTGATTGTACGTTATTGCAACTAATGAGGCAATGGGTTCCTACATTTGTATAAGTTTGTTTTAATGTTTTTTTTTCACAGTGTGGGTTATGATAACTAGGAGGTTTTCAGCTTCGGCCTTGACAAAATTGTAAATTTTACATTTGTACACACTTTTCAGATCCTTTAGCAAGTGATAAAATAAACATTTGCTGCTCAAAAGCAAACGCTATCTCGAAATTGCGAACAATGCATTTGAACAGAATTAAAATGACTTTGACTTGAGCCCTGTGATTTCTCAGTGTGGACATTTCACCCTCCCTTGCCCAGTGGATCCAGAGAGAGGCAGGCTTTGAGGAAAGTCTTTTTGTGTTAAAGCCTTTGAATATCTATTCTTTATGATCTCTATTCCCTCTGCTGAAGTTCAGAGTGTGCGTGAGCGGAGGAAGGGGAAGGGTGGAATCATAACACTGATGATGAGATGACACCGAACATACTTTGGAGAGCATTTTTGATTCTTTACACATTTTCCTAAACTCAGACAAATATATCCAGAAGCTATCACTGTATTCCATAAGCTGGTTCGATGAATAATGGTTGTTATGACAGGGAGCAGTGTCAATCAGACATGATAGCTTGAAGAAGTAAAATAAACATGAAACAAGGCGAATAAAAAGAGGAGTTATATAAAGCTCTCCTTGATGTTCAGCATCGTACCTCTTTACCCCTAGTGTGTCTGTTCTATAATGGCACAAAGTAGGGATAGGTTGGCGCTGTCTTTTTCATCTCTCTGCCTTTTGTTAGTATGTTGAGAGAGGCGAAGAGAGAGGGAGAGTGAGGAAGGAGGAAGAAGAGGAGGGTGCTGGGGATTGGACCTAGTCCCTGCACACCCAATTAAAGGAATCTTCTGCTCAAAGACACAGTCTGGCAACATGTGTTCTGACATTTGTCTTCCTGAGTGTTGTGATTTACGGTACCATGGAGCTAAAGGCTAAATTAGCAGCCGCCCAACATCAGAGACCTGAGCAGTAATGTCAGATGGGCGAGGACTGTCAGATCACAGACACTTGTGCTGCTGTCTTGTTTTCATCATCGCATGCAACAGTATGGGCAGGCCACCATGGCGCTTTGTTGACTGATGAGTCAAAACAATGTTCGCGTTCGGTGCAATTTATATGTTAACAGCATGCTATTTGATGCCATATTTGCATATTTGCAAACTCCTACCGTGTTGTGCATTGTGATGTGTGTGTATATATAACCTATATGGACATTATATCATATTTTATATTCCTGTGTCACATTCCTCTTCCTTCCATAAACAACAATTGTCAGCATGTTGTTATTCTGGCCCATTTCTGTAAAGAGCAGAGTGGACCACCACTCTTCAGTAGTGTTAGGTGAACTTCCTATCACATGCTAATCTAGAAAGACCCATTCATACACTAATATCATCCAGGTTGGACTACGCATTTCTCAGGCTCCAATTTCCCATTTACAACTAACTCAAAACCCTGCAGCCCGGTTACTAACGAGGTCCAAGAAACGAGACGTCACCCCTATTCTTTCATCCTTACTGTGACGGTGAACCATCCACTTAAGTATCAATTTCAGAGTCCTTCTAATTGCCTAGAAATCTCTCTACGGTCTCGCCCCTAAATATATTTCAGAACTTCTCACCCCCTTACAGCGCCACCACCTCGCCTCAGATTGTCCCACCATCACATGTCAGCTGTGTCCTGTTCAGACAGCTGAGGACAGGGTGTTTTTCGGTAGTGGCTGCCCGGCTCTGAAATTGCGTCCTGGAGGCCAATAGGCAGAGCCTAGACACACCTTAAGACTTGCTTTAATCTCTGACTTTTAATTCTCTTTAACCTGTATTTCTAATTATTTTATTCTGCGTGTCTGTCTTTGTGACTTTTGTGCAAAAACATGTTCGCTTTAAATGTGCTATATAAATGAAATAAACGTGAAACTTAGCTGTGATGTTGCTGTCACGTACTGTACGTCCATGTACACCCATGTGAAATATTCCGTCCTGGATATAAGGATGTTTTCTATCCTCTGAACCTTTAAAACATAAACTCTAATCGAGATCCTCCATCCCCCAGACACTGCTTTGATCTCTTCCTGTGGGACCTGTTTGTGCCACACAGGATTCTTTGATAAGCCTTAAGAACCAGGCAACAATTACACTACTAATTACACAAGTGCAAAACCTTGACCTTGCACTTGATTTACCTGCCTCTGCGCGTCGCCTCAGAATTCTATTTCTGTAGGCACACAAACAAAAACAGACACAGAGATGCCCAATTTTTTTTTTTTTTTTAAAAAGAAGCCTAATGCTAAATGCACAGACACTGAGTTGCTGTGGACTTGCAGTAGTATGTGCTATCCCAGCAGCCGGTGTATTGGTGTGATCTCACAAGGTGAGTGGATGCTGGAGGAGAAGGCTGCCTTGCGGTCAGCAGGGAGGCAGCGGGCCTCAGGGAAAAGCTCTTAACTTCTGTCAGGCACAAATAACCACGCCATTTTTCACCTCCTGATTTTTAACTGAGAAAATCATTCCGGTCCCCAGTCATATGAACTCTACGCACACGCCATGAGTCAATTCGAGCTCTGACAGAAAGGAGTTCACTCTAACCCGCCAATCTTTGTTTCCTCTGTCTTCTAGGATCTTGTTTTTCACAGTTTGATGTTTTGGATTAATGTGCACATTCCACCAATTTTTAAACTATAGTTTGAATGCATTGCTCTGTAACTGTTGGGCATGAACGATTGCAGTGTGACAACTGTCATAGGGCTACAACATGCAGTAAGACTACTTCTGATTTCTGTTACAGAAGAAATACTATTTAATCCTCAGGTTGCAGATAATACAGAAACAATTTAACTGCATGAAATGCATGCCAGTTGTCATCAGCTTTTGATGTGAGATATGTAGGCAGAAGAGACGAGGTACCATTAACTTAACTCCTGTTTCATATTACATATTTGTTGATACAGCCTTTAAAAGAATCAGGAGAGATGGCAGATCTAAGTGGGTGAATTACATTTATACACAAATGATTTAGCATGCAAAGGAATTCCTCTTTGTACACACACGTAGACAAATGTTTTTCAACCTGAGGCCTGAGTGTGGACACAGTGATTTACTGTGGTCAAGCTGCTGCTAGGTGGTGCTATTGGTAGCGCTGTCTTTTGAGGGAGAAACTGCACATTGAAAGTGCAGCAACACTGTAGATTTATCTGTATTTACCCAGAGTGTAAAAGTGAAAACTCATCTGGTACGTAGCTGTCCTGCAGTTAAATGTTCATAGTCTAATGAATTATATGTCCAATAAGCAGTGCTCTGCGTGTTTGCTGAAATAACAGCAATGACTTCTCAGCTGCCTCCCAGGTCTGCACTCCTGAGGCGCCGATTCTTAAAGTGAACACATATAAGAGCGGGTGCCCCCGTGCTCAAGTATGTTGCCATACATCACATCGTTTAACTCTTTGAACTGTCAGAAATATGTCACTCTGCCTCTCTCTTGATACCTTCATCTGTCAGAGAGAAATCATAAATACAATCATTTCCCCAATGTTGGCTCTTTATTCTGTCAACCGTTTCAAAATGTGACTGTGCCTCTTCATTTCCGACGCATGAATAAGTGAAAGGCCATTAATATGTCTCTTTCATTACACTCTGGCACTCTGCACTGCGTGAGCAGGCAAAGAACTGCATGTTTGCTGGGCTCGGGTTCTGATGTCCGATTTGTAAGGCAACAAAGATATGTCACCATGTCCGCGTCGAAAAGAAAAAGTGTAATTCTGAGGAATTCACATTTTTAAATAGATATTTAATGCAGTGAGGGGGAGGCGAGTAAGTTTCATCCGGTAAATTTCAGAGATCTGCTTTAAATTTTGAGCAACATGCGCTCGTTTTGAATGAATTCCTTCGTAAACACAGCTGAACTTATCTTTTCGAAAGAAAATAAATTCTTATGAACTCATATTCTACGTTTAACCGTATGTACTCCTGACTGTGAGTTTAGATTTAAGCAAATATTTTCCCAAATTTACCTGTACAAACACTGAATACTAGGCTTGCATCAGACTTATTTTTGTGTGTGCTTTGTTTAAAGATCACCCTGCAGTCTGACAAACACATTTTTTTTTTCCCCTCTCTTTTCTATCGCCACTCCCAAGACAAGATTAGAGGGGAAACTCATCAGTCTCCTTGGCTGTTGTCTGATAAACTTTTTTATTTGAAGGGTGTCCTGTCTGGTGTCTCTGGTGTCTTCCTCCAGTGCACTCCTGATTTGAAATATAGCCTTACATAATGAGGGAGAAAAATAGAGCGGTGTTGCACCCCTGAGCTGATGTCAGCTTAATCAATCATTTTTAAACACAGGCAGGCATGCTTACTCTACTTGCTTCACATCCACCACATCCTTCCCCGGCTCAACAATGTGACAGCAGCATAATTCATTTTAACTCAAAAATTAAACAGGCAGCATCAAACGTGTCCTTGCATCCTTTTGGTTTAAACACAGCACAGTGTGTCGATCTGAGTGTGTGTTTGTGCTGCTTTTGTTTTTTCATTTCTAGAAAATGAATTCTTATCTTATTTTTATCATTCTTATCTTAGGAAATACACACACACGTGTGTAAGGAGTATTTAGATTTACCTGTGTATAATGTACTTTTCGGCTTTAAGTACAGGTGTCCATGTAGAAGCAAACATACGTGTGCTGTTTTGTGTTTTTCAGACGCGTCCCTATGTGCCTCTCAAGTTCAAGTTTCTCAGCTTGGATGGTGAACATGCAACAGGCGTGGAAATGGTAGTGTAGGGTTCACACGGTCAAATTGCAGTGGGTCAGGAGGTCAGGGAAATTTGGAGGAGCTGAAGCTGAGCAGAAGGAATGGAACTTGGCCTCCTCGCTTGGCAGTGAGAAATTCCTTTTGGCTTTCTGTCAAAAAGTCGTCCTTCAGCACAGCACAGCTCCAAAAGTTATATCATGCTCTCGTTGGTGAGTTACACGCAAGGAGAGCTGCACTGGAAACATGGAAACACATAATTTTTTGACAAAGTACCTCCCTGTGACGAGTCCAAACTGAATATATTGCCTGTCTTCTTTTATAACAGTTTCATGCATTTTGTGTTTTTACATGGATAAAATATCTCACTTTATTGCCGTCATGTTTTTTGAATTATCTGCACCTGCACATGCTCTGCGAATCTAAGATTACCATTGTAAACCACTGCGTGTGTTTCACTGCTATTTTTGACACTATTTGCCTTCATGTAAATTACATCAACAGACTAATGAATTGTTTATTCAGTTTAAAGACAAACAAAGAAAAGTAAGATCAACATGTAGTACAAAAGGTGCACTTGAAGTTACTGATCATTTTCTCAGGGTCAATCAACTAAACAGTACATCTGACAGTAAACAGTGAAGACAGGACAAAGGGTCATCACTGTTTTTTTTAATTAGAATACATCAACAGGGCTCTATTGAAAGTACATTACTGTATGTTGTGGTTGTCATGTACTATGGCGGTTAGATGTGAATACAGTAATATAGAGTGACGTTTTAGCGTGCTGTTTTGGTCATTTGGCATTGTTGTGCTATTCACGTTAGTGATCCTTTATTTAACAAAGAAAGTAGCAGTACATGGAATTAAATTGTGTTCTTGATCACATTTGGTGCAAACACTGTGTATATAGAATATAGAGTTCAATAGAGCCCAACTGATACTAGATAACCTGAGGTATTAGGGGGTAGAAAATTCAGATCCTGATATATTAATGGAAATTAGTAGAAGAAAATAAACATACTGTTTTTGCAATAACACTTGTAATGGAGGCAGAATACTGTACTTTATTGTCCAAAGTAACATGAGTGCACTGAAATAGTAATTTCAGTGCATAGTAATTAGTAATTAGAAACAACTATAAATAAACGTAATACAAATAGAACATAATTAATAGATCAACTTAACCCCAAGGATCTATTTTTGTATTATGTCCTGGATAAAAGTTTTGCACATTGGACAACATATACACCAGCACCAGTATACCTGCGACAGGCTGATATAATCAATAAAATCAGTCTACTGGTCGAACTCTAGAATTAAATATTTCATACTTTGTGCATTAAATGATGTTACATTTGCTTATGTCTAAAGGCAGACATGATCAAGGGGATACACTCATTGTGATATGAGTGATAATAAACAAACAAACAAATCAGTGATAATAATCCTCATGAAGACAATCCTAACATTAGGGAAAGTCCCTGTAAAGTCACCCTCATGAATATGAATATCCAAACACATTTTTACATAAGTTCACATATTTTAAAGAGATCAAGTCTCCTCTGTATAATCTGATCACCCTATAAGTTCATTACTTATTGGCACAGTGAGTTTTTTTTTTTTTTTCTTCTATCACTGACTTGTCTGGCTCTGCACTGAGAGGGCAGGGCCATGTCAAAGTCCACGTGCACCGCTTTGAAGAGGCGGGGTTCCGCCACGCAGCTCGCCCGACGAACACATGCAGAAAGCGTGGTGTTTGTAATTGCTGCGCAACAAGCGGTGCACGGATGCCGGTTGCCAGAGTGACGTTTGATACCAGCCTTCACGCGGCACCGTGTCTTAAAGCGCGTTCTCTCCAAAACTGCTGTCAATCTCTTAAACTTTTATCAGGCGGAGCGGAGACACGCAGGTTACCCTGCGAGTAAAAGGGAAAGAGGTCCTTTCATCAGCTGGAGCAAGGCTGCTCAGTAACGCAGCCCGCTCCTCCCACAGGACGGTGATGATGATGATGATGATGATGATGATGAAAATAATCTTTGTTTAAATTCTTGCACATGAAGGTTGTTTTAATGTCGATGAGACTGTCACACAGACTGCTCATGCTGCACACAGGAGTGACATCCACAGTGAGGAAATGACTCCTGAACCTCCACTGTGTGAACTTGCAAACAGAGATGCTGCTTGTGTGTATTGTCAACACACTATGTTATGATGTGGGCGATTGTGGCCATATTTAGCTGGAGGTGATTGTGATTAAAGCACATGGGCTGCAGATTTCATGCGAAATATACTCGTGTTTTTCAGTTTAATAGCCTTTTATGTGGCTTATATCGTGAGGTGGGGCGCATGCATGTGTTTATAGAGGGATTTTTGGCCAGTTTTCAGCTTCAAATACAGTAACAGCCTGTATTTATTGTTATATAATTTGCCCAACATGTAATTCATGATAAAACATGGGTGTAGAAAAGTGCTGAGCAAGGTTAGAGTTGTAAAATATTGCAATTGCCATGTAAAAACTGCGCAGGGTCGATCAGCATGGATTACTTTCAGGCCTACATCTATTCTTCGGCTATTGACAACCTCTCCCTTTCCAGTGTGCATGACTGGAGCTCTCACTAGCGCTGCTAGTGGACAATCAAACCTACACACCCACCTCCAGACACACTCGCATTTCTCATTTCTTACTTCTAGTCTAAATTAGATAGCAAGACGTAGTGTCGGAGCTCACAGATCGCATAGAATTAGTTTTAAGTACTAGCGGTAGTCAAACAGTAAACCTGAAATTCAACATGGAGTCCCCTCCAGATCCAGCGAGCGACCCGGGCAACAGCGCCTCGGAGCCGGCTACCCCGGTCAGGGAAACCCCGGTAAACCTGGAGACGCTCCGGAAAGCGGACCATCCAGCCCCGGTTCGAAGGCAGACCTGTTCAAGCACTAACAGAGGTAAGTAGGATGTGTTTCGCTTTTTGATTATGTGAGGAATAAACACCGATCGAGGCGTTTCAAAAAAAAAAAAAATCAAACTTCAAAATGAATTAAAATCGCCTCCCCATAAATAACTGCACACTGTCTAAATTCAGCCAACCGCAGAGACGGCTTTTCTTATTTAGCACCACCGCGTATTTTTTTTTTTTTTTTTTGCCCGTTCGGTTGTAATTAGTGCCTCGGTGTGTGTTGCTGGTGCTCAGGCTTCACTGACAGCTCAAATCATAGGGGGGTGATACGGTCACAGATGTCACATTTACTCTGACTGCAAGATAAATCAATTACCCAGCAACTTCAAATTGACCAACACGAGCGTCTCCGAGTGCCAAAACAGGCCAACCTGTGCGCTCGAAACGCGATATTGTCAGAGTGTCAAAAGTGAACTTTTGGGAGACTGTGGGCTAGTTTATCGATCAGTCCTCATTCTCCTTATTTATTTATTTTTTTTGTAGGGACGTGTCCTCCACTATTCCTGATACAGCACACACAGCGCCGTCTGGGTGGATTTTTTTTTTCTTTCTTCTAACATCTCCAGCTCACAGATTTTTAGGCTGTTCCTGTGTGCAAAAAGACGCCCCGGCAGCTGGAATTTGTTTAGGGCCAGCTCTCAAACACTGTTGCAAGCATGACGGCGCTTTGCTGCACGCCTTTTTTTTTTTTTTAAGCGACCAAAACCTCCACATGATCAGACAATAAAACTAAAAAAAAAAAAAAGAAAAAAGAAAGCAGGCCTTTATTATCATTTAGCCCCGTCAAAAAAAAAAAGTCTGACTGCATTGCTGCTGAGGACTAGTTCATTTTACATGATTTATCCACCACGTCCCGTCCATGTTGTACAGTACAGACAGTATTTAACCACACCCCCTCTCGGCTGTCTCCAGAACAGGCTAACAGGGCTCAAACCAAGTTCAAAGAAATAGTGATTTCTCTGCTCGTTTCTCGACGAGCAGAGTTGGCGTAAACATGACAGCGAGGCAAAACGAGCGCGTACGTGACAATTAATTCATCGCGACGGTGGTTTTTGTGTGCGCACTCTTTCCTGTGCGCAAGGGTATATTTAGAGTGTGATATGGTGAATGTGGAATGTAAGCTGGTTATGTAACAGGTTTAGCCATAAACAGAGGCGCGCAACTGAGAGCAGAAATCATCATCGCAGATCTTTTTTCACTTCATGCAAGAGCTCACCCACTCCCCGAGATCACTACGGTTTGTTTAATTACAGTAATAATAAAAAAATAATAATAATAAAAAAAAAAACACACACTGCACTTCAGCGAGTATTTATACACCACTGAAGGGGAAACTGTGTGACTTTGTGGGTTGGCTCAGCCGGAGCACTTATGTAATAGCGGGGCAAAGACAGGTAGTTGGGAGGCTTCGTGGATTGATTTCTTTTTTCGCAAGTCTGACTTTGAGACACTCCTAACCTGCTGACCCATATTCACCCCACCCTTTTATGCACAGGATTAAAGTGCGTCTGGGAAAGAGAAAGACAGGAAAAAGAACGCCTTCGGTCTGTTATGTAATGCTGAATGGGTGAAAAAAAAAAGAAAAAAAAAAGAAAAACACATGTTCAGTGGGACAATCTCTGCAGCTCTAAAGGAGTTTCCCCTGCACAGAAACTTTATTTTGACCCTTTCAAAAAAAGAGCAACAGTGTTTTGTTAGAGAGCTTAAGCGGCGGAGAGCTTGCAGAAAAGTTTTGAGAACTTTTTAAGAAACTTCTCTGGAGTCAACATGTGTCTGAAATGGCTTATTTATGAGGTGTTTTAACACTGCAACAGTCCTGCCTGTATCCGTTTTCAAAGACACGTAACCAGGCTCACAGGGAAGATTATTTCTAAATGTAATAATGTTAGAAATATTCAGTGCATTCACCCTGCAGGAGACCGGAAGAATAGTTTGCTTTCAAAAAAAAGAAATGATGGCTTAATTGCTTTATTTAATTAAGAGCTGATATAATCTACAAGTGTTCCATTAAGAAGTAGCAGCATTTTATTGCGTTGGCTCAGTTTAGTGTCGGATTACTCAAAAAAATGAAACTATTAAAAAAAAAAAAAAAAAAACAGGTTTGTTTTACAGACTTGTCAGATGTTTGTTTTTTTTTTGTTTTTTTTTAGGATTACAGTTCTCCGCTCAGACTCTGGCTTTTCAGGCCAGCCGCAGAAACCAGCATTCGAAAAGGTGGCAGACACTTGCTCAAGTGCAGCTTCCCTCTTCCACAGCAGCTGTATTAGACTTTCTGAGGATGCACACATTTCTTACCCTGCATGCAGAGCGTTTACTGTTTTAACCCTGAGTGCTAATACCTTTTTAAGTAGAAAGGGCTTACTTCAGCAGAAGCTCTGCTGTAAGACTTGAGTGGGTCAGAGAACAGGCCTTGGAGGGCTGTGGATATCATTACTGGAAAGAAGAAAGGGTGTTATTTTCATATTGCAAGATCCATCCATTCGCAAATTTGGAAACAATCAATATTAATGGCTTGGTTATGTAAGGTCAGGGTCTCTGCAGAGGCTTGAAACCTCACGGTTGCACAGGGAAGCTTTGAAGCCGCGTGTCTGATAGGCGCCCTGGATCCTCTGTTAACATGAGTTTGTTTTGAGTGTTGAAAGTGTGTGTGTGTACAGTATGTGTTGTGTACTGTAGTAGTAAACTTTGCTGAATGACAGTGGCCACTATGCTTGTCTGCTTATGTTGCCTTTTAACCTTGTGAAAGTTGTGGGTAGGTGATGTGTGATGTGGTTTCCTACAGTGGCGCACTTTAGAGTGTGTCCTGCTTAATAGCCTGCCACAGTGTCATATCTAGATTGATTCTCCTTTGATGGTCTCATACCAAAACACACAGCTTTCAACCTGTTATCGTCTCCTCACAAGTTTTATCATTATTTTAAGATATAAAAAAAAGTGCGTTTTTAAATCGCACCACAATTGTAGTAGCTGATTCAAACTAAAAAAAACGCCACATAAAAAAATATTCAGTCTTCTCTTAATGAACACGTAACCAGACTTTCATCCAGCAGTTTTATTTTTGGGCAGCGAAATGAGAGCTCTCGGCTAGAGTGGCAGCATTTATTTAGTTGTTGTTGACACAAGACGGATGAGGTGCAGGGACGCTGAGGCTTTTAAAAAAAGGTTTTACACAAAATCTCAGAAAGCAGGGAGTTGGCACGGGGCTTGCACGCCACTCGAGTGGACAGCAACATTATTGAGGCTGTGGCATTCTCAAATTCAATGAATTAGGGCTCTCTGCCCGCTGGAGAGCATGAAGATACAGGTATAGGCTTATAGCTGAGCCTTCAGCTCGGACAGATCCGGGAGAGGAACTCCATTAGGTGTCTCTTTTTTTTCTGGCTGGCTGCCTGTAACATAATACCGAGTTCCAGTCCTCCTGCATTTTCAATTCTTGTGTGTGGGTGAGGTGATAATATCACAAACTCTTTTATTGGTACCTGTCAGACAGTTAACCCTGTTAAATGTTAAAAATCAGCCTCATTGAAGTCAAAGCGGAGTATCTGATCTGTTCAGTCCTCAGACGAACAGTATAAAACATCAGCCAGTTTAAGTGAAAAAGATAAAGAGTGTTTTTTTGATGGTACACCGAGCTCTTGCATAAACGGTGACATCTGCTCTCAGCTTAGACTTTGGCACGGCTACCTTTTTGTTATGAGCTTCAAAGGTCAAATTAAGTGGCAGCTTATCTACAAGGATGTATTTCTGAATGTCAACATAACATCAGGATTAGTAGGTAAATGAGCACTGATTGAGATTTCATCGTATCAGGTGCTGGGCTGCTTCTTGCTCGCCGTCAGTTTAAAACAAGTAACGAAATGTACAAAATAGTGAAAAGTTGTTTTGGCTCAAATTGTTCTACTTATTTGTAAAGCTCTGTGAATTGCTCTGTACTTTTTAGGTCCCCTGAAATGAAAAATCCCCCTGTCTCTTTTTCTTAGCTCGTTTCTCTCTGTGGATTGTTTTGCTATCCATCGTCGTATGCCAAAAATATGTTTGTGTATTTTGGGATATTCTTATATCATAAACCAGTTCTTATCCTGTAAAGTTTCAAAAGTTTGTTCAGCTGATGCATCGTAACTATGTAAAAGTTCAATAAAATATGATCTTTGGTTTTAGAGCTTCACAACTAAATTGGCCGTCATATACAGTCTGTGAGTTCATCTTTGCAATAAAGCTAAATAGCATTAGTACTCGAGTAATCACAAATTGTTTCCATTTCATAGTGTCTTTTAATATATGGCTCACATTTTCTTAGAAACTCAGATTCAGATATTTAAATTTGGCCTCTCTTTGCAAGAAAATTACACCCACAAAAGCAATTAATGAGACTTATTAAATAAGAAGTTTTGGTGCTTTTTAAATAGTAGACATGTGGAAGTGAAAGAGAGCTCTGCTAGCAACAGTGGAAGGCTGAGAGGCAACTTTGACATCTTTCTGGTCAGGCGGTTCACCACTTTTTTTTTTAGTCTGGTGTATCCGTGCAGCTTCTAAGGCTCGCTGTAGCAATGTTTTGAGATTTTCTTTGTAATTATAATTGGGGCATTTAATCTGCTGTATTATTGACACGAAGGATTTACGAAGAACCATGCAATAACCTGTGATGTAGCGGGCAGAGGGGAAGGTTTTTCTGTATTTGGTATGAGGGAAGCTGCATGAAAGGACTCCTGTGGATTTTATTGTAGGAAACTGCTTTGTAGACACACTGATGGTCCTCACCAGCCAGCGAAAATTTACACTGACAGGACGTTGCTAGCTGTTAGCAGACATACCATTGCATGACTTCAACACTTTGCATGACCCACACGTCTCTCTGTAAGTCCAAACACTTGGCCCAGTAGCTTCAAAGTTCACCATGCTGAAATCTAAATGCATTTGTATCAACTGCTTACAAATTTTACATCATCTATATTCTGCTGTGCTTGATACGAAGCAGAAAACTTTGTTAAGGTTAAGTTATTTGAGTCCATGTGCTTTCAATCAGTACAGGAATTTGAATTAACGTGCGATGGTTGTACAAGTTGTTAACTGGTGCTGGCATATAACCAAACAGTTCATTACACAGCTCAGGATGCAGAACAACATAATGGAGCTGCATTTTTTTTTTTTTGGTAACTTGTAAGCCAGCCTTTAGATTTATCGGGTATATATTGTAGCGAACGTGGTGCAATCCCTAATAGGCCCCTATATTAATTAAAAAAAAAGTTTAGAAATGTCAAACTTACCCTAGACCAAATCTGAAAGTTTTATTCTTGTGGGACAATTTATTTTGGAGTTTAAATCACCAGTGGCTTAACTGGGGCTGGCGAGAAAGTTTCAACTGGTGACAGATACCAGATTTGATGTGAAATCTCCAGTGGTGAATGATAGCTCAGATCTATGGCCCATTTACAGAAGTTTGTATCTTAGATAGAAAAGTCTGAATAGTAATGACCGGAAATACTCCAGATGCATTATTGGAGGGTGTTAAAGGCGTCTAAATTTAATGTGGGTACACTGTGACCTAAGTACTGGTGGTGCTTGGCTCCGTGCTGCTCTGTGCCTCTCTGATATGAATTGGGCCCCTTAGAAGAGGCCTAGAGGGAAAGAGGTAGTGAGAGGGGTCTAAAGGATCACTCAGAGGAATTCTTATGTCACATCTAGGGCCAAGCCTTTCACATCCCCACCAGTGTGGAGGGTGCAAAGCTCCCAAGCAGGTAGGTAAGCCCCTCGCACTGAAAATCCCAGCGCTCAGTCAGGAACTTTGACCAGCAGTATCTCTGAAACGCTTTTGAACAAACTCATGCTGGACATGTATATACATTCATGCAGCTTCATGTCATGTGTGTCAAATCATGTGAAACCAAAACTAAAGTGTCTGCACACTCAGAGGAAAAAAAAAAAAAAATATATATATATTTTACCACAGAGGTTTTACCGCTTCATGCAGGCTGCAGAGCACTGACATGTGTTGAACACTTGAGAGGAATATCAGGATGATCTCCCGGCAACGGAGGTTCTCCCAGACATTATGTGCATGTGCGCGCTTTAAAACAGGAAGAGGTAACGTTGTAAAATCTAAAGTGTGTTATTCAAGCGGCACACCTCAAGAGCCTTTTAACTGTTATTTATCTTCCTTTCTGTGGGCTAAATGGCCCTCACGGTAGCTCCGTTTTAAGGACTTTTGAGTGGTGGACTACGACATGAAACTAAGATGAGAATGGAAATATATGCTGCATATTATAATCGGTCTGGCATAGATGAAGAGAAGCAAGGCAGGATTTCTCCTTTGGTTAGAGTTGTAATAATGCGACTGAACAATGTCTGCAGAGAAGGCGGTCTCAGGAAGTGAAAACTGTTGTGCGTTTTAACTTTTTGTAAGTCTCTGCATCATTATTTCACCACATGTACATTTTTTGTTTCTCATTTTCACAAATCCATCTTCAAATTTTACAAACGCGATGAATAATATAGTTGCAGTAGCAGATTTTTTTTTTTTCTAGTGACTATACTTTGATTTTCCTTTGGTGCTATCATACAGAGTTAAGGTAACACTACCGAGGAAGGCACAGCATGCGTATCACACCCTCCGCTGCAATTTTTGTTACATCAGTACTGCTCAGTATCGGTATCACTCGGCAAAGTTTATTTGTCACCTGAAATAAACAAAAAACTTTTTGGAGACAAGGGAGATGAAACAACTTGAAAATCAGTGTCATTTCTGTTGGCTTGATTATTTATATTGGAATAACAAGCGCGACTTAATCTCATAAATAAAAAAGGGAGAGATACAGATCCGTCCCCTCCAGGTACAGCCGCCACTTAATCGAATTAGCTCCACTCTCAGGCTTGACGGGCTCTTCAAACACCCCTGGTGACTTCTGAGTGCCGATTACAATCAGCTACTATTTTCAGCCTTTGATTAAAATCTGGTGAGGTTGGACAGAATTTTTTTGAGCGCAGAACCAACTAATTATTAACATCGCAGCCCATCTCTCTCTCTCTTTTTTTGCCAGTTACAGAGGGGCCAATGGGCTGGAGTAGTTAAACAATACCCATAAGTATTAATCATGTTGAATCACTGTGTGTGAAACTATTAGCTCCTTCTTATTGAAACATCTCATGCTCATCTGAGTGCTGTCCAAACACGGATATTTTATTTTTTTTCTTCTTTTACAGATCTTTGTGTCATTACAAACAAATCTGGAGTGCAGAATTCTGGCTTGAATATTTGTGGAATCAAAGAAGCTTCATGGTGTAACATTTTGATTCCAATGAATCTCAACACTATAATCTTTGTTGGATAATCTAGTTGTTAATACAGATTTTCTCATCTGGCAGACAACAATAATGAGCACAACTCTTTGCTTGTAAAATAATAGAAGATGATCACAATTGTTCGTGCCTCACGCAGTATGTCATAGAATCATTGTAATGTGCCTGTCAAAGACAATTCTGCTCTTTTGTTACTTTCAAAAGGCAGCTTTTGAATATGAATAAGTCACTAATGAATATTTGGTTCTTGCGTGTCTGTGGATTGATTGCTTTAGGAGGCGTACTAAGACGGAGTGTGGCACGATGGGGCTCAATCAATGCAGCGATGCTGCTGCCGTGCTGCTTTCTGACAGTGATTGAAAGACAAAGTCACTCTTCACTATGTATGATAGACGAATCCCGCGCTCACTCACTGACAAATATCATCTGATCAATCAATATTTGCAGCTTTATTTTACTAATGCAGTACTTAAGAGGCAATAATTAACGCCATGCTGGGTTGTTAAAAGCCTATTTTTATGTGACAGACAGAAATAGACATACAGAAATAGGAAGATAAAGGCCTCTGGTTCATGTTGATAGCGGCGTGTCATGAAGACGTTCCTTATACACTGTGCTGTGAACTTGCACAGAACGATCCCTGTTGCTTTCAAGTTATGTTGATGCACAAAACTCGAGGTATTCTTCACTTTTTAAACTCTCTGTTTTGCCGTGGTGAATGACTAAGAAGTTATCGCTAGGTTGAGTTCAGTACTTCAGAAAAGTTGCGGGTAAATAAAAGCTCAAATCCAACGCAAATGAAAGTCTTTAAAAAGGTAGAAACGCGTCCGTTTTGAATTACTGTTGACACATCAACTTCCCCTCTCTTTCCAAAACTATTTTTACTCAGCCTTTGTTGGGGTTGTACACTTGTTTGAGTAATTGAAATATAGTACGAAACAGTTTAACTGAGGGAATATTCATTCGATGTCATCTTGTGTTAAACAAGTGTGGCTTGTGATGCTCATTAATTTCTGCTTGCTCCACTTGCAGTGTTTGGGCTCTCTTTGCTGGCTCAGTGCCACAGCGTCTTCTGAAAGAGCCACTTCATCTCTGTCAGGGGCAGGTGGAAATTTGCTGCACACTTCTAATTGGACAAAGTGCCTTTCAAACTCTGAGCCATCATACACAGATCAGATTATCATACAGACCAGGTGTCAACAGAGGTTTTTCACCTCGCTAGTCCCCTCCTGCTCTCCGGCATCTTTTGGTCGACTTTTAGATTTTCACTGAGCTGTCGCTTTTTCTTTTTTTACTCCCTGCCGCCTAGTGGCCCAAGGCATAGTAAGGTCTTGTTTTACAGATTAATTACAAGAAAGTGCACTTGTTATTTTGACTTTGCAGCTTTTTCTTGTGTAGGGCAACATTCAGACAAAACACATCTTCTAAAACAAGGGGAGATCAAAATGTTTTTCAAGTGATTTAACAGATGGTGTGAAATTTGCCTGTGTAACATCATTCCTCAGTTTAAAGCAATGGCTTGGTCATCTTTAGTCTGAAGTACAGAAACATTTGCAACAGCCAGGAGGAGAATCTGAGGCTGCAGGCTAGCTCACAGGGGGCTTTAAGGTCTGTAGTATAGCTCGGGGCCAGACCTCAGTACGCTTGTAAAAATAATCGGTGAACTCTTCAGATCAATTCTCCACGTACAACAGGTAACCAGCGAAAAAGAGCTGAACTCGAGCAATGTTATTTTGTCTGTTTGAATCAGTTAAAAGCATAACTGCTGAATTTTGAATGAGCCAGGGAAGTGAAACAGACCTGTGATTGATGCAAGAACAAAGTTGGGGTAAGCTAAATGCGAGGAGAGAGAATAGTTTTACCATTTGTATTTTTTATGAACTCATTAAAGAAAACAAGTCCATCATTTCTGGATAGTTTACAATGGAGGGGGAGGGGAAGCACGCAATTGTCAATTTGTTCCATCTTCCAGGCCAGTGCAGTATACAAAACATGACACGTTGAGTATTTATGCTGTTTAAGTCATCGGCCTTGGAAGGTGCATTACATCTGTGTATTGTCAGTGCAGCAGTAGGAGGAAATGTTTTCTCTTGATATGAAAAGTGTGATCCTATAAATAGAAAATAAGATGGGGCATAAAAGTGAACATTGAAGAGCAGCTTAGGTAATGTGCGATGAAGGATGGGAGATGGTAAGAGGTTCAGTACAAACTGAACTGAATACAAAGTGTTGGGTTTTATTTTTTTTCAGTGACCCCAATATTTTAGTCGGTCAATTTTAGCGGCGTTCATTGTCAGAGCCTGTAATAAAATCTCAAAGTATGAAACAAACGGTTGAATAAATGAGGATTCTTATTTGACTCATAAGAACCTTGCACTGCCGTGGCTTGCCTGTGCTCTAGTTAACGATGGATCCCTAATATGAAAGTTAAACCCGAGGAATTAGTTGAAGAATTAAGTGTCAGAACAGCAGTGTACCGTTTTATCACAGTTTCCTTTGATAGTGGAAAGGCTAAACCAGTTGCATCTAATGATAAATACATTATCACTGCTCCCCTCACACATCAGGCAAACATGGCAAAATTTTGGCATACCCGATTGCTTATCTTGTCTGCACGTCGTCAGCGCAGATGTATTACCTTGTGCTGATTTGATTCTGGGCAAAGGAAAGTGGACAGGAGAGATTGATGGTGGTGTCCCCAGTCAGACAGATAACACCTGATTCTGCCTGCAGGGGGTTGGTCTAGCACACTCCTCCCCTGTACCTCAGATGCGTCGAAGGCTGTGCTGAGGAGGTGAACCGTTCCTTCACTCAATGCAAATTCAGGGCCACATTCAGAGTTGATCCCAGGACGATTGAGCCAATGTGGCCCCGAGCACTCTGCACCACATGATCCATGCATCAGCCACACCTGGGAGAAACCCACACAGGCATGGGGGTCATTTGTTTAACACAGGTGCATCATGTATCTCAACGCACTCAAACACACACACACACACTTGAGCAGACACACGCACGACTGAATGCACACATGCACAAATAGAGTGCAAGTGTTAATGAAATGCTGTCTGCACGCGCGGTCTTGTATATCGGAAAAATGTCTTCAGTGCCGCACCTTTTGTTATGACCTGTTGTTTCTGTCACTTTTTTACTTGGTCGGTTTTGGAAGTCTTGATAAAATACAGCTGGATAATTTATTGTAATAAAATAGTACTTTAAAAATTAGGGACCACGACAAAACAATGTTCAAAGGAGTGTGATGCACGATAGTCGCAATAATATACTGCATCAGTATTTAATATCGACTGATATTTTATCATTTGTATTGTATGATTCATATTTTGAATACGCTTAAGTTTTCTTTGTGTTTAATAGATTTGTCAAATCTGCAACAATGTGATAATCAATACATTTGTTTAAAATCAAGCAAAATGCATAACAATTTCTAGTTTCAGCTTTTCAAACATAAGGAGTTGCTGTTTTTGTCCTTTGTATCAGTGAAAATTGTGTACCTTTAGAGGCTTTGGACTACTGGTCGGACAAAACAAGCAGTTTGAAGACATCACCTTAGCCTCTGGGAAAATTATAAGGGTCTCCCCCAACACCAAAATAACAAAATAATCAGTTAATACATCAATGGTTGCTGTAGTATAATTTGAAGTGTATAATATAAAACAATACTCTTCATAATGCCATCATGCTGGATTGTTCCCTGCTCTGATTGTGGCATATGGATACTGAGGGCAGTTTTAGAAATACTCACATTAAAAGCTCTTTTGATGCTCTTACATCATTTGTTTAGATTTTTACCAGCCGTCAGTAACATCTGACTGTCTTATGATCCCCACAAATCAAAGTATGCTGCTGCATCCTCAAACGGACATGCAGTGTAGCAAAAACAAATTTTCTTTTTCTTTTTTTTTTTTTATTCAAAAAACAAGGTGTGCAGCACAGGTTCTCAGTGTGTGAAGCAGATGGTGAAAGGCTAGTGTATAATAGATCTCAATATTAACCGTAGCACATGCTGGGAGTGTTGGTGGATGGCACACAGCAGAGTAAAAGAGAGGCAATGACCTTCTGTCCCATCATTTACCCCCTCGTGCCCCCCATACTGCTCTCAAATTACTTTGTTTTAGCCAATTAAAGCAGCCGACTGAGCATCAAGCAGGCTGCCATTTTTCGCTCACCTGGACCCATGTGACATTATCGCTCTGTCATCGGGAGAGATGGCCGTAAGTGGGAATCTCCGGCATGGCACCGTGCCACCTTAGACCCCACTGTGCTCACTGAGATTAATGCAATGATTCTCCCTCCAACTTGCGAGAATCTCAGTCAGCTCTCTCACCTGTTCCCGGTGATAGCGCTGCACACAGGTCCTCATTGCATGAAGCTACGAGCAAACGGTTGTGGCTGGTACAACGTGCTCTAAAGCAGACTACAGATATACATCGAGTGACATTTTATGTATTACCTCTGGTACCAAAAAAAGGATCAGTTTCTAAATGCGCAAGGAATCTATTGTCCTTAAGTTGCCTTGTCGCTGATCAAGATACCATATGCTGAGAAATGGTTCTCTGTCCAAATCCTTTAATGGCTCAATAATAGAAAGAAAGGAGGCAGACACAACAATACCATGGCATGGGATGAGTGTAGGACCGGAGTGTGTGGTGTTTAACAGCCATACGAGCACAGATTATGTGCTTGAAGGGGCTGAATTGAGTGCCAGCAGTGACAGTTGGGCTGGGAATTGAGTGTGCCTGGGACGTGCGGCTTGACTCTGCTCGGAAACACCACTGGGTCCAGGGCTCATCTCTGTAGTCCTCCGCCTCCCTCCTCCCGTAGAAGCATTGTGGCCCGCCGTTTGCTCCGCTCCACCAGGGGAATGGACGGGCCCCCGCTACCGCTTGATGAACACTCACTAATGGCTGCTTCTTTGAAAGCTGACGAGCCCGTTTGAGGAGTGTCTTTTACTTCCCTCCAGCTTGCCTTGGCTGGGCATTCGTCAGGCTGCCTGGCTTTGCTGTCCTGCCCGCATGATGGTGCGCCAAGGGGCTGAAACGTCTGTCATTTGTTTTACTTTCAAATAAAAGTTGATGATTTACCAATAAAAAGTAAAAATAGTCTTTTGATGATGTCTGGAGGCATATGGACAAAGTGTTGCAATGGCAACAATTTCAGCGCTTTGTCAGAACTAACAAAAGGCCGAAGAGATTTGTCATTTTACTTTTTTGTCTCTCCTCTGATAAAGAATAGCGCGGCTGTGAACAAACGAAACAGCAATGGATATTAAAATATGTTTGAGGATAAGGCTGCATTACATTAGTGTCAACAAGCTTTTTTTTTTAACACCCGATTCTGTATCGGCTAATGTAACAGCTTGCCATAAAGCACCACGATGTCACAAAAGGAAGCGGAAAACAATTAAATCCACCTCATCCATGTTTTATTTAAGAAAAGGTATTTTTACTGTTCGGCTGCACAAGAAGGACTCCAGCAGCAGTCTTGAGATGTATTCTTAAAACAACTTAAAACTGGGAGGTCTGTATTAAGCAGTGTTTGAAATAGGGCCCCTTGACAGTTTGTATACTTTTCACAGGCTGTTAGTCCTCTATAGTTCAGAAATATACACAAACCAAGTCAGAAGACAAGAGCATAGATACCGTAAGAAGAGAGGACTAGGCTGGTATTTTTATGAAGATATCTACACTATAGATCAGGGGTTCCCAAACGTATGAGTCAAAAGCGCACATCCGATTTTTATTCGAGGTCAGAGGTCCAGAACGATAAAAAAAAATTAAAAATGAATCACGTAAATTTACAACATTTACACTAGTTTTAGTAATGTCATGTACTGACCAGACACATTCTGTATCTACGATCTTGGAGCTGATTCTCCGGTACGTTAATGCGCGAACACGACAGCAACGATGCACATTCTCCAGTGGTTAACGTTGCCATGACAACTATTTCAGTAAGAGGAAAAAGCTGCATTAAAAGCGCATTCATCTGGCGAAAGGATCACTGTGAATTAGGACCGAACCCGAATATTCGACTCTTCGGATATTCTTCCGTCGGACGGATATTCACGTCTTCAGTGTTCAGGATTCGAACGTTCTCGCACCCGCCTACACACCTGACACTTACCGCGCATCCCTGCACACACAGCCGCTTGCCCCACCCTGCCTCTTTCTGTTTCACTCTGGTTGTATCATACAGGGACAGACAGATATAGTGTCAGCACTGTTGACTTTCTCTGTCAAAGTCACCCAAAAGAAAAAAAAAACCCCACAACTTTAGGTTTTTTCACCATTCCACAGTTCTCTTTTCAACAACAGCAGGTGAACCGCATGTGAAGAAGACGTAAGTCTCTCTCTCTCTCTCCCTCTCTCTCTCTCTCTCTCCCTCTGTCTGTCTCGGTCTCTCTCTGCTAGGCATATGTGATTGTCAGTAGACTCTACAGGAGGGGGGAGAACGAGGGGAGTAGTTAATAGATCACGGATGGCATTGGTCTCTTGGACGGATAAGTGAGGAAAGAAAAGAGAAAAGAATGGGTCCGGGTTGACTTGCTGTTTGGTCCGGATACAAACTTTGAGAAGCCTTGCTATAGATGATGGATGGATGTGTTGTCTTAACGCTTCACTTTTACAATTGATGGATCAGTGAAGCTGCCAGTTGTCTGGCTGCTTAACTTGTACCCTTGACCACTGTCCTGTCTTTTCACCCCAGAGGAAACTGTTGCCCTCTTCTCACTAGCGTACCAGTCTCCAGTTTCTGGAGACTCCATTAGGAAGTTGGAGTCGTCCTTGGAAGTCTCCTCTCTGTAACTTCTCCTGTCTTCGCTCTCTCTACCCCTCTCTCTCTCCCACTCTGTTTCACATGCACTCTTTTTTTTTTTTTTCCTCTCCCACTTGAAACTAGGGTGAAGGTCAGAAATGGCGAATTTGATATAAGAGCTGACGTGCTTCTGTGGAGCACCTTGTCAACTCAAAACAATAGGTTTGCAGGAGCTGTTATGCCGAATAAAGAATGTTCGCATATTCCCAGAGAAATGTCCTCCGCCAGACATTCCCAAAAGAGATGAGAACATTTGTCTGCATACATTTTTACCGGTGCTGGCCCAGTAGAAAATGGAGGTTGAAGCAAAATGAATTCATTTTAACATGTGAGCAAATAAGTTATTTCACCTGGGAGATTGAAAAAGTCATCCAATTTGCATGTTGGGACCTTTATCCTTGTGATATTTGATTTGGTCATTAAATGCTCAAATGGTCTGCGCTAGTCCATCGTATTCAGCTTTGTGTTGATGTAAATTTAAGCTCCTGTTGGGAACCCAACATATAATGTTGCAGCTTTATTAGGCTGCACATAATGTCTGAATAAGTAACAGATGTTAGCAGTTGCATAATGGCAAGGGGGTGGAAAAAAAAAAAAGGCAGCCGGCTGTGGTGTTGTACAGCGGTGTGATCAAATAGTTTAATTTGATCTGACCTCTTTGTCTCAGTGGTGTCTCTGAGCTGCCTCTTTGTAGGAGCTTACAAAACAGAGTGTCATCCAACAGGTCAGGATGAATGGAGACAAGAGCCAGTCAGATCCAAATAGGCAGCTCTCATAAGAAGGTGTATTTTTGTAATGAAATGGTTCGACTAATGACAGTAAATGACAGTAAATCAAGGCAACAGCCATTTAGTTTATTTCTGAACACAGTCTTGAGGTTAATATCACCGCTCTGTTCATTTCCATTGTCACAGATCTCTCACCAACCGGTTGTCACAAGCAGTTTCGTCTCAAATTAAATTCATTTGGATATGACATTTTAATTGGAACACTATTCCCATTAATTGAACAAATTAGAGAGAGTCTGCTGGGGGAAAGGTAATCTCGGGGAGAGATGATTTGGAATTCACAATTTAGAATTAAAAATCATCTGCTCTGCTTTGTTTGTGTGGCAGCCAGTTTGCGGGAGTGCGCAAAGGCAGCGTCAGCGCTCGAGGTCCCGGCAGCACTCGGGGATCACGTTGCCTTCATTAAAAGCGATTAAGGAATAGGTCAATTTAGTCTGCTTGGCTGGTTGGAGCCGTGCATTTCCCTCTATGAAATCTCTTTGTCTTCGTCTGCCCAGGCTCTGTGGGCACGGGCAGCCACTCGAGCAGCAAATATGATCCATCACTATTTCATGCATGTTTACATGTCTGATTGAATGTCTCGGTGAGCCCTGGCAGTATACTTTTAAATGTTGTTTTTATTGCCGCGTGAATGTGGCGCGCGCACTGTACACATGTGTTTAGGCTTTCATGCCTCTGTGCTCTGTTTCAGCACGCATGCCGCCCGGCTGCTGATAAGTTCCTGTCTGATTAGCAATGAAAAGCGTTGTTCACCCCGCAGCTTGTACTGCTGTGAGCAATTAATTACGCTAATAAAAAATCACCTTAAAATTTATGTGGTTGATTTCATGAACATATGTGGATACAGAAATGTTCCCCAAACCAAACATGGGTTTTTTTTGTGATGTTTTAGGCTGCGTGGATGCTTTTTGTGTGCGGCTAAGTGGTGTTTTTTTTTTTTTCACTCTTATTGTCCATGAAAAACATTTAGGATTGACTGTTTCTTTTTGAAGGCGTAATCTTATATTTCTTCCCAATTAACCTCTGTTTAGCATACAACATGTGATATTGCAATGGTTTGGAATCACCTTCCAGAGAGATAAGTGACACTGACCAAATACAAAATGTGTTTCTTTTTTCATCTCAGGGTGGCCACCTGTCACTTAAGGTAGACTGGTAATTTTGCCACGAGAGAGAACCTGGTGCTAGGAGGAGCCAGGTGTAGATAAATGTTGCACATATGTCATCAGATTATAAAGGAAATTGTCTATTCATCCTGCAGGACAAAATGCTTAATCCAATAAACGATTGCTTGTGTTATTCTCTAATTTTATGTACAGTGTTCTGCAGTATCACCCGAGATACGTGCATTGTGTCCTGCATGTAAAAAAAAAAAAAAAAAAAAAAAAAAAAAGAGAGAAACCTCTGTTTAACTGTCGCTAATATTTGTATTACAACTTTGCAAAAGGAGCCCTTTGAAATTTCAGCTCATTGTGTATCACCCTATTCAGATCATGTGGTTTCTCAGCTACCGCATTGTTGTGTGTCAACAGATACTTACAAGCACCTCTGACTGTGTGACTGAATTCTGAACATGAACCTTGAAAATTAACCACAGCACAGTTTTAAATCACTAATACCATTTATTTGTGCTTTAAAAAAATGAAATAATGTTCAGTTTTACATTTTTATCAACCCCTGGCACTGTCAGTTAATAGATTGTAGAGCAAACCTTGGGAAATGTTCACAAATTGAAACACTTCTCCTGCCTCTGATATGATTGAGGTACGAAACAAAGAAAAATAATATATTGGAATGTCGGGATGTGCAGTAGTGGTCATGTAAAGTGGCTGAGAGTCCTAATTGGAGCTCTCTATAGTAAAATGTACAGGGAAAGCAGAGGGTGTAAGGAGGAAAGAGAGAGAGCCAGACAAAGGGGGCTCCTAGATAGCGGGGCCAGGGGGAAAAAGTTCCCCCATGCTTGTCAGAGTTTGAGCAAGTTCAGAATTGATGGAGCCCACAGGCAGCACTGCTAATTTTAGTTGAAATCACCTAAGTGGTTTGGCTAATTTATCCAGGCTCCTCGGCCTCAGCCCGTGGTTTCTGGCTCTCCCCTGCCTCCCCCTCCCTCCCAGATATATCCACAAAGCGTGAAGGTACCAGGAGGTGACAGTGGGAACAGAAGGGTATTTTGTGCCCAGCTGATTTGCAGAGCACTGGGTGGTTTCAACCTGTGTCATACATTTGGATATTATTTGACCCTTAACGACAGCCCAGGTTCAACCATCTATTCCATAAAATGATTTATACCACTCTGTATTTAATGGAAAAAGTGAAATTTAATTTTTAACCCATATGAAGAAAATAAGATTCAATCACTGATATAACTACTATCTGCTAATGATGTTTTATATTTTACATTTCCAATATTTCTTGATAGTTGTAATATGAAAATTTAAATCGGGAGATGACAATCATTTCGAATCTTTTGGAGAGGATGTTGCCAGCAAGTCTGATTTTGTGTAACGATGGTCTGCCAGCTGGATACGCTGAGCATGTTGAAGCTTAACGAGCTTCATTGCTGGCTTTTAATTGCTTAGTAACAAATCACATGACGTCTTCTTTTGTGTGTGTGATTCAAAAACTCTAAATTATACTTACAATTTGTCATGAAGGCACAAGGTCAGCATAGATCGCCCTCCACTAATGATTAGAACGCTGTAATATTCTTTGTACGTGCTCGTAGGCTAGAATTCAAATTGAAAGCTATAGCTGCGTCTGAGATCCTGGATGTGACACTTGACGTTATTTGGGAAGATTTTAGACATTCACATGATGAAACCAGAACAGGTTGTCTAAGCAGGTGAAATATCAGAGTGACTGAAGTACATCAAAACCAGCAGACATTGGAAGCTTTGCTGAGTGAGTGTGAAGCAGCATGGATATGCATGCCATGATGTCGCTTATGTTTATGCGTTGCTCGACTCAAGAGTTTGTGTGGAGTAATTAGTGTCGTACATGTTTAGTGGATCCTATTCACTTAAAAAAAAACAAAAAACAGTGAAATTGCTCACTGTCCATTATTAAGTGACAGCTTGTAATTGAGAATTTAATGATGTTAAATTACTGCAAGTGTGTTTTGTATTTAATAAGTCCAGTAACGGCGAATGATGAACTTGTTAGGGAGTTTGTCCCACAAGAAGCTTTTGTGTTTAAGAAAAGACGTGATCCCATCTGAGGTGACTTAATAATGACGGTTTTGTTCCTCACACAGTTGATGTTTAATACCGTCTGTGTTTGAATTTATGAGCCTAATCTATTCTTATCATATGGTGTATGTAAAATATCATACCAGAAACCTTCTACGATGTTTAAAAGCAGATTGTGTTAGCAGCATGGAAGAAACACTGAATTGCACACCAGGCCTGTGCAGTCATCCATTCACGAATCAATCATTTTGAAAGAAAAGTGCAGCCAAAACTGGGAAGGCAAGGGGATGTGGCAGCGTTGGTGTAACGTTACCTTTGATGAAAAACACTCAAATTAATCTAATAAAAAAAACTTGCAGAGACATTATGAAAAGCCCTCCTGTTTTCTCAATATTTAATTTGCAGACAAATTAAATATTAATTGATTTCTGGTCTTTGTAAGAACAGGTTAACCCCAGGTTCATATTCATTACAATAGAGACAAAAAAAACTATATTGCACTGGGGCTGTCTTGTATTTTTTTTTTTTTTTTGTACATGAACATTGCAGAATATGGCATGTATGATTAGTTTGATTTATGTGCGATGATATGCGTTTCATTAACTGGAAGTGAGTAACAGATGATGACAAAAGACAGATAAACGGACAAAGATAATGTTTCATTGTTAAAAAACCATTATCCCCCGCTTAGATGAACGTTTATTTAATTTCTTCCTTTTTTTCCGAAACAGATATCTGAATATAAACTGTTTGTGTTTCCACATAGAGAGCAGTTCCTTGAAAAAAATATTTTCAGAGCAGTGAGCAAGGGGAGATGTTTGCAGTCTTGTGTGCGAGCCAGCAGTTTTTGGCAGATGAATGTAGGGGTTTTATGTGCCAAGCACCTGGTCAAACTGCAAACAATGAGGGGCTTATGGATTCTCTTTATCCAACAACGACTGAGATGATACCTAGAATGTTAGAGCTCTTATGGGCCCTTTTAAGAAATGCTGATGCACAATAAAGCTCAGCACTTCTGGGTGCTGTGGAAATGTTTCCACGCTTTACATACAGTATGTAGCTGGAACTCCACAAGCTATACATCATTAACATATTAATGTTTCTTCATCTCACAAGGAGCATATTTTCGAGGTCTGTTATTTCCATTTACCTAATAGCTTACAAACAAGGAATTCCAGGTTTGTCAGGCTGACCAACAACTAGATGCAGCATCAACTCTTGTGAATGAATCTTGTGAAAATGTGAATGAGGAATGTGTAAGGAGGAAATGTGATATGATAAATGAGCTGATGGAATAGTGATATTGAATATAGGAAGCTCAGAGATATCCGCAGACCTGAGTTTCATTGTGGAGGGTCTTGCTGAGTCTTTAGCAGTGATCTAATAATGAGTTCCACAGATGGGTTTGCTGGCTGAAGCTCTGCTGAGTCCACCGTGTATGCGGTAGAGAGTGTCAAAGTGTCTCCTGTGCAGGATCATCTCCAGGTTTGGGGAATGGATGGTGTCTGCCAGACATGCTGGCAGTCAGTGGGCCTTCTCTCCTGCACTACCTGGGCTGGAGCTCAGCCAGGGTTAATTATAGGGGAGCTCCAGAGTCTTGTGTCACTAAGGATGGTAGACAGAATATTGTCATACTGCCATGTCCTATACAGAAAAGACAAGAGTAAGAGCACACCTGCTCAGCCAGAGTTTCTGCAGCCTTTCTCTCTTCCACAGTCATCTCACGCCAGGTCTGAACTGAACAGTTGCCAAGAGCCAAATGGCTGCTAAAATGTGTGTTTGGTGGATAAATCAGTAATAATACCCCAGTACACTGACTGGTAACTTTCGTGAGATGAAATTACTTGCAGTGTATTGTCTCAACTTTTTCACCAGGGATGTCCTGAGCTGGTCCTTAGGTTTGGTATTGAAGCTGATGCTTGCATTTTAATAGATCCATTTCTGTCTTTACTGCTCTTCACTGTATTTTGTCTATCTCATCCTGATAGTATTGCAGTGCACTGCTCTTTTTTACAGCCTTTTTTAGACAGCCAGGCTCTACACTGTAAGCATTGCGCTCCATATCTGGTGATTGACTCTGTTCTGACACATGGGTTGGCAAAATACATTCTCAAGATTCTCAAAGCTCAGACAATAACAAAGCTGTAGATTTCACAGACTTTGTCCCTGGCTTCTACTCTCGGCTACACCTCTCGTCAACATAGGTAAATTAAAAGAGCACTCCACAGGTTTGGCATTGCTCTACATGAACATTATCTGACTCACAGTGGTCAGGTTAAAAAAAAACACCTGGTTTGGAACTTTTGGAATTTTTAGAAATTGGTAATTTCTTCTTAAGGAATGACTGGAACGTATTTCTGAATACTGACATCCACCAGTCTGTTAGTTTATCTACCTCTAGTCCAGAGTAAGGTATCTTGACAACTGCTGGCAGGATTTCAATTAAGTTTCGTGTATATTCAGGGTCCCCAGAGAATGGTTTCTAATGATTTTGGTGATGCTTTGACCTATTGTATGGCGCCATGGTAATTTCTCCTTGACCAATACTTTCATCCTTGACATCTTGAAGAGCCATGACAAGATTCCCATCAACAGCCATCAGGCCAAACATCTACTTGAACCAAAGAAATGATTTCCTTTAACACACACACATCCGTGTTAGCATAAGCTCAAAGATATTAAAAGCATTATCAAACTAATGCAAAAATATTTAAAAAATATTATTTTATATAATATAATAATATTATAATATATATATATATATATATATATATATATATATATATATATATATATATATATATATATATACACACACACATTTATATATATATATAATAATATATATATATATATATATATATATATATATATATATATATATTATTTGATTTCAGGCCTTTAGCCAGCATATTTCACTTATACAAAGAGAAAACTGTCACCCTCTCACTGCCATGCTCTAGAGAGGACATTCGTAGTTCACTAGTGGTGACCCCTTGACGCTACTTTACCACCACCCTCAGGCAAAATTTCCACTTGTACATAGCATCCTCAAAAATGTAAGGGGCAGATTATGAACATGAATACTGTCACTTTCCCAGAGGTGTTTGTTCATTTTGGTCATTTATGACCTTTTCTCCAGAAACCATCTTTGTGCCAAATTAGCAATGTTCTACACACGAAAAACTGGTGGCCCATATTACTTTGAATTTTACTTAGGATATTCAAGGTTTCCAGAAGATAGACCTTAATTGATTTTGTTCGTGTTTCCTGTTGGGACCTCCCTTTTAGATATTTACATATTACATATAGTTTTGTGGCTGATTCTCCATTACATTTTCTGTGGATATTCATAATTTCACGGAAAAACACATCTGAACTTTGTGATTCAATGACCTGTTCTCAGTGCCATTCTGAGGTCACACTTTACATTTCGCCCCACAGCGAGGCTCTAAGACCATCTGCATGATGTGTTTGTCACTAACCCTTTTTGTATTGTGGGGTATAGTAGACATTGCAGCTCATACGGCTATTAGTGGGATCACACATCATTTAGTCTTGTTCAGTTTATCAGCACTTGTTAGAGGGGCCAGAAAGGTCATTTCAGACACTGCTTCTGTTTGCCCGAATGCTCTCCGTTAATCCAATGGCTCCAGCCTCTCCAACCAGAGCTATCGTGGCTCAAATGATTCTTGAGGAGACAAATTTGTCATCTGAGAATTTTTTCAAGGTCTTTAAAGTTTCCCAAAGTGAGCGTGAAACGAAAATCTAAAAGCAAGTTGTGCATCTATCAACTCTCATCTGGCTTTCTCTAAAGTAAAAGTGTGTTACTTCCGTTTTTTTTTTTACTTAGACAAGTGTCTAGTCATGGCAAGCTGGTGCACACTTTGGCCTGAAAAAGAACAGCTTGTGTTGCTGGAGAGTTTCCTCCCCTGTCTATTATTTTAAAATGCCCCCATTTCATACCATTGTTGTAGCATTGTTTTGACCTTCGCAGAACAATTTTCCCCAAGTCATTAAACTGCCATTCAAAGAAATGTTTGTAATATAATGGTTTAGCCAGTTCTGCCTGTGAATGAGAAAGAAATGGAAGGCCATGCCATAGGGTTAATAATATTCCTCCTCTTCAACAAGTACCTTGGGATCCCTAAGTGTCCTTGAAAACGAAATGACATCTCACTTATGCTGGGCATCTTGCAGCACTCATGGGTAATAGCAGTCTACTTTCCCAACTCTGTGCACATTGTATCAGGCTGATTCACATGCTTCCTCTGCTGTTAGCGCTAACAAGGTTGGTGGTGAAAAGGATGCGATTGTTTCTCCTGGTGTAATTTTTTCAGGCTTACTAGAGATATCCAGTGAAGATAATTGATGAAATCCCTTTCTTGCTATTACTTATTATATAATCTTCTTTGTGCATGAGAAAAGCATCTACTGCAAGAGATCATGGCAGCTCATCAGTCTTTCGAATGCACCAGCGTGAGAACTAAAGTCAGCCTTCATGCAAGTCAATGAGCACCTGGAGTGCTTTTCCCAGAGGCCGTTAAGTGTGTGCATAGCAGGGGACTACCAAGGAACTGTAGCAGGTCACAACCTGCTGATAGGACAGAGTCAGGAGGCTTCGTTTGGAGGCAGCTGGGCCGCGAGGTTTACACCACCTGTTTGTTTCCCTTCTCCCCGAACAGCACAGATCTTTTACATGCCTTTCTGTGCCCAGCCTGCCGGAATTGGGGGTGTTAGATATAACAAAAAGGTGACTGAAAGTGCTGAGTTCAGGATTATGATTTGATAATCTGCTCCTTTTAAATTCCAAACTAGTGATTGTAGGGCTGTGATGCACACCCTGGGGAGTGTCGTAAAACGCAGAACAATTCAAATTCATTCAAAGTCCTGTCTACTCTTACTGCTGGAGAATAGACAATGTACAAGCACAGTACAGCCAAGGGACACAAGGAACAAAAGCTCCAAGCCAAAAGTTCAGGGAGGTGGACAAAAAAAACCCCAGCAAAGGATTTATCCTTCCTAGTGGACTATATAATAATGCTCAAGCAACAAGCTGGACAGCTGCTCAGTATAACTGTCCAAGAACCAAAATTACTTTAAAACTGGTACATAGAGTTGAGCTACTTGCTGTGGTATTTTTGGCCATTCTAAAAAAAAATGAAGAAAACCTTCTGATATCTAATTCTTATGTAAACTACGCTTGCAGAGGTGTATTAATTTAGAAGTTGGGTATGATTACAGTTAATTTGGTCCCACCTGAGACTACAAACACAAAAAGTCAAAGTCAACTGTTCTGGTACAGTAGTGGCCTCAGGTGTACTTTTCTACCGTGGGATTCATCCAGCAGGAGAAATGTTTTTCTGCCAGACATGTCTTTGGCAATCTCTTGCTTCATGACTTGGCTCTGAGTTTGCATGTACCAGCTCAGCGTAACAAGGTAGTTCAGAAGCAACAATGTTGAGGCGCAAATGTCAGGAAGGTGTCAGATCATCATTACAACTCGGCTCAGGTGACTTACTCTTGCGTGTTATGCGGCTAAAACAACTAGTCGAATTTTTTATTACGTATTCTTAGTCTATTTCTGGATATAAATAATAAACTTGTAAAACAAAGGTGGAAAATGTGATATCTAAAACACACCAAGTCCGTTGAGCAAATACGTGCTCCTCCTCCACAGTCGATTCTGTGTAGTGTAAGGTTTCACTATCTCCGCAGAGCTGTCAGCTGCATGCCAGATCTCACTCCAGCCACATATGAAGTCAATTATGTGCAACCATTCCCCCTTGCTAATACATAGATGTCACTTAGAATGTATTTCTTTTGGGGTTACTTTGATATCTTTAATATGAAGGCCATCCATCATTACAGATGTTGGTCTCCAGTCTGGTGTCAAGGCCGTTACAGTAGTCATGAAAGCGTGATGCATTTCCTATGGACAGCACCATATGCGCCAGTGTGTGTGGTGTTTTTGTCTTGGCGATGTGTATGTGTGGGTGCCACATTGGGTCTGTGAGTGAATAAGAAGAACAATGAATGGCGACAATACTGGATGAACAATTGGATGTCTTTTGACTTAATTTAACAGTGTTGGTATTAAATGTGTAAGAGTCTGAATATTTAAGACACTCAAAGTGCTTATCAGTAATAATAAAAAGCCATAAAAGTACCCATAAACTGTAGGCAAAAGGCTATGAAGAAAACAGATAACAAGTATATGGAATTGCCAGTTTGTGCCTAGCTGTACGTACAAATCTTGCCTTGCTAAAATATAATGCACCTTTGTTTTTAGGTGTTAAAATGACCACTCTGTTAATAAATTGTACTTGTTACAAAGTGATTAGTGTATCTGTATGTTGCTTTTGTACTGGCTGTCTGGGATTTCCTTTTTTAAGTGCTGTGTAAGTGTGAGGGCAAAGCTGCTCCTCTGTCCATTAGAGCAGAACCACTATCCTTCACCTGACAAAGTTTGGGAAAGGACACGGATGTTTCCAGTCTACTTCATAGAGTTCAGCCTAGCTCCGCCTTGGGAGCCCAAGTTTTTTGCGTTTGAAGAGTGGATGTGAGGGGTAAATGGGACGGGGGTGATGGGCCGGTGGGGGTCTGTATGAGCGGACACGGACACGGGGATGTGAATAGATGGTCTAAAATAAGAAGTAGCCCCTTGGTCAGAGTCGTGGCAGATGGAGGCTCAAAGAATGAAATGATGCCAGCATTCTTTGTGCAGTCTGGTGCCAGCAGTGCACTCCATGGACCGCTTGAGACCAGTGTAGGGCCGATGTGATAAGACAGCTGCCTTAGCCTAACCTCCACAAGGTCATTTTGGCCAGAGTAGAACATCGCGGTGATGAGGGGAGGCACCCTGAATCCACAGAAAGACGGATGAGTTGAAAGTGAAACAAGTCATGATTTTTTTATTTTTTTTTTTAAACTGTGAAACTTGAAAGATGTGTTTTCCCCAAAAAGGCATTATTAAAGTTTTCACAATTTAAAGTGAGTTCTGTAATGTGAGAGTGCTAAGAAGCTGTATTGGTTGTGAAAGTTTTCAACATCAGCGCACTGTTTCTGAACTATGTTTTAAATGAGCTACCCAGTATATCAAAGCAAAAATTAGCATGGAGAAAGTTTGGAGGTGCTAATGACTTTGACTGTCCCTGTGGAAAGGCTTACTGTTCCAGAGAAGTTGTAGCGTGCATGTGTGCGTGTGTGTGTGTGTGTGTGTGTGTGTCTGCGTTACAGAGCGAGAGTAGAGTGTGATTCACTAGTTAATAAATCATGCCAGATGAGTTTATCATGGAGATACAGAAGCTCCTCTGGGTCCTGAGCTAACAGCGAGTATCTGGGAGCTGGTACAACACATGATGAAATGCCGTTGTCATGTATATCATTTTTATAGCCCCTAACTTTTTACCTTCATTGCTGTCAAAGAGGCAGGATGAGTGACTGTGTATCAAACATACCAATGTGTTGCTTTAAGGAGGAGCCGGCTGACTTATCAAACTGGAAACATTTTGGCTCACGCGCTACATTCACTGCCACGGCACCTTAAAATCAGTTTTTATCAGCTTAATCCGGTTTGATTATCTGCTGGCAATAAATTAACCATTCTTGTTTACTGTAATTGAGTTCTTCGATGAGTACTTGGTGATTCTGCTGAACTTTCTCATCTTTGCTTTCACAGGGGCGTTGATATTATCTCCCCAGCGTGCATTGAAGATGCTCTTATCTTTATGCGGCTGATGCAGCTTGTCATCCACTGGGGAGTGTACTCGGATAATCATCATTAAATTGACTTGATAGATTCTGACTCGGTGACTAAATAAGCAACTTGTAACAGCATTATTTCGGCATCGTGCTCAAACAAGAAAGGAGCCCGCGATCATGTCCGTAGTCTTTTCTATCATTTAATTTTGGAATCACATTTCTTGACAATCTTGTTTTATTTCGAGGAGACCAAACTCTTTGGAATGACTTTGAAGGCAAGAGCGGGCAGTGCACCATTCCTCCTGCGCTCCTCTCAGGGAATAAAAGTCAGTATAGCGGCTATCTCAGCTAATGACTTGGGAGAACAAACCTTGGTCTCTTAACATCTAAGACTTATTATTTTTAGCTCTGGCCAATGCTAAGCTTATCCCTCTTACAGGGAGCACGTTTTGTGATATCAGATGTGGAAATTAAAGCTAAATGACTTAAGGGGAAGATTGCCCACACTGCAAGTAGGCTACTCTGACCTTCAATAAAGCTAAGCTTGACATGCCTATTTCCCCTCTTTTTTGCTCAAGTCTTTTCAAATCAGCGGGTTTGTAACATGATGGTGTGGTATTAACTTCCATCAGTTTTCCTACATTTCTCCGAGGCCTGTTATTGCTGGAATTCAGAGGACTTTCCCCGGGATGATACGCCTCAAATGACTTTTATTTCCTTAAATGTTTCAACTAGATTCATTCCGTATCATGTTACCGTTCCACCACGAATAATTCGGAGTGAACTGTTGAACTACTGAATGATGTGCATTCCACACGAATTTTCAGTCGATCAGGATTTAGATAAATGGTGCGCGCGTATGAAGTATTAGACACAGCACACCACTGTTTCGTCTGCTGTCTCTGATTGAGTAGATTGTCAGTGTTTTACAAGGATGCATCCTTAATTATGCGTCTGCTTTTTGCTTGGCTTACCATGCAGGGAAAAGTAAACTCTGTTTTGTAAGTTAGAGTTTTTTTTTTTTTTTCTTTCTCTTTGGATCCAGTTAGGTGTGATTGAGAAGACAAAGATGGTAACTGGAATGATAAATGGATTGATAAGTGTGACCCTTTTGCGTATACTCTAAACCACAGTAATCTCATGTAGAACTTGCCTTTTATAGCACTAGTCGGGTGTATATACTTGCAGTCTATTTTGTATCACCTCAGTGGGTGGACTGGAGGGACTATTTTGAGTTTTTATTTTTATATATATATATATTTTTATTTTTTTTTTTAAATATGCCCACTCTCACCTCTGTGCCTTCTGGTTTGCAGAAGAGCTCAGAGCTTCAAAGTTCCTTCCGATGTTTTTGACTCCTTCTAGTAATGAGATGAAGTACAGTACATAAGGGGTAGAACTCTCAAGATGCTTTCCAGGGGGCTTTGGAATACATTTGGTAAAATGTTTATGATGCCAAAGACCAGGGCTGGCTTCTCATTAGCTGATCTACCCGTTGCAAGTGTTACAGCGGCATTAGTCTTTTGGGTTAATCTTCAAACGTTCCTATATTTATACCCATCAAATACCAGTGACTGCCTGCGACACCCTTGTGTGCATTCGGGGAACTTGCTTAGTTAAACGCCACAGAATAAATGCAGAAATGTGAGCTAAACTTGACAAGATCAAACACACTGGTGGATGTACAGACACTGGCCAGTGTTCTAAGTGTGCTGCATTATTCATATTCTCCAACATGGGGTTCCTAATGAGAGTCTGGTGGCTGTTTTTGGAGTTAGAGTCCTGGAAATCAGTGTGACCCGTACTCGGGTCTGTGGACAAAGCTTTGCATTTATGGTGCAGCGAAAGTGAAATTAATAATCAGGATTATAATCAGCACTCCAATTTAGACAAGTTTTGATTCAAGTTCTGGAAACGGTTCACAGCCATCATCACGGCATTGTGTCTTTTTTAAGGTTCGTCTGTCTTATAATCCTTCACTTAAATTATTATTCTTAACGTAATGTAACATCAGAATGATGGTGATGATGATGATGATTTGTCAGAAATACGAACATTCTGCGTTTTTCCTCAATATTAATGCTTCGTTTTTTTTCCAAGCACAATTTTATTTTTACTTTTATTTTAAGTTTTCTTAACGGCATAATAGGCCATTTCGTGATATGCTGTAGACTCGACACTTCTCCAGAGGGTTGCTCTCACATCAAGCAGCTAGGGCCTCTGGTTAAATGCAAAATTTACTGCTAGCATTGTAATAAGCCAGTGCAACAAAATAAGGATTATCACCCTGTGGCGTGCTGGTTCAGGAGGAGGACGCCGAACCAAAGGCTGAGCATCCATCCTATTAACACCACATATCCCTTGAAGAGTAAGCAGCAGGCTGCAGCTGAGCATGTTGTCTTCATCCTTGAATCAGAACTGGCAATAACATATTCAGACTGAAGGGCCTCAATTAGACACTTTAAAACTCTGTGTAATTGGTGTCTTTCTGCAGATTGCCTGTGGATATGTAGTGCTCAAATTAACACAGCCCAACTTTTATGTCTGTATTGCTGTGATTGTCATGCAGAGTGGTAGTGGCAAGGTAACGGAGACGCCGTGATTTTTATGCTTTAGTGTGTGCTTTGCTCTGTCAGGGACCTCTGCTCTGAGGTTCCAGTTTAACTGTGCCATACACTGTGTGTTTCATACTACACATGACATCAAACTGAGTTCAAGATGTGTTGATTAACAACATCTGAGGAGCACGTGATCAAAAAATGTTATTTTTTTAAGGCATTTAGATGCAATTTTTTGAATAATTTGTGTCAGCCGGGACGATTATTTCTATTATCATGTAATATATCAATCTTTCTTTTGTCTGTATGTTTCTAAGAATTAAGCCAAGACCAAAACAACTGTTCAAAAATGACTCTAAAGCCGTCCTGCTGTTTGATATAAGTTGCAAAATGCTTTTCACTGCAGATCTCCCCATCAGTTTTAATCCTGCTTCGTGTTATCTTGTCTTTAGTCGTTTTTTTACACCGTGTGGGTCAAGGCATGCCTTTAACTGCTTGCTGCTTCGTAGTCAGTCTTTTTAATACTAGGACTCTAATAATGAATAAAAGCAGACAAAGCAGAGCGATTTGGTGCTAGCTATTCAGAGCTGGCTGTCGGTGTTGAGGCAGGAATGACTCATGTTACTCTTAATTGACACATGTCTGGCACATCTTCACCAAGGTCAGGTAAACTGTGGAAACTACAGGAAATGATTTGGCAACCCACAAATTGTTTAATAGGCAATCACCAGTTACGACCATGATGGAGACATTGATGGAGGAGAATCAATAGTAGAGGCTCTGCAGGCTGGGAAAAAGTTTCGGTTTGACTTCAGTAACAATTAGTGTTCCTGCCAAGTTACTGTAAATGTTGACCTTTCTGTTATTCTAACAGTATCCATGAGCACCTAGCTACAGTATGAAAACATCCTGGTCTTTGCAGTCAGTGCTGTTTCCTCTGTCAGTATTAGCTCTATAGCCCTTTGTCGCTTCACTGCGACTATGTAGACAGGCCTGACTGCTCTCCAATCTAAACATGTCAGCTTCACCGTGTCTTTTCCTCAGGCACAAGCAGCCCTCTGTTAGTCACTAAGGAACAAACACATGCGTAGCAAAGGAAAGCCCCAACCTCCGCCTCCGGAGTGTGAGTCCTCTCAGCTTAAAGAGCACCTCAGCGTGGCTATACCAGACCCTCCCAGGAGGGACCTGGTTAGTGGCCAGTACCTGCAGAGCCCACCAAAGTCCCAACAGTGCCCCACAGCCGGTGGCTGATGGGCTATGTGAGAGGGCTTGTCACACTCACCCTGCTTAAGGAGCAGCTGGGGGTCCAGTTCAGGCAGGGGGCTCTGCCCATGGATCAGACGCTGGCCGCTGTCTCCGCGCCTCCATGCTGGCAACCTTATGAATGTTTCAGTGAAGTGCTGTGAGGTCTGCCTCGAGAGTCTGGCCTAATCCTACACTCCTCGAGCCATGCTGCTTTACCTTGCCACAAAGAAACTGCTTCTCGTCGAGGCGGCTGAAATGTGGTCAAGCAGATGCAGATATTGAACTTCTGGGGGCTGCTTTTTCGTCCCCCCACCCCCCTCAAGTGTAGAAAGAGACAGGTGGGATTAGAGCACTCGGGCATCCAGCCCTCTCTCTCTCTCTCTGACTGTTAACAATCCCCGTATCGAAATCCTGTCAGCACAGTGCTTTGTGTCTTCCATTAGCATTTTGTTGTGGTGTGCATCTTGAATGGCTCGGTACGCTTCTAGAACCGCTCAATCTGGCAGGCGTCTTAAAAAGGCGATACATCCAATACTAATGAGGCTGCTTTCGTACTAAAACTGCATTGGCACTTTTGTCACTTTTTGCAATTCCGCTTTGTTTTCTAAACCTCGTTTATTGGAATCAGGGCGCGTGGTTCACTGTTGATAAACTGACACAAGTAATAACGCGCATTAGTAAAAGAAATTTGCCTTATCGGTTCTGGAAAACGGCCATTACTGATTCAGTACGGCGCTACAGTATTGTGGCATTCAAATGCTATTCATGCAAAGTCAGCAGGGGTGTCTCTTCTTCTCCCTGTGGTCATTGACTCCAGCTTGTAAGCTTCCTGTTTCTGATAATTAAAGGTGAAGTGTGTGTGTGTGCAAGTGTGTGTGTATGTGTGTAAATGAAAGGGAGGCTAGATCATGAGCATGTTGCTCAACTGTACACTCTCCTGTGTGAGTGCAGTGGTAGCCTTTGCCCTGTAGAAAGCGCTGGCTGCTGCTGCTACCCACTCGCTGACTAAGTAAAGGCTACATTTGCATAATTATCTGTTTAATTGGTGGGCTACTGCCAGAATACGGCCGTTTTTTTTTTCTTTTTTTGTGTGTAAGCTGTGGAGTCCACACTAAATTTGTTACAAAGATATGGGGGTAGAGATTACAAAGCAAGCAAACCGCCAGCTCATGGCTTTCTTCTGCTTAACCTGATAATCGTTTGGGCTCATAAACACTTTTCTGCCCACGCGCTTTTTCATGAGATAATTTGCCAAATGTTTTTTTAAAACAATCATGTTGCTCAGAAGTGACAAAAGTATTCGCTGTGATTAGGGACTTTATCACGTTACTGCAAATAAAATCAGAGTTTTAGGAGCAGGACAGAGTTCAGTAACATTTAGTGAAGCTGGTTAAATGTTATTTTTGTGCCAGCGACATCTCGCTCGGGGCAGGAAAGGCAAACTAGCTAATAATAGTATAGTTGTTAACGTGAATAATAATAATTAAGAATAGATGTGCATTTAGATGTGAAGGTGCTTGTCTCACTGCTGAGCAAGCAACACGTGATGAGGGTCCCATCTGCGTTTTACAGTCCAGTGACAGTGGAAAAGCATTAGTGCCCCTGCCCCCTTTCCCCGAACCCCTCACATCCTCCCCATCTCCTGTTTTCATCTCCCAGCCTTCAGCTGCGGCCCTTTGAAATGCTCTACTGCTGAACAATTAACTAAGAGACTGTGAACTATGATTCATGTAATTAATATTTTGTGCCGAAGAAGTGAAAGAAGGAAATAACATAAAGCTAATTTTAATTGAATCAATCCCTGGGAACAGGTCAGAGGAGCAAGCTGAATTTATCTCTGTTATCCGATCCCCATTGGCTGGCACAGACGAAAGAAGGTGTACATGTGATTTGTTTTTCTGAATAATGTTGTGGACACTCTGAACCTCCCCTCTGAGAGACGGCATTCAAGTATGCACTTATCTTCTTTCCTCATGCTGGCTTGGCGTAGTGGGAAATGCAGTATTTAGGAGGAACTATGCAAGAGATTGTTGAATCAGTAACTTTGTTCCATATGACACCGCCTTAGCTCTGCAGGGTGTTGTGCTTTGGCACACACTCTCGGTTTCCCTCCGTTTCCCTCAGTGGTGAAGCTTGCGCTCACTCTGTGTGTAGGCTATCAGTGGTGGGTAGAGGGCTCCTTTGAAACTGACTATAGTACGAGTGTTTGTGCCCACTGCTGCTGCATTTGCTGCGCTGGGCAGCCTCTGATCAGCCTGAGCCTTGCCTGCAGAGAGCTGGCGCAGCCTCCAATCCTATTCTATGTTCAAAGGTAAAGCAGACCTCTCATAGGCCCCGTCTTTGATGTGCTCTTCGACACCAGAGTCATATCTCTGCCACTGCACATCTCCTGGCAGACGACAAGAGCCAGTCGAGGAAAAAAAAAAAAGAAAAAGAAAAAGCCTTAATTTGCAAGTCACAATGCATTTCTACAGACATGGTTCATATTCAATTGCGGGCCTGTTTCTTGAGCCTTGGTATTATTTACGAGAAGAGCACAACAACAGCAACACAAAGTGGAGAATTAAAAGGGCTGCTGCATTTAAGCCTCCAGTGCTGGTTGGTTGAGAAGCTGAGCCAGGATTAGCAGAAGAACAATGGTTCCCTCACAATGAGCATCCTCCATATAGCACTGTATCTGTTGCAGATGGAAGGCTCACCTATAAGCATCCGAATGAGACTGAATTTACTCCGTTTGTTCATCAATCCCTGAATTGTAAATGACTCAAGTGACGCGTTGATGTATCATTTAATCTGATATGCTGTCCCTCGCCAAACGACCCCCCAACACTCATTGCGCAGATCCCGCTATGGTGTGTAAATTAGCTGAAAATAATGCAAATGATCTCAACAAGGTGTTAAATTTAACATCGCCCAGCTTGTTATGCGGTTTGCCAGAGACAGAGCATAGAACAAATGAAATCAAATGCATTTTGGCGCAAGAGGTATATGACCACCATAGCATCTCTGAGGAGTATCTGTCTTAATGATTTATACCGCCACAAAGACCTCTGAGAATTAGCAGTTGAGGGTGATATTCACGGCGTCGTTTCAGTGTTGCAAATGAGTGTCCCTTGGATGCCTAATAGGCGGAAGAGGAGCCGTGAAAAGTGAAGAGATGCCCCCTTTGCTGGCTTTGTCGGGGAAATGATACCAGTTTTGAGCGAAAAAAGGGTTGCGCTCCCTTGTTTCTAGTTTGCTGAGACGACCTAAACACTTCAGTTTGGTTTTCTAAGCTATCACCTCAGCCACGAGGTTGAGTAACTCAAGCTCTTGAGCTTGCGAATAGAATGAGTCAGTGTTCAAGGTTTATTTATTATTGGTTGCCATGAAAACAAAGCAGCGGCTATTGAATAGACATCTTTGCTCAGGGACACACCCACGTTACAGCTCAGTTTGGATAATGTCAGCTATGATTGTACAATGATGACAGAACTACTGTAGATGAATTCACATGTGTACTTAGAATCAGATGACTTTCTTTCTGATTCCTCAGGGTAATATATTCACTGGCTATACTGCATATACATAGTAATTATGGCGGGTATACCATTTCATCTACCCAATACCTGTAATTGTAACCTCACTTGCTGTTTGACAAGCTATCATGGTGGGCTTGTCTAAAGGCTCGACCATCACAAGGGGGATTTGCTGCATGCCACACCCATGTTCTTTGGTGGGGAGCCAAAAATTGCAGTTTTGATGTGAAAAACACCTTGAAAAGCAGTAGTTAATCCTCTGTGATAAGCTCTTTGTCAGCTGTTCATCTTACAGGAAGAGTCAGGAGAATCCAATCCTTACACACACGCGCCATAGTCAGGATTATAGCAGATTTTGTTTGCACATTGGGCGCAAGATTGAAATAGATCCTTCTGAATGAATGGATGTTTGCCAAGAAGGATGCTCGGGTGAAAATATCTTCCATCTGATCTCAGGAATCATGTGTAGAATACTTAATGTTATTGTATGATAACAGTACCATATGGGCATAGTTGAACAACCTCTTGGTTTGACGTCACATCGTTGCTGTTTGCACCCAAACATCCTGCTCGTGTTTGTCTGAAACCTCTGTCAGAATTCTTATTCAGATATTCAGCGTGTCACCCATCTGTGTTGGTCACCGCCAGCATGCAGAGTGCACCGGTGCCACTCAGGAGTGAGATGAGGTGCAGCACAGCATTGTATTTGAATGTTTACAGTGGCAGACAAATAGTATCATACTGAACAGCTTTTGGGCGTTTATCTCACAGAATAACTCAATTCACAACTTGATGTAGTTGTTTATTAGCATGAATGTGATACCGACAATAATCTCACACTTGTTCACTGTTCCTTTGTTATGTGCCAGCTGTCATTATTGCCTCTTTCTAGGCTCAAGCATTGCAACTATTTAATAATCCCTAAACACCATAAACTGATAATAAACTACAGTTTGTGCAGTAAGGTGTCAATGTGTCATGCAAACAGAAGGTTTTTTTTTCGGTGCTCTTTTGCCTACTGCAATGAGGTCCAGTTGAAACAATGCCTAATTGGGTTGTCTTTAAAAGCCACTTAAGTGAAATCTGACATCACTGCAGGAAAATGGCCATGCTTATTCAGTTTCCAGTGTGTTCTGTCATGCCACAGATGTGGGATCACCACATCAAAAGACAAAGCCTGCAGCCTGCCAGTGGCCAGCAACTTTGTCAGGCTCTTTTGCAGAAATGGAATGACATCATAGACTGAATAAAAATAATGGTTTAGTGTCTGTGATGTCACTCGCAGATTTCTGAATTAAATTTGAGAATGGATTTGCCATGTTTGTTTGTCACCAGAGCCAAAAATTCCAATAGAAAGACAATAGAAAAAGACAACATGCTAACATAACAAAACATGATTGAATTTTAATCTTTAAAGCTACACTGAGCAATACTTTTACGTTAACTGTAGATCAAATGATTACTTTCAAAGTAAAAGGGGTCGCCCCTTACTGACAAAGTAACAGATTTATTTGTCCTCAATACTACAGAGCATTTTAGCATCCTTTAGCTAATTGTTTTGATTTTATGTCTTGCGACTTAACTTTTCTGCTTCACTCTCAGTGCTCTGAATAAACTCCTTTCCAGCTCCAACCGAAAAGCTAATGTTGATCTGTGTCTGCTGGATGTCTAAAATAGCAACTGCTTCCCAAAGTGTTTGTCATATCAACTTCACAAAGATATTAAGTGTGATCCAATTTTATGTTTACAGCTTGGTCCGCTGCCCCCAAATGGCAAAAATACACGAAAACTGCAGCATTAATATCTTTGTAGTGCAGCAGTGATGCTAGCTGCACACACAGTAGCAAAACTACTAGAAATACTTAATTCATGGTTGTACAGAGAAGCTGAACATTTTTTTTTTTTAGTTGACCAGAATTAGAAAGAGCCAGAATCTAGCCAGACAGGAAATGACGCACTGGCTACATATGGCATTACAGTCCAGTGCTGGTCGCTCCAAGAAATGACCACACATGGTAATAAAGGACTTTGTGCATGAAGTGTAAAACGTCAGTCCAGCAATGAATATTCGACTTCTTTTTACCATGGACAAATATGAACCTCTCTGTACACTTTCAAGACTTCTATCTTGCTTAATATAAAGTATGCAGCGATTTAGTAAGTAATGTTTTCTGCAGTCTTTTTGTTTTCATGATGCATCCAAGATGGGGATGGAAATTAGATATACAGGTGTAAAATTTGCTCAGTGATCAAATTTATTGACTTAACAGTATGCCTTTTGTATGCCCAGCAATCATCATAACAGCAAATAATGTGAAAAGTTACCCCTCTACTACATCTCTTCCATCTATTTTATTACCGTATAATCTCCTGGACAGACTGGAGCTTTGCAGCGACCAGCGCATTTAAACCCTTTGGAACCAATTGTAGGAGAAAGGCTGTCTTGGGATGCCCTCAGTGGAGAGCAGCTAGGCTCATTAGTTAAATCCCCACCGTGGGCTAATACAGCCCTCTAGGAGCGAAGGAGAGAGGGGGAGAGAAGAAGACATTTCTTTGACTCCTTCTCAGGGGTTTCTTTCCCACATTTTCTTGCATGCATCAGCAGCTAAGAAGGTGATGCACGTCGCCGGTTTCGAAACCGCCTTCAGTGGTCTATTGAAGCCCTTCGTTGGGGGTTTGACAGCGCCGGGTGCTGCGCTGGTGGTCAGATATAATGAATCTATCATGATCAAATCACAATACTGATCCTGGTGTTTACTACAGTAAAAAAAAATAATAATAAAATTACAAAAATTAACCATATACTTCACACTTTGAGAAGGTCCAGTCCAGCCAAGAGGACTCCTGACAATGAACAGAATATCCCAAAGGTTTTTTCAAAATGTGCTGTACACATGCATGCAATCTGACCTTTTCCATTAGTAAGTGAGAGTAAAACTCTTGTTTTGTTCATAATGATTGGGGAACTGGAGGCCACAATGCAGGCAGGTCCCCACTTAACCAGAATTTATCTTTTTGGCAGTAAGAGGAGGGGTTTTGAATGCTGTTATCTATGGCCTCCCCCTTGAACAAGTAAACAGCCCATTTATTATTAACTCAGGTTTAAGGTAGAGCATTAATCCTCTCTGACAGTTTGCCTACTTGTTAAGGCAGCCAGTTCTTCCTCCACAGCAGATGGCTTTCAGCTGCTGTTACTCTACTACGCAGCCCCACCAGATAAGAGCTGAGAAACCCTCCAAAGTTTGTGCTGCATTGTCTCGATCAGCAATGAGTTAATGTAAGGCAATTACACTTATCGCTTTTGAATGTGGAACTGTTTGGTAATATCAAGATACCATAGAGATTGTTTATCAAAGTACCTCGTCATGTGTGTAATTCTGGAGAGTTTAAACGGTCCCTAAAAGATGTTTATTCTCCAGCTGAGTCAGCAGCAGATTTTTGGTCAGGTTGAAATGGTCACTTCAGATGCACTTCATCATAAATTTCAGACACCAGAATTGGCTGCGGCGATCTCCCATCGGATGACATAAAGTTTGGCCCCTCTTCTTCACTTTCCCTGCTGTTGCTGTTGATAATTGCACAAGAGCTCCCGTAGAGCCAGCTGTTGAAGTGTGTCCTGACTTGAACTTGTAAACTGAGTCACCCTGAGACTGGCTCGCCGGCTTTCTCTTCGACTTGTCTGCACAAAATCCCTTTGTGCACGACAGTAGAATGACGTGTAGACATCTAAACAATTCAACAGTCCGGGGCTGTTTAGTAAAGATACATGCCATTTCTCCTGTTGTCCACAGAATAAGGGGAAAGCACCTCTCTACCCCTGCTACCCTGTTCTCATTCAACCCTACACTTCAACAGTAGAGTAAATACTGGCCGAATGTTTGTGCTTACAGGGCTGATTTTATGGTTGGGATGAAGGAGTTCTGTATAGAGTATGAGGGGATGCCTTTCTATTTTATCGCTGAGTATGCCCAGGATTCAAAACCAGGAAATTCTATCAGTAGACAGGTTAAAAAGGCAATGCAGACCGAAAAAGAGGATATCTGTTTGCTCTCCATCACCACTGTACCACATGAATCAATGGAACCCTGTGGGAATCAAGTGTGAAGCTGGGAGAAAAAGAGGCGAGGGAGGGAGGGAGTACTTTCCGACTTTAAGGCCCTGTCCCTTTTTTGAGCAGTGGTAGCACTCCCTGTGTGACAGTGAAAGTCCTCTCTGAGGAGAAAAAAAGGTCCCCCTTTTTTTTGTGTGTGTAAGAATGAAGACAGAACAGACAGCAGAACTAATACTAATAGTTTATAGCTTGGAACAAAAGAAAGGCACTCGAAATATCTGTGAACTCTGTTTTGTCTCCAGTTACTCAAACATCTGGCTCAGTTTTTTTTTTTTTTCAGCGTTCAGTTTACTTAAGTGATATAAGCCATGCAGGAAAAAAAAAAAAAAAAAAGATCAAGAAATGACACTGCAGAAACACTTTAAGAATTTTTCACCTGAGACAGCCCAGCAAGCGTGACTATAAAATATAACGAAATGGGATAAAAGTACACAGTCACAGTATTTCTCCACAATATCTTTACACTTTTTTTTTTTTCTGGAGTATCTATACATTTTTTTTCTGGAATCTCACACAAGGCGCACAGCAGTAGGACTAGAATAAAGAAATTGTTTGATTTTTAATGAACGCAGCTCTAATTCCCTCTTCATCACTGATTATGAAGGAGGAAATGTATCCGACCACTGCTGAGATAAATCAGCAGGCATAAAGAGCTGCATGAATTACGACACGAAGATAATTCCGTCATTCTTTTGGCTGTTTCACACATTCATTTCTGCTCTGTTGGTTTTAGAGAAAGAACGTGAATGTTACACAATAGGGTATCTGGTTCAATTAAGTAACTTTTTCCAACTGAAATGTACTTTCTCTAAGCCACTATAACACTTCAATACTGCTGTATTCAGCATTCATGCCACGGCAAATATAGAGGATTGTCTTGTACAAACAGTTTTGCCCAAAATTGGGTCTTTTCCAAGGTTTGAAGTTATTCATTCAGAAGTGTCTTGGTATTGCGAGCGCATGGAGAAGGAAAAGAAAGATTTGTTGGAATCATCAGCTATCCAAATGAAATGGAATATTTTATTTTGTGGGCATGCTTAATTTGGATTAACCATATGAAAGCAATTAAACGGAGGCTTCCATTTATGGGACAGCGGGAACAGAAAATGTCAATTTAACTGTTACCACTGGAAAGTATGAAATAAGACTGCGAGTCTTGTAACCACTCTCTTCTCTTATTTCACTGCCGCGTGTGTCTGTCAGTCTGAAACTGTCCCTGCCTGCACACACACACACACACACACACACACACACACTCTTTCTGATGTCACCAGCAAGGTCACGTAGAAGGCACTACGTCCTCCCATTCAGCTCCAGGTTACCCCACCCCTCGGCAGCCAGACCCACGCTCTACAGCCAATGAGTGGATGAGAGTTTCTGTTTGTGTATGCATGCCTGCATGTGTGTGTGTGTGTGACAGAGGCAGTAAGAGAACTTGAATTTGCATGAGTGTATTCACAACAAATGCGGCAAAGTGACAGTGTGTGTGCAGGCGAGACAAAGACTGTTTACATGCACACCAGGGCACACTTATGTCTGATGATGTTACTCATAACCTCAGTCTCAAACTGTGACGCTGTGTTTATGTGGCATGGCAGCTCACCACGGTGAGATCATCACCCACCACGCTAAATATATTTTTTCAAATAATTATACTTATACTCTAAATAGTCCATTTAAGTAAAGAGGCAGGCAGGAGAGCGAAAACAGCAGTGTGGTAAATGTGTGCGGCTATTGCATGCCACAGGCAGTGCATTTCCTCATCATCACCTCAGATTCACCTCAACTTCTTAGACCAGATATCTGAGAAGCACCGACATGAGACAGACCTGTAAAAATGCAAGAGGACTGAGGACTATAACCTGCAAATATCTGGTACTTTTAAGTGTTTATGAAGTTATCACATTTGGTATTGACTAGCCACTGCTGCACTACAATACCATCAGTCTTCATATGTAAAATAAAACACGAAATATAAAACAAATATCTCAGTGATCGAGACAGGTTTTTTTGTTTTGTGATGGCTGCAGGCAGCAATGATTTTGATTTTGTCTGTCAAACACATGCGATGTCAGAGCACCTGTAACACTGGTGGGAAACAAACTAAAAGTAGCAGACGAGGCTTGGTAAACACAAAGTGAATGTCATGCTTATTCTGTTTTCCCGAGTGTAAGGCACGATACTATTTTAATGTAGACAGCTTATTAAAAGTGCGGGGATCTTATATATTTATCATAGTGTCAACATATCCCCTGAAAATACCAAAGCCAACAGTCTGTCAGTCTATCAGTACTTTCCGACTTCCCTGTCCTGTCAGCCCCGAGCCCATTCGTTCCTACTGAAGGTGTAAATCTTTAAAAAAAAAAAAAAAGGGTTACAAATATATATTTTACAACTTACACTTCACTGCTGATTTTGGTCATTTCATGGCATGTGTTGGCGATAAGAAAAATAAAGAACATCACCAAACTTATCCTGAGACCTAAAACTGTGCACACATGTTATGACGGAAATGTCATCACAGGGGAAGGAAAGAGGAAATAATAACATACAGTACATTACGTCCTGTCTCAAGACAGCTATTGTAATACACATTGTAGCTTTAGGCTGAAAATATATTAACTCTACACGGCAAAACAAAAGACCAGTTGATGAGTTGTATTAAGCGCCCTAACTTGATGGGAGTTGATGGGAGTATGTATATTTATATACTTCAGTTAGAAATAAATGTAGATGACAAAATACTGTAAGTAACACATACAAAGTACACTAATGACACACAAAAAAGATATAAAATACCATTATTAAAAGGAGAATGGTGACAAATGTGTAAACAGCCAAATGTACATATATACTATTCACTTAATACTAAATTAACATTTTATTTATAAGAGTTTCGACATCTTGTGCTCTGCAAAGACACGGCAGTGTCCTTCAGCAACAGTCCACAGCCACTGAGTGCATTAGAGTGTCGGCTCCACATGTGTGAATGTGTCAGGAGAGATAGACTGAATTTGTGAGGCATAGTGCATAAATGTGTGACACCAAGTGTGAGTGTACATGTGTGAGAGTGAAAAGGTAGAGAGGATGCATGTGTTTCAGTGTTAGTGCAAGATTGTGCGCATGTGTGTCTGTATACAGTATAGTGTGTGTGCGTGCGTGCGTGTGTGCGTACGTGTGTGTGTGTGTGTGTGTGTGTGGGCCTGCTCTACACTGCGCTGGGGGCCAAAACACTAGAGATTGCTTTGATCTGGATTCTCTGTGTCTCGTCCAATCACAATCATGTCACCAACTCCCCACGGCAGGAGCGACTCATTCATGGTGCAGAGAGGAGACCCTCCTGCATGTTATTACTTTATATACACTTCATTTTACAAGAACTATGCTCACAAAATGGCTTCATCCATATCCATATAGAAGCCTCTCGATAGTGACGGACAAAAGGATTTTTACAGTGGCTGGTAGGACACGTTCAACATTTAGAAATCACCTGCAACAGTCGTTTTGTTCGTCGAGACAATAAGGCAACAAAAGTATCAGAAAAGTTTAGACGTCTCTGTGTGGAGTGGAGTCAGTCACTGTAATCTCAGAGAAGCAAGTTTCTCCTATAAACTGTAAGAAAGAATTAAACAATGGACGACACTGCAATATTCATGTTGACACTCCAGTCATACTTAGAGGTCTGTTTGAAATCTGTTTTGGTTTGACTTCATGATGAATCGGATATTTTTAACTTCTGCCTCTTGAATACTGTCCTGAATAAGACTCAAAAACCCAAGTAGGACTCAGCAAGACTTTGCCTTTGCTCACTTCTGATGACAAACATTTTTTTTTATATACAAAAGGAGATTACCGTTTAAAATATCAATTTAATAACATTTATTTTAAAATAGAATAATTCCTTTAACTGACGGTCACGTGTTATAAATTGATAGTTGTTCAATTCCGTTCTAATGTACAAATAAAAGATGCTCGTAATGTAAGAGAGCATGCATGTGTTGACTGCAGGCTACTACAAGGACGACTTTTCACCATTCAGAATGCATTAGACCATTATGGCTGCCTCAATGTGAAAGCACACTGCAGTGTTTGTTTAAATGGCTGTTAAAGTTAGATGAAAAGACATTGTAATCAAAATGGATTATAGAATTGAATGTGTCTTCCTTCTGGCTGTTTTGAAACACTGCTAAAGATATTTTCTTATGTCCAGCTGTGAACTCACAGGAAACAGTACGGATGTAGCCCAGAGGGTTCTAGCATGTGAGCGTAAATGACAGACGTTTCAATGCATTTATAAATTGTTATTGTACAGTAACCCTCAACTCAACAACATGCAGGGGAGATAGAACAGCACTAGCCTAAAAGTAATATTCACTTATATATATATATTTTTTCCCACTCCATGTTGAAAAGGGTCCCATATAACACAGTAATGATAATTTCTTTTTACCTGGAAAGCTGGGAACTGACGGAGCCTCTAAGTGCATTTCCATCCACATGTTTTTAAGCACATTTTCAATTTGTGCATAAAAAAAAATCTGAGTGGTCTGGAAGTCTGGAAATAAAAAAAAAAAAAACAAAACAAAATATATATTGTAAAAAACAGTACATTTGTGAAGCAGCTAAAGCATGCAGCATTAGTTCTGTGGGACTTTAATTAATAAGTCTGCAGTAATGTCATTTATATTTGGATAAACCATAATATTGGAACTGCAGTCACATTTCCTTTGTTGTTAGAGTTTCAGAGAGTGTCACTTTGCCTCTGAAATTATATATTTTCTTGAATTTAGGCTGCAGAGTAATGGGGGAGTCCAGAGAGTGACAACCTGGCAGAAAGACAAATTTGTTGATAACTGGCGCTGACACTGAGTGATGGGAAGCAAAATTGTCTGCTCCCATTACCTTTTGGAAATGAAATACATGTTTAGTCATATCATTTGTATTCATTGCTGCAGCCCTTACTTAACAGTAAAAGACAATTTTTACATTACCTGACATTGATTATTAATAAGCAAATAGCAAATATGGCACGCATCTTCTAATAGGCCTACATAAACCTTAAGTCACATATCCATAACATAATAATAACCTTGAATCACATAACATATGTTGGAAAGATAATAATATATTAATGAAAATGGCGTAACTCAAGCTGCTGACACTGTTAAATGTTAATCTTAAATCTGAATCACTGTTAAAGCTGCGGAGCATCTCATCAGCGTGTGTTTTTGCACCAAACTAACAGTGATGATGAAACGGCAAAATAAACGGATGCCCTGTCCAAGAGCTGCATTAGGCCTTTTTATTGAACTCATATTATATGATCACAGGAGAGCAATAGCCTGAAGCAAATTGATTAGTTCAAAGAGGCAGCGGGTAAAAGAAAAAAAAGAAAAAAAAAAAAAATCTCATTCAGATGTCTCCTCATTACCAGAAACGGGGACCAGCAGATGATAAACGCGGACTGAGCATTCGGTCCAAACACCTGTCTGCCAGCAACAGCTTTTGCCCACTGGTGTTTAACATGTGGGGGTAAAGAGCTCCGGAAACGAAAATGCAAATAAAACAATAATGCCTTCTCCCTGCTTTGCAAAACAGAGAGGGGCTTGCATCTGTGGGAGGGGTGGGATGTCTAACAAGAACTAATGCTGTTTATGAAAGCAGAGTTTTTGCATCTAATCACAATGTCTATTCCCATGGGCCTGCTAGTTCTTCATGCTTCCCTTCAGACTGGTAGAGCACCTCTCTTCCAGGAGTGCTGTATTTTTAGGATGTTGTGAAGCTTCCTCAGCTGCATACAGAATGAGATGCTCGCCTTTAGGGGGATGTCGAGTTTGAAGATGATGTCCTTTGGATTTGATTAATTCAGTAACGGAGAGAGAAGCTGTCCCTGACTCAAAATAGACTCCCTTTAAATGACTATATTGCTGTTGTTTTCTTACTTTTCACTGTTTGGTCTCTTTGCCACTTATCAGCGTATCGCGACAGGAAGCTCACAAAAAAATAAATAAGTTTCAGGGCTATCAGTGATGGGAGCCTGTTTTAAGAGCGAACCTGCTTTGCGTGCGTGTACGTGTGCACATGCATGTGTTTTGCATTAACATGGAAGAATACGCTCAGCACAGAGAAGCTTGTCGCCTTCCCAGCAGCAGCAGTCTTTTTTTTTTTTTTTCTCCTTTCCTCTCTGCCATGGTGCTCTTGTCTCTGCTGCTTTCACACTTGTCCAGAGTGCAGCCTTCTGAAGTTTACCATCAAGGCTTACCTCTCTTTAAAACCGTATTTGCTTGAAGTTTGTTTTTGCTCGTAATTTGTGATGCTAAAAGAAAATACTAGGCACCGGTTAGAGACAAAAGCATTAACACTGCCAAGGTAGAACACACTTAGTCATTTATTTCAGAGCGGTCAGAGGAAAACACCCACGCTGATATAATAGAACTCTGTTTGTGGCTGTAGTAAATTGTCTAGCTGAATGAACCATTCGGGCTGTAAATAGACGATTTTAATGTCAACAAAATGGTCCACAGATGTTTAACTGTACACAGTGAAAGAAATCTTTTTTTTTTTTTGCAGTGAGTACTGTAGTTGTTCATAAGAGCTTTGTAATGGCTATATGACTGATCCATCTCATCTAAAAGTGGCTATCATTGCTTTAAAGAAACAAACTGCTGCCCCCACTTAATACTAAAAAAAAAAAAAAAACTCCCCTGAAAGATTACAATAAATCTTCATAAACCATGTCTACCAAATCCGGATGGGCTACAGCATGTCAATCATGTACTTAATATTCTGGCTTATTTAGCGTCTTGAAGAGAGATTAATGGCACGAACAATCTTTACAACAATCCCCCAAAGATGAAAGAACTCTCAAACAAAAGCACATGCGCTACAACTTTGATTTAGCACTTTAATACAATGCTAATTAGATCACATGCAGTGTCTCTCCTCGTGAAATCTGCTCCCGTCGTCTAATTATAACGGCCAGATATGCCATAATGGAACACATGTATTTTAAATCAAAGCGGTTGTGTGACAGGAGGAGGGCGATGGGGAAAGTCAACGCTGACACCGAGACCGTGTACGGACAGAGTGGACATTAGCGTCGTCGCGTCCATCAAATTGCGACCATGCCACCCTATGGCTCTCGCCACAGAGGAGAGGCTGCTGCTGCTGGCGGGGTGGGAGGGCTAATTGTGTGTCTGTATGACTGGTGTGCAGCCTCGGGATGACTAATGAAGAATCCTCAGCTTTTGAACACGTCGTTCACCTCCTTCAGCACTAATTAATGGCTCATTGGAGGAGGACTGAATTTCACCCCAGCCTTTTTCAACTATTATCCACTACTTTAATATAGACCTCCTCTGCATACTGAGCATGTGTTAAAGCGGGCAGAGTAATGTAAAGCCTCAGCTGAAAGTCTTCCTGCAAAGTGTGTTTTTCTAATGAATTAAAGATGGCTTCCTTGCTCTCTGGCTGGTAAACACTGCTGTTTGCCGCATAATCAGCATACGGATTTATACAAATGAGTACCATGGTTACATTCAAAATTCAGATAATGGTTGAACGTAGAAGACATTGAAAAGTGTGGATGCGGCATCAGATGCAGCTCTTAATCGCCGCCAACTTTTCTACTTGTGTTCTTATCAGCGGTGAGGAATGATCACACATCCCGTTTTGTATTTCCAGGAGATGTTTTCGGTACTACAAATGCTTCTCGGGGTGTGTCAGTGTGTGGGCCTCTGTGAATGGGTTTAAAAGGTACCAACGGTGACCTTCCGTTGTGCAGGGTTGATATGGGGGCCGTGAGCTGACTGTTGGAGAGAAAATCACAGCTGGGAGTGGGAGAGTACTTCCTGATCTGACAAAAAAAACAGCAGCTGATGTGAAAATGGCTCAATTAGGGCAGCCATAAACTCGTTAGGGCCCACGTCGTGCCCGCCAGGGCCGGGGCTTCTTTATTTGCCGCTGCGGTTAATATTGCTTCGGCACATTAAAATGTGCAGTTGATGGGCGCTCAGGAGCCCTGGTTGTGTCAGAGAGTGCTCTCCTGGTGGACACTTAAACAAAGAATGAGTCTACTCCACTCCCTCAGCAGAGGCACAATTACTAATGCTGTTTTTCCTGGGGAGAGAACAAAACATTGTACGGCGTTCAGGCTTTTTCCTACAGGCTAATAGAAGGGTTTCACTCCTTCAGTTATACAGCTGGCAAGTCAGCAGCACAATACACTGTCCGGTAGCCTGTAACAATAAGGGTCCTTTTTCCTCCACGTCTGTCTGCGAAACAACTGAAGTAAGCATACCTTTTCTCATGCAGAGCCAAGATGTACACAGACAGATGATCACAGTGGCGGTTGGGCAGCCGATAGCACTATCCTCCGGCTGCTGCCCACGTTTGTGTCTCTGACAATTAGACTCCAGGCTGACAGGGGAGCATGGTTCAGCCACTGAGTTAAGAGACTTTGTCAAATGTGTAGCCCATCAAAATGCACGGGCGGCCCCAGCTGAAGTCAGTCATCCCCTATTAACGATGGCCCTATTAGCTCCTCCCGTGACCTGTGAGCTGGGAAATGAAAGGCGTGGAGGTGCAGTCATTTATATAACCAATGTCAGGGTGCGTCGGACATGGACACCCCCCCATCTCCCCGCGCCTCATCAGCCTCTCTGATCAGATGGGGATGCATAATACATCAGACGGCCAGTAAGTGGAGGAAAGACATTCATCACTGTCCACCTTTCAAATTAGATCCCACAGACGTGGCAATCAGTCAGATGCATCAGTATTCAGTCCTGGCTGAAAGCTCTCCTGCAGAGACATCCCCTCCATTACAGCTTTACAAACCTTACTTTAGTGTAACAACTGCCCTCGTCGCATAATCTGTACTTCAAACAATAGTGTTTTTCCCCTACATCGACTTTAACTCCAATGTGGTAACCTGCCACTGTGATTGCTTATATAGATTTATGGATATAGGCAAAGAGGAGAGTGGTTATGTCTTACACGCTATAATTTTCTTTTTAGCTTGTCAAAGAGGTGAGCCTCGCTTTGTCTATAGGGTGCAGACCAGACAGATGCTTTCATTTGTCATTTTTTTGTTTAATTCAAATGTTTCCCATCTCTCCCCTGGGAACCTTGAAGACTTCATCTCACCAGGGCACTTATCCCTGTTTGGTCAAAATGCATTCTGGTACATACCGCACAGTAACAGATTGTATTCCTTGGAAGATTGTTTACATTATATTGTTCTGTAAGTTCCGTAAGTGCTGTCAGACCAAACATATTTAAACTGATGATGTGTTTAATTGAAAAATAGACCCCAGCTTGCCTAATTGTAAATGTTCTCTTCTCTTTCCTTATGTTGCTGTCACATTCATGGTGGCCTCTTCCTTCTCTACCTCAGGTAAGAAAGTGTTTTCATTTAATCCTTTGCCCACCCACAAATTAATAAAATATCTCTCTGTGGTAACTCAAGCCTGGCAAAGTTAACTTTTTCCAATCTTAATTGCAAATAACAGTTTCACTTTTGAGCTTTTCACTCCCTAATTTTGTCAAGCAACATATGAAACATTTGGTTATTGTTGCTATCCACCAATGTATATACAGCATGCTTTCTACCTTTTTGAGAGTAGAGTAGTATATATTATTTTTTATGAATACAAGTAAAGGATCTTCTGATTGGCTGACACTGATATGCCAATGAAGGCAACAAGTACTAGCCAACCAGAAGCTGAATATGGCGGTTCATGACTTTGCTCTCCTGGGGGAAAAAAATTGGTATCTTCACTATGAGAAATAGCCATAGTTAAGTAGCTTTTTTTTTTTTTAGATAAAAATACACATTTTTAGAGTGGCATTTTATCGTGACCAGTCCAAGGCACACCTGTGTCATAGTCTGTTTAATCAGCATCTTGATATGCCACACCTGTCAGGTGGATGGATTATCTTGGCAAAGGAGAAGTGCTCACTAACACAGATTTTAACAAATTTGTGAAACAAAATTTGGGAGAAACCTTTTGTGTGCATAAAAGAAGTCTTAGACCTTCCACTTCAACTCGTGAAATATGGGAGCAAAAACAAAAGTTTGCATGCCTTTATGTTTTCTGAGTGCATCTTTCATGCAAATAAAGTGAAACCTAAAGTCCTCTGAAGGATTTGTCGTCATGGGTTCGTTATTATATAAAAGGAAGAGCATGAGCTTCAGTTTAAACCCATCACAATAACATTAACACATTTCCAAAACTTTCCCAGGATGTTTCATCAGCCTAATTCATTTTAGCTCAATTACTTCAGTCATATTCCACTGAAAATTGCACTGCAATTGAAATCTGCATGCTCTGTTACTGTGCATAGCAGGTCCTCTCGCCGACTCTGAATCCACGGTTAATTAAATTTATGTCAAGCCAATCTCTGCACTTGTTTCTGATGTATTAAGCAATAGCCTCTCTGTCTCTTGGTTTTCCTCAGCAATTAAGACAGTGCAAAAAAAAAAAAAACGGCTTTCCACAAGTCTTTTTCCATTTAGACCTCAGGGAGAGCGCTTTATTTAGTCTAGCCAATCTGTAATGCGTAGCTTCTGTTGGTCTTGACTGAGGTGGACCGTGATGCTAAGTAAGTCTCTGTCTATGCCAGGGTGCTGAGAAGCAGATGTGCTGGGTGATCAGCTTGAGTCTCAGCCACAGATCCTCTTCCTGGATGTTTGGTTCTGTGGTGTCCAACTGTCAGAGTTTCCCCGAGGCTGCTAATCGGCTTTGAAATGGAAACAATTAGTTCCATAGCTGAGGTAGTCTGTTGTGTGGTTGGATTCTGCCTTAGAGTCTTCACAGCTTTTGCTGTGTCATTGGGAGCTAACCGAAAGGATGTAGTTCCTTTAGAGTTAAAGGCTTGTGTTTTAGACCTCCTTTTTATATACATATCATGGAATATAATAATTCAGTAATCCATGTGATCTGTTGGTGAAAAATTGTAAGTTGCACCCAAGGCCATCGGCTTGTTATTAAAATAGCTAGACAATGTAACCTGGTCTATGTGCAGTGACTTGAAAGTGTGGAAGCGTTGAGGCAGGTCTTGGAACAGCTTGGAAGGTCTCCTCAGTCTCCTCTCATCAGATGTCTGGTTTTAATTTGTCTCAGTGCGCCTGAGGAAAGGTCATGATCCAGATGCTTTCACCCTCCTCTACTGGTCTTCAGCTTTCCACAAGGAGAGAGGGAGAGGGAGCGAGAGCAGGATAGAGTGTGAGGAAAGTCCTGGTGTTCCTTCCTTGGCTCCCCCCCAACACCACCAAGAAAAATGTACATCCTCATTTATAATGAGTGCGCCTGTCCGACAGAGTGGTGCCTCATTTGTTGGTTAGAGGGAGGGACTGGCTGGGATGACCAGGGACACCTATGGATGGCTGACGGGATCTACATACTCACCGTAGCACTGGGGTGATTGAACAAGTCCCAGAGCGCACCTTGTCTCCGGGATCCCTTTTCTAAATTGTGACAGTTGGAGCGCACCCTCTCCTCTCCTCTCCTCTCCTCTCCTCTCCTCTCCTCTCCTCTTCTCTCACCACTCCCTCTGCAGATCGTTACAGCACATTTATCTTGTGCACTAATACATGGGTGTAGAGGTGTATAGTAAAAATAAAACGATTTCCCGGTTTCACCATTTACCGTCCGCTTCGTAGACATGATGTCAGTGTTGTAGATGTGATCCAATGTCTATGCTGAATGTAATATTAGACAAAAGATCAAAAATGTAACCATTATTGGTAGAAATGTTTTTTAATAAAAAGATACATAGCAATACAAATACAAAAAAATCAATACAAAAACATCTCTGTTAAGAAACATGACATGACGAGAATATCTGGTAGAAATTCTCACCGAAGCACTGATTCATGCAATCACAGTCAAGTCAGCTATTAATGCAGCGAGGAACTCTACAGATCTCAAGAAAAGGAACAATGAATACTAATAGATAATTACAATCACAAGGTGTGTCACACTTTGTTTTAGCGCACAAAATGAGATTGCGTACATCAGAACAGATAATTGATGGCAACAGGGGGACAATGTTTTAATAGGTTCTGACCTTAAGGCAATAATTGATTCAATTCGCCTCATCACAATTCACTAATTTTCTGCAGGAGGAATAGCTGTGGGATTTGCTATTTCATATGAAGGGGGGGGGGTTGTAGATAGCTGGAAGGGTGCACAATTACTCACATGGAAGAGCCCATGTTAAATGAGCTTGGCACTCAAGAAACAAACCTCAGAATGTGCCCGCGCAGACTGTTGTGTGCATGTTAATCAATAGTCATGATTTATTCAATGAAGTAGCTGTCAGGAAGTGGTTGTGTGAAGTGTGGAGAGGCTGATGAGAGGCACACACTGGTTCGTATTAGTGTCCACAGAGAGGTTTTGTTTTAACCAAAGCCAAGAATGAGTAATGCGCAGATGCAGTGATTATTGGCGGCAAATTACTGATTAGGAGATACATTTAATAAGTAAAAAAAGCACACTTATGTTCATATACACTTTATTGTTTCGCTGTCTGCGCTTGCATCTGCAGACAGTTCATTGAGGGCATCCAACCACTTTCTAAATTGGCTTCTGATTCATTTCTAATCTGGTAATGTCTAAATGCTGCCTCTGGATCAGGGTTTCACTAGCTGTGCCCCGAAAATAGAGTGAAAAACAAGCGGAATCAACCATGTCTGTGTTTGTTTGGCCCACTCCGTTCAGGGCTCTTGCGAAACGTAACCAGTGTGGCATTGACAAAGATTACGGTCCCACAGGCCACAGTGGGTGTGCAGAAGAAAGTGGCCTCGCTCTGGCAGCTGGCACTGAAACATATATACTTAGGCACAGCGGCACGCACGTTGGCACACAGCGACATACACAAGCACACACGCACAAACACTTGCAGCGAGAGAGGCAGACTTGCATAGCGTCAACAAGGGGAGGGTCAGAGTCCAAACCTCTGTAGTAAGTGTTTGACTCAGCTCAACCCCTCACAGACACTTTTAATGGAGTTGGCTCTTCCTCCACCCTGGATCCAGCCCAGACGAACGCTACCACTTCTCCCTCACTCGCTCTCTCGCTCTCGATCGTTGCTTCTGTCTGTACAAATAGTAGTGGGAAGGGGGAAGTTAATGATATAAAAACCACCACACTGCCTCTTTAAGTGGGGATTAGAAAAAAAAGAGGAGTGCAGGCCAAGGGAGAAGAGGGGGCTGTGAGGGGGAGTGTAAAAATAAGAAGCCCGGCAGGAGCGGCACTGCAAGGTCACCTCTGCTGTAGTGTCGGGCCTGTCGGATCGAAGGCATGGCTAAGGGGTTGCAGTGGTACGGACCGGTCTCCCAGGAATGCTTCAGGAAGATCTCCTGCCATACCTGAGGCAGCCGCTCATTTATCTGGAATGCTGCGCTCCGACTGCTAACGACCAGCTCAAATTGGACTATTTTTTCCCATTTGTCAGTTGGCCAGCTGCACTGGCTCAGCTGCGCATCTGTGCGGAGGGAAGGCGTAGGACAATGAAAGTTCCAAACTCATTTTTCTCACTTCTCTTCATTTTATGTCTCTCTTCTCACAGTTGGGAGAGTTTTCAGTATTGTTGCCGCCTGTCAGTCTAAGTAAGTCTCCCCTGGCGCAGTGTTAATGGAGACGAGTGCCTTTGGCATGTGGCAAAGCTTTTCCTGTGACATTTATGAGGCCCCTGCACAGCAGGGGTGCTCTGTATGGCTTATAATCTGCCTGTTGTGGAGGATATTTAACATTGTATGTGAGTTTTCTCCAGTGGGGATGAGTTTGGTGTTTTAACTCCAGTCCAGTCCAACAATAAACTACACTAGAAAATACATCAAGAATACATCATAAACATCAAGTTATCTTTGAGACAAATAAAAACCTCTCTGGCACAGTCTGAACTTAATATTAAGTGCAGACATTCATTTGCACTGTACTGTGCTGTACACTTCAGGTGTTTCACGTTGTGTTTTTATTAGTATCAGTTCATTTTATCACCAGTAAAATGGAACATATAATCAGTTTACCATTTCTATTAAAGTATGCCATACGGTGACAGGATGTGGTTTGAAAAACTCCCCAAACTATACGAACAGCCCCACCTTCCTTTATTCATTAGGAGGAAACGAGAGGTTTTTCCACAACATTTTTATCATTTAAATGAGCTTCATCAAACAGGTCATTAATATGGAAATTACCCTCATTTAGCTTTATATTGCAAACCTCTTCCAAGCCCTGCGAAAAGCCAAATGTTACTGCGGGTTTACACTGACTTTGTACTTTTCAAGTTATCTCAAGTGTTATGTGAGTTCACTGGGTAGATTCTTATCCTGCTATGCAGAGAATCCCTTTATGAAATGAGTGTTTCTAAAATATAAATTAATGCAGGATGAAATCAGACTGCACCTTTTGCGTGTCTTTAACATTCCTGTTAAATATAACTATCTCCACCAAACATGAACACACTATTGCAATAAAGCTAAAAAGCCCAGCACTGCACACCTGAAATGACCTTATGAATTAAACAAGGTTCGATATTGCCACAGAAGAAAGGAAACAAATGTCATATGCATCAGTGTTTATTTTGGTTATAAAGTTGGAAATAGACTTCTCTCACATACACCACTCACACACTCCCCTACATTAAAAAAGTGCTCTGATTATAACTATCCCAAAGTCTGAATAGTTTTTTTTTTTTTTGGCTGCATCACAGCTTCGTGATGCTCCTCTAGTACAGAGGAAAACTACTGACCGGTGTGGAACTGGCAGAGGCAAGTCAGTCTGACAAGGTGTGAAAAGAGTCATGATCTTCTTCTCTCTCCCTCTCAGATCTCACTTTGATGGACTGCTTTGTAGTGCAAGGAGCTGGGCAAGTGCTGCTAAGCTACATTACAATATATGGCGTGTTTGCCCAGCAGGTGCCATTTCCCTCTCTGCCATAATATGAAACACTTTGAATTGCTAGCGCGCTGAATGCCAATGTCAACTTAAGTATGTAGCTCACAGACCTAGTCCTTAAAATCCTCCTGCACCACATGGAAGAGGATCAGTAATGTGTTACTTGTTAAGCTAATTTGTTATTAGGGTGGTGTTTTAAACTCTGTCAGAGCTTGAATATTGGGTTGGTTCACTAGAATTACAAAAGAACTATAATTTGTGTTTTTTTTTTTTTTTTTTTTTGTTTTTTTCTTTTGCTTAAGGTTTTAGATATCTGTCCTTGAGATTTCTCTCTACCTCCAAATTCAGTGGAAGTGAGTGGTGCTCACAGCTTGTTTTTCAATCCAATACCAATATTTCTTCCCAGAAAAAAAAAAAATCCCTGACCTCACTATGAACTGTTTTCACTGGGACTATTTCTTCGGAAGAAAGTATTTCCAGTGAAAACTGTTGACAGTGTGTTCTGTGGATTTTACAAAGTGACGGGGACACAGATTCTGAAAGATACGTAGCTGTTGTTTTTTTTCCATTAAAAAAAATCCTTTCACATTAAATGAAGTCATTGTATTTATTATTTATATAGCTCAGAATCTCATATCTGTCGTCTTTCCTTAGTGTGTGTTCAGACAGGGACAGGCAATCCGGCAACTGGTGTGGGGGAGTGAAGTGTGGGGGGGTGAGGGGAGCTGAGGTGGGTTGCCGTGGGCGTGTCTACCTGCTGAACACAACCGCTGTGAAACAATCAAGAAATAACTTTTTATTTCGCTGATTAATAACAGCTTTTCACAAGGCCGGTGCTCGCTCTCTGTGTTGTTACTCTATGTCTCTCTCTACCAAAGCGCTCTCTCTCTCTCTTTCTCTCTCTCGCTTGCTCGCTTTAATCATCGGACACAAATCTAATTAAACTTCTTTGTGTCAATAGTTGATGACAATCGAGTTGGACTCAGATTTAGAAGCTGGCACATGAAATAAACAAAGTCAGATCACACACACAGGTGGATTAACAGAGTTTAGTCCGTGAATCCACCAAATTTTTATTTTTTTTTAAAGAAAGAAGAGAGGTCTGAAATTAACACCCAAGCGAAAATGTTGAGGAATTTAACAATATCCTAATTTATGTGCTGCACGGAATAACTTGAATTAAAAAAAACATAGCTATAGCTAGTTAGGGCTACGTTTTCATCTGCAGCCACCTTGGCCTGTAGGCTATAGCTAACCAATTTATTTCATTTGGCACTTTCCTCATACATCTTCACTAGCTGTTATTGTTCAACAAATGGCATCAGCTCTCTGAACCCTCTTCCTTCCAAAAAGATCGTTTACACTTTGAGATAATAGATGGAGACGGATACTAAACCTTGTAACTTCATAGTAAAGTACAACATATGTTACATATACATGTTTTCAGCACTTACAGGTAGTCCGATTTCCGCACTTACTTTTTTCCAAGCAGTTTCCTTTTTTGTTCAGACTGTGTATGAATGTAAGGTACTATCATCTAACTCTGCATGTCCACATAGACGGCAACAAAAACAACAGACATTGTTAGTTAAGTTCTGTTGGTAAAAACTTAACCTAGCTCAACTATTGTTGCAACAATAGAGCAATAGAGCTAGGCGCTGCCTTTGTCAGTCACATACATGCCAGTGCTCATTCCTGTTAGGTTAGTATTATAAACTGTGGTAACAATTTATTATTTATTTTGGCTTATTAGCTGGGTGTCGTTTAGCTCAGTTGGTAGAGCATCCACCCTGTGTACAGAGGCTCATTGTCTGCCGCGGTGGCGCAGAGTTCGGTTCCGACCTGTGCCACTTTCCCGCATGTCATTCCCCATCTCTCTCTCTCCCCACATTTCCTATCACTCTTCAGCTGTCAAATAAAGCTCAAAAAGGCCCCAAAAATATCTTTAAAAAACAAAACAAAACAGCTTATTAGCTGAGATTCAACGATTCTACTGTTTCATAGATAAAACCATTTTTTAAAAAAATATTAAACCAATGTGCACAAAGACAATATAAAACAGTTGAAATGTTGCAAATACTAAACTATTTATAACTGGACTATCCAAAAAAAAGTGTTGGCCAAACCATTGTGCAGTGTTCTGGCATCTGATGAGCCTTTAAACACATTAGGCTGTTACTCCAACTGTATTTCCTGGATCGTATTTTCACTGCCTCACTGGCACCTTAAACAATGTGTCCCCACTAACACATCCTGCTACATTCGTCTAATGCACGTCTCCACTGCTGTTTATCTTGGATGCATATGGGACTCTTTGACAGGCCACATGAAACTCTTGTCTGTCACTCACTGGGCGGCGTAACAGGAAGGGACATGTTGTGTGGAACCTTGTAACGCACAAATGAATGGTGATATGTGATGACAGGACAAAGCCACTGAACACACCTATGACTGGCTGCAGGCTAGTCTGCAGAGGCAGGTGAAATGCCTTAGCCATTGTCGTTTAATGTTATGTGACGTTGCTCTTTGCTTGTTGCTATCAGTTCAACTGAGCAGCGAGCTGGATACAAAAGATTCTGTTATCTTTGTCCGTGCTATTTGGTCGCTTTTTGGTTTCTCTCTGTGAGACGTGGCCTAGGCATAATGAGGGAGTGTGGAAGTGGTGCTTAATACTGAGCATCAAGGTTAATGATGTCGGCATGCAATTAACTCAAAGCAGGCCTTGGTTGTTACAACGACTCCTTCACCCTCTTTGATAATAACGCTGGCCAGTCTCTGTGTTCACCGTTTCAGATTATGCATCTCGTTTACCTCTTAGATTCCTTAAAAAGCCATGGATTGAATGTTCTGCTCCTTCAACGTGTCTCTATCAACTTTGATGTCAGTAACTCACCACAGGATCCTCACAGATTAATTAATGTGATAATTTTTCTTCTTACAAAGGCTAAGTTTTTGCTAGATGAATAGAGTGTTTCTCAAGTTCAGGGAAAAGGCCAAGATTCTTTCAACATTCTGTAGGTGTTTACCAAATAATCCCACACAACAAGTGAAGCAGAAACTTAATTGTAACTAATTAGCTCCCTAGAGGTTTAATTGGATCTGCATTCTTTATTCCCCAGTTTACCTGCAATATGTAAATTCTGCTTCCATGTTGAGGAGTAAGGGGGGGGGGTTGCTAGAGTATGGGAGGGATCCGTAAAGGCAAGCTGAATTAAGTGAAGTTGAAAATCAGCCTGTAACAAGCTTAATTTCTGTCTTTTCTGGCTCTCTTCACCCATTCGGCACCCTGGAGCTGTTTGAAGCCTGTGCAATTGAATTTGCGTTCACTAATGGTAGAGTACACGACTCATCTCAGAGGTCAGGTAATAAAATGGCTTTGTTTGTTTTTTTTTTTCTTAGGTGAGTTTCTGTCTCTGGACTGAACTTGACTTTAAAGATGTTCTTATTGTTGTGTGGAAACCCTTCCCGAACTAACTTGAAGAAAATGAGCAGCCCGTCTCTGTTTTGTTTTTAACAGCATTCCTTTGAGGGAAGGCTGTTGTTTCTTTTGCATGATTACACTTAAAATGATGAGGCTCAAACTGGAGCTCCACCATCTGTCCACCTTGACTTTGGAGTACAGTTTTCTGGGCTAGGACCCTTTTTGTTTTCAGGTTCATCTGCAGCGTCCCAAACTGGGAGTCGGCCGGTGGGATATTGTTCATTTTCCTCTTGACAAATTACGTGATGGGTTAAAGGTTAAACAAGCTACGCTACCGCCAAAACAGGATATTACTGTTTTTTCTTTTAGTTAAAACTCCCTCAAATTGCCAACCAGAGAACACAATGAAAGTCTATTCATCCCAGACCTTCAACCACAGCACCGACAATACTGTCCATCCTGTTTTGTTTCTATAGCAACTGCAGCTCTTAACTTGGCCATACCAAGCACGAACAAGTATAAAGTTGCTAAACTAGTAGAAAACAGATGTCTGTGGACTGTTTGCCAGATCCACTCCAAAGTAATTTTTTGTTACACAGCTTTATTTTTTTTTTTTTTTTCATAACACTTCATCAACATTTTTTTTTTCCCAAGCAGGTTCAAATTTCACTTTGAGGAGTGACCTCATCACAAAGGCTTTTTAATTGAATAGCAGACATTGCATATGCCATCCATAGACGACAACAAAATTAAAACGATCAAAATCTGCTTCTGCTTCTGTGTTTGCGAACACGACGGTATAACAGGGAGGAAAAGAAGTCTCATGGAAGCTCGCAGTGGCAGTAGAGGCAGGAAGAGGGTGTGGAGCATTCAGCCTCAGAGGGTGTTACATCACCAGACTTTTCCACTTTTCCATCAGGCCACACATACTTCACCACAGTGAAACTCATATTGCTAGAGTCATTGAGCAGACTCAGGATTTTGGTCTGAAATATTTAACAGAAGTTTGGCTTAAACTTTTGGTTGATATTTAGCCTAAACCAATTTTTCTTTTTTCACAAGGTGGGAACTTTAAAAAGCCTGGAGCAAAGTCATCATTTCTAGAAATTCATTAAAAATGATATATTCCTCATACTTGCATGTATGCATTACATATGGAGATAGGTCTTGTATGTGATGCTTAGAATCTGAAATCCACCTTGCCTGCACATAAAAAAACTGAGTTATCCTGCTTTGATGTGATGGTGCTAACCAATCTGTACATGAATTCAGGAAGACAAAAAATGATATAAATATGTAAATATTTTTTCAGATAATAATAAGAAAATTATTCAAATCCTTTCATCTAGCCGTCCTGTTTTTCTAAATGTCTTGTTTGGAACAAAATCCTTCATATTTACTGAAGTCCTCGTTGAAAGAAAAAGCAGCATTAGGCAGGAGAAACAAGCGGCTTTGCCTCCGTGTCACTGTCTTCCCACTTGTTCACCAACAGCAGTCATTCAGACAGGTATAAACGAGCCGATCTAACACTATGGTATAAGACAGCTCCAAAACGAAACCAGATCAGTGCACAGCTGCTGTTTCTTTTAAAGCAGATTGCCAGTCTGGTGTAGAATATGACACTTAGATAATTACAAACATTGTGGGAAGCCAAGACTCATATTAAATCAAAGCTAAAGAAAAATTAACAAAACAACAGTGATTTATTGTATCAGCACACACGCAAACACCACTTATTAGGTCAGTTCAGCCACTCGCCCAAGTTAACTTGTTGATTAAAAATACATTGCCACAGGGACTGTATTTGTGTGATATGTTCAAAAGTCTAACATGCAAGGACCCCCCCCTGCTTTCTTAGTGTTTTGAGTGTTTTCATAGTGATGTGTTCTCCCTGAGCTTTTAATTTAAGGACATACTGTGACAGCCAGAACAAAATGTTTATCTGCGTTTTGTGGTGGGTAAAATTATTATTATTAGAATTATCATCAGCGTTATTACAACTGGTAGTGACAGCAGCGGCGGTAGTAGAACCCAGTGGTGGCTGTATTTTATTCTACAGATGAAAGTCTGGCACCATCAGTGACAGAGTGGTGTCATGCCTGCCTGAGAAGGTTCATCATGAGCTCTAGCAAAGCATGTCAGGCATGCAGGTGAAAGACTGGAATGTGATTAGTCTGTCCTGCAGGATTGTGATAAGAGGCCACAGTTCATGCATATCAGCAAAGGAGGAACTATTTGACTCGACTTTCAGAAAGTGAGACTTAATAAAGACTGGCTAAAAAAAAAAAAAAAAAAAAAAAAAGTCTAATACATGTTCAAGTCAGTCAGTTTTCTTTTGCTAATTGAGCTGCTGAATTTGATTGGATATGACATGCTTCTGTCAATGTTAATACCTGCTGTTTGCTATCAGCAACATGTAGAATACAAACAGTACTCCTTTGCCTCTTCTAGAAAATAATGATGGACCTCAAGGTTCATGCATAATGCAAGGACTGTGAAAATAGTGTTTCCTGAGAGCACACTGCATCGCCTTTGGACTTAAGTGAAATATAACCTGAATTTGACATTTTCTAATATCCTACACCAAACTTTTTGTTTCAAAGAGATAGGGGCGGTAATTGCTGCACCAGAAGAAAGACTGCCGATCCTTCTGGGTATTGCGGGTGACTGTGGGGACAAGGCAAGATTGGAACATGGTAATTGCAAAGACAAGGGCTGAGAATAAATGGAAAAAAAAAAGAGAGTTCTTTACTGTCAGATAGAGGAAGGTCAGAAGCACAAGTGTATGACATCCATGCATGTTACAGTGTATTATTCACAGTGGTACACAGGGGACCGATACCTTTTCTTAGATATCCAATTCATCGCTTTGCTTTGTGACAAAGAGAGGAGATGATCTCTGCTGAAGTCCCCCTCCACACGTACACACACACCCCTCTCCGACTGCACTGAAGTAACAAGATGTGATACAAGATGCAAGGATGTCAACAGCGCTAGGTCACAGTGAATATCAGAGCAGGCTACAGTATGCTTCTTTTATTCCCTCCCAGATCATTATTTCATTATTTGATTAATGCTTCCACGGTGTTGTCAGAATGCTTATACATTTCCTCAAAGATGAAAGACAAACAGGAGCAATTTATTTCCCCAGATTAGATATTGATCACAGCTAGTGGGCTGGGTGTCAGATATCGTCGCTGAAAAATGAATGTCAGATCGTAGGCAGCGCTACTTTTTTTTTTTTTTAATTTTCTCTTTCGCATAGACCATCATAGCCACGTGTTTTTGTACGCTCTTAATAGAAAATGTCAACTTTTCTTTTCGGGATTCTCCGGCAATAATGTAATCTCTTTGACGTGATCACGTCTGATCAGCCTTGTTTATGTCTTGTCCCACTCTTCAGCCATGGTCCCAATTACACCCCCCCCCCCCTTCCAAATCTTCTCAATAGTGCTGCCCCCTTTAGAGACTTAAAAGAGTGGACAGGGAGTCAGCTGACTGGCTGGAGGCACAGCACACTACATAATGAAGAAAGAATGTCAGAGGGAAATAAATAGGACCTATGTCCCAAGCAGCTTCCCTGCATACAGGCTGGGGGTTTAGAGTAGCCCCCCGTCCGTCTTGTAATAGACTGTTAGAGACAACTTTCATGAAGATCGTAAAGAGAGATGGCAGCCCATACGCTCCAAACAATATGAAGAACTCCTTGCTGTTGTTGTCTTGTCATGTTTGGTCTATCTGAGACGATGACTTCACTGAAGAGAGTGAATTAAAGACCACAGATGGGAAAACAAAGATAACGGCTGAGAGCTGCGCTAGATTTACTGGCATAAAAGTAAACAAGCGTTCTCATGCTGTACATTAAAACCAAGAGTGTTCTTTAATTTTTAATTCAATCCTCTTCATCGTAGTACATATTTGTCCTTTACTGAAACGCTGGATCAGTAAAATTCAACCAAATCTGACATTTCTGTTGTTGTCATGTTGTCATAGACAGTTTCAGTTGAAGACAATGATAAACAAAAGCATATATTAATATAAAGTGTTGGAGTTCCTCTTCAGATACGCATGGGCTGGCCATGGATACATTCACATAGCGTTATAAATAATTTCTTCCTGTGTGTCTTTGTGTAAGAGATGACAACAGCAGTGAAGTCACTGTTGCACAAAGGGAGCATAAACACCACGATAACTCTTAGACTCCAGAGACGGCCAGGAGTAAACAAATAATTATGTTCCTGTGTGTATGCCCTACCATAACCGGGCCTTTAGTTACAGTACACTAGGTCATTACAGAAATTCAATCCGCTGGAATTTGGATTCATTACATGTGTATTCTGTGTGACCCACTCAGCTTCAGGATTTCAGACCGGAAGTCCACGGACAGTTTGTTGTTTTGTAATTTTTCTCTCACAATGACTGCATAAAATGTTGTATTTGGACACCCTGTACAGTCAGGTTTTTTTTATATGTTTTACCATGTACACTAATGCAGTGGTAAGGTTCCATGTGGTCAGTGTCACAGGATATTTTTCATCCCAAAAAAAAAAAAAAAAAATCCCCTAGTTTGACCTCTATTTGCTATGAGTGCATGCTTCATCATCATATCCCAAATTACTTTTCTCCAGAGTCGCCTTTTATTCCGTGCAGTCAGGGAAAACACTGTTGCTTTGTATTTAGTGCCAGTATGGCAGATGAGTGTGAATTATCTCACTGATTCTGTCAGGGTAAAACAAACAGACAGAAGAGCGAGACATCAATTACTGTAGCTACTCCTGGGGAAAATAAAAGCATTGGAATCTAATGAGCGTATTGCATTTACCCCGCTGTTATATAATTTATACCCTGTTAACCCATCCATCACCTCCCTGCATACAGTTAACAACAAGCTGAGATCCCAGTGCTGCTCAGCTACGGGAGGAAAAAAAAAAAAAGAATTGCATTCATCTGTACTGTTCTAGAAATTCTCCTCATAACATCGTAAGTCTTTTATGCGCTCTGCTCATAAACACTGGTGTTTGCTTGCTTAGTCTTTCGTTTCATGCAGATTTTAACCCTGCATTCCTGAAGTAATGCTTTTGACTTTGAAAAGCTCCTACACACCAGAGAAACACAGCTGATGATTCGCACTGCGAGCTGTGCTGTGAGTCACTGAGGCTTAGCAGGATCTACTGCTCTGACTCAAACATGTGCTGCCAGGGATAGAGGCTTTCTCCCCCACTTTTTTATTGTCTCACTGCCACAATGCAGCCTCAGACAGCCATCTCCAAACCGAATCCCTTGTCACACAGAAAAACATAACTTGTCCCTCGAGTCTGTTACCTCATGAACACAGGCCAATCAGACCGTTGACTGCAGTCTGAGCACCTCGAGTGAAAGGGAGAATATCTCGGGTTTTCTCCCACATCGTATCGCGTTAGGTGACTGCGTGTTGTCAGGAGAGAGGTGTCTTGGTGACAGTTGTTAACATTGTGAGGCTGAGCCAGCTGCTTTAAAGTCCAGTCGTAGTTTTGACAGTGAGAAATGTACCATCTGGAATCCAAAAAATGAAGGAATTGAACTACTATATGATAATGAGAGGAAAAATATAACGCAGCAAGGCCAGAGCTAAAAAAAAAAAATGAATACAGAGTGGCAAAATAATCTATATGGAGTTAACAGAAAAAACATGACAATCAGTAATGCACACTATATGTTCATTTTTTTTCCCCCCAGACTGCCATTTCTTTCTGATCTCTTCCCCTTTGCCTCAGTCATTTTCTCCTCCAACCAAGGAATCTCTCTCGCTCGTCCGCTCCCTCCCTCGCTCGCTCGCTCGCTCCCTTTTTTATCGCCACCGAAATTCATTCAACATGTCCGCTTATGGGCGTTCTATTATTTCTTTATTTATGTATTCCACTTTTTATTCAGAATCACATGTTAATGAAGAGCGTCATTATCAACCTTAAATATTTAATTTTCCGCTCTGTGTCTGCTTCCGAGGGAGGCTGACTGGAAGAGCAGCATCGGCGAGAGGGGGGGAGGGGGGCCGGGGTGGTGGTGGTGGTGGCGGTGGCGGTGGAAAGAGTTATGCTGTAGCATCAGCCTTATCTGCATCCGCCACTTTTAAGTCAGCTCCAACCAAAGCACAAGTACAGCGCTGTTTTCCACATCTGCTCCATCTGAAGTCCAGTTACGAGCTACAATTTCTTAACTCCCAAAGATCCAAGACCCGAACTACCTTTTCTGTCTGGTTTCTTTTTTTTTGGGGGGGGGGGGGGGGGTCTCCAGATTCGGCTTCAGTATCGGTCTTTGCCCCCTTAGCCCCATCTCTAAACTCCATCCCCAGCCTCAGCATTAGCTCCAGAGAGGCTGAGTGCCCTTGTGATAAGGTGTGAGGCCTGTCTGCCTCTGACTGACAAGCCTGCTCTCACCATGCCAGTGCCTGCTGCTTGATAAGAGAAAATGTCAGCGTGATTTTGGGAAATGTCATTTATCGCGGCTTTCTGGCCGTGCCTGTAACCCAGACTGATTATGGTTGCTGGACATTTATATCACTGGGGGTGGCTTGGAAAATTGTACAAATGCTATGTTTTTCTGTGATAACGCCACTTAATATCCCTTTTGCCGTAATGGATTTGATTTTGTTCCCTTACCTCTCCTCCCTTGTCTGAACAGTCACAACGTCATATGCTTGTACTTGCTGGTTTATTTTATGAAGCCGTGTATCAGACACCATCAAAGTGTCTGGCATGTGGAGGCGTTTAGATCGGGGATTCACTCCGCACCCAGACAAAGACTTCCACCGCTCTCCGTATTGTGCAGAATCTATGAGTTGAAGTGTGTGTGTGTGTGTTTGTGGTGTGAGAGGAGCCCCAGATTCAAGTGACAATCTGCTAGTCTTTGTCAGAGCGTGTGTGTGTGGGCTGCGTGGTGGATAGGGGACATCTTGCTGTATTATTTAGAAAGACAATCCTCCCCAAAGATGAGTGGGTAAACAGGAACCATTAATTGGTTTAGCAGGATCATATAGACACTAGTTCCGGCTTAGCTGTGAGGCAGAAAATGCTTGCGTTCAGATGTATTCAAAAGCTCCTGCTCGTTGTTATTAATATTATTTTTTTTTATGCTATAAACGCGTGCACTGTGAAGATGGACTATTTACCGTTTACTTTTATGCCTTAGGTTTTGATTTGTGTATCCAAGATGAAGCATAGCTGAGTTTGTACTCACGTCATCACTTTTAATGTCGGATTCAAAAACCCAAGCTGTCATATATTATTCAGGGGTTTTCGTCTTTTCTCCGAAGCACTTCACTATAGTACTGTACCTCTGCATGCTGCATGATTCTAGGAGCCATGCAGTTCAGAAGAGGGTCTATGATTCAGTGCTGTACGTATTTTTTTTTCCTCATTGTTGACTCAAAGTGACATTTATGGGACACCCTGATAAAGCAATTCTTCCTGCTGCTCAGACCAGGCCGGTATTTTCAACAGATTTTCTCATTCATTTGTATTCACTTTTTTTTTTTTTTTCTGAGAGACCCAGGCAGCCTTTTGTGATCCACAGCCCCGAAGTAGACTGAGACAGAAAGAAGTGTCTTTAACATGGGCTCCCTGGCAGCCTCTTGGGAGCTTAGTGAGAGTGTTGTCCCCCCACTCTTAACCAAATTTATTGCTAGTCTGACTGTGGAAATCTAACAAAGGCACGGGCCCACTGTTCCCGGTATATTTGTCAAATCACTGCACCTGTGAGAGTCCCTGCGCAAGATGAATTCTAGGTTGGAGCGTTCGTCCAGGAATAAATCTCTCTCTTTTTGCATTGTCTTTGTTTGGGCGAGCTGTAAGGCTGGGAATGAGCTTTCCTCGTCACATGAAGTGGAGTTGGTGAAAGCCATGATAAATGGTGCTCTTTGTTGACACCTTCATTGGGTTATTTATGGCTCATTAATTGAAGTGAAAAGGAGACTTGTTGGCGCAGCAGGGGGAGGCAGCGCCAGGCCTCCGTGGCTGTGCCTCAGAGCGGCCCACAGGCTTTTGGAGGGGGGGAGAGAGAGGTAGAGAGAGAGAGAGAGAGAGGGAGAGAGAGAGGCAGCCATCCCTCTCTCACTTCTGTCTGTTTCCTGTTTGCTGTGGAGAGAAAGGGAGACAACCCATTCATCAGCAATGGATGGGGAGTGAAAGAGGAAGACAGGCATGAGAAGCCAGCCTCCACCCATCCCAGTCACCTCTTTAACATTTCAGTTGGCATACAAGAACCTAAGGAGTGAAAACGCTTGTTTGTTATCATAAACGAGAGAAGCTTATCTTAAATAGACTGTGCATTAATAATATTCAAACCGACAATTTAGTATTGTTGAAGGAAACTTGAGAAAGATTATGACTGGCTTGTAAGAAATGTAACTGCACCAGCTGCTTAAAAGTCTGGGCTTGTTGCAGAACAGAATCGGCGCTACACATTTAGGACGTCGCGCCTGTTTTGACACAACTGCACTCGGATTTTGTCTGAAATTTTTCCGATACCTCGTCTTTTTGGCCCACCACGATTTCCTTTGAACGCTTTGAGTCTTCCAAGGAGAAAGAGCCACTTCAGACATAAGCTCATGAGCACACTTGATTAACAAGTGGATTAACTATGCTCGTTTCATGGGATGATGTACCTCAAAGCACTTCAAAGGCCACGCCGAGTGCCCATGAGGTGCGGTAATGAGGGGCTCTCCTACACAACGACAAATTTGGTGGCCTCGCTTCTTGTGAACCTGATCATTTTCTCATTTTGTGTGCGCTAGCTCCTCTCGGTCTCCTGCTCTCTGGCTGCTCTGTTTCTCTTGCTTCCTTTCACACTCTCACCCCCCCCCCCCCCCCCCTTTTTTTTTTTTTTTCTCCTCTCTCGGTCTCTCATCTCCTTCCACCTACTCCAATGCTCCCCTCAGATTTCCTCTCATTGATCCCCTCTTTATTTCAGCTGAGTTGAGATTTAAAACCCTTCCTCAGCCGTGCACTAGATTATAACTCTGGCTGCTCTTTATCTTTGGTTATTATTTACCCTTTTAACATTTATGTTGTTCGTTTTTTGTCCACGCATCCCCAGACTATAAAGATGACCATCCACAGAATCAGTTATCATGTGTCTGGAAGCTTTTTGGCGTCCTTGAACTGCTTGACTCCTGTAAAGCCCACTTCTGACATCGCAGTGCTGTCACAGCTGTCAGTCAACTCGCAGTGACGCCCATGTCCCCCAACACTTTTCCATCTCTCAACAACCCAGGCTTCCGTCTCAGTCTGTATGAGGGAAACATGTCCTGGCCTGTCATACACTCATCCACAGTGCAGTTTAGGAGGGAGTTGGGAGGGGAGGGAGGGGGGGTGGGGATTCAATTTTCTAAGTGGCATAACGTCCTCCTGAGAAGTGTACTGAGGTTTCTCTCTGTCTCCAGCAGTGGAAAGGCATGTACGACTCTGCCACAGTGGAGTAGCCCGCTCACGTTCCGTTCTCTATCGCTCCCCTCCCTGCATTTTTATTATTTTGATCTGGCAAGCACATGAGAGATAGTAATCTACACTTCAATTACATCGCACAAGTCATCAGATGCTATCTTGCGCTGGTGATAGAATGTGCTCTGAGGCAGCCCAGCACCACTGTGAAACAGCCCCTAGAGAGCCACAGTCTCAGTGTGTGTGCATGTGTGTGTGTGTTCTATCTATCTGTGTTTGTCTTTGTGTGTTTGTGTATCCCTGTGTGTGTGTGTGTGTGTGTGTGTGTGTGTGTGTGTGTGTGTGTGTGTATATGTGTAAGAGAGATGGAGAAAGCTGGAGGAACAGAGAGACAGACAGGCCGACCGAGAGACAGACTCTGGGAACTAGCTCTATTTATCAGTATAACGCACGTATTTGCCAGTAGGGTACAGTATTTAACCTCGGTTTGTCATTGCACTGATTCTTATCATTACATTTAATTTAGTTTGAAATGAACAGACTGTGCTGTAATAAGAGGATGAATTTTGTGCATCGTTTATCATCTGAATTCCTGATAGTAACCAGCAGAGGGCTAATGCAGACGTGTTTTAAGGTCTTTGTCTACAGTGCAACGGCTTGTCCTCCGTGAGCTTTCATATGATTTACTGCCACGTGTGGACTGTGCTGTTAAAGTGCAATTTTAATGTCATCCATAATCATTTTTTTCCCCCCATAGAAAAAATTTGATTTATTGAACATATAATTTGAAAATGATGTTTTTTTTTTTAAATATAAGCTGTCACAACTGTTACTGTGTCCAGAAAAAGATATTTGTATGTATATTGACTGTCTGTCTCTTTTTCCGGTGCTGCGTCCTTCCTTGTGCGCTCTCTTCGTCTAATCATCACATCACGTTTTAAAAGGTAAGTGCTGACCACACACACGAGGCTACTGTTAATTAAACTGCTCGTGTCTGAAATACATCAGCTACACACTGTGCAACAACAGGAAAGCTTTTGATTGCATGAAATGTAATGCACTGTGAGGGCCGGTGTATTTGCCTTGTTTTGGCTGTAGCGAACTGTGTTCACCGTTTTATTTTAAACCTGAAATGTATATACCCAAAGTCCTCAAAGACAGACAAGGTAAGTGGACGACGCTCCTGCAACATGATCAGATTACCCTGAATGACACAGTCACATATTAAATGTCTGTAACCAGAAGTTAGAGGGAGACAGCCGGTCATATAATTACATGTTTGGCCCTGTTTTTCGTGTTATTTTATACTTAATCTGACATATAAATGAATACAGATGTATATTCATTTCTGTGTTCCTGAGAAGTAGGAGTGAATTTAAAAGAGGGTTAAATGAGTTCATGTTTAGCCTCAGATTCATCCCTGCACATCCTCGCAAAAAAGGCAATAATCACCATAAATACAATAATAATAAATCCCATTGATTCATTTGTAAATTGTAGGATATGCGCAGATAGGCGTCAATCTTTGTATAAAACCGATCTCCTACAGTTGCAGTATTCTTCCACTGAGTGGCAGGTATTCAGTGCTCATACTCCCTTTCTCCCTAACACTGTCAAATCAAGACGGATGGCCGGATTCCATAGTTTTTTATCAGACCTTAATATGCACTTATACAATGACAGAGAACTCTCCTAGAGGCCGACAGACCAATGTTTGAGAATTGAGCTGGAAGGAGATAGCACTCTCCTGGCCCGGCTATTTTCTTCCATCAGAGAGTCTGTGATGTGAGGCAGCCCTGGCAGCAAGGCTGTTTCTCAGGTAGGCACGGCGCTCAGCGCTCAGCGCTCAGCCCTGCCTTTCCACTCCTGCTGAAACAGCAGCTGGAAACCCTCACCTACTCTTGCCCCATTAGGCACCACTTGACGCAAGACAATAGATGTGCAATTCATTGCGAGGCACGTTGTTGTCTTTCCCAGACATCTGGCAGGACTGAAATAGTTATGGCCCTTTTTAGGGGTTCGATCCCTTTTACGTGTTTGTTCATTTCTGTCCTCCTCTCAAGAAGCTTGCTGATGTAATCTACAGATGTTAAAGGGTAAGGGTATTTATTGAAGACTGTTGCAACGTGAAGCCAACTGGCTCCATCGTCGGTATATGAATCTCAAAAAAAAAGCTTCTCCTGTTTTTAATCAGAGGTTTGATTGAAACAGTTGTACACAGCTCTAGTCTGTTTCGGGGGATGAAGTGGCAATAAAAATTTGCTCTCTGTCTTTGTTTGTGTGTTACCCGCAGATAAAAGCGCCTTGATGTTGGAATATCTAACCGAATGAGAAAATGTAAATATTTTCTACTAGACATTTTGAGCGGGACTGCATGCAGTGAAGGTCTCCAAAGCACGCTGCTGTCTAAATGAGTGGTTATTGACAGACCTTTGGTGTCATGAGAATCACATGTTGTTTGAATCTCTGGTACACTAGCAAATGTGATCCTCTCTGATGGTTGCATTTGAACTTATTTTGATGTCCCTGAGCATTAAGGGAAGTGACAGCTTACAAATAAATCCATAATTATCACATCTGAAAGCCGCCATCCCAAACTTTATTTGCATACCCAACACTTGGAGGAATGCGGGTAATAAACCCTGAGGGTCTCCCAGACTCTGGCAAAGTCGCGGCTGTCATCTCATCAGCCTTTGGGTCTTTCTCAGAAGCTAGCAAAAAGGGAAAGGCAGACTGGAGTGAGACAATACTTTTCTGTTAAAAAGAGGCTACAGTAAATGGGCAGCACTGACTAAGGTTCAGCAGAGCACAAAAGGAAACTGAAGGACAAGATTGTTCCCATTGTGTTTCCTCTGTGTATTTCCCCACAGAGCAAGGTCTGCCAAGGCCCTGCGGGCTTCATTTCACCCCTTCAAAACCCAACATATTTCTTTGAGTGTCCTGAAGATAGGAACACAATGACTGCCTGTAGAATTTCATCTTAATTCTACCTGGGAACACAAAAGACTAATCACAGCCATCACAAAAGCGCTGTTCCTGCAGCCCAGTGTGTGATAGGACAGGCTCCGGCAGCATAAAGGCCTGGCTCTCCAGAGAGCCAGGAGGCTGGAAGAGGCAGTCAAATGGGAAGCAGAATAGGCCAGGCGACACCCAAGATTATGTCTCCTCCACCGTGTGGGGAGAACGCAGGCCTGTAGGACCAGACATCTATCAGAGGAGGTCAGACTCGGGGGCGAAGCAATAGAACGGTAATAATTTCAGAACACACGATGAGAACAAGAAAAGTTAAGCGATAACGGTTGTGTAATATCGCACTTCACGGAGGATGCATGTGACGTAAAAACATAATGAGTAATGTTCCTCCTGTTGCTCATTTCAAAGGAGATTACACATTATTCACGATTGGCTCTTTATCAAAAGTTTGTTGACGAGTTATCAGAGTAAACATACGAAACAGTTGAGCTTTCTCACATTTTGTTTTATTTATGTCCCCTTCCCTTTCTACCTCCTTCCCTCACATCTTGCATAATGCTGCACTTGGTTGATCCAAGAGGCCGGAGAGAAATAATAAGCTGCGATTTAGCTTGTTTGAAAATAAAAGTGGAGAAATATTTACTTTGGACCACGTAACTCCACCTCCCAAACAGACACCCCCCTCTGCGGCTCAGCCTCAGTACCTCCCCAAAAGGTTCAACTAAAGCTCATCTAATTGGTCGCTGACTTTAATTAGCCCGTCTCGTTTGCATGGCTGCCATTAGGAATTCAAATAGGGTGGAGTGATAGCTGACACCCCACCCCCCCCCCCCCCTCCTTAACTCCCCTCTTTCCAGAATCCTCCCCTTCTGATTCATCTCATCTTCATTTCCCCAGATCCTGTTTTTAAAGTTTTATTTAGGGTGTCATTTATTTAACAAGGGATTATTTATTTAGCGCATCAAATCATTCTGGAATGAATATTTATATATTTGTGGGGGTTTTAAATATTTACATGGTCTCTACATTTCTAGTTTTGGAGCCACTGTAATGAGTGCTGTTGTTGGATGTCGAGGGGAATAACAAGACCGATTTCAAAGTGAAAAGTCCTTTGAATATATTTCTAACTTAATTGGTATGAATCTATTATCAGGCTTGATGCTCTGATCATAGTTTAATTGGAGGTATATTATTATGGAATGACTTTAGCGGCGGTTAATGATATTTCATTCAGCTGATGATATTCATTTGAATGGCAATGAATGATTCATGTCAGGGGTGGCATGTGAAAACACTCGGCAGTGCCATGACCCCATGTCAACTACTCTAATGCACTCACAGACTCCTACTTGACTAAATTCCATTAATCCTCAAAGAAGCTTAGCCATTTTTGCCCTGATGCTCACTCTCTTAGTGCATCTTGTTTTACAGAGACACCATTGTGTAATGGTGGCTTATAAAAGAGGATGAACATTAACAGGGTTGTGTCCCCGGGACTTTAACCACTCTTCCACCACCGGATCTATCTGGCGGTGCACTACAGAGGTCTGAGAGTGCCAGTGGTCTAACCAGGCAACTTCGACACCACTACTAAGTTTACACATGTTAGGCCTCAGAAGTGACTTATTGACAGCAGCTGCAGGCAGCAGGAGAACACAGAGCACGGCAGTACGACTTTCTAAACCAGGAAACGCCTCTCCACGCTAGACCCCCCACCCCCCCTTCCTCCTCCTCCTCCTCCTCCTCCTCCTCCTCAGTCTTAATGACTAACCAGAATGAGAAGTGGAGGAGAGGAAGAGCCTGGAAGAGCCTGATTTGTTCTGCATGCTAAATATGGCCTGTAATCTTTATTCCTCTGAGTGCCTTATTAAAAGTGAAAGGAAGATGAAATCCCACCAGCCAGCCCATCCTTTCTGCTGTTTATTAGAGGGGCTTTTCCTCTGTTAATATTGAGGTTATGGTAACCTTAGTGGTGATAGATGCATCTTGTGACTTCAGGTAATAATAGCAATGATTGATTCCCACCTGAACCCTGGAGGTGTAATCTAGCAGGATGGAAGAGATAAAGTGGCAGCCAGCATCTGAGAGATACACAGAGAGGCAGATTCCATCCAAGAGTGCTGTTTATCATCCAGCAGACAACAGCGCCCTGTCAGAATTTATGATGTTTCCCCTCGTCTCTAATTCATCATCCATTAACTACTCTTTTCTCCCCTTAAATCCATCTCTATTTGTTAGTTTTATCAGTAAGGTTAGGATGAAAAATACCTGCATGTTAGTTTTTGATTCTGCAAGAAGATTAATGCGATTTTTGACTGCAAGTGTGTCACATCAGTCAGATCTGATTTGATAATCCAAGTGAAATTCTCTCCTCAGTCGAAGAGTTTGTTGTCGTCTAGAAGCCGAAGTGGCACACAGTTGCGATCATTTGCAAAAAGATGTTTTTTTTTTCAGACCCAACTAATGTATTTAGATTATTGCTTAGGATGCATTTAAACTGCAGTTACAACTTAATATTGGAAATCTCTAAAATACATTCAAATGTAGGAAAAAAACAGAAATAAAACATTTCTTAGGAATCTATGCAGTAATATTCAGAGCACAGCACATTTTGCATTATTTCTTTACCTTGCCCTTTCTGTGCAGCTGGAATGATTCCCACTCGTGAATTTTTCTATCATTATGTAAACAGATAACCAGAATCAGGGAGAATATGATCAGCATATTTTTGTGCCTGTATTTGCATTATGGTGCTTGTGTCGGAGCACTAATGAAGCTCAAAGACAAGTGGAGTCCTAGATAATTTTTTTTTTTTTTTTTTTTTTAAGCCCCACACCTTTCCTGTTGTAGAGCCGCACTAGATGGCACATCTATTATTCCATTAGCAGGTAATTAATGACTCTCATTTGTGTAACTGTTATTAAGCCCTTTGAAAGATTGTTTGTGTTCAGATGAAATGAAACACATCCCAGAAGCCATCCATTGTGGCGGATAGATTAAAAGAGCAATAAGGCTCTTTGAAAAATGATATTTTATCAACGGTAATTTTTCACCGTACCTCAGGGGCAGCGATGACAGGAAAACACTGCAGTCCTCCTTCATGTTGATATCCTTTTTTTAGTCAAACTACCAGGGGAGTACACTAAGTGTGATTTATTCATCCCTTGACCAGTAAAAGGTGTCAGCCAGGTGAAAATGGATGCTGGGAGAGTATTGACAGGAGAAATAGCAGTGCAGTTGTCCTGCTCTGTCACAGCATATGGAGAGGGAGGGGGGGGTAACGTGTCCTATACTCTGGATGTCTAGTTTCACATCTGTCTGACTCTCATATAGACACTGCCTTAAAAAAAAAAATCTATCCTCTGCTTCTGTAGGCTATTTTTTATTTACCGTTAAAGAATAATAATTGTGTGGATATTTGAGGCAGTTTCTTCTGCAGGCCACATATTCTATATCATAATTTCTTACAGTATATCTGTATATTATTTTTTATTTGGGACGACACTTTACTTGGATCCTGGAGTGCATTGGATAAATCTCAGTCGAGAATCTGATTTCCCACATGAACAGATCAAATTGTCTCTTTTGTTCATGGTTTCTATCTGCCAATGTAAAAAGATCGAGGTTTCTTTTTTCTTTTCTTTCTTTTTTTTTTTTTTTTTTTTTACTTATTGAAGAATAGGAGGCATGGGGGAATCAAAAGCAGTGTGTCTTGTGAACAAACACCCAGCCTTTTCCAAAGAAGAAGCTGTATAACACGGGCACTGGCATTCCACAACTCCAGCTGGAAAGGCACAGAGCATCTCCTTGGGATTTATATTTAGCATTTGCTATGCTACTTATAAAATATTTCATAAATAATGTGAATATATTAGACGGGGAGAGAACTGTCGCCAGTCATTCCATATGCACTGCCATAGCAACAAGATGTTCCGCCTTTATCTGTTTAGGGCCCATGATTCTTAAACTGTTCATTGCCCACGTTTCCTTTTTTAATCAGAGTGTGTTTGGGATCCCCTGCAGCAGGGATCTAGATAAAAGGATTAACTCTGCCTCTACTAGTTAACCACGTTTAGACTTTGCCAGGCAGGCCCTCAAAATGAAAATAGATGGATTTCAAATGCCTACATCAATGTGTTTCGATTGTGTGTCATCAAGCATCACGTAGCAATGCAGTTATCGATGTATTGATAATTTTAATAGCAACAACTACAAGAGGAAAAATAAGAGTCTAATCAAGTTTACATTTTGCAGGTGAATATTAATTATGGTATTTGAATCGTGCTATATTTGCAGCTGCAACATTTTTCTATCACGTTGTTCCAATCTGCATGTTTATTTTAAGTCTCTAAAATTCACATCTGCTATTTTTATTTTAAAGGTAAGGCACCTGTCACTTTCTCCGACAATTTGTTTTTCTTTTAATAGTACACACAGTGACTTTTCACTACTCCAGAGATGTGTATTTTTTCAAAGGAGAGGGAAAAGGAAGACGGAGATGTGTGCTCTGTCCAAAAGAGCCAGTGGTTAAAATCATAGCCTTGTGAGGCTTAAAAAAACACAGGAAGCCCTGACCAAGGTGCTGGCTGGTAGAAGATAGAAATCTTTCTAGCGCAGAACATCCACATGTATTCATTACTGGGTTTGATCCAGCAGGCCTTGTTGGAATCTGGAGGCATTATGCCGGCCACTGCTGCACTGCCGGCTGGGTAACACAGTGTAGCAGGGAAGAGCTGGCTCCTTTTGTCACTGCTGTTAGCATTAGCCAGAGATTTGCATATATTTCTCTTGGAAGCATTAAAGGAATACAAAAAAGACTAATTCACTATTGAAAGTCTCTCTTGCAAGATTAAAAGAGGCCCATTAGAAATGTATGACTGCTCATGTAGTTTTTATTTCATTTTTCTGCACCCCCCCTTCAATCCCCCCCCTTCCTTTATTGTTGGAGGCTTTGATTATTCGCCAGGTTGGCAGAAAAAAATAAAAATAAAAAAAAAATACAGAAATTACAGCTGCCATCTTTCCTGATGATACTTTGTTTTAAAATGCACTCGTTTTTTTTTTTTGTGGCGGCAACTCTTTTTCCTCAGGTTACCTCTGTAGAAAACACACACTTTAATTTTGGAAAGAATCAAATCTTATTTTTTTTTTTTTTCATATTGCTGCAGCTGACTTGTTATTTTAAAGCTTTTTTAGATTAATTGCTGGAGACGATGCTGATTGTTTAACAAGACGGAGCAAAGTTTTCCTATCAAGAAGTAATAATATATCATTTTAAACATTTTTTTCCCCCTCTCCATCCTCTGTGTACACACGCAGTACTCTGTTCAGTGCCGTAGTGCCGGCCTGCCACTGCCATGGTGGTGCGGTGTGCCACGCAGACGTCTGAACGAGAACATGTGAACAGCATTCCCAGAGGGAGTGCCCACAATGCTTATCACTCTGACCTGAATTCTGTGACGACAGACAATTTTACAAACAGCTGGGGATCAATCAAAGCCCACTTGAAATATGCCACCTGCCACTTTTACATTAGGAAGCATGCTGTTCAAAATGGAACATTTTCACTTGTATTTGTGATTATTTTACAGGCAAAGTTGGTCTCCTCATGGGGCCTCAAGTGCCAAATGATTTATTCCTCCCCCCACTGCCACCTCCACTCTCCAGAGCTGTGGTGAAGGGGTGGGGGAAAGGGGTAAGATTTACTTTAAGTTGTCTCTAAGCCCGGGGATGCAGTCAACAAGGGAAGGATAGATATAGTGTTTGTATTTAAGCTAAAATCCTTTGCCCACCACTTACCACAACCTCCATCCCACCGCAGTTTGTTGTCTACAGGATGAGCACTGGTGGGTTTGCATGAATTTATGATGCCATTAGTTTGGACACTTTTAAGACAAAGAGAATAAAGGAGGTGAAAAATGTATATCACCTTCTGTACAGGCAGAGGATCCTTCATCTAACAGTACAACCTTTCTGTTAGTAGGTTGAAGACTGTGGACTCGCTCCTCTGAGGTACTGATGGCTCCTCTACCTGTCCCCAAATTTAGCCAGGAGTTGCTCCTCTCCCAGCAGGTGTCAGTGTTACTACTAGAGAAACAAAAAAAAGATGTCACAGTTAAAAAAAAAACAACTCTCTCATCACTGTCATATCTTAAAGCGACATTTACACTTTATTAATTGTTTTTGAGCAACGGCTCAATACATGGTTACTCAACAGGTGGCACTGATGTTGCACCCATAACAGGTGAATTAAACTTGTTTCATAACTACCAAATTTTCTTTTATATTTCGGTCCAAGCTCTTGTGCGATGTTATGAAATCACCAGACAAAGCTCTGTTTTTCTTTTTCTTTTTCTTTTCAGTCAGCTGGATTTGGGGTTTTTAAAAGGGAGTGAGAGAGTTTGTGTTGGGTTGCAGTGTTTTTTAGAGAATCTCAACTGGAGAATGCAAATTCCAACTCTTCAAAACACAAATAAAGAAAGGAAAAAAAAAAAAAGCCTCAGAAATTCACGATAGTGCTTATTACACGTCTGTGGTTGAACTTAAACTTCTCATTACACTCAAATTAAATAAGGCAAACATTTCCTCTGGACCACATGCCGCTTCTTGGGCCCGGGTCAGCCGTGTTGAAAGTTGCTCTCAGACAACCGGAAAGTGGCAGGATAAAAAACGAGTGGAATTCAAGTATAGCCACAGGATGAAACAGATGTGTTGGCCGTGGTGTTAATGTGAGTTGTTTTAGCCAGACTCTTAACTATCCTGAACACAGTGAGCTTGGTCTTCCCCCATCTGGTGTGTAGAGTGTCAGTCCTCCAGAGTAATGTTCAACACGAGGTCAGCCGAACACCACAGACTCGCTACATATGCTTCACAAACTGTTGCTGTTGGTCAGGAGAACATACATTATAATCCAGATTAAACCGGATAATTAGCTTTTTTGTGAGCCATTAATTCTGGCAGGTGAAGGGGGCAGAGGGGGGAATAAATAATGTGGCTGTGTCTTGTGACACAGTGCTAAAAAATGGGCATCTTTCCAACAGCTCATTTCAACTCTTCTAAATTGGCCTCATTGTAGATGAAATATTAAATGGCCAACCTGGCTATTAATGCTGACTTTTATGGATTGGATGCTGTTGTACTTAATATACCGGTTCAGTTGTCCCTTTTATTCCTCGGCAGTGTCCTGTCCTACTGTGATGTATTGCACGAGGAGCGAACCCACTGGTACACAATGGGGTTTCAACCCATGTGAAGCTCCCTGGCACTGGTCCAGACTGAGAGTGAGAGCACAGTGAGCTGTGTTGTCTGAGACGTGTTCTCTGCTGTATAAGCATCGCCATCAATAAGGTGCCTTTACGGTGATAATACACTTTGTAACGTATGTCAGTTATCTGAATTTTTCTAAAGCGATAAAAGCTAGCTTTTTGAAGACCACCTGAAACACACCTTTAAGAAAGTGAAATTTCAAAATTGTGTTTAATATTAATGACCACATTTTAAAGATCCATTCACGTAAATAATCATAGTTTATTTACGTGAATTGGAACTGAGTAATCTGCTCTTAAATGTGAACTTGCTTCAAGACATCGCCAGTAATCATATTAATCTTGTTTCAGCTCCGTTTGAAAGTTTTCATTCAGCCTCTGCAAAATGAGTTTATGTTTTCAACACTTTAACGAATGACAGGATTCGTCTAAAAGTAATGACCAAATTCCTGTCAACACTTGCAGTACTTACTAGCTTGATAATATTAGCATGCTAAGCCACACACCCTCAATTCCAGTGCAGTATATTACTTTCAGTTCTATAATTCAATATATTACTTATTCCAGGTTAAATTAATAACAATATCGTTTGCATGTGCTTTTTAATGCTGCATTTATCAATATTTTTTGGTGTAGTTCTCAAGGTAATGTGAAAAGCGTCGGTTGTGACAAATTCATCAGTTAACACAGCTCTACGGAGCACTTTGGTGTTGAAGTTAAAGTAAATATCTTTTGTTTCCCCGTCTGCAAATTCCAGTTAACTTTTCTGCTTTGATAAACTGTGTTTACGTTACCTGCCAAGTTCCAAATGACAGAGAGACAAAGTTAGCAACTAGCTGGTACGCACCGTGGAACATTGTAACTTTTAAGGAATGTGATTATTATGAACGTTCATTCATCACATCTCCAAGTGAGTGATGAATCGGATAAAATATATACATGTAGATAGGTACTTCTTGGCTAATGTTAAAAGTGTATGTGTATGTTAAGAGTTGTAAAAACAACTCTACAGTATAAAGTGATAATATGTCACTTCTGTGTTTTTTGCTATTGCTGCCCCCAAATGGCAAAAAAGATAAATGCAGCTCTAATGTTAAATAAATAACGAACAAAATTTCAAACTATTAGACAAATACATCGATAAACTTGAATCCTTTGTCTTATACACTAAAGCAAAACGACTTGACTACCCTGAAAAGGGTAATATATATTTGTTACGATTGAAATATGTTTCATGGATTGACTCTTTCTCTTTACATTTTACAAGGAGAGTGGTGAATAGCAGAGATAACTGAATTATACTAGAGGTAAATGTCTGTGTTTGACAGTCTGTTGTGGTGCACAGAACAATGCTTGTTACACGCGCTGTAAAGATTCTAGAAAACATAATTAAAACATCTTTTAATAGCAAAGAATAGATCATTTCATGGTTCAGAGGATGACTCAAAGTAACGGCTCCCAATTAGAACAGATGAAGATGCTATTGGGAGACTTTTTTTCTATCACTACGCTTCTGTGAAATATGCATCATCAAGACTGTTCAGGTATAAAAATGCTGTTCATCATTATTATTATCATTATTATTCACTACCGGATGGCATGATTGTCAATCAGCTTTGTGACCGAAAACAGTTTTTTTTTTTGTTAAAAAAGTAAACATGAGAAATAAATTACAATACTATATGGGGAAAAATGTTTAAGATAGCTTTTGGTATCTGTTTTTAACCTGTTAGTACATCAATAAATATATATATTCATGTATATATATATATTCATGTATATGTCAGACACTGATAGCAAAAACAAACAAAACATAGAAGGTCCGCAGGTACATAGGAAATCTTGACTACAGTTTGCAATTCTGTATTACAGATCAATATCTTTAAGATAATTTGATGCCTTTTTGTTAAATTCTAACTTGATATAGTGAAACTGACGTAAAAAAAAATAGATATAGGTCAATGTCCAGTGATCACACACATATATCACAACACATAATCCATACAAAAAGTCACCCCAGAGAAAGATAAACCTCAAACTATATATAGGCCGCGATACAAATTGTGTTTGGCTTAAAATGGAAAAAGAACAGGTCAGCTATAATTCTGAGCCATTCTGGTGGAAGAGTTATAGCCGTACAGGAGTGCGAGCAGCCAGGACGTCCCCCTCAGCGTCATCCACAGTGTGGGGGGAGGATGTGGCTGTTTTCTGCCTGCGAGGAAGACGTTGGCCAGGGACCATAATGCCTGCAGCCTCTAGCAAAGCCCCTCCTAAAATATTCATCACATAACTTGACTATATGTTTTTAGCAGATGGTTACATTTTTGAGTGGAGAACAAAGTTGTAAAAGGAATATGATTTCACTTGTTGCCATGGGAACAGAGATGGATGAAGATGTTTCATGGTTCACTGGTTGCCTCGTCTCTGCTCGTGTATGTGTGTGTGTGTGTGTGTGTGTGTGTGTGTGTGCGCGCGAGTCGGGGTGAATCCACACGTCTCAGTTTGCCTGTATGCCTCTGAGTGTGTACACACACACACACACACACACACACACATATATATATATATATATATATATGCATGCATTCACATAAGGGAGGGCTTTATGTAACTATTGCATTTGTAAATGAGGAGCAGATTCTGCTGTCACTTACTTTCTCTGAAGGATATTATGTTAAGTTGCTCAGTGAAAGGTCAGTGCAGTTCCAAGAGGGGATCATTTCCTAATACACTATTACAAGAAGTATCACACTGCTAGTATTATAGAAATAATAAACGCTCTTATCAAAGGCTCTATTCAGAGCATGATTTATTTTGCTCTGTGATGGTGAAGTGGTGCTCATTTCACAGTGTATTAGCTAACTGTCTAAATAGTGATGATTCAGTAGCACGGCCACTCGTTTTCACACGACACATGAAAGGGAGGATCTGTCGATAAATGCGACAATAACAGCAGCCAAAGTTATCTTGCGCCGTTTTTTTTTTTTTTTTTTTTAAGCTACATTTCAAAATGAGTGTTCTTCCATTCGGGAGGAGCTAATTAGATTGTGTGAGTTGCATGATATGGGGTCCTACACATAAAAGCTTTGCTGTGGAGATGAGCAACGGTTGCCCGCGCCCCAGACAGTGCTGATAGTAGAGCCACTCCTTTAATTCCACTCTCAAAAATCAGATCCTAATTGGGTGTCTGATTTTAGTAACTTGTTCAGCAATTTAAGAAAATTGCTTTTTGAAATGTAACAATTTCAGTGATCTTAAGCGTCTCATTTCTCATTCTGTGCACTCCACTGAGGACTGTCTCTTTTCAGGCCTCATCAGGCAGTAATTGAAAGGTCCTCCTTCTCCTGTAAACCATTGACCCCATAGAATTTATCATGCAGCTCATTTGGAAGCATGAAAAAACTGTTTTTCAAGCCCACCAGGAGGCTCGAAGGAGAAAATATTCTGTGGGTAATAATTTAATATTTAATATTTGTTTTTGTTTATGTGTCTCTGCTGTACAGTTGAGTACTCTTATCAGAGACTGCAACACTGTACATACACATATGCAAGCACACATATGCACGCACATAAACCTATTACAATTTATTAAATCTAACTTGGCAGCGTGCGGCTCAAAGACACACCAGGTGAAGAATGTAGTTATTAGAGGAAGCACCTGCAGACTGAGCGTGGAGCCTTTTATTTTGTTCCTGCGACAAAGAGGAAGGCAAAATTTCCACAGAGGCATGTATGAGTGGTGAAGTGTAGCTTAATGGGATGGTTTTATTCATCAAGCGAGGTCTGTGCACTCGTCCACTGCGAAGCTGCCTTGAGGGACAGTGAGTGATTCCGACCACTCAGCCTCATTATGGAATCATATTAATATTTAAGAGGTTGGAATTGAGGAATAAAGAGGGTAATTGATAGCATCAAAATGGAAGTGTTTGAACCCCGCTACACTATGTGCTAAAAATGCGGCTAATCCAATCCTCCTTTTTATTAAGTGATAAAATCGGCGAGTGCAAATCTAACCCTTAAACATAGTCGTGAATGGCACACGTGGACACGGACAAGAAGAAAAGTCACAAATGACTGGCTGATGAGTTGTGCCAAGCAGAGGAGATTTGAGTCACAGCAGCGGCAGTGGCGTTTATCTCCCTTGCTGCAGCTAAAGAGCCACAGGCCATCCTTTTTTTTTTTTTTTTTTGGGAGAAAGAATAGCAGTGAAAAACAACACAGGCCTATTTGTTTTCATTTCCTGTGTATTTTAATATAGATAACTCTGCTGCACAGGGTTATCTAGATTAAGCACTCAGAAAAGGACAGTAACCTTTAAAGTCTTCACTATGTGCGTGCGCACGCGTGTGTGTTAATCAGCTGATTAGACTGTATGGAGGGAAAGTGACATGTAAGCATAAATGAGTCTGCGGGCAAGTAGACTATGAATGATAATGATGCTCAGGAGTTCTACTTAGCATAACATAAGGGACTTCTGCTTGTGCTCATGGCATTCTTCAGAACGTAGTCAGTGGACTTTGTTACACAGCAGCACTAATTAGGCTTTACCACGTTTAGCCAGCGGCTCTACAGAACCCCACCATTGTGGCTCATTTTCTGGATCCTGTGCATGATTTAGCCCGAGCGTTGCATCAGCCACTTCCGGGGGATGGATGCTAACTTATAGTGTTACCTGTTATGAGAGCAACATATGGAGATGCAGCCGTACAGGTGCAAGCAGCCTGTTATTTGATTGTTACCTAGAGATTGATAATCATACAACAAAGGCATCACAATGATGTTCAGTCTGGATGCTTTTTAGATAGAGCAGGAAAAAAAAAAAAAAATGCCAGTACACAGACAGATTGCTAACAGATGCCAGCGCACCTGTAGCTCCTAATCGAGTTCATTTTCTGTTTTAGGGAAAAGAAAGGTGTTAGACAGGCAACAGGCCCGTCGCTCAAAAAATGATAAAATAATAGCGAGATATAATGATGCATCATTTCCATAATATTCAACTCATATTGTCCCAGTGAATGCAAATCTCACATGCTATTCAAGCACATGCTTAGTAGCACTTAGAAGCCAGTTTGGGTAACCTTCTTCTCATTAGGCTTTGTTAAAGCAAGTGAAGCTTAAGACCTCTCTACTAAAAGGTCTGGACAAGACCATTATTTTTGCATATAAAGTATAAAAAAACAAACACAAAATGACACCATTTCATGTTTGATCACATCATATCTTCGCGTCTCTAATAGAAACAGTGGGAGTTATAGTAGCTATACAAAGGCTGTGTTGAATGAGGGATGTGTGATTAAACAGCAGAGCCTCAGAATACTAAGAGCGCGGTGTCTATTGCCTGAGAAGAAGGAAAAAAAAACAAAAAAACATTAATGCACTGACTGCAGCCAGTGAATTTTTCTTGCGGAGTGCCTGTGTTGGTATAAATAGATAGCCAATTTGTAAAATCGTCCGCCTGAACATAAGCATCTTGGGCCACTCTAATTGGTCAATTTCCCGCCTGTATTGAGTGCCTAGATTGATTTATTGCCTTTTTTAAAAGGCCGTGGGGACCCACAGAACAGCTGTGCCAGCCGTCCGTGCCGGAATTGTTACGAAAACAAGGGGCTGAGTGCTGAGCGTCGGACAGCAGTCACGGCAGCAAGCGGCGAGTAGAATGGAGCAGAGCGGCATGGCAGACAGCTGGCAAAGACAGCGTCTGCTGTCTGGCACCACTGGAGATGCAGGATTTATTTCAGCAAACACTGCTGAGTGGAGAAGCCCTGCCCTGGTGGAGATCTTTCCCTTTCTCACACAAACACACAAGCAGGAATTTGCTTGATTGCCACAATGCCTTAATCATGTGAGAGGCTATGTGATTGGAGCCAGAGAATAGACATTTTTCATGTCATGATACCCCACCCCCCCTTCTCATCCACTTGACATGGAGAGGGCTCATAGAGAGCGGATTTGAGTGTTCTGTCTCTCGGGGCTTGAGTGATAGCTCCCCAACCTGAGCGTATCTCAGCTGAATTTGGTTGTTTGTGAGCAATCATAGTGATTTACTCCCTTGCCTTGTATCCGGCTGAAACAATTCTATCACACATGCGATTTAGGATAATATATCCATCTACTTCTTCACAAGTGACCCGTCTGGCTGTTTGTTTTTCAGAGTTCCTATCAGAGTGTGTCTCAGCGTTTAGAAACGCAAATGGTGATGTGGAGCGGTCGCCACTCTCTTGCAGACGGAAAGCTGCGTTCAGGGAAGCAGTTTAGGGAACAATGTTTTTGCTTCACTTAGTTGTGACCTACAGGGTGACTTATGAGCTGTGGGGGTAGGAGAAAAAAAAAAAAGTGTTTGCTCAGGATGGAGAATGTTTGAAAGACTGTGTAAGAGTAACGTGCGTCTGTGTCTCTGTGCAACTCAGAAAAATGCTTCCCTAAATACAAGCACATGCCTGTATTTCCGCTGCAACACATTTTTTCCATCTGGTCTTTTTTTTTTTTCCCTCCCCTTTTTGATTACATTAGTGAAAATACTTTCCCGGTGGATATCAGACATCACTTGTGACACTCGTACACTTTTATTTCACTTTTTTAAAAAGTAACAACGAGGACGGTCGTAAATAGCCCTTATTACGTGGTTCGGCAACACTGTAGCACTCCATGTTGAAGCATCCACTATAAGCATCCCAGCCCCAGTCATTGACTCTGGTTCTCTTGTGAAATGTGAGAGCAGATAGCTAAGTGTCTCCTTTTTGAACTGTGATTCTTAGAAATTCCTGTATTTAGCACTGGGGATTGGGAGCCTGAGTCTTCCACAGCCATTTGAATGCACAATTCGTGAGTCCTCCACTAAAGGCAAAAAAAAAAAAAAAAAAAAAAGTGAAGGAGACCAAGAGAGTGTGAGAGTGTGTGTGTGTGTGTGTGTGTGTGCAAAAGTGTATGAAAGAGAGAATGAAAGAGAGAGACGGAGAGGGAGAGAGTAATCGCACAGTCTTCATCTAGTACTTAACTTTAGGAAATATGAGTCTGGTTGAAGATGAAAGGGACTTAATCTCAAATGCCTCAAATGCCTCTCTCCTCTACTCTTTCTCTGTCTGTCTTTCTCACTGCCTGCTGTCCACTGGGACTGGCCCATTCCAGCACATCGGAGTGCATTATGTAATCCCCTCCAAGTCTCCACGCCCTGCAGTAATGGTTTAATTAGAGGAGGGGGAGGCAGGCATCGTGGCATCCCACCTGCCATCACTTCTCAAACATTCGCCAAGTGACTTCCTCCACCAGAGACACCTCTCAGTCTATCAGCAGCCCTCCGCACTCTTTTATAAACGCTATCTGATTGATATCTTTTTAAGCTGTTAGCATTGTGCCTGCTGATGCATACTGAGATGCAGAGTTAACAGAGCTTGTCTGTTCATTGTCCCTAGTGCAGCTTGTGGCCCCAGCCTCCTATCCTTTTTCTTTTTTTTTTTTTTTTTCCTCCAGCAGGCTCTTTCTCCACCCCACCCAGTCCCTAGCCAGCCAGCCAGCCAGCCAGTGCGGGCGTGCTCAGTCTGTCAACACTTCCACAGCACTCCGAGTGTTTGAATGGAAACAGGAGGAACCACGCAGACTTGCCAGAACAGGCCTCAGAAAACAAGGGGTTAATACCAGCTAGAGTATGATGTAACTCGGCCTGCCACACTTAAGCCTTTCACTGGCCGCCTGTCCTTTAATAGATATTCAGTTTCTTGTCGGTTGTGTGGACGGTAAACATTTTGAAATTGTTAAGTAAGAATGTTTACACTTGTAACACTGTGCAGGTTTACAGTTGACATTGAGGGATTTCTGTTATTATATGAGGAAACACAAACCTTCATTTGTATTTCAGCGGTCTAAACCACCAGGCTGCACACACTCTATACAGAAGAATTATAGTTACATTATATAATAATCATTATTAGATTATATGATTATATTTATTGTATATTATCATTATTTGAAGAGCATCATGATGGAAATCACTTTATATGTGTTTTGCCATCTACTTATTTAAACCACTATGACTTGCCAGTGCTGTTGAGCGTTAGGAGTAGGATTTGTTTTCTGGAAAGCTGCTAAAATAACTTAGGTTATTAAAATGACTTGGCTTATAAATGAGCAAATGAGAATTCATACTTAATAAATTACCTAAATGTGTTTTATGTTGTTTAATCTGATGTGAAGAAAGTTGTCATAGAACAAAGAGGACACTTTGTTCAGTGGAAAAAATTGTCGGTTTGCACAGTTAGCGCTCAGAGCTCAGGCATTTACAGACAAAAAGAAAAATATGGTTTGTGGTCACAACATGTTTGAAGCTTGGCACTCTTCTTTAATCAACATCCAGAACTTTGGAGACGGGTCAACTGTAATAGAGTAATTGAGTGTTGAATGACATGTTCTTAATAGTGCAAAGATAAAACCTTGTCTAACCATGGTATTGTATCCATTTGCTCAGTGTGTGTGAGGAATGAAGTTTGATCGCACCGTGTGCTGTCTGGCAGAGCATCTAGCTGCTGTAAATTAGCCAATTCACTTGTCTAAAAAATTACACAAGTGCAAGTCAAACGTATCTTTTGAAATCACATAGCGTCATAGCTATGATCCATCCATTTTCTTTTGCTGGTATTAAGGCCCTGCCACGCCTGCCGTCTGTTGGACTTTTATTGAGTGTCTGAGACAGGCAGTTTTCGGCACTGCTTGCATTAGCTGACTCTTATCAGGAATCGTCTGGCTAAGTTAGCATTTTGAAAGAGTGGTGGAAGCAGTAAGTGAGCAGTCTGACTGGATAATATGTGATTTCACCCATTTATGTGGGATTTTTTATTTTATTTATTTTTTTGCCTCCATCTTTTCTTCATTCACAAGAGACCATGGGCTAACAACAGCAAAAACAACATTTTGCAGCGCCAGTTCAAAGTCAAATTAGTACAAATTTTGCATCACAAATTTAATTTTTCAGTGCTTTACAATATGCTTAGACCCTCAATTAGTATTCTGAAAAAGATTCTCAGTGGCACAAAAATAGTTGAAACAAATACACACATACATTACATTTTCTCATGCAGGTGCAAAGTGTATATTGCCACTGACTGTTCTTGGCACTGTATTAAGGTGCAATTTAAGAATTGCATTTGTTGGATGTAATTTTCACATTACAGTTCAACCCGCAGTAGCTGATTTTCTTGAATTGGGGGCATTAGAAACAAGTAGTGAACACTGCATTAACATATTATCACCTTTTATTTTTTGATTAGCAAACTTGTTACTCTTTCTCTCAATGTAGTTTTTGGTCTCATATCAACTCCTGAGGGAAATATCTGGCTCTTTAGCTGCTAAATGCTCCACGGCGTTCACTCGCTAAGTGTGTCTGCCTGCTGTTTGGTGCTGAGCAGGTCGTGTACTTTGGGTTTTTAGTGCTTTTTCACTGAAAACTGCTATCTGCTTTTTCCAAAAACGACATGATGAGAGTGTTCAGAGTAAACCAAAAGTCGTAGACCGGACAGCTACACAGTGAGCTGTAACTTGTAAATGTTCATCACTACCACATTGTCTCTTTCACATTGAAACATTATTATCACATTGTCATTTGTATAACAGTTATAAAAATAACCGCTTTAAACGTCTGTAAGGCTGAATGCTTTGTTGAGCTGTGGTAATGAAAAAGCCACAGTTTGTACCTCTCAAAGCATACATTCAAATCACAGGGTTAACCATAGGTTTATGTAAGAGATAATCAACCGGATGTTTGAAAAAGAAATGACACTTACCATTGTTCTTGCTGTATTTTTAGACTCCTCAAAGATACTTTTTACCATCTGGATGAAACCATATTCCATCTGCAAAATGATAAAAAAAAACAAACAAACAAAACAAAACATAAAATAATACATTATTTCCTTTCCATCTTTATTCAGAAATCTGTGTTACAAACATTTGTTAAACAAGCAGAATACAGCCCTGTCAATGGCATATTGTAGGTGTAACCATGATCCAAATGAGACTTGTTATCTCAGCTTGTTGTACCCAAAATAATCATTATCATGTAATTGCTGTTTATTAAATTGATGCGAGTTAAAGATTTAGAAGGGCTCTAGTTACAGAACTGCTTAGAATATTGTAGCATAACTATGTTTTCATCAGTGTATAAGCACCTCACAAAATAATAATTATGTTTTTGTTACCTTAATAATATCTACACTCGCCTCAGGTCCTCTTCCGCAGAGTCCACCATGTTGAACTGCCGTGTTTTTAAAGTAGCCCAGAATGGACCAAATAAAACACTGGCTCTTGATAGAGCCTTACTTAACACACTTCGCAGCCACAGTAGTTTCTCTTTCACACTAGAAAGTAGCAGGTGGGACGAGGGGGGTCACAATCAGCCTCACTGCTAGATGACACTAAATCCTACACATCCTCCTTTTAAGATCATTTTAATAAGAAGTGATGCAGTGCTGTATGACTGACTGACCTGAGTTTGGCTCCCACTGAACACTTCTTCTGCTGTAGGGAAGAAAAACATCTCCTTGCAAGTTTATTTTAGTTCCATCAATAACCTGTTTTGTTTTGTGTACATGTCTGCTTTCTGCACTCTGTGATGTGGTGGAGGGTCGGGGCTGTTTTGTGACAGCAAAACAGGAAAATGCTCTCATGAAGCATCAAAAGGGATCACCATAGTGCACGAACCTAAAGCTATACATGTAAGCATGGTCATTTCAACACAAGAATATAGAAAGCAAGTGTTCAAATATTTATCTTCTACCTTTTGACATTTTAAGTACTTGTTCAGGAACGTGGTAAGGGAGTAATGGAACGACACCTGGGCCTCATTTGACCCGACCTAGTTGTTCATCACCAAACAACCTGTAACATTTTACAAGTTCAACAACCTTTTTTTTTTTTTTAATATACAGTAATATCGCAGTTGAATTGTGACTTGATGTGACTTGTTTATGTCGGCACACACTGTAGTGAGCCCTCAGGTACTCTTCATGTGAAGGGTTTATCGCTGAGTGACGAGGCCAGCCTTACTCCGGGGTGGAAATCTGCCTCTCTCAGGAAGAGAGACTGTCCTTGGGTCAGGATTCACTCTGCTCCTGGCACAAGTGCATGCACACACAAACAAAATCGCAATTTTATTTTATTTTTTTCTTGCATAGGGTTAACAGCACTTCCTTCACTGTTCTCGCTATCCTGAAGGGCTGAATAGAATTAAGCAGAATTTGATAATGACTTATTAAAAACTGCTGCTGAATAAATGAAGTGTGTTGTGTAGCCATTAGAGGATGGGAGCTATTATGTTAAACGTTTTGATTTGTGAAGTGGTGTGTGGACTTGCTAATCCAGAGACAGTTGGGGATGCTGGAGGGAGGAAATAAGCCATGCATATAATATGAGAACATTAGGTTGATGTACACAGACGGGTGCTTCTGAGCAAGAGAAATAGGGATGATCGATGAACTCCAGGGGGAGAAAATGATGGATATAAAATTAGCTAAATCACCCCATAAAGCTTAAATAGATCATGGATATAGTTGTTAAGAATCCACAAAATGTCAACAACAGATCATTTTCAGTTAACCTACAGTTTTGTCTCTACAACTCCGATCCCGTTTCAAAAAGTCTTTCATGTTACAGATGAAGGTTGAAAAGCTATATCAGTTCATAGACAGATGTTACTGTATTATGGTTTGGCTGAAGGAGGCCAATGAGGATGGAGCATTTCTCTTCAGCATTTTCCAGCCTGACTGCCAGACTCCGTCTGAGACTGATAAATCACCCTGCCCCAGCCCTTCTCCTGTGTTTTCTTTTCAAATGTAGAATCGATGGATTTTTCCTTCATTTCATTGACCTGTGCATAATGGTGCTCTCACTCCTCTACCATTGGGAAGGAGCCCGGCGCTGCAGACGTGCTTGCCCAGGCAAAGACAGGCGGCCTGGGCTTTGTGTTGCTTATTGTTCAGCCTGGAGAAATTAATGTGCTGTGAAATTAGCATTTTATCTGACTGCAGATACAGTAATGGAGGCAATTAGAGTGCAGGGGAGAAGCAGTGCTCGGGGTAGTGGAGAGGTAAGGGACAATCCTCGAGCTGCAGGAGCCCAGCGGAGAGTTGCACAGCCGGCCTCACAGATAACACAATCACCTCCGTCTGGCGAGCAGCGCAGTCTGACTAGAATGTCTGTTTGTTAATAAAGAACACATTTATTGTATGAAATGACACTGTATCGTTTTGATTAGCTAACTGGGAAACCACACAGGAAAGGGAGAGAAAAAAAAAAAAAACAAGTGTAATGCAATATCTTTTATTCATATGTTAGCAGGAAGGGTGATCTTTTTATGCTTTTGAGGCGAGTGCTCTGCTGTTGATTTTGTTTTTCTTACCTTTCTTTTTGGGGAGTTGCGCAGCCGACAAAACTGACGTGTTGAAATCATTGGAATGGGATGGAGTCCGAGGCGATGAAATCAATGCACATTTTGATCTTAGATCATTTCTCATCAGTTATTTTCATGACATGACATTGTGCATTTACAGCTGCAGGGACGCATTGTCAACTCTCTTTATCACGTCTCCAGATTGAAATTGATCTGCCCGATTGTGTGCCGCGGGCAAAGAGATGGACCTTATCAGATGCTCGGGAGGTGCCAGCGCGCTACGTTGTCACCTGAAGCCTCGTTGATTTTGTTTATTTATTCTTCAGAAGACTCTCTGATGTGAGGCTGGAGGGGCGATGCTAACATAATGTTCAATTCTGTGAACTCAAAGACAATCTGAGGCACCAACCTATGATCCTGCTCTGGTCTGCTGAGGTTGTACCTGTGTCTACAGTATGCCTATACAGCGTTATTAGACACTCAAACTGTTATTGCATTCCTGTGTTATAATGTACTTATGGAACTGTATATCCCCCTGCCTTCCACAGAACATCCTGTCAGGGTCTGAGTCAAATATTGACATAGTTTATAGTTACAACTTGGAAAAAAAAAAAAAACGTCTTCAAAGTTTTCTGTGTGGAGAACAGATGAAGTGTTCTCTCTTTGGTCCACATGACCTCCCGAGTGCTTTATTTGTTTAGCAAGAACAGAGTCGAGCAGGTGCACAAAGGCCGCAGGTGAGGAAATCTTTTAAGTATATTTTCACCACAAAAGTAAAATTGAAACTGAAATAGTTCAAAACAAGATCAAATTTCTGATTTGTTTGCATTAAATATAATAATGAATCCTAATTTTTTAAGTTGGTTGATTTTACCAGTAAGGTCTACTATTTGAAAAAAAAATTGCTTTTTCTTTCTTTCTTTCTTTTTTCATGCAGTTATAGGAGCAATTATGGCAGTATGGACCCCCTTCCTTGTTATTACTGATTCTCTAATTTTCTGCAAACATGTGGGTTCAAGCAAGTGTAACAGAAACTTTATTTTTTTTCTTTCTTAAATCTGTTGGGGCGAAGCCAGCCACCCACCTCTAGTCCCCCCCCCCCCCCCCCCCCCGCTTTTCTGAGTAAAGACAGCATGACTTCTGCAGTCGGAGGATCACGCCCAATAAGAACATTATCCCAAAGAGTGCACTGGGCTGGCAAGAGTCTGAGATAATACCCCTTCCTCTTAAACTCCACCAGCTCCGGCTCACAAAGTAGAGGCAGAGACAGGGAAGACGTTACCAAATGATACCCCACAGCACCCATGAAACCAATTGTTCCCCCGCCACCTTATGCTTTAGGGAGGATGTCTGCATAATATCCTTATTCTCAAACATGAGGGTGTAGTCCGCGTGTCCATTAGTGTCAACACACCGATGCTAAATGGGCCTTGGCTGTCTCTTCTTTTTGGCCGCAGTGTGTTTCTCTGTCTGCGTAGTCCGTGGTAGTTGGTCCACAGGGTATTATCCATTCTGATTGGGAGGCTGTGCTGCCTCTGAGGAGAGGGAGATAGATGAGGACATGCCACACTGCTGAGGTATGTGTATGATTAGAGAGGCAGCTCTGATGCCTGTCACCGGCAGCATGTTTACGTGCTAAATGATGCTGATCAAATGGCTGAGTGCCAGCAGTGCAGCAGATGAATGAGCGGTCTTAAGCAGTCATTTACAATATCTTCGGCATGAGATTAGCCACATTACACAGTGATACTTACGAGCGACACCTTTGTCAGAGGGAGCTCATCTTGAAAATACAAATGGGATTCCTGCAGCCCCGTGCTTTTCTTCTCTCTCACTCTCCTTTACAGCTCGTCATTGTGAGGCGAATTGAAAGGCTCTCTCCTTATTAAGGCTAGCGTTGAAGTGGGCAGTGTTACGCAACTGAGTTATCCGCACAGCAGCCCTGGCTTACAGCAGACAAACCCCCCCACCCCCACCCCTCTTCTCAGAGCCTGCGCCTTCTCTCTGCTCCCTCACTGATCTCAGACCAGGTGTTGTGGCTTAGGCTGACATTCAGCAAGGGGGCCGAATCTGTCCCGAGTCCAGCGTAATCAGAAGGCTCCAGGTTGCACGCAGACTTGGCCCGGGGCCTCACATCTTGTTTGAGTTAACAACACAAGCTGAACGGCCTGTTTACAATCTCCACAGCAGGGGCAGAAAACCTCACTAAATCTGTCTGGATGGCTGTCAGATGTGGAACAGATGTGCTGAAATGGAGGAAATTATGTCACTTCTTTTTCCCCTCTCTCATGTGACCATGATGATGACTAAAGAGCCGTGATCAGGGTGATGTGATTACGCGGGGGGGAGACTCGCACTTTGGTGACAGTTGTGCCATGCCTGTGTTTTCTTCAGCGGCTCCACAAGGCACATAGCAACATGCATCACAATGCCCTCTACAGGTGTATTTTGGTGAAATTCTTTTTCTTTTTTTTTCCCTGACTAAATCCTTGCTGTCACTGATGGAGAGTAAAAACTATCCATGGCATTTGGCTTTATTAAAAAAAAAAAATCCTGCATTGATTCACGGTGACAAAATCACCTGAACTCCCAAAAGACAGCGGACAGATGTCTTCAGAGCTTAAAGTCACATGCAGCTGAATATCAAGTAAAAGCTTCTCGGGGTAAAGGGTTCCTTGTAAACATTGTTTCTCCCAAAAAAGGAACAATAAAGTGGTGGGCCAGTCTGTGGCAGCATTAAAAATGTGCATGGTCGAACAACATGCTTACTTAACCTCAAATATTTATACACTCTCATGGCCCTTGAAAGCTTCAACGTGGATGGCTTGAAGGGGTCAAATATAGTTGTGTGTGTGTGTGTGTGTGTGTGAGTGAGAAAGAGAGAGAGAGAGAGAGAGAGGGAGAGATACCTGGCCACACCTTTCTAAGCTTCTGTGCTTTGTGGGCTTCACTCTGTAATGCTGCATCTCACCGTGGGCCATGCGAGGAATCAGAGTGCACTTACTGCCGGTGCCCAGGGACATCCATCACAATGGCCACAATGTATACAGCCATATATCCATTAAGATGAGACAGAATATCACTCTGGAGACTCTGTCTCTTTTGGCTTCTCGTGTACAAGCCTATGGCGATCCCTGCAACATCACCTTCTCTCTTTTTACCTTCTCTCTCTCTTTTTTTTTTCTCCACCAGCACAAATTGTTTCCGTGTTTATCTTTGACGAGCGTGTCGCGCGGCATCGGCTTGATTAGTTTATTTGTTTTAATGCATCTCCTGCCTCCGTCTCCTTATGGATGAGAGAACTCACATTCGTGCATGTGCAATGTTTCAATTATGGTTATAATTTACCTCATGCACTGGAAGCGGAAGTAGATTATGAGTGCACGGAGAGATGAGAAGGTTTCTAATGAATGTCGGGGTGTATTGCCTTGTGCATGTTTTTCTCTCATGAGCTCATGTTTCACTCACTGTCCCTGTGTAATCACTACAGACAGGCAGACAATGAGCAGACTAAAAGACCAGACATCATAATGAGAGTATTTTTTACAGAGAGAGGAAAAAAAATGTATATTTTTAGAGCTTAGTTAAGTTTTAATTAAAGTAATGAAATGGACAATAAGAATGTTGTCAAGTATTTTTTTTTTTTTGTGCATCTCTCTTCCCCTCTCACATGTTGAGATGTTTCATTTTCAACAATGAGTCTTTTCCTCTGTCTTTTGGATATTCTTAAATCTCTTATCTTATTAATCTTTAAAAAAAAAAAAAAAAAGACGGCTTTTTGCCGCAGGCTGCAGAAGAGGAATTTGTGTTTAGTGGATTCCTGTTCCCAGATGAGGAGAGCTAAATGAGTTTGGAGGCTTCCTGAATGCTCTATAATTGTGATGAGGCTCTGTTCCTCTGAACAATTAAAGATGCAGGAGCCCTGTCTCTTCTGAGATCCATCCCAGATCACTATCGTTGACTCTTCCCAGTAAATCACACACACATTGTAGCTGGATGATGACCACCTATCTCTTTCCTCTGCCCGGCTACTACTTTAAGAGGAAATCTCAAGGTCGGCATCATGCCCAACACTATGATCAATTTATTACTCGCTGTCAAAGCATTAGAGGGTTGAAACAGAGGACTTGCCAGTCTCCCCAGTGGTCCAACCCCCCTTTCCTCCTCTCCTCCTAGTCTCACATAGCAGGCTTTATTTGTCCCTTCAGAACAAAGCGGAGAACAAAGCTGCATAGACGTCTGGTCTGTGGAGCTGTGTGGCTATGCTAATGTCTCTAGGCTGGTTGGAGTCTTATTGAATGGGTGAGCAGAAGAGGTAAATAAGCGTGTCTGGATGAGAGGTGGGGGCCAGCGGGTGAAAGAGATGAAGTAATAGACTATTCCAAGGGTCAGCCCATGTGAATGCAAATATTTATATAAGTGATTAAAATACCCTCCCCACATCCCGCCCACTTCATTTAAATGAGGAACTAAACTGTAAAACGATTCATCTCCTAAAGGCGAGTCTGAAAGAGGAAGCAGGAAGAGGAATTTGTGGGTGGAAAAAAGAGCAAACAAATAGTGACGTAAATCTGACTCACTCGTCTTTTGCCTTCACAATGCAAAGATTAGAGCAGCAGGCTCTTTCGGGAGGGGGGTGCAGATTTCATCCCTTGCTTTTCTTAGACTTTCATCCTCACAGTGACGAGCCTGTGGAATTTCACACTGTCACAACCATTTCTACAAAGGGTCAGAATGGCTAATCTCACTTAGCGATATTGCTTTATTCGTTCAGTTTCACTTCACAAGAATATATGTGAACTTTTTGGTCGAGGATGCTCTGATGAAACTGTTTATGTACGGACTCATAATGAGGTGAATCTCTTGGATGAGAAGGAGCATCACAACAAGTCTTTCTTTGTATATTAATCACAAGGAATAAGAAATAACCCTTTTGTGAGTTTGTGTCAACAACCTTCTTTTAACTTAAAGGTTGAATGCAGCCACTGTGTGCCGGATGGGCCTTTCATCCTCGCAGAGAGCAAGACGCGAGAAGTCTAGATTAGTTTGGTGTTGTCCTCGACAACATTTATCTAATCAAAATTCTCATATCATCAAATCGTGTGATTTATTCGTACGATAGGCGCAACAAATGGATTCTCAAGTCAGTTTTGAAACCGTGACCTGCGGCGATTTGTCACAGAACCAATCAGGTTTGTCTCAGTCATCTCCTCATCTGATAACCGATGGGGAATCCTGAGCTGCAGACACTTTAACATGCAGCTGTCTAGATCTGTCTCCTGCTCTAATTGAAATCAGGATGCGATAACATGCTCATTATGGAGAAAGTCTGAAGAGATGGACTCGAGCCAACATCCCTGCCAGGGCTTTGCCTTGATGTAGTGTTGATGTGGCAGGCTTGACCACTTTTTTATCAGAAATCGATGTCTCCAGCAGTGTAGTATTTCATCCTACAACACATAGGCAGAGGTGAAGTTGAGTCAGTGTGTGTGTGTATGTGTGTGTGTATGTGTGTCTCCAGTTGCATCTGAAGCTGATTAGCCTATCATCATCTTACAACTACATTGTTCCCAGTGTACCGCCGCTTGGCTGTTTATTTTGATGCCTTAATGAAAGCTTTGTGCTGAGATATAGCCCTGTTAACAAGTCCAGGCAAACAAGTGGGCTGTTAGATCGCGTCCTCAGGCATCCTGTTGTCATTCACTACATCTGGAAACGTTTCCTAAAAGAGAATCCAAAGATCAGACTCCTCAACAGACTGAATCACATCATCACCAAACTGATTATAGATTGGTCAAAAAAAAATCGAAGGAAGATCTTTGTAGTTTGTTCATATCACAGTAAAACTCACCAAGCGGACACAAACACATGTATGCGCCAGCATCTGTGAATAAAAATAATTTCATGGCAGTTGAGTTAGAGCAAATGTAAGTGTGTACGTAATGTAACTACTTCAGTTGCATTTTTAAACCTATTGCACTTTGATGAGGAAAACTTTGTCAAATCTCCTAAAGCAATTTATTATTATTTTTTATTACATAATCATTTTATTTTATTTACTCTCAGGAAAAATCATGCTCACTGTGTTCTCTATGTTCTAGTGTATTACACTAACTTGTATGATCTTATCCTCTCTCTTGCTGTAAATGTAGTAATGGAGCAGGCCTTGCGTAAGTGTGGTCACCCGCAAGCAAAACACCGCTGTTTACTCAAAGCAGGTTGTCACAGGAAGTATTGATTCCTTCATGCCTCATCATCCGGAATAATTACGCAACACTGGGCTATTTATTCAGTAATGTTTTTTTAGATAAAGGCGAAAAGTCACTGTTAAATCTGACTTTATTGATAGAAATCCAGTATAACTTAATTAATGACTAATAGGAACTATGAACGTCACTGAAGCACGTATGATGGTATTTTAAACAATAATGCTTTTGTGTCGCTGCAGCGCTGCAGATGTATGCTGGAAAGAGTTACAGTGGATGGGTAGTAAGAGAGCTGCATTACGAGCTCAGTTTAAGAAAGTCTTTTGGACTATCTGATGTCAAAAGGTATTATTTCATTTCCTCTATGTAGACCCTTTAGTGGTCATCAGGGAGCCTTTGACATGGCGCTGCAAATCCCTCTGACTTTGGTGAGGCTGCAGTTTTGCTCGTCTGCCTATTCCTTAAGTCAACTGTATATCCAAGCGTGGCTGATATATGATGTTGATAGGTATGATGAGTTTACTCAATGAATCTAAGCCAGGTAGCTTAGTGGTAATGAGATGTGTCAGTGCAGCAGCTCCATATTTATAGTCATCATCTGCAAGTGTTTCTAACATTTAGTATTTACATTCTGTCAGCATCTCAGATCTCTCTGGATTTACAAACCTTAAAGGGGATTAATATAGAAAAAAAAATCATATTCAGGACTAGAGAGAATATTGAGTCATGTTACTTGACTGAATTATACTTTGTCTAAATACTGAAAAACTAGCTACAGAGCGTGTTCATTGCAAAAGAAGAAACGTGTTAAAAGTGGCTGTGCTCATGTTATATAAAATGCGAGCTCACGTTTCTTTGAATCTTGAATATTTGAACAATATGCTAGGTCTCATAACACACAGCACAGGTGGAAGAGTCCTCTGTGAGCAGCTGTGATGTGAATCTGTGACGAAACACAAGATGACTTTCTAAAAATGGGAAAATTAAATAAATCAATGTGGTCATTTGGCATTTAGTAAAATTAACGTGTCATTAACAAATGTCTGCACGTCAATTATTCACATGTATCAATTCTTTACTCAGTAAACTACATAAAATAGCATACATACATGCTTTAAAACAAACATACTTTATCATACATCAACAAAATTTTCAATAACCAGATTTGCAGTGTCAAAACTGTAATGCATTATTATCATATTATGTTTTCATGTTTTTTTGTGTGTCCAGCCTTTTAATCTTGTCGTTCTGTAGTCTGGCTGTTATCAAGAAAGTAAACAAATTACTTGCAGCGTCCCTTCACTTCAAACCCTTTGTCATCTCAGTACATGGTGTCGCCAAACAATTAGATGTGTCGTCTTGTCTCCGTGACTGTCACAGAAAAAAAAAGCCCTTTTTACATTATTTGTCAAGTCGTTCGCAGCTGGTGAGTGCGGAACTAGCTAAGATAATTTTCACTTGCTAATGTGAAGCCATGACAAGCTTTGTTTCCCATTATTATTCAGTCCTCCATAGTGTGTGCTAAATGTGAAGCTGATTAAGTTGGACAAATACAGAACAATATGTTGACAGCAGCACCACTCCGTCAGGCAGAGACCACACAAGGCCTCACCTCATTTCACCGCGCAGTGGAAACCACTTCTAATACTGCATTTTACATGCACACATTTAACTTATGTAAAATGTTTTTGAGTACCCTGAAGTGCACTTTACAAAGAAAACGTGTTTTTATTAATATGCGGGCAGAAACAGTTGGGCAGGTTGATCTGAATAGAGCAATGCGCTTTTGAGTGCTTTGATAAACTGGCATTTATATTTATTTATACATTATATATGTTTAAACAACATTTAACCAGCCCTCCAGGCGCTCGTTTGAAAGAGTTAGGGGAAGAAGGAGAGCACTTGGCTTGTATGAAAGAGATCAAGCATGATGAAGGAATGAAACCAGAGCTTTAAAGTGGCAATCTTGAAGATTTTCATTTAAATAAATGTCTCTTAAGTCACTATATATTGGCGATTGAGCCAAGTTATATATTTGCAGTATTAAGAACAGGAAGTCTGTGGCGACATTCCTGAAAAAATGCTGTATTAAGTGACTGCTAGTGCAAATCAAACGTTTCCTATCTGCAATTTCACATTAAAAGCATCAAACAACAAATTAGTCAGATTGTATGATGAAGTAGTCAGAGGAAATGCAATGTGTTTGTTAGCGAGTCATTTCAGCAGATCAGTTTGAAATAATGCAAGGAGTAATGAAACAAGAAGGAGCAGCTACAGTATAGTGATCTATTAGATGAAGACCTGCAGGTGACAGGCACACCTTCAACTTCTCAGCGAGGTAGTCAAATCCTTTCACTGGATGCTGTTTGCAACGGAAATTTAAAAAGGCCAGTTATTGTCTGACTTGTTAATTAAAACAGCAAGTTTGTTTTGCTGTCCTGGGATCTGTAGTATAAAACCTTATTCGCTGTTACCACCAGTAACTCAGTTTAGCCAAGTCAGCCAGGACTCAAATCTTGAGCATTGCCACTTAAAGGACCATCCTGATTGCTTTTTAATGTAACTTTTCTACCATTACAGACACGCAGTGTTTTTCAATGATTTCCAAAGTATAAAATTAATTCAGATGAGTCTCAAAACTTGCTTGAATGGAGCAGTTCTTTTCACACAAACTCCATTATAAAGCAACAAAAATGTATGCTGTGGCAGATTACATCAACTCAAGTGCTAATTGATTTTTGTACATTATGGAATAGAATAGAAACCAGTGGTTATCTGTAACAGCCACAAATCAATAACTATACAGACTGCATTTGAAAATGCTTAATCTGTGGTTGAAAAACTGAGATTATGCCACTTGCCACTTACATTATGTGATGTGATTAATACTTGTAGACTGTAAACAGCAGTAGGTAAGGGATTAACCTGGGATAACAGTTTTGTACGGTATGAATGGATCAAAGGCAGTCAGAGCATGTATTCGATAGACCTGCACCGTATGTACATGCATTGTACAATAAGGATGTAAAAGTGTCACAGTATGTGTAGTGTTCCTGCCTTACATGGTGGCTATTGGCATTGTCTGTGCACAGTGGAGCTATGGGGCTCTCATTGCCTGTAGCACTGCTATAATCCTGCATTTGAAGAGGATCTGTTCGGGGACTGGAAACAAAGCATTCTGCAGAGGGTATCAAGTGTCCACCACCAAAGCCCAGTTCCCAAGGCTAACCTCCAGGGGGGTTTCCCGTGAGCTGAAGAGAAATCAAGGTGAGGGCAAAGTGTGGTCTGTGGGGTTTGAACCTGGCTTCTGCGAGGAGCCCCAGCATTGGTCGAGGCAGGATGAGATCACAAGCCGCCACTAGTTCGGTCTGTGTTTCGCAAGGTCGATACGCTGACTTCTGACGTGGTTTGTTGCATTTTTTTTTCCCCCAGCAATGCTCCACTGACCTACTTCCTTTTAATCCCTCGATGTGACTTTAATTGACTAGAGGGAGGGGCAGGGAGGAGAGAGGGGTGTGTCTGTGTGTTCTAGGAGGGGGCAGCGGGTGCAGGGAGGAGAGGAGGGGAGAGGGTGGGAGGGGGGAGGGAGAGGGGGGGTGTTGAGCGAAGATAGGGAACGCAGGAGCGACCAAGAGAAAGGGAGATTTGAGAGCTTGAGTGATTTCCTGCTGCCACTGCTGTGTTCGGGCCACAAATTAATTTGATTCTGTTATGTAACTGTAATCATCATCCTCTCTAATCACATCAGTGGCTTTGTGAGACACCCAAAATAGAGGGATTGTGGGCTGGACAGGGGGTGGGGCAAACTAAAGGCTCTAGCTGTCATGGGCCAAAGAAAGTAAATGAACTAAAACTACAGCTAAAACACAAATGGGATGCAATTCTCTTATCTTATTATCTACCACCTTGCATTCTGGACGTTATTATGACGTTGAATCTCAGAGGGGACAGATGTATCATGTAAATGAATAGTTTGACACTTACTTGGAGAAATACACTGCTTTCTTGGAAAGAGTTCGATGAGAAGATCAATGTTCATCTCGCATCTAAATATGACCTGACTACAGCCAGTGGCCGATTAGCTTAGCATAGCATAGAGGCTGGAAACCAAATCTGCCTCACAGCACCTCTAGGCTCATTAATTAACACATTACCTTGTTTGTTATGTTTATTTTACAGGGGTTGGATGCTGGAGTGAGCTTTGTGCTTCAGACTGAGCGGCAAAGCACAGGTTTAACTAATTATGTTAAATGTCCCAGTAAGCCTTTCTAGTGAGCCAGCATGCCTAGTACAAGATCCCCGGTACTGTCTCATATAAATAGAATGCCGCCTTCATTAATGCTATTAATTGCCCCTATGCATTTCCCGCTATGACATGTCAGAACGTCTGCTGAGATAAAGGTTTCCTTTTCTAGTGAATGTGCTTCAGATTTTCACGAAATGTGTCTCCGCTCAATTGGAGACCTGTGGACTCATAATGAATGGACCTAAAACAACAACCATCTGTTGGACAAATTCAGCGCATCACAATTCATTATAGTGTCTAACCCACAGGAGAGATTCCCAGGATTTAAAAAAAAAAAATGCCCGTATAACATTTTTCAACTAGAAACTACAACTCCAAAGTGCATATAATAGAATGCACAATGTGTTTAAATCATTTTCAGTCTCGGCTGAAGATATATTATACCACCACAGTGGAAAAATCGGCAGGTTGTAAGCCAGATGTATCAAGTCAGGCCTGTTACTGGAGAGAATAGAAAGCAGTGAGCCGTGACTTTGTATTATCAAAGAAATATTTCCTGGCCAGCATTAGATGGGCTCATGATAGACCACTGTTCCTTCATTTTCCAGAGTGGACAGGTGCCAACCAACACGACCAAAAAAAAAAGAAAAGAAAAGAGTGTCTTTCAGATGACTGACCGTGACTCTCGGGACCCAAGTTGTTCCAGATGGGTCAAAGGTTAACTGATTTGGTGAAGGTCGTCTCCAGGGGTCTGATTGAGAAGCTGAAGGCCCTGTGAGCGTTCTCTGTAAAGTGCAGTCCTGTGTCACATACTGACACACTCATGTTTGCCTTGAGTACCATCGGGTCCTCTGCCGTGGCCTTGAAAAAAACAAACCTGCTGTCTGCGAGGAAAAAAAAAAAAAAAACTCTCTCCATGTCTAGTCCTTTGTTCTCCACCTGAGTTGGATGAATACAGTCATGGTGAAAATACAAGTGGGATGCAGCATCAACAGAGGTGTCTTGCTTCCTGTATCTATTGAGTCTTTGTGATTGTAGCCTCTTTCTTTTTTCTTTTTCTTTTTTTTCTTTATCTAGTCACCGGAACCAACATGACAGCCTTCATCTAGGCTCAGGATACAGATGACCATGCTTTGCACCTTGTTAGTACACAGTTATGTGACAAATGCACATGGTCCACGTGGCTTTTGTTTTGCATCAGAACTGCCTGTTTGTGTGTCATGTGTTTGTTGTTGTGGAAGGGCAGGAGGCTTGCGGTGTGCCTTCTCCCCTCCAGCTGAAACCTGTCAGTCCCCCTGGGGAGCTGGGCCCAGGTTTACAGGACAGCTGAGGCAGCCCTGACAGCCCGGCTCATCTCGTTTGGAGCAAGGCATGCCGCTTTGCCGCTTGCTGCCTGGACAGGATTTGTTCCCTTCCTGCCACTTTACATCCACAAGCTCTACATTTAATTAGAATCACTTGTCATGTCTCGTATATCACCTGGGCCTCTTGGTGTCAGCTGTCAGCCAAAGAAATGCGATAGTTATTCATTGCTCTGCGGAAGTGTAACAGCAAGGTCACAGGACAGAATGCACCTTGAGCTAACTGTACTTAATGTTCATGTGTGGCTGCACAGTGTGTGGTGTCAAATAGAACAGATTTCTCAAATTAAGCCCTTATTTTGCATTCCCCACAAATGACACTATTATATTATGTGTTATATCATAGTAGGCTATGTGCCAAATTGATGGAGTCCAGCTCAAGTGCAAAGCTAATGGTAGTCGATGGGTGGGCACTGAGTGGACTTTTAGAGGCTATTAGTGAGTGTTGGCTTGTGGTGTGGTTTGGATTATCTGAAATTCCTTTCCTTGAAGCCCCAAAAGTGTTAGAGGTAACCAGGCAACCATGTGGCTGCAGGAGCATGCAAGTATCACTTCAGTGCAGCGCTAAGATAATGCATGCATGATGGACAGAATAGACTGTGACCCGTGTTCACATCTGTGTGGCGTTTGCATTTTTAACTACTCACCGGAGAAGTCTGCCCGTTGGACACTTTCCTGCCTCTTGTCTGGTGTCGGTGCAGGCAGCATCATGTACCATGTTTGTTTTTGCTTTGATCACGTTGTCCCTGCTGTCACTTTAAATGGCAATGTTTTTTTTTTTTTTTCTGTTTTTTTTCTGGTCCCTCTCTCATTCTCTGTCTCTGTCTCTGTCTGTCTGTCTCTCTCACTCTCTCCCTGCTATAACAGCCTGGTTATATAACTCCCTTTTCTTTCTCTGACATCCCAGAGCTCTTGCAGTCAGCTGACAGCACCCAAATGTCTGCTGGTAAACACACTGCTTTCTGTCTTTTCTCTCTCCTGATTTTTTTTTTTTTTTTTTTTTTTTTTCACTTCCTCTTCACCCCTCCTACTCCCTACTCCTCAGCGATTAGGGATTGATTCTCTCCTCTGTCCCTCTGCCTCCTCTTCCATTGGTTGGGCTCCATATCCCCAGGCCAGTTTCCACATATTAGCACCCGAGGCCAGGGGAGGCGGGCAGATACGCATTGCCTGCCATGGCCCATGGATCCTGCAAGCCAGTGAAAAATGAGCTTTGGAGAGGCAATAAATTGCATCCAATTTGGAGATGAAGGCAGAAATAAATTTCTCTTTTCTGAAGTCTGAAGAAAGGGAAAAAAGCCCCTAGATAATTTCTGTTCCATCTTTTTTATGTGAAAATTTCTTTGAAATATCCTTTTTGCGTTGTTTGAATTCATAAAATAATTATGTGTCTCCACCATAGATTGCCTTTTTATGTTTTAGCAGGTTATGAAAATAATCATCCTTGTCTTTGCTGACGTGTTTTGCATTTCACTTGAAATGCATTCGAGTCAGAGGAGACATTTTGAAAAGATACATTTATCAGACGTGATTTTGCACACACTCTCTCCCTCTCTCTCTCACACACACACACACACACACACGCATACAGACACGGATCCCCCATTCCCATTTCTCATCATTGCATTATCCTAAATGAACTGTCCAAGAGGCTTAGACTCTCTCAGCTCAGTGCTGCAGAAGTCTGGGAGAATGAGAGAGTGTGAGAGAGAGTCTCAGAAATGATGAAAGGAAGTGTCTAGTAATGACCACACCAACTTCCTACCTCTGCTGTTCCCCAAATGTTCTCAGAAGCTTCCATCGCTCCTTTATGGCACCTCCCTCAATGGCTCCTGAAGTAAAGGAGAACTTAGCAAAAAAATACTAAAGCCTATGAAGCTTGCATCAACAGCACGAGCCAATGGAGAGCCTATCACTCGTTTTCCCTCTGGTGATGTGCAAGCCTCCTATTAGTCTCTGAAGCCCAAACTCCAGGCTGAGATGTTTCCCTTTGTGTTCAGGTAGAGAGAGTGTTGTGTGCCAGTGCTTTCCTGTGTATTACCCGGCCTGCCAAAAAAACAGTGGAAGAGACATGAGGGGGATACACTCTGGAGAATTGCATCCCATTCTGTTTTTCTTTTCTCTCTCTTTTTTTTTCTCTTCTCCAAGAGATGTTTCGTCTCAGTTAAAAGGCTATGTTTCTCAACACCATTTCAATGTGCTGACACCCCAACTGTGAGGTGTTGAAATTGGCAAAAAACATTGTCAGCGCACGGTGTTGTGGTGCCAGTGAACTCCAAAAGTACAACATGAAAGGGGTGATTTTCTGTACGTTCCAGTGTATTTACTGACAACATCGACATGCTGTTACTCATCACTGACTTCGCCCTAAGAGATGAATAATGTGCAAATGGGCTAACATTCTTTGTTTGCGGTACACTCTGACAGTATTTACTTTGGATCACATAGTAATGTTTTGTTTTGCAGCCAAATAAGCTCAAATGGATTTACAGTGCTAAGCTTTAGATTGTTTGTTCGCTGTCAGATTGTGTTATTTTCACATTTTCTGTGATCACTAATGGGAAAGTGATACATTCTACAAGAACACATAAGGAAATGCAAAACTGCACTAGCAGATTTAGCTTTATCTGACGTTAACGCAGCGTGTATTTTATGTTTAGCCGTCTTGGGGCTGATGCTGCAGTGTACCACACACTTGTGCCGTTCATCTAAGCAGGCAGTTAGCTAAGCTCAGCTGATTAATAAATAACCATGCCATGGTCTTGGATCAGTGCACCTCTAATGTGCTCAGACTCTCTCCCTTGTTCCTGTTGCGTCTATATTCCGCTTGGCTTCGTAAATGCAAAGGAGGGGTGGGGTCTTTCTATCGTCTAGCAGTGTGTCATAGGGGCGTCTCAGTATGTAGTCATCAAAGCCTGCTGTGGCATCCGCTCCCCTCATACTGCCGTATTTGTCTCTCCACATGGCCAAACGCAATCGGACGTGAGCTTCCCCGTAGCTCAGCCTCCCCCCACCGAACCAACCAACCCCCTTGCTGTCCTCCCCTCCCTTTGCTTGTGTAAATTATGTAAGTGCAGGGGAAGCAGCAGTGATGAGGCATACAGTAGTGGCATTTCACTAACCAGGGTTGTGAGAGGCGCACATGCAAGCCTACTAGCTTGCCCTGCATGGTCTACACCGCCGCATAAGCTACACCAAATGCATTTTTAACTGGGGTTTCCAGAGCAGCCTGGCTAGACATGGTGAAGACATGGGGTTAGTGGGTTCACCTCACTGACTGTTCTCTAGTTAGGGGCTGACATCTCTAAATGTGCTGTCTGTGTATTGTGTAGCCATGCAGGGGGAATTTCTCCCTCTACAGCTTAGATGAAGCTCTGGCTCTGTGTTCAGCCTTCCTCATAAAATAACAATAGAATGGCACTTAGCGCAGGCCTAACAGAGGAAGGGTTGTCGACTCCAGAAAAAAAGGCACACTAGCAAGACAGATGGACTTTCATACTCAGTCCTTCTATGTGTGTTTTGTATTTGTTATGGACTACTTGTATTTAATTGGAACATTTACATTACAACATTTAGCCTACATGATAATGTTCTTAGAGTTACCATTTTTGATTGTGTCCTCTAAATATCCTTCTTGTTCATGAAAGGCGGTCTTCTGGATAAACAACTTGAGCAGAATTTTTACCATTTGGTATCAATTGGTAATTTTTTTTTTTTTTTCTTTTTTTTTTTTTTTGGTTCCGGCTTCTCAAATGTGAGCATTTTTTTTTTAATATTATATAAATTATATAAATATATCATTTGACATTTTCAGGCTAATCAATTATTTAATTAATGCATTTCTTAGTTACGCATGTAAATAACCTATCCTCTCATTTATCCCACTCTGTACACTCAGCATAGTAACATGCAGCCCGTCTCCTCTTGCTCCTTATTTACCTCTAACTGTGATATGCCACAACAGGTGCCGCTCACCTGTCGGCTACAGTCGGCCTGAAACAACAGGTTCTCTTCCTTCTGTAGTAGCATGTCCTGACATGCTCTTGAGTCCGCCTCAAATGCCTAATGGCCAGTCTTAACAGTTGCTCTGTTGTTGCTCTGTACATTGAATCGGAGGTAAGTGCCATCTTTGTCTTTCTGATCATCCGCACGGTCTGTGAATTGCTATAAGTAAGTGTGTCCCATCTGTCAGGCAGAAATCAATAGGCGCTCTTCACGCCATGCTGAGTTTGTCTGGCTTCTGAGGAATAATTAAAGAGCCAGCTTGCTGCACACAACCATGATGACTAATGCTGTTTAAGGGATGCCTCTCTTACATAAATCAATAGTTCTTATTTCTCTCTCCTCCTTTTTCTCTTTCACACACTCACTCCCTCTCTCCTTTTTCCTCTCCCTTGCTCTTTCTGTGTGTGTGTTTGTGTGTGTGTGTTTATCAAGGCAGACAAAGTTCTCCTTTGTGCTTGTAGGTCAGTGTGTCACTGTGCCATGGCCATGATGCTTACGCATTTTGACAGCCTCTGAGTGGGGAAGAAAAAAAAAAACAAAACAAAACAAAGTAACCCTCCAAAAGCCAGACACATGCAATAGATTCAGTTGTTACACGTGAATATGGTAACTCTCTGTCTCTTTTTTCTGTCTGTGACCTTTATTACCCCTGCAGGTCAACACCAGAAACAAAAGAGCATGCGTGTGTTTAGGCTGCTTGTTCGAGTCTCTGCCCCCTCACCCCACACCAGCTCCAGACAGGGAGGCTGAATAAATATGTGTGAAATAATGCATGGTTATGAGTGAGCACTGTGCACACCTTTCTACCATATTAGGTTTTCATAATTGAATAAAACATGGAAGTGCTCTGAACATCCCCTCAGAGGGAAATGGCAATCACTAAAGCATAGAAGCCAACTCAATAAAGAATTGCAAATGAATAAGTGATGAGAAGCAAACGAAGTGTGGTATATGAGAACAAGGGGGTGATTTACTCTAAAACAATATTTGAAACAGCAGGTGAATGAAGGACAATAATTACATTGTAAAAGGGAAGGTGGTTTTGAAGTGGTCGGCTCCACATGAATTACTGCTGAGCTTTGAGTCGGGTGTGTTATTTGAAACCATCCATTTAAAAAAAAAAAAAATAGGCAGAATATAGACTCAAATCATATGCAGACATGACCAGTGAAACATCTCTGTCAACCATATTTTTTGTTACAGACACTGTACACACACACATTAACAGAGAGAGAGAGAGAGAGAGAGAGAGAGAGAGAGAGAGGGGAGATAGAGAAAAAGCTGGGAAAGGAGGTACGCTGTGAAATATCCTGAAGGTCCTTGGCAGCATTAGAGAAAGGCCTGGAAGGTTAGGAAACATCAAATCAATGCATTGTAATGTGAATTGACTGCTGACTTTGATCATCTGCCTTGGGAGTGCTTTAGCATTGAGTGCTGTCACACTGGCTGGGTTAAGCAAATATGGCACGGGCTGAAATGGAGAGAGATGGGGAGGAAGACAGGTTAGACTGGGAGTGAGAAAAAAGGGATATGTGATGCCTGGCTATCATCAGAGAGTAATGGGCACATTAAAATTCAAGGTCCGCTTGGTAAATGGCATACTGTAGATGTTATGCATAGTTAAATTGATTCATAATTGCAGACAGTGAATATATACACATCTAATAATATATATATATATATATATATATATATATATATATATATATATATATATATAATTTATCTAGTTTGTAGTATAGTCTATAGTATAAATATACTACACACTCCTCAACTGCATTTATGGGCCGACGGCTGAAACCCCTCCACTCAGCCCCCCTACAAAATGATGGGTCAGCCCTGCTTAGTGTCAGAAGCTGCTGATATCCTAGCTCTGAAAGTGGAAATGCCCTTAAGCCTTTCTCCTATAATGGAGTGGCCAGTCTAATCTTGGCCTCTCTGAGTGAGAGCAGGTAAGGAAGAGAGTTTTTACCACAACACTCTGACCCTTGCTTTGGCACTTTACAGTCCAGATTACAGTGCAGTGCAAGAGTGGCATCCTCGTTCCACCATCCAGTATTCCTGAGGAGGATGTCCCTCTTACATAAGGCACACAGTGGGAGGTTTTTTTTGTCTCTGATCTGAAAGCCTTTATTATGCTCCTGCTGTTAAATTGTTAGATTTCAGGTTGAAATCTGTACTTTATTAAAATTCGAGCTGTTTTATCCTCTTAAAAACAAGAGAGAGCTCAGATGGAGTGTTTAAAAAAAAAAAAAAACAGTATAGTTATGTCACCGTGACAAAAAAAAATATGAGGGAGGGCCAATACCGTACAGGAAGAGAGGAGAGATTCCTTGAGTCAAGCCGGAGCAGCAAAGAGAAGCCCAAAACCTCTTGTCACCGTATGAAAAGAATAGCTAGACGACCCGTAGGTATTGGGCTGCTAGGTGCATCTCCTAACAAGCTGACTGTTCAAAGGCTTTTTAGTGCTCTAGAGAACATGAAAGGCATGTTTAAAAATTTAAAAGCCCGATCTGTTCCAGTGCTATGGAGCGGCAGAGGGAAGCAGATTTTTACGTCGCCATAATTCCCTAGTTGCTTGCTTTGTAAATTAATTAAGATGTTTATGACAGCTGCTTGCACCTAATGGAATGCTTATAGACTATGCTATTAATTATTACTGCTGGCTACGGCTGCAAGCTTTCATATTGCTGAGAATGTATGGCTGTGGCTGCAGTATACATGCACTCCGAGCTACAACCTCAGACCTCTCTTGACTATGTAATTGCATTGAGCATCGTTGGGCTGTCTGTGTATATGTTGCATGGTGTATGTTATGGGGGCCATTTGTGTACTCTGAATGCTCTTCGTATCATGTGTCTGGTCATCTATACAGTGTTGACAGTTGCGTACAAAAAATGTAACGTACATAAAAGAAACATTTCCTTGAATGGGCGAGATTCCACAAAGTCCTTAAACACCGCAGGGAAGGTTAGAACTGCCTTTGTTACATGGCAGCATTGTGATTGCTGATGCTGATTCCATGTTTCCCCAGCGTAAAGTGCAACATCCCTGCCCTTTGTCTGTCCTCTCTGTAACCTGGCTTGAATGTAGGATGTGTTATCTTGCTGTGCCTTCTGGATGAATGCCCTCTTTTTTTTTATTGTGTAACATTAGGAGTGTATATTAGGATTGTCGTTTTCCTACTTGATACACCGACAGCCCTTCCAGTTACCTTGTCCAGCTGTTAGTGGAGGGCAATTGTAGCGTGAACTGCAGCTGACCTCATGAGCCTGGAGGAAGTTCAGTGCTTTGCTCCCTACCGTTAACTTGGCTCTGGAATGGAGAGTTGTCATGCTTTCAGTAAGAAAGGATAAACAACTCAATTGCTGTTCCTATGAGTGTGCAAATACTAGCATGGCTAATTATAGCTCCTCTTTCATATGACTTCACCACAAGTTCCTCTTCTGACATTGTTTTGCAATGGCATAAGAATAACTCTATCAACCTCAGGAAGCTTTGTAGCAACGAGATACAGATTTTATTAATTCATACACTCTAAATCACTGTATGAGCTTATTGTTGGACCCTGTGATATTACTACTTTTACTTGATATGAATATTTCATCTGTTACCTCAAAGCCAAACACAGAAAATTACTTAAAATAATTATGATATTAGCCATGCAAGATGCATTACTCTTCCCATTTATCATCATATATATCACTGGTTTGAACCTGTCATGACCATCATGACCCTGACATGGAGTCACAAGACAATTCTGATGGCCCACCGTGTGATTAGGAGCATAGCAAAACACATAAAATGTGTTTCTGCTTCCTTTAATCTCTAATATTTACCTTTCTTTTGAGAAATGAACGATTCAACCAAAAGAAATTAAACTAAAAGGGGCCAAACAAACAGAAACTGAAACAAATTGGTTTGTTAAGAGCGATTGCAAGACAAAAATATTTGGAACCACTTATATATTTATATATAGAGTGCATATTTATATATACTGTGTATCTATTTAAACAGATTAGATTGCAGTGTTTATCAGCTGTCTAGTTACAGTGCTGGTGGAAAGAATCTCTCACAGCTTGAGCATCCAGACAGAGCACCATGGGGCATCAAGTAACCTAAGAGTCAATGGGACAAATAAATAACGCAACACAGCTCAAGTTGATTACACCATGTGAAGTAGGTTTGTACCCTTCTATCCCCGCAGAAGGGAGGCATCATGTCTCTGCTCTGCAGAGCTTTATCCCGTGTTATCCTCCGATTACATTTACATAGCGAATGCAGCGGGGAGGGAGAAGGCAACAAACTGAAGCACACTCCACCTGCACCACAAGAGGCGATGTGTGAAATATGTATTCAGTCTTTCATCAACCTCTTTATCTGCTACGCATGGGTTATCCTCGTGTGTAAAGTCCTCTGTTGTGTTAGCTTTGAAAAAGGAGGAGGAAACTGTGATCTGTGTTCTATTAATCATAGTCCAGCTCCGTGGCTGTCCCGTTATCACACATGTGTGTAATTACAGGGTATTTGTGCTTTAAGCATGGCTCTGTTGCCTGGAAATGGAAGAGTGGCTCCACTGATGAACTCCCTGCTAATAGGACTACCTTTGATCTACGCGGAGCACGGAGGGCTTACAGAACTCGCAGGTTTTAATTATGAAATACATGAAAAATAGATGCCGCACTAAGTGCCGACCATGACTGCAGTGAATCACAGCGGCAGCTCGCTCACTAGTTTGCCTCTGCTTTTCCTTCCTTTATGTCTTCCAGCGCTCAGTAATGCCTCAGTCCCCGTCTATCTGACTCAGTTCGTTACTGCAGAGAAGCAAAAAAGACAAGTCCATGATATTAATTAGTGGATTGACAGACATGTAATTCATCTCAGAGGAAGTTTTCATTACATGGGAGGCTTCAGAGGGGCAGTTTGGCTTATTGGCAAGTGCTAAGACCAGACCTAATGGGGCTGCAGTTCCCTCCCTTTTGAGCAATTACAGCCAAGTCCTTATCAGCAGAGCCACGAGTCCACTGTTGTGGGACCTTGACTTCCAACACACTCACACAGAGTGATCCATCCCCATAGACCCTTGTTCATTAGACAAGTGCCTGCTGTACTGTACTTTACTGGATGAGAACTGAGACTGAATGAGTGATGGTAATGAAAGGGTTCCAATATATTTCTGAGTCAGCCTTTATAGAGCTTGATATTAGCTGACATTAGTTTGTCATCAGAGCTCTAGTCCACCCCACCCTCCCGGTGATGATACAAGCATGGCTTGTGTGTACAGTCTTCTTGACAGACCTGGACAGCTCTGGTAACAGATTGTCACCAACTGTCAGAGCACACATCAACTCGCCTATTCTAATCCCGTGCTTTATAACTGCTATTCTTGACACGGCATGAAATGCGTACAGAGCTCGGACAGGGGAGTTGAATAAACAAATCTTGAGCAGCACTTCATCTGATAAAATGACACATATTCGTTGCAAAAGCAGCCTACCGCTGTGGTTTCCTGAAGTAGATAGCCCGTGAGCAGAGGAAAACAAAACAAGCGAGAACAAGCCGAATTCAAGCCAACTGTAGATCTGAGATCCTCTTTATTTAACTGGAGTGTCCTGCGCATTGTGAATATTTAAGCTCTCCTGAATAGGTTAGCCCATGGGGGCACCTCTCTATTGGCCAACTGTAATACTCTTACAACCCATTATTTTAAAAAAAGTGCATAAAGGGAGTGTATGCCTCGGGAGCTGTAGGTAATTGTATTCCCTCTTTAGATTTTAACCTGTGTAGGGCTAAGGTAATATATTGTAATGTGAATAGAAATTCACAAGTGTTGTCTCTGGGGGGCATTACTGTTGTCTAGTAGAGAGAGAGAACCTCCAACCTCTACGTTGTAATAATGAGAATTGTAATGTATTTTTCCTGTATAAATAAAAAAAAAAATATAGAAAGGCATAGATAATGTTTTTATGTAATTACACCACTTGAAATAAACAGTCTCCCGACAACGTATCTATTTCAAATCTCTCTAGTTAAAGCCTTTATATATAAGTGTGTAAACACACCCAGTGGTGGCCTATTCAGACTGCTGTTCGGTGTAGCTCAATAACAGTAAAGTAAGCCAGGGTGGTCTGCTGAATGTGGTTTGTCTTTATTTATGGTGCGGGCTGAAACGCTATTGGGTTTCATGTGTGGCTGAGGCTGGATCACTGGGAGATTACCACTGGGCTGGGAACCGCCAGCGCAGAGCGTACACAGAGGCCTGCCTGTGCCCCTGGCCTCACTTTGACCAGCGCTCAGGGCCTTCCTGCATCCGTCAGGCCCCCTGGGACTGGCTTGCACTCAGAGGAGAATTACTGTATAGTACAGCTAGAGCCAGGATCAGAGCGAACAACATCAGAGCAGCAGAAACCCTAACAATTTGGCTTTTCACCTGCAGTGCTGTACTGAATCGTGCACTAAAACGACTGAATGGAACGCCTCAGTGGTTTCTGGTTTAGTTTGTAGATGTCTCCTGATTTTCTCCTCCTTTGCCATAGCTAACCTTCGCTGGTCCTCTGAGCATGTTGCAGATAAATACTGAGCACGGAGAGGGTGCAACGATAAATATTAGTACAACTGTGATATACACAATACTCCCCAGAATAGTCATTAACAGTCGGGCTGTTGGTGCCATGTTAGAGCCTCAGACATTGTAGAAGCGAGTCATTTTGGCTGCTGTCATTTTTTTAAGCTCTCATCTAAGTGAACCTGTGCGGCAGTGTCTTACCAATAACAATAGCTCTTATCGCAGCGTTCCCTGCGGTACAATTAAAATTCCGTCAGAGTCTTCAATCTGCCTCCCAGCCATGCCTGCTGTTTCTCGGCCCTCCTGGGCCACGTCAATTCCTCTGCTGCAATGTATAATTCACGAGCCACCAAACAGCGCTGAGGACTCACCTGGAGACTCACAGGCCCAGCAATGCAGAACTGCACAGAGGGAGATGTTGTACATGAAGCCTGGGAGACATTTGTAGGGTGCGAGATGCGTGTGACATGGTACCTCAAGTCAGCCAAGGCTTCTATGATCTCAGGGTCACCCTGATAACATCCCTTCTCTGTTGGGATCTTCCAACTTCTTGTCTTCCGCGGGAAGGCATGTATGCTTTTATTTTTTTCTGCCCTTTCTCCTTTCATCTTCTGAAAGACAATTGTGGTGTCCTCTAAAACTAATTTGGATGTATATCTTCTATTTGCAGACAATTCCATAGCGATGCATTGGAGTAACCTGTGGAGTCTCGGAGTGGTTGCTTTTAGTTAAAACCAATTAGAAATGACCAGAAATAACAGCGCCTGGAGACAGAGAAGTCATTTTTCTCTTGAGCCTCCCCAGAGAGTTGGCCTCTCCATGGATTAAGTGTTTTAGTATATTAGGGGGCAGCTGATTAGAATCATTGTGCTTTTTTAATCATTAAATTTTTGCACGTATAGTTTATAGCAGTATAATAGCTAATAAGGCTAAGTATGTCACTGCAAAAGGGAGGATTGTTTAAATGACTTTGTGTATGAAACTTGGCCTTCACAAAGACTGCCAAAGTTAGAACAGCACAGAGGTCCTTGAATCAGCTCATCCATCTTATTTTATGACTTTTGATGAGATGAGCATTAATGCAACCTTGCATCATATCTTTGTACTTTGACTGTGCTGTGCTCCGCGTGACCCACTGCGTTGCTTTAAGAGATGTTTGTTAAATAAATGTATGAATTTCCTGGGCAGACTATCTAAACAAGTCACCTCCTGAATATTCTAGTTTGCTTCGAGCCTAAATTTGCATGTGTTGAATTTCTTAAATATACAGCACCATAGATTACAGAAAAGCCCGTTTCCTAAAGAGTTGTAACCGTTTTTGGGGGCTTTGTGATGGCCAAGAAGAGAAACACATTAATTGTTTCTAATTATTTTCTCTCAGGAATCTAGCAGCAATTTGTCAGTCGGGCAGGCAGCAGCAGTCAAAAGATGGACTACTGAATGTAGCCACATCGATCATTCTTAAGATGACCATGGCTTAGGCACCATCATTAACCAGCAACCTCAGGAGTAGCCTAAAATTAACAGTCCCATACAACTGCCATCATTAAGACAGGATAATAACCAAACCTTCTCATTATTATCTGGTGTTTTTTTGTCTATCTAAGAGGCCTTATTAACAGTAGAGAGAGTGTGTACTGCCAGCATTCCCAAGGCCTATGGTATTGACCCGTAATTCCAGTAGGTGTCTAGCCCATCCCTCACTGGGTCCTCACTGGCTCTTCCTGCAGCTGGGTCTGTTGCGCCGGCTGTGTCCTTGTGTGCGGCGGGCGTGCAGCAGTGGCATGTGGAGCAGGCGGCAGGAAGCGAGCCTCCCTGTCTCCCCAGACTGAACAGTGAATGAGGATAAGTGAGGAGCGCCAGTCAATGAATCAAGCAGCAGGAAGGGAGCAGCCAGGGGGGGAGTGTGACGTCCCCATGGGAGAGGCCTCGCATTAGGAACTTCCTCGTCTGTGTGTTTCTGGCACAGGTTAAATGGATCGCTCCCATTAGCGCGCTGAGAGGACAGCTCCATTATATGAAGGAGACTGTAACTTTGAATGTCACGGTGCAACAACCCCAGAGCACGCCTCGTCTCCCAGGGAGGCAGGGTGACAATAACCATCCATGATAATCATTCCCTGTCAGGCTTTAAGGAACCTGAAATTATGACGTACAGCCTGCCATGCGCCTCAGACTTCATTACAGTGCTGTCACTTTGAGTCGCCTGCGATGGCACGGTGCTCCACAGCCGGCTGTAGCACGTGGCTGCCAAACCCCAGACTCACTCTCCTCCTGTCTAAGTGGCATGTTTACAGGATGTGTGCCCCCCTGCAGATAGATGTGGTAGAGGTTAACTTCCAGTCGCCTGCACAGTGCCTCTCTTCCTCTACAGCACAGGCAAAGTCTCATGAGAACGTGCTGAATTGTTTACCGTTGCAAGGGAAAATATGACTGATCAAAGGCCACACGGTGACAACTGTCCCTCCTCCCATTGTGACAAATGGTAGTGTTAAAATTCAGCTGCAACTTTATGCAGACAACAGGCTTCAATTTCTATTACTTATTTAAATAATACCCTCAAAGCACACGGTTAATAAAAGGCCATCCTCAAGTTGTAAGCATGTTTATAGCAGCCTGTTTGTCAGCCAAGGAGAGCCTCACCTCCACGGTGACCTCTGAACCTGCCATCCAGTAGAGAAGACATGAGCTGGCAGGCATCGCCAATGTCAGTGCCCAGAGCTAACTCCTTCTTTCTCACCGCCTGACTCATTCATTGCCTTTGTGGCCTCTTCTCCTTGCTACCTCCAATCACAGGGCTCTGAATGACACGCAGAGGAGGAAGTGGGCCCACTAACCCACCCCTGTTTCCTCTAACCTGCACAACAACAGGCCAAACGAGCCTTTGCTGTAAAAGAAAAGAATTAGTTTTTATCTCTGCACCTGAGAACATATGAATGAAGAGATAGTTTTCATATTACTGGGTTTTTCGGATTCAGTGGGTGTGAGACAGACAGCAGTTGGTGTGGTCCCTTTTTACGCACACACATGCACAAACACAAACACACACACACACGGCTACACAAATGGAAGCCCTTGATGTGTCGCTGTAGTTTGTGTTTTGCGTATGTGGTGTAACTCGCGTCTTTCTGTGTGTCTGGTTTCACTCAATAACAAAGCTTCTAATGCTATCTCTGTGGAGTTTGTTGAGGACATACTTGCACGCCACAAGTACAAGTGTTGTGATGTGGTACACATTTCTGCTGACTGCAGAGATTGGGTCTTGCATATTGACAGTTGAAGCGGGCGAAATAGCATAACAGGTAGCAACGTGGACAAAAAAAAAAAAAAAAGAGTAAGAAGGTGACAGTTGTATGATTTAAACAATGCAGGTTTCAAAACAAATTAGCACTTTTTTATGAGGCAGTAAATGTGTTTAATATGTTTTTAGGCCCTAAGGAAACTCCCAAAGTCCAGTAAACAAAACTGTGTTTGTTTACACTGGAAATTCCCCAGAGTACGTTTACAGTAAATATCCTTCCTCAAATAGACTTTGTGACACATTTGGATTTAGCATGTTCACTAGTTAGGCAACAGATGTTTGCTTGGTATCAGAATTTCTTGATGATAAAAACAGTTCAAGTCAGATCTATCTGTCAAATCTTCAATAGGTAATTTGGTGATTATAGAGAAATGTTCATTCATTTCTGCATCTTTGCTCTTTGAATCTAAAGGTTTGCCTTCACAGTATAAGAGGGGAATTGATCTTTCTTGATGTTCTAAGTAAAGGAGTCAGCGACAGCTCATAAACATTATCACTGTGGTCTGTGTGACTAACCTTCGTCCGCAAGCACATGTATACTGTACTGTCTTTCACTTCCTCTGTCATAAACATTTCGAAAAAACAATGGTTTGTCTATAACTTGAAGATCTGTGGTCAGGAAAAGACGTGCTTGTTAACACTTTAGAAGACAGACTCAAGGAGCGTTTTGTAATTCTGTCGCTTTTTTGTACCTCCTGTATGTTATGCACATTTTGAACATATATTCCCCTTAAATAGTTTGAGACATCCTGTTGTATGTGTCTGTAGAGGTAGGAGTGTAAGCTCTGGAAAAAAAAGAATTTCTTATTTGCCCTTTCCTTTTAATACAGTTTCCACTAAACACAGCAGTTATGTTCCTTACATAGTCTGAGACGTCGTCTCACCCATCAAAACAAAATGCCAGTTAACTGATTAATATAGGCTTTTACAGCTGCCTTGTGTAGCAGCACCTTGACACCACTGCTCATTTGACTGAAGTGTAGAATTAACACTGGATTACTGTTTATTTTCTTCTTGCATAATGTCACAGCTGGACAGAACAGAAGCTTTTGGCCCAGAGCACTAGAACAATGCTACAGTGCCATTACAGACTGTTGGCCCCTAGGTGACTGATTTCCCTCTTTCTGCTCAGTGGAGTTGATATCAGTTATGTGTTTGTGTGTGTATGTCTATAGGAGGCTGAAGGGCTTATTTGTTTTCCCCCTCGTTGCTCTTTGACTCGTTTCCCCTCAAACGTGTCTGAAACATTGTTATCTCCGGCCAGACGCCTTTTTCACAGAGAGTTATTGAATCATGTCAGCTCGCCATCCCCTGAGTTTCAAATGCAAGCTGTAGAAAAATTAGCCATTGCTTCCGCATGACAAGTGGGATCTATTAGTGTGCTATCGCCCTGCAAAGCATGAGCATCCAGTGGGCCACTGGGGACCGCGGCTGGATGCGCGCTGGTCCACATCAGGCTCCTGGGGCATTAGAGCAATGTTGCAGACAGGGGAAGCAGTCGGAGTCACAGCAAGAACCGAAGTGGCTCATTCGATGAGTTGACACCCATAGGGGCGAGGGAGGGCGAGGGAGGGCGAGGGAGGGCGAGGGAGGGCGGCATCAGCGGTGGCAGCCTAGCTGCACCTTAGCCAGGTCTGACTCAGACTAATCAATCCTGCTTGTATCTTATTTATAGTTTATCAAACCTTTGAATTCTCTGTATATTAAAATTGCAGCATTGTTTGCTCATATGTTTCACCTTCACAGAATGCTGGTGAAGTTGACTATCTGAGTTGATATAAATACTGACAAAATTCAAAAACACCTGCTTGGCTAAAATATTGGCATTCTCAGTGGACTCCACCACACCGCTTTTTCAGAGACAGCAGACAGCATGGACGGTGCTGTTTTCTTGAAAAAGTTATCTTGTTAAGATGCAGATTATTTTTCAATGAACTGGCTTTATGACTGGCTGTCTTTTTTTTTTTTCTTTTTTTTTTTTTTTATAAAAATGGGAAATCTATACACTAGAAAAACACAAATAGTCAAGAATGAAAATTGTTATTCCCTTTTGCTCAAAAGGCAGAAAACCTACACCTACCAGATTTCACTGGGCTGCACTGGATCATAAAAAGTTCTGGTTATTCATTAGTAGTTCTGTTGTTTGTAACCAGTAGTCAATCGTGGGAACATTTCATCCAGCACATAATGTATTTAGCCACAAGCTTCTTTCCCTCATGTAGACTTCTGTCCATGATTAAAACCTCGTTTTGGTTGTTTAACCACCCAACAGATGGTGTCACAGATAGCTTATCTTCAGTGTTGCTTTATGTTGTGTGGGTGTTTTAGGAGGTCAAAGGTCGTGTATTTTGCAGTCTTTGTAACATTATCGCTACCTGAACACAATTTACATCTGACAACGATGTTCTTGACATCCATCCTCTTTACAAAATCAAAGTAATGAGAGTATTTCTAGTTGAATACAAGCATTTGTAAACATAGTCTTCTGTGTTAGCTGGCTGCTTGGTGACTTCCATGTGCAGTGAACCTTGGGATGTGATTAGATCCATATTTTCGGCCTCAAGCTTTCTAAAACTAGTTTTAAATACAGTGATGTTCACAAATGATATGTACAAACAAACAAATTAAAATTGTTAAAGACAATGTGCTTAGACCATTTAAATGCTGTTACATGTTATTGTTTTCTTTGTATTCTTACTTAATTGGTGTTCATGTTAATTTGTGATTAAATAATAATTCTGTCATACGCTTTCTTTTACTTTTTTTTTTTTACACAGTGTCTCTTACAAAAAAAAAAAAAAAAAGAAAATAGAAAGGCCCTGATCTCATTGAGACTACCTATTTAAATAAAGGATTAACCAACTGCCACTGAGGTCAAAGTGCCCCCATCCTGCTCTGGGCCACAGGCTTAGTCATGTGTCCGGGTCCAATCACTGAGGCTGCACAACACATTAGCATTCCAAATGTTGTTTGTTTTAGTATAATTTTTCATTCATCGTCCGCAGAGGATAGAGTTTCAGCCACCTTGTCGCGGATGTTGACTTAGCATGGCCGTAGGTCAGACACCAACCTACACACATAATTGCCCTGGGCCTGCCACATTACTGACCTTGGACAGTGACAGTCTGTTGGACCACACCACAGGGTCTACCTCTTCATCACCATCACTATTGTATAAGCAGAACTTCATATAAAATGGTTTATGCTGTGAATTTGCAAATTCTTACCTTGATTTGTTTGTTTTCTCTTTGCAGGTATCTCAGTAACAAAGAAGACACATACCTGTAAGTACAAATATATATATGTATATATATATATATATATTATATACAAAGAGTTATTACTCTGGGTTTTGTTTGCTCCACTACAATTTAAAATTTTACTTGAATACTGAGTCACATTGTACACAAAACCTAGTGTGGGGAAAACAAAACAAAGCTCTTCACCATCCATACTTACACATAGACGATCAGATCAATTTCTATCTACTTGATCCTTTTTTTCATCACTGCTCATACACAAATTGTTGCCTGATCTAGGTACTGGGTATTGTATTAAAATCAATACGAATTTAGATACGTGTTCTTCACTTCTTGCACTTTCTCCATCCTGGAGAAATATGATGATAACCCTGGAGAGGAAATTAAATGCTATGCAGTCTATGATCGTCTGATAATCGCGCATTGTTGAAGCAGACAGCGCTGGAAGCACTTCTTTGTTTTCTGCAAGGCCTTGCAGCTGAACAACGCGGATGTGGTGTTGTGTGGTGGTTTGTAACCTCTGAGGCTGCATTAACTAGAGTTTGTATTCTCTTCAAGTAAAAGATCGATCACTGAAATTGAAAGATACAGACACAGTATGTATTACCACGCCTCACATGTGAGATGCAAGGCTTCTTTTGTGCACTACAACAATAGTACACAGACGCCGCTTTCTAACCACCGCTGCCTTTTCAATTTCTCAGTCTGCTCATGAAGAATTGATGAACAGTCAAATCCCAGAAATCAATGTGATTTCCAAGAGATTGTACAGTATTTTGACATGTGTGAAGTGCAATCGAAAAAGGCATGTAAAAACACTTTTGTGCTGTGTACTGCAGTGTGTCTGTGTGTGTGTGTGTGTGTACATCTATGCGTGTGTTCATACCCCACTGCGCGAATGGAAGAAACTAGCCCTGGAAGGCCATCCTTTTCTCCGATCACTCTGATGAAACTTGTGGAGAGTGGACGGCCAGAGGGCTTTCTGCAAGAGCGGTCGGAGTGCTCGATTGTGAGAGGCTACATCTGCCCTGTAAACACCCTTTCTTACATCAGACAGCAGGGCAAAGGATGGATCTTCATGCTAGGACCGCCTACCTTACTCAAACAGCCCCCGTCAAACAGCAGCGTGATTGTGTGTTGCTTATTTGTTTGTCTGCAGGGCCTATGTTTCTCCCTTTTTTTTCCTTTCTTTTTTTTTTTTTTTTGGGCTGTGTGTGTGTGTGTGTGTGTGTGTGTTTGTGTGTGTGTGTGTGCGCGCACGCTTGTGTGTGTCGCAGGATATCTTTCAAGGTAGATCAGAAACACTTGACCCACCATCCACCGCTCGTTATCTTAATTAGTGTGGCGCTAAGCACCTCTGCACACCGGAAGGGGCTCAAATCAAAGAGCATGATTTAAGAGTCTTGGATTCAGCCCTAGCAGAGACTGACCACGCTGTCTCATTTCAGTGAGAAATATTCAAATCTTGTCCATGTGAGGAAATCAAAGTAAAGCCCCCAACAAAGTAGTTGATTGCTGTGCCTCACAGACAGTGAAGAGGCTGTAGAACCTCCCGTCAGAGCTGTGTGCACAAGAAGACGTTCAAGGGCCAGTTAAGGTCATTGAGAATGCGGAGGGAAGGTCTTTTTTCGGTGAAGCTGTGATTATATGGCTGGTGGAGTAATAATGAGGGAGATTGCCTTGCCCTACATGGTTATAGTCAGGCCAGATCTATTTCTGTTCTCGGAGTGAAAACATTGGCTTCTTAATACATCAGTCTGCACTGCCACTGTACGTGAGCTTGGCAGTCTTGCTTGAATGTGTATATGAGCGCGCGCATGTGTGTGTGTGTGTGTGTGTGTGTGCAAGCGTGTGCACGTGTGTGTGTGTGTTTAGGAGGTCTTCCCAGTCCAACCCAGACCACAGGGATGGGCCGTGTCTCTGACTAACTCCCACTCTGCCTGAGTGATCAAACTGCTGAAGCTCCTGCCATGCCTGTCCCTCATCAATATAAATTACAGGGGCAGCTGTTCCTCCTCTCCTCTCCTCTCCTCTCCTCTCCTCTCCTCTCCTCTCTCCTCTCTCTTCTCCTCTCCTCTCCTCTCCTCTCCTCTTTCTTTCCCCTCCTTTTCCTCTTTCATCCGCCCGACTGGCCTAATCATTGAGTCATCAGAAGGTGAAGTGTTCTAGATGAAAACAGATACTTATATCATTGTGCCAATGATTGTGACGTCCTCTCCCCCATTCTGGCTGTTATAAGGACTTACATAGATTTACTGACTGTGGCAGCACCCTGTCTTTTCTTCTCTCTGTCTCCCCTTCTTTCTTCATTCCCCACAAGGGGCGGCCCCACGCCAGCACTTTCTTTTACCACAAGACTATAATTCTCAGCAAGAAGTCAGCTGTGGTTTTCCTGTGCATTTCCCTGACAGTTCTACATATTCTCTGTTATGTGGACTTTTAGTAGCAGTTGACGTATCTTTGAAACCCCCCTTTTCAAAAAGAGGTGACAGAAAAAGATCAAGGGCTTAAGTGTTGCGTTGTAGTTTTGTTTGTTTTTTTCCCCCTTTTCCCCTTACTTCAGCGGTGGACACCAGATACATGCCGTCACCTTCTCCTACCTCAGCAAGAGTCTGTTGATGTGAGATGAGTTTCTGTTTGGACCTGTTGAGAGAGATGGTGTGGAGCAGAGGATCAGATGCAGCAGCTGATTACACTGAGATTAGACGTCTCACCTCTAATCTACCATCAGCAGTCTGGGGCTCTGTCTCACAGCTCGAATAGCAGAGAGCTTGCTAACACACACACACACACACACACACACACACACACACACACACACACACACACACACACACACACACACACAAACACACACACACACGGGTCGTGTAGCCAAGTTGCTCTTTCAAGAACGGAGCAGATCTCCTGATTACCTAGAGCTAATGCTCTCTCTCTCTCTCTCTCTCTCTCTCTCTCTCTCTACTTCAGCTGTAGAAGTACAATAAACTGATTGTCTGACTGACTGTTTAGACTATGGTACACAACAAAACAACAACAAGACAAAGGCTTGCGTTTGTACTTTAGGTTGCATATTTTGCGAGTTTACTTTGTAAAAAAGATTAGACGAAACACACCAGATGAATTGACACTATGCAAATATGTCCCAATAACAGAAACACATTACAATATTATTATAAAATCCAATGCAGGAACACCAAAAGCTGTGTCCTCAAAAATCAGCAAAGAGCTGAATGTGCAGTCTTAACAAAAAAAATTTAAGCATCACAGAGGCATTATTCAGGCCCTGTTTGCGCATTGTTACTGTGTTTGATTTCATTATATTTCACAGGTGTTATTCCGCCAACCCCCTGTATTAATGTTTATTAATGTATATGTCTGAGTTTAGTTTGGGAATAGAGTGACCAGAGGGAGGCAGTAGTACAAATGTAACTCCAGAGAAAAGCAGACGGATGAGGTTTTCTCTTTTCGGTCTCACAGACACGTGGTAAAGAGTCCCATTTTTTTTTCTCACCCTATATTTATCTCCATTGTGGTGACAGACCCCTTACGCTGATTGAGAAACACGGCCTTGCGCTTGCATCTTCATTTATTTGCTAGCGGCTTGTATTGAGTTTCTCTCGTCAGAGATCTGCACTCACAAAGCAATAGCACAGCCAATCTGTTTTAAGGGAACCGGATGATTAAGATTCGTCTGCACTGCCTTAGAAAAACAGAGTGCAGAGTTACAGTGAAATTAGTCATCACTCATTGAGACTCACTCAAGTTATAAAGATAGAAATCATTGATTTCATGCCTTTTGTGCATTGGAAATTTTCTCTCATGAAAGTAGACTAGTTGTGTGTTTGGAAAAAAAAATATGCTAACACCATTATTAATCCTAATAATGCTCTCTGTGTTCACACACCACAATGACAGCATTCACCCCTGTGAAGCATCTGTTCTACCTCCAAATGACATGGCAGATCCCCTTTGGATTTCTGATTTGTAGAATGCTAATGCATTGGCTGTAAGAGTTGAGGTATTTTCAGTTAATCAAACATGAGATTTATGGTCCTTAATAGGGCTGTACATTGCCAATTTAGGAGAATAATATGTCCCAGTTGCTGTCTAATTTTGCTTGGCAACAGGCGCACTCCTGTGGAATCGCCCGGGGCAGTGTGAGTTGTCTCTGCATAGCTCAGTGTTCCATGCTCAGTGGTTGTTTGAAGGTATTTCATCACATTGTTGCCTTGATTCAGCTCTGTGGGGATTTGTTAGTTGCACTCATGTGGGAAGTGCATCCAGTACATTGTTAAGCTAGGGCTGATAATGAAGATCAGCCAGCCAGAGTCCCCTGAGCTACGCGGGGAGAGATAGTCTAGTGAGACGTGCAGCACAGACATAGTGGAGCAGGACGAGCACACACAGCAATACACACAGACGCAGAGGAATCATCAGCACAAAGCATACAACACTGAACCGCGCTGTAGTGCATTACAGTAAAGATCACAATACAGCAAGCACATACAGTACATCAGATTATTATCAAATACGTTATACTCTATTGTTCTTACTAAAGATTATCCCAAGTTTGTAAAATTGGCATCATTATGTTTAAACGTCGGTTGAGCAATATTGCAATCATTTTAATGTTGTCGCCTTTTTGTTAGGATTGAAATTGACAACGCAGGGCCCCACTAAGCACAGCCGCTCTTTCTGTGGAAAGTTATTTGATTCCCAGCGTGGTACGAGAACTCGTTGTTTCCTCTTCTCCCAGAGCAACATTGAACGCTTAAATTGACACAATCTTTTTCTCCCTCTGTACTGTAGGTTATGTTTCATCTTACTCTATTTGTTTGTTCCACAAAAAGAGTATTTTCTTTTTGGACATTTTGGTTTAATCTATAATAGACGGCTATTTTTTTTTTTTTTTTTTTTCTGAAATAGGTCAGTGTAATCACAACAGTGAGGGATGGACAGTCGCTGTAAAAGGGAAATCAATAGAGCTATCTATTTGTCGTAAACCAGGCCAGCATGATTTTTCTCCATTTTTTCTCTGCTGCCATACTTTTTTTCTCCAGCACAATATGGCAGAGCCTCATTTCTCAGTAAAAGCATTATGTCTGCCATTTTGTAAAATTGCAGATGGCCTTTGTACATGCACTTTCTTTGCATACGTTTCTGTGGGTAGGGACGCTTTTTTTTTTTTTTTGTCATCTCCTGGGGGCCTAGGGTGTTTTATAAGGAGGAGAGTGGTGAGGGGAACCGTAGGGGTGTGCAGCAGCTTTTTGTGGGGGTGCTGCTTTTGTTGGCGCTTAATCTGGTTCTTCTCTTGGTGTCGGCCCTTTCAGAGAATTTGAGCCGGAGCGAAGAGAGGCCTCGTCAGCTTTTCCTCACCCTTTCTCTTTTGTGTCTCACCCAAAACTGAAAGGGCCTGTCTTCAAGTGTTGTCAGACCAGAAAACAAGAGTAAGTGACATGTGACAAGGACACAATGCTTGGATGAGCCAGCCAGAGTAAAGTGGCCCCATCTGCTGTGGGCGATTTCTCTTCTGCCGGCTGTCTGCCACCTCAGGTGAGAGGGGCCAGGGAGCGAGGGCTGCGCTGAGATGGTGGCGTCTGCCAGGCGAAAACAGTTGGCATGGCTGGGAGGGCACGGCCAGCCTCGCGCTCGCCTACAGCACACAGTCAGCCAGTCAGACTTTGCCACAAGCGCGGGTTATCCGTCACTCATCAGGTTTCCGGTGCCTCATCACTTTCCCATGGTGTACACGCATTCAGCGTAGGACAAGAGTGTCAGCATGTAATGAAAGGTTTGATTCATGGAGGGCGACAGAGGCGGAGGTCATAGAGCTCCTCCAGATATGATTCTGACTGATGCTGATGGGGGAGCTTTAAGATGGGGGCCATAATTAAACGTCCTTGTGCCCATCATCAAGTTCCTTAGTTGCAGCCATACACAGACTGTCCTCTTGTGCTCAGAGCTTATCACTCTGACCGACATGTATCGGATATTGATCCTCACTTCTCATTAAAGCGCACTTGGAGACGAATTAGACTAAAATGAAGCGGAGCAACAAAGGAAAATCTATCGTCAGAAATATTCCATTATGGATTTTTTAGGATCTGAAAATTCTGATGCAATATGATGCATGAATAAAGGCGGGTAAAATTAACATATGTAATTTAATCTCTGAATTATTCAGAAGAATGTTGTTGAATAAACCATGCAACAGTAAGATGTCCCACATAATAAGATTCTTCTGAAATATCTTGTAGGCACTATTTTGAGATCAATAATAGTCGTCACAGTGTGCATCAAAGGGGGGAAAAAAAAGTACGTCGGAACAAAACATAACAAACTACACTGTTTATATACCGAGCATCAAACATTTGCTAAAAGTCAATTAGATAAATTTGAGGATTGTATGATTCCAACAAATATTATTCAGAAACTGAAGTACACACACACACAAAAAAAGTTACATCCACAGAGAAGAAAGCAAGAAGTGCTCACAAAAGCTTTTGGTGATATTATACATTGACATTTGTGCTGATCGCATTGTGCACATTTTGTTGAATCTGCTTTATTAGAGAAATGCTGTTCCCCCCCCCACCCCACCCCGTTGCTATTAATTTGTGTTTCTGTGGGTGCGCAGTACGAGAACAGAGAGCTGTGGTTAACCCATTGTGAAGTTAGCCGTCATCATTAAGATTCTACAGATAACAGGCATGCGGATTTCTACTGCTCAGCATTATAGGATCCTAGACATCAAAGGCAGGTTTTCATTCTACTGTGTCTGCGGCAGGGTGAAGAAAAAAGGGGGGAAAAGGGGAAAAAAAACAAAAAAAAAAACAGGAATAGATATGAAGTCAGGAAAATAAGGCAAACTGGGGAGAAGGGAGGAGAGCGTGTATACGTACCTGCGCGAGTCAGATGACACAATGCTCTATAATGTGTTTGCTGCCACCGTGGGTCCCTCCTGCATAGTTAGCTCCTTGCTAAATTGGCGTCCTCTCTGATTAAGTGGCACACTCCTTAATAACACCGTGGCTGACTGCAGGTTGGTTCACTTTAAAGATCAAGTTCATTTCTCACCACGGTCATTAAGGTGCAGGTCTGCGTAATTCAAATCAATTCACTTATGTTTTTTTTTTTTTTTTTCTGTTTTGTTTTGTTTAAACCGTCTGTATTTTTACTCCTTTCTTAGGTGTGTCTTCTCACACTTTCATGAAGTCTGATTTTATATCTAATCAGTGCAAAGGTACTGCGTGCAACAATATTTTTCTTTGTACAAATCTTGTAATGCCATTTCCATTTCTATAATGCAGATATTCCAGTGAAGTTCTCCTTAATTCAGATTATATTCTCTTTCAGCGTGGTGCCATTATGTTATTTTTTTTGCCATTACATCAGAATGAGCTGTTCTACAGTGAGAGTATTGAATGTACAAGAGAGAGAGAAATATGCTGTTCTCCAGTATTGTGCTGGATTACAGAATCAAGGTCGACTCACAAGACACAGAGCAGCATTATCCCTTAATCCTATGTTTTGGTTTCAAATAGCCTTTTTACACCTAATCTTCACAAGTAAAATGACAAACATGAATACTGGGGAAGGTATTTAAATGTGCATTACCTGCACTGTTAAGGTCAAAGGCTTATGCTGACTTAAAGTGGCTCTACGTTTTGTGAAAGAACAGACGATCATGTGTTCACCACTTATTTTTTGGCAGCTGTATTACAGACGAACGGGAAATCTCGTGATGAAATTCCCTCAGGCAGTTTCAGATAGATAAGTCTGGTAACTTTTCATCCAAGCTGTGAATCGTTTCTTGTTTTTAATTTTTTAAATTTTTTTTGCTTTTACACTGTAATATTTTGAATGAGTATACTATTCCCCCCTTGCTTTAACCTCTCACCAACTTTCATTTGGCTTGCTGTACTCGGGCACTGGGAGGACAAGCTTCACTGAGTCAACAGATATAGTGAGTACACCAGTTACAGCACCGAGGCAGTGTCTCCCCTTGACCAGGCTGGTCTTGGTGTGTCCGTCAGGCTCAGCTGTGGCAGAGCTGGAGGAAACTTAAAGGTGCTGTGAAAGACTAAAAGTGGGCCAGCCACTGCTGCCTCCTGTTGACCTACCTTGTTCAGAGGGTCCAGGTACAGACTGATGACAGGACTCCTCCTCAGCGGACCACATTACTAATGTGTGAGGGTGCAAGAGGAGCACACCCAGTGATGAATCACTCCCCTGCACCCATGGCATCCTCATAAGTCAAGAGTAAAAGTGTTGAGAGTGCGCTCAGTAAAAGAGCTCCTTCGTCCCGTCCACTACAGAGAAACTCCATCCAGGCCCGGTGGATGAGGGGAAGGGGGAAGGCTAAGTGGTGCACGTCGCGCATAGCCTGAAGAACTCCCTCAATCTTAAGGAAAACATTAGTCCCTCCAGTGGGTTACTTGTATTTATAAAGCTCATAGAACTTAGTAAAAGTTACTTTCATGCTTGAAGAGAGCTTCCTTTTAATAAATGAGAGTAATCTACATTGCGTTGATCTGGACCGCCTCGCCGGACCAACCTTAAGTCACAGAGAGAAAATTAAATATGTGTTAGTTTAAGCTAAAACTGTTTTCTTCGGAGGATTTCTGCGCTCAGCAGTCACAAGAAAAGGCTCTGCCTCATTACTCATTTCGGTGTTTCAATAGAGAGAATAATAGCGAAATTGTTCACCTAAAAAAAAAAAAAGAAAAAAAAAAAGGAGGAAATATTGAGTTATTTAGTTTTAAAATAGATTTTTCTCTCATTGAAAACAAATGTATCGATGAAAATCTTGTACATCACAGTTTGTGTCTGTGCTTTCTTCTTTTCTTCTAGCCTTAAGCCAGAAGGTTAACTATTTTAGTTTACACGCCTTCCTCCCCCCAGAGCTGATGTCGGGCTATATTGGTGATGTTGGGGGGAGTGTGTAAGTTTGACGCTGGGTAATACATCACACACTCCGGGGGGTCTCCCTGGTATGCTCCTCAATAATGAAGTTCATTCGTTAACTTCTCCCTCAAAGGCCAAGTTCCCCTGCTGCCCTTTTCAACAGCCATTGCAACTCTTACCAGAGTCACCCTACCAACAGAAAAAAAAAAAAAAAATACATCATCATGCTTTTCCCCTTGACAGGCTCAGTGGTTGCCTTTGCAGGACATGAAGAATAAGCAGGTCCATTACCAATCCCTCATGCCTGGTTATAGCCATAATTATCACAGGGAAAATGACCTGCTCTGTTTGGTTTGCCGTAGAGGGGCTGCGCCTTCCTAATCACCTCCTCCTTCCCTCCTGTCGTCCTCATGCCATGGAGATGGAGCTGGTTTTGGGGGAGTCTTGCCAGTTCATTAGAATTCACAGGGTTCCACCTCCCTGCCTAGCCAGGCTAAGCCTCTCACACAGGCTGCCATGCCTGCGATAATCTCCCCTCCTCGTTCCCTTTCGCTCCTTCTCTCTCTCTCTATCCTCCTATCCCTTTCCTTTCTGTTCCCAAGGGCAGCTTCGCACAAAAGAGATGCAGTGCAATTCATTGTTAAATCTGATTTCTATTGATCTATTGAAAAATTGTTCCGTGAGGGTATATGATAGGGCTCCAGCGGTGCTGATGATCTCTCCTTACCACTTCCTCTTCATCTGATAAACCAAATGAATAGATTCATTCTTTGCTGAATGTATATGTTTTTTTTCAAGGCTGTATCACTCAACTGAACATCCAGCTCCAGTGGGCAGGCTGTAAACATTTCTGATGCTCAAAGACAGATAAAAAAAAAAAAAAGCACCCAGCACTTAGTTCGAATATAGCCGAGAAAATAGCAGCAAGAACTAAACTGCCACTAAACAAAATAGCAACTACAAAGCGGCTAAGGGCGTTTGATGTTTTTCACTGACGTAGCGTGGTGCTTATCAAACTGTTCACAGCCTCTCGTCACCTCCTCAGCTCATACCTGTGAGGGGTCATTTAATGTGACGCATGCATGCGAGTCTGCCTTAAACGATGTGTGTCCATGCGGGACAAACTGGCTTTGCTACCATGGTGACACAGTACTTGTAATTTCTTCTCATTGACAAACACATTTAATTTCATTGATTAAGAAATACCAGAGGCTCTTATTTTTTTTTATTTTTTGTGCGTGTGTGTGTGTGTGTTTGCACAGAAGAGATTTAAGTGTAGCTCTATAAATAACCGTGGAAGTAAAACAAAAGGCTGTAGCCTTGTCAGCCGTTCACTATAAGTACTGTGTTGTTGATTTTGATTACGTGACAGTTGACAGGTGTACACTTCACCTATGTAGGAGTGATATGCTTTCATATCACTTCCTTTTGACCCCGCCGTGCTATAAATATTGCACTCTTGTGTATGTGCGTTGAGTGACAGTCAGACAGAGAGAGAATAGTGCTGAGCTGTGCTATGCTGTGTATGTATAGGATGTAAAGGGGGGCGTGTACAGAGTCAACTGATCAGTGTAACTGTTTAATTCTTAAAATCTAGGAGATGGAAAACCCATTAGCCATAATGAGTCAGCGGCATTTCCAGTAGCTACGCTTTAAACCGTAAAACCTAGCCATAGCAGTGGCATGTTGTGTGGTTTTAAACTCTCACTTCTCTTATTCAAACTTGTCTTTAAATGCAACCCTCCTCAGTCCTCTGGACATAACCCAATAGTGTCCTCTATTTTCACTGAAATAGATATTCCCTTTGTTGTCTGTGTGATTTATTGAAGTCTTCCCACAAGTGGAAGCCCCCAGGAAATTGCCTGGAATGGCCCTAAATTGGTTTATGATTGTGTGGTGTGGGCCGGTGCTGTTATGGTTCTAATATTATGCCCTCCACTCCTTGGCATCTATATTAAATTGATCTGTATTGTTTTCATGGGGTGCCTGTTGAAGCTTGTTAATTCTACTGCTGCTTGAGGCTGGTGGTGCTGTTTCAAACACCCAGGTGGCTCTGTGTTGGAATATATACGCCTCAACTCTATAAAGTACATCGCAGCAAGATCGGGACACAAAATGAGGAAGCCCGTAACTGTTTATTTTGTTGGGGTCAGAGTGCAAACAGTATGCAGGCTACAGGTTTGAGGCCAGTCCAGAGCTGTACGAGTTAACATGGATCAGCTGCAATGGTGAGTATGTGCATGGAATGGCTACTGACAGACTGCTAATGAGGCCATTATCAGCTCTGGTCCTCTCCTCTCCTCCTGGGGCACCAGTGGATGCTCTGCACCTCATCTCAATTGAATTCCATTCCACAGGGCTTGTTTACAGTAAATACATTTGCTTCAATTAATCCAAGAGGAGTGCGAGACACATGACTGAGCTGGTCTGAATGCACAAATTTAGTGTGTTGTGGCTGGTGCAGCTCAGTAGCCGGGAGTGTGCTGTGGGAAACTCTGTCACTCCTCGAGTCACTGAAACATTTCTATCGTGATTTTCTGTGAATTTCTGATTTTCGCATTCAGGTCGTATAAAGAAATGATGACTAAAATGAAGTGCGACTGATGGCAGTATATCACATTAAAGGACCAGAATGTAGGATTTAGTGGCATCTAGCTGTGCGGTTTCTGATTGCAGCCTTCTCGCCTCAACCTGTACTTCTTAGTGTGAGAGAGAAACTACGCTATGGTGGCTGTTAAATGCTAAAAAAATATATATATATTTATATACTCTGATAATACACTAATGAAAGTTATACATAATATATCAAGCTTGCTAAATCTTAAACACTGGACTTTAAATATCCGCAGACATTTGACCATCAGTGACTTTGTGGCTTAATCAATGCCCTAATGAACAAGTATCAGCACAGTATTGGCATACTGTCACTGGTAATGTGGAGCTGTCAAGGGAGAGTGTGATCAAGAGCAAATGAAGCAGCTTTGCTGGAAACATTTCTCCTTAGGGAGGCCTGGGCTTTTAAGCACAATTATATACAGTTGGAGGCACTTTATTTGTTGTAGAGCTGAAAGGATACAACAGCAAGATTGGCTTATTTTTTTTTTTTTTTACAAGAAAATATATTTATTCGCTTACCTCTAGTGATGTCTGGCTATGCAGAGGTTTGTGTTGCCGGCCCAATATAATGGAGATGAATGAAATTTTTTCTGTGGTGCTGACAGTATTGAAAAAAATATTGGGCAATCTATGCCTCTATTAGACAGCAACTGTAAAGAAGTGACAGGAAATGAAGGGACAGAGACATGGAGAATGACATGCAACAAAAATCCCCTGGCAGATTTGAACCACGGATGTGGTTCATGGTCTGTGTTCAAAATGAGAAATTCAGCCTCAACGTTTCTGTCCACAGAAACTGTCCAAGTTACTCTGGATAATGTACAGAACCGTCAACAGGGACTGTGTTAGACAGTATTTGTTTTTTTGTTTTGTAATTTGGGTGAACCAACTCTTTAAACGTCAAAGTGTATGAATAGAGAAGACAAGTTAGGGGACACAGGAGATCTTGTTAGACCTGCAGTTCTCTGTGCTATTGTATTTATTTGCAAAATGCATAAAAAACAAGCAGACTTGTCTTCTGTGTGCCACATTGATTTATAGGTTTCAATTTTTATTGTTGGATATAGTCTGTTAGTTGTACCTTAAATCTCCTAACCTGTGGGGAGTTCAAATCTTCACTTATGCGCCACATAGATTGTAGGCAGACAAAACATGAGGTTCTTCCAAATCTCCCCTCATGCTCAGATTGTAACATGAATGTTATCCTCCTCTCAGATGTTCTCGGATAACCAGGCAACAGACTCAACCCCTGCTATCATGTTTTGTTTTGCTTTTCCCTTAACCATAGCTCAGTGTTAAGCCACAGTGCATCAAGCCGCCGTTTGGTTCTTGAGAGACTGATACAGCAGCCAGTTTCAGAGAGACAACCACAGATAGTGGCAGTTAAACTTGTTCCTGTGTGGGCCTTGGCCCTGACTCATCTGGTGAAGTTTGATGATCTTTGTGGGGAGACGCTAAAAAATCGAAATGAGACAACTGCACTGTCTCTGACATCACATTGTTTTGAATAGTTTACCAGAGCCTGTATACACAGTTTGTATCTCAGGCACGCTCCATTTGATGCTATCAGCCTCTGAATGATATTTTGTTCATTAGACGGTGTGCAATAAGAGACCAGTGTTGACACAACGTGAGTTAATGTGTTTAGTGTCTCTAATGGATCATGGAGGTCCTAATGAAACATTGTCATGGGAAGATTTATGTTGCAAGCTGCTGAGTCCTCATTTCCATTTTATATGTGGTTAGAAGTAACTTTATTCAATGAACAGAACACAATAGATGGGCTTAAATGAATATAGATATTTGGAGTGTAAAACAGGAATAAATACAAAATGTATCTTAGAAATCGCACGGCGGAAGGTGTTATAATACTGTGGCAAAGACACGATGCTGCCGTAGTGTTGTTAGTATTAAACAACTGTAGAGAATATAAAATGAGCCTCTAAAATATCCAAATTTGAAATACCGGAGATGTAAAAAAAAAAAAAAAAATGTTCCTTTATTTTCTAGATTTCTGTGCCTGAAACCGAAGCTGTATGATGTTTGTCTTGTAGAGGATATGAGCGCCAGCTTATTCATGGAAATGCCAAATGCAACGTGGTTATTGGCCAAGGCTGGATTGCACTAAAACCAGAATATTGTATCAGAGAGAGGCAGCTGGTTAGGAGTCAGAACAGATTATCATATGAGAGAGGATGAGTGAGGAGAGGGGGAGGAGAGACGGCGAGAGAGAGAGTGAGTGAGAGAGAGAGAGAGAAAGAGACGTAGGGACTGGAATGGGAAGCAGGAGGCGAGAGCGAGGGGCACAGGAGGGAGAGAGGGAGAAATGATAGCGAGAAACTCATCGCCCGGTCGCTGTGGGGTGGAGGGGATCATCCAAACCCTTCCGTCACTATCTACCCTTCTTCACCTGTCAAAAAGAGTGTGTGAGAGCCGTCAGAGTGTGTGTGTGTGTGTGAACGAAAAAGAGAGAGAGAGAGAGAGAGAGAGAGGAGCATGCGGGTCCTCTGAGAGGTCAGAGGAAGAAGCTGAGGCTCCACTCATCTTCTCTCCGTGTAGGGCCCACCGCTGCTCACAGACATCTGGCCCCACACTGATCACTCATATCTACAGACAGGGAGGAGGAGGAGGAGAAGGAGAAGGAGCGAAGTGCTTCGATCTTTGAGCCACAGAAAAATTACAGATCCCCACTTATCCATCTCCTCCACTTTTTTTTTTTTTTTTTTTTTTGCTTCCCTCCTCTGTTATTACCTCAGCTCTTTTTCTCGTCCACTCCTCTCTTATCCCTGTCTAGCCTTTCATCCCCCCTCTTTGACTTTTTTTTTTTTTCTTATCCTTGACATTGCACCATTTTTAAAAGCAGAAAAAAACCAAGAGAGTAGGGGGGGGGGGGGGGGGTGAAAGGACAGGAGCGAGAAAAACTGATGTCTGCTAGAACTGGTTTCTGACTTTATCCTTGCACTAAAAAAGATAAGCCACAGAAGATAGCGAGTGTGCTGTGTCTAGCAAGCTGGTATACAAGGCTCTGACTGCAATCAGTGGGAAGAGGGCCAGCTTCCCTGCCTGAGCTCTCAGCGCCCCTACTGGCTGCATGCTGTGCCAATCAAAGGCTAGTGGGTGGGGAGCAGTCAGACATGAACACTGATGTCACAGTCACATGGATTCTGGTGTGGTCATGCTCGGAGGCTGAGAGACAGAGCTGTGCTGGCCAGCTGCTGCTGAGACAGCAGTGGAGGGCTTTGCGCTGGTGATAGTTGTTCTCTTATGGACTCGAAGCTTAATGATGTATTTTGTGATTTCAGCTATGAAAGGTAAGAGCAAAATGCATGCTGATCCCGCACCCAGAGTAACAAGTAGGGAAGTACGGCTCCGCTATTCATAGCCTGCCAACTCTTTGCATTTCATTTGCAAGGCATGAGTGTGACAGAGAGAGAGAGAGGGAGAGGGAGAGAGAGAGAGAGAGAGAGAGAGAGAGAGAGAGAAGGGAGGGAGGGAGAAATACAGTAATACTGTGCTTCTGAATGCATGCAAGTGAATTGAGCTTTTATATTTTTTTTTTCATGGACAAATAGATTTTTTTTTTTAATTCAGAAACTAAGCTCCAATTCTTTAATTTGTACTAATCTAGGTATTTTTTTCTGATTTTATTTTTCTGTGTGTGTGTGTTTTTCTCACTGCTACTGTTGTGTGGGATGCTGTGGAAACCACAGCCGGTGTAATCTTTGCACGGGGTACGTCTCTGACAAGAACTGAGCTTCAGAGCAGAAGTTTTTTTTTTTTTTCTTCTTCTTCTTCTTCTTCTGCTTGGCATAGATGTGAGGTAGCATGCAGAGAGTGGGGGCAGAAGGGTCGAAGAGAGAAAGACAGAGGGGTGGTGGGTTACTGTCGCTATTTCCTTTTATGCCCCCGTTCTTAATCCTGTTGTTCCAGTCCAGAGGACGTGTCTGTTCCGCGGGAAGATGTGCGTGGCAGTGTTGAACGTGGGTCGCAGACGGGCGACAAGGCACAGGCGCGACTGGCAGACTATGATTCTTTGAGTTGATACTAGTGCATGCGTGTGTGTGTGTGTGTATATCTCTGTGTGTGCGAGTGTGTTGTGTTCCACTGACCTATTTTTTGGGTAGTCGAGTTTACATGTGTGGCCATGAGAGCAGGACTGGGTCCTCCCAGTCGCTGTGATGTTGATCTAGTATGCTTAATCCCAGCTCTTCCTCCCCCTCCATCATACAGGCATACATGCGCGCACACACACTCACACACATCCACACAGACAGACAGTAAAAAGTGCGTTCGAACGTGCAGCGCAGCACACACTTCTCCTCATGCATGCATGCACACGCAAACATCATGCACATGCAGTAATCATACGTATTCACACATATGGACACACTCCCATTCTTCCTTAGGGAGAAATGTGAACAACCAGATCCAAACATGTGCTCACACACACACTCATGATACAATCAAATCCAATAACCAGGAAGAGGCACAGGCAGCTGTCATTCTGTGCTGAATGAAAAATTTTAGTAATGATCGTTTCATTTGACTTTTTTTTTGTCTTTCCCCCCCGTCAAATAATACACTTGTTTATGTGTATATTTATTTTGTATCTGTATATTTGTGCTTTTTTTTTTGTATAACGTATTTACTGTTTACTGTGTATTTACAAAACAGCAGTGGAGCATATTCAGAATACTACAGTCTGTACATATTAATATATATCAGGGGAAAAAGTGCAATATAACATTTATGTATTACTATTAATATTAGTAATATTGGCAGTAATCCATAACAGCGTATTTAATTTTAATTTATATTTTTACATTTACAATTTTCCATCTAGATGCTGTTTAAAATCGTCCCCTTTGTGTGAGACTGGCAACTCTGACCAGCGTTCTTTTCTTTTCTTTTTTTTTTCAGTTGATCACAGTGTGTTAGAATTCATTTTTGAAGTGTGGTTCACAGTCGTTCGTGAAATTGTGCGAAATTGAGAGGGAGTTCAGTCCTCTGTCTTATTTCCAACGAGACACATATAAAAAATGGCCTTTGACCTATTGTCCTTTTATATGCACTTTATAGTGAAGGGTTTTATGAAGACAGAATTGAGTGTCTTGTGCTGTGTAGCTCTTCTATGACTTTGTGAAAGTGTGGTGTGTACACTGCATTTTGATGTGTATATTCATTTGTCTCCTGGCTCTGTGTACTTTTTTTTTTTTTTTTTCATTTTTTTCACAAATTAATTGAATTCAGACGAATGATTCGAGGTGAGCCATACTGACATTTTCTGTATTTGTCATCAGCAGTTTGTCTGTTTAGTAGCTGATTTCTGCCATTTCCATTTGCCAGTCTTTATTTAGCTCTGTCTTACCCCATAGTGGTACTTTGAGTTTGATAGGAGCTGCTCGTGTCATGACAGGATATTGTGACAATGTCAGAAATTAAATTAAAATGTGAACAAGCTGTATAATTAGAAACTAATTTCAACAGCAGTAGTAATTTCTTCCTGAAAATGTTCAGTGAAACAGCACACTGATTTGCTACCTTGACATCCACCTCCCTGTCGTTATGTTAATATTGTAACATGTTTATACCGCATGTCATTTTTTGACAATTGTTTTTAATTGTTTTTCATACTGCACACCACAAAATCATGGTAATATATTATACCAAACATCCCAATGTGTCTCTGTGGCTTTGTCTCTACCCTGCACCCCCCCCTCTACCCACCTCTCCCTCTCTATTCAGCCTCTCTACCACACCACTGCCTCTCAAGTACCTAATTACCTGTAATGGAAACATCCCTCTCATTACCCCATGCAAATTAGCCAGCCTACTCAGCACAATTAAGATGAAAATTCCAATTACATAATTAAAGAAAGTTGTTTGATGTGTGGATCAACAGAAAAAAAGGTAAAAAAAAAATAAAGTGTCTTATCCATAGTACATATAATTAACCCTTCAAAAAGAGCATTATTGTGACAAGGTATATCTAGCAGCAGTGTGTTAAATTTCTCCAAAGCAAGGCCCTGTAAGCCACTACAGTGCATGCAGACTGCACATAAATATGTGATTTTCGCTGTCAGTGTGTGTGAGTGTGTGCAAGACGTTCTGGGGCCGTAGAGAAGGTAAAGCCAAATTTCTTCTGATAGGTGCTTTAAGGCTATGTTAACAAGGCTGTAAATATTTGCTGTAGATTTGGTACTCTTTGTCTCTTTCTATCAGTGGCCGATTGAAGTGCTCACTACCCAGTGCTGCAGGCTCTCACACATTAAAGCAGAGGTTAACAAGATTGGCGATTATCCAGTTAGGGACTGAGGACATTAAGAGCCAAAGGAAAAAATCGCCACAGATTAAAGGGAACGTAAATATAGCACAAGTCACCTGCAAGGATTTAAAAAAAAAAAAAAAAAGTACAAAGAAAGACTATTTAAAGAAGTGTTTTTATATCTGACGTTATATTCTTAATTTAGTCTGTGATTAATTCATTCTAGTTTGAATGTTAACATGAGTAACAATATTAATAATACAAAATTCAATTTTGTAGAGCTCTAAAATTATATATCTCACAAATTTAATTTCACCCTCTTCAAGGGACTTACATGTTACAGTAAAAAAAAAAAAAAATCATATCTGTGCAGAGGCGAGACAAACAAGAGTCACTCTGGCAGACGGATGGTGTGCTTTAGCCCTCTCTCTTGCCTCTTAGCTGGCTGAGGAAGTGGAATGGCGTCCCCACAGGTTATTAAAGTGTGTAAGGTGTGCCAGTCTGTGCTGTGCACACTCAGACGAACATCCTGGCTGCCTGACTGTGTGTGGAGGGACTGGTTAATGAGATATTGACTGCCCATTGAGAGCATGGATTTTTGATTTGGCTCCATAGAAGTTGGGAGGATGGGGACTCTGGAGAGGAGGAGAGGAGACTCGTGATGGGCACGGATTTCTGAATTTGATATTGTTCTTTGTTTTGAATTCCCAGTAGTTAGTTATTGTTTATATGATGTTATGACTTTTTTATGATAATTCTAGTAGGTCTTCTGAAATTATTATTAACTGCTATGGCCCTGCCTGTACTCAATAACATAAATCACATAATAGATTATCATAACCAATTACATATGTGCTGCTACACTAGAATAAATCATACAATTAATCATAGAATATATAGAAACGAAAAACAACAAAATAAAATGAAGAGGGAATCATAGGTAATGAATATAAAAACTGTTCATCATTTTACTTTAATTACTGTCCATTTGTTAAAAGGTATTGATACAAAATGGATGGCTTCTCAGCATGGAAGTATTGATTACAGTGGAATTGATTTCCTCATACAGTACACAGAGGAGACTCTAACAGTGAAAATGAACAGTGTTTTTACAGCCATGTCTGACTTCAGTTTTTATACTGTACAAACATTAATCTGCGACTCCATCGAAGCCATTACCAGGGTGCCAGACAGCTCTGTCAATCATCTTGTCTTGTCAGTCACGCCTTGTGGTTTTGACAGATTAGTCCAATCACAGGCAAGGTTAAATGACTCTCCTGTCCTATGCCCAATCAAACAGCGGGGTACGACAAATATCAGCAGCTCGAGATAACCATCGGTTCATTTCGCAACATTTTGCAACCCAGTTGAGTCAAGGTTCTCATTTGTCTCCCCAGTCAGGTAAAACACCGAGCTGGGCTAAGTCAAATGCCTCTAACTTAAGGGTAATTTCCTACTTTACTTTCACTCAGTATTTCAGGAGTCACTTATAGATCCTTTGAAGTATCTCCCTGTCATGCAGCATTTAGCTGCTGATAGAATACTTCCTCTGTCAGCACTCCTTAGATAATCATATACCACAGTCCATGGAGTCAAAGAACATTTTTACTTTCATTTCCTTTCCTCTTTCTTCCTCCAGCTTTGACTGTAGAGTGTACGAACAGAGAGTAGTTCACAGAAGCCCTTGCTTTACATTCAAATGAATTGTTACGTGTGGTGACTGCTGTACAAACTCTTGGGATGGACTTGTGTTTGTGTGCATTGTAAAAAGAATTCTGAACAAACACACAGACTAATGATGGAAATAAATAAATAACATTTCCCCAGCCTCGCATGCCCTGTGTTTTTCCCCTCACAGTCTTTGCCACATGGGGTTCAGAAGTTAACAGTGTTTTAAAAGAGTGAAGGGTGAAGTTTTTTCCCCCCTGTACTTTCATTCTGAGCTTGTTTCGTACCATTGGCTTTTTTTCCTCTGTGGGCCTCTGGAGGGCTGTCCATTGGCTTTTTGAAGTTGCATCAAAGAGGAAATGGGGGAGAAAAAGCATTATTGATTTTGCGTTTTGTCTGACTCAAACACTGAGGACAGAAAAACACATAAGGAGTTAGGTGTTGGCAGTGGGGCAGCTCCTCTTGAGTGCGAGCCAGAGGGAGACCGGGAGGGGGGAGCAACCAAAAAGAGGTAGAAGGTGAAGAGGAACACCAGACAACACTAATACATCTTTCCCTAGAGTCGTATGCTCAGTCCTTGCGCTTCCATCACTTCCCCTCTCCTTTCTGTTCTTAATGGTGGAGTAAATAAAGCCCCATTACTGTACGGCAGGAGACCTTCGTCTCTCCCCGCCACGTCGGATAGCTTTTTCTCCTCCTCCTCTTCCATCAGGCCGGTGACTCCCGAGCTCTGACAGCACTCTCCAGTTGACCTGCTTTTCCATGAAACACCAAGCTGCTCTCTTCTCAGTTGTAATCAGATCTCCCTGCTAGGCAAGCATGCCAGCAGCAGGCAAGAAGAGGAGTATTGTTTGTGTGGTTTATCACCTTTATCCTCCTCCTGTGTCAGCCCAGCAGAGGTGAGATGAGAGTAGAGTACTTTTCTGGTGTTAATGTGACCTAGGGTGACTAAAAAGAAGCTCTCAGTGACAGCCACTGATAAGAGCTGTCACTAGTATGGCTTACTCAGCACTCATTCGGTGGACGTATGGTACAGGCATGTGCCTTTAAAGTTTCTTGAGAACGATTCCCTCGGTTGCACATATGAACGTCTTAGGAATTTGTATAAGACAAAAGACCGTAAATAGCGATGGCACTGGCGATTGCAGTGAAAGTATGCTGTAGAGTGAGGGAATTAAGAAGGGTCAGAGGTCACAGCATACTAAGTCACACTCCCCTCCACTCCATGGAGAGCGACTGCGGCATCTAGGGACCCCGGTGGGGAACAAAGGATGAAAAATGAGAGGTGCACGGAATTTTGATGAGATGAGGGAACAGGCTGCGTTATAACAAAGATCGTCACAACATGCGCTCTGCCGCTTGATTACAAAAGGGAGAGAAGTGTGTGAGGCGTTTGATTACATGTCCCAGCAGAGGCCATTAGGGGTTCTGCTTGTAGGATGGCATCATTTACACTCATCTGATCTGTTGTCTGTGCTGATGAACAAACAACGATTGCGTGAATCATCCCGGGCACTAGGGGGTGCTCTTCAGGAAAATAATATGGATGTCAGTTCTGCAGAGTTTTTTTTTTTTTTTTTTAAGTTGTTACAGTCTCCTATCGTAACTGTCGCTGCTAACACTGGTTCTATGTTGCCACAAGGTAGCACAATAAAATGGAGCATGTTTGAATCTCCCAGAGGAACCTGTGCAGGCTGGAGTGAAAACCGACTCTCAAGGTTAGCATCAATTGGACCTCCTCAACCCAACCAAGATGCATGAAAGGAATTCTTAATGTCATAAATAACAAAGAAAAACAGCCTTGCCAGAACAGCTGCTTAAGATTGATTTTTATGCACATGCATTCATTTGAAATAAAAGAAATGCTGTTTCAGTGTTAATTACCAAAGATGAAAGGAAGTAGAATGTGCAAGGCAATGAACTTTGTTTAAAGGCGCAGCAGCACATGGCTCATTCAGGGACATGCTAAAATGAAATCTAACCCCATTTGTGTGAGTATTGAAAGTGAAATTGTGTTTATACTATGAAAAAAAGATGCACTCCTTTGCACATGTCAGGCTCGACACAGTAATTCAAAGAATCGGGCAGCAGAGCCGACTAAACAATGTGTGTCCTAGACAATGTGTGTGTGTGTGTGCATGTTTCCCAGCTGGAGCAAAGGGGTTAACTGGCTGTGGAGAGATCCTTGACCTATCTGAGATGAGCTCCCCGCCCCCTCTAGCAATGTGGAATATCTGATTGCTGATTATGAGTTTATTCCCCATCGTGCTGAGCCTTTTGCATGTCAGGATCCATTCCTCCCCAGCTGAACTGATTAAGGAGCTGGAGATGATGCTACAGCTCTCAGCGATTGCTGAAAGACTCTCAGAGAGCCTGGTAATCTGGAGTGCAGCTGGCAATCACCCACCACTGACTTTTTTTTTTGGGAAGCTTTTGGGGTTGTTTTGTTGTTTTCAAGTGGGTTTTTTGGCATATTGTTGTCTTTGTTCCCCTGGGCTTCTTGTTTCTGGATGAGAGCTTTCCTAGTGCTGAGCACAGGTCCTTGTCAACCTGGCTGCTCAGCTCAGCCTAGTCCAGCCTCAACAACAGCAGCGTCAGCATAGACCCTCGCTCAAAGTCTCAGGATGTGCTTATGATCACCCTCTTACAGGAGCCTAATTTGGGCAAAAAAGGGATGTTCATCTCTGATATAAAAAAAAACAAAAAAAAAAAACTTTGCTCATTTTCAGAGCTCCCACAATCCAATGAACGGGACAAAGGCATCAGATAAATTGAAAGAAATAGCTCCTCAAAAAATGTATCCTCATGTAAAGCTTTAAGGGTTTACGTGGCGTTCAGTGGATGTCTGTCGCAAGGAAACAAACAGTTTTCTAGCAAAAAGACTGGCACGATGGCTTTATTTGCTTGCAGGGATCTGTCGCTTAGTTACAAATCAGCAGCTGTCGTCTCTAAGTTTTGTTTTTGTCAATAGTTGGAGGGGAGAGGAAGACAGTCGTGTTCCTACTGCGCTGATGGCTGTTTTAATGCCTTTAATGTGTGACTTGGGGCAAGAGTGGAGGGATCTGCCCAAATAGAGCATTCTCAATTACTGTCAAAGCTGTACAGCCCACTTCTAATGACATCCCACTGTCAGACACACCACCCACAGTTTCACAGCTTATAGCTTACACTCTTAAATGGTTGGTACCCATTGAAAATACAGTCAATACAGCATACTGTCCAGTCAAGACACAAGCTCAAAGGCAGATTCACAAAGCCTAATAAACTGAAGAAGAAAGCTGCCATTTGGTCTCGTATCGGAAGTTTTTATGATATGTTTCCATTCCTGGATCTCTAGTCAACAGGAAAGAAAATAGAGTTACAAATATAGCACCATCAGTCCCAGTAAACAAATGGCTATTGTCTGAGCTCTTCTTCCTTGTGTAAATGAAACGTTTTATGTTGTTACACTGCTGCAACGAAAGGCACCAAACATGCTCCATGTGAGAGTAGAAACCACAGTGTCTGAGAGGTGGTGCGTGGGAAGCTCCTCCCAGACTGTGTGTGTTTGTTGGAGGGTATACCATTTGATTCTTTTATGAAGCAGGAAATGTGTATATGAAATACTTAAAAAATCTATTGCATTGTAGTATTCAAGTGATTTGTTTTTTTTAGGGACTGAATCGCAGCCACAGATCAAGATTGTAGTTTCAGTGGCATTTCTTTGTTGCACAGACAAATTCCCACTCTTAGCATTTCCTTCTCATCATGCACTTCATTCAGCCTTATTGTTCTAGATCATTTCAGCTGCCGCTGTGGATAAACTAAAGGTAAGAGGATAAACAATCAAAGGTGTGATGGGAGATCCTCAAACTGAGGGTGATCAGAGTACAACTACTGTATGCTTGACATACCTTGCCCACTAAGGAAGTTGTTTTTTTTTTTTTATCTTTTGACACATGATTACATTGGGCCTTTCAGCTTTGATCTCAGCATGGATTTTTTTTTTCTCCTCTTGATGTGGGATTATTATAATTTATACATAGGGGATTTTGCTGTTTTTTTTTTTTTTTTTTTTTTGAGCCTCAACAAACCTGAGTAAACATAGTATACAGTACATAGCAGATTAACATTGTATTCATCTACACATTCTCATTAGCAAGCCCTAAGGTAATTAATCAGAGACTGTGGTATATAAGGAGATAGACATCGTTCAAATAATTTATTCCTTTCTACTCTTAGCGAGTGTGAGAAAAAGTGTCTGATCAATTCCTCCCTTAGATGTAGCTCTTTGAAGACACGCAGTGTCTTATGAGAGCACACCCACAGTATTTATTCTCTAGAAACTGAAGGCTGCAGACCTTGCATACTGTACAAACATTGCAGAGCATTGTTGCCTCATCCTAATAGCACACAATTCCCCCTAAATAAAGGAACGCTATAAAGCCAATTAAACCCAGGTGTAAAACGTTCAATTTGCTGTTTGATGTCGCAGCACTGCAAGGCTCTGTTTGGCTCAGAGCTTGCAGTTTACTGTAGATGTTCAGAAAAAATGGTCTACTATAGGTATTTACACTAAAAATACAGAAGGCCAGAAACTAAGCTTTCTGTGCCTTTCTTTTTTCCAGGAAATGGACTAAACTTTATGAAAGCAAGAGAAAACACATCTCTTTACTGTGTGTACTGCATATGCATTTAGGAGGATTGCACAAATAACCAGACAATGAGAGGTCCAGTTTCACATGGAAATTTACCATTAAAAATATCTGGCAATGCTAGCTGGCGTGATCACATTCATAAAGTAAAGTAGTAAATTCACTTTCTGATTCAGTGCCACCATTCAAGATCCTTGCCTGAACATCATTTGAGATTAACCGGGATGCAGACAAGGCAATTGTACTATCTACCCTGCAGTTAGCCGATGACCCACCCTTCCTCCCGAGTCACTCCTATCCACTTGACAAATTCAGTTTTCACTACATACGCAACAACGAGAAAATAATTGCTCCCGTATGGTGGTGTAGCCAAAATAATTTCGATTCCAAGTGCAGTGGTGTGGTTGCCTACCAGTCATATCATCGTCATATATAGCAAGCTTGATTGCTGGCTAATTGCAACCATTGTAAATTAGTTTTGTTACTACATGAATGTGCCTGGAGGGCAGTCTCAGTCACGGATTGAGTGATTAGTAGCTTCCCTGTAAATCACATGCTAACTGTGAGCATTAAATGCCCGCGCTGCAAACCACAACGCAATTTCAGAAGATGTACAGTTTGCCCATAATTTCTCTAAAATCTACTATAAACACCTTTTTATTGTTGATTCTAACAATTATTTTATAATTTCCAATACTTTTTCAAGAGGTAGATGACTGTAATTCCAAACCATATCTTGCACTCTTACTGTGCATTGGCTCTGTGTCTGAAATTAGAAACGTGTACGTTTTGTTTGGTCCAGAATTTTCAAAAGATTCTGGCATTGTGAATCTTTTATTTTCCTATAAACATGCATTAACATGAACAGGTTTGCGCGAGTTTTTTTTATGTCGGTTCTATCACACAAAAGGAAAAAGCAGCGGTGGTGTATTTCCAGCAGCTCAGCTTCTCTCCGAGGCAATCCAGCGATTGTTCAGTTTATATTGTAAACTGAACGTTATCCATAGGCAACAGATATTTTATGGCTGTTACTGATGTATGTTTGTAAGATAGATTTGATGTCACAATAGCACATCCCTTGAGGAACCACAAAAGCCTCCAATGACGCAGGGTTTATTTTTAAAACTACAGGAAGGCTTTCTGCAGATTAATTCCAGTGTACAGTTTCTCATTGTGGGAGAAACAAATTGGGCTTTTGCGGAATTAGTGTGTTCGCCGCATAAATCTCAAATCTATTCCTGAAACATACGATTGCGTTTAATGTGATTGGATGCTACCGCGTTGCCTTGAAGTAAAAATGGAAGCAAACTTTCCCGACTGGATTAGAGCTCGAAGTGCAGTAATGATGGCTCGGTGGTTCTCCATTGACCCAGGTGTGTTGTCTAAATACAATATGGATGTGCAGGGCTGCCTGTGTACTCCAGTGCTGGGAGACTATTTGCTGAAGGTCATTTGGGATCATAGCGTGCCATTAATAATTCCTGAAAGCATCCAACATCTCCATCTGTTCTGCTGCATCCATCGCTCCACTTCAAAGACAAAGGCAGCATCTGCAGGTAAGCATTAAACCTGCCTCCAGGCTAAGATGTTGGAGGTGGGATTCTTTGTTGAGAGAACATATCTCTGGTCATCAAGTCATGCTGCTCATATATTAGCCAATTAATGTTTGTATGTTTGCTCACACAGCTTGAACCTATGAGCACATAGGTACACAAAGACTTGCACACTTAACTGTGTATTATGGCTACTGTGCGTGTGTGTGTGTGTGTGTTTTTCAGCTTTCGCTGGCTGAATCCAGCATGGCACAGTAATTCCACACATACCCTTGCAGGCTACAGGCCTCTCTACAGGGATGCAATTACCACCCTCCATCGAGTCTAGCCGGTCAGCTTGACAAGGTGTTACCGGAGAAATTATCAAAGCTGATTTTAAACGAAGCATTTAATTACGTGCATTGTGTGTGTTTCTGCGAGCGTGTATGTTTGTGTAGCTGACCAAATCACGTGCATTCACCTGTGCGCAGGGCAAACAGTGCAGTAAAATCTAAACAGGTCTCAATGACAGGCCCACTTCAGACACGCAGGAGTCCTGCAGGGAGTAAATGGATGTTTGGCAGTGGCATGTGCTGCCCAGGCCTGGTGGGCGCAGTGGGCGAGGAGGCAAGTGCCTGGCTGAGTGAAAGATGGTAGTGTGCAAGGAGAGTGTGTGCACACAGCTGAGGCTGTGACAGAAAACAGTGAGAGTTCTGCTCCTGCTGCTTCATCTTCCCCTGCCAATGATAGATCTCCGCTTTAATTTTGTTAATAGCACGAGTCCGGCACTCACGATGGAGTCATGAACAGCAATTCCACCTGCTTTGAGCTCAGATTGAGCTAAATATTAGCTAAGATGTGCCTGGTTCATTTGGAAAAAGAGGAACCAGAAGCGTAGTTTATATGAAGATATTTCATAATTTACCGTGGCATAGAGAGTACAGCACATCATTCGACGATGCTTTGAATTATTAGTGCTTCATCCCTTCATATGTGGCCTGCTGAATAAGCACCTGTGCCCATGAGTAACTCCACCATCTTTCAGCCATGGGCTCTTGTACTGTACTGTAGGGCTGACCAGTGAGTCTACTCAAATCACCATCAGTTCCAAACTGCTTAGCCTGGCCAATTTGAATTTCACATCTCTGCTGACTCATAACCCTGTCAGGACCATTCTTCTTTATCATGTCTGTGCCTCCGGTGGACTCTCATCACAAGCAATAGGAATTAATTATTCAGATTAGAAACCGAGCCACAATTACTGTGATTTTTGTCAAAGGCTTTGTTTTGGCTTAATGTTGATATCTGATCGGGACATTACCGCGCAGCCAAGATTGCCTTTTCAAAGCAATTATTTTGCTGTATTTATTCATTCATGACATTTCAGCAGAAGTTAATGGCGGTGTCAGAACAGGCAGGAAAGCGAGCAGGAAATGATTTTGGCTAATGACACACTCTCAAAGTAGTCAGGTAAGAGCGAGTGCGCCGGCCGCTGCACTGGACAGCGGCTCAGATCAACATGATAAAGAGCGACTGATTGAGCTGCGCACATCCACAGGAAGCTGAACGTTGGGGTTCAAGGTTATCTGGACAAATCAGACTCCTGTTTCCATTCATCTCCTCCTCACCCACCAGCCAGCCCTTCCTGGGCAAACCAGCAAATTAGCAATTCTGATGTCTGCAAGCAGGTCTGGCAAGGGAATGCCTGTGAATCCTAATGCCATGATTAAACTTTCATATCCGTCCGGGGGAAGTGCTGCATATACAAAATAAGCAATCTCTTTTTATTTTTCAGCACTTTAAGTAAGGCTGTTGAGATGAGCAAACATAAACCCTTCAACAGGGTTAAATGGACCAGGCCAAGTGTGTATGTGCAGGGGGGTGATCCTTTACACAAATCTCTCAAGTCTTTGTCTCTCTTCAATTGAATTAATTAGTATCGATATACTTACCATAAGACACTGCATTTGAGTTTGCATGCTGCGGTAGTCATTTGCATAGCAACCATTATTCTACTGCATCCTTGCATCTGTAAAAAGGCCCAACCCCCAATCCTCAACACTGTAAATGTTACTTCTTGATGTGGATTAACATATTAAATGGTAATGTTTAGGGAACTGGAATACCCAGGCAATGTTACGCTCCCTTGGCTGGCCATGCTGAGTGGATAGGAGCAAACGTGAGGGACAGGGAGCCTCAGTCCAAACAGCGAGCCAGGCCTGGATGTGGCCATTATGTAAGATGGTCTTATCAGGCTCTACCTCCTGCTGAGCCACAGCCTAGCTTTCCTCTGCTCCCCCTTCCTGGTGCTCCCAAAACATGGGCCTTCATTAGCAGGGCTAAATATCCCCGTTCTCTGCAATCTCTATCATTTCTTGCCTTGAGGCAATCCGATAATTACCTGTTCTCATTTCCCCTCCTTCTGGCCAGCAGGGAAGTGTTCTGACTTGCATTAGTTTGCATGAAATATTATCAGAATATTGCACATTTCTCCATCCTGCAGCCTCTGACACAAGAAATATGGAGTCACAGGAGCCGTGATTGACAGGTGTCTGTCTTTCATGTTCCTCTGAGAATAACCGCTTTGTTCTGGAGTTACAGCAAGAATTCTGATGGAAGGAGAAATGAGCATGTAATGTGTATAAAAGCTTTGGTGCTTTGTTTAACCTCCATCTGCCATTATTTCCGGGCAGCATTGTTACGGCGCTACGCCTTCCTTTGTTACCTGTATCGTAGGTGTAAAAGAACTCAGGGATTTTCAGGAAATTCAAACTCATCAGTGAGTTTTCCCTGCAGAAGACTGTCAGCGTGAAAATAGAGTAGCATCTTCCTCTCTGTTAATCCTGTGAGGGTTTTTGGGGAGACTGATGAGTACACAGCATACAGTGCCTGGGAGGGGAAGGCATCTTAAGTGGTTATGGTCAGTGTTATGGTCAGAAGGCCAGAAATTCCATCCAGCTGCACATATTCTGTCTCATATTATTTATTCCTATCTGTAATAATATTCAGCGGCTCTGGCTCAGGAGATGGATAAGCTTTACCACTAAAGGCGAGAAGCTCCACTCAGCCTAACCTCTGCGGTCAGTAGAAATCATGTATGATACCTCTAATAAGCAAGAAACTGCATCTGATCTTGATATGATGCAGTACAGTTCTCTTTTTTCCGTTATAAATGTCTGCTGCTGAAGTGCACACATTCCTACTTCAAATACTGCTGTTTTTAGAAGGTAATGTCATGCATGGTATTTGCCAAAATGCATCTCTGTTTTATGGCACGAAGCCACGAATATGACACTGTTTGCCAGCGAAGAGACTGATTGTAGCCAATTTAAGAAAAGTCTTTAAATGTCACTTGTGGATGCGTATTGAAATCTTAAAGGAACTTGTCTGTTAAGCAGCGGATCCGACTGATATGGAGTTGTTGTTGATGCGTGAGCTTAAGCCCATTCAGTGTCTTGCCTTGCTGTGGGAAGCAGTGATGATTTTGGACTTTGTGACGGTCACTTTAATCTCTAATGAAGGCTCGTCCCTGGCTCTGCTCAGCCCTCTGATAGCACAGCACTCGTAAACAGGGCTGTCAGGGGGATTGCAGCGCTAGCAGTGCAAATGGCAAAGAAAACCCTAGGGACCAAGCCATGCTAGCATTATGGTCTAATTCAGATATAGCCCGGAAAAGACATATGAGAAAATTCTTCTACTTTGCCTTGCTAGCTTACTGTGTGGCTGAATCACAGACTACCTCTGAACTCGCTTTTCCCTTTCCCTTTTTTTTTTTTTTAAAATACCCACATTAGTCCAAGTAGATGAGTTACATTCCGGTGCTGTCAGCTGGTCAACACATCCTTCAGGATAATCTGAGTGGAAAATACCATCAGTTCATCTGTTCATTTCAGCTGCAAATAAACACTCAGCTTTCAAGATTGCATCACAAATTGACCATAAAATGTGTGTTTCTAAATTCAGTCACGCTGCATTATAGCATATGCTTCTTTTAGTTTTACCGTATTACCATACAAATGAAGACAATTTCATGTTTAACATTTAGTTCGAGATGTAAATGTGTGCTCAAATGATTCTGTGAAACTGATTACTGGTTGCTCTGTGTTCTGACACATCCTGTGCTCATGCAGCATGTGCGACAGCTGGTTAGTAATTAGAATAATCTTCTCCCTGGTAGTGATTTAGCTTTCATGACTGCAGCTTACCTCAAATTGAAAATAAATTTATAGATAAATGCCTTTGCTGTTCCAGCAAATTATACCGCTGTAACTCAAAGGAGCCAAGTTGTTTATTTTGGTAGTAAAAGAGCAATCAGAGAAAACAAACAAAGCGCTTTATGAGTGCTGTCAGATTAATAATGATGCTACCCAGCGGTGATGATACAAACGATTATTTTTCAGCACACTCTACCCCACCTCATCATGGTAATTATAGATACTATATCATTATTATATCAAGTATTCACTACAGATTATCAAGATAATTGAAGCTTGTTCCAGGATTGCCAAGTTCACTGTGCTGCCAATAAACTGGAAATTACTGTGCGGGAGAGAAAAACACACATTTTGTTATCCACAGGAAAGCAGCGGCGAATCAAATCTCTGTATTTTTTTTTATTTTTTATATAGATATGTGTATGCACACAAGGGTACACACGTATGCACATAAACATCAGTTGACAGTGTTAAGATGAGGCTATACATGTGATACATTGTTTTTGTCCGAGCTTCTGTTCTGGTGTATCTGGGCAAATCCTGTGGTGATGAGGCGTAGAATCTGTCATGGAGAAGGCATAAGCCTTTCATATGCATAGTAGAGATAAGAGGCAGCCATTTTATCAGGCGAGCTGTCGCTCCAACATGCTTGCGTGTTATGTGTCCCCGGGAGCGCCTCCAGAAACATGTCCCTTTAATGACACGGCGCTCGCTCGCCAAGAGGGACGCCCAGTTTGTTCCGAGCGCTAACCTGACAATTATGCCAATTACACCAGGCAGCAATGTTGACAAACACACCAGGAGAACTGTTGCAGTTGATTGGTAGCTGTGTTCCGAAGTCCCCCGCTGTGACCTCTTCTGTAATTTAACTAGCATGGAGGAGAATTGCAACGGGTTTTCTAGAAAATTCCCCGAGCCTTGTGTTCTTTTGTAACGGAGCGATGTTCGTGCCAAACTGAACAGGCAGAGAAATGGATCTAGTGTGTCAAGAAAGCAGAGAGAGAGAGAAATCATTCTTCCTGCTAGTCACCGCTCTATGCAATTTGTTTCGATTCATAAAGAGTGTCGCCTTTCCTGCTAGGTCAGATCAACATGTAGAAAGTTGTTGTTGCTGTGGATCATATTGTCCCCTGAGGATTAGATCCCAAATACTGGCCCAGCACCATTAGCTGCTCCTTTTGTAACTCTTAAAGAGCACCGCTGTTGGCACCTGAGTATGAAGTATGAGACAGGAGACACTGCCAATATGGAAGCGTATTAACAATACGGTGGCTTCTCACCTGCTACAGCGTGAATCGTGATTGCTTGGTTAGAATACATAAAGGCTTTTTCAGCAGGTTTTTTTTTTTTTTTTTGAGCAAGAACAGCATTGTACTGCATCAGCCTATTTGCAAAAAAAAAATCGGTTTTGATAAGCACGCATCTTTTGAAGGGAAAAAAAAGATGATCCTTTTATTTTGCACATTAACTTCCAAGCACAGCACATGATTTTTTAATTTCTGTCTCGGAATAACAAGGCTCCACATGACTGACATCAAGTTGTAAGCGAACCTTATAAAAACCACTGGTGCAAAGTTACTACACCAGATATTTTTGCCATGATACTACAGTATTTCCTTGCTGAACAGTAGGATATGTTTCCTGTGGATATATTTTTCCTTTTTAGCTGTGATACAACACCTTGAAAGGAGCTTTAGAGGCAATAACAACCGCAGATTATAGTTTAACACCGAGGTCAGGAACTATTCTATAACAGTTCACATGAGCTTCGATGTGGTCATGTAAGCACAAGGCTGTTGTGCCATGAGCGTGGTTTGTATTTCAAGTTACCTTACAGCTGAAGTCAGACCTGGTTAGTGTGAAGTGTCAGTGCTCACTCAGAGCATACTATATCTTTCGTAAGAGCATGGTGCTACAAAAAGAACAAACAGGAAAGCAGGCGGTCGCCTCTACTGGCCTGGCCGAAGTGAACAGAGCTCAGTCCCTGCGTGCTCCCCTTCGTCTCACACTTCTCTTACATAACGTGGTGTTAAGCTGGAGTTAGCAAACATTAGAGGTCAGCTGGTTATTGGGACAGTGGGAATGTAGTCATTCACTGGAGCGCTATTTACAGCAGAAAACTGAGTTTGCTGTGTGAGGCAAACAAAGGCTTTCCTCCTGCCATTTGTTAGGAGTTTAAAAATGACCATTTTTTCGGGTGTGTTTTGGGTGACTTTAGTTCATACTGCAAATTGAATGTAAAAGCTTGTAAAACTAGAGTGACGCGACTTCTATTCTGTCCATGTCTCTTTACCATTGCCCTTTGTTATGTTCTTTGGATCTTTCCATGCCTTGAGGACATAATGTTTTCCTATTACGTTATCGTGTTAGCGCCGTCTAACCAGTGCTGTCTGTTAGAAATGTCTGATGTCCCTTAACAATGAAGGCGCAATGATTTACACCTGTGTTTGATGAAAAGAGGCTGGGGAATCCATTAGTGTCCATCTAAATTACATCAGCCAAACCACTGACACCAGCCTGCAGTCCACTGCCAGCTCATTGATTAAGAACAGTTTCCAATGGCCTTATGTAACTGGCCCTTTGCATTAGTTCAGCAGTGTTGCTGCTCTCCTGTCAGAGGCAAGATGGGCCATTTGTAAAATACATTTTTCTCTTGTCAGAGAGAAATGCCTAAATGAAATAAAAGCTACCAAGATTAAACACCACATTTTTTTAACCCAGTGACTCACCTTCCTGAATTGGGAGTGAATAATGTAGGAACAACTGCAGAGGGTAGGCAGTGTGGCAGATTTGTACATCATGGTACTGTAGCATGCCACACAAAAGGACCGGATCATTCAGGAAGTCGTAAAAACACATCACCCTGTCCAATTATTAAAGACGAAAACAGCCCGCACTTCTGTGCAATTTCTGAGATGTTTTCAAGGCGTCGTAATTATTGACAACATGTGAAAACCAAATTTAGATTGCCGTTGGAAGTCTCCATCTTAAATCAGTCAACTCTTCTTTAAAAAACACCCCTTTGGTTTTGATAAAAGAAAAAAGCAACGTCAATCAGGTGAACTAATGGGAATGTGCATTTTGTAATTCACTCAAAGAGAATGGTAAATTGAAAAGAGTTTGCAACCTTTTAACACACTCACACACACCAGCGCTGACAGTCAAGCTCCATTATCTGACAGCTGGAGAGGTTAAAAATAACTGTGCTCGCAGCAAATTAGACGTATCATTTGGCTTCTAAGTGAGAGATGAATCTTTGTGTGGATGCTCCTGCCATGCCGTGACACAGGGGCAATATATCAGGCTGTGTTTGCCTGTCTTTCTCATAAACTCCAAATGGAATTGTAAACAGATGAAGCAATTTTACACCAAATGTATTCTCTCTGAGTCGCTCCTATGCTACAGTGAGAAACCCAGCTACCATAGACACATACATTACTGCCCCGTGCACTCTCAAGCCAAAGTACATAAATCATAATTTGGCCGCCTGCAGGATTATTGCTATCGCTCAAAGCCAATCCTTGAAGTATTCTGTATGTTGCTTTTTTATCTGACGATAAATCTAATATTATTGCACATACGACTTTTTGATCCCGCTGTCTGTTATTGCACCGCTCGTACATGAAGGCAGATGCTCACATGCTCCGAGTCCAGGCGCACGCATACGCAACCTATAAACATGCAAGGATGAGCTGGTAGGAATCTCCATTCTGCTTGTCACAGTCAAGTTTTCCATGTCATTCAATAGCACCTTGCCCACTTATGCATGCATTTCATGTCAGGTGTTGGAAGGTGGGGTGTCAGCTTGTCTTTAAGATGGTAAAAGAAGTGTAACTGTGAGATCCTTGTTACTGTAAGTAAGTACAGAGATTTCCATGGGAGGTTTAGGTGACAGCGAAGGTGTAGCATTTCCTCTAAATACCTAACAACATCATTGTTAATTCATAGCTATTTAATCACTTACTAGAGTAAGTGCAGGAAGGATGATCTTTGTGTCATGTTGTCTCACAAGGTAATCTCTTGTATTTCCTTGCTTAAGACCCATGCTCTAAAATTGTCACTGCCTGCGTGCAGCCGCATTCACCCCCCCGAGTTTCAAGATGAGTTTTAAGTCTGCATATTTACCGAGCTCAGTCTGCTTGACATGATTTATCTCATCCAGCCTAACTGACAGGTATTGATGTGATACAAGGATAAATGCAGTAGATTGATGGAATTAAAGCCTTCCCTATTGTTCCCATGCTGTGCATCACTGACACATGTGAGACTCATGTCTCTCATTAAAGAAAATAAATGCTTCAGGCATCCTCCCTCCAAAAGCATCCCATTTGCGTATGCGCTTGCACGCGCATGCCTCTGTGTATGTGTGTGTGTGTGTGTGTGTGGGAAGATATCTCAGTTGTTTTCCCTCTCTATAATCTCTCCCTCCTTGCACAATGGATTTAGCCTGGCCTTGAATGGGAGCGAGTACAAATTGCAGCTGACTCTAAACAGCAGAGCATTCACCCTGTTGACATGGGCTTGGACATGTGATTACATTAAACAAAGGGGCAAGACCATTGATTATTTAATTAACTTTCAATTATTGCTTGTGAAAAGGACAGGATCGTGGCTACGAGCGTGGCCGTGCTCTGGTGTTATATACCCCCCCCCCCCCCCCCCGGGCAATCCTGCTTGCTTCTTATGATGCATCTAAGCCACTAAAGAAATCTAATCTTAACTATGCAAAAATAAAAAAAAAAGGGGGGGAGAAAGAGAGAGGAAGGGGGAAGCTTTTTCCACTTTACGTGTACGGCAGGCACTTGGCTGTGCATCTAAATTTTAGGAAGCTAGTGTTAACTCTATATTTGGATTCCACTGGAGTGGATTAAGGATTCTTTACTGCAAACCCACGGGATTCTGGGAGACATAAAAGAGGAGACTGTTTGCATCCATGCTATACAAATAATTGCAGGTTTCAAATCGAGTGTAATTTCAAGCCCCAGCTATATGGGAGAGTGTGGGCTTTGATGTACAAATCCACAATTCATGGGGGATTAGCACCCCAAAGGTTAGCAGTTGCTAATTACAGGAGATTGGTTATACATATCTAACAAGGCAAGAAGACAGCCTTAATAAATGTGAGGATTCATCAGGAACAAGGATAAGCGTCTGTGATAAGCGGACATGTATTTGAATCACCATGGAGTGATACCCTGTAATGCCCTTCTTCATACAGTGAGCAGACAAAAGGACGGTTTCTTCTATTGTCTTCACAAACAGCAAACCCTTATGTGATATGAGATTTTTTTTGAGATGCATTTGTGAACCCAGATTTGTGCAATCATATAAATTAACCTCTCAGATATTTTTCCTGTGTCTCTTACTGCAGCAATTGCTCTTTTACTGTACTTTGCTTGCAGCGTTCAGTGCTGAATTACCATAATCCTTGGTTCCCTTCCACAAACCACCACTGGCTAAATGAATCTATTATTTTTGCCTGGAGCCATAAAGATGCAACAAAATGCAACGCATTGAAGGGAATGAAACTTGTAATAAGCCGCACATTTTCTCTATAATAGCCTATTGACAACACTCTTACTTCTTACCTATAGTTGCAAGTATCGCTGCACTTGACCTTTAATAATCTAAATGTTATATGCTTAAAACATCCCATCATACCCTGAACCTTTCCAAGAAGAAAAAAAGAAAAGAAAACTAATAATTCAGTTCTGCACACAGACATTTAGTCAAGCTCCGGCTCGCTGGGCCTGTGTGTTGTTGATTCCCCTGACCAACAAAAGCAGACCTGGCCAGTGTGGCCTTGTGTTTTCATATGGCCCTAAATTAAACATGTCCGAGCCAAGGCAGGCACTTGCTCTGCCGCAGGAAACGCTTTTTCATCTCCTAATGAATGTGCCTGAGGGGGTCCCACAGGGGGCTCCACTTCACCCCTCATTAGGCGGGGTGCTGCCTCTGCCTTCATGCTGAGGAGCAACCTCCTGGAGAGGGGCCTCCCACTTTATCTGAACGTCCCACGCTCCCCTGCCCCGGACCAGTGGTCTACCACTCCTGCTCTCTCTCTCTGTCTCCTTTCTCACTCTCCATCTCTCCCTGTCTCCACCACTTCCAACTCGCCACAAAGCAGCTCGTCTTATAGTCGCAGACCAGGGATGACAGGGATGAGAGGAAGGTCTGTGCTCCTAATGTCATTTTAATGGCCTTGTTTGGTCTGTTGTGGTCGTGATTTATTGCCGTACACACACTTCTAATGTTCTCCTAGATGTCTACTTGACTTGCCTTCCTCACAACAGGTCAAATAATTTATTGTTTTAGAACTCCAGTTGAAGAATGGTTTGACAGACTAATCAGCGCTGCATTGAAATCTCCACTTTCTTCCAAACATGCTGTCTTCATTATGGCCAGAGACAGACATGTGCATTATGTAAGGAACAGAGGGCCAGACGTGCTGTGTAGTAGCCCTCAGCGAAGAGCTGAAGAACTGTGCAAGGACTTATGCCCTGCTCTGGCTTAGAAGTTCCTTTCTGGTGCAGCGCTGCAAATACCCACTGTCATGTGGAAAATATTGACAGCTTCCTTAATGAAGCAAACAAAGCACTGACAATATTCCTTTCTGTTGGAAGGCAGCGGGAAGGGAAGGAGGGACAAACTGGCAGTCAGCTGACTCTTTGAGCCTTTGCATGGTAGCAGAGCTGATTGTTATTCCGGGGCTTTTGGGATGTGTTTATGCAATCATTAATCTTGGCACTTGTTTATTTGCCTGGGATTAGAGCACCACGGTGCATTCACCGGCAGTTAGGGAAGCTGGTTCACCAGAAGGTAGCACCGAGTGCTCAGGTCCACTGCAAGCAAAAGCGTGCAAGGAGAGAAGCATGCTTTGCGCATGGCTGCTTAATCCTGCCATGTTAAACAAAACCAGGCCAGTGTTTGTAGGACTGTGAAAACAGCAGTGCAGGGGGGAATGTGCATCACATGCTGTAAGCAGTCTGTGAACTCTGTGTGGCAGTAGACACTCCTCGTGCACCCCTGTCGTCTAGGAATGCCTTTCATACGGTCTGCTCGACTGGAGAGGGAGAGTGAGGACGTCAGCGGAGCTGCTCTGCAGCTCCTTCACAATGAAAGAAGAAATCATTGCAGAAGAATGCTTTATATTCAGTCTAAACTTGTTTCCCAAACAGGCATCGTTTTAGAAACTAATATAGATGGACTTTTAAGCTCAGTCGCAATACAGTTTTGAGAAAATCCACAGGGTTTTAAAAATGGGTTTTATGACCTCAAGGAGGGGGAGCATAAAGGAACAGGTAATCCTTCAATTTACTTGAAAATGTTATAATCACTAAACTGGGAACTGTAGATTCAGTGGCAGAAGAAGTATTCAGGTCCTTTACTTTATTTAAGTAAAGCCAACAATGTTACAAGAAGAGAACCTGCATTCAAAACCATACGTAAGTAAAAATAAAAATTCTGTAATATCATCATGTGTATAACATCACTGTCCTGTAATAACCATATTTCTAAACTCTTTTATGTATTTTGTCTTTTATGGCCTCATAAAAAAGTATTGACTTTTTCAGCTTTGTGACAAATTTCCTGTGAGACAGGGGGATTTAAATAGTTAAACAGTGTCTTAAGAAGAATGAGAAATAAAAGAACACTTGATCCTTTATTTTATCTAAAAAAAAAAAAAAATACATAAAGTAAAATTCAGAATCACCTAATTTGGAAGTACATGGTTTCCCTGGACGGGAAGGATATCAAAAAAAATACTCTTAATTATATTTATTGATCAGATGGAGTAACATAATCTAGTAACTGAAATAGTGAGAGAAGTGTAGAGGAGTATAGCAAGTACAAATTGCAACATTAAATGTACTCTGCATGGACATAACTATATAATACATAAATGTAATCTGCTCCCATCAAGCATAACATATATTACATGATTAGTGATAAAGTGACATATCAGTGCACTGACATATTTAAACAAGCCATTGACGTTCATTGCCTCAGTCCTCTTATCACAGACTTTTACACTGCCAGGAGCAAAATGAAATAAACAGATTGATTTGCAGAATGTCTTGAAAATTTCATCACAAGTAAATATTTTACACGGTTACGATCATAACATTTCAGTTAAATCATTTTGAACATTTAGTGGCGGTGAGGATAAATGATGTGTGATGGAAGTGTTCGCAGTCACTTATTAAGACACTAATAGCCATGGGCACAATATATGGATTAGATCATTTCTCTGTCTCACTTTAATTTGCTCTCCGCACCTGGAGAGGGCCTACAAAATCGTTCAAGGCCGAACAGTAGTGCTAGGTGTGTGTGTGTGTGTGTGTGTGTGTGTGTTTCTCACATGAGGCGAAAACAAAAAGTGGCAAAAAACAGAAAGAGTGAGCCCGGTGAAATAAGCTCTTTGAGAAAGCTCTTCTTCTGGGGCCCCATGACACCGGTGATCTGTGGAAAGGTTGGGTGCCTCTAGTTTCAGCTCTATCAAGCTCTGGATCTTTGAGCAGCAGGATTCAGTATCCCAGCTAATGTAACAAGGCTCATTTGTCTCAATCACACGTCCCTGGAAGTATCGGCTGGCCATTGATGTCATTCATCTTCCCTGTCCTTGCCTGCTCTTTTTCAGCTGATGAAAACCCAAGACCTTCAAGCAGAATGGTAGAGGTGCTGTAAAAAAGTGCTCATCAGCCCAGCCATAAAAAGTGTTGAGTAACAGAGGTGCCATTCATAAAACTTATAGACAATAACTTCACAGATTTTATTAAAAGTAGACAGACATGCACATGTTTCGGCGGCTGGCTTTTTAACTCTGAATATTCACTTTCTTTAACACATTGTCATCAAATGGTGAGAATGTTTTCTTTTATCTTGGCTCTTCCAGGAGCAGTTGTTTTTATCCATTATCTCACTCAGTACACAACATTCGCAGCTGACACATTCGGCCGTCCCGTTAGAGCAATCAGTGTTATTAAAATCATATGATCTCTTTCATTCACAAAACCACGGTACAAATAAAATCTATGTATGTATGGTGGAAAAAGTATTCAGATCTTTTATTGAAGATCTATTAGAATAAGAGTAATAGCATCAAATATGCTTGAATGAATTAAGTAAAGTACTAATAAGTACTAATAAGCATTAATAATATAAACCTAGTGGGTTAAAAAGTCTAAGTTTATAAGTATAAGTCTCTAAAATGTCATGTAGTAGAAGTGGAAGGCATAAAACTGAGATACTCAAATCAAGTATGGGTGCTGCAAATCTGGACTTGAGTACTACTTGAGTAGATGTACTTAGATACATTCTACTACTGATTTAGTTTACTGGTAAAGTTCACTTAGCCGCGGGTATTGGGCTAAAACGTTGCTGCCATTATGTGAGCTGGGAGTTTCCAGTACAAAAAAGATTAAACTGCAATAGAATAATAAATTATACATAATCCAATATGATGTAAAAGCTTTCATGTATTTCAAATTTCTTTCCACAATCTGGTATCCATTACATGAGGAATAATTCAGGGTGACATGTGCTCGGGTGTAACAAACATTGACAGGAAAGAGCACCATGATGTGAAGCAGCGGTTTGAGCAGAAAGCATCTGTATCGTTATAATGTTACCCGCTGCTCCGTGTACGTTACACACTAACCCCGACATCGTACTGTAAGATAAGGTATCACGATTTTTTTTAAGTATAGTTGTTAAGTGACACACACAGACTATGACTCTTCTGTATTTTCTTCTTTGTAGAGATATTGCATAATGACTTTTCTGTCATGCGTGCTTTTTTTTTTTCCTCCTAAAAAATGATTTCAAATGTTTTGGAATGAAGCTCACAACTTGATCTATTAACACGTGTGCAGCGCTGGCTCCGGCTGATGTCAGTTCCAATGGAAATACTGACTCGTGCTATAACTGGAGGGAGGCTTATGCTGAGCTTCCCTCTTCGATGGAGCAAATCAAGATCATGATTACTATCTGGCCCGTGCAGCCAGTCTGCGTTGTCTGGAAACATGTTTTCCTAAGGAGACCACAGAGGGACAATTACTGTCAGCTGAACTATTCAGCCTGCTCTCCATGTGTGTTCTGGCTGCGTGCCTCTGACCCACTGACCCTGTGCAGCAGCATGAGACTGGACCTCCAGCCTCCCCTGCATTTCCACACCCCCACAAGTACCCCCCTCCCCATTATCCACCATAACTGGCATCCAAATATGCACTTTGCAAACGTCTAAAATGCTCATACTCTGTCACCCCTCTGGCAAAAAAAAAACCAAAAACAAAAACGTGCAGGAAGTTGTATGGATGTAGGTTTTGATTTCTTTGTGTGAAACAGTAGAAAGATCCAACTCAGAAACCCACAGCAAGAATCCTGGTTGTCTTACCGAAACGCATACTAATACAGCAATTATAGGAGGAAGGAAGTCGGACAGTGTGGCAGTAGCAAATTCCCTGGTGCAATGGAACAAGGCTCTTTGTTGTTATGTAAAGGTTTTCTGTGTGTAATTGCAGTGGATGTTTTGAAGGATTCATTATTTATATATTCCTGTGTTTTTCTAAAGGAGCCTACTAGGCTGCCGTCCCTGCAGGGAGATGGGAGGGCTGAGAGGTGCTTAACGGAGGCACTGTACTAAAATTGAGGCTTTAACCGGTGCCTGCTTAGTTCAAGTGGTCAGAATATGGGTTCCAGAAGCATCGCATGATTCTCAGCTAAATCTTAGAATTCAAAACGGCAGCTCCCGCACCAGTCAATCAATCGGTCCTGTGTGATTTCAGCCTCAGTGATTTTTGAATTTCGGTGCATCCCAATGCGTTGCTGCACAGGGTATGAGTAAAGAAAAACAATGCACAAGCAGCTCTGACTCAGACTGACTAAAAACTTCAATATCCCTTTAAAAAATTCATATCATTATAATAAAGGATGTATCACACAATTGGATTTAAGAAAGGGTCCAAACCAAATGATCTAAATAGTTAGACAAAGCATGTAAATATTTGCAACACACATTTTTTATTTAGCTCTCGTGGCTCTCTATGACTAACTGGGGGCTGGTAGAATGCATAAGCGAGCGCTGTCTACAGATTGTATTTTGCCATCAGAGTAAACAGTGTGAGCTTTTCTCCCTCCTGGCACACGTGTACGCCCGCATGCACACGCTCGCACACACACACACACACACACACACACACACAGAAGGGGCGTGCCCTCCGGTCCCCAGCACCCGGGCACAACTTCACTTGTCACGGCAGACGCAGACAAGAAGGGAATAGGTGGGGGTGAGGGGGGGGGGAAGATGGATAGAGGGAGGTAAGCAGTGATGGGGAGAGAGATTTGAGCTCAGGTGGGGCAGACAAGGGAGGGGAGAGGAGCGCCGCACACATGCTACCCTTCATGGTGCTCGTCTGCTCGGTAAACCCAGGCTTTTGTTGTTTCCCCTAGAGTGCAGGCGCGCAGACTCCCAGTCAGGAAGCTCGTCAATCTTTGCCACAACAGCACATAAATTAGTGCCCAAATTACTGTTACGCCGGTGGAGAAAGAGACATGGAGAGAGATGTCTTATGTTGCGGTTTGGGAATACATCTTTCCTTCTCCTGCTCCCCCTCATAGAGGGTGTCAGAATGCACTTCAATAAAACAGTCAAGTAAATACAGGGAGAGACATGAAGAGAGAAACACTGCTGTGTTGTACAGGCATCTGGAGTTGGGCAGTGTTGAAATATTAATAGGCCTCACACACAAACAAACACAGAGATGTACGCATGAGTTCATCCAAAAAGCAGCCCAGGGCGATGGTCCAGACCTGAGCTTTAGCAAAGTCACTGCACTGCGATGAAGGAATAATAGGGAAAGGCTTAAAGAGCTCATCTTTTGAAACAGAAATATCTCTTCAAATATAGCTGGTCTCTAGTGAAGGGGATCACAGCTTAGGCAGCTAAATGATTGGGGGGGAATTAGCAAGAAGCAGCATAGAGACATCAAAATGTGTCAGTTATGTCCTTCCTTGCTCTAATCCCTCTGGTCAGTATATTTTTTGATGACTTCAGCGTGTTTACAGGTTGAATGGAAGCTGTTTAAAGTGATGATATATAGAGTTTTGGTCTGCAGGTGAATTTCTGTATGCCACTGTGTGCTTTCTTTGTGCTACAAACCAGCAAATGCCATTAGAACTAGCTCTATGGTAATATGCCAGCAGCTTCCGATCCCTAAACAAATAACACATTTATACTATTCAGCCTGTGTTCCGTGCCATGACTGTCCTTTGCCGCTGACATTCAAATAACCTTTCTTCTGCTGCATAAATGGGAATAAAAAAGTATTGTGTTGTGCGACTTCACATGACAGCGGAGCCCTGGCAGATGAAAAGAGGCAGAATTCTGATTCCAGCTCTTGTTAGGCTGTCGCCGCTCTACAGCTAGATCTGACTATCGCGGGTATCTGTTTAGAGAAGACTCTGTTTATCAACCGACAGCTGATCTCCAACGCCAAATGGGAAGTTCGCATCGCAAAATGAATCACTGCCTGTAACGACGGAGGAGCATTGCTCAATGCACATTTGCAAGTCAGTTCCCAGGGTGTTTGCATGTTGACCATGTGGAAATGTGCCGTTAAAAAAAAAAAAAAAAATCTGCTTTTGTTCAACTGTGCTGACGGCAAGACATGTGATCCTTATAAGCTTTTGTTTGTTTTTGTTACGAAATATTATAAAAATGTATTAATCGACACAGTTTGTCTGATGATAGAAGGATTGTTAATCTGTTCATAATGCTGTGTCGTGTCCAGTTCCTTACATAATCTCTGACATGAGCCCACTGGCTTGCGTCACTCTGTCATTGACAGCTGTCAACGCAACATGACCGACACGCACACACACACACACACACACGCATACTGTACATACACATTCACTCACACACCCCCATGAGAAGCAAATGTGTTTTTCCTCCAACATGTTTTTTTTTCAGAAGTGATGTGCATTGTAAATGAGCCAATGGATGAAAAAATGATGTGTGTGTATATACAGAACAGTATAGAAGCCTCGATTTCAGGGCTCATTTATTGTGCACATCTATCACGAATCATCAGGCCATGAGGAAATGATTTAATGGTCCAATCGAGTAATGGGTTAAGATCTCAGTATTATGATGGTGGCCTGTGCATGGGTCTGTAATGTAAGGGATAATCTTAATCCTTCAACGTTATGTCAGTAGTCCAAGGGTTCAGTGGGAACAGCCAGGAGATTTTCATGAGTGATTTTCCATGTTTGCACAAGCCTGTAGGACTTTCACTTTTATTGCATTCCCTTACAAGCATGCTCTCCTGGAAATTTGAACAGTATAATAATGTAAAAGTATGACAAAAATTAAAGAATAATAACCGGGAACTCAATAAAATGTTTGTTTTCCTCTGACAAGAATATAACCCGTTACAGCAGGCTCTTTTCTGTGCATGCTAATTGTTTTTCCATCAAGAATTTACACGGCATAGTGACCACCAGAGTATCAGCATTTCTAAATATTTACTTGCCAAATAACAAATTGTCAGTGTATTTCTCAGCGTCACAATGTGAGTGTCTTTTGAATGAAGCAATACTGCACAGGGAGGAAGTTTTCTGTCTGACAGTGTCTGTCTATTCAGTGCTTATAATAAAATAAACTACGACAGGGACCCTGTAAGCTGCTAGTGTGCATTTGACAAATTGTTCCGGGTGCTTATATTTGACTGTCACTTTCCAGCTCTTTGATAATATAGTGTAGTTTAGCAGTGGGTTGATCTCAGAGCTGTGGAGAAGACAGTGAAGGGCACTGGGTGAACATGCAGGGGCCTCGCTGCCCTATTGCACATGTGCTCTGAGTGACACGTCATCCCCTCAAAGGGCCTGCTAGGGTGGTGAATCAGTGTCCTTGAACTGCTCAACCACAGACAGACAAAGAACAAGCTTTACTATTCGGCTTGACTGTCTCCTCTTTCTGCCATGCTCATTGTCCAAGACACCCACGCCAGGCTGCAATGTTGCATACAGGAAATCAGTCTTGAGCTGCTGTCCGGCCCTTATGGTTACGCGCGCGCGACGTGATTGTGCTGCAGTGCGATTCAAACATAATCTTGGCGTCTCAGCAGGTGTCTTTGAAGTGGCCTGCGCGCAGAGGCCATCTCGCAGTGCTGTGAGGAGCGGCAGGCTGCTGGGATGGGCTTTAGCATGGCTGCCCGTCTAACTGTGCCTGGCTTTGATGTCGTAAACAGAGCAGGCAGGGCTGGCTGGCTGGCAGGGAAGCGGGCAGGCAGGGAGGCAGGCAGGCGCGGTGAATGGGATCAGTGGCACTGCGCTGGTCAAGCTCAAGCGAGCCAGCAGCTGCCTGTTTCACACCAAGAGGCAGTTAACACCGCAGCTCATGTCAATAGATATTGACTGCCAGATTGGGGAGTGCTTATAAGCGCAGGCCTTTTTGTTTGACTGACTCTCCTGTGTGAATTCAGTTTAAATCATCCTCAGTGTCTGAAGTGCAGCTTAGGGGCCCCCATGACCAGTCACTCAAGAGGACAACTTGCACTGTCATACGGATATACAAATATTGACTTAGGCTGATGGTGCAGGTGACTTCATGGTGTATTTGGTCTCCATTGTATCATTGCTTTGTATTTATTCTCCTTGACCCCACTCTCTGCACATCTCTTTGAAAGCAGCTTATCCCTGTGTGGAAATAACTATATGTTCAGACTGAGGTCTTTTCTCATACAAGAAACTACAGAGCCTGTCTCAGTCCAGAGACAAACCCTTTTTACTGTTGAGTGCACTGAGCATCCAGGGGCTTGTGCAGCGGTGGAGTGAGAGGGTGTTAGCTGGTGAGGCTGTGTGCACTCAGGGCCTTCCTGCTGCAGATAGGGCTTTGTGAGGCATGCTTGTGTATGTGTATGCCCTGCCCGGCCTGGCACCCCCGCGTCTCTACTCCCACTGCTTTCACCTGATGTGGCACAGCCTCTGTCAGGCCTGAGCGAGCACCCAGCCAGCTCCGCTTCTTCAGGAGAGATGAAGGCATCTCTCTGCTATGCTGTGGGGGTGGGGAAGCTAGCAGCAGCCTAAGCCTGGAGCTATCAGAGGCTGGAGCTCAGAGCCAAAAGCCTGTGGGCTGGATAGGGTGGGTGGAAGCTTGGCTTAACTTGGCAAGACAACCGTAGCCACGGCCCTGCACTGCCACCCAATGGCTGGGGCTTGTCACTACAAGCTTTAGTTCACCATAACCACAGCTAGTCATAATTACAGCACGCTTCAGTTGTTGTGAGTGCATGTCAGAACAAATTATGTAAGTAATGAGGCTGAAAATGCTAAAGGAGTCGAAACACACTGCACTGCTAATGCTCATGCGGGGAGAACACAAAAACAAACAATAGAGTGCACTCATACAGAGATAGACCTAACTGAAATAACAAGCAACTGTGCACAGTAAGGAAAAGATTAATTATAAATTAACCCTCTCAGTTAGGTTGTCAAAGCCCGCCTCCTGCCTGGATTTCACTCTAATCCGGGCCGACGAGGTGCAGTGCCCTCCATTGTATGTGAGAATCACAAATCGCAGGAGGTGTTGTCTGGAGGAGAATTAATTGTGCATGTTCTACCACTCCCTTTTGTTCATTTTACTAAAATGTAGGCTAATTCCATGTAAACATGGCCGGTCTTGTTGACTCCAACAGTGCGAGGAGAACAGACACAGATTCCTGAATGAATAGAGTGTGGCTCCAGGGTTAGTGGATTAGAGGCTCTGTGTTAAGGGCCTCTCCCGGGCATGCCTCGGGGACAAGGACATTATCCACATGACACATTACAAGCTTCTAGGCAGATGATTAAAATGGGCAGGGATCTCCGGATTGAACCTGAGCAACAGTACTTTTGATGTGATCAAACTAGTTTAAAGAGGTTGGTTGTTCAAGGTGTACGAGGGATATGTGAGGCTTCTTGTCTTGGGAGGAGACTTGAGGCTCAATCATAGACAGTTAGGCCTGGCTAGAGGGGGAGAGGCTGATGTAACACTTTGACATAGTGAATGTACCACCATTTTTTTTTTTTTTTTTTAGATTATCATTTTTATTGCATCTTATTGAGGCAAAATCACGATATTCCTATCCCTAATTGGTATAGACTTGTGTTGCAATAGCTCCATGCGCTCTGATTGGTCCGTGCGTATGGCTGGTTGGAGAAATCCATTACATCGTGAGAAAATATCCCGCGGTGATCTTTCCTCGATTTAGATCAGATAGCGGAGTTCGTCTGGCACTGCAGTGCACTGTTGGGATGGTGGGACTGAGATGTTGGAGATGTGGAGGAGGGCTGTAAGATAGAGATCTCTGGGGGTGGTGGGAGAGAGAGAGAGAGAGAGAGAGAGGTGGGGGGGGGTAAGACAGAGGGGGAGGTGGAGGTGGAGAGGGATGTAGCATCAGTGGCTGCAGTGATAAAGCTGAGAGCAGTGGGACGAGCTGGGAGTTCTGTGTCTCTGATGTCTGTGTGTTCTGTCTGTTCTGTTGTGTTGCCCTGTGGTCTGCTCCTGAAGAGAAGGCCAACGATGGATGAGGCCTGTCCTCTCTGTGCTTTTGTCCTCTATGGCGGGTGAATCACAGGCCTGTCAACAGCACAACACACCAGCCAACCCGTCTCACCCCCCTCCCCACCCCACCCCAAACAAACTGAATACAGTCACTGCCACCAATACCATGGGCATGTTATGATTCTTTGTGGCCACAGTGGATTTACTCCTGAGGTTTAAATGTTTTTTTTAAAGTTTAAGAGTCTTCATGAAGTCAACATTTTCCAACAATGAATATTTGGCCTTGTGTGGTTAAATGAGCTTTTGTCATTGCACAAGGCTAGTATTATTGCTACTGTGGTGTATTAAGGGTTTGTGGGTAGCTGGGTTTTTCCTCATGCAAGTTGTGTTTTGGATGCAAATTGACACCATGTTTACATTAGCTGCTTGTGAGCACTTAAAATGGCTTCCTTCCATTCTCACACACACGCACACACACACACACACACACACACACAACTCTGTAAATATACTGCTAATGCTCTGTGGAAGTGAGGATTCAAAAGCCACCGGATGAGATGTTTTTAGAAGCACAGTGCTCTTTCATGTACCAACATGGATCCTTGGTGAGGGTGTTGTACAGTGACTTGTGACAGCAAAATGTTGATATGTATATATATATATATATTTATTTATTTCATTTCCTTTTCTTCTCTGCAGCTCAAATCGAAATAATTCCCTGCAAGATCTGTGGAGACAAATCATCAGGCATCCATTACGGCGTGATAACATGTGAAGGCTGTAAGGTAAGCATCAAGAGACCAAAACCTGTTTGTGTCATGGGAGATAGTGAGTGTGCATGTTCATGAGCGACAGGAAAGCTGAGGAGGGGGAAGATGGGGGGGAAAATTGAGGACGTAAAGAAAAAGTTGCTTGCTAGGAAAAAAAACGTTTGAAAATGTTGCTGAAGTTTTTTTTTTTTTACAATGATTTGGAGAGGGACTGCAAAGTGTAAACAAACAGCACACAGAACATGATCATTAAAGTGGTCAAGCAGCACAGAGGACATCACACATAACCACCCTACAATTAGTAGGACAAAGTCATTCCTCTGCCATGCTCTGCCTTTCCCTCCCAGGGACATGTCTTTCACTGTTTTTTTTTTTTTTTTTTTTTTTTTTTTTGCTTCTGCTGCAGCCTGCTCTTCTTGAAATAAAATGATCAAAAGGAGAGCGCTTTGAATTATAGCAGATTGTTGGCTGTTTGCTACAGTGTTGCTTCCATTGAAGCCGCCTTTTGTACTGTTTCAAATGCACCAGCCATTCACAGTGAGGGGAATTTTGTGCTTAGAGTGTATTCTTGTCCCTGTGCTTGTCACCAGGCACATCATTAGCATTCCTCAGCCAGCCTGCACCTTTGCTGTTTGCTTGTGTGTGTGTGCGTGTGTGTGTGTGTGTGTGTGTGTGTATGTGTGTGAGAGAGAGAGAGAGAGAGAGAGAGAGAGAGAGAGAGAGAGAGAGAGGTTCCTTTCAGCACTTCTTCCCAGTGCTCCTCTCACTCACACAGGAGCTGCAAGGAACAAAACACTAAAGAATAAACTGCTGAAATCTATCTTTAATGATTGCTAATTAGTCCAAGGCAGAGAGGCCTTTAATGATATGTGCGAGTACAAAAGTTTGGACCATAAATCATAGCATTATTAAAGAGTGCTGCTTGTCACTGGCAGTTATAGCCTGTTTCCATAATGGCTTCCATTATAAAGCAACTTGGCAGCTGTCAGCTGTTTTCTTGTAATTAAACAGCCAATGAGCAGCTAATTAAGACATATGTGTATGGAGCAGTAGAGTGGGGCATGTTAATGATGTGCTGGAATCAATTCATTAAGTCAAAGGATGAGGAATCCAGTCGGTGTGCATTCGCAATCCTTTAGCACTGCACATGCCAGTGCTGCGTTAATCAACACTAATAACCCCGCTGAAGAAAAATACCATCTACTGTTATCAGTGCTACCCAAACACACCACCCTCCTGCTGTACACACTGGTGAAATACAGCGCTATTTGAATGGCAGATATTACAGCGTAGCAGCCAGGAAAATACTATCACAGTAGTGTTATTATCTAATCTGTTTGGCAGAAGTAAAATAAAAATATCACCACTAGAAATACAAATCGCTACCAATTAGGAATTAATTTAGTCTCCAGCACGAAAACGCTATAAAGGCACAAGTTGATCCTTCAATTCCAAAACATTTTTCCACCCACGGTGGTTCATCTACTAACCGGAGGTGTTTCTATGCCCCTTTTCCTGTGCAGGGCTTCTTCAGGAGGAGTCAGCAGAGCAATGCAGCCTACTCCTGCCCTCGTCAAAAGAACTGCCTGATCGACCGCACCAGCCGCAACCGCTGCCAGCACTGCCGGCTGCAGAAGTGCCTGGCAGTGGGCATGTCACGAGATGGTAAGTGTTTGATGGAAGAGGTGGGTGGCTACAGTAGAGTGGCATAGCGAGTAGGGAGAGGTGAAGTTCAGGTTCAAGCCCCTGTGTGGGCAAGAATCTGCTCCACTGAGTGGCCTTTGGACCAGCGCTTCAGGGGTACTGCTGTGGACTCAGAGAGAACGACTTCCTCATGGGGATAAAAATACCAATTGGCATTTTCATGATAGTGGAAAAAACACAGTGCAGGAACTCATCTGTTTATTTTAAAATTAAAAGTGAAGACTGGATAAAAAAAAAAGCACAAAAAATACTCACGCTGCAACCACTGTGTAATTTAACTATTTGTTCTTTACTTAGAGGGGTCGATCAGTAGCTAATTTGTGTGTTATCTACCCACTTTTCTCCTTACTTTGTATTACTGGGAGATTTTCTGAGCCATGCTTATCACAAGAGGTCATTGTTTGCTGTAAAGTATTGTGGTCAGCATTGTCCTGCAGCAGGAAATGCAACTTTTTGCCCCAAAAAAGTCTTTGCCCCTGGGAAAAAATGTGTGTATTTTTCAGAAGAGATCAGTAAATATGATGAGCCTGAGGAATATTACCTGATAGAATAAAAAAAAAAAAAAGAAAATCATAACCTTATTGCAACTACTTAGCTAGCTAGCTTTTCGGTAGCCACTAACACCTGTGCGTGTTGCTTTGTGTTTGTTGTTATTTGCTTGTTTATTTGTGGCCCTATATTGATGCGGTACGCTATATTGAATCTTAGCGGAGAGACAAAGAAAACACACACAGATAATGACTACCATTATTCTCTGAGAGACACAAAAGACATATCCCAAGAAAATTGTGACATGCACACATGCTAAGATGTCAATTCATTGTCGTCTGCCAGTAGCAGGTGAGTGCTTTGTCTGTGGGACTAATTTGTTGCTGTGATAGAAACTAGGTTTGATGAAATAGGAGGTTGTTGGAGGTTGTCATTAGTGCTGCTGCAGCTGAGATGCAGTAATGGGAGCACACAGGTGGGGATGTGTGCTGGAGGGCTCCTGCTGTGCCAGGCTGGTCCAGACTGGGCCAGTCCAGACTGGGCAGAGCTAAGGAGATTATGTCAGAACAGAGCAAATCTATTATGTTTTTTTTTTTTGAGACAAGTAAAAAAAACGTGAACATACATGCACCAGAAGCTGCCACAGCTTTATGCACACTGCTTTGCTTAAATTCACTTATACACGTGCATACATATTCATGAAAGTGAATGAACACAAAAGCACATTAGCACTTACGAGTGCCTTTTGCGTAGCCACACACAATTCTCGCATGCACACACACACACACACACACACACACACTCAGGACAGACGAAGGTGACTCTTGCCTTCACTCAACACACCAGAGCCCATCTGCCCGCACTCTCCTCTGTGTCGCTCCATTCGCTTTCTACACATACACACACACACATACACACACACTGTGACCGGCTGACATACTGCCAGGCCCCCAGAACTCTGGCCAAGGAGTCTCATTCTCAGCACCACTGTTTAGTCTGGAAACCTTGAAACAGGAGGCAGCAACTTAGCCTGTCTCGTGTTTGAGTGGCTGGTGAGTCCCTCCCCACCTCTGCCTCTTTACATACATATGAATTATTACATTTTTGTAATAATTCCTCATCACTACTGATCACTCCTGAAATATGAAGATTGGCTTTTTTCATCATCAGTGTCGTCTGTTAAAAGAGTGTAGCACTCTTTAGTACTGTACATGAGTCTAGTGGAGAATTATGCTCATAGGAGGAGGAGGAGGCACAAACTGACAAATGATCTCTGAATGTAGCACATAATATTATAGTAGGGAATTAATGTGCCCGAGAAAATCCCAATCTGTTTTTCTTGTTGTCTAAACAAGTCATTTTGTCTCACTAAGATTTAGGTTGTTTTTTTTTTTCAATGGAGTTATAATTTAACATGAGATAATTTGATTTTTATTCAGAACAATTCCACAGTTTCAGGCAATTTCTTGACTTTGTGTCAGTTTCTTGGCTGGTGAAGGGATATTGCAATATTAGAATTTTAACAATTATGTTTGATTCAATGAAAATACTGAAACAAGTCTATTTGTATCCCACTGCACTGATTATTTGACTTAATAGAGAGTAAAGCAGTGGCAAACTGCATTTTGTCGTCTCAGTACTTGTACTTTGTGCAATGACAATAAAGTTGAATCTAATCTAATTTACAAGGATAACAGTTGGTTAGTTATTGAGTTAATCCACTCAGAGGGCTTTCACATTATTTTGAAGTTATTACTTATTGGTGCCACATATAGAAAATGAACATATACCAGCAGTTCAGTTAAATTTGATTGTTTGCGATGTATGAGTCTCACACATGTTTTGTCCTGCTAATCACAGCGGTGAAGTTTGGCCGCATGTCAAAGAAGCAGCGAGACAGCCTGTACGCCGAGGTCCAGAAGCACAGGCTGCAGCAGCAGCAGCGTGACCACCAACAACAGCCTGGAGAGGCGGAGCCGCTCACACCTAGCTATGGCCTCTCAGCCAATGGCCTCACAGAGCTCCATGATGACCTCAGCGGCTACATGGATGGTCACACCCCTGATGGCAGCAAACCAGACTCGGCGGTCAGCAGCTTCTACCTGGACATCCAGCCATCTCCTGACCAGTCAGGCCTGGACATCAACGGCATCAAGCCGGAGCCCATCTGCGACTTTGCCCCCGGCTCTGGCTTCTTCCCTTACTGCTCCTTCACCAACGGAGAAACTTCCCCCACCGTGTCCATGGCTGAACTAGGTAAGGAGCAGGAGAGAGGCAAGGGGAGACAAGAGGAGAGACAGCAAAATGGAGGAGGGGGGAGAACAACTCAACCGTGGGGCAAACGACACAAAGGTTGCTTAAAATAGCAGGAGGTTGGAGACTCATCTCCAACACTCATTAAAAGAGCCTCTTTTTTGTAATTAGTTTCCATTAATTAGGGCCAATCAGGATCCAGCAGGGCAGGCGTCTGGGGAAATCATTTTTTTAGGCTCCCCTGTGTCTAGGAACTCCTTTTAACAGATGTGTTTTCAAAACCATTTAAATTCTTATACTCAATATTTCTCTCAGAGAAAATGTGACCTTTGTTTCAGTGAGTAACGTGGCGCCCCTCCTCCTCTCCATGCATTTGTGTCATAACTAGATTGGCTTTGCCTCAACCTTAAGTTATGAGCTTCCTGCAGGCAGTGAAAGGAAATGTCAACAAGCCTTTTTCCCAGTCAAAAAAACCCCACGCGTATCCGCCTCTCTTCCTTCTTGAAAGCTCAGTAAATAAATCTTCTTTTCCTGTGGCATATTTCATCAGTGAGGTCTTCACTTTCACATAGCCTCAGTGAGTAACAGTCAGATCTCAACTGTGATCTTTTGGATTTGTCACGATGGTTGTATTGCAGAACACCTGGCCCAAAACATCTCCAAGTCACACATGGAGACATGTCAGTACCTGAGGGAGGAGTTGCAGCAGATGACCTGGCAGGCCTTCCTACAGGAGGAGGTGGAGAGCTATCAGAGCAAGGTAACTCGACCACGACCGGGTCTGTGCTGGCCTCCGCAGCAGTTACAGTTAATCAAATCCATTGTTTTAAAGCAGATAACCCATTCTCTGTCCTATCTGTTCTTAGCCCCGGGAAGTCATGTGGCAGCTGTGTGCTATCAAAATAACAGAGGCCATTCAGTATGTGGTGGAGTTTGCCAAGCGCATCGACGGCTTCATGGAGCTGTGTCAGAATGATCAGATAGTGCTGCTGAAAGCAGGTATGACAGCCTGTCAACATGGCCCGCTGCCGTCAAACTCACCCACCACCACCACCACCACCCCCCTCTGGCATTGTCACAAGGGCGTAGCTGACCTGACTGCACAAAGCCCTCTTCTTCACACGCACAGACAGTGTCACAGTGAGGAGACCTAACCCTGCCTGTTTCCTCTCTCTGTCTCTGTCGCTCTCTATTTTCCTCCGTTCGTTACATATGTAGCAGCGATGGACACAGCATTAGATAAGCAATGTGTTCCTGAGCTCAGATAATACCTATCATGACGGCTGCCATTTCCCCCTGCCTTTTCTTAGCCACGGATGATGTCTACTTATTCAAACTCCTCTCATGAAAACGTACTTGCAGAATATTAAATGCAGCCGTGGCTCTGTGCACGCTGTCACCTATGTTTATGCGTAAATACAAATCTTCGCACGGATACAAACATAGCCGCACATGCGGCAAACAAACACCTCTCTTGGGTCTTCCCCTGGGTTTTATTTACATTAGCAAAGCCAATATGAATAATGAAATAAAGACTGAGATCCCTTGTCAGACATGACATTTTAAAACAGTAGCAGCTCCCTCAGAGGCAGTAATGGCTTCTGTTGCATTTTCTTGATCCTCTTATCCACTCCCACAGAGTGGTACAAATTGCAGGATCCTGTACCTATCTCGCTAAATAAAGGTTGAATGAATAAGCACTGTCACTACTGAATGAAGCACAATTTTTATCTGGCATGTCATTATGGAAGAATAGCCTTCTGTCTATGATATTATCATCTGCAGAGGTGTTTTTTTTTTCTCCCCCCTCTGACAGCAGCCTTCTTTATTTCAAAGTGGCTGTGTTACTCATGTTGTAGAAGAATACCACAAAGCACAATCATGTGTTTTGCATCGCTGACTGATGTGTAACTGTTAGGGGAGGGGAAAAAAAAGAAAAAGAAACAAAGCTCAGATTCAGCATCTTGTTCCTGTATGTCTCCACAGGCTCTTTGGAAGTTGTGTTTGTCAGAATGTGCCGTGCCTTTGACTCGCAAAACAACACAGTCTATTTTGATGGAAAGTATGCCGGACCTGATGTGTTCAAGTCATTAGGTAAGTGGAGTGGGTGGGTGTGCGTGGGTGGGTGTGTGCATGCATGTGCACGTTTGAATGAGTCTGCGTGTGTGTGTGTGTGTTTGCATGGCGCTGCTGTTTGTGTGTGTTTCTTACAGTGTCTTACTCCTTTCCTTGGTGTAATAGCCAAAATTAGAGTATGCTGTTCTGTTCTACACAACGCTGAAGGCCTGGAAGCAAACTCTGAGCACTCATCCCTGGCTCACCTGGCATTGCTGTCTCTGCAACGGTTATTTATGGTAGAACAGAGACGTTAGTGAGGCTCTGCTGCATATGGCTCCTGTAACTGTGGAATAAATAAAGCCAGACGGAGTGTCTTTAGGGAGAGCGCTATCAAAACCATCATTGATAGTCTGACATAAAACAAATAAAAGCAAATAGCATTCGTGTTTGACTGCCATGACATTAGTAAGACTCTCCACCATGGATTTTCTCGCACTTCCAGCTGCCTTTTAACAGGGAAAAAAAAATAGATATGCATCCCATAGTGGCAGTAAAAATGCTGAATTCTGTTTCGGCGGTATAACTTTCCCCTTCCTTGTAACTCCCTGTTTGTGTGTGCATATGAGTGTGCATGTGTATCTGTCCCAACTTCGAGAGTCCCCATGTCCTGTGCGTTCTGTGCAGAGGGGTCCGCAGCGGGGGAGGCAAAGTGATGGGCTTCCCGAGCCGTGGTGGCATCCGCCTGTCTCTTTCTATCCTCGATAATTGATTTAACTAAAAGCCTCAATAGTGACCTCATTTTGGCTTGCATAACACCACCCAACTGCCAAAAGTGACTCGTCTGGGAGGCAAAACTCAGTAAAAGCATTGCCTGTTCTGCTTAAGACGCTCCCATGTGCTGTCAGCATGCCGCTCTTTTTCATTCCTTCCCCTTCCTCTCCCCTCCCTGTGTGCCTCTCTCCCAATAAAGATCAAGAGTGAATGTTGTTCTTTGGTCTTCCTCATCCTAAGCCCTCTCTCTGTGTCCTTTGCTGTGGCAGGCTGTGACGACTTGATCAGCTCCGTCTTCGAGTTTGGGAAAAACTTGTGTTCTATGCACCTGTCTGAGGATGAGATCGCCCTGTTCTCCGCCTTTGTGTTGATGTCTGCTGGTAGGTGTCACTCATAGTGCAAAGGGGAAAAAAATGGTAGACACACACATTCACCACAACAAGGAACGCTGTCTCCCTGCTGTTTTTCTCCATCAATTAAAGTCTTGTATTAGTGGCACGGTTCTCATTACGGAGCCAAGCTGACTGTTAAGGTGCCTACACGTGTTTGTACAGCAACGAAAAGTTGTGATAATTTACCTTCCAGACCGGTCTTGGCTCCAGGAGAAGGTGAAGGTGGAGAAACTCCAGCAGAAGATCCAACTGGCCCTCCAGCATGTCCTGCAGAAGAACCACAGAGAGGATGGTATACTTACAAAGGTACAGTACGATGCAGCACACACCATTATTCCTCAAAGTGACTGTGACCCTTGTAGCAGTGTAATCTCCCACTGCTTAGGATCTTTATCCACAGGCCATCAACCAATTTTAGTGCAGATTAAACTACCACAGATTTCAGGGGAACCATTCATAATGTTACATGAAATGCTCTTTTATCAGTAGAGAAGTGGTAATTTATCAATTGTACCAGCTCCATAATATGAAGTGTCAACTTTTCCTTGTGCCTTAGCGCTTGTCTCAATATTTACAAGTCTGTTTGCCCCTGTGTGAGACGGAATACACTGTAGGGAGGAATGTTTTTCACTACCATTGCTCCATGTCCTTGCTTCCCTGTGAATCTAAACAGCCTGTCTCCTCTCTCTCCACAGTTGATATGCAAAGTGTCGACACTGCGAGCGCTGTGCAGTAGGCATACAGAGAAGCTTACAGCTTTCAAAGCAATATACCCAGACATTGTGCGTGCCCACTTCCCCCCCTTATACAAGGAGCTGTTCGGATCAGACTTTGAGCAGTCCATGCCCGTTGACGGGTAGCAGCCCTGCCAGGTGCCAGTGTGCCCGCCGTAGGGGAATGTGGAGGAGGAATCTGAGACACTTTATTGGTGCCCTGCACAAACCAGAGTGGACAGATGGCACGCTGTTCAACTTCTTCTTTTACATCGGAGGGGAGGGCTTAGGGAGTTGATTCTCAAGGTTTACTTTATTGAATTTAGTTCTCTTTGGAAGACTTGTGGGACCTGACACCCCATGGGACACGAAGAGGAGATAGGGACAAATAATTTCTGTCTGGTTGAACTTGACCCTCTTTTGCGCATTTTTGAACACGGAATTCATGGATTCACTTCATTTGATTCATTCATTCATTTCCACCGGTATTTATTGCATCACACCATGATTATGATTTTAAAGAGTTAATAAGTACAGTAACGATAAATCCGCATCAGTATTATTTTTCAGGTTACACTCCCAAAACAATTTTAGCATTTTCATATTCAAAAGTTGAAATGGTCTAATCCCTACCTGCTTCATACACTATATCCCCAAAACTGAAATAAATAACTGATAAATGCGCACATTTTGGTCAAGTTCAGCCGTTTTTGTTTTTTTTTTTTTTCTCTTGTGTTCACTCGTATTTTTTTGGACGCAGTTCCTGGAATGAAAACTCACAGCGACTTTGAGGGAGGGTCTGTCGGCATGGTGATGCAATCGGCACCTCTCTGTGGACAATCGTTTAAAAAAAAAAAAAAAAGAAACATAGAATTCTGGTAATTCTAATGAAAAACGCAATGATTTTAGCTGTCAAAGACTCCATCCACCATTGTTGCATAGTGAAATCATGTAAGGCCATCTGCTATTAATCCTTCTCTGGACAGGTGCCCTGGAGAAGCACAGGGCACCAACACAATGAAAAGGGTCCATTCCACCTGTTTTATAATGTACTACAGGGTATATGGTCATAAGTACTTACTATACAGAAAAAAGTAATGTTTATAGAATCTATTTTAAATAACATGTATGATATTAGTAGTTAGACCATTCTTAATTGTTGAATTGATAAGGCACTTTTATTTACACCTTTCTTTAATTTAAGACTTGTATATTTACCTAGTGATGTGTTGCATGTGCACAAGAAATACAAGTTGAACCATGGTCACAGAGGCTAGTCCTGGGAGCTGCAGATGATACTGGTCTAGAAGTGTAAGGGCTGTCTGTTGGGATTGCTGGCGTGGCGGCTGGTCGGTGAACAAAGGGGCGCGGATGAGAAGGCAGGTTAGAGAAGCTCTATCACGTGTTACCTCAACAACTGCCTGTCCAACACCTGTCAAAATGTAGCTCAGATACTCGCTTTTAGCGAGTATGCGCACTTACAGTAACAGCCAACAAACCATGTAGTGACGTTACAGCCTCTTTCTTGATCTTTGCGAACAGACCTGGATTGAACAGCGTTTGTTTAAATCTTTTTTTTTTTTTTTTCCCAAATACCAATATTTGGTACTTACTGTGAAAAACCTCACATATTATGTTAAGAACAGCCTTGAGGTCGGACTAGAAAGATCACACATAGACCGTAATCCAATTGTTCCATCTAGTGGAAGGTAAAGATACAGCAAGCGAGTTAACAGCCTAAACCTGACAAAGACACAAGGTCTTAACCTAAAAGCACATTTCACGAGCCTCTGTTAAGATGTTTTGAGTGTACTCTGTTGTTGTTTTCGAGCAACTTTATCTGCCTTCTCACCACAGCCTCAGCCCAGCAACGCCACAACGGGACACAGAAGGAAACAGTGAAGGGAAAGTGAATATTCAAAGCCTTGTCTGGTAGTAAAGCTTCTATTTTTGTAACATGTTTTGGTTAATAAACTCATGAAAGAGAACGAGGGAGAGAAAAAGATGTCAGGTAGCACTTAACTATATTCCCGCAATAATTAGAATAGCTGTTGTTTGTATGATTAGGGGAGAAACATAAAAATGGTAGGACAAGTGCTATTTTCAGAATGCTTTGTTGTTGTGTTTCTGTTTCGTTGAGTGTGTCTTTCTTGTCGGTGTGGTAGTAAAGTGGTAGAGAAAAAAAAAACAAAAAACCCTGGATGTGCCAAACAGTAGTCGTTGCTTCCGCTTTCCAGTCTACTCGTCTGTTATGTAGAATGGATTCCTAAAACATTCCAGCAATCTCAGTAGCGGCTTCTAGAAATATCTTTTAAAAAAAAAAGAGGAAAAAAAAAAGAAAGAAAAAATGAAAAAAAAGTGTTATCCCTTTAGAAACCCAACAAAACATGTTAATACATCTGTCACCAACCGTTACATAGAATCCAGTTGTTTGTCTTTTTGTTTTTCCTTTTTGCACACTATCATTCCTCTGCCGTGCAATTTGCACAAGGCGTTAATGCCTTTGTGCTGTCACCCCTCAGGGACAAGTTTCTTTTGCGCTTTCTGTTTTTGAGAGGACATTTGTTTGTACTCATTAAATTTAGTTTATTTTTTTTTTTTGTCAGGGATGTTCCACGAGAAGTCGTTGAGATTTGAATATTCATCACAGAGTGGTTCAGAATTTTACATTATCGATGTCCTTAAGGGGGCCTCCAGTTGCTCAATGACCACCACTGCGCCCCCTATGAGTTCAAGAGAATCTCATTTGTGAAAAAAAAAAAAAACAAACCCCATCACTTTTACAAAACCGCAGTTTTATCAGTACACAGCATATTCCTGTCACGAGAAGAAAAAAAAAAAGTTTTGGTTTCAAATGGTGTCATCAGGGTCTTTAAAAATGATAGCCCTCTTTGTTAGAAAAACCAAATATTCTTATGCAATACTAAATCTGTTGTGTTTTGGGTTGTAGTAAATATGCTGTACCTAAGTAATAATCTCTGTTATGATCCAATGCTATTTGGATATGCACAAGCCCTCTACGACTAGTAAACCTCAGTCTCCCAGCAAAAGAAAACCCAGTCTGGAACAACTGCTAGACAATCCAGGTTGAGAGGCCCAGTGGCCTGGCAAGAGCAGCAAAGAGGATGAGGTGTGAACGCTCAGGGAGGTAACAGGTAGACCGAAGAAGCAGCTCACTTTCCTCTGGACAGTTGTAGAGCATTTGATTATAGCTCTTTTGTGAAAAAAAAAAAAAAAAATCTCTTCAAAGCACTCAATTAATAAGAGGAGGTGGCACGAGCGCACTGAACATGCAGTACAGCACTTACTGTTCAGAAAACGATTAAGAGATGGATGATTTGGCTGATTTCCTATTTCTTTGTTTGCATCAAAAAAATGGGTTTGTTTCATGAAAATGATGATTCATTTTTGTTAAGCTGTTGTAATATTGCTGATGGTCAAAATAATTCCGCATTGTCTCAAATATGATCCAGCTAAGGTCTACCACCAAAACAACTGTTCTCTCATAAAGTGAACATTTCTTTTCAAGTTGAAATGGTTGAGTGGCATGTAACGTGTTCTACAATATAAAACAAGCAATATGCCTTGTGTTATAATTACGGGTCTCTACAGTGCAGTTGTCATCCTTTTTGAATTGACTTTTATTCATCGAGTTGACTCAAACTGATAACGTTTACTCTCAGTCAAGAACAAAAAAAAAAAAAAAAGCCCCATCACTCTGTTTTCATCTACTTATGTACTGGTATGGTTGGCAGGATAGCAGAAAATGGTCATCAAACACATGGATACTTGTGTCTAACTATAAACTGCGCCTTCACACGGGCCTGTAAAGTGATGTCCTTCTGTATATTCTCACTTGAGATATCCCGATTTAAGTAAGGGATTGATGCTAAGTGTGCTATTCAATCAGTGTATAGTATTCAGTAAAATGTGTTGGTCCTTCTGTCTCTGCTCTGTTGTCTGTTTGTAAAAAGCAATAGTGTGTGTGCGTGTGTGTGTGTGTGTGTGTGTGTGTGTGCGTATGTGTTTGTTCTCACAGTGTGTGAATAAAATAAACCCCAGACAAGGCTTTAATAATTACAGAGGAACAGGGTTATGTGGATGAGGAGGTCTTGATTTTATTTTGGGACTTTTGTTTAAAAAAAAAAAAAAAAAAAAGAAGGTTTTGGAAATGCTGAGCTTGATCCATCCATGATAGGTGTAGGTTTTCTTAAAGCATGACATAATGCCTTCATAGGTCTGCAGGAAGCTGTGAAGCAACATTGACCAGCTTCACAGTGCAAACATGCTTCATCACTGGTTCAAACGGCACGGCCTGAACTGAAATGAATTGAAATGAATTCTGAGCTGTAAAATTGCGAAAAACGTAGACCGTGACCATAAATTGTGAGGATCAGAGTTATGTCACGCTTAAAAAAAAAAAGTTGTGCTGGAGTGTCAGTGCGTTACCCAGAATTATGAGTCGGTCGTCACATTTTAACAGAACTCATTTTCCAAAGCACAGCTGATAAGGATTTATGATTAAAAATACATTTAAGAATATAGTTTTAAAAAAACGAAAAAGCAACTTTTAGCCATAATCGAATGTCAAGCAATAATATATGTCTGTGTATTATTTTTGATTCTTTTGTGCATAATAGTCTTTGAACATCTGCATGTAAATACACCTCTTATTTATCACTTTTCGGTTTTGTTTTATTTTGTGTTGATTTTGTGAATGTTTTTATGTTTCATCTGTATATTTGACCAGTTCTGTTCCCAGGTGGAGAACTAAGAACTTGACATGGCCTGTATGCTGTATATCTTATTTTCTCTCTTTCTCTCTCCCTCATTCTCGGCTGTTTATTCACCATATTTAATGTTATTATTGATCACATGTATAAAGGTAGCTTTGTAATTTCTGTCTGTATAGGTAAGAGGAAAATACTGCTACTAAGGCCTACCCAGTGAAAATATTTATCTGTTTATCAATTACACCATATTGTACGATAACTCTGTTTCTAGTTTGCTTCCCTCCTTTAGGATTAGTTTGATAGAGATAGGGTGTGCTGACATTTATTTTGTGTTGCCCTAATGTGTGGTGCTAGGTAAGTTAATTTTGTGAACAAAGTATTGATTCCTAAGCCTGGCCGCCCTATTAGTCCATTCATTTCATTGCATATTAATGTATTATTGATATTAGGACTCAATAAATAATAATGATAATGAAAATGATAGTGGTAAAGTTACCCGGCCAGTACCTGTATCAGTGTGCTAGTCTTGGGATAAGGCACTTATTTCCTTTTGACTTATAGCAAAGCTAGTATCTGCTAATTAACAAGCTATTTAAGGTTGCTTTTCTGGTTTGTGGAAAAATGATAGTATTCAAACTGAAACAGCAGTATTGTGTTTTTTCTTTGTCTGATTGTAAAAACCACTCACTGAGGCTATAGTTTGTCAGGTTTTAAGATACTAAATATTTACCTCTCTTGCGTCTGCATAGTTCTTCACCTGATGCAGGGAAGTGGTGCTTGGATTTTATTAAACAGAGCCTCGGTATGCTTTTGTTATTCCCCATTTTAGACTATCCTGAAAGTGGTTTCTTCAGACCAGTGGCATAATCCTTTTGCACCACATGAAGTGTTACAAATGTACATGAAAGAATTGCCATTTGAGGACAAAGTTGACCTTTTCTCTCCACTCTGTAGCAAATATCAGTGAGAATATGCTTGCAATAATATACAACGTATCACACTGAGTGCCTCTCGGTGTAACAAGATGCATACATGGTTTTGATTGTCTTTTTTTGTGGTTTTTGCAGACGTGTACTGAAGTGACTATGTATTTTGTACATGAGGATGAATTCTCACTCTCACCTGCTTCAACTGTTTTTTCAGATTCTTTCTTTATGTGATGTTAATCATTTTCACATGGGTTGAGGCGCTTTGTTAAAGGGTTTTAATGTAACGATGGTCCGTTTAGAGTGTACAAGTCACCCCCCCTCACGTTATTTGAGAAACACAACTGGAAAGTTTGTTTCATGTTGATCTTGAATGGTCAAATAAATGCTCGCAGATAATATTACACAAAAGTTCACCTGCACAGTTTTTTTGTTGTTGTTCTTGTTGTTGTTCTTGTTGTTGTTGTTTTGTGGTTAGGCAAAAAAAACAGGCAAGCCACATTTCTTCACTTTCTGTTTGTTTTATATCAACTTTTTTTATTTCACAGACAACGGAAGATTTACTAATGCATTGTATATCAAGTATTTGTATGTGTTTGTAAAAGAGGCATACAACACATCTGGATTTCTTTAATGTTCTGTGTTCAGTGTACGCTCAGTCGGTTGGGGTAACTTAACATGAAGGGTGGGTAGAGCACGGGTGGATTCTTTTTTTCCATGCAAAAGCAGTACAAATTATGGGAAAGCCGAAACTAGTGTGTGGTTGTCACAAATTTCTAAGTCACACGTTTGCTACTGATGTTAAAATGGGGACAGATGATCATGTACCTTTTTATCCAGCTCTTTTGAACTCTCTTTAGCAGGTAGTCTATTCACAAACGTAGTTTTGCTCCTTCCTGTCTGATTCTTAAATATGAAAATAAGTATTTTGATTCATTTTGTAAATACAGCTGTAAAGAAAAATAAGAAATTTAATGTTGTCTTTTAAATACTTTTCATTCTAATATGAATGTTGTTATATTGTACTTAGAAACTGTACCTTTAATATTACCTTTATTAAAAGTGCATTGGACACATCGATTTTAGATGTGCTTTATGTGCTGTTATCCCATAATAAAATTTACCGCTTGTAATGGGCTTTTATTTCCTGACTCTTTATCTGTCTCTGTTGTCTGCTCTCTCTTCCTCTGGCTTCTTCTTCTAGTTTCAATATTTAATCAGCCGTGGTATCCTCCCGCCGTTCACTGGAAACTATTCTCCAAATTCTATAAACAATAGCGTTATCCAATTCATCTAAGACTTACATGAACATGTGCAAAAGTATGGCAATTTTTAACCACACACAGAAAAGATACTAGTCGGAGACATTTCATCCGAGACATATAACATACAAGTGTAAATGTATCCTTGGCCTTATTCACATAAAGCTAAACATTTAAGCAGATAACTTCACTGTACTGATCATGACATAAATCAAATATAAACTCAGACATTAGTTAGTTCTTGTTACAAGACTCACCAATCACCAGTCAGTTTTACAATTTATGGCATTGAGCTGCATATAAATATGAATCCTATATATGAAATATAGATATTAAAATATGTGACCATGGCCAATCGGCCCTTTATGAAAAAAATATGTGGCAATTTAAGAAGGAATGTAAAATATGCAGTATTTTTCTCAACTCATGACACAAACTTGGCAAAATCTTTAGAACTGGTTATAGTTTCTAAGCTTTCTGGGAAACTGGTGTATAATTTTAATGAATAAGTCAATTTACCTGCAGGGATTATTAATGTTTCATCTCATTTTCTATTGTCTTGGCCATTGTGATGAAGCGTTATGATACAGGTAGTTCTACACTGCAGTTGGGAATCTGATTTTACAGACTTGGTGATTGGTTTATTTAATAATTCATATTTAAAAAAAATCTCTAAGGACCTGTGTACGCAGTAAAGGGGCGGATTGACTATAGTTAATGTCCGGAGGGGGGCAGCAACGCACACAAAGCTTTTAATGTCAACGCAATTTCACCAGACGAAGAATGTCATCTGTCAAACGTTTGTTAGCTCGCTAATGCTAACTGACTCATTTATAGTACATTTAGTAGCTGTAGTGACAAGTAGCGACAAAAAATGGAGCCAGTTTGGTGAGTAATACATTCACTTCAAACCTTTGCATAATGCCACGGTGATGTATATATATATCTATATAACTCAACATATTAACCTAGACGAACTTTGTGCTTGCTAATGTGAGCTAACAGTCTAGTTAGCAACCCGTCACCATGGCGATGCTAACCAACCGTCAGCTAACGTAAGCTAAGCGGACGGTTATTAACGTTATGATCGCGGTTTTGTTGCTATTTACTCGTAAGCCTTTGCTGTTATATTTAAAACACGAGTCTGTACCGTGGACGACTAAACGAGAGACCTCAGCCAGGCATTATTAATGAGACAGGAAGTTACTAAACATGTGGCTTTTTATCGAATGTAATATTTAGCATTATTTTTTAATATACTTTTTACCTAAGCTATGTAAATATCCTGTTTGGATAAGCTAGCTTAGCAACAACGTTACTGTTGATGTCGACAATTAAATTAGCTGCTCACTCAACGACGTTAGTCTAACGTTAAAGTTAGCTTTTATTTTGAAGGTTCAAACGATAAGTTGTGTGTGTGCTGTCTGACCTAATACTGTCATCGGCTGGGTTGGTAGTGAGCCTACCGTAGGCTCGGTTCCTCCTTTACACAGTACACAGTTTGAAGCGTTTAAATGAGTAGTCCTACCTAGCTTCGAGGTCCTTAAAACAGTTATTATAAAGACTTTTTTATACTTGAAACATCCTTTCAAATTACATGCCACAAAAAACGAAAAAAACAAACATATTTTATATACTTTAATCACAGCGTTTCCAAGTTGTAGCAATATATTATAGACCACCTGTTTCCACCTGGAAATAACCATATCATTAAATATAAAAATTGGCATTTATGTGCCTCTCACCCGCAGGCACAGCTATTGCTTGCTGGTTGCTCATCCAGCATAAAATAAATGTGTACAGTATGATTTTTCTTTATGCCAGTCACTGAATGTTTGGTGAGTGAAACTGTAATACCTTTTTATATAAGAACCATAATGAGAAAAGCAATGTGCAGATGTATGTTGTAATATAACAGAGTTGGCAGCTTCTCTATTCATTTCATGTCAAATTACTTTTACACAAACTCAATATTTGTAAGACAGTTCTACACCTGACTCCTCCATGACATAGCGTAATGGTCAGCTACCTATTAACTTCCTCTGTCTTGCATGTTAAAGGAAGCAGAGCAGTGCGGAAAGAGTTACGGGTGTTTGGGACCCTCTAATATCTTGTTTTCTCCTCTTAATTTAAGGGAGGACCCTCCAGTCCCCGAAGCTCCTTTCTTTACCAGAGATCAGTATGACATATATTCCCTTGCACCTAATATCAGAGAACTGTGGGCCTTTCTCCAAAGGTATTTCAATAAATGAACATGATAAGTAATACATCGGTTCATTTCTGCTGTGTCTTTCGAGGCTAACTAGTGAGTGTTTGTCATGATCTGTTCCCCTCATTTTTTTTTATCTCCTTCCCAAAGTCCTGTAGAGAATACCAACATAGAACAGAAGTGTGATGCTGGGGCTGCAGAAGCCTCCTGCTCTGCCGCCACAAAAGAAGCTGCAGAGTTTAAAGACAACAGTTGCATCAGCAAGGAAGAGTCCCGTCGGGACAGTTCTGATAGTGATGATCAGTGTGCAGACAGTGCTGGGGAAGGTGCAGAACAATGCGCGGATGCCGAAGAATCAAAAGAAAAGCTCAAGCCGGTTAAGGATGAGCCTGATGCTGCTTATCCTGAACCCAGACTGCCCTACCCTTGTACATCGAACTTGTCCAAAAGAATGCAGAACATGTATCTTGACATATTGATGAATAACAACACAAGGGCTACTCCAGAGGTACCAGCATTCTCTCCCAAATAGTATTTTAATCTCTGCCAGTCCTTGTTGCATCTAATCTGCTCTATGCTCTAATATTTCAGTGGTTATTAACACGAGTAAATAATGAAGTAATGCAGTTCATGGGATACCTGCAAGATGTGGCCAAAATATGTGCTGACGACTACAACTTCATATCACATGCAGCTATGCAATACTCAGAGGTACTGATGCTACAAGTATTGCCTCTGTCAACAGCACCGTGACATGTATGTTCAAAAATATTAAAAAATAATCTGATTTGTTTTTCAGGAGTTTTTCAAGGGCTGTTTGACGCACATTAAGACTATTCCTCAGCACTATCAGATCCACGAGATGACTAGTTTGACAGGAGGAACATTCAACCCGGAGTTGAAGCTGACCTTTGAAAAACAGCTGCTGATCATGGTAATGCACTTTTGAAGGGGAAGTGTGGGATTATCACCTCATCTACTTAAGTTGATCATAAATGCCATTGTCCATTTTTCAGCCGTCCAGCTTGGACGTGTTGAATTGCAGAATCAGCCTTTTGTTGTTGATTCACCTCCTCTGTTTCCATATTTGTAACCTTTATTTCTCCAGGGCAATGTGGATATTACAGACCACCAGATAGTGCCTGCTGACACACAGCTTGCATCGGATTATCAGAGTGTTTCATCAGAGAATCCTCCAGCTAAAAAAGCTAAGGACATGCACGCTGTAAGCAATTGTCTCGCTTTTTTAATTACTCCAATAAAGTAAGTCACAAAGATGTTTTACTGCTAGAATGGGATTCATGACCGCAGGTCTATTGTAACTCCATTTCAGCTCTTGCAGTTTTCACAAAAGACACCAGAGGGTGTTCATGTCTTGCTCAGCAAAACCAGTGCTAATTGTGTTTCTGAAAGATGTCAGGTCACACACACAGTACAGCCAAAGTCCAGCTAATTGTAGACTTGTGTAGTTACATGTGTTGACTGATGTTGTGTACTGTAACATAGTCTTGTTTTTCTCTACAGACAGTCAGCAGTGATAGCAATGCAGAGAACCTGTGTGCTCGTTACGAGCCTCACGTGTGTCTGACTCGAGATGCCCTCGTCAGGCTGCTAGACAACCATGGCCCTGACTTTGGAGAGCAATGGGAACTACCTGTTTTGGTCAAATTAAACCCAGGAAAAGGTACAGTATCACCATCAGGCCACTGAGGATGTTTATCTAAGGTTATTTTAGGCTTTGCTTCCAACAAGTAAAAATGCTTAAAAACGATACATGCTTGTTCCCCCTCTCTCTTTCATTTTGTGTTGCTGTTCAGCTATGAAATCATAGCAAACTTGCCTCCAAATAATCCTCTCATTTTATCCTATTAAACCCAGACATTGCAATAGATCTTTGGATTCTGAACATCATACATAGTGATCTACATCTAAACAACAAAACATATATGTTTCTTTAATTTACAAAAGATTTGCAATGTTAGATAATGACCCTGGAGATTCACATGGCTATATTAATGCCAAAAAAATAATACAAACGTACGTGTGTGTGTGTGTGTGTGTGTGTGTATACAGAGAAGTTAGTAAAAACAGAAACCTGCACAAGGAGTAGATTTTAAGAATTTATATACATATGACATAGATTTATTACATTCACTGTAAAATAATCATAGTCATCCGATTCTGTTTCTGTTCTGTGAAGGAAACATGAATGACATCTGAAACACACCACAGTGTGTACTGATGTTGAATGGCCTCATGGTGGCACAGTTTCACACGTCCTTTATTTCTTACTTACAGGCAACAGTCAGAAGAAGACTGTGTACATAGACTCACCCCTTCTGAAGACTGAAATGACATTGAGAGAGAGGAATCATATCTACCACGAGGAGAGTTTGAAGCAGTCCCTCAAGAAGAATGGAAGTGTAAAAGTGTTCCGTGTAATGACAGAGCTTCCTATGAGTGAGCAGGGACCCTCATCGGTATGTGGGTTCATAAACAGACATCTTAAAGTGGCATCATGTATGTGGTGTTGTTTCATTAAAAGAATATTTCTTTGTTTTTTGTTCCTAAATCAGGAGAGCTCACAAAGAAATGTGGTGCCTTTCGAAAATAGCGGTCTTGATTTCGAGGTGGATCTCACCGACCTGGAGACATTTGGAGAGTCAACACCCATTAAAAAGACGCAGAAGAGACAGAATGAGCAGCAGAATGTGTGTGGTGAAAAAGCTAGTTCTCTGCCTTTAAATGAGACTAAAATGTCCAATGAGCATCTCAGTAGTTCACAAGAAGAGATGGACACCTCATTGACAAATATGGATGATTCCAGAAGAGAGAAGACAAATCAACCAGTTTTGAGTGAGACCACTGTGCCAAAAACTGAACAAAGGAGACAGGACTGTTCTCAGGAAAGTGATGTAGACCATACTTTTACAGAAGACTCAGATGATGAGAAGCTGGTCATTGATGACTCTGTGATTTCATCTGCAGCACATCCTAAATCTAAGAACACATCATCCTCCTCAGACCCCCCGACTACCCCTGTGTCTGAGTCTGTGCCTGTAAATTCAGTGTCGTCTTCCCCTAAAAAAGTCGCAAGGCAGCGGCGGCAATTAAAAAGAGCAAAGGTGTCTGGAGACCAGCTAAGTGAGATCCTGCACATGCAGACAGCCATGTTCAGCTCTGCCAATGACACAGCCAAATCTTCCACCGTATCTCAGGAGATCAAATCACCCACCCAATGTATGGGACCCGCAGTTCATTCCCATGCGATGTCTCTAGTGAAGCCCTGTGTGACTTCATATTTAGAGAGAAACCAGAGCCTCCTTACTCCCCAGACATCTGCACCAGTGCACACTATCACTGTTACAGAGCACAAAAGTTAGTGTTGACTTGATTTTAATTCAGTGGATTTAAGTTGCGTCTATGGGCTTAATTAACACAGACTATGTTATTGCACCCCACGCAGAATTATTGTCAGAAGACCTGCAGGCTGGTGCAGAAGATGAACAAGATTACAAGGCTCCAGAAAAAGGCAACCTCCTCTACAAGCTCTACAGTCTGCAAGATTTGTTGCTCATGGTGCGCAGCTCTATAGCATTGACCCACACCAGAAAAGCTGGCAACGGCCAAAACCAGGTATGCACGCTATCCGCTTGCTCCAGAGTTAGATTTTTTTTCATATCAAAGCATAAAATTAACAGTCCCATTTCTGTTTCCTGACCCAATAGTATGTGCCAGTGCACCTCTTGCCCAAGTTGGAGTACCAGCTGTGTTATGGTGTTGAGTGTCTAACTAGCAGTGAGGCTTGCCAGCTGTGGACTGAGACATTGCTCCACTCAAGCAATGTATCCTACACAGGTAAAACATTTACCACGTTGAACTGCAAACCTTTACAGTGAAAGTAAACGAGAGAAAAGCTCCCAAACTGCTCTCAGTCCCATTGTAATTTGGAATATCCTTTTAGTCTTTCATTTTTCAACATAATTGCCAAGAAAATAGTCCAAGTAACATTTATGTGGATAAAAAAGGAGAAGTTTCTCTTCTCCTCCCCTCACAGGGTTTAGTAGAATCCACATGGCAGATCCTCCCACAGACCAATGGAATAGTCTTTAGATGACTCACCATCCTGCTGTGACCGTGTAGTGATTGAGTTTACTTTGTTGCCATAACTACAGCCACGCATGATTGTGGGGAATTACAAAGAACCCACTATACAAAGCTCAGCTAAATGTTGTTTTGAACTTCAGTTAAATTCCCTTAATGCATATTGTCGACTTACATGCGCTGCTTACCTGTAGTTCAGGATTCATGGAAAGGCTTCACCCTTTTTCTGCGCTAGGTTCGTTGATTTCATTGTTCATTGACTTGTGTAGGTGTTGGCTGGGAATGTGTGACATTATCTAGTCTGCATTATGAATTATTTTCTGTCTAGACCTTTGGCAAAAAAAACACGTCACCTTTGTGGTCTGTTAGCATAGTTGACATACTGGGCAGGATGATCAGTGTTATTTTTGGTACAAGCTTGTGTACTAGTTCCTCATAATCAGATTCACTGCTATAAATAGCTGTGCCAAAAAGTGGATGTAAAAGAGTTTGATCTTTCAGTGCAGCAAAACGGACATGGTGTCTCAGGTTACAGGAATAGCCAGTGAGAAAATTAGTGATAACATTCAAGCTTTATCAAAGCCCTATAGAATATCTGGCATTGTTACACGGCTGATACGGCTTCCTCCTTCGGTGGTTCGCAGATTCGTCATGTGGTTTGTCATGTGGCATTCCTCCTATTGCGTATTTATGGCTGTGGCTGCAGGCGCTAAATCAGTTCATAATTGAAGGAAGGCCCTGTTGAAATAAGCAGGCATTACAAGCTGGAGTGGGAGGCAGGAAAAGGAGATGGGACCAACAAGCATTTCTTACCACCCACTCGAGCTTGTAACAACACTGGCAAATCATCACAGACTAATTACTTTGTAAGCACTAGGAAGGGCATTGATGATGAAGTGAAGCTCTTGATGTGCATGCTCATTAGCTCTTGTTCTTTTCTCAGTGTATCTCTCGCCTTTCCCTCTCTGTCTCTGTAGCTCACATCAATGCGCACACATCAAAAGTAGCTCTGCTGAGGAAGCTGCCTGACAACTGGAAACAGAACATCTCCTGTGGGTTCAAGTGAGTGTCGTTACAACATATGTGTGCAGACAGGACAAACCCAATCACCGCTGTATGATTACGTTACTGAAGAAGCTGTCACCTGGAGATTCAATCACTTCATCAATAATCCGCGTCTTATCACCACCTCTGGTTGTGATCAGAATTCATGTTGAAATATAGATCCCTAACTAAGTAGACGAGCCTTAACATGTTGATTTATCTTTTCCATTCACAGGCCATCCAAGTCACTGAATATACTTCACCACCTACTGAAAAAGCTAACAGGGTAAGTTGTTGAGGACTTTGATTTCCTTTGTTTTGTCTGTAGATTTTTAGTGTTGAGGTCTCGGCAGAATCTGATCCACTCATTTTGCAAATGTATAATCTTGTATGCAATAAAATTGTTTTTGCAGCAAGAATATTAGCTCTGTAATGGGCTGGCTCTGTATTTGATTTTTGTTTTTATGTTTTACATGTAAAACTGCCGAACTACATTTGTATGAAGGAGAATGGTTGGATCTTTTGTCTAACTGTCTGTGCACGTCTGTCTTCACACTCTGAATTTGATGAAACTATTGTATAGTCAGGTCTGACAGCCTCCGGCTGAAAATATGTAAGCCTGCCCTCATGTTTGTGTTGGAGGTTTACACAATCGATTACTCAACAGCACATAATAGATGTGTCACCTTCTGCTTTCTTAAGCCTCTGGTTACCTACATTCCAGTCGTTCAGCCCGGAGAAGGAAGTCCCTCAAAATGCTACGTTTCAGTTTGTGTGTTTTTTTTTTTGTTTTTTTTTTTACTTTAACACACCCTTGATGACTTGATTTGGTTTTGTAGGTTAGAGGAAGGACGGTACCTGATTTCACACAAAGCAGGGGAACCATTTGTGACCTTATTAAAAGTGGCTAATGGGAAAGTGAGTCGGGGTGGGTACAACCTGCAGCAGATCCACAGCTCTGTCCCTCCCCCCCCGGCCTCCGGGCTCCTGCCCTGGATACCTGTTGATCCATCTGTGGTCCTGCCCTTCCACCAGAAACATGGCCGTGTCCCCTGCACCTTCCCAATAAAAACCTTTGTAAAGGTTTGTACTTGATTTATGTCACCATAGTTACTGTGTTAATAGATGGCACTGTTAGAAAATATAAAGGCAATTGAGTTCATGCCTGGACAAATGACAAAGATAAAGTGAAAAGGAACTATTAGGAACTGTTTATTGGCTAATGCCTTGGACGTCCACACCCTTTATTAGACTGACACATAACCACAGGGATTCTCTAGAGTATAGATAGAATGCTGTTATCTACTAAGTTGTGGTGAATGCAAAGCACTTGGTCTTATCAGACAGGCTGAACCAGCATACTGTTCTGTAATTTGCGAGCACAAGCCCAAAACTAACTATAGAGACAATAGTAAGCATAGCAATATCAACAAGAGCACAGTATGCTTCATTGCCATGTGGAATTTTAGGCATGCATCCAATGAATGTCTTAAGGTCACCACCAAAGACATGAGCACATCTTTTAACTTGCGAAACAGCGAGGAGTCATGTTTAGCTATTCATTTGGATTGTAAACATTTGGAACTGATGTTTGAACAACAAATAAAAAAATATTGTTTGAGGGCATATTGTGTGATGCTACATGGATTCAGCCCCAGTTATTTAAAGATACAAGCTTTTTTTTCTTTCTCTTATCCTGCCAGAAACGGAATAGTCGGTCTTCTGAGCCGAACAACTGTGGACGTGGGCAGTCAAAGAACAACTCGAATGAAGGAGGCAAGACGAAGAAGAAGAAGCGCACAGCCAAGCGTAAACAGTATATTGATAAGCTGATTCAGAAGTCCGTTTGAAGAAGTAGTGTGTCGTGTGTAAGGAAAGGAAAGCTGACAGTGACAGCTCTGTGATTTCATTCTGGATATATATTATCCATTAAATATAAATGTTGCTGAAGCACTTTGACAGTATAGAATCTATACGTTTATAGTTGTATTTTCTTCAGAGATATTTTTTGTATATTTTCTCAATGTTGTGAAAAAAGATCAACAATAAACTAAGTATTCATATGTGTGTGTGTGTATGGTTATAGTCTGTAATCAGCACTGTTTATTTTCTTTACTGTGTGAAGTCAAGATTGTGTGTGTGTGTCGTGTTCATGGTGAAACTTGAACAAAGCTTCATATCTTTGAGCTGCCTTGCTTCAGCTTCCAGTGGTTTTCTTGTGTGACAGGGTGGAGTCATGAGTGCATGGAAAGGGGAGGGAATGAGTCAGGGGAGGTGAAAAGGGAAGCCTTTTTCTGTGTCAGAAAAGTTAAACCTCCACACCCATTCCACTTCAACATCGCCTGAACAAATCTCTACATCATCTCAACTTTTACAAGTTAGGTAAGTTCAGTGTCATGATACTTTTTTTTATTGTGGAATAACTGAATCTGTAATGCCATCTATTAACACTGCAAGAAGATCTAAGACTGTCAAGACTCCAATTCAGACAACTGATTTCCACACATTTTGTATTCAGCTTGCACAATTTTGTTTTGTTGAAGAAGAAAGAATAGTTTCCTGCTCTCCAGTGTGGGCTCTAACCTGTTTTCGTGTGTGCATGTGAATGCACTCAAGTTGTCATACCAGAATGGAGTACAGTAGCATTTTCCAGGGTGTGTCTCTTTAGGGTTTGCTATTAGGGATTTGTGTCAGGCTGAACCAGGATTTCAGCCTGAGAGTTAGCGGATTGTCCACCAGAAACAACTCTAAATGTGAAAATGGAAACAGGATGAAACTCAATAAAGTCTCTTTCACTGATTCAATATGTACCAGAAGCTGCAGCTGCAACATTTGGTGGAGACACAACAAACATGACCTCTGGCATGTTTTAATGATAGTGATGATTACAGTGAGATTTGATCATTGTCACCTTTTCCAGGAAAAATGGCTATGGTATCAGAGTTTCTTGGGCAGCTGTCTCTCAACATCGGGGTAATGTCTTACTTTATCATTTTTATGCTAGAAAAATGTTCATTTTAAGATGGCATCGCTCACTCTAATTTGCTTTGAATCCTCAGGGCCATGAACCCAAATACCCCACTGTGGTCCCTGCTAAAGACTTCGACCCTGGAAGAGATGCTGCCAGGATAGAAACAGCTATCAAAACCAAAGGTAACATACAGGACTTTATCTGTTGCTAAAAAAAAAAAAGAATTCAGTGCTTGGTTCTGCAGCCTCTCTACTGATGAGTATCTGGTTTTTCTGAGTCAGAATCCTGGCTTAAAGTGTTTTGACCATACTGGGAACACCTCCAAGTCTATGCCTCACTGCTGGCAGAGCTCTGTGCTGGACAGTGACTGAGAGCTATTCAGTCTGACTGCTAACTTTTCAGCAGCCCACTATTTCATCATAATGAAGAATATGTTTTTTGTGGAGTGATATTTCTTTACTGATGATGTGTGTGTATGGGGGAGGATACCTTGTGACCACATCATGTGTTAAAGTCAACTAACTTCGTTGCCAGGCCCTCTTAGAGCGGTGTTGATTCTTCAACATGCATTTTTCGAGCTAATTCAGGCTAACACATTATATTTTCAATGATTCTAAACCTGTTATATGGCATGTAGTCAGCCCTCATTGTTAGAAGTTTTAGTCCACAATGCTAAGAGTGAGAGTAAAAATGTCTCTCTGTTCAAATTCTCTCTGTAAAAGTTGAATATCTATTATTGATAGATATGTCTGTCAATAATAAGCTTAACAAATTCATACATTTCCTTTGGGCCCAAAGATTAAAAGCATTACAGATAATTTTTGTCAAAACCAAATATCAAATCAAATCAAATCAAATCAAATTTTATTTGTATAGCCCAAAGTCACAAAACACATTTTGCCTCAGAGGGCTTTACAATCTGTATAGGGAGTGACACCCTCTGTCCTTAGACCCTCGGTTCGAGTGAGGAAAAACTTGTCCACAAAAAAAACCCTTTTAACAGGGAAAAAATGTGGAAGAAACCTCAGGAAGAGCCACAGAGGAGGGATCCCTCTCCCAGGACGGACAGACGTGCAATGGATGTCACGTGTACAGAACAAATCAACACAAACATATTGTACAATTACAATGAATGATAGAATGACAATGAAATACAATAAATGATAGAATGATTACAGTAGCAGTGGAACCTGTGATAGAGTTAGAGGGACACAGATGCACAGCAGCAGTAAATCATTAACTGACTATAAACTGTAGTAGAGAAAGGGAATATGAGGTTCCCTTTGGTGAAGTGTGTGTTAATTATACAATACAAAAACCTAAATCTAAATTTTACCTCCAATTAGCAATATCAGTCCCAAAAAATCCTGTCAGTTGGGCTCATGAAAAAGTTATGACAGTGTAATGCAGTGATGGAAGAAGGACTCAGATCTTTTGCTTAAGTAAATCTACTGTAGCAATACAACAGTGTAGAAATAAAAGGCCTACATTGGAAACTTTACCAGTAAAAGTTCAGAAATATTAGCATCAAAATCAACTTAAGTACCAAAAGTAAAATGTGATTTTTATACATATATCATTTTATGTATCACTTTAATATTTCAGCTGATAATGGTAGGAATAAGTTGAACACATTTATATACTTCTGGGTTGCTTAATCAGAAATAATAATATATATAAAATAAAATTATTCGTTGATTTTATTTCTTAAAACTAATCTGAATCTGAAAAATTACTAGTAACATTTATTATATGTTTGCCACTGGAATGTAGGGTATATATGTATGAGTGTAAGGGAGCATAAAATAGAAAAGCATAGAATTTCAAATTTGTACTTTTCACCACTGACATCATTTTTTTTTTATCACACTCATCCTAACTTTTCTGATCTTTCTTTTTTCATATTTAAGCCATATAGTCAGCTGTAGTCTGTGTTTAGTTAATGCAGAAATGTTAATATATGTATATATTTCAGTAAATATATTTGTTTTGTTGTTGAATTGCATCCATGATGTTGTATTTGTGTCTTTTTCATGCTAACATCAGGAGTGGACGAACAGACCATCATTGACATCCTAACAAAGCGCTCCTACCCACAAAGGAGAGAAATTGCTTTTGAATATGAAAAGAGGGCAAAGAAGGTACGGTAGACCTTTACAGAAAATCCCAAATTCTTCACAGCTCTGATTTTATGGTGGCCTTAACAGTAGAAGACACATTCAGTGCATTCAGGTAACACAGTTGTATTTTTAGGACATGATCACAGCCCTGAAGGGAGCGCTGTCTGGCTCTCTGGAAACAGTGATCCTTGGACTGATGAAGAGCACGGCCCAGTACGACGCCTCAGAGATCAGAGGATCTATCAAGGTAAAGGACACGGATGGTATCAGTGGTGCTTCATTTAAAGAGTCACACTGCCCTCTACAGGGAAAATCACAAAACTTGCTTTTTGCAACAACTTAAATTTTAGTTGTGTATAAAGTATAAGAAATATGTTTGAAGTGTCATGTTTAAAAAGTAATAAAGACTTGTTTCTCTTTCAGGGCTTAGGAACAGATGAAGAAACACTGATTGAGCTCTTGTGCTCACGCAGCAATGAAGAGCTGCTGGAGATCAAGAAGGTCTATAAGGAGTGTAAGTCCAAAAGTTCCCAGGCTCCGTCTATCCACCAAAAACGTTGTGCTCCGTCTGTGTTCTTGAAGGAGAAACATGTAAGAGAATTAAGTGACTAAACTCAAAATATTATTTCCCACAGTGTTCAAGAAGGACCTGGACAAAGATGTGGCAGGTGACACTTCTGGAAACTTTGCTAAGCTGCTCTTGGCTCTGGTGCAGGTAAGATTTGTTAGCGTCTGTCTTCTATAACTATAACAATACTGTCAAAACTGACCGAGTCGTATCTTATTTCTGTGCAGACCAAGAGAGCAGAGCCATCCTCTGTTGTCGACTATGAAAGGATTGATACTGATGCCAGGGTAAGCTTCTCGTGTTTACTTTGTCTGTGGAATATGATATAATATACATAAGTGAATCCATTTAATCCATTTAATTCAGTTTTCAGTATTTCTGAAATGTAAAGTGTTCAATTGTTCTTGATCAGGAAAAGATTTAATGTAAGAAAAGTGTCACTGTAAGTATTCTCTGGTGTGCTTCAACTCCTTTTAAGATCAACATTATGAATTATGAATTTGTTTGGTATTTGATATAGAAGCTGTTTACATATCATCAATTCAACATAATGAACTTGTGAAGTAAATGAATGCTTCACAAATTTATCATTAAAATAATTACCAAGTCATTTTTTTTTTTTTACTCATGTCATATATTAGCCAGAACATGGCAAATTATCTTGCATTTCACCAAACAAAAAAATCCACACAAATAATAATACATAAATAAAAGTACTTAATTTGGGTACTTTGTATTTAAAAGGAGTAACACCTCCTTCACACAGCCACAAAGTGTCACATATGGGCGTGTTTATTGATATTTCATTGGTTAAACTCAGGCTCTCTATGATGCCGGAATAAAAATAAAAGGAACAGATGTGGCGACCTGGATCTCCATTTTGTCTGAGAGAAGCGTGCCCCACCTGCAAAAAGGTAAGACAGACACCCTGTTTTCTTTTGGTATCATTGTTACATAAGTGTTCTACTTTAATAATTTGTAAAAAGAAAAAAAAATGTATCCATTAACAGTCAGTTCATCATTTTTCTTTGCTTGTTAGTGTTTCAGAGGTACAAGAGTTACAGCCCCTACGACATGCAGGAGAGCATTGTGAAGGAAGTCAAAGGAGACCTGCAAAAGTCCTTTCTGGTGCTAGGTACGTATATATTTTATGAATAATTCATATTACTAATGCAAATAGTTACTTAGAAAAGACAATGACCAATTCATTAGCTGCAGTAAATATTCACTCTGTAGGCCAGGTGTGGCTTTACTGTCAAAATCCGTCAAATATAAGATGTGTCATTGTGGATGTGTGTTCTTCTTTTCCTTTGTTCCAGTTCAGTGCTTTGAAAACAAACAGCTGTACTTTGCCAAAAGACTGAATGAAGCCATGAAGGTAGTTACAGTGCTGCTCTCTTTCTTCATGTTGAAATGTGGCTATTTTGAGGGCCAGGCTGTATTTTTTTTTTCTTCTTTCTTTTTTTTTCTTATTTTTTTTTAGAACAGATGTAAGAAGTACATCTGCTTGTGAAAGTGCTATTTTGCTGCAGGAACACAGAATCCAAAGTTAGCAAAAGTTATCTTACAACAGTGTTGCATCAGCTGCTGTAGTTAAGTTTAGAGCATGTACAACTTAAGTAAGTGCTGACTTATGCTTGTCTGCTCAGAGTAAAGGAGCCAAAGAGAAGATGGTGACCAGAATTATTGTGTCACGCTGCGAGGTGGACCTGAAGAAGATCTGTTCAGAATACAAGTCCAACTTTGGACAGTCTCTGCAAAAGACCATCCTGGTGAGTGATTCATACACCCCGCCTCTGGCCTATTACTGATTTACAGTAAGGCCTGTTCTGTCATGCAGCCCCTCTAATCTGCGCTGTTTCTGCAGGAACACACCAAGGGAGACTACCAGAAGGTGCTGCTCAGCCTGTGCGGACCAGAGGAATAAAAATGAATCAATGATTCAATGGAAGATGCTTTTAGAAAATCACAGTTGGAACAAACTCTGCAGCAAAATCCCATCAGCTTTATCCTGCACACACATTTGAATGCAACATTCAAGGATACCTTTTTTTTAAACATGAAGACATGAATCTGTATTACAATTTACTTTTGTTATACCGAAACGGCAATAAAGTTGCTTTGTTGAAGTTTGTGTTCTTTTGATTTTCCTTGCAACCCACCTAGTGTGCTCTTACTTGTTGTTTACTTAGAGAACCATTAGAGGGCGCTATAGTAACATTAAAAGCAACTGTAGGCTCCAGCTGCTCAGTGTCTCTGGGCCTCATAATATCTGATACCTGCTGAAGAAATACACACTTGTTCAATTTAAATAGCTTAAAATTATTTGACAGTTTTTATATTCCATTATCAGATTTTTTTCTGAATTATTTGCAGTTGTAAATTAAGTGAAAATAAATGAAAACATCTATACTGGTGACAAATTTTATTTGCATGTGGTAAGTGGAAGTGATCCAAGCTGTTTTTGCAGCTTTTGAAATTTAAAAATCGTAAATTAAAATTCTTGCGTTTAGATTCCAAACTTCAAGTGCACTGTTTGCAAATGTGTAGATAAATGCCTTCATGAGAGCACACTGAGCCGCACAGCATCTTTTCACACAAAGAATTACAAGAAATCGTCCTCGTTTTCCACTATGAGGTTCCATCAAGATGATTTAATCATTAGTGTGTTTTTCCGTGTTTGTTTGGTGCTAATATTTTAATTAAAAATGTTAATTTTACCTCTGGCAAAGATGATTTGCATACCACTAAACAAGCGTCTATACAGTGTGTTTCTGCTGTTTAGTTTGTGGTCTCTCAGGATGAAATAACCACCACAGCGTTGTCAAGGCATTTCTACTGAAGTATAAGAAAAAATGGCCCCAAAAGGCAAGATCAGTACTGCTGAACACAGCGATGAGGAAAAGGATGTGAGGGGAAGCGCACGGACTTAATAATCTAATGAAAACAAAGTGGTGTACTGTGGCTCAAATATGATAGAAGATCGTCTATTATTGTGAGAGAAATTGCCTGATAAAATAATGCTTCTGTCCAATATTTTCACTGGTTGAGCAGCTGAGGAGAGAAATGGCTTCAGATTTTAACAAGGCGTTGGATTTATGATCATTTTGTAATAATATTGATGAGAACATTAGCCCTTTGTGATGGTTTATGTTTATAGGCAATAAAAAAATAAAATATAGTGTAAAGTAAGGTAAAACAGTATTTTGCAAAGCAGGGAAGGAGATTTATGTATGAATATGGTGACAGATTAATCTCTGCATCATAAAGAGGAAAGTACCACCATATTTTTCTTTTTTTTTTTTTTTTTTTTTTTTATATGGATGTACAACATGCTGTTCTGTTCAAGGCCAGCCCGTAGGGACCTCCAGCAAACCCAAGGGGAACTCTCTTCTCAATTGAAACGATGCAATTTACTGTCCCAAACGCTGGCACTTCATCATTCAGAGGACTTTAACCCCATGAATGTCAAACACAGAGCATGCTGGGAAGGAGATGGAATACACTGCATTACCATAACAACTAGAGCCAAATGACAAGCACTCTGAAGCCTAAAAGGTGACGAATAATACCACATAATCACCCAATAACATTTGAAATTGAGGAGAGATGTCTGATCGCTTAATGTTTTTGATAATCTAAGATTACCAATAAAGGAAGTAGTGACCATTACCAGCTGTCAGGTTGCTGCATTACAGTGGTTTTAGCCTTAAAGGTCAGATTGTTCCTTATTCTAATACTTGTCCCAGTTAGATCGAACATGTGGAAAGCCCACCCCCTTTCACCTCAGAGACAAAGCTCAGGCAGCGCTGCAGGCGTCCAGCAACATTAAAGTTTCACAGTACAGCTGTGTAGCTGCTGCCGGCCCGCCAGACATACCAACTGCACGTCGGGAAGGTATTAGTTTGTGCTTTTTATTAATTCATTGCATTGAACATAACTTGCAACTTTAGACGGCAACCGACAGCTCCTTCACGTTTCCTCTCATCTTTCTCTCCTTGACACTATCTGAACCCGGCACAGAATTTCTGTGCAGAGCACCAAAGGGTGTTTAATTATAGAGTAGTGGGCCACCAAGGTCTACTTTTAATTGTGTGCATCTGTGTGTGTTTGTGTGTGTGTGTGCGTTTGCCTGCAGCTCTATAGGTCGCAAGCATACTCTAAATGAGAACTCCTACAGGCTAAGCTGGAGGACCCTCTCCCTCAACACAGCTGAGAGAGCCAGAGTTTGATTAATATTTTCTTAATTATCATTATTTAATTCAGCAAAACCACGGCTTCTTCAGTGAAGGCACAGCCTTTGTCTCTGTGATCGCTGAATATCCTGGTTAGTTAAAGGCATGCAGAGATCCTGTATATGGTAAATAAGTGGTTGTGTCTTACGTTACTGCCCCGGGGAGAGTTGGCACCACACTGAAGGACATCTCCTTCTAAAGAATAACGCTCTGCCGATGTTTCTCTGCTCAGACCTCAGAGCCGGATCCTCCGCCTCTGGCATCGTCAGGCTCGCTTCCTTTCATGAGGCTCAAACTAAGACAACAGCACAGGCAGAGGAGCGCTGTGCACTCGTTATGCCATCAGGCTGCCTCCTTTGTACAGTAGACTGGTAATTGAAACAACATAAGAGAAGCAGAATAAGGCCTATCTCCTCATGGGTTCTGGCTGCAGTCAGTCCATCTGCAGACAAAAAAAAAAAAGACATATTGAGAAGTTTATAAAAGAGCTTTGTGTACACGCAACACAATTTATGTCTTTGAAGAGTTCAGCTTCTGTCATCTTGAAGCCAAAAGGATTTTCAAGAAGATTCCACTTGATGTGATGCACACTATGAATCTGTTGCTTCAGTTCAGCCTGTTTGATTCAGAATGAAAACACAAGGTGTGTTTTCCTTAATAAAAGAAAGATGATGATGTCCTATTATTAATTGTGCATTAAATCAATCATGTTTTGATAACTACTCACAATCCAGCTTGCCTGCAGACATAACCAGGCTTTTCTATAGTTTATCGGATCAGCAGTATTTGATGCTCAGGGCTGGACTCGATGCTGACTTTTCTATTTGCTTGTAGCTTCCTCTCTATTGCCATGTGCTGAATGAATGAGAATACCCTCTGGCTGGTTAACCTACACGCTTTCCATCCATATCCACTGTTTCCCATCTTTCAGTCAGCCCATAGAGACAGCCCTCTTCCCTTGTATCTGTTCTGTCACTCACCGCTCGGCCGTCCGAAAGGGAATTTTCTGACAAAGGATTTGCTTGCAAAGATCGTTGCGATCTACTTGGTTTAATCAAGCGTCTGACAAAGATTGCAGACAAACAGCGTTTTCCGTACTATATCATAGGGGATGCATGTATGCACACGTGTGTGTACAGTTTAATCTTTTGATGGGTTTGCGTGGCCTCCAGCCAGATGCACTAATGATAATTTTCTGTGAAGTGGTTGTAATGGTCTGGCCCCAGCGTCAGCAGCTCCTTCCGATGTTTGCACATGCCACTGGATCAGTTTGGGGTGTGTGTACTTTGCAGCGATGGTGATAATATACCAAGAACTGCAAGGATAAGGACAGTCTTCATCAGGGTGGCATATTAATGTTTATTTACACCGTGGCTAATAAGATGTGTGCTCCACAGCAAGGTGAGACAGAATGATGGTGGGTAATTAAACTGCTTTGCTTTAGATTCATCCATTATCCATACTCAAACCTGCATACATAATGTAATAATGTAAAATAAGGCTTGTTGCAGCGGCGGGTGAGGTGACCATTCAGAGGTGTTCTCATCCTCGGAACACGGCGTAAATCAATACGGTGTGTCAGTGCAGACAACTATATAGAGATCGGTGTGATAAATTTGGGAATTGTCAAAATATGTATTCAGAAGCAAGTGAGATATGACCCCTTACATAATGCAATTTTGCAAGAACACAAACACACTGACAAGACTCATTTGTGTTTCAGCATTTGGCTTTCAGCCTCTAACCTGTTGGAGGTTCGGGATTGACTGAGTGGGTCTCTAATCCATATTGTCATGATGCTTAATCCCATCTACCGAAGGCAGGCCCTGTCACCGATGTCCTTGTCAGACTGGCCACTGGACCCTATGCACACACACACACACACACACACACACACACCCACACACACACACACACAAACAGAGCCTCACCTTCATGCAAGAGATTGAAATCAGCTAGGCAGACACTCGAGCATGAACCAAATGTCAGCGGCAAGCCACAGGGAGAGAAGAGGAGCCCATGTTAATTATTACAGAGAGAAATCATACTATTTCACCCTGCAAGACATGCTATCCAGGATATCTGTGGATCATGAAGTCATTTTCTTTTTTTCCCTCCTGGGATAAACCAAGAGGAGACACAATTTCAATGAGTAGGTCTTTAAAAGCAGTGATTAACTTTGTGATGGATGTGTTTTTCCCCCTGCAAGCTTTTGCTTATCACTCTATGGAACCTGTGTTGTGTGTACTTCTCTGAAGTGAATTTTAACGATATTATACAGGAAAAAAAAAGAGAGAGAGAGAGAGTAAATCCATCGAAAGATCAGCAAGTTAGAGAAAACTGCGGAGTTCTTTTGTTCATCAAAATGTCATGGAATTACAGATATTGTTTGAAGCCAGGCTGTGAAGCTGTGCCTCCGCTGACAGGAACAAACTTTTGGAAAGGTGTCTACAAATTTCTTCCCCCTGCAATGCTCTCATTTGATTTGGAACGCGTAGAGATGGAAAAAAAAAAAAAAAAAAAAAAAAAACAGCTTTCTTTTTCTGACAACACGTTTCCCATGTGACACTTAACCTTTGGAGATTTCCCATTCTCTCTGATCATTCACTGTTTGGTTCATGTTAATTAACCCTGGGGCACAGCAGAGAGTTGCAGGCTTTGAAGAAGAAGAGAAAGAGAGAGAGAGAGAGAGAGAGAGAGAGAGAGAGAGAGAGAGAAAGCAAGGGGTGAAAGGAAAAATTGTGTTGTCTTCTGTTTCTTTATGGCAATTCATTTCCCCGTCCGTGTGAGAGTCTCGGTGGTGCCAGTGAGGATAGTGAGTGACGTGGGTGTTGGAAAGGATGGAGCATGGTTTGTGTCCCTGTCACCGTTCATCCTTCTCTCCCTGTGAGGAAGTTGGCCAGACCAGCCTGACCTCCCTCAGGTGGCCATGGATATGGAAATCAGTTCAAAAATAGAACACAAGATGGTTTTCATAGCCTTCAGCTTTGCCGAAAAAAAAAGAGAAGGATTTTTGTCTATTTCTTTTCATTCTTTTTGGCTCCTGGCAGAAATGGTCTTTTCTATACTTGCTTGAAATACACAAAGCACAGTTTCTTGGTGAAAAGTGCCACTGGTGGCAAGCAGAGCAATATTGCCTGAGCCCAAAGAATATGCTGTGCATGTGAAATTATTTTGTTAACCATTTCACTGCTCCTGTTCTCGTCTCTTCTGTTTAGCGAGGTGCTACGGCTCAAAGTAAAGGCTGTACAGCGGGGCCTGACCTCTGGCCTTTACCTCACCTGTCATCAGCAATTGTAGATGCAGCTAAAAATACACTCTCCTCCACAGTCAGGTGACATACACTACATTTACTCCGGTACCTTGAACTTTTCTCTCTCTCTCTCTCTCTCTCTCTCAAAAGCACCCTTTCTTAAAGAGGCAATGGGTTGAAATCCACCACTCCAACGACAGTGGAAATATTCATGAGGAAAGAGAAGACGAGCCGCAGCACAACCAGAGGCTTTATTCTCCAGGTTCTCGGGGCAAATCTGTTCCTGTGCTTCTATCTGACGCTTGTCTAAAGCACATAAAGACAAAGACAGGAAGTATGATTAGCCATGGAGAATAGTAGTGCAGCGCTCCCTCCAGGATAAGTCTTGAGGTGGGACTGATCAAAGCTATGCCCAGAGACAGAGGGAGACTGAACCAGCACTTTTTCAATGGCTATCTCTGCCTTAAGACAGGGGAGGGAGGAGAAGGAGGGGTTTCTATACATATTTCCCTTTCAACGCCTTTGTCGGAAAGTTGTTAATATTTTGTTACAGAACAATAGCTTCAACAATACTGTAAACCTTTTCATTGTTCAACTGTAAACTATAACTGTCAGTGTTATAGTTTCTGAAAGGCTCATAAATGAGATGTTGGCAAGAAATGTTATATGATTAAAACTCTATAATCCTGATGTCGTTATAGTGAGAGAAGTACGTAGAAACAGGATTCCTGTGAAGGAATTCTTCTTTGGCTTTTGTATTTTAGATTGTTTGATATATACTTTTTTGTAAATACCATGAACCCTGACTAGGTTTAAATCACAGTAAATGTCTGCAGTCTATCACAATAACCAATCTAGTTTATTGTGTCTCTCTTTGTCATTCTCTTTTGCTTTCCAATCGGTGCTGCTTTAAAACACAGACTAAGAAATGTCACATGTGCCAACTTTACTGGCTGCACGTCCTTTCAAGTACACCCAGCGTCTTTTAGTCAAGGAGAAAAAGAGATGCAGGTATATTCAGTCGGCCTCAGGGTTTGTGACTGGAAGTACGAGGCGCAGGCTGATAATTGAGACGGACACAGTGTGATGAGAGGCCTTCATTATAGATATGTTTAAAGGGGAGTAGACCTCTGTGAGACTGGTTATACTCAAAGGACACCTTTGATACCCGGGCCTCAAACACTTATAGGTGTTGTAATGACGGCTGCCTGCTGCTTTGGAATTCATTGTTTTTTTTTCTGTTGGAAGTTTCTCCACTATCTTCATCAATATTTAATTTTTCTGTATGCCAAGACCCTGAATGCTTATATACATCTCCATGCATGTGTGCACTTAGTCCTTTCTGTTTATTTTCTTATATACTGTATATGCTAGATAATGTATAAATGATCTTTTTATGTTATATTTGTAGTTAAATTAGTGATTATTTTTGTTAATTTACAAACTGGAGCTTCACATTGCTCCAGCAAAGCGTTAAAGCTGAATTTACACACTGTTTATTAATGTATTGTTAACATTTTGGCAATAGCCAGACAACCGTCAATATGCTCATTCATAAAAGCACAAATTTGAATGTCTTCCTTGGCCTGTAAGCCTCTAAACTTGGAGACTAAATATATACTTACATTTTATTTCAAAGAGAAAAAAAAATCCTCTCTGGCAAAAAAAAAGACTGGCTATGAAGAACTTTACTCAAGGATAGGAAGCACATCATTAAAACGGGGGAGAAATATTAAAAGGGGGGGATATGAAAGCGTGAAGATCTACTCGCCTTTGGCTACTCTGACTCGCTTCAAAAACATCTTGAGATCTTTCCCTCCCTCAGACCTGCACTCTCCCTTGTTATTTGACTTTATTTGCTGGCTTCACACTGATTTGAGCTGTGGAGTTTTCCACTAAATAATCAATCACATAGAGCTTCATAAAGGCAAAGGATCTCTACGAGGAGACTCTTTTACTGCATGCAGCATAAACACGAGGCTGAGTGAAGGGCACAAGTGCTGAGGTCCCTTCATGTCTGCTTGACACCTCAGATTTCATCAAAGTCCCAAAGTCTGTGTGTCCTCAAAAGCATCCCCAGACCGTGGCCTGGTTGGCCTAATTATAATACACAAAAGTAGGAACGCTGAGGGGAGTCGCTTTTATAAAAGTGTAGGTATGAAGTAATTACCTATTCTTGGCTGCCCTCTCTCTGCTTTTTGTCTCTCATCATCTCTGACACGGACGGGCGCGGTGCTGTCAGCTCGGACCAAAAGATGAGCCATGAGTAAGGGACATTAACACGTTACTTCTGCTCCCTCATGGATAATGGAACAAGGTTTTCATTTGAATGATAAACAAAATGACTTGGAGACACTAGGAAGATCACTGGCACCTGCCCCTCCCTGCTTTCATGCAAAGCTGAGTATTATGCAAAACAAGGGGCAAGGATTTTTTGGTGTCCTGTGTGAACTCATCTGTGTATCTCCCAGGCATGTTGGACAATTATGAGTCAGTAGAAGTATCTCCACCTTGCTAATGTTATGCGGTGTTGTGTTCGCTGTCTTTTTTTTTTTTTTTTCTCACTGCTTACTTTCATCTGTAAAGTTCTTCACCAAATCCTGTGTTCTCCAGATTAGCATAGACTTGTAACAGAAGGCCCTTAATCAGAAACAACAAAGCACGTTGGCCTCAGTTTGTCCGGGGTGATAAATAATTCTGGACGTCATCAAAACCTTATCAAATCAAACAAAAGGAAAAGAAATACCGGTGTGTCAAAGTACCCAAAGTAAATATACATTCATTTGTATGGGGAAGAATATTCGGCAGCACATAGCTGCAGCACTGTTTATTTTCATTTATGAAGACTTTCAATTCAAAACAAACTGAAGTTATTTTAGTTTATTTTGTTGCCATAAACAGCTGGGGGGAATGTTGTTCTGCAGTGACGCTCCAACTAAAAAAGGTATTTCAAGTCTCCTGGAATCTACAGCGGTGCCGCTCACATAACGCCGCCATGCTTGAAGAGTGACTCCTCAGAACTGAGTCTAAAAAGGGAGCATTGAATATATATTGGTTAACATCCTTTAAACGGCAGCTACAATTAATGTGTGAAGCTCTTGCTTTGCTTGAATCCCACTTTGTGCCATACACCTGCCAATCACCGTGTTTGTAGAGCTAGATCACAGCGTTGTTTTCCTACTGTATTCAGCTATGTACTTACTTCCTCTTGCGTTAAAAAAAAAAAAAAAAAAAGATTGTATTTACCGGCCTTTTGAAGATGAGGCGGAGCCGCGCATGCTGTGCAAAGACTCGCAAATTGCAAAAAGGAAAAGGAGAGGGAAAAAAAGGGGATGTGGGGTTGGAGAAAGCTAACCGTGTTGTCAGTGTAGTGTGTGTTTGTGTGTGTGTGCACTGCGCCTACATCACCTCGTGCTTATTTGTGAGGAGAAGAAACTGACATTTTCTAGATATGACAAATAGTGTCCCCATAAAGACTGTGTGAAACAAAAAGATTCAACTCATTTACAGATTTGGAAGAGTCTCATATCTCTTAACTCCTACCCAAAGAGCTCTGTATAATTGAGCATCTATTTTCTGTCTAAAGAAGCCTTTGGTGTGCGACTTATTCTGCAGGGAGACTCAGCGGTTCAGGCTTCACAGTTCTCCGGTGGTTACCACAGCGTATCCTGAGAGGTGCCAATCCAGACGTCTCAACACCTTTGCTGAGACAGAGCCCACAAGGCACAGGCGGGCACAAGTCCCTGGTTAGGACATGCTGCTGCCTTTTATCAATGTTGACCAGCCCAGACTCCTCGTGGCTCTTGCACAGCTGCGTTTGGGAGCTTCTCTAAATCCCTCTTCTTTGTCATCTCGGGTCAGTTAGATGTACCGCATTTCCACCATGAGAATTGTAACAAAAGAAATACTCTGAAGGTATGTAAAGAGGAAATACTCTGAACCTGTGGATTTTGCTCTGGTGATGGGTTCGAACCCTGTTTCTCCAGAGATGCAACGGAAACGGCGTTCGTTTGTTTGCAGGGATCTTCAAAGACGACAAATTAAAGTCCACGTCCAGTTTGTCAAAATCATCCTGACTTGATATAATCTTAGTTGACATAATTTCAATTATTTCCACGCAGCATCGGGGAGGTGAGGATTAAAAAGATAAAACATAGGCTTTTATGTATAGGCCACTTTGCTAATTAGATGGATTAAAATGTGCTCTGCGAGGGGAATTAATTTGCAAGTGAATGGCAGTTAGCAGGCAAACGTGTATAACAGATGACACAAATCCCTGAGGGTATTCCATGGTTAGTTTGGTACAATTTAGAAATTACACAACTCGTTTACTAAATAACAGCCTCATTTTTCCCCGAACTGCATTCTTTAGTGCCTCGCTGTCAGATGTGTTGAAAATAGGTTAGTCTATTGCGATGAACGAAGCCTCCTGGTAGTACCACTCACTGCAGTAATAGATAGCCATTTATAATTCATGAGGTGGCTAGTCCCCCAAGTTAATTTTGCCCAAGGCACTGTTTACTTCTGCTTTGTACTTTGTTTAAAGTCAGTTGTTGACAACTCTTGTACATGTCAAACTATCACCGCTAATAATTGCTTAAGGAGATAGAACTTTTGCAAATGTTGGTTCCACCAGAGGTATATTCGCCTCACCCTATGCAGAACTTCTTCAGATGAATTTTTGATTCATCTCCTTCTCGCTCTTGACAAAAAGTCCTCTGTAATTCAAAGCAATAGCTGTAAGAGGAATTATAAAAAAGAATAATGTAGTATGCACTCCATAACATCCCAGTTTTCATGTGAAATAGGAAACGTCTCTCTTCCTCCCTCTCCTCTCCACACCGCCCCCTCTCTCTTTCTTTATCTCTGACTTTCTTCGCTTTTTTTTTTTTTTTGCATATTGACCAAAGAGGGACTGCGTCGGTAGACGACGACTGTCACACACTGCACAGGATTGACAGACTCTATTGTAGGAAAGTAAGGGCCTTGGGCACTACCTCTGTGGGTCAACCCTGTTCCTCTCGCTGTGCAGATAGCGACATTCTCTCAATATAAGCAGTCGCTTGATTAGTGCCAATTATCCAGGCTGTCACTTTCCCTGGTGAGGGTGGCCCAGGATGCGCCCCGTCCCCCACACTTCCCGTCTCGAGCGGACGTGCACTAAAAGTCTGCGCTCATAGCTGTAGGCTGTGGGAATGATTTCGAATGCAGAGATGGGGGGGGGGGGGGTGGAATAAAAGAAATGCGGGTAGCAAGTTCTGAGTTTGACAGTGTGATAGCATTGACTTCCGAGACAGTTACAAGGGGTGTGTCATTTCTCCCACAAAGATGTCTCCCCAGGGCTGCACCGTCTTCCATCAGTCAGTCAGTCAGCAGCTTAATATTCAGCTGTACACGATCTACAGGACCCAACTGGGTTACATTCACTAAGGTATACAGAATTCACTTGTAAGTCTGTTGGTTTTCGTCGAAACCAGACTTGAATGTACTCAAATGCAGCGCGAGCGTGAACAATAACAGTAATTTGTCTAGAGCATAAATCACGCAGCTGAAAATAAATTTAGGTAAACGTTTGGTATCCTGAAGGAGCAAGGCCATAAATCTATGGAACCGCTAAAACCACCCAAATCCAATCCAAACATGTGTTAACAGCCGGTGCCAAACCTGAACAAATACAACAAACAAATACAAAGCAACGTTAACTAATACAGCCTCAAGAAAATAAAAAAATAATTCAATGATTGCAACCGAGTGACAAATTCAACCAAAGATTTTCATGTGCTTCTAGTCGAGTCTTCCTTTTTGTGTGTTAATGTAGTGTCCTCTGTGCCTACAGCTCTCTTTATTTAAACACCCAAAGTCAGATTAAGCTCATTATGATGTCACCTTTACTCAGGCTTTAGCCTCAGCCTCTCTGCAGTCATCAGTACTCGGCTGCGCTGCACTATTTTCCTGGTTCCAAAAACACGACCGCCGTGTTTTCGAGCCACTCTTTAAACAGTGCTGCTGTGTATTTACTGATCTATTTCTTGCTGCTTTTATGTTGTTACTGTGTCTCTTGTAACTTCTCAGTATTTCGGCAGCAGAGAAGTGAGACGCAGAGCTCCTCTAAACAGCAGAGGTTATCCTCAGTATGGATGTCTGCAGGGGAGTAAACACCATTGGAGCGCGAGTGAATATTTTGTATGAGAGCATATTAATTATTCATGCCCGCTTCATTGTGTATGATGATGTGTCAGGATGTTTGCCAATAAACAACAATATTCCTTGTAGGATTGATCCAATATGAAAAGTTGTTGAGCTAGTTCCTCTCAGTATGAAGAAGTCTGACGAATGCAGTATGTGGGAGAGCTGGCACTGGTACTTATTTATGGAAATATCAATATTGTATCATAATACCGTATCCTCTCCTCTTAGTATAAACAATACAATCAAAAGGGGACTTTAAATCTGGACTGTGAGAATGGCAATAATATGAGGATTAAGGAAAATATGAAACCACTGTATACAAAGCTGTGTAATCAAATCGATTTGAAGCAGGGAGGTAAACTGGGTCAGTGTGGTGCCGGGAATGTCTGGATTGGCAGAAAAGTACTCACAAAAGGAAACACAAAAATACCCTGCACCTTGTTTTGAAGTGTTTATTCTGCTCTAACAGAGTCACTAACTAAGTGTGGCGCGCCCCAGTGATCCGGCTCGTCATTGGCTCTTAGTGCTATAGAGTGATAAGCCTGGTGTGTCTGCAGGGGGGATTTCTGCTCTCTTTCATGGTAGCGGTGCCCCCCGCCACCGTCTCCCTGCGACGCCCCGGGGAATACATCACCACACGGGCAGGACAGCAGGCCGGCATGGGCGTTATAATTGCCATCTCCTCCTAGTACACATTGTGCACCGTGGAGCACGGTGATTAAATCAAAAAACTCCTCTGCATCCCAGCTCTTTACCTTGCAGGCAAAAACAGCAGGCTCCTCTGGGATGGGGTCATCATGGCCCCCTCTGTGTTCTGTGATCTCTGCAAAAAGGGGAGGAGGAGGAAGGGGGGGGGGGGGGATGGTACAGACTGCGCACTATTATGGTACCACTGTTGAACAAAACAAACCATGAAGAACTTAATGGGTGTTAAAATCAAGATTTGTCGAAAAAGATATCCGTGTCCACAACATCCGCATGCAGCGATGAAATGTTGGATAAATATTTGAATTAGCCAACACTAAGAGCCGATGCTGAAAAATAAATGGCAATTTCACACTGTGGAATAAGACAACTCTTTTAATTAGAATTATTAACATTTGTATCAGACACTTGGCTGTTTCATTCCTGATTTAACGCAGCTAGCTTGAACACATTCATCATTAGCATCCTGATTTAAACATGTCCGTGATCATTAAAATACAGATAACTCACCTGAAGCCATAAAGAAAATTAGACCTAGGTTTTATACAGAGTTATCGTCCTTGGACAACCTGCTCACACACATGAAACAGACCATTATCACTTGGGTTAATGGCTTTGTTAATTTGAAGACATTAACAACTGCTCGGCTGTCCCCAATGAATGTGTCATACAAGGCAGGCCTTGTATTGTTAAATGGGTTGCTAAGTAGATTGATTCCTTAGCTGCAAAGCGCAGCAGCGATGTAGGCAAGCAGGTTAATTAAACATTTACACACAAACACCCAACAATCTATTGTACTCTTCTAATTTATGGCATCAATATGCACTTTCATCAGGATTTTTTTTCTGAGAGAGGCATATGTTTGCTTGCTCCATCCTAATTGGCACCATGCCGGTTTTACTGCGCTGCTGTTTTTGAGAGGTGACTGGGACTATTGAGATCGACACACTCACCCATAATAGGGACACAGCAGTCCCTCCTCTGAGGAGGGAGACACTCTTGATAAAGATTCAAGCACCTGCACCCACACCTCCACCTCCGCTCCCTTTCATCTCCGGCACCAAACACAGGCGGAGGGAGCATAAACACTGCTTCCTAATCAGCTCACTCTCTTTCACTCCACTGCCTCCACCTTTCAGCTCTCTTTAACACACACACACACACACACACACACACACACACACACACACACGTAAGTGTACACATTTGTGCACAAAAATACACGCGCGCAGTCCACCACGGAGACTTCCTCACAAAGCTCTGATGAACAAATGTAGAAGTGAGCACCACCACACCTCTTCCAAAAGAAATTTCTCTTTTCCCCTCTTATTCTGAAAACTCTTGGGGTCATGAGGACGGGAAAAGTTCTTGCTTTTTTTTTTTCTTTTTTTTTTTGTTATTTTCGAAGAATTTCTACGTTTGTGAGTGCAAAGTGGGATTTGGGGCCAGAGGCATCGATGGTTTCCATCTTTCATGTATCCTCTGCTGACAGAAACTGAACTGACAGGAAAGCAACAAGGGAACAATCAATCACCTTTCTTCTCAACTTTTCTTTTTGGCCCACATATGTGTTGGTTAATTTGTTAACACTGGGGTAAAAATATTAAAAAAAAAAAAAAAAAAAAGGCTTTTTTTTTAAAACTCATCTTTAGAGGTTGTCTAAGTGATGGAATAACAGTCCTGCACTGCAGCAACAGTGAGCAGTGATGAATTCCAATCATCACTCCATATGCCAGGCCTCATTAGCTACGGATGTGTTTGCTTACAGCTTCGCCTAAATACCTCAAGTATTGGATGCATGTTGTTTTTCCTCTCCCCTTTTAAGTTCTCTCCCTTACTGATTCACACACACACACACTCACGTGTGCACACACACTGGAAAAGCCTTTAATACACTTGCCAACCGTGGGCCCTTGGTAAGATTCCTTGAGGGCGATGTGTATCCACAACAGTGTCTCTCCCTCAGACATGTGGCATGGGTAAACAACACGGTTAAGCCTAAAACAATGTGTGTCCCCGATGACTGCAATTATTTATGAAATCAAACACAATTCAGCACTTTGCCAAGTGGGACAGCTCTCCAGATCACTCAACAAATCTCCACTCTTTATTGCTCATAATGGTGAAATATAAATTATTACAGAAAGTCGTATTTCTGTTACTGTTCTGTCAGCTCCCATCCATTCGCTGATCTTTCACTTGTGGTGAACATAACCGTTGCTTTATTTACAGCATCCAAACCAAATGGAACACGTGTAAGCCATGCAACCTCCAGGCCGTACCCTCCCAGGCTGTCTTTGTGGATGATCGCTGGCTAAATTATTCAACCTGAGATGTTTTTTTTTTTTTTCTTCTTCTTCTTCTTCTCCTGACTGGGGGGACAGCGCAGCGAGTGAGAAATGCCAGTGTCAGGACAGTATGCATGCTCTCAGGGCATTAGCCTCCAGTAAGCAGCTGCTGCAGATGGTATGCACACTTTGTCATCCACTTTCTCACCGCTGCTCGTGAAGAGCAATTAACTAACGGTGCAGACACGAGACGAGCCCATTTCATTTCCAAAAGCAGAATTAGAGAGGTGGACTGAGGGACAAAGTCATTCATCACATAGGCGCCTCTTTATCTCACACTCTCTGTACTTTAAAGGTGTCAGGACTTTAATCAAACAGTCAGCTCAGTGCACCTTTAGCTCAGTCACGTCAGACACACACAGGTGCTGACAAGCTGCAGGAACTTTCCTCAATGTTCAGGTCGCTGACCCCTGTCTTATTAGTCTTTCTCTCAAGCCGTATAACTTGAGAGGGTGTTTGCAGCTTGTTTTTGCTTGTAAGTACAGAACAGCCTGCTTGTATTTCATATGTGAAACAACCTCAACATCTTAAAGGTTTTCCTTGGTTGACTATTAGTTGACAGTTGACTAACAGTTGAATATTAAACGCTAAAAGGGCTACAAAAATACTAATTTATCCGAACAATTTAATTGATAGTCAGGAAGGAAATAGAAAATATTTAAAATGCGTGGAATTTCCAAGGATTCAAAGGTTAATCTGGGACAAGTAATATGTGTAGTGAACAATTACAATGTGATGAAACAAAAGGATTAGACATCTAAAAGATAAAGATTAAAAAAAAAAAAAAAAGATGTACATAAGTAGGCTAAAGGAGGAGGAGGATAGAGGTCATCATCTTGTGTTTATGATATGATGGCATGCTTGTTTCCCAATCTCCCACCAGAAACAACACAGGAATACACATAAAATAACCTGTAATAATTTGTAAATAATTATTTTGCTGTGCATTCATAATTTAGATAACAATTAATCAAAGGGAGGACGAGCTGTTTACGCAACATAGTGTGAAAATCTGTGGACCGACACAGTAAAGAGATAGCCTACATTTCCGGCGCATAGATTCTAACCCCATAAATCACAAGCAGAAGATAAATATGGGAGGGCGACTAAATTAAATGGTACTTAGCCTTGTGAAGTGCACTGTAATAGATCTAAGGAGGAGGTTAAGAGAAACCAGGAGGCGTGCGTCCTCCCTTCTCCAGCCAGCAGTTGTAACCCTCAGTGATCTCCCTTAACACAGAGGAAACCAAAGATCATAACAAGACCTACAATACAGGAAACGTATCTCATTAGCTGCCTGCATACCTCTCCCATCATTTCATAGTGCCCTCCTTGGGAATATAGAAAGAGGGCTTTGTCTGCTTTGTCCCCAAGCTCTTGTCAAAACCTTCTTAATTATGATTAATTACGTACGCATAAAGATTTCCTCTACCAAGTATACAAATAATAGAACGCTCTCACTAAACACTACATTATTCATTAATTATAGGGATGTTTGTTGCAAAATAAAACTCACGCCGAGAATGTATTGCCTGTCACAAGAACAATGTTTTTTTTCATATTTTCACAATGACTTGAAAAACATATCCATTTCTTAGCAAAGTATGCCCTAGCTCCAGGCTCCTCTGCATATTGGAGGTTTTCCCTCTGTGGGCTCAATTGTTATGGATGCTGTTTATGGTGCTGCTATGACAAGTGTGAAGGGCAGGCATGGTGAAAGATGTATCGCTCGCTTATCTGCTCACTGTCTGAATATGTTATAGGATTGTAAATGACCCCGTATCATGACACAGTCTCACAACAAGCAAAACCTTTTTCTTTTCTTGTCTTTTTTTTTTCTTCTTCTTCTTCCCCATTTGATTCTCTATGATAACTTTTTGACACAAAGTGACAAATACTGCTCGGGAGCCTAAATGTCTGTAAATTCATTGAATTTGTGTGTGAGGCAGTGGTTGTGGTGGGGGGTGGTGGTGGTGGGGGGGGTTGTTATAAAACACTTCTTATGAGATCAAATTATTTCTTGTTGTGCCAAAATTCCACGATAGAAGTTTCTCATAAGTTTGTAGAAAGTCGTCGAACGAAAACAGCTAACTGTGAGTTAAGTAGCAGGAATGAGTGACAAGAAGCAGACTAATGATAAGGTTTATAAGTTTTGATAGTTTTTTACGGCCTTCTTGTGGAGCTGAGGCACATCACTGAGATGTGCTCTTGAGCTGCACAGAGAACAATATGCCTTTGAGACACACTCGCTGCACTGAAGCAGCCACGTCCTTCCGCCTCTTGCTGCATATGCTTTATAGCCGACAATAAACCATTTTAGTGCAAAATAAATTGGGATCGTATTGAAATGCTGGCGCTATATATGTCATCGAAGACATACAGTTATTTTTTAGCAAAGCTGGAGCGTAGTTTATCATCATGCGAGTGCTGCGATGGGTCTGTTCCACATCATTGGCTTCTCTTGCTTAGTTAGATTGTGAAGGTCAGAGTTCTCAAGCCTTTTATGGCTGTTTAACTTTGGAGAATTATCACATAGACAGGACTTGGCTGATATATGCTGCACAGTCCTACCTCAGCATATAGTTTCATATCCATCATGCTTTTTGGGTAAAGGATCCAAAGCCATTATTTGAACCAAATCTGCAGACTAAGTAGATACAGTGGTCTGACCTCGCACTGAAACATCTGCACTGATGATGAAATTTGTGTGATACTGAACATCATGTAAATATTGTTTTCCACAAATGTAATCTCTGTGGTATTAAGTTAATTGGTGTTTGTGATAATTATCTCGTCTGAAGACAAAACAAGGATTAGTCATCAATAAGCAATTAACTGGAGTTTGCCTTTGCAGAGATATTGTATGTTTGTTTGAGCTTGTACATCAAAGTCATGTTTTAAAGGAGGATTAGTGGTTTAAAATAATAACATTATGAATATCCCCTTAAAATCATATTGAATTCCCCATGATGTTTACATACTGCCTTTTCTTTCTGTCTTGGTTGTGTGAAAAGAATATCTCTGTCAACATTTCCTAATACAAAACTTAGTTTAACAGTAGCCCTGAAAAAAACAACAACACACATTTTTGACATTTTCTGCTATTTGGCTCTAATTGCTTTGCTGAGTTTAAAAAACTTTGTAAATATGATTAACACCCCCGGTAAATGAAAATGGAACTTAGCACACAATGCAATCAGAAAATTACCATAAGAAAGAATTTAAAAGTTTTCCAAATTAAAAGCTCGAGGAGGGAGAAACCTTCTCCCCCCCCTGAAACGGCAAGGTGACATTTTATTTCCAACTGTTAATTGATGTTCTGCTGATTAAAGCACATTTTTATGCTGAGGACCAGAGGGCCTCTATTTCTGTAAGCTATCGGTTTGTAGGCATGGATTGCAGCAGAGTTACAAGGCTGAACCGAGCCCCTTTTTTGTTGTATTGCATCAGAAATCCAGTTTTGTCTTGGAGATAAAACCGCAGATTTAAAAAATAGAAAAGTATAAATTATCTCTAAAACACAACTTCTCTGTTGTGTGAAAGTCTGAACACTCGTGCTCAAACTCTTAAGACAAAAGTGACACTTTGGTAAAGATTCATATTCATACTGTAGCACTCTATTATGGAAACTGGTAGCCGAGTGTATTTGTGGCGTTTTATATAGTCTACATGCGATTGTATTGTAAAATTGATGATATTAGTTCACTTATAAACAACCCATGTAATTAATCACTGCACAATATTTGTTAGAGCAAAACAGACTAATAATTCAAATCTGCAGCATTACTTATTTATGGGAGTGTACAATTGATAAAATGCCAGGAAGGAGTAATCTTTTAAAGCACCTCTTACAAAAACCTCTTTGTCAGAATAATCAACACGATCTGCATAATTTACATTACTTACTTAGATGCATGTACACCCTGAGCTTAAAGTAAAGAAGTTTGTTTTCTCATGTTTGTGCCTATTAGCCACAAATTAATTAATCTACCATCCAAAACCCAATTAAGCCACGAGCTATATTAATACCATTTCCCAGAATGCAGAGGAAGTACCACGGAAGCACGGTGATTTTCACAAACATAATCACATTTTGTTGCACCCACGAAAATGCCCGAGTTCATGTTGTAATGTATTCAGAAGGCGTCTGCGCTGTTTGGGCAAAGGAGTCAGTCCTGAGATGATTTGAAGTTCATGCAGGCTGATTTATTTCCTGCCACTAGGGGGAGAGGTGCTCCTCGCAGGTCTCACCATGGAGAGCGATAATATGCAGCTATAAAGTACTGATGAGGCGGCTCAGTGAATACTTATGAAGAGTCCTGCATTAGATTCACTCTCACAACCTTGGTCATCTTATTCAAAACGCTCTCACTCTGGTTTATAGCCCATGTATAACGACACATCCCAAGCACCAATCATATAATTACCAGTGTCTCAAACTGGAGTGTTCATTCAGCTCAGGTTCCTTCAGCCTTTCAGATTCCTCTATCCATCAGTGATGTGAAAAACTTCAGCTCCTCCATTTAATATTGTTTGTTTTGTTGTTTGTCAACACAACAGAGGAGATGTGCTTTTCTAAAGCTCAGTGTTAAAGAGGCACCCCAAAGAAGAATACACACAGTGTTGCCATGGAGCCCATTGATGTGCAAATGTTTTCATTTAAATATTTTTAAGAGGATCAGCTCAGATTACGCCAAAGTTTGACAGAGATAATTCGATGGCTTGTGTAGCAGCTTTGTTTGTGGAGACCATCATTCAAGGCACGTCAGACCACCTTCACAAGCCGCGTAGCCTTTTTAATGAAGTTTACTTTGAGAAATAGGCCGAGGCACCTTCTCCTCACGCTGGACTATATTAGGGAAATCTTCTCAAACCTCGCTGATGATTTCATGTTTTTTTTAGTTACGCGGCCCCCGAGAAGCTGAATGAGGCTTAAAAACAACATACAGCGCTATTGCATTTCCTACTTAAAGTTAGTTAACGTGTCCTCTTACTCCGTTTAACAAGTCTGAGGGAAAAACAATGCCGACAAGCCGGTATAGTAACATTTAGCGGATATATTTGCTCTTTTTCGTGCATTATAGATAAATGCACCATGGAGACCCCCCAGTATTTGGGACAAGGGAGAAGAGCTTAAATATTTATGCCTAAGCCTCTGGAGGCCCACTATTAGTAGTAAAATGTTTTACTTTCTAGGGCTGTCATTCTGCTCTGGCTCCCATTAACAACAGGGCTGACAGGGACCTCTGGGTCAAACACTTTGAGGCAACAAAAGGCCCTGATGAAATCACTCAGTGAGACCCAAATTACTTCTGTGTCATTGCTGAACAATATTTTCTCCCCAAAGCATTCCTCCTTGTGTTAACGCCATGACCCCTTCCTCTGCATATGGAAAGGATTGTTTGTCTATAACACTGGGGGATGGAGATGAGGAGAAGTTCATGGACAATGTTCCTGGCTGTGTTAGCCCCCCCACAAGCAGCGAAGCTCTCCTCCCTCTGTTTTGTTGTGCTTTGTGAAAAAAGTTGATAAAAACAGGTTGTAAATGGAGATGGGCAGTTGGAAATGAACATGTTGGGGTGGAGCAGTGAAGCGGGAAATCCAAATATACAAGACCTCAAAGAAAACTGGCAAAAGCAGAGCAAGAAGCCCCTGGGACGTTGTGTAGAAAGCATTCAAATTCAAACTACAGAAAATGATCCAGTACATTAACACTTACCGTTGAGATTTATGGATGTGCCTTTGTGAAAAGGCATAACAAATATTTTTACTAAATTTTCTTTTTCTTCTAAGACATTTCTCTCCCCGTATTTGACCCTTAAAACAATAATAATCAGGTTTACCTGACAGAACTTGTATGTGCGTGTCACAGTCAAAGTCAGAGCAGAGTCTAAATTCAATATTTGCCAAGTCTCTGTTTGTTATTAACTTAACTATTAACAAGATCTAATAAAGTATACTCGGGAAATCCCTCAAGATGTATCAACATACGCACAGATATCATCTGAAAAGCAAGATTGACAGTTTGGAGCTTGCTTTCAGAGGGCTATAGAGTAATGTTAAGAGTGCCACAATTGGATGAGCTGCAAACAGTATCAGAAAGGCCTGGAAAGGAATGAGCAGGCAGGGAAGCTTCAAATCCCCTCTCAACCCTAAGTGGGTGGTCCTTTCACTGTGGGTAACTGCAGTCGCCAGGCATTCGCACGGAGGTTTTGAGGAAGACTGGCTCTCCAGACGCAACATTCACCGTCCCAGGCCCATACATCCACAGAATTAGATTCATGCTACACTGACTTTATTTAAGCTAAGAGTCCTGGCAGTGGCCGCATTAAATGACAGCCAGTTCTTGGGGCCTTTTCTCTGGATTAAAGGATGATTCAGGAGAGGAAGGCAGAATGGCTTAAAGAAAGAATTCACTCAGGGGGAAAGAAGTCCATAGTTTATCTGAAAAAAGTAACTGAGACCTGCGGAGGTTGCCAAAGTGTATTGAACACTGTAGACATGTGTGAAGATTGACAGAGAAATATGCTGTAGTCCTCCCTCCGCCTATACACCACCACAGGACACACATCCGTTCCAGTTCACACATACGTTAAAATATTCCAAAATAAAGTACAATTAAATGAAAGTTCTTTAAATCCGTGAGCATGACAACGCTAAAAATTAGTTTTATCTAAGCTATTAATTTTTGTTCTTTCTTTTTTTCAGTTAGAAAATGTAGTTTATTGATTATATTACACTTAAATTACTTCTCTGGTTTCGCGTTTACAAAAGCTGCTGTGATGTTTCTGGTTCTTGAAAAGCACGGGGTCAATAATCAAGTAGCAAAAGTGACTTTACCATACTTTCTTGACTCATAAATTTTCACTTTTAAATCAAACAACAACATTAAAAGAAACAAATCCACCAATCAAAGGTGAAAATAGATAAAATGTTGTACACTTTCTTTCCAGTTCATCAGTAATCGCTTATCTGTCAGAAATGCACCTATGATGATGATGATGATGATGATGATGAAAAACACAAGCATTGTATTTAGATATATTTCAGGGCCACTTAAAAAGCCAATATCTGAGTGCCACCCAGGCCTGGGAATGAAAGCCAACCGACCTCCACGCCAAGCACATGAGAACTGTTTAAGTTGGCCCCACAAGTCATACATTTCAATGATTTCAAAGAGACCTCCAATTAAAAGCTACAAACATGTCTTTGGAATGCGAACTAACACAATTAAAAGTGCTTCATGAGTGTATTAGAGGAATAAGTTGTGAATTAGCACTTTGAATACACAAGGCTGTTTTCATTCCCCAATCCTTTCACTCATTCAAGAAGCAGAGGGAAAGAGGTCTTTTTGAAGTCAGCCGGTTCTCTTTCTTTTTTTTCTCTCTCCGAGCAAAAGAAGATTGAGTCAGCCTAATCTGCTCCTTGTACATTTGAATGTCTTCTGCAAAGGGCTCATCCTGGCTGCTTGATAAAGGCCCAGGTGCAGAGACAGTGGCCATGCCTAACTTCGTCTCTGTGGGGGCTGTAAATCACAGGAGGGGGGAGCCCACCCTTTGAAGATACAAGCTTGCTTTCCCGGCTGATTTGTGGCCAGAAGGGCAAGCCCTTTTCCAGCCCTGCACAACGCTCTCGCCAAACTAGAGAGGGTGTCAGAAAGAGCTAGACTCATAACTCGCTGATATGCTGGAGGACTCTCAATCAAGCTGCACGACACACACTCCATGCAGCGAGAAGCAGGACTCCTGTCTGTCAAAGGTCAAGTGGAGGGAGACACCACAGGGATTTAGCCACAGACGGAAAAATCATATGCAAATAAAAATGTTTACTTTCCTCTTACGGGAAACACCAATAGTGACTATTTATGAAGTTCCAAAACAGGTGTTGAGAACTGTTGAGTTGCAGAAAGAGACACAACATAACTCACTTTTTGCATGTAAAGAATGAAACATAAGACAGAGCTGTGAGTCTAGCTTGACCAAATAAGGCATGTAATTCACTCACTGCTGCAGGGCCCTGACTTAGTGTCAATCATTCTGCATTTTCCAGGAGACGATCATCATCAGACTGGCATGAACAAACAACATGGGAACAAGTTGCACTGTTGGAGCCAAGGAATTTCAACGACCTAAATGTTGCAAACTCAAATTAAAGGTGTATGTTTACAGTCACAGCGTAAACTATGTTTAATATATCAGATCGCGTGTTAAAAAGACTTATTCTCTTTGCAGCTGTTTGGTCTTTGGGCTTTACAACAAGGCCAAAGCCTGTAATCCACGACACACACATGCGCACGCACAAGCCCTGCTTTTCATTTGTCCGTTACAGTGCCATCTAATGATGCCAAAGAAAAGAAATTAGCCGACCATTGCACGCTCCCTTTGACTGAGTCATTAAGGTGGCCAGTGTGGCGCTAAAGCTGAGCCCTGTGATGCTCACTGTGACACACAGGCTTGCATTCCTCTGTTTGTTATTTAGATCCTTATTTACACTTGTTGTCAGAGACAGGCTGGAAGCACAGCAGTGGCTTCCTCCACGGGTTGGATAACAATGAGCTGTAGGGAGCAGCCCAGCGAGGCATTTAGCCCAGCCCTGCCCCGTCTCGAGAAAAGAGGGGAGAGGAGAGTTTACTGCCTGTGAATCAGAGACTTTCACTCTCTACACATCGCACCTTCCTGTCCTGCTGATCTCTGCTCAACAACTCGGATGTCATACGGTCAGGTGGAAGAGACTGCAGTTCAGGTGCAACACCTTCAGAAATTTCCCTTGAAATTTCTCCAAAATGGTGGCACCAAGCCTAACCGGTCTAACTTTAAGAATAAATAACTGGAAGTGGCTCATTCTTCTCATCTGCTCTACTTTACAGTTTACAGAAAAGGAAGATGAATGCAGCAACCAAGTGATGTTCATTTGTGGTTCTTAAAGTGCTGCCCTGGCTCTTTCATCACATTTCATCATTCTGCACTTTTGCTAATGAATTTAATGACCCAAAAAAAAAAAAAGTAGAAAATGAGAGGAACACCACTTTTTCAATGCATCATCACAAAAACTGCCAGACAAACTGGGGCTTCTTTGCACACAATTTTGAGAAACTCAACTCCACATGAAGTTGGTATCAACTGTGCGGGATACCAAGACCCTGCCAAGTTTAATTAAAGTTTAGCATAATGGCAAGATATTCGGCGGAAGGTTATTTTCTTAACTTTAATTTAAAGTGCAAATTATAATCACCTTGAGATGAAATAATTGTGGCTAGAGGAAGTACAGAGCCTTGAAAGCTTGTTTAACGACGGTACATTACATCATTCATAAAGAACCAATTTCCCACGAGCATTGGCGGCACTTATCATCGATTACAATTTGGATTCATGAACAGTGCAGCGTATGATAAGAATACGCAAAAATCACAGTTTAAAGTGAGTGTTATCTGAGCCGTGTATGGGTGTGTGGCCCATTGTGACCTTTTTGTTTGGCGACTTCCTGAGAAGACAAGCAGTGTGTTCGGAGGTATCAGCAGCTGTGTGCTACGTGCCTCTGATCCAAGCAGCTATTGACTTCCTGAGATTTGAATTAATTACTTGCTTCACAAGAGAAACTGGATTGCAGTGGAACCCCCTAAGAAGTCCACTCATTCTTAGGAAACTGCCCCATGGACTTGCAGATGGTTTCACTGAGATGTGCTTTCCCATAGAGAACAATTATACAGGGGATTGTGGTGCTGGCATAAACCTGGAGCACACAGTCTCCATTCTGAACATTTCAAAACAGCCATAGGGGAGGTTTGTGACTTAACATAAATTAGACCACCAGGGAACGGGGAGATCTGAAGTGGCGGAAGGGCAATATTGCAGATAAATGCACTGTGCTGAGAGCTTCTGCACCACAGAAGAGAACAGAAAATTACACCATGACACCTCAGAATCAGATAATCACCACATTAAAGCCTTTTAATGTTTGACAAACTTGATCAGCGCAACCTTTTGCTGCAAATACGTATGCCCAGATGCCTGTTGAGCCAGTTCCACTTCTTGTGTGTTTTCATTCTAAAAGAGGGAACAATGCTGAGAGCAATTAATGACGTGAAGAAACAATTACAGTTGATACTTTTGAGGCCTGTGTGCCTCGTCTGAAAGGGATTAAGTTGCTGCTGCGTTTGTATTCTGCTTACTTTCAATTGGCTCAAGGCCTTGTGTTTGGTCTCGTCAGTGCCACCAGCCCCGGTGAAGAGTACACTTCAGCTGTGATGAAGTATCCAGGAACGCAGAGGTTACCAGTGGCTGCTAATTAACCTCACATTGTGTTCACTAACAAAGAAACAAAGGAACAAAGTGGAATTTCAATGCAGGAGATTATCACAATCACAATGAGCGTAGTACTGGATCATGCACTTGATAGGGATTTTCACACTGGCCAGGACAACATGAGATTAGATCAAAGACAGATGAAGTTACATTAACAGAACAATGCAGCCTTGTTATGCAATAACAAGCTGCCATCTGGGCCTTCTCCGAGATAGGAAAAGGCTAACAAGTGCGCAGCGGCTACACCAGAATGATACGCCTTCCTCGGCAAGTTCTGCAACATTTGTATTTGATAGCGAGAACTTTATTGCGGCTTTGTTCTGTCAGAGAGGAGGTAGCATCCTTCCTCAAATGCATCAAGACAAAGAGGAAACGGGCTGTGTGTTCTTCGCCGGTTATTGTTGCCTCTGCTTCTGTCCCACTGGCTGAATGGCAATTACTGCTGACTTCCTATCCAGCACGGAGCCCCGAGCCCGTTGAGGGTGCCCTGACCCTGCAGTATCCAGAGGGAAGAAGACAGGAGCTGTCAAAACTCACACCTCTCCCCTGCTCCCGTGGGGAGTGCTCCTCCAGCTGCTGCCCCACAGGGCCTCGCTGCGCACTCCTGCTAATCAGCTCCATCTCATCTCTGGAAGGAACTGGCCCCAAGTGGATGTAGGCCCCTTTTCTCACCTCTGCTATCTCCTGCACCTTTGAAGTCCTGTGTAAGTGTTAGTTTATGGCTGGAGAGGGTACGATAAGATCCCTAGGAAAGGTGATGAATTAGCTTTTCGTCCCACATTTAAAAGGGGAAATAGCAGGCTGCTAAAATCCACAGAATCTGTTACAGTTCTAACACCTAACAGCTAAAGCACTTGAGAACCAAAAACATTGTAGTGTCAGATCTGTTAAGTACCTTCATTAAAGCGGCTTGTTTGTATTTAGCTGGCTTCCCACACTGGGATTCTGCACCAACAAGCATTTGGTCAAACTACAGCTGTGAGATTTCTTTTAATTAAAAAAAAATAGATAGATAATTATCAAATACTCTGCATGTGCTATAGATTTACCAGACTAGACAGGACAAGCTGGGGCAGAGCAGACACTTTTGGCTCTCAGACTACACCCTCCACAGACACGCCATATTAAACACTGCAGGAATAAAAATGGATTCATCAGCAATTAACATAATTTAATCAAACTTAAATGCAAACCTTATTGAATTTGAACAACTTAACAGCTTTAACAGTGAAACCGAGAAGCCGATCATGGGACTCGGTTGTCACAGCTTGTCAGGGCTGGAGCCTGAAGTTTGATGGATGGTTTTCTGTTAACGTCTGTCTCACCTTGTCTCAACCCGCCCAACACTTTCACACACTTGGGAGCCAATAACAAGAGCTCTGTCTATGTACGGCGATGTGCTTAGTGTTGCATCACATGTTGGAAAATATGTCAGTTGCTCTCGCTACATTGTGAAACCAGTGTCATGCATAAAAATCACACCTAATGACAACATCAAGTTGGTTTTATTTTTATAGCTGAAAGTCAAAAACCTGCCTCGAGGGCCTTCACAAACTTTGAAACATACAACAAACATATGGGAGTCTCTGACATAAGATACTCTATTATAACAGTTAAAACATTCATGTTTCCTGAATGTGAAATCTCCAGTCATAAAAACTCATAAAATCCTTGTTTCACCGCTGACAATGTCAGTGAGTAGGAACTCTTTCATTTCCACCTCACACACTCTATATATTGTCTGTGACAATATGCATCCTTATCTTGAATAACAATTATCACCCCATTTCCTGGGACCATTACATCTTCTTTACGACACCTACTTCCATTAGAGAGCTTAAATTTCACTGTCTGCAGCCCAAGAATACACTGAAAACACAATTCTTCAAAATATATTTTCACTCATTTTTTTTTTTTTTGTGAGGACCTTTCAAATTTATCACATGTAAAAAAAAAAAAAAACTTTCAGCACACTTTATAAAACAGGATCTACTGCCTGCTGTAACTTCCGCGTAGCCGCTTGTCTGCTGCAGTTCAGTGGAATTTCGCCGCTGCCACCCGCTGACATAATTTGTTTCACAGTCACCACCCAGCAGCATGAATCAGATGTTGACACTCTAATTTCATGCACACATGGGTGTTTGGCTGAGCCAGCCTTGAATGCTGCTGCATTCCCCTGCCTCTCCATGCAGCTGCCCACTATACCTGCCCTTTGCCCTCTGACACAGCCATGTAATGTATTTAGCCTGGAAGACACACATTATGACTGATGACTCAACCATATTAATCCCACACTGTAGCATTTTTTTTTTATCATGAAGATCAAAAACTTGATGATTTACTAAGAGCAGAATGTGTATGATTTGTACAAACAGGTTTAAAAGAGTCAAAGTGTGTCAGATGTAAAATAAGGATGCTCATTCAGTAGCTCTTTTCCCACCCGTCACCATGTTGCTCTATTTACCACTAACATAAATCTGTTTACCGTGGTCCACAGCTCCATCTGAAAATATTTGTTTTACTTTGTTGTTTTTATGAACATAAAAAAAACTACACATACTTGCAAGAAATAATAAAATACAGCCACTAGCCATGTTTCAAAATGTCAAAGCCTTGTCAGGGATTGACACATTTGCCGAGCATAATTAATGCAAGTTTTGTCTATCACTGATTATTTTTCTTCCTCTAAAAGTCAACGCTGACAAGTCTGCTCTGGGAAGAGAGAAGAGAAGCTACCTCGTGGTGTTTGTCCATGTCCTCATTCTGTCAGCTCAAAGAGCCGGCACAAACTACTTTCAACACTAGTGACCAGCGCGATAAACGTGAACGCATATATGTGTCAAAGAAAAACAAAAAAAAGTGTGAGGGCAATTCCCAATATCTCTAATCTGACAGCCTCTCTTATGAGTGAGCATAAATCCACAAGATAAACTCATAAACAAATAAGTTGTTTGTGTGCAGTGGAAGCCAGATAACAGCCAGGGTTTTATGAAACACTTGACAAATATCCAAACAATAAACACACAGTAAATAACAGCACCCTGTCCGTATCAGCTCCCTACTTGAGGTTAAGTTGAGTTTATTGCAGAGGCCACTGCCTGCATGCATTAAGCAAATCATAAATTATACATGCTAATTACCTAGGGCCTCCACTTTAATGAATTATTTTAATTAAACTACAACATTGGGGTTTTGCATGTGGTCTATATTTCATCCCCTGCCTGAGATGACCTTCTTCTTTGTCTAAGTGGAACATAGTTGAGAGAACAAGGACAATGCAGACTTTGGATTATACAACTGGGTTCATATAGATGCTACAGAGCTATGGGAGGTATTCTCTGTATAATGGGCTGTATCATGGGAGGAAATAAAAGCTAGAAAACGAGTGGATTTGTCAATAAAAAAAAATCTCATAGTGTCAGAAACATTTAAGGGGTTTTATTCAGAAAAGAACAATGTTTTCCAGACTACTTTGGTGTCAGAGGTGGTGATGTCTCATATGTGTCCCCCCCCCCTGCCCTGCCCGCCCACCTGTTACATCCGTTTTAATGCCAGCAGTTATACACTTTGTCTCTTAGGGGTTAAATGTATTTGCTTGTTTGAACATTTTGTGCAGGAAAAGCTTATTATTTATTTTTTCTTGAAATTATAATGAAACTGAGTGCCATCCAAACAACGCCCTTGTTTGTCTGAACTGACTTCATGCCAGTGAGGCACAGCATTTAAGTCACTTTCATGGAGCATGAGTCCCATGCACCCTGTTTGTAATTATAGTGTGACAGGATGTTGTGTGGCACGTCATACATGAGATGAACTTTTGGTTATTTTTACATTTCACATTCTGGGATGACTTTACAATGAAATGTTATTCACAGAAGTTTTTTTTTTTTCAGACATTCATCTTATATTTTACATAAACATTTCACTTAGAACAGTGCAATACATAGCAAATAAGACAAACGTAAGCACACTGAAATCCAAATGAATATAAAAAATTGCACAAATATAAATGTATAGTAAATATATATATATATATATTGTCATTATATGCTGTTACATTTTTTCCCCATTTATGTGACACAGGTGTTGCTGGGTTTATTTGTTTTGATGTTGCTGAATGAAAAAAAAAAAAAGTTCCATATGTTTGTCAGTGTAGTTTTAATGTATTTGTAAGGACAAGCAAAAAAAAAAAAAAAAAGAAAGAAAGGAAAAAGAAAAGAAAATTAAAATCTGATTCAAAATTAAAGCTTGTAATCTGTCCTTGCACTTTCAATACATTTAATCATCCAGTCAGAATTAATGTTACACACACAAATGCTCAAAGTGAGGAGAAAAGAAGAAGAAGAAGAAGAAGAAGAAGAAGAAAAAAAATCACTGTTGTCCAAACAGTCCATGGGGGGAGGGGTGGATTTAAATTCCAAAAGGGTCTTGCAGCTCGTTTCCTAGTTCCCCAGTCAGCAATGTGTTTGTGAAAAATCAGTCTTTTTGTCTTGCTGAAAAAAGGCTAAATCTACATTGGTGGCCCAGTCTAAGTTTGCTATTCTTTGCACTTTCAATTCAAGTGAATGAGGGAGAATGAAGTGGCCCGAGACCCTTTTATTTGATCTACTCGATTGCATAAAGTGACGGAATTCTAATGTATTTGTTTAATACCCTGAAATACGCTGTTGCTTTCTATAGGGGAGGCAGATGAAGCGCGTTTTTATCGTGATTATTTAAGCCATTCGGGAAAATAATCCAAATAAAAGAAAGAAAAATCATATTTGAAACTTTCTTACAGACATCTCGTCTGCATTTTTAAACCTGTTGAATAAAGCCCCCCGTAAAAAAACAACAAAAAAAAACGGTCGAAACGGTCTTTAGTTAAGCTGAAAAAAAATCAACATGACACTTATTTAATTGCCCTCTATGACATTAGGAGTCGAGAATGTGTGACAATATGAATTCGGACACTGTGTGCAGCTTTTCTAAATGTTTATTGTTGGCCTTAATTGTGTTTAGCCTACAGCTTGATGAATGAGCCCAGTTGTCTGCGCTGTGACCATGGCATCGCAACTCCATGCATCCTAATCGACTGCACGACTCATTTCTCTCCCCACTGCCTCTCTGCAACTCTCACACTCTGAAATCAAACAGGTCCGGATGGAAGACACATTCAAGTATTATTATTATTATTATTATTATTATTATTATAGGAAATACAAGTGATATCCGCTTAAACAATATTTTCTGTCAGTTACATAATTTGATAATAATAATAATAGTAGTAGTAGTAGGTCTAATAATAATGATAATAATAATAATGATTGGTGTGAATTGAATCTTCAGAAACGTTTTTGATTGTTTACTTCACTTTTAATGAGAAAATATTTCGATGACCATCTTTTTTCCCCCCCAAAAAAATTCATTGCAGACTGTTTGCACACTTTTCGAAAGCACGCATGCTTGCAGAAAAAAAAATAAACAAACATAAACAACAACAATATAACACCAACAGTAACAACACAAATTTGTTTTGTTTTGTTTTTCTTTTTTTTTTTTTTTTTTAGAATGCATGCTTTACCTAAACAAACAAACAGAAAAAAAATAGTACAAATTTACAGCATCTGATACACATGGTCACCACAGCCTTTTAAATTAAATGCTTCACAGAACATTTTCTGGAAAATAGATATCTAAAACATAAAACTAAAAAGTGCATTTTACAACATTTCAGTATCAGTTATTTGCAATATTCACATCTTGCATTTTGAGGACGTCTCACAAATACTATTTTTCCATTTTTCAGATTTCACTTTGCTTGCTTTGCTTTTTTTTTTGTTTGTTTTTGTTTTTGTTTTGTTTTTTTTACAAGGATGGTAAGAACAAATCTAAAATCCTATTTGGTATACCCTTACCCATCATTCCGGTATTAAAAGCAAACAAAAACACAGAGCCATTGCCTCGCAATTTCATTGACATTACAACGGTCAACACAGAAACGGTGCAAAAGATTTGCTATTTGATCAAACTGAAAACTGCCACGGGAATTACAAGCACTTCAAAAAAAAAAAAAAAAAGAAAAAGAAAAGAAAGAAAGACAGAAAAAAAAAAAATCAGAGTCGATGGTGCCAAAAACAAACTTCCACTCTCACCCTCCCCTTGGATCCCCTCAGTGGCTCCACTTTTAACACTCACATGTCACGATAAAACTGAAAAATAGAACTATCAAATAATTTATATTTTCAAGAGCAATAACTTCGCTGTGCGATTCTGTGCTGGACTTCGGACACAATTTTTTTAAAGCGACACATTCAACACATATACACAAATAAATCGATATGCAACTGCAACTCGCCTTGATAGTTTCCGACGACAGAAAATATAAACTTTGGAATTGGTAAAAGGTTGGAGCCTGGGAGCCGGCCAGCAGTTCGTATTATAACTTGGTTGAAAGTTCAGCTGGTCAGTGCACAGCCACAGACTGCAGTGTGGAGGGGCTCGTCAGAGTCTCGCTCGGGGTCGCGGGGCTGCTTTGGCTCGTCGCTGTCTGTGGGGACGTCGGGCTCAGAGACTGTGGAGAGTTTGATAGAAACGCGGGGATGTGTGGAGGTAACGCCGAGAAACCGGCCATGGAAGTCGGTGTGGGCTTGATTGGCACAGGGATTGCCGGTAAGGACTGTCCACCATGACACAGGGACTTGATGGGCATGCCATAGGCACTGTAGTCGCTGCTCGCCATGGAGATTGGGGCCGCCGTGTCAATCACGCTGGTGTTGTACATGTGGGGCCAGGCTGTCGTCAGCTGGTTGTGAAGAGGGTACCCGGCAGACATGGACTGCATGGTGGAGAACGCCAGACTTCCCGGGACCTTGTATTCTCTGGCGATGATGTTCTCGATGGCAAACGGATGCTTAAAAGTTGACGACTGAGACACTCCGAGGTTGTAAGTTGACATTTGAGGAAGGTGTGTGCCAGTAGCTGCCAGGGCGCTGAGCCTCAGCTTGGCTTGCTGCTGGAGGTAATGGGCGGCATCTGACTGCTTACTCGGTGCCAAGTGATCGGATGAAGTCAACACTTTGAACCTTTTGCGGCGCCTCAAAAAACTTCCATTCTCAAACATGTCCCCGCAGCTCGGGTGCAGAGCCCAGAAACTGCCCTTACCTGGCTGATCTGGGCGCCGGGGGATCTTAATAAAACAGTCGTTGAAGGACAGGTTGTGTCGCAGAGAGTTTTGCCACCGCTGAGTGTTTTCTCTGTAATAAGGGAATCTATCCATGATGAACTTGTATATTTCACTGAGAGGCAGCATCTTCTCTGGGCAGCTCTGGATCGCCATGGCAGTGAGGGAGATGTAGGAGTAAGGTGGCTTCTGGTCGCTGTACGTGTTTCTCCCCGGACGAGGCATCCTCGATATTTTCAGGAGAGAAATAAAAAGGCAATAAAAAAAAAATAAAGTAGTCTCCCCTTAATTCCTTTGCGAAAGCTTGCCGCTCTTCATGAAAACAACCGCCGAGGAAAGTTTCAATACGGGCAAAGCCGGAACTGCGTTGTGCGTAAAAGAGCCAGGTTGAGCGCCTCTGCAGTGTGCAGGCGGGCGGACGGTGCACATTTATGGAGTGACGGCTGCTGTAAGTCTTTCTTGCAAAGTAAGTCAGCTTGTCCCGCTAGCGGAGCTGAATAGACTTCATTTGGCGTCCTTGATAAGACGAGCTAAGTGGATGCCTCCATGGCCTTCCTCTAACCATCTGATAGTTTTATGTAGTGACATGAGCAGAAAAGACCCCTGTAGAGGCGCTCCATTAATGTGCCACCTCTTTGCTATCACATGACAATTGCCATGGGAGGAGGGGGCTGGGAGGAAGGCATAATCTGGTTTCATTTACACCTATTTACATGGACACCTTGGGCCAATGGAAATCATTTCCATTTGAAGACAGAAAAAGGGGTGAAAAGGCTCGGCAACCGGAATTGAACTGCGATGGCACTCAGTGTGTGAAGGTATGCGCTAATACTTCTTCAGCGGACTTTACAGTCGCGGTTTCACGAGTAGTCTGTATGTGTAATGCGAGTGGACGTGGGAATCATTTGACGTGTTGTAAATGAATGATGTTTAACTGTCACGTGTGTTTTGTACATTATCTAAATATTGATTTATTAAAAAAAAAACCCGCTTCTGTTCGTGCACTGCTGTGTGTGACGAGGATGCTGCTCTTAATCATGTCAGATAATTCACTGCTGCAAATGATGCATCTGCTGGTGTTTTCATTACAGTCTAATATTGTTTACAAGATGCAAGAGAAAAAAAAAATAATTTGCCAAGAACAAGTTTGTTGATGAGCCGACTCTTAAGTTTTTCTCATCTGAATTTTGCCCAGAGCTCAGCAGAGGAAGGTGACGATATGAAAACATCAACACAATGCAAACAACGTTATTCAAACTGAAACTTCATGAGGCATTCAGGTCCATTGTGTTTATGTAAAGAAGATTCAAAAAGTACTTCAGAAATGCAAATAAACCCTTGAGGATGGTGTGGTGAAAACTGTATAAAATATCCATAAGTCAATTATATGAATGTGAAAACCAAATGGGAAGCCTATTTTGAGCTATTGCTATTCAAGCTTTTGGCCAGGGCCACCTTTCCGCTTGGAGGGTTTGCAATGCCAGGGACCACACACACGCACACGCAGATTTGCTCATAATTTATGCTAATTTCCCCCCATAAATCCACAATGCACCCCATCACCAGTCTGACGGATTACGAAAAGAATCGCATTGCGGGGGGACATCGAGCTATTTTCACCCAGAAACCAGGAGCAGGCTGAAGAGGAGCGTCTTCTCTGCTGGATGAGGACTGTTTAACAATCTGAAAAAAAAAAAAAAAAAACACCCCTAAAAGAAAAAGCGTATTCCACAGAAAGAGCCCAGTTTGTGCTAAAAGTCAGAATTTACTACCTCATATTATAGGATGCTTTTATAAAAAAATATATATAAACTGGAATAAGTCTTTTTTTTTTTTCCCCTTCTCGTGTGTGTGTGTCAAGTCGAAAACTTCCAATGTGCAGTTTCATTATTTTTCCCTGCAGAGTGCCTTTTAACACCTGTCATTTCCCATTAATGTTCAGCTGAAAAGGTTTTGTCCAAAAGGAAGTGGCTCAGTCGACCCATCTCAAACACGGCGGATAATGACAACACACTGCCAAGTACCAAACATCTTCTGACATCCAGCCCATCCATTCATTCATTCTTTAAAAAGAAAAGCCCAACTTATTATATTGGCTCTCACTCAGATTAATATGTCCGCGCAGAAAGCAGTCAGATCGGCTGGGTCTGTGCGCAATAATTAGGATTATAATAAAATACTGCAAACACTGAGGCACGCAGCAACATTTTTTTTTTACGCATTATTTTTTTCCCCACATTTTGCCCATTGAAATAGCAGATTTATTTGTTTCATGTTTGCAATCCAAACATGCCAATTTGTTCCTTGCAAATTAACCTGCAACATTCGCATTAACCAGCCGAGCCACAGAGAGTAAGAGTATTTTTTTTTCACCCCCCTCCTCTCACACACACAGACGGTGTGGCTTTTTGAGCTTCAGGGTTATGGGATATTGGTAGGCCTTTTGTCCCTGTCGAATGCACACACTGAAAATACCACCATGACTCTGAATCTGAATAGGGTTTTTAGCTGCTCCCAAACTCCGGAGTTCAAGCAGCAGTAGATCAAGTCTGCACTATGTTTGGTCATTTGTAGAAACCCGAACAAAGGTTGGGATAAGCCAAAGTGCATTGCACTTGTGAACCGTGCCTCAGCCTGAAGTATCCTTTATAGCAGGAGGGGGGACCAAGAACAATTTTGTGCGAGCTTAAAAAAAAAAAGAGGAGCGAAAACAAAGGGCACTTTCTGAAACATCTTAAAGTAGAGTAGTGAGGCGTGACATTCCCAGGGTGACGAGACACAAAAGCTGAGGTCATGGGGATGAAAAAGAGAATCAAACAGCCACTTTCACACGTCTGCCCTCCTCTGCTGCGCCCCCGAACACAATAGGAAACAAATGTTGTTAAAAGAGGATCGATGCCATTCATCCTAAAGCAGCGAATGATAGCCAAACAATATTGTCACAGTGAATCGAGTTGAGATATGCTGCCACCCAGACCTGCGGAGAGAGGGGAGTAAAAAAAAAGAAGAAGAAGAAATCTGCCTTTCAGGGAACGATTAAGAGAAATTTAAAGCTGAGAGCGCTGCGTATTACGCATGTGTTTAAGGGGTGAGCACAAAGTTTGAAAATTAAGATCAGTTATTAAAGAGATACAAAAACAATCTGGATCTCAACATAAAAAAAAAAGATTTAAGATGTTTTAAATGCAGACCTATTTTTTATTTATACATATATATGTTTTTAACTTTCCAGGTTCTATTTTCTATGAAGCTCTACGGGCTGTGTGTATCTAGGCCACTAAATCAACCTATAAATAGACAAATCATTGCTAGAGGTGAACAAATCCGCTTTGTTTTAAAGGCAAACATTTCTAATCCGGTTGAATTATGAGTGTAAACTACCGCAATGTTCTATTGGAGTTGTTTCAATTTCTTTTCACGCGGATTATCAAGAGCAGGCCTGCAGATTTAAAAGGGATTTTTTTTTTTTTTTTTTTTTACGATACCTATACCTGCAGCCCCCGCGCTAAACACACGTTCACTGAAAGCAAAGCAGGTATATACTTTGGTGCTGTCTGCTGCTGCAAACTGTGACTCTCCAGCCCAACCAATAGGCCTGTGCTACTAATTAAGTCCGTGGTGATTTCAGCCCCCAGAGATGTTTTACGGTGCAATTAAGGACGCGCTGATGATAAGGTATGAATATTCAGCAGAATGACAATTAATTAGCAGACAGAGGGCTCTCACTGCAACCTCCTCAATGGCAAATTTAGCCTATATGACGGGATACTCACACTACTTAAAGGCCATCTTCACATGCTGGCCCCTTGAATATGATTTTTTTTTTCCCTTTTTTTTTTTTTTTTTTTGGACCTGAAAAGGGGAAATCAGAAAAAAATCATCCACCTCTGTGTTCCGAACTGTGCTATTATAATATGTTGGATATGTTTTTCTTTTTGTTTATTTTAATCAAACAGCGGGATTATGGTCTTCGCAGCACCCCGCTCCATTAGTTGTTTCTGGGTGACATCAGAGGGAGTACCTGGAAGAAGACCTCAGGGCATTTTCAGCATATGCTCGGATTATGCTTAATGGTCTAATTACATAAATTAGGCATTCATTATACGGCACATCATCTGTAACAGATATCTCAATTGTACAGAGGCGGGAACTTCTTATTCAATTTGTCTGTGAATAAAATCATCCAATTAAACACTGAAAGAGATGAAAAAAAAAGGAATAAATGATGACCAATGCAGAGTCAAACAGGAATACAGGAATTTCTTTTTTTCTTCTTCTTCTTCTTCTTTTTTTAAATTAAATTAAATTTTTGAATTTATCTTTTGGTTGTTTTTTTTTGTTTTTTCTCTCAGCAGCAGTTTCATCTTGTGACCATCAGATGGGGACAGGCTCTATCTTGGTTATTCTGTTAGTCTGTTTATGTTGAAGATATTTTATTCTATAATTGTATACATCTTATATAATGCTATCTATCTATCTATCTATCTATCTATCTATCTATCTATCTATCTATCTATCTATCTATCTATCTACTGTATTACTATGAAATAGTGTGTGAAGGTGCATCATGTGAAGTGTGCATGTGAGTGTGTGTGTGTAGGAGGGGTGTCCCAGTTCATTGACTCCATATGGTGAGAAACAGCAGGACTGATGAGTGTACTACCTGAGGTCCATGTTTGTGCTGTCGACTGTAACAAAAACAGAAGCCCCTGACCCCCCCCCTGCATAATTCATTACAGACAAGACAGTGGTGCTGCTCACACTCTCATTTCATCATTTAGCTTTTGGTGACAGATGACTCTGAGACAACAAATCATCCTATTAAACTACACACGATACTTAGCCGACTGACAGAAAGAAAGAGGAAGGGGCAAGGAGCAAGAAGAAAGTCGCCGCGAAGATGGTGAGAGGGGAACAAGAAAATGTAAATGGGCCGAAAGATGAGAGGAGAAAGCAGAATAACAATGTGAGTCCATTTCAATATTGAGAAGAAAATGCAGAAGGCCTCACTACTTTACTATGTATTACTGTATAATGAGCCAGATTCCCGTGAACAATAATCACAGAAATTCTCAGATAACTGTATATATTGTTGAAAATGAGAGAATAATGCAATATTAAGCAAAGCGAGATCATGATATATTAACAACAAACTCAACACAAAAGTGAACTTTCACCGTGAAGCAGAAGATAAAAGGCCAATAATGCAAAAAAAAAAAAAGAGTATGAATTAACATAGTTCAATCGCGTGAGGAAGAAGGCGATGACATGAAGCAACTGCATGAGGAAGAAGAAGGGAAGAGGGAGGAGGGAGGAAAGAAGGAGGAAAGGATTATATTATTGGAGGAATAGCATGAAGTGTAGAGAGGGGGGCTTTTAAAGGTCCCCTGAACTGTCATTAAACACTGATGTACAACGCAGCCAGATGACATGTGACAGATTCACTGAAGAGTACAAATGGATCAATACATGGGACCACTTTAAGTGAAATTACAACTGCTTGAGGTCAATGCTGTAGGTTTAACCTTAAACCTTTCACCTTTCATTGTGCAGAAATGGTTATTAATAAAGAGTTACTTTTCATCTAAATCTGATTGTTTGCCACAAATTAATTACAAGTTGTTTTCTAGGTATGGGAATGCTTTGAACTCTGGGATCAATTCAGAGAAAGTTGACATTGTTGTTCGTCCTCGGCAACACCGCCAACACGTCTCTCCTTTGGGGGTTACCGTGTAAGACGTCTAAAAAGAGGCAAATCCTCTTTATTGTGAGCGTGTGTGGTTGGAAGGCACAGTCCTTTGTGTGGCTCATGTTCATCCAGACCTTGGCAGTGATCAGAACACACTTAACCAACTGGGACCAAATGAGGGGCATTTTGTTCTGTCTTTCATCTTATACATCAGGGAAAAGCCCGGTCTCTAAGGATGGCTAACAGAGCCAAAGACCAGAACAACACAATACACAATAACAATACAGGAGTGTTTACAACACACATAAACAAAAACACAGGGCTGGTGTTGGTGACACCCACAGGCAAGGTGGAAATGAAAAGATATCACAAAAAAAATGTTAATAAAAAAGTTTGCAAACATAATACATGTGTGGACATCCACGAAATAAAAACACCCAAACTTGGTTTTGCTCTTTCTCACCTACATCTCCAAGGTGGCACTTATTTTAGAGACTCTGTCCCATGTTTTAATGCCACTTAGTATTTGTATTTTACAAGACAGGACTGCAGCCGCCGAAGCATTGCTCAGTTCTTTGCAGGCTTAACACAATGACCAATCACCAAGTGCCACTTCTATTGATATATTTTAATTGGTGTGTGATATATGCCGCTGTAAGGCTCGGATTTGCATTGCTAAGCATAAACAAGCCTCACAGTAAATCACAAAGAGCTTTAAAAGAGAAACACAAACAAGCAATGCGGCGCTTGACGCTTTGCACTGCTCCTTTATGGTTGACCAACTCAATGTGCCTCCTGCTGAAAGGTAATACGCATGACACATTTCCAGGCACTAATTCATTTGTTTAGTAATAGGGGAGCTAACCTGTGCTGAAAACATGGGTGCAGTGAGGAAAGCATAAAGGTCCTGTTAATCCATGGCTAATCAAAAGGCCACAGGAAACAACCCCCGCAGAAAGATTTTGTCATATTAATTAAAGCAAGGCTTTGAATATTTGTGCGTCTATAAACGCATGCTCACAAGGCAGGGCACAGTGCCGACTCGGCATCGTTATTCCACCAGACTGCTTTGACACTGTCAGTGTGAAGATGCAACCCATAGCTGGCGGCCAAGGACCTTGGAAAGCATAACTAATATCTAGAGAAAAATATGTATTTTTGCATCTGAAATCCTGTTGATTAAGGGTTCTCGAAGCAGCATTGTATAGACGGGAAGATTTATTTTTGAAGGATAGTAGTAATAGAACTGATGAACTGTGATGTTGATTACTAGACCCTTAAGGGTCCACACTTGAAAATAATGTTGTTGACTCTGACCTGTTCAGGAGCAGGTACTCCAGATGTGACAAAGCATTTGAATTATAGATGGGAAATACACACAGACTGCATGCACACAGACAAATGCAATTACGTTTCTATCAAACAAATTTAATCTGGAGTCGAGGTTTATGCTATTACAATGCACTGATGGAAAAGCACAGGAAGAATCCTATGAAATGTCAAGTGCCGCTACATGGCAGGAAAAATCTTTATCAGTCACAGCTACTGTAGGCACAGGCGGAGTATTAACAGCCTTATCAGCTGGGGAAATGTTCAGTTCCCCTGCCTAAACCAAAGCTATTACAATCCCAAATAATTAACTTTCAGAAGAATAGCCAGTTGTCGTGACAACTAAGCTGAGAAGATCTGCATGCAGAACAACTTTGATCAAAAGTATCTCAGTTTCACAATGAAGAGAATAAAGCTGTTCTCCGTCTCCGGTTTCTCACTACATTCCTAAGCCATAACTGGGTTCAGATGGCAGATGATAATGACACAGTACACTTTTACACAGTCATAATATGTTTTGATCTCAAAAAGTTATTCAGCTTTGGTGGAAATGTGTCTGGGTTGTTATTTTTATACATTTGACAGATAACTCTGCTGGAAAGCATTGATGCACACATCACAGTCTTGACACATTGTCTACAAAGCTACTTCTCGTCTTTGTAAAGAGGAAATACATACTATCCCCTCATCAAAATTATCTGTATAAGTTGATGTGGGATATGTTGAAATGTGACAAAATGATGCGAATAATTGTCATTGTCAAACAACCGAAACAACCGAATGTACCCGAATGACTTTTAACATTTGGAAAAGAGATGACTTCAGGCACGAATCTGTACAGTTTTAATAATACAAAAAACATATTAGTGTTTATAAAGAAAAAATACCTCCTGACCTTTTTATACTTTCATTCATGGATGTGTCCTAACTAAGTGGGACGACAGGTGGGAGATATTGAGAATATTTGCCCAGAATTGACAAACTCAAATGACACATACATTTTTCACAAAAAGGTCTGAATTCAGTGTTTGTTGTTCTTGCCTTCTTAGTTGTATAAAGTTTTCTGTAAGCTGTAAGTCATGTAGTCTTTAAATATTTAAGTAACATTTCTAAATGTAGAAAGTTAAGTGGTGTGACAGGGAGGGAGAGACAGCTTTTTTTTTAAGTTAATATTTTCTTGGTTTAATCAAAGTGCTGAAAGTCAGCTCCATTTTCTGAACCGCATCCCCAAATCAGCACTGTTATTCAATCATTACTCTGTTTATGTCCTCATCTCACTGACAGACTTCAACAGGCGTTAAACCAACTCAGGTAATATGGCCTAATAAATCGGGACCAATAAAAAGCATTTAATCGTGAGTGTCAACATGATTAATTGTGCACTAAAATCCGTGTGAGACCTCCCAGTCATGGGGGCAGTGAAAAGGCATTTTGCATTTCAGCACAACTGGCACCAAGACAAGCAGTTATGTGAGTCTATTCATGAAATGGTATGAATATCAAATTAATAATTAGTCATGTAATTTCTCCTCAGGAATTACTACGCCTCAAACTGGTTGGTGAATTTAATTATTAGCAGCCTTTTTGTTTCCATGTCCCTCTCATTACTGTCAGGATTGATGTAACATAAACTTCATTAAAAATTAAAGCAAGAGTCTTAATTATGAGGCTACACTGACTGAAGTTAGAATTAGCCAACTCAGTGATGTGCAAATGAGAGCATTATTTAAGAAACATGCTGGAAGTAGTTATGCTAATTTCAAGAGTTCACAGTAGCAGACCTTTTCACTTGCAGTTGCATATTCATTAAACACACTATGCAAATTTAATGTAGCAGTCTTAGTAATGCCTTGTTAATTTATTCAGATTTATTGAGTACGACTTGTAAAAAGTACCAATTTAATTACCCCATCTCCTTGGAAGGTAAGGGATGTGGCCAAGGTTTTAAACTGTGTAAATCAGGATTAGTGTGGTTTGATGGAGAAAAAGGGAATGAAAGGACATCGCTGTTAATGGCCACGCTTGAAAGACATATTGATTTACTTAAGATATGATTCAAGTAAAAATCTCGAATGCACACTCAACCAGCCAAGAAAAGCAAAGATTGGCGGCGTATGTTGTATATTGCCGAGGTGGAGTTCACCATACATCGTCTTCATAAAATAAAATAGCATCTAATGTCTGCCGAGGGAGAGCTTGTTGTTTTTGCGCCGGATATGAAGTGAATTTTTGACGGACGTGAGGGTTTTCTACAATATCAATACAGCGCTGTGCAAAACAAAGTCTAGGATTTATGCTGTGTTCCAGACAACTCGACCCTTGAAATCTTCCGACCTTCCACTGGAAAAAGTACAGTGGCACACCACTCACAAGATTGAATTCCTACTTGTAAACTTGGGGCAAATCCATCGAGCCTGACGCCATGAATAAACAGTTGTCTGATGTCACACAACAATGGCAGCTCCCATGTATGTCCACATTCTTAAAAAAGAAAAAAAAAAATCAAAATAATATATACTGTGACTTAGTAAAACCTGCTCTGCATGTAATACGATGGTTGCAGTAAACTATTTCTGAACAAAGAAACACAAAAGTTCTTCAGGAAAATGTTAAAAATGGCAAAAATGTGACAACAAAATGTTAAGCTGTATCTATACTTGCAAAGAAACATCAGTTTGTCACAGTCAACCATGTTTTTTTTTTTGTTTACATTTCTCTGAGTACCACTATTATGACAGTAGTGTAGGCCAACACCATTTAGCTATGGACAGTTTACTCAGGAGGCACCTCTATTCATAACAAAAAGATTATATAAAAAAAGATACAGTTCATCTTCTGCTTCCATTTGGAGTGTTTCAGAAACATTAATTTTACCCCGACTTATTATCTTGCTTTCACAGTTTAGCTCGTAACTAGTCATAGATGTCTGTGCGCACTACATGCGTATACTCAAACAAAATATTAGAGTTTACTATTTTAGATTTCATTCCAGTTTATTTTCATTCAAAATGTGTTTTGATATATTACATGTTTTTATGTATTTAAATTAAATTTCCGCCACATACCACTAGAGGGAGGTCGCATACTATCGCATACTAGCGATGATGCAAATACCACAATTTGAGAACCCGTGGTCTAGGAAAATTCTCTTCTCCGACTCTGACTGGAACGCACCATCATTTTAAAGGAACAAATTATACCTTAGAGGCACTGAATGAAGAAGTACTCACATTCCTCGCATTCAACCTTTCAAAGGTAAAGTACAAAAGCATCATCACCACATGCATCAAAAGTAATATATTGCTTATGATTGCTATTATTATTGCATTGATGCTTAAGCTGCATTTTAATACTGAAACTGGTCCAGGAGGAGCTCGTTTCAACTATTTGCATGTTGTGTATGTGAATCACATTAGCAGCTGGTGAGCAAAATCAATGATTTTACTAATTCCAAAAATGGCCTTTTTGTGTAAAGTTTTAATGTTATGATTATAGTTATAGTAAAATAATAAACCTACTGTGTAGATAAATACAACTTAACGTGCACTTACTGTAATGTTGTTATAGAGGACACATGCACTCCACTGGAAACAGCTGTACAATGGCATTCACTGAGGACATGAAAAGACACATCTTTAAACTGTTGTTTGTGATATGTCTGTATCTACTGTATCTCTGCAACAGCCTCAGCTCGAGCTTCAGTTTATTTGTAGCACGAGGTGTGACTTTTAAGTTCTGAAAGTCACGAGCGAGTCTCAGTGTTCAAGTCAGTCCAATCCCAACAAACAACAAGAGAGAGTGTTAGCCTTAGTTAAAAATGGAAACATTCACACAGTCATAGCACAATATCAAATGAAAGACAATTTATGAATGGACGTCATTCAGTGGACTAACTCAACATTTTATCCGCCCAGTAGCTTTCCTTTCTTGTGTATGTCAACAGCTTTGTTTACCATGGCATCATTAGAGCTGGAAAAGGAAAGACTGTAGATCAACACTGAAGGCTAAAGAATAATCAAAGAATATACAACATCTTAAGAATTGTTGGGATGGTTTTGGGGGCTGTTACTAGATATTGCATAATTCTTTTGTATGAAAGCATCTTGATCTGTGTAAGAGGAACCAGATGCACTGAACAGTTGGGTGTAGGACCAACGAAAACTGAGATTTCCCAAAATGTGTCATGTGTCCAGATCTCAGAACTGAAGTGTTGGGTAAAACAGACAATAAAAATAATGACAACTACAAAAAGACACGAGAAAATGCTGTATTAAAAATGTAGTTTTCTTTTACGTTTCCTTTGCTGTATTTCAAGTTAAAATATCCCTAATTTGCATCCTATAACTGTTGTGTCAGAGCATGTAAAATGCTGGTTCAATGAAAGGTGACTATTACAAACAACACAGCAATAAACATTTGCATCTGAGAGCATGTTTACTGCATTGGACCAAATCCAAATATAACGAATTACTGCACAAAGAGTGCAGTGTTAATTAATATGCACTTTTAATTCAATATATAAACCCCCGAAGAAGAAAATAAACATGTCTGCACACATCTGGGCGCAGCCTCTTTATTATAATAAACCTTTATTTTACAGTTGCATATTCTTGTGGAGGAGGTTTTGATCTGTATTCTTACCACAAACTAACAACATAACAATGTCTTCTCGTGTAACGGAAACCTCAAAAAAAATATATAAGCTAGTACACTGCGCGACCAAATAATCTTGTTAGTTTCAAGTAGTATGGTCAGTTGTCAGTGACTTGATGTTAGTCCTCAGGGACTGAGTTGAAAGGCTGAACTGGAGAAAAACATCTTTGGGGCTGACGGAGGAAGAAGGCCAATCACTGTGGCGGTAAAAAAACAACCTGCAGACGAGCACTGAGGGCCACACAGTCCACACTCTGACCGGGGTGGAGTAGATCTCGCTGACTACATACACCACTCCAGGAGATAATTACACTGGCTGGGTGTCTATTGCTTGTGTCTGTTCATCACTCTCTGTTTTCCCCCCAGTAGTCCCTTGGGGTGTGTGTGTGTGTGTGTGTGTGTGTGTGTGTGTGTGTGTGTGTGTGTGTGCGTGTGTGTGTGTGTGTGTGTGTACTGGGGGACCCTACAAGCCGACAGGCCAATACTGAAGTAACCTCGTACTGCTTTGCTGAACTAAAATGAATTGCCCGTATATTTGATACAGCCATCCAAACAAAAATTTAAATAAAGACATGTTAAAACACACTCTGTGCAATTAAGCTGCTTAGGGTTATATTTATTTTGAACTAATGGAAAAGTCCTGACTTGTTTTTTTTTTTATTATTATTATTTTATTACAGCCTCCATAAACACAAAAATAAATTAAAAAAGGCACTCCGAGGAAGCAAATGTAAGCGCCTGAACAGATTGCACACAGTATAAACTACTGATGTGTGTAGGCGTTAGCACTGTATCACAAACACCTCTGATTTGATTACATAAATATTGCATTACTCAATTATTTATGTGTTATTAATTAAAACACATTTTTACTCGAGAAGGAAAATATTTGTAAGTAGACTCACAGGACTTTTGTTTAATATATTGAAGCATGCTTTAGCAGCATAAACACAGATATTAAATTCTGCATGCTTGGGGTCAGAGATGACCCCAAATAAAGTTTGAAATCCAGTAAAACTGAATAAATGTTGTCTTTTTCAACGCAATACTTAAACAACTTACATACTGTAAACACGAGTAACAACTGGAGAAAACCAAAACACTAGTTTGTATGGGGTTGTATCACTGTACAGTAATACATGTAATTATTGATTTCATATTTTTCCAGCCATACAGGAAATATAGTGTACTGTATACTGTATTTATTTGACCAACTATATAACTTAACATGTGGCTTTATCATCTGACATAACAAGAGTACTGTAGATAATACACACACTGGCGCACGCACACACATTACGTATGTTCAGGTGTATATAGGCAGAAAATATTAGAGTCGATTGAGATTATCTATGTATGCTTTGGTTCTAGGAGACAGGGTGTGTGAGTTTTCTGGTACAGTGACTGTAAACATTGATATTACCACGTCTGCTGCTGCTGCTGTTTTTCCACATTATCCTGACACTCATAGTGCTGATGTCAAAATTAAAATGCTGATCGTATTCGTCCCTATTGAACCTCCAACCAGCAGATAACTTAATATACATCCTTTATCATCTTGAGGGCAATCATTTCCATTCTTCTCACTAAGAGTGACAGATGTGAACCATCCCATTGACCATAATTAATCTGTGTTTAAAATGAACAGGCCACATAGTAGTGGAAGGCATAGCCCAGGGTCTGGGGGCCCGTGTCATAGTGCTATCTGTCTGGCCTCATGCATCTCAGTGTAATTATCCCATTGCCATGAATAATGGGACAAGGGGGATCAGAGTGATGCTTTGATAGAGATGAGATTAGTTTAATCAAGTTCATTGCTTGGGCTAGGCCACCGAATCTCATCATGCTTCCTCTCAAATCACCAGACCCTCACCCCACCCGCCAAAGCTCCCTCTTACGCCTGCCACATTAGCCAGAAAAATTTATGACATCGTTAGTTTTAAGTGCTACCTTTGTTAGGACAATGCATACTTAAAGCAGAAGCCTTCGTGACAAAGGGATTCATATTAAACGGGGCAAAAGTCCTGAATCTGTGGGCAGACTCATATCATATGGTCTGAAGGCACATTTACAACACCGAAAAAAAAATAGTGTACATATCACAATAATTCTATTATAATAAAGTTGTGCTGGGAGTCTGCCTATAACAATAAAATTGTTCAATAAAATTATATTTAAGTCAGACACGCACATGGCATATCTCAGGTACCTCATACATTCAACTAGAACCAAATAAGTGAACAGTTTAGCTTCACATTTAGATTCATTATAAAGAAAAACTGTTGGTTTTCAATAGTTTAGGCACCTCTCATTAGAAAGTCAAACATAGGATTTATCATTGTAATGTGTTTCCCCCCCCGGGGCAGATATTCATGTAAAATAGAAAGAACATCACAGGGCACTGTGGGTATTTACAGACAACAAATCATGTTTGTCAAAACTGACAAACCCAGCGTGAAACAAACGTGGCGGACTCCTATAGTGATCTTAGCTAGGAGAAATCCATAAACACATGTTCCCTGCAGCGCACCATCACTCTCCGCAGCTGGCCTGACGTCAGAGGACAGGGCTTAAACTGTCCACAGAGGACAACAACTTTGCAAACAAAGCCCCAAGTCCAGCCTCTCGGAAGTCCCGACTTTGACTTTCTCCTAGTCAACACGCCACACCGCAAGCCCCCTCCACAAAAAAAAAAAAAAAAAAAAATACCACTATTACAGCACAATTTGGAGGCCATTCATCAAATAGGACATAGGATTAATTAAGCCTGAGGACTGAATTAGCCTCCCTCTTCACTCATCAAGGTGTACCCTTGGCCTGGGGTTGGAGATGGGGGTGGGGGCTCCACACTGGTAGTGAGAGGTGGGGAGGGAAGGGGGATTTCATATCACTGGCACATGTTTAGTACACCGAACGCTCATGCTGGGACAAAAAAAAATGAAAATCCCTTTATCCCCAATTTACATATGATGTATGACAATAAAAAAACTCCAGAGGGGAATGCGACCACAGTGCTGTTCATTACATATTAGCTTTATGGCAATATATTTACAAGGATGAAAGGCCTTGTAGGAAGAAAGTTGGGAAAAAGACTGAATGACAAAAACTCTTGTCCCTGCAGGTTCACACTAAAACACCGACATGAACTAACAACGAGACTTTCAGTGTTGTTTTTAGTTGAGTAATTTCACGTCCACCACAAGGACAAGCACAGCAGGCAGAGGTGGACTCCTAGTCTTTGTATTGAAACATGCAGGTGTGTTTTATGTGTTGTGATGGCTTGTAATAAGTAAAGATTCCCTCCCCTGTGTACAGAGATATGACACACATACGATCGTACCGTGCACTGAGTTCATTAGTCCATAGCATTCTGTCCCTCACTGGAGAGGGTCATGCTTTTGATGAATGGACTGTGTAGCTTGTAGCTTCAGGCTAGGATTCAGCACCTCAAGAGGCAGAGAGGACCCAACTCTGGTCAGAGCGAAGAAAGAGAAGAAAGATAGGAGGAAATGAGGGGAGAGAAAGAGAGAGATGAATTTGGATTACCCAGGAGTTCTGTCTCCCCCGAGTCCTGCATCCGAGAGACATTAGGAATCTAATGTGCTATTATTCTCCATCACCCCCCTAAGCCTAAAACATCTGTCCTTGGGGTGTCTCCAGTAATAGACAAGGGCTTTCGGACCCTTCGCTAAGACAAGATAGCAGCTTCTACAAGGGCCCTTGACGTCCTGCAGACTTAATCTGCAAGTACTTCCACAAAATTGACATTGCCTAGAGAGTAAAGCAATCAGCAGACATGGTGTTACAAAGCATTTATATTTCAGCGGCGCTTCCAGAGACTGTGAAACCTGACCTTTAGGAGGCATGGCAAAGAATTACATTCCTACATTCCTTTTCACTGTTTTTTCCTAACTTTAAAAAGATTTTTTTGAAGGGGGGGGGTTCTGAGTTTCTTCAAGGGTAGAGGCAATAGCAGCGTGTATCTAATTCTTAAATAAATAAAAAAGTAAAAAACAGGATAGCGTTGGTTACATGGAGTAACATACAATATCACAGTATTTTGAAGGCTGTATTTGCATCATAGGAAAGGATATGTCTTTTGAATATATTATATTATTACATGTCATTTGGATCTCAAATGACACAAAGCTTTTCTCCCACAGTTTAATGTATAAACAGCTTTATATTTCATCAATTGTTAGTGTTTTAAAAAAGAAAACCATGTGTGATCTAGCTTAACACTACCTGTCTCCTTTCCTCACACTTGACTTTCTTTTGCCTGTGTATGCTCCATTTCCTAACACCACTGTGAATCCAAATCTTTACATGAACTCTAGATCCCTGTCTTAGACTGTGTACTTAAAGGATAAGCCTGGTGATTTGCTACATTTTTTCTCATTGTCAACAAAATCCCAGGAAAACCAACCATTTATCCTAACAAGTATCAACTGTGTAGCCAAAGGCTGATATACCTGGATTTTAAAAAACATTTAAAAAACACATCTGTGATTGTTGCTGTGGCTAAAATGTTCATTTGTTGTGATTAACACTGGAAGTTTGTTCTGAGTCAAATCGGTGCCATATAAGTAATTTAGTTGAGCAACAAATCAACAGCTAAAAATAATACCCCCAAAACACTATTTACTTCTGTTTGAGTAACATTGTGCAGCTGTTTTAGTAAACTATTTATCCTTTTGAAAAAATGAAAGGAAATATTATGATCTGTTTTTAACATTTTCTTCTTCATTAGAAATGAATGGGTTTGGAGGAGAGGGACACAGACGTACTGAGAGATGAATTAATACATTTTTAGAGTTTAGGCTTAGAGTTTTCCAGCGATTTGTTGACAGTAACAATAATACAGAATATCACCAATCTTACCCTGTGAGCACAAAATGCCAGAAAATTGTGAAGCTATGATAATCAGTGAAGTGAAGGGATAAAATGCTTTTCATTGAAGACTGATCCATATACAGATAAATACTATATGTATAATTTTGCTACACATTTGAACGGGTTCTGTGAAGTGCCATTTCATATTAAAACAACTTGCAATGATGTAAAAATTACAGGCCAGTGTTCGACTCTGTCAGATCAAAAACTCTCCACTACCTGTACAATACAGGGAAATTACTTATACATTTTCATCTCCACAGCATCAGAGAATAATTGTTTTCATATGACCACAGATGCAATATTCATGATACTCATTTTTAACATGAAAGATCTGTTAATAGAGGCGTAGTATTTGATGTTGTATTTCTACTAATTGAATTAAATCTAGTCAAAGAGCAGAAATATTTGTCTTAAAGGGTTTCGGCCCCCCAGGCTCTAATTATAAATGCAACCCCATTAAATGAAAAGAATATATCTTGATTCATTAATTATTGAAGAGGACGGGAAAAGGAGCAGAAATACTATGGGTACTCATTAATTTAAGAGAAATAATGTCTCGTCGTTACATAGGATGGCATAGCAACAACTCCCATTAGATCCATCGCACAGGCTAGTGGAAAGCATGCAACCTGTTTAAATGGGAAGTTTCTTTGCTAAAGAGATGGTGTGGGCTGAACAGATGGCCAAACCTGTGCTTTTCACTCCTGTTTCTGTTGAGCAATTAAAAGTTTCTGGCTGTTTTTCTCCCTTCCCCCTAAAGTACAGATTGCAAACATGACAAGAGGTCAAATATCTGCAAGGGAAAAAGGAGTGGAACAACTGTTCCACCGAGCTGCTCTGGCCTCAGCTGGTGTGCAAGCGGACGAGTATTCACCTGAACGAGGACTGGTAATCACCCCACACCGAAGTGAATAATTAGTGTAATAATTACCAGGCTTAAAATGAATCTGCGAGCTGCCCTCTCTCACAATGCCATCAAGAATAACAGGTGTTGAAAGTGCCTTGAAGGGACAGAGATTAAAGATTATTTCGTTATCCTGGGTCTCCTTCAGGCACAACTGTCTTGTGTTTCATCCTGTCATCCACAGCAAGGGTCGTGTGGGGGCTCATTTTCCTCTGGCTTGGCAGTTTTGGGAGCTAGGCATTTGACAGAGAGTGAATGTTGTTTAATCTGGGAGTGTGAGCCGTCCTTGAGCTTCCTGGACTCTCCATGTCCACATAACCTCCAGCTACATGGAGTTAGTTTGTACTAATGGTTATTATTAGCTGCCATGCTGTCTTTCCCTTGTAATAGAAAATCCTACGTATACTAAAATAACATTTTTTGATGTGTATTCATATAATGTAAACAGAATTGTACAAGGTCACGACCACAGTAATAAATATAAAGAAATGATCCTATTATCAATCATCCTTTTGTATTTTGCTGTCAATTTGACCAGATTCACAACAATACAATAGCCCATATTTTCCTCAGTGATGAACATTTTATAACTTCACTTTTCTATTAAAAGACTGGGCATTACTTTCATGATTTCTGTGGCAGCGTAGTGGCTGTACTCTCTGTTTTGACTTAAGCAATGAAGCAAGTGAGCCTAGGGGTGTTTGTTCTTGTAAGAATTACTTAAAGACTTGTCAAGATGCCACAACTCGTGCTTCGGTTCCCAGGCTCTTTCTGTGTTTGTTATTCAGACTTCCTGTGTGTTTTTGAAATTGCTACAGCAGGTGTAACAGATCTTAGACATAGCGAATTAAATATTTGTTTCCAATGCTTAACAAAGTGTATTTTGTGTTTTAATTGCAGCAGAACTGGAATAGTCCCAGTAGTATTCCAGGGAGAAGGCTATAAACGGCCCTTATATTTCTAGCATCACTGTATTAATGTAGCCAGGAACCATAATGTCATGACATTTTTGCGCAACACAAAAGGATCCAGCAGGAAAAAAAAAAGCTCTTTGGATGGGATTCCTCAGTGTTTCCATTCAGCAGTCACTAGAATATGTGGATGTCTATGCAAAATCAAGACGAATGTGTGGTTGAAACAGACATTGGTTGATTATAGTATCAGCATGACATCCTGCACTTCATCTTTTACCGTGCTCTGTTGTCTTATAATGTTGTATCATTAGTTTCCCTGACAATGATTTAGCATTCAGCCATCTACCCCATTGACCTGTGCTGTGTTTAAATGTAACCTTCTTTTAGCCCTAGCCATCATTTGTCACTTCTTAGCTGTCAAATACACACAAATTGGACACAAACCTGCCACTGACAGTGACAGGGAGACACCGAGGGGCTGCAAAAACAGAAGCAATCAGCTGCATCTATTACATTTACATGGTCTGGGAAGGTTAGCAAGTTGTTCCTGAAAGATTACCACCTCTAATTTCTTTGGGGAGGATGGGACCTTGGTTCTGCTGCCAAGCCTGCTTTTCAGGTCAGGGCCCCCTGAATGTTAACTAAGACCCAGGAGCAGGTCAGCAGGCAGGCCAAGGGACCAGAGAAAAACATGCGCCCTGCTCTTGCACTGGCGGCCAGCAAGTCGTGCAGAAAGTTGCCATCCATCTTTGGCACAATGCTAATGATCCATTCTGGGAGAGGTCTGTGGTTAGGAAAGCTATCCAGGTATGCTTCTCCACTGGTGCCTCCCTGCTGCTAAGTGCAACGCCAACTCTGAAATCTCTGCCAGCAAAAAGACAGGCTCGCTTACAAAATATTCTCTAGTATTTCTTCAATAGGAGGCAGAACTTTGATGTCCTCACAACTGCTCGTCAACCCCCTGGTTGTCTTCTTTAAGCTACGCTGCAAGAAATTTCCATGTGGTGCCACAAAAGGCACCTCCTGCTTTCAGTTTTTTTAACTTCTACTTTGATCTAAATTATTAAACAGTTTCAACTCCATCTCAAACTGTGACGGGGTACGCAACTGTGTCTCTGCAACTGTTGTAGCTCTACATCATGTTTTGTGTATCACTCAGTGACTTTACAGTGTTGCAGGCAGCTGTATGCATAAAATACATAAGCAGTAGATATCTAATATAGTTCTGCCATAACACTATCTTACCGCACTTGCATTGATGTGAAATCACTCAAACATAAGTAGTAATAAGTGGTTTAGAATATGCATTATAAAATATGGGCAAATGTATTCATGTAATGTAAAATACCAGTGTATTGTCATCAACACTAATATATAATATACATGTCTCAGTAACATACAGACAAAATAGACCTGCCATAACACAAATTTATAGTTTCATAATACATATAATAATAAACACTTGTGCTTACATAATATACAGCATGACAAAATACCCATCTATAATAATAAACAGACCATGCACATCTACCCAAGAGAATATTTTAGATTATACTCTTTATGTTTGATGACAAAAGCATAATATCATTTGTCATGACCATATATCAAACACAAAGGTGAAGAAGGGAAAACACTATTCTCTCATATTCTTCAGAAATGTGCCCGTGTCATTTTATCTAATTTGGTTTACAATGAAATGGCCAATTAAAAATAACTGCATTACTTTGTTAATAAAGCAGAGGACTGACTCGGGGGAACATTTCATTGGCAGTTAATTATGCAGTCTGGTATTCTCAGATGTTCTGAGCAAATGTACAGTGAGACTATAAAGCTGTTATTGTGCTCTGGTTCCATTTCATATTTGCATAACAGAAAGAGCACCATGTGTTTTGCTGCTGCCGCCACACGCGGAGGCTCAGCGTGTTTATAAAAAATGCTGGTGCTGTTTGTGTCTGTAGAGATGCATTATGAGTACGTCATACCTCGCTGGATTCACTTTCTGTGACATAAGGTAGTAATCCCTAATGTTTGATTTTCAAAACATGAGTATAATCATATATTTATGTTGTTGATGCTCTGTAATCCATAAGTACACATGTGCAATACACTGAAGAATTAATGTCCACTCTGTAGAAGAACTACACATTACGTCTACAAATAAATGTGCATGAATAAAAAATATATACAAGTAATGGTTCAACTAAATCTTAATTTCTTCAGTCTATGAACTGAATTGAATTGTTTAAGGCTTCTGCGCATCTCAAAGCTCTCTGTCTCTGTGTCTTTCTGAGGTAAATGATGCTTGAACAGCAGGGAGATCGCTCACTGTTAACCATATGGTTTCGTGCAAAAGGGTCACCGGTGTTTCTGAGGGTTAATACCAAACGCCCAAACATAGACAAGAGGGACCCATGCATATTAATGACCGTCTAAATTCCCTTGTGCAAAGAAGATCAGGTAGAAGTCAAATTATTGTTTTTTTTTAAAACAACAGCGTTTTTATTACACTGACAGACAACAAAGAATGAGCACTTTCATCAACTACCTGACTAAAATGTCGAGATTTGATGGAAAACAGTCATTGTTCACTATTTGCTTGAAACAATGACAATAAAGTGAATGGATTTTTGCAGTCAATTATCAACAGGACATCCATCTAGACTAAAATGAACTGAATTCATAAAGTTTAAATATATAAACTTCACAAAGGGTTACATTAATAAGTGATTTTTCTCCTAGGTATGATTTTTCCCACATTCCTTTGTCGACATTTCTCTTTACATTGACAGTGAGCGGGATCAGTTTCCCCTCAGCGTTAATATGAAATATTGGCTTTTAACAACCACTTTAAAGCATATGGACGCTCAAGGCCATCCCAACATTGTGTAAAAGCCTAAAGGGAGTGTAGTTTCCCCACAAATCTGCGATACGCACCAAAACAACTATCACTTCATGTGAGAATTAGCAAATAGTTATCATTTCTGTGACATAAACGGGTCCGTGCCAACATGCACTGAAATAATAAAATATTGAAAGGTCTATGAAACATAAATGTGAATTCTTGCTACATCTGTCTCTTGCTAATTGAGTTGCTACCAAGAATGTTAGTACTCTGGAGAATAATTTGTCAGTGCAAAACATCGAATGGACCAATTTATTGGTTGCTGCAGGCTGTAGAGTTCCAACAGTCTTTGATCAACCTTTTTAGGTCAGTATCTCTCGAAATACAGAGAGGAAAATTACATAGCAGAGAAAATATTTCATCTTTTTAAAATACAAGGGAAAGTATTTTTGTAGCTTCACTGATGAATAAATTCTTATACAGAGCAGCTTTTGTACACCATATTTGTTGTTTTGTGCGGATGATAACTTAAACATTTATTGTTAAAAAAAAGCTACCAAAAGAGTAATTATAAGTTTTGATTCTTCTCATCATTCCCTTAATGTGAGCTGCATGCACTGACAGTTACTGGTAGGCTTTTATGGCAGTAAATTAAAAAAGAGGCTTCAAAGACGCTCCCGATGACTGAGGGCTTCATCAATCTTTTATTTTGAGAGATTCTTGGCGTTTTGACAATGGGTGTACTAAAGGTTGTTTGATAGCTCAGTCAGGTGTCAAAATTTTATTTTGCCTAAATAATATTAGAACTCTCTACTTTGAGTTGTAAGTGTTGTGTGTGGTATTTAAAATTAGTGTCCTCAGTGAACTCACTACGATTGCAAATTTCCTGTTATTGTATCAATAATGCTTGAAGTATATGACACTGTACACATCAAATGTGAGCTCAATTATGCAGCAGTTAATTATCTAGCATTGTGATGGTGACAGTAAACATGACCAAGATTTTACTATGAACTTACTTGACTCTTAATAATTAACTATATGTATATAGTTATGTTGTAAATCAAAATATCTGATACTCTTCTTTTACTTGGTTGTGATATCATACAAGGTCATGTTTTATTTTAAACTGAATAGACAGATTATAAACAGACCATCTCTAAGTGTTATTATCAAGCACTCTTTGGATAGCGATCCAACCATCTACACCATCTGACTCAAATCCACTTGATACTAGGTTGAATACTGAGGACTACAATAATTAGAAATCACAAACCATATCCCACATCTGCAGTTCAATGGTCTTGTGAGTACAGAGTATATTCTTAAATGTATCCTTTAATATTAGGCCACACTTCTTGAAACTAAGCATCTTATCTTTTTGGATGGTGAAACAATCTGTTTTCCAGTTTTTTCTCTGGGTGATCTGAAACTCAATAAAAGGCTCATTTATTTGTCTTATTTGTCACTGACCACCCAAGAACGCGAGCTGTTTCTCCCTAACAACCTTTGCTGTGGGTGTGTATAAAGACTATGTTTACTATTCGTAAAGAGCGCTTTAGCACCAGGCACCCTGGGCCTTGTTGCCATAGAAACTGACAACAAATCCTATAGTGACTTTTTAAAGCCATTTTTTCCCGTTTAGTCACATTGTAACAGGTGACAGCTGGATACATTAAACGACATCAGAGACGCTAACATAGTTTTATTGCGCATAACGTCAAGTATGATGCGTTAGAGGTGTTATTCGACATATTGTATTGTAATAGCTAAAGAGTACAGCTGGCCTTTCGCTCATTAAGCAAATTTAGTAAGAAAACTGGCAAAGAGTCTGTGCTGATCACTACCTTATCCCATTCATTATATCTATGAATGGTCCCTTGGTCACATGGCTGGAAACTGCAATTATGCTGGCAGTAAAAGGAAAAAATTGAGTAGAACATTTAAAAATGCTGAATTGCTTTAATTAATTTGGAAATAGTAGACTTAGCTATAGCGGAGGCCTATCCTCCTGTGTCCTTTCAGAAATGCTGTCTCAACACCAGGCCATCGCTTTGTTGGTCTGTGCCCACATGGATCTAAATCTAACATTGTTTGATTATATTTTTTACCCTTAAATTAATGAAAAGAGTTATAGGTAAACCACAACAGAGTTTCAAGTGTCTTGGTACAAATCATCTACCACTAATACAGCAACAAACACGTTTCAACCACTGCCAAATGTCTGCTCAATATCTTGTTTGTAACAGCACCGTACGTCTATTAATAAGTTAAAAAATATCGTTAAGAACGGAAGCAATAAACTAAAACATGTTTGCTTGGAATATATCCACACTCCATAATAGTGAGGTCATATAATTCATTTCTACTCAAAACATTTCAACAAGGCCCTCAAGATCAGGTTGTACAGCGCGCTACATCATTAGCTCACACATGTACAGCGTCTCAAAGGACCTTTAATTTGAGTAGAAAAAGTGTGTTCCTCCGCTATGAGGTTAAAGAGTGGGTGACAAGTGAAGAAAATCACAGCGGAATGCATTAATTAGATAGACCTAAAAGCATATTTATCAAAGGCTAAGCCATATGGGAATTATGTTCGAAAGGATCTAACAAAGACAGGACAGGTTAATAGAATAAAAGGCCTTGAATACAATGTGTGCTTATACATAAAATATCAACCTGATCTCACATGTAAACGAATCATTAGGATGTAACGATTAAATGTTATGGCAAGCAGATCCTTAGCAACTGAAATGACCTTCACGTGATCTGACAGTGACAATTGGCTTCTTATGTTCACTCTGATTAAAATGTCAAAGCCTCTGACTTAATTCATTTGGGCATTTGAAAGATTCCACATGAAACGGTCCAATATTTGCTCAGAGTGAAGAGATAGATTGCATGAAGTTGAATGTGCTGATATCAAAAAAAATATAATATTTCATGAATTCCATTTATCAGAAAACAGTACACTGGCCTGCAGAGGAAATAAACAGCCCGGTGAATCTGACTGAATCATCTAAACGGTGTCAATCACAACTGAATATGGAGAGGCTCCCGTCCCAGCAAGAGATGACTGATGGCCCTTCAGTGGCGACGGAGACACACGGGGCTGATTGAGAGAGCTTATCTTTATGGTGGAGCCATGGAATTGTTAACAGGATGTGATGGCTTGCATCCGCCGAGTTGAGCTGGGAAATAAAGCTGTTGGGCTCGGGCTACCTTGCCATCATTCACAGAGGTAATGATCTCTGTCTGGCTCAGAGGTAAGTAATAGTCTGTCCGTGGGTTAGTAAGGGCATGACACAGCGCCGCTGACAAAGTTGAACTTGAACAGATGAGCGCAGGTCAGCACACAGCTACATTTTTAATACATTTAATAGGCAATTTAATAAAGATCAGAATATATTGTAAAACCTAAGGTTCATGAAGTTTAAGTAAGAGCAGAGAAGCCCTTGATTGCTAGCCTTGGACATTTTTAGATTTCTCCTTATTATCCAGGAGTGCAGAGCAAAATGACTGCAAAATTAAATCGCATCTCTTTAAAAGTCCTGTCATCGCACCATGGTGACCACATATTATAAACGATCATGGAAATGAGACTCTTCTAAAGATCAAAATGGAGGCAAGAGTATGTTGAGAGGAAGCAGTCAAAGATCTAACTCAATTATCTTTAGCAGGATAATTAATCAATTCAGTATGCACATCCAAGTCTCAGAGGCGTCTTTGAGATAATTGTTCTCATTGACTTGAATAATTATTTGTTTGCTGATTTAATTATTTTCGCATTTGGAAAACAAATGTACTGTGCTGGTACACACTACACTGACTGTTTTTCTGTCTTTTGATGTTGGTAGGTGAAAACTTTACAAAATGTACTGTTGATAATCAGACAGACACACTGGTGCTATAGAAAACCTCTTGAGCAACAGCAACCTTATTCAGAATTTATGTTGTGTTTTTTTGTTTTTTTTTCCAGCACCCCTAACCTCAACTTGAAGAAGGTCAATAAAACATGAATTGTTTCTCCCTTGTAACATCAATACAAACTGCACTGAATCAAAGGCTAATATTTCTCAGATGTGAGGTCAACACTGGGTTGCAGACACATCGTCCTCTCTAATGACTGGCATGTTGAAAACAATTGTTGGAGTCCTCATTTCACAGCATTGCGAGCATAAACGAGACCTTATGGCTACTGCAGCAAATTGCACAAATTATGAGGGTCATTTTAATGGCACTCGCTACTATTTATCATGCTGTTTTAAATGTTTTGCTCATTTGTTTCCATTAAATATTTCATCTTCCCTTAAATATTCATTTAACTTCCTCTTTAAATTTTTTACCAGTCTCTTTGCAGTTGCTATCTTTTTGCCTCCCTTTTAGGCTTTGCAATCATAAATAATTATTCATCTACACCCAGAAAGAGATTGCATAAAACATGCACATGAATCCTTTTTGTCTTTTCTCATTAGTGATATACTTCGAGTAGCCTAAATACTTCCCGCTACCCCACTTATGGAAATTGGTTGGAGAACCGTCCTAATGATTCTGCTTCACAATTCACATTCAGCCCCCATCTCTGATCCTAACATCATCCCTTCCTTTCATCATGAAAAGAGAGGTCTGCAGCAGTGTTGGGATGTGGAGTTCTTGTATTACTTTTAAAAAGAGGAATCAGATACAACGCTACTTTAGCTCTTATTCTTTAAACCAACTGCAAGGCTACAGTGGAACTGTGTGAGCAATGAAAGCTGCTCGCTGACTCTTAATTGTATCGAGAAGAGAGATTTACGGTAATGAACAATGCAACACAAACATTACAATAGTGCTCTTTCACTAAGGCTACTTTGCACTGACTTAACAATACCTTATTCTGGTATGACATTTGCTAAAAAAAAATCTCCCTTATTATCTTTAATCATGATTTGTATTTTCACAAAAACATTCAGGACTAACTTTAAAAATAATAAAATAAAAAATATAAAAAAATCAGGATTGATTTAAATTCTAAATAGGAAATTTTGGGTATGAAAGTAATATTTAGGATATATTCCTCTATCTGTGTTATATGTACTGATGCTATAACCTGGCTCAATAGATTTATCTTGGCTAAACAGGCAACATTTGTCTTAATTTGTGAGATAATTGCAACATGAATCATTAGCAAACAGCACCACGGTGGAAGGTGGAAGGGAAGCATAAACTCTCAATTTGACTGGATTATCCTTTTGTGATGAGGCCTAATGATCCAACAGAGTAAATAGCAATGTGTTAATTAGAAATTACACTGAATGATCCGCTGCACACAGAAGAGGTATTAACCAGGCAGCATCATTATGTTAGATCTATAGCCGCTTTTTCTTTCCTCTCTCTTTATTTTACCATGAGGTCTGACAGTAAAATGGAAATTATAACTATCCCCAAAAGAGAAATTATAGTGCATTTGCTCCAGAAGCTCTTAAAACTAAAGAGTGACACGCTCTTTACTCTCAAGAAATATTTATTGATAAAGCCTCACCTGAGGGGTGACAATAATGATATTGATCTGAGAAACCACTATTAAAAAAATGACGTATAATTGCATCACAGCTAAATTCAGATAAATATGGAAACTTCTGGACATCTAACTTAAAGGCTAGCTGTTGTCATCGTAATAACAATGGGCAATTTCTCATCATTACAGCACACACTAAACTGGTCCAGTTTACTTTTCACAAGGGTTTGAGTTATGGCACATTTTTATCAATAAAGGCATCCCCCAGACTGCAGTTTTTAAGTGGGCATCTGCTTCCACCTAGTGGCAAAGAATAGTCACTGAGTGTAAAGCTAAGACATTGAAGTGTAGTTTAAATCGTATTGGTGATGATGATATATTGGTGATTGGTGATGATTAACCTCACAACATTTATATTACATATAAAGTAACAATTAAAAATATATTTTGTTTTCCTAATGTGATGATATGGTCTTTAATACCATGAATCATCTACTATACTACTATACTTAGAATGACAAAGGACACACACTAATCCAACCTGTGTGTGAAGCAGTAATACTCTGGCCCCAGTGCATTATGGATTGTTGAGTTCTGCTCTCATGATGGCACTTACACATTTGTGTCAGAGGTTGTTCATGAAGGAAAAATATTTCAGAGTTAAGTTGAAAAATCACAGTACAAATAGGCTTACTGACAGACCTGTCATGGAAGAAGTACTCAGATCTTTTACTTGGGTACAAGTGGCATTATTATATACTTATAGTGTAAAAAAAAATCTGTTACAAGTAAAAGTCATGCATTCAAAGTCTCAGTTCAAAGGTGTTTGTTATGCAGAATTATTATATTATTGGATTATGTATGTGTCAAGGTGGAGCTAGTTTTGACTACTTTGGGTAATGTTGGGTTGTTTAATCATTGACCTTGCATCTTATTTTATACACAGATTATAGTTTTGGTAATCTTTCGTTAAAGGGTATGGAGTCAAATCTCTTATATTAGAAATATAAAAATAGCACAAGATCACAAATCACTGCAACATGAGTGAATGTAGTTAGTAACTCTCCACCACCAGAACAACTACAGCCTACAACTGATGATTTTAATTATGTTTATATTATTATGTGGAATATTTTTTCTTTGAATCTATATCCATACAAATCAAGTCGACAGATTATACAGTCTCAACCTTTTAAATGCTACCATCAGTAGAGGGCAGTGAATGCATACTGGGGCAGTGACACCTCGACAGTTAACAGAGGCACCAAAACTGGCAGAGGGTGCCAGGTTTGCAGATTTTCCATAGTCAGAAACATTAAAGAATATATATTCAATATTAACTTATATCAAAGCCCTCTAACTCTATATCTCACTTATATGAAATATTTTTGAACTACGGTTGGGGAGCAGCGCACCTTATGAACTTTATTATGAAGTATTTTAAACTTGTGAGGCACTAAAGAGATTTGATACTACTTTTAACATATAGAATAACGTTTAGCGTCGCAAGTTGAAAACTTAAATAAATAAACTTCACATTCACATGGTGAAAACAAGACACCGAAATAACTATGTATTGTAGTTTGGTGTGTGTGTTTTGTGGACTTTATGCTTGAGTGGTGAATGTAGAAAGTTCACATACGAACCTACAGGAAACAGAACTGGCAACTCCACACACACACACACACACACACACACACACACACACACACACACACACACACACACACACAGAGCACAGTAACAACAGAATGCTCCGGTTAGTAGTTAGCTGGCGTTGTTAGCCACCAACCGCCACCTTACTGAAATTGTTACCGGAGGCTACTTAAACCGGCGGATACTTACTTTACACTTTCCGTGGGACAGTTGTCCTAACGTTGCCTCGTAGTCGACAACTGGCTTCACTTTATGGATTAATGCCAACGTTAAGTGGGCAAGAGTAGTTTTTTTTCTGACTGTGGCTAAGTTAGCTAACTGTAGCCGCTACGCTAGCGTCACTAACGTCTGTTACGTTCGAAGGAGAGCGTCCTGAATCCTGAGTCGGAGGAAGGAACAGAGGAAACCGATAAGTAAGACCACTGCGCACCGCTGCTTATGCAAAGCTAGCGTACTTTCTTTTCTTTTTTTTTAGGACGCCCGAGTTTTCACACTGTGACGCACTGAGAAAAGGTGACTATCTGTGAACTATGTGTGACATTTAACACTATTTAGTTAAATAGGATAGGCTGTTAGTTGTCAACAACAACAACAGTCCTCTTGGCTAGCTGTATAGCGGACCTAGAGCTACCACGCTAGCCATAAACTTCTAAAGAAGTTGTGTACGTCAGATTTAGCTATCTGGCTCATTTGTGTTCATTAGCGAACCGGTGTTTTAAAACGATTCACTGTCGGACTCTTTCCCTCTGACTCGCTCTAGACTGGAAAAACTTATGGCATCGGATGTGATTGGGAGTGAAGCGGTGCTGAAGGGTGTAAAGGATATGAATCTGAACAATAGCAGCCCAGAGTTTGTCACACCCAGGACTCATGGGGAGCTGGCAAACAGACAAACTTCTAGCCCTTCGTCTTCAGGAGTGTCGGGAGAAGGTGATGAGGAGGAATTAGACGAATTACAAAATAGCACAGCTTCTGGTGTTGAAAATGGCGAAGAGGCACTCGGAGAGAGTCTAACCAAAACAAGAGCTACGCCACAGGAAAGGACATCTCCAGACAATGAGCAGAAACAGCCGGGAGCAAGGAGCTCTACCCCGGTGAGCCTTCCCCAGCCACGTTCACCACCTGGGCCCATTGGAAGGTCTGTACGAGTACATTTTTATGTTTGGCCTACATATTAGCTAGTTTCTGGTTTCATGTCTCCATTTCAAGAATGTTGTTCTCCCACACTCCAGCACCTGAGCCAGATGACTGCCTATGTTCAAGAGTCTCAAGAGTGAATGCTTTTACGTGTACTGGATTTAAAAGTTGTTTGTGCCAAAACGAAGACCTTTTTTTTAATCACAGGTTAAATGCTCCTGCTGGACTCAGAACAAAATAAGGGACTGTTTTAATGGTAACTAGATCCCACATTGCCTCGTTTTCAGTTAGTTTTTCAGACCTTCATTTGAAGCGACACTTAACCCACAAACAGGTGCTAATACCTAAAAGGAGGGCATTTTCTTATTTGTAGCCAGGTCGGAAAGTAGAAGCAAGACTGAGGCCGGTAAGAGATTATTTCCGGATAATTATAGAGAAGAATAACAGGAATGCCTGCACACTCTCATTTTATTTTGTTCAGTCATGGTCAAAACAGGAAGTTCATAATGATGTGAGTATGACTACAGAGCTAAATCAACACGTCTTCAGTAGAGTCTTTAGACTGTCTTTAGAAGTGTTTAAAAACAGAACGTGGAAACTGTGTAAATTGTGTAATAAATTGCAGGGGTGCATAATGTTATACAGGTGTAGCTGTCTTTGCTTCAAGCCTCTGTAGGTTATAGTCAGCAACATCACATGCACAGAGCATCCTTTGGTTGACCTTTTGACATTTATTAAGAAGATAACGGATCTTTGTTTGTGTTCCTTGGTGGATGGGACTGGATCATTCATCACAAGTGTGTGCACATCACTATGTGTGTAACAGCTGGACAGCGACACTAGTTGATGTATCTTATTTACCCAAGATAATGTGATCATCTCCCGGAATTGTATTGACATATGTTTGTCGTCCTACCCTTTTAATCTTCATATAGAACCAGAAGAGGCCACCCTTGATCTAAAACAGTGTTACAATACTGATCTGCAGCTTCACCACTAAGCACATTATTATTATTGTTGTTGTTGTTGTTGTTGTTGTTGTTGTTGTTGTTATTATGGTCACTCATCTTTTACATTTGACCTACATGCAGTGTGCAATGGTTTCTGTTCAGGAAACCACATTCCTGTGTGACCACTACCTCTCTTTCAAATGTAATGTGAGGATTAGCTGTATACATAAGCAAACAGCTAAACTGATGCATTATGAAATGTTGAGTACTAAATACCCAGAATGTTTTTGTGTCTGGGGAGCACAAATACAGTCATGTTTGTGATTAATGCATCAAAGGGAGCTCTGTGCATTCAAAGATACAGATACCATGATCAGCATTAGTGAGTAGCCCTGCGGTTTAGAAACTAAGTCCTCAACACGGGCTTGTAAGCTTTTTAAGAAGCCAGTGATCTGATTATGTGGCCAGTTGCAAGCTGTAAGTCTTGAGTAGATTTCTTGATCAACATGCAGGACTGCAAATTACAACCCCATTTTTCAAGAAGTTGGCACACTTTGTAAAATGTAAATAGAAACAAAAATGTAATGTGCAAAACATCAAAACCCTGTATTTAATTAACTGCACAAAGACAAATTATCAAATGAAACTCAGACATTTGTTTGTTTTTAGGAACATTTTATGCCCGTGTAAAATTTGATGCCAGCAACGCATTTCAAAAAAAGTTGGGACAGGAGCATCAAAAGACTGGAAAAGTTGTTAAGTGCTAAAAGAAAACACCTGGTGGAACATCTCACAATTAATGAGGTTAACTGGCAAAAGGTTTTTAACATAACTGGGTATAAAAGGATCATCCAGAGAGGCTTTCTGAAGTAACAATGGGGAGGTTTTCACCACTCTGTGAAAGACTGTGCTGGCAAATAGTGCAACAATTTAAAAATAATGGTTTTCAACATACTGCAAAGAATCTGTAGATTTCATTGTCTAGACTCCATTGGATGGCTGTGATCTTTGGGGTTCTCAGACAGCACTGCATGGGCTCAGGGACATTTCCAAACCCACTATTCATCACTGCATCCACAAATACAAGATGAAACTGAAACCGTGCATAAAATGGATCCAGAAATGTCACTGCCTTCTGTGAAATTCTGGTTTGTTATCAGCGCACAGTTAAAAAGCCAGTATCATGATGTTATTGTGGTGCATTAGTACACGTGCCATGGGTAGCCTGGGTATGCCAATATATACAAGTTTTGGAGCAACATGTGCTGCCAAGTAGACAGCCTGGCCCATTTCAGCAAGACAACTGGCCTGTCTGCAGCTCTGACTTGCTACCTATCGGAAATGTTTGGCGCATTATGAAACGTGAAATACAACAAAGGAGACCCTGAACTGTTCATCCGACATCTAGCAAGACTGGGAAAACATTGTATTGTCAAGATTAAAGCAGTTGGTCTCCTCTGTTCCCAGGCGCTTACAGAGTGTTGGTAAAGGAAGAGGTGATGCAACAGAGTCGTAAACAAGACTCGACTTTTCAAATGTGTTGCAGGCATCAAATTCAAAATGGGCAAAAAGTTTCAAGGTTTGAAACTTGTGTTTCAAGTTGCCTTTGTGCCAGTCAAATAAAAGGTTTCGATGTTTTGCATATCATCATGTTTTATCGCTTTTATTGTATGTATTTAACAGGTCTGTCCAGTAGCTGCTATGACAAAGGTGTCATGGTCATTTTTTCTCATGTTAAAGTGTTTGATTGTTGAAGGCAATGAGCCTATGTCACCTTTAACATAGTTGTGATAAACACATACTGCTCAGTACAGAAACATGAACAGGATTCTCTCTGACTTGACTGGTAACAGAAGAGGTTAACCAGACCACTTGAAAAGTTTTTATTAGCTTCATTCATTATATAGTAAGTAGTGGAAGTTTAAAGTGTCCCTATGGCTTTTAGGGAGTCTAAAAATGTTTTGCATATTAGTGAATTGTCAGTGAACTTATTAAGCAATTCATATGAACAATTTGACAACATATGACACACAGAACCTGTTAGACAAATGCTTCTATAGACAAATAAATACATAAACTGAATTGAAAGTATTGAACAATAATTCGTTCTTAACTGTGGATGTTTTTCCATTATTGTGCAGCATTTTGTCAACATAGCCTATTTATAGCGTTAAGACCAGCATACTTGTTTGTAGAGTGTCATCATGTGCTTTTGTGTAGCTTAAGTCAAGTGTATCTATAGACTCATGGTGTAACTAACTTTGAAAGGGTTCTAGTTGTAGATATATTAAGTAAAAAATGCTTTGAGTCTTGGTTTGTGTTTACCCCATAATCCTTTGAGGATTGTACAAGTCACAAGCAACTGTTGACAGATAACCAATTATATGTTTGGATTTTGTTTGTCACAGATAATCTCTACTGGACCTCCATTTGATGTTAATACATTCATAAGACAGAAGGAAATAAGAGATCATTAAATGTGACAGATGGCATAACATATTTTTGTTTTCATTCCCAGCCTGGAGCGCCAAGAGTCAGTCGCCACAACAGAAGCCCGCTTAAGAATGGAAGGAGTTGAACTTAAAGAAGAGTGGCAGGATGAGGATTTTCCACGGTATTGTTAATCACTCATAATGTTGTTAAAGCATGTATGGACCATGGTTCACTGCTTTCACGTCATATGTTTGTGTTTTGAAAAAAGTGACATCAACAATAATCCAACTGAATTCTTGATCACCTCCTGTTTGATTATTAGGCCCCTGCCGGAGGAAGAGGAGCTCGAAGATGAGCTTTTTGCAGGAACCTCTGAAGAGGGAGACCCTGGTAATGAAAACAGAGAACAGCATATGGTGTATTGCTGCAGTTTAATGATCCCATTTTTTTCCCCAAGTCTATCTTAAAACTCACATGCCCATGTTTGTTAAGTAATTGGTCGCTGTAATCTTTATTGTTCATTCTTGATTATGCAAAATGCATTCTAAAGTTCAGTCGAAATTAATATGAGGCCTGAGCAATCTGGGTAAGCCAAAGCAAAAAGTGTTCCCGCATGGCCTTTTTAGTACAAAATCGGCTCAGACAGGGTGTTCCTTGCTGAGCTGCAATAGATGGATGGTAACACAGACCGTCGGAAGACACCACATACTTTGTGTAACTTGGACTAATGAAGCCTCATATTATCTTTGGCTGAACTTCAGGATGCATTATTGCATGAACAAGCACTCTAGACGTGCCAGGAAAAGATCTCTTAACTGCTTGAGTGTTTTATCATGATAGACTTGGAAAAAATCTGAAGAAATCGTTTAATTGCTTTTACAAACTGCATAACCACTGATCTGGTATCTGCTCTAGGCTATGCAATGGACCATGGCAAGAAAGCAAAGAAGAAGCTTGCAGCTCCGGATATAAGTCTTACACTCGACCGCAGTGAAGGTTCTCTTCTTTCTGATGAGCTGGATGAAAGTACAGAGTTGGATCTCGATGACATAGACACACCTTCGGACAACAGCAATGAGTTTGAATGGGAAGGTAGGAAATTCATATCATGCCTAGACAGCAATAAGAGTTTCAGTACTTACAGTTGCATCTTTTAATCCTGTTTGTTCCAGCTTGTTTTTTTTAACACTGAAAGTTAACAGTAAAGTTTAGGTTGATTGTGGAGGTGCAAAAATACTTTAAGAATGACCCAGATAAAGTTTTTCTTTCTAGTTCTTGAATGCATTGGCATTATCCTCCCTTGAGTTTACAGATTTGGGTAGGCAGCTGACTGCCTTAAGTGTAGTTAAAATATGCTTTGTTGTTTTTGTGTTTCCACACTGCTGCCTTCCTCTTTTTCACTTGGAAGAAATGTTTCCGTTCTCTGCCTGGAAACAGGCTCCAGGCCAGCAACAGGTTTCTCTCTTCCTTGTGGTAAGGTCTCTTGGATAGCCCCTGTTTGTTTTTTTGCTTTTTTTCTACCAACCATGAGTCAATCAACTCCTATTGTCCAGATTATGTTCTGTCCTCAGTTGCAAATCACAGAGAGTTTTCATGTTTCATATCCTTCATTTTCAGTTAATGTTTTTGTGCATGTCAAGTTTCCTTTTAAATTGCAGGAACCAATCAGTAACAACTTAAGAAGTGGTTTAATCTGCACAGTACTGCTGTTATCAGCCATTTGAACATTTGCTAACGTACGGTTTGTTAGTCAACCGGTGTATCAAAGCGATTACACAATAAATAAATACAGTCAAGTACACTTGGAGACATGTTACATTTGTCATTTTACCACTTGAATCTTACATTATGAGATAAGTCTTTATTTATCCACAGAGGGGAAATTCAGATGTTGCAGCAGCACAACAACAGAAATTATTATTATTATTATTTCTGTACAGGCGAATAGAGAATTAAAATAAAAGTATTTAAAATAAGAATAGAAATAGAATAGTACAATAGAAACTATACAAGAGTTACAAGGCAAAAGTCACATAGTGATGTGATTAGTAGTGGCATTTTTGTGCAGCATTATGTGATTTATTATTATTATTATTATTTTTTTTTTTAAATGATTCATTTGGTAGATTGATGATGATTTAATAAATGATAAACACCTTAAAAGTTATTTCCAGGTTAAATCTCTAAAGAAGAAACACACAAGTGTGTTTGATTCGGTATATTTAATACATGGGCCGCTCACAGAGAGATCCTCAAAAAAGTGTGTTGCTGTCATTTGGTTGCACTATTCACTTATCTTTGATTCTGCTTGTTGCATGCTTGATACATGATCATTTTAACACTTTGCTTGATGTCACATACGTCCTATAAAAGATGCACAAGTGCACCGAAATCCTCTGGGATTTTTGCAGTGCTGTGTCTCTATGAAGGGGAGTTAAGCTATGACATGACAGGCTCCTGTAGAGTACAATAGCAGGATTTCCCCTTGAAGATTCTATATTTTCTCCCTGGAAAATGCTGACCTCAAGTGAAGGGGAAACATTGAAGTTGAGACGTGATTGTTGGTGATAATTTGGAGGAAAAGCATGCCACCCATATACAAAAGATAACAGCAACAAATTAAATGCAATGTCCATTAATTAAAATGTGTGTGTGATCGAAAAGTTCAATCATGAATTATTGAGTGTGGGTGGGGTGGAGTGGGGGATGGGGGGTTTAGTATTCGAACTATGGGTTTAAGATGACTGTTCTCCTTTAGATGATCTCCCCAAGCCGAAAACCACAGAGCTGCTACAGAAGGGTGTGGAGACAGTCCAGGAGTACTCGGCCTCAGATGAGAGGGAAGAAGGTCGACGCTGGCGGGTGTTTCGTATCGGAGACCAGGACCATAGAGTGGACATGAAGGCCATCGAACCTTACAAGAGGGTTATCAGCCATGGAGGTAGGTGGCATTACATTGTGAAATTTGGCTTTATTATAATATATATTGTTATTTTAAGTATGACATATTTGTGTTTGACATGAGTTGATCAGTCTGTTTATTCAAAATATGAAGTAAATAAATGAAATGACTAAAGAATTAAAGTGTTGATACTGAAACACACATTTTGGATTTTTGATTTCTTGCTGCAGGTTACTATGGAGACGGTTTGAATGCCATAATTGTGTTTGCTGTATGCTTTATGCCGGAGAGCAATCAACCAAATTACAGATACATCATGGACAATTTATTCAAGTGAGTGTTTATGAATTCCTCTGGCCTTGCGTGACAAGCGTTTTCCAACCAGCGCTAATGGAATTTTCCTGTCACAGGTATGTCATCGGGACACTGGAGCTTTTGGTTGCTGAGAACTATATGATTGTGTATTTGAACGGGGCGACCTCTCGGAAAAAGATGCCAGCTGTTGGCTGGCTCAGAAAGTGTTATCAGCAGATTGATAGGAGGTGAGTCTTCAAAGAGAAAGGCATCAACCGAGCTACAAGAACAGCGTCATCCTCTGCAATAAGGATATAGAATTGTTGACCGTTTTTCTCACTCTTCTTGCACAGGTTAAGAAAGAACTTGAAGTCTTTGATAATCGTCCATCCCTCTTGGTTTATTCGCACCCTGTTGGCACTCACAAAACCTTTCATAAGGTAACTTTTAATGTCTAATGGAGTAATGAAAAAAAAAAAATCTTCTCAGGTAACCTTTTAGATTCTGACATTTCCTGCTTTTTTTCCACAGCTCTAAATTCAGTCAGAAAATCAAGTATGTGTACAGCTTGACAGATCTCGCAGAGCTCGTCCCAATGGAGTATGTGTCCATACCAGATTGTATCAAACAGTAAGTGTGCTCCACTCAAACACATTAGCGCATCATTGGTTAAAAATAGTCGAAATAACTAAGAAAAGGTGTCAGTGGTAACACAAGCTTCACATGTTAAACCTGTCAGGGTGGTAAGACTTGCTTTGTTCGAAGTGGACCTGATGAGTGGAGCAGTACATGGCAGCTCTCTTTCATTCCAGATCTCATCTGATCCTCATTTGATCTGCCTTGCTGTTTTTCCTTTGATTGTTTCCAAAATTCTAGTAACGTTTGTTTGTTTTGCGTTCCGTCTATAGGTGGTGCTACAGCAACATTAATGCTTTTCCTGTGTAGCCAGTATAGACAAGATGACAATTTTACACAATTCATCTTCATTCAAAGCCCCTGCATTTCTAGGCAAGATTTAGGCATTCTGCCTATAAGAATGAGGTCTTACCTACACACTCTGTATTATAATGGAGAAGAGCTCCAAACGCAAACTACAAACATCTAATCACTTTTCCTTTCCTTGGTAAAATATACATATAACAATATATACTTAGACTTCTTTTAGTGTCAGTATAACTGAAAAAAGAATTCTCCTATAAGGCACATCGTGTATCCTCGTGGCATTTTAAAAGACTTCAGCACAAGTACTCATCTTATCAAAAATGTGTTTTGCTCTTTTGGTTGTTTGGTTGCTGTTGGCTGTGTATTTCTCCTTTCTTTAACTCCATTTCCCTGCCCCCTTTAAGGTTTGACGAAGAAAAAAATAGGAAAAGCCGTAAAAGGTATATGCACCTTCACCCAGGATGAGTCTTTTTTTTTTGCATTTCACAAAACTAACAAAGGAACGATCCGCTGGCTTTCAGAAATGCACCAATACACCTCTGTCTGTCCCGCGTTTTTTTGTAGTTGAATGATTTGCTGTTACCCTCTGCACAAAAATCAGCAACTTTTCTCCGAAATGCCCCACTTTTTCCTCTGGGTAGATTTCGCAAGTTCCTAAAAAAAATAGACTGAGAAGCTGTCTGATTGGTTTCAGAAAAATAGGTGGCTTGGTGATTGTTTAACCAACTAAATCTCATTTCTGAGCCAATTCTGTGAAGTTCATCTCAAAAGCAATTAATGATGAATGTGTTCTTTATGTATTGCCTCAAACCTTTTGTAGCCTTGAGATCTACACATCTACAAGGTACCAAAGTTGGAATATTTTTGGCGTAGATGATTGCATTGCTGCTTTCTAATAATAAAGTTGGGGCATCGAGTAGCACTTATTTGCATGTGTCTTTTAAATACCAGGTTTAGAATTTAAGGCTGTTGTTGTTGGGTAAGTTTGTTCATATTTGTACCACTCAATGGGGTGTAGTTAAAGGAAGTAGCACGTCTTAGTCACTGGTGTGTGGTTGGACTGTGTGACCATGCCTTTACATGGTTCCTCTCAGTAACTTGCTCACCAAACACTCGGCTTGTTCTCTCTCACAGCTTTTTGCATGACTCGCTACATTCTTACACCCTTCTCAATGTTTATTAATTGCCACAACACTTTATCAGCATCGCTAATGCGCACTGGATATTCTGCTCAATACCGATGAGTAGTAAGTTGCTGAGGTGATTCATTTGTAAATATATTATGAGATGTCAGCACATCAGAAAAATTATAACCATGGTTTTGTGGAAGACTGTATTGTTTTAAAAACACAACAATAAGTAAACAGTATGTATACATTAGTGTGCTTTGCAGTCTGTGCTTTAACGTTTTCAATTCATTTTGGTCATCTGCAGAACATGCTGACGCACACATAAGTGTATTTGTCTTGCAAGGTTTTTTTAAAGGAAGCAAGAACATCTCAGTGGTACAATTTTTATGGAGGGTTTGTATTGGCAGATGTTTTATGTGCTTTCAGTCAAAGGAGCATGAATATTTATGTCAGGTTATTAAGGGTGTAAAATGTAGAACAAATTGGGCATTTGTTTGGATAGGGAAATGAATGTGGTATGTCAAAAACTAAAAATAGTCTCTCCCACAAAGAATTCCCTTTCATAATGGTGTAAAAGAAATAATCACATTTCAGGATGTGATTGTATGAAAAGTGTTTTTATGTGCAGTGTAGTAGCCTGTTGTCACTTTGCCCTTGTTGTACATTTATCTGATGACTACTGAATTTGTCTCCAGAATTGACCAGGACATGCACGGTAAAGTGGAGATTGCAGCTGCTGCTGTTCCAGAGTGACTCTGCTCGCGCTGCAAGATGTGGAGGAGGAGAACGATGAAGAATGTTAAGAACCACCGCCACTCGTATGTTTATATTCTGGGCAACGTGACTGGAGACTTAGCTCTTTGCATCAAGAAAGTGCCTTTTGGAAACTATGCTGCCTATTTGTGGAAGTTTTTACACCTTGATCCTCAGCGTTTTTTTCCACATGCTGTCTGAGATGTTTTTAATTTTTTTTTTTTTTTTTTTTATTGACTGCCGGTATATCATGTCAAACTTAGCTTGTTGGTGTTCCCTAGTTACTGTTATATCTACACATTATTTAAGGCACTCTGTTACAAATGGTTGTTGCATGTTCTGCTTTAATACATTTAAATATATATTTATATTCAAAAGGTGACAATGGAGAGAAATTAATATATTTTTATGGTTGCTCTGATTTTAAACTACATTTTAGGTCTCTGATCCATTGAGTGGCATTTGATAGAACAACTTTTGACAGCACCTTTTTCACTGTTCACTGCTGACGTTCTCTGTTATTATCCTGCCTGGGGAAAATAAAGTTTTATTTTTTGCCCCTCACTGGAATGGTTCCCTCTGACTTGTGGAGGGAGAACATTTGTTAGGGCAACAATCTGAAGCAAAGATGTAGGTTCTGATGTAACATTTTCTCCAAGTAAAATCATGGATCCACACAGTTGTTTTGCATTTCTTTATTCCATTTTGTGTCATTTTTTATAGTGGTAACAAGCTGTGGGGAAATATATGGCAGCACAAAAAGTCTATAATCGACAAGAATTACAATAATCATCAGATTTCTCTAGGAACTGCAGGTATGTAGGGAAATGTATTTTTTAAACATAAGATCAATATATGATGCTATGACAGCAACATTAAAATATATTTAATAAATTATAAAATATATTTAATATTAGAAATTACACAATGATCTATAAAAATATTGACACATTAGTAGACAGAAAATTCCTTAAAAAATAGATGGTGTTTTCGAAATGAACATGATGAAGACCCATAATTAATAGTTTCCATAATATTTACTGTTCTAACTATCAGATGTTGCCTTATTTAATACATTACATCCATTTCAAATGATGACATGCTTTATAAAGTGGTGATAGATTCATCTGTTGATAGAGTGACAGACTCCAAACATCTAATTACAGCATCAGCAACCTCAGGATCAAACTGGATTTTAGAGGGAAGCAGAGGCGTCGCCTCAGGAGCCACTGGAGGTCACCGGCCCCGTAAACACAAACTCCTCTTCTGTAAGTACCAGTGCAAGGATCGTATGCAGCCCTGTTTCTTACATCTCCCTCTAAACCACCCTACTTCACCACACGAGCAATGGCATTCATATTTGACTAATCATACTAGATAGTAGCCGTTGTTCTGGGAATGGAGGGAATTCTCTGTACAGTGGCCCACAAGTGCTCATCAGGGATGTGTGTGTCCCTCTCTCACTCCAGAAGTTTCTGAACCTCACTGTCCTCCATCACATGTTTTAGAAAATCTCTTGAGACTCTCTGGTCCCCATTGGTGATTGCCAAGCAGGCAGGCAAGTCAAGAGAGAACTGCTTTGGTATTCTTAAATCAGACACTGACTGCCATTTGGAGCCACTTTTCCAAAAGACAAAATAAAGCCAACCAAATAACCATCAGGATGAGACAGAGGGCCTACAGTATCTGACCCTTCAACAAGCTTGCAAAAATCATTAGCTCAATCAGCACCAGTAGATTCAAACTAAGGTGTACAAACACCTTCAAATTAGTTGTATGTAGAAAGTATTTTTTCTAAATCATTAATTATCTGTGGTGCACATAGTATTGGCATAATCTCCATCTGTAGTGTACACTAACACTGTATGACATTTTCTAGATTAATCACCTCATTCTAATTGGCCTGGCAAACTAAGATATCCTGATTCTTAGGAGAGCTCATTTTCAAGTGCAGTGAGGGCTACAAGTGGAAAATATTTTATTTCATTTATATTTCTATTCATATTAAATCACTGTACAGGGTAAATAAAGGGAAAACATCAGTTGTAGAACTTCTGCCACTCAGCGTTGCTTGTTGTAGAGAGACGCTACATAAAGTAAAACAAAAGAATTAAAACTTGTTTTCTTTTTCTCAACATTGAATATTCATTATAACAAAAATCAAATGATGTACTTATTTATGATTTAATTAAGTATTCAAAGTACAATTTACCTTGATAAACAATGGCCTGGTCACAATAGCAAAAACACACAATGGTACTTGACTCATAGCTAAGATCACACCTTTACTGTAAAGTAGCACCACTCCTCACAAGGTAAATAGCACACTTCCCCGAGCGTGCTGTCCTAGTCACTTGTCACGTCTGAGGCAAGCCATCTACAAACACACACATGCTCACACAATCAGACTCTTTGGAACTGAATGTGTAATATTGACACGATGGATATCAATCCACACATTCAGTAATCAAATAACGAGGCTTCTGGTAATACAGGGCTCCTTTGTACCTGTGTGGTACAGATGAAAGATATGACTCTCTGTTTAAATATATGAAGTAGAGTGTAGATGTATCCTCCATTTAATGTGTGAATGCTGTCTATTCATGCTTGTTGTCTGCAGTAAGCCAGTTTGCCTGCTGTTACTGTCACTTTACTGAGGATGGCAGCAGAGGACCATGTAAAATGAGTAACTCTAAAAGCAAAAAACTATGGCTATGTAGAAAACGGGGTTAAATGACATCTAATGTCTGTCTGTGTCTATGTCTACTGTTTGTCTCTTCTCAGGAAGTGACATATTTGGCAGCATCAAACCGGAGTGCTTATTTACTTGTATGTCATTGTCTGACCAGTGATGTCCCTTGTTTGGCCTACTGACACGAGTCAAGGTGGATGGGGCGTTGAAGTCTTTTATTCTGCAACGGGATAGACACAGTCAGCAACACAAGCAGTCAGTTCAGAAAGGTGGATGGGTGGATCATCACAGCTTGCTCCCACCAGAACATGGAAATTGTACTCTGCTATTGGTTACCGTGTGGCTTGAAAAACCTCACGTCGTAATCATTATATTCAGGTCATATTGTGACATCATTTTAATGAAAGAAACTTGCAAATAAAATAATATAAATTAAATACATATCAACAACACACACTGAGAATTGATTTTATATAGCCACAGATTTGAAGTGACTACTTCAAACACCAGTGAGACAAAAAGTGAGTGGAAATTATAGGTATGATGTCAGAAGTTGGTCATAGTGCAGAAGTCTGGTAAGGTGTTAGTGGAGCGTTTAGGGTGGTAGTGTGCATTATTATTGATAACACCCCAGTGATTGCACTCAACAAATTATCAGCTATACCTTAATCGTAATATTAGCACACAATGTTGTTACATAACAACAGCTACATAATTAAAAGAACAATACTTAACAAGACAGACAGTATTTTGAAAATAACTTAATAGGAGTATAATATTTCACATAGGACAGCCATAATATTTTAATTGATATTATTGCCATAATATTAAAGTATGAAATGTTGCAATGTTGTAATTATTAATAGATTATATTTTACATTTCAAGTCATCACCAGGTTTACAGAATGGTGGAATATTGATCTGTTAATATAGGGTTTTGACCTAAAGCTTTATAACGCAGAACTGACTCCACACATCTAATAGCAACATCGTCAACCTCAGGATCAAACTTATTTGCAAAGAGTTGGCGTCGCCTCAGGAGCCACTGGAGGTCACCGGCCCCGTAAACACAAACTCCTCTTCTGTAAGTACCAGTGCAAGGATCGTATGCAGCCCCATCTCTCACATCTCCGTCTAAACCACCCCATTTTACCACACGAGCAATGGCATTCATGTCTGACTCATCATACTTGATGTGTGTAGGCATTGATCCGGGAACGGAGGGCATCCTCTGTAGAGTAGCCCACAAGTGTTCATCAGGGCTGTATGTGTCCTTCTCCCACTCCAGAAATTTCTGAACCTCACTGTCCTCCATCACATGTTTCACAAAAGCTCTTGAGACAACAATGTAAGCATTTCCTTGAAACATGGGGCTGCTAATGGGTGGAGGACTTTTCCTTACATCTGTCCAGGTGATTCTGTCAGTGACATTGTAATGATACTGCCAACGGCCTTTCTTGTGGTCACTTGTGACCTCAGTCTCCATGCTGTTTCTCCCCTGGAGGGCCGTCAGTGCCTGAACCATCTCTCTGTTGGTTTTGATGGGGAAGTCTGTCCCACAGGTGTTAAGCAGGTACCTCCACTGGATGTGTGAGCTCAGCAGATCTTCCATGCAGTTCAAATCTGCCTGCACCCGAGACCATGAAGCATATACCACTCTTTCTAATCTGCTGGCTATAAACACATTAGGAAAGCAGGAGATAATTGCCCCCACTGCTGTCCTAAATTTTTCTGAGGATTTCCTGTCCACATGCACACAATAGATGTTCTGAGGAGCATAAACAGCTCGTAAAAGTCGCTCAAACATCTCAATCTTCTCATGGATTACCATCGAGTAAGCAATGGGAAAGTCTTTCTCCTCTTCACTGAGAGGCACTGGAATGAAGCCTCTCTCTTCAATGTAAGCTGGACAGTCCTGTGTCACATTGAGATAGAAATCCTCAGATAAAATATTTTCCCTTCTCTTCGATGACAGAAGTACTTCCAGATCCTTTTTCCTTCCCTCTGTGTTCCCATTGATGATAGCCAAGCAGCCAGGCAGGTCAAGAGAAAACTGCTCCGGTATTCTGAGATTAGACACTGACTGCCAATCAGTGCCAGTTTTCCAAAGAACAAAGGAAAGTGACATACCCATCAGAATGAGAGAGAGGGTCTGCAGCATCTGACCCTTTAGCAGCTTTGCAAAAATCATTTCTTTCGGTTGGAGTGACTGCAGCACAGATGATCTTGTCTTCTGTGCTAAAGGAAGAGAAGTTGATAGCCTCGGTGGCTGAGTACATAGACAAACACAAGCTGAATCAGTGCCAGCAGGTGTGTCAGACTAACGTGTACAAAGAATCTGTCAAGCATGACTTGCAATGCCTCCTATCGTAACCTTTTGTTTGTACAGCACTTATTTAAAGAAGGGTATAAAAGCTCCTCAACAGGTAGTGACAATTATTAGTGATGTAAAATGAAACAGTAGACACCCAAATATTATACACAATCAGTTCACTGTTTTAACAAATATCTCTTTAATATCAAGTTAAAAAAAAAAGTTGTATACACATATATATCTATTTTTGCCACTGTTTACTCACAAATGCCTTATCTAAGAATTGTGCATTATACAGACACAGGCACTTTGTAGAATAAAATAAACACCAGAACTCCAGAAGTAACATAAGAAAAGCAAAAATATCACAGCGTTCTCTTCTAATCCTTAACTAAACTAGTTTGAAATCAGCAGTCAGTCTTGATATTTTTAGCATCCACAATACATTTTCTGGTTACTTTAACCTCAGGTTTGGATATAAGATCTAAGATTGACTGAGACATGTGCTCTCATCCACATCCTGGTCTGCATCTGTGTCCTGCTCATGGATAAAGCTGTAGCGTCGATATACCGATCCACCTCTACTAGTGTACACCACGTCCACCTCGTCTCCACTGTCTGGCTCAGGCACACCATGGGGCATGTTGATGCTAGCACTACCACTCAGTCTCTCATAGCTCTGGCGCCAGCACAGGCGCTTCCTGGCATGGGCCTTGACCAAGGCGTATACAGCCAGAGCTAACCCCAGCGCTAGAAGCAGGGCAATAGGCAAGGCAGCTGAAGTGTGCTTCAGAGCTCTAGATGACATATTCAGGTCTGTTACCTCTTTGTCTCCTGATTTGGGTTGGGGGGCCTCCACACACAGAGCTAGAACAGGAAAAAAATGCCTTTTATAAATGGTCATATCCAAACAATCTTATGTTTCTTAGGATGGGCCGGGTCTCTACCTGAATGGTTGTCACAAACGCAGCAGTCAGTCTCATTCCCTCCAGTGTGACAGCATTGGGCACACCGGTTCTCCACAGCATGGAGAGCAGAGCCCTGGTGACAAGTCAGACACTGGTTGGACCTGGGGCCAGCGCAGTGCCTACATGATCTGTCACATGGCTCACAGGTTTCCTGCAATGGTACAATTTCACAAATCATTACACGGGGTAAATAAAAGAAAAATATCAGTCGCAGAAATTGGGCCAGTCAGCAGCTGGTTGGAACAGAGTCCAAACCTACATCAATGATACAGATGCGGCAGTAAGTATCTGTCGTAGTCTTGTTGTAATAATAACTAAATTCTTTACATCATTAAATATCAACAATCAAAGGTAATGATATCTCGTTTTACTCCTTAACTAAGTATTAAAGACGCAATTTATCTTGATAGACTGTGGCCTGTCCATAGAAGCAAACACACGTAATGGTACATGACACATAACTAAGATCACACCTCTACTGAAAAGTAGTGCCCCTCCTCACAACGTGGATAGCAGACATTGTCCCTGAGCGTGCTGCCCCAGTCGCATGTCACACAGCCCTGAGGCGAGGCATCTGTAAACACACATGCGCTCACACAATCAGACTAACAAGTAGAACGTCTAATATTGACACAATGAAAACATTAAGGCTTTTGTTGATGAATAGATGAACAAGCAAAAAAATGTTGAGGAAACAATGAATGAAAAGCTCTTTCATCTGTACCTGTGCAGGTCTGACAACTTGTATGGCACTGTTTGCAGATATCATTCAGCTGATAGAAGCGGTGTGGACAACGCTCAACACACAGTTTGGTGCCTTGAAGTTCCAGAAGAGGAGGTGAACAGGCCCGGCAGGATTCAGGTCCTGGTCCTGTACAGAGCTGGCAGGACTGGTGACATTTCTCACAGTGGGAGCCCTCTCTGTAATACCTGAAAAGAAACCCAATCTTACAAATATCAATAAACATAGTATATGAAAATATAAATAAAAGTGCAAGGCATGAAACATAAATATGACAGTTACCTATAGAGAAATATTAAAAAAACAATGTGTACAATATGCCAATTATTCAAATGAAAGAAGTCAGATTTATGTAGATTTTTGATTCTTGCACATGTAAGTTACAACCATTTTTGCAGGAAAAAAAAATATAATATTTCTGTATAACATAAAATAAATATCAATCACAGTGAATGACAACAATTTCTCAAGTGATGTCATTCATAGTGATTGATATTTATTTTATGCAATTGTCAATAAAAGTCGCTCTTCTACTGAAGGAATTACAAAGACATGAAACACTGGCTGGGTTATTCTCTACATGAACTTTCTGATCAGTTGTGAAGGGTGGGGAGGAAAGTCACTCATTAAATGACAGATGTTGGGAAATACAAAGTAAATACTAGTCACAGGACTATAATCGGCTTTGTACCCTGTTGGACAATGTGTGACACAGAGTTGAAGGAGACGCAGGTATCCTGGAGCACAAGTGATACAATCTCTGGGCGATGCTCCTGTACAGGTTGAACAGGCGTGGTCACAAGGCAAACAATATCCTAGCTCTGTCCCGTCAGCATCCTGCCTTGTGATATATGTACCAGCTGGACAGTCGCTCACACAGGTCTTATCTGGGAAATTGTACACAAGCAGGAAGTGCCAGTCTCAGTACAAACACACAATATACAATATAGAAATGAGTCACACTTGGCAGGAACCAGGAACAGAGATCATATTTTTCTCATTTAAACTTCTTTGAACTGGCTCCCTCTAAAATCCAGAATATAATTTAACATCCTTCTCCTCACCTACAAAGCTTTTCCTGGTCAGGCAGCATCATATCTTAAAGAGCACATAGTGCCCTATGTATACTTCCTCGGTTCCTATAGTTCCAGGTTGCAGCAGGTTGGCTGCCCACTATGAGCCAGGTTCTGCTTGAGGTTTCTGCCTCTTAAATTTAAGTTTTTACTTGCCATTGCCGCCAAGTGCTTGATCGTGGTGGGAATTTTTCGCTCTCTGTAAATAATATTATAGTACGGTCTAGACCTGCACTATAAGAAAAGTATGATGTGATACTTCTGTTATGATTTGGCAAAATAAATTTGAATTGAATGTAAATTTATTTATTCATTTTTGTTACATGTATGTTGCCATCATCAATCTATAAATCTGTTATTGATGATGGCTGAGAAATGACATGCAGTTGTTGAAATATAAATTGCTTTGTTTTACGGTTAGATATCACACTGCTTTGATGATTTTAATTCTAATTGGTCCATCATGGCATTGTTGGTTATTTCTGAATAGCAGACCACTTTTATGGGGGACCACAGCACAAGAAATACAGAAATAAATAAAAAGAAGAAGAAGAAGAAGAAGATTTTGTGTCAAATTATTGATTTCTTTCCTGAGTGTACTAACATACAGCAATGCAGGTCAGCATTGCAAAATAAACCTTGAAACAGTGATGCCAGACCCCTTTGCAAGTCATCTTCCTGTACATCGCTTACATAATAAATACATGCTGATATTCATATATGTTACACCCTGAACCACTTTAGTATATGCAGTTGAAGATTGGTGGAAAAATGCTTACTATGAAGGTATTTAGGGACGGCACAGGTCTGGCATTCATCATTGCCCGGCCCATCACAAGAGTAACATTGCCGGTGGCAACCCATGCAGGTAAACTGGTCGTTGTGCAGGTAGGTCCTCAGTGGGCAGTCAGTGTCACCCGTCACGCCACACAACAATGTGTTTGGATCCAGCACAAGACCCTTCTCGCATTGGGTGCACTGGTTTGCATCTGGGCCGGAGCAGCTCATACAAGTCTGGTGACACTCTGCAAATAATCAACCAAATCAGACTGTGTAATTGTCGTATCAGTCCACTTACAAAATAGGGTGTGACCACCACCATGTCTTAGATGAGATAAAGATAAATGGTTATGATCATTGCCACGAGGCCTGACTAGAAGTGACGCTGTTGGGTTTAGCATGTTCTCAATCAGAAAGTAAACTTTCATACACGTGTAAAGGCTATCTTATCAAAAGTTTCTTCTTTGATTACCTGGAAATTCAGCAACTGATTTCTCTGATTAGCTGGCTATATTAAACCCTTACAAGCCAAAGCTTTGTCTTCCTGTTCCTGTATTTCAATTTCCCCAAACTGGTAGGCAAAATCTCATTGTGACCCACTTTCAGATTTATGACTTCAGACCTTATATTTTATGTAATGACTCTCTTTCTAGTAATTTAACAGCCATAAAAAATACTTTCTACATCTTAAAAGTGATACACAGACCATTTGAAATAGAGTTGCCCCTGACCTGAATAAGAATTTGAAAAGTATAGTGCCATCTAATGTATGGTCAGAAAACTGTTACCATCCATATTCAACAAAGGCTCTAACCAAGTCATATCCATTGCATGTACTGAGAGGCTCACCTTGACACTCCATAGCTTCAGTTTCATAGTAAGTACTGGCGGGGCAGTCTTTGGAGCAAGCGCCTTTATAAAGTTTGGGACTAAATGTCGAGCAGGTCTCACAGTCATCTGCAAGGGGCCCTGAGCAGCTGCCACAGGTAGGGTGGCACTGACCACAGGTACCCTCCTCCATGTCCTCGTAATAGCCTATGGGACAACTGGCCTTACACACTCCGTTCAGCATCAGATAGAGAAAACTGCATTCTGAAATGACATGGAGGATGGGTGTTAACGTTGTAACAAGAGATTTCAGGACACAATACAATGGTGTACAGTTTCCCTTTAAAGGTACCAGCAAAGCTAATAACTCACTGAAACAGGTCCTGTCATCTGAGCAAACATCACAGTGGAGGGGGCAGCGCCTGCAGGTACCATCATCTGCAGGGTATGTCCGCAGTGAACAGTTAAGTCTGCACATACCACTCTCTAAGTAGTGGCCATCAGCACAGGACAGACACTGAGATTTGATCCCATCGCACGTCAGACAGGAGCTGTCACAGGCTTCACATGACCCCTGTGCCGTCTCAAAGAAACCTCTGAAATCAGTCAGGAGATTTTGTTAAGGCATAAAGAGGGAAATACAACATGATTGTGGAAAAAAGGTTTTTTGTTATTCTACCACTTGTCCAAGTGCTTACTCTGGGCAATTCGACCAGCACCGCCCCTGGTGAAGAAAAAGTTTATAGCTGCTTTTGGAACAGCTGACGCAGTTATCGCTGGTGTCCACGCAGGTCTCACAGTTTGGCGAGCAGTCCTCACACAACTGTGTGGCAGTGTTTGCATAGGAGCCAGATGGACACTGCGCTACACACCTACTGTCCTGGTCCAGGAAATATCCTGTAATACAAAAAATACACACATTATGTACATAAAGAAACAGAGATAGCGTTTGACAATTCATTGTCATTGCCAAGAGAGTAAATATTTGTACCTTTGAAACAAGATGAACAATCTAGTGCTTGAGGACCAAAGCAGGTTTTACAGGATGCATCACACATGTGACATTCACCATATTTTCCTGGAATTAAAAATGTTACAAAGAGTTACCCGATGTCATCACATCCTCTTGAAACTCAAAGCCTAGTTAGGAATGGTCTGTTGTACCTATTTTCACCACTAGATGGAAACATAACCAGCTGTAAGGATAATGTCTATGAGGCGTAAATGATGGAGAGTGATAAAAAATAAGGTGCTTATTATTTAGGGCTGATTGCTTGATACTGACAAAGGCCACATTGTGTTTTGAGTGTGCTGGCGTGTATATAACTATAACTAGCAACATATTATCTGCTATGAGCAGGGATTTTTGTTTGTTTGTTTAAAAATTTACATTTTGTTACAGTTGTGTACACAAAAGATAATGAAAGACTACATTTAAAAGGGCTTACTGCTGATACGAAGTTGGAAACATCAGGGAGGTCATTAAGGTTATCATCATTGCACATAAAACATGTATCATCAAACCTGCGTAAAGCTAATACTACTTGTTACCGGCATAAAAACATGTAAATAATTCTTGCAATGCAAGATGTTACAGGATCAACAATGTTCAGCAAGAAGAATACTTGGCAAAATGACAAGTGCTCCAGACAATGAACAGCACACTGATTCACACATGATGTAAATAATCAAACCACTGAGGCGGAAATTTAAATGATCAGCCTGATTTCCCTGTGTGTGTGTGTGGTTGATAACAATGGAGTGCTGTAAATGACACAGACAGGTGAAGCAGGCTGCTTGAGGAAGAGGAACCTTTTGTAATTGCTCCACTAAAATATGACTCTTGAATGAAGTGTGACACAGTACATGCGCAGCAGGGTGACGCATGAGTAGGACATTGTCAACCTAGAGGTCCTTCAGCTAGGTTCAAGCCCCCATCTCAGTGGTAAGCACCCACCATGCCTGAGTGTCCTTGAGCAAGACGATGAAGCCCTACAAATTCTAAAAGTGAGGAAGTGACCTCTCCTCTGACCTCCCATGATTTCCATCATGCAACCAATATTCATTATTCTGATTCCACTGTCACTGATACACAAGTCTGCACTATATTATTTTACTATTAACAAAGTGGGACTCAACTAAAGTGACTCATCTCTAAAAAGGAAATTGAGAAAAAGTGATCAAGTTAAATAAGGCCTCATCACCGTTGTTCCTCTTACCGTCATAGTACTGTCCCAATGGGCAGTTAACAAGAGGGCACTGTCCGTGCAGAGGAGAGTTCCCACCAAGACAAATGTCACAGTCTGTTGAACGTGGCCCGTGGCATGTCTGGCATGAACTGTGGCAAGGCTGACAGCGCCACCCACTGGTATCACTGAAGGTTTGCTGTGGGCACTGTTTAACACAATCACCTCCTGAAAGGGCAGAGCAGTGCAGACAGGAAGTGACATTATTTGTTAATACAGCACTACATCTGTACTGGCAAAAAAGAAGTCTGGAAAAGCAGAGATGATCAACAAATAAATATTTATTTCCAACCTTTTTTTTAACCTTTATTTATTTCAAGAATGTTTCACTAAAAGCTAGGAGCTAGGCATCTTCTACTTTTATTTTCCTTTTCTTTTACTGAAACATAAATAAATTCAAGAGAACAATGCTAAAAAAAAAAAAAAAAAAAAAGTCATTTACAAAACACAATTTTTAGCATCAGTGCAAACTGATTTTAAAGTGGCTCTGATGTAGTCTGCTCACCTCTCCAGTTTATCTATAACTGTATAAATCCTTCTTTCTTTCTTCTCTTCAAGGATCTTTCAAAATTCAATCCAACTGTCACCGTCAGGCACAAAACAATGACCTAGATCTTTCTTTTTAAAAAAAAGGGACCTTGTGGCTGAAGCATAAGCTGACTGTGTCTGATAGCTCCTATCTGGCACAATGTACAATCACACGCCTAAGAATGATGTGCTTGTACACGTTAAAATAAATTTGATAGTGTCCTTGTTAATCTTGTTTTTAACAGCGTTTTCTTACAGTCTCAAAGCATTTACTCAGATGGCCATAGAGAACACAACCTAACAACACAATCCTAATTCCTCATTTGCATAAACCATATATTTGCATATCTCAGGTTACAGATTTGCTGACATGAATACGATTTGCAAACCAAATGAACACTCGCAGTGTCATCATTAGTCTTTAACAAGAATGATTGATTACTCTAACACAGCAATTTAAGAGTATATTAAATACAAAGTATATATAGGACAAAAGGGTCATCTGAATCATTTACTATGTGAGTAGTAAACAAAATATAAACAGAAATCATCTGGTGCTTTCTACTGGTACCATTGAAGAAGTAGCTAGGCTGGCAGGCAAGGCAGTGCGTGTTACTCCTGCAGTCTGTGCATGGTGCTGGACACAACAGACAAACGCCCCTGCCCCAGTCCTCATAGGTGCTCTGGGGGCAATGTCTGCGACATTGGTGTCTGAAACTGCAAAACAAAAGGTTAATTGAAAATTATGGCGATCATTTGTATTTGTAGCCTGTCGTATGCGTGTGAAATCGGTCACAAAATGGTCAACAAAAACTGTCACAGCTATTCCAAATAAGGAGGCTCTTTTCCCTCCCAACGCAAACATGCCGAATAAAGCTATTGAAATATCAAAGACATGAATGAAGACTGATGTGGCTGCAGGCGGCCTTTTCCTACCATAGTGGAGTGTGAGGCTAGAAGGACTGAAACCAGAGAAAAGACAAAACACACCCCATGCAAGAGGCAATCTCAACATGCACTGTGTCAGTCCAGAGCACACCTGCAGCTGTATTGTTGACTTCAATGCAGTCCTCGGCAAAAGGTGCACTCAATCAAACATCAATAAGGACGGCAAACAGAGATGAAAACATAATGTAGGCTGCTTTTCTTCAAGCTTATCATGGTTCTGTTCTCTGAAAGTTAATTGGTGCTTTATTTGTAGCCCAGAGGCACAGGGAGATTTCCATCATTAACCTGTCCTATCAGTCCTTCGGGGCTTAACTGAGCTATTAAACATGAGACAGCTGTCCTAAAAAAGAAAGCTCGGATATTGAGCTGCAAAGATGTCACACATTATTGCAAGAATGGCTCCTACTTTTACAGACTGGAACAAGTTAAGCAGCAATGAGCCACTGGGTTGTAGAGCACAACACCCTCTGCTGCCTCTTCTGCCACCTCTCTACATGAGAGTCTGACCACTGACAGCCCGAGCTGCACTTCCTACTGTGTTGCCGTGGATTTGGTGCTAAGATGCGGCGGTTGTTTGAGAGGGAACAGCTGCAGCGCCACACTGCATCCATCAACGCACTCACAATAGCAGCTGGTGTAGACCAGGCCCTGTCTCTGGCCTGGAAACAGTACACTGCTTAAGAATCTGTGGGATGTTTAAGAATCCCTCTGTGCAAATATTAGACTATCCATTCCAGGAGAGAGCATCAGCATTTCCAAAGCAACATTTGTTTAGGGCTTTCGCTGCTTGTATTGTTTAGGAAAATGTGAAAATAAGCTGTAGGTAGTCCCTGAAGTTAAGAGAGCTTGATAAAACAAATAGTTTAAACCATATTAAAAGTGAATCACAGCAATTTTTTGTTGTTTAGCTGCACCTCCTTAGAGAGGAAGGTAAATGTCAATAAATACCAAGCATCCATCATACTGACAGTCTTTTCAATACTCAGTGTTTTATGCAAGCCCCACAGATTCATAGTAATGCCAAAGGTGTTTAACGTTCACATTTTTCATTATTACTAGCAAAACCTCCGCAGTGGAGTTTCTTTAAGTGCTGGAAACTGTCAGAATCCATCACAGTGAGGCTCTTCCTGCAGTTCACAATCACCCCATGCTCTATTGGCTTTCATTTATCGGTGTTTGTGTTTGCTCACGCTGTAGATATAACAAGTATTGCGGCCCCAGAAATGACTGAAACATTTTGTTATTCTAAATCTTAAAAACCAACCAACTATTAAAATAAAGGTCACGCAAACAGATTCGCAAGAAGAGGAAGAGTATCTCACTGCACCTATGTAACGGCAGTGAAAGGTGTTGAGTGCAGTGAAGCGGTGAATTTTCCTTCAACCGCCCCTGCTGTGATTCACACCAGCAGTCAGCGAAGTCAAGATGGTGCACCCTATATAATCACAGCTGCTACTGGCTATGCTTTCCACTTATACTTGCCCTCTTTTTTTTTTTTCCTCTTTTCTCCTCTTTGTCTCACACATGGCATAAAAAACACATTCTGTTAAGTATCTCTGTGAAGCAGACCAGTCTTCTGTGCTCACGCCGAGGCTCAGGTAACAGCGTATGACTCGGAATGGAAGGTAACCTGACTCACACAATACCTGGAGGCCTAAACTAGGGGGGAAAGTACACAATTGGAGGTCTGTTCTAACTCTGTAACCTTTGTCACACACTGGGTTCAAGTGATACGCTGGTGTAAACAGAAATAGAGGTGAAATTAAGTTTCTTGTGAAATCCGGAATAATTAACCACATTCTGCTAACCAGTATATGGACATGTGTATTAAAAACAGTCATTTTTAGGTCAATTATGTCTTGACATATAGTTCTAATTTAATACATAAACAAATCATCGTTGTTTCATTCTTTTTAGTGGCACCAATAAACGGTGACTGCATTCGTATTTTTGCATCTCACTACCTGATAGATCCAAACAGTGCCCCCTGTGTGATGTAAGTCACTTGGCAGCTGTCGTCTTAACAATTCGAGGTCACCGGTACAAAAGCGAAAAAGGAGTGATGTCTTCTGAGATGTCAACTATATATAAGTACGCTGCTTCACACATACACACACAAGTGAAGTGAAGAGTGAGTCTGCTCCTCCTACCCACTCTGGCTGACAAACTGCTGCTGGGTGATGGAAAACGTCTCACTAACTGTGTGCAGCTTGTGATTTCTTCTAAAAATGTTTGCCACAGACAGCCAGTTCATAATACTGCAGATGCATCTGTGAGCCATATACCTGATATACCTATAAGATTAATTGTATAAGATAAACTTTTCAAACATGAATATCTTCCATGATTTTAAGCTCAATATCTTTGGGTTTGGGAGTGTTGTTCAAACATGTCATCACGGGCACGGCAACGGCAACGGCAGTGCGTATTATTTTTTACTATTTTCAGATATTTTATGTCAGTTCATCAAGAAGATATTAGTTGGATTAGTCGAAAATAATTTAGTTGCAGCCTCAGCGTTAGATGTTAGGTATTTCAAAGGATATCTGAGAATGCATTCGATTTCATAGCAGAGGGTATGGGAAGTCAGAAATGTCCACTTATCAAAAGATAACAATAACTCACAGAAAGTAACCTTCAACACAGCTGTTGCAGATCTCAGGGTCCTCTGTGCACAAATGAGAAAAGGTGATTAATTAGAATTCGTGTGGAGTAGCAAACCCATGCATAAACAGCTACGTTTATATTGAACTGCGTGCTGCTACAGCAGGCATGTGTGACTTACCTGTGGAACACGTTTTGCACCCCATCTCACAGTCAATGCACTCTCCTGTATCCGGGTCCTGAACCTGCCCTAAAGCACACAGATCCAGCACAATAAGCCTGAACGTCTTTCTCTTAAGTTACAGCCCGCTCGGAAACTCTGATTTATATTTACCTATTTCACAGGATGCCGTTTGGCATACCCCATTCTGGAGCTTGTAGTGTTCCCGACATTTGGCACATATGTTGCCATCTGTGCAGAGTTCACAATTGGCTATGCAGGGCAGGCAGGCATAGTGAACCCTGTCAGGATAGAGTCCCCGGGGGCAGTGTGCCCGACAGCGACCTTGGTAGAGGAAACGTTCCTGTCCATCTTCATCTGAGGAGGAGGAGGAAGAGGAAGAGGAGGACACAGAGGACTTGTTAGCATAAAGCCTGCTCTATTTTCTCCCCTGATGAAGATGCCATTAGCCATATGGAACTCCTGCCAGGAAAGGCCTTTTTCAAAAATCTGAAAATCAATGAGTTTCTCATAATAAATACAAAGGTAGAGCCAAATGGGCTGGATGATTACATGGGATGAAGGAAAGATGAATGGACATGGCCGCCAACTGTGTGAAAGTCGGGTGCCTTCAGAAAATTATAGCATTAACACTCTATTGCAGAACTTTTGCGCAATCTCAGAAGTCAAACCAGTTGACTGAAAGGAGACTTATGGCTTAACAAGTGACTCATACATTTCATTACACATGCATTATTGACAAAAACTGAAAATAGTAGGAGAACAAATGGGTGTGTTAAAGCCATGAAAACACCATGAGCTGATGGCTGCAGCCCAGCATGTTGACTGCGGGCCTGAAATGAACAGATCACAGTGCAAAATGACTTCCTGACTGATGATGCTCCAACATATGTAAACAGAATCATGAGAGATCAGAGCTGTGGGCAGAGACAGTGTCTTGTGTTGGCTCTAATGATTAATACTCCGCCACCTGCCACAAGCCTAGCTGTGGCACCTGAGGCATCTCTGGAAGCAGCTGAGTTACAGCATTGTCTCATCTGCTCAGCGTTGCGCAGAAGATGCGTGAGACACGGAGGAGAGGGGCAACAATCTGCTGCCTTTCTAGCCTTTCCACCACCCTCGACTACACCGCTCGCACAGAGAAATGTAGCTTCTATGACAACTCGCCACAGAGCAGAGGAATGAGGTAGAGACGTGTAGCTTTTGATGTTCTTTCACAAAGAACATCACTGGGATCAAATGCTAACAACTGTTGCTAACTCATATTACTCTACACAACAAAAATGATGTACAGTGAAACACATACATGATTGTGGCAATATCAAAATGCATATATTCATGCAATGTGTTTGTGTGTGTGTGTCAGTGAGAGAGAGAGACTTTGCAGAGGTTTTGCAGGTTAAGCCCAGTGAGCTGCAACAGTAATGCTTCTAGCCCAAGGGTATATTTTTTTCCTCTCCCTCTGATTAACAAAGGGCCCATTCTGACGTGATCAGATTACGCTCTAAAAACTCAGGAGGAAAATGATCACGCCTTCATTTCTTACCTATTTCAAAAAAGGTTACTCATGTGACAGAAAAAAATCAACATGTTCTACAGCCATTCTTTGACTGTTTAACCAGAGTAAATGGTAAACCAAAGCTGGCTGTGCCTCCTCTGATCCAAGAAGCCCTTAAACAACTTTGCTTTGCTAACCATTAAGTAGTGCTGCTTTGGAAAAACAAGAAAGAAAAAACAAATATTCCAACTCCCTTTCAGCCAGATTTATGAGTCTGTGACATGGATTTGTTTTAATCTGTGGAGCCAAAGGGGGGAAAAAAAATGTGTTAATAAAAAAATTATGTTGGCCAGTGGCAAGCAATTTAGTCTTCACATTTCACATCTCTCATCATGAGAGATGCAGAAATCTGAAATGTTTCATATAAGGACACTATGTTCCATGAAGCATTTGTTCAGTTGATGGTTTATTTGTTTTATATAAAATATTACTTTAAAAAAAATCTCTCTTAGGGTAAATAAACTGAAACATTTAACACACATAGAATTCATCTATTTACATTTGAAAATAGCCGGCCACGATTTTATGCTGTTAAAAGTACGCGTATATTAGATTTTACTCACCAACTCCACAGGTAGTACATTCAAACAGCTCATGCCCGTCGCACTCGGAGCAGGTGGGATGACAGAGGACACACTGGTTATTCAGCATAAACTGTCCACTCGGACAGAGCGACGAGGGTTTACATCCGATAAATCCGACACCGTGGAGAAAAATCACAAACGCGACGAAGGACCTCATGGCTGTGCCTGAGGACTTTCACTACAAGTGAGAAAAAAAAAAAGAAAAACCAGCAAACATTCAGGTTTGCCTGCATAGACGCAGTGTCCGTGCGGCAGGTACGCTGGCAGATCGATATGGGGCTCAGTGAGCACCAACCCAGAAATAACTTGCTGGACCAGTTCGTTCAAGTGAAACACACTGGACAATGAGCGTGGACTGCGGTCAGCATTTACTGAATGATCCCAGGAAGAAAGAGAGAGCATCCCAGCTTTTGTTTGAATAGACAGACAGACAGATAGATAGATAGATAGATAGATAGATAGATAGATAGATAGATAGATAGATAGATAGATAGATAGATATAAAAGCATTTCAAAACACACCAAAATACCTTAGATAGATGGACGCACCTGTGACACCTCTGAATTTGTTAGCAGGTAGGCTACTAAATGTTTATGGCTGTAACTACCCTTAACATTAAATATAAAACCTCTGGATTAAAAGAAGTTTAAGTTTTAACTTTTAAGTTAAAGGCTTAACACCAGAATATTCAACTGTAGGCGGATATGGTCGTATTTTTTTCTCAATTCTGAAAAAACAAACAAACAGTATGCTAAATGCTAGGCTAAATGCTAGGTTAATGCTGGTTTTGAATTAGGTTTGTACTGGTATACAGTTTAAAGTGTGTTTTTGGGAGCTAAGGGGAAAACTTAACCCTCAAAAGAAAGAAAAAAAAAACACAAACCACAGGGTATTATTTGTTTTATATGCCACTTTTTGCTGACTGTAATGTCTATTGGGAGAATCTATCTAATTGCTATTAGCTTAAATGAGTTTTAATCACTCTACTCTTGTCTGTTGAAGTTTTAATCTCAGACAGGCATTATAATTAATCATTTGTCTTCTTTATAATGGCTTTTCATAAACTCCTAAGCCGCTGGACGCCATATATGCCTCATAGAATAATGCTGAATTGATTATTTATTTATTTTTATTTTTATTTTTATTTTTGTGTGTGAAGGGACAGCGGCCTCTCGCGGCTCCTCGCCGGACGTGTACCCGAGGGCGTGAGGTGCCAACCGGCTGACGTCACGCGGCAGCGGCTGTCGGAGGAGGCGTGGCTTTGTTCTGCTGCAGCGGAGAAATATGACATGGGGATGAGCGAGAGAGAGAGAGTGAGACAGCCTGGTAGGAATAAACGGTTCGTCAGAGGTCTGGACTGAAAACCTGAGGATGGGGAGTAATGATTGAAAACAGAACGGTAAGAGACAGACATGTTTTTATTTATTATTTATTTATTTTTCTCTCCGCACACGGCGCCGACAGGGCCGATTCATGGCTCATTTGATAGTGAACACAATAGGCTGCCACTGCAGACAGGTGCACCTGCCTTTATGCGAGTACGTGCCTCGATGCATTCAACTTCAGGTTCCGTGCGAATGCCTTTTTTTTTTTTTTTTATTATTATTTTAGGTCGAAGGGAAATACATCGAGGCCACAGATCTCATCGACGGTTCGGGATGAGACGTTAGTCTCAGAGTTAAATGCTGTAAACATGGATGTGGTCTTGAATCTGTATGCTTAGTCACAGACCTTTGTGATGTAGGAACATACAGTAGCATTCTTATATATATATATCTGCATATTTTGTGATGGTACAATAGCTTGTTGAGGCTATGAAGCTTCGTAGGCTATCCTTATTATTATTTTTTTTACAGACATGGAATATTAATCATCACAGTGTATTTTGGGGCAGATGGCATAACATGTAGATGATGATAAAATATATCATTACCTATATGTTTTGTAGTAAATCACAGCAATTTCACTTGTGGCTGCTCATCTTAAAATAAAGGAAGCCTGTACATGCCACTACCTGGTTTAATTCTGATGCCTATACCTTTCTTTTTTTTTATTGCTGGCCTGGTTCACAATATCTACCAACTACGCCTGCCTGTAAAGATGGAGAGGCCACTAATTCATTGCTATTGTATTTTTAAAACCATATTCACGTCCCCTGACAAAAACCTACATAATAAAACCTTTAATCTACCATTAATATCAGATTATGTTTGATCTGGTTACAACACTCGTGAAATGAACTCCTGACACGGTTCACTCCTGGTCATTTGGAAGATGATGATTTGCATCAAATCAACTTGTTTGCTGTCTTACCTTTACAGCTCATTCGGCCGCCTATTACCCATGTCTTAATGCTTTGTTTGGGCTTACGAGACAAGCAGTTGACAGTAGTCGAGTCTGATTTGAAGACAGCTTGAGTAGACGGGGCAGATATACAAAGCGGGGCCCGTGGCTGCCAGGCCAAGCCAGGCCATGCCAGCTCCACAGAGGGCTTCAGTGCAGCAGGGCACTGGGGAGAGGGCGCTTGGCACCTGATCAGTTACCACAGTGAATTCTGTTCCTGTCACTGGCATTTAGCTACAGAAAAGCAGAGCAAAGATGACGGTTGTTGTTGAACCCAGTTGGGCTTTCATGTCACCGTGGCAGTGCCGCTTTATCAAACTGCTTCTGGACTGATACGGGATGACATTCCACTGCGAACATCTGTGCAGATGCAGGAAAAGTTAGCTTTATAAGCTAGTCGGTGTGAAATCTCCTGTTTCCATTTAAAAAGAATCCCATGTCTCCATGCCTGATTCCTCCAAAGTTTAGTCCTTCAGAGGAGATGAAGTGAGTCAAGTGCACATGGTAATCATGGGCCCAATCACTGCACGGCTTTGAAGTGGGCCCTGTTCTTCAGACATCTCTACAGGTGGGGAAGCAATGTTAAGTGTTCTGTCTGCAGGCAGTGGGAGGTCAGCTAGAGGCCACGGAGGCAGGCAGAGGGGCTCCTCTCACACATCAAAATAAGGGAGGGTGGACGGGGTGCCGGTCACCTTGCCAGTCACTGCACTGTGGTGTGGTCCTGTGTGAGTACATTGGCTTTGATGTCGGGGGAAATATCCCCAGTGATCCCAGTGATTATGTTTGCAATATGAAACGTACCTCCAAATGGCAGTCAAATGAAGTTGTAAGCTTTGTGCCGTAATGCTGTAATGAATCTGTACATCCGTATTCACTTTCATGCTGTTGTAAAGGCTTCACACTACAGAGGCGTTGTAATAAGTGGACTGCAATATCAGTTTAACTATGATTTATGACCGACAGTGAATGTAGATTTCATAGTGATTGTTTTTGTTTTGTTTTTTTGTCTGAATTGTTGAATGTACATAATGGATCCTACATGGCTTGTAACTGCAGTCTGAGGGGGGCCTTAGAGCTGTATATTTCTAAAAGGCTGTTTGGATGTTTGGGTTTTAGCCTGTTGATATTTTTGTAAGTTACTGAACCTAGAAAACTCCCATTTGAGCCACAATGAGGCAACCTAGATGGGGCCGAGGTGTGACATGGAAGTGGCAATCACTGAGGCTGACTGTGATAGGCTGAGACACCAGTCAGTCGAGCAAACACGCTCACAAACATAAACCACATTCTTAATATGAAACATTTTTTTTATATATCTCATGAGAGGATCTGGGGCTTTCCCGTTAAAATTAAATACAGAGTGTTTAAACTCGCACCTATTAGTCATCACATGAAGTCTGTTTTAAGACGATTCATTCTTATTGGCTGCTGTTCTAAAAGTAGGAATGAGAAGTTCAGAGTACAGTTGAGTCTTTTTTAAATCTGACACTTGAGGATCAAGTTGTTGAATCCAGACAAGCCACTAAATGAAATGTTATTTGATACTAATGAACTGATACTGATTAAACTATGCTGCTTTAGATAGAAGATAATGCTATGCCACGCCACAGAGCAATATAAATATATAATATAATCTCCCTGCCTATGTACAAATTTCACTTTTTGCAATATAATAACAAGGTTTATTATAATATTTATCATGATATAGGGATTCTGCCCCTGAATTGGGCGTATGTGTTATAGCTACTGTGGTGTAACAGAGATTGCAAAGGATTACGCTTTGCAGTAGATTATTTTTCCTGTGGGGTATTTTAATGTCAGGCAAAGCTAGGTGTTTCCAGTTGCACACATTGTTCGTGGTTCAACTTTCATAACTGGTGAGAAGGTGTTATGATCGAGGCTGCGAGTGACACTCTCAGAAGGAGCCCACAGGTCGTGTGTTTGTGTAAGCTTTTTCTCAGTCTTTACCCAAATGTGACACAGGCAGCAACAGGAGCTGGGTGTTATGTATTGCCAAGAAGATATCCTCTGTGACAGCCATAGTGTGTATGCGTGTCTGTAGACATATGTGTGTCTGCGCCTCCTGCACCTAATTGCATTTGTGTTGCTTCACTTGTCTGGTGCTGAGTCTGGGGCAGGTTGGCTGCTGGAGAGGTCTGCCATTGTAACATTCTCCCCACAAGGCCCGATGGGCACAGCCATCCCCTGTCCTGCCTCGAATCAGCAAGGGAGCGGTTTCTAAATCAAACAGAACACTGTTGCACAGGATACCCTTGGTGACTCAATTTAGATTCATGCAGGCCCACAGCGTAGGTCATTTTCATTCATTCAGAAAAAGAGGTCACTCCTCCTTTTCTCGGCAAAACCCAGCTGCTTTTGTTGGAAACTCAGTGTATCTCCATTTTGTCTCAGAGTTTATTTGCATTGAAGGGGATATTAAAAAGGGAACTGCAGTTCAGACACAACCCGAGAAAAGACGAGCAGCGGGGCTGTTGTTTAGCTTGCTTACTACGACATTCAAATTTCTAAAGTCGAGAAAACAAATGCTCTGCTGTCTGTCACTGCCCTCTCTTTCATCTTTCATCATCTACTCCATAAAACAGCGTATCTCAAGTCAGATGTTTAACAAAAGAGCAAAACAGGTTGAGGAATAAAGTTGTTTATTCTCAGATGTAGAAATATTTCTCCTTTCTAGTAAGTGCAGAAGGAAGTGACTCAAGATGACTCAAGAGGGTCAAGAAGTATGTTAGCTTCCATTACACTATATTTAACTTATGGAGGTTTGCAGGGGAAATTATGAGGTCATAGTCTGTTAACAGTCATACAGTTACATATATGTGTTGGAGCCACCTACTGAATGGCTCCACCATTCCTTACCATTCATCTCACTGAAAGCCATCGACATTTAGACTGTTTAAATTGTTTATATCTGTTTTATATTCGCAATATTTTCTCTACTTGTATATTACTTTATAGATTTAATAGTTTATTGCCTTGTTTTGTGCCAGAGATATGAAAGAAACCAAACTTAATTTCTCTGGATGTCCTGTACATATAAATAAAGTTGACTTGACTTGAGGTCTGTTATGATTGTTCATCCTGCAACTACTTTTTTATGCCTCATAAGCTTATTGACCATCCCTCCACATACATAATTCTCAACTGTGGGGTCTAGACCTCATGTAAAATACCTTAAAATAAAATGTAGATTGGGTTACTGGAAATTTCGAGGATTGGCTCATTATTTGTTATCCAAAATAAAACACCATCATTTATGTTTATAAAATCGTTTGGCCTGTTGCGTCACTGACTATGAGTTATTCCAAAAAATGCCTGACAAATACGCCAAAATTGGAATATTAAGTTCCAGTTGTTGACAAGGTTGTGTTTTTTCCCCATCCCATGTATTTACATGTCTACATCATAGTTTTAATTGTTAGTGGCCGCCATTCCAGCTGTTGCTCAAGGTTTGTTTGCTGGTCACCAGAATTCTGGGGCCTGTAGTACTAAACCATATTTGTTTGGAAATGGGCAGCCACTTACAAAAAATATTTGAATGAATCAAGTTTGAACTTCAACCAATTAGATCGACAGACCATATAACATCAAATCCAGTTAGGAGAAGAGAGAAAGCGTGTTTCTTTTACTTCAAGAAAAACTTTGAGTGCCATTCTTTGCTCTTTCAGTGAAGAAATATGCACTTTAGCCTCTTTAGCAGCTGCCATTGTAGTTTTTGAGCAGTCACTTAAACCGTGCCTCTAGCTCATGCATTAGCTGCCAGTAGTTTCTCATAGGATGCTGATTGGTCCGTATACACTATGTTTGGACACAAACGCGTAGCTTGAAGCTGCCACAAAGTTAACAAATTTTTTTTTTTTTAATGAATCAGATCAATCTGATTTATTATTATTGCAACAACATATATGGCAAAAGTACAACACGCATCTAAGATTATGTTTTCATCCAAGAGGCCAACATAAAGTTTCTAAAGCATCTTGGTGAAGCGTACTTGGATCTATTAACCTCTCACAAGGATAAATTATATATTTTGCTTCTTTTGGGGGTCAAAATTCATACTGGTCCTGGGTAATGGGAGTAAATGATACATGCATATCTTTGCACATACTGGACGTGTGCACCCTTCTTTTGCAGCTTCCATTAATTGCTGACTTGTGCTCTGGTCAAGTATCCTTGACAGGCACAGTTTGGGTGTCAGACAAAGTTAGCTGTAGCGTCAGCTCCATTTGGATAGTTAACCATTCAGCCAAACTGACCACAGTAAAGTGCTGGAAGCACTTGGGGTCCTGTGCCTTGAATTCATGGTAATATGTAGCTTATTTCAACAAGACTAAGACTAAGCAGTGCATCCTGTCTTGTTCTTCCTTTTAGTAAGAGTATGTTAATATAGTAGCAGAGCTCTGATCGTTGTTTCGATTCAAGTCTGTCTGTTTGAACACATTTTTATTTCCTGTGTTTGACTCTTTACAAGCTTTAGCATCTGGGGAGCCTCGGGGCATTTATCTATTACCTCGCTCTGATGAGAATACACTGGCCATGGTTACATTTAAATGATGTGTTGTAGTTCAGAGTCTTAAATACTCATAAAAACAACATTTTTCCAGTGTCTGCAAAAAAGACTTTTTCCTTTGAAGAGGGTGTTGAGTTGTTTCCAAATTCAGACATTAGTGTTGCTGTCATAATAATAAAGTTGTTAGGAAAGGTGTCCAACTTTCTCTAAATTAATGTTGTAAACATGCATGTCTCCTAGCGGGAAAGCTGTAGTGGCTTCTCTCTTGCACTTTTATAGTCCATCAGTAAATTCACTGATTAAATAGTTCAGGAGTTCTAGTCAGAAAACTTTAATGCACATAACATGGTTTGACAGTAACCACCAGTAACAGCAACGCCCTTGTGCATGTGTTTCTTTATGTGTGTATGTGGTTTAAGTCGATAGATGCATACAGTCAGTCAAAAGAAAAGCGCCAATGCCTGAATAGTCAGAAACAGATTTCTGAATTTGGGTGATCAACTTAGTTATCTAGTAGTAGCACAGCAGAAAGGGTAGTAGGGGCCAGCAGCAGGACAAAGAAAAAAGCAGTATGACATGAACAGCTACATGTCATATCATCTTTACCGGAGATCCCTCACCTGTTCTTTCTCTGTACCTGGTATGTGGTGTGGAATTGTCAAATCAAGCAATTGGTCCAAATAAACTAAAAAGACACCCGAAAACAACTCATCCTTGACTAGCCAACAAGGATGAAGAGTATGTTATTTGTTCAAAAAGTCACACCTGACAAGAATATGTGATAATGAAGCATGCAAAGGTGCCAGAGAAAGCTCTGAAGACTAACTATTTAGGAAATAGTAGCAAAGGTGAAGAAGCAACATATGATTGCAGTGTTGGTCATATTGCCAGCATGCACAGCAGTTGTTAAGTGTAGAGCGTGTTTTTGTGTTTACAATATATTTTAAACTTGCGTTACTTGAAATTTTACAGATTTATACACAGTGCAGTGACCAAAAAAAAAAGCTGAAAAATGCTGGTCTAGTGAATCTAAGCACCTTGCCAAAGGACACTCCGAAAAAGCTGAATTCATTCACTGTACTACATTCACTTGTAGTAATTGATCATAAGAACAGAAGTGTTGAAAGATCCCCAGAGCACTCTTATGATATAACCTTAAAACATTTATATTTTCAGGAACCTACGGATTTATGTGTTTTAATCTTTTTCTTCAGATTCTAAATTAAGAATAAGTTTATGAAATATTGCCCTCTTCACCTACTTTAGTGTTTTTTTTGCACCTTGTCCAATAGTGATGCCACACTGTATAATACAGATATTGAGTCTGAGCCGTAACAGGTGTGAAAACAATCTCTTTTAGTGTTCCCGTCCTTATTTGAGTTTCTGTGGAGGTAATGAAAATCTTATTTTTGGGGGTCACTGTAGGACATCGTAGCTGGCCTATAATTGAGGCAGGGTTTCAGCAGAATACAAACACATCCTTGATATTTAATTACATATCAGATGCTTGCTAGAAGCTACAACTGTAAGTGATCTAGCCAACACACTGCACACTGCTTTGCAGTAAATATTGTTTTTTTTTTTTCATGGTACCAAAGTGAAATAATCGGGTTGACAAGAGAACATGAAGTACTGTATAGCTGCTTAGCTTAGCTGTATGTGGCTGTGCGCGCGTTTCATTTCTGGAATAGAAAATGTGGATTCAGAGGAGTCATCATTATAACCTACTGTATGCATCCACCGGACTTCGGTGTAAAAATACACCTTATATGTACAGTAACCTAACCACCACGTTATCACTGATCTGTAGTCTGTAAATCTTTACAGATGAAGCCTATAAATCCACCATCATATTCACAGATATCTAATGTGCAGGTCTTTGAGATGACGAGGACGGTGGAAGCGAGCAAAAGATTGTGTGTGTGTGTGTGTGTGTGTGTGTGTGTGTGTGTGTGTTCAACACTTGAGAGGACACCCTCCCTCAGCACAAACACCAGCTGGCTTCAGCTAGTTGGTGTGTTTATCTCAGGTGGGATCTGAAGATAAGTATTCAGATCGCAAGCAGTTATTTATGTCTCATCTATGTATATTTGTAACGTCCCAGCTTCCATGCTATCATATCATTAATATACATGACAGTGGCTGCTAAGCGTTATTTATATCCACAGAATACTGTTAATGGCCGTTTCTGTTGTTTGGCGTCTTCTTCAAATCAACAGAAAGTCGGGGAGCTTCTTCTTTGGTAAGGCTTTAGTCTCTAGTCTCAGCTGTCTGCTTGTGGCGCTCTGACGAAAAGGGCCTAGTTGGGGAAAAATAAGTATTGGCCGCTGCGGTGGGAAGGCTGGAGGGACTGACATTTTCAGGGGTTATGATCTTGTTCTGTGCCCCAAAGCAACCAGCTCTCTGTTTGGGTGCACGCTGCACACACAGCTGAGCTGTGTCTGCAGATCTGCTAGACGATAGTAGATCTGAATTGACTGTAAGGTCAGACAGAAGAATTATCAGATGCTTTGTTAAATGGATTTGTTGCTCATAGTATAAATACTGAATGTGGTGCTTTTAGAAGATGTGCAGTCTGTTGGTTTTGTGGCTTTTAAATAATCAAAACCACCGATGAAGCAGAAAATGTATAATTTTGTTCGCAGCCAGAGCATCTAAACTTTCTTACAGAAAGCACTGATGTCCCTGAGGTATAAACACAGTGCAGTGCTCCCGGTGTCCACTGCAGCATTAATTCAAATTTACCTCAAATATTAATGCGATGATTGCATTTAGTGCAAAGTGACAACAATTCTCCACTCCATCCACATGCTGTGCTGGCTGTGTGCAGCGTGGCAATGAGATCCAAAGTGACATTATTGCTTCTAGCAGCATCTTTCTCGCAGCATGTTATGGGCTGCCGTACACTCTTTTTAAGTTTCGAGGTGGATTAAGATAAAGAAAGTGGAAATATTCATGCATGGCTTGATTACAGCCTCCGTCTAGAGGTCAAGACTTCTAAGTATTACACTCTTTTTCTGTCTAAGTCGGCAAGCGTTTGACTGACATGCAACAGATTGAGTCTTTCCATCTTTTTGGATTCTTGCATCTGGAAGTGGAGGCACAGGAGTTGATTTCTCAGGGTGTTTTGAGGTCGCAGCTAATAAATGCCATCTGCAGGTCCCGAAGGCAGGGGGAGTCTCACTGGTGAATAGAGCATAAAAGGGGGAAACGAGGCGTGACTCCAGCCACCGCTCTCCCAGGTGGTGCCTGGAGAGAAAAAAAACAGACATAGATGGAGCCCTCAAAAATCAAAATGGATTAACTTGATGAGACAGAGCCCGGTAGAGAGCACTCACTTCAATGTGTTGTCCCGGGCGCTGATTGAAACACGTCATACATTCTACAGGCCGCCAATAATATCATCTGGATGTACACACACGCGCACGTTTGCTGCCGCCACACACTGGGCACTGGTGAGACACATACACAATCACCAGAAGTACAAGCTTGCCATTGTGGCTGCAGAGAGAGGAGGAGGAGGAGGAGGAGGAGGAGTGGGGACAGAGATTGAAGCTGACTGACTGATATGAAGGCTGCATAGCAAGTGCTGCTTCCACTCGGCATTGAAATTCACTGATTGAATCTCGTGCTCTCAAGCAAGGACTTTGAAATAGTGGAAGTGCTTAGTTTGTAGTTTGGCGAGACATTATAATATCCCATTACATGATTTTTCCACGCCACTTAAGTGCGCTGCGTTATGAAGCACACTAATGGATTGTGTTGATTATTCGGTACAGATGCAAGGTGGAAATGATCTGTTTCCCTGGAATTGCGCTCATTTGTTTCCCCAGTATACAATTACCTCAAGTCTAATGTAACAACGTTTTCAGTTTCTCCCTTTATTCGTTGAATTACATCAACATCGATGGCTGCGCGCTGTTTTGAAACTGTCATCTTGTTTTAGTGTTTCAATATCGTAGTGCATTAAAATGGCAAATAGCCATTGTCTAAGGAATTTCTCTGACCATGACTAAAGCTTGACATTTTGTTGTGCACAGGCATGTGAATAAGTTCTGGATAAGAATGAATGCCATCTTTTATTAGCTGTCTCTTGTGTTTTGGCAGCCCTTTGTGGAAGCACTTGCTCTGCTGGCTTTGACATTGGTAAACACACTGAGGGCACACGGAGTAGCAAACATGCAATGGTTAGTGTTTTTGCACACGCATACACACACGTGCACTCATGCACTCCAGAGACACGGATCATAGGGTGGTTATCTAGCAGTGTTGAGCACAGCAGTTTGAGCCTGTTGGTGTTTGGCCCCGCTAACTGCGGCTCAGCTCACACGCTGGTCAGGAAGCCACACTTGGCCCGACAGAGCTGTTTCTCCGAGCCAGAATGTAGGATTTTATTCTCTGCCTGCCCCGCAGAATCCAAAATATTCTGTCCGGCAGAGGACGGATCAGACGCTTTGAGGTTTGAGTAACTTAATTTGTGTTTAACCAACAACCCCGCATCGTCTGTCCTACCCTTGCTAGACAGGTCTCTTGCCACTGTTTTGTAAATCAGACTAGTTTCAGGTTTCAAAGGTCGTCTTGACTCTCTGGATTAGTGCCACCTACTACACTGGGAGGCTGTGGAGTGAGCTTGTAGGATGCATTTGAATCAGATCAACTCTTTCATTCATAAATGTTGTTTAATATTGTTATTTGTTATATTTCTTCAAACTCACCAATGTGCTGTTCCTGCATGAAGCCTGAGATTATGTGGCATCTGTGAGTTTTCTAATTAGGATACGTTCTACAATCAAAAATCAGCAGAGACATGTCAAAATAAAAATCTTGATGTGTTCAAGATGGATACATTGCTTGAATATAGAGCATATAGAGTCACCAATTCAAGTCAGTCAACAGAGGAATTACAGATTATTTTCCACAGCAATTAAAACAGATTAATATATCAAATATATATGTGTAGATATTAGTCATGCCATAAGTGATGTTTTTTTTAAATTGTATGGCTGTCAATACAATAGTCCAAAACTCAAAGATATTCAATATCCAATTATATGAGAAAAAGAAAGAGAAAACACAGAGAGAAAAAATCTCACATGGAACTAGCAATGTGTGGATTTCTTGCGTAATTAATGACTTCGGTGTTTAATCACTCCTTTCCAACTGTTGTAGATCACTTTCTGTCAATCAGCTAATCCATTAAATAATAATGGGCTGGACACTTATGTCCTCTCCTCTCCTCGTGAATGAACAAGAGGTGTAACATTTGTACTTTGGATATACTTTGTTTACTCTAATTTGTTTCCATTCATTTGTAATTCAAACGAAAAAGCACTACAGCAGCTGATTAGTATTGGACAGTGTAATAATGGAGGCTCCACTGTCAAAGAAAATATTACAACATCATATCGTAACATCCAACCCGAACTCACCCGCACTGATCAGCTGCAGTAATATTGCTAAAATATCTTCTATTGTCTTTTTTTTTTGTTCAGTGTGACCGACCCAGACAGTGTGACTTAATACAAAGTTATTTCTACAGTTTCAGTGTATAGTAGGACTTTATTTTGAATTTACTTAGACTTTGCAGCTTATTTCCAGACTATTTGCACAAATTTTCTTCATAGTCATACGGTCATACGGGAAGAATTCCGTTACACAAATATAAAGAGTTACCAGAGATTCATTTCTCCACTGACAATAGCGTCAGTCAGTGTAGAATAATATTGCATTATAGTGTGTGGGTTTTGTGTTATGGTGTTATTTCCCCTGTCTGCACAGAATACTACCTACATACTCTTTTTTTTTTTTTTAAGCAGTTGTGGAAATAAGAAGCCTAATTATAATGCAGTGAGGCAGGTTTATGGAAACTGGAAACATACAATATCAGTTTCTTGGTAGGCATTGATATAAATGAATGATATCTAACAGTGTGTAAAATGATGGCGTTTTCCTTCACAGCATCCGTGTTTTCTGCTGTAGCATACATTCCACTCGGTGTACTCAAGTGTACCCTGACATCTACATAAACTCACAAAATATAAGCAGCCTTTTAAAGGCATATTTAAGAGCATAACTGCAAATGTATACGCTGCTCTTAACCTTGGTGTGCGTGTTTAGGATTTTTGCTGCTGACCATTTTCCAGTTCGAAAGGAGACGCAGTGCAAAGAGTAGAGTATAAATGTTTGTACAGTATGTTCACCTCCCACCTGCTGTGTATTTGCCTCGAATGTGGGCGATCACCGCTCACTATGGAGACAATTATCTCAGCTATAACTCATTCTATCGCTGTGAAATGGCTACACACAGTTTATATATATATATATTAATATACACACGTACATCATGGAAAAATATATCTTTATGGAAAACCAAATCTGCACTGACAGCAAATATGCTTCTGTTGATGGGAAACCCACTCATTGTTTCTGGTTTTGTCTGTATTCTCTATAAAGGCTACAGGTTTTCATCATTAAGACATTGCTTTCTTATCGGCCGACTGGTTTACTGTTGGTTCAAACCAGTGAAACTTCAAATAGTGTTAAACATACAAAAAAGGAAGTAGTGAGTAGGGAACTATTCTACAGTGTTTGGATGAATATGGTAAGTTTTTTGTTTTTTTTGTTTTTTTTTGCTGTTTTTTTATGGTTTCACAAGTTAACAACAGATACTGTACTCCTTTTCTGAGAAAAGGTTAATTAGATTTTCACGGCTTTCACACCACTCGTCTGAAGCATTCACACAGGTATGTTTACTGTTTTGTGGTGTAAAGTGTATTTATGAACATGGTTGGTAGCTGATAATGATTGATTTTAGTATGTAGTAATAGTTGTTAAATGTACATAAGACACAGATACAAAATTTTATGTCGCATGATTAAAAATTGACGCTTGTCATTTGGTCCTTAAATTACAAAACATCAGCGACATACAGCTCTCAGCGGGGTAGATCTAACATTTCCCCAGCTGGCTGTTTTATGACAGTCGGTTCTGCACATTGTTTTTGCTTGCATCTTAATTAAGGATTTTATTTGGGGGGGAAAAAACTATTTGAGCTTGCCTTTAAGTAATTTGAGGTTCGTGGTTTTCATGCTGCAGTGTCTGTTGAATATACAGTACAGTGATGTTGGGGGACGTCTTCCACTGTTGATGATTAAGAAACAAGTCCTGTGTGTCTGTTTTTTACCGGCTACAAAAAGGCCCTTGTAAATATGGAGGGATTGCGGGCAGACTGCTCACGGGTCAGTGGACCATAGGACGTAAACAACAGCAGTGTGTGCGGGTGCTGTTGTGAGTACAGTAAGGAGAATACGGAACTTGGCTCTGTTCTACTGTCTGTACTAATAGGTCTGCGTTTCAGCAGTGAAATAGGAACACTGTAAGACAGAACGTCTGAGTGAAAATGAGGCAGTAGCTATAGTTGCAAGGCCGCGCGTTTCCCCCCGTGGTCGAAAACTAAATGCCTGTACCGAGACCACAAGATCAAAGATGTAGCCTGCAGTGAACATTGACTGTTCATCTGTGACCCAAATATAACCAGCACACACACTCCAACTAATCACCAGGTGTTGAAACATACAGTCACAGTGTATTTTCAAGATTGCAGGTGAGTAGCATTTTCAAGTGCTTTTTGATCAACTGTCAACTTGTAGATTTATAACTTTTTTAAGTATTTGCTCTCAAGTACTTAGGAATGAAAGTAATCAGTGATGAAAGATTGCTACATGTTTTCGACTATTTACGGAAGTAATGCTGCAAATAATGCACTATAAAAATATTTGTTCTGCATTCAAAACACTCTTACAGTGGTATTAGCAATAAAATCTACTGAAATTAGTTATTTTTTTATAATGTTTCATATAATTTTATTCAGAATCAGAAAAAGGTTTATTGCCAAGTAGATTTTCACATACATGGAATTTGTCTTTGTGTTTTGGTGCATAACAAATAAAAAAAGTAAAAATATAAGGAAGAGCTAGAAGACATAAATATATGAACAAAACCTTTTTTTAAATGAGCTGTACAGTTTTGTGCAGGATGTGGAAGTATTCACCAGTTGGTGTGCAGTAAATTGATAACGTAGAATAAGAGTAAAGTACAAGTTCTTCAGGACAGTATTTAAACTACTAATATGGAAATGTGCTATGATAGTTTCCACCAATGAAATAATTACAGAGAAGCCTGTCGTATAGTTATTTTGACACAATGAGGAGGATTTTCATACAGGGGGCTGCTGTAGATCAGGTGACAGAGCAGTTCGGCCATGAACTGTACGGTTGGTGGTCTGATCTGCATACAATACACTGCACAGCAATGCACTGAACTCCAAAGTCCCTGTGGAGCATCTGTCAAATATAATGTAGTTTTAACTTTTAAACTGCTTTCCATATTTCTTCTGAAGAAAAGATCACTTTGGAGGTCAGATCACTAAACTGGAGAGAGAATTTGGTCAGTGGTGCATAGTAATACTTTCATAATGACTGTTACCCAGACGAGCTTTCTATTTTTGAACTTCTTCTTTTTTATTCAATTAATTTTTATTCATGCAATCTCACTTTTACTTGAGGACAGTATTAGTCAAGTAACTTCTGCTTGAGTGGATTATTCTTGAACTAAATGTTGGCCCAACAGCAATAATTGAAGTATTAATAGTTTTTCCACTGTTGGTGGTAATGGTTCAGGCCAAATTATGTGGGACTTTTTAGTTTGAAGTCTGTATATCTTAGCGCTCATTGTTTGCATATTTACACCACAATTTACGTTGTTACTGTCAATTCGAGTGAGGAATTGCTCCGATAGCACCTTTTAAGAAACAGTAAGACGTTTAACACATCAACACATCTAACATATTGGCAAAGTTTCTGCGATAGATTGTGCAAATAAAGAAAGGACACATACAGTGTATGAACCTCCTTTTTTACTGTTCATGTGAATTATGCATGACAGTGAAGGATATTTCAGTCGCACTTAGGGGGTCTTTGAAGCTAACTCCTCAGCACTTGCCAGTGTTGTTGCTGAAAGGGTGCAGAGAGAGAGAGAGAGAAAGAGACGTTGGCTGGTGTGATCCACCGGGGACAATAGCATAATATGCTCTGAGTTTCCACTGTTGCTGTGTGTGTGTGTGTGTCTGCCTGTCTTCTCTCACTGTTTCCATGTGTATTTGTCTCCACACACCTCATAATCACATCACTGCCTGCTGCGTCATGCAGGATCAACCTTCTATGCCTTTACCGGCATCAGCATGTTTGCGTTTCATTACGTAAAAGCAGAGACCGTGAGGCTAGCTCTGCACTTTCTCTACCACGTTGGTGTTGGTTTCACATAAACACCTGCATCTCAGTGCGAGAAACTGTAAATGTGATTACGTCGAAGCACCTTCAGAAGGTGGGGACAGCTTTTAAATGCTGTTGGTCCTTAAACTTCGGGCATACTGAGCTATTTAAGGAATGTTTATGAGAGTCTAAGAAGAAATGAAGCTGCTCTGTAGGAATCTTACAATAGCTGGCAGGTGTAGTACAAATTAAAACCTTCTGCTGTTGTGGATGTACTCAAAAATGACATGAAGTGAGTCATACGTTTGAAAAAAAATGATTCAAAATTAGAAAAACATCACTCAGTTATTAAATGTTGGTTGTTCAGCTCTCAGTAGTTTGGTTCAGTAAACATAGTGGTTTCTAAATGACACATGATGAAAGTAATGACTTATGGGGTGATTTCCGATTTGCGTGTTAACACTGACAAAGTGACAGGTGTGTGATGAGTTTTACAGCAGCTGAAATTGAAGTCAATCAATCAGAAGTAAGGGCCATAGCTTTCTGTTTCAGGATGATAACTTTTTATTTTCATGTGTGTGTTCCAGGGTTCTGTGCATCCCCTGTGTCTTCCTCTCCTCCACTGCCTCTGAAGCCATGGACTAGAGCTGCATCTGGTCCGGACAGTCCCGTGGTCATCAGATGGCTTCTCAACAACCCTCAGCAAAAATACAGAAAGTATGTGTGGCAACTAACAGAAGAAAGTTGATTCACTAAGATCTAGATTGTCAGCTGCTAAATGAGATAAAGAAAAGGGATGTGGTTATTCTGTATTAGAAACCTCTGAAAAGAGCAAAACCACCATTGAACTGATCATATTATCAAGTATTGCCTGGGTAGGCAAAGATTTATTTATAACTCTGTCTATAGCACCATTGTTGTACAAAAAAACTACTGGAAAGTAGATTACCAGTACTTCACTACAGTACATAGATGTACTTTGTTACATTCCACCCCTACTTCTGGTACCATAAATATTCACTAAACTAAAAAGCATCAAAATACTACAACATTTCATATTAAATTAAACTATGAGATCACAGGAATGTAACTTAAAATAAGTTTTCCATTTCGTCTAATACTTTGTTTTAATATTAGCCTGCTGTGTAGTCACATTCATGCACATACATTCATGACTATGAGTTAAAATGTGACAGCAAGATAGTACACAAAGGTAAAAATGAATAAAGAACACTGCAATTGTGGCTACAACTGGTTTACATTCATCAACAGCAAATAATCTTCTTATTATGAATGAACCTGCTTCTTGTTGCTGAATAGAGTCGGCCTACACTGGTGTATTTAAAATGGTGGTACTTAAAGAGCCTGATATTTTCTGAGGTGGTGTGTCATGTAAAGTTGGTCATTTAGGAGATTTCTTTGCTTTTTTAAACAAACAAAAAAAAAACTGTATAGTATTGAGCCGTAACACGTTGTTACTGTAGATGTTTTTGTGGAAAAAATTTAGACATCCTTTTTCATCTAAAGTAGATATTTATTTTTCTTGTGATTAACAGGAAGCTGGACAGTCACATGTTCCTCTGGTTCCTCCCACATGGTTTTACATAAGATGGAAAAAAAAAAACATGCATTATGGTGTCTCTTAGTAATAATTACCTCCCATGGGGAAATCGATCTGGATAGCGCTGGTCTTAAGGGGAAAGAAGAAAGGTTATGACTTATAATATTCAGTTATTTCAGGGTCTTGCTCAACACTACTAAACTCGAAGGCGTTTTGCTCTGCAAAGCAATATTGTGCTTCTCTCCAGCCTATTATTCTCTACTGAGTTGTGTGTCCACCCCTAGAGAATGTAATTATTCACACACACGTGTCGTCTCTTTGGTCCTCAGACAAGGAAAATACCTCAAAGACTGAATTTCCTGTAAGAGATGTGCTATAATTGAAACAAGTAAGCGTACCTTCATCATGAACAAAACATTTTATTGATGAGGAATGAAGCATCAATTCATTTTGCGACAAGCTTTTGTCGTAACTGCCGACCACCCTGTGTTTCCAGCAGTTTACATGCGCTTAGCTTCTCTCCGTACAACAATGCATCACAATGCAAATGGCTGACGGTAACTAGGTCAGCTAAACTACAGCTTAAGTGCAGCTTTGACTCATTAATAATGCAAATGATAAAGACTGAAGTTGCCGGGTCTTGAGCAAAGATATTTTTCTCTCTGATGCCGGCAATCAAGCAGCGCTCAGCCGTCATGAGCCGTTAATTATCCTGTGATGATAATACCGACTGAGAGGACATTTCTGAGATTGTTCTGTCATGGTTAGTAAAAAAAAAAAAAAAAAAAATATGCCATGATGTCCTTTTCATCCTTCTGTCAGAGTAATCAACTAAATATTCCTCAGTCTCAGAAGCTGGAAACAACAGCATTTGTTTTGCGTCAGCTCTATTTAGTGTCTGCCGCTTCTCAACGCCGAGCCAAAACCTGATGGACAGTACAGAGACGTGGGCAGAGTATCTGAATGTCTCCAGCATGCTCTCTCACTCCTCCTTAGGTCAAACCCGTAGACCTGAGCAACCGTCCAACCCCTGATCCGCGCACAGAGGGCCCCGTGTCAGAGCTGCAAACCTGTGGGTGTGTGTTTTCTTCACTGACAATGCCCTGAGCTCCGTTCTCGCGTCTCCCACACAGCCTCAAGTGGAATGAAAGCTATGCATGGACTCATTCATTCCATGGGCTGAGGGAGTGAATGAGCATGCATATTAGCACATAGTGTCATTTATGACCTAACAAGGCAATATTTGTTGATCATTAGAGCCTGAGTGTTACATATCCATGTTCTCCAGCTAGGATCATACAAAACATCATCACACTGCGTCCTTCCTTGCTGTCCAGCTCCAAGTACTAATGTGGTTTTAAGATATTGGATCATACCCAGAAACCCCTGGTTGACACTCGGTGGCAGGAAGAGGGTTGGTGTTGTTATGATCATAGGCGGTGGGCCAAAGGCTTTGGAGATAGGCAGGTGTGTCCTGGATATGACCTCTGGCTGTGTTGTTGATAATACATCTGTGCTGCTGGATATTATGTTATGACTGGGAGGAGCACTGGGAGTGGAGTGCTATTCACGGTACTATGAACTATCAGAAGCATTACACATCAGTAGAAGTGGAATGAGACTACAGGCTGGGATTAAAGTAAGGAAGAGGCGGCCATGCAGTGTCTGTTTTCTCACAGGGGTTAGCAAGCGATGGGTGGTGCAGATTCACAGGAAAACTGTGTGTTTAAGGCCTGCTGTGTTTCTCGTTGCTGTTTCCAGATGAGAACGTGAAGGCTGGCGTCCACCAAGGCCACCGCTGCACCTTGGGCAGCGCACACACATGATCACATGACTCTGGACATGGACGCGGTCCTGTCAGACTTTGTTCGGTCCACTGGGGCAGAACCAGGTCTGGCAAGAGACCTGCTGGAAGGTAAGAGACCAACACTGTCCTGCAACCTCCAAGATTAGAGGCCAAAACTAACAGATCAGAAGAATTGATATTCAGGAATTTCCGTTTTTGATCAACTGCTCCCTGTTGTGCCACTCAAGTGAGCAGAGGAGTGGGAAGAACAAAAGAGGAGAGGAAATGAGGGGGAAGGAAAGAGAAAGGAAATAAAGGAGGAGAGGAGAGGAGAAGAGAGGAGAGGAGAGGAGAGGAGAGGAGTGGAGTGGAGTGGAGTGGGGCTCGCAACAGTGAGCCAGCTTGCTGATTTAGAGGCCAGTGTGACGGTTTTACGAGTGCACTCCCCTGGGAGAGCTTTGTGCCCATTCATTGGAACTCATTGAGGAGCAGAGTGCTACTGGCACTTGTATAGCTTACATACAGTGTCGCTTGAAAAAAAATAAAATAAAACAGGAGAGCAAAAGTGCACACAGCAACAGAAAACTGGCTGATGGTCAGTCGCACTGACGATATCTAGAGACATGACGTTTTTGTTTCCATGTTTCCCATTTCAGTCTCTCATTGCATTCCAATCCGGCCAAATTGCAGCAAAGAAACACTGAACTCTAAATACAGACACAGTTTTGTCTACTTCACAGGAATAAAAGCATGCTCCACATTATTTAGACTTCCATTAGGGGATGAAATCCTTGTAGAGCGTGTGCAGGACGTGTGTGTGTCCTGGAAATCTTTTTTGTCTCTGTGTGTATATTATGCAGCTGGTGTCTGGTCTGATAAAAGAATTAAAGTGTTGAGTGTCTGTCTCTCCCTCCCCTTAGTCATTTTTTTTTATGATTCTACTTTGGCACAAAGCCACGGGGGCATACTTGTGACACTAACAGGCACCAAACAAGACACTGCACTCAGACAAAGACAGACGTGGGCACGGATGCCCTATTTCAGTACCATGCCTGCTGTCTTCTTGCTGGTGTTAGCTTAGCTTTCCAGACCTGCGTCCATCAGCTGCTCTGTGGCCCTCTGGTCTGAGTCTGGATGGTGTGAGGAGCAAGCAGACAGATAGAGGGGCCGACTATAAATATAAGAGGGCCATATGTGGTGCTTCCCTCTAGAGGCTGGTTTGTGTACTGAAGTAATGCATTTTGACCGATCGAAGGCCTGGACAAAAAAATTAGCATCAGAAAAATTAGCTTAGCTGCTAAAGCTTCTTCCTAAAGATTTACTACTGCTACTTCTACTGTACGGAAAATCCTTATTATTTATGATTTACCATTGCTCCTTTTGCAGACGTTGCAAACATGGTAGGTGAAATAACTGCCCTCATGCCACAGTAATAGTCGGCTAATGTGGAAGCGTTTAAAGACCGTGCATTAGGTGCTGAGTGGCTTTGTTACTGGACCTTAAGTTGTATTCCTGGATGTGTGCAGCTCAAGCTGTTAAGATCCATAAAGTGGAATCAGATTTGCATTGACTGGCGTGAGAGACAGCAGTTTGCGGTGCCAGGTTTCATGTTCAGACTGCCGAGAATCATCATGCCTGGAAGTCAGGAGGAGGGAGAGAACAACTTCCTGCAGGTCTCTTACACAGAGAGTCCATTAATGGACCCTGTCTCACAAACATGCTCAGATTACATCCTCTGTATGTTTGTAGTGGTAGGTGTTGATGTGAGTTTTAAAATAAGTGTGTTCCTGTGGCATCACGAGAGGGCACACTGAGTTAGTCTGACTTGTGTCCCTTAAACCCGGAAGGGATTTCTGTTCGAAAGACAGCACTCAGACGAGAGACAACTGTGTGTGCATGTGTGTTTGTGTTGTTGTATTTGTGTGTTTATGCTGTGCATGTGTTAACAATGAGTGGGTTCCTCCTGAACATTAGGATATTACTGTTACTCCCATCACTGTATTCAATCTGAATCTCTAGTTATTGCCCATATAACGCACCACGTTTTACTGAGATAAAAGCACTGTGTTGCTCCATATGGGCTGTGTTTGTATACCATGATAATTAGGGCACATTAGTTAATTTTTTTTTAGACCTAGATTAGACGTGTTTATTTCATGTATCAAATCTGACAAATACTTGCAGGGAATCTGGCTTCTCTGCAGCATACCTTTGCATTTTACTCCCGTTGCCCTCATCATTTTCTGCTATTGGTAGCATATTGTGAGTTATTTACCATGAGATTACCCTGTTTACTGTAAACTGAAGTGAACAGTGTCCTGTTACACCAAGAAAAAATAACGTTTCGATGTGTGGGAACGTAATTCTGGAAAAAAAATCTAGGCGATACCCTTCAGTTTTCATAGATTTCAAGCAACATTTATTCTTCATTTTCATAATCAGTGTTGATGTGCAATCAGCCTGATCTTTGTTTGTGTCCTGCAGGTAAAAACTGGGACCTCAGTGCTGCTCTAAATGATTATGAGGAGCTCAGGCAGGTCCACACTGCCAACCTGCCGCAGGTCTTCAATGAGGGCCGCTACTACAAGCAGCCAGAGACACGTGACACACCCACCCATGTCAGCAAGATCGACAGGACGTGTGCACAGAAGCAGGAGGACAATGCACAAGGTGCGAGGGGCCACGTCGACGCCTTGTAATCGCCTCAACTTTTCTTCCTTCGTCCGCTTCCCACTCATCCATTCAATGGCCTCTCTTCTTCTCCCATCTTAGAGAAGCGTCTGTCCCGTGGGATCTCCCATGCCAGCTCTGCTATCGTCTCCCTGGCGCGGCTGCAGGTGGCCAACGAGTGTACCAGCGAGCAGTTCCCTCTTGAGATGCCCATCTACACATTCCAGCTTCCAGACCTCAGCGTGTACAGTGAGGATTTCAGGAGCTTCATAGAGAGAGACCTAATAGAGCAGTCCACCATGATGGCTCTGGAGCAGGCCGGTGAGTATTACAGGATATAATATAATTTGATATATTCGATTGTAGTACGTCTCCTACTACTGATATGAGATATGTAACAAAATCCTCTGCATTCACTGCACGCTTTATTTGGATTACACTGAAACTGAGCACAAAGCAAAAGCAATGAGAGAAAATGTCAGTAATGTAGACAGAGACGTAGAGGGTGAGGCTGAGAGCAAGGGTGAGAGATGGAAGAGAAGCAGCAGCATCCGGAAGCAAGACGACAACAACTAATTCAAAGCATCCAGGATCCCAAAGGATTCATCTCCCAGCTGAAGCTTTGAACTAACGGAGAGAAACTGCCAGTTAGTGAAGTTTCAAATGTTCCAGCAGATTTCCCCACGCAGAGACTGCAGAGATCGTAAAGCCTTCCTCACCTAATTCAGTTCAAAATCTGAGAACCGAGCACACTGGGGCGCTTAAATATATTGATCTTCATATTTCTGTATTTCATGAATAGGTCTAACAGTCTTATAAATACATCTTCAACAGTGAATTAACCAACTAAATGTGAACGATTTACAGTCGTAGCGCTGTCATAAATTGATTCCAAATTATATGCACTACAAACTGGGCAAGACCACAGCTGAGACACGAGTATGTTGGTGGTATGTATGTGGTCAACATCATTAAACACAAAGTAGTCCATGTTTCTAGAAAATTAACTAATCTAACGTGGAAAAAGTGAGAAATGCAAACCAAAATCTGCATTTTGAGCCCATCTATGCTGAAGGGTAAATCATTCAGAGCTTCTCCTGTGTTTACTGTTGTTGAATAAATGATGCAGTCAGATCACCCTGGGCTCAGAGCAGCGAGGCGGCCTGCAGTAAAGCAGTGTGCCGTGCCCAGGGCTGTGAAGCAGTCGTCTCTCCCTCGGGGACACAGGCAGGGCAGTGATGGAGCAGAAACAAGAGATAAGTGTAAAAGTCAGGCTGGAGAAGGAAGACATTCAGAGACTATTTTTTTTAAAGGAGACTGCTAGGTATTTGAGGGCGTGTGCATGCATATGGTCCCTGCTAATCACTGCTATTGAGGCTAATTATGCATGTTGGCTAATTGTCCTCAATGGGCAGTTGCTGGTAGAAGAGCTCCTCGCTCTGATCACGTCTCCCACACACATCATCTGGTTCTTTTTTTTCCTTTCAGACCCTCAAAAATGTAACAGATAATTTAAAAAAAAGTGCTATAGAACTCTTTTTCGTGGCTCTACGTATTTTATTTTATTGTTCTTGTTATATCCAAATTAAAATTGCTATCAACCTACTGTTGTTGCATTTCTATGATTAATAAATTAACAGTTTTTTGTTTGTGTTTTGATTGCATTTTTCCCACCTATGGCTTCTGTTAGATCCCCTGCTGTGCAGAAAACAAACATCTCTTTCAAAGGCTTCTCTCAAAGTCTTTTTACTTTGTTTTTTATACTAAGGCTTCTTTTTTTATAGATTATATCCTTTTTTTGTAGAGATATTGGGTCTGGAATAAATGCTGTAGGCCCATAAAAAGCCCAGTGAGATGTGGTATTAGACTATGCAAAGAAATGTACCAATTTACCAGTCTATCACCTATATTTCCTGTGTGAGCGTGTTTCCTTCCATCTGTTTGTAAATGATTCACAGCCTTATTATATTAAACGTGTGTCCAGGTCGTCTGAACTGGTGGTCCACCATGTGCACCAGCTGTAAGAAGCTGCTTCCTCTCGCCACCACAGGGGACGGGAACTGCCTCCTGCATGCTGCCTCGTTAGGTGAGCTTCTCATACACTCTGCGGTATATTTAACATAGAGTAGGACGGCCACATGAATTTAGGGTTTGTCGGTGTGCGACAAGAGTGCGAGCAATATCCCAGTTGTCTAATGGCGTTGTCGGTGCTGCGTCACAGCTGCTGAATTCAGAGGAGGGAGTGAGAAAAGGAGCAGTGACAGAGCGAAGGATGCAAGGAAGGTAGGGAGGGAGATAACTGACCTATACGTTGCAGGAAACTGTCAGCTGCAGGGTTCAGGGGGATCGCAGTGAATTCAGGTCCCTGCTGAAAGAGACTGTTGACTCCCCAGCGTGAAGACTGCTGGAGCGGTAGATGAGCCGTCGGGGGTTAGAGGCACCAGAGCTAATATAATCTACACTGACAGTTAGACAACTAAGGCCCTTTTGATGAGTGATGAAAGACATTTTTAGACATGAAGTTTAAGGGCTGAGGTCATCTCAGAGTGATTTTATAGGTGTGGAGAAGGAATTCAGACAGCCGTCCACGTGCAAAGGCTGTGCTGTTGCGTTATGTGCCTCCATCTTAACATGCAGTAAAGGTCTTCTGTGTCTGTGTTGATCAGGGATGTGGGGATTCCATGACAGAGACCTGATGCTGAGGAAATCCCTGTATACCATGATGAAGAGCGGGGCAGAGAGAGATGCTCTCAAGAGGAGGTGGAGGTGGCAGCAAACCCAACAGAACAAGGAGGTCGGGAGAGTGTCCATCATTGCACACCACACCGCCTAAATGCATCACATCCTCTTTCACTTATGACACGTTAATAAGCAGAGGGATGAGCCACTCGTAACCTCGGCTATGACTTCAGCTTCCTTGCGTGGATTAATGGCGGTGCTGCAAAGACTGTCAAATCCTCTGCACCTCTTATTCCTTTTCTTGATGTTCGTGAATTTAAGTATTTGCCAATCTACTAGAAAAATTGTGTCACCAAAGATAGCTCACGCAAAGAAGTAGTCCAGATGCTCATGCTTTAATAAATGCCTGAGGCCTCCTGGTGGCCCAGTGATCTAAGACACAACCAATGTAAACGCGGTGTCCTGGTTTGAATATGGCCACCTTTGCTGCATGGAATCGACCTTTTCTCTAGTTACCCATATATATATTTTTTTTAGTTTTTCATTAAACTGTCCATAAGCAGCAAAAAATCAATAAATACCCTCATGCTCATATGGATAAAGCTTCAGGAGATGCAGCTGAAAATAGCAGGAATGAATAATAATCGGCTTTGTGTGGGTGACCAACAGCACGTGCTTATCCACATTTTCATTTGTGTGTGTTTGTGCAGTCGGGTCTGGTTTACACCGAGGAGGAGTGGGAGAGAGAGTGGAACGAGCTGCTGAAGTTGGCCTCCAGCGAGCCTCGCACTCACCTCAGCAAAAACGGCAACACCAGCGGAGGGTAAGCTGCACGATTCATCCCCCCACCCCCCACCCCCACCTCCACCTCCACCTCCTTGCAAGCATATGCAGTCTGAACTCCCAAGACACAACACATATTACTTTCCTTTAACCAGAATCCAGCAACATTTGCTCCATCATTATCGCGTAAGACGGAGAAAACAGAGCAGCGGTAGATGCGGTTGTCGTTCCCCATCACACATTAAAGCCTCCCTGCTGTGTTTTCATGCCTTGTGTGTTGAAACGCCGCGGGAGGCCCACAATTAAAACCAAAGTGACCTTCTCGCTAAGATGAATTTGTCAGTGAAACTCATTGTTCCCACTCGGACTGTTGCTCTTTTTAAATTGCTTCCTTGATTTAATAACATTGTTGAAGCTCTCGCGTGTGAGACTGTGCCATCTACTGGCTGCTATCAGTATTAATCACTTGTGCAGCCTCCCCTGAGCTGTGGGCCGCTTTTAGCTGCAGCAGGTGATGTGATTCGTGCACCCCTCCTGTTGCATAAACAACTGCAAGAGTGGGTTTATCTCAGGCTACATAGAAACATGGAAACTAACCCTGGTTTCCTACTCCCACGCACAGAAACCTTGTGGTTTGTCTCGTTTTCATTTTCACAGAAATATACATGCCTTCATTCTGAAGCACACTTGAGGTCTAGCAGCTGATCTGGTAGAGGAAAAAACAACTGATGAACAGAGAGGCTCATTAAGGTGCCTGCTGTAGCTTGACATGCTGTTTAAATACACATTATTTAAGCAGGTTGCGTGCTTATCTGTGTTTCTGCATTGTCTTTTTTTTTTTTGCATTAATTCACCATTGCGTTGCCCAGCGTTGACTCGTCCAGTGTGAAGCCCTCTATCACTGAAAATATCCCGTTAAAGAGCCCAATTTACTCATTTAGTCTGCTGGTTTTAACCTCTCATTGAGTTTGACTGTAATACAGTAATCAGGTTAGGGTTGTTTGATGGTCCTAGTGTGAGATGAGCCCCTAAATAGGATGAGTGGGATTCACATATTAAGAGGCTCTTTATTAGAGTGAATTCGGCAGCGTGGCTGTTTGTGTGGCTGACAACTTAATTGTTGCACATCCTCTGGTTCCCTGGTGGTTCCATGCCTGAGAGCACTGCCTCTGCGTTTTCTCTCAGTCTCCCCCCTCCCTCCCCGTTTCTCTCTCCCGGTCTTTTATTCAAACACACATCGAAACAGATGGATCTTTGTATATTGTTGTAACTGGAGGGCAACGTGGATCCAACTGGATCAGACTAAGATTACGCAGGCACATGAATAGCAGGAGTATTTTTCATTTTGGCTACTTTTTGCATCGGTTAGTACCAATTCAGGAAATTGGCCTGATATCCTATGATCCCACATTACATGTTTGGTTTTGTTTTGTTTTGTTTTTTGCAGGGTGGATAACTCTGAGGATCCGGTCTACGAGAGTCTAGAGGAGTTCCATGTGTTTGTGCTGGCCCACGTGTTGCGCAGGCCGATCGTAGTGGTGGCTGACACGATGCTGAGAGACTCAGGAGGAGAAGGTAGACTAACTGCATCTTGCCTCCATCTTCCACATTGTAGCGGAATAACGAATAGGCTGACTGACATAAGATATGATGTTCTGATCCGAATTTCCAGCATTTGCTCCCATCCCGTTTGGAGGACTCTATCTGCCTCTGGAGGTGCCTCCGAGCCGCTGTCACTGCTCCCCTCTGGTCTTGGCCTACGATCAGGCTCATTTCTCCGCTCTGGTGTCCATGGAGCAGAGAGACCAGCAGCGAGAGCAAGGTAAGCGGCTGTATATCATCACCTCTGAAAAAGCTGGTGGCACATCAGATTATAAACCTTTTCTCGCCTTCTTGTTCTTAAAAAAGTTTCACTTGATGTAATGAGTTAAGTTTGTAATAGTAATAGTTAGTCTTTGCTTTTAACTTTAAGTGGGTAGATTGCGAGAGTGAGGTCGAGTGGTCTGCACGTCCTTCCAGAGGTGAATAATGTATGAGACAGCAGTCTAATTACCTGTGATCCATTATTAAAACAGGCCAGTTGGCAGCAGGAATCAGGGAGTGGCCAACATGGAGGGAAAGTGGACAGCAGGCTCTTTCCTCTTGACTTATTGAGCGCTGACCAAATCATTAAAGCCTGTATGTTACTGTACGTTTACATTTCTCCGTCTGAAGTCACTCACAGTTGAATTTAGTTCGTTCCAATAGGTGTGTCTGCTTCTTTCACAAGAGTCTGCGACGTGGTGCCGCGTGGAGCATATTGATTGTGTTACACTGTGGTGCGAGTGTGTTGTTTTTCCGTTATGTTGACTGACTCTTGTTTTTGTCTTGCTTTTCCCATTCACATGCCAGTGTTCCCACTCCGGATGCATTGCTTATTCTCGAGGTCAGAGTAACCCCTCATATGGAGTTCCTTTAATTGACAAATAGAGAGGATCTCCTTGACAACCAGTTTTCGTAGTCACAGCACTCTTCTGTATCTGACTGGGGTGGGTGGAACTCACTTGTCATTTGCGTAGGCAGCCGTCCAACTCTGTCTTTTTTTTTTTTTTTTTTTTTTCTCACCCTCAAATACAGACGCACTTGCACAAACTCTTTCTTCCTCTCTCTGTCTTCCTGCTTCTCTTGTGCTTTTCTGACTATGTAAGGTCCTATTCTCAGGCCTGTAAACACCAACCCAGCTATTAAGTCTGGGTACGACCACTGCAGACGAGCAGACACACATGATTACTAACCTGCCATCCCTGCCCTGAAGTCATTCCCTTTAAAACCAGTAGAAGATTAAAGCCAGGCTTCTCCACAGCCCGTGACTATTCAGTACTCCCACTTGAATTTGTTTTAGTGTGGCAGATGGATTTCTCTTTTTGTCCACCAGATGGTGCATATGTCCACAAGAACTCGCTATAAGTCGCTCACAACACCACTGCGTGACTGTACTTTCTCATTCTGGTACACGGTGTCCTGTGATAGGATCAGAGTGCATTTTGTCTGCAGTCTCTCTCCAGGATGTTTTGAAAACACTTGTACGCCTCGTGTGGTGCAATTGTATGTCGTGACAAATCGTATTGCACAACAACATGGAGCTCTGGTTGTGTTTTTTCTGCATTTTTATGTATGTCAGAGGTATAGTTTTATGTTTATGACATTTCTGCATTTGGCTTATATTCCTGAACAGATGCCACAGACAGACAGACAGACAGACAGGCAGACAGGCAGACAGACCTAGTGCTCCAGTGCCAATTAGGGCAGTAGCACCAGCCGGCCCCTAAGCTCTGACCACATCACCACATATGGGCAGGGTCCCAGGCGGCTAGGGCCCCGACAAACCAACCCTCTTTCATGACAGTCAGGCCAATGAGTGGACATCTCAGATGGAGGGGTCGCTATCAGTTTCCTGAGCACAGCGAAGAGCATCCACGAGGCCGGCCCTGTGTGTGTTCAGGTGCCAGATGCTGAGTTAGAATACTGACTCTTTCTTCAGCCCTCCGTATGGAAGATTATAGAAGCCCTCCTCCCAGTAACCTGATTCTAAATCACACTGACACACCATGCAATAGACCCCTTTTATGGGCTGCTTACATGGCTGTTGGTGCTGCATTGATGGTGTACAGTGGGGGAAAAAAACAAGGGAGGGGTAGCTGAAGTCAGAGGTTATTACTCAGGATCAAAACTTTCTTTTTATTTCTGTTTTTTTTCCAGAACACATCCCAAAAGAGCAGTCAAGTGTTTTTTTTTTTTTTTGTCTGTCTAAGGTAGTCAGGTGAACCCAGATTACTGTGCACATGGGTATGTTTTCTATCAGCCCACTGCTGCTCACCTGCTGTGTGATAATGACTGGCTTCTCAGTAGACGCCGCTGGCCGTGTCTTTTATCAGCTTGTTTGTGCTCCTGTGGTTAAACAACATATGAGTGGAACTGGCCCTTTAGAAATCTCTGGAGCTATTTCAAGCTCTGGTCCTAATACCAAAACACTTCCAGGTTTTCTTTGGCATCCCATCATCAACCCTCTAACGCCCATTTGAATGAAGTAAATGGTCGTCTTTTACACAAAGACCACCTACATAACAGTGCGGTGTAACCATCCAGCAGCTCTGGCCAGATTTCACTTCTCTATCTATTAAAGACACCCAGTGTATTACGTCCCACGCAGTCACTGTAATTAAATCAATATGGTGATGAGAATTAAAATGCTATTTGTTGTGGTTTTATGTGTTACTTCAGATGTGATGCTCTTGTAATTACCGCCATGGTTCCGCTGTTAAAATCTGTGGCAAAAAAGCTCGGGCTTGTTTATATGCATGACTGCTGTTTACTCTGGTGAATTGGGCCCTTTAAGTCTGCAGCTGTGCAGAGTGACCAAAGTCAGGAATTCAAATTTGTGCATTTTCCAGACAGTACAAATTGTTCTTGAATCGCAAAACAGAGGAAACATTGGCTCAGTGTTCCTGCTGAAGGAATCAAAGCTTGTAACGGGTGACTTTGTTCTCCGGAGGGAGTAAAAAGACAAGGGAGAACCTCCCTCTCTCTCAGAAGGCATGATATAGTTGACGTGTTCGTTTTTTGTACAGACTAAAAAAAGACAAAGCAACGATATTTATGTCTAATCAAATCATGTGAATAGATGCTTAGAGGGGTTATTTACCTCGGTTTAACAGCTGTTTCCTCACAGGTTACACCCAAGTTTCCTCTCCATTCTCCCTGTCTGTATCCCTCCCTCCCCTTGAATCAAAGATGCAAACTGAGCAAGGCGAGGCAGGATAGCAGCTATGTTGCTGAGTACACAGCTCACATACCACAGAGGGCTATGATGTCATCCATGCATAAGCTATGGGAGTCGGTCATTCAAGGACAGCAAAACAAGGCTGCCAACAGGGATAGTAAATACATTACAGCACACTTTAGTCCCCCGGAGCTCAATTGGCAGTGTTAAATCTCTGAATCTGGACCGGGCCCAAGCGGGAACAACAGCACACACACACACACACACACACACACACACACACACAGCACTTTGGAATGGCGAGAAAACGAGGACAGCTGCATTGTGGGAGCCAGGACGCCACCTCACAGACCTCCTCTGCCTGCTGCATGACCCGAGTGGGAACTGAGTGGGAGCTGATTCACTGTCCTCTGTCTGTCTGTGTGTGTGTTTGTGATTATGACGGATTTTTTTCTGGGCAAAAAAGTGTTCTAGGAAAGACCCTTCTTCTACGAAAACCTCTTTTTTTTTTTTTTTCACCTCGGAGTTTTCAATGTTGCCATGCCCCCGCTCTCATTACAGTTTGTCTCCCTCTCTCCCTTTCCCTTTCTCTCCCTGGCTACAGGCAGGCATTAGTCATGCTTTCTTTTTGGTAGATGGTGTAAAATCATATCGTAATTTGCAGGTATGACGCAAAGGCAGTCCTGTCATTTTCGGACAGATTTCCGCAGTGCTATTAGGGGTGTATTTACTCAGCTGATGGAATTTGTTTGCTTAGCAGCGAATGGTGTCAGATATAAATAAGAAATCATCTTTGCGGCGTTTAAAATGTGCTAGCGTGGGCGTGGCAGCACTGATTCTGTTTCAAGAAGGCATCATCACAATGCATGTTGAATCACCAATATTTTGACACTTAGCACGCTTAATAGTGTACGTTACACCTACGCGGAGGCACTCGGGAGTATACGCATGAGGGAAAGAGCGAGCGTTTGACCTGCAGTTTCATCAGGGACGCAGGAGGGGCCGTTGTTGCTGGTGTCTGTGTCTTTCTGAATCCTGCAGAGCATAGCAGCCTATTGGCAGTGGAAGAATTGATGAGACAGGGAGGAGACTGTATCTTCCATCTGGGGCTGACAGTGAAGGCTGGAATGTCCTCGGCCTGAACAGCCTGCCTCTCTCTGCTGTCATGTGGACAACAGCCCCCACACTAGGTAGCCTGAGGAGAGCTGTCATGTGGGCCAGTGTGGGTCTAGCTAGTGCTCCTCGCACTCAATGTTATGAAAGGCAGCCGCGCACTCACTCACATTAACACGTACACGCCCGCACTATGCACATACTGTAAGCACGCCTCCCACGAGAGGAAGCCCGGGTGGGTGTCTGTTTTATGTTCTTTATCCAGTGATTAATGTTGAAAACCTCTTCCTGCTTGCAAGTAGCCGATCATATCAACTGAGTGATATTATTTCAGCACTCCTGCTCTTATTCTGAACCGCTGTGTCTGATTGCACTCTATCACTAAATCAAATCGTCACATACAGCCCTGATCAACTGTAGAGCTACTCGGTTCAAGTAGTAGTATGAGCCGAAGGATGGCTTCAGTTTATCATAACCTGGGTTATATTTCTGACCTTCATTCCTTCCAAGTCATTGCAGAAGTCTGGGAGAACTCCCAGGTTAGCCAAACGTACTTGGACGAGAAAAGGTAGACAAACAGTTATGAGCTGTCAGTTATAAACATGCATGATAGTTTACAGACTGACTTCCTAGTCCAACTTTGAGCTACCATATTTTCCATAATTGTGAATGCATAGTTTCACTGTGCAGTAAGGGATTTGTTTTTTTACCAACATTTGTGCCCTCACTTTACCTCCAAATAAAGTGGTTTGGATAATTTGTCTAATCTGTCGGCTTGTTTACAACCTGCTGTATCTAAATGGTCGTTATTCTTGTCCCATTGGACTTTTCTGTACAAAGTCGCTGTGTTCCCAGATCTCATTATTATCCGTGATGAGTGCTGTGTTATCACTGTGGATAGAAAAGATGGCTGTTTAAATCAGACTCTGTTTGAGAAATTAAAAAAAAAACAGTTGACATTGGAAAAACCAGGATATGAACCAGTCTGTGTTATAAGAGGAACAATCAAGTTAAAGCTTTTAAGTGCTGCAACTGATGAAGGCCCTTCTCCGTCTGGATGAGTCAGTATGAGTGACACTCGCTGGTCACGGTCACTTCTCTGCCTGAAAAATGGATGGCAGATAGAATAAACCCACAGTATACTTTACCCCATGCAGACAGGCATCTGGGATAATTAATGTGGCATTATTCTAGTGTGTCATTATGGTGTCACTTTAGCTCTGACACCACGGCGGCCTTGTGAGGGAACGGGTGGCGTGAAAAGCAGTGCAGTGTTAAAGCTAGACAAAACTAACCTTCTGATAATCTCATCTCTTCCAGCTGTTATCCCCTTGACTGACTCGGAGCACAAGCTGCTGGCGCTCCATTTTGCCGTGGACCCTGGCAGGGACTGGGAGTGGGGGAGGGACGACAACGATAATACCAAGCTAGCCAAGTAAGTCCCGTATAGCGTATCACAGTGTGTTGATGCTTATAAACAAAACATACAGAGGCAATGGCTGTGAAAGCAACCCCACAAAGGGCGATAGAGTGAAAACTGCAGGACGCTGCAATTCTGTTAGTCTGCCCACAAGGCTACGTGTGGAGGATTTAACTCTGATTATGGGCTCTGGGCTCAGGTCACTTCAAAGAGTGAGCAGAGAGAGAACAAATTGTGAGTCCCGTCAGTCATCCATAGGGTTTCCCGGGAATGGCCTCACTAAAGCAGCAACACCCTCTCCGAGTTTAGCAAAGAGTTTATGTAAGGGTTTCTGTTACACATTCCTGCCAGTCAGGGGGTTAGCTTATCCATTAAGCTGCAGTATGAACAATGCAGATATAGAGAAAAGAGATGCTCAGACCAGGTCCTAATACCTTCTCTTCATATTACCCTTAATGCATGGCAGACATGGTTTTCAATAGGTTCTTTTAAGAAAGTCATAACTATGACATACGTGTCGTTCATTTTTTGTTCAAATGTCAACAGTGTTGCACCACTGCTTGTTGTTAATTGTGGATACATGTTCTCCCGCAGTCTCATCTTGTCTCTGGAGGCCAAACTCAACCTGCTGCACAACTACATGAATGTAACATGGATCCGAATTCCATCTGAAACAAGGGTAACTTTTTCCCACGCACGTCTTTTGATTGTTGTGGTTAACTTTGACTCCTTCATTCCAGACGTTACTGTAAATTGCAGAGGTCAGTCAATCATTTTTATTTACTGTCAGAGTGTATTAATCACAGGCACTCATGTGCTTGTACCAATTATGAATCATCAGACAATTAAGTTTGTTTTTTTTTTGATGGATTTGTCTGGAGTACATTGACAATCTGTTAAAGCTCTCCACTTGTAAACTATATATGAATTTTGGTGCCTACTTCTGCTATGTTGTGAGTTTCTCTTCATTGTGTGTATCTTTGCGCAGGCTCCCTTGGCTCAGCCAGAGTCTCCCACAGCCTCTGCAGGTGAGGATGTCCAGTCTCTAGCTGAGTCCATGGACTCTGACCGCGAGTCTGTCGGCAGCAACTCTAACGTCAACAGCGGGAAGCCCAGCAAGGAGAAGGACAAAGACAAGCAGCGCAAGGACAAAGACAAGAGCCGGGCTGATTCTGTAGCCAACAAACTAGGTAGCTTCAGCAAAACCTTGGGAATCAAGTTGAAGAAGAACATGGGAGGTCTGGGTGGCCTTGTGCACGGCAAAATGAACAAATCTAACTCTGGCTCAGGTCGTAGTGGGGAGAACGGAGGGGAAAAGACAAAGAAGAAGGAGTCTAAGGCAACCAAGGGAAGCAAGGAGGAGTCGGGACAGTCAGCCAGTTCCACCTCTTCTGAGAAGGCCACTAGTCCCTCCCCTACTGACAGAGACAGACCCTCCAGCTCCTCCCCCACTGAGAGACAGGACAGTGCAGGGAGAGTCTCAGGGGACAAGACCCTGGAAAACTGGAAATACAGCACCGATGTCAAGCTCAGCCTCAACATCCTGCGGGCTGCCATGCAGGGGGAACGCAAATTCATTTTTGCAGGCCTCCTGCTCACCAGCCATCGGCACCAGTTCCATGAGGAGATGATCAGCTACTATCTGACCAACGCCCAGGAGCGCTTCAGCCAGGAGCAGGAGCAGAAGAGGAAGGAGGCCGAGAAGAAGCCCCCTGTTACCAATGACGTGGCCGTGAAGAAGCCTGAGCATGAGAGTGTCTTCCAGAGGGAGAGATCGGACAGCTCGCCTCCGGAGAGCTGCTCTCCTGTCCTGCCCCACCACACCCACACCTACAACCACAACTCACAGCCCCCACTGGGTCTCAAGATGCAGGGCAGGAACAGTCCCACTCCTGCAGCCTCTCTCATCTCTGTCCCAGTTCCTCCTCTCACCCCACCAACCTCCCACCATGTCTCACACCCAGCCCCAGCCCCTGCGCCCTACTCTTCCCCCAGTATCGGTGCTAAGAGACCTGGGCCTGTTCCTGTGTCTGCCCACTACAGCCATACACCGCCCATCCAGAGGCACAGCGTGATTCACTTACAAGATGTCAACATGCAATCCTCCATCTTCCAAGATGACCCCTATAAGCCTGTGGTGGGCACCCTAAAGACATGCGCCACCTACCCCCAGCAGAACCGCACACTCTCATCCCAGAGTTACAGCCCTGCTCGCCTGTCAGGGGTCCGCACTGTTAACACCATAGAGACCCTGTCCTACAACATGCCGGGCGAACACAAGTCCCACACTTACACCAATGGATTCGATGCGGGAGACATTCAGGACTGCCTGGAGTTTGCTGATGAGGACAACTCGTCTCACACCTGGCTCAACCAAGACAAAACCAAAGGGCGGAGCTCTGGAAGCCCTTTGTACTGCTTTCAGCAGCGCCGCTGCAAGAGGGAGAACTGCTCCTTCTACGGCAGGCCAGAGACAGACAACTACTGCTCCTACTGCTACAGAGAGGAGCTGAAACGCAGGGAGAGGGAGAGCAAAGTGCAGAGGCCTGCATAGCCATCACAGCCACTTCAGCCATTTGATAGCAAGGCCGCGGGAGACTTGAGGGAACTACACCATCTGCACTCTGCATTTAGAATAACATGGTGGCAAACATTTTCTTATTTTGTTGAAGAATGCTCTTGTATTCCTGTCACCATTCCCTTGTTAGTAAAGATTATTACCTTATGATGGGGGAAGCAGAACTTGAAACAGTGAGCAGCTTTGGCCAGAAATTGTGCTGTTTTTTTTTTTGTTTGTTTGTTTTGTTTTGTTTTTCTGTATCATTGAACTTAGTCTTTTACTTGTTTTAGAGTAAAAGTCATCTCTCTGTGATGTAACTTTCTGTATGTGAGGGAAAGTTCTTTATATTTCAAAATACAAAAAGATTTGCATCTCATCAGGAGGGAACATTTTAGCTCTTTTAATCAGTTTGAATGCAATACCTCTGCTTGGTTCTTCAAAATCTCTGTGGAAAATTTATAGTTGTTTTGCAATCAAAAGAAATTTAACGGGAGATGAATATTAGACTTTAAAGCAATAAATTGGTGATTTTTGCTACACCCTCTCCCAATTTTGTCTATGCACCAATAATATATTTACTGTAGGTTAACTGTGTCTTGTAAATTGTAAAGGATTGTCACGGTGTGCTTTTGTAAACAAATTTGAACTACAGGAATTAAAATGTGTAAGCATTATAGATTGTAATGTTGGATTAGGATGAAATGTAGAACTATCTCATTTGTTAAGTGTACTTTCTGTTCTTACCACGGTGCAAAGGTTTGCTGTGTCTGAATTGGACTCGAAATATTGTGTAAGATATCATTTCACACTTTTTGCCCGTAGTCGACCTCCTAAAAAAAAAAAAAAACCACAAGCACTGCCAAACTGGCTTCTTTTAAAAAAAAAAAAAAGATTAAAAAAAAAAAAAAAGCATCTCAAATTTTCAAAATGTTTTTTGTGGCAATCACCGAACAATGTGCATAGGATGAATTGCTTCTCAAATATGCAGTGTTTATGGTGTGTTTCTCCGAGTCGCCTGTTAACTACTACTATTCGGTCAGCGTGTTAGATGAGAAGAATTGTGGGTAGTGAGAGCAGGCCGATGCGTATTTGTCTGAAGTGTGATTTACGTGTCTGTTCCCCCTTACACACACACACAACAACACAACGTGCAATCATGCTATTAGCACTATGTGGTGACCTGCAGTATAGATGTGTCACCAGTCCAGTGTGAGATTGTCTGTTCTTCTTCCATATCTAGAGGCCGTTAAAAGAAGCACCTGCTGCTAAGAGCACCTCAAGCCTTTGTGATCATCAGTGCTTTAACCAGTCAGTGGGTTTGTAAAACCCCGGGCCTCCAAGTGCTTTCTGCTCATTCGACATGACTACTGTAAAGACGCAGTGTTTGTGTTGCTGTTTGTTCTGGTGATGCTTGGATAATGTACCATGCTGTCCTTAACTAAGTGTGTCCTGGCCAAGGATGTCCACTGCTCCCTGGGTTCGCTTCTGTCTCTCTCTCTCTCTCTCTCCTGTACACACTGCAGTGTTGCTCCTCTTTGTTTCTATGTGACCAGTTCATGGACTCTCGCCATGTTAGGACTGTAAGATATGATTTTGTATTCCTTTAAGAGTTTTACACTACTTTAAATTATTAATTTGCACATTAGGTACAGATGTAAATATGAAAAAAAAATAGTTTATTGTTACAAACCTGGTGTGTGTCTGCGTCATTTTTGTTTTTCTTCACGGAGGTCATCAAGAGAAATCTGGAGATTATGCATTGCATTCTTAGGCTGAGCATGTTTTTAGTCAATATCAGTTTTAATGTTCAGTTCAGAGATCAGATTTAGGTTTCTCATGATCCATAAATGCTACAGTTCACTCTCTATTTCCTACTATCAACATCTGTGTTTTCTAGTGAGGCTACAGGTTGAAATGATTGTATTAATCCATCCATCCATTATCAGTAACCACCTCATCAGGGTCACAGTGGAGCTGGGCCCCATCCCAGCTGACTTTGGGTGAGAGGTGCAGTACATCCTGTACAAGTCACCACCTTACCACAGGGCACAAAGAGACAAACAACCATTCGCACTCACATTCACACCTATGAGCAATTTAGAGTCACCAATTAACCCATTAAGTGCATGTTTTTGAGAGTACCTGGAAAGAACCCACACAGACACCAGACACGGGGAGAACATGCTCCAACACTCCACGCAGGAAGGCCCCAGCCGAGGTTCGAATCAGAAAATTACACAATTTTTCTTGTTCAATATAATGTTTGACCTTCATAATCATGGGGAAGAGCCATTTAAAAACCGAATAGTCACAACTGATGCAAAAAGAAAGAGACTTAAATATCCACATCATTTGTTGCAAGTGTGGGTCAAGCTCCAAAAAAGGCTGGATCCTCCAATAATGCAACTCAGAAGTATCTCCTATAAAATCCTCCTTTCTTGTCTGTTAAACTCCATACCTAAAGTTTGTAACACTGCAAGCTGTGGAAGCAGAAATAACACCACTATGACATCACCAGGGTTCATATTCAGACTTGACAAAGCTACCCCAGTACTCCCCATGATGACTAAACTAACTTATGAAATCAGTGCAGCGCCCCTTTAAGAGGTCATCCGAATATATAGAATAGGACACTGTCTATGGATATTTATAAAACTCAGGAAAACAGTAATCAATCTTGTGTCAGCTTTTTGAATCGGTCATACAAACCAGAATGAGGGGAAAATTTCCATCCAAATTGGAGTGAGGTTACAGAGATGAGATTCTTCATGAACTGCCAAGTCAGGCAGCATTCCAGACTCGGAGCTGTAACTCTGCCTTATTCCTCCAGAGACACTCCTACACTGGCAGGAGGATTGACGCCACGCAGCGAAACAGACCTTTGAAAAGAGTGTCCTCCATCCCTGTGAGGGTTAAATCTGGTGAGGACTTGCATAAGTGAGAATAAGTCACATGTCAAGACGAATGCTAGTAAACACCAGAGAGGTTTAATCGTGTTTGTCATTGTAGATATGTAAGGATGAATTTAATTATAGCTTAATTCCATCTTCACATGCAGAGAAAAGCAGCTCATGAGAATAACAGAGTAAGGCGAGTTTTACACGCACTGTCATGATTAAAACACAATGTTTTTAGTGTTGTTTGTTGATCAGTTGATCCGCCACTTCAGTCCAGTCAACTTTAACATCTCAGTGTTGAATATATTGTCATTTTTCACAGATGTTCACGTTTCCCACGGGGATGCACCCTTATGACTTCTGTCAGGGTGATTCTTTGACTTTTCATCTAGCATGTCATCAAAGATTTTCACTTTTCAGCTGAAACATCTCGAAATCTACCAGACGGGCCGGCACTTAGTGGTACCAGACGATACGCTTTGGTGATCCTATGATTTTTCCTCTAGCAACAAGATTCACATGTGTGTTTTTGAGTGAAATGTCTCAACAACAGTTGGATGCAATCATTTCCTCATCAGGATGAATCAGTAACTTTGTTTCCTTAACTTTTCCTCAAGGCTATCATCAGGTATTCATCAGGTAAATATTAATTTGTCCAATACTTATGTCCAAACTACCACCGCCTGCAAAACATCCAGCACCCACCTCAGCTCTACTCATGTTTAGTGATACTTAGCAAATGTTAGCATGCTAATGTGCTAACTGAAGATGATGAACGTGGTCAACATTATAGCATGTTAGCATGCTGATGTTAGCACTGAGCCCAAAGCAACACAGCGCTAAGGAGCAGCACCAAGGAGCTGCTTGCATGGCAGGAGACTTGAAGGTCCTGAGAAACTACAGTGCACCCACAAACTATAGAAACGTGGCCCGTCACACTATACTTAAGTGTAAACAGAGTAACAAATCAAATTCTGACTGTCCAAACTCTCAAATATGCTAGACCTTGTGGGCTCTAAAACAATTGCAATCTTTTTAATGAACAGCTTATGAATATGAGATCAAAATCAAGAATCCACAGTCCTGCACAGTAGCAGTTGACTGAGTTGGTGGAGTGAGTGAGTTTGCATAGTGGGCAGCAGCCTGTTACGTGTGGGTTGAGCTGCATACTTCTGACTGAGCGTATATTGTCTCGTGACTGAGACAACGTTGTGAGTTAGACTCACTTCTCCGCCTCATGCCTTAAGTCACGGTTGTGGACCGCGGGCTGCTACTAATATGGAATGACTTGTTAAGTTTTGAAGATGAATTACGTCTCCATGTGATCTCACAATGGCACATCAGGGCCCCCTTTCTCCAGAGCACTGTATCCCAAGCTCTTGTATCCTGCGTCTTCCATAACAAGTACTGAATGAGACAGAGCGCATTGTCTTCTTTCTTGGATCCCCTTTTCTCAGAATTTCCTTTGAATTTGCATGAGGGACCTCCCTTTGCTTTTCAAAGCAACAAAGAGCTCTATCAGGCATACAGCAGTTATTTGGCAGGCCTCTCATCCTCTCAAACAGCTCAGCACAGCCTCAGTGTTGTCAAATTCACTCAATTTCCAACCAAGACACATAGAAAAAATGGGATACACAAATTCTGAACTGCCTTTTATTTCCCTTTGAGATGCATCTGTTTCCTCTCTCACATAATTAGAACCCATTAGAGACCATCATGCAACACAATAGTTCATAAATATTGATTTTTATGGTAAGCAGTTGTCTCATTAAGATGCTTAAATTAAAACAGGGCACAATTACGCATATCCATGGGTGTATAAATTGAATATTTAGATCCTCTTTGCTCTATTCTCGTCAGCTAGATTGTAAACCACTCTACCTGACAGTATTTACAGTGCTGTTGTGTTTTAAGCAGGTTGCTGGCTTTGATGCCTCTGCTGCAGTGAGTGGTAATGCCAAACTCCCCCCCCCCTCCCCTCCTCCCCACCTCCCATAGCTAAGCCTTGTTCTCAGCCAGTGCCAGCCTCCAATATCTGAGCTCATCCCACCCGCTCTGCAGGATCTAGCGCCAGCCCTGCCATGCACTGCAATCGAGAGTGGGTGGCATCACATGGCCCTTCAGCCTGCCTTCTGGGTCTTGGCATGGAGGAAGAGGGACGTACGCACACATAGACAGGCCTCTGTGTGATTAGGACTGCTGCTGCTGCTGCTGCTGCCGCCGCCGCTGCTGCTACTGACCACATCTATCCCTCTTTTTTCTGTGGATTATTTCCACTGAGTCTTAAAGTCAGCGATGCCCACACACCTCAGTGGAGCAGAGACCCTTTCCAGCCCACAAAGCCTCCCACGCTCTAGACTTTGAGTGTATCTAGGTTGGGTGCACCAATCAGCGCTGGGTAACACCACCCACCCACCGCCTCATCCTCATCTTCCATCTCTTTCACACGCTGTACTGTACTTTCTCTCAGACAATGCATTCAAAATAACTCATGGCTACAGGTCCTGGCCAGATACCTGACTTCATTATACGCGCAGAGCTTCACCTGGAGATTGGGTGCACAGGAGCTGATTATCCAAAGAAAAGGGTGTGACTAAAGACATAAATCAGTCAAACTGAAACCACCTCTTCCGCCCCCACATCCTGTCTATAGGGTGATACCAGCAGAGGTGTGTTCTTCTCACTGCTCATATAACTGACTGTACTTTGCCCCGCATCTGCAGCAATATAACTCACTACGGAGGGGAAAACGTGTCATTTTGAGAATGAGCACGTGACTGAAAGACATGCAAGCCAGAGAGAATATGTGCCTCACCCACGCAACCAGCAAAACCCGAGATCTTTCTTGTAAGACAGTGAGATATGTGTGAATTAGCTCAGTCAGTGGTCTTCAGAGGGACTCTAGTAAGACTCTACTGTTGCATGATCAGAGGCTCCACTATCACGATGAGGAAAGATATAGGAATTTTATATTTAGGAGCTCTCCTTGACAACAACTCCCTGCTGACGTTCGAAGCTTAAGACATTAAATACAAACACAAAAAAACTAACCATGCAGAAGTCCGTCATGTTGCCACACAAATATGAAAAACAATCTCTGGGAACATGCCGGCTGTGATGGCACACCAAGTTGTGTGGTGGTGCCAGGGGTGGCAGCTTGTCTGTTTGTGTAGCGTGGTGTGCTAGTAGCTCCAACCTGCCCGGAGACAGGAGGTGTACAGATTGAGCAGGGAGAACACCAGGCTCCTCATCAAGAATTTTAATGCTTTCGTTCCTTCTCTTCCTTCCTGTCCCACTCCATCGTATGATTCACTGCGAACAGGAAAGGCCACGCCTGTGATCTCTGCTGGTGTTGGTGGGCGCACTCAGCTAAAGAGGGGGATAAAAGCATGTTGGCAGTGATTTTGCAGAGCAGCAAATGCAGATGGATGTTTGAAAGTCTGCTTTTTGTGTGTGTGTCACGTGGAGTTAAAAGTCCACTTTGCACAGATGGAGGCTGCAGCTTATCATGAATCGTCCATTCTTCTAAAGTTGCAAGTGCACTGGGTACATACAGGAAACTTTCAGCACAATGTATCAGTCTACTTGGCTTGAAATACTATAAGGAAGGAAGGAGTCCCCAGCATTTGACGCCCCACCCATTCGTTACCCCAGCAGTTACTGTAAATATTTGCATGGGTGAAATGAGGGAACAAGGTGTACTTCCTGTTGCAAGAAAAATACCAAACCACAGGCTTGTGAGAAAAGGCTGTGTGACTGAGGAATATTGCTCTTCCCACAATCTATAGTTCAAATATTTTGCAATCACAAATGAGGAACTTTAGAGTATATATATGGCATTAAAGACAAGCAGTGTCAAATCAATACACTCGTTGTATGTTGCATTTTGCCTCCACTACTTAACTTGTTATGAGCTTTAGCTTATGGTGGCTAATGTTAGCTAATGCTGCTGACTTTTTCCTAACTTAAAGGAACAGTTTGGCAGTTTGGGATTCACTTTCTTGCTGAGAGGTGGATGAGAAGGTTGAGACCACCTTAACATCTATATGGTATATGCATATATGGTATTAGCTAGCTAAGCTAGCTTTGGCCACAGGTAACTAAATCCACCTACTAGCACCTCTAAAGTTCACCAATTAAAAGGCATTAATGGCTCCTCTACTTTTATACTCTACAATGTTTTAGCATTTATTATTATCCTAAAATGTGAACAACACAGTGTCACTTTAACAGCGAAGGAAATGAGCACAGAACAAATTGTAGCTGCTTATTTTATGAATTTATTTCCAAATGTAAACTTCACTATTTCATGCATACAAGTTATGACAACATACATTATTCAACAATCTGTTATTTTTCATATTTGCATAGGACATGGTCACAATATATTGTCTAACATGTAAAAAATAATGCCATAAAAAGGTACAGCAGAGCAGCTAAGACCAGCACATTAAATGTGTGTAGAATCCGAGGAACTGTACAACTGTAATACTTGAATGTAGTGATTTTGGTTTACTGAAAGAAAACAAAAAACAGAAAAACAAAACTGCACCTGAAGGTTAGATTGAGGTCATTGAAGAATGTACTGGCCATAGCTGAGTCAAGAGTTATTTACAGATTAGATTATATTGGTGCTGAGAGGGGAAACAGCACCATGGAGTCACTACAACAGGCAACTGATGGTGATGGGCAGAGGAGAAACGCACAGAGGTATCAAGAGAGCAACATTACACTGAGGAGGTACATTGAGGACAGACAGGTACAGGAAACAGAACCAAAAGGCTGGTGAGAGGCTCTCTTTGTAATCAAAGGGAGGGTCATTCGCAGCACCCTGTGCCGCATAACCTGAAACTAATAACTCCTTTGAGGGCAAAAAAAAAAAAAAAAAGAAATAATCCAACGCTTGAGCAAAACTTTTTTGTCAGCGTGCATTTTTAAAATAAAGAGCCGCACAGTGTCAGTTCAGGCAGTCAAGCGAGACCACATGGTCAGCGAAGGGTACAGACAGATATGGTCTGCTATGCTGCATGCTCCTACTCACTCAGTCTCTTTTGTTCCTCGTCTTTTTAGTCATTCAGAACGTGTTCGCTCGTGTGACTAAATGAGCTTTGTTCATTCAAGTGATTTTTTTTTTTTTTTAAAAAGAAAACAAATGACAAAGTCGCTTATTTGAGATGTAGAAAAGGTCCATATTAAGCACAACATCCACTTGATCAACACTTAAAGCATGTAATGTTGAACCCAAGGTGGGTTGGGTTCAAAATTACTGCAACATTCATCTATCCCTTCAAAGCCTTTGGTAACAACGTGTGTTGAGCCTCTGATGAGCTCCTTCTTCTCACTGCACAAGAACCGCTCTCTCTCTCTCTCTCTCTCTCTCTCCTGTAATTATCCGCACCTTAAAAAAGCCTCAGGCCTTTGTCATGAGGGAAGACATGCTCTGTGTGTCCTAAATATTATATATCATAACGTTTTTTTTTTTTAAATATTGCATGTATGTTGTTCATTCGAATTGGCTTAGTTTACACAAAGAGCCTGAAGAGAAGAAAGGAGAGTTTGAACCTGGGAAATGTCGACGATGAGAAACGTACCTTGTGCACAACTCACAACGTGTAAAACCTCACAGTCAAGACAGACTTCTATTCATAACCTACAAAAATGCATCGGGTCGATGTAAGCAGCACATTTATAGCAAATGCAATTCTCAATCCTTTGGAATGGTTGGGCGTTCATTATCTTTAAGATTGTTTATGTCAAAAAATACCTGTAATAAGCCATTATACATTGCTTGAGTATTGTACAGCAAAACAAAAAAAGAAGAAGAAGAAAAAAATTAAATAACAAGAACCAAATGAAAACAAAGCTACACAATCAAAATGTTTACATAAAGCAGAAAAGAAAATATTACTGTACATTACATAAAAACATGTCACACTTTAAAAAACTGTACAAGTTTGTTAAATGTCTGATAGTAGCTAGGTTGTTTTTGTTTGTTTTTTGTGTGTGTGTGTGTGTGTTTTTTTTTTTTACCCACATTTGTATCATCTTTATGAAGTTACCATTATAGTTTTGGCACACAATTGCATCGATCATGCTTGAACGCTGAGATCAGTCATGAAGCTTGTTGAGACGGTCTGATCAGTGATATATTCATGTAATTAATATAAACTTCTTAAATAAGACTGTTAGTTCTTTACATACTAGGCAACAATCAAGTCGTTTTAACGTATTTTGTTTTACAGTTAGCAAAAAAAAAAAAAAAAAAGATATTAACTGGTACACTGTTAGCATCTTGTAGAAACCTTTCCATATTGTCATTGTTTAAAGTCCTTTTTTTTCCCTCTTGCGGATGTTTGAATCTGTAATCTTAGCGGGATTACAATCGTAAAGTTGGATTTAAAAAATGCTGACATGGAATTTCATAGTAATTTACAGCTGACATCATCCCCCACATAGAAAAGGTTTAAACTAAGACAAATACATAGAGCTCAGTAGGGGTAGGGATGTTTTTCAATATAATATTTTTCAAACATAAAAGAATAACAACAAGGTTTTATTATTTCCTGGAAAGATCCTTTTGTTGAATCTACAACGATGTGCAGGACCCTGACAAAATGGGATGATTATATAAAATGTAGCCCAGTGTTTTGTTTTTGTTTTTGTTTTGTTTTTTTTACAGAAAAAAAGTCTCTTTCTTTCCTTCCTTCCTTCCTTCCTTACTTCCTTCTTCATTCAAGTAGGGGCAAATAAAACCAACAATTATTTGTGCTACTCATCAAGCAAACGTAAGCTACATGATGGATGTTTTAAAAAGATATGAACGTACAACAAAAGTCAAATATTTCAAGAGGTATGATTTTCGAAAAAAAACAATATACAAGCTTAAACATTTAATATGAGACAAAAAAAAAAAAGCAATAATAAAAATTATGACTACATTGCTAACTCACAATGCTGTGGTCTCTATTCTTATGGAAAACTTTCAAAAGAATCTAAATAATCAAGAAAATGACTCACTCATTCTGAAATTGTCGTACATAGAGGTCAGGAAGTTTTAATTTCTTATCGTCGCCAACAGTCCTTTCAGTTTCTGACTTGGAGGAATCTTTTGGATGACAGGTATAACCTGCATCCTGACATCAACAGACTAGTAGCTGTTTCTGATTAAAGGGGTGAACCCCGTCAATGGGGCTAAAGTTGTCTTTTTAAAAAAAAACAAAAAAGTATGGTGCCTTTAAACAGCCCAACCTTAATGCTGTGATAAATTCAAAGGAGTTGCAGAAATGACCTGAAGACAATGGAAAATCTAGAAAAACAAACAACAACAACAAAATAAATCAAACACACTGTACACCTTTCTCCAGAGAGGTTAATAATTATTTGACAACAAAAGTAAAAGTACAGTAAAAATGGACATGTACAAAACTGTGTTCAATGGCCTTTCGTGTTGAATTATTCAAGTAGATTTGGTACAGTGAGATAAAAGTTATGATACACTGCCTGTGGAGGCCTACTGTATGTGTCACCGCTGCAGTCTGGCTGGATGGATAGACTGATTTGTTTACACTGTCACAGTTGGTTTCTTTTCAGATGGTAGGAGCTTCCTGTCGCCTACTGTAAAGTCCTCTGACGCTAAGGGTCAAAGACATTTAGGAGAGTGTCTCGCTGAAAACAGCTCCGGTGCTTACTAAGACGTATAGCAGGACTGCACAATGTTATGAAGACATTATAGGCAGGAGCCGGGCCCGCATGGAGACGTTCCTGTGTTTCCAGTGTGGTCGGACACTGACCGGCAGTGAGCACTAAGCACCCAGGAACACAAGTCGGGGGAAGGGGTGGGCGGGCTGGCTGGCTGGCAGACATTTCTGTGCAGCAACCGATGTTACAACAAAATCCACAGACTGTCCTGTATCTGCTTTGCGGATGTTGACCCTGAGGTAAATGTGTGCAGATTATGGATTAAGAAGTGATTAATGGAACCTGTTTGAGGGTGAGCTACTCAGATTTTTTTGATTTTTTTTTTTTTTTTTGCAAGCTATACTGTAAACCAAAAAAGTCAAAAATTGCCTCTAAAGAAAAAAAAGTCATGGTTAGAAACCACAAAAAGCTGCTCAACAGCAATTTGAAGGATTTGTTTGCGAAAATCAAAGTTTCTTTTTTTTTTTCTTCCAGTAATGGTAAATGCAAAACCCTCTCAGTGCTTCTTTCACTTAGAGTTGCTGATCAGTGGCATTCAAAGTGTCATCTTGCAGCCTGGAAACTATGTGAACATCTCACAGAGGATTGTTATTCTTATTTAACATGTGGTGTTTTGAGGAAAAACTACTGCATTCAATCTAAATAAGGGGATGTTTTCTTTCTGGAGGATGTGACAGAGCTGATTCTTCACAACTTTAAAGGGAGATGGGTGCTGCGGAGAACGAGGCACAAGGCCCGCCATTCATGAACGTACACCTGCCAGACCGCCTCAAAAAAAAAAAAAAAAAAACCCTCAATGCTTCCAAGGCAAAGTTGTTAACATGCATATAGTGTGAAGCACGCGACTGCAGGGGCGAGAGTTGGTAGGGTGAAGCTAGCACATGCAAATCATGATGACAACAGTCTGGAGGAGTCTGACAGGACCAAATACATGGATGAAAGTATTTCCGGGCCGAAGCATTAAAAGAAAATGTAGGCATAACACAGACTGGCTGGGCTGCAGCAGTTTTGATAGTGGTGCCCGTTTCCATGGAAGGTTTACTGTGCCTTTTGCCTGACTTATTGAGGCATGTCTGTCTAGAAACACAAGTCAGCTTTCTCACGGGACATCTGAGCTTCACAGGCAGGACGTCATGAGGCTGGTGAGAACTGCACTTTGCTGATATGTTCATTTTGGTTCAGATGTTTTTACAACAGTTTAAAAGCCCCCTTGTTTGGCGAGCGAGAAAGTTTGAAAGCAGCTGTTTAAGAGCTCTGATTTATCGGCGTGAATTTGGAGCGACAGTTTTCCTTGGCATTGTGAAATTTGACTCTCCAGCAGTAGTAGAGGATTTCTCCCTGTGCTTAGGATGGAGTTGGGTATATACCACCCACACTGCTAGCATCGTCTAGGTAGTACTGTTGTTCATACATTTCTCTCTCTACTCTTATCATACAGGTCGGATCAACCCACTAATTACAGCCACACAGTCCCCCCCCCCCCCGACAGTTTTCTACAGTTAGAGGGAGGAAGGGAGTTGGGAAGGAGGAGATGGTGGCGTCTGCGACTGGGTGTCTCCTCCTCTGTGCTGCTCAGCTCGTGATAAACCTCTCCTCTTTTATCAGGACCTGCCCTCTCTTGTCTGTCTATAGCAGATAGCCGCTTTGTTCACTCCGTGTTCCACCATGTAGACGCAGACTCAGCCCGGGCTCTGCCCAACACTCTCTGGCCTACATTTGCCCCCCCCCACCAGGTTAACCAACCTTATGCAATCTGGGTGGCTTGGAGTGTTACTACTCTCTAGGACAGGTAGAGCCAGATGGGTGAGGGAGGACTCCCTGGAAATGGCATGTTAGCACTCCTCCTGCGGTCTGTGAATAGCTTCTTGTGGGATGCAGCCGTTTCCTCCAGGGGAGGCCACAAAAGGCAAAGCCGGGTGGAGGAAAGTGAGCAGGGTGTCTGGCTCTACCTGTGATACTGCCAAACAGCAGCCCCAGGCCTCAATGAAGGGTGGCTTACAAGACTGAATAGAAAGCTTTCATTCACTCTTGTCTTTGGTACTTTTTCCTATGTGCTTCAGAGAGGGATAAACATTGTCTCAACTAAAGTCCCTTTGTGTCCATTTTGTGTGAAATGTCAGCTGATGACACAGCACTTTCTTTTTTAAGAAAAAAGCATGAACAGCTGCTTTGAAACTTAACCGTCTCTATTTAAAGGGTCTAAAGTTTCTCCAACTGAGTATTTTTATAAAAACTGTCAACCAAATATAATCCCGATCCTCCCACAATGCAGATTTACACAGTACATTTCTTTTTTTTTTTTCAAACCCAGTGTAACGGTATTAACGTTGCAGCGGAGGAACAGATGTATTTTTGTTTACCAAGGTGGGGGATTCTCTTAACAAACAGCACTTACATTACAGACGAGCCCCCCCAGAGCACAAGGGAGATCAGGACATGATTTCTGCGTATGATTGAGCGTATGACCGTAGGGCTAGTTTCCTCAAAGGTGAAAACCAACAAAAGAACAAAGAGTGCAAATTGTGTTGAGTGTAAGGCTGCTATATGTGTACTGTATGTTTGTTTTTTTTTCTTCTTCACCGTGTTCATTCTTTCAAGCTAACAAGGCCATCCCTGAGCAGGGCGTAAAATTCAACCCCCGTTGAATTTCAGAGTAAAGTGATGAGTATATTGTGCAGTCAATGTGAGTACTGTTACGTACTGTGGTATTACAGAAATAGCAACTGTCCTGAGGTGTGTGTGTGTGTGTACCCCCTCTCCTCACCCATTCAAAAGAAACAAAGAAAAACATTTTTTTTTTTTTAGATAAGACTTGTCAGGGTGTCTGTTTTTTTCTTCTTCTAAACCTTGTTTAGCTGACTGCAAACATACATTGGGCAACTAGCCATGATCAGAAGCTAAAAATTACAGACATATGGTACAGAATGTAAATATTTCCATCTGGGAAAGGCATTACCTTCTTTTAGGATCACACAAGTAATTGCACTACAATAAGCACTTATGTACAGTATGGTACACCACAGCAAGCGCAGGAATAGCAAAGGGTTGGGGGGGTTGCTGACAACTGTGCAACACAAGTGTTATGACAAAAAAAAAACAAAAAAACAAAGAAACAAAAAAAAAAAACAGGCCTCCCAAGTCAGAGGCAGAAAGTGCGACAGGGTTTCAGTTTAAGGCGAGTTGGCTGGGCTGAGGGCAGGGCTGAGGGCGGGGCTGAGGGTGGGGCTGGAGGCGTCCGAGCGGCTGTAGTCGCTGAGGGAGCTGGGACGTGTGGTACCACCGCTGCCGCCGCCGTGGGGCCTCTTCAGCATGCCGGGCTGGAAATCTGAGTGGCGCCGGGCGTGTTTCATCAGGTGGTCGCTACGCATGAAGCGCTTGTCACAAAGTGGGCACCCGAATTTCTTCTCACCCGTGTGGGTGCGGTAGTGGCGAGCCAGCTCGTCGGAGCGGGCAAACTTCTTGCTGCAGTCAGGCCAGGTACATGGGAAAGGCCGTTCTCCTATGACACACAGAGGAAGGGAAAGTCTTTAATCACACAAGGAGATGGCAACATCACATTAGGCCACACTTTATTCATATACACATTTTACTCACTTACGTTTTTGCACAATGTTCCCAACATTTGTGTGTGTTAGCTCACATGCCCTTTTTTTTTTAATACACCACACTTGAGCATGTTTTTCAGGACTTACAAGCAGTGGTAGTTTTCCACTGATTTCAGATATGGAAGTCTTTTACAAAGAGGAAGTGAGGTAAGACACAAAATACTCATCATGACTTGTTATCTCTTGTTTGCTGTGTGGTGTTTGCAGGGCAGACTTTAAGACTGTTGCGTTAACACACAACAGAAACTTGGGAACTTTGACAAATTTAACTCAAAGTCTCTGCAAGTTGATTTGAACACCGTGGTGAAACAACACATGCAATTAAAAATAACTTTTTCAAACTAATCTCGGGAGGATGGTGGACAGGTAAAGTATGTGTGATTTGTAGTAGATGGACCAAAACATGTAAAATCCACCCATAAGCGCTGTTGTTGAACTGTTTATATACTGTATATACTGATATAAAGTGAGCCTTTTCAGAGCTACTGCTTGTGAATGTAAAATGAAACTAATTAAACTCGTGCACATATTCCTGCGCTCTGATGAGAAAACTGGCACTCGCCACGTATCAAATGGCTCACCACAGTAGGAGATGTGACTCACTGTGAGGTGTTTACAGGTTAACAAGTCATGAAGACTGCAATGCACGACTCATTTGTCATAGAAAAACCAGGCCTGCTAAACAAGACTGTGCTGTTTTCTGCACATGGAAGACTGAGTCAACAAGAAATAATGATCACAAGAGTATTTCTGGGTTTGAGAGGTCAGATAAGGGAAGGCTATCAAATGAAACCGAGATATCTTCAAAATATTTTTTAAAAAAAAAGTAGTGAGCCGTGGGATTTGGGTAGCGTAAATCACCTAAAAATTGACGCTGTGGTGAAGGAGCAGACACAGTTTAATTATCAAAGCTCCAGATGCTAATCACACTCACAATGGTTACCCAGCCCATTTTCCAACATGCAACTATCTGTGACTCGGCACATGGGAAATTACACCCTTCCCCCTCCATCAGGCAATAAAAGTGGGCTTTGACACAAATCTACTCAAAGCCAGATGGCACTATATATCTTGTGGTTTCCTTCCATTCTGATGTGGAAACAGTGTGCATGGAGCCTAAATGCAGCGTTCTGCGTCCACTGCCCAACATGTCTAATACTGTATTCCATTTAGTTCCATTTCAGCGAGTTTCTGCCTGACAATAGATACATCCAGCTTCTAATTTTACCAGTGTGACATTGCAGTCCTATAGCGAAGGGCAGGACGTATTGCTTTAATGTTATGGTTCCTTCCTGAGAATAAGAATGATCAATCATCATGTGTGAGCCTATTCCAGGGATTTGAGGTATGAAAAGGAGACGGCGAGATGCGTGAATGTTTATTGGTGGCATGACAAATGAGCACATAAAAAACAGGCCTGCCAAATGCTTTCTTTGTTCTGTGGCTTCCCTCAGGGCCACAATGGAAACAGTGCTGTTCGCCATCAAACACTCATATGCTACCTGATGCCTGTGAGTCTCAAAAACAAGAACTCGGTGCACTACCAGTCTCGGTCCCTCCTCCCCCAATACTGCATAGTTACAAAACATGCAGACAGACAGAGCAAGTCTAGACAGCCCGGTCTGTGTTCCTGCCCCTGACGCCTCACCTCAGCTCCAGACAAAATCAGTCAGCCCTACCCACAACAGTTCCTGCGGGCTCATACAGGGCTCAAGTGTATGTAAACTCAGTAAGTAGCATAGACATTAGCATAACACACAGTGCACGCAGCCAAAATATCTTCAGTGTTCTCCCTCTGCTGCTGGAGTTAACACACAAAGAAAGAATCCGCCCTGCATGAAGTTAGAGTTACAATTCATGAAAACGAGGAGGCTCTGGCTGGTTGACCCCGTTACACATCCTGGATTACACCCTGGAGAAAAAAAAAAGAGGCAGTTTAACTTTTAAAGGCACTGATCTCACTGAAGAGACTCATGATAGTCTGATTTCATACCTTATTAGCAAGAAAAGCAGCCTGTGCTGCCACCTGGCACTACAAAATGAGTTATTGGCTAAAGAGTGGAGCTAAGCTCTGCGGTCTGCTTAAGGCTCAATAACCAGTGTAACGGATCCAACAACATTAATATTTAACCAGACACCAGAGAGCCAGGCCGAGATATCTAGTCTAACTGCCCTGATACAGTAATGCAGTCATAGTGGAAGCGTCAGGTATCCAACAGCAACTCACTGAGACGTGTCAAATTATTTAGCTCCTTGACTTCTCAGAAATATGTAGAATAAACAGATGCGCTGCCCATTTTCACCCCCCTCGCTAAACTGCTTTTGGCATTTAGGTCACCACTGATATGAATGTGCATTTAAAAGCCCGGCTGTTTTAATGTCAGCCTTTAAAGATTCACTTACGTAAAGAAAAATCGTGCAATGCCCCAATTAATTGTCGTGTTTGTGTGCATGCTGTAAAAAAAAACTATTTCTGGTAGCAACGAGGAGGTTTAGGGAACATACTCCTTCCTCCAGAGTGGAAATGATGATAGGGGCTATTATCCTGTGTGTCACGAGGATGACACCCTCCAAGATATTTCTATAGACTGCAGCTATTACTCAGCATCTCTGTTGAAAGAAGAATGCTGCAAGCTACTCCCCTTACCCTGCTCTTATTCCCGTCTATTTCCAGTATTGTCACAGCTGGGGAACCGTGGCTATTGTGACGCCAGGCCCCACCGATTGGTTATCCCATCTCTGGCAGCGTCCACATCCTGGGAGTGGTTTGTCTTTCTCAGAATGTGACGGTTTTAGAGGGCGATGGGGGTCGTGTTATAAGGGGAACTTTTCCCTAACGAACACAGTGACCCAGTTACCCGTTAAGCAAGTTACATCACGCACGCAAACTGTACCTCTACTAAGCACTAGTGTCCCCCCTCCAAGGAGATGCGATTATGTCACAGGTACTCTTGTTATATAACTGTTCTCTCCGAGGCCACTGGGTCAGTAAATAAACAGCTCATCTCTGCCCGTCTCCCGCCACTTTTCTCTCATTCATATCTGAGAAATTTGGCTCCTCCATTTCAGCAGAAATGGTTAAGAGAAATAGAATCTGAGTACATCTCCCAGGTGTAAGGGATGCTGTCTGCAAAGGTGAGATCAAATCTCCTTTTTGACGTGAGCAGCAGTGCAGGAACTCAACTCGGTCACCTGCTCCAACAACAGCTAGCAGCATTTCAAATAAGAGTAGATAACATTCCTGGTGTGTCCTCAGGCGTGGGCCAAATTCACACAGTGTACAGCCGAAACCTCCGTGTCAGCCTGCCATACGAGAGCTAGAGTAAATAGCTGTGCAGGGCGAGCATAGGGGGAAAAAAAATAAAGTTCCTGTGGATACATCAGAGATCACCTTGAAGTTAACTTTGCGCTGCCTGCACAGTGAGAAGCAGAACAGGAAATATCTTTTACAGAGCTCAGAACAAAAACAAGGTGCACACTAAACCTGCGTGGACATTTACAAGCAAACAGCTCAAGAAGGGAAAGTAAAGCTGGAGTCAGACTGTAGATCACAGCTCATTGGAGTTGGAGCTACCTCACTTTAGCGCTGGCTTAGTGGCACAGTCAGCTTGGCAACATGAAATGAGAGGGGCACCACTAACTCCAGTGGTAGGGCTCAGCACAATCCTGTAATTTAGTTGCATGTTTACAACAGACTATGACCTGTAACCAACCGGGAGCCAGCTACTCTGCCAGCAGACAACCGTTCATGGGATTTTGGGTAATACCAAAATGACTGCTTAGTCCCTCATCAGCATAAACCACTAGAGCAGACAGGGGTTAACCCAACCGTACCCCAGCCGCTCCCTCTACACGCACCATCACACGCCAAGATGATAACATGTGTGTGGAGAACAATGCATATACATTAAGGTGTTTGCAGCACGTCTTCTCATTGTTCACACAGCAGCACATGCAGGCTTCACGTGTACAGAAATAACACCAAAGGCTTACAAAGTTCTGCGGTCTGTAAGATGGAAAAAAAAAAAAAAGGCACTGTCTGATTTGAAACACATCTGAGATCTGAACAAACTGTTTACGTGGCTATTTGTCTATGAAAAATTAACTCAGTGGGAGAGGAGTCAAATTACCGAGAAAATCACTCAGTCAAAACATGTTTTCTCAGAGGCATTCAGAGTTTTCTGCAAACAAGAATAAGGCGTCTCTGCGGGAGCAGTCGACGAAAGATCCTTGGGTGGGTCAGGTGCTCGCGATGAGGACCGACTCAAGCTTGTCAGGAGAAAGCTCAGAAAACAGACAGCATTTGATCTATTATCATCTTTTGTCTTTATTGAGAGGGACCTTGCTTGCCGTTGAATAGCCTACCTCCCCTTGTGGGCCTATAGCTGTCAGGTTGTGAACAATAGCAGCAGCCTCGCTCCCAGCAGGAGAGGCACTCCTGTAATGCATTTCAATCAGACAGGCTGTGTGTACTACCCGTAACTCACTACCCTTGGTCTGTGCTGCAAAGGGCTATTGACATTCAACCAGAGACACGCAGCTGGGTCGAGTGTGACCGTCTGATTCCTGCACATACTTAGCCATACATTACTTCATCCCCTGAACTGTTTAAGGGGATCGCTCGCCTGCATTGACCAGCTCATCACATTTGCCTCAATTAGTTAGAGTGGGCACTCTCTTTCAGCCTTGAGTGCATGCTAAAGCAACCTGCAGCCTTGATGCGTCGCTGGCAGTCTACTCATCTTAAACCGTGGTTAACTAAGGATGTGCACATGCAAACAGCTGCAGCCATTAGTGGGTGTTTACAGTTAACAAAAAAGCAGGTGGGACCAGGGATGCCCCATCATCCGTGACTCTCACTCACGCAGTACAATGCCAGCTCATTTCACTTATGGGGTCTGACATTATAGCTCATAGGGGACAGCCGTCCCTCACGACCCAGCACCAGACAAAGAGCCATAACCCCTGCTAGATATCGAGACGCCTCACCAAGCTGCGATAAGAGGAGATACGGGAGATAGTGCCAGCTGTCCAGTTTTATACATGATGATGAGTGGGAGAAAAGCATTTTCATGCGTCACAGAAAATGATTATGCCCCCCACCCCCACCCCCCCAACACTCCACAAAATGCTCCACATCTCGTGCTGAGGGCCACACCCCCTCGTGTCATGGTCTGCCACAGACTGATTTATCACTCTGAGAAAGGGGACACACCTTACATACCGTAGGGAACAGAAACAGCAAGAGACAAAAACACTCCCTCTGACAGCGATTTTTTTTCAGCCATTCCTCTTTCTATACAAGCTGAGCTGAAAACAACGCAGTGGACACCGTCACAGTCAGAACTCTTAGACGGGACCCTGTGAGTGCCGGGGTGTTCTCCGTTGTGGAGGTCACAGCCCTCCTTCAAACGTTAATCAGATTAGCCGCACATGCAGCTGAATAAATGACCTACATCAATGGAGGGCATTGACAGTGAATATCCTGGTATCTAACCCCACCCCCACCCTGCCGCACTGTATATTCTTCGTCTTTGTACTGCAGATCCCTCCCTTGCATGCGAGATGCGGTTGGAGGTTTTTCACAGTGTTCCACAGGTCTGTATCCTTCTCTTCCTGCCGCTGGTAATCAACACCACGCCACAAGCCGTGGCCCGAGTTCTGGCCTTGCAACACAACACGCTCGAGCACCTATTTTGCTTTGCAAGCTTGGAGAAGGGTGGGAGGGGCTGCTCAGGGAATAGACAGAGCAGCTTTTATAGAACTACTCCAGAGCTAACTGAAGAATACATGAGCCCTGTGGGCCAGTGAAAGCAACGCAGCCATGAAACCGCATGACAGGGGCCTTTCAGCGTCTACCATGCATGCTTGGCTGCTTAATCACAGTTAAATCAGGTCTATATTTCAACATTAATGAGGAACTATCCTACTATCAGCTTTACATCCTATGTCCACATACTGAATAGCATATGGACAGCATGTGCACCCCGCACATGCCTTAAAGAGATGTCTTTCATGGAGCAGCAACCCAGAGGATTAGAACAGTCAAGATGGTGGCTCCACTTTGGTTTTATGTACATCCCGAGGATCAAGTAGATTTAACTAATACCTTGTTTCCACTGGACACATACCGTACTGCTACACGTGGCATTCACGAGCCAACCAGATTTCATTCACAAGACCACCTTCTAAGAAAATGTCTTATCTAACAGCAGCGGAAAACACTAGAATTTGTGCATCAGTAAATTTATGTGAAGACTAAGAGTCTGCAGCTGTGAACTAAATTTCATGTCTGTCAGGACATTTCACTCAACTCAACCTCATATTTCAACCTCATAGTCATGACCAGAGTCATTTGGATTCATCATCTTGGGCTCATGAATGTTTGTACAAAATTTTGTGGCAATCCATCACATAGTTGTTGAGATATTTCAGTCTGAACCAAAGCGGCGGACTAACCAACATGGCACTAGCATAGCTACAAACATAACATTTGTATTGTCACCAGAATGGGGAACAAATGGAAACTGTTGAGCATCTCCTGACTGAGGAGTCATCATTTCATTACACGTCAGGAGAAATATGGCTCAACTGGGTGGGATGGTTGGAAATCCTGCTGTGTGGCAGCCAGGTAGACAGACTGACCTCTTGTGCCCCAGTAGTTTTTACCCATTGCTGTGCCAAGGTCAGGCTCAAGCAAGAGCAGGAAAACCCCATCTCCACCCTGCTACCTCATCACTGCCACCAGCCACACAGGAACACTGTGCACTCTGTGTAGCAGTGCAGCCAAATATAAAACCACTGGCAGGACTGCAGTATATATAATCAAAGACTCCTGCTTCTTTTTTCCATGTGGAATTTAGGATAATTTCACGTTTAAAAAAAAAAAAGTGTCATTAACCACAGTTATTCGGCTGAAAATAGAAAGCATGCATGAATAACTGGGTCTATTTGTGCTGCCAGGTGGTGCCACTTTTTTTTTTTTTTAGGGATTTATAGCAATCTCGCTGTATTAGAGGTACCCCCAACAGAACACAAAAGAGGTGCAGACAAAACATCAAACCAACTGTAAAATATGTCATTAGGTTCTTTGTCTATGAGAAACACTGACCCTGTTACTCCTGGTGATTCGAATAGTTTTCGAATAGGTCTTATACACTGACAAGATGGCCTTTTGTGAGACCCAGCTGTGGGGGGCACAGAAGGCCCGGGCTGTTCTTTCTGAAGAAGACATGACTTGTAATGAGCTTGTCAGGGGCCATCTCTCCTTTGGAAATGGCAGTCTGCATGACATGACCAAAGCAGAGTAATGAGGCTTCACAGAGAACACCATGTACTCTAAGACACCTCGTGGGAAAGAGGGGATTATGCATCTTAAGACAAAGAGTCCGAAAAGCATCGTCTTAATTTGTTCCATTTAAAAATAAGATTATTTCTGCATCTGTGTGACGTGACTGTGTTTTCCATACTGCAGTATATGTGCATGGGAGCCCCACCTCCCACACCAGGACATCAGACAAAAGCTGTGTGGTAACCTTAGACCCCTAAACTGCAGTGAATTCTTCTCCATCAAACTAAATGCACTATAATGAGCAATTTAAATTCAGCATGTACTCTCTCATGTCTGATATATCCCAGCGTCTGTGTTACACTGTGTCAGAGAAGACAACTGTGGTTTGAGAAGGAACCTAAAATTAAACCACTTAGTCTCCACTAAGGGGACGGGGAACTTTTTAATACCCTTAAAGAGACAGAGTGCCCGGTTACAAGGGATAATCCACAGGCCTCACTCTCACAGTTTTATTACGTAGTTCGCAATGAAAACCTTTAGACCAGGTTCTGCGCTACAGTGTCTCCTTAAAAACACATTTCTGTTGAGTTTTTCCAAATATAGATGTTTTAAAGGCTGCAAATGAACTTTTATTCACCCCCAGTTCCTGTGGAGCGACTGCTAAAGTTTCATCAGATGAATAGCTAAACAAATAAAGCTGAAACCATCTATGGCAGATGAGATATGTAAATAAGGGTAACTGACACTTAACAATGCTTTGGTAGTTTGAAAAGGCGACGTGACTCATTGAGTTTAACTTTGTTTTGTTTTTTTCAAAATAAAAATGATGCCTCTCACAATACATGACTACTAGGTGTAGTTCATTTGGAGCTAGTAATGGGATTGATTGTTTTTTTTATGTGCTGTAGACATTGCATAAGAAATACAGTGTAGCTCAAGTTTCAGCTCTTTTTACACTCACACAAATCACACACGCGCGCAGATTGCAAAAGCTGGGATGATGAGGCTTTGGGCGTTACAGAAGTCAAGTAAGGACGCCTTGTCCCTGGCTCTTTGTTTAGTGTCTATAACAGTGTTTCCCCCCTCAATTAGATAGCGGTGTTTGGCTTGGACTGACTGGGCTGGAATCCATTCTCTCCTGACTCTGCTAGTAGGGGCTGAAAGGAAGCACACTGCGAGAGTCTGGCTCTGTGAAAGCACTGCAAGGTTGGCTGAGGCAGCCCGCCTGAACTCTCATGACCCACATTCTGGGGCTATCCAATCAAACAAGCAGAAAAAAGTCATTATTATCAGAATTTATGGGACGCAAACCAATCGTGAAGCCAGACACGGGAGCATATCTAAACAGAAAGGCAGGCGAAAGGAAATGCTTAATAGGCATTCAAGGGCAGGGCTAATACGGAGCAATAAAAGTGCACTAAAAACACATGGTCCGGGCTGAAGGGAAGCACACGGAGGGGCTGGAGTCTGGCTCTCTGAGAGACACTGCTGCAAGTTTGGCTGAGGCAGGGCAGCTGAACTGAGATGACTCACGTTCTGTGAGCATCCAATCAAATAAGCGGAGATCGTCCTCATTATCAGGAATTACAGCACCCAAACCAATCACAAAAGGCAGACACAGGAGTGCATCCCAAAAGAAAGCAGAGGCTTAATAGGCAAATGAGACGAGGGCAGGGCTGATGGACAAAAATAAAACTGCACTAAAAACACACGGTGCAGGAGACACAGGCATTTTGTTCGCTTAAGGAAGTCATTTGACTAATGATACTTGACTATTATGGACTCCTGTCTCATGTGCATGGATATGTCAGATCAGATATTGTTATACTATATAAGTATTCTCTGTTATATACACACCACTGTAGTCAGCACCAAGCTGCAGCTGACAAATCTCAATAAGCATGAATAAAATAAACAACACTATCAAGACAGGGAGGACCACAACACAACAGGCCTGCAGTCTTCAAGCTTGCACTTCAAATTTTATTGTTATTCAACATATGGCACCCATATGAAACTCTTAGCAAATGTAGTGCTATAAGGAAACACAAACCAATCACAAAGCAAGGCAGGAGGTTGTATCCTAATGCGAAGGCGTGTGAGAAGAAAAGCTTAATGGGCAGTGAGACAAGAATTTACCCCCCCCCCCTGTAAGTATGGATCACAGATTTTCTAATATAATAAGACAAATGAGGAGCGAGGCGGCTCAAAGCCAAGAAGGCATTCAGCATATTTTGAATCCAGTGCAGAGCAGTGTAGTTTCTCATGCTCACCTCTCTGAGGAATGAAATTTCCTATATGACTCAAATGTGGGTCAAGTTCACACAAGAGGCGTTTCGTATGTGATCCAGAGTGCAGTGTTTTTGTTTCTGTGTTGTCAGGCTGATGTGTGTGTGTGGTGTGTGTGTGTGTGTGTGTGTGTGTGTGTGTGTGTGTGTGGGTGTGTGCATGTGAAGAATAGAGGACAGCGGTGAGGAGGAGGAAGAGGGGAGAGGGGGGGGGTATAGATGCGGTCTACAAAGCAGAGAGGCCTCAGTCGAGGCTCAACTAGCTGAGTCTGCTGGGCTGGCCAGATCAGCTGGCGGTCTGTCTAGCGGGTGTGGCACATCACAACAAAGGGCTTTGGGCAGACAGGCGACTGCACAGCTCGTATCAACCCCCAATTTGAGTCGATTTCACATCTTTTAACCCCTCTCTCTCTCACCCAGTAGTCTATCCTGCGGAATCCAAAGAGCTAAATATGGAGGTATGCTCCGTTCAGGGGGAAGTCAAACGTTATCATACGGCTGACCTGGAGCAGCACGATCTGCCGTTTGCTCTGCAGTGTGACGGCACACTTTCTGGTGGGGGGGTTGAAAACTTTTTTTTTTTCCTTTTATGTATATGCATGCCCATCCGTGTCAGCGGCTTATCGACATGTCTTCTGATGCGGAAGATTTTTTTTTTATTATATTATTTGTCGTCATGGAAACCAAAGTTGACTTTAATGAACGCGCGCAGAAATCCGATCCGTGTCATTTTTTTGTGCGCTCTGCGTTTGCACTGCAGTTTCGGTTTGTACTGTCCAATGCGGGGGGGCGGGGGGAGAGTGCGGGGAAGAGGGGAGGGGAGGGGAGGAGAGGGAGGGAGGGGGGTGCATCGCAAGAGGAAAGCAGTGACAAAGCTCGGAGACTTGAGTGGGAGTGGCACTATTTTCGATTCCCTCCTCCCCGAAATTAAAAAAGGACATTTCACAAAGTTCAGTTCACACAACTCAAGAGGAACAATGCAAATTATTAAACCATGCACCATTTTTCTCTCTCTCTCTCTCCCCCACCACCACCTCCTGCGATTGTTTCCTTTCAGTTTGGATCCGTGAATATTTACACACGCATGACTCGATGAAACACAGCAGTCAGCCAGTCACCCTCCTCTGTAACAAATATCGGTCTGAGTGTAAATGAAACCAAACTTCTTATCAGTATTCTCACTTTTAATAATCCCGTCCGGTGTCATTTACAGGCATGGGAACCACAATAAGTCACGGTCACAGCAACAAACATTTGCATCCAATGAAACTGACCTGTATGTGTCCTTAGGTGGGCTTTGAGGTGGGATGATTTGCCATAAACTTTTTCACAACCTGAATAGTGGCATTTGTGCTTTTTCTGAGGCGATTCTTGCTCAGTTCGACCTCGCGATCTTTTGCCTCTTTGTTTGAGCGAAGGATCGGAGATGGTGGTAGGTGTGGCAGAGTTTCCATCATCATCATCATCTATGAGGTTCGGCATGCTCTCATCCTTTATTTTTGCCTGCTCGGCAACATTGTTGGGAGTCTGCTGGTTAAAATCCGCCAGGATCCGCGCCACCACAAAAAGAGAGGAGTTATCTTTCACCAAAGGCTCTTTAATTTCCTCTCCGTTCTTGGAGGAGGACGGGATTTCTGGTTTAATCTCCCTATTCCCTTTAGGAGCGTGAACAATTGCACGACTGGACATTGAAACAAGGCACTCTGCTGCAAAGTGATCCATTTTGTCTTTGAAACAGCCCCCTCTGCTTCTTAATGACATTCAAAAATAAAATAAAATGAAATGATGGCGTGTGAAAACAAAAAAAGTACTTGTTCCGTGGTTCCCTTTGTGTGGTGGTGGTGGTGGTGGTGTTGAGGAGGAGGAGGTCGTTCTCATCAGAGAAAACTGACTTTATGATCTTACCCGGCTTTCCAATATCATCATCCTGTGAGAGAAACGCCTCGGACAAAAATGCAGACAAGCCCCCTCAGAGGAAGGAAAAAAAAAAAAAGAGAAGAAACCCAATGTCTTTGTTTAGTGCAACGACGCTGGAAAGAGGACCTCCACAAACTTGGATGTGTTAACTCCCATCGCGGCTACAAACACTCTCCAGCATAGTGAGTGTGTCTCCTGAGCGCCTGTTCCTGCTGGTTGTATCCATGCTGGGGGCGTGTCGACCGGCAGCGCTCGGCGAGCATCGTCAGCGAAGGCTCCGCTCATTCATTGGGTACTGCGTGTCCCCAAATGCACCGAACAACACGAGTTACTTGAGTTTCACCACAGGTTGCCTCCATGCATTCAGATGATGTATCTCACGGGTGACACAGTTATGCACTGCGGAGACGTTTTTGGGGGGAAGAATACATGCAATAAAAGTACTGACGTTTCAGGTTGGGTGGGTGGATTGGTGGTGGTGGTGGGGGGGGGGTGGATTATTTTGCAGCATCCTGTCCAAGCCTGCATGCATGCATGCACACTGTGAGATTTGTGTAGCATTTGTTAAAAATAACGTGTATGCTGTTGGTTAGCGTTTTAATAAACGATTAATTCCTTGTTATTCTACCGATTCGTCGTCAGGAAAGTATGTCAGCCCAAACTGATGTCTTGTTTGTTTCATCCAAAGTCCAAAAATATCAAGTTATTTAATTTGCAATGATACAACAGACAGAAAAACTATAAACCCTCACACTGAGGAAGCTGGAGCTGGAGAGTATTTGGCATTTTTTGCTGTAAAAACACTATCTAGAATTAATAATTGCTAATCAGATTTATTATCTCTGATCCATTAATTGATTAATCAACAGATCATTTCAGTCCTAAAATAAATATACAAGGAAGATGACTTTTTTAAAGATATTACTTGATGGTAAATGATTACTGAAGATTTAAATTATAGCAATCTCCTCTTTATACATTTAATGTGCAACATTAGGATGTCTTTTCAGTGGAGAAAACGAGCTCTAGTGCCGCTTACTGTACATGCTAGGAGATTATTATTGGCCTCTATGTGACTCTAAATGGTTTAATAGTTAATGGTTTTTATTACAGAGGTGTAGTACTTATAAATCTGGGTGATATAATAAAATAATTCTAATCCTAACCAGGGTTTAGAAATGTTTCCCAATGAATGTATCCTCTCAGACTGTGATGAGTGGAATCTCAATAAAAGCCATTACACTGTATTGACTTCCCGAGTTACATATAATCCAATCACAAATGAGGAAATGATAAAGAAAAGCACACAAGCCACAAAATGACTTTGAGTCAAGTGAGTTGTCTGCAAAAAAAAAACAGGGCTGCATTTCATCATTAACAGTCCCTAATACTTTGAATATTATTGTGTCACCTTCTTGGAGCGAGCAGCACACTCTGGGGCCTCTGGCCAGCGAGGCTGTGCACCAGTAGAGAGCTCAACCGCCTCAAACTGCCAAATTATTGTCTTAGCGTGCTGAGATTTCACACAGGCAAAATAATTTGTCTTCACAGCCTCTCAGAGGCTTTTTAATCACATTCTAGTCAAAGACAGGATGTAAACACGACAATGTGGCAACAACTGATACATTTTTCTGCAAGTTAAACCTTCTACTTTTTACTGCATTGCAGTCTTAACAGACCGCACTGCTTTGTTCTGTAATGTACACTTCCCTTGAATGCATACATGCAAATACGAAGACAGAAACAGAAGTGTTGCATCATATTTGCACTGCGGCCTTGACAACTCAAAAAAGGCATTTGGGAGTTGCTATATTTTGTGATTATGACCCGTTTCTAAGTGAAATATTCTCATTGTAACACCAACAGGTTTACAAAGATGGTAGCTTCTTTTTCAATGAGCTTGCAATCTACCTCAAAACGCTCCTCAGAGCAAAACCCTGTTGTCTCTGCCAGTTGAAATCCAGCCAGCCACTACAGGCACCATTTTCTCCAATTTATCCTTCAGCAAGAGACAAGTGACACCCTTGTGGAGAGGAAAGAGTCAAAGCTGCGCGATATGAAGGTTTTGTCATTATTCGACAATCATTTATTTCACGGTGCTAGTTTTACGACTGGCTGGTTCGAACCTGTTTCCAGACATCTCGAATTAAATCCATAAAAAGTCAACTTTTCATTAAGTTTCGAGTTAGAAAATTTTAAACACAGAAGCCAGCCGGGTGTGGAAAACAGCATGTCACCAGCTACAAAGTCCTGATGGGAAAACAAACCAGCTCATGCTATTGATTAGTAGCAAAGTCACGCTTCAGTGTCCCTGTTGACCCTGTGCACCTAGATTAACCACTTTTTATACCTCACATTTGTCTGAGATTATGAACATAATAAAAAAGGTACTTTGTACATGATGTTCTCTGTGATCAGTGCTGCAGCTTTCCAGCTCTTATTTACTTATTGCCAAATTAAGCAAATTTATTGAGAATAAGACAAAACTTGCCGATACAGGATAAGACCTGCTTTCCTGCAGCAGCTGATGCTCTCCTGTGAGAATGAATGCACACTTTCAGCAGTGTGCACAAAAGCCTACACTAGAAAGTTCCCAGTGTTCAGTGTGAGGCAAGGCGATGTGGCATTCAGAAGGCCATCTGGCTGTATTATTTTACATATTCTTTCACCACAAAAACGCGGTGTTCTTGTGTTTCATGTGGTGCTTTGGCGATCTTTTCTAACGAGAGCACGACAAGAGGGCATAGTTCCTCTTTCACAGGGTTATTTCCCAGAGCTGTGTAGAAACTGCAAGTGTTTATCAACTCCCACTGGGTGTGAAGCCTGAGAAGGCCAGAGGAGACAGTGAGGAAATCAGCTGCAGCTTATAAAACCGAACCTTTCCAAAGGTAACAAGCAGCTGCAGAAGTGATCATTAACAACAACAACAACAAAAAAAAGAAATCGGGAAGGGAGGGAAACAGTGAAACATCTCTCTCTCTCTCTCTCTCTGTGTTGCTGCAGCAATGTGATGATTCAAGAGACCTTTTGTACATTCCCAAATCCCAGCACCAACCCCCAGTGCGCAGTGTCCAAACAGCACACTGTCTGGCACTGACATAAAGTTCTCAGGCAGGAACAGCAGTTTGATTGGCCTCTTCACTTCTGTTTGTAATGAGAGAGATCCTCTTTAAGCACAGGACAGCCTGACCACTATAACAATCAGGCTGGGCTGTTGTGTCAAGGCCAGGCTCTCAAGGCAGATTAAAAAAACAAAAAAAAAAAAAACAAAGCACTATAAAAGCACAAAACACCACAAGTGGATTTAGATTGTTGGCAGAGTTTTTCCCCCTCACCACAGCAAGCACCGATGTTCACTGGAGGACGCTGACCTCCGGCTTATGACCCGAGCTTGATCCCAACATTTGGGTTAAACATTGAATCTGGTTTCAAACTGTCGTTAACTGTAGTCGGAGCAGTGTATTGTTGCTTTTCATAACCCGATGAATACACACTCGCAGGACTAGACTTCTCTTTTCATATTCAAAGTCTAATTTCAGTTATGCAAATGTAAACAACCAAAAAAAAAAAAAAAAAAAAAAACACCCAAAAAGCAAAGAAAAAAAAACTACAGCTGTTCAAGCCTGTGAGGCTTTACTGAGGCACAGTAGTGCTTTGAGTTAAATGTTAACATCAGCATGCCATTGACAATGCTGTCATGTTGATATAGCAGTTGGCAGTCCATCATCTTAGTTTAGTGTGTACAACATTTGCTGTACTAAACACAAAGTCATTGTTCTTCTGTATACACACAGTCAGGGTTGCGGTTTCTGAGCTAAGCTAATTGCCCACGAGCTGTAGATTCATATTTACCGTATACATATTTTCTAATTAAATTCTTGGCAAGAAAAAATGTATTTCCCAAACTGTGGAACAATCTTTTAAACTATGATTGTGAGGCTTGTGTTTAGGCATAACTTGCCGAGTGCTAACAATGGCCTAGTAGCATGCACACAATGACAGTGCTAACATGCTGTTGAAAGGGAATTTGCTTACCGTGTTCATCAACATAATTTAGTGTGTTAGCATGCTAATATTTGCTAATTAGTACTAAAGATACAGTACATAGAGCACGACTGGGTTTGAAAGGAGCGTCATTAGTTTAGCAGGTATTTAAGTATAGAACAAGTTGATGATCACAGCTAGCATAGCTAAAATATCATTCTTATGTTTCTTTCAAATGGAACTTTATATATAAACCCAGATAATTTATTGACTAAATCTGTCCCTGTGGGCTCACCCAATAAGTTTCAAGGACATTCCAACTTGTCAAACTTCCTGGTAATGGAAATTAACCAACTCTTATCAGAGTACAAGAAGTAATAAAGCACTTGAGGGTGTTTTGGTGCCAAGTCTCTCTGGAGAATAATGCAGACTGAACTTGTGCTTTCATTAATTCACAGATTAAAATAAACTCAAGTTATTTGAATGGTAAGAACTGATACAGAATATATAGTTCTATAGTGTGGTTGCTTATGAGCAGACCTTTCTCTTTCTTGTTCTACTGCAAAGCTTAGTCATCCTGTGTCGTACGACAGTTGGGCCCCATGACTAATGATGACAAAACAGGCTGCAAGACACCTGTATAGAGGATCTCGGGATTAGTCAGGCACTAGAAGTTGGTCAGGTGAAATATTATTCCTTGTTTGTTTGGCTGAAGAGCGAAAAGAACACCAGATCAGGTAAAGCAGGAATGAATGTACTAATCACATGAGGTGAAATGAGTCAGTCAGGCGTTGCTGAGGTGGGTAAACAAGTCCAAACTACATGTTATTGTAACAAAGTGCAACCTGCCTGCTGTTGAGCAGGCTATACTTGTTACAGTGTACTGGGTCCTTATCACTAAAACTTTACTGTCATAACATTTTCCTTGGACACACAGAGTACAAACATGATATTGAGTAAAGTGAAAGCCAGTGAATGACACATGCACAGATAAGATCACATGACTGCCTTTTCAACACTATTCCCTAGATTCACCAGGAAGGGTTTTTAAGGTTATTTTGTTGTGAAAATTGTTATTTGATATTTGATTTTAACCCACAAAGGGCAGGGTGTTCTTTTCAGGTAGGTGAATAATTTTTCACTGAAAAGAGTTTTTTGAGCTCTTGAGTTTTTGATTTCCATCAGGGATATGTTTAGTGGGAGGTAATGAAAAAGTTTGATATTTGAGGGGAAATGCTCTTTCTTGCTCTGCGTTAGAGCAGAAGATCAATAATTCCTATGTCTCTATGGTAAATAAAAGGCTACAACCAGCAGCTAGCTAGCTTAGCATAAAGACTGGAAACTAGCTGCATGTCTCAGTCCGAAGTTACAAAATCCAACTAAATACACAACTACTTAACTTAAAGTCTGATTTGTTTTAACTGTGCAAAAACTGCACAATACAAGTCTGATTTTACTTGAGGCTGTTTCTTAGGCAAGGACTATGACTTCCTGTCACACCCAGCCAAGAAATTGTTTGGCACGACTTCCTGCAAAACCACAAATTGCTGTGTTTACACAGATTAAACAAATGAATTAACTATTAATTAGTTTGCTTTGCTCTGTGGTGATAAAAACACAGTTTTTCTTATTTACAAGCGATGAAAACATAGCTATACATATCATATTCACTTTCTGCCATATTCTGTAAATAGAGCCCCCTAAATTTGACACACTGGACCTTTAACAGACAAATGTGTGAGGGGAATTGGCTTCAGGTTCACAGATGATCTGTAAAAACTTTGTGTAAACAGCTTGTATTTTCAGGCATGTGCACACCTGTGCAAGATGTTCATGTGGGGAAATCTCATCTATATGCAATGAGGCATAGATATGTACAGTTTGGATAACATGTCAGTCCAAAAGCAGTCCAGGACAGGTTGTATAGATCGTATCATGAAGCTTCATCATGCGTCTTCAGCAACTACTAGTAAGTTGAGATGGGGAGGAAGATGAGGAAGGACTGTAAAGTATGGTGATACAACAGACTACACCAGTTCGCAGAAGGGTGGGAGATGTTGTTTAAGATGGAATTCAATTTGGTCGTCATCCTCCCTCTGCCTGTGCCTCCAGGCTGTCCATGTTCAGCCACACAACAGAGGCATCCTTTTTCACCAGTATGTTAATCCTGCCTGCCTCCCCCGCCTTGGTGCTGCCTCCCTGGCACACGACCACAGAACAGAGTCCTGCCCAACATTCATTGATAGAACATGCTGAACTGTCTGTTGCATAAATTGAAAGACCAACAGCCCTTTCAAGACGACCACTGTGTGTACGCTATGACGTGAACGTGACGACTGTCATGCATGTAAAGATGAGTTCATAATCACAAGCTAAAACTGACGTCACACAGTTGACCTTAGGCTGACGCTCAGCTATGACTATGTACCGGCATCATTGTTCCTTCACATCACAGCGTGGTGGCTTTGTCCGCGCCACACAATACAGCTCAAAAGAGCAAAGTGAAGCGGACACAGTTTTGTTTTCGCACCCATTTGCTGGTCAGTAGTGGCCCCATTCAGAATGCATTGATCAGTGCAGTGGCCGGGGAAGGGATGTGCCTCGCAGGCACTGGTGAGGGGGACCTGACTATGAAATACACCATTCAGCTGGATGGTGAGTCCGCAGGCGCTGCATTAACTCGTCGTGCTGATGCCAAAGAGCTGAAGGTCTCTCTTTTTCTAAGGCTATTCAACAGAGGCACTTAAATGGCAGGTCATCCATGAGGAATAAACCTGCAGCACGCTCGAGTCTACGCAAGACTATCTAACTAACTGTTCTATCTATATTCACTTGGTCAATAAAATGCCATACAACAGTTCACAAAAATGATTTTAAAAAAAAGCAGCAACTCCTACAAAATTGGAGAGGCTGGTACCTGCAACAATAAATCAATTATAGCTTGCAATTAATTTTGTGCTGATCCATTAATTGCACATTTATAATATTGTGCACGCTGTGAACTGTTATTACTTGTCAAACACTTGCACATTTCTGACAGCTCTTTCACTTTAGAATATATTGTATATATTTTAATACTTAATTTATCCTTCTTATATTTAATTATGTATGTTAGAATGTAACAACACCAAGACAAATTCCTTGTACTGTAAGTGAAAACTTACTTGGCAATAAATCTGATTCTGATAACTGACTAATTAATTGTGGTGGTGGTTCTATAAGTATCATATATTATACATAGTATCATATATTTAGGTATATTAATTGAAATCTTTTGTATACATATGTATAGATGGCTATAGTTTGACCGCCTTTGCTGCTTGGATCACAAGAGGAAAACTACTAGCAGTGTAAAATAACTTTCTAAAGATAGACAGAACCTAAAGCAACTTCAGTTATACTCACAAAAAAAAAAAAAAAAAAAAAAAACGCATGGTCTTGTAGGTCCTCTGGGAAAACGCTTTACTATGACTGTCTGTACTTAAAGCCAGACTACCAATTAGACCACTGGATGACATAAATAAACATATGTGACTTCTTGTGTCTCCTCTGCCCTCACTTCACTTTTTGGAAGCTCGTTTGTTTTTCTGATTTGTGCATTTCCTAGTGAGATAACTCCTGACAGTCTTCCCCCCCCCCCCCCCCTTAACTTCATTTGATTTTTTTTTTTTTTTTTTTTGGGCTTAATTTGGGTGCAGTTGTGCACAGTTTGCGTGCATTATCATCGGGCCTGTAATTTGGAAAGATCTTATATACTGCCTAGTTAAAACATCTATGTGGTGGCGGCGAGAGCTCAAAAGGAAAATAACGAGGTTGTATTTCAAAACATAGGATTTCCAAAAAGGGGTACTGTTACATCACATGACCCTTTTTTTTTTTTACCGCTACGACCAGAGTGAGCTCTTAAAAAGTCACCGAGTTCACAAGTGGGCGAGGCTCCACGCAGACTGAAACGGTGCATGCATAAAGCCGGGCAGGCGGGCAGGCAGGCAGACCGCGGGGATGCGCACTGCGCGAGGAGGGGGGTACGACATGAAATGCGAGAAGTTGAAGCGTCTCCCTTAAAAAAAAAACAAAAAAAAAAACTTATACGTCGTTTTCTCAACAACGGCCGACGTCTACGACGCAAGACGCAAGTTGTTTATCCTGGTATGACCCCAATGCTGAAGCGAGAACATCCCGTTCCTGAGATATTAATAGCTCCCCTTGCGTCACCAAACTGTGGCGGAGCGCTTTTGCTAGACACGCAACGAAGCCACAAACAGTGCCAGCAACACATTTTCCTCCAAAGCAAACATGGTTATAAAACAGGTAGTCATCATCATTCTCTACCAGCTGTCTGCGGGTGTTACAGCCAATGTGATCACCGCTTTTGTAAGTGTTACGCACGTTGTTATTAAGTTGGTGAGAGAGAGAGAGGGAGAGAGCTGAGACTGGGTGACAATAACTGCAGCCGGTGCACAGTGTGTCAAACTGAATTTAGTTGCTTTTATGCATAAGCGCAGTCAATCATTCACAAAATAAATACTGTAAAAAAAAAAAAAAAATGCACAGTGCAATTTTCCAGCCCAACAATCCCGACACAGTTTGGAGCCAGGAGGAGAGCCAATGTTGTTGTTGAGCTGAAAGCATAGCCTACAATGCACAATAAGCCATATGTTAACTTAGTCCCTTCCCCCAGTCCTGGAGCCAAGTGAGACTACATAGCCTGGACTGAACCGCAGGGAGGGAGGGAGGGAGGGGAGAGAGGTGGGAGGAGAGTTTTTCTGTTGCTATGTTCTCTGGAAGTCTCCTGTCTGGAGGATCTATGGGCAGGCTGATCTTGAGGGCTGACATGGCAATGTTGCATGTAGGTCAGCACCAGTAAAACAATTCAGGCACCCCCCCCCCCCCCCTCAAAGCCCACTGGAGGAGAAGTGTTTTATATACTGTGCTGTGAGTCTTTACCGGTATGTATGGAGAACTGACCGAGGCTGTCTCAGGTCATACGGGCGGTGCTCCTGTTAAACCTAACATTTACTTAATTCATCCTTTCCATACTGTGACCGCATGGCTCCTTCACACCTGCACCCACAAGCACAAAGATTTGACACAAGACGTTACACACGCCTGCATGATGCACGTATCTAAATGCCAAACAAAACATCCCGTGTCCGTGTGTGAAGTTGTAGACTTTTTCTGGAGTTTTCTGACTGCATCACACGGCCGTCACCGGGGGAATGAGGAGTTTCCTGGACTGCCGTTAAAAATGCAGATGACGTTTAACCACACCGACTCCGAAGTTGAGCTTGACAGCTCGTCCTTGAAACAAAAACAAACTCCAGCCAGTTGGTGAAAGGCCATGTGATAAGGTCAAAAGCAAATCAACCCTGAGTCGAGACTGTTTTGTCAACTTCTATTTCCAAGGTGAAGAATCAGCTGAGACTAAAGAAGTGAATAACCGATTGTGTCCTGAGCTTCATGTAACTTAGCATTGATTTTAACTTTTAAATCATAAATCCCTTTCATGAAGTTTTAGTTGATTCAAGGCGCGTGTTTTGCCACAGAGAGTTTCTTTCTTACGTCAGCGTAGTTTCAGCCAAACCCTACTTCCTGTGAGTGTGAGGAAATAGTTTGTTTTTAAGGGAAATGATTTGATTTGCACTGACAACAAAACCTCTGTGGAGATCAGGCTCAAGTGAAACCTCTTCGATGAGACGCTTATACATGCAGCGCAGGAACGGTGCCTGTATTAAAAACCCAGAATAACTTTTGGATCCTGATAATAATAATAATAAAAAAAATCCCTGGCTTTTGAACGATGCCTGATGCACAACATGTGCTTGAATGATGGCTGAGTTCGGCAAGGTTGAAAAGGCTAATGAACAGCAAGAGGACATGACTTCATGTGATTCAATGACTCAATGGCTTTATTTGATTAACTGCATTTCACATACTTGAATTTCATTTCAGGTCCATCAGACTTCATTCACATAATTTCCTTGACAGGACATCTCTAGAATGAAGGCGCTACAGTAAATGTCTGGCTAGGCTGGCTAGTCCTGACTAGATTCAATCATCCGAGTGTTCAGCTTCAGTCAGCTCAGGTCTTTAAAGATTTGTCTGCTCCCGCAGCCCCAGCCGATTACCTTATTGCCATTTGCTTAGTCCCCCACCGCCATCTGTGTTTCAGATCATCCAAGGCAGTTGTAATTACAGTCAAAGGCAAGAGCCCATAGATAATAACAATGCTGCTATGATCAGCAGGATTAGACAGGTGCTTGTCGACTTGGGCTTTTATGGTCTGTAACACACCACGGACAATCAATGAAAGGATGAGAACCTGACAGACTCTTTGTCTCCTGCTCAGATATACTAACAGTGCAATTTCCTTCAATAAACAGGTGTTTATTTTGCATGTCATGGTTGTAGAGCTTTGTCCTGTCACAGAAATATAAACCCGATGATTAGTGTGGTAATAGTTGCCTGTTTATGTAGTCACACTTTATCCAGGTCTTGCAAGAGAATCGAAGGGGTTTGTTAACATCATGTAGAGTGTTCGAGTTGTCAGTGTAGAATTGTAATCACTCTCGATGTGAATGAGGCAGATTTTTACACAGGGCATTTATGCAACTGGTTATTTTTTTTTTGCATTTCGATTGAAAAACAAAATTCTGCTTCAGTATTTAAAAAGATAAAGTTTTGTAAGGTTTACTCTTCAAGTTGCGCGCACATTTGGGGCTGCCGTCTTGTGATGTTCTTGTGATGCCTTCAGTTTAGAGCAAGATATCTTGACAAATAATGGTCAAATGTCCATTCTTTTTCCGTGGCTCTGCAAGAGGGTGGTTCCTAATGAATATTGTGACCTTCAAAATTTGTCTAGCACAGACTTAAAGGTTGGAAAGGTTGGAACCTCCTTTAGTGGCACCATCAAACTTCCACTTGCTCAGAAATCTCTAAATATTAAGACCAGTTTTCCATGACGCATACAGAGCACATTCGTGTTCTTGAGCTTATACCCCTCTGTGTCACACATGATGGTTAAATTAACAGTTTTACACAAGTTTGCAAAAGGTGTAAAAAACTAATCCTGAGACTTGATGTTTTTAGAGACAACCCTGACCTGGTGCCACTCTCAGGACAAATATTTAAATATTTAGCCCAGTTATTAGTAAGAAGTGAAGAAGTGTTGTTCATTTTTGCCTTCATGTGATGAATGATTATCTACAGCTTTTGGTTTGGACAGGTCAGAACAGCTTGTCGATAAAGTTAATTTAATCATTTGTCCAGATGAATAATTTGGATCCAAAGGAACCATGGTTCGGTATACTCGTACACGGATTCACCACAATAACCAACATCCATGTGGTTCCAAGTTTACCCATACAAATATTTCAATCCTGTTGTCTCAGTCAGAGCTCATGGCTTTCTTATGCCAGATAATACTATGTTTTATGTATGACCCAGTCATAGAAACATCTCTCTGGATTATACAGAGCTGGCATGGCACTAACAGCAGCTTGTGGCTTGGACATTGCACTGAATATATTGACCGTTTTTGGCTCATAACGTTCAGTAATCCCGCTCACAGCAGCTCTTTGGTTGCAGATAATCAAACAAGCACAGCAATGACTATTGATTCTGCTTGTTTACACCCAAATCTGACATTCATCTACATCTATTAAACTGTGGTCACGGTCTGATACAGAGACAATTGTATCACGTGGCTTCAGTTCCTGGTGTGAAAGCGTTGATCAGCAGTTGTGTGCTTTTTGTCTGTCTGGCTGTCTGTTTCCGTCTCACATCTCCAGAGTGTTACTGGAGGGCAACTCAGATCTTTCTTTGATCCGACTCATGGCAGGCCCTATGAAAGGTCAGGAAAAGTGTGGGGGGAAATAAAGGCTTTAGAGTGTGAATCCCACATCTGGTAGTTTGGATGTTGGACGATAAGTTGATTCTGGAAGTTTACGCAGCTGAGTGAGGAACTCAACACCCCCGCTTCTGCCGCCTCCTCCTCCTCCTCCTCCAGTGAGAAAGATCTGCTTCACTGCTGCCTGGGAAAGGATTATGTGCTTCCCCCCCTGACAGCACAGACACTGCAATCACAAAGATGGAGGTTTCTGAAACTTCTCCCATCAAAGCAAGGAACCACTGTTCAGTTCGGTATGACATATTGTGAAATGGAGTCAGCTGCTGGAGTAACTTCCTGCAGGTCACGAGAGTTTCTCTTTTACAGCTCCACTGCGGCACATGGAACCCCCGCTAACCTTTGTGTGGGCCCCAGGTCAGTCTTGGAAATAATTTACCCCAGCATGCGCAAATTGAGGAGCAGAATAGCGACGTGTACATGGTTGGTCGTTAAGCTGCACCAAGCAGGATATTCATGGAATGCATTTCTCCCTGGGGACAAGTTTCCAGGAACAGTTTTGCTCTAGTGGTGTGCAATGAGCTGGTCCGCCAGCAGAAGCAGACAGCTGGGTGTGCATAAGCTTGCCATGGTGCTCAACGGTGTAGTTGTTAGCCACCAGCAGACCTGTAGTCTGCCACGCCTTCTTCCTGTATACTTCCTTAAAATCCATTTTGTGCTGACAGCTGAGTACAGAGGGACCACACCTATAAACATTAAAACAAATTGTGGCATCAGTGTTATTGTAACCTTCAGGAAGACCTATGTCTCAACACTGCTGCTTATGCAATTATACCCATCACAACATTCAGGCTCTTCTTGAGCTCTCCTTTTTTTCGCCTCTGCCTGAAGAGGGTCAAGAGAATCTCTGGTTATGTTATGTACAATATAAACAGGAAACATTTATGTAATATGTACTGTGTAAAATAACTCAATATGCAGCAATGGAGGTCTTCTTCTTAAGTAGTGACATACCAGTCCAAAAATCTAAAAGATAGAAAGATAGAAAGTAAAAGTATTATTTGTATTGGCTATATTACAGCAACATGCATTCATAACAATACTTACTTAATAAAGTATCAAAGCAAAAGTAAAAGCCATTATTAGAATGTTGATACTAATGCGCCAATGTGTACGTATCATTTTCCAATTCTTTTTTCTGCAAAGTCTCCTGAACCTGAAAAGTAACTTGCAACTACATGTATTGCAGCAAAAATGTGCAAAATTAGCAGTAGAAGTTCACACTAGCACAAAACGTCTAAAGTACTACAAATAACCTCAAATTTATACTTATACTTACGAAATTCTTCATCTTTGTTAGACCCCAGCATGCAGATGTGTCTGTCTGTCTGTATCTTATAATTCATTTATATCCATGGCTGCGTTCCCCACCTCTTTAATATCTCCTTTTGTTGGATTAATGACATACAAATCAGGTTTTTACTGTGTCACGTCTAATAAGTGCTTATTATGTGGGGAGCTGTGAGGAGTTGCTTCCCTGCTCATGCAGAGGGAACATGTCTTAACATGAACCACGCACAACAAACCACTAAAGACCATTTCCTGTCCTTGAGTTCAGACTGTGCCTTCGGTCTGTCAAGAGAGATGAAATGTCAACATTCAAACATCATCTCTGGATTATCTTATCTCTGTAGTGTAGTATATATTTTTCCAACTGTGTGTATGTTATTATCAGCTGAGTGTATTTGCCCTCCTCTGTAGTACTGAGGGACTTCACACACCTGGAGCACCAAGGTCTCAGGTGAGGGTGTAGTCTCATTTCCTTAGCAACCGGGAGAAACACTGGCTGGAGTCAAAAACACACAACTTTTATTGTTATGCTGCCGTAGGTCACAGCCGATCACCTTGATAAAAACAAGTGCACGCTCAAACAAAAGCAGACGTAGATGCTTTTTGTTCAGTGTGTGTGTGTGTGTGTGTTTTTTTACACGCAGTCCTCGTGTTCAGTACATTTAAATGTTTGGGTTTTCTTGCCAGGGGTGGTGCCTCTAACCACTTTCCAGAAACAAAGAAGGGCTTCCACAACACAGTAGATGTGCACAAAGTGAAACATGTACTCTCCCTTGAGCGGTGTCTCCTTCCAGGGTATCACATGTGGAAGTTGTTTCGCCCTAACCTGCTCTCCAGCTGTTGGCTTTATCCCATCTGGCTCAACAGATGACATTAGTCACATAAGACATTTACAAATGATCAGGTAAAAACAACAGAGGGTAAATTGAGTTTGAGGCAAAACAGGAGTCTGAAATATAAAAATGTCAATGAAAGGTAACCAGAGCGCCTTCTCTGTTTGCGTTTGCAGATTTATGCTTGTGGTTCTGTATTCATGGGTTGCTTTTAGATGACCTGACCGAGTTGAAGTTGGGATGTTAAAATCACTCCATGACCCTGTGAGACAGTGTCAGAGACGTGCTTAAAGCCCCTGACCATACAAGATGTCTGAGCGCCCTCTTGTGATTGAAGTTGGGAACTCAGATGCAGATTTTCAAGTAGCTGGAGGTTTGCAGCACATTGTGTACTGCGAGGACTGTTAGATGAATCCTATCAAACCTTCTACTTAAATTACTCTCTCGGTGATTCTGATTCCATGAATCAAAATGTTTATTATTTTAATTACCGGCATCATTTTAAAACACACATTTGGACACACTCGCCATCTCCCCCAACAATATGTTCACTGATGTCTGATAGCTGCCCACCAATGAGCTGAGTTCTCCTTGAGGTTTCTGCCTCTTAAAGGAAGTTTTTCCTTGCCACCGTCACAAAGTGCTTGCTCCTGAGCTGTTGGGTCTCTGTAAACAATGTTCCATATGGAAAGTGTCATGAAATAACTTTTGTTATGACTTGGCGCTAGCTTGTCAGTTGGATCTACATGAAATATTATGGAAAGAAGAGCACATCGGCGCCCTGTTGTAATTTTTGTGGGGTTCGGTGTCCTGCTCTGTGTTACAACTTATAGAGTGTGTGCAACAGAAGTGTCAGCTGTATATAACCAACATAAAATTAAAAATAAAAAAAATAAAAAAAAATAAAAATCCAAAGTACCAACGACAAGTGTATTTGCACCAATAAATATAAATATAATAAATAAAGATATACACATTTTCAGAATGTCAATGTTTATACATGCAACAGTAAAAATAACAGACAAGTGTCACAAAAAAATCTGATAGAACAAATACAGACACATTAAAAATGATGCAACCAATAAGCTAAAACCAGTAAAATTGGAATACTGTAGACAATTGTTACACGTTGCACCAGATTATTGCCCGTAATCATTTATACGTGCAATATTCTGGTTAATCTATGCCCATCATACTTCAAATTTTCATTTCTATCTGCCTGTTTTTAATCTTTGTCTCGTGCATGTGATAAATTTCCTCTGTTTTTATATATTATTTTATTTTATTTTATTTTTTTATCTCACTTTCAGTATCAATATCCCTGCTTGCCTCTGCTCCATTCACTGCTCTACCTCCTTCTGGAGACAAATAATCCCCTCCACTGATAGATGCAAAGCCACTAACAGATGATAAAGCTCATTTGTGTCTGCTTACTAGGAGAAATTACGCATTATCCATTCTTAGAGGCAGACAATAAGGAGACACATGGCTGGGAATGGAGTAGAAAAATTAATCATCCATTCATGGACTTCTTTGTTGTTTGTTGTTTTTCAAGACTCTCTGCCAAGTGCATCAGTCATCCGACTTTCTCCTCTGATAAAAACAGGTAAGGCTGTGCGTTGTATGAGTATCAGTTGACAGCGGCACAGCAGATATGTGGATTTGTGGATTAGTAAGGATCTCTTTGCTGCACTTACACATGGTTCTGCTGCCGTTTAGCTTGTTACAATGTGCCTCTGTGAGCTTACATTTAAGAACAGGAGGATTTTGTTTATCCTCATAAACCCCACTGTCCCAACGGTGGATCAGTCATTAAAAACTGAACTACGGTATCACTCTGGGAACTGTTGGTTTTGTTGTAATTTAGACAAGGTCAGCTCGGGGATCAGATTTAAAAACATTACTTATTCCCCCTCTTATAACCATTCCACTTTGTATCCAGTAGAGGGAGTTGCTGGATACCATTTGTCTGTATAAATGGACTAAACAGCTTTGTAGCTCAGATATGTTTCATTTGATAAAAAAGAACAAGTCCACTCAAGGTAAATCTTACACACCTGGTTCCTTTCATGTGTGTTACACCCTGTAACAGGTCTGCACTTAAGGCGGCATATAGTTCAGATTCATAAATTTAGGAGCTGAGGCACTTAAACATCACATTTTCTCTTCAGCTGAACATCCAGTAGAAATAACAAAGTCATAATAACATTTAACAACAGCATAAGAAGTTTCAGTTGGTCAGCATTAAGTAATGCCATAAACCACCGCTAATGGTGTTAATTTTTTTTTTTAAATATTCCAAGCTCTGTTAATGAATAGAAATAATGTAGATCTTTTTCGTCAGGGTAAAGCAATGTGGGATTAAGCCTTAATAGTTCCACTTTCCTTCATTTTTGTTGCTATTATATAACAGGTCAAAACTCTTAACGATACTTAACATCAAGCTGCTCTAAATCTGACTACTTTATGTGGAACAAAACTACATTTAAAATGTTCCCATCGAATGGAAATGAGAGATTAAATTCACCATACATTACATTGTGCTGTATTCTAACGGTAACAAAGTCATAACAGCAACGGGACAACGTGGTGTTTTGCTCTGGTAACAAAGAATCTGAATGAGTTTAACAGTACTGTAGGTAGAAGGTGTGCCGTTTGCCTCTGTTTGCACCCTGATGGCACACTTCTGTCTTCTTTGTCAGACACACTGAGACTCATCTGGTGGGACAACCTTTGGCTTTCGGCCGACTAACTTTAGCCTCACAGCTTGCGTGGTCTCTCTAAGCCTTTTTTGGGGTTGTGTTGTGCCAAAGTAGATTTACCTTCAATAACCATTTATTAAATCTCTATCCATTAGACTCGGAGGCTTCGTAAGAGCTGGCTGCATTAAGCCTGATTATGGGATGCCCGGCAGAGGAAAAGTGTCTATGTGTCAAGTGTGTCATCGAGTGATTTATATCCCTGGATGGGATCTCTGTCTTGTCAGTTGCGACTGAGCTGCAGAGAGAAGAGAGAAGCACTGAAACCTTTAATGATGTGAAACTTTGATCATTTTTTTTTTTTTTTTGTCAAGTGTGAATCCAGAGGTTGCTGCCATGCCTTGGTTCTGTAGTGGGTATCTAGGGTTTCTCTCTGTATCTAATTCTGATGTTGCTACTGAACCCTGACCTGTTGCAAGTCTTTGAGGATCCTGTTCTCAAGTCAACTTGATTTAAATTCTAAGTCTCCACCATGGATAACAAGGGCCCGAATACCACCTTTAAAAGGTCCTCCTTGAAACGCTCTGCATCCGGCTCGCAGAAGGTAAGATGAAGCTTGTTCTGTCACATTCAACAGGTTGATTCTCTACTACCTTACTGAGTTGCGTCGAGCCTAGAGTGTTTTCACTTACCTTGAACATATTTGTGTAATGACATCTTGATGTTTCTCCTGAAATGTATTTGTTGAATTGTCAATGTTTGGTGTAAAAAAGTTATGTATAAATGAAGGATGACTACGCTTTAGCTGTAGTTTTTCAATCATTTTAACTTTTTCTGTCCAGAAACCATATGACTTATGTTGCACAGCATGTCACATGGATCCATTACTATGAGCTGTCTACACCAGTTCCTAACCAATCATTTCAGAGCCCCTTTGTCCGGCATAATGACATGCACCATTCAGGACTGCTGGTCGTATATTTATGTGCACATGGTCTGCATTCCAAGCCCTGCAAACTTACTGCTAAGTGGTGTTTGAAGCTGAGCTAGGTTTCAGCAGCCACTCACTCCAGTGCTGCAGTTTAATCCTTCATAATGGCCCAGTATGGACTATGGACCATGACAGATTATGGACTTTTATATCTTTCTAAAGTCGGCTTTCATGTGATTAACACACTCTTATTGACATGTCCTTGAAAGCAAGAAAGATTTTTATGTCCATGCATGCTTCAACTCCCGATCCAATGAGTAGTATATGCTGGGATTAAAGCACAAACACACACACACACTAAATACTAACTCTTATTTGTATATTTCTATTCATTATTTATCAAATTTGTACAGGCACAGAACAGTCGTGAAAACAAAGAAAATAAAGGATAAGTAAACGGAGACTATTTGAAAAACCTCTTTATCTCCATAAAAACAATAAAACAGTGAGATAAATTCACTCTTTGTAGTTTACATATGGCCCATATGCATAATAAACATCAACATGTTGGAGTAAGTTTGTTTTTTTAAATACTGAGGAAAATTGCTCATTATGTGGCCAAATCAGCCCGACCCATGATGCATATTTCAACAGTATATCTGACACTGACAGTAAAAGAATTGAGTGTGATGGCTTTCCATAAATTACAGCGGGCATTATTTAGTGAGATTAATATTCTTTGTATAATCCACAGCCTTTTTATACGAGGTTTTACTCTGTAAAGCAATCAGCAATGTCATGGCTCTGAGCTGAACACCGCTGCACTTTTAATGAGATCGGATACGTTGCTAAATATAAACTCATTGGCTGCACAGACCAGACTGAGAGATAATATTGTCCTTTTTTTTCTCCTTCTGATCATGCATTTTTGGTCATGTTGTTATGATAGTCTTTAATCACTCATCTGCTTTATTCAAGTGATAGGCGTGTATTTAATCATTCACAGTGGGTCCTGGTATGAAAAAGGATTTATTTATTTTTATGGTATAGTAAATCAGAAACTGAGTAAAGGCAATATCTCTAACGCTAGTTGAGAGCCTCAGGATCATCCAACAAAGAGCACATTCAGTTAATGTTTGTATTATTATGTTTTTGTCATGAATAAACTTACTAAAGAATTCATCTTCATCTGTGCTGTCTACAAATAACATTGTTCAACAGCAAAAGAAACGACTTCTTACCTCCTTTACTGAGAATTAGTAGCTCACTGCTCAGTAGTCGGGAAAAGAAATGGCCTAAAAGCTTCTGCAGCCTGACAAGTGTGAATTATTTCAGTCTGCGCCCAGACGAAATTAGCAATAAAAACTGCAATGGGAACTAAATCAATCGAAATGTGATTAACAAATTTTACGATTTTCACTCTGGGTTCGTCGCATCATATGACTGTGCGATGGGCTTCAAGTCAGGTGAGGACCAAGAATCCTTAAAAAGGATTTAGGTCAAGATTAAGCAGAAATGTCTCAGACTGCAGGGTGAGAGGCTACATTACAGGAGGCCTCTCTCTCTGTGTGTGTGTGTGTGCGTGTGTGTGTGTGTGTGAAGGTCTGAGCTTGTAAAAAAGTTAAACAAGTGATGACGTTGGGTTCAAAGGGTTTCTAGCTACTTAAACTTAACTAAAATATGAATCAAACCAAATAAATATTATAGGGAAATTGCCTTAATTCTGCTACTACACCACATACAATTACATGACAAAACAAGGTGAAATATTTTCTACTGACTGGACATTAGTTGACTCTATACTTATATGAGCATGTGTACAAACACTTTAGATCTCATTTGTTAATTGAATGTTGCAGTGTTACTTGTTTTATATAAATATAATGTGAAATATAAGTCTAACATTTACATATAAGCACATAAAAGCATTCAAACGGTTGGGTGACCTGCTGTCATGCTCTATGAATCTGTAAGATTTCAAATTATTAGGTTATTGCCTGTTTCCATGCTGGAAAATGCTTCTTTGCCACTACAAAAATAATTTTATACTCACCTTTTTATATATAATTTCATCCTCTTCACGTCTCTTTTTCGGTCAGACTTTTCTTTGGGGGGAGGGATGGGACACACACACACACACACACACACACACAGAAAAACAGCAGCTTTAAAACACGTCTTATGACTCCCTCAACTCTCGGGGATAATCAGTGACATGTTGGACTCATGTGATGGCTAACTGGATTTTCAAACTCGGGAAGACAATGAGTGCATTTACAAACAGGGCTGAGGGAAAACAGTTAGCTTCACAGTTGAGGCAAGTTTGCCTATCCAGAGCCTATGACTCCAGCGTGTCGCTTTGTCCCAAAGTTTCCCCTCAAGTAAAAAATGTGTAAAAGGCAGCTTTTTATTCAGTCCACGTGGGATTGACCATGGGCCTGGAATATATTTTTACACAGCAAAGGAGTCTACATGGCATTCCTTGCTGTCACATTGCATCAGGCTCTAACCACGTCGCCATTGAATACCAAAGCCGAGCAATTAGTTGCTTTTATCTTCAACCCTGGTGACATCACATTCCATTAGGACCCCCAAATCCTTTCTGATCCATTTCACTTGTGCTGATGAGGCTTTTGTTGTGTGAAGTCCATCATTACTACAATATTCAGATTAAATGACGTAAATGACACGCATAGTTTTTCACTGAACTCGACAAAGCAAAGGGACCTGCAGACGTGTATGTGTTCAAAGATGTGCCGTGTGTCAGATAGGAACATGCAGCATACACAGCCGTCGTCATACCTTTTCCTTATGACTGTTGAAGCTGAATAGCCCGTGTAATTATAGCAGCACTGGAACAAATTTGCTGTGATCTGGTTGCTCACTAAGCTGGGTCAGGAGACCAGAACCATGTGATTCCAGTGTGAAAAGGCATGAATGTATGGCACACAGTGTGAGTGGACTGTATGTGTCTTGATATACACAAATACCTTATCTACTGCACTGTAAAAAAAGAAAAAGAAATAAAAACTGTGTCTTAGTCACATGCAATGGCCAAACTTTGTTTCTGTGTCCTCTTCAGCAATCCAGCAATTAAAACTTCCACCTCACACAATTGTCTTTTGTTTTTGAACGACCGTTTTCTCAGGAAATTCAGCACGTTGGAATGAATGTTGTTTATTGTTCCGGGGCTTGTCTTAAGTCTTGTTAATTTGCTTGGTGTGACACAATCTGATCCTGCAGTATCTAATTCTCCAAGATTTTTGTTGCTAAATGCTCAGAGGCAGGTCTTAACGAGGCAGCTGCTTGCTGGCTGGATTTTGGTCTTAATTGCTGTTGTTAATGAGTTTAAGTACACTGAAATAACTGCGTCACGCTCCCCAAAAAACCCTTCTGGAAATGCACTTTGTTTTCTTCGGCTGCAATTAACAGCAGCCCAACGTGTGCTTGTCTTGTTTTGGGGGGCAAATGATGAGGCGATGGAGGAGTGTTTAGGCTTTTTCTCTCCCTTGTCTTTCTGAGTCATCAAGCACCAACCTCTCTTGTCTTTTTCTCCATGAGTTACAGTCAGACTCGAACTGCTCCCTTCAACCATAAAAGGAGCGCTTATCAAACCGTTTCACACGAGGAAGGTTTTAAATGGATGTCTACAACTTTGTGCTTGTTAACCCCGGTCTCAGCTTCGAGCTCACCTGATGCCTCCCTCTCGCTAGTATGCACATCCAGCATTCATGATAAAGATTTAAAACACATCTAAATAGGTCAGATTTGCCTTTTCATACTCAAACAGAAGCCTATTGATATCTGAAGGATCTGTTTTAGCCTACGGTTTAAAGTGTTGCATATCAGACAGCAGTCGGTAGTTTTGCTAAAAATGCTAAAAAGCAAGATTAAGAGAACTTTAAATAGCTGGTGTCTTGGGTTTTCTTTTCTCCTACAAAAACATGGTGGGTGGAAATAGAGATTAACTGCAATTAGCATTGACTGACCTTGCCCCCAACTGGAGACCAGTCATGTCTTAACAAGGCGCCTTCCAAAAGAATGCCTGCATCCAATTCTCTCAATTATGCAAATTGGATTGAAATCAAAGTAGTTTGGAGGGGGTGAAATGTTCTAATGAAAAACTGGGGAGCTTCTGAACGGGACTGCAGTGCTTTTAGGTTAGCCAGTCTGCTCCTCACACAAGCTAAGATCTTCCACACTGTGAAGTGAACACAAAGAAAAGAGTTTTCAACAAATTGGGAGATTAGGGGCCGGTTATCAAAGCAGATTTATTGTGCCTTGTTCAAGCGAAGGATGAAAATACCCTGTGGGCATGGAGAAGGGGTCATGGGACTCCCAAAAGGATTACCTTGAACTGGAGTCATGAGACTTGGGCGAACAAAGACCCTGCTCACATGCTCATTATATTAACCGGCCCTCATAAAGTGAAGAAGTTTCATGTCTTGTGGGATTCAATGAGAGCACTCAACTGGGAGAAGGAGAAGGCTCTTGTGGAGGAGCACCAGACTGTAGACTTCCACTCTGCTCTCTAGGCTTTACCTCCAGCAGCACTAGAGGTAGGAGCCCACAGCTCGGACAGAAGATTGTATGTAAGTGTACTGACTTTCCGTAACTGCTGCTCTTTTAAAACTTAATTTCAAGTTTTGCGTTCACGACAGAATTAGTCGGATAGATAGATTGACAAGGGATAGAAGGTGAATTCAGATGTGGCGAATGTGAACAGGCTTCTCTAATGATGCATAATAGCACTGAGATGGAAAACCGCTGAGCCATGACAGACAGCAACAACCGCATTGTACCTTGTGTTTTTTGAAAATACAAAAAGATGGTAACATTCTAGCAGAAATCTACCTAGATATAGGCGTTTGTAATTTATGTGGTGTCTGTAGGCAAATCATATTCATACAAACAATTAGAAAAGGAAATCAAAAAACACGAAGGCAAACAAAAAAAAAAAAATGCAACTAAATAGTCTAAAAAAGGAACTCAGTGATTTTTAAAATCTGCTCTAACTACTACTATCTACTACTTATTTATCAGATCATGCTGATTTCATCTACTCAACCAAGCGATTATCAGATGGCTGTTTTGAAGCGACACAAAATGAAATGATTTTTTTTTTATTAATCTGGGGGGCAAAAGCAGGTTGCAGGTAGCAAAAAATAAGGGCAGAAAAGAAGCTTTATTTCTATATGAATGCAAGGACGAAACGTGTGGACAAAAAACAATCAAAGTATGATAAAATAGTAATTATAAGTAGTAAAAAAATATATATATGCGAAGAACACAGTGTCTATTTTAACAGGTAAATTAACAATACATATTTGCAGTGTGTAGACCGGTTGTAAAAAACTTTAAACCTGATCAAACATGTTTGCAGATGCTCACTTCAAAGGAAATTACAAGGTTAGCCTCAAATTATATCTGCTGTCTTTATCACTATATAATAATATTATATAATTTATAATATTTCTTTTTTTTTTTCTTTATGCGGAACAGTTCAGGATAGTTTGTGTGTTTGTGGTATTGCAGCTGCCCTGCTGCACCTCCGAGATGACTGAGGTCATTTGATAAAGAGAGAAGAACAGTAACTGTGCTGTGCTATAAAAACTGATCACAGTTCACAACACTAGAATTCATCTATGGTCTTACATTCATACTCATCTGTCTACAGATTAATGGGTAAAACACATTATTACATACATACATACATTTTTTTGTATGTTTTAAGCCATTAACAGCCAAATATTATGTTTGTTTTTTTCCCATTAAACTTCTGAGTGTTTGCCTGGAAACATTTGCTTCCAGTGCTTCACTTTTAATTGGGCCTCCGCTGTCAACAATGACCCTCAGAGAAACTTTGCTTTGTGCTCAGGTTATTTTTACTCTGGAGCACTGGAAAAACATCAGACAGCAATCAGAGCAGGATTTGACAAAGTGTATGGGGATAGATGCTTTTCACCGACTGCTTATAAAGTTCCAGCAGACAACGGAAGGTGTCAACATCTACTGTGCTCTAATAATCTCAACCTCAGTGTTTTTGCCTGGTGACACACAATATAAAATGTATTTCAAAGGCTCTGCAGAAATGTTTTCACTTTAATTGTATTTCCTCCTCTCTCACCGAGTTCCTTTATAGGAAGCAAATAGGCTTCATCTTTTCAGCCAGGATTGCGTGATAGTGAAACTTAAATTCAGATGAACTCCCCGTGACTGTGGTATGACACCTCGTGAGCTAACACTACTTTTCTCTCTGTATTTCTTCTCTTACAGGCACAAAAAGCTTGGATCGAGAGGAACTTTGTCAAGCGAGAATGCATTCACATATTTCCGACCAAGGACCCGACCAAGTAAATACTTTTAAATTACCTTTTAAATGTTATTCATTATTTGTGCTTAATATATGTTTTCAGCAACATGTGTTTATCATTTATTATGAGAAATGACATGCAGAATATGCCTCCAAAGCACACTTGCTTGTAGATCCATGAAGACACAAGATCTCAGTGAATGGATGAGCGGTTTTATGGATCAACAAGCAAGTCCGGTTGCCCCAGATTTAACCCTTCTTGAAGAAAACATTTATCAGGATTAAAAGAGATATTTCAGAGTGTATTGTAGGACAAAATTACTATCCTGGGCTCTGAGAATAGGCTGAACGCAGCCAGGCGTTGCAGTGCTTTGTTCTTCGAGGCACGCATTTCCCAGAAATGGGCACAGTCATGAAAGACTGTGCAACGTGTGTTTCGAGGAAAAAACACAGCCTTTCATGAGCAGACTAAACAACAGCCCTTGACTTGGCTCTTTCACTTCTACTTATGGTTCATACGCTCGGCAACACTGGACAGTCCAACTCAACTCAGGAATTTCTATGAATAACCGACACAGACCAGGTCACACAGCCACACAGGGCCCCGGACTGATGTGTTAACTAAATGATTCTTCATCTGTGATCTGTCTAGATGTGCCTGTGGTCAGCTGACAACGCAGCATGTGGCCATCCCTCCTGGTGCCAACTCGGTAGAGGAATCGCACCAGTTGGTGCAGATTGACACCCCAAAAGATAAATGGAGCGTGATCAAGCACACCAGGACCTACCCAACAGACGCCTTTGGCTTAATCGAGTTCCAGGGCGGAGGATTCATCAACAAGGCAATGGTGAGTCTCAGCTGCTGAAAAAATGACGTCTGTGTTTACATAGCTGGAGAGAAGTTAGTGGATGTAATGCTGCTTTAAAATACACAGAACTTACAGTAGGCAAAGTAATCGCGTGGTTCGATTAGACATAAGTTCCCCTTCTGTTCTTTCCTAGTATATTCGAGTCTCCTATGACACCAAACCTGACAACCTCCTGCATTTGATGGTGAAGGACTGGCAGCTGGAGCTCCCCACCTTGCTCATTTCCGTACACGGAGGTCTTCAAAACTTTGACCTCCAGCCCAAACTCAAGCAAGTGTTTGGCAAAGGCCTGATCAAAGCTGCCGTCACCACAGGAGCTTGGATCTTCACGGGCGGAGTCAACACGGGTAGGCGGGTGCAGACAGTTCAGGATGATGCTTTTAATGTTCACTTAACAAATAACAGTTTGTGACATTAGAAGATTACCGTTGCTCTAAATTGTCATTACGTAACACCTATTGTTCAGTTTCCTGGGAGAGATTTGACCAACCCATTGTCACAGGTTTAAACACTGTAATTAGAGCTTTAGTGGGAAAATTCATCACAAATGACAATCGGTGTGGAGTTTGCGTGCAATAACCACACTGTGTCCCATGATGCAGCCCCATTAGGCCACTGAAAGAGTCATTATTCATGTTGCTATATTTTGCTCTTTACGCCTTAGGGGTGATCCGTCATGTCGGAGATGCCTTAAAGGACCATTCCTCCAAGTCACGGGGGAAGGTGTGCGCAATAGGGATTGCTCCATGGGGGATCTTGGAAAACAAAGAGGACCTCATTGGAAAAGATGTGAGGACATTTGCAGCTGCATTTAGTTTCCTGAAAAGAAAAAAAAAACACTCCCTCTTACTAATATTCTTGAAACAAATTTCTTCTTCTTTTTCCAGGTAAACAGACCGTATCAGACGATGGCGAACCCACTGAGCAAGCTGGCCGTGCTCAACAACAGCCACTCGCACTTCATCCTGACTGACAATGGCACCTGTGGGAAGTACGGCTCCGAGGTCAAACTCCGCCGGCAGCTGGAGAAGCACATCTCCCTGCAGAAGATCAACACGCGTAAGTCACAAAGTCCTCCGCAAACAATGTAAAGCATATTGCATCCTCCATGGTGTGTGTGTGAGTGTGTGAGCCTGAGTCTTGCTGGACATGTGGATGGAGATCTCCTCTGTGACCTGTGGGCTTCCCTTTGTCATCCTATGCCTGGAGCTCGGATAAGGCAGGGACAGCAAAGGGATGCTCAGCTGTCACCACTGACTTCACTCCCACCCTCCTCTGGTTTGTCTGTCCACGCATCACATCAACGTGTTCTGCTTCCACATGTCATTCTCCAAGTTTGGGTTGTTTTAATTAAACACTTTTGGTGATAAACTCATGGATAGATGGACTAACTTGTTTCTGGATGTGTTCCAGGTTTGGGTCAGGGGGTTCCTCTAGTGTGTCTGATAGTGGAAGGCGGTCCTAACGTGATCTCCATCGCGCTGGAGAGCCTGAGAGATGAGCCTCCCATCCCTGTGGTGGTGTGTGACGGCAGCGGCCGAGCTTCTGACATAATTTCCTTCGCACACAAGTTCTCGGAGGATGGAGGGTGAGATTTAGATCATTTATCTTTTTGCTGTACTCACAGGATGTTAATCCTCTGGTTAAAAAAAAAAATGTCATCTTTAATTCTCCTCTTCCAGTCTGGTTAATGATGACGTCAGAGAGCAACTTCTGGTGACTATTCAGAAGACTTTCAATTATAGCAAAAGCCAATCGCAGCAGATCCTGCTCATGGTTATGGAGTGCATGAAGAAAAGGGAACTGGTGAGTAGAATAATAGAAAAAAAAGGGTATTAAAGTATTTCACAGTTATGTTGTGTTCAAATGTTTGCGTCAATAAATAAACATCGCTTTGCTGTGAAACATCTGGTCTCCATCGTCGTTCATCCATTCCACTCATCTGTGTGTTTCCATTAACATATTGAATAAACATAATCCTCACAACGTGCTGGTCATTTCTCCTTCTTGTTACGGTCATGTGTGGCATGTCATGTAATCCCTTGGCCATTCGCATCGTTACCACGGGTCATCATCGACCCTCACGTATGAGCACACATCTGCAAAGTGGTGGTGGCTTTCTGATCTGCGACGTTAAACTGATTACTTTAGCGCTAACAATATAGCTCACAGTTCTACGGCGAGGCAAACACCCTGGTAAGAGTCTTCACAGATAGCAGATTAATCTCCGAGCTGTTTCTCCAGAGTGTTTTCCCGGAGACCTCGGTGCATAAATAGCAACAACATTTGTGCATTGCCATAGGCGTAAGTGATGTGATCAGTAGTTTAGTAATACCCAACGCATATAATCTCCAGACTCCATACATTTGGGTGGGAAAGATCAGCGCATACTATCACCTGCTTAGCAGCGGCTCTTACTTCATCCATTCACAGTAAGCATGCAGCACACAGATGGAGGAGAGGATCCATCTCCTATAATCCTCAGCCAGGTTCCTCTCTCTCCAGTCTCCAGGCTTTTTTCAGCCCATAGAGTGCTATCACTCCACCAGCAACTCTGCATCCTCTATCCCCAATGTATTAGGCCGCTTAATGCTCCAAACACTCAGATAAGCAACTTAAACTGCTTTTTCTAAGATCATACCGCCGTGGGCTTTTTTTTACGTACCATTTAGTTTTGCGCTGATACCCAACCCAGACATTGTGACAGAACCAGAAGTTGTTTGAGCTCTTTACATGCAACTAAGAGGCCACACTGCTGCCTGCTCTTAATCTAAAGTGCCATGACTAACCTACAGGTGAATTAGTGTCACTGTCTACCCCCCCCCCAACACATAATCCTCTCATCCTAAGTGCATCCCATGTGAACAGCTGGGTTAGACAAATAAAAACTCTGATTTAGAGGCAGAAATTTGCTGTGTTGTAACCCCGGGATACAACATTTAACCGAATTAGGAGTTATAAAAGTCTCTCTGTTTGCAGAGAAAGCACACAACACGCCCTGCAACTGTCCTAAAGAGCAACACAAGTTTTCAGTCTTCATACTGATGCGGGCTGCTTGTTATCAACGCATCCCGAGACCAGCTCGGGCAGCATGCCACACATTCATGCCAACGTAATCCCATTTATCATGGCTGCACATGTGACAGACCCTTCAGCGTAATTTCATTTGATATAGGTCTATAGTCTATAACAAGGAAACAAGGAAAGCCCTATCACACTGTCTGACAAGTAAATGAGCTATTTGTGCTCCGAGGGTCAGCCACAGAGTGCTGCAGTGAGAGGTCCCGCTGAAGAAACCGCTCATCATTTGACAACATCACATGTTTACAGCTACTGTGAAAGTGGGAATACATTCCTCGCACAAATTCGCTCGTTCGTTCATTTATTTTGTGTTTGCTATTTAATTGATTCAACCATCACAGCACATGACTTCAAATCTGTAATTGCTTCTTCTCTTTTTGTTTTTTTTCCCCCTCAAACGTAGATCACAGTTTTTCGAATGGGTTCTGAGGGACAGCAAGATATCGAAATGGCCATTCTTACTGCCTTGTTAAAAGGTATTATCTCAACATTATGCGTACTATTACATCCAGGTGACCGTTTTCTTTCTACATATTTTCTCTCTTTCTCTCTCTCTGCCCTTCTGTTTCTTTACACCAGGCACAAACGCTTCAGCGGCTGACCAGCTCAGTTTGGCTCTCGCCTGGAACAGAGTGGATATTGCTCGCAATCACATCTTTGTTTACGGACACAATTTACCAGTGAGTGGTGCTCACACCCCAATAGTGTAAATTAATCATACACAATCATACACAAGTGCACTTCAGTTGCCAGTGTATGGCATTTAATACTTAAGGAAAGGAAATTTGGTGTTAAAAATCAAAAAGTCAATTGAAACTCAAATGTGCCACCACGTGTTACTTCACTTGGATGTTGCGCCCTTTGCGGAAGAATGATGTGCAGTGGTTTAACACTGTCGTCACACGACAAGAAGGACTTTGCATGTACTCCGGCTTCCTCCCAAAGTCCAGAGGCTTGCAGGTTTATAGGTTAATTCGTGACTCTGCATTGCCTGAACATTGTCACTTTTCTGTGAAGTGGGGGACATATTAAGTCTACACACAGACCTAAATTATTATTCAAAAATATCAAGAGGACATCTCTAAATAACAGAGCGTGACTGGAACAGACAATAGGCAAAACTACAGCTTTATTTATTTACCTTATTAGCCTGCCGGAGCCATCGCCAGCACAGCAGGCTCTGTGGTCCCAACCCAGGAGAAGCAAAAGAGTCCCGCCACTGCTCCTCGTAACAAAACCCGGGGAAAGAAGGGGAAGGGGAAGGGAAAGGCAAAGCCTGAACCTCCAGAGGAAACAGACCCCAGGAAGCTGGAGCTGATACGTTGGGTAAGAGGGGAGTTTGGGACAAAAGAGGGTCACTTCAGTTTGACAGTACAATGAAGGCTGTAACATGTAGATAATAATTTGTCTGTCTCGTGTATTACTTAGGTAAACTCTCTGGAGCAGGCTATGATGGATGCTCTGGTGTTGGACAGAGTGGACTTTGTCAAACTACTCCTTGAGAATGGGGTCAACATTCACCACTTCCTCACCATTCCCAGGCTGGAGGAGCTATACAACACGGTGGGCCTGACACACTGCAGCAAAATACAGCTCTGACAAACATGAAAAAAAAAAAAAAAGAAATAGAGACACTAATTCCTAACCTTGTTCTCTTCTCTGTTCTTTCAGAAACTTGGCCCTGCTAATACACTGAATGCTGTGGTTCGAGATGTGAAAAAGGTCAAAATGATATTTCCCATCAGACATTTTTGCTGCATAATGTCTAATATTCCAAACCAGTTCAGGCTAAATACTTGCTTTATCATACATTTTTCTGGTGATTCTGCAGGGAAACCTTCCTCCAGATTATCAAATTACTTTGATTGATATTGGTCTGGTGCTGGAGTGTTTCATGGGTGGAGCTTACAGGAGCAATTACACCAGGAAGGCTTTCCGCAACCTCTACAATAATTTGTATGGACTAAAAAGGGTACGCATGGGTGACAGAAAATTATTTCATAATGGCTTGTTCATAATATTAGATAACATTTAATATTCATTTTCACGTTTTGTTCTCTTCTTACAGCCAAAGGCTCTGAAGCTTCTGGGAATGGAGGTGGGGCATCCTTTCCACAACAAAAGACCGTCAAGTAGTTGAAACAAAACAAGCCACAGAAAGCAGAATGATTAATCGTCATTTTTTTCATTGTTTTCATTGTTTCATTTTGTTAGGACGATGAACCCAGGGCAAAAGGCAAGAAAAAGCCAAAAAAGAAGAAAGAGGAAGAAGTAGAAATTGATGTGGATGACCCTGAGGTTTGTCGATTCAAGTTCCCCTTCCACGAGCTGATGCTGTGGGCAGTGCTGATGAAACGCCAGAAGATGGCGTTGTTCCTCTGGCAGCGTGGAGAAGAAGCTATGGCAAAGGCCCTGGTGGCCTGTAAACTGTATAAAGCCATGGCTCATGAGTGTTCAGAGAGTGAACTGGTGGACGACATCTCCCAAGACCTGGAGAACAACTCCAAGTCAGTACATAAAACATCTCTCACATAAATTTCAGTTGTTGTGTCACAACGATTATGTTCATGACTCGAAACAGCTCATGCTCACTTTATAATATTTGTTATGCAATGATCTTAATTAACTGCTCTCTCACATTATTGTTTTTATTCCCTCGGTTACACAGAGAATTTGGCCAGTTGGCCTATGAGCTGTTGGACCAGTCCTACAAGCACGATGAACAGGTGGCCATGAAACTCTTAACATATGAACTGGTTAACTGGAGTAACTCCACCTGTCTGAAGCTGGCCGTGGCTGCGAAGCAACGTGAATTCATTGCCCACACATGCAGCCAGATGTTGCTCACTGACATGTGGATGGGCTGCTTAAGGATCGGCAAAAATCCTGGCCTCAAGGTTGGCATCACAAAATATTTCACAATAACACACACAAGACATCAGACTAGTTGTAATATTGTGGTGATATTGTCTCCTAGGTTATTCTGGGAATCATCTTTCCTCCTCTGATCCTGCTGTTGGATTTCCGTCTTGGAGATGATGCGTCCTATCATGGAGGTGAAGGCAAAGAAAATGGAAAAGAAAAGGACGATGAAGCAAAATCCAGCAAGGTTCCCGTTGATCTTGTCTGATTAACTTTTTTTAGACTTTCTGTTCATAAATTAGTCAAGAGTGAAAAATGGTAAGCTGAAACAGAGAGTGTGATCTTATGTTGTAGGACGCTAATGCTGATACAACTTCCAGAAAGGGGGATGAAGAAGAAGGCAGCACTAATGTCCACAAAATCCCCATTGGAAAAAGGTTCTTTGAGTTTTATGATGCGCCGTTCACCAAATTCTGGTTCAACACTGTGAGTGTCCTTTAGGTAAACAAGAAGAATTAAAAAAAACAGAACAACTAAGAGTGCAGTGACTTAAGTGTGCCAGTATTTTCTGTTTCCAACAGATTTGTTATCTGGGCTATTTGATGTTATACAACTACATAATCCTGGTGAAAATGGAGCGATGGCCATCTATACAAGAGTGGACGGTTATTGCATACATCCTCACACTTGGCACAGAAAAAGTCAGACAGGTACAAGCCATTAAATGTGATCATTTTGATCTGATTTAAGTCATTTTATGTGTTCAAAATATTTTCGGGACTCTTCATAACCTTTGAACTCTGGTGTCTAGATTCTGATGTCAGAGCCGGGAAAGCTGAAACAGAAGATAAGTGTGTGGCTGGAGGAGTACTGGAACATCACAGACCTGGCTGCCATTTCCACCTTCCTCCTTGGGCTAATGTTACGGCTGCAGCATGAACCTTACATGGGCTACGGCAGAGTTATCTACTGTATAGACATCATCTTCTGGTACATCCGCGTATTGGACATCTTTGGAGTCAACAAATACCTGGGACCCTACGTGATGATGATAGGGAAGATGGTAACAGCACTTAGTGTGAAATTCACGATAGACATACATATACACATGAATAGATGAACAGGACTTCAACACTTCAAATGTATATTTGTTGCTTTTCTTTCAGATGATAGATATGATGTACTTTGTGGTGATCATGCTGGTAGTGCTTATGAGCTTCGGAGTGGCTCGGCAAGCCATCCTGCACCCTGATGAAGAGCCAACATGGCGCTTGGCCAGAAACATTTTCTATATGCCCTACTGGATGATCTATGGAGAGGTTTTTGCGGACTCGATAGACCGTAAGACTAGAATTCATAGTAAGATTCTGTTTCCTGATTCTGGGCAGATGATCAGTGTTACATAAATTTCTATATTTTAAGTTCTGTGATGTTTAGTAACAATGAATTACACTGCAATCCCTTAATACTTTGTCTCCCCCTGGTGGCAGATTTTATAATAGGCTCTTACTTCAACATATGGTATTATCTCATCTCCCTAATTATGATCATCTGCCTTCAAGTTTTTTTTTCTGTCAGTGTTTCTTCTGTCAGGGTGAAGGCAATAAGCAGCTACTGAAAAGTAAAAAAACATCAGGATTAGAACAGTTATTTGTTGCTATCTGTTTTCTTTAATATACTGTGTGTGATTTCCTATAAAAGCCCCCCCATTCTTGATATTATTGAAGCAAGATACAAAATATTTTTTTAAATTTACCACAAGTAATAAAGAAGAAAAAAAAGAGGTCAGAGATATAAATCATTATTATTTATAGCGTTTGATTACTATTGGAGAATTGGAGAAACATTTTGATATCAGTCCACAGTTTGTTGGACATCAGCTTGACCTTGACAGAAGTATGATATAAAAATCCTGTGTTTACTGATTTTAACGCTTTTCATGTTTCTGCGTGACTGCTCTTTTCTGGGATTTCTCCAAGTCTATGCAATGGAAATTAACCGTGAGTAGTCTTCAAGTCAAGAATGCAATTCAAATTGGTCAGCTGAAAATCTCAGAATAAATACCTATAACCGCCTTTCCCCACAGCTCCATGTGGTGAACATTTATATGATGAGGATGGGAAGAAACTGCCTCCGTGTATCCCCGGTGCCTGGCTCACACCTGCTATTATGGCCTGTTACCTCCTCGTGGCAAACATTCTTCTGGTCAACTTGCTCATTGCAGTGTTCAAGTAAATATATGCTCCAATGTCTGACTGCTCTATTATTTTTACAAGAAACATCTACTTTTAGAGGGTGTACTCACTGGTCTTGGTTTCCTGTCTTACACAGCAACACTTTCTTTGAAGTCAAGTCCATTTCTAACCAGGTGTGGAAGTTCCAGAGATATCAGCTGATCATGACGTTTCATGACCGTCCCATCCTGCCGCCACCTCTCATCATCTTCAGCCACCTCTACATTCTCTTCAGCAGGCTGTTCCGTCGATGTGCCAGAAAAAGACAAGAGGGAGAACTGGATGAGAAGGACCGTGGACTCAGTTAGTCACCTCTAATGATACAAAACAAATGCACAAATGAAATCACCCTTTCACTGGCTACATGACACACATGATGTACTTACCTAGAGTGATTTAATTTAGTCTCATCCTGGATCTACAGATACACACTTACACAACAGCAGTGTGGTAGTCAAGAACAAGACCAGAGTGCATCAAGACTGAGACAAGACAAAGACTTTAAGGGATTGAGACCAAGTCATGACCAAGTCCAGACAGCATATAGCCTACTTACAGTAGGTAGCTAGCATGTAGCTAATATTCGCCAAATCTCTTTGGATGAGGCCCACATCTCAGCAGTCTTCTCAGTCAGCGTATTGCAGGATTTACAGACTGCTGTGTGTTTTCTTTTGGACGGATGTTTTACAGATGAACCCTTTCCGTTTTAGGAAGTCACATTTTATTGGAGAAGGTTTGTCTGTTGGCCCGTGGTCTTGTGGTTAAACCTTGACCTGAACTCCTCTGTCCTCTCTTCAGTTTTCTGTGCCACGCAGGTGTGCTCCAAAACTACAGTGTGTAGAACAAGTTTTTCAACAGTTTCCCAGCTGCCTTCATCGTCATTCGTTTTACTCTTACTTCCACCTGAAGTGTAAAAATATTTTCAGTTCATTATGAAACTGGGAGGACAAATCAGACATTATTAGGTGACTGATGGAAAACACTGGAGATATCCCTACAGTTGTGTCCTTGACTTGTCTTGAAATAAAATCCCAAATCCTCTTTGTCTGAGACAGAGACAAGACCGAGTAAAACTGCAATTCCGAGACTGAGACCTTTAAAAGGTGGTCTTGAGACCAAGACTGATCTTGAGTACTACAACACTGCACAACAGCATTCGTCCTGAACTGAGGCATACTGACACCATGTCATGATCTGTTTCTACCAGAGCTCCGGCTGAATCCAGAAGAGCTAAAAAATCTGTATGAGTTTGAAGAACAGTGTGTGGAGGAATATTTCCGTGAGAAAGAGGACGAGCAACAGTCCTCCAGCGATGAACGCATCAAGGTTACCTCTGAAAGGTGAACCCCTTTTTTCAAGTGTAAGCATGCTGACAATAGTTTATACTCGGATAAACGTTTGTTTCTTTTGTGTTCTTGCAGAGTTGAGAATATGTCTATGCGTCTGGAAGAGGTAAATGAGAGGGAGAACACCATGAAGGCTTCCCTGCAGACGGTGGATCTGCGCCTGGCTCAACTGGAGGAGATCCATGGACGAATGGCAGTAGCCCTGGAAAAGCTTGCAGGGGTGGACAGATTGGAGCTGACCAGAACCTATTCACGAAACTCCTCTGTGTGCGACTCCTCCCTTCTTCGGCAGGGTAGCATTAACAGTGCTGATGGTTACAGTCTTTACCGTTTCAACATGGACATGGAGGAGTTTGCAGCAAAGCAGAAAGACGCAGATGAGACAACTAAAACTGCGATAGAAAGACAGAGGAGTCTGCGGCAAAGTGGGCAGACCCTAGAGGTCAGTGGTTTGGAGAGATCGCGGCCAAGTTCATGCGTAGACATTCTCATATCTCCATGTGAACAAAAGCCTGCTTCTCTAGGTTCAAGTCAAGAGACTGTAACGAACATAAAACAAGGGAGCACAATGCTGCTAGATAGACTGACGGATAAGGATAGACTAAGACCTTCTTCCCCTCCAAAAAGAACTAAATCCTTGAAATACTATCCGCTTGAAGACCAGCCAGCTTCTCCTTTGAATAAGAGGAGAACTATGAGCACTATCATTGTCAGCCCGCCTGATGAACCACAGGAACCCCAACAGAAGCCTGAACTGCCACCAAGAAACCCCTCTTCTCCGCAGAGGACTAAATCATTGAGATATATCCCTTCTGAAAGTCAGACATCACCTATCACAAAGAAGAGAGCTATGAGCAGCATCATCTACAATCCAGCTGAGGCAGGTGACGACGTGCTGCAAAAAGTAGACTACGCGTCAGTGGTGGAGCAAGTTGCTAAAACTCCAAATCAATGGCCAGCAAACTTAGAGTACCAGGTGCTACCCAGCGCTTTTGGTCACATGCCCAAAGTGTCAACAGTCCGAACTCTTGCCCAGCAGTTTCAGACTGGCACTGCACCTGCAGAGCCTAAAAAAGAGGAGAATCAGGCCGATCATATCCCTTTAGAAAGAAAGGGAATGCTTCCAGCAGCAGCACCTGTGGAAGACCAAACCAAGATGAAGGCCAAGAGAAACCTCTCAGACACTACTGAGTATCTGACTGTGAAGTATATTCCGTCTCACAGGTCGCAGAGCTGGAATGAAAGCCAAAGGAAAGCAATGTGCTCAAAGGTTAACAAGGAGCCGAGAGCATCTAGCAGCGAGAGAGACCTTGTTGAAGCCTGCAGGGTGGCAGGGGAAGACGTGGGAACGAAGATGGAGGCGCTGAAGAGAGAAGATGACGCACAGGAGAAGAAATGAGAGCCGCAAAGAGAGGGGGGGTCAATGAAAGTAACAACAGAGGACAATAAAACAGAATGAGGAAAAAAATGATGAGGAAGAGGAACTAAATGCTGCCAGCGAGGCAGAGAACTGTAAAAAGGTCTGCGACCGACTGGAGATCATTATTGGCTGAGTTCATGAAACTGTTTTCACAATAATGATAAAAATAGAATGTGAGTTATGAAAAATCATTACCAAACTCTTTGAGATTTTCGATGACGAAGTAATTGTTAGTTGCCAGAGCAAAGTAGTAAAAAATCCACAAAGGACTCTCTTTTAAATGTCCACCTTCTTCCTTTACTTTTCATTGGCATAACACACAGTAGCTTGCAATCATTAACAATACAGCTTTCCCCAGTCGTCGTGTTGTAATGTTGGAAAAGGGAAACCTTTGGATGTCTACAATTTAAAATAAAACGTACACACAACAGTTAGTTGTGCTGACATGTTCATATGTGAGTGGCGAAAAACATGAACTTCCTAGATGCGACTGACACTTTCAAATACTGTCTGTAAACATTTTCTTTTTCAGATACTGTAAAATGTGCTTAATAATGTTCCACTCAGAGGTACCCCTACAGCTTTCATGCAAATACTGACAAATCGCATAACAATATGTAATAACAATAAAACAACCTTTCAGTTTTTTCATTTTGACAGAGAAACCTGTATAAATGAAGGTTCCATTAAAAAGAATAAAAACTGGTTATATTTATACACATTTTTGTCTTTTCATGACAATTCTGCGACTCCTTCTGTGCACACATGAACAAAGAGAGATGATGGCAGTGCAACAGGAGACGATAGGCTTAATAATATACATGGCTTTACACAGACAAATACAATCAATGTCGAGACTTGATATGTCTCTCTGACAACATCATAATAGTAAATATGACAATAGGTAGTGTGTATAAAACAATGCTACAATTTATGAAAGAATTTGAATTCTTTCATTTTTTTTTCATATTCATAAGACAACTATGGGTAACTTTGATATTCTCATGAGATCCAACAGAGGTATAATATATATGCCAACAGAATCGCTGCCTCCTGTGAGTAGACACTGCAGGGCTAGCTACAAACCAATGCTGGTGATCATGCACAAGTCTTTTGCTTGAGCAGATATACAGTGTCATTCCTCATTGATCCTCTTCTGGTCAGCATATCAGGATGGCCTGATTTCATGAACCTGGGATATTCAGGTGGCAGTAAGGTCCACTGAATATGGCCACTGCTGCTGCTGCGAGGACGTCCAGGAGGCAGGAACCCTCCAAAACAACACCAGACATGGTAATCTGTCATCTGGTAAACACCAGAGATGAGCAGCCTAGAGGAGCGAACACTTGAAAAGTTTTATTCTCTTCGACTTTTTCTCTGAGATCTTGACTGGTTTTCCTGATCCTCCGGCACTGTTGTCAGTCTGGCAAGGCAAAATAGAATAGTGGAGAAATGTATTAATTACATTATTAAACAATTATGGCATCAAATCTAGTGTCAAATGTCAAATCATCTGTCAGCGGGTAGGTTTTCAGCATTTATTCATATTAATCTAGGAAAAATAAACATCATTATTAAACTCGTGGCCAGACTTTCAAATTCAAAATGGTATGTCCACTACAGTGCTATTAATACATTAATTTAAATTAAAACATTTGGTTTTCAATCATAGAGAGCTCACTTTAGGATAAACATTGTATATGCATCTTTACAGCAAAGAATACTGCCTAATTTGAAGGGTGGTCAGTTCAAATATATGTTCATATTCATTTTTTCATCATTCATTTGTGGCCTGAGAGGGTGACGCACAGGACAAACACTCTCGCCACTGCTAGCAAAGCTTAATTGCTGTTGAGTGCAGGAATAATTGAGAGCAACCTAAATGAGCATGTCAACATTTTTTTATCAGCTTTGTCTCAACAAAAATTGCATTTGAAAGAGGTAAATGAAAAATACACATCTATTATAAGAATCTTTTAACCACTTACTGTCTTTGAACTCAGATTATGTAATATGTCTCTTCCCATTGTATAAAAAGCCTAGAATGACAAAACAAAATAAAATGTAAAGCATATGTAATTATCAGCCATGTTACATGGTTACAATGTGTTACATACATGTCACAAAAAATCCTGCTTACCTCTTCTACATTTAAGCTAGACTTTGCGCTGGTTTCCAAGAACTTAACTCCATAATCAATAGCCAGCTTAGTGAGATAAAGTAAAACGTTAGTGACAATCAATGCAAATTGAGAAAGTGCACAGTGCTTCAGTTTGTTTGAGCGTGCCTTTCATCAATGACTAGCTGCAGAGACTCACTTTTTCACCTCTGTCTTTGGACACCTGTCTCCTGTCAGTCATGTCACATTTGTTACCCAGGATCATCTTCTCCACATCAGACGAGGCATGCTGGGAGAAATTAAAGGACTCATTATGTTAAGTTGCTCTCAGGGCACTATCAAACAGTTTCTACCAAATGAATATCAATTTTATGGAGAAAAAAAAATCAATCTAGGGCTCACCTCTTCAATATTTCTAATCCAGTTTTTTATGTTTTCAAAGGACTTCTCATTGCAGATGTCATACACCAACATGATGCCCTGCGAAGAAAAACAGTTATAAAAAAAATATCTCATATATATATAAGATAAACCCATATGGAATAAGTGTAGGACGGGGCGCGGACTCACCATTGCTCCTCTGTAGTAAGCTGTAGTGATGGTGCGAAACCTCTCCTGGCCTGCAGTGTCCCTGAAAACATTACATCAACGTCAAAGGCAATCAGGCAGATTTGTGTCACACTTTGTTTTATTTATTCATTTTAACGATAGGAGAAAGCCTTACCAAATCTGAAGTTTGACTCGCTTTCCATCCAGCTCTATTGTTCTGATTTTGAAGTCTATTCCTGCATTTGAACAAACAACCACAGATGAGAATTATTGCATGGTATTATGAAACCGTTTTCATCCTTTTGTAAACTAAAATAACTCTCCAAGTCAAGTTGTTAGAGGAGATCATTCAATGTCAGAGCGAAACAAGCAGCAGTAGTCTGCTGTAGGGCTTTATAGAGGGTATATCATTATTATAAAATTCATGATTAAAACAAAAAAAGGGCTTCACTGCTCAATAAGCTTTCCATAGGTCGAACATAACTACTGTTTTGATGTCTTTCTATATTTAACCTTCCTGGTGCCGATGAGCCATCAAGGGCAGGAGATCATTATAATTTGTCTCTCAGTCCCATTGTCTTGCTCTTATGCAGTGACCGCCCCTTTAAACATTATGCAGCTGTATAATATAATAAAAATGACCAATCTATGTGGGTATTTCCACAAATATGCAATGCTCACCACGAGGGCGATGCATTTCTGATGTCCTGTTCATATGAGCATGCATTATGTGAGATTTATCCTGAGGGGCGGCTGCGGGGTACTCACCTATTGTGGATATGAAGGTGGTATTGAAGGAGTCCTCGCTGAATCTGAACAGCAGACATGTCTTACCGACTCCGCTGTCTCCGATGAGCAACAGCTTGAACAGATAATCGTACGTTTTCGCCATTTAAACAGACTGTGGACTGCAACGTTTCGACAATAATATAAGGCCGTGCCGAGCCGGGATCCCCAGTCTGGAAATCCTCAGCTGTCTGTGGCAGACTGACAGCAGACCGGTGCCGAGAGGAGTGACGTCACTTTCTGCTGTGCATGCTGGTCTCTGTAGTTTTATGTGATCGGCCAGGTTCTGCTTTCTGATTAATTTAATTATGAGGTGATTGTAACTTATCATACAATTATGGGTTTGTTAGTGCTACCTCTCTACAATTTTATGTGTCAGAAAAAAACAAAGCACCAGAGCTCAAAATCAGTCAATCAGTTTTAGTATATTATAAAATATTGCTTTCTTTCTCCACTTACTGAGGAGACTGGGGGTCATTTGGAGTTTCCAGGACTCATGTCAAAAACCTGACATTGGCTGGCATTTGACATCTTCTGTGCAGTCATCTGCTGGGGAGGGGGAAGCATGGAGAGAGATGGGAAAAGACTGAACAGACTGGTCATGAGGGACAGCTCTGCCATGGACTTCCCCCGCTAGACTCCACAGAGGAAGTGGGAGAGAGGAGGATGTTAACAAAGCTGACATCCACATGAACAACTCCCCTCACCACCCGTGGAGGCCTTAAACTGCTCCTTCAGCAACAGACTGCTACTCCCACTATGTAAGGAGGCGCACAAAAGTCTATCTTATCTCTTTTCTTTTCTTATGTTATCTGCAACAAACACAGCAACATGTGCCAAGCGTAGAACATAAGGTTCACAATCTGCTGGGATAATGCTAAATACATTTATTGCATCTGGACGGTCTGTGTATGTACATGCAGATTTTTGACTGCATAAATGTCTATAGATATTTGTTTGATAGTTGTTGTTTTTTTTGTCTAGCTGCCAACATATCCACATTTCTATTGATTTTTAAGACGCTGAATGTACAACAATCCAATTAATAAGGAGGTGCTGGTTATTTTTTGTAACTAGTTCAATTCAATTGTATTTATACAGCACCAATCATAACAAAAGTTATCTCATGACACTTCCCATATAGAGCAGGTTGGACAGATAAATAGAGAGAGACACACAGATGCACAGCAGCAGCAAAACAATAACTGTAACTATAAACTTGAAGGGAAATATGGTAGAAAAATGGTCATGCAGAAAGCACCTGACTGGCTGTCAGGTCAATGTCACTGTTCTTAATTATTTTATTTTGAAAAATACAACACAAACATAATTGATGGAGAGCAACAGCCAATCAAAAGCAGGGAAACGCTGAAGGCCCACCCACCAGTAAAAACCAAACATTGAGTGGTAAATTTGTTCTGGCAGGAAGAAGGGGAAACAAGAAATTGAGCTGGGGCTGCGTTTTATTTTATTTTATTTATTTATTTTGCCCAAAATAAAAAATGTAAAACCAAAAAAGACCAGTTTCTGTTTCTGATTTCTGTAAAGTATAACAAAAAAACAAAACAAAACAAACATTTTAAAACGCAACATGCATCCTGCATCCTCAACAAGACTATCTAAGTCTTTACTTTTTTTTTTTTTACTCTTTTTTTTTTTTTTTTTTTTGCAAAGTTTCACTGAAGTTTTCAAACTGTTTATTTACACTGAGTGTTGTCTCGGCTCATCTGCTCTCTCTGACAGTTCCTGCTGCTGCACAGACTCACACGTATGCGCAGGAAAGCGAGCCTAGCACGGTGAAAAATGCCTGTAAGTTACGATGTTTTTGCGGTTATCTGTTCATTCTGGGTTAACACACAGTGTTGTCAGCTGTCTGCTTTTTTATTACCGGGTCCTCACTGTCGCACGGTGCGCTTGTGTGAAACCTTTAAAGTTGTGTTGTTGTTTTTGCAGCAGCTGCAGCAGCACATGGAGTGAAAGTTAGCTAACGTAGCTCTGTGTGGCGCGGGGGCCGACTACATCCTGAAACGCGATGTCGCGTATCGCAGGCTGTATAACCTGTAGCCATATCTAGCCGAGAAATAGCCTGGACCTGTATTTGTTTTTACACAGGGCCCTCCGCTTTCTTTCACCAGATGTTAGTTTAAAAACACTAAGTCAATTTAAAGCACGTGGCATTTATATTGAAACTGCATTGGGTGTGTTTATGGCGCAGTGTTTTTCTTGTTAAAGCGGTGTTGAGTATAAAACTGCTGCTTACCTTGTTTATCACAGGAGTGACGTTGTGGTTATTAAAGTTATAGTGATATCTGAAAAACCGTGAAGTTGTCAGGTCGAATTAACTGTTGCACTACCTTAAAACTGTCTAATAAACTGTCTTAATTTTGTTTTATTTGTTTTCATTCGCTTGTTCTAGCTGGCTAAAGACCTCCTCCACCCAACTATTGACCACGAGAGAAGACAACACAAAAAGAAAAGACTTGTTCAGACACCTAACTCTTACTTTATGGATGTGAAGTGCCCAGGTATATTAAAATAGATATTAATATAAGATTAAAGTCCTGCCATAAGTGTGATACCTGCATAAACAACCCATTTGTTCTCACTGTTTGCATTCAGTTTTTGTTCTTTTCATATGTAAACACCGTCACTTGCACACAGTCTGCTCATGCTGTGCATGCTGCATGTACTGTCACGTCCTCCTACCTCATGTACATATTGCAACCTGCAACATAAACACTATTTTTATTTACAGCATCCTTTGCACTCTGCAGTGTTTCTCAAACTTTTTACACCTTGTACCACCTCTGAAAATATTCCTCTCTCCATGTACCACCATCCTGACATCGAGGCTGGCCCCCGTCCAGCTATAGGCAGTTCATAAGTGGCTTTTATTATTATTATTATTGTTGATTTTTGTTGAATCCTGATCAGAACCAGAGCTACTTGGGTGCAAAGGAGTTTTTTCCTGATTTGCACCACCCTGGACTTGATAATAATAACACTTTTGACGTTTGAAGCAGCAGTATATCACAGGAAATGCAGAACACATTTTGAATTACGCTCCTGAAATCTCATAGTTGAACTATTTTTATTCAAAACAAAGTATTAAGGCAGTATAAAATGTTTCTCAATTAATTTATTTAATCAAAACAATAAATATTTCAGAGATTCCACCAAGTACCATCCAAAGGAGCTTGTGTACCACCAGTAGTACTTGTACACCATTGCACCATCACCTTATCCTTGCCTTTATTCGGTCTACAAATGTTATTGTTGTATTGTTGTTTATATAGTTTACACATACCTGGCCATCAAAAGTGATGAACTGATATACGTGGAATTCATAAAACTTAACTGCGCTGTCAATATATATATCAATATATGTTGGATCTATCGTTTACAGCAACACTGTGTCTTTGCAGGCTGCTACAAGATCACCACTGTGTTCAGCCATGCACAGACAGTGGTACTTTGTGTGGGATGCTCAACTGTGTTGTGCCAGCCAAAAGGAGGAAAGGCTAGACTGACGGAGGGTAAAACATCCACAATATATTTTGTTATTATTATTTATATATATGCACAAACATCAGAGAAGGCTGTCTTACTCATTTAAATTCTTTTTTTCCAGGCTGTTCCTTCAGGAGGAAGCAACATTAAAAAGGAGCTGCACACTTCATCATGTCTGTAATTAAGCCATGTTATTGATAAATCCCTTATTTTTCCATTGATTACAATGTAGTTGTGCATTTACTAATGACAGGTTCTGTCACTGTACAGATGTTCAACTTTTATGATGCATTTCTAAACTAAATTTTTAACATGCAAGATGCTAAAAAAAGAAATCTCTTAAGTCAATAAAGAATGCTGTTAAACAAGTCGAGGCATTCTGTGACTTTTATTGAGAAATACTGAAAATGTTTGTCATGACTGAAATTACCTTCACAGAAAGCATACGAGTCGTCCTTTCTGAATGGAAAAAAAAATATTCGTGAAAAACATTTGTGCCATAGATTTTAAACGAACACATACATATGAAAAACATGGATCTTAATAATTAATAGAAATAGAGAACAGAATAGACAGTAACACCAAAATACAGGTTTGATAGATTGGGCCACAAAATAAAATGTGAAATGAGTACTCCACTTGCATATTTATGTCCCAGGAGTGTCCAAAGCAACAACAAAAATAAACCGCACATGCTCTACAACCTATTTTTGTGTTATCACAGACATGGATCACTGTGTCTGACATTGCACTCCGCCTCTGGGTCCCTCGTCGTCTTCCTCGTAAGCTTCCCCGCCGTAGCTCTTCTGTTCCGTCCGCGCATCCACCTCACAGAGGTCCACCTCCTCCATGTCATCAGTTATCATCACATCCTCCCGTGGAGGAAGCAGTCTTTCCAGTTGGTACATGAGATGTTCTGGGAGCCAGTCTTTTTCTGGGAAGTCCACCTGCAGGATGGATTACAATTAGCTGAAGTTGTCCACAGCTAAGAATCTGATAAAGACATTTAAATCCAGTTGAGTTGAAGAGAAATGTTTTAAAAAGTCTTACTTGGAATTGAATGATAAGCTGTCCCTTTTCATAAGGACTCTTGTAGATTGGCATGCCCTCATTCTGAACACATTTGACGTCACCGTGTTTTATTACGTCACCTGTTGGTAAAAAGAGACGTTCGTGAAATTTAAATTACAAACATTGTCTACCAAGAAACAAAAAATCAAGAGCAGCTGAGTCAGACAATTACCTGATTCTGAGCTGATGATGATCATTCTGTTGTCTAATGTCTGGATAGTCTTCTTGAAACCACAAAGGGCCTCAACAAGTTTGATGTTCATCTTTATTACCAAATCATCATCTTGTCTATGGAAAACCGGGTGCTCCTTCTGTTCCAGCACAATAATTACATCCCCAGGCTCCAGTCCAGGTTCCTGGTCGCCCTCTCCATGGAATGTAATTCTCTGACCATCTTTCATACCTGCACAACAAATTGATCTTTAGTTTGTGTTACATTTACATGACTAACTGCACTGTTAAAATATCTCAGGAGGGAAAAAAAAACATACCTTTGTCAATGTGAACTTCGAGAATTTTCTTCTTGCGTTCTACTTTGTGCCCATTGCAGTTCTTGCAGCGGTCCTTGGAGTTAAATTTCTCACCCTGTCCCTGGCAGTCTTGACACATGCTTTGGATCTGCTGAATCATGCCTGGCCCAATCTGTTGCACCTTGATTTGTACTCCTTTTCCTTTGCAGTTTGAGCACTTCTCCAAGGCACCTTTCTTACCACCGTAACCTGTAAAACAGGCCAATGTCATTTACTGTTCAAACTTTTTTTAAATTCTAAATGGTATTTTAAAGAACAAACAATAAAAGACTGCGCACCATCACATTTTTCACAAATGACATTCTTCTGAAGTCCAAGCTTCCTGGTGGTGCCTTTGTACATCTCCTCCAGAGTAACACCGAGCTGGTGGATGACATTCTTCCCTACAAGAAAAGCAGATGCATGTGAGTTAATTTATTCATTTTTTTTTTTTTTACAAATTATGGGTATATGAGTATATAATCTTTGCCTGCCGCTAGATTACTTACGTAATAATCTATATCTTACCTCTTCTCTCTCTCTGCATCCTTCCTCCACCTCCAAAGAACATGTTGAAAATGTCCATTGGGGACGACCTTCCACCCATGCCTCCTTCCTTGATTGCTTGTTCTCCTCCTTGGTCATAAAGCTCTCTCTTCTGTGGATCTGACAGCACCTCATATGCTTGAGATATATGCTTGAACTGTGGAAATAAGACAAAAAAACATGAAGTTGCTTTTGAAAACAAGAGTATTTAAAGCTTCATAAATAACGAGTCATTCCTGGTGGAAGAAATATTTAGATCCTAGATAAAAGTGGCAATACCACACTGGAAATACTCCCCTACAGGTCTGCACTTTACATACTGCTAGTAGTATAGTAGTTTTATCTACAGCAGTCCTTCATATTCTATAAGATCACCATATATTTGTAATGTCGCTGTCCTGTGAGAACCACGCAGCTCCATAAACTTTTCATGAGCTCAAAAAACAGCTCTGTTTTCAGCTTCGTCACAATGCTTTTACCCGGCTAATCTGAACATGTTTAATTACTCTGCACAGGTTTAATTTCTCCACAAATGGTTAATTTCTTAGCACATGTTCAGTTCAATCAGATTTATCTAATCTTAAATGTATGTTTAGTTTACTGTCTCATGCTGCTACTGGATACTTGAATTGCAGTAATGCAGTAAATTATCTGTCTATGTATGTATCTATCTATCATCTATCATTTTATATCTATATTAGTTTCATGTTTCCTTAATTATTTGATGTTAATTTCCTTGATTTTTCATCATATTTATGTGATAATGACAATGGCTGGCAAGCTTTCTGAATTCATCAGCATTATAGTACAAAATATGTTAAGATATAAGGACAAGGATGAGATATAAGACCAGTTGAATCATTTTATTTTAAACAGTTTTACAACATACTGATACATATATATAAATCTCTCTCTCTCTCTCTCTCTCTCTCTCTCTCTATATATATATATATATATATATACACATATTATACTGTCCACACACTATTATACTGTGCTGAAAACACTGACTCTATTATATATATATATATATATACATATATATATATATATATATATAGTGTACAGGCAGTGTTTTCAGCACAGTATCTGACTGTCAGACTGTCTGACTCGGATCATTCCAGAAAGTTCCTGCTGTCAATTGAACAAGCCGTGTAGTTTAAAATTAGACACGGCATTTCAGCAACAGTCCATAAACGGCTGCTGAGGCAACATAAAGCTCTCTAACGCTATATGTAGCTAACTCACCTTCTCTCCTTCAGCCGGGTTCTTGTCGGGATGATATTTCAATGCGAGTTTCCTGTAGGCTTTTTTGATTTCGTCCACCGAGGCTTTGGGGCTGACACCCAGCAGATCGTAGTAACCTGTTTCGTGAACCATGATGACACCCTAAAAGATAAACCCATTTAAAAAAAACACACATTGTTATATAATGCTGTGACTTGATGTTTTATCAAATAAAATGCGTCAGCTCCTAAGCACCGACATGTAAAATGAATTGTAGCTCATGTTACCTTAAAAACAAAAAACGGAAAACATACGTTTAAAGTACAGTTAGCCTGACAACGTGAAGAAACGTCCACACACGTGGGGGTTAAATGGCAACTCGGGTCTGGTTTACATTACGTTAAGCCTGAATGAAACCGCTAACATTTATGTGTCGTTTGGCTAAATAGTATTTCAAATTGTAATATTACTTACCGGGTGTTGTCACTATCCTAGTTGAAGCTGGAGTTACTCTGGGGCTGCTGAAGGAAGATGGCTGGTTCTTATAGCCGCTCCGCGGTGCAGAACTTTCTGGAGAGCTCTCGCAGCCGGAGATGGGGGCGGATGTTTCGTCGGGGTTGACCTGAGCGACAGAAGACGAAGTCCCTTCTCGAAAAAAAAACAAACAAAAAAGGCAAGCGGAACGGAGAGGGAGGAGACCTGGAGATTACCACATCAGCTTGTTTCGTATTGCGGATCTACTAAAGACAGATTTGATTTGGTATTGTGCTTGTAAAAGCGCAGTAGTTTAAGCAATGGTGGACGATATTCTACTTAAAGCAGCCATGCGACTGTGATGCGTGTGCATATAATATAATTGGATTATAAGTATTAATGCATTATTATGTAAAGCTCACTTTAATGTTGCAGCTGATAAAGGTGGAGCTATTTTTTTTTTATTGTTTTATATATGGCTGGGTAACTTAATCTATGATAACAGGCCACATAAATGTAGCTGTTGGCTGTATTTTGTCCTCTGATAAATATGTGCAACCAGTGACTAAAGCAAACAGATGCAGTGGAGTAAAAAAAAAAAAAGAAAAGAAAATACAATACAATACTATTCTCCAAAATGTTGTGAAATAGAAAAGTACCTCAACATTGTAGTTGAGTACAGTACTTGAATACTTGAATAAATGCATTCCACGAGGGTTCTTAAAGCATCTCATGTGTGAACAATGAAAATAAAAATGCTACTTCAAGAATCTGGCTGTTAAAAAAGTCTGTCAAGTAGTAAATTATAACAGGTAGTATAAACATGCTTTGTGTAAATGAAGGTTTTTATGTCAGGTAGGGACGTTCAGTGCTTCAAATAATGCAGCTCATTTTGACAAAATGACCCAATTTATTTTTAAATTGAGAAATATTTGCTACCTGTCTGGAAAAGTAACAGTAACAGTAAATATATGCACACATTGGGCTGTCTCTGCTATTAAACTTCTTAGATAAATTATAGGATGAGACCTGTAAAGAGCTTTGTAGAAGAATGGTAAAAATGCTGAAAAGAGCCACTGATCCCTGGCTCTGGTATTCTTTAACCTAAGTTAGTGCTGTTAAAGTAAAGTATCCATGCTTTTGCAGAGGACTCTGGGGGACCATTGCTGTTCTAGCCAGAAAATATTGCACACCAGGGATCGCAATGAGCTGCCAATTCTGCCGGACTGGCTGAAGATCACAGGGTTTAAAGTATGTAAACGACCTCCAAAATGATTAAATGAAGTAATAAGGCTCTATGCAACTTTTTGAATGAACTGAGATTGCCTGTAAAGCATAACTGATCCACCTTTGTAATACTATACTCAAATATTAAACTATTATAAATCCTTTCAGTTGTATAACGTTGTTATGATTTGGTTATAACCTTTCTGTTTGTGATTTAAGGGAACATTACAATCCCACTGTTTTACATATGAAAAGATTGAGCTAATTCAAATTCTGAACATGGTCTTCAGCGATCGGTCCATTGCAGGGCACACATGGATTTTCTGACTTTGAGTGTTTCGCAACCGTTCACGACTTCATGTTTTGTTGCCTAATTCCTGAAAAAATACATGTGATACTGTTTAAGGGAACACCACCAAGAAACACAAAAGTGTCTCCTTTGAACAAATCCAGAGGTTTGGTCCCACATAACCTGTAGCCACAGTGCAAGGACGACTACGACTAACAGTATGGACTCTCTTGATGAAGAGAAAGGATACCATCAACTTGGGAAAAGGTAAGCAACATACAGTTTACTTTTTTTTGTTTTCTTTTCTTTTAATCTGCATTACATCAGACTGAACTAATACTCTCAAGTAGAAGTTAACAATTCATCTGTGTATTTTTTAGGTTAGCCAGGGGCTATATTATAATACTTCTCAGCTGAGACTGAATGAACCAGTATCAACACTTTTAAAGTCACTGAATATTTGTTTCTGTCCATGTTGTATTTAAAAGGTCCTCTGCCGCATCTCTATGAATATAACAACTCTAAAAGTCAATGTAGACTCATTTAACTGTTCACTAAATATTTTGTGTTGTAAAAACTTTGCAAACTTTACTTCTGAATTCTGAATAGTTAAATCAAACTATATATATATATATATATATATATATATATATATATATATATATATATGTATAAAAATACTTGATGAGTATGAGCAGTCTTTTCAGCGTTCATTGAATATATTCTGTCAAACAAAGCAAGGGGGCTTTAGCTGTGCCAAAAGCCTGACACAGTGTTGGCTGAAAATTAAACCCATGTGATGAAATGAAAACAGCAGCCCAGACCATTCCCACAATGTGAGGGTGGAGTGTGTATATGAGCTGTTTGGAGCCCACGTTTCTCTGTGTTTTCCAGTGTTCAGGAGTCTATGGCACACGAGCGGACAGATCATGCCTCTATAGGTGAGTTTTGAACACCTACAGGGTCCACTGAAAGTCCACAGCGGTGCTGGGATTGTGGTAGACGTCCTTCATCAGTGTGTTCTTCTGCTTCTGAATAAAAGTGGTACACATGTCTTTTATTCCTTTGTGGGAATTGTTTTCTCTCCCATCTCAGGAAATAAAACCATAGAAGAGGAGTTTGCTGGCACACGTCTCGCTCCGGCTCATTCACTTTGGACCACTGATGCTAAAGGCTCAGTAAGACTGAGAATAGAAGAGGGATGTCCAGAGGAACCTATCACAATTCACCAGATGTTCAAAGAATCAGTTGAAAAATATGGAAATATGTACGCGCTCGCCAGAAAGAAGAACAACAAATGGGAAAAGATAACCTTCCTAGAGTACTATCAGTTCTGCCGCAGAGCAGCCAAGAGCTTTATGAAGGTATATTATACAAAATGAGAACTTATTGTCTATAGTGCATTCTTTCTGGCAGCTATTGACCACTATCAATGAGTAGATTTGAAAAAAAAAAGACAATAAAGTTTGTTAATGTGTGCAGCTTGGTTTAGAGCGATTCCATGGAGTGGCAATACTAGGATTCAATTCAGCAGAATGGTTCTTCTCTGCAGTCGGCGCCATCATGGCAGGGTGAGAAAGACACTGACCTGAATCAGCCTATTTCTGTACCCGAATACATTGTGTAGTTGTTATGGTGCTGTTATTGTTATTTTATCTGACACAAACACTCCTCTTGCTGTCCCATAATGTCCTGTATTCTTCCTACAGGGGGATAATGACAGGCATTTATGCCACAAACTCACCAGAAGCTTGCCAGTATGTGGTTACTGACTCCAAAGCGAACATTATAGTGGTGGAGAACCAAAAGCAATTGGATAAAATCCTACAGGTAGTTACTTAAATATATAAAAGATCTTTACCCACATGCAAAACAAGCTAAATTTCTCACTCTTGCTGTCACAGATCCGTGACAGACTGCCTCATTTGAAAGCCATAGTGCAGTACAGTGGACACCTCCAGCAGAAGATCTCCAATCTTTACTCTGTAAGTCCTCCTGACACCACGTGAAATGATACGGGTCAAAGAGATTGTCAAGCTTGGGCCATGATGCTGTGTGTTGCTGTTTTGGGACAGTGGGAGGAGTTCATGGAGCTCAGTCTGGATGATTCTGAGGAAGAGCTGGACGACATCATCAGTAGCCAGAGAGCCAACCAATGCTGCGTCCTAATCTACACCTCTGGCACCACAGGCCAGCCGAAGGGAGTCATGCTCAGTCATGACAATGTAAGCTTTCCTGTGACTATTGTTTAGCTGTTCTTACTCAGAGTCAGATGTTAAGTATAACAAGGGTGTATGTAAGAAGTTACAAAAACAGAAGAAAGTAAACAAGGCTTCTGTTTTTATGGTGACTGTTCAGATCACATGGACTGCCAATCATGCCAGCAGGGTCGGGGACATGCAGCCAGCCGACACTAAACAGGAGTCACTAGTGAGCTATCTGCCTCTCAGCCACATCGCCGCTCAGATCTTTGATCTCTGGACAAGCATCCAGTGGGGTGAGCTGGTGTACTTTGCACAGCCAGACGCCTTAAAGGTAAATAAAAATGGTTAAATCGCACAAATATAAAGGTTAAAGGTCTGAGATGATGGCCTTTAAATGGAGATTTGGGTATTTTAAGTCGGGTTGTATGAGGTACTTATGCATAGTCAGTGTGTTACCTAAAATAGTGGTCAGCATGCCCCCAAGCAGACAAGGATCATGGCACAGAAGCTGAGCTATGCACTTCTGTGGACAGGGTCAGCAGAAAAACATATTCTAGCCACCTCAAAAAGCGCATACTATTTTAAGAATATTTTTCAGCACTAGACCTTGCCATCAGATAGTCTTTTTCTTTCGCACTAACCTTAGAATCCATATTCATACATATAGGCCAAACTTGCGCTGTACAATGTATTATACCATAGGTCAGCTCTATGGATCAGAGTTATAGCGAACAGCCAGAAAAACACAAGTATGCACCATTTTTGAAATCTTTAGGAACGTAAAGTTTGAGTTCATTCTGATCTCGCAACTCTCTGACCAGTTAGTGCAGAAAAGTTTACATCCAAAATGTTTTTTCCAGACCTCCGAAAGTGTATTTATTACAAATACCTGTGTTGTTCTCTGAACAAAAAAATACTATTTTAGATGTGCAGGAAATTAGTTGAATAATGTGCTCAATAAAAAAATGACAACTGACTGATTGAATATATGTGTTTTTGAGCTCTTGATGGATTTAACTCATTGTAGGGAAGCCTGGTAACAACACTGCGAGAAGTTTGTCCCACATCCCACATGGGTGTCCCGCGGGTATGGGAGAAGATGATGGAGAAGATAAAACAGGGAATTAGTGAGTGTGGATATTTGAAAAAAAAACTGGTGACATGGGCGATGTCAGTCAGTCTGGGAGCCAATCAAAAGCTTACGCATAAGTAAGAGCTGATGAAAGGGTTTAAATGATCCAAACAACAAATATAAATTCTTTTTTTTTTTTGCAGAGCGGTGATGTAATTACAGTGATATTTGGCTTCTTTTTTTTTCAGGGATGATGAAAAACCATTCCTCTTTTCCTTGGCTGACAGCCTTGTGTTGCAGAAGCTTCGGGCCGAGCTTGGCCTGTCTTGCTGTCAGAAGTTCTTCTCTGGAGCTGCACCAATCAGCAGTGAAACAGTGCAGTTTTTCTTGGGCCTAAATATCTGCTTGTATGAGGCATATGGCATGAGTGAGAGCACAGGACCTCACTTCATGTCGGGTCCCAGAGCTTACAAACTACCAAGGTAAAAAACTCAAGGATTGTAACATTTATATGCAAAATTAAATTAAGCTTAAGTGCTTTCATTTTTAATTTTGTGAGCATAAATAACAGAAAAATCTTCCTTTCTCTGCCAAAGCTGTGGTAAGGTGGTGCCTGGCTGTCGATACAAGATGGTCAACACAGACTCTAAGGGGACAGGTGAAATTTGCTTTTGGGGACGCAACATTTTCATGGGTTTCCTCAATATGGAAGACAAAACAAGAGAAGCTTTGGATGAAGATGGGTGGCTGCATTCTGGAGACCTGGGGGAGATAGATGAAGAGGGTTTCTTGTACATCACAGGGAGAATAAAAGGTAGACCTATCTGAGGAAATAAGGCTATAGTAAGAAAATTGTTTGTCCTAGGTCACTAGAAATCCACAGCTGAGCCCATGTTGTTCTGGACAAAAGATCTATTATTCTTGTTTTGAGCCATAAACAGCAGTAATGTCAGGGTGCCCTCTCTTTCTATTTAGAGTTGATCATCACAGCAGGAGGAGAGAATATTCCTCCTGCGCCCATAGAGGAAGCAGTGAAGAAGGAGCTACCAATAATCAGCAATGCCATGCTCATAGGGGACAAGAGGAAATTTTTGTCAATGCTTTTGACCCTGAAGGTAATTTGCTTTTTTAGTTTTCATGGAGATTATGGAAAATTATATATTGTATTGTATTCTTGGCATTAATCCTGTCTTATGTAAAGTCACATTATGTAGTTAGCTTTTTGAAGAAACATTTAAGGCTAAGATTTACATAGGAATATATTTTATTCTGTGCTCTAGTGTTGTAGCGATACAGAAACCATGGCGCCGACAGAGGAGCTGAGTATGGAGGCTGTGGAGTTTTGCGAACAGCTCGGCAGCCAAGCAACCAAAGTGTCTGACATCATTGGAGGAAAAGACAAAGAAGTGTACCGGGCAATTCAAGAAGGGATCGACAGAGTCAACTCTGCAGCCACCTCTCATGCCCAACGCATACAAAAGTGGACTATCCTCAAAAAGGACTTTTCTGTTTCTGGAGGAGAGCTGGGTAACTTTAGCAGAACATTGCTCTGGAGAGAATATTATGTATTATTAAAAGCCATTTTAAGTTTTGCTCATGATCTTGTTTCGTTCATTCCAGGTCCCACAATGAAGCTTCGTCGCCCTGTTGTGTTGGAGATGTATCACAAGGTCATAGATAACTTCTATCAAGAATAGTGTCGTGTTTCCGCAGCAATGACTGTGTAACTGCTATGAATATGACGTGGACCTTGCATATCTCATCATTCTTGAGGACATGCATGAATTATATCTGTGTCTTGTGTATAGAACATTATAGCCATAATTAAGAACCATATTTAATTTTTTTTATTTTATTTTATTTTAAAGAAACCCAAGATTAGGTTTAGATAGTGAATAATACTTGCTTTGGCAATATTAATAATTTTAAAAGAGTCACACCATTTTGATGCATCTTATCTATTTTTACTGCTTTAAAATCATATCAGCTACTTGCATGATGGGATCCTACAGCACATTTTGTGGAAGTACTAGATGGTATTCAGTGTATGGTTTCTACCAATAAAAAGTCAGATATGGACATAACTTTCACCAGAGGTCACAGGTGCCTCGATCATATTAGCTGACTAGAGTTGTGACACCCATTTGTATAACACTGAATAAAAGGTCTGGCATTTCAGATTGTCACTGTAATATTCATTTTCTTTATACATTCATATTTGCAGCAAGAAAAACAGAATGACATGAAAAACAGACATGTGCAAAACATTTGCAAGTTTCATGTTACGGAAGCCTGATTATGTTTAAATCATTATAGCACATAATGTAATTTTTTTACCTAAATAAATGTGAAATATATGCAGAAACTGTAACAGTAACTTAAGAGTTTGACTTTGTTTTTCTCTAGTGATCATATAGATTACAGATTGTACCTTTAATGTTAAAATAACAAGTCAAATAATTTAGACAAGAGGCCAAATTCAGACAATAAATACACAACATCTACCACAGATTAAACAGTTAAGAAATTAAACACATCTCACATATACAGTATCTGCTGGTCAAGAATTTAAAGACAGTGCTTTGGAGTGTGCAGAGAGAAAAATAAAACATTCAGGATATTAAGCTCCTGAGTCTTTTTTAAATACATATTTTGGTTTAAAATGTGCAGATACAACAATAATAGAATTTAAGATCCATACACCAACCATGACCTCACAGCATTTCCCCGTTACCATTCTTTTAGTTCATATCCCGCACTCTTTGACATATTGCTTCAGTGAATTCGGAGCACTTCGAGTTTCCTCCCAGGTCCTTTGTTAAAACCTTAGACAGACAACAAAAGCATCATGAATGAGAACAGAAACATATAACCAAAAGCGTTATGTCTTAACTTCCTGAAAAGCAGATTACCTTTTTGTCACGAATGGTGTCAAAGCATGCCGTTTCAATCTTCTTGGCGTGACCGTGAAGACCCATGTGCCGCAGCATCATGACCGCACTGAGCAGCAAGGCGGTGGGGTTGGCCATGTCTTTTCCTGCTATATCCGGGGCAGTTCCGTGAACCTGGCAGGAGAATTGAATCACAATCCATCATCATGATCAACATTTCACCAACTCACTCACTAACTCACGCACACCATCATCATGATCATGAGAGTAACTGTTTAACTTGTGAAGACAAAGAAGTCTGACCAATAAAGAAAGAACATACCGACTCAAATATGGCAACACCATTGGCCCCAATGTTTCCACTAGGGGTCACTCCAAGACCTCCAATTAGTCCAGCACAAAGATCACTGTAATGGTAAACACATACAGTTACCTTTGGACTTATTCATGTGCACACACTTTGACACTGAATTTTGAACTGATGCCATGAAAGTCTGACAATGTATTAAGTGTTGTTGCGCATGGTCACAACAAAGTTGTCATGACATCTTCACTTGTTAAATATTAAAATGATTACAGGTTAGTGTAAATATTTTTGCCTCATGATACAAATCATTATTTTCTGTTAATATACTGCCTGGTTGAATCCACTCAGCTCTACTCTCCTGGTTTTAACATATTTGGTGTATGATAATTGAACTTTCTGGTAAAAATGCTGTATGGTAAAATTTAATAATGCACAACAATGATGGAGAACATGCCATTTGTCTTACCTCAAGATGTCTCCATACAAATTTGGCATCACTAAGACATCAAACTGTGTGGGGTCCTGTACCATCTGTGGAAACAAAAGTATAAAAATGCCACCATTAGTAAGGAATGTTAAACATGCAGAATGTCCTTATCCATTTTCTTACATGTGGACTTACATTGAGGCACACGGTATCCAAATACATCTCAGCGAATTTTATATCTTTGTGCTTTTCAGCAGCCTCTCTGCATTTCCGTAGGAAAAGCCCATCTGACATGCGCCTAGAAAAATGAGGACAACCATTTAATTTAAGCAAGTCATTTTAAAATAACTAATTACGTAAAGTAATTTGTACCAAATACAACTTACATAATATTGGCCTTATGAACAGCAGTAACACTGGCCCTCTGATTATTTCTGGCATATTCAAAAGCATACTCTGCGATGCGTTGGCTGGCTTGCTCTGTAATGAGCTTAATACTCTGTACAACTCCATCAACAATCTGAAAATACACACATCCAAGGAAGATTCAGGCAAAACCTGTAAATCATGTTTGAGTTATTTCAAAAACAAAATGCCAACGATTCTAATACTAATTATCAAATCTATGGCATCTATGCTGAGGAAGCAAGATTTTGAGATATAAAGTTGTGTGTTTTTAAAGAGTCTTACCACATGCTCAATGCCACTGTATTCTCCCTCAGTGTTCTCCCTGATGGTTACCAGGTTCACATCAGTGTAGGGGGTCTTGTAGCCCTCAATGGACACACAGGGGCGCACATTGGCATACAGATCAAAGGTTTTCCTCAGCAGCAGGTTCATAGATGGGTGGCCAGCAGCTATTGGCGTCTTCAAAGGACCTGTAGAAGTAATTCAGATTTATTTACTATTTCACCTGCCGACACAAAACACAGAAAAAACCTTTTTACTCTCTCTATACAAAACAAACAAACAAAAAAAAAACGTATGACCATATCATCATCACCATCAGCAATAATTTATTGGCAATTAATTAAATTTTAATTAAGAGGGTTAACCTTTTAGGCCAATTTTGTTACGGTCCATCGATTCTTTGGCATCCGGAGGGATCATCCACTTGCCACCGGGTCCTTGGATGGCTGTAACATTTCTCTCTTCCCACTGAATAGGTGCCTAAATCAAACGTGCACAGCAAAAACACTACATTAGTTTACATCATTTACATTCATTTTTGACTTTATTTGTGTTTCTGATTTGATCTGGTTTTGTTTAATGGGTACCAATTCTTGTGTAATACAAACAGTGTTACATTGCAACATCATGAATCAGTTTTTGCTCGTTAAAGTTTGTGGTGAACAATGATGTAATTTATTTATTTATTTATTTTTGGCTTCTCCAGAACTAACTTTAGCTGCTGCAAATATCTCCATAACAGCATTGGAGATCTCTGGACCGATTCCATCCCCAGGAATGAGAGTAACAGTTTGAATCTGTGAGGCACAACAGAGACACACAACATTCAGTGACACGAGATTATTATCATTAGTATTATTACTATGCACTTCATTTAGCCCCGCTTATCTGTGACATTCGACCTTTAATACAGGGAATACGTGAATATACGTGAATATTGAATAAAGTTTCACTGTAACTCTAAGAGGAAAGGTACATACCCCACGCGTGAACGTCCTGGGCTGTGGAGTCTCTTTCTTCAAAGCTCCAACCATCCATGACACCTGACAATCAAAAGTCAATAATAATAATATTGAAAAACATGAATGACTTTGGGGAGCAATTTGCAAAGGACAGTCTGGAAGTGGAGACTCAGATTCATAGCAAGCGTTATCGGTCAGGCAATTTTCTGTTGTCTTGTTCAGTATCAATGAATATCAGCAAATGAATAAGCCTTGGCTTCTTAGTGTATGAGCAGGAGCCCGTGCATTACCTTGAAAGGCCCGCAACAAGGGCAAAGGCACATTTGACAGCTTACATCTTAGCTCAGATAGATTGTAAAAATGACGGCAAAAGAAAATGCCCATTCCAGATTTGAATAACATTGCTACTGAGGCAGATTGCTAGAAAACTCTTTATTTTCCTAGCACAGCAAGGGCAGTCAACGTAGTATAGTACGTGAGCTCGACTTACTTCCTGCGCCTTGATTTTATCCTTGCCACTGAACGGTAAACCCCACTTCCTTAGCACATTAAGAATCTGTAAGGGACATTTCATGCAAATATGTTGCCATACTGAAACTGACTTGAGCAACTTAAAGCTACAAACTAAACACGTAGCAAGAGTATTTCTCTTTTCGTTAGATGCTAGCTAACTAGCTAACTAAATAGCAGTCAAGAGTCAGGTTGCTATAGTAACTACGCGTTAGCGCCGTGCTAGTTAGCTAGCTGGGCTGGGCTAGGTCCTGTCTGTGTGTGGTGTGGCTGCAGTCTTTCACTGTGTAGAAGTTCATGTAAAATGGTGAGCTGACAACCAAGCCCCCGCGTTTGGTACAATACAAAACAAGTTATATCATATGTATTCTCGTACGTACCGCTGACCTCCACGCTTTGCCTGCCATCATAAACCAGCCAAGGTCGATGCAGCAGCAGCAGCAGCAGTAGAAGTAGTAGTAGCAGTCAAGCTAACTACAATTCAAAGCGAATTTCCGCTCTGAATGACTTTTCTTTCAAAATAAACCCTCGATTAAATGAATTCACAAGTTAGATAACGTCGTGATTCATGAGACATTCTGTTAGTTTGTAGTAGCAGCGTTAATTATTCTCTCTTTTTTATTTCTTATATAATATTCTTCTACCCATTGCTTTACAGACACGCGCCCCTTCACTCTTACTCTGGAGGTCTGTCGGGATTTGCACTTACATTTAATGAAGTGACTTTACTTCATACAGTCTATACAGTAGTTTTCAAGCTGGGGTCCAGGGACCTACAGCGGCCCTTGATTGGATTGTGAGGGGATCCTCAGGAGGAACAGAATAATTTATTTTGTATTTATTTAATTTGATCGCATTTTTTTTTTTTAAAGTTGGTACAACAAAGAAATAATCAGGGATGGCCTCTTTGATAATTAACTAGCTAGTAAGACTTATTTTTTATTATTCAAATAAAGGGGATTCCCTGTGACAAAGTCCTCTCAAATTGGGGGTCTATGGTCTAATATACATATACTGTCAGGATCCCTAACATGAAAAATGTTTGGTATTTTCTGGTCTATCATAATACCACACAGAATAACTAAATGCAAGCATATATATATATATATATATATATATATATATATAATGTGCCTAACCACCTAATTCATGTATAAAAAGTAATGCTACATTACCCTCCTATGTTTATTCTTCACATTATTTGCCTTATTTTACATTGTACAGAAATGCTTTACTTGTATGGTATGGTGCTGTTTGTTAATGTTTTCTATATTTATTTATATCTACACATACTGTACATAATAGCTCTATGTTTATTTCAACTATTTTTGTATAGCTTTGTATTTTGCTGATCATCTATTTCTATCTTCCTCTAAACAGTTCCTGAGTGTCAGCACACTCAAGAGCAACTTTAAAACCTGAGTCAAATTCAGCCAATAAAGCTGACAATTACCACCAGCAAGCGGCGCCAGTGGACCACTTCTGAGTACTATTTCCACCATTAGTGACTTCCACATCATTAATACATGTTTTTTGCTTCTGGATGTGTAAGCAGTGCAGGTATGCAGCAGTTGCAGACTTTGTAGATGTGATGTACACATTTATAAGCATTGTATTTCCCACAAGTTGATTGTACATATAATAAACTTTATGATATAAAACAAGTAAAAACAGCTAAAACAATCAATCACTTTCCTGTTGCAAAAGTTCAACTTCCAAAGCGAGCATACAGCATGGGACACATTAACTCCCAAAATTATCCAACAATGCAAAATGGAGAAAAGCTCTTTCTTACTTAAACCAATAGAAATTCTTAAGCAGCAGAGCTCTTAGCATAAAATCAGGCTACAACATGGTACAAAATGCACACTGTGCAAGTAAAGACATCTTGGAGCCAAACTGAGGGGTGTCAGTATGGATTAAGGTTTTCAAACCACTTACATGTATTGTCATTTACCCGATGCATAGGACGAGATACAAACTCAACAAATGCCTCGCGCCGCAGCACATGGCATGTGTTGTCTGGCAATGATGCTTATCAAGCATTTGGATGTAGCTTAGTATTTGAAAAATCCTACAGTACATTAGCCATGGTTTTATTATACAACAAAAACACAAATGTGTCCAAAGCAGCCCGACTCAGATGGCATACTGCTTTGGCTGCTTCTTCAGGCTCATAGATCTTTCGGTTTGTGAAATGACGTGAGTGGCTCTGTTGTTCAGCAGTCTGCATTCATGAAGGACATCTGTTGAAAAAAGAAATGCAGAGCGAGGATTTTAAAGGATTTTTATACCGTGCTGTAAAACACAACACAGATAAGATGACAACTAGGTCACGAGCAACACTCATCTCACCGTTAAACTGTTTGTAGGCTTCTTCGATAATGGCGTTGTTTGATCTCTTAATCTCCCAGTAACTATCCTCCACCCAGGGTTTGCAATCAGGATGTTCAACGAGCTGTCCATTCTTGTATAAACCAGCTAAATGTTTATATAATAAAAAAAACAAGAAAACATTCATCTGAGCAGCGTCCGACACGACAACTACATCACAGATGTCAGAAATGCCACTGGAAGATTGTGTATGCAAGAAAAACACTATGTCCAACAGCTGAACTTAACACACACACTTGTTAACAAATGTACCTTTGATGGTATCATCAATGTCTTTACATAACTGATATAAATCACTCCCACGTCCGACCACTCTTTCGCCTGCAATTTAAACAGAAAGATATTCAAATGCAATTTAAGTACATTCAACAGTCTAAGAGAGATGAAACGAAAGGAAAATAGATCTTACCATCCAGCACCTTTATGTTGGGGAACATCTCAAGAAGTATGGTTCTATACGATGGGTTCCTGCACACTAGACACAGGCAGAGTGATTGTGAGTTCACTTATCAAGATTTCCCATCGGGAAGAGTGATTTCAAGCCGCTAAAAATTACCTGGATTGGTATAATTGTAAGTGTTGTCTTTAAAACGTATATTTTCTAGCTTCCTCAAAGACTGAAGGCATTGCAGGCTCTCGATGCTGTTGAAAAACAAAACAGATAAAAGATGATTTTTACACAACCGATTCAGAACGTTGCTCTTAAAAATAAATTTTAGACTTGTAGCAAAATATTGGTATGTTAAACATAAAATGACATGTTTAATACACATCCTTGTTCATCTAGGGAATGCATTTGGTTAAGGGTTATATAGTAATACCTGGATATGATATTGCCAGCCACGTTTAAATTCTGTAAACTCTCACAACTGCGTAGGGGCTCTGAAATGATAAAAGCAACACCATCACATTAAAAAATCTGATTCTATCCATGACAGACATCCTTTATATGTGAATACACAGCATAGAAATGACACAAATCACTCCCAAAAATCTTACCTAAATTGGAAATCCTGTTGTTAGACAAATTGAGGACAGAAAGAAGCCGAAGAGATGCTAGAGGAGCTAAATTTGTGATGCTATTTCCAGAGAGGTCCAGTCTCTCCAAATTCATACACTCCCCAATGCATCCAAGATCATGCGTTCCTGCAGGATACACAATTATTAACAACATGAACAGCCATTTCTCGAAGGCTTAAAATCGTGGTATACTGTAAATCTTACCAAGACCTCTCAGTTTAAGGAAAAGTATTGACTCCAAATCAAATTCTCCTGTACGGGACTTGAGCAGCAGAGCGGTTATCTTCTCATAGTCTGTATCTGAAAGAATCAGAGATGAAATGAAACTGCAGCTTAACAAAGCCAAGCAAAGATGCAACACACATCACGTACGACCCTTATTTGTGAGTCAGCGCTGCAAAAGCAGAATGCTGGAAGCACTGAGCTCTTCTGCTTACAGAGGAACAATCTGATAACCCACGCAATCATCTCTAAATAGTAAAAACCGTGAATTTCATATCAAGCACAGCTTTATTTTCCCCTCTTTGTCAAATCCAGAGAAAGGGGTCACAGACAAGCAGATGTGCTGCTGCTGTGCTGTGTTTTATCTTTATCTCTGTATTAATGGCATTAGCTTGAAAGCTGCAGGCATGAAGTTATTTTTGGTTTAATTTCCTGAGGCAGTGCCTCACTTTAACTAGACATGATGAACAGTGTTTCATCATGTCTGCACAAATCATTTATTTCCCCGAGATTAACCAGAAATAATGATGTTACTTTTTTTTAAAAAAAAAATAATGTCATCCTGTTTTTCCAGATTTACAGCAACACAGCTTTTATTTATTTCCCTTTAGGGAACTGTAACACCACTGTAATAATGAGAGAAACGGTCGTGGGTGGGATGGAGCCACCACACACACACACCTTTCACATGTTAACACCTGCAGAAATCAAGGTGATGGTGTTTAGCTTTAGCTTGACAGCCACCAGCAAATGTTACAGCTAATGTGGGTAGCTACTTGTATTTTTTTTTAACTATAAACGTCACAAGGCAGCGGCTGCGTTACTTCACGAGGATGATTTAGTCGGATGAGAGTGGGTGGGCTAGTTCATGATTTTTGTTTGTTTGTTTGTTTTCTCCAACGATGACACACGTAAAATTGTCAAGCAACGGACGAATGCGTTGTTAGCTAAGGCTAGCACAAGCTAGCATAGCGGCGTAGCAACAAGCTATCCATCACAACTTACCTTGGTCTTTATCTCGCTTGGAGTCCATCGTGTGCAACTTTGCTACTTAAAAAGCTACCTATCGCAATAAAGAAAAAAAGCGACTGTCTCAGCCAGTGCGGTAGAGAGGCAAAGCGGTGGTTGTTTGGGGGAAGTGTGAAACTGGCATCTGTCCTGGGGGGTCGCAGTTAGGACACGCTCACTGTACCGCCGTGCTGCAATAGCACGCAGGTGGATGTGACGGACTTCATCTCCGCAGCCCAGTAAAGCATCAGCTAAAAGAAGGGAGGAGGCGACACAGTGTGGTGGAGGGCGCTGCAGGAGGATGATACGAGGCTGGAAATATGTTCCAGTCTTTGTGCAACAGGTTAATTCAACGTTTTATTATTACAACACTGACCAATTTGACCAATTTCAATTTGATACTAATTTATGTTTTCACTCCACTCCACTTTGTACATATGCTTCACTGCATTTCAGGTGAGAATACATATATGTGGCATTGCTTAAACAAAACATACAGTATATAACATGTGATACATTAGAAATTAAATTACATAAAACATAAACAAATGCATAAAGTCTTCACCCTGAGCAGGTGAGGCATTAAAACACTGATATGTTAATTCCTTAATAGTACTACTACTTCTATTACTACCACTACTACTACTGTTACAATAACTCCTACTAATACTAATAATAATGATACAAAAAAACAGTTTCCACCACTCCACCATTATATAATTACATATACATTACATATAATTAATATGTAGTTACAACTGCACACACAAGCTGCCCCACTGTCTAGTTAAAACAGCATCTTCGTTACCTTCATTCGTTAATTTATTTATTTATTTACCTGAGGTCCCATTGGTCTGTCTTGACTCCGGTGGAGAGCAGCTGTGTGCGTAAAGACGAGCTCAGATCAGCTTGCAGACATCCACCTCTGGCTCCGACACGGCTGGACACTAGTCCACTTTTCAGGTTTCTTTTTGAATGCAACCTCTGCTTTTTGCTGTCATGGCGGACAAGGACAACAACAGCAACAACAACAAGCCTTTTTAATATTTTTCCACGTTTTCCACCTTTTCTGTGCGGGGACTTTGTCTCTGCGGACCCATTAAATGCCTTTCATTGAGGAAAGGCTTTGGACGTTCAGTGTTGTGAATGTGTACAAACAACAAATCATTTGACTAAGATGGGTAATAAGCAAACAATATTTACGGACGAGCAACTTGACGCCTACCAGGTAAGCTTTCGTGCCTGTGTGTACCTGCAGCATGTTGGAGAATGTATCCAAAATCATGTAAAAGATAAGACTTTCTCTGTTAGTAAATGGTGATCTGCTGTGTAGACCCTAAGTTTAGTTCAGCCAATGATATTATTAAGACACTGTGATAATTATTAAGATATTTACCTCCTTACAGAGTCCCATGTGTCTTTGGAAATACAAGAAATACTGATACTGGGCTGGTCACACCAATTAAAGACAATAAAGGCTGATCAGACTCCTTCTGGAGTCAGAGTCTACTGTTTAAACATGAGCATAGTCTTGATAGGTCAGAGCAGCAGAAGGTTTTGATTTCATTGCAAACTGGAGCATCTCATGTTAATTGTGCCACCACTGGAGAAGATCAGATCTTTTATTCCCTGTGACAATAATCCAGGTTTTCCCGTGAAGGCACACATCTTCATGTGCACAGGTTTACCATGGGATTAGATGTGGGCTTAATAATTGATGCCAAGCCGGTGTGATATGCCGTGAAACTCTACTCTCAGGAGACAGTTTAGTTCTCAAGAGCCTCTCTGGTTACTCCTGTGACTCCTGCTTTAAAGCCCTCATTAGAACACTACTGCTTTCTGTTTGCCTTACTAGTTATTTTCCCTTTTGGGTAGCAATATATTTTATATCTATATTTATTTAGGAGAGGAAGATATAACACCTTCAGCAACTTGAAATCAGCTGACTGAGCTTGAGCTCTGAGTAGAGTTTGTCAGATATAGCTTTACGTACACTGGTGTTTTTTTTGTAACCCACATATCATTAGGAGACCCATTTGGATTTGAGTGGATGCAACAGTGTTGTTGTTGTCTTTTTGTTAATCACGTCATCTCTCAAGCTCAGCTGGCTGCGATCTGCTCCTCACACTCAGGAGCACGGCTCAGACAGAATACATACAAGAGAAAATGTAAATTGAGGTGCCACCAGTAGGGCTGTTGCATAATGTGTGTGTCAAACACATGCATGTCAGACAAACAGCAGATCACGTTGCCTCTGCCTCACACGTTTCTATTGCAAGTGGCATCCGACAACGCTCTCACACACACATCATCATTTAGGAGATACCAGACACCTCGACAAGCGTTCACGTTTACGGTCACCCACGTGACTTCAGTGGAACTGTAATGTTGTTTTGTATGACTCACAGGCGTGTCAAACACACAGTGTTTGTAGGCCTTTTATAGATGGTGAAAATATAAACGGTTTGTCACAGCCCACAGTCCTTTATCAAACATCAGTGTTTGTCATATTTGTGCTCTGACATGCTCTTTTCCCCTCATTGCAGGATTGCACATTTTTCACACGCAAAGAAATTCTGCGGTAAGAGCTTTATCAAATGTGCCCTTTAAATGATGTATTCATTCCTTGGACACAAATGTACTTAGATCAGTTGTAAACCACTTCAAACCATAGAGATTATACACATAAAAGTGTGTATCTGGTGGCCTCCCTCCCTGCGTTATTTACTGTTGTTAAAATGTGCATTAGGTGGACATGAATTTTGCGAGGCATGGCGATCACACGTGGCAACATTCATGCGTTTGTCAGTGTAGATCTGAAGCTTTTGTTCTTGAGCAGCATCATTATGTTATCTAAACCTTTGAAAGTCATCGTGACCTTTTGACTGCGGTGTTGCTTTCAGTGCCATCCAACAAAGTGTCACATTTCTCCCCCTTTCAACACGTGCAAACTCAACACTTTAAAAAAAATGAAATAAATATCAATCTACTTCCAGTGAGTGCTCCGAGTACTCCGACTCATTGGACGGCATAGTTTATCTCTTTCTGTCACCCGGCCTCTTGATCACAGGCATAAATTAAACAAATCGTGTGCTTTTCTTTTTAATGGAATTCACAGATGACGCTCATGTTTCAGTATCTTTTATCACTTGCTCTAGATGGTGGATGATAAACAGCTACTTAAAGAAATTAAACACTGGTTTGATTTGCCCTCAGCCTGGATGTGAAGTAAAGGTTGCTTTTAAAATAATTACTCCAACAGCAAGACATTGCAGGTATTTGTTATTTAAGGATTCCAATTCAAAGAAAACACAGCATGCTTGTTTAAACTCTCTATCTAGTCTCCTGCAAGAACATTAAAACCATGGCAATATCCAAATTGGGGTATTGGGGTAATTCATTTTAACTGCATTGGTCACAGTATGCTAAGATTTCTGCTGCTCCAAAAGTATTTGTATTTCTCTCCCTTTTCACTTGCTAACAAATTGTGTACATGTTACCTTCACAGTGATATTGAATTAACTTTGTTTCTAAGGCCACCGGTGGGCTGGAGGCAAAATTGACAATCAGCAGAGGGCGTAATTGGTCCTACACTTTATGACCTTCATAAAACACTCCTTGTTTCTGTCCACAGCTGCAAACAGTTACCGCACAGTTGTGTAACATTAAAGAATCAGAATCATTAAACATTACCAAATTTGCAGAAGACATACAGTCCAAACACTTTCAAGGGTCATGGTACATGAGAGCTGCACGGTTTACCCGATCATTTGCTGCAGTGTACCAATAAATCTCCATCATTTTGACAGATTTATCTAATTTAATTGTAGTGAGTTTGTCCTCTAAGACCAGTGTTGCTGCTGATAAATGGCTCTGCTCTGGTAACAAATGTACGCCATGACAGGATTAGTCAAAGGACAGAGTGATAAGGGGGCAGTAGATAAGCTCTTTACGTGTTTAGCATTCATACAGCCTCCGTGCAGTTTGTCAACATTATTCTTAATCATGACTGATATAAAACTAAATGATCTCACAGCGCAAGACAAGAGAAGCGGAGAGGGGCTTAAAAAAATGAATAATAGTGTTAAAAATGATTTGATTGTTCTGGTACAGTGTGTTGTCATTTAGAATTAGTCATCCTAACATTTGTACTGTAGAAAAAAATACATAGTGGTTTACATTATTTCTCCAATAAAAAAACTTCACAGCCAGTTAAAACATTTGATTTATTCAAACTTAATATGATTGAATTTCATCCCACCATCTTGTTTCTATTTATACCCATAGGTCAGTCCAACTAGAAATCTGCTACTAGTTGTTTAAGTTGAGTAAAAATCAAATGTTCATTGGCAGTAAGCCAGAAGCACAAGAATGAATGCAATTACTGAAAAAGTGTTTTTATCTTTTGTTCTAGGTTGCACGGCAGATACCATGAGCTAGCCCCACATCTTGTACCGATGGACTACACCAATGATCCTGATTGTAAATTGCCTTTAGCCTTAATAGTCAACATGCCGGAGTTAAAGGTAAAAAACAAAAAAATCCTTTACAGTACGTCAGTTATGATGTAACTTGTAAACTCTTTGCTGTAATGGATCAGCCTCTTTTTACCTACACTTTGTTTTTTCAGCGGCAGTGTGTGCTATTGCGTGTGTGTTATTTTGGATTGTGCTTAAGGGACGCTCTTAAACCAAACGTGGCACCCACCGCTCATGTGCGCAGACACCTAATCAATACACACTCTCTTTCAGAGGACAGAATTGATTTTTAACGCTCATCATCGCTGATCTGATTGTATGACACCACATTCTTATGGAGGTTAATGTGCCATGAAATGCTCGGCCTCTCGATCCCCACTGATGCATCCTATTTTTAAGCACCTGCCATCTGAAAAGAACCATCCACAAGATTTTTCAAAAAACTTCCATGTTAAATAACATCACAGCCAACGAGTAACACACAGCTTTATATGGAGTCCTTATCCACCAAGGGTTTAGCACAGATACTCATAATGTGTCCTTCCTCTGGGCATAATTGGCCCTTGCCTGTAAAGCTGTCACATGATTGCCGGGCCTGTACAGATGGCAGGAGGAAGATGGGGACCACCAAAGGCAGGATTGATGAGGCCCAGATAATAAACAGTCACACAAAGTCTTCATAAATACATTTTCTACTCGGTTTTAATGAGCTGTGTTTGAATGAGTGCACTGACTTTGACTCCACTGACTGGCTGTGCCATTAAAAATGGCTTCGCTTTAAATGGATGGTTGCTGATTGTACAAACGGCTTCTTTTGCTGAGCTTGTATTGAGCTCACACATGAAAACCGCTCTCTTGACAACAGCTGTACTTACTGCTTACAGGTATGGGATTAGCAAGATCCCAAGTCCCTTTTATGTCCTCCGCTTCAGTGTGAATTTATTACAAGTTGTGTCAAATCAGCTAATCACCTGGTGTATAAAATCCTGAGTAGAAACCTCTGGTTGAGCAATGGAGGAGAAAATATTGGCTTCACCATACCAGCAAAGAGAAGGAGTCAGCTTTTTTCAGTTGAACCCTGTGATCAGCAGAATACACCTACCGGTTTATACCTCTGCAGCTCATATGTGAAACTGACTGCGGCATGTAAACACAAAAGGTCATGAGACTCTCATCTGAACCACATGCTACACATAGCAGTGAATCTTGCGTTAATGGGTGCATTGACTTGCACTGATGTATGGAAATGTTCATCTGTAGGAAAACCCATTTCGCAACAGGATCGTAGAGTCTTTCTCGGAGGATGGGATGGGGAATCTCAGCTTCAATGAATTTGTGGACATGTTCTCAGTCCTCAGTGAGATGGCTCCCAGAGAACTCAAGGCCATATACGCCTTCAAAATATACGGTAATGGAAATCTTCTAAAGCGGCCATTATAATTTTTTTTTTTATTTCACCAGAACTCGATGAAATGAAAATTTGTGATCGTTTTCTCTGTCGGCAGATTTCAATGTGGATAATTACCTGTGCAAAGAAGATCTGGAAAAGACTCTGAATAAGCTAACAAAGGAGGAGTTGACTCCTGAAGAAGTGGAGCTGGTGTGCGAGAAAACCATCGAGGAGGCAGATTTAGATGGAGACAGCAAACTCTCCTATGCAGACTTTGAAAATATGATAACTAGGGCTCCTGACTTTTTAAGGTAATTACATGCCCCTCGCTTAAGGCCAATAATGTCAATACATTTTATAGACTTCAATATACAAAGCAGCGGCACTGTGAAATCAAGCAATGCATGCGCCATCTCCAGCTGCAGTGATGTGAGTTGTGTCCCTGGTTACTTACACTTTCACTACACAGATGGCTGGTAATCATTTTGTATCATTTAACTGTCAGCCTAACAGCATCACTTTAATCCTGAGCCACCTCTATGCCCATTCATTTCTATGCAAATGTCCTCACCACTGACTGTCCTTACTGGAATGCTGAGCACATCTATTTTTGATTCCTGTGTGTGTTTATACTCACATTTACAGCAATTCAGTATATTTGCATGCACAGTGATGAATACTGTTTCAATACTAGTTCCTCTTTTCACTGCAGCACCTTCCACATACGAATCTGAGAGAGCGCCGTGGAAAATTACCAAGGTGGGCAGCGGGGTGGAACTCAGGACTGCACCTGTACCCTGTTCAAGCCACAGCACAGCACAGTGTCTGTCTCCCACTCCCACCATCAAAGAAATCATCTCATCGTCTTCTCTGGCCTCAGTGAAGTCTGTTCAAAGGGTAATACTGGATGCAGCTAAATACCCAGGGCTCTGAATTTCTAACAACATAGAAGAAAATATACTTTAATTTTCCCTCCTATAAAAGGGCTTGACCTGGATTGGTCTCTTGTTTGGGGGAAAAAAAAGGTGATTCTTTCCACATTTTAAGGTTGGAAAAATGATCAGCGAAACCAGTCAGAAATGAGCCAGACGTCGCTGCTTACTTAGCACATTCAAGAATGCATAACATGCTTATCTACCTGTATTGCACATGAGATAGCCCCAGTGAAGTCTTCCTACAGTGACACACTAGACATGTAGTATGTCTGAGGACAAAGCTTGAAGTGAATGAAGGCACGTCATCGGCATTAAAGGCGTACAGATGTTTTATATCAGCTATGCAATATTTGTCTGTTGCTTTTTTTGTCGTTGTGTTTCTCGCTAATGCAACTGATGACAATCACGACTTACTGTTCGCCAGTTATATGAAGGGCTCTATCATCTGAACTCATTGCGGTAGCTATCATCGTCTGCCTCAGCCATTATCATGAGATATCACACCCAGCCATCTTTTGGATACACGTTGCAGTATTTTATGTGACTTCAGGTATTTATCTTTGAATAAATATTTTTTTTCTGTGTGTTCTGAGTGAATTCACATTTTTTTTCATTGTTGTAATCCTCACTGTTAACCAAAGACTAATAATTTGACGCGACTTGTAATATCAGGGACATCCTGTCCACATAACCATCTGCCTCAAGCTACCCACTCACTGATGATGTATCTGTATACGCAGTAAAGATCAGGAAACAACTGTGCCCCTGCATTTCCAACCGTATGAGCTGTAGTAACTCGCTAAGCAGGACGTGATCATTTAGACTGAGCTGCCTCGGCGCTCATCAGCGTGATTACATCTTACACACGCAGTTAATCCCGACGGGGGAGCTGGTGGAAATGGCCTTGGTCATGTTGGTTTGATGATTAATGGTTCCTGATTTCACTGGGATGTTCATGCAAGAGTCAACATACAAGTCGTCTTAACACTGTTGCTGTGTCTGCAAAGTGAATATGACCTGGTTAATTGTTGCTGAGTCTGATATAAATACAGAGCAGCTACAAAAGTACAAATGGGGACACTAGCTGCAGGCTAAAGCAACATAACACAGCACAACAAGAAATCCAGCACAGACCGTTTCATCTAAAGTGTGCCGTGTGGAAACGAAACACTACAACAAGTTTTTTAGTTTTTAAATTAAGTGTACTTATGGACACTGCCAGCTATGAAAACTATGAAAAATGAGGAAGTGTCGTATTTCCCCTGAAAGAGGAGGACGTTTAAGTCAGTTAAACAGTGTGCAGTCATCAGAGCAACCAGTTAATTCTTCACTACTTTATCTCCAGTTCCCTTTATGAGGGCAGTATCAAATATTCAGGGCAATACAGTGCTGATTGTGTGGCTTCATTAATTACTGGTCTCACTGAGAACATCTGTTAATTATGATTCCAGCAGAGAAGCTTCTGGTGCAATGTGATACTGGGGCTGTAAAGCAGCCATAAGCAACTGTTTCTGAGGTTTAGAGCGGCCAAATAGTGTGTGAAACTCACACTGCTTTCACTCCATGGGACCTTGTCTGTTTTAATTTGATCTGATTTAAGATGGTGCCTAAAGCTTTCACCGCATGACGACAGTGGAGGTCTGCTTGATGGCACACAAAGAGAGTCTTTATGGAAGCTGATGCGTATTCTATCACTATAGCCTACATATTTGACTTCTTCATTACTTTTTTTTCTTTTAACCATCCCCTAGGTAACATTTCCAAACAATTAATAAATGTGTGTTTATAACACACTATGAGAATCTGTGCCATAGTGTTACAGTGCCTAATGTATTTACCGGCAACTCTGTGAAGCCTGTGAAACTGGTGTCACAGTTTTCATCATATTAAAACAAATCTGTGTTCTCATTCTATATGATTATGAAATAGATAGATATTTATTATTCATTTATTTCTATCAGTTAATTTTATAATCGTAAATATTTCTTAATTCTCCATGATAACTCAGTAAACTCTATGAGGCCATGTGCCATGACTGAAAGCTTCAAGAGAAGTAAGTGAACTTTTGTTTTTTTAATTACTGTTTCTGAGAATGTCCCAGCTGTATAAAACCCACATGTGAACGATTAGTAACACACAAAAATGTGTTCATACGGTGTGGAATCAATCTTTCATTAACGTTGTTATGGGTAATTCTGGACAAATACATTCATAAGTTTGAACACTACTAATACATTATAGTGTCTTATAATCTATTAACTGTTTGTATGCTGTTTCTAAAGGCTAAATAAGAACTTAAAGTGTTACCAGTAAGGGGAGAAAAGATTGTGCTGTTATCACAGGTGCAGAAACCAACTGACTGGCACTCACGACATCTTGTTCATCTCTTATGAGAAGTGACACACATTTCCTTCTGTTTTCCAGTGACGCCCCATCATCTGTATCACGTTGCGACAGAGAACATGGCAGAAATGTCATCAAACACTGTTGATTTCCTAAGCTGAATGTTTTGATATTTCTTTGTGTCAATCTATCCTGCTTTGCATGACTTCACTTGAAGGGGAAACACCTCACGTCCTTATTTCTAAAGCTCGACATAAAACAGCAGCTCCTCCTGTATTTAGTAGCTTACAAATAACTGAGACCATGGGTACGCAGAAAGGTTGTTGTATATAGTATATAGGAGTATAAGTCATACTGTGGTTGTAGTAGCTACCATTAAAACTATAATTAGAGAGTAGAAGAGCAGCATCTGATAAAAGATAATAAATGACATTTCAACATCTTTGACCCACTTCCCTGTTGCTGTCGTATACAGACGTTTGAAATCTGTATGCAAATAAAGTTTCCTGTGAATGAAACACGGCATTGATGGTACACCCAGCACAGCCTTTTTTTTTTTTTTTTAGCATAAACATAATCGAACAAAAATATTTTGACGAGGTTTCTTTTTGAATCTCTCATTTATGGACTGAATGTGTTTAACAGACATAATTTGCTTTGTAAAATGTCAGTATAAAGTGTTTTATTTAGCACATTGGCTTCCTGTCCACATGGAAAGTAAAATGTAAAGCGTTTCTAAATAAATACATTAAAGAGCACAAATACAGCAGATGTTATTTGAATAGTTAGAAACATGTAAACTCATGTTGAATATATATATATATATAAAAAGAAGCTTTCACAGAGTGAATATTATTATTAATTAATAATAATGTTAATATTATATTAAGGTAGGATCACTGTAGTGTCAGAAATAAATTAATGAGCATTTTCTTCAGTAGCTGGTAACCTCTTCACCATTTCCTCTTGACCTCAGGGAACAGCCATTTCCATTTCTCATTCTGCAGAGGGTAAAAAAAAAAAGATCATTAAATAAATATGATCAACATTAATTACAACTTCTGCACAATCAAGAATTTAAATGAACAAATTTGACTACATTACTTACTTTTAACCCAAAGGGTGAGGGGTTATGTTTGGGTCTGATGTCCTCCAGAGGCCCATAAGTGCTGTTGCTGGGTTTAGGTTTGATGTCCCCGTGGCTGGGAATCAGCTCGTATGTACTGACAGGAGTGAAACGGCCAGTGAATGCTTCACCAGGGACTTCAGCATAGAGTGAATCATTGTGCTGCTCTGATCTTGTCTCAGACAACGTAGTGTGTGGGTTACCGGGCCTGCCAGCCAGGTGATAGATGCCACCGTTGTCCATGTATTCCAGGCTGTTGCTGCTCCTTTGTATGCTGCACAAGTCTGTCTTCTCTGGCTGCAAGCCACTGTAAGTGGTTTGTCTGAGGGGGTTGGGGGAAAGTCTTGGTGGAGTGTGTGGGGGTGCACTCAGCCTGTAAGATTGCTCTCCGTCAGAGCTGTTGTCGAGAAGTGGTAGAGACCTGCTCTTGCTGTCCAGGTGGCTGAGTTCAGAGTAAACAGAGTACGGTCCTGCCGGAGGACTACACCTCCTTATGTACTGATCCTGGGTTGTAGATCTGTCAGCTCTCCCCGAATTATATCCAGGTGAATTGTCCTGATTGAGGTGTCTCGGTATCTCCCTGGGTGATTGCTTCCTAAGCTGAGCATACAAAACGTTGTCCTTGTCGTTCATGGGGCCACTATCAAGATGTCTGTTCCTCCGAGGCAAAGGCGGTACTTCCTGTTTTACAAAACAAACCAAATTTTTTAAGTCAGCTTGAGGATACGGTTACAATCTCAGTTTAAGAATAACCCTGTAATTTTTGTACTCTGCTCACCTCTTGTGTCCTGTTGCCCTTTGGTGGACGTGTAGGCGGCTGCTCTGAAGGCAAGTCACCCAGTGGCCTTTGCATGTTCACAGCATTCGTGCTCACGGTTCTGACAGTGGCCACAGGCTTTTCTTTGGGGCTAACCTGGATGATATCATACAGCTCCTCATTCAGCGCCTGAAACACACAACACCAGTCAGATCTCCATTCTTGATCAGTGTTATACTTAGGCAAAGTCACTAAGAAGTTGTGTCTCACCTCATAACACGGAGTTGTGAGATACTCTGCGAATGGCTGGATGGGGCTCATCTTGTAGTATTCTATGAGATCAGAGACTGTGTCATGTTCCTCTGTGTCTCCGCAGACAACAAACTGACCTGATTCAATCTGGTTTATCATGAAATGTCGACACCGATCCCTGCCTCTGCATGAGGGGGAAAAAAAAGTTTGTTAAAGCTTCTTGTAATTAAACAATGTTTCATTATGTGTTAAATTAATATAACAGTAGTGTCCTTTGATAAAGTAATCAGCTAACAAATAGCTTAGAGCTAGAACTATAAAGAGAGAGGACAGCACTGATGCTGATTCATTTCAAAATAAGCTCACCCTGAAACTAAACTGATACTCACCGGTAAGACAGTATGTATCCGATGGCCTTATCACTGAGACGGATCAGGAAGCAGCCCAGCTCCTTTTCTCTGAGTTTTTCTTCAGCATCCCTATAAACAGACCATAAAGAACTGTAAAACCCCACACTTCAAGACTTTTTAGTACAGGTGTTTCCCAAAAGCCCATTTGGCCTGAGTTTACAGGAACAGTGAGGCAGATTTTGAGTGTGTACAGTGAGATGGACCACGTCATTCACCTTGGAAAGTACACTGCATCAAAGGAAAATCCATTTGGTTTCATGTCTCTCGCACAAACATTACTAAAGCGCGTGTTCTAACAAAATCATATCTTGTTTATGTGGGTGTTTATATGTCTGCCAAAGGACAGGGCAGTAGGTGAGAGTGGGTGTATTGCCAAGTGTACATTTTCCATCAGAAAATGTCATGAGTCCGCAATCCAAGACATTATAATAACTTCTTTGACCCGTGAACAGACCAGTCCTAAACGTCAGCTTTTCTAGAATATCACTGATTATACTCAAAAATTAAATAAATAAATAAAACAAATAAATAACATCTCCTAAATTAAAAATGCAGCAGATCATTAGTTATTACTCTTAATTTGGAAACTCTATATAAAAATATGACATAGCAGCACTTTAGGAAATGGGATATCTTTGTTGTCACAAACAAATTATATTATGAGCATTAAAATTAATTCTTGACCCTTATATATAAATATATAAATAGTAGTTTGAAAAAGATAAGATAGTTTTGTTCATATACTCAGATGTTTCCTCAACAAATTCTTACTTTCTCGTGATGAAGCCCATGAACCAAGTAGGGAAGAAGCCATTGTGGACGATGAGCGGCACTTGAGTGTCTATGAACCACTTTGAAGCCAGTTCCTTGAGTCTTCCTTCAGTCCCTTCAGCATGAGAATCCACCGATGGTTCCCTTTGCTCCATCCTCGCCCGATCCTAATGAAAACCACACAGACAGCAGTTGAAGACAACCAGCGGTGTAGCAAAGGCTGTATTTCAATAGTCTAATTTGCTTATTTTCCAGGAGGCGTCAACCTGAGGCTAAAAGTAGCTCAATGTTTGCATTGTTACAGTTTAAAACTGGTGCTCTGTGACAAACACGATCACTAATGTGTGCCAAAGTTTAACTTACAGTTTTCAAACATTTCCTGTACGATATTTCTTTACTGTCTTTACAATATTTAATGATTTAATTTAACATCGTCCAAAAAAATCTTTTCAGCATACACAGTGTCCAAAGTCTGTTCTCACTCTGAAAACCATCCAACAAGACTTTTATTTACAGTGACCTCCTCTGCTGAAATGTCACACTGAAGTTAGGCAAACTGTTACTTTGCATGCAGATACATGGTTAATAAGTTGTTAAAACATTAAAGGTCTAGTAATGGTGTTTACCTTGAAGCAAAATGCCAGACAGGTCCTGAGGGAGGGTGATTTTTGTGATTTTGTATTTCTCTGATCTTTTGTCTTTGACCCTGAAAAGTGACGGATCTTCGGTGCACAGCAGTTCCTTTCAATCCCTAGAAAAAGGAGGAAACATTTACTTCATTCTCAGTTTAATGTAAAGCTCAAATGCTGTGAATTAGTAGTTTTAGTTGAGATGGTGTACATACCTTTCCTTGAGATTGCCAGTGTGTGGTTTGAACCTGGTGTCATTGCAGCAAACATTAAAATGCTTCTCTCAACTTCTGAACACTCTTTACTGAGGGAGTTTGACCCCACATGGGAGATATAGACAGATGACATTTACAATTACACACTTTTTTCCACCGGCTTGGAAAGCAGCAGTGTTGAGGCAACGGCACACATGCGCTTCATACAGCTCATTTGCATAAGAGAGACGGCTAAGGGCTGCTGAACAGAGCAAGAGCTTCCTGAAGAGAAACGGAAAGTAAGCCGTACAGAAACTGTGGTTTGTGTGCACACAAGAGCGTTGGTTTTGCAAGAGGAGATGTTTTACCCACAGACTGTCTGATTACTGTAGTAATGGGGAGATAAGTTACGTCAGCAGTTGATCTGTATTCTCTGACCTGAGTTTACAATGAATCCACATAGGTGAAGTGTGTGTGTGTGAGTGTGTGAAGGATGGAACTATTTGGGAAGATACATGCAGAGATTTTTGAGGGCAGAGACAAACCTCTAATGAGACGAGATATTTCCCAGCCTTTAAGGTATTCATCAATCATGGCTAACTTATTCCCCCCCCCATGGATGAAGCAGTCATTGTGAATCACCTTGTTTGGTTTCTGCTTAGTGGTGAACAGTAGGAGCTCCCTGTGGGGGAGACACAATAACCAGAAACAGTCTGTGTCACACTGAGCGGGATGAACATTCCCCAATGTTAACAAACAGACATGCTGCTACTTTTCCCTACACACGGCTGCATCAGAGATTTAGGCTTGTTATCCATCTACACAGCCACCATTTACCCTTTAAGTTCCATCTATGACTAAGTGCTGTTACACTTATCTGACCTAGACTTTCAACACCATTTCAACAGAGCTGTGTGTGTCTTTGTGAGTCATTATGTACTCCTCTGGGGGTGTGGAGAGGTTTGGGGTCAAATGTTATCAGTGGTTCCGTGTTCGTAACATCCAATATTGCGTGCATAGTATCGGCGCTTACTATTAACAGTGCGCTAACGATATAGAAATTTATTTTATCAACAGCAACTGTGAGGTAAACAGATATATAAAAGGAAATAGATTTGTCAGCCACACCGTTTAAGATCTTCGCTCGCAGGTCTTCTGGGGACACACAAACAGTATGAGGGGGATGTTGGTCTTTAAAAAGGTCACAAAGTCAGTTGATGTCTGTAAAATGTCATTACAACACATCCACGTACGCTTTTACCTCCACCTCCCTTTGAACCATAGAAAATCTATCAAACCGAATTCTCCCAAGAGTAAGCCAAAGTTCAGTCTGACCAAACGTAATCGTTTAACTTGTGATAAATCAAATTACAAAGATATGACAGGTGGTTTGAATTCCTGGACCCACGTGCATCGCGTCATAGCATGTTCAGATCTACAACCATCAGTTAACCTAAAGCGTCCTGAACTTAATTCTGTAGTATGAAGAAATATTTGCTAAACTCTCTTGTTTTACTGTAGTCACACTGTGCATGTCAACACAGGCGACAAAAAAATGGTGCAGCTCCTACAAAGAGCAAAATACTGTAATCAAAAGTTTCAGTGTTTCCATTTTTTTACTTTATAATGTGGATGTAGATGTTTTTAGTAGTAGTCACTTCATTTTCACCTTTACTGGATATATTAACAGTAAAGGCATAGACAGGGTACATGATGAGAGAAAGGTCACCCGTCCACTATCAAAACAAATACACTGTTGCCCATAAAGTTGGAATCAAATGTTTTCACCTCCTCTCGTGAAATGATTGCAACAATGTGATTTATGCTTGATAAATAAATCTTCTCAAAATTTTATTGATCAATCTCTTCCAAACATATCACAGTGAAAATTAAACCACAGTTCACCTGATGTGTATAAACAGGGGAAAAGAAGAATGTGTATGAAAAGAAAATTATTCTAACTTTATGAGCAACAGTGTATATTCCAGTTATGTGTCTTAACCATTAAAAGCCAACAGAAAGATCAATGAATGCTGTGGTTGTATAGTTACTTTGCAGATTCGTATTTTACATTTAACATGGAGAGAGATCATAAAGTATCGATGTTGTTTGCAGTATAAAGATTTTAAGGATAAGGGTAAGGATAAAGATCTCCATAATAGCAACAAGAACAGTTGTAGGCATTTGTTTGAAAAGACTGGTGTGTAGAATTACGTGGCATCTAGAGGTGCTATGAAGTGTGAAGGAGAAACTACGGTGGCCACGAAACTTGTCAGTGTCATGTAGAAACATGGCGGTTAAACATTTTGGACCTGTCTGTAGTTATATAAGGGCCTTTCTAGGATGACAAAAACATTATTGATTCTTTGATTCTGTTTTATTTAATTCCAAAACTGTTATAATTTTCCAGTTGTCATTTCCTTCATAGTGATATTTGAGATTTTTGACACCTAATTTCTTAAACTTGTAGATATTTTAATCATTCAACTTTGGCTGGATGGTTAATAACACTTTATTCGATGGTCTGACAAACTCCCACCAGCCTTATTGTAACAAAAATAAAATAGTTCTAATTTTCAGGTGATTATACACGACTGAAAACATAGTTATGAATATGAGATCCCATTTCTGCCATATTTTGTAAACACGGCTCCCTAAAAGTTACACCCTGAGCCTTTAAGTCAGACTTCTTATAATCTCTTATAATCTAAAAGTACTGCTGTCGAAAAAATAGGCACTATTAACCATGATAGCTACTCCTGTATTTGTGCCATATTTATTCTTATCGTGATACTTCCAATACTCTCTATACACTTGTTGTATTTACACAGCATGCCTTCACATTTATACAGTGTATAGTACACTTATACATATTTTACTTTATACGTTATATTTTATTTACGTCTCTCCACCTTTGTCTTAAAATGTTATCTTGTATTTTATTTCTCTATCTTACTTTTATCTTGTGTCTTGTGCTGCCGCACTACTGCTCCTCCTGCTGAGCTAAACTCTTCTCTTTTCATTGTACTGTTGACCCTGTGTTAATTGTAAAGGATTTTTTTTTTTTTTATCACTTATTATCTCCAATTATGGAGATTTTAATTAGCCTAGATAACAGTTTAATTAAGTCTTTAGCCGTTTCTCTCTGATCTTTTACTACTTCCTGTAAAAAAAAAAAAAGTTATTTCCCTCACCATTTGTAGCAGCTGGAGAGTTTGCACATCTGGTCAAACACCACCACCCAGCGGCACTGCTGCCTCACACACACACGCCGTCCACCACGTCACCGTTGAAGTAATACTACATCTCCCATGCTCCTCCTCTCCAGGAGGCAGACAGTCATGCGGATGGAAACAGGAGTGGGCATCCGCTGCTCTGCACGAAGAAGAAACTTCGAGGGAAGATGCACGAAGAGGAGGATGGCAGCGAAGCAAACTCCTGCTCAGCCTCACGGATCGTGGCTTCCAGGTCTGTGGATGTGGCCGAGGTGGAGGGAATGAAGGAGCAGGCCTCCAAGCTGTGCGGGTACTTGAACAAACTGTCCGGCAAGGGGCCTCTAAGGGGGTACAAGCCGAGGTGGTTCGTGTATGATCCGAGGAAATGTTATTTGTATTACTTCAAGACTCCTCAAGATGCCTTGCCGCTCGGGCACATCGAAATAGGCGATGCGTCCTTCAGCTACGACGTGGAGGTGGAAGAGGGGCAGTTTGAGATCCGCACAGCCGAGAAGGAGTTCCTCCTGAAGGTAGGAAACTTTCCAGCGTGTGGAGCACAGGGCTGACCGTGTTTTGCTGTCATTTGTCACTTCCTTTGTCACTGTGGAAAGGCAGACACACCCATTCTAACTTGACAGATTCAGTCTGGGTTTTGCTTTTAGTCTCAGTCAGTCTTTAGGGAAATATTTCTGCTGACAGGGACATGTGATTTGACAAGTTTAAAGAAAATCCATACCACACGTGGCTCATGTTTGCCAGACCAGATCAGCGTATTAATCAGCTGATTGCATGTCACCGTTTACATAGGGATAATCTGACATGAGCTCATGACATGGCATGGCAAGAGTCATCTCATGTGATGGTCTTCTTAGCTGTCATATGACTGTGACAGAGGTGGGGGGGTGGGGGGTCAGGACCAAGAAAAGACAGGTGCTTCTGGTTTCACTCGGTCTGGGTCCGCTGAAGTCTGCAACACTTTTAGCAGATGGTGTGAATAGTTAATACCAAACAGCTTGCATGGCCCCGAGGCTGGAACTGAGACTGAAACCAGCGTCTGCACTCATTCACATGACAGATCTGAACAGTAACCTGCTATTTAAAAGTGGACACTTTCATATGTTTTATGGAATCCCACAACTGTTAATAATCCTCCTAACCAAGGTGGACTTCCCTTAATAGTTTGAATCTTTTTTTTTTTTTTTTTCAATTGTGTTTCCAGGCTCCCAACAAACAGGTGATGCATTACTGGCTCCAGCAGTTACAGCAGAAACGTTGGGAGTACAGCAACACACGAGGCTCCGGTCAGAGAGACAGCTGGAGCTCCCCGACACTGGCTTACCCTCCCACCGGCCTCGTTGGCAAAGACAATGGTAGGCTGACACACACACATGCACACACATGTACAAGTGTGGACTTTCATTTTCACTGGTCTGTACCGTCACATCCAGGCACCAGCTGAAAGTAAACACCTGTATCTGATGGATTCATATTTACACAAGTCGAGTTATTTTGTTGTCAGGTTCCTACGGAACAAAAGAAGCGAGTTCACGTCTACCTTATCTGGGGTGTGTTTTGTTGTAATGCACGCACAGAAACAAAAGTCCGACCCTGTGTACTGTGCGCTGTTTTGATGCTTCCAGCGAAGTCGCAAGCGTCTGCTGCTGACAACACAAACACAAACGAGTACATTTCTACCAGTCCCAGCACGACTTGTGTTCAGTGTACCAGCTTCAGTGTTAGTCACATGGTTTGATTAGAATAGAAGTATTTTCTTTAAATGTAAATTTCTGATGTTGCACTCAGATATGAGACACCAGTTTCACCAAAAACCTCACAGATTTCACTCATTATTTGGACTGAAGTTTCGTAACGAGCTGCCACATCTGATTAGAATAGACCTTTTACGCAGCAGCCATTCTGACATGTAATAGTGGGTGAACACAGGTGTTAGCAGTGATACTAATTAAGATCCCGTTCCATTCAGGTCAAACAGGATCAGGGTGCTTCTGTGGTTCATGTTGGCTCACTGGAAAGTCTGAAAATGGAACTAAACCATAATTAGTTACATCGGAAACACCTGTGTTGACCGCACTGTTCCATGTCAAAAAGGCTGCTGCTCCCACATGCATAATAAGCCATCTCCAGTCTATTAATTATTCATAGCAAATATTTTATTCTCTTCAAACAAAGTGTAATAAATCTATATTTGAAGCTAATGTGACATTCAGATAAATGAAAGTTTCACATAAATAATGTTTCTGACATGAAACCAACTATATATTGATATTATGAAGATAAAAAAAGAACCACACTTTAAAACTTTAGTGTAACTTTATTTGGAGCGAACAGTGCATTTTGCCTGTAGCTTTTATCAAAATATTTAACAATAAAACACAAAATTCCATATTACAAAAACATGACATAAATAATATTACACCACCATTTTACATAATGGAATTATTATTTACCGTTCACTATAATAATATAATAAAATAAACATTAGACAAGTTAAATAGCTTAGGTTTTTGTTTCCCTTTAAGTCAACTTACAGTTCATTCAATTCAGTTCTGTTATTTAATTAGCGTTAATCATAACATAAGTTATCTCAGGACACTTAATACCGAGCAGGTCTAGACCATATTTATATTATTTAGAGACCCAGCAATAAGTGAAACTTTGACTGTGGTAGCTGCGTGGAATGAACTGTGACTGCTTCTTCCTTTTCCTGTCCGCACACACACACACACACACACACACACACACACACACAACTAATGCTGCTTGTTCTGTCAACATTGGCAGTCCCAAAAGACAAATCTTCTGAAATCGACGATCCTTCAAGAAGCAGCTGTTTCGGAACATTAAGACACTGAGTGCGAAAGTCCTCTGATATTTTGTCTTACTTCTGTGTCAGAAGTCCTTGACCTTGTGTCAGTGAGCTGTGATGAAATGCAGGAAAAAAAAAACCAAAAAAAAAAACAGCCGGGCTTTCAGTAATTTCTCCTTAAATGGAATTTTCCCTCTAGCTGTGGTGAGCACATTAACTGTTTATGTTAGTCTTTTTATATGGCTAGTGAAAGATTAACGTGACTAAGCTTAACTTCAAAGTATAACCAAGGTAATGGCTACTGACTCTAAAGATTTAGATACAGCATGCCCAAACAATGCTGTAACATGTGCATCCTTTATTCTGCTGTCATCTAATATGCCGTGGTTCAGAGTGGATGAAAGGATTTGTCTGAATACATTACATGTCAGTTCAGAAGTTTTATTAGAGCAAACAGAGTCAGATTATTGTCGTAATTGCTGTGTAACTACAGCTATGTGTCAGTGGCCACAGGTATCCTCCCTGGGTGTGATGGCATAATTGTGGTCCCCAGTCTGTCCCAGCTACTTTGCTATAAAGAGGAACATTTATATTTAGCCTGCTGGACTCAGAAATGCTACATACTAGATTTTCTTGTGGTTAGGGAGCTACTCTTGAATCCACAGACATCCAACCCTGCTGTAAATAGCATTCTGGGTAAATCAAAATATTGCGTCACATTGTTCTGGAATTCGTTCATGGTTGGCGCAATGTCATTTCCTCGACAAGCTGAAGTTATAGCTGAGGTCCTTTTGAAACTGTCGTGGTGATATGAGTCATGGGATAATATTGTACGTTATTCTTGTGCCCTCTGTTTTATTCTCAGATGCCATTGTCTTTGAGAAGCTGAGCGACAGCATGGAGAAGGTCCGCAGTGACTTTGCCATGGAGACAGAAACAGACAGTGGGGGAATGGTGGGGATCCAGACAGCCAGAGGAACTTCTGCTGCGCCCACAAACCCCCTCAACTTCTCCTTCAGAAACTTTGGTACAGAACTCAGGTAAGCCTGAACGAAACCTCCTCTTGTTGGGTGATATCCAAGGAAGTCGTTGTCGAGACCCTACTAAACAGGCACAACTAATTTGTCTTGAGGGCCTCAATAGAGCTGTATCGAGGAAAGAAAATACCTCGTCAGTCCTTCTTGAGGTTGACTGCAGTAGAGGAAATGGTTACATCCATAGTTTGCTTGTTGCTGTTGTATGTAGCCATCAACACTTCCCCTTCCGGGCCATACAACACATCTATTCAAATGATGAAACACATTGCAATGCTAAAAATGTGGCATGGTTTGGAATTTGCTTTGTATATGTGATGGAAAGAGAGTTTGCTTATAAAGATGCACAGGAATCTTGGAGCATTTGTGCATGTGTCTATATCGAGCGTCTCGTCTTACGGTGATACAACACTAACAGCAACTAGTTGTTTGCTGACATGTTTGTCTCCAAACAAAATGATTCTGACTTGCATTGCGTTTTTTTAACTCACGGTCAGAGCAGAGGCAGCGCAGGTTTAAAATTTTATCAGCAGAAATTGTGACATCAAACATTCTTTCGGTCACAGTTCATGAAGTGTGATCTGTTCTAGATGAATGTGTTGATTTAAAATGGAAACACGTCCAGTGTAGAAGCTGTGAAGAAAGTCTTAAACTTTATTTTGAAATGTCCGTGTCTTGTGTGTTTGTGGTAATCTCACATTCAAGGCGTGAAAACAAGTCTGCAGAGGTTCATGTATAAGCACTACGCTGTTCATTTTAGTCTATATTTGCGCGTTATGCTCTCATACTGAGGTGTTGCTGGTAGATTGTAGAGTTGTATTGTGTTTTTATATATACAGCTATAGTTCTGATGCCAAAGCCTGTTGGGAAAAGGTAAAGGAACCTCAACTAAGGCTGTTTGTGTCTGTCTTGGTTTTGCTCACCCTCTTGTCTGGTTTCTGTTCTGTCAGGAACTCCATGTCTTATCTGCGGCAGGGGAGAGGAGGCGAAAACAGACGCAGTGTGTTTTACACTGGCAACAGCAGCACAGAGGAGTGGGAGCTGGTGGATGCTCCACCCAAGGACTTCCCCGAACAGAAACATCATCCAGACACACACAGACGTACGGACACTCCCTGTTACCCCATTCGCCTTCTGGCCAGTTGTGGTCTTTTTGTTGCACAATACTTTGACGAATACACAAACAATGCATTTTTCCTAAATGTTTCTGTCTGTAGTATTTGTTGTTCGTATCTATTACATGTGCAATTTGAAACTAGGTGTGATAAAAATTTGAACAGCAAAGAGTAATGAAACTCTTCTCTTTCAGATTCCTTTGGATCAGCATTTACTTTTGACTTCGGGCGCAACTCGTCGCGGCCGAAGAGGCCTTTGCTTCGAGACATGATGGCCTCTGGGAGATTCGGACGCAGCGGTGAGACACGCAGTGCCGAGAACTCCCCAGTGGAGTGTAACGGCAGCAAATCTTTGGAGATGCAGCTTCGCCTTCAGAGCCAACAGGAAGAACTAAACAGTATGCAGCAGGAACAGACCAAACTCAGAGAAGAGCTGGCCAGTCAGAAGGTACAGTCCGCACAGTCGTTATTTCACCCAGTGTGATAGCCTTTGTAAAAAGGATGTAATACACATATATGGATCAGCCAAAAACAGTCTTGGGGAGAGCTGTCTCCATTGGTTGTCATCGTTACATTGTGCCTAACACTCTAAACCACATGGACCTTTAGCATTTTCAGCCATGTTGGTCTGTTGGTCCCCCTGAATTATCTCAGCAACTATTAGATGGCATGTCATAATATTTGGTTCACACATTCATGTCTTCCTCAAGATGAAGTTATTCTTTTTCACTTTCCTGTAACTTGACAAACTTTCCATTTTCTGGACCAGTCACACAGGTATACCCATCTTAACTCCCGGGGCAACCTCCTGACTTTCTTTCAGATAGAAATTCTTAAGAATCATATTGAATTACTCTAGTCCTCTTTATTCTCTTCCTCTCAGTATCCGTCCAGTTTCTAGCATGCAAAGTCAGCATACTTGACATGTGTACAGTCTGCACATATTTTGGGCTGTATGCAGACATAGGCGTAGGGGACACAGGAGGATGATGTCATGTACGTTATGCTGACCAAAGCAAATGTGGAAAGTATGGATTGGCCTTAATTACAGCATTGAGCTTAAAGCACCCTCTGTGCCAAAGTTCAGCCTCGCAGAACTGCGAACGTGGCTTTTTTTTAACTAGAAACTTCATACTTTTCACCCTCTCTGTGGCATTGTTCCATTTGGTCCTTCATTGTGCCATTTGTCATAGCTAAAGACTCATTTGCACTTGACAGAGAGCAGCTTTTTCTCTGGTTTGGAGCTCTCCTGTCCATCCTGTATGTTAGTCATTTCCTGTGGTCTCCTTTATAGTAACTGTAAAATTAATGTAGCAAAGACTCGATCATTTTCCCAGGTAACTGTAAAAATTTCCTTGACAACGTGTGATTAATTATCCACTTCTGCTATCCTTTTAGTCAGTTCAGCACAAGCCTGAGGTTGTTGAGCCCGGTGGTGTCTGACTGGACAGTTAGTGTGATCATGATGCCCTCACTAACACAGGAAGACAGCGAATGATTAGTCATGCTTAAGCAAGAAACACGGAAACAGCAGTTCTCCTAACAACAATCACAGCTGCGTCGTTCCTTCCCATTACTCTCTGTTCTTGTTTTAGTGTTTTTGAGACCGGCTGATTGGTCACAACTGCTACAGATGAGCATATAGTGTGTGTGTGTGTATTTGTGTGTTTGTGTGTGTGGGTGCTGGTTTACTACCAGTTCAGGCTGAGTAATTCTGAGTAACTGAGTCAGCTGGCTACTGTTGGAAATCTGTCGCTCCTGGCACTGTTCAGGTCAAGTGGACCAAAGCTGACTGTTATTATTAATATTGATTCATGTTTGGCCTAGACTGACTTTATTGGTCACGTATTAAAGGGTTTTTCCTACATGCTGTTGAAATGGCAGTGTTTCGTGTTACTCATTTTAATCTGCAGACTTCTCTGTGCTTTCAGAATGTGGATGTTGTCTGAAGCCGTGTGACCACATTTACAGTATGTAGGAGTGTTTGTGTGACTGCACATGTCACGTATTTGCACATTGGCCACATTTTCTCAGCGCAGCAGACTCAGTGATGCACATGGTGAACGTTTATTATCAAATTTCATTTATCTGTATGATTACATGAACTTGGTTATCTGAGCATCTGGTGGCTGTATGATATTTTGCTGGTTACGTCGGCATGACATGACTGAAAATTTATTTAGCCAAGGTGGTAAACCCACACTTCCTCATGCATGTCATTTAGTTGGTAGATAGATTTTTTTTTTTTATTATTATTGTTGTTTTTTGGGGATTTAAAAAAGAAAATTATGATGTTGGGTGCTCTCCGTTTTACTGGAGCCCACCTCTGCTATGAAACACTGAAGTAAATGCTGAGTGAAGTACACGGTCAGAGGTGTTTGTTGAAAAGGCAAATATAACACAGTTCTTATGAAATGTTTTAATTGTTTCCTTATATATGTAGCTTTGTAGTTGGATTTGAGAAAAATAACAGACCGCTTTTTCTCACATCAAGTACAAAAGTAGTCGAAAGTCAAAAGTAGTGTTAGTCATGGTCAACAGTGTGAGGAAATGATGAAATATTAGGAAATTATGAAATATAATCCAAATTTATAACAAGGATGTGCAGGCGTTGCCCAGGCGACAGCCCATTTGTCCTGTTTTTTTTTTTTTTTTTTTTTTTTACTTGTTTGCATCATATTGAGGAATATTGCCTTGCATTACTGTATGCTACACACGTACATAGCTAGCTAGCTCTCTGGCTAATATAATATATAGGCAGCAGGTTACATGCTGAAGTATGTGCCTGAGTAAAAACCATAACCCTAACAGAATATACAACTGTCCTTCAGTAAATGAACGATGACTGCAACATATTGAAAATAAAAAAATAAAATCAACCAGAAATCATCTTTACTTGGCTAGGAGCTGGTGAGACTGCTGCAGCAGACGCTGAGGACGTCCCAGTGCGACAGGCAGTCAGTGCACCGTCCGGCTCCTCCAGCTCCAGATGCATCTTCCTCTTCGGACCAGACTCCGGGTCCAGCAGTAACCAAGGAAGATGTCACGCAGATGGAGGCCCTGCTTCAGGAGAGAGATGAACAAATCCAGTCCCTCTGTTGCCACATGGAGCGTCTCGCCTTGGAGAAGGACAGTCTGCAGCAAGAGCTGAAAGGCCTGAAAATAAAGGTGGGGGAGATAAACGACCAGCTGGGGATGCTGATGGAGACCATCCAGGCCAAAGATGAAGTCATCATCAAGCTGTCACAGCAGAGCTCAGAGCAGGGCTGTTATCCAAATGACGGCGGTTCACCATCTCCTAACAAAGATCAGCAGGAGCTGGACATCCTCAAGGTACAGAAGGAAACACTTAAACCAGATATAAAGCCGATAGAGATGATACAGCTGCAGATAATGAGAACTAGAAACACTTATTGTTGTTGAATTTGTACTCTGATTAACTGAACACATTTCTCTCCAATTTTAGGACAGTCTTCAAGGCTACAAGTCCCAGAACAAGTTCCTGAACAAAGAGATACTGGAGCTGACAGTATTACGCAGAAATGCAGAGAGTAGAGAAAAGGCGTTAGAAGCAAAGGTACTGTCTTGTGTTTGTTGGTTGGTGCATTACACTGGAAACAGGAAGCCTGAGTAGCCTTTAGGGGAAGTCCTGTATTGACCATAGCAGGTCCTCCTGGACTTAAAAATGCCATGTAGGAACAATGAATAACACATTTTAATCATGCCGTTGTCTGTCATTTTTATTATTAATGTTTTTTATGCTATCTTTGCTGCAGTATACGGCCCTGGAGGCCAAGTTGTGTCAGGTGGAGAGTAAGTATCTGGTGCTGCTTCAAGAAGTGAAGACCCCAGTGTGTTCGTCTTCGGAGCAGAGTCCAGCCCACGAGGTCATTTCCAGATTATTAGAGGATGCACTGCAGGCAGAGTCCCCCGACCAGCAAGAGCACCCCATCTTTAAACCAAACACTGTCAGGTATGGACTAAACCATAAAGCCTTTGAATGAATGAATGACTCATTGTTTTTTTCATAAATAAACAATCAAACAAACAGGCATTTACAGGGTTAAAATCCTCAAAATGATTGAATGCTGGGTAGTTTCGAGCAAGACTGAGATTTATGCAGAAAAAAATAACATTTTTGTAAAGTTTTTCTGGCAGTTTTTTGGAAGAGGACATTTTTGTCCTCGTCCATGAATTAAGAGGGTGGCACATTGACATCTTAGATTCAAATGCAGCGCAGTCACCAGACTTGTTTTACTTGGATTAACAGCTGTACTAAATTTTTCTTCACTGGAAAAACTAGCTGCTAATTGGTATTTATGTCACTATTGTTCTAGCTCTGACTGCCGTGCATGCTCAGACATGTGCTTTAGGGCTCGTCAAAATGTGTGGTTAGAAATTCAGGAAATCCTGAAGTGATGTAACGCAGGTTAAGCAAATGTGGGTACTCCTAAAATTGATACAATAATAACTTTAGAAATTAATTAAACATCACTTTCTCTCTGCCTTGGTTTATTATTAGTGAGTATGACGTGTATGGCTTCAAGACGGTCCCTGAGGAGGAGGAAGAGGAGGAGAAGCTGGTTGCGAAGGTGAGAGCGCTCGAACTGAAGTCCCTATCCATGACAGATCAGGAAGTGTCCGTCGGCGTGAAGTGGGAGAACTATCTGGCCAGCACCATGAACAGAGATCTGGTGCGCTCCCCTGAGCTCAAAGCCCTGATTCGCTGCGGCGTGCCCCACGAGCACCGCTCCCAGGTGTGGCGCTGGTGTGTCTCCTTCCACGTCAAAAAGTTCAGGGACCACTTGGCGCCCGACTATTATGAGACCTTACTAAACGTGGCCCGGGACAAGCCCAACCCGGCCTCCAAGCAAATCGAGCTGGACTTGCTGCGTACTTTGCCAAACAACAAGCACTATGCCTCCCCAAGTGCAGGCGGCATCCAGAAACTCAGGAACGTCCTGATGGCTTTCTCCTGGAGGAATCCAGATATCGGCTACTGCCAAGGACTGAACAGGTACAGGACGGGTTCTAGTTTTTCCTTGACTTTCTTTCCTTTTATGCCTTGTAACCATTCATTTTTATTGCATGTAATTCCCCCAGGCTGGCAGCTATTGCCCTGCTCTATCTGGACCAGGAGGACGCCTTCTGGAGCCTTATTGCCATTGTGGAGGTTTTCATGCCAAGAGACTATTACACCAAGACTCTGCTTGGCTCACAGGTAAACACTCTGCTGCCTCCTCACCGGGTTTGTCTGGAGTCAGTGATGTCATATTCATGTGACTGAGTCTGCTGCTCATGACCGATGATGGAAAGAATGCAGCACAGTAATGAGCACCCTTTGTTTTGTTTCTCTCCGCCACAAGTTTTCTTCGGCTTTGGAAAAAATAAACACCCTGTGTGATATATTAATATATGTTTGATGTGCAGGTTGACCAACGTGTGTTCAAGGACCTGATGAGTGAGAAGCTCCCCCGGCTTCATGCCCACTTTGAGCAGCACAAGGTAGACTTCTCGCTCATCACCTTCAACTGGTTCCTGGTGGTGTTTGTGGACAGTGTGGTGAGCGACATCCTCTTCAAGATCTGGGATGCCTTTCTGTATGAAGGTCCAAAGGTAAGAGACAGAGGAGAAAGTAAAACTGTGATCGCTTTAATTGCACATAGACAGATGTGGCCTGGACATGCTCACAGACAAAACAGAGACCTTTGAAAATTCTTTGGCTGCTTCTACAGATAGTATGTCTGATTTAGTTTTATGTTTGCATGTAAACAAGTTCCTACAATTGCCATTTTATCGGTATGGCGCACTGAATCTAATCTCTCAGTTTAACATTTTTGTTAGCCTGACAAGGTGGAGTTATGGCTATGTGAAATTAAAACTACATATAATGGAAAAATGATCACTCTTTGTGATGAACCTGCACGCAGTTATCATCAAACTCTGATGTTCTTTGTCAGGTCTGCAGAGTTTTTTTTTTTTTTAACCTTTTTTTCTTGTTTTGGATGTACAGTCTACAAATTTTGCTTTCAGAAACACAATTTCCAGCAGCAGTGAGCTGCAGTTTTCAGCATTTTTTATTTTTTTTTCCAAATTTCCTTATTCATTTTCTGCAGACAGTACAGAAAGGTACATCAGATTCACCCTACGTCAGAGCATCTGCATGAGAAAAAAAACAAAACAAGCTCCAGCAGGAATCCCGCTATCTCTCACGACAACCCATGTCAGATCCGGTCACAGTAAACAAGTAAATTGTTACTTAGCAACATATAGCAACATAAGGAAATAATCTGAGTACAATAAGACAAAATAGCGTAAAATATTAGAATAATATAGAAGAAGGGGAAAAGAAAAAAAATTAATTAAATGGAGGGGAGGAGCAGGGGCTCTCTTCTCTTTCCAACCTTTAAGAAGCGTCCTCATCATCAGGAGTAACAGTTAGACTATTGCTAATTTAAGCCAGCAGTGGGTCCCAGGTGAAAAACCTTAACTTCTCTAACTGTAAACACTGTAAAATTTCACATATCCAACTATTGTGAGTTGGGGGAGAAACATCTTTCCATTTGAGGAGAATGGCACGCCTGGCAAGCAGGGTGGTAAAGGCCATGACACGCTGTATAGTTATGGGTAGCTTTATAGTCGGCGGGAGACCAAATAGAGCAGTCAGGGGATTCAGTTCTAAATTTGTGTTGAGAGCCTGTTTGAGAGTTTGGAATATATCGGACCTAAAGTTGGTCAATCCTGGGCACGTCCAGAACATCTGTGCATGGTCGGCTGGGGACTGTTTACAACGGTTAAAAGCATCACTGTGACTAGGAGCATTGGTGAAGTGGGCTCTATGAAGCACCTTCCACTGCAACAGACCGTGGCACATATAGATGAAGAATGGATCAGTTTTAAGATGTCCCTCCACTGGACCTCAGTAAATTCTACCCCCAAATCCTTTCCCCATGCATTTTTAGGTGATACAACTGGAAGCAAACTGGCAGAAGCATTTTTAATTTTTGATAAATTCTCCATGTGTACCTTCACAACACCAAATGACAAAAATACTTAGCAAGCTAAAGACCTAGATACACAACATTTTGCATTATTGAAGCCACTTGATAACATGTCAGCAAAAACACCTTTTAACTGACAACAAATCAGCATGTTGTGGTTTTTAGCTTTTAGAGAAGTTGTTTCAAATATAAAAAGCAGTTAATGCAGCAGCATCTTGGTGCAACAAGCTGTGGATACAACAGCAACAATTCAGTATTATCCCCTTTTTAAAATTGCCATGACATATTTGTTTGCCAACAGTTTGTTACTTAGATATAGAGCATAGATGGACAGATAGAAGCAGCATTAGCATTCAGTCAGAGTCGTGTTTGTGTCCACCTGATGAATGTGAGGTAACGTCATGAAAGTGATCACTCTCCTTTTTAGTTTTGTTTTTGATGTCCACATTCTCCTGAGGGAAACATCTGGCTTTTTAGCCCCTAAATGCCCCACTGTGTTCTCCATCACTCCACCCACCCATCCATCATCTTTTGCTTAGCTGAGACTGGGTCATAGTGGTAACACAGTAACCTGCTGAGTGTTCCTCACCCCAGAAACACTTTCTAGGTGTTACTGGGGGAATGCAGAGGTGTTCCCTGACCAGTAATTCCTCCAGTGAGTTTAGGGTTTGCCCCGGGGTCTCCTCCCAGTTGGAGACGCCCAGAAACCTCCAAATGAAGTTGCACAGGAGGCATCCCGATCAGATGCTTAAACCACCTCAGCTGGCTCCTTTGGACATAAAGGAGAAGCCGCCTCACTCAGAGCTCCCTCCAGATGTCTGAGCTCTTTGCCCTTTTTCTAAGGCTGAGTCCGGCCACCCTATGGAGAAAACTCTTTCCAGCCAGCTTGAATTCATGATCTCATTCTTTCGGTCACCACCAGCTGGTTGCTTTGTGTCTGTTTGCCAGGCCACATGATGTCTAGTGGGTTTTTAGAGCAGCCCGCTGAGGCAGAGAACAACTCAATGAGAGTGAGTCAGAAGATGCTTTAAGCTTGTAGAGCTGAGGGGAACTTGGGTGATAAATCTCTCTGGGTTCATCCCTATCTGCAACCACTTATACATACAGTTAGTCATGTGATTCAATGTTGATATGAAAATATTGATTATAGCCACTTTAATAAATTAGAGATGGTGGGAATGACAATTTTATTCAGCTGCAGTGTGAGCCGTTTACTGAACATACAGTGTGTTCAGAGAAACATACTGTGCACACACACACTCCTTTAAAAGTCATAAATATGTCTCCAGTCCTCTAATGTGGCATGTCAGAGGAAGGGTGTGTTATGGTAAATAGTCACGTGGCAGATTTCACAGCTTTGATCGTCTCTTTCTCCACAGATCATATTTCGCTTCGCCCTCGCTCTCTTCAAACACAAAGAGGAAGAGTTTTTGAAGTTGCAGGATTCCACAACCATCTTCAAATATCTAAGATACTTCACACGCACAATCCTGGACTCGAGGTACGCGCACTGCAATTCGTCTTGGCATTCGCAATCATGCGTATACTGTAAACACGTTATATTATATGTATGCATTTCTGAGGACAGTCTGTCTGTCTAAATAAGGAGCGAGATAATTAACCTTGGAATAGCTGATCATGTCTCTTTGCTCTGTTGATGTGTGTATAAATAAGTCATAGCCTATAGACAACAAGCATTAAAGCTAATTATTATCATAATTATCATTTTCTTTTTCTCCAGGAAGCTGATGAACATCGCCTTTGTGGACATGAACCCATTCCCCATGCGGCAAATCCAGAACCGACGCTCATTCCACCTGGAGAAAGTCCGTCTTGAGCTGACAGAGCTGGAGACGATCAGACAGACCTTCCTCAGGGAGAGAGAGACAAGTCAGGATGGACGGAGCTTCGTCAGTGACGATGAGGAGGATAACTGATAACTGACTGACGAGCTTGTCGCATATGCCCGTCCTCATGTGCTCATGAAGTATGAAGACGAGGAGATCATAACCACCACGCCAGTGACGTGCTGTAAAGGGATTTTTTTTTCCTAACGAGTTGGTCCCCAAATCAGAGCTGGAACAATCAACTTTCTTTGTGTTTTGAGTCAAATCGCATCAAAAGACCAAAACGTTACAGGCCAAATGGGCTTTCTATCAGTATTCCTGCCATTTAAAAAAAAAAAAAAAGTCTTATTTGTTTTGTGTTTATGTCACCGTATGCTTCCGTGCCAAGCTACATTCTTGCAGTCCAGATCAGTATTTTTACAAACGTGGTTGTGATCTTTCAATAGTTGGAGATTTAACGCCTTTTTGAAGGAATATTTTTTTCTCTTCTTTTCATTGAGATTCAGATTTATTTTCTTTTGCTTTCTCTGTCCTTCTTCCACAAACGTCTTAAAATATTTTTTTAGATATGTTTTACACATCGCCACTCAACAGCACATTTTTTTTTTTTCGTGTTTGATCTCAGTGTCTCTTTTGATGTGCTTGAATCACTTATGCTGAAATTCTGCATAAACCCTAATAGTTTAGTCTTGGAGCCTTCTGATCAAAAGGTTATTCCCAGATTGTTCTTATCACTCTGGCCTCTAAGAGATGTTTGTGGTTCAAAAGAATACACAAAGACTTGCCCTCAAACCTGAGATCAGAAAGTAAATCTTTCCCATGTTATCACTTGCATAAACAAACGTGTAATATTTGAGGGAAGACTTTGCTTGTATTTTTTTTTTATCTCAGGATTCAGATAAAAAAATTAGCCACACGTCCATCATACTAATGATATCAGACAGTGTTGTCTTTTAAAGCAATGTTTTTTTAATTCCATTTTATCTGAACATATCTGGCAGATTCTCTTTATTGGAATTTCATATATATAGATCTATTTTTCTTGTTTTTACCTCCTCTTCCAAGTCCCATCCACGTTGCATTGCCGTGTTTTCTAGCACAGAACGAACAAACCAAATGCTGGTTCCAGATTTTTTTTTTGCACCTTTCGCAGCCACCGCAGCTTCTCCTTTGCACTTAACAGGAGGGCAAGTGGAGGCTGTTGCAATCCACCACTATACTGTATGCCAAAATCCAAACTAGAGGCAGGATGAGTAGGATTTGTTAGTTGCTGTTTGTAAATGAATGATTCAAAGTTTAGCCTTCCTCCCAGCTTTAATGCGTGAGAGAGAGATAGCAAGCGGGCAGTGGCAGTTAAACAAGCTGGAGAGTGAATAAGGAAAGGGAGCGCCATTAGCGGGAAATAAAACATACCCTTGAGTATTTCATGGCCAGATCTCCACACACACACACACATACACACACACACACACACACACACACACACACACACACACACACACACATCTCTACGCAACCTGACAAGATGAAGAAGCCTACTTCGTCCTATCTGCCAGGGCCCGTGTGTGTGTGGAGCTGTCTAAAAGACACCCACATTGTCCTGGATACGTTATTATAGTCCCAACCAAGTCCCAAACTCACATCCTGCAAGGTAGCCAAAATTAATGCTCAGAAACGTCCCAAACACACCTAAATAGTAAAACATACAGACGGTCCTAGACATTACGAACCTCAAGTATTTCCCCTAAGACGCATCGTGCATAAGGACCACTGGATTCCTTGAGGAGAATTGGTGATGACTGACATTGATCCCTTTTAATTACCTCATTATCTGACTGATTTCTACTTCTCTGAGCATTAAGATAATTTGCTGTTCTGCTTTTAAGTGTTTTATAAATGTTCTTAATTGTTCCAAAAATTAGCAGGGGTTGTTACGTGTTTAAAAGATTCAGTTTACCCAGACTTAACACACGCTTTTCCAGATTTACCGTCCACGATTTCCATTCAGAATGCTGGGATTACTTCTCTGAGCCGTTTGAAAATGCTGATGTGTTTGCATCCATTGTCCTCAGTGTGGCAGTATAACACTTGTTTACGCCAGCTCACAGGTACCCACCATACAGTATCATATGTGTTTATTGTGCTGTAGTTCAGCTTTGGGAGGAATGGCTGTAAAGTCCGCCTGTCACCATGATTGTTGTGCGAAATATGATTTGTAATCTTTCAGGGAAGTATTTCAGAAGATTGCTAGACACGTGTAGCAACATCTTTCTGTCTTCCACATCCAGGTACTTGGAGATATAACGGTTTACTCTTTAACATTGTGACCCTGTTGTTCATTACACCTGAATTACAACTAATACAGGACGAAAAAGTTGATTTCCCGCAGATCAAAACTTTCTTAGAAAAGAAACCATGTTTAGATTTGTGTTGTTAATCCACAAGAGAGGAACAAGATTTCCACGCTTCACCCTTTCTCTTGTATGCTGATATATTGTTTACAGTTTGTTATAACTTTTATTTTCCTTTTTATTTTACTTTTTTTTTTTTTACAGAACTTTTCTCTACCACAGTATTGTCAGCCATAGCATCACCCCGAACTTTTTTGTTGGGCCACCTGAACTTATGGACATAATGGCAGAATTGTGGTTGTTCTGATGATGGAAATGTGAATGGAAAAAAAAAAAAACAAAACTGTAAAAATGGAAGTCAAGTTCATTTTTCTTCACGAGAGCAGGCCTCTCTGGAGATCAGATCTGAATCAGTCGAAGATGAAAAGTTTTCTTAGGTCCGCTCATTTTGTCAAAGGGCTCATACAGTACATTGTTAATGTTTACTGATGTTTCATTGCGCAACTTCTCTTCTAAAGCTTGTTTGCTACCCGTCACACTTTCACATTGGATAAGCTACGTTTAATGTTATCTCTTCTTTTGTTTCTTTCCTTTCTTTCTTTTGCTTTTTCCCATCAGTGTATTGCAAATGTGTAGACAAATGACATCAAATTATCATAGGGCACTTCACTTTTTTTTTTAATGTAAATCTCTATGGATATCTATCAATGTTAATCGGTATCATTTAACGATAGAAAAGCGCAACGCTTTCATGTCACAGCCTTAAGTGCACGCAGCTGTATGTTTTTGTATTACGAGTTAAAAGACAAATTCAATAAAAACAGTGGCTGACTGCTGAATGTGTTCTTTCGCCTTTGCAGGTGTTCGTAAGAAGCAGAAAAAAAAAAACTGCTCGGTGTAGCAATCCCCACTTCCTTAAATGATTGTTCAGAATAAACACCAGACGTGCCGGTCATATTTATTGATAGCTTGCCTCTCTCACGCTGCAGTTTCATAATAGAGCCATCAGAGGGGGAGGGAGGGACTTCTGCAGACACAAAAGGCTGATGGTGCTGCCATAAGTGACAGAAAAACGGCACAGCAGAGCAGCACAAGCAGCACGGTTGAGTGTCTGAACTGCTGCTATGAGAAGACCAGACCAGCTGTAAGAAGTTTATCATCAGCTCAAACAGACGGTAAGGTTTGCTTGCACTCACATTGTGGTGAACTTGTATAGGAAGTTTGTGGTGTTTCACAAGTTTGGCTTCACTTTTTTCTATGCACACAGAGTGTTCACTCTTTCTCATTGTAATTCACAGCAGTGAAAACCTTTTTAATGTTGCTGCCAATGTCAGGTATCTTATCAGACGAAATGTTTCACAACAGGAGCAAATTTCACAGATATCCTGCCCTAATTACCCGAAATGCTCTTTTCTTTTCATTTGTAATCCTGTTATAATCACAAACACTAGACACTGTTATACTGCCCAGCTTGGCATAGTTGTATTAAATTTTAATGCCAGTAATCAGTATTAAGACAGGTGAAAGGCAGACTAAGTATATTATTTTCCTCCTTTCCTGGTCAGCTTATAATGTTTAGAGCTTCTCTATAGGCGAGTGAAAGTGTGTTCAACTCTGAGGTGGAATGCTATACAGCAAGCTGGAACATGTAGTAAACATTTTGATCGCTCCAGTCAGAAATCAACGGGAACACCTCTTTGTATCAGCAGGGTTGGACTCTGTGGAGGAAGACTTCAGTGGTGCATATCAAGGAGGCAAACTACATCAATGAAGACACCTGGCATGGCGGTCTTCAAGCAACAGAATGTGGATGATTTCTATGAAATTGGAGAAGCACTGGGGAGGCGAGTATTTTTTTTTCAAAGCACTTTAATGAAGCGTGTACACTAGCAGATGTTTAATTGCAGCTCACAGAAAGTGATCCCGCTTGCCTTGTGTGATTCAGAGCATGATTCAGCCCTCACCCTGCGTGCCTCTTAACTTGACGCAGTGGTCCTTGTGTGTGTGTGTGTGTGTGTACGTAGGTATGCAAACAGCTGGCCTGTTTAAGCTTGAAATTGGGAGTGTCCCTGTGTTTAAGTAGGCTGAAGTTTACAGCAAGGGGTAATGTCTCACTCCCGATAACGCACTTCAAGAAAACAAACTCTGTTTGGGCATGATATGTTCAGTCCAGGAAAGAAAATCAAATTTGATTTATTGTTCACTGCTTTTTGCAAGATCTGACTCTGGGTGGTGGATCAATGTGTTGAAGTTAAATGTCGGGGAGGAGTTTTAATCAAGCCTGTACAGAGCAGACATCAAGGAAACTGTGTCCCATGGGGAAATACATTAAAGGAAGTTGGCAGGGTGCAATATGGATTTGAGGAAGCTGCAAATCAATTTTGCACGGAAGGACAGCTTGGGCATGTGCACCACTTACTGACAGATAGAGAGGGTGTGAAAGTAAAGTCTGACCTCCTAACCGTTCGCTACCAGTCAACACATACACTATGCCCTCATATCTGCTCATCATTTCTCTGACACACCCTGACAGCACAACCTAAGACCTGTTGCTGCAGAAACTCCAGCTGCATTTATACGATCTGTAGGAAGGTTTTTTCACTTTTCTTTCCATGTTTTGTCACAGCATTTGACATTGAGAATAAGGCACCCCAGGGTGGTGTTTAGCTCAGTTGGTAGAGCAGCCGCCCCATGTGCGAAGGCTCAGTCCTTGCTGTGGAAGGCCAGGGTTCGAATCCGACCTGAGGGTCTTTCCAGCATGTCATTGCCCGTCTCTCTGTCTCCCCACATTTCCTGTCAGCTGTCTCTATCAAAATAAAAAAACTTGAAAAGAAAAAAAGAGACAGAGAGAGAAGGCACCCTTTTATAAGTTTAGTAACTAATGCTTTATTAATGTTAATAAGTCATGTAATGATGCTTCACAATGCAAGTTTACTTTCAGAAAAGGGCTTACAGTAAGTCTCTATCTAAATGCATTTATTAAAAGATTATTAACACATAAACGCTTTATGCTTTAAACTTTTAATAATGACTTGATATACATAACTATAATTGATCTATAAAGGATTGGTAAAGGATTTCTTAACATTAATTAGACATTTAGTTACTACTTAAAAAACTTTCTATAAAAAGTTCTTTCCAAGGCATTTTTTTTAACACGTTAGAAAGAATTTACGCAGACGAGTAGATGATAAGTATGTAAATGCATTGTTGTAAATACAATATCTCTGAGTCGTGGTTGAAAACCTGTTACTTGACAACTCAGCTGTGAGCTGAGCTGAGCTGAGCCGGGTATATGTTCGCCTCCACCCTCACACTTTTTGGAGCTATTGTGGTCAAAAGCCACAGATGCCTGAAACTGAAAACAAGAAAGTCGCTCTCAGTCACAAGAACATGTCTGAGAATTTTATCACCAATTCGGCAGCTGGATTTTGTGATCTTATTCTTCCTCTCTTGTTGTGACAACTTTGTAGTGAGTTTTGGAGTATCTAGCCCACCCCACCCACGGTTTGTAAGAGCCTCACGGGTACAGACCTCTCCCCCATACACCACAGTGGAACTGTTACTCAGTTGTCCCCTTGAGAGAGTATCTAAGATGTTTTGCACTCTGTGGAACTGTTGAGCCATTCGTTACAGGAAAGTCAATTCGTCATCCTGTCCATCTTTTGGCCGATTTTAATGTCAGGAGGCCCCACGCAGTTGTACTCAGTGTTTCTTTCCACTAGTGACGGAAGGTTTTCGGTAAGCCTATCTGTAAAACAACCTTTTGATTGAGATCTGAGGAATTTACTGACAACTGTACCTCTCTTGCTATCTGAGTGATGACACCGGTGATGACATACAGTAGGATGTGTCACAGTGTGAGCCCACAGCTGCCGCCAGCCCTGCCATGACACTGGTGAAACTGGCGAGCTGTTACACAAATGTCCCTTAAAGCAAGGCTGAGAGAGGAAGGACTTCTGTGCAGGTGGTGGAAATATGTGAACTGCACCTGTCAACACCAGATTCATTCTTATCCAAATTTGGTCATAACGCCCTAAACCTTTTAGACCTGTACTGCTACATTTGCTATATGCTGATAGTGTGGGAGTCATGAATCACTTACTGAATGAAAAAACATCATCTTTATTAGTCATCCTCAAACAATGTCAAAAATTCACAGGATGCAGCGTGGACAGGAAGTGCCATTGTTTTTTGCATGTCTGAACAAAAATAAAAGGCTTGTAAACTTCCTAATTTCGAAATCTGTAAATAGTGTGCTTACATCATATGAGCCGCTCCACAGGTTACACATTGGTTCATTCAGGAAGTCACGTGTCTGTGGTGTTTTCGGCCTAATTACTGTAGCAACATGTCAAAGTTAGTCCAAGCGGTAACCTCTGTGGCTGTGTATTAAAAGGCCAACGCAGAGGTAACTCCTCAGCAGAAGATCATACGTCAGTGTTTTATACTGTCTGTGATCCAGACTGAAATATCTCAATGACTATTGGATGGATTTCAACATTCACGGTCCCCAGAGGATGAATCTCACTAATTTTGGTTTACACATTCGTGCTCCACTCATAATGTAAGAATTCTGATTCATTAACTTTTCACTACTTTTCACAGCTACTGAATTACTATGTATGTAATGTGGTTTCTTGACTCATTTTCCATAAAAACAAGCATCAGGGTTTTTTGGATGGCTTTCTTTGGCTTCCCATTTATTGAAAAGTTGCACGAGTACTGTTACTTATGTTTGTTGACTTCTATGGTATGCTGTGTCTTGTATGGTGTATGGTCTGAACTGTGTGATCCTCTTTGACCTACAAACCCAGAACTAATTTTAAAATGATCTATTAAAACACCTGGCATCCACCTCTAATCACTAACCCGCAAAAAAAAAAAAAAACTCCCCCTGGTGCTGCCATCAGGTCAAACATTTAACTTGTAATTTACAACCAAAAACGAACATTCCCATCAGCCTTAACTGCCTTTCGTGCTTAGCAAACGCTAGCATACTACCAGAACCAAACACCAAACTAAGATGAGGATCATGGTAAGCACTATATCTCTTAAATATAAGCATGTTAGCATTGTCAGAGCATGTTAGCATGCTAAAGTTAGGATTTAGTTGAAAGCACCACTCTCCCTACAGTAGGTACAGCCTCCCAGAGTTTTACTAGTATCGCTGTAGACTCCTATTTAAAAATGTTTAGTTCCAACTGAATGCAGGAACACCGAAAAGGTCACATCACAACTGATATGCAAAGTGTTTTCCCATTTGTCTACGGGCAATGGAGAATTTGCAGTTTCTAGAAACACTATGCAGAAGGACATGAATTAGAGAAACGTTTTCAGTTTGCAGAACTTTGTTGCCTCTGTAGTGTAAGATGCCGGGAGGGCAGAAATGCACACTTAAAAGGGTGCACCCTTCACACACGCTGTGCTGAAGTGCAAAGAGCTGACAGTCGTGCGGACAGGTGCTGCTGATGAGCATAGTAAAGTGCTAGAATTTCCCCAAAGGGATTTACTGTACAGGATCTATATCTATAGCAGGGACAGTGGGCATGCACGTACAAGGAACAGGTCAAGAATGCATGTAGTCAGCTCTGAGGAACAGACATTCCTGCTGTTGAGTGGGTGAAAAATGTGTTTATTCAGTGCAGCCTGACAGAGGGAACTCCGTGTTGACCTCTTAGACATTCCCAGAGTTCCTGTTTGACAGAGGCTGACATTGCACCACTTCAAAACAATCTAGAGTGTCCTGAACAACATGCTGAAATATTTAATAATGATAGCAGATAAAATGGCCGGGACATTGTGTATTAAGTTTTCATGCATTTGTCATACCAGATGATGCTGTAATGAGTCATATTTTAGAAGTTTGAGCTGCTTCTTCTTCTTCTGTTTCAACTTTACAGATGGTAGGGATGGAAAGGGACAGGGCTTGGTCAATTATGAATCTGGCTGTCTTTGTCATGCCGCCCCAGAGGTTGTTTAGTTGAGAAATGTGTTTAAATATTGGTCCGGCGCCACTTGTCCGAGCATTCCTCCAACCTTGGCTGTGGATAATGACCTTCAGCTGTTGGAAGTGGAAACTCTGCAGGGAGATGGTACTTTCAGCCCCACTGGCCGGCTTAAGGCTAAGACAGTCGGCACGCCTGGCCCGTTGTGGAATACCACTCCCAGCATCACTGCTCTCTCCACACTAAAGTAAAGCCCTCGCTCTGACATTTCTGCGGTGTGCTTTCGCGCTTTTGTGCTAGAGCAGTCGCAACGAAGGGTTATTCTGCTCAGTCTTACTTCACAGGCAAATCAAGGACACCGATGCTGCTCTACTGCCATGTGACATTTCCTCCCCTCGGGGTACTTTATGCTTGTTTTTGCAAGTGGGATTCATTGAGTGACTTGCCCTCCTCTTCAGTTCACACATTATCGTAGTCATCTCTAACAGGGTCAGCCTTTCAGGGATGTCTTGGGGGTGGAAATGTCCTGCGAATAGAACAGATAGAGGGAGTATTTGAGATTCCACGCTTCGGCTCTGCTTCAGCACCCAGCCCACTCTGTTTTTATTTTTCCTTTGCAGCATGTGTGTGCATCTCTTTGAAAACCATTGTTTGTTAGGACACTTGCCTCTCCTCCCTCCTTCTCTCCTGCATTCTCTCTTCGGACATGTTCACAAGGAAATGAGTGTATGAGAAACTCCTTCAATCTAATCCGTTCCAATATACCCTTTGGATGTTTTATCTTGTTATTCTCTTCACACTGTGTCAGAGAGGTTACTTAGATATGTGAGGACATAGTTTGCAGTGTTGCTGTATTCAGTTTCATAATATTGGGAGCTGTACCCAATATTTTGTCCCTGCAGTTTAATAGTCATTGAAGATCTGGGTTTGTGTGATGAAATTACTCCAGAGAAATGATTGTTTTGTTGTTTTTGATCAAGGCAACTTTAAAAAAAAAAAAAAAAAAACAGCCGTAGCTAAATGACTTCAGTGGAGCTGCTGACTTATGTGATTGTAGAAGTGTATAAGCACAGGACAGGGTGTGCCGCAGAAAGAGAAAACTGGCTCAGCTGTCCCTCAATGACACGGTTTAGGAAATGTTAGTAGGGCTGCTCTAAACCACAAAGATAATTTGTTTTGTTGGTATGTATGTGTATACATGCAGTTTTGTGGTTAGCCGGGCTATCTCTGTTGAAGTGCTTTTTGAAAGTACAAGTGTAAGACTGCTGTGTGAAATGAGTGCGGCAGGAGCACCGCGAGTATCCATATTTGTTTTGACAGCTTTTATCCAGCAGCTCCTCTCAGCACTCCTCCCCACTCCTCCAGCTCAGCAGGCTTTTTCCTTTTTCCCAACAGCAGCAGAGAGGTGGCAGGTGGACAATAAGCCTGTGGGATGGGCTATTTTTAGCCCACTAGACAACATGATGATAGTGAACACAGACTGGACAGCCTCTCACTGCCACCCTGGAATCTCTGTGCGGACAGTTATGTCCAAAACATATGAAAAGGCTGCCAGTTATTATCTGCGTCTTCTTTATGTGTGCTCTTATGCAATATCTAAAAATACGTGGGCTGAATTTGCAAAGTAAATTCGTCGGTCCGCAGGCTTTTGTCTGTTTTGTGCAACCATCCGAGTCTTCATGCACACTTGACTAAATGTTCCTTTTCTGTCTTGTCAAAGATAGCGTTCATCATCCCCACTCAGAAAATCTTTGCCAGCTCTGCCACCACACACGCCCTCTCACGTATTCCTGCGGCCTGTTACAGAGGGATCGTTTGACTGAGAGGCTTGTTTTCAGAGTCTGAATGTATAGGGTGGGCCAGTCAGTCCACAGCAGGAAACGTGTAAAGCAGCAGGAGTGGCAACAGGCTTAGTCAGGTCTGAGATTACAAGCGCCGGACTGATAATAAAGCCATGGAGAGTCACAACATATATTTAACTGGGTGACAGTGCTGGAAAATGTGTTCTTATTCAGTCTGTCAGTGGGTCAATTATGAGTGGAATGACTCTGTAGTTATGTTAGAGGAGAGTGATAAGTTTACTGGTGGAGACTTGCCTTGCCTTGATATACGAGACGCCCCTATTGGGTTTGTATATCTGAGGATTTAAACTCATTAACTGGATGCCATAACCGCATGTGCACAGGCTGTAGATACAAGAGAACGGTCCAAAGTGAAACAATAATCCACTGAGAGATGGTTTCCAAGCCACACCTCTGTTGTGAAATATTCAGAGTTTGGACCGATCTCTCAAGGATGGCTGGAAATTTTGGCAGGAAGGTTTCCAGAGTGGGAGGACAGCAGCTCTGTCAACCCTGTTGGCCCCGTCTGATTGTTCTCTGTCTTGATGGGAAACAGGAAGTAGTGGACAAGACCTCCTCACATTTGTCTTCACACACGTAGCTGTATCTTTTTTTTTTCTCCGTCTTGAAAAATGATGCCTACACTACACTCAACAAACGTAACCCAATCATATTAAGTAATGTCAGTGTCTTTCCTCTTCTTTTGTGATTGCAGTGGGCAGTTTGCAATTGTCAAACGCTGCATAGAGAAGAGCACAGGTGTCGAATACGCAGCCAAGTTCATCAAGAAGCGCCAGAGCCGGGCAAGCAGGCGTGGTGTAAGAAGAGAGGAGATTGAGAGGGAAGTGGACATCCTGCAGCAGCTCCAGCACCCTAACATCGTATCTCTACATGATGTTTACGAGAACCGCACAGATGTGGTGCTCATCCTCGAACTGTGAGTCACTGCATGATCTAACAACACATCACCAGTGTCGCACCTTAAAACGTCCAAACATCTCCAACAGAAGATTTATTGCATTTCTAGTCAGGCTGCTGAACATACAGCGTATTGCATTTTGTTTTAATAAAAACCACAGCGCCACTGTAGTCATTTTAATGTTTGAGCTCAGCGCTGGTTAACTTGTGACTATGCTCTCATCTGCTTATTTCTGTGTACATAGATTGTTTGTTGAACCTGTGTTTGCTGAAAACCTTTAGCCAGGGTCACGTGTGCCCCGAAAAGAACTGAATAGTGTCAATAAGGCTTGTGTTGGAAAGAGGCCTCAGAGGGCCCCCGTCTGGGGTCCAGCGAGTGCCTGGGAACATGGAGGGTGTAATTAGGGCTAAATGAATGCTCAGTTCAATCAAAGCGGGGGTGAATTGACTGACAGAACCGTTACTGTTAGACACAGGATGACAGACCACGCGTCATTCACTCTATTATTGTTTCTTTGTTTGAATATGAACGTCGTGTTGATGCGCTGTCAGTCGGTTCGAAAGCACCTTTTGCCACTTTTCACCCTCTTTTTTAGATTTTTATCAGCAAAAGGTCAAAACGTGATTCATAAGTAGGGCAGTATGACTCACCACAGACACAAATAGTTACCAAAAACAAACATATCTAAGGCATCCTAAGCCAGTGCATCCAAATCCTGAGAACACACTTTAGATAATGTTGAAGAGAGCTCCAGATTATCTGAGAGCACAGGATGGGTCTCTGAATGTGTGTGTGTGTGTGTGTGTGTGTGTTTTTTTTTTTTTTTACAGGGTATCTGGAGGAGAACTGTTCGATTTCTTGGCTCAGAAGGAGTCTCTCAGTGAAGAGGAGGCCACTCAGTTTATCAAACAGATCCTAAATGGAGTCCAGTACCTCCACTCCAAGAGGATCACACATTTTGATCTGAAGGTACAAACTGCTACGTCTGTGCGTTGTATTTAAATCTACAGTAGATTCGTCTTGTGATGAAGATGAACTTATTTTCCTCCACAGCTTCTGAACGTTACACACACACACGCTGTGCAGGGTGCACACAGGTGTATCATTCGGTAGTGTTCTGCAATTATCTAGTCGCCCCATCGGTCTGTGGGCCAGTATTTATTGCAAAATCTGCATCTCTTCAGTAGCTCATCGTTCTTTCATGATTATTTCTCCCTGAAGTAAAGCAGCAGAACTTAAGTGACTATGTGCAAATAATACCAGCTCATTTCTGATTAAGATCAATATACAAGAATAGTCTTACATGTCACATGGCCACTTTAAAAAAAGAAGCATAAATCAAGAATATACTCACTTATCCAGGCACTACACCACTGTGTTCATGCTATGTTGAGCTAATAGCAGGTATCTAATGTTCATGCTGGTTCGCTTTTGCTATTCTGAGTCAGACATCCTTCCTGTTTGCTGTGGCTGAGGTCCAGACTCTCAGATACAGACACCACAAGGTTATCTCTCTTTCAGAGAGCAGTGTCTCCCCCCCTGCTATTCTCTGATAGTCATTGTCCTGCTGAGGCTCCTCTTCACTTTTGAGGCTTCTCATTTGGTGAACGCTCAGAGGAAGAGCTTGATTCAAACCTGCCCGAGGCCTTCACCTCAAGATCACAATGGATGATCTGTGCGCTCAACAGTTTCTGTCAAATCACAAAGAAAATCTGACTGTCTATCTGTACTTATTACTGACTGAGTGGACTGTCTATCTGTGCATGTTACAGAGCTTGTGACATTTTTTTTTTGTAGATAAGATCAACACATTAAGTATGAACTTGATTGATATAAGGGAAAAGTTTAAAATGTGCATTTCTTGCTTTGAGTTAGATGACAAGATTTACCACACGTCTGTATGCTTATTATGAATCTCCTGTTAGTAGCCCGCCCACGTAGAAGAAAGACTGGAAGCAGTGACGTGATCCACATACCAGCATAACGTAACAGTCTCAATGGTTTAATCAGTTCAAGTGTAACAGCGACATGTCATGTCATGTTTTATAAGTGGATATGTTGCTGAACTAGCTACTTCTTGATTTGGAGCTGCCTGGCAACTGGTCCCGTCATATAACGCCTGTAAAACTGCAATTTGTCGATTTTACAATATAATCTGTAATAATAAACGGCACACATGTTTTTATGTAGTGAGCATAGCTTTGATGGTGCTAAAGATTCAGTTACTTTTGGACAGAGTCAGGCTCGCTGTTTCCTGCTGAGTAAACCACCTGTTAGGAGGAACTTCATATTTAGCATGCAGTCAAGAGTGGTAAATCGTCTCATCTGACTCACAGCAAGAGCACAAATAAGCAGAAACACTTTGAACTTTTCCTTTAATACAAATTTAAGCGACGTCTATAACTGTAACCGTTTCAGTGTTTTTCTTCAATGCTTACGCAAAAGGCAGCTTTAACCAGGTAACTTATTTACTCACTGTCGTTTATGTATCACCAAATCGTAGCGTTAGAAGAAATCTGCTGACAAAATTGCCTCTCTGTTGTTCTTTTTACACTCCAGCCTGAAAATATAATGCTGCTGGACAGGAATGTTCCCCTACCCCGCATCAAGCTCATAGACTTCGGGCTGGCACACAAAATTGAAGCTGGGGCAGACTTCAAAAACATCTTTGGAACACCTGAATTTGTTGGTAAGTTTATATATACAGTATACATATATATATAAGATTTGTTTGCAGTGTAGGACATTTTAAGAGGAGGCTCTGTGTTTGGCCTGGCTCTGTTTATGATGCAGGAGTGTATGTCGTCTATTTTCAGCTCCAGAGATAGTCAACTATGAGCCACTGGGATTGGAGGCAGACATGTGGTAAGAGTCTTTAATTACCTCTGACTCTGCTGCCTTGCATACAACATGCTGCAGAGCATAACTTTGGATTAACCTTGTGCTGTTTTTTCGCAGGAGCATTGGAGTCATCACATATATACTGTGAGTTGGGATCATTCGTGATTATTAATGGGAATCTTATTTAGAGATCATCAAGGAGGGCGTAAGCAAGCGCGTGCATGTTTGTGCTGTTCTTTCAGTCTGAGTGGTGCGTCGCCTTTCCTCGGCGACACCAAGCAGGAGACGCTGGGGAACATCTCGGCGATGAACTACGACTTTGACGAAGAGCTCTTCAGCAATACGAGTGAGCTGGCCAAAAGCTTCATCAGACAGCTCCTGGAGAAAGACACGAGGTAACACAACTGACAAACAGCTGATGACCAAAGGTCAAGTCTGACAATGCCAATACAAATCCCAGCATTAGAGGTTTCACTGCAATAAAGCCTAAGCATATTAAATTCCCAGACCTGATCCAGATGAGAATGAAAGACCAGTCAGTCCGCAGAAATCTAGAGCAAGGATTTAGGCAGATTTGTTTTTGGTAACACGGTGTGACACCCTGAATAAAATAAGCTAAATAAACATTTATACCTTAAACTAAATAACACAGGCAGTGCGTAACACTTGTATTTCTGATGCGATCTTGTTCTTGTTGCTGAACATGTGTTTCCATTTAAATGTACCTCGACGAAACCGAATATTCCTGTGAATGTATTCCCGAGAGATCCACATCCCAAAGCAAGTCTACCTCACCACGATCCATGTTCGGATATATTTGCTCAGCTGCGTTTCGTTCTCTCGTCATTTTAGGAAACGGATGACCATACAAGAAGCCCTCAACCATCATTGGATCAAGGTATGATTTATGTGTGTTTTAGCATGTTTTCATATGTTCTTGATCACCACTGTCACCATCTCACATCCTCCTACTCGTGAAACAACATTTAACAGTTCGTATCAAAGGTAACATACGGGTAACAGGTTTGTTTCTTATTAGAGAGGTAAATCCATCTTTAAATGTGCCAGAAAAAAAAAAAGAAAAACGCCCGCTAACTTTCAACTGGCTTGTTGAAAACATTCTTTATCACTTACTGTATATTGTTCCCACACCCCTCCCTGTGGGAATATGTGTCTCACCCTTAATATCCACACACTTACTGTAGCTCTACACATCTTGTGCAGCTGTCTTTCGCAGTCTGAAATAGTCATTTTGTCCAGAAATTCAGGATCATCAAACTGACTCAAGACCTCACTAATTGTTGTTTTTTAATGGCACGGACATTTAACAACCTCTAATGTTGAAGACGTCTGTTCCAACATTAGCCGCCGAGATGCATGCGAATGGTGTTTTGCTGTGGAGTCTTCATCCTGTTTGGATACGAGCATGAATCCAGGAAACATAACACACTCAACAGGAATGTCCGTCATTTTTTTGCTGTTGTTTTTGTGACGCTCTTACCTGCCATGGCTTTCGCTGTAGGGTCACACACTAATCCTACAGTGCCACGTCTGCTGGAATACTCAACGCCATGTGTGTTTTCAAGATGCAACAATGAGACAGCCTCTCACTCAGTGTCCCCCCCCCCCCTCCTTACTCCCTCCATCCTTCTGTCTGAAGTCCTGTGGCCCCATGGAAGAAGATAACGCTGCCTCCGAGGTGGAGAAGAAAACAGAGCAGCTGCAAACAAAGCGTCTAAAGGAGTACACCATCCAGTCCCACTCCAGCATGCCCCAGAACAACACATACGCCAACTTTGAGCGTTTTGCCCACGTAGTGGAGGATGTCAGTCTGATGGAGACGGGTCTGTCAGAGGTGGCAGGAGCCCACCACACTCTGCAGGGTGATATCGATGCACTGCTCTCCATCTACAATGACAAGGAGGCCTGGTACAAGGAGGAGAGTGAGAGCGCGAGGAAGCAGCTGTCGCAGGTTCGCTACGAGTTCCGCAAAGTGGAGGCCACCCGGCAGCTGCTGCAGGAGGACATGAAGGCTATAGATGCCAGTCTGGAGAGCATCAGCGGGAAGTACAGCCAGAGGCAGAGTCAGCTGGATGCTCTGAGGCAAGAGCTGAACTCTGAGCTGCAGTGGCTGCAGGAGGTCATGAGCTCTCTGCATCCAGAGGGAGCCAACGGCAGCATCCTCAGCAGCAGTCTGAATACGGACGTGAAGCAGGCGTTGATGGAGCTGCTGCACCAGTCCTGCAGGAGGGAGCTTTGCCCCGAGGCCAAACAGCCGCTCACAGAGTCTGGCTAACAAACACACAAATGAAGACACACTTTTGACTTTTTAAAAAGCTTAACATGTTTTTGAAAAATGACGCTGTTTGAATTCAGCACTTTGATTTCTTTTTTCAGCAACACAAAGTTTTGAATGTAATCTTTATATTTTCTTTATTTTAATGTTTTTTTTTTCCTGTGTAAACTCTGTAGTACAATACTTTAAATAATAATAATAATAATAATAATAATAATAATAGGTATAGGAATAGGAATTTGGGGAAATAGTCTTATTTGCATCCTTGCCAGGAATTACAAAAGAAGACACTACCACATTCATATATGTGTGTGTTGAATACGAAGCTGCAGCCATTGTTTGGATTAAATAAATGACATGTAAATTAGTGAGGTGTAGGCGGATTGTGTAACCTTTGAACAGAGCAGGGCTAGCTGTTTCTCCCGGCGTGCCCAGCTCACTGCATTCTGGCTACAGATTCCTGTTTAACAGACAAATATCAGAGAGAGATGACTATTAGTCTCATCAAACTAATAAGCGCATCTCCCAAAAATGTTAAACTACTCCCTTATGTAATATAATCATGACACTATAGTAGGGATTTTTCTAAATTTGTACTTATTTATTTGTGCACTCCTCTTGTTAGCTAAGCGGCTTCATTGATGATGAAGATTGAATGTTTTTACTGTGTTAAAGATGACGCAGCGTTGATGGAATGTATCATAAGTTCACATTTTTTTGATTGATTGATTTTTTCATTCCATTCAATTTTTTTTTAAAAAAAACTGTAAATTATTATTTTTTGTTATGTTTTGTCTTTACAATGGTTTTCCGTTTGTAAAGTTGTAAATGTCATAAATAGATTTTTTTTTGTTCTTCAGATTATTTTACAGATATGCACTTTTACAAAATTTATTTATTTATTTTAAAACCATTTTTTTTTTTTTTTAATTTCTTTTCTTCCTTTCTTGGAGATGTTATCTGAGCCAACAGGAAAAACAACATCTATGATAAGATCGCGTGTTTAGAAATATGTCAGTGGTTTCTTTCAGCATCTAGGCAGAATTACACGCTTATACGCGTTTTGGCCTCGCCACGTTGACATCTGTCACTGTTGTCTAAACACTGAAATAAATGTGTATTATGTATCCCATTGTGTTTTGTGACCGGAGATTTCTGTGCAGTTTGTATCGATCCTCAGATTACAGTGTCAGAATTAGAGCCGTACTTTAACATCATGTTTTTGAACTTGTATTTGACATTAACATGAAAGATGCTTGCTCTTCTGTTTCATCCCTCATTGTCTCTCTGCAGCCGCTGAATCCCAGACAGGCCATGGTGAAGAGGTTGTCAGTGGTCAACTTGGAGAACTTCAGGAGGCAGTATGCCAGACGGAGGTGGAAGGTATAGTATGATTTCCTCACAGAGTCGTATAAAACATGTCCTTCTTGACGGATTTCGGGGCTCATTCTCTTTTTCTCTTTTTACCAGCTGTCATTCAGAATTGTTGCTCTGTGCAACCACTTAACGCGGATCATGAAGAAGGGCCCGAAGCTTCCTGAGCAGGATGGGGTAAGAACTCACTGTCGTAGATGCAGATTTGCTTTCTTGCCAAGCTTTGTTAATACGACTCTCATATTTGTACAGTACATGAAGGCGCAGCCAGGAGCCAATTAGCTTAGCAAAGTATAAAAACTGGAGACAGGGGAAAACCACTAGCCTGGTTCTGTCCAAAGGTCACGCAGTCCACTCACTATTTAACACATTTTCTACTTTAATTTGTACCAAAACCGAGTTGTGGTTTTATAAGAGATTATGTGCCGGATGTTCTACAGGAGCTGCAACTTTCTGGGGTGGTTAAGATCCTTAAAAAACAATAAAGTAATCCTTACATTTTGTGGGCCCCTACTACTGTCATCACAACAATTTCACAGCTGCGTCTTAACTCAAAGGTTCTGTTTCTTTCAGAGGGATTGTGAAAGTGACCAAGAAGAAGAAATCCTGAAGAGGAGGCCGAGGACCAGAAAGAGAAGCAGCACTTCCTGAGAGCAACATCTAGTTTAAGTGTGTCAGTCAACGATGTTCCGGTTGCAAAACAGTGACTCTGCACCTTTTTTGATGCACACATTGTGCAGCTGTCATAAAGAATCAGCGACCGTATTTGTCTGAGCGACCGCTGTGAATGCAGCATTTTCATTGGTCAAGGCAACGTTGTTCGTCTGTCATGGTGACCCACAAAACCAGCAGATCATCTGCTGTATGTTAGATAGCATCCTTTCATTTCTAAATTCAAGCTACTGTTTTCTGGCATAAGAAGATAAAACTGGATTATTTAACAGGAACTGAGAAGTCAGTGTTAGCACATACAAAAGAATGTAGGCAGCTTCCTCTAATAACTGCAGTCTTAAAAGTCCAGCAGCTGTTGTTTAACGTCCGAACATAGACGGAGAGTTAGATTCCTTTCTTTTTACTGTGCAGGCTGCATGTGAAGATTTACAAGAGGTGTATTGTCCAAAGCATTGACAGATGACGGGTTAGTTCTACAGGTTGATAAGATGGTAGCAGATAATAACCAAATGTTTACGTGTTGTTCTGCTCCATATGCAGCAGCGCCTGTGTGAACACATTGTTTATTGTTAACCTCTTCTATTTGCCACATCAGAATAATATACCTGAAGAGTGTACACTATACAGAGCTGTCTGTTTACTCTATTTCACATAGGACACTTTTAATTTTTAAATTGACTGTAAATTACTCATGTCCAGTGGGACAATAGTTGCATTTCATTTTATGCATACATACATAAATACAGTTTATATAAACATAAAGGAAATTTTCACAGTTGAATTTTTTTTTAATGCAGTTTTTAGGTCTTGGTATGTTCGTGTATTTATGGTGTAAATATGCAGCCAATTGTCTTAATTTCAGTTTTCCTTGTATCTTAGCTCATACGAACATGCGTTCTGTTCACTGGTATGTGCTGTATGTATTGTAAATTGAAAATTTTGTTAAATAAATTAATGAACATGATTGCTTCCTTTGTGAGTTTTCATCGTGGTGTAACAATTAGACTGTCCCTCCCCATTAAAACATTTCCAGTTTCTCATTATAAAAATGAATCTCAATGCAAAGGCATGATGATGACCATGCTCTTAGAACTTGTCGGCTCAGGAGTTTGAAAAGTGCATCAGAGTCTTGGTGACCCCAAAGGTAACCATGAATGTGCTGTACCAATGTGATGCCCAAAGCCAATGTTTGTTTAACTAAAATGAGATTACAATTAATACATCATTCATTCTCTGAACATCAGCGGTCACTAATTGTAACAGTGCACTTCTACTGATTTTTTTCATTCGGCCAATGGTCAATTATTTAGTCTCACAACAGTAATGTTGTTTGGGCCCAGCTGGGCTGAAAGAGATTGAAGGGATAATTTGACCTGAACTAAATACATTTTTGGCAGTGACACAATGTAGGCCAGTTCCTCACAGATGGTAAGAAATTAATCATTATCAACAAGTGGGTCAGTCTGAAATCTGTAAGCCTGTTTCGGTGCTTCATTGTCCCGTTACAGAATTATTTAATATTCAGCACAAGAACATATACACGGTGTTGCATAGTTATTTCAGCCTTGCACATCTATAAAGTTAGGTCAGGGTTAAAGAAGGGGAACGGAGCCCATCCCGCGAAGGGTTGGGTTAAGGTTGGGGTGAGTGACACGTTACAAAAAGAGTGGTCAAAACAATATAACACAAGATGAGACAGACTTTTAATCTCTAGTGTGTGTTGAAGCTCCGGAGATTACATTTCCCACCATGTAACCAATATAATGAATTCATTTGACTCTCCCTGCCTGATAAACACTAATAATTAGACCATGGAGGCTACAAGCCCAAGCAGAGACAAACCAGTTGACATCATGGGGGTTGGATAAATACCGTGGAACACATCGTCCATTTATCTGTTGAGTGATGGTTCTTCTACACGATTAAATTTGGCACATATTATGGCACATCTTCTTCTGTAAATATTCCTACAATAAGGAAAAACCTTGTTTACTTCAGCCTGTATTACTGAAGTGAACTTGATATAAAGCTATCAGGGTGAATTGGACAACACCTCACTGTTGACTCTGTACATCTCCAGTCCTTATTAGAGCATACACATGGTACAGTACAGTACAGTGACTCTACAGTAGGTCACTTGATGACAACCTTTGAGTTACTGGCAGGAGATGAAATAAGACAAAACATTTACAGCACGCTCAGGTTGTCTCTCTCCAGGCTGGTGACTGTAAATATTTCAGTCATGTCTCACTGAAATATGAACTGAGTCCTTTGTAGCTTTGTCATTGGTAGAGAGTGAAATGACAGGCCTTCCCGTCAGCCGTTACAGTTAGGTCTCATGTAACAGAGTCACAGCTGGTATGTTGGGATCAATTTTGTGGTGGACCAGCGGCAGCGTTATGGGATCATAGGATTCCAGCAGACTTACGGTAGGATGATCTGATGGATGGGCCGTTCACGCGGACAAATAAGGAGCGCTGTCAGAAACTGTCTGCTGCATGCGTGTAACACAAAACCATGTCGTTCATCGAAAGAGATACAAATGTCTTTTGAAGCAGTTTTTGACTCATAACTGAGCGATGTGTCAGGAGTCAGAAGTTTGCTTGTCCCAATTACTCTTTTCTCAGTATACATTATTAAAATTAATTAATGATAACTGATAATAATATCAATTACCAGCAGTGAAATCTGAAGTATGGCATTTTACACAATGCAAGTGGACTCATAATTCATATTTTCATGTTCAGATTACAAACAGCACTGCTTTAATGACAGTGTTGTACGTCTGGTGAAAGTCTATTCTAATAAATATACATTCACTCTGTGGAGATGTTGAGATCATTGCATTGGTTAGTAACATGTGACCTTATTGTTGAAGAATTAAACTTTGGTCAGAGGCTTATCTTTTCAGTGACATGTTGTTTTTCTTTTGCAATGGTGCCATCTAGTGGGCATAACAAAGATATCTAGAGTGAGAACAATACTGTATTTAAAAAAAAAAAGAAGAAAGATTTGTTATACGAAAATAATGCACAGAAACAAACATATGCAAAAATAAAGATATGCAAAAAACAAACAAAAAAAACACACATGATCATGCTTCATGTTCATGAAGCAAAGATAAGCAAAGATGTGCAAATAAAGCATCATTTACAAAGATAAGAAGTCATTACTAAACTCACAACTCAAGATGTTGTGTTAAGATGTGTTCTGTGTGAGAAACAAAATATCTGTGTGAATCTGAATCTGTGAATCTCTCCTGTGTGTGCAAGAAGGCTGAGATTTATCTCTGCAACAGTGTATGTAGTAGTGTTTTGTTGTAAATTTCTTTATATATTTACAACAACCGACCATGTGTCACATGCATATTGCATGAATTACCTATTAGCCTTGCATTGTTACTGTATTCAGAGCTATATTTACGATATAACAGCGGTGTAAGCGGCGACAAAATGTCACTTTCTAGCTCCACTGACTCATAGTGCATCTGATTTTTCTGTGATGCTTTGTGCTCAGTGAACAAAGCCGTGAAAAAGTTCTGACAGCGGAGGCTGTGTAACTCTGGAGACAGACCTGAGGGCATTAATCATGAATGCCAGCCTCTCACTTTATCTGTGTGATCATTAGGCCATACTTGAGCATGATGATCACTCCCTGGAAATGAGCTCCGGGAGGCTGCTTCCATTATTCATACCTACAAGAGCACAGTCTGCCCTATTCTTGGAAATGAGACTTAATGAAGGGTGGCCATATTTTTAGGCTCTGTGCTCTTGATATGTCACTGAGTGGCATGTCTTTGTTAGTGCTTTCACCCCCCCACCACCAAAACGCTTCATCCTAAGCAACCTGCTCCCCCAGTACCTGGGTGATTACACCCACGGGAGGTGACAGGTGTTGCTCATTAGGATACTGAGGATAAGTAGTGCACCCCTTTAAGGCAAAGCCTGTCATTTGATTGGTTGACCTTTTCATCAAAGTTGTGTTTTGCACAGATCACAAGAGATTTCGCACAAGAGTAGCTGTGGATCTGACAGAGCTTCAAAACGAGCCTCCGATTTATGTGGCAGACAGTTACTGCCTCGGGCCTGTATGTTTGAAGGCAATATTATTATTCTTAATTAATATGGATAGGCTGTGCTGCACGATCCATTTACATGCATAGTTCATAATGATTGCCCTAAATACAGAACATAGGTTCCAAACAGGCTTATTCGGGCTTCTTGTCAAGAAAGAAACTTTGGCTGCAGTGGTTGTTGAAGGTGTTATTGTGCTGAGAGGTGGCATTATTGCAGACCATGTCTGCCCGTTCATGGATACAGTATTCCCTGAAGGCAGTGGCCTCTCTCGGCAGGAAAAATGGTTGAGGAACACAAATTCAAGGTGTTGACTTGGCCTCCAAATCTTCAAGATCTCAGTCCAGTAGAGCATCTGTAGGATGTGCTGGACAAACAGGTCTGATCCATGGATGCTTCACCTCACAACTTAAAGGACCTGAAGGAAGGGTGTCAGTGTCTTGATGCCAGATACGACAGCACACCTTCAGAGGTTTAGTGGATTCCTCAATGGGTCAGGGCTATACAGTATATATATATATATGGTATAAATAATATCCTCTTTCTCCTCTGTCACCCATATATGGAGTTTGTATACACCCAATGGAAGTGGGAATTCCCAAATGCACTTGGCTAAAACGCTTCTTGTTTCTCTCAGGAAGATCAAAAGCCGACAAGAATCAGTTCTGCTCCCCTGCTACAAGAGTAAGTGCAGATAATTAGCCGGCAATATGTGGACGGTTGTGGTGTGAACGCTTGATGATGGCTCGGTCACATAATTGGTCTCTGAGGCCTTGGCGGTCCACATCTTGAAAAGCTGCTTACAAATGAACCCGTGAAAAAACAGAGCTTGTGTAAGAAGGTCTGCTGTGACGTTAAATCAGTGACAGCTGACCTCATTGTGAGAGCATGCAGAACATGTGCAGTATAATTCGAAAGTTCATGTAAATAAATTGTTGAATTTCATTCGTGCATTCATTAATTCACTTGGATTAAATGTTTAATTAACTGTTCTCAGGGGCTTATCCTGCATGATTTAGCTTTCGCATCATGTTCAAACCTGCCGCACGTCATTCATGTCAATATGCTGAGCGTGTAGCGTTCGCCTGCGTGTTTTTTCCTGTTTGAAATATCACCTTCTGTCTGAAGAAATATTTAAAATCAATGCTGTTGGTAAAACCTACGTAGAACGCCGACATTGCTCTTTGAACATTGTCCTTCCTCTTAAAAGGGCTGAGGATAACCTATCGGAGATGGCAAAATCAATTGGACTACACTGAATTGCAGAGGCCACTGCTGGTGGTCATTTGGCTCCAGAGACCAGAATATTCCCACTTCAATATGAGGAAGAAACAGCAGCTACCCTTATACCGCATTGATCCAGCCAAATCAATATGCTTTAGGATTAAACTATAAATAATAAATAACATAAAAAAGAACTCCTCAGAGTTTTGATTGGCATACAGAGAATCTCAGGATGGATTGTGGTGGCTGTTTCATCATTTATGTAACCCGTTCTTCTAAGAATTGAGCAGGTGATACTTTGGGTTCACAGGTCTCTTAATTAAAGGTGCTCAGTCCTCTGACAAATGAGACCATTATCTCTGTAGGGTGTGAATGAGACAGCTATACAGTTCATGGTAACATAATGAGTCCATTCCTTGCTTTGCAGGAATCAGAACAGCCTCGTGCAGAACCATCTGAAACATGCTGTTCCTTTTCCGCACAACTCCTGCTGCTCTAACAACCTGGAAATTATCAAGGAAACCAATGTCCCCCCCCCTTTATTTTGATGGACAAAAGAACCGATGCAATGGCTTTGATTTTGCAAGTGAATCAATCTGTCTTTATTCCAAAAAACATGAGTGACCGTTGAGGATTTAGACCTTAATGCTCACTCAAGGATCTGACATTTAGGAGGTAATAACAGAGTGATTAATCACTGTCTGGGTCTGAGATGCTAACAGGTTACAATTTGTGGAAATCACTTTTGGGCCCAGTATATAATTATGTAATACTTGTGATGACTGTAGTCGTGACTGTGGAATTAAAGGAATAGTGAGCATTCACACAAACTGTATCCAACTGTTGCATTACGGGATGTTGTTAAATGTCACAGCTTGAGGAAGATTTTGTACTGGAAATGCTGCAATTATCGGCACTGTACTGACTACCTGCACTCACGTAATTAAATCTTTTTATAGACTGACGATTCCTACAGGATTTCTTGTTTTATTTATGAGCTGATACTTCTCTTGAGATTACTTCACGTTTGCTTCTTTCCGCCTGGGAAGAAAAGTGAATTACATGGATACAGTATATATAAATAAGATGTAGTGCCGCCACATTGACACACTCTGATTTAACACCAAACTGCCTTGTCATTTCACACTCAGCTGGAGCTCAAATTAAGGCCGGTTTACGATGAAAGGGTAGCTGGGGAGAATGAAACTCCATTTTATTATTCCTTCCGGCTTTTTGCAACCGGAACCATGGACCTGTCCTCCTCCAGCCCTCCTTTTTTTTTTTTTTTTCTCCCACTCGCCTTCGAATGCTTGCAACGAAAGGCTCCCACCTCTGCTTCTCCAGCAATGATTAGGCTTTGTAGTTTTGCCCACACGTAGCCTGGACAAAAGCCTTGGACATCAATAAGTAGTAACGCGTAACCTCTGTGGACCTTTAAAATGGAAAGCAATGTGATTACTTGCCCATGGGAATATTGGTCTATATAATGCCAGCAGGTATTCCTGTTACAACGTATACAGTTTAACACATAATTGAGCAAATTGATATGTAATTCATTATCACTTACGGGGTATTCTGGTGCTGGCTTTTCCATGTACTTGTGAAATGCCTTTTTTTGGATTCACAAGCTGGCAGCAATGCATAACAACCCCTTTCTGGATATCTTCCCTGTATTAGAAAAGAAAAAAAACATTAAATATGAGAAATATTCTCCAAAACACAATTATTTTTGGAGCATGTCCTTGTAGCCCTTCGCTGCCTCACATTCTTCTTTAATGCACCCAAATAAAGTATCCTAATCTCCTTCTTTTTTCTTTTTTGGATTACATTTCTTTGTTTTCCATGCAATTTTTTCCCAGCACGACACATGTTCTCCATTGGCAGCCTTATCACTGTGATTTGGTCCGACTCCAGGAGAGCTCTATGAGAAACGTGCCTTTCTGTTGATGCAGCTCTTCCTTACATTCATAACAGTTTCCCTTTTCAGGGCCAGTGCGTGGCAGAGCTGTCTTTAGACATGGATGCTGTTAGGTGGTCTGTGCACGTGAGTCTAGACTATTAGCCTTGCCCCGGGAGATGGAATCTGGGGCGGCAACGCTAAAACAATGCTGTCTGGGTAATTGACCCCTCTAACTGCTGCCAATCACTCCTTTTAATCTAGAAAGAGAGAATGCGACGATACTATTTAACTCGGAGAAAGACAAATAAAAAAAGAGTGGAGCTCTACAATTTATAATCTCCTTAATTTCCTGACAGGTTGTTTTCTAGGCCACAGCACTCCCACAAACTTCTGCTTTCACCCTCTGTATATGCACCATGTTTTCACTGAAACAGGCTGAGAGAAGAGAATGAAATGGGTCTGGCATAGGATGACTGAAACTAAATCTGTAGTTGGGGAATCATAGTGGTTTTAAAAAAATGTTCAAACTCACCAACGTTGGTTTGAACAAATAAAAGCAACTCTAAAGCAGAGTTACATTGGAAGTTTCAGGAATGAGTGTTTTCCAGATGATTAAAAGGGAGGGATATGCTGTGTTAACCTCAGTGCTAATGTGTAATGTAGTTTTGCCCATGAAGGATAAAGGTAGAGGTTCTGTTTGCAGAGCAACTAAGGCTGATGTTTAGCTTTTGACCTTTAGATGGCAGTATTCAGTTTCTTTATGAAACTAAACATCTCTTGTAGGTACAGACGTGGAGCTTTGAGCAGCAGGAGTAGAAAACTGTATAACACAGAGCTTTATAATGTTAATTTAACATTATTTAGGTAAAATAGCACAATCAAAATCTAATTTTCAGCATTTTCCTGGACTAATTTGCCGAATTTTCAAATCTGCCTGATATTTCACACATACAAACGCATTCCTATGGTTTATTTTGACTGAAAATGATAAATTATATTGATTATATTGGACAGGAAGGTCACATAGTTTGACCTCTGCTGTTTGTCTGAAAGCAGATCAACGTATGTATATATATAAAAAAAAACTCAACCTTCCCTCCTGACAATCCGGCATTGCTTTCCGAGAAATGTGAAGTGATACTGACCTGGTACGTTTCACTGCACTTCTCTGAAAGCACAAAAGTCATTTTGTCTGTACATCAGAACTCAAGCACCGAAAATTACATCCTGTCTTACAGACAATAAATCGTATTATTCAGTCAGGAAGTGAGCACCCTTTAAGTGTTCCCGGGGTCGACTCACCCTGTAATTGGTGCAAGTGTGATATAAATCAGATAACAACCTTTCTTTGGGGTTCTTTGACGCTTAATTGAGCTCGGCTGAGCCTGGCATTCCCTCCGTGTCTTACCCTTTAAAATAAAGCTTTTTGTGTTACTGCAAAATGGGTCTGAATATTAGACGTAGAAGTGAAAGAGCTGAATGGAACAATAGATCAAGATATATAATGTATTTGTTTGAGGTGGAACATGTTTCTAAGATTAAAGACACTCAACAATCAGGTAAGATTTGCAATGAAACAATCGGTAGACATGCTGCATCAAACAAAGATAACCACATTTATTTTGAAAGTATAAAATTTCACACTATAAAGGCCACTTTTCATGGTAAATCAACAACCTTTCTTTAAGATTTACACAGAGAAATACCTTGTCCCTCTCTGCTGGTCTAACATACTGTCCAGTTCTGTGGCAAAATAAAAGAATTGTTCTACTCCACCACAGAAAGTAGTTGGCAAGATCTGAATAATTTACTCAATACAGGAAAATGGCAGGAGAGTGAGAATTCCTGATTTGTACATCCCACAGAGGAGCAGGTATTCTGAACGGTTCTCTCTCTTTATCAAACCGGCTTACAGGCACAGCTTGACATTACAGGCACTGTTTGCCTTCTACTGGGAGACTCAAAAAAAAAAAAAAAAAAGAGAGAAGAAATCTGCAGTTGACATTCTTTACAATGGCACCAGTCAGGCCACGATGAGCTTCCCCGTGGAGAGAGCATCCTCTGTTTGTACAAGCAGAACGGACTCGTACTGCAGACCTCGCTGTCAGAAGCCGTTTGGCTCACTGCAGATCTGGTGAGGTGTCCAGACTTTGAGCGTAGCGATCACATTCCTACTCACTAACTGTGACGTGGTGCCCACTGAGGTAGAACAGTTGTACCAAAAGACTTATTTATATAAGTATACAAATGAGTAACAGTCACATCAATAAACTTAAGAGTGGAGTCATGAAGGGGGTGGGTGGGTGGTGGTGATGGTGATGGGGGGAGGGGGATAACATCACATTTCACCCACATTTTCAGCACAATATGTAGACCACTGACATGCCTGGATATCTGGAATACTCCCTTCCAGTACAAACTACTCAATTTCTTTCCCTTTCAGGCATAATGGCGATTTCACAGATACTCAGACTGTATTATTGCATCTACAAGCCAGTGGGAACAACTTAGTTGTGGAATCACTCGCTCCGGTGATCTCGGCATGTGAAATATATCCTTCCCACTCTCACACACACTAATCAAGAGTGCAAACAAAAAAAAAACAAAAAAACAAAGTCAACGAAAGGGACCTAAAGCAGACGTTTGTCATGTCAGAGAGGGCACATTCCCATAAAGAGTGTACAACATGTTCGTCAACACTCCTTCCACATTAAAGAGGAATCTGTGACGTCCCTTATGAAGGCTCCCGTCTCCACCAAAGGCTGGAATGGGCTAAGCGAGCTGACCGGCTCCCGGCAGGGTGGGGCAAGGCTAAGCTGGGCTGTGTGCGGTGCTTACAGCTGGGCACCTAGCCCTCTGTGTGGACTAGGACCAGCTGCTGTCCATCAAACCGCCCGTCCCCTTACGTGTGATGATACTTTCTGTCGATTTAAGCAGCCTCTCTAGACAGGGCGCGTTGATTTTACCCGGTGGAGGGCCTCTGGGCACAGAGTCTGTCTTAGTGTGGCTGTCTGTGCTGGAGGAAACAGCGTTATCCTGCGTCAGGTCTCTGTCTCTGGGGAAGAGCGGGTGCCTGGGGCCAGCCTGGGCCTGCTCTGCTGTAGGGGAGCAGATGGGTGAAGTGTGGAGCCACTTCAGGTTACTGGCGGAGTAGGCTCCAGGAGGGGTGAGGTCGGTGACTCTCAGGGGTTTGACACCAGTTGGAGGATCACTGATGGTAACTGGGCTCGCTGCTGCAGTGCTGGTCACTGGAGATAGCTGTTGGGAAAGCAAATCTATTTATATCTCACATTTCTTAACCAAAGTCAACCAACCAAAGTGCACACAGAGAGTCCAAAAGCAGAAGGAAACACACATTTAGTAAGTTATTTTTCAGGGACAACAAAAAAAAATGTAAAGGAGCCAGAGATCTCCTCCTCTTCTAAAGCAACTAGCTAACTGCTAGGCGCTAACTTGATTTGACTGCTGTTCGGTGCATGTGGCACACCAAGTTCATCAGAACTTAATCAGTGCACAAAGCTGCCTGCTGTGGTTGAAAACAACAACACTGATGAGAGCCAAAGAAGTAAAGTTGTGGGCAAAACATTGAGCTAAAAGAAGCTAAAAGGCTCTATTGAGCTAAGAGCTGCAGAAGCGGGTGCAAATTCTCTGTGGGTTTGTCACTATGAGCGACGTCTTATACTTTGTATATATTGTACCTTCATTCAGTTTTAAAGTTAATGTATAGTTTTACATCGCAGCTAACAGTATGAGCAGTTATGAAGTGCAAAAAAAGCTTCTTTGTGGTGACTGAAGAAAAAAAAAATGGTACATGAAATTCCTGTTTATGTGAGGTGTGTCAGGATTAGCCACAATCCTCACCAATTAAATGCAAAGGAATGTTCCAGAGTACTCTAACCTTTCTTATCCCCTTAGGGACACTCCAAAATTACCTTTTCTCCTCTGTCATTGTTCTTAACAAACCTGAGAGTGCAGTAATGCCTTAGTAAAAAATAGCTTTTAATCCTCCCTCCCTTCCTCATCCCAGACCTGTGATTAAATAATAATAGATATATTTAGGCCCTGTATCACTGCGCCGTCACCGTGTGTTTCTGGCGCCAAGCCTTGTGCAACCAAAGAGTTCTTACACAACAGTTCAGCTTTTTTACAACTTTACCTTCGGTTTCTTGGTAGGAACGGCTTCCTCTGTCTGAGTGACAGCGAGTTGGTCTTGGAGTTTTACATTAGGGAACCAGCTCTTCAGCATTTCCTCCATTTTAAGAATGATATTAATATATTTCTCCCTGAAAAGAGAGAGAAAGAGAGACAGAGAGAGAGAGAGAGAGAGAGAGATTTACACAAGCTACTATGCATGAATCTGAGTCATTTCCCCAAAATCTTACCAACCTCTTCTTTGAAATCTTATCTCTCTATTAGGTTCACACAGGAAATACGCAATCTTGAACACAGAGTGAACACAAAGCCCGTACTTTGTCTGTGTGTATCTGAAGTACATTTCTCACATGTTTTGAGCTCACACGTGGCCTGATGTATAGTAGCTCTGGACGCCTCTAAATATAAACACCACAACCACAACGGTCTCCACCAACGTCACTGTGAAAATAAACTAATCGCCGTGACGCAGTTCTCATTGGTGGTGGGCAGCAGCAGCAGCAGAGAGCAGCATCCCAATAACTCCCACCCGTCAAAACCAGATGGTGGGCAGGGATTAGCCAGTGTCATATGATCAGCACCTTCCTGCTATACTCCCTTCAGAGCATGTTAAATTCATGTGAAAGATTATACGCAACAGTGACTGCTAAAAAAGTCACTTTGATCCTATCTACCATTGTGTTGCTGCAGGGGCTGCCAGCTGGCTACATAGAGCCGGCATGGGGAATGACAGAGGGAGGGGAGGTGGGGGGATTTAGTCCACCTTCCAGCCTCTGCCCTGACTGTCTGCAGGGAGGCTGCCACACCCACTCTTTGTCTCCCACATGAAGGCGGCAGCTGGTGGGTGAGGGCTCCAATTAGTCTGTGCCAAACTCAGCGGTACTTTATCTTTCTGTATATCGGTATACCTTGATGCAAAGCTTCACGGTAACGGGATGCCCGAGAAGACAAGCTTAGCCTCTCATGCAGGTATCAGTAGTGCTGCTTTAAATTCTGGATAAAATTTAATTTGCACAGTAATCATACCGTGACATTTTACAGACTAAATAGATGAATTCTGAGAGATCAATCAACAAAGACTGAAAATGAAACTGAAGGAAAATTAGCTTCTTCTGAATGTTATATGTTGTAATAAATATTTCTATCAGAAAATATTTTTGCAATATTGTAATACTGATTTCAACCAAATTGATAAACAGCAATGGTGGCCACTTATATTACAATTTCCAGATATTGTATGATGTAAAAACAAAAACACAATATATATTTAAACATGATCGTATCAGCGGGACTTCATCCTTTAACGGGGTGATATCATACTCCATTATATAGTCTGGCCAGTGGAGAGCTAATCAGGCAGACACAAGTGTGCTGCTCCCACTGTGGAGCCTGATGCATTTTTAACAAGATGCCCAGCTATAGTGAGAGCCAGCCATCTCTGCAGTAAATTTATCCTGAATGTGTGGGGGGTAGCAGCTCCTCATAGAGCAACCCGATGTGAGCCATGTGTTACAGACATGTTGGAGACCACTTCGACCCGCAGCAAACAACATTTCTGGCTATCATAATTATACGCTCGGGTTGAATGTATTGTAGTTTAGATGGGAGGAAGCTCTGAAGCAACAGAGGTTTTCTATTTCAGTAATAGTGAAATATTTGCACAAACGCAACACAGGCTGGACAAAGCGTGCATATGTTTATAGCTACAAAAGCACACACAGATACACTGAATATTATCAGATAATAGAGCTCATTGTTCCACGCTGAGGACACTTACCCCATGCAAGGGTTCTGCAGGACACCCATGATCCTTTGGATCCTGTCCATGGCCACGCTCTCCTGGAAACTGCTGAGTCCTGGAAAAGAAGAAAGTTGTACCGTGAGCCACATGAACTGTGTTGACTGCAGGGCTGAGTCTGTTCACATTTCACACAACCCATATGCTCCACAGACTCCCTGCCTCTGTGGCCAGGAAGCGCTGGGTCATAGGAGGTCTGGTTGAGTCCGACAAAGATCCCAAATTAGGCAGTTTTCAGGACCTGCCTCGACATGGCGCTACCTTACGGAGACCCTCATAATGCCTATCAGACGACTCATAAACAGCAGCTGCGGTACATCGTGTTCTCACTCACCTCTGCCAAGCAGCTAACTGACAAGGAAGTGTGACATTGCTTGTTCTCGATTGGTAAAAAAAACAACATTCGGTGTTTTTTACTCTTAAAGATACATTTTAAAACAGTGTCGCTGCTAAGTGAACCTTTACCCAAAATGACCCGCATTATAAAAAGATAGAAGCACACACACACACACAGGAAATACTTGTGGTTACTTGATACTCCCACACCAATTCATGTTTCAGAAATCTTGCTCTCAAATCTCAGGGACATATATTCCATAAAGACTGGCACATTGTCTCTATAGTCTATTGTTTTACTTGGAGACACAAGAAAGACAGGAACAGAGAGGGGGGGGGGGTTGTTGACTCATCTAAGAAATGGCTGTGTTAAACAATGTGAATCTATTGAGACAAAAATGAGACAGAAATGACCGACTTACGTTCTCTGTATCTTCCTGAACGAAGGCCGTTCAGGATAGAGGACAGTGGATGAATGTAGCATTGTAGCTCCATGCACTGAAAATAGATGAAAATTGATTAATTTGTAGGTGACAGATCAAAAGTCAAAACATGTTCAGGAACCGTTTGAAAGGCGACCTCATACTGGCATCCACATGTTGTTCATTTTAATATGACAGTTGCTCAATAGGATTTGAATCATGACAAGGGTGACTGTACTTCTTCAGAAAGAATGACTAATTCTGCCTATAGCATTACTGGGGTGATCTTTGCTGTAAATGTAATGCGTGAGACTGTGTAAAACCAGCTGGTGAGTCAATCGAGGTGAGAGGTTACGCTCTAGTTTTGGCGATACTGTCAACCACCTCCTGCGGGAAACAGACATAGATCACAGAGGTGCTCACCTTACGGCTGAAAACCCGGCTTTTCTCTGACATGTTGGAAATGAGCTGCCGTTCCTTGCACTCCTCGTCGGGGGAGCTACGAGGTCTCTTCAGTGCTTGCTGAGTGTCTTTGCCATTCGTTTTTTCTCCTTGTTGCGTTTTATACAGTCCAATCACGCTGTCCCGTGTCTCCTTGCAGCCGGCGGAGGATTCCCGACTGGAGGCCTCCCTGACCTCGCCCCAGTTACTGTTGCCCTCCTTCAACTCGCTGCTCCGGCGGCAGCTGCTGTCAGACGTGCCCAGGTGTGGCAGGGTGCTGGGGGACGGAAGAGCCTCTGTCTGGCTGTGCTTTCTGGTATAGTCAAACTCCTGTTCGCTCTCATTGTCCTCATAGTCACTAGCCAGCCAGTCAATGGAGTTGTCCGAATCTGTAGCAGACATCCTTGGCTGCAGGCTCTAACTAGCACTGACCATCACTGACCTGAGAGACAGAAAGTCACGGTTACTTTAATTTTACAATACGAAAAGCAGCAAAGTGATGAAGATGACAGACTGTAGCTAGAAAGTAACACATTCCAGGTATGTAACAGCTTGAATATATGCAGCAGCAGATAAAATACCCTATTGAAGTGTCCTTGGGCAGGACAAACACTGCAGGTCAGTCTGGATATATATATATATAAAAAAATCCAACCTCTAACCAAGCAGACGTGAATAAATGCAGAGACACAAGAGAGCACTCTGAGCAGATGGTGGCAGTGAGACCACAGTTGTTGAGACCACAATGACCTGTTTGTTTTGCAGATGCAACACCTGAGCCAGTAAACACGGACTAGCCGCCATCAAAGGCAAACACCAAACAGTCTAGTGTCCACAGTGATCCTGTGAAGCCCTCACATCTCCGTCTCTCACGACGACCGTCATAAATCTCCACATCGTGACGTCACACAAAAAAACAAATTTCTTACATTTTTACAAACCCCAGCTTGACTAATTTCCCCTATTCAGACCCTATCAGCTGGCCCGCCAGCTGCTACCACCGTTGCCATTCATAAACATTGTTAGCTTGTTTATTCAAAGGGGGCAGGGGTCTGCCACCATGACGACCAGTGCCTCAGACTGCAGACCTCCCATCAACACAAGTGACACTTGTGAGAGGATAAAAGGGATTTTACAAAATGAGAGACTGGCACTGTGTGTTCACAACGCGCAGGATGCCTCGTGAATAAAAACTCCTCGGATCAAATGCTCTTCACGGATGCCTAATTGCTTTGCATCTCTTCAGCATGTTTCCTCGGTGATTAGTAGGGAGAGGAAGTGAGAACATGATTTTTCAGCAAACTGGATTATTTTTGGCGTTTTGTGTGGTTAACGCCTGGCATGCCTCTCATTTCCTGTGAAATTTGTGGCCAGGAGAGATGATCTATTTCTAGTTCTTTGTCTCAGGATGGCCACCTTTCGATCATATTGTTACATTTTACAAGCTCTAACATAACCCCGACAACAACAACAACAACAACAACAACAAAAAATACTTTCTGATTGCAGGTTATAATATGGCCCCCGGGGTAGCAGAGAACACAGCTGACCAGTTTTAGTGAAAACGAAACGATGTGCAAGGAAAATGTTTGCACAGTAGCCAGGCAATCACAAAACAGGGGGAACAGCTGTAATAAAATTTTATATCTAAATGCAGGTTTGAATTATACGTTATAAAACTGAAGCTGTCAAAGATTTGATAGGAGTAATATGTACTGTTTCATAATAACAGATGAGCCACAAAGGTAAAAAAAAAAAACAACGACGGTAAAACATCTATAATTAAATGTATAACTCTGTTATGATGTGTCAGAATTATCTATATAGAATTATATATATATATATATATATATATATATATATATATATATATATATATATATATATATATATATAAGATTAAATCTTGACAAAGACAGAACATTTTTATTGAATTAAAGCAAAGGACATCTGTGCAAAGTGCCCATTACATGATGAAACCTTTGTGGAATATTCATATTATAGATATATCATATTTCATCCAAGCATAGCTCCTATAATACAATGATCTTCTCGGCCAAACATTAGTTTTTTTTTTCTCCAATAGGAACCATATTCCTCATGATATTCAATACAGCTGAAAAGATGGTGTAAAATGAGTACCATGGCTTCATTTTCTCATAAAACAACATACACATAGCACACATGTTCCCGGGCCTTTGACTACACCACATAGCTTACAAGAGAGTCTGTCAGAGAGAAAGAATTCAAATTACTGCAGCACTCCTGATAACAGCTTAAAGATATGCTTTTCATATTCACACAGTTCTTTGATTAAACACCAGATAGCCTTTATGATATCCATGTCTCCATCTACCTGTGTAGGTGGGGCACATGAATAGAGAGATGCCCTCCACTTCACACACACACACACACACACACACACACACACACACACACACACACACACTCTAATTTTAACAAAAAAACAAAATATAAATAAGATTTTTTTTTTTTTTTTAATCCTCTCATCCTGAGATAGAGAAATTAAAAAAAATATGATCTGAAGTGAACGATCCGATTTATCCGCCTAAACGCAGGTCTCACATCAGTTGGGTAACAGACACAATAGACTTCCTCATCAGTCATAGTAAATTTGGCAGCATGCACTGTTGGATTATATAAAGCCAGAAACAACAGACAGGAATCATTATCACTGTCACGCCTTTATCTGTCATGTCATATCCATGTATCCTCCACCACCAAATAAGAACTGTTTTGCTTATTTACGATCATCGCGTCTGCGTCAAATTCCTCTGGATCATTTCAAAATCATAATAATAATAAAAAAAAATCACCTCACACACTCACATGACCTACGAGTTTATCCTTCACGATTAAAACGGGGATCATGTGGAGAGTTGTACGCACCTTTCTCCCGGGATGGAGCGGCTGGTTCAAACTCTCTCAGCGGTAAAAATCCAGCAGGACAGTCGGGCCGGAGAGCAGCTGATGTGCTGGACGTGCGGCGTGTGAGTGGGGAGTCGGTACAGCCAGCGATCGGCCCGTGTTGCTTCTCCCAAGGCAACGTGTCAGGGAGGGAGGGATTAACGTGGACCTGCTCTCCCATTTGCTCCTCAAATGGCCCCGACTGACAAATCGGCTTCTCCTCTCCGTGCAGCTGCTGAGCGATAGGCGAGGCCGGTTTACATATGCAAATGACATGGAAATGACACAAACACGTGGACACGCGGATCGGTTTCATTTCAGCAGCTGGGCGAAAAGTCAATCCGGGGCTAGTTTTGGTCATTCTACAGGCATTCTTCCTCATTATATCACCCGGACGATGATGCCTGACTTGTGGCATGTCAGTAGCAGCCCGTTAAAGGCGCAGTCAGCAGTTTTTTTTTTCTTTCTCTCTTTGCAGGCACAGCTGTGCGGGTAAGAGGTTGCTCAAGGACACTTCAGCAGCAGACTATATTTGAACAGGGGTTGTGTGGCAAAGCTGCATCAGGCAGTAATTCCCCCAATTATAGAATAGTCCTACATTTACAAGAGGTGGAAAGAGTACTGAGATAATTAAGCCTACTTTAGTAATCAGTTCTAATGTATTTGGCCATGGTGGAGCTGGTTTTATTTGATCTGATTTGATTGACGTCATAGTGGAATCAAATTTTGAAATCTGAAAGTGCAATGATTCCCTCTGAAAAGTATAAAGAAGCATAATAGCCGAGGAAAGTGACTCAGAAGTGTGAGCACATGTGTTACTTTAATGTAGCTCCATGTGTATGGATGAGTCATGAGAGGTCATGAGGAGAAAGCTGTGAGTAAATCATAAATAAAAATAGATTATTATCGGATTAATTGGTCTTTATTTCATGTTGCTCTAAGTAAATTAGTTCACACGCAAGCAGCTTGTTGTTACTGAAGGTGAATTTCACATGCAGTGTGTGATCAGCCTGTCTTTTTTTTTTAAATCTTTCGACACACTGACGGTAAAGGCATGACTCACAGGACCTCTGTTTGACTGCCTGAGAGGGCGGGATTAGGGAGCACTGTCAGAGGCCAGATGAGGATCCTGAGCCTGGAGCCAGTGAGTCACGAACCCTCTCACAGCAAACGTGATCACGTGCAACTGGGAGACACCCACTCAAAAAAACCCCCCCAAAAAAACATCATAGCCGGCCCTCCTCTCCTCCTCTGCCTGAATTGACAATGAGGACAAACAGAATGTAAAACGTCATATTTCTTTCCTTTCCATCTGCGGAGTGAACGGGTCACATGTGAACAAAGCTGCTGCGAGCCAAAAAACGCTGCCCAGACTGTTTTAATAACTGGGATAAAGGTTATAGAGGACTTCTTGGACTGTCCTCTGTGCTTTCTGTAACAAGCCTGTGCCATGGTAATTCGCATCTAAGAGCATTTTGTGGTCAAGTGATCATAGAGGAGCGGCCACTTTTTGCTTTATGCGCTGCTGTCGAAGTGAAGAGCAGGCAGGACAAGGGCACCAGAAGCCTTATGTCCTTAACAGTGGGTTAACTCTTTGCTGCTGATGCCTTTAATCACATCCTGCTGTGAAGAATGCCCACCACAGACACCAGAACACCCATAAAGCTGGTCGAGGTGACGCGCCTGCTGGCACAGTGAGCCACTCATGTTGAATTTTAATTGTCCTTTAAGCCTCCTGCAATCTTTTAAACATCCCATAAACAGTCTCCTGTCGCTCTGCTCCCCAGGCTCAGATCCTCTTGTGACCCCAGACTTCGTGACGACCCAGAGCTTCCTACAGATTCCCAGAAAACTCTCATTTCCCTTTGTTGTCTTCAAGGCTTCCAAGTCGCTGTGGAGTACATCACATCCTCTTCAAAGCACAGGAAACGCAGACATCTACCTTTTTTTTTTTTGTGAGGGGGGATCAAAGCGTACACGTAGCACTTTAAACTCTACAGACGCATTATGAAATGTAGAGAAAACAGCGTCTGAATTTATGTAAGCGTCAGATTAGCACAGCTGCTCGAATGTCTTTTGGTGGATGTGTTTCTCAGTGTTAAATCTCACATTGTTCCAAATGTTGCAGTAAATCTTCTGTGTGATATCCGGGAACATTTATGCATTAACAATAATCTGGCTCCATTCAGTTGTGCTGCAATTTGTCATCCACATAAAAAAAAAAAAAAAAAAAAAAAACCTCAACAACAGCAATTTGCAATCTCCTCACAAAGGGAACCTCTTTTATATGTGCATTCTCCTGTCAGGATCAGAGATGAGTCACGCAACACAAACTGGCACTGTGATTTTCAATTTGTCAGAGAGGCTGGCTGATTCTGTATCCCACAGAGACTGAATGTCTCCCGCTCTCATTCATAAAAAAATAAAAGCCAAATCAGAGCCTCACGCCTACTTTATTATAGGGCATACAGTACACTGAGCATCTGCCCTAACCATCCCCCTTTAGAAGAAAAAAAAAAAAAAAAGGCAGCACGTGTGCGTGGGTGAACATCGCTGCCAAACCTTACCCTATAGACCACGAAAGTTTGGAGGCTCTGTGGCGCGTTGAGGGTTTCGTGCATGTGTGTACAATTTAAAGATTTCGAAATCTGTTTCTCGTTTTCTGACAGGGTGATGTGTCTAATGCAAGAGCTAACCAGTGAAAAACAGTGTGGAGCTGCCTCAGATGACCCTCACTGCAAATGAATGCTGTATAATCAGAGAACATGTCCTCACCTGTATGTATGCTGCAAGCAGATACACATATACATATATCTAGGAGCGTTTAGGTGATGTTAGCAGGGGACTATGTATGTGTGTGTCTCATCTTTCAACAGCTGTCCTGTACAATGAGCTGTACATATGAGTAGCTTTGGGTTATATGCACAGCTGTACCCAAAATCTGGACCTATAGTTGTGTATGTGTGTGTGTGTGTGTGTGTGTGTGTGTGTGCAGGCTGTATACCACGCAGCGCATCTCTAAATTGGGACACCAATCCGCAGGCTTTCCACAGCGTTACTTACATTATAACTACTCACCACTAATAGTCAGAGTGTTACCCAGGCACGGGTTTCGGTTTGAGCTCAGAGGGAGGAGAAGCCCCACTGGAATGTTCATAACTTGTGTTAACGACAAGTAAAACTGCTGAAGGGAACGCAAAACTTAAACACAAACATGTGAGCCACGACAGCGTGGATCACACCATAAAGACACATGCACTGGCTAGACACCACGCGGCCCAATCCCTGCACCCTTGCAGAAATTCATAGCTTTGTAATAACATGATTACATAATTTTTTTTCTGTTTAAGGCCTTGGACCAGATGCTCATCTTTTGAAATAAATTGAGCATGTCTGCCTCTACGAGGGATTAAAACCTTATTGCACTCATCTATCAAGTGGAAACAGAAGTTGGTGGCTCAGATCTAAAAAAGTTCAGCACAGAAAACAGTCCAAATTGCCTTGTTTTGAAATGACGTGCGTTCCGCATGACTGACAGACAACCTGAAATCATCAACGACTGAATCTTACAATCTCAATTAAGTGTGTCTCTTGCATAATTTGGGCAGAGCTTCGCTGAGTCTGGACTCTGGAACTCTTGGTTAGAAAACGTGTCTTCCACTACTCCTCCAGATATGTCATCCTGTTACAGTAAATGCTAGTTGCGCTGAGTTAACCCCACCCACACACCAGAAATGTGACTGCACGCACCGTGGGCACACTGCAACAGTGTGGAGGGGAGGGGGAGTAAAAAAAAAAAAAAAAGTGCCAGTTGTGTGTGGCAAGGCTCAGCCAATAGCATTTAGAGTTGGTGTTAGAGGTTATGTAGTCGGAGGAGAAGTGATACTGGGCGCATTTTTGTGACTTTAAAGGGTTGGACTTCCGGCATCCCGTCACGTACCCTCCCTCTTCCTTTGTGGCTTCTTCCCAACTCATACTCAGTCACATGCGCTTCACTCAGAGAGAAAGCTCCCTGACTATTTTCCACACACAGTTCACATGCAGGCAGTTGTGAATGTCTGGCAGCGAAACACTGTCAAATCTTTTGTGGCTGTGTATGTCTGTTTGTGTGTGTGTGTGTGTGTGTGTGTGTGTGTGTGTGGGTTTATACTCTCTAATGTCTGAATGGCTGCCAAAGCAGCTCAAGCGACAGTGGGATATCTATCTGCAGGGCTGAACGTTACATGTGACTGGGGTATATTTTAACTGGGTTATGTAAGTGCTCCAGCCTGCGCGCTCCACGCACAGATGAGGAAGGCTACGCATGATGCAGTGAGCTCACCACGAGCATTGCCTTCCCCAGCACATTGAATAATTCCTTCACTTGGCTGGAAGTTAGGCCAATACACATTTTGCAGACCGAGGCTTTTCAGTATCGGTTTCCACTTCTAAAGGGCCTTTCAAGATAGGCTGAGCTCTCTTGTGATTCATAGTTATTGCAGCTTATCTTTGCCATCAGCAAATGTGTTAATATTGATTTCAGATGATGTAACTATGAGCTAGTAGCAGTATAACATAATCTTAATGCGAAGGTTAGGGTTACATAAGGGGATTTCTGACAGAAAAAAACGCAGGAGTCAATAAAAGTCAGCCTCACACAAGCACAGGCTGCTCTACTTACACTTTCCTGCCCGTAGAGATTCATTTTAAGGTTGCGCTCAGATAATTAGGTGGTCGTTACATACAGATATGACATAGGCATTTCTCGAGAGGTTGATCAAGTCTTTACGCAAGGCTTTCTGTGGAGAGCTTTTGAGATTGCTGACAACAGGCTAGCCGCCAAATCTATCTCCAATGTAGGGCTGCCCACGCTCCCTCTGCTAGCACTTTTATGGGATCATTATGTGGGTGTTTCAGTGAGAGATCCTATCTAGAAGTGATGCGATATGGACTGATAATTTCTTAGTAGGCAACCGTCCAACCTCACTTGGAGAGGAGCTAATGATCATGGCGCGTTTGAATTTTGACCCGAAGCGTCACAGACAGTCACAGACGTGTACATTCAGAGGTTTGAAGACTTTGAAGACATTCTTTTAGGACTACTGTAATCCTCAATAGCACAGAATGACCGATGATATCTTTTGTTTGTTTCTTATCGTGATTTTTTTATTGATTTATTCTGTTACTTTCACAGTTTATAGCAACGAGCAAGTAAAACACTCACTGGGACACACAGGAGCTGTGCCACATAAGTAAGTTCTGGACTTGCTATTATGGCCATGACTCGTTTCTTTTCACCATCAGTCATTTTCTCACTTAACTGATCATGTAGCCTATATAACATCAGAAAACAGCAGATGTTTTCATTGTTGGGATTCTAGAGCAGACCCTAAAGTTGCAGTTGAAAACTCAGAGATATTCAGTTTACTACAAATTTAAAGCGAATGTTGACCGAAGGGCACGGTGCCCATATCCAGGAAGCACAATGTCAGAGCAGTTTCACCTTAAGATACCTCACAGTCAGAGGAGAGCAGAGGAGCTCACATGTATTAGTCACCCATTCAGAGTCGCTTAACAGTGTGGTTAAAGAGTCAGACATCAGAAATTTCCATCCAGAACAAACTCTTTAATAGCGGGGGTTGTTTGTGGCTAACACGTGTCCTTGGCCTTACCCCAGGTATGAGGTTTCTGCTTTTCTTACCAACAGGAACAGAAAAGCTTCAATGTGGGCTTTATACATTTTTTATTATTATGCTGCTGCAGTAATGTACTTGCATAACATTGTGAGGCCCACATTAGGACTACAGGTCTTTTGTTTGGATGTCATCCCAACCTTTCAAAGTGAAAAAAGTACCTGGCATCTCTCCAGCCTTCTTCTGAGGAGCAGTACGGGGGTTTCAACAGGGGCCACAGAGAGGAGTGTGCTTCTCCTCCATCACGTCCTTTGTTATAGAAACACCAAGATGACACTCTAAGTGTTGACTGCACCCTATACTTAGCCATAGGACACCTACCGGACCTGCTCTTATGCATGAACTGAAATGACGCGGTACATGTGTGTGTAATGGCTTTCAAATGTCAACAACAACGTACATTTTCAGTATAGCTGCGAAAGAGCATGCGCGTGCAGTATGCAGAGATGAAGTCATTCGCATTCCCCTACCTTCACGGGAGAATGTTTATCGGAGGAGAGGGAATAAGAACAAATTATTGCAACAAAATGGTTGTGATTTGTGTTGAGAGCTGGAGAGTGAGAGAAAAGCCTAAGGGGAGTGGGGTGAGGTTAGATAAGGTGAGGGGGAGGACAGGTGTCAAAGTGTGTTGCTATAAAAAAAAAGTACATGTAGAAGGAGAATGAAGGATCTGAGGGACTCAGGGTCTGACTTGCTGCTGTGTCCAGAGATTGCCCTGGTGCAGCTATGTGCTTATTCTGGCATACACGTGACACTCTCTCTCTCTCTCTCACACACACACACACATACACACACACACACACACACCTTCTATCACTCTACATACAGTGTACTAATTCTATTCCTACCCCCTCACTGCCCTTTCTCACATTTTTGCACTCCCTTTCCTAATTCCTTCGGTGATATTCCAGTCAGTCACCTCAGCTTTTATTGCCACCCCCACATCTCTTTCTCGTGTCATCCTGTCTTGCCCACAAGAACACACGTGCAAACAGATGTATCCCTCCTCCTCCATGTAATCTTTAGCATCATGACTTCAGAGAATAAAAATAAAACCCGCTCTTAGTATTTCATACGTTGCATTTCCGTAAAACTTCAATTTAAAAATGTCAAAAAGTATTAATCTCCTGTTGTTAAGACACCATGAGGCTGATGGAGAGTCTGAATATGAGGTGAGCTGCAGTGTGCAGCATAGTACAGTATGTGCTACAGGAAGCAGTCGCAGTCAATAAAAAGAAATGTCTGGATGATTCAGACCACATTTTCTGCTGCTGCTGCTGCTGCTGGCATCAAAACTAATAAAATAATAATAAGACATTTTTCTCTCATGTTTATTTAGGCTATATTTTCACAACACTTTCACATATTCCATATTTAGGTCATAAGGGGGTCCTAGATACACGAAGATCGATAAAATTGTATGTACACACTGGAACCACAACTCCGTTTAATGCAGTAGCAATATTTTGTGCAACTACATTCTTCCTCAGGCAAAACATTAATATTTATATGAATGTATCCCAACATATATCCCACAATCCAATGCATCTCGTTTTATAGATGCCAAAATCTGCTTTATAAGTGTTCAATATCTCAATTTTACTGCCTACAATAGAGTGAGCTGTGTGTCTGGTATGCTGCATATGGAGCGGTGAACAAGTGATTTTAGACACAGCTCAGGACCCTGAAACAAACTAACCCCCAACTGACCTTTTTCTTGGAAGATGTTCTAACAAAAGCACTGTTATAAAAAGGTAAAACTAATGGATAAATTCCGTTTAGCCACTTCATTGTCAGGGTCCTGTATTGTGCGTACTGACTCACGGTCACACTGTTATCTTTTATCGGAACAGAACAGAGCCATCAGTAATGTTTCACTTTTCCCCATGTGACATTTCCTTCTACAACATGAAAGCAATATTGAGTACAAATTGGTACATTACTTATCATCAAAAAAACAGCAAGTTGATGGCAATTTAACAGCCATCAAGCAAATGCAACAACAGAAGATATAGCAGCCAACTAATATTACTTACTAGTCCAACAGCAAGAGGCCCAACTCTGTGTCTGTTTTTCAGTCTTTTATTTCATGAGTCACCAACAACTATAAGTCAGTCCCAGATTTATTCGTGGCTTCTGCTCTGTCACACTTTTTTTGTTTAGCTTCTTAGCTATTATGTCCATAGACATAGACATTGCCTGCTTGCCCAGCTCCGGTTCTGGCATGACACTGGCTCTGCTCCCCGTTAACAATCAACCACACCCCAGCCTGAAAACCTCCACCTCTATCACTACTGAGCTCACAGTCCAGGCAGCCTGGATAAAATAATGAGCTAACATCAGCTGTTGCACCAGTTACTCAACTGTCCATCAATCAACTGTAAATCAAAGGCATTTTCTTTATAAAATATGATCCAGTTTCACCAAAATAAGTGAAATATGTGGTGTGAACAGGATTTTGCTTTTTGCTCCGTTTATAGTACAGAATATGAAGACAGTAAATGTTGTACAGGTGACAGACCTGTAAGATTTAACTAAATATGACCATGAACGAAGAAGGCTAAGGTTTTATTTAATTAGATTAAGGTGCTGACCCCGCTATAGTCTAGCTTGGTGTAATGTCAAAGTGATATTAAGCTGTTAAAGCTGGTGACCGCCCTCCCTGCTTACACCTCCATTCTCGCTTGTGGACACTAGGCTGACCTGTGAACTGGATGCGTAAAGTGTGGAAAATTCCAGGTTTTCTGGAGAGGAGCAGTTGTGTGTGTTTACTCCTCCATCTCTCCAGAGACATTAACTAGGTCAAGCGCAAATGAATCTGCCAACAGCCTAAAGAGTAGTGGTGACAGGGGGGAGCGAGGTGGTGGTGGTGGTGGTGGAGGGTTGGAGGATTCTGTGGACTTTGACAAATCTCATAGTCAGGATGAAACTCAGTTACCTAATTTTAGCTCAAACCTCCCCCATGGCCCATTAACTTTCCGAGGAGGTCTGAATTCATGCAGCATTGGTTGGAGCTCAGCTCAGCAGGATCCTGGTTAAACAGTTTAATGGTCACACAGCTAATTATTTATAGCCACGAACTAAGCCAGTCAAGGACATTCAACATTACAACCATTTATCCAGCTCTAAATCTTCTTTTGCTGTAAGCAGCATGACTTTTAAATGACATGTTTTCTGTTCCCATAAAGCAGAACATTTTCTTTGTGCATGTGAATCTACTTCCACTCATGATTTCATACTGGGTCGGCTGGAGTTAAGCCCATCCTCTCTGTGGTATTTTCATTTAGTCAATAAAACGTGACCAAGTAGTGAAAGTGCGGGTTATTTTTTCCACATACACAGCTTCTCAACTTCCTCTGAGATACATCTGCAGTCGTAACAACAAGAGCAGACCAAGAAATAATACATTTTATTATGTGTAGCAATTTTAGCAATGGACAACAGCAGTATGCCGCATGTTTAGATAATGCTCTAAAATTTCAGCAGGAGCAGGCAGAGGCAACCATATAATTATGTAAGGAGCGTATGTGATGTAATGGAAACTTAAATTTAGTTTTTTACACATAGGCACGTACCTCTCAGACACATGGTGGTAAAGGGGTGTGGACTAAAGGCCTCAAAACATAGCAAAGCACATTGAGTCTGACAACTGATCCTCGGGAGGTTTCAGCCAAATGTTTTAGGCTAATTTACAGGTCTACCTTTCCGCAAGGTCAGTAGGTTCAGGGTGTCACAGATGGCTGAGCACGGGAGCTGGTATTTCTTAGCAAAGAGAAACAGAGTGGGGGGTTGGGCTTTCAGCAGGTCAACGAGTTTTTGTACATTTGTGTGCGTACGTGCTTGTAAATGTGCGTGTGGAGTCACGTGCAGTAATGTGTTTATATTAGCATCCCATATATTTTCAAGAGCCACCAATTAGTGTGTATTTTTGAATAATAGTGTGGATTCAAAGCCCTCTGTTTCCACTTAACAAAGCCTAATAACTGAACCTGAACCTTATGTAATATCATTTTAAAAGCATCTCATTTATGGATTTATGCCAAAATGGAAGTTTACTGTGACTGATTTAGGAGAAGTGAGCTTCAACACCTCAAAGAGGAATGCCAGAAAACGACAGTTTCACTCAAAGTAAGAAGTGATCTGTTTATCTTAGCGACTTATCTCTTGCACCTGATACGGAAACACTTGAGAAGTAAAGTGGCTGTGCACTTGCTGTTGCTTAACACGCAGTGACCTCTTATTGTCCTTGGCCTCAGTTGAGCTTTTCTGTTCTTCCCTTATGAAAACAGGAGCTCTTGTCCGAGCCGTCTGTGGAACGACTGACATTTCCTCCTTTTGCTATGACTTAACTCTCGCACATACACATACTGTAGATGTAACGGTTCTGGTCATTTTTAATCTCTGACTCGTTCGCTGATCTAATGTATGCTAGTCTCTGCTGGCAGCTTGTTATTTTAGGAAATACTTGCCGAAAGTCAAATAAAATACCGCTATCATACAGTAAATATGTACAGCTACAATCAGCAGTGTGTTAGCTACACTTAACATAAAGACTGGAAACAGGGGGAAACTGCTAGCCTGGCTCTGTCCAAAGGTAAACTATTTCCTTTGACAGTATAATTATGCATAAAACTATGAATTTTCACACTTCAGTTTTTGTACACATTAAACAAATAAGATATATAATAAGTGAGCTTTAGAGATGCTGGTAGGAACAAACAGTTAGTCTATTAGCATGCTTCTGGGTCTGCTGGATATACTTTTTAGATTTTTCGCGTGTGGATAAAGTTGGAAATTGGTCATAAATATTCCTGAATCCAAGGTCAGTTTCTGCCCATAAACTGTCTATTAGTATTCAGTTTAATCTCTACAGCAAGTACTATAGGTATAATGTTAATGTAATGTTCCGAATTTGGCTGTGGACCTTTGTTATGTCAGCCCTCTCTCTCTTTCTCTTTTCCAACCCACATTTCTTGGCCATCACTTTACGTTATACTTTGAGCAATGAAGCAAAAATGTGCCCAAAATGTTTCTTTACCTATAATATAAGGAGTAGGCTAAACGTTGTCAGCTACTTACAAGCTCTCATTAGTGAAAGAGTAAACCTAAATAAACAGTGACATGTCATTAATTAATCTGTGGATTGAACTTCTCAACACCTGTCAGCATGACTGCCATAGCATGACATTTATTTATTGAACTTAATGTCTCAAATATACTCAGTGAGTAACTCTATACTAGAAGGAAATGTTGAATGTAGACATACAGTAAATGTCTGCATAATGTCAACCCTGGAGAAAAGCTTAAGTACCTCAAGTTTTGCCAGTTTTTAAACATGTGCTGAAGTTTTCCATCATGTCGTTGGTGAACAGTCATTGAAATGCAATAGCGTGCTGCAGAATTCACTATTCTGAATACTACAAAACGTAAGTCCCTGTTCACTGAGCTTCTGCAGCAAAGTATTGACAAAAGAGACCTAGAGCTATTTTTACCACACTTGACCTGACCTTTGACATCGTCTTTTGAGTAGAATGTAACAAGACACAATGTGAAATGTGAGGTCTAGCATGACCTGTCAGAGAATTCATTTTCTAAAACATTCTCAGCGAGCCAGCTAAAATGTCACAGCTATGCCATATATCATCTGGAAAAATCATGTGAATGAGGTCAGAGGTCCCGGCGTTCGCTACGAGACGCTTCAGATGTTGTTCAGTAAAGATAACAAGTGGTGGAAAGTAATTATACTAGTAAGGTACTGTCACTCAAGTACTGTATTTCCCTTTTGTTCTACTTTTTACTCATAGTCAGTGAAGTGGGAAATATTGTACTTTTTACTCAACAACCACCTGATAGCTAAAGTTACTATTTGCTGTTACTTTCAAACAAAAGACACACACCCAATTATTAATGGCAATGAACTTTTTCATAATTACAACAAAAGTGTCCAATGTCTAGAATATAGCAGAATCTAGCGCTGTACTTGTTTATTGCAACCTGCTCACCCCACCCTTACTAGCATTACGCTTTGTCTGTTTTGTGCTACTGTAGAAACATGATCGTTCAACATGGCCGACTCAACAGGCTCTTACACACTGGACCTTTAACTCGTGCTGCAACACTTGTAGATACTCGTGTCTATAATCAAACAGTTACAATTTAAAATGGTCTTACTGCTCTGCAAAATAAGTTTTATGATTCAATAACAGGCACAAAAGGATTCATACGATTAAATATTTTGCAGATTAAACTGCCCAGTACACTATAAATCAGTTTAAACCAGCTCCATCTCACTGATAACCACATCAGTAATATTAATAATGCTATATTGTATTTAACTCTATGAAAGGCGGCATTCAGCATTACTTTAAGCACATTTAGCTGAAACTAAGTAAGATATTAAATGCAGGATTATGCATTGATATATTACTACTGCTACTAATTTGTATATATTTAATGTTTTTATTAATTTCCACATGACAAGATGTGACAGCCCCAATAATAATTAATTAGCAGGGCTAAACCAAAGCTTGCTAAACCAGTAGAGATTCCATCAGTTCACTTCCAGGTTAACAGATCTGGACATTAATCAGGACTGGACAGACAGGTCAATGATCACATTGAGTATCCATTCACCAGATCACCTTACGAAGCACGAAGGTCTGCGAGGACAGTTTCACAGCTACTTGTACTTGTACAAAAACAACAGCTTGATGTTGCTATGCTCACCAAGGCCAAACACCCATTACTGCTCTCTGTGTTTCTGATCCCCTCCATCCATGTCCCTCGTGCAATTTGGGTGCTGACAACAGCGAGAGTGAATGCATGATGAATTCAAGTTGAAAGCCTGCCATTATAAGTAGCACGCTCATGTGCCCATGCTGTGACTCACGAACGTGCTCCATTCAGCCTCCCACTCCTATTTGCACATGTCATCTGCTGCTCTGTCCTCCATCCATGCTAACGTCAGAGGAGGCTGGCTGTCCTCCTACATCCCCTGCGGAGTGCGACCAGTTGGATACGCAGCCTGATCCAAGTATGCAGCCTCTCTGTAGATGCTGTGATCGACAGCCGACACAGAGGGCCTTACTGCCTGTCTAATTACCAGGCCACATGGGGGACAAGCAAACAGCACAAGGTATACAATATCAGCTCAGTGTGCGCCTTCACATCTCTGCACTGTGTTTGATTCTGCCTTTGCCTTAAGCTCAGCCAAAGAGCATCATCGGTGTCTTCACTGTCTTCCCCTTTGGTGCTCCAGTTACTCCCTCACATGCGCTCTGGCCGGAGCTCAGCAGCCTTTGTGGATGCTCTGACAGACGGAAACAGAAATAGCTCCACAAATAGACCCATCCTCTGGCACACAGGGGAACAGTAGCCCCACTTCTGTGTGCTCTTGCCTCCTATTTCGTGTGTGCCTCGGGCCAAAACAAGTTAGCTAAGAACCACAGGGAAATCAAATTTGGAATTATTAGATCGTACCGAAAGTATCGAGGGAGAAAGAGAAATGTGTGCATAAATACATATTGTTATGAAAATAGGTTGATTTCTGGAGCTTTCTGCTGCCTGTCAATAACACCAATGTGGAACAGTTTAACGGACAGACAGAATAACAGCTAAAGTAGGAGGCTGCTATTTATTTCACATCACGTTTTGTAACAAATTTTAAATAACCCGTGGGTCTTTTTTAATCTGCAGCGTAATAAATTGAGAGACAGACTAGCTCTGAATATAGACAATGGGAAAATGAAAGAGATTTATCTTTGGATGCCATTAGTGTGCCGATTAGATTACTGAAAGCTCCCTATTTTAGTCAGACATGTTACATGATGACAGGAAGGATGCAGCCCTAAAAGAATATGTGGAAACTGAGCCTGGACAATGGCAGCATACTGTGGAAGACTGAAAAAAAAAACTGTGTTGAATTTTTTAATATAGTATCATTTCACTCTTTACCAGTAAATCAAACTTCAGGACACAGTGTACGTTCAGTAAAGCTCACGATGGCAATGCAGCTTCACAGCGTGCGAAAGTGGGAGGTGAGAGACTGAGTCAGTCCTCCGTCTGTGATTCTGCTCCTGTGCTATTTCCTTTGTTTTTTTGGCTGCCATGTTGTGATAGACATAAACATTGTCTCTACCCTGGACTCCATGTGTCCTTGAGCCGGTCTTTACGCTCTCTCCTTCTGCAAAGATGCTGCTCTGCATCTTCCTTTTTCCGTTTTTTTTTATCTCCATCTCTGCTGCGTGATCTCATTTCAACCCCAATATTAGCATGTGTGTGCAGAGAAGAAGACAAATCTTTGCTCTCAGGTTTAGGTAATAAAACCTGCATTGACAGACTTGAATGTGCAGTGTTTTCAAATCTAAATATAATCCCGCGTGTGTCTTGGATTCAAATCATCATAACTAGATTTTATATATATATATATATATATATATATATCTACATGCTGCTATGAAAGACTACAGCTCTCTCAATAATTCTCAATTGTGGCCTCAGCCACAAGGAATACTCCAGAGAGCTACTTCAGGACCAAGGCCTCAGGCAAGGAGCCTTTGAGTTACTCCAGTAGGAAATATAGAGAATAAAGTATGCTGGGACGAGGGAGGGGCTTCAAAGCTCTGCTACATTATGAAAATTGTCTCTCCATCTGCAATCTGGACCCAGAGGACACGCTCACACCTACCAGAGCAGGTGCAAGATAGCACATAGAAGCAGTGAAGCGCACAAATGCGAGAAACACAGCACTAAAATGTCATTTAAAGTGAGACTTAACAGGACAGCATTTCACACCGGTCTGCGATAGTACACACTGAACAGATGTTCAAAGACGTTTCCATTCGTCACTTCATGCGTCGGTTTTCCAGATAAGATTTGTCAACATTCCATGTTCATGTGGGCCCTTTCAGACGTCTTCACTTGCCAGGTAGGAATCCACCTGCATCTACGCTGTGACCTTTTTTCACAGTTAGAGCTGGCTGGAAGAAGTGTTTAGGTCTTTTATTAAAATAAAAATAACAATAACATAATGTCAAGTCCTGCACTGAAGAGTTTAAGCAAACAAATGCAAGTAGAAAAGGTAGGGTAGGTAGAGACTATCATCTGCAACATGTAAGTAGAAAATTATGGTTGCAATAATTTTATATCTCAACTTTATTTTAACTGCCTGCTATATATTCTTGGTTAATTTAATCTGCACATCAGAATACTTTATAAAATGATCATATTTATAACTGAAACTAATCCTATAAATTGTAGTACTGAACTGTTGTAGAATAGAAATATAAAGTAGCAATGCATGGAAATACTCAAGTAAAGTATAATTTAAAAACTTCATTATATTCCAGACGTAGGGGGCGACAATAATAACATATATTAATATTTACAATTACAAAATGGCAGCAAAACTGATCCTATGAAGAAAAAAATGTCAACATTAGTTTTCCAAATTCAGTTTTGAATCCAGCACCAGCGTGTCTTATTTGTATTGACACTGTATAGACGTATTTGATCAGCTCAAGACGTAAATGTGCCTGGTTACATGGATATTTACTTGTGATAACAGAGGCACTGAAGAACTTGTGCCTCATACAAGAGAAGACAACACATGCTTCCGTTGTCTAGACTACATTAGTCATCCCCAGTGTAGACAGTGTACAGTTTTGGGTTACAGCCGATACTCTAGACTCTAATGACATAAAGCTTCGGGTTGTAAAAAGTAGCACAGTTACTGATTAGTCACTGAAGCCAAATGACTCTGCATCTGATATCGCCGTAAGGCTCAGATGTCCTCCGAGGTGAAAGAGTTCAAGATCAACAGAGCCACTGGACGAGCGCTCGGTTATGATTCACAAACACACAAAGTACTCAAAAAACACACACAAAAAAATATTTTCCTTCCTCCCATCTGCTGAAACCTCTACATCTCCTCCTCCTCTTCCCCTCCAGTGTCTGGATACTGGCTGACTCCCATGGCTGACCTTATAAGGCTGTCAGGAAACTGCTGATTTCAGGTTTCAGGGCTTAAATAGCTACCCCCTTTCCCCTTACCTCCATTGCTCTCTGTATTACAACCAGCATCATGTCCTTATCAGCTCGTATGTCACACAGGGGAAAGGCCAGTGCTACTAGTTCCACAAAGGCCTTCTCCTAACATGAATCCTTAAGATAACACCCTTTGGCTGCTGTCATCCTGAGACCATCTGCCGTAAATATCAGGGAATCTGCTTTGTTAACAGCAGGATGCAAACTACGTTGCATTTTTTTCACCCAAAAAAATGTTAGTAGTTAGATGAACTGTCTTTTTACACTACAGAGTCACAGTTTTTTTTTTCAATCCAGCCAGATGAAGTGTTGTTTACTATATTTTAAAGCTGTGTTATGTACGTTGATGTACTACACCACACTGATAATTATTTTAGTATACTGCATATCAGACAACATAGTCTGTGCATGTTTTACAGAACATACATGGTAATGTCAGGCATCTGCTGTGGATTTCCATGTGATAGGTTTTTAAGGTTTTGTAACCATGGACTCATTGGGCTGTGTTTAAACTCATTCAGAGGCTGCAGCAGAATGTTACATAAGGTTAAAGGCATTTGTTATTGTGGTCCACTACATTTCAGTGGAGGGGATTTTACACATCAGAGTCTGTTTACAGGTCTTGGAGAGTACAACTGCATGTGTGGAAAAAAAGTTGAATAAAATATTGTGGCTCCGGAGGGAGCCACGTGAAATCTGATCACTTGTGTTGGTTGGGGCTGAAGACTGAAAGTCTCAAAATGAAAATATGGGGTTTTTGGAGTTTGAGAGAAGTGACCTTACCAGACCTCTGTGGCCCACTCCTCATCTCTGCTTCATGCTAGCAGCTCCAGTATAAGCTCCAGACTACATTAGCCTCTACTAGCATAACACACCCATAAATACGGATATCGTATCACGGCTGATTTAAAAATCTGCAAATACGTGTATCATCGGTGGATGTGAGGCAGGCTTAATAACACCTGGGTGCTCAAACAAGCCACCTGTTATGGCTTGGTACAGTTGTCATGAACAGGGATTAGCTAGGGAGGCCAAAACTGGTTTTTTTGTACCAGGCTGCAAACATGTTTATTTCTGCTGTAAAATTTGACATTTTAACATGGGGTCTTATGGAGATTGACTCACTTCTGTAGCCAGCCTCAAGTGGCAGTTTGATGAACTGCAGTTTTTGGCACTTCTACATTGGCTTCAGAGCCACAGAGGACGCAGCTTGAACACACCAGACTCTCCTGATTAGCTCTTAGCGATCAAGTTGAATCGTAGCTAATGTAAATGCCAGTTTTCACAAGAAACAAGAATACCTCGTCTTGCTGTGCTAATAATAATAACCAATTCAAAGAAATTGTACAAACTTTATAAATTTTTTTTTCATGAAATTTGAAGACAGTTCCTGTAACTTTTCTGAAAGTCTGAACATCGGTGTGTTTTTCAAAGATTATTCAGCTTTTGATACGCTACCATGTTTGTTGTTGTTACCTACCAGGAACCTGGTTTAGCATCAGGTTTTAAAATACAAAATTAAAATAACAAATGAATTATTAAAATATAGACTTCTTCAACACACTCTTATTATTTTAATGTGATTGACATTAAAATAATAAGCGTGCCTGCCAAACTAAATGCAAAAAGAAAAAAGCCACCACATCATTAACATCGTGGTCTCTCATCTCTCCGCATGATGCCACTTGTGGAGAGCAGCTAATTAAAATGATTAGAGAGATAGCTGTTTCCTTTGGCTAAAATGTGTTAATGAAATTTGGTATTCTAATGGAGCAAGAGTAGCAAATTTAATCAATCCTTTAAAATTAGCCTTTTTTTTTTTTTTTTTTTTAAACAATATTCTGTTAGTTTAGTTCAGATGTGTCAAACCACATGTCAGTGAAGACCCAGGGTCTGTCCTTTCTCTATTCTTGAAGGTGTGCATTTGGTCAAAGGTAAACTCACAGAATCTGAAGCTTAAATACTGTAATAACATGCAATTTTACTTTTTACTTCTACTTCACTACCTGTCACGGACAAATATTACCATTTTTCTTACTTTTTTACTTTGGAAATGAAGATTTTCCAAACAAAACATATGCTGAGTCATTATTCTTACTTCACTAACGCCCCTGAAAACCTCTTCACTGCTGATTCGGGGAGTCTTTGATGAGTTATTTGACTAAAGTATTATGAAAAGCATATCAGCAAACAAGTGGATGCAGAGTTACATAACAGAAAATGAAAAAAAAAAAAGAAAACCGGCAATGTGACATCCTACACTGTTTCAGCTGCAACGCTCCTCAGGCAGTCTGTCCTCAGTCTGTCATTTTTTCCCTAACATGTCTTCTGAAGCAGGTCATAAAGATGAAATGTTTCCTCTCAACTGTTTCTTCAGCCAGAAATCTGCTGGCACTGTATTGAACTTATCCTCTTTTAACCACGAACCAGAGCAGACTGTTCCCATCAAGCAGGGATGTAATTGAAATGTGTGGTCTGTTTGAAGACATAGTTAGCCCCGACCCCCCCAAAATCCAGCATGTTTCACCTCAGGCAGATTAGCTCAAACGAGTCTGAGCCCCTTCACGGTAGACGCATGTGGGTGTCCACATTTGATCTCGCACCAGTTTTCTCATGAACTGTCCTTTGTACAGCAAAATAAAAAACGACCATTGCTGAGAACAGTAAAGTAGAACGGACGTTTGGATTTCGTTAAATGCTTGAGATCTCAATCACAGTTATGTGTCTCCTCCGCACAATGATTTAATTATCAAATCACACAGGGAAAATGGTTGTTCAACTCACAGTGCGACTTTCTCTCACAGTATAATAGGATGACACTGAACACAGTAGCCACTCTTTTCAGACACAAATTGCCCTTTTGTTCAGGTGCAAATCACTGGATGCCATTAGACTGAAGGCTGCGCATGGATACTTTATTTGGGACTCAGAAGAAACTGTACAAACGAGGGGTCATACAATGTTACCCCCAACAGTATTGGTGAGCTAACAAAAGGGCTGCAGCTGCCTCTGATTGAATAGCTTACACAGCAAAAGGCAGTGCTTTCAAGGACACGCATCTGGGCAACAGGTCTTTCAGGATTGTCATCTTTTGAAATCATACAAGCATAAAAAAAAAAAAAAAAAACCCTGCCTCTGGTGGAAACAAGCTGAGGGAGTGACGCTTTTATACAGTCGTGCTGTAACATGTCTACAGCTGAGTCCTCTTATTGTGTTGGAGTGCTGTAGGCAGCCGGATGCGCCTCAGGAGTCTCCCCACCTGGAACTCCTAACTCTTCACAATCTATCCTCACAAGCACTTTGCTATTAAGGCATTTTTCTTTCTAACGAATGCTGTAACGTTTGTTGTCTGGCCTCTAAACAGTGAGCCTCTGTCTCTCCTCAGTAACAGTTATAATTATGTAGTTGGTTTGGGGCTTTCATTGTTGGAAAAAACAACACATTACTGTATGCAACATGCTATATTACCCTCACCCACCCATGAGGGCTGCCTTTTGTCATCATAGTTTTCAGTACGCCTGGTGCATACTATAGGGATATCATGTGTCTACAGGAGGGAAATAGAAGGCAGCAGCATGATCAGATCGTGACTCACTCCTATCGGTTCGATTCATGTTTGCTTAATGACTTATAATAATCCAAACGGTATTTTTAAAAATTGATCCTGTAGCCCGAACCTTTCACTCCAGCTCGTTGTATTTCATGTAACCAAGCAACCAACCTCCAAACTTCATTTGGCCCTCCAATTTGTCGAACAGAACACACTGTTAATTTTTGTCACACGTCAGAATAGTTCACTTAGATTATATTTTGGATAGAACAAAAAAAAAAACAAAACTTAACTGTCCATCACAAAACAAAACAACTGAATCATCTTTTAATAAATACATGAAAACAAAAACACACAGTAAAAAAAACACAGTTGATAGAAAAACACAGTGTTGCTGTCTTTGTATATATAAATATCTGAATAATGCACATTTTGGTAGGACTGAAAAAAGTTAGTTTTAAGACACATGGTCAGTCAGAGAACGGTGAGCAGCATGCACCAGCAGCCGGCAGTAAACTTGTCACATGGCAATCAACCTACTTTCATATGTCTGACAGTCTTATATAACATGATTCTAATCACAGATCAGGACACTTTGCCCTCTAAGCTCTGACATGTCTTACCGTAACAGATACAGAGCACACAGTGCAACCACACAGCTTTTCTTCTGTTACTGTTATTTATGCAGCAAGATAGTGAATAAGCATATTTCCCAACTTGCCTTTAAGAATGGAACCATATTATTACATCGTTCTAATTTTTTTTTGATGAAGGCTTACTTGGTGTACACCCAAGGTTAAACTGGGCGACAGCTATCTGGTGTTCAGCCCTGCCACATAAGCCTATATGCATTTCTGCCATCAAGCACAGCAGGGCGGCCCTATATATGTACATGTGTCAAAGTGGGCGTTAATGTTCGCAACTTCAGTGTGGAACGAAGCAGAACTGCCCGTACGGTCATAAAAAGAAAAAGAAAAAACACCACGAGGGTGAAATGTGGAAAAAACAACCTAGAGGTTTGATGTTAGTAAGTAACAGTAACGTTAAAGTTGTAAAGTTGATGTGATAGCTTGCAATGCATCTCTCTCTGGTCTGCCCGTCTTGCTAACATTAGCTGGGCAGCACATTTCCTCGTCCGTCTGTCTCATCCTGTGACTTTGTGCTTGACAAAAACCAGAATGAAACGTGACTATTTATTATGTTTGATAAATGCAAATGGGCAAACTGCAGTTCCGAGAAGATAACCATGTTGCGAACGTGCGTTTCAATTTTCAAAATGAAACTTGTGCTTTCCAGCAGAAAACTCCCCACAGAGGACAATGGTTTAAATGTTCAGAGCTTGTCAAATGATATCTGATGATATGCTCATGGTAACAGTGAAACCACAGAGCAACCTCACATATGAAACTCGCAATTTAACCCCTGTACGCACTCTAAGACCGTATCGTGAGGGTGTCTGGAATCTTTCCTAGTGAGGATGACATGGAATAGAGACAGCTTAAAAAGCACGTCTTTGTGGAGGAAGACTCAAAATGTGTAGTATAAAAATGTATAGAAAAAGGGTGTTTAATATAAATACAAATCAGAGCAAGAATATCACAGTCTATGAAATGTTCTTTCTCATAGTCCATGTGAGAGGGTGTGAATGCTATTTCCATCAAGAGAACTGCAGGAGCTTCTGCAGTGTCCTCCTCAGCGGCACCTTCTCCTCGGGCTTGCTGTCTGGGATCATGCCAGCGCTCCTCTCCGCACTCAGCTGGACGTTCGGCCTCTTCTCTCTGACAGCCTGCAGGCCCGCCTGAGTGATGTTCCTGCAGAAGTCCACCTTTACCTCCTCCAGACTGTCTCCGTGAGCCGCCACACCCTCCAGGCTGCGGTCTGTGATGCGGACGCAATTCTCTAGGTGGAGGCAGCGCAGCTTCCTGCAGCTCCGCAGCATGGAGATCACATCCTGATCAGTAATGTGTCCACAGCCGGACAGGGTTAGCGAGCGCAGGTTGGGACACCTGTGGCACAGACAGCAGTCAGTAACACCATTAACCCAAGGCAGACATCCACACATGTGTTGGAGTACAGCCATTACGTAAATCCGTTCTGTGTCATGTTTACTCATCACGCCTCAGGACATATTGTAGCCTGTAGTACAGAGGGATTAGTTTGTTTGGGTAAGGACTAGCTCTGAGTAACCAATACTGTTTATGTGTGTGCTTAATTTCAGATGACTCCCCTTCAGGTCTCTTGAATAGAATCAGAAAACAGAGGAGCTCTGAGTCTGATCCGATCTATACGTGAATGAGATGTAAACAACACCACTAAAGGGCAGCAACATGATCCGTTTAACGATCGAGCAGTTTAATACCAAGACCACGCTATCTTTTCTTTACACACTGTCCCACTGGGCTCATGTGTTTCCGTCCTCCAAAAAGCTTTTGTGAATAAATAGAGCATGGCGTTGCCGCACGGAACAATTACAGGATGCTCGATGAATTATAGCATGACAAAAATGCATTTCCTCGCGCTTAATTTTGTGGGAATTAAGTCAAGGGGAAAAAAAAAATGCATGTGTTAACTGCAACCAGTATCAGGAGTGCACTGCAGCCTACTGGCAGACTGGCAGTATGGAGCTGGCAGATGATCTCTGATGGCAACAGATCGAGGATGTCCTTCACGTTCACTGATGCAGATTACATAAAGACTTACATAATCTTACCACTTTACCACATGTGAGCCAAACATATTCCAGTTGCCTGCAAGTGTTGAGGGTACTGTCCCAGTAACCTCTGAACATGAGGCGGCACAGCCAATCCACGTGCCCTGTTGCTTTGTTGCATGAGGCCATTGTGGGGCTTCATCAGCAGATGTGATTGCACAGTATTGACATTAACCCCGAAAAAGAAAAAGAAGAAGGGGTAGGGAGGAAGGGGCAGTGGTGGTATTTAGACGCTGAGTACTATAATGACTGCAGTTAGTGTGCCTCGAGAAAGCACAGTTCACGAGGGAGTAAACATAACTGTGAAATAAAAACCTCATCAACCTTTGTTACGTAATCTGCCCTCTCTCAGCACCTCCCCTTACATTGCGCAGATATTTGTCTGTGTGTTGTTCTTGTTTCTTACAACAACTACAGCGTGTAATCATCTGCATGCCACCTTCAAAATTCCTTTCTTTCTCACACACAAATACCAACATGCGCGTGCGCGCGCACACACACACACACACAGATTTACTAATGATTAATGTTACGCACGTAGGACCTGGCTTGTAGTAGCACCTCTTGTGGTGGTAATCTCTGTTTTTATCTCGTTATTTGTCCCGTCTGTAGACTATGTTTCATGTGCAAAATTGTCCATCAACTACAGGAATGCACTAGCTGATAAACAATTTGAAAATACTATGCTTTGTCATTAAATCTGAAACTTTCTGGTTACCACAGAACCACCGCTGTTAGACAAAACTAGCTACTGTATGCAGAGGAACTCTCGTCTGGTTTGATTTCATGTGTTGTTTGTGTAACGCCTTGTTTATCGTTTTGCATGATACTAATGTTTTTGCCCCGCGGCACGTTTATTCCACTGATGTCTTCTTTGCCTTTTATTCGTGTCTAGCACAGTTACAGCTCTTTGAAAGATGAGACCAAAGAAAACAAATCTCAATATGGCATTTACAACGCAAGGGTAATCTGCTTGTGTTGTTTACTGCAACATAAAAGGGAAAAGCAAAAACACATTATATAATTTGCCTCCAGGTTATCTGCCTCTCCATCAATAGAAATGTTACAAAAACGTCTGCGATGTTTCCTTCTTTCCATTTTGGAGTGAGACGTGATGTAGTTCACATTTTAAAAAAAAAAGGGGGGGGACTGAGGGCAGTCTGGTCTGAGCTAAGCACAAGCAGAGCAACACACTGCTGACTTGTAATCATCTCACTAATGACCCGTTTGGTTTCCTAACGGTTATTTTGTCTGGTCATATTATCCAGCGAACTCTAAAAAGAACTAAGGTGCACATTTAACATTTAACACAGCTTGTTTTCGGTCTCCTAAGTGGATGGGTTTGTATCAAACAAAAGTCTGTGCGCTGCGCAGATTTTGGACATCTTTCAACCATCTAAGTTTAGTTGTGAATATTTTTAGAGCAGCTGAAACTGTATTTTGTAAGAAGAACTCTTTAGACTAAAATAATAACCAAAGACGTGCTCGTGCTCGTTCTGAGAAAGAAAACATGAATTTATTCCCATGGTGCATATCAAATACTAGAATGAAAGTGCTATGTAACCATAAAAGCTTCAATGCCGAAGCGTTTTGTGCCACCCACAGTGCAAACTCCGCGTGGAATGTTGAACATGTTAATTCATGTTGTATAAATCTAATAATACCGTGACCTCAAGATAATATAAATCAAATAACCTCCTTCTTGATCGCTGATTTAATGTTGTCGTCTGGCATTAGAGGGGCATTGAAACGCTGGAAACTACATTACAAAGAAGCCCAAAGACAAGCTATGTTTTATAGTTTTTTTCCATGAAGATGAAAAAAAAAAAAAAACAAGACAGACACGAGTTTGGCGTCAGAGTTTGCGTGGAGTATCCAGGAAGAGGCAGGCAGAGACAGACGCACATGTTCATTCCTCTGACAGCAACAAAGAGCCAATTGTAGGCTCCACCTGCCTGCGTAAATCTCCAGTCTGCAGCTGACTGGGAGGGTCTGCGCCAAATCACTCTTTTTTTTTTTCTTCTTCTTTAAATCACCCCCACAGCTTCTTTGCGTCCCCTCCCACTTTGTCACGTGCACTTGCTTTCTTCTCCCTGAGACAGTTTGTGAGGGTTTATCAATATGCAATGAGTGTCCCTTCAGGGCGTAGAGATACACGACCCAGACAAAGTAGGTAGTTCTAGTTTTCACTGGATCTCGCAGCTCTCATGTCTTGCGTCTCAGATTTCACAATACAGAAAAACCCTCACAGGGTCATACCCTGAGCCAATGAGCCAGCCCCTCTTTCCTCCTCTTGTCCCAGCCAGCTGCGGTGGCCAGGCTCCCTCACATCAACGGTTATTACTGGCTGCCTTGGAGAAATTATCCAGAGACCTCATTACGCCTCTCCAGACCGATTCCTGCATGCAGCCAGCCACGCACACAAGGCCAAAAGCCAATAGAGCTACGTTTCAATGACCTATCAAATCCTACTGTCACATTATTCAATAAATATAATTTGATATCCGACCACAGTTATGCTAGTTAATAAAATCAGTCTTATGTCCCACAGATGTGCCATTTTTCTGTCTCTATAGCCAGCTCCGGATACACCATCTGTTTCTAATGATTTTCTTGCCTGCTGCCTACAGCTAAACATGGCACTTTCAGTAAGCCATGTGCCTCGAAATGAAAACAATTTTGTTCCCCATGGTGGGTGTGAATGGCCCTGAAAAACAGGGAAAACGATATTATGAGCCCTTAAGACACATTTGACCAGAAGTGACGTTTCTTTTAGGACAAAAGTTTGATGTGTAACACAAAACTGTGAAACCTCAGGCTCCTGTTAAATATTTCAGCATCATCCCGTGAAAAACAGCTACAGGGATGGACAAAATGACACCTTGCTCATGTTCAGTTTTAATTGATGATGCTCATATTTGAGATGGTGGGTCAGGACCTTCACATTGGGTAACAAGGCAAATTGCAGGAGGCCCAGGAGAACTAAAGTTTTGCTGATTGTCTTAGACTTTAATCTTGTAAATTATGAGATAATTTGAATTCTCACGGACTCAAAGTTATTCAAATACAGTGAGGCAAATCACTCTGATTGAACCGGTTGTTTAAGGGTCCACTGCGCTTGTTCCATCACTGACCGCCACCAGAGGAAATATTTTGTCAGTTTTCATTCCAACACGAAACAAAAGCAAGGCAGAACCACACACACACAAACACTCACGTGTGGCAGACATGGGCAAGGAAAGTGCTGACCAGGCTTTCATGTTTACTGCAGATGTCCTTCTGAAATGAGCTCTTCAACCAATCCTCAATGTTGCACACTTGCAGGACCCTGCTGGAGTACCAGCAAACAGTCAAGTAGCGAAGCGAGGGTCCCAGCACAAAGTTGTCTCTCCTCAGCTGACATGGGGAGCTGAAGTGGAGTAGATTCCAGAGCCGGGGGTCCAGGAAGACCTCACGCAGCTGATGACAGGTAAGGGACAAACTCCTCCGGCTGTCCTTGTCTAGGAAAGAGAAAAGGTGGAGGAGACATTCACGGTTGAGCTGGGTAAGATGCATGGTGAGCGGTCCCAAGACAGAAAGAGAGGTCTCGTCCCCAGGGTGGTGATAGGCCTGCTGGTAAGCAGCAACAATGAGCCTGCAGCCCGTATTGTGTGGCCTAGATACATGATGCCTCCTCAGGCACACGCTGGAGGCCTGCACATATAAGGCCGGGGAGTGCAGGCTATTTTGGGAAGACAACTGCCGGTACGGTCAAAGATGGAAGTGTCTGAGCCATACACTCCCTTTCCATCTGTCACAGCTCTCAACAGACAGCGTGCATTGAGCCAGATGTTTACACTGCCATGGCCTAGTTCTCAGATGGAGATATGCACTGAGTGACACTAAAAAGAGAAACACCAGAATATACTGCAGCACAGCAGGCCTGCAGATAGTTAAATGCTCAGTTGGTGGTGATATAAAGTTTCTTTACTTGGATGTTTGACCTTCACTGTGCAGAACTGTGTGTTTGACACTAGAAGGCTGTGTTAATACTGATTATTTATTTAAATGCAGGGCGAGTAGATGTAATTTTAAGATTAGAAGACTTAGAAAGTAAGTACTTAGTAAGAGTATTTTTGATTTTTTGTCTGTAGGCGATCTTCAACTGGTTAGTACTGGTCTTACTGATCTTTTACTGGTTAGTTTTATTTCAATTCTATGACAGTTTTTTAAAGATAGAGGCAGGAATGGAATTTATAACATTTGTTAGCATGTTTCCATTAGTGTATAATCACCTGAATAATAATCGTTATGTTTTCATTGTCTTAAAATGAGCCCTTTATATCTACAGTTAGAGCGGGTCCTTTTCCATGGAGTCCGCCATGTTCAACGGCCATTTTTGTACAGTAGCCCAGAACAGACAAACTAAACACTGATCTAGATATAGATATTTGCTTTTTATGTGAATTTTGCAGCCACAGTTTTTCTGACATGCTTGGAAGAAAAGGGTAAGGAGTCGACTGTGGGAGAGTATTCATTTGCAACTTTACTGCTAGGTGCCACTAGATCCCGCACACTGGACCTTTAAAATATAATTCAGTCCAGTACAGCAATATCAAACGCATAAATTACAATGTGTTGAACAAGCCTCTTGGCACAGTATCAACAACAATTAACATGCGTCTTACAAAAGGAGACACGGAGGAAATGGAGGCCTGACACGTCAAGTTTAAGGACAGACTTTAGAGATCTTTGGACTTTGTTGTATTATAATCAAGATAATGACAGAGCATCATCATTATAACCACCTAAACCTGGCAAACTCTTCATGGGAGTGAAAGTCACAAACAGCATTACGGAGGACATTGCCTAAAGGAACACAGCGAACTATGACTCACTGTGTTTGAAATCGCTCAGTCGGAGCACAGAGGACATACTGAGACGGCTGAAAGACAAAATCCCGTTCTATCTATGTCATCACTCCACACTATATTACCAGTTATGTCCTGTTCCACTTGTTATCACCAATCAGTGAAAAAGAATGCAGGACATTTGGAAATGCCACTGTAAGGAGGCTGATTACACAACGTGCTGTTACTCACCGTGTCATGATGCCCTTAACCAGAACTTCTGATCTGACAAACACAACACAATGAGAGCTCATTATTAGCAGCTGTGAGCTAGCTTTCAGCAAAGAAAGAAAAGTGGATTGTGTGTGTGTGTGAGAGAGAGAGAGAGAGATGGGGGGGGCGGGGGGGAGACAGGCCACTCGTGTCATTAATGGAGAGAGAGTAGCTAGCCCACAGCCACCTGTGAGCAGGCAAGGAAGAGCAGCTGTTCCTCATCATACAGGAGTGCTTGTTCCTGCCTGAGCGAGAAGGCTGGCTGGCTGGCACATATCCCCAGAGTGTGTGCGTGTGTGTGTGGTGGGGGGTGTGTGGGTGGGTGGAGATGTTCGCTAGAGGGAAGAGAAAAACAACAAATAATGGAGGAAAAAAAGAGGCTTGTTTAAAAATGTGTCCTCTCTTTTCTAAGGTCATACTCGGACGTATGAAAGGGTGTTACAAGCCATAATAAGGGTGTCGGGGCAATTAAATTGACTATATAAACACAATGTACGTTCTGGTGTGAATGTGTCCATCTTACAAAATGAATGGCACGGGAAGGAACAGTTACTAACATAATCCACTGAATAACAAAGAAGACTGAGCTACAGTCAGCTGGAAGAATGAAAGGTTTTGTATTTTACTTAGGGCTACAACTATTTTTTATTTTCATTAACAGTGAAGTGCTCTGACTAATCAATTCATTGTTTGGTCTTTAAAACATCAAAAAAATAATAATTAAATGAATGAATGAAATATATTCAGAGGTCAAACAAGACAAGGACAAATAGTAAATACTTGGTGAGACCCATAAAATACCTGGAAAATGTTTTAAAGGATTCTTTGATTATTAAAATTTTTCTAAGTAACATTGTTTTCAAGTGTATGAGTTTCTGAAGCGTCAATCCTGTTCAACTACAGTTCATTTAGAGCAAAATTCAAAGGTGAAAAGTGAAAAAACTCCACTTGGATTTTGTAAATCTAGCAGATTTTGCTTTATGAGGCAGTGTGGTGGCATGACTTTTTATTATTATTATATTATGACTAAAATGACCTACCAAAGGAAGACCAACACCTTGTAGAGTAATGGTAGAAATGTCTAATTTTAACTGCTCCTTGATGCCTAGTTGTGGTAATGGATTTGTTGGGTCACTATAAAAAGGAGCGGGTTTCAGAGAAGGACGACACTGACAGATCAAAAAAAAAAAATCAAAAATCAAACATCTGAAAAAAGATCCATTATATTTTATCACTTGATACATGTTTTCAAAGAGCATTTAATCAGGGCGTTTTTCAGCCCGTTTTGGATCAACATCAAACGTTAAATTATACTCCAGCGTCAAATACAGACAAACAATTTGAGAATGATCTTTCACATTGGTTCTGGTCAAGAAGTTAAAATAGCTTTCTAAAGCCCTAATGAGCACTTGTCAGTCAATAAATGCATTGCATTCTATATGCTAAAATCTTCCCTAATAAGTGGAAAACAGAACTACGAGGTTTTCAAGAGGTGGAAATTAAAAAAAAATTAGAAACTTTAAAAACAATAGAAACTCCAAATATTGTTACAATGACACAGTGTCTTGACACAATCATCTCAAAGTCTAGACTAAACATTGGACCAACTGAGGTTTTCCAAGGCTACAGCTTTACTTCAGTATTTTAATCAATCACCTTTGGAATCTATTACATACGGAGGACCGAGGAATATAACATCAAGGAAATAAATGCGAAAAATGTCCTACTAAACAAAACTCAAGCAGCAAATTATACATGATGCCGTCATGCAGGTCATTAAAAACAAAACAGTTGCACATACGACGTGAAAATTAACCAAGCACTGTGAGAAATGTGATTGAGGTGAAGCCAAAAATGGAGCGACGAGCTGGTCTGAGGCAGAATCATTGTGCAGCAGCTTGTATAGCTTGGCTGCCTTCCTCTGTTGCAGCCTTGTCTGAGGTATCCCCGTCTGAGACAGCCTCCATTGAAGCCGTGTCAGCGCTATGCAGTTCAGCCATGTCTTCGCCCTCGTTGTCCAATGCAGCGTTATCTGGGACTGCCACGTCCATCAAAACCACGTCTGCTGCACTCTTGTCCTGAGCAACTACTTCAGAAGAAATGCTGTCCATGGCTGCTGCGTCCACAGCGGGCCTGTTTGTGGCTGTGCTGTTCGTGGCAGTCTTGTCTGAGGCCACCTGTTCAGTCCTCTCCACGTAGAAGAGGATGTAGGCCTTGGCCTTCCTCACTGTGTCCTCATTGGTCAGAGTCACTGTGCTGTCATTGAAGTGGTACCAGCGGCCCTCGTGGCTGCCATATGCTGTATAATGCCCTGATCCAACCCTGTGAACACAGACACACATATCACACTCTGCTCTCTGGCTTCTTACATTTACTGCTGCAGAAGTGAGACGGACAAGTCAACACAGCAGCGGTGCAACATCGCCACTTAGAGGCCAAAGGTAAAACAGCAGCACTCACAGCCCTTGGCATATCTAAACGCATTTTCAAGCACTAATGCCTTTTAGCATTTGGTGTATGAATTTTTAAACTGCAGCTGTCCACATGGCTTTTCAGCTAAATTGGATGTGAACTGTTTATACAGTGATTGGCTGACTGACAGCCAACTCCAGGCAGAGCTGGTGGGCAGATGATAATGTATAGATTCATGGTCATGGGATCCAGTTGTTCAATTTGCTACCATGGTGACAAAAGCACATCTTGCATGCGTCTGAACACCATACGGACCCCAAACCAATCTGACAGATTCAAGATGCTCGTGTCTGTTAAAACAGGAAATTATAATAACAGAAGAAAGAAATATCATATAATATTTTAAATGGGGATACTTCATCTACTCACCCAGATCCATGATGCACTACAACAGCGACGAGGTCATACAGGCAGCTCTCTGGTAATGAATTCTCTGGCTGAAAATTTAAAAAAAAAAAAAAAAAACAGAAGAAAGAAAGGAGAATAAGACACCTACAACCCCACACCTCAAAGATGTTCAAATTTAAAAAGGAGACAGACTACTTAGCACCTGGATACGCCAGAGGTTTCACTTCCAGACAAGAAGACAGATCAGTCTCACATGAAAATTATGGTACTTTCCAAAAAATCCTTGGTAGTTACAGACAGAGTCAGCATGATAGAGGACTCACAGGTGTTTTATACAAAGATTAGAGGCTTTGCCAACAAAAAAAAGGAATCATTTGAAAGGGAACTTGAGTCTTTCTCACAAATGTTTAAAAAAAAAAAAAAGTAAAATATGCCCACCAAATTAAGATCAAATGTCCCAAATATAATCTGTTTATTATTTAGACAACTAAGAAAACCAGCAAATACTCACATCTGAGAGGCTGAATTTCAAGTGTTTTAAATTATAATGAGGAATAGTTTCTGATTAACTTAATGTTGTTTGAGCTTTATCAGCTCAGTGTGTGCAGTATAATTTTCTCACCATTCTCGATGTAGTTTCTCTGTTCAGCCAGCAGAGGTCAATAGTGATCTCTCTGGTTGCCAACTAGCAACACTTTTTTTTTTTTGCCTAGATGTAAATCCAGAGTCAGCTGACTGTCACGTTTCACTAAATCACCGGTTAGGCAAAGAAGTGATTGTAACTTTTGTATATAAAAAGACGTCTTATATGTACATTTGAAATGGTCTATTCTTCATGCTGTCTGCGGCTGCTTGGTTTGTGCACCCAGAACAGTTCACACAGTCAGTCATATCACAGTCATATTTCACATGCTTTACTAAGCCAGCTGTCTCACATGTTGCTTAAAATCTTTCCATGATGTGACTAGTGTCTTGACTCTTTTTTAAGTTACTAAACCATACCCTTTCATTACAAAGGTTTAAATTTGGCGCAAGTACACTGAACCACTGTGGTATTGTGATGTTTCCTACAAGTAGAGCCCGACCAACATATCTGTCAGCAGACATATGTCTACTGTAGATACACTGATATCAGCATGTATGTTGCCTTGTATGAAAACTGTTTTAAACAAATGCTTGTGGTGATGTATTACACTATATCCAGCAGATTGCACTGCAATTACAATACAACTGTGGCAAGCAGCACAGAGAGAAGAGAAATGAAGCAGCTCTCAGCATTGTCAACTGGATGTGGTCTACAACGTATATGTTACACCTTTATTCTTAATATTTACCTTCAATATTCTTTAATGACGTTCATAACTTGTTTAAGAAAACAAATGGAGGCAGCAGTAGCGCTGTCTCTGAAGGGATTTGGCTTGGGAACTGGAGGGTGGCTGGTTCAAGTCCAGTATGGACCAAAGTATGGAAGGTGGACAGGTAAGGTGGAACGGTGCCAGTTCACCTCCTGGACACTGCTGAGATGCCCTTGAGCAAGGCACCGAAGTCCTAACTGTTGCCAGGTTGTCGCTCTGTGTGGCTGCTGATCGCCACCTCTCCACATTTGCATGTCTATGTGTGTGGTTGTATTTCAGGTAACGTGCATGTAAAAAAAACTATTCTTTTCTATTTCTACATCCTTCTGAGAACCAAACATATTGCTGCAGAACTGGTGTACAGTCCACACAGAATAGGTCTATTTTCATTCTTAGTGGATTTCTGCCGTAAATACTATACTTGTAGCCATTTCAGTAATGTGTCAATTTTTCCCCTTGAAAATCATTATAAGTCTCAAAAATCCCATATCGGGTCACGCTCTACTTACAAGTATGACTAAGTGATACCAATAAAAAATTCCACAATGACGACTTTAACAAACTTGTTTTTCTCTTGGAGTTTTCCACAACATACTGTATTGTGGTTACCGCCAGAGTTTAGGAGTCTACAAAAACTACAGCTAATTTTCAGAGTCCTGACCTGTTATGATTCTTACTGTGGCATTAGCGTGGCCTATGAGCACTTCCACATTCATATGCCTGATAAGCATTTATTCTGTTTTAGGCTCACCTCAAGTAAGTAGCCTCTCATGTCCAGGCCTTTCAGTGGAAACTCCACGTAGGTATCCACCTTGTTTCTCAAAAAGGCTGTCCAGTGGAACCTTTTTAGGTGCAGACACAAAACCTACAATTGGAAATAAAAACCTCCAATTATACTAAGACACGCAACTCCCCCACTGCTTTATTTTCATAAACTGTCATAAAATCGAATAAGTAAATTGTAATAAAATAAAAAAAGAAGAAATTTAAAAAAGAAAAGAAAATAATTAACTATTTCTGTTCTTCTACCTTTGGCAGCTTCTGGACCCAAAACTTCTTAGTGGATTTCTGTCTTTTTTTACACTTGTGGCAATAGTACAGCTCTGTTTCATCAAGTTCTTCCAGGTCAGTGAAACTACGTAAGCAGTCTAAAACAAAGCCAAACGAATAGAAAGTCTCATTAATTTCAGCAGCACAAAATTAGACACTATTGCTGCCAAGAAAAAGTCTAAAGAGTTATTACCGTTGACAGTGGAAACTTACCACGTAAGGTGCATGTTGGCCCTGGTTCCTGGTCCTTACTCCTCTTTTGTCTGAACTGGCTAGGAATGTCCAAAGATAGATCTGAGAGAATTTCAGGGAAGGCAAAAGGCATTATTGTGATTTTAATGTGCGCCTACAAGTAAATGTGTTCATATCCTCTCAGAAAGTTTGGAGATGAAATGACTTTGCTAGATCTTCAACCCGCTTACCAAGAAATGGATCAAACTTCCGAGATTCTGTCCCACATATGAGGCAGTTGACTTCGTTCTGAAGTATGCCACCGAAAATGGACGTGACAACACTGGCAGTCCCATTTCTGCAAAGTTTTAATAAATAAATGAACATTTAAATCTGTATTTTATTCAAATGTACTCAAATACTCAAGTAAATGAGTATAAAATGATGTCTGACTGCATCTCCAGTGTTACATCTGTCCCCTTTGTCAATATAAAAATCAATCCTGAACACAACACATAAACAAACTGGCAAAAACAAAGTAAGTGTAAACATAAATGGGCTTACATGCAGCATTTTCCCTCTGCAGTGGAGAGTCTGACTCCATCCTGAGGTGAGACTGGGTGAGACGCCCCATTGCGACTGTACTGGAGCTCCCTGTGGAGGTGGTCTAGCAGGTACCGCATAAACTCATGAGCATCCTGCTGCTGATAGCCCCTGGATAAACAAACACAGCTTTAAATGGCATTACTGTCATAAATCACAATAGATAGTTCCAGTCTAGTGACCGTAATATGCTACACTTACGCACACTGACATAGTGTTTACTGCTGTACAAAGTTGGCATACCTGAAACTTGGCATAATTTTCCATATAGCATAAAACAAAGAGTCTGGACTGAAGGCGGTCTGGCTGCCTTGCCACAGGGAACAAAGAGTTTTCCTGAACTCCTCCACTAAAGACCTGTTCAACATAAAGAAACTCTGTTACCATACTGCACAACGTGGAACGATTAACATCTAAAACGTATAAGACACACTCTTAAATTAATCTGCAGCTATTTAGATAATCACTTATATGTTTGAATCATGTTTAAAGAAAAAAAGATTATCTGCAAAATTATCTGATTTCAGCTTCTCGTAAGTGCAAGTTTTCTGGTTTCTTCCTCTGTGACAGTAAACTGAGTATTTCTGGGTTGTACCCAAAAACAAAACATGTGACCTGGTGTCACCTTGAACTTTGGGAAACAGTGATCAACATCTTTTCAGCATTTTCTGACATTTGATAGACCAAACAACTAATCGATTTAGTAAGAAAATTATCAACAGATTAACTGATAATTAAATAAGCATCAGTTGCAGCCCCTTAGGCTATTACTGTACAACCTCGAGTGCCAATAGAAAAGACTTCTCATTTGTCTTCCATGAGCACACACAATAAACAATTATGTCAATTACTTGCTGAAATGTATGCGCCCCCCCCCCTTCAGAAGAGGACCTTACACACTGTTGTCCCCTTGGCTGCGGGTGTGGTACATCCTTCTTCCTGCCGTCTTACCACTGCGTAGAGCCACTGCAGGCAACTCCTTGAAATAACAGCTGAACTGCTCGATGTTGCTGTAAAACAAACGTATGTTTTAGATGTGAAGTTTCATACGTGAGATTTGGGGAAAAAAATAACATGCAGGAGCGCCCATGATCAACAATGCATGTGGTCTGATGTGCTTCTTTTAGAAAGGAACAGACTGCATTGAAAACACTATAAAATGATGCTAGCTATACAAGTCTGCCTTCATAGTTTTTCCATTTAATTGCAGATAAATAAAGTCCACATTACATTACTGCTCAACCTTCCAAATCAGCCAGTTTTTGAATATCTTCCATGCTTCCAGTGAGACATCTATAGGTATTTTATTGTTGTATGGTAATGCGGTTGGAGGTGCAAAATAATTTGACAAAACACATTTCAGTGCAGGCAGCTAAAGAAGTTACGTCATTCGTGTTTTCAGCTGACTACTCAAATTGCATCCTGAAGCATTTTCATAGCACTGCACATACAATTTAAAATTTCAGAAACCATTTCTACGTCTTATTCGTGTGCTGCTAGTTCTTGCAGTATTTATACACGTTTGTGCCCATTTGAAGCTGTTTGTATTTGTGCATTTGTGCACTGAATTACCAGAAATACTATATTATTCATGAAGTGCATCCAATTAGTAAAAGACCAGCTGACCCCCACTACGTATTTGACAAGGTTACTCTCCAGAAGTCTGTTTAGCATTTATTGTGGCTCTTTTTTAAACAACTGTAGCCTTAAAGTGCATCAGTGTGATTCTGTAGAGCCTGCACAGATAGCAGGATTGAATAATAGGTTTATTTCAGGTGGCTTACCATGTTAATTGTTTTCAAGTTTAAAGTTTAAATACTTGATTATAAAGTTTTTCGTTTCACTTTTGTTTAGAGGCTGATAGGAGATCAAAGTGCACCCAAAGTTTAAACTTTTGAGACAGTGGTAGTAAAACTAGAAACACATTTCATGTTTCTGCAAATTGATTTTAACACCATGCTGAAATCATTTGAAACTAATAGCTACCTGGAATTTAAGAATATAGATGTCTTTCAAAAAGCTATCACATGCTTTGGTAAATGATCAGCAATGAAATGTACTTGATACCTGTGAAAACACAGTAACATAGTATGATCTTTTAAGAACGAGGTAAAATATGTTAGCTGAAAAATCTGGCCTTTGACTGTACCTTGTTTCCAAGCAGCCTGTGTAATTCCCCTTACTGTGCCCCAGACTGTATTAATAAAGGATGACTGGACGTGGGGCCCTGGGTCTACAGGGGCAGAGTTACTGAACCATGCTGCAAACCAAGCCCAAGTTTGCCACCCACATACCTCATCTTCAGAACAGAGCCTTACCTGAGAGACTGCAGAATGGCATTCATGAAACACGTGTTGCCCAAGTTCCTCAGTCCTGTAGCACCTAACGCCACTCCATCCTGACAGAGAAATGAGATGCAGAAAGATTTGAGCAAAATTTGAACAGTAGTAGAGTCTCTTGTGCTCGGACACGTCTAAAACTTTCTTCAGGCACTTACATTGTCTTTTAACAACTTGCTGTCTGGAGCTGGGCTGTCCTGAAGTCTTCTTTTCCTCTGTCTGTCACCCATCAGTGCTGAGCTGTGAGAGGGGAAAATACTTTGTCTTGACACTAATTTTGCATTGAGCATGTTGTGAAGCATCTTTGTGTGTGCGTATCTTCCTGATTAGTTAGATTCTCGGGAGACACATTGTAACTTGACTTTTTAAGTCAAACAACATAAACTCAAAGAGTAATGATGATAGAGAAAAACAGTGAGACAAAAACATAAAGACGGTATTCTTGTGATCAGTACTTACTTTTCTAAACTCTGAAGATGTTCCCTCACCTTCTGCACCTGCCCGAGTTTGGTGTCATTGACAACAAAGTCATCACATCTGTAACTATAAAATCCACATTAGTCAGGGGACAACACAAAATACATATTGAGACTTAAAGCCATTAGCAACTGTAAATATATTGTAATGTGTTCACTATGGTGGCATGCAACATTTAACCACACTGATAATCATCAAATAATCCTTCATAAAGTTGTAATTAGTGTTGTCATTAACATGTGATCATTTCTGGTATGCAACCAGAAGAATGTTGGATCGCTTGCAAAGAAACTGACTAGCCGCAATAAATGAACGATGATAATGAAACATCTGGTTCCTTTTACTACACCATTACAATCCGTGACTGGTCTTTTGTGCAGGGCCCAAGAGATTGTAGCACTAGATAGGCCGGTCATGAAGGACACTCACCAGAATACACTGTAGTTGCTGCAGTCCATGCAGACAGAATGATGGGATTTCTCTTTCTCCTGTTTCTCGCCCTTTTTTTGACTAGGACCAACGACTTGGCTCTCTTCAAAGTGTTTCTTTGCATGTCCGCTGACATATCTATAAAACAAGAGATTACTTTATAACACACACACACACCATCTGGAACTACCAAATAATGTCACATAAACAATACCAGATATAGGCCTAAGTTATGCTCACAAATGTTTTCGAAGAATCAGCCCCAAACACCACTTACATTGCATTTCCAGAACCCTAAAAGATTCTTCTAACCGTCTGGATAAAAATAATCTGTCTGCTGCTCCTGCATGTCCTATAAACCCTTGTCCAGATAATGATAGTGAAAGGAAATGATAGATTATCATGCTCAATTTTTAGGACATGAACTAAAATTTAAGAGTTGTATCATGTGTGTTTTGTTTTTTTTTTGGGGGGGGGGGGTCTGTCTTTGATATTAAATATATATATATTTATAGCTTTCTTGTATTTTACAAAACTGGAGTGGGCAGAGTTGACAGAATATTTTGAATCCAGCTAAACAGACGAGTTTCAGGATTCTGGAAATTTTCCAAAACCTTGGTAAGTCTTGTCAAAAATCAAAAGAAAAAAAAGTTCCAGGTTTACCTCTGTGACTTGACTTAAAGTATAATACACAAGAAGCAAAACTGGGGCTAGATATATTCATCCTAATACAATCACAGCTTTGGGAGGACGCTTTAGCCAAATCCTTAACATGCATTTTCTTAACCTCAGGATCTTTGAGCACCATATTTATACACAGCAATCTTGGTGACCACCGACTGAGTTCTGTAGACTAAAAAAAAAAAACTTAATTTACATAAAGCAGCCCTTACATGGTTGTACACTTTGACTCCCAAAGTCAAAATGGTCGCCAAAAGCAAAAAGGACTGAGACATACAGTTTTACTGTAAGGTACTTGTGTGGTTATGCTTGCTGGTCAGCTTTGGATGCAAACAAAAACACCAACCATCAACTCACCTTCCACAATGGACCATCAGACAGGTAAGGCAAATCCATGGACTTTTATTGGACCTGCAAACTGGAGATAGAAGATGAAGATGATACAGATTAATGAGAAAACGTATTTCTGTCATTTGCTTTTAAAGGCACCATTTTTCACAGTGTCACAGTGTATCTTGTGATTGCTGTTGACCTGTAGCTACATTATCCATCTGACTGACACAGATATGGCAGCATATCAGTGCCGGCAGAGGGCTGGGATAGAAAATATTGCACAGACACCTCTTAGCTATATCTACATTTCCAGTAAAACGCTGAATTAAAGGGCGACAAGCACTTTCTTTTTCTTACCGTTGCAACACCAAGAGGACGGAGTACCGTTAGGGAACCTGGAGGACTCGACTGGACAGCTCACGTTTGAGTTCAGATGAGAGCACTCCATCAGTGTACAGTCTGTGAGCAGGTTCAACTAATGTTAGCCGACAACACAACACCAACGGCACCAGGTACGAGGCAGCTAACAATAGTTAGCCAATTAACCTAAACTGGCTAAGCTACCGTTAGCAGAACAACTACTTGTGTTTCGCGAGCGCACGTTTTCCTGTCTCTGCTAACGCTAACACGTCTGATAGCCGCTACATCTCTTGAATTATTCTGTCGCACGGCGGCTCACGGAAAATAAAGACGCCGCTGTTTCCACCCTGACACACAGGAAATTAAAATAGTAACCTTATCTTTGGTGTATAACTACTGGCGTTTGCCACAAACAAATGGAAATAACTTAAGGAAGTGACGTTGTGGCTGCCGGCTCGGCCGTTCGCCAACTACAAAACAAAGATGAAGAAGCTTTGGAGGACTACTTCCTCCTTCGCTTGCACTCCCCGAGCTGCTTACACGTGGTGTGTGTGTTTTATATTTGGGTCGAGGGTATTTTGTAATGTATTTACTTATCTACTGACATTCACAAGCTCTGATATGTAACGTAATTAAAGCTCTGGCTGCTATACTGAACTTGTGTCACCGTGGCACGCATGCGCAGCAGCCAGCGAGTGTCGCTTCCGACAGACGTACAGGCGGTGAAATTGTTTTTTACCGTAAATACACATTATAATTATATATAAAGGTTAAGAGCTTAAGCGAGTTTCCTGGAACACCGAAACCACCACCATTTTAGAGGACAACCCTTATTTCACCTCCACGAACTTATAATCACCAAGTTTTTACAGAAACAATTGAGATAAATGAAAACAAACTGATTGGCCCATCATCAAAATCACGTTTTAATATATTAACTTTGTGTGCTTTGGTACCTTTAGTGTGAATGCACATGTTACCAATTGATAAAAGTGATTAACGAAATTAAGCTTAAATTCTAAGATTTGTCGATTGTTTTGGAATCATGACAAGACACTGACATTAATTCATTATTTATGTTCAGGTTATGACGGTTGGCTTGAATATTTCGCATGTACCGATTTGAATAATGAGCATGTTGATAAATAAGTCTAAGACCAATATGACTCATTTGAAACATTTTCCTCACATATAATGAACTGATAAAAAACTATATATGTCATGGTTTCATATACTGATTGACGTACTGTATATATCAAATATTAATACATTCAAAAATCAAGTTTTTATTTACTGAAAAGTGAATATTTTTACATTGTTGTAATTAGAAAATCAATTAACTGCAATTTGTGTCAGCTGAATGTTTTCCAAATACTTGTTTTCAAATGACTATATTTTGATAAAATACTATTTCCACACATTACATCCCAGTCTTCACACATGCTCAGTAGGTTTGAAAAATAAAATTTACATTCCATCGACAATGGTGTGAAACTTAACAACAAAATGAATGTGAACATCATATTCTATTGAACTAATCAAACAACCTAACTTTTAAAATGTCAGCACCAGCGCTAAAACATATTAGCCTTGAAATGTTCTATGCATATTTACACCACCTACAGTACAGTGAATAATAAAAAACACAACTCCAGAACATTTCCCCTAAAATAAGGTTAGTGATTATTATACAAAATTGCTTTTTTGTTAATCATTTTATATCACAAATACAGAGCATGAGCAATTGGAAGAAAAGGTTGTTTTTGACACTTCCGAGATGTTTACAACCTAAAACAAAAGATTCACAAATGCTGAGCAAGAAAACATAATAACAGAGAGTGGGCAGCGAGCATCACTGCACAAAAACAGCTCTAAATATAGCCCTTGTGTTGGGCTTTGAACTGGCACATGCCTTCAGAAGACCTCAGACATTTTTCAGCAATTTCTTGAGCCACTGATGATGCATTTATATTTTGGAAACAGTGAAATGATAATGAGTATTTGAACGTGAATGACGCAGTTTTGCTCCTGTTTATGGTTGAACATTTGTCTAAACCACTAATTTCATTTTAAAGGATTTTTTCTTCCAAAGATTTTTTTTTTCTAACTAATGGGTGTCTCTCTTTTATGGCTGATTAACAATTAGTACCATTAATAATTAATGTGCAGACTGTTTTCCAAATGTCTGAAATTTGTGAGAAATTATCCAAAACAGTCCGGGAAGCAGTCCAAAGCACAAATATATTCAGTCTAATATCACATATGATAAAGAAAAGTCTCACAACCTAAAGATGGAACAAAGAGAACTTTTGGAATTTTTCCTGGAAAAATGATTTCAATGATTAACTAATTATCAGCATGGTTGCTGATAATTAATAACTTTCTGTCAATCTAAGCTAATGTCAAGATAATCAATTAATTCAATTGTTTTAGTTCTGGTTTCTTTTGATAGCACTGATTAGATGTATTTTGGATTGTTAAATGAGAGTAAAGGATGAAACTCCTAAGGAAAAAATACAACTTAAGCAACATCAGACATATTGTAGCGGTAAAACAAAATAGAATAGAAAATTAAACAGATTTGTAATGGCTATTACATGTCAGTAAAAAATGTTAAACAGTGGTACCAATGAAAGGTTAAAAAAAAAAGTTCCAATCAGTTGACATGTTTGGTATCAAGAAAAAAAACCAAGCAAGACTCCACATTTTGCTATCGAGGTGACATGATCTTCTATGCCATTTCAATATTCTGCTCCTGAAGAGGTGCCTCAGACCTGGGGTCTTTATTTTTTCCTGCTGCCTTCTTCTTGGAGCTCTTCTTCCTAAAAAGTAAAATAAATATTAAAAGAATGAAAAAAAAAAAGAGTAGTCATTGAGTAACATTGCTTTTTAGTTGTAGTCCGCCGTAATTCTTTATGTAAAACTTACTTTGAGTTAACAGTCAAGACAATGACAGTTATGAGGACTGCTACAACGATGACAGCGAGCAAAACGCCGCAGATGATCGCTGTTAAAGAGGACAACGTTGTCACAGGTGAGCAGGCGAAGGGATCTATTCTGCTTACATTGTCACTTTCAAAATGAGATGACATTCAAAGCATATTGTAAATTAGGACTGTGTGTAGTTTGTCAGTGAGTTCATTGTGTGTTTACTAACCAATAGGAGTGTCTGGCTCTTCCTCCTCCTCTTCAGTCCCATCATCTTAGAACCAAAAGAATTAACATCATAAAAACATGATATCATTGTTTCATATTTCTAGTATCATTACTGACTTTTTTTGTTTTAAAACATGCAATGACATTTTGATAACTTTGTAAGTATAATTATCAGCACTTGAGTAAGATGTGCAAGTGCAGACTTTTTTGCTCACCATGGATGCCATCACAGGTGGCGTTGCAGCTGTCATAGTCAAAAAATCGGTTTCCGTTTCCGATACATCCGGTCCAAAGGAATTTTTTGCATTTGTCGTGAACAGAATCGTAGTAGTATCTCAAAAAGCGACCATTACATTTACCTACTTCCTTTTTGAAGTGGCAAGCGAGGGTGGCTGTAAAGAGAAAACCATCATCATCATTAGAAGTAGTCAGCGGCAGTGGTAGCAGTGGTTGGACTTTCACCAACATCGACTGCTTAGCTATTGATACAGCAGAGAAACAGATGATTAAAACGTAATTAAACAGCTTGTAAAAGCATCAGATGTAATTATTCACATTCTCATCTGTTAAAGTTAGTCCTGCTCTTTCACCACTTGGTGGCGTATTACTAAAACTCAATGCTGATACTGCCTTTTCTGAAGAAATAAATTACATGAACAAAAAATACTCAACTCATGTTATTTGGGTTTATTAAATTGACCCACAAAATAGAACTGGCATAGAATTAGTAGATTTTTTTTGTAATACATGCTCTACTAGAGACATAATGCAGGGATCCCTGCTTAAAATCAGGGTTAAGTAGATCTCAAGACGACCCTTTCTTTATCTCTTGGAGTTGCAATCAATGAGGTTTCATGACGATGTAGTGTTTCCTTTCATGGTCCTTCGGCCATAAAACTCTGCCTCATTAGCCAGTCCATGTTCCAAAGTCCTCAGGAAACAGCCAGAGAGCGGGGCAGTTTTTTTTTTTCTCTTTAGGTTATATTCAACTACTTCAAGAGTCTTCGAACTTACATTAGACATTAAGCATATTTCAAAGAGTTAGAAGTTCAACAAAATGAATAATTGCATTAATCCTATGTCACTGTAAAGTCATAAAATCATCTTACGATCCATGGGGTAGAGAGTGTCTGGGTTGCTGGAACAGTTTCTTATGCATTCTCTTTCATTTTGAAAACGGTTGGCATTTCCTCCTTCGCCTTTGTACATGAAAGGATGGCACTGTTGACTTACGTCATCAAAATACAAGGAAAATTGAAAATTCATGCCAGAACCTTCGTCCACGGGCAAATGACAGAACTCTGTTGGAGGATAAACATAAACTATTAGTTTGCAAAAGGTGATGCTCTGTTTTAACAACAATTATTGTACAGTATTTTGGCTGTTAGTGGTAAAATGACCATGGTACAGTCACTGTATGATGGGTGTTTCAGCAGAAATTATCAACCTGAGATCATATAACTAATGTTTAACTAACCTCATCACCAGACCCACTCCCTCTTTTTATGACAGCAATAAAAACTATCATTCGTGGTTAGTACATTTTCGGTTGGTACATTTTCAGTCCTCCCGCCCTTCATATCTTTCAGAGAGAGGAAGTTGTTCCAAAAGATTCTTTTAAGACTTTAAGACACCCAAAATGCACTTGGGTTTGGAGGGAAACTAAATAACTACCTATTCATTGATGCTCAAAGTGTGGGCCCTCAGTCATTTGCACCCTTGCGAGGTGAGATGAAAGTTGTAGGTTGACATAGTTTCAGTTTATCTAGGTCAGACTCAGACAGAAATGATCTTAGTGTTTAAAAGTTTAGAATTATAGAGGAAGGAAATGTCCAGTCAGCTTAGCACAATCGTTAACAGCATGTAAATAACATTACCAGGAGAGTAAACGTACAGTAAATACCATTATTTCCTTTTTGGTCATGGCTAAAAACAATCATTGTTGGCTTCAGTGTAAGTCAGTAAAAAGGGTAAAATACAATTATATCCTGCTGAGAGTTGCAGTCTAGTCTTGCATAAGATTCTGAAACTTTTTTTCTCCTATCAAGTCTTCGATTTTTGATTGTACATGATGATTTTGTCTCCCTAACCACGCAAAAAATATGCATCAGTCTTGTACTGTATGTGCTTCAGCCTACAGTTTATCAAGTCCCGCCATGTAACCGCCATGTTGCACTGCTATGACTAAAGGTGAAACTTTATCTCCTTGATTCAGTTTCAGCCGTACTGAAACATTAGTTAAAAAAAACCCATTACCAATTATAAACAAGATATCTAAAACACATGTTTGCAATTATGTTTAAAAACACACAAGACTGGGACTTCATGATTTTTCGCTAAAGATTAGCCCAAGTGCTAATAACCTTGGCCTGTCCTGAAAAGTAAACCTTGCGTCTATAAACAAATCTTTGGTTACTTTTTTTAAATTAACAATTAATTAATTAATTAATTAACATCTTCTTTTACCTGGAGTATATGAATGGCTGGCATGGAATGCAACAAAAGCAATCCCCAAAAACAACAGGCGCTTCATCTTGCTGCTTGTCTTTGTGCCGTCTTTCCTCGACTGAATGAGGGTTGTAAACTACAGGTGGAGTGGGTTGTCAGTACTGAACTTTGGACGGTCATTTCTCTGATGGTGACAATCGAAACAGAAAAGTTTACAGGGCGGGGGGCATCTTCCTCTTTTTACACCTTTTTTGTGACATCATGTGGTTCAGGCAACCACTGTTACTGCAAATATGTCACGTACATATCTGACACACAAGTTAGATCGGTAGCATTAGTTCAATGTTCCTGTCTGTGCTGTTGCTGTGGCTGTTTTGATATACAGCAAATTGGCGTTCGTGTTTCCTGTCTGCTTGTGAAACACCATAACATTGTTACATATAGTATATATGCAAAAGCAGTGAATGTTGCACAGCATTTTGTGTGATAGACAAAGTTTCCTTTAGTCGTTTTTTTTTATATATATATATCAGCGTGTAACCAGATTACCAGCTCCATATACAGTGATTAATATGCAGTAATGTGTGTTACTATTACTATTGTTATATGCTATATACACACCTCCAAATTTGTGCACAGTTTTCCAAGCCTCATTCAGGGAACATTCAGGCTCCAGTTAAACATGATCCCTGCGTCACAGCAGCAACATACACAAGTAGGCTGACACACAGATTAGCATATAAACTGACAGTTACACTGTACGTTGGTTATTTTTGTCATTTTATGTTGAGAGCATATGGAGCCAAGCTGAAATTACCTGAAGCATGCAACGTTTCCCGTTGCAGAGGGCTTGATTAGAGAGAATTTTTAGTTTAAGTTCAAATCCCCCGGTCATAGAGTGAACCTCAGGGAGTTACTCTATCTTCTGATTTTGTCACTCACACCAGAGTGTACAGTAAGATTTTCATCTTTACTGTGTGATAATTCTCATCATCAACAGATTAAAAAATAAATCTTATGATATGAGATGAATTATATATTTTCTAAGAAAATAATGAATTGGCCTGAGTGGATGTGAGATAGATAGACAGGGGGGGCATCTTCCTCTTTTTCTCTGCTTTTTTGACATCATGTGGTTCAGGCAACCACATTTTATGCAAATATGTCACATACATATCTGATCCATTCCCAGTATGTATGAGCACTGAGGGTTTCAAGTCTCCACGTCACACTAAGTTGTACATTAGACTACAAATGGCCTCCAAACCATATTTGTAATGTCTACATACGCACCTTAAATTAAAGGTGCACCCTAAGACACTTTCCCCTTTATCTGATGAATGTAAAACAGCTTATAAGTGTTTAACTCTGTTCATATCTCAGCCTGCATCGTTCTGCACAGCGAAGCTCAAACACCCACAGTCACAATAAGCAAAACACATTAGTGAAAGGGGCTACAGGATATTCTCCATAGGACTTTAACCTCATCATGGCACTACTAATTTATGAATGGGATGTATACTGTTGTGGTAGGCATCATTTTTTGTCCCATGAACTGTGAACTTTGCCTTGTAACCTCATGATTGGATTTCAACCTGCACACACGTGTTGACTGAGGAGTCTCTGGATGTAGAGCCCTCACACTTTACCTGTCAACATTCAGTCAGCCCACCTGTCCGCCTGTCTGCCTGCCTGTCTGTCTGTCTTCTGAACCTCCCGCGTCACAGACTTTGAAGGGTCGCAGATACCGCCGCATGTGCAACATTTCCCGCATCTCTCGTCCGCTTAGAAATGAGTGACTTCGCTTGGATGCGGTCGCCGCTGTTGAGCTGTCACTCTCCGGTGACCAGATGACTCTGGAGGCTGGTTTTGTTGTTGCTCTGACGTCAGCGAGAGCTACAATGAAGCTGACAACATGGATATAAAAAGCCGGTTTGAAGGCTGGGGCTCTGGTGCTCCAAGCTCGTCCTCTGCACCGTGTTAACGTCAGGCTCACCACACGCACAAGGGAGGGCAGAGGAGATCAAGATGCACTTTCTGAGATTCACACCCATCGTGCTGCTACAGCTGACTTTCCTCGGTGTGCTGCATGGTAAGACCTTTGATGAGTGCAAAAGTAGCCTGCGTGGATGTAAATAGTTTGGATGCACTTTTGGATTTGTTTGAAGTGTGTGACAAGAAGAAAGTCTTTGCTCTACAGCAGTATATGTGATGCTTCATGACAGGTGTCTGCATCCACCTGCACATGCCCTTTCTGAGGAATCAGAGTGATATGAAATGTGGGAACTTATCTCTGACATTGATATTTTGGACCTCTCTTACAAATGAATGTATCTGTCTTGTGTTTTTTTGTTTGTATGTCATATTATTATAATATATATTAATATAAATATATTTAATTTTACAGTGAGACAAAATTATTTGTTCTGTCTGTTTCAGGTGCCAAATGGACATACAGTGGTAAGTCTGATATTATTGTCTTTAATTAATGTGAATGGTAGATCATAAATGATCTGATTAAAAAAAACAAAAAAACTTTATATTATATTATTAACTTAATAAATTGTATATACATATATGCATATGTCTTGGTCACTCACAGTGGTGTTCTACTCTTAAACCAGCATTAACCAGTAGTTAGAATTCAGTTAATTTATCTCTTTGATGGGCAACAACTATGTCAGAGAAGAGGTTATTGTTGTTCTGGCCCCACAGCCATACTCACAATAAGACAAGGTTGATCATGCGGGAAAACCCCCCATGCTCTGCCCCTTCTTTGACCTCCAAAGACAACCAGTACTGTCATGCCCCCCTTTCACCTCATGTAATATAATTGCAGACTTCAATATAGACTCCGCAATTCTAACATTTCATAAGTGGCTGTCTGCCTTTGTGTCATGCCTTAAGGACTATACAGTATGGGCAGGGACTTCTTGAACCATGGCTATCTGTCTTATATAAACTGTGCTCAGAGCGTAACCTCTTGTCGTTGTGTCACTGCTTCTCAAAAGTCTGTTGCATTCAGGGACTCAATGTTAAAACTAATAATTAGACAGGTAAACTTGAACTGCAGCTCACTGTAATATTATTTCTCTGTATTTTTGGACAAATATTAAACACAGTTTTGAGTACAGGATTCTTTGGTCAAGCCTACTGTCTAACTTTGACTTCATGGTGCAAATTATTTCACACAGATGGATAAAAAAAAAAGTGACTTCTCTGCATAATAGTTTATGACTAAATATTTTAGTCAGAGGAAAATATATTTGCTTAATTTGGGCTTGTGAGAGAGGTTGAGAGACACTGTATTCCATAATTATAGCATTGGCTTGGCGTTAATGGGCATAAATGACCCTTTGTGGTTTCTGTTCACACAGCTGTCTGTCTCCTACATGTGGGAATTTGAAAAACTACACCTAAAGAAAAAAATAGAAATTACATCAGATACAAATTTATTTATTTCTAATTTATTTTATTTTAGAAAAGGGAATACCTTGACGATGTTGTAAGATGAATGATTATTCACTTGACACTGTACTTGGCCAAAGTTATGTACATATAAACATATCCAAAATATTTAGAAAATACAGTAATTAAACAGAAAATGAGAAACCTGTGCTATTTTAATGATACTGACATTAACAAAGAGTCCATGTGGGACATGTGGGAAGGTTTGTGGTTTGTGATGACTACTGAGGAAAGATATAATATATATATATATAAAACCTCTGGCCTCCTAAGTGCAGCGTGGTGGATTTCATCCTCAGTTACAGTCAAACCCTCATGGGACTTTGTCATAGTAGTCAGTAGTCCAGAGGGCTGGTAGCGCTTTCTGTTGACCGGGGTGCAGCTGAGTCATATGATTTCTCTCCACCTCAACACTCCACCCTCTGGCAGAGGACAAAACCTTAACATGGGAGGACGATAAATGATGTTGATGAATGTTGTAGTTTTCTCACCCCGTTACTATTTTTTTCCCCACTCTGAACAATGATGTTATGTTTCGGTTTACTCTAGAGAAATCCTATTTAACACCCCTTTAACATACATGACTGTTTTAAGAAAAAACAGTCATGTATGTGGTACCAAGGACTGCCTAGAGGCCACTGAAGGCCATTATTAAAGGGCAGACTGGGTCTAATTAAAACAGCAAACAAAATGGACACTGAATAATTATAGTCATCAGAGTAAGCTTCTTTTTTTTTTTTTTTTTAAAGGGAGGATTTGCCTTGATTGAACTTTGAGTTTTGTTTCAAATGAGTATTCAGTGATTTCACAGCTTCACTGGATGCCTTTTGGCATGTCTTGTGCAATCAATCTACATTTGTCTCTAACTGACAGCCAGGGTGGGGGCAGGCTTCATGCTGTATCATTCATATTTAATCATCTGGCATACGGTGAATAGTGGACTTTTAGATGAATATTGGTCAGATAATGAATTGGTGGCAATGATGCAGAACACTGGTACATTCAGGGGCTATCCTGGTGTTTTCTATTCCCCTACAATTATGTTACTTCAGATTTAATAGGATCCATTCACTTTATATTGAACGTCATGTCTGAAAAGCCCAGTATGGATCGTTATACTTCATTCAATAAACTGAATGAAACTGAAATCAAGAGTCCTTTTATTTAATCTGCATCATTTCTTATTAACATTTCTTTGTCTTCTGTATTATTTCCTCCGTGCTTCTTCAGACACTGAGGCCCTTTTGTAAACTGCATGATGACTGCAAATGTGGCCATTTTCAGTGTCCTGTGCTTTATAGAAACCTCTCATTTGGAGAGAGACAGCATTCTCACTGGCTCTCCCCGCAAACAACAGCCTGGTTCTCACTCTCGCTACTTCAGAAAGGGCCAAGAGCGAAGCCACTAGCCTCTCCCATGCCACGTTCTGTGTAGATAATAATACTTAACTTTGATTACAGATAAAATGTTCAGTTGGCAAGGACAAGCCCTGGCCCTCTTTGGAGCCACCCCCTATTCAGCTTCATACTGGGGCATGCTTTGCTAATTTTGCCCTTTAAAATGGAGCCGTTTAACATTTTAGAAGACATGCAACATATCCTTACTAGTGTTTTGGGGTGAAATCCACGTTTTTGGTGACACTGATTTGCATAGGTCAGCATATTAAAATAATGAAAATTTCATTTGGGCTACATTAAGGTGCAGACATGTCCCTAAGCTGTTTTATCTGCAATAATTTACACTGATGCTGTTGCAGGTCCAGATGGAGAGCACCAATGGTCCAAGCATTATCCGTATTGTGGCGGTGCTTTCCAGTCTCCAATAAACATCAAGGCAGAGCTGCTGAGGTTCGACCCAACTTTGGGTCCAATTGAGGTTCAAAACTACAACCTGTTGCCCAGTGAGCAGCTTACTCTTGGAAATAATGGACATTCTGGTGAGTATAAATCATCAGTGTGTACAGTATGTACAATTAAAAGTGTATTTTTCTCATTTCATCACAGGTAACAAAACTATATATCAAACTAAGCGAAGATTTAAAAGCAGATCAAGTGCACACTGTTCTGTTTGTCCTAGGATTTAGAAATTCTTCAAATTAAAGTGACACACTAGTCAGCGCATTCATTAGAAATGATCCCAAGTAAACACGGAGGAGTCTGTTCTTGCTGTAGAGACCTAATTTCTGGGTCAACCTAAAGAAAATGATCATGTGGATCTTCTGCCACAGCAATTTTCCATAATCACTCTCTTATTATCTTAGCTATCCTTTCACAGAAAGAAAAAAAAGAAACAAAGAGCTCCGCGTTTAGTTTAGTCATCGGCTTTGCCTCCACTGGGTCTGATGCATCTTAACAAAGTAAACCAAACCAAAATAACCCGGCTTTATGTTGAGCTCCATGGCCGTAATGTCCAATATCTATGTGTTTGTAGTCTCAAATTTGATTGCTAAATATAGCAATCACAACATCAACCACTGTGCCCATGTGCCACAAGATAAAATATTTTGATGACTCAGGCAGAAGAATATGATTATTGCACAAAATTACAGTTTGTTTAATGATTCAGTTTTGTTTGAACGGAAGAAACTGTTTCAGGAAAAAAAAGTGAGGTTAACTCTGGCACTAAACAGTATCCTGCCGAACTGGATTAGTTTGTCTCTTACATGTTACTTAAAGCTTGATATAGAAATTATATATAACAAAGTGACAGTGACAAACACTGCATGTAATGTCTGCCCTGTGTAGGACACGATTCGGTTGCTGTAATATCAATGTAAGTAAACTGTTAGCCACTGACGGGGTGCAGAGACCAGACAAGTACTTATGTGTGCATGTCAGATAGGCCTCAACGCCACAAGCTGAGCATCATCGGTGTGACGCGTGTCTGGAATAGGCTGACAGAGGTTTTTCACTTGTAAACATTCATCATACGCTGACAAGAGACGTAGAAACCACTTCTGCATCAGTCCACCATAAAGTACAGTATGCGAAACATAGCTACACAGCTTTTGCAGACCAAGCCCTGCTGACTTCCTCGGTTTAGACAGAGTTAAGGTTTCTTGATCCCTCTGATGTTAACTGAAGTTACCACACCACCGCTCTATTATGTGTGGTGGGGTTTCATGTCTCTTGATCCACAGTACAAATATCACTGCCCTCTAAGATGTACATCTCCAGCCTGCCTCATCGTTACACTGCTGCTCAACTCCATTTTCACTGGGGCACCTCCAGCAGACCTTCAGGCTCTGAACACATGGTGAACAACAAGCAGTATGCAGCAGAGGTAAACAAAGCAAACAACACTTTCCCTGTTGATTATGATAAAGACAGTGACAGTGGAAAATAACTATATATCTACTCTAGTAGTAAACCCAAGTACAATAATTGTACCTGTACTTTCTACTTCACTACATTTCAGAGACAAACAAAATACTTTATTTATACTTTACTTACTGCACTACATTTGTCAGACAATTATAGTTAATAGTTACTTTGCTGATTAAGATTGTACATGTGAAACTGTGTGTACAATATGATGCATTGTTATAGACATGTATCACATATTATGCATGTGATACCCTGAATTCTGCCATTCACATAAGTACTTTTACTTTACTTAATATACTTCATAAGTACCATTTTGAATGCAGGACTTTTACTCGGTCAACGAATATTTAGTTAATATCGATGACTGATGCTGTAGGCTGTAATCAGCCAACAGCCTACAGTCTGCTGGCTGATTACAGCCTACAGCATCAGGTGACAGCAGCTCTGGTACCAGACAAATGATTTAATACTTCATGACTTAAACATGTGACATTTGACTGGCAGAGGAATCAAGGCCTTCAGACGCTACTTAAGCAGAAGAAACTCTGCGTCTGCATATTACTGCTCCGGCTTCTTGACACTGTGGCAGACGTTCATCTGACATCTACTCACCAGTCAGACAGCGTCAGAAAAAGCTTATTGTGCATCTCCCACTTTTATTGTGTAGCTGGCTGCAAAACACAACTGACTTATATATAAAACGCATTCTAATTAAAGGACTTAGAAGTTCCTTACAATAAAGGAGTTGCGAGTCTTTAAAATCTTAACTACTGGGCTTATAAAGAGAGGACAGTTAAGGTCATAGTTATTCTTTCAATATAAATCATCCTTTTAGCAATCAAATTACAATATTTTAGCGCATAGTTGCTCATACTAAAAGGCAGCTACATAATTTCTGTCAGCCTTGGTATGTACAGTATGACAGCATGTCTTATTTCTGCTGGGTTTAAGGGGATTAAAGTACCAGACTATTATATGCTTTGGTTTTCAGCCACCTCTCGTAAGGAGTGGCTGTCTGTGCTATTTAATGTGTCAAGCACTGTAAGCAGTTTTCACACACTAGTTTGCTCTATTTACTTTTGTACTTGAAGTACACCAGACAGTGAAGTTTAAAAGTAAGAGTCTCTTTTATGATATAAACAAAAATAGGAGACTTATTTTATATAATTTGGTATCATTTGAATTACAGTGGGTCTATGCTGAAATGGTTACAACCTGTGTGCTTTTATGTGACCGTGCCCCAGCTGCAGCAGAGCCACATATAAGATGCTGTGGTTTGACCTGGGTTTCAGAGTGGACACGTTGAGAGCATGCATCTTTTCAAGTCTCTCCAGACTCCAGAACCACAGTTCCTTGATGACATGTTGTTTTGGAGGGATGGAATGATGGGAAATTGAACATTTCCCAGAAATAGTGCACCTTATGCCCAAGAAGGAACAAAGCCTGTAAATACAATGTTGTCATATTTGGACAGAAGTACAAACATGACTTTGTGTTGCAGTGATTGCACAACACAATACCGTCTCCAGAACTACTGACAGTCTGACATTTTTTCAATGTGCTGTAATAGCCCACCTACAGTAATATATCCCCAGTGTTTCTCATGTGATTTTTTTTTTCATAGACTATCCACCATTATTCCATCCCTTGAACAGCACCAGCTATTTCCAATCCAATTAACACCTACCATTCATGTAACACATGTTATAATTAGCAGCAGCAGTAAGCAGCAAATTAGTTTTTATAAAAAGAAAATCTAAAAGAAATCTAAAGAGGTGAGATGGTGTAAATATGTAACCTCTTTAGCATGCTCCCTGAAACTGCTGTTCACACAAGAAAATGGAATAAAATAAAAACAGTCCAAGATAGGTCATTTTCCTCAAAATAAAATTTTAACAAAGTTTTTTTTTACTTAAATAATAACAGCAACATACCATACCATTGTGTTGATAGATTAATTTGATCCAAATTATCATCTTATGGTCTGTTTTTTCCATTTTCCTTACAAGGGTGCTTCTTGTTGACCCTAAATATTTGTCACCTTTTCCGTTAAGCTGATTTTTACTAGCTGATGGACTACCTGTATTTCCAAAAAAAAAATCCTGATTGCGTTTTTACTTGCTAATAAAATATCTGTCACTTCCCTTTATACTTTCTTCAGAGAAATAGCAGGACAATGTACCATACATTCATATAAGGTCTCATAGAGACCTTATATCTTACTCCAGCTACTATTTTCCAAAACATTTCTGATATTTGCAAATGTCGTTGATGTACACCAAATGATCCACTTTTTCAACCTCATCTCATATCTGTGTTAATGCATATTATTATATCGGGTGTAATAAAGAAATGAATCTGATTTTTAAACCAGTCATCTCGAGGTTTGACTACATGCAGCTACATACATGCTACTTTTCTTTCGTCTCCTCCTCAGAGTCTTGACGTGTTTTTCTTTTCTCTCACAGATGCATGTCGTACACTTCAATTCAGACAAGTATCCCAATATGTCCATGGCTGTAGACAAATCAGATGGCCTGGCTGTGCTGGGTGTCCTGATTGAGGTGAGACATTGTAGACTGGGCGGGGATATTGATGTGTGAATTTCTGGGGAGCAGCAGAAGCATCTAACTGTGTCTGTCATACAGATTGGAGAGTTCAATCCGGCCTTTGAACAGTTTCTGAAATTCATCAATGGTATTAAATACAGGGGTGAGTCTTTACTTTTTCTGGGTTTGAGGTCAGAATCTCCAAACTCTTCATCAGTTCATTCATGTGGCCATTATGGATTTGTTCCAGATTACCTCTGTTTTCATGTCATCTGGTAGATCAGAGAGTTCAGGTGCCTGGATTCAACATCAGAGCACTGCTGCCTGCACGTTTGGATGAGTATTATCGCTACGACGGCTCACTGACGACTCCTCCGTGCTACCCCAGTGTCCTGTGGACCGTGTTCAGGAATCATGTAACAATATCGCGCAAACAGGTGCTCCATTAGTGAGGATTTTATATTAGAATAAACTGACCTTTAAATAGATTTTAAAGGTCAGTTCATTCGGACATTTTAATAAGCCATGCCTGTTACATTTAACCTTAATTGGTGTGGAAAAACCCTCTGTAACAAGCTTTTGTTTTGTTGTGTCTTCATAGTTTCTGGCCCTGGCAACTGCCCTCTACTCCTCCCATGCCCAGGACTCAGCCCCTGTGCCTTTGAATGGCAACTACAGGAAACCGCAGCTCGCTGACAGCCGACTTGTACTGGTATCTTTTAAGGAGGGTAAGTATGGTCTTCAAAATGAGCTTGCTTTATTGTTGGGTAACATAAATGACATGGCCACCATGCTGCTTCAAAAATGGCAAAAGGACAGGTTTGATGGGCATTTTTCCTTGCGCTAAGCATGGGGCTGTCACACTCGTACGGTATCACCTGCTTGTGAGAGAGTTTTAATGGTGATGTTCCTCTTAATCATCTTTAAAGTTGATGAGCTTCTTGAAAAGTAGGCTATCTTTTAAGACACAGCAAATTAACTGTCCCTCTGACATACTGAGAAAGTCTGCAGCCCTTAAATTTATCCTTAAAGGCTTACTTTTATGTGGTTGACTGGTTTACCACACTCTATGGTATTTAGGTCTATATAGTGTGGTATGAATGTGCATGTTTTCCTCATTTCAAAGCTTTCCTTTGAGATCTATGCTTCTCTGGCACTTGTGTTTGGACATGGCAGTCTGGAATCCTCTGCTATAAGCTTTCATGAGCGGCATTTAGCAGGTGATGGCTTGTGCTTTTAGTTTGTCACTGCAGGCAGTGCTGTTGCATGCTGGGTGTGAAGACCCATAGTCGTTCCAAGGGATATATCCCACAGGCTGGGATGTTTAACAAGCTGTGATTGGCTGTGTGTCTGATGCAGGCAGAGGACTGCACGGTATTCCCACAGTGACATCTTCACTCACAAGGAAGCAAATAGTTCAGCAGCTGTTGGTTGGCGACCTAGCAGACCTGGCCGACGAAGGGCTCTATAAGCTTCTACCAAGTGGCTCAGAGAAACTACACGCTGGCAAGAAGAAAGACCTCAAGTACCAACAGAGTGAGAGTCTAGCCAAATCCAAACAACAAACACTGAAACCATCCATGTGGAAGAAGAGCCAGACCAGCCGCTCTGTGGGAAAGTTAGGGTTGGCTGAAGATGCACTGTGCTACATCTCACTGGAGCAGAGAGTTTTCCATCAGTTGAAACTGTCCCACACTGAGACCCAGATGGTCCAGGCTCTCAGAGATGAAGTCTTTGCCCTGCTCAACCTCAAGAGCTACCTGGGCTGTAAGTCAGACTTAGCCCTCCCCGCCATCAGACACATTCTTCGTGGACGGCCACCAACCGATGAGGCGTTTGAGTTAGATCGCTCTCTGACAAAAGCTTTGATGAACCAGAAGAAGACTACCACATCAATTAAGCAAAGTGTGCCAGCGACAAAGCATGGCAGTCTCTCCCCTGCTACTGTTCCCAGAAAACCACACAGCCAGGGTTATCCACATCCTTGGCTTTTGCCAATGGAGTGGGAAGACTAGAGAGATTCCTGACATTGTTGAGACTCACATTATGTCACTTTGTGTGGCAGACATCATTTGTCTGTCCCACAACGAAAGACTAATTTTCAAGCCACACCCTGAATTCCTTTGACAAATCTTTCTCACAAATGTATTTAATATTAAATTATTCTTTCCAGTATGTGCACATAAATATAAAGCAGTTTATATTATAGAAAGACTGTAATATGAGTTAAGTTACTGTAGTTACTGTTTTATTGCCTATGCATAACCAGTCATCACCAGTGTCTGTGCTCAGTACTGTAATCAGATTCTGAAACATCAAGATAAATCTCAATATGTAGATTTTTGTCATAAAAATCTGCAAAAATGAGAAACTGTAAGGCTGTATACATTTTTTTTCTTTGTCCTTCCATGCTTTAAAATAAGCTACTACAAAGCACATATTTCATGCCTGGGAATCTTTATACATATAATGCACAAAATGCCTAGCAATGAGTATTTATAGGTTCATACTATACTGTACGCCAAGTTCTGTTCTATACTATGATAATTGTGGAGCTGTCCTAGTAATTAGAAATGAAGCGAACCCAAAAGAATCTGCAAGAGCTTAAGTGCTTTACGTCACACCGCTGTCTTGTCTTACATTTTGTTCGGCTGTTCAAAACACTATTTACCATAAGTAAGGAAACATCTACTGTATATAGGGATCTGTTTTAAATAAAAGCATTTTAAATGAAGCTCACATGGCAGATTTCTTTCCTACTGCATTTGCACCTTTCACTGTAAACGTACATAACTTGTATTATTTGAAATGTAGACTTTTTCATGAACACACTAAGCAAAGCTGCCTGGAAATAGTCTCTGTCTCAACACCACCACACTGTCATCTTTATATCTAAAGATATTTTTCCAAGCTGTGCCAAAAGGAGGAAACCAGAGAAGGGATTGTATTTGCACTAAATGGGAGAAACATATTGTGTTGTTTCCAGTAAAACAATGAAACTCAACTCTAGGAGGAAGAACAAAGCATCTGTGAGTTTAGGTTTTATCCAGACTCCATTATCACTTGCAAGACTCCATTATCACATGCAGTAATTTACATTAGTTTGATATGTAACTTTGTGCTAAAATTGTGCTCTTTTAAGAGTTGAGTATGTGTGTGTAGGTGTGTGTGTGTGTGAGCAAACAACATTACCAATCCAGGAATGACTTGGTACTGGCTACATGAATGAGGTGATTTTGCCGATATCATGTTAAAGCAGACGTTAAAACTTCATCATGATTGAATTTGCATTCACATTATAATTACGTTTATCTCTCATGAATCCCCTTTTCCTTTGGTACCATATCTGAGGTCTGTGTTCGTCTGTGAATTTCACCTTCTTTTCTCTCTTTTTCTCTGTTACTCAGCTGACCTATCTTGGATAAACACTGGTATGCTGCTTTTGTATATATATATATATTTTTTTTTTTTTTCCTTATTGTGCGTCATCTTTCATATTCATATAATTTCATACACAACATCAAGGGATCCTCCCTTTGCAGGCCACTAACATCTCATGTGAACAAACAAGCTACGTGAGAGTTAAAATGACCTTTTCTCCGACTGCATTTAACTCAGGGAACTTAACTCAGGAAAAGAGTCAGTGCTCCAACATCAAATTTCATGGCTCCTACCAAACTTAAACTGTATTAATGGAATAAATGTATTGTAATGTTTTTATAGAGTAGACAATGATACACTAGTGTAGAATATAACAATGCAACAGATATTTCTTATATCACTAAAATACTTGAACTTGATTGGCCTGTATTAATTTATTTATCGACTAAATGTTTGAATTGCTCACACATATGGACATACATATCAAATACCCCCAAATATCATATAATCCTCTCTGCTTCTGTTGCTCCATGTTCTGCAGGTTTACTGGTTCCCATACTGGTGGGCTCTGCACTGGGACTTGTTCTCATTGTCTCTTTAATTTGCTGTCTATTAAGGCAAAAAAGGTAAGCAAAGGGCAAAAACTACAAAACAAGATCACACTTGTGCTTCTCAAACTCACCTCCTGCACAAAATACTTGATTAAGTGCTCTTTGTCGAACTAGACAACTGATCATCTGGATCATTTTCATCATAAGTACTTCAGAGGGATCAAACATACTGCTTGAACAAATTTGTATGCCTGATTCCCCCCCAAAAATGAAGTATGTCTTTAGTTTATAGATTGGAATTGATTGCTCGTGTCTTTTCAAAGCTTTCCATGATTTATTTTAGGTGGTGATAGGTGGTGGTGACATATAACCATAATTTGCAGAGGGTATTTCAAGAGAATGGTTAACCTTAATTGAACCTAACATCCAGGGTCAGAGTTTTTTTGAAAAGATTCAAAGACTTTATAGGGGTTGTGTCCTCATTAGTGGGAATTTTTGGGAACGTGCACTCACTTGTGCCACTCTTAGTCACCCTTGACAGTGTGACATCGCATAAATTATAAGCCCATTTTCTGTAATTGTGGTTTTCCATAAAAGAAAACTAGTTGTGCCCTGGGGAATACTCTCTTGGATTTGCATTACTGTGTGACTTGCTGAGTTTTTTTTTTTTCTTTTTTCTTTTTTTCTTTTGCGGTAAGGATGCGTCTGAGAAATTGAGAAAACTAACTTTGGAAGAAAGTGTAATACTTAGAGTAACCCAGGGGAATTCTTGTTAAAAAGTAATTTGTGGGAAAGATGAAATGAATGACAATGCTTCCCTTTTACAGAGTAGAATAGACAATATGATACACCTGCTAATCTCTTCAGGTTTTAGTGTGCCAGGAACTGAAGTGTATAGAGGAACCTTTGTTTTACAACTTCTACATTCAGGAGGAAATAGAATAAATATATGCATAGATATCTTACGCAAAACTTTAACTCATTATGTGAAAGTTTAGAAAATTACAACATTTAGGGTTCAAGAAAGATATGACTTTCTATCTTCATGAGGAAAAAACTGAAAGTAATAATAATTTTTTTAAAATGTTGGCTCAGTGGGGGAAAAAAGTGCCAAACTAACTCTGTTGGGATATTGGTCTATCCATTAGAGTATAAAGACACTGGAAATCACTAATTTCAACAAGTCCTGCTTTCAAAAATATATCTGTGGAAAGGGAAAATGTCTTTGAGACAAAATATGTAAATGAGAGGCACTCCAGAGGTAAATTTAGCTTTGAAGCAGCTTCCTCATCAGTGTATATCACCTCTCCTCTTTCATTTCTTTATGCCAATGATGAACAGGCTGTTAACAGAGGTGTAAGACTTACTGTAAGTGACAATCTTGTCACAGGCTCACTGGTGGCAGACTTTCTGCATTAAACAGTGACAAATGTTCCTTCTATGTTCAAATCTTTCTTCAAGCCACCAAATGACAACTGTACGCTTTGTTTTATGTATGTAAAATCAGCAGCAGCCATTCTCTGGATGTACATGGTGTGCCTCTTGAGTAAAGCGAAACTGGCACCTATAATGGGAAATGTAAACAAATTAACATTCATTTTTTATTGCGTACAACACTTCAACATCTTGCTCATATATCAACAAACATTATCTTGATGTCAAACAAACCTCAGCATACAACAGATCAAATCTACACCTTAAGGGAGGATACATAATGTCAAAATGCAGTTTGCATGTGTGTACAGGTAATTAAAAAATTCTCTTTGTTCCTTAGAGCTGGTGCTCAACAAGACAAAAGCAAAGGTGTCGGATACAACATTGGAGAGAGAGATGAGTACGGATCAAGAGTATAGCTCATCGTTTTGGACCTCACTTCAAAGGAACTTGAATGAATGAAACTTCAATAAGACCATTATACCGTCATCCCTTTGCATCACTCATTCTGTATTTGTGAAATCATCCCGTACTTTTGTGGAAGCATGAAAGGTTTAAGTAGATCACATGCTAATGTTTGCATGCGTTGCATGCAGCTGTTTTTTTTTTTTTTTGGAAGCACTCTGTTTTTTCTCAAGCCACAGTCTGGACGTCGTTTGCTGTGTTGTGGCAGACAGTACATGGTAGTCCTCCGTTCTGGACATTTAAAAGGGTGTTTTATGCTGTATGACTACTTCCTTAGAGCAAGTGGCGCAGCTGTCCTCTCTAATCCCCCTTGATTTATCCGACGTGATGTGGTGAGTTTCTTAAGGAGGGCTCCACACAGAAACTTCCAGGCAAATACAGTAAGGCCAGAGCTGAAGTCATAGGTCAAATCCGACCATGGCACCCATTCCCTTGGGCAGTCCTGGCATGGAGGAAAGTCAAACCACAGTCCAAACAATAGGGGGATAGGAGTCGACAGACATCCCTGATGGTAGCGTGGCCTGAGAGGGATGGGCTATATACCACATTTCCACCAAGCCTGTACTTAGAGCTGCTCTATGGATTTTATAATAAAAGGGCGCTTAGCTTCATACAAACACAGAAACACACAGTCCCTTCCCTGTGAATAATGCTGAGAAAAAAAGGCTTTTGTGTTTTCTGTGCTGCACGTGGGCTGACCCCTGACCCCTGTCCGCCAGTCCGATCACAAGACTTACTCCCCAGCACTCCCGAGAGCTTCTCAGTTAGACTTTAGCCTGTGCAGTTACACCACAGGACCACCAGAGAGTTATTAAGCATCATCCTCACAGGGTTTCCCTTGTCTTCCGTCTTTATTATATTCAAAACATTTTAGATGCTGCTGATTTGATGTTCAGTGTATAGTATTTGCATGCTTAAGGATGGAAAAGCGACATGTTTTATTGTTTTATAAGAGCAAACTTTACCTTAGACTGATTAAACAAGCTATTTGGAAAAAAAAGGAAGTGGTGTACACGCCATCCTCCTTGACATTTATCAGTCCTTCAGTACAACATAATTTTATATTGCTGCTTGTGGTCTCATTACACTGTTGATATCTTGTTACCATAAACACTGTGCCATTGTCAAACTGTAGTTTTTTTTTTCTCTTTTAGTTGTTACTTAGTCTGTAATATGTGTAAATAACTGTTGTATCAATAAAAAATAAAATAAAAAGGTGTGCTTTTTAAGTAAAATATTACTCTAATCACTGTATTTTATAAATAATAATAAGTAAATCAATCTGGCTTACTGATATCACTACTAAGCAGTGATATCAGTGACCTACAGAGTCATATGATGACCTTGAATACATATTCACAAAATTCAGATTGAAAAATAAAAGGTTTTCTAAGGTAAGGTAATTCTACCTGTTAAAAGCAAATAAAAATAAATACATAAATACATAAATTTACCCCACTGTTGACCTTTTGCACAGGTCACCTGCCCTTCTTGACCCATTACATTACATTGTTAGTTGTTGAATGGGGTCGCCATCTTGTGGCTGTTTACTTTAACTACAACTACAACAATACGTTTTACTTCCGGGCCGTTTAGATTTGACTTTATCTTCCGTCTGACAAGAGATGGTTAATAAAATAATAATAAAATAATAAAAACAGACACATCTAATCAAAGAAACGCCTCACTGGAGAGTGTCACGTTAATTTAGCCGTTTAGCCTCTGTTGCTAGGAGACTAACGGCAGGTCCTGACTCCAGTGGGAGAAGTGAACGTGAGCAGAGATTATGAGTAATTAATCAAATCTAGAGACCCTGAAGTAAATACTGGACTCATTTTCCACAAGTCGGACATCTTATTGACATTCTGGCACTAAAATAACATTTGTCAACCCGATAAATCAGGAAAAATTTAACTTTGTTCGAGACCTGTGTGTCTGAGCAGCAACGTACTCTCGCGAGATTTGACAGCGCCGCTTTCTCTTCGGTTTGTTGTTGCTGGATTGTCGGTCTGGCTTCACCAAACGTGATGCACAAACAACTCAACTGCAACTTAAATAACTTTCTGAACCGTCTCTGCCACTAAACAATGTGCTTTCATCCATCCACAAGATGTTCTTAACACTTCAACGTTCAAACGAGATTTGAAGGAAACCCTGCCCACACCACTCAGGAGGCAGGAAGTGTATATCCTGATATTATTATTGGCAGACAGAGTGAGCTGCATGCGTTGACTGAGTTATTGTCGTGATGTATCAGCAGCCTGTGCTGAAGAACAGGCGCACTCTCCTCGAGAGAGCAGAGAAGTTTATCTCTAATATATATTTCACAGACTGCAACCTGAGAGGACGGTAAGGCTTCTTTCTGACTGACCTGAACGATGATGTGGCTGACAGGAGACTAAACATGTTCATGCTTTTGTCTGTGGTTGTTTCTACAGAGGGTTAAATACAGTAATTATGCAGTGTTGGGCATCAGTCTGCAAGATAGTGTCCTGTCAGTGTGTAATATCCAAACAGAGTTAACTATATGATACCTAATAACAAGTTATCATTGATTTCTTGCATGCACTTTGGGGCACTGACGTCCACATGCTCATTGCTCAAACTGCACATTGATCAGATCAGAGCATCATAGACAGAGTTTTATAACCGGGAAGGCTCAGCTAGATCGATGTTTGATGTACTTACAATAAAAAAAAGTAGAGTGGTGAGTCAAGAGTTAGGATCAATGCAACGTAAAACCAACAGCAACAAAGCAGGAAAAGGAGGATTGTACGGTTAATAAACAATCCACCTAAATTACATGTAATCTCCTCTAGACCTGCATTATAAGAGATGTTCCCAGTTTCCCTGTGCAAGTGGTCATGGGATTGTATACATTAAATAATTTAATGCAATATAATTATGAAACTGTATAATATACTGTATCTATAACCGTAGCATCCCCACTTGACTTTTTGACTCATTCTCTGCAGCCTCTATGGAGACTCTTGCCCGCTTGAGTCCCTCACCTCTTTCTTGTCCTCTAAACGGATCGCCTTCACGGAAGCTTCCAAGCAGAACTTTGCACCTTATAAATTGGGTGACACCTTTGGACCGACGTAAGTAATAATGTTAGATTTTATCACCTGCAGATCTGTTATTCCCTCACGTCTTGGCAATAACCCAAGCTTGGTGATTTTTGAAGGTGGTGGACTTGCTGGTTTAAAGTGATCCTGAAAATCCCGGAGTCCTGGAGAGGGAAAGAGGTTCATCTTCTGTGGGAAAGTGATGGAGAAGCAATGGTTTGGAGAGATGAACAGCCAGTCCAGGTATTAGCAGCAGTTTTATTTAAGTCAGATTACATTAAAGTGCCACACTTCTGCACTAACAGACTTGAGTCATGTAACGTGTGGATTTGCAGGGCCTGACAAAAGAGGGTGAAAAGACGAGTTACATCCTGTCTAATTGTCTAAAGGATGAGGAGCCACACAGGTCAGTTTATAGCTGCTTATCTTTTCATACTGAGCTTTTGGACTGCTCTCAACTAAAAAAAAAATTCTCCTGTTCTGTAGTGTCACCCTTTATGTCGAGGTTGCCTGTAATGGGCTTTTCGGAGCCGGTCAAGGTTCCATGATTGCAGCCCCAGATCCGAACAGGATGTTTTCTGTACAGAAAGCTGAGCTGGTGGTTTTTAATCGGGATGTACAAGAACTGCTGACTGATTTAGAGATGCTGATTGACATTGTAAAGGTACGGTCATATAAAACATGGCTTTACTTTAGTTGAAGTTTAATGAAAGCAGACATTAACTACTGCTGTTTCTCTTTCTTCACAGGAACTCGGAGAGGGAGAGCAACGAGGCTACCAGGCTCTGTTCACTGTCAATGAGATGGTGAACCTGTGTGATCCCTTTGATCCCAGCTCCTTCTCCAAAGCACACCGTCTAGCTCACGACTTCTTCAGACAGCGGAACGGAGAAAGCCAGCACACTGCTCACGCGATGGGTCACTGTCACATAGACTCAGGTCTCAGTTTAATTTGTATTACAGAATAGAGCTAAGAATCAAAATCTGTGGAAAAATGGAATGCCTGGTGACACTTTTGTTCGCTTATTTATTAATGACATGAGTTCGAATTTATGACTCTGTATCTACAGCTTGGTTGTGGCCCTATGAAGAAACCATTCGTAAATGTGGCCGAAGCTGGGTGACAGTGATCCGTTTAATGGAGAAGAACCCAGAGTTTGTTTTTACTTGCTCTCAGGTAATTCCTCATTAATACCCTTTCATATGAGTCATAACAATTCTACAAATCTGAGCAGTCCTGTTCAGTTTTGACTTGTTTTTGTCCAGGCTCAGCAGTTCCAGTGGGTCAAGAGTTGGTACCCAGGACTCTTCTCCGAGATTCAGCATTACGTCAAGAAAGGCCAATTCATTCCAGTTGGAGGAACGTGGGTGGAAATGGTAAATCAAAAAGATCAGATTTCTTGTATCTTTATTATACTTACTTATTTAAAGGAACAATATGTAACCTTGTGCGAAACAATGACAGCTAGTGATTAAAAATAGGTCCTGCAGTGCAAATTTAAAATACTGGAGAGAGTTGTCTCCCCCAACCCCTGCTCTCCAGACTTGAAGCTCACGTGGGTTGACAGATTGAAGACGCTGAACCTTCATGAGTACAAAACGTCTGAATCTGACTTCTGGTTGTTCTCCAGTATAATGACAGCAAGAAGTTTCCTTTGATTAGTGTTGGTTTGTTTGTGAGAGTGAATGAAAACGTTACTTTCAGATTCGTTTCACAGTGATCACTGTTATGGAATTTTCTATTCTTAGGTTACACGAGGTCACGTGTGGGCCTTGAGGTCCTCGGCAGTATTAATTGTTTGGCTTTGACTGGCAACAGTAGGTGTCAGTCTGTCTCAACACTGTGGTGGCCAGGGTCGAAGAAATCTGGTGCTGCCTGCTTAGACATAATAGATAGCTTGCCATTGACATTCCAGTCTAAAATATGTTGACAATGACACCGTCGTTGGTGAAAGCATTCTCTTTAACTAATTCTGGACGTATAGTATTTGTGGTGTTATCTTTGGGTTTAAAGTCTATCCACCAGCACAAGTTCGGCAGAATGTGAGACCGACTCAGACACTTCTGATGCATTATGAGAGTGTCTCTAATTCTCCTTGATCAAGCCTCAATAAATAATACAGCATAAGACATCAGAGGCTCCTGAACACTTTCTTCCTTCCTGACCTCACCATTGACCTTTGACTTCAGCAATTTCTCCACAACAATCATGTTCAGCACAAATAAACACCCCTATAGACCCCAGTGGAAGAAATATTGCACACAGTAATGTGGTAGTAGGTCATGTTGGACAAAAAAGTCAGCTAATTTAGAATGTGAAAGTTCAAAAGTCACTGTAGCCCATTCACTTCGCCCTACAGATTTTTTTGACACACTTCCTTGAAAACAGTAGTATTGTTCTCAAGGAGCCAGTATTTCACTTTAGCATGTTTCTTTAATCTCTGATGATATAGCATGGTAATTTAAAGATTAACTACAGCAACAATCTTTCTTATTGTTTCTTTAATTGTATTATTGGGGCTGTTGCAATTTAGTCACTTTTATGAACATGATATTGTAAGTTGTGCTAATCACCTATTTACCTGTCAGGATGGCAATCTGCCTTCAGGTGAGTCCATGGTCCGGCAATTCCTGGAAGGTCAGCGCTTCTTTAACAGTGAGTTTGGGATCCATTGCAAAGAGGTACGGATTCCCATAAATGTCAACATGACCAGAGCTGACCTTTTGTATGTAATTTAAAGCCACTTTTTCACAAGACAAAAATGTTTTCTTTGTCCTCTTTAGTTCTGGCTTCCAGATACGTTTGGTTACTCCGCCCAACTTCCTCAAGTAATGCAGGGCTGTGGTATTTCCAATTTCTTGACACAAAAGCTCAGCTGGAACTTGGTCAACACCTTTCCTGTAAGTAAGATACCAAGGTTAAGGAAATGTTCTGCTCGAAAAAAAGTTTTCAGTTTTGATTTCTTTTTCCCATAGCACAACACATTTTTCTGGGAAGGTCTGGATGGCTCCAAGGTTTTAACACACTTCCCACCTGGAAATTCTTATGAGATGAAGGGCAAGGTTGAAGATGTGAGTTTGGTTTACAGTACAGAAAATATAGTAAATGTTGAGTCTGGCAGAGAATATTTACAGTCCTCACAAAGCTAACATTCATTCATTTGGGTGTTGTCTGCCCACAGCTGGTGAAAACTGTGAAGAATAACAAAGACAAAGGCAGAGCCAATCACAGTGCAGTATTGTTTGGTTTTGGCGATGGTGGAGGAGGACCCACACAGCTGATGTTAGACAGACTACAACGCGTGCAGGACACAGATGGACTTCCCAAGTTAGTTCCTGTCGGACAGTTTAACCCTAACACTCATCAGCCAAGCCCTAACTGAGGTGGAAATACTGTATTCCCAAAAAATGAGTCATGAGTTTTATGTTCACTTTTCCTGAACTGTGGGATTTCTCTATTATGTTATACAAGGGTGCGTCAGCATGTAGGCAGTAGACTCCTAGCTTATTAAACACAAAAGGATATGAATGATGTCTGTTGATGTCGTCATAATTCTGTTTTACAATAGTTCAGAATTCACTCATATTTCAGTCAGAATGACTAATCGTGTGTTTAAGCATGTGTTCACAGTCCTTGTGTGTTTCTCAGGGTGCAGATGTCTAGTCCTGAGAAGTTATTCTCTCAGCTTCAGGCTGACTCAGCTCTGCTTTGTACTTGGACCGGAGAGCTCTTCCTTGAGCTGCATAACGGCACCTACACCACACAGGCGCAGGTAAAATAAAAATCTCTTCAACGTCAACGTTAAAAGTAGAAATTAAACTTTACAATGACAAAATTAATAGGATTAGAATAGGAGTTATAAAATTATAGGATATACAAGGAAAGGCAGATACACACGCATATATGTGTAGAAGGCATAATTACCTTCTAAAATAATTCAGTCCAACACAACAGCAGTCAGTACCAAATGTGTGCAAATTAGAGGATAGGGATCATATTAAAATGAAGTACAAAAACCAGTCAAATTGAATGAAGGATAAAAATGCTACAAACTACTAATGTGTTAACATATTTGAAACTATTCATACTTAAGCTTAAGTTATTTTCATGCTTGTTTATTTCCAGATTAAGCGAGGGAACCGCCAGTGTGAGACCCTGCTTCATGACATTGAGATAGCCAGCAGCTTGGCACTGTGTCGGGACAGGACTTTTCAGTATCCTGTGGAGAAACTGCAGGAGCTCTGGAGGTCCAGACACACCATTATAGTTTGATGATGAATTAATAAAAGTTTTTTTATTGTTACAGTATAGAGCACATATTGAATTTCTCCCTTTCAGGTTGCTTCTTCTGAATCAATTCCATGATGTGATTCCTGGTAGCTGTATAGAGATGGTTGTGGAGGATGCACTCAAGTATTATGAAGGTACAGTTTCCAGTTGCTGTCTATAATAATCGGAGCCATATCGATCTGTTGTTTTCCAAAATAAGAAGTCCATCACTCTGTTGTTTTAGATATCCGCGGTGATGGTGCTACACTGCTGCAAGAGGCCTGTGGAGTCTTGGGGTCAAAGGGCAACACCGCTGGTGTGTTCAACTCTCTGCCATGGGAGCGCCATGAAGTCGTCCAGATTCAAGATGGCGCTGGTAAACCTAATCTTGGTATGTTTCATGATGTCCATATATGTGTATGTATTTACATTATCAACTATAACTGCATGACTGATACTCTGTGGTTGTTCTGCAGCTCTAGTGAGAGTCCCCAGCATCGGCTTGTCTCCTGTCAAAGCCACACAGCCTGTGACTCCAGTCTCTGTCACTGTTCAAGTATGTGCTATACACTCATTACCACCCCCTTCTAACTGTAAAGTTCCACGAAATCATTCATCCTGCTTGTAAAGCCCAGTGCCAGTGATGAGCCAGCACCACTGGTTAAGCTGTGGCTTCTGTGGGAGGCTGTGGTTGTCTCGAGAGGGGGTGCAGGGCAGAACAAGGGCCAAAACAGAGCACTGACTCACCCCTGATTGTTTGAGGGCATGCTCTGGAAGCTGCCATAGCTATCTGCAATGGTCCACACCTTCCCAAGGGTCTGGGTTCTGACAGAACCAGATTAGCCCAAAACAGTTAAGTGAGGTCCAACCGAGCCGATCTCCTGAGTCCTAAAGCCCCTGCAGTGCCATGCATGATGCTGAGGAGGCTTCCCCCTTTTTTGTACATTATTTCATCAGTCAGTTATAAATACACACATAGACAAACTAAAAAAATATTCATAGCAACAATAACTGGTGTGTATGTTACTGTCCTATACACATCATGGCATATGGTGCTTGTACAGTAAACCTTAAATTAGCTACAGTATGTTGTTTCATTTTGGTTACTGAGATGTTGTGCATTACAGGCTGATGGCACTGTCCTCATGAAGAACGGGATTTTACAGACTGTCATAAACAAAGATGGCACTTTGGCATCATTGTATTTGATCAATGCAAACAGGTATTGTAGGACCACCTGTGACCACCTTTGTATTCACCGCCACTGCATTAACATTTATGAATTAACATCTGTTCCCCCACTCTGTTGGTTTCAGAGAAGCCATCTCCGACAGCTGCCACGGGAACCAGTTTATTATGTTTGATGATGTCCCTCTGTACTGGGATGCTTGGGATGTAATGGACTACCATCTACAGACCAGGTATCAGTCGTTACTGCGTTATTTTCTCACCACGATAAACATAACAATATTTGCATCTTTTGTATATGTGAATTTCAAAAACCTAACCGCAGAACTGATCCTGTAGGAAGCCGGTGTTAGAGGTGGTGCAGCCGGCTCATGTGGTGTCCTCAGATGGGCTCCGTGGCAGGGTCAGCGTCACTCTCAGGATCAGTGATAAGAGCACTATCACACAGGAGATTGTCATGGACGCCATGTGTCCTTACATCAAGTTCAACACAGAGGTAAATTAGAACATTAATGGTATCTTAAGAAATCTCAAAAATCGTTGATAGATAAACAGTTTGTTATGGGAATTTTCCAAAAGCGACCCTTCAATAAGAAAGACTGGATTCAAAGTATCAAAGTTTAAGTTGAATTTATTGTTCTTGTACAAGAAGGAGCATTTAACAGTGCAACACACAAAAGGGCTTACAGAGAAAAAGGCTCCACGAAGAGCCTTGGCGGTTAGTTCTTATACATTTCTAATGGGGTGTCTCGGAAACCTCCCCATAGATACAAGTAACGTCATAACGTCCTTTTCAGTAACCAACAGGATGTTTCTTTGTCTAAATAATACCTCCCTAACCTGTCTCCAACTCCCGAACCATTGTGAATTACTTCAACTTAATTTATAGTTGAACTTAATTTGAACCTGCCAGCCTCAGCAAAACAAAGAGAAAAAGGGGAATGCATACAAGACATGTAAAAAACAGGATATACATTGTATGAATGAAAGACACCTGGACCCCAGTACATTCCTAATTTTTATAACACAGTTGACAACTTCAGTATCCAAGAAATGCATTACATCCTTGAATTTCAGGTGATCTGGGCAGAGTCTCACAAGTTCCTCAAGGTGGAATTCCCTGTCCGAGTACGCAGCGCCAATGCTACCTATGAGATCCAGTTTGGTCATCTGCAGAGACCCACACACAGGAACACTTCATGGGATTGGGCCAGATTTGAGGTACAACACTCTGGAATCAGCTAAGAGTTATGTTCACCATGATGGACACTGATCTCCATACAGATTTGGACCAGAGCTAATGTCCTGTCTTGACCCTGCACTCCTATACAGAAGTAATAATATTGAAATGCTTTGATCGCGGTTTGCTTCTCAGGTTTGGGGTCACAAATGGGCTGATTTGTCAGAGCACAACTTTGGAGTTGCACTGCTGAATGACTGCAAATACGGATACTCAGTCCACAACAACACCATGACACTGTCCCTGTGAGGTTCAGTAAAACAAACAGTTCAGTTATACTAAATTTAAATACTGCTTACATCTAACAGCACGTGTCTTTGTCTTAGATTGAGAGCACCTAAGGCCCCGGATGTCAATGCTGACATGGGGACTCATCATTTCACGTATGCAATCATGCCACACACAGGTAAGATTCAGTTGTTTTTGAATATTATTTCTCATTAGAAACGAAAGTGGAACCCATGTTTTCTTTGAAACAGGATCCTTCCAAGATGCCTCTGTCATCCAGTGCGCATACAACCTCAACTTTCCTTTGAGGTCACTCCAGTGCACTTCTGACGCCGTCCCCTGGAGTGCATTTTCTGTCAACAGCGCAGCAGTCATCCTTGAGACGATTAAACAGGTATTTCTTTTAAGGGCTCCACTTGACCTCCCTTGCCTTAATCCATTAATAGCTGTTTATTCTTTTTACCATAACAGGCCGAAGACAGGAAGAGCGCACTTGTAGTCCGGCTCTTTGAGTCACACGGGAGCAGCGTGACTGCGACTCTCTTCACCACACTTCCAGTCAGGGAAGCCTGGCAGTAAGTGTTCTATTTTTGGTGTTTACTACTGTCTGGCATATTTTATGCTGTATTGTTTTCTAAGAGCAAAACTTTTTTTTTTCCCCCCCTCCGCCCTCTCAGTTGTGATCTCTTGGAGAGACCAGACCAGCCTGCACATACCACATCAGAGGGACTTCCTTTGAAATTCAACCCCTTTCAGATTGTTTCGCTTCTCCTAATCTTGTAGTAATTTAGCAAGCATCACAGTAGTCACAAATCAAATAAACACTATGGGTAGATATTAATTAAATGCATCATCTAGTACTGTTCTATCAAATTGAGTTTTTCATAGAAGACAACTGTGATTACTTTTCAAAACAATAAAGATTTGCAGAACTTTTGTAAAGATGTGTTTTATTTAAAAGTTTTTTAAAAAAGGTATAAAAACAAAACAGTCCCATCATGCCCCCCCCCCTTTTTTTTTTATTTGCCGTTCTGTCTGGTCACTCGCCCACTCCTCCTCTGTGGACCTGCAACAAACATGACAAGGTTACAATTCTTTCAATACTCTGCCAGTGGAAGAAAAAAAAACAAGCTTAATTTTGATAGAATATCACAACCTCCCCAATTCTACTGTTTTATTTCTCCAACACATTTCATTGTTCTATTAACCTGTTAACAAATAAAACTGGAAACAGCTCACCTGCAGCTGTCGGCTCTGCACTACTGCTCTTCCGCCTACGTGCCATTGATCTCTTTTCAAGCTGAGGTGTGTCAACATCCCGGGTGTTTTCCCTCTGCCTCTTTGATTTGGCTTCCTTCGGACGTGCATCCTTTCCTTTCTTTGGTGTTTTGGTCACAATGTCCTGCTTGGTCACAGTTTTCTTTGTTGTTTCAGAGCGACTCCTGGACACCTAATGAATTCAAATTGGTGTAAAGAGTCATGCCTGTAGAGTTGATTTTTTGTCGAGCAGAAGAGTTAGTTAATACCTTTTTCTTATCTGTGTAATCGTGGTCATCTTCTTTCTTTGCCCTCTTTTTTGCCTTGGGTGACTTTGAATCTATTGTGTGAAAAAGACATCACTTTAGTCACAAGCAGTGAATAATTCTCAGATACATTTCTGCTGAAGTTTCATGTAATCCAATAATTACGTACCTTTAGGTGCCATGGGGCCTGGATCTCCCTGAAATTAGAACAGTAGGTATTAGTATCAGTGATATATAAAATCATGTGCCAGAGGTTAAAATACAGGACTGAACTCACTTTGAACCACATTGTTCTGCCATTGTGGTCCCGAATGGATTTCATTCCATCCACAGAGTAACACTGAAGCCATGCCTCAAACTCAGAGTAATCTGCCTTCTCGGGATCATAGCCCTTTCCACCTAATATGTAAGAAAAGGAACTGAATAAGGGTGATGTATTTCACACAAAATAAAAAAAAAACAAAAACAGAATGAGCTGTGTTGCAGAGTGGACAGTTAAATAAATAAATAAATAAATATATATATATATATATATATATATATATATATATATATATATATATATATATATATATATATATATATATATAGTGTGAGAAAAAAAAAAAAAAAAAAAAATATATATATATATATATATATATATATATATATATATATATATATATATATATATCCCACCTAGGTTCACCACCTCCAGAGGAACTGTATGACAAAGTCTCAACAGGTCACCCGACTCCCCTTTTATCCTCTTCTCTTTAACTCGGTTTGAAGTCTGAAGAAATAATGCATTGTTAGAAATGCAATGCATTAAAGGTTAAGCGTTGGGAAAATGTGTGTCTCTGGCCTGGGTTCTTTCACCTTTGTGTCTGCGAGCTCATTTTTCACAGGCTTCTCATCACAGCAATCTTCTGACTCAAGGCTTTCTAGTACATTTCTGGCGGGTACAAAGGGTGGGATGTTCAGCCTAAAAAAAAACAAAAAAAAAAAAACAAGGCTTAAAACCCATTTTGTCGATGAAGAAGGCTCTTTGTTTTTTTTTTGACTGAATCATTATGCCGGGAATGGTGTTTTGGTCATAAGTTTCAACAATGCAACACAAATGACATTGTTCCCCCCACCTCCAATCAGTACTGTAGTTCACAGGAAAAGATTTTAACAGATATTCGAGAAGTGTATGTATTCTTACACATTTGGCCTTGACTCAATAAAACAAGACAACACATTTCTTGTCATTCTTTTGTTTTTTCAAAATTGTCTGAACTTACTGTTTATTGCGATCTAACACTACCAGGCTTCCTGCTCTGTGTATGTGCATGCCTGTGTCCTTTCACTTTATGTTCTCTGTGACCACAAGTTACATTCTAGCAAGTTACTAGAGGTCCAAGTTGACAATGTGAGAACATATACTACTATACTTCTGATACCAAATACCAATGTATGAATAAATGTAACATGTGACCATGGATTGCTGTGGAGTTTTATAAAAGTTAGACTCCATTTTATCACAGTCTATAGACGATTTCCAGATTATTCTCCCACTAAAATAATTGTTTTAAGCTTTTCATTGGAAGTGGATCATCATGTCATGACTGATACCCGATAAGGTCAGGAATCATTGCATCATCCTAATACAGAATGTTATAATGTGTCATCCGAGTAGGTCTGAGGGTTGTGCACTTTGGTCACCTGAAAAGGATTTCAGCCCTCAGGTAGTTCCCGATACCGTTGAAGTACTTCTGATTGAGCAGAACTTCACAGATAGGTCTGTCAAAGGCGCGGTCAGACAGGTGCGATATCACGTTCTCTCTGCAAAATGATTAAGCGGTGAGTGACATGGCGAGGATTTGGTTGAGCAGGTGACACAAGTGACGCTCAGCGATACAAACCTGAAGCTTTTGTACTCAAACATGATGCAGGGCCCTCTGCCAGACTGCCACACCCCACTGGGCTGCCAGCTGCCAAACCGACGTACATCCACAAAGCTCAACACCCTGGAGGGCTTTTCTTTGGAAAAAAAACACAGATGGGCATGTTTGGGGAGCTCATCCTCTGTGGTGAAGCGGAAATAACCCGACATCCCGAAGCGGAACACAATATCCATGGGCTGGTCTGCTTGTCCTGCCTTTACCCTCCGTTTTGGATCATCACTCTTCATGGGTGTCAGCGTTAGTTTCACTTCCTTTCCCCTGGAAGTAGCTGTGATCCAGTACGCCTCACAGGTGAAGGGCACATCAGGACTTTTACTGACCTCAGATTTTCTCACTGCTCCAGTAAACACCACTCCGTTACACATTTCATTCACATAAAGGCTGGCCAGGTGGAGCTCTGGTCCCTCCGGCATTTTGATGGAACAAAAGAAGCTTTGCTGCAGATGGAGAATGTTTTAAAAGATTATTAGTGGTTGTAAAATAAATATTAAAATACTTTTAGATCAGAAAAAAATAGAGAATACTTTGAAGCAGCTTTTAGGCGGTGATGCTGGAAAATAGAATGAACAACTGAGTGATAGTTTCTATAATTACTTGGAGTTTTCATATTTTACTCAAACATCTTGATTCATGTTCATGTTTTTCAAAGACTGGTGGGATGACCGTTGGGTGGACCCGTGACCTCAGAATTTCAAATCCTGAAAACATGAAACATCACTGCGCAACCTCAGACACACAACAAAGCACATCTTACCACAAAAAAACACACCCAGACCTACAACAATACACAACAGTGATTTATAGACAAAACATGAGATATAGCAGTGCTTAAAAACATTACACACATCCAGCCACAGACTGCACAATATGACACAGCTGGCCTTCAGTGTCCTGAGTGTTTGTTCATCCAGTCTGAACAAACCATTGTGTTTCTGCACTGCACAGATCATGATAAGGGGGGAAAGCACGGGCAAGTACAGTACTGAGTACACTGAGGACTGAAAAGGTCCAGAGGTGGCGTTTTCATTGTGTTGCATAGAGGAATGAAGGGGCCAACAACTTACCCAAACCAGGAAACAGACGTCAGCTGTGATAAACTCGTCACGTTAACAGACTCAAACTACAATAATATAAACTAAGAAGTTTGTCGGATTCCTTTCTCCTCTGCAGGGCTGACACAATGAGCAGACACGGTACTGACCACAAGGCTTTCAAAATATGCATGTTACCAAACACGTTGGGTAACGTTTATTTATCCACACGGAGATATCGCGAGATCTCCAGGCTCTCCAATCTCGTTGCTTATGTGCTGATATTTTTCACGTGTTTCTCATCTAAGCTGTTATTTTTTTTGTTATATCCTCCAATAATTCATTGAAAGCAACGAAATTTATTTAAATCTATTGCCAGTATACATTTGGTGGTAGGAACCAATGACGGAACACAACACGAGCACGCCACACCACAAAGCATTGCATGCTGGGATATGTAGGCCCCGGATATGTTTCTCATTTTATTTTGTTATTTCTAAGCATATGAAGGTAAAACACAAATTATTGACAGAATTCAAAATACGTGAAGTAATATACAATATTTTACAAAAACAGTCCATTTTTGTTTCAGTGATGAATCAACCAATCTGGAAACATTTCCATCAATTATTGCTAATGTGGTAGAAAAATGAAACTAAATATCAGTGAGCTGAGTTCTTGACATGACCTTTGAACTGACATACAAATATTATCCTGTACAAGGTGTAAATGCGGCACTTTTGGCAACGTCATTTGCGTCCAGCTCTTGATCGGACTACAATGTCCGATTTCATTATCCGTCATTCACTGCAGTGCATTCATCATTGCCTGGGCCTGTTTGAGCTCTGCAGAAACACGAAGGGGAAAATAATTAACACATAATAATATGACTGACACAGCATAATTCTGGCTGAGTGAGAAACGAACTAACAGTGTTGACAAAATGCTGAACTAACCTGCAAGCAGGACTCTGAACTTGTCAGCAGACACAGTAACGACAGTTGTTTCTGAGGAGCCTGACACTGCTCCTTGTGCCTGCAATTTAAGCTGAATCACTGGTTCATTCACCTCCCGCAGTTCACTGGAGCTCAAAGTGTAATCAACGCGCCAAGACACAGCGTCCAGACGCCCCACTGAAATTCATTGCAGAGCAGACTTAAGGGCACCACTTAGTCAGCAACAACACAGAAAACAACACATCAGTGATGTTTGTCTTCTTCTTTTAAAAAGACAAGTTAGACAGAAATACTTACACCTCAGGCTCGTCTCCCTTAGTTTGTCTTGTAGCGCAGAGTGCTTGTCTTCATATGATTTGCAGAGCCCCGTTGTGTGCTCTAAAAGAATGGAATGAATGTGAATGTGTGTGTGTGTGTAATTAACAGTCAAGCCTAGATTTATTTTAAGTGCAGAATCACATGAAAGTGTTAGCAAAGTAAGACATTAATGCAGCATCAGTCGATCAATACAACAATAAAGTTAACTGAAAACTAGCTTACATCTATCACATAAAGTGGATAACTTCACACCAAAGCTGCAATGCACCACAAAACTGGGGTCCACTCACCATTGACGCAGACGTTGCATATAAATGCATCAGCAAACTCCACCAGGGTGGATGCTGGGAGGCATTGTGACCAGTCATCATTGTCCACAATGCACCACACACACACCGGGGTGGGTGGTGACCTTTCGTCATTGTCTACACTGTACCTTGAGTTGAGTTTTATCATACTCAAGTTGCACAACGAACAATGATGCAGTAAGCTAAAAACAACAACACAATAGGCTGTGATTTGTGAGATCTATGTTCTGGAAATGAGGCGATTGTTTCTGTTATTGCCCATTGTGCGTTGGCTCACAGGAGTTAACACTAACTTTCAACTGCAAGACAGATTTATTTAAGTAATTTAAAAGGATTTACTTTTATTTTGGTCCAAGTTTTGCTGTTTGCTGTTGTTCCTATTTTCTCTATGTTAAAATGTGGTTACCTCTGATGGCAACAGTTGGTTACCAGTTACTCAAAATGCCTGCCAACAACCCCTACTGCCTTGCTCCGGCCTTTCGTTGTCTGAGAGTGTCTGTATTTACTAAAAGCAAAAGCTTTAGTAAACACAGATGCTACCTTAGATATTACAAGTAGTTAAAGAAATTAGTCAGATGGTTCTTCCCACCTTTGTTCTGTTGTAATCCCTTTCTGTACTAGAAGTCTGGAAAGAGGTCGGTGCATGTGTGACTAGAATATTCAGCACAATCATCATTTTTACATCAAACACAGGGAACCAGAGTGGACTAACCTTTAGGCAGACCCAGTTGCTGCAGCTCACTGGACAGAGATTCACTGTCAACGTCATGTTTTGCCGCGCTGGACAAAATGAAGCTGAGCACTGCCACACTAGCTTTGATGTCTCCGCTTTCTGCAAGATGGATTAATATCATGAATGCATCTTATATAAGAATAAAAGGCAATGCAGGTGTGACAATGTGTATGAGTTAGATTTAAATGCAGCACGAGTGGTAGTGGAGTATAACTAGGTGCATTTACTCAAATACTCTTTTGATGCACTTTCAAAGTTTTGATGTAAAAAAGAAAATAAAGAGGTTAGACTTTGCTTTGTGATTAATAATAAAAATTAAAAAGCTCAGGCTTAGCACCAACACATTTCAAGCCTCCTTAGCCTCACTACATTTCAGAGGCAATTATTCTGTAGTAAGGGCAGTAGTAGCTCAGTCCATAGAGACTTGGCTTGGGACCGGAGAGTGGCTGGTTCAAGTCCAGTATGGACCAAAGTATGGAAGGTGGACTGGTAGCTGGAGAGGTGCTGGTTCACCTCCAGGGCACTGCCCTCAACTGCTCGCAGGGTGCTGCTCTGTCCACCACCAGTCATCCTTGAGGGATTAATAAAATATCCCTTCTGCTTCTTCTTCTGCTTTTTTTTACTCCACTACATTTAACTGAAAGCTATAATTACTGGTTCCTCAGCAGATCAAGATTTTACACACAAAATGAGCTTATAAAAAACGATGCACTGTTGTATATTTAACCCTTTTTACCTGTTTAAAGCAGACTCCCATGACCTACTACAACAGTCAAATGCTAATTACACTATAGTAATAATAATAATAATAATAATAATAATAATAATAATCATTAATACACAGTATGTTGTTCTCTCTTTATTTGTGATGGGCTATTTCTATACTGTGGCAATCACAGTATAGAAATTCTTCCCCCACTAAATGCCAGTGTGAGGGAGACTTACCAAACTTTGCATCTGCAGTGAGCTTTGCCACCTTATCATACTAAAAAGAGAGAAGAAGAAGAAGCACTGATCAGTGTGAGTGTGAGCTGTGCATATAAGAGCGATCATATGTTACATACTGTTAAACTCTTACATCAATGCCTTCCCCCAGCAGGTCCTTCAGCACTTGAGCACAGAGGAGCTTCATTTTGACACTTGACTGTTACATTAGTGAGACAGAGGACACACGTATTACTTTAATATATAACACGCTACAATCTGCTTCATTGCTTCAAGTGTTGGACCTTTATGGTTACTCACAAGCTTAGCTAATGTGCTAATTTCGGCAAGTACCCAGTCTGGACAGTCCAGATCTCCACAGAAACGGAACCTCTACAAAAGACAAGACATTACATGAGTGTGGTTTACTGAAGGGTAACGATACTCACTCCGTAAATACTCTAACGCTAACATTTACATTAGCTTTCCATCATTGGACGTCACTAGCCTAGCCTGCTAGCCTCCTAAAAGCCGGACTAAACATCGATAGTGTTGAGGTAAACCATTAACTTGACATTTAAAAACAACTCGACTGAAAAGTGCTGTAAACAAACCGGCGTCTTCAATAAGCGAATTATAGTTAAATAACACATTTATTGAAAGTATTTACCATAGTTGTAGTCAGCTGAGGAGCTGCACAGAAACAGGAAGAAAGAGTCTGGTTCCTCACATCCGATTGGACGACGGAGGGAGGGGGCGGGGCCCGAAGTTGCCATGCTATAATAATAATAATAATAAGAAGAAGAATAGAAAAGAAGAAGGAGAAGAAGACTTTTGTGCTTTGCAGTAAAAGCAAATAATAAAATCAAAAAAAAACCCAGATATAAGAAAGAAATGGAAAACAACATAAAATAATTCAAATAGTTACAACAAATGCCACCGGCTAAGAAAACAATAGCCTAACTTCTAACTAACAGTAAATATCCGACGTTACAGTAGAAATAAACATATTTACAGTCTGAACAAAACAAGAATTGAAATTCTCAAAATCAAGCAAGTCTAAAACCTACAGGTGACTAATGGATGGCAGCAAGTATAGATATGATGTGGTCTCCTCTCTTAGCAGGAGTTAAAAGCCTGGCAGCAGCATTGTGACAAGTCTTTGATGCCTGAATGAAGTGTGCTGCAGTAGTCAAGTCTGGAAGAGATAAAAGCATAGCTGACATTTTCTTAAACTACGGCGGAAAGGAATTTTCTGATCTCGCCCTAAATGAGGTAACATTAACTAACAGCAATTTGCAGCAATTTTCTATACTGTTTATCGGGGACCTCTGTAAGTCAGAGAGAGAGAGTTGATTTGCAGCAGTCAGAGAGCATCGGACGGAAAACCAGAAGATATTCCTTAATAAAATGAAATAGTTAGTGGTGTAAAGTGCATGTACTTCTCACGGGTGATTGTATTTGGTGCACAAGATTACAAAGCCGTGGAATAACAGAAACACCATTCATCTGATTATGCATCAGTGTAGCTTCAAAATGAATGAATCTGTTATTTTATGCTAGAAAAGTTACACAATGTTTCTTCAAGTATCTCAGTCAGGCAAAGTGGGAAACGAGGTCAACTGAGCATCAAATGACAGCTCTAATTAAAAAAATAACACCTACACTGTAAAATGGCTACAGAGGATTTCACAGCCAAATTTTACAGTGCACGTTTCAGCATCTTCCTCTAACATTATTAAGTAAGGCTACCAGACTAGAGGAGAGATTACAAATGATACATTAATTCTGTTTGGGGGTTCAGAGATCCCAGCTGTGAAATGTTTCATATGCTGTACGTGTTACAAATCTATTGCACATGAAGGAATGTATAATATAGGCGTTGACATTGTAGTTAACCTGAGAGGCCTCTCTGCACACTTGGCATGATTTATCTAAGGAGGCTCTGGGTACCCAGAAGATAAGATGCACAACCTTGAAGATGTTCCGGCTCCCCTGATAATATTGAATGAAACGACATTGACCAAGACTTACCCACATAGTTTTGCCTTCCAGGAGGAAACAGGATTATATATGCCTCTGTATTGTTGTTGAGAAACTGTAGGTCAGTGGTCAATGGTGAGGACAGGAGGGAAGAAAGTGTTCAGGAGCCTCTGATGTCTTATGCTGTAACATTTATTAACATTTATTACATCAGAAGTGCCTGAGTAGCGAACTTTCCTCTGATATAAGGTTTGTGTTGTAATGAACATTTATTCAAATCTGGACAGCTGAAGCTCATCAAGTTTGTTATCCTATTTCTCAAAGTGAAGACTGAACAAGTTCAAGTTCTGTTCAAGTTCTGTACATTGGTCATTAGTCTACAAACAGGGATGTTTACTCTTGGTTGTCCGACATTATTATCTGACTCCGTAGAGGCTTCTTCATTATGTGCGTATCTTTTGTGTCTAGGGAGTGAGATAGTCCTATCCTCTGACCTTGGCTGCCATAGCTATAAGGAGGATGGTGCCTGCTGTTCTAAACAGGAGCATACAGCTGCTTTGTTTCTCAAGGAGAAGATGTCAGTGTCCCCATAACAATCTAAGATTTAACAATATCGCTACAGTGACCTCAGGACTGACCCTTTGTAACACCCATATGTGGCATGCTAGTACACATAATTCCCTCACAAACAGAATACAAAGTACTTTGCAATGTGCAAGTTTATGTGCTGGTATAAAAACATTTTGTCATTGAACAACTTTGCTAAAAAGCCAAAAACAAAACAAAACAAAAAAACATGTAGCACTTTGTGTTAATGTTTATATATACCATACATATTGAACAAAACTGTACAATTGGAAAGAAAATGTCAGAGGAGTTGATTTCCAATTAGGAAAACACATTTGTGTTATATATTTTTATTATTATTGTCTGTTAACATCAGTGTTACTGAGGCATATTATTAAATCTATACCTGTTTTTATGACCTATTGCCTGGTTTAACAGTTTTAAAGTTAAAACTTCTGTTCTCATATTAGTTCTACTTCATGCATCCACAGACCTAGACCGTGGTGGGGAAACACGGGGGAAATGCAGGGCCCCATTTTAACCGTCTTTCACTTCTTACTGCTGTCGAAATAACACAGAGAGACTGCTGAGTTCGCCTTGAGACCCCGTACCCGGTATTTAACTGTAACTATAACCTACACGGTGCAGTCCCTAAGAGTAGCCTGCTTCCCTCTCTGTTCCTCCGCTGTTGCGCACATTGGCTCTGCAGCTCACTCACGATCGCTTGGCCACTCACACTTTACACACCGCTCTATCCCACAATTGAGCTGCTCTTATAATACAGGTATTGTTGTTAAATGTTTAATTTCATGCCAATCTGTCATGGTCAGCCAGCGCTGAAGCTACTGCGGAAACAGGATTTGGAGGTGTCGGTTGCGCAGGTCTGGGAGGAGGGAGCGAGTGCCGCTCACACTGCTCAGATGCATGGGATTAACGGACATGACCAGACCAGACGCAGAATGAAGCGTTTTTTAAGCATTTATATTTGGCATGTTGTGGATTATATGCTAGTCCTTAGTGTCGGTTTGAAGGAGACACCGACTCTTGGATCTAAGGATAGTCCTAGAGTTCTCATTGAAGGTAACATTTTTTCATCATCACGACTTGATTAAAAAATGATTTTACAATGTTTTAGATGTATTCATTGTCCAGACTTTTAGAAACATCGAGTTCATTCCTCGTTGTCCACAAATTCTTTGGATTTGATGTCATTGGCATAGCTCAGTCAGACTTTGAATAACATCCTCCAGGTGTAAAATATAATGTCACCTTTCTTCCACCCACAGATGCGGTCAGTGTCGGGTTTGAATACCCAGTATACCAGAACCACACTGTGCTCTTTTATCATGAAGCCTCTGAGGAGATGTACGTAGGAGGGACTGATTTTGTATTCAAATTTGATGTGGATAACAATCGTATTATAGAGGTGGGTGTTGAATAGATTTTTTTTGGTGTGTTTTGTATGTTGTTGTTTCACTGCAGTTTTGCTGTTTGCTCCCAGCTTGATTTCTGTGTGGCTCATTAAGGATGACAGTGACATCTGTGAGGCACTGGGCTCTTGATAATGACAATAATACGCTGTACTGTAGCAGATGGTAGACACAGAATGGCCTTTCAAAACCAGCTAAGCTGTATGTCAGGAGCTGCTGATTAACAGCAAAACAGCCAATCAAGTCCCCTTTTTGCTGTGTAGTGGTGCATTTTTATTTAAATGGAAAAATGCTTTCTTTGCCTAATATGATTTTCATTTATGTTTATACCTTTTCCCTCTTTTTTCCTCTTTCCTGTCCTACCAAACTACCTATTATAAGTTCCAACAAGTACTGTAATACATGACATTGTGGTGGTGAAGACATGTCAGACCCTGATGATGTACAGACGTTTCTGTAATAACATTCATTTCAATCAATTATCTTCAGAAAGAACCAATGATGGGCTAATGATTAGTGGCTGTTTTCCAAGAACCCCGAGTAAATGCGACCTCAGTTCTTACTGTAAGACAGACATAGATCTTCATTTCACTAATGGGTTGAAGCAGCTGAACATAATCTTGAGTGAAACAGATTGTTGAATAGAGTAAACCTGAGAGAGAAGCTCATCCTGCTGTCCGAAACATTATGCAATCATTAAAAATATTGGGAGTGGCTGTTAGTGCCAGCATTCGTTGATAAGTTTTTGTTGATTTGTTAGGAGGTGATAAGGACTGTTTGAAATACCCATTTTCTATTCCTAATGTCTTGTTTGAAACGACCCTCAAGTGAAAACTTTTATTATTAATTATTATCTACCAATCTGTGTCGCCTGCAGAACTTTTCTCTGAAAACAACAGAGCAGCAAGAGTGTCAAGAGGTTAGTAACGTGACAATGATGGCTGATCATAAATGACTGCAAATTTGAATAAAATCTAAACTCATTTCTGTGTTATCACATAGTAAAACAGCCTCTGTGTTGCAGGACCCCTGTGAAAACGTGATCACCGTGATTGAGAAGTTCCAGGACAGTCTGTTTGTCTGCGGAACAAATGGACACAGACCACAGTGCTGGAAGCTTGTGAGTGTTTCCATATGTCACTGTATATGTGCTGCACTTAATGTCACATCTGTGTGACATACTGCCGTTTTTGTGGCTAGTTAACCTTACAGGCAACAGCACGGGAAGCTGATTAAAGCGTGGAGTCTCTTGGCTGTGGTCCTGATTAAACTTTAATTAGCAACCTGTTTGTAATTTTAGAAGGGTGTTAGGTTAAGGGTGGTATCTTTCCATCACAGGTGCCGTAAACTAATTATCATACTATCATGTTGACTTCTGGTCCACAGTTTTCCTCAGTGAACAATCACTCTCATGACATAATACCAAGTTTGGAGGGGACAGGCATCTCTCCAGTCTTGTATACACAGAACTCCTTGACTCTCACACTAGGTATGTTAACTACAGCTTCCTGCTCACTGTTTTTGATGCACCACCAGGATACAGACTTATGTAACTGTGCCAAGTAGTGTGCGGTGTGCATTTTCACATAAACATACTCAATAATTGAACATCCTTTTCATCCCTCCGCTATTTTTAGAGGGCGATCTTTATTCAGCAGCGCCTTTGCACGCCGATGGAAGTTCATTACAGTTCAGAAGAAAAGCTGGCAGCAGAAATAACGTCTGGATGTACGACAAATGGGTCTCGGGTGGGTGAAAAGTTTATTGCAATTCATGATTTATGATGAATACTGTAAGTCCGTTAGTACTGTCACGCGACAGTACACCAAATGAAACGAGATCCCATAAGCGTTTTAAAAAACATAAATATCACTGCTGATCCTGCATGAAAATTGTGCACCCTGTGTTGTTCTGTGCACTTCACTGGACAGCTTGATTATCTTTTGTTTTGCTTTCATCACATATAGTTTTGCTTACATGACGCTGTCCTTGTAACCAGAGAGTAAGGTAAACATCTCCTTTTACAGAGCCCACATTCATCTCTGCATCCTGGGTGAAGCAGATAGGAAACCCTGACGATGAGAAGATTTACATCTTTTTTCGCGAAAAGAACTCGGACAACAACCCAGAGGCAGACCCCTGGATATCGAGGGTTGCCAGAGTTTGTAAGGTACGCTGGACACAGTGAAGCTACTCAGGTCACTCATGATTGCTCAAGTAAATCCCCCCCAAAACCTCTTAAGCTCAGCTTCAGTGATCAAGCTTACAGCCATACCAGTTGTATTGAGGTAACATGGAAGGTAGATTCCACTCACATAGACTCCAGTAGATAAATTGTTTTAAAAATGTTTGTAGTTATAAACGTAAAATGAGTTTTTTTTTTCCTTCTTGAGAAATAGAACAAGTTATATTGCTTAATGATGATACTGACTTTAGTTTAGGTGAGGATGATTCAGACAGTGTTTCAATCTGTGACTCAACTTAGATCAAGGCACTACCACATAATTTTGATATGAAGTAATGTCAAGTAACGCCAGGACCATATTCCTATTATCAATGCAAATATGTTTTATTAGAAAGTTTTACCTGCTTTGGTCTGATTGGATGAATGCACCCAGCATGGTCTTTGGGAGGTATTAAAAATAGTATACCAGTTAAAAAAGCAAGGTGCTTTCGATCACATCCCATGATCATCACCGGCAGATAAAGTTTGCCCAGTTGTCGTGGAAAACTAGACGTTAAAATCAATCATGCAGAAAGTCTGTGTTCACATTCATTAGATTACATTATATTAATATATTCAATAGATTTAGCATGATATTGTGGCACACAATTACTTTCTTCTTTTAGTTAATATTAGAATAAACAGAAATTGTGGGACACCTCAGCAAACATGAAAAATTAAATTGAACGTTACATGTTAATGCTGCTGTGTCTCCTTTGCCAGGAGGGCAGAACAAACTGCTGTTTGACATCAAATAGACGCTTGATGTTTGATGTCAGGTCTGTTTGATGTTGACTCTAATCTTTGTTTCTCCCAGGAACAATGGTTAAGGCCAGCCACTATTTACAGTTGTATGATGAGAGCAGGCCGCATTTTGATGTGCTAATATTGGCTCATGGATAATATGATAGGATAGGACATTAATCATTTACTGGCACAGTGCTATAAAACAAAGGGAGCTAAAAGTATAGTGGGCAAAATGACTAGGGATTAAGAATCTGAAATACTATTGTGATGACACAGTCTTTTCAGCATCTTTGTTATTTGAGATCTGCATGGAACGAGGCTTGCCCTTAAAGCAGTTAGGTGTTTTGTTCCTGATATCGCGGTTCACTTAACAATAGTCCTCTCAAATAACTCAAATAACACTTTATACATTTCGGTTTGCAAGAAAAGTGAAAGAGCGTCTTCTTGGTGTAACATATCATTATCATTTTGCAGGTAGATGAAGGTGGATCAAAGCGATTCTTCGCCAACATGTGGGCAACTTTCCTCAAGGCCCGACTTGTCTGTGGGTTTCCAGAGGAGTCATTGTATTTCAATCGTCTACAGGATATTTATGTGATGGGCGCTGAGGATTGGCATGACACGAGAGTCTATGCCCTTTTCACAAGCAGCTGGTTAGACATTTTCACTTCCTTTGTTTCCACCAACTAAGCAACACCATGAGCAAGTTGTTAGCCGGGTGAAATGGAATAGTAGGAAGTCACGTTCTAGCAGTGCATGTAAAATTTAAAACTAGAATGAGTCACTGAAGCAGGAGGTTTTTCTAGTTCACATTCATTTCTTTTTATAATGACCTGCTTTAGTTTAATTTGTTGAAAGAACTTTGCACCTGTTGGCTCGTGGTCTGGGGGTTAAACCTCGACGTGACCTCTCTTTAGTTTTCTGTGCCATGCAGGTGTTTCCTCTATAACTGTGGACCAAGTGTAAAAGGTCTTTTCAGTTAATTATCAAACTGTGGTGGGACTAACTTGACATTATTACGTGAATAATAAGGAAACACTGGTGATATCCCCCACAGTTGTGGTCTTGAAATAAATCCAGAGTCCTGTTTGTCTGAGACCAAGACAAGACCGAGTAAAAAATACAGTTGTTGTGACTACCAAAAAGAAACTTGATTCACTAATGGTGGCTTGAGAATTGTTCTTCACTCGGTTTCAGGCAAAAAAAAAAAAAAAAAAAAATACTGTGCAAAGGTTTCTTCTCTTTTGGGTGAGGTTCCCATTTATTGCAAAAATAAAGAAATGAAAAAACATGGCCATGACACGAATCTAAACTAATGACTAAATTCAAATGCTGCTCTTAAGGTTACTTATTGTAATAGTTCTTGCATTTTCGCAGTCTTCACGATTACACCCATACATTGAGTGTTCACTTCCTTTAAGTCTCACATTTTCATGAGAGCACTTTGTGTACTTAAAATGTCACTAAAGAGACATGTTCAAAACAGGATAGTTGCAATCAAAGCAGCAAGGGCGTAGCAATCCTCACTTTTGTCCCTTGTTATGTGTCAAGCTATATTGCCAAGGGAGCTGTTCCCCTTGACCAAGCCTCTGAAAAGTTGGCAGGGTGGCATAGCAGGTCATCCATTAATCAGAAGATTGGTGGTTCGATCTCTGGCTCCTCCAGTCTACATTGTATGCAAGATACTGAACCCCCAGCTGCTCCTGAGGGCAGTGCCATTGGTGTGTGAATTATTTAGCTCCTTTCTGATTTGTATGGTAGCTAGTGCTGAACAGCTAAATGTGATATGTAGTGTAAAAGCACCTTGACTGTCCAGAAGACTAGAAAGGTGCTATATGAATCTATCTACCTTTTATTTTTGAACTGGGAATGGAATATTTCTATGTAAAATGGAGGGTTTGCCATTTTTTCAGTCAGATACACAAAGTTTGACTGATGGGAATCTGGTATCACTGCCAGTACCACACCCATTTGGCCAATCTGTTGGAAGTTATGTACAGTAGTTCTCCATTACGCTATGCCAAAAATGATCTTCTACACAGACAAACAGAATGAGGCAATCACCACTATGGTAGAAGCAATAACTAACATGCAGATTAACGTTTTTTGTGCTAACTTTACTTATCTTATTTCTCTTCTAGGAACTCCACAGCAGTGTGCATTTATTCAATAGTACAAATTGAAGAAATATTTCAGAATTCAACCTACAAGGGTTACAATAAAAACATCCCCAAACCAAGGCCAGGAGCGGTAAGGATTTGTTTTGTTGTGGTGTTTCTGTGCAGAGAATAATGCTTCCTCTAAGGGATTTATTTTTGCTTCCAACTTTCTTATGCATTCAAACATTTAGAGTTGTTATTCCACTGCACATGACACATCAGGCATATTAACGACATGGGTGGAACATGGAAAATGTGCGTCTGTCCATACCCTTCAGCCCTGTCGCTGAGAAACCAAAGGGGCCCCCCAAACACAGATTTGCAGGATTTCCTCTTGTTGTAGCTCACAGTTTTAGTTGCCATGTGACTATGTTTAGTAAAGAAAACCACCCATGCCTTGCCTACTATTTAGCTTATAACTTGAGAAAATGTTTGACTTGTTTTTAAACAGAGCCTGTCAGAGCCTTCCTATTTTGTATGTGTCCTACAAACATTCAGGTTATCCTTTTTTTCCTACTTGGATGCAGGCTGCTTTTACTGTAACTAAAAAAAAAAAACACGTGTCCATGTATTTTTCAGTGTGTAAAAAACAGCAAAAGCCTGCCACTGGAGACTATCAGTGTTGTGAAGGATTACCCAGAAATGACTGACTGGGTTCACTCCGTGGATTATAAAGCTCCATTTTATATAAGTAGCAACAACTACACCAAGATAGCTGTGGATCGAGTCCAGGCAGCTGACCAGAATATGTATAACATCCTACTTCTGTCCACTGGTATGTTCTAGTTGGAAACAATTACACAGTTCACCGCATGTGGTTGTTCCCTGTTTTGCTATTCTTAAATTGTGTTCCCATCTGGCTTGCTGTTTAATTTGTCTTGTCACTAATCTCTGCTGGGAACAATGGGCTAAAAATGTACACTATCAGTCCTAAAATAAAAATGTTTCAAATATCTGTTTGTTTCTTGTTCCAACAGATTCTGGGAAGATCCATAAAGTGTTAGAGGCTGGGTCTGAACCTTTCATCATCTCTGAAACACAACTTTCCAGCCAGTCTGCCATCCAATCAATGAAACTGGACTCCAAAAAGGTATAGCTCATTACTAAGTCCCATTTTAAATGCGCATTGCAGCGTTCTCAGTGGTGTTTCTCAGCATCAGAGAAATAAGATTTCTCTCAGTTTATTATCCTCAAGGTGCACTAATCAATATTTTTATATTACCATTTGTTGTGCTGCATCAAAGGAGCCAAAATAATGTTCGATGGATCATAATGAAATTACGTCTCTGTCTGTCTTTGCTCAGAAAAAGTTAGTGGTGGGTTTTTCAGAGAAGATTTCTATAGTGGACCTCCAGAGATGTAAAGAGTACAACAAATCCTGCGAAGAATGTGTTCTGGCCCGAGACCCGTACTGTTCCTGGACGGAGTCCGGATGCACCCCAACTGTCCCGTAAGTGTGGACAGCGTTCATACCAAGATTCTTTCATAGAGTTTTTTTTTTGTACAAAGCCTTTTCATATTACAAGAAATTACAGTCAATAATATTGAAATAGTTGCATGTTCTTTTGAACACTGGAAAAAGCAAAAAGCAAAGAAAAATGTTGGATGAAACCTGATTTGTTTTTTGTTCACAGTGGAGGAATTCAAAATATCATGAATGGGGAAATAAGTGTGTGCCCTACAGGTAACTATTAATGACACTGCTATACTACACACTTGCTAAAAGCTCAAAACATTTTGGTCACATCTCTATTCTGTCTTTCTAGCCATTCCATCAGTAAACCGGAAAAAACGGGAGACAGTTGTACCAGCACCAGTGGACATGAGGACAGTTTACTCGGTCCCCCGAGATGTCCCTTTCTATCTGTCCTGTCCTATAAACTCTTACCATGCTGTCTACACCTGGAAGCATGGAGGCCAGGAAAGCCCATGTCTGCAAATGCAGTCTAATTGCCTTCACCTCATCCCTGCCATGGCACAAGAGGACTATGGCAACTACGAGTGTGTTTCAGAGGAGAAAAGCTACTCAAAAGAGGTGAAAAAGTATCAGCTTGCAGAGCAAAAGATCCCAGATCCAAACAGAAAGATTATCATTCACAAAACGAATGACGGATCAGCTGTTGTGCCGCAAATATCTGTTAGCCTTGGACTGACTGTAGCAGTTATGGGGATATTCAGATAGCTATATAAGCTCAACACTTTCTTGTTTTGGCCTTGCCATTGCTCAACAGGCCAGGACACAGGCAGCAGACAGGAAATCCAAGCTTGCAGAAAAAAAAAAGACCACATAGCTACCACAAAAAGGTGTTCTACAGGAACAAGCTCTGGCCATGTTTATTTTTAGAAGAGAAACGAGAACAGGAAGAGGTCAGTGTGATGAAAGGAGAAACCAGCACAACCGGTCAAGCACAGAGCACCACAGATGTTCTGAAGAGGCATGTTGGTCTTGATGGGTCAGCTGTTTCATTCCATTGTTTCATTGAGGTAGTGTATCTTGGCTTTTTTGGACGACCAAAACAGCGCAAGGGTGTAAGAGGTTCTCTGAAGGAATTCGTTTGATGGTAACAAAGGCTCAGTCTGAAAGACTGTAACCCTCAAACCAAACCACACCTTTAAGATGTGATCATGAGAGCATCTGGTCAGTAAGTAGGTGGGGTGTAGTCGCAGTGTGTAGTATGCTCATATTGAGGCCAGCTCTTTGGTACATTAGAGATCACGAAAACGGAGCGTTCCTGTGTAAATTCCTCTGTACTCACCTCAGTGCACAAAAGACAGACTGTTTGTACAAGAAAGTTTAGGGGAAGGTGGAGGCACCTTGCCAAGGACCCTCGGAAGTTCCTTGTTTTTCTCAACTCCCCATGTTATGACCAAGCTGGTGCAGTGAAAGGAAGTAAAATAAAATCAGTTGTATTTAGGAAAACAAAGAAGGAAATTGGAGTAATTAATGTACGACAAAAGGAAGTGAGTTAAACTGAGAGGGAAAATTAAGGCGAGCGGATGCTGTTCTTACCAACAATCAGAGTCTCTGCTATCTAAAGGAAATCAAAAGAAAAATAAAAAACTCACCATTGAACTATTGTTACACAACCATTAACAGAGAGAAACAGCACACCTAAGCCTAAGTGCTTCTAAATAAAATGTATGCACTCAGTAAAATTAACTACATCTGGCCCAGTCTCCAGGTAGCAACAAAATATCTCAACGAAACATGATAATTCGGTACAACAGAGGCAAGCTCAACACAAAAAACAAGCTAACTTATTCAGTTGGGGCCTATCAGGGAATGCAGCAGCCTTAACACTTCAACTCTTGTCACAGTCGGTGATGAAAAATCTTTGTCTGACCTCTGAAATAATAAGCACATAGCACCTTTGTCTTTGCAAAAGTACAATATTAACTGCACTATTAGCACCGCATTCCAGGTGACACTTTGTCAGACATTTGTAGGTGATTGAGGTTTTATGAGTCACTTTTCTATTTCTATTAAAGCAAGACCATGTAACTTAACTCAAACCAGTAGCCACTGTTTCCGCTACAGACAAATAAAGGGACAATGCTAAATGCTACTACAATACAGTTCTACAGTAGTAAAGGGAGAGAACCGGCTAGATAATGTCCATCATAGACAGAATCGAGCAGTGTTTCACAAGTTACTTTGTCTCACTTTAAACAAGAAATTGCTTTTTGAAAGATTACTAATCTAAATATATTTATTGTTTAAATAGCATTTTGGTACAAGCGTGAGCTCTATTTTATTATTAAATCTTTATTTCCTTCATAGTGTTTTTTTATACTTGTAATATGGCTCATTTCAGACTAAAATGTATATTTTTGCATAAAGATTGCTTGGAAATATGAGACTATGATTATGAAATGAATAAGAATGTAGCTGAAAATACATAACAATGACACCAAAAGGGAAGATAAGGTGGAATAATCTGAGTTTAACCTACTCCTCCTTCATTTGTTTTATATGCAGCTTTTTTCTTTTTATTTATATATTTATTATTATATTATAACTGTATGATCCTTATTTACGATCCTGTATCTCATAAACCATTTGTTTAATATCCATGAATGTATGTGAATGAATGAATGAATTAATTAATTAATGTGGAATCAATAAAATGTATCTTATCTTATTTTTTTTTTCTAGACAGATGAAAAGGAGCACTCATATGGTAATTTACTGTATGAATAATCCTCTGTGGCTCAGTAAAAATATTACTATATAACAGAAGACTCATAACAGTGTTCAGAAGGAATCCACTTGTAAGTGGTTTCAAGAAAGTCATTTATTCCTCCTGAGTAGGTCATGCTTTCATTAGACAGTAAACCACGTGTGGTCTGATCACAGTGCTAAGGATCTTTTGTTTAATCTGTCTTATTCCTGGATCTAAAGTCTCCACCCTGCTAATGACGAACAATTGAGTACATCTTGTTTGCTGGAAGAGAGGAAATAACAACACAGCTTTATACTGTATATCTGCGGCCATCATCCATGATTCCTGTTCCAGAAATCCATGAGAATTCTTCAGCGGTTTCATTTTAGGTCCAAGATGAACACCCAGATTACACACCTACATCAAACAGTCATCTCATTATGTTTGTAACCGAACCCTGCTGTTATTGTGTCTGTTTGTGAGGACTGCTTATCATCCTCAGGACAGCAAAGTATTTACTTTCAGAACAGCGATGACTTGCCGTGGTATAAAGCCAAACACCACAAGTTGTGTCAGCTCTTTTCACCTGAGGTTTCAACCGACCTTTGACAGTTTTGTTTTCCCGGCAGTGCAGAGCACAGTTTGAACATAGCTGAGCCACTGTAAAAGTGTTGGGCTGTCAGATAAATTTAATGAAGATTATGGAGTGTCTGGCTTAAGCTGCAGCTGACCTGACACCTGAACTGACAGCTAAGTGGCGTGTGCACCTGCTCTGTGGGCTGCTGCTAAGAAAGTTACTCCTGGCCCAGACAGAGACGTAATACAGTATGTGTTTACACAGAATTATAATTAACGTAATTTGTTTTGTCGGCATGAGTCATTGCATGAGCCACCCTGTATTAGTCATTTCAATCCCACCCTGCTGAAGCTGTGGGATGAAAATAAAAAGTTGTTTCATTGGTACTGGCTTCGTAGTATTCGTAACTTCGTAACATCACTGCAATGTTTTTAACTGTCAGCAGCTCTAAATCTGGATGGCGCCAAACTGCAATCTTAACTGTGGGATATAGTAAGTGTAACCTCTGCTGTACTGATATGAGTGCAAAGTAGACCTTGTTTCCCAGAGGACTGGACCAATGTACAGTACAGCTTAATGTTTTCCTGTGGTGCTCCCATAACAGGAAAGGGTACTGGAGGACAGCCAAATGATAACAAACACTAATCATTGTTTTTTTTGTTGTTGTTGTTGTTGTTGTTTTGGAGGAAAGGAAAGTAATTGTTTAAATCTAAAATAGTTTTAAAGGATAGGCTCACATTTTTTTCAAGAAAACTGTCATACTATACAAATCCATTTATAACAGATTCTGGGTCCTCCAGTGAAAAAATAAATTCCAAAGTTTATTAAGTTAATATGAGGCTTTAGCAGATCAAATATTTAAAGTTATTATTATTATGAAAATGCTTCAAAGGTTTCTTGAGCTTTAAGGCCTTTAGACTTAAAGTTCAAGGGTATGTGTGGTTTAGAGAACATCAGAGGATAATACTAATATCCTCTGGAACTTTGTCCACAGGGCAGCATAATGATACTACTACTTCTACTATTACTATTACTACTCCTAATAATAATAATAATAATAATAATAATAAGCTAATATAATATAATGATCATTTTTAAGCTTTTCTAGATACTCAGACACTTTTCATGGTGACAACATCAAGACATCGAAGCAGCAAAATGTCCAAACAATACACTAAAAACACATTAGACTAAGCTAAACATGAAGAGTGATTTTAGAAAGTCATGTACAGGTACAGTCACGGATGTGTTTGGGGAGAGACTTCCAGAGGGTGGGGGCAGCTACAGAGAAGGCTCTATCACCCCTCTGTGCCCCACATCAGTGAAGGGTCAGGGTGGCCCCTCTGAAGTTCCTTGTTTTCCAAGCAGTCAATGGTCAGATGAGTCAGTAAAATATAGAATAAACCCCTTGTTTCATTGTCACATCAGTTCGTCAGTGCTGTGTAAAAGGACACACATTCACAACCCCTTGCTTGTTGTAGCGCTACAACCATTCCTCTTATTCATACTGGCTATAAGACACTAATAGGCCATGAATGTGCTTATGAGTGTGAGTGGTTGGCTTCCTGATGATTTGGTGACTTGACCAGGATGTACCCCGCCTCTTGTGCCATGCCAGCTGGGATAGGCTGCATCCCCTGTGACCCTGTGAGGGGTTTATACTTACTATGTGTAGTTTTGAGATAAATAGCCCGTGAGACTTCATCCATGGGGCGTGATTACAACATCAGATATACTAACATAGTGCATCCTGTATATAATCTGTGGCCCACCTCGGTGCACTGATGACGGATTGTTTGCATCAGAATGTTTAGGGAAAGGGGGAATGCCTGGGACCCTCTGAAGATCCTTGTTTTGCTCAGATCTCCAACCGTCCAAACAGTCATTGGTCAGAGAGGCGTTGCAGTGAAAAATGTTCTGCTCCTGAGTAAACAATAAATAATTATAATTAACTTTTTTTTTGCCTTATTTTCACATCAATTTTAGCAAAAAATAAATAAATAAAATGCACCTTACGTGAAATTTTCCATTTACATACCTACACTACTAACTTGAGATTGTTGTTGAAGGTTATAGTTTAGGCCTCTACAAAGATGGAGGTTTTAATCTACTTATAGGTTTTGGGAGGACAAGAATACAGATTATATCTGTAGTTGTTGTTCAGCCTTTTGACAGCAGAGGCCAATGTTGTGTAAAAAGATGTTCTTCTTCAATGTTTTCTTTCAAAACACAATATAATATGTTGGAAAATAGCTGCTAAAAAACATGTGAAAAGTAGTCTGTAGTCAGATCTGAGTTTACGTGTGTCGGTAGAGACACCTCTTGTTTTGCTCGGATCTCCAGCTGTTCTAACAGTCAGAGAGTCATCTGATAAAATACTGGGCCCTCCTTCAGTGCAAAAGTAGATTCCAAAGTTTATTAAGTTATTATAAGACTTTATCAGATCCAATATTTTCCAAAGTTATTGTGATGGTGAAAAAACTTCAAAGGTTTCTTGTACCTTGGGGCTGTATCTGTTAAGGCTGTACACTTGCCAGATAGACTGAGAATACCAGAGAATAACATAATTAGCACTGTCTGCTAAGCTACATATTGCCATGTAGTCTAGCAAGTAAGGTTTAAAACACTAAACACTCACTCATGCTTTGTTTACAATGAAGGCACAGAACATACTTACATATTATGGATCCATATAATCTCTGCTTCAGAAACCTTCATCCCACACATATCCACTGAACTGCTTCGAGTGAACCACTCAGAGAAGCTGATTGGCTCCTTGCATGTTCATATACATGCTGTCCAGTGAGCTAAAGGATGCTTGAGAGGGCTGCAGCAAGGTCCACGCCTTCTAAACAAGTTCTAATTATTGGTAAGATAACTGGTAAGTTCCCTCTTTGTGTTTCCCTTGAGTTAAACTGCGGTGGTGAGATAGTAACACAAAGATTAATTTTAGACAAACTTTGGAAACTATTTTGGAGAACATGGATCGTTTTGGGGATTTTGTCCTCTATTACTTACAATAAAAGCGATATTAAGGGATGTTTTAGTGACCAGCTAGCAGCTGACAGACTTGACAAACTATGTATGCACTCATTCCAGTTGGACCTCTCTCTCAGGCTCAGTTTTTTTAAAGCCAGAGTGAACTCACCAATAACCAACCATGTAATGCTAGCTTGTTGGGAATGAGGCAAAATAATGCTCTCAAATTAGGCTTAATATTGACAATGTGAAAATAATAATAATAATAATAATAATAATGCCACCCCCTTTTTTTAAATGTTGAAACGTTGACCTCTGACCTTAAGATATCTGGATGAATGTGTTAGCTCATGAGTCACATTTATACAGATTATGCTAATCTCATGCAGTTTTGCACAAAAAACATGCAGTCTGTTGCATGAAGTATAAATATGTTTTGACCAGTGTATTTGAATATTGCTAAATTCAGTATGACTGGAAAGCTGAGACTCTTGTGGATTCAGTGATCTTGATTGTATGAATATGTGACGATGTTAGTTGCTATAGAAGCCATTTTCTTTTTATTATTATTATTTTTTTAAGATTAACCTGTGTAAAATGACCTATAAGATGATCACAGCCTAATGAAACTGTACCTTGTGCGCTGAAATGACACATGACTTTCCAGAGTATATTAGCTGTGACATACACAAAATGTATGATCACATTTTTGTTTCAAGTTTGGTATTTATGAAGTAATTTTGTTTTGAAGGCAAAATGCATTTCACCTTCCAGAATTAGGTGCAGTGTTACGTTGGATGCCAGTAGAGGGCAGTGTGAGACCATACGTGCTGCGTAGACTGTGTTTACCTAACAATAACTTAGTCTCTGAGCAATTTCCAGAAGTGCTCAGAAACTAGTGCCCATCCAATTGCAGAAAACTTTAATTCATATAATAATCTCAACATCTCTTTTTGAAACTTTTTGAAACTCAAAAGTTTCTGGCACCACACTACAGCATGAATTTTTCTACGGTGTTCCCCAAGGTCCTGGTGTCTTAATGTGGAATTTTGGAGGAATTTTTGACCATACATTATAAATTTATGGGTGATGGTGGTATGGGTGATGGTATCAACTCAAAACCTACAGCAACACTGTATGAGACATAATTGAGCACGGCCATCATATACTGTATCCATAATGTTCTAAGCCCTTAAACATTCTTAAATTCCAATATTTGAATAGGCACCTGAATGAAACAGAATGTTTATTACATATTTATGACTAGAAAAACTTGATGCACAGTGCTGAGTGACAACTGAAATTAATATTCAGGTTCCCATCTCTCAGATGATGGCATATACTGGTGATATATAACTGTCCTAAAGATCCCCTGACCTTCCTAAAAACAAATAAAAGTATGTTTATTACAAAGAGGGGTCGAGTTAGAGAGGCTAGTTTCATGGCTTATGCTATATCTACTGCACATTTATTTATGTTATTGGCCAAGTGGTGGCTGAACTGCTACAGAGACATACGACAGCACACCAGACGATGGCGGTATTTGAGCAGGGAACAAGTCTCATCAAACATAACACAGCTTTATTTGACTGAAACATTTAAGGAACTATAAATGACCAATAATGTTGATGTACAAATAACAGATTAAAAATCACGTGTTTAAAACAAACCAAAGGATTACTTAGAAAAGGTATAAACGTGCCCAAATGACAACATTTCTGGTTAAAAGGATGAAGAAAATCACTTCAGGCGTCACATAACGCTGTTTCACTGAAATGCTTTCAAATTATCTGCATCTAATCTGAGTCATTTCTGTCGCTGGACGCCTCTGAATTCACTCACCTGTATTTAATTTATTATTATTATTACTATTATCAAAGATCAGTTTCATACTGCGGCAGTGATGGAGATCGGTACCTGGAACTCGCCGCACAAACTTAAAATCTGTCAGCGCGTTTGGAAACTCTTGTTCTTTAATTAAAGACAAAAGACAGCAGCCAAACCGAATGAGGTCAAAGATTAGGCTTTGGGTCGGGTTAATAAATTAAACATCACGTCCTAAATTATGGATTTTCTTTGCGGCTGGAGGACCCGAAGCTTCTGTATCTTTAATAGTGAGGAGAGAGATGGGAGAGGCTGCGCGTCCACGCTTTCCTTTTCTCGCTCGGCGGCGTCGTGAACGCGCAGTGGATCTCAACGCTCACATCGAGAGGAAAAAAGCGCCGTCGGACTGCAACCGCGACTCACCGGGCAAAAAATGTTCCCACCACCGCCGTTCATCAACGCTGTCGATGTCTGCAAAAGTTACGTGAGAGGATCCGCAACATATGAAGACTCGAGTTTTTTCCACCATTAAACTTGTTTCAGAGGATTGTAAACTCCGAGAGTAATTGACAAGACCCGGGAATTGAAGTTAACATTGGACAGGTAAGACGATTTAGTAGTGAATTGAGACAGTTACTGTAGGTAAAAGATGAACAAATGCAGACTTTGGGCAGGATTCAGGTGAAAGCTGAGGTAGAAAACATCGTCCCGTGGGTCAGGTGCAACTGCGATGAATCAGAAGGGCATCTGTTCCTGCAGAAAGCTGTACCTCCGCGTAAACTGATATTATATTGCTGCTAAAGTCAAGCTGAAAGTGAAACGTGTTTGATTATCTGCACGGATTAAAGGTTTCAACAATATAGGTAGTGTCTGTTTGTCCGCACGGGATTGTGGAGACGCGCTCAGAGAGCAGTACAGACCGACTGACCCTGAAATTGCTGCAAATGTGACACGCAACATCGTGTGCTTTTACAGCCTGCACCAATGTCCAGGTCTACTTAAAAGAAATAATCTTATTGTGCGGTGCATTAATGCCATGCGAAACAAAAAAGGAAACTTTGCATGTGACGCTGCTCTCAAACAGATTGTATGACAGCAGCAGTTGTAGGATTCACCTTAGTGCTGTTTCTGTTTCAGTTTCTATGTTTTTTTTATGAGTTGTAATGTAATTTTGACATTTCTAACAGAGCTTTAATGTCACTTGACAAAGCATGACCCACTCAGACAAACACATTTGAATTTATATGAGATGTAAAAGCTCCCACAGTACATTTCCGCTGGTGTAATGGACTCAGTGGATGTTATTAGACTAAATGATTGAAATGTACCTTTGGCTAATGTCTGATTATTGATACTTGCAGGTGCAGAAAATGGCGAGACGTCTCCTGCAGCTCTTCGCCTTGTGGACTACTGTCATAAGCATTGTGCAGTGCTGTCCGCAGCTCTGCAGCTGCCAGGATAAATTTGCCCACCAGTTTGCTGACTGTGCTTACAAAGACCTGCTGGTGGTACCTGTGGGTCTGCCCTCCAATGTGACCACCGTGAGCCTTTCTGCCAATAAGATCAAATTACTGAAAAGTAAAAGCTTCGTCAATATCACACAAGTCACCTCTCTCTGGCTGGCCCACAATGAGATTGTTACCATTGAGTCGGACACCTTGGCCCCCCTGATCCAGCTCCGTAACCTGGACATTAGCCACAACAAAATTGTGAACTTTCCATGGGAGGATCTGCACAACCTCACGGCCCTGCAGCTTCTGAAAATGAACAACAATGAGATGGTGAACCTTCCAAAGGATGCCTTTTCCACTCTCAAAGACCTGCGCTCACTGCGCATCAACCACAACAAGTTTACCACCATCGTGCAGGGTACCTTCAGCGCTCTCGCCTCCATGTCGCACCTTCAGATCTATAACAACCCTTTCACATGCTCCTGCAGCCTGGAGTGGCTGAGGGATTGGATAGCAACAACTAAGATTTCCATCCCTGAGCCAAATTCAGTTTTATGTGAGGCCCCTGAACACCTGAAGGGTACATTGGTGACAAATATTCCCAAACTGGACTGTCAGAGCCCTTCTGTCAAAATAACATCCCAGCCCAACATTGAGAACACAGAGCTCTATGAGGGTTACATGGTCATGTTAAATTGTGAGGTAACAGGGAGCCCAAAACCACAGGTCAGCTGGGAGGTGACTGCAGGAAATCAAAATTATCTGTTCCCCTTGCCCGCTGCTGGAGAGATAAATGATCTGCCAGTTAATGATAAAACAACCAACAGTCGATTCCTTGTCTTTAGAAACGGCAGCCTCATCATCCCGCGGATGAGTAAAAAGGAAGATGGAAATTATAGCTGCTCTGCAGTGAATGATGTGGGTAAGGCGGAGAAAAGTGTTAAAGTGGTCATGGCAGTAACCCAAAAACACGCCGTTGACTCAAAGATTGATTCTACTGACAAGATTCGTCCATCTGTTAAAAAGCCTACAAGCCCCAACAACGTGATCACCGGGATCAAGCCTGCAGAAAAGACAAAGGGCAGTCCTGAAGGTTTTCCAGACAAAAATGTCGGCACTGGGGAGGTTGGTGTCGTTTCAAAGGGCTCCACCTTTGCGAGCAAGTGCGGCGTGAGAGACAGCAGCGAATACATCTCCAACCATGCCTTCAACCTGAGCTTGGATGACCTGAAGCAGTACACTTTTGATTTTGGAGTTATCGCGTTAGAGGTGTCGGAGACGGAGGCCAAAGTGCAGCTGAATCCACTGCAGCTTCCCAGCAGCAAATCTAACCTCCACCTAAGTCATACAGAAGACCAGGAAACAGTCAATAAAGAGCCTTTGGGTCTGCTCCAGTCCTCATCCAGTAAACAATCCCTAGACATGCTCTACCTCTGTGTAAATACAGGTAACGGACACTCTATGGTGCAGTGGTCCAACATAGAGGAGGGGGTTAATGCCTACCGCTTCCATGGTTTGCAGCCTGGCACCAATTACACACTTTGTCTCACCTATGGGGGGCAGGACTGCCAAGTGCAAGTAGTCTTCACAACTAGGAAGAAGATCCCCTCTCTTCTTATCATCGTAGTTGTGAGCATTTTCTTATTGGGTCTGGCTACTGTTCCCTTACTGGGGGCCACCTGCTGCCATTTATTATACAAATACCAAGGGAAGACCTACAAGTTGATCATGAGGGCTCAGAATCCGGATCAGATGGAGAAACAAATGGCCGGAGATTTTGATCGCAGGGCGTCTTTTGTGGAGTCAGAGAAAACCTTCAACAACAGCGAGTTAGGAGAGGGGGAGGGGGCAGGGGCCGAGGGAGAGGAAGGAGACGGAGAAGGAGAGGCTGAAGGGAGCGTGGTGACGGAGTCCATCCCGGGATCCTCGTCCAAAACCAACCAGGAGGAGTTTGAAGTGGGCTCGGAGTACAGTGACAGGTTACCGCTGGGAGCAGAGGCAGTCAACATCTCGGAGGAGATCAACGGCAACTACAAGCAGCCAAGCCGCTGAGCTCCGCTGACGTCTGACGTGTGCATTGTAAAATATTTTACTTTCAAGTAGCCTACATCCAAACAGGTAACTCACCCATCATTACTACACGTGAAAAACGAAGGCTTCTGATATTAAAAAAAAAAAAAAAAAAAAAAGGTGGATCTTTTAATTTTTTTTTTTTTTTTTTTTTTTTTACCTCAGAAAGTACTCCGTCAATCACCTGAGATTGTGAATTGATTCATGTGACATTGTAGTCTACTGTAAGGTTAAAATAAGCAACATGACGTTTACGGTGCAAGCACAACTCTCTGCTGTTTATCAGACCTCAAAACTGACAGAAAAACAGCAAAAAAAAAAAAAAATGTTCCCTTTCTGTTTCTACAGGAGACATGCAGGTGCTCGCCAGCGTTTGGTGTCATCCAAAAAACAAAAAAAAAAAGTTTTAATCACCGTTTTGGAGAAAATAGTGCCAAACACTGTGGTTTTAAAGCCATTTGAAATACACTAACATCAGGGACCAATTTCTAACCTTTCTAAGCTGTGCGCAACGATGTGGATGAGCCTATATTATATCATCTCAGGGTGTCGGCTCTCCGACTCCACTTTGACTCATCCACGGAACAGTTGTCGCACATTTGGATGACGGATATTTGATTGAAATCATACTACGAGATGCAGATGTTTGGTGGCATTTGGCGTTATTGCGCCTGACCTGTCCGCTGTCCTGTGAGTCCAAAAGGGAAAAAATTCACTCTCAGCTGTGTTGTGCTTGACAGAAAAATCCCAGCATATTTACCAACGAAATGTTGTTTGACTTAATGTTAAGGCTTTAAAAAAAAATGTGCGACTTTAACCTCTTTAATCAACGGGTGCTTGCTATACTCGCTTTTTACAATGAACGTGTCCATGGCATGTCACACGTATTTCCTTGTGTGGTTTTTATTAGTGTAATCTAGAGGACTTTAGATGTTACTGTCGACCTGTGATGTAAAGCCATGTGAATTTTTTTAATTTTCTTATTTTTTTTTTATTTTTTACAACGGTAAGTACGTTTCTATGAAGCCTCAACAAAAAAGGACGCATGTGTGCGTCCGGCGGCTTCGCTGTCTTGTAATATGATGAATATAGTGAGTTTTTTGTGAACTGTTGTAAAACGAAACGAACAACACGTGACCTTTTAAGATTTTTTGATATAATTTTATGTAAGTGGAATTAATAAAACATATGAAACTGGACAGACTATTATCTGAATTTGTTACTGCGCATTAAGAGGTTTCAGGGGGGAAAAACAGCTCAGCTACATTATCACAGAAATTTATCTGAAATAATGAAAAAAAAAATAAATGTAATCAGACTAATACAATTTGCCTGACTTGTCCCCAGTTTAAGTGAAATCTTCAGGGTGTTTTTTTTTTCGTTTTTCGGAGTTTGGTTCAAAGTCTAGATCATATTTTTATTTTTAAAAAAGAAAGAAAGAAAGAAAGAAAGAAAGAAAGAAAGAAAGAAAGAAAGGGAATGTGTTTGTGAAGAAGGTTTAAAAAAATACTGAGTTTCTAAGCGCTGGTAAACACACAAAGCCTCCCTTTGTTCTCATTTTCATTTTGGTCCAGTTCAGTTCAGCATCAGCACAACAGTATCATATAGGCCGATATAAATTATTTATGTAAACCAACCCTTAGAATGAAGTGCTCCAATAATAATAATATAGAGGATGAAAAAAAAACAACTTTTGTTTCAGTTTTATTTCCAAAGTCATCACAAGGCAAAGCCGGGCATTCATATTTTCACTTAAAAGCCAGTATTTTCTATAAATGCAGAGAATGAATATCAGAAACCAGAAAAGAGCTTTGACAGAAATAAGAGAAACGCTGGTAGCTGCAAGTGGTTTTGGACTTAAAGATCAACAAATAAAACAGAAAATACAAACAGGTTAATTTGTCTGGTAGTTCATATTCCACAGGTTACTGTTAATTACACAACATGTGTACAATTGGGGAAAAAAAAAAAATTATTTATCTAGTTGATGAAAACAGATCAATCTGTAAATTAATAAATAGTGAAATACTCTACATGCTAATAATACCCTCTTTAAAAATGATGCTTTAGAGATGTGAGCGTACGTCCATGTGTTTCGTTTGGGAAACTACACATTTGCATTATCTGCACTATGATAATAACATACTGGAAAACATGTGTGATTAACCCACAGGTTGAAACATAAAGCAAATGAGCGCTATCCCAAAATAAGCACATAAACATGTTGGAAATTGCACATAATGAGTGCGTTTGGATGGGAGGTCAGTGCCTCACAAGCTTTCCCATCAGACTGGAGACTGTGGGCATCACATACAAACAACCAGGGGATAATGAAGAGCACAAAGTGGAATCAGCCTCCAGACAGGAAAGGCTCTGAATATCTCTACATATGGCACTGAACTATAAGTGCACCAACTGCAGACACGTCTACAGTAGATGTAGGAGACAAAAACCAAAGACAGACATTGCAGCCAATTCCTTAATCGGGGTAAAATTCATGTTCAGTTGTTAGCAGCCGCCTCTGCCTCCTTGGTAGCTGCCTCCTTTTTACTCCCCTTCTCTGCGCTGCGGTTGAGGCTTCCGTTCAGAAAGCTCTCTGTGGTTGGACGCTGGAAGTGCTTCCTGGTACCCACCAGGGAGGGGTTGTTGACCAGGGTGTAGAGGAGCTGCCAGTGCCTGCAGGCCCTCTTGGCACTGGACACTTTGTATAGTTTCTTCTCCTGCTGGACCAGTTGGATCCCTGAGGACATTCAGACATCATGATAGCACCGACAGTATGTCTTATATACACACAGATAGTCCTATAGTCACAAAAATAGAAAATTAAAAAAAAAAAAAAATCTTAACTCGAATGGGAAAAGACTCTCGAGGGTCCACTAGGACCAGCTAGATACTACAGAAAGAGTAATAATAGAAAGCAATCATATTCTAATCCTCTAAGCATGGTAGGCGCATACTAGACTTGCCATTTACACGCTTAAAGCTTGAACCCCTTGGGCTACATGAATATGAAACAGGCAATTAGCGTAGCTCATCTGTGTAATCAGCTACTCGGGAACTAATCTTTGCAATACAATAGATTATTCCTGATAATGCATTGTTCTCTGGATGCAAACAAGCAACATCGCCCCTTCACGTTTATAATTGGACTCAGCTGTGATTAGATACCAGACCAGACCAGAGCTGGATTCCGCGACAGCTAATGAAGCCTGATGCATTTTCCTGCTAATTTCTCACAGTAATGTACAGAACAGCCTCTTTGTCACAACACGTGTAGGCGACCGTCACTCGCCTCCTGTTTGAGGCTACCAACCAGCCTTAGAGTAGCTACTCATCTTTTTGGTAAATTACATAGAAAGATAACAAACGCTACATTGCCTGTATTTATATTAGTTAAATAACATGTGTGACGGTGACCTATAGGACGACGCCGTCTCTTGGTGATAGAGACTGAGGGCAGAGGCGAGTGTGGGCACACTGATTAGTTTATGACAGATTTGATTGAAACCAGCAGCAGGACTGCAAATTACTCCAGAGTGAGACTCGATTTGCTCGTGACACATTAAATCAGAACTGCCAAGCTTTCATTTTCTCCTGTACGTGCGAGACAGTATTATGATCTGATTATGTGTTACGGTGACCTACTACTGAATTCTAAACATCCCCGGAGAAATTAAAGAAGTTACACTGACTTTAATGTAGATATGAATCATCTTCTCATTGGTTCACATTTAAAGGTCGATTTCTATATTTTTATTGTCATGAAAAGACCAAAACCAGCAATCAAATCATTAATTAATTGTACTAAGTATTGTCTGTAATCTATTTTGAATCAATTCCACATCCACCATCCTGTGGCTATAAATACAGTATACACACTGTAGCCAGAGACCGTTGACATGTTGTTTTTGATCTTTTCACTGGATTTATTGACAAGAACAATATAGAAACACACGTCTCGTCCTTTAAATGTGCGAATACGCTGAACCCACAGTACAAAGTCACTGTGCACTCATGTTAGCTGAATCATTAGCGTTCAGAAAATGAGCAGATTACGTAGAGTGTGATGTCAGTTTTGTTCTACAGACCCTCTTCAAGATCCCGTGACCTCTGCGCAGCGTTGCTCTCCTTGCTCATAGACTGCAGCAGCATCCCGCAGAAGGCCTTCATCACAGGGTGAGACTGGCTCACCTCAATCTTCAGATAATGAGCATAGCAGCGGTAGGCTGCAGACAGACACAAGGAGGGAGGGAGGGGGATCACTCTGACTGGGCAAAAGCAATAAACACATAGGACTACACCCCATGTTGTCTTTGAGGCAATCACACATAATGGCCATACAATCACATGTTCTTTTTTTTTTTTTTTTTAAACCACCTGCTTTTCCTGACAACAGATGTCTTAAATCTGCAGCCATTTCTGACTGAGATTGGTGGGCAATTATAGCGCCGTGTACTGCACAGAATACAGATATCATACGAGCTGCTTTGAGCTGCTGGCAGGGCAAAGTGGATAGGACGTGCATTTCTGGCCTCTAAGTGGGATCGGTAAACGTGCATTTGCTCATAGAAAATTGCTTCTCTTTAAGTCTCCACGGTGAGAGTGAAAAAAAAAAAAAAAACCCACCACAGTGGCATGTACAAAGGTACAAGGTAAAAGCATGATGTTAATACCAATGAATATGTTCAAGCGTGCACAAGCACTGTGTGCCTGACACTAACAAGAAAAAAAAAACCTGTAGGAAAACGTAAAATATAATGGAGTCAAAGGCTTGAATTCCCTAGCAGTGCCTTGTTGTTGTTTTTATTTGCAGCACATATGAACACAGAGAGCATGAGTCAACCAAGACACAAGCTAACCACTATATACAGTAAAGACACTGAACCAGACACCCGTGACATCATGGCTGCATGTGCAGGACTGCAGAATATCTGGCTCACCTGGGTCAAACGCCTCCACATTGCGGTTAAGAAGACTGATATCCAAGCGTCCCATGTGGACAATGTTGAACAGGGCTGTGATGACCATGCGCCACAGTGCTAGCAGCACCCCGATCAGAACGTTGACTGGAAACAGCAGGTAGGTCAGCAAGAACAGATTACCCCTGCAAGATAGGAACAGGGTGCATGAAACATACAGGGCAATGCTGCATTATCCGACCATCAGTGAACGCGAGCGACAAAGCGTAGCAACGAATATAGTCAATCACCTGTTGTCTAGGTCTCGTGTGCCTGCTGTTTTTTTGATGAAGCAAAACCTGCCAGTGATATGTTGAATCAGCACAGCCAAGAGAATCATCAGCCAGAAAGGCCTGAAAGGACAAAAATCAATCAGCAAACATCTCATGCAGCAAAAGAAAAGAAGAAAGAACAAAAACCAAATAGACCGAACAATATACGACCCAAACTGTCACATCACACATGGAGCATATTGTTGCTGTTGATGAACATTGTTGAAAACATTTTTCAGGGACAAAGAAAGCATAAATTCTATGCTGTATTTTTAGTTCATCCAGCAGTTCTTTAAAGATGTTTTTAAAGTCAAACCCTTGACATAAATTAAAACTGAAAAGATTTTTGCAGCACATTTTTACCTTAGTCATACATGTCTGTGGACGGAGAGGTTTAATGAGTAAGAGATGCTCACCACATGCTCCACATGATCTGAAAGAGGATCAGATTCTCTCTGTGCAGGACCGGTATGATAATGAGGAAGACAGCGATCAGAAGGCAAAGAAAGAACACCACAGTTTGGACGATCATGCCTGCAGGGGAAGAGATCAGAGCTTCAGGGCCTCACAGCTTTTCACCATGTCCAGCATCCAACGAATCAACACCGCACACCCACTCCTCCCTCAGATCACAGTGAGGGATGAGTGAGAAATACATTTTCACTTGGAAACCTCAAGAACAGAACTTGAGAAGTATCCCTCCAGGAATCACATGTAAAACTCTGACAAATCTGGATTGTAGCAGAGTTAATCGGTTGCTAGAAAGACACATTTACAACTATAAAAGAAGTGTGAAACCACAGAGTACTTAATATGGCACGAAATGTTAAAATGGAATGGTTGGCTGAGGCTGTTTGGCCTAAGTGAGTATCTTAGTGATAAAACAAGAGACTGGGAATATAGCTATATTCTTCTCTTTTAGTATTTAACATGTAGCTGTACCGATAAAGATGTGAGCTGCTGTGAAGCTGGTGTATCCCATCCAGCAGACCAGTGCTGGCCGGGAAGCCCTGATGCTTCTCTGGCAGTTGTAAACATTATAGATATCTCCTCGGTACAGCCCCTTCAGGTTTGACCTACAGAGGTGTAAAAAAAAAAAAAAAAACACACAATCAGGACAATGCAGCACTTTGCAAACTAGAAAATGATTCATCAGTAAATGTACAAATTACATAGTAAATTAGCATGGTATGTGAGCAAAATGCAAATCAATACTCGACACAGTTTCCCTTAATATGACGTGTTTTATGGTAATGGCATGGTATTTCATTTCTTATCTTAATAGTTTTCAGTTTTCAGTTCTGGCAGCAGTTAACGCAGAGTGAATGCTTTTCCGTCTGTCTGGATGATTAGTACTCCATTATGTTATTACAATTCCTCCGCGGACCATCGTATTATAATGAAGCAAGAGGAATGCAAAGCACACTCGGGATTCTTGGAAACATTTAGTGAGAGAATAGAAAAATAAGAAAAAGACTGACAAGCTATTACACTGTCTTTTCTTACACCTACCGGTGCAGAACCATGGACCGCATGAGCATAGCCAAGTTCACCAAAGTAGACAGGGTCATTGCTGAGATATAGCACACTGCAGAGAGACAGAGAGCACATGGCAGTCAGCGTGTGGGAGCATTTGCTGACAATTAGCATGCTGCATTACATTCTGCAGATTTAAAACAACTTACAAACACAAAAGGAGGGCTATGTTAACGTTAAAGTGCCTAACGTGATGGAACTAGATAAATCAGTGAATGTGCATCACTCATATCACTAAGTGGCTGCTTCTGGTTTCTGGTCTCACTCACCTTCCACACACCACATGTAATGAACCACTATCCTGACCACTTCATGTTTGTCTGGAGACAGCACAATCCTGAAACCAGCTAAAACGTTGGCAATGTCTGCATCGACTCCAGCACGGGCAGTCTGGAGTACTGGCACCACTGTCGATATCAGCAGGAGACCGACCTGACAAAAACAACAATAATAAAAACAAACAATGTCTCGCTGCAACCAGGAGGTTTGTCACTTCACAAAAATGTTCCCACCCTTTGTTGGCAACAGCTATGACAGTCACAGATATTGCACATTCACTCTTATTCAATTACTGGAAAAACTATTACCCTAGGATGGTAATCCGATCCCTTTACAGACGCGTAAATTAAAAATTGATTTGCAATGTAGTTAGATTGTCTACTGCTGATAATCAGCTCACTATCAGGCAAACACTGTGTGTAGCACTTAAAGTGTACCGACATGAGCGGTTTCACTTTGTCCTCCATTATAAAGTCTAATAGTTGAAATGGTTGTTACCTGATACAGGGCGATAAATGACACTACACCAGATATAGCCAACTTCAGTGGAAAACGGAAAGCTGTTTGAAAGAAAAACAAAAGGAAACTGTTAGAAAAATGTAACAGTAGATGGAATTTAAAAGGCACGACCCGACACAGCACAAGACCGCGACGACATATTTACCTTCCTCTGGTGTATAAATGTATGACTTCACAGCATCAACTATTCTTTGAGGGAGCTTTGGTGTCTCTGTGCTTGATGTGCTGAGATGGAAAAAAAAAACGCTGCATTTTACACCACACTTCAATGAATTCACAGGATTATGAAATAGTTGTCAATGAATGAACCAGTTTTGCCTTCAAGTCTATGTGTAGGGAGAGTCAAACATTCTCTACAAATGATACAACCTCTGCATGAGAGTTTGGTTGTTTATATCAAGTGTATAATCATGCATATGGTTAATTAAAGGTTCAGTGTGTAACTTTTATGGTGACCTACTGGCAGAAATGGAATATACCTATATACCTCAGAATTAGCCTTTTATATCTACATATCGAGCAGGTACTCTCACACGGAGTCCTCCATCTTGCACTGCCATGTTTGTTACAGTAGCCCAGAATGGTCAAAGGGCTCTACACACGTAGCAGAAAAAAAACACATACAAGCAGAAGTGTTCTAACTAACTGTAATGTATTTTGTTAGAAATTTGAGAAGTTAAATCTAGACAAATGGAGGACCACGCTTATTATTTAGCACAAGAAAATCCAAGGGCGCAGCAATCATTGCATCAAAGATGCGAAAATATGAAGCAGCAATAGATTAGCTTCATCCATTATAAAATTGTATTATTTTTTACCCATCAAACTGTTAACTCAGGAGGCTTCAATACTCACCTGATTTTGGCAGGCTTCTTCTTGAGCATTTTCTTCACATAGTCTTTATAGTAGCTACTGCTGAGATCCTAAGAGAAAAACGGACATGTAAGAAATCAAATTATAAGAGTAGATAGTAAATATGCTTGGGTGGTGTGGCAAAGCTGAATGAATTAATTGGATTTTTGGGGTCGCAAATTTTTCAGTTGGGCCTTCATATTCCTAAACTCATTTGAAAGAAACTGCCATCAGGTTCTGTTTAAATGTTGTAATTATGAACATGTGGAAAAAGGGATTTCTCACAAACTAAGCCTCTTTATGATAGGTTTATGCAGATTTATAGTGTCATGTACGTTCCTGTAGGGTGAAGGAGAGAAGGGGCGGTGAGTCCAACTCCAGCCAATCTCCTCAACCCAGCTTTGTCACACCCATGCTGAGATTAGCATCAAATAAACACAGCATTGTCTCTCTTCAGTGAAAAAAAACAGGCGACCTTTTCATAATCTGATCGAGAACATAACATAAACCAATTACGTCAAATCTTCTTAAAATGATTAGGCAACCGGCATACTGCATTGGACTTCACATTTTCCCTCAGCCTAGATTGTATGAGCATGATAAGCTCCTTGATTAGCAGACGGCTTATGCAGGTTCCTCATGTGCCCAGATTCAGAAGAAATGCGCGTCTTAGTGAGATTTTCCTTTTTTAATAGTTCAGGCTTACGTCAACATGGAGTACTAACAAACAGAGACACTTGTATCCAGTTTGCTGTGTAAACGGGGCCAAATAATTACTGCTATAAGGGTTGTACAACCACTCACTGACTGAAGATCAAAACTTACCTCTGTGGCATTGTTCTTTTCAGTGCCCTTTAGGCCCTTGAATAGAAGAAGGGGATACTGGAAACTAAGGAATGCCAAGCAAGCTATTTGGGGCAGGCTGGAGAAAAGGGAGTAGTGTTTGTATATCTGTAAAGGAATAAAAAAATACTTTCAATCACCTAGCAACTTGTTTCAGGAGTTTTGAAGTGACAGACAATGAACGGACATGTTAAAACAAAGAGTTAAAACTACATCATATTGACACAAAAAGAGGACGCAAATGGCTTTGTATGCAGTGGTAGGAGTCTGCATATTGGCCAAATGAGAGCCACACTGCAGCACAAAAAAACCTGAGACATCCGGAAATCTTAAGTGCCAGAAAAAAATGCATCCCCCCCCACCCCATCCAGATGCATCCTGTCTGTGCACTTCCTCTTTTGCCTCTCTCTTTTCGGTCAAGTTGTAATACTTGAAAAAAATACCTTGTCATCGAGTTCCTTAATCAACATTTCAACATGACTGACTTTTGACCGTATTTCTCTTAGTTTCTAACTTATTTTCATAATCAGTTATAATCATGTTGACTTTCATTGTTACATGTATCGCAACATTTCGTTTCTTAATACAGAATCAACTTCAATCATCATACAGCTTTTGGTTATTATAATCTCAGAGAGTCCCTAAGTGTCCTGTTCCTCACTGTCACTGATGATGGTAGGTTCCTTGTTTTCTACTGTCAGGCCTGATGATATTTCATTTCACATATTCATATGACCTTTCTGCTGATTTTAGGGAATCAGGGATCTCAACTCTCTTGACACAGCTCATGGTGGGATAAAACAAAACAAACAAACAAACAAAAAAGCATCACTACCATTAAAAAAAAAAACAAAAAAACATCCAAAGCCTGGATATCTCTCACACGCATTAAACTGATTAACTGTGACAAAGCCTCTTGATTAAGACCAACAGACAGTGGAACTAATTGTTTTGAGTTGTACGCATTCATCGCACAGAAAACCCAACGTGCATTGTGGCACAAAGGTTTTGAAAGCTCTGACCATGTGTCCATGAATCGAGAAGAAAAGCCTGATATTCATCTTTTCGAATCACACATACACACTACAGCCAAGCTTTGTTTGGGAATCAATGGGTTTTCAGACCAGGACAAATAAGCTTTGGTTTTAATCCTTAAATCTCAGAAAGATGACACATTACAAAGATAGTGACAATCTAGACAATATAAAGTGCTCTATTCCTCATAAAAGCAGCTATAGAGTCACTGGAACTCAAATGGTGGTACCGACAGTCATCTCTGCTTACCAAAGGTGTCTTGGGACAGTCAATTTTCTGCCAGACCAGAACCCCAAAGTGTGTCCAAGACAAGAGGCTGCCAAGTACATAGCCAACTTTATTATGTAAAGTGCCACATGCCAGGAGAGGGTAGTATAGTGCGGGGTAGTAGAAGACTCCAAGAATCACCCAGTGTTCTGCAAATACAACAAAAGTGTGTTAAAACTCAGAGCTTCAAAAGGATTTGTGATTTACTGAAACATGCTTCACATCTAAACTTTACACATCTTTTTTTCTGACACACTGTGTAGAAACTGATTTAAGATCCAACTACATTTCCTACTCTGCTCGATCTTGTACATACTGTTAGGAGGATTGTGTAAAGTAGCAGGGAACAGACTCCTTACAGTCAATTCATTCATTTGAGAGAAAAAATGCTTCTTGTAAAGCTTCAGACTCCACAGTCGAAAATAACAGAGGCACATTGAAACCGATTACATAACACAGATGCTGAAAAAATGATAGAGATATGTCTATTCATTCAATGCTCCTGACAGAACCTTACTTTTGTCAACAAGAGGATAAACACATAGAAGAAAAGTTAGAGATTTACAATCTGTGTAAAAAAAGTGAATGGGCTGACGCTAATGCAGGAAGAACCAAGATGACATCCTCACGTTTATTTTCTGTGTCTGTTGTGAAGGGGAGCGGGTCTGGAGATATGATCAGGCCCCATAGTTTGCACAAGAGCACTCCAAACACAGCCACTGCAAGGCCCTTGTGCTGCGTATGATCCAGGAAGTTGACTGGACTGTGAAATCAAGCAGCAGGTATTTAGAGCTCACATGTTACCAGCCTCAGATTTGGACCAAACAGTTCTCGAGCAGAAATAACACACTTCAAAAGGGACCATGTAAGCACAGTTTTTACAGTTTTAGCCCACAGACTACTAATTACTACTGAATGAAAGTTTATCTGATATTTTTTAGTGGGATTTTGTACATTCCAGGCTTGTCCTTGGCTTCCATTCATGACAGTACAGTATGAAAATCAACTATGGAGGCTCTTAAACTTGCCTGAGATAAGAAAACCCATCAATTTTTCAAACTCTCTTAATCCAGGAAAGGATCACTGAGCATGAAGGCTCTGAACAGTGCCCGCATCCAAAAAGAAGTTAGCCTCGATGACCAGTTTTATCTTCTGGCTGCAGAGCAGCTCCACTGGAGCAGATTTGGGGGTTAATTGTTCAAGAGCACATCAGCCAGTCAAAGGATTAAATTTGTGCTGATAATGTTTGTGGTGTTCTATAAAAACCTTTCCTCGCTGGTGTGTATTTGAGAAACACCAGACAGCCTTGACTTGAGAATTAGCTGAACATCCTAAGCCTTTCTAAAATGACAAACTACCACAATGACACAGTCCTCATCTGCATCTCTTATGTTGATGTTCTCGGTGATGAATATTAAAAATCATATTCAATGTACCATGTTGAAATGAATGGAGGTCAAAAACGGCCAGGTAAACAGGAAATCAAGCCGTAAATTTGCTGTATTGGTATTCAAGAAAAGAGAGAAAAGAAATGAAACACGGCCTCACCTGAGTAAACCCGGGAGGCCTTTCTGTCTGTCACCCACCTTTGTGCGCCTGGCTAAGATTGCTAGGATCAGCATGACAGCAAGCTAAAAGGAGAAGATACATCAGTTAGCCTTATTATCTGCAGACTTGTATGCAGCTGTGGATCTCTGAGGGTTCAGGCCTCACGCTGCCTCAGATTAAAAAATGTGTTGATGTCACAAAGGGTCAAACCCTGGTGTCTTATTAGTGATCCCAGTGGATGTGGTCTGAATGAATTGTCATCAGTCAGGATCACTGACCAGAGAGAGTTCAGTGACCTATCATGACCTGTGACACATTTAGGAAACACAACGCTGGGAAAACTGTCTTGCTCTAAATTGGGCCAGTATGAACCAAATAAAAGAAAAGAGAAGAAAAGAAAAGAGAAAAGAGAATGTAAAGTAACATCATTATGTAAACATGACAGGAGACAACACAAATGTGCAATAATTAGCACAATGGTAAAGACAGTAATGGATCTTCAAACTGACATGATTTACTGATAGGGTTACCAATATTCTCCATTCATTTATTGTATAATGTTTGTGTAGTTGTATTACTTGATTTGTGTGATGTAACTGGAAACTACTTGGAGAGCGAATATCTCCAAGAAGACTGCACCATTTTCTAATTTACTTAACATGATTTTTCAGTCAAGATATCTATCATAAAGACATAATGATACTGGCTACCATTATTATTATTATTTTAATATTATAGTGATTATTATCCATGTGCAGACGTGCACTATTTAATGAGAGGCAAAACAATTTTAAAAACTCAATTTCCTAAAGTGAATTCTCCTTGTAATTCCTCCTGTGACGCAAGATCCAGGATCTGGATTGAAACCCTCATTTCTTCCTTGAACCATGGTCCTACATTCCACCAAGTTTCCACCATTAAAAGTGAGGTCTGAAAACATTAGACCGACTTTGACAGCCAGACCTCGCATACAGCACATAATAAAACATGCTTTACGTCTGACAACAAGGCGTGATACCATACAGCCAGTGAATGACGGGGCAGTGTCATGTTATGTCACATTAATGCAACAGGAAAGTGGACTTACGGATATCGCAGTGATGCATATATGGTAGAGCCTGTCATCAGCAGTGGGGTCACATGGAGGGATTATTCTAAAAAAAGGAACAAAACATTCACACATGAGCAAAAAAAAAAAAAAAAACTAAGTAAACCTCTCACACGTCACTGTCAAGACTATTTGAGGCTGGAAACTTTGCAGCTGAAATCCTGCAGCAGAGATTTGCATTTAAACGGATTGGTATCAGCGTGACACAGGAACAACAACAAATGCCTGTGTTCATGTTGCTGCATACTAGAGGAACACGAATGCCTGGTCATGGGGTAGTTATTATAACTCCTATTCAGAGAGGGCCTCACACATTAACAATTCTAGCCTGGGAGACTTATTTAGGAAAATGCTACACTATACTTTATGGTCTTGTAAGCAAAGAGACGGCAGCCTCCAGAATGGATGTTTTGGCATTTTTCACAACACTCCCTTACCTGTCCAAACAATGTGTGAATTTCTAACCTGGCACTGAGACACATTTGTAAATTAGAGGCAATGTTAAAATTCACATTTCCAAAGTCAGAGCTGGCTGAGGAGGAGGTGCAGCGGGACGTTTAGTTTACAAATTAGCTAACTAATACTGTAAATGTATTAGGTACAGAAGACCACAACTCAACACAGCCTGTTCACTTATACGACAGCCACACAGTTTATTAGCTAAACGCGGCGGCTGATGATAAATTATACTCGTTCCATCATATTTCTGTCATAATATTCATCTGAGGCCATTATTAAATGTTTTTCTGTGCCTATTATTTATTACATTACACATGAAAAAGCTATTTAGATGCTAGAAAACATCCATGGAGCTGGAAATGCTGCATGTTCCCTGTTGCATTGTGGGATGGGCTATGAGCAAAGATTGATGCAACGAGACTGTCAGTATCAGATTTGCTACATCTTTAAACAAAAGCACGATAAAGAGGTATGAATATTGAGTTTCCTTTAGGCTGAATGCGCTTGTTGTTTTGTTCATACGTTTAGTGGGGAAAACATAAAAGCTTACCACACAATCTGTATCCTCGAGGCATGAAAATGAGATGGCCTCTACTGTAATATGACAAATGAACTGAACATAGACAGGATCACACACCGACTGGCACTGCAGAACTGTGCCAAGTGTCACCTAATATCTCAATGAGAGCTGCATCTCAATGCAAAATTGTTCCGGCGTAAAAGAAAGTTTTAAGAACTACTTACGTGTGTTGAAACAACGGACAGACTGAGTTTGGATGAACAATGACAGCATACAAATGTAAAATCAAGTGAACAACATTTAAACCTAAAAGAACTCAGAAAGATGAATGTACTTACTCCACTTCAATTTTGGATGGCAAAGGATCCAGGTCCGGGTACTCATAGTCCACTAGAGCATCCTTATCCATTGTACTGTTTCTTTTTCAAACAGATCCAAAATGTTACAAACGAGCTGGAGCACTTTTAGTGACACAAAGCTATGATCCCCTTGACGCAAGAGGAAAAAGTGTCTCCCAAAGTCCCAAGTTGGACTCTGTTGCTGCTGCAGAGGCGTCCTTCTTTCCCTGTGTTTGGTTTAGCCTCACTCACACTCTCTTACCCTCCCTCACAGCCTGTATTCAGGTGCCCTCGTCCCACTGTGGAGCTGAGAGTAATGTGACAGTTCCTGGCTGCAGCGTGCTGCCTCCACCCTGCAAAGGCCCTGTTTCAGCTGAGGGTTACCACCACACCGGGAGCCTGGGGAGAGAGTGAGAGAGGGCAGTGTGTGAAAGCAGGGAAGAATGTGGAGATCTGGGCAGCCAATCTGGATGGCCACCTGCGGCTTACTGGGATTATATCTACTTTTGGGGTTGTGTTATTGGACCTGTTGCCAATGGTTGAAAGCGTCAGGTGTGCAGAGCTATAAAACTCCAGCTGGGATCGTGTGGGTAGCTGGGAGTGATGAGCCTTTCCTATCAGAGCGGAGTTCCATGTAAATAACAGGGAAATTCTCACGTTGTTCCCTTGAGTCATGGTTCAGTTGCATTCATGAAAGGTTACCCATACTAAATCTAGGTAAATCACCAGTACAACAATGTGGAACCAAATAGAACAGAATGAAGGAAACAGCATGTTCTCAAGTCAGTCGGATTACACCACACCTCTCTACAAAACGCTGCACCTTCAGCTTGATAAGGATCAGGGAAGAGTTCATTGAACCCAGTCTTCAGAAGATAAATTATGATAAAGATGTCCAAGGGTATATTTATGCGGAAATAGTTTTCTAAACCAGATACCTGCATCTTAAATTTGCCAAACTGGTTGCCAAACCAAAGTTATTTTAATATGTTTTAAAAGAACACAGTTTATTGGAAATGTGGCAACAGGTAGTTTCCAAATAGTAATGAAAACCTTCCTGTAAACCACCGATAAAGATCAGAAAAATATGAGAGAGGTAAATCTATATTTACAACATGATACGAGCACACGATATGTGACTGAAAGGGATTTAACAATGGGCACAGTCACATTGTTTTTTTCCATGCCAGTGGTGTCTTTTGTCAACGCGTGAGTCACAAATAATATCCGACAATAAACTTGGACAACTCTCCATTGTATGGACTTACAAAGGAGGGAAGACCTCGGAGTATCAGAGATTTACCTTTGGGAATAAATTCAACTTGCTACATGCTTTTAAAAAAAAAGTTATTACAGCTGAAGTGTCTCAATCAAAACAAAGAAAGCATCAAGGTAAAGTTTGCACTGTCTGTTTGTCACAGACGACTTATGTTTCTCCTACTTTCATATTAACCCAGTGCTTAGTTCATTAGATGAGAAAGCTTATCAAATGTGGGGATCTACAGTTTTCCTTATGCTTCACCACTGTAAATACAATATGTTTGGGTTTTGAACTAATCAGGATATTTGAATTAGTCACCTTAAGGTTTGCACTTTTATAGGCAATCGGTCTATTAATTAAAAACTGATCACTAACTACAATAACTCAAGAGATCTCAGATATGAATGGATATAGCTTATTGCTCTGGAGACAGAAAAACTGATTTGTGCAGCAGGATTTTTCTATTGAGTATAAAGAAAAAAGAATTGATGCCAAAGAGCCTCTAACATAAGTAAGGCACAAGCATGTGAGTTGTACAAAAACAGGCTAAGGTCAAGGGTCATGCAATAATGCAACACCAGAAGCACTCACATTTCTATAAATCCACCATACACATACGTTTCATATAAATACATATATATTGTGCAACATGTCTGCATTCAGTAGCAGCTGGCACTAAGTCAGTAAGACACTAAGTCAGTTTTGCAACACTGCCTTCATGTCAGCACACACTCATTATGCCGGGATTACAGTCACACTTCTTTAAAAAAGCAACAAAATTTCTCTCCTAACACTCCTGAGAAAACACGGTTTTCTCAAGCACTGAAAGCCACCAAATCAAATGTGCTCCCAAAGAAAAAGCAGCCCAGCAATAAAGGGGTCACTGAACAAAGAATGCTTTGAACACTTCTAATTACATCACAGGGAGGCGGTTTGATTGGTTCAGACAGTTTCAGGTTTAGGAAGTCAGCTCAGAAGCCCTTTGGTAGGAAACACATTAAGCACAAGTCTTGTGAAAACAAACATAATTGAATTACGGACTGACTAATCCGTTTTTAACTATCTAAATAGGGACATCATCAAAGATGACAAGTCAAGCATCCACAAGCAAACACCTGCAGTAATAATGAATGTTAATACAGTCCTTTACAAGACAAAAGATTATTCATTTAAAAGTTCTAGGCTCATCCTGCATTTGGCTCAAACTTCCATCAGTGCTGACTTTCATATCTATCATCGAGGAACACAAATGTTTCCAAGATGCAATCATTAAACTGATTAAGCAGTTGAGGAGGAATTAATTCAGTTAAACATTTGTCCACTAAATGACCAAATCAAATGATATTTGCACTGTTTTAAACAACATTGCGGATTATTGTTATCCCACTTCCCACAGCTGAGCTCGTCTCTTTCTCTGAGGAGGGGGGAAGTTTTGCTGAATCCCCTGGATTCGGTTTCCCACAGACATCATGGACAAATTTCATGCCTTTGAAGTTGAGCTTGATCTTCTGACAACAAAGAGACTTTCACCCTGAACGCCGCAACAGGTAACTCAGTCGCCTGTGCCTCTTGTCCACATGCGCACAGAGCTATACCTGACACTCACGTAAGGGATTAAGTGTGTTTTATGCATAAACATGATGCGATTCTCGAGAGAAAACACAGAATACTTCATATCAGATACACTGACTAATCAGTTTTAAAAGCTTGGACATGGGAAGCTACCGCCGGCTACTTACCGACAGCCTGCAGGTGAGCTGCAGCGCCAGGTAGGCGTGGAAGTCCGATGGAGGAGTGCAGGCAACCACAGCGCATTTTGTCAAGCGCCAGTAATGCATTCATTTAAAACAAGCTGGATTTTGTGCATTATCTGACGACGTTTGGTACTTTAATTTACTCAAACATGTGCAAACCGCAGCCTCCTGTCTTGAAATGCATTATAGTCTGAAGTTCTTACCTTGCGTTAATCTCGAGCTGTTGGTCTGCTTCAAATGATTTGAGTTTTCCACCACACAGCCACCCTGGAGAAGTTGAATAACTACATAAACAGAACAACAAGAGCAACTTTTATTTTTTCTGGACACCTTACACGCATTGTCTGGTCGGGACTTTGACCCCTCTCTATCTTGTTTTGCTGAGAACATAAAAGTGCAGTCACACTTTGAACCAACGTGGTCAAGTTCAAGTCAAGACTGACATTTTTGTGATATATTAATTCAATTACAAGCAAACTATATTGAAGCATTTGTCACTTGGATTTGCCTTTTGAATTTTTTTGATGAACTTTTACTTTTAGTCCCAGTGTTATGTGTTTTAGCTGTGTGTAATGTTACTCTCTTTGTGATGTCCTGCTGTTGTTGTTGTTTTTGTTATCTGTTGATATTTCAGGCCAAGGAGGGGATTGTTCCTGAGTTTCCTCGCCATATCGGTTACTGTATATTCTGATACATTAATCTGATTTCAAAGCAGATTTATCACAGCGCAGGGGAATTCCATAAAGATGGAAGTGAAGGTGGATTTGATTCATTTTCTGTTACTTTCTGCTACATTAATCTGCAACCTGGTGACGATGACTTCCTTCAAACCAGTTCTGGATGCACTGAATACTATTGTGCAGCCCAGCATGGGAATGGTTAAGGGAGATGAGTTAGGAGAGATTTACCATCATCTCTAATGTTGTTCCTTATTTCTCAAGTGAACTCAAAACAAGAACTTATTTCTTAGGTGACAGAAAAGCTGGTTTGCGCAGCAGGTTTTTCCTCTCCTTGAATTCAAGAGAATTAATGACAGCAGCGACAGTATAAGTAGAGGAAAATCATCGCAATGAGCCTCCAAAATAAGTAAGACGAGGAGATATCTTGTATCTAATTTCTCTGGAGTTTTCCTGCATAAAGCTGGATGATACAAAATGATTCTCTTCTTGTGATTTTGGCCCTTTATACGAGGACTGTATAATGTAATGCATTTTAGCCACAAGAGTCCTTTCTTTCACTGCACTGTAACTGACTCATTAGTGACAGTAACACAGAGACAGGTTGTCTTTATTGACCTCAGAAATTAGATTATCTCCTTTCACAGAGACCTGTTCACTTGGAGGAATGACATAATTTGTATTTTAGGATTTTACCTTCAGGGTTTACACAGCTGGTAAATGCGTGACCGTTAATTTGAATTCGAAACCTGATTGTCATTCTTCTCCCGTCTAGCTTCCTGCCGCAGACACAGAAGTGGAAATCTGAAGTGTGAGCTCTTTTTATGCATCGTAAGAGGCCAGGCTTGCTCCTCTGGACACAAGACAAAGATGACCTTCGTATGACCTTTGCATAAAAGCAAGTGAGTACACCCTCCTCTGCCTGCTGCTTTTGCACCGGTTCAGTCTATTTTGTTAACAGTGACTCAGAAGAACTCCAGAGGAGACACAGTACAATGATTATTAACTAGCTGACTCTGTTTTTTCTTTTGAAAAAACATGAACAACATCACAGCTCTTATACAGAGAATAAATTAAATTCTGTAATCATCATTATTTCAGTTAAAATGTTAATAGTCAATGAACTGGAGTTAACACAATAATAACCCAGTCTACTCTTGATTTAAGATTGCACAGATGAATAAAACAAATCAAATTGTATCTGCCTTAAAAATCCAAATCATTCTTCATTTTCCACTCCATAAACATTTCATTGCTGGCAAAGTCAATTCAAATTGAGTAAAACTGAGAAATATTGCCTCAATATTAAATCATGCCTCCTGAAGGCCTCCTGGGTGCAGGGGGGCTAATTGCAGGGGATATTTTTCTCCAGCTTAGTATGCTGTGCTGCCTCTGTCATAATCAATGAGCCTTGTAACACTCAATTAGAGCATAATTGGATTTGTGTGTAGTCGAGGTGGAAAAAACATGTACATTTGAGCGGACATGAAAGAACTGCTTATCTCTGTTGACAGCTGTAATGAAGTTGAATTGGGTTCGCCAGTTGTAAATTTCAGAAACATTCAGTCAGTCTAAGCATATTCCAACGCTCACCATACAGCCAGACGCCTCTTATTTGGCTTAAAACAGCTCGGATTGGCTTTATGATGTTTAATTAATGATTCAGACATGGCCACATAGCCCCAGCTAAAGAATGAGACCATATGTGTTGTTCACATTGTATGCAGTCTGCAGTGGAATAATATGACAAAAAAAAAGCTTGTGTTTTGATACTTTTGAACTGTTTATGGACATATTTGTAGTAACTGTGTTTTTGCATGTTTACATGTTTCCATGACTACAGCTGACTGTCATCTCAGGGCCGGCATTGCTAGGAGACATGCTGTCCATTTGCCTGGTGCGCTACTGCTATGTATAGCCTACAAACAGTGATAAAAAACCTTTTTTCCCCTTTTTCAACACGTGCGTATCACAGATTCAAGACATGTGGCCAACAGTCAAAGTCCTGGATGGCCGACGTTTTTGACTCCAGTCAGAAAACTGGAAGTGGGAGCTGTTTAGTCCATATTTGCTGACATTGGTGGTGATTCCCACTAGATGTTACTTTTTGTTCATATTATTTCAACATCATCAGCTCATCCCACATTATTCAGATAAGTTAGTATAAACTGTCTATTTTTCATGGATCTAGCTGTGGTGACGACAGTTAACAGCAAGCTAACCTAAGACTGTTTTGGGATTACAATTTTGGCAAAAAAAAAGTATACGTCAAATGAAATACCAAAGACACACAGTACATACTGATTTCATAGCAAACATTCATTTTTATTTTGGTTTGACTTTAAAGGAGGTGATTAGCGTGATTAAATCTGATCCAGACCAATTTCTGTCTCTATAATGAATTTTAATGATCTACATTTGTGGCTCCATTTTGCATTTTGACATCCTGGATTGAACCTAAACTGCCACTAGAAAAAAAAAAAATCAATTTCAGTTCTACAGGTCGTTTCTGTTTTGATATATCGTTGTTATTGTGTTAGGCCGGGAGTGAAAGATTTATTTGCCTGCTTATGAGCGCTGAGAACTGGGATGTTATATCTACGGAGCCCGTGACAAGTACAAATCTTCCTGATAGTTATTAAAGTGGTCATGATCACTTTGCCGCAGACACACCGGTGTGCAGCGCTCAGTCTGTCACGTTCCTGCTGCGATTGCCTGACAAACGCCTTGAATTTATGGCACTGAGGCAGGGTCGTGCCTGAGTTGCTGGGTAATAATCCTCTTTACACAACCCCGTTTGTGGAGAACACCTTGGCGAACACACACTCAAGCATTTGATTTGATTTTCATGATCTGTTTATCTTAAATGACAGTTAACACTTGATGTTTTACTGTGGAGATACTTTCCAGAGATGATAATATCCTGTTTATTGGGTAGACCTTTATACAAGCTAGTATTACCCTCATGTGGGTAAATGGGGTGGACAAAATATTACCTTATAATAAAATACAAGTACAACACTTTTTAATCTTCACAAAATATTTATTGCAGGGCTGTTGGATTGGACTGTTCAGGTGTATCTAATATCTTTGTGTTAGGAGCTACTCTAGTGAGATAAAAAGGCTGAAACAGAGTTTGTAAAGCAAAGATTGGAAGGACTCTGTGTGTGTGTGGGTTGATGTGTTTTAGTTGGGGTGTCGTATGTGTCATCGTGATAGATGATGTCCTTGCCGTGGCCTCTGTTTTGTCATTCAGCGTGCACGTGTTGTTTGGGTGGTCTGTGTGAGCATACATTTAAAGGCTTTTGCTGATGTGGGTCATGTGTGCGGTGGATTATTGGTTTCTTGTTGAATTCTGGATGTTGCAGTCTTATCTCATTACCTACGAAACTGGAGGGTAGAAAGTTCAAACATATTGATGTGTTTTCATGACGGGTTTTTTTTCCAGGTATCGGATGCATGGTTTGCTTTCTTAAAATTTTATTTTATTTTTTTGTACTTTGCTCTTTAAGAATGACATTTAATTTCCTAGGCGCTAGGAAACAAGCAAGTAAGACCCAGCTTTTAAATCAGGGAAACAACAAATGTCTCAAAAAAGAAAAAGAAAATGAAATGTAATGTCATTTTTTTTTCCCAGAAAGATTCACACACACTCAATTTATCCTTGAAACTGTGCTTTGAATATGTATTTCCCTCTCTAAGCAACATGTCCTGTCCGAGACTGATGGAGGATTTGCATTTATCACATCTCAGCGTTTTTAATTATGAAATGAAAAATCACCCCAGCATACCAAACTTAATTGCTATCAAAATAAGAGATTTGCCAAATCATCCCAGAAGAGTTAATTGAGGGCACAAAAATACTGATTAGTGTTTTTGTGTTGGTGTATGTGTATGAGCTTAAAACATGGTTTGGTTTGTTGTTTTTATTCATTTTACATATAAGTGTCTGCCCAATCCTGACTTAATGCAACCATTATTTCAGTATCCTGGTTGCACCGATTGTCACTGTATTAAAAAGCAGAAGCATTTAATATGTTATAGGATTTTTTTTAAAATGTAAAATAGTTCAAATCGAGGGTATTTGCCATTGAAAAGTGACCTTTAACACCATTGGGTCTGGTTATTTTGCATGCCTTTTAGCTGAGCATCATTTGTGCCACAGGGCCTGAATTTGACCAATTTTCATAAGAGAAGATAGCTCCCCATCTGCAAGCGTTAGATTTTTTTCTGATGAATAATGTATTCCTCGTCTGAAGCTGCAGACGTGTCTCACTGTGTGTTCAGAGATGCTTGACTTTCACACGTCTCTGCTGGAATGAGGCTGAATCAAAAGCTTGTTTCGGTTATCAACAGCTGTGGGGAATATCCTGCTATGCACAAAGGACAGAGAGAATATTTCTGAAATGTTAGGATGTTTCTAAGGCTACATTAGAAGGATTTATAATGATGAATGTATGAACGTCCAATTTCTGGCCACACAGGTGAATCTGGCTGACTTATTTAAAATAAAAATATATATACTTGATAGCTTGAATTTGCATTGACATGACAAGTGGATTCAAATCAAAATGGTTTATTAAACCTGTATATAATGCAATTTAATAAAATACACAAGTTTGCAATACATCATACCTTTTTGGAGCTTTTGTTCAACTGTGCCAGAGAAATGTTGAATAAACTCTGTGGCAAATATTTGGACATGTGTTGTTGTTGCACTATATCTGGTTATACTTTTTTAAATTGCATACAAAACTTACAGAAATTACAGACAAAATCTTTGTAAATTAACAACTGTACGTCCTAATGAATCGGCCAAAAGTGAACTGGGTAAGGAAAACAATGTATCCTGTTTCAGGTTGTCTAATTAAAGGGTGGCCTGTTTGATACCTGGCTCCCCCAGTCCAGTCAAAGTGTTCTAGAGCAGGATATGATGGGTGTGGTGTAATACAATAACATGGTATTGTCGCTTAATTGAACATGTTTGAATTATGATACTGTGCCAGTCATCTGACCGTTTCAAGACTGTAGTCAAGTGACGAATAAATATCAGATGAAACCGAGTCAGGGAGAGAAACCAGCCTTGATGCTGGAGTTTGAGACTACTGGCTGAAGTGGATCAATATTAAGGATTGCATTATCTTCCACTGGGCACAAAAGCAATCAGATCTGTTTTTCTTTAATAACAAATGATTGCAGCATATGGTTTCTTATCAACAGAGGTATGGGTTTCTAACCTGGTCTTCTGTCAGTGGAAGGATTTTGACCTGCAGTCATAAAACGTTCTTATTTTGAGGAGTGTTACTTCAGCTATAGTTGCAGAAAAGAGATAAGGTAATGTTACACAATGCAAATGCCTTTTTCACAGTTTTATCTAACATCAGGTAATATTTCTACATGCAGTATATATAACTTCCATAATACATAAAGGTGTAGATTATACACTTATTTGCACAGTGAAGGTTTTGTTTGGCATTTCTAAAGCCTATGCAGTCACTCTCGTCTCGGTTAATGGATTGCAGTGATTGCTTTGAAGACAGGAAAGTGGTCAGCATGATGATTTGTAAAAGTCACTTCAGTACAAATGGCCAGACGGCCGGGAATCATGACGTTCTCTGAAGCTGACGGTAACTCCCATTGAGACTGTACGGCCGTCACACCACGTAGGTCTCCTGCAAAGATCACTCACGCTAGACTCCATTAGCAAAAAAGGGCTGCTCTCCACATGTCACTGCCTGAACAAAGACACATGTATTCATCCCACACTGAAGCAGGACTGCTAGCAGTCATAAATAAGGTTTTGGTAAACACAGTCTGACACAGGAAAAAGCTTGTGTAACTTATAAAAATACAATGTTGTGTAACGCTTAAACTGGAGTGCTCGATTGAAGTGACTTGAAACAGACCTGCAATGAAATGAGCCTTCCAGATGATCTGAAGTGAAGTTGTTTCAGAGCCAGGATCAGATGATAAAAGAGAAGGGTGATTCTCAAAGACAGGAGTTGATTGTCAAAGCAACATTTGTGTCACCTCCTGCCACTGTGTTTGTACTGTGTCTGCCGTTTCTACCGTGTAATTTGCTGTTGTAGGCAATATGTGGTGTTATTTCTGCAGCTCAAACCAGAGTGCACTATTAAATTATCCACATAGAAGCTAGTGTTTTATACACTTTTTTGGAAACATCTGTCCCGTATTATGTTACTGCATTTGTGATTATGGTTTCCCTGATGCATTATCAGTATTGGTTTTGATATCCACCTGCTGTCCCAGTGACATCATGGTATTGATTCCCCAGATGACTGTCGTGCGGAAGTGAGTCATGTTTCCCGGAGAGGTTTGACGATAAGTCAGTGAGGAAACCCCTGTGGGCATCATATGGGCAGGGCAGAATACATCACGCCACTTTTTATTTTGCGCTTCTTTTAATGCTAAGGTTCTGAAACGCTGCTTCAGGGATGATTTATGAAACACAGACTCATAACATCACAGCCCGTACCTCCTTCAATAGGCCACTCGCCGTTTTATTGGATCGTAAAGGCGCCTCTTTGAGCTCGAGGAGTCGCACAGCTCTCTTTCATGTGACCTAGACCTTAATTAGTATGGCAACAGATTGTCATTTGCATGTACGTGCCTGAGTGAGTAGATGGGAGGTGGCGTGCATATGGGGGGGAAGGATAGTGGCACTTCAGGGCCAGTTTGCTTAACAGACCCCAAAGGTGCAGTCATTTCAGCAGGGTTGTTATTGTAGGTAATTATAATCGTGGATACACTGAGTGTGCCGGGTTTCCTTTTAAAAATGTGAATAATTTGGTGTGGTGTGAAAAACCATTTATTATATCAGATCATCTCTTGAATTTATTCACAGCACATTAGCATTTTTTCAGAATTACTTTGTGTTTTTTCACTGTTTGAGAGATGGAGAGATCATCTTTGAATCGCTGTTTTGTTTGCATTTGATACACAGGGCAGAAAAGGAAACTCTGAGAGAGCGCCATTATTTTTCAAAGAGTATTCTGATCCTGACAAAAGATCTGCCTCACACCTGCTGGGAATTTCTGCCTCCGGAGAACAGAGCTGTGCGGCACTGTGGGACTTCTTCTTTTATTTAGCAGGCAGCAGCATTTAGACATTACGTGCCTTTGGCTGTTTGCTTTAAAGTAGACGACGCTTTGTTCCAACATTGATATAACATCTACTCTGTGTATCGGGCTGTGATTTTGTAAGTTACTGAACTGTGTGAAAACATAATAGTGTGTTTCTCTTTACATACAAGCTTTGATTTCAAGCAGAAAAAACAAGATAGATAACAACGACAGCAGAGTGATTCATCGACTAGTCTCTTGTTTTCACTTGTGGTTCAGAAAATGTTCTTTCACTGCCTGTAGTAATCATAATTAAACGTGTTATATCCTTAACTCATCAGAATTCTTTTTTTTTTTTCTTAATAAGACCAAAAATGTACATTGTTATTGTATCATATATCAGTTCCCTGAGATTTAACCCATGAGCCATGTCGGTTTTTGTAGATCATTATCTATCATTTGTCAAGCTGGTTGTCAGTTGTACACATGCTACTGGCCAGTTTAATATCTCACATCATCACTCATACGGTTATTAAGCTGCTAACACTGGCTCATGCAAATATCCTCTGCAGTGATTTGCATTCGTGCTGCTGACACCGATCAATGCTCCGCCGTCTATTGTCTGCACTTGTCTGTACGGATTCCCTCACAAATGATCTGGTATTGTGTCACGTGTATTTTTTTTTTTTCTGATAAAAAGACATAAAATGGAAGAAAATGTGTTGTTTTTCTTTTTTCTTATTGACTGTTCTCTTAGTGTGGCGTTGATTGACAGCTAGAATCCCTGAAATCCTCTGCTGACATGTTATTGCTCTGGGTCAGAAACAGGCAAACAGTTCATACTCCCCCATATCTACTCTTTGCTCTTCCTGCCTGGCTTTTTTTTTTTTTTTTTTACTGTCCACTATTTTTCTGCTTCCTTATAAAATTTCTTGGGCTGCTCTGAATTATTGACTAGTCTGGAGTCCCGTGAGACTGAGATAGTGGTGTGTTGTTGTCCATCAGCAGCAGCACAGAGCTTTTTTTTCTGTTGAATCCTGACACCAAAAATGAAAACACGGTTGGCTTTATCATGTTCAGAGTCTGAGGTAAAGGTAAGGGAAGCATTTCACTTCCCCCATCTAGTATCAGCTCCTGTACTGTACTGATATGTATGAACCGTGCTGTACTGTATGAATAAATACATTTTCAGTGTATGAATACTACATGCTGCATTCATTAGAAACACTCACATAAAATGTTTTTCAATGCTTTACTTTATATGTACACATTACTTTATCCTCAAGTTGTCACTGTTTACTCAAGCAGTATATAAATAGACACACTGTGTGACAATGTGGCAGTGGCGCTGCTCTGGTACAGAAAGGAGCCCTCATTAATGTAATTAGATGAGTTTTTTGTGGTTAGGAAGTACATCAAAACCTTTGTCATAGACAGTCCACTAAGTCCACTGAGTCATTCCTATCTGATTGTTGCTATGTGTTGTTTGTGTGTCAAAATTAGCACTTTATTAAGGCCAATCCATTGCATGAAATAGATTTTTGAGATTATCAGTGAGTCCTGCAGATAAAATATGACGTGTTAAATATGACGTGTTATCTGACATGTAGCATAGAAAACACTCAAGCGGCCAGGCTGTTGATATTCTATTCTTTTTCTAACAGATAGCATGAAAAGATGAAAACCACTCCACTGAAAACAAATTATCTCCAAATTACTCACAATTATACATTCTTTTAATAGGAGGCCCAATAAATATTTAAAAACACTGTAGTTTTTAGCGAAGCGTAGTGTTAATCAAACAGGACTAAATTGTGTATTTGTTGGAAAATATTCTGTTCTATTTTTAGTATTTAAGTATTTATGGCAGCAGGACTGTGTCAGTTTAAAATAAACCACAATCCCAAAGTTCATTTTAAAGATGTAACAGCAAAACAGCTAAATTCTACGCACTGGACCTTTAATTTGGTTCAGTTTCATTAGTGTCCCCATTTGACTGTCGAGACTTTACTATATTGAAAACATCAATACATTTATTTTTTTAACCTTAACGTTGATGTCTTTCTCTGTCACATCCATCTGACTTTAAATGGTCTCCACATGCAGTATCATATTATCACACAGTCCTGCTGAATCATCCTAACCTGAGCATGAGGTTAGGCCTGAATGTTTTGAGAGCTCTAAAAGTTGATGAGGATCGTTTTGATGGGTCAGTCTTCATCATAACCGTTTAAACTCTGCAACCTGAGCCTGTGCCTGGAAACACGCAGGTTGTGCAGGGGAATGTTGATCCTTGTGGCGCTGGAGAAGACCTTGGTGATGAATGCTGCTTCATTGTGCTTCATTGTCCTGAACTAATTATTCTGGTGACAAGTGTGACATCACCCCCACCCAGCTCTGAACAGGGGTTTGGACTATATTGAGAGGCTCAAGGTTGCTATCTGACGTGACTTTAGATTGATTTGAGACCCCGCTATGAAAAGCTGCTGCCGCATGTACAGCACTGTGTGTTGTGAAATTACCTGTTGCTTAGGAACCAGTGTGACTTGATGCATGAGAGCAGGCTTTGCCAAGGTCTTTGAGTCCAAGAATTCTTCTACAATCTTGTGTAAAGTCAAATCTAAATGATTGTTATTTTGTATATTGCAAACTAACCATTTATCTTTTTTACCCTGCTGAGAAGTTCCTCATTTTTCCTACTTTGAAAAGATTTCTAATCTTCCTTTGTGCTCTGTAACCCTCAAGAGAGAAAGATAAATATCTTGTCTCTATAATATAAACATAGTTGTGAATAACAAAGCCATAATCACCATATGGTGTTACTCATTCGCTCCTTAGCATATTGTTTTATTGTTTCCTCTATCTGCACATTTAGTAACCGTGCAAAGAGACGTGTGAAAACATCTTTTTCAGGTTACTGAGCGCTGGGAAGGTGTTGGGAAGCAACGCCCACATGCTCGGCCCTGAAACAAGGGTTGTCATCGTCACTATGGCGAAAATAAAAGAATGAGACATGAGATCAAGACATCTTTGACGGCTTTCATATCTGAAGAATTACACAAAATGCATATTCGAAGATTTCTCAATCCAAATAATGAAAAACATCCATCAGGTGACATCCCACAAGTCATATAAAGTTGCTCCTCTTCCTGTAAACCAAAGTTCAGTTTTTGCAGTTCAGTCTTGCAAAGTTTGGGGTCAAACACGCCTTGCTTTTTGCCTCTTTTTGGGAAAGTGCAGTCAAATTTGATTCAATATTGAAATAGCTATTCTCCAGTGTTTGGCCTTTAATGTATTATTAGGGGTAATATAGATCTATCTAATAGTAAAATGCCAATGTATCTCAGAGTGTCTTCAATATGCTGGCACTGACTGAGCCTACATAACTGAGCATTTGTCAAAAAATGGAAATCCTCGACAAATGATATTATTCAAAAAATAAACTAATTCAGACACATTGCTGTACTATGAGAGAACTGTGTGGGGGCGAGTCTACAGCAAGTGGCTTTTAAAAGCAGCTAATCAATGTCTTCTTATTGCACCCAGCCAAGAAAAATCTGTCCTTGATTAGTGAATGCCAATGAAGGAGTGTAAAGCCATGGACAACATCCCACCCTTTCTCCCCTGATTTGCACTCCCACTGTGAGGGAAAGCGCTGGTCGAATGAAGGCGGCAGACACCGTCGCCATCAGTGGGGGCAGCATCAGAGGAACAGCAGCACTTCAAATGGAATGTGAGGTTTTCAAGGCATACAGTCATAAATTTTTCATCTGCAGCCGGCTTTGAGGCAAGAGAGGGGGCAGGCCAGCCAGGCTCCAATTGAAGGCTTCGAACAACAAACCAGGGCTTTCAGAGACAAAAGGTAGACGGGGGAAGGGCACTTGAAATGAGAAACAACAAAAATCCTTTGTTTACAACAGATGAACAAAGAGCTGTAAATAAAATCAGTGTTTAGCCGAAAAAAAATCTGCCAGTGGCGGATGTATGACGACAGCAATCAAGACAATAATGGAAGAGCAACAACTGTGAATACTGTACGCCTCGGATAATGACTGCCACAACAACAACAGCACTTGAATAGATTCATAAATTGCAAGCTACAATTGGTTTTGCAATAATCTTTTCTAATATGTTTATTGTATGAATCCTGGACAGCCTTTTATTACAAAAGATTAAATTATTAAATAATATTCAGTACGACAGCTTTGTCATATATTCTGCTTATTTATGACGTTTTTGGTGACATTATCGTATATTTGTTAATTCACTTATATGTTTGGAATTGAAAGTTTGCAAGTTGGTGCTGTACTGAATTATATTCAGTGGTGTTTGTAATGTTTTGTCCTCACCACCACACCACCAACCTCAATGCTAAAACTTAATTTAATCAACACCTTTATGGAAAAAATATTAGGCATCATAAAATAGGCTTCATGAACACTTGCTATCGCTTGCATCCAACTGTACAGATTTACCCAATAAAGTGCATGAACTACAAGCAAATCTGTATTTTGCCCTTTTTGGTAGCTAGTGTCTTAAAAGCATTCTGTAAATATTGAATAAATACTTTCAAGACCTCACTGTTAAAAGCTGGTACATTATCATTATCTTTCAAAATTCAGAAATAAAAACGTATTGCTCCTCTTCCAAAGCCATCATGGACCTTTGTGTCATACAGACATCTCTTTATCTGTGGGGTGAATCAGAAATATGAACCAGAGCTGTGGTAAATACATCCTGGCCATAAAACGCTGTCCCATAAGCAGACGGCCGTGCTCTGCAGAGCGCCTGCAAATTTAATGACTGATTTTCCCCGCTCGCTCAGTCCTCTGGGTCCAGAGTCTGTTTGGATGCTAATGCAGCCTGACGTCTCCATCCTTGTTTAAACCACCCATTTTATCCTGAATGGACTACTGCAACGGCAAATTAAAGACAGCTTTAATACAAAGATTCATCCAAACGCTAATGCTCTACCTTTTTTCTGTACACTCACATCTTAGCCAGATCTGATCCTGAAAACACTGTGTAGGCAGTCTGTAGAAGATGACAGAACTGTGCTGAGTTTGTAGCACAAAATACAAGATTCAAATCATGTAATCATGTATGCAGTGTTTTGATACTCTAGAGAATTTAACATGTCAAGCACAATTCAGTATATTTTGCCCCATACAAAATTTATTCAAACATCTCACATGTACTGTGCATCATCCTCTCAACAGAGAACAATGACTCAAGCTTGGTGGAAGTTCTGGGAAATTCACATCTTCTTCTAAAAGCTTCATTAACTGGACTTCAGATGAAGTCTATGTCTACTGACCATGTTTTGAAAAATAAATCTGAAAATGTGTTTAATGTAAATGCTGCCTTACAGACAGAGGCTCCTTAATTACTACAGTACTCACATCTGATGTGCCCAGTAATCCCAGTTGCCTATACACGGGTAATCTAGCCAGAGATGTTGCCTTCAGAAAAAGGTTAATCCGCACTGTGGCAGTCAGTCTCAGCACATCTCTCTGGAGATATTGGCTTTTCTTACTGCTGACCAGTGCACTTCATTCCTTCTTTTTGTTTCCACAGACAGTGCTACCATGATGAGCTGTGGTGGCGAGATAGCAACAGAAAGAGTGAATTTGTGGAGACAAAGAAATTAGCAAAATTTCTACTTGATTTGTTTAAGTCGGCCTGCAGGAATCTCATATTAGCTTCAGATACAATTGTATTTGGAGCTGCATTAGTTGAAATCTAGATATGAGCACCTGACTATTGTTTTAAGATGGACTTGAAAGATGCATGTATACCATGTCCACATGTCCATGTCCTAGCTATGCATTTGTTCATGAGATTAAGTGTGGCGTGGTGTCACAAGGGCAGTCAGGCCTTGAGTTGTATGACTGGAAGCTGGTGGCACGTTTCTTACATCCTCGCTAAGAGGGATTAGGCCTCTGAAGGGAAAGAGAGAGTATTTGATTAGCCTGTGGGGGGGGCGGTTCAAGTGATTAGCCAGACATTTTGAGCTGGACTTTCTGCAAAAATGTGTCTTATAAAATCTCTTGAAGAAGACAACAGTGTTGTTTTAGTGGAAAGCCCTTTAGCTCTTGTCTCCTCTGGAATGTAAACAAGTTGGTAGGGCTCTGCAGCACAAAGTATGAAAACATTCTGAATGTGTACAGACTGCAGAGCTGTTTCATTAGTTTATTAGAACAAAGACATTTCTGCACGCTATCTCCTCAACATATTGCATATGTTTGTGTCTCTGCATTTGCAGGCAGAGTGGATGAGTGGATGAGTTCTGTGGGTGGAGGTGTCAGGAGGTTACCCGTTGCACCCACCAGCCCACACAAACAGCTCCTCCTGGGAGGAGAGTCTCTCTGCTGGAGCTGCAGGCCTACAGGGAGGGAGAGTACAGCACCACCAAATAGGATGAAGGTATTGGGTAATGTTGTGTGGGCTCAGCGTCAGATTTTACATCACAGTACAGAGAGCTAAGAACACAGAACATGATCTGTCTGGGTCAAGTTTTACTAACTTGTGGTGGAGTATTTTTTGGCAAATGCTTTTTTTGAATTTTAATCAGTATGTGACATGAAATGAATAGTTTCAGACTATCCTACTGAAGAGTGTTGTTTAAACCTCTAATTGAATGCGGCAGAGAAGAAACACAGAGCTCTGGCTTGTAGCATCATTAGCATCCTTGCATGTTGTTACCACCACAAGAGAGACATGTCAAAAGAGAGAGGACATGAGTGAGCTGATGATATGAACTGTTATGTGACGCAGTGATTCGGCACTCGATTATAAGATTATGCAAGCTCATGTTCAGGGATGAATTTAAGGCCTTTAATAGTTTTGATATATTTTCATGAAGTTATAGTATTTTTCTTTTTCGTCCACACTCACTGACTTAATGTGAAATACAGAATTTTGTTAACGAGCAATGGTGTAAATGTGTCCTAAGAGAATACTGAAACATGTTAGTGAAACATTGGCCTTATGTTTCTGAGACACTGTTGCACTTTACTGGACTCTGTCTGAATGTTAATGCAACATATTTCCCTCTGTGGCTTATAGGAAATATTGGCAGCCAAATGCGTTTTCATGTAAAATAGCTTTGCCTTGATCTTATTCTCCGGTCCAGGAAAAGACTTCAGCGCTGATGATAATTGCCGAGCATTAGTCTGCTCATTCATGGAACATGTTGTCTGCCTGTTAAGTGACAGAATAATTACACACAAGCCAAAATATGGCTCTCGATGAGTGTGTGGAGTGATAGCAGTGCATGTGGAGGGAATACTGATGGTCCAACAGAGGTAATGCAATGTTTCTGAAGCCTCCTCCCTTTGTTCGAGTCCCTGCTTTATTTGCCTACAGCTCCCTCCTCCCCTTTGCGGCGAAAGAAGCTCATTGGAGGACAGCAGAGTCACGGGTTGGCGATCAGGTCTGCAGCATGAAGGATTCTAACTGTTGCTAAGGTATTTTGAATGCTTAGTTGACCATCAGAGGGGTTCATTTGCCGTCTATCTTCACCTGCTGAATGCTAGGAGCTGGCATGGAATTTGTTGAAAGCGTGAAATCTCAGGATTACTCAGTTTCCCATCAGTGGGCCAGACAGTCTGTACTATCACTTGCTGTCTGGGGTTGTTGATGTCTTCAGGCAACATTTGTTATTGAGATTTGACCCGCATCGTGTTGGATTTCTTTATATTGAATGTCTATTAAATTCTCTGCCAAGAGAAATTTGGCAAAGACTCTCGCTGTCTACAGATAGGCCACTTTTAAATAGAAGTGGAAAAAAAAAGCTCAGGTTCAACTTCAGTTCAGGGCTCATGTAGAGGGAGAGCGGAGGAGCTATTTCAGTGCCACAGACTGAGCACATCATTGAAAACAGAACTCGGAGTGTTCACTTCGGTAGTTTTAGTCTCAATCTCTAGATTTTCCTGAACTAATAGGATTGTTTTTTAAAATAATTTATTCCTTTATTCCCTTATTTTACCTAAATGAATGATGTCTTGTGTATTAGATGTCCTACTGCTGATTAATCTGTGTTGTATCCATCCTATTTTATTTTGTTTTAACCTGTATTTAACCAAGACAGCCTCATTTAGCTTATAGATCTCTTATTCACTGTCAGTATAGGCATACAAATCTATTAGATACAGTCAAAACAATATAAATGTCAAAGAAAATGTGCCACAAAAAAGTATGAATGAAAATAATATTTAAAATCTTTGTGTGTCTGCCTGTCTGCAGTTGTTGTGGCTGACACGAAAAACATCAACACCTTCCTACGTTAACACCCCTGCAGCCTCTCCACTGTTTCCGTTTGGAGCCCGTCCAGGTGAGCTCACCCAGCTACACAAAGACACACACTCTAAAGTCTCTTTCTGGATAACAAACTGGTGCAGATTATGTTCAGTGCATGTTACTGCACTGTACTGAAGGTGACATTGTTTTTGTGTACCTTCCACCACCTCTCCGTACCTCCACCTGTCATTTGATTGGTATGACAGACCCTTACACTCCATCCACGTTACTTACTCCCCTTCGGTTGAACTGAAATAAGCTCAGTCAAACGCCGTCAGCACTTGTCTCCTGCTACCTCTCTGCTCTACTACCCTCCTCCTGATACTCTAGTTTAAATTTAGGTTCACCTCAGACCACACACCATCATTATGTCTGACTATAGAAAGGAGATGAGAGCCGCTGGCTCTGTCTGTGATTCTGGGGGAGCTCATCATCCTGACTGTGCGGAGCAGCATGACGCTGAGCTGCCTGGGACTGTTGGTATTGAGCAGGGTAGAGTGCCCCGGGCACAATCCATCAAAAAGGAGCTGTTTGCACTGTGGGAATAGACATGAATAATCCATGCTTTCTTTACCCTTTCCTGTGTTACTATGCGTATCCCATTACATTCTCTGCTGCCTTTTCTTCAAATATTCAACTGCTGTATTTTTATTAAACATTTTTTGTCTCAATAATTACATCAGAATACCTCTGCCCTATCTTGGCCTAATTAGTATATTACAGAAAGAAACACAGCGGATATGTTATGTAGATTGATATGTTGGTTAATCATTTATTTAGTTTTACTGAGATCAAGACCTTATTAGAGATAACCTGTTAAAAGAAGGATTTTAGGATATACGGATATCTTAATTTTTCTAACCATATTTACTTATTTTACACATCAGTCAAGTGATTTCTTGACACAGAGTTAGTATCGTTCCATAGAACATCAAATCAAGTGCGGTGTATGTATAATGCACTTATATAATGCTACATGATGGTGTGAAATAATACAAAACTGTACTATAATACACATTATAGTATAGATAAATAGCATGGAGGGGAAAAAAGCAACAGAGATTTATTTGAGGCATTGGCTCACACAGCTCTGGCCTTCTCTCCTCTATAAACACGCTCTAAACAGCAGTAGGACGAATGCTCTGTTTGTGGTTCTTGGGACTAAACTGCAGTGTCAGTTACAGCAGGGAGACCGGGGAGACTAGAGGACTGGTTTCAGGTGAAATCAGCTTAGAGCAGGCTGAATACAGTGTGAAAAGAACACACCTTACGGGTGGATTGAGCTTTGGGGGCTCTCTAGTTTGCCGTTTTTTTTATGATGGTCATAAACATTGATTTGTGCAGCATTGATAATGGAGGACCCTCTTGAGAGCTCTGAGCCATAATCACTGTTTGTGAAGTCCTGTGGTTCTAGTTTTTTTTTTTTTTTAGTTCCCCAACGACAGATGTGAGCCTTACTAACCCGTCAACACTATTTCTTGCCAGGTGAATTATGCAGTGAATGCTTCTGCTGAGGAGATTTCATACTACAGTATTGGATTATAGCTTAATGGACTACTGCCCCACTGTGGCAGTAATATTGCTGTGCCAGATAGTGCCTGTTTCCTTCCTCTCTGTTTCAGCTGAGGTGATCAGAGAAATCGGCATCCTTCCTCTCTGGGTCTGAGCACACCATCCAATATGGGCTAGTTTATATATTTATTGTCATTTCCGTCTATTTTCTCTATTTGGCTGATAAATGGATTAAGTCCACGAGCAGTGATGAATATCCAGTTAGATGTGAGGAGGTAATATGGGCTCTGGATGCAATTATAATGCACCCAAATCATGTTGCTTTAATTAGATCTGAGAATATTTTATCAGATACCCAATCTCAATTTTCCTTTTTCACAGCTCTGCACCAGCGAGATGAAAAAGATGCTAACTCAATCAAGCAAAGGGAGAATTTGATATTGATACTGAATCTTTCCATCGATCCTCTGCCCACCAGGTGATATTGAAGCATAGCATGTGTTTAAATGCCTGCATGTGATACTGCATACCTTAATCTGACCAGTCGAGATGTGCAATGTTTGCAGATTGGACAGCGTGAGGGATTTGTGGTGTGCGTGCTCTCTAGCCCCATCTCTTTATTGTCCTGTTCAATAAATCAGTCTTGCTTTTAGGCGCTCCTGCAGGCTCTGGAAAGGCCCAATGAAGAACTCTGTACAGTAGGTGTTCTGCCCACCATGGCTGATATTGTCCCCAACTAAGCAGGTCAGTCAGAAAAAATATCCCCCTCGCTTTTATTTTTCTGCCTCCATGAGCAGTATAATCAATATGCTCTGGTTGTATTGTGCAGCTGGTGGGCGAGGCCGGGTGCTTCTTACAGAGAGGGCAAATGCACACCAGCATGGGTACATCCTGTGATGCACTAATGCACCCCAGGGTTCTGACATCAATTAAGACAGACAATGGACAACAGTCCTGTGCATTGCAGGCTAAAAAGCTTCAATGTGCGAAACATAAATGTGGGTGTGTTTATATTATGAAAAGAACTGCTACTGATGTGCGATTAAACCACAGCTGAAGTGAAAATTTCCATCATCTTTAAAAGGAATAGTATGACATTTTGGGAAATACCAGTTGAAGGATAACTGCAGGTGTAACTGCAGATTGATCATACCTCTCTGTTAAATATGAAGCTACAGCCAGCGATTAGCGATTTCGCTAAGTTTAGCTTAGCTTAGCTTAGCATAAAGACTCAAAACTCTTTCTTCTTTTTTATGCGCTGGGAGCAGTGACTTACTCAAGATTCTGGTAATAATGTCTACAAGACTACAAAACTCCAGTCCTGATCAACAAAAAGTCCTGTCCATGCAAAACTACAACATTTACACTTTTTACACTTATATTTTTGTACGAAATAAACAAACAGGATACAATATGTTGGATTTTGTTAACTTCAGACCGGGCCAGTTTCTGTTTCCTATATTTATGTTTGGCTATGTTAACCAGCTGCTGGCTGTAACTGTACGTGCTGTAGATATGACAGCAGTATTGATCTTCTGGTCTAACTCTCGGCAAGAAAGCAAGTGTTTTTTTCATAAAATGTCTTTCTTGAAGAGTCATACTGTCCTCCCCACAAAGTCATCAAAAAAAGGAAAAGGAAATGTCTTTTAGAGATTTAAATATTCTGTACTAGTTTATTATTATTTCACAATAATAAGTCTGATCTTTTCTAAGTGTGATAGTCATGTGTCATGTCTCTGGCATCAGAGTATCATTTTAGACTGGGTTACGCATGTGACTCTGGCCTGTCTGGACAGAGTTGGAGTCTTCCTGTCTACGTCTCTCCTGCATCTACCAAATCTTCTAATAATAGTAAAGCTGTTGCCAAGGTGCAAATGGTACAACTCAATGTTTTATTTATTTTGTTCGCTCAAATGGATTTTCTAGCTGAGTGTCAGAACCTTAATCTGTAGGAGAGATGGCGGTCGACACCCACATCATGTTTTCATTTATGCCTTTTGTGAGTGGGGGTAGCTATTACAAATTCTTATTATTCTGGAAGTCTGAGAGCAATTCTCTTTTTTCATGGAAGCCACATTTCCATCACCCAATTTAATGTAAATGGAATATTTTTTTTATACATGTAACAGCTGTGACATTTTCTTTGTTATATTTAGTTGCATTTGAATATTTTTGGTAGTTTAATTGGTGTTAAAAATAATATAATGTTTTTTCTACGTCATTTGGTTTTAAAGGAACAGCAAGATGCTTTCTCCCCCACAAGCAGCAGGATTGGCAGCATTCACAAGATATTTTCCACCCTCCTGCTTCCACCCTCCACACCTGACTGCACAGGGCTGACTTCAGGTATGCTTGTCATGCTCTTTTTGGCTCGTTTTAATTGGGTTTCCCCCTGAAGTACTTCCAGAAAAACGACAGGATGATGTATCAAAATGCCTCCAGATCAAATCAAAAGCTCTGTGTTTGTCTTGATGGCTGTAGCTGAGCGAGGATTGGGCAGGGCATGGCTCACATCCCAGAGTCATGGCGGGGAGCTGGAGTCTGGAGAACCAGTATGTCTTCCTCTCCTCTCTCAGAGAGCTCTGTTTGTCACTTGCTATCACCGTCTGTCACACCACAGAGCGCCGTGGCCACACATTCGCCTCTCATGCATCTTTCCATCCTGGCCATGATGGCATTACCCTCCCTCACACACTCAGCACCTCAAAGGGGAAACATGTCATCCTTCTCTCCTCGCATGGTGCTAAAAAGGCCCCGCTCCCCCCGAGGGATGTCTACTCTTCCTCTGCCGATCGATCTGCTGAACCTTTGCCTTCATTCATCTACCTACCTATCCGTCTTCCTGTTTCAGCGCTGTGCCATTTGTCTCCAGTCTTTACAACTTGACTGTACACTCACTGAGGATCTCAGTAGCTTTTGTTAGCAATCAATATGTTATGTACCTCTCTATTTAGAATATAAATAATGAATATTAGTGGTTCTAATAGGGATCCAAAAGCTGGACATCCTGCACTCGGTGTGTACTCATTACATACAGTGAGTGGAATCCCTCCTGCTGCTGTAAATCTCTCACTTTGTAATGTATGCCGCCTGTTTGGATTTTGCTTTCCCCTGCATTTCTCTTCAAACTCTTCCTTAGATTGCTTTTTTTCCTCTGCATTCAACCCCCACGCGAGTAGTATTGATTGTTCCAGTGCACTAATTATCCTGCTTGGCCTTGGATGTCTCTGTGAACTGCAGTCAGTCTTTGATCGACATGTCTGGATGTCTTATGTTACCGTCAAAAAAGGGGGGAAAAAAGCTGTTTCGTTTACAGAATTAAGTCGAGTGTCGACTCCTGATCTTTGTAAAACAAGTGCAACACCTTCTTAAATGTCCACCCTGTCTATCCGTATTCACTTCCTGTGCCACAGAATGAGCGCTTAATTTAGCTGATCGGCCCCTATGTGTGGGTGTGCATGTATGAGGGCAGTATTTACATATGCATCCATGCATACCCATGATTACTCTGTACGTATGTGTGTGTGAGAGTGTGTGTGTGTGCACGCGCATGTGGGCAAAAGTACAGGTCGGTACATCCTGCTCTGCCACCATCTGTGCTCAGGCAGGCAACAGGCCACTTAATACACACTCACCCTCTCCATACATAGCTCTGCATTTGTTTTTGCATGTTTAAAATGTCTTCAGTTCTACATAACAAAAGATGTATGGTAAGACCGTAATTAGGATTGTGAAAGGAAGGCCGGTTTGATGCCGACATGCATTTTATCACGTTGCGCTATCAAAGTATTTTCAGATTTGTTACCACAATTAATGTTGGCAGTTTACCTCTGCTTTCATCGACACCTGTGCTTGGTTTGTGTTTGCTGTCAGAGCTGCTGTGTGCTCAAGCCTGCTCCATCAGGTACATGCTTCCTGGTGCTCCAGACGGTAACAAATATATAACAAATACAAATATATAACTATAATTTTATAATATAAAATATAACATAAACAAGAAAAAAAGAAAGAAAGAAAGAAAGAAAGAAAGAAAGAAAGAAAGAAAGAGTGTAACCATTTGAAGTTTAGCTACATGCTGTTTACTTAACTTTAATTTTAGAACACATAATGTATAGAACGATATATATTCCTTGTAGTTTTCCCTTTTATTTCTTCTTTTAGTGATACTTTTAGATACGTTTGTCCTATTTTGTTGTTGATATTCTATTCTTATTCATCTGTTCATTCATCTGTTGACTCATTTTCAGTGCATGCCGCATGCACCGCGTTTCATTGTGTAATCCTGTATTGTATAATGACAAAAACTTGAATCTTTAGATTTATTCAGATGGTCAGAGGAACACTGAATTTGCCAGCCTGATAATCTGTGATATATTACCAATTAAATTATTTTGACAAAAAATGTTTCACACCAACATTAAATTATTAAAAATATCATCAAGTCTCAACATTAGTTGATGCACCAGCAGGAAAATGGTCAACACACAGATGAACCCCTGACCTTCGATTGAATTATACATGTGTTGGCACTACATTACAATTCCAGATACATCCTCACACTGAATGCATTTCCATGATTAGAATTTCAGTTCCGTCTGTAATTGCCAGGAATAATGGCGGTAGATTGGGAATCAATAAGGATCTCTGGAGCCAGTGTCACTGGTGACCTTTGTGTGCGCTCAGCCAATGACATTTGAAGCTCAGAGGTCCCAACGGATAAGCACTCATCAGGCAGCGTGTAAATGACACTCTTGGCAGTCTCTGTGTGTTTCTAAACAGTGCTCAGCCTGGCAGAACATATAGATGCACCAAAGCAGAGTGTGTTCAGCATGAGCCGCGCCTATACATAGCAGCATGCAGTGAGAGTATACTGTAAGAGGGTTAGAGACAGGTTACAGAAAAACGCAGACATAGCAGACATAAATTATTCAGTTGTTGGGCAAAGTATGCAGACCGGCTTTATAAACCCTAATGAGCTGAAACATCTGTCTGCCTGGGGCACATTGTGACCACTCTAGCCCCTCTGCAGCCCAGTCCATTGGAGTCCCCCCACCTGACCCTCCCCTCGGTTTGGCAATGCTTCCTTTCCTCACCTGCAGGTGCCCTCCTTCTTTGTGTTCTCTCCCAGGGAGCGAGGCTTAGTCGTACTCAGTATATGAGGATGCACACACCCCAGCGTCAATACCATCTGCCAGCTCCCCTCAGGGCACCAGCCAGGTGCCGGGCACGTTCTCACCCCAGCTATGGCACAACAGCACTGCCTGCTGGGATCAGCCTTACTGTGCCAACTGTTGATCATCATGTCCTTCCATTCCCGCCCAGAGACTCATTATTAACCCAGGGACAAGCTGTGCTTAATATAGATTTACAGTCGACTAAAGATGGATTTTAGAGTGTGTTTTAATTTTTGATGAATGCAGATGATTTCCTGAAGCCACATTGAGTTGTCTTTGTTGTGTGTTGCTGGGTTCCTGTTTGCTGCAGGTCTCCCAGGTTGTCTCCCTTGAGATGAACCCTGTGTGGAAGCACAGTTTTTTTTTTTTTTTCTGGAATAAGACTGTGCAACCATGTTTACTCGAGCTCCCACTCGACAAGCTCTAGTAACATGGGGACTGAAGTCAAACATGTACAGGGAGAAAACATGAAACTAAACAGTTACACAATCAGGAATGTTTAAACAGTTTTTTTAGTGTTCCCCGAATCCTTAGTCCTTGTAGTGTTTATACAGTGTTGTGATATAAGCATACTCATAACTCATTTATTCTCACAGGAAGCTGATGTCAAGAACAGGGTAGAGGGGGGTGAAGGTGGAGAAGCTCCCCTAAGGGTGAGTGAGGGACTTAATTGCTTAGGCTTCACTTTGTAATACTTCTATACAGCTTTATTTCATTATCTAGGTGGTACAGAATGTGTATAACAAGATTTAAATGTAGCATCATGACAGCTAAAAAGCCATCCTTTGTGTTTCTTGTTGCACTCATCTGTCAGGATCATATCTCATTTAGTCAGAGCTGGCAAACAGTAAAACACTGTGTTATTACCTTGTTAACAATATTTTATACTGTCATACATATCTACAATCAGTGGCCACTCTTATTTCAAAATTTTAATTTTCTTTTTTTTCCTTAGATAATCTCTACTTTATTAATAAAAAACTGTATAATTCAGAAGAATAATGAAATAATTAACACTTTCATTCACTTTCATTCAGTTGATGTCCCAACAGTGCTCTAAATATTTTGGAAACCCATTTTAATTTATACTCAGTGCTTAGATTGGATAGATTCGAAATTAGATTTTTCAGTTCATAGTTCAGCTGAAATTCTGTAATCCAATTCCAATCTTGTTAACTGAACCTGTCTCTTAAAAGTTTTAAGAATTGTTCCTGTTTAATTCTGCACAAATTTTGATGCTAAACTTCCAGTTTCAAATAACTGGTGTTTCTTTATGTTCTTATTTAACTGTTTGGGGAGGGAACTTTGTCTCATTCTGCCCTTTCAATTGTCATTTTAGTTGCACTATTTTTTTCTCCACATACAAAACTTTTTTTTTTTTTTTTTTTTTGCAAACCCTTCATGCAGAATAATATCTATTGTCATCTATATATGTAAAGAAGACTTTCTGCAACTTAAAAGCAAGATTAAATACCATTCAAACACATTCACTGAGTGTGTGCACACACACATACTCTCAATGGCCTCTTTATTAGGCACAGTGGTGTAATGTAAGTGAATATTAGAGTCACTAGAGTCCATTTCCCCCTTGTTTTACAATTTTAAATAATTTTGTTTAATCCCAGTATACCGCTTTTTTTTACTTCTATGGTAAAAGTTAATATAATCTCAAAAATGTTGCTGATAATTTAATTTTATAGTCTATATTGATCATCTTAGGGGCTCATTTTATCTCTGTTTTCAGTTTGCTTGTGTGGCATACAAACCACAGTTTAGCAGCTAAACTTAAATCCAATTACAAAAACAGATTTGCTTTCTCAAAGATTCAACAATAACAAAGCACATATGCATGTCATAACTCAATTTGCTTCTCCTCTCAGGTCAGTTACTAAAGAAATATGTGCGCCACTTGCCTGGAGAGGGTACTAAACGTACTTTATTGCTCTTTAATAATTGCTTTTCAGCATTTTCATCCTAATGCAGCACCTTTTATGGGATCTGAAAAAATACCATTTACTAGCTCTTGGGAGCAAAGTGGCAATCTTGGATGTGATGTGTCTCACCACCTATGTTCTCAGTCTGTCTCTCTCCTGCTGTTTGGCTCCTTTATGAGGCCGGATTCTTTGGCAAGCTGTAGCCATATGATATTAATAGATCTCTTTGCAGCCCGGATGGCTCTCTTGTGTGTTATGCTTGTAAGTATTATGTTCCTGGACAATGATTCTCAAAAAGGTATTCCCCAGACTGTCACCTGAACTTCATACTTGAAAGAATGGTGGATATGCACAGAACTGTTTGGCTGACTTCCTTTGCTATCTGCTAGACCATAGAAAATAGAGTTTTTGGTGTTACAATCCAAACTTGGCCTTGTGCTCAAGGTCAAAATGTAAAGCTCCATAGAGGGAGACTTCATGCATAATGTATACAATATAGCATTCATTGCTAATTAACACTAACAGGAAAGGATGCCCCCTGATTTCCCCTGATTTTAGTCTCATTTGCATAAATATAATGGGACACAAGAGAGTGTAAAGCCCAACGTCTGTGCTCCCCTAGGGGAGGAGGAGAGGTGTTACTGGTATCTGGGTGCACAAGTGATAATTGTTAGAGGGCTGTTATTCTGACGCCCATAAACTAGACGGTGTGAAGTGAACAAAGAGACTGTGGCTAGCAAACAAATGCACCATGAACCTGATACTGACTCAATGGGAAGATGAAGCTCTTAGTACTCTTTAAAAATGTGTAGATCAATTAGGGCCACCATTACAATTTGCTAATTTCTTTACTTTGACAGATGGACATTTTCCACTGTCTTTAATGGGTGAGACATTGAATGAGATAAATGGCAAGGCTGAAGAGAACAGATTGAGATGAAACACCAGTGATTCATCTTTTTTTTTTGTAGAAATGCAAAAGCCTTTGATGGAAGACTCTAACAGCTCTGTTACCTAAAACTGGGAGTCATAAAAAGAGGTTGAATAATGGTGATGATTTTGGGGTGGAGGGGTTGCGGTTTCTGGGAACTGTGATATATTATTCACAGGGGTGAGGGCCTTAAGTGCCAAATTAATTTGTTTTTTCTTTCCAGTTGAACGGCAGAATAAATGGGCGCTGTCAGTCGTGCAGTAAAGTGCCGTGCATTCATTTAGACAAGTGTTATTGCTGCACTGGAGCAATACGGTTTTAGCAAAGCAGGCCAGCCTGGTGGGTGGAGGCTGTGTAATTATCTCTGGTTCCTATGATGGCAATGATTGCTAAAACAGCCAAGTGGTCCCAGAGCACAGCAGGTGTGACTGTCAGGCAGCAGGTTAGCGGGCCTGTATGTGGATGTGAGTGCACATGAGCAGTCAGAGTGGCACTGATTGACTGAACAGACCAGTGTTTTATTGTTCATCTGTGATGAGAAAAGCACACTGGTAGTTCCTTGTGCAAACCGAAAGATTGGATTCAAAGAAAATGGCTTGAGTTTGATTAATTGCATGGATAATATAGCCATGAAAACCAAAAGACACCCAAGGGATCAAACATCATATATCACACTGAGGTCCTATCCGAACACTTTCAGCCTCAACCTCAGCCTGCTGCCATACCTCCGATGAAAGCATTAACATGTTTCACGCCTCTGTATAATGATTTTAAAAATATTTGTGAACAGATCAGTGTTGGCAGATATGCCGTGATTAATTCAGACATAGGCAGATGTTTCCATTTTTTTCTCTTTTTCCGCCATTGCGCCTGAGCAGCTCTGACAACGTGCAAATGCAGAAACACAGACATCTGCCGTGTTTCAAAGGACCAGCAGAACGGAAAATGAATACTAATGTTGCCGTGCCATATTTATCAGCGTTGACATTCAAAGGGGCTAAATGCTCTGCTTGTTCTTTGTGATACAGAGGAAACTTTGAAACGTGCAGGACTTTCAGTGGTGTGAGTCAGATAGTGGATATGACAGATGTTTGCCAAGAGATATGGCTTCTGTTGATGCGCACACACAGCTTGGACTGACAGTTATTTCTTCTGCTGGTTTATTTTCTCATTCTGGATTCCTCCGTCGATTTCTGTTTATTTTCTGCCTCGGAAGACAGAAGCATATAACTTTTACAGAAAAGTAATTTCAACTTTCAGGCATAACTGGTATACACACAGTAAACATATGGAGAGTACAGTATACACAAAAGGTTTTGTCCTCTAGTAAGTCTCAGTGGAAATACTCGCCAGTGCATCCTAACAAGATTTGTTATTATACGTCTATTATATTGCCTTGCTTCGGACATCTCGGAGAGTCAGAAGACGATCTGTACCTCCTCACATTGTTGTGTGGTGAGGACACTGTTCGAGATGATCAACACTTACTCGGCTGACTAATGAGGTGGATTCAGTAGGGGCAAAGGGTTGGGCTGAACGTCTTTGTTAGACAGGCCTGCAGCCCCCTTCTTTGCAGCCTGCTCCCAGGGGAGGCCTCACAGACTGCCTAATTGAATCAAGTACACATGGTGCCTCCCCCTTCACTGCTGAGCCCCTCCCCGTACGAGAGGAGTGAGAGGAGGAGAGCTCCGGCTTTGATGCTTTTGTTCTCTTCAGCACCATCGACAGCGCCAGGGGGCTTTGCCGCAACTGGTTGCCTGCTGCTGGATGGAGAGGCACATCATCACTGCAGCACTGACAGTCTATTTCTGGCAGGAGATCAGTGTGTTAGACTCTACAGCACCATAAATCACTAGTCCAGCATTGGAAAGAGAGAGCTGGCTGAAACAGAAAGATCGAAATGTTCAATAGCTCTTTTAAACTGTATTTCAACATCACCGTAGTATAATTCAGGTGTCTGTGGGCAGGTGGCCCAGACAAGCAGTGCAAACAAATGTTAAGAAGACAAAGGCAGGACTGTGTGACTACGCATAGCTTAGTGTGATGTATTTCCTCCGCGTCTCTCTTCTTCTTCAAAACACGCCCAGACACAGACTACGTGTTACCGGTTCACGTCGCAGTTCAGCACCCTCATTTCACAGAGACAGATTGAAGTTGTGCTTCAAGGAAAAGTCTGCTTATTATATGGCCTCCAGATGTCAGGTTAATGAATGAATCCATTTGCGAGCCAACATACAAATTGCAAGATACAGAGCAGAGTCTGTCCCTGAGACATGTGCTGTGTCGTCCTGCTGGCAAAGCCCATTCCGGTTTATCCCTTATACTGGAGTATGGTTATTTACATAAGTATGTCTGCTGTGCTCCGTTTTTTAAACTTTGATCTGACACAGTTTAAAGGAAGTAAACTAAATCTAATCCATCTTTTATATGTTGGTTTGAAAGTGTTATTTTTGTGTCATATTACAGTCACTCTATGCTCAGGTATTTAAAATGTGTAACTCTGTTAGTACTAAACCTTTTGTAATAGATAGAGCTATTAACAATTACTGAGGATGTAAAGCAATTCTGAGCTGTTACTAACAAGACTGTAATGACTCTTAGCAGACATGCAACCATTAACACAACTAAGATCTTTCTTTAATTAAAATAAGATAAATTGGATAAGGCTCATAAGTATTTTTACTAGACTCACTGACCATCCAGTAACTCAATCATTAAGTCATGCCCGGAAAGCACTATTGCAATGAACTTGGGTCAGATATGTCTAAGAGGCTAAAATGTAATTGTGGAGAACAGCTGGATTAGTCCAGGCGATGTATATCCGCTCCTAATGATATTAGATGGGAGTCTGGAGAATACCTTCCAGCACACAGCTCTCATTTTCATGAGCCATGGGAAGACCGGACTGGGATAGTTTTAACCTCACATGAATCAGGCTCCGTCTGCCAGACTGTCAGGGAATATGAGTATTTCATTTAAAACATCTCAAGGTAACATAACCACTCAAACTAATGTGGTATTATTTTTTAAACATGTTTCTATAACATCAGTATTTAAAATGCTGATAGCTTTAATGTGAGGGGATAATGCATTGGATGATATTAAACATCCAGGATCTCTATTGATCTCTGTACCATCTTTCCTGCTTGAGGCAAGCCAGGAGGAGGGGCCCTTCGTTCATATTGTCCCTCCCAGACAAGAGTACCACACCCAGCTCTCTGTACATCCTGCTGCTGGACTACCAAGGTTATGTGTGGTCTAAATTTTATCCGATGAACATGAAAGTTACACCTCTGCTTATATAATATAACACAACATGATCAGGTAAAGTCATTTTAAGATAATGCTGACGTCATATCACTCATATGTGTTCTCTTCACTTGTGTTAGATTTGTAATAGTAGAGTTATGTGTTTTAAACTACCCATCGATTGTAAATCTACATGGGCTTTCAAAAGTGTTTTGACTGAGATTGATCAATATCCACTCTGAGTACAAATTTCAAATTCATCAGGCCTCCTTATATAGTATTGATTTTGTGCAATGGCTGCCCTGAAAAGAATCTGATTACTTTTTCCTCCATCCGTCTGAACAAACAGAAGCAGCAGTCAGGTAGATCTGCTGGGCATTAACACTTCCACATTGCCTTTTTGTGATGTATAACCGATGGGACCGACGGGCATACAAGTGTAGATAAAGATGGGAAGGAAAGAGAGGAATAGGATTTTTTTTTATCTCCTTACGTGTGATCTCTCTGTTTTTAATTATCTATCACCCTATCTATTGCGGGCTTAAATAATATTAATCTTATGCATGGTATCAATCAGAATTTGGCTGTCAAACTGGTCTCTAAGCGTCACCATCATGACAGCTATTATTTCTATAATAACATTAAGAATGTGTTAAAATCCTTTCTGTATTTTTTTATTGGCAGGGTTCTGGTACTCCCTACAGGCAGGACCTCGGGTTCAGATGCAGCATAATGTATGCAGTCCTACTCCAGCAGAGCTGCAGCAGTACAGTATTTTCTAAGCCCCCCCGCCGCCGCCGGGCACTGTTGTGGTTTGAGAGTATTGCAGACAGTGGGACGGGAAATGTGGAACTGGTCCTGAATAGTAATAGCTTTACAGACACTTTCCACACATTGCAGCTGTGCAGTTCAGACACAGCAGAGTGAGCATCCCCTCCTCATAGAGGCAGTTCTCACACACACAGAGGTTAGTGTTGGTTGATCAGCTGACAGGGGATGAAATGGGGCCACAGTGACATCTAGTGGCTTTGTATTGTCACAGTGTGGTGTGGATTGTGATTATCTTGCTTGTTTTGACTACTTCAATCATTAAAGACACATTATCCTGTGATGAAATTAGGTTTTCCAGTGAAGAAACGTGGGTGAGTAACAGAAAAGCCTTTTCTTATGTGGGATACATTCTTCTTATTATGACTCTACAACCTTGAATGTCTGGCTCTTTCTTTTCTCATAAATGCCTTTCCCCATGCTGTTGTGATTTCCCATCTGTGTCTTTTTTTCCCATTACTTAATGAAATCGAAGACGTTCTGTAAATAATGTAATCAACAAGGTCAACAGGCATCGGGCGCTGCTGTAGGCAAAACCGATATGACACGAGCTGGCCTTGACTGACAAAAGCAGAGAGGAAGAGGCGGTGGAGCAAACCAGGCATGTGTGGGAAGGGGGTACATGCATGTGGGCGGTTCAGTCTGAGAGCTTTAGAGACCTTGAACACTAAGGGTCATCATAAGCCAAGGTTCTAATGGTGATTATATGGAAGAGCTCCAAGAATGTGTTTATTATTAACACATGGCATAAGCAAGAAAACACCATAATAAACATTTTAATCAGTGTTCATAATTTACAACATGGTACCAAAATACAGAAAAGAGAAATTTACATAAATTTCCTGTTTGATTCTACATTTAATAGACACCAAAGTCATTAAGACAGCTCTTGGCGGGTTTATTTACTGCTAATTCCTCAGTTGTTTACCTCATTCTCCTGTTGCTCGCTGATAAGAATGGAGTGGGGATGCAGGGACATCCTTGGCTCCTGTCTGGTGTGCAGGTTGGGCTGGGCTGCTCTGTTTGAAGTGCCATGCAGAGGCCTGTATCTGTACTCTGCAGCTGGAGCAGACCGTGTAGAACAGATTTAAAGCTGTCCTGGTATTCCCACCTCAGCTAAATGTGTAACCTCACTATCGCGTCGGAATACAGATGTGCTACCGCTGTCGCCTCACAATGAAGCTATCCCGAACGTGTCAGCTATTGTCTAGCTTGTCTTCTATCAGCTCAGATCCATCTAATGGCCCATCATCTGTCCATCTATACAAAGACGGCAATCATGAAACCGTGCTGAATAGCCCAGCCTGGTCATTAAAGATCAGAGCATTGTCCTGCACAAAAAAAACACTGGAGGGTTAACTTCTCTATTTTGCATTCTTATCTGATTTTAGAATAAATGATGTACCTAGACTGCACAATATCTCGTCAGACCCCCATGCCTTAGCTGGCCTCAGTCAATATGAAGCTAATGTAAGTCTTTAACCCTCGGATGGACCCCTGGCTAATGCCATTAATTCCTTTCTACACATGACAAATGACTTTTTCCAAGGTTGCATAGAAGGTATGACTGATGAATGCTTTACCATACAGCACTCTAAATAGCCATCTTCCCCACAGTAATGTGCACACTGGAATAGGAACAATTTATGTGGTCATCATTTGGGTTCACTGACCCTTTCTTTACTTGCAGTTGCTCCTCTGACCTGTTCTCCTATAGAGGGATAATCAAGATGCAGGCCGCTGGCTTTCAGACACAGATAAGTGTTTTCGAGATATCCATCTCCTTCCTGACAGGATGCAGAGTGGAAGTTGGTCTTTCTCTCTAAGCTTTGCGATCACGTCGGTTGACTTGCATGACCTCGGGCCCGTGTTTTCGGGAAGAGGTGTGCGGCTGGGTGTTGACATGATTGCATCACTTGTCTCCCCTCTGATGTAAATTCAATCACGCTGACAGTCCTGCCAAAATAGGAATGATGTATTACACAACAGGTACGCCTACCACTCCCTCATCAATCTTCATGCCCTTTTCGCAGCCTCAGACACAATGTGGCATGCTTTTAATTTATTTCAGGCTTGATGTTTAATTCATTTGAACGTTTTTACTGGATAATTGTTGTTATAGCTACCCAACATGATTTTCAACTAGATGCCCCTTACCGCTAAATAACGTTAGAAAGCAATAATCAAAATAATCAAACCTACTGAAATGTTTTTATGTTTTTTTCAGATGTTGTTGTTACACTATTCTCATATATATCTCCATACTTTCACTCTTGGGGGGTCCTGTCTGGGCACAGGCAATGTTAGCGTTTTGATGTTTCTCTGAACTATTCAACAGCAAGCTGGCTTCAGTAAATGTCAACTGGTGTGTTAGTCATTAAGCTTCGCTTGTATAGCATTTTGGAAAGGTCATGTGGAGCCGGCGGGAAAAAGTAGTCACTGATACTCGCCGTGCTGTGGCTGACTGCAACAAGGATACTGCTGGCGAGCTTTTAGGGCCGGTTTAGATTGCTTTATCGTCCCCACAGGCTAAGTCATACTTGTTATACATGTTTGCATATTTGATAAGGATCAGGGAATTCACAGGACACACACAAGATTTACAGGATAGTAAATAAAGTACACTTCTATTAACATGTATCAGTAGAAAATCAGTGCCTTCATATGTTATACCTTTTGTTTGCTTTTTTGTTTTTCTTAAAAACTGTAAAAATCTGTTTTGATCTTTTACACCCCTCAGATTTATTTTTTAGTCTGAACTATTATAATAATGGATTATTTTTCATTATTAAGCATGATACTGGTATTGATAGTCTTGCAACAAGGATCCATGATTATAATATGCTGCTTTATGCCAAACTAAACTTCCAGGTCATTATTATTTTTTGACTGATTTAACTGAAGTTAAACATGATATTAGGGGCTGAAGAAAGGAAGGAACTCAACTCATTTCCTTTGTTTTAAGGGGAGCTCTTTACTGTCAACAATTAGAGGATTAAATCTATGTGTGAGGTCATATTTTAGCTTCATTGCCAGCACCCCACTGCTGTTACTGAGCTGTATATTTGGATGCACTCATTCACCCACACTATTCATTATATTTAGGGCCAGGCCTGCTTTTACGTGCATGCCCTGTTTGTTTATGGACCACTGTTATTTCACGGCAGCATAACCGTAATTGACAGACGTTGATTTACTGATAATCCTTGGCTTTGCTCTCACATTGGACCTCATAAGGAGCGTCATTGGCTGTCAGCCTCACACGTCCTTGAATCAAAGCTGCATGTTGCCCTTGACACAAACCTCTCTCTCTATCAATCCCTCCTCTCACTCTGGGTGGCACTCTCTCTTTATTGCCTTATTTTGAAAACCTTTATACCCACAGAACAGCTCACTGCAGATGTGATTTTATTTTGCTGACAGAGCTCAGATATGATTACATATGGAGCAATTTGGAGCATTTCATTTTCTCAAGGGAGCCCTGTAATTACATTTTTTATGCCACAAGTCACAGTTTAGTCACAGCTGGTTGAAACAATTATTAGTTTAAATTCAGTTTGTTTTTAAATGCAGATCAGTTATTACCAATTTGACTAAATTAGAATTTAAAAATGAATTTTCCCGGATATAATTTAATGCTACAATTAGCAGAGCTTTTATTGTTTGGTGTGTGAATTGTGTAACATAATTATGCAGATCAGGTTAGTATATATTTAAAAAAAAGTTTACTGTTAAATAAAATGTAACTATTACACAGTATTATATTTATTTATTACATCAATCCATCCTTCCATTTTTCTGTAACTACTTATTCTTATCAGGGTTGTGTCCCATCTGACATTGGGCTAGAGGCAGGGTACACCCTGGAAAAGTTTAGATTTTCTATGCATTTTAAAAAGGTATTTAAACATGAACATTTCATCTTTGCATATCTTAATAATATTTATAATAACTATGAAATATGTGCGAGTTACAGTTGTTATCTTATGTAACATGCCCATCGCTTTATTGCACCAATCTTGATGAGTAGGCTTTTAGAAAATTTCCCAGCATATCCTGTGTGTAAAAAACACCCGTCTCCATCTGTATTCTGTGAGGGAAATTATTGTTGTAGCTGAAGATGTCAGACATCAGTCATTAGTGCTAATTAATGGAGATGATGGCTAAGTGACTGAAATATTGTTGGGACCAGTAGAGTGCATAATTATGAGTACTTGTAGTACTACAATGGAGAAATTCCTTCTTGTTAAACATCAGTACAACTATGTAACTATTGCTTCTCTCTTCTAATCTCATTATTTCCTGATTAAGATCTCCACTGCAGTAACACAGATGAACAGATGAACAGTCTGTGGTGAAGAGAGACCAGGTGTGCAAACTTTTTTCTCCTTTCTGCTTCGATTGCCATCAATTTTCCAACACCCCTTGCACCTCTGTGTCCATTAGCACATTACAAGTATTTCCACTCGGTTTGTCACATGTGGATGGCGGCATGGGAGGGTTGAGGAGGATGGTGCTTTTATAGGAAAGAAGGACAGGGAGGATGCTGAGGTCAAATGCAGGAAAAAAAAAAGTGAAGTGAAAAAAAAAAAAGAGTAAAGTCTGGGTCAGATGAAGCATTGAAGGGAAAAAATAAAAGGTGGTGGACAGGAAAGGTGGAGTATGTGGATGTGGAGAAAGCTCCTGGGAGCTGCCTTGCTCTGGCAGGCTAATTGAAGCTCTGTGTGGCAGCGGACTCTGAGCTGTCACTCCAATGAAGAGCCCATTTGCCGCATTTTGCAGGCTGTGTGCTGAATTCTGATGATGTTACAGAAACCCCAGGCCACAGATCGACACCGTGTCACTGAGACCCTCCTCCCTCCGTCTCCTGCACTGGGACACACATCCCATTCCCCTCCCAGGCTCTCCACAGATTATATTTAACAGGGTCAGATGCATTCTGAACACGAGCGGCGACTGCAAAGCAGAACATGTGAATCTGAATTATTTTATTCTAAGGATTTAGTAAATTTCACAAGCAATCTCATACATGATAATGTGATATTAGACTCTGCGGGAAGTGTTTTCACTTGTACAGGTTTTTCCCGCGTGGAATTGGGAGAGATTATGTCTTCTAGCAGAGCACATAGCTGCAAGCATCCAGTGAATTATTTATCATGAATTAAAGCAGTCAGTTATGAAAATATGTATCTAAAAATTAAACAGAGTAGGATATTTTTAGATGCAAGACTGTCGCTGAGATATTCATGCACATGATTGTCAATATTGAATAAAATTGAATTATATTTGTGATGATAAATAGTTATTTAGAATTTTTTTTTTTTCATTCCACTAAGCTGATTTGTGTCCAACACAATTACTCGCCTGCAGGCAATTAAAACTGTGAAAGGCCAGGGAAGTTTGCTTACTGCAGTGCATTATATATTTACTCTCATGTATTGTCCATAACATAAATACGTAAACAACAGAGCTGTTTTACAGATAGTACAAATGGACACTGTAAAGCGAATCCCAGTCAGTCTTTTGAATCATTGATGACTCTTTGTCCCCGGGCCCACCTTTATTATCCGGTCTCAATCAGATCTTGTGCCATCAGTGATGTCTGTTCCAGCCTCCTAATGAGCTACCCAAGCAGGACAGGTATTGATCCATGCTATTGAGGGTTCCACATGCATTTGCATATAAGCAAGTGTACACACAGACTTTTGACAATTTACGCTTTAGTAACTGTGTATAGCACATTTCATACACAGAAGGTTTTTAAATGGTTTGTGTTTTGCTTAAGCAGAACAGATTTCTCAACCGTAAATGAACACTTAATCTTTCCCCTTTTTCTGAAAGTTTTAAGATTTGTAAATTGTTTGTTTATTTTTGTTTTGACAATATGTAACAATATTATTTCAGAAACAATCATTTCAGTCTGAATGCAACAAGTCTTTGCCGAAGTGAAATATTTCTATTGCACAGTGTTAGTGACTTGAGATCAGACTCTGAACGAAGCTGGGAATAAATGATTAGAGGGAGCCACAGGTGCTGCACAGCGTGTCACTTAGAAATCATTAGTCAGTCGCTGTCAATCTGCTCATCCAGGCTAAGACAGCATTCATGTGGGGGCTGGTATTTACTGAACAGGAACCTCCCTTTGGTTTCATTGATTATTACACGCTGCTTCCATGCATAAACACAAGGTTTGATTTTGTTTTTCATAACAGTACGATAAAAAAAGAGCACAGAAAAACATTTTTACATCAGCACAAGTAGCAATACCACAATGCAGAGATATTCTCTTTCAAGTAAAAGTCCATTATTCAGAATGCCACTTAAGTAAAAGTATCATTTAGAGTAAAAATACACATGTATGATAGGGTTGATTACAGCTTAATTGCTTAATTACAAAGCTTTCTAATTACATTTTATATTAATAATATAAATCTGATGAAAATGATACATTAATGCATTGTTCACATGCATGTCCGATGCTACATAGATTCTGTAAGATGAATGTTGAATGTATAATTGGTAAAGCAGTTTCTCTTCAAAGCCAAACATTTGTATTATTCCTGCAGCTTTGCAGGATAAAGGAACTTGCAGTCTAGAGTAATTCAGTTAATGTAGTGATTTACTTTCTGCCACTGCAAAAGAGGGATTTCTATGAAAACAGGCTGTGTATAATTCTTCTGCTTTGAGCCCTGTTCAGTATGAAACACGATACTTCACTATGCCATGCATACAAATGACTGAATCCCTCTCATTGGCCCTGAAAGTTGCTACGGTTTGTTTGTTGTGGTTACAGGTTGATTGTTTTAACTTGATGACAGAGCTCCAACTTTCACATCCACCATAAGCTACGTGTTGACGCCGCTGAAGGACTCTGACATTTTCAGTTGGATGAAGGCCTCGAAAAAGACAAAATCACTCAGCAACCCCGCAGCTTCAGAGGTAGGCTCCCACAGTGTGGAGGTATTTGCGCTGGAGGGAGAGTCTGTCGGAAAATAATAGATAATGACTCTGTTTCATGTTTTTTCTTTTCTTTGAATCCGTGCTACCTGGCAACCACATTCATCGACAGTGCCCATTGTATATGCAGGGATCATACTTGAAGGGCTTTAGGGTTATTGACTAAGAGCTCTCTTGTTATAGAGTGGGTGCTGTATGCACAGTGATGTAACAGACTTTATATTCAAGAGATGAAAAGGTAGAACAGGCCACACACAGTGAATACTGAGAGGTCATAGCTAGACTGTTTTTTGGATAAAAGCTTTCATTTTCTGTAAAAACAGTAGATTTAAGGTTACCAGTACAGATTAACAGTAGTCCTCCCACATTGTGACAGAGGACTGTTAAGCATTTTGCTTATACAACTAACAGCCACCATATGCCAAAATGAATGCTCCTTGAGTGTGCTGTCTGTTTAGTGTATAGCCTTTTGTATCTTTTGTGCCCTAAAGACTCCACTGCTGTATGTATAACAATCATAAGAACAGTAATTGAAAAATAAAGAGTAACTGAAGCCCAAAGTGAAATATGTAGGAGGTTGATAAGCCTCCCTTTGCCACAAATGAAGGTGGTATTACTTAAACGTGTAGGGTCAATTAAACTCTACAGAGACCCCTTATGAACAAATGTCTCACATTCCTAATAGACCAATTTTTGATTTGTAAGCACAACTGAGATCTCTGAGACCCCAAACAAAAGTATACATCGTTTTCTGTAACAGACTTTTTAATTCTCATTAAATGCAAAGTGTTTAAATAGGGTCAGAGGGCTCCTGGACCCCAAACAGAAGTTATTTAAGAAACAATTTCTAGCTCAGCATGGAGATAGATTAGATTAGATTATACTTTATTCATCCCACAGCATGGAAATTTACTTGTCACAGCAGCAAGAAGAAAAAGTGTATTACACACTACAGAAGTTAAAGTAGAAAGAAAAATAGTTACAACACCATGGACAGACAGAAGTGACTTATAACCTACACAATGAACACAGATCTTTTCAGTTAAAACAATATCCTTTCAATTTTTTCTTCAGCTTCAGAAGGATGGATACAAACTCCCATCCCATGATGCTCTGTCACAGATCCTACCAAAATACCGCCAACTTTTCAGAGGAGAGAAGCATGATCTCCACAGCGCAGCCCAACAAGAGCCAGAGACAGTTGAGAGGCCGGAGGCCACACAGTCCGACAAACCCGACATAAACCACACATATCAAGTACATCATCCACATAAACGGTAAAGTGGACAACTTTTACTGAGTGAATTTTTGTGGATTCATTTCACTAAAATGATTATTTTTAATGAAATGTGTTTGTGCCTTAGACCCCCACTGCGTGACTTTGAGGACGATCCCCACATGGCAGAGATCACCAACCTTCAAACTAAGGTGATTACATCTAATCAATACCTAAACTCTGGAATCAATCAGTGAAGCAATTCCCACTGTCACATTTAGTTAGCAGACAGTGACACGGGATGCTGGTACGCAGAACAGACAGAAACGGCAGACAGTAGAATAGATTAACATTTTCCCGACTGAATGCACTCAAAGCGGGTCGAGTTGATGAGGTTGAAACTTGTGCCGGGATGTTATTTATGCATATCTTGACATTTTTGAGGTTATAATTCGTTATAATTTTTTTTTTTTTTTAATTTAAATTCACCGCTTAGATCTGTTGGTTACATTATATGTAAAATAACTTTTTAAGATTTTAATCAATTGTATGATATAAAGGCAGATTTCATAGTAACAGTGCATGCATTTACTGTATAATGGCCTACTGTGGTGATGATGGTTTGGAAAGCCTAATTAATTATCACATCCTCAAATTTCAACCCAGCTGCCTTCTGTCTGTGATACAAGTGGCCTAAAATGACAGCGTGCATGACAGCAAGGCCGCTCTAACGTCTTCAAATCATAGAGAGGGGAGGGAGCCTCCAGTATTCACATGCAGAGACAGAGACTCCCTTTTTGTTTTGACACATGATGGGACTTTCCAGACTCATCATGGGGAGCCGTCCTTCCCATCATGCCTGTGAGCCCCCCCAGCAGCGACACCGTCTCATCTACAGTCATGATTGTCACCTCGTCCCTGCCCTTTCAATTAGATGCTCAATTTCACCCTTGGGTCCCACGGGAGTCACAACCACACCATCCGAGATTGGAATCCCCTAATCGTAGCCCCCCCCCCCTCCTCATACATGCAGCTGGACCCAGCTCTCAGTCTCCATTCAGCTCAGCGTGATAAAGGAGAATGTGCCAGAGCGGAGAACAATGAGCATATACAAGCTGCTAGACAGCACACACATACCGTACACACAGAAATGTCTTGATTTGAACAGTGTGATACTTGGAAAGCAGCTCTCTTGGAAGCTTAAGTCAGTGGAGAATTTCACATATTTTCAAACTGAAGTAAGGGCATGGAGAGTAAAATGAACTGAGAAAAATGTAAAAGATTTTTGGAAAATTTTGTTGTTGTTTTTTTTTAGTCTTGTCTCGCTGAAGTACTCTTATGAATTTGGCATGAGTTTTGCTCTACAGTTCAGCTAACAGGCTTTCACAGGAGGGCGGCTGCATGAATGCATGACTAGGATTTAATCCGAAATCCCCAGCTCTCATGACAAAAGACAGGACTACAGGATAGGCTACTATTGTCCTGCTGGATCTGAAGAGCTGGAGTCATGTATTTATTATAGCCAAACCTTAGACAGTTACAGGAACATTGCACTTTATGGCATAATACTGTCTTTCTGCTTTTAGTAAGCATATCTCATTTTATATTCTTATCCAAAACCAAGACAAATCAATCATTTATTGATACTCTGCATTTTGTGACAAACTATTCATGCAATATGTATTTGTTGCTGGAATGTTTTTTAAATTTTATTCTTAATATATAAAGATGTCTTGCTGGCAATATGCTGGGGCCAACTCATAAAGATGGGGCTGAAGAGACATCTAGTGGTGGCGATCACACAGAGCTACTCGGCATTAAATTTTCAGATTTCTTGGAATATGTTGTGACATTTTTCTTCCTGTTACTAGCCAGTGTTTCCAGCTATTTGGCTACAGATGACCCTGAGAGATTGGGAGATGGCTTTTAGTCCTCTTTGCATGTTACACCAACCTTGATGGAACTCACACTGATACATTTTCAACATGAGTTCTACATAGGAGCATTAAAAGGGATTAAACTATTCTTTTTTTTTTTTTAAGAAAAAAAAAAACAAACTTTAACAAATATCCCATTTCAACCACACATCTCTCCATCAGGAGATGGAAAATTATCGTTCAGCCATGAGTAAGATGGCAGAAGACATCATAGCACTGAGGACACAGGTGGTGACGCTGGAAGGAGAAAACAGCCAGCTCCGCATCGATATGTCTCTGCACCAGGACCTTGGCCGAGACCTGCTGGACGACACAGACATAGACGTCATGACCAAGGCTGAGATTGCTGACCGTATAGGTATGCCACAGCAGGGCACTCAATTACTTGACCACACATTATCTATTCATTAGCTGTCTTAAATCAGCCCGAACCCAAAAAAAAAGACGCACAAGTGATAACTGACATTCTTTCTGCCAATCAAAATGTGTAAAATGTAGAAAAATGTCAGAAGGTTTACTATCCAGCCAGCAGCTGCTGAACCTGGATTTTCATTGGCAGATGAAGCAGTGACTCGCTGCGTACTTGCCAAACCTTGTGGATGTCTATTCCCAAGCTGACTTTGCTGTTCTATGATAAGGCGGCTCATTAAGGCCACGGGCCCTGATAAGCTCTGTGGGTAGCACAGGCCTTATCTGCTGAGGGACAGTTTGTGACCCTGAGTGAAAGAATGTTCCTGAAGGTCTCACATTAACCATTAATTTATTCATAAAAGCAACAGGACTAGATTTAAGTCCCATACAGATTTGAAAAGCTTTATTGATGGGTGTTTTGATCACTATTGTCCCTATGTCCAAACCTCAGAACTGATCATCATTTTAAATTTGAAAAGTCACTATAACTTAAGTTTCATACTTGTGTGATGTGACATCTGTGTATCATTACCCAGATTTATGCTGCTGTTTGTTCTTTTGAAGCGTCTCTGAAATTCAAGCTGGCCAGTGAGACCAGCAAGGCTGCCGCACAAAGGGACAGGATCCAACAACTGCAGAATGACCTAATCAAGGTTAGAAGACACACGTGACACAAATAAAACGTAAATAATTCATCTTGGTGTATAGGCAGTGTTATAGTTTACTATGCTGTGCAGAAGAATGACAGCGAAAAGGAGCTACTAACACTTCAGAGAGTTCAGCAGCAGCAGCAGCAGGAGTATTTGCAACGCCACCAGAGTCGGTTGGCAAAGACTGCAACATTGGAGGCCACAGTGAAACAGCAGGAAAAGGTGAAAAGTCGGCTACAATGTCTGCTTTCTGTTATAACTATTGATTGAAATATATGTTAAGATAACATCCTGTATACTTGTACCATCCCAATTTTTCAGGTCATTGAGAAGATGGAGAAAGCATTAGAGAGCAAACTAGGAGAAAATAAACAGAGTGGTGACAAAAGGCTGGTGGTGAAAAACCAAAGAGGTAGGTGGAACCAGTAAAGCAAGAGGACAATAGATGATATCTCAAACATTTGTAATAGCCAGAACATCTCTTAATGCTGTGCAGGTGAGACTGACCACATAAAAAAAGAGATAGAGTCAGCCCTGGTGGCAGAAAACATTCGTCTCAGAGAAGAGCTGGACAGGATTCGACGTCAGCCTGCCCCGGTCGTGATACAGCCATCCGCACAGGTGCTCCTGCTCATTCAAGCCAGTATTCATGCAGTGTCAAAATAGTTTTAAACTTTGACCTCAGCTATGTCTTCAGGGGTATATTGTAAAATGTTATTGTACTAACCTCAGAGTGCTGCGTGTTCCCCCTCAGGCTAAAGACCCACTGCCACTCGGGGAGAGGCTGAGTTTACTGAACAAACTGGAGAAGGCTGAGGCAAGAGTCCGAACACTGGAGGCGCAGGTGAAAATACAGATACCCTTCTTGTACTGTTGTTTTATCAACATACTAAATCACTGATTACTGTTTTTTTTTTCCATATTTGTGAATGTTTTGCCTCTGCATGTATTTTACAGCTAAAGGAGAACTCTAGCTCATGGGGGAGACAGAGACAAGAAATGTTGACCAAACTGAGCGAGCACAGGCACGGCTTTGTCCGAACATCCACCACAATCCTCCATAATGTTCCTTCGGTCAGTTGAGTGCAGTTAGCCTTTGTTTTATGTAACACACACTGTGTGTGACGTATTTGACATGGAATGATTTCTGCTTTTTTCAGAGGTCTGTATCAGATTCATTGTATCAGAAAACCGGACACAAGAAGCAGAAGCCTGTAAAATGAATTAATGAGCTTTATACACATGCAGACACACAGGGAGAGACATATGATACATGATATAATATTTTTCGATTAATAAATATATTAAAATGTGTAATAAAATTCGATCTTACATGACATATTTTTAATCATTTTGAATTTTATTCATCAGAGGTTTATACAGGTAGGTTTGTACACACAGAGTACATATTTCCATTATAACTCACTAAGTAATATAATCATTTTATTCACTAGGTTTGGAATTACTGAGGTAATTTGTTCGTGCATGTTTTTAGCTTTTTCTTTCCTTTCTGTCCCCCCCGCACCTGCTCTCCACTCAAATCTTTAATCTAGCTTTATTTATTATTTATATTGTGGTGTTTCATGAAGCCCTTTACAATTAACTGTGATAAAAGGTTACAGAAATCAGCCTTTTCATCTGAGAACCCAAAAACAACGAAAAGACAAAATATTACATTATGTCTCACTGATTTTGTGCACTAGGATGCTAGTGGTGATATTCAAAAGTCACCACTGTGGTTAATGAAATTTTTGTTTTTGTGATTATAGAACGCACAAAGGGAGGTAATGTGAAGGAACCATGCATACCTTTTACTGGGAAAGGCTATTAATGCCTCACTTAATGTAAGCCTTACAGTTCATCCACGTATATGCAACTTACACCCTTCATGTTTTCTAAACTGCTTATTGCTTGTTTGTGAACCTTAAACTTCCAGAAGCACAAGACTTGACCCTTGTACCTTACTCAACAGAAAAAGCCGCCACAATTCTTTCAGAAAACTTGGTGTTATCGACCATTATCTAGAGGCTTCAAAGTTAATATTATAGGCTTGTCTGGTAAAAGAATAAGCTCAAAGGTACTCTGCACTTCCACATGGCGCTGTTTCTCCACTCTGAAGTTCTCAAGCATCTGCAAAGACAGAAAATCGTGCACACAGTTAATATGCTGCATAAATGAGCCACAGAACGCTTTATTATTATTATCTGTATGTCTCACATGAATAAGGAAGATTTGCATCTCTGCCTCAGCTATTCTGCGCCCTAAACACTGACGGGGGCCGAAGCCGAAGCCCAGGCTCCTGAAGTAGTGTGTCTCTGTCCTCAGCCAGCGGGACGGCTGATACTGCTCCGGACGAAAAAACACTTTGGGGTCTCTGCCCATCGCATACAGCCCTAACTGGACCAGAGTCTAAATACAAACACAGAAAAACACAATAAAAGTGAGCAGTGCAAAATAGTGCTAAACTGTGTCCATAAAAATGCTAAAATAGAAAAATATGATTTGACCTACCCCTGCTGGGATGTGGTAGTTTTGAATAATGATATCTTCTGCTATGTATCTTTGCAAACTCACTGCAACTGGGTGTAACCTGAGGAATCAGAGTAAGAAACTTTACTGTACTGTACAATGTGATGGAAGGAAAAAAACAATCATGGTGTTGATGCACTCATAGCATCTCTACTGAATTACATTTTACATCTGGCATCGCCATTTTTTCACCTCAGTGTTTCCTTCAAAGCTCCTTTGACCAAAGGTATCCGCTTCAGCATCTCCAACATGTCTCCCTGGCTTTCAGCCCGAGCTGCAGCTACCTCCGCCCTCAGCTCCTCCTGGAGGCTGGGATGTCTAGCTAGTTCGTACAACGTCCACTGCAGCGTTATAGAAGTCTAAAACGCACAAACACACATAAGGCAGTCTTAAGAAAGCTGAAAAGAAGTCACATCCTGGAAATGAATGATTTTTTTTGTTGTTGTTTTTATGGTTTTCCTCACTGTATCCACTCCTCCAGCCATTAGTTCAGTGATGCTGGCTTTGATGTCTTCAATGGACAGCTTATCCAGCATGAGCAGGCTAGCCAGGACTCCTGGGTATTTGTTTGCTGTGCCTTTCTCCTGACGTAACTGCCTGTAGATGTTATGGATGCAGCGGTCCGCTGATGCACATATATATATATAATATTAAAGAAATAAGAAATTGCACCATAAATACTTCAAACTGAAAAATATCCCAGTTATCCTCTTACCTTGGTTGAAGATCCCATCCCAAGCCTCCACATGGTCTCGCCACACCTTCGCTCCAATCTGTCTCAACAGCCCAGGAGGTATATACAGCATGGGTGAGGTAGTCTTGAACATGAGGGTGATGCAGTCAATGAAATGCTGAGCTTCAGGGTCAATGTAGTCCAGCATCAAACCCAAACGCTCCCCGTACAGCACTGAGCTCACCGCTGTACAGGACAGAGTAAACATGAGACAAAGACAAGCAGGCAGTGGCCTACACAGTGAGTGAAATAAATGATACTTATGAAGAGAGATAAAGAGTCTTACACTCTAATGCATATTTAAAGAGTTCCTGAGAAAGGTCAGTGGTCCATTTGTTCTGGCCAGTTCGCTGTATCTTTTTGTGAATTCTGGCCACGAAATCCTCGCCCACTTCCTCCAACAAAGGCACAAAGTTTTCCAGCACCTTCGGAGAGATCACCTCCTTGTTGAGGATCACACGGTTTGACCTCCAGTCTTCTCCATTCCTGTGGAAAGATTATTTATTTTTAGTTATTTAGTCAAAGTGACAAAGTAAAACAGAATTTATACGGTAGAAGTGGATAATAATAGCGCTTACTTGAGTAAAACTCCATATTTGCGATTCCTGTAGTCTCTGTATGATGTCCAGGCTTCAACTTTCAACCTTTTAGGATAATGGCCCTCCGCTTTGAACAGGATAGCAGCATCTTCAGGATTGATGATATTTACACTTTCATAATAACCTATTTTTTCTCTGACATACAGAGTCAGAGGGAAAAAAAAGTTTTTTTAAAAAGCATGACCTTGTGGAGGAATGTTTATATTTGGACCAGAAGATAGTTTCAAGTTGGTGACGTAATCCTGAGTCATTTATTTAGTCTACTTAAGTTATTTAAGATAAGCAATAGACAATAAATGTCACGGAGCTATTTTATCGTTTTCATTAAGAGTTACGCCAACTGCTTTGCCCTCCTTACCTGTAAATGGGTCCAAATGTGTTGAAGTTCTGTAACATGATGCGGTGAAGGTTTCTGAAGCCATCCAGTTTCCAAAAATTGTACAAGTTGGCCACGCCGTTCTTCCACAGTCCAGGAATCTCACTGAAAGGCCTGACGATGCTGCCGCTCTCCGAGTACGCCTGTCTGACCACTGGCAAACTGCTGCTGCAGCGCGCACCTGTTGTTGTCAGCGATGCAATCCAGGATAGGGGTAGCATCACAGGGTTGCGCCAAACACCCCACCTGGCCATCCTGACAATAAAAATGCTCTCTGCTCTACCTTCAGCAGCAACTCTGTCTCTCCCAGGGACATCTGCTGCAAAACAAGGAGGCTGGACTAAATAGTCGGCCCCCCTTGCTGTACTGATCAAGGCTTTCCACTTGAATCAGTTGAACTTTGAAGCCTGATACATCAGCACCACAGCACGTCTGTGCATGTTGAGCCGTGTTACTTAACGAATAGTTTATCTAGTACAAAAACATTTGCTTTGATTTGTGAAGTAACACAAGACCATAACACAATTTCACTTCACTTTATCACACATGTAATCAGTGCATACATTACAATCATTTACATTACAGTCAAATTAAAGATTCAATAAATACCCATACAAATCTTACGGTGTTCACTATTTCTTAAGGAGCTTAATGAGTTCTTCCAGCTTCATGGCAGTCTTAATGTCTCCTTGGATTTTAAGTCTGCCACTGGTGTAGGCTGCAAATGGCCGTAGCTCACCCTGGAACATGGCCAGAAGGTCACTTTCACTCATACTCAGTGTCACATCTGGCTCTCTGCACAAAGACCCAGCTCCAGCTTCACCGGTACCTACAGAACACACAGAGTGATGGAGAGACTTGTCATCACTGAAAATGCTTTTATAATTGTTGTATATTTATAACAATATATTGATTACCTTGGCTCAAATCCACATAGTAACTTTGATGTTGTCCGTCTCCCAAGATTATGTCAAACTGGAAGCAGGCCCCAACCTGGTGGACCAAAGATTCAGAGAGCAGAAGCTTGACCCCGCCGAGCAGCTCTTCAGCAGAACCTGGTTTGGCCACAACTCCCCGAGAGGCACTGCTGAGCTCATCTGTAAAAGTTATGCTGTCCTCTGAGGAGTAAAAGCCACAGATGTATTACGTTATCATGATGCATACATGTTGTACCAAAACAGTTATGTGTGTGTGTGTGTGTGTGTGTGTATGTAGGAGGTATACCTTGTCGATGCTGTGAACTGCTGCTGTGGCCCAGAAAGTGCATAGCCAGCTGCTGAATGGGACCAGTGAGGCCTTCTAGTCCAGGCACAGAGGGGGGCATGATGAGGGGTCCAGAGGGGCCTTCATCTGGTGCTTTTAGTAGAGAGCCCAGAGTAAGCTCTACCCTGTCCACCTCCAGCCCCCAGTGGCGAGTCAACTCATTTATGTCCATCTGTACAGGGCAAGAAAGGATGTAAGTGTGATGTGATACAGTGAAAAGCCAGCAGACAATGGCTCCAGTGTTTTCTCACCACAAGATATTCTCCCAGTTTAACTCTCTCAGTTTGGATCTCCCTGACAGTCTTCTTGGCCAGGCTGTGGGTCAAAGCATTCTGTGCCGTCATCCTTGTTGAGGCGTTCAGGTCCTGGACTGATATTACTGACATGACTGGGTTCCAGATCCTAAACTGGATGTCTGCTCCCACCAACAACAAACCGTCATCCCGAGTAGTCACCTACAGTGGCAGAATTACATTTTACACAAACGCTAAAAAACACTAAGTAAGGCTGAACATACATATGGCAAATGCTGACTGCTCAGAAGTAATGGCACCATTAAGAAACAAGTCACCCAAGCCTGACACCTTTGCAGTGTAGTGTTTCAGTGCTGGAGTTGTGGTTAGTTTCCCAAAATTGCACATTTAAAGTTTAGTTAAAAACCTCATAATTGGGATAAATGCTTAACATTAAAAAACAGAAATTTGCCATCAGACACACATTTGCATTTAATTATTAGTTCATGGGGGTAGAGACTGAAAGGCTAAACAATAGAAACATGAGTAGGATAACACAACACTACAGAATTCAGAGCTCTCCCAGTATCAGTTTACCTCCTTCAGTTTCACACTGTTCATCAGTGCACCAAGAGTGCCACCTGCAGGACAAAGTAAATCACACACAACCAACAGAAATGTTGATTTAACTAAGCATGGTCAATATGCAACTATGACGGGTCCTCCTGCCTGGGAACACCTTCTAGGAATCTACTAAAAAGTTTATCTGAAGCTTAAGAGGCATCAGCAGTTTGAGCTAACCAAATGAAGTATTCCCTTATAAACTATATGTAACTTCCCTTAAGAGGATTTCAGTTGTTCTCGGCAGTTTTCAGTGTTTTAGGACACATTGTCCATCACAACAGCTAACTAATGATGAACGGAGTGCAGTGGTTTACCTGGCAAGGAGGGATGTTGAAAGCACGGGTGCGCAGGTCTACTCTCTGCCACTGGTCAATGAGGGGCAGCACAAGTACAATACCAGGGCCCTTCGGAGGGCACACTCGACCCAGACGAAACACGACTATCCTCTGGTAGTTAGGCACTGTCTATGGACAAAATGAGTGACAGCTGTTTTTCTGTTTGAAGTGAATGGACATGTTGTGGGAGTAACTATAAGAAATAATCGCAGCTTACCTTCAGTACAAACCATCCTGATACAGGAAATGTTACAAAAGTGCAAATGTAGACGAGAAAGATGACAATCAGGTTGCAAAACCAGGACAGCCATCCTTGAGTGGTATCTGAAAGAAAGAAAGAAAGAAAGAAAGAAAGAAAGAAAGAAAGAAAGAAGAGTGTCAGTCTTTACATGTGTTTCTTAGTGAACCAGTCATGGAGAGGCCTACTCAAACTGTTAATTGTTGCATGAATTTGACTGTTTTTTATGTTTAATGTCTGTGCATATGAATTGTGTTTCATCTGGCTGTGAAGCACATTTCCCTCCTCGTTTAAAGGTGTCAAAAAACCACTAAAAACCTCTTGACATCTAGCTGTAGCTGTAGCTGATCATTCATGGTAAACCACTCATGTTTGGACAGTGAAAAAGGTTAAAGGGAAACACTTTCATTATTTAATTTGAGGCTTGTCTGTTTGACTGAAGCTGACGGTGTCCTCTTCTATGTTCTACAGCCTAATCTAACTGTACAACAGTTTCTTTTCTCTCTCTATTTGTAGTGCCAATTATTTTTATATTTAAAAATATATTTCTATGTTTTGCATCTACTTTTATATAGTTTTCTCTCACTGCACGTTTAATTTCTCTAATTTATAATGTAATTTTATGCACAGGTTCAGCATCTCTGCACATATTTACTTTCTTAGCACAGGCTTAGTTTTATAGGTTCACTTTAATTTTAAAGTATGTTTACTCTCATGAGCTCACTGTCTCTTTAGCTTCTTTCTAGTCACCTGGTAGTCGTGTGAGCTACCTACCAGTGAAGTCGTTTTCGGAAACATTGGGCATGTTGTCAAAGGAAAGTCCTCTATGGTGCCCGGGCTGTGTGAAGCCATCACTGTCCACGAACAAGCCAGGAGTCCTCGGACTGCTCACGTCCCTCTGAGGGAGCAGCTGATACGACTTGCTGAACATTGCTGCGGTTGTTTTACTGTTTAACGTATATTCATATTCACCAGGCTCCGCTGAACAGCCCGATTAACGTGAATGAAGTTTCACTTCATGGTAACTAAACTACACGACGCTTTAGCTGAAGATGCTAACTTCCTAGTGTAATGTTGTTCCGTGTTTTGCCTGAGTTCTTCTTCGTGGTGTTTACCTCCGGCTCTGTATTTATTAGTAAGTGTGCTCACTACCGCCACCTCACGTTACTGCGGCCAACCTGTAGTTTCTGTTCCAGGCAGGACATAGCAGGACCAAGTTGATAAAGTTTTTTTTCTTTCACGTTCTCCAGTTTCAGATATTTTTGAAGTCAGATGTTACTGCAAAGGCTTCCACAGTAAAAATGTATCCGAGGCCATGGAAAGTTTCCCAAGGATAACAAAGAAAACAGCTGATCCTGTCTCCTAAGCTCTTTAGCCATAATTAAACGTTGTCCTATATTCCAGGAGACAAGGGATAATATACAGTGAGCTGGTTATTGTTGCAAAATAAACTCAGACTTATTGCATGGCTATTTACGAGAGAAAACAATATTTTGTGTCAAATTATTGATTAAAAATGATTTTAATTTGTCCTCTTAAGTCCAAATGTGGTCCTGAGTTTGTGATCAGAACTGCGTCCATAGCAATGGTCTGTTATACAGAAATAACAAATGTGTTACTCTTACTTTTTGATAAATACATGACAACATTTTTGATATGGATTCCAGAAACATGGTGGCCAAACATTTGTGGCCAAGATACATACAGATGGAGACTAACAATTAAATAAAATTGTCAGAGCTCTCTGGTTTCTAAATAACATCAAACATTTCTTCATCATTTCTGTGCTGCATTATCCTGGCATATACATCATTATCAACACAACTGTAATAAACTAAAACCATCTAATGATATATTTAGTCTGTCCAGAGATTTTCTGTATAGTGTCTGCACTTCACTTTGTGTTATGTGTTCTGTTTCTGGAAAACCAGATACAGAAGGGGAAAATGATGAAAGACGAAGACTTGTCAAATAAAACAATGCAAAATTTACATATTTATACAGTTATCAACATTCAAACACATTTCCTCATTTGCATACACTGCAATGAAATCATTTTCCTTGCAACTAAACACCAACACAAAATGGTATGTCTGCAGTTCTTTATAACAAAATTGTAAAATTTACAAACAAAATGATGCAATAATCACTCAATCACTCTACGCTTATGTAATTCCAGTGCCAGAAAACATGAGGGCTGTTTTTTGTGTTTTCTTAGCAGGTGCTGTGCAGCTTCCCTCGGCTCGTTTAGTTCTTGAACATGTCACACAGCAGCTTCTCCATGGGTGTGCTGCCAATGGTCCTTTGAAAGAACAGGTGCTCTATTTTCTGAGAGCTCACATAATGGAGGGATGGCAGCAGAAGCAGCAGTCTCCCAAACCTTGACGGACAAGAACAAAGGGGGGGAGTGAACTTCATGTTTCTATTAAGACTTTTTTATTGTCTAACTTCAAATATTCCAGATGTTCTTATGTTTGAATATCTTTGTAGTCTGTCAGAGAGTTGCAGCAGGTGTACCTTGGACTTTGGTCGGGGTATACTGAATGTATGTGTTGACCTAGCAACACCTGTGACTGGTCCTGCAGATTCTCCACCTGTTCTGCATCTTTCAGGCTGCGCGTCTCTGCGAGTCAAACAGCACACTTTAGTCACAAAATCCAGTGATAAACTAATACACATTACTAAAAGAATAAACCTCTCACCTGGCTTGAACAGCACAATGGCTTTCAGGCACGCAAACTCAGTAGGGTCAACAGCCAGGGCCTTGAAACGATTAAAGACCTCTTCCAGGATGCGCAGGTCAGCTGTGGGGAGGCTGGTCTTGGCCTGCTGTGGAGGAGAAAGATCTGGCAGAGACAGAAGAGGGCAGCTGTCCATGGGTAAAGACCACTGGATGGCACACAGGAGGAACATCTCACTCCAAGCTTCTTCGAGGAGAATCACCTGAGGATGTCACGGAAACACATTATCAGTGGCAGCCATGTGTAAATCAGTTCAGTGAATATACAAGAACATTTTCTCAGTCTCACCTGGTCTCGAAATGGCAAGTGAGCAAAAACAGGCAAATTTTTTGCCCACTTGACAGACATGAAAAGGAGTCGTGCCGACGTCTCATATACACTCTCTGAGCAGCTGGAGGTGTATGGGGACAAACGACAATCAGAGGGAGACTGATCCCTCTCTGAATCGTTGGTAGTCACATCAATGTTTTCCTCCACTGTACATTGGAAAGATAGAGTCACAGAAGTGTTTAGACGACTCAGAGTAAAATACCATGATCCACCACCAATTACACCATCTAAGATCACAGATCTTGCTACAGAGATAGCAACACCAAATGTAAATGTATTTTCAAAACTATTTTGTCCCATCAAAGTCAGTACTTGTCATGTCCACCTTAATTTAACTCTTGACATATGAGCTCACCATCCTCGGGCTCCAGCTTCGTGCAGGTCTCTGCAGTCAGCAGACTGACCATGAAGCGATGGTTGTTATTGGGGTTGCTGCAGGGCTGTCCGATGGCTGAAGTAGTGACAGAGGAAGTGACCAGAGGTCTGCAGATGACTGATGAGTATGCGGCAGAACAGGTGAGCTCCCGTGTTGTGGCGAGATGCTCCTTCTTTGTGTCCACACATATAGAGTCTAGACTGACGTGTGCTGTGCTTCGGGGCTGTCGCTCATTCTGCACAGCTGCAGCCAAAGGGGACAGGTAAATAATAAGTCATCTGAAAACAGTCAAGGCTTTAAATCATTTGTAGTATGGCTGAAATTTTACATGCATAGATGTACTCAAAACAGTAAACTTATTCAGAGATTTCTCACCATCTTTGTTCATGCCAGCCTGTAGACACTTCTTTAGTCGACAAGCTTGGCACTGGTTCCGATGAGCCTTGTCTACAGGGCACCTGCCTGTTCCAGCCTGACACCTGTGATATTGATTTTTTTTTAAAAAATCCCTGAATAAGTATTAAGTTAAAATACAATGTTTTATTGTTCTATCATATATTGCACATGGTATTATGATTGCCCTATAAGATATTGCTCACCTGTAGATGAGTCTTCGTCTCACACTGCGCTTAAAGAAGCCACTGCAGCCGTTGCAGGCATAGATGCCATAATGTTTCCCACTGCTTGAATCAGAACACACTTTACAAAGCAGGCCATGGCCAAGTGCTTTACCAGGGACTGAACTGTTTTCTGTAGGGCATAGGAATAAAAACTTTTTTTAAAAGTGCAAAACAGTGTGTTTTTTTTCATATCATACATATTTCAACAGTTATATTGCAACAATTAATCACCTCACTCACCTGCTTCAGTTCCATCTGTGAACCCGTTTGAGTTATCAGAAGAAAACTTGTTCATTTTGGTCATGTGGTCCTCCATTTGGACATGTATTCTAATGTCTGAACTTCACTGAATAAACTGTTTTTGATAAATAAAAGATTACTCCCTGATGTATTTCCTCTTCTGTCTTTTTTGCAAGTCGCTTTGGATAAAAGCGTCAGCTAAATGAATAAATGTCTGAATGTAAATGTTCTGTATAAAGTGTTTTTGTATAGTTGCCTATTAGGATCAAATCATATTTTCATTTGAAGTGTTGATAAACGACAATGCTCCAAAAAACAAAATATAGGCTTTCCACTACAGCTTATAGTGGATTTCTTCAGAGATGATTGAGATGATGAAGAGTTACTCCAGGAATGCTCGATGATATTGATCCAATGTCCTTTGTCTGGCTGTTTCTGATGGAATAAGGGGTCAATAAAGTTACTACTTCTACACCTCTCTCCTTCTCCCTGTGAGAATGAGTCTGCGAGTCTGAGTCGTCTGGGGGCTTTCTGAAGGAAGACAAGGAGATTATCACCAGGCGCTGTGTAAGCAAATGCTGATTCGTCATCCTCTTAATCTTTACTGTCTATAGGGGTAAATCAATCAGTCACGCCACTTACAGACATAACTGCATTCAACAAAGGCGAACGCTGAAAAAGAAAGAATATGATATTTTACCTCTCACCTTATGCTGCTCTCAAATGACTTCATAAATTTGGCTCCTGCAAAGGTCACCAGTGTCTGTGGACTGTAACTGTAATAAACACTGTTGTTTATGTTATTTCCTGTTCAGTCTGTACTTATTGTACCACACAAGTCCCATTCAAACTCCACTCTAATGCCAGAGTAGATATCACTGATTATACTGTGGCATCAAAAAGCTCAAATATGACTGCTAAAGTGGAATTAACATACAACACATTGCGTGGGTACCTCATTTAGTGTCTATGAAATATATATTTGTATTAACATTATTTGATTTTACAAAAAAGCTGGTGTGTACTTGCTTTTTAATTTTTTGTATTTATATAGTCATAAAATCATAACAGAAGTTATCTCAGGACACTTTTTCATATAGAACAGCTCTAGACTGTACTCTTTATATTATTAAAACACAATATAATATCACATTATTTAATTATGTAAATTATTCTAGCTAAAATCATCCATGAGTTGTCAATTATGAGCACATTTTACAAGTTAACTATTTGACTTGAACTAAAGGCTCAGTCACAAACACTGCAATGTGTGTTATTTGTCCCACTCCTCGTAAACATATGTTCTTTGCCTTCCTGTTAACAGGGTAGTGGGGTTAACGGGGTAGTTAAGACATCCCCTCTGCACCATATTGGTCCTGTCAATGACACTAATGGCCTCAGGAGAATACAGCCACCCCAAATCAGCAAAGTAGCTTAACCTGCCATGAAATGTGCCATCCTCTGTGGAGGGGGAACACAAAAGGGGGTTATGAGAAAGAAAAACAATTAGCGCAGAGATTGAAAGAGCAGCAACATATTGAACCTTAATTCCATTCTTCTGCCATATGGTGACTGCTGTCGGGAGCCTCCGTCTGCCTAATTAGTAACCCAAGTGCACAACTCCTGGAATTAGGCTAGATTGGTAGCTATAGTCATTACCACATATGGTTAATAACATCTAATTCAGCTCTTTAATCAGATCAAAAGTAGCAAAGAAACTAAAGATACTGATGTCCAGTGTCCACAGACTGCTTTCTATCATGTCTGTAATCCTTCTTAAGTCACTCTTGATTTTAGGAAAACAGCGTAGTATTGAAAACAGAGCTCTTTCTGTTGGCCTAGACTGGTGTATAAAAGGATTACAAACAAGAGGCTGTCTATGGGGGTTGAGGGCACACACACTGTTGACTGTTGTCTAAAAAAAAAAGATTTGGGTCCTCCAAGGCTCCTGTAATTGCAATATTGGAGATACGTGTATTTGTAGATAAAATGATTTTGTATTATGCAACTCAGTACAGTACATATACAGTATGCTATAATCTGTGCAAACATTAACAGCAGGTGCAACAGTGCAGTCGATCTTAAATCTTTATACTGGCTTATTCTTCAAGTGCTAATGCTGCTGCTAGTATATATCATATATCATGATAATAATTAATTAACAGCACATTAATATTACCTCACAAACCTAAAACCAACCTCATATTGATCTTAAACCCTTTTATTTTTCTGTTTTCTGTGCCTTTGATTGATTCAATCCACTTTTATTTGTTCTCCTTTAACTGATTTTATTCCCCTTACTTAAAATGTTGTACTTTTTTCCCTCATGTAAAGCACTTTGCTTTGTATAAAATGCATGTAAATCACTGTATTTTAAGGTGTCGTACAAACTTCTCTTGCTTTGGCTTATGTACAACAAACAACAATTTGACTAATTCAAGTAGAATACACGCCCAAGCAAATTAACCCATCGCAGTTTATACAAATGTACACAACATCACCCCAGGTACAGGTCTGCTAGCTTAGCCTACAGCATCTTGTATCCGGATGTTAAAGTTAAAATCATTTCAACCTGGTACCAGAATGTTTCAATTGAATTGAATTTTATGAACTAGTCATACTTCCCAAGATTTTCTTCCCAACTAATTTTGTTTTTAAAATGTGAGCTCAGTCAGACATCTAGGGAAGAGATATGTGGCATTTGTCATTAATAGAGTTTGGGAAGTTTAGATATTAGCATTTACACTACATTTCATGTTTAGCTGCAGTATAAATTAAAACATCATCTAAACCCGGTGTTGTTGAAAAGCCTAAAATACACATTTATAATGACCTATCTAGTATTGGGTATGATAATCTGAAGTCTCATATCAGATTACATAACACGGGTGTGACTCGCATATCAGGGGTGAGCTGATTATCTTGTTCTTCACAGGATTTTCTTTTCTTATTGTGGATGCCACACTCTCCAGTTGTTGGCATGGGTAAGATGCTGCTGTCATCAGCAAAGTGCTACTTTGAGGTTTTGCCTGGCAGGGATAACTGTCACATTTCCTCACTCCTCAGCCCTGTGATTGTTAGCAGCCTGCTGCCATGAGCCACCTGGATGATTATGTATTTAGTGGAAACATTTATGATGACAGAGGCGTGCACCTGATTGAACACACGTCACTAGTAAAACCCTGGTTTAGATGCTTGGCAGATCAAACAGATTAGCTGCTCATTAGTTTAAGAGTGCTGTCACTTTTACATATTTGAAATATGTTGGAGGTGCATGCAGTGCGGCGAGCACAATTGTGCAAGACATAATTTTATTGTCCTTCAGAAGATGTCCTTGAGTGCTAGTTCACAAATCTTTGTATGAGTCTAAGCAGCTTTTTTGATATAATCTCTTTGAATGTCAGCTATTGTCAAAGAGTGAGATTAACTTTTAAAGTTGTTGTGGTCCTTTATGCACAGGGAGCAGATACTTCAAGTTGGTAAGGCACAAAATGTGTCATAACTGAGTTTTCTTCTATATTTTTATTATATTTTAAGATGGGCATTGAAGGCATATGCCTAATGCAATCTACTTTTAGGTCTACGATAAAACAATGTTTATAGGTACAATTTTTGGAATTAGGAAACAGACAAAACTCTTGTTAAAATAAACTTTTAAAAAATGTTTTTGTACGAACCTAAAATGTAAAGTTAATAGTTTCAGACTAATAAAGGCTGAAATTCTGCCTAGAGTTTGTGCCTGCCCTGTTTAAACAGCATAAGCTTCTGTTACACTGCACTCAGCATGTCTACCTGACTCCAAGTCGCCACAGAGAATGGTTAACCAAGCTTGCATGGTTAAGCTTTGCTAGGTTCAATTCAGCATTTCCTGTGGTCCCCCCCAAGTCAGATGGAGTAGAAGGATTGAGGTGTCAGCACTATGGCTCCCAGGGATTGCCCCGCCTTGCCATCTGCTGCCACTACTGTAATCCACACAATGAGAAAATCAGTTGTCTCAGTCCACATCAAAGTCATATCTACTTAAATCAACAGGTAACTGAACACCAGGGAGGCTGTAAAATCTGCTGACAAAGGAAATGAGAGGTGATTTGGTTATATCCTGTAAATAAAAGTTCAGACTAAATAACTCGTACTTAAATAATACTTAAATATAAATGGACACTGACATGATTGCATTGTTTCAAACTTACTTCTTTTAGTTTATTTATATATTTGTTGCACCAACATCTATCCACCTTGTTTTATTCGTTATCCTGAATGAACATTAAAAAGAGAGGCCAATGTGCTCAAAAACTCTATTGTTTGAAATAATCCATCATATTCCTAAGTGTACTTATTGATTGGTAACATGAGGATATAAACAGGTTCATCTCTGTTAGCTGTGGTCTCCAGGAAGCTTCATGTAGCCAGTCACAAATTAAAATAACTTCCTGGTCATGCGCAATTATCAGTGGTCCCAGACTAGTTCAGTCATGTTACTATGGAAAATGGTCAAACAGGTTTTCTTGTGAAGCTAAGTCATAGTGTGACTTCAGCTTCAGGTTTGGCATGATAGATTTACAGTATTTGTCAGAGGGCACCGGGTCTTAATGATTTTTTTTCTTCATTTCTGCTGCATTATACTCTAATCAACATTGTCAATCCCAGGCTGGCCTCTAGAGGGAAACAGATGGCCTTTGACTGTGTCATAAAGGTGTGGTCCCTAGCAATGTAGCTGATCAGAGCAGAGTAAATCCACAGCTGATGAGTCAGAGATAATGTGTGTGAGAGACTGGAACATTTATAGGCTTATGTTACACAGTGAAGTTACAGGATAAGGTCTCCGAGGTCATATCCGTTTTTTTTTTTGTTTTTTTTTTCAATTCTACCAATAAAATCCAAATGAAACGTGTGATTTCCTGCTGAAAAGGGTACATAAAGGGCCATCGCATGAGTTGAATTGAAAATCTGAGGAGACATCAGAATTTATTGTGTTGACACATTTATAGTGTTAACATCTAATGTGAGTAGAAGTTTGCTAATAAAAAAATTAAAAAAAAAAAAAAAAAAAAAAAATTTAATTTGTTTGTTTACGAAACCGTTTTTCAGTTTCCATGGCGACTAGAAGTTCTTGCCTTTGATGATGCATCATCAAAGGCATTCCACATCAAAGCCACTAGACAGACACACTACAGAGGCACACTGGATCTGGACCTGGTGGGAGCTGCTTGGACCTGGACCTTGGACTTTATAGAAGATTTTTCTTAACTTCCTGATACCTGTGCCTAATAGAGAGGCATGTGTCAGATCATCATTTTTTTTTTGTCTTGTTTTATTGTAATATTTTCTGTAATTGTTCCTCTCAAGACACCTGCAAGTCCCGGAAGAGGCTTTCTAATGTTCAGTTCTTCCCAAGGTTACTTCCACGTTGACCATAGAAATATTGTTTGTGGAGGTTTGTCCTTGCTCTCTGTATACTTGTGTCTTGATAGTTTTTAACTTGTTGATTTATTTCATAGTTTCTCTTACTGTCATGTCAAGGAGGATTTACTTTACTTTGTGGAGGCTGATGTCTGTATCATTATTGTAATTTATTTATTTTGTCTTGTTTTATTGTAATAATTTCTGTAATTGTTACTCTCAAGACACCTGCAAGCTCTGGAAGAGGCTTTCTAATGTTCAGTTCTTCCCAAGGTTACTTCCACGTTGACCATAGAAATATTGTTTGTGGAGGTTTGTCCTTGCTCACTGTATACTGGTGTCTTGATACTTTTTATCTTGTTGATTTATTTCATAGTTTCTCTTAAAAAAAGAAAATTCGGCTCCTTTGTTGTCAAGATCCAATCAGCTCTCGTAACATCTGGAAGTTTCTCTGTGACTTCCACATTCTATCTGAATTTATTCCAGATGTTTCACACTAAATTATATTTAATATTAATGGTACTATAAATAATTGTAGTACTATTAGTGTATATATGGCAGCTGTTGCAGGAGTATGCCTCTTCTCCCTTCCTGAGGTTTCTCCCAGTTTTTCCCCGTTAAAGGGTTTTATGTGGAGTTCCTTCGATGGATGGGAGTGTCATATATTTATAATTTAAATATATAGAGTTCTCCCAAATAAACTTGCATTTTGTGCAATACAAATAAAATTATTTAACTTGAGCTTCTGTGTTAAGTGTACATTCCTGCAAGGTCCTCCATGAAGAAATGAAAGTTGGACAACATGGACAAACCTATCTCCTAATATGTGTGAAAAAAAGCTGTCAATCTATTTTTGCTAGCACTGTGATTAGACAAAGAACCTGCCTCCTCACAGTATCTGCAGGGACAGCACGTAATGTTAAATATCAGCTGTTAAGAAAGAAAAAGGGGAAATGTCTGCACACTAATATTATTTTATCACATTTCAATGCAATACAGTACAATGCAGTACAGCCTACAGCGTACGGCATTGTGAATGTTTCAGTTGAAAATCCACATTGTATATTTGGCAGTAATTTTGCAACAAGTACAATTCAACATAGCAGTACAGTTCACAATTTCATATTGTGACTGCTCAAAATGCAAAACTTAAAATAAAAAGCACATTACTCAAATAGTTATTACACAAATAAGAATATAGGTTATGAGATAACTCCCTGAGAAAGCATTTAGGATGTAGATACTTATATACTTAAAACTGGAAAAACAAAATGTAATTTAATTTTTTTCTTACACCACTTTAAATACCCCACACAAGATTTGTCACCCGCAAATCAAATAAGAAGGCAACTATGAACTTTGTTTAGTTCAAACATTCTCTGCAAAATCTTTTAATATATCCAACATCTTCAGACCCCTTGGTACTCATGTTTGCAGTGTCCAACATACAAAGGCTCTGCTTGGATACCACGCCTTGAGGAGAAAGGGAAGCAAAAACATCAGTATGCGATTAATCAGACATTATGATAAAATATTTTATTGAAGTATGCCAGCAGTAAGTACTTTAAATGTAAGGAAAAGTACCTAAGGAGCTTGCAGCGAAAGTCCTGCAAACGAGGAGATGCCTTTTCCACACTTGACGTCTGCTTCTCATCACTCCACAGTCTCTCTGCTGCAGCACTTGCCCTTGGCCTGTGATTTGGGGTGCAACCAATAAATATTTTGCATCATTTCATGTAATTGTTTCTGCACTTGCTATAATACTTTGACTACTTTAGTGATGTTTAGGGTCTTTTTAATCTCATACCAAAGACGTGGACTGAGATTGGTGGCATCAACATATTCCCCCCACATGCAGACCTCACCCCCTATTACCAGCTTCTTCTGATCCTCAGTACCTGTGAAGGGATGATAAAAAGCTTTGCTTTAATTACAGAATGAGTTTTAATTAGGGATAGGCTAGTCATGAGTTTACAACACATCTTCACTTCAGATGTATCACTTCAAGTCATAACTCAGCAAGTTAGTGTTTAAATGGGCCTGTATAAATGGCAATTCCTACTGGCAGCTCTCATCACCAGCACAGTACTGAAGCATACCAGTTAATAATATGTAGGAAGTAGTAATATTAGGTAATAGTATGTGATATTACTTGGCCATCTACACAACAGAAAAGTTCTGTGGCTGCACATTATACTAGTTGCACCAGTCCTGGAAATAGGAAATGTAGTTGATGTACAATTTGGCAGCCAGCAGGGATTCTCATGAAACAGCGAGCATGTTATGCAGGGTTTTCTATCACAGACAGCACTGTAAACATGTGCCACAGCAATCACAGCTCTCTGTAGCTGTGTCCCAATGCCATACTACATACTAATTCTAAGCTGGATACTGTTTGTTGTGTACTCACACTGGAAAATTGCTTTAAAAAGTAAATTGATTTCTATGTTATGGAACTGTGCATCCAGTACATTCTGTATACAATCAGTATACCACTGATGCATGGACAAGAGCATCACTGCCCCCTTGTGGTATGGCTACAACTACAACATTATGTGTTGCGTCAACATCAAAAAAGATTTTGCTATCCATATCCTATATTTTACAAAGAAAGAAAAAAAGAATGATCTATCTATAGTTTTTTACAAGCGATAGGAAAAACACAGCCGATAATACAACTTCAACCAGCCACAGCACACAGGTTCTTTTCTGACCCTTGAAGGCGAGGGGCCATACAGTGTAGTAGCGGGCCCAGTTGTGTGTGGGTCCTGGCTGGTCCAGATACCATGGAGAGGCTAGAATCACTCTGAGTCCTGCTTTAACCACCCTGCGTACTTCACACAGGTAGCAGCCCTCTTTCCATACCTCCACCACTGACAGAGAGCTACGCTGCAACAAAACGCTAAACTGTCAGAATTATGTACCGGTTGTGTGATTTGTTCATTTGTCTTTACCAGACAATATATTGTTAAAAAATGTATTTTTATAGATATTGGACATTTTAGACAAAGCATGCTGATGACTGTATAAGTGTTAATAAAAGCCAATCATATTTAAATGTGATAAATGTTTGCTTCTGTTGAATTGAAAACTGAAAAGAGCTAATTTACAAAACTTGTTTTCATTTGAGCCAGCAATTTGACAGTCAACATCCTACAGGAGAACATTCAGTGGTCCACCTGCTGCAGGAAAAAAATCCAGATTAAAGATTTTTGAAAATATTGTGACAAAATCGATGCTACATGTTTTATATAGTAACATTTAAATACTGTATCTCCTTCAGTGAAAGCAGATACTTGAACACACAAAACAGCTGAAATAATATTCAAAAAATAAGTCAGAACAGGTACACATAAAGCAATTTTCATAACAATGTAATAGTTAAACCTAACTACTAAACAAATGTAAACATCTAAATTTCCATATCCTGCAACTCTGCACTTGCAGAAAATATTTAGAATCTTATTTTAAAGTGTCTGAGAGCCTATATGAACACAAACAAGCCTATATGAGCTTTGTTTTGTTGGCGTATACTTACTCGTTCATGATTGTCAAACACATCCTGCCACACAATAGATGTCCTGCTCAGAGCTGAAGTGATATTCACAATGCTGAAAATTGAGACATTTGTAACATGAATGTCTTGACTGGTGTATTTCCCTGAGTGTTCAACTATGTTTGACTTCACAACCTACCTCTCTATGTAGAAAGCTTCCAGTTTGGTGAAGTCTGTTCCAAATCCCATCTTCTGCATGAATGCTCGCACATCAGGATTAGATTTCCTATGAAAATAAGCAGCGCAAGTCATTAATCTATATGCAATTACACTGGTTGTTTCCACACTTTTCAGAAGCTTAAAGTTACTACAACAAAATTAAAGATTTATTTACTTATTTATTGCAATTTTAAGTACTGTTACTCACATCAACCAAATCCCAGATTCAGTAACAAGGTAAACAAACAATAGTGAAAACCAGGAAATCCTGGGCCTTGTTATTCAAATGCGGCTTAACTAAGTTAGGTTAAAATGATGTTATCAGGCTGAAATATTTCATGGCCACAGCCATGTCTCAGTGTTTTTTTTTCTTTGTCCTTCTTCCTCTGTGTCTCCTGTTTCACCCCCTGTCTATCTCTATGTCTGTATTTGTGTGTGTGTGTCCTCGCCCTGGCTCTACATTCTCCAGCACACCTGTCTGCTATTAACCAACCACCCCTGTCTGAAAGAGTTCTAGACAAACTGCCAGTCCCCGCTGGGTCATAGTTGTGCTCATGGTTTGTTTTTGTGATACGTGTCCTCCTGCTTAGAACCTAGTTTATTCTGTACCAGTCTATAGTAATTTGTTTCCCTGCCAGTCTGTTAGACTTACACCTACTTTCCCTGTCTCAGGATCATCTACCTTCCTGCCTCACTTCAGCCTGTACCATCTCTCTTTTCCTGCTGATGCTCTCAATAAAGGACTTGACTTACCTTAAATTCAGTTAAATCATGACGGTTTATTCTCATCCCACTAATTTGGTTCAGTAGTAAGTTATTTCAAAATAAGGGCAAATTTAGTAGAGTTGAAACGATTGCAATGATGTGGTGGGTGTGTTAGGAATCCTCCCAGTATACAATGAGGCAAAATAAGTCACATTTTATGTGTGTTCCTACATTGTGCTGCACAATGTTTCCACGTTTGCATATTTAGATATTATTATTAAGCGTTAGCTCTTATTTTGTTAGATCATAATCTTACATCATTAGATTATATCAGTTTCTCAAAATATATGTTTTCATCTAAAATCATAACACCACTCCTTCATTATAACTTTAAGAAAATTATTTCATGGACGGAGTTCACCCAAAATCTCTTGATCATGATCTTTTGCAGCTTTAGTCTTGTTGTTATGACAGCAGGACAGAGGTCAGATTCATTCTAAACCAGCTTTAAGGAATCAAAAATTCTGACTGTGAAATCATTTATGTTCTTATCTTGATAATAAAGTTATCCCCGTATGAAGAAGCACAGTTTGAAATCCTTAAGTCAGATCTGTCACATTTCAGCTTACCAGCAGGAAAAGTCTACCTCATCCCCTCCTAAGTGGATATAGGAATCAGGAAACACTGATGACACTTCCTTAAATAGTCTCGCCATGAACTGGTAGGTGGAGGATAACACTGGATTAACAGGACCAAAAGTACCTGAAGGGGCGCCCCCTTTGTAGCAAGGAGTCAACAGGTCAGACTGTCCTGGGAAATAAATGGTAATCAATCATATTTAGTTCACAATTATGTTTAAATACATTTCTTGCATAGTCTGTTGAGTTCAAGGACTTGCCGCTAATGTAGCCATAAGAGTCCTTGAGATAAGAAGTGAGTCAAGCTCAAGTTTCAGTACATTGCCATTTATAGTTCTGGCCTGCAAGTTTAGCAGACATGATTCCTGTTGAACCAAACCAGGCATAATGCCAAATACTTTATATGTTGATCAAGGATATGAAACCGTTGTATTTGACTAAATGTGGCTCATTTCCTTTTTAATCTTACCTTTTCCCCAAGATTGTGTGTGGCTGGGTGAATCAAACTCAGGAAGGACCCTTATTCCCCACAGCCTGGCATGTGAGATCACCCTTCTCACATCTGACTGTGTGTAGATGTGAGTCATCGGATGGAAAGCCCCCTGAATCGGAGCCAGAGGCCTTTGTTCAGAGTTGATACAACTTCTCAGTATTTCTTACCTCATGAATCTACATGCAGTGGGCCTAGTTAAAGGGCTAAGATAATATAAAATAACCAAGTTTCATGTCCTGAAATGCAGATAAACTGTTTACAGGGCAAATTATAACAAATGGGGTGGCTTGTTCTTTTTTATTACTTAACATAAACCCTCTCTTTATCTGCATGACATACCTTACTGGAAAGATCTGGAAATGTGCCACTTTGGTAAGGGAAGGAGGGATCATCAACAATGTGCCAATGGAACACATTGAACTTACTGTAGGCCATTGCATCCTAATAAGAGAGATATGCCATTATGTTAATAACACTGACAAGAATCAATGAAACAGAAGTCCATATTATGTCGTCTGAGTATTACCAGTGTTTTCAAAATGGCCTGCACAGGTAAGAAGTGGCGTGAAGTGTCCAACAAAATCCCTCGAAACTGAAACCGGGGGAAGTCTTCAATCTCGGTCTTGTTCACAAAATACTAAAAGAAGAACCAACATGTATTTTGATTTAATTGATCCACCCTGAGCATTAATCAAGCTCTACAACAAGATGACATTGTGTATTTAAGGATGATTTCAGAGGCTTCAGACACTTGAGAGTTTGAAAACTTACTTACTGAACCAAAATCATCTTGATACACCAACTGACTGAAGGTTTCCAGACCTGTGCTTAATCAGAGGGTATATGGTGTATAATCAGTAATCATGTCAATCTACATAGATAACAGTGAGATATTTAAGTCAGTTAACTGGCTTTGATGAGAGCTAGCTTATCCTTCGCTAACTGCACCGCTCTACTGTAACATATTTTTGTTCATGTGATCCTATTTTCATTTACACATGTTCTTCAAAAATGCATTGGCCGTAATCACCTCTTATAGCACCCCACACGGTTTCTGCATTCAGAGATGCATGTCCTGCAGAGACAGTCAGATTGTCTGGAACACAAACAGTAACAAGTTAGGTGAGGCATAAAATCAGGTATAGACTGTCAACCCAATGGTTCAGCTGTGACTGTAATGTGTGGATAAATGTGTTGATACTTACATCTCTCAGAAGAGTCCTCCTTTGGGTAACTCTCACAATCATCACGGTCAACACTGACCTCAACTGTGAATGGTCTGCCAGCAACAAATCGCTGAAAATCATATGCTGTTGGTCATAAAAATGAAATTATTACAGTCACTAGTTTCTGGGTTTAAGTGTTGTAAAGGTGTATGTCTGCGCGATTTCATTTTGTCAATGTTACAACTAAAGTGCCATTATTCTATACTCTATGGTATTTTTGAAAACACAAACACGATGCTGGGCTACTCTGGTCCATTGTCACTGAGGGGTTTTAGAGTAGGTAGGCCTACACTACCTGACTGATGAACTGCTGTCTCTACAAAGCCCATTGATCTACGTTAAAAAGCCTACATGACAAACAGTCCATTTGAAACAAACAGTGAGCCCTGTGCTCTATAATTTTCTCCATTCATAATACAGTTTTACACGTGTGAATCACCAAATCACCCATGCTCACACCAGGCATTAATAGTGCATACAGCATTTTATAATGGCTGACATATGGTACTGTCACAATCACAGAAATGCTTAAAATACATTTGTAAATATTTACAATTTTTTGTACTTTGACTGGACTTTTTAACACAATCACTGTGTACAATCTTATTTTCGTTTTTCCGTAGACTTAATTCCAACTATTTTTATCACTTACCATGAGTGTAGTCTGGAAATATGAGGGAAAAATATCTCTTGAATGCATTATCCAGAACAGAACAGCCATGCTGGGCGGCTGATTGTCTCCCGTAACCAAAGTAGAAAGCCTGTGAGTACAGTGAGTATCGCTCCGTTGAGGAGGTAAAAGTCTGCGGCAATGGCCACACCGCCTCCACCGTACCTAGGTCAAACTGGAGGATGATTAACAATAACAAATATACATTTGGACGGGTGTATCGTCCAGAATAAACCATATACATGACTTCCATACCACTCTTTGTGATGGCACTACACTGTCAAACTGTGTCAGTGAGGGGCAGCATGAAGTCACATGACTGAGGCCACAAGGTGTGGGGTGGGTATTTTTTGTTTTGTTTTTACGTCAAAAGTTTTTCTCTATTAGAAAAAACAATGCAGTTATAATTCCCAACAGAAATGAACTGAGTGATGATAATTAAAGCAGATGTAGACTGAAACTAAAAAAAAAATAGGTCACCATAAAGTTAGAAAAACAAGGCTTTGATGTAAACAAATGCTGATAACTTGTGCTGGCAGCAATGTCATAATCATTGACAGGTTATTATCGTATAGTTTGCCTATTAGTTATCTTTTAAATTTGTTCTTTTATTTTCCAACCGTTGGCCATGCCTACATTTTATGAGGGGGAAGTGTCTTGTTTACTAGCTGATAACTTCAGCTGCAGAGTGGGCGTTTAATAATTATTAGTTTATTTTATTTTTTTAAAAATCGTTTGAAACATATACTTTCTGAAAACAAAAGTGTACAACAGAAATAATTTTTGTTTTCTTTTTTACATTTTCTTGTACAGCCCATCTGACGTAAGGCCGGCGTCAGTTGGTGACGCTGTGTCTCTTTGTTGGCTTAGCAGCGGCGACGTTTTGTTGTTATTTTCGCTGCAGCTGAAAAACAGGCTCGGATAATTTTGGCTATCGTATTGTTCCGCAATCAACATTTCACACACTGTAGACCTTTAGGTGTGCTTGTCACAAGTTGATAACCACCTTAGGAATGGACTCAGACGAGGGTTATAACTATGAATACGACGACGAAGAGGAGGAATGCAGCGAGGATAGCGCCGAAGAGGAGCCCGAGGACGACACCCTGGAGCTCGGAGAGGTGGAGTTGGTCGATCCCGTGGTGGCCGGTGGAGAGCGAGATGAGTGCGGCGAGACTGGTGGAGGTGGCCATGGTCCCGGCGAGGAAGAGGAGGAGGACTACCGCTTCGAGGTTTTGACTGCCGAGCAGATCCTCCAGCATATGGTGGAGTGTATCAGGGAGGTCAACGAGGTCATCCAGGTAGGTATTTTGGTATGTCAGCGTCAGGAAAGACCGGGGTCCAGGCTTGGGTGAAGCATAAACAGGCCTTGGACGTTAGCTTAGCCGTTAGCCTTGTAGGAGTAGGTTGGTTTACTTGCTGGAAGTTGGCAGTTTCACAACAGCCACAAGATTCACAATTAAGTTTTCTTTTTTTGTGTGAGTAACATTTAAAATGAAGATATGGACGACGTTAAACGTGTACATTTAAGTACCAGCACGAATTTTGTTCCAGGAAGTAGTCTAATCCCTATTGAGAAGTTGGCAGCAGCGTTTGCTAAGCTAGTCTTAGCATGCAAGTTAGCTAGCTTGCTAACTAGCCAACTGTAACCGTTAACCTAGCACGTTACCGGAAAGGCATAACGTCTTTAGTTCTAGAATTTAGATAACTGCCAAGTCCAACTGGACGACAGTCGGCGTGCGCTAACCGAGCAGTTGAAACTTAACGTTAGAAAATTTGTAAGATAACATTAACGTTGACGTTATTTTAATGCTGAACGAAAGGCTTGGTCATCGAGTTGATTAGCAAGTTACATGCTAGGTTACTTACGTTAATAAGCTTTTTTTTTTTTAAAAAAAGAAAAAAAACACGACTCTCATGAGTTTGGATGGATCCACACGAACAAAAGCTAAAACATGGCGAGAGATATAGTTGTAAATGAAATATCGGGGAAACTCAGTACAACCCTTCGGCTTATCGTCAACTTGGGCCTCCATTTCCTTTCACTTAACTAACGTTAGAGTTGGGTACAGAATAAAATGGAAAGTGGTCTTGATAGACATGTCATCATTTACATTTTTAAGAGATGGCGTTGCATTTTATACAAGAATGTGTTTTGACTGTCACCATTTCACTATAAACGCAACCTAAAATGAATATGGGTAAAATAGCAGCACTGTAAGATACAGTACAGCTGCATGGCAGTTGTTTTTACAGTAGAGACAAGTGACATGGTGATTCTTCTAAAAATAGTATTTAGGTCTATTCAGCTACTTGATTTTAAGATTTTCTGCAGCACCAACAAATAACTTATTTGAAGTAAATAATTGCATCTGTCAAATAAATTAAAGTTTTGTACAGGCAGAGTGTGGCAGTCAGCTAGTTAACTTGAATTTACTTTTCCAAATGTCTCTAGTCACTGTGTCTCCACATGTCCGGAGTAACTAGTTTTGCCTAGCCTCTTAAAACACTTTTTAGGGATCGAGTTACAGGTGACGACTCGATTTTTGAGACTTTATAGACTGTCAAAGATTGCTCTGCAATCCCAAGAAAGAGATACTGTAATTGCCAAAACTTGCACAAACATTGTCTGTGACTATGCCAAGAGATATTTCTAATATTTTGCCTTCTCCAGGTACCCCCAAGGACCACCCCATAGTAACTCAACACAGTTCAACAGCACCACAAACTACAGCCAGTTAAATAAGTATAAAATTGAATCAGCACCTCTGTAAAACAGTATCAACAAAAACTTAAGTGCCCTAATAAACTGGCACCTGAGTATATACTCTTCTCATGCATTATTGATACATTGGTATTAATGTCAGGATTTGTTCTCTTGAGGTGTTTTCAGCTTTAAATGTAGATGTTTTCAGCAGTTCATCCCTCAATGCCTGTTTGTCTGTTTCACATCGGTGAATCTCACACAAACATCTGCAAATCTGAAAGTCATACATAATGCTTTGAATAAGTATAATCGATTACTGTTTTTGGGGGAAATGATTTATTGTTTCTGAACAAATAATATGATATCATCACATAAGAGATTCTCTAGTATCCTGATACACTCATTATTACAGAGCACATCATCATTGTAAAAGTATTGTGTTAAAATTACGCCATGATTCCCACCCCTAATTACATCAGGATGGAGTGAAATAAACATTGTGTGTATGAAGAGGTACAGTGAGACAATTAGCTTATCTAATCTTGTAATTGCTGAGAACAATCTCCAGAGCTTTGCTTAAACAGTGGAAACAATGGTAGAGTATCATAATGTACTCTGGTGTTGCACCATCATTTTGATTCCAAATGGGATGTAAAATGTTTGTTCTTGTGCAGTTTTAGCATGCAATATACATGATGATTTATTTATCATAATTACTGTTCATATATCAAAAGGTGTTGATTAGTTTTTTTAGCCATGTGATAAGCCACCACCAACAACATCTGGTACTTTTGTTACAAGGATTAGTTTGATAGCAGTAGATTTATTATGTGATTTCTGTTTGTAGTGTGAAGTGGCTTTTACAAAGTTGGGGCATCTGTGTTTTATTGTATTACCACTATGCTGCTCCCACAAGCAGGCTCAGTTAAAATACTATGTACTAGAGCTGCAACAAGTACTTGAGTAATTCGAGTACAAAAAATCCTCGAATCATTTTTTTTGCCTCAAGTATTTGTTTAGTCAATAATTTCGTTTAAGTAGTCACTTGCGTTCTGCCCCGGGGATCGTGTTCTACACGGACTGTAAACAGTGACGCACGCAGCTCAGAGTCAGAAAGTTGGCGCCATGGAAGAGATTGAAGAGGTCGCCTGCAAAAGACAAAAGATGTCCAAAGTTTGGGATTTGTTTCTGTCACACATTATGCACTAGTATTGTAGCGACCTGGAATAATAGAGCTACGAAGCATGAGCTGGTTTAGCTGGTCCTCAGCCTGAACACAGGCTACTGTGGGCCGTAGCCAATGCCATAACAATAAAACACACAATCAGACCGGCATATAGCGTTATCAACATTAGCTCTGTCACGTCGCTCCTCCTACACACACACACACACACCGGACACGCCCCCACAGGTCCTCCGCTAATCCCAGCTGGCTACTTCGCCCCCATAATTGCCATGGCAACTGCCATGACTGACAGGCTTCACAGCCTCTGATAACGCCACTCCCCAGACGTCCTGCAACCCCATACACTGCAGTACACCCTAACTGAACACAACCCAAACAGCCGCTGTCTATACACGGTCTGTTACAGTATTGTTGACCTCAAAATTTAACAGTCCAGTTTTTTCACCACCAGACCTATTTTATTTTCATTCTCTGTATTAAGAAAGTGGAATCGTGTAGTTCACTTTGGGTTAACTGCACATGTTTTGCTTGTAATGAAACCACTTGTGTAGACACCACTTATGACTAATTTGTTTGTGTCTTTCCATTGACTTTGCATGCCACCACAAACTTTTGCTTTGCAGCATAAAATTTAACTGCAGGGCAACATCAAATGTGGTAAATCGTGAACTCGAGCATTTTATCTCAGTGTGAATGGAGAATGAGAGGAAGCAAATAGATAACGCAGAGTGGTTTCAAGAATGATTATTGAAAGCCGCAGCTCGACTCTGCTTACATATCACACACTGCGTTTAAGTTAAGAGTTTAGTGTAGAATGCAGTATTTGTGTTGATCCTAGATCCTAGAGAAAAATATGACTGATCTCTCTGCACCTTTTCAATATGTTCTTGTAGATGACAACGTGCACTGAAGCTATTTTGGTGGCTCCTGGTCACCCAGCATCTTACTAATTAACCAAGTTCACTTTCACATGTGGCACTGGCTATTTGAAATTAGATAGCGATTTGAGATAACTTGAGCTATAGGTAATGACTTAATTTATTCAGTGACTACTATGAATGTACCCAATGGTGACTAGGCAAAATAAATACTACTGCCTTGAAAAAGAAAAAAAAAACGGCACGTTTTTGCTTATTTCTGCTTAGGAAAGTTAGGAAGGGTATCAGGAAGAATGTGCATTAATAATATGTCAAATAACATATCACCAGTATTGCAGTGCTAGAGATATGCTGGAGATAAAAATGCAGATCAGATTGAGCCAGAAATGGAACTGATGTGCGTTTTATTTGGAACAGCTCCATTAAATGTTTTGTGTGGATAAAGTTGTATTTGGTTTTGTTGCTTTTCAATTAGAATTCATTATTGTCAGACCTTGACCAGTGAGATTAGCAATACAGTATGTTTGTGCCAGTAAAATGGCAGGTTTTTGTGGCAAAAGTGAATCATTCGGTTTCAATCACTGCAGTATGCACAAAGCCGGCCCATTATACTTGTAGTCACAGGCAATTGTGCACCAACATGTTGTTTTTTCTTTTTGTTTTTTTTTTAAACCACGTATCTAGTGTTCTTGGTTTATTGTGTCATAAACGGCAGCCATTTTGCCCGTGAAACGTCCATAGACACAGGAAAAATCAAAAACTAGTAATTCAAATGGAATGTACTCCCGGCCTTAGTTGCCTACTCTTAAGCAACTGTTGTGAACAGGAAAATTGAATCTCATCTTCAATGTAATGCAATCCAGTGCAAGAGCCCTGTAGTGAATACTACCTTTGAGCATCATTTTTCAAAAATTTCTTCAGATGCTGTCAGAGAGGAGTTGACTTCTGTGGCTGTAGTTTGTGGTGGTATTTATTGGGGTAGATAATAATAGGATCAGAATTGTGGAAATTCCAATAATGGGCTTTTCATTTAAATTTTTCCCTGATTATAAGTTGTTATGAGTTGGCAGGAGTTAAATGTAAAGTTCAGGGTTATTTCTAACCAGTCATTTCTTGTTCCTCTAGAATCCTGCAACAATAACACGCATCCTTCTCAGTCACTTCAACTGGGATAAAGAAAAGCTTATGGAAAGGTAAGAATTTATAAGTACATTTTCTGTTTGCCTCCTAACATGTATGATAGACTTTACTGGAAGAGCTCATGTCTTAATGTTGTTTTTTAACATTGATTTTTTTTTTCTTTCACTTTTTTAAAATCTCTTTCTAGGTATTTTGATGGTAACCTTGACAAGCTTTTCTCCGAGTGTCATGTCATTAATCCAAGTAAGAAGCCTCGCATCCGTCCTCCAATCAACACTAGATCATCGGCACAGGACATGCCATGCCAGATCTGCTATCTGAACTTCCCCAACTCTGTGAGTCCCGTAATGATGCCAGCATTGAGTTGCCCTAGCTTGTATTCAGACCTTGAGTTGTGGTGTTACAATAGGGATTACAATAGAGACAGAATTGTTTTGGCTTTGTAACGCAATGGAGATTTAAGACACATTTTATCTTTCATGGGGGACCCCTAACGGAGACATTGTTATTTGTTACAGGCAGTAACATTTGAATCCTTTCATATTATTTTCCAGATCTAGTTAACTTCTTTGACTAACACAAAATGTGACCATGTTATTCGTCATTAAGCACAAGATCAATATTTTCTGTATATACCTAACTGTATATACCTATCTTTTCTAGACATTAATATAATTCTGTGAATGGAACTGTAAAACATTAACAAAACACCTTTGCAGGATATCATTTTAAAGGTTGTATGAGTTAGCCACCAGTTGTGATATGAATGTAGGATATTAGCTGAGAGTCTGTAACCTGTAGTCAGACTTTCTGCCACCTGGTGGTGTTGCTAGTTGTGGTAAGGATAAGAGAATGTCAGGGCATGAACCTGAACAGTAAAGATTATTACTACAAAGAACCAAGTGTAAAAATGTCTAAAAATGTTGCATAGCCCTGATGTAAAGCTGAATCCCTCAATGTCCTCCTCACACGGACATTCTGCAACAGCCGTTTATTAATAATTTTATTAGAAAGTGTGTGTATCCAAGATGGTAGAATTTCTATTCCTTCTTGACCCAGCTCCTTTTAGCAAAGTGACTCTTGGTAGGTATTGCTACATATTGCACTTGGAGTTGGGGAAAAAAGTTAATCCAAAATTCAGACTGCCAGAGTTGATTTATGAGGATGTGGTCTAATCATGCATGGCTGCATACAGTGTTGTACTTTGCATAAACAGACTGGCAGAGGAAGTGTAATTGTTTGAAAACCATTCTGCCAGTATGCCCTGTTTCCGTTGATACCTGCAGGCTGATGCCATGATGCTAGAACATACAACATTTTAGGGGACCAGGTTGATCCATTCATGACCATCATGTATTGAAGGGCATGATTGTTTTAAACAATGCAGTGCTTCCCGTGGTAATGCAATAATCAACCAGGAACCAACTAAAACAGTTAGCCTTCTCTGGCTACGACACCCTGCCAAACATCACAGGAGTGTGGACATAGCAATTGTAAAAAGTTGCGTCTACCCAGCAACTTGCAGTTACAGGAAGCACTGATGTTTCTTTTTTAAAGTCAAGATCGCATAAATGTCATAGATTTTATATGGCCAAAAGTATTCTAAATTATTGCTGAATAGTTGTTTTTAGTTTAGTCATGGGTGCAATCAGTACAGTTTTTGTCACCCTAACAGAATTGTTTAACAGAGTGCATTCGCTCAGCACACTTCACACTTTCTGTCTTTCTAAATGGCATACATGTGTGATGTATTCTGGGTTTACTTCAGTTAAAGATTTTTAAATTTTAATTTCTATGTTGGGGTCTGTTGAACATCATTCCCATTTATTTAAATCAGATTTTGAAAACAAAATCAAAACTTGATTATATTTATTTAGGCTTATATAGCTTAGCTCATATACTTATAATCATGTCATGCTTCTCTCTCACAGTATTTTACAGGCCTGGAGTGTGGACACAAGTTCTGCATGCAGTGCTGGGGAGATTACCTGACAACCAAAATCATAGAGGAAGGAATGGGACAGGTACCCACTAAGATTTGCTTTAGTGTACAAATTGCTGTTCACTGTTTGTCTTTTAGTAGCTGTCTAACTAGTGATTTGTCTTCTTTGTTACCTTCTCAGACCATTTCTTGTCCTGCTCATAGTTGTGACATTTTGGTTGATGACAACACAGTCATGTAAGTATCTGTTTGTGCTCTTATTTGTTTTGGTGTCTTATTGCATATGTACCCGTGACTGATCCATCAGTACTCTAAAATAAGACATGCGTTATTCATGCCATAGCTTTTTAGTACATTTAAATTAGAAGAACGTTCACCTGACATTTTGTCCTTTTTAAAAGCAGTATTTTATAATGTTGATGTTCAGCTCATTGTGAAATGAAATATACCTCTGTATTGAAAACTGGACACTAATCTCTTGTACCAGCTGTTAAGCTGACAGTAATTGTCTTAACCTACATTCTGATCTAACCAGCTAGTGAGAGAGCTAACCCTGATCAGTGTAGGGTGTGGTACATGCAGAAACACATGCTCCCCATGTCATTTTGTACCTCATTTTAACTCTTAGTTTAGTCACTATTAAATGTGCTGTTGGGAAATCATTAATGTCAGAAGACAAATGAATATTCTCACTGTAATGTCAATTTATGATTTGACTTCATTGAGTGTAATGTGTAATGGTGTAAGAATATTTTGTGTCCTGCATTGTCACCTGGAAAGTATGCACTGAATATATGTCACCTATTTTATGTAATGAAAGCTAATAAATGATTTGACTTCTCCTATAGGCGCCTCATAACAGATTCAAAAGTGAAGTTGAAGTACCAGCATTTAATTACGAATAGTTTTGTAGAGGTAAGCTTTGAGGTTTTTTTTTCCCTGAGCTGTTCCTGTATAGACATTATTATGGATAAAGATCAGGGTCTTTCTCTCCGCTTATGTGTCCATGAAACTATGAGTTGATATTCTGTCTCTCATTACTCCTTTTAAGTGCAATCGACTGTTAAAGTGGTGCCCTGCACCAGACTGCCATCATGTTGTCAAAGTCCAGTATCCAGATGCCAAGCCAGTGAGATGCAAGTGTGGCCGTCAGTTCTGGTAAGAGCTTGAAAACCGTGTATCAGACTATTGTGAACGGACAGAAACCGTACATGAAAGTTTACTCTGTACATTTTTAATAGTAATTATTAAACATTTTGTGAATTTGTTCTCTGGTGCCTCCTATTGGTGCAGCTTCAACTGTGGAGAGAACTGGCATGATCCTGTCAAGTGTAAGGTAAGCCAATCTGGATTGTTTTGTCACCTTACAGAAATATTAATGTATTCCTCCACCATCTTAGTGAGATTCTGTTCAGACTAGCATTCATTGTCAACATGATTTCTTTCTTTTTTTTTTTTTGTAGTGGCTGAGAAAATGGATTAAGAAATGTGATGATGACAGTGAAACTTCAAACTGGATTGCAGCAAATACAAAGGTATGGAATCAAACACAAAAACAGTTTGGATATGAGACATTTTAATGAATTAAAGTGGTCTAAAGCCACAACATTGTTTTACGTTCTTTTCTACTACATAGTAACTTTCGTGCGCCTCTCACATTCACTGCTGTCTCTCTCTCTGGGTCATTCACACATTGTGCACATAAAAGAAGCTGCTACTCTTATAACAGGATATGAATGGATGGTGTTCTTGATACAGCTGCACTTCTTCAATTGATCACACGTTGCTTTAACTGCCATTGTTGAGGGAAATAAAAAAACAATGTGGTCACTGTTGATGTTAGCTTGGCTATTTAAAAATACGGAGATTACACAGGAAGTCCTGTGTCGCACAACCAAATGGTGATCTGCAGCCTTTTCATTTTTTTAGTATCAGTTCAACTTGCTTGGTACCTCAGCCATGGTGATACCACAAAAAGTACCAGGTACTTAATAATGGAAACCCTAGAAAGAGCTAGTTGAGTTGGGCCATACCATGCGGTAGACAAGTGGCTTTTAGGTTTGCTCTCTTCACCACAAAGAAATTTCAGTTGTGAAAAAAACGGATTATACTGAGCCGTGAGACGTTTTTTTTTTTTGTTTTCATTATAACAATTTGTGGTAAGTGTACACACTTTACAGGGGTGATGAGTGTTGGCTCAATCAAAATGACTAGTTTCTTTGAATGACATTTGACTGGTACAAAACCATCAGTCATATGAAGGACCTGTCCAAAAACATGTTGGCCGCATTTACGTTGAATATAAACTTACAAAAATCATTACTCTCCTCTTCTTACAGGAGTGCCCAAAATGCCATGTCACCATTGAGAAAGATGGTGGCTGCAACCACATGGTTTGTCGGAACCAGAACTGCAAAGCTGAGTTCTGCTGGGTCTGCCTGGGTCCATGGGAACCCCATGGCTCAGCCTGGTAAGAACTAATGACTTCTCAAGTACTGTTGATGTCACTTGTAGTGCCATATTTAAATATACTTCAAATAAGATTTTTTGTTTTCGTTACAAAAAAAATTGTAAAAAAAAAAACATAATCGTCTTAATTATGTAGAAATCAAATGTATCATTCAAATATGTGCAAATTGTAGTTTCATGTCTGAATACTCATTTGACTTCAGCCATGGTAGTAATTGTGTGTGGACATCAAAAACATCAGGTACTGACAGTAGTGACGTGTGTTATGGTCTATTGTTGATGGTTCTGTCCCGACTGATGTTTCAGGTACAACTGCAATCGCTACAATGAAGATGATGCCAAGGCAGCCAGAGATGCTCAAGAGGTAATAAATGATACTTCTGTTGATACATTTTACTGCGGTTTTGTTTTGGCAGAAATGGCACACAATATCACAATATTTATATGTATTGTCCATTTCTTCGGTCAAGACAATCCTTCATCAAGCAATATTCATATTTTCCACAGCTGTAACTGACATTTCTAATCACACAGAGACAGCATCGCGAGTATTGTTTCCATTCCACAGCATTCCACGGCATACCAGAACATTTAAAACAAGTGACAGTTCATTATGTAACCAAGTTGAGAGCCACATTGAGAAGTTTATCCAAAAAGAATGAACTAATTGGGTGGAAACAATACAGGGCATGCTGCTGCATCAGCCTGATAATAAATGTCCACTAGACTTTTGACAGACATGGTTGATTGTTGCATACTGAAGCAGGGCATCATTCCTTAAATGTCTACAGAATAAAATTTAGAAATGTCAGTATCCAGATGATTCAGTACCCAGTGAGTTTGAAGTTTCGTAGTCTAGCACAAGTCAAGTTGAGCATGCTTGAGCTAAAGCCATTTTCATCCTGTGTGCACAGCGCTCCAGGGCCGCCTTGCAGAGGTACCTGTTCTACTGCAACCGCTACATGAACCACATGCAGAGCCTTCGCTTTGAGCACAAGCTCTATGCTCAGGTTAAGCAGAAGATGGAGGAGATGCAACAGCACAACATGTCCTGGATTGAGGTTCAGTTTCTGAAGAAGGCCGTGGATGTGCTGTGCCAGTGCCGCTCCACACTCATGTTCACTTACGTCTTTGCCTTCTACCTCAAGAAGAACAACCAGTCCATTATTTTTGAGGTATGATAAAAGAAGTGTTGGCTCAGATATTATAAATGTGAGCAGATGGTGATTGACGTAAATAACTTCTAAGTAACATTTGCAAAAGAATTGAAGTGTAAATGTTGACATTAGGCTGCTATTAAATAAGAAATGCATCATTGTAATGGAATTGTGTTTAATACAGTAACAGTGTTTGTAGTGCCTCATGAAGGCAGCACTACAATAAAAAGAAAACCCCTCGCACTAGATCTTCACACAGATCATATTGGCTGATCTTTAGGCTAAAACTGGAACAGATTTCAATCATAACTGTCTGCAGTGCCTTTCTAGCTAACAAACAGATCAGTGAAAGCATAACTGTCTAACTATGGTTATCATATCACATTCTCTACATGGTTATAACTGCACAGGATATTCAAATAATGGTAATATCTCATAAGGAGCAGTGGGAGAGGGAACAATAAGGAACTATTTAAAATATTAGTTTTATTTTTAAAGCATAGCATTTACATGGCCATTTATTGTTACTAGCTGGAAACAAAATATACAGTATACTTTTGCAACAGTTTGTTGTATTTTGTTATAATATAATCATGGACACTGATACTGCATATAGTGATACCATGATTTTGGTGTTTAGAGCTTTTAAAATCCTTAACGTGTAAAACCAGATCACCTCGTACACACACACACATTCTGAAAAATATGTATTTCTATGTTACATGATTACATGATATTACATGATCTTGTTAGTGGGAGCCATGCACTGCCTTTAGCCTGTGCTCTCTGACACTCTCTCTTTAGTGCTATGACTTACTTCAGTGTTTGTCTTTGTCTGTACAGATTTTTTTTCTTGGTAGGCAGATTATCCCACAAAATTCTGGACACATTTCCTTTCATCGCTCCTCTCCTTGGCAGAAAAACTAGGTCACAGACAAAAGCCCAAGACCAAATTAGTCACCTGATGTTGGGAGGGACAAATGGGAGGAAATTGGCTCCAACTTCCTGTAGCCTGAGCTTGGCCTTAGGCAGGATGCTCCAAAGTTTAGGGGACATTATTATGGATAACTGATCTAATCTGTTTTTTAATCTGCTGCTGTAACATAAAATAATACTTCTCTTTTTTTTTTGGTTCATCAGAACAACCAGGCAGACCTGGAAAATGCCACTGAGGTGCTCTCTGGCTACCTAGAGCGGGATATCTCCCAGGATTCCTTGCAGGATATCAAGCAGAAAGTACAAGATAAGTACAGGTCAGTGAAGGAAGAATTGTTACCACTGCTTGCCACCGTTATGTTTGTGTGCACTTTCACTCTAAAACATTTTTTTTTTTGCGTCTTTGCAGATACTGTGAGAGCAGGCGAAGAGTGCTGCTACAGCACGTGCATGAAGGCTATGAGAAGGACCTGTGGGAGTACATTGAGGATTGAGGACACGTCCCAATGCAACGAACTCTTGAGTATCTTGACAAACTAGAGCGCTGATGCAATTTAACATGGCAGCACGGGCCTTCTGCCGCCTCTCCTTTGGCAAACCAACCACTTTTGCATCATTTTTCCTGGATTTGTTTAACAAAATCTTCAAAGTAAATTATATTTAAATAAAAGGTAGAGTAATAAAAAGAAAGTGTACTACAGTATTGTTAGCAACAGAGTGGAGTCTTTGAGAAAGCAGAAAATCCATCTTAAACAAATACATCCTTTTGGCTCGTATTGTAACACCTCCCCTGAACTATCTTATTTTCCTATGTTTTTTGCTTGTGAATCTTTTCTGTTTTTGATTTTGACTTTTGTTTTTTCCCATTAGTGTGAAAATGTTTTCAACACAGCTTTAATTGTCCTGGCCATGTCTGCAATATGTGGTGAGATCCTTGTCTGGGTGGCTGAATGTTGATAGGCTGATTGCAAAGGGGCAAAGACATTTCAGGGGGGAAAAGAAGAAAGAAACATCAAAAGAACAAAATAGCAAGTCTGTATTTTTCAATTTGTAAATAGTCCATATGCATGGAAGTTAAAGAGCAAGAGTGGCACGTGTTTGCATAATTTTGAAATTTTGAAATATTTATTCTTTACCAATATCGAAAGAGTGTACTTTTGCCATGTAGGATGAGTCCATTTCCTCCCACCATAGTGCGTGGGAGCTTGAAGATCTTTGGCAACAAGGCATTCAACCTATCATCCCCAGTCTCTGTAGAGCAGTGCACAAGTTACACCTTATCAGTAACTCTAAATGGGGAGTGATAGAAAGAATTTCTCTTAGATGCCAAGTCATCAGATAAAGGACTCAGCGAAAGTGCACAGCCAAGTTAGAAAACCAAGAACGGAAAAAGTTTTACAGTTCAAAGGTAAGGTAGAATGCTCCGGCCCCGTGTCCCTCTATTCTAACCTTTTGCCGTACACTCTTAGTTGTTTTTAGAGGTGTTTAACATTTAAGAACATTACTAATTATTTGCAAGAGCCAAACTGAGTGACATTCACTCTTTTTTTTTTTTTTTCTTTTTTTCTCTCTTTCCCGACGTGGCTTGAGGTAGGCCTCTTAAAGCTCAGCTTGCACCTTGGGGATTGAATGAGGGTAATAGAATGTACTGACAGCACAGCTTCATAGTGCTGCTAATTGGGCTGGATCACTGTCAAACAGGGTCAGGCATCTGCATCGCTCTTGCAAGGGATACTTGGATGGCACGGGGCTGATAGTGGCCATGCCTCTTTTGAAGAGATCTCCTACCCTTGCAGAGAGACAGAACAATGCTTTAAACCATGCTACCCAGATGGACTTGCGTGATCCTTAGGCAGATGAGGAATATAGGGCAAACCTCTAAAGGTTGTAGGACTGTTTATAACGCTGTTATGCTTTTGCATTAAAGACTGTATTTTTCGCACACGGATTGAGGATTTGACATGGAAATGTCAGCGCCCCTCCAGGTTTTGCATTGTTCAATGTGGTGGTTGTTCTGGTCGTCAGGCTCTCTGCTTGTAAATGCTCGTTCATGTCTCTGCAATATGGCAGTCTTCACAAGATTGACTGGAGGGGACATGAATATACAGGCACTGATGCAAGTCAGAAGATGACACCAAAGTGTCAGCTTTCATTAAAACACATCCTTTAATCCAGTTTCAGATCTTTGGGGAATTCATTCCCACATGCTTCTTATGTGTTCAAACTTATTATTTTATCCTAGCAAATTATAAACTGTATTGTTTATTTGAATAAATGTCATGAGAAATCTCATTTTTGGGAGTACTGTGTGAGTCATTAGAGTAGGTTTGGTCTCAATCATATTAATTACCCAACCATCCACGATGCATTTCTGCGCTATGTATTTTGCGATGTAGTGTACTACAGGCCTTTACAGAGTTGTGTCTTCCAGCATTGGGTGAAATTAATTTGGTAACTTTCATTGAATAATGATGATTTTAGGCAAAATGTTAGCTTTTATGCGCCACTTTTACTTAACAGATTGTATGATAAAGATCAGGTGGTTGTTTGTATGATGTTACTTTTGAATTCATTTTGTCTCTCAAGTCACAAACCAATGACATAAGTTGAATGGATAATAACAAAAGATGGGCTGTTGTCTTACAGGTAACACACCAGCTGTAGCTGTGATCATTAGGCTAATATGCTCTCCAGGGCTCACTCTGTTTCCATTGTGTCTGCTAGTAGTTCATGAACATTTCAACAGAAGCAGCTACTTACATTAAATTGAGACATCCAAAAACTTTTAATACTTTTCTACATATCTTTTTTCTTTATGCTATCAAAGGTGTTTTATTTCCTATTAGTGTAAAAATGTGGGAAAAATTAGTTGTCTGTTTTGGAGAAAATATTAAAGTGCAAAATGTTGCAAACATCGTTCTGGCATGGGTGGTTGTTTGATGATGGACACACTGTTTTTGCTGTGGCAACATCCTTTATTTTTTAAAATCAATATCTGATTTTTTTTTTTTTTTAAACTGTGTCCTGAAGAAGAGTACCACGGCGTATTGTGGTAGTCACTTGTACAAGCTAAATCCATTACTGGAGTTACAGTTTCCAACTCAACAGGACTTTTGACAACTGCAATTAAAGATTCTGCCACAGGATGGAGACAAAAACACCATTTCTGTTTTTATATTTGGGGTGCTGTTATATTTCAAAGGCCATGTTTACAAAAAAAAAAAAAAAGCTTTTTGTTTTCAAAAATCATGGTGAAATTTTAATGTGTAGCTGGCAGTGGTAAAGATTTACCAATGTGAAATTTATCTTTGATAATAAAGAAACCTCGTGAAACTCAGGTAAGTCAGTCAAAGAGTCGAAACACTTCATAAAACATTACAATCATTTATTCTAAAAAGACAAGTGATAATGTTTTAACAGTTCAACCTGCAGACGTGTAAGGAAATTATACAAGATTCAAATAGAATTTGAGGTGAAAGTCTTAAGGCTACCAGTGGTTTCAAAACATCGGCTTGGGGACACCTCTGACTTTGTGTCTTTAAAAGACCTCTTGAGCAGCTTAGTACAGAACTGCATTAATGCCTGTCCAGCTTCAGTTACACACAATAAAACTCCAGCCACTCATCAGGGTAAAAATCTCTATAATGACCTACACGAGCGGCACTCTTATTGTAAACCTATATACATGTGGCTGGCACTGTTGGACAGTAAAACCCTTTTAAAAATGTCTTCATGTCATTCACTGGTTGCTCATTTCTTACTAGCAAAACAAAAATAAACCCAGCAGTCACTAACTTCACTCAGATTTTTGTTTTTCAATAAATATTTAACTTCATAGTTGCTTACAATTAAATTCTTAAAAACCTAAGTGACACTTAGACTTTTTTAAAAAAAAAAAAGTTTAATTCAGAATTCATAATTACAATCTAATATCTGAATGAACCTGAAAGGCCTTTGACAGATGTGTAAAAGTTGTCACAATGGCTATAGCCAGTCACTAAAGTAATGCACCGTGTGCTTCTCAAGTGACAGAATGTTAACCTGACCTGCATACAAAAAAAAATATCCAGCCCAACTTCATTCCTGAGGAGGCAAGACAGTTATTTATGTTCATCAATCTGTTGAAAGTTTAAAAGAAAAAAAAAAACACATGAAAAAGTGGTTAACTGATTTAAAAACATCGTTGCACTCAGTGATGTGACCAAAAACTTAAACTGGCACACAGACATCTGTGTCGGGATACTAGTCTTCAATCTTTAGCCAGCCTTTTTTATAGTCTATCAACAGCTCCAGGTAGTATTTCCACTCTGGCTCGCTGTCGTATCTGACCTCAAATATAGTCTTTAGAGGGTTGGTGTGGGCCTCATGGATTCGTAGCACTTCTCCTCTGTACCACACTTCTGATTTGTCATCTTCTTCATACAAATGGCGAATCCTCTTTCCCACCAGGTCTGGGTAGTAAAACCTCATGGCCCTCTGAGCCCTCTGGACGGCTGAACGCAGGACCCAGCGCCTCCTGTGCTCAGCGCTGTGGCAGGCAGACAAGTAGGGACAGTATTTGATCTTTAACAGCGATCTGAGTTTTCTTTTAGAAGAGCTTCTAAGGGGTCTTAAGGCATGAGAGAAGCTTCCTTTTCTCTGCCACCTGTGGGTTACTTTCTGTGTTCTCCTGCGAAGGCCAACCTCGCTGCTCGCTTCATTCTCCCCATCATCAGTTTGTATGAGGGAAGGATCAGCAAATGTCCCCGAGTCTGAGATTGCTTGGTAGTGGGCCTTTTTTCTGTTCACACCTTCGCTAAACATCCTCCTTAGCTTAAGAATCACACCTGAACAACTGTTGGATCTAACCGGAGATTCGGCTAGTCCTGAGGACTGGATAGGCTGTGAACTGGAGGATTCTTCTGTTTCTGGGTCGCTGGGAAATGAAGAAAGCTCGTCCAAAGTTAGAGGACACGTCCACGAATTCTCAATGCTTAGTGAAATGGGTGAAGAATCCTGCTCTGAATCCATACCGTCACTTTTATTTGCAGTCCCTTCAGACTGATGGCCACTATTACCAAATGCATTCAGCACACTCTGACTTACTTTGTCATCTGCCTCTTCCTTATCTGATAAACTATTGTCGAGAAACATGCGCCTAGAACTGCTTTTCACCCTGCTTTTTGTCCTGTTCCTGTTCAAATGAGATTTGGTTTCCTGGTCCATCGAAGGTCTCTGTGGGCGTGACTCTGCAGGTGAAGCTGGTGACGCAGCGACGTGATAAAATACTGGAGCCCTACTGATAGTCTCCTCACCGTCTTCATCTTTTTCTCTAGTAGCAGAATCATCCATATCTAATCCTGCAACACAAGGAATATAGCAATTAGGAGAGGTCAACATGAATCAGAAAAATTATGCCAACCAACATTAGGTTGGTGACAAATGGGAAGGTTAGAGGTTTTAGAGTTGATTTAGTTATCAGGGAAATATTAGATATAAGTGAAAGTTTCAAACTTATATAAATAAAATAATAAGATGATTCCAAAACAGGCTAGCAACCAGAAAGTCCATCACCTCCATACAGGTTGACAAATCAATGTTCCCATAGTGCTTATTCATCACACAAGAACAATGAGAAACTATTCTATTAATATCAGCAGACACGGTGATCGGACAGCATGATCCTCCACCATGAAACACCCTTTCAGCAGAGATAGAATAGAAGCCTGTGGGAGTAAACACAAAGGCTGGGAAAAAAGTCAGCTGCTACAAGGGATCAGTCAGGGATAAAACAGCAGTTGGGCAAGAGTAAGACAAGGGAAATGTTCAGATACCAAAGTCAAGTGCTCTCAAACCATGTGAACTGTTAATAATGTCAGCAGCAAACGGAAATTGGATTTAGCCCAGTCCACTTAGCAAATACGTGTGCCAAATAAAATAATAGCTGTTGAAGGACAAGAAGTAAAAAGGTGATTTAAAGGACAAATACGGCGATGCTCTATATTTTTTATTATTGTCAACAAATCCCATGAAAAGACTAAAACAATAAACTGCTGCTTCTAAGTATCGCCTGTGCATCCAAAATTGACCTCCTTCCTCTCTAACTGACCTCTACTTTTGTCCACAACGCACTGGGTGATGTACTACATCATTATGATGAACAAATGAAGTTTATTTTGAATCAACACCTTGTACACCTCACTGGAGCCAAAAACTTAAGATCGTCAAAAGGCATTATTTATTCCGGTTTGAGACAACAGCTACAGTGTGTGGCTGTTTTATAGAATTAACTGAAAAATGAAACTACATTTGTAGCTCTTTTTTAAATTCAGGAACAAATGGGCTTGAGGCGGAGAGTCACAGGGGAAGTCGGAAAGTATTGAGAGGCTAGAGAAACACGTTGTTTGTGGTCTTTTAATTGGATTTGTTAACGATAACAAAAAAATCTAGAATACTGCCGGCTTTATCCTTTAAACCCACATGGACATTGAGCGGTTTTCTCAAAGCACCACTAATCACATAGTCCCAGTATAACTAAACAGCGCAGATGCACGTTGAAGATAATGATCAGCATATTCTGAAAACATACACTTCTCTTCAAGCAAAACAGCTAAAAATGTGCCACCGTTTAGCACCCTCTGTGTGACAGGCAGTCACTTCCTTCCTCTGGTAATGTGAGCTGACAGCCTGACACACACAGTCTTTAAGGTCAAAGGCTATAAAACAAAATCATGAAGGAGTTTAATTTTTTTTTCCACAAATAGCCCAGCTCAGCACTCTTCCCTCCACCCACTCATAACAAGTATAATGCAATCATGCAACTTGTGATTAGTTACTGAAAGTTAGCAGACTGTCCCTGCTTTCTAGTAAAAAAAAAAAAAAAAAAAAAAAAAGCAGTGAGATTAAGGGACAACATAAAAAATAAATATACCTGGACTCTCTTTTGGACATCAGGTGAAGTTGATTCTGTAAAAAATAAATGGATTTCATTTTGAATATTTGTTGTTTATTGTGGTTTGTTCTTTGCATTTAAAAAAAAAAGGGCCAATAAGGCAGAAAATGTGATTACTGAAAGCACTATTTGAGGGAAATATACAGCTAACAGTCACAATATCATGTTCTTATCATAAAGTCTAGAAGAATTCATAAATCACACCATCTAACAAATGGGAATTTCCAGAAATCTGCAAGAGAGAAGGCAGAAAGTACCATTGCTTTGGCAATCATGTAGTACATATCACATATCAAACTAGAACTTTACGCTTTCAAAGAACTGCCAAGGAATAAAGATGTTCTCAGTACATGGGAGTGAAATTCTGTCTGAAACAATATTAATTATCTCAGTGTGTCCTGCGGTCAAAGCACAAATAACAGTGAGAGCATATGACAGCTAATCCTTGTCACTCATGACTGAGGTGAAAAGTTGAATTTTTATAGCTTCCTGACTAATAAATTAAAATTAATGAATAATAAGGTCTTTGTGCTGAAGAATTACCATATATTGGAGAGATTCCCTGTTTTTAAAAACTGCAACCAGTTCATGCATGTCCCTAAAATAAATTATTCATTAATTTCCTGTCTCCTTCACAAAGTTCTTACTGCGGCGGCTCTAATTTGACTTGACAATACCAAAGGAAACAAAATATTACAGTACAATCCCAGAGGAACATTCATTTAAAAACAGACAGATATGTTTGTATCACATCACTGCAATACTCATTTCTTCCTTTCTTTAGTAGAAAGACATTTACTGTACTAGACGCGCAATATATTAGATTTCTTAAGTAACTCTGAAGTTAACATGTACTTACCCAGATGTTTGCAGACACAGGTGTAATACAAAAGGTTGACCACGTCAGCGTAGATGTTAGGCAGGTGTTTGAGGGACATGAGTCTCCTGAGCCTGGAGGAGCAGGCTCGCTTATGAAGCTGGATGAGGATCTTTTCTTCGGAGAGCGTGGTGGGCCGCAGCTCCACTTTGTGCTCCTGCAGGACTTGGTCAATCAAGGTGCCCTCGACTGTTGGGAACAGCAACTCCTTCACCACCAGCATGGGGAGGAACACTGCACCTGTCCGCATGACGTGTGGAAAAGGACAGCGCTCCTGGGTGGTGTACTCTCTCAATCTCTCAAGGAGCTTATGGAGTGCTGCCTTTATCTCCTCAGTGAGCCACATCTCTCTGGCTTTTACGCCCAACAAACAGGACACTTTCTGGACTTTGGTCGATGGAGAAGTTGGTTCAGTCAGTTCCAACTTAGACAACCAGGTTCTGAGATCCTGTTCTGAAGAGGCCAACACAGATTTGGATACTAGCTTGTAGAAGGAATGGTGCAACTCAAAGAAGTGCTTGCGGACTGGCATTTGGAGTTCTAGTTTTGGTATAAATTCAGTTGTTAGTTGTACAGTTGGCTTCTCTGATGGCAGAACCTGGCTCAAATGCTTTGTATCACTGAGAACTATGTTATAGGTGGATAGTTTCAGACACTGGGGAGGAATGTTTTTGAAATTTATTCTGCGCTCAGTTGGTTGAGGTGGAGTAACTGATTTGGTTTCAACAGTGACGGCAGGCTCGTGCTGTTTGCATGTATCACCCTGAGGAGACGGGTTCATCTGTGTTGTCACTTCCCCAGGTTTGGACTCATTTGAAGTCTCAGTCTTCTCAACTGCTACTGAAGGTTTACTTTCAAGTTCATCAGGTTCACATTTCTTTATCACCAACATGTGCTCACTGTTGGATGAACCAGTTTCTTCGGGCTCTTTTTTGATTGCTCCTTTGCTGCAGTCCCTCTCGACAGAGTTGTCTGTGTCTGTTGGATCTACTTTTTCCACTTTAATATTTTTGAGTTCAAAGGTTTCTACAACAGGCTTCTCTGCTGGAGTATTTGCACAGATTACTTTGGAAACAACAGGCTGCTCATCTTGATCTTGCCTGTTCTCTTTGATGACTGGCTTGGGTTTGACTTGCTCAGATGATTGGACAGGCCTCTGTGGTACTCTGCCTGGAAATAACACTCCAGAGGCTTGCAGGTATGCTTGGTAAGGTGCCAGACTGAAGACATTGTCAATTACTGGCATGGGAGGAGACTTTGTTTTATTTTCCACATGTGCATTCTCCATTTCCACCCTCTGTCGTTTCTTAATAAGTTCCATTTCAAATAACCCCTTGTCCTCTTGCTCCTCCTCTTTTATTTTGATAGGTGAAGATGAGTGAGAAATACTTCTCTTCAGGCATCGTTTAAGAAGAGCCTTGGCTGAATCGGACCCGGTGCCATTGTGTTTATTTCCTGGTGCAACCGCAGGGGAATACATAATTTTTCGGACATTAGCACTATAAGGTAGAGCTGTGTGGTTTTGGTTGTGATGGGGTGACTGGGGCAGCCATGGTGCTGGGGAAACAGGTAGACCTTTTGGTCGTTTCGAGCACCTAACCCGAGTTTCACAGGAGGAATAGTCCAGGGGTCTGTCCATGTTCAAGCCAGTTGATGGAAGGACAGGTCGGTCTATGTGCAGGCTGTTGAGTGGGGGGAAAAATCTGTTCATTTGTATGCTGGATGGCGAGATGCCAGGTTGGCTTATACGTCTGGTAGGACTGGTTTGATCCACGCGTCGGAATGGTGAGTTGGTGGTTAGGGGGGGTCTGATTTGACTTGCATTTAAATGAAATCCAGGAACTGTATAACATGGATAGTCAAATCCCCGCATAAAGGAATGATTTGGCAATGTTTCAGTGTTAGGCAAAGGCAATGGAATTTCCCCATGAAGCGACTGAGGCACCATGTAATGCTCCCGGGGAGTTGAGATTGTGTGTTTAAGAATAACAGGGACATCTTCTCTCTGCTTACTGCCAGTATCTTTACACTGTGTCCTGTTTTCTACCTCCACATTTGCCTGGGGGTAGTAAAACATCGAGTGCTGTGTTAGCTGGCCATATTTGGACATGGGAGAATGTTCCTGATAAACCTCTGAGGTCATATTCTCATATGTAGGATGGGAGGGGTATAAACTAGCGTAGCCTTGGGGGGAAGTCTGTAAACGCTGGCTCTGCTCACTTAAAGAACCAAACAGTGTACGAGTCAGGGTGCAGGGGTAACTGCTGTTGTTTGGATCAATCATAGCAGGCAAAGTCCTTGCTCTACCTGGGCTGTAGGTCTCCACGGGTATCCCCTTCAGTGGTTCTGTACTGGGCTCAAACTGTAAACGTCTTTGCTGCAGCAGTGAGTCTTGTGCTTTCCTGTGGATGGGTGGTCTTTCAGTGTAGTGAGCATCATTTTGCATCCAGTCATGCTCATATACAGTGTTTGGTATCCTCGCAGTGCCATGTTCCAGACCGTATCGCTGCCCTATCACACAACCCAGTTCATTACAGCAGGGGTTATGTCCATAAACTGGCTTAGGAATCGCTAGGTAAACAGAGTTTTCAGATGGGGGAGATGAATTGTCACTCCCATTTTTTTGTTTTCCCACAGCCACTGATGTAGCAGCTGTAGGACTGCTGATCCCAGGACTTTTTCTGTATAATGTAAACCCCTTTTTCACTGGTACATGATGCAGAGAGGAAGAATGTGAATGGCCTTCTTCTGAAGAATTGCTGTCTTGCCTGTAAATTATGTGGTTTTGTCCGTCCATGCCTGAGAGGTGAGTCACAGGACTTCTACCATCCAGCAGAGAGGTCTTTGAGTTGCTCCAAGGAGGAGTGAATCGTGCTCCGTCTTTTCCTCTGGGGTCATAAGTAAAGTAGGCCCCGTTGTACTGCAGCGTCTTACCCAGGAAATCAGACATGTTTTGTGGCTTTGACAGTCCCGTGGATGCTATGGTCCCATCGAATAATGGCATCTTGGGTTGAAACACCGGGTCAACGAGGGTCTGCATTGACTGGCTGCTCATCATGTGGTAACTTTGTTATGATAGTGCAATGATTTGGCTCCAGACCTGAGAAGATAAAAACAACAATTAGACACTGGCATTTATTATTTATTACCTATGCAAGATTGGTGCAAGGAATCCATCTTTTTAACTAGCTTAAATGAAATCTCACCACAGACATGAGATAAAACAGCAGGATACAGGATATAAAATAAACATTTAGCACCCATAAATGAGTCAACGTTAGTGAAGAACTAGCTTGAGGCATTTTCTAAACTTGACGAATCTTGTGGCTCATCACATGTATGTCATATACACTCTCTTTAGCCAATGTACATTGGTGGAAGTGAATTGCAGCAAGTGACAAAGAAGTTCAGAGTCTTGGAGATGTGCGAGGATGATTCATAACTTCACACTTACGCAAGTGATATAAAGCTAAAAATGAGAAGCACTTCCTATGGCCAATGTGATAGCCGCCAAATGTTGCAAGCTCTCACTGTGCACCATTCAGCATTACAGCTGTGGTGGTGATAATACCCATATGTGACTGAAAGCAAGTCTTCACTGCTTTAAGGCCAAGGCCAAGTCTGTATTTATGAAAAATTGCAACAGAACTGAATTACTGTAATACTGTATTCCAGTCATAGTTGATACATTATGGTCTTACAACAGCTCATATCACAATTTGTCACCACTGTCACATCGAAGAGCTTTAGTCTCGATCTTAATCAAACCAGAATTCATGAACTGATATGACACATACTTTTCAACTGGTGCTCGTGTCCTGGGAAACGACACTACAGTGGACTGTGTGTTTCTGCAAAACCACAACCATACTTCCTTTTTTCAAACACTTCTCCAAAGTTTCAGCGCTAACTTTTATTTAGCTCTTTAAATTTAAGTGCTCATTATTGATAATGGTTCATTTTTTTTTTGTTTGTTTGTTTTAAGAAAATGTCAGAAATACTAACCATATTAAGGCCAAAGGTCAAGGCCAAATATTTAGTTAAATATTATACATGACAGAGAATTAACAGCAAATCCTCACATTTGAACAACTGGAACCAGTTAATGCTTGAAAAACTTTCTGAAATTAATCAATGATTAAAATAGTTGCTATTTCATTCATTCATTCATTCATTCAAAAACAGGAACATAATAACAATAATAATAATAAAAAAAACAAAAATATACGTAATATATATAACTTGTGTGGTAAGATACAGAAGTGCATCTATTCTCTATATTGCCTTTGTCCATAGGTTTCCTCCCCTGTCGTATTCCTGGAGCTCTGCGTCAGATAATACAGCATGTGTGAAGACAGCTTATGATCAATAACTAGTGTGACATGCTATACTAATGGTCTAATGCATACAATAATTTATCTATAATACATCTAACTTAATGAAGTCAGTCAGTGAAAATCTCAGCCTTGCTGCATGATCACCTTTTCAGTGATATATTCTGTTTATATTCTGGCTTCTCCAACACGAACAAACAGCGACAAACTGACTGTCAGCTTCTGTCAGAAGGCATATGATCTCATCACGTGATGAATTCTTATCTCTGCAAAGGATCTGACCGGTAAGTCCGCCACACAGGATGAGACAGGAGGCCTGTAAAGGTGTTTTTGTTGTTTGTATGTTTGTTTGTTTGTTTTCAGAGTATGGCATATACTAATAAAGCTAATATCAGATCCACTACACACACACACACACACACACACACACACACACACACACACACACACACACACACACAAACACCAAATCCTGACTCATGCAGCACACAGACCCTAACGGATGCTATCAGTTCATCCTGTTGACACCCTTCAGAAAAGCGCAGAGCGATGTCTTCTTATCTGCGTATCGGCAGAGAGGAGGATAAATGTGGTTTATGTGCATGGAGGAAACTGCGCAAAGTCTCTCTCTCTCTCTCTCTCTCTTCAACGGACTATAAACCGCACAGTCTCAAGTGTGCGTGCGTTTGCGTGTATGTGTGTGTTTGTGTGTGTGTCTCCCAGTTGCAGGGTGATGGAGAGTGTGACTTCGAAAGAAAACCGTCAAAACTGACTGCCTGGGTCTCAAACCACGTGCAACGAGTGGGCAAAAAGAAACACACTTCTTCATTCCAGCCTGTTTCAAATTTATATAGAATTATATAGAATTTCCTGTCTGATATCTAATATATATATATATATATATATATATATATATATATATATATATATATATACACACACACACATACACCTGACAACACATGAAGGCAGGAAAAAAAGTTCTTCCCGTCAAATTAGTCTCAAAGCAGCCAATAAAAAGTGACTCACGTTCTCACATAAAAACGGAACTTAAAACTATACGAAAGTACAGAAGTCTTCGCAGTTTCTTTTGACAGGCAGGCCCCTGTGAGGCGCTTATGCTATTTACAACTTGTGAAGTTACATACAAGGACATGTCCTGCCTGCATAAACAGCCTACTCAGAGTAATAGGAAGCAAATAATATGAAAATCAGATACGCGCAAGAGCTCGATCACAGTGCGAGTTATTTCCATACAGGCTGCAAAGCGACACAACCCACGGTAAAACTAAAGAAAACCACACTGTGGGCAAAACACACAGTTCCAAACACTTTCTATGCACTGCTTTACCTACCCGAGTAGTTTCAGAATCTGTCATGACATTTCTTAGAAGATAAAAAAAAAAACCCCAGAAAAAAACACACCGTGTGTTGCCAAATTTGTTTTGTTTGTTTCGCAATATGTCTCATAACCTGTCGTTTTGTTTTTGGACATTTGAAGACTGAGCTGTAAATTTTTTTGTCTTACCTCGCTGCTGTGGTGACAATTAATGATTTCCACAAAGACTCCATGAAACACAACTTCTAAGGAGAAAAAAAAGGGGGGGGTAAGAGAGTGTGTGTCTTCTCTGGCTTGTTGGAGGACTGGGTCAGTCCGGATGCGCCACAAAAAAACAAACCAAACAAAAAAAAAAAAAAAATGAAAATGAAGACCTGCCAAGAGGTTGGAGCGGCTCGCCCGAAGTCCACGCGGCTTTTAGAGAAGTTAACAAACTGAAGAAAAGACAAAAGGGAGGAGGATGGTCTTTGATCAATAGGCGGAGTCACACCCTGCTTGTTTTTTACACGCTTTCCCGCTGACCACATTCACACCTTTTATTGGCTGCATTCAAATGAAGAGCTGCCACCTAAATAAATGAACTTAGAGTCATGTTTTTTTTTTTTTTATTAATCCACTGACGGTTTACGTACGTGCGTGTGTGTGCGTGTCTGTGCGTGTTATTGATTTCTTTAGCCTGAATGTCCTTTCTCTGTATTCCAATAATCATTTCACTTCATGAGTTTTTTGTTATTTGACATTCACATAGTTACAAAAAAACAGTTTAGGGACCCTTGACCTAGATCCCACTGCTCTTTGACAAGAAAGAATTTAAACACTGCAGGGTCATGTCTGAATACACTCTGCATAACTTTGGATGAGGAGGAAAAAAACAAGCAGGCCTCTCTATAATGATGCCTGCAACGAGAAAATGAATTTGTGGCAGCATATTTAAGTGTGTTTCCCCTTGAAAAACATCATGGGTAGACTTGCTGTAAGACGGCGCTGTATCCACACTGTCATGTGTGCATGTAGCCTCAAATGAACTGCACATCAAGGTGTTAATAAGAATGAGATACTGATTTGTTTTAAGAGGATATTATAACTTAGAAATAGCTTGTATAGATAAAATACTGCTGTGAAGCTTCTAGCACTGAATCACCATGTACTGACCTCATCCTAATGTGGTTAATGGTTGACTAGCTGACCAAAGTTAAAATCAGGTCAACTGTTACCATAGTCGAATTGTGTTTTATCTCTTGTCTAATAGTAGCACTAAAGTAATAAAAATGCTTTATTTTAGCAGCATATCTGCTGCTTTAATAAGATAATTATGGTGACAAATAGGAAATCCAACTTTACTGCGAGCCTAAATTCTTCCACTTGCTTGATTTACCCTCTGAATGAGTTAATATCTTGTTGCACTTGCATCATACCAGTCCCTCTCCGCCTGTGAGTTGTAGTCTAATTTGTGCGTCCCGTGAGGCCGCCACCATTTGGTCTAGACAAGTTGGTGGCTTCCATCAGTCCCTGTGGCCCCGCAGGTAAAGAGAAGCTCGTCATGGGGGGGTTTGACTGAGGAGAGAAGGCAGGGACTTTTTCCCCAAAGAGTGCTCTCACAGCTCCCCCATTTCCAGTTACCATGGCATTACATCTTAAGGCTAACCAACATAAAGCATCGAGGGGCTAACAGAATGCCATATGGGTACAGCAACACAAATCTTCAAACATGCAAGGTGAAAATGATGCATTACACACACAAACACACACACACACACACACACACACACACACACACACATATATGCACATATTGTGTTAGAAACCTGACTCTAAAAGGCAAATATGATGTTACAGAATATTGGGTTTTCTTTAAAGTGTACTGCCAAAGGTCATTTCCCTTTGTGAAACATCTCTTAAGTATAATGTATATAAATACAAAACTATATGTAGCAATATTTTAACATAAATTTAACAGTTTTAAAGGCAAACAAATGATCTCAGTCAGGTTTGTCTTTTCCTGGAGCTAACAACGCGAGTAACGCTTTCTGGTCAAAAATCATTCATATCAGTTCATATCCTGGAGGAAGACTTTACAGTTACAATACATACAAAGAGAGTAATAAATACATCAAACTGTGGACAGAGCAAACGCACAAATCAAAAGTAAAATAGTTTGCAGTCATTTGTTTTTATTCTGTGTGGATTCAAGGTCGACCTTTTTCACAAGAAATTTTCACAGCAGGACTTTATCAGGTAGTTGGCCATCAGTTATTTACAGACACAATTTTATAATTGCTTAACATACAGTTAAATATAAAGTTCACATAGTATAATAAATACATAGTGGCTTTACATTAAGTACAATATGCCAGACTCCTGAGTGAATCCACAAGATGTTTACCACACTTAAACGTCTGAGAGTCAATAAGGTGAGTTTGTGGTGACATGGGGAGTAGAGCAGGTGATCTCTCAGGATGCAGCTTATGATGAAACACCTTTGAATATTCCCAGAGGCCAGAAACTACATGTTGAGCCAAGAGACCGCGCAAGGTGCAACAGACACACGAGGCAAATGCAGACACAGAGAAAAGGATATCAGATGGGTGTAATTCATATCTGTTGTCCCATATTTATACAGTTAGATTATACACACATTGTGTGATATGGACGGTGGACAATCCAGAATATGTCTGTTTTTATCTCACTGCTCAGATCACTCTAATGTGTGCAGATTCTGGTTCATTCTAGCAAATATATAAATAAAAAAATAAGTCCTTTTTGTGTTAAATTAGGACTCTACATTGAACTCTTGATCACAATGTGTAGCCGCATGCTGAGTATGATAGCTGATTGTTTAGTCATACTTCTACTGTTAAAGCTTGTGTGGTGTATTTTCTTACAAACATTTCATAGTAATTCAGTGATCTCACCTGATGAAGCAGCTGAATGTGAAGTGTGTTCCTAAAAGAATTCGCAAGGTGACCTCTAAGGAATAGGTTCTTGCTGACCTGTTGTTTCTCTCTCTAAATAGAATATGTTGTGTCCTCAAGTGGTAAAGATTGAGATGGCAAAGTCAGCTATGAAAGGCGACAACAGATGTTGGTCCGATAAAGGGACATTATTAAGATGTTTGTTGTTTGTCCATAAGTATTGGTTAGGGAACTGGCAACGGAGATGCATCTCAAGCTCACTTGTTTTTGTGAATAAAATCCTAATTATTCAAGACAAAAAAAACAAGTGGTGTCTCTTTTCTTTTCAAGCAACTCCACAGACCGACTTCGGCAGCCACGGGAAGTCACAGCACTTGTAAACTAAATCGCCTCCCATGCCTCATGTAAACCTTGAAACTGCAGTATACAATCCAATAACTACTTTTATTTGAATTTGCGATATGTGCACACTGAGTAAGCAGAACTAGTTTCAGGTCCTAAATTAAACCTTAAGATAAAGACTTTCACTCCCCTCAGAAATTTTTAAAGAGATGTATCCAAGATCTGAAGTTCAATGCACTTTAATACAAACTCCCTGAATGACAATGGCTAATCACTAGTGACAGTGAAGTATGACTTTGTTGGATCAGTCTCTCGTAGATTTGGTGCTTTCACACTTTTTGTTTAGTTACACTAACCTTCATTCACAACAGTAGTTATGTTAGAATTTGCAGTTGTTTCCTGAATGTTTGTGCACAGAGGTTTGATAGAGGTAATGGCGCAATAACATTTTTGGGAGACTGTACAGTAAGTTCTTGAAGTAAATATATTTTGATAAGCAGGGACTGAGGTGAAAGTAGAGAAAAGGAGTATGTTTAGACTTAAAAGCGCACTGTTGATTGTTTCCTACATCCCCGTATCTGACTCCAGCTTATCACAGCCTTCTGCATTTTGATGATTTGTCCATGAGAACATGGTGTTTATTCCCCTTAGGCACACCTGCAGTCTGCGCACTGATCCACAGAGCTGTCAAGGCCTCAACGACACTCCCCTCGTCGGCACGGCTGATGTAATGTTTCTCTGGCATCATTAACAGAATCACCCAGCAGCCAATCGCAGCAGGACAAGTTATGGCTCAGGGAAGGATGCGTTTTGTTTGAAGAGCCATTCACATGGCTCCATGTGCTGCAACCTCGACAGCCCAACAGTATGAATGCCCCTGGTTATTTGCAAACCAAATTTCCTCCACCTCCCTTGGATTTGGTGGGAACAGAGATAAAGTAAGATAAAACATAACTGTCTGGAGAGCACAGACGACAAAACAAAAACAAAAAAAACTCATATGTGCAGCACAAATATCTACGTGTTGTACGTGTCTGCTCTCTTAGGGAAGAGGAATTTCACTGCTTTGAAAATATGTGCATGTTTGCAGTTTGATGACAAAGAAATATAATTAATGATCTGGGAAACGTTTTTCATGAGCGCTATAAAACAATGAAATGTATATAAACATAATAACATGTAATGATAATACTTTCTACCAACAGTGCAGATTTGCATTGTGTTTGTGAATCACACAAATGTTACTTTTATTACGGATGGTTTCCTATCTCTGGATGACACGAGTGTTTGTATCTTGACTCATCCAGCATGATACTATTGCAGACTTGACATGCCTCTAAAGTTACCACCTACAGTATAAGGTTCAGTTCCTTTGAGTTATTACAAGTAAAGACATCTTAAAGATCGTGTGTTTCCACTCACTAATACAAGCAAACCCTTGTCTGGCTGGTTTGACAGTCTCTCATCTGTCTCCTCGACACACTCCAGACTTGTACGTGTCACTTTGTTAGAAGATGGGGGGGGGGGGGGTTCGCAAAGATAAACATGTTGTACACTATGTGAATCATGGGTTTCATCACTTTTGAACTTTGATGTTTAGAGTCATGGTAGAAAGCATTTTATAAATACATCTATCTCTACTTTATATATTATTTTTATATTTTTATATTAAACATACATATTGTCAAATAAAATACACAAAAATTAGTCCTAAAATCTGGTATTTCTATACTTAAGCTGATGGGTTTATGTTATGTTAAAGCCAGTCTGTCAAAGTGCCCTGTGGGAAAATAGTTTCCACTGCTTTGTATCACATAATTAACCCCACAGGAACTCCGGGCAGCTCCAACAGACTCAAATAAGAAGAATGTTGTTCATGACTTTTAATGGCTTATTGACCCGTTTGCTGAATTATACAACTCTGTTGATTTAAACACAGCTAACAATTTATTCTACAAACTACAAAAATGTCAGAATGATGCCGCTTATGTCTGATGAAGCCTGATTTATGTACTTTATTTTTAAACACGCACAATGATTATAACAGCATTGTTTGTTCAGCTACACTAGACTTAATAAGAGACACAGTAAACCAAGCTTTTTTTTGGAAGGCCAAGTAGAGCAACAGGTTTGTCAAACTGTTCATCCATTCAATCTCACTCTATTTAGGTGCTGGCAGCCGGGCACCATTTCTTTGCCAAGACAAGGAAGAAATGTGTATTTTTAAGACGGTACACTGTCAATGCAGGAACTATCTTTTTAATCTCATACTTCTGATGTTCTTCCATCACATTAGCTTATTAGTTTGTCCCTAATGAAATACTGCTTTGTACACTAGAGAAACAAACTCACACTCATTTCAATGTGATTTTTGGATGTGGAACGCTTCACGACAGAAAAGAGGCGCGGCTTAAATGACAACATCAGCAACAAGCCTTCAATTACATCAGTGTGGTTTTATGACAAATAGGCAATACATTAAAAAAAACAAACAACCATCAAGATAACCACTAAACATTTAGAAACAATTCTATCCGTAATGGCTGGTTGAGAACAAGACCGATGGGTTGATTGTGACGTCGAATAATGATTAGAGAATTATATGAAAAGGATTTCAGGATGCAGATGCAGTGTACAGATGCACTACTGCACTGTAGCCACCAAAGTACATACACTGCAGTAATGTAAAAGTGCAAGTTGGCCTGCCCCTATTTGTGCATCTTAAGTAATAGAAGTACCAGAGAGATACCAAACAATGACACTTTGTACACATCCGTGTGATCCCAAACAAAATGACTTAATCAGATAATAGATGCAAACAACTGTATTTATCATGGGTGTGTAGGGCCTTGAAAGGTTAGACATGTGGAGGAAGTTGCCAGTGAGAGATGAACAAATGAAGCTGCTCTGTTGTCTCAGATTTATTACAAAAAGACAAACTTAGCAAACAAATGTAGCATCCAGGAACATAATTACAAAGAACGTCACTCAGAATACCAGGTTCTCAGTATTTCAGCTGAAAGGTCAGAGGTCCTCACTCAAACAAGGTGGTTAAGAGTCTGACAAAGAAGGAAGTTCAGTTATCTATCACACTGTAAGTCTTTCTTTAGTTGGGAATCTGATACTTATCTTAGCCACGAAGGCTATTCACAAAAACTATTCCTAATTTGCTACCCAAACTCTTGGCTGGCTCTTGTAATGCGTCACATGTGCGAGATAAGACAAGATACCTACTGTAGTCACACAGATTAAATTAAAATACAATGCAGGTTAACAGTATAAAGGATGTGCTCAGATTCATTTTAAGGACATGTTGTCATCTTTATTTTCTATTTGTCTTTGGTGCCGGAGGTATCTACGATATGATCTGACATGCATGTACTCTGAGATGACTCATTTGGTTTCTGAAGATATTGCTCGACAACACTGACAATAGTTGACACCTCTGCCATGGCCCCTTTACCTGCAACAAAGTAAATAATTGCAGAGTTAGACAAACACATTCTTCAAGGAAGAATGAATTCTAAGTAAGTGGTTTCGAAGCAATGATACAAAGAAGACGCGTACACGCTTCACTTCTGCACGTTCTCCATGCACACAAACACACAAACAGGGCTTGCCATTATAAATCCACTCAATGTTTGAAAAAACAACAGCAACAGCAGCAACAGCAAAAGTGCCCCTGTGGATGTCCCTAAGATAGATAAAGCAAAGACAAAGTGACCTCTCCAATGTGCAATAAAAAGTGATGAAGTGCCCTCTGGGGTGCCCTTCCACTGGAGAAAATGTAATGTAATGCATGCAGGTGCAGAGTGGCTCAGTAGGAAGTCAAGGAACACTAAATTCTTCTATCAGAAATGAAAGTCGTGAAGTAAAAAGTACATTTTTTTTTTTTTTTGCCTCTGAGATGTAGTGGAGTAGCAGTATGCAGTTACAGCAACATACTGCACGGTGCCATTATGCAAAAGATGTGAAACACCTCTGGGTGTTTGGATCATGTATGATCATGTCAAAAAATGTCTAATTAGCTCTACCTCAAACAGGTGCAAGAACAAAAGTTTTATGTCCCGTATAAAGGACATATTTGTATTGAATTTTCATTTTAACAGACACATGTTCAGTAGAAACCTTATCAGATGCCACAGTTAGATTTATTGATGTTGTTCCTGAGGCCCCCAGGGAGAGTCACGGATCATGGATCTCCTTTGATGAGTTAAGATATGCTATGGAGGAGGTCCAATGGAATGTGAAGGGTTTTCCAGATGTGGGTTTGCCAGCGTATATAAGGGCTATGTCCTTTTATCTTGAAGGAGACTGTCTTTGTCTCCTCAAAGCTGATGTTAAACTGTAAACTGCAGATCAACTCTGCAGATCATCTATTATGTATATTCAACTTCTGAACTCTTGGTCTAGGAGATCTTTCCTGTTAATGGAAATGAATACTTATCTGAGCAGTTCACTTTTAATGACATTGTTATCAGTTATTACAGTGAATAGTTAATGTATTATCCTACACTTCCTACTGCAACTGATACAAAGTAAACATTTTACAGATCTATTAGTCTAAGTCTAATGTATAAGTCGACATGTATACATATCTGATTTTAGCTGTTTTTAACTAAGAATCACATGTAGGTTTCATTATTTTTAGAGGTTTTGTGTGCATTTGACTACGCAGAGGCTTACTAACACATCTGAAGTGCTGATTCTATTATTTCCAAGCCAAGAGTTGGCCACTTCAGAAAACAGCTGTCTCAGGATAAAAACTAGGAAAGGAGGAGTTGTTTAAGTATATAAGTGAGAGCTTTAGAAACACAATTCAGGAGATTTCTGGAGCCTGCTCGGCTTTATTACCGTTGTTGTTTATAAGAGCACAATAAACTCTTTGACATCAAATTCTGACAGACTCAAGAGTCATTTTCTAAATGCCAAAAGAAGCTGCAAAGCTGTCAAAGAATAGACCAGAGATTCAGACTTTTTTTTAGGTGGGACATTTTTTTTTAAAATCCCACAGTAGTTTATAGATCCAAAGAATTAGGTGAGACGAAAAAATTGTGCAGCTTGTAGCCCGCTGACCTTGACAGGAAGGTATTCACCAAAATAATATTCTTGACCACAATTTGTCTTCTGCTGTACCTCCCATGCATAGTTGCATAGTTTTGGACTGCATGTGCAAATGTGCAATCAAAAGTTTCTCTTGGGTTTTTAGCATGTTCTAATGAAAAGATACTGACTCATTAAAATATTAACTAGTTTTAATCAATCATACAGTAATAAGTGATCTCAACTGTCCACCTCTCTTATCAATGTCAATCTTGGGAGTAAACATATGGGTCACCTTAGCCTCGCCATAAACTGGAGATAGGCAGGTGTACTGATTTCAGTCATATAATTTTCTGATCTGACACATTTCAGACAAACTTGTCGATATTTTTAATCATTCAAATTTGGCTGGGTGGTTAATAACACTTTCTTCTTTGGTCTGACAGAACACATATTTATTCTTACTTTACACAGACTTTAAAGTCTTCTCTCAAGTATCTAAAAGATTATACCATTCATCTATCAATTTTCTGATTTCCTGTTCTGCCCCATGATGTCCTTCAGTTGTGTTTAAACCACCACAAATTGCGCCGTGAGCCAAACTCTTAACTACATCTTCCTCTGTAAATAGCCATATAGGCTGGTTTGTGTGCCCCTGTGACTGTTGTGTTGTCAAGGCCAACAGACTCTGGCAGTGTCTCCTAAGGAAAATTGGTGCCATGCATGGGACCACACTTAAAGTAATTGAACCTTTATGTAATGACATCATCAGGATGCTAAAAATCAGATGTAAAGACTAGGGGAATATGGGTCACTTTCTGGGGCGAAGCCTGGGAAGGGAGCTTGCAGGTGGATGTCTGCCCAAAGCTATAAGAATGTCCACTACTGTGTGGTACCACCAACAAGAGTTTAGTGCACTGCCAGTTGAGAAGCATCTGAGGGCCGAGACTAAGATGTACTGATCCTGAGTTATGGAAACACCTGTATGTGACACTCCCTGAAAGGTGGCTAAAATATTTCCAGATAAGTAGGACAGACTTCAACAAATTCTTGTATATCTCCTTATATTAGAGTAACCGCAAACTGAACACACATATTTTCTTCCCTCTCATGTTGAGAGTTTCAGAGGCCGGTTTACTGCCAGCAAGGACTTTTCTTTAATGAAGGAATTTAGTTTTTAACTCTTCTCTCTCAAAGCGTACTCCTCTGTATCTGTGACCACACCCAACGGAGCTGTCATAGTGTGCTGACACACCCTGAAGGAAACTTCTACATCACTGCAGAAATATAACAAGTTAAACCACCGGAAGTTGATGATTTTTAACTAGTGTAGTGTCGCTATTTAAATCAACAGCAACAGTCAACTTCTGCATAAGAAAATTTCCGAAAGGCAGAGAAACATTTGTGAAACCTGTTTTTCCAGTTGCTACAGCAAAACAACCCTTTTTTTTTGTTTTTGCATTTTTGTATCCTGTTGTTGTACAGCTTTGCCTATGCCCTTATCTGTTTTACCCATTTATTTAGACCGCCTACAGTAAGACATGATATATCCTGGACCTGGACTCACACGCACTTTCAGATCCACTCCTATATTGGATTGCATCTGCCCAGCCTTGTATTCAGCTCATTCTGTTTATCGTACAATTATTCCCCTTGAGGACAACACATGTCACTCAAGCTAGGAATCTATTCTTTATTGACCTGCTTACTTAAAAACTGTCTTAAAGAATACAAATGGAAAAGACTATAATACAATTCAAACCTATAGAATGGAAGTTCTTCACTCTAGGTCAGGTGATTTTTTACTTTTCATGTTTTCAATGCATTGTTTATTGATTTGGTCAAACCAACAGGATTCTGTATCCTGAGATTTCACAAGGTGAAAGTAAATATTGGTAGATACTTAATGTCTTTTTATTGTTCTGGTATTAAAACCTACCTTCATCTCCACATACTAGCTTCTTAGCAATGCAGGGAATTTCCACGTATCCAAACTCTTTTAGCCTGGATACCTGCTGGGCTGTAATGGGATGCTGCCACATAGCTGTATTCATTGCAGGGCAGAAGAGGAGAGGGCGACTGGTATCCCATGCCCTTACCACACATGTCTGCCAATGACAGAGACTAATCAACTTGGAAATAACACAGGAGAAATCAGGTAATCAATTATTATCTGCTAATTTTTGTGCATAATGATATCATGTTCTCACCAGCAGATTGTCACAAATGCCATTAGCAATCTTTCCAAGAGTGTTGGCGTCAAGGGGAGCAATGACAAGCAAGTCTGCCCAGCGCCTTAGCTCAATGTGAAGCACGGGGTCAGATCTCTGAGTCCAGACCTAGAACAGACGCATGCTGTTAGGAGCTCAACTAATGAGACACTCACTTCTTGATACTTGAGACCAGGATTTCTCAATCTTTCTAACCCCTAACAGATTTCACAATTCTCATGACCTCAGCAACTGGAAAGCTGTCAAGTGACTATGTGACAACTTGGGCAAAACTTTTATATGCTCTTCAAGTGGATTGTATAAAAATTACGAAATACATTAATTATTAATATATCGCTACAGGTACAGTATGAGAAACTGCAACAGATTGTCAGGCTGTACTAGGGCATTTGACAAGTGCATCGTTACCTCCCACTCATCACTGTCATTGTAGATTTTTACTGAAACCTCTGCAGGATTGTAGAAGTGCTTGGCATGTTCTGTGGTGACCACTCTTACATCCACCTAAAGCATAAAACAAGAAAGTGACAGCCATAGTGAATTTTTGAAAGTTAGTTTTTTTCGTGCTGTAGTGCTGAAGAGGTGGAAAAGAGATGCCTACACTTTAGTATAACTTAGAACATTTCACAGAAAATGTGTGGTCGCATTTGCACGCAGAGTTGTGACTACATTTCTCACAACCATATGGTCTTTTCCCAGCAGTTACGTTTATTTATCATCAGCAGGAGCAATCAGCTGTGTTCATTACTTTGTGTAATAACCACAGGTTGAGTTATTCTTCCCCTTCTTGCAAACACTGAGTGTTCACAGTGCTACACATCTCTCTGACCTGTTAAATCCTAACATGTCTTTATTCTGTGTATATTATCTCAAAGCATTTTATGCAATCATCCTGACACAGTCTTCACTTCTCTTTCCCCAAATAGGCTGTCAAGTTTCCCCTTGACAGACTATTTGGGGTTTTCATTAATATGCAACTTTTTAGCAGTTATTACTGCGGATCAGCGTGGAACCACTGTTTTGATAGTTTAATCCTACTATACTTTGTGAGCCTTTAAATAAAAGCGAATATATTTGAATGTAAAATAAGCATACTGTTCCCGAATAAGGAGGCTATAATAACAAGATTATACTGCGATGTTGTTGTTGTTGTTGCTGTTGCACAACAGCTGTGACTACAACTCCACCTCGTGGTTAATGTGATCTTATGCGCCCTCTGCGACCCACAGAAGCAAATGATGTATGCTGCTGTGCATGTGAATACAACTACTGGGTGTATAAAGAACAGGAGGAGACAGAGAAAACAGCAAAAACAAACAAATGCGTAGCAGCTCACCCCAGGGAGCTGAAGAAGCTGGGACACTAAAAGAGGAAGTTTTAACGCCGCAACGCTCCCCGTCACACCGACAAGAACTCGACGTGACCCGCATGATTTCAACAAATCAGTCTTCAGACAAGAAACATGGTCGTCTGTCTGCATATTAGCATAACACCGACCAAAATGTGGCACTCCAGCACATACCGCTTCCACTTTCTTCTTCTTCTTCTTCTTCTTCTGCTTCTTCTTCTTTTAGATTTGATTGGCGGCTGGCATCCAGCTCATAGGTGCTTTGCCGCCACCTACCGGACTGGAGTGTGGTACATTAGATGACAGAGAAAAAATATATTTTTTTTATTTATTAAACCCTATCCATTAACCCTGTTTCCCTCAAGTACTTACTCAAATACCTCCTAAAGTTTTCTGATCTTTGCAACATGTCCCCTAAAGTGAAGCTCACTTTTTCCCTTCGCAGTGCTGCTTTTAGTTCTCTCCTCTCTCTCATATACCTTTAATTCAATAAGAACATGCTGCACAGATTCAGGATGATCACACCATAGACATAATATAAATATATATGTGTCTATGGATCACACAATCTACATTTACCAGTACCGCTTCCGCCTACCTAACTACTTCCGTAAATATTAAATTCGCTCAGCCAATCAGAAAAGAGCACGACCAACGGCTCTCTGCACGCGCACGACGCGTCGCTACGCTGACAGACGGCGAGCGAGCGCGCGCGTTCCGCAGAATATTCTGGGTATTTTTTTTTTACCGCAGCTAGCATGAAGCTAGGGTTCATTCATTGTCCGCGCTGCCTCATGTTTGTTTGAAAACAACAACAACAACAACAACAAAAAACGGAACAATGGCACTCACACCTCTCGTTTACTGGGCTCAACGCCACGAAGAGATCTACCTGCGAGTGGAGTTAACAGACGCTCAGGTGAGCTAACAAGAGGGGGGGGCAACACAGCTGCCTGCATGCACTCACTTCATCCATCAGGAAATCACTTTTAAGGCAGCTAGTAACATGCACTCTGCCCAGCCCGCGCACTATTTTATGGCTCCAAGGGTAAATCTTAAATTATGGAAATGAATGGTGCAGGTTCGTGTATAAATGGCACACTGCTGGGGGTAGCTGTGCACTTTGCATACTGCACAGAGATCCCTTCAGGTGATAGTGATATTTACCACCACCTTACTCTCCTCTCCTGCTAAGGCCTGTCATTATATATCAGGTTTGATCCCACCAAGCATTAGGCTGAATTACCAACGAGTATTATGAAAAGCCAGTCACATGTAAATAACCCAAGAGTACCACCCTGCAGTACCTGAATGGCAGGGTCAGGGTGTAACATTATCAGTAAGGGTTGCGCCACACAAAGATATTTGCAAGGTACAGGATGGGCCCTCTTCAGCCTGCTAATGTTGGCTAAATGTTGTCTAAATGTTTGGCATCATAGTTTGTTTCTGTAGCACTTTACATTGTTATGCTAGTGATTACACAGACATGATTCAGGGTGTGGATTGTGTGAGGCAGTTCATTTTCTTGTTTGACTTTCTTCAACAAGTACACCATTCTGGCTGGTAATTATATGGCATTGTTATTGATGGATTAAAGATTTTAATGATGGCGTAATGGCTTTCAGAGCCAATGTGTTTTAAATGTTTTATTGTTCTTCTGTGTTCAGCGGTGTTTTTGCACAGGATGCTTGATTTCTGACTTTGTATGAGGAAGTGAACTAATCATCTACATTTCTGTTTTCTTTTTTGCAGAATATTGATGTCCGCATACATGAAAAAGTGCTTCAGTTTAGAGGTGACATATATTTAATGTTTGTTTAACTGTGAAAATACTTGGAAAAAAGCCAATGATTTGTGAAAGCATTTGTGGCATTCTGTGTTTAGCTCAGGGCCATGGTGCAAAAGGACAAAATGAATATGAGTTCAGCCTGGAGTTTCTGTCACCAGTAAAGCCAGAGGTACGTATTTGTTTTAAAATCGGCCCTAGATATCTACTCTTCCTTCCTTTCTTTCTTAGTCTATAAATTAACCTGTGTGTCCAGGTGAGCCACAAGTCCACGCAGCGGCAGGTGAATATTACAGTGCGGAAAGCGCAGCGAGGCTGGTGGGAGAGGCTGGTGGTACAGGAGCGCAAACCAGTCTTCCTGGCACCTGACTTTGACCGCTGGCTGGACGAGTCAGACGCTGAGATGGAGATTCGGGAAAAGGTGAGATTAAAGGCTTTACGTCAGTGGAGTGCTGTGTTAAACAACATTCTCATAGGATACTCCAAATATCAGAACTAAGATTGTATTATTGATACCGAAGGTAAAGATTAAACAAATTATTTTGTGTTTTAATTTGAAAAGGAGGAAAAAAGGAACAGGCTGAAGGCTTCAAGGCATAAAGATGAAGGTGAGGGTAAATCTGTCTCCATGCATCCCCGTTTATCTATAGTTGTGTAGTAGTATGAGTTGCCTCAATAATTTCTTTGTCTTAAAATGTTCCAGGGTTTGTCAGCCTGAAAACTGGATTCCTGTTCGTATATAACCTGGTACAGTTTCTTGGGTTTTCATGGATCTTTGTCAACATGACTGTGCGGCTCTTTATCTTTGGCCAAGGTGAGGAAAAATTGTTGTGGCTCAAAGTTTCTCATTGTTTTTTTTATTCACTGATCCAATAATTTCTAACACTCTCACTTCAGATTCTTTCTACGACACATTTCACACCATATCGGACGTGATGTTCTTCTGCCAGATCCTGGCAGCAGTAGAGGTCCTCAACGCTGCTTTTGGTGTAGTCCGGACAAGTGTTATTCCAACACTTATACAGGTATGGGATGATCATTTATTTAAATTTCATGTGCAGTGACACCTGCTTTGCAGATATAAAAAGATGTGTAACACATGGAGAATTTACAAAGTGCTGTTGTGGGTTTTGTTCTTTTTCTAGGTGGTTGGAAGAAATTTTGTCCTCTTCATCATTTTTGGTAGTTTGGAGAAAATGCACAACCAGCCAGTTGTGTTCTTCGTTTTCTATCTGTGGAGCGCAATTGAGATTTTTAGGTACGTATGCATCTGCCTTGACGCTCTTCATGGAGATCAGTCACGCAAATGCAAATTTATAGACCAAACAATTAACTGAGCATAATCAACAGATGAATCTCTATTGAAAATAGTTGTTAGTTGTAAGCCCCACAGCAAATGGTAAAACTGTTGCAGTATTGCATCTGTGCTACATAACTGTGTGACACAACAATTACACTGTCAGAAAAAAAAAAAAAAGCACAAGTCCGCTCTGTGTAGTCTCATGACTTCAATAAGTGCAGTCTCATCTAGACTGACACAAGTGGTTTGTGGTTAAACTTTACCAATCAGCAGATTGATGCAATGTTTGGTGTTACGAGAATCAGTACAACAGGAGGTCATTCGGGCCACGTCGTGACGATGGACTGTTACCAATGCAAACTTGCGTTAGTTGATAAATAGCAACGTGCCTTGTGTTTCCTTGCTAAAACTAACATGACGCTCCACTTTCAGGTATCCATTTTACATGCTGGGCTGTTTCAACACAGAGTGGAAAACTCTCACATGGCTGCGGTACACAGTCTGGATACCACTGTACCCATTAGGTGTTTTAGCTGAAGGTGAGCTTGTTTACTTCTCTTTAAATTATTATTATTAGTCACACACAAGTACCAAGACTGATCTCATTTCCCAATCCCACACAGCTGTGGCTGTGATACAGTCCATTCCCATCTTTGACGAGAACAAATTCTTAAGCATTCCTCTGCCAAAAGCCATCGGTACCTCGATCAGCTTCTCTTACTTCCTGCACATCTACCTTGTTCTCATGTTTCTCGGTAAGTGTCCAGATAAAATATTAATCGTTTATCTTTAAAAATAATGTTTTGCTCTGATGTCAGCATTTTTCTTGTCATATCAACATTTTGGTTCCGCTTCCCCCCTTCAGGCCTTTTTATCAACTTCCGCCATCTTTACAAGCAGAGGAATAGGCGTTTCCATACCAAGAAGAGGAAAGCAAAATGAGATTCAGCGCCAACACACCACAGACACCTTTGCTGCCTGTTTATTTCTTCTTTTAAAAATGAAACCAAGTAACATTAGTTCAAATTTTTGTTATGGAGAAACGGTCTAAAACATCCTCCTGATGATGTTATAATCCATGATTGCATTGACGGTCCCATTTAGTGGTGATTGAGTTGTCATAGATGTCAGTCCCTTTTTTATAGATTAATGAGGATCTCTCCATATTACTTGATAGCCTGTGTGATCGTGTGTTTCTTTTTCCTTTTTTAAACTTGGCTGGTAATTTGTGTATGAACAAAGAAAGTGTTAACATTCTCAACCCAGATTTATGAACCGTCCTCCAGACCTCAGGGAAAATTATACTGGTGACATAAAACGCAGAGCAGTTTGTCTGTTTATACTCAATAATCACCTGCTATGAAGTGTCATTTTAACTTTTTCTCTTTATTCTATTTCATTATTTTATCCCCTGAATTTAAATTGACATTAACAGACATGTCCCAGGTGTCTTGTGAATGTGACAGTTATTTGACAATGAATTAAAAACTAAATTTAAATCTTGTCTTGTGAAAAAGATCCTACAAACCAACATGTAAAAAAATATGTACACATAAACATCTTACAAACACCTTATTATCTATGTTTTGCCGTGTTCGGGCAGCGTCAGAGAAGAGGTGTAAGTTCCACACACACGTTCTCGAAGCAGCCCCTTTGAGTTCTTTAAACAACATTAAGCACACATAAGTGCTTTCTCCATCTTGGTCCACTCTGGCTGATGCTGCTAATGTTTTAGTCCATTTTTTACTAATTGAGACGTGGCTCAGCTTGAAAAGTCAGTGTGCATGGGAACAATGTTGTGATCAAAAGCAGCATACTGGGAGTCACCAGTGCTGGCCAGTTTCAGTTGCTGTGCAGCGTGGGAGAGCTGGAAAGCAGCATCCGGATGGGCCGAGTCTGGCAGGAGGGTGCACTCTCTCTCCAGCAGATCGGCTACTCCCTTCAGGAGCTCCCAGAAACCAAAAGCCAAGGCAGCCTTCCTAAGGCGGTTCAACTCCTGCCAGATTCAAATACAGAACAGTGATTTAAATGATGAAAAGTATCAGATTTCAAGTTCATAGTTCAGAACCACTTTCAGTTACATTTACCTTATAGAAGGTTTGAGTTTTGTCTGGTAGTTTCCTTGCATTCCTCAGGATCTTCTGCACATCAGTCTGTAGAATGACAGCATAAATAACTTGAGTCGATGATCAGAAACGACCTAGAAAATGTTCAGTACTCAACACAGCCACAAACTGGCCCCTAATCATCATTTCTCCAAAGTCTTCCTCGGACACCAGTGATTTTACTTTACCTGTAGTCCACTGGCCTTAATCCACACGGTGACATTCTGGGCATAACTTCGTTTGACCTGGGGCTGCACAGGGAATGGACTTTTGCTGTCATCCTCTCCATAGGGATTTTCAGCCGCCTCTGAAATACCAAAAATGTCACGAAACATCAGAGTGAAGCCAATATTGTGATCAAAGCAGTTCAACTTTGTAATAAAACTGTAAATCATTAACTGCTTCATGATCATATCACAGAGAGGCCTTTGCTCTTCAGGAATAAACACTTTGTACTTGGGTTAGTGTGTCAAAAGTTACATTACAATGCATTACGAAAAAACTCTTAGAATTATGCCTCCAGGAATAAGAAACTAGCCAAGACTTTATGAATCTTTATGAAAACCTGTAGCCACATTAGACACTTCGCAGGGGCAACGGGTTACCTGATATTGGTCCCAAATGTGAGATCTTGCCCAGCCAAGGCAGAGGCTCCGGACCAGGCTCAAAAAGAGACATCATCAGGTTCGATTTCTTCTTGCTGTCAGCTTGGGAGTACAGCATGCCGTACCACTCCGGTCTGGGAAAAAGCAAACTACTTTGAGGACATATCTTAATAAAATGTATTAATATGTTGATAATACGTGTGTTAATATTTAAATGCACTAAATTCTAACATGAATGTATAATATATTGAATACAAACAGCTCTGCAGTATCTCACCCCAGCTGGACCAATGCCACCATGCCCTCAACCTTCAGACTGCCATGCAAAAGTACACAAAAATTTGGACTTTTGCCTGCCATTTGACTGGCAGAAGGTTCCTCCTCAAGCTCATCTGTGGCTCCTGTACCAACTTCATCCACCTCTGAAAAGAAGCACAAATAAAATACATTGATAATACAATAATCTGACATGTGACATATTGAGGGTTCACTGGTCATTTTGTATTTTAAAGAAATATGTGTGATGCAGGTAAAAATCAGTTCAAAACTATCCATATGATTAAAGAAAATCTGGATATATTCTGTGAAAGTCAATTACACCAAAAACAATAAGTCCTAGGCATGCTGTACAGCTAGTTTTCTATTGTATCTTATTCATCTATCAGTGTTTTAATACTAACCTTTATTTACGGCAATGGGGAGTACCAAGTGTCTGGATATAACAGGAGGGCTGGAAATGTCAGCAATTTCAATGAAGCCCACAATTTCCAAATCTGGAACAAGTATAACAGAATTAACGTGTTAAAGGGGAAAAAAACTTAAAAACTGAACTCAAAGTCATGAGTATTTAAGCCAGCTGGGTACCTGTGCTGACTACTCGTGGCATGGGTTCCACCTCTTCATCCATCACAACAGGCTCAGGTCGAGGGAACACCTGAACGTCTGAGGACAGGTTCCCACAGTGCAGTACGGCATGGAAGGGAGAGTATGCGTGATCAATCAGCTTCCTGAAGACATACAAATACAGACACAAAAAAATGTTTTTTTAGTAAATCCATAAAACATAAAAAAGTAAATTTTCTGATTTAAACCCCCAGCATGAGTCATACCCAAACATGGCCTGTACACTCTTCATGCAAAGTGGTCCATCCACAGTGAAGATCTGTCCATCACCCCCGCTGAGACGAAGTAGCTCCTCCAAGTTGTCCATGGCATCAGTCACCTGTAACTAGAATTACACGAGACAGGAGATTCTTCAACATATTTCAAAGCTATAAAAACACCCAGTTGAGGCCATCATCTTTGATATTATTTATGAGCATCTCTGTCTAATGGAAAGTTTTTACTCTTCTGATCATGATGTAAATAAACATAAAGTAATTATTGAATATCCAGCAAAAAAGGGTGAGTCCATACCTCCTCTGCATTGGCTACACACATGATGAAGAGTTTGGTAGGGAAAGGGAAAGGGAGGGGAAATTTCTTGTCATCCCCACGCTGCTTCAGTGTCTGCAGGGAGTGACGAAGGGAACCCTTTCCAATACCAAGAGATCCATCAGTAACCAGCACCACCTATAGGACAAAAGAAGAAGGTACATAAACATACAACGACAAATGGGAACAGGTAGAAATCAATGAGGAAAACTTATTTGACCACACACAAGCTTTACTTAATGATAAAATGACTCAAAATACCTGACAAGGACAGGCACTACCCCACTCCTGCTGTACCACGTTACTAACTCCCTGAAGAGCTGATTCAACACAAGTCTTGTCATAGTCTTCCAGGTTGCTGAGAGCCTCCTGCACAGAAAAAAAAACATAAATTAGATAAGAAACTCAACTTCTAACCACAACTTTTCTGAGGTCAAACTCTAGAGGAAAACATGCTCTAAATTTTCCAGAGTAGGAACACATTACCTGTAATGCATTGTAATCTCTGGTGAAAGGCACCAAGAGCTCCCAGAGGGAAGAAAAGGCCATCAGTGTTGTGAACTCCAGGCGGTAGTTTGAGGCCATATGTTCAAACAGCATGTTTAGTCCGTGGACAGCCAGGTTCTTCCTCTGAAACTCCTCGCTGCCATCCAGCGACACTGGCCGTGTCATGGACAGAGACACGTCCATTAACACCACGGTAGGCATGGCTCACTGCTTGTATAGATTCCCAATAAATACAGTGGACTCAGAGTACCATCCAACGTGCTCCCACTGTAGAAAAAGACAGAAAAGCAGCATATACACGTGAATACAACAAGGCAGAAAACTAATAAGTCAGCTAACTTAGCGCCTCTTCCTGTCTCTGGAGGGCAAGTTAACACGACCATTCACCGAGAATACATCCGGATTATCATGCTAAAGTTACGCTAAAGTGTTGATGTCAGTGCCACTGATGAGAGTATCACAGTGAGGTTAGTGTAGACCAAACAATGAGCACTGACGACGTTAAACATGTCACAGCAGAGGTCTGTCAAGAGCTAATGTCGGCTAGTTGTTCGGCTAACTAACGCTAGCATTCTCCAACGAAACAACAAAAAGACGCAAACAGGAGAAGATTTAACACATATGTGAAGATCACTATCCACAAGTTTCAATACGAAGAGGATAACTAACAGGACAAAAGTTAAATATTTACGTGCCATTCAACGTTTCGCTCGCCATCCACTGTTTGTGTTGTAATGTGCACTACTGATTCCGTCCGGGTGAGAACAGTGTACTTTAGAATCATTAGTTCCTATTTGATGTTCTGAGGTAAAAACAACAACAACACGTTTTCAACATTACAACGAAGGGCTTGTGCATTTGATGTGCATTTCATTTGAAGTATTAATCTTGTATTTAGTTATTTCAATTCAAATTAGGCACCAATGACCGAGGGAGGAAAAAAAGTTGTGTACAATTTGTGTTTAGTTTTTTTAGTTTTTGTTATCTAACGTAAACGATCCCGGTCAGGGGATTTTTAACAACTTCGTGGATCGTTTTGTACAGAAATTAGTGAGGAAAAGAGTCACCGGTTTATAAGGTAAGACAGCTCACGCCTGTTACTGTAAGTTTTAGGCTGCTGGATGAATATTACAAACGTCAGTCAGGCTCCACGACCAATGTTTTGAAGATGAGACAACTCATCCTCTTAGGAGACATCAGGTATGACAACGAGGTTAAATGCCTATACGTATGTATGTATGTATGCACACGTGTGTGTGTTTGCATGTAAAGTGTGTTTCTGTGTATATGCAGCTGCTAAACTGTCATTGTATCTATTATTACAATAGGTTTGTTTTTGCAAAGAGCCAAGGATGTGACATGAAGTGCCCTTCCACTGTCTGCCACTGAGAAAGCTGGACTGGCCTTCTACCATTGCATTTCATTTCATTACTCAAACCACTGGAAAAATGAATTCTGCAATAAAGAAGCAACTACAGCTGAGCCTGCTCCCAGTTTTCCTCTCTGGGGTTTTTCTCTGTACGCTTTACCAGCTGACCACCAGTGCCAGACTGCATGAGTCTTTGTCGATGCCTCAGATTGGAGAGGATTTTGGAAAAGGTTCAACAGAGGTGGTTGAGGAAGCTACAGTAGAGACTCTCAGTGCAACACATGACTTAGAGCCCACAGTTCAAACAACACCAGAAATGCATGTAGTACGTAATTCGGATATAACTTCAGATTTTACACCCACACTAGCTCCAGGCCCTCCTGTAACCACCATCACCATCAACCCATCTTCTCCTGGCGAAGCTCCACATATTAAGGGAGAATTCCCTAAAGATATCTTTTCCATTGAAGACCGCAGACAAGGCTGGGTGATCCTCCACATAATTGGAATGATGTACATGTTCATTTCGCTTGCGATTGTGTGTGATGAGTTCTTCGTTCCTGCGCTGTGGGTGATCGCAGACAAGCTTGCCATCTCTGACGATGTAGCAGGAGCCACCGTGATGGCTGCTGGAAGATCTGCCCCTAAACTTTTCACCTCCTTGATAGGAGTCTTCATCGCCCACAGCAATGTGGGTATTGGCACCATCGTTGGTTCAGCAGTTTTCAACATTGTGTTTGTGACTGGAATGTGTGCTTTGTTTTCACGGGGGGTCCTTCATCTAACTCGGTGGCCACTTTTTAGAGACGTATCCTTCTACACACTTGACCTCATCTTACTCATCCTCTTCTTCTTGGATAATGTCATAATGTGGTGGGAGAGCATGGTGCTGGTGACCAGTTACGTTCTCTACATCATTTTCATGAAGTTCAATGCACAAATAGAGCGAGCCTTCAAGACGCAACTCTGCAAATACAGGAACATTGTCAAAGTTATTGCAGTGGAGGAATCTGAAAAGGTGAGCACTCCTGTGACAAATGTATTAAAATCAATGGGATTTCCTTGTCTTGATAGAAGCCTGTAAAAATGAAACAGAAACCCACATTACTAATTACAGATGATGTCTCTACTCTCAATTCTTTTAAGTTAATCTGTGAAACCTCAAACAAGAGTCTTTATTTGGTCTTTTTTATCTTTCATATTCTTAAAATATTTCCAGCATCATCAACATACTAAATATCTGTTCCGTAGGAGGATGTGCCTGCAGGCGAGGATAAGTCCGGAGGCTGTGGTGATGAAAAAAGCAATAAACACCGTGATGACTCCAATAAAAATGAAACACATGCTAATAAGACTGAAGAAGAAGAGAAAAACGATAAGCCCCTGTTTTTTCAGTGGCCTAACACAAGATGCAAACAAGTCACCTACCTCTTCCTGTTACCCATAGTCTTGCCCCTGTGGCTCACAGTTCCAGATGTCCGCAATCAGGTGAAGACTCAGACACATTTTTGAGATCAGCTGTGGTGTTTTATATGTCTCAACACTGTTTTTTGCATTTACTATCACTTACTTTGGCGACAGAAATCCAGAAAATTCTTTGTGGTCACCTTCTTGTGCTCTATTCTGTGGACTGATGTCTTCTCCTACCTCATGGTGTGGTGGGCCCATCAGGTCAGTAACTGTACTTTTTTTATTCAGTTAAAATTCTGTCTGTATTCAGTCTGAGCATTGGTTTACACTTGTAGGTGGGTGAGGCCCTCGGCATCCCAGAGGGGATTATGGGCCTGACCATCCTGGCTGCAGGGACGTCCATCCCTCACATCATTACCAGTGTGATTGTGGCTCGTAAAGGCATGGGGGACATGGCTGTGTCCAGCTCTGTGGGGAGTAACATCTTCGACATCACTGTGGGGTAAGCTCTTATAGCCTGATGTGTCCCAATTAAAGAAGACCATACAGCTGACAGGTTTGTTTGTCTCTTTATTTTTGTCTTTTTCTTCATAAAAGTCTTCCAGTCCCGTGGCTCCTGTACTCATTCATCCACGGTTTGGTTCCAGTCACCGTCAGCAGTAATGGGCTCTTCTGCGCCATTGTGTTGCTCTTTATCATGCTCCTCTTTTTCATTATTTCCATTGCAGCCTGTAAGTGGAAGATAAGTAAGGGGCTAGGTTTCACCATGTTCCTGCTTTACTTTATCTTCCTGGTGGTTAGCTTGATGTTGCAGTATCGGATTCTTGTCTGCCCTGTCAGTGTGAGCAACAGGCCTTAAAAACATTGCACATGTATGTATGTATACACATATGAAATTGCTTTTTTTTCTTTAACAATATATGCTCATATTCTGTGCCTGATTTGTCATCTTATTTGTTTCCCTTAAAGTTTTTGTACTTAAGATTTGATCTGGCTAATGGTGTGTTTATAAAATCCTATAAAAATCCATTCTGAATACATTTGAAAATATACTTAACTAAATGTTTTATTCCTTTGTCTTAAAATACAAGTAACTGTTAACTTACTAAATCTGTTTGGTTAATTTCATATCCTTCAGCCTTTTCTACATCTGTAGTGTTATGGACTTTTCTATCCTTAGGTTACTCGGGGTCACGTGTGGGCCTTGAGGTCCTCTGCAGTAGTAGTTGTTTGGCTTTGCTTGAGGACAGTGGGTGCCAGTCTATCTCAGCACTGTGGTGGCCAGGGTCGAAGAGACCTTATGTTGCCTTCCTAGACATAATAGAAAGCTTGCCATTGACGTTTCTTCAACATAAACAGACAACAGTGTCTCCAGCCTAGAAAGTGCTGATGGTAACACCTCCATGACTGAAAACATTGGCTAATTCTGGGCGTATAGTATTTGTGGTGTTATCTTGGGGTCTAAAGTCTACCCACCAGCATGAGTTGGGCAGAATGTGAGACCGACTCAGGCACTTCAGATGCATTATGAGAGTGTCTCTAATTCTCCTTGGCCAAGCGTCAATAAATAATACAGAATAATAATAATAATAATAATAATAATAATAGTAATAATAATAATAATAATAATAATAATATCTGGACACGTTGAAACAGTTGAAACAACTTTACAAACTTAATTGTACGGTCTAATGAAACATTAACCTCACATTACCTTACCTTACATTACATTAACCTTACATTAACCTTCGGGCTGGGGTTAAGATAGACATTAACAATAATGTATTAAATGAATGAATAGTTATTCCAGTTATTTCCGCGAAGCCCCTCCCCCAACAGCAACTATCCAATCACAGCCTAGCAACTGTAACTTGGCACGACAGGTCCGTCAATGTTTGTATGCAGTACAGGTGCGCGAGGCTGTATCAGTGACAGTATAAATAGAGCTGTAGTACAGTTTCTACGTAATAATTGACGTTTCAAATTGTCAACATTTTTGTGCCTCTCAACATTTCTCACGCCGTCAATTTGTGTTGATGGGTGCACCATTCAATTTCCGTCCGGGTGAAAGCTGTGTACCTTCTAATAAGTAGTTCCCATGTGATGCAAAAATGGGGAAATGTTATATTTCTGTATTGAAAAAAAGTTCGGCCCAAAAATAAGCAGCTAACTCTATAATTTCATCAGTCCTGTTGGTTTATGCACATTATTTATTTTAGACTTTAAAGTTTAAAGTTAGCTGCTCCAGTTCAAGTCGTTATGTTTTCTCATATAATGAAAGTTTTTTATTTGCAAGTGTCAGACTCAGGCTTCATAAAATGATTTTTATACTATAGTTATGCAACATTAAGAATTAATTATGCATTAAATATTACTAGGGTATGTTCACAATGAAGTGAGAGTGAGACAATGCACATAATCCTCTTAGAAGACTTCAGGTATTAGGTATTATGCTGATCCATCGTGAAGACTTGTCCTGTGCCCTACATAACCCTTTGGCCACTGGCAACAGTTTGGACACAATACCCAGCCGTGGAAACCTGATTTTGGATATTTATGCACCTTTGACTTTGCCAGATAAGTGGTAAGTCTCCACCTGTTGTTATTCAGCTCCTGTATGCATTGATGTTTCACATTTGTTTGCATTTGTGCTTGTCTGTTGTGTTTATCTGTCACCTATTTTGTTCATTCTGTTTCTTGGGTGCCACCAATCTGCAAAGAAAGTACTGATAAAAGCTTCTAAATGGGTTTATCAATTCTATGACAGCCAATTATTCATACACTGCATTGTTCGAATAGTTCAAATGTTTGCAAACATACAGTACTGTTGCGTAAACGCCATTTTTTCTCTGATGCTCCCTTTCATTTACAATAGGCTGGGTTTTCCAAAGGGTTGAGGATATGACATGAATCATCCTGCCAAAGTTTTGGATTTATCGCCCCATGGTCTGCTGGGGAGAGAGCTGGACTTGTCCTCTACCAAAGCCCATTTATGCAGCTTAATTCTCCATAGCCAGTAGCATCACCACCCAGGAGGAAAATGCATTGTACGAGAAGGAAGCGACTGCAGCTGAGCCGGGTTCTGTTCCTCCTCTCTGGGGTTTTTCTCTGTACGCTCTACCAGTTGACCATCAGTGCCAGACTGTATGAGCCTTTGCCAATGCCTCAGATTGGAGAGGATTTTGGAGAAGGTTCAACAGAGGCTGTTGAGGAGCCTACAGTAGAGCCTCAGGGGTTGGAGGAACCTCTCACCGCAACACAGGAATTAGAGCACACAGATCAAACAACACCAGAGATTTATGTTGTAAGTCATCAAGTTACAACTCCAGACCCTCTAACTACAGCATCCACCACTGCTGAATCTCCACCGTCGACAACTACAAACCGGACTATTGTGCATTGCATCTATGTGGCCCCTGAGCCTCCACAGGAGACACCCACACCAGCTCCAGCCCCTCCTCCTCCTGTAACCACCACCACCACCACCACCATCACCACCACCCCATCTTCTCCTGGTGAAGCTCCACATATTAAGGGAGAATACCCTGAAGATATCTTTTCCATTGAAGACCGCAGACAAGGCTGGGTGATTCTCCACATTATTGGAATGATGTACATGTTCATTTCGCTTGCGATCGTGTGTGATGAGTTCTTCGTCCCTGCACTGGGGGTGATCACAGACAAGCTTGCCATCTCTGACGATGTAGCAGGAGCCACCTTCATGGCTGCTGGAGGTTCTGCTCCTGAGCTTTTCACCTCCTTGATAGGAGTCTTCATCGCCCACAGCAATGTGGGTATTGGCACCATCGTTGGTTCAGCAGTTTTCAACATTTTGTTTGTGATTGGAATGTGTGCTTTGTTTTCGCGGGAAGTTCTTCACCTAACCTGGTGGCCACTTTTTAGAGATGTATCCTTCTACATACTGGACCTCATCTTACTCATCATGTTCTTCTTGGATAATGTCATAATGTGGTGGGAGAGCTTGATGCTGGTGACCAGTTACACAGTCTATGTGATTTTCATGAAGTTCAACGTGCAAATAGAGCGAGCCTTCAAGACCCAACTCCACAAACACAAGAACATTGTCAAAGTTATTGCAGTGGAGGAATCTGAAACGGTGAGCACTCCTGTGACAGAACATTGAAATCTGATCTTTAATGTCCTCAGCTGACAAAATAATGAGTCTGTTACTATATATTCATATCACAGAGACTCAAGCGAGTTGTAGAGTTATAGCTGCAGGAATTTGCTTAAAGTTAAATGCCTCTAAGCATATTAGTATTTTTACTTTTTACGACAGTGGGGTGTAATTGAAAACAAAACTGTGGAGCTCTAAAGAACAACACAGCCGATGGAGACAGCATCTTACATCTTGATCTCTTAAATTGTGCACATTTTGTGATACTTAAACGATACACTGCCCCCAGTTTTTTGCTGGTTTAGTTTTGCTTTTCTTGTTAACACGAAAGTGACACTGTCACTCTATAAAACAGATGTGTTAAACTAGCCCTTCCGTTCATGCATAATTTTGTGTCTTGTTTTGTTGTTGTGGTTTATGGCTGAAATAGAAAGACACATTACTCATCCCTCATGACATCTATATACAAATCATGTCAGAAGAGTGAAATTGCACCAGCAAAGGCCTTGTGGGACCAAAGCTGATCAGCCACAGTAAACTAATCCTTGGAGGAGCTACAGCTCTGTACAAAGTGTAGCATCAACATATACTGTGTTTAACCCTGGTAAGTGTGATTGAGGCTTATTTGACACACAGCTACATCTTTTTTTTTTTTACTGGCATGTAAGACTAACAAGACCCCCAGAGTGTGCAATGTGTGAAATGGCAGTGTATAAGATTACAGCATACAGTGCATACTGATGTTTAAGCTCTACTAAAATGATCTATCCCTACCAATGAATAATTATCACTGAAAAAAACATTGTTGCACGCAGGGGAGCGATGGAGATGCCCGTTCTGCTCGACAGGAGAAGAATCGGTTAAAGGTAAAAATCAAGCAATCAACCAACCAGCCAATCAGCTGCAAACAGAAAGACACAAAAGCAGAAACAGCACAAACAGCATCCTTACACCTTAGACACCTGCAGTGTTTCATGTTATTTTACATCTTACACTGCTGATACATGGAACTGCACTTCTCAAGAAAAGATACAAGCATGACATGGTTGTCTGACATTGATGTGTCACTGTGTGTTACTGTGAGTAACTGTCATGACCTCGGCCATCTCTTTCCCCAGTTGAAGCCGTCCCTTCAGCGAGGGGGAAGTTCAGCTTCTTTGCACAACAGCACCATGAGAAGCACCATCTTCCAACTTATGATCCACACATTAGACCCTCTCAGAGAGGGTGAGTATCACATCACCACAACAATGATGCCTTTAAACTCTTCTTATAATGAGTGTCTGTGGACTATGCCCTTCTCATAGTAAAATGGATTAGCAAAGTGTCCCAAATGAAGGCAGCACTAAGTCCAGATTGATACTAAGCAGATAAATACCTACCTCAGTCTATGGATGGATCCATTTGTAGGCCCACAGTGAAATATATACACACGTAGCTTAGTCTTAGTCAACAGTGAGTTTGCTTTACACAAAATAATTATTAATGATCGTTAAACAATGTATTTTATGTGAGAGCCGAACCAAAAACATGTTCTGTTAAGTCGGCGAGATAACAATAAACTAATCATATCTTATCTGTTAACTATGGGGTGCTGGCTGGTGATGGACTGATCCTGTACCTTTTCCAGTGATTTTCCCTAATAGGTTTTCCTTTCCTTTGCAGAGCACCATGCAATGGTGATTATACTAGGATGTTCTCGTAACAATGTTCATATTTTCCTGTTCTATCGTTACCTGAGGCAAGACTGCAATAATGTACAGTGTGTCTCAATTTGTGTACCCGTCACCCTGGCTCCTGGTTTGCTCGTCTTACAGGGCTCCAGGCAGCAAACACTTCACTACTCCAGCTCAATAATCAGCTTTTAAATGAGCCTATGAAATCTGGATCACAGCCCCTATATCAACTCACTGCCATCTTCTATGTTCATGGAGATCTCTAGTGACACTGAAGTGTGTCCAATCATATTATAATAGATATAAATATTAACCATAGATATCAATACATGTGGTTTACTCAAAGATCCAGTGTGTAAGATTTACTCCAGTCACCATTAAGATGACCTCATATATCATGTAAGTCGTAACTCGTAATTTATTTTCTGAATTAATTCATGCAACCAGGTCTAAAGTCCTGAATCTGAGGTTCCTTTAGATTTAGCTGACTGAGTTAGAGGTATGAAGGAAACACACAAGATTTTGGGGATTCCTTTCACAGATGGTGGAGGAAAAACTGAGCAGACCAAAGAGCCGGAGCCAGCACCAGCCCCAGCACCAGCGCCAGCACCACAAGCAGAGAAGAAGGAGCAGCCAGAGGACAAGAAGGTACTCTCCAACCATGTCCTGGTGGTTTTCAAAAAGCCCAGAAGTGAATCTTTGATACCTGTCTATGTAAGAGTCAATGTACAGAGCTCGACTTTTGGCAACTGGCCTCTTCAGGCTGCTTTTCCTTTTACTGCCGCCCATCATGATGTCTTTTCCCAATACTTAAGGAGGATGTGCCTGCAGGAGATGATGGGTCAGGGGGGTCAGATGACTCTAGCAGTGATGACAGTGATGAAGACAGCGATGAGTCCAGTGAAGACGATGATGATGATGAAGATGATGATGATGATGAAGAGGAGACAGAAGAACCTCTGTCTTTAGAGTGGCCTGACACGCCGCGTAAACAGGCAACCTTCCTGTTCCTGTTGCCCATAATCTTCCCTCTGTGGCTCACAGTTCCAGATGTCCGCAATCAGGTGAAGACCCGGATATATTTTTGAGATCAGCTGTGGTGTTTTATATGTCTCAACACTGTTTTTTTGTGTTTACATCACTTACTTTGTCCGACAGAAATCCAGAAAATTCTTTGTGGTCACCTTCCTGGGCTCTATTGTGTGGATTGCTGTCTTTTCCTACCTCATGGTGTGGTGGGCCCATCAGGTCAGTAACTAATGCAGCATTTAAAGATGGAATTTGAAGCATTGCCTTGTTTAAGTTTGGTCTAAACAGGAGTCTAAATACATATAAAATCAGGTTTGTAAGGATTTTTTCAATCTCCCTGGACAAATATCCTGAAAGTGAGATTAATTAATTGTGCCCTCTATTGCTGTTTCTGTAGTTTCTATCCCCTCTGAACTCTGTTTTTGCCTTTGTAGGTTGGTGAGACCATCGGCATCTCAGAAGAGATTATGGGCCTGACTATCTTGGCTGCAGGGACATCCATCCCTGACCTCATTACCAGTGTGATTGTGGCTCGTAAAGGCATGGGGGACATGGCTGTGTCCAGCTCTGTGGGCAGTAACATCTTCGACATCACTGTGGGGTAAGCTCCATTTGCCTCATGTGTCACGACTGAAAAGGAAATGCAGATCAAGACTCAGATTTTTATGTGATTTTGTTTCAAAAGCCTGCCGATCCCGTGGCTCCTGTACTCATCGATTCACAGTTTGGCTCCAGTCACCGTCAGCAGTAATGGGCTCTTCTGTGCCATTGTGTTGCTCTTCATCATGCTCCTCTTTGTCATTGTCTCCATTGCAACCTGTAAGTGGAAGATGAATAAGGCTCTGGGCTTCACCATGTTCCTGCTCTACTTTATCTTCCTGGTGCTTAGCGTGATGCTGGAGGATCGCATCATTATCTGCCCCGTTTCCATCTGAACATGTGAACAGAAACCTTCACTTGTGACCTGAAGCAGAACAGTTAACCCATACATGCACAGATATCATGAGCATGGGTATCTGTAGAAATTGTGCAGAAAGCTACTGTAGTTGCTCTGCATTGCTGCCAATGACAAGTGTCTGGTACGTCAACAGCAATACACATACTACAATATTTTCTAGAACTTGTTACATACTAATTTTTAGCTATGATGGCAGCTTTTATATTAATTATTTTTTTGACTTCATCAGGATGCAGGATGTTTAATATAGCATAGGTTGAGTGTGCAAAGAATGAACACCAACAGGGATATTAATATTTTTTCAGTGTTTACAAAACAGCGAGTTTACAGAATGGAATTAGAAATCACATATGTGCACATTTTGGATTATTTCCGAGGTTTCTAAATGTGAATTTTGTATAATATGTAAGTATACACTTGTACGCCAACAACTGTTTTATAACATTCATTGTAGAGAACCTGAGCTTGCTTGAACTCACAGTTCTTTCACATCAGTTTTTATATTTTAAAAGACAGAGCAAAAGCAAAAAATCAAACATAATATCCATAGAATAAACGTGTTTATTCATAAATGAAAGCAAACTATATATCCAGCCATGGAAGAAATTTGATTTCGTTTTTATATATATAAAAAAATCATACAAATTAGTATCTGTGTTACAAATGATAAATAATACTTCATAAACATTGTTTTAATTGACAAATTGTGTAAACAACATACAGACATCAAATGATGTTTTGGTCATCAGTGTTTGTTTTTTCTTTAGTTACAACTTACAAGGTGATTAAAACTGTACATGCTGTGAGACTGGTGTTTATTTTTAAGCACACAGCCTTATCTAATCCAGCATCATATCATCAAGTTATTGTGGTGAAGTCCGGTTATAAGCTGTGGAGCTCCAGGTTTTTGTCAGTTAGAAGTGAAAAACAATATCAACACACCATCACACTCATTTTTGGAAATGATTTTGAATTAGGACAGTTCAGAGCTGTTGTTCCAGGTTATGTATGATACATGTTTAACATTGAATACGCTTAGTGTAAAGAAACTTGCACTGCCATCTGTTCAAAGAGATTTACAGTGTCCTTTTTATACTCTGGATGGTCACATTTAACAGTGCACCGTTGTCCAAATATCTAAAACTGACATCCACACCATACAGTGAAGACCAAAAGGAAAGATACAAAACACTAGAATCAAACAATCTGTACATGTTAATAGATCAATTAAAGTGTCAATAAATTAAATTCTCTATCAAAAGAATGATTTAACCAACAGAAAAATGTTTTTTTCAGTTTTTATTCGTCTATAAGTTTGATTGTACTGTTTTTAAGGAAATCTCTCCTTGGTGGTCCCATATCATATCAATAATTCAATTGTGACTTTAAAAAAGGTATTGCTTAAAAAACTGTAAATAAATCACAGAGTTCCCTTTTTGGGTTCTTTTGGTATATTGTACAAAAATGAATAAACACTGTGCATATACATGAATTGAGTATTCCCTTTTGATTAAGAAATATGTTTTAAAATCTTTTGATGTTGCCGGGTTTAGTGTATTCAGGCAGATGAGCATTGCCCTGCGAGGTGTACAGGGTGCAGACGAGGAGGAATAACTGCATGTACAGTATGTCCTGCAGCTGTCAAATAAAAAGTCACTTAAGCGTAGGCTGCTGGGTCACAGCGACGCATAAATGCGGGTGAATGACAAGAGCTCGTCTTGCCAAAGTGCTTTGTAAAAACATGAATGTCCAAAAGCAAGTAGGTACTACACACACACTCAACAACAGTCTTAACAAGGTCACCAGGACCACAACGTGATCATACACTTAATTTGACATACTTCATCACAGAAACAAAGTCATAAAATAGACTGTATAATAACTGTACAAACATTTTACTATAGTTATACTGAAAATACAGTGGACTTTCTAAATATTTACAAACACAAGGCCTGTCACTCCACGCCTCGCAGCACTAACAGTATACAAGAAACTCATGGCAGTTGCTTTACTTTAAGTGTCACTTTCCCATTGTGCTTAAGAGGTCTGTGCTCCAGTCAGGTGAGCTGGTGCTGAGTCTGAGGAGCAGTCCAAAAGGAAAGAAAAAAGACAAAACAGCAGCAGTGACCGTGCTTGAAGGAAAAACATATGGGGACAGAAGGAGAGAAGTAGTTCACAGGCTGGGTTCCCCGAAGGTTTTCCTGCACTCCATGACCCCTGCTCCAGGTGGCCGGTCACAGTTATGTGTCAGTTTAACCAGGTTGGGGGTGAGGCGATCATATGCCAATTTGTACTCCCGGTCAAAAGCGTCTGCAATGACACAAGAGTTAGTTAACAACGTGGACGTGATGCCAGCACATTTGCTTTACTGGTCTGCATAAAGAAGACAACTAATCTGCAACCAAAGTACACCTGGGCACAGCAATGAGATAAATGCTAAAGTCAACATACAAGGACAGTGCTAACATGCTAATGTTTAGCACGTACATTGTTTCTTATTTTAAGCATTCAAAGTTCAGTTTAGCTTGTCACATTAGCACTAAATGTAAAACACAGCTGAGGCATTTGATATCATGCTTTTGAACTTACTTATATTAATGTTGTTCTTGCCCAAAGCCACCAGAGCAAGGAACAATAAATCTCGGTACAGGCTCCTTTTTGAGAAAAAGAGAAGAAGAAAACAGTTAGACTTTTCATTCATATTGTCAGTCGCATATGACTTGACGCTAAAATCTTCATCTCCTCACCTCTGTCTTTTAAAACCAAGCTCTGGCCCCAGTAGCTGGATGATCTGGCTCATGGGCTGATAGACATCACTCTTCTTTATGCTCCTCACAAAACCCTGCAGTAGCTCCACAGTGAAGAGCTGGCCTTCTTCACAGAGCCCAGAGCGAACCAGGGAGTTTGCACCTACAGAGAACAAGAGATAAAAGTCACCCTGATCAAAGACGCATTCATCTCCATCACTCAAAATCAACTCTGAAAGTACTGGACTGATAAGGTCGGCATGACTAATAGAAGATCTGAACTGAATTATGCATGATTTTCTTGTTACTCCATATGCATTATTTAATTTAGATGTAAATATGTGACCTTGATCACACTTGCGTTAGTGGAAAAATCATTTTCTGAAAGTCATTTCACCTTTTGAAACACATTACATCTCAGTCCGCTAGAGGAAAACACTTTAGTAACTTACAATGTGTGTTCCACAGGACATAGCAGGGTTGAACTTTGTCCTGGTGTAACTTTAGGTTGTCCCACATAATCCTCACAAGCACCTGCTTACTGTCCTCAGATGAAACACTATGGGGAGTCTGCAAGGAGAAAAACGTATTGAAGATTAATCCCTTACTGTCTATGTACTTTCTATGTCCCTGCAGCCCTCACAGCCAGATTTTTCTAATGATTTTATATCTATAAAAGTATTTACCTTTCACTTATTTAAATAAAAGATATTCCCAGTGAAAATTGGTCTTATTATATAAGTATTACAGCATGTGCTGCTTTTATGCATTGCTCTGTTTTGCCAGTGTCATCTCTAAACTGCCACTAGGAGTCACCAAAGACTGAAGTTTGTTAAGCAGTACAGGTTTAAACGTATTTTGGGAAATGTGCTTATTTCCTTTGTTGCTGAGAGTTAGATGATGAGATTAAAACCACTGGAGAAGAAGTCTGGGTCAAAATAACCCCATAAAACCACAACATGTCTTTCTTACACTTTATTTATGGTTTCAGTACAAATTAAAAGAACATAGTTAGTTAGTTAGTGAGGGATCATTTCTTAATTCAGTGACAGTTGATTTGAATGCCAGTCTCTTTGGAAAAGCCATTCTGCTATTTCCCCCTTTTCCAGTCTTTGTGTTAAGCTAAGATAACTGATAACTAAGATACCAGCAGCTGGTGCTACAGATATGGGAGTGGTATCAATATTCTCATCTCACTCATGACAAAAAAAGCGAATATCCCAAAGTTATTTCTCAAAATGTCAAACCATTGCCTTTGAAACACATAAAAGGATGGCTTTATGATTACGCAACTATATGTGGGTGAACTTGACAGACGTGCATGTTTACCTGGTCTCCATGGCTACAGTGCTGGGAGGCCAGGATAAGAGCAGGCAGGTTACTTGGCAGCTCCAGCCTTCTGAAGTACCACACCAGGTTCCAGAAAACAATAGGGTGTTGGTCGACAACACTAGGGGAGGACAGGGCCTGGTCGCCCTCATTAACCAGCAAGCTCTCCAGCTCCTTCCACAGGACCAGAGGGCTGAGGTAGGGCACGGTCACCGGAGCCGAGGCGGAGGCGCTGCTCTCCTGCTTCTGCGGGGGAGCTGCAGATGTCTGAGCTGTACCGTCTGCCTCAGGATTGAGTGACGCCGAGATGTCCTCCTCTGTAACAGGATTAATTTCCTTAGCAGACCTGAGAGGGAGAAACAGAGTGGATCTGTTTAAAGAGGCCACAGGGATGTGTGCGATGAAAGTGACAGAGTCATTGAAGACAATCGAACTTGAGAAATCAGACATTAAATCCATATTAATACTGAATTCAGTGTGATATGATGGAAGTACCTGTTTGTATATTTTATTTTATGTGATTATATAATGCATAAATACTGTGTTGGTCTGTATAAATTGAGCATTTACCTGCTCTGTGGTCTCAGATCTTTGATTTCCACATTTAGGAAAGGTAGGAAGGCTGTGCCGCAGAATGGACAAGTGCTGTTGAGGTTGGAGTCATTTGCTGTCCAGCCCGCCATGATTTCCTCATCATAGACCAGACAGTCGCACGTCTTACAGAGCGAACAGCTGGACATCAACACCTACATCAAAACCCAGCAGGAAGAGGAAATGAGGACACAGTGTAACACTCATAATGTTCTGAGTCAGTCTACAGGAGAGTGTCGAACAAGAATTTTTATGTGAGTACTTTACCTCTATGGTGTAGTTGGGAGTGGGCTGGAAGCGGTTGGTGTCAGGGGAGGAATCTGGAGTGTGAGGAATTTTAGAGGGAAGTGCCAAACCACCTAAATACGATGAAAGATTAGACAATTAGACACCCAACACAAAGCCAAGATCTAAGAAAGCTATCAAAGCTATCTGGATTAAATAAAGCAAACATGGAAAAATGAAATCAAGCAGCAACAATCAATCAGTTTTTTTGTTCTGTGGTGCGGGCCTAGCAAATTCATGTTTCACACTGGCGTGTCAGGGAGCCTGCACGTGAGTGTGCATGCACGTGTGCATGTTGGCGTGTTTATGTTTAGCATTGTGCCTGTGCCTGAGCACAGAGAAGCCTACATACAGAATCAGCCCTCATGCCTGTTGGCCTAGTTTCGCACAGAACAACACCCGACTCTCTTCACTACTGAGCCCTATTCTTACTCTAAATTTAGATCATCAAGTGTTTTTTCCTGGGAACCAATACAATGCTGGAGCTGAAACAGCAATTTAATAAGCATGTCTGTCAGACGTGACTTTTTCACACCAGAGATGCTTTGCAAGACTGCAAACTACTTTTAATAAATGTGAAGCAAAGCAAACATTTCAAGATTTGACATGTCAGTGTCTTATTCCAGCAATATTGACGATGCAAACTGATTTAAAAGGAAATGAAACAAACCGGAGAAGGAGTTGTGTCTGAACACTCTGTTGGGGGTGCTGGGACTGCCCAGGTTGGCATGACCCACAATAGGGCTCCTCCTGAGTCTAGACATGCTGCCATGCTGGGGGGAGGTAAAACCATCTGGATCCAGACAGGAGTCATTATCGAGCAGTGAGGAACAGTCTGCCTCTCCAGAGGTCAGTGAGGATACGCTAATCCGGTCACAGTTTGCATCCTGCAGGAGAGGAGGAAATCATTTTGTAGGAAGTTTGACTGGGAATGATATTTAGAGGAAAATGTTGCACTACTGACCTGTGTTAATGAAGTCTGGGAGGACAGACGAGAGTAGAGGCGGCTGGCCTTCTCTGCCACGCCCTTCCCTGCTGATATGACACTGCATTTGAAGATGTCCAGAGTTGGAGTGAACAGTGAGTCCATGGAAAACGATGAGGTGGAGGGAGTCGGTGATGAAGGTGACACCAAGGAGGAAGGCCTCTCCCTCCCATCTTTATTACAGGCACCCAGAGGAAGAGACGGAGATGACCTTAGCCTCTCCTTGGACTTGACAGGCAGCAGCAGGTTTGTGTTGGAGCGGATCAGGGTGGATGGACGCGGGGACGTGTGAGGAGATGAGGACGGGCGAAACAAAGGACTCGAGGGGTCCTTCAGGGGGCTGCTGGCATTGTTCATGTACATCTCAATCTCTTCGGCGAGGTCACGGCGGGCCGTGGATCTACTGCAGTTTTCCTCGTCACACTCCTGTACTGTATCTGCTGTCATCAGTGACAGGGGATCAAACCCCGTCTCAATACCTGTTCTCTTCACAGTCCCAGCACTGCAGCTGACACTCCTTTGTCTAAATGCACCTGACCTCTCCACTGAACTGCTGCAGCTGACACTTCTCTCCAGCTGCGGTTTCTGTTTATCAGTCTCTGTCTCTTCTTCTTCTACCCCGTGCAGCCTGTCAGCTCCTAGGTGATGCTGCTTCGTCGAGCTGAGTTGAGGGACAGTGAGCCTCAGACTTCCTTGCCCACCAGACAAATCCAGAGATTTTGGCCTCTCTGTCTTTGGAAGAACTCCACACATAAAGGTGTCGCTAGATGGACTGGAAACTAGCCGGCTGCCATTGCCTGTGACAAAAACATATACGTGACCATGAATTCATCTCCTGTACAGTTAGTTGAAATCTGGCTTGTTGTCGGCTTACACTTACCTGTGCTGACTTCTGTTGATTTGCAGGTTCTTGTAGGAGGAGAGATGCTGCTGATTGGAACCTCGATTTCAGGAGCTGGAAATTTAAAATACTAAATTATTTAGAGGATAGATTTTGATATATTTGGCCAGTCTATCAAAATCTCTAAGTGTGTTACATTCATGCGAAAGAATTAGGGCTGATAAAACCACACACCACTTAGTGCGGACTATTGATCAGGAAGGCTGGAGCAGAGATTTCATCAGACACGCCACGTTGGTATTTGCAACAAAATTCAAGACAAATCGTGTCACGCAAACAATCACCTGGTTACATAACATGTTCGTCCATCAACAGAATCTGGTTCTTTAAAAACATCTAAATATAACAGCAAATGGATGGGGCTGCGAATACATTACACCCACATGGCAACATGATACTCCAGCTTTTAAAGAGAGAATGTTCACATTGCTGCCAGTAAGGAGTGATTCACTTCTGCAGTAACTCAGTGTCAAAGATTAGAAATAGAAGATAATCTATAACTCACTTGACTGCCTCAGCCCTTTGTCATCCGCCATTGTTGTGCTGTCGCTCTCCCTGCCGCACATCCTCTCCTCTTCTTTAGACAGTGAATCGTAGCCTTGATCTGACTGTCCACCTAAAAAAGAAAACAAAACTTTACTCTTCTGAAAAAACTGAGATAATTTGTTGCTGTTTTTTTTTACCCTGCTTAGTTTGCTCTTTCAGAAAAAAAGCTGAGTGAATGAAAAAACAAGCTATTTAGTCTCCATGGATGCTTTATAAGAGACAAGTGATCTAAGAGTTTTACTTCAACAAAGTGCGTTGTGACATTCCCTAAAGCTTACAGCACACGCTCCCAGAATAGAAAAGCAGGAGCAGCAGGAGGGGAAGAGTCTTTGAAAACTTGCATCGTATTCACAAGGTCAAACTGCAGGAAAAAGTACAAACCTTTTCTGCAGTGATTTATTTCACTCTCACAATATTTCTGCTTTATTTAACTGTTTGCCACTGAGGGATAATAAAAATGAGACAATGTGTGAGCCAGATTCCAGTTAGTGTAAGAGCTTTAGCCTTCTGAGAGGCCTTACAGACATACACCTTGCTGGCTCTCATCTACAGTACATTAGTCCTGATGTAAGGCAAAATAAGAAACTAACAAAGTGTCACCAAGGCAGCTGTTCATTTGTTGTCGAAGTCCAGTTACATATTTTGCAAAGAGAACTTTTAAATGCCACTGGGATGTAATTAGCATTTTTAAAATCATTTTAAAATGAACTTGTGTTATTTATGTATTAATTAATACTGTTCAGATGAGCTGCTGTAAAATGTGTCACTTCTTGGACTCAATAATTATAGGGTGACACAGCTTTGAAGCATTTCTTGGTACTGGAGACTTTCTGTGGGTGTCAGATGATTGACAGAAAGCAGAATGTGCTGAGTGCAATGGTGTCAAAACAATTATTTTTTTTAAAGCATTTCAAGACTTTTCCAGAGATAAGGTGAAGCGTGAGCAGCAGCACAGACCCAATAAAGCATGAAATAGTTTATGGAAGAAAGAAGCTGTGCTGTGGCTTCCTACCTGTGCTGAATCCATCGTCACTGGAGTCCATTTTAGTGAAGTCAGTGTCGATGGAGGTGCGCTCAGCAGAGTCATTAGCACTATCCAGACTGCCATGACTGACTGTGTCGAGATCACTGCCATCTAAAAGGAGATAACAGCAAAGGGAGAGGACGAGAGATGAGAACAAACGACAGAGAACCAACAGGATCACAGGTCCAGAGCCCAGCTGGTCTCAGAGCACTGTATAAACACTCTGTTATCACTGCTGTAATCATTATCACCCACAGCAAAGATGCAGGAATGCTTTGAATGCCACATATCTGTCATCATGACTGAACAACATAAAAGGATGCCACAGCGCCAAAAGAGGATCAAGGTTTCACTTTTCTGCCTTGTTTTTAACACAGAAGAGAGCAAAATAAGGGCTGAGTTAATCAAATGAAACACATTTGAATTTCACAAATTGTAAATTCACCAAATTCAAAAATTATTCAGTGAAATAACTAAAGTATCGTGCTACTCAGCTTGATTCCACTTTTGGACATTTGTATAAAATCCCTCTTTGTGAAAAATAAGCACAGGACAACAACGTTTGCGTATGTGATGTAAAGCATGATGTTTTCATTAAAGCCCCTCACAGAACATGTCATTCATTGTGGGAATTAGGGGCCGACATCAAGGGCAACCTGTGTGCTGTGATTGCTGGGGAGGAAAACCTCTTTGCTCTATTTAATTAGTGCCATTAAAGAATTGCAGGTTGGGAACAATATGTGCTGAAAGAGGCTGGAGTTGGGATAAACCTTGTTATGAGGAAAGACGCCTTGATGAAACGACTGTTCCCACGGGATCAAACTCATTTACATTTCTATTCATTAAGAACCACAGGAAGTAAGAAAACATGCTCTACTTTCAGTCTATCATTTACTGAATTCAGTTACTTCGGCTTAATGTGATCTCAAATGACCTGAAACTTCACAAGTCTTGAGTATAAAACAATGACTACTGGCATGTGTTTTAGTGTGTTTGAGTGCGTTTTGGTTTGCATGCAGTCAGTGTGGGAGTGCATGATATTCATTATCAGTTACCGTACTGACACTGAGCAATAAATACTTCAAAACATGTGATGGCTGATAAATCTTAGTGATTTTATATGTGGATGATTCATTTGTTAGTGCATACGAGTTCGTTTTCATTTCATACAGCTGTAATCTCCGCAATATATTACTATCTGATTTTAAATGAATAAATCTCTCTGTGCATTTCTTAAAACTTAAGTGATGACTGTAGGGAGCATATTTTTTAATATGTTATGAAAAGATGTTCACTTGGGGCAATAGTTTGTTAGTCAGCATCTGGGCAGGGAAATTTTCAAAGGATTTACTTGCTGGAGACTAAATGCAGATGATTGTGGGAAGAAAAAGAAAATTGTGGTTGTAAATATTGTGGTTATCAGCAGAACTTGACATAGAAACTTGGGGGTACCAGATGTTCCAGACAGCAGTCAAAACAGAGCAGAGTCACGCATTAGTATTCGTACCTGAAAGCTGAGGATCTCTGTGCGGAGTCTGTTGTTTTCTCCCCGCTTGCTTGAACTGGAGCACACCTAAGACCACGTTCCTCAGCTTTACCCACAAGAAGTAGCCTCCTCTAGTCGTAGAGGGCCAGGTGCTCTCTAACACGGCCTAGAGCGATGGAACATGTACAGAATACGTGGTCATTGTCAGGCTTAAAGCAAACTGTTCAGTCTATGTGCAGAATACACAAAAGGCACGCACCTTGTTGTAGTACCCATAGGTGATGGCATTGGGTTGAACTCCAGCTTTCTTCATCTCGAACAACACTCTCACAGCCAAGACTGGCTGGCTGTACTGTCCACACAGCTGCAGCAACACACGGTAACAAACCTTGGACAGAAAACACAAGGATTTAACAATAATTAAGAATCTGTGCCATAACTAATTTTAGGAAAACTTACACTACTAAGTATGTATATAGTTGTATTGTTGTCTTTTCACACCTCATCTGGAGCCTGCAGCTTCTTGTCCTGCATCTTCCTCAGCACGTCGTAAGCCATACGCAGAGCCCGCACCTTAGAGTGGCAGCTGCCGACAAACCCCGGTAGGCAGATGAACCACAGGCCATAGCAGTGGCGCAGCAGACACTTGGACCACATCTGAGGCATAGATGAATAGGTTTTGGCCATCCTTTGAGCTGATTTGATCTCCTGAGATGAAAAAAGGTCACATGTAAAGATGATTCACTGTTCTTTAGCAACCAGATTTGCATTAACCTTTATACCCAAACCCATAATGATGTAGACTGAGTGCAACAGTAAATAAGCTTAAATTATCCTCAAATGAGGATCAAATCTGACAATGTATTTAAATATTATCCATGTTTATTTAAAATAGAAAAAGCTACTAAAATGGCTTTTCTAGAACAATAAATCATCATATACCACTAAGACTGAGTAAAACGTAATGCTATTTACTCTCTATTTTCAAGGAAATCTCACTACTCATGCGGCTGACCTGTTTAGAGCGTCTAAAGATTGCCGTAGGGCTGGCTGGGCTGCTGTGGCGTGTTGCCATGCCTGCTGATGGAGGATTTGGTCCCTCCAGCGGCTCCAAAAGCTCAGCATTCAGCACAGGGAACCCAGAGTAGCTGCAGAGAGAGACACACACACACTCATTCAGATATCCCGACATGAACTGAGATAGACACTAGCAATCCAACTGACATGCACAATAGGTTGGCTCTGACAGCCTGGAAGCTTGAGCACTGACACAAGAATCCAAAAAACGATGCGTTCTGGTTGATAATGACACAGCCCTAAAGCAACGACTAAATCTTTAACAAAAGAGGCAATCTACACTAAGTCACTCTTTCTGGAGCTGCATTGTGTCGGTGGTGCTCTTAAAGCATGTGTCTGTGTAAAAGTGTAAAAGAAACAGCCTGCTTTGTGTCTGTCTTTTAGAGATTGATCTGTAGTTTGGTACCTATAGCACAGAGGATGCTCTTCTCCCTGTGGTAGTGGAGGCAGCTCTGGGGGGTTGACGTAGACCGTGTGCTCGCTGCGGTGAGATTCATCCAGTTCAATCAGTCTGGTTTCCTCTGGTCGTTCGCTGTCCATCTGGTTTTTAAGAAAAACACGCATTAATCATTACTCTTCCCGCCTTTGCTCTTCTATCTCTGCTATAAACAAACCTCCATAGGCGCTGATGCTGCCTGGAGGCTCATGGACATCTGATACTGTTTGAGCCCCCGGATGAGATCAGACACGGGGGTCAGTGAGGACAAACAGATGTCAGTAATGAGTCAGCCTACATCAGAAATATAGCCTCTCTTTTTTATCTAAAGGGCACTGCCAAGGCAAGGGACTTGATCCTATGAAGCTGCAGTGACCTGGACAAAATTGATGCCACGTCGCTCTAGGGACATGAAACTATTAAACTGTACCGCTTTGGCAGCAATGCTTGAGACTAAATTGCCACATTTCCCTCAGCTCAGAAATGACTGACTGATTTGCTGTATGGAGGAAAGTGCGCGGCACAAAGCTCCACTGCCTTCTTGCTTCTTTAAGAACAACAGCAGTAGCACTCTTTTGTGTTGCGTGGTAAGCCCACATGCTCTCTTTAGGAAAAAAAAAAAATCCCTACTGAGTAGCTGTCTGGGAGATCATTAAGAGCCTGCGATGCTGATGCATAGTCACTTGGCGTATCTGAATCGATTACCAGCTCATCTCAGACAAGAGCTTCACGAAAACATGAATATCATGGCAGTGGCTGAATATCTCCCCAGTGCTGCTGCCTTACAGGGTTTGTTCCACTCAGTTGAGTGGATGATTCAGTCAACTGACTCTTACTGACCTTCGCTTCGATTCTGTTCAGTATTTCTTTCCTAGTTGCCCTTCCTCTTACACCGTAGAGGCCTTTCTCAATCACGCTCTTGTTGTCAACTTCAGCAGCAGAATGAATCAATGCTTCCACTTCTCGATAATAACCGCAATGACCACTCATACAGGAGCTCTAACAGTTCTTGCAGGATGTAAATGTGACTTCCTGATTGCACAAGTTTGCAAGCACAGAGTTTTTTTGGAGGAGAGGAGGATGTTTTGTCTCTTTTTTTTTTTGCGTGTTACAAAACATGCGTCGGCAGGTTGTGTTAATAGAAGCTGTAAAATCCCCAAATGATGAACGCTGCAACTGACAACGAGCAGCGCTTGTTCACATCCGATGGGATTTCAACATCACAGCTCTTATTTGGTGAATAAGGATTATGGCCTCTGTCTCTGTCTTCCTCTGTCATTCTTCAACTATATCTCAGAGTGACTTTTGAAGTCAGGATAGTGCATCGTCACCTCAGCGAATGGCAAGCACAAATAATTAATCTCACTTCTCGGAGTCACTTCAAGAGTTCTGCAGAATCTCCCCTGTGCGGTTTATTCTAATGGCATCTCGTTCAATAATGCAGATCGCTGACACACTGACAGCTAATGCACACCCTCACACTGAAGACCTTTCCTGCACTTTTAGCTCTCCCCACTCTCTTTGTCCCTCACTTTGATTTATTCAGTACACACGCCCACAACGAAAACACTCTGACCAGAACAATGGATAACACTTTGATTGGGTACCCGATGTTACCACTGCTAAAAAAAGGAAATAAAGTGAACTTAAACACCAAGCTCTGATAGCTTACCTTGCCTCCAGCGGTGAAAAGCTACCAGGAAGGAAGCCATTGTGAGAAACAGAGCAGCAGAAAGGACAAAAAGGCAGAAAATTAGGAAAGAAGTTGAGGACGACAATATAAATAGAAAGACCTTCACCTATGTAAAGGACTGAAAGAACAGGGGAGTGAAGAAAAGCTTAGTGCTGATGTTAATAAGAGGCTCAAGGGAGATGTTGGAGTGTTAATTACTCTTTGTTTATTTCTATTACTTCCTGTTATTTGCTTATTAGCTGCTCCAAATTAAACCAAGACCTTAATAAGACATCTTAATTGAAAGGACAGCGTGTGATTAATCTTTCCTCTAAACGCCTCAGCCTTTTTTTTCTGCAAATAGGCGGAAGGCAGGCTAAATATTGTTATTGACGCATTTGTTCCTGTACAGCAGAATGATGCAACCCTTCTGATGAATCGTCTCTGACACAGAAAATCCATAATAAAGATTAGCTGCAAACCTTACCTTATCAACACACTCATCAAAGAAAGCCAGGCTGGCGTCTTTATCACTGACAAACGAGCATTCCTCTATGAAACGGCTGAACATCTGAGTCTTGGTCATGAGGGAGTAAAACCTCTGATTGGAGCGGTCTCGGCTTTTCAGGAAGCCTATGAAACAAAACATATTATGTAATGACAAACATGACACGTGGGCATTAATATTATATTACAAAACTTGACATTCACTTATCAAGCACGAGCAGTTTTAAGATGTTTACGGGGCCGACACTGAGACTTCAACATTTACAGGAAATGAATGAATAATGAGTATGATAAGTTGTTTTCCACTTGCATAAGAGCACACAGATGCGTGGGGACATTTTGCTATTAATCATCGTGGTTTCTTCAACTTGTCATCCAAGCCTAATTTACACTGAGGCTTAAGTTAAATCACCAGAGTCATTACAGCAGTGATTTAGGCCAAACTTTGAAGCAGCAGCACATTCAGACATCACCCTCCTGACCTAGTACAGCACTAAATCACATATAGGCACGGCCACAAAAGCCTGGCAGCATGTTTTTAAGATTACATACAGTGTAACATTGCAGACCGAGACTGATGTGTACCTTGGAGGTCAAAGAGGGAACTTGCATCGGTGGTCTTCTCAGAGGGGGCCTGTGTGATGGGCAGCAGGTATGAGCGGTAGCCTCGTAGGATGGCTGCCATGAAGCGCAGGAAGGCCTCCTGGATCTCCAGCTCCAGAGTGTGGAGGCTCTTCCCACCATTGAGCTCACTGTCAGTTACTGTGTGCTCCATCTGCACATCTTCACGGTTCAGCTGACCACCTGGGAGCACACGAGAATAGATTATGTAGGATAAGCACATAAACATCCTGGCAACGAAGAATTGCATATTAAAAATAACACAACTGCAGCACGGATTAAGTTTGGCGCAGAATATTCATGACACACAGCAGGTAGAATATAGGAAAGAAAAGTTTAATCTGTTTAACAGGCATATTTCTAAACATTAGCTAGCTATCTTTTTTAACTAAAAGATAAGATACCACAATGAATGTCATAAATGCCAAATTCATTTTTATACTGTTACTGTTGCTGTGAGGCTGTACTTAGGCAAACAATACATTTCTGTGTGCATCACATGGCCAAAAAAAGACAGCCTGACATGATATCGTTGTATTTTATGACAGCAGACAACATCAAAGGTTAATGTTATTCTGCCACAATCAAAGAGCTTCTTTCTAGGCTGGGATTCATTTTGTATTGATGTTTAATCATCATGAAGAAAGAGATCCATGATAGAAGAGGCAGACATTTTGTTTTTTTTTACTGCAGTAAGGCCATAATAGAAGCTGATACATTCAGCCTGAAATATGAGTAGAGGGGCAAAAGCAATTCTGGGAATCACAGCAAATGACTAATTTAAGTAAATGTAGATGCAGGGTGAGCAGAGGTGGGTATAATGTAAATACTAAATTACACTTCATCCGTAATGTCTCCTGAGATGCACTAAATATCGTACGTTGGTTTCATATAACAGTGAGTATCTAATGAGTTTTCCTGTAAAATCGACTGTCCAGGCTGACTCAACAGACTCAAGTAGCCAAACTAAATTATTCATCATTCATCCACATATAAAACAATACAACATCAGACTGGACTTACCCTCAGTGAGCTGCTGATAGAGCTTATTCAGTGTATTCAGAAGATGCTTGCAGGCTCTCCTGGGCAAGATTTTCCACGTTAAAGCCTTCTTGTCATCTTTTCTGAAAGCACACCATATGGTTTTCATTAGAGGGGAGGACACTGAAGAAACATTGCAAAGAGATAGAAGGAGGAAGACAGATTTACGGACATCAGCACTGACAATTTAATCTTCCTGCAAAATAGCTTTTGAATTGATGTGGGAGACCAGCAATACCCAAATGTGCTTTGGTGTACAGTACAAATATTTCTCATTCCAGCTCCAATCATTACATAAGAGGCTCTAACTGACACATACTGATTATCTTGGGAAGAACTTTTCATCATCATAACCTAAATTCTAAGAGGATGAGGCGATTTTTTTTTTTTTTTGCTGAATGTGTTAAAGTTGAAGGTGGCCATCTATCACAGTTCGGTTGTGGACGTCACTTACTGAGAGATTGTGTTGGTGTCCAGATCCACGCAGCTGATGTCAGCTGGGGGCACATAAAGGTCAAAGTATCGGGAGTCCACACCGACGATAAAAGGGCACGGCGCGCTGAGCACGTCGGCCAGTGCTAGTGGGCACAGAGGGATGTAGGGGCACGGCCAGTGGAAAGGGAAGATCATCTGAAAGGGAGGAGACATTTCAATCAATAATATCCGATCGATAAATACAGTGCAGGGAAGATAGACGAGATTTAGTCAGGAGAGGCAGCCAGCAATCTTCTTTGAAGAATTTATTCAGAGGTTATTGTTGAACATCTATAAAACCAGAGAGTCTTCTTTGATGTGATTATGGGAAGCTCTGCCTCTTACTGCATCCGCTTGTACCTATAATCACATTAAAAGATCACTCTCTTCGGTGTTATTACCAGGAAGAGCGAAAAGGAAAGAAAAGAAAAAAAAAGACTTACAGACACAAGGGCCTCTGTAACACTGGTGAGCACAGCTGGACGCAAGGAATGAACCAGGATCTTGTGCTCTGTGACAGCCAGCACCAGCAGAGTGGCTGCATTCTTTGGGCCCAGGTTCAGTAATAATGTGGAGAGGCTTCCACCACTACAACACAAAAACACACACACACACACACACAAATAAATCAAACAAGACAGCAGCAAACAGAGTATACATATTCTAATTTTGTATTTTGCTCATGTCTCCTTACCTGAGAGGCAGTGGAGAGGACACAGGTTGGCTCAGCATCAGGCTGTCATGTGGAGACAGCTGTTGAAGACACACGGGAGAGCGTTTGAGTGTTAGAGCATCAACGGGAGCTCAAGACAGGGTGTTTAAAGACATGTCAAGCCAGAGAGAGAAAGCATACAGAAATGAAGTCATTACTTACTAATTTATTTGCATATTTTAAGCTCACCTGCACAAGGATGCGCGGTCTCTGAATAGACGGGAATGGCACAGTTTGCATGAAGTGAGAGATGTGCCTGTGGGTAAAAAAATAAATAAATCACTTAATCAAGCAGTACGGGCAGCTAAGAATAGACCTAGAGTGATTTCAACAAAGGGAATAAATCTGTAAAAAAAAAAAATATTGCTAACTTTTCAATAGGCAGGGCATGTGGTCCAGAGATGGAGTATCGGTAAAGGAAGGTGAGAAAGCTCCTGAAGGACTGGAAGAAGGGCCAGTGTGAGAGCAGACAGACACTCTTGTTGCTGTAAACACTCCTGGTTCCATCAGGTCCAAGATCTGAGCTTGGCAGGCCAAGCTGTGAGCGCTGACGCTCAGACAGGTTCTCCTCCGAGTAAGGCTCGTAGAACTGGATGGCTGCTCCGTACACCTGCAGGAAAAAGGATCACAACAAAAGTGTCATGATCAGTATGAAGAATATCCAATACATGCATTAACATCCTGATGCAAACTTCACAAACACACACACAGACAGACACCAGGTAGTCAGAGCTTCTTTTATGAACTTCTTCAGGTAAGATGATCAACTAGAGAATTTCCATCATAATAAATCAGCTAAATTAAGCTCCATCCTTTGAAGATGTTCATCCCAAATAAATAAACAAATCATTCCAGGCGTGAAGCACCAGGAGACTAGTCCGCAGAGTCGAGGTTGCAGGGAAGAAAGAGTGAGCACGGAGGCATTCGGCATTTAAAACTTATGCACCAGCCCAAGTGGCGCATGAGCTATCCATTATTCAAGAGACAAGCTGCAAAAAATCTTTTATGCTACATTGCTTTCAAAGACTAACAGCGTTTTAGTATTCCAAACACAGCCTTTGGACCAATTTTAATTCCAGTCAGAGTTTATAAGTTGATTAAGATTGTCTGGCATTCTTAGAAATACTACTGCAGAACCAACAAATGAATCCATGAGGGATACTAATTCGCAGAGAGAGACGGGGGGGGGGCAGAAAGATAGAGAGGCTGACTGAAATGAAGCAATCAAGGGAGAATTTGAGTCTTAACAGCCAGAAAACTGATGCCAACTTTGGGATAACTGCTTAATAAATGATGATGTTAACTCTGGGGCTCTGAAGGGAGTGGTGGTTTCCTAAAATCAGTGTGCGCATGTTGGTAGGTTTCTGCGTGTTTTGCATGACGTGTAAGGGCACAAAAACATAACTGAAACACACACACACACACACACACACACAAAAAAAAGGAAGGAACATGGTAATTTTCAAAGTGAGTAGGTGGTTTTACCTTTTCTCCAGAAGCCCCTGTCAGTACAAATGTGGAAAAAACAGGTAGAGAGTGTTTGGTGTGTGCTGGCCAGCATTCGACTGTAGCCCCCATTGGCAGGCAGAACATAGGCACTGACTCAGGCAGTGGGAAGGACTCGTAGTCCTCTTCAGGGTACCTACACAGCAGACCTGCACACAAACAGTTATTTTAGCTCTATTGCATGTTCATTTACAGGTAAGAACATTTTGAATTAGATTTTGCTTCTGCGTGCTACTTCACCTGCTTTGTATGCGATTGTGTTTGCTTTAGCCAGAGACTTCTTATAACAAAGGTACACCGATGATCCCCACTGGAATGTGAGCAAATACATCAATCAAAACCTGCATCCTTTGTAAAGACACATTAGAGATATAATTGTGCTCTCAGAGCTGTATCCCACCATGCTGCTGTTGAGGTTCTTGTCCACCTTGCAGAAGGTATGAGGGGGCGTTTCCCCCTTCCCAGGGATGATAATACAGACATCAGTGACAGCCAGTGAAGTGTGGGGCTGGCTCTTTGGGGCGCGACGGTAGGTGATGTAGATGCGCTGGGATGACGAGTTGCTGATGTTGGCAGGGCGACCTGAGGGCGTGGTCTGGACGATGTGACATCCAGGCTTCAGCTTCTCTTTCCACTCATACAGAATCCTGAAAAACCCCAGCAGTGTGAGACTTTTTTCATGTCATCCCTTCGAAACAAGCACGACTTAAAAACATAACAGGAGAGCTTTGATGGTATATTCATGTGAGAGTAGAGGATGTGTTTAAGAGAAGATTATAGTGACACAAGGCAGAGAAGTGATTAGTGTGCCGGGTGAGTAAAGGGTCAGTGACCGAGGATTACTGCTTACCCAAGATCTGTCAGTGGAGGCTTATCTCTGCCTCGCTTAAAGCACAAGAAGATCTGCGGGCCCCTCAGGCTGGCTCCATTGAGCTCTGCGGAGAGGCCTGAGGGGGTGCTTTCCACACAGGTGAAACCCGGGGGAACCTCCTCACCCAGGGAGCGGATCACAACAGCTACATCGGTGATGGGGGCCTTAGATTTCACAGACTTAGGACCAGCATCATCAAAGTGGAGCTCCTCCTCAAGAGGCTTGGACGAGTCAGTGAGGCCTGCAACCACAAAGTAGTCGGCTACACGAGGGCCTTTATCCTCCATCATTTCCCATTCCCACACGGTGGGCTGAAAAGTAGAGAAAGGGAGAGAGTGAGGGTGGGAGGGCTTGCATTATACATTTTAATCATATTGCTAGATGTTGTCCGGCTTAAAAACAAGAGGAAAATGGGCGTTTTCCATCAGGAAATGACCTGGCTGAGCAGACTGGTTAAACAGCACCATGTATTATTATCAGGCTGCTCCAGTTGTTGCATTAAACATTGAAACAGAGACACCACGCAGCATGTAAAATAGACATTACAAATGTATACCTTACTGAAGAAATAACAGAACAGATCATCTGGAAGCATTTAGCATGCATTCCTGTCTGTAAAAACACCATATTTCACCAAGAAATATGGGAGGGCTTGAGCCCAATGACCTTGCTATATGCCATGACCGATTATGTAAAATAAAACACATGCCTGAGTAGAAAAAAAAGAAAAAAAGAAATGCGTTGAAAGGCAAAGCACCAGATCTATAACTATGCATTAAAAGGGGAGAAAAAGGTGCACTGTAGTGCAGCAAAAAGCTTCTCCTGAGCTCTCAGCGAGGTAGTAATCATATATTCTTGCTCAACAGTGTTGAGAAAAAGAAAGGAAAAGAGCGAGCGCCTGTGAGTCAGCTTGTTATAGCTTTATCACAAAGCATTGGCGTACTGGAACCCCCCTCAGCGCGGGGCCAGTTTATTGTGCTTCAGCTGAAGAGCCTGCTTTATCTCTCTCAGTGGCTCCTCCACACTCACTAGCAAACTGATAAACAGCTGCCTATTATTTCCCCCACTATGATGTGAAGGAGTTAGAATAAAGTTATCCTCCTCCTCTGCGTGGGATGTGTCACTGTTAGGAACCATGGCACCCGAGAGGCTGTGACTATATCTCACCCACTTAGGACGTTGGCTTTAAAGCTAATGGTTCCGTGTGCCATTCCCTCGCCTGGTCGAATGATGGGACAGAAAGCTAAGCACCGCTTACAGGCTTAGGGCGTGAAACTGACTGCTAACATGAGAACATGGAAAAAGGAAGATAATCTATAGCAGCAAGCACACTGCAGCATTATCGCAGTCATGCTGTGGGATGATTCAGCCATCACGAAACACCTACATTTAGTTATTTGGATAATTTCTGTGCCCACTAGAAACCATCAAAAGTAATTCACCATCCACAAATTCTGCCAAATATATTTCCTGTTTCATAAGCCTGTTTTCTCTGTAAAAATCACTGAGAAAATTATGACTCATCGTCGCAAGGTTGCATTGTCTCAAAAATGTTTTAGCCTACATCTGTTTATGTTCAATGTTCCCTGATTATCTGACGGCTGCTTTGATGCCAGTTGTTTACGCTCTACAGTGTTGATCCCCGTGGACATACACGATGACTCAGCGTGTCAGACAGCAAAAAAGTTTTCATCTTTTTCTAATCGCCTTCAAGACATTATTTTAATAATAAAGTAAAATAGAGAATGCACATTTACGTTACAGCAACGCAAGACAGCATATTATTTTTTTAATCCGTCTTTGCTGACTTAAAACAAAAGGTCCAGAATTTGACACATTACAACTTCTCTCATATTAGCTCATATTTTTCACATTTGATGCATATTTAAAATAGTTGCTCAACTTGTCTCTTTTCCATGTGGGAAGTGGCACCAAAGCATTTTTATTGAGCAGATAATTAAAAAAGCATCTACAGTTCTTCAGTGATTCGTCTATGAAAGACATAATGTTTTTCCCTGTATTAGATGGATTAAATTATCACAGAGCAATTCTGACAGCAGTTAAGGTCTGCTCACATAACACATCTCAAACTGCTGAACAAATTTCCCCATATGTGTAAAATTGAGTGATCAAAGTTTGAAGAAATAATCTATTCAGATTGTTCAGGTGCTCACAAACTTCCCATCATCACCGTGAAATCACCTTCATCACCTTCCATCTTTGCTGTTTGTGATGGAGATACCGTCAAGCATGATGATAAGAGGCATATTTTAATCTGTCTGTACAATCCATTTTATCTAGTTACTTAACCAAAGAAAGTTAAAAGCTACCTGCACCTCTTCTTTGTGCCAATCCACAAAAATACCTGCTCTGAGTAGGCAGGTATTGTATGAATGCTGCTAAATATAAAGCTGACGGCATGGCAGATGTGTCGCATAATACTTGGAAGACGCAGGATTAAATATAGATGTAATCCCCAGCTCCAACTACCTCAACATCTACTGCGTCGATTCCTCCCTCTCAACAGGAAGCGCAGGCCTAAAATTATATCAAATCCTCGCCATAGCAACAACATTAAAACTGAGGACTGAATATTTCTCAGTCTAATGAAAAAAAAAAACAGGCCGGAAACAGTGTTCTTATTAAATATAGGTCGACGGAAGGTCTGTGTCATTACCACAAATCTGTTCACAACAGAAGAATAACATCTTTTAAACCAATTTTAAAAAAACACCCTGAATATAAAAATGAGCAGCTACAGCTATTAAACACCGAAATCTCTTATCTCATAATGTTTTTCCATGTTGTCGGCCCTTTTGCTGTGTTGTCTCACCTCTCAGTGAAAAAGCCTGTTCACAGTTTTTCTCTTTTTTTCCCAAACAATGATTATTTTGTGTGTTTTGGTTTGTTTTCCATTAGGGTTTCAGGTTGATAATGCTGTGTGGGCTGTATTGGATTAAAAAGGTGACTGCTTTTATGCAATCATGTGTCATGTGCTCTGTTTTTGTTTGTTTATACACCGTATAGCATCTCTTTGATTTTTCAGTCCATCACCTCTTTAATCCTTTGGGACCTGCTTTAGAGACACAATCCTATAAATAAACCCGCCACACCCAGACTTGTTATTTCATATTTCGTTTGCAACCATCTCCTTACTATCTCACTCACTGTGGGCAGGTCTATGTCAGCTCAAGACTGGAAGTGACTCATGGTCTCCCCAGAAACTGCAATCTTTTCATTCACCACAGTTTTCTTCATAAAAGCAGCACAAATAAGGACAACGGATTTCCTCTTCTTGCAGCTAACAAACCAACTTCCCTATTCACATCCACTATTGTTTTTATGACTCACGTCGAACCATCAGCTTTTCAGAGATGACAAATTGTCAGGAATTTGTTAACCACTTGTGGCATAATGTTCCCAACATTTTAAGTTCCCACTCTGTCTGAGAGCATCACACGTCATGTTCTGTATCTGCTAATCCCAATGTGCCTTTTACGGTAGCACCACTGATTACATTTAAAAAAAAAAAAAAAACTTGATGACACTTCACACCAACTTCCTTCATCCTGACACATCAAGAGAAACTGTGGAGTCTTTGCTTAAATCTTAAATAAACTTTTCTTAAATAAAGCATTTTAACAGCACTTGTCCACACAGAATCATTTTGTAAAGGTGGAACTTGCATAAAAATTACACATAATGAAACATGTTTCAACAACATTGGACATATGTCAAAACGTTGGCTGGGATGAGAGTACATTCAATCCAGGAGTCATAACTGAAGCTTTTTTTTCATTTCAAATAATATAATTCATTATTTATCGGCCATGCCTTCTGATATTTCATGCAAGCAGCAGCCATTTACGATTTTGACATTAAACCTTTCAAAAATAAATGACCTTCTCTCCACACTATATGTGAAAAAAAAGCCTTTTGACTTTTGCTTTGTGCATCACGGTGTTGTTATAATTACGGCCCAAGAGACAGAGACAGCCTCTGCTGGACAGTCAGTCCCGGGCTGTGCAGGGATTAGAGGGCTGTATTAACAGCAGGAGGAGCAGGGAGGATGGGCAGTCTGATCTGGGGAGGGAACCACCACATCACTCAGCATCTGTTCCCTCTTAGACACGAAGACAACCCTCACCCTCATCAGCCATTTGCATTCCTTATGTTTGACAGGGGGGGAACCCGGCCTGTTTGAAGAGGAAACCACACACGCCCAAGATAAATAGAGCAGAAAGATGAAGAAAAATACTCAAAGGTCGCGCTGGAAATAGAAAAAAGAAAAAAACACTAAAGCACGCTGCATAATAAGCTTGCAAACGCCTGCATTTCATGCATTGCCAATATTTGGTTTACCACAAAGCCAGAAAATAGTCCTCTTGGAAAAACACAACTGACCATAGCGACCATAATAATAGAGGGGGGTTTTCTCATATGCCCACATCACAAGAAGCCATCTTATGGAGCATCTACACGGGATGCAATGAAATAAGCCTCCATATGATTCCACTGTGACCAATGGGGGCACTTAAAATATAAAACACACGCAGGATGCTCACTATAAAGCATTAAAATATTCTTTCAATGCATATAACTGTACGATAACACATTTACCGCGTGGGTTAAGTATCCTAATTAACCATCCAACATTAAAATAATAATTCAACAACCACCACAGTATGATAATATTAAAAAAATAAACACCTTAATTACAGAGACAGGGTGTGTTAGCATCGTTTGTTTTTACTCTCAATTAAAGAAGAATGTACTCACATCTCACGACGATTAAAGATGACCTGCCGAATATGAGCGCGCGTCGAAATAAAAGATTTATGTCGAGAGAATTTTTTTTTTTTCTCAGCGTCTATTTTTTTTTTTCTCTCTCTCTCTCTGTTAATGTTGTTATCATGAAAAAAATAATAAATCACAGTGGGGTCGTACGAATCCGAATAGACCGTGTAGTCCCGAGCAGTGCTTTATCCAGACCTGCGCGGTTCACGTGACTGATTACAAACCTCACTGACGTCACTGATGACAGTGCTGGCAACCTGTGACAGAAGAGCAACGTCTAAAGCTGTGAGGAAACCTATGGAGGAAATGTTTGTATTTACAAGAAAAAGTTGGTACCAAACTTTCCAGCTGCACACGGGAGGAAGAAACAAAGAAACTAAATATGACTATATGTTTTTATGTATGTATGATTTTACCATAGACTCTTCTTCTTCTTCTTCTTCTTCTTCTTATATATATTCAACGTTAATACATGTTCTAAATGTTTTAAGATGTAATAATCCCAAAGATGTCAAATAAAAGGTGTGCGTTAGAGCATTAATGTAATCTTTATTATTATGTTGATGATGATGATGATGATGATGATGATGATGATGACCACCCAGTAGCCCCCCAAATTTTGACCACCAAGAATATCTCGAAGATAGAGATTAGAAGAGTTTCTAAAAGTAAAAATATTATGTGCGTATTAATATTTAATTTATTCAGATATCTGTTGGATTATATTTACTTTAAACATGATACTTTAAACATGAAGATGTAAATAGCATTAATTTGCATATTCATATCTGATTAATATGCCAATTATTTTAGCATATCATTATTGTTTTGTCCATAAAAAGGCAGCAAACTGTGAAACAAATGTTTGTTATAATCTTTTCAAATTTCTCATTTTGTCCAACCAACACATCAAAATCCAGCAATATTCACTTTACTAACACATATGACAAGAAAAGAAAAATGCTTGAATTCAAGTGGCTGAAACTTGACAATGTTTTTGGCATATTTTCTTATAGAAGTGATTTAAACTATTGTTCAGTTATCAAAAACATTGTTGATTAATTCAACTCACCAATTAAACACACGCTGTCGGGAATAAAACATTTCAGACTGCTGGTTGACACAGCGCTAACAACACTGCATGCTGTTTTTCCTTTCATATCCAAATGTCAGCTTCATTTCTAGTTAAACTGAAACCAAGTGGCTATCAGTGCCGAGCAAAAAGAAATACATGAAGAAAGAAATAACAGTTTTATTGGTTTCTCTTCGGCTTGGACTGCAACAGAGATTAAACTTTTCTGTCAGTAGCTCCAGTCAAAACATACATTCATAATATACCTCATGGTTGTAAAGCCTGAATAGACGCAGAAAAGTGGCTGCAATGGTGACCAGACACAACATGGCATATTGTCTTGCCCTCTACTGCCCTTCTGTGGTGATCACTAAGACATACAGTTTTGTCGAAACCTACAAATGACCATATTTGAATACCGGAAGATAGTAGACAGCTGAGACGTTCCCCCTCTTCAGATATTATGCTGTGTCATCTTTTATGTTCTAATTATAGCTCAGTGATCATAATGATACTCCCATCACATTGACATTGCAGTTTTGTGGTATAACAGGCCATTAAATCAACAATGTTAGTCATGTTATTACCTTCAAAATGATTTAGAGGCTCAGGAAGTGAGAGGTTACATCAGATGAAAAAGTAGGATGTAAAGCAGACAGAGTGGAATAAATCTATGAATGATCTCATCACACTTTTCACGGTTATCTTTGTCCCATCTGAATTAAGAAGTTTGTGGATAGAAGGAAAAAAAAAAGTCCAATTACCGGGAGAGTCTGACTGACAGCTTTAATACTCCAAATTGATCAGCTTCAACAGACAGTGTCTGACTTTTTCTTTGTCTCTGAGATTGAAACATAACACAGAATGAAAGCTCCTGTCAGTGAAGAAAGAAAATTCATCATCTGTCTTCCTTCAAGGCTTTTTCATCACACAGAGGTGTTGCCTGCAGACGTGTAAGTGATCACAGAACTTAAGACAAGGTCCTTGGGTTCAGCCTGAACAAATCCAATCTCTGGAGCTAACACATTAGCTCCGGACATTAGCTCGAACACATTATAGATAAATTGAAGGACTATTCAAATTAGTGTCATGGCATTATTAACAAAGCAAAGATTCACATGAGAATGAGAATTCAGTTTCAGTGAGACTTTTGAAATTACCCAACATCCCACTTGCTCCTGCATCCAATTTTATGGCTGTTTCATCAGAAGCCTCCAAATCTCTCTAAATCCATGATAGTGCTGTCTAGATATAAATAAATAAGCAAACTGAAAAACAGCTCCAGGCCCAGCAAGATCAGGTTTTCCCCTCACAGAGCTTCACACGCTTCTTATATTACACATCATATTCTGTATGTTCTTGCATCAGTGTATCATTTGTGATATTCCAAGATAGTTTTAATGATTGTACGTTTACAAAAAAATGCTAACATCTTAACATCTTATTGATAATCTTAGACACTTTTCTTTGGGATCAATCCCACAACCTGACGTAAGGGGTTTGGACTTTAGCATCACGTCCACGCAACACCGATTGGCAAATATGAAACTGCTGAAGGGTTCAGTTTTGATGAAACTACAAACAACAAAATCAGCAGAGGCCATGACAGTGCTGTCCTGATAAATAAATAAAAAAGACTCCAAGAGCAGTTTGCTTATTCGATATGTATCTATATTAGCTAACTTTAGTTGACTTACTGATTTTCTTCTTTTCCTAAATAATCATTCTGTGACCCAACAAATCATTTGCAACCAAGAATCACCTTTGACATTGACCTATTTTAAACGAGTGTTTCTGTAGTTGGCTATGACCTTAAGACAGGTTTCCAGTCTGCCTATGCGGTGTACATACTGTGAAATAAGTTTCGCTGGCTGTAATCATTCTTTTTGTTCATACTGACAAGTACATTGTTCTTCCCTGAAGTGTTTCCGATGTACAAAGAGATGGGAGACAAAAATCCGCAGTCCTCATTCTCTGTGAGAATGCATTCACAAGTTTAGCTGAGTCTTTGTATTTTTCCCCTCTTTGTGTTTCCCTAGACACTTCCCCTTCTTTGCTGAGCTGCACTGGAGGGATAGTAGCACAAAGAGGGAATTTTGTACAAGAAGACTTTGGAAGATATTCTACTGGAGTTGTCTAACTCATACTGCTGAAGCCACGTTTTAGCTTCAGATCCACTTTTGAATACATTTTTGCACAAAATGAGGATTGTGTCTCCCATCACTTTGGAAGCAGGTTAATGAGGGATCTCTTAATGTCCAGCATGAACAAGAGGAATGATTACACCAAGAAGGACTGTTCCAATGTGTGCTAAAACTTTAAGCTGTGAAGGACAGCAAATGAAAGACATATGAGCAGCAAAGTGTCACAAAATATGATCAAAGGTGATCATAATAACTTTATTCTACACTGGTCACTGTATAAAACATGAGACAATGAAATCATTGCCACTGCAGAAACATGAATCCGTGGCACTGACATCATATGACGTGCTTTGATCTCAGCGTATAGCTCCGTTTGAGCTTGTGAGCTATACATCAAATCCAAAACAGTCAGCTTCTGTAGGCGTTGCACTCTGTCAAAAAAACAACAAGGAGAGACGTAAAGATGAAATATGTCATAAAGGCTTGTCAGTAACTACAATACTTCAGCTCTCAAAATGGAAACAGATCATCCATGGCACAGCCTGTACATTTTTAAAAAGGTAGGCTACCAATTGCAAAGAAAAAAATGACGCTAAGCAAAACAAAAAATGTCATGATTATTTTTATTTAACACACAAAATTATTTGTGGCAATACAACTAATAAGTGATGAATTATTGACAGAGAAAATAGGCCTGAGAATAACCTGAGCCACTCTCACTAATGTGTAACAGAGAGAGAGAGACTGAGTAGTTTTTACAAGAACAGCATATTCTGTTTTCACTCAAGATATTCACTGGGGACTTCACTGAAAAAAAAGAAGAACTAGTTGTGTTCGGGGTTATTTTGAGCTTTGAAATCAGACAAGAACATCGTGACAGCTTTACTTTGGTCCATCTTTCAACTTTCTACAATCCTTTACAAAAACTTGATCTCCAAAACGTCAAGGTGTGAGTCATTCACTATGATTAATTACTTTGGATTCTGTTACAGACAGTATGCATAGTATCCCTGCTGAAGAATCCAGATGATATTACCTTATAATGATGGTCAAGAGGAATCAAAACTGTTTTTAAAACTCACTTGCAAAAGTTTGAAGAACACCGGTATTGGTATCGTTGCTGTGTTAGTTATTATGTGAGTTATGTTAGTCATTACATGAGTGTAATGCCATTCTTCAAGCGCTAGTGCCCTTTAAAACGAACTTGCACAGGGGTGTATCATATTAATATTTTGCATTTTAACTTTTGCAAGTGCATGAACCCTGCATATAATAGAAGAGTTGTTTATTTATGCCAAGGGAAATTGTTATGCAGCAGATGCGGTACACATCAGGAAAGAGTGCAAAAACAACTTGCAAATTTTAAATATTCTATAAGTTAACAGCAAGGATTATAAAAAATAAAGAAATATATGTAAAGAAAGTTAAAAAAAAATATGAATTGGAATTATTTTCATCAAGCGTTCTTTAAGTAATTCAAGTATGTGAGCGGAAGCGTGTGTGTACGTTTTGTAATTAGCCGTCGAACTTTTGGCTATGGAGTCATCAGTCGCTTAGAAATTCTCAATTCAGCAACACTTTCAATTGATCACGTTTAATGAAAACTCAGGTTCCACCGAGATTTGAACTCGGATCGCTGGATTCAGAGTCCAGAGTGCTAACCATTACACCATGGAACCAGCTTGGAGGCCCCGCTTCACCGCAACACACCTGGATCCTACTCTGGTCTGCTTTGTTTCTCTTTGATCATTTAATTTGATTGTCATCTTAATTAAATTATTCTTAAAAAGAAAACTCATCGATTCAGCTGTCACTGGTTTCGTTTCTTCACCCACTCACACGGTCAGTCACCCCTTCTGCCCCCTCGTGGCCAACATGAGGGATGACAGCGTTTTATTAAACACGCTCTCTTGTTTTAGTTCTCCTTTGGGAGTTTTTATTGTTCACATTGAGTGGACTACGGATGAATGAACGTCATTTTTAATGAGGAGATTCATAACGTGGGCACTGTGAAGCCCTTTGAACTGTAATTAAGGGCTGAGCAAGATTCACCTGACTAAATTTGGACAAAATTCATAATGTGACTTGGTGTTGGATAAATCATGGTTATTTATCAAGATAAGAAGACTAATGATAAATAACCATTCAGTCGGCCTGTGTTATGAAGTATAACTGAAACCTCTTTGAATTCATCATGTAACTGTATCTCGTCTGTTACTTCTGGAGAGATATAGAGGTATATAAGTCTAAAACTAGACTTAATTTGTTAAAAAGCTTATTTGTGTGGAGTTATATGTGTGTCCAAGTACGTTTTATCTGAATTTGGGAGCAGTTATAGACCCAGAAGAAGTGAAAATGATCAGCCTGAGTGGGATGAATACTGATTATGCATTAAGAAAGGCTAAGTAAAGATCCAGCTCTGGTCTGATGGATCCTTGCAGTTCCTGTAGCAGGACGTGACTGCAATAAAGATCTGCAGCTGAGCTCTGCTATGGACTTATCCACAGCAGAGTGCTGTAGGAAATCACTATTAGTCTGTGTACTGATTAAAATCCTAATGGTGGTGATTCACTGGGACAACACAAACGTTAACAGTCATGTGCCAGCCGTTTTAAATGTTTTATATATGGTTTCCCCCCCCACCCAACGTAAACCTATCATCCTGGCTCTTATAAGTTGCCGTCAAACTGGAGTGAAAGTGACAGGTTGTCCAGCAGCAGTGTGGTCAGCATCCAGGTGCAGCCTCTTGAGAATAAACCAAAGGTGCAACTCTGTCAGAGCATTTAGAGGTATAGCCTCTTACAAGTGGCAGCTTCTGTGAAGAACCGCTTTAGCTGAAAGATATAGCTGACAGGGCTGACTGCAGCAGAAAGGATTATGCCTTAGGCCTGCATTAGTAATAGAAAAGTTCCCACAGTTCTTCTTTGCTTCTGCAATATTTTACAACATTTTAATAATCAGCCTAGAGACTTTGAATAAATAGATTGTCCAGGTGGTTCATTGTGTACGGCCTGAATTATTTTAATCTTTTTTTCATGAAAGTCTATTTTGTTTCGAAAATTCAAAATTCAAGAGAGGAACAAACTTTTGTCATTGTTTTGCAATTTGCTATTAATTTGGTAGACATTTGTTTTTGTTATATTCAGTTCAGTTATTGTGCACTTTCTGTCAGCTCCTATGACAAGGAGTAAGAGGATTTGTTGCTTACAGAATGCAATTTCTTGATCATTATGTTTGAATTTTCTCATATTTTATTCATTATATTCTTCTCTTCGTGCTGTTTATTTCTTTATGCTTTTTAATATAAGTCACACTGAGTTAACTTGATGAAATGTGCTGCATAAATAAGATTGCCTTGCCTTATTCTTGACAATTTTTCATATGGCTTGAATAAAGTATATTGTGTTTACATCTTCCATTGTACTTTGTAAACCACACTTGCCAGCTGTATGCAAATATAACTGGTATGTAAACAGTGAATTAATTAAATTAGAATAGGAAACAAACACTCTGTATAACTGAAGTGTTCAATGCATCACACTGACACTTGAGTAGGAGGAGAATTAATGTGTTTTGTTTTGTACTGTCAGGATTCATTTTATGCAATGTAAACCTGTGAGAAAGTAAAATAAATGACTTTCTCCGGGGCGGTTGATGCTGCAAAATTAGAAATGATGGAGTACAGGTGTGGACAGATGTGGATGTGTCAGGGAGAATCTAGCAATCCATTGAGCAGAGGAGGGAAATACAAGTGCAGATATTTAATAGTGACTTTGCAGTGGTCCAGACTATTGGTCCAGAATGGGCGTAGAATTAGTCAAGAAGCAAAAATAAATGAATAAATAAAATTCTGTCACAATGACTCGGCTGCAAAGCACCACCAGCTCCACAACATCAGAGATAATACCTGCATTTGAACATGAGTCACGCCGGGAGGCATTTGATTTTCACACAGCTTGAACTCTTCACCTTTCAGTACCTGACCTGCTCTCAGTCTTCCGTCTATAATAAGTTAAGTCAAGTCTTTGTTTTGTTGCTGTCTCTGACTCTGCCCCCTCTGAGCTGTGAGAAATCCTATAAATTATTTCTCTGTTGAGGGGATATTCAACAAGCTGCAAAATCAAAATCTCCCTTGGGTGCTCACCTCTCTGCAGTGTGACCTCGTCTTTTCATGCCTTCTCTCTCTGAAGCACTTGGAGTTGTATTTGGTCCATTAGCTTCTTGACTTACTGACTGCGTTTCCTTTCAGCGTGGAATCACTCAGGGCTTGTTGGCTGTCAGCAGGGCTGCATGCCCATCATCTGTGGAGCTCAGGAAACCAGTTTCTCACACCAGAACTCCTCTGCTGTAGTGAGCTGGTTCACTGGTGCAACCTCTCACAGTTCCCATGATATGAGTCATCTTTCTGAAGAGGGTTTACATTTTCCCAGGCAAAGGCTCACACTGAGGAGTATATTAGCCAGTTAATAGGAAGAAGAGGGAGATGGTTCTATTTTTGTTGTTAGATTTTCTGGTTATAGCTAATACAGGAGCAGGATCAGCAAAGAGAAAAAGAAAGGTATTGACCAAAGAACAAAAAAAAAAGCCTAAAGGGATTATCCAGGTCGAGTGTACGAGTCGAACTTGGTTGGCTCAACAGATGGAGAGTATTGAAGCTTTTAAAAGGATCTTAAATCTTAATCTTCCTGCAAGACAGATTTTTAATAATAACGAGGAATACTGATATCTTTATCTTCTTTCAACACAATTACTTTCTGAGCAACCAGATTTGTTAGTTGTAGGCTTACATGTAACTTCGATGTATGAACGCTCCTAAAACAAAGTTTAAAGATAGTGTGAACAGAACAAATGCTTAAGCCAGATCAAGATATCAAGACATAAGGTGGGGGCGCTCATGCCACACACAGGGGGCTTTAAAATCAACACAAAAAGGAAACTTCCTTGTAGCTGCTTTAATAATTAGCGCAATTGTTTGTACTGCCACACAGTGTGCACAGTTTTGGACCTCCAGTGACTTCTCATGGATGCTGTCTAACATGACGTACAGGTTGGTTGTGGTAATGGCAGTGAAATACTGTGTGCCAGCCTGGTGGTTTATTTACTGTTTGAATCATGCAAAAGACGAGAGTTGAATTCCCTCACGCCTTCGACACTGTTGACTGTGCAGCGTTGGAGAAAGTGTTTAGATCCTTTATGTAAAAATAGCAATAGCACTGTGCAGAAATGCTGCACTAAAGTCAAAACTTTTTACAGAAAAGCATTATAAACACATATTATGGAGGATACATGGACCCTGTTATATTTTTAGGTATTATATAATTCAATTGATGCAATAACATCATCGTATGTTGGTTATCTGGTCAAGGTGAACATCATTTAAACAACTTTACATACTGTTGTTATATAAAGCAATACATCATATTTATCATCTTCAAATTCTTCACATAGAAAAGTGCTATAAGAAATAATAGCCGAATATGTGCCTTACATCTAACTTTCACGGACCTTTAAAACAATTAAATGATGTTCAAATCACAAGTTGTACAGAATTATGAAGCCTGCGGCATGCACTGTAATGTGAAAACACGCTGACAAAATGTCTCCATTCATGAATCTGGGAGATGTTTGACGAGAATAACGCATGGCCACTCAGAGACTCAAGACAACATTTTGACACTTATGCCACAGATAGAGACCAGAAATTGCACCCAGTGACAGACTTGTTAGAGTGCAATCCTTCATTCATCAGTATCAAACAGTCAACACTCACTGTCATGACTTTTCAATATTCAGAGCTACAGATGAAGAGGGACATTTCCTGTAAAACACTTGACACGAGAAGTACATTAATCTTCTATCTATCTGGGGTATTAACCTGACTGAAACAAGTGTTTGATGGCAGAATAGGCTTTTAATTTGAAACTTAAGTACGAAAACAACAAGAAGCATTGATATGACGGCAACTGGAAAAAGTCTTCCTCGGAGGAAAAACTGTCACATAAAATATGATCCACTGTCACCACATTGGTCAAAGATGGCATAATGTCCAGCACTAATGAAATGCTGTCTGGGCATCGATTGTCAACATGTTATTGCTTCTACAGAGGGTGAAATGGAATTCACATAGTGAATGAATAAATTCAGTTCAATATATAAATAAGTTAATTAGCCTGATACAAACATAAAATATTTTAGAACTGGACTTTTTACACATGGTTCTTTTTGTAAATACTGCACAGGGTATTTGTGGGTCTTGAACTGGTCAGATGAAACCTTATTTTCAATTTACAATCTGACAGAGAGAGAGAGAGAGAGAGAGAGAGAGAGAGAGAGAAAGAACATTTTAAATAACTTCAAAAACAGTTCACAAAATGACACTGATCATCTCACAAGAAGATAAATTGTGTGTTATCTACATCGGTGGGTATCCGTTATCTGATCATGCTCATCTTTTTCTTTTTTTTAATTCTAGTGTCACATTGATAGAAATTCACCATCACTAATATAAATTATTAAATAAAGCAATTGGCTTTATATAAATACAAAACATAAAAGGACAAAACAATCCCTCCTGATCACCCAGTATTTCAAAAAATGTAAACTAAGACGTTTGCCAGAAAAAAAATGATTTCACATAGAAAACAACACAAAAATCTGATCACTTCATCAGTGTTGGGGGGGAAAAAAAATCCAAACTTGAGACCTACTCTATGCGTGTATGTCTTAATAATGCAATAATGCATGAACACTGGTGACCTGAATGCATCTCCAGATACACAGGGCCTCATTTACACTGCAACTTAAAAAGAAGCTCTTGAGAGGCAGGCAGGGATCACCTCAGTATTAACTGCATGATCATTACTGGATTAACAGTAAATATTTATCCATGCTTTATCAGACATGATTCACTTCACGTTGATTCACGTCTCCATGTTTAAGATTTAGAACAGAGAGTTCTCTATTATTTGACTTTTCATAATCGCTTCACGCCAGCTGAGCTGTGATCCGCAGCTGCATCTGCGCAGAATTCATAAGCCCTGACGTCTGTCTGTAGTAAATCTCGACTTGCTTTGAAATGGTCAAGGTTGCAATGCCTTCCTTCCTGTGGAGAAAATTACTTCTGTTTAGGGGACATTATAAACACTTGGCTGCCCTTGAATGGTAAACCTATACCATGGGCTAAAAATGAATGTGAGGATAGCTCTCTCCCTGTAAATAATCTGTCCACCCAATCCCTGTATGCTGCCCTTAGCGCTGTTTGGAACCATTATGTTCCACTTCAGGAGGTCCATAAAGAGGCCGGGCAGCAGTTTGAGTGATCAGTTCTATAAGAAAATAAAATGGGTGAATGGTCGCTGGTGTGTGGGACACCCTTTCCTCCCCGGCTTCCTTTAGGGCCACAGAAAGAGTGTCAGTGAGGGAGCAGTGTCCAGAAGAGCTGTGGCTATCCCTCCATCTCAACATCTCAGTATCTAATTGAACACATCCAGAGACAGAGGGAGGGCCATTGGTTGAAAGTTGGTTGAAGGGGTGCCTGACAGGCTGTCAGAGCCAGGCGGAGGCTGTGCCCTCTAGAGCAGGGAGCTGGGGCTTTCTGGGGGTGGCGGGGGTGTGTGCGTGGGGCTGTGGCGCATGGGCAGGATGTCATAGTGGCTGGGGATGTGGCTGCTGCGGGGAAGGTCATAGGGGCTCTGGGAGAAGCCGGTGGCCATTCCATTGGGTCCCTGCAGGACACTCACTGTTGGTTCTGCGATAGTTTGGGAAAGAAGGAAGGAGAAAAATCAGAGAAGTACATGAGAAACACTGAGGCGGACATTGGCAGGCACAGGCTGAAGAAAAAGGAGAACGGTAAGGTGCATGCAATAGACAAGCAGCTCACATTTCCTCTCATCAAGGCTTACAAACTCTGTACAAGCTCACACTGGGGGACATGACCGGAGAGGCCATAAGCTGCAGGACCCTGCTGAGCTCCACACACCAGAGCAACAACACACTCACCAACATCATAGATATTTCTGCTCGCACTGCCCAGGAGGGTGGCAGTGCCTCCAAAGGGCACTTCACGGTGGGAGGGCGACTTCATCTCCACATAGCTGCTCTCTGTGTGCTTGCAAGCCAGCCCTGGAGGGTCTCTAATGGTAGCGTATGGATTCTCACTATTCAGGGAGCAGGAGCTGTTGCTGCACATGGAGCCCTTGATGTAATCTGCAGTAGCCGCGAGACAAGGACATATTCAGCATCAACAAAGATGATATGATTGTCACTTATAGGACTGGTATTAATGCTAGACTCTGATATTACCACTAAAATTTAAATAGACATCAGAGTGTGGATGAAGAATGGCAATAAAACTTGCTGCCATTATGAAGAACTTGTACTTCTTTTGTCTCAGACAGGTGACTAATGGCGGTATATAGTAATCAGAGTACAAAGGGGAGAGAATGGAAGGCTCATCTCATCCATAACAGTCTCATCAGTCTGATAAGAGGCCTCATTAGAGACCGCACAAAGCTCCTTCAGACCACTCTTTACACCCCTGGGTCCCTCACACTCACCACTGACTGCACAGTGTGGGAGACAAAATGACGTATCGGGCACTGAGCCACAGAGAGCAATTACCGTTGGAACAAAACCTCAGCCCACCATGATCTTGTCCAAAGTGTAGAGAGTTTTCACATAAATCACAGCGAATATAAGGATATGGGTCAGAGAAGTGGCTGTCTCAGAGGGGAATAGAAACCAAATGGGAAAATTGATACGTGGACTGTTGAGCATAAAAGGGTTTTTGTAAGATTGCTGCTGGTGAAGCTGAACAGGATGTGCAGTGCGTCTGACCACACAGCACACGTACATGCACACGCATTGTTCCTACAATTAATAATTTACCTTTTCTGGAGCCTCTCTGCGTCTGTGTTTCCCCCTGTTGAACATCTGTAATACATGTCAAAACACTAAGGTCAAACATCACACGTGATTTACCCCAGGGTGTGAAGGTTGAAGGGAAATATCTCATTAAGCTACGATGTAGTATACATTTTTTTTTTTTTTTTTTTATAAGGAGTTACTGAATGTTTCATCTCCTTCCTATACCAATCCCCTAAGGCTTACAAGATTACATAATCAACTATGGTCATAAGGGGATACTTGCCAAACAACAACAACAACAACACATCATGAAGCCTGTTTAAAGCTACATCAGTCTTTTACTTCAGTGTATTAGTGTGAACATCCAAGACCTGTCATTATGATTGATCTGCTGTGTGCTTTAACGCAAAATGGAAATGGAGCAGATTGAAATTTCTGACTTTTAAGCCAAACGGGACAAAGAATGAATCAAAGATATTTAGACTGTTGCATAAAATTACATTACAACCACCACAAACCAAAAGACTGCAGTCTATGATTTATTTGCCTAATATAAAATTTACACTATATGAACATCTAATAAATGTTTTTTAATACACTATAATGAAGTTGTAAGTAGATATGGATATTTCTATGTGCTTGTTAGTACACAGTATTTGTCAACAATCACAGCTTCTCCTTTGAATATTTCGTATTCTTGTTACATTAATAATCTGTCCAAAAGCGATATAAACCATTTATTAAATGTTGTAAAGTGCTAATTGGTTGGCACTTCAACCCCAGATTTAAGCTATTAGTGAGTTCATTTGATATAATTCACTGCCCAAGAATTCAGTTTCTGACCCAGTGTAAGCCATCATAGAGAAATGTGCCACTGGGGGAAGTGAAAAAGGACTAATGAGCTCACAGTGACCCCTATTCACCTCTATACCACTGCTTTCTCTGTCCCGCTCGCATATCTTATCAAAATCAGACCAAAGGTTATTTCTAACAAGGAACCCCTGGTTCATCTTCATTCACAGCAGGGTAGCTGCGTCCAGGCTGGAGGGATGAACTAACGACACATGCGTCTTTGCCCTTGAAGCGATGATTCTTCAAAGTCCAGAAATGCAGCATGTATGTGGGATGTCATGGAAAGAGAAAAAACTGACCTATATCATTGAGGTTGCAGTAGGCTCTCCATTCTGAGCCGTTTCTGCTTTTCAAGGTGCTTGACTGTAAGAGGAAGAGCACAGTTTGGGTACTTTGCACTGTGGAACGGAAATTATTAATACATATTATGTGAATATACACAGAGAGCGGGGCATACTTTAAGGGTCAGAGTGCCATCCAGGTTGCTGGATATGGTTGAGACAACATTACACTGGGCCACAGTGTGGTAACTGGGGTTGGAGAAGCACTGGCCACTGTTGCTGCTGTTCTGGCTCTGATTGACCTCAGCAGCGCTGGTCCTCATTGCTACAGTACTGCCACACTCTGAGGGTTTAAACAACAGATTGAAAGGTTTGACTGTTAATATTTCTGTCCACTGTCTTCAAAGTACTAATATGCATGAATATTTTAACATGTATGCCCGTTTTGTCCTCAATAAATCAAGTTTAATCATAATAAATGTTTGATTAGTGCACAAATGCACGGTATAAGGTTGTAACCCTGTAACAAATGTGCTGATTTCTATTAATCAGTTAATCTTTGAGACTATAAAAACTCAAACATGATTATTTTGACCGACCTACAGTCAGTTTACTATCATATAAGACAAAGAAAAGCATCATTTTAAAAGCTGGAATCAGAAATGTTTGCTGTTTATACTCAGAGAAATGACTGTAACGATTAATTCATTCTCAAGATAGTTGCCAATAAATGTTTTTTTAATGACTTCATTTGTCCATAGTACGAAGCATTTGTCCACATTAAGGCGATATCGTGAAGGGCCTCTAACATATTTTACCTGACAGGGAGTAGTCAGTGTTGGTGATGTGCATCGCCTGTGAGTAGGATACACTGGGCTGGATCTCATGGCCTTTCTCCCTCTGCCTCTGCCTGTACCACACAAACAGACTTAGCATGGCCATGATGATGAGGAGGAGAAAGATGATGCCCATGACAGCCCCCGCAGACTGGCGCTCCGAGCCCCGCGCTGGGCTAATCTTGGTGTACGGGTTCAGCTCCTCCATCATCAGAGCTGCTACAGAGAAAACACAGAACGTAGGTTGTTTAAACACTGTGTACACATCTGTGTGTGAGTGATGATACAACGGAGAGCCTCGATCATCTCGATCACCTCTCACCTTGATCACAACGAATGCCTTTATATCCAGGGCTGCAATAGCATGTTCCAGTCACATAGTCACAGGTAGCATTGTTCAGGCACTCACACAGCTGCTGGCAACCATAACCAAATGTACCAGCAGGACACTCTGCATGGGAGAGAGGTGCATTACTATATCCATCAAAATTAAAGCACTTACAGAGTGGGAGCCAAAGTGTTTATAGAACACACACACACACAACCACACTCATCCACAGGGTAATTTCACTCAAAGACAAAATGTGCCGGGCCTACTCAACTCTGCTCGCAGCTCGTCCCGATAAAGCCTGTTCGACAAGCACACTGGCCAGTGATGTGGTCACAGTCCGCGCCGTTTTGGCAGCGACAGACTTCAGAGCAGTCCCTGCCGTAGAACCCTGAAGGACAGCCTGGGACAGAGATGTATAAAATGTTGGGTTGGGAGGGGTGGAGATAACAAAGAGAGGGGAAGACGATGTAAAGAGTCAAGGTCATATCGCAGGGGAACGGGAAAATCAATACCATTCAATGTCTCTGCAGCATACTCAATAAGGGACAATGTGAATGGATGGAAATGAAACACTTCCTGCTTCAGCAGAAAATCTGTTATGGTGTTAACATAACATAGAGGTGGAACAAGAACAAGACAACTTGAAATAGTTCAAATGCTATAAGAAAAAAAGGTTGTTTAAACAGATAAACAAACAGGACTTTCATGCAAAAAAAAAAGCAGGAGCATGACTCCACAAAAAAGACAGAAAAAAAAAACACTTGGGGTGATAATGGAATTCAAATTAGTGGACTGATAATGATCTGCACTATCCGTGGGTGAATGACTGATAATGCTAATTAGCAAACTATTTAAGTGACCATCTGTTATTCTGATGCCGCTCCCTCTAAAAACCTGTAAATGAAAAACTAATATTATCCAGTTGTCTCTAAAAACAAAGCTTTCTCTCGCTTGTCATCTGCTGCAGTTCTGTCGGACTGCCAGTAGATGACACTGTGTGTCTACTATCTGGGTGGGAAGAGACTCACGCTGTGTGCAGTAGAGTCCAGTCCAGCCGGGGCTGCACCTGCACTCCCCGTCGTAGGCACTGCACTGGGCTCCGTTGTGACAGTTACACGAGTTGAGACAATCAGGGCCCCAGTGCCCAGAAGGACAGGCTGCAGACGCCAGAGACACAGTCAAGCTCATGGTCACACACACCCTCCCACAGCACACATGCTCTATGTCCTATGCATGCATATATAAAGCACATAACACACATGTTTGATGAAATGCCTTAATATTCAAACAGATCTTGCATAACGCTCAGTGTGATCTCTACCCTCCGCAAGCCCATTATTTGTAATAAAAGAGCAGACGTGTGAAAAGCTCTGGTAATCTATCTGATCACAAGTTATTTTTACTTTAAGTAGTTAACGTGATAGGAACCACACATCAATTTCCCATGGCATGACGGCTCAAAGCTCTACTAATGATCTTTGGCCTACAGTGCTGTAAATCAAAGAGCATAATGTATTACAACAATCATTTCAGAAAGCTATCAGTTCTACATAAGCCGGGGCTGAGGGTAGTTCTTGGAATATATTCGGTCATGAAAATGATTAATGCGCATGAAGGTAAATGTGAAAGTGGAGACCGACAATGGAGGGGGGGGGGGAGTCATAGAAAGTACACGATGAAGGAGATAAGCCATACCCTGAGAACAATCCGCTCCTATCCAACCAGGGAAGCACTGGCAGGAGCCATCAATGGGGTTGCAGGTGCCGTTGTTGGTACAGAGGCAGATCTCAGCACAGGCCCTTCCATACCTGCCGCTTGGACAGACTGCAAATACAAAACATAATTTTTTATATAAAACAACTTCAATCTGCATATTATCACTGACATGCAAAGACTAGTAAAATCCATTAACATTACGACACCAAACTTGGACACATTATTGTGGGCACATTTATACAAACAAACTCATGGTGTGAAAGGTTGTGTAAACAATCCTCTAATGGATGGTATTGTTCTGTTTGAGTGGACATGAAGTGAAGTGATCTGTTTAAACAAAAGGAGGAGTCAATCACTGCCTCCAGTGGCACCACTGCCCCATTTCCACTTACAAGAGTGGAATGAGTGATGTGCCACAGAATTAAAATAGACCATGTACACAGACCACTGTATACATTTTTTATGAAATTAATATTTCAATGCTCTCCGGCACTCTTTAATAAAAGATGTCACATCCAATGAAACCTCCATTGTGTTTTCTTGTTGGGCCGTGAGACAAATTGAACCGAGGTGTATCTAACCATCAAGATCAGGAAGCTGCTGCAGCAGCAGATACATCAAAGGTCTCATATAAAGAGAATAGCCCAACGTTAGAAATATCAGATAAGGTGGCTGGCTGTGAAAGAGATGGGTCTGACTCATTTTCATGTGGCGTGATTTTAATGATTACATTTCAACTGGCTTTCCCCTCTTCTTGAGAGCTCTTTCAAGCTCCTTCAAGCAGGTTGTCATTAGGCCATGAGGTTGGCTCCCCCATACTGCTGCTTCTGGGGATTCAAGCCTCAACACACCAGGAGAGCTTCATTAGGCTGGGACTTTGTGTGCTGGACAGAGGACAAGTGAGGACGCCAACGGGGTTCACCAAGAGCAGAATGTGTATGTTGCTGGCCACCTTCGTCCCTTACAGCCTAACGCCTACTCACCAGTAATTACAGTCCGCCAAATTAGGACGAGCTCTGTTTTTTTTTTTTTTTTTTCCTTTTTTCTCTTCCTTCAGCTAACCTATTAAACTTTTATTTGTACGACATTGCTCAAAGCCATGAAAGAGAATTCAAAAATCTCCCTTTGCCTGTCTGTAATTTATGAAAAAAAAAAAAAAAAGATAAATCCTCAGAAGTAAAATCTACAGTACATTTGAATGTAGGTGTCTTTGCACATCTCCCCTGAATTTAATAGCCAGTGAGGAACAAGACAAACGCCTTTGGTCTCATTGACTGTCACACACACAAGTCAATATTGGACAAACTGTGAACATTCACTATTGAACAGACAGAGTGAGAGGACAAAAAACTAACATGATGCTCTCAATTTGAACTTGAACAATCTCTTTGTTTCCTTCCTTCCTTCCTTGACATACGTCTGGTTATAGTATCAAAAAATAACAGTATCACATTTATGATATTGTGAGTACATAAGGTAATTATTCTAACATTTGATAGTTAACATATCTTGTATTTAAAATATATACTGGCTTATAAAGACACAGATGTGCAAAAATTACTCATTATTTCTAACATCCTAATCAAACACGCCTAAGGCTAAAATAAGGAACTATATGGAAGTAACACGCAGGCTGCCAACTTATTTTCTGACAAGAGCTTCCTATGTGAATAAAACAACAGCTTTGAGGCAATGCACAACGAGAGAAGTTTGCCTCCTTTCCTTCAAATTAAATTTAACAAGACGAACAGACGTGCACATGTGTTGTTTCTTTGTCTGTTTGTGAAAATCAATTTACATGCAGCACTCTTTGCATAATAAGGCAGAGAGATAGCAACATTTACTTGACGTATTCTTTGTCTGAAAAAAAAGTGGGTCTCAGCAATATTCAGGATGCTGTTGAAGGTTGAATTTTTTTCTCTTTTGGTCTGGGTTGCACTGATAATAGCCATTATTCAAAGTTCCAGGGCTAAGATGCCAGTGGGAGAGGCAGCAGGTCGTCCGTTGATCCTATTAGAGTCACTGAGCACAGCAAGAACTGTAGGAAAACGTACAGGTGCTGATTTGACACATAAATGAACCCTAAAATATTTTGAGATATTTTAGGTTTCAGCCCATAATAACTTTAAAACTGTATGATATTTACTCTAACTTATCTAAATACAGATTTTTGTATTCCACGTCAGGACAAAATGCCAGGACATTTTCAACTACAAGCCATACATACCGTTTTCCAGTGGCGATGAATAAAACTTCACAGTGAATGAATATTACAGAAAGTGAAACGGTAAGGAAAAGGTCAAAGGGACACAGAAGGCTACTTGCCTTGGTTGCACAGAGAGCCAGAGAAGCCAGACAGGCACTCACAGTGGCCCGTGACATGATGGCATGGTCCGGTGCTGTGCACGCATTGCGGACACGACTGGCTGCAGCGGTGCCCGTAGAACCCCGGAGAGCAGACTGCAGCAGGCAGAGCGTGGCAGGAGAGGAGAGGGAATCAGTCAACAGTGTTGAATCGAACAAGAGGTATATAATAATGAAACAGGGCATGACAAGAGTGATCAAGGGAGTACAGAAAAATCAAGGCAGGAAGAATTAAAGCAGAAAAGACGAGAAGAGGCAGCAGAGGGAGGGAGGAAGCGAAAAAGTCAGTCTTTATTGTAATCACTCTTATTTCATCTGCTGCCAGAGATAGAATAGTAAAATAGTTAAGAGAATTGTAAAAGTCTGTTTTATGTAAAGTCGAGAGCAGCTTGATAATCTATAAATGGCAGGAATTCACAACTGTGCATTAATAATGCGGATTTTATTGAAAGAATGTGGACCATTAAGAGATATTCAAAAGGCGGTATAAAGGTAATTATACTAACATTTTATACAAAGAACATTAACTGTGCAAAGACTGCAATTTATATCAGAAACATATTACCATTTCTGTACAGCGAGAGCTTTAAAAATCCATGTTATGTTTCTATTTTCACAGCTGGTGGTTTGGGAAGATTCCTACTCGGATATCACTATTCTCAGGAGACAATCAGGCATTTCCAAAATAAAAAACCTTTTAGGAACTGACAAAAACAGCCACGGTTGTCTCATGCAATGTTAAGTTTACCCCATGGGTTTTGATTTGATGTAAAGCACCAGGTGTGATACACCTTTCCTATCAGCCCTTGGAAAAGCATGTAATCCTCCAATTAAAGTTTCAACAGGAAAAAAACAGCAAAAGTGCAGTTATGGGGTTCTCGCCCAACTATAACATTATCTGTGTAAACACTGAATTTAGAGGGGTAATCATTTTCTCGTACACACACACACACACACATGCAGCTTGTTTAATCTCTCCACTCTCTCCCTCAAATTGATGTTTACAGGTTTGTGGCTGTGAATTTCACTCCCAATCAGTGAGCTCATCACTTGAGAGAGGCCTCAGACGGACCCCATTCTGAAACCAGAGCTAGCACTCCCAGTGAGCACGCCCTCTGATGAGCCTTGGGCGAGGACTGCGAGTCTCCCACTGTGAGTTGGTTGTTGAGGACAGGGTAGGGGGTGGGTGGGGGGGTTGAGGAGGTGTGTTTTCCTCTGTCTGTGTGAGTATGTGCTGTACGGGCACAGACACTGTGATTAAGTGATAGCAGTGATGAAGGATTTACACTCAAGCAGTTATGACCGACAACTAAGTGCTTCTCCCCGCCTGGCTCACCCTTCAACAATTCTTCAAAGATCAAACCAAGGTCAACACTGTGATGGAGTTTGTTACTGCGCCGCTCTCAGTTTTACCCGTTATCTCTTAAATGTTTGGAGAAAAGGAGCTTGCTTTGAGGCAAAAAAAAAAAAGAAAGAAAGAAGAAGGCTCACTTCTTTTGCAGGAGGTCCCTCTGTATCCAGGTGCACACACACATGTGCCGTCCTCTGGAGAGCAGGATCCTCCGTTCTGACAGGAGCAGCTGACTGAACAGTTGGGTCCCCAGAAGCCTTGTGGGCACACATTATCACAGTGGATTCCTGCAGGCACATTACAATGACAAATATTCAGTGAATGCACACTAAGAAGGCAAAGACCGGTTGCTGAAATATTCTAAATAGCCTGCCATCTGTAAAACACATCATCAAAAAGGACGGCGTTCACAATGCCTGATCCATTGGATCTGTGGAGGGTTATTCAACCAGCATGGATCTTCGATTGATTTAAGTCCTCACTGAAGAAGCTGCTGTTTGGAGTTGCTTTTTTTAGTACAGCCCATCCTCCCAGACTCAGTTTCTCCTTTTCCAAATGTATTTTATTTTTGATCTGACTGGGGCTCTCTGCCAGTGCACTGTGTTGATTAACAGGGTTGGGTCTCCAGAGAGGCCGAGCTTGTCTCCCATTCTCTTTCAGCAGAGCTGGGGTAGTGTACAGAGCCGAAGGGAAGTACTCAGGCTACAAGTGCACAGTCTGGAAGTGTCACTGTGTGTTTGGCACAGCTCCAACCAACAAATGCAAAACACTGCATCCATACAGGGCTCTCACTGTGCGCATGAATGCATTAGCACATCCGTTGAAGCGGCACATTTTCTCTCAACCATATCCGTGCCTTCAAAAAAAAAAAAAAAAATGAGGGGCAGTATCACATATTGTACACACATACAGGTTGATGAGATACATTATATAGCTGCAAACACACAGGTACGGGCACACTGTTCGAGTCACATACTCACACACACATGCACAAACTCCACAACCTTTCAAGCAGCAGCCCTTAGTTCGAAGCCTCATTTGAAATTTCCTTTGAGTGAGAATATCTGAGAATAGTGGTGCCATTAAAGCAGCATTAGTGCACTACCTTTGAATTAAACCTGGACTAAACTCTAGGGACTAATGTTACAGTATAACCGTGGCGCCTAAGGGCCGCAATGGAGGAGTAAAGAGGAGAGGAAATGTAAGTGCTGATGAGGAAGGGGCATGGTAGCAGTGATTTAGTCAGAAGCCCAGCCATGGACATCAAAAGGGGGGCAAGCCTTGTGCAAGTGTGTTTGAGGTTCTGCTAGGCCAGGCATAAAAAAACTGTGACTGCCTTTACTGTCAGAAAATGAATGCGGGCTGAGAATCACACTTTTCAGTCTAATGGTGGCAAACAGAGGGGCTTTGGATGCCTAGTGAGGGAGAAGAAGAAAGAGTGAGAGAAGCCAGAACTGAAGTCTCTTCAAAGGAGGCTTTTCACTGAGAAGTGCCAGAGGTCCCACTATCCAATTTGTACATAGCCAGCAAAGCAAACGTCTCTCTCTCTCTCTCTCTCTCTCTCTCTCTCTCTCTCTCTCTCTCTCTCTCTTTCTCTCTCTGCATGTAAACACACACACACATTACCTGCTCTATGACATGAAATCTCTTCAGAACTAAAAGGTAAAGTACTATTTAACATGGACTAGCATGAAGCCTCTGCATCAAGTGTCTAGTCACAGCTCTCTTTTAAATCTTTGTTGGCTGATGTCAGGCTTACGACAGTTCGGCAACAACTGTGTGGGTCAAAGACGACTTAGCTACTTACACGCACACACTCCTCGAGTCAAGCTTCTTGACAGTTTACGCAAAACCCACAATAAAACAAACAGCAAGTTGACAGCCAAGTAGGATGCTATATCAACTCTGGAGGTAGAATGCTCAGTGATATGACAGTGTTTACAGCAAAAAATAGCTCCAGTGTTTCTGTAAATAGCCATTTTATTCCATCCCTGACTTAGTCCTGTGACGAATCCTACATCTCCTTCTCTCTGGGTGCTACTCCCTTCAGAGAGCCCAGTGTCAAGCCTCTACGATTCAAGTATGAATGTATGTGTGTTTGTCCGGCCCATTGGACTGCGCGTTGCCCCCAGCCCTGCACCCCGGTGACTCAATTACGGCTGACAGATGGTCCCGACCTGTGCAGGATTCAGAGCATGAGAGACCCGTTTTGCCGCCTCCGTTCTTGCAGATAATAAAACCCACATTGTTTCCCAGAATAAATGCCCTAAGCTCAGGAGGCTGAATGGAGTGGGCTGCTGAGAGCTCACAGGCTTGACCTTTCCTGCTGAATCTATTCCCTCCCTGACTGCACCTCTCCACCCAGGCTCAGAGACTGGGTCTTAAGCTAGCCCCCTGTATTTGACATTCAGATGCCGCGCTTCATTTTTGAGCATAATGATCCTCACCCTTGCTGTGACATTCACACTTCCATACCTACGCCACTTTCCCTGTAAGCAAATGTTTAAAATTGCAAGAAACAAAGAGCAGACATATGTTCACATAAACTAAACTAAACTAAAGAACTTTGGTCTAGAGGGGGCCAGAGTTCAAACAGAGAGCCTATGATGACTACAACTGGGTGAATCTTGCGATGAATGTATATTGGAGTTGGAGTCAGATTTCACAGCAACTTAAAATGATGGACCCAAAAATAAAAATATCATAGTCTGTGTTTAAAACTCATGGGAGCATTCTAATGCAATGATTTGATTCTGTCCCCAAATATTTATCTGGTGAGTCACTACAGACTTAACGTAAGACCGATAAGAGATGCAGCATAAGCACGAGTGCATACAGCATCCAGTGCATCAGCCAAGATAATTAATTTACACACAAAATTTCTCATTCACATACCCCCCAAGCTCAGTGGCAAAAACAAACAGAACATTTAATTAAAAAAAGAAAAACAGCTTCGACATTCTGTAAACATAATAAAGATTCTGTAACAAACTGTTTTTTTTTGTTTGTTTTGGTAAATAAGTGTGTCTGACTAGCATCCGATGTCTTTGATTTTCAGCAAATGAGGATACAGTTCTGATCTCACAGCTTATTTTTCTCCCCCGATGTCAGCCTGCTTTGGTTATTAAAGCAATACTGACCTGTCCAGCCGGGGTAGCAGCGACAGTAGCCACTCACTGGATCACAGCCATCGGCGTGGCTGCAGTCACAGCGCTCACGGCACTCCAACCCATAGGTGCCATCCTGACAAAGATAAAAACTCACTGCGCTTACAAATGCAAACAATGAGACACTGCAAGGTGTGTGGTGCAAAAGGTTCAAGACCCAGAGGATTCTGCAGTGGCCGCTCACTTAGAAGACATACAGACTTACAGGGCAGGACTCATCGCAGTGCTCTCCCCTCCACCCAGGAGAACATGTACAGATGCCATCAACAGGGTCACATGCAGCTCCATTGGCACATAAGCACGTCTGATTACAGCCCAGACCCCATGTACCACTGGAACAGAGGATGGAACAGTCCACACCCTGCCAGCCTGGAGAAAGAGAAAGCAGAGACACTATTCACATTTATGTAAACCAAGTATTGTGGATAAAGCTACATGGTATTACAATTTTACACAACCAAACAACCAAAATAATGGCATCGTACAGCGGTTCACAGCCTTAGGTTTGAATCCTTGAGATAAATCTTAGAGATTTATTTAAGGGATATGATCCAAGGGATATGAAAGCGAAAAATATTTTCTGTTGAGCAAAAATTCTGTTTATTTGAATCCATGCATGGCTCTAGGGATGGAAAGTCACTCGGTTGGTCCACCACTTTGGTGTACGCTGAAATATCTCAACAACTACTGGACAGATTATGAAGAAACTTTGTACAAGCATTCAAGTTCCCCGATGACGAATCCTACTGAACTCTCCCATGACTTTTCCTCTAGTGCCATCACAAGGTTGAAATTTGTGTTTCTGAGTAAAATGTGTTTAATATAGACATTGATATGCCCGTTGGCATTTGGTAACTGTAACCTTAATTGGTGGCATCATCAGGGCAAGTTTAATTTGGGGTTGGCCTGGTAGCTCATCTGACAGAGCCGCATGTACAGTGTGATCTGGGCTTGATTCTAACCCATGGTCCTTTGCTGCATATCAGCCCCCCTCTTCTCTCCACACTTTCCTGTCACTGTTCAGCTGCTCCTATCAGATGAAGGCAATAAAAGCCCCCTCAAATTTGGCTAATATTGCGTTTCATGACAAAGTACCTTCTAAAGGCATTCCCATCATTGGGTTGTAGTTTTCATTTAGTGCTAATTAGATTACATTTTTGCATGTTGACATACTAAACTAAAATGTATTAACATTTAGGTCCCTGTGCCACAATGCTCACAGCCCAACAGAGCTGCTAGCAAGGCTGTAGACTGTGTTGTTGTTTTAAGTATTTTAGGGGGGAAATTATGCATTTGATAGACAACTGAAAGTAGAGAGATGAAAGGAAACAACGGAGAAAGAAATGGGATGCAAACTGAGGACGTTGTGGTTCATGGTTGGTACCTTAACTTCAGGCCCCAAGACTGTTTTCTCTTTAAATTTTGTTTTCTTCTGACATACAGGATATTTTCACCTCTTAAGGGCCTCTAAAAGACCTTCAGATGAAACAATCTGAGAAGAACAGTCTTTTGTTGAACTGCTCAAAATGCATGAGCACACTATGGTCAGAACCTGAGATAAGGGATAAACAAAACTGAACATAGCAAGCAGAGAATAAAAAAAAAAGGGTTGTTATACATTATGTACACAAAAACAATCTGTTTTTTGGCTTACATTCTCAAGCACCCAATGCAGGAGGATTCAGATAAACTCAGTATATATGTGTGCAAGTTGTTCATCTATTCAGTATATACAGTGCAGCCAGTGAGGCATATCTTATAAAGCTCAGGAGATTCTGAACCTTTACAATGAGTAAATTATACTGTACCTTCCCTGCAGACACAGGAGCCGTCGACTGGAGAGCAGGATGCATGATTATGGCAGGAGCAGGTGGACATGCAGCTTGGGCCATATAGACCAGGAGGACACACTGTAGCACAGTCCTCACCCTGAAGTAGAAATAATGCAAAGTCATGAGGCAACGAATCAGCATGGCACTAAATGCTGACTCTGGCAGACCTAAAATAAGAATAATGTAGTCTAAATAGACACGGACAGAAAGACAGGAAAGGTTCACTGCATTTTCTCCTTACCTTACTGAACTCTTCATTTAGACCAGTCATACTGTATATGTACATTGAATGAGGAGTGAAGCAACTGTAGAATTTCATGAATTTACAATTGTAACTGAAGTTCAAGACTGTGGGACTGCACTTGACCCCTCCAAGCTATCGCCTCTCAGCTTTCAATTATGCACTGACAGCATCTACTCCCAGCCACGCTTTGCTTTTTGCAACCATGCTCCACCCCGTCTCTCCATCGCTCTCTCCCTTTACATAAGTCTCATGGGGGGTCTCCACTTTCATGAGTGGAGGGACTGGCAAGACTCCAAACCAGGGAATGCAGACTCGTCTCCAACCAAGAACATGACCAAATCTGTCCAAGTAGCTTTAGTGCCTTAATACAACCTGTTCTGTTCAAAAACTTCTGGTTCTCGCTTGCTGACATGCCTGACGTTAAAAAGACATATCTGTAAAACCATACGCTGCAAAATAATGCAGGACTTTTGCAGAATTGCTGAATTCAGTTCTCCATTTTGTCACCACATCCCAAAGGACACTTCTGGCAGTGTTTAAAGATCATGTCCTTGTGATGTCTGCACCTACATGTTTTAGATCTGAGGAGATTATTGTAAACCTCCCAGGGAAGCTCTTTGCCAGAGCAGCTAGTGTACTGGAGGAGGCACAGCCTCCCCAGGTCAACAGTGGGAGTTAGCAGTAGTAAGAAAGATAACATGGTGTCAAAACCAAATGGGGGAGAAAAGAGGGTTAAAGCAAAACCCAAACAAACAAGCTCCATGGTAAACTGGGTGGATGGGGGAAGCTTCCAGAGACATTCCTGACATGCTGCAGCAAACACTCAGTTAATTCTATAGTAATGAGCACACCAATGGGAGATCGGTGGTGCACACTTTGAGTCCCTTACCGTTGCACTAGAGTGAACTATTGTATGAGATAAAGGACATGGAGTACTCCTTCCCCGTCCTCTGCAGGCTGCTGTCATTAGAATTTCTCTGTTTTAAAAGCTGAGCACAGCCCACCTCCGCTAGTCTCGTCCCTCCCTAAGCCGGAGATCACAGCCAGTCTATGGATTCCCACACCCTCCCTTCCGAACCCTGCCTTGAGTGACAGGTGACACAATGATTTAGAGTTCCAATTAGTGGCCCACAGGAGTCCTGAGTGGCTCTTGCTTCGCTCACCAGAGCACTGGGGGACTGCTGGCTGCTCACTGCTCTCATTATCATTTTGAACTCAGTTTAAACAGGAGGCAGGAGGAGATGTGCCAGTGGACGCCAGGGGCAGAACACACATCTTAAAACATCTCTCCTCCCCGTGCACCACATAAAAGCGGCTGTCTGTGAATGAAATTTTTATCAATTGGTTGCAATAACCTTTGTTCTACTGAAATTGACAGCTTCAAGACTGCTAACAATAGCAGTTCAGTTACAGTTGTTAAGTGCGGAGAGAAGTTCGACCAGCCAGGAGGGTTAGCGGGGTGGGTTTTGGTGGTGGGGGAGGTTCTGCCTGTCTTCAGAGCACAGGCAATTTACTGGTGACTGGACTCATGGATAAAACGTCATGCAGCCACAAATGACCACATGGATTTCGCTGCATCCATCGCTGCGTCAGATTCCACTTGGTTTCACCCTCGTGGCGCAGAGACCAGCGGTTGGTCTGCTCTCAAGAGGGGAAAGGCAGCTCTCTCATTAGTTGACTGATTCATATTCCTTCTGAGCTGCGAAGGATAGAAGTCTGTATGTGGAGAATCATTATTAATACACGGGCTGTCAGTCCATCGCACGAGAGCAGCAGGACCTTACATAACTACACAGCCAAAGGAGGCAGCAACCAGACCTGAGCCACTGAGAGGCAGCCAGGTCGTCCTTGGCCAAGGCAGTATATTCATAACTATTAGTATCTTAATGTAATTGGAGTGCTTTTTTTTTTTTTCCGGAAAAGCCTGTCGCTGACACAACATTGATCAGCCTAGAACCCATTGAGACTAGATGCAAATGGCACCACTAATTACCAATCAGTCTCACTCCTTAGCAGTTCATCTAACTGCTGGATGAGTGACTGCAGTTTAAAATTCATGCAGCAAGACAGAAAATGAACCTCTGAACCTTTCTGATGAGGCTAGAAAGCCCTGAGAGATAGGAAAATGATTTGTTTTCACCACCTACAAAGACAGACGGGAATCCATTTCTAATGCATTCATATTTCAGCTACAGCAGTATCAACAGGATCTGTAGACATTAGGAGAGAAATGCTATTCTGAATACATGCTGCAGATTGCAAGGGACACTGCCTGAATAGGTAACATGTAATCACTTTGTCCCAGTCAAAAAGAGCATGTCCAATTACTAGAGCTAAATCAAGCGAGCATGAGCTCAGTCGGCTTCAACACTTGGTGCTTGGTTTGCCCCCCGATGGGACTCCAGAACAAAGATGCAGCAAGGAGGCTTAGTCCTATCAGCTGTCCCATAGGAAAGTGAGTTCAGCAGCAATCATAGCCGCGAACTCGTCATCAAGCACATTTGAAAATCCCCACTGTGTGATAATAATCGTGTGTTGTACACGTGAGGAAATGTTACAGGTAAGAGCCACAAGCACAGCTCTGCCTAACACATGACTGTCTTTTTTGCACAGTGGCGGCAGCAGCAGCAGCAGCAGCAGCAGCAGAGAAGTGACAAAAAACTACCATGAGTACTCCATCCCCCCCTCCTCCCTCTTCAACACACACAAAACACACCAATCCTCCATATGAGGTGTGTCTGTTCCCATCTGACTGCCTCCTTTTCTATCCAGCTCCTGCCCTCTAGGTCTATTTAATGGATCTGGCAGCCCTTCCCAGCAGCCGCCAAAGAGAACAGGTGGAGCAAATTAAGACACAGTCTGCGGCCCCGCTCCGTAGCTCAATTCACCACAGTGGCCCGCTGTAAGACACAGGCAATTTCCACTGAAATGTAATGTTGGCAGAAATGTACCCTCCCGGTCTCTGTTGCTCTGTAACTTCAGATTGCAAGACAAGAAATACAATAGGAAAACTGACTGAAGTTATCCAACTAATTTGACAGTTGTAAAAGCGAACAATATGGCTGCACAAAAACTACTAAAATGGAAAAGTATATAGGTCAGAGATTACATTCTCTCCCTGTTGGTCTAGGAATATAGACGTATCTCTAATGCTACAAGTTAAGGCATATGAACCGTATTTTATAAAAGTACACACGACTGATTATTAATGTCTGTGAAGGCCTGCACCAGAGAATGAATCATTTAGCGAGGTGTTTCTTGTGGTGCAATCGAGCACATCCATAATAAGGCAATAATAAAATGCCTCACCTTGCTTCCGCCTGCCTGTGTACAAAAAAAAAAAAACCCTCTAAAGTAATACTGGGAACACTTCCAGAACATTACGACCACAATGACGTAAACATTTTACTACGGCCACAAATAACATGAAATATAAATCAACGCAACAACCTTCACAAGTAAAGCTCAAGCACAAGGATGAACTATTTCACAGCATGTGGTGTGAGTTATTTTATAGACCGATCTCCTTTTGTCATTATTATTTGATGAAACTACAGATTTTACCAAGTGTGAAAGGTACTACAAGAAGCAAGGTTACAATTACAATTAACCTATGGAAGTTCTATAAAAAATAATCATGTAACCAACAGCATCGGCATACAGCAGTTATTAAATGAAATGAAATAAATGTAATTAAAATAGAGGGCAAAGTGGCAGCATGTTAAATTATTTTTCATAGGTTAACATGTTTTAAATGTGTTTTATGATTCCTTTCCTTCCTTTGGATCCTCTCTTCCTTACTCTTCCTTCTTCCTTCAGTGAATGTTGGCTCTGTGCTGTGCTAGCATTTTGACATATTGTATATTGTATAAGTAAAGGTCAAATAAAAATAAAACACAACATACTGTACATCTCACGTACATACAATCAAATAGCAGTGCAGGGTACTTACCATGAACCCAGGGGCACATACACAGGCACCTGTGACAGGATGGCAGTCAGCTCCATTGGTACAGCTGCAAGGCAGCATGCATCCCTCTCCATAGTATCCAGGCGGGCAGGTCTCATTACAGTAAAGCCCTGTCCATCCCGCAGAGCAGGTGCATTCACCAGAAAGCGGGTGGCAGCTGCAACATAATGAGAAAGAAAGATGGGACAACAACAGGAGGAAAAAGAGTGAGGCAAAGTTTCAACTCTGCGAGAGCATCAACACTTCATTCGTGAGCAGGGTCAAAGTGTGAAGTCTGCGCCAACAGCAATTCATCCATCTATGTGTCTACGTGCATGTTTCAGATAGATGAGGTGTCCCTTTTCTCCTTCATTCTTTAATGACTTCTATGGTCGGTGCCCAACTCCAGCCAGAATCAGAGCATTAACATTGCATTAACTATGAATGCTGCTGAGAAATTATGAATGAAGCAAAGGTCGCGATTAAAAGCTAACTGGATGACATGGCTAAGAGGCGTCCAGACTTCAGAATGAGCGCTGGCTTAGAGCTGAGATGAAGCAAAATTGGGATGGAGAAGTCTTTATTCAGATGATGCTAGAGGGGGGGCTTCGCTTCAGGGCTTGGTCAGAGTGAAGCTGTGTGTGTGGCACTGCACTGATATCTCACTTACCTCACTGTGTTGCTGGTATTACAGGGGCAGTACTTGTCACAGATGAGGCCATAAAGGCCTGGAGGACAGAATCTCTCTTGGCAATTAGGGCCTTTAAAGCCTGTTTCACACAGACAGGCCCCATTGATATGGTGACACTTGGCTCCGTTCTGACACTCACACCTCTGGTTACACTGCGGACCGAAGCTGCCCACAGGACAGTCATCCTGACATCTGGAGGAGAGATTACACAGCCTTTAAATTGATGCTCTAAAAATGTCAGTCGAGAAAGATGACATGAAAATCCAAAAGATCAGAATAGCTCTGCACATGTGATACATTTAAAACATTAGAGTTTAAACAATTAGTCGATCAGTTTGTTGACAGCAATTTTGATTACGTATGGAGGATCTCTTATGAAGCAATAGTGATCTGTTTTATATCAGAAATTGATTGTTTGGTTAGTCATTAGTCATATTTTTGGAATTTTTTTACACTAAACAATGAAAGAATTAAAAAAAAGAGACAGAATATTCAATAATTAGAATAATAGTTGCTGCCTTAATTTTTATTCAAGAACATGTTGATGATAATTATCGAACTACTGATAATTGTATTTTATATCGCTGTCGCCTCCTTTATTAAGCCACCGCCGCTGTTACTGCTACAAAATTATTAAATATCTACCTTGGATATATTACGCAGGATGAATTCAAAAAACTGTTTTACTGCTAAAATAAAAGTGCTTAAGGTAAATCGTAAAAAAAAAAAAAAAAAAAAACTGTAACTGCGAGCATGAAACCCATTTTCACCACAACAAAGATTTTGTTCAATGGCAGGTTTGTTTAAGTATTTGAACTAGTGGCTATTTCATTTTGGAATAAATCTCTTCAGCTGCCTTTGGAGTAATATCGTAAAAATCCTTTTTTATATTTCATAATTTAAATAATGAATATTTAATTTGAAAATATTGTCATGAATCCAAGGCTGACAGGAAAGCCCTAAAAGAGCCTCCTGCTGTCAGCAGGACTTTAGTATCTCTGCAGGGGTTGGACAAGACTTTTAGTAATCATCATCAAAGACAGAAATTAGAAATGCTGTAAAGTTTCTCCATATGAAAGACTGAAGCAGATCAGAAAATAGACTCACTTTCACTTAAATATACTGACTTACACAATCCTGGCGGAGAATCAATCTCAAGAGTCTAACAAAGCTATTACAAATAGCTCAATTACATTATAAAATGGGCGAGTTATGTTTCATGTTTAAATTACCCCAGCTTTAGGTTTATCAGGGGACAATGGTATTATTATACTAGACAGCAAAGGGTGGGGGCTAACACAATCTCAGATTATTCCTGGCAGGTTAATTCACCTGCCACTGACAAAATGAATGAGGGCAATTTTGCAAAATAATAAAGTAAAGGAAAGGTCTTGTTGAGGAAGTGTTTCCATCCAAGAGACAATTGCTTTAGCTGAACTAATAAACTCAGGCTGCTCTGGGCTGCTCTGGCAGGCATGGGGAACTAAAAAGATCTGTGGATTTCAATGAGGCCTTAATATAAGCCCATTACTTATAATTAATGAGCAGATTCCAAACAGCATGTAGCCCATGGTGGGATCAATGGACAGGCTGGGAGTTGAGAAAGATGAAGACTGAAGACATGAAACCTTGCTGGCCAGCATGAAGTGTAAGATTAATTAAACATAAACACCCCTATTAAAAGCTTCAAATCCACCTTCAAGTGGACTAAGGGGCATTTAGAAATGGTTATTTCTCTTGAGCGTGAACATTTTTACATCTCTTCTAAAAGAACAGCCAGGTTTGTGCTTCATTTGTATGTTAACAAAGAGAATAGGTCAATGAGTGCCTTTTTACTGTCTAGCAGTCAGGGTGACACCATCCCTTTGTATGAAAAACTAATATCAATAAGTCATTGTCTGACCTATTTTCAAAGCAGGAGTACAAAAGTTTGAACAGAGGACTTCACAAAAAAGGATTTTGCGCATAATAATTAACCAGTCTGTTTGCTGCTTACCTGCGTCCACTGAAGCCAGCTGCACACTGGCACTGCCCTGTGATGTGGTCGCACAGTCCACCATTACGACAGGAACAGTCCTTGCTGCAATTGATGCCGTACTTGCCAAGAGGGCATGGCTGGGCACAAACTGAACCCTTTGAAAGACAGCCAACATACAACCATATGAGATACATCGATCACAACTACAGCTTGCCAGGACTTAAATACCCGAGACGATTAGGCAATAATTTTATTGATGTTTGGACAGGATTACATTCAACAGCACACTTTTGACACAAACTGGGTGCAGTTCATTTTTTATGGTAGGAATAGATCTATTTATTTTTGCTTTATTTCTTTTATTCAGTAGTTTGACAATAGAGACAAACATGTGAGGAAGATACGATGAAACAAAGCTCCCCATTCCCAAACCAGGAACGCTGCCTTAAAACACCAGGACACAGAGAAGTCCATAAATTCACACTTTATATATTGACTGTGGATGGCTATGCTCACTTGCACCCACTTAAAGGGGTATGAGAAACCATGCACCAAATCCCCAAAAGGAACTGTAGGGAGTAGAAAATCCCACATTCTCATTTATAATTGAACACAGCGTATTGATTAAGTTTCTCAACATATCAGTCTCTGCTGTAAAGACTGCATTAGAGATATAAACGTTTTTGTTTTTTTATTTCCAGAACACCGACAATATCCATCCCTCGTCTCCTTTTTTTTTTTTTCATTGCCTTCCCACCTTTACTTGTGTGACCTACCGTCCACCCAGTAGGGCAGGAACAATCTCCAGTGATGTGGTGGCATGTGCCTCCATTCTGACAGGGACATCGCTGCTCGCAGTGGGGTCCGTGACTGCCAGAGGGGCAACGCTCTCCACAGCTGTCACCACACACAAGTCAAGAGTCAAATGACTAAGACACACGACTTGTGTTTGCCTGCAGTTCTCTGCCGCAACAAAGAACACACTGACAAACAGCAAACATTTTCATAGACACCAAAGAGAGAGTTCCAAAGGAATAAATATAATGCTGGTACTTACAAAGCCCCTGAGTACCCCGGTGCACAGATGCACTCTCCTGTCTCGTAGTTGCAGGTGGCACCATTGAGACACTGGCAGGGGAGTTGGCATGCCTTGCCATAGTAACCATGCTCACAGGGCTCCTCACAACGCCATCCCTGGTAGCCATCAGTGCAGACACAGGCACCTGTAATGGGGTTACACTTCGCCCCATTTTGGCACTGACACCGATTACTGCAATGAGGTCCCCAGAAGTCACTCTCACAGCCTGCAGACACAGAAGGAGATGGCATCAGACCAGACTCTGAAATCATGTGTCAAATAAAGGAAATAAGTATTAAAATTACTGTAGTATATGTAACAGTTCATCATAAAGGGTGAATGTTTCTGGTAATTAATCCTCACAACTAATTAATTAGCACTGTGAAAACTTTGTGACAGTGATTCATAAGCTTGATTATCTTGGCATTAATTTGCTGCTTACAGTATGCCTATTAAATATCACAGTCTCTAAAGTCAGTGTGTTTTTGTTTTTTTTAGTTAAAGAATAAGTCTCATGATATTCCTTTTCTTTTTAGTGTCCCAGAAAAAAAGATCAAAACCAACAAATGATTTGTGCAGCCAAAGCCTGATATATCTATACCTCTGTGACACAGACCGCCGTTGTTGTCCAAAAACAATTAAAAACACATCAGTGAGTCACATTGTTGCACTTGGCAACATGTTTCTTCATTACCAAGAACATGGGCACTTTGGTCTATTTTGAGTCAACCTCACATGCAGTGCACTGTGATGTTGTAGCTAAAAGTTCACCAGCTCACAAACAAATTAATTAAAATTGCCCATTTGCTAACAGTAAGTTACCAGCTTTTTTTAGATGTATGAAATGATGCAGTCATTAAAAGAAGAATTAAAGAGCATGACCAGATTTACATCTTCAGTATGAGTAAACAGACAAGTTACAGAAGTCAAAAAATACTGAGGGATGGACTAACAAATTGTTGGTTATATTCTTTTCATGTAAGTTTTTTTTACAATAATAAATAAATCTAGAATATCACCAGTCTTATCTTTTAAATTCTTTCACTGTCTTCACACCTGCTCTGGATCATAGGCTGCAGTGTATCCAAGCATGCCCTAAGCAAAAAGCAGAGGAGCACCCTCCACAGGCTGCTATCCATCATACAGGTAACATTGTCAAAAAAAAGAAGAAAAAATTTACACAATCACTCACACACATTCAGAGAAATGGAAACTCAAACACAGGAAGAACATGCAAGCCCCACACAGAAAGGACATGAGCCAGAAATCAAAATGAGACTGTGTGTATGTGTGACCACTGAGCCTCTGTTTCACACCTATGAACACCGCAAAGCTTCTGTAAGACAGATGTAAAGCCGGCGACACAGCAGAACAAAATTCATATCTCCTGTCAATATGAGCTTCTCAAAACATTCATCAAACTGTAACAAAATGACTAAAGAAAGCTCTCAGCTGAAAAATACAGAGAGCTGATAAACATTACAGATGCTTTACAGACAAATTGCTTAATTAACTCTTGTTACTATGTATGTTGAACAGGTACATAAAAAAAACGTTACAAATAATAATAATAATAATAATAATAATAAGGTTAATAAGGTTGAAATAAATCTCAAAAGCTCTTTCTAATTTCTAAATCCTCCTTCCTATAGCTCATTAGATGCCACAGAAAAACAACCACTAATGCTATCCTGCATACTATATGAGCTATATATATATATATATATATATATATATTATTCCCAAACAAAAGCTCTTTCTAATGTCCAATTCTTCTTTCCTGGAGCTCATGGATGGATGGCACAGAAAAATAACCACTAATGCTAAGAGCATATGCAGCTGAGCCTTAGTGCTTGATGCTATAATGTTTGTGAATTACTATTAAAGCTTAATCAAAATTTAACCACTAAGATGTAGAAATACTGAAATATACAGACAGATCATCACCGTTTATCCTGCTTGCAAAGTTGTGTAACGTTAGCAAATGTTTTAGCAAACTGTTTCCAAAGTATTGTTAGCTTTTGTTTGTTGTTTCTCATCGAACGCTAAATTTTCACTCTCCTTTTAGTTCTGTTTTGGTCTTAACAAACTATTTGGGTCTTTCATGAACTTCACAGGTAAAATGTAACATAAAGCATAAATACATCAACTAAAGGCCCTTTTAAAAAAGTGCGTTTTTAAAAGTGTGACACAGAGTTTGCAGCCCTGATATCCTCAGGCGGGTCATTCAACAGTCTAGGAGCCCTGACTGCAAAGGCTATATCACCTTTCTGTAAATATCTCAGGGAGCGAGACATAAGAAACTAAAAGATCAGCTAAATAACTGGGGCAAGGCCTTTCATGGCTTTATAAGTAATCAATAAAATTTTAAAATCAACTCTGTAGGCAACCGGTAGCCAGTATAAGCGGGGGTTCAGACAGGATCAGGCATTGCAGCAAAAACAGAGTTCTTTCAGTTCATTTCAGTGCAGGTCATGCGTTTCCACACCGGCAGTCCGCAACGCAGGGGTTGCCACAAAAACTGCACCGGCGTGCGGGAGAGAAGTTGAGCCAGATCCAACTTTGGGAAAAACGGAGCCCCACGTCATGCTCCGCAAGCCAATCGGACACTCAGATCGGTCAAACCTCCACAGACAGCCTGAAACGTCTCTGAAGCAGAGACTATCCAGGTAAATTCACGGACTAAACGCCGCAAAATAGTTGAATAGTTGAACGTTTAATTTAATTTGTGTCCAACGGTTTGAAAGAGAGAAAGAGAGAGAGAGCACCACCACCACTGGACAACCGTGCTACAAGTTGGTGCAATCCCTGATCCTGTCTGAATGCACGCTAAAGAATCCAGAAGCAGCGTGATTTGATCATTTTTCTTCGTTTGAGTGAAAATCCTGGGAGCAGAGTTTTGGATGAGGTGGAGACGAGAGAGGAAATTTTGTCAGAAAATAGTGAAAAAAAGAAAAAGAAAAAAGAAAGGCTCATCACAACTTCCTAGAGCCTTTTACCCAACAAAGAAGCCAAAGAAATGTGACAGGTTTTGCACATTTGAAAGGCTAGAAGCAGTGAATGTTTGGCATCATTTTCTGTTCATTGAAAAATTTACAAATTCCATATTTTCACTTAGACATAAATTGTTGAATTCAGGCAAAGCAATACACTAAAACAGCCCAACAGTCTCTATAGATGTGGGTAAAGTGCTAAAGAGAAACAAACAGCCTTATTCACATTACCTTGAGTTAATAAAGTCAGTAATATTAACGATATTTATGCAGGTTTCATGTGTTTTATTTCAAATTCTCTTATAGTAGGGTGACTAAAACTGCAACAAGTAATATGAAATGATCAAACAGGTGCATAATTTTGTTCTGACTTTATGAAATGAAGATGTATACTGTACCAGACTAAGTATTTATCACGGTGAGATATACCAGAGCCATTATACAGAAAGGTCTTAATGATACGCAGCAAAAAGGGAAGCAAGCTGTTCACACCTCTCTTGCAAGAAGAGCAAAAGGATTCAAGATTAAGAACACAAGTTTTAGAATATAACACTTTGCTACTTGTATGTCTTTTAACACCTTTTTTTAAGTGCAAATTCAGTAGTCAGCTGTCAAAATGGCCAGTGGGGGAAAAAAAAAAATCTTAAGGTACTGTTGGCAGTGAAACTATCAGACTGCTGCATCTCTGACAAATGCTCGCTTCTCAAACTTTTCGAAATGTATTTTTTCCCTGACTAATATTATGAAACCTGGAGTAATGGTGCAGAAAGATTCAATGGAAACATCACAGTGAGACAGAGGTGTCATCCTTCAACGTCCACCAGCAAAATTAGTCTTCCAACCTCTATCCCGATATTGGCACTCAAGAGAATTGCTTGAGATATACCTAGGTGCTTTACATGGGTTAATGTAAATAGCTCAGTGACATTACTAAGTGGCACCTAAGGGAATGATGTAAAACAAGTAATTCCCATATATTCCTCAGGGGATGTCTTTGTTTAGAAAAACTCAATATGTCCCATAAACTGCGAGCAAAGAGTTGATCTTCAAGGTTAAATGAACAATCAGCTTTTATGTGAAGAACAATCGGCACTGAGCTGGTGAAGGAGGCAGTCTACACTCTCACCGGGGAAATTGTTCTTTCGAGGATCTAGTGGTGATTTAAGTGATTGGTGCGGCCTTATGTCTCTTCAGCAGCCGCAGCAGCAGCTGCTGTACTGCCTCACGTAAAAGCCCAGCTTGAGATCCAGGCCAGCACAGCAGCCAGGACGGTGAATATTCCACTATTGATTCTCACATCATCGCAGATTCAGTTGTAAATATAAAGACACTACACACACCCCCCCTCCCTGTATGCTCGCTTTGCCAGAGATGTGATCAGCCCAAGTGGGAGCTTAATGAACCCTGTCTCATGGTCGGCACTGAAGCCTGTTTTTCCAGGTACGCAGCAGGAAGATGATCAGCCCTTCCCTGATGCAGACAGGTCTGCCCTGAAGGGGGTCTTGAAACACTGGGCTAGCGCTGTATTAGCTCTGCGGTCAGACAGACTAGAGGCCACATTACAGGGCTCACATTGATTTGATCTAATCTGCTCCTGGCCTCCAGTCTGGCATGAATGAGTTCCCTGAAGGTTGAGTTGCTGCCACGCAAACGACCCTGGCACATTAAATCTGAGGTGTGTGCGGGCGGTCGGGGTAATGGATGAGCAGTTCAGCTGCAACTTGGTTTAGCACTCTATAAGCACTCATCAGAGCTCCCTCTACTCAACAGTGTGCCCTCAGCAGAGTACAAAAACAGGCACTGCCTATACAACTGGAGGCATCATCACCTCTGGTTTCAGCTTCATACCTTGACCACTTTGATACAAATTGCCTTTTTTATTCCTACATGTATAACTCAAAATACAAAGTCAGTAAAAAAAAAAAAATACCCAGAGCAGCAGAGAAAAACTGAACTCAACCAAAACCTATCCAGTGCTTAATTTGCAGACTTTTTTTTTTGGTGCTTAGGAGCTCAACAAATGTTACCATTTGAAGTTTTAAACCTTCTTTAGCTTGCAGTTAGAGGCCTCAGCACATTGAGAGCAAAGCCCATTATCTCGCTGTCTCTCTCCTACACAGAGGTTCTCCAACTTTACCCAGTAGTCTCTCACTTCCCGGCTCTGACAGCATTTAACTGTGATTAAGGAGTCAGAGTTCATGATGAGCTGCAGGCAAAAAAAACAGAGAGAAACAGCAGAAGAAAGTAGCATGTAGCATGAAAGCTTCAGCTTCTAGAGAGTGCGGCTAAATTGTCTGAGGTGATGAAGACCCCCTGTGGGTTGCGGTGCGTAGGCAGCGGATCCCACACATGTCTGAAACTAGAGAAGCTGCAATCCAGCCCATTAACTGGTGTGGCCTGGGTCAGCGAGCCTAACCAGGGGACACATATACTAGCCAGCTTGGACTCTCAGAGCTCATAATGCATAACAGTAGAAATGTGGATAACCTCACACACAGGGGAAGGTCCAATCCCAAGATGCTTGGTATAATCCCCTTGGCTGGAACAAAACGGATCATGTTGTGGGGTACCGGCAGATAGTAAACTTCTGAAGGTGATGTCCAAAGAATGGGCAGAGTGAGCCATCTTGGCGGTGCTGAGCTTTGAAGTGTGCTCATGAGTCTGCATGATCATGGGCTGGCTGCAACCGGATTAAAACCAAACAGCTTTCAGCAGCTGACTTCATTTAGAAGTTCTCCTGAACTTGGCCTCTTCAGCAAAATGTTTTGTGTTGAGGAGGAGTCTGTGCCACAGAAAGCTCCTCAAAGCTAAACTCCAAATGAGGGCCTGAGTCAAGCTTAAACAGCAGAACGTCTCTCACCATTCAAACGGCATCAGAGCGAAATACTTCATTTATTCAGCAGGATGCAACATTCAATTTGAATCACAGCCGGACTCTTGAAAAAGCTAGCCACTCGAGGTGGTTGGTCGCTTGTTTCTTTGCCAACTCAACCTGGGAAAACTACATCATTGCTACTGGAATATTTGGCACACAGCCTGACTTCACTCCCCGCTGCCAGAGTCAATCACTGTCGCATAACTATTATTAACGCACACTGTTGACACTTGAGGAAGAACTTAACTCATACAAAACATGATAGGGAAAAATGCTCTGGCCCCTGAGAGAATTTACTCCCTGCTTACTCTTTAGCAGAGCTTGTGGCAAAGTAAAGCAGCGTGACTCATTGTCTTGACGATTCTCCTTAGTTGCCTCATGAAAAGACTGCACCTCTGAGTTTCATATTGTCTGATTCTCGCTTTGTACCACTGGCTTTGTTATTTTTCTTCTTTTTTTTTCCACTCTCTTTTTTTTTACATTGACAGATCTGAATTTTCAAATTACACTCCATGACTGGAATTAATCTCGGCAATTCACTATTTCAAAATGTCATAAAGAGACAGGCTTTCTTTACAGATTTTTAAATGTTAAAATAAGTTTTTTTTTTTAAGGAACAATGAAACAATTCTGCCTACAATTTAGCTGACACTAGAATGTGTTATATTCTGTTCTTCAGTCAATATAAGTTATTTGTAATGGGAGTTATTCAATAAAAGCCCGACTCAACATTCAGCTATTCATCTCTGCTCCCTGACTCAATGACGCAGACTAATAGAGTGAAAAGCAGATAGGACTTGCTACCAGGGTCTAGAGGGAAAGTGATGATTGTTGTGTAAAGTGGTAAATTTGCATTGAGTGATAAATGTCTCTCAGCTTTGTTAAACTTGCGGCTGTAAAAGCTGCCAATAACCTACAAGACAGGCCCCACTGTCCCCTCCATGTTCTGCTGACACCTATTACACTGTTATTTATTAGACCTCAGAAAAACCCAGACACGACAAGTAAACAGTTTAGATACATCCCTGTGAGCTTGACAAATGAATTTCTAAATATACAGAAGAAACTGCCAATAGTCATGGGGGCAGTTCTGCTGAATTGGAATAACAGCGTGCTGCAGTTTGTGCTGTTGGGCGTGTCGTTTGTCCTGCCCTAATTCATCTTAGCCGAGCCCTTGTGTGTTCACATTCCCCTGGGGCAGAGAGCAGCAGAAGACCAAGCCCACAACACAACAACAAAACACAACACAAAGCAGAGACTCTCCGAACAGAGTTTGCTTCTTGGACAGTTCACTATAATGCACCATTTGCTCCCTCGTGATACCGCCCTGCAGTTGGATAAGCAGTAACAAGATCTGACTGTTGCCTATTTGCAACCACAAAACTAATGAGTGAATAACTTAATTCTTTTAGGGCTATGCATTACTGATTAAAACGACTACCTGGGTTGTTTATCCTCTAGAGGATCTGATCATTTGTTCAAGTTCTATTCAGGATGTGAACCTGGATCAATACGAGCCCTGCAGGTGCCAGCCGGCTCGTCTGCAGTGCAGTTCTAACTGGGTTAACCAGGCCCGTGGTTGACCAAGACAGACAAGGCCAGGTCATCGCACACTTTATTCTAAACAAGCACTTGAGAATAATACGACTGAAAAGAGCGGCGCCCTCTTTCTAATAAAACAGGCTATGCTGAGCATTAATGCAAGCAGCCTGTGAGATATGCTTTCGCCTCAGTGCAGTAAACCAGTCACTTGTTCAACAGAACCTGACATGGCTCATGAAAGCCTCTGGATCAGCAAATTGTTACACAGCCCAGTGCTCCTTCCAATTAATAATTTACCCTTCACCCCGTCCTGCAGAAAACAAACCGTTTGCTCTCTTGCCACAAGACAACAACAACAACAACAACAACAAAAAAAAAAAAGCAGAGCAGAAGTGGACGTTTATCTACACCAATACACAGTGACCAGAGTACAAATAAAGCCACGATTGGTCTGTGTCACAGACATAACACGCAGAAGTAGATCAGTCACGGGCAACGACGTAGCCGCTCAAAAAACAATGTCAACCCAATAAAACAACTGTTACCATGCTTAATTTGCACACATTGATTTCCTATTTTCAATTATTAATTCTAATTAGGGTGAAGTAGGATGTGCCATGGGGCAACAGGAGTCGATGTGAAGGGGTGTGGTGGAGATGTACGCACATATAATGCCAATAGGGGCAACCCCATCAGTGTCATGAGCGAGTCAAAGAATCCTCAGGGCAATATTTCATGAAGCTTGCACTGGTGATGCTAAAGCTGTGTGTGCCAAAAAAAAATCACATTTAGATACTTGTTTATGCACATCAGGTTAATTGTGGTGTAATTTTCACAATAAATCACACTGTCACAATTATTTCATGAGAAAGAAAATATTTAATATATTTAATAATATGTATTTAATAATACAACTTTATGGGCAACAGTGTATTTCTATTTAATGCTACCTTGTACTGTAACTCTGCTTACACTAACTCCACATGCTCTATATATACAAATGTTATGTGAAGCAGTTCAAATTAACTCGACTCACTACAACAATAAAAAAGTATTGCTTACATATTAATGCATCAATAATTGATAATCCAATAATATCATACGCTTACAGGGACCCACTCCGGAAAATTAGTACATTTATTTTTTATTCTCATATGTATGTATGAAATTAACTAAAACATCAGATCAAGATGAGACGAAGAAAACTTGGCATCATGGAAATCCTTCCTCTCAGGGCCTCTGAAGTACTCAGCTAGTGGTAAAACATCTCAGTGTGGTCTTTCACCTGCAGTGTCTTTTATTTTGAGTGTGAGGGGCTATTGTTGTGCCTCAGGTATCCTAATTAGAGAATTGCGTCTGACTTGATTTACATAAGTGGTCTTAATAAATGAGGCGCTAAACTAGAAAAAGCTGTAGCACATGCTGCTAATTAGTGTATGGTGTCACTTCTTCAGTTATTCAGTAACATGAACAAAAATTCAATGCAGTCTATTAACCAATTGTGATTAATGGTAAATATTACTATGTAAGCACTGTTTCTTGTGACACTGAACATATATTTCTCTCCAGACAAAGGAGGCAGAAGCAGTCGTAGGTGAGTCTAGGACTTAACATCAGGGGGTGCAAATAGATTTTTTAATCCAGATTTTTTAACATCAACATGACATTAATTATCTTTGTACATACCAGACTAATGTAGGTTACAAAAGCCGCTTTTTTTTCTGGTGATGCACAAAAAAAAAAAAAAAAAAATTAGCACTTGTGCAACATGTCACACACTATAGAGACAATATTTTATCATGCAGCCTGCCACTGTCAAGACAAACTCCTCAGAGTAGTACACTGCACAGTACATTTCAGTATCACAGATAACAATGACTCTTCCTCTGCCTTTTGACATTCCATATCCCACTTCAGCACTTCTCACTTCATGGTGCGACAATAACTCTCTCCACCTTAACATCTCAAAAACTAAAGAACTGCTCTTAAGCCTCGCCATAAAACACTGGTCCATTCATCCTCCCTGTCTCACCATCAAACGAGAGAAGGTAGGAGTAGGGATGCAACTGTTCTAGATTTTGACAATTATAACGCATTCATTTATTTCACAACATTATAGGTGTGCAAAACGTTTTAAAGGGACTGCATGTCATTTTGCTGAGCATTAAATGTATTAATGGTACAATGCTCCTTTCCCCCCTCTGCTGCTGTTGGTTTATGTCGCACTGAAAGCCCAACTCTTTACTCACCACTACTTCATTGATTGTAGGTGACAAAAACACTCCATGCAGCTCAGCCTTTACGGTTACAGAACCATGACATTTTAAAACGCCGTTAATAGTGACATTGGCTAAACGCTGCATCCGTAGGTAGAGGTGGTCTTTCACTTACCTTGGCATTACACTTACACAACCTCAGCTTCAATCAAGCATACCATGGACACATACAAGCACTGCCAACAGAGGCACAGCTGTCCGAAAATTAAATCACGTGTCTGTCACATCGTCTTCTCCTGTAGCATTATTAAACCACCTCTGTGTGGTGCCTTTTTTCCCCATATGCTTACAGTAAACTCTTAAAGATAACTCATTTAGCCAACAAACTCATTGGTATTCCCACCCCCCGGTTTATCCAATTGTGTCACCTCATGCTTTAAAACACTCACAATCACACATGACCCTGACCCAGACTCCAAAAGCACTTTGCCCCCGACTCCTTCTCAGTGCAGGTTCAGACTACCAATGTGTAGAAAGGCTTTACTCCTCCAAGCTTTAAATAAATAACCCCCTCTGAAGTTAATAGAAATCCATTCTGTGGATCTATCCATCCATCTATCTATCTGCACTTAACAGCAGTTAAATATAGATACTGTCCGTACAGCCCAGCTCATGAATATCACTTTAAAAAGATAAGTTGATTTTTTAATTTATTTAAGATTTTAAATTTCAGTGATTCCCTCTGATCTGTAGGTCAAATGTGAGCAATGATTATCAAAAGTCATCAGCTTATCAGCTTTTTTTTTTTACACGCATTCAAAAATATTATACATCTGATGAAGTCTTGGATGTCCACAGGAAGAGCTGAGATAGTCTAATGTAGATGACTGCTGCTACAGCACGTGCCATGACTTTCTTTACCTTATAGTAATAATTAAACACTTTTGTAACACCAAGTATTCAATCCTATTTAGGCTCCGATTGTAGCTATTAAAAATTGCCGCTTTAATCCTTCGAGAACAAACGTCAGCCTAAGTTCATGGCATTCAGTTGCGTTTCAAAACATCCACATACATTTCACTCATGCAGCATAATTCCAGTCACAGCTAACTATCACTATGCTCAGTATGTTGCAAACATATAGTTTTACCCTTTCTAACTCATGTGGTGAGCTGCCCACATTGATTGCTGTTGTTTGCTCTCATAATTACAACTGCAAACCGAACCTGTAGATTTATTTTGTCTTTGTTACAGACTCAAAATAGTCAATAGTTGGTTGGGCTGCAGGAGAGTATTGAGATGTTGTTGTTGTTGTTGTTTTCTAAGTGAAAACTTGAGCCTGAAATCCATCTGACACAAATTCAACAGCACAGCCAGTGAGGAGATTTAAAGAGGTTAGAATAGACCAAAGACACACAGGGGGAATGGTAGATATTTGGGATGAGAGAAACTTCTGCTCTTAAGTTTGTTGGATTACTGTAAATGTTATCCGGTTTAAAGCTCTTCGCAACATTGAAAGTTTCAAATCTTGGTTTCCATTTTGAAAAAGAAAGCGCTGAACACTCAAAAACTAAAAAAAAAAAAACCCCAAAACAAAATGCTTTAAACCACTTAGTGGAGCAATTGAATATATAACTTTGAAATAAAGTGTTTGGATCTTTACTAGTAATGAACATTAACACAATCTACTGTAGGTCCCGAAGTGCCTTGAGTACAACACACAGCTTAGAAATACTAGAAAAAATAGTTTCAAAAATATAAATGGAACAAAAACTAGTAATTTCCATTAAATAAGCTGATTGAAAATAAGCTGCAAATTTACAAAGAGAACAAATTAAAACTGAACTGAAATTGATTTCCAACAGTAAATTAAATAAAAGACTACAGAGAGGATGAGCTGATCAGCCATTAAAAGAAAATCAATCATTTGAAGATTAAGGTTGTCTCTGTCCATTTTGATAGCTATGCAGTCAGTAAAAAAAAAAGAAAGTATTAAAATTGGAGTCAAAGTGCACTGAAACCTATCGAACAACTCAGAGGGGGTGTATGAATGCGAATGTAGCCGGTGTTCTGTTTCTTTCTGTTTGTGCGCCTTTGACCACTCTCTCTCCGCGGAGTGTTTTGTAAGCAAACAGCGGCTGTCAGCTGTTTACTCAAACCAATGATTTTATGCGTCTTGCATGTCACAGAGTATGGATCTGTCTCTCACTGTAAACACAAACATGATTTAGTTTAAAGACGGACAATCAGGGAGCCCATCCACCTACCAAATTACCTCCAACAATACAGAAACACATACGCACACACAAACACAAGGATAATTGCTTTTTAATGATCTCACATTATGCAAATGCTCATCATGAAGCCATAAATCTTTTGAGGAGTTTCTACCTGCCTGACCAGCAGTATTGCCAACAGACTGACATATTACATCATAGGAGAAAAGTTATCTGTTCAATAAAATGCCTTACTGCTGCGCATTTAAATGATCTAAACTGTCAAAAAACAAGCCAAAAAAATACCTTAAATGTGTACTTTTAGCTCTCGCAAAACTACTGGCTGGATCGCTGATATTTATCTAAAAATGGGGGGAAAATGTGGTACAGCAAGTGTGTTTAATAACCAACAAAATTAGCACTGGATCCTGTGGAAAATATAAGTTTGAAAACCACAGCGGTGAGTAGTACTCAATTAGGTAAGAAGAGCAGAGGCACCAGATGGATAGATAGCACGGTACAGTATGAAAGGAGAGAAACAGGAAAACATCTCTCAGCCTTTGATTAACACAGAAAAACTGAAGATTAAGGGTTTTTCCTTTATACCATCATCTCTCCAGGATAATGCAAGACACTTTAGAGACTTCTCCCAAAAAGAGAGAAAAAAAAAAGGAAATCCTGGAGTTCATCTCAAATGAACTGCTGGCTCTGAAAGCTGGTGTTGTTCTTTCAGTCTCTGAAACTCACTAGGCCCATGAATTATTCTCCCCGATTCTCAAAGTCAAAGTGAAGTGAAAAGTATACAAGAGCAACTTAGGGAGTGTTGTGTGTGTGTGCAGAGAGAGAAAGAGAAAGAGAGAGAGAGAGAGAGAGAGAGAGAAAGAGTGTGTGAGAGTGACAAAAAAAGACAGAAAGAGAGAGGGAGAGAGATACTGTAGTTACGGCGGCTAAGAAATTAATCGAGCCATCTGGGAAGAGCAGGAGGCCCGACAGGAGCCTGTCAACATGGGGCATAAATCCTGAATCTCAGTCCTCAATGACGTTTACTGTGAGTGACGGAACAGCGTTTAAAATATTTAAAACAAGCACAACAATAGATTTAATCATCGGTCACTTCTGATTAAACTGAAGTTGTCTAGTTTAAGGACAAACAGAAGATACAAGAGAAAAAATTTCCATCCAAAACCTTATTTCAGAGTCAAGGCAAGGACCAGTGATATTGATCCATGGACCTTAAACCTCTTTTTGTTCTGTGGCGGAGGGCGATTTTGTTATTCATATTACAGTATGTATACGCCTGCAATGGAAGCGAGTCCTAGGAAACATGTCCCAGAATCATAATACAAGCTAGTGTTTAAAGTGCGAGGCTGACAGAATCACATGGTGTCAAGTTTCTTTGTAAATTTAATTTCTCGGGGGGGGGGGGGGGGGGGATTCATCACTCTGAGGATGCAGGAATGAGTAAGTCAGCATTTTCTGCCTTTTATCCAACTAAACTCGATTGAAAGGTCTAAATGAAGTGCATGTTACAGGACATGATGAACTCGTATAGGTTAACATTGCGTTGGCTGATGACATCTTTGCTTTGTGTAAAAAGACAATTTCATTGGCACTGACCTTGTTTTTGTTGTGTGTGTTTTTTTGGGGGGTATTTTTTTTTTCAGCTTTACAGCTAATTTTGGACCCGTTTCTGCACAACACAGATTGGATTCTCATGAATACATCCTTGTGTCTGCTAATAATTACATTTCCTCTAAAATTTCCTTTGATCCTTATCATCCAGATGCCCTTTTGTCGATGTTTAGATCCCAAGCTACATCTCTTTGTTCCATTTAGTACGCTCTAGCTATGCGATAGCGTCTCTTTGCGTTTTGTCCTTTTCCTTTTTCCTCTGTGGCAAAAGCCACAAATTTAATTGAATTTCTGGGCTTTTAATGTCTGCATTACTCTAATCAGAGAAGAGGAGAGTAGAGTTGTTTATCTCGACCTTGGTAGAATTAGCAGAGGGTATTGGTAGAGATGTTAATGCTTTAGGGAAAAAAAAAAACACAAACTATTCTGCATGATTGTAACCTGGGCTTGTATTGATCAGCTAGCCAAAGGTGCTTATAGACAAAAAGAAAGCGTATTCTGGTAACAAAATACTGTAAAGTCACTCTAAAGATACACAATACTGTGATTCACAGACAAAAGTAGTGACTTGTACATAAAACAATGCCCATCTAGACAAAAACTTTATTAAATTTATATGAGTTGACCTAGCTTCTTAGTATTTTCCTGTTTTGTGACTTTATATTATTAAGATGCTAGTGCTGGATGATTCATCAGTCACAGACAGTGAAAAGATAGGGTTGCCATTAAACTAAGGTGCAGCCATTCTACTATCTCACACAAACAACATGCAATATAACCTTCTGAGAGGGTGGCACGACTGCAGGCAAGGCAGAAAGCAATGGAATGCAAAATACAACCCCAAATACCCTGGGGCCCGGAGGCAAATTTGATTAAAAGTTTGTTTTTCTTCACTCTCAACAAACGGAGGAGCTCGTCGATGCGGCACTGACAGTTAATTGGACTTGGCAGGGCCATGAGTTCATTCGTCAGCATTGTGTGGGGCTTGCCTAGGAGGAGCAGGACAATCGATGTCCCTCAGGACGGCCTGTAATCACTGCAACACTCCAATGAAGTCCAGGGTTAAACATCAGGAGATTGCAGGTGCACCAGAGGATCTGAGAAAGACTGCTAATATGCTCCCACTCCCAAAGTAAACCAAGGACACTGCAACACAACACCCAGAGGACAGTGATGATCCCTAAGAACAGAATAACTCGTCAAGCTGTTATCCTGACCAAAATGATCATGGAACCAAGGTTCTGAGAGGTGACATGGGTGTCTATAAGAAATACATAAATACTTACAAAACGTTACAGAGACATTGTGTAACATTTGATGCTACACTGAACTGGATGAACAGCGCCTTTGCCATTCCCACTCCCCGTAATGGGCTATATTTTATGGAGAAAATAATTCTATTTTTCTCTCTGATGTCCTCCAGCTGGTGCGCATCAACTTTCTGTTAGCTAATGTTAGGGTTAGGTCAATTAGTTCACCCAGACTGTGAGCTCAAAGCAGCCAGGGAGCGTTAGTGTACCGCAGGTGTATTGGACCACCAAAAAGAGGATATTTTTAATCCCGGGTGAGTGGGCAACCAGGATCAGTAGAGGCAGAGCATTGCAGAGATGACACTGAGAGGACAATGGAGAGAGCTAAGAAGAAAAAAGGAGAGCGATCGAGCGAGAGGTCGCCAGGCCAAGACTAAAACTTTAGTTGTTGGCAAGAGCTTTGTGAAATAAAAGGCTGAAAGACAGACGCCAAGCTGGGCTTCTTGTTGTTGGACTATTATTAATATACTTATATTATTAATATAAGTAATATTAGCTATGTCTTGTGTCTATTTGTTGTTGTACCTGAGCTATTAGCAAAGTCAACTAATCATTAGTAATGCAGACATCTTAACAATGCAGATGTAGCTGTCGATATTTACGACTGCGGTATTGCACTGGGGCACTTTCTACATTATGTTGCTTTAAAGTTTAGTCTAGAGGTTAGTCGAATTGTTCCAACCTTAATTAATATATTTTTTTTCAGGTTTATTCCCAGTCTCCTCTCAGGAAAATGTAAATGATGCTATTTTGGTCATTTCAGGCATTTTTTTTGAGGTTAAACTCATCACAACAGGCCAAGTCGACATATTAGACGAACAGTTTGTTTTAAGGGATCACAAGCCAAAAAGGATGAGGACTAGTGGCCTAGATTTGGTGGTATCCAATCTGGTGGACAAGACTGTAAGATTATTAGGTTAGAACAGAAGGGAAAAAAAAATATTTCTCCTTCACAAATTCTGACTATTCTACAATCTTTCTCATTGCCACTGCTGGAGAGACTTCAGAAGACAAAACCAAGACGCATTTTCACGCCACGGCAGCTTAAATCAGGTGTGTGGAATTGATGTGGGTGGATGTCTACCACACGCCGAAGTGTAAAAAAGGTCATCAAAAGCAATGATTAATAAAAAAATCAGCTGAATCTTTGGAAACAAACTTCATAAACACGGCAATGGTCCACAAAATCAAGTGTGACTTATAGACTGTGAAATGATCCTAAAACAGCTTTGTTTTACATTAGTATTCAGGACATATCTTATCTCTCTAAACTGTTATCATAGCATTTCAGCTATTTTAGACACACTGACCTTCTCTTAAGGACAGAAGATAAGGTTTTTTAATGTCCTTATTAAATCAAGCCATCTATGCAGACTCTCGGAGCTGAGTAGTGTCGTCCAGGAGCTCTTCACACTGTCTCTCTGTCTCTCTCTTACTGACTAATAAGCATCACTGTGATAATGACCAGGGGGACTGGATGTTGTGTCTGCACTATTCAAAATGATTGTATCATCCTAACCATCACCACAATATGCCGTGATATCCACCTGCTCTTTGCGGTGCTGAGGTTATATGCATGGAAAGTAAGCATGCACACACACACACACACACATACACACACACACACACACACTTTAGGCACTCTCCCAAAGGTAATGGAGCGGTGAGCTCTTGGGGAACAATAAATCCTGGTTAATGGGATGATACAAAAAATCTTCAGAGCAAAGTCAATCTGCATACTGGGCCAATGAGGCTTATATGTACAGAAATGTTAGAAAGATATGTATGTATGTGTATGTGTGTGTGTGTGTGTGTGTGTGTGTGTGTCAACTAGTTGATGAATGACACTAATACAAAAACCTCTTCAAAAAAGATGGTCGCTATCAGTAAGAATATTTGAATAATATTTAATTCATGATCACCACAAATCTGTGTGTGTGTGTGTCATCGGCAGTGAAAAAAAAGCTACAGTCAGCTATGGCGTGCGTGCCACAATTCATTCGATGGACTCGCCATCAGTCAGTTGAAGTCACGGCACAGTGATTTACACCACACATAAGTCACACGAGTCACAAAGAGACATGCAGGCAAAGATCTGAGGGGCATGCTGCCACATCTCAAAACATCTCTGTCAGAGCTTCAGCGGTGACAAACACACAGTTCAGTTTGTTTTTTGTTTACCAGGCAAAAAGCTCAACCCAAACCAACAAAATGTGTGTGTGTGTGTGTGTGTGTGTGAAGTCCCTTCTAACTTACCTAACTTGCACCTTTAAAGCAACACTGCTTAGAGATTGGCATTTTTTATATTTAGTGAGTGCATCACCCCGTCATTATTACGGACAGTTGTGCGCATCTATTTGTTATGATCACATTACTTACGATCAAAAACCATTGAGTCGACAACTTTGCTAACAGCCGAACATCAAGAAAGTGCAACAGCACAAGACAAAGCAGCCAGCTAATATTACTTAGTAGATCAACAGCAAGAAGCCCACCTCGGTGTCAGCAACAAAGGCTCTGCTCCCTGTCAGAATTAGCACGCGACTGAAAACTTCCTCTTCCTGGTAGTCCAAGATGCTTGTGGTTCAAACACCAACACTACTCTGAGCTCACACATACAGTAGCTTACAAACTGAGCTAACGTTAGCTAACAGCGGCTACAGTTTGCAGCTGTTTACCTATGCAAGATTTGAGGCGGAGCAACATCAGAGTGAAAGCAAAAGACATTTTCTAAATAAGTAATAAGTAAAATATAATGACTGGACCTGGAGCACAAAGTCACATGGTGCAGAAACAGACCACAGAGTGGGAGTGACAACATGTGTTGCTTTAAAACCTAATAAATGTCTTGGCTAGTAAAGACTTTGGTCGCTAGAAAACATCTGTCCAATCAAAAACAATCCAGAGTGTAGACAGGAGGTAACAACTATTTCAGGAGTCAAACAGTGTGATCAACTTAAAGGTGCCCTGTTGTTTATATTCAGTGTTAATCGCCAAAACACATTGTGCTATTCTATTATGTTTTTTAGGCCTTGGGGTCTTACAAACCATAGAATTGTAATTGTATTGCTTTTCCCATAAAGCCTTTGCCAAACTGATTTTTAAAACATCTTAAATCATACATTGTTTCCTTCCACATTTACAAGCCTGCAGTCTTCTTCACTTTCTTTGTTGGCACATCGCTGTTTGTTACTGCCACCGATTGTCAATCAGAAATCTTCATTTCATCTTCATTCAAAAGAAAATGAAATGAAATCTCCCTTTTTTTTTTGTTTTGTTTTTTGTTTGTTTGTTTTATGTCCTTGCTTGCACCTTATTGAGGTACAAGGTTATCACTATTATTATTTTACTATCGCTTAGTTGTTACAGTCAATTCTGTACTGTCTCTATTGTCCTTAATGAGTTGTGCTTTTGGTTGTAACTTGTATTCTTGCTCAATAAAAAAACATTTGATCACAAAAAAAGAAATCTTCATTTGCCTCTATCAAATAAAGCTCAAATCAAAAAAAGCCAAATAAACATCTTTAAAAAAACTCGACGGGGACGGTTAGCTCGTAGGTAGAGTGCATGCCCCCTGTACAGTGGCTCAGTCCTCACTGCAGCAGCCCAGGGTTTGAGTCCAACCTGTGGCCATTTGCTGCATGTCATCCTCCCTCTCTCTCCCCACTTCCCCATCACTCTTTAACTGCCACTATACAATAAAGGTTAAAAAAACATTCAAGACTTTGTTGTATGTTCAAACATGGAGAAATATGCAGTTTGTTGTTTGTCGATGTGTATTGTCTGTGCGTGTCTGTGTATTACCTTTCACTCTTCAGTACTCGTGCTACATTTCCTAAAAAATGTTAGCTTTGTCAGTTTGTTCAGTGAGTCACGTAACCATTGCATCTTTAATTGTTTGTTTAAATATTTTATAGCAAATATCTACTTAAGAATACGTTTTTGTGATGCATTTTTACTTAGTCAAGCATGAGGCTGTGTTCAGACTGACCAGTGAGAAAAAAATGCAGTCCTCATTCATTTCAGTATGACCAGTCAGGCACTGCAGTTGTAAAATCCTGTCTCAGAGTATTATAAACTGCTGTGCAGAGTTTTGCTGTCTAATAAGCCTTTAAACTCATGGATATTTTACTCGGGTTACTCAAACTGGACCTCCTGAACTGCATTTGATTGTCTCACCATTACCTTAAACAATACATCCCTTCAAACACAGCCCCTTACATTGTTTTGTAGGGCTGTTGCAGCCGTGGCTCAGCAGGTAGAGTGGGTTGTCTACTCGTTAGATGATCAGTGGTTCAATCCCTGGCTCCTCCAGTCTGCTTGTCAAAGCGTACTTAACCCCCAAACTTAACAACTGCTCCAGTGTGTGAATGTGTGTGAATAATTAGCTTCCTGCCTGATGAGCAGATAGCACCTTGTATGGCAGCCAATGCCATCAGAGTATGAATGGGTGACTGAGATATGTCGTGTAAAAGCGCCTTCAAGATGACTCGAAAGGCAGTGCAGTCCATTTACCATCTTCAGTCTGAAGGCTGTCTACGATGTGTGAACTAGGTTAGGATTGAATTTAAGAAAAACTGGTACAACTGGCTCCGGTTCATCAGTACGATACGGAGTCAAGAAAGAGGTGATATCTCTATGAGCGCGAACTCTGTACTGTGGAGAAAATAAATAACACTGTCACATGCTCGGCAGTATATAAACTGGCTGCAACGCTCCCCGGGAGCCCAGTGTACTATACAAAAACAAAGCTCTGTCAAGGCAGGAGGGCTTCATGGATACACTCACACAGAAACACACATACAGTGTTCCACGAGGCACTATAGATCGGTCCATCTCCTGTCCCTCCGAGAAATACCATTGCCTGGGCGCTTTGATCTACCAAAATGAATGAGGCAGTCGGCATCGACTGTTACGAGCAGCAAGGAACCCCTTTCAGAACGATAGTTAGAATATTTATAGTTCTCCCAAAATGTCTTTCCTTACATGGTTGCGTAATGAGGAATTCAATTGATTTAGACTTCTTTTTTAAAAGGTGGTGTGGAGATCCAATCTGACATCTCCAGTTTTTTTGTTGACACAAGGCCATCATCTCAAATAAAAGTGACTTGTTGCTTTTATACTGAGGCAGCCATTCAAAAGGCACGCACACATATAAACATGCACAAATACTGAATGCTCTATCTGTAAGATTAATGAAGAGAGACAGAGAGTTTTGAGAGAAAAGTATAGGGACATTTGGAGTGATGCGTTGATGTGCATCTCTGTCCCGTTCAGTGTAATTCACAGTCTCTTGGTTCTTTGACAGCGATGCATGTCAATGTCCTGCTGCTGTGGGATTGGAGAGGAACCATCTGGCACAGATGCACTTCGGAGAATAATGTGTAAATACTGTCGACGGGTGCCAGAGGGAGTCCTCACAAGGGTGATTTTCAAGCCAAAGTGATGTTTAACTGCACATTTTTGGTCTGGTTACTCATTAATGTGACGCCTGCACTGGTTGAAACAATGTCATCTACAATGAAATAACCTAACAAAGCGAAGGGAAATATCTCTTCATGACCCAGGCCAAGTTCTCACTTCAACGCAATGAGGTCAGTATCTAATAAAAATCAATCACTGATTCAAAACGATTTAATAATGAATAATCTTACGGTTTTAGTTGACAATTACCATAAAATAAGTAGCATGGTAGCCTGTACCCTGTCTGGTGCAATATCCCATAAGCAAGTGTTCATAGGCCACATTCATCAATTAACCATGTGTATAGCAGCCGCAGCAGTGGCTGCCTTCCCATTTGAATACATTAGGGAGGAATATGTTACCTCATGGACCACGGCTGACCAACTGCATTAGATTTGGCTATTAAGTGTGATAGATTTCCTCTTAGAACACAAAGGATGCTTTGTGGTTAACAAAGCTAAACTACTCCTCGGACTTTCTAGGTACTTATCTTGGTAGCATTGACTTTTTGAACGTCTCCACTAGTGGGTGAACATTTCCACCACCAATAAGGTAAAGCGAACTTTAAGGAGGCATCGAGAAGAAACACTAAAAGCTCCATATTTATGCACATTTCTTCTCCCTGAGCACCGGGAACATATCATTATCCAACTGAAGCACATGAAATCAATGACAGTGCTTCATTGCACCTAATATTTTACAAGTGACGGCAGTCATAGCTAAATATACCTTCTACATACAACATCTATCTTTATCATTCTCTTTATTTGAAGGCTGTTATTACCGTAGCATATAGTGACCCCCGTGTGACAGACTCATCAAAAGGGATTAATCATGAGCGGTGAAAGGTACACAATCATGGGAGCCAAATGACTGGGTCATTTCTTAGCAACTTTAGAAGAAAAAAGTCTACTTCAAACCCAAGAAACTCATAAGATTCTGAAAAAAAAATGATATGGTTTTTATTCAATAAACTCATAATATTCTACAAAGATTTGATTTTCCATTTCATCTCATACTGTGCTGTTCTTTTTACAGCAACATATACTATATTTGTTGCAGACTACAACCCATAATATCACTACTTTCGCAAAAATCTAGTACTATACTTCAGTAGACTAAAATTACTAAAGACATACTGTTCAGTCCCATAAGCAGAGCTCCATCTATCTGAATTGCCTTTGCTGAAATTGCTGCTGTCTCTGTTTTATTGAGTCTAATATTTTTTCATCCGTTTTTTTTTTTTATTTACATGGTGTAAAACCCTGCTGAGAATAGTGTTGTTTTTTCAAGACCCTACTGGCACAAACAAAGTACACACAATGGCACAAGAAGGCAAACACAGTACATTTCAATATAAAACGAGATGAAGTCAAAGCAAGAGAAAACACAAACACAACAGAGGAAAAACTGATGAAAAATAATCCCCAAACATTAAAAAGTACATCTCAGCACACTGTTTTAATGCCCCGAGCTGTTAAATGAAAAAGTAAAAACTAATTTCATGACATGTGATCAGACCATGTTCCACAAACACAACACACAGCACCAACCAACAACGGCAATTAATCTTTCATCAGTCTTTCGGGAAAACACAACCTCAGCTCCGAATGCTCCAAATCCACATGTGATAAATATGGAACAAGACAGCGTTTGCAGACAACAGTCAACAGCAAACATCCTATTTTGTTTGTTTTATCTGTAGTCCACATCTACCCTTGTGCCCTTGAGATGAGTCTCAGACACCCCAGGACTTGAGGCAGGTCACAGAGCAAGTCTGGTCTCAGTGGGATTGCTGCCTCAGGCCAGGGAAGAGGATGAAATGTTTTCTGGCTACAGCAGGTGGACAACAGCGGGTGTAAAACAGGCAGTATCTTTCTTCAGCCTTCACCACTGCTCCCAACACAACTTACTGAATCTCTCCCACCTTATCGCCTTCTCTTTTCTGGCAACAAACAGTCCAACTCTTTATTTTCACCACCTGACCCATATACAAAACTGCTTCCTGGTGGGTGCTGCTCCAGAAACGAGGTCCAAGCCTTTGATCCAGCTCCAGATCACTGGCTGAAAGGCTGTCACTTCAGCTTTAGGCCGCTCAGCATCCCACGGCAGCTCTTCATCTCCAAGCCTGGGCGACACACTTTTTATCATATTCATACATCCTTCATCATGTGACCACCTCATTCTGCCCTCTCACCAGCTATCATGTCAGGGAATTGGCTTTTATGTGAGCACAAATACCTCAACTCAAATATAATGCCTGTAAAATAAACAGCAAATAAACCACGGCGCTGATTGTGTTGGAACTGTGCTTTTCAGCCCATGTGAGCCATAATATGATGCTGCATTCACTTCCACGAAGACTTACTAAAGCTAACATCACCGATTTGAGCTGGGGAAAGTAAAATTTACAGTGAAAGACAAAAAAAAAACATGCTGAACCATTTACACGAAGGAAAAAGAGGGCAGATTTAATTTAAAAATTGGCACGCATTCCTCATTTCTACAGATGAAAGCTCGTAAATGAAAAAGCCTGGAATCAAGCCTGGTATGGAAATCTAAAGTTATGAATAATGCCTCTATCTCAATCATCAAGTCTGTTTTAATAAGGTGAATTAGCCCAGCACCTGCAGGCTTGCAAGGCACACACGGCTGCACTCCTAACCAACCAAGAGTGGGACAAGAGTCTCTGGGGGCCCTGAACCTCACATTCTCCCTATTGGACCCTTAACGGTCTGTAGGAGTGAGCAGTGGCAAACAGCTCAGGCTTGTCATTTATGTCCATGAATCCACCTCCACTGGGCCGTGCTGCAGCAGGAGCAGCTGATTTACACAGAGTTGCTAATCAGGAAATGGCTCTCTTGCTAATGAAAACTCATAGATCTATACAATAACACTGCTGATATGATTTTAGCTCCCATTACTCATTCCTAAATATGCAATAAGGAATAAAAGTTAAATGCTACAGAGAAGCAGACAGTTGAAGTTAAGAATTTGGGGTCAGGAATGTCGACACAGAAAATGTTGACCGGGTCATGGCTATCTGGAAAAAAAGAGCCTCTGCCTCTGCAGAGATAAATATCACAAAGGAGTAAATAGATTTTTTTTCCTGGTTGGCCTAAGTGATGCTCCAGCATTTAGCTGATTGCAGGGTGGATATGCCTAACTCCACTTTCCCATTGCTCCTGGAGCCCAGCTCTGAGAGCTGTGAGGAAACCCGAGTTGTAAACAGAAAGGCCAGCACAATGGTTTGTTTCAGCTTGGCATTGATTCATCATTCCACTGAACAAGTCATAGGCACCAGTCTAATCATGATTAAGACCATAACAGAGAGCTCGGTAGACACAGGGGGGGATGCAACCATCCATCCATCCGCTATATTCATCAAGCAAATCACTTCCACTTCCAGCAAATGAAAATGAATTCATTGTGACTTACCTGTTCCATTGGCTGTGTTTGCTAAGAAGAGAGGATACAAAGCTAAGCAGCTTTGAGATAGACGCACATTGAGGCAAAACAGTTGTAGGATTCAGTAAATTCTTATGGACTAACTGGCTGTGAAAGCCATTTAGGAATAAATGAGTCTTAAGTGACTGAATGCAGGTTTAGGAGTAAAGTGCACTCACCACTAGAGCAGTCCAGTCCGCCCCATCCTGGCTCACACTGGCATGTATCAGGAGACACACAGCGGCCGTGGACACACTCCTCTGTACAAAGAGCTGAGACACACAGAGATGTTCCCTCATCAGTGTAGTGTATAATTGAGTTAACACACACAAGCAAAGTGTAAAACATCATTAAACCACCAATAAACAGCATAATGAAAAGCACCAAGATAACAGCTGAAAGAAAATGGGCCATAAAATTGGACACTCAATATCTCCCTAATGCCATCAAGGGACTAAATCTTAACCATGGCACTCATATTTAACATCCATCTCCACAACTTGACACAGGGCTAAATGATTTTTTTAGTAGATTGAGTCTTTGGTCAACATCTCTGTCTAGCACATGGCTTTACTTCCCGCAATGAGCTGTTATCAGCAGGCGGAGCCACGAAGGAACAAGCTGTAAATCCCTTCTAATTTGATCAGCTAGTGCTTTGTCATATAGTGATGCTTTAATGTAGCAGGTCCGGGCACTGCAGTGTTTACTAAGCGTGCAGTTTTCTTGATCATTCATATTGAGCAACACAGCACCCAATTGATTGGGTCGACATCAGTATGCCTGGGAGCATGCTCACAAGAGTTTGAGAGGTTTGGTTCAGCTGGATAATAAAGTGACCTACATGGAGGTTTTTTTTGCCACAGTGCCAGTTTTTTGTATGTGTATGAAGCCAAGAAAGAAAAGCCTAAAAAAAATAAGCACTTAGAGCATGAATAAATCTGTGGCAGCCAAGGTCATGTGGGCAGCGGGGTTAAGACAGACAGGCTCTTATCTGAGGAATGAGACAGTCAGGCCAATACGAAGAGAGAGAAACCCCGCCTGATGGGAATCAGCAGTCCACTAACACGGCCTGTGGAGGGATGATACACAGTCCAAGGGCAGCAGAACAGACAGCCTTAACTGATCAGACCTCATCCAAAACTTCATCCAAGTTCTGGTTCTTTTGTTCTCTATTTTGTCTTGTTTATGATCAAAAGTGCAAAAGGGGCAGCAGGACAGCATCTGTGTGTTTTTTTTTTTAAAAACAATATAAGCCCTCGGGCAATTTTGCAGCTCTGTGTTCAACACTATGGCGCTCATCCTGCAGGCAGAGAGGTCAGCAAAGAGCTGGATGCATGCCTGAACAGTGCTACTATAGATTATCACTCAATCAGGCTTCGATTAGGATCCACCGCCTGCGGAAGAGGTGCAGCAGAAGAGGAGAAAGAGTAGTGAATCCCAAACACCCAGGAGCCTGCACTAATCACAGAAATGCTCCCAAGGCAAAAATGGTAAACCAGAGATTGAAAGATGATTTAGGGCAGGTTTCTGAGCATCAGTAGTCTAGCAGGGGAAAAAAAAATGTCTAATTACAGTAAGACAGCGGAAAGAAAAGGAGGCTTCAATGTTTGTGCTGACGAAGGTGAGAAATTGACTACATGTAATCAATGAGTCTGCCGTATGTATTCGTGTAAGTATTCAAACAGAAGAGGAGACGAATTCAATGTCACCACGATGAGTTGGTTTCGTTTACTTTCAATCAGCAAATTCTGATCAGCAAGAACAGGGAAATGCAAATGTGTCACATCCCTTAGAAAAAAAAAAAAAGAAATATGGAAATGAAGTTTTGAATATGGGAGAAAGGATAAAGCACTCCCTTCTCCTGAGATCTGAACCGGTGTACTGAAGGGATGGCATAATAAAGTAGGAGGTAGGTCTTTCATTTTAATTGAAATTCATGAATCACTCTGCTTAACTCATGTCTAAGGAATCTGTTGGAAAATTGAGTCTTTCATCTAGATAAAAGGCTAATCTAACTCATTATGCAGAGGTGTTATCAGAACGAGGAACAATGGAACTAATTGGTGATTGTCATGCAGTGTTAATAAATTAAATATTCTTGCCCAGTCATACTACAATCTTTTAAAATGTCTGATAAAATACATCTGTATAGTCTCAAGTCTGACTGCATTATTCTCCCTGTGTTCGGAGAGCTTTGCTGCAGTGAGGAACAGTACGGAACAATTCAGTTTGTTTAGGATTTCTGTAAAGGTGGTGTTTTGTAGAACACCGGTAGTGAAAGTAAAGTGAAAGAAACAGAAATGTGGAACATTGTGATATAGCTGATAGATAAATCAATCCAAAAGATATGCCTACAGAACATATCAAACAACGCTCTCCGAAGCTTCTTCCACATGCCTCTGTCTAACACAGCAATGATTTATTTTAAAACCATGTCTTTGAAGCCTTAAAAAATGCAACAAAGTCAAAATGAAATCAAAGGCACCGAATTCCTTTCTGGAGAAAAAAAATCTCATCATCTTCCTGATCATCAAAACCCAAATGTGAAATGTGCTAACGTATTTCTGCCTGAAACTTTATCAAGACCTAACTAATTTTGCCGCCAAAGTAATTCATAGAATTATATTGCACCACTGGACAGGCGAGAGTCATGCAGGAGTCATCTGGCCTAAATGTTCTGCAAAAAAAAAAAAAAAGTGGGACTCATAGCCCTGCAGAGTCTGTCAGCTTCTGAAGATATTAGGAGCTGTTGTCATTAGCGAGTTCCCCTGACTTCCTGGTTCACAACTGTAATAATCATGCTTATTAGGAGGGAAATGAGCTCCTCACATCGTCTACATGGGCTAGTTACAGATTAAGGTAATGACACCAGATCAAAGGTCACAGAATTAATAAAGAACTCAAGTCAGAAACTTTGAGCACTAATTAAAGAGTAACAGATCAAAGTTCAACTTATGGTGGAGAGCTTTGAGAAAATGAAACAATCATTTCCAAAAGACATGATGAAATAAAAGAAAAAAACATCCTTGAAGATATTGTTGTCCATTTAGTGTCAGAAGTTTTTTTTTTTTTTTTCCTGATAGTGATCATTTTGGTTCATCCAAGGTCTACACATCCCTAGATTCATTTAACTGCCTCTCATTGAAGCTGATGTAAGTGTTGATATGGCGCCATGACAAAAATAAAGAGCAGGCAGGATTAAAAGCCAAATACTCTTAAAGCATTTGTGACTTTTAATGAAGCAGACATCATGGAAAAATCCACAGAAAACTAACAATAAAAAAAAGTGTCTCGAAATGGACAACTTGAGTTAATTTGGGGTCAATATACTCTATAATGCCCCCTTTTGTCACTGCATGCAAAACAGCTTGGGGAGTACAAATCTCTTAATCCTGGTAGTGAGAGTGCTAGGATTAAAAGGGGTGAAACAGTTTGCAATGGCAGCAGAAAGCAAAACTGCCCTCTCGGCCCCTATCAACTCAGCCTTCCCACTTCACCTGAAAAAGGGTTAAAGGGGAGGGTGGCTGGCGTTGGTGGAGTTTTTTCGCTCTCAGCCTGACATAATATCAAAAGAAAAGCATACAAAGGGGAAAGGCAGATTTGAGATGCATCTCCACCGTTCGCAGATTCACCGAGTTCACACCCTGAAAAGACTGTTAATGAACAAATAGCTCCATTGACAGTCAAATGGTTAATGAATACATTATTGATCAATCTGCGCCTCCCTCCTCAAGACCCCCGGATAATCACACAGCTCTTTTCTTTGCTGGCTGGCTTCCCGGTGCTCTGCTACCCTGAGGCTAGCAGAGCCTAGACAAGGACACGCTCGGCTGTGGTCAAAGAGCATACCCACATGACTGGAGTCACTGTATCAGTAACTCCCCCATGTTGCAAAAGATCTAGGAAAATATTAAAGTGCGATTCTCATCTTATTTAAAGGGAATAAAACATTAGGTAAGGCGAGAATATCAAAAAACGTAACCCTCAGAAGCTATATGTTCTGTCTTTATTTGGCCAACACGCAAAAATATTCAGTTTGATGTGTGTGAATAAAAATAGAAATCAATGACCATTAATGAAGCTGCAGAAATGACAGTGAAGGATTGTTATCAGCATATTGCTATAGTCCAATTTTAACGGCTGCTACTCTTTTTATGTTATTGAATTCTGGTTTTATGGTGGGTGCTATACCTACTCAGTCTGTAACCAGGACTCTCTTGGCTCGTTAATTTTTCTCATTGTTATACAACTTCGATGAAATTACTCTTGCTGGAAGAGTAAAGCAGCCTAGGCTGTTAAATACTGTGCCTTTGTGTTAAATCATGCTCAATCATCTTAGACTGAGTAAATTCACATGGATGGTGACATTTTAACACCGGCGGTTGTGGTGCTGTGTTATTGGGTGTTTGTGATAAAGAGGATCACACTAAAGTGGAGGCGACGGAGGCAGGCGGGGTGTCAGCGAGCCACCTACACTAACGAACAATCATATTGCCTCTTTTCCTCCAAATGTCTAGCAGACATAACGTGAAATGTCATCATGGAGGATAAAGGAGTTTAATAAAGGATACTCACGAACGCACAAGTCTCCGCTTTCAAAGTAACCAGGGCAACACTGTGAGCGGCGCCTATACATGGTCCTTACTCCCCGCCGGTAAGCCGTCTTATAGCTGATCCTGTAAAAACAGACACCCAGAGACGGTTACGTGATGTGAAGAGTGACCCTTTCTGAAGGGCAGAAAAACATACAAAGTAAAAGTCAGTTGCACCACGACCTTCTGTTGTTCAAGTTCCACAAGAAAAAAAAAAAATCAAGCCTTCGTAATTTTGTACAAAACACAACATAAAAATCAGTATTTTGGGGGCGACTCTGTGTACTTATTTAGTTGGATGCCCACTATAAACCTTAATAGAGTAATTAAAACATTTACTGTGAGATGATTACAGTCAGAGGCATCCTGGCTCTGAACACTTCACTGTCCGCCACATTAACAAGGACATTTACTGTGGCATAGACTTGGCTCTGATTTTGGGGGACAGTAAAGGGCGAGTCCCAGATGAAATAAATATGAGGATAAAAAAAAGGAGACTGTTCCCGAACTTACCTGTGCCTTGTGCATTTAAACCAGTTGAGGATGTCTGTGCATCTGGTGTAGTAGATTTGATCAAATGGGTGAGCGTAGGACTCCTGGACAGTCACAGCGTAGCTAAAAGACAGAAATGTTAAGGCGCCTGAGGTGGAAAGAAGCAATGTACTTGAGTGGAGGTAATTTTGGGGTAATTTTACTTGACTTGACTGCAGCTCCACTACGTGTCAGAGGGAAAATAGTGTAATTTTTGTGCCACTACATGTATCAGACAGCTGTTTCAGATGAAGATATCACATTAAAGAAAAACGTGATAAGCTAATTAATTCCCAAACTTCTGAGTTGTGACCTTTACCAAAGAATGCAATGTTTGGATGGGGCCTTGTCTATGGGCGTATGAGTTGTTAGCAGTTAAAACAAAGAGATATTTCCCCACTAAACTTTCAGATGATTTTTTACTTAAATAACTGTTTGAGGCCCAAAATAGTCAAGGTATTTTCTTTCCTACCCCATTCATCTTCTCAGATTTATCATGTGGCACCTCCGTGGCTGTGAAGTGAAGCCAATGCCAAAGTGCCAAAAACCGCAGTTCCCTAAAGGCCACTTGAGGCTGGCTACTGGACAAGTCCATTTCCATAAGTGTCCATGTTAAAATGTCCAACTTCACAGCAGAAATAAACATGTTTACAGCCTGGTACAAAAACCAGCTAATTTAGTCATTTATGACAACTGTACTGAGGCCAAATTTCTATTTATCTCACCTGTTCAAATTATATTAAGGCTTAAAGTTATGCATGATTAACAGCGTGGCTGCTTTCATTGACCGGTGGGTGCTGTTACAGATGGCTAATTTGAGCACCCACGTGTCATTCAGCTCCACACACGATCTACGTTTTTGTCCATCTTAAGATTTGTCGGGAGGTGGCAGAGTCAGCACTAGAGGACTGATGGCGGCAGCCAGAGTGACCACACTCAAACTTCTCAACAGCACTTCAGAAACCTATGGGTGACGTCTTGGATACAACGTCCATATTTTATACTGTCTATGGGCTCAACCCAACAAGATTTGGAACCAGTGGTCTAAACTATTTAACTCGCAGCAGTATATAAAGTAGTTAAAATGAGCCTTACTATCTACAACAATAAAATACCACTGACACATTGATTGATCAAATAGTTTTACTTTAATATTTACTTACTTAAATAGTTCACTATAATACTCTGATGATAACATACTTGCATATGGTCCTTTTACTTATATTTTTACGTTGTTGTACTGGTTCTTTTACTGAAGTAATGGATCTAAATAATGGTTGGAACACAGATTTTCATGTTCCTTGTAAATGGAAAAAAAACAATAACAGCACTGAGGTCTTGTCACTGGATACGGTCCAAATAAAAGTAATAAAATAACTTTGATCTGCAAAGAAAGGACTGCAAAATAAAGGAGCTTTTAGGTGATTCATATTTGTGCAGCCAGGGGCCGTCTGAGGATATTGGAGGACCTCAAAGCCATGAACACAGCTCACTTAAGGAATTCATTTCGATGCCAACAAGGTGGAACCACGATCCCTAAGTACCCTCACCTTGGTCAGGCAATGATCCAGATAATATATCTTCACAGCTTTCTTTCCTCCCCTTTGCATTGAGGATAGAAATTATTCCTGCTTATTTCTCATAAGTGACACTGCCCAGCACAACTAATAATTATTCAGGCTCTATGGCTGTCATGATTGATTGGGATGAGAGTACACTGATCAATTTGCCTGCGTATTTCATTTGAAGCTGCAGCTCCTCCCATCTCTCAGAGCTTGGCGACTTGAGCTGTGTGAGATCAATACTGCTGTATGGACTTTGAGAATAGATCTGGAACTTTAGCTAAGAGCGCGTACAGCAGGTGTACTAAAAAAGTTCCAGGATCGACAATGTCAGTCCCGAGAGCTGGGGCTGCTAAACTACAGCAGAGTCTCTTTCAAATCTAAAATTCAATGTACTCTGGTAAACACAAGAGGATAATGCTCACCTCTCCCAATGGCTGCAGACATTGGGGTCATCCGGGTTCAGACTCCATACACTAGCGGTCAAGCCCAGAACAAGCAGCAGGGCCAGCAGGGCAGCAGATGACCCCATTCTTCACTCTAAAGGGGGGACAGGGAAGAAAGATAGATGGTTATGCTCACTTCTCATAGAGGCCTATTTGTACTGAGTGCTGAGTGGGGCAGCTCCAGTAATGTAATCACCTTTGAAGTAGCCTCGTTTTTGAAATAGGATTGTCAGAACACATGGCCATACTTGTTTAAAGGAATAGTTTGACATCTTGCCAGGAATAACATGACAAAAATGACTCAACACTCTCATAAATGTATAGTAAATATAAAGCTTATTAGATTAGCTTAGCATAAAGGCTGGAATTGGCCCTTTTCAAAGGTAGCAAATCCACCTATCAACACCTCTAAACCTCACTAGATCGTTTGTTTAATCTATTGCAAATAACAGTGTAAAAATGACTTTAATAAGTTGTGGTTTTGATAGGGATTACAGTATGTGCGGACTAGTTGGGTATTTTCCTACTGAGAAAGTGAATTAGGGCAAAGGCAAGACCCTGTGAGTTGAAATGTTTAAACTTAAATGAAAGATTTTTGTGCTTTATGAAATCATAATGTAAATCAACGTACAGAGATGAGAGGATACAAAAGAAAAGGCTGGAGGGAAACAAACCGGAGAGAGAGAAGCTGCATGTAAACATATGCGTGGTTAGTACATACGTTGCTAGCAAGCTAGCAGCTAATAGCTTCCCCAGTCACTGTGCAAAGCGAAACTGTTTCCTGGCTGTAGTTTGACATATTGACTGAAACTGACATCAATCATCTCGCTTTTTATCTCGTCTACTTCTTGCATGCTTTTTTTCCCCAATGTGTCAAACTGTTCCTTTAAAGTCGTTTTCAAGCTAGGATTGTTAAAATACATGCCCACACTTCTTCTCTCACATATTCTCCTGTGCGTTTCTCCTTCAGTAAGACCTTCACATGTGCTCCCCTCAGTACGTGGCTGCAGAGATGAAACCTCCCCGTGACAGTGACAGAGATGCTGATTTGTTTGGACCAGCAGGTTATTTTATTAGATGTATGGGCAAAGGAAGAGCGTGTATGGACAACTGACATGACAGTGATGGATTTGCTACATGTCCAGGTCTTACCTTAGCAAATCACTACCAAAGATAAAGGATGCATAGATGACACGTCTGACTGACACAAAACATATCTCATACTTTAGGCTAATGCCTGGATGCCATTAGGAGTAGCATAGCCGATACTCTAAAGCCTCTTGAATAGAAAACACATACTGAAACACGAAAACATACATGAGGAACTCATCTATGTATCTTTGTATCACTCAAAGTGTAGCGAGTAAATGTAATGTGTTTCCATGTATTGTGTGTGCCCTGCATGTGATACAGTGTGTTATAGGGCATATGTTCAATATTTCTGAGCGACTGTATCCAATAACACAGGCATTCACATGTTCAGCTAATCTTCCGCATTGATAGCCGCATGTAGTTCACTCACGTGAAAGAAAATCAATCAGACCTCCACTTCCTCTAAGTAGCAGTTCATCTGAACAGGCAGAGGTTAAAGTCATGTTCATTTCCTTAACAGGATGATTAATCAAGATACACGCATGTTAAAGGGGTACAGCTGTTTTCATATTCAGGCCCCTCTCTGAAACAATCCTGTTAAATACTACAGGGACTGCTTGATTGACGAGAAATTTTTTATTGCTCCTGTGATTAGACCACCACCCTCAGTCATTTCTCTGAATGGCTCTGGAAACGTGGAATACCTCATAACTTGCCATGTCACATTTGTCAAACCTCACAAGTTCTCAGACACAAGCCGAGGCCGAGAGGTGATAAAATTAGGATTATCCAGAGTGAATTCTGGCAAGATAGCCAGAACAAGTAGCTGGAGGCATGTGACCTAAAGCTCACCTAATCCTACACCCTGTGGTCCCTGGGTGTTTTTTTTTTTTTTTTTTTTTTTGTGGATGCTGAGGGGACTCTGAAAGCACAAAGTGACAGAAGTGCCGCTGTGCCCAGACACACACACACACACACTCGCTGTGAGGAGAGGTGATGACAAGTCGCAGATCTGTGGGAGAGAAGAAAAATAATGAGCTTATGATGACACACAGAAGACACATGCTTCCTGGCTTGCTCTCGCACGCATGCGCGCGCACAATCTCATAAATTTCTTATGGGATCAAGAATCTCAACAGGGGTATAGTTCACAAAAGCGGCTCTTGAAAGGCCAATTTACTCTGCACAGCCTCCACATCCGACCACACAATTTTCGTTCCATTTTCCAGTGTCCCTCCTACCTGGTATCCACGGACATACAAAGTTACACACGGGGATAAAAGCCTAGATTAACTCAAGAGAACCTGATACAATGAACTCTGCTCACACTTCAAACACTACAAGTGGCTTGTCCACAATGCAACAAGATCGCGTTATCTGTACTCATTAACAAAGCTTGCACGGGGGTTATTGCAATAATAATGGAGGCATGAACAGAACATTGATGTGTTTGTCATCTCTCTCTCTCTCTACACACAGCACTTAATGATGGAGGTCAGAGGGCGGGTTTGAGATTCTTCTGCCCTTCATTTGCTGCAAATTCTGAATTAACAACAAAACAAAAATAATACGGTTGTTTTTGTTCAGGGATGAATAAATAATTCAAGATTTTTCTTTTGCATGTAAACTGTTGCTAAGACACAACAGCTGCGTGGACATTGAGACCTGAGACTGAAGATTGGATTCATTATATCTCCTGCACTCACAAATAAGATCATTTACAAATCTATGTTTAGTAACCAGAACTGAATTTAAATGAACTTACAGAAATAACATCATGCAGTTAGCTAACTAAAGTTAGCTAAACTTCTACAGCAGCATGCACAAATCTGTCAATAGATTATATTAACATTAAGATTGGATTAAATTTAGCAGATTTGGTTAAAAAAAACAATTATCAATCCACCGTAATCTGCAAGCGCGACACGCAGCATACATCTTCATTGTCTAAAGTCATCAAAGCACAAAAGATTGCAGTTATCGTGCAGATATTTCATAGTGAATCTCGCTCTGTTAAATCTGTTCACAATCTCCTCTACCTTCACTGAGGTATTTGTGTGCAGCACAGCATGTGTCAGTAGAACAGGCTGGTGACTTTAGAAACCTGAATGTCAAGGACAAGAAACTCCTTGATATTTTCTGCCATGTCCTTTGGTGTAGATTTTAACATTTGAATGTTAAAAAGAAGACAGATTCACTTTTAGTAATGGTACGCTGGATAAGTGAACTTCTGCTGTTGATTCTGCATACGGTGAGTGTGAACAAAGAGCACAGTATAGGACAGACAAATCAGATCAATATGACATTTATCATTTTGGGCTCTCCTGTATGCCTCTGCCCTGTATCTGCCAACATCCACGAGAAGAGTTTGTTTCTGTTTTGACATCAAACGTGTTCACTTTACACCAAACAAAATGTTCTCCGGAGACCTCATTCCCCCTAAATGAATTTCTCTCCTGTTCCTCGCCACTTTGATTACTGAGACTATGAAACCCTCTCGGTTGCTGTGCTGCTGCATCTGACAAACTGCTGAAATAGCAACATCTTTTAGGCTATTGATGGAGACACAAATGCAAAGTACAAGAGGCAGGATATAGCGTTAAGGTGTATTTGAGGATAAGGACTTCTGAAACTTGAATGAATGCATCTGAATCTCGTGTGTCATGATGAAAACATTGACGTTAATGAGCCAGAGACACCTATGTCCTCAGCGCTGCCCATCAGCGGGGATGTGTGCATGATTAAAGTCGCGTGTCTTCAGTGTGTGACTTATTAAAGTGCAATGCAATTAACCATCCTGTCTCCTGGCTGACCAGCACATGCACTCTTACATGAATGATGTTCACCAGGCATGACTGACTGGCACAAGTCAGAAGCTCGCCTCCCATCTATAGATCCCAGCTGCTTCTTTGGCTCATCTTAGTGCTGTAGGTGCTCATTTATCACAATGCTCAGTTTCGACTTGCACTGTGTTAATTTACATCTAAATAATGGAAAGCAGTCAACGGAAACATCGCTTGGTATTGCTATCTTGTTCTGCAGCGGCGGAGAGAATGCCTGATCAGCTGTGCACTTCTGTGTGTAACATGTCTTTGCACAATCAGCCTATTATACCTCCTCTAAATTCAAGCAGGGGGTTCATATGCAGTTTTTATGAGAATTCTTCTAGCCATTCAATCTATTTTGTAATCACTACTGAAGGATTCCCAGAGCAACCTAATTTGGAGTGATCTAAAGGTTACAGGTGTAACTACGCAGTACAGAGTGCCAATGAGATAAGCCCCACCGCTGGCCATCCCTGTCTGCTGCTGGGGGCTGTGAGTCATTAAGAGTCAGGCCTCATTAGAGAGGCCATGGTGTGGTGCATCACAGACACTGCTTCCCCTGGCTTCAGCCACATACCTGAGTGTCTGATGTGTTAGAGGCCAGGAGGAGAGGACAATGACATGTCGGGAGACATGCTGGTGTCTGACAAATGGAGCAAGAAAACAGCACAAAACCAAATCCTACTGCTCCCGACCGCAAAACTTGTATTCAAAAGCTCCTTGGACAGCATTTAGGCACAAGTTTCAACTGTGCTGAGTGGTAGAAAGCACTGTACTTAAGTATAATTTAGAGGCAGTGGTAGTATTTTTATTTTCTGCAGTTTACACTTACACCGAACAACATTTAAGAGGAACATTATGTTTCACTCCAATACATTTAACTACCCAAAAGTTTATTGTTAAAAGCTCCACTTTAACAAGCTACAATATTAAAGTATTGCTTTATGCATCAGTGCTAATAATCAGATACTTTATTTGGAGCCCAATGTATATATCAACTGACATTGGCCTATAGCAGAAATATCAGCATTAAGGTGTATGTTATCTGAGATGTGCAGACATTAAAACTGTATGATTCTCATATATAATGCAGAAAAACTGCTTGTGGTAATGTATCGGTGTCACTGCAAAATGTATCCAGCAGTGAATTGCAATTTAGGATGCAGTGGCAAAGAGCACAGACAAAGAAAGAAGAAGCAGCTCTCAACGGTGTCACTTAGAATTGGTTGATGATGTTTATGTAAAATTACATAAACACGTTAAAGAATGTCTAAGTACTAATAAAGTTTTATTTAAAACAAAAAAAAATGCAGGCTTCTGGGAATCTTTGTACTGTCAAATGTGCAAAATAGAAGAAAGTAGAAAATGTATAAAAAAAATACCATAACAGTCAGGTTTTAAATATATTATCCATTAATAGTTGTCTTCTGTACTTTAAATATGTACTTCAGCACACTTTTACTAGGTATTTTTACATTGTGGTACTTTTACATAAGTAAAGGATCTAACTATTTCTTCCACCAGACTGTGCTAAAAAAAAATCCATTAAACATTAAGTCAGTCTGCTCTGACCTTTATGGCAACAAGAAATCTAGTTAGTGATTTTTTTTGTGTTTGTTTCTCTACATTTCTTGTTTTATTCCTCTCTATATGCACGTCACTTTAAACAGACTAAACACGTGAATTGGCATCAAGTGTATTGAAGTCGTAAAGCCCGAGAGGGTGTTTGTCGCTGCATTTATGGGTATTTCAGTAATGCTGACAGCATGAAGTGCAGCCAAGGCAGCAATGTCTAATACCTGATCTCAGTAAAAATGCACTCCTGGGTACTTTACTTTTTATTACACTTGAATGATTAGGAATGTCAGCTTGACATGATCCAGCTAAGGATTAACTTCACAATCTTTCAATCTCAGACTGGACACTCAATGACTATAATACTGCTTAGTTATGGTTATGGATATTAGCAGTTCAGCTCATTTATGAGGACAGAGGACATAGTGGGTTCACATTATTTTATATAAGAGGGGAAGAAAATTCCACCCTGCTTTAGCTCTGGCCTTTTGCATATGATTTTCCAAGCAGAGAGTGAGGATGGACAGGAAGGACAGAAGACAGACGTGCAATATTCATATTATTAGCGTGCACGACATTCATACAGTATGTATGCAGTTTTCAGTTTCCCAGGAGTACAGGTGTACTCAGCCTCCACAGCACTTCACTATATATTGTGCCCCTCATGACATATTGTATTATAGAATAGAAAATATACAAAAAAAGAAAACCACAAGAAATTTTTGAACTTTGATTGCTAGTCTATTCACGCAATCAGTCTTATTCAAATCGACTCGATTCATGCCAGGCTTGAGTCGTCTTTATTCATGTAAATCTAGCAGAGACACTGATCAGAAGTATAACACTAACAAAATGCTGTGTGTTGAAACAAAGAATCAACAGACAATTATCTGGCAAATATTTGATAATCGCCTTTGTGTTTTTTGGTTTATCAATGTAAGATTTATATATTTGAGTTTTGTTGGGCAAAATATCTGAAGATCCCTTCTTGGGTTTTGGGAAATAAAATATCAATAAATTATGGCATGAAAATATATTATTTACTGGAGTTACATTCTCCTGTGTTAAGCCTTCAAATCTACTCAAACTTGGTTGCATTACATTTGCGTTTCATCACAAACATGGTGTTTCAAGTCACTCTCCAACTGTTGAAGAACTCATGGCCATCCAGCCCTCAGTTGACGGCTCTGGTAAAGTCGTGGGAATCATCGGCGATTAGGAAAGTCCCCAGAGAAGATTCAAAACTGGTCGCTCTTCAGCTGCCGCTTGGCCGTCAACAAGCGGTCTTACGAAACTGCTATACACAACAGCATCAACACCAACAACATCAGCTTTCATGATTGTGATTTCCACTTGGAGGTTGAGTCACCTGGGAATATGGGCTGTGCGTCGTTTAACAGAAGCTTAATTCTGGCCACATGGTTTATTCATGTGGCAACCGCTGATATCACGACTCTCATAAATCACGCAGTGCGGCATGCTGGACGTCCACGCGCTCAGACAGGGCTCACTAATCTCAACACCATCTTTCATCTGAATAACCTTGCCTTACCGCAGGGCAGGCCAACACCAGACACAGCCCATTGGAGGGAAGCTCTCCTCGTACTTTTATTCCTTTCAGTCTGGGCACAAAGACTTTCTACAGCCCGTTAGAGACGACAAACACTGTCGTGTGTGCTTCCAGGCAAAGAGTCTGACTGCTCTCAACCAACAGGCAATAATGAGAAATTGCTTCATGGACATCAGAGGAACTAATCTAGTCTAACGTTAGCTTTATGAATGTAGAATCAGACACACAAGGGAGAAGAGCAGCAGAGCCGGTCGAGCCATCTGTTCAGAAGTGGTTCAAAGAAAGAGCAGAAAATCTGCAACTAAAGTGAGTAAACATGGCCATCAAACATAGATAATAGAATAGAGCATAAAGCAACTTTGCCCTGATTTCTCTCATGGTCTTTCCACTGTTAAACTTGATAACTTTTTTTTTGTTGTTAATTGGATTTGGGTTCTTATCCACATAGCAAGCACGGTATCTGTAGTCATAAACTTGTCATAATTACCAGCTTTAGGCCTACATTTCCTTAAGAAAACTAATTAGGGAAACAACACCACTTAATGACCCAACATAACAACGTGTCTGATGTCACATAGCTTTGCCTGCTGCTTAGAATAGTCACTATGTTTCACCCCATGCTTCTAATAACAAACCCCAGGCATCACAATGACAGCCAAATGTGTTGCAATGCCCTCTGCGCCGCGTCTGTACTCTCTCCGCGGCCTGGCTCTGGCCTCCTGCTGCCTCCAGGAGGAAACACCAGTCAGGCTTCTCCTCGCACCAGTGAGGCTCTCCTTCCCCACGCAGACAATTAGCCACCCTGTGACTGATTGCCAGTAATGAGAGCTGCTGGAGAACAGTTGGACATCTTAGGACAAATTAATGTGTGAATATTAGCCTATTGGACCTTCGGCTCTCTCCCACCAAGAGAACAAAACTGAACTACTCTTATTACTGTACTTTGCAGCTCTGGTCAAGGAAGGACAACCACACAACCATGCATACTAAACAGCCAAGATGATCATTGCTGTATCCTATAAAGTTAGTGCCTCTACAGACTCAAGCAGAGGTGTGGTGTGGACAGAAAAACAAATAAATAATTTTTAAAAAGGTGGAGAGAAGAAGGCACTGAGCAGGCAAGCAGGGACGCTAGCTGAGCAGCTCGCCATGAAATGCTGAAACAACAGCACGGCTGCCAGGGCAATTTTACACCCCAATAGTTTCACACCTCAGCCACCAACCCTTTCCAACTCTGAACCTTGTGTCTTCTTTGTGTCTTCATTTATTTTGTGTCAGTGTCCAAGATGTGAGAAGCCAAGCAATGAGAAACTCGTCCCAAATGTCGCAGGGTAAGCGGTGTGTGAAGCAGACAGGGAGAGCGAGGAAGAGAAAAGCCACTGCGCCTGGGTGCACCTTGCTTTCTGTGCAGACAATCCTCTGAGATCTCAGAGGAGGGTCGATTTTTGGGGGGGAGTACTGAAATACACTTAGGAAAACAGATAACATATAATTGTTTACAGATCACAGTATATGCTGTGGTGGGGTAGGAAGCACTCAGATCTTTTACTTATATAAAAGGTGCCAGTAAATTCATTTAAAAAACAATCAAATACAAGTAAAAGTCCTGAATTTAAGTAAATAAGTATTATCAGCAAAATGTACTCAAAATATGAAAGTAAATCTGCAGTAAAATTGATATATAACAATATGACATGATTACACTGAGGCATCAGTGTGTGAGCAGTATTTCAGTGTTGTAGCTGGTCAAAGTGGAGCTTAGTTTTGTAACCTTTCCCATCCTAGGGCCCTCAAAAGGGTGACAGGACATCTGAAAGATGATGAAGATTCACAGGACCCAGTGGTCAAAACTGTTGGGCCCACAATGTGTTGTGTTTTACAAGTTTATCACAGTTTTTTATGTAAATTCATAAATTAAGATAAAGTAACTTTAGCTGTCAGATAAATGTTGTGTAATAAAAAGTTCACTCTACCACTGATCTACAGTAGTTTAAGTATCAATCAATCAAGTGCAGCCCAAACTCCGCGGCCAATTCAAAGAAATTAATGACACTGTAGGATCGCTCACAAGAAGAATCTGTGTGTATTTAAGAGGGATTTCTTTTATAAAAATAACCACTTAGAATGAAATATTAACTCTTCATTTTCAACTAAAAGCTACATCTCCCACATCCCTCTCTAGATCAATGGTTTCCTCCCACTGCTAGTGTAGCACATTAACCTTCTAGATCACTTGTCAATGGCTGAGAGAGGAATGACTTACCGTCATGATTATTAAATCTGAAAATATGCTTCTGCGGCACGTTACGCTTGGCCATTGTACAACCAGGTGATCTCAATTTTGCGAAAATGAGAGCTCCATCAGCTGGATTTGCATTAAAGATGTATGCCCAATTTTTTTTGCCACCATGACCTTTTAAATGTCCTTGAATCCACTTGAGCAACACACGCCTACTTAGACTGAATGCATTAAAAGAAATGAACAAAAGCGAGCAGTGCTCTGTTCAGCCTATTTGATGAATGTACAAAGAAGACGCCTATTTTCATCACTACCATGACAGACTTCAATGAAGCTGAAATGTAACTGATAGCAAACACCCCAAAAAAATAGATAAATCCAGCCAAAGTTATTACAAATATGCTTGTATAATAATTAAGATACAGAGAAAAACCACTGGGCTGAAGAGACAATACACTGAAATATTTGATTTGATATTAAAAAAAGGTTCACATCATTAAAACTTACTTTGTTTTTCTCTCTAATATTAGCAGCATAGTAAAGGTCACTATCCAATCCAGCATGCAAAATAATCATAGTGTGCATTCAAACCTGCAGTAACATTATTTACATGCAGTACAAACAATATTATTATTATTATATACAGTATATATCATCCCAGCCTGGTGTTGTATATTAAAACACTACTCAAAATCCATAAAAACCTAAACAAAATTGTCATAGTTGTGAATTTAGCTACATCTCCTCAACACCCTCACAACATTACTCGCTTCTATTTCAGCTTCTGTTCCATTATTCTGTCAGGCGCGACTGGCTGATTCAGGAGGTGCCAAGTATTTGTGCCCTGACCTTCTGCTCTCTGGACAGGTCTGAGTGCGAAAGCATCGCCTGTGAGGGGCCAAAGGAGACGGGACACTCGGATGGCTGTGTGTGTTATTCATGAGTCGCCCCTGTTGAGTGGGCAGTTATTCAGCATCCAAATCCCAGATGTGGTTCAATCTGTGCTCCATTCACTGTCCTGACTGCTGGCCATTGATCACAAGCAAGGTACGCGGGTGCTGAATAAGCGCAGAGGCTTTACGTTATAGGGCTCAAAGCACCTCGCCGATATCACAGAGATCCATCACTAGACTTTGGAAACAGGCCAGCGTTTGCTTGCTAGAACTGATCTGACAGGCTGAGCAGAGATGCGTCTACAACATTTATTAAACGGTAGTAGCACAGCATGTGGCTGAGATATGGCAGTAATATGTTAAATGTCTGGTATTTATGTAATGTATCAGCGGAGCGGAGTATGTGCAAGTATCTCTGTTTCTAAATCAACTTCCACAGAAATCAGCAGCACTGTGATTATATTTATACACCCAGAAGTACACTCTCTCTCACACAGACACACACACACACACACACACACACACACACACTCAGAAACAGACACAGAGAAAATACTATGATGAGGTCCCACTCTGAAAGGTGCCACAGGCAAGGTATCACACTAATAGGCATCACACTAGTAATGGACAGTTGAGCAGAGTGAATCATTTGTCCACTTTAATCATCAATCATATATAGGCAGCCAAATGTGGCATGACCACAAATCTTCCCCTGTCTGCATTTGTCAGGATGATGATCATCCATAATTGATCATGTTGCAAAATTACTGTGTAATATGAAATGTGAATTATAATTACCAGGTCAGCAACCCTTCAGAGACATCCAGGACGACCGTGGTTCTTTGAAACACCTACGTAACAATCTTACGGGCTCAAGATTTCATGTTCGGATCAGTGATTTGTGTTAATTACATATATTTCTCAGCATCAGTCTTTAACCCGTTCAGGCTTTTCCAAATTTATTTTAATATCAAATCTCAGACACTTATGCAAGAGTTCACACCGTGGGATGCTGGGAGTTTTTTCTCTTGTGTGTGTGTGTGTGTGTGTGTGTGTGTGTATGTGTGTGTGTGTATTCAAAATGGCCTCACTCTTTGATCAGTCAGGAATCATCTCCTACATCTACATACAACATATCTTGGGACTTGTGAAAATTTGTGAAAATGAATGAATTACACCCATTTTCACAAATTTTCTTAACATTTCAAAAACACTTTTAGTGCCTCTCAGGAGATCTTTTTTTTTAATGCTGTCAAATTAACATTAAATATTAAATCTCAGCATGTTTCTCAGAGGACCATATTTCAATTCTCTACTTCTGCTCAACAACCTCAGCTCTGAAAAGAAAAGATTTGCCAGTGAATGTCCTTCATTTCTCTACAATCTAAATAAGTGATGAAATCCACAGTAATTAGAAATAAAAGCCAACAGCTCAGCCGCAATGTAAAGCAGTGTGTAAACTATGCGTAACAAGCACACGCCTGAAATGGAGGGTGGATTTTTGCTGTCTAAGGCATAATGATGAATAATAGCCTTATCAACAAAGCACAACACATCCCAACACGCTGAGATCTTATCATTGCTCATTTCCTCAGCTCATGTATTTCCTGTATCTCTGGTAGAAAATGTGTCGTGTGGTTGCCTGCACTGTAACTGACAGCCTAGTCATGTCAAAAGGCTTAGGCTTTATGGCAGCGGTCCTTGCACAAGACAAGAAAGAAAAAAAAGTGGCAGGTGTAAGCAGATGCATCAGCAGTATTTGCAAAAAGTCACAAGATTCCCACGAGGGACGTGCTTGTCATTAAAACAAACAAGGAAAGAACTGATGAGTGCATTAATCAGAGCATGGCCAGGCATCGATGGTAAGCTGTAGTCCGGAGCGTTCCTCCCCAGGAGTGGTTGCACCTGAGGGAGGGGGGATTATCACAGCTCCATGCTGGAGCTCCTGTATCTGAAATCTGCCTGAGCTCATCGTTTCTGCGCCTCACTAAAAGGCTGTGGCTGGGTATCAGGCTCAGGAAATCTATTCCCCTGCAGAGCGTTGGCTGACCAACATCAATGCCATGCATTGTCGAATTATTAATTAAAGCATAATCAGATGCAGACATGGTGAGGCCTTTGGGACAGCTAACATAGAATTGAAGCTGTATCTAAATTGCAAATTTCTCCTTACTTTTCAATGCCAGCTAGCTATGCTGTTTTAGGAGTAAAATTTTGTGGCCCTAAAAAAATTTAGCATCACTTTGCACTTATTTAACTTTGTTGTCATGCAAAACATGCACGGCCATGACTTGTTTTTGCAATCCAGACACGATAAGCAAAGGAAAACATGACAAAAATGGAAATAAACACGCCTGTGTTTTACAGTCAAATAACACATTATAGGCTGCAGTATAAATATGTATACACAGATGAGAAGGAGATAAAATGTTTCTGTATGCCGTGTTATGTTGTGTTACACGATCTTTCCACAGACGTGCAAAATGTAAATGCCACAGCTTTCAAAAGTAAAGTAAAGACCAGGTTCTGCCTCCATATATTTCATTAACTTTCGTTAATGCAGTTGCTATGGCCCCAGGGTATTTGCTCAATGCTCAATGCACTTTTGCTAAAATAATAATAAGATCTATCAGTCAGCGTGCAGCAAAAACAGCTTAATTTGCAGAATAAAGGTCATTGGAGCTGTTACTTTTAAGGGGCCCTGACAGAGAACAGTGTCCAAAACAACAAGCTCTAGAAGAAAGAAATATGACGTGTACTGAAGTGTTCACATGTACTTTTCAAAAACCTGTGTCAAGTCTATAATGCTGACCTGGCTAATTTGATTTACCCTCATGAACCGGACCCAACACACTCAGTATGCTACAGCAGGCTGTATGTACTACACAATCCAACATGCTGCTAGAGACGATTCACACTGCCAACACCACATCTGGCCTGTGGTGAAAACTATTTCTAGACATATGTGCTAATGAGTGCTTCCAGATCTTTTAAATCACATGTGATTAAGAGATTATTGAGCTTGTATGGGTCCAGACCAATGGCTAATCAGGTGGTAATTGCTTTTATTTAATAATTAAAGAATAAATCAGTGTCCTCTGAATCAAACGGCGACAGTGTTTACACACTAATCTATTATACACTTTTTCATTATGTCTTATCTGTATTGTGAATTGCTGTGTAAAATCAAATTCATGCCATGAAGAGCAATCACTCTCTGTTTGCCAATAGAATGTGTCCTTGTGAAGAGAGAAAGCTGTCAGCCTTCCACAGCCACACTCTTTCATTAATCAGCACTAATTAAACGTATTGATTGAGCCAAACATCAGGATTTCCAGTTGAAAGGGTTTACTAGACTGTAAAGTGTACACAAAAACCTACCAAACGCACAAGCCACTCGTGTGCCCTTGAGGGGTCTGCTGCTTTGGAAGAGCTTGGAAAATGAGACAAAGATGTGTCTACTCACTTCTCATTAAATAACGTCAGAATTCATGGCGTCTCTGTGGCAAATCTCGTCCTTGGCTCTTCTGAGAGCTGAAGGCAGTGAAGCTGAACTGAGTATCAATTTGTTTTCTGGCAGCATGACCTCTCATCTCTAGACAAAGTTGTATGAAATCACAGCTTGAACCAACCCTAACGCTGGAGGACCACCAGATGGTATACAACAACAACCTAGACATTTCAAGTTTTAAATGAATGGCCACTTGATTAGAGGGGAAATGGCTTTAAAGATCATTGAACATGTTACAGCACTTTCAAGCGCACGCCATCCTCCAGCAGACTGGAACTACTGTAGGAGGGTCCAATAAAAAACAATGCCTATGTGACAAAACAAATTATAGTTCTTTTTAAAGATGCATAATAATGAGATGAGACGACTTCCTGAAATAATTAACCAGAAAATGCTGTCCAAAGACAACAGTATATCATATCGAATTCATCAAAACTATCTTGTGTTAAATAAAAATAAAAGAAAAATGTTGCGTTAAGTGAAAAATGCATTGTCACAAAGCAGAAAAACAAAGCCGTTATTTATGCTCAAGGAACCATGACATTTTGAGGACAGATAGGTTTCACAGGGTGGCAACAAAACATAACGAATGAGTACGTGGACTTAGTCAACTTGACAGGCTGAATTACAGTGATGTGGAAGTCACAAACCGAGAATATGAAAAAGAAAATCAAGACGAAAATGATGTGTTTCTGTTTTTTTTAGTCACAAATGACTTTGCTTGTTGCTTCAGTGGATTAAAAATAGTTTGGAACTGATCATCTAACTTCTGAATACATGAGCAAACAGTAATTGTAAAAACGGAGTTTGCACAATATGAGTTATATTTACTTGTGCATGTGGATGTGCACTGTTTGTGTAGTTGTAAGGGGGAGAAAAAGAATGGGGAATGTTAAAACTGGCGAGTGAAAAGACAAGATGTAAACGTGTGGGTAGTTATATGCCCCAAAAACAAGACTTCAAAATCAAATCTCTTTTTTTTTTTGAAAACACAGTCTTTATGTAAGACAAAGTGTCAGTCTCAGGGTCAAAACAAAACCTGCATTGCTGTAGTGCCAAGGTATATTTATGATAAATGACTTTATGGCAAATGGCTATAATGCGGGGAACCCAAGCAGAGCGTGAGCTACAATATATGCAGCTCCAACAGGGCAAAACAACAGTATCTACTGTTGGGCTTCGGTTGTTTCAAATGACAAAGTGTGTGCGGAGTGTGTGTCTGTGTGTGTGTGTGTGTGCAGCTAATGTATCTGCCACTCATTTGATAGAAATCATTGATTTTGCACAAAAAAAAAAAAAAGTCTGAAGCCTTGTTGGTCTGTTTATTTTTCCACAAAGGAAATCAACAGCAGTAATGATTGCATTATTAAACCATGGTGCAGATCTGCTCATTGACTAATAGACTAATGCAAGTTTAATCAGCTGCTTTAGCTTGCACTCTGTTGTCATCTAGTGGCTCCGAAGTGACATAACATACTGCATGTGCTCCTTCATTTCGAGCTGCCGGAATCACTCCTCATCCTTGACTTTGAAGGACACAAAGTCATCTTAAATCCACGTCGAGAATTTTCATTTTAGTTTCTGAAAGACAGTGTGGCATTGGGGTTACATAAGCGCCACTTAAAAGCAAAGCAATGTTAAAGTCAAATGGAATATTTAATAGGAACCAAGAAATTAAAGATGATTATCAGCTACTGCCACCAGTAAAAAAAAAAAAAAAAAAAACTTGAAGTAAAAACTGAAGCACCACACTTGCTCATGCATCCTGTGACACATCATCAGCATTCAGTGCACCACAACAGGCGTTTAATTCTCTGTCTTCAAACTAATAGTTTCTGCTGGCAGAGCGCGCAGGCTATACGCAAGGCATGTAAGAACACACAATACATGGCTGCAGTGCATTATAAAACTCTCCGAGATGATACAGCCCTTTTCTTTGGCACAGGATGCACATTTTCCACGGGATAGACTCGCCAATAGCCTAATTAAATAGAAAGCACAATTTGTCACATGAAGCAGCCAACAGCAGCGCTTTCCAAATGCCAAAAGACTGCGCCCCAAGTTACTGCGGGCCGCCTCAACACAAACCCAAACAACCCAAAAAAAAAAAAAAAATACAACAAAAGCTATTTATCTCCGCTAACAAACGTCTGCAAAGCTGTTTATCACCGCAGATACCGTCGATGGTTTGTTCACATGCCTGCTGCGGTATCATTAGCCTCTCCTGCTGATTCAATCAAGCCCTTTTTTTAATGGGGAAAAACGCGTTTGAACTCACCCTCCGGGAGACTTGATATTGAAAGTTATCGCCCTCAACCAAACAGATTTCAGCGGCTCCACGTTGCAACACGGTCTTCCATTTTTTTTTTTAAAATAATAATAAAAACTCAAAAAATAAATTGCAGGTGGGTTAAGCAGGTGTTGTTTTCTTTTTGGAGTTTTAAACCGGCATGTTTCAACACAACAGCGACGCGCAGAAGTCAGGTGTAGTGAGAGGACCCGCCGCTGCTCGCCTCACTCTCTCTCCTCCTCTCTCCTCTACTTCACCGGGGTGAAGCGCGGCCCACTTTAAACTCTGCTGACGTCATGGGCGCTGATGCTGATGCTGCACCCACCCTCCCCTCCCACCCCCACCCCTAACCCCATCATCCATCAAGCCCCACCACCTCTATACACACAAACGCACACGCAAACAATGTCTGATCCATAATGTATGTATGTGAAATATCACCCAACTTGGGAAAAGTCACCTTTAACAGGTATGCAACCTGTTAAGAGTGTCAAAAAAATAATCCAAAAGGACTCTCTTTTCTAATCTCATAAAGGATTATGTGTCTTCTTGCCATACATGGCTGCATGGTAAATTACCCGGAACAGTGTAATTATAATAATTAGATCCTATATTTTTCTGCAAGGGCGAACACTTCTGTTCTCCCCTGAACCAGGAAAAAAAAAGATCAAGTCAGATCAATTAGACTGAGGTTTTTCCCCTCAGTATTCACATGATTGCTGAAGATCCACCTGTACCGATGACATATCCTCATCTGCCTGTGACAGATTTGTGCTGCGGTTTAGAGGGTCTTTGCGTTTGTGTATCTGAGCAATGTTTCATGCATCAGCAGCCTCACACCTTGCAATCCTGACGCTCCGCAGAACAGACAAGATTCCCTATTTGATTTTCCACATGGAAGATTTGAAAGCCTCACAGTGAATCTTAACAGAGGTGTGTTCCTTATAGAGGGAGGTCACAGGCTGGCGAGTGTGAACGTTTAAGGTAAATGCTTCTTTCTGTTACTGAATGATTGCCTGAAAAAGTCTGGCGAGATTCTATATTTTTCCTTATTGTTAACTAATCCGAGGACAAAAACAAATACTAACACTAACTATTGTCTGTTTATTCAAAGCCTGATGAGGCTTCATGCCACAGAGCTCCACTGTTGTCTAAAAACTATTAAAAAGACATCAGTGAGCCACAGTGTTGTTGCTTCATTACGGTGATCAGGGCCACTATTTGTTTTGAGTCAGCCCCACATGCACACATAAACTGCCCTCCTGTAGTAAATACTCACTAGAGCACCAAATGTTTTTTAATTCACAGCTGAAAACTGTCCCCAAGAATACACTGTTTACTTCTGCCGACTTCCTGTACTTGGTCTTTAAATGGGGTTTATTGATAATAAGAAAAATAAAGTATAACACACAGTAATGTGATCCGATACAGCAGCTCTGCCATGAATTCTACCTTTAGGAAGCTGATAATTGTTCAGTTCTTGTTGACACTGTCAGAGAGGTATTAATTGAAGGTTGTGGTTTACTCTGTAATTGAACTGGACTGCATTATATTGAAAGGTGTTTCTAACAGAGCTGTTATATTAGTATAACACACTGCGGTGCAACAACACCCCCCACTACAACCTCAATAATAAACAGACAGCATCGTGGAAAGTGATGAAGACATGTTATAGGCAACAAATGATAAGAGAAGCCAACTGGGTAACAGGGAATGTAACAAGTATTGTCCACCACTTCATTTATAAGTACTCTTAAGAACAGCATGGCTCTAAATACTGAAGATCTGTAGTCATCAGTAAACACAAATTAACACCTCTGCAGCCACTCACATCTCACTATTGGCCCTTTGAAAACTTTGCTGAAACTGTTGGCCACTCAACTGTACTAAACTGTGCTTTTTAAAAAGTTTTTTTTTTTTACAACCTATTAGTTTGCCAGACTATCAGAGCAGCATTCAGACCCCTCTGTCTAACTTTTTCTGATTTCTTCTCAGTGATTATGTGCAATGTTAAACACCCCAAATCCCAGAAATAACAACCAGAAATCTTTCACACAGTATCTGATTTTACAGTAATTACCTCATGCTTCCAAGTTCGACTGACTATCTACATTTAATTGCAATTAGAATAGCACGGGGACGTGACCTGCTATGAAGACAGCAGTGGAAGAAGTTTCAATAGCCCGCTGTAAAAAGATTTCAAGTATGTATTGAGACATTGCCTCTGTGACTGTTATACTTCTACATCATTAGATTGTTCTTTCTGATGCATTAGTGTGCAGCTGGTTCAGGAAGGGCTATATTTTTTTCATACATCGCTCTCTTAACTAAAATTATTTTAGTGTTTTAATGATTGATTATTATGGTAACTATTTTCTTGCCTACCACACTTTCCCGGAGTATCAAAATGACACGTGCAAATTGCTTAGTCTGTGTCAGTCAGTGGTTCAAACCCACAAATGAGTCAGTTAACTTCAATTCAAGACGAGAAAAAGCTGCAAATTTTCACAATCGAATCCTGAAATGTTTGACAACTTTGTGTATATGTATGAAAAGTATTATTTTCTGTCAACCCACTAATCAGTTAATTGACTAATTATTTCAGCTCTAATTGTACACATTACTGGGTAGTTTAATCTCTAACAATCATATCAGTCAGCTCTCATGTGTAAAGTAACTACTGACTAAACCTGTAAAATATGCAGCCTGAAATGCAGACTACAGTACAAACTAAAGTAAAGTGAACTAAGCTGCATTTATGTTACACCATTACATATAGATCTCAGCTGGTTGCTGTTGGTGTGTGTTTGCCAACAACTTCACTTCACCCCCCCCCCCCCAACCCAAACCTGCAGCATTCCCTGCGGTGTGCCCCACTTGTCTGTGTGTTCATGTTTCATTCATTTACAAGTACTTGTTCTGCCTCAGTTCAGTCGAGTGTCAGACTTTTTGTTTTTCATACTTTATCAGAAATGTGTTTGCAGTCAGATTCGGCACATGAAGTCCTCTGTGTGCCGTCTTTGGACCGGCTCCAGATGCACTACATCTGCCCAAAAGTAAAAGAAGACGCAGTTGCCTTTGCCTTTGTATTAGCTCGCTGAGTTATCTTACTCAAACAGAAGAGTACAACTGCACCTAACCCAGTGCCACAGGCTAAGGGACATTATGTTCTGTATGAAACTATTACACCGCTCAAGGATCTACAAACAGTTTATTTTTTTGGAAAAATCCTCTCCTGAAGTAATCCCCTTTTTTTTCCCTCCATGATTTCTCATTTCTTTGTTTTTGATCATTTCCATGCACGGTTCATTACTGTAATCTTTTTAAAGATTTGCCTCCATCTATGGCAGCCATTAGTCAAGAAAAAAAACATTACATTACATTACAGCACATAAGTTTGGGAAAAGTCTGTTTACATCTGCACCTGAGTAGACTCCATCCGGTCCGGGAAGAGGACTCTCCATGTAAAGGAAGCAATGATGGTTTGGTGGTGATGCCACTGTATGTGACATGAGGAAAGGATCTCAAACACTCCGATTGAGATTCAGCTAAATAAATAACAATAATATGCTTATTAGTGAAAACAGTACACGAGTACCCACTTGCCCTACCATGGCTGTCCCGTCCTGTGGCTATATTTCTGTCTTAGTCATTGGACAAATTTATGTGTTTGGGGCCTCAACTGTTGGCCTCTCTTCTCAGCCAGAGGAACTGTCCTCTGTTATCGGCTGCTTCAGAAGCTGCCTTTGTGGCCTGCTGTAATCCCTGAACACAAATCCCTGACTCCCCAAACAAAGTAATAGTGGATGAGGCAACAAATCCACAGCATCAAACAAGACATGGTGTATTCACTTTTTTTTTTCAGCGCTGAAGCTCGTCCTCGATCAGTGCATCTCAGCTCGTTCCTTTTATGTCTCGTGCTGTCTCCTCAAGCCACAGGAATGTCTGGAGAGTAGTCAGTACAAATATACAGTTGTTCAAAGTAAATGAAAGTAAAGTGTATTTGAAATATATTACGATACTGTACAGTGACCTTTTTATAGTGTTGTTAAAGTGTTGGACTTAAAGTCTGGAGCTGTATAGGTTGGTGGCCTACATGACATGTGTTGTATAATTCTCAGTCGTATGATGTGGTGATGTGTGGTGTGATTTTTTTCTCCTGACAGCTAAAGGATCGGTCCACCTAAAATACAAAAGAAACTTATTTTGAAATTATTTCAATAAGGAGAACCTAATTGATAAAACAGGTTAAACATGTATTAAGAAATTCATTTATTAGATATCATACATACAATAGAAATCTTTGTCTCTTAGCCCCTACTGGAGGTGAAGTGTTAGACACATAGGTTAGTGCAGGCTGTGCAGCGTAACCGTTTGCATTACAATAACCAGATGTACAACACAAAGAGAGAGAGAATAAAGAAGAAAGATATATTCAATATAAAAACTAAATACAGAGACTGAAAGACAACAGTAAGGCTGTGTGGCTAATTTCAAGTTTGACAGCAACAAGATGATAGATTCACAGAGATTGAGGCAAAAGCTGATTGGTATAAATGAAAAGCGTGATTGTTTGGCAATTTAATTGGAAGCAGGGAGAAAAAAATCTATATACACAGAGTAAAACAAATATGGTTTTGTTTTTATTTGCCCAGATTTTTCATTTGAGATATCTTTCTCTCTCTCTCTCTCTCTCTCTCTCTCTCTCTATCTCTCTCTCTCTCTCTCTCTCTCTCTGTGATTTCTGCTGCATTAAAATGGAGAAAAATGTCATTTCATTTTGGGTGTTCACAGATGTGAAAAATAACATTCAGGAGCAATATCAACAGTCACTGTTGTGAAGGATAATCTACAATCAACAAATTGCTTTGTAACAAAGAAATCATCATCATAAAGACTGTTGACAGTGAGGTCTGTGGATTATCCGCAGTACTAGAGACACTGACTCCGGAAAGAAATGTTGAATTTTTTAAAGATCCCCTAACACCCTGCTTTTAATATTAATTTGGGAGTGATAGGGTTTTTCCACACAAAACAATTAAACTACCATACTGGAGAATCATAAAATTATATCTATTCTTTCTCCCTTGTTGGAAAATACAGAATCTATATGATTCACATCAAAGGTTACATTTACTCAACTGTTTGATGACTCCTACTTCACTGAAAAATCCACTTTTCAAGTTTCGCCTATGAAAACTGCATATTAGAGTAAGATTGACTTATAACAATGACATCACAAAATCCTGCTTAAACTCACTTGTCTTAAATTAGCTTAAAACTGAGCACAGAGAGACTTTGTCCCTTCAGCAGATGAATGTTTCTTCTAGTGTCAAACTGTATGTACATCTTTCTGCACTGAGGAGCTCAAACATCCAAGTGAAGTAACAATAAGAAAGTACATATGTGAGTAGAGAAAATGTTCCTGTTAGGTTTTTTCAGTAATTGTGGCTAATTAGGTGAAGTAAGATTGAAGGTGGATGAAGCACCCGTTTAAATGATGAGCTAAACTTAAATTCTAGATTGATTAAATTCTGAATGGATTAATGAAACCCAAACATTCAGGATTATTTCCAGTAAGATTAATAAGAAATACGTATAGCGATGAGTAATGTTCTATCAAGCAATTACTTTTTCTTGAACTTTAAATTTTGTAATTTAACAACCACAAATATCTTTATAAGTTGCATTGGGTTAAGATTTGTTGAATAAATTTACCCGCCCTGGGGTCGGTTGGATGGGGTAGCCCAATCAGTGAGGGAGGAAGGCAAGGTTACTTTTATTTACATTTATTTATTTATGAGGATAATAATCAACATTTTGGTAAACGTGCCAGTGTTAACCAGCTAGCTTTTTAATATAATATAGATTCCAAGCTGAATTAACTTGTTGATGTTATGTAGTCATCTCTGTATTGACATCATTTTTTATGATATTATATCATCCATCGTGATATTAAAAGTCAAAGATGTACTTCTAAGAATGTGTTGGAAATAACACATGGAATATGATTAATATTGAATCAAGGTTTTGTTTTCTTGCATTCTCCCAGGTCAAATGTAATTAAACAATATTCATTTTGTGTGTGTACATCCCAACCTTGTATGCTTTTGAACCATTAATACAAAGAAATAGTGAGGATGTTAATAATTTAATGAGCTGTTTCTTCACCAGAACCAAAGCAAAGATTTTAAAAAGCCCCCAAAAATAAATGTAATTGTGTGAAGCAGAATTTTATTATGTTCTGTCGTACCTTGATAATCATCTTGCAACCAGTTGTGGGAGTCCTGACCCCCTGTGAAGGAAAACCACTGGTTTTATGGTCCATGTGGGCGATCAGAATCGTAGTCAGGTCTGGTATGCCTGATTGACCATAACCCAGTATGTCTAAAGCAAGTTTGAATTCCCACAGCTTCTGTCCAAGGGCTCGAGATAGGACACAGCCAATCTCTGACAGTCCTGGTTTATAGAGAAAAATATGATTCTGGCAGCAAGATGCTTTTGGTAAACTGGGCACGGCTCAGTGGCCTTGTGTCTGTCAGGTCAATGTGTAAAGACTTCAGAGCAAATTCTTAAAATGGCAGCCAGTTTCAAGCCGTGCTTGATATCTAATCTACATGGTACGGTCCAGCTGACAGCTGACACATCATTCACTGGGGAAGGTGATGTGCGCCTGTCTAACAGGTGAAAGCATTCAATCATTCCTAGTTTTGATTAATTGTTTCCGCAGAGGTCAAACAGTCTGGCGGATACAATAGGCTATGTACCCAAAAATGAAAAAAAAAAGAACTGATAAAAAAAGTTTTTCCAGTTTTGTGATCTATGTGAAAGAAGACATGAGAAGGTTTCATAGATTAAGAAAACCTCGTTTTTTCATGCACTGGTCAGTTTTGAGCTGTCTTCTCTCAGACATCTGGAAAGAAGATGCCCAAAATGTTTATGTTACTGCAGTTTGCCTGTTTGTTTGTTTAGGTGTCTCTCCTGAATTCAAAATTTGGCATTAGATTATGCCTCATTTGAAAATTTGAATATAACATTTCAAAAATGTAATACAAAAAGTAATTGTCTTAATGTGAGACAATATTATTATGGTGATATCTTATAGCCAAACCTTTTTACACCATACTCCTTATAAAATGTATGAAATTTTACAATATATATCCAGATCTCCACTTCAGTATCATACACCATATACATTTCCAGTTTTATTCCCATCTATTTTTTGAAGCTTTTTACAGAGGGATTTGTTCATCTATCATTCATAGTCTAACATTTTATTCCTAAAAACATGGTGAAAATTGATTTTTCTACAGCTGTTGTCAGTATTTTTTTTGATTTACAGAGTCATAAAGAGAAAAAAAATCCCTAAATCCCAGAAGAACCTCTATATACTCTATAAACTACTACTATAAAAAAGATTATTGAACTTCCAACATAGGGATTTCTGAATATATGCAAATGATCGCATATTTCATTAGATGATGCATAATTTGCATATTTAAAGATAAAATGTAATCAAACTAGAAATAAAAAAGACAGTTATATTATAGTCTTAATGTAAGTAAACAACTGGGTAAATTTCATGATGATATCAATTAGTTAGTGTCTAAAGTGTATAAATGGTAAGAAAGGCACTGACAGAAGGCTCGCCGATGTTGAACATGAGTCTGAGATCCTGCAAAAATCAGACCTCTTACACAATATGAAAATAATCATCAACACCTTCTTTTAATCCTCTCAACAGCCACAGAGAGTGTCAACAACAATAAAAGACACCAGATGTTTAAAGGAAAGTATTAAAGAGGGGAGGGCATTGCTGTGGATGAACTCAGACACTAAATCCTTCGTGATTTTGGACTGGAATAAATCAAACAGAGGCAGAGCATGTTGGATGAGAGGCTGAAGATAAACTGGAAGCAAATAAGATGGTGAAATGATTTGATGAAGCGCTGTCTATTAATGAGAGGTGACCGTCAGTAAAGAGGAAAACGCTGGACACTTAACATGAGTGAAGGATGAAATAGGAAATAGCTACAAATATCAAATGTTAAATCCAGCAATGATTCGATTTCATTAATTAATATCTCTTTGATGTAAATTGTGACTTTAATGTGTTGTTTAACATCCTCTGATTATAAATGTAATTTATCATAATTAGGAATTAATAACATTAATCACATGAAGTGGCTTTCAAATGTCTCCTGCATGAAAAGCACTTAACCGTTTGAATAATAATTACACACAACCAGCATGAAAGTAAACACACATTTGCATTCCAATTGCTTTTCATTTTTCTGGCTCTTTAGATGCACATTCTCACTCAAAGGTTTTGCTATTTTATATATATATATATATATATATAATGTTTTATATTTTAGATTCATCAGAGTATGCCACCTTTTGCTTTGATGACTGCTTTGCACACTCTTGTCATTCTCTCAGCGACCTTCATCAGGTCGTCACCGGAAATGATTTTCCAACAGACAGAACAGAAGTTCTCATTTATGCTGAGCACTTGTTGGCTGATTTTCCTTCACTCTGCAGACCAACTTATCCAAAACCGTTTCAGCTGGGTTTAGATTGGGTGATTGTGGAGGCCAAGGGATCTTAGGCTATGTGTTTTGGGTCCTTGTCCTGTTAATAAAGGGTGCCACAAAGCACAAACCAGATTTGATGACATGTCGCTGCCATATACTATGGTAGCCACGCTGGTCAAGTGTTCCTTAAAATTTGAATAATTCACCAACAGTGACAAAAACAAAGCTCCCACACACAATCACACCTCCTCCTCCATACTTGCCAGTGGGAACCATACAAGCAGATACCGTCTGTTCACCGTCTCCGCGTGTCACAAAGGCAAACCAAAATTGTAAATTGGTGACCAGTAACTGAAAATTTATCATGGCATTTGATGAATTTTACAACTTTACAACAAAAGTTTTTGAGATTTTCCATACGGACTGATGTTCATGTCTTTAAGTTATGATTTCTGTTTACTTAGCTGAGCAGATGTTGCCATACTATGGATTACTACAGTAGTTGAATAGGGATATTTACTGTATGCCAACAATACCTCTGATGGTCTCAAATGCATTCAAATCAAATGCATTAACAAGGCTAGATGTTCCCTCGCACTGTTTTTCCTTTTTTTCCTCTCCACATTTCATCAGACTGTGAAGCTGCTTAAAAGAAAACACGGCTCATGGCTAAACACACTGAGCACCAGACATTTCAGCTAGCTTATCTCAGTGAAGTTAATCTAATAAAACAACACCAACAAGTGCGGTTTATGTTGATAAATCATACACTCATACATCTGTCCCTTTCCATGGCTGATGGCTGGAGCTGATCTCAGCACAAGTCTCCAGTTAATCACATAGCTGACATATAGAGACAAACAACCATTCACCAAGTCTTTGGCCTGTGGGAGGAAGCCAGTGTACCTGCAGAGAATTCATGCAGATATGGGGAGAATATGCAAACTCCATAAAGAAAGGGTGTAGCAGGTAGGAACCTTCTTGCTGTGAGCTGACAGTCCTAACCACTGCATCACCATGGCCTACTATATTATATATTATTGCAATTACAGAAGTTATAGCCAACTTGAATAATGTTATCTTGTAGAAATATATAATAACATAACATGGAAATACTCAAGTACAAGTACCTCAAAGTAAAAAAAGAGTAAATGTACCTGTGTAAATGTAACTGTGGCTTATAGCGTGGTAGTACCATTTATCACCAGCAGAGGGGGTACTGCCACAGGTACAGTCATGCTGTCCGGAAGACGAATGTAAATATTTTTGTGACGTTTCATTTTTCCGGATCATTCACATCCACCCATTAAGAAGAATCACAGTCCCTCCAGCCCATGACTGCACCGCTGTGTGTCTTCATCTGTCAGTCCCTGTCGACTAACCTGACTGTGCCTGCTTGACACCAGAGCTCTTCCTCTGTGGGGTTTACATCTGTGTACAGCTGCTGTGTGTTTGTTTGGTTCCTTGTGTTGTAACATGCAGAACAGAAGGAAGCCAGAGCCGATCAAACTCAACCCGATCCCCGATGGAAACACTATCAACGGAACCGGAGCCACAGAGTGAGTGCCAATATTCATCTACTCCATTCAGACCGGTGAATGGGGAATATTGATAACGACTGTGTGATTGATTATTTATGTCTGATCCATGCTCAGTGTGTAATAAAGGCTCGTGACAGCTGCAATAGGTGCGATAGGCCTATGACAGATGACTGAACAGCTCTTTTACAGTATGTGCAAACTTCTCTCTCTAATGTGACTCTGCACCAGCTTCGTGTGTGTGTGTGTGTGTGTGTGTGTGTGTGTGTGTGTGTGTGTGTGTGAGAGAGAGAGAGAGAGAGAGAGAGAGAGAGAGAGAGAGAGAGAGAGAGAGACAGAGAGAGAGAGACCTGATGAGGTTTCCTCTCGGGCTGCAATGAATGATTATCTTTATTAAATATTCATACAAAACTTATTGAGATATTTTGGATTTTAAAAAATTATCTAAGTTCCCAAAATCTTCAAGTTTAGTAATGATCGATTGGTGATTGTATTGAGGATTTTAGTTTTTTTTTTTCAATTAATAATGTAAGAAATTAGTAAAAAGCAAATTCCAAACACAAGATCACATCCTAAAACAGTATTTCTGTCAGACCAGCTGCCTAAAACACCAAGATATTCACTTCATAATAATACAAAGCAGAAAAATCAGGTCAGAGCAAATGTATGGTGCTTATGCTTGATAAATGATTTAAGCAATTAATAACAGTAGGTGATACATTTTGTGTTGGTCGACTACACAGTAGATCTTTGTCACAGCAGCAATTTTGAAACAGTAGGTAAACACAGCTGTTAACAATGATAATAATTACGGTTCTGTTCCATTCAGGTCAAACAGAGTCGGGGTGCTGCTGTGGTGCATAATGGAAAGGCTCTGCTGTAATAAATGAAACAGAACCTTAATTATTATCGTTGGTAACACCCAAGTTGAACATACTATTTCAGGTCAAAATGGCTCCTGTGGAAAAGGTGAACCTCATAACAGTAACAATGGGATCAGTTACATTAAGTGTCCCAGTAACAGTGACCGTGAACCACAATAGCAGGACCTCCCCTAAGTGTATCGTGTTGTTTTGTATTCATTAATTTCACAATAAAACAAACCAGAACCAGTACAGCAAAAGACAAAAAGCACATTGTGCAGGGGGGATTTAGAAACCCCCCTAAAGGCTAGCAGAAGGAAGCTCAGTAAGTATTATAAGCAAATACAAAAGTCATGTAAATCACAGTGGTAAGCAGAAATCAAACATAAGTTTAAAACCCAAACATAAAGAAAGCAATATAAACTGTAAAATGAATAAAATAATGTAAGTTAAAATGTAGCGATACTTGATACGTCTGTGGGATGTCAAAATGTCTGCTGTGCAGCTTGCCATTGTTTCTAACCACCGGCCAAAAGCCTCAGCCAAAAGCCCAGTCGGTCCAGCAGCAAGCTGGATCAGTTGAGGAGAGAATTACGTAACATGTCATCCGAGTGATGACTGTTTTTCTAATGTGTTGTAGAGGTGGAATATTTCATCGTTTCATTGTACGTCTGAAGGGTCTTTTGCAAATAATTAATCAAAAAGCAATAAGTTAAAATCAATTCATGGATTACAGACAATTCATTTGAATTAATATGCCTTCATTTTCTTCAATGGTTGACCAGTTTTTTGTTTGTATTGTTGTGAATGTTTGCTTGGTACATGCCAACGGTTCATTGTTTTTCATATTTGTGGGTTATACCCCTATTTGTCGATATTATAAATAGTGGCCGTTAACAACTTTCGTTTCACTTTGCCAATGGCAAACATGTTGTCATGTCATAACAGGAAACATAATTACGTGTTTAACTGCATTCCATTTAGCTGAGATAGCTACTTGGCATTGTGCATGCAGGCTCACTGGGACACTTGATGGCACTGAGCCATCATTTACAGCATTTGTATCACCTGTGCTCTCCCCTGCTACGACAAGTCATCTCGTCATGGCGTCACGGATGAGCGGGTCGCTCAGTCACTCTAACGACCCACTTCGCGTGGACAGTGATTAGTTTGAGGCTGACCGTTGCAGGGAGGCAACGTGTTGAGTAATGTTTCTGTGTGATGACTGTGAAGTTTGTATCGGCCTGTTTGCACCACCATTTGATAAAACACAGTAATGGAGATATTAAATTGTTATGACACCATGCTCTCATCGTTCTCAGTTCACAGAGAAAAGCCCAGTCAGTCCAGCAGCAAGCTGGATCAGTTGAGGAGAGAATTACATAACATGTCATCGTAGTGAAGGCTGGTTTTCTAATGTGCTGTAGAGGTGGAATATTTCATCGTTTCATTGTATTTCTGAAGGCAATTTGGGTCTTTTGCAATGAATGACTTTATCTGCATTAAAGATTTTTTGCAGCTCAGCATTTTAGTATGAACTCATCAGGCTGCATCTAACAATTAAAATTGATTGATATGCCTTGATCTTCTCAGTTGGTTGACTGGGTCTGGGTTTGTCTGACCAGCATTATTAAACATAGACATATGCAGTTTATTATTAGTTAAGGCTAAGCAGCAAATCATCCAATTTAAAAAGAACCATCAAACATTTCAGAATTTAGCTTGATTGCTTTCCAACTAATTAAAAGACATATAAAACTATAACCGTGACTATAATTGTATTTTATTTTTCATTATAACAAATATACCTTCTCCTCTATACATTTTCCTTCACTGGAAATATAAAAGATATTAGCGAATGTCACACAGTTCATGCTTTTATGTTGGAGGATCAGCATGTTTCTAATGTCGAACAGGGGAGTTGTTCCTCTTTGCTCAGTGGAGGTTGATGATGATGACATAATGTTTGGCTGGAGCTGAGCACATTCCTGCTGCTGAAGCCGAGGAGCAGCATGTCTCGAATCACCATTCGGGAACAATCGGGAGTTAGAAGTGTATTCCCACCACAATCTGTGTATGTGCGTCCAGTGGTACTTGTGTATCGTGAGCCTTGTCACTCAGACTGACATGCTGCTGACAGAAAGCCATTCACTTATTCAGACCTCTTTTTCCATAAAAAATAAGATAGTTTTATCTCTACACTACTCAGCTGTCTGAGGCTGTGAGATAAGACAAATCCTGTTTCAGTGATTGTTGATGACTGCTCTGCAGGCGCACAGATGTCCCTCACACATTTTGTTCCTTAACACTACAGAAAACTAAACTCCTGCACGCCCACATGGAAAAGGAAGAGGGATGACAATTGTTATAGTTACAGAGTTACAAGTTGAATTTCGTTTGACCTACTCATGAACCTTTATGTTATGTGTCAGATAACAAGGGTACCAAAGAAGTTTGGCTAGAGCCAAGTCCAATTATATCCTGCTTTCATATATTTGTAGAGGAGAGGTCAATGCTAAGACTCCAGACCAATTAGGCTTTGATAGTCTTAAGTGCTTCAGTTTTTGAGCAAGTCCAGATGTGCACTATGAGTCCTAAAGTGATCTCTTCATCCTATCACCTCCAGTGTTCAGGCTTATCATCATAATGACAGCTACTTTAAAGCCCAAATAAGAGGTGACCAACAGATATCTGAACGTGCAGATATTGATTTTATGGAGAAGAGTGCACAGTGTACATGTCTAACCGAGCAAATATGTCTAGAATTTTGAATATTTCCTGATTTCCTAATTTTAGCTTTGCAAGTGCCATCTGGAACCAAAAGACGTAGTTCATCCCTGCAGGTGGTTCATATTTTGGCTGATTGTACATCCTTTCAGTTTTTTCACCTCCATCATTCTTATTGGTACATCGAGTTTAACGACTTTATTTAAGTCTCGGTAAATTCTCCACCCAGTAGGCTTTCAGCACAGCAGATGTCTCGACTTGTAATAGCAGAAAAAGCACAGGTATTACTAATAACATTAATGATGGCTCTGTTCTATTAAAGTGCCCCAGTAAGTCATGCGCATTACCGGGAGCCAGAAACTGAAGCAGCTAAATGGAATTCAGCCATCATCAATTTATTAATTATACCTGTGATTCTTGCTCTGTGACATGTCAAAGGGTATTCTGTGGATATAATAACGATAACATCATAGCTGAATCTAAAGAAAACCTACCACTCGCTATGTTCCAACCAACAGACACATAAACGAATGCATTATTTTGGGGTAATTAGGACCAGCACACGGGAGGATCTGATGCTCACACTAGCAGCACAGGTGTTGTATATTGGGCTGTAGAGCTTAATGTAATGGATAAGCCTCTTACTGAAACCAGACCATTCCACTCCGGTGAAAAGGAATTGCCATTACTGCCCGCCAAATGCTTCTTCAGCGTGAAATGGCTGGCAGCCATGGGAGAAGTGTACTGAGTGGTGCACATGAAGCCCGCCAAGCATGTAATATTATCAGAGGAGATCTGAGAACAAATAAAAACAACCTGTCCTGAGTAGACCTGCTCAGGCTATTTGCTATTTGCTAAAATCTTGGATATGATCCTACTATTACATGTATCAGGACTTGCATAATATAACTGCACTGTTTAGTGGATCGTCATAGTTTTATTATTATTATTGTTGTCAGTGTTGCAGTTCAGCTGAACAGGAATAGAGCCGATGTACATGTGAATTTGTGATATGGAAGTCCTGGAGCAATTAACCTGTAGAGCAACCATAGTTTGTAGTGCTCAAACTTCATTGATTAGATACCTTTTATTGTATCCTGTTTTATCACAAAGGAATACGACTAGTGAATAATTAATTCCACTTCACTTAAAACACTTGTGTTTTCTTGCAGACCTGATTCTCTTGATAATAAATTAAGCCTTATGACACATCAAGCTATACTTAGTGGTGTAGTGGTGAAAGGAGAAAGTGAGTATAATATGCAACTCCCGTTTTTATAGAGTATAGATAAACATCCTGTGTTATAAACAGTGACATGTAATACTACTCTTGAATATTTAGCTCACTCAAAAATGGGCCGGCATCATTTACACATTGTCACTTAACCTCCTCTGCTCAACTTCAGGGAGTAATGACCATTATGCAATAAATAGTGGCCCACAGACAGATGAAACAACAACTAGATAAGGATGCATTTTTAGTAAAGTATTCCTTATTAACTACTCCATCCATCTGTGAAAATTGGATGACTATGTAATGCCTTTGCCGTCCTAAGAAAGATTCAGCTTGCAGCGGATGATGACAGAGAGGATTTAAAAGTGGACATACCCAGTGGCAACTCTGTATGTACCCTGCACTACACCACTGACTATACTATTTATGTGCATTACACATGAGTTGCAGTTATCCATGTTACAGGTCTGGTGGGAAAACAGCAGATTTACAGCAGGAGAAGAGCATAGACACTGCAGATGATATGGTTTGATTTATTTAAGTTTACTAAAATATCATAGAATTTTCTTTTGACAGTACTGTAATATCCTATTCTACATGATCTTTAGTTTTTTAGTTTTGTATGGCTCACAGTCGCATATTTGATAACAGCAGACTGCGGATCTCTTGAGTATTTTGCATTCAAGTTCTACTCGATGTCCTTGGACACTGTGTGGATGAAGCACAAAAGGCCAGCATCGTGCTCAGTTCTTCCTGCACCCAGAGAGATAGATTTTGGGGGGGGGGGGGCTGCAGCTACTGTAGTCCCTCCCACATGTGTATTGTGTGGAGTGTGTTTCAGGCTGCTCTTCTTCTCAGTATCTCCAGCCTCCTCCACCCCCGGCCCTTGTCGACAAACCACCCACGCTACCCACAGCCAACTCAAACTCAGCACCTCGTCTCCATGGATATGCAGTCCTGGTGTCAAAAATAAAACCACTTAACCCTCTCGTTGCTGTGTGGTTGAGCAGCGGAGAGAAGAAAATACTACGCCGCCCTGGCTGCTCGTCACTGAGTCGTGATGAAGTGCAAAGATTTTGAAAAAGTATAATTACCACTGAGCTTGAAGAAAATTATATCACATTATCATGCAAATATGAATAAATGGCACTAAATATTCATCCTTTGTTAGAAACTGGAGATGGAACACTTTACAGTAGTTTGTACACTTGCAGGTATGTGGGGAAAAAAAGCTTTTGTTTCATTTTTTTGCAGAATAAAGCTTTGAACTTTGCATTAAGAAACATTTACTAAAAAGTATAACTTACTCCAAAATGCTAATGTGTGCCTTGTTTCCATTTCTTGGGTTTTTTAAAGCTCTTTGACATCTGATCTATTGAAAATACATGACGACTCACTGACCTTACATTAACTTCTTCTAAAGCTCATGGTAGAAGCTTCGACCGGTGTGTGTTGCAGTGCGTACAGTGTCTTGAGAGGAGAAAGAGAGGTCAGAAAGCAGCATGTCAGAACAGTTCACAATTGATTTTTCAAGGAAACGCATCACCATGACAACAGCATCAGATGAGCGTCATCAGCGCTCAGAGGAATTTCCTCACATCAGGATCTGGGGAGGAAGGAACACTGAAGTGCACTCTGCAAGCCTTTGTGTCTTCCTGCTGGCTCTTTGGTTGTTTGCCATTGTTCCTAGAGGTTTGAACAGTAGTCGTAGTTATTACCAAGCTCTGTCTTTTCTCCAACATTTCAGTAATGTTATATAGATAGATGAAGTAGATCTGGATGCACGGTGGGCAGCCTCATGTCAGGACAGCCTGTCAGTCTGTCTGTCAGTACTGTCTGAACGGACTCAAGGCCCTTTTGTTTATGGAAGAATACATAAATAAAACATGAATTACTCATCTTTCTCTCTTGTCTGTCTTCCTTGTCTTTCTAAGAACAAACCTGGAGGCATTGCAAAAGAAACTAGAGGAGCTTGAGTTGGACGAGCAGCAGCGAAAACGCCTGGAGGCCTTTCTGACACAGAAGCAGAAGGTGGGAGAGCTCAAGGACGATGACTTTGAGAAGATCTGTGAGCTGGGCGCAGGCAACGGAGGAGTTGTCTTCAAGGTCTCCCATCGACCTTCTGGTCTGATTATGGCGAGGAAGGTAAGCTGATGACCGGTCATAGACAGAGCTTTACTGAATACAAACAACAACAAAATGGCAGAGATTTCTTCAGTATATCAGGGATTGCATTGATTTTCACAGGCATCATCAATGTATTTTGTGAACAACATGAAATGTGGGTTCCTGAGACGACAGTCACAATGTCAAAAAGCACCTTTATGACGAAAGGATGAAAAGACTGAAATACAGGCCACATTTCCCCTCATGATCATTTTGTGAAGAGTTCATAAATAAAACCCAGTGTCTTCTGTGTTCCAGCTGATCCACCTGGAGATCAAACCAGCCATTAGGAATCAGATCATTAGAGAGCTGCAGGTGCTACATGAGTGTAACTCCCCTTACATCGTGGGCTTCTATGGAGCTTTCTACAGCGATGGAGAAATCAGCATCTGCATGGAGCATATGGTGCTTATCTTTATCTTTGTATTTACACAGCGTTTACTTTGAGTACTGCTTTGTAGACTGTGCTGCATGTGAGCACGTTGTTTCTACCACGCTCACCAATTGAATAGAATTTGAATATGTCGAATTTCACAGGTTATATTTTTATGTTCTCCATATTTTGCTTCCATGCTGGCTGCAGGACGGTGGCTCCCTGGACCAGTCACTGAAGAAAGCGGGCAAAATCCCAGAGCAGATCCTTGGCAAAGTCAGCATCGCTGTGGGTAGCTCCAACACCTCCCAGTTTTGTCATCACACTACAGCTATATTTGTTTTGTTTTTGGATATGAAACTGTCACTGATGCATATGCACTAGCACATTATGTCTTTTGTATTACAAAATAATCTGCATCCATGCTGATATGCAGTATTTGTCTTTCTAGGTCATTAAAGGGCTCTCTTACCTGAGAGAGAAACACAAGATCATGCACAGAGGTCAGTCACTATTTCATTTATTAAAAAGATAAAAATATAAGGCTTTTTAAAGGTTACACAATCTTTAAACACATGAATAACATTGAGTTAAATAACTTAGGGGAAAGTATAGATCTTTACTTCAGAGTAGATCTTTGTTTTACTCCGTGTCGTACACATAAACTATGAAAAAAAGGGTTAAGACAAGCGTGCAAAAACAGCACAAGTTCAGAGACGTTGCAGCAGTTTGTTCTGTGATGCTTACTGCTCCCTGTTGAACACTTGCCCACCATGTTCTCCTAAATACTGCATGTCCCTCTTTCAGATGTCAAACCCTCTAACATCCTGGTGAATTCCCGCGGTGAGATCAAGCTGTGTGACTTTGGAGTGAGCGGACAGCTCATAGACTCCATGGCCAATTCCTTTGTGGGCACTCGCTCTTACATGTCTGTAAGTTTAAATGGACACGCTACGTTTCGTTTGCGGTTGCTGCTCTCATTTCCACGTTAACCTTCGGGGTTCCTGTTAAAGCTGTAGTAAGGTCTCAGATTTATATATCCAAGGCAACCAATTCCCCAGTTGAGGCTCTATTCACAATTTTGATGACTCACAGATCAGCTGGGACAGGCTTCATGTAGAGTAGGCACCAGCAGTATCAGCAATGTTAAACACAGGCACACATGTAGACACAGGCTTTGCAATCAGTTATACCACTAATGAGATGACGTAATGTAGAGCTCAAATTTTATGTAGCTTGATCTAAAGCATCATTTAACTAAAACTGACACCATTTATTGATTATTACAAGTTAGAGAGACTCACTCATCACTACACAGGAACATAAATAAACTCATATATATATAATGAGTATGTATAATGAATTTTAAATTTGCTTTCTTTCTGTCATGCTGCTGTGTTCCAATTATTGTATAAATCAGTATTGGGTATAGTAGTGATATAATTGCATGTGTGTTGTGCAGCCGGAGCGTTTACAGGGCACCCATTACTCTGTTCAGTCGGACATCTGGAGCATGGGGCTGTCCCTGGTTGAAATGGCCATTGGACGCTTCCCTATCCCACCGCCCGACGCGAAGGAACTGGAACTGATTTTTGGCTTCCCGGTGGAAGGGGAGGGAGCTTCCAGTGAGTCCTCCCCGAAGCCACAGCCCCCTGGGCGACCAGGCAGCTGTAAGTCTGAGTCTCATCCTGTGATTCTGCTTTTTTTATTATTGTCATTATGGATATATCTATATATTATTACTGCATATGACACAGCGGATTATGACAGAGGCTGATATTTCTTTTTTACCCCCCTCCCAAGCATATGGCCTTGACAGCCGACCACCCATGGCTATATTTGAGTTGCTCGACTACATAGTCAATGAGGTGAGTGTGTCCACCATTACCACATCCTGACATGAACATGTCACACTATGTGCACATGTACTTTTCTTGCAATTGAATCCATTCAGTGCTGACTGGACCTTTTAATTTTCAGCCTCCGCCAAAACTACCAGGAATATTTAGCTCTGGATTTCAAGATTTTGTGAATAAATGGTACGTAGGAGAACTCTTTGAAATATTTACTGACACCACCACCAAGTGAATATGCACATCTGCTAGTCAAGATGTTATGCCACCTAGTGGTGTTAAAATGCATTACATGCTAATAGTTTGTGTCTCAATTACAGTTTGATAAAGAGTCCTGCAGACAGAGCAGACCTCAAACAGTTGATGGTGAGTGTGCATGTTCAAATGAAGTCTTTCCTACATTTTCCTACATCTCTTTATCATCTTACACACATTTCCTTTTCTTCAGGTGCATTCCTTTATCAAACAGTCTGAGGCAGAGCAGGTTGACTTTGCTGGCTGGCTGTGCAACACCATTGGACTCAATCAGCCAGTGACACCCACCCATGGTACAGTGATGTGAGACCCGTTCTGTCCCCAACAAACCCCCATATCAAAATGTGGGACTGGATTTTTATTATGGGTAAAATGTATGTTTATACGGAGTACTAGTTTAAAAGTTGTGCAATCAATAGCTGTATATTTAGTGTACACACCTACATGCCAAGTGAAATTAACTATGTATTGAATAATTCTTGGGGCTACATTGTGGCCTGCCTGAAAAGCCATCTTTTTCTAATAAGATTATTTAATCATGACAAATGCTGCTCAACCTGTGTGCTTGATATTCCTCTTTACCCCACGTCCTTACAGTGCCAGCAGATCAGAGTCTTTGTTAGCTTATTGTGAGAAATAAATAGTCTTGTGAATCAATTTTGAATGACAGGTCTGACTCATTCATTTGTAGCAGCTGATTTATTTATTATTTATTATTTACGAACACCGTCTAAGAGATTAGTAGATTGATGCCTTGGATTTGGCAGGTGCTCCTTCTTTCCAGGATTCCTCTTGGCAAACATTTCACAGTCATATTCAGCCGTTTTTACCATCTTACAGCAGAGTCATGTTTGAGGATGGCATGACGTCTTGCTATCTTGGTGTAAGGTTTCACCCTCACGTCCTTCAGAGGATTCTTCTTCAGTACTCTGCAGCTGATCTAACTGTAATGACAAAATAACCAGGTATTAACGATGTGGACTTGTGCTAAACTGCAAGTTTGTTATTAGCTTTGTGCCGCTCAGGACTTCCATAAAATCAGGATTCAGAAACACGGACCTGAAGTGGAACATCATCATTGTTGACAAGCTGAAAAAAATTGCAACAACTGTGCAGTGCTCACCTGGGTGTGCAAAGTTCTTCCTGGATCTTGTCGCTCCTCAGGATCCTGCTCAGGTCTGTGTTGGTCATCATGTGCATGGGCAGGCTGGAATAAATAAAAATTTTAAATTTAATTCCTCATGTTGGAACTTATGTACAAAGTAAACTGGTGAGTTATGTGATGCTCAAACTCAGAACTTCGTTAAATATCACAGAATTTCAAAAACACGGACCATGAAGTGGAAGCTCATCACTGTACTGTGATCGTCAGTTTTACTTGTGTTACAGTGTGACTGCTTAATGAACACTTACTTATAGCCCAGATTCAGGGAAGCAGGTTGCCAGGTATGTCAGCTCATCTTCGTCCAGTGGCAAGCCTCAGGTGGATGGATGCCTCAAAAACACAGCACATTTAAAAACTCACCAGGTTAGGAGTTATCGTCACTTTCATCATAAGTTTGTAACAAGGACATGAGCTATAGATTATTAGGTATTATAGAACATAGACATACATACAACATAGCTAAGACATTTACATTTGAACAACACACCTGGGGTATTTACGGAGGCACGGGTGACACCAGTGTCGTCGTTGTAAATGATGCACGGTCCTCTGCATTGGATCAGTCCAAGTCCTCGTGGTAGCCAGTGACGCTTCACTTGGCCTGTGCAGAAGCCAGCCTAGTTTGGTGTATTTATGAGTGCAGCACACACTCATGGGATTCCCCTTTTTCTGAAGGGACTGTCAAGACGCTAAAGTGCTAGGACTCATACATGCCCCTTACAATTTAAAATGTCAGCCTTCAAGCTGAAATCCACACTTAGTTTCACCATACCAGTACCACTGACTTGATCTACAACAAAAACCAAGATCCGTGAATGACTGGATTTGTATTTGGGGCAAAATGTGTTTATACAGAGTATTAAATGAGTTTAAAAGTTGTGCAATCAATAATTGTATGTTTAGCACACACACCTATGTGCCAAGTGAAATTAACTATTGAATTATTCTTTGGGCTACAATGCAGCCTGCCTTAAAAGCCATCTTTCTAATAATCTGATTATTAAATCATGACAGAAGCTGCTCAACCTGTGTGCTTGATATTTTCCACTTTAGCCTGTGTCCTTACACCACCACCAGATGAGTCTTTGTTAGCATATTGTGAGAAATAAATAAGTCTTGTGAATCAATTTTGAATGACAGGTCTGACTCATTCATTTGAATCAACTGATTTATTTATCACTGAACACCAGTCTGTGAGAGATTTTTAAATTTATGCCTTGGTTTTGGGTTTGGCAGGTGCTCCCTTCTTTCCAGGCTTTCTCTTGGGTTTCAGCATCTTGGCCTTGATCTATGGTGAGAGACAAAGTTTCAAAGTCATAATCAGCAATTACAGTTACAATTTTTGCTACCATTTGAATTGTTCAGGTTCTTACCGCAGGGTCATGCTTGAGGATGGCATGACGTCTTGCTGTCTTGGCGTATGGGTTCAGCTTGAGCATTATCCTCAGGTTCTTCAGAGGATTCTTCTTCAGTACTCTGCGGTTGATCTTCTTGCTGTAATGACAAAATAACCAGGTGTTAACAATGTGGACTTGGACTAAACTGCTCAAGTTAGTTATTAACTTTGTGTCGCTCAGGACTTCCATATAATCAGGATTCAGAAACACGGACCTGAAGTGGAACATCATCATAGTTGACAAGCTAAAACAAATTTCAAGAGTTAAGCGGAGCTTACTTAGGTGTACGAAGTGCTTTCTGGATCTCCTCACTCTTCAGGATCCTGCTCAGGTCTGTGTTGGTCATCTTGTGCATGGGCAGGCTGCAATAAATAAGGCATTAAGAATTTAATTACTCATGTTGGAAATTAAGAAAGCAGCAAACCTGTAACTTATTTCTTAAACTCAGAACTTCGTTAATATCACAGAATTTCAAAAACACGGACCATGAAGTGGAAGCTCATCACTGTATTGTGACCAATTGTGAACCATTTTAACTAATGCTACTGTGCAGTCACTTCTTAAATACTCACTTGTAGTCGACCTTCAGGGAAGCAGGTTTGCGCCAGGTGCCGTACAGCTCATCCAGCTTGCGGAAAGCGCTCTCTGTCCAGATGCAGAAGCGTCCAACGTGACCACCAGGGGCAAGCCTCAGGAGGTTCAGTTTGTTCACGTTCTGCAGAGTGATGCCTTCAAAATACAGCAAAATAATCAAACTGACTGGCTGAGCGTTCTTTGATAGCTACCACAAGACAACTGCAACATGCAAGACTGAGTCTATACACAGTGATCTAAGATAGCACAGTGTTATGCCTACACTGTACCATTAAGTACATAATAACCAGTGCATATGAACTGTACATTTTAATGCATCCATTAAAATACTTAACAGTAATGAATTCTATATTTGACCAAATAACACACCTGGGATATTTCTGAAGGCCTTGGTGACACCAGCGTCTTGGTTGTAGATGATGCAGGGTCCTCTACGTTGAATGCGTCTGCGATTTCTCATCTTACCCTTACCAGCACGCATGCGCTGAGAGGCGTAGACCTGGGAATAACAAGTTTATATCATTTTAATATGCTATTAAGACACCTACTCAGGCCTAATATATGGACTAAACCACAGGCAGAGGCACAGTTCTCAATACTAGTAAAACTAACAAGGTCAGTCCAGTTCCCTCAAATTCAAGTACCTAACATGGTATAGTTTGAACACTGATTGTGGCTGATTCTTTACAACAGCTCAGGTTATTAAGAAAAAACTTGAACATGTGAGCACATAAAATGTAATGGCACCTTACGTTTCTATTCACTTCCAATGACCCCAGATCCATTTTCAAAAACTTACATCTTGATATTTTCCCCTAAAATTCACAATCTTTTACAGATTTCAAGGACATGAGGGGAACCATGATGTATATATAAAAAAGCTACTATTGCTATACTCCATATGTGTATCTATAATGTGGAAGTTATGAACATCAGCTGAAATTAGCACTTCATTTTCAGTGTTTCGATTTCAAATCACATGCTCCCTTAAAAACCTGAAAGTTACCTTCTTGATGTCGTTCCAGGCTTTGAGCTTCTTCAGCAGCAGCACAGCCTCCTTGGTCTTCTTGTAGCCCTCAACTTTATCTTCGACCACCAGTGGGACCTCAGGGATTTCCTCAATGCGGTGTCCTAAGAGGCAAGACCATCATGTCAACCAAAGATATCCACACACAAACTTCTTGTGACTGTCAAAGACTACGATGTTACAGGAGCTTGCTCAGAATTTATCATACATCAATTGCTTATGACAGCTTAATGACAGCAGGCAACTGTCACTGTTCACAAGATCAGACGCAAATTACACCATCATGGCAAGTCGAACTTAAATTTCATTAACGGCATATTTTTAAATGTTTTGTCCTCTGTAAATGTTTTTAGGGCTTACCTTTGGACATCACAAGTGCAGGAATGGCAGAAGCAGCCACTGCAGAGCAGATAGCATAGCGCTTCTGGGTTGTGTTGATCCTGCGGTGCCAGCGGCGCCAGGTTTTGGTGGGGGCAAACATACGACCTCCGCGGCACATCTAGATCAAAGTCAAGGACGTTTGACAACTTATGAAGTAATAGAAATTATTATGTACCTAATGCCTGCTCAGACTCTATTGTTCGTCAACCATCTGTGCCAGCATATGACAGCAGGCATTCTGTCACTGGTCACAGAGTCAGACGCAAATTACACCATCACTGCAAGTCTTTTTGAGTTTGTTTGCCTTGGCACAGAGAATTATAAAAGGCAAGAGGAAAAGTGAAACTTCGGTTCTTGTCAAAAGGATACATTTCCAAAGGCACCCTGGCCCGAGCGGTGAGTACCACCACCTCTCACACGGGGGATACGAGCCACAGCTCTTCCTGTACCCCAGGACTCAGCGCTGGTCTGGTGACCTGAAATGAACAAAAATGACACACTTAAATTACAGACAGCAAAATAACAGATCTGTGAGTGCATGAGCTCAATCGCCCTCTTAAAAACGGATGCTGAACCTCGAGCAACATGTGAATTAGGGACAGACGTGTATACACACTCACCTGCCAGTTCGCTGACTGCATATGGCTGGCGGCTGTTCTTGCGCATGTTGGTGTGAACAAAATTCACAACATCAGGGCGAATTGGAGCCTTGAATACAGCAGGCATGACAACATTCTTGCCTGCTGATTCTCCTTTCTCGGAGTAAACCGAGATCAACGGTCGGGCACAGGCCTGAGGAAGCAAAATTAAAACTGAGCTTCAAACACATACATAATGTTGATTATGAAGTAATACATAATCTAAGATGTTATGCCTCTTTGGCAGCACATTCTACAACGTGTCATGAAAACAAGCCATTAAGTTCTTGCATGTGCGTGTAGTTACACCGCTAACCTAAGCCAGACAACTTATGGCAACTACTCTTGTGAATCAACCTCACCACCTGCAACTCATTTAAATAACATAACGGCGGCAGAAACTGATCATTAACATCACATATTCAGAAACTAGTCCGAGTCTAATAGTTGTAATAATCTGCGGATATTGGCCTTAGCTTAGCTCGATGCTGCTAACGGTTTTAAAGGTTACCTTGTCCACTCATTGTAGCTGCGTTAACTATGTTAACAGCATAAATAGCACAAAAACTAAGAGTAGTTTCTAAAGCGAGCTAAATGTGCCGGCAGATGTCATACAAATAAGCGGCACTTGCTTGTGAGTGATCTGCCACCGACTCGACAGCCACACGTGTAACTACTTCAACTCGTCCAAAATGGCTCCTCGTGTTAGCTTCGTTAGCCGGGAGGACTCAAACTCACTGCTCTATTAAACAGTAATTTAAGCGTCCCAACAGCACGGAATGGGGACTTATTTGTAAAGTAGAATCAATGGTATAAGCCACAGATGTAATATAGCATATTTGTGGCATTACGAGTGTATTTTCTTACCATTTTAAATGATTAGTTTTCGGCTCGCCGGGGACCACGCTCCACTCGGTATGGCGGCCACAGTAAAAAGGAAGTTGGTGAATCACCCTGAGTGGTTTATGCCTCCGCTTCGACACATAGCACTTCCGTCGACGGATTTTATTTCCCATCATTTTCGTTCTGCTTACCGAAAACAAACACCCATAATAAAAAAAAAATTACATGAATTTTATAAATAACTGCTTCAGGGTTCTCAATAAAATTCACCCGGCAACGAAAAACAAACTTAAAGTTTGTTTCTAGAACTGGGACTATTTCTTTACGCCATGTTGGCGTAGGATGAACGTAAAGAGGTGAACTGTTTTATTAGTAACATTTTTAAATAAAATATTATTTAATTTATTTACATTTTCTAGTATGATTGTGATGACAGCATTTACACACTTTAACAACTCAATTTATCAATTTCTGTAAAATTAAAAAAATAAAATAACGATAAATCGATGACCCGTGACCTTACTACGTCACCAACCGAGTGAGCGCGCGACTGTCAAAATATCAACAGTAGCGGCACAAACGGCTAAACTCTGCTAACTTCTCTTCTACCTTTTCCCCACAATATTAATTCTTTGACCGAAGAGTTGCTCCATATTTTTCACAATGGGCTCCAAGGTGATATCTAGTGCTAAGGAGTTTTATACTTTTCTTCGGTGAGTTTACTTTTGTTTGCTTCTTTTAAGATAACGTAATATTAACGCTAGTTAATGAGTTAGTCTTCAGCTTATGCTCACGATTTAATCGCTTCAATAACCACTGACTAGCCTACTTTTTTGTTTTATTTGTGTTATGCCGTTTGGTCGAAGGTCTCTTCAAGACGGGGAAAGCAGTAATCCATCTACATATGAGGTAATTTCACTGTAAAGTTAAACATGTTGCAGTTTACTGTATCTAACCTTTCTGTGTTATAGCAATGTTGTTGATGTTGGATTTCAGGAGGAAATCCAAATGATAAAGATGAATGGAGACAAAATCCCTGTGCTGAACATGTACTGTGGCAACCAGCCAGTCTTCATCTGTGAAAAAGCTGTGAGTAATGTAAATGCTGTGCCGGTATGCAAGCTCTAGACAAGTATTACTGCATAGCATGCAAATGAAATAAACACATGAACATCATCTTGCATTTTTACAGTCTATATTTTAATGTTTTTTTTCTGATACATACTTACACTTTCTAATGTTGGTATAATGCATATTTAATTTCATATCTTAAACTGGAACTAGTATATTCCACTAGCCTTAAAGTTCAGTTGTCATTATTTTGTATCTCAAACATGTACCACTGTAAAAGCAACAGATGTACTATACCTCAAGATAACTGCAGATACAAATATCACACTACTTCTCATGTTTTTATTTCTATTTCATAAGGCTCCTAAAATAAGTGAACCCAATGGTCATCAAATGACTGAAACATCCAACTGCACTGATGATGATGATGATGATGATGGTGGTGCTGATGATGATGCTGCCAATGAACTCCAGACAGAATTGGGACCACAGCCACTCACAGTCATGAAAGCAAGGTGACCAGAGCTAAGAATACTTGCAGGATGACAGTATATATACCCTGTAGATGACAAGTAAAATAGGACTTTTTTCTGTTTTCTGTTTTTATAGGCAGTTGCTGTCTTTTTACACATTATCTCAAAATTCTAATGTGTCAGCTGTGGACAACAAACCTGCCTTACACCCTCTCTGGGTGCGGTGTGACATGTCTGATCCAGCTGGAACAACCTGGTTAGGAGCTGAAACAGTCAACATGGGCAATAAAGTATCTGGTGTCAAATTATACTGTGTTACCTGCAAAGGTATAATTCAAATGCTTCATACGTCTTTGAATAATGCACCCGTGAAATATTTCTAATTAATTAATATTTGTTTTTTTTAAAATATTTATTAGGCTCAACTGTGGATAAACAGTCTCTCTTAACTTTGGATGATCTTAAACAAGAGCACAAGAAAAGGCATCACCCATCCTCTGTAAGTGAGTGTGTGTCCTTTCTTTTAAGTCAGTGTGAATGAATCGTCGTTCACTTACATCTGTCGATGCTTTCAGATGGTGATTAAAGGCAGTGCCAGGTTCAATTTGTTCGGCTCCACTGTTGTTGAAAACACAACAATTGAGTCACAGAGTTGTGTGACAGTGGATTTCAAATGGGGTCATGTGGAGCGTATCCTTGAGACCCCACCACTGTCCTCTACAGCAACTCTGGTAAGCATCAGCAATTTCCACTCAAAACATACTAATTTTCTACAGTACCTATTCTTTTTTTATAAAGTATAAAGGACTTGCCTTATTTATGTTTGTTCACATGCAGAATATCAAAGTTGCCAGTGGGGACATGAGGAGCCCATTGTTTGAGATGTACAGGGAGCTGGAGTTTCTCCAGGTTTGTGTCCCACAGCAATCTGAGATGAATGACTGTGAGTATCAACACACAAGTAAACTATTGAATATATCCACTTCCTGTTATTGCAGACTCTTGCTGATGGTTTGAGAACTGGTGAGACTGAATGGATGGAACCTTTGGAAAGCACGTCAGCTGTAAATCTGACCAAGGCCTTTCTAGAAGGTATCTGTTTTGTTAAACTGATGCACCTTCACTATGATTTAATCTTAACAGGTAGTTAGGAAGGGTACTTTTTCTTCTTTCAGAGCTTCGGAACACTGCAAAGACACTACAGGACCAGGCTGCAAAACCAGCTGAGGTATGATAGTATTCAAATAAATGGGCTTTTCACAAATTCATTTATTTCAGAATAAATGTGGTAGTTGTCTTGCTTCTTTATCTTTTCTTAAAGACCACAAAGTCTGAGTCAGAGACCCCCATTTTCAATTCTATCTTGGAACGAGGTGATTTGGATTTTGTGGAGCAGCTGTGGGTTCGGATGAGAAAGAGTGAGTCAGTTCCTCTGTTAAGGAAACCAGGATTCATCTGATTAAGCATTACAAACAAAAAGCGACAACCAGTTTCCCTACATTCCTCTATTCTAGGTGTGACTTCATATCAGGACATCGGAGACTGCCTGAAATTGGTCACTGAAGCTCTCAGATATGGTGACATCAAACCTTGGGTATGAAATGATGTTTCTGAAAACTGTGTATCCCTGAGAGAAGATTTTTGGTTGTTGTTGTTTTGTTAATCTTTTTTTTTTTTTTTTGTTTTGTTGTGTTTGTTTTATTTCCTCCAGATTCACAGAGACAGCAGCAGCTCCCTGAGCAAGCTCATCCTGCAGTCTTACCACCAGCAGATCGATCATGTGTCTCTCACAGGTGTCACCCCTGTCCACATGCTGTTAGAGATGGGTCTAGACAAGATGAGAAAGGACTACATTAACTACCTCATTGGTAACCTCTTATTTATCCTCTCTGAATATCTGTAAAACTCAGTGTTACAAACTTTGCATTGATATTCAACTCCTTGCAACTGTTTATTGTTTCCTTAGGTGAAGAATTGACGACTCTAAATCACTTGGTAAGCGTAAGACTATTTTACTGACAACTACTTTTAAATGTCTGCTTATAAAATACTCAAAATCTGAACGTTTTCCTCCATAGTGTTATTACCTGAACACAGAGGTTGATCTGCAGGAGCAAGTGATCCGACTCAGAAAACTGCACCATCTGCTGGAAATCATTTTGACCTGCAGTACTTTCCTGGGTTTGCCCTATGACCGGCTCTTCCTTCTCACACAGTAATTCAATTGTTTTTTCCCACTGATGTATGTGTGTGTAAAATGTACTTTCCTAAAGATGGCATTAAAGTAGACAATTTCCTTTCTCGTAGATCATGTTTGCAGCACTACAAAACATACCCATATGACGAGCAGCATGAATTCAAGCTGCAAATCAAGCCTGCATTGATCGGCCATTTCTACCAGAAGTAAGGACACTTTGTACACCAAGTGCATCATTACACCCAAATAAAACTGAAAATGAAATAGAGATATTTGTCTTTTCATCCATTTTTGAACACAAACTAGTTGTTTGCTTCACCTACGAAGAAGAAAATAGTGAAACTTTGGATTTTGTACCCTGCATCATATGAAATTTTAAAACCGTCATCATTTTACAGAAGCAAATCAGTTGTATTCAGATGTGTTCATGCGGTTTCTTGTACTCCTGTGTTTTTCACAACAATATTTAGACAGAACACCTGATATGCATTGAAGTGCCAAATGCAAAGTTTTAACAGGGGCTGTCTCATCCCACACAGAGAGCAACCAGCATTGTGGGGTGTCGAGGTGTCCAGTGGCCACGGTCCTCGTGAGGTCAGGACGTCCTTACAGCTCAGTGACAGGCCGATGGTTGATCATGTCATCTTCGAAACAGGTGATCTTTATGCTCCACTCCAAATATAGCACATGCTTTATACCACAAAGTTACAGATGGTTACTTTCCCAGGATACAGTACAGATAAATTTTTTCCCCCTTTAACTGTTCTGTCTTTTAGATTACCCAAATGAAACAGTGAATGGGGACAGCGAGGATCCTGCCTTTTTCTCCACCATGGTGTGCTGCAGTCTCGTCAACATTGCATGAATTTACACAGAGCACAACTGAACAACAACGGAGGAGTTTATTTTCATTTTTGATATTCTCATCTGCAATTAACATGTTTTAAAATAAGAACTAGCCAGATGACCTTATACTGCATCATAAAGCGTACATAGACAACTACAGGGTGTTAATATACTGTATTTTTCTAATATGTTTTTAATGTACAACGCTCAGTTATTTTGTATGTTTGTTCTGCACACTGTTGTTGGCTTTCTAATCGCATCTTTATCATCACATTTACAGTTTTTTTCAGTTCTATATATGTTTTTTTTTTTTTTTTTGCCAAACAACTCCCAGCTGAAACCAAATAAAAAACACAAAGTACAGTAGATCACAAGGGATATTTGCAATGGTATTATTCCTTAATGCAATACAATCAAATCCAACAGGTTTTCAGGGTTATCCACACTGTTCGAGTGTCTGGTTCTAAATTCATTATTATAGGCTAAACCAAGGTCTTTACAGCAAACACTGTATCCACATCAAATTAATGAAGTCACTAATTCTCAGTTCAAATAATGTATTTATGTTCACACATGATCCATTAAAGAAAAGATGCACTTAGAATATGTGTGTGTGTGTTGTTTGTGTTTGTGAACCTGCACACTGTGAGATCTCCTTTCTAGTTCCGCCTCCGCAGCAGGAACATAAGGAGGATGGCACTGAGCAAAATAGAGAGCGTGCACACAGTGGGAACAACGATCTCAGTTACCATCTCCATGTGGCTGGTCAGAGGGTCTGCAAAACACACAGTGATAACTCCCAGGCATTATTATGCAGTTCAGACACTGTTTGTGAAGCGAGTAATGATGCTCAAGCACAGCACTCAAAGGGTTAATATTATTCCTTGAATCAAATCATTCTTTTGCTGATTCATAGTGAGCATGAGTGTTTTCTTACCATGTATAAGTCTTAGAATATTGGCAGCAGTACTCCGCTGTTCCTCTAATAAAAAAAGAGAAAGTACTCAGAGTTGATTAACGGCACTTTAACCCTTTGAGGACTGCATGCAGCGACCGGGGAATATTTCAGAAAGCAGCATTTACACCATCGCCAGACAACCTTTAAAAATCCAATCTTATGAAATGTAATTTCTAATTACCAGTCCTCAACAGGCATGGCTGAATCATGTTCCCAAACTTCACGCTGAAGTTTTGCTTCCTAAATTTAATTCAGATCTATCACAGACTGTTTCACTGATTTCTTTTATTTTATCTGGGTAAATTTATAACCCTGCTTTGTGAAATACTCCGCGGGCACAAGTCCACAGATAAGCCTTATGCTTACTGAGTTTTTGTCAGCTGCTGTGAAATCAAAAGGGCTGTTCTTGGTCGCAAATTAGATTTAAGCACACGAGTAAAACATCAGATAAATGGACACGTAGTTACACACTGTACAAGAGCACAAGCTTGTTTCAGAGGCATGTTTTAGTGTTAAACTGCAGAGGCTTAATTCGGTTAGATTTTAAAACACATCACACAGCATCAACAAAAAAATGACATTAATGGAAGATATATATACCCTCAAGTTCTAAACTTCATCATGCACTGGCCAAACCTTTGGCATTTCTGCATGTTCCTTGGATTTTCTTCTAGCTGGAGGGGCAAACAAAGAAGATATCTCAGATATCCTGTTAGAGATTTCTTAATTATGGTTTATATTTCCATCATTCTTATGTCATTAATAGTTTGTAATGTGTTTTCTGAGGTGCTTAATGAACAGAAACACATATTCAAGTCAAATTACAATTCTTGATCTTAGTTTCATTTTAAAAACTATCAGCATGTTTTTGATATTTAGGTCAGAATCTTTATTTGTTTACCCCAGCTAGCTGTTCACCACTGATCACTGATAAACATAACCTGGGATGTTATAGAGGAACTGACCTGCAGCCAGGAGCTGGTTGCTAGAAGAACACGTCTCAACAGCCTTCCTTCTCCAGTTTTCAACCTGTGAGGGGTTTTACAAGCATACAAGCATCATCACTGATGATATTTTTGTGGCAAAATAGAAAAATAGAGCTTTGTAGCGACCACCTTGCATGTCTTACCTCTCTCTGATTGGGAAATCCATTGAAACCAATGATGCGTTTGTAAAACTGAACAGAAGCTTTGGGATAGCGAGGCTTGTTTTTGTTCCTGAAGTCCACATAGTACAAGCCAAACCTCTCGGAGTAGCCTTCATCCCACTCAAACTTGTCCAGCAGGGACCATGCAGTGTAGCCCTTCACATTGACTCCATCTTTGATAGCTGAATGACACCACAGAAAACAGAGAGTTGGATTAAAACTTTGATTAGACTTACTCCTAATTACCAAACAAAATGTGTGAGCTTATTCACCTTTCAGCATCTCATTGATGTAGTCTTTATAATACTGTATCCTCCAGTCATCACACAGCTCTGTGCACGACATCTTCTCGGAGACTCCATTCTCGGTCACATAAATCATTGGGTTTCCATACTGAGTCTAGATGGGGAACAAATCAACATGATGCCGTTGTGATATAATTCAACTAGGGTTGCAGTGTGCTGAAATCATTTCAGGTACAGCACAAATGTCAACAAGCCTGTTCTGCATCATTCGCTATACGTCACCTTGACAAAATTGAGCAGACGTCTGAAACCCCAGGGCACAGAGTAGAGCCACTCAGACCCAGGATCGGGCCATCGTGGGTCAACCAGCTCAGCTAGGTCACGGTCAGTGAAGTAGCTGCCGCTACTACGACCTGACGGGTTGTTCTTCTGGGTGATGTAGCGCGTGGTGAAATGACCGATGCCGAGGAAGTCGCAGGTGCCCTTGATGTAGCTCTTCTCTTGAGGGGAAAATGTGGGCAGGCGAGACATCCCGAGGCCCTGTTGGACACTCTTTCTTCCTGCACACACAGTTACAACAAATGATTAGTTCATTTCCAAATAACTGATTTGACTTCAAGGATTAACTGTTCACAACTTAACTTACCAATGAAGTCTTTCATCACTTGAGGGTAGTCTCCATGAAAGATGGGTGTGGCAAACCAGCCCAGGTAGAACTGGACGTATCTCTCGGCTGCCTCAATGTCTTTCTGGTTGCTGATGTCCACCGGCTCTCCCCAGTCTCCAGACAGAGAGATGCCAACCAGACCTGCAGATGCGAACAGCAGTTCTCAACACTAAGACAGACTACTGTTGAGAGACAGAATTAAGTTAATATGTTACTCTCAAGAGTTTACCTTTTTGTTTTGCCCTCCATTGTGTATCATAAGTGTGCCAAACTTTAGCATGCGCCTGTGAAAAAGATGTTTTGAGGATGATTTCACTTCAGAGTGGCGATTTCTAAGTGTTTTTATTAGAATAATTGAATGCATTCACCTACCTTGATGATGTGATGGGCAGCTCTGTACGCTCCTGTTCCTCTCAGCTTCAGTCCGGGAGCATGCTCACCTGTCTCATAACCTTCGACTGCTATAGACTGAAGCAGATTATGGAGTATTAGTATGATAATGGTACTTTCACTAACAGGTAGATGCATATTTATCCAAGCTCTATGATGAAAAAAAATGCATATGCATGTGTTAGCCTACCCACGGATTGTTGAAAGTGATCCAGTACTTGACTCGGTCACCAAATCTTTCAAAGCACAGATTGGCATAGTCATTGAAATGATTGACCATGCTTATATTCTGCCATCCTCCATATTTCTCTTGTAAAACCTAGAAAAGCAAAGAATACAGTAACTCAACTCAGGTGAAGAAGAACAGTGTTGTAGTGCAAAAAGAGGTAAAGTTTGGATTGGTATACCAACCTGTGGAAGATCCCAGTGATACAGAGTAACAATGGGAGTGATCTTGTTCTCCAGTAGCTGGTTAATCAGTTCATCATAGTACTGTATTCCTCTTTCATTTATGTGGTCAGCTGTGAATTGTACCAAAGTGAACACCCTCAGCTTTAGCAATGAACAAATTCAGTCCTATATACCGGTTCATATTCAAAGGCTTGAATTAATAGCAGTTACTCACACTTTATACCAGTAGGGATGAGTCTAGGCCATGATATGGAGAAGCGATAGTGGTTAAGCTTCAGCTCCTTCATCAAATTAACATCATCCTGTACAACACGCACACACACACACACACACACACACACACACACACACACACACACACACACATACACACAATGTAGTGAAATATACAGATTTCCTTTTGCATATCTCTCAGACACACGAACCTGATCATCCCACCTTGATTTTGTGGTATCCTTCACAAGAGGAATCCCCCGTTTCATTGTGTTGGATTTTGCCTTTCTTATGACTGAACACATCCCAGATGCTCAGTCCTTTTCCATCTTTGTCCCAGGCTCCTTCTGTCTGATAGGCTGAACTGCCGGCACCCCATGAAAATCCTAATAAATACACCAGTGGCAAACAACCATTCAACTCTGAGTTAGATGACCAGCTCTCAGAGGGGATACTTCACAAGTTACCAAATAATGCAACTGTAGGAAACAACAGCATGTTTACCAGCTGGAAAAGTGCCATAATAGAAGGAGCTGTGGTCGTTCTTTGTCCAGTCGAAGTCCTCAGCCGAAGACAGACACAGCACCAACACAAACACATGGCACACACTGAATGCACAGCGGGGCAGCATGATACTCCTGAGCCTCCTCAGTCACTGTCTGGTTCTGCTCCAGTCGCTCAATGACGTCTACACACACATGAGAACCATTCAGCATCACCACTTATTCACAATAACAAACCTGGTCTGGAGTGTTGTTATATCCAAGATACACACACACACACACATGCTTACAACACCCAACTGACTGAAAGCATCCAATGCAATGGACTGCAGGGGGTCCCACATCCCTAATGCAGAGCCAAATACCCCCTTTTCAAACTCAATGGAGTGTGAACTCATCTTGCTGAGGCAGACAGATCCCATACAAACTATGGTTTCACCTCTGTAAGCAAAGTTAATGTCAGAGAGGTTGATATATTTACAGTACACAATCACATAATAGTGTATGCACACATATATAGGCTACATTTGAATATGGGAACTTTTATAACCTCATCATTAGACAGTTATGGAAATAAATGCTATTTGCTTTCATGATTGATGTCCAGATTTGAGTACTCACAACTCTCAGAAAATTACCAGAATTCTGTTTGTAAATAATTTGGTTTCCAGTTCCTGTGTCTTCTGATATACTTGCAATCAGTAGGACACATTAAATTTATCATATAAATCAATGCATGCATATAACTTTAAATCAGGAATGAAAGTACCTCAAAGGAAAGAACCTAAAAATCTAGTCAGCTTGCAATCATGAATCCTAATTGGTGTACATTCATGAACATGTTTTTTTCCTCTGCAGATATATAATAGATTGTATAATAAACTGGTTGTTCAGCTGTTTTGACTTGTAAAAGCCTGAAAAACACAGGTGGATGTAATAACAGATATCCCAATAACAGTGCCAGTAAACCAGCACTATATATGCATGTATGATCATATGTGACAATTCAACTAAACATGAACAGGTTCCCCTGTATGTGGAATGCAGCTATCATTGACCTGTCAAAATGCCTACTGTGCAACCAGTCCATTTTCTCCATTAAGCAGTTTTTCTCCAGAAAATAATGTATGAAATCACTAGTGTAAATAGATTTGATTCACAAAAGCATAAGATTACCTGGGTACCTTATGAAGAACTCATTTGCAGCAAGTGTATCTGCTCAGCCCAAGCCCCTCCTGGGTGAATGGGAGGTTTCCTCGAACAGCAAAATATGTAGGAAGCTGTATGTAGCTATTGGTACAATCTCTATTGTATGTTGCCTGTTGTAGCACCACCCTTCTCCAGAGCTGTCCCTGCTGTCAGTGTAAAAGCTGGCTTTATTGTGAGGCTCGCTGTATTGTTTTTTGCTGTTTAGAAAGTGCTGAATGGTTTGCTGGTGGAAAGTGTTTGCACTGCATTACCCATTTGCCTGGGTCAGGTTAGGACAATTTTACATATGTATTACTCTTAATTGAATATCTGAAAGGGAATTCTTCTTGTCCAGAGACAAACATTAATTACATGTGCAAAAACATTGCTGTATGTTGGAAAGCAGGAAGTGTGCAGTGCAAAAATCAGTCAAGTGAACCCTATGCAAAACATTTTATTTTGTGCTTACGATTATTATTTCTTACATATTGCATACACTCTATCTTCTTATATGGCCCAGCCATACATTTTAATGCTAATGCTCATCAATGCAATGCACAATGTCTAGTCAGCTAGAAGCACCTAATAACACTGTCTTACTGCATTTCAGTGAGACATTGCTCACAACATTTGACACATGAATTCTAACATAATTTGAAATCCGGATGACATGCCTTAAAGCAGGCAGTGAGGATACTGTTCGCACCACATACGTCACTGTAACTGTTACTCACTCCATCCAAATAAATTAAACTCCCTAAGTGATAGTACAAAACAGGTGAACAAATAAACAGATGTCCGTTTACACGTGGTTCTTCTTCAGTGGTGCAAATATCGAAGCCCCATGAAACACTGAGAATCTCAGTAATCGTCGTCGTCGTCCTCCTCCTCCTCAGGCAACAACTCAAGGTCATTGTCATCTTCCTCCTCGTCCTCTTCGTCTTCCTCGTCATCATCTTCCTCTTCCTCCTCTTCCTCCATGTCATAATCTACAGCAGCATTCAGTAGCAGTTTGGTTCGATTGATCTCGCTCTCATCGTCTAGGTTAATGTGAATCTGAAACAATGAAAACAAATAATAAACATACAAGCATACATGGTAACCACAAAAGCACAAACTAAGTGTTCCAGACAGCATTTTTAAAGCAGGTAAAGGACAGGAGACATTTGACATTTGAGTGAATGATGAGCTGGAGACACACAATCTCTTCACACTTTGGTAAAATTATTTTGTTTTTAAATCTTACTACAATTTTTATATCATCATTTCTAAGTCATGTTAAAAAAAATCTTCAGCCAAAAAGCCTAAAATTATGCACTTGGTTTGATCATGCAGTAATATGTCACTATGGGTCTTCCTACCTGTTTAAGGCTTATAAGTAATTAGTAATAGTTTGAGTGTTGTGAATACTACTGTAGTCCAAATAGAACCAATTATAATATATCTAAAGAGAGTAAAAGATGTTCAGTGTAGTAAGCAAAGTATATATAAAACTTTATGCAGCTATATTGAATGACACAAAGAAGCTTCCTGAAAATATTTCAAATGTTTCTGAGTAAAATGAAGTAATGAAAAGGAAAAACAGTCAGTGCGTCATGTGCACTGTGATAACAGGCCAACATTTCTGTTACACAGATGTGATTACTTGCCGATGTTTATTGAAAATATCTTAATATGACCAAGTGTGAGTATTTGGCATTTATTTGTGACTTACCTCAGTTTCTGGGAATGCCCGTTGTGAGGCTCCTTCTTCTTCTGTTTGAGCATTAATGATAGATTTTAAGGCCCCTTCTTCAAACTGAAACACAGAGCAAACACATAATCTATCAAACACAAGTACTACAAACCCCAACTGCACTCTGCAGTACTTTTAACTCTCTCACGCACCTTCAATCTGTTCAGCTGCTCTTGTAGCATGACTTTGATTTTGAGGAGAGTCTCCTCTTCCTTCTTCAACTCCTGCAGACGGCTGTGCATCTTTACTAGGACTGCTGCAGTCAGACCATTCCTCAAAACTGAAAGCGAAAGGATGAGCAATCAGGGAAGCAGTATCATGCCAGACTTTATGTTGAGTACAAAGATGGCAAAACAACATACAATATCTTGATTAATTTAATCAACTACCTCACTCTGTAGTCGGCTAAACATGAAGTATGTAATATCACGATACTGAAATGCATTTATTACGTCTAGTTAAGAACAGATCAGCCTTAATTTTCACGGCAGTAGAGTCTGTGTCAGAGAAAACGATAAATAAATAGATTATTTTGTTACTGCTAGCTACGGAAAAACAGTCTGGCTAAGTAGCGGTTTCCCTATAATGACAGTTTATTTCCGCACAATAACGAGTAAAACCCAGTCTGTGGCTTTTACCTCTGTTTATAAATTCTGTCTACAGCTCCATGTCAACGTCGAAACCGGTGTTACACAAGACAGCGTGCTTCCCACCGCTTTTATGTTGAATACCGATAGCTTAGCTGTTGTGCTACAAGTACGGCTACTAGCTAAAGTTTGGGTTCCGTAGTTATGCGGTCATATCCGGGCGCGTTGTATCTTCACGAGCTGTCGGAAATTCTAGTTTCAAGCCCGATCTAGCTATATCTGTGTGTGCGTGCGTGTGTGTGTATGTGTGTATGTGTGTGTGTGTGTGTGTGTGTGTGTGTGTGTGTGTGTGTGTGTGTGTGTGTGTGTGTGTTATTGTTGTGTTTTTTAAGTGTCCTTGTCCCATTCTGTGTATTTTTTCCTACCTCAGTATTTTATTCTATTGTATTTTTATTGTCTTCAATATACTGGACTGCTATGACGACCTAATTAACCTTCAGGGATTAATAAAGCCATCTATCTATCTATCTATCTATCTATCTATCTATCTATCTATCTATCTATCTATCTATCTATCTATCTATCTATCTATCTTTTTGCTTACTTAATTTAATTTAATTTTAGTGATGTTTTCGAGAACTGTTACCAGTAAAGTATGTGGAAATTACATTTTACATTATTTAAAATGTATTTATCACACTTTCCTTCTGCCGTTCGTCTTGGTAATAGTCTATATATTAAAATAATGCAAAACTTATATACTACCCCTTGAAAGCCAGAAATTCGACATTACGAGAAGCACCTGAAGGCAGCATAAATAGTGGCAGAACCTCTATGTCTGGCGACGTCTTGTGGTCAAACAGCGGTAATGGCTGCCTTCCTCTTCAGGTTGACGGTTAGTTTAAAAAAATAAAAAGGCTTTTAGACGGTGAGAAAACCCAGCAGTGGTTTTGACATGTCTTTAAAGCTCTTTAAATAACGTTACGTTATTTTTAACGTTACCATGTTATCATTTTGACCAGGTAGACACGAGTTAACTTTAACCAGCCTCGCTAATTAACGCGTTTTAATTCAACTGTTTGTTTCTAGCCGATTATCAATGGCCGTCCTCGCATCCAAAGAAAGGTTTGAAGTGGCAGGTGCCAACTTTACGGCACTAGGAAGCCTAATTTGTAACAAATGTAGTTCATGGTGTTAGTCTCCCTCATAAAACACGAGGGTCACACTATGAGAAGGCAAATAGGCCTTATAAGCGAGGTCTGCATGCTGGAGTGTAAGCTGGATGTAACAGAGCTAATATACAAGGTGTAAATTTGCCCTTCATGCTGGTGTGACTCCAAAAGTTTCCTTTGTGAGTGACACTGGAGTTGTTGAAGGTTTCATGAAAGTAGCTATAAGTTCACAAGTTTGCATGTAGGTGGTACAAAAACACAGTTTGACAGTGATGGAGCAGCCCACTCCATGTTTATTCAAGTATCTGTCTTTCCCCATAAGCAAATATTCAGCAGTAGATTACCTACAAAACATACAAGTCTCCCCTGAATCCCTCATTACGTTGATAATCTCAAAGAGATCACAGATGGAACTCATTGATGTGAACAAGATCTGAAACAGCTCTTAATCAGTCTTCAAAAAATGTTAGAAGAGCCCATTAGGTTCTTTATAGGATTCCTTGACTAAGTCCATCCAGATGTGTGCATTGATAATCACGGCGCACAGGCACGACTGGAGACCAACAATGGAGCCTAGCCAAAAGGAGAGACATACCTGTCTCTGTTCACACACATGAAAACAGAACTGTTGTAGGTTCCTCAAATTTCGCCACACCAGATGCGAACTACTGGTGCGCTCGGCAGTAACTTCAACAGCACCGGTCCTTACTGTGTGGTGAACTGTAATGCCTTGTCAGGATCATTGGGAATATGATGATGCAAACAGATACAGATGCATCACTGATTATAGACTTGCTTTTCTCTAAATACCCTGAAATAAACTACTTTATGTTTTATCAGCATGTGTTGATGTCCTTAATTGCTATTCTCACCTGTGAATATGCCTGCTTCTTTGTATGCACACAGATATCTTAATGGTAATTAGTTCACCTGTGAACCACACTACTGTATGTTTGTGCTTCAGGTGAGATGCAGCAGCTGTCCGGTGCAACACAGTGCCACTCAGCACTCAGCAGTGCAGGTTATCGGAGCTGAGCTGACGAGGAGGTGTCCATGTCTCTACGATACGGGTTTGATATCAAGTATTCCTGTTCATACCTCTCTGAACTCTGTTTTTCTGATCTACACTGCAAGCAGACGTGTGACAATACATAGATTTTATAGTACAATTCATTTTTGCCAGAATGGTCGCATGAAAACGAAAACAGCTTCTCTGTTCTGGCCCTTTTAATGATGACCGTTCAACAAATATTGTACACCACATTCAGAGGTGAACTGAAACTTGTTTGCCTGTTTTAAATCGCATGCTAATTTTCAGCACAGTACCCAGCAGGGATTTCCAAAACACAATACAACAATACAAATCATGATTTAGCAATGAATTAAGTCAAGCCGTGATGTTTTTGATGCCTCTGTTTCACTTCCTCTGGGGGTGACGTGAAGGAAATAGCCAAGATCGGAATCCGTTAAATTTGTGTCGGTCAACTAATGGATTAATTGGTTGTTCGTTACAGCATTGTACATATGCCGTCTTTTGGTATGTGACCATGTACAAGAACATTATTGTTTTGAGAGCCAAGCACATAGGGAGCCTTGGGAGGGTGAAATCGGAGCTGCGTGTCAGTGTACTAGAAACCTTAAGGATTTGGGGGTCAGACGAAAAGGTGCTCCGAGGCCTGCACCCCACTATCGCAGCTGCTAGCTACTCCCAGCACAGACATGAGAGGCCCCACTGTGGCATGAGGGTTTTACTTCAGCAGCTTGAAGGTGGCTAATACTGTACAGTTATCACTCTGCTCCTTGAGAGCCACAGTTGCTTTTCCCTTGTCATCACACAGACTGTGTTGCTGCTACATTGCATTTTCTACCCAATCAAACTCTCCTTGGCAGGGCTTGAGCCTAGTGCTGAGGCCTGGTGGCAGCTGAGGCCGGGGCTCAGTCACCCTGCGTGCTGCTTCGAGTGGTGGTCTGCTATGCTTGTGCAGCGTTTGAAGGTGCTCCCACCGCCTGTGGAATGCAGTGCTGGGCGTGTTGGACGAGGGGCCTCCAAAAAGGGAGGAAAGGGGGCCAGGAAGAGAAAGAGAGAGAGAGAGAGAGAGAGAGAGAGAGAGAGAGGAGGGGGGTGACCTTTGAACAGTACTGTCAGGAAGTTATGACTCAATTTTCAATTGTGGCAGTTAAAACAGAAATATCTCGGAAATAGAGGAGAGCTGAAAGATAAAGGAGAGTGGGAGGAAAGATGATGATGCTGATTGTAAGGTGAGGCCCACAGAGATAAGATTGTGAAACATCAGTGAAGGGTTTGTGGATGGGGTCTGTGAGTCACCAGGGAATCATGGGGAATCATGGGTTCTCTTGCAATCACAGCTGAGGAAAACCAGATCAGGGCCAGCAGGGCTTGTCATTTGTCTCCAGTTCAGGAACAAGACACCCAGCCTAACAGGACTTTACGCTGAAAATTGCTTGTGTGTGCCAGAGTCGAACATTGCTAGCTAATATTTTACATGACAGTGATGCACTATAGGTCAAGCCATCTATAGAAGGAGAAGGGAAAGGTGGGGGATGGCAGCTCCAGGATGTTCCCTCTTAAGAGTTACAGTGATGTGGACAGGAGCCTCGGGCGCTTATGAAAGGAAAGGACTCATGTGGAGATGTAGAGATGTGGAGGAGCCTTTGTTTCCAAGGAACTACCTCAACCTTTTCATTTCCTGTCCTGAACTCCCACACACACATATTTGTGAGAATTGGCACGCACACACAGTAGGACAAATGTATTAGAGTTCATTCATTGTAATCAACACAATGTTCCGCACGTACACAGCCAGAAAGGTATGGATGCATACTTTGGCTGTGAGTAATAATAATGATATATATATTTATATATATATATTTATAGATCCATTATATGGTAGGAAATATGCCTGTAGACACTCATGCCCTTGCATGCAGTATATAGTGCAAGAAGATGGATTTCTATGTTCATATTTTATATTATGATGTAGAATAACGGTCCAGTTTACCATCCTTCTTTGTACATCGAAACCTTTCACACTAAATCAGTCGGCTGCTTAATCCCAGTGGCCACGCTGTCATTGCATCACAGAAGATGATTGATAATACTGTTAATCACCATTTTAAGCACAGCAGTCTGGTATGATCCACCGTGTGGTTTTTGTCTATCAACGCTTGTATGTACGTGTGTGTAAGACTATAGCTAGGTGCCCACAGCAGTTATGATGCTTTCCCCATTTGTCATGCGAGTTTAGTAAAAGCCAAGCGTTACTCCCATGTCCAACTGGAAAACCTGATCATTGTTGCCGTGAGCGTTTTATTATCTGAAGCACTTTACGTACCAGGACACACTGTTGGTTCTGTGCCCGATTCGTGACAAGCTCAAGAAAAGCATATTTATTCCATGTTCAGATTTGATTTCAGGCTGCTTATGTGGCTTTTATTTGGCTTTTATAGTTAAGCTGATCTGTCCAGAGAGGTATAAGCACATTCAGAAAAATTGGAAAGGATGTGCAACATGTTGTGATCCCAGGGAAGTGAAAAAGCAGAGTGACAGAGCGGTGGAGGTCTGGTTCTCAGAAGTACGTCGGACGCATGGAAAACTGAAAAGGGGCTAAAAGTGCTGGCAGATCCTGGATGTAAGGCAATCCAATGTAACCGCAGTAAAAGGCTGTTGATTTAGGTCAGGCTAAATCGAGTGAGCGTCTTTATGTTGCAGCCCGGGGAATGCCTCAGATCACGGTATGAGGTTTGGGCCCTGATATGATGTGGTTTGGTCAGGGATGGCAGGAGGGAGTTTGGGGCCAGGGCTGAGGAGAATGCCTCTGTCCCAGCTGAAATTTGTAAACTAATTGACCACCCATACGCAGCATTCCTGTTCCACTGGCCTTTCTCTTAAGATCGACAAACAAACCAAGAACTCAAGAACACCTCCACCAGACCAGACCCACTGACTGTAGTTTGATTAATTACATTTTCCCTCTTCCTCTCCCTCTCTCTCTCTCTCTTTGTTGCTCACTCTCTCGCTCTCCTGGGCCTGCTGTATTGGTCTGTAGAGTTCACCTCCCTTGGTACCCTAAGTTAAACATCCCTGTAATGTCAGACTAGCCAGAAGGAAATCCACTGTGTTTTCCTTTTCTGCTGTCGCTTTTTTTCCCTTTCATAATGATTCATTATTAGTAAGTCTGCAGTCTCATTTTTCTCCTTTAGTGAGCCTTTTCAATCTCAAATATCCCACCGCCTGGCCACAAAATGTGGTGAAAGATGTTTTGGAGAAAGGTGAAAATAAACAAATCCTTTTGACCTTATTCACCACAACCCAAAAGAGTGAAAAATGACAGGGTTGTAAAATATCGCTTAGTATAGCACTGGGAAAAGTGAAGTCTGAGGCGCTGATGCCAAGGACAAAGGTCAAATGACAAGAAAAGGTCAGATTATTCCCATATGATCGTGATATAGCATTGGCTGGGTCACATTGAAATCAATTGTCTATGTGAGACCTTGTGTCATGTTCTAAAGGTGATGCAAGTCCAACATTTAGCGGGTTGATTTGCTGGTTAGTATATGTTCCTTTGGGCTCAGATTTTCTGGCTGGCTTCCCAGTTGTAGTTGGTGAGAGACTGAGCTGTCCTTATCATTTCATCTAAAGCAAATATTGACTACAGAGGTTTGGGCATTCCTCGCATTCCTCATGGAAAAACCATAGCACAGGTACTGCACTCCTGCCTCTCCTCCTGATTTCCTAACGCTCATTAACTAAGTGTCCTTGCTCATAATTTGCCACCTCAGGCATATAGTGGCTCGAACAGATTCCCCATGGCTATAGTGATGTTTAAAGAAACAAAATACGAGAGCATTCATTGAATCATTCTCACAACTGTTTGTTAGTTAGAAGACAGTTAGCTTAGCATAAGTTGGGAACTAGCTAGCCTGACTCTGTTCAAAGATAATCCATTAAACACCACCAGTCTCCCGGGGTTTAAAGCGTTGCAGTAACTGGTTCATGCTCCTCACCTTGTTTCCTGTCTTATTCTCTCTGTAACGTCTGAACTATAACAAAGCTACATTTTCTGTAGTCCAAAACAACAAACTCTTCCTGGTCACTGCATTAATATACTCACGTTTCCACTGTTGCCTTGCTGCAACAGGTCATCTCCCCTCTCCACCCTCTTTGTAGGGTCATGTTGTCAGACACTTCTAATAACAATCTGCACTGATCAGTTGCAAAAACAAGCTTTTTTTTAATAGAAGGTACGCAATTAACCATGAGCATTACACTATAGTTGTAAAATGTGTACTTGAGTGGATGTTACCTAAATGACAATGTGATGTTGCATGCATCATTTTATTCTCCTCTCCCTCCATGAAGTCCTTGTGAAGGTGGTGATGTCAGCAGTCAGCTGTGAGGATGGCAGTCTATGCTAATGTAGGCGTTAGGAAGAGCAGGCCTATTGGTTGGAGGAATGTGTGAACACAGTGACAAAACCATTTATTTACAGGAACTTCCACAGTGAGGTCTAGCACCCGCAGCCCAAGTGCAACCCCAGGGAAGACACAGCTGCGTGTGAACGTTGTAGCGCCAGTCCTGCTCGCTTTGATCGTCCGACATGAGAGCGGCCCTGATCTCTAGGAACACCACCCATCTTGTCTGATATTCTGAGTGCACAAACTGAGACATTCCAGACGTGCGAACTGCCCGTGACAAATGATCGCCCTTTGGGTTTTCAGCTTTCACATGCTGTGGGCTTCTTGGCACGGTGAAGTGGGTCCAGGGCTGAGAGTTTTCCCCTCTCTACGGCTTCAGTAACTGGAGCAGCACCACAGAATGTGGACAAGTCCTGGTGTGGATTGTTATGTTAGAGAGAGCCTTCAGGGTGGGGCTATGATTTAATATTGACCTTTTTCTACACCGGACAGCCTGCACTCAGAACACTGACAGGACTGTGGGGACTCTGTGTCATTTAACGGACTGATGACTGGATTAAATCAACTTGAATAATACATATCCTAGGCACAGCACAAAAGAAGTTGGTTTCGTTTTTAGTTTCAAGCCATAACCCTTTGAGAAGAGAGAAGTGAAAATAACATCTATTACTGCCAGATTAGTCACTGCATATTAGGGGGTGATGTTGGTTTTGATTGGATTCCAATCCTGCTCCGATTTCTTCTGTGGTTGCATGAAATATGTCCTTTTTTAATTCACAACCGGAGTCTCGAGGTGTGCTCAATGTTTTAAAAGGCGTTATAGAAGCCCATTGATTTCTCCATTTCATTAAACAGGCCTCGCACTGTGCCATAACTGATGTCATTCTACTGTTTCCTGTCATTTTCCAGCTCAGGCACTGTTCCACATGCCCTTCTCCAAAGTCCGTCCAGTCAAACCCTGACATGATTGATTCTTTTACACTTCATTTGTAGCGTGCATCAAAATTCCATTGAATCATGAAACGCTGGCTGACTACTGTCCAAAGTAATCTAACCGCAGCAAAAGAAACGCTAGTTCCTCTTGGGACATAGATTTCCCCAATGAACTGATGACATTTGGTAACGCAGAGAGAACAAAAAATACTGCATCGCAAAATGTTCTGCCCCCATGCAAAGAGTTTTCCCTGTAAAGTTTGCCTCAGGCTGTTGTATCACTCAAAATTTTATAAGATTCTTATTATGCCAATAACTTTCACGTCGGCACCAGGACTGTTTGGAAGAAGAATATAGACATTTGAACCCTGATTTCTAGACTCATTTCTAGCCTGTCTCTCAGACGTTGCCGGTCCAGTTGGACTGCAGTTGAAGTCACACGCAGTATTTGCATGAAGTTGCCCCCTCCCCACTCCTGCTTTTGCTACACTCTGATGCAAATGGAGATTATTGCCAGAAAAAGTCAGCAGCATATTTAGCAAGAATGCTTCCAAGATCTTAACTACTCCTGTGCGTGTGTGAAAGCTTGCACATGTCTGCATTTGTGCGCTGAAGGTTTTGAAGTGCTGTTAGTAGGCAGATTGTAATCGCAAATGTCATGTATGACCAGCTGTGGCATGTCTGAGACATGAGGCCTGATTAAAATCGAGACACACAGACGTTGGATAAAGGAAAGTGGATACTGAATCTCTGATTAAGTCCTCCATGTCATTTTTCTGTTGCCGCAGCTAATGTAATGAAGTTAAGATGGTTTCATATAGAACATACTTTTGGGAAGACAGTGATGAATCAGAGTAGTTTTGCAGCTTTCATTGTTTTGCACTGACATAATACTATTTGGTGTACGTTGTTGGCTGGCTCAGTATACTACATGTTGTATTTAAACACTGAAAATTAGCAGTGCATTCATCTTTTTCCCAGGGCTGGACTGAGTTGAGGTAGTCCTCCACGACTGTGGGTTACATTGTGGGACCAAGGGAGGAAGTGTTGTGGAGGGGCTGTGAGGGCGTTGCTAGGCAACAGGGTGGGCAACTTGGCGTAATGAGTGCAGGGCTCAGGAGCTGTCTGCTCAGTGTTCCAGGTCCTGACAAGAACAGACAGGCTGGCCTGGGACGGCCTGCATGGAGCTGCCACCACGGCCACCTGCTCACAGCAATCATCACCAGCGCTCCAGCCAGCCACCGATACAGCATACAGACCCAATTAAGAGCCCTGCATGTCCCCCTCCAGCCAGCCATCACTAACACTCCTGCAAGTCTGACAAGGCTGCCTTTTTTCCCCTTAGCAAATCTCTAATTAACAACGTTGGTAGTGGTGAGGCCGGGCTATACAGAGCTGCTGAAAGGGGCTGGGACTCTGCTCGGGTAATCAGCTTAAATACAGGTTTATTTCCTGCCCCCTGTGCCTCGCTACTTCCAGCAGAGATTGCATTCTTTTATCTGTTTATCTCCAATTTCCTCTGACTTGTAACGTGTCTCCTAGACACACTGTCACCTCCACTTAAGGCCAGACTGGCTGCTCCTGCGATCAGATGGTTTCAGAGCAGTGATCAGAGTTAGTTTTGGCAGGGCATAGCTCTCAACAACATCTCTGTCTGTTCCATTACTGCCTCACCACCTCCTCTCCCTCCACTCCCAACGCACTGAAGGCCTCTGATCTTAGCTGCAAAAACAGTACTGAATGATCGAAGATTTTCATACGGAAATATACTCTTTCGTCAGATTATAAATTTAATAATTTATAGTTTTGTAAGGAGTATCTTATTAACGATAAATATTAACCCCAAAGTTATGTTCCTGTGACTGGCAAATGACAGGCTTTAATTTGTTCAAATGAAAAAAAAAGACAGTATAAAATTATATTGTGAAATGACCTCATTACCAGAGCTGGATTAAGAGAGCTGTGTGTTCCAGCCGAGAGCAGAGGAGGTGGAGGAATTTCCTTTCAGTGGGGCGGTGTTATTGTTGGAGGCCTGTGCAGAGCCGCTGGATAAAATATCCTCTTCCCCCAGTTTGGGATTGACTAACGATATAAGACCACCATTCTTGATTGCAGGGAATTATGCCTAATCATCTGTCTTGAGCAATTCTTACAAAAATAATATAGACTGAATTACATTGAAATGACAAATTTAAGTAAAGAGGTCATCCGTGCCATTATTGAATACATTTGCCATTGCATTTTATTTTTCATTCATACATCATGTGGTGTCTGTAATGTGTCTTTTCTGGCTTGTAAGAGAGAAAGTTTGGCTGTCAGAAGGATTTCCAGTGGTCAGTTTTCCAACGATTTCTGCTCTTGGACTTGAATGTTGTAGTTATTAAGATTTCTTCATAATGATACAGTATTGCACTCTGCATGACTCATTTGGTACTTTATAAGACTTTTTGACCAACATTAAAAGAATAGGCTGACTGTATTCTCTGGGTGTCTTTGTGGTTTTCCCAAGAAACCTGATTAATGGTGTGGAGGTCAAAATGTGAGTATTTTTTTTTGTTTATGGAGACAAGATTAAAAACATTTTGTGTTATTTGGGAAGAGCTTAGAGAAAAGTATATCTTTTAACATATTATGTTTATTTCATCAGAATTAGGTTTGTTGCCAAGTAGATTTTCATATCCAAAGAATTCTTCTTGATGTATTGGTCCATAACAATAAACACTGTATAAGAAAAAGTAGTATAAATTGATGATAACATATTAATAACTATTCTGAAGACAATAAAAATTGAAAATGTAATTAAAAGACAACATATCCAGTATGAGACAAGATGTTGTCCAAGCTCATAGTCTTACGTTTAAAGGATGTTTGCATTGTGCAAGAGATGTATGATGTTCAAGTAACGTTTATATGGAGAGCGTGGGTGACAGGGTGGGTAGTGGGTCTAAGAGTCAGTATAAGTGGTGGTCCTGGGCCTGTGCTCTTGGGTGGTAGGGTTCAGCCACAATCTTGCATCCTTCCATGACCTGTACGCCTCTAGGACCCTCAGGCGCACAGGTCATAGATGATTACAGTCGATCATATTCTCGGCAGAACGAATAATATGCTGCAGTCTGCCCTCGTCCTTGGCAGTGGCAGCAGCATACCAGATGGTAATAATGATGACAGTGATGACAGTGTAAAAGTACACCATCTTTGGCAGGTTGAGCTCCTTCAGCTTGCACATGAGGTCTGTTCTTTTTATTTATTTGTTTTGTTACACAGTTGCATTTTCTGCAGGATGACTTACCCCAAAGTTCAGCTACTCGGTGCAAATGTCAAATTTTCATATTCTTTCTACGTGTTGTAGCAGTGTGAACTGGAAATTTGTTCTCACACCGTGTGTGCTGCTCAGGAAGTGGATGGATGGATAGTTCAGAGGCTAAACAGCAGAGGGTGCTGTTCATCAGAAGGGATGAACCCTTTGTAGCATGTAGTCTGTAAATGATTGCAATAGATACAGAGCATGTCTTGATATTTTAGCAGTCGAAAGATTTTATTTCTTAAATCTTTTGTTTGAAAGACTCTTCAAAAGAAAGTATGGGCACTGTTGCATGATATTTCACAAACCGCAGCACTTCTTCCTCAATATTGCTTTTCACCGTTCATGTAATTTAACAAAGTGGATCAATCTGTCTTCATCCTGGTGCGTCACACATGTGGTTTAAGGTGTTGACTGTGATGGGTGATGTATTAATTTGAGCTGGGTAAACCCATGACAACTTAGGTGTTAGCTGACAATCCACAGGGGCCTAAATCAGATAAACCACTTGAGCAGCACCTGGAAACAGCTCTCAGATGAGACACCATGCAAACACACCATTTCCTACCCTGTGTGTGCTCCAGAGTTCATCTTTCCATCACGGCTTCCTCTTGTTTTTGTGCATGGTGGTTTCTGTTTCAAAATGTTGATTTATGAATGAAACACTTTTTTTTCTGCTACGGTGTAAGTTGAAAATTGTATCTACTGACTTAGATAACACGGAGGTCTGCTTATTCTCACTGTTGTAGTTATTCAAAACACTTTTAGGAATAGCTGTGGAATTGGGTAGGCTGAAGCGTATTGAGCTCTCCTTTCATTGCCTAACATGCATGGAAACTTGTGTGCTGCCCAACACCCAATCTGTTTCTGTGCAAGCAGTGGTTTCAATGCAGGAGGTTCAGCAAATACTTAAATGGGGGAGATTTGGGTGTGGGGCTGAAGAGAGGGTAGCAGTCTAGTACCAAGCCTCACCCTTTACCTGCATTAGGTCATAGGCTGAAAAAGAGGGATGGCGTCAGTCACCACCTCCAACCCCCCGCGCTCCGGTAGACCCTACACGACTGAGCGTTCTGAGCATGCAGACTTTTTCTGTTGTGAGCAATCAATTTGTAGCACCAAGTCCTCCATTCAGGCTGTGAAGAGAGGAGGGGAGGAATGATGTTTTTTTCTCAGGCTGACCCTGCACTGCTAGGGTCTACTTCAGTGAGCCTGGTCTCCAGAGCCCTTGTCTCACCTAGCCCCTCAATATCCCCCTTTCTCTGTGGGGCCACGGCTGCTCTGGATGAAATTTCAGCAGGGGTATGAGGGAATGGTTCATGGAGTTTAGCACCTTATTTAACATAGGCAAAATAAATGACTTCTCGTAATGCTCTAATTGGTGGCAGTTTGATGATCACTGGTCTTCAGGGCTGAAGCACCTCATTGTTTTGCTACAACTTGGTGAAAGAGCCCGTCTGTACCTGTTGCTTTTGAGAATTTTTCAAGTAAGGAGGGTAGCATGTGGTCTGTCGGGTCCTCTGAACTGTCTCTTTTTCCATGAAGTCAAAGTAAAGCATTTGACATTTTAAGTTAAGCCCGGCTACTGATCTCTCCTCCTCAAAATCCCTGCCCCCTGGCTGGGATCTGCGTGTGAATTGTGAATCAAATGAGTGGCTTAAAAATGGTTCAGCCTCTCTCTCACTCTAACCCTCATTCACTCACTCTTTCTCTCTTTGTGTGGTTTGGTAAGGGACTGTCTAAGGCTCCATTATAGTTGGTCCATGTGTTAAAGATTTTGAGAACAAAAAGTGGTGGATAGAAGCACCTACAATCTAGAAATGCCTCCACAATTTTCTAAAACTCTGTCTCCTTCCCCAGACATGAGTCAAAGTCAGAGTCAGACCCCTGCTGTTCTGCTGCACCAACAACAACATTCATACTGACAGACTAGAAATGTGTTCTTAGCCTCACTGATCAAATTGTCTCGCCTATGAGACGAGCCTACATTAAACACATCCATCACTCTGCAAATAGCTGAACTGACTGAATGAGATGTCAGCCAGTTTTTGACGTCACCGAATGGCACGGTTTCGTTCACAAAATAGTCCTTTGATTTATCTGACATATTTTTTCCCCTCTGAGGAAGACATAACTCCCTTGCCAAACCTTTTAACCTGTGCTAGAATCGACTTGTTACGCTGCTTTGTGTATAAAATGGGCTAAGTGCACTGAATTAATGAGCACTGAATCACGCAGCCTTGCAGAGAGGCAGAGCCCGTGCCTAAAAACAACTGTATACTTATGTGTGGAGACGTATTATGCACTGTATGTAAGTATACACCGTAAAGGAAAGTTGTCTGCTCCATGGTCAGTTATTGGTTGAAAGTTGCAGACAGTTCTATACAAAATGCAGAGTGAGCAGTCCGCTTTTGTCTCCCCGCAGACATCCCATCTTTTGTATTGTTCAAGGGGGTCACAGGAAAGTTCAGAGAGTTGAAATGTGTCAGAGACAGCGTTCCTACGTTAGAAGTAAACATAAACCACATTGTTTTGTTGCTTAACCCAAAGAATGTTCTTAGTATGCTGTCTGCAAGTAGGTTTTTGGCCGCTAACAGTGTGAGGTAAAAACCTTTACATGTGAAGTGAAGGACAGTGGATAGTGGTACAGTGGTGTCAGTTTGTTATTGTACTGCATGCCTCATGGCTGCAGCATGTCACTTTCCATCACTTTCCCAGGTTAGCCCTGTGTAAGGCTTTAGGCTGGCCCGCTGTTTACAATACCTCCCATTCAGCCTGCTGCTCCTCAATGAAATTTCTATTTATAGAGGCCACTGGCGTGCAGAGAGTCATCTGCTTGTTCTGAATGAGGTCTGGTGGTTTTGACAAGGTTAGCTGGATTAAAGCATTGGTGGGTGGAGGGGGTGGGTGGTGGGGGCTGAAGGACAGGTCACAGGGGCTGGTTGGGGTGAGAAGGCCACCACGAGAAGACTGGCTGCCTTTATTGTATGTGATGGTCAATGTCAGCACACTATTTAGTTAAATGCCGGACATGTGATGAAGCTGAGTTAGCCAAACATTTACTCAAAACCCAAACTCCAGTTTTATCCCTTTAATGTGGCGTTTGTGTCTGCCCTTCACCTACGCTGACGCCAAGTATGCATAGATTTCTGTTCTTATGACGGGAAGTCAACATAAAGTAGGAGCTGTTGCCACCAGTCAGAAGTGTCATGCACATTGATGTAATAATTTTGACAACACTGCCCTATAGATGGCCTTATGGCCGCACCCATTCACCCAGCCAATCGCTCACTGAGAAAGGGCCATTCTCCAATCAGGGGCCAGCTTTTGTAAAAGCAAGCTGTTTCATCGCCTGAAAAATATTTTTGACTGAATACAAAATGTTTTTGACTGCTGCACTAATGAACTTAATGTCTGTTGTCAGTTTCCCGTAGGGTCCATTATTGTGCCACAGGACCTTTTGGCTAATATCGCTGTTGTGCTGAGGAAATGTTTACTGTAGAATTCATCGTGGAAAAATAGAATAGGGAAAAAATGGCAATTTCCTTAATCCTCGCAGAGTTTTTTCCCCTTCTGTGTCTTTGTTTTGATTCCTTGGTGTGTGATGGTGTTTCCCACACAGTGGTGCTGCAGCCAACTTGCCCTGCTCTATTGTGCTGCTGGCCTCTCTTTGAACCTGTACAGCTATAAACATGGCTAAGTGCTCTCCATCAGAAGCAGGCTTGCAGGAGGACAATACTGTGACAGGAATTTTCTGTACACTGTCCCCCAGTCACACACTGGAGCAAGAGAGAGACAAGAGCCTGGATGAGGCACTTGAACAACAGCTCAGTTACTGTACAACCTCTGACCCTTGAGACAAATCTAAGTAGAGATGTCTGTCAGTTTGCAGGAAACACCCACAAACTACACACACACACACATACACACAATCATCGTCATCATCTGCCTCCCATGTTCCACCAACCTCAGGCTATTATCTCCTCCTAGAGTTCAGCCAAACCTAAACAGAGAGCTGATCTTTCTCTCTCTTTTAATATCGAAATGGAGCCTCTTGCTGATCTCTGTAAGCTGCTGATTTGGTTTCAAAGATTTGGACAGCTATCTCCTCAGTATCTCCCAGAAAAACATGTCAATGTGTGGTCAGGATAAGCTGTGTTGGGATGAAGTGCAAATGAATGCCAGTGTGGTCGTGTTTGGACAATTTAGCAAGGCTGCAGAGGAAAAACCCTCAAAGTCAACTAAACATAGAAACTTCTAAACCTCCCAGTCTCTCACGGTCTTGACTGAGAGGCTAGATGATAGACGGCCTTTGAGATTACTTAAGAGAGATACTATTCTCTACTAGTAGTAGTGGACAGCTTTGAACAGTATATGCCATGCAAAGCAGCATTTTTTCCACTCTTTAAAAGCCTTAAGTGTAACTTTGTCTTTTGATGTTTGTCTCTCATGTGTATTTTGGTAGTGCCCCTCCTCTGAGCTTCTCCTCTAAAGCCACACGGCTCCCCTGAGCAGAGACCCTGCCACCCACACAGCTCAGATACCATCTTGTCCATAAACAGAACCAAAAGGGGTCCTCTAACACACATATACACATAAATACATACATATGCACATACATCGGCTGGAAGATATCATTCTAACTTAATTACTGGGTTTACATTATGTAGACATTTGTGTATCATGTGTCGGCTCTTTGCTGAAACACCTTGTCCTACACCATGTTGATTTTGTTGACACAAATACACACTCTGCCCCCAACAGGAGCTATTCTGTTCCTAAGTGAGGGTTGAGACCTTCCCAGTCAGAGCAGGGTTTACTCAGATCAGAGACAGTTTCATTCAAGACTTCAATTAAGGCCTCCACAACCCTTGACTCATTTTCCACTCTCTAATTTTTCTAATGGCTGGGACAGGAGGCTGGGAGCAGCACAGCCAGCTCTGCACTGCTCATTAGCTCTAGCACTGCCGCCCGCGCTGCATTTAACTTAATAATGAGGCCAAATTAACAGCAGCCCTGGCCTTGCTCCAGGTGCATTGTGGGTGAGAGTGAGGGTTAGGAGGAGTGGAGGGGGAGTACCTGGCCAGCTGAGGGGGTTTAAACAAAGCAAGGCGGTAATGACTGGAAACACAACATCTTAGGACTGCCTCCTTGCTCTCTAAATGGCTATCTGCTCCCACCCCTTCTCTCCACCCAGCACCCAATCTGCTCATTGTTTCTGTGATCTAAAATCTGCTGACTTTTCTCCAACTTTACTCTGCATGAATTACGTCTGTTGAACCAAAACCATAAAAATACATTTGACAATACATTAGACTTCAGGACTGTGACAGATGACACTGGAGCAGGGGTGGAGCGAATTGATTGTGCCAGAGGAGGGTGCTGTGCAGGGCGGGGTAAGGTTCAGCGTGGATGGGTGGAGAAGACATGTCCTCATCTCCTGGTGTGCGGAGGCTGCACAACCGTGGTTGTCCTTCAGCTCAACACTGTGCCAAATTGGGTGCTGCCAAGGGCTACGTTTTAATGAATCCAAGCAGCTTGGGAAAGAGTACAAACAAACAAGGACACTTTCTTTAGTCTACACGCCCTGGCTCTTATTTTTTGTTCTGCATCATGTGTTTCTTGGGTTAGCTTTTGTCTGCTGCTTTCAAGAAAAAATGCCACCCAGGTCTGGCAAACACGTCGCAAGTCATTTTGCATCATACATACATGTTCTGCAGTCAAAGGTGCAACATCAGGTCTGTGCTGATTGATGTATTATATATATATATATATGTGTGTGTATGCAGTATAGATGTGTGTTGCTATATAATATATCATGTATTACCATTAAGTTCAAGTGACAGCAGAGCATATGTTCGGCGATCGGGTGATTTTGGAAAAACTCCTTCAAATTCCTTAAATGTCTTAAAAATCTATTCTAACATTTGGAAATCTTTTATCCTTTTTCCAAACTGCTGTTCAGTTATCTCATTTTCTATAATGCAAGAAAAATCTAAGTGCATTATTTTCTATTAAAATATAAAATAATTGAAAGTAATAACCTATAAGAAAACTTTTTAATTTGAGTTTATGCTGTACAAATTTAGAGAGGACATATCAGTCCCCAACAACCTTTTTCTGTGTCTTTTAAAGGTTGTCAGATATATATTTTTATTTTTTAGAATAATAGGAGCATACCTCAAATATAAATATTATGATAACATATGAGAGGCACAAACTGGAGTTAATAATAGTAGCACTTATAATATATAAGTTATAGAAATCTTAATTAGACACAGACCCACTAAGACTTCTCTTAGGCAGCATTACCTCCAGCTCTGCGCCAGGCGATGACAGCATCAGCTCCTCAGAAGTTGCTGCATGTTGTTGAGAAAATAGCGTGAAGTGTTTGTTCACCTGCTGAAGGCCTGGCAGCCAATAACCTCAAACATCAGTCGCCAGTGAGGTGGCCATGTGACTTCTCTCCTGCCACCATCCCCCTGACGTGAACCCTGACCTTGTGACAAGGCTAATGCTAATTCCCTCTGCGGAGCATTCAGGAAACACGTTGCCGTTTTCTCACTCACACTCAACTCGGTGTCGTGACAGGATGCTCTCTATTTAGAAAACCATGTAATAGCATAGTTTTAGACTGCTGCTGTTATAGTAATGCCTTGGCACACACTTAATGCAGTGTAGAGGCCAGAGGTGATGTGGGTGATGCATACATGGGGATTTGATTTAGTGTATGTGTTTGTGTTACTGTAATTTATTCTGACTCACTTCAGTCAACAGTGAGGAAATGACTGCGCATGAATTGAAGTTCACTTGTATGTGCCTGCACACACAAATGCAAAAACACACACTGCCTGCAGAATTTCTTGGTATTGTAAACAAAGAAAAGATTATTTTTTTAAAATTAAGAATGACAATGCTTTTGGACTCCTTGTGTAACTCCGCGGTTTTGCCTTTTCTCTGCGCTGGATATGTACATTTTCCATGACCTGTTTTTCAACTGGCAAGCAGCCTGGCACATTGTAGGTAATTGTACAATTTTCCCCTCGGACTGGATGTTGTTTTTTTTAAACCAGAGCCTTTGATATTCAAACTTATTTTTGTTCAAGCTTTTAATGTCTCCCAACAAAATCACTCAGGAATACATTGCCACTGACTCAGATATATTTGCATCCCTGGACCGTATAACGTACGGGTGTTTCTCATTACGAAGAAACCTCTTGCATAAAGTCATTTGATGACTTGTAGGGAAAACATAACCTAAGTAATGTCCAGCACTAATAAGGATAAAATTGGTATGCTGTAAGCCTCAGAGTCTGGTTGACTTTTAGAGATTCAAAATTGAGTATCATCTCTGCCAACAACTGGCTGCCCATGTTGCGAACATGATCATTTTACTAATAGCTTGTTTCAATATAAATTGAATCTGATTTTAGTGTACACCTTCTATGTTTATATATATTGTGTATTTAATGACTAGAAGGAGACTTAGGGCCATTGGTCTGTAATTTCTTCACATCCATCATCATCCTAGCGCTCTGTGTGTGTATATGCCTATGTGTATCTGTGTGTTTCTATGTGTTTAGAACAGAGCCCCCGGTGTTTGGACAAAGCAAACACACTATCATTACTGGCATGATTATGGGGCACTGAGAGTTTAAGCAAATATTCAAGAAGCTTTTTCTGTTTTTAGGATTTCTTGATACACGGATGACCATTGAAATAGCTAAAACGCTGACAAGGCCAAGCTAAGCCAAGCCAAGCTGTGCTTTGTTCCCAGTCCTGACAGCGTGAAGTTGCTAACTCTTTGCCACGGGTACAAATAGCAAGTCAAGAGGAATTTACTTAGCATTAAAGGACTCCCCCGTCTCACTCCAAGTTAAAATAATGTTGTTCTGGATATAATCATCCAATTTGGGTGATGGAGGCAGGACTTGGCTGGGACAAGGATCACATTTCAAAGACTCATGTCTGCCAGCCTCCACACTGATGGTAAGATATCCAATAGTGCTCAAGATTCTGTGCTAGTAACGGGGAAAAAAGCATTCCTGTGTGCCTATGTATGATCACGTGAAACTCTGTGTTGATCATTGCACCAATAGTATGTAAGATATCGTGCACATTGCATTGTTTTATGCGTTCATTTTGAATATTTCTGATGTACTGCTTTTGGTATATTAGAAGGCAAAGAGACTAGAGCAGTTTCTAATTTTATGTAATGGTGTCTGAGAGCTGGTGGAGGCTGTCCATTAAAATAAAGTCCTGGTTTAACGAAAAACATTACTTGAGCAACTGAGGAGCTGTTGTCACCTTGGCCTGTACCTTACAAACCCAACATTATTACACTGCATGGTGAGAAGTGACATTTTGTTTTCATAAAGGAGTCATACTAACAGTTCAAGGGCCAAGAGCATCATCAAGTCATTTACCTTCATCCAATACAAATAGTTAGACACTGAAGGTCGCTTCTGTAATTTGTATTCTTTGAGAGAATGTATTCAGCTTTCTTTTTGTGCATACGAAAAGTGTATAAGAGGGAGGAGGAGAGACATCCTGCCACTGACACGTTTACAGGCCGCCAAGCCTGCAGAGTGCTGGAGGCGTGGTCTGATTGCAGCAGTGTTGTCAGAGTAATTACAGGCTCTCTGGTGGATATTACTAAGGTCCCAGCGATCCAGACTCCACGCAAGGCCACTCTTCCAGTGTAGTTAAGGCAGCGGGGAGAAAAAAAAAAAAAAAAAAAAAACTTAACCAAAGAAAAGTCAGGGAATGAAAAAAACAAACCTTTTCCTTCTTTCTGGTCTAATTCAACAAGCGCAGCTCTGTTTCTGTGCATAGTGCTGTTTGGCTTCTGCCAGAAATATGTACCCCAGTATAGGCACATTTTTATTATCCAGCAGGGCTCCTGGTATTTTGAAAATGAGGTAAGCTCAATTACCAACAAAGGGCCCCTCTTAGGGGTCTGTCATCACACGGGGGTGAACGGGAGGGAGAGAGAGGAAAGAGAGACCCCTCTGCCTGTACTTTGATACTACAGGATTATCGGCACAGTGGCGTGAATTGTAGCCATATTTTGTGTGGACACCAGATGTTCAGATGACATGCAGGACAGTAGTAAAGTGGTACTCTGCTCACAACAATTTTTCAATTGTAATCTTTATATCCCAAACTACACCATTCCCACGGTGAAATACTGTGTTTCACAGCAGATATTTGGCTTTACCGGTTCTCTGTGCATGTTAAGACCTCAGGTAAAAATGGTGCTAGGGACATTTTATCTCAGAGGTACGTGAGTCATTACAGCGGTTACTGGAAAGTTCAAAGTTAAAAATACTTGTGATTAATCGTCTTGGTATGTTCTTGTGTTGATAGTCGACAAGTTGACTCTATCAAACTGTCTTCTCCAGAGGCGTGTTCATTGAGAAACCTGTATTGTGCTGATGAATTAGATTGTATTTATTGGACTCGACAGAGATGCTCTCTGTCTGAATAAGAGCTGCAGGTCTGTGTGTTTCTTTTTTTGACTGAGGGTGTGGCTGAGCTGCACACACAGCAGACAGGATGAAGTGTGCAGTTCATCACATTCACACAAAACCTTCCCACAGGTTATGCAGAGATGACGCCACGCTTATTTATGCTTCAAAGCGTTGAAACAAGCCGCCGTGAAACAATCAGAAAATAATGTTTTATTTCTCTGATTCAGTGCTCTGTTTTCAGTAACGCCTCCCAGTCTCCTCATTCATTCTCTACAGCACTCGCTCTCTATGTTAAATCATGTGTTTATCAACAGCAACCAACAAATCCCACTCATTCTGCCTCTGAAGACTAACTCACTTAATCCAGTGAATCACTTCACTTCTTATTCAAACTGAGGATTTTGTTCAGGGATTTTAAGGGTGGTGACAAGACAATAAAGGCTTCAGATGCAAAAAAAAGATGATATCTGTGACAACCCAAATTATAATTTTAAAACGTAAAAGAATTCCTATTTTAGAAATAATAATTTTTAGGGTCTTAACATGTTGTTTTGAATGACTTTAATATTTATATGACAGTGATGGATATTATTATTTTTTCTAGCAAAAAACTTAGACTCTATTACCACCAATGTGGACAAAAATACTGTTTTATTCTTTAAAAATAAATAAATAACCATATTGATAAAGGCAGCAAAGTATACACTTTGAAGAAAATATTGTATTATAATTCAGTAACATAATTATCATCAAACATGAATTCGAGTGTCTTACTTTCAGGTTTAACAACCCAGTCACTGGAAAGAAATGCCACTAATACACAAATAAAATGCTATGATATAAGATTATAATAAGATTCTGAGTTACAGCCTGATGGCAATGGAGAAGACAATTGTCTTTTTCTCAGAGAGCTTAAATAAAGTGTAACTTAACATAATAACATCAGAACAGCATTTAAATACACAACAAAGCTACACAAAAACACATGAAGTAAAATTTAAAAAAAGGAAAGTAAATACTGTTTTAGTTTAAACAGACTGAGAGTTATTGAAGGATCAGGATATTATTTATTGAATACGTCAGTTTGTTTAATGTGTCCGTCGTGTGTGAGCGGTGCTTCCCTGGGGCAGAGGGCCTCCCGCTGTGGTGACGCAGTAGGCACCAGAGCTGTTTGGGTTCAAGCTTGTCCTAGGAGCCGCCTGACGTCTCCTTGCTTCCTTATCTTAATGACCATTAACCGTTTCTGCTCTGTGTCAGCTCTGCAGCTTCAAGGAAGGGACAGGAAGAGAGAGAGGGGGGAAAAAAAAGAGCAAGGGAGTCAGAACAACAGAGCAAAAGAGATAGTAAGAGAGAGAGAGAGAGAGAGAGAGAGAGAGAGAGAGAAAGAGGCCCTCTGATAGAAAATTCCTGACAGCTGATAAGAGGGAGAAGGAGATCCAGTTTACTGCACAGATAGGGCAGGAATGTGTGGCCAGATGATGATGACTGGGTCCATGACTACACTGCCCCTATCTCTGCCTGCCAAGACACATCACCACTGACTGCCTGCATGCTAGACGACCTCCTTGTTTCCCAGAAAAATACTGGATTTGGTGCGTTTGGTGAATTATTTTGCAGGTTTTGTACCTGTTTATGTGTAGAGCTACATAATATTGCGGCACATAAAATATTCATACATGTCAGCCATTTAATTTAGCATGATCAGTATGCACCACAACCTGGAGGGCTAAATTAACCTTTTCTTAGAAACACACAGTTTCATGTGAATTGTTGGTCCACTACAAAAGCAACAAAATGAACACAAGAGGAAATGGAATCTAGCTCAGACAGCGTGGAGCGTGGTCAGACAGTCAGAGAGGGCATTTTAGCCGTGCAACTGAGCTCCCAGCTTTTTAATTTACGATAAATCACAGTGAATAGATGTACCCTAAAAAAGCACGCGTAGACGCTGTCTCTCGGTCAGAGACAGAGAGAAAGAGCGGGGTGAAGCAGATTGGGTTAGTGGGAGCCAGGGCTGTATGTGGATCAGACTCCCGTTCAGCTGTCTCCAGAGGAAATCAAACAGGCCTGTGCGGTTCATTATTTCGTCAGTCGACTCAGCAGCAGAGAGCTCTGGCGACATGGCCATTTACTGGGAGTCTCCACTGACCCAGCTTAGCATGGATACAGGCAGAGCAGCCAGTCAACTGGAAAAGCTACGGATTCACTACTGTGTGGATTTATTTCAAAACAAACTCATGGCATGTTGTGTTTTGTTTTCATGAAAAAAAAAGAAAAACTTTTGATCTTCAAGCTTAACTTGGGAAGTGAGTGAGAACCCTTCTTGCTGCCCACACACATCGCTGATGTGAACATGAGCTTTGTCACTGAGTCTTTAGACGCCAATATTTGGACCGTTATTGCGGAGCGAGGGGGGGGGGGGTCTGAAGGGTCCAGGTCTCCGTTGTTTGTTCTCCTCGCTGAATACAAAGTCCTGTGAGGTGACCCTATCGCCAGACTACCAGTAGACTTACAGTCGACAGGAAGTAGCAGCACACAAGCACCGCAGACCAGCAGTCAACCTCTGCACTGCAATCACCTCACCTTTCAACTGAAGAGAAAACTCAGGAAGAAGGAGACATGTAGCGAGGCACGTTCCCCGAGCACACTCACTGTTTTTTTATAGAACTCGGTGTTAGGGAGAGATAACATCCAGCAGGCTGGAAATATATTTTGTATTTATTTCCTCTTACGAAAAAACAAAATCTATGAGTCAAATCAGAATTAAAGTATATGTGCTGACATGAGCAGATGATGCAACAACAGCATTAAGAGCGGGAATAATGACTGGGTTCATGTTATTTTTCCATTCTTGCGCATTTCTATTTATGAACAGAGATCGCCCGACGGCTATCGGCCAGCTCAGACGCCAGTCTCCACACTATCATCAGGGTCTGATGAAGCAGATAGCTCTGGGAGCATTCACTGCTTCACAGTGTGCAGTCGAGCATGGCGATATGGGTGGAGTTGAGGGTGCGGGGGGTATTCCAGGATGGCTAGACGGTTTGCAATCTGCTGTGAAAAACAGACAAGAAACATTCAATCAGTTGGTGCGCACAAGACAGAATGGCACCAGCAGAGCGCCAGCCAGGCACAAAGCTGGCCAGAGGCATAGGTCACAAATGTTATCACCCGGCCTCCAGTGACATACTAACTCTATCTCCATCATCAAGGTCAGGTCATTGTTTGCTTTGTCTGGGCTGAATCACGGCCAGCGCCCCTTCTTGTTAGTCGTGGACGAGCAGGTTTGGGTGGAGCGTGACACTTATTGCTTCTATCATCTTTAGACTCCGAGCAAAAGTATTAATTTATGAAGATGGTAATTATAGGGTGCACCAATATCGTTTTTTTCAGAACCAGTCTATTTACTATGTACTTCATAAATTGTCTGCCAATGCCAAGAGCCAGTTTGAGTGCTTAACACATTAGTCATTCATGTATAATTGTCAGTAATATCGTCACAGACAATCTAAGAAAACTAAACTAAAAAAAGGATAGATAACATCAGTGCAATGTTAACATGTAATTATGTTTGGATATTGTACAGTAGGGTGGGGACAAGGTGATGAGGGAAGTGCAGTGCTTTTATACAGCTGTTTTTTTTTTTTCAGAATTACTCAATGACAACAAAAAACATTTCACACTTCACTTACCTGTACTATCTTTTAAGATCAACATTGCCCAAGTCTCTTTGTCCATTAGTCTCTAACCACTTAGAGTGACTTCCTGCATGTGCCTGTCACTACATACTCACTCCAATGAGTGAAATGTGGAAAGGTGTGATGCATTCCAACTGTCACTGTAATTTATGAATTGGAGTCACTAGATAGTGGCATTGTTTTAGTGTTACATGCGAAGGAGCGCCTTCCCAAGAACTTTGAATAGCTTTCCCCTGAGACAGAGGGCTCTTAACTGTGACTGATGAGATGTCTGAGTATGTTCAGGCACAGTGTTAAAATGCCGTGAATCAGCTAATTACACTGATAATTATAATGGAGAGCTCGCTGTACAGAATCAGAGAATGCTGTGAACCAACAGTGCCGTGTTGGTGCTTGGCAGAGCTGAGCCAGTCTGAGCTGGCAGAGTCGTAAAAAGAGCCAAAGGAATGCCAGCATGGGATCACGGTGGAAGAAAGGAAAACTCACAAAAATGTCGTCACCACAGAGCAAAAAAAGTCATCTCAATCATCCTTTGTTTTGTTTTTGAGTAGTGCCTGAAGTGGTCGTCTGTACAGATAGTACATATGGACCTTTGGTGCACTTTATGGCTTTTGTATGCTTGCTTTGGAGGCCATTAGTTAACTTACAAAGACATCAGGAAATTTGATAATACTTCTTTATACTTGAGCTGCCATAATAAACTGTTGTACTGTGAAATAAGTAGCTTCATCCATCCACAATTTTACAGTTGTGGTAATCAAAAGCATACCATCACCCCCCAGTGAGGTACATAAGTTCTTCATAAATTCCAGTGTCACTCCATGGAGCTCATAACTTGACATCTAAGTGTAACTGCAGGAATCCCGGAGCCACTTGGGAAGTGCAGTGTAAGGTGATCTGGAGTCATAACGGCTGTCATACTCTGCACGAGGAGCTTAAAGCTGTGACCAACCAGCCAATGGCATCCTTCCAGTTCTGTAACATATCGGGGAATTCTCAGCAGGAGTTTCATTCCTATGTTGTTCACTTAAAATGTGGTCCCTGTCAAAAAAAAGAAGATAAAGTTGTGACAACAATACATGGAGCAAATGACAGCATGAAGCACCTATTTTAGTGGTTGCAGCTAAGATAGCTAAGCTCTTTCCTTACCAAACATATCACTGAGTCGTCACTAGTCGTACTTGTACAATATATTCTAGATGTCATACAAATACACAAATGTTAGGCCAGTTTGACTGATAGAAAAAACATGATTTGTGGCATTTAAGGAGGAAAATATAAGAGTGATATCCCAAAACACCCCAGGCTACTGTTGCCCACAGTTCAGAAAAAATTAAGCCTAAAGCTTAGGGCTTAGGGTTTGTGTCCATATAGCATTTTTCTTTCTGGCAGGGCACTGGGGGGTGCTGGGATGAAGTGTTTGTTCAGTGATAGAAATGTTAACAGAGTTAGGAAATAATAGAGGGTTCACTACACAGCTAACAACACGCTCACAAGGTGTAGTGTGATAAAAGCATCTCCATTTTCCTGGTTTCCAGGTTGACGAGTCCCTCTCCATCTAATATATAATTAGTTGTCTGAAAAGGAGCGTCAGTTGATGACAGCTCATAGATTTTCAACTGGAAGAACTTTGAGCAGTCGCACAAGGTTACAGTGCTCTGAAAAAAGACGCATGTGTCTTCAGACATTTTCTCTAGGTGGCTCCCACATATGCGCTTTCCCCATTGGCGTTAAGAAAAAAGACAAAAAGCTGTATGGACTCTAGCCTTTTTGTATTATGTAGTTCCTTCCATTTTTGCCACCGAGTAGGAAGAAAAGAAAAATGTTTGTACACTTTTATAGAAAACATTTTCTGTAACAATTTATCGATTTCACAATATCTTCCAGGCATATGCATGTATCCCAGCTACACGACATTAAACAATATCCACCTATCCCAGTAATCCCAGTGACATCTTGTTCTTCATTCCTTTGGTGTGCCATAAAAGCGCGTATGTTTGTGTTGGTATTGGCATGAGTCCTTGTCTGTATTTGTGAGTGTTTCTGCCTTTCAGAAAGCACACTTGATCATGATTGTGTAACTCTGCAGCACAGAGGCAAGGATATTAAAAACAGATGTGGCCTCTTAAGTCAAGAATAAGGACGGGATGGGGCGGAGGGGCTCTTGAAGGAGTGGGCGTGGGTTCTGGGCAAAACATTCCCCCATTATTGATTGCTGATCCTCTGGTATGTTTGGGCTATCAGCAGGGTTCTAAGGGCTAAGATGATAAATTGAACTGGTTGGGGGGGGCGTTGGAAAAGGAGAGCCATTGAGTTCAATTCATAACAAGGTATGGGAAGTTAAGAGTTCATCCTGCTTGTTTTCAACTTCCTGCTTTTTTTTATATAGCATTTGATATTAAACTAGCTCAATTTAAATTGCCAAGGCTATTAACAGGTTATCCAAACACTGACAAATTTCATATGCCAAAGCCCACTACTGTTTTTTTTTTTATTAATCCCGTTTGACTGCTGATAATCCTGCCACCACCCAAAGCCACACACACCCACACACTCCCTCACCTTTCACTACACTGTAGTTATTGTACGAGGCTACTCTGACTCTTCTGCCCCTTCACATGCAGACACACATACCTACATTGTCTCAGAGCGACAGTGGAAACAACGCTGTTTGAGACATGTTTTATCTGTGGCAGGTTGCAGTGTGAGGCAGGGAAAGAAGAAAAACTTCCTTGTGAAAGTAGGAATGCAAAGTATTCCCCACAATGCCACACTGCTGCAATTACTCCAGCGCCTGGTGCCGGGCCAAGACAATGAGATGACAGCTTGTGGTGTTGAGGGGGAGAGCAGTTCAACTCCCATCTCTCCTCTGTGCGCTGTCGGCCTGCAGTAGACCTATCTACACAGTAACTTTGTTTCTCAGACCACTCCACTGCTGTGTCCAAAATGAATGTTAAGTCCATCTGGTATTTAGATCATTTGGTTTCAAAACATCATAACTCAATAAAACCTTGCCTTACATTGCAAAGTTTTTGCATAATAACCAATGTTTTTTGTTGGAAGATAGAGATAAATGTTGTGCACGTGTGAAGTTGTGCACATGAATGTATTTTTATGTATTAACTGCTCTAGCACTGATTGTCTCCTAGATGTCCATTTCACTCGGTTCTTCCTGCTCACCATGCTGAGCAAGTTTTCAATCTCACTTGGCAATTAACTGGCACAGTCCTGCTCTGTGAAAAGAGACAGAAAAGAAAAGAGACGAGATTAGCAAAGCTGGAAGGGGGGGGGGGGGTGAGGGATGTGGGAAGGGAGTTAGCTGCTGCCAGAGTGTCTGCCTCCCCAGGCCTTGTCCACTGCCGCCAAGGGCCGCCTGCCCTCCCGCCGCTGTTATCAGCTGGCTCAGCAGCGGCAAAGAAACGGCTAAACAAGGCACTGTTTATCTGTGTAGACTGTATTCACTGCACATCCCAGCTGCTGGGCTGCGGCACCACTCAAATCTGCCCGGCTCTGCAAAGAAAAGGCCAGCAGACCTACTCTCAACAACAGTCTGCATAGAGGTGCCATGGGTGCGGATCAATAGGCGACAGTGTCCCAGCTCTGTCCAACACTGCAGACCTGATAACCCCACCTCTCCACCCGAGCCTCCCCCAAACTCTCCTCTTATCCAAATCCAATGGACAATTTGATGCACTTTTTTTCTGGTGGCGCATTACTTAAGAATGAGCTGGTTTTCCTTCTTAATCACAATTAATGTGGCTGATTCATTGCTACCGACTCATTCAGCAAAATGTTGAATTGACGCAGGCAGCAGACCATTGATCCAGAGCAAAACAGATCATATTACAGCCTTTATTTATGTCATGTTTTTAGCAAACATTCATCCGGCGAGGTAGTTCTCTTTGAAACTGGTGTAACATGCCCTAAAATAATTAGGGCATGTTTTTCACATTCCTCATCTTTTAACTAGAGCCATATTCAATGCACATAATTTCTGATGCAGAAGTGATGCACTGGTAACCAATTTGTTGTAGAATTAATAACCTTGACTATAAGAAAATGCATAATTCAATTAAAATATTTTTCTTTATACCCTCTGGCATAAACTTGTTTGCCATCCTGTGACAGGAAATTTTAGAGAAACGTCTCTTCCACTAGCAGAGGTACTGTCCTGTAGCTGACTAGTAAAATTTACACCAGCAGGTTAGGTGTACTCTGCAGACATGCTGAACTTCTATTCCTTAATTTCAGTAACCGTCTCACAAAACTCCGAGTTGAGGCCCTGCCCAGAGGGCTGCTCAGATATGCTGGATCTGTAAGCACTCTCTCACTCTTCTCACGCACGCACAAACGCACATGCACACACAAAACCGTCCATCTCTTATCTGTGGGCCGAGGAACCCTGACTCCAGCCTGTGCAGACAGTGCTATCTAACTGGGCCATGTCTCTATATACACAAGGAAATCACCCACTCCTCATGAAGAAATGAAATCTGCTTCAGACATCCTGGCCCTGAGCTGGAAAAAAACATATTTTGAAAGGCTAATGCAGCTTGAGACTAGTCACACACAAGCCCTTGTTGAAAAAAAAAAACACTTTTGGCTTTAGGTATTAGAACAAATCCCTCTTATTCCTCTGGGCATGTTAAGGACAATTTCTTTGTTGTGGCTTATGCCGCCTTGGCCTCTGTCCCAGGCCATTTTTCTATGAAGCATGACACAAGCCGTTACGTTTCATTCAGACTTTTCATTAGATGAGCTGACTTTGCTTTTCTCTGCTCCTGTTCATGGCAAGAATCTGCATTTTAGACAGACAGTGTTGAGGTTCTCGTGCTGTCTGAGAGTGAGACGGGCAGACTGACAGCTAGGCGACGCGGAGCAGACAGCACAGTGCCAAAGGCAAGAAGTCAAGGGCCGGAGGTCATAGGGAAGTGAGGATGACTGACCCCACAACAGGACGGACTGTTTGGTGTTTGTTGACTTAACATCGCCCCAGACTCTGGTGTGGTTCTCGCCCTCCATTTTAGCTGACCTGTCCAAAGCTCTCACCACAGGAGAGATCAGCAAGATTCCTCTTAATAGCCTGATGGGAGACCCAACACAGTGGGAGTTCTTCAACACTGATACTCCCAGGATTCTCAGTGGCAGAATATGCTGACTTATCAACACCACTTGATGAAGCACGTGTTTTGGATTCTTGGAGAGTGTTTGGTGTTTCCATGTCAGTCAGTCTCATCACTGCAGGAGGTGTCACTGCTCCCACAGCTGCAGCATAGCTACGAATTAAACACTGCATCTCATCCCTGTGGTCATGATGGAGGAAGGAGACATCATGTCCAGCAGTTTTATAGTTGTGTATTTATACATGAATACTTTAAAAACGATCAGAAGACTCTGCGACAGGAGAGTTGTGGCTTGCTTGGGTCTGTAAAGTAAATATGTATAAAAAGCTCAACATATATTTTTGTTAAGCACTTCAGTCAAACTCAGTAAACATGCAGCAGGATGAGAACCAGCCACTTGTTTCACTTTTGAGAACCATGAGGGGGAAGATAGTTAGTTTGTGTTTACAAAGCAGACAAAACAGTCTAAGAGCCTTGCTCCATGAATAATTGATGATTATTCAAAAGATGACTCACATTAGTGGTTTCTATGGCAATGAATCATTTTGTCGTTGTGGAGTTATGCGGAGTATTAGGCCCAGGCCTGTTCCCTGCCTCTGGCTAGATGTTACAGAGGCTCTTCACAGAGGCCTCAATCAGACTCCAGTGTGGGGGACAGAACGTCATGGGCCAAATTTTTGTGTTGGTGACAGGATGGCTGAGCTGTCTGACAATTAGACAAGATTCCTTCTATTACGTAGCCTGAAAGATATTATTGGGAAAATTGCCCGTTGGTTAATGTGCAGCAACCATCTTGTCATTGGTAGATCATCAAGTGCACCATACTAACAATGTCTTGTCTGTTTTGAGATAACTATCGACAATAAATGATGCTGGACTATTTTACCTGATCCCAGACCATGTTTGAAAGTGTCACAGTGATGCATTAGCTGTACCATGTTAGTGATAAGCTTACATTTAAGAATGTATGTTTGTAACAATGTTCGCTATGAGCTATAAAAGTACACATCCAGAGGGTTTACGCACGTTGTCTGATTTTAATTAACAATAACTACAAAACAACCTCGGTCGGATGACGCCACTGGTGTCCATAGTCACCGGGTAGACAAACATTAGACATCAGTGCTAATTACCTAGTTACCTGCAGCGGCAGCACTATGCAAACCACAGCTGCCTCCCAACCCAGACACAGAAACCACATCTCACTGTGACAATGTATCCACAGATTATTTCATACTAACACCTCAAATAACTTCTTTCCAAGCATTGCACTTGAAGCAATTGAGTTTTTTTTTTTTGAAGAAGAAGAAGAAGTTGTTGCACTTGCATGATTCTTGCAATGTCTGGTTTATTGAATGCATTTTATATAAGTCACTTTGGCTCAAAGTATCAGTTAACTAAAATCATCAATAAAAATTATTACGTTGAATGAAGCCGGTAATGTACTCTGTGCTCAAGTATTGCATTGCATCAGAGCAAATTATCTTCCGGAGCTAGATTAATCATTTTGGGGGGCTTTATGTTCTCATCACTCAGTGGGTCTCCAAACCCTCTCCAACATAGAGCCTATAGAGCATACCAAAGCCTGTTAAAAGCATGCAGATTATCCAATTATTAGGTGATGCGCTATGATTCCCTATTTTGCAGAGCTATGGTTAGTTTTCAATGTTTCAAGCCCAAGACAAAATCATCAAAGATTGTGTAAGTTGCATAAGATGTAAGACATAAATAGATGTTCTTATAGAAGTATACAGTTCATGTTGCAGTTTCTCACATTCAAAGTGAATTCCACAGTTTGTCAGACTTGTGATATTTATCCAGCACCTTGCTGTGCTGCGTTCTCTAAATCTTGCCCATTCGTATCTCTGGCCTTTTTAACTTCCCAGAAGTTTAATATCGCTAGTGGTCTTAATCATTTCTGTCTGGATGTGGCCTGAGTGACACAGCGGGTGTCTCTGGATCAGGCTAGAGAGAGGAGGAGGGCTTATTTTTACCACTGGTTTGGGAAACACTGGGCTGCAATCACTGGGCGAAAAGATGGTTCTAATTACAGATCTCTCCTTTCTCTTTCTCACTGTGAGTCTCTCCTTCTCTCTGCTCGTCTCATTCTGCCTATTGAGCTTTCTTTCCAACTCCCTCTCGAAAAGCTTAAGCGTTCCTTTGTCAGCCGCGTGGCTTATTTTGAGTTTAGACACAAAACACAACAGTTTTAAAGAGAGTTCTGTGCTGCCGCGCACTTTATCTTGGAGAAATGGACTCACAGAAAGAAATAAAGGGGATCCTGGGTTCTGTGCAGCACACAGCTCCAAGCTACTCATGAAACAACATCTGCAGCAGCTCACCAGGCCAATGATAATGTTATGTTTAAGCAATAATGGCTGTTTTCACAAGTGTCAATTTGAGATTATGATGTACTGCTCTTAAGTATGATAGACGAGTGCATGTTATGAAAAATCAGTTGCTTTTATTTCATGCAGGCTCAGCATTGTGTGGACCACCAAACATGATGAAGAACCTCCAGAGGCACATTCTCATGTTTGTCTGGCAGCTGTCACTGCACGGTAAAAAACGTTACATTCATACCGAACTAAACCCACAGACAAAGATGGTCAATTAGAGGTTTCCAGGTCCTTCATGGGCCTTCGTGGAGGACGATTGGAAAAATTTGAGGTGAAGGTGGAATAAGAGTTGGTCATAGAGAGAGGTGAAGGGATTGAGGTGGAAGGATTGCACTAGAGAGGAAAGAGAGGGGGAATGCAGGATTAGAGGCTAAGAGCAGTGTGGAGAAAGGGATCAGAGGCAGGGGGAGTGAAAAGAGAGAAAGAGACATAGCAGAGCAGAAGGCGTCTGCACCCGCCAGCAGGCCGTGGCTGTCAGTGGCAGGGCCTCTCTCCCAGCACCAGGGGCTCCAGGGCTGTGGCCACATAATGAAGGCTTGTTTGAGTTCACATTCAAACATCACAGAGAGTGCCTGGAAAAACAGTGCCCCACGGGCTACTTTTATTAACCCGGCTAGGATTCCCAGCCTTCAACCCTGTGCCAAAAGGCTTCCTCACTTCTCATCCACACACACACACACACACACACACACACACACACACACACACACACACACACACACACACTGTCTGTCTGGTTCGAAAATGTTGTCATGTTGAGCCTGGAACCTAGAGCACTCTGGTTGCGTCTCTGATGGTGTTGGAGACTCTCCTCTGTCTCCCGGCTGTGAGAAAATTAGCGAAAACTCTTTTCACAAGCGAGGCTGAGCGACACTGAGACTGTTGCACAAGAAAGGCTTTTAGCGCTATTACACTTTGGCTGCTTCTGTCTCATGCAGAAGCTCATCTGACTGCTCTGCTGTTTGTCTTTTCTCTCTCTATCTCTCTGTCATAACACACACAGGCCTGCTGAATGATGGCCCTGTGAGATTCACTGGGGAGGATATTTGACTCAGGATTTTCCAATAATAGGATTTGAAGCATGCTTGCAACAGATAGTGGTTTTGTGGTGAAGGAAAGGAGTATGTGATCCTGCTTCTGTATGTAAATACAGCAGCCGTTTGTGACAGCAGTTTTAATCTGTATTTCTGTTGCTGCTAAAAAAGTGATCATAACTCTTATTACTCTAATGACTCCAGCAAAAGACCCTGTCAGAAATGACAGGTTAGTATTCAGGAGGCTGCGGTCACTCTGTCACAAGCCTTTGGGGTTGTATTAGAGGAACATGTCTCTGTTTCTTTGACTTGTAATATTAATTTAGGAAAATACCTCTCTCAGCTGGACACAGTAGGAAACATAATAAAAGAAAAGGGAAGGCTTTGTTGTTAATTAGTTACCTTGGAGTCAAGCTGTAATGACATTTAGCTAAAGGGGGCTGCTCGAAATGTAGTATGGGATATAAGTCCCCTCATTTTTTTCCCAGGGTTGCCTGTTTGAGGGGGCCCGTCAGTCCTCTGGACTCGCACAAATCCCCTTAAAACCCCTGGAGTCACTGAGGGTGTATCAGGCCTCTGGATCTGCTGTGTGCAGGGCTGGGTGACGGGTTGTGGTCCGGAGCCAGCCAGGGGGAGAGGACAGCTACTGTGAGGGCGCCCGGAGAGCTGGGAGTCACTCAGCCACAGAAACCCTGTGTTTGTGTATGGAGCGCAGTGCTCTTATCTCCAGCCTGTACTGACGCCACACTCTTCCTGTTTGAAATCTTTACTGCTGATTTTCTCTTCACTCTTGCCTCAGCCCCAGCCAGTCCTGTTGTTTTTGGTGTTCTTGTTCTTTTCAGTGGAGATTAGATAGAGTTGCTGTGGTGACACAAGAGACAAAAGCTTTGCTGTTTTGAATGTACGTAAATGTGTTAAGCAACAAAATATAAGCCTGTTTTAGGACTTTTAAACATTTTATTAATTATAAAACAATGTCTGATTAGGTCACATGTTAAAATTCCATGAAAAGCATGTACTCTGTTGTAGATGTCCACTGAGTTTCCACTACAGGTTAAAACACAGCAGTTTGCTACTTTGGTGTCAAGTCATTACAGCTTAATAGGACCTAAAACTTAGTAGAAAAAGATTCATCCAAAATAATAGTTATATAATATGAAAGTGTAGGAGCATTTTTGATGTTATTTAGTCAGATATTAGAAATCACTCCTGCTGTTTTGAAGACCAGATTAACTGCTGATAATTGCGGATACGTGCATTGCAAGTCCATGTTTTATACTATCTTTAGATGTGAAACTGACGGTGAGTCAACCTGAAAGTTTCATAACAGTTCTCATGATATGCACTATAAAACTGTGAGCACGTACAACTTCAGTATATATATACAGATCAAAGTTCAAAAAGGAAGTAGCTCCTGCAACATGTAGAACAATAGGTAGTTCCAATGGATAGTTTGCTTCATGATTATAACATTCATTTTTCAAACAAAGCCCTACTTCTTCTCTATAGACAATTATGGGCCACCAAAAATGTGTATGTTAAGTTGTTTGCTAGGTTCTCTTTAAAGTCCCTGTAAGATGGAAATCCAAAAGATGTATTGGGTTGCGACTGATGCAGTATTTATTGCTATATTTTATTTATAAGAGCTGTAATTAGTTACACTTGACAAATAACCATATTGAAAAAGTATACAGGGACACTTTGCATAATTAAATGCTTATCTGTCCCCAGAGCTATCGAGCAGACAAGGTATACAGGACACAACAGACTAGGAAGCTGAAAATGTCTGACTAACCAAACACACGTATACACACACATACTGCATTGGCACAACTTCACACAGGTAACATCTCAACTATGAGCAGGCACCGGGCATTGTGCTTACCCAGTCATGATGTGCAAGTTACACGACTGACCATCAGTAAGCTGCAATTGACATGAGGCCTGGGAAAATGGTAAATGGTCTTTGCGTGTATTGATTTTACATAAACTGAAAGGCATGAATAAAAAGAAAACTCAGCAGCCAGTGTCTGCTGCTTCAGCAAGAAAAAAAACGTCCTCCATCAGTTGTCACATCACGGTAAAACTGCATCCTCTGGGAACAGATCTGGAAAATATACAGTGTGTGGTCAGCTTGTGATCAGTTATGGACAGATATATACCTAATTTCTAAATGCCTATCAGTAACTATGTATCTTGCTTGTAAAGCAGGTTAACATGTCAGCCAAATGAATGACATTGATGGTGGTATAATGCAATAAAATTACAGTTCTCGATTTAAGATTTCGTGACTGATACCCTGAAAACTACTGAGTCATGTTGTTTTCAGTCTAAACTGCATGATGGTTTTTACTTCTAATGTTTAGAGATAAAATTCTTGATGTTATTCCAAAAGTAATTATACATTACATACATCAGGACAACATGTATCAACAGAAGGATGTTCAGTATGCAGTACATAAAAACAGATTACATAATTTGCGCACAAAACAAGTTTGCTAACTGCGGGAGGTGTCTATCTTTCTTCTCCTGCTTTACAAAATCAAAAACAGCCATCTAAAATACATAAACACTGTTAGAGCTCCCTAACAGTCCCCTACTTGGTATTTGCAAGCGTCACTACCAGTCTTCCTCTCCCCTGTCTGGCCTGCCCAGCTGCCTGGATGGCCGATTTTGATGGCGCCAAGCACTCTGCAGCTCTGCCGTAATCAGGAACAGCGAGGGGCAGTCTCTATCACAGAGAGTTTCTTTCCCTTTCCTTTGTTTTCCACAGATTTCCTTCCTCGTTTTCTTAGATATTCTCTCCCCACTGATGTAAGTCCAAACAGAGGCCTATTTAGAAAGTAAACAGATGAATGAGGGGAGGTTCTGGGCCTGGCGTCCGTGGAGTCAGGCGCAGAGCGGAGACGTCTCGCTCCACCCGCCCTGTGCTGACACAGCCTGTAAATATACAGCATGACAAATGGCATGGCTCTGCAGCAGTCCCCCAACCAATCTCTGGCAAGCAGGCCTGATGCCGGAGAGGCTAGCCGACAGGCCGTGTCTGATTCACTGTCACAAGAGACACATTGTTTATAGGACAGAGAGACACTGTAACACAAACACTAATACCCCTCGAGTGGGTGACACATTGGGAAAACCCTTGGTTTGTGGCTCCAGTGTTGGCCTCAAGGCGAACATTGCAATGGGAAAGTTGGTTCCAGCTTCTCATCGAAAAGTGTGTGTTATACTGCGAGTCCCTGTTGTATATCCTCCCAATCAATCACTTTCCTGTACCTATTTTTTTTTTCCTGGCTCTCCTGAGATCTCCCCAGAGTCCCTGATCTGGTTACACCTGGCACAGCTTTGGCTGTTGATATTTGGCTTCCACCAAACATGTGTGTCTGACTGTGATTGGGATCATATATTTTCACCATAGAAAATTTATTTTCATGCTTCTCTTGAAAGGACATCCTCTTGGGGAAGATCCATCATAGGAAAGCTCATAATAACATTTTTTCTTACTTTATTATTTGTCTCACTTTTGGCAGTAACCTTGGCTATCATCCCTGTCCTAGTTATGTGATAACTCTGAATAACTAAGTGAAAGGCCATACATGGGGAAGGTTTTGAGATGTTGATGGATCTGAACTGTTTTGGAGGCAAGGTTTAGAGAAAGGAATGTCTTTGAGGAGGAGGGGGAGGGAAAAGAAAGAGTGTGGAGGCCCCTAGGGGAAAAAGCTCTGTTTGACCTCTAAGGATAGACCTGCAAAGTGAAATGGCGACACTCTTTCCGGCTATGCTCTTTACCAGGATTTCCTTCCCTTCTACAGGCCGACATCTACTGAAGCACCAGGGACATGGGCCACAGTGGGCCACCTATTGTGAGTGCTGAGCAGACTCACTGGTTGAGGTCACACAGGGAGTTTGTGAGCGCCAGACTGGCAGGCGATCCACAGTTTCCTCCAAGATAGGAGATCAAGTAAATCAGAGTTAGGTTGTTACCCTTTAAGGGTCCTAATGACCGCTGCTTCTTTCCCCCAGCACACAGCTATGTCTGAGATGTGGAGCATTATGAAGATGGTATTTTGTGCTATCATCCGTTTTTCATCGACTGGCTCTCCTTTCAGCAAACATGATATCATCCTGGTATCATGGCTAACTTAATGCAACCAGTATTAGTGTTGTGTTATGTAGCATTAGCATATAGACTGGAGCTCCATTAGTCATGCTCTGGACTTGTGCCCCACATGAATACTGTGTTACCTCTTAAGAGGATCCATTTTTCACAGGCTGCTGAGGGCTATAAAGACAAGAGACAAACCAATTGATTTTAATTCGTTGGCGTTGTCAGGGGTATTCTGTTGGAATAGACACATGGAGATTCATCTCCCTAAGCACCAGTAATGGCAAGATTGTAATGACAGCTAGCTGATCAGGACAGAGATGCCGCTGCAGTTGTTGGGTCACTAGGAAACTGCTTGACTCTGACCATATTGAAGACAGTGAGAAGATGTAGACTGCAGTCATCTCTGAACATAGGTGGCCTGACTAGCTGAAATCACAGGATAACGCTCAGATTATTTACATTTTTAAGAGAAACTCAAACATATTTGATATGTCCGTAGCAGTTCTGACAGGTCTGATGCTCAGTCGGGAGGCAAGACATTGTGCCAAGGCTCCATAATTGTAGAATTCAGTTGCAATGGTCAAATCGGGGTTGTAATCAGTCTTTATATTGTATGATACTTCCCAGTTTACAGGCTAAAAAGGAATTTAAAATTCCATCTAACAGTGAGTGTCACACATTTTGTAACCTATTTTCCACCATGGTAGTCTACAGACCTGCAATGGTAAATAATCACTAAATAATCCAGTGCTCAGTGACTAAACCCATTAAATCCCAAATTCCTGTGGTTTTCCATTACCATGCAGTCTATAGTCATTGCGTAATATATACCTGCTTTGAAACATGTGATGAAATCAGTCCAATCTGACAATTCTCACAAGATTTTTAGTCTTGTTTGAGTTTGGATATTTGAGCATATCACAATAAGCAACTTGTCAGTGATGGGTACATGAAGACGAGGTATTTCCTTAAATCTGGAAAAATTGTCTTGGACTGTAAAATTCATGCTAATAACCCTTTGTTGTGTGCACTGCACCAAATGAGACAGAGTTTCGGTATAAATCTCCCAGCAGAGGAATTAATGAATTCCATATGTTTCTTTACAGCGTTTGCTATGCTTTTTGGAATCAGTCCATAATATATCTGGGTGGATCTGGTGAGTTAGTAATTTACCATGGAACATTGAATTTCACTTATCTGTAATATGTAACTGTGCTGCAGGTACACCAGGAATGCTCAAACCTACTGTTGGCTTTCTTAACAACGTGTTCCTTCTTAAGCTTAAAGGACTCACAGGGATCATTCGCTCACTTCCTCTCACTCTGAGGCATGTACATGTCCAGCTAGGATACTTTGGCACTGCCTTGTTTTCAGTCCATGATTCAATGCCTCCTGTTCTCCTCTCTTATTGATTTACTTCATGGGGCCTGGCAGTGGAAGTGTAGCATCAAGGACGGTAATTAGCCTTCCTGTGTAGGAACAAAAAAGTGACTCTTACAAGTGACTCTTCAGGGAGGACCCAAGCCACAGTAGTGTCTGGGCAGAGTGGAAAGTGTGCCCTCTTTGCACAAGTAAATCATCGTTGGGGAAAGACAGGGTCACGGAGCTGACCCCGCTGCACCAGCAGGACTTAAATCACTCATTGCTGTGTGAAGAGAGACAATACAGGCTACATAATGAAAACAACATATACGTTTAGACATGGCTGCTGTCTCAACTTTGTATAATCTGCTCAAACAAGCTCACTGAAATATTTTAAGGTACGTACGGATAACTGAGTGTAAATGTGGAGCTGCCTGAAGATTTTTGTCCCGTAAGGCTGCAGAGGTTCTCTGTATCTTAAGTTGACAGTCAGGTCTGGGAGCTATATAGTGTGCTTGTCTTGACTGCAGCCAGAGAGACAGAGCAGGCCTTACACTGTTAGTGATAGTGAATTGGCCATAATCATTATCAGCTCTGTGGTAGTGAGTGGCTCCCACTCTGTACAGGCGGCTCCATGTCTGACCTGTCTGTGGTGTGGCAAGACTTTGCTCAGTGGGAGAACTAAATGCTGAGGGTTGGGGTCACTCAGTGTCTGCCGCCTCGCTTGAATATCTGCATGCCATTAACAGCAATGACTCTGATGACATGTTCTTCCTGAACTGGCCTTGTCTGAGCTCCTTTGCTTCGACTGGAGGTGCCTGTGGCCCCTGGTCTTGAGGCACTTGTCTATTTTGGGAGGTCATTTGGAGCCGGACACTCTGTCTCCCCAATGCAGCCTGTCTCCTGATACTGCTATCAACTGCCGGCTTTTAACAGGGAGCCATGGCAATTTACTAGAGTGACGCCAAGCAAGGCAGTTATCAGGACCCCAACACCAGATTAGCTGGTTGGTCTTCTAATGAGCATCCTTGAACAGGGAAATGGAGGGGGGACTCACAAAGCACAATAATAACATGATTATCTATGGTCTTGACAGAAGAGGAAATACTCAGCAAAATACATCATCTAAGAGAAAATGCAATTCATTTCTCAGGTTCAGAGATGTATAGTGGCCTTAGGTATTAAAACATCCAAATAAAGGGCCCATGTCAAGAAGAACTACTAGATTTTTAAAGAAATATTTGCCTTATACACAGCAGAGAGGTGATAGGAAATGCAAGAGAATAGGGGGAGAATGATGTATGACAAACTTCTCCAGCAGGGAAACGAACAGGGGACATTGTGGTCAATGTATATGGTACATATCTTCACTAAGCCGCCACAACACTCAGTGATCTGTTATATTTGATTAAATACACACTTTTACACAATCCAGTAGCCACATCCTAATAGTTCAACAATCAAAGGGGTGATGTGTTTTTTCCAGCTTATCTGGACTCAAGTCGAGTCACGGATGTATTTTTTTACTGTTACAGTTATTGGATGTCTGCGGCATCAAATGGCAGGTACTGTCAAATGTATACATCTCTAAAGCTGGTTGAGCCACACCACCTATATTTGAAATGTATGAATTACTTATTTATTGATGAAGTCACCATTTTCACATTCAATTAACAAATTATCTCTCATTGTTTAAGCCATTTGTGGAGCAGGAATACAGAGCATTCTTCCACAGCTTCTCAAATGTGAAAATGTGTTGTTGTTTACTGTTTTATATAATTGAATCTCTGGGTTTTGGACTGTTGGTTCAGCAAAACAATAAAATCAAAAACATCATCCTGGCTCTGAGAACTGGTTATTTGCATTTGTCACTGAATAAATAATAATTTAATTGTAAATGTAATGCAATCTTTAATTGCAGTCCTGTTTACATTGATCTACAGCCACAGTGGATGAATATAAATGTGTAGTCTAGAAATATAATCCCTAACCTAAATGTAATTCTTAAGATTTTTTTTTATTTCAAAAGACAAAAAAATGACAAAACTACTGTTAATGTTATGCTGTAAATGTGACAGAATGTGTATATATTTTACATTCTTGATCAGATAGAAATGCATGTCTGATGGGGCAAAACAGGGCCAACTACAATGTGAAGAATACCCTTCAAATTCCACACGCGTATAAAATGCACCCATGACTCTGGGTAAGTAGAAAAAAATAGTACAAACCTACCACAACTAAACTTTACTGAAAATCCAGCAGATGTGAAGCGCACAACAAATTAAGACGAGAAAACATCAACTAGGTTTGCCAGTCAAATCTGGAGTGAATGACTCAACTCACAAAACTAGTCTCTGCTGGTGAGTGTGGCAAGTTTTAAACTGGACTCTGTGGCCTGCCCAACCCTGGTCTCTGTAAATGAAGTTAAAAATCATAAAACGTGTCTCCGCAGAGGTGATGTCATACTTGGCATAATGTTTCACTGTGGATTTTAGGAGGGTTAGATTTACTAGCATTCGGGAAACATTAAAAAAGTGCAGTGGTTCACACTAAGTGCCTGTGCTCTATGTAGTGTTTCCCCAGCCCCCTCCTGACTTCATGCAATATACTGCCACCGTTGGTGCAGAGCAGTATATACAGATATAGAATATAAACTGGATCCACTGAATAGTGTATTCAAGCTGGATTAAAGTTTGTTGTTCTCAAAACACCATACTCCTTTTTGTCAAGCTTCAACATGGAAATAATGAGTTCTGGAGTGAGTATAAACATTCCTGAGCATTTGCATATGAATGTTATGCCAATGTGGGAGTATCATATCTTCCTGAGGTGTGAAAATCTGTTTTCTGCCAGTTGGTTTTGGCTCGAACACTCATCTTCTGGAAATTTTCATTTTTGCTCTCCTTGTATGGAGGGCCCACAGGCAGTCCAACATGAAATTTATGAATGCATTAGGCACATTAAGACAGTTCCAATGAACTGAGTGCAAATATGCAGCCAATTATAATTCTGTGGTAGTTATAATTTTATAATTGCAGTCAGCTCCTTTTTACTGAAGGCTAATTAAGGCAGCAGATTAAAAATACATAAGACTGATTATGGTTTATTATCAGTTTCAATGAGAGTGCTGTTTAGTGTGGGCTCGATGGAGACAGCTCACTATAGGAAAGTCCCCTGTGGATAGTTGTGACCCCTGGAGCAAGATGGCACCCACACAAGAGAACCTGTGGCACCACAGCCAGTGATTATGTTGCATATTGACATAAAAGCATAAAAACAAGTGGAGATGTTCCAAAACAATAATAAGAGGGGTGGGGGTTGTATTGGGTCGAGACAGGGTGTGGCTCCTACCACAGGCCTTGTTACCTTTGCTCTTAGACACACCTCTAATTTGCAGCCAGGAGGAATGTAACGGTGATTAAGATGAAATCACATGGCAGAGACAATGCAATTAAATGTGCCATAAGTGTATAAAATGCAGTCTGTCTCTACCATCATATTAAAAAAAACGCTGATGGAAGAGGAATGTGTTATTACTGTCAAAAATCTTCCTCCTGTAATGCACAAGTTTGTTTCATCGAGTCTGATCCATGATTTCAAGAAAATTGTCTTTATGGCACAGAGTTGACACAGTTATTGTAGTTTTCATCTCCTTGTAAACAGCAGAGGATATTATTTCGGTGTTATACGTGTGTGTTTGTGTGTGGACTGCAGGCTATGGGCAGGATTGTGTGCTGATCATGTTATGCTCACGTGGCTGGTTGTGATTCCATCCCCAGACTTTAATCTAAGTTTGTGTTTGTAGTCTTTGAGGTGTGGATTAGTAGGAGTGTCAGGTCAGACCCAGGCTAGGGCCCAGGAGGTCAGCCCGGAGAGAGGCCCGTACGCAGGCTCCAGTGCTGCTGAATGGGCCGATAATGGCCTGGATCAGAAGGAATGTGTTCATGGAGCCTTGCTACTGACAGCCGGCCCCTGGGGACATGAATTACTCTGACTGATACAAAAAGAAGATGACAAAAACACTGCCTCAAGCACTGTCTCCCTGGACTCCTTGTCTCCAACGCAGCTAAATGAATCAAATTGCCTCCAATTAAAGATTTAACCATACTTCTTTCCCCTCGGCTGTTCCATTTTTTTTTCTTTCCCTCTGGTTTCATGATACAAAAACTTTTCACCGCATCATGATTGTAAAAAAACAGAGGCAAACTTTGCAATGTTTACACAAGTATTACTAGATTGTGGTATACAGCTGTTTTATACCTGTTTTTGTGTAAAGAAGTGGTTATATAACTTGGATAATTATATGAGCTATAGAAATAAATTCTTTCCCGCGTTTGTGAAATGCAGACTTGTTCTGCGATAAACAGACAATCCAATGATTTGAATATAAGCTTATGATCTTCAAGTAGTTTGGTTTTGGGTTTAGAGATTTTAGATTTCTACATACATAATGTATCTAGAAAGTTAACTTTCCCCAAACCACGCCTCTCTTAAGTGCCCTTAACTCCTAAAACTGCCACTCATCCAGAGTTTGAACACTTTGGAAATTTAAAGCACGTCGCAATGTCTGCAATGCCTTGATCCTCAAGAGCCGTGTCAGTCAGGGTTCACTGTTGCCTCACTGTTGAACCATTTTATTTAGTCTACTTTCCTTCCTCTTTGAAATGCTTGTGTTGAAATTGTTCAGAAAGCCAGATTAGTTTGACAGTTAAGTCTGTTATGCGTGAATATTACCAGGCACAATTTATATGTTTGTACCATGCTCAAATGCAACTATGAAATCAGTAAATAATTATAAGCACACATTCTGCTTGTTATTTCATAGTAAGTCTGAAAAGAGACCTGATCTCATGCAGGCCAGAAAGATCTGAAATAATAATATGAAATAAACATTTTCAATGACGTAATTATTTAGTTGCAAATGGTAAAAAAAAAAAAAAAATAGGCATTGATCATGTCAAAACATGACTATAACTATTGTATTTATATCAATTAGATGTCACATTAAACTGGATCAGTTTTATCTACTTTCCATTTTATCCTTTATCATATCGAGTGTATAACTTTCTACATTTGCTAAAGATTCAGTGCATGGATTAGCAAGCCTGGCAGTCTAATGTTACTGTATTCTCCAAAGAGCACATTAACACAGTTGATCAATTAGGGAGCCCGAGAGCTGAGATCACCTTCAAATAAACTACAAATTAATTAGGCCCATATTTCATCACCACAAATTTGCTCTGGGACTGAGCACGTCCTCTTTCAAACCCGGTGGCCCTAACCAAATTAAAGAGATACTTTGTGCGGCTTGATATACAGCTTCCATCACAGGTTAATGCCTAAATGACACTGTTGACTACTTAACACCAGTATCTCTACTGTGGCTGCAGCGTCACCTTCAGTTCCCAGTGGCACATGTTGGCAATAAGATGGTATGCTATATTTCAATTAACAGATTTATTGTGGATTAGAAGCCTGCTTTGAATGCTATTAGTCACAGACATGAAGTCATTGTACTAATGGGGTTTAAGCACTGGTAATCGACTGCTGCACAGAGCTAGTTTGTCAAGGATCTTGATGTTGTCTCTTTGTGGTTTCTGGAGTTTGACCTAAGGAGGTTTACACAGGAAGAGGACATAATTGGGGAAATCCAACTTAATTGTTTATAACGTTTTTTTATACTGCATTTCTAAGTGCAGCAGTTTGTATATTCTAGCTCTCTGCCATGTTTAATGTGAGCCGCTCACCCACTTTGTCTAAAGCGTCAGTTGGAAGCTGGGCTGGCGTGACCACTGCATTATTACCCAGAGGTCTCCAGGGGTGCATGGGCCTGGACCTTCACAGGGAGAGGGGCAGGCCAGGGGACAGGCCTGTGTGAACAGCTGTGCCCTGTTTTAGATCCGCGTACTCAGTTACCTCTTACTCTTTGAAGAAGTCTTTCCTTACACACTTTCACACATGCAGCACACATTAGAGGAGTAGGGCTCAGACATGACTGTAGTATGAAAAGTTCAAATGCCTAAACTTTGATTTCTCAATTATAAAAGAGCCAGATGGTTTTGGTGGCTTTTTAAATCGCTCTTTTAAAATGATGAATCTTCAAAGGTTCTTCAAATGAAACTTTATAGAATCATTATTGTCTGAAGAACTTGAGAATTTAGCTTGTCACTGCTACAGGAACCAATTGTGAGTCCATACAGCTAGTAATTGTCCAATTTAAAACCATAAAGTTCTTTGTAGAACCACAAATTGTTCTATGCATAAGCAATAGTGGTTTTCACTGCACTGTAACACTGGAGCACATGGCCATCATGTGGTACAAAAGATTGTACATTCATACTGAGCTGCCACAGCAACATTTCAGAGAGATAGCCTCAATCCTATTTTAAGCAATGGTTGGCTTGACGGCTCTGTGTTAACTGTGTGACAGTGGAATTCAAATGCATGACAGAAATCACTTAAGACACATCAGCTCTGTCTGATAAACACAAAATGTTTCAGTGTCGGGGCTTCTGCAAGCCCCTGGCGATGATGTAAGTTAATATAACGCATATTAATTAGGCTGTGTTGAGAATTAAGAGATGTCTGTTTTTCCACTCACACATATTGAGAAGTAACGTGATTAATTAATGATTTAGCACAGTGTTTACTTTAGCGATTTTGAACACATATATTGTAGATGCTGTACCTAAGCTGCATCAACATTAGAGTTATGCTGTGTGTCCGTAGAAGTGATCGGATGAGTTGCAGTGCAAAACAACATAACAAACCATTACCGCATAGCTTATAAAAGAAGAGATTAGGTAGCACCAATCATCATTAGGTATCATCAAAGAATCATAAAACTGAAACTGAATGGCGCTGAAAGCAAAGTTGGCCGAGTTGTGGTGGAAACTAGCTGTTTATATGAATCACCCATTGAAGAGTGCACCAGTGAGGGAAGTGTGTTATTACATCGCTTATGCATCATTCAGGTTAAGATACAAACATGAGAAATGTGTTCTCCAGATCCTGCCAATGAGCATCATTTATTTTGAACATACTTCACTGACACTTTCTATCAGGACAATGAGCTGTGACATGCCTAACAGCATTTCTAAACCATACAGTATAGAGAGCGTCTTTAACAACAGATGGATATATTAACAATTAATGTCTGAGAGTCTTTGCTGATAACAGCTTCAAATGTCTTCCTTTGGATCAGAGTTTTTCAACGCTGAATGTACATAATGGACCCCTGTGTCTATCAGAGTAAATATACAGTATATCTATACATATGTATTGATGAGGATTGGTGTATTACAGATTGTCATAAATCATTTTGGCTATTCTAAAAGTGTTTTTAAAATGATGAGCGACCGTAATGCTACGTGATTTATATTATTCATTACAGACAAGTCACCAGTAAAATAACTTTGCTTTGTTAGATTACTAAAATTAATAATATATTAAAAACAGCCATTTGTGCAATGTACAGCACCACATGCTGTCAGAGTTTTTAAATAAATGTAGTTTGCGTATTAATGTGCATGCCATCATATGTTCTTTTGCACCAGTAAATGCTTCTAAATTTACAAAATGGATGTTCTTCTATACCAAATCTCCATTTTTGGATTCTTAAAAAGCAATAAAACATGTCTTAATTACCTCATCATATACTCCTACCCCCATCCTGCATGATATCCTGTTGATTTACACCTATGGATAATCTCTCCCTGTGCTGCACATCACCTGAATGTCTGCTTAAGCAGGATACATCAAATTAAGATGCCAAGACGGTCTGAAAATCTGATTTTAAAACAGATAACTTTTACCTGCTGTGTTTCCAAGAGATACATGCTAGAAAAAGTTTGTGCCAAGATACGATAGTGCATGAGAAAAGGTTGGGAATATGTATGAGCAAAGGTTTGCGTTGGTTCTGTTTTGACAACTTTGCTTTTGAGAGTAACTTTGTCAGCTTATTTGTCAAGTTATTACAGATATTCACACAGGTTCTATAGTTAACTCACTGTAACAGTGACCGAGTCAAGACCCTCTTACAGGGTCACTGGATCGTCTGTATGTAACTTATGCTGCACCAGATTCAAAGCATCTAATATGTCTGCATGCTCCTGATGCTTTCAGACATTCGTCTCACGTGAATCAGTTCCAGCAGCAGGGCAGACAGGCTCGGTGACTTATGAGCAAGCTGGATTTTCCTTTGACTTAATTGAAAATTGCATGACACTGATTTAAATGAAGCGGTACTCTGTAATAACAGTTTTCTTTTCCTTGTCTGACATGTGATTGAGTTACAAAGGGGAATGCATTTGCAACAGGTGCCTCTAACACAGTGCAGGCATGAGGGCCTCCATGTCCACCCTCAGTAACCTCCCTCTGCCCCAAAGCCCTAAGGCTGCCAGGGAAACCTGATTCCAGTTCAGACACTGGCACACTCTGCTGCTACAGAGTCTCCACTGGTGCAACCCTGAGAGTTTCAGAGATGTCCTGGGCACATTATAAATGTGTATTAGTGTGTTTTAAAATATCACTGATTCACATTTTATAGTATGAAACGTGCTGGTAGTGTTTCAATTCCTGAAACAAACAATACACTAGTTTTATTTTCAATATTTAAAGTTTCAAATATGTCGTGTCATTCTAAAATAACCTCAAAGAATTTAGAGAATTATGCGTATGAAATAGATATGTCATATGAGTGACATTAGTGAAGAGTCTCGTGTAGGTGGAACAATATTTTTGGCACATCACCAACAGTTAAATACTTTTACATTTCATTCATGAGTACTCGCAAATTTAATATTGGGCGTGACTTTTTTCACCAAGGGGCAAGGCCTCAAGGCTTTTCAGCCAATCAGCAGTGCTTACTCTTGAACTTCTGCTTCTTGGATCATGTTAATGTTGCCTCTCAGAGCCGGGATATTTTAACTCTTACAAGGCCAGAATAAAAGTGCAGTCCTTTAGTAATACGCAATTCAGCTTTGTGGCCGTATGGATAACATATAGTTAAAAATGTTACTGATATAGCATTAAGCACATGTGTGCCTATGATAGTAAGTCACTGGTAAGAAAAGAAACAGGAGTTCCCTGTTATTTACTGTTTGCCCTGACAGGACAAGAAACATGAGATAAGGTGGAGACAGACTTAAGAAACGTCAGTGAGCAAGAATTCACCTGTTGTGTCTCCAGCCAACATGAAGACCGCTGTCTCTGAAGTGTGAAAGGTCGCATTTGTAATTTCTTTGTTTTTTCAACTCAAGCTGCTCGGTTTTCTACTGTAGTCTGATGTTGTCTTATACTCTAATACTTTTTCTACAATCTACTACTTTCATGCTTCATGGCTGTGATCTTTACAGATCCTTACAAAAGATGTCGATTAAGAGTTTAATTAGTTGTAAGTTAAACTTCACTATGTCTGAAACATTTTCAACAGTTTTGATTTTCTTTGTAATGTATTGATGAGCTATCCTGGTTGGTCAGTCGATTAAACCATCTTTGCAGATCTGCTTCTGTATATTGGTCAACCAGTATGTACAAGAAATTACACTGCAGTAATCCCAGTTTTATGTTTAGAAGTTTTGTCCACCAAAGAGAAATGAAAAGTTTATATTTCAACTATAAAATATCCCATTCGACACATATTTGTCAAATACCTTTATAAAAACAAATGTAAGTGATCCAAACATGTCATTTCTATTATGCATTTATAATAAATATTTTAAAATAAATAAAGGGGAATCTCAGATGGGCCAGACCAAGATCAGATGCTTCCCTGGTTACATAGTAATGGTGCCATCTTGGATGCCCATATGGTAAGTAGAAAAATGATAATGGTGATGGTGGTCGAATGAGCAAGAAAGTGCCTTACTGTCTCTGACGCATGAGATGCCTCTAGTGTCTAGTGTATCCTTCTAGTGGAAACAAACACGGTACAGTGCTCTATATCTTACACTACATGCTAGACAATTAGTTCACCATAAATGCATCCTGACTTTCTGTGCACTGGAGCTCTTTTTATTTTTTTTAACCCAGCCCCTCAGTGAGTGTTCACCAGTGTCAGTCAAACTGTGTTTTACACCCCCGTCCCACCTCCTGAATAGGCGAGCAGCCCAGCTCACCAGTAGGAGTCTCTCGTGCAGTGACACGCATGTGAACCTGTGTTAGCTTCCCAGAGGCAAAGCGGTTATAGTTGTGTTCACTTAATGCATGACCAAGCCGGAGGAACCGCTAACGGGAATCAAACCCAAACTCTGGTGTTGGGTGAGAATTTGGTGCTTTTGTCGCACACATTCACGTTTTTACAGACATGATATGACATGTTGACACAAAAATCAGTTTTTTTTTTTTTTTACATGTGTATTTGACTCAAGGCTCAAATTGTGACTTTTCAGAGTCATTTGTCATGTGCTTTAACAGCTTTTGATGATTTTACACAAATTAAAATCACTTTATTATTCTGATTCCACATTTGAAAGTTGCTGTAGATGTACATGTAGCAATATTTTGTAGTATTGTAGTGGTGATGTTACTACAATATATGCATTTTGTGGGTTTAGAGTTGTGTCCATTGCAAATAGCTCCAGTACTGGTAACTTCTAAATGCTGGCACAAGTGTTTTATTCTTGGGGAAGTCATTCACTAAAGTCAGTGTGTCTGTAATGTAATGTCACTGTAGTTTTTTGCTTTGTTTTTAAAGGGGGGGGTGGACTAATGACTGACAGGATGTTGTTATTTTTTTTAATGTCTTGTTTCATTTGGTTTGTTCTCCTTTTTTTTTTTTTTTTTTTTTACCTTTTTTGACCATCCTCCTAAAAATGTATATATCAAATTTTGTGACCTTATCATGCAATTTCCAATTATTGTCTGTCTCAGCGTCTCCATAACAAAATAAAATGAACTCTGACTTTTTTCTACAGAAGAAATAAAAAATAAATAAATTAAAAAAAAAAACACACTCCTCTGCATGAAAGTTCCCCTGTTGCTGTTTTTTCTCCTTTTTTTCTGCTCTTAACAATCACATCCTACCGGGCAGCGTACATGTAAATAAGTTTTAGTAACTTTAACTTAAAAATTAGAGGTGGGTGTTTCGCCTTTAAGAGTTAAGAAACTTGAAACCTTGTTTGCGCACAATCAGTGCGGCTCAGAGCCGCCAAAGTGTCTAGACTAGCACATGATGGTAGTCAGCCAATGGCTCCACCGCTCTCCTCGGGGGCCCCGTGTGTGCGTGTGTCTATGTGTGTGTGTGAGTGTGTGTATGTGTGAGGAAGAGAAGGAGGGGGGGGGGGTGAGAGAAAAAAGAGAGAGAAACGGAGAAAGAAAGGGATCTGGGCTGCAGTTTGGTTTAGATCTTAGTAAGAGAAGCAGGAGCGCGTTAACGCAGCCCCGGATTGATCCTCATGTAATTTCAGCTCGCATGGATATTTTGTTGGGATTGTAAAAGAGAAAAAGAAGAAGAAGTGCATGACATCTCAAGAAGACGACAAGGATCCTGACTTCTAGTGCATTTTTCTTGGGATTAAATCGCCTCGAAGTACCTCATGCTCTACGTGCCGGTGTAGAAAGTAGATTTGAGGTTGTTAAAAGTCCAAAACTGTTCAGTTGCTCTGCGAGTTGCCTGTCTTGGGTTTAAAGGCTGCTGGCTTTGGATTATGTTACCAAGTATATTATGTTATGTTAGTATGTATTCTACTTTTTTTATTAGCTCGTAACAAACATATAAACAGCAAATTCCGCAGCGATCCTGGATAATAAGACACTTCATTATTTACAGTATAATCGGCTTAATGAATGCATTTTGATCGGAATGCTGCAGTGCATTTATTGCGCGATTTTGTTGTTGTAGATGCAACAAAATCGCCTTTACTCTAATGTTGCGGTTTTGCCTCCAATGCTCGTCAGTTGGCTGTGCATGCATTGCACGGCATTTCACAGACATTAATGTTTTGCAACGACCGGAGAAGTATCTGTAATATTCGGATATCCGTACAAGAACAATAATAATAATAAAAAAAACCCACATATAGATTTTCAAGTTGTCGTATGTTCAGGACGAAACGCTCAGGTCTTGTGCGGCGACTCTGGAGAAGCCGTTTGATCCCAGATACAGAAGGGGAAGATGGAAATGGCAAAACTAGTGAGGGCTGTAGGGACGATCTGTTCGGAAACAACCCAGAGAAAATTCCCAAAACGGAGCTCAGACCGATGACCCCTAGCGGGTCTCTTGTAGGGGACATAGGGGGTGTGTGCACCCGGAGCCCCGTGGAGAGCAGCGGCTTGGGGGTCACGTCGGACCAAGATGGGGGTGCAGTGTGCGTCCAGGAGCAGGGGAGCCCCCGCTCTATGCAGGACAGAGAATGCAGGACAGTGACGTGCTGCTTATTTAAAGACCGGGACCACTCCGAGCTTAGGGGTCCAGAGACGGCTCAGGGTACCAGGGATCCAGGGTCGTGTCACTTCGTGCTGAGGAACCTTGGGCCGCGGGATAGCGGCTCTCCTGAGGCGCAGGAGGCGATGCCACGCACGGTGTTGGAGCAAGAACTGAAAACGGCCACATACTCTCTTTTGAAAAGGCTAAAGGAAAAGGCGCTGGATACCTTACTAGAGGCAGTGGAGTCCAGAGGAGGGATGCCGAGCGACTGTGTTATGATTTCCCGGACAGAGCTGAGGTTGGGCGGCCATGTGGCATCCCCACAGCTGCTTGTGTGTAAACTGTACCGCTGGTCCGACCTCCAGCACCCTGCTCAGCTCAAACCGCTCTGTGAGTGTAAGAGCTTTGGGGAACTGGACAGTCCAACAGTATGCTGCAACCCCTATCACTACAGCCGGCTCTGTGGGCCAGGTAAGGGCATCTGCCAGGGCACAGAGATGATCTGTATGTACTGTACCGGCCTGGTTAAAGTCACCAAGTAGTCCATTAACAGATAACCACAAGACATAAGATGTTTGTTTTCCAGGTTTCTCTTACTTTCTTGCCTTGAACCACAGTTTAACTTCTTAACATGCCCAAGTTCTATAGACCTACAAGGAAATCCTACAGATACACCTGGCATTTCAAATGTCACCACATGATTTAAAAGACTGAGACGTGTCCTATTGATAGTTGCATGGCAGAAATGAACTTTTCAGGGATGTAAAAATGCAAAGGGCCTTGTTCAGAAAATCTGTCCCTATCACCCTGTTTTATTTGTCTGGCATTGTTTGGCTTACTACTTCCAGAGAGATCAAGAAACACTGGCCGTTTGATTAAATAGTTAATGATTACTGAAGTCATGCTTATGACAAGGTGAACAATAATAAAATCACTCTGAGCAAGGGATATGAGCTGAGGTAGATCTGACGAAACATAAGTGTGAGCTACTCTGTTTTTGCCAGTTTGGTCATTTTTATTGAGATGTGTATATACATATTGGAAAAATGCATACAAAATATTAAGTCACTTTAATATGTTCACTTAATATATCACTTTTGAAGATTTTAGTTGCCTGAAAGTTGTATTTTGATAGGTTAAAGCTACACAAGAGCATCGCTTACACTGGCCTGCAAAGTCTGGGCCTTTCAGTAAGTGTTTGTTTGGACTGCTGCTGTTCTCACAGCTCCTTTAGGTTTAAGTCTTTCACGAATTCCCTAATTACACACCAAACACAACATCTTAAATGTGTCTGTTCCTTCAGTGTTAATGTCAATAAACAGCCATGTTCAGTTCTTACCTCTGTTTCTTGCAGGGTCATTGCCAGGTAGGCCTATCCATCAACAGTTTATGATTGTATACACTCACTCAGAGGTTTGAACCCGGTGCTATAGGTCAGTTTAGTTGGTGATGTGGTAGAAGACTGAGCTTTATTTTCAAAATCAATGAGATATCTATGGCAGAACCTCCCGGACTTATATTAAACAGATTCAGTCGTGTCAGGGGACAGGCCTGTGATTTGGCAAACCTTAAACGTTGGGCCACTCGACCCTGCTGACCCGATGACAAGGCGTGGTATCATGTGTTAAGATGCAAGCGGCAGTATTTCTGTCTTCTCACTGGCACTGAAGGTGGATTTTCCATAACATCCATGTTTACTAGAGCCAGCTGGCTGTGGCAAGCACTTAAAAGTCATAAGTCTAACAATATCAGAATTCATGGCGTGCAAATGTGGGAAACTGATGTTGATTTGCCCCTCACACCCACTATACTGTCCTGTTTGATAAGACCTGATACATGCAACTGCATGTTTACTGGTAAATGTTTACTGTGTTCATTTGTTGGACCATGCTTGAGAGAAAGAGTTGCAAATTTGCTCTCCCTGCTGAAGTGGATGTCAGGATGTATTCGTTGTGAGTTTCTTTCCACTATAACTAACAAGATAAATTGTAAGAAGTGGGAGAGGGGCACATACCCCATATTGGGACTAAGGCTCGTAGTAGACATAGCTCACATGCGCTCATGCGTGGCCCGATAGAGCTGGTATTTCTTTCATGCTATTCAAGAAGGGAGGGGGGGGGCACTTTGATTCAAGACCTTAATCACTGCTTTTTACATTGTTTGCAAATGGGGAAGTAAGAAATAGAGAATCATATGAGAAGAACATTCAATACATGAAATAGATTTTAATTAAAAAACCTTTTAACCCTTTAAAACACAACTCAAAACATGCCTAAAAACAGTTGTGTTAAAACATGTTTCAACCACAGTTCAATCTATCTAGAATTATTGGGAAATAAACTGGTTTCGGATTTGTGTGAGAGTTTTTAAAGAACACATCAGTACATAATGTGTGGCAGAGAGCTTAGATTGAAGTGGACAAAAACTTTTTCCTTGTATTTTACTAGGCATTATACTTTTCGAATGAGATCAGTTTCAAGTTGCGCTTTAAAAGCCCTTTTGTCCTAAGGAGGTCCCCTCATGCTATTTAGGTGAAGGAGTGGTGATAATATACAGTTTGCATACTACTGGCGCCAGACTGACTAGCTGTGTATCTGAGTGACTGAGTTCAGATCCCAGCAATTACTGCCGCCACTCTTAAAGGACCCGCTGCTATTATGCTTTTCTCCTTCCCCTTTTCCCTGTAGGCGAGGTCACAGTGTGCTCACAAAGTTTTCTTTCCTTTGTGCTTTTCCTTCTTGTGCAAGTCATTTCTCCTCTTTTTATTGTCTAAAATCAAGGTCTCCGAATAAAGCGAAGTTAAGAAGCACAGATTTACTCTGATTTATTAAACTACCAATCAAAAGAAAGTTATGGTTAGTCTCTGTGGTTGCTGTAACAACGGTTTCTGTTAAATAACACAACATTTAATAACAGAAGCAAACGTGCAGTTTTCTGTCGGCTTTATTAGCTTTTTAATTAGCTTTTGAACTAAAAGATTAAATTCTGCAGCGCAGGCATAAAGCCGTGAGCGTTTACATGTAGTCTGGTGCCTACCAAACTGGTAGTATTCCAATAGTTGATTTATTTGTTGAAGCTTTTATGATGGCTTGTGTTGGCGCGTTTCTTCTACTTTTATTAAAAGACTTGCGACTGGATCTTAATGCCAAATATGATGTCGTAAACAATGTTTGGTTACCCTTGAATTTCTACGGAACGGTTAAAAGAAGGAGCGCATTGGATGTGCAAAGAGTGCAGACTACAAGAGTGCTTTCAGTCTCTTTACGCCACAGGCTTTTATTTTGTTAATGCAGTTATTTTCATATAGTGTATTAGTCAATGTATCCAAACATTGTATCATAAATGTCAGATAGATTCTGTTAGACCCCAAAAACATTGTTATATTTGGTGACTTGACAGCAGTAATAGAGTTTTACCTTTCTTTATTTCCTTCTTTCTTTCTTTCTTTCTTTCTTTCTTTCTTTCTTTCTTTCTTTCTTCATCAGGTCTTTCTTTCTTCATCAGGTTATTGACATTACTGTTTTGTGTTACAGAGTCACCCCCACCTCCTTATTCGAGGCTTTCCCCTAATGAAGAACACAAGCCACTGGGTAAGTGACACGAACACTGTGGCACCTGAACCATGCTTTGTCCTTCATCCTTACCTATTGGTGCCTCTCTGAATTCTGATATTAATATTTGATCCCCTGTGTTAGTGACTTATAACCAGATTCATGTAAAACCAGGAGCACTAGATTTATTATCTTTTTTATATTCATAAAACATAAAATATATATTGATATTGCATATAATTGGATGGATGCATTGGATGTTTAGAGGCTGTAAATTGCAAAGGGCACGGTCTGTCTTTTGTTTATGCTCTGGATCCATTGGAAGAAACAGGAATACAGCAATGTGGAGAATTTTAATGGCTGTAATTGGGCACAGTTACTGGCAAACTATATGATAGCTTTGAGATGAGACCTAGGCCAGCATGTGGCATAATGTCAGCGTGCCAGCCAGACAGAGCCAGTGTGGGTAACATGGTGTGGGTAGTATGTACTGTGGGCTGCTGGGACTCTGGAGCCTGGCTGCTAGCTGGGGCTGCAAGCCTGAGTACAGCTGAGGTTTCTGGCGGCATTTGAGAGATGTCATCAGGTAAAGCCTGTTAGTAGAGTTGCCAGGTTATCCACAATGGGATGAAGCACAACATGGTGTTAATTGTTTTGAATTTGATACGAAATATGAATGATTTTCTCGGGCTGATGAGTAGTAAAGGAAGCTGTTGTCACAATCGACTGAAGTGCTAATTTCTGTTTTATTCCCCACAGATCTGTCAGACTCCACATTGTCTTACACTGAAACTGAGGCAGCCAGCTCACTAAACATCACACCAGGGGAATTCTCAGGTGGGTGTGCCCCTTCAAACGTCTGTCAGTCTTCAAATAACGAGTTTATATCTGAAATGATTTTATCATCCTAAACCTTAAAGGAAGACCTCAGTTCCTCAGAGCACTTTAATATTCATTTGTTTTCCTGTTTCACTGTATATGTTGTAAGAGTCGGGGGGCATTTACGATTTTTGTTGACGCAGTTAACACACTGTGTAGCTTTGGATGATCAAATGCTTGCTGCAGCAGAAGTGTGGTTTGAGTACGGGTTCTAATTATTTAATAACACGTATCAGACACTCAGTATCAACTTAAATCCTTCTCTGACTTGGTTACATTCATGAGCAGCTGTTTGAAGTAGTCGTGCTTATACAGTGACTGTATTACTATAGAAACATAGCATGAAAAAGGGCTTCCACTTAATGCGTCATGTGCAAATATTACAGAGGACTGTTTGATTTAAGTTCATAATCTTGATGATGGACGTATCCATGTGGTAAAGATCACTTATACATGGCTTAAAGGCTTCTGCTTCTTCCCTGAAGTTTGCTTAAAATTGATATTTTTAATAGTAAAGCACACGAGGCAGATCGTCTTGTTGCTAGTTAGATTTCAGATGGGTTTGAATGCTGTTGTCTGCGCATTGTTGCCTTTGTCCTTGTTTAAATAGTTGCATGTTTGTGCTTGTGGCTTTAAATCAGAACAATGCAATCTATGAATCAGCGTATTATCATGACAATAAATCACAGAGCTTTCATGGCTCTGTTCAGTATTCTGCATTGTCCGGCTTTTCTGGTTTTGAAATGGTTAAATTAGGGGGAGAAAAAAAAAGAACAGGGAGGTATAATTCTTTCAGAGTGTACTTTAACAACAGTTCAGTGCTCTGCTCTGCATAGCTATTGAGTGTATCTGGATGAATACGCAAACTTATGAAGGTAATTTCATTTTGATGTTGCACTTTATTCCGTCTCATTAAGGGCCATTATGAACAGTCCGAGCTTTAAAGATAAAGGTTTCATTGTGAGCGATGCAGAGGTTCAGTGGGGCGTGTGCGTTGGCCACAGAGCCGGCCTCCCCTCCTCTGTTTTTCTTTCAGAAATATTTGAGTGGGATCAAACTGTAATAAGATCCAAGCTCGCTCAGAAACACACACAAGCACACATAGTTGTGCATATGCATGTGCACAGACACTCACACGAACAACTCTATCTAGCCTGGCTGTAAGTGGGCTGCAGGGAGGGGTGGGTTCAGGGAAATGGAGTTGCTCCTGTGAATGGGGCCACACCAAAGGAAGCAAGTAGAAACAGTCCTGTCCTCTGATTTGAAATGAAACACTCCTTTCTCATGGCATAGAGTAAGCATGCCTCCCCCCTTCATACTAGGGCCACAGCCAGCATGCACAGTATCATGTGGACGGGGGAGTCAGAGCCCTCATTTTGGGGCTTGCAGGGAACAGCATTTCCTGTTAAAGAGTCTGCCATGGCTCAGAGGCCTGGACACTGAGCAGTTGACATGGCTACCTGGCAGTGAAGTATTCAGTCAGCAAGGGCCCCCTCCTCCCTAGTACACATGCTGTCACCACCTCAGCATGGCCCGGCGACACTCCCTGAGTCAACAAATGAGGGGCTTGTCAGAGCGCGCACCACAATTCCTCAGAGACTGTGGTGAGGAGGGAGGATCTAGACATGCTAGGCTTTGGTTTCTTCCAACTGTGTTGCTGCTTGTACAGGCCGGGCCAGATCACTCCGCATTGGCTGTGTCACACTCAGCTACTTGGACTTGAGAAAGAGAATGACCAGTACTCTACAGGGTGGTAGTTTTCCGTGCTGTGAGCTAATTTGTGTTGCCAGTTTGTCTCTGATCATGTTGCATTTGGAATGTATGACGGTTCTTTGGTTTTAGATACAACATTGCGTCCATCTTTGGTGAAACAGACCATTAGCATCTTGTCAATGATACAGATTCTCTACCGAGTCTTTGCCCTAGTTAGTCAGAGCTTATTCCATCATAAGACCAAGCGCCTGAGGGCCTCCTACTTAGTTTTGCTTTAACATACAGGCCTGTAATCCATATTATCAAGTTATCCTGTGTTGAACACGTTGCTGACCTGAGGATGACTTTGCCTGTGAATCCCCCTGCAGCTCGGTAGTGTAACCGGAGTTGTATGGGATCCAGACTCCACCCCTCATGCAGGAACAAGTAAACCTCTTAAAAGCAAGTCTGGGGGGCACTGAGTGGATGGGTGGGGTGTAGTCAAGTAATCAACTAGAGTTTGCAGCCCAGGGCTACAGAAATACCCACTGAGCATTCTTCTGCATCACACAATGGCGGAGAAGCAGATCGGAACTGGTTGGTTTGGTAGATAAGCTTGTCGTCCCACCTCGACCAGTTCAGAATATCTTCAGGAGAATGTGAAAAGTAGTCTCCTTCTGCTTTAGATTATTTAGTGCCATATTAATATGGGACATGTCTTTAAATCAATATACACTCTATGTTGTTAAGTTAATGTTAGAGTTACATTTAAGTGCACATACATTTCTCTCCACCCTCTTGCTGTTGTTAAACATGCTAAAATATTCTTACTCATGCATTCTTAAAAAGTTTCCCCCGCGTGCGCGTTCTTGTATTAATATCTTAGGGTGATAGTTTTATCTTCAGTTACTTAGACATTTGGACCATTCACAGCATTTTAGTTGAACATAGCTGTGTCACACTGGCTGTGTGATGTCTTTATATCATGAGCAGACCCGGCTTTTCAGTCTGTGCATACATAGTATACCTCAGTACTGCGAGTGTGAGGGAATGTGCCTTTGCTGGTGTTACCCTCCCAGTCTGTCCGCACACCTGTTTCCTCACTCCCTGGGCCCCGTCGTGTGGACATTAGAGTGAAGCCCTTTGAAGCAGGTCTCATTGCTTCCTGTATGACTGTCTGAGGGGGTGTTTTCCCCCTACACATCGACTTTATTATGTCAGTCACATTGTCTATTATGTCACTCACATTGTCTCTGACATTGGGGGCTCTTTATGTTTGTCACTTCTTCATTAGAATGCCACTCTGGCCAGCTCCTCACATCGAGGAGGCATGCCAAGATGTTTCTGCGTTGCTACTTTAAGTACCTTAAGAATTTCAGTCAGTACTTCAGCAAGTGTCACCGTGTGTGGTGATACTAACAATATTTATGTACGATGAATGATGCAGGCCTCCCTCCCCCTGTGCCTGATTTAGACTGTTGTAAGATTATGGCTCCAGTCTGCCTACATTCTTCAGTCATCAGAGGTTGTGTCCTCAATCAGCCCAGTGGAATTTGTCAGCATAACACTGTGTGTACACGGTCATGCTGGTGTGAGTTGAGATCACCCATGTGAATGGAGGGGCTCCCTCATATTTGCTGGGTCAGGTGACCAGAGGACATGCAGAGTGACCTGAGCCACTATCCTTTTTTTTTTTTTTTTTTTTTTAATTATTATTTTCCTCTTTTTCTTCCCCTTCCTGAGAGTGTAGGAAAGTTGGACTGGAGGAGCGGAAAGATTGAAAGTTGTTAGACGTGGATTACACAGAGTGCTGTTGCGCTTCCTGAAGGGAAGAGGGCATCAGCAGGTAGTCAGGGTTCCCACACAGTAATCATACAGCGCTCTGCTCCGTCTGCCTGCATGTCTCTGGAGGAAAGGCCAGCGCTGTCTCTCTGGATGTCTCGTCTGCAGACAGGCACTGTGTCAGGTCCACTTTGGTATTGACTGGTTCTTCCAGGCAGAACAAGGCAGTTAGTAGATAGATGGGAAGGACCTCATGTGAGGCACACAACAGATTGCAAAAGGAAATTATAGTGTACAGCACACAGGTGCTGGGACAAGGGATGCAAGGATTTGCTGATTTCACTATTAACAGCGGTTTAAAGCGTCACGGTTTTGTAACCGTAAAGTCTCAGCTACACAGTGTTTCTGTCACAATCAATGAAGTAGCAGTGAGTCTTCTAAACTTCAAGGATGTTCATGTGAACACATGAATGCTCATGTGACTGTGTACATCCATAGTGTTGTGAAATGTGAAATAAATTGTGCGTTATGATCGTGAAACTGGGATTTTTCCTCAGACTATCATCAAAATCTATAATCACCGCCGCCTTAGCTGGAACCACGAAGAAGCGCATCTGTAAAGCTTTTGTTTTTCTTCCTCGGTATCCTCATATAAGTCTAGATGCATACTGATATACATTCACATGCAAGAGCAAAGCAAATTAAATTGCGCAGTCAATACTAATCAGAGCTCGCCTGTCTGTGTCAGAAAGAGGCCAGCACTAAGCATCAAACCATTCCCTCTGTCTGTGTTAGAGACAGTGGAAATGCATGGAATAATTAGACAGTCTAATCAAGGCATGTGATGCTTCCCTTGATTAAAGTAGATTAGACTGACTGGACCCATACTTGTTGATCTGTCTTTGAAGGCATGTGATTCCACTTCTGCTAGGAACTAATTAAATAGCATAACTACTGTACACATCCGAAAAGATTTGGGATAGATTGCACCTCTAATTTGCTCTGAAACTGTCTTGTTCTGTTTTTTTCCATATTAGATCATCTATTCAGTTCATTGCAGTGGCCTTGGTATTTTATAGATGGCTCTTTAAAGTTGTGCTCTGTTTTTTTCTTTGGTCCTGTTGAGTGACATAACGTAGGTGACATCATTTACTGCACACCCAAATCCATGGCCAAATAGCTCTGGAACCATCATGTTCAATTTAATACAGATAAATGTCATCCTGCCCCTGGATTACTTTATGATGTACTGTGTTGAATATATACACTATTTATTTCTGGCTGTGCAGACATCTTAACTGTCTTGATGTAGCAGCAATGCACTGACTCTGCAATGCTCAGACAGAGGTACGGTCTGATGGAGTGACGACTGCATCAGCACGTTAGCGATGTCCCCTCCCCACCTCGAGGCATGATCCCCCCCCTGCTCCGTCCCACAGACCCCAGAGTGATGCAGCCCGGGCTCGTCTCCCCCTGCAGCCTGGCACATGGCCTCAGGTTTCCACCGCAGCCCTGAGCCTTCCCAGTGCCTGGCCGCCCACACTCCCTCAGGAGCCCCAATGCTCCAGGATACGGGATGTGGAAATAATGTGACTCGAGTGCTTCCACCCTGCCTCCCGAAATCAGGTTTTGCGGATTGTTTATTTGAGGGGAAGGAGGCCTCAGACAAACATCCTGTTTTAAAAAGCTGCCTGGGTTTTGTAGCAGTGCAGGGCGGTGAATTGCCCCTTTGACAGTGGGGGGAGACTGAGGAATGTTGAAGAGAAGGCCAGCATCTCGGGGGACATGAGGGGGCTCTCCTCATCCGTTTGTCATGTCCAGTTTGCAGAGTTCATTTTAAGCTGGGGGCGGAGGGTTGTAGCTATACATCCTGGAGTGTCTTGTGCTCTATTCTCTCTGTAGTGGTGTAGGGCCTGTACCCACAGTCCTCGTCTCAAGTATCCGTTCCTGTCCTGGGAGGCTGGCTTCCGTTTCCCCTTACGTAACACACATACACATAGAAAAAGAGCCATTGATAAGAGCGATAAGGCCATTTTTCATTTTCCCTTTCTCAGCATTGTTCGACTTTGGTGTGCCAGAAATGCACTTTCAACTTTTTATCCCAGGGGTTATGACATTGAGGATCCTCAGTAGAGTGCCCTGCAGTGTACATGACCTACTGGCTCATTAATATAATGTTGTTAGGCATGGAAAGGTTGCATGTATTTGTATGTGTGGGAGTGTTTGTGATATGACTGCTGCGTAGTTTGTTTCCCATCTGTCAACTTGCAATGAGGTCTTCTGGCCATTAGATTAGCGTCTTTTACTTTTTTTGTTTTCCAGCTCAGAGTTTTGTAAAGACTTTAAGTAGTGAGCCAAGTCGAAATTGACAGCTTTGACAACAAGCCTTGTAGTGAAGAAATCTCATATTGCCACATAGACGGAGAAAAAAAATGTTGTGTTGTGTTTATTTTACACTGAATTTGCTCTTAGAGTTGGTTTTCAGTCAAAACTGGCAACACAGGCCTTAGACGTGGTGAGGTAATGTGACCTCTACGTGCAGAGTGAAAGCCGTGCTAATCTAAAGCAGTCCTTAGAGAGGCCTGAAACCCCTTACATGTCAACAGAAACCAGCCTGCTGAGGTTAGTATTTATCTGTCTCCGCTTGGCAAGCCAGTGTGGTGCCAGTGCTGTTGGGTGTTTGACTAACTTCTAAAGGGCTCACAGATAAAGATAAATCTATAGCCTCATACATGAGTCTAAGCTCACAGTGCTGTGCTTGTCATTTGAATTTACAGAGCGTACTGTGCTCAGTCAGGATAAGGTGGACCGTGTTTCATTTTAAGGCTTACCACACAGATAGAAAGTCTGTAGAAATAACAGGAGGTGTACCCAGGCTATAATTTTTGCCCCATATTCTACCTTAGCAAACAAAGTAAGTGAGCTAATCTTGTCGTGTGCTCAGGGAGGGCTGCTGTTACCATCTTCTCTTCCTTCACACCGCAGCGCGGCACCAGCCTCCACCAATAGCTCCATTCATTCGGCTCAGGGCACAGGGTTACAGCAACAAATAAAGAGTGTGCAATGCCATTAAAAATGTAAGGAATGTCCAACTGTTAGTTTAGTGTTTTAGTGTGCCTCCTCTCAAGGCTGAGAGGGGGAACAATACTCCATTTGAGCTGGCCACTGTAAATGTGCTAGCCTTGCAATGCCTGGCAAGCAGTAGTGAAGGAGGTGCCAGTTGTGGATGCTGTTTTTATTTTCTGACCATTTTGCCCACAATTATAAATCCAGACACTGGCCTTGGCCAGCTATGATTTAGGCCTGTGGTCTGATTGCTGGCGAAAATAGATTTAAGTTTTTTTTTGTTTTTTTTTTCTTTTTTCCCCTTCCTCCCCTGAGGAGCATTGACAGTTGTGCCTGAACCTATGGCTGTCAGTTTTTTTAAAACTCAGAATAGCAACGCATTCTTTGAGCCTCCAGAACGCTGTGTGTGGATTAACTGTTGGGGCCGACGTCTCTACACAAGCCTTTTACAGCCAGAGGGAAAGGATAGGAGCTCATTGTTGATGGGTGAAGAGTAAAATCCCAGTGTATCAGGGCCATTTTTGCTTCAGTTTTCATGTATACACAGAGAAACAGGGACAGGATCTTTTTTTTCTCTCTCTACCTCTTGACTTATCTTGAACTTGATCTACTGGAGCTACATCTTCATTCCTCTTCCTTGTCCTAACATGGAGCCAGGTGTGATAGACATAATTTCGAGCCTTTGATCTTGTTCCCGAAAGATGACGCTTTTTGAATCCGAGCAGAAAACCTGTATTTTGAGTGATGGTCCATCCAGCAAAACACCCATGATAACATATTGTTTACAATGGCTTAGCAAGGTATTTTAATTCCTGAGCATGTACAGTTATGTATGTCCTCAGGTTCTGCACAAAGCACTACTTGACGAGGCAAATTGTACTCTGGGATCAAGTTTTTGCAAGCAGTAGTTATTACAGGTCATAAACATGCTTATGTGAAAACGCTCATTGATTATGTTCCGCAGGGGAAATTCTATTTACTTTTGCGATGCTTGTTTCACTTATCTTTTATTTGTGTGCATTTCTGAAGGCTTGGCTGTGTGTCTCAGTACGTGCAGTCAGGCTGTCGCATTTCAGGGTACGGTTTAGATTAGAGGTCTGGCTGTAGCTTCCCCCTCTTCCCCTCTCTGTGACTGCCAGCACATAATTTACTTAATGAAATCCTGCCATCCCCTTTAGCTTCGAGATTTTTTGCAGATGTTGACAGGGAAGGACTTTGTGAATTATTGGAAATGTTCACTCCTGCATTTTTAATGAATGTCTTGCTTGTTGTGAACGGGCTGACTTGTCGGAGATGGGGGAAACAGTTGTCTTTGTTTGGGGAGCTGGTGTCTGGATGCCCGCGGTGGAGCAGTGTGGGTTACAGCCCAGCAAGTGTTGTGATTGAAACAGAAACTCCGGTGCCACATTATCCTGACAGAACACATTCTCCTCACAGACTCTGATCCACTGGGTCGATCAATAGGAAACCATTGTTTGAACGGCAACTCTGTCCATCATAGCTGGTCCACCTCCCAGCCCGGTGGAAACCAAATACCTACCTTTCGCCTTAAATTAGTCAGACTAATATAACTCGTAATAATAGAGTTCCTTGTTATTGTTCATTTGACACCAAGCTCCAACATAGCTTGAGCATATAGGCCTGCTGAAGTTGGTTTCCTCCCTCGGTGTAGGGTCTTGCTTTTGGACTTGGAAGAAAAGTATGAGTTAAATCAAAGAATAGTTTAAAATGTGTGTACAAAAGTTTCAGACCACACAGCCAACACTTTCTCTCTCACGTGACATGTTATTTGGTGAGAATGTTCCACCGGTCTTAAAGAACAAGAAAGAAACCTTCTTGCTGCGCCCCCCACCCCCAGTCCTAACCAGAGTAGGAAGTTAGGAGGCACAGCGAGGGGAGGAAGGGGGGAGTTCAGGAATGTGCAGGGTCTCCTCTACTCAAACGCTCCAGCCTTCTTGGCTCGTACCTCCCTCGCACACTCACAAACAAACACACTCACACTCACACACACACAAATGGATAGGTTGTATGAGAAGGTGAAAGGGCACAGCCACCCAGCTGGATGTTCACTGAGTGTTTTGCTTTCTTTGCTCTCTCAGACTTCACTGCCCTTTAACGTTGCCTGCAGATATGACATTTACAAACATCCCCCCGCAGTTTTCATGGAGCTTTTATGTGCCCTGATGGACTCTCGTAGGCCTCACTTGCATCCCCACCATCACTCGCACTCTCATGTCTGTGACACATTGCAGAGTTTCTTAGAGGAAACGCTGAGGAAATGAACAGCACAAAGAGCCGGCTCCAGTCAAACCAGCGGTCTCTTACTCACGCGCCCAGACGGCTCCTCTATATTAGCCTCCTTAGCTTCCTGTTCTTTTTACACCCTCTGTTGTTTATTGATTTAATTTATGGATTCTGTTAGTTATCTGCTATCAAGGGTTCAGCACTTTTCCTCCCTCGCGGGGTCATCCCAAAACAGAAACAGAGGGAAAGTAGAGAGGAAGTGGATGACAATGTAAAGCATTCCCATTGTGACCAGCCAGGCTTGGTGACTGGATTCAGTTTCTCTGACTCCCCACAGCGTTTTCTCCCGGCACGTAGCTCTCTCTCCCTCTCTTTCTATCTTTCTCTCACTATCTCTTGCTCTCGGCAGAGAAAGGCCAGACCTCGGGGAGAAAAATCCATAGACATATAAGAGCAGCTCCAGTTAGCGTGTCTGTCTGATAAAGCCGACTTTGATGGCAGCGATAGCCCAGACGCCAGCCTAAATGTGGCCTGCTCAGGGGTTATAGTCGGCCTGTAGGAACCATTGTCTACAGAATTAAAGCCATACCATACTCTGAACGGGAGGGGGAGGCTTTAGTTACACTTTGTTGTTGTACTTGTAAAAAAAGAAAAAGTTAAATCTAACAAATTATAGGAGAGGGGGAGGCGCACAAGAATGCACAGAAAAGAATTTGTTTTAAAATTTCACACACACAACAACAATGTACACACACACACACACACACTCACAGTCCTCATACCCCACCACCACCACCATCACCACCCCCCCTCCACACCACCACCAGCCCCCCAGCCTATCAGTTCATTGGTAGAGTCTAATAGCTGGAGGGGAATCTAATCCTTGGCAGAGGATGAGAGACTGCTGCTCCCCCTCCTCTCCTTGCTGCTCTCCTCCCCTTCGACTGCGCTGCTTAAAGGGACTGGCAACAGTGTTTTCCTTTTTTTTTTTTTTTTTTTTTCTTCCCTCCTCAGCAAAGTTTTGGAAGAATGAGTTCATCTCTGCTCCCCGCTTTGGATTAGGAGAGATGAAGTATAATGGAGGTGGCCCCGGAGCTTGGTGGGGAGATGTTAGCACGGAGGGGAAGCTGTTGTTTGTCTGCCTGTCCCTGACACTCGGCCTCCCATTCATCTCACTCCAAGGCTGCGGAGCTGTGTTTACCCCGGGGCAGCTCTTTTCTGCTTCTCCCTCTGCCCTTTTTTTTCTCCCCCCCGCCCCTCCCTCCTTTTCATGCTGTCTTTAAAAGCATTACTGGATGATCATCAAGGATTGCCATTGAAACTTTCAAGCCCCCATTTTTGTGTACTTAGTAGTAATTATCCAGACTTGCCCTCCAGTGTAAGGAACTCGCAGCAGGGCGATCTGCTTTTTTTCCATATGTAAACCTGTGGAAAAGGCTCGGGCAAGTTGTGTTTAACATAGGCATATTTAAGGGTTGTGCTAATGGCATGTTGGTCTTCTGTTGGAAAAAACCATTTAATAACTATAATCATGATCTGTGTTTGCCATTTCTTTGGCCCGTGACAATCACAGTAGGTTATTGTATATTATCTAACAGTGCATGCTGTTATTTAAAAGACATTTTCAATCACTAAATTTTACTTGTATCTTTGCATTACATCTGTGTGAATGGTCCGCATCCTCACATGATCTCATTTTTCATGCAGAAAGATCATTTACGTTCAACCAATATCTTTTATAGCTGACGATCATGTGTTACTGTTTGCTTTCAGAGTTCCAGCGTGCTGATATAAGTCCGCGTTTGTTGTCAGATCTGATGTCCCGCGTTTGATACTCTGAGTATCAGACAGGCCACAGGGAAACAGAAAAATCAACAATTTCACATGGTTTCCATGGAGCTCGCGCCTTGTTGTGGAAACCAACCTCTGCACACCAAATGCTTTCTGTTGTTGGAGTAGCGCACGTTAAATATCTCTGTTTACTGTGTGACTGTTCTGAGACAAGCAGTACGTGCAGATACAGGCGTGCGTGGCTACTTTAAATCTCTAAATGTGTGAGTGGGTTTGTTGTACTCTGAGTGTTGTAATGTTTACTTACTTCTTGACGCTTCAGGGAAAGCCAAACACAGACTATCCTTATCATATTACTATCCTCCAATATATTTCCTGTTGGGCATGGAAAACTTTGCAGACCAAACAGTTTCCACTGATCTGTGTATCTCCACTTTTTTTGATACGAGCCCGGTTATGTAAGACGTTAGGGTTGATTAACTCCTTCACGTGTTCAGATCATTGCCCCTGGCTGCAGGGACAGGAAGTGCAGCGGTCATACTGTGGCTGCATCCACCGGCTCTGAGACTGACACTAAGAGGAGAGGCTTTTGAGAATAAAATAACAATAATAACATGCGCTACTATTCTAATGGGTAAACGGAGCTGTTAAAAGGTGGCAGGGTTAAATGGATGCAGAGCACCAGTAATTGCTCCCAGCCAGTCTTGGCTCCACCCTGAGCAGACCCTCTGAAAGCCCAACATGGAGTCGAAGAGAGTTGGGTGTCTCTGCTGTGGTCAGAGGGGAGGAAGACACTACGCCCTCCCTTCAACAACTCATAACTGACTTTTAGGTTTGGTCTGAGCCACAGCCTGGCGTGTGTATTTGCATCAATTTTTAGCCGTACTAATAATTCAAACCTGGCGTCATACTGAGAAATCTAGATTTTTGCACCCAAACATCGCTGAAGAGACAATGCCATCTTAGAAATCCGAGCATTTGAAGAAGGGCGAGCAGAAAGCAGCTTGATCTCTGGAGGTGAGGCCATCGTTGCTGTGGTGATAGCTGTCCAAACAGTCTGCCAATTGGTGATAGATCGGCTCTGTTAAAGAGATCCTAATGAGTTCTTCTCTCAGAGCCCTCATCTCAGCATCCCCACCCAGCCAAAACACACAAGTTCAGGAGAAAAACACAAACACGCTGGCTGATTTTCTTCCCCCCCGAAACATGTGCGCACAGGCACACGTAGACGCTTAACACAACAGAGGGACAGGAAAAGGCCTGGCTCACGGTGTGCTCATTGTCTTCCCTCAGGCTCAGGCTTAACATCTGATACATTTCTAACCTTTGTCCTGCTCATTCCTCTTCCTGGTCCTCGCAGTCTTACTGGCTACCTTAGTTCCAGGCTACGTGTGAAAACTAGACACCATTGACCAAATTGTTTTTGCTTTATTCTTTCCGTCTAAAAAGGAGTAGACGGTAGCCATTTGGTCTTTTGTGTTTGTACGCACAGTTTCAAAGTGAGTTTACCTTGATGTGTGGGCTCCATTTGATTTGAGACAATAGAGGGCCATAAACAAGTAGGGGCTGAGTTCTTTGTGTGGCCGAGCTGCGCTGAAGTAAAAGCTGAGCTCAGAGTGGAGGAGCTGGAGTGTGGAATTCACTAATGGCACATGCATGTTGGGGCCCCTGAAGAGAGGGGGTCATTTCAGCCATCAGTGTGTGCGCAAACACACAGAGAGCCTGTCTGCAGCTTCCCTCCACCCCCACACACATCCCTACTCACTCACTCACTCACTCACTCACTCACTCACTCACTCTTTTACTCCCCCTCCGCAGCACAGAGAGCCTTGAACCAGCAGGCGTTTTGTCTGTGCAAGTCTGGTCAACGTTTTTGCTAATCTTTGTATAAACTTTACTAGCGTGGGTCACTCAGCAGAAAGGTTTAGTTGGGTGGGAGGTGAGCGAGGCATTTTGTTGCTGTGTGGATCTGCGATGCTCCACCTTAAAGGCGTTTGTTAATGGGGCGGGCGGTCATTAAGCCCTGAGAGCAGAGAGACTGAAAGGAATGGGGCCACAGGCCCAGGCTTTAAATCCTCTGTGCCAATAGACTCTCTGAAGCAAAATAATGGCATCACTCTGTGTGTGAGTTAATGGGAGCTGATAGCATGAAGGCTGGGGGGTCAGCGGGTCACGGGCTTGTGCTAAGTTGTCAGGGAGCTGAATGCCGTCCCTGGGCCCATAGCAGGGGGAAGAGCTGGGTGAAGGGGGAGGGGGACCCCCTGCCTGGACCTCTCCCGTCACCCCCACTCCGGTGGAATGTGAAGAAGATGAGGGAAGCGGAGAAAGAGGCACCCTCGTCCTCCAGGAGTAATGGGTGAAGAGACGGATGTGAGATCACGGACTCCACCATCCTCTCTCCTCTGCTACCACAGACTTCGCGAGCGATATAAATGCATGACAACCATGAGCAGCTCGGACTGAAGCAGCCTCTGAAAGTAGTCAACAGTGCTGCGTCTGTTCAGTATGGTGAAGATAGAAGTCCACCTAGGGAGCAGTAACTCACTTTGGAGTGCTGAGGGCTGTCGCTGAAAAAAGTTCACAGACTGCAGCCATGAAAACTGAATTAACAAGCTGATTTACTGGACAGAAATGTTTAGAAATGAGATGCCAGCAGAGGAAAAAAAAAGTGTTTTTGTCTTAAGCTGTGTTTATTGAAGTGTGCACAGGCAAAACACAGATCTTTCAAAAGGTTGTTTGTAGACTTTTAATCCACACTACTGCAGGGACTTATTTGACAATTTTCAGTGGAAACACTGAGTGTAATCCTTAATTCATTTTAGTAAACATGATCTGTTTTGAACGTGCATGTGTGTGCAGCACAGACTGCCTCCATGCCGGTTGGTCAGTGTTTAATCATTATAGTGCCCTCTTGAGGCGGGGGAGGAAACTGCAGGTCTTCGGTTGGACTGACCTCACTACACTCTCCACCCCCAGGATATGTATAGTAGCTTGTGTGTGTGTGTGTGTGTGTGTGTGTGTGTGTGTGTGTGTGTGTGTGTGTGTTGGACGGATGTGCATGCAGTGGTATTTATACAAGGCTTAGATTTCAATACAGTGCCTCCTTCAGTATTTATAGTGTGGCCATCTGCTCTGAACAATAAAAAGAGATAGTTAATCCCTTAAAACTTAAGCTTTCCTTTTTACTGGGTCTGTTTGCTTTTGTTTATGTTTTGTTTAATGACTGTCTCTCTGTCTCCGTCTCTTCTAGATGCCAGTATGTCGCCTGATGCCCCTAAGCAGAGCCACTGGTGTAATGTGGCGTACTGGGAGCACCGCACACGTGTGGGTCGCCTCTACACAGTGTACGAGCACTCTGTCAGCATCTTTTATGATCTACCTCAGGGCACGGGCTTCTGCCTGGGCCAGCTCAACCTGGAACACCGCAGCAGCACTGTTCAGCGCACACGAGGCAAAATCGGCTACGGCATCCTCCTCAGCAAAGAGCCGGACGGCGTTTGGGCATACAACCGCAGCGAGCACCCCATATTTGTCAACTCCCCTACTCTGGACGTGCCTAACAGCAGAACTTTGGTGGTGCGAAAGGTGATGCCAGGCTTCTCCATCAAGGTGTTTGACTATGATCGTTCGTGCCTCCTGAGGCACACCACAGAGGCTGACCTCCTGGACGGACCCTATGACCCCAACAGTGTGCGCATCAGCTTTGCTAAGGGCTGGGGCCCCTGTTACTCAAGACAATTCATCACCTCCTGCCCCTGCTGGCTGGAGATCCTCCTCAACAACCATAGATAACACAGACGGACCCCACAAACTATCCCAAATATCATCTACCTAGATTTAATATAAAGTTTTATATATTATATGAAATATATATTATACTTGTAAATACGGAGTCATTTTTACAATGTAATTATTTATGTATGGTGCAATGTGTATATGGACAAGAGGAAAAAAAACGGAAAATGCACTTTGGCTTATATATATTATATATATAAATATATATAAAGATAAAGAATCTTTCAATACCAACTTGAGAAATTATACAGCAAAATTAGGATGAGTCTGGATTTGGTGTATAGTTTTCATATACTATTAATATCCAGACAAAAAGCTAACACCATTCACACATTGATAATAAAGTATTCGCATAATAAATCTTTGTTTGGTCTGCATCATTAGCTCTTTGTTCACAACACAGTCGATATTTCTCTCTCTGATTTATTTTCACGGTGTCTTACCGAGGGTCTTGATATCATTAGGACACCGTTACGTTCAACCCTACCTGTTGTAATCTATCTAAACTGTGAACCATCGCACATCTCAGTAATGAATTACACTCACGTATACTGAAATAAGCTGTATGTCCTTGTGTGGCGTTTGACATTTAGTCCATGGGTCAGTTAGCCTGGGAGTAGATGATATAAAGATCAGAGTTCAACTTGTCTTCAACCTTGCCAAGTAGAAAATGATGAATGAAGCATCAGAGCCGTCCTTTCGGTGTTTATTCAGAATGGTGATTGTGAAGTGTGGCATGATATCTGCACAGGCTGTGGGTGTAGAGGAGTTAATAAGACCTAAGCAGATAATTAAGGATATTTAAGTGGCTTCTGCAGTATCATGTTCATAACTCGACTTGCTAGCTCAACTGATCCACATGTCCTTGAGGTCCTAAGGAGCCCCAGTAATGAGGCCCCGTGAGGAGATGGTGCAGTGGAGGACAGCAGATAAACGATCCCTCCAAAGGTGTTTCTACTTCAGCACATCATCGCTGGCCCGTGGTGGCTCAGGTCTCAGGTCTCCGCAGCCAGCTCGTCTCACAATGGACGTTGTTATAACTGACCGGGGATGCGGCACCCTGAAACCGCCACAGTGATACTGGAATGTATGCAGAGAAACCAAGAAGTTTTACAAGCCTACTGGAATCTTAAAAAACTACAGCCAAGGTGGATGTGGTTTAGCTGGCTTCCTTCATAATTGCTGGTGTTGTGTTGTCAGATTGGCGGTGGTGGTAGTGAGGAGGGTGGAGGGGTTGGAGGGGTTGGGGGGGGGGGGGGCAGAGGTCTCTGCCAACATTCAGCAATAGAGGCATTCACTAACACTCTGGTTTCTGGTTTAATGAGTGCTGAACTGTGCAGTTACAAGGATATGCGTTTTTAAAAGACATCAGAAGTGTTGGATGAGCTTTTTGAAGTTGGAGAACAATCTACTTTGAGCAAAGCGCCACATCGAAGAGGGATCTTTTTATTTATTTATTTATTTTATATGACAGGTTGTCATTTTTCGTTGAAAATATTACTCTCCGATTGTGTGTGCCGCTGAGTGCGGCGACTCCTGTCCTTCCCCTCCTCCATAAAGGCTCAGACAGCCTCCTCCAGGCCTGCTGTCTGTCTGGAGCCAAGACTGTGTAGAGTTCAAACAGCAGAGAGGAGTGGCTCCACTCCGCCTCTGTCTCTGCCTCCGCTCTCTTCCCTACAACTGGGGGCCATTATCCCGCTCCTTTGTGTCTCTGTTATGGGAAAAGGGCCCACATCACCACTGGAGAGGAACTGGCAGACAATTATATGGGGTGGCGAGGAGCTAAGACACATAGTGGGCAGATTACACAAGCCACCACAGAGGGTATGAGAGGGGGCCTAATTAGACAGGGCTGGGGAGAGGCCAAGCGACAATACACATCTACTATAGCTGCATCTCGGCAAAGGGCGCCTTGCTCTGCTCCCTGCTTCCAGAGCTGGAATAGTTGTGGCAGAGAGGACTTTGACTCTGGGCAAGATGAAGGAGGGAAAGGAAAAGCCATGTAAGCAGCTTTGTGTGCTCCATGAGCAGGAATGGTATTGATTAGCAGGGTGCAGCCCTCAATCATTTTCTGGAGAAGCCTGTGTCGCTCTCGCAAAAAAAAAAAACAGACGCCATTTTGTTCCACTGTTTATGATACACTGAGCTGTAGTTGCAGCGCTGCATTGATTAGAAACGGATGTTAGTGAGAAAGCAACATTAGTAGCTACTTTTTTTTTTTTTTTTTTTTTACGACAACACAAGCATTATGAGCGTATGATACAGAAACGCTGCGTGTTGGATATATATGCATTTGCGTTTCTGTGCTTGAGCCTCTGAGTTTGTGTGCGGACAACTGCTTTTTAAAGCTCCGAGTTTCGAAACCCTGTTATTATGGTTTCTGTCCTGCCAAAGCCTCAGTGCATTCCTTCGACTGTAGATTCTTGTCTGTAAGCCTCTCCTAAGGCCTGATTCTCCATGTTCACAGTTGGCAACAAAGGATTGAGGTCTCTGTGATAATTACAATCAAAGTCACTTAAACTCATCTGTTCCCTTTTAACAAAAGGTGAGCACACCTGTAAAAACATCCCTCGGTTCAATGTGTGAACAAATAAAGAGAATGCAGGGGAATAATCTCGACCAGAGGTGCTTTCAGGCTCTCCTGTCGGCCTCCTAAGAGATTAGAGAGTTAAAACAGACGCAAGAGTCAGTATCGAGGAGTTAGTAGGTCACTCAAAGCCAGACAGATGTGGAACTACCGCAGCTCCATTTGATGACCCCGTCCTGCACATCTGGCCCCAGTAAAAACACACTGAGGTAATAGCACCTTTTGAAACGAAGAGAGATTACACAGAGCGCCTGAAACACTTCCTGCTCTCTCTCTCTCTCTCTCCTTCTCCCTCTCTCTCTCTCTCTCATGAACGTCGTCCCACGGAAGTCTTCTCACCTTGGCTGAGGGTGTTAATTACGGCTCCTCGCAGCTGCCATGCTCGCCACTTACTGGGCATGCTGACACTTGCCAGCGCACAGGGGATCCACGCTCTCAGAGAGGATTATGGGCCGGCACGGCAGGGCAAGCCAAGAAAAGGGAGACTTTTTCCTTTTAGGTGTTTTTCCAACTTAATAGGCTGAATTTAAGACAGCAGATGAGAAGTGGTGTGACTGATGTGTCTGCGCTTTGGTGTGGGTTGCATGCGTCTTTGCCTGCACAGGTGTGTGTTTTGTCTGTGCAGCCGTCACGAGCACTTTTTATGACTTTTTTTTTTTTTTTTTTTTTTAAATACTCCATGCTGATAAATCTCCAAAGTGACATTTTTTGTTTTCTATCTCCATGATGACAAGCCATGATTCTGCTACTGTGCTGCAGGCCTCTAACTGAGCCTGGAACAGACCATTGAGTAAGCATTTAGGTGGTTTTTCAAAAGCCAAAAGCAGCCCGGTCCCGATGCTCCTCTGCAGATCCCACCCTCCCTTCGGTAATTACAGGGTGCACAGGGGCCTCTCTGACGTACGAAAAGGATTTATTTTAGTGAGTTTCCACAGAGGTTAAAAGAATGCCACAGTGTGAGCACACGCACATGGACCCACACACACACACACACACACACACACCCATAGATTCACTTCTGACAGCTTTTATCAACAGCCTATTGCTGCCTCCCCTTGTCCGACTCAAATCATAAGAGCGCAGCGTGCCTCATTCAGCCACATTCAAGATATCTCAATTAACGTGCTCGCTTCAGGAGGTTTCCTGCAAATCCTCGTCATTTGTTAAGAGCTGAAGTCACACTCTATCTCTACTATAACACACTTGAACTGACTGAACACAGGCGTCTCTTTTTTTTTTTTTTTTTTAAGTGCACGCAGGCATAAAACCGCTCAGTTTCTCTTGCCTAAACTAGGATGCCCCCGCCCCCCTCGAAATCAGAATTCCTCCTTCAATTAACCCCTACCAAGGGACAAGGCTTCATTCACTGCAGAAAACTACTAGAATTACATTCTTTAATATCCCATTTTTCTTGGAGAGGCATAGTTTTCCTCCTCTTTTCTGTCTGCATGAGGAGCTTTGACTGATGAGAAGAAAAGATGTTTGCTGAGTTCTGTATATTGTCTCAAGAATCTCTATAATTTATACCAGCCCTTAATAGAGTTCCTTTATGGACTATAATCAAATCTCTCCAAACCCCTTTATCTAAATTCTGAGGCAATAGCACATGAATGCAGGGTGCTGAGATACATATTTTTATGGCTGCATGGCTGTGGTTTGTGCCCGCCTGTGGGTTTTTTTTGTTTTGTTTTGTTTTTTTTTTTGTTCTTGAACCAATCACGAATCAGTTTTACACTTTGTGCTAAGTATTACAAAATACATTCACTTAACACTGAACCTCACATGTTTTGAGAAGTAATCCTATATATTAAAGTATTTCTTGCTCATTGATCTCACCGAGAACTCAACAACTTTTTTCCACAGGCCCAGTTTGTCCTTTTAGAAGTCTGACTGGGTTTTTTTTTTTTTTTTTTTTTTCCGAGGGGCTGTAAAAGAGAAGATCTAGGAACGCAGCCCCCTTTTTTTTTTTCTTCTTCTTCTGGGCTCCTAATATGTTCCATATTGTGAGTTTAAATGGGGTGGACTCAGGAAATGCAGTCACACTGCTTTGCCTTCCAAGCTTCCAGTCTGAGGTTTGGCCTGCAGTGCTAGTGGTTCTGTGGACTGGGGCTGATTGGGCGGCTGGAGCTGCCGAGGCGGTTAGGCTCAGCCATGTGGGCTTTCTTCCTCCTCTCCTCAGGAGCCGAGATGTCCACGTTGCTGGTTCTGTTTTGTTATGTTTCTCTGCCTGCAGAGGAGCAACATCTCTTGTTAGACTGCACATTAATGACTCTCTCACACGTTGTTCGCCTGCTGCAACTTTCTGAAGGGCTGATCATTCTGGCTTAATATTCAGGCTTGTTTAAGGGAACAGTTTGAACATTTTTGCAGTTTTATGATGCTTGTTCACTTTCTTGCCATGAGTTGGGCGAGAAAAATCTGTTAGTAGCAGTTAGCTTTGCGTAAAGACTGGAAAAAGCTTGCGTGGCTCTGTTTGAAGGTAACAAAATCAACTACTTATCTGAAGCTCACAAATTAACATGCTCCATCTCCTGTCTTGCATTCAGTTGCCGTGCAACCACCTGCAAATTCAGGAAGTTACACCGTATGGCACATAACCTCCCCCGCAAAAAAACACATCTTTACTTCATTTCAGTTTTTGCATGGACTAGACAAACGAGATACAACATCAATCGGTGAGCTTTAGACTTGCTGGTGGGCAGATCTTGCTCCCTTAGGATAGACCTGATAGAGTATGCACAGTATCAATTTTCTCACAGCAAGAAAACTATTTTCCAAAATGTCAAATTATTCCTTTAAATTCTCCTTTTCCCTCTAAACAGGAATCATCAGTGCCGTCCTCTCGCTGCTCATTTTGTGTCCAATCCATTGCGATATCTTCATTCAGCCGACGCCAGAGTTTAAACTAAACCTTCAGTTGTTGGAGATGGCTTTATGTAGCCGTTTAAATACTCTGCTGGCCAGCGTGAGGCCCAGCTATGAGAGCACATCTCTGAGAAGCGTGAAGATGAGTGAGGAGTCTCAAATTCCAGCCCAGAGGTCAGGTTTCGCATTCCTGGGGCACACACCACCGCCTGTCTCCACACTGACATACCTGCTGAGTGTATGAGTGCCAGCGAGGGGCCAGGAATGTGTGTGTGTGTGTGTGAGAGAGTGTGTGTACATTTGTGTACACATGCACGTGGTGGAGTGTGTGTTTTTCATGCAAACTAATGTGTCGATGTGAACATATTACATTCCATTACACATCATCAAACATATATACAGAAACATATCAAAGCAAACAAAAGGGCCGAGCTGTTTTTTTCTCTCCTCTCTCTCTCTCTCTCTCTCTCTCTCTGTGATACAGGGGGAAAAACACACACAGATGTAGAGAGGAGTTGGCTCACCAAATCAAACCAAGCACTCATTACTCCACGCACGCCATTCACAATCAGTTCAGAGGGTGGATGGGAGTAAAAAGAGCAAAAAAAAAAAAAAAGAAAGAAAGCAGGGCTCCTTCTAGTCTCATTCGAGCAGAGCTGGTGCCCTTGAAACAGAGGAATCCAGAGAGAGGAAACCGCTGCAGCTTTTAACTACTCATGGTGCCTACTGGGCTGCTGGGCTGCAGCATTTTATTTCAATGTAAAAGCCTCACTAAACAAAACTGACTTGTCTTTGTAATTGTTCAGTCATTCTGTTGTGATTTTAATGGGAAGAGGGATATGAATACCAGTCCAGCCGCACACAATGGTTTTCATTATTTTAACAATAGTGTTTATTTCACTGTCTTTGAACTGGGCCTGTATGAGTAACGTGAGGGGAAAGTAAATCACTAATTAGATTTAAGTGTTGCTTTCTTTGTTGCAAATATAGTTACAAGGCAGATTTGGTATAACATTCGAGTTCAGAGCTGCATGGATTGTTTATGCATCCTTGTACTTTTAGCTGTAAGGCGGCTTTTCTCGACAATAAAACCACTCACAAAAAAAAAAAAAAAAAAATCACTAAAACTTACATTAGTCCAACCCCTGTGTAAAAGTTTTATGGCCTATGACATCGGCTTGGATGTTAAAAGCAGTGTTCATGATGCTATCGCAATACTGCATTTATGTCAGGCTTGGCAAGCCCGAGCAGTGTAACTTTACATTCAATGCTCAACTCTTTGCCAATATAGTTGCAGTCGACCGAGCGGCCTCCGGCCAGGAATTGTAGGCTCATCTGCTCAATACTATGGATCAGCAACACAATACCTCCCAGCAGTAACTTAACCATTTTTTCATGGTAACAATATCCTGAACTTTTTTTAGTGCGTTTAAATTTTTAAAGCATTTTTCGGTGATCAAACAACAAATTAGAACAAACTTCACCAAACTAACTCCGCAGCCCAGAGGGAGTGTGTTTGGTCCCCAGGCTTTGTGCTTTTGTGGGGTCCCTTGAGAACATAAACGTCCACCGAGGACTCCCCAGCCAGTGTTAATAACATGTCTTATTCCTCGAGGGCTCTGCAACATGATCTCCATCTGACATTCCTGGGCTTTGTTTGTCTCCATTTCCACTGCGCTCCAGCCCCAACTGCTTCACTCGTCCCGTGCCATCCCATATGAGGCTGTTTAACATCTTAATCTGCTGCTGTCTTTCATCTGGCTCCTGTTAAAGCCTTAAGAGAAAGATTGTGAATGCTAACTTCTGTCAGCACCTGGCTGTAAGAGAGCAGGGGAGAGGTGGAGAGAGAGAGAGAGAGAGAGGAGCAGACAGGAGAAAGACGAGGGGGGAATGGTGGATTTAGAAAAAGCAGTCAAGTGGGAGAAAGTACACATTTGCTCAGTGGTGGAAGGAGTATACAGATCCTTTACTTAAAAAGTGCCAATACAAAGATGTAAAAATACTCCATTACAAGAACAAGTCCTGCATGTTAAACTCCTGCAGAAAAATGGCCCCAGTTAATGTGATGCATGACTCTATAAGTAGTATTTTACTGTTTAAACTAGTCAAGGTGGAACTAATTTAAGCAACTTTATGTGAAGACAGTTTGGTCTAGCAGTCTGGTGGTTCCCAACCTAAGGATCAGGCCCCTTCAAAGGGTCCCAAGATAAATCTGAGGGGTTATGAGCTGAATGTTGTGAAAATAACTTTTCTATTTAAACCTTTCTTTTTGAAATGTTGGATCATTTTACCTCTTTGAACCTGTTTAATTTAAATGAAATCGTCTGAGGTTGAGAAAAAATGAGTCTTGACGTGTCAAAATCTGAATAAGCTCAGAATCCAACATGGTCGGAAACCAATGGTTTAACCTTAAAATACATCCATCCATCCATGGTGGGACTGGAGCCTTATCCCAGCTTCAACCATGCACACCTACGGACAATTTAGAGTCACCAGTTAACCTGTTAGAGCAGGTCTTTGGAGTGTGGGAGGAAGCAGGAGTACTCACAGAGAACCCACACAGACACAGGGAGAACATGCAACCTCAAAATACATTTAAAATTAATTCAATTTTATTATTGTGTTTCTTTAAAATGTTTTATCTGGAAAGTAACTTGTAACTAAAGCAGGGTGGCGCTCAGTCGGTAGAGAGGCCGCCCCATATGCGAAGGCTCGCTGGGGCTGGCCCGGGTTCGAGTCCCGACCCATGGCCCTTTCCCGTGTGTCATTCCCCATCTCTCTCTCTCTCTCTCCCTCTCTCCCCTTATTTCCTGTCCCTCTTCAGCTGCCTCTATCAATAAAGCTTAGAATGTCCAAAAAATTTCTTTAATTATCTTTTTAAAAAAAAACAACTTGTAACTAAAGCTGTCAAATAAAAAAAGTGCAGAAAAAAGTACAATATTTCTGTCTGATAATGTTGTTGTTGTGCAGTGGAGGTGTAATAAAACAGAAATACGTGGGTATTGTATAAATACCTCAGTTGTACTTGAGTACATTTACTTGAGTTGTACACATTTGTAGAAAAAGAAAAGCAGGATTTCAAAACTGTCTCCTTCCAATCATCTTATTCTCCAGTCCATGCTGCATTTTTCAGCCCCTCCACCTCCCCCACATGGATATTTATGTTCTTCCCGCTGTAATCCATCATATAGATCAAATACCTGAGTGTCTGACATGCGTTAATTTTCTGATAACTCTTCCCTCCGTACCGCCATCTCTCCAGCCCATTCGCGCGGAAGGGGTAGTCGAGCCAGGTACGCTTGTTTTGTTATCTCTGTGGCGCTTGTCAGCTTGTTGCTGTGCATGATAGCGTGGTTCTCACAGATCCCTCTACAGATTTATGTGAACGCCCATCCCCTCGCCTGTGGCAGCAGGTATGAGTGTCAGGGCTGAAGGGCCTAATGATGTTCTTACAGCCATTAACATCACAAAAACAATCGCTAATAGGAATGAGCCCCCAGCCACAGAAGCCGGGTCAGCATCAGTACAGCGGGCTCCGGTGTATCAAACAACCCGGGATCTTATTGTCGTTAGGACAACAATGTCTAACATTAAGAAACACACAGATCAATGTGTGCCATCACTGAGCACATCTCTGCTGGCATTCCTCTAATTGCTCGAGTCTTTTTTTCGTTGGCCTGTATGAACAAAATGAAGCAATTCAGGGGAATTAATATAAATGCTGTAATAACTGCCCTCAGGGCTACTCAAAATCAGGATAATAACAGACGCCTTGCAAGCAGAAAGAAAAAGAAAATCCTCATTACACTTGCTTCTACATTCTTCCTGAATGGCCGACGTGCTGCAGCTTGTCACGTCGGCCTGGTAAGTGTACAGACTTATCTGTGCTGCTGCTGCCGTTCATTCCTCCCGCGCCCCAGAATAAGCTGCAAATTGAAGGAGGAGGCTTGAATCTGGCTGAATTATGTATTTGCGAGAGATGTAATGAAATTCATATTTTTCTTGTAATGTGTTTTATGTCCCGTGGCGCTCTGGTGTGAAAGTTCAGCTCTCCTCCAGGAATCCACGATGCAGTCTTGAACTCTCGTGCCAAGCTCTCGCTCTTGGGTATAGGTTTAAACCGAGGGCAGGGTAAATTTGGTCCTCAGTGTTGGTTTATTTTTGCTGGCACGCGCACGTTTTTGGGCACAACCACGCATCTGCTAGTATTTCAGGTCCTTGGCACAGCCTCAGTCGGTGAGGTACAGTATCAGGGGATTTCTTCCCTCTGGCGATGGCTCCAGTCCAGCCTAAGAGGCCTGTTCACATCTAAAGAGAGGCCCCCTGTGTCAATGTGATCACTGTGTGAGAATACAAGAGAATAGGCAGGTGGTTGTTATAGCAGGACAAGCTAGAGACACACTGGGGGAGGCTGATCAGACTTACTACACGAGGAGTCAAAGAGCTGTTTTATTTTGTTTTGACTGGACAAATATTTGTGAGTCCATTATGAGGTTACACCTACAGACATGGGCTTAGGAGACAGTAGGAGTTTGTTTTCATCCTTTTCATCTTTCCCTCGCTGCTCCCCCTGTTCCCTCCCTACTCCAACCCCCCTCCCTCCCTTAGCAGAGTTTTTAATATCAAAGTGCGCTGTCTGACAGGGGTAAGTCTCAAACAAGGGCTCTTTTGTTGGGTCTCCCTCCAACCGGCCAGGAACGACAAGAACTTGTCAACCCTTGTTCGGTTAGAAAGGAAGATGAAGAGAGGGGGAAAGGGTCGGGACAGAATTGGCTCTTCGACAACGTACAAAAGAGATTATTTAGGTGTCTGGCAGTGGGTATGAAACTGAATAACTTAATTTTAGCTTATTAAGGAGCAGACATGCTGTAGATATGAAAACACTATTCATTTTTCAGATTCTCCATATATTTAATATCATCACATATAATAGGGACACAATCTCTCTGTCTGTCTCTGGGAGAGGGTTAAGACTGTTGTAACTTTGCCAAAAAAAACAAAATGACAACCTCAGCCAGGGGGAATATAATAATACTCTCATCACTTTGTCTGGTATTTACACTAATGTCAATTGTCATCTGATGCTGAGGAAATATATGTATATCCAGTAGTAGTGGAGAGTAAGTAAATTTACTCAACTACTAGTACTACAGTTTTGAAATATTCATGCTACTTTATACTTCTACTCACAACATTTCATCTCTTTTACTCTACTGCATTTATTTAACTGTTGTAATGGTCACATCCTTTGATAGTACATACAAAACGTGTTATTCAATTTATTTTTTAAAATATATATTAATTAAAACTACTCAGGTCGGAGATATTTTTGTGAGGTCCCTGTGTAGTAATAAGTGTCACAGTAACAGGTTGTCACTTTGGATTCGCTGCCAAGTTTCAAGAGGGCGGGTCTTAGCCCGCCTGACGCCAGGAGAGAGTGGCACGCTGCGGATGAATGCAAAGAGTCATTTTTTTGTTCAGGCCGTGATGGAAAATGAATCATAATCCTGAAGTATTTTGGATTAGTTTCTGTCTGCATCCTTTATTTAACCTAAATTAATTGAAACCAACACGAAAGACAAGAGGACAAGACGAGGCCTGGCTCCAACAATGCATCATCATTTAAGTATTACCTGTGCGACAATGTAAGAATGATAAAGTTGTTATGTGTCCCTTACAAAACAGGAAGGCTCTCAAACTATTTTTTGTCTTTTGTCTTGTTGAACAAGATAATAATCTGATCTTACGAAAGAATGGAGGCTTTTTTTCTGGTAACACTTACATAGTTAGTACTACTACTACCTTTTACCAGGTAGAATTTTGTATTTTTACATTATTACTTAACTGAAGGATCTGAATACTTCTTCCCTCTACTGATATTCAGTAAATTCTGGAATATAGTCTCCTCTGTGTTGTTTCAGAAGTAAATTTAAAGATGAGAAAGGCAGCCTTCATCATCATCAATGTTATGAATTAACCTGACACCATCTTCCTAAGAACTGTGTTGTCTTTTACTACGGAAAAATGAAATGCCCTCAGCATGTGACATAACATGGTACAATCTCGTGCCAGCTTTGTCGGCCTCCCTGACAAAGATCTTCATGCTGATTTAGGACTGATATTTAGTTTGTTCCCACAGTTATAGAGAGGGAGGACGAAGTCACGGCTGGGAAGGTTAGCTTTTGATCTCGACGATTAACAATCTACGTTGCGTTTGCGCATTCTTTTAAGTTACTCGCTATCTGATCGTTGACCTGCTAAGGGGCCAGTATTGCCATGTCACCACGCCAGAATGCATTGAGTTCAATCTCTGTGAAGTTTTTGTTGATGTTAGATGACATGGGACCTGTGACAATCAAGATGTGCCGGATATTTGAGCTATTCTTGCTTGAAACACACCTTCAAACAAACTTGGATTTGCACTGAAGCAAGATGTTCTTTCCGTGCTATGTGTAAACTTTGTTTGACCTCTGTCCACAAAGAACGTCCCTATGAGTTGTGTTTCAGGCTGTAAGTATGAAAATGTACATTTACAATGAGCTGTAATGTACACCAGGGGAGAGGGGAGTACTTGTGGCTGGTGGCCAGCTGAGGCCCCAGATGTGCAGCGTTGTTTGGGCCATGTCCTGTGTTGTAAGTGTGTAGTGCGGCGCTGGCTACCGGACACACACTGAGGGATCTGGGCAGCAGATGACGGCTCACTGTTCCCAGCGTGTAAGATAAACTGTAGGCTATTAAGGATTTACGACATGAAACTGTTAACAAAAAGAAATCCTTGGTTAGTGAGAAAGAAAGAAGAGCGTGTTAAAAAAGAAACATACTACGTACGTAGACGTGATCTGTGTGACATTTTCTACATCGTATGTGTGCATCCGGGTAATGTCATGTTCAACAGGGTTGTTCTCCTCAGCAAAATAAGATGAGATGATCAGTGCCACTTGCATTCATCATTTTTTCTTCTCTTTTAGGCCTGCTTTTTGGTCTCTACCATCTCCTGAGGGAAATATTTTCATCTTTAGCTGCTAAATGCTCCACTAAGTTCATCGGCTAGTTGTTAACTTATGTTGGTCTCCTGTTCGGCGCTGAGCAGGCAGCATACAGCAAATTTATCAGAGCCTTTTGAATCACTGCACATTATGTCCTCTGTTTGTAAAAATATTAATTAGAGCAGCTTTCAATCTGCAATTAATGATTTTTATTCACCAATCGGGGGCAGCAGAAATACAATGTCACACTGTCATGTTATCGCCTCATCATGTCACATCATAAACAAACAAGTTCACACATCCAGTAGGAAAAAAAGTGACATTTATCTGGTGTTGTGTCTCTTCTCGGACCATCTGATGAACACTCACCGTCCCTTGGAAAAATATCTGGCTCGCAGCTGTTAAATGTTAAACTAGCTAGTCGCTAGCTGCTATTTGGTCCTGATCAGGTAGCGATTGGGGGATTTTCAGAGCTTTTTTTTGGATGAAAACAGCTGCCTGCTGTGACCAAAAGCAATGTTATAAGAGTGAATTAAGATTGTGGGCCGTAAAACACAAAACAGTAACACACAATCTACTTTTCTCACATTGATTTTTATGTTCCTTTCCTCAAAAAAAAAAGAAGAAATCAATCTCTAATTCTTTTATTCCTTTGTAGGTGCCCTTTATATCTTGACATCTTGTCTAGTGACGCTGGATTGTAGGTTTATAACTGTAATACCTTAACTATTACACTGCCTGATGTCTCCTTCACTATTTTCAGGTTTTCCTTTCCGTCTCCCAGCATGCAAATCTGTGCTCTTGGAGAGTTTCGGTTTTCTCTTTTTCCATGCAGTCATGGATACGGCTACCTGTTCCCACACTGACTTGTGAACAGGGAGTTGAAGCAGCAGAGGTAATACTCATCTACCTTCCCACCAACTTGTTTGCTTTCCGCCTTATACTACGCACAGAGGGTGAAGCCTGACTATTTTAAGATGCTTGATGGGGGAAAATACTCCACCTAGAAGTTATGCAATTTAAAAAAAAACATAAAATGTTCCATATTTCTTTCACGGGCTTTTCAAGAATGGCCAATGCTCCTCGAGGGGCCATGTGTGGAGTCCATGAAGGGTTTGTTGGACGGGCACAGCGAAACACACAGCTCGGGGAGGGAGTGGAAGTGTTCTGTCATGGTTGAACATGGGTGTCTGGTGGTGATTAGAGACCATTTGTTTCTGTCAGAGCACAAAGCTTCAGCCTTCTCTGTGCGTGATAGATGAATTAGTGGAAGTGAACTGGATAAAAGGATAAAAGGGGGCAACCTCATCAATGAAATGCTTTGACACTGAGACGTTTAGTGATTACCTGCGCTGGAATGTTTTCCTGTGATCAGCCAGATCAAATTTAAGAAAAATCTCCTCAGCCTTAGCTTGTTATTCTTCCCTCTGTGTGTGTGTGTGTGTGTGTGTGTGTGTTCTGAGTTCTCATGGACAAAATTTTCCATTTGTGTTTCAAGTCCTTGTATCCAAACTTGCTCTACCCCCTTGTTGTTTTCTTCTCTCTCTCTCTCCCTCTCTCTCTCTCTCTCACACACACACACACACACACATGCACTCACGCACATACATAATAAACATACTAGCTGATGACCTGGCTAATGCTTGTTCCTTGTCTAAAGAGCAGAGATAAAGACAGAAAGGAAAGTAGCGAGCGGTGCAGTAGAGCCCCCCCTCCCCTCCCCTCCCCTCCTGTCCTCCCCAAGGGGATCGGATGTTCTCAGCCGTTATAAGCAAGCAAAGCTGGCGGCCGGCAGACCGTCTGGCTCCAGAGCAGCCCGGGCACACAGACAATGCCAGACCTTCTGTCATGAGGTTTGCTTTCACTGAGGTCAGCTAAACAAGCCTCTAGGCCCTAAACACAGCCATGTGCACACGCACTCTCCCATCCTTGTACACACGTGCACATCTGAACACACTCAAGATAACTTCCTTTTATTTCCCACCTTAGGCAACAGTGTGAGTCTCTTGTTTGTGTTGTCTGTGTCTGTGTTTGCAGTGCCACTCAGCGCTGCAGTCGATGACCTCGCTCTCCTTCTCTAACTCAGAGGCCGGCGTTTGACCTGATCACTGTGCCAACATCGACATACTTTTAATTAGAACATTATTGTATATTATGATGTGTATAACAATGTGTCACCAGCAACTGCCCGAGGAAGCTGCAGTAACTGATATTACACTTTGTAATCTGATTATATGTATTTTTAGTACATTCAGCTAACTGGGGACTAGAATTGATAGGTGGCTTCAATATTCTGTCAGAAATACATTAATAAATATTTGGAATACATAACAATATAATACAATCCCCTCATCAAATGTAACTAAGTACATTTACTCAAATACTGTACTGACATACAGTTTCGAGCTACTTTATAGCATACATACACATTGTAGGAGGATATTTTGTACTTGTTATTTGATTACATTTATCTGACAGCTTAACTTAAATCATAAAATGTGATGTCTTGTTATATAGTGTTAGCTTTAGCTCGCTACAAGTGCACCAATGCATCAGTACTAGAAATCTAATACATCGTATACAATAATATAACACTGAGAGAGATCACTCTGTTTCAAAAAAAATAAAATAAAACTGCACTATAAACAAATTATCAAAGACTGTAAAAGAATCTTTCATATATATATATATATATATATATATATATATATATATATAATACAGTAAGAGGATGCAGATAAAGTAGGTTGACCAAAAATATGAAAACACAAGCAGATCTTTGCAGATCCAACAGAGCAACAATATCTCAGTTGGTCAACATACATGCAGACTTCATCTGGGCCTGAAAACTTCCTCTTCCCCGTGGTCCAACACTTTTGTGGTACCAATGTAAAGACCCCACCAATGCTCTGAGCTCATGGTCTGGGCAGCCTTGCTAACAAACTGAGCTCACATTAGCTAACAGCAGCCACAGTTCACAGCAGTTTACTTCACCGTGCATCACGGAGCTCTGTAAATCACAGAGAGCTGATGCAGAGCAGCCAGAGGACATCAGAGGGAAAACCAGAAAACATTTTCTCCATAAAATATGATCCAGTTTCATCAAAATAAGTGAAATCATTTGTTGTGTGCGATTTAGTGCTGTAAAGCGTTACATATTTAAAAGCAAGATCGACCAATCAACAAGCCATTGTAGCATCAAAATTATTTTAAATAATTAATTTTATGGTAAAAAGGTTTCACAAGTTGTTTTACAGGTGTTGAAATCATCTTTCTCCACATTGTCTGTATCATGTATATGTATCAGCTTGTTCCAGCACGTCTTTGACATATGATGTATCCATGTTTTTTATGGCTACACTGTTCCATCACATATTCTAGATGTTTTGGACATCAAATCATACACAAATTAACCATTATAATGTGTGACAAATCATTGGCATCTGTATAAACCTTTGAATCTCCCCTAATCTGAAGACAGAAGTTGTGGTGGGACCGAGAAATGTTTTGCTTCCCTCGTCTCCATCTTCTTCTCTCATCTCCTGTAAGGAAAGCAAGTTTGTTGCAACTGTTTTATGGCAGGAGGATGCTCTTTTGTGACTGAAGGGATAGATGGAGAGGAAGGGCTGCTGAATGAATTTGGTCTCCTGTGTTTGGGGATGCGCCAGTCTGCCTGCACTCAGGAGAGCAGAGTAACTTTTGTGAGTGAGTTATTCCAGCTGAGGCTTCTTTGTAGCCTGCTGCAGCTGTTTTTGATTTCACAGTCCATCCCTCTCCTCTCTCCCAGCCAGCATCTCAGAATGGACCCCCTCCGCCAACCTCCCTCCATTACCACCCCTATATTACATACTGATACTCGCTCACATTTACCCTCACGTGAAAATAGCGACACGCACCACAACAGGTGTTTACACTCACTTGTCTGTCCGCGCAGGTTTCAGGATGATTTATGAGGGACGAGAGTAAATTAAGCATGACAGATTACATTGTGCTTAAGACACCGGCAAGACCTGCGAAGTGTGTGTTCTTTCGAAGAGGCTGCTGGCCTGCGAATGCAAGTCGTGTGATAGAGGCTGGTTCAGCCCGAACAGTTATGGATCATTTACTGTACACATAAACACGCAGCATTCACTTTTTTATAAAGGGAAGTTGCAAAAAAGCATTGAAGCACCCACGTCTAAGATGTTTATAATGTCAAGGGTCACACTTATAATGAGGAGGATGTTTTATGGAATGCATGGATTTTTAATTTTTCTCTCTCCTGTACTTTTTGGGCTTCCTTCTCTTAAATTATGAGAATTTGGGCATTTTAGAGCACCAGAATTTGTGGCAATTGCATTAAAAATAAAGGGGCCTAATGATTTTGTAATATATAAAATATATACTGTGTGAACCTGACAAAGGACTTGGCAGACAAGGAGCAAACAACTGCCATTTTAAATTGAGAAGTTGACAGCGCCGTCTCTAGAGAAGCAAATAACATGCTCTAAAATGTTTCCTTTTATCCTCCCTCCCCTTTGGCCTGCTCCCACTCTGCTTTCTAGTCCATCCTTCCCTCCTTATATCTCCTTCTCTTCCTTCTCACCCACCTCTGTTTTTTATCACTCCCTCTCTCTGAATGAGCTGCCCTTGGATTACTGGGGCTTGTGGAGGTCTATCAGAAACATGTGTGGAGGGTTTGGAGGCGGCTGATGGGAAGTCCTTCGTCAAGCGGCTCACCCTCATTTCTACCAAAGAGAACGAGCCAGTGGGGAAGAAAAACTCTCAGTGAGTTCAAAGGCAGAAACTTATTGGCTTTTTACAGGATATTATTTTCCACTGAATGGATAAACAGGAAAAAACTTCTCACCCTAAACCACTCTCTGTAAAATACAGGAGCCAGTAGGAAAACTGGATCATTCACCCCCCGCCTCTCTCAGCACAGCCTTCAGTCATCACCGCTCTGGCTTTTAGCCTGTGATATTCCTGATTCTCCTTCAGTGTGTATCTCTGTCTGGCAACCCTGCGTGTGTGTTTGACTCCATATAAAAACATCAGAGACATGCCATGTTGGGATTTGGGATTAACTCGTATGATCAATGCTGATCACGCTAAAGCACGCCAGCACCATGTCAGTAAAAAATGCAACATGATCAGGATGTTGTAATAGAGTGTGCGGTCTGACAATAATGTCAATATGTGACACAGGCAGAGGCAGCCAATGAAGGAACTCGCACTTTTAATTCATTTTTAAGAGATTATTCAAACACATGTTACACTGCCACCTCGTGGACTCCATTTGTATTGTCTCCTGGTAGGCATAAATCTGAGGTAAGATTTAACACTTTGAACATACACTGAAGCTCTGACCACCCTGTGTGTGTGTGCGTGTGTGTGTGTGTGTGTGTGTGTGTGTGTGTGTGAGAGAGAGAGAGAGGGAGAGAGAGAGAGAGAGAGAGAGAGAGAGAGAGAGAGAGAGAAGGAGAACAACGTAAGTCTCTCGTTCTGACCCTTTGAGTGTGGTATTATTGTGTATAGCAGTATTAAACAGTCAGTACTAATACATCAAGTTGTAAGCAGCGTTTCACTGCTGTATCTGCTCACAGTGGAGGTAGTTTATCTACTTTATATACATTTTTGTAGTTCAGTCCAGCTGGACTTTTTTTGTGAATTATTGGATACTTTTACCTATTTGATCCTCAAGTAGTCAGTCTGAATAAAATCCATCTGAGAGGTTTAGAGAGGTTTGATGACACGGACACGACATGATAAGGAGTCCTAATAATACCACTTTCTGTAGGGATTCAATGGGAGCCAATGTATTCATATTTAACAATGTATTTTTTTTTATATAAAATCTTAGTATGTAAAATATCTGTAACTGTCAGATAAATTTATTTGATTAAAAGTTGAATAGAGGAAGAAAAATAGCAGAAAATTGATACATTTAAGGACGGCGCAGTATCTCCAAACAGTACTTTCCAACATGTAACATGCAGGTGATGGGAGAGAGGTGGTTCTTCTGGTAAAGCTGCCTGTCACTACACTGTTTTCACAATATTTCTGCACATATGCTGCCAAGGCTCTGCACATTAAACATATATCAGCATAACTGCATTTGTACTGTGTCATTTCTGCTATAAATGTATGCAGACAATGAGCGTCACATGCATCAAAGATCACTGCCAAATCATTTCATCGCTTCCATTCTATGTTTACCAGTTACTGTAAGTCCATTACAAAGCTTAAACTCAAAGTGTTTCTGCTTATTAAGAAGCAATCACTGCAGAGGAATGCTGCTGAAACAAGAAAATGCCTTCCCGGTCTCTCTTTCAGCTACCGAGCAGAGGCTGAGCCGCCTGAGAATAGGCCATGGAGGGAATGGAAAAATCCACGGCATTTAGGTAAAGCCATGTCATAAAGGCAACACTAATGAGCCGGAGGTTTTAAGAGAGGGAGGGGAGGAGGAGGCGGGAGGAAATGGTTTACATATGGATTTGAAAGAACACAGGCATCACAGCTATGTTGTGTATTTAATGAAGCAAAGTAATCCTGGTGCACATGTCTCTCTCCACTGTTGCTGCACAACCACTCAACCACTCCTCTTTCACACTCACTTCTGTTCTAATGCTCTCACACAAATTAATTTGTTTGGAAAAAAGTAGGTTAGTTAATATTAAAGAATGGTAATAAAGAGGTTTGTATCATGAAGAGGCCTAACTGTGCTTATCATTTTGCCATTTTGTTGCTTCCTGTACCAACAATTACACTGACCGGCACTAAAACAAATAATCTGAGATATCTTTTATGTCTCTGTGGCTAAACTGCTTCTTAAGCTTAGCAAAGTATGGATTGACCAGGGGCTATGTGAAATTGCACAGTAGATAAATGTAGAGGATTGCTGAGGACTACAAAAGCCTGATTGTTTTCTTATCCTGAAGCCACATTGAACCTACCTGGAAGAATAGAAAACCTGTAGTCATTATAGATTATCATCTAAACATAAAATATAGCAAATTAAAAGCAATAAAAAAGGAAAATCAGAAATGAGATTTGTTTCATTAACCTCACCAGTGGTTTTACATGTATTAGCCCATTTACGGCATGCACTTTTTCACAGTCCTCGTCAGCCATTCTCGTTTTCCATTCATTTCATACAGTAAGCTAATCCAACCCAAAAGGCAGCACACGTTGTGTCTATCACAACCAGCGTGCATCAAGTCTTTGTGAAAGTTTGTGATACATATGCCACAGTATAACTCTCACTTTGATCGGAATGGAATGAGCTATGATGGAGATGTCACAATATCTTTTAATCTTTTAACACACACACACACACACACGCAAACACAAATTTCTTGTAAAATTTACAGTTGCGTACTTGTTGTCTTGAGAACATCTTGAAACCTAATTGTATACGCAAACAGGGGAAGGATGTCTACATAAAAAAAAACCTGATCAAGATCAAGTGACTTAAGTGTTGTTTTTATGTAATTAAAATTTTACTGGCAGCCCCTCAGTGTCACGGACATTCTTCACTTCAACCGCTGAATTAAAACAACAGAGGTGATTTGGTTGTGTGTGGGGGTTGGTTTTTTTTTTAAAGACACTATTTTATGTGACACATAATTAAGGCAGTTTGGTCCTAATCTTGTTGCCCCCCCTCCTTCAGACTTAATCCCCTTTTATCCTCCACATCTGTGGCTCCCAGTATGTATCCGCTTTTGAGTCTAAGAAACAGTCCAAACACACATTTGACAAAAGAAGTAAAGAAGTTGCATCACCTCAGTTGCAGCCTTCTATCCAGACCTCATTGTCACATCATACTAAACCACATCTGCTGACCTCTACACTCATGAAGACACTCTCTCTTATAGACACCATGACTTGTCTTTGATCATTACTCGCTCATCAACTCCCATTGGTCCTGGCCTGCCGATATGCAGCCATGTTCTAACAGCGTTAACTCCCTGTGGACAGGATGGTGGGACGACGAAATGGAAAATGGCTACAGCGAAGGACACTGATGATGCAAACGAGGTTTTACCTAAAAACAACAGCTGAGGGACAGGACCGGTCTCTCCTGTCATCACTGAGAGGAATGTATTTATTTACTTCCCTGAAATGTGGCCTCTTGTACCTTATGCAGGTCATTCAGCTCAGAAATGACTTCCTCAAGGTTAGTCGCTTGTCGGAAGCACTTGGGTTGGAAATCGAACATGCATTATTGTTATTAATGGAGTCTTGTATTGTGGTATAATATTAAATGAACTGTTTAGACAAATAGGTATGTCTTAATGTTTGATTATATCTCTTGATAGATCAGAAAACCACAGACAAGAACACAATAAAAATAATAATTTCCTGTATTAGATTCACTGACTCAATCATTTTAGTGAGGTTATACTCATATCCCTTGGTGTACAATTTAGAAATGTATGTTTAAAAACGTTTTACAAAGATTGTTGTTGTTAATACACTCACACTAATGAAAACCCATTTTCAGCGATACAGTAAGGGAGATCAAAAAGTTTACAATTGCTTGCATACTAATGCTAATGAGAACACATTATAGGGAACGCACCAAAAATAGTGATGAGTCCAATAAGAGCTCTCCACTGCCTGCAGCTCTCTGAAATAAGCAAGTTTTAATGTTCAAGTGTAATGCTTAATTATCCATACATGGCCATTTACAAGCATATTGCCACAGGGCTCCAGCTTCACAACAGTCCCCAATCTAATAGAAGATAGCATTATTGCGTGCAGTCAGAATTATTCACTGCATTACCCACGATTCATAGCATGTATTAACACAAGCAATTTCATGCATATGGATACAGTGGGTCTTAGCAGGGGAGCTCCTGATTGCTCTGAAACTAATTTCACAATCATTAGTTTTGGCGGTGGTGTGAGTGACAGAGTGTATTTACCAGATCTCGGAAAATGACAAGTTCCACAGGCTCTGTGGTGGAAGTTGTAAAGATGAAAGTCGGATCCATGTGAAGCTTTTCAAGAGACCGGTGCTGCATATCGACTGGAGTGTTGTCGTTAAAGGGAAATCTGCTTTGATTTCCAAACTTACTGTTTAATACAAAAAAAAAAAAGATAAATTATTAATCTAGTGTCTCACAGATTATATCAATACCCACCAATAAAAGAGAGTCACAGAAGAGGAGAGCCCTTATAAATACAGGGCCAAGTACTTGAGGTACAGGCCATACAGAAAGTCATTTTAGCCCGGAGGTGAAATTAATGAATCATGGCCGAGCGCTGCATTCAATCCATATGTAAGATGAGGAAATATTTTGCAAAGCCTCTGAATCAACTTAATGCTGTTATGGGCCATTGTTCACAATAAACATGTAAATTGTGTTTATGGGATAGCATATAAATCAATGGCACTGATTCACAAATAAATTATAATCACAGTCAGTCCTAAGTGTACTTGGGCGCAGGCTAAAAAAAAAGAAAAACATATACATGATATACAAGCATACACACACAAAAACAATGTCCTGTTGTACATAAATCCAGACTAAGAACATGTATATTCATATTATAGTTTCACATTTTAACTAAATTAAAAGAAAATGAGGTGTTACACAGATAAAGATAAAAATTAGATTTTTTTAGTAAATGGTAATACTTATGTCAGATTTTGAATGGAGGCGTTTCACTACAGGTGTTGCTATTTTTACCTGAGTAACAGATCTGAGTATTTCTTGTGGTAAACCAATAACAGTGAGGCATTGTACACACAGCCGGGACCTTGAAACTGCATTTTCATCTTTTATACCTGTGTATGTGCGGGCGACATGTCAAAATGTCTTCTGAAAAAGGCTACAAGAACTTTCCTTCAAACATTTTGGACAGGTTGGTAAGTAGATATGTAGGACATACTACAGAAAATCAGCTTGCCTTGGTTTATGAATGGCCAACATTAAATGCTGTAGTAATAGTTCAAAGCCACTAGATGGTGACATGTTCTCTGTATTGTTGATGGTTGTATTTGAGCATGGTGCACCAAGTTGTGAATATGATGGACTGTATGAGATATGATATGAGAACATTTCAACTGAAGAGAGGGAAGAATAGAGAGAGAGATTTATTTTTTAAAAGATAGATTTTGATCTGGTTTAGTGAGAGAATTCGTATCATTTAATTAATATCAAGTATTTGTATTATATTCCTTAATTTAGAACAGGAAGTATATTTTATGGTACACCTTGCCTTTAATAAGTGATTGTTAATGTTGGTGGAATGATATGATAAATCACACTGTTGGTCAGTGTTGAGTTGTTCTACAGAGTTAAAGCAGACATTAAAGTATTCATGTTACACTGTCCCCGTGCGTTTGCTTGACCCACAGCCTGTAACTGAGTTAATTCATAACTAAGTTAGTAAAAGTGAAGCTTAGAGTTAACGCTAAGAGTAACCAGCATTACACTAGACTGTGAAAGCTCCCCTAGGTTAGTGATGTCCTGCTTTAGAAATGTTGGTAATCCATTAATAAATTCTTAATAACAAATGGATTTTCACCTTCTAATAAGATGTTATTTTTATGCTGGCATATGTAAATGTTACTGTTATGCTGTAAATAAATCCAGATTGTGTGCCAGCATTTCTCAGAATCAGAGGGATCCTCCTGATAAATAAAAAAAAACTCAATAAAAAGACAAAGCAGGTGTCATGTTTGACGAGGATAAACACCAACCAGAGAGATTTTCATGAACCTGGCAACCCTGATCTGATTTTTTTCTGCATAAATTTCTGAAACAACTACAGCCCCGCTCAAAACATCCAAACATTCAATAATTTTGATAACTTTAACCCTTTAAATGCCAGTTTGAGTACTTGATGTCACTGTTATTGTTGTTGTTATTTATGAAAAACCCACAAACAACAAGTTTTCTTTTTTTCCATAAACAACATCAAGTAATCAAACTGTCATTCAAAGGGTTAAAATCCTCAAAATGATGAAAAAAATGTTTGGTAGTTTGGAGCAGGGATGAAATTGTTTAAGAGATTTATGCAGAAGAGGGTAGTATTTTTTTTTCCAGTGTTGTATTTATCTATTAGAAAAATACAAATTTGAATTCCAAAATGTGTCTTTGTTACAAAAAATTGCACCATATGCTCTAACACAGACGAAATAATGGCCAGATAAAGAGGAACAATTTGCCCAAATAGACAAGAATGTCCATAGTGACACATGAGGGTTAATAACCGCTCATAAAGCCTCATAAAGAGCCATGAACTTGTTAACTGTTTCTAGGTGCATGTCAGACATGTAAGCAATTACATGCAGGCACCTGTCAGGACAAACACAAGAGAAGAGGTGTGTACAGGATGAAGAGAATCACAGTGAGGAGGGAGCGAGGCAGAGAGGTGAACAAGGTTGTGTGTTACCTCTATGGGTCTCAAGCCAGAGGAAGAGGATTTGAGGGTGCTTTGGTTCAGCCTAGAGGGAGAGAAAAAAAGAGGGGAGGTCACTCCTGCCCCAGATTTGGAGGTGCCACTGTCTGGGAAGAGATTGATGGCTGCAAGCAACAGATAACAGCTTGCAGTGTGAAGGGAGATTAAAAAAAGGCAGAGATTGCAGGGAGAGCTGGACCCCACCCGTTTGGGGCTGTGCTGAACAGTCACGATTCAAACACACTGCAATTAGCTGCTGAGACAATTACAGGTTTGTGGAGGGTAAATGTGAGCCACTCTGATTTTTTTTTATCATTCAATATGCTGGAAGCTATCATTCATGTATTTATAGCAGAACTGGATGAATAGTCTATTCAATAAAAATACAACATATACAAGAATTCAGTGGTCTTATGACACTTCAATGTCACTGCAATTTGCCCATATGGACACACAAAAGGCACATTTACTCTAATTGCTACTCCATCCTTGTCTAAGTATTGTTGTGACAACAGCCCAGCTGATCAGGCCCCTTCAACACATCCTGCTTGTTTCCCACGTAACCCACGAGTGGTCCATCACAATGCCATTGTTATCCATCAGATTGTCTGCAGTCATTACTTATTCAGCCAGCCGTCGTGCCTTTTGTCCAAAATCATTCTTCACTCTGTCCCTAAGACCTTCTCCTGCCTGCTGTGGCCCATCTGCCCCCCTGTCTGAGACTACACACTACACGAGCCCCCCATTTCTCTCTCTCTCACACACACGCACACACACACACAGACACGCAAAAACTCTCCAACGCCAGCTGTCCAGCTCGTGTCCCCTGGCAGTAAAAGGTGTCGGCCAGGGCCCCTAAAGCAGACCGTCAGAGACCACAAAAAAGTAACGCTCCCCAGCCTTTTTCCATCACAGATGATGATGATATTTTAAACATTGAGCAAGCCATCAGTGTTATTTGGGCAATATAGACCAAGAAACACACAAAACTTTTGATCTACACTGTTTGGCATTTTCCATATGTGTCAATATGTGTCTGCACTGTGCTGTTACTGCTCTTGGCAGGAGGCTGGAGGATGATCCAAGTTTCACTCAGTCACTTGCTTTTAAAAAAAAGTCTAATTTATTTCAACGATCAATCTTTTAATGGATTATTCTGGAAAATAACTGACTAATTGGGAGTAATCGTTAGCTGGCCCTCCAGTGTTTCTCATTACTGAATGGGGCGTTCTTTTACCCACCATGAAGTGTCCTTTTATACTATTTCTCAGGTGCCACTGCCAAGATAGCTAAAATATTTATTTAAGAAGAAGGAAGTAAGAAGCCATGCCAAATACTTGCTTAAAAATAGTCAGCAGTCATTGATGGAGGTTATTAATAGAGACAAGGAAAAGGGGCTGTTCCTGGATGGGGATATTTATAGCACAAGCTCACTGGTGTTTACTGGTGGCAGCAGCCAGAGCTGCACTTATCAATAACACCATAAAACCCCAAATACCACTGAATGAACGGTCGCCTCCCAACACCTCCCTCGTCCATTTCTGGAAAGATGCATCTGAAGTGAAATTAAATCACTTTTATGAGGGGATCAAAGGGATTACTTCTGAGGGTCTTCTATTCATGGACACAGTAAATGCAAAAGTTGGATCACTTTTCAGCGTGGACACATCTCTGATTACAACAGTTTGTCCTTTATTTTGACACTCGAGTTTGACACTAATAACCCTGGATAAATAAAAACTGATTAAAGAGGGGAAAAAAAGAAGAAAAAAGCTAGAAATACTGCATCTGAATTTGTAGTAACCTGGTGGTGGAAAAGTACATTATCACTGCATTTTATTGGTGTCACCCTGCACTTGAAAAAATTAGTTGTTGCATGTGTTTTTCCAGTGTGATGTTTAATTTAGTGGTGGTACTGTAATGTGGAGCTGCATATGTGATACAGGTGGGGGGACACACCAGCTGACTGAGGAGCAGGAGCAGGAGCAGGAGGAGGGGCAGACAGACAGGCCGGCTGGTGGAGGGGCTGCTCCTCTCTCCGACAGACGGCCAACTTGATCGGAGTGAACCTGCGACGTTAGCTGCTGCTGCTGCTGCTGCTGCTGCTGCTGAGTCCCCGGCAGCGACCAGCCACTCGTCTGTCTGTCCGGGAGTAGCTAGCCTAAAGATTTAGCGTCCGTTATAGGAGCGACAAAACGGGAAGAAATAAACCAAGAGTACTGTGACAAATTGATTTTTTTCTTCTTCTTTTTTTTTTAAAAAAAAAATGTCCATATTACCGTTCACTCCTCCGATCGTGAAGAGGCTCCTTGGCTGGAAGAAGGGAGAGCAGAACGGGCAGGAGGAGAAATGGTGCGAAAAGGCGGTGAAAAGTCTGGTGAAGAAGTTAAAAAAGACGGGACAGCTGGACGAGTTGGAGAAAGCCATCACAACACAGAATGTCAACACGAAATGCATTACCATACCCAGGTAACGACCCACACGGCTAACCCAGCTAGCTGCCTCCGGAGCTATGACAGCTAACGCTAGCCGAGTAGCTCGCTAGTTAGCATGAGCTAACGTGAGAAGCCTGGTGCTTTTGTTACAGTGTGCAGCTAACTTGTAAACATTAACATGTTAGCTGTCACGGAGAGATTCATTTATTGATGCTGAGCAGCTGGTTTTGATTGCATTGATGCCATAATAAACATTTACATATGAGAGCTAGCTCGCATTAGCTCAGTGCAAACTTAACCGGCTTATTTTGTATGTTTTCTTGTGTAGCATTATAGCTAATTCTCATTTTATCCATCTGAAATACAGATACATGAAACACTGTAATGAATTTTAGTTGTTTTTCCAGTATGAGGACGTGCACCTCTGAGCCTCAGCCCTTACATTTAAAGTCTGGGATGTGATTTTTTTTTTTTTTCCAACCTTGCATGAACCGGTGTTAGCACAGCTGAGACTGCAGGAATGTGACGCCCAGTAGTAGTTAGTTTGTCTTAAATGCCCAAAAGGCAAGTTTAGCTGTGGCACATCTAGTGCTGCATAAACAAAGCATGTCCACAGTTCACACGTGTGACGAATGGGAGATCAGGGGAGGGTTGGCGAAGCACACTGTGACTCACAGAGGATGTTTAGACTGGAGTGTGTGTACTCTGGGAAAGTTGGAATAAGGGCTTGGTTTGGGATTCCCCATATGGGATCCCCACCTGTCTAAGACCAGCAGTTCATAGTTAGTTTTCCAGGTGATGCATACAAACGGTTATATTCTCACTTTCTGCTTGGGTTGACGTTGAATGAAAATAACGTGCAGCTGAATTGATTTCCTTGTGGCACATTTGAGTCCCCCCCAGTCAGCAGTGACACTGTAAACGAGGCTGTCATCCATTTTCTGTAACGGTAAGCTTATCCTCATCAGGGTCTCAGGGGTCTAGAGTCTATCCCAGCTGAATTTTGGACTAAGTCCATTCACCATTCACACGTACGGCCGATTAACCCATCAAGTGCATGACCAAAGTCTATGGGAGGAAGCCGGAGTATGTGGTGAGAACCCACACAGGACACACAGGAGAATGAGGTTCGAACCAGGAACCTTCTTGCTCTGTGCTAACCACCGACAACCTGCAAAAGAAACCTCTTTGTTTCTTTAAGAAAATAACATCAATAAAGCTACGAACAGTGAACAGTCAGGGAGTGATCATTTTCCTTACACGATCGTTGATCCTTGAATACAAAATCAGGGCCTAACAGGGCTCACATAAGTGACCCAGCCTCTCCATCTCGAGACAAATTGTTCCATCTCTTTACAAAACTGTTATTTTCTCTATTTTGTACATATCCATCCATGCATTCAGAGTTGGGCTCTCCTATAACAACCATTTCTTGGTAATTGTCTTTTTACCAGCTACCAGCGGTACATTCATCAAATGTTTCTCCCTTTTCAACCATTCCTGTATGCACGAAATATAAAGTCTCGCTCTCTAGAGGGATTTTACATTTCAAGATGTCTTGTAGGGCATTATGTGTCTCTTTCCAGTAGAGTTTGATAAAAGGCTGACGTAACATGGTAATGGTTTGCCTTCTGGTTTCCACAGTTTGTCCAGCAGTTTGGCCAGTTTGTTCACCATAAAAAGATTTCTGAGAGGATGTGATTAAAATATCTTATCAGACTTCCAACCTGCCCAAGCTGCATTTCTGGAATCTTTATTTTCATTTGTTGTGAAAGGAACCATAAATAAAATGAAAATTCTTACCAAAAACTGCAATGATAACTCAGCCAGGAAGACATAAAGAGAGTTAGTAAGAGAGAATATACATGACATCATTTCTGCGGGCAGCGTAGCCTCAGTGATTTCCTTAATCGTTAAGCATCCTTCAAAGTTGTTTTTCCAAGATATCGTCCATCAGGCAGCTTGTAGGCCCAATTTCTCATAAAACTGGGAAGTCCCCCCATCGTGATGTGTATACAAGTCAAAGCATGGCTTTTAACCTACATTAAAAACTTTTCCTCAGATCTTGGGAATGCGCTCCGGGCTCAAGCTCGGGCGTAGGCCACTTTTTGGATTGTGGTTCACTCTCTGTAGGTCCAGGGACTGTAGGTTTACAGAATAACAGCTGTCTTATCTGTTGGGAACTCAGTGATTCAGTGATTCTTTACTACAGTAGGCCCACTTTGTGTTTTCATCACTTTTGGTAATGTAGCTCAGGCAGAAAGCAGTTGTGAGCATTAAAAGGGGTCAAATGCAGGACTGAGGCGCTTGCATGTAGAGTGGACTCAACTAAAAGAAAATGATTGTGTACTAAAACATCTGCATTGTGTTAACTGAGAGCAGATTTACTACAATGTACTTTGTTTCATGCAGTACGTGCGCATGACAGATTTATTACACTAATAAAGTTAATGTCTTGACTTGTTTGGTCAAATGACAAACATGCATCTTTTTGCCTCGAGTGTCGACTTGATCGTAAAATATTTACGTTTTTATGTTTTACAAGTGTCGTAATTTCTCCAGAATGCAATGAATCATTTAGCTTTAGGACAGCAGAGAGGTGACGAGGCGAACAGAGGGGAATAATATGAATATTTCTGGCTGTAATCGAACTGTGGACATTTCAATCCGACCGTGTGGTATTCAGTGTTTTCACCAACACTTGTGCACTGTGTAACATCATTAAAAGTTCTGGCGCTGGAACCAAAACTGGAAGTGGTTTCTCTTCCACTTAGGATTGTCACAAGATAAGAGGTGCTGCATTGGTGCTGAGATGCCTGTGAATCACTGACTGACTCACTGCTGTACCGTTTCTTCTGGTAGTCATCATGTCAGAGTGGAAAATCAGAGAGACATCTCATCATAGTCCATGCCAATCTCAGCAGAGGCGTGGGACCGCTGACCTCAGCTGACCCAAGAAACACACTCTTTATGCAAGAGGCCGTGCTGGAAGATGAACCCATCTCTCTCAGTGGACACAGATTTAGTCTGAAAGCTTGAATTTAATAGTTTGAGTAGCAGGTAGCAGAGATGCACGATTAAGTGCAAAATGATAATCACAATTATTTTGATCAATATTGAAATTATGATTCATGATTATTCATTGATTTTTTTTTTATTTTTTTTTTAGGGACAAGATATTAGTATTGCACTGTAACATTTACATAAAGAGGGCTTCACTTTCATCTGTTAATGTATTATTTGTATTTAAATAAGCCTGCTCCTTCTTACCTTGTGTTTCCTATAACATAAAAATATAGTTGTACCAAAACTTCCTGTATTCAGTATATTGCAGGTGGTTGAGCTTCAAGCTCATCATTACTTAAATAAATCTCAAACAACATTTGACATTTGATTTTTGTTTTGCCTGTTTGCTCTTTATTGTATATTACTCTTCTACATCCAGGAATCTTTTGCAGAAGCTGCTGCTGTAAAGTGCATGAGCGGCATCATGACAGCTCCCTAAAAGTGAAGCCAAAACATCTGAATCACCCCTGATGGCTGGCTGATAGTTTAGGAAGTGCTTGATTTGATATGCAGTGACATTTTCTATGGCGTTTTTCTACTGCTTCCATTGTGAATACAAAACGCACGTACCAGAATTAATGAATTGAAATTATTTTTTTGACAACCCTAAGACACTGTAAGATATTTTGTCGGTCACCTTGAAAGTAACACAAACACCTAAAGTCCTCTCTGACATACTTCGCGGGAGGCCAAGCCGTGGTGAAGGATGAAAACCATATGTGTCTTGTCTGTCGATGAGCTGAAGTGTTGTTGAGTTCAGCTGGGAAAAAAAAGCCGTCGCTTTACTGGACTCTCTGTAAAAGGAGAAATCCAAGGTCTGTCACAGTCCTTCCTTACCTTTTTTAGTCATTTGTGTTTCATGGCAGTATATATGGTCCTTCACTTCAAAGGTACAAGGTACTGTCGGTGTGCAGTTTCATCAGTTTGCCAGCTCTCTTCCCCTGCAGTCGCTATAATTTTAAGTGCTTCACAGCTGGGCTGTGTCACATTATAATTTAAAACACACACTTTGGACATATTGGATTTATAGCAGAAGACTTTTGCATACTGTCTTTCATACTTAAAGTAGTTTAAGACATTTAATGAAAATGCAAACACTGCAAAAGCAACGATGTTGTGCATTCAGTTAACATTGATCTATTCAAAACTAGAAATATATATTAAAGGTTACACTTTTCTATATTTAATAATTGTTGATGCGTAGAGCAGACACATTGATTACGTTTAATCTGCATGCACAAGTACAGTTTTTTTCTTTTGGTGTTGTCTTTCAGATCTTTAGATGGGCGTCTCCAGGTCTCCCACAGAAAAGGTCTTCCTCATGTCATTTACTGTCGCCTGTGGCGCTGGCCAGACCTGCAGTCCCACCATGAGCTGAGGGCTGTCGACCACTGTGAATTTGCCTTCCACACCAAGAAGGATGAAGTCTGCGTCAACCCCTACCACTACCAGAGGGTGGAGACACCAAGTGAGTGCAGTTAATTGCTACATGATCCAAATTACTGTATTTAAAAGAATGCGTTTGCCATACAGCACACAGAGCTGAACTGGTCCTTAATGAATACATCTACGTGTCTCCAGTTTTGCCTCCTGTTCTAGTGCCACGTCATACAGATATCCCAGCAGAGTTTCCACCGTTGGATGACTACAGCCCATCCATCCCTGAGAACACCAACTTTCCCGCTGGCATTGAGCCCCAGAGTAACTATATTCCTGGTGAGAAAAACAATGCCAATATTTCTGTGCACAGAAAAGTCTGTAAATCCTTATTCTCATGATTAATTATTTAAAGTCTGCTTAATTTGGAGAGGGCGATCAAAACATAGTTGAATCCTTGAATGTTGTATCTACAATTACAACTGGTTATCGCAGGAACTTGGGGCACATGGGAATTGACGATGAGCGGAGAAAACTTTGTTGCTATTGATATTTTTGATATTTTTGTTCAAGATTAGCCTAAAATATACAAAAACAAAAAGCTGTGAAGCATTCAGGTCACTTGGTTTTCAACAATTTAAAACATGTCAAATCTTTGATTTGTGTGTTCAATCTTCATCACCTGTACTGTATATTACAGAAACTCCCCCGCCAGGGTATCTAAGTGAGGATGGTGAGACAAACGATCACCAGCTCAACCACAGCATGGACACAGGTGAGTCACACGACATGTGCACACAATTCAAGCACATACTGTTCTAATTATGCCTTATCAGGATCATGAACCAGTCCTCTATTACTGCTCTATTTTAGGTTCACCCAGCCTGTCGCCCAATCCTGTGTCACCCGCAAACAGTAATCTTGGTAAGCAAAACCAAAGGGGGGGGGGGTCAGGTTAGGTAAGGTATAATGTTGCTTATAGCATGGATCTTACCCAACAAATGGACCTGAGCTATAAGTTCTGATATCCTCATAATTATTACAAGCTGTGGGTTTTTAAAAAGTGATTTCACTGATGGCTCTTAAATCAAAAACACGACAACAATCAAACTACACACTCATTACAGATATTGTAGGCTAAGTAGCTTAGCCAACATCTAGCACTCTCATGCTCATACAGTAGCTTTTCTCCTCTCCTTCCTTCAAGCACCAAAATCCAGAGGCTCTAGGCTTTATGGGTATTTTTAAAGTTGTTCCCTTTTTGCGCCTGTCGATATTATTTGATTTGGACAATCAGATTTTTTTTATTTATTTATCTCATTCGATTATTTTTTGGCCTTTTCAAGCTTTATTTTGATAGCGACAGCTGAAGAGTGACAGGAATGTGGGGAGAGAGCGATGGGGAATAACATGCGGGAAAGAGCCACAGGTCGGATTTGAACCCTGGGCTTCTGCAGCCAGGACTGAGCCTTCACACATGGAGCGGCTGCTCTACCAACTGAGCTAAACGCCGCCTCTTATCTCATTCTTAATTGGTAACACAAACGTCAGCGTCTAAACTGTTACTGTCATTGCCTACATTTAAATCCTGGTGCATTCATTTAAAATGTCAAAACATCTGCTCCAGAGCTGTCTGTAGTTTACACTGTCCTCTTACTGGACATAAATAGACGCTTTCCAGTCACAATTATGAATTCTCAACCGGCACGAACAGTGTTAGAATAAACGTTGAGTGCATCCTGATGAGTCAGGTGGCTAAGCCATACCGTGTATGCTGTACAATAGCATGAATGTAGGACCGTAACATTTTTAATCTGAATCACCCTGAAACAATGGCATGATCCAAACCTGACTGTACTGATGACCTGATGGTCATGCCATAGTTAGAGCAAGTAAGAAAACCAAAAATAGCTGACGCGTTAGCGATGATGCTTTTCATTATATCAGATTAGAAGGAGCTGTAAACGTGTGTGTGTGTGTGTGGGGGGAGGGACAGACAGATGAGCAATATACAGCAGCGGTGGACTACGTCTGGGAGGCGCAGCCTCAGGGCAGTAACAGAGTAAGTATGGTATGAATGGAGTCTTTGTCTATGGTCTGTTCTCGACTGTGGAAAAGCCAGCAACAGAAAGCTCAAGATAATGCAATAATAATAATATCCGGTTGCCAGGTTATTCTATCTATGTGGAGAGCCAGCAGGAGGTCATTGTTAAAAAAATAAATACCTACGTCACGTCTTGGCCATTCCTGGCTGGGGCCATGAGGGTCGTGGGAAAGAGCTCTTTATCAGCAGTCAACATCTTCACAATCAAATGCTTGTTGACTACAAAGTAGTTTACCTGTTCGCACGAACCTCTTAATTCTTTTTGCATGGACCTAACTGGAGCTTGTTTTTCCTCTGTAATGCCTCTCCATCTAACCTCCACCCTCTGCTCAAACAGACTTACAACCTGTGACGTACTGCGAGTCTGCCTTCTGGTGCTCTATCTCCTATTATGAGCTGAACCAACGTGTGGGAGAGACCTTCCATGCCTCCCAGCCGTCCCTCACAGTCGACGGATTCACAGACCCCTCCAACTCTGAACGCTTCTGTCTGGGCTTGCTGTCCAACGTCAACCGCAACTCGGCAGTAGAGCTCACACGCAGACACATAGGTGCCGATTTTGTTTCAAAGCGACCACATAAGCTCTGATCTAATTTGCCTTTTTTTATATTTACGCTTGCACATGATCAGCGAAGTAGCTGCGAGCTGAGCAAAAAATTTCTCCTCTCTCTTCCTTTTCCAGGACGGGGTGTGAGGTTGTATTACATTGGGGGAGAGGTGTTTGCAGAGTGTCTCAGTGACAGTGCCATCTTTGTCCAGAGTCCCAACTGCAACCAGCGCTATGGCTGGCATCCTGCCACTGTCTGCAAAATACCGCCAGGTTAGCATGAGAGGATACAGACAAACACATGGAGCTATAAGAGGCTAAATGAGCGGAGCATGACATCTTTTTGTTCTCAGCGCTAGTAAGCCAAGTAACACATTTTTATTTTTGCAGGCTGCAACCTGAAGATCTTCAACAACCAGGAGTTTGCTGCTCTGCTCGCCCAGTCAGTCAACCAGGGCTTTGAGGCTGTCTACCAACTCACCAGGATGTGCACCATTCGCATGAGTTTTGTCAAGGGCTGGGGAGCCGAGTACAGGTAAACACACGCGTGAAACGAATTATATGAATACATTGCATTTGTTTGTGGTTTTACGGTAGATAACCAAAAAATCTATTAATTTGATGAAGGGTTTAACACTTTGGAGAGACCAACCAGTTCATGTTCAAATAATAAAGTGCTAGCCTAAGTTGCTTATACAGATATAATATGCTGTTTGCTAAAGATTCATAACTCAGATGGGTGATTTCCAGTTTAATAAAAGGCAGCAATATTTCTCTTCAGTTAAAAGTATTTCTGGCAGATTTGAGACTTAAAAGAGGCTTAAAAAAAAAAAACATTTAACTGACACAACAAGTGAACCACAGCCTGCTTCTGTCACATTGCACATTTTCCTTTCTTCTCCAACACGGTGCTCTGTACTTGGATAAACACAGAGTGGAGTTGAGGGAGGCTGTCAGGTCTGAGTAATCCCCAGAGTGTGGGAGGAGGGCAGAGCATTTATAAGCAGGTTTGAAGTGCCCTATGTGAACTTTCTTTGCTCAGGGCTCCTCTCTTGGTATAAGACGTCATTCTGCAGACACAACGGCACATAAAACCATTTTTAGCCGAGGCCAGGTACACAGTGTACCTTTTGCTTGTGTAAAAAGCACAACCATAGTTAAGTTAGCTGTTCAGCTATTTTAGTTTTCCAAGGTGGTGCCTTCTTTTAACACACAAGAAATATGCGACTGCCTTTGTCCAAGCCTGTTTAAAGTTGTTAGTAAAGGGTTCATCACTATGCCTGAGCTGCACAATGTGGAGCTGTGCACATTAAGGACATACAAGCTGCTTTACCCAAACCTCAAATGTTTATGGTCTGGATAATTTTAATTCAAAATTGGGGCTGAAAAAAATTAAGTGAGCGTTGTACACAGACGGCAGCAGACTTGGAAAGGAAAAAGAGGGTGATGGGGGGAGGGTGCAGCCATGAGTCGGCAAGAGAGGGTTGAGTAACGGTGGAAGAATGCAGGGGACATGGAGTGGGAGGTGAACACATTTTAGACACCTCTTTGCAAGGGGGGATTCCCACTGGACTTTGAGTGCAGCGTGTTAAATTTCTGGCACCAAACACTTTGGAGAAAAACATCTTTGATAGAAACTTGAATGACTTCAGAAATAGCCTGTACACTTGGCTTCAGTGTACAACACTGCGTCTACTGTATCCTTTCATTGGTTAAAATGAAGTTACATTAACAATCACATGCACATCAGTGATTTTAAATGTATGGTACTATGATGATCAGTTATGACAACAACAGCAAACTATGTTGCCCCTCTCTGTCCCCTGCAGACGTCAGACAGTGACCAGCACCCCCTGCTGGATAGAGCTGCATCTCAATGGCCCCTTGCAGTGGCTGGACAAGGTCCTCACACAGATGGGATCTCCCAGCATCCACTGCTCCAGCGTGTCGTAGGAGCAGCACATGCTTCCCAGAAATCCTCCTTCCCATCCACACACACACACACACTTACAAGACACCTCAAGTGTCTCTCAAGACATTCGTTCGTCAAATCAACATATCACCCTCCCCCCTCGCTGTCTCTAACATTTCACCTCACACCTATAGCACTTTCCTTAGTACCATTAAGTGTCATCATTTGATGGTCATTTTTAGGACTTGTACATTGTTTTGTTTTCATGTGTTCGAAGGGCAGCCACAGGGTATTTGCAATAGGTTTCAGAAGACTAACCACATTTCCTTCGTGATCCATTCAGACATCACGTCTACGCTTAGTGTTGTTAATTTGTTTTTATAAAGGAGATTTGAAATGTTTGTCTCCCAGGTTGAAGTTACGGTACAGTTTCAGCTTTGTCACCTCTTACATGTTTCAAAACATTTTTGATTCTATGAATTAGCAAAAAATTATAATTATGCTATCATCACTGGTGTTTCAGTGTCCCAGTACCACTCTTTGTAATTGCTGAATTGGGATGTTTATTGATTGAACCATAAATTAACATAAAAATATAATTGAGTAGTGATTAAATAGAATATATTTAATGAATATTTTAAGTACAAGGTACTTTGCCCATGTTGATTGAAATGTATTAATGAGTGTCAATAATCCGATTAATCATGTAATTGGTATTTTATCTATTTTAAACAAACTCTAGACATTAGCACCATTGTTTCTTGAAAAGAACCCTTGTATGAAAACTATTTTGCTCAGTGAAAGAGACATTTTATAAGTTATTTTTGCATACTGTCCTGCATGGGAATATATTTTTTTTAATGCCTCAGTATGATTGTACATAAATATTTATAGCTTGTGATTTCTTGTAGTCATGCATTGCTTGAAACAGTGGACCTGACTGACCTCTGGCATGAGTAGATTCACAAAAGGACTTTGCTTTAAATGACCCAAATCTTTAGCCTGCTTAATTGTGGGCTTTTTTTTTTTTTTTTTCAACCCGGGTCAACTGGTTCTTAAGTGTGACACATAGGATTATCGTACCAGCTATTACTGTTAGTTCATAATAGGGACATAAACTATGAAGTACAGTATGAGTGATTGCAGTGGACACTGTGTGGTGGTTCATCCATCGATGGCATGCAGAGTGAAAACATAAACGCAGGTCTTTTCACATATTACCAACTGTTAGCTAATAGTACACTATGCTCCTTGTGAGTACATGATGCACTTCCAACTTACTGTGTTGATCAGTGTAAAGCTGTAGTTCTAGTGGTAGTTTGCTTGTCCAGTAAATACTGTATATTACATGTACATTGCTACACTATAAGGCATGTGTAATATGCTCGCTGTCACTGTCTATGAAGCCACCATGTTTATCCTGCACTTACAGTACAGAAGTCTGAATCACCATGTAATCTATTACATGGTGCTGAACTCATATACTGTGTACTTCAGTGCTTTAGGTAGTCGGTAGATATGTATCAGTACTTGTGTTCCTCGATATTCTTAGTTGGTGGTTTTCTGTTCCAAGTCTTATGTACATGTTTTTTTTCATGTAGCCTAATATTTGTTCTCAAATGACCATTGTTTTGTTATCTGTGAAGATTTAATAAATTGCAACTGAATAAAAATGATTCTAAGACGATGTCGGCTTGGTAACGCACACTACAAAAACAGAAACCCCTGTATTAAAATCACGTTTCAATATTACTGTCCTGTGGGGCGGTGTTTAGCTCGGTCGGTAGAGTGGCCGCCCCATGTACGAAGGCTTGCTGCGGCCAGCCCGGGTTCGAGTCCCGACCTGTGGCCTCATTTGCCGCGTGTCACTCCCCATCTCTCTCCCCACGTTTCCTGTCGCTCTTCAGCTGTCCCTGTCAATAAAAGCTTGAAAAAGGCCAAAAAAATAATCTTTAAAAAAAAATAGAAAATAATATTACTGTCCTGTAACACATGCTGCCACTGTGAAACTGTTAGAGGTGATGCTTCAACCCTTGGACAATTTTTGAGGTTGTAGGGGAATTTTGTAAGTGGCACATAAACAGAGCTTAAATTTATTAGATCGCCTGTCAAAGACCATCCAGCATCGTGAAGTGCTTCAATGTGGACTCTTTCATTTTCAGCAAGCTCTCGACTTTTTACCATTCTGAACAGGAGTGAGGAATTTCAAAATGAATTCAACTTTTTATACACAAATTTGTGCCTGTTCATTGGGCTTCTCTGCAAAGTCAGAAATTAATCAAGCATAACATTCAACCACTAAAACTAATTCTTCTGATCAAGAATGCAAGTAAATAACTATATTTTGGCATCTTAATCGAGAAAGAAGTGTTCTACTATTTGTTCAGTTTATTTGTGAAGCAGTAAATTTGAAAATTCATGGATAACAATAATAATTATATTTTAGCATTACAAATATAATTTTGATTAAAGAGCTTCTACATACTGGTGTATTAACCATTATAGAAACATAAAAATGATTTGGTAATTACCAGTGCTGTTAATTTAGGGCAGCTATGGCATGAACTTTACATTGGGTGGTGGTCTTATATATTTGTTAAGCACTGTATATATACACTGTTGCCCATAAAGTTGGAACAATTTTGTTTTCAGACGTTTTCATTCCTATTAATAAACATAAGGTTAAATGTGGTTACTTTTTCACTGTGATATGCTTGGAAGAGAATGATCAATAAAGTTTTGAGAGGACACACATACAATAAATCACATCGTCACAATAATCTCATGAGAAGAGGTAAGAAATATTTTATTCCAGCTTTATGGGCAACAGTGTATTAACAAAAGACAAAATATTTCAAACACCGTTCAGCATAATACTGTCCAATACAGCACTGTGACTGAACTGAACATTGAATTTATTGGAGAGATACTCCATCGAAGCATACAGGTGTTCCCGTATTTCTGCTCTGCACATTTTTCTTAAGACCGAGATGAGCTGTATGTTTTTATGCAGTACAACAGCAGTCTTGTATTCACAATAAATATGCCACACTCACTGAAGGGCAGAAAATTTAAAATCACAAGTCTTTATGTTGATTCAACAGAATGTGCATTAAATGTCTTACAACTCTTCTAAGGATAAGGCACATTATGTCACTTGCACATATATGTGACAACTGTACCTAATGGACATATACATAAATCACAAGTCCACATGATTTTTTTTAATTTTTGTTTTTTCCCCCTGCAACACCATCATGTGTTGAGGTTCACTCAGGGCTTAAAGTATAGTGAGGGACCCGGGGAAAAGACTGAGGATCAGGGCCATCCATTGGCTCTCTTCTCTCCATATACAAGAGAAACAACTGTTTCTCACCCCACACACACACACACACACACTCATTCATTTCAGGAATCATAATTTTCTAAACATGACTATGCCTACAGTGCCATCTGTAAGCATCTCCACATTCCCCAGGTGCAATAATCAAGTCAAAGGGCGCTGGATCTTGTGGGAGCCCCGAGGACAGGACAGGAGGATCAGGAGAAAAGAGTCACATGTAGCCACTTTTAGCTTTCCTCACCCGATGATAACCCGTCTATCTCGTCGTCATCGCCACCAATGGCCATCCAAAACGCTTTTGCTACCTGGAAAGCAGATTTAGTGCAAATACTCAATATGGCAGTTTACATAAACATGTTCCAACTTTTTTTTTAAGCCAATTGAGAATTCACATTGAAACATGGCTATTTAAATGTGCTGCTGCTCCAAAAAGGATTCAAAAACAACTTCATGGTAGCCAATTAATCTTTTATGTATTGAGGATACACTGACTATGAGCATGAACAGATCATAGTCCTGGTGTCTTATAGCCAGAGGTGAACACAGCTGCTTACCTTCTCTGCATGAACCTTCCTCTGCTCATGAGGTAATGACGAAGCTTTGTCTGCAGGTTGAAAATAAATCAAAAATTAACTGTTTGACTTCCATAACAACAATAAGAGCTAATAATAAACACGCAAAAAAAAATCTTGTAAGTTTTAAAGGGGCCAACAGAGGATGTGGCCTTTTTCCTCTGAGTGTTAAGACACAAAGTCATGTGTTTGCTTTTTATTTATCAATTACCTTTCATCTCTTTTAATTTAGTAAAGAGGCGTTCAAAGTTATCCACATCTGCATCTCCAGCCGTGAGATTTGCAAGTTCCTGAATGTCCAAATCAGTCATTGCATCTGGGAAAATCAACACAAGTGCAAATTATTAACTTTAAATGTGATTTCATCTTTAGTTATCAAGATTTCCACGTGTTGGGTGAACATCCTGAAGAAAATATGTCAGGATTAACATGTAGCATAAAACATGTGTCATCAAGAGTTGTTCACTTACCAACTACTGTGTCTCCCTGTGTGCCTGTGTTTGGACTACTTTCTGTATGGTTAGCCTCCTCACTAACAAGTGAGCCCTCTACTGGCAAGCTGGAAGACTGCAACAGAGAAGGAGCCAGGGTTAGCATGCCTCCTAGTAACTGACAGATTAAAGGCCATTTAAATAAAATGCAAATGCAATGATATACACAAGAGAAAAAAGCAAGAACGCATTGAAAATCATGATGAAAGTGAATGAACATGGTTACAGCAAAACTGCAACTGACTGGAGGATCTTGGCAGTTGTTTGGGTGAGGATTGTTGTGTCTGGAGGCCACCAAACTACTCATCAGACCAAAGCCCTGATTGTGTCCTATCGAACAGAGAAATTAAATGTTACATACCATACATTCACTGAGATAAACTGAACAGTCAGGAGAAAGTGTAATAGTTTAATCTCACCATCTTTCATCTCCACACTGGACCACACGTTGGCATTGAGAGCCTGGACAATTCTCTTTACTCCTGTGGATTCTGGAAAGTCATCTAATAAAAAGGCCACAAAGATAGTTAAAGGTTTAGCTAAACAATAACAATATGTGCAACAGTGTATGTAACACTCACCATCCTCATCTGGCAACTCCTGTGGATTGAGCTCCACCAGTTCAAAGGCATGAGCCAAACACCACTGCTGTGCTTCATGCCTGGTGACCCCTAGAATACAAATTCAATTATAGATGCCATACAGCGTTCTTCAAAATTGTTTTCAAATGACTGACCAACAGAGCTGGAGAGCTCACCTGTTTCACAGACTCTGTCACACACCAGAATGAGCACCTCTGGAGCGAGATCTTCCACCACTGATATCCAAGGATGTAGCTTTTCCAGACCGTCCTTCTGCAAATATCATGCACACATCATACCACGTTACACACATGTATCACAGGACATACTGTTGAGATTTACAAACCATACCTCACTGCTGAATCACGTACCACTGTGCTGTCAAAATAAGCGATGAAAGCCTGCATGGACTGGGCAATCTCTGACGACATTTGAAAAGTGCTTGGTACAACACATAGTCTGACATCTGCTGTATAATACTTGTTGTTGATGATCCATGGATACCAGCTTACTGACTCTTCTCTCTTCGTTGGCTCAGGCAAAGTCTTCGTACCGAGGATCTCTGAGGGAAAAACACAGTTATCATGAGTCACACACACACAAACAGAGACCTTAAGATGGGCTAAGTTGCCCAGCTTGCTTTCACTGTGGCCGCCGCCTACCTGTAGAAATAACATGTACGTAGCCTCCTTCAGCTTTACCATTGTTGTCTTTATAACTGTCCCACAAAAAGATACCACCTAACTCGCCCAACAACTTGAGACAAACGGGGTATTAACCCGTATTAGCATTATTCAGGCGCTGGTGTTATCTGTTGTGCTAAGTTAGCTTCAGCGTTAGCCTGTGCCAAATCATGCACGCAAAGCATTGCTAAACTTACGTTTTATCAGCTCCTCTTCTTTAAACCCACTGTCACAGCTGGTGACGAGCACACACGGAATAGTAATCTCTGTGTTTTCTTCTGATGTTGACATTTTTTTTTTTTGGTTTTTTTGTTTTAAATATTTGGGACTAGCTTCTCCAGCTGCTAGCTTAACGTGACGTGAGCAACTTCAACAACCTTTCAACTCTGACTGCGAGGGTCTCTTCCGGTGCAGCGTTACCTTGGTAACCGTGAAGAAACTCGACTCACAGCTTTTTTTTAAATAACGTCTTTCAATACATTTAGATAATTTATTATTTTTAATATAGGTGCTAAAACACAAGTTATGTTTAAATTAAATGCTTTTCCTGTACTAAAGCGTTTTATGTAGTGGGCTATTTTTACCCTGAATTTGCCTTTCAGGCAACACACTACCATGGAAGCTTTATTAATTAATTTATAAAGTGTGTCCTCGTTAATGGTTTGTGTAAGATTAAATCAGGGCCATTGTTGTATTTAGTTTTATTTATTTGCTGGCTTTAATTAAAGTTGGCCGTGGCCCGAGGGGGGAATGAAATTGTCTGACAGTTTGTACTCAGGGTAAAATAACACCAAGTTGATGAGATCACCATGACAACTAGTTACGAGTGGGATTTTTACTGGTAACTAGCTAGCTAGCTAACAGCTTTGGTAACAGTCTTCATTAAGATGTCGCGACATATGTGTGTGTCATATTATTAACTCAAAAAATGTCTGATGAAGATAAGCTGGGAACCGTTTTATTTCAGGTAATGAAGCTCACTATCTTAACACAGATACATGAATTTGGCAATTTAACGACTAGCTAGCTAGCTAGCATAATAGCCTGAGCTACTAATATGCAAGAATAAGCTAATGTTAAATTTATGGTTGTTTTTAGGTCCACGTGTGGCCATGTGGTAAATCTGCCCGAGATATTAAGGAAACCAGCTAACGTTTACATGCAGTGTTTCTCAACTTTTCAGAAACAGAACTACAAACATGGCCGCACTTTACTCTTCTTCTTTGTATGAGCTGTACACTGCGTCCACTGTCCAAGCCTATTGGAAGTGCCGCCACATCTGGTCGGCGGATGTAATGCACGTTCCTTCGGCGCTTTTTTTAGTGCCAAGGTCACATACTGTATATGGAGCTTTGCTGTTGGCTGCGTGTCCACATAATGTACATCACATAACTGTGTATTACAGGTTCAAGATGATCTGAGACAACTCAAACGTAGTCTTGAGAAAATCACCGTCAGTGAGAGTGGAAAAACACTGGACATTCAAGCCTTGGACAATGCCATTCGCAAGACAGAGAACAGCATCAGGGTGGGAATAAGCACTGATAATGATAACAGAAATATTAAATATACATCAGACAAATGTAGCTGAATGACAATCAGACAACTTATATTTTCTTTAATTGCAAATAGAAACATGCAGAGGATCATCTGAAATCAGTGTCTAGGCAGCTGCTGGTTCTTCCAAGCATTGACAATTTACAACAAAATACAGCACACATTCCCAAATGGTAAGTAAGGAGAAGCTTATTTATTTTGCAAGGAAATAAGTAATATAGTGGGGAAACTTCACCATACCGTGTTCAAATTTTGAAGAAATATGTTTAGATTTGTATACATTTTGGTGATGTGTATTGTGAGCCTGAAAGAGATCTTACAGGAAACCTGCTCTGGAGAGTATCCCAGATGTGCATCCACAAAGGGAAGAGCTTCCAGGGGCCTCACCTGGGGAAAAGGTAGATTATATTCATGTGCAGATACACATACCCATTTTTTATTTATTAATAGTAGTACAGTAGTGTAGTGTAGCTGTAATAGTATAATGACTATAATATACAGTATACTGAAATAGCTAAGCTAGAAACTACTTAATTGTATTACTCATTAAAACAGACTGACAAAGTATCAGACTAGGTGTGATAGAGCAATACAAGAGACAAAAAGAAAACACATTATATATCTTTAATATTGCTATCACTGTTTCTATAGTACATCTTATTAGAAATAAAGTTATGAAACTTTTACTTTATCTGTCTCGCTCAGCACAAATCGGCGTTATCCATGCGTGTGCTGTGTAATCCCACTCACCCAAACAACAGAGCCATCATGCACGAGAAATATGGGATATCACTCCCTGACATCCCCAAGAGGAGCACAAATGCAGTAAGTAATCTGGCTATAAATGCAGATTAATAAATTCATGCACGTTTCCCACAGAAACTATGTAAGTAATCTAACTAATCAAAACTAACTAAGTAATTTTAAATTACCATGTGGTTTTGGGGTCATGAGTATCATGATAAATATTGTTAATATTAATGCTAGAAATAATGTCAAATGTATTCTGTTATTTTCATAACAAATGTATGAAAATCACAGCACTTCATTGTGATGTACTGTGTACATTGTGTAAACACAATTAACAAAAAAACAAAAAGATGCTAGATAGATAGAGGATATAGTTGATAGTCCCATAATTATGTACTACAGTTTGTTGTCAGTCAGATTCAGTAGTCTACAAGACAGTTAAAACTCAACACCCAGGAAACTTACGGAAATCAGGCTACATCTGGTATTTTCATCTGTCTTTTTTTTAGTTGTGTAGCAGATTTTCTTATCACCCTTCAGTCTTACTGCTGCTACTACTACTCTACTATAATAATTAACTATAATCAGAATAATATCATGTCCTCCAGTTATTTGCTCTGTCCAGTGAGACATTGACTCTTTTGTTCTGAGTCTTTGTTGTTATTAACTGTAACATACAGCACATGCCTCAGGAAAGATTTGATTAGGAAGCATTGCAGGAGTTTCTGTTACAGCTAAGATGAATTGGATATCATTGTTCCTTTCCTGGATACTTACTCCCTTAAACCTCACAACAGACACTTTATGCTGGAGTGAAGAGTGATGATACAGGTCTGCATTAATAGATGCTTCAAGTCTCGTGCTCAGAGAGACAGTGACATAAAGGTCACTTGGCTTAGTGATGACAGCCAGCACTTATCACAGCAAACAAATTAATCTTTGCAAAGGTCGGCATTAGTTTTAGATATGTTTTACACACTTTCTTTTCCAATATGTTTTTGGAAATCTATACCTGACATGAGAAATAGTGGCCAAGACTGTCACTCTGATATAGGAGAGATGGAAGTGCTGGCTGCAGAAAGCGGAAAGCAGCAGATTGCAGCACATCAGCATTCTTCTAAAGAAACAGGCGCCTGATTGCTGTGCTATGGGCTACTGGTTTACAGCTGTCTCAGGACAGAAGTGGGTACCTGGTCCAGCATGCCAATAAGACAGCCGTAGCTTCCCCAACTGCTAACCACTGGCTCTCTGCCTGCTGCCTCCTCCTGCAACTCAGGCCAGCTCTTCTCCACTCCATACCCATGCCAAGGAATGAGCTTTTGCATTTTAGCAATTTTACAAAAGGTGCCACCTTTTCCCAACCCCATCTGAAACAGATGTGTGCCTTTGAGGGGAGAATCTTCCAGCACCTGGCTACTACCTGTGGTCTGTCAGAGAGCTCACTGGTCTGAGAAGAACGAAGGCGAGGACATTAGGTGACAAGTCTGGAGAATCAGCCGCAAAAACTTTGTTCTTTCTGAGTAGTGAGACAAGTAGAGAGACATTTTAATCTGTTTATATTAAACTAGGCCATTAAATCTTTTCAATCTTTAATTTTATCATGACTCATTAATGCACACCAAAAAGTTGAGCAAAACAAAATTGCTCTGAGTTATAGTATTTTAAGATTAATATGTAATTTTGGCTACTGAATGATCAATTGATGTTTACAACTTTGTCAGTACCAGTTTTATGGTTTTATAAATTCTTAATGAATAGAGAAAATCTATTGTTTGTAATCATGCAGACCACTATTTTATAGTTATTATGCCAGAGAGTTATTTTTTACACCCCAATGCTGACATGAGTGACTGATGGTCGGTTGCCACTTATAATTACCAAAATCTCTCTAGAAAAGAAACAAAATCTATCTCCTGAAAAATACATTCAGTTTAAAGAATATTTGAGCTCTCAACTTGTAATTGTTGAATTTTGTTTCATGAAGCTAGGTCCGTTCTTCCTTTACTGCAAGTAACAACCTTTTAGAGCAGGAAATGTTAGACCAGGATCTGGTAGCATTGCCTTGATTTATTTATACTGGATGTAAAACCCCTAATCTTCTAAACATTTTCTGTCCAGGCAAAACATCCTAAAATAATCACTGGCTCTGTGGTGAGTCTTCAGGCAATTGAACCAAAGGGCCGTCACAGCCTGGCGATGCCTGGAGAAGAGATAGGGACAGGTAAACAGAGCAAACACTTCACCGCTGTTATACTCCAGAAAAATGCTCAGTGTTTGTGTGTCAACTGCTAAGTGTTGAATTATTACTTAAAATTATTTAAATTCTTTATATAAACTATTTTTTATTTTACATAACGTTTTGAAATTTATATTTTGTTTTTTAATTTTCATCAATGCCAGACACAAGTTTGCTTCATATGTCGATCCAGCACAAGGCTGCTCCTTTTCACTCCAGAGAGGATTCTTATTCTTCTAAGATAGGTTAGTGTTTCTTATACTGATAATAAAAGTCCTGTCTCTGTGGCAATCCAGTATTTGTGAGATACTTACTTGCTAGAACAATGGCAATTATGCATTTTGTTTTCAGTTTTGCTCTCCTGTCATTTCTCTCATTGTTTTGACCGTCTTTTGGTTTAAACTCCTTAGTGACACTGTTGTAGTAGCAGCAGCTGCCGCTTGATTTGAGAGTGACGACTGGTTGCCACTAATTAATCACTGATAGAGTAAAGTTGTCTGTTTGTGACCTAAGGCCTGATAGGCGCGAAGTCTAGGTGTCAGAAGCAGCTGAAATGGGAAACAGAACCTGGATTGACCTGTGAAAGTGTAGGCAGAGAAGGCACACCACCCTGGACCACCAAGACGCCGCCACCCACAACCTCCAAGAGTATGGACCAAAGGAGTATGACACAAGGAACAAATGATCTTAGCCCTAAAAGTTCTCTGGTAAACACTGTGTTCTCTAAAAGTTTTTACATTACATGAAAATAAGGCCATCAAAGATAAATTTTCATTTGTTGCCTCTCACTTCTTTTCCTGTGTTATGTAGAATCTACCTGTGCAAGTTCCTGTAAACGTCAGCAAATACCCCTTCACCATCATAAAGGGACAGATCAACCCAATGGCGACAGATTTCTGTCACTTCAAGCAAAGCTTTAGCTTGATCTGGAGCACCGTGGTAGATCCTCTGGAGGCCCTGGAAAAGCTGCTCAGGGACTTTGCTGTGCCTCTAGCCAAAGTGAGCGGAGAACAGCTAGTGGAGTTTGGCCGTGGTTGGGATAATGGTTGGAAAAAAGCTCCTCCAGTGATCAGCCTCCTCTCAGTGCTTGAAAACTGGGAGGAGGTATTGGGTCTGGTCTTACGCCCAGGTCAACGCTACAAGGGAGAGGGAGGCATTGAGGCGGCTGCCATCCACATTCAGTCCTGCTGGAGGCGCCACACAGCCCGGACAGCCTACCTGCGCCACTGTCAGCGCAAGTGGGCGGCAGGGACCATCGCCATCTCATGGTTGATGCACAGTCAGATGTGTCGTGTCAGGAAGGCCCTGCAGGCCCGGCGTTTCAGACAACTGGAGAATTACCGCAGCAGAGCCCAGGTGATATCCTCGTGCTTTCTCTGTCTTTCTCCCTCTGTCTTACTTAATTTTGCTCTCTCACCTATTCAAAGATCGCCTTGGTTTCTCTCTTTTCCCAAAATTAGAGTCAGACATTTATGTATGACCTCCAAATTAAATTAAATATAATAAATCAAATCCTAAATTTGGATGTACATGTTTCATCTGAGGTTTTTTAATTATCAAAATTAAATTATCTACATAATCCATAAATGTGTGCTTGTGTGTTTAAAAATCTAAATATAACCACTGACTCTAGAGTCATTGTTTAAAATATTGTTTAGACTAAAAAGAAAATTATGTTTCCACATTTCATCTCACTATATAGTTCTGTTACCCCGTCAAAACATTCACTTTTTTACAGGTCAATTAAAATCTGTGTTTGAGCATAATCCTTTCAGAGGGGCTAAGAGTCTCTCTCTTACTGCTTTGAGTAAATTATTGTAAAAGTAAGGACAGAAATAGAGCAACACCATGTCAATAAGAATTCAGAGTCATTAATCAGGGGATGTAACTTTAACTAAAATATGCTGCTTTAGTACTTCTGCTTTGAGATGAACAGAAACACAGAACAGCAGAGGGGAGCAGTGAGACAGAGTAGAACAGCAGAAAGAAGCAGGATAAACATAAAACATCAGAGGACCTAGATGAACAGAGGGGAACAGCAAAAAGAAAGAGTGAGACAGATGAACAAAATAAAACTGCAGCCACACTGAAAACAAATGAAGGCAAATAGAAAAACGATTAAAAAAGAAAGAGGTCTGGAGATCAAGGGCAAAAAAAGTGTACCCAGTCCATCTAATGAGCAGTTATAATGACATGATATGAATATTATTATCTCTCTTTCTGTATGTATTATATATAGATTGTTTGAATATTTAAATTTATAAATCAGTTGTTTGTTATTAGGTTTTAGAGAGTGAGTGCAGTGGAATAATGTAAGCTTTGTAGTAGAGTGACACATGGAGCTGGAGGTTTGAGTGTGGTATTTAATTAAAATTGACTAGATAATTAAATTCTACATATTTTGAGGGGGTATATATCATGTTAGGCTGTGAAGACTAATTTATTACATTACTGCTTTTTCCGAGTGTCACAGTTTTTATGCTCAGTACCTCCAGATATTTTCAATGTCCTCCCGCCAGAGCAGAACCTTACAGTCTTGAGCTCAAGAAACAAAAATAAAAACATGTTTCTATTTAGCTCTTCAAGAGAGTAGTATGACAGCACAATTTCCCCCATTTCCCATTTTTTCCCATTCAGCATAGATGTCATGTCTGTGCTGTCATCTGGGTTGAACATCTTTAGAAGCGCTGACAAAATATTAATTAGTACCTACAAGTTCATTTAGTTTAAACATCGCTGTGTGTGTATACATGCACTAAATGTATGTTCTCACTCTTTAAACATTCATACCCTGTTAATTAAGCCTGCTAATCTTCCCCTGGCAGTAGCATCATGTACCTTGCTGATTGAATTAATTGTGAGAAGATGTTTCTAAAGTAAACGCTTAATTTAATTAAGGTGGTATTTTATGCTTGGTTTGCTTCTGTTAGCCCAGAGAGATATTGGCTTGATGTGTTTTAGCTATGCAGTGATGTGATGATTTGTGTGTGCGCGTGTGTGCGTGTGTGTATGTCTGTGCATGTACACGCTCAAGCAGTCCCCTCGCTGATCACTCCTTTTCTCCATCCCCAGCATCTGGCAGCCAACTGGAAACACATCCAGTCCTCCAAGAGGACCATTATCCACATCCCTTCATTAGGTAGCTTTCTCTGCCTGCTGCACACACACACATCTGATCATCCCCTGTCTCACCACTCTGCTGCCCCAGTCTGTGGCCCTGGTGGAGGCACTCTGTCTCGTTCAAATGACTCTCTGCAGGAAAGCACTCACAGGATGATGACAGTCCCCATGCCAGGCAACTGAACAATTTAGTCGCAATCGCCATTTAATTTGCAGATTAAGCAAATGAAAAGCCATTATGTTGAATATTTGCAAGAGGCGCAAAGGTCTTATTTTATTGCTGTGCTAAAAAAAAAAAAAAAAACACACACACACTCAAAAAAGGAAGAAGCTGTTTTTTTTTTTTTTTAATTTGCACTAGATATAGAGTGCGAGCTATGATCCGTTCTTGTTCTAATTTCACCATGGCACTCACATTTAGACTGTAATCAGGCATGTGCATTGTAAATCATTGAGCGATTGTCTAAAATTATTAAGCCTAATTACTAGCAGATGGAATGCTTTATTTGCACTTGGGGTGGCTACAGAGAGTGCTGTGTGAGCAAGGATAATTAGAAAGTTGAACCCCATTGTTGTTAATTAGCATGAATCCAATCATTTAATTACCTTGATTCAGTTGAGGATTCTCTCTCAGGCAGAAATCCAGACAGACATTGAGTAAAATCCTGGAGGTACCACTGGATGTAGCTCAGTGGTGGCTGGACATGGTGCAACAGGACTCGCAGCAGACGACAGACACTGCACCTGCTAATTATTAAGCTAAATTAATCATCAGATTGCACTACTGTGTGATTAGACTTAAGTACCCCACCCCCAAGTCTAGTAGCATGCACATCTGAGGGTAGTTGTACAGATTTTGAATAAAGCCAATTAGAGAAGGCATGACTCTCACTTGGAAAGTCTTGTGCAAATATTTGTAACCCATTTTTGACAGGATACTCTGAGAGCCAGCGACAGAGCTTGAGGGGATTTGACATCCTACAGAACATCCAAATAAGCAGACTGTGTGATATAAGAGGTTGGAGCTTTTCAGTCTCACCAACATATATACTCACATTAACTTTCCATATACGATTTATTCTAAATATGTAATTTATGAAGTCCTCTTTGTATTTTTTAGATGAACACGTGGAGGTGATCTACATTTGTCCACGGCATCTGGGGGATGACATCTTGCACTATTACACCAGCCTCCTGAAGTGTGATGGAGCCACAGACGGGGCTGATACCGGGACAACACAGCCCTCATCCTGCGCCAGACGCTTTGTCATCCTCACGCCTGAGGCTGTAGATTATTTCCCGGTAAGGTCAATCACATTCACATTTAGTGCACAAATGTAACAATGTGACAATGCATGTTTTCTGCAGGATCATAGAATTTACTGTGGAGAAATCGATTGTGCTGTGCTGTAGAGATGCTTCAAGCATCTGTAGTTTGTGGATTCTCCTCTAGAGGGTACTAGAGGAGATTGTTACTATACAGTTGTACAGAGAGAGAGAGCTACTCTCTGTCTGTTTTATTATTTTTCATTCCCTTTTACTACTTTTGAAATTAAACATCTGTGTTATTTTGAAGTAAACACACCAAAGCTATAGTAAGTTATACTTAATTAAAATACATTTAATGGTCTCTGGCTGGTGTTCACTAAATAATTAAATTCCATATTAGTTGCTTTAATTATCTGTTCATTTCATCAGACTGCAGCACTTTCAGACATTCTCAATTGTTTTGATTACCTCGGTACAATAAAATCAAGGTGTTGTTATATTGTTTTTTTTACATCCTGCCATTCTATCCATCTTTTTGCATCCTTTTGCACTAGATTGAATGTGCAACATGACATGGTCTTCTTCATTTCTTTCTATTGATTTTCCTGCTGTTTTGTTGTTAAACTGTGCCAGACGAGTTGCTGAGATGAATCACTGCTACCCATGGCTGCCAGCGCATTCTGCCAGTGACAGAAGGGATAATTCCATGTGGATCAAATAAATACAGATGTGAAGTAATTAGTTATATTCCCAAGGAGCTCATTGCTAGCACACATTAAAGATGTGAAGGATAGGGGAGGCCTCCCACAGGCAGCTTTTATCAATTCAACCTGCTGGAATACAGAAGAGGTCAAAACCCTGCTGGCTATTACAATAATAGATCTGTTGTGTGTACACAGTGATAAATCAGGTCAAGGAACAACCCTTAGAAGACACACTCTTAGTTCCAGCAGTAATCTTTTTCCCCTCTTGTCTTCCAGACTCACAACATGTGCCTGTCCACACTGCTAAAGTACAGTCCACGCACCCTGAAGCGCATCAGGAACCTGATCCAGGGGAAGCAGGCCTATATTGTAGGTGGAGTGGCCCACATGGATGACCTGGCAGTGGCTGATGAGTTAGGAGTACCAATCCTGGGTCCAGAACCGGCTATTGCACAGCTCTACAGTACCAAGTCTGGAGGGAGGAGGATCTTCGCAGGGGCAGAGGTTGATGTACCCCCTGGTCAGGGAGACATCTACTCACTAAACCAGGTCAGAGATCAAAAACACAAATGCATTCCAGTACAGTATGAGGTCTTTTCTCAATGCCCGATAACACAGAACACATTTTCACTTTAACTTTTACTTGTAGTCCCTAAAGTTTGTGATTCACATGTCTCTCTCTTGGTTTAGCTTTATGAAACACTGGCGGAGCTCATGACTCAAAACATGGATGTGCAGCGCTGGCTCTTCAAGATGGACTCTGAGCATGGTGGGCTTGGTACAGCATACTGTGACATACGCTATCTTAGCTGCTATAACTGGGCCCTGCAGGAATACCGTCGTTATGGTACTGAGCTATGGAAAACAACATGGATTCAGGTAAAGATGCAACTCAGAGGATTACATCATTCCCTCCCTATCATAAACTATAGGACCACTTCTTAAAGCACATTTTATACACTTACTTTTATGCAATGTTTTATTGAATTTGCTTGAATTTTAGGTTTGTGTTTTTATTTTTTTTTATTTATTTCTCTTATTACTTCTCCCTAAATTGATGTTTTTTACTATTATGTCTTGTTTTTATGGCTCCCTGCAAAGCGCTGGTTTTAGAAAAGTGCAATACAAATAAAGTTTATTGCTATTATTATTACACTCATACCAATGAGGAATCGGCCATTTAAACTTAACATGGTAACAACTAGATACTTAACAGATAACATTATAGTAACAGCTAGATCCTAAAATGAAGATTGTGCTTCTTGTTGAGACAAGACAGTTAAAAAAAAGGGGGTTAGATTCACTTCTGTCATTGATAGAACAAAAGCATAGGTCACAGTGAGGTCAGAGAGATGCCATCATTTAGCCCAGAGGAGGGTGTCTTATATAGTAACAGTCACAATGCTGGTCCCTGTAGTACAGTATTTTGAGCATTGTCTCCAGAGCCACAGAACATTAAATCAATACATAAAATATCTGTTTATACACACAGCCATTATCCATTCTCTGAGGCACACACATCACAGACACATCTCTGACACACACATACAATCTGGTCAACAGAGCATTTATTTCACTGTTATCTGTTTGTGTGTACATATTTTATATAAAACTATTGTAGATTAATATCACACAGATTTGCACCACTTTAAATTTGACAGTTTTATTATAATTTGACAGTAGTATAACGAATCGATGTAGAAATGACACTAAACACTTACTAATCCTTAAATTGCAGCTGATGTTGATGCTTTGATCTGCTGCGCTGGCATTACAACACTGAGCTTTCTGTCTCTGTCAGCTCATAACACTTCAGTTTGATCGGTTTGATCCATTTGTAAAGAGATCATTTTAATTCAAACACCAAGCGTACAATTAAAAGCGAGACAGTGTAATTATTCTATAAAATATCAACATTTGCTTTCTCCTCGAAATTCAGATTTAATCTCAGACCTGTTTGTAACAAATAAAATGTACTTAATCATTGGTAAACCATTCATTTAGTACAGATGCAATCTGTACACAGTTTCTGAGCCCCTGGCTCTTATTTCTCATATGCTTACAAAGTAGCCTTTGATTTTCTGTCATGTGTTAATTACCGTATTTTGCCATTTAACTGGGAGCTTTGTGTAAACTAATTACTGGCTAATGATTGTGGGCTTGAAGCACAACGATTTTACTTTTTATTCCATCCGAAAGAACAGCAGTCATCTCCAGCGTCTTATGGCTCACTCTGTTTTGTTCCTATTAGCTCGTTCTTTGATTCATAGTGTATGTGCAGTGCGGGGCTGTAATTGTTGTGGCATTGGTGCTGTTAATTATGGCAGAGAATGGCTGAGCCACAGCCAAGGTCCATAATGGTGGCTGAGGCAGCACAGGAAAGTAAATGGGGTTTGTTTCACCAGCTGGGGTCCCATGGAGAGGGAAGAGTGCCGAGGCCCCCAGTGTAGGCCGACAGCCTCAGGGCTTCTGGGCCATATGGACACAACACTTTAACTGGCCTTTATTCTACACCTTGCTCTTTTAATCAAAGCAAAGCCCACATCCTGTGCTCTTCATTGCATGATTTTTTTGTTTTGACGTTGTTGTCCCCTAAAATGTATTAGCCCCCCTAAACGTATTACATCGTCCTTCTGCTGTTGTACGCGTGTATATTGAAGATAGCAATTTGGCTCTCTACGCTGAAAGATTACAGAACAATGTTGTTGATTAGATAGAAACATATGAATATTTTATATGCGTGTATCTCCTCGCTCTCCTCTCCTCACAGCAGAAACTGTAGATGGATGTTTAAACGTGGCAGTACATTTTGAGATATAACGGCCATTAACGTAACACTTTGCTGAAAAGAAGTAGACCTAATTGCAATGGCGATGACAGCCAGTGAATAGGATATATACTCACGATGCTGAATATTTGCAAGCACTTAAGCAAAAGATGTTTAAAACTATGTTTATGAAGATAGTAGCAATTTAATTAATTATTAATAAAGCACAAATTATCAAACAAAGCGTTTTAAATATTAATTCATAATTTAACAGTTCTTCACCAAGATTATTTTCCCCCAAAAAATAACAAATAGTGATGACTGAAGTTTATATTATGCAAATATGTTTTACAATTCAGAGGAACGTCTCCTACCCTTTATAATCACAGTAAAAGTAGAGAGGGGATTAGAGAGTGTACTTGGCTTTAGTTTACACAGACTGTGTGCATATTTTTTTTAATTATTGCTTGTTCTGAAGGGCTCAGCATGAAAACGCCTGACTCACAAGAATGCCATGTGGTCTTTCAGAATAATACCAACAATCAGATCCCTTCTGGCTATGCAAAAGAAAGCCTTAAAGGGTGCAACGTAAAGGAGGAGGGATCGCATCAGCATTATAGGAGCTTCCACAGACAGAGAGGTCTAGTAGATAGTGTGTTTCTCTGAATATTGTGAGGCCCACAGCCTCCAGCACAATGTTTCAGCCTGCAGAAAGCCCCCAGGCGTCTTTTAGCATTTACACAGAGAGAGGTTAAAGACATGTAGATCTGCACCCATGCAATGCCTGAAGGGGGCCACACACACACTTAAGCGCTCACACAGCTTGCATATGGATCATTAGGCACAAGAGGGTAAAAATTACACCTAATAGCGTCAACAGATGGAGTATTTCTTTTTGTCACGCTGTGTACAAACAGATCTTGAGCAACACCTTATTTAGGTTAAGTTTGTCAACGAAATGGGTCATTTGATAATCACTACCACTGAAGAGGTACGGGGACATTTTATACAGATGTTGTCTGTCTAAATATTGTGCAGTCTTTGATTGCATGAAGGAGTTTAAATATATAATGGTCCGCCTTAACATAATTAACCTGAATTGCTTTATTAAAACCTTAAAATGTTTCTGTAGTTCACATTTGCCAAAATTTTGTTTCGTGTTTTTATTTGACTTCACTGAAGATCATAAGGGAATGCTGTGCAATTTCTTAGCAGAGGAAAATGTTGCTGACTTTGTATTAATGTGAAATTCAACCAGGGATGAGAATAATGTGCGAAATTTAATGTTTCATTCAGTATTACACATGAAATTAGTCATCAGGTCTGGAGTAGATTGAAGTTGAAACTACAGAAAATTTTATTATTATTCATACAAAAAGTGTAACCAGATTATATCCATCTGTTCCGGACACTCACTGGAATACTTACTAGCTTCTCAGTTGTTTCACTATATAATGGAGAGATGAAATGGCAATCAAAGAGGCAGGGCAACATTTATTTTATTTATGACCAGATTGCTTGGCTTTATGTGGACACCAAGCAAAGCTTGAATCCTATCACAGGGTACTGTACGCAGTTTAAGTTCAAATAATTTATTGCAAAATACCTCTCTTTCTTTTCTTCCTGTCCTGCTGTTTCTGTGAACTGCATAGGCAAAGTCCTGGGGTGAGCTTGCTCTTCCGTTGAAAATGACAACCGTTCCCTTACACTTTTTGCCGCACCATTGTGTGCTTTATGGTTTGTATAGGGGGAATCACTGTGTAGCATTTGACCTCGCCTCTTACAGTACTTGAATATGATGATAGCTGTTACATGACTGGAATATCAACAGCATAATCTCCAGTCCTGTCTCCAGTGAAGCCAGACAGCATATACTCAAAACAAAGTAACGCTCTGGATAGAATGATGAAAGAACAAAGATGTTTTGTTTTTTCCCATTCAGAATTTAAACGCCTCGCAGACGTGTTTCACATATTTTGTGTACGACCAAATTAAATTCCTGTCTAATAATCATACACAGACTTTTTTACATACCTAACCATGTATTTAAAAGAAGACTCATAATCATCATGAGTTTTCATTTGTAGTTTTATTATATGATATATATCGTATAAAATGAACGGTTTAGTAGAGTCATTGTTACTTTAACTATATGAGAACATTGTCAGAGAGAGCAGTGTACAAGAGCTGCCAAACTGTATGACACCTAAAGCAAAAGTTAGAAATTAACAGCGTAATTAAGTGGTGAAACTATTATGGCATTTCCTAGTTACAGAAACAAGAGTGATATCGATCCCAGTCAAGACCTGATTGATCCCCAGATAGATGGGGTTAGCTTAGGCATTCATCAGCTGCCCAGCAGAGAGAGTTGTTATTGAGGGCAGGTGCTTTCTCTGTGGCTGAGTTAAAGCCATTAGACTCCTGAGGCCTTCTGATAATAGGCTGTCACTCACAGATAGACCCTCCTGCAGTATCCATCAGACACTCGCACAGAAATTGAAGCAGCCACCAAAGGTCTCAAGGATAACAAGCAGTCACCGGAGTCATCCGGATAACACAAGGGCATTTCCAATAATGTAGTCAACACCTAGAGAGCATTCATAATGCGACAAAATAAAGTAGCCAGGACTTGTTATTGACTTGTGTTTGAATTAACAGACATACATAATATCCTCAAATCTGTCACCGGCTCATTTTCAGTCCCTCCCTAATGTATGCACCTTAACTTTCTTTCTGCAGGAGTCTGTACTGCTCAGATATTTAGATGAGATCCCAGAGTGGCTTGCCCGTTACGCCCGGCCTGCTAAAACCTCCTGCTATCCCAACTGGGCCTGCTTCCTGAAGACCTACCTCAGGCAAGGTCAGATACCTATTGTCAGGCACTGAATGCTATTCACCTGCAAATACAGCCATTTGGAACATGCTAAAAGTCATTTTCTATGTCCATTCTAGTCCCTAGATGTTGCCTATGCCTACAAATTAAATCATTTTCATGTTACTCTTGTTGGCTTTTAAACAGCTGCGAGGAAAGTTTCAGATGCTGTGTCAGTGGTTAACTTGTTGTCTGTATTGAAGCCATTCCTTTGCTTTCACTGTGTGACCAGGTGGTGTGGTAGAAGCCTACCCCCCTTCAGACAGTGTCACCTGTCTGACAGTAGATCTGCTGCTGGAGCCCGGGGGTGAGGTGACCATGCTGTCATGTGGAGACCAGCTTCACGGCTCCTGTCAGCTGGAAACTATAGGCTCCACTGTTCCTCAGACGTCCGTACGCCCAGAGACTTTGCACTCCATCTGTGTGCGTGTGGGCCAGGCCTGTCTACAACGCCTTATCGTAGGTTATGTCTCCGTGGACCTGGCTACCTTTCTGAACCACAACACCATGGAGCAAAGGGTGAGTCACATGCAGGGCAAGAGAGGCTCTTGCTACAACCGTGGTTATGGTCTGGGCTGTTGCAACACGTGCCATTAAAGCTTTCACCATATCGGTGAAAAAAGATCAATTTTTAGGCTGGATCAGGGATCCATATGAGCAGATAGGTGCCTCTCCTACTGCTCCCTTGGGATTTGGAAAACACACAAGGCAAACAGTGGGCGCAGGGACTAAATGTGTCACAAGGCCATCTAATAAACTGTCAGGTCTTATTGTGTCGATACACTGATTCCACCATTTAAGGGTTGCCCTTTAACCCTACAATGCCAAGAAATTCAGAGGCTCCTATCTTTCAGACAATAGGTCATTCTAAAGTGATTTGGCTGCTTCTCGGGGATCCTCTGTCAGTGTTTAACCCCGAGCTGGTTACCTGCAGTGAAATTTCTCTTGTTATTATAGCAAGGCGACATCGAAGCCTCATCTCATTTGTCAGGATTAAGTTTTGTTGAAACCTTGTTGATTTATGATATTGGAAATGGTCTGGTTTATGATGGTTTAACCTCTGCTCCTAACATGTGGCTACATTGACTACTTATTGATCGAGAGCTGTAAAATGAAATGCTTTGTTTATAATATGGCTTATAAAATACAAACCCTGCAAACGGTAGAGAAAGCACAAGAGCTTCTTTATAGTTGTACAAAAGGCTATGCAAAAGGACACTGAATGTGTTCAGATTTTTCCCCTTTTCTTTCATTATAAAATCCATCCAATAGCAATACAATATAATACATAGCTTTATTCGCGTTTGCATTCATAATGGATTCTCAGTCTAAAAAAATTAATTTGGAGTAGACAGAGCTGAGGGCATGATAGCCACTAGAGGGTAGTATCTTATGGATTAGATGTTAACATACAGTGTGAGCAAAGCAGTATTCAAACAATGCAATCTAAAAACTTTAAATATAACATATATATGTATTAAATATATATTTATGTGTAAAAATATGATTTGTCCCCCTTAAAATACAGAAATATTTTCATTATGCAGTCTGTGTATTTTCAGATAAAAGGATATCTTGTGGTATTTCTTACATTTTAGGATTTCATATAGTCAAAATAAATTGTAATTTTAGTGACACTCAAATCAGAAAATGTGCTATTTCTTAAATTCATAATAGGAGCAGAAGCTGCCCGTTTCTTTAACTGTTCAGAATGATATAATGACAGCCTTAGAATTAATTTTCAGTTTCAGTGTTGACCCAAAATTGAATGGGATTCACTGACAGCATAATTAAGAACAGACTATAAACAGCATGGGCTTCAATAGAGGCAGGAACATTAAAGACAGATTCTTAACCATCTCCCCACACACAGCTCAGACAGAGGAGAGCCACATGGGCAAACCTGTCTGGATTTAAACATCAATTTAGATTCAAACCTGTTGCTAAAAGCTGCCTACTTTATTTGATGGGAAGAAGTGGGTCACATATGTTTGCCCTTGCAGTCTTTCCTCACATTGTGGAACGGTGGGGCCCCAGCTGCAGCATCAGGGTTTTTAATGAAAATGCAAGGCAATAGAAAACAGGTACAATCCAGGCTTACATTTCCCACGGCTTTGTTAAGAGCCACAATGAGACATTTGAGTATGATTTTTAGTGAGTCGGGTGAATGGTGCGGCAGAGTGTGTCCATCACTCAGACCCAGGGTACCAACCTGATGCATAGAGACTAGCATCTATTCAGTGGTAGCTACTGCACGTCTTGGCACTGAAGGTGGCTGAGTGCAGGACGTACTTCTGAGCTGAACACGAGCTGCAATGGCCAAGATTGTTTTGACGTATACTGTTTACATTTTAAAAGCTCAAGTCAAAATGTTGAAATGACAATATTTAGTCATGCAACTACAAATCATCACGAAGCGGAATTTTTACTCACTGGAAAACAGTTTCAGATTACAGGCTACAACTCCCAGTTTATAACTCAGATCACATGTTGCCTTAAATGATTTTTATTACCGTAATAATTTAATACATTATTTTAGGTATTTCTTTAAGTGGTTAATTGGAAGTGTTGTGAAGTTTTGTATAACAGCCCTTTTAACATTTATACATTAAGTTATTAATGTTTTAACATGATCTGGACTTATGAGCAACTAATCAATTATTCAATTGATAAAAATCTAATCTGTAGTAATTATTATAATTGATTAAATATTTTGATGTTTTTTAAGCCTTTTATTAATTTAAGTTTCTCTGATTTCAGTTTCCTAAATGTGAAGATTTGCTTATTTTCTGATAGATTTGCTCTATTTTCCTGATATTTTCTGAATATTATTAATATTATCTGATATTTTCTTAATATCTTTGGGGTTTTTGGACTGTTGGTTGGATATATACAATACATTTTAAGACCTTACCTTGGAAAATGTGATTTGTGATGTGGCATTTTTTACTATTTTCTGATGAGCATGATGAATATGAAACTAATTGTTAGACAAATCGCTAATGAAAATAATTTATGCAGCTCTACATTATGACCCATCTTTCACAATATGTTTGAATTTAATAAAAATGAAATGTAGCCTAAAAGAAATGTGGTAGTGGAGATGAAGTGCTCAGGTTACAGAGACTGCGGGCTTCAGACAGGCAGCGATTTGCATTCACTGGCAGGAGCGTTTACTTTGACAAATAGGAACAGCGAAAGGAGGCAGCCGACTGCCACTTAGTTATTAACAACTCCTTCACTGGTGATTTATTTGCCACTTTTGAAGAGAGGGCATAGCTATTAGGTTATTATTGGGAAAATTAGCCCTGTTTAAGCAGAAGGCTATGACCATACCTGACCCTTTAATATACTTATAATGATGCCATTTACCATACATATCTGAACTTAGCTTCTCACAAGACCTGAGCCAAACAAACTAGCCCAGGGCAGACTGAATCCAAATACGCAGGGAAGGATCTACTTTGTGCACGTGTCAATCCACAACTGAATTACCTAAATCTGTCGAGCAGACACCATTAACCGCGTCTCTCTTTTCTATCCGCTGCCTCAACATGGATAACATTGTAAGGATTAAAAGGTACTGACCCTTCTCTTTATAAGGATTGGTGGGTGAAATACTTTGATGTTCCATTTTTGTGATTAAATTGGAATTATTAAGTTTATAGTGTCTGTTTTTCTCTGCTGTGACACGGAGTTCATGATGTCTTGTTTGCAGGTGTGGGCTATTGATCTAGACCTCACGTACAGTGACCAGCTGGCCATGACCCAGATGCTTCTGATGATGACTGGAGGAACGCTGAATTGCCGCGCAGGCTGTTTAGAAGTGCCAATGCCAGTCAGAGAGAAATGCTGTGAACACCAGATTGCAACCAAAGTACCTTTTTTAGATTTGCTTATAATAACAGTTTTGATAATGTTACATTTTTCTTAAACATCAGTATGTCGATTTGTGAACCTATATCTGAGGTTGTATACATTTACCGTGTTTCTCCCCGCCCCACAAATTATGCTGTTAATTTGTTTTCCCCAACAAAGAAACCTCCAGTTCTAAAGCAAGCTGAGTGGATATTATTACACCACTACAGTAATCACAAAGATAGATCAATGTTTTGCTCTTCATTTTTGTTAAATACAACTAAATACTGTAATTACGCACTGAGCTCAATTGGTGTTTAGGTGCTGAATTCATTATCATTTTGATAGATGAGCCTAAATAATCAACACATTAATAATTCATACCATTTTCATTATGCATGTGTATGCATGCTTGAACACCTCATCAACCTGGTGCCAGGCCTTAAACAATAGAGATCTTTTATTAGCAGTATGCCTGAGTTTATGCTTGTTAATCTGCGACTTGTATTATTTTATCAAACATTCATTTAGTTGGTGGCCTGGTGCTTCAGTGCAGCAGTTGAGCCTCCGCAGTGGTTAATGGCTTTAGCTGCGGCCATCATTAGGGGCCTGCATATTACAAACACAATTAAATCCCTGTTGGACACTTTTATTGTTGTGTGAGGGTCCTGTGTTTGACAACTGCAAACACACAGCCGTCACGGCGAGTTATGTGCTATCTCCTGAGCTCACAAGAGCTTAGGCCTCCTCTTTTTTTTGTCTCCCAATGGCGCCTGAGAACCAGGAGCATTTTTATCCTCTTGAGCCCTGCCACTTTTAAGTAATCAACCTCTCTAGTGTTACTTATGACACTCACATGCTCAGAACCCCTCTATTATGGTCTTATGTATTGTGCGTTGAGTGGTCCTTTTGTGCATTCAGTAGCGGCTTTTGTCTACAAACATTTTCAGTCCCAAAACTGTAGTTTCTTTGATTGGCATCATACAATTAAGCTCATCTTGTATTTGGCATGTCTTCTAAGCATTAATTGTTCCTCCCCGCAGTTAATTAAGAAAGGCCCAACAGTTTACCACATGTGCCCCACACTCATCATGTTTACTAATCACACACACTCCCCAAACTCAACAGTGACCCTAAGGACATGTGCATGGGGTTCAGCCATCTCTACTCTACCCACATATTATGCTTTAGACACAAATATAATAGAGTGTACAATGATTTTGTCTTGTTTTATATGAATAGAAAGACTAATGCCAATAATCTACTATTTTTTTTTTTTTTTTTACAGCCTCCTGTGGTTACTCGTTATGCAGTCATCGGGAGCCACTTGTTTCACTCCAACCTTTCCATGTTATACCATAGTGTGTTCTTTAAGATGTGCAAGGCTCATGGCATAGGATTTAACATGAAGGTAAAGATTCAACATTCACTTGTTTCGCCTTGATATCATCTTTATGTCTTGTTTGTCTAATAATATTTAAAGGGTAACTCCAAGGATGTTACACCTCAAATTGGGGATAAAAAATTTTAATGTATATAGCGTTTTATACAGTCTGATAAATTGCATGAGTGATGTTACTTGAGTCAGCGTCAGATGAAAGCTACAAGTTTGAAAATAAAAAAATGTGGTGGTGTAAGAAACAAACTCACCAGACCTCTGTAGCCACTTCTTATCTCTGCTTGAGGCTACGTTAGCTGCTACTAGCACGACACACCCAAATTTCCCACCAAAACATGCATCGCGGGTGATGTTGGCACCGTGTTTTGGCAGGGAGGATGATACTTCTGGTTCTGCTGCGTTGATTTAGATTTTTTTTTTTTTTTTTTAGTCCAGCAGTGCTATAGGAGTGCAATGCTGTATCAGTTGAGTGCTTTCTTAATCTACAGTATGTGATGATGGAGTTCTTCTTTTGACTGTGTTTGTTGCTCTTAAATTTCAGAGAAAGCAAGGCACGGTTTTTGCTCTTTATGACAGCAGCGAGCGATGCAGTATTGGAATGATGTAAGTGTTAAAATTCACCTACATAGAACTAATGAAATTTAAAGTTCATTGCAAAGACAAGGAGTTCCAAGCACACTTAGATTTGCTTCACCCCTCTCGGTTCAAATAGACAAACAGCAGAGGATTAAGTGGATGAAAGACTTCTGCAGACTGAGAGTAAAGTCAATTCTTCGAGAGGATTAAGATGCCACCTCTGGCTTTGTTAATGTTGTTACAAACTTAAACAGAGGGTTATTTAACATATTTATCACTCAGATCCTTTAGCTTACACAGTGCTGTAACAGTTAAATCAAGCTGCGCTCATCCCCCTAAAGACTGAAGATGTTGTCTGCTGAAAGTTTCATTTAACCATCACCATCAGATGAACAAGGTGATTGTTTCTTAGCAGGCAACATGGGGGACATTAGTAAACTCGTTTGTTTGGGGTGTCGTTAATAGAGCCGTCTCCGAAGATCTCCAGGGAGCTCTCGTGACCTTTGCTCGGAATCTGTCAGTCATTCATCAGGAAATATCAGCCTCTAAAATGCAAGGAGAAACCAATTTTAAGGTACCACGTTAATGACTTAACGATCTCTCCTCATCTATATAATGAAACTTGCATATTCAGTCGAGCCCCGGTCAGGTGGAATGCTTTTGCTGAATGGGTAGTCATTTAATTTCACTTCTTTTATCTTTTGTTCTTTGGAGGGGCTGATCAAGGACATCGAGGATGTGCTGCAGGTGACTGTGCAGAACAAGAGGCGAGTGGTAGAGGATAAACCTGCGACTTAGACAGCTGCTTCACTGATAAACACGCCTTATTCTCACCAAGTCAAGTCGTTATGTTTTTACCAGCTATGATGTCAAATTACTCTGTGAATACATGAACCCTGGAGATGAATTCATCGTGATTAAACACAGATAGGCAAATAAATTCCTGAAAAACAATGTCTGACTTAATTCCTTGAATATAATTACATATTGGAAAGTGGCAGCTATTAAAGACATGCAGTAAACGATGCGCAATTCCAGTGAGGAATCAGAAATTTCATCCATGAAAGTATTCATGCATTCATCACGTTATATAGAGCAGATTTATTTTGTGCAGATTAATCATGCTTGTAGTAAACTACTAGTGTAACATAAATTTAACATGTCTGTGTGCTGCATGGTGTCTTACCCAGAAGTTTACAACATGAGATGACATGTATGAGTGTATTGAATCTTTATTATCTTTATTTCTTCATTAAACAGTATGATAAGAAATACAGTGATTTGTTTATTAGACAATATGTTAACATGTCAGTGTTTTAGCTACTAGTGTCAACATATTTTATTGGTCAGTTTGTAAGAGTTATTTAAATATTACAGATACACTACACAAACCATCCTACATACTGTACACACATGTATACACACTAGCTTGACTTAATATTTTTGCTTTTTGTGGCCCATTTAATATTAAAACTGTTTTTCGATGTTGGTGCTGATCCATAACAGACCATTACTATTTATATATTGTATTTATATTATTTTATTTTATACTATATATTGCTGGGTGGAAAAGAGGAACGTTTTCAGCAGCATTAATTACATTCACACACCCTGATAAACTTATGAAACATTTCTAAACTTCTAAACAATAGCAGCTAGTCTGGAGTCTGTTTCATAGGTTGGTCTGCTACTATCACACGGAACCCGCTAGGTAATATCCGGTGAACAGGTGAGTGCATGTTGGTGAAACATAGGAGTTAATACTGTAATTATATAGAGGAGGAACAACTGCACAGCGCTGCGTTTCCAACCGGATGACTTTAGCAGGCGTACCCAGGTCAGAGCAAACAGCCTGCACGGAGCTGCGGCTTCAGGTCTGATAAGACAAACTGTGTTTGTGTTCAGTGTATCCGGACGTGTAGCTCTTTGTATCTTCGGTGTGTCTCACAAACGGAGAGCTGTCTTGTGTGCATCTAACATTAGCTGCAGAGCTACTCGTATAAACTGTTGTACCGTGAGCTCATTTAAAATGTCAGTGCATTTCAGTGTCTGTGAGTGATCTGCATGCAGTCGAGCAGCTGCAGACGCTCAGCTCTCCGCTCCCTGCATATTAAGTTATGAAGGAGTTTCTGAGGAAGGTGCACAGCATCTTCGTGAATGTCGCCCTGTTTCCGAGCACGTTTGGCAGGACAGCGCCGAGGCCGGCTGCCTCCGAGGTGCTGACCTGCCACCTGCTGCAGCGTAAACTCCCTCCGTGGACTTCATACTGTGTCCGCTACAGCTCCGTCCACAATGACCAGTTTGGACTGTCTAACTTTAACTGGAGGGTCCAGGGATCCAACTATCAAATACTGAGGACAGGCTGCTTCCCCTTTATAAAATATCACTGTACCAAAGCACCTCAACAGAACATGGACTTTGAGGACAGGTTTTTCTCCATGTTGAAAGTTATTAATCTGGGTCAGTACATTCATTTAATGCTCTACCTCATCCCTACAGATACATATAATTATTCTAGTGTGATTTTAAACATTCACCACATAATCACTGTGTACCCTTATTGCAGGCATCCCTTGTCTGGCTTATGGCATTGGCTGCTGGATGGTGGTGGGAGCTGCAGAAACGGTGCAGACAAGTGTCGGACCCGTCACGGTTTATTTCGCCTACAAAGAAGACGAAGGCGCGCAGTACTAAGCCGCGAGAAAACACAATATCGAATGTGTTCTCAAGGAACTGTTGATTGCCAAGCTGCTGTATTTACAACAGTTCCCAAGGTGATGTTCTGGTGGACCTATCGACAAAAGTGCCATCTTGTGTCATTAGGGCTCCCATTGTTTGACTGCACAGGTTCATTTGTGTTTAATTATTTAAGATTTAAAAGTTGCAATGGAGGAGTCAGTTATGCATGTTATTACACTGACATACTATACTGACGGTGTTTATTCGGAAAGCTAACTTTCCATTAAAATTTAATGGAAAGTTTAGGATTTCTCGAAGAATAGACTAGTTGACACTGCTCCTTTTCCTGGATGTCTTCACAGTGGTGTCCGTGACCGGCGTGTCAGCCTCACTGTAAAAGTATACATTTACAACAAAAAATCAATAAAAGTGCACAAAATGAACTTGCACCGTTTGTTTTTATGCCACAAGAACTTCACACCATCGTTGGTCAACGACAGCCGGCTCCTCAAGATGAACTCTTGAAATGATGTGATGGTAAATAAGACTTTTCTTCGGTGCTCACGTCTTTAGAACTATAAATAATTAATGCAAGTGATATCAAGTGGTATAATTTATTTGATGCCACCGCGTGTTTAGCTTCATTTTGTCTGACAAATGCAGAATTTTAAATAACCTTGGCTCATTTGTTTAAAGGTAAATTAGTGGTCACTCTCCATGCAACAGCTAGTCAATAGTGTTAGAGAAAAACCAGTGACAAGACAGGTCTGATAAAATAGGTTTTAATTACCAAAGTGTGGCCTTTGTATAGAGACATCTACACCCCTTCCTTCAGGCTCTCTCCTGCCTTTGATTTCTGGTAATGTGCTTTGCTGACAGGGCACACTTACCTCTGCTGCAGAGTCCTGCTCCCTCTGAGAGGCAGGTTGACAAACTGCCATATTGATTTCTTCACCCCCTCAGCATCTCCTACTAATAGCATTTATCAGGGACCTCAATTTTCTGGCCATGGCCTCTTCATTTTTAGCAACAATGAAAGCAAACAAATAATTTCTTGTTCTACATGTAAATCAATGCACCTTTTGACCTCTGCACTTGAAGGCAACGATATCAGCCCTGCATGCTGTTCATGATGTACAGCCACTTCATGCGTTCGTATGGTTTGTAAAACCTGCCTGTCCTTAAAAAAAAAAAAAGTACCGGATAGCTGAATTTAATACAAAAAATATCAGACATTGTTAAATGTGTCTTAAGATGAGAGTCTACATTCATTTGTAGGCCTAACTAACACCCCATCATCACCACTTTCCCCCCCAAAAATAAGAAGAACTGCCTTGTTTTGCTGAAGCAAGCATGCAGTGAGACATTGAAGGCATATTTAAGATGGATATACATTAATTTTCACAACCACATTTCAAAGAATACCATCTTAAATTGCAACGTTTAATACCCAAAGGTCAAAAGGTAACACACATATGCAGATCTTCAGCGTAAAGTTGAAGCTGTTCACTTCATGCTCTCTGAGGAATAAATTGAACATAAAATATCATTTCAAAGGTCTTCTGTCTTAGATTTCTTTTTATTTTAAACAATGTAACTTTCTAACAGTGTATAAATTTCTAAACCCGGTGCAGAATTCATGCGTAAAATCCTCTTACACAGTGCGATGACACCACACTATCTGTTAATCATACTAATTGCCTTGAACAAGGAACATTTAGACACACTTATGGAAATCTGATCCATGGTATCAGGCTGCACTTAAATCCCCCTCCTTTCATTTCCAACCTTTCATCAGGACTGAAAGTGTGCATGGGGAATGCTCAGGCAACCATGTCTTAATTACTCATTGACCCTTTGACCCACGAGCTGCATTGATACCACTGTACGGCCAGACACAATCGCAGGGCATTGCAACTGACTGCAGCTTTGTGCGCGGCTATTACACAACGATGCGAGTCAGTGAAATCTAAACTGTGGAGCATGTGAGCATGTACATTGTATTCATTTTCAGGGCTTCACCTTTGAGTCACTCTAAACTGCAGGGGAGGGCACCCCGTCCAGCTTGGGCAGAGGCTTAGCATTACACATGGAACCTCAGTCACCGCCGGTGCAGGTCTAGAGTATCTGGACTGCAAATGAGCTGCTGTAAATTAACAAAATATATCAGCATTTGGTGCACGATTGATGCCTTTTAATAGCCGTGGTAGTCTTGTCCTATATTGAAGTGTCTAAATTACCCAACACACATCTAATGTGGTAATGAACAAAGAATTAATGCCTGTTTGGCGAGTTTAATTGCATGCTGAAGCTGGTAATAAGTTTTGTCAAGGTGAAATCTTTAAATACTTGTACTGTTTAGAATTTAGGTAAGTAAAGCAAAACAAGTGCTGAAATTGAGTGTAGTGTTGCTGTAAATTGTTAATGTTCAACAGTGAAATTGCTAATCAACTCGCAGAGACTTGTAATTATCTTCTAATTAGCTAATAAGTTCTCTTCAGTGCCCCCTCAAAAAAATAAATAAAAAAAATAAAAAATAGTAACAAACCATGTTCATCTCCTTGAAAGAGTTGATGCAGCCGATTCTTAAATCAATTATTTAGCAGGAAAGTCACACCAGTTTTTTTTTTCTCTGTCATATAGATATATGGCTTGGCAGAAACAATTATTGTGTGAACAACCCCTGCAGCTAATGCTGGCGAGGTTATCATTATTAAGCCTCTGGATCGGCCACCAGCACCGTCTCCGCGCTTGCTCCACGAGCAGCGGGGGGAACCGGAGCCATCACTCAGATCACTTTAAGGATCACGCCGGAATTACATCTTAATGCAGAGGTGTCAGCCAACATTGTCACAATATTCACTATGAAATGGCACTTTTTGAATTATAATGTGACAACTGAAACATAGAGCTCATTATTTTCCAACTAGGAAACCTATCTGGGTGCAGACACGTGCACGCCGAAAGATTAATACTTAAGTAACACTTAAGAAATGTAGTTTTTTGTTAATGCTAAAATATTTCTTCAGTAGTTAATTGCTGACCTCTTGTCATTGACACTTGAATCACTACCTTTTCTTTTTCCTTTGGAGGGGGGGGCATAGCGTACTGAAGCCATTAAAAATCTATTATGGTGTATTTCTTCACCCAAGGGATGACAAAGGGCACCATAATTCTTTTCTTTACATCCTCCTTCCTTCTTTATCTTTATGATGCCTTGTGTATACATGTGTGTTGGTGTGTGTGTGTGTTTGTGTGTAGGGGGAAGGGAGACTATTGAAACTCTTGGCCTGCTGTGCCAATCAGTGTTGCCAAAGCTACAGTCGGTGGGTGGCTGAAATGTCTGTCAGTCATCCATTCTGCCTTTTCTGGTTCGCAACCACTCCCCAGCTGACATTAGGGCTGAGCTGCAGTGAATACAATTCTGGACAATTTTCTAAAGGTTCCTTACGGTCTATGTTATGATAAACATGCTAATTTTGTATTCTTAGGGTGGATTATATAGTTTAATACATCATTGTCATCGTCTTCTATTGTGTTTAGTTGATGCCCTCAAGCTTGTGCGCTGAACTTTATACTCGAATCCTGCTTTTCTTTCAGTTCAAGTTGATTATTGTTTTGTTGTTCTTTCTTGTCGACGACGTGGCATCATGTTCACTTCATTCATACTTAATGCTTACTCTGTTGACATTAAGAGAGTAATGGATTTTAATAGTTTTTCCACGACTTATCCGGAGAGTTAAATGAACTATCCATTTTTATTATATATTATGCAGTATTTAAAGTTTCAGCTCATTAAAAAACAGACGCCCTCCACACCCCCCAGGCTGTCTTTTACCCCCCACCAGCATGCAGTCAGGCTCCTCTAGCCACGGGCTCTGCTTGATCTGTTTTTTTTTTTCCGAAGTCAAAATTGAAATATTCAGAAATATTTATTTATTTGCTTATGCCTTTTTATTTCACCAACAAACAGCCTAATGTCTTTGTAGCTTAAACAAGCGGCTTCAGCGGGTCTGAGAAATGCATGGATTTTGTTTGAATGGTATAATTTGCTGCATTGTACATATGTTTTATCATTCGGTTCAAGACAAAAATATCTTCTAGAAAAATACTGCATGTAGCTTAATTTTGCACCAGAAAAGGCCCCTTGTGTCGTTTGATTGCCCCGCTTCTTACTTGCACAATAAGCAGCAACCTACACAGCAACTCAATGCTAGACTGGGGATTTACATTAAATACACTGATACTGATGCTGCATACAAACATAGAAATGGAATAAATCAATTTTGTTCTGAGAAATGCTTCACATACTTTTTGATGCAGCGTGATCTCCAATCTTTCTGCAAATGAGCTGCAGTCCCTTGTAATGGTTTCTGCTCCTCGTGGGAGGCCGGTGTCTCAGAAAAGCTGCTGATTGAGGGAGAAATGTAATACAGGTGTAAAGCAGACTTGATAGGGGTCTTACACGAGGGTTATGCATTTTAACAGTGATATACATACTGTTACATATTTATCAAAGAATATGGAATTTGCTGGCTTGACTCTTTCTGGCCTGCAGAGACTTGTAAGTTTCTGCTGGAGTGTTGTTAATTCTGGCAGAGAGGGTGGCTATTATGTTGAATTAATAGGAATTAAGGGTTTAAATTGGTTAAGTAAGCACTTCATTAATCGTGAGTGGATTGCTGCGTGAGAGGTTTATAGGTGGTGTACTTAGATGAGAGAAAAAAGAGTGAGTTCTGAATTAAAAAGCTGGTTGGTGCTCAGCGGATGTAGGCAACAAATCCCGGATAAACTATTTCACGTAGATCGACCGAAAATAAAAACTATTTCGATGCGTGATTAAACATTTCATCGTTTAAAAAGCAAAAATAGTGCTGCAGATTCTCAGGTTTCAGCTTCTTCAGTGGGAGAATTTGCTTGTTTCTTTGTTCTGTCTTCAGTAGATTGAACACTTTTAGACTTCTGATCAGCTAAAACATGACATTTGAAGACACCGTCAGAGAAATCTGGGAATTTATTAGCGTAATTGATCTATTTTATGGCACAACTTTGGTGTGCATATTATGTATTTAAGCCAATTCTAGCACCTAAAGGTTCTTTGAGAGTCCTTGCTGACTCCATATCTACAGTATAACTTGCTGATTGTGCATTGTACGTACTGTCCTGAGGGTCTTTTCTATACATATTCTATTTTTTTTTTTTTTTTTTACTGCAAGACACAAATAAACCAACAATTTAGGGATTTAATTTAATTAAAGGCTTCTTTTGAATGCTGACACCTTTAAGCCATGTGTGATTGTTCGATAGTGTAATCTTTGGCCCTCAGTGCGGACATGGCGTGAGCTGCTGTAAGTGAAGTTATGGCGCGGGTCAGTTGGAAGCGTCTGCTTTACTTGATGTGGCTCCCCCAGCAGAGGTGGACTAATTGAGGTGTGTTTTTATCTGGGCTTGCTAATGATGATGAGGGTGCAGGAGAAGTAGACTGTCCCCTTAGGCTGAAGAATAGCATGACTTAGCCAACCTTCTGTACTTATTGTCCAACAAAGGGGGAATTCACTTAATGCAGTGCTTCAGAAAAGTGGATAATTGTGGCCACAATCAATAAAGTAACAGAGCGGAAAATGAACGGTGTGTGCAGTGTAGCTGTGTTGTAGATATTTGACGGAAATCGAAAGGAGCAAGGTTCTTGTTTTTGTATTTGTTTCAGCCAAGTCATCAGACGGGAAGTCGATGGCGGTTTATGCACACAACACGTATGCAAGCAGGTAAAGCTATACGTGTTTACTTTGTGCATGTGTGGCTGTGAGCATAAGTGTGCTTGTGTTTGTGTGTTTGCATGTGTTTGTAGATATATATATATGATGGAGGGGGTAGGTTTGGTTGGATGAGCCACATTGTTCCTGTGCGGCCTAGTGACATCGCTGGAGGGCAGAGAGGGATGGAACCTGAGAGGGGTGACAGTGATAAATAGCCCTTTTAATAACAGCTGCCCCACTTGGCCAGCTAGTCCCAGTCAGTGTCCTCTGTGTATTTATGCCTATGTTTATTTATGCATCCATAGCATGCAGGAAATCACCACCGCAGGGGTACAATCATTCTTTTTTTTTTTTTTTTTTTTTTTTGGTGTGTGTGGTGGGGGTGTTGCGTTGGTTTAACTTTGGGAGGAGGTAAGCTATAGCTCGTCTTAAAGATATTCATTTAACCCTCAGGTTGATCTGTCGGTATGTCCGCGTTGAAATATACATATATTCGTGTCTGAGAGCCGAGTCTCACCACGATACATAAAGCACAAACAAAAGGATCTGAAAGTACAAACAAAGGAAGGATCATACTTTAATGTGTTAATGTCACACTTTTGGGATCTCGCTCCAGTGGTAGCGATGGCCTTGACATCCACAGAGATGAAGACAGACATGGAATTTGTATATTTATTAGCAAATCCTACAAATGTTTTTCTCCAGTCACTGAAGGCCGATTCATGTTTCTAAATGCCATTTTCTTAAGGATCTGGATGTGCTATTACTTTGTACTATAATGGCTTGTCTGCCGCTCCATACAGCCTTCAGTCTGCATGGCTTTTAAATTTTTTTGGCTCATTGTTGCTGTATGACTGAAGTCAAAACCCTTTTGTCTGCTGAAATATGACCTCAGGCCCAGGTCTGTGAATAGGGAGAGGGGAGGCTGTAGATCAGAAGTGTCAAAGCTTCTTCCCGGAGGGCGATGCCGGCGCTGTTCTCACTCAAACCAGTTCCCTCCCTTTAATTGGTTCAATTAGTTAAGTATCCATATACATTATCGTGTATGCATTTTTCATGACTCCTCTTAACGCTCTGTTTAAACAGAACAACTTCCGGCTATGATTTGCCATTTGGATGAATGTCAAGGAGACTAAATGATTGCGCTAATTGAGTAATTAAAAGCAGATGTTGGAGCAAGAGCCAACAGCATACACTTTAAACACTTTGCCCTCCAGAAAACCTACAGTGTTTTTGACACCCCTGTTATGTATGGTTATCCCAGAGGTGCCTCTGTAATAGTTACAGTTTCACCCTTGTGATTATTCAGTTGAAGTCTTTGCTATTGAACCAAAATGGTGTTTTTATGCTATTTTGACCATGGGAAATGGTCTGGAAAAGAAAAGCCCATCATGCTGCCTAATGGCCAGACTCAGTGGTGCACAGATTCAACACAAGCTCTAGACAGGCAAAGCACGATATATCCACACTCGCCCTATCACTCTTACCTCCCGCTGTCCTCTGGTGGGACACTAGTGGCCTGTACGAGACTCTTTTGAGGGAGATGATGTTATGTGGAAGGTAATTAACATTGGAAATGTGCCAGTAATGGGAATCAGTGTGCCATCAAATCGCAAAGGAACAGAGTGTATTTCCATGGTTTTGACAGCTGTGGTGATTGGAGCATTGCTGGAAGGCTTTACAAAGTGCAGATCAATAAGTAACAATTTTCCTATTAAAGAAAAATTACTTGGACATTGCACTAAGATAGCTCGTGGCTCTTTTACTTCACACCAGCGATGGAGGAAAGGTCTCTTGGTGAAGGACTGTTTGTGTAATTTTGTCTTCACTGAGGTGTTATTTGCTTTTCTGAGGCTGGGATTCTGGACCCCCCAACCCCGGATCCCAATGGGACAAAGAAACTCGAAACTGGTTCCCATCAAATTTATTAAAATGAGTAGTCTTTACATACTTTTTTATGTCCGCTGAATATTATGATATCAAATATTGTACCTGGTTTTAATTTTTGTTTTTCTAAATATTTAGATTTTTTTATTATTATTTTTATTTATTTTTTTTAATTATTAGACCTGAAACAATATATTTGGCAACAACTAAACATCAACTAAAATATGCCAAATATACACTGGTTACAATTCCTTAAATGTAAGGATTCGATCTTTGTCTTTTGGACAATCAGTCAAAACAAGAAATTGAAAGACTTCACCTATCAGAACTTGTAATGTGCTTATCAGCTGATTAAGCAATAATAAAATATATAAATAATAAATCTAATAATATCTAATCCAATAAATCTTGTTACAGTCCTTCTGATTATTAATTGCATATTAATTCCATTATAAATGACCCCAAACACGGTGATAACCTGGCCTGTAAGTGTTGACTATCTACAAATTTAAATATTAGTCATCCATAACAGTTTTGTTTTGTTTTTTCTTTTCTAGAGCTTTTTTTCTGGTAACTTCATATTTTTTTGGAAAGCTTTTTGTCTTTTTGACTAAATAAATAATGTAATCACACATTTCCCCCAAAGCCCGGTAATATTGGGGACTTCATCAGGGACTTCTGACACTGGACACTGCATTGGCTGATTTTCAGTTGAACCTCTGTCGTCCCAATTCCCCAAATTTCACCTGTAAATAATATACATCATACAGAGGAGGTGAGCTTTGCCTCCTTTAATACTAAATGTAGTCAGGATATTCAAAAGCAGTGGAGAGAGTTGATGACAAATCTTATTTTAATAAATCTCTAGGCCACTAGCGTGGCTAATGAACTTGGTAATTACTCATCACTGGTTGGAAGAGTTTAGCCGGGGTGAGATGAAAGCGGTGGCTGCTGGGAGCCACAGGAATGGCACAACAGGCAACAATCAACACAGTGTCTGCACAACAATCAATCAAAACTGTCAGGCCCTTAACAGTCAGAGTAATTTGCTGGTGTTTTTCAGAAATGAGTACACCTTGTAAAATGTAGCTAAGATCACTTTCCCAAACACCTTGAAGCACAATATTTTTAAACCAATGAGATTTGTGTCGTATGATTTATCACACTGCTCTTGGAAGAATTATTATTTTTAGCTAACTGTTTCATGAGCTCAAATTACCCCACTCAAGCCTGAAGTCACTTCCTCTTACACCATAATGTACTGTGTGTGGTTGAAGCATTTCTTTGTTGTTGTTTTTTTTGTCTCGCCGTTACAGCTCAGCAGTTTCTGCTGTTTGTTTTTCACTTTAATGTCAGTCACACATTTGATGTTAGAGAATACATTTCAGGAGCTCAAGAAGCAAAAAAATATATACAAAACACACAACAAGTATAAAGTGTTTGTGAGTTTATAAAGTAGGGTATATATACATATATGTTAAGTCATATTATCTGTCTTATCGCACACTATTAAGCATTTCAATATGAATTGTCAAGCATTTAAATATGAATTGTCGTGTTTTACTGAACATCTGTTAAACCACAGTGATATTTAAATACGAGTCAGAGCAGGGTGGTGAGTAACACTGGACTATTCACAGATGCTCCTTTCTGCAGAGCTCTAAATCATGTTTCTTAATTCCCAGAGCCACATCTCAATCATACTCCTTGCTAATTTGAGAGTCACCCTCATTTCATTTTAAACGATTCATTTTTGGCAAATTTGTAAATGGCCCCGATGTGTTCTACAATTTAGTCAATTACTGTTTCAGCCAGCAGGACTCCGGGGACCAGGAACATACATCGCCTGGAGGTACCATCTCAATAATTGTTTCAGAAAAGTTGGGAATGGATTGCTAACGCTCTGTTCCACTTATTGAAATGTCAATTGAAGCCAAGACCCTTTTACTTCTCTTCTCACTCTTTCTCAGTACAGTATAACAGCCTTGCCTTTCTCTCACTGAGTCTGAGTCAAACCATTACTGAAAAGGTAAAAATGAGTTCGATATTTCGTAATATTTAATCTAAAACGTGTGTTTATTCTTGTGTTTCTTACATAGATTACGTACCAGGAGCTCAACAGCATAGTAATTGTTTCTTTGAATGAATCCATGACTTGCAGTTTCGCTGTCATTTGTAAAATAAAAATGTAGCAGATAATTTGAACTCTGCTGTATACTGAAATTGTAATTAATTACTAATTAGCCGGATGAAAATTAAGAGATGATAATAATCTAAATTAGGTCTTAATGGGCACTAATTAAGAGGAGAATCCTTCTTTATGGAACCAAACACTGTGACCTATAGACCCCAATTAATGAAGTTATTATTAGCCATTTCCTTGCGTTTGGTGGATCTGGATCTCCTTCAGTTGAACGCAAAATATCTTGCAAAACTCTGGAAAAAAACGTACTTCTGTTTGGTTTGCCACCAGGTCCCTCACCCACCCTCTGAGCCAATTAACCTGCGATGAGCCTGTTGGTAGAACGCTGATTAATTAGAGCAGGGAAAGGGATCGACACACGATGCTGTTGAGGAGTTAGTACTGAGCCTGCTATCTGTTAGCTCCGTTCCCCAACGTGTGCACCAGAGCACAAGGACCCTGCACGGTGTACATGTCCGCGTGGAGTCATCTCGGAGCGCGGCGCGGGGTCACGCTTTGAAACATCAATCAGGACGGCAGCTTTAAACAAACTTTCTTCCACTGTGTGTATTACAGTCATTGTTAATAATAGAGAATAAACAGTATGTCTACACTGCGGGTCAGCTGCGTGTCTGTTCTGATTACTGGACGGGTAATTCTGTACTTCTGTGTCTAAGACCTTCAGCTCTATTCTATAATTAACTTTTGCCTGCGCCCATCAGGTTCCATTCCACACTTGATGTGTCCATAGTGACTGTTACATGCAACCAGCTTGCCATTCAGTATGTATTAAGCTGTCAGAGTGGGCTGCTCTCCCAAGCCGCCTGTCTTCACTGAACAACCCAGCCTATTAACTCCTATTGACTGTGACACACATGTCCCTCCAAAATGAGCGGTTCCGTATTGATTTTTCCTGAGAGCTGCTCACTTCCCCCTTTCATGCCGCCAAGGGTGAGATCTTTATCCTGACTGATTGTATATGTTCATCGTACCAGAGTACTGTTGTGCAATTGCCATTTCAGACCCTCTCCTGCTCACCCCCTCCTCCTATGTACCCTGGCTACTTGTACGCGGTCTCAATGAGACAATTAGAAGGCCTGACTCCCCTGTGTCTCCTGTAACACAGCGGTCAGATGGAGCTGAAGACCTTCCACGTGGCCCATAGTTTCCCTCCAGCTTTAATACACCGCACAACATAAGACATAAGACATGACAGCCAGCTCCTCTCCCACCCACTAACACTGCTGCCTCCCAATCAATGGACCTGAATGGACGAGTGCCATATCCTCTCAGTGACACTCTTTCTAACCGCTTCAGCCAAAATGAACTCTGACAGCTTGTATCGACGTCATATCAAGCTCCACCATTGAGAGAAAAATGATTATCTGCTGGTGAAATCAGTTATTGACATGTTGTGGAATAGCCTCCCCTCCCAGAGGGATTTATTGATACAGTTTATGGTATATAAATATTTATCTAATATGTCTCTGAAATAGATTTGTCTAGTTTAGGTATACAGTCCTTGTGTCTGGTCTGGTCTATGGTTAGCCCATGGAGGGCTATCAACGCCTCGCTCTCCCTCCCCTGCCACTCAACCATGACTCTGCCTTTCCTTCTCGTTGGATACTGTTTTTACAGGCAGCATGAAATTGCTTTGGCTGTTGCAACTCCGTCTTGAAGTCAATAGTAAAACATGTTGTAATTACATTTTATTGCCTCTCACTCTAGAAAATCAAAATGGCTTTACTGCAGCCATCATATTGTAAATGCATGTAGACGTGCTACGTGTCACGCCATCAGTGGAGGAGGTACTCAGACCCTTTACACGAATAAAACTAGAAACACCTTAATGAAATGTTACTACAGTGAAGAAATGTAGTTCGGTTTTTACTTAAAGCTCCATGTGATGACTTTTTCATAGTGAAATGTTATCTTTTCATTTTTGCCAGTGTTGTGGCATATTACTACAGGATATAATGAAGCATAGAGCCTGCCATGAATCTAAAGCAGTGATAAATTGCGGCTTGAAAATAGGGTGCTTCGAAATCCACCCAAATATGCAGCTACAGTTGGGTGCAACTGCACACACAGTCTATCTACATCTGTGGCTTTGCATGGCTATGTTTTATAGTGTTTGTATTGGAAATGTGTGACAGCAAACAGAGTAATATTACATGTACCAGTGCATAAGAACTGATCAGATGCAGTGTTGGTAAAAGACAAAAAAAATCTCACTATGTCTGTAGAGTACAGCCAATGTTATACTTCTGTTTTAATCAACATATAGCCACAGAAATAAGACAGTTTTACATTGCTGGTCATAAACGATCATTTGGATTATGGATAACTTGGCAATTTTCCCATCAGATTTGCACGTCGTCAACACATTGAAATATTTGAAGATAAAAACCAACAATGCAAATGTACTTTGTCACTTTATCAGTCATACAATTGACAAATTATACAAGTCATGCAAATGTAGCCATTGAATGGTGGAAAACGGTGCACTCTCCCTTCATATGCTGAAAAAGTACAATGAAGTACAAAAGTACAGCATGCATTTTGGTGCTTTTTATTAACAAGCCAACAGACTTTATGCTTTTCTTATAAATCAGCTTTTAACCAGAGTTGTTTGACCGGAGACTTTTAAACTCACCATGAGCTCAGTTTTTATCCTCTGTCTCTGTTTCACAGTATTCTTCTTGTCCAGCGGTGCCAGTACAAGGAGCCTTGTTTTCCAGCTTAAAATCACATGAAACAACTCTAACCAAACAAATGTGTCAATAAATTGTCCATTAGCTTTCTCCTCTCTGGTATTATATGGTTTTATTGTACAGAGAATGTTATATTGATCCTGAGCGTAACCTTTCGTTGAGATGAACTTGAGGTGACCTGCTCTACTGCTTGGATGTTTGGAGGTGGGGAGATATGTCCTTGGTCTTTCAATCATACACCTTTGCAGTGTTTTTTTTCTAAGCTGCATCCTGTTTCCGTAACAGTTGATGCACATGAATGGGTTGCAGGGTCAGTAATTTAAAAGGCAAACTAAGAAGCAGAAAATTTGCTTTCTTTCTGATGTTGTGTAGGAAACACATGACAGGCAGTGTTATTGTATGATATTGATTTTTGCAGACGAGCACATGGCACACTGACTTTTTCTCCTTCATGATGCACGACTGTGGCCTCGTGAACATGACAGGCAGTCTCAGGTCAAATACCTCTGTCTCCCATCCTCTGCTGTGTCTCTATTACAGTCAGTTGGCTCTTTGGCTGACTTATTGACCAGCTCTTATGCTCGTTACTCAACTGAGGAGTAGTTTGCTGTGATTGATACCATGACTACTCTAAGACCTCTCTTAGCCCCCCCCCCCCCCCCCCCCTCTCTTCTCTCCAAATCCTATCTGCGGGTTTTAAAGCCATGAGTGGGTTTCATTAATGGTCTCTCCTGTTTATGACACCATAATTAGAGTTGAGGAAAGGCACCTAACTACCACGGTTCCACCATACTGAGAAAGTCAATAATGCAAGCCCAACAACTTCTCACACAATAGAGCCCCGTGGAAAATCTATATGCTCTGCTGCTCTATAGCTTTATGGTGCTGTTTTAGAAGAAGCAACCTGATTTGTTAGTGTTTTGTCTTCCACTTTTAACTAATCCCACAAAATTGATTATTAACACCGGCAATATCATTTAGTCTCCAGCAGCCTCCGCGGAATGGATGTTGTGTGGGACGAATCCTCTGCACGCAGCCGGCGCGCGCGACACCGTGTTCAGCATCGCGTGCGAGGCCGAGCCTTGTGGCCATTTACCTGCTTTATAATTTGTTTTGTGCTCCACCTCATGTACATGCAGCGACTCCTGTAAAAACCCAACCAGGCTGACCGCTACGCCTGGGTTATTTGTGTGGAGCAGGTCATGGGGGATATTACATTAGATTGCTTTCCCAGAAAATAATTCTGCCATGTGGTCTATTGGGCTTTTTTTTCTGTGTATCTGTCAGGCGGGATCGTATGCAGTTACACAGAGAAAGAGAACAGTTTGAATACACACAAATACACCCTGTTTTTTTTTTACTCACCCATCTGTCTTTTTAATTAAAACAACAGCAAAAAACAGCTAAGGGAGCACTAGTGCTTGCAAAAGAATATGCATTGTTACAGGGTGCAACTTAGATGATGAAAGAAAAATGTTCCTTTATTTCAAAAGCTGGTTTCAAATGAACGTTTTAACCATGTTAACGTAAATTCAAGCATTCAGGAACTACACTGCCACTTAAAAATAATTTCCCAGTGTGGCACTTGTGTCAAGCTCTTGATGTTTGTTCTCTGCTGTCTCTTGTCTCTCTCACAGTTTTGTGTGTGAGAAACAGCTTTTAGAGGTGGTGTTGAACAGAACAGTGCATATGAGCTTTAAATGCTCGCCAGATGGTGTTCCTGTCAACTGAAGACAAGTCAGGTTTTATTTATTTATACCCCAATATTGCAAAGTATGCCCCAAAGGGTTACACAAAAGAAAAAGATGAAAAAAAGTTGGAACTAAAATAAGATTCTGTTCTTGATGCCGCAGAGCTATTTGTAACAGAGCCTCTTGTTCTCACTGGGGTCACAACTATCATCTGATGGGTGCTTCAGAAAGCACCATGAATAGTTGATGTTGTTCACTGTGGCCCAGACTTGAATGTAAATAAGATGCAGGTGACCGGTACACCGTTTCAAGGATTAGGCTCACTACAGCTCTGTTTCACGTGGCTTTGCTATTTGCACATCTCTTATACAGTAGACCCGAGACGCAAGATGGCTGCGTTCAGACCAACAGCAGTCCTGTGAGGAAAACATGCAGCCCTCTCGTTCAGTTGGATGAAGCCAGTCTGTTGATGCAGTGTGATGCCAACGCAGAGAGCTCTGGCAAAACAATGTAGGGTCGTGTGGCACAAAAGTTGAACCAGGCTCAACTTTTGCTGCAACATGACGCTGCCTGGCAAGGCACCATGCTGGCCAGTCAGATACATGCAAGTGTACATTCCTGCTAGATTAACTGGTAATATAAGTGCCATATTTTTACTTTTTTCACATCTAAGAAGGATTCAAACTCACAGATCTTTTACTAAAACTGGACTTCCTTGATCAAAATTCAGGTTTCAAGCAACATGCGACATACAAAATGGGACTGACTATTGTTTTAATAGTCCGTCTCATAAAAAAACACTAAAATCTGAAAAATGTCCCCCTGGACCAAAAACTTGTTTGTCCAAGAACCCGTTATCCCGAAAACAAATGCCCATAGCTCCGAAGGTCGATTGTTCCAGATACTAAGCTGGCATCACACCAAAGCGTGTAATGCACACGCCAGTCCACATGTACTTTCCATGGCTATTCATTTCAAATTGTGACATTGACATGGTGTCCTCTAGTTTGGCCAACTTAGCAATAAAACAGTAAATGCAACATCCAATTAGACTTTAAAATTGATGCTCACTGAGAACATTTAAAGTTTGGTTAGGTTTAGGCAAACACTGTACTATGAACTGAAGGGGGAGAGTGTTTTCAGAGCAATGGGCTGTCGGACAAATGGGAATTTTTTTAGCATATTGGTGTTTCAGAATAATGAGCCATCGGAACAATGGCAAGACACTGTTTTTATGCAGGGCTGGTAAGAGTCCACAGCCATGATAATGACTCTGAGAGGCTGTAAAATTATTATCAGGGAACACTTTTTTCAAACATTGGGCCAGGAGACCAAAAAGTTAATTTTGCACTCTGGTTAGCAAGCTAATATGCTAATAATGACAATGCTAATGCATGGTGATGTTTATCATGTAGTGTTTAGCATTTATTTTCTCCATCACAGTTTAGCATGTCGCCATGCTAACATTTGCTAATGAGCACTAAACACAAAGTTCAGCTGAGGCTGATGGCGCTAGAGTAAAAATCAGGTAATCAAAGTTAGTAGATTCTTCCTCTGGGGACTACAAACGTCTACACAAAATTTAATTTGCAATCCATCCAATGTTTGCTGGGATATTTCAGTCCAGATGGATCAACATGTTTTGTCCCCAGAGGACTTCAAGCAACCCAAGGAGCGGTTACTTTTTATATATAATAATATGTTTAAGCTCATAGGTAAGAGTCATGTTGCAATATGAGAGTAATGTTAATGAGGCCAGTAAAATGTTGCGATGACAGCAGTCTAATGACTTCCATGACAGTATACAGGCACTTGTGTAATCACAACTAAATGTCAGACACCATAAGGCATGGTGCATAATAGCTCCAGATTGATATCTTCCTCTTGCTTTAATTAAGAAATGCAGTTTTTGCTTAAAAGGTATTGATTGTGGTTTAAAGGAAGAGCGAGCCATCAAAGTAAAAAGTGAAGCGAGGACCCTGGAGTCATAACAGACTGAACAGTTGTGTGAGGACGGATTTGCTCTGAGAAACAAAAGACAGGCACCACAAGCTGGTTGGATGCATCGCTGTATCTCACATGAGATAAGGATAGAGGTTTTAAGTAAGCGCCGTAGCCGTCAGGGTTGAGTTGATTATCAATTATGATAGTTACCAGTGAGGTGAGGACGTCGGGCTATTAATCAAAGCAGTCTGTCAGCTACCTGTGAAGCATTTTTCTGAGTAACTGAATCCCCCAGAGTGAGGTGCGTCACTCACTTTGCCGGGCGGGAGATGAACCGGTGCAGGTAGCAAGACAGCGAATAGTTATATATCATGAATAAACTAGGCCTCTGAGAGCAGAGCGACAGGCTTAGCTACACAGAGCTGAGAGGGATGCCGGGATGGGACGTTTCCCCCCGGAGACCTCACACCCTCTGGCTGGCCTTCCAAGGAGATTAAATGTTATCTGCTTGGGATCCAACATGTGCTTGTGTAAACGTAAACCAAACTTGGCTCATATCAGTTCACCCATGACTGGAAACCTAACCTCTGTGACTGAATGAACCAGTATCATAATTAAATCATCAGCGCTTCGCTTTTACTGTGCCTGCAACCCTAACCACAGCAGGAGAGGGGTAAGAGGAGCGTGGCTCTGCTGGCCAGTGATGACAGCGAAACCAAGAGCTGGGAGCCTCTCTGAATGGTCTAGCATGGCAGGAACTGGTGGGGCACCAGTCACCCACCTAACACCCGCTTAGACCTTATCTGGATATCTGTGCTATCACTCTCTTAGTTACTCCTACATTACCCTTACTTACCGCACTCCTTTTAAACATTATTCATTACCTTTGAGAGGGAGGGTGCAAATATAGTTATTAACCTGCAGATTATCTTCACGTTCCTAAACCTATATACGCGTTTATATTCAAGACAGAGAGTGAATCATCTTAAATCCCCAACCTCTAAAAAAAAAACAAAAAAAAAAAAACAGTGCTGCTCCTAGAGTCATGCAGTCATGTCTCCTCTATGTTACCCTAATGCCTAGTGGCTTGTTGCAGCATGTGTGTAATGACTGTGGACCTACCAGAGCTTATCCTGTTGAACAGAGGATATTAAGGGGGGTAGTTACAAAGGCCAGACTTTAATTTGACCTCTGCCTGCCCTCTTCTCTAGTGAGGTGGCTCGGAGAAGCAGGATGGTGGTTTGGGCAGTTGGTGATGAATGACTGTATTTGGTGGGCAGATTGTTATAGTTCCACACTAATTGAGGGGTCAACACAAAGAGCAAATGTGGTAATTGAGTCACTTGACTGTGCCTATAGAGCTTACCACGGCTCTTTTGACCCTGTAGCCTGCCCTGGAGTCGACAACAGAGCACTCTGCTGCCTCTGTTTTTATTGTGCCATTCAAAAGATTATGAATCGCCTGTTTATTAGGTCTTTCGCACAGGTCTAAGGTCTGAGAGGTGTTTATAGATCCACAAGTGTTACAACTCTTTAAAAGCAGTCTGCAGTTCAAGTTTTCTTTGATATTATTGAACTGTGGCATCACTGAGAAGAATATCAGAACATAGTGCTGCATATTATATATCCATTGGATACTAGGCTGTATCATATATTACATATTTGTCTGCTCTAAGCAATGACTAGAAGCCAATCTGTGATTTAATCTTGTCCGGTGGCCTCTAGCTTGGTCACACTTTTCTCCTCTTAACTTCCTCTGCCTTACGTCATTCCTGGTCTCTTCGGCTCTGCCATTATGTCCATAGAGGCTGCTGTGTCCGGTTACATTCCCCGCTTGCCCAGCTCCGGTTATGACACGGCACCCTGTGACTGAAAACCTCCTCTTCTGTGTGGTACAAACACTAACCCCCATTTGAGCTTGAACTTTGAGCTCACAATCCGGGCAGCACGGCTAACAAACTGATGCGCAGCAACCAGAGGACATTAGAGGGAAGACAGAAAACGTTTTCTCCACAAATTTGATCCAGTTTCACTAAAATCAGGTGTGTGACTTAGTAGCGTAAAGTGTTACGCACTTCGTGAGTGGGAATGGCAGGGACACCAATCACCTGATTACAAGTCAGTGTAGCATGAAAATGATTTAAAATCTGTTTTTTAATGGTAGAAAAGTTACACAGTTAATTAATTAATGTCATACTTGGCACCGGTGCCTGATCGTTCTATTCAGTGTCTTTCTTAATAATTTATCACTTTAGTTCCCTCACTCCCCTCTTAACTTATCTGTGTTGTCCATAGAAATATATGCAAATTAAAATAGCAGCAACTAACAATTATTTTCATTATTGATTAAACTGCCACCATCTAATTCTTCATGAATTGTGTATAAAATGTCAGAAAATAGCTAAAATGCTTATCATACTCTCCCAGACTCTCAGCAGCACGTGTAGTATAAAGAAAAACATTATTGTTAGCCAAATGACCCCGATGAAGGCTGCAGGCCCCAAAACATTTGGCATTTTGACTTTTTCTGTCTTGTTTTGTTCCACTAACAGTTTGAAACCTAAGGATGTTTCATCTTTAGTGACATTAAACAGGGAGCAGCAAACACCTGCACTGGAGAAGCTAATTTTGACAATCTATACATTAGTAGTATCTTGTTATGTTCATAATTACCACAATAGTGTCACAGTGGGATACCCAGTTCTGCTTTTAATCTTCAAGATATTTTTTCTGAACCTGAATCTGTGTGATTTTAGCCAAAGCACGTAGTATGCTTTGTGGTGGAGACAGAGCCCTGTGTTATTGGATGAAGTTTAATGGATCTGATGGCCTTTGCATTCACTTTGCTCCTGAAACATGCGCTCAGCTGAGACTTGGGCAGAACACCATCCATTTACACCTAATGGCCGTTGCCTTTGAATGTGGTGAGTTGTGAACAACAGTGTATGTGTGGGTGTGAGTGTGTGAGTGTGTGTGTAAGTGTGCACGTGTGTGAAAAGCTACAAGGACAAATGCATTCTGCATTTAATGAGTGTGGGCCAAAGGGAACCTGGGTAGTTAAAACTGAGAGTTGGCGAGACTATTTTGTCCCTTGTTACCTGACTCTTCTGTTGCACCTTTAAACTGCAACATGCCACTAAACTACTCTGATGGTCTCACAGGACAGATGTAGAGTCTGCAACCCTGTGTGAATGGGATTGATGGACCACATTAAACTCTGAGCTTCATCCTGCTTAAATGCTTTTGCACTCTAAATCTTTCCCTGTGATATCACTGTCGGCAGACCACAGACTGTAGAAGATTTATCTACGAGATTGTCGGGGTGTCATTTGAACTGTATATTTGGATGATATGTGGGTTAACAATCATCGCCGACTTGTGTATCTATTTATTTTATTGAATGCATGGGTGGAAACAAAGATGAGATTTCTTTGTTTACCTCGGCACCTCTCCCAAAGGTCTGTTTAAATGTCCACCATTCTCCGCTAACCCTCCTTACACTTGACTAAGATGTGATTGTTTTAATGCACAAAAATGTTGATGTTGTAATTACCATTTGCACAAACAAGACAGCAGCTTCATTGATATGCTGCCGCTGATAAGGCAAGAGCTTGGCAGCGAGACAATGGCCGAGGCCACTAGGGGCTCGCCAACACCAGGGACACGGGACCGTCCTGCCTCCTCCGTCAATGCAGACGACCAACAAAAGCGGCCTGTCATTCACCGCACACTAGCGTTTTTAATTAATTTTCAGTCAGCTCTCCTCGGAGTGCTTGTGTGGTAATTTGACCCCCAGATCTGCTCATGAATGTAGCTTTCTCCTCAGCCCTGGCTGTCAGAAGGTCAGCATTGCAGACTCCCTGAACAGGAGCCCCCTTTTCTATGCTACCGGACTCAGGAGGCTGTGACCATTGTCCCTAACCAGGACGGTGCATGTGTTTGAGAATATGGATGTGACAGAGGTCAGTAAGGGAAATAGCAATTCAGTTGGACTTGTATAAGAGCATGCTAAACATGATAGACAGTATTGATTCTGGATATCAAGGCTGTGTGTAGTGTCCAGCAGTATGTGGCCTTATTTTGTCAGTTGCCATGGTAATTGTTTTCATCACGGGTGTATTGGTTATTGACAAATCTGTCAAAGCACTCCACCTATTAAGATCTAGTAGGACATAATGTATTGCCACATCCTCGAGTTGCATTAAGGCTCCACGGTGAAGAGTTTAGTGTGACTCAAAGTAGAAATCTGGGCGGCGTGTGGATAAGCCAGATCAGAGCTGATCAAATTGCTGTTGTCTTAAAGCCGTTCTGATTTGGATTAATCCACAGGAGTGGTCACACCTACTTGGTCTGTAAATCTATAGGTCCTTATGTTTCCATCTCGCACCCCCAACGGGCTTTGTGATCTGCCGGGGCTTTGGAGGATGAAAGGAAGTGGGACTAGTTACTTTTGTTGAATGTGCCAACTGTGTTCAAGGAGGCTTTTTAAATAAGTGCCCTTGACCTATTCTTAGGTTTATCCCTGTCGTCTTGTTACCCCTCTTTTGTCTCAGCAGGGGGCTAAATTTAGTCTGATTAACTAATGGCTACAACGTTGTTAGAAATGGGGGTTTTTGGGTGACTGCAGAGCTGTCTTCAAAGCTTTGTCATCCAGCAGGTTGCTCTTCGTCTTTGCTTTCTAGGAGGAGATAAGCCGTGTGGTCCACCTGATCTGCTCACTAGTGGCTAGACAAGATGTGTTTTGATCTTATCCTCTTTACTTTTATTACTTTTTATTCTTCCCTCTACCTAAAGCCAATTTCTAGATCGTGAAAAATTGAAAGGAAATATCCACTGAAAATGTATTTGGTCCCTGATCAGATTTAATCCAGTTCTTAGAAAGAAAAAAAAAAAAAAGATTCAAAATCGTAGGTAAAATTTTGGCTAATCTAGGATGGAATTATTTCAGCAAGCTTTTGAATCTGACCCTTGTGGCTGGGTAAGATGTCCTCTGGTCTCTAAAAGCATTAGATCTAATGGTGGACCATTTTGCTCACAATTAATAGAGCTCCCCAAGAGACCAGGAGCCTATAGACTTGTGGAAATACTGTAGCAGCCTTCAGGCAGCTGGCTAGATGTGACTTTCTTCCCCGTCACTCACATTTGTCGTAATGGCACGAGAGCCTCACTGGCTATTCCCCAATGCTGTGTGTATGCATGAGTGTGTGTGAGCCCACTGCCCCAAGCATGTCTCATTTCAAAGTGCTGTCACTCCCTGCTTCCTGGCATCTATTAACACCCACCATTATCATGCTAATCTACATTGTATGATTACATAAAGTAATTTATGCACAGTTCTGTTCCGTGGCTGCACAGGGATGTGTGCTTCTATTGTTGAATGCTTTTAAAAAGAACATTTCTTGATCGCCAGACTCCTTTTATGGTCTCTTCTTCTTTGAATCTGTTTTGCTTTTCTCGCACTTTTTCGCACTTACTTCATCAACAAAATCTGGCGAAGCTCTTGCAAAGATTTGAAGGCCTCTGCCTACTGAGAAAATAATAGCTGAAATCCCTGACTGAGCCATGCTGCTTTGTTCATGAAGAGACGATGAGTTGAGATCACTTTCCTCACAGTCCTCGTTAGCTCCATATCGAAAATGGTAAGAATGTGTTTTGTGTCGAAAGCAGAGGGCAAGAGATGAGCTCTCTTCCTCATTTATTCACAGCTAGTGGAGTAATTAGGAATGCAGAGGGCTGTTAAATTAAAACTGAATTGCACTTATTAACATTTTAACTACCAACCCCACCCTCTTTAGACACTAAACAAGGACAGTTTCAGCTCTAATATGCCTGAAGAATCCCGCTGAGGGGACTCTTTATGTATCTCTAAAACAAAGACGTTCTTTAAAGTAAGATCTCCCTTTTGTTTAAACAACCAAGCATTTAACATTCAGTGTAATATGCCAAGGCTTCCTCCATGCTGTCAGGAGACGCACCACCAGAGCTTCTCAAACTCTTTGCTTAATGGAACACTATTTGTGGTCAGATTGGAAAGCTAATGGTGGTCCCTTTGAGGGTAACTCTCCAAATTAAATAGCATGGATTCACATCTGTCAGACAAAACCAGGAGGCTCTTTGTAATCAATGACCCAAACCAAGAGAGGCTCCATGGGGGGCGCCTCCGCTATGATGGCAGCAAGCATAAGGAGCCACCAGGGACGGAGGCGGCTCACCTGCACTAACAGCCACTGTGCTGGGCTTGTGGAGCAGGCTAGAACCTGGGAGGGAGCACCAGCAGGGTTAATGTACATTTATAGAACAGGTCAAACTACTTAAGCCAGGCACTGATTTATAATGCAGGAGTGCAATGTGACTAAACTGTAAAGGGAATTCTTGTTTTTCTGTGCAAACATTGCCGTCGGTGTTGTGTTAAAATGTTGAACCCCATTAATTTTATCACTCCCCCTCTCTTGTTTCTCTACGTCTTTAAATTTTGTTTGGAGGAGAGACTAGCAAGGCCTCCCGCTGTTCTGGAGAATTTCCTCTCGTTGTTAATTTTCCCTGCTCCATATGGCGCCACAGACACTTCACCTGCAGGCTGTAGCAGGCCGCGCGGCAGCCAGCAGACATCCTCGGGCTCAGGCTGTCATTTACACAGGCCTGTGCATCTGTCTGAGCAGAACAGAACAGAGACAGCTCTTCCTTTCACCTCACAGCCTGAGTCCGGCACCATCCACCTGACAAAATCAGAAGCTATTTATGAGATACAGTGAAATATAGAGGTGGTGGCAGGTTAAGACAAGACTCCAGTCATGCAAGCGGCTCACGTCCTCGCTACCAGTTTTGAAAAGTCAAGCTGGAAAATAGCCAGGGAGATCGTGCCAAATGTGTGCGCGCGTGTGTGCGTGCGCGCAAGTGTGTGTCTGTCAGTCTATCTTTGAGCATGTGCATGCATGTGTGCGCACACGTCTGTGTGTGTGTGTGTGTGTGTGTGTGTGTGTGTGTGTTTTCAGGGGGTTTGAAGTTTGCCTATGGCAGAGCCATGGAAGAGAGGGTTTCATCCTGGCTTGTCATTGATTAGAGAAGGGTCTTTAATTCCATCCCACCCCATGTTGTGATTCATTTGCATTCTGTGTCAGGAGGTAATGGAGTTTTGCTCTACGGTTTGCTCTGAAAATCTTGGAGATGTGGTCTAATGTGCATGCAGCCGCTAGCAAAGAGCTTTCTGATTTATTATGTCTCTAGTGTTAGCTCATTTTTTCCCCCTTCTTCCTTGTCTTGGGGTAGGACTATGTGATTTCAAATGGTTTGGGGAGAGGAGAGGTGTGAACACTGTGAAGACTCCCAAGATATTTGTCATGCTTATTATTCTACGGGCTAGATTTATAACCAAAACTGACACATTTGTAATGTAACTGTAGTTTTCTGTTCACCTTGCCATCCTTTCACGTGTTCAGCAAACATCTTATTCTCTGCTTATTTGAACAAGTGCTGTATATTTTGTGTTGTGAACATTTTTTGGAGCCATTTATCTAGAGCAAGGTTCAACATATTGCTGTTTTAAGTTGCAGTGATTTGTAATTGTGGAAACGTCTTGCCGCCTAGGTCAAATTCATTTTCAAAACAAATGTTTTCGTTGATAATTTTATGATTTGTTACCACTGTTTAAATTATTTTAGAAAACATACTAGAATTATTGTGTAACTGAGCATAATTTGAGGAATACATCTTGATCCCTCTCAGTGTCTTTATACTAATTTCCTGCAGTAGAGGCTGTGAGCTCTCAGTGTCCCTTGTCATTCTAACACGTGCCCTTATTTTCCATGAATCTTAAAAGATTCCCGTTCACAGAGGTCTGATTTTCCCATTATGTCTGAGATGAGATATGAGGTTAGGGGGGAGCTACTGGTGGGGCTGGATAGGCTGTGGGTTGGTGAGTCGGGGTTGGTTTTCTGAGCAAAGTTGGGAAAATGTGGTGATAAAATTTGTCAACCTCTGGGGGAGGCCATGTTCAGGGTCACAGCTAAATCTGTGAGCCGCGGGCAAAAGGCTAGCCCATAATTCCAGCACAGACGAGCAGAGAGCTGACCTCAGTACAGCTGAGGCCAAGCCACACCGATTTCAGCCCACCTGCAGGATCATCAATGGGATAACAATGAAGACGAGGGGACAGACGGGGGTCTCTCTCTCTCTCTATCTCTCTCCCTTTCTCTTTCTCTTCTTCTTCTTGGCCTATCTGTAGAGACAAGTGAATGTCCTTGCACATTGACCATCTGCCTGCTTTTCTTCAATCCTCCTCAAAAGGATGTAGCTGTTCACATGAGTGTGTGGTGCTTTTGAAGTAGCAAATGGGATTTTCAAGGCATCCTTAGAAATACAAAAATAACTCAATAAATATCTCAAATGACAAGAATTGCAGTTGCGATCCACTTCCATCCACGTATTGATTTTCTATTATGTTAAAGTGTTGCATCAACATGCAATCATGTTAATACATCTTACCTATTGTGAGTCATGGCTCATTCAACTGATAAATATGTAAATTAAAATGTTTTATAGTTGATAGCCAACATTAATCTCATTTGGATGTCTTAAACCAAATTAAATGAGAAAGTGTTGCACATAGCAGTTTGGAAAGTGCGCCGTGAATTCATCTCTGAATTAAAAAGGAAATGAGCAGGGGGACAGAACTCGTTTTTTTTTTTTTTTTTTTTTATTACAAATGTTAATGAAAAATGTTATTGACTTGAACAAATGGAGAATACACCTGGAAATGTATATTAAAACCCCTTTCCAATTTCTCTCTCTGTGTAGTTTGCAATTATAGTTATTTCAGCAATAGTGGGGGAATTAATTTTGCGTGCAGACTGATAATGTTACCAGTGTAAGAAGAATGGATATTGTGTTGGATAGGGGGTCTCTAGGTATTTACAAGGAGTGGAGAGAGCAAAGCTTTATTTAATTGAAAGAATGAATCAATAACAGCTGTAGTGCTTTGTCAGAGAAGGCCTTGCGAAATGAGCAAGTAATTTACTGTGGACAATCTGAGGCCGAGTGGATAACTGATTGAAGTGGTGTATTCTGGGTTTAAGACCATCGCGTGTATGCACTGCTGTCTGGGCATTTAGGTAGACTAGATGCCCAGACAGCACTGGGTGCTTCTTTGTCACTCACACAAATGTCTTTAAGTCCATAATTAAGAATAAGACCTTTTAAACTAAAGCAACAATCGTCCAGTTTGTAGCTTTCAAAAGTTTGTAACTTGTATTTGTAACTTTGCAGAAACTCTGCAGAAGCTCTCTTCAGCCGTGCATCACTAGAGACAGCATTGGCTTTTTCCTCGCTAGTTACATCTTACAATCCAGTTTTTCATTGCTGCTGGATGTTGGTAAATGTTTTCTCAGATCTCACTTATGCATCATTGCTCTCACGCCATCACAGAAATCCTTTTTTTTTTTTTTTTTTTTTTAAAATCAATCTTTAAGGTAAATTAGTCTCCGTGCACACTGGCAGCCATCCCAGTATGTAAATTCATGTGCTAATTCACAACATGATTTCATTTCAACTTCCAAGCAAATGAGATTTTAATTGAAAATGAGATCTTCCATAGAGTCTCTCACTGGAGATGTGCGGCGGGGGAATGATACTTTTCACAGATTGTTTTAAGAGACAAGAAGAGCCTTTTTTTCCCCCCCCTCCTCTTCCAAGCCATTTACAAAAAGATTGTATGTTTTCTCAGCCTGCCGTTTCCCCACAACCTGCAGGTTAGTGAAAATGCACTGTGAAATTAACATTGTGCTTCAGCTCCTCATTCATATGAAGAGGCGGGCTATTAACATTTGTGTATTTTCATTATGTTAATGGTGTTAACACATGCCCACAGATTGCCACCAGTGGTGCAGTAATTTTGTCTTTCTGATCATAAAGTGTCCGAGTGGGTCATTTTGATTATGACACGCTAATTACATATTGCCTTTCCTCTTTGTGTATTCTGCCCCCCCAAACTCAGAGAGACCTACAGTCTTTAATGGTAAGCTTTTATGAGTTGGAGGAAAGAACATAGCAGAAAAAGATCTCTGTCTATGTTCCTGACGGCTATGTTGCAGGCATGCTTCACTGCTTCCCTTTAAACTTCCTAAATTGTGTTTCACAATAAATAGATGCCCAAGCCTTTAACTGCCAGTATTAGATTAGATACCATTAGATGTAATAGAAAATTCTCTCCCTGTAATATTTTCATAAGAGTTTGAGGCATTTGATTAATCTGACCACATTTTATTGCATTAATGATTTTTTTTCCTTTCCACTCTGCTGTAAAGACATTGTATACAGGCTAATGCTGTTTTCTCTCTCCCCTCTCTGCTCACTCTCATTCATCCTCAGCCGTTATTGCAATGCATTGTTGATGAGGTGAGTCGGCGTCTTATGTGCTTTCACTCCTAAAGTCATTCCTAATGGAGTGGAAACCTTATATTTTGTTTCCTAATGAAGCACAGGAGTGGCAGACAGCTCCGCTTGGGCTGTCCTATGGCTGCCTGCAGGTTGAAGCCACCGGCCCGAGCCAAGCTGCTCTGAGGGAGCCAGCAGGGGATGTTGGGCCGGGGCAGTAGGCAGCATTCACATGAACTTATGCACAGGCCACAGCAAAAATTCTAAAAATATGCAGTGCTGGAGGATGTACTCAGATCTGTTACTGTTAGTAAAGTAAAAGTAAAAGTAGCAGTATGATCATTTAAAAGTACTCCTTTACAAGTCACAAGCACAAGTACAAAAGTACAAAAGTATATTCAGCAAAATGAAATGTAGAACAAGTCATCGTAGGTTTTGTATATAAAATCTTGAAAAGGAATAATTTGACATTTACTGTTATTTTCCTTATTGCCAAGAGTTCGATAAGAAGTGTGACTTTAATGAAACATGTTCATGTTTGTACTGTAAATATGAAGCTACAGCCGGCAGCTAGCATACAAACTGGAAGCCGGTGGGAAACAGCAACTTTGGTTTTTTGTCAGAGGAACAGTCAGCACTTCTGAAGCTCGTTCATCAGCATGTTAAATCATGTTTGTTCAGTCTGTGCAAATATTAAAATGTGAAAAAAACAAGCTGCACTTTTAGAGTTTGTAGCGTCATAGCATTGGCAGTGTGAACTTCAGCAGTCTTCATGCTAAGCTAAGCTAAGCATCAACTTTATGTTTTCATGTTGGACAAAGATGAGAGTTCTCAGTCTAACAAAGGATGCAAGTTTACTTTCCAAAATGTCGAATTATTCTTTTCACCTGCAGAGTATAGTAGCTAAATCTGTCAGATAATTGTAGTGGAGTAAAAAGTATATCTCTATGTAAAGCCAAGTGGAAGTAGCATAAACTAGCAGCAGGTTAAGTACAATTATCTCTCATCTGTACTTTGCTCTGCCACTATAAACACATGAGCAGCGTTTCTTTCCACAGCACGTCAAGTGTCACCATGGCTGTAACCAGTCTGACTGTATCATGGTATTACAGTGTCATTTTCTGACTAAGATTAGATGCTTTTAATCAGCAAAAAAAATAGGATTTGATGTCCCTATCCACTGCTCATAGCTCTGTTTAACCAGAACCTGAAGTGATAGGTCTGTGCACTGAGAGTCCATAGAAAACTATCTGAGCTATTCTGAGCTGAGGTTTCACAGCAAGGTCACTTTTAAAACAAAATGTCTCCTCCGCTATCTAGGTCACAGCACATTCTGTTACTTTCTCCGAAACTTCCTTCCTTTCTTGCTTCCTGCCACGGCTTATAATTAAACACACACAATTATCCCAAATTTAATGGGATTTCAGTACCAGGCTTTTATTTAAGAGGTAATGAATAATATTTTAATTGCATATGTAACTGTGAGATCGAAATGTGCTTCTCTCATCACGTGTAATTACTATGGTACATTTTTCTCCTGTGATACTCGGAGGATGCGGAGGATCAATAGCTGATGAGGGTGTTTTCTGCGTTTTTTAAGGTCACTGTGTAACAGTTACTAATTGTGAAATGATCCAGTAGGGAAAGTGGAGGCATAAGCACACTTAAAACATATGGACAGTGTCCTATTGTTTATTGATGTCTGTAATTAATGATATAATGCATGCCACTGAAGTAGTTTGACCTCTGAACCGATCATTATTCAGAGTGTAGCAGCATCAATCAAACTGTGCTTTTCTCAGATCTATTTCTGTACACCCCCTCAGGGACAGATGGGGCACCCACTGTATCCTCATTTGTATTCAGCTGACCAAGGCCTTAGTATGAATGATTTAGAAGTCGGAATCAGACATAGACTATATGAGAGGCAGTAATGTGAGATTTTACAAGCTGCTGCTGAAGTTCATAAAGACTGCAGTGTCCGCTTCGCTGCCTCGAACTCCAAAAAAAGTCATTTTCTTTATAGGACTTTGGTGTATTTACTGATTCTTTTTCTCTGAATTCCGCCACAGAAACGACATGTATTTACTCGTCTATGGGAGATGCAGCTTTTTGCGGGTCCAGTAATGGCAGGCTCAGTGGTGTTATTCACCCTCTCCACATCGTAATGAGCATATGAACGTCTGCCTTTTGGATGGAGAGCTGGCCAGATTGTTTGGGCTATCTGGAAGGAGCGACATGCATCGCTGCCCAGCCTGAGGTTCCGAGGTGGTGTGTGGTGTTGATGTCCCACTCCACCAAGCATCCCAGGCTCTCCTCAGGACGGGCATATTAGAATAAGTCATTCCATTGTTAATTTAAATGGCTTAATACATCACTCTAAGGTAACAGAGTGATGTGAGCAGCAGAGGGAGAGAGCATGAGAAAGAGAGGGAGAGAGATGCCAAGGGGTGTTTCTTTAATATCAAATGAAATTGAATCCTGCATTACCTCACTTGTGCCGTTTCTCAAGCAGCTCCCAGGCTATTAATGGAAAGCTGTAACAGGATTGGTTCAGTCTTTCGGTTCTTTAATTTCACCGCAGCTCCCAGATGTTAGGTCTTTGTCTCATTGCCGATCCCTGGCTGATCTATGGTGTTGTCTTTATCCCGCCTCCAGTCCATTGTGGCTGTGTGTTGTGTTATTGGGTCAGGTGAATCTATCAAGGACGGAGAGTTGGGCAGTTCACACACCAGGGGGATAATTACAGGGTGATTGGTGTCCTCACGCTCTCTGCTCTCACTATCTTTGTCTCCTCTCTGTTAGCCTTACCCTTACATAAACGCACACAGCATGTCTGGCACTGGAAGTCGACCAAAAAAGCTGCTCAGTCCCGGGATCCCGGGCCTCTTACCTGTTCAATCTCCGGGGCCCCGTTTTGAGCAGCTGTGTTTGTTTGATAGAAAACATGTGCACCATTGTTTACAGATGTTTGTGGACTTATTTACACCAGCGGATTGACTGAAACTCAGGAGACGGCAGACTTTAATTCTCCACCAGCACATCTACTGCTATTATTAACCTAACCCTCCTCCCATAGATAATTCATCACACTTACCTTCCAATCTCACACTTTTTCTGTCTCACTCAGCCCTGAATCCTCTCATCTGCATGTCCTTTCTGGGTCATAATGACACACTCTCACAAGCTGCTGTTCAAGTTCACATAGAGGGAACACCAGTTGAATTAATTATTATGTAAAACCTGTTCCACTTTTGACCCTTAAAGGAATAGTTTGATGTTTGGGGAAATACCCACCTTCTCATTCTTGCTTGGATTTAACTTGGAAAAGTGATACTACTTTTGTCTGATTTAAATATGAAGCTGTAACCAGGAAACACTTAGCTTAGCTTAGCATGGAGACTGGAAACAGCTAGCTTGAATCAAAAATCCACTTACTGCATTTGGGTAGATTCTGTTGGATGGGTGCAGTGACTTCTTGGACAGAGCCAGTATAGCTGTTTCCGCCTGCTTCCAGTCCGGAGACTCTTAACGGGCCACTACAACCTGAAAGGCGGAGATCACGTGACTGATGATGACAGCCAAAGGTAGGCTTGTTTTTTATTGCCTTGCTTGCTGGACTACTGGCAGTTAATGAGTGAGAAACACATGAAAAAATGTCTCATAAAATTATAGCAAAGGGACAAATGTCACAGAGTTGGTCATTCACCGTGCAACATTCCTTTATTCATTCACTTCTATCTATTTTTACCTTTTGAGCACTCCCTTGTTGTCATGTTTTGAATGCAATTAGTGCAAAAATGTTTAAATGTTAAAAGTTTCAGAGGAGAAACTTGTAGCGTGTCAGCCTTCTTCTAAAATACATAGCCTGAATATCATGAATATGTATGCAACGATAATTTCTACTTAATCACATTTTAAAGCTTTATCTGTCTCACAGAAATCACAAATTTTCACAAAATCACAAAAAGCAAAACTTCAACAAGCAACTCAAAATGTCTGGCTGAAAACATATCGTAATAAAGGGTGAACACCTCAGTGCTGTGTATAGTATAGTCTGAAATATAGTCTTTGTCTTTATGCTTTGCAAAGATAATAGTTGCACTTTTGCTGTGTATTTCCTTAAAACCATACATCTTTACTTCCATATTTGTTGGATACACCTTCTATTTCTGGGATGTTTGCGTGTTTAAAAGTTTTTAACCTTGAAAGTGCTGTTTTTTTTTTTTTTTTTTTTTTAGAGGGGGCATTTATTTGTTTGTTAGGCAAGGTTTCCCCCCCAATCCCTTGTGTTGACAAGTGTGTTGCACACCCTTTCACCTGCATGTGATCTTGATGGAAATCTCTGGTCTTCTGTTCTCACACACACACACACACACACACACACACACAGAGCCCTAGCTATTTGCACTTCCTGACTTTGAAAGCTGTCAGCAGAGCAACATCGGGCTGTTTCAGTACTCTGGACAGTTCCTCCACAGAGACCTACAGAGTGTTCAAACCGGAGGCTCTCACCTCACCTCGGAGTCTGACTAGGGACACCAATACTGAGTCCAGCACTGAGATTTGCCACTTCCAGACTGTGATATATATGTGTGTGTGTGTGTGTGTGTGTGTGTGTGTGTGTGTGTGTGTGTGTGCACGCAGATGAGTCCACTGAGTCACCCGGCCCTTCCCCCACATACGCATATCATCCACCCAGAGCCATTCTATCTGTATGGAAATTTGGGCTCCACAGCTGGAATCCCACAAAGCACTGTCATCTACTAATAGTTATTATCTCTTTGGCCTGCTCCCTCACAAAAACCCTGCAATACAAACACATCACATCTTTATGGTAATGCCCTACAATACAGCCCCGAGCTATGGTGCATAGACCTTTGTTATCATTACGATAATTCCCATTCTCACTTGACTCCTCATTACACCATTGAAACTGCTCTGGGTTGGATATAGACAAATTCCTGCATCTTTCTTTATTGCACTCATACATACAGTGTTGATACACAAAAACTTAAAGTCTCTAAATACTCTGTAGACATAGCGAGGCTGCTGGTGTAATGGCAATTAGGCTAGAAGTCGTCATTGTAAAATTAGCAGTGGAGAGGCCCGTGTGCTGCTGTAGATGGGGCTAAATAAGCCAATAGCATCAAATATTGACTTACATGTAATTGTATCATGACAAGAGGATTTTATCACGTTATTGTTACAAAACTCTGTTGTCCTAATTGTAAGCAAATTGTAATTAAAAACAAACAAGATTGAGGTGACAGTGGATCCTAACCTGAGATTACTGTGTCAAGAATTAACTTAGCTAAATGTATTTACTGACGTGTGAAGCGTTTTCTCTGATCTAACGCAGTGTGAAATAATGTTCATTGCTTTTAACACAAATTTGACTGTTTCATGTATTAATATTATGCTTGTTATGTTGATTTCAGCCGTACCGTACTGGCTTTTAGGGTAACTATGATTTGATAGATCAGATCTGAGATGAAAGTTCAATATTTTTAAACAATTTCATTTTTTTGTTTTTGTTTTTGGCTCAACTCAGAGAGACGAACAAAAAGCTTCTTCAGGCCATCAGGTTGATGACTTGTGTATATCCTCTGCCTTGGAGCACATCTTCAGTTCTCTGCATTGTCCTGCATGTGCATTATTTTTTTTTTATTGTGAATTTTAATCCTTATTTTTTAAGCCTTTTAACAGAACGTAAGCGTCATGCCACATAGCAGTTTACTGACAACTAAGCCTTTGGAAAAAAAACTGGAAAATTTCATCATCCTCATCTCATTCTCTGTTGGATATAGGGTCCATAGTGAGGAAAAGTGCCAGAGGTTTTCTTTCCACATTCAAATCAACTGGAGAGCAGGTGATTCACTATACATTTATGCCATGATGAGCTTAGGGTCAGCTCTATATAAGAAGCAAAGCGCAGAGAGGCATGGACCTTGCCGTGGCTGTTCTTGTCCTTGCGTCTCGCCATGAATGCCCACACAAGGCCTCCGGATTGCACAAAAAAGTAATTGCGGAGTGATTGGCACAGCTTGTCCCGTGCAGCCTGTGTCCCACACTTGAAGGCTCTCCTCGGAGCACCCTCATTGTCACACAGCCTTTTAGCACCTTTGTTCCTCTCTTCCCCTAGGACCTCACAGCTAACCATTGGCAGATGAGTCCCTGTCTGTGACAAAAGGGTCCCTGCGCTCAGCCTCATTTGATGCAGTGATGAACTCCCCCCCACTCACTCACTCACTCTCACTCTCACACACACACACACACACACACACACATATATTGCACACCACCACCTCCTGTGAGAAGAAATGTTCCATTTAGCGGTGGAGGATGTGGGGGTCAGGACCCAGGGGTGGGCTTTTAGGAGACAAATAAACATCAGAGCAAGAGAGGAGTGATGTCTTGTTTACACATTAGCGACCATTTAGCAAGTCTCACTGTTTTCACTGCGTCTCTCCGGTGGCCTCGCAAACAGCTGATCTCTTTCTTTTGTTGTCTTTCCAGCTCAGGATCAACACGGTGGCCATCGGTGAATGGTTGAAACAATCTGAGCTCATCGTGATTAGGATGTAAGTCAGGAAATAAGTCATGTATCATATCCAGCTTCTAATAAATGACTCTGACTCATCCACTTATGGAAAGCGTATCAGAAAAAAATCCAGTATAATTAGCCAGCACTTCTTTTCTTTCTTTAGCGATTGTCATCAAACAGCCTGTCCGCATTTTGTTCTGCTCTGACTCTTCCACTGTTCATTTTCCTGATATTCAGGCAAACACACACATACACAGACATACACACACACACACCCCACACACAAACTGCATCTTTCTAATACCATCTAATGAGGTGATGACCAACCACTTGTTATAATTGCTTCAGTCTCCTTTTAATTTTCAAGCTTATTAATCATATGTAGAGTTATTTAAGAATGCATAAATTAATCTTAGATTAAAAAGCCTATCAAAGCCTCAAAACAATTAAAGAGTAAGGTAAGATTTCCCCTGGGCTGGCACTTTTATTTTAATAGAGTGTTCAGGTGATTATCATACTTTGATGCAGCACTGTGATTAATGCAGACACACTTTTAAATGAGCTGTTCTCTCTCTTGCACAAAAAAAGGTAGAATAAGCGTGAGCCTGATAATGACCTTACTGACTTTCTGGGTACTTTTCTCATTTCCTGGCTCAGGTTTGGTTGAAATGCACTCATATTGCATTATTGGCACAGTGAATGAGTCGGTGAATGTGACATTTGATTTGAAAATCTGGATTTCATGTAATTGTTGGATTTATTTGCAGTTTAACAGCCAGTTTAGGGTCATTTCATTCCAGTTGAAGTGTCAGTAAAGCTTTGAATTTATCCTGTAGCAACAATGACTTTTAATTAAGACGTTCACGTTGGCGACAATCTTTGGCTTTACAGGCCATGCACCCGTTCAATGATCGATAGACAAGCAGATGGAGGTGATAGATACTGGGTTTGAATTTTGTGTGGTGACGCCTCAAGTTGGACCGCCGTCTGTTCACTTCTATGGACTTTTCAAGCAGAATGGCATTTTGACATTTGATCTCAATGGATCTATTTTGTGTTTTTCGTCAAATAAATGATCGATTGTAAAATGATTCATCATCGCTGGACAGAATCCAGCCGAGCGAGAGAATGACCATTTTAAACATGGAGCCTGTTTATGCAAATGTTTCGTTTTTTAAATAAGATGTGACAAACAAACAAAAAAACATTCATATTGTCCTTTTGGATTTGCATTTATGATTATTACTATTTAAACACACCGGGTGCGTTATTATAATTATTATAATTATTATTAGAAAATGACTCTCCAACTGCAGCCTCTATGTTTGCACACATTTTACACTCTTAGTGAATAATTATGGACAAATTGTCATTATTGCTTAAGCTGTCTGACTGAAGGACCAACAGTATCGTGTCCTGTTACCTCCATCAATATTACATCAGCACTTGGCGCCGCGCGTGTGCCAGATGAAAATGATTAACCCGAAGCTTTATCGACTTTAAGAAAAAAAAAAAAAAAGTTAAACGCTCTCCGTCGCGTATGGCGCAAAAGGCTGCGCGCATTGTTCCTCTGTCTGGTCTTTTTTTTCTTTCTTTCAGTTTGGAGGTGAGGAGAGAGAAGGGAAAAAAAACTGAGATCACGGAGTGACCTCTCGAGCAGCTGGTTATTGTCAAAACGCGTGTAGGCGATGTGTAGCCTGTAAACGATGAATCCGTGGGAACGCAGCACGTGTTGAAGGCCTGCACGCCGCATTCATCAGCGGGCCCTGACTCCGTGCACACAACAATGTGTCGATGGGTCCCTGCTGTGTTTTTTTTTTTTTTTTAAATCCCACTGCAGCCTCCTCCATGCATAATACCAATAACACGTTTTAAGTGCAAAAGAATTAATTAACCAGTCCATACAAAAGGCTGCAGAGTAATGAAAGATTCACCAAAAAGATTCATCTTTTTTAGGATTTATTTAGGCTTCATTAAACAGCAACTTTTTTTTAATTTCATAATGTGTTTTTTCGTGCATATGTGTGGACCTGCAGGCTGTTCTAAGACCAAACACTCAAACCATCTTCATTGGTCATGAATCCGTAGTTAATGCAGACGGCTGCCTGTGTGAGTGGGAGTGCCTTTGCCATAAGTTTTGCCGTCACTTGATTGCTGTCGATGTGTCGTAGAGGGGGGCTGTACTACAGTCTGCCTGCCATGTGGACACTGCTGCTGCTGCTGCTAAAGCAACACAAACCATCCACACACACACACACACGCATACACACACACACACCCCGGCAGCGGAGAACAGAGAGAGAAGGAGAGAGAGTAAGAGAGGAGCGCAGTGAGCATTAAGGAGGCGGTGCTGTACGGACAACTGCGTCCCACTCCTACCGCAAACATCTTTCCATCCTCCAGCACAGACTTAGACTTCTCATCGCGCCGACTTCCACTTGATCACAGCTTTCTCGTTTACGACGGAGGGGAGCTGCGCTGACATTAAAGGTGAGTTTTTTGGGGGGGATTTCGGCATTGTTGTGACACAGTTTGTGTCATGACCTCAATACATTTACATGTTCTCCTTTTTTTTTATACGCATGGTGTGTTGAAATTACACCGTGAACATGTTGGGAATTTAAAGCTGCGTGTTCACAGTAAAGAAAAAGGTCGACGTTGTAGAGAAATAAAATAATTTGAAGAGGAAGTTTTAAGTGCAAGGAGTACATCATTTGCACATTATGTCACACCTTATTTCTGATTATGATGGGACTGCTTTTATTTTGAAGGATTGCCCTCCGCGTTCATGCAACTTTATTAAAATAGAGGCCTGTGCGTGTGTGTGTGTGTGTGTGTGTCCTTTCTGTTTCTATACTTAGCAGGTTGAACTACCTACTTTCAAATAATGACCTTAAAGGCTTGTCACAAAGCTCCACTTTCTTTGACAAAAAAACTCGCATATTAATGTCACACGTCGTCTCTGCAGCTTTCCAGGCCTCCAAGGATGGATTCCATACCTGCGGGGCGAGACTCCAGCTCCTCGCCAAGCTCCAAACAAGAACTTTCCTATCCGAGCTCTAAAAACCTGAAGCCCAACCAGGTCGGGGAGACAGTGCTGTACGGAATACCAATCGTGTCTTTGGTAATAGATGGCCAGGAGAGACTTTGTCTTGCGCAGATATCTAACACCCTGTTGAAGAATTACAGCTATAACGAGATACACAACCGGCGTGTGGCGCTGGGGATCACCTGCGTCCAGTGCACTCCTGTCCAGCTGGAGATCCTGCGGAGAGCCGGGGCGATGCCAATCTCCTCCAGGCGCTGCGGGATGATCACTAAACGCGAGGCCGAGAGACTTTGTAAGTCGTTCCTGGGAGCTCATTCGCCTCCTAAACTTCCAGAAAATTTTGCTTTTGACGTGTCCCACGAATGCGCCTGGGGGAGTCGAGGTAACTTCATCCCGGCCAGATACAACAGCTCCAGAGCCAAATGCATCAAGTGCTCCTATTGCAACATGTATTTTTCTCCAAATAAATTCATATTTCATTCGCATCGCACGCCAGAGTCCAAGTACACGCAGCCAGACGCGGCAAATTTTAATTCTTGGAGGCGGCATCTCAAATTATCAGATAAAGGCTGCCAGATAGATATATTACACGCATGGGAAGATGTGAAGGCCATGTTCAATGGTGGCAGTCGCAAGAGGACGCTGCCATGCAGTGGGTCAGGATCCGGCTCTCCTTTAAAACCACAAGGACCCAACCGAGCCCGAGACTCGCCCGAGATCCCTGCAAAAATCATCAGCTGCGAAGAAAACCGGAGCGGCATGGCGAGCACACGCAGCTACCCGGTCATCCCCGTGCCCAGTAAAGGTTTTGGGATGCTGCAAAAGATTCCGCCGCCGCTCTTCCCCCATCCGTACGGGTTCCCAGCTTTCGGCCTGTGCCAGAAGAAAGATGACAGTCTGATGGGAGAGCAAAGCAAAGCGGGCCTGCCGGGCGTCCTGTGGCCTGGTACCAAGGACAGCGCCTATCACTCCTTCCCCATGTTCTGGCCCGCGGCGGGCGCGCTGCCCATGCCTCCGTACCCCCAGACCCAGCACAAACCCCCAACAGAGCTGCTTTGCCCCCCAAGACAGACTGACATGGACGTATCCGAGCACAGCGACCGGAGTACCAACACCTCCAAAGACAGCATGGTCGAAAACGACCGCTGCTCCAGCACTCAGTCCACGCGTAATGAAGACGACAAGTCAGGGGACGAGGCGAGGCCCCTGGACGGGATGACCCTTGCTCCCCGGAAAATCAGCTACGTCTCCGCGTTCAGACCCGTTATTAAAGACGCTGACTGTATCGCTAAGCTGTACGGCAACAGGGGCGCTTACAACGGGTGTCGCACCGGCTACTTATCACCCGATTTTTTAAGCGAGAGCTCAAGCTACCGGTCCATGTCCCCCTGCGTGGACAGCGAGGGCGAGCCTGACGTGGACGTGGAGACGAATAAAACACCAGAGGAAGAAGAGGAGGACTCCCGGCCTCTGTCCTCGGTGTGTCCTCGGACTCCTCCCGGCTTGGCTCACAGTGTTTCTCCAAACGACTCTCCAGACTCCAAAGCCATGCAGGAGAGCAGCCTGGTTGATTCCCAGAAAATGAGCCTACACGTGGCCCAGTCATCCGAAAGAGAACTGCAGAACAAGCAGTTATCAGAGACCCACATAGCTGCGTCTTTCACTGAAGTGAGTGACTTCTAGCTGAGAAACACTGGCGATAATTCAAGCTGTAATATTTCTCTGAAGTTTTCTGCAAATGGGTTTCTTTCCTTGGCTGTGTGTGTTTATTTAAAACAGATAATTCTCTGTGTTCTTGTGGGGGAAATTTGTCCAACAAACAGCATGTCAACAGCAACATTTAGGGGGGGGGGGGGGGGAATATAAATGATTCCTTTAAATAAAAAATATCTACACTTCAACTTAGAGTATATTTTCAATTATTAATTTTGTTTGAATTTATTAGAATCATTTTACAAAACCTTTTGTGATTTTCAAAGTTCAAGGAAGTGGTGATTGTGTCTTCTGTAGGTGTACACACCGGAGAGGGGTGAGCTGCAACAAAGGAGCAGTCCGTATCAGTTCAGACCAGCGAATTACCAGACTGGAGTACTTACAACAAATGGTTAGACTTTTTTCATCTGTGCTTTTCTTAAAATATTTAGCTGTAAAAAAAAAAAGAAGGAGAAAAAATCGATAACAGGACATAAATTATATCGATTAATTTTCTTTTAAGATGAGAGCTCAAGTAAAGAGGAGCCGTCTTCAACAGTGGAGGAGATCGAAACGAAATCCTTTAATGAACAAAGCAGCGAGGAGATCCAGAGAGAGCCGGATGGAGGTAAGATGCACCGAGGTCAGCGAAGAGGAATCTTTTAGTTTAATAAGAGACACGGGTCTGCTTTTTTTTTTGTTTTGTTTTCATTCATTTCTTTTTTTATATATATATATACATATATAGATATATAGATAGAGGATTATAATTTATTTTCTGTGTATTTAGGCGAGGACGCGCCAGCCAAAGCTCTGCCAGCACAAAGAGCCATAGAAAGTCTGGCAAAAGGTAAGACGGTGTCTTACTGTTAGATCGAATGATTGACAGATAACAAGGCTCTTTATTAATATTATTATTATTATTATTATTATTATTATTATTATTATTCGATTGGATGAGGTAATATAATAATTAATATTCATATTTATTTCTTACTGAAATGAAATAAAATTAGGTGATGCTTTTATTCATTATTATTTATTATTTTTCCATTTTTTCTTGAGGCAGATTTATTCAGAATTTGTCAAAAAAAATCATAAGAGAGGTTTTGTTTTTGTTTTTCTTTGACCGCAGGCCCAGTAAGACCTGCTCTAAATTCTCAATGTAAATGATGATGATGATGATGATGATGATGATGATGATGATGATAATGTCCCCATCACTGTCATTAAAAACTGCCCCATGGAAGGAAGCTGATACCAAAAGCCTGTACCTCTCCTCCTCCTCCTCAAACTCAGCCTCTATTTCTGTCTGCCTTTTAGAGGAACTACAGAAGCAGCTGTTAGAGCAAGTTGAGCTGAGGAAAAAGCTGGAACGTGAATTTCAAAACTTGAAAGGTAAGCTAAGTTCTGCAACAGTGCTTTCCACCACTGTTTTGGCTTTTTTTTTTATTGCTGATTTCACAGACACAGAGATTCTGGTGCATGTTAAGTGTTCCTCTTCTGTCATGTTTGTGACACTAGGCCAAAAACATGACCCCCGAGCCATGCCATGACCAAATCCACCTCTACAGTGGCATGCATGTCCTCTCTCTCTCTCTCTCTCTCTCTCTCTGTGGAGCAAAAATCTGTTAAAGGGCCTCAATTCTTCCAAAAAATGCTAAGTGGTTTAAGGACACGCTCCCTTGGGAAGCGGTCTTTTTCAAAACGCTTTTAACACTGATGTGAGAGGATTATGGTTTTAACCTTTTGTCCATGCATCCTTAGAAAATAGTTCTCCGAAGGGGAAAAAGTGAAAGTGAAGATATTTTAGGGCTCAATTTAATTTACAGTACTGATAAAGTGATTACAAATAATACATTCTAAATGTAAATGGACATTCAGAGATGTCAAAAAGGTTTAAAGTGTTTAACACTCTTACACAATAGCCGATTTCACTCAACTGAGATGTCACATCAGAATCAATATTGAGATGTTTTAAATGGCAAGATAGTGAAAAATGTTACAGAAAATGTCCAACTGTGGTGCGTGCATTCAGATTGATATAGACAGTCATCACTGCTGCTGTAAAGATCAGATTTCTCTATGTTAAACTGTATCCAGAAGAGGTAACATGGCACAGGTGAATCTGCAGGACAAACATCAAACACATTCTGACTGCTGCTGTATTTTTTTTAATCTGACAATAACACCTAAAGTCCTTCCACCTTCTCTCCAACATCTCACACGCTCAACTCTTTTCACGCTCTGTTTTGTTAGAAAGCTATTTGAAAGTCTCATATTATAATGGAGAATTGACATGCTGCACAGGAATATTCAAGAGCAGTACGTGCTGGGGGGGGGGGGGATCAGCAGTTCATCACAAAGATGTCTAGTTTTTAAAATGTCATTGAACTGTGCAAAACCCCAGAAGTCTTTATCAAAATTCAAAATAGTTACATCACTCGACCAGCGCGTAGGGTCCAGATCAGTCTTTATTAGTTTTGGGTGTAAATGAACTTCATGCCACTACAGTAATGTGGTTGGATAATACACTCTGAATATAGATTTTAGATCTATTTATTTTTTTCAAACTCTATTCTTTTCCTCATCCTCGCACAGTGTCGCATAGTAAGAAAGACATCTTTGAACTAACATCAGTGTAAAGCGTGCACATTGTTGGGTTCGCAGAACATTTTTCAGCTGCTCATACTTTGGATTATTTTGGGTTCCTGGATATTACTGTCCCGGTGTTCCCCAGCGGTGCGTCTTACTTAAGCTGTGTGGTGAACTTCATTTGAAATCACAAATACATTTTTTTTTTTTTTTTTTTTATGGAGTCATTGGTAGCATTTGGATCCAGTTGTGCTGAGTTTGATGAACACAAAGTGTGATGTGGTGACAACACGGCTGACCTGGTTTATCTGAAACATTGAACAATGGTGCAAACGCCTTTGTTCTACATTTATCCCATATTTTTATTGGATACTGATGACACTGTTAAGCGCCAGTGAAGTGGGTTGTTATAGGATCAAGTCTAAAATACAATTAGATCAACAAAAATGTGTAAACAGGTCCTGACAAAGACATTATGAACATATTATATACAAATTTTGTATATATATCTAGGATTATTTTATGTATTTTGGTTTAAATGAAAAGGGCTCAGAGTACTTTTGCAAACATTTTTTTAATTTACACTTTCATGGCTCCATCCATCAATATTTTCTGAGAACCAATAAGATTTACTTTCATAAGAAGTAGACAATTTATACTCAGTTATTATTATTATTCAACATGCTGTTTTATAATGTGCATTATAAAACGTGGATTGAAGTATTTCTTCAACGTAGTCATGTGATAGTGTTATTTATTAATTTGCTGCAATTAGGAGCCTTGGAGTTGGCACATGACCTCGTTTGTAGCGCCCTCTATAGGTCGATTGATCTTCGGACCGGTTTAAGTGTTATTAATCCCCAAAAAGCGAGAATTTATCTAGACTCACCTAAACCTTTCTTTTTATTTTGTATGTTCACATGAATATTTATGGCAAATGCCAGAACAATAAACTTCAATATCACAAAGCATTTTCTGTTTTTGAAGTGATAGGATGAAATGAACGTTTATTTAAATGTGAAATTAAGTTGTTATTGAAACTGGTTGGCCCACCTGCCACATGACTGACTTTGCTGTTTGTTCCTCAGATAATTTTCAGGATCAGATGAAAAGGGAGCTGTCCTACCGGGAGGAGATGGTTCAGCAGCTCCACATCGTCAGAGGTGAGACAAATAAAAGCAGAGGGAGCGGATACAGCAGCGCGGCGACATGCCTCCACTTTGCACCGTGGATTTACGCACTTACTGTCGTGTATTTGGAGACGTGATTGATGACGCTCAAAATAGTTTGTGCGTGCAGGATGTGGAGGATTTATCTGGGTTGCCTGTGTGCTGTTATTTATTATTTTTTTACAGTTTTGATAAGCAAAGTATCCTGTTAAATTAACGTGAATGATGTGAGAAAGACTTCAAATTGAACCTTGTGATCAGTTTATTAATTTGCACTTATTAATAAAAAAAAAAAACAGACATAGGCCCATAACTTGGTGGAAATTACACATGAACACAACATTTATTTCCACTAAACTGAACTTCTACTCAACAGAAGTTAAACACTATTTGTTGATTATATTATATATATATTACATTCCTGCACATATAGGCTCGCAGACAGGCAGTCATAGATCTACATCATATTATACAACGTCAGTCCAAGCATTTCTTTAGCATGGCCTTGACTCTCTCATTGTGCACCTGTTTAACTAAAACACATAAGACTATTGCGTTGCACTGTACATAACATTTGCATTTTATATATATATATATATATTTAGTAAGACCCATTTGCACTCCTGTGCACGTACACAATTGATTGTTTGATCTCCTTCTCCATAGAAGCTCACGACGCATTACACCATTTTTCGTGTAAGATGTTGACTCCTCGCCACTGTACCGGATCCTGCTCCTTCAAATCTCCTCTGCTGCCCCCCTGAACCAGATTACATGACAGAGAAACACTTCTACAGCTTCTCCAGGGACAATGTTGAGATAAATCAAGATGAAAGAAGACTAACCTGTAATTACTTGTAATATTTTAAAGTGTGTATCCCCACCCTCAGCATTTATGTAACCATCTTGCATACGGTGAAATTTGTTTTACTGAAATGATACCATTGATGATATTTATTATTTGTGGCAAAGTGCAATGACAATGTATGTATCTCGTAATAGTTCTAGGTTGTTATTTATTTATTTATTTACTTTTGTTGTTGTTGTCAATAATAGCAGCTTTGACTAGCCAATTCATCGCTCCTTTTCCTCTCAGTATTGTGCATTAGCCTACTACTTTTGCTGTGTTCGTCCTTGCAGGCCAGCTTACTTTGGATGTTATGCACTTTAAAACGAGTAATGGGAATTACTATAAACAGCTTGTGCATTGAAATAGGCCTACAATATAATTATTTGTAGTGGTCAAACCATGCCTATTTGTTTTTTTTGAAGACTTGGAAAAATAAAACACAGAAGTTAGTAGGCTAAATTAGAACACCCCCCGCGACCTTGTAAGTAGCGACATATTCTATTAAGAGTAGCCTATTTGTTCATGTAATATTTGTTTTCATCGCTAATGAATAAATCATTTTATTAAAAATAAAGTGGATTCTTGCCCTCAGTGTTGTCAGCATGCATAAATCGCGTCTTATTAGCCTATATTCAAGGAAATCTTCATTTTATCCATTTATCTAAGAAACAAAGCACTTGTTTCGCTTGCAACTTTATTCCTTGGTGTGTTGGATTACTGAGGCTAGATATTTGTTGGACTGGAACCACCAAGAAGATATGAACACGTTCATTTAAGTTTCCTAGTCCGCCCTGTTAAAAAATGCAACTAATTATTTTCTCTGTTTGCTATTTGTTTGATTAATCCATTCATAGTTTAGACTATAGAATATCAGAAGTGGTGGGAAATAAAGGTTATTTCTTCAAATTGCATTCACACAAACGGCCTAACTTTAATCATTTATGATGTAAAACAGAGGAAAATCAGCAAATTATCTAATTTTTAAAGAACCAGAACATGTTTGCCATTTGCGCTGGGTAAACGATGATTATCAAAATAGTTGGCCCTTTATTTTCTGTCAATTAAATAATCAAATTATTCTTGAAGCCCTATACAAAAGAGGCAAGGATGAAACCCTGCATCTCGAGCCTACGCCACCAGCCGGGTTTGTGTATTTTAGTAAGAGTGGAACAAAATAAAATGGCACATTAGTGGCAGACAGTTGTGAGCACCAGCACAGCGTTGATTTGACATGTAGTGTAGTTTTCTGTGCTGCGACAGCGCCCCCTGCTGTCTGCGGCGGAGAAGCGACAGAACATTTTTTTGAATCGAACTCCCGTCCCTCGAGGGATGGCTGTTGCGCCTGCGCATCTAATGTAACAAGATGGCGGAGAGTGCGGAACTGAAGGTAAAGCGAGACCCTGCGTTAGCTTGACAAATAGACGTTTCACACAGCGAGATTTGAATTTCAAATCATTAGCACTGTTGTTACTTGACAGTAGAAAGCCCGGGAGTGTTGTCATCAAAGCATATGATACAAAAAACAAGTAGAGCAGCGGGGAGCAGGCAAACTGTTAGCTGGCCGGCTAACTCGCTAGCATTAGCTTTGTTATTGTTGCCGACGTTCCGTTAGGCTGCCTCTGCTGCGAGGCTCACCTGCAGATAAGGCCAGATATCATATAGATAGGTAGATATAACACATTTGTGTCATTGTTTTGAACCCAGCGGCACTGTGGTGTCAGACACCTGACAGTATCAGCACTTCACTGTGCTGACCGGGATGTCTAGTTTAAAAACGGGCTCTGTCTATTCCCTGGAAGCCAAGGGGCAGTTTAGCCTCCATTAGCGTTATTTCTGATTAGATGTGACGGTAATATAGTCACCGTCCAGAGCCTGGTTAGCTGTGATATAACTCGTGAATGGCGATTGATGTTCAAACACGTGAGATAAAGTAAACACAGCGTTTCATGTCAAGTCAAATTACTCCCAACATAATACAGGCGCTGCTGGCTAATTCGTGCTAAATCTACGCTATGTTCTTCTCTTAATGTTGATCGCTACAATTGAAAGAAATCACACCATATAATTGTGAAACGTTTTCATTTTTATACCCTGTATTCCCAAACCAGTACCTGCACTGTTTGCACCCCTGCTTTGCCTCAACATACGAGCCGCATTGTGTATTTACATTGTCGTTTAGCATATAGTAATTAAAGTGTAGCTCAGTGTACCACTAACATCTGGTGGCTCGCACGTTTTATGTATCAGGACAGATTTGAAACTGCATCGGGATGTTTACAAGTTTCTGAGATATTTACCTTTCGCAGCTCAACACTGAGGGCTAATTAAACTCGTTAATTACCAGACAGATCACCTGAATAAATAGTTTTTTGATCCAGTTTTATGGAAATGTGTCAGATCTGCGGTGTGAAGTTGTTTGACCGCATTACACTGTTGGATCTCTGTTCTTTTGCTGGGACTAAAAAACAGCTTCTGTTCTTAGTTATGTTTTATCTTCTTGATGTCCTGCAACAATCAGGACCTTGTAGTATAATGCAGTAACAAACAACAACGCAAACTACTTTTTAAAACAGCCAGATTGAATTAAACCCTCTCTGACTCTGTGTTAAGACGGTGTATTAGATCCCGTTATTTTCACAGAAGGATGTGTTACTGCGTTCACAACCCGTATTCTCACTTGCTGCATGCGGTGATGCATTAAAGATTTGTAAACATAGGTTGAACGTGCGCTTCTGCTTTTAGCTAAAGGGCTGCCTCTATCAGAGTCATCTCAGTGTGGCTGTGTTTGGTAAATATAATGTATGATAAAGCTCTTAATGTTGGACTTTTATCAGGATACTAGCCAGACCAAAGGCCGAAGAAGAGATGTTAATCTTCCTGCTCCACGCATATATATCTCAGAAATAAAAATGCTATGGGTGTGGACCATTTGTAAGCCAGTGAACGATTTTAATGATTTAAACAAAATGAATCAGACATGCTTTTATAATGAGTTTTAAAGGATAAAGTTTGAAGTCAAATGAGAAAGGAAAACTTGTTTGTTAACATCAGAATAGTAGATTGTGTTTTCCAGGGTGTAATAGACCATTTTTCCTCTTTCCACCAGCAAATGGTAATGAGTCTTCGAGTTTCGGAGCTCCAAGTGTTGTTGGGGTATGCAGGACGGAATAAGCACGGGCGCAAACACGAACTTTTGACCAAAGCTCTCCACCTACTCAAGGCCGGTTGCAGTCCTGCAGTGCAGATGAAGATCAAAGAGCTCTATAGACGGCGCTTCCCAACCAAAATGGTTTCACCAGTGGACCTGGCTCTGCCCGGTGTTCATTCTGCCTCCAGTCTGCCTGCTGGCCTCGCACAGCTGGGATTTGACAGCCACGGTTCCCCGTCGCCTCTGCTGCCTGTTTCTTTACTTGGGCCTAAACACGAGCTGAGTCTGCCTCACCTCCCCTCCTCCCTGCATCCCGTACACCCCGACGTCAAGCTCCAGAGATTGCCATTCTATGACGTGCTGGATGAGCTCATTAAGCCAACCAGCCTGGGTGAGTCCAGCACTTCACGCACAGCTCTATGTGTAGTCATAATGCACATACTGATGGAGCATTGTGACCGCAGATATCTGAACCATGACTTGTCTTTTTGCGTTCAATATGAGTCAACACTAATGCTTAGCAAGTTCTGTGGATTCCCCTTTGACCATCGTCTTCGGTTCCTTTTTTTTTCCTCGCAGCCTCAGACAACAGTCAGCGGTTCCAGGAAGCATGTTATGCCTTTGCATTAACACCACAGCAAGTTCAACAGATCAGCAGCTCCATGTACGTGAGAAAACTCCCTGGTGCACACAGTCTTCACGTGTCAAAGAGAAAAAATAATACTGTGAAAGAAATTGTAACTACCAAACCACTCTCACTTCACCATGTGTTAAACTGTTTTGACCAGCCTGACTTGACTTCTTCCTCAATTCATTAGGGACATATCTGGGACCAAATGTGATTTTGCTGTTCAGGTCCAATTAAGGTATGTCTAACACACTTTTCTTCAGAGAACTCTTTTAATCAGGAAGTATATTTGTGTTCAGAGACCAGTGGGCCCGTGTTTAGCTTCTCTTTGTTGTGAACCAGAAATAACAGTGTCACATGTTGAATAGGTCTAATCATTTCAGTCTTTTAGTTTCAAAACATATCTGCATGTTGCAGGACCATCTTAGTGGTCTGTTCTGAGACTGAAACGCTAAAGTTTTAAAGTTATTTATTACCCTACAATTATAAGTGAGGATAAATATGTTAACGGAGATGTACAGAACAGCTTCTGAATTGTGGAATGAAGGATGCAGCGGAGGAAGATGTTTGTCTCCTGGATGCACCAGTCTTCAAAAATGAACAATAAAAATGTGGGCATATTTGTTGGACTGTTCAGACAGAGTGCAGCATTGGCAAAACCTTAATACAAAGCATTGGTGGCATTGTCACCAGTATGCTTAAAAATTGATTGCACAGGCACACATTGTTTTACTTCAGAGAGAATATCTAATGGCATTTTTTAATGAAGTTTTTCTTAAATATTCATTGTATGGATGAATGCCATCCTTTAAGAAGTGCTCTCCTATATCATAGATGGAGATGGCTGTACTTGACCCAACTGAAATGGTAAAATAAGCAAGCAAGCCAACCTTTTTTGTGAAAGTGGAAACTTAACTGAAACCAATTGCTTTTGACATTTGTGCCTCAACATTTGAGCCGACCACTTCTGTCATTTATTTCCTTCATTTTCAGATTTTGTTTATCAGAGACAAGCTGTCCCCAGGAGGATCATTTCCCCCCTAATCTGTGTGTGAAGGTCAACGGCAAGCCCTGTAATCTCCCGGTGAGTCTAGACAGTTTGTTGTTAGTTAATGTGTCAGATTTTCTCTGTATCACTCCACCAGATACTGAGAATCAGAGCACTGATGTTTGATGTTCTGCTGCAGGGATATCTTCCTCCAACCAAAAATGGAGTTGAACCAAAAAGGCCCAGTCGTCCCATTAACATAACCTCTCTAATCCGACTGTCTACTACAGTCCCCAACACAATCGTGGTGTCATGGACTTCAGAAATTGGGAGGGTAAGAAGATCCAGGCAAAGCTTTATGAATTAAGCATTGCATCCCATTTAAAGAGGTGAAGAGGACATTAGTGTGACTTGTTTTGCTCATTATTCTTATCTTTGTTCTGTCAGAGCTTTTCCATGGCTGTTTATTTGGTAAGACAGCAGTCGTCTGCAGTGTTGTTGCAAAGACTACGGGCCAAAGGAATTAGGAACCCCGACCACTCAAGAGCTCTGAGTAAGTTGCTACTACTACAACACTACACCACCACTACAACATCACATGTATTAATTTTTTTCATAATAACAGTGGATTTTAGCGGCCTGTTTGACCACATAGTTACAGCAAATTGGAAGCTCAAGGACCTAAACCTGGAACCTAAAAATGAACAAAGTTCTGCAAAGTTCCTTAAAGTTTCCTGGAAAGTCTCCACTTCTCCTTCGAAATTTTTGCAAAAAAAATGTGCATAGATCACATCATCTTTGTAGTGGTTTCTGTTTGTGGTCTTGTAAAACAAATCAGCATTTTGCACACTTTGCAGTTCACAGTTGTACAATACAATTCTTGTATTTAATCTGTGTGTTTTTTTTTTCTCTCTCTCGCAGTCAAGGAGAAATTAACAGCTGATCCAGAGAGCGAGATCGCCACCACCAGTCTACGAGTCTCTCTCCTGTGTCCTGTAAATACCATACTGATTAATCAAAAAACTGTGTAGTTGCATCATTCTTGTCAATCAGTCTACCAGCAGATCTACCTGAAATTAACTGACATATTGTTATTAGTGATGGAAGTGTATTTAACATGCATCCATATAAATTATATCAATTTTTGTGCAGCATTCAATGCAGTGACATTTATTTTGTGTGTTTCTTTGCTCTGTGTTAAAGCTCGGCAAGATGAGGCTGACAATCCCATGCAGAGCAATGACATGCTCTCACCTTCAGTGCTTCGATGCTACACTTTATATACAAATGAATGAGAAGAAGCCGACCTGGGTGTGTCCAGTCTGTGACAAGAAGGCGCCGTATGAGCACCTCATTATTGATGGGTGAGCACAACAATGCTTTATCTTGTGCCAGGTAGGGTTGGGCCAACGTAACATTTTCAAACCAGTTTGATATTAGACAAAAGGCTGAACTGGACCAGTAATACAGAATTTTAGCACTAGTTGAAGGTGACTTAGAAACATAATGAGATAATGAAATCCATGGATGAGAGTGGAGTCGCAGGTTTTCCACAAACATTCCTGAAAATGTTTCACAATGATGTGAAATGAAGGGTTTCTGTTTCTGTCTGACTGAATTGTGAGAGAGCTTTTAATCTGAAACAGACACAGGAAGTCTGTATTGACAATGTTACACAGTAAATCTGACAGGGCAAACAGGAGAGCATCAAAAATATGGAGTGACATGATTGCTGTCAGGGAGAGAGAGAGAGTTACATTGAAAAGATTTCATCTTTCCAAACTAGCAACTTATTGTACATACCACCTTCTGCTCAGCTGTGGCGTGACATGTACTCAGAGCTGGGAATACTGGAGCAACCACCCACTAAGGGGTTGACATCACTGAGAGCTGCTTCTTGTCTTGTGTTTAATTTACCAGAACAGCTCCTGATGATAAATGCCAGATCAGTCAGTTTCCATAAAATCAAAACGGGTTAAGCACCGAACCAGACCAGCAAGACTGGAAACCGACCCAAACCCGAGTGCTAGGCTAGGTAGTACATTGTGATGGTTTTGTTCTCAGAATGCAGAATACAAACTGCAGATATTTGTAATGTTTGCCTCCAAGCTGAAATGCGTGCTGATGAGAGAGCGCTTTGGCATTATTACTAAGAGTTGTTTGCCAAAAATGCAATGTAATGTTCCACGTCCCTGGTAGATTACTTTCTAACAGCATAATTATCCAATTTACCTGGCGATTTCTGAAGAGGAGGATAAAATAATTGCTGTTGTGAAAACATTTGAGAACATTCCGTCTTTGTAAGCTCTCTGCCGGTGTTTTGGCATCTCATACACCTACAAACTCTATGGATCTATTGCTTATGTCGATCTTCGTCGGTTCATTTGTACCTGAAGCCCCCACCAAAGTGGGACCTTTTTATAGAAGCAGTGTTTGGTCTGAATGCCCTAAAAGGAATTGCAGCTTTGAATAGTGCCAATAAAACTGCTACATCCAAAGTATAAAGTTTTAAGAGGTGCTGAAACACTAAAGCTTGAAATGTCATGCTGTTTTCACAGATTGTTCATGGAAATCTTGAATAGCTGTTCTGACTGTGATGAAATCCAATTCAAAGAAGATGGAAACTGGGCCCCCATGAGGTCAAAGAGAGAGGTGCAGGAGGTCTCTGCCTCTTACAATGGTGTAGACAGCGGTATGTAACTCGCACATCTCTGTTCTTCTCATCGTGGTCTGCGAGCACAGTGTTAATTTAGTTGTTTCTTTTTTAGATTCATCTCGGACCGACACGCACGAGCAGAAACGGGGATCGTCCAATGACAACAGCAAGAAAGTTGATGTGATCGATCTGACACTGGATAGCTCCTCAGACGATGAGCTAGATGATGAGCCGCCCCCTAAAAGGGCCTGTCCCTCGCTGTCACCTGTCTCTCCACCTCCAAACAAAGGGTGAGTCACCAAACCGCCAGAACAGGAAGTGCAATCACCACGTACAGATCTATTTTGGAGATCTCTGTGCTCAGATCGGTCACGTTACTTCCTTTATCACTAACTTGATGTGATTTTTTTTTTTCCCCTCAGAGTACTGAACCTACACAGCCAGGCCTCACCTGTGACCAGAGCTCCCAGCATGCCCCCTGTGGAGACCAGCTACATTCCTCCCCCTCCACCTCTTATCCAGGACTATCGCCACTATTATCATACAACTAGTGACCTGCCAGGTAGACTTGTCACTTGTCTTAAAGGATAGGTTTAGATTTATAGCACATTAATCATGTGTCCATATGTTTGCATGTCTGTGAGGTAATATGTCTCTAGTGCTGTCTGCTATGGTTTTACTGTTATTTTTGGCTCCTCAAACAATGTTTACCTGCTGCTGGGACATAACACATGACTACTACAGTAGGATGAAGATCTAGGGTTTTATTTGTCTAGCCTAATATTAGCTTAAGCTGTGATTTAATGCCCAGGAAGGACTGCCCTCCTTTTATTCCCATTATTATTCTTTTTTGCGGGATAGTCACACTACGTTTTGGAAGTACAGTTCCTATAATTTGGTGGGTTTGGGGGGATGTAAACAGGAAGTATAATTTTGCTGTGAAGTCATTCAGTTATCTGTAGAGTAGAAAACCTTTTTTGTCTATATTTGTTTGCATTTTGACAGATTGGCACCATTAAAAGTGTACCAACTTATCTACAAGTGGTTCCTGTTTGTAGCATTATCTATCTGCACACATTATGGTAATATTTGTAAAGGGGCGAACTATATTCACTTGCCTGCCTGTTGTTTTTAGGACACCACCTTTATCATGCGGTATATCTATGTCTCAGTTTGAAAACTTCTGTGTCCCCTCCAGCTTTGTATTAAGACAAACCTGACAACAAAACCTTTGAATACAGTTGTTTGTTTCTGGTTAAATCAATGCATAAGTGCAAAATTTGCTAGTGTATATCCAGAATGTAATAAAATGTCCTGAGTCTTTGTTTGCCTTTTCTTACAGATCTAAGTTTCTTCTCCTTCCTCCAAGGCGACAATCAGGTATAATTTCTCAAACACCTTACCTTTGGCAGCATCGTCCAGCAGTTTGTTTAGTAGCTGTGTTAATGGTCGCTCTTTTCTGTCCTGTTAGCATTACAACATGGTGATGGCTGCCGCGGCAGCTGCGTCGGCCTCCGCCTCAGAGGACCACGACCTGCTACTCAACCGCTTCCTGCCTTACGGTTCCTCTCAGATGTTAAGGGAGCAGCCGGGCACCCCGGGGAGCAGCACGCTGGCAGCCACCAACGGAGGCAGCAATAGCGGCAGCACCAGTAGTTTGGTGTCTTCTAGCAGTCTGCGGGACCGTGACAAAGACAGGGAGCGAGACAGAGACAGGGACAGCCACTCCATCTCAGGATTGTCAAGGTCCTCAGTGGAAGCTGCAGCGGCGGCGGCCATTTATGGCTCCATATCTGACGTTATCTCTCTTGACTAGATCTACACAGAACTAAAAGACATGGGAGACCTCGAATGGGAGTTCTTTGTAAATAAAGAAGAGGAAGATGAAAGAATACAGTGCTATGTACAGAGAGGAAAATCTATTTTCAATTTTACTTATCATATGTATATAAACTTAGGACGCTTCTTGTCCGGTGAGTTACTTCAGTTGATATTTTTCTGTGAATACTGAAGACTTTTTCACACCTCTTCATGTGGTCCTTTGATTATATTGTACCTTTTGTACCTGGTTTTTACAGTTTTGTTTCGATATTCCATGTCAATGGCATTATTTCAGTATAATGTTATGTGCACAGAACCCAATGAGGTGACACCTTATGGAACATGATATTTAGAATATAAAGAAAATGGGCATTGTTATAGATGTGCAAAAGGCTAGTCACAGCGAAACAGGAACATGTGTAACGCTTTCTTTATTTTCTAAATGGCATAATTTCTGTCAAAAAAAAAATGTTTTGACAGCAGAAAGATCTGGCCATTTTTGCCATCACTGTAGATTTTTCTGAAAGACATTCATGCTGTGGTCATATTATTTTTAAAGAATTATTTATAATGTAAGTTATGTTGGATGTATGCTGTTTTTAAAGAAGCATTCCCTATGCCTCTAGGAACTGTTGCCACTAGAATTGCAAAAGCAAGCGCTAGATCCTTCTGTTGTCATAACTGCACTCTTTTCGCTTGTTTCAGTCAAATCAAATACGAACAATATTGTGTAGTCCAGACTGTACCTAAAATACGTACAAATTTGAGAGTATGTCAGTATTTTACAACCAGGCTTTTTCAGTGTGTGAATGAATGGCACTGGTCCAGCAAGCAGCGTTCTGTTGTCACGACACAATTGGACCTTTACACACATCTAAGATTTGCTATGTTGTGTGTGTGTGTTTTTTTTCTTTTGTTTTATTTTGCATTTTACACTTAAAAAAAAAAGAAACAAAGCTACAGTGAAGCGGCCAGACATCAGCACATTTCTGCTCCACTTTTAAGACATGGCAAGTTTCTCGTCCACTTGACGTGACTGTGTAATTGAAAGGCTTAGAAACTGTTAAACAAAGTGGATGCAAGAGGATTCATCATATTTCACAATGTCTTTTTGTTTGATTTTTTTTTTTTAGCACTTGCTTTCTTTGTTTTACATTAAAGGCTGTGTGGAGCAGTGAAGCGTTCACAGTTGCAGTAAACACTTCAAGTGTAGTTTTCAGCTTTGCATGTCTCTGCGATTTACCTGAAAGCTCATGTGTTTGAGTGCTGTACTGTTTCTTAGTGAGGACACAGGATGCATAGCCTTTTCTGTTAAGTGTATTTGCAGCAGCCTTTAAGTTAAACGTGATAGCTTAGTCTATGTCTATGTGTATCACAGAATGCATTTTGGCCCCCGAAGTTTAAACCATTGAAGCTGTCATCGACGCCACCCCTCTTTTATTTTTCTTGACTTGTGCTTATAATTAGGATTATTTATTATCATATATATTTTCAGCATTTGTTTGATTTGTGGATATGCATTGCTGTCATTGTATGTGATATTTCTTTTGTAATTATATAATTAATGCTATTTAAAGTTGTCATTGTTGCTTGACATGCATTGTAACATTTTCTGTTTCTCTGTCTGTTTTACTATCAGATGATGTCAATAACTCAATAGAGGCTTTGATCATTTTGAACCGCTACAAGGTCTACTGTGCTGTTTGGTATTTGTAAGAATTAAACAGATACAAGAAAGTGCACACTTGTATTTGCTCTAAGGTCGGTCCTGATTCACCTGCATGCGTTCCTCTGTTATAATATGCAGCAAGATGTCAGCACACTTTGCAAATAATGTATGTTATCGTCAGCATATGTGGAGGCCATTAAGTAACAAGAACCTTCTGTATGATATACTGTATCTTTGAGGTAGTGTAGACATGATGTCCTGTTACGTCACTGTCCACCTGAGAGCACTGACAAGTTTCTTTTTCAAATGTATAAACATCTATAAAATAAGTCTTAATGCATATATTGGAAAAGGTTCTTTAAATAAGACTAAAAGTCTCCAGTCATGCTATCAGCTCTCTGAGGCTTTGCTTTGGCTTTAGCTTACATTTCGTTTCGTGTATTAGTATTCTAATATTAGGTAATTATCACAAAAAAATTAAGCACAGCTAATACTGATGGAATGATAATAGTTTTGTTGTCGAGATATTTCACTGGATATGTGAAAAGTTTATGTTTGAGGTAAAACACACTAATCTTGACCTGGCAGCTGCACATAGTCGAGGCATCAGTATCATGAAATAAAAGGCTGGATTGACACATCCCTTCTGTTTAATTAAAATCTTTAACTTATAGATCTTGTTAGCTTATTTTAAACTGCTTAGTCTTTTATCCACATCTGGGCAGATGTCAAGGTGGAGGCTCAACAGGAACAGGTGCTTGATTCAGCTTGATATGATTTAATTTGTGTCCTTAAATGAAGTAAATGAAACAGCCCTGTTAATGCTTCATGTGAAGTTTTTGGCATGGGGTGAGTCTAATCAATGATTTCAGGAATTCTTTTGCTTATTGTATTTTACCTAAACCCCGGTTAGCTATTTAACTATGCCTGTACTTTGTGAGAATGATGAGCTTGTAAGTGTGCCACATAGACTGACAGACTGGTGTGGAGAAAGCCAAACGATGCCTTCAGCTTTTAATACATAATCTTTATGTAAATCACTGCTGTGTGTGCGTTTGCACCTGGTTGGTGCTGTCATGTCCAGTGTTTGCTCTGCTGTTGATGATTCATCTGTCTGCCAAGAAGTTGAAGAAATTTTACAGGGATGATTGCGGCTTAATCTGTAAAAAAACTGCTTCCTCTTATAAGGCTCCTCCACATGAACTGCTCACCACTTTCAAATCTCTGAATGCTGAAAAATTGCACTGCAGGGCATTGAAAATGTCATGTCCTCAGTATTGCTTCTAACCGTGTATTTTTCATGCATTTCTTCATAATGTTTCTGGAAACTAATGGAAGTTTTGAAACAGCAACTAGACTTTGCACTCCTCCACACAGGGTTTTTGTTATAATTTTGTTATAGTTTTCAAATGACCCTTCAATAAGGAAGACTGGATTTGAAGTATCAAGGTTTAAGTTGAATTTATTATTCTTGTGCAAGAAGGAGCGTTTAACAGTGCAACACACAAAAGGGGTTACAGAGAAAAAGGCTCCACATGGAGCTCTAACAGTTAGTTCTTATACACTCTCTAATGGGCTGTCTCGGACACCTCCTCATAGATACAGATAACATCATAACGTCTTCTTAGTTTGCTTAATCAGTAGTCAGCATTTCCCCAATCTAAATGTCACCTCTCTGCCCTGTCCCTGACCCTTGTTCTGTTCTGGACTTCCTCTATTTATACATTAACCTGAACTTTACCTTACCCTGCCAACCTTAGCAACAAAGCAACAAAGTAACAAAGCAACGAACATGTGAGAAAATAGGAACTCACATACACATTGTATGATTTAAAACATCCGAAACACAGTATAAACCTAATTTTTATAACAGTTTTCAAATGAATTCATCAGCGTTTCCGGTACCTGTTCAACATGTGACCTTCATTAATACACTTGTGTCCAATTCTTAAGACCAACTTGGAAGGGATTAACAAAACTAGTCTTAATAGGTCACAGGTGCACTGTGTAAGATTTAGTGGCATCTAGCTATGAACTGGCAGATTGTAACCAACTGAACACCCCTCACTTCCTCACTTGGGGCAGAACCTAAATCAGGCATGTCCAAAGTACGGCCCAGGGGCCAATCACGGCCCACAGTCAGATTTCATGCAGCCTGAAGCTTTGTTTTTCTAATATATTATCTATGGCCTGCCAGCATTGTCAGACACAGTATGGTTGGCAGATTTGGCTTTTTTGGTTGAAACATTTGAATGTGCTAGACGTTAACTTCTAAGGACATAACTGCTAAAATATTACTTTCTTAATGATCTGGGGGATAATTCATGTTTTTCAGAAACTGGGGAGGGGGCATTTCCCCGGTCCTCCCCGGGATATGCACCCATGCCCTCTTTAAAGACGTTTGGACAAATCTACCCTAAATGAAACTTGTGAAAAACTTCACAGGCCCTTTCTGGAGCTTGTGTTTGGTTTGTCTGTTCTGGGCTACTGTAGAAACATGGCAGACTCTGTAGAAGGGGACCTGCTCCCTCTGTAGATATAAAATACTCATTCTAAGTGAACAAAAACATAACACTATTCTTTTTAAGGTGATTATACACAGATTAAAACACAGATTAAAAATACTTATGAATGGTATATTTCATATTTACCCAATAAATTACCGTAAATTTTACACACTGGACCTTTAACGGTCTCAGTTTGTCTCGAGCGGTTCGCTTTCATTTTTTAGGCGCCTCTTCAGTCGCGGCGTTAACGCGTCACTACGTTGATTATGACGTTTTTAGAGAGCGGCGCCGTTTCAGACTGGAATGGGAGCTAGCGATTTTTCCCACATTTTGATAGTTTAATCCGTGAATGGCGCCGAAACAGGACCCGAAACCTAAATTTCAAGAAGGTAACAAGTTGTCTGTGTTGATATCTGATAGAAGTGGTGGTGTCGATACAGTGCAGGAACTAAAAGAAAGGTCCAAACGGGAGCTAGCTTTGCGGTCGAAACAACACTGCCGCCGTTTAACGGCTAGCCGTTTGTTAGCATTCATTGTTGTTGCACAAACAGGTTTTTGTCATTTTTTAAGTAATTATATATCAAGCACTTTCTTTACGACACACTGTAACGTCAGCAGCAGCACGCCGGCAGCGTCTGAGGCGTGTGCGTTTATCGATGTTGTCACCAGCTGACTAAAAGCGTGGGCTTCATTCATGAAGTGTTAGCTTCTTATTGATTCACCGCCCACCTCTGTGTCCTCACAGCCAGTGTTAGCTGAGTCCTAGCCGGCCTGCTCTGAGGCTAACTGCTGCTGTCATATCAGGTTTTTTATACAGCACTCTCTGAGACATACAGAGTCCGTGTGTGTGTGTGTGTGTGTGTGTGTGTGTGTGTGTGTGTGTGTGTGTGTGTGTGTGTGTGTGTGTGTGTGTGTGTGTGTGTGTGTTCATAGTGACTTACTTTGGTGGTTTTTGTTGCTGTGGCGACCAGTCAGCAGGCATCAGCCTCTGCTTACCCTCAGGCTTAATGATTTAATGTTTTAATATACATTAAGATAATGCGACTGTCTCAGTTGAAGCCTGTGTAAATTAACTAAAGCCAATACAAGTAATTCAAGTAATCTTCTTTATTATGGCAGAAATGTTTAGTGTCTTAGTTGATTATGGGTTGATTATTCGACATAATATTAGTATTATGCTACTTCTCTTTACATCAGGGGTCTTCAACCTTTTTCAGCCCAAGGACCCCTTGGACAAGAGACAAACAGAACAGGGACCCCCCCCCCACTTGTAATTCATTTTTGGCCCTGGCCTATAATAACTTTTACATTTACTTTATTCAACTTTTATTTCACCACATTAACCTATTTATATTCTGGGTTATTAGCCTATATGTGTTTGTGATTAATAACAAAAGTTATAAGTCATAATTTCTGTTGGTTATTAAAAGCCAATGTCCACTAATTCATTCAGCTGGAGTGCAAATGCCTCCATCTGCACCCTCACATTCAACATTATTTTGGTGAAAACTGAAAATTATTATGACAAAAATTGGTGGACCCCCTGCAGTACCACTGCGGACCCCTTAGGGGTCAAGGACCCTTGGTTGAAGACCCCTGCTTTTTCAAATATCTCTAGGTTTTAAACACTAGGTGAGTAAAATATTCAACAGGTAAATTGATAATGAAAATAATCGCCTCCATGTGTGACTGAAACCCATTTAAAGCATGTCATGTTATGATTGTTCTCTGCCGTTAGGAAGAAATCGCTCCAATCGCTGACGTGCAAGAATCTAAATTTACAGTGTAATAATCGTTCAGACAATCTCAGGTTTTTATCATGAACATTCAGCGTGTGTGTGTGCGAGTAGTAGAGTCGTTTATTTATAATTACACTTTGTTGTACTTGGACTTCTCTCATGCCATGCTGATTTTAATTGACCAACACTCTGTTCAGGTGAAAGAGTGCTGTGTTTTCATGGGCCATTGCTCTACGAAGCTAAGGTAGGCTGCCTTAGTTAGCCCGTTTCTCTGATATGTGATCCTCTTCTGTGTCTCTAGTGCAAACATTTTATTAACAATGACTTATGTCTCTCTTCTGCAGTGTGTTAAGATAAACATCAAGGATAAACAAATCAAATACTTTATTCATTACAGCGGGTGGAACAAGAAGTAAGTTTGTGTTTCACGATAAATATTTAAGATTTGGACAGTGAAGATTTCCCAAGTGTGTGATTTCTTTCTCTGTGTTTCATCTTTCAGCTGGGACGAATGGGTTCCTGAAAGCCGAGTGCTTAAGTATGTGGACAGTAATCTGCAGAAACAGAAAGAGCTTCAGAGGGCCAATCAGTAAGTCCATACTCTTTAGATGCTACAAATGCCACTATAATAAATTTATAAACCCCACTGCACTCTGTGTCCTGAAATCAACTGAGGGACTTTAATACAAATGATGAATTCTTAAGTAGTGAACTTGTTTTGTTTTCTTAATCCAGAGACCATTATGTAGAAGGAAGAATGAGGGGTGCTGCGCCGAATAAGAAGATACCTGCTGCACCGCAGAAAAATGATGTGTGAGTGGAACTCATTACTTATTCTGTTTGTTGTGATGCTTCCTGCCAAACTGATTTAAAGGTGTTATACCTCTTAAGGATTTTCTTTCTTTATTTCAACACCTGATTTTTTTCTCTCTCTTTTGTAGAAAAACCAAAAAGAACAAACAAAAGAGTAAGTATATCATGTTTTGTATTTACATAATCAACGCTGTTTGAATGCATGAACTCTCCAAACTATCATTCAGCATGTGTTTCCATCATCATTACGATAGGAGGTGTAAATTGTTAAAAGGGTGTCACAGAACGTAGCTATTGTGTTTATTGTGTTTGTTTCTGTCTGCAGCTCCTGGTGCAGGAGAAGGGACTAGCTCAGGAGGAGACCCAACCCACCCTCCACGGAAGAAGAGGGCACGGGTTGACCCAACAGTTGAAAGTGTAAGTTCATAAATCTACTGTGTTGCTTTTTTGTGATGATATTGGATAGTGGAAACACTCAGATTTAGGAAATGTTTGAGATTGAATTAACTGTACATTAACTGTGTCAACGTAATGCTAAAAAGCTGAATTCTTAAATCTGTTCCTGTCTGCTCAGGAGGAGACCTTCATAAATCGAGTGGAGGTTAAAGTAAAAATCCCAGAGGAGCTGAAACCATGGCTTGTGGATGACTGGGACCTGATTACAAGGCAAAAACAGGTTAGAAGTGACGTTAATATTCAAGTTTAACCTTTTTCACAGCACTGATATTGCACTATTACACTATAACATTTCTGAAGTTATTTATTCATGTTTTTTGTTTTACACCTTCAGCTTTTCCACCTACCTGCCAAAAAGAACATTGACGCAGTCCTTGAAGATTATGCAAACTACAAGAAATCAAGAGGAAACTCTGACAGCAAGTAAAGATACTCACTGTGACTTGTAGTTTTCTTATTTTTCCACACTTGCTGACCTGACCTGCCTTTCTATACATTTCAAAGCCTTATGTGTCACAGAGATATAACCTGTTTGTCCTCTGCTGCTCAGGGAGTTTGCTGTGAACGAGGTGGTTGCTGGTGTCCGGGAATATTTCAACGTCATGCTGGGGACGCAACTTCTCTACAAATTTGAGAGGCCGCAATACGCGGACATCCTGGCCAACCACCCAGATACATCTATGTCTCAGATCTACGGTGCTCCGCACCTACTCAGACTCTTCGGTAAAGACACCTGCACAGCATTACTCTGCTTTATTGCATTTAGAAACTGAGAACAGAAGGAGACAGATGTGACGTAATCCCAGTGATAAAGTAGAATCAGCAAAATTGGGTGTCTAATCTAGTTTTGTAAAGTGAAAACTGCACAACAATTATGTATGAAGCGAATGCAGGTTAAAAGTGTGAATTTTTGTATCTGTCCACAGACTACTGAACCCTTCAGCCTCAAATTTTTGGGCACATTTATAACTGTATGCACACCTCTGGCTTGAATTATTTACTGTTTTATGCTGACTTATTACTTCTCTTAACATGCTGGTGTAAGTAATCGGCAACTGCTTCAGTTTGGAATCTTGTTTTTTGGGAAATGGTGGAGTGACAACTAGGTGAAAAACAAGGCTTACTTTGTCTATTGCAGGCCACATTTTGGCTGTTGTAGCTCAAAAACTGAGATCTCTTCTGAACTGGAGTAGATTAATGCCAAACCTAATTTGTTAGAATTGTTGTTAGACTTAAGTTAGACACAATACAAGATGCATAAACCTCTGGTTTTGGTATCTTCGCTGTCATCTTGACTGTAATGGAGCTGGGTGAGACAACTGAATGAGAGTCAACTCTTCTTTATTTGGGAGGGGAGAGGGACGGGTTTTATTTTGTGTGGTGTGTTACAACATGTTTTTAAAACAATAACTGTTTTAATTGAGACGTTTGGTCCTGTTTGTTTCCTTATGAAGTTCATATGCTTTAAAACCAGGATGCTTAATTTCAATACCATTACACTAGTCTGTGGATGTTAAAGGAAAATGAGACTACAGTAGGAGTAGCAGCAGTAGGAGCCTGGCCTGTGTTACCTGGTGAAGATCTGCACTCTGAGTTCACTCAGATATTTTAAAAGGTTTCTATTTAAATCCTTACAGACAATATTAGGATATTATTTGGAAATACGTTCTGGCTGAGAAGCTAAGTCATTTCCTTCCTCACCTAGCGTCCTAACCTACTATTATATCCTCCACTTGTACGTAACAAAGGTTACTTTTGTAAGTAGCATTGAGTATAAATACACAGAGATATTAAAAATAAGAGTGCAGACTTTCTTTTAACTACCTTTTGTACAGATCAATATTCATCTGCCACCATGACCTGTGCTCTGTGCTGCTTGAAACGCTTGAATTAGCTCATTGTGGGGATCGGCAAAGTGGTAATTTTGAAGTATCTCAAGAGTTATTATAAAAGAGGACGAGGTTAGAGTGCGTGGTGTGTAATATTCTGTCTTTGTTTGGCTTTCAAAGTGAGAATCGGAGCCATGCTTGCATACACTCCCCTGGATGAGAAGAGCCTTGCACTGCTGCTCAGTTATCTACAAGATTTCCTCAAGTGAGTATTCACAAAACTGTTATAAGCCTCGTATTGATCCATCTGCAGGAGAAATGAATAAAACAGTGCTCTGTTCCAGGTATCTTGTAAAGAACTCTGCATCGCTCTTCAATGCAAGTGACTATGAAGTTGCTCCTCCAGAGTACCACCGCAAGGCAGTCTAAAGTTTTTTTATTTTAGGATCTGAAGCCTTTGTGTGTTGACGTTTGGAGACGACTTTCTGTCGAAGGATGACATTTCACAAAAAGCCTTTTGGAGAACGGATTGTGCGAGATCTGTTGATTATTAAGGAAGAATCTGAGCAAGATGTCACACTAATCCCTGGACAAATTCATTTTCTTTCATGTGGAAAGCTGCTGAGTACGCTCTTCCTGTATTGGTATGTTTTTGAGTACCACTTTTTAGTTTCTATGATACTTGTTTTGTCCGGTGTTTACCAAGATCTTTTGAAAAGGAATTTCATCACGATGATTTTTTTTTTTTGTTTCACGTTGTGGTTCAGATGCTGGCTAAATTTGTCTTGTAGGCTGTCATCATTTTCTAATAAAAGTCTTTCATTCTCACAGTCTGTCAAAGTCCGTCTGTGTTTTAAAGATAATTGGGTCATGTTCAAACTTTTTTATCGTTTCATCTACAGAGGAGTGAAATTATTTGTTACTGACAGCAATAGGTTGTCCTATTATAGTATTAGTTTTTACAGCATAAATACTTGATGTTTCAGTGAGGAGACATGTTTGGTTAGAACCTTTGTAGAAACTTAAGTTCATCAGTGGTACATTTTTTAAAATATCATGTAGTGGTAATTCACTCAAACAGGAAATTAATATAAGTTTGAACAATTAAATGTTAACTGGGTACTACATGCTTGCTTTTGCATTAATTCCAGGTTTAAAATGAGTTTGTAATTACATTTTTTTACATTTAATTTAAGTCAGATGTTTAAATATTTCAATAAATTCTCATGAGATATCCAGTAAAATTTTATAAATGCTTAAAATTGAAATTTAGTCTTTTTTTTTTTTAACCTTTTATTTTATTTAGATAAATTTCCAAATCTCAAATTTTCCAAAGCTCAAACAAGTGGAAAATTTTAAAGAAATAAACCCCTCAGAAGTGGCTGTTAGTGACATTCATGAGTTAAAGTTTAACACACCCATCTGTGGAGCTAAAACCAAACTGAAAAGAATGGACTTGGACCACGAATAACCACAAACTGATTTCAATAGTAAAGAATGATGCAGTACAAATATACAAATAGTAATCTCGTATTTATATGATTAACCTTTATCAGTGCACATTTATTATACTCCTTTATAAAGGCCCTGCAGAGACACACAGGTGTTTAATTATACTTCTGTCTAAAGTGACATTGAGCAGTTACGCTGTGAGTTACGTGAGGTCATTAAACTAGTAGAGTGATTGCACGGTCCAGAGAGGAGGTCTAATCAGGCAAAGTGAAAACACCTGTGTGGGCGAACAAAACACCACTTTGTTGTCTCTTTCTGTTGTTGTTGTGCTGATCATGAAATGTGTTTTTGTGAGTATTTTGACAGGCTCACACAGACGCTACACTCCAATACACAGACATGATAGTCTTAAATACAAAAAGTTAGTGGTTAGTTGTGGTTAAACATTACAGTGTAACATGCACAAGAGTATGAGGATACAGTAGACCTCTGCTCAGGTGGAAGCTTGAATCAGACAGGTCCTGATGTATATTATTTTATCGAGTTACATACATGGCTTTGTGATGTAGCATCATTGTGTGTATATATATGTTAATTTTTTTTTTCTGGGCCGATTCCAAAGATATATTTTAAACTTGTCTGTGGTTTATATTTATTTTTCTCAGCAGCCATTTCGACATGAAACAGTAGGGTCAACGCAGGTGTTTCCAATGACACTAATTAAGGTTCCATTCCATTCATTGCAGCAGAGCCAGCACGCACCACAGCAGCACACCGACTCTGTCTGACATGAATGGAACTGAACCTTAATTAGTGTCATTGGTAACACCTGTGTTTTCCCTACTGTTTCATGTTAAAATGGCTGCTGTGACAAAGGTCTATTGTGTTCTTATGCAAATGCGAGTTAGACAGTAAGGCTGACTTATTTTAAGCCAGAACCAAAGCTAAGACACGTATTTCCATGGTAACAATCTCATACCAGCTGACCAGTGGCATTAAAGACAAAACAAGATCAAAACATATATAGTTTGTAGTTTGCTAACAGTGCTTCAGAGCTGTGGAGCTGTTGGAAATACAGCAGTGTCCAAGGAAACTATGTTAAGCTTGACTGATGAGTTATCAAAAGTACTGAGTCCTAACACATTAAGAAGCCACAACATCTCAGCTGAGAGTTATTTTAAGCTACTGGAAGTTTTTTTTTTTCTTTATGTATTATTACACTTTCACTTTGCTGAATTTTCCTAATAAAATTTCCTTAAAACTGGAGTGGAACAGAGCTGAGGTATGCTGCATGTTGCTTGGCTCAGCTGTTTTTTGTTTTGTTTTTTTTTTCGTTTGAAAAAAGTTTTAAAAGGCCCAGAATTCATCTAAAATTAGTTTTACTCAAGATAGTCGAGAAACGGACAGCTTTGTGCAACAGATAAATTAGATCCAAGCCACAGTCAAAGTCTATCTTTGTGAAACGGGACCCCTGATGTTAACAGAGTCGGCGCACCGTCACAGTGAAAGGCTGCGGGGAAATCCTGCACACAGAGGTCTAATCAGCCAACTTAAGTGAAAACAGCTGTGTGAGGCTTTAAGGCTTACGCATTCACATAATTTCTAATCACCATTTCAGTCTTTTTATGTGAGCAACTTTTTTTTTTTGTTTCTTTTCTTACTATCCTGCCTTTGGCCTGTCTATCGGAGCTCTGCCGGGACTAACAGATACTTGATTAGTCTCTCAAGCTGTGTACTCATATCCTCCTTTCTGTCTGGTTTGTTTAGTTAACCTGGGATGTTTGAGTAGCATCCACACACAGACTGCAGTCTGCTTTATTTCAGATAATTGTGGCTCAGTGACTGCAGCCAAGATTCCATCCTTTTCTAAAAACATGACACAATAACATATGACTTACTTTGAATTGGACATGTGGTCTTCATTTAAACACTTAGAAGAAACGTTCTTGGGTCTGTGCTGTCGTTCTGCCTCAAAGCTGTATTACCCCACTTAAAAAATAATTTCAAACAAAGTGGTGAATGTGATCAAGCTCTGGTACATAGACATAGACACTTAGGATTTCCCCCCCTTATATTGGCAGAGATCCTGCTCCGATGGTATGGATTCACAAAATCAGGGTGTCCTGCTGCCAGTGGTGGAACAACATCCTGGTGATAGAAAGCATGTGGTGCTGTCAGTGTATTTTGTTGAGGAAAGAAATGTAATAGTTTATTGAAACCAGGCCAGAGCCCCTTCCTCCTCTCACCTCTCTGCACTAAAATGCGTTCAGCAGAATCCCCTCCAGCCGGCTTCTTTTCCACTGTTGTGACTTCCTTGACATGAAAAAGAGAAGCTAAATATTAGTTTCAGGCTGATTTGTGGTCTCATTGGTGTCAGCTGCTCACAGTTGTTATGGCAAGAACAATTCAGACCGTTTCAAGAAGAATTTCTCTAATCCAATTTCCCCCAGTCTTAACCATGACCATATGTGTTTTCACTGGAGTGTGCTCTCAGATCACAGCACCCTGATGGCTTTTAACAGCCCATCAGAAAGACTGACATGCACACAGGACTCCTCTGCAGATCCGTTCAGGGAGACGCCTTAGTGCCTGCTCCTTTCTTGGCTCCACATTAACTGCCGCGATTAACACTTTACGCTAGATGCTCGGTCACCAAGAGGAGACCTTCAGTGACTGCTTTCATGTGACCCTGGTGACATGGAGCCTCGGCGCTGCCATTACCCCACAGATGAGAGAGACATATGCATGATACGTCTACACCTAATGAGGCCGCTTCAAGCCTGAGTGATGGTTTCAGCAGGTTTTCCTCCACGTGTGTTCTCGTTTGCCAACCGAAAGACACACTTCAGACAGGACACGAACCACTTGGGTCATGGATCAGAAATGTCAGCGATGATCATAGACAGGACTTAGCAGAATACTTTAGCATATATGTATTCCTGTTTTATATATTACAGCAAATAAGCTTTTGCTGTTTTATGTATTTCTGTAAAAACGACAGCAGAGAAAAATATATTTACTTACTACCTGAGTACATTTAGGAACATTACTTGAGTTTTTACAGTTTACAATACTTCATACTATAATATATATTACATTGTATTGTTTATTGACACCTACAAGTTACGTTACAGATGTTGAGATCGTACATACAAAATATAAGATGTAATGAATACAGTGCTATGATATGGTGCTACCATAGATATAAGATTAAAATGCCTCTTACACATTAACTTATCAGTAATAATCCAATAATATTCTCATAGGGGCCGTGTTGCTGCTTCATGGGTATAAGTGCTTGCCATATTTGTACTACTTAAAGCAGCTACAAGGAGCTGTCATTTTGTATTGATTCTGACCGTGTAGGTACGAGATGTGCTCGGCCTGCCAGATTTGCCCGGGGTCCTGAATTTACACATAGTGTAACACATTAAAGCACTGTGATTGGTTGTACTGCCCGACAGGTCATACTGCTCCTTTGCAACTCTCAGTAGAGATGTAACGGATGCAGTCTGAGAGCAAAAACAATGATGGGCTTCATATAGACTGTTATTGATTAAGGGATGCAGTCTGATGATGTATGTTATGAGAGTATATACCGGTTTAGCAACAGCAATATGCCAGTATTGATGATAACTGATATTCACTATATGAAATGTTATGTTAATAATACACATGATAATGTTGCATAAATAATCAAGCTTGAGTTTCTTTCTATTCTCGCTTTGTGGTTCACACTCGGTGTCATTGTTCTTTTTCATGCTTTTGTACAAAGCAACTTTTGTTGCTTTTGCTCCAGTTACAGACTCTCTACACACTCGTACTCTGTCTCCTATCTGATGCTGAGAAGGTAGTGTGCAGTAGGTTTTTTAAACAGCTGCTGTGACTGAAAACTGAAAACAACATTATGAGCGTGTGAGCTTTATAATGAGCTGAAACTCACTATAAGGCTCAGAAAAGCAGCAGAGGGTGAAAATTCTCTGTAGGTTCATATGAGCGAAGTCTTTCACATTGTCATATTTTGAAAGTAGCAACTGTTTTTTAGTAAAAAAAAAAAAAAAGAAAAGAAAAAAAAATCCCATTACTTATTCCATCACTGAAGAAACTGATTTTGTGTTATGCTGCGTGAGAGACACCAGATGGCAGGATTGCACAAAGGCCCCACTGTTTGTGTCTCTCTGTGACAGCTTTGAGTCCTGTGGTTCTCAGTGTGCAGCGGTATTTCCGTGAAGTGCTGGAGGTTTTTCAGTGTTGTCACTGACACTGTCTGCTCCTTTTATTTGTTTCCCAGAAAAATTCATCTTGTAACAGGAGCACAGAAGAGACAACCACTCCAATAATAAGATTGTCATTCAATCCTTCTCTGCCTTCCAGCATCTGCAGTGACCGCTGAGAACCCCCCTCCTATTAGACAACAAATGTTATCAGTTTAACTGACTGATGAAAGCCATTTGGGCTCTATATGATTCCTCCAGAGCGTATCCATCTGCTTTGGGCTCTCTGAGGTGAAAAACCGTCAGTGTTTAATGTGGTTGTGAATGTTTCCCCAGACTAGGAGTTAGTGGTAGACTAATTACACAGTGGGCACGCAGCCTCAGTAGCACACTGCTGCCAGAGCCTTGTGTGACTGTATGTCATTAGTATTGGAAAAGTGCATTCGCCACAAAGGGCTGCGGTCACTCTGACCCATTAAAACATGAAAGAACATACCCCGCTCTTCTGGAGAAGGAATTTGAAAGACATAAACAGCCTGTAAAATGGAAAACTACATCTGTGTCCATTTGTTTTCCTGAAAGGCGGCCAGATTTGGTAATTCTTACTGAAATTCTTTCCAATAACAGAGAGCCGTCCAAATAAAGGGGAAAGACTGTTTGATCCATCTGTTTGCAATGCGGCATAGTAGTGGTTTTGTGCACATGATCTTGACTCAGTGGGAAACTAAGAAATTGTGGAGGCTTCAGAGCATGCTGGGGCTTTTACTAAATTTACACTCTGGGTTTATCGCATGTGTCATGAGTCCTTCTCTGAGCTGAAACGGGAACCACCACAGTGCAGTGGTGGAAAGTAACTAAGTACATTAAATACAGTGCTTAAAAGTAAAGTTTTGATGTACATGCAATACATTTTATGTGCATATATTTAAGTATTACTTGAAACCAGTCTGGCCTGAACTCTGCGAGGTTCTTTCTTCTCTAACAGGCAGTTTTGCTTGTCTTATTGGGTTTTCTGATTTGACAAAGAAATGAATTCATTTGTAAGAATCAGTAACCTCCCTGATATGTAAACAGTTCATAAAAATGATTTGTTGAGTATTAAATTAAAGGAAGTGCACAGTCTTTAAATTCCACGTCGCTGAGATTCAAATATAAAACACTGAGCTTTCAGAGCTTGTCAAGACTTTAGCTGTAACAGAGTTTTATTACATGATATTGCTGCTTTTACTTAAGTAAAGGATATGGACACTTCTTCCACCGCTGCCTCAGAATGCGGTTGAGGAGACTCTGGTCTTAACTATTTTTTTGTTTTATGCTCTTACGAAGGGCTGAATTAGCAAAGCAAAACAAGACTCTTTGTGAGAATTAGAATGTGATTAAAACTGAAAAATGGTCTGATACTTTTTAGTGCAGTGAAGTACGGTACAGTGAGTTTTCTGTTTCCAATCAGTGGGATTTGAATTCATTTCCTGAGGCACTTGATCCCATGTCTAAAATAAATTCCCTCTTCAACCAGGCAAGACATTTACTGTGCTTTATTTGAATATTTCTTCCAGTGTCTTGTATAAGTAACATTATCAATTAAATGAAAAGCCTACACAGAGATACTTTTGAGCTAAGGAGAGTCATGGCGCTATCTGTATTTCAGTCATGGTATCCTTAAAGTTACAATTCATCCTGTTAAAGTTAAACCTCATGATGTTCACTCAAAGCAGTAGCATCCAACCTCCAGAGAACATGAAGGCCTGAACATAATTTCATGATAATCCGTCCAGTGGTTGTTGAAATATTTCAGTCTGGACAAAGCTGATGGACCAACATTTTTGAGGTCTAAAAGGGTTGTAGCCTGATATGGTACTTAACTGATGTGTGGTGATTTAAAGCATTAATTAGTGTTTTAAATCACTAACAAATGATGATGTATTAAGAACAATTCATACATCATCAGTAAATTACATGAATTGCGATCAAATTATCTGGATTCCAGTCACATAAAGCTTTACTTCAGACCCAGGATCTGAATGCACAACAGTACCTGATCTTAAAGAAATATGAAGCCTTATTTTTAATCATACTGGTCATCAGATGCAAACATTTAAATATTAACAAGTATAGTTATATAAATGAACTTTTATGTAACGGAAATCCAGCTAACTTGACTGAGTAACTGTGAATTAACATCCCGTAACTGACGCTCACATGGAGTCGTAGTGACTTGATCATTTTTTATAGCAACAGGAATTCGTGATGCATCATTCATGCATCCTTCATTAATTAATGCGTTAAATCATCATGAGCCATGAATTAGTTAAGCGTTACTTAAGTATATGATTTGTAACCTCATTGTAAAGTGTCACATTTTTTCCTGTATTGTTAATTAAACCGCACTAATCTATCTTCTGATCCCTTGTGGGGGGTTGGGGGGGTCCTGATCCTCAGGTTAGGAGCCTGGACTCATAATTCACACCACTAAGTGTGAAAGTGCTGAGACCTCACCTCACCTTACTAGTGCACGAGTGCAACTGAGCCGGTCAATGAAACGGTTAAACGTTAATTTAATCTACAGGGACCTTGCTATTATTAGACATCACCTTGCCAGAAAATTGAGCTTTCTTTTGATGTCGAGGAGGGATGTAAAAGGCTGCGAACTGGCAGCTCTGAATATCTAATGAGATAACCCTCTCTCCCTCATTAGGCTGAATACTGAGCTAAAACACCTTTTCATGTCACCTCGGTAAACAGCTTAATGTGTATCTCTTTCATCTGCTGTTCCCTCGTGTCTCCTCACAGCTTTGATCCACACCTGAGTGTCTGGGTATGATTGCACCTATTCCCTGTAGATTTGTCTCTATGTTAATTTAGATTTCTGATAAACTATTTCTGGAAAAAAAAAAAAAAAAAAAAGCACACATCACAGAATAAAGGCAAGACACAGCTGGCATTTAACCTTTGACACCTCTTCAGTCAAATGGATCCTCTTCCCAGCCAGGATTTTTTAATAACACATAATTTCAGATAATAATGATAGATGGAGACACAAGACATATCAAGACAGATTTGGACATAACATTACACCTTATAACGAGCAGGCTGGCTGATAAATATGTTTTACTGTGTGGATGTAGTACTTTATTAGTGATGTGGGGAAAGATGTTAACTGGATATTTTTATTTAAATGAAGCTGTAAATTTCTTTCCTTTTAAATTAGGTTTAACTAGTAATTAATACATCATTTTGTTGTCTTCACAGTTTTGTCATGTTTTCTCAGCTATGCTTTGTGAGATAGGTAATAGGAAAAGTTTAAGGACAAATTGTTTGTACAAAGATGTCTCAAGGCAGCGCAACAGTGGGACACGGGGGAATATTCAAGTGAGGAATCTCTCATACTGCGATTATGACCTGAGGGCGTGGAGCTAATCGGTGATGGATGGTATAATGTGAACAGCTGTTGCTTCTGGTGAAACACGTGTTTTTCAGTAACATGGATTAGAATAAGTGGCCTTTGACTGCCACCTCGATTTTCTTTTTGTTTCCGGTTGAGCGTGTTTTTTTTCTTCTCTGACATTTAATGATTATTAATTACTTCAATCTATTTCCATAACAGATGAAAAACACAAGGCACACTGCTGTCATGTTTTTACCTGCAGAGGGCAGACTTAGCTGAGAAATAAGCCACTGAGATGAGGGGGAAAAAAAGCCACAATCAGATACCAGTTTATTAGGTACGCCTGGTTTAGTCTAATAACAGTCTTAATATAACAGCCCTGCTATGAATCCCACCATCATGAAAACGGTAATGTTCAGTTTAGTGCTCACTGCATTTATATCCGAGGGAAGATTAAATATTAGAAACACCTCTCAATACAACATAAATAAAAAAAAAGCTCCAGAATTTCCTTCATATCGAATCAGCATGTTTCTAAAACAGTTTCAACAATCATAATCTTCATGACCAAAGAATTTATTGCAGGACTCAAAAGTATTAGACTGCATTTGTTTTGGCAAGGAGTACATAATAAACCGAGTATATGATGAACTAAGAAATAAAAAATACTGCTCACAGATACACTATATATTTAATTCTCAAAAGTAGAATTAAAACCAAACAAACAGGACAAAGAGAAAAATGTTAGATTTCTAAAAAAAACATACTTTTTCTCAACAGGACAGACAGCAGCATGCTTATGATGTGCAGGCCTGTAATGGTGATATCTCATTAGGAGGCCTGAACTATGACAGTTACATCTCCTCCAACTGTGCTGTTGGTCAGTTCTTGGTTGAATGATTCCTCCTGACCTCAGCGTGCCTCAGCGTTGCCCTCAGTGTTCAAACTATCCATGTTGCTTGTTGACAGCAGCTCCCTTCTGGGGCTGCCGAGAATTGGCCCGATGCTGACCTCCTGCCAGCCTGCTGGAGGAGAGGTGGAGAGCGGTTTCGGGGCTGGGAGAAGAGGGTGAAGACGGGAAGAGTAATGAGGAGGGGAGGAGAGTTTCTTGACAGCTTTTTGCCTAACCTAATACACTCTCACACACACACACACACACACACACACATTTGGCAGAGTTAATCTAAGGTTTTTTTGCGGCTTTCCTCCCACACATTTCCAGTGTGTGAGTCAAAGGGCAAAGTGTTCATTTATTAAATTACTACTTTCTTTTTTACTTCCAAGTACTTTTTATACATTATAATTAGTTGTCAGGTGTATAATGACAAAAATATTTGGAAGGTTGTTATTTAATTTGCAAGCTGATATAATGTATGAGCTGGCTGCATGTCGAGCGGGGTGTGTTTACTACAGGAACAGAGAGCAGTGTATTATTGTAATTCTGGAGGAAAATTATAGGTTTCCTCTATGCTCATAAATAGTCAGGCTATCATCACTGAGCAGCACATAGCGTGTGCTAAATTAACCCAGAATTTTGTGCTGTAGATCAAACAGAAATGGCAGAGAATCAATTAATGATTAATATGCCATCTGTTGGTGGTGGTGGCGTTTTGAATATCAATACGACTCCCCTCGGATGTTTAATCACCTGATACCATTGTGTTGGAACAGAGCTTTTGGAAGTGCTGTAGAGTCAGCGAGCTCAAATGTTTTGATCCACCTCCACGATGCTCATAAGATATTCACCGCTCCACTGGAGAAACACGTCTACAGAGACCCAGCAGTGAGGCGTGCATGCAGATATCTGCTCTGTGTCTGGGGCCGCTGTGGAGATCCCACCCAAGGCAAGACTCTATTCATGCTGTAGCATGGAGGATGTTATGGATATAGCCTTGACAGCGCGCAGTAACCCTGAGGCCTGAAAGAGGGACAGGAAACAGTTGGCTCTTGGTCGACTGAAGTGGTGCCTGGGACTTTCCCACACGCCTCAGGATCCACCTCATTCAGCCTGGTCTGTGGTTGGAGCGTGTGTCTGCACCACTTCACACCAGGGAGAAGGGGGGGGGGGGGGGGGGCTGCGGACTCACAGGCTTACTGTAGAAGTTGGAGAAAACTTTTCAGAGGGGATTCATTGCCCCTTAACTGAGAGAACAGCATAAATTATTTGCACTGGCAGATGTTCACAGACCCAAATATGCATGAATTTGTAGAGCTGGCAGGCTTCCCTCAGCCAAACCTACTGGTTTTCACGATGCGTGCAGGAGCAGTTGTTATTCTGGCTGTTTTACAGAGAGCATTAATCTGAGCTGTCAGCACCACCAACCACTTTGGTGGAAATTATTTCACTCCTTAATAAGGGAACCCGGGTGCTGTATTACATATGGCGGTCAGGGCAACATTCTTGGTGGGTCTGTCATCATGTAGCTGTTCTCCAACAGTGGGCCTTCTGTGTTTGGCCAGTAGCACACTCTGTAACCCAGAGAGGAAAAGAATACACTAACTAGATATTAAATGAAACTACTACCTCTCACATCCTCTCTCTGCTGGTGAGGATGAAGAATACCTCATGCCAGGAACGAAGAGAAATTCAATATCGTATTGACTGGTGTCTGAATTTGTTGTTCTTGTTGTTTGGACAACAGGAGGTTAGTCTTGTTTTCATGCTACTGTGTGAGACTTGAAAAAAAACAGGTCAGGTTTTCGCCGAACATCATCAAAAATTAAAATACAGGAGGGCCGTGGACAAAATAACACGAAAACCTGCAGTATTAGTAATTTAATTAATTTGTATTTTCCACACATTTCGTGGCCACCATAGTCTTTCCTTCATGCCTACAAGGAGAGGATGAGGCGACAGGGGCTGCAATCACACTACTACTAGTTGCCACTAAATCTAACATACTGGACCTTTAAAGTCAGTGTAAAGTAAGAATAAATATGCGTTCTGAGTTTGTCCAGCTAACTCCACATTTCAGTAGTTCAAAGTCTTTTCATGTGTTTGCAGCAACTAATTTCCAACACATTTAATGTATTTTGAAAGAAATCTCTGAATTGCCTTTACGCAGACTTTAAGCCTCTGTATATGAGTGTATTGGAAAACGGATTAAGAAAATATCTGTTAGTGTCCTCTGCGGTCAGTCACGCTGGCTGTACCGGGCAGTGATCATTACCTCGGCTCTGACGTGCAATTAGTAGCAATTTGCGATACATGTATAGCCAATGCTCGTTAAAACATCACGTTGCTATTTTTCAGAGCCTTTTTATAGGTATGTAGTCATAACTGTGTCACACCTGCATGTGAAGCACATAACATTAGGTATTGTACAATTAAGCTATCATCAGGGCTCCTCGATGCAAATAACAATAATAAAGGTAAAGTGAGACAACCGGTAAGTGTCACGCTGTATCTAACTGCTGTGGGAGAGATGACTTAGAGCCTTTCCTACAGGAGAGCTTTGGCAGACTGCCACTTAGTGTGGTCCCCCCGAGGGCTCTTACTCATGAATCAGAGAAAATGGGAATTACACATATTAAAGAGGGTAAACGTCAGTAATCACAGCACTGGGAGGATGCTTGAGGACTCATCAGGCCCACTGCTGCTTTTTTAGAGACACTTGTTTCAAGGAGCCACCTTGTTTAGCAGCTGACAGCAAAACTGCGATGGGCAAAATGACACGCTTCTGGAAGGCATCCACCTATGAGATTCACCGTCACCACACCTGTATTTATTCTCCAACCGTCTCACATCCACACACTGACGGCGTGTACTGCAATGATAACAGCGTTTGACCTCCTGATCCATGAGTCACCCGGCAGGCGGGTCGGGTTACAGCCTGTCATGAACGTTATTGTCTTACGTCCATTGATATTTCCAGCATGTTTGTCCTACATCGACTGCCTTGTTGTCCCTGACAGAGGAGGGCTTGATAGTTTTGACATGAAAAAGTTTGTTTGTTTGTCTGTCTGGTCAGCAGAGGTCATGCAGCAGTATGTTTGTTTTCTGGGTCAATTGAGTCCACTAACAGAGAAGCCCAGTGAGAAGAAGTGATTGGGCTAGAAGTACTCATTAGTGGCCTTTCCTCCCTGTGTGTTCTTCTTGTGGAGGAGATGTCCAGACCACCAGGCCCTTTACCCTGACTCCCAGATAAGATGTCTGGAGTCACTCCACATGACTTAGTGCTATTGGTACTTTGACAGAAAACAACCCTCAAGGGAAACTCAGGGAACCATAAATATTTAGGCACCAAAGAGCTTTATGGAGTTTGTTGTAAAAGGATTTATAGCAGCCTGGGAGGCGATGCATCAGTGTCAGAGGGCTTGAAGCAGCCAGTGTTTACAGCATTGCATGTGAATCCTCCCACAACTCTCGGCCAAGCCTGGAGAACTGAACCAAATAAGCACTTCAGCTCCAGGAATGCAAACACCACAAGTTTTCCAAACAGGTTTCAGAAAACAGGTGTGAGCTCGGCATCCTCATACTTCAAAAATTGTAATCGTCTGCAGAGATGATTCACAAACAAGACAAGTCAGTGGCCTTATATGGAGCGATTTGGAATTGGTGGTTCTGTGCCTCATGAGGTTTTGATGTAATTACTTGCTTTGTAAAACTGAAGCTAACAGCTAGAAAGACGGTCAACAAGCTTGTAATAGATGTATTCGGGGTCGTCAGTAGATTTGACTTGACCTAAATTACAGCTAGTCTCGTGGTGTGCTTCAAAGTTTGAGGGAAATAAGCTAATCGAATTTCCTCCTGAAAGTTAGATGATAAGTTTTTTTTTACTTCTTCTTGTTTGTTTGTCTGTGATTTATTAAGCTACAGCCAGCAGTCAGTGAGCTTAGCTTAGCATAAATGCTATAAACAGGAGGAAACAGCTTGTCTGGCTCTGTGCGAAGGTAAAAAAGAAATCTGCGTTGTGAGCTTAAAAAGCTGTTGGTAGGTGTTTTTTTTGTTGTTTTTTTAACCCTTGGACAGAGCAAGGCTAACTGCTGCCCCTGTTTCCTGTTTTTATGCTGAACTAAGTGAACTGCACGAAAACAAATGAGAGCAGTTCTCAAAATGTTGAACAATATGCTTTTTTTGTAATTTAGCGCACCCAGTTTCAGAGTGCAATTCACTGACAGCTGCATATGTGTATTAGTTATGATTGTATAATTTAAGATCAAGGAAGTGCAACAACAAGACATAGCAACTAGCTAATACTGTATTACTTACTGGTCCAACGGCAAGAAGATGTCTGTCTTTTATTCACAAAACTTTAACCGACGACTAACAACAGTCCTAGGTTTACTCTTTTGATTTACCCCAGTGTGAAAACTTCCTCTTCTTTGGTCCAAATAAGACCCCCACAATCCAGGCAGTCCAGCTAACAAACTGAGCCAACATTAAATAACAGCAGCTACATTAAATCACAGCAGCAATTCACTTAACTGTCCATCAGGAAACTCTGTAAATCACAGAGTTAATACAGAGCAGCCAGAGGACAACAGAGCGAAAACCAACATTTTTTCCATAAAATATGATCCAGTCTCACCAAAGTCAGTCAGCGAAATAATAGTTGTTGGTGGTGACTTAGTGTCATAAAGCGTTACGGTGATTGTACAAAGTTACGTAGTGCAAGAAGAGACATAACGGCCACAGAGTGTGAGTGACATGAGCAAAAACAAGTTGTGAACCCCAACCCTAACATCACGCTGACCTGGTGAACTTTGTAACATCCAACAGACACAGAGCAACATTAGCACTCGGTATTCTTTCTTTTTATTCTCTCCCTCTTGGACTTTTTGGTCTTCACCAACCAATATTTGGCTCTTTAACTCCTAAATGCTACTTGGTGAAACTCTGTTCATGAGCTAACATTGTAGCACACAGTGACATTTTTAGAGCTTTTTTGGCTATCTCATGAGAGCAGTGAGACTGAGCCAACGTGTGTACTCTAAAACGGATACTGTACAGTCACATTGCACTATGAACCATTGTTAGTATGGAAAACTATGTAGCTGCTTCAAGCCTTGGAAGGCTGTTTAGTATTGAAATGTTGTCTCAGCATGTGACATGCTATGTAATATTAATCAATTTATGGACATACGCTCCCATAATACCAGCGCATATCAGCAGCCTTCCTACGTATCTGATTAGTTATTTTTTCCTCAGTGGCAATCTAATGTTGCACAGTAACATCCACCACTACTCTTACTTTACCTTCAGTCTCCTCATCAATGTTGCATGAAGTGTTATCTGCATCCCTCTCATCTCTGCCTTCCACCCCAGGTTTTATCCGCCCCATCTCTTTCATCTCTATCCTCCAGGGCAGCCGGACATCTCGGTCCACCATCCACGGCCACCACTGCCTCTGTTGTCCTCTCTGCTCACCGCTCATCTTCCCCTGCTGCCCTACTTCTTCCCAGCGGGGTCACAGGCCTGCTTTGTCCCAGATTGCTGGAGGATCAGGATTTCTCATCATCCTGTTAACTGTACATTTATCTGACAAGACAGAGGAGAGAGAGCGACCCCCGGCATCATTAAGCTTTAATGGACAGCCTAGAAATGAGGGAGAAGTCATAAAAGCAGGAGCCGAACCAGAGTCTCTCTTTAATGTCTCTGATCGCCCTGACAGGATTATTAATCAGGAACTAAAGGAATTTAAAACCTTTGCTCTTGGCTTCCTCACTTAGAGTCTTTAGCTTGCACCATTACATAGCAACCCAGGGTCAGGAGGTCTGCAGCTAATTGGTTCTACAGGGTTTTGAATAACAATGAGCTGAGCCCAATTACTGAACTACAGAGAGGCGGAGATGAGAGGAAAGGGAGGGGGACCCAGCGGAACAGGCACATGGAGGATGGAGGGAGGGAAGAGGAGGAGATGGGGGAGGCTGCTTCACGGCTGCTGTCTCTCTCCTCCTCAGAGTAAGGATATTAATGAGATCAGTAAATGAGTGCTGGCAGAGACGGGGATGTGCCGCTGTAGAAAAACAGCCGCCCTGCCCCTGCAGGACAGCAGGAGCAGCAGCTCCTCATTCGCTATTCCTTTTTACTCCCAGATTCACACGAAATATGTGCGCCTCATTCTTTTTGTCCCAGATTTTTCTTTTTCTTTGTATCTCGTGTTCATTTATTAGTGATGTATTTTCTTTTCTTCCCTCTGACACAGGGGATCTGTTTCTGTGGTCCTTTGATAGCTGCACTGTATTAGTCTATCTTGGTGAGCTTTTAATGTTGTCTTCAGGGGTTTCTTTCCAGCAATGGCTAATATAGTTAGTCCCAGCAGTTTAGAGGCTGTTGGACTATAAATTTGTACTCACTCTAAGGCATAGCAGCTACTGATTGTTACTTATTTTTAGGACCCCTGCTGCTTTGGTGGACATCAAGGCTTGTTTTTCATCCTCATCCATCATTACATGCTGCTGCTTCATATCCAGCGGGTAGATTAGGCTGCACGGTATCTGCGCAGTGTCTCTCCACTCTAGTGTGTCATGTAGTGTCCCCCTCGCCCTGGTATTGCTGATGAAACTGGTTTGGATTGAAGCATTATCAGATTGAGAGAGCTAATTTGTTCCAGTGGCAAAAGGCTTTCCAGGCTGTTAAAGGGATTTTTTTTTCACTTGGCCATGCTCAGTATTTTTTTTTGTGTGTGTGTCTGTGTGCGTGCCCTTGAAACATTGCATCAATGTTAAGCTGTAGGACTTTCGAAATGATCTCTGCTTAAATAATCTCTCAAATTCATGAATTCGCATTGAGCAATCCCCTCTTGTGAGCATTCATCACTTTCAATAAACCCCAGAGAAGCTGTCATTATGCCTCAACCTCCTCATCCTGCTCTAAACTGCTGCTCAAGGGCTGCAAATTGGAAATGTGATTTAAATATTGCTTGAAATGGATAGCTCATATTCACCTAAGCCCCCCGTGCCAGGCTCTGTCATGCGATGAAAGCCGAGGATGTCGGCTGACGATCATTGTACTTCCTGCATCACGAGCCGGAGACATTAATTGCTGCTAGCAGAAGGTTTAGCCCTGACCTTTCCAGATCACAAGGCAAACAAAATTCTCTGTAGGCCTGCTGCTCCACACGCTTTTGTCACTTGTTCTTCATGGTTGGATTTCTCAGAGATGAGAAGGATTCTCTTTGCTTACACTTTTAATCGGCTATAGAGCGGTGAAATACTCCAGCTGGAATGAGGAGGAGATAAATGCCTTAACTCTAGACTGCAAATGAACTACAAATCCTTGAGCTGGATTGCTGTTCATTCTTCAATTATGTAAGCCCCCCCATCTGTTTTTTTCCCCCCTACTCAACGGTGTCAGTGTGTATATACAAATATATTCATGCCAGAGAAGATTTATAATCTCTTTCAACTTTCAAATACAAGCATTAATAAGAGCATGAGTCCATTTTACCCGGGCTTTTTTTAAGCAATACAAACATTAAGTAAGCAATACATTCTCTGCTGATGATCTCCTGAAAAAGGCTTTGAATATTGGCCACCGTTGATTGATTGGCTTCATATAGATTTGTGCAAGGCTTTCTTGCAAATACACTTTTGAAATTCCTCCTCAGCAGTGTGCTTGGATGTGGATTATGTGTTGAATCTCATCATTTCAGAAATGCTTGCCAGTGCCATTCATTCCAAACAATCCTCCGAGCCTGTAATGTATTCTGAACTCTTGAATCTGCATATTTGCATACTGTAACAGAGTTGCAGCTGTGGTCTCAGAAGAGTTTATCATTATTTCACATTTATTTTGTCTCCCTAATTACCTAATTAATTCTGTTGTTTTGATTGTGGTGTTTACCGTTTGCTTTGTGGAGGCGTAATCCTGTTCTATTTGTCTGTTTGAAGAAGGAGCAGTCTCACTGAATTATTCATGCTGCGCTCCAGCGACAGCACAGCCGTTTAAATGATGAAGGCATTCGTGAAATCCTCTCTCTCTCTCTCTCACACACACACACACACGCACGCACACACACTCTTTCTCTTTTTCTCTTGCCTCTCTTTCTCTGCGAGTGCCCGAGGCGGTGGAAGTGGGATGTAAGGAGGGGAGAGGATTTCACAAGGCTCACAAGCGCACCTCAAATGAGGCGATGGGAAAACATGTCCCTCTAATGTGTCTGACCGAGCTCTGAGAGGGCCGGACTCAAAGCCATGTCTAATCTGACACCATAATGTGACCTTTCATCTCCACTTCTCACAGGAAACATTGCTCCACCCTGCACATTGTACATGCCTGTGTCAGTTTATGTGTTCGTGTGTGTGTGTGTGTGTGTGTGTGTGTGTGTGCCTAGCCGGGCCGGGCCGAGGGCCCACTGAGCTGGAATGTGGACACTTGAGTCGACACAGGCCCTCTGGAGTGCTGCTGATGTGTCAAAACCTTGTTCACTGATTGGATATCACTGTGTCATGTGGTGGCTGGGTGTCCACTTCACACCTTCAGCTGTGACTTTTTCCAGTGTTGAGGACACTTGATAGAGCACAAGTCAGCAAAAGCGGTGGATCTATTCGAGGGTCACTGGCATCTGGTTTGACTTTTTTTTTCAAGAAATGCTGTTTCTTCACCCTCCGTGTGGTCTTAATGGTGTTCCCTCTCAAAGAGCACTTCTTCAGACACACAGGGAGGTAGAGGATGAGGAGGGAGGTGATGGTCCTCTCTGGGGATTGTCTGTTTGTAGTGTTTACTGCTAAACCCTTAAGGACTGCAAGGTCTTTCATCAGCACTAAATAGAACATAGTACACACTTTTTCCGCTTGTGTTCCTCAGCTTTTAATGTCTTACTTTCCTCTCACACTTCTGTGCATTTAAAAACTATACATAAATGAAACCTTTTCACCTTTTTCATGAAGGGTACCTTACACCAGCTGTCATTTGTCTGCAGCTTCTTTCATTGTTTCCCATCAAGATGACATTGTCCTTAAAATGCTCAAATCACAAGCAGTAGCTTTGGTTCTCTGGCTGTCTGCTTCTTTTGATGATAGCAGGCTTGATGGACGTTATCAGCCGCCACGACTCCAGGCTCAGACAAAAGCCTCGAGCATACAGTATGTATGGTTTTATTTAAAATCTTTTTTAATGTGTTGTTTTTCTCTCTGTTGGCCCGTTGGATCCTGCATTCTATTTGATCTGCCCCTAAACATACATCTTTAATCTTTGCTGCAGGCTGTGTGAGAGGGAGTGTGTCACTGCTTCACTACTGAGGCTTCTGGTCTGTTTTTTTTTTTTTTCCACAGCACTGCAGGCCCTGTGGGAGGCCTGCAGAGGGCAGCATACTAAACCCAGCATCACCTCCTACAGCGTCAGCAGCAGCAGCAGCAGCAGCTCCTTTACACCTGCACCGACACCACCACAACCACAGCTATCTTTATTAACATGCATCTTCATTAACTCACTAGAGGAAGTCAGGGGGGGAGAAAAAAGAAATGAAAAAACACAACAGGCTGAGAATGAAACCATCATGGGCCCGCAGGGTGTTCTACTGTTTGTACTGACACAGAGGACGAGTTATGCTAATTGAGAGTTCTTTGCATAATTAGGCAGAAAAAACTTTATCATTATTATTAGTGGAGAATAGCCAGACAGAGGGTAATTTCAAGTTTCCCAGCAGGGTGCTGCCAGAGAATAGAAGAGAAAAGGACACACTCTCAATGTTATTCCTGCTGTCTTTTGATGCAGGGAGCATAATTCATCTAAGATACTTAGCCTGAGTACGCTTTAATGATGATGACTTTTCCCAATGTGATTTTTCAAAGTGTTTTAATGCATTGTCTTCATAGCGGATGTGTTTGCCGTGGTAAATTCGAGGACTGCATATTAAGTTATCCACCTAAATGAGTTTTTTCTTTCAGGTTTAATGAGCCTTCACTTTTTGCCACTTTTTTTTCTTGTGTGTGTGTGTGTAGAGAGCATGATATGTTTGGTGCTCTGTGTGTGTGTGTGTGTGTGTAGTGACATCATGTGTGATACTGCTGAGAGATGGCTAAGAGGTGATGCGGCCGGCTGACTGGTTGGCTGGCCTCTCAGCCGCACAGAGCTGTGAGTAAGTGGGCCGTGGTTATAACGGGCATGCAGGGCAGTCACAACAGAGTGCTGAATCCATTAGTCCCTCAGCAGGTCATTAAGGTTCAATAAGATCCTGTGATATCCTGTTATACACTTTTCCTCCTCACCTAAATCCGATGATGCCACATCCAGTGGATGCTGCTTTGCTAGAAGTTGTCTTTCCCTCAGAGCACAGAGCCTCATGTGCTTGCTTTAAGACTGTGAACGATGGTTTATGCCGCAGTAAGTATTCCTTTCAAAGGCTTTACAAGGCACTGGGGATTTAGAGACTGTACCACACTCATCTCATTTGTGTCAGGGCTTGGAAAAGGGAGCACTCTAAATACACGCTGCACCAATAAGCCGTATGGAGTAGAGTGGAGACGAGGGCTCTCAGATGTGAGGGAGAAACATTGCACCTGCCCCAGTTGTTCTCCGACAACATGGCCGTCTGTGCAGCGCCTGCTTCACGAATGCAGGGAACATTCCCTCGCTTCAAAGGTTCCCCTGCTTTTTTTCATCTCAGTGCTCCAGCCCACGGCCAGAACCACGGATTAATATTTCAAAACACGTTTCTTGCTTGCACCCCCCCACCCCCCTCTACTCTCTTCTCTCTATACCTCCCCCGCCCTCCTTTGCCCCCATGATTCCCTCCACCCCTCCACACCTCCTTCTATACCCCCATCATCTCTCACACACACAGCCCATACTTACCCCCCCCCCCCCAGTCCCCTCCATTCAACCCCCCAAACCTGCCGCCTGCTTGCTCGCCGAAATGTGTGATGTTTTTCCATATCTCATGTTTTGCTGCTCCAGTGCTCCCTTCAATCCAATCACCAGTGTGGTATGTTTTATGGATTAATAAGAAATGATCCTGGAAGGTCCAGTCAGGCTGTTGAGGAGCCAAAAGCAGAAGGATGAAGCAATGAAACGGATGGGGGAGAGGGGCAGGGTGCCGTCTGCAGTCGAATTTTAATGAGTACCAAGGGGAATATCCTATTTTTTTTTCTTGGGGTATCCTTCTGGTGCATCGCTCTAAATCACTGTCACATAAACAAGGTATTTCCCATCATGCCTCTGGTTTGGCTTGGTAACTGTGTCATCCTGTGGCACAGGCGCCTTACCGGCACACCTGCTCCGCTATCCTAATTGAACAGATGATCTGCCAATTTGTCATGTTTATCTTCAGAGGCGTTCTGGCGTCAATGCCCTGCTCTGCTCAGCCCCCTCAGAACACAGTGCAGATGTTAGCAGAGCTTTTTTTTTTTTTTTTATGACAGATCTTGTAGTCATTACTGAATAATTCATCGCCACATTCATGTCTTTAGATAGCATCTCCAGCATCTTGCTCGCACTTTTCTGACTCCCTCTTTTTTTTCTTCCCTCTCGAGCTCCTCACAAGGGAAAACTTTATTATTCTCCCCGCTGACAGCAAAGTATACGGATAAAAGATAATTGCCTGGCTTGACTGAGCCATTGATATGAAAATAGGATTGAAATTATTCACTGTGGTTTAAAGGTTAGTTGAAGGTTATTATTCAGGGAAAGGCGTGGAGTAGAAGAGTCTCTACGTACAGCCCGGTGGCAGGCCTGACAAGACATTTCTGAAAGGCTAATATGCTGCGCATGCTGCAAAGGCCATTCAATGAATAAACTGAAAGAGTCTCCTGAGATCTTAACATTGGGGAAGTCAATTATTTAGCAGAAAATTATGGCTCACTCTGTGCATAAACACGATATGCTCCAAATAAGATTGTGAGCTTGATTTTTCACCACACTCCAGAATCTTTTATTCAGATTATTATTTGTCCTTCCATTCAGCCTTTCATGCATGGTGGAATGTAATATGAACACTGTAATGAAGAGGGAGAGGGCTTTCTCAACCAGTTTAATGTATTCGATCCGTTGCATGCTTATAGGCTTGTTATGGTTCAAGATGGACTTTGAACACAGGCTTAATAAATCACCTCCACCAGCAGTCGTCTGATGTTTCTGCTTAAGAGCCGCTCTGATGTCTGTGGTTGGCCCGTCACTACTTACGCCAGTCTCTATTACCATGGCAACTGGGGGGATGTATGCAGGTAGCGTGCTGTAAGCTGGGAGAAGTCATGGTGTGCTGTTTGATAGCAGCCATACAGCAGCAGACTGCTCGTTCTGTCTGTCTGTCTGGAGGCAGATGGTCCTTTGCGCATCTGTTTTGTACACCAATATGTCGAGGCTGCAGAGTAAATATTCACTGAGATTTGTAATTTAAGTGTTTCTTTGCAAATATTTGCAGGCTTATTTTGTTTATCTGTGTTGTCATACATAATCAGTTTAATAAAACATGTTAGATATTGCTGGATCTAATCTAAACTCAATCTGTTAGGTATCATATTTTTCCTCTGTTCAATCTCTAAAATATTCCTGTTCTTTATCATTATCGAAAAAACTCCTCTTGTTAACAGTAAAGTCATGCAAAACAATAAGTTCCCTGATCATTTTTCAGTATTTAAACCTTCATTTGGAAATTCTGAGTCTGCGTTGGTGATACTTTCATGTTGAATACATCAAAGAGAAGTAGAGATGAGAGGTAGAAATAATCACACTCCTCCAGGGAGAATGCTATAGTTCACACCTCCTCTTCACCTGTTTCCTCACCCTCACTCACGCTATCCTTTTACTGTTCGACTGAGGTTTGGTGTCTTCATCCAAAGATGCAGGTGTGATCATTCACCCGTTCGTTGTTAGTCAAAACCACCTCGTCTGCTCTCAAAATAGACAATTATTCAAATTTAGTTCATCAGAAATGCCTGTCATTTTTTTCCACACTTTTCACAGAAATGCACAATTTGTCAGAGCCATTCAGCTGCACCGATGATTTTTAATAGAAATGTGTGAGTGCACATTCAGCTAAGCGTTCGCTTTTAAATAGGAGACTTAGAATTTCAGGAATGTGTCTCATTCCTCCAGCTGGTTTTATTTATCATCTCTTCCCCTCTCCTCGTGCTCCTTTTTGAAAATATATTATATTTTTTACAATATAATTTGACATTGGGTACTATTCCTGCATTTAACTGATCGAAACAAACCGACCTGGCAGCAGAAACCTGCAAGGATTGGTTACCGGACTGCGTTCTGAAGGATTTATTGGTGATGAGGTCTCGTGCAAGTGTCTCCACTGGGCCATACGGGGGCAGAGTCCAGCCTCCAGTGCTGATGATAGACAGCACGCTGTCGATATCTGTCTGCTCTTCTGTTTCAGGCTTGTAGTAAAGATCACTGACACCGTATCTTTCCCTCCTTCCTTCAGTCCTCTCCTGCACTGTGCAAAGAAATTGGATCCTGTCCTTAAAGCTAAGCACTTCAGGATGAAGTTTTTCTGAAGCCCAAACTGCTCGTGTGATTACAGACAGATCGATACCTTGTGGTGTCCCCAGCCAGCTCACCCTGCTGGCACAGGAAATGATGCGATCCATGCGGCTCTGACATTGACAGGCCCCAGAGAGGCGACAGCTTCACTTACTAGAAAAATGCTCTCCATTAGTGCTGCTGGGTGGCTCTACCCTGTCATTGTTATGCTAGCAAGACTGTGACATTTGTGTTATGTGGACGGCAAATGCCTTTCTAATCATCTGCTTGCAGCACAATTTGAATTTTCATCAACTTTGATGGACAGCTCCTGAAGAATTATCATCAAGAAAATGAAATCTTCCCTGACCCTAAATGCCACGGCTGCTGCCACTCCCTGACGGCGTCCCACAGTGCTAGTGACAAAAGCTGTAGACGGCCGCACAGCATCTCCCCCTCGGGCTGCTGCCCTTTAGCTGTTGTGTTGCAGCTCCGAGGTTAAACCTCATGACTTTTCACATAGTTGTGGAGTGGCCTGGTGATAGGCCGCGTCCTTTCTCAGACCTCACAGACCCTCTGCCCAGGAAGTGGTGCTCGTATCCATGTCAGGGAGCAGCAGCACTTTAGGGCACGTGTTTTTTTTTGTTTTTTTTTATGGCTGAGCCAGCGTCTCTTAAACCCAAGCACTTGTATTGACCCACCTCCCATCTCTCTCCTCTCTTTCCCTCTCATCCCCCACTGTTTCCTTGTTTGAAACAATATAGCCTGCCTGTTGTTATTGATTCCAGAAGATTGGGCCCCAGTAAGTGCTCCTTTGAGTCTGGTGTTATATTAAGCAATTGTTCCAACAGCAGATGACAGGTCTGGGAAGGTTTTGGCTGGCTCTAATAGGTCTGGTAATACCCGTGTGTTAATTGATTGGGCAGCAGAGGGAGGGAGGAACTGGCTGCACTGAGAATTCAAGACTAAGCAGCCGATAAATAAACACTAACTCAGAGCATTCCCTTACATAATATGACAAAATAGCTGTGGTCCAAGCAGCTAAATGTTGTCCTTTTATACAATAAATATGCCTTTAATAATCATAAAAGCATGAATCAAAAGAAAGAGTTTACACGTCCACTTCTTGGGGCACATCCATTCATACTCTGAATTTTTGTTGGCATTAGTGAAGCCTAACGTTATCCGGTTGGCCCTGCAGAGCGTATTTGCTAAAGTGTCTGAGCTGCACAGTCAGTAGCCAGACATTGTCAGCAGTACGAGGGCAGTATTGCATGGAGAGCTGTTTTTTATGGGAGCCACCCGAAGTAAATGCTCCATTCATCCTGTCTGTCTGGACTGGCTTCCATTTCCTCCTCTGTCACACGCATGATTAAGACCAGCTTGAAGCATTTATCACAAGGCCAGAACATGAGGGGGTGGGGGCAGGTGGTTGGAGTGGTGGAGTTCAAGCGAAAAAAGGAAACTGAGCCCACCTTGCTGTTTTTTGTTTTACTAACATCCAGAACGTCTCTCACTTCTCTGACATGTCAGGAAAACGTCAACAGTGAAATCCCCACCCTTCACTTCTCCTGTCAGAGCTGCACGATGATGCAGCATCAGCTCGATGTGATGACATTATTTTGACAGTCATAATGCATTATGCATCTTATTCCATTAGCAGTGAGTGGTCATCGGTTGTTTTCAATGAATTCACAGTGCGTGCGTGTGTGTGTGTGTGTGAGCGCATGTGAGTGTGTGTGTTGTTTTGGTCAAGTGAATCCCATTAGATACCATTTCCAATAACAGCGTGTTTAGCTGCAGTTGTTGCATTTCAATAGAGAGGTAATTTGCTAATGGCACGGCCCTTATTAGAAAGCAATTATTATTAATTACCAGTGGGTGATACAAGAGCTGATTTAGCCCTTAAAGCCTGCTGTTTTTCTGCCAGTGTGGCCTGTGTGTGTATACTTGTGTGTGTGTGTGTGTGTGTGTGTGTGTGTGTGTGTGTCCGTTCTGTCTTTCTCAGAGATGATTGCCAGCCCCACACCATCGCCCTCACCTCCCACTGGCCTGCTGCCAAGCAGCGACATTGTCATTATCAGTGTGCCAGAGGGCTGGGTAAATGTCATTATTGTAGCTTGTGGATTCCTCCAGGGAATCAGCAGCTACCCGATTAATTTCTCTAACAGCCCGGGAAATATTTGTTGCATCACCAGCCTGGTTCATGGCAAACATCTATCGCTGCTATGCAATTAACGACATAGATCATTTACATAGTCACAGAGCTAATTTTCATAATGTTCCCTTTATTATCAGAGGAAGAAATTAACCCAGGAATTTATTTACACACCCACTGCAAATGGTAACAGTGTGCTAATTGGCTGTTAGATGATTAATAAGCTTATAGCACATGCTAATGAATGGTGCACTCACTGTTTCAGAGGTGCTCCAGCACTGTGCTTGTGTTTTGGCAGCTTAATTAGACAGATAATTATGTACTTGTTGCTTCCGCTTTCCAGCAAATACCATCAAACATTAAAAAAGATTAAACTGGCTCGCGTTGCTGCGAGCCAGTGTTGGTTCTCTGTTTTCTGTTTTGTTATAAATGGCCACATTATGTCACGGCTCTGATTTGTTAGCATTGCAGTAACACTGTGTTATCTGTAGGCCACCATTGGTGCAGGTGCAGTTTAATGCATTAATCAACAGTAAATAATGAAGAAAATAGCAAATATAGCCTATAAAAAACTTTAGACGCTAAAACGCTTCTGAAATATGCTAATAGCTCTTGAATGACATGAAGAGACATTTACCGCTCTGATCCTTCAAACTTTTTTTATTGTTTGACTTTGGTAATAGAGTAATGATTTATTATTCATTATACTCTTGCACTTAAAAGCCTGTGTCCACCCTTGAATCACGCCTCAGTTCTTTAGAGGGATTCATGAAGCAAAGACTAAAATGACGAGGCTGAGTTTGTCTCAGTGGACTGCTGCTTTCACTGACTGTATAACGCTGTTGCGTAACCATGTTTAACACGTCGTTGGCTCACTGTCCTGATGCGTGGTTTGCATGAGGAGGATGGTAAGAAAGCACAATTTCTTTTCTGTTTAAAGTTCTGGTTTCTCTAAACATAAAGCGGCACTTTGTAGATAATTACTGCAGTTTTCAACTTTCCTTACATAAGACCCAATTTGGAGGAGCTCTGTCTTTACAGGGAATTCACTCGGTGGTTTTGTTTTCCATCTGCTGTGTATAGAATAAAAGTCAGTGGCTGTCTGTGCCGTGGTGGTGAATCCTCTGGGAAAGCTGGGCTATGAATATTTGATGTAAATCCTCCTTTTTATCACTGACACGGCTCAGAGCAGGAATCCTCATTGATCTGGTGTTATAATCACAGATTAAAAGAACTCTCCCCAAACAATTCCCTGATTAAAGAGCTGTTTATACGCTCCGCTCATGACCAAGAGAGATTCACACGCAGGCACTGAAGAAAGCCCCTGTAGGATGAGCAGAGCTGTCTTTAATGTGGCTCCCACTGGCTATTGTGAACACCAAGTCTTTGGATCTGTTTCAACTCATTAGCTCCAAAAACTCGGCCTGAATCTCGCATGTCATGCTTACGAATCAAACCCACAGAGAGATGAGGAGATACAACAGAAAGAAAAGGTGAAAGAAGCATTTTTCAGGTTTCAAAACATTCGTTTCCTGTGCGGGTCTAATGCTGTCTGTTTCACACGGAGATGCTACGACACATTAACTTCTCTTTCACATGTACGGAGCCACGTTTCTAATTTCAAATTCAATTACAGCGTACATGTTTTCTGCCTCCTCTGATATATTACCATTTGACCTCTACTCAAAGGTTTACTGGAATCCCAATCCTGAATGCTGATTGAAGAAACTTAAATACTGGCTCCTCCGTTCTGCAGAGACAGATAAATACCTAAACTGCAAGCCAATCGTATTTCAATGGGCTCTTGGCCTCCCGTCAAACTTCCATTTGTGAGTTTAAATGATTGGTGAATTTCATCTTAATTACAACAAAGACGAGCCAAGCCCAGAGTTCATTCTCATCTTGTTCGGTTTGCCAATTATGGATGTGGCTGGCAATGCAGTGGCTTCCACCTCTCATTTCTCAAACCCATATTGTCCCCGGAGCAGAGAAGATTGGTACGTGCCCGGCCTCCCGCCGCTGTGCTCAAAATGAAGCAGATGAGATTACTCTGTGTGCATGAAGATGGTTTCACCTAATATCAACTCGGAGCCTGTCCCATGCATACTAATCATATGGATGTTCCTTCATATGAACTAGCTCTCACCTTCATTAGTGTCTAAAATGAAACATAGTTTTTTTTTTTCATGTGATTGATATTCCGGAGAAGTTTACCAAGTGAGAGACTTCCGAGAATGATAACAGTGACAAAGCCAGACTCTATAGCTTCTCCTTCACAGGCCTGTCAGTACTAAAGAATAAGCTTGCTATCGAGCACATTAATACATAAGAAATCAGGACAAAGAAGGGTATTTTTGTCTCTCTGCTGTGAGATAGACTGTTAATTCATGCTTTCCCATATCAGATTAAATTTGCTTTCTTCATGCATGTGCTAAAGATAATCTGTTCCAGTGCTCAGAGTTATGATTATCCTGGTGGCAAGGACAGAAAGATAGAGAGGCTATAGCAGCCCCAAGTAATTAAATTAGCCCTGAATGGCTAATTGGATCAATTTGGAAGGCAGACACTGTCAAGGATAAGAGTAATCATCTATGCAGTAACAATCTTTTATTGCTCAGACACGTCTTGTAAAAAGACAAGGTGTGATCCCGAAGGTTAATGTAATTACTGTCCAATTCTCTCACTCACTGTGCACAATAATGCTAATTAATCTAAGATTTCTGGACTATAATGAAGCGCGACAAGCCAGGTAATGCTGATTATAGTATTTAGGACATGACTGAGTATTCAGTGTTATTTCCTCATCCCGGGCTCGGTGATGATGCTGCAATTAGTCCACTCATTTCTCACACTTTTACAAGACTATCGGCTTCAAAGCATTCGATCCACTGTGAAGTGAGTATATTTTGTTCTCATCTGCATGGCGTTTTAGTATGATAGTCGTGCATTTTACTCCAATAAAGCAGTGATTTACATTTCATCCAAGGCGAGCTCTCCGGGCTCAGCGAGGTGTAAAGCAATGTAATGAGAGGGAGACTTGGCTTATGAACAGAGCATTCATATTCATTAGCAGCAGGCATTAACATATGATGCCCGTGACAGATCTCTGATGCATGTTTTATGAATGCAGTTAATGGCACGCTGACAGCACGGCAGGCCATAAAGGACCAGAGCAATCCACCAAATGAAAGCCACAGAGTAGTGGGACGATTATTGATTCTCCCCTGTGTCCTATTGATCTCTGACGTTTTCATCTGGCACAGAGCTGCTAATCTGCTGTGTATCAGAGAGACACCCACAGTGCAGCCCATTGACTCTGCTATCAATAGCCACAAAGCTGGATATCATTAAATCCTCATCACTTTGTTTCCCCCAGCCTGCCGCCATAGACGACTGAGCACTCTGCGTGACCTCTGAATAACCACTGTCCACTGGCTTGTTTATGGCCCCGGCTCCTGGTGTGTGACATTTACTGCCTCTTTTTTTTAATAGGCCAGTGTAACAGCTCTGCTGTACACATAACTGATATTGACCACAGCCTCGGAGTGCGTGACTGGACATGAGTTTATCCCATCAAGTGAGCACAGGTAGTAGGTCACCCACAGTCACCAGGAAATACACTCAGCAAATATCTTTTTATTTGTCACCGTTAGAAATAGATTACAAGGATACTGAAGACAACTCTGCACATTGTGATCTGGAGGGAGTGCACCAGTATGCAAAAACAACCCAAATGATGCCATGGTGATGTCATCAGGGTTGTTTCAAGAGAAATCTTGTGACAGAAAAAGGGTGTTTCAAAGTGGACATGTGGAGCTCGAAAGACACGTGACATGCAGGGAGGGTCAGTGAAAAATGTAGTATCTTGTATTTTTGGATCTTGACCCATACTACGAGGGGAAAATGAAAGGTTTCTTTGCTTCTGTTGCTTTAAAAAATGTATCAGTCTTTCACAAGCTCTCCAACTTTATGGATGTGACATACTAAACTGCTGGAGTAGCCCTTTAACATGCTGAATAACCTTTAAGATATAAAGAGGAACATTATGACTTGCTTGAGTATGCTAAGCATGAATATGTCAGAGGTCAGCGTATGATGATACTCCCATCATTGTTTCCAAACTGCAGTTACCAGGGTGACAGCGTTTTCTAAAAGGACAGAGGAGAGACTCATCAGCCGGTCGACATCAATGAGAAACATACTTCAGTGCTGACAGCACAGGAGGAGCCACCCTCCCCCAGAGAGTGTGGCACCAGGGAGCAAGGACGGGTGATGTGGGGATCGATGGTGCTTAAGGTATGGGGGTGACAAGGACAGGTGCAGGGGAGCGCTATACCATGGTCCATTAGAGACGGAGGCTCCCTGCTGAGAGCAGACAGCATGATAAACAGCTTCGGCTCTGATAATCGTCCGGCTGATCAATAGCCTGTCCGCCCGTTGTCCCTAAGGGAGGGGCAGGAGCTACAGCCACGACAGCTGACCCCCAGGTCATGTGTCTGTGTGTGTCTGAGGGCGGGGGAGGGAGGTCTGGGAGAAAACTATCACTGAATCAGGTGGAGCATCACATTGCCCCCTTGACCTTTCTGCCTAACCTTATCTTCATAGTGTAATAGAATCATCCAAGCATATCCAATTAGTATCTGCATGTCCTTCACTTAAGCTCTAATGGTTTATTCATAGTAGTACATAGGGAGACATTTTCACATCCTCCGCTGTCATTCTCACTCAGAGTACTTTCTTCCAGCTGCCTCTGCGCTGCACTCCTATTCCCTTTGGAGTATTCGGCCCAATAAGCCCAGGGTGCACAGATGGACCATTGTTACTTTTACCCATTAGAACTAGAGTTGACATGATTTGTTGATTGGCAGCTATTTTAATAATCGTTAATTGTTTTTGTCATATTTTTAAGCAAACAGTGCCAAACATACTCTGGTTACAGCACGTAAAATGTGACATTTTGGCTGTTTGTTTTTTTTGCTTGCTGTGATTAATAAAAAAATATCTTTGGATTCTGGATAGAATAACTAATTTAAAGATTTTCTTGATTTTATGAACAAAATTGAAATAACCATCAGATGAACTGAAAATGAGAAGTAGCTGCAGTACATGTAGAGTCAGTGGTCACAATATTTAGGCGAATTTTGGACAGCATATCCAATATAGTAATGGAAAATGACTACCTATGCATTAAGGATATTTGAATCTTCTACCAGTGTACACATCTTTATATTGTGCATATTACTCCACAGCATTTATTTGACACATTTACATGTTACTTTGCATATTCCACATACAAATCACATGACCAGCCTTTTGAATATGATGCACTGATAGACCAAACAATGTATAAAGACATTAAAATGAGCACTTCCACCAGATGCAGCCATTAAAATTGTGTTGATGCATGGGCGCCTCATTAATATTACAAGCTAATAATTTCATCAGCAGATTAAATTTGCATCATGAGTATGTTTACTTTGTGTCATATTTTGTCCATAATTCTTTTGTACTTACTAATACAGGAACTTAAACCTGAATGCTTCCAATGATTTTGTCATACTGTCCGGTAGCAGTGCTCTGGGTTGTAAGCTGCAGCAGTAGATGTTTGTTTGATCACTGATAGTCTTTGAGGGTCTTGTGACTGTGGGGGAATCTGTGGGATTAGTCCCACAGTGCAACAATGAGGGATTACAGAAAAAATATCACAGACTGAGCTGTGGATACACTGGATGTCTGACAACCCTTGACCTATTGTGGCTGAAACACAACCACTCTAATCACTGAAACACTGATCTGAGCCAAGATTTTCAAGACATTATTGGATTTAATAAATCAAAGAAGCTGTGGCTTAGTGGCCTTGTAGTGGAATATGAAAATGTCCCAGACTCTTGCAGAGAAACACAATTGCACATCAATTTTTATATTCATTATTCATTTTGTTTGTCTGAGTACAAATAGATTAATTTTGCTAGTTTGTCAGGACTGCCTGATTAATTTATTGTCACAATGAAAAGGAGCGTAAAAATGTTTTGTCACGCAAAAACCTGGCAAGCGTATAAACTCGCAAAAAAAGTGACATGTTTTTGGCTAAGTGTTTGAAAGAAGAAGAGGAAGCAATAGCGTTTCAGCAAGTGGTTGCAGCACTGCATCCGTAGGCAGATGTGGAAAAACAACATGAACTGTGGAGCATACACACACACACACACACACACACACACTGTAGTGTTGTCACTCACTGAGTCAAGACCACATGTCTGCTCTGAAGTCCTTTCTTCTCAACGTGCCTGCGTTATCTCACAGCTACAGTTGTGGCTTCAATGGCGGTGAGACATCCTGACTTGGAAAGTGAGACTCCATATCTTGAGCAACCCCACAAGCCATAAACCACAGGCAGCAGCTTCTGCAGCCCAGCTTGCTGTGACTTCAAACACTAACAAGCTGGAATAACATTTTGCTTGGGGTGGCTTCCCTTGACGGCTCCCAGCTGCTGGCAAGCTGATGGAAGGAAGACAAGATTTATTGCAGGCCTTGTCGCATTTGGATAAAACCTAACCACATCGTATAGAAACTGTGGGATCACAGAATGTGTCATTACTGCTTCTTTCTCTGTAGATCAGCACAAGATCCGGGGTGGAATCAATCTGTTGGAAAATCAATTTCCATGTCTGAGCTTGCGTCCTGCTGTCAGTGGTTCTTGAAAGCTGTGTGTGGAATTAAATTGACATTTGAGGTTGATAGTGAATTGCTTTAAAACATGCTTCAGTTTAAATGATACCATGAAGTCAGAATAAAATGCATTAGCGTCAGCATAAAAAAATTGAAGGAGAAAAAAATGCAGTACAGACGAATCTTCGCACTGTCAGATAAACTTACATCCTACGTAGCTTCCGCTCTCATGGTTTGTTAAGATCTGTTTTACACTGTTTCGGGTGTCATGTTATTTCATAACAGGAAATGTGAGGTGATGATGAACCAACGATCTGACCCAAAAACACCCTCTCTGTGGGACCACAGGAGTACAGATAGGATGACAAAGTGCAGATACGTGGGAGTCTGGATTTGAAACATTTATACTTTTTGGCTCAGGGACAGCTGCATTCGCCTCATCTGAATTACCCTCTCAGGCATGAAGGTTAAATACACAAAAAATTATACTACAACAAGTCTGAACAGATAGTGCCGTCACAGTTCACTGTGTTGCTTCATACCTGTAAGACAGGGAAGTGAAAACACAAGTGAGCAATGCAGTTGCACCACAGAAAAACAAGAAGTGGGTGGAAAGTATATGAAGAGATTTTCAGTTACTCAGTTGTCATCACTGCTGTTGAAAGGTCAAGTAGTGTGCATGCGTGTGTGTGTGTGTGTGTGTGTGTGTGTGTACTGTGTCTGCATATGCTAAGACATCAACTCAGCTTGGCTGCAAACACTCCGGCACAGCGAATCTATCACAGATCCACCAATAGACAAGTGGCTTTGGCCTGGGAGATAATATGACACTCTAACGCTGCCTCCATATTGTTTTCTACACGTAATCTGTTTTACCTTCTCTCACCCTGACCTGAATGTGTAATTCAATACAGCAGTGAATCAAATTACATTAGAGGCTATAGCTGCACGTCTGGTTTAAACAGTGCGCCGGCTTGATTCGATTTTAATGCAATTATAATTGGGTGGCTTGTTTAAAACATAACACCAGGAGTTGATGGTGCTGTTTATCCTCCTGAGAAATGGAGATGAGAAGGCTCTAAGACCACCCACCTCGACTTGAATATGAGGGAGGCAGACTGTGGCCGCAAAGCAACGAGCCCTCTCTAACCAGATAAATCTCTGCTTTCATGAACCACATGAGAAGGCTGTACATCTGCAGAACATTTCAGACGACATTTGGGCTTAGCGCAACTTACAATTTAAACATCAGAGAGCTGTGAAGAGGTGGAAATTAGGGATTTGGGCCCGTATGATGGAAAGTTTTGTGGTTACGAAAACAGGATGAGTGAAGTACGGTTATTCATCTGAGCTGGGTGTGTTAAACAGGACACCTGTTTGCCTCGGCATGCCGTCTTTCTTACGTTTGTCCGTCTGTGTGCATCACTGTAAAACAATCCTAACACCTTTTGCAATGTGTGATTTGTCATCAATAACACACACCTACAGTATGCAGAGGGGCGGTGAATCATCATCTCAGACAGGCAAAATGAAGTTAAGAAATAGAAGTTGATGTTGGTACGTTCTTTTTTTTTTCCCTTTCCACATTAGTTTGATTTATAACTGCGAGTCAGGCCGCATTGCACTAAAAATAACAAAGGAGCAGAAGCAGCACTCGCGGTTCTGTGATTGTATTGATTTTGATAGCTGGCCCTAGTGTTTGTGTGGCTTGGGGCGTATTTTATCGAGAGCAGTAAAATAACAAAGGAGATAGGCTGGAAGTTCTCTATGTATACCAATCAGAATTTATAAATTGCTCCATTACCTTTATTTCCCTTGGTTACTCTGGGAACATTAGCAATTATTCTCTCATGGGCTTGGCTCATAAAACTAATAATCTGGTGATTTAGTGCCTCGTGGCATGGTGCACCCAGTCTAGCCCACTCTAATCCATTCATCTTGCCACCTATTAGTTTTATTTTGGAGGGACAAATTGCTTTCCAAGAGAAAATGGGTCAATAGGTGTCCTCTATTAGAAATTGCTAACAATGTAACTGTTTTTTTTTTTTCCCCTGTATGTGTTTGGTAGAGTGGCGCAGGCTGATTATCATTCTATTTGCATACTGGGAGGTTGCCTCAATTATCTTTCTTGGGCTGCATGACAAATTGCAAATAGCCAAGGTTATATATGCAATACTTAATTCATTCAGTATTTGCTTCTCTGCAAACGTGTGTATTGGTATGTATGACTGTGCGTGTAGGCTTGTATGTGTGTGTGTGTGTGTGTGTGTGTCTGCTGTGTGTGCTGTAAAAATGAAGTCAACATTTTTTTTATTTTATTTTTCAGTATATGATCATGGAGATGGATGCCCTGTGAGCTAAGAGGACTTCTGCTGCATGGTGGCTCCATCCCACTGTACCATTAGTGGCTCCCCAGGGAGAGAAAGACCTGGAATCTGGAGAGACAGACCCAGATTAGCTCATAAATCATTGCCCTGGGGGCTGAGGAAAAACAGTGACATCATCACTCTGAGACCTCCTGTCCTGTGATCTGGCTGACGGTGCAGTCCAGCAGCAGTCGCTTTCAGCTGATATGAGCTGGCAGCAGACTCTGGTATAACACATTGCTCCCAAAACTGTCAGGGTTATTTAACATCTGTATCACCTTTAGTAAGTTTGTTGGTTTAGTGACTTAATCTGTTTATTTAGTCCATGAAACAGCAATGTAAGAAGATTATTTTTATTTTTCCACGTAGAAATGAACCATAAGCATGCACTAAAAACATTAGATGGCGGATATGCTTGTTTGTGATTGATAGTAGCACACATGCATACATTCCCTTGCTGTCACAGTACAAATCCTGCAGTGTTTCTGCTGCTACTCAGCGGCTGCCGCTGGCTGTGAAGTAGCTGTTTGTGAGGCCCAGTGTGTAGCTGGGTCTGTAATAAGGCCTGTGGATCCCTCCCTCCCTTCCACATACACACACTCAGAGGTCTGTGGTCACACAGCTGGCCCCGTCTGGCCAACCACTCCAACCTCACCACTTCCCCTCTCTGGGTGGGATGACAGACGCAGGGAGCAGGGAGAGGAGAAGGAAAAGGGGGATGGCCTTCCAATGGTCGCTCCCCAGATGTGGCCTGTCTGTCTGTCTGTCTGGAATGTGTTGTACATACAGTAGACAGTCAGAGAGACATTTAGGCAAATAGGGAGGGTGTGTTTATGTATCCTAAAATGAACCTCTTACAGTCACATGGCACCTTTGTAGCCTGTGGACCGCAGAGGGCCTGACCCACGTCAGCTGGTCGGTTCTTCTCTTAGGACACACACCGTCACACAGCTGTAACACAGACGTTTATCCAAAGTGAGGCACGCTGTCCACTAATATCACTATCACTGCGCACAGTGTGAAGTTGACAGGGAAAACAAATGCTATAGGGGGCTGAACGTTTTGGACTAAATGGAAGTTGACAGTTTTAATTCCGTTTCCTTTGGGGACTCACTTTAACTGGCTGAGAGGAGCTGTCTCCCACAGTATCCTGCTTTGTTAGTCCATGAAGGGTGGAGGGGATGCATTTGTCGCATGAGGGGAGTCATCATGGTCCCCTGGCGGTCGGCCTCCGTCCCCAACAGGCTCTGCTGATGTAATCTGCCAGACTAAAACTTACATTTACACAGGATCCACAGATGAGATAAGAGGCCCCAAGGCCGGCTTATCTGCTGCTATCAGAGGAGAGGAGCCAAGCCAACTTTCCTTCTCCTTCTCCCTCTGTGTCCTGCAGCCCGGTTCCTCTGTCAGACTGCAGCAGATTTGTGTAATGACATCAGAGGGAGACTGAGGCCTGGCGACAGTGGCCCAAAGGCGCCCGAATCGTAAACCTAATTGGTGGCTGTCGCAAGTTAACTACATAGCAAATTTCCACATTCTCCCTGCGCTGCTTTAGTATTTGAATGGCTGTGAGCTGGGAATAGCTATTTTAAACAGCTTGTATCATTTGTAAGCAGCTTCTGTAAATGGGGGACGTTGCATGTTGTGCCGAAGTATTTCTACAGATTATTTAAATATTTCAGTACAAGAACGCTGCCATGCCTTCGTTTCTTCATCGGCGCGATGTCTAGCGTTTGCTGAGCTTGTTGCACAGTTAACTTTGCCTTGTATTGAGGTTTGGGGAACATGAGGAAAGGTAACTAGGACACAATAAGGGAAATGATGTGCACATTTATGAAGGATCTTTGGCTTCTTAGCCTGAGGAGCCATTATAATGATGTGTAGGCTGCCTTGGTTACACAGCCATAGTCATTGCACGCAACCACAGTACCTCTGCCGGAGGCACCCACTACGCCACCACATTCAAAAATACTGCATTTGTCCCAGCCAATCGGCTGGCTCCACAGCCCAGGGTTAAGCGGCTTCCCGACCTCAAAGCAAGGGGTCAGTGTGGAGGAAAAACATCACACAAGAGCCACAATTGCAGCCCTCAAACATGAAAAGTCTCTTTTTATTTTTGACAGGCTTCCCACTTTTAATGGCCGGGTCTACGTGCTGCATAAACAAACAGTGAGGCTTGGTCTGCACAGGCAGCCAACAGCGGTGGCTTTGGTGGTGAGCTGGATTACAGGCTACGATGGAGCTGTGGTTAAGATGGCACACACTGAGCTCCACTCAGACTCTGTGACAGTCAATCGAGCTCTCTCCCACTTTCTAACAGCTCAGCGGTGACTGCAACATTTCCAGATGTCAGAGCTGTGGCTTCTACAGGAGCGATCCACACTGTAGGCTCAGTTAGGTGTAAAATATTTCCTGCATCTGCTGTTTAATATAAACTCTGCTGACTTTATTTCTTTAGGCACTTGATATACTGTCGTATATATATGTTTAATCTCATATCACAGTTGCTTTTTTCTCCATGTAGGAGTAGATTAAATTTTGTTAATCTTTAGCTATAAAAGAAAGCAGTCTTTGTTTTCGAGTAAGTCAGCTTTAAAAGGATTTGTATCATTGCATAAAACTTAAACACAAAGTCATGAGTTCCCTGTTGACAATAAAGTTATACCTGATCCTCGTTGTCAGATACATCACGGTGTGTGATGATGTTTGTGTGTGTGTGTGTGTTGCAGCTGCTCTGATGGATCAGCTTGTGTTTTCTCCTCCCATTCCTGCTGCAGTGCCTCCTCTTTCCAACACTGCTAATGACAGTAAGTTTAATTAGTGCCAGCAGGTCCCCCCACTAACTGTAACTTCATTAACCGCTGTCAACAGGCCAAGCAACGCTACACATAAACACAGCTCATTATGACTCTGCCCTGTTTTGTTTTTTTTTTGTTTCCTCCCTGCTCCAGAATCCCGCACGATTTATCTCTATCCCTCTCTCTCAATATATACATATATAAATCTCACACCATAATGAGGGTTCTCCAGTTGGGATGGATGGGAAGCTGTAAGGTCATCTTTTTTTACTCGCTGTGCAGACTGCGAAGCAGCAAAAGCACGCAAAAACCAAAAATCCAGCTTTTTTTGTGGTTATTAACCAAACGATAAGCACCATGGTTCTTGTTAAACGAGTTTTAATCATGAGACAGTAAATTGGAGTCAATCAGACTATTGAATACACGGTGGAAACCATGTGAAATCCATCTCATATTGATCTTATTCTCTGACCCATAAATCTAAAGCATATCACTATTAACTTTACAGCTCGCATCAAAATGCATTGATTGACCCCTGCACAATCTTTAGCAGCAGGATCAATTTCCCCTAATAAGGATCTGTGATGTTGGGTGCAGGTTTATGCATCTCTAACAGTGGTTCTGGCAGTGTGTTAGTAACAGCGTGCCAGTAAATGCAATCTTAGCCCACAGAGGAGTGATTTATGAGACTGCAGTGGGCAAGCTTTCATGACTTCACTTTTCTTTCTGGAGAGCTGTGTTGTATGACATGTAAATGCGATCATTTGCCTGGTCAATTATCCTCCATCCTTACTCTATTTGGCTGGCATTGTGCAGTGCTTCAGCGCTGTTTCGCTGCTGATGGAGAGATAACCCTAAGCCTTGTTAGATTCCTGACAGGCGCAGCTTGTCAGTCTGTGGTTCTGAAACCTCCCTAATCAAAAAATCTCTTGGAGCGAGCCAGTGGATTCTGCAGGGGTGAGCGTCATCAAAGCCTTTCATGTTCTCTGGCTGAAGGGAGAGAGAAAGGGAAGGGGAGAAGGCTTTAGCAGGTACACTGTGCTCTTTGTTTACCCTTTCTCTTACCAATCTGGTGCACAGATGGCCAACAATTATTTCTCTGTGTGTGCATTGCCGCTGGCGAGCCACCAGCTTTTCAGAGATTGGTGTAATCCTTTATTATTTATGATTGTCTGGGATTTTTGGATCAAGATTGAACACAATCTGTTGAATAACTGAGCAGAGCGGGAAAGCAGCAGAGTGGAATGAAATGCAAACAAAGAGGGTGGAAATGGAGAAGTCAAGGCATCCATAATGAAGATGTGATGCTCACAGTTAGTAGAACTGCTTCTGAATCCAGCACACTTTAATCCCATTAACACTGACTAAATATACCATTTGTTTTAAGCTTGCCAGTGGTGGTGTTTATGCTAATAGCCTGGACGCTCCAGGCGATTTCAGAAGACTTTTGGAGGGCACCGGCTAATAATTAGATTTAATAAGGAAGTCAATTTCTATCCTCATTTGAAATAAAAACAAGAGGCTTAGCCTCTCATAGGACAGGCATTAATTTGTTGATTTGGTCTCGCTTTCTCTCTCAGGGCTGCTGTCTCTATAATTTTTTAACCCTTCTGTCTCCTTGTTTAGAGAACAAAAATACACTGATAGCAATATTCTGGGGACCACACACATCTATAGGCCTAAAAGGACTATGCTTAAGTACAAATATAAGGTACTTGTATTTCTATTTCCTGCTACTTTGTACTTTTTAATCCTCCGTATTTGTGTGCCAGCTGCAGTCAAGATCTTATACACATATATACAGATACATACAAATCATATGAGCATTGTGAGATAACTGAATTTAAAGTAGACCAGCTGCAAAAGTGAAATCCTCTTTAAATGTTAATCAGTAATAATAATCAAATTATTCATGAGTGTTGAGTCGTTTTTAGGTAAAATTCTTTGGTGATGGTACAACACAGAAATGTAAAAATATTCCATAGTTATTAAAGGACCTGCAACACAAAGTAAACAGGAGTATTATCAGCAAAGTGTACTGTAAAAGTACTTATAGCTGCTGTGTTTCTTGTATTTTATATATTGCATCATGAATACATCAATGCATAAGCAGTGTCATACTGTTGTGACTGGAGCTGACTATAACTATACTCTGTTTTGTAGTGTCGTTCAGTGGTTCTCACCCTAGGGGTCAGGCCTCTTCACAGAGTCAAAGGGTCATGGGTGAAATATTTGCTAATTTACCTCTTCGGGCCTTAAACAGTTACTCACATGAAAGCACTCAAGGAGTTTAGAGGGTAATTGGCTCTTTGATTTGACTGCTAACAACTCATAGACATCTGAAACGTGACAAGGGTCCCAGCTAAACACTGCTGTTTTTAAGGAGTCACAAGACAAAAAAAACCTTTATTTTCAACAATGCATTGTTTTCTATGAACTCAGCAAACAAATGCTTTGTTAGCTCTGCATCTGAAAAGAACAACAATTCCCTCTGAAATGCAGCAGAATAGAAAAATAAAGTAGCGTGAAAAATATGTGCTCAAGTTAAGTAATTCAAATTTGTACTAGTGTTTAGTTTGTCTGGCTACAGTAGAAACATGGCGGTTCAATATGGCAAACTCCATGTAAGAGGACCCACCACATCTGTAGATATTTTCAGGTGACTATACACTAATGAAAGCATAAATTATATTCAATTTCTGCCATAAATAAAGCCACCGAAGTCTAACACACCAGACCTTTAAGTAAATAAATACTTCCACGACCACACACGGTGAAGCGTTGTGGTGTCGATGTGGAGTTGATCTATTCTACAGTATATAGGTGCTGCTGTTCATCCTCCTGGCCGACTGCTGGGCTCTGCTCTGCCGGGCTCATGAGCAGGAGTTCCAGCTGGAGGAGCTCTCTGATCTGCTGTCAGACGGCAGGCTCACTCTCCCCTGCCCTGATAACTTCCTCAACTCTCTATTATTCTCTACCCAGTCAAGCTTTTTTTTTTTCCCCCTCCCCATCCCTTCGCTCTGTCTCTCTTTTTCAACTTAATAATGGAATCAAGTACCCCTCCAGAGCAAGCAGCAATGCTGGCTGCTGGTGAAGGAATCATTTTCAGCAAGCATGTGTCAGTCAGCAGGTATAGGAACACTTGTGGAGTCAATTTGGCATGGAGGAGTGGAGCTATATTACTGTGTGCCAGGGAATATGAAATGCTCCTCAGTGAGGCAGAAGTGGTGAAATGTGGTATACGAGGACAGAAGCTTGCTGCCTCATAAGGAGATTTCTGAGATACTGTGCAGCTCACATTATCATTAGTCACAAGTTAAAGAGCCGCGCTTACCATTCATTACACCCCGTGATGAATTCATCTCGGCACTGACTCTCCAAAGCCTCACATTTCTCACCATTGAGGTTTCGCCGCGTCGTGTACTGTTACTTGTCTGTTTGATGTCATTGAATATAATGTTCACCCTCAGGAGACACTTAGCTAAACAATTCACAGACCCTGACCTCGGTAGCAATTGCACTTTTCTTGCATGAGCTGTTACCTTGACAACATGTTTTCTTTCGAGACAGTCATGTGAAGTCATTCCCATGCCATGTGAATGTAATCATGAGCCATAACTGAATTTAGGCCTAACGAAACTTTTTTTTAATCACATTAGCAATTTAGGCCTCATAGGGATATTTCTGAGATACTGCACAGCTCACATTAGCATCGTGCAGCTAGTTTAAAAGGCTCTGCTTACCATTCATAACATTCATCTCAACGCCGACCTCCACGAAGTTGCGTCATCACATTTCTCACGGTTGAGTTTTTCACCCTGTCGTACACGGTTACGTGCCTGTTCGCCCTAAGTGAAAATAATGTTCACCCTCGTGAGACACTTAGCTAAACAATTCACCGAATCTGACCTCAGTAGCAATTGCACTTTTCTTGCATGGGCTGTTACCTTGACAACATGTTTTCTTTCAAGACAGTCGCGTAAAGTCATTCCCACGCCATGTGAATATAATCATGAGCCATAACTGAATTTAGGCCTAAAGAATCTTTTTAATCACATTAGCCATTTAGCAAACTGGATTAGAGTAACAAAATCGTTGTTGAGCAGCTCAAGGTCTTCTCAATCAACTGGTACCACTTGATCCTCTGATCAGTTTAATTCTGAATCTTTTCTTAGTAATTGTGTCCCGAATTATGGAGCGTGTCCAGGAGGAGACTGTCGGCGGGGAATAATTCAATACACAGACTAGCTGTGAGCCTCTAGCCTGTAACTAGCTGTAATCTTCAGTTTGTTGTCAAAATAGAAATTATGCAGTTATGTATTCCCCCAGCTGAATGTCTGTTGACTAAGGCACTACGGCATTTCTGATTCTTGATTATACAGTGAGAAGGGTGTGAGCGAAAATGAAGTTTAGAAGGGCTACCGCTGCGCCACCGTGACCTCTCTGAAAGTAGGCTGCTGAATTTAAGTGGATGAGAATATAACTGGCGGCCCTCCAGTTCTGCTTGCGTGTGGTGGACACAGAACTATATCAACAAAGCAAGACAACAACTTAGTGTACAAGGATGAGGCAGAAAGAAGGAAGGGGTGTTCATGTATCAGCTGCCTGAGTCCTGCTGGTTCAGCATTGGGACCTATTACAGATTGAACACAGAGGAGAGCTTCTGAGGCTTTCTGTGTTTTAGCTGCACTGTGTATCAGCACATTTTTTGTCTGTATGGACTCACAAATGAATACTATAAAAAATGAGGTGAATTAAATTTCTACTGCAAGACAAGGACGTCATGGATTAACAAAGGCAGCCCATAAAAGATCAAGACAGTTGTTAGCCCGAGCCCAGCCTACATTTAGCATGTTTGTTAGCATGTTTGAGCACCGACTGAGGTGTCTTGCTGAAAACTAAACGATGTTTTCTTTGAATAAATCTGAACGTGACAGAATCCCCTCAAAGCTTGCATCATGTCGAGCCACAAAGGAGAAGAGAGTTGGGAAATATTAACACATAATAACCTGCAGATGAACCAAGAGTACATACAGCTTTTAGTAATCAGTTGCAAGACTCTCCACAAAGTGCGCAATTGTGTGTGTTTTAATCTAACCGGCAGAGTGCAATTAACTCTGAACTGTAATGGTGAAATGCATTGTGGAAAGGGGGGAAAACCCTCAAACTGTGAACTCTCTTGGCACGTTCTTAACACTGTTTTTTTTTTGGCGATGCCAACAAATTGTTGTAACGCTCATCCTCCAGGAAAATAACAATAGCTTGATATTGTTCCGAAAACGCATTTGAAGAAAAAGTCTTTTGAGAGTTACAGGAAATATTTCTGACAGAAATTTGGAAAAGTGGATCGTTTACATGAAACATTTAACGTAACTGTTGTACTTTCCAGAATGGAATGTTTCCATTTGTTTATTTGGAACATTAACCTGAGTTTTATCTTAAAGGGAAAATCACACACGCATAAACAAACATGCACGGCTACAATTGCCGTCTGTACTTATATTTATCAATGTGGGGCTGTGGATAGCAGAAAATATTCATTTCAGAGCAGCAATTGGCTCTATGTCCTCTTCAGTTGAGGGCTGACAGCTCCGGATTTCTGCCAAAGTCCTCATCTCTTTGTTTCGAGACACTCTTCGTGTCTGCATTTTTCTCCTTTGATAAGAACTTTCATGCTGTTTTCATTGATTATTGTCTGATGAGTCATCCTGATTATACAATACGGGCAATTCATCTTTCCACCGCAAACTGTGGGCCCTTTGTTGTAAGGAATGTGCGTGTGTGTGTGTGTGTGTGTGTGTGTGTGTGCGCGCGTGTTTGTGAGTTTCCACCTCCTGCTTGTGAATGACATGTCTGCAATACACAGCATGCATGTGTGTTTTTGTGAATGTGAAGTATGTCTGCGTGTATCTCCATATAAACAGCATGCCAGTACCCTGAAGTATAAGTCACTGCAATACAAACCCGAGCCTTTGCAGTAACAGGAGCCTCATTTTCTGCTTCATGAACAGGAAAGTAAGCCCGCATTAGAGAGAAAAATGGCCACGTCATTTATTAACCGCAAGTCACATTAATGAGCCAGTGCTGTGTAATCTCCAAATACATCCAATATAGGTTCATGATAAACGATTCCACCGTGTCGTTGATCTCTGCCTTGTTCGGCGGCTGCAGGACGATGATTTTAAAACAGCAGCTTCGTGGAGTAATACCAATTTTTCCACAGATACACATGCAGTGTGTGTCAGTTACTTTTGGACAATAAGCCCCGCAGTGATTGTTCAAAATAATTCCTCATTATATCTGAGCTATGTGGAGAGTGACTTCAGTTCAAAGTGGCAGGAGTGAGGACAATCCCTGCTCTGTCAAGAATTAGAGCCACCTCTGCAAATAGGCCAGTGTGTAATGCCTCGGGGTGGGAGTTTCACTGAGGCTGGGGTTTCCGTGTAAATAAACAGTGTGGGGGTCTCAGTGGGCGGAGGGCCCCCCCCCCCCTTCCTCTCCTCTCCTCTCCTCTCCTCTCCTCTCCCTGGGGTTTGGCCCGGCCTTTTGTTGCCTTTAATCCAAGCACTCTCTATTGAATAGCATGAGGGGGTGCCTGGCTGAGATTAGCCCGCCAGCCCTTGTGTGTGCTTGAGTTTCTCACAGACTGCCTCCATACTTTTTTGGAAATAACACAGTTATCCCACATCCTCAAGGTGGCTGACAGGAATGACAAGTGAGACGACTGCTGGGGCAAGCTCAGACCTAAACGTGGCAAAATGACCTTAGCTATAGTGTGAAGTCATTCTATACGGGCCTTCAGATTTAAATGAGCTATAGTATTGTAAGAATCCATCCTTAGGGGTAATGTGAAATCATTCATTTATGTATTATGTTGGCCTGATTATAATATCTATCTATCTATCTATCTATCTATCTATCTATCTATCTATCTATCTATCTATCTATCTATCTATCTATCTATCTATCTATCTATCTATCATATTGTAGCCAATGAATCCCTGGTCTAGTCTCTTTGCTAATTTATCAGCTTTGAATGTGTGTTATATATTAAAAGACTGGAGATAATATAATTAGTCTGCCATTTTTAATGCATCTGCTGTTGTTTTTCTTGTTATCGCAGCCAAGAAGTAACCTAACAACTCATTTAAGTAGCTTGTTTTGTATCCAAAATATTCCCATCCATCTCCATGCACGCAGCATAACATTAATAATATCGAGGTTATCCCTCATGTTTAAAGTCAGAACATGTCGATTGGTCTTTTGTGATATAGGTAAACAACCCCCCCTTCCTTTTTTTTTTTTTTACATAGGCCCATATGTAAAGGAAAACTACAGGTTGTAATGTTACAACTGTTTGCATGCTTCCTTTCTTCCTTTGTTTAATGTAGGCTCTCATTACCACGTGGTGGTAACAGATTGTTTGAACTGGAGAGAAAAGCCATTCGAAGCTAATTAAGCAGCCATTCCAGGCTCTATTCACAGGCAGAGGACCGAGGAGCACAGGCATTTGTCAGCGCTTGACCCCGCGTGGTATTGATTGACAACGCTGCTCCGTGAATGACAGGCCCGACGGCCGTGAGCCAATGGGAAGCGGGCGAGTAAGTGCACCGCGCTCCTATTGGACGAGAGGCCTTAAAGCCGCAGAGGAGTCCCCCCACGTGGGGGTTGAGTCGAAGCTTCAAAACAAGGCGTATAGAGGCTGCGCTCAGACATGGCTGATGTTCATATCAGACAAAGGCAATCATCTCTCCTCTCCCTGCAGTGCAACTATTACACAAATGCTGATAGGTAGGCGTGCGGGGTGTGTGTGTTGTGTAAAGAATCACGAGATGTTTAAGGGTGAAAATAAATAAATAAATGTAGCTTTAATTTAATGGACGTCGTCGATCGATTGGTCATAATAGTGTCCTTCACGGTGTGCGTGCGTGTGTGTGTGTGTGTGTGTGTGTGTGCACATTTCACATTTTGCTCCCTACTTTGAATATTCCACATTTTATACTAACAAGCTTCCCTCCTCCTTTCTTCCTTGTATGGGGATTTAAAAAAGTAATAATAATACAAAAATGCTTGTTGCACCTCTCTCCACGTCCCGCTGGTGGTGGTCTCACCCCCTCCTCTCCCGCAAATAAATAAATAAATAAATCATCACCTTTATTTCAGCTCATAAAAAAAGCAGTCTTAATGAATGGGAGTGGAATTTGTGCTGTCTCTCTCTCTCTCAAATTTGGATATCATCGTCGGCACATCAATGCCTGCTGCCGCCGCCGCCGCTGCTGCTGCTGCTGTTGTTGTTGTACATGGTGGGACGGACGGATGATGCCTTGTGGATCCACGGGATGATGTCATGTATCGTTGCACCCCCACGTGGGGGCCGTCGCTCTCCGATAGGCAGATGTGGCCGTATTCCTTCCGAGTAATCCGATTGGACAGATAGGCGCTTTCACGGCAGTTCAGCCCTGCTGCCTGTGTGTGGCAACCGGGGTAAGCTGGACAACTGGGGGAAATGCGAGATTGTGGAGAGTACCATGTTACGCTTTTAAAGAATCTCCAACCTCTTCGGAGTCGGAAGACAGATTTTGGAAGCGTATTTTTTTTTTTTTCCCTTCTTCGTCTTCTTCTTTTTTTTTGTTGTTGTTGGTGAGGTGGATTAACCAGCCACAAAAGGCGCACATTCCTCGGAGGGTTCGCGGCTGAGAATAAAGTAGTTTAATCGAGCCCGACCGCACAAAATTTTCTCCCCAGCAGTCTGGGCTGGCTGGGTGCGCTCCGGAGAGAGGAGAGGAGAGAGAGAGAGGGCGAGAGAAACGAGGGAGAGGATGCTTGTCGAGATCTGCGTCCACCACGGTTACATTAGGAGGGATTAAACGCATGAATTATAGCCCCACTGTTGTTGTATTTTTTTTTCTTCAGGAACAACAACAACAATAACAAAAAAAAAAAAAAAAAAAAAAGTCGGACGGACGGTGAAGACGCACGGACGGGTACGTATCCACAAGATCGGATGATTTCTTTTTTTTAGTTTTCACCTTTATTATCATTATTATTTGGGGCGTTACGCGCTCAGCGGCGCACCGTTTCCATCGCTTTGCTTTCCGCGGACTCAAACAGTAGGTGGAAGCCAGCTGCTTGTCGGCGGTGGCCTGCCTTTAGACGTCCTAAAGAGCGGCGAAGGTGGAGGTGGAGGTGGAGGTTGTTGTGTTTTTTTTTTTTTCTTCTCCTTCTTCTTCTTTTTGGCCATTTGACGAACATCAGCTCAGATTAGAGTCGCAAAACGAGCGAATTTGATCTCCGAGCGTTGTAGGTTTTGAAAGTAGCCTCTCCGCGCAGTCTGCGCTGTGCTGTTTGCATCAGTTTGAATCACAAATTGGGAGATTTTGTTTGTCTGTCGTTGACCACTGACCGAATAAGGTCATCAAGAAGACAAGAAGAGTATTGCTGCCCCCCCTCTCTCTTTTTTGACATTTATTCAAACTGCCTGCAATAACTGGAACTACTTTGTTGTTGTGAAACAACGTGCTCTGCATTTGTGTTTTGGTTTTTTTTTTGTCCATATATTAAACCGCGTCATTTTTCAACACAGGGTTTGCACGACCTCCCTCCCTTACCCCCCCCCCTCCACCCCCTCCCCCCCCTCTCTCTCTCTCCCTCCCTCTCTGCTGAGACTGGTGTGGCTGTGAGCACATTTCAACCATTTTGCCAAAGGACCTGTACACTGGAGAGATAAACAAAGGATACATTTCAAGATGTATCCACAAGGCCGACATCCGGTAAGAAGTGCTTCCTCTCTCTCTCTCTGTGTGTGTCTCTCTCTGTCTGTCTCTCTCTCTCTCTCTCACTTACTTACTACAGCTTACATATTTATGTGACAACACTGATGTTGACATGGTTCCCTACCATTCAAAGCATCATGCAGCCCTTCAAACATCTACATATTACAATGACACTTAAATAGATGCAGATGGTTTTACATGCCTGGAGATATAATTATTCATAAGACATACACTAACAGGAGTCTGTTGAACACAAGGACAGGTGGTGGCTTCATTTCATTTTCAAATTAGATTTCATTCATACTGCAAAAAAGAAAAAAAAAAAGTCCACTCACGTTGTGCTGTTAGCTTCTGGAGATGTGAAGCAGACACATATCTTTTGGTTTGGTGTGTTAACTAACGTCTTACTTACTGCAGAGGAGATATCATCCCGAAAGTAGCCTTAATGTGAGAACTATTCAGCTCCCTACGGCGGCAGCGTGGGGTGCAAGGTAGAAAATGATGAATAAAACTTTCACCTGTGGACTGATATGATTCTTTTTAAACAACCTTCTTTTCAGGCTCCACATCAGCCCGGTCAGCCTGGCTTCAAATTCACCGTAGCAGAGTCTTGTGACAGGATTAAAGATGAATTTCAGTTCCTGCAAGCCCAGTATCACAGGTAACAACTACAAAGTGTGACAGTGTCAACATTTACTCTCTATTGAATAGTAAAGGTGAAGGTTGTTATTTTGTTGTGGACTTTTGCGGTAATGAGAAAAAAAAAAAAGGGACACTCGCTGTCAATTGGTTAAGTGTGAGCGAGTTATTCAAGTGATGGATACGCCTGAAATTGACACCTTGTCTTCTATTTTAGTCTTAAGGTGGAGTATGACAAACTGGCCAATGAGAAGACGGAGATGCAGCGCCACTATGTCATGGTAAGATTACGTTACAATAGGGAGCAATTATGGTTCCAAATTGCAAGGCTTGTTGAAGATCTCGTTGGGGTGGAGCGAGACAGGCTATTGTGATCACCTGTGTGGTGGTTAGGGCGGGTTGAGTGTCAGGTACAGGCTTGTGAAAGCCCCCAGGGGGGTTTGATGTAGCTGGTTGTTACAGAGGAGCTCTTCCTGACAGGCAGGCGGCAGTGGGCTGAGGCTCCATTATAGAGCGCCCGTGATCTCCAAGGGGTCGACTGCAGCGTTGCCCTCTGTGTGTGCTGATCTGATTATTCTCCTAGGAGACTCCACGCTCAGACATATGCATGGCCATAAATTAGGTGTGAGCTGATGGTGGAGGGCCAGAGCAGCGTGTGGGAAAAATGCACCACACGGCAAACAAAATGGAGGACTTGAACGCTTGGATGCTGCAGTTTATTTTGCACCGAGCTGACCTTAGTTTCTCTGTGTAAACCACAATTATTAGCTTTCATTTTAGCAGCCCTTTAGAAAAACATAGGTGTGCTTATGACGCAGGAATTCAGTTCAGACATGACGCAATCAGAGGCTTCTTCTGTGGCAGTGTGCTCTGTTGTCCCAGGTAAATACACCAGGGATGACTTAAACCAATACACGCAGGCTTAAGTTAAACATTCTTTTCACAGGAAAACAACATGTCAGCCTGACAGGGAGGAGGTTAGGTAAACATGTAGGGAAGTATCCCACAGCCAGTGCTGGGTGTCAGGTTACGCTACGGCTGTGGGGCTCTGATCTCAGACAGAATGGCTCTCTTGTTTGAGAGTAATTTTCGAAGAAGCTAATGGACTGAATAATGCATTGGCCTCATCAAATAGACGCTGACTGGAAAGCCATTTCTGCCCTGGCTGCCACTTGTGGGCTCCACGGATTACATTTCAGCCAGACAGACTGACCTGGCTTGAAATATCAAGAGTGTTGAGCAATTGCGTTACGCTAAGTAAATAGACATCCTGGAGATCTGAGAGCTTAAGATGGTGATCAATAAATCTAACCCCTTTCTTCTCCAGGCTCATACTATAAACAACAACATATCGATTTATTGGCTATCTGCTGTCAGCTGCTCAAAGAACTCCTTTTTTGTGTGTGTGTGTGTGTGTGTGTGTGTGTGTGTGTGATTTTTAGTTCATCACATTTACTCTACAGAAGCTGGACTGCATTAAGGTCTCAGTCATAATGTTTAAAAAAACATTTGATGATGTGATATATTGATTTGTGGCCATATACAGCCTGTTAGTTACATTGAGTATAGACGTAAAACAGAAGTTATATCCATCTTTTTAACGTGTATGTAGAAAATGTTTGCATACTGTGATTGTAAATGTGACTTTTTTTCTACCCCATTTAATCCCAGTTATATCTCTGCTTTGATTACAGTATTATGAGATGTCCTACGGGCTGAACATAGAGATGCACAAACAGGTAGGCACCGTTGTGTTCCTCCATATTTTTCAGCTCAGTGGTTTTTCCACGGCGTCAGGGGATGTGAGACCCAGGAGGAGCTGCTCGTGGGCTGTGAACTGAACTGAGCGTCAGTAATAGGCTGTAAACAGACGGATCTACTGCACACAAACAAGGCAGTACAATTGCAAACTTGTACCACTACTTGTACCCTTTTTTTTTTTTAAAGCTGTGTTAAGTCTGGATTTGTCTCGGCCTTTTGATAAAATTGAAGGTAGACTTTGGCAGGCCTGGCCCTTGACTTAATCATTAAGAGAGAGAACTGCTGATGGGCCAGTATTTCTTTTTAAGGTGAACAGTAATTACAAAAGGGGGGTAAAAGTCCTTTAGTCAGTTATAGTGTGCTTATCTATATCAAAAGATCCTATCTTATATTGCCCCATAGATCAATCACACTGATGGCTTGAAATGATGAAGATTGCATGAATGAGTAACCCTCAGAGATTCCCATGCATGCTGCTCTTAAGCCAGTGAGGTTGTCCCCTCTCCTGCGAAAGCCTAGCCTGGTTAATGATAGCGTTGGGGGCATGGTGGATTGGTGTGGTAGGGTGATCCATCAGCGTCTGGGCTGTGTGTCACACTGCCACATGTCTGTCAGGCCTCGAGTCGCTCTGATAGCTTCTGTCAGGCACTTATCGCCAACCAGAGGGAAGAGGAGGGGGGATGGGAGTCAGGAGACGTGCTGGAGAATAGAGCTGGGGGAGGGGCAACAGCCCAGCTCTGTGTAAACAGGTTAATCGACTGATCCATTTTAGCGCCTGACTTTTATCAGGAACCTCAACAGAGCTGATGGAAGCGCTTGAATAATTCATCAGTGGGGCCCTAACCTGCTGAACGGCATGTTTGTGAGCAAACAGTGTGGGCCCCGTCCATGCGGCTCCCCCAGCTTACAGCTCATGCAGGGGAGGAGGAGAAGATGAGGAGTGGTTAACAGGCAGGGTTGGGATGGATTATTGGATGCACATAGACATATTATTTTCCTGCCAGGAGATTTATTCCATAGTGAGGAAATCCATTCCTCTAACTGTGCCTTTTTCATTACTGTGCAGGGACATAATTCAAATTTCAGAATGCACACACCAGCACAGCTCTGATGGACTGATGTGGCAGTGTTATCTGATCCCTCTTTATCAGCTGTGACAGTATGTAGATACAAACGGCTAATTTCTGCTGCGTGATGTCAGCTAGTAATTACCATCATCTGGCGCTTGTTTCCAAGAGCTGCACGGGGTTTTGGGCTTGGGTGTTAGCATGGCTCAATCAGATTTGGCTGTTACCTGTAGTCGTAATGCAGACATGAGACCCGTGGCTGCGGGAGTCATTTGCTAAGTAGCAAACTATCTGCCGTGCCCAGGGCCAAAACAAACTCGGTCAGCCAGCGGACTGTCTGCAGTATTCATACAAAAGAGGCGTGCAGTGAAAAGTGGTTGGAGAAAACTGGCTTTCCAAGCCATCAATGCTCCCATGTGCCCAATCTGTCATGTGGGACCGGACTGGAGTGTAATAATTACAGGGTGTGAACTGCTGGGTGTCAGATCCACTTATATAAACACAAAATTATTGAATTTTACGACATGGCATAACGGAGATGGTTATAGTTTTAGGCTGTTTTTGTTAGAATAACTTTATTGTTTTAAAATCAGTCAGCCTTTTACAAGAGAAAATCACCTGACTGATTGCTACGGTCATAGCAATGACTCATGCATCCATTTAGGCAGGCTTTTTGGCCTCGGCCAGATCAATACAGATAACAAATGCCAATTAAAAATGTGTTCTGGACTTGTTTCACATTAACAAAGGCTCTGGGGCTCCGTGCGACCTCTCAGTTTTTGCATCATTTTCTGGCTTAGATGAGACTCCAGTGAAGTGCTAGTCTAATTTTCTTCCTACTAGAAAAATCAGGAAAGGGGTGATGGCTGTCATCTTGGACAAATTGGAGGCCCTCTAAATCTGACTAGTCAAGTATTGTTTATAGATGGATCATGTGACCAGAGCCACCAGTGTTTTTTTCTCTCTGTATTTAATACTCATCAGTGTCTCGACTCCATTTTCCCACTGCTGATAGCAACAGGCGAATACCTTTCTGCACACCATTGACAAGCCAGCCTGAGAGTGCTCTTAAAGTGGTGCTACACAGGTCCGAGTACCTGTAATTGTGTAGCAGCAGTGCAAAGCTGGCCTCTCAAGGGCCAAGCTGTCATCTACTTAAAGTGACAACAGCCCCATTTTTATCTGCCAGCAGAACAAAAAAAAAAAAAATCCTCCCAGCTCTGCACTGTATCTATTTTGACAGCAGTGGCGAGCCTGACTTGATGCCTTTTCCATGTATTTGCATGTTGTGGTGTGAGAGTGTAGAGGGTGCCAGTTGTTTAGGGCGCACAAGATCAGTCACCTTCTGACCTCTCCCAACCAGCTGTCACCATGACACTAAGCTACAGAGGAATGGACTGTGCACTCAAGGCCTTTTCACAAATCCTGTCAAATGTTTGACTGCTATTGACATGGCTTATCTCAACAAACATGGATTATACAGGCTCTGTAGCTTTTCAGCCATTTCTGAGGGCGTTCTTGAGCTCTTGCGAGAGCACTTACTGCATTGTATTAATACTAATGTTCATAAAACCTTTATCTAACCCCGTCATTGCTTTATTGGTTGCGGGTCACATTTGTTGTGCGTCGAGTATTTCACGTCTGCACACGGTAATCAGTGTTATCTTATGGACTATTGTACTTTCTCTAACACATGCTACCGTATATTTATTTCACATTATTGCCTCTCTGATCCAAGGCTTTACTTTACTTCATCCGATATTTCATCTTCAGCTTGTTTGCGCTGCTGGCTTGCCCGGCTAAGTGGCTATCCATGTTGCAGCTTGGGTCAGCAGGTCTCGTTCTGTTGGACATTACTCTCCAATCTCTCTGGCTCTGCTCAGAGGTAATATGTCTGGCTGCCAAAAACTGCCTGGCATTTCTGCCATGTGTAATAAATAAGCTGGCGGTCTGCAAAGTACATTGTGTGTGCTGCTCCAAATGAAAAATCGTAGAAAATCCCTGTGATGTGTTTGTGTTCCGCAGTGGCCTTGGGTTGAACTGCAGCTCATAAATTCCATAGATGATGTAGCTTTGGCACTGATATTTTTCTGCTCCCAGCGCAGAGCTTGAACCTGAGAGTCTCATCTCCCATCCCTGGAAGGAGAAGGAGGCAAACCAAGCTGGCTGTGCAGTGTTTTTACAGAGGAGGAGGAGGAGGTGGGGGGGGGGGGGCTGTATCACACCTCCTACCATTGCTCTTTTTATCCACCATTCATTTGCTACGTTCATGTGATCGACAGGCTGAAAATTCAATTTAATGACCTGCCTCCAAGCACGTAATATGATTTTAAAGCCTGTTACGGTCAAGCAGAGGTGCCATTTGCATAATGATCCCAGCAAGATAGGGCTGCAGCCGTTGCCATGGCAGTTGGTAGACAAGCAGAAGAATGGAGGCAGGGCTCTGTGGATGGATGGGAGGTTGGGAGGGAGGTTGGGAGGGTGGTGGGCTGGGCAGTTGATTGCAGTGAGAAATGGCCCGGGCTTCCGTCTTGGAAAAGGCAGAGCTCTAGCATACTGCACTCGTAATGTCGTCTTCTAATGGTATTGATCATAGATTTGAGGTGCGTTCCCCCTCGAGTTCATTACGGTTTGTAAACTTTGCTCACGTTGCACTTATAACCCCTTAATGTAAAATTATCTACACTGTCACATGTAAGTAAACAGTGCAGTCTGGTTAGTGGGCCTCTCTTCCTGGGGTGTGGTTGTGTGGTTTAACTCTGAGGTTAACTGCAGGACACCGCAGTTGCAGATGAGGGGAAGGAGGGCAGAGTGAGAGAGGATCCTCTCAACGCAGCAGCACTCTGCCTGCTCATATCCGTTTAGCATGGAGTGCACTCTCAGCACAGCTGTGCTCCATCCCCCTGGGCTCTCCTAATGTTTTAAATATTTCAAATGTCAATATCACGCTGTTTAGAGGATGTTGAGTCAAGCAGTTCTGATTGCCGCAGTAATTGACTTAATCGGTGTAAACATTAAAGGCGGGGTTATATGAAGTCACTGTCTGTTTCATACTTTACCGTCTAATTTTGCTCCTCTTTTTGTTTTTCCAGACGGAGATTGCCAAACGGCTCAACGCAATTTTAGCTCAAATTATGCCTTTCCTGTCACAAGAGGTGAGTTTCGAATGCGGCTCCGAAACGGTGTCACAGTTCAGTGCTAAAATAAGTCATTTATTGTACATTGTAGCAGTGTGTGGCAATTGCCCTCACTTTAAAAAAAAAAAAGAAATTGCAGCAGCACTATGAAAATTAAGTGTGAAATTCACAGATAAGTGAGTGTGGGTGTGTGATGATAGATGTTTGCATGCTCAGTCATGTTTTTGTAAATGTCTTCCCACAGCACCAACAGCAGGTTGCTCAGGCAGTGGAGCGGGCTAAGCAGGTGACTATGAGTGAGCTGAATGCGATCATCGGGGTACGTGGACTTCCCAATCTGCCTCTCACCGTGTGTATACCCCCTTTTTATTCCTTCATTTGACCTTGGTTAGGGACAAAGCTGCACATAAGATAATCATTATAAACAGTACTTTTCCATGTCCATGTTTTCTTTATGCAAGTGAAGTGAAATGTGATGATATATATTTGTTTCCAATTCAGTTCTATATTCTTCACCAATGCGTTCAAACTATATACCCAACAAGTGTAGCTCTCGAGAGCTGGTCTGTTGCTCCAGCCTTGGTCTCTGTGGCATCTTCACTGCCTTGTTGTGTGTTTATAAATGCGAGCCGGAGAGCTCTTGAGATCCCTTTCGCAGCCTGTATTGCTTTAATTGGCTAAGGTTTTAACGAGGAGCCTCATCCCTCACTGCTGACCTGGATAGCTGTGGGAATTAAAAGGCTGAGGGTGAGCAGAACACAGCCAGCACTGCAAGCTAGCTGAGACAGTACAGGCAGCAGTCAGCCATCACAGCACTGCAGCACAGTTCTCTTTGCCCCGCCGCAGCACCGAGCAGTAATGTACGGCATTCGTCGCCGCTTCAAAACACCATCTGCTTCTAATTGATCAGCTGTGCTCACCCTGCGCTCTTAAAACACAAGTGATTGGTTTCACCCTCGATACAAAGCTCGAGTTATCAGTGATCTTATTACTACGGTTGAACCACGCAGAGTCTTTAGCATGCATAAGAGGAGGGCCCACAAGGCTGATTTGATGACTGGAGGCACATATTGGAATTCAATTAATGCCCCCTTTGTGACCTTTTGTTCCAGGATAATTGCTCCCTAGTATTTGTCTGAGGATGTGTCTTAGGTGATGGAGAGCTGTTTGTTTTTTATCTGTTGGACTGAAGCAGATGCATTATTACACTTTGATTAAAGCAGAGCAGCTGCAAGCAGAAGTTGTTTTTTTTTTCCTGATCTGATTTGTGTCTTCTTACTGTGCCTGTGATTTCATATTTGAAACTATCCTGAAATATTGCTGTACTTTTTGAATTTGTAGCTTTGATCCTTTCGCTGTAGCTCTCTGCTAGTCTTTGGCTATAATTTTAAAATTAGGAGTATTAACATCTACATCTTATAAAATATTGGACAAGCCCATTCACGATTTTAGTATATGGTCCTATTTGGCATCCAGTCTGTTTTATGAAACACTCTGGCCTTCACCCCAAGACACGCCGGTTGCTCATGTCAGAGGAGGTGGAAATGTAGCTACTGTATGTTTTACGAATACCTCTCCATTAGTTATTCATTGAGGAGAAGCTCTGTAGGCATGCCAAAATCCTCATGCATATTGTAAAGCAAGGTGGGGTGAAAGAGCGTGCCAGGTAGACAGGCAGCATCCAGGAGCCAGCTGCATGTCTTATTGATGGGGCTGAGGGCCATTAATAGGATGCAACTAGGGCAGCTGCTTGCGTTGAGATGAACCTGACAGGTGGTGCTTCCTGTTTGATTAGAAAACACACAAAATATTGAAGGCAACCAAGGAGTTGTTGAGATAAGCCCACCTTTTTTTGAATGAGCGGCCACCTGGATGAAGCCCATTCAATGGCTTTGAGGGTATTTAACTGAAAGAGATTTCTCTCTGTCTGCAACGCCATAATTTGCAGTATATAATAATGTGGAGTGGATGTCTGAAGCATCTGTAGCCCTGACCAATTTGTGTCCTCCTTTTCAGCAGCAGCAAGCTGCCTACCCTGCTCTCATGGTCAGTGGCATCCACAAATATCTGTATGTGCCATGGTGTTGTCAGTGCACATATCTGGGCTTGACGGGATTGTGCATGTTTCTGTGTCCAAGTGCTATGTGTTTCACAGTAGTTATTGTAATTAGTACACAAGCGTCTACTATAATGCATTTGCTAAATTTTGCCTGTGTGTGGGTTTTTTTTTCTGTAGCAACACTCTGAGAAAAAAAGGGGCAAAGAGTAGGTCTTTATCTTGGAATATTAAATTAGAGGAAATAGGCCAGACTCCTTTCTTTATTTATTATTGTCTTCATTTATGGCCCTCTAATGAGGGCTCTTGCTGATCAACCATGCATATTACCCATCAGTGCCTCATTAAACACAATGAGCAAGGATGGCTCTCCCCTGCCAATGAACTGGCTCCTTAATTTCCCTCATGGACACAATATTATAACACACTCACTCCCTCTCTGTCTTGCTCTCTCCCTCTTTCTTCCTCTGTGTCCTGGGTACATTTTGTAATTGGATTGACATCTGCCCTGTGGAGCAAAGGACACGGTTGCTAGTTAAAAACCTCACTACTTTCCAATCTGGTTTTCTCTACCTTCAGGGCAGAAACAAAAGAGGGAGATAAGCAATTAAAAAAGACCCTTCAGATATGATTTTTAAGGACATATTTTAGTAGGATGTGACCTTTTTGTAGGACCTGTGACTGAATATATCTGTTTTAAAAAGCGATCCTACTGAGTCGATGTATTTTTAAGTACGTGTTAGGTGGGTGCGCCACATTGTCCTCCCCAGTTGCTACAAAATGCCCGATATTCCTGAAATGGCCATAAATGGTCACTGATTGAAGTCTGTCGTGTAAAAGTGAGTAGGTGCACGCTGTAACAGCAGCTGAATTATTCAGCTGGCTCGTAGACGGGTAATAAATTGCTGATGTTTTTATTGGTGTCTCAGCTAAGTATTATTTAACCTTGCTTTAAACTGCTTACTTCCATGCTGAGTGCCTTTTAACTCCCATCCATTTCACTGTGCCTTTTCAAATATTGATGGTGAATATTGGAGGGTTGACTGAGTGCCAGCATGGGACCCCTGGTCCTGGCTGCCGGAGCAGCCTTCCAGACGTACACACAAACACACACTCAAATACTGAGTGAATGAGAGGGAAGCGGTGCCAGTTTCTGGCACTTAGTGTTCCCTCAGTCTTTTAAAGTTTGGGTGTGCAAATGATTCATGTTCTGCTAATCCAGGAACATGAATATGAGAGGAGTAAGTAGAGAGACGCTGGTTGTGTTTCCAGGAGTGTTTAAAAAGCAGGTAGTTGTTTAGCCTACAGGCTGACAGATTCCTACACAGCTTGATGTTCCTTAAGAGGATTGCTCGTCTCACTGATGGCAGAGCGGTGCTGCGGCTCTGCAGTATGAAATGTGCTAGTTTCCCCGATATCAAATGAAGTCCCTGCGTTGAGCGGCGGTTGAGTCAAACTTTGCTTCGCTGTTTGTTGATGTAGAGTGAAAAATTATTTTCAACTCGTCGCGCGCTACTAACGCTGCGTGGCTGTACGTCTCATGCGTTAGACGTGTTGAGGAGTTGATTGTTACTTATGGCGTTGACTCTCCTCAGCACAGATCTAGGGCTTAGCCCACCCTGGCCTGGTATGGAAATAGCACTGAGGGGGATTGCTCTCTGATCCTGACAGTAATAGATGTGTGAATGCGCTAATATCATCCAGGGTTTAACTGATCAGTCTGCCTCACTTTTTGTTTTAGTGTGTGGTTCCTCCTTGCCTTTTCCCTCGGACCCACTTGGTGTCTCTCTGCTTGTCTCCCTGTCTACTTACAGCAGCAGCAGCTCCAGGCACAGCACCTCTCCCATGCTGCTCACGGGCCTCCGGTCCAGCTGCCACCTCACCCCTCAGGCCTGCAGCCGCCCGGCATCCCCCCTGTGACAGGCTCCGGATCAGGCCTGCTGGCATTAGGTGCCCTGGGCAGCCAAGCCCACCTCCCAGTGAAAGATGAGAAGAACCACCACGATCTCGAACACAGAGGTGAGGAGTTAAACTCGTGTTGCACATTGCTGTCTAATTGGGCATTAGCTGCTTAACCAGATTATTTAGAAGAACTGAAACGTGTATTCATTTTAACATTATCGCATAGGTGTTAAACAGGGAAAAACCAATTTAGTGTGGCGTGCTTCTCACTCTCTAGAGCAGAATGGTAGGGCCCTTAGGTGAGGAGCACATCCTGTCTGTTCACATTCTGTCTGGGTAATGAGCTGGTACATTCCCAGCCCATGACTGCATAAGCTATTCAACAGCTCCAACACACGGTGATAAGAGGGGCCTTGTGCCCTGCAGTTGATTCTTGTACGTTCAGCCCAGAAGCGTATGTTATGATATGCTAACTGACTTGTTTTTCTTCTTGCTCCACTTTCATCATCACCTCTGCCGCCATTGTGATGTCTGCGATACAGAGAACACGGTGAGTGCCCAAACCCACAACTATTTGTCTTACAGGGCTTGTCATTTTCATTTCATCATTTTCATAATTCACCACACATCCTCATCTCCGCTGCAAATGTCAAGTAAAAAGTCCTGCTAACGGCATGCTACCGCTGATTTCATGCACTGTTCTAATCTGCTTTCAATAAAATGATTAATTGGAAATGAGGTTTGGAATACAAGTCCTGTGCTTTTAATCCAGAAGGGAAATGACTGGTATCATGCTGGAGAGATTAGAAGCCTTGTAATTTCATCACAATTAAAGAAAGACTTGGACTTCCCCTTCTTAAAGGATTTATTTGATCCCTTCTACTGTCTCCCTTGTTTACCAGCTCACTCTTTCTCCTCCTTGGCATGTGATGAATATTTATGAACACAAATGGAGAATTGTTTTGTTTTCTTTTTCTCCACCCTGTCTGGCTGGACCTGTTAAAGCGTTTTATTTGAATGGCTGCGATCTCTGATGGCTTGTGATGGGCCTGTGAGATTGTGTTTCTGCAGGCTGGGCCAGCTGAATGGGTGCAGTCATGTCTGAAGAAATGGAACTCCTGGGGCGATTAGCAGGCTGTTTTGTTTCTGTGCTCTTGTCCCAGGTCATCTGATAGCAGAGTGGTGACTTTGGTTAATGAGTCACGCTAAGCATCTCTTTAAAGGTCAGCCATTATGCAGACAGTGGCCCTTTGCCCAGACTGCTAGTCCATCGGCCATTGTTCACTTCTCTGGGCTGCCACTGACTTAGTCCATGTTGTTGCTTTGGTCGTCAGAGGAAAGGGACAGAGGGAATCAGGAGAACTTGGCAGTTTACAGGCAAATGGCAAACTCATGTGAAAGCGTTGGATAACTGCCTAGTTCCTCCCATTCTGTTGGTGTTTGGAGTGAGCTGTCCCAGCTTGTGTGGGCAGGCAGGCTCCATGAAGAAGCACCAGTCAGTCCCACGCCGCCATGCCCACTGGCAGGATATAGATTCTCTTTCTTTATCAGAGCTCAAAGCCTGAGCTGACATGGTGCCCAAGCGCGCTGCAGCAATCAATGCCCACAACATACAGTCCTCTCTCTCTCTCTTTTTCTCTTTTTCTCGGTGTCTCTCCTCCCCTTTCTCTTTCTCGCGCTTAGCCTGACTGACTCTGGAGAAAAGGCCCTCTGTTCAGCCACAACACACTGCTCATGTCCCTGTGAGGCTGTTTGTTGTCCAGTTATGAGGAGGAGGGAGCCCAGCTCAGAAAACAAGCCCTCCTCCTTTCAGTCCAGATAACGGCCCTTTCTGTTGTTTGGCCAGGGACAGGCTTGTGTGTGAGATTGGGCTTGGCTGGTGTCAGGGTACTGCTTGGAGCTGGCCTACAGCTGCATTTTAAGAGTCTGCAGCATCCATAGTTGTGTGAATGAGGCATTTTTATTATTTGGATTGGCACAGCATGTTCGCTGTGAATTTGTAACTGATGAATGACTCGCTGCTCGCTTTTATGATCAAAGATGAAATGGCAATAAAGTGTGTTTGGTTTTCTCTTTACAGAATAACTCTATATCCCCATCAGAAAGCTTACGCACGTCCAGTGAAAAGCACCGCAGCTCCTCTGACTACAGTTTGGACTCTAAGAAACGCAAAGTGGAGGAGAAGGACAGCATGAGCAGATATGTAAGTCGTTAAAGGGATAGTTCACCCGTTCACTTTCTTGCCAAGAGGAAGATAAAGAAGTCCATACAGCCCTTGTGTCTTTCCATTAAATATGAAGCTACAACCTAGAATTGGACAGCTAACAGGTAGCCTGGCTAGTGTCCGAAGATAAAAACAAAAAACAGCCCCTGTAAAGCTCACTATTTCACACATTGCATCTTGTTTGTTTAATTCATACAAACACCAAAAAAATGACACAATGTGGTTTTATGAGGGATTTTTTTTTGCAGGAGAATTTTTAGCCGCCAGGAACAATGGCATCATGGAGTTGCTGGCTGCTTGGCAAAAGTTACCGCTCATTGTTCCAGGCTTATCCAACTCTCGGCAAGAAGCAAAGAAGAATAATATTCCAAATGCCAATGCATTCCCTCGGCCCTCCTGAGGTCCGAGATTTTAAAAAAAAAGCTTTATTTAGGTGACTAATTTTCCGCTTATCTTTACAGGACAGTGATGGAGAGAAGAGTGATGACCTGGTGGTGGACGTGTCTAATGAGGTGAGCAGTGCAGCATGTAATTGTAAACGCCATATTGTCATGAACTGAGATGAAACTATTATTTTAAACGTCAAAATATGTCGCTGTGTTTCTCTCCAGGACCCTGCCACTCCACGGGCAAGCCCGGCCCACTCACCGCCTGAAAATGGCATTGATAAGCCTCGCCCTCCAAAGAAGGACACGCCCAACAGCCCTGCATCAGTGGCATCCTCTGGAAGCACCCCATCTTCCAAGGCCAAGGAGCTCAGTCATGTAAGACATCAAGAGTTACAAACAAAGTAGGACAGAAAGGGTTTAAACGAGAATTTGCGGAGAGAGCAAAGGGATATGTGCAAATAAATCTGGAACGTTTTCTGTGGTGGATTAGGAATGGCTGTCGGTGTTTTAAGTGCATGACTAAACGTCAGGGATAATATTGTCCCGCATCAGGATCACTCAGGTCCTCTCTGTTAATAGCTCAATGTATTTAACTATTCCAGGATTTTTTTCCCCCTCTGCCTCACTAAAAGATTAAAGCCAAAGCAGTAAGGGGATAAAAAACGGCCCCATCTCCATTGTGGCCATAATAGGTTTTAGAATAAATAGCAGTTTATGGCTCTGCAGGACTATGAGGGTTGTCAGAATTAGATTGGATTAAGTTCAGTTTGCTCTCAAATTGTCAGTCTGCACAGTGCCTGGTTTCCGGGATTGTGAATGTGCTTGCTCTCTCGTTCCCTCGACAGAATGACAAATCCTCCACGCCTGGCCTCAAGTCCAACACCCCCACTCCCCGCAACGACGCCCCCACCCCTGGCACCAGCTCCACTCCTGGGCTCAGACCCATCCTGGGCAAACCACCAGGCATGGAGGCTCTCGGTTGGTACCGCTCTCTTTCCTCTCTAGCAACGGAGATAATCTTTTTCCGTCCTCTCCCGCTGTATGGTCATGTCAAATACCAACATCCTTCTCCTGTCTTTGCCCGCAGCAGCCCCAGCTTTGCGTACCCCTCTGTCCATCGCGGGCTCCTACCCCACCCCCTTTGCCATGATGGGCCATCATGAAATGAATGGAGGCCTGACTAGTCCTGGTGTGTATGCTGGTCTGCACATCTCCCCTCAGATGAGCGCTGCAGCAGCGGCAGCCTATGGACGTCCCCCCATGGTAACACCCTTTCCTGCCCTTTTTATGTAGCTGCATTTGTTGTCACCTAAATGCACTGCACATAGTTAAAAAGAACAAGTTGACATTTTGGGAAATGCACTCATTTACTTTCTCGCGGAGAGTTAGATGAAAAGATCAATACTTGTCTGTTGAAGGTTCTCGGTGGAGTTTTAGACTTGCTGTTTTTCTATGAGTGGCTGTAAGAAAGCAAATAAGCATATTTCCCAAAATGTCAAACTATTCCTTTTTTTTTTAGAATTATTTGATCACCGGTCAGTATCCAATCTCTTATTTGAAGGTTTCCATCTTGTCATTTTTCAGGGGTTTGATCCTCACACCCACATGCGAGCTCCAGGCCTTCCAGCCAGTCTCACATCTATTTCTGGTGGCAAACCGTAAGTGTCTCACCACACGTGTTATCTACATCTTTAAAAACAACAGCAATATAAAACACATGTATGTCTTTCCCATCAGGGCTTATTCCTTCCACGTCAGCGCAGATGGTCAAATGCAGCCCGTGCCCTTCCCGCCCGACGCCCTGATTGGCCCCGGTATTCCACGCCACGCCCGTCAGATCAATACACTGAGCCACGGCGAGGTGGTGTGCGCTGTTACCATTAGCAACCCCACACGTCATGTCTACACTGGTGGCAAAGGCTGTGTCAAAATCTGGGACATCAGCCAACCTGGCAGCAAGAGCCCGGTGTCCCAACTGGACTGTCTGGTGAGGACTGCTGCTGATTCACATTTTACTCATGAACTCGTGTACACCTTCTTCTTTTTGTGCAGTTGTTTTCAAAAGCCTTCCATACACAACCTGATTAACAACGGTCAAAACGGATACACATCCCGCTGACAGTTTAACAGCAAAGGCACTGGTACACAAATATGGTAGAAAGTGATAAACCTTACACAACAGATAAATTATAGTTGGCTTGAAGTGCGAACATCACCAAAAAAAAAAAAAAACTAAACAAGCACCAAGCTAAAAAATTGTGAATTTTGAGAATACCCCGAGATTGCTTTATTATGACAGAAGGATTTTCATCCTCTTTCCCACCCACTTGTTCTTAAATCTTTCTTGCTCCGCTGCCTTGAACATGTATTGATTCACTTTGTCCTCTGTGCATCAGAACAGGGATAACTACATCCGCTCCTGTAAGCTGCTGCCTGATGGCCGCACATTGATTGTTGGAGGCGAGGCCAGCACATTGACCATCTGGGATCTGGCTTCTCAGACACCCCGCATCAAGGCCGAGCTAACCTCTTCGGCCCCAGCATGCTACGCGTTGGCCATCAGCCCCGATGCCAAAGTCTGCTTCTCCTGCTGCAGTGATGGAAACATTGCCGTTTGGGACCTGCACAACCAGACTCTTGTTAGGTTAGAAGAAAACACTTATTCACGCTGTGTGGGCTTTGGCCCCCGCAACAAGATTGCTGTCGTGTGAGTCATTTTAACAGGAGATGTCAATAAATGGTTGTATGCCTTCTGACTTTAAATTGTAGGCAGTTCCAGGGTCACACGGATGGTGCTAGCTGTATTGACATATCTCATGATGGCACTAAGCTTTGGACAGGCGGTCTTGACAACACTGTTCGCTCCTGGGATCTGAGGGAGGGTCGACAGCTGCAGCAGCATGACTTCACATCACAGGTGCAACCCAGTAACATAGAAGAGATGGATAACACAGACATCCGCAGACTTACTGTTGCGGAGAGTTTGTTTTTAGTCCTGTCAGTAATTACTCCTCCTTCCTGTTTCCAGATCTTCTCCTTGGGCTACTGTCCGACTGGAGAGTGGCTTGCCGTGGGCATGGAGAGCAGCAACGTGGAAGTGCTCCACCACTCAAAGCCTGACAAGTATCAGCTCCACCTGCACGAGAGCTGTGTCCTGTCCCTCAAGTTCGCCTACTGTGGTATGAACAAACGCAAATAAAATGAGCGAGAGATAATGCCAAATGTTCAGCTTCAGCCTTTCCTATTTTATTTAGCGCTAAAACTTAAGTTGTTCAAGGCTACAGACCCGATAACTCTTTATTTGTTGGTAGTTTTCCACCACGTCTTAGTACTGTTGTTGTCGTTGTTGCAGGTAAATGGTTTGTAAGCACTGGGAAGGACAATCTGTTGAACGCTTGGAGGACTCCTTATGGCGCCAGCATATTCCAGGTATGCAGATCAATACACTCTGTCTGCAGCCAGTCCAAAAGTATGCACAGTTGTCTCTGAGAGGAAGGACACAGCGTCCGCTGTCTGACAGGACTCTCCTATCAGTGAAAACTGAACCTGAATTATTGACCTGACAAAGAAGTCTTTTTGAGGGGCATGAGGCCAGAACTTGATGTCACTGCAATCTAATCTTGCCCTGTAGTCAGCTAATCCTCTCCACTTAACTTAAATGTAGTTGAAAATGTTAACTGCCTCCAACACTAAAATGCTTTTTTTATCTTCTCCAGTCCAAGGAATCCTCGTCTGTCCTGAGCTGTGACATCTCGACGGACGACAAGTATATTGTGACAGGCTCTGGTGACAAGAAGGCCACTGTATATGAAGTGATCTACTAGAACAGACTGCTTTGACTCGGAGCATGCTCATGCTCAGGAACAGTAGACTCTTCCTCCATCTACCTTCCCTCACACAGACAGCATGGATGTTGCCTGCAGCCCCGGGGTGGATGGGCAGGAAGTTTGGCAGTGCCAGACTGAAATGGACGTTGGTGCTGTTGTTGCCCTGGATGCTGTGACCTCTTTGGCTCTGCCCTTCCTCACTCATACGACTAACACTTGTACAGCAAGTGCATTTCCCCAAGGCACTAAGAAGAAAATAATGTCTTGCTGTTTTTTTCTGTTTGTTGGATATTTCTTTTTTATTCGTCCTTTTTAATGTGGAGATAAAGTTCCATGACACAACTAGAAGCGGCGCTTCGCTCTGGAGCTTCTCCTTGGAGGTCCTGTGAAAAGTGTACATAATGGAGTAATAAAAGGCCTTTTATAGATTTATATTTTGGTGTCCAGTTACGCTTGTGATGGTTCTTTCTTGTTCTCTCCGTGATTTTCTGTCCCCTCTGGGGATGGAAATTAGATTAGGACTTTGTAAGAGGATATTCTATTTCAGTTTTTTCCCTCCTCTGCTTTTTTTTTTTCATGTTCGTTGTCCAGAATGACCTTTTCGGAAATCTAATTTGGATTTTTTTTTTTTCCCTCCCTGACAACAGCATTTTTTTTTTCTTCACTATTTTGCTGTAACACAGACATTTGTCCCATGGATTTTAGCAGTGGAGAATTTTGGAAAGGCCCTTTTTCAGACTCGAAGAAGGAGAAAATCATGATTTCCAGTTAACTTCTACCTTTGGCCCTGGTCAGCAAAAATTCAACTTTGAAATGAAGACTTATCGCTGAACACTGGCTGCTTTCAGTGACATTAAATTGGATAACTATCAACTGGAGGACTGATGGATTTTACAGAGAAGCAGCTTTGACTTGTTCAGTCTGTTGACTCAACTATTGTATGAATCTTCATTTCTCCGTTCAGCAAAGTTTAGTCATCAGTCAGGAGTTAACTGTTGCCTCTCTTGTTTGACTCTGTGACTGATGAGCAAGACTTACATGGTTACTCACGAAGGTGGCAGGCAAAGCCATTACCACATTTTACATTTTGGGTATGCTCTGTTTGCTTTCTTCAGTATTTCATAATATTCAACTACAATCTTATCATAGACAGGAATGGTCTCTACATAAACACAAGTTAGACTGTGTAGCATACACGTTTCATCATCCCTAAGGATTGTACAGTTGGCAGTTGTTGATAAATCAATAAACTGTTTTTATATAAAAATAAAAAATCATCTTGACTGAATTTCTATAGTGCTGCTGCATATTTCCCAAAATCTCAGATTAAAATGCCTCCTATTGCATCTTAATCTGAGATTTTGGGAAATATGAATATTCATTTTCACAGAAGAGTGACATTAATCAAATGGCTCATATACTGCAAATATTAGGCTACAGCAGCCAGTTAGCTCAGTGTAAACGGGGAAACTTAGCCATTGCTCTGTCTGAAAGTACCAAAATCTGTCATCAACTCTCAAGTCTAGTAATTTCCAGGAAGCTGTAGCGGTTGGCTGGAAACCCCACAAGACAGGCCTGCAGGAAGTCACTGCTCCTAGCTAACAAATGCATCTCATAACGTATCTTAAAATTATAGTGCGTCGTTTTAAAATGTAGGTTTTTGAATTTAACAAACAAGGTGTGATCGGTCATTTAGTGAGCTTTAATGGTAGACTTTGGACAGAGTGATGCTAGCTGTTTACTCATGTTTGCTAACTGCCCAGTAGCTATGTATTCACCATGCGTGTGTCAGGAGAGTAGTGTTAACTTCCCATCCAACTCTAAGCAAGATAAAAAAGGAAACGTTTATTTCCAGGCAGTTCTAGATTTACAGACTCCGATCAACATTTGCTTTTGTGCTGCAGCCAGCCGTGAGACAGGGTGTAAACCAGCTAATGCCACAACTGTTGTTGACTACACCAGTAACTGAAAGAAATATGCTGCATGTATTGACATGCTTTATGTCTCTTGGCTCTACTGTACACCAGAAATGTGTCCTCGTATGTTGAATGCCCTGTGCACTTACACTGTACGGGGGTTCTCACTTGCTCTTGTCTGTGTCTACAGCACATACAGACTTACTCACAGGCTTTCCCTGACAGCGAATGGACGTACATCAGTAAATTGCTGTAAATGCATCCAGATAGGAACTGACAAGTGTCTCAGGAGAACTGCAAACATGAGAAGAAGACAGGGGAGCTGCTAGAGACCTCTGGCTATGGCTTTAAGTCAGAAAATTACTGCGCTTGCATTAATATTTGAGCTACAGTGTACTCGACCCAACTGTGGTCCCTGTCAGCTGCCATGTTTTTTAAAACTGTATCCATTCATTGTGGCAGCTCTGAAAACCCACAGCCGTCTCCGAGTGATACAATAAGGCAGAGTTTCTATGCAGTGGCACTTCAGAAATATGACGCAAACACTGCTCTTGAGTTCTCTTGAGTGGTCTTTTGGTAGTTGAGTACTTTTGGGCAGAATAAGGGTGAATGGCCCAGTCCTTCCACTCCAGAGCAAGGCTCTTGTAGGACTGCATGAAGCTGTGAGCCCTTCATACTGCTGCCTCTTCAGAGATGTTATTGTTAGATTATAAAAGCAGGGCCGGATGCTTTCAGTGTGGAGCCAGCCGCCATGTTCTGCTCTCACGGGCTCATTTGTTAAAGGCTATAGTCTTCCTTTTCCCACATCACTGAAGTGTGTACTTCCTGTGTGCATTTGTAGCTTAAGCTCCTTGCTCAAGTAGAATTTTCTTCCTCACTTAATCAAACAGTGGAATATCTGCAGATGAAAGGTTGTACCTCCTGAGTGCCCATTGCTGGACACTGAGGGGGTCATTGTCTCGCCTTCCGCTGATCTACCTCTCAATGGAGGGCTTTCAGTAGGTTCTCATGCAAACGCCCATGCTGCTCTGTTCTATTTAGAGGGCTACAGTGCAGACTAAGACACTAGAATGGCCTAAGTGTTTTACAACAGCTCTAAACATAGTCCAATTCTCTACTTCTGCATGGATCGTTAGAGCCAATACTCAAAGACCCTACAGAAAATCAAGGGGGGGGGGGGTCTGCACTGCCAATATGTGGGCTTGCACATGCAAACCACTGTGTGAATTTTTTTTTTTAGCTTTAGTTGCCAGGCATTGATCACAGTCCACCAGAATCCTGGCTGGTCCCTTTGGCTGGCATTCTGTTTTCCGCCCTCCCCCCATCCATCACACAGAGAATCAGGGTTTTTCCTTTTTTTTTTTTTTTTTTTTCAACAGTGAGGGACTGGCACCGTGCTGAAATGCAGAATAATAATCCCCTAATCACCTGAGTATTGCCAGTCCTAGGTTTTATCTGCAATGGATGTGAAAGCCCCCAGTGCCTAGTGATTACAGCATTTGATCTGGGTAATAATGTCTTCACTGTTGCCCTGCTTAGGGCCTAAAGGCAGTGCAGCTTTAATCCACAGTGCATTCTAGTGGAATCGCATTACACAAAGACCACCAGGGTTCTCCTCTAGAGTGGAGGGGTGGTGGCGCTGGTGGGTGGGGGGGTTAAAGGAGGAGGTTGCCATGGAAACAAGCTTCCCTCTCTCTCTCTCTCTCTCTTTCTCTCTCTCTTCTCTCTCTCTCTCTCTCTCTCTCTCTCTCTCTCTGTGTCTCTCTCTCTCTGCCTCACGCACACACACATGCACACACATATAATACACGCACACACTCTCTCTCTCCTGGGATAGATAAGCAAAGGACATGTTCTATGTTTACTTTCCATGGGCCCTCCAATCCCTGAGCAGGCTGAGCCCTGATAACACGAGGCCTGTACAGCCACCGACCACTGACAGCAGATAAGCACCCCAGCAGAGCAGAGCAGTCATCACCCTCCAACCAGGATGAACAAACCTGGGAGACCCGGATTCATTTGGATTAGGCTGGATTGCTTCTGCCGCCGCCGCCGCTTCTGCTGCTTTCTCAGCCTGTGTTCAGACTACTGATGTTCGCAGGACTTTCTACATGAGAACTTGATGTTGCACTTCACCTCGTGGAGTCTTAGAGCTTAGTGAGATGACACAGGCGCAGTAATGGACTGGATGCTATTTTAGATATTGAGGTCAAGGGACTGTCTGCACCGGGCAGGTTTGTGTCACTGCAGCTGGAGGGCCGTGAAGCTAGAAAAACTAAATTCCTCCTGATTTGCTCCGAGGAGCAGACGACCACACATTATCAGTATGTTGTTTCACCATCTTCTCACGTCTGGCATTTTTATAATGGCCATTTTTCACTGGAAGGCGAGACTACTGTCGAGACATTCCTTTGTACTTGCTCCAAGTATCCACTAAAACCCAGTAATTCAATACTCAGAATAATTAGATTTGTATGATACTAATGCCCTTAGAAGGAACCAACGTGCTCTTTGATGTTCAGATCAAGACAGCTACAAGTACTTCTTTATTATGTGCATTATGCTAACATGCTAATTATATTTCTACACACATTCTTTGATTAAGGCACAGCTGGAGGTGTATAAGCAACATGACTAATTACAGAGGAAATGGTGGTATTGAACTCAAGTGGGAGAGGTGTTTCCCTTTGGCCCTTTCTCCTGCCTGTGTTTACTTGTAAGATATTTCTTTTTAAAAAAAACATAAATCTGATTGAACTGCTTGATTACATACTACTGAATTTAAAAAGGGTAATTAATTAATAGTTTAATAGTTAATATTTATCTCAGTTTATGTCAATATTCCTATTGTTTGAGTTTCAACACTATGGAATAAATTATGTACAGACACAGGGCTAGGGTTAGTAATAAACTTTATTGGGCCTCATGTTTTCTCTTGGATTGTTGAATCAGATCAGATAGTTTTGCCAGTAACTTTCTTAAAAACAATATGCTTTTGTTCAAGCAATACAGGACATATTTCGGGAATACTACATGGTGGATTAATTAATGGAAAAACAAGTAACCATCAGTGCGTTCTCCGTTATACAGATGCAAGGTCTTGGATGGGTTATTTGATACATTTCTATGGATGTCTTGATCGATTTTTTCCGTGGTGAAGAGATGTCACTATAGGGATCCATTGCAACCGCCATGAACTCAAGCTAACCACAGCTACTCTAAAGGAAACCCAACAACGGCCACCTTAGAAGGCTTCAGTCATTCAGTATTTGATGTGACAGCAGCTCCAGATACCAACTCTGAAGAGCTGAAAATATCCAGACTCATGTCAAATCAACTATCAAATCAAGCTAGCTCCGTCAGCCAACTCGGCTTGATTTGACTGGAAGAACAGGAAACTGAAGGGGAACTCTCATGACAGATTGTTTTGAATTTAAAACAGATTCTTGAGTTTGTTCAGATTAATGCTTCATTGTAGTAGACTGTATCACTCCTTTGAACAGCAAGCGGCTCACCACATTAAAGACAGAGTATGCAGTTCTAATCAAATACACGTCACGTCGAATTCTGTGAATATCTCTGAATATCACAGTCCGCTAGCTGTCCGCTGTGTGCAAGCTGGAAAGAAATCTGTTGTTTCTACACAGCGCTGACTGTAAATGCAAAACACCATTCCAGGCATTCCAGGCCATGATCTCTGTGTCAGGTAATGTTAAATTATTGCCCACGGACATTGAACTTACTTTCAGGATGTTCTGTTGTTGTGATGTTGGCTGTAATAGCAGGAGAGTTGTGAGTATCTTATGTGCTCGCTCTTGCCTTCTCTCCACGTTCATCTCATACACAACCTAGCTAGCATTAGTTACATTACCTGCTGTGTTGTTCGCTCCTGGTATATCATGGTACTGGACCAGCTTTAAGTGTTAAACACACAAGAAAAAAGCAACACGTTTGTTTTTCTTTTCCTTTGTCAAGGACACTTCAAGATGCTGATTAAACAGCATGAATATTGCATGTGTGCCTTGAACTGGTCATAATAAAAGGCGATTCTAACATGTTCAGTTGAAAAAAGGCATGATTAGGCACTGAGCTATGTCTATTTCACACAGTGCTACAGAGATGCTTTTGGGGGGAAGGGTAACACATCTTGTGAATTGGAGGTTGTTGATTGTGGCCTTGTTCTTCTCTTCAATGTCTGTGTGAAGTTGCTGGATATAGACAGGAATTGGAACACGCTGTCGTACACGCCGATCCAAAGCGTCCCAAACACGCTCAGTGTAGCAGAATGTCTACAGTATACAGGTCATTGTGATGCTTTCAGCTTCTAGGAGTTGTGTACAGACGTATTATTGTTCTGCAACATGGGGCGATGGCGGTGGATGAATGGCACAACAATGGGCCTCGGGTCGGATCTTGCCACGGTATCTCTGTGCATTCAACTTACATCAATAAAATACACCTGTGTTCACTGTCTGTGGCTTAAAGGGATAGTGTGGGCTTTTTGAAGTGGGGTTATATAGTCAGCGTGTTACCTATAGAAGACAGCAGCCAGTGCGCTCACTAGCACAGAAGTGGAGCAAAGCACTGCTGTGGACAGATACATAAAAGAAAAGTTAATATCGATTTAAGTGCATGCTCTAGTGAATATATTCTTTCTGCATTACTTTGCCATGAGACAGCCCTTAAACTTAGAGTTTACGTATTCCTACATCTAGGCCGAAATTCCTGTTATCCCGCAGATCTGATGGCATTCGCTGTCCAGGTTGCTGGTCTTAAGGAAGCTAGATGCGGAGGAAGCTGCAGTTGTGAGCATGCTGGTTGCATGTACTACCAAATTACCAAAGTTCATTCAGTTCACAAGCAACAGGTCATTCATACAGTCCCTCAGAAGCTGAGTTAGAGTTGCTTTTTTTATTTTTTTGCTATGACACACATGTGCAATAATAATCAGCATCTTGATATGCTGCATCTGCCGAGTGTCCTTGGCAAAGGAGAGCTCGCTAACCCAAATTTATGGACATCTCATGAAAAATGGAATTAAAAAGTGCAGTGTCGCATTTATATTTGTATTGACTGTATTAACAATTCCCTTAGTATTGAGAAATATTGTGTGGCACGTTGATCTTCACAGAAAAAAATAGAAATAAATATAATTGGTTTGAACTGATTTGAACGTTATAACTGTAATTGTAATCATCACAACTGCATCATAATACTGAAAATGGGATTCTGTTTCTGCTGATAGAAAGAAGAAAAATAGGACTGAAACAAAAAAGTGCTTCAGATCAACAATAATTTCTAAAAAAAAAAGAGAGAAATGATAATCAGTGAAACCTCTGAATGTTGATTTGAGATAATACTTTCCACCACAAATCTACAATTTTCAGCACAGTAGATCGATTAGTGTGGCGTATAGGTATTTTTTTTGACTGTCTAACACATTGCATACCCTTTTTAGAAAACACTGAGATGCTTCCCTCTCATCTCGTTTCAGTATTGCTGTAGTATCCTATAGTCATCACTGGAGAGTCGCAGAGAGCAGCCCACACTCTAAAAAGGCATATACTTTGATCACAAGATTGCCCACCCTCGTCTCTTAGCTGTTTGGAAAGCTCTTACACATATAAGTAAAAGTGAAGTGGGTGCATGATCTTTGTGCTGGAGAGCTCAATCCTGTCCACATACACACACTCTGAAGCTCAAGTGTTATTCACAGCCACGAAGTGATACGTTTGCTTTCATTTAGTGGAGTGGGCAGACACACCTACTGATCCTCGGGAACCAAACACTGTTTTAGACAAACTTTCAGCTTTACGTCAAATCCAGCGTGTCTGTCATGTTTTTTAGGACCTCAGCTAACAATTACTTTCATCATCAATTAATCTGCTAATTATTTCCTGTGTTAATGGATAAATTGCTAAAAAAGTGACAATGACAAATGCCCATTCATTTCCCCACAGCCCAAGGATATTCATTCAAACGTTTTGTTTTGCTCAACCAACAGCACAAAACCCAAATTAATCAGTTAGGAGAAAAGCATTCGTGGAGCTGGGACGAGAGAATGTTTAGCACCTTTGGAAAAGCCAACACGATGAATCGATTATCAAAAGAGTGGCCTGTTAACTTTTTATTGATGTACAGTTTTAATCAACTCAAGGACTTATTATTGCAGCTCTAATATTTTTGCTTAAATGCACTTCTAATTATTATTTATGGTGGCAGGAGCAGTTAAATCATAAGTGAGCTTTAATGACCATGACTCTGCAGTGTATTTACTTCAGGAAAATACATTTAAGGAAATATTAACGCAAGGCTAATGAGATTTGTTTGATGAAATGGTTAGTGAAACTGGATTTCTTGCCCCGGCTCTCTTGTGATTTTTTTTTTTCTCTCTCTCTCTCTCTCCTGGTAAACACTTTATTTCTATCCCTGTTTGGTTCATTGAAGCATCTGTCATTCCCAGTGCTCCCACTGTGCCTGACAAAAGCAGAGCCATGTTAGATTGAAAAGACAGAGGGGCAATCTTTCAAATGGATCTCTTTTTGAAAATATATTATGACATAATCATGTTTTCTCCCTAAAAGCCCAGGGGATGCCTGTCTGTCAGATTGCAGTCCTCTCTTGGCTGCCTGGCCTGAACAGAAACAGCAGTTGTGTGTTAATAGAACCCAGAGGCACTCTGAAACCTTACCCATTCTGCTTTACGCTCTCAGCCAGGAGATTAAAGTCAGGGAAACATTACAGGAGGCTGGATAATTGCCCCTGTGTCTCCAGCAGACAAAAGGCAACGCTCTGGCAATTCCCTCGGTAAATTGTCAAGAGAGGCTCAAGGATCCTTCAAGGCTGCAGCAAATTGTACAGTGCTGTCTAACAAACTACCAATCTCTGGATATTATGATGCTTCCATATATCCTTGGCCATAATGACAGCTTGCACTGCTATAATGGAGTGCAGGCACAAGATAGCTTTTGTGAGCACACTTCCAATAGAAAAATTACTACCTTGGTTCCCAGTCTGTGCCTTTCATTTTTTCTTTTGTTCCCATTTGTATTTTGATTTATTCCGCTATCATTTTTATTTTCATTTTTTAGTCAGAGCTGAGTGCTGGCTGCTGCCACCAACAGATGATTGCAACCTTTACCTCTGAGGGCCACTTGATCCCCTGACAGGAAAAAAAAAATCTGCAAGCAGTTAATGAGTTGCCATCCATGCCTAGTGTTAAGGGCGTCTACAAATTAACAGAGGCTTTTGTCAGGGCTCTCCTTCGCTACCTCGCTCTTTCCTGCTCTCGCCGACACTTTCTCTCTCTCTCTCTCTCTCTCTCTCTCTCTCTCTCTCTCTCTCTCTCTCTCTCTCTCTCTCTCTCTCTCTCATTCTCCTGCCCCCCCCCCCCCCCCATCTCCTGCTCTTCAATTTTCTCCCTCTACCTGCCTGCTTCACGCTCCAGTAGCTCCGTGGCGGTAGCAGCGCTGTCTGGCTTTGGCTCTGAGCAGCGCTCATTGTCAGCGCGGTTCATGTTTAGAATTAGCCATTTAATGAGAACAAAAGAAATTAATTGGTGGTTTAAGCCTAATGAGACGTCTGTGAAATTAACGGGCCTCATCAATAGAAACAAATAAAATCCTTCAGCTTGTTGTTGTGGAGCATTATTCTGACAAAGCTTTTGACACAATGATGAATAGCAGGTCAGGAGAGACCATCTGTGCTTTTTTAAACCCCTGCAGGAGGGGGATGGAATGTGGGCTGGCTCGCAGAGATGGTGATAAAAGAGGGTGAGAGAGAAAGGGGGAGGAATGGGAGAAAAGAGGAGAGAGAGGGGGAAAAAAAGCTGAGAAAAAAACAAATTCACTCGCTTTATTCATCGCCCTTTAGCATGATACCGCTGTCTAACCATGGTTACAAAGGAAATAAAAAACACGGGCATTAGCATGTGAAAGGCAACTGGGTCTCTGACTATGCATCCAGAAAGCCAAAGAGCTCTGATTTCGAGGGATATTTAACCTCCATTCAGACAGCAACAAAGGCCTGGCTGTCGCACTGAGAGCAGTGGTTCAGCCTGATTGGGGCTCAGGAGGGAGGGAGGGAGGGGGGGGGAGAGGAGGAGACAGGCAGGATCACAGACCTCATTTGTTCCCCCTCTTTACTTTAGCCTGTCTCTATTCCCACTGAAGAGCAGCATTTCCTCTCTATATCCCCCTCCTCCGCCTCCACCTCCTCCTCCTCCTCCGCCTCCTCCACCCCCTCTCTCAAAGTTGTAAATGTATGACCTGAGGAATAAATTGGATGGGAAGGAGGCGAGGAGGCAGCACAGAGAGGAGTAATACATCTCTATCATGTTCGGGTGACCTTTATTTACCACACATTGAGCAGCAACGTTGTCCGTGTGATGTGTCTGCCTCGCTTCCTTTGCTTTTAATGTCCCTGGCATGGAAGTTGTGGACGTGATGGAGGTGGTTATCTGCATGTCTTCAGCCCTACCCTTGCTCTCTGGCCACCCAGCAGGGCCGGCCCAGCCCAGCCTGTTTGTGTATCATGGAGAAACTGTTTGCTTTCCTGCGCTGATCAAATAAACAGGCCATGTCTTTGGGGGCGGGAGGTTGGAGGAGTGGTGTCTGTGTGTTGTTTAGCTCTCTGGGTGCAGATAAGGAATTGTTTGATGGGGTAGAGAGAAACAAGAGCGATTTAGGTCAGCTAATCTGATTTACACAGAGATGGTCTGCCCATTGCAGGGAGCAGTAATTACATAGAGGGATTAGAAGACCCCCAAAGCTCCCAACCTACAGAGAGGAGAGAGGGGTGGAGGCTTAAAGGCCTGAGAAATGCTTGAGTATGTTAGTGCAACAACAACAGCTTGAGCAGTTCTTGGTGCAGATTAAAAATGGCTGAGATTGCGCTCGAAACAAAAGGGGCATTTGGCTAAAACGGCATTACTTAGCATGTTTGCACGCGTTTGCATCTGTTGCTTTTGTGCCACAGTTATCAGAATTTGTTTTCTGTGGCCAAATATCACAATTGTGTCTGCCAGGGAATCCGGTAACAGCTGATGTCATCAGTTTAGTTGTTTTTTGGTTTTTTTTTAGGAACATGTTTACAGAGTACACAGCATAAAAGTCACATGTTATGTTCCCATTACTCTGGATCACAATCTGTCGCTGCTGTAGCTGCTCTGCTGATGCATGATACATAATCTTCAGATTGATCACTTTCAGCTTTGACATTCTGCTCACGATGAACTATTTTTCCATGTTCCTGCTAGGTGCGCAGAGCGAACCCTCCACGCTTTCTCCCGCTGCCATTTGTCTGTGTATTTAAAATGCACAGCTGAATAATTGCACTGCCAGAGTCATTACTTCATCCACAGGAATGACTTGCACGCTTGGCTGCTGTTTCTAGAGTGTGCTTGGCTAATCCACTCATTGCTTTGTGCATTCAGTGCTGTGAACCATAGGGCACCCGCTTGGATGCCCGTGCATAAATTACTGCCACGGAACATAAAGTGCTGGGAGGATTTTCCTTAACGATCGCCAACGCTTTAAACGCTTCTGCTTCAACAGTCGATACTGCTCAGCCCATTCAATTATTCAGCGGCCCGTCCCTCATTAACAAAATCCTGACCTTGACATGTCTGTCCTATTTCTCTCCCCTGACAGACTCGGCTCTCCAAACGACTCTGTTTGCTCTAATATTGGCTGGGAAATCCATGCATATTGATAAGTTGTTTGCAGTGTAATTGAAAATGTCAGTTATGAGGCCCATGCAGGCAAAGGTCGGCTCCAAGAACAAAAAGCTGACAGGCTGCTACGTATGGAGCATATACAGTGTGGTGTAGAGAATATCTTTGATATATACACTTTAAATTTTATATCCTGTTACTTGTATGTGCCAAAGGGACTTGTGAAAACCGAGAGCGGCCATTTTAAGATGTTTTAAGCCTGTGGTAATTACAGGACGCTGCTCTCCGTTTTTATATAGCTTTATGGATTGGTTTGTGGTCACTTGATTGAAATTCTAATCTGTTTCCAAAGGTCAAATTGTTCATCATTCATATCTCATGGTCTGGGTAAACATCCCCGGCTCAAACATTCAATAGTACTTATGAATATGCTCATTAAAATTGGTAACCGGCCATCTCTTGAGGAGTCACAGGTGTCCTGCGGGTGCCGTCTTATCTCAGGCATGCGTTGTACCTTGTGCATCAGTGACGCGATGTGTCAATCAAAAGCCGTGGTCTGCGCCTCAGAGTGCTCCCCGCTCCCACAATCTGACCGTCTTAATCTGCTCTACAGGGGTGGGATCCAAGGTTAAAGTGCTCGCCACTATTTCTACATAAACAAAGATTTGAACCTCAAGCCCCGGGAGACTCGGCTGGCTGGCCGACAGGCCCCCACCCCCGCCATACCCCGTCCTCCCTGCAGGCAGAGTGGTGACTGCCTGCTGGTTCTTTAATCGATTGCTAATGGGTTCAATTCCATCGTTGAGGAGCTGCTTGGAACCTGGCCCTGAGACTGAATGAAGTGGAAATACCATTTGCGGCTTTATGAGCCATTATACTGCAGCGAGAGACCTCTATTCGGCATGCTTCATAGCGCTGCAGAGAGTTTTGCACCACCGCTTGATGGTTTTTCTTATGCCGGCTCCTACTGCTTTCGTCTCAGTGCTCTCCATTTACACTGTGCCCTAAAGCATTTACATCCATTCAATCTACAACAAAATAGCTTTGCTTTGCTGCATTTTTCACAAGGCCTGATATGTAGGGTAATTACCATAGTATATTTCCCTTGTACACATGAGGGCCGAACAGATTCATTCCATCTTTAAGATGTGATATTATTCATCAGTTTTTATCAGTAGCAGTACCTATGGTTCTCGGTGTAACTCTGAGCCTTCTGGGATCACTGTGTCTTATTACCCGCAGCAATAAGTATGCAGTTCAGACAGTGTGAAATATGCGAGTAGCGGATAAGTTATGAAACTGCAGTTGTTTTTTTTGTTTTTTTTGTTCTGTTTTTTTTATTATTTTTTATCGCAGTAACATGTTTCCACCTTGTATAGATGTTGCAGCGAGAGATGTTGTGGCTCATACTCCACTCTCTCTGGTTTACAGATCTGCCCAGATTTCTGCAGTGCTCTTATGAGCTTGCTCTGGCTGAAATGCAAAGCTAAGCAGCCAACACTGCTCTACATTTCACAGCCAGTCCCAGCAGACATGTGCTCTTTGAAGCATTTCTGGGCCAGGGATACAAGTCTTGTTTGTTCAGTACTTCTGGAGGAAAAAAAAAAAAAAAAAAAGAGGGAGAAAAATGTAAGCTATTTTTTTCTCTTTCACTACGGCAGAGAGTAACATTCTTTGACGTCTCAACAGAAAGCCTTGTATTACAGCACTTGCTGCCAGATGCCTTGATAGAATCACCCATGTCAAACAGGAAGAGAAATAAATGCTTCATTGAAGTAGAGCTTAGCTTTTAGTGATGGTGGGAGGGAGGGATGGGAGGAGTGAGTAGGCTGTTATGTGGGTGTCAGGGTTATTCTCAACCCTCAGCATAAGCACTTTCTTAGATGTGGTGTGAATAATTAGTATGCTTGGCCTAGATAGTCTCATCAATGGATATCTAATTTTCTAAAGAATAGGAAAAAAGAAAGCTGCAATCAAGGAAGCTGACGATTTTTGGTAGCTGACCTGCTGCCAGCCGTTGCAGCAGGGTACAAAGCGCATGTTTGTATTTGTTCTTTCAGGCTCATCTTGCAGCGCCAAGTAGAGTATGACAGGATTTACATGCAGGTTTCTAATCTCTGTAAGCGAACCTGTTTCGGGATGTAATTCACATGGTATGTCTTTTGATTCGGATTAGTCTGGGCAATCCTCTTACCCGTGGCTCAGTATAACTTATCACTGACAAGGCCGTCTCGTGGAGCGGTGCAAATCCTCATATCCACCCCTCCCAGACTTCCAACTCTTAATTCTAATCTGTCCAAATCTGATCTGAGACTTTAACTTCCAAATACCTCTTGAAAGCCAGAGCTCAAGCTGAAGTTCATGCAAGGGCTTTGGATTACATAAATTGAGGTTGGGGATTTCCAATATGGCCTTATGTTTGAGAATAGAGCAGGACTTGGATGGAGGTTGTGGTGACAAATCTTGTGGATTTTATCTTTTTTCCTCTTCACTACTGAATCTTAAATAAAAGGATCATTACTCGTGTTGTACCCAATATCCTTTGGTAATTGAAATTGTACCTTTTTTGAATAAATTTACCTAAAATAAATCATCCTATACCCTCAAACTATTCCACATATAGTCATTCTTTTGTTAATGGAGTTCATTTATGTTTTGAAAATTAAATTGCTGGTTAGAAAAAGTTTTTCTAAACACGCGCATACTTTGCTCGATGATGCGCCTTGACATGAAAATGCCAAATATTTAAATGTATGAGTCACATTGCTGATCCGTTAAGGTTCTTTATAATTCAATAAACAGGATTTAAAGTAGAGCAGGCATGCTCCACTTTTTCTGCCTCAGCCGGAAGGCCACAAACGGGCTCTTATTAAACGTTGTAAGATTATGCCTTAATCTCACTGAACACATGTTGGGTGGAATAAAAGCAATTTTATTTCTGAAACAGTGCTCCACGCAGCTCTCCCTCTCTATAATCTCATCCCAGCTTCTGCTACAGAATGAAAAGTCTTGTTGGCGTGCCAAAGCCGCTATGTGTTTTAAGGAGGCTAAGAGATCAAGGTCCTAATTGAGAGTCACAACCTATTAATGTACCTGTGCCCGGATTGGACTGCACCCACAGCCCAAAGACAAACTTGGTTCCCAGTCGGAGAGGATTTGGTGGGGGCCATGTTCCCTGCTCTTGGTGAGACAGTGGTGTGAAGATGACGATAAGCCAAAGCTCTAAATCCCAGACTCAGCTGTCTTATCTGGAGCTGCTGGGCCGTGTGGCATGCTTTAATGGAGGCGGCTCACTGTCTGAGCTTTAGCTACAATCGCATTAAGATTCCCCTTCACTTCAACTAGGCTTGTTTGTTGTCAGTTTTTTTTTTTGATTGAATCTCGTGAATTAAGGTTTCATCTCCATTAAAGTCACCCCAAGGTTTAATTCTTCCAACTGCTGTGTTCCCAGGAAGGAACAGTCTAATTTAATATCTTATCATCATGTGAGAGCATGCCAATATTACAACAACTAATAACACTAATATGCTGAAAAATAATCAAACGTCTAGGGTTAAGATGTGCCTTTTTGCCCTTTTTTGTTGGCTGCAAAAGAACAAAAAAAAAAATCACTTATTTTATAAACATGAAATGTCAAACAAAACATCACGTCTTTTAGCTTCTAACGGCAGAAGAAATGGATAGTTAACAAAGCTCTTTGACAACAATACCGTGCAATCAGCTGAAAAAAAGTCATTTGCTTCTTTGCTTTTTTTTTTCTGTCACCTGCACGTGACGCATTTTATTTGATGATAACATCAAGAGAAACATATCTAAATCTTTAATATATTGCAGCCAATGTAATTAGTAGCATCGTTTATAGTCAGATGTTGTCCCGACAGACGAGGACAAATTAAACAGATGTTCCTTAAGTGTGTCTAATGAGTTGACTACTGTCTTTCTTCCTCGGGTAAGTCTATTAGTTGTTTTTTTATCAATTAAATTTCATAATTATCCCTGCGCCAATATCCTTGACCTACTTCTACCAGGTGCTGATTGCAGCTCCTCATCTCACCCTCTCCTGGGAGAATCTGCTGCTTTTCTCTCATCTTTATAACGCTCTAAATTGAATTTCTTTAGGCTTTGGTCTGTTGGTCAGACAAAACAAGACATTTGAAGACATTATGTTGGTCTGGGAAATTATGGTGGGCATTTTTCCACTAGCTCCAGGACATGGATACTGCATACAGGGTCAGCTGGCAGCCCCCTCACAGCCATAAAGCTGAATGGAGGCATGTTGGATTGACCTTGTTTCAAAGTGATAGCCTTGCCTGGCAGTACCTCTGGCATTGTTGTGCTTTTGCTATTATCTCCCCTCTCTTTATCCCGGCACCCCCCTCTATCCACCCACAAACACACACGTGCACATGTGCACATAGCACACCCATACCCCCGGTGAGTCCCAGTCTGTTTACTCAGGTGCCTGCTCGCTCAGTGCAGTGATGAACTCCTGTGCAGACTTTAACACTCCGCTGCCTCTCAGGCAAATGCCAAAACAAATCTTGTCATAATTAGCAGTAATCCTGCTCATTACCGTCTGCTTAATTATCCTATTAATAGCACTTCCTGGGAGAGCTTGTTTGCTACGCAGGCAAATGTTTGTTCCTAAATTAGCAGACAAGAAGACAGCTCCATTGTTCAAACAGCAGCTTTGACAAAGCAGAACAGGCAGGATTAACAGCAGACAGAACGGGCCACAAGCTCATCTCCGCTTGGCGCTGACAGGCAGGGAGGAGGCAGCCTGGGCCAACAACAGCACTCTTATCCTGCAAGCTGCTGTGTAATCTACATAGTCAAGTACACACAATCAGCACAAGCAACTTGACAGAGCTACAGCGTTCTATGAAATAAGCATGCGTGACAGGAATAGAACAGACTACAGGTGCACTAGGACTAATTGTAATTGTACAGTTGATACAAAGTGTCTGATGTTTGGTTTTTCATTGTGAATGGAGATAAAGCCGCCGTGTCGCTCTTAATGGGATGCAGTCAGATGCCTCCGACCTGCGAGCCAAGAGCATTACTGGAGCACCCTGCAGACAACCGCCCAACTAACCTCATTACATCGCAGGTAACAAGACACTAATGTGGACTTACAAGACTGTGTAACTTTCAGGGGGGAGAGTTGTGTGTGTGTGTGTGTGTGTGTGATCCCAATCTTGTAAGACGATAGGCTCATCATGGTAAAAATGGAGTATTAGTGAATTGGATCTGTCTTATCCATCCAGCCCCCCCAAGTTTCCAAACAGGGCTCCAGAGGAAAGCTTTTAAAGTAAATAAGGCAAGTGCTCAGAGTGAGGTGAGGACCAGCCACACAGAGCTATGCACACTAACCCAAGCAGACCCAACACCTCACGCTCCAGCAGGCCTATATATTATAAATGACCCTCTCTCTTTCCCCCATGCACCAACCCCCTATACATACACAGTGTGCCATAGCTGGAGTAAGCAGAGCCCGGTGTGTGGAGCCTGCAGCACTGTCAGCCCATTGATGTACAACACTCTGCCCTTTGTTCCTTGTACACAAACACACTTTCCACATTAATATTTTACAGGAAATGTACTCCACGCTTGTGATTTAAAGCCTTTTCTTGTTAACAATGCTGTTTTCTCTCTTCTGTTGCACTGAATTATGAAGGCAACTTGTCAAAAAGAAGACGCGCCCATTATATTATAATACTACTGGAGATAAATGATTACTGGCAAGGCACAAGTGACTTAATCCACTGTGTCTCGCTGTGTTCTAGTTCAAACATTTTCCCTGAGGTTGCACTCGCAGCTATTAGTTAAGAGCACGGGGATGTGTTTAATGCAGTGTGCATATAGTATGTGTGAGTGAGCGTCTGCAATGTGTGCACACATTATGCACATATGCATATTATACATTGCTTTACTGCCAGGGCGTTTTTTGTCAGATCTATTTGTCGCGAGTGTGAGAAAATGTACAGCCATGTGATGTCGCTTGTTTGTTCTTGTTGTCAGAGAAAAGGCAAGGATCAATGGATTTTCCTTGCGAGAGTGAAACATGACAGACATAACGAAAGCCTTTCATGAGAAATGAATGAATAATTCATGCGCTCTCTCTGGCTGTGCTTTGTTGTGTCTCATACAGATGGGATTACAGAAGGCTAGATCTTGGAAACATATGAAAGATTAATTTGTGATCTGGGACACTGCTTGCTTACAAAAGGACTAAATAATGATTTTACTGAGAGTGGCAGGGATCTGGGGATGGGTGTGATGTGCACAGGGGGCCGGACACAAAGAGCCTGCAGAGAACACAGCGCACAGCACGCAGAATAATGTGACCTGACAGATATTCAAAAACTTTGTGAGAAAAAGTGAACTTCAGCTCTCAAACAAATCTCTCATCGCTATGATTGATTTGTGTTGAGCTGCAATAATACTTAAAAAAAACAACAACTAAGAGACAAGTAGTTTTGGAGCAGCATTGTTAATCATTTTTTATATTGATCCGTTAAGAGTGAAGTCAATTTGCTTCAACCTATTTTACTTGAGCAGGTCAGCCACATGGCAGCTACACAGCATCTCACCTGTCAGTGATTTGCTGTCTTGCTCAAGGATACTTCAACAAGGTGGATGTTTTTTAAATCCAGGCCCTCCAGCTGAATAACTGTCTTCAAATTAGTGGCCTGCTGCCCAAAATTTAGCAACGGTAAACTGGGAGCTCCTGTCGTCATAGCTGTTTAATGTACAACAAGGGGAGGGGGTGGCCTGAAACTAACTCCTATCTTTTCAAAAGAGCCCTCCAATAATTCACCAGGGAACACAAGGAGCTGTTGTCTGGTGTCTCCCAGATGGTGGAGACTCTAGGGTGGCAGTGCTTGTTGTTTTTGATGAGCTGTGCATATACAAAAGCAAAACATCTGGAGCCGCCATGTGGCCTCTCCATTTGGCCAACCCCATACCTCCCCGAGCCAGATGCACCCAAACAACTGTGAGTTAAACAGCATGAATGATTCATAGAAGAGTGAGAGGCACAGCTCTCACCAGAGACCTGCCAGCCACTTTGATTGGAAATCTGAAAAAGCTATGAATATGCACGAGACATTAGGCCTGCTACCGGGGATGATTTGTCAAATGATCTGTATTTGACCAAGCTCCTGTGGTTTTCCTGATTAAAAAATAAGAAATTTAATGTCCGATTGCCAGAATCATTAAATTATTAAGACGTGTAAATTGTTAGCAAGGTGCTACGGACGTGTGAGTTTGGTTTAGTGCTGGATCGCTTCCCGTGTCAAAGATAAGCAGACAGTGTGGAAGGAGAGGGATTCACACCTGCTCCATGACTCGGTTAGATCAAACTTAATTAGATTCTAAATTGAAGACACTTTGCATCTGCTATCAGACCATTAATGCAGGAATCTATCTGTGGAAGTAAAGACGGTCAGACTGAACAGACGGTTGTGGTAAAAATGCATGAAAATGAAGACCCAAGTGAAAAATTTTACTCCGCAATTTTCTTCTATATCCTGTGAAAACCATATATATATGGTGTTGCCTCATTCCCGACCACATTACCTAACAAGGTGAAACAAAATGCTTCATTTTTATAATGTTATTTAAACCTGTTTATTAACATTGTGTGAGATCCACACGATCATACTCAGACTTCCATTGAGGAAAAAAGATTTCTCCATTTGGTCCACAGCTGCGACGATGTGGAGTGGATGTATTTTAATGTGCATTAAGTCATTTCCTTTAAATCGTTTGCTCCTCTAAGTCTGCTTTGTTTTGCTGGCAACACTCTCTCTCGTCATTTGACTTGTTTGACACGGAAGATGTGGTTCACGTCATCCGAAAGGATTTAAGAAATTCCTCAATTTGCCTTTAAAACAACAATCTTTACTGCGGTTTGAGAATTTTTTTTTTTTATATGCAGCACATGTACAGTACAGATGAGATGAGACAACTTGCCTGATTTTTTTTGATTTAATTCTTCTTGGATAAATCTGACCTGGTTCAAGGTTACAAGTCCCTTGTTGGTGGCCTGCTATAACTCTGGCCGGTGAGTAGGTGGTTCGTTTTGCTGCGCAGGATCTCGGTGAAATATGGTGGTACTTACTGGCCACTGACAGAGCGATGCATACATAATAGTTCTGCACCAGGGCTACTTGCTGGCTGGCTGGCTATTTTATTTTATTTTATTTTTTCAGAGGTACTTATAGACAAATGAGGCTGAAAATATGTGAAGTTGGTTTTGGCTTTGCAGGCTGTATTTCACAATGTAGTTACTGATGACAAATCTCTTATTATTACAATAATATTTGATAACTAGTTTGTTTTTTGATATATTTTGCACTGTGATTATTTCCTGTAAGTCTTTGGGATATGTTCACAATACAGTAAGAGAAACATTAGCTCGAAGCCTGCAGACAGCTACTTGAATCGTCACAAAATTACACATCAAGTCATTTTGCAAGTACAGGTGTAGCATTGCATAGCGTAGTGTGTTGTGCAGACAGGCGATGTAACAATGTGTCTCAGCAGTAACATGGTCACCGTCTATAAACAGACCCACACACATGCAAAGCTGCACAAGCAGGTCTGTGGAGGAATGTGTCATCAGAGCTCTGACAGCATGTTAGACTCAGCACTAATGCCATTCACTGTCTAATGAGATGAGCTCTCACTGCTAATTAACCCATCCATAACTCCCAGGGCTCCATTCATCATCACACAAAGCTAAGTGAAAACAGACGCAGATGAAGACAACAACAAAATGTTTCAACCTAATCTCTCTGCAGAGTGTATTTCAGATTACTTACACTGAGATCAAGAAAGGTGGTTTATATTGTTTTGCAGAAGACGAATCATTACCTTTTTTTTTTTTTTTAAGTCGGTTCATACTCGGCACAAGCAGAACTTAAGCACTAAATACAAGTGTAATTGCATCCAAAACACGTGGGACACATCAGGCACCATTTTCTCAAATCACATCTGTTAGTAGTCAGACAGTGGTGAAGATAAGATGAGATGAAATAGACTTTATTGATCCATGAGAACCTGCGAGATGAAAGAGCACAAAAACTCTGAGGAAGAAGTTAAGTTAGTAACATGTATCACTAATTATAATCCAGTAATATGATATTATTCTGAATGGGCCACCCGGGTATCAAGTCTAAGTATATTTTGATGCTAATACCTTTGCTGTTTCTGAAGTAAGTAAGAATGCAGGCATTTTACTGGTAACATACTGATGTTACTTTCACCATTGTGGTCATGCGTCAGAGATTAACAGCAACAGTCACCTGCGTAAACTAGACGTGCAGTATATACTGTAGATGATGTGATCCAGCACAGCAGCCCTGCAATAAATACCTTATTTGTCAAGCTGTAACTCAAGACCTCTGATGTCAAGTGTTGGCTCTAGTCTGTGGAAAAGAAACTGTGTAACTGGTTATTTGCATGTTCAGCAGCAAAGTTGTCATTCAAGTGGTCATTCGAGACACATTCTTAATGTGTTGTGTGAGCTGCAGTCGGCCTTGGCAAGATCCAGATACACTATCTGGATACACAGGATGCTACATCTGTGGCGGGCCACAGATTTGATACTTTACGTTCAGGTGGTCTGTTTATTTTCACGGCTTCTTCTGGACATGGATGTGGACAGTGAATCACTTTCTGTCTGTCTTAAATGAGCAAGGGTGATTGCTCAGACCTTGTGTTGGCGCAGGCTTGTTTATCTGATGGCTTTGACTTTTCACTCATAATCCAGTTAGGAAAACCTGACACCTCTGTTGGAAGAGTTTTATATCTCCTCTCCTGTGAACTCTCCTTTCTGGGACTTTCTTCAGTTTACTAAGGCCACTCGCAGCTCTCCTAACAACCATCTCAAACAAGCCTGCGTGTTTCCTGACCCTGAGCAACTTATATCATATATGTCTGAAGGTTAGCAGCAATAATATTTTATATGACTGTTGTTAACCCCAGTTTTAGCACAGCCAGTGATTGTGCATGGAACACTCATGTTAATTTAAGCAATGAGCCCCAAGAGGCCGTGGTTTACAGTGATTTTAGAACAGCTAAGGGGCATTGTTAGGCACGATGTGAAGCGGTGAAGCCCTTAGCTGTTCTAAAATCACTGTAAATCACAGCCTCATGTGGCTTATTTCCTTTTTACAGTGATTACATTATCTGGACAAGTGTGTTAATTGTGCTAGAAGCAAGAGTATTACTCCAGGAACTTCTCTTGTAATTGGAGCGTCAGTAAGATTGCAGGGATGATTCACAGTTGTGCCTCGTCACTCGCATGATTTTTCCTTCTTTTAGGTTGCACCAGAGAGTTTCTGCACAGTGTTTTTTTTGCTGTTTGGTGTAGACTGCGAGCTAACTAAAGTTACATCGTTAACTTACCTCAGATCATTGGTGTAGTTTGGATGGAGATAAAAGGCTGGTGGATTGGGAGCAGCAACGGGGGGTAACTTTCCAATAAAGGGACAGGAAACAGTGACTGCTAAAACATAAATCCTTGTAGGCCATCTTTGTTTCTCTTGCCAGCATTGTTGCTGTAAGACATTTGAATGGCAGTATTGCTTTCCTCTGTCCTAGATTTGTTTCTTGATATTTCCAGCTCTTATATTTCTTTGTCATTAATTTCAGCGTGACTTCTTTCTTATCTTCCTCCCCCATCCTGACCACCTCTTTCAGCCTTTCGGCCACGCTTACATGCAACAATTTGTTTATCATAATATTGCTGCTTCACTTTTAACTTCCTCCATCTACATCCTCTTCAGTGTCTTCTCCTCTGCTATTACCCACTTGCCCAGCTCCAGTTCTAGCGTGACAATGTCAGCATTCCTGAGCACCCCAGATCTGAAAACTTCCTTTTCACGGTGGTCCAAAACGCCTCTGGTACAAACACTCCCTGGTGCTCTGTGCTCACAATGCAGACAGCCCAGCTAATAAACTGAGCTAAAATTAGCTAACAGCAGCTATAGTTTGCAGCAGTTTACTCTCTGTAAATCACAGAGTTGATGCGGAGCAGTCAGCAGAAAGGAGGGTAGTCCTTAGTGTGTGACTTTCTGCTGTAGCTGGACACAAAGTTACATTGTGCAAGAACAGACAGAGTAGGAATGAGAGACACTGTTCACCTGATTACATGAAAGTGTCCATAAAAATGATTTAATTTAACATTTTAATCTGTTATTTTATGGTAGAAAAGTTGCACAATGGGGCTTTAAATAATCTGACTATGTTAATCAAATCTTGGGTTCTCAATGCAGTGCAATTACCTTAATGTGAGGAAGATAACCTAGTTATAGTTTTGACCTTACACTTGGTATAATTGGATTACAGTATTATAGCACGTTAACAAACTGAATTATGCAATGTCTTCTTTGGACGAAACCAAGGGTCACCATAGTCTAAGTTTAATACACAAGGATGCAGAATGAAACCAGAAGAGTCTGAGGGAACCCAAACTAAGAGAAGTGAAACTATAATGACCTACAGCTGGAAACTTTTTTATGGTTTGCACCTTGGATTCTTACATTATTCTTCATTATTCACAGTTCTACAGAATCTAGTTTTCTAATATGGAGATCCTGGATTTTTTTTTTCTTAGCTTGTAGAACAATATACTGTTTAGCAGTGAGGGACAGATGAACAGCATTAGTGCCCTTGTATGAGAATTAGACGGTGCCCTTCTGCTTGTATTTGATTCTGGTTTATTGCATTGATGGCAGCTTTCAATTTCCCCCCAGTTCCCTTTGGTTTCAGGACTAAGCTGCGTAAAAAAGGATTAAGATTATGCTTTGAACGAGTCATCACTTTAAACTACAGATGGAGTTTACAGTTCAAAAGGGATTATGAATATTAAAGAGGGCATTTTTTTTCTTTTCATATGATTGGGTTTTGCTCCAGTGCATTGCTGAATCACACAGCATACACAAATTCAAAGGATTAAGCAAACATAAATCTTCAAGGTCTCTTTTATGACTAGGTCTGCATTTGAATTACCTATGAATAATATCCAATTAAATAATGCATTGTTTCTAAGACAAACAGGCCTGTCACAGGAGCTGAGTGAAGGCACAGGAGGTGGAAGTCCACAGATAATCAGTTTGATCAAATGAAGCCAAAGCCAAACGGCTCAGGAGATTTTTACTCTTTTCTACTCGTTCTTTTAGTTTTGAGGGACAATACAACTGTTGAACAGAAGCTTTGTTTCCTTAAATAATCACACTTTACTTTTCTCAACACCGACCACTGCCGAAAAATTGTAATTTTGATTGTAACCATACAAAAACATGAGTTGATACCCGAGACAGTACAAATATGGACGTCATTTGTGAAGCTCAGAGGGAGGTGACTCTGGTCCATCGGCATCTTGGCCGACCTACAAATGGGCAAAGATGTGGATCTTCCAGAGGCGGACTGAATGACGCCTGTGTGCTCAAACAAGCCACATGTAATGACATCCACCTGTCAACAGTTAATTATGCATAACTTTAAGCACAGACTTAAAGAACAGGTGAGTTGCATAGAAACTCAGCCACAGTACAGTTTTCATGGACAAGGAAATTAACTATAAAGAATTTTTTTTTAGGTTTTAACAAGTGGAACATTTTAATATGGGGGCTTATGGAGACTGACTGTATAGTACTGTCTGCACGAGGTAGTAGTAATAAGCTTAATTTGTTGACTAAGGTGGCTATTGGTTATGAAAACTAAAGGTTACAATATTTTACCTCCTTTTTAATCTGCAGCTACTAAAATGCACAACCAGTTGTAAGAAAAGTAAAAGTAAACAAACTTTAGCTTGAGTAAAGTAACCGGGGAAATGCTGAGGGTCAATTTGCTCTTTGACCTAGTTGACTGTTGTAGCATTCAGTCATGTCACATGATTTTTATTAGTAGATGGAGTATGGAGCTCAGCTCGGTTGTCCTGGATTTGTAGTTAAATTGCCAATATAGATTGTAGCGTCTACAATTTCATGACAAATGGGCAAACTCTGCTCCTATCTGCTGATGAAGATCAAGTGATATGATTAAAAGCCCAGGGATGGATCCGGTCATTAAATACAAATTGTGGTGAAGTAGTAAATAATTATATAGAACAAAACCCTGCTCTCCTATGTCTGCACTTTCCGACATGGCATCGTGACCTTGGACATATTTAAATCATATTGAATCCATTTCAGTGTGGACGCTTCAGCTCTGGGCGAGTGTAAGAGAGATATAGGCCATCACGGAATAGAAACCTCATCTCAAATCTGTTTGGGAGCAAATTACTGGCCGGGTCGATGACCAGTAAGCACATGAATGGATCGATATCTTCACTCTGAGGGAACAGTCTTCACTTATAATGACAATGTATTGACTTTTTAATAACCGTTCATGTTTCAGCAGTGCTAATCATTTTGCTTCCCCTGAAAATGGATCTTTGTGCTGTGTGAGTGTGTTTGTGTGTGTGTGTGTGTGTGTGTGTGTGTGTGTGTGTGCGTGCGGTTTAATGTGTGTGATTGAATGGGTGGATGAGTTTCTGTGTGTGTGTGTGCATTTGTTTATGTATGAAAGGTCATGCATGCATAACTGACTGCATGTGGCATGTGTGGTATCTGTCTGAGCCTGAATGGATTTGTGTACATGTGTGTCAACATGTGTCTGAATCCCATTTATGGAATTAAGTCAAATGTGAGACGACTAATTGCCCCCAGTCTGGCTGTCAAATATCTCACCAGCTGATTAAAACATTTTTGCGGCTGAAAAATGAGATGCTTCTGGTAATTGAGAACCACCTTCGGCTGTGCAGGTATTATGCCCTTTAAACTGTCTGCCCAGCTATTCACTGGTCCTGAACTGCAGGTTTGGAGGTACAGTGGTCAACATGAGCCATCCTGTTCTGACAGACTGCCCCCTATGAATAAATGATGGACTGTGTGTGCATCGGTTGATGACTGAAATAGCAGCACCGCTGCTGCTGTGCTACTGCTTTCATCTCTCCCTTGTTTCAACAGCTGGGAGGCGGCAGGCTGCTCGCACAATTTATTTCACTTAAACAAGATCAGAAGTTTACGTGACGATCAATACAGCAGTCTGTACTTTATGTAAGAAGGGTGATATATGACTTTGTTATCAAATCCAAGTCTAAGGTCATTTTTTCGGCTTTGCCTTACTCTGGGTATGTTTTTATATGTTAAAAACACACTTGTTTTTAAAGCATGGCATCTTTTTCCAGCTATAAGTCAGGCAAGTCTAGCCACGCTAGCAGCGTTGCTCTAGGGATGAGGATGTCCTGTCAGTCAGTTGGTACACCACTTTGGCTCAGACTGAAATATCTCAACAACAACTCGATGGATAGCTATAACATTTTGTACAGGCATCCATTGTGCCCAGAGGAGCAATATTAATGACTTTGGTGATCCTCTGACTTTTCCTCAAGCGCCACCCTGAGGTTGACATTTGTGGCTTTGTGTGAAATGTCTGGACTATTAGATGGATCGCCATGAAATCTGGCAACATTCATTTCATTTAGTGTCATCATCAGGTCATGATTTTAATTCGTCCAATATCTTGGTTTCTAAGTAGTAGTGCTAATTAGCAAGTGTTAGCATGCATATATAGATTGATAGACAAAATAATTTCATTTAAAAAGTCTGTTTTCAACCGGTGTAACCAGTAATCAGATATATTGCACCAGTTGCAGTGAGATTATCCAGATTTTTCTGCAAACCTTTGTGTGGGTTTTGCATTTTATATAGACAAATCATGAACATTTAAGTAGGTTATAAGCTCTCGTTGGAAACTATGAAATAGTTATAGCGTCTTTGTGGCTATGGATAGATGTTTATGTACCTTTCTAAAGGGGAATCGCTAACTTAAACAAATCCCTCACATTACTTTTCTTCATCATTCTCGGAGGAGAGCTTGTGTCCTGAGGCAGTGGCGTTGCATTTGCATGAATATCACAACATTTATATATTTTTTTTTCAAATGTGGTACATCGGTCCAACTGTCTGCTGTCACTGTTGTCTCAGCCTTGAAGGTTGGCACTAATGGCATAGCAGACTTTATATAAGATCGAGATCAGTCTTCAGCTTTAATGAGACAACGACTAGCGTAAGCAAAGTTGGGGAATTTGGCTAAGGAGCTCTGCAATTTCGAGATATAAAAACTGGATGTTGGCATAAAATCCTGCGCAGCATTGAAAACACACTGCCTGATCTCACTTGCAAATTTGAAGTGCTTTTTTTTATGAAAGTGATGACAAAAAACCCTAACATCATTCCCTCTGTGTATATGCACACAGAAAGCATGCAACCTTTTTGTGATATAGAAAGTGTTCGCTCTCCATATTATCCTCTAAATGTAATCTGAGTGACAGACGGATTTGTACATGTAGGTGAAAAGCAAATATAACCCAGAGTGCAATTTCTTCCTACTTGTGTCTGGCTCATTGCAGTATTCAGAGAGAGAAGAGGAGTGAGAGGCCCTGTGTTAAGTGTCTTATTAGTGGGAAATGACTGCAGTGTCAGACGAGCCCAAGCTGTCACAGTGCACCCATCATTAGAATAAGCATGAGAAGCTCTTGTCGTGGATGGAATCACATTTTAATCCCCACCACATTATTACTGTGGTGAGGAAGGTCAGCTCTCAGGCACATTTAAGCAGGAATAAACCCCCTTGAGAGCTTATGATAATGTCTTCCCTCAATGGGAAATATTGGTCATATTTTAGTTTCAAGCTTTTTGTAGAATACGGTACGGCTAATGAAGAGCCTAATGTAATGCAGCTGTGCGGGCCGCCATGGTAACCATGAATAATTCAGCCTACTTGTTCTTTGGTTTCCTGGTCTCAGGAGGGTTCTGCCTATATTGTCCATTATGACAGGCCATTATCCAGCCTTCAGCCTGCTAGCTCTCAGATGGTGCGCAGAGCCCATTTGTTACCCCTCTTGCCCCTGGTAACCTTCAACCAGCTGGAGAGAATGATTGAGACTATACTGTTATATAAACATGAGAGCAAGAGGTGCAAGAGGCAAGAAAACGAAGAGACCCCTCCACACCGGGGATTTCAAGGAGGCCTTTCCATTTCATTACAAGTGCATATTACATCTGCCTCCAAAGCCATCAGTTACTCTTTGAATACAAATTGCACCTACAGACCACTATGATATATTAATGTGCATTGTGCCCGTTCCATTTTGAATCGTGGTAGAAGACGCTTTAAGCAGAAGTACCAACACCACAGTGTGAAATACTCGCGATACAAGTAAAAGTCCTGCACTCAGAGTGTTATTTAATGGGCCGTGCATGCAGGATTTAGTAGAATCACACACTGTATTTGATGATTACAACGTCGACTCACCCTCTCCTTCATTGGCTGATGACTGAAAGTTGCCAGACCGCTGTAGCCCCCTCCTCATCTCTGCCTGAGGCTATGTTAGCCGCTTCTACCATAACACACTCAAATCTCCAACCAAAGTGTCAATGATTGAGTTACATTGTGGGCAATATTAATATATATTATATATATTAATTATTTATTATATCCTTTAATGTTGTAGGTGTTGCTGAATCAATAATAACTATCATATTTTATGAAATGACCTAGTTTTTATAAAAAATTTCCTTTCTTTTAATCAGTTTCCTGAATTCTCTTTTATGCACTTTGTTAATTAATTAATTGCTTCAGTCATTTTGAAGCTTATAAAATGTGAGGATCTGGTGCTTTCTTAGACATACGACATTTAATGAAATATCTCTAGATTTTGAAATGTTAATTGGACAAAACGTGAAAATCTAAAGCATCTGTGGGCTCTTATAAACGGTGAATGGCATTTTATCACTATTTTTTTTAACATTTCATAGACTGAAAGACCTATTGAGAAAAAAATCAGCAGATTGGTTGATGAAAATAAACCTTAGTAGCAGCCCTGAAGTGCGATACTTTAATTATAATTATGTTATTATAAATTGTAAATGCTCAAGCGTCCAAGTGAATACTGCAGCAGAGTACAAAGCACTTTACAATACTCGAGTAAATGTACTTACAGCTGGTTTCTTGTATCCGCCTCTTCAACATTTCATTCACGGCGAATAGCAATGTTCAATTCACTTCCTATGGATTAAAGTAAAGACGGAGCATTGGAATAAATTCAAGAGTCTAAAAGGGAATTAGTTGTGTGATTGTACTTGGTCTGGAATGTAGTCAGTATTGGACCAGGCCAGTTGAGGAGGTGTGATGCATTTGATCTAGTCATTAAGATGGGCAGGGTGCTCTGCGCCCTGGTACCTCAGCCATTTCAAATCAATGCCTGTGGCGGGTCTTAAATCAATGAGCGTGTTGCATCTCAGAGACTCATCAGTGGGCAGTCCCCAGAGAGCCTGGATAGCAAGGAAGAAGGAGAGGGAGATAGACATTGGGAAAGAGGAGGGAGGGAGGGAGGTACACTCTTAGCTACTGACCTCCGTAATTACCCTGTGCTACTGCCTGAATCCAAATGTGATCCAATTGAGATAATTGCCTATTGGAAACACCATTGAACCTTGCTCCAGTCACAGCTCTCCGTGATCTCTGCCTGGACAATGCTGAACCTCCGTGGCTGAGCTTCTGCTGTGCTGAGGCCTGATATTTAGCAGAGGAGTGAATTGAGACTGATGTTTGTGTTCTTGTGATTCCAGCCCAGCCATTGTCCCAAGGGCATGGCAGTGTAATCAGGGCCGTGATAGCATCTCTTGGGGGGGGGGAGAAGGAGGAAGCAGAGCCTGTGGGCTGATCCAGAGGGCAGATATATTTATCTAGGTAATGAGAGCCCAAACACTGTGGCTCTGTGGGGAGGGCCAGGGACATGGCCTAGTGCGCTGAGAGACCCGCCAATGCCATGGCGGCGCGGTCCCCGTGCTGCTCATTAAACTTCCATCAGTGTGTGGTCACCATGTTCCTGCCAGGCCTCCAAAGTGCCCGTTATTAATTCATGAAAGCACACCGCACATGTGATTGAGTCTGGCGAGCAGTGAAGCATTGAGGCACGAGAGATGGGGGAAATATTGTCTGTGTCTGAACACCCAGCCCTCCACCAAACCCCTCCCACGCTTTCCCCCTGGCAGTGTGCCCTTGAAAAAAAAAAAAAAAAAACACAGAGACAGAGACACAGATACTATATGTTGTAAAACATTAATAGCCACTGCTGCAGTTTGCCTACAGCTGGAAAGAGAGCAATGCAGGTCATGTGAGCATGCGTGCGTGTGTGTGTGTGTGTGTGTGTGTGTGTGTGTGTGTGTGTGAGCACATTTTTGAATGTATATGCTTCAGGATGCGAATGCATGTTTTGAGCCCATTTGCTTTACTGTTTTATAAATGTGGAGGAGTTGGTTGTGCATTGTGTAAGACATTCTGTGTGAATATATTACCAACAAACGCAGCGTTGTTTTGGGATGTGATGCTTGTATATATGGTGAGCCAGCCGCTTTTATCTCTGCTCCACAGACGCGCTCTCTAAAGCTTGTGTTGGGAGGGCCGCTTTTAAAAAGGAGACAGTAAATTGGCCTGGATATGGATTGTTGCAATTGAATTTAAAACATTAGCTCCAGGATAATAAGGGTTGCTATAGAGAAAATCTAGGAAATGCATTTGGTCGTTAGAGCATGGAAGGATGGGACTAATGGCGTACGGGGGTGGGCTGGGGGAGGAGGCAAAAAAACGATGAAAACCATTTTTAGGATGAATGGGTTATTTCAGGGAGAGAGCGAGGAAGAGAAGGGGAGAGGGAGAGAGAGAGAGAGAGAGAGAGAGAGAGGAAGTGAAATAGAAAAGGGGAGACGGCAAGAGAGAGGGGTGCTACATGATTTCAAATTAACCATTATTGTAGGCTGTGACATGTATTATGTCTCCCGAGGCTTCGAATCTTGAGCTCATTTTCACGGAGAAGAGGGGAATAAGAGTCCAATGTCACAGTTTGAACGTGTACAGCTGGCTTGAGCTCCTCATCTTACGGCCAATTATAACTCCTCTTCTTCCAAATCCTTACCACAGCTCTCCAAGGCAAATCTCACCATGCATAGCTTATTGTTAGCCTCACTCGATGTCCAATTAACAGAATGTTCCTCTCACTTCCTCCCCCTCCTCCCGCAGTGGAAAAATAAGACACTGACCAGTAAAAAGTGTATTTAGCTGCAGCACCCTTCATCAATGTAATGAAAAGATAACAGCAGTGTAATATTTAGGTGTTATTATAGCTATGCGAGAAAGAGCAGATCATAATTGTATAATAATTTCCTGATATACACATTTTGTTGCTATCACAGGTGGGATGTTATTAGCACCGTTCTTGTCCTGTTTGCATCATAATTAAAATTACACATCAGAGACTTAATAATATATCTATACCTTGCATCAACAGTATGCGATCGAAATAGTACCATAATTACTTCTGTATGATCGTTCATAAATCAACAGTTGATTTCTGCTTTTTTTCTGACGCAGCTTGAGCTCCGTCCTCTGCGGTACGAGCTTCATGTTATGTATCTCCTCAAGCTCATCTCGTAATTAGGCTTTGGGAGAGACCAAGGATTGGACAGAAAATGAAAATGACCTTGTCCTAGCCTGAGAGGAAGACACAACAACAACAAAAAAAAAAAAACTCTGCGCCCGCCTACCTTACATGGCTAGTCATGCAGAAAAGACCAAATGAAAACTGTTGAGAGAAAGAGAGAGACAGAAATGTTTGACTAGATTTTATTAGCTTGTGTTTACCGTCCTAAAATATGAGAGGCTGCGGTAATAATGAGCTGCTGTCCAGCCCAGGAGCATCTCTGTCACATTTCATTAGTGTGTGTAATTAATAAGACGTGCTGAAAAAGGCCCTTCTTGTATTAATAGCTGCATTAAACTGCAGTGTTTATGATATCATTAGGGCAGTATGTGGTGTCATTATCAGATGGGTGGAAAATGTAACACTATAACACAGAGAGGTTTAGGCTAGTGTGAAACAAGCTATAATTATTGCTTGGATTTCATTAGAGACATGATTAGCTATTATTAGTTGTTTTGTCTGTGATATTAATTAAATTGGGATGTTGTTGTTTGCTGGCGTATGCAAGTGCATCAGCCCCATAGGACTCGCCCCCCTGCTGTCCACTCTGATTAGCCTGTTATAGATACAAGATATGGATACAGCATTGCAGCCGAAATGGCGTAAGTACAGTGATTAGATGTCCGTATCTCCTATTTTATGGCTCGCATGACCTGCAGATGTCAGGGCACATACTTAAAGGAACAAGGGTCATGATTCTGTTAATTGATAACTAGGATTTCATAATGACTGTCAGCTATATATGATGGGTTTATCATCGTAGATCAACAGGCCCTGATTCCGCACAGTCATGACATCAACAGGCTCAATTAACCCAGTAACTGTGCTTTTTATTCTACCTTGCCGTATCGTTGACAATCATGAGAAACCAAAGTCATTGTGATGCAACACCTACCGACTGATACAGGCGTTCTGATCTTTTCTAAACTTTCCAGAGCTGGTAAATCAATGTAAGCGTTTCCCAAGGTAAAATTGATGAATGTTTAATTTTTTTTTTTTGGTTGTAGGGTAAAATTCTTCTTCCAGGATCCCCAAAAAATACAAATTTTGACCACATGCTACTGTACTGAGCATTAACTGGTAAATGTTTCCATAATAATTGATGTTATAAAGTACCATTTGGGGACTTGGCCAAATGTGACAAGCAGGTAGAGACTGCATCCGGATGTAACATTAGACATTAGATCCCTGTGGTGTACAGAATGATATAGTTTTGGCACTTTTTAAGTTTCACACCGTCATAAAACCCAGCAAGCAAATGACTAGCCCTCTTCAACTTGCTTCATGAGTCTTCTTTAGCAACAAACACTATTAGCAGATTAAGCACCAGGGTCAAGCTGTGACTAGCCAGTCACTATTATTAGCTGAGTTTGTTTGGGTTATGTTATGTAGCCCAAAAGAGAAAAGGTGCATGTAATCTACAGCAGCGAGTGCCAGCCTTGAGGTGGAGAGTTTATGAGACGAGTCTAAGATGTCAAACATTAATTCCTAAACAGGATAATCATTTATTTAATCATTCATTTCTGTTTTTTCTCATGTAATACTGTTTAATTCTCCAGGCCTTTTAAATATTCAAATCCAATGATATGAGAAGTGAAAATCAGTTTTGAGTGAACTGCTTACAACTCATACACATGCAACCCACAACAAGGCGGACAAGATGTACACCGTGGACATGACTTTTCTTTTGAATAACACCCTTTTTTCAGCTCCTCCAAGGAACGGTTTCTTCACCTTCAGAGTGAAAGGTGAACAGTATTAGCTCACATTTACCGCAGCTTGTAGAGAAGCGTTCTCTCTGCCAGCAGAGCAGAGATTTAGCACAGCCAAATGTGTGCGACCAGGGCTGCTGCCCAAGACAAGCCATTAGCAGACCTCTCTGCCACTCACAGCTCTCACTGGACAGGCCAGATGTCACGCTGGCTCAGGTAAGGTTACATATCACGTACATTTTGGTTACATTATAAAGTAAGACATATATTCATATGCTGCAATGTTGCACTGACATTTTAACGACCTAAGAAAATCAACTGCCCGAGAATCATTGTGTTGTTGTTCTAGCTTTCAAATTGCTCCTCCAGACAGTCTGCTACATTTCTAGGATGCAGGACTTCCTGTAGCAGAAGGACATCTGTGTTATATGTGTCAGAAATGTGCTAGTAATGTAGCTGAACAGTCGCGAGGGGCGCTGTGGAGGAGCAAGTCCCACTGGGAGACAGATGGCAGTGGCCACAGAAGTACGAGGCGGGTGCTGGCTCTGCACATTCACTGTAGGGCCTGATCTCAACACCTCACCCCTTTCGATTAATCAAGCCTGCCTTAGTTATTTAAGGCCCCCGATTAATCATGCAGGATAACTGAGGTGATAGATTAGGGTTAAAGGAAAGTTTGGGGATTTGAAGATAAAAGGCTTTATTCAGGGGTAGTCTGGCACTGCAGCCAACAATCATCTGACCAAGAGGCTGCAATCAGGGTTTGAGGACCTTTTCATCAATACATTCACATATCCATCACTGAGACAAATTCTCTTTGGCTGTCATTAGTAATGCGATATTTGGACTCAGCGCGTCAGAGCTGTGTGACCATATACAGACAGATCAGGATCACAGACCACAGAATGCACTTAAGTTAACTCTCTTTCTCGGTAAGATGGGAATGATACTGTAGCTGGTAATGAGGAGGTGTTAACATGAGGGAGTGCCCTTTTCAAATTCCCTACGAAGAAATGACACTAAACCTTCCTTAAATGATTTTTCTTTTTAATCAGAGGTGGCGTGAGTGTTAATTCGTTCTGATGAAGAGTGAAGATGAAGTGTGGCGGCAAGAGCCTGAGAGCAGTGCTCTTCAGACCTCTTCAGTGGTAATTTAACTGCTGTATGTGAGAGGATATGCATACATCAACACTCAACACCTCAACACTTGCAATTGGCGAGGACTGGGGGAATGTGTAAGTGTGTGTGTGTGTGTGTGCGTGCGTGTGTGCGCGTGTGTGCGTGTGTCTTTCTGCAGCTCAGCAGAACATTGGCATTGAATCTGCACAAGGAGCCATCAGAATAACATTTGAGTCCCTCGCGATGTGAATGATAGCTGATGTTAAGAGTTGAGAAATCAAGGTTGCAATTACTTGTGTTTATGAACACGTGTTTCATGCCTCATTGTGTGTCAATAAGAGGTTCGTTTAAGCAGCAGGTCTTTCAGTGTAATCACAGCATTAAGTTGTAGCGAATAAAGTGCGCGTTGTTCATAAGCAGGCATTCCCTATGCACTGCAATAACAAGTCCTTGGTTTGCTAATGAGCGTCTAAAGCGAGACAGTCTGGTGTGCTGTTAAATGGCAGAGAGAGCTGTGAGGATCTTATTCTAACACTTAAAGCTGACTTGATCTTCCGTCTTTACTCCTGCCAGCTGCTCTTTGCTCTGACAGACACGAGCACATTTCTCGGAAAGAAGATTCTGGTTGAGCCGTTTACCTGCCAATCAAAAGCAAAGGGGTCAGCCCCCTCAGGGGCTGGGGTGCGGGTGGGTGGGTTGCACGCTCTCACAGCCTCAGCTCGTCATGCACCGAGGGTCTCCAGATGAACCTTGCCGCATGTGTGTTTATGTAGGATCATTCGAGCATGTCAGCGCACAGCGAGTACACCACGTCTATAAGGGGCCACAGTTAAGTTTACACTAATTAATGGGGCTGAACTTTTCAAGGCAATGCATAGCTTTCCTAGCAGCAGGACAGAATTCTATATTTAAATCGTAGATGCAGCAGGGTTATTTACAGCTGGGAACATTATCCAACACATTCTCATTTTGCTGAATCCAAATGAAAACTGCCACCTGAGTGCACAGATTGGGAGACTTGAGGGATACTTGTTTCTTCCCTTTATAAATATATATGCAAAATTTGACTTAAGTAATATCAGCAGAAAACGCGTTCCCTTTCAGTGTTATACTATGCATGCGCATTATCAAAAATAATGTATTAACTTTTACGGTTAGTTTAATGTGTCACAATACTTAGGGTTTCATGAGATGATCATACTTTTATGAACATTTGTAATCTGCAAAGCTAATAGTAGAACCGCACCAATTAATGTGCTGGCAGACATCATCAACAATATTAGGTTATTATAGATTTATTGTTGTTGGCACATATCTTGATAAGTAACAAGAAACTGCAAGAAAATGCCAAAGTATGTTCACGGTTATTCAGGATTAGTGTAATCATTTACAATTTGTCTATGAGAGAGTACTTGCAAGGTCTTGGTATTCATATAAAAAATATATTTGTTTAATTGTTATGCATTTATATGAAAATAAAATATGACTAATAATAATAATTAAAAAAAAAAACATATATTGTTGAATCTATTTTAGGCTTTTGGTCTCAAATCAATGTTTTACATGTCCTGATAGCTTCGAACTAAAGATGTATGTGGTGCTGTTTGTTGGATGTGGATGAAATCTTTTGCATGACTCTATTTTATTTATGGTTTAATTATGATTATTGTTATCTGTCTTACACCGTCTGTAACTCATTGTTATTGCTGTCTATCTTGGCCACAACGCTCTTCTTGTGTTAAGATCTTTCTGTTTTTTTTCTGGCTTTAAAGTTTTATATTCTTTAATATACAGCACTTGGAGTAAAGTGAATGTACTCAGTTATTTTCCACTGCTATATATACATACTGTGTATGAAAGGCAGTACACACATATAGAAGGATACTGTGACATTTCACAATAGCAGTCTAATCTGAGCTAACGCTTTTAAACAATGTAGCACCTGATTGTTGGCTTATCCCGGGGCCTGTGGTTACTGAGGCCTGTCGTCCAGCCGGTGCCCTGCTCTCTTGGGGCCGTAGTGAAGCATTACAGCTGGGAAGGGAAAGGGGAATTGCCAGCTGAGAGGGGTGGAGTGCGCAGCAGTGGAGAGGGGTGCTGAAATTTGTGCTCCCATAAGACTCTCTCCCTCTTCCCTTCACAGCAGGGCCCTGTTGCCACCTCCCCCTCAGCCTGTCTCCCCCACCACTCCTCCCACATGACAGAGGAGCCGGCGGAGCAGCTGGGGTTAGGGATACTTGTCAGCAGGGCGATCGTGTGTCCTCTGAGTCTGTCCCCTGTCTGTCTCATAGCCACGTCAACTGACAGCCAGCATCAGCTGATTATCGCCACAGTGGCAGTAAAAGAAACCCACTTTGGCAGTGACAGGCTTATGACCTGCAAGACATGCTCATATTGAGTAACCAGCACTTCATCTGGAGGCTCAGGCTGTGTCACCCTAGCCTTGAGAACACACTACTGGGCAGATAGTCTGACACATTAGCAATCTGTTTAAGGTTAAAGGATCAAATCATAGGCACGGTCATAAATTGCATCTGTTACCCGTACAAGATGTTTATGTGTTTGTACGCTGTAATTGAACTTTATTGCTTTTTGGATACACACCGTGGAGAGATTGTAGCGAGCTGATGTGATTCTAATCATATCTACAAAAACACGTCTAATAGATCATTAACCAAAAGGTTTACTCGTCATTAAACTGGTGCTTTGCTATGTTTGAATAAGTTATATTGCTGACCGAAGGCAAGTGTGGAAACGACAGTATATGAGCAAGGCACTCAGAAAAGTTATTTTAATCCCTCCTGACCAGTCGTGCTTGGTGTTTGTGTATTTTGAGAATCTCTGAGAGGTTAACACCCCCTGTGCTCAGAGGCTCAGACAGACTACTGGTGTCTGGTATCAAGCTGAATTAAAGCTATGTCAACACATTCAGTCAGCCAGGCTTACATTACAGAGGCCCCCCCCCCCCCGTTCGTCTCTTATCTGAAGCACAGACATAAAGTCAGCGACATTGCACGCACACACCTACAAACACACACAAGATATTCCGCTGTTTTTCGGCGTGTTTATTCTCTAAATATACTTTCGTATTGAAATTTAAATGAGCTTCGAAATCTTTCTATTGTTTGCCGCAAGGACATGTTTGTCTTGTTTACAATGCGCGGAGATTAGAAAGCTCTGAAAGATATTATTTATGGATGGAATCAAATTAAAAGTCTTGTACTTGTACCCAAAAGCCTCAGCATGGATTTCAATTATTAAGAATAGGTTTTTGAGGTTGTGTGCAGGCTGAAGTATTGTTTGAGAGTGGCAGGCATTATAACTTTTCCTTCCTGACTGAGTGTGTCACCAGCCTCGGGGCCCTCGTGCTGCAGACTAACAGTAACTGACTAGCTCGGGCTTATTCTGTTATGTAAAAAAGCCTGGCCCAATGGGAGCAGCAGACTGCTGCCTGCCCACCCGGTAAAGTCAGCGTGAGTGAAGCGACGTTGATGTTGTCCTCAGACTCCTGTTGTTCTGTTGATTGCCTGTGTGTGCGGCTTGTTAGGCTGCTGAAAGTATTGTGTTTAGCCCCAGAGATGGTGGCTTGAAGGTGACATCTGTCTGGGAGGTAGAGGGGAGAGGAGAGGAGAGTGCTGCGCCATGCTGCTATAAATACGCAGCGGCCGTGACAGCTCACAGAGGAAGCAGCTGAGAAGAGGAGCTTTGCTATGCTGCATACCTCCTAGTGACCCTGTCACTTCCACAGAGGTCTTAATTATTCTGCACTGGCAGCTCCTCTCTGCTGCTGAAGCTGTGACACAGAGGGCCTTGTCAGAGGAAAGGGCCACACTGTTCTCTCTAACATACTGCACCCACAGAACATGTAAACAGCAGCTTGGTTCAGTGTATTAACACAGTAGTCCCTATACAAATCTGTCATTTAGGTCTTAAATTAGTATGCCCCTGTGTACTTCAGCACACTTTTTTTGGCAGACTGATGCCATTTATCCTGCGATTATTTTGTACTTACTCTTGAGACTGCATGCTGACACACACAATTTGTCATATTTTGGCTCACAATTACTGCAGCGGTTCTGTAACTTCAATAGTTTTCTGATACTGCAGTTTCATATTCTTTGTTCCCTCTGTATTTATTTGTACACACCCATTACTTATGATTACACCTATTTACAAGCTTTTTTTTTTTCTTGTACTGCGTTTTGTCGCTACACGGTTGGATGTACAGTTTCTAATCTTATACTCAGGGTTGCAGTCCATAAAACAAGTCATATTTTAGCATAGTGTGAATGACCTCTGTTACCCTGTGAATGACGCTCGTGGCCTTAATGGCCGGCGCTAGTATGGAGGTACATCTTTATCACCTTTGCAGGCTTAATAGCAACTTATAAATGGGGCTAGTGTTTCCACACTCAGGTTTCAGTGTGGTCAAGGTCACAATCTAGTTCCTGTTACACATGCAAAAAACGTACGCACGTACACAACAGTGTACAGTACACACACACATACACACACACACATTTCAAATGTGTGTGTTTTTTGTTTGTCTAGAGCTACAATATAGTCCAGGAGTTTAATTTTTAATTCTCCTTTGTCTGATTTAAAGTATCTCATAATTACCCCGTTCACACACCCTTGTACATCACATGACACCGGACAGCCCTTTTGCTGCGTTTTCAATTTTGCTCTACATTGCTGGCAAGATAAGTGCCCCCTACTCACCCTGAAATAATTCTTCATGTTGTTCCTGCAGAGCCATAACCAGGACTCTGCCCTGACAATGACAGATACTGTTGTGTTGCCTTTATCTGGGCCCAATTGTCCGCTTATGCATGAGTGTGTGTGTGCAACACTAACTGGCACCAGTGGATAGATTACCTAATACAGTCCAAGCACGTTATTAGACCCCAGGGCGCTGGCTAAGTCACTCTGAGTTCTGTTTCTGGCCTTTTAATTATTCATCAAGGTATTGCCTGGGATGTAACCTCAATTACTGTGGGCTGCGGGGCCAGGTCACGTGTTGTTAACACTGCGCTGTGATCAGAGCCACCACAGGGAAGGCTGCCAACGGGAAGAAGTGCTCTGTGGCTTGGCACTCCACCCACCACCACTGATTGGCTCACATTTATCAGGATGCTGGCTGCACTGAGGGCAGGGAGGGGAGGGGCATTCCTCAGATTCCCTGTAGCCACAATGGGGACAGGACGATGGTGTAAATACTGTAAATCAAAGCTTGATTGGTGTGATCAGCGTGGTGCGAGCAGCCGTATGAGGCTGAAGGAAGGAAGGAGGAGGAGGAGGAGGAGGAGGAGGAGGAGGAGGAGAGGGGAGAAACAGCTGAAGGTTTTAATGAGCCAAGAGGAGGGTGAGATGTGAGCTCTCTCTCTCTTGGGCCCACCTGTAGTGCGCAGACAGGCTGTGCACCTGCAGTCCTGGAGCCCTCATCATACAGAGCAGAGGGGGGAGAGAGAGAAAACTGGCAACCCAGCAACACTTGACAGAAGGACACCGGGATGAGAGGCTGGTCTGATTTGAGTGGCTGGAAGGGGCCAAAAACTAAGGACATTGCCTATCACATGCTCTCGGTTTTAAGAGTTGCCATGTTGAAATTATCTGTCGCTCTTCATGTTCAAAAGAGAAGCAGGACTTGAACTCAGTGTTTCTGCCTCTCAATTCACACCTTTAATACTGCATCTGCATAATCAAGTCGAACAACCAGAGCTGAATTTTCATACTTCTACCAGACTTGGCGAGAGTGATCAGACATCCCATTTCTCAGCTGATTGGTGACGATCATGTGTAGCCATCCTCTTTGCCCGCGTCGCTCTGACAACCATGCCATGCATATCCAGGTAGTGATAATGAGAGCTGCTGTCATGGCGATCTATGACTAACAGCAGTTTCACGCTGTGTTAAATCAGGACTGCTGCCTTGTTAGAATCTGCTCCCTCCGGCCACACCTACCTTTACCATCTGATAATGAGGCCTCCAAATCTCACGAATTGGGACGTAAAAAGATGGTTATCATGAGGTGACAAATGTACAGATATTTTTACTGACTGTGTTATCTCCACACAACCTCACAATAGCACAAATAATCCGCCGTCCCTTGATATACCACTGCAGTGATCCAGTATGACATCTGCCAATTCTGCTGCTGTGAACCCCAAAGCACTGCTTAAATATACAGGACATTACTGTGAGGATTAGGCCAATCATTGACTCATTGAATATAAGAACAACATCTTTTATAACTGATCATCTGATCATCATTTAAGTCATTTCTGATAGTGATAAATGTCTTTTTAAAGCACACAAACTATTCCACTGACCTACAGGTGGTGGTAATGAGCCAAGAGGCACAGCAATGCGCCAGCAAAGGCAGGAAAGAAGAAGACTGCAGGTTCAAAAATGGATGTAAACAATGCAGCTTTAAACCTTTTAACAGAAATACATCTTTGCAAATGTTGTATGAGGACGGGATTGTAATTAATGTGTTTTCTTTTTTTTTTTTAAGATTTTTTTTGGGCTTTTCAAGCATTATTTGATAGAGACAGCTGAAGAGTGACAGGAATGTGGGGAGAAAGAAATGGGGAATGACATGCGGGAAAGAGCCACAGGTCGGATTCGAGTGCTGGGCTGCCACGGCAAGGACTGAGCCTTCGCACATGGGGCGGCTGCTCTACCAACTGAGCTAAACGCCACCCCATTAATGTGTTTTCTTAGACGTTACACAATGAGTTTTAATGAGCAACAATGAATATAAGCAATATATATGAGAAAAGAATAAACTCCACAGCGCAACCTTTAAATATCTTTGGGATTAGGACTGTTGATTAAACAAAGCAAGCAATTGTCAACTGGAGTCTTTCATAATTATTATCCGCATGTTTCACAATAAATCTACAGATTACTCTCTCTGTTAAGTCGTTAACAGTGTTGTCTAAAAACGCTAATCACAATTTCCTAAAGCCCATGTCGTCAAATTGCTTGTTCTCCCCTATCAACACTATCAACATCAAAAACAAAGAAACGGAGTGAATCCTCACAGCTGAGAAACTTTGGACTATTACTTCATACTTAAACGATTAATCAGTGATCAAAAGAGTTGCTGATTATTGGTTTGTTTAATCAACTGATTGATTGAATAATCGTTCCAACTGTTTTATCAATTATCAACAGTGAAAACTAATCAATAGCCGCAGCATGAAACATTACATCAACATGTCTGGAGACAAACAGTGTCCGAGCTGCAGCTCCTCTGATGTGGGCGACTGTATTGCGTTACACCCAGAGGAGATGAGCAGATGTCTCGGAGAAGTGCTACCAGAGCTCCAGAAAGCCCATCCTCGTGGGGGTCAGCAGACAGGAAGCAGCTCCAGATGGGACATCCTGTGTCATAAATATTGTGTGCATTGTGCTGCCTATAATGGCACATGCCTACTGCTATGCTTCTCGACTATAACCTTGACCATGAATTCACAAGTATGGACATAAATTGCGGCAAATGATTTAGAGGCAGCGAGAGTATTCGGTGAAACATGTGGACAATGTTAAGGGTTGTTCCCTGTGAATGACATTTTATTTTTAATCCCCTTCCCCCACCTACAGAACTGTATAGACTGACGTTTTTCTCATTATGTTACAGAGTGATTGTAATAACAAGAGTCTACATGAAGCAAAAATGCACACGATAATTTGCTACCCGACAGCTTTTCTCCCTTATTAGTTTTTATCTTGCAGTTTAATTATGTCTTCCTTCTAAAGGTCTTGTTTAGATAATGTAGTAGCTGCTAATTAACCAGCTTGCCTTCCCACTTGTAGCTAAGGTCACGATATTGCTTTGTTCATGTTGATCCACCAGCTAAGCCATAGCGCTCTGCTTTCCATTACGCTTAAAACCGGAGAACGCTGAAGTAAACCTACAAAATGAATTCTGGGGCAAGAAATGCAAACGCTGTGCGAGCCGTGTGAGCTGAGTGGATTATCTATAGCTGCAGTCCTGCTGCTTCTCTGGGATGGTGCCTTTTATTATGGAGTGTTTTATTGCTGCCAGGAGTAAAGCTGACAAGGAAGAGGCAGCTATAAAATGAAGCCTCCCATTCTTGGTCATCTGCCATCTACTATGAAATCTCTGCAGTCTGCATGCACGCGTGTTCATCTGTACTGTGTGTGCATGCGGGGGATTGATGTGCATTGTGAGCTTGCTTGTTTGTTCAGTTGTTATAAGATGAGGGGTTTCTAGAATAAATAAGGAGTCAGTGATTACTCATGTGTCACTGTAATCTACGAGGCTCTGATACCTAATCTGTCCTGTGCTCCAACTACGAGTGCGTACGGGGGTTTATGTGTAGAACAGCATCGGGAGGAAGTTTGAGAAATGATTCATTTTAATGCGCTGCCACATCTGTTTTTTGGGGGCTGACAGAGTTTTGGCAGAAATAAAGTGTCCCAAATATTTTTTCCAGATCCCACAATGAGCTAATGGTCCCATCCATAAAACAACATCGGAGCAGTGCTGTATATCTGTGTTTGCTTTACACCTCATATCTCAGTTAGTCCAAAACATCAGGAGCAGTAGACACAGCTTCTCTGGGTCCCACCTACTGACATTTTTCCAAGCTGTGTGTGTGAGATAGCGTGTGGGATAGCATGTGGATGACCATGTTCACGTGCTTTACAGTGGAGAGCAGCAGGGATCAGTGGTAGCACAGCGCTGACAGGTTGACCCATACCAAAGCCCTCTGTCATTACAGGGATCAAACTGTTCAAGGCCACAGACTTTCCCTTTTACTCCTCCCACTAAAGAAAAATGCTGTGCCTGCCCTCCCTCTCTTATACAAGTAAGGTTACACGATCAGGCCGTTTCGGTGTAACTTTGGCTGCTTGACATGGTCCCTGTCGTTAGGAAATCGAGTGTGCTTAAGTGTACACGATGCATGCTTTAGTAGACCTCAGCATGACTACTGTTCATGTAGAAAACACCCTGCGAGGCTTGAAAAATTGCCCAGCATCGATAATTTTACCCTCATGAAAATTATGCAGATGCTTATTTTTGATGAAATTACTGTATTACTCTGCAAAGTTTTGCATATAGATATTAAATTCCTTCTACTTTTATTCTACCAAGACTTTTTTTTCTGTCGTTGCATGGCCTTTGGCCAAAACACTCCACTCTGGCCTGGGTGTTTTACGGAGGAAAAAAAGACAATGTAAGTGCTCTAAATGTCTTCCAAAACAGCAACAACTTGATATGAGTTTTTAATAAGTTACATTTATATACTAGAGTTTGTTTTGCCAAACACGTTTGGAAGGAAACATAATTGCAGGTTTGTTTACGTGTGCCACTGACGGTTTTTCCAGTGAAGGAAATGCACCCTTTTTACACCGCACAGAAGTCGTAGGGAGGAGTTCAGCTGATACAGGAGACTGAGGTTTACATCTGTCCTAAGTCCCACGTGTGCTTTAGGCCACAAAAACACTTTGCCTATGGATAGTGAAAGATTGTGGTTTTGGTCAAATATTGTAAAATTAGACATGCCAAGTCGTGCATGTCAGCGTGGACTTTTTTTCTTCTTCTTTTTTTTGTGCATTTAACCACAGACCACAACAGCTTTGAGTTCCTAAACAACCAGAAAAAAAATGGTCAGCCATGCTAGTGACTCTGACACAGCCTGCTAACGCGCTTACACTGACAGCTTTGCAGGTATTTCATCAGAAAACACAAATATTACCTGAAAGCTGAAGCTAGATGACAATATAAGGCATCACCAAATGATTACATGAATGTGTAGCAAATTTCACTGCAACACTTGTTAAGACATTTCACCAAAAACCACAAACTTCCTTATATAAACAGTCTATTAGATGTTTTCACAAGTCAGGGGATCACTAAAATCAGTATAATTCATCCCGTGGGGAATCTGAACATCTGTAGAAAAATTTATTTGAACCTATCAAATAGTTGTTAAGATATTTCTCTCTGAACCACAGTGACATTACCCCACGGCTAGCACGGCTAAAACCTTTAATTATGCTGTAGTGAGTTGTTAGGAGCAGATACTGTAGGAAGCAAATTAAATTGGTCATCAGTAAATGTTTTGCAGACACATGCAGCATGTCTTCATTATGTAGTTAGAACCGTATTCGCTGTTAATTAGTTGTGCATACCCGGGAATCAGGAAGACACGGTTGCTCTTTTGTGTTTATAAATGTAGCCCAGAAAATCTGAAACTTCACAGGATGACATTAAGCCGCTGGTGACATTCTCCGACAAAGGTAAGAAGTCAAAGTGACACCAGTGTGGTCCTTTTAATAACAGCCTGCAGAAACATACGAACCTGTCGGACGTTAAACATTTTTTTTCCGAGCAGCGTATTCCGTTGCAAAGTTATATGTGTACGTACGTGTTTGTGTGTTTATGTTTTCTAACGGTAGAGGGGAAAAGGAAGGTGTCTGTTGCGAGAAAGCGTGTTTTCTCTCCTCTCTGCTTCTCTGATTACTGCTGTTTTGGCAGCTGACGCCCAGTAATGGAGACCTGGCTGTCAGGGAAATTTGTAGCTGTCTGCCGTAGAGCAGCTCTTCATTCCAATCAGCAGCTGTCAACCCAGCCTAGGCCGTTATTAATGACGGCCACTAACTGCCTCACAAATTCTCGGCACTATTTGAGAGCCAGCGTGAAATAAGGTTACACTCTCCCAGTGTGCTGCTGGGGGTTAATGGAGAGGTCTCAGATATCAAACAACTCTAGAAACTACTTCAGAGCCTTCTCTCGTTTTCAGGGGCTCGCACATCAAGTAACGCTATAGTTTGTTTTTTTTTGTGTGTGTGATTAATGAATGCGAGCAATAATAAAAGAGCAAATAAAAGTTTTGTCCTTGAGGATACTTCAGCTGTTGGAACAATTTGCTCTTTAAGTCAGCGTTATCCTGCAGATGCCTGCATCGTCATGTCGGTGTGTGTGCATTGCTGAAGTAGTCGCCCTGCTTGATTGACTGAGATAACCGCATCATAAAAACTTCTTTATATCCTTGTATGGTTGAGGTTGCACTAATAGAATTGTGTGTGTGAGGCCATAAATGCGACCGTGACAGAAAAAGCATGTGTTTGTCAGCTGTTAAACATGGGGCACGGGCATTCAGAACGGCACACTGGGGAACAGCTGCCATATAAATCACTCACCTTTGAAATGCTGCGATGAGCTCGCCGCCCTCGCAGTCACTCTACGGGTGAACAGAGGAGCGATTCAGGGGCGGGGGAGCGCCTGACACCGGGGACGTGACACCACCTCCCATCTGCCTGGCAGGCGAGGTGGCAGAGAACACCAGCGGACACCTCTCGCCGGGTTCCTCGCCTGCTTGCTTAAGCTTGCTTGTAACCCCGCTTCCTTTTGCACTCGAGGCAAAACAGTTTCGGTGCGGCGCGGCACCGCCCAGAAACACACAAAGAATTTTACCACAAGCTACTTCCCTACGTGGTAGCATTGACTCACATGGTTTCTGTCTTATCTTTCACCTGCCAGATTACTTATCCACCCTTTTAGGTTGATGAGTTACACCACAAAGAAGATTGATGCTCTTGGCTATTATGGGCCTTGTAAAAGAGGTAAGATTCCTTCCCTGTGACAGGTAGCAATTAAGTCTTAAAGAGGTGTAACAAGGTCCTGGATTATCCTTGTCAGAGGTCATATCAAAGAACAGCATGTCTGCTATTTGTGAGATGCTAGAGAAGGATAAAGTAGATGGAGTAGAGATAGTTTTTTGTCTGAACTTTAGTTCACAGATAATCCTTATCTCAGGAATCTTGAGCCTCAAAGGTGCGGCTGTTTCCTACCCTCATTCAAAGGACAATCTTTCCATCCCACCCCGGTCTGCAAAGGAATGCTCACACCTGTAGGCCTTCACCCAAATGTGAAGCCTGTTGTGAGAATTCAGCAGGCCAAACCTTCTGCTAGCGCATGCTGATCACTCCTCAGATAACAAGCTGTTGTTTTGGCAACAGCCAGACTATCTCAGAAATGATAGAGCAAAAGAAGGAATGATGATGATAATAATAATAGTCACAGTCAGTTATATGAGGTGCTGGCGCCCTGGAGTCCTGCGGCTGTTTGTGGTTCATTAAGACCTGCTCTCCCTCTGCTTTAGCGTTGAGCCGAATTCCACAGTGTGTTAAGTTGTTTGTTAGTGGTTGTGTCGGTGCCGTCGAGGGTGGAGAAAGCGATATGTGTGTGAGTCAACAGCTCCACTGATCTAGGATTGAGGAAAGAGCCGTATGACACACAGCAAACCGCTCAACCACCTGTCAATCCGCACACTGTTACCACCCCACCCTGTAGGCACATCACTGGGAAACCGCTGACAATTACAGGATGCTGTAGATACTATTTCTCTTGGAGGAGGAGGAGGAGGAGGTGGAGCGAACACTTCTTCAAGTATTCTGTGGTATTTGACCCGCAGTGTCAGGTTTATAATTTAAGTGCTGTTGCGTCAAGCTAATGCTCCTCGGTGGAGTCGTCTTCCTCGGCTGTGACAAAAAAAGTGGCTGGCAGAACAACACAAATCCAGATTTGATAGATTTTCCTCGAGGAAATATAGCAACAACTACGGCTCATTAACACCCCTCAGGTTTGTTCGGGACAATCAAGTTAGCTTCACATAATCAGCTCAGCCTGGTTGTCATTCGCTGTCAATCACTTTGACTATATAGCAAATACAAGAGTGTGAAGTTCTCTCTCTACTTGTTCTTCCAACTTGTTTGTGGTGTAATCACAGTCAGACCTGTAACATGATCACACGTCAGAGGACATCAAAGAAGAGAGTGATGTGACAGAAGGTCACAGAGCCTGAGGCAGTGCTGGAAGGGTGAAGTGATGCTTCACACCTGTACGTAGAAACACCAGCTCCATGGATGTTGTGAACTTTTTTGTCATAGGTTGATGGTTAAAAATCACAGCCTTTTTTTTTTTGCAGCACAAATTCCCTTTTCTTTAATTATTTGTATGTACAAAAGTGGCCCAGGGTTTGAATCCAACCCGCGGCCCTTTGCTGCATGTCATTCCCCGTCTCTCTCTCCACACATTCCTGTTACTTTTCAGATGTCTCTGTCAAATAAAGCCCAATAAAGACACGTATGACAAGACAAAAACACAGAACAAACCAATAAACTAGTGTGCCGGCATTCTAACTGTAATATCAACTGAGTCTGCAGGTATTTAATTTGAAATTTGACTTGATGGTGCCAGATTAAGTTCATTCAAGTCCATCACCACTTCAACCTGTTGTTGTTTATTTGTTTAGATCACACATGTTCTCTGAATCGCTCTCAGTTCCGGTAACTGTGTGTGCAGCGGGTGTGGTTGTGTGGTTTCACCTTATTTTACTAGCTTGGTTTAACTTGGTGGCGAAATGTAGAAAAAGAGGGCTGTTGATCATCTCATGTCATTCCGGGCCAAGTTTGTTCTCATTCTTTTGATTGTTAAACGCTGTTAAAAGTGTCTGACGTGACTGTGGAACGTCACAGTGAAGCGGCCTTTTTTAATTGACAGCGGTGGCTGCACCTTCTGACAATTATGGAGATATTTCACTCAAAGACAAAAGATTCTCCTGTGGGGGGGGTGAGGCGAGGTGTATTGGTTTGGTTGGTTGCAATCTGCAGCCTCGCTGCTACATGCCATGAAATCCTTAATTAACTTAACTTTTCTTTGTCTTGCGTGTGACAGTTCAAGTCTTTGGAATTTAGACTGCTGATCAGACAAAACAAGCAATTTGAAACCTGTGGAAATTGTGACTGGTAGAGATTGTAGATTTTTCACTGTATTCTGACATGTTATAGAACAATTAACTGATTAAATAAAAAAAATATATCGTCAGATTAATCAGTAATGAAAATAACTGTTAGCTACAGCCCTACTAATAATAATTAGTCTCTACTTGTGGCACTGAATTATGTCAGGATTGGGTAAAATTATTATTTTTTCTAATTATGGCTGAAATTAGCTTCTGTATTGTTCCATAAAATATATAATAAATGTCTTACATGCTTAATATAGAAAGGAGATTTATTTCTTTGTTAATTGACTCACTGAATCCTCTCCAGAGCAATAAGCAACACTAGGATCTGCTAAATCCATCAGCCTTTGTGAGTGTAATACCAGACTGTAAGGGGAAATGGTAAACCTCACTTTTGTACGTGTCAAACAAAACATGATGAACGGCCATGAAGCCGCACAGCATTAAAAGTTCACTTTTCCCACGTCGCGCTGCCACAGAGCACGACACGTCTGCAGAACCACAGGACCATAACTCATGCACGCTCTATAAACTAATCACTTCCTGGGTTTCCTCACTCTGAGGCGAGACTGTTTCATCTCTGTGCAGATGAAAAATCCGGGGTTGTGAAATCTACACTCGCTCATGTATCAGCTTATTCTTGAATACTCGATGGACAAAAAAAAAAAGGAGGGCGAAAAAAGTATTTCATGAGGGAGCTGTTACATTCACAGAGTCACTGTTCTTCTGCACACTTTTATGGATCTAGTTTCAGATCCATGAAATGAGATGCCTCTGTCTGGGTAAGATTTAGACAGGGGTTCCTATAGGTGTCAAAATTAAACATCTGTGTGGCTTGGAAGTTGTTTTAGCTCAGGTCCCTCGAGGAAAAGTAGAAGTTAACGGGCACTTTCTCAAGAAGACTGGTCTGAGTAACAACTATTTCAATCCTCGGTGGATTTCACACTTCCATACACTCACATTTAAATCCATTTCCTTTGGATCACTTTGGATGAGCACCCAGGCCTCATAAGGTTGTTTCCACTGAGGACATTATGTTTTTTGAAAATGAATGTTCTGACCAGTTCCTAGAAACGCTGCGGTGTCACAGAGGTTCTGAAAAGCGTCTTTCAGTTGACAGAGCAAAATGTAGGTCGCTAACTGACTCAATGACACACTGGATTGTTAACACACTCCACATGATGCTCATACAAACTCCATCAGAAGACCTGCACCAAATGAAAGCCATGTTGATGTGTCATGTTAATAGTTTAATGACTCACCTCAAGGTCCATGTAGCAGCTCTTCTGGAGCTTTCAAGCGTATAATGCAGAAGCTTCATGGATGAAAAAACAGATAAAACCTGGAGTATAAACAACATCTACAGTTTCACGTTAACCTAGCAAACACCCGCTGATGATGAAGATCATGTGAGGGACAGAACAGCTACTATATCTTCATGTGAGATTGTCTTCTCTGAGTTAAAATGTGCTTCTCAGAGACACTTTAGAAAAGGCCAAAAAAAAAAAAAAACGCACTAAATATAAAAGTACAAAGACAAGATCAAGGTGTTGAATTTTAGTCATAGCTAAGAACAATAACAGAGTGAAAACAGAGCTGAAACTGAGCAGCAAAGCAAAATCCTACGGTTTAAATCAGGGATTTAAAAACGCTTTGTTCTGTTACCTTCATTTTTTTAAAGCTAGATCTGGATCCGTGCCTGTTTAAGGTCATTAGAGGTTAAAATAAAATATTTTTAAGGGTAACGCTCATTGTGCCATAAAACTTAAGGGGTTTTTAAATGAATGTATTAACTACAAACATTAAAAAATGTGAACCACAAAAGCCCATTAGTCAGTGTATTATTTTAGTCATCACTCCCAATGTCGGCTTGTACTCAACTTTCACTTTAAATCCTCCGTGGCCTATGTAGACTAAATTGGCTAATGGATATCTGCCAGATCTTAAAATCAGTTGTAAAATTAACAGGAATCTAGACTGAAGATAATATAGCAGCTAATATGTCTCCTAATCCTCGTTAAAACTGTGGTGGTGATTAACCTTATTATAGCCAAGTCGTTTCATGGATTAGGCCACATTATTACAGCCCACATTTTCCTTTAAATGTGCTGCTGTGTGAAGAGTCACAGACACTCATGATGGAGAGAGCACTGTGTACTGCTCGTAGGGTTTTCGTGACAGTGTCCATGATGGACTGTCATGCTGGCTTTGTAAAGAGGCGCCCACAAATATAGCAGCCTGTTTCCCTGACAGAGTGTTTTGGGGTGTAAAACGTGGGTAAGAAAATGGATCATGTGCAACACGCGAGGCTGACAGAGTGACACCGTGGAGCCGAGGGGGGAATATCCACCCATTTTATACACTGTGAGAGAACACTCAAACAAGGAAAGGAAACCATGGAAATTAACAATTTTGTGGCTAAGCTATTAGTGGCTTTTTGGCTGGCAATGCTAAAGATGGATAGCTTATCTGACTTTAATAGCTGGCACAGCAGCATTAGTGCTGAGCTGGAGCGAGGAGAGGAACAATACGGCACATTAGAGGAGCAGCCAGCACATGCCAGAAACTGCTCCAGACTTCTAATTAGCATTCATTAACAGTAGGGGAAAGAGCGATTATGGTCTTTAAGTAGTGCATTAGCTAATGTTGCTTTTTCTCATGTCAGCAGATTTAAATAGGAGGAGTGTGCTGCCACATCAGAGCCCCTGCTTTGTGCTGACTGGGAGGTTTTGGTTGATGTTTGCGATGACCTTAAAATACACTGCTGCTGTTTGTTTACAGTAGTTATTACTGCTAACAAGGCTGCAGGCTCAGTCAAACATGCTACCATCACAGCTGTTGCTGCAGAGGCTTAGCTGAATGTGTGACAGCCATGACACTGTTTTCATGTTTTCATGTTGCTACTTTACGGACTTGCTTGACAGATATAGGGGAAATGTTGCTTTCTGTGAGATCAATTAGCCTGATTGTAGACCTCTAAATCACTGCTCATATCTCAGATTCAAATAGTGATTGATGGAGGGAAATGAAATGCAGTTATCAAGCTTTGCTCTACAGTGTATGCTAGGTTTCACAGCTATATATATATATATATATATATATATATATATATATATATAAATATAATTTATGCTAGCACAAATCTGTGTTTTCATTAGTGTATAATGACCTGAAAATTATGTTTTTGTTATCTTAGATTAGCCTTTTATATCTACAGATGCTGTCTGCCATGTTGCTACAGTAGCCCAGAATGAACAAACTGATCACTGGCTCCAGACAGGGACTTTCAGCTTTTATTCACATTTTACAACTACCGCTGTTTTTCACACTTACAGGGTGATGTGAGGCGGTTGTAATCACCACCTACACTGCTAGATGCTAGCAACTAAATCCTAGACACTGGCCCTTTAATTCGCTTTTTTTCACCACACGTAGGGTTTAGCTTCAAACTCAAGTGTAAACCTACGTCACTGATTGGTTTGTGGACAACCTTGCCTGGAAGCCTGGAATTTGGCACGATGGACACTGTCATCTTGGTTTTGCAGAGCCAGAAATTACTGCATTTGGAGACACGAGAGCACTAGTGATGCAAGTAGGGTCATTTTCTCATTATCTTACATATTATCTGACTTATAACTGTGTTGACCATTAGACAGAGGGAGAGAGAGCAGGTTTAAGACACTTCTGCTTTGGCTTCACTTAACAGACCCAGAAGCTCTGTCCACTAACAGTCTAATCAACTGTTATCTACCATTGTCAGTCTTTGAACACATAATTAACTTTGACAAACATCTGGCTTTTTAGCTGCTAAATTCTCCATTACGTTCACCAGGTAGTTGCTAACTTCCATTTGGGATTTGGCAGGTGGTGTACAGTGTACAGGGTTTTTAGGGCTTTCTTGTTGAAATTAGCTGCCTGCTGTGGCTGGAAACAACACTAATAAGACCAGCAAAACTGAACAAAAACAGTAAAGCTGAGGCTTCATTTTTAAAGCAGCTTTAGCTGTAGAGCTGACAGGAACTACAGTGCTGGGTGGATAATGCTGGGGTCATCACTGCAGGCGACATCACGCTGCACCTTGTTATTAAAAAAATATTGATTTTAGTTGCTTAAAGTCTCTGCAGTGTCAAATATTCATGGTTAAATGAGCAATAATTGAATTTACGGTAAGGTGGAAAAACATCCTTATTAGTCAAGTTGGGCTTGATTTCATTAGATGTGATCGACAGTAGCGTCTCCATGGCAACATGATTCAGAGTTATTTTCTGATTGGTGCATGTAAATATGTCACCTATGCCAACTTCATACCGGGGGAAGAAGCTGATAGAGAAAATTGGTCATCCGAGCCTGAGAGCATTCTTACGATGAATGACAGGAATAATCAACACAGCAGCGCGCTGATCAATAACAGAATATTGTTTATCCACGTCTTTATTCTTGTCATCATACTGAGATTGGCAGATGCAGAAGCTCAATATTTTTTATGTTTGTTTTCCAGCGAATCTCCTGTAGACTAAACAGCGCTGAACAAACAGGAGGCGCTGTAATCTGATGGCTTTATAATTTCCTTTTACTTTATAATTGCAAATGAGCCAAAACTCAAACATTATTCAGCTGTCCTCTGTAATTAAAGCTGTATTCAGCCACAAATATGTTTTATGCCACTGCATGTTCTATGTGGAGAAATCACAATTAATGACCTTTATGGCTGACTTCACTTTGAGTTTATTTGTCCGCATCATATTTATTGAATGGGCGATTTAATGTTGTGCAATCTGGGAGTGACTCTGTCATAATCAGGCTGTTGATATTGGCAGCTGTTTGACCTTGAATAAACTGGAAAAAAACCCCTCTCCTTCAAGAGTGAAACCATCTGAAGTGTTGAGCTGTTCATGTTGGACTGTCAGCAAGTCCAGGCTCGACTGCACAGAGCGCCCTGGGCCAGGAGAGTGAGGAATGAGAGAGGCCGAAACGCAGGAACTCTGACGTCTAACAATAACATCCACATAAAAGACAGGCGATAAAAGAAATGTCACTCTTGTCAAACACGGAAGCCACTGAGGCGAAAGTAAACAGGAGTTTTCTTTCTTCCTTTTTCTTATTATCTTTATTATTATTACTCCACCGGGCGGTCAAGGTTCACTAACAGAGCACACTTAACCATGTATCCTGTCACACACCCTCCCACCGCACACACACACATAACTCTCTGTCTTTCTCCTAACACCAGTCCTGCTCTGTGTGCTCTGCTAATATTGACTCTCCTGACTAACACTGCCTCTATTGAGTCAAACACAGAACTGTTTGACTAGAATTAGAACATCATTGAGATAACAGCCGTGGACCTGTCCAGACTGGAGCTGTGGTGCTAATGTAAAGCAGAGAAGGAGAACCGCAGCTGATGATTGTCAGCGTGTGAGCCAAAGGTGCAGAGGCGGAGCTCGCAATCTGGTCCCTACACAAATGTTGTCTCACTCTGCAACTTTTATCACCGACGCACAATAACAGCCACTTGTGAAATGTCTTTCTTGTGAAATCACACACAGCGTTCTCGTTCCGTGTGTGTGTGTGTGTGTGGGTGTGTGTGTGGGTGTGTGTGTGTGTGTGTGTGTGGTGTTTCTATCATTAAGCTCATTGAGCCCTTGATGTTGTAAAGCTGGCTCGTCACTGGGGCCATTGTGTCATTTGTGCCTCTGTGACAAAAAACGAAGTGCCGTCAAACTTGTTGGCAGCGGGAATAAAAGCTTGCGTTGTGTGCCAAAGCACGTTTTTAATCTCAACGCAGGTATTAAATTCTTATCTTCGGTTACACATTGCAGCTATAATGTTAACAGCTCTATTCGACCATAAAACACACACACACAAAGAACACACACAGATAAGCAAACCTACTCGACGACTCAACGCTCGCAGGCCTACTCACTCACTTTATTGCTCTTTATCTCTCTGGCTCTTGCATACACATTTCACAGACTGTGTCCAAATTCTGAGCGCGTAATTTATGTACTATAGTGCCCTGAAAAATGTCCACGGTGGCATGAGAAAAAAAAAGTAGCGTCCCTGTCACCACTTTTCTGCTGACAATCCCACAATGCAATATGCTGCATTTTATAGATGCAAACACTGCAGTTTTGAGACTCAACACCTGTTAGTAATGATGCAAAATGACCATGATTGATACGTGTCCGAAATGTCAATTTACTGCTCACTAAAGCATAAACTATCGTGTCTAGGGACTATTGAATAAGTTAACAAGGAAAGATATTTCAGGCACAGCGTCACTCATTTTGTTAACTAGGCTCCACCCCTCTTAGTTACTGTTGCTATGGCTGTCAGGATCTCCATTCTCACAGGGCACATTTTTACAAAGATAACGGTGGCACATTTACGACTGAATTGTTAGTAATTTCAATTAATGAATTTTTGAAACAATGTTCTCACTGCGGGAGACGAAAGCAGCTTCTCATTCCTGGCTGGCGAGCATCCATTTTGCCATTTGAAAACACAGCTGTAATAAAATGATAAATAAAATACTTTTTTTTGTATTAAAGTGTAAAACCTTGCCAAATCCATTAAAAAGGCAGTTATCGTTAGCGTAAACTAGCATAGCATCCAGGACCGGCTTTCACACAGTGCAGAAATACTATCTATTGGATGTGGTGGTTGTTAACAGGTTGTTGTAAACTGTAAATCCATAAACTGATGCAGTTAGTTAATAATATGCTTACTGATCTGGAATCTAATGCTCAGTTACTGCTGCAGGGCAAGCTAGTTAGCCAGACATGCTAACAGCAACAGAAAAAATAGGTTAACTAATATGTTTTTGTTTTAGGCTTTGATTGTCCAAACATAAAAATATTAAATGTATAATACACATTTCAAGCATCTTCATCTCTTTCAACATCCCCAGGACAAATTCAAATCTGGCCATGCCTGGTGGACAATCACTGTACAGGGTTTTAAGAACGGACGCTTCTGCAATAAATGTGCACGAGGCTTCTGTAAATCATCATTCACTGTTTTTAATTGACACACCTTGTTGAGCCCAGTCATCTGGGTCAGGGGCAGGCCACGTTTGTCAAGCACATAAACGGGGAAGAGCCGAATAAAAGGCTGCAGCAGATGGCCGTGCAGCAATTTTTTCTGCTTATGTGGTTTCATTTTATCCCTACAGGCCTTCATGGTATTTTGAATTTCCCTGGGTTATGTACTCACTCAGTCATGTAAGGTAAATGAACCATCCATAATGTAAATGAGAATGAAAGAGAGATTGAGAGAGAGACAGGGATGCAAATGCAGTGGTGCCCCTGGTGTTGGGAGGGAAGAGAAAGAGATGTCAGCGTTTTCCCACATTTCACTTTCAAATGAGCCACAGCTGAGTGGAGAGTCAAACCTTCGCACTGCATATACCAAATAGTGCATTTACTTACTAAAAGAGTCAACGAAATATGAATTTTAAAAGTCAAAAGTGTCACAAATGTGGTTTGTTGTGTCATTTATATGCGCCTTGTTTTGGATTTGCATGTAAAAAGATGATTCAACAGTCCCTGCTCCGTCATTTACAGAGTTGCTGACTCGCTCTGACGGGGCTGGCAGGAGTTATGTGTGTTTGTGTTTATTGTGGTTAAACCTCCACACCCACTTCCCCTATACCCACTTAACGCACAAAGTCCCAAATGCACTGTTTTGCCATTTAGGAAACAGAAAGCACTTTTGTAAATAGTTAATAGCTTTCCAGGGACACAGGTTGTGTTTTGAGTGCAGAATAATCACTGCTGGAAATTCTTGTCTGCCTGTTCAAGTCACAACACAAGGTAACCGCATAACAGCGCTGCTGCTGTCTGCACTCCATCTCATTTCAATCAGTAATTACCCGGCATATTTGCACTTGGCACCGCGGAACATGATGCAAGTTATTTTGTGTCCTCGATGAGAAATATTTCCTGGCATTTCGCTGCTTCCAAAGTGTTGCAGCCAATTTGATATTAGATAAATATTTGAGCTGGCATGCAATGAAGCGTATGTCAGATGAGCAAAAAGCACTGGCACTATGGATGCGTTTAGCTGCTCAAAGGGAAGAAAAAGACAAGGGAGAGGCCTTGTCTGTTCTCCATTAGAGTCCACTCAGTTCTTCTACAAACAGAGAGGATGCTAGCCAAACAAGCTTATTCAAGGGGGTTCTGTGTGGACCGTGTTAGCTCAGCAAATCCAGCTTCACAAACACGCTTCAAAGAATCCTGCTATCTCCGCAGAGCCTTTGATGTGGGTATTGATCATGTAGCGGTCTGTGAGAAAGAGGGATGCAGTGGAGGTTTTAGTATTGTGTTCTGGCTCAGATAGAATAGATAATAGCAAAAACACGCACTCCCATCGTGCCGTGCTGTGCTTCAGTTATGACAGCTGCACAACCATTTTCTGGCGCTGAGGTAGATGCGATTAGGAGTAAAGAGACGAGGGAAGAGCAAATCAGATCACGTGCCCCGAGGACAGGTCATAGCGCATTATATTTACCACAGCGGAGGAGCCCGAGCAGAATCCTAAATGAAGTCAAAACGCAGAGTTGACAGAGGAGAGCGCCACGCATTTAGGTGACATTATAAACAGTCTGAGACTTGTCCGCCCACTTCTAAACGTATTAATACATTTCATAAGGTCACCTCATTCTCAGGAGGAAAACATGCAGAACAAAAACACATTTTTTTTTTTTGATAGTTTCTGGTGTCGCACTACACTGGCAAGAAAAGCAAAGCAAACAAACAAAGCCAACACTTCCAGAATCACACAGTCACGCTGTATGCTATAGAAAGACAAACAAAGTCTGTTCTTCTTAGCATGGTAAAACAACCACCCACAGCCCTGCTCCTGTCTCACACTGAGACCATTAGTCACAATGATTTCTCTGCCAGCTGTCCTGGTGTTTGCTTAAGCTAGCCTCGCAGGCAGGTTGAGCCTCATTTGAATTCTCACTTCAGTTTATTAGGTATGCGCTGGATCATTAGTATCCAGTAAGGCAGATGCAGATGTGTTCCTCAGGTAATGTTCAAATGCAAACCTGAACGGCCATTAATCATGCGGATAAACGCACCATGAAAATAGCGTGCTCTGTGAATTATACGAACCCGCAGTCATCCTGTGGTTTTGCTTTTTGGAACAACTGTCCCATTCACCTTGTCAACAGCAGTCGCAGCCAGTGCTCTAATCTTATTTGTGCACATGGATGCTGTAATCTCAGCCTTTATGCTCATACCTGGCCCTGTGTGATAAAAGTTGCTGCTTTATTACTACTAGAACGAATAAACTTCACAATTCAGCCATATCAAATGAATTAAATAACGACTCCTTAATGCGCAATGTGTAATTGCCTCGCCATTTACAAAGTGCAGCGTGCAAGGTACTGGATAAGAGCAGCAGTGTGGCAGACTATTTTTAAGATAAACAGCTGATGTGTGCATTCAAAGAGGCTTTTGTGTTTGCTCTTGCGTGGGACTTTACATGCAGGGATCTGACTGAGCTTTATGCAGATATGAAAATCATGTGGCGCTATATCCCCCCCTCTTCCAAATGCCACCTATGATTGTTCACAGATAAGCTCCAGTGTGAGTAATTTGCATGAAAGCATTGGCAGGACAAATGTTTGAAATGCCGTTCTCCTTCTCTTTCTGTAGCAAACAAGGACACTGGTATCGGTTTAGTGGGTTAATATGAGGTGTTTTTAACACTCATCTTTGTACTTGCAGAACTGAAGCTAGAGGATTCATGCGACGTGAGAAACTTGAGTCAATCTCCACCACATCCAAATACCATTTAGTCATCGTACATCATCTTGCATTGTGCCATTGTTGGTACAATCATTTCTGGCATCTCCCCCTCCTTTCACTTCATCAGCAAACTGCTTCAAGCACTGCTTAAATAATCAGCCAACTGCACGCAAAGCCCGGTTACTCCGCTGCGTTAACTAGATGAGATCAACCACTTGTAAAAAAGCAGTCGGATTTTTCTGCGAGGGACACATTGTGGTTACAATGAAAGTGAGTCAACGGAAATCAGTCATGGCATACTGTCACCACAGCAAGGACACAGCCAGCTAAAAGTGCAGCCAAGCCACATATACTGGGCAAGGAGAATACACTCAACTGACAGCTGCAAGCACTTAGTCTGCTGCCAAGAACAAAGACAGGGAGGAAAAAACACTATTCAGCCCAATTTGGCTATAATGAGTCTACACAACAATGGCTTCCAATATTTTCGCTAGGAAATCAGTCACGTCTTGAATTACATTTGTCAGAGGTCAACTCTCTCAGTGTTGACATGTAACCACAACAACAAGCACAAGGAGAAATGGGTTCTTCATTACAACTTGAGGTGGAAACGATAGCGTGCACATCGGGCAATAAAACGGACAGTGACAGACCTAACATCTGTTCCAGTCCTCTCTGGAAAAAAAAGTCATCAACTGCATGAAGAAGGAGCCGCGAAGTGACATATCGGACTAAAAAAGCACAGAGCGGGAGGAAGAGGCAGCAGATGGGATGAGGTGTTCTGAACCACTTACCACATGTGCTTAAGGGTCAGAGCAATTCTCATTCAATGTGCTTCTAAACAGCTGAAAAACCAAACTTTACCTCAGGGAGTGCGAGTTTGTGACTCTTTGACCCATCTGCTCGTCACAGCCGCGGCAGCAGTGGAGAGCGTGGGAGCTTTTACCTTTTATTAACACCGAACACGGTGCCTCATGCCTCCACTGTGCATTTTAGTATGCATTAAAGCAGAGGAGCGTGAGGTGAGCAAGCAGTGAAGTGGGGCCCTGCGAAAAAAAAAAAGCCAGATGAGTCCCAAGAGGATAGGAGATGGGCTGAATGACAATTGACTGGCTGTCAACACTCATCTGCATCTGCATATCTTTCTGGCCTGACACACTTAGCTGGCAGGCAGCCACAGCCTTGACATATGAAGACGTAGTGTACAGACCCCTCTCAGTGCCTTTGATTTGCAAAGCTCTGCTCTCATGCAGTATTTACTTGTGTTTCCCACTAATTGACTTTCATTGTCAGAGATTGTTATCCTCGCCACGAAAAGAAAGGCAGAGGAACTAGTAATGGGTTCTGATTTAAAGGACAGCTGTGGTTGGGATTGAGGTACTTGCTTCGACATGCCCTTCAAATCAGCAACCATTCAGTTGTTATGATACAGCTTTGGGAGCAACCGAAACCGCCATCATTCCTCAGATGCCCCGTGCAGCCAAGTATAGAGTGCTACTGGATAGGGTTACACTTTCATCACACCTATTTAAACCCATGCCCACATTTCACAGCCTGATTCAGTACAGCGTGTTAATCGTGTAAGCAGAGAGAGGTCATGAACCTGCTGCTCAAGTCAAATTTACCAAATCAAAATAGCTACTGTAAAGCTGCTATAATCCTTATTTTATATTAAAGCAACATGATGTAAGATTCTGTGTTGGTGGGTTTGTTGTTTTGGAGGGTAATTTGTATATTACACCCCACTGAGTATGTGCATTTGTTATGATTGCATTACTTTTGATTAAAAACTAGCAAGTGCAACGACACAGCTCCAGTTCTGGCACAACACTGTCTCAGCTCTTTGTCAGCAACTAGCTCCATAAAATAGTTAATCCAGTTTCACAAAGAGCTGTCAGATAGTTGCTGGTGTGAAAAGTGTCATTTTTAGTGATGAACCTACAGCTTGACGGTGCTTTATAGCACCCTTTGTTTTGACTTTGGGCCCACAATTTTACTGTTTTGGTTCACTCATCATTCTCGTAGCACTGTTTTTAGCTGCAGCAGGCAGCTGTTCTCAGCAACAACAACAAAAATCTCTAAAAACACACTGTACTCCACCTTCTCAGCACCAAGCAGCAGACAGACATAGTTAGCAACTAACTAGTGTGGTGGAACATTTAACAGCTGAGGAGCCAGAACACTTCCCTGAGGGATAAGTGGAGAACACTGGGTTAACATTCAAGAAGACATGTGCTCGGCGTCTTGTGTAAATAAAAAGCTGTTTGCAAATAGGTTTGTCAAATCAGCCTAAAGGGTTTGGTTAAGGTTACTATGCCACTTTCGTTTGTTTTTTGCCCTCAAGTGCCCCAAAAATCTGTTGAAATTATATCAACAGGCTAGCTATTGTGCTATCAGTGAGTAAAATAACTGCTATCACAGTAGAAAAGCTAGTGTTAATCAGATATGGTTGATAAAATGATTATATGACAGGTATGACAGTGGACAGTGCTATTTTTGAACCACAGAATTATGAATGGCCTTCATCAGCATCATAGATTGGTGTGAAAATGATTTCATCCTGGCTGTGCCAAAAGGCAGCTTAAGACCGCTTTATCAGAGCCATTGAAGCAAAGAGTCAAAACATTGCAATTAGGCTTGCTCTTTTAAAATCTGAGATGGTCTAATTGACTGTGTATTCAAGTAGAACATCAGAATTCCCTGCGGCAAGTTTAATAACATCGATAACCATAATGCATAATCACAAGCTTGACGTGCAGAAACGCAGAATGATGTATTCTTACCATACAGTTGGATGAATGTTGTGTTTAAGACTTTGTTTTATGCTTAGTGTGGGTCTTTGCGTGCAGTTTTTCCTTTATTTTCCTCAAGTGTCTCTTTGAAACTGGTAATACTGATCAGGGGCTCAACAGGAGTTTCATAATAACATCTTTATAATGCTCACGCCACTTGGTTGTGGAGGGTTTTGCAGCAAGTAGCTGGGGGATAATAGTGTGGTGTAGCACATCAAACAGAGGCTGGTCAAAAAGCAAAGCACTCGATATCTCATAGGAGTGAATTTAATGGCCACTGGTTGCTCTTGGCTCTTGACCCTCTCCAAGAGGCTCCATGTTAGTCACTCTCCAGTGCTTTCCAATTGAAACCCAGCCAGACTGGTGCTAGATGAGATTTCAACTGTCCACTCAAAGCCTCGGATGACTGTACCACTAGCTTCAGCTGGTCATTAGACTGCTGATGCCCAGTTGATAAAAGACGGTGAAACTGGACACTGACATTTTGAAAAGTTTGAATTTTGCTGCAGTTTTCGAGCTGGAGGCTTTTCTCACACTCCTGACTGCTGGCAGTGGCTTGAAATGCATCATACATTGTTATTCAATCAATAATTTACAGTATACTTTGCCTTTTTATCATGGCCAAAAGCAGCAAAAGCACAAATACAGTGGTGGAAAGTAACCGCATACTTTTAGCCTGTGTGTCTCCATTTTAGGCTACTTTATGATTTTACTTCAGTACGTTTAAACTATTACATTTGACAGTGATAGTAGTAGCTACATAAAATATCACTGCTTTACATGCAAAACATATGATCCACATATAAATTAGGATGTATTGTTATAGATTGAAATATCCCAAGTTTAGAGAGTAGTTGAAATTATCTCCACCTAAACCAGCTTCAACAGTAAAATGCTGCTTTAACAAAAAATCTAATATAATGCAAGGGATATTTTGTTACCTAATGAGTACTTCGACTTGTAAAGGAGTATTTTTATGGTGTGATAAAAAAAAAGTAGGTTATGACTAAGTAGAGAACCAACCACACAAAAGTGAAGGCCAGGACACACTCCTGGGACTCAGCTGACTCAACCTGAAGGCAGCCAACCAGACTAAATTAATAAAGATTTATATACAAGGTGTCTTGTTTAACATAATGAATATCTAATCAAGTAAGAAAGCAATCTCTGCAAAGTAATTGAAAGCAGACTTTGTTTATATGACACAGAATATTGCTACACTCTTGGCACAGGATTGCCCAGAGCTCAAAGTCGACATTAAATCTGTTCTCAAGCATCGTTTTGAAATAAACGGGGAGTCTCAGCTTATTAGCCTATCAACAGTTCTGCTGACTGCTAAGGACTGTTAATCTGTCATTTTGAAGCAGCTGCAAAGATGTTAAAATGTATCACAGATGACACAGATCTGTGATTTCATTCGGTAACATTCATAAAGTTTGTATTTCATGCTTACAGAACAGAGTCTCCTCATGGTTGAGGCCTCAAGTAGAGCTGCAGTGCAACTGAACCTGCATGATTTACATTGTGCTGCTGTCCTGTGCTGCCATCTAGTGTTAACAAATGATCCTGGCGCTAGCTGATATGAACATTACGCATCGTATTTGTCTGTGTATATAAACACAACAAACTGGTGCTGCAAAGGAATTTTATTCCTGGGTTTACAGGAGAGCTCAGTATATTATTTAAATTCTACTTGAAGCTCAAAATACTTCAACAAACAACAGACAGAAACAGTATGTGGTGTACAAAAATCAATATTGTGACAGCTTCACAATATCTCCCTGTGCCACGTAACAAATGTGACTGTGGTATTATTACACACAAACGTGCAAAAAGAATCTTTTCATCTGCAGTAACTAAATATTAACCACAATCCTTACCTGAATTAAATAACACGTGTAGTATTTTAAGTATCTTACAAAGTAGCTTTGGAGATCCATGTATGGTGATCACTGGAGCAGCTGGTGTCTGCTTTTAGGTTTTCTGCGCCTAAAGAAAACAAAGTTAATAAAATATGTGTACTGTGAATAAATTCTCAAATGTGATCTATAAAAGATGACAGCTTACTTGGTGATCCCTTGATGCTCATGGCCAGGACCCATGTTTGATCCAGCCCTCATCTCCATCGCCACAGAGCACTGCGAACAAAAGACAAATATGGACCCAAATCTGCTGTCAAGTGTCGTAAATTTACAATCATCTGAACGATGCCAGCTGAGATGCATTAGCAACAGCACAGTTGCAGATAAACTCTGCAAACCCTGCATGGAGTCACCTGAAGTGGATTATGTACAGGAGATCAGATCTCCTACTGGTGTGTCTGGGGCATGTAGGTGGGAGTGAAACACGGAGTGCAGTGTGTAAGCGTGAGACAATATGCAGGTTACATTATCAAGGTATAAAAATGAACAGGAACAATTCCAAAAGAGACAATGCAACAATTTCAACCAACACTAAAGCGACTGCCACAAACATTAAACCGGACCGGAAACACGATTCCAAACTGAAGCAGTTGTTGGTCACTTGCGCCCCCTACCAGCCCATTAAGAGCAGTGAGGAGTTGTTCAATGTTGGTGTAAAACAGAGCAGTCAATAAAATATATATTTTTTTAAGTGTCAATCATTGCAACCATGAGACGTCCTTGAGAATACAGTCATACATGTGTACATAAGAAGCTCATGTTCGATTCATCTTTCGTCTGAGCAAAAATCAAAAACAAGCAATTTGATGACATCACTTTTTATACGACAAATGCTTCATTGATTAATGGAGAAAATAATCAGCGGATGCTGAAATAAGTGTTGTTGCGTATGAAATTATGACAAAGATTTTCCAACCACAAGAACAAAAATACATCCAGATGTGTTTTAGAGTGGCCACAAAGCTGCAAAGTCATATTCATTACTTGATCCTTCAGCTTTTGAGAGACACACATGCGGTGCTTAATCAATATCACTGTCCTACCCTTGTCTCCACGTCAGTCCGAGCTCCATCTGATTCATCTCCATTGGCAGGTTTGCTGTCTGAGGATTTTCTTTTACGTCTTCAGACACAAATGGAAATGGAAAAACATTGTTATAAAATTCAGACAGTATGCAGTTAATCGCTGGCTGCAGGCTGCTACCTTGGGACTGTGGTGAGCTCCTGCTTCAGTGTCTCAATGTCAGTGAACTGGACAGCCTGTCCTCCTCCTCTGGTTTTAATCACCTCACCCTGAAAAAAAAGGAAGTATGAGGGAATAACAATTCTCTAATCGGCCTCACTCATGTCATCTGAAATAGAAAGTTTTTTTGTAGAAATGTGGGAATGACATTCTAAACAAAGTCAAGTTTAGGAAATGGGATCAAACTTTTCATAGTTATCAGTGATCAGGCCCACCACAGCCATGTCAACAATGTGGATCTTTTTTTCTTTAGCTTCGCTATTGAATTCAGTAACTTCGATGTTTGCTTTGTACAGCAGCACGCTTTGTTAGTGTTCTTTAGCATATGAGGACACGCAGGAATTATCCAAGTCTTACACAGCCAGTCTTGCAGTGTAAATGTAGCTCTAGATGCAGACATTTTTAAGAATCTTGTCGAATATTCTGTTGTAGCGTACTTACCTTGATAAGTTTGGTCTCTATCTCACCATCAGACGCAACCTCCTGATGTGTTAACACATATCTGTCACACTTAGACAGAGCCTTCTCACTGGGCGCAGACACCTGGATGGCATTGGGGATGACTGGCTGCAAAACTGTTCCCAGGTCCATGCTGGAGGAGGGTTTGTGGTCCACCCACTTCTCCCCACCAGCAGAGTGAGAGCGACGGTGCAGCGGCCGCACTGGTGTAAGCGTCTACACAGCGGGGTGACAAGTGAGAAAAACATACACACATAAAATAAGGGCCGAGGATATCTATCTATAGCAAACATCTGCATGACACTTAAAGGCTAATCAGAGAGATCAGTTTTCTATGAACAACCTCATGCTGCTGCTTGTAGCTAACTCACTGACCCTGCAGCTTCTCTCAGCTAGGTCAAGATTGAATGGAGGGGAGTTGGCATCTTCTTCCTCTCTAGTGTGACACACAGCTCTCCTCCTGGCCCGTCTCGCTGAGAGGCCTGCTGGGGACTGGGTACTTGTGGGCGTACTTGGGAAAAAGTAACCCTGCCTTCTTTCCTGGGCCGCCCTCAACTCCCATGCTGAGATGCAGCTAGTCACAGACAAAGAGTTACTGGTGCTGGGGGTTGGGCAGGTGGGCCTTGGCTCCATTTCAGCCTCCTCAACTTGACTGGCCTTGACTGGATTCGACACTGGCCTCAGAGAATCAACTGGGCTCTGTGGAGCAAAGTGGAAAGAGTGCTCAATCACATATATGCATGGTCAGATACAGTTAGTACAAAGAAAGAATATGAGATTTAAATGGTACAGTAGCTGGTGGCACAAAAACAACAGCAGTAAATACAATACTACTGCAATTAATTCAACTTTTTGAGAATTATGTTAATTTTGTTGAGACTATCAAAGAGTGTTGTTATTTTTGCAGTTGCAACAATTAGACAATTCATCAATGGAAAGAAAATAAATCCTCTCTTACAATGAGTGATTGAAGTGATTAATCACTGGCATTTGTGCTCAGACATTTGATAGTTCCAGCTTTTAAACTCACATTTTTGTGTGTGGAGTGTTCGGATGCTTTTCACAGGTTTTCCATCTATTGTTCCACCTTCCAAAATGGGGTTATATTATACATACATTATATTAAGTTGAATATTTTGTGGTTTTGGACTGTTCTGGGCTGAGTTAAATTGTTATGGGCAGATCAAATGATTCATTAGAGATATACTATGCATATTAATCTACAAAAAAATAACTGTTATTTTGTTGGCTTCTGTATTTAAATGTGATTACAAAATAACACCTTGAAATATGTTTGTCTCAGGAAAATTCAGTTGATTTAATTTATTTAATTGGCATCAACTTTATTATTTGTGAATCATTCTCTGGTTTCAGCTTCTTTAATTTGAGGATTTGCTGCTTTTTTCAGTTTTAGATGATTGTAAGTTGACTATCTTTGAATATCATTTGGGTCAAGATGAGTTTGAAGATGACATCCTTGGAGATGCAATGGATATTTTTCATAATTTTCTGATATTTTATGCACTAAATATTTGTGTACTTATTTGTACTTAGTTGTGGCTCTATTCCAGAGACAACCACAAACGTTACCAGACAACTGGATCAACCTTTATGTGAGACATTCATCAAAAATGTAAAGCTAAGTTTCATGACAGTAGTTAAGTGCTGCAGGTCTAATGCACTGCATTACATTATCATGTACAGTAATTATATTAATGCATCTACAGCCATCACATTGGGATTAGTGATGTTAGTCCACTCAGGAAAGTGTTTAATTGTAGGGAGAAGAGCACAGTAGCTGTTAACTCTTAAGGGACAGAATTCTGTTAAACTCATGTCATCAGGTCATATCAGGAGTTCGGCAGGTGACATACAGGGAGGGGTGAAGGCGAAGGGAGATATTCCTCACTGGAAGGCTGTGTAGGCTGCACTTCATGTGGTGGAGAATCAGGATGATCTGGAGTCTTGCTGTCCATCACGATGGCTTTGAGTTGATTCAGCTTCTCCTCTTTTGTCAAGAGCTTGTTTTGCATCTCCAGCTGCATAGCATCAATGTGTTGATTCTGCAAAACAAGAGACATAACATCTGAGTGCAACATCACATCACATCAATATAAGTGATGACAGGTTAAATTAAAAAACTGGCTAATCAGGAGTTTGGCGAGTGACATACAGGGAGGGGTGAAGGCGAGGCTGATCTCTTTGCAGGGAGACGTTCCTCTCTGGACGGCTGCTTAGGTTGTGTCTGACGTGGTGGAGGATCAGGACGAGCTGGAGTCTCCATCACAATGGCCTTGAGTTGCTTCAGTTTCTCGTCTCTCGTCCAGAGCTTGCTTTCCATCTCCTGCTGCACCACATTAATGCGTCGGTCCTACATAGCAAGAGGCGTAATGTTTAAAATTCTTAAAATGATAAACAAACTAATTCAAGGTAGTAAACAGATTGTAATACATGAAAGGCAACTTAATTTAATTCTTCATCTGAGTAACTTACACATTCTTCTTCCCACTTGAGCTGGATGTCTGTGACCACACTGTGCATGCGCTGCTCCAGGCGTCTCTTGTCAGACAATTCCCTCTGCAGCCTCTGCTCTCTGGTCTCCAGCTCATGCTGCAACAAGCGCTTGTCGCCCTCATAGATTTCAGTCATTTTCTGCAGGATGTCAATCTGAAGCGGGATATTTAAGGAACTAAGGAACACATTAACCAGCAACCTCCAGGAGGTTTGAATGATTTTGTCTCTCACCTTTTGTTCTTGTGTCTTGGCTCTCTTCTCCAAGCGCTCGATCTGTGCCTTGTTGTTCTGGATGATAGTGTCTTTCTCTACCAGTTTGCTATCTTGTTCATAGATAATATTCTCAGTGGAAATTAAGTTGCTGTCCACTTCCTGAAGCATGGACTTCATCATGTTGGCTGATATAATATGAAAGAGAGAAAGAGAACATGTGAGCCAAGATAAAAAAAAAAAATCCAGCTTTTCAAGAAACTTAAACTGTCAAAGCCCAGATGTGAGTGTTAAGCTAGAATGTGAGCGGACACCTGCTTTGGTGTATTCGTCAATCATCATCTGCCTGATCCTGTGTCTGTTCTGCAGAGCTACAATCAGCCTGGGCAGGGTGACGTCATCATGAGGGTCAGTCAGCTCCGAGCAGGGTAGAGGTGGGATGTTGTGGAGCAGCTGGCCTAGAACAGATTCTAAGGAAAGGAAACAGAGTGAATTATCTTTACTGCTAAAAGCTCTTTGCACAGTAGACAGTATTCTAGTAAAGCGTCACAATTAACAACATAGTGCTATCAGCAGATTTGGCTACCGTGATCCTCCAGCTTGCGAGACAACTCCTCGTTAAATGCCTGGTTTCTATGGCGATGGCGTGGCGTGGACTCACGGATGGGGCTGTCCACTGATTGAGCCATGTGCACCTCATGGGTCATCTCTGCAAACAGCACATTTGTGTTTATTACCACAGGTGTGGAGATGTTTCCCTGGGTTTAAATGTTTACTTTGAATCGTTGACATGTTCGTTCATGTAGCATGCGCATTCGTCCACGGTTAGGATGGTCAGATCAGGAGATTTTAAAACCAAATAAATTCTGGTTCTTGACACGGTTCTGTTCAGGATTTAACAACAGTCAACAATGAGTAATCTTCATAAACTGTCTGTAGCTGATCGGCCTACGTGGTAGGTGGTACGTGGTATAAAATGTTTGAGAAACACTAAATTACACAATTAGACCTAAATCACAGTATGAATTATGAATTAATATTTCAAGTTTAGATGCATTAAATTACATTAACAGGTAATACTGTAGTGTTACCATAGCAACCACGCCAGCTATACTCATAGGCAAAGCGACAAGGCTACAAACTGTCATTACACTGTAAAACAGAAGTATCTATTTTAAAAGAAACACAAAAAGAAAGTTCTCCACATCCATTCATCCCTATCTGTGCTGACAATTAGCATATTATAACTAACACATCATCACATTAGTTAGCATACGGGTGCTGGCTAGGTGGCTAACTGAGCACTCTAACGTTATACGACTATTTTCTCTCATTAAGAACTGGACAGGAATTACACAGAATGATTTGGACAGTATATAAGACAAGATGCAACGATTACATCACGCTCAAACCACAAATCACAACTTTTAAACGCATTAATCAGGAGAGGTCGACTCCACAAAACCTACCTGATGTCAGTTGGAAAAGAACTGGACTCCTGCGCGCGCGTACACACACACTTGGGCGCGACGCACGTGCTGAACTCGTTGTAGTTAGCTAGCTAGCCCAGTAGAGCTAATGCTAGATAATAATGGCTAACTTCTGCACTGGGTTGGACCAGCTATGTGCTTTTTCTTAAGCTAGAGTGTAAAATAATCACTACTAGTTACTTTCTAATTAAAACAGCTACTAAAATTACTTGCACCATCATTACTAACTAGTTTAAGGTTGTAAAGTCCGAACTAAGGCAAATATGACCAAAGATGGCACTATTAGCATCCACACACCTATACCTACAGGTTACATAAATATAGGATCTACAGACTGTCTGCATTACATGAACTCACACCCTTTACCTTTAATTTAACTGTTGGACCTTTTTTGCTTAATATTTTTTTAGATACGTTTTAAATATTCTGCATGTTTCTGTGAACCTTTGAACATTACCCGGTGAATACTTGCACAACTGTACAGCTCTTTTTATTATAAAACATTTTTTTTCCTTGGTAACATACTTGGTAATAAACCTGATTCTGATCCTGTGATTATATATCACAGTTTCATTGTCAGAGTTTGTATGCACATTAGTAATAAAGGTTGCTTATTTGTTTTAAAGTAACTGCATAGATGTTAAAATGTAGTACAGATGACATCAATCTGTTTCTCTGCAGTGACTTTCATAAAGTTAGTATTTCTTGTTGTATTAACCTGCATACAGAACAATATCTTCTCCATAGCTGAAGCCTCAAGTATACCTGCAGGCCAACTGAACCTGTATGATTTATATTGTACTGCTGTCCTGTGCTGCGAGTGTTCAGAAACTCTTACTGCTAGTTTCTGGAGCATGTTAAAAGCCAAGTTTCCATTGTAACTGTCTGGGGAAAGAAAAACACAACAAACTGGTGCTGCAAAGGAATTTTATTCCTGAGTTTACAGTGAAAGCAGTTTTATCAGTGTCAGAAAAGAGAATTTTATATATAGAGAGAGAAAATTCAACTTGATTATTCAAATTCTACTTGAAGCTCATAATTCAACAAAAACAACAGACAGAAACAGTATGTGGTGTACAAAAATCAATATTGTGGCAGTTTCACAATATCTCCTCATGTGCCAAGTAACCAATGTGACTGTAGTATTATTACACACAAATGTGCAAAGACTCTTTTCAGCAGCAGGGCCACAGTAACTAAATGTTTGCCACCATCCTTGTCTGAATCAAATAACACTTGTTTTCTGATGGTTCAAATACAAAATATAAAATATTTTACATAGTAGCTTTGGTGACACATGTAGACACATGTTTGCATATATAAAAGCATGGAAAATGTTTAAATATTATCACTAGAGCTAAATATAAAAAAGTTCAGGCTATTGCACAACAGCCAGATGAGGACAGAGGGAAGTGATCACTGGAGTAACTGGCGGCCTCTTTTAGGGTTTTCTGCGCCTGTAAAAGTGAACAAAGTTAAATCAAATACCGTGAACAATACTGTGGAAATTCTCAAACGTGATCTACAAATAATGACAGCTTACTTGTTGATCCCTTGATGCTCGTAGCCAGGACCCATGTTTGATCCAGCCCTCATCTCAACAGCCACAGAGCACTGCAAACAAAAGACAAATCAGGATCCAAATGAAGTGTCTGTAAATTTACATTCATCTGAATGATGCCAACTGAGACGCATTAGTAACAGCACAACGAAGATAAACAATTTGTTCCTATATGTTAAATATTGGCTATGCCTGCAATTATTATATGATGTCAAGAGTAATACTGAGGTGGATTATGTACATAAATGCACACAGATATCTAATTAGGTACATCGCTACTGTAACCCAATGTTGAAACTGTATTGGGATGTACTGATTTAACTCTATCTGTAGTTAGATGCAGATTTTAGCGGGGAAAGATTAAACCAATGCCGATATGGTACAGTGAATTTCTAAGATTATATTCTTACATATCCTTTCTAAACTGAGACACACACACAGAAGGAGTTTACTGGAGATTAATCAGTATCATTGTCATACCCTTGTCTCCACATCAGTCCAAGCTCCATCTGTTCCATCTCCACTGGCAGGTTTGCCTTCTGAAGATTTTCTTTTGCGGCTTGATACACAAATGGAAACAGAAAAACGTTAAAATATCATTAGAAAAATCAAGCCAGTATGCAGTTAATCACTGGCTTCAGGCTGCTACCTTGGGACTGTGGTGAGCTCCTGCTTCAGTGTCTCGATGTCAGTGAACTGGACAGCCTGTCCTCCTCCTCTGGTTTTAATCACCTCACCCTGAAAAACAAAGTAGTATGAGGGAATAACATTTCTCTAATATGAAATGTTACTTTTCAGTTGAAATATGATTTTTTTTTTTGTGGAAACTTAAAACATAGCGAGTTAACAAGTGTAACACATGGTAAAAGGAAAGTAGACAAATGACACGTTCTAACCAAACTGTGGGTCCAGTTCAAGAAAATATTTGGGATCAAACTTTTTCCTCCTAGCCCCATTGCTTTTAATAAGCTGGTTATCCCATCCAAGGAACACACAACACATCACGACTGGCAAAGAAAAGGCAGAAAATGCTTCAAAGACTTGTGTGGGAGGTCCAAATGCCTCCTCCTTCAGATAGTTACAGAGCAGACACTTTGTGGAGTCTCAAATATCTTGCTTTCCCTGACACCAACTTTATTGGTTAGATATTCAATCCATTAACCAAAGGATCAGTAGCATTTATCCAAGACTTAATATCAGGCCTGAAATGTGCCATCAATCTAAGTCAACCTAAGCTGTGATAGATGCAATGTTGCTAATGTTTCAAGCATGAGATTGTCACAGCTGTACAGATTGCTCTTACAATTAGTTAAAATACAAAATATCCTGTTGCAGCTTACTTACCTTGATAAGTTTGGTCTGTATCTCACCATCAGAGGCAACCTCCTGATGTGTTAACACATATCTGTCACACTTAGACAGAGCCTTTTCACTGGGCGCAGACACCTGGATGGCATTGGGGATGACCGGCTGCAAAACTGTTCCCAGGTCCATGCTGGAGGAGGGTTTGTGGTCCACCCACTTCTCCCCACCAGCAGAGCGGGAGCGACGGTGCAGCGGCCGCACTGGCGTCGCTGTCTACAGAGCGGGGTGACAATTGTAAAAGAAACACATTAATCTGGAACTGGTAAATGGCTGCAGATATCTCCAGTTGTAGGACCACAAATTCAGGTAAATCTGTGTCCAATATTCTCCCTGATTAGTGGAGGGAATAATATCTGCTTAGTCTAATCAGAGTTTTCATTATACAACGATATGCTGCTGCCTGTAGCTAACTCACTGACCCTGATGCTTCTCTCAATTAGGTCAAGATTAAATGTAGGGCAGTTGGCGTCTTCTTCCACTCTAGTCTGACACACAGCTCTCCTCCTGGCTCGCTGAGAGGACTGGGCTCTTGTTGGCTTATAAGGGAGGGGAATGGTAACCATGCCTGCTGTCCTGGTCTCATGCAGAAATGCAACTGGTCACAGATAACAAGCTATTGGTGCTGGGGATTGGGCAGGTGGGCCTTGGTTTCATCAACTCAAGTGACACTGACTAGCCCTGGCTCTGGCTTGAGAGAATGGAGAGCCTGCACAATTACAAACATGCACAGTTAGTACAAAGAAATGATATCTTGTGTTATTGCGTTAACAGTTAGGTTATTTAGTGTGAACATGTTAATTCTATAGCTGCACCAATTAGACAATTGATCAATTAGTTGATCAACAGAACAAAATAAATCACTGCTTATTAAGAGAAATGACTCATTGAGGTTATTGTTCAAGTAAAGATGCCAAACGTGACATTATCTGAAGGGATCTGAAGAACTCCACTGAAAGCAGAAATTATGTGATTGGAATTAACTGCCAAATTTGAATATTTGTAAATCATTTTCACAACGGTAGTCAAGAGCTGCAGGACTAATGCACTGTACTACATTATACAATACAAGTCATCATCTCGCATGTGCTGTAGATGTGCTTTGTCAACGCAACATACAGGCATAGGTGAGGGCGAGGCCGATCTCTTTGCAGGGAGACGTTCCTCTCTGGACGGCCTCTTGGGTTGCGTCTGACGTGGTGGAGGCTCAGGACGACCTGGTGTCTTGCTTTCTGTCACGATGGCCTTGAGTTGCTTCAGCTTCTCGTCTTTCACCCAGAGCTTGTTTTGCATCTCCAGCTGCATCGCATTGACGCGTCGGTCCTGTGTAGCAAGAGGCAGAATGTTTGAGTGAAACACCACTGCTAAAATGACAAACACAATACAGAGCTTTAAAGAGACTATAGCACATAAGGCTACTTAATTAAATTCAACAACTGTATTATGAGAAGAGCAATCTTCGAAATGACCGTCTATTTTCTAACTCTCTTGCTCTCGGGGTGATAGCCAGTGTTTCTGGGTTCGGCCAATACATTCCACCTCTTTTGGCCTCCACACAGACTATTTCCGCCAAATCCCACTAATGTGATTCCTGCTCGGACTACAAATGAAACCAAAATGGTTTCAGTGCCAAAATCTCCCTCGCCTACAGATTCTACATTCATGTGCAAATATCAGTTTAGTTTATAAGAGATTTAAGAAAAGTAACTTACACATTCTTTCTCCCACTTGTGCTGGGTGTCAGTAACCACGCCGTGCATGCGCTGCTCCAGGCGTCTCTTGTCAGACAGCTCCCTCTGCAGCCTCTGCTCTCTGGTCTCCAGCTCATGCCGCAGCGAACGCTTGTCGTCCTCGTAGATTTTTGTTGTTTTCTGCAGGATGTCAATCTGGAACAGAACCATGTGGAACATTTAACATGGAGAAAAACATATACTATATATACACACACATTTAATTCTGGGATTCCAGTAGAGTAGCTTTGCATAATTCAGTTATTCACAGCAAAATTGTTCTTTATCTAATAACCAGCTAATGTCAGCGACACTTTGCAGCAGTTAGCTGTAATTAGTGGCTACTTTTTCACAGCTATTTGTCCAGGAAACTCTTGAGAGTTGAGGCACAGCCAGACAAAATGGTGAAACAAATATATATTTAGATATATTTGCATATGGGCTTCATGACATCCAACACTTGTCTTGTAGCTTGCTATTTCACTGATGAAATAACTGCTGGGTGTTGTGTTGCACCAAGACTTGCTTCATTTCACTTTCTACAGTATAGGACCTTGAAGGAACTGATCAACACATGTACAAACCAACAATCCAGGAGGTTTGAATGATTTTGTCTCTCACCTTGTGTTCCTGCATCTTGGCTTTCTTCTCCAAGCGCTCGAGCTCGGTTTTGTTGTTCTGGATGATTCTGTCCTTTTCTAAGAGTTTGCCGTTTTGTTCATGGATAATATTCTCATTGGACATGTGGTTGCTGTCCAGTTGCTGAAGCATGGACTTCATCATGTTGGCTGATATAATAACATGAAACAAGAGAACACGTGAGCCAAGATTGGAAATACAACCATGGTAATCTGAACCGTTAAAGCCCAGATGTGACTGTTAAGCTAGAATGTGAGCGGGCACCTGCTTTGGTGTACTCGTCAATCATCATCTGCCTGATCCTGTGTCTGTTCTGCAGAGCTTCAATCAGCCTGGGCAGGGTGATGTCATCATGAGGGTCAGTCAGCTCAGAGCAGGGCAGAGGTGGGAGGTTGTGCAGCAGGTGGTTTATAACAGAGGACGTGTCTAGGGAAACAGCAAATTATCTTGACTGCTAAAAGCTTTTTTCTGTTTTTAGAAGTGCACATAATATTCCACATATTACACATGTACAAATACAGTATTGGCCCAAATACCTAGTTCATAGCTTACCTCTGTCTATTGGACCGCCTCGCTCCTCCAGCTTGCGGGACAGTTCCTCTTTAAATGCCTGGTTTCTATGGCGACGGCCCGGGGTGAAGCCACAGATAGGCCTGTCCACAGGCCGAGCCACTTCCACCTCCTGCGTCATCTCCGCAAACCGCATCACCAGCTGGACAAACAGTACATTTTGTCTGTCAGGCAAAAAGTGGCTTGCACGTTTACTCAAAGTAAAGTAGACAGGTCAAGTGCAGGGTGAACATACCAAGGTTTCTTCGTAGTCGTCGGCTTTAGGGTTGACACAAACAACCATTCTGACTTTGCCCTCTCCGTCAAAGTAGTTCTTGAACAAATGGGTTACTTTCGAGTCTCTGTAGGGGACCATCTATCGGAGAAAAATGACATTACCTACATAGTTCATCAGCAAATATAATAGCAACAGCAAATATAATAGAGTGTTCAGCTTTTGACGTTCATACCTTGTTTGTGCCGCACATCTGGTTTTCTCGAAGTATCTCAATGCATGTCCGTAGATTCAGCAAAGACTGATTAATGTTACCTGCAAGGTAAGAATGTTGTTTAATCTTACATGAACTTCAACTGCCAATAAAACCAAATTTTTGACATTTAATGGTAACAAACCTGCTTCACGTATCCGGGTGCCTTCTGCTCCGGTTCTACCGGTGCGCTCGCTTCCTGCCAAGTCTACCAGGCACAGCTGACTAACAGTCACCTGGTTTTTATCCTGAGACACAAGATTGGAAAACACTTCAATATCAAAACTGGTGATAATATTTCTGCAGGACCAGACATTTAGTTTCAGTTTCAACGTACCTGGAGAATGTTGTCACCATCTGCATCAAGAGGTGCCTGAGCCAGTTTAATAATGAGCACACTGTGGGAGCGACTGGACTCTCTGTTCAGGCGGGTGTTCGCAACCTTCCTCCTCTTCTGACCTGGAGCAACATAGTAGAGGCACCTCTTTACAAACATGTTTACTCACAGATAATGTCTTAATATGCAATTTCAACTACTCTAAACTATTGTAGAAAAACTCCAATAGAGTCATTTAATTCCTGCAAGACCTGCTCAGAGAGAAGATTAACAGAGGTCATTTCCTGGCCAGAGCTGCCCCGGAGGACAGCAGTGCCAGGTCAGTCACATCTACAATCATCAGTGCAGTATTTTTCCCTTATTGCCTAAATTTGACTATTTGGTTTCTAAGTATAGCTCTCACCTTTCCAGAACACTTGAAATGCCTCCTCAGCAGACTTGACTTCGACCTCCATACATCCAGCCACATACATGTTGTGGTTCTGATCCTCTCTGAGGATTTTTGACTGAGGTGGTCTACATTGAAAAAAATTAAAGTGTTAGTAAAGAAGAAAACATGGAATTGCACTTTCCATGCAACAGGAGTGGAGAATCCAACATTTGTATTCGTGTTGCTTGATTCCAGCCACGGAAAATAATCAAACGGTGACAATCATGAAGCGCCATCCAAAGCAACAGACAGAAGGTTTGGGGACATTCAGGGGATTTGCCATAACAAAGACTACAAAGCAGCAGCGGGGTGATGGTTATGGTTTTTCGGACTACAGGAACACTTGTCAACACTGGAGCCAGCACTGGTGTAGCATGTTATCAGTGACCCTTTCAATCAGCCTTTGTTGGTTGAAGTTGAATAATGAACCTCAGCACTTCCTGGGTTCTGATGAAATCAGTACAAAAGTTTGGCATTGAATGATTGCTCAGATTCATACTTTTGACTTAAGTTGTAATTTTGCCATCTTGACTACATTTTATTCAGACAAAGTTCTTGTACAACTGCTTGTGTTTTCGAACTTTGGCTTTAGATTACATTAAAAAATAATAAATCCAATAGATGATAATGTTTTGGTATCAAAACTGAAACTCACCATCACTTGTACACAAAGAATTCAAATGATAGCTAGTCCTACTTGTGGGTAACTTAGTTGTTCCACCTCCAGCATACATTTTTTTGTAAGTTTGAAAATGTCACCAGTGTTGACAAGATTCCGAATACAATCTAGACTACACATTTATGTGTAAGAGGGAAAATTCATCTTGATCAGGCAACTAGTCTGATGTCTGATGTATGAGTATGCACTGGTCACATACATGAACTCAGTGTTCTGGCGCACAGGTGTGCCTCCACCATTCCACCTAGTAAAAAGAAAAGACAATAATTTTGTCTTCCGGCTACTCTGACATCAAATAATCACCTCTAAAATCCACTACACTTCTAAATATAACATTTGTAATGTTTGACTACTCTAAAATAATTAAAACATATCTTAAAATACACACTTCTATATATGTATTGTGTTCTTTTCACTTTACTTTTCCTGAACTCACTTTGGTTTGATTGCATCCTCCTGAGTTTCCTCCAGGAGATCATAGATGTAGTTGTTATAGATTTCTATGTAGGAGACGAAGATGCTGTAGCTGGAGTCCTCGTCCACACCATCTGCTTTATAAGCCTCCTCCGGCTTAATCATGTCTGCAATTTCAGGATCCAGCTTTTGTCTGAAATCAGATAAGTGACTTTCATGTTACACCTGTTACACTGTAGCAGAACGCTGGTATTTCACAGGATTTAGACTTACCTGGCTGTAGTTGTTTTAGGAGCAGGCAAATTGTTTTCTCGCCTCTGGCGCTCCAATAAAGCATCAACTTCATTCTGGACCTCCATACCATTTTTGTCATCTGTCTTGAAAACCTGGGGAAACAGTGAGAAATTAAATTAATAATTGCACAATTTAACAAAGAATTATTTGAGTACAAGAGATGATCAATGCTATTCTTGAACAGTCTCTCTCTTACATATCGTTTGGCCTGGTAGGGTCCTATACTGTTGAAGATCATATCAAGTGAGCGAGGCAGAAGTCCACCCAGGCCTGGGGAGCCAGTCATGGTGAAGGTCTTTCCACTCCCTGTGACCCCGTACGTAAAGAGCAGACCTGCAATGAGAGAGAGAGGAGAGAATCAACCTCCAATATTAACCTCAAAGCTAAACAGCTCTCAGCTCCTGAACAAGATTAAGTAAACCATATCAGGCTATAGTTTAATTGTTATTGTCACCATTTTTTCCATGTATGAGGTCATCCACAAGAGGTTTGGCCACATGTTCAAATAGGTCCATCTGAGATACTGAAACTCCAAATACTTTTTTGAAGGAATACTGTGTCTGAAAAGCAAAATGGGGAAATACATTAAAAAATATAACAAACCGCATGTAAACACTAAAATCAAGACGTTTTCATTTTGCTTCAATATTATCTGTCTTCCCAGACTTTGTGACACCACACCCATTGTTTCCCAGTCACAAGTAAGGTATTTCACTTTTACAAATAAGGGTCTGTTATGAGGTTTCCTCCCAGTTTGATATGCCTGGAATGCCTCCAAAGGGAGGCGTCCAAGATCCATCCCAAAACCACTTCAACTAGCTCATTTAAAAGCAAAGGAGGTTCTTCTGTTAACTCCTGTCTGAACTCAACAATGGTTGGATTGTAAAAACCATCTGGCATGTGAATACCTTGATATTCCTTAAGAAAGAGCTGGTGGATATGGACTTGGACTGCTGCTGTGACCTGGACTCTGATAAGTGTTAAAAATTGAATGGGTGTAAGGGTACAAAAGGCTGCATTGTTTCACAATCAGCTTGGCAATGGGCACTGTACTTTGGTAAAAACTTAACCAAGAGCGAGCAGGGTATTTATCATCTGCGAATTAATTTGGTACATTAATGGGTATTTATGGCAGCAGAATGGATGTGGAAGTGGCCCAAGATAAACATTGCATGTGTTTCCTTTTTATAGTTTCTGATGAATCTCTATGGCTAAGTTATATCAGGCTTTCAGGAACCGTTGTTGGCTTTTCACAGACTTGTTTACATTAAGAACAATGCAGAATATCGCCCGCCTTACCTTTTAAACCAGGCAGATAAGGCACATGACTATTGTGTGTCTAGCCTCTGCAGTTTCCCCCCTAAGTGCCCCTAACAGAGAGGAAAACATAAAACCAGGGTTCACTAAATGTCTTACCTCTTTGTATTCTCCATTTCGGTTTGTTTTGAAGCCTGCAGGGGCATGCAGCTGGATTGTGGAGCTGCTGATCACTTCAATGCAGCCTTCCGCGCCTTCCACACCGAGGGGTCTGACACGACAGTACACCTGAGTAAAAACACATCAGTCAGATGTGATCCACATAGACTGACGGTGTTTATTCACTTACTGCTGCTTTATCATTGTTAACTTGAGGGGAAAACGACTCAAATGGTAGCAAGCTTTACATTAACACTTACAACGTGCCAAATATTTGCATATCATATCTCAAAAGTAATGAATGCTACAGTTTGTGTTGTTTGCCAAGTCTGGAAAAACTCAGTGACACTCACCCCGACCGGTTCTTTTTGGTTGCTGGAAGGCGTTTTGGGAGGCCTGCGGGGCGTTTTACCCTTCCTGGAAACAATTCACAGTTTCTCAGCTCAGTACATTGTTAGCATTAGCACTAGCCTTTCATTATGATAAACAGAGGAGGTGCTAACGAAGCTACCGGCTAGACGGTTTATTAGCCCCGGGCTAACGTTACAGTTAGCCGTCCCTTGTTTGGATTTCGTGGACAAATAGCTGAGATAAACTGTAACATTTAGCGTTAGCACAATACGTGCAGCCTTAAACAAATACTAAAACATCTACTTACGCGTGTCTGTTCATGGTAACCGCTGAGTTTAGTTTCGATGTTGTTGATGCTACAATTTTGAACTTTCCCTCCGCCTCAGACCAGAGGACTTTTTCAAATAACGAGCCCAAAGCAGCCAATCAGAGGCTGGTCACGTGTTTCCGCCTACGCTTCCGAGCCTTTTATGGAAACTACAAATATGTAAATATCTCAACAGTCACCAGATAAACTGACACCAGAACAAACACAACAGACATAAAGATGAAAAATAAACCAAAATAATTCATGTCTTAACAACAAACTGAACTAAAACAACAAATAAAAACTAGTTTCAAGTTTATTTGACATATGCAGGTTAACACAGGGTCAACAATACAATGTAATGAACCATATAGGGCCATATAACATAGGCCACATTTATTATTATTATTATTAGTAGTAGTAGTAGTAGTAGTAGTAGTTTTAGTAGCTAGAGCTAGTATTTAAAAAGGTTAAATTATTTATTTTAATTAATTAATCAAGCAACTGTATTAATCATTAATGTAAGCATTTATATGTATTTAAGTTTGTTTTTCATAAATTAAGACCCTGGAAATGAACGCTGATCTGACGTCAGTTTGTAGTCCAGCCTAAACACCAAACATGGCGTCGAAGGAGGTTGTTGTTAAATACACACTGACACCTACCGGCCGTCATCTGCAACACACACAAGTTACAACACACTCACATTTGCAGCCATTAACACACTCACGTGTGCTTGGCGCTGTATTATATAAACACTGGAGTTCCTGCTCTGAAACTGCTGCATTAAACACTGAAAGTCTCCGGTAAGCGCTTTGTGTTAACTTCGGTGATGAAAGTGAAGTGTCGAGCGTCGTGTCGTGTAATAAGTCGTGTTTTTTAAGGGGGAGAAATGAAAAGGAAGCCGACGCAATTAGATGCAACTGGATCAAAGGGTAAAGGAAAGAAAAGGACCGGAGACGACTCTGCTCCAACTCTCTCCAAAAAACTACGAGACAGAATAGATGGAGAGACGTCTAAACAAGGTGTGCAGCCCTGACAGGACATCAGCAGCACGGTGACATCCTACATGAAATATTCACGTCGTAACAGTTGGTTTGTGTTTTGCAGGCCCTCCTCTTCAGTCTGCAGGGGTTCAGAAGAGAAGTGGGTATGGAAGCATCCTGCACTACATCTACAAGAGCACTCTGGGTCAAAGTCTTCACTCACAGATGAGACAGGTACAGGCTGTACAGAAGAACAGATACAGTAACCATAGTTACACAGCAGTTTAAAATGTATGTTGTATGCATCAATCTGAGTGAGTCAGTGTTTGTAAAAAAAAAAAAATGAATATATCAGTTAGACATTTAAGCATTGTTGTCTCATTCAGTGCCTGCAGGAACCTTTTGTTCGCTCACTGTCGTCCTATCATTACCACGGTGCCACCAGCCCCTTCGACCGCAGGATCACCTGCCTGGAGTGGCATCCCACACACCCCACCACACTGGCTGTGGGGTCCAAAGGGGGGGACTTATATCTGTGGGACTTTAAGGCACCTGCGAAGAAAACTTTCATTCAAGGGGTGAGTTCCTGCACAATGGTGCAGCACGAGGTGTTCAACAAATGCTTTTAGAGGCCAGGGACAGCTGCTTTTACTGCAAGTTAGATTGTCTTGATTTCTAAATTATGACACTGTTACTGGTTCTGTGCTTAGATGGGGCCTGGAGACTCAGTTACAGACATGAAGTTTAACCAGTTAAATCCCACTCAGCTGTTCACCTCGTCTATGGGAGGTACGACAGCTCTTCGAGATTTCACTGGGACAACTCTAACGGTGTTTGCCAGCACAGACACTCTGAAGTAAGACTTAAGCCCCCTTGTTTTCTGTAAGATACGGTCAAAAAGGGTTGTAGTGAGTCAGTCTAGCATCAGTCTTCTTACCAAGTGGCACTCATTGGATAAATGCTTCACATTTGTGTGGCAGTGAAGCGCTAAACCTGCCCTGTGATAAGCCTGCATTTGTGTTTGTGTGCACAGAACGGAGCAGGAGACTTTATCGGAGGGATAAAGTTTTGCCCGAAGGACATTTCCAAAGTTTATGTGGCTTCTGGTGAGGGCACGTTGACCGTGCAGAGCTTTGAGGGCTGCACGCCCACCCTTCTGTCCAGAACTCAGGAGTGTGGGCACGATCACCACAATGTTTGGTGAGAAAACCACAAAGAAGACTGATGCTGTGATCTTAATGTTATGCTAAAGTTTAAACATTTTTCACCTGCTATGTCCACTAAATTCACTTTTGCTTCTTACAGTTACTGGTACTGCTGTGTAGACGTGTCAGTAAGCAGACAGATGCTTGTGACAGGAGACAATATGGGACAGGTCGTTCTCCTGGGTTTAGATGGCCAAAAGGTGTGTGTCCAAGTTGATTATTTTAGCACACAGTGTTAGACACTAAAAAGAGTTAGTATTATCAGATTTAACATGTTTAAAATAGCTTTCTTCTGTTTTGATGTTGTAGATTTTTAGTGAGAAGTTGCACAAAGCCAAAGTGACCCATGCAGAGTTCAACTCCCATTGTGATTGGTTGCTGGCAACGGCCTCGGTTGACCACACGGTGAAACTTTGGGACCTGAGAAACATCAAAGACAAGAAGAGCTTCCTCCATGAACTGCCTCATGAGAGAGCTGTCAACTCAGGTAACACTCCATCCAGAAAAGGGATAGATAATGACTGTATGTATGAATTATCAGGTACAAGTGTCATTTCTTTGTCTTTCCATTTACTCCAAGTCTGTCTGTTCTTAATTTGTTTTTGATCTTTGTCACAGCCTATTTCAATCCAATGGACTGCTCCAAGTTGCTCACTACAGATCAGTACGACGAGATCCGGGTCTACTCGTCCTCTGATTGGTCGAAGCCTCAACACATCATCCAGCATCCTCACAGGCAGTTTCAGCATCTCACACCCATTAAGGTCTGTTTCTTCTTGACATGTTTTTATCTCTCTGCAACTTATGTAGAAATGTACCAAGAAAAGTATGTAGAAAAGTCGCACAAACGATTCCCAAAGATAATTTTTATTTTGTTGAGTATGCAGAGATGCCTGGTAAAAATCAAATTATAATCTGTACATGGTTTGACAGCAACAGCCAAATGCATGTGAGGCTGATGCATCAGTATTAAAATGCGTAGAAAGAATCTGTTGGAGAAATATTAGTTGTTGTTCATGTTTATGTGATTTGTAGGTAATGGACCAGGTGGTGTCTGAATGGAGCAACATTTTGTCATTAGTCTGTGCTTGGTCAGTGTGTAACAAACTATTGTTGTTATTTCTCTGTAGGCCACGTGGCACCCCGTCTATGACCTGATTGTGGCGGGTCGCTACCCTGATAGCCGGGTTTGCCCGGGAGATCAGAGGACGATCGATATCTTCGATTCCAACACAGCAGAGCTCGTGTGTCAGCTGCAAGATCCCTCTGTCCCAGGGATCAAATCTGTGAGTCGGTTTAAAATAAAACACCAGAAACTGAAAGGCACAAAGCTGTAGTTGTTAACACATAGCAACATTTATTTACAGGTCAACAAATTCAGCCCAATGGGCGATGTGATTGGATCTGGAATGGGTGAGTTCTTCAAAAGAACATCATTGGTCGATCTTGGTTCAAACCAGCTCTCTGAGAGGAGGTCAAGTTATGCCACTAAAGCTGCTTAATGTTCCCTCGCAGGCATGACAGTGCTGGTCTGGAATAGAAGTGAGTCACTGATCAACAATCAAAACAAAGAGGAGGAAACCTCAGCCTTAGTGGAAAATTTAAGAGGCCAAAGGAGGAGTCAGCAGCGCTCCAGCAGGGACAGGAGAGGTCCTGCTGCTGTGGATGCAAAGCTTAAGAAGAAACTGGCTTCTCTGGAAGAAACAAAGACCAAAACCAAGACCAAAGCTGGATGTACTAAACAAAAACAAGCACAGATGAGGAAGAAGTAAACTGTGTAATAGTGAGGATCTTGAAAATCTATGTATATATTTCTTTTTTTACTGTTCGTTTTGTCAAAAACTTCAGGGATTGTTTGAATGTTTCAGAAATACTTTTATAAATCAGCTTAAGACTGAAACTTTTGTACGTTCTCACAGATGTTTTTCTGCTGTGCTATAATAAAAAATATCTTTTTTGTGTAATTTCTTAGACGATTAAGTCTTTATTTTACAAATCTTTGACCACATATCTTATCACGAGTAAACACCAGGCAGGTGATTTATTGCGTACACCTTTAACTCATACAGAGTGTCAGAATGTGTATCATGCATAATTAAAGAGATAACTTCCACGTAGTTCATGGACCGTGACATTTGCCAGCTGGAGGAGCACTTCACCCCACGCCTCCTGCTCCTCTTCTATCTCCTGATGATGGGCTTGGTGGGCAGAGTACACCATGCTCAGGAGAAGACTCTCAAACTGAGACAGGGTCATCGGCCTCCTCCTCCTCCTGTCCTGCAGTGAAGTAACCATTTGCGTCATGGAGCTCTTACTTCTGGGGATGTTGTCATTGATCTGAGACAAGAAAGCCCGCCCAGACCTCATTGACGCCAGCTCCTTGTCGAGCAGGATGATGTTGTTGTCCTGGTCCATCTCTATCCCGCCCAGCAAGAACTGAAAACAGGATAGAAAAGAAAAATATCCGTCACAAACTCAAGATATTTAATTTATCTGCAGAAAGACTTCTGTTAACTCTAAAATAAATAAAGCACCTCAAACATCAGGTCTGCATCTGCAACTCCTGAGCCAGGTTTTTGAGTTGGATGTCTGCCTGCAGCCACATCTAAAGTACAAAGTATTAAAGTTTAACTGCAATACAGTTGAATTTAATAACTGCAGATAAACTGACCCTGTACTGCATATTGAACAGTGCATGCAGTATCATTATATAACAAAATCTCTGTCAACATCGCAGTCCTGCTAAAAGTCAAAAGTCTGTTTCTACTTACCTAGCAGCACTTGCTCAAAGCAAAGGCAGAAAATGACATGCAGGCAGATTTTAAGATGTATTTTCAGATCCATTCTTGGTTTTTTAGCGACAGATTAACATCACATCCTTCTCACCTCTGCTGTCCCTCGTCTCTCTCTCTCCCAGGCAGAAGTAACTCAGCCCGAATACCATGCATTTTTCCACCTTGGAAAAAGGGACTAAAAGCCAGTTGGCTGTAATGCAAAGCAGACAGCAATTTTATTAATTCCTGGTTCTTTTTATCCACAGAACGCAGTAACTTTGAGCAGGACTTGTAGTTAACAGAGGCAACTAACCTTTTTTCACATTTTACTCTTCAAAATGCAACATTTAAGCCATTTCTGAAGGTGTATTCATGTTGAATGGTGATAAAAATGCAACATCCATAAAGCCAGTATCAATTACCTGAGATCAGGGGTCCTTCTCAACATAAATAAGTCCAATAAAGAAATTAGTTTTAGGGTATTTTGCCATTTATAATCTCAAGAGATGCATTTAGTTCATTTAGTTATTTCTTTTGTTCATTAACCTTCAAGTATCTGCAACTATGGATGAAATATTTACCCCCCAAAAATGAAATTATTTACCACAAAAACCTTTTCTGCTTCATAAAAACTCTTTACTTAACAGATATCACACTCAGTGTGATATACTCTGTGTGTGTTCTACACTGTCAGTATCTTTCTTACAGAATCCACAGGTGTTACAACATTTTCTTTAAAAATTCAGTGGATGGATAGATGTCATTTAAAATTTTAAAGCTCAAGCTTTTTTACTTTATTTTGACAAACATCCATTATCTGTAAGCGCTTATCCTCATCAGGGTCACGGTGGGGCTGGAGCCGATCCCAGCTGGGCCAAGACGCGGGGGCACACCCTGGACAAGTCACCAGCTCATCACAGGGACACATGGAGGCAAACAGCCATTCATACTCACATTCACACCCATTGGCAATTTAGAATAACCATTTAACCTATCAAGTGCAAGTTTTTGAACTGTGGGAGGAAGCCAGAGTACCTGGATAACACAAACATTTAATAGATTATACTTTATTTATTAATAAAATAAAAAGGGCAAACATAACGAACAGACAGAAGTATCCTTCAGCCTATCCAATAACAACAACAGACAAGTGTACAGATGTGCAAAACGAGCACTATTGGTAAAGTGGCCATAATATAAATAATATTGCACATGGTAAGTAATTGGAATGAAAATATAAATAAAAAATACATGTAAAAGCATGGTGAGTAGTGGTGGCAACAGAAACTACAACATGATCAGGTGGTGCAGGTGTTGTAGGTGTCTGACAGCGGCAGGGATAAAAGACCTGCAGAACCTCTCCTTCTTCTTACACCATGGGTGTAGCAGTCTGCCCCTGAAGGAGCTGCTCAGGGACCCCACAGTGTCATGTAGAGGTGTTATCCATGATGGATGTCATCTTAACTAACATCCTCCTCTTAAACTTAAAAACTCATTCAGCTGGTGGAGATTACATAGAGCAGCACATACTGTAACAAAGGCGTTATTATTATTTTATTTTATTTTATTTTATTTTTTAGAGATGCAGCATTATTTACATCAAGAAAGAAAGTGAGTATTTATAAGAGGACAGCTGTAGTAACACATCTCCGCCACATGGGGGCGGTAACAGTAGATGATAGCGGTGAGTCGCTTCAAAGCTGGTGAAAAAGTTTATTTACTTCCGGTGAAGAGTTCAGCTGCTCCTGGATGATAAAGTGGAAATAACGGTAACAACGCACGTCTACTGCTCGTTTTTAAAGCTTCGCGACTCTTCGGTGTCACTTAATGTCCTCGTTGTAACTCTCCCTCCACCGTATCATGGTTTAATTTTCTCTCGAGCGGCTAACGTTAGCCGCTGTGCTAACGTTAGCCGCTCGTAAACACAGCGCAGCTAGCCTTAGCGTCAGTCAGTAAACACTTGTTTGTTCTCTGAATTAGCGGCTGTAGTTCAGCTGCTGTCGTGATTATTGGAGTTTAAATGTGACCTGAATCATCAGAAAGTTGTCTTAAGTGTTTAATCATTTTGTGGTGTCTCATGTTTAGTGTCTGCAATTCAGTTTAACAGCATCATAACCTTCTTGTATTCAAAAAATATAATGATAGTGAATAAACACTGGAGCTGTAGCTATAGAGATGAATGAACCACGTTGATGTATGTTTTGATGTTTTGTTTTGGTATATCGGCTGATTATTGACAAACAATTACAATGCATAAATACAATAAATAGATAGAGCACTAAAAAATAAGTGAAGTTTATTTTTCAACTGTTTTTTAAAGTTATCTGAACAGATATGTTTGTTTTTTTTTATCTTATTTATGTTATAAAATGATTATTGGTTGTTATATTGTTGTCAGATCTGTCTGTATCAGCCTGCAGTATTAGTCAACGCCCTTCTATAAAGCTATAAAACCTAAATGAATTCAGGATTTATTGCCGGGCTGTTGTATTGGACTGCATTAGTGTAAATGGATGCTGTGCTGTTTGCTGACTTTGTCAGGCCAGCAGCAAAGATGGAGTCCAGCGAGGAGGGGGGCCTCAGTGTCGGAGGATCTGTGGGAGAGGAGAACTACTTCCTGGGATACACCTTCACCGACCGCTCCCACTCCAGCCGGGTGGTGAAGAGCATCATGGACCTGTGTTTGGAGGACGGCCTGTTCGCCGATGTCACCGTCACTGTGGACAGCAAAGAGTTTCACCTGCACCGGCTGGTGCTCTCGGCGCAGAGCAGTTTCTTCCGCTCCATGTTCACCTCCAACCTCAAAGAGTCCCACAACCGCTCTATTGAGCTGAAAGATGTCAGCGCCACTGTCTTCCAGCTGCTGATCGACTACATCTATCACGGCACGATAAAGCTGAGGGTGGAAGAGCTGCAGGACACCTATGAGATGGCAGATATGTACCAGCTCACTGCGCTGTTTGAGGAGTGCTCCCGCTTCCTCTCGCGCACAGTAGAGGTCAAGAACTGCCTGCAGGTGATTCACTCTTTCTCATGAGCCTGTTTTACTGTGGTCATAATTGTGTAGTATCAGTTTTATGATTACCTGTTTTTACCCAGGTGATGTGGCTTGCAGACAGACACAGCGACCAGGAGTTGTATACTGCAGCCAAGCATTGTGCTAAAATCCACCTCGCCCAGCTGCATCAGACTGAAGAATTTCTTAATCTGCCTCTCTGTCTGCTTTTGGACATCATCAAAGGTATTACCGTATCTGTGTTATCACTGTGTGCCGTGACATTTTATTTTAGCGTTGTTAGACTTAGATGATGACAGACTTTATGAATGTGACTCACTAGGTTTTGTGTTTGTTTGTGTTCAGACGGAGTCCCGAGCTCCCAGAATCCGACAGTGGCCATCGAGTCGTGGATAAACCACAACAAGGTGGAAAGAGAGGAGTTTTCTTGTATCCTTCAAGAAAATCTCAAGGTAACATTCTTTCATCTCGAGCTGGAAAGAGCAAGAGGATGCCCTCATTTTCTGTCTGTATGTCTGTCTGTCTGTCATGATTTGTATCTCTGATGTCTGGTATGTTTTTATCTTGTGTGCCTGAAGGAGATCGGTGAGAACGTCCACATTTATCTGATCGGTAAAGAGGAGACGCGGACTCACTCCCTGGCTGTGTCACTTCACTGCGATGAGGATGACGCGATCAGCGTGAGTGGTCAGAACAGTTTATGTCATCAGATCACTGCAGCCTGTAAACACGGAGGTGACCTGTACGTGGTCGGGGGGTCTATCCCTCGCCGCATGTGGAAGTGTAACATGCACACGATGGACTGGGAACGCTGCGCTCCACTGCCCAGAGACCGCCTCCACCATACCATGGTCTCTGTCGCTACTGAGGACGCTATCTACTCACTAGGAGGAAAGACGTTGCAGGACACACTCTCTAACGCCGTCATCTACTACACAGTGAAGGACAACATGTGGACAGAGACCAGCCAGCTGGACACTGCGGTGTCTGGGGCTGCTGGCGTTAACCTGGGAGGCACCATCTACCTGCTCGGAGGGGAGGAGAACGACATGGACTTCTTTACTAAGCCATCTCGACTGATTCAATGCTTTGACACCGCCTCCCAGAAGTGCCAGATCAAACCCTACATGCTGCCGTTTGCGGGCTGCATGCACGCTGCGGTCCACATGGACGTGATCTTTATCGTAGCAGAGGGAGACTCCCTGGTGTGCTACAACCCCCTGCTGGAGAGCTTCACCCGCCTGCGCTTCCCTGAGGTGTGGAGCTGCATTCCTTCACTGTGGAAGGTGGCCAGCTGTAACGGCTGCATATACGTCTTCCGGGACAAATGTAAGAAAGGTGACGCGAACACGTTAAAGTTTAACCCTGCCACATCTGTCGTCTCCGTCATCAGGGGTATAAAAATCCTGCTCACAAACTGGCAGTTTGTTTTGGCCTAAACTGTCCTCTGGATGTTGACGCTGTGGTCCACTAACTCGCCACAGACAATCAGGGAAGACTGTCGGATAGCTTACCATGACTTCACTGTTCAGCCATCCCAGAGAGGAGACCTGCTCTAAATGTATTTACTCAGCTGGTTTCTGTGTCACTCATTCCGTTCTGACTTCACCATCAGACCAGTAGAAACAGTTCAACGCTGTGTGTGTGTGTGTGCGCGCGCGCGTGCGTGTGTCTTGTATTACAGTGTGTCTCATTGTGGACCCCTTTTTAGAAGTCAAACAATTTGTGATGATGCTGTAATCGGTAATGAACTAATCGACATTGTTTTCCTGTGCACTGCTCGTTTGTAGACACGCATGAACAACTTCAGTGTTTAAAAAAAAAACAAAAAACCTCGACTGAACACAAAACATCCTTCGGTATATCGTATGTGAAGACGTGTATCATGATGTTGTAGGTTAAATATCCTCAGATGTCAAACATAACAGATCATGTTTTATAACTTTTCAATTTTTCACAGTTTCTTGTCTTAAGATTGTATTTTTTTGATGTACGATGTTCAAGTTTAACTGGTAACAGAAATGTTAAATATATCACTGTAACTACATGCTGTCACTGTTTGTTTTTGATATTTATGGCCCTTTAGGCTTCATGCATTAACTATCACTTACTATTAATATAATGTTTATTACCAGGGATTTAGGATCTTTCATTCTTGCAATTATACAGCGATGCATTTAGAAATGGTGCACTTAAAAGCTTCGCCTCAACAAAGACATAACTCACAGCAGTATTTATCTTTGGATTGGTAATGCATCTTGTGAATGGCGAGGTGGTAAAGGTGCCTGCTTTGTCCTTGGGGGGGGGAAAAAAAGGGGGAGCTGAACAAGAGAAAAGCTACTACAGAGAGGCCAAAACTTTGATCCCATTGATGTGTTGCAGGAGGCTGTGCAGCTGAAACCCAAACCCAGTAACATGTCAGACTTTGTGAACTATTCTAAGCATCAGTTGCTGACGCCAAGATGAGGGGTGGGGGTTTCTGGGGGGCACATATGCGCCTCCATAAGAACTCCCAATAGGAACTGACAGCCACTACGAGCACCATCTGACATGCAGTCTCTTAATGTTGGGCAATAAAGCTGTTTATAGAACCCATATCACAGTTCACAGTCCCACATGTTAAGAGTGCTGCGAGATCCATTTGTGGATGTGCGTTTTTTTAACGCCCCAGAGGGTTGTGATGTAAAAACGCATAGTCCAGTGTTTGGTCAGCGAGTGAGGGTTAGTGTGAAGGTAGATCGCTAGGAGCTGTAGTGACCTTGGGACTGCTTGCTGAGGGCAGGACAAAATTCCTGAAGGGACACATGGTCTAGAGTGACAAGGCCATCTGCTGTAGCGCCAGCAGTAGGAGGAAGGTGGAGGGGGACGGACACCGAGGGTGGCGGGGGGTGCTGAGAATTCCTTTCGCTGGGGTGTGGAGGGAGTAGATATTCTGGGATATCGCTGCTCGCACTCCGCCGGGAAACGTGTTTCTTTGGCATTTTTCAGACGGAAATCTGGGGGAGAATTTTTGATGGTGAGAGGGGATCGTTGCAGAGTTAAATGGGGAAGGCATTTTTCCAGCTCTCCACGAAGCGATTGGTGATAATGGTCTTGCTGTGTTGCCATTTTACTTCGGTGGATCCAGTTTCCTCTCCATCTCAGCACAGCCGGAGCTGAGAGAGCGGGATCTGGTAGGCCCTCTGGCTCCCACCTCTCAGAGGATCATCTTCAAGGGATCTTCTTTGGAGTTGTACTGTGCATGGCAAGGATCTATTTTCTTGCTGCCTCACTGAAATTGCATGGCCTAAACGAATGAATATTTTTATGAGGCGCCTTGCACCAGAGATGGGCCAGGACCAAACCAAGCAGCAGATAGAGAAGGGCCTGAGGTTGTATCAGTCCAATCAGACAGACAAAGCCCTGCATGTCTGGACAAAAGTGCTGGAGAAGACCTCAGATCCTGGGGGGAAGTTTCGAGTGTTGGGGTGCCTGATCACAGCTCACTCGGAAATGGGAAAATATAAAGATATGCTCAAGGTAAGAAGTATCAGTGTTGAAGAGTATATTCTTTATTTAAAGGTTTAATTTGGGGAAATAATATTCCTAATATTCTGACTAAATAACCATGTAGACATTTTTAGCACTGTGTGATCGTATTTGTGTGTGTGTGAGACTGAGTACTACTGTATTTCTCATCAATTTTACGTCATCCTGTCTGCTCAGGTCTACTACAGCTCATGCTGTAGCAGCACTTTAACATTTCCACAAAGTCCCAAGCGATTATTGAACTCAAAGAGGTCAAAGGTCACCTTCTTAGTTCCATTTACAGTGATCTTGAGAAGCACGGGTTAATTTGTGGCTTCCATGCGATGCAGAGTAAATAAGTGTCCTGCAACCTGAGTATCAGTGTGGGGTGTCTTGTTGACATAATCATCTTTACTCAAGCAGCACCCACTCTCTTTCACACCGCTTTAATGAGGACTTCATGAAGTAGACGAAGTAGACTTTGAATAAATGCATCATATCATTTTTCTTTCGTCCTGCATCTATTTGAGTTTAAGACCCAACATCCACGTTATTATTCACCACTTGCCTGCGGGTTTTTCAGCCACCTTACGCTCTCTCTTTGCAGTATGCTCTAGATCAAATCGACACAGCCAGAGAAATGGAGGACCCAGACTACCTGACAGAGGGCTACCTGAATTTGGCGCGCAGCAACGAGAAGCTGTGCGACTTCCAGAAAACGGTGTCCTACTGTAAGACCTGTTTAAACATGCAGGGTACCACCGTCAGCCTGCAGCTCAATGGCCAGGTATGTCTTAGCATGGGCAACGCCTTCCTGGGCCTCAGCGTCTTCCAGAAAGCTTTGGAGAGCTACGAGAAGGCCCTGCGCTATGCACACAACAATGACGACAAGATGCTGGAGTGCAGAGTCTGCTGCAGTCTGGGAAACATCTACATCCATCTTAAGGTACTTCTTATTAAATGATTTAATCTGAGTCAAGCTGAAAGATAATTTTGGTTATTTGAATGTGCTGCGCTGCAAATACTACATCCTTGTCTGTGCTCAGCATCATCTCCATGACCGGTTGTTTTTAAGAAATGATTTTTGCACAAGTAAAAACATTTTCCGAGCTGTAAAAGGTCTAAAATACTTTGATTGCTGCAATCATCACAGGCATTTTATTTGTGTGAATCATTTGTTCAGTTGCACACGTGCCTTCGTTGCGCAATCAATACTGATGTTGCCAACTGATATTTGCAGAGTATGATAACACCGCAGAGCATCCAAGCAAATATCATCAATGGTCAGCTCATGCAGTACTGGGCATTGTAAAACAAGGGAGGAGTGAGTAGTCTGGCTAGCGGGGGGCAGGGCGGGGGGGGGCAGTTTATGTAGTACCCTTGACATCAGAGATTTGTAAGAGTAATCCCTCGGCTTCCCGGGGAGGATTGATTTCAATGGGATTGTGGTGAAGTATCATTTGAAGAATGCACTCATATGTCTCCTTATTTTATGAAAGAAAACACATAATACGCCTGTTCATCGTACCGGAGATGCACATATCAAAAAGTTTTCTAAAGGTTGGATGGTTACAAACCGAGAAGTTCATGCCAGTACCATCTAAAAAGGATGTTTGACTAAGATGCTGCCATTTTAGGTCAGTACTTGGACATCAGAGGTCTTACTCATCAATAACTTATGCCAACAGGACTACGAGAAAGCCCTGTTCTTCCCTTGCAAAGCAGCTGAGCTCGTCAATGACTATGGCAAGGGTTGGAGCCTCAAGTATCGCGCCATGAGCCAGTACCACATGTCTGTCGCCTACAGGAAACTGGAGCGCCTGCCAGACGCCATGGAATGCTGTGAGGTATTGTTTTATAACGAACACATGATTACAGTCCTCGGAGATTGATTCCCGTAAAGATGAACATAACTGCATAACTCTGTGGAGAATGTCACAGTTTTGGTTTCCCTGCAAAGTCGTCGTCCCCTGATGCGTTTGGCTGTTTTGATGTCTGAGCTGCAGATACAGTCGATGTTCTGCTGCTGACAGGTGCAAGCACCAGTTGTTCTGTTGTACCTCGACAAAAATATGCTCACAGAGGCGCTGGTTTTAGGTGTTAATGAAGAGGGTGGCCTTAGTCTCCACTGTGTTCTAATTATGTACCAAGGGTGAAAAATAACTTGTGTCATTGCCTCGGAGTGCAAAAGTATAGTAACGAGACAGCAGAATGCGTTTCAGATTTATTACATTTGTCAAACACATTTGGACAAACTATTTGCACCCGCATCTTTTTCACAATCAGAATACCAGAGGACAAGAGCGCTAAAGGTGACACAGCAACGTGACACGTTCCACATCACTTACCAGTCTGGTTTATTTGAAAAAATGCTGATACTGAAACTGATACATTAGCATAGAGCTGTTAGATCTGTCAGCTCATGTGTCTTTTTTTAATTAAACGTACCCTATAAAATATTTGTACCCTTAATAAGACTTAATTTTATGGTATTATCTAGTTTTAAACTGTTATTACATTTTATTTTATCTTATAATTATTATAACCCGGCTCAGTGGAAAGAAATGGCTCAAAATGATTTTCCATAATTAGATTTGAGCAGAGCTTTGGTATCACAGAGGGAGGGAGGGAGTCAGACAGACTCTGTCCTCTAAAAGTCTCTCTGTCTTGCACTCAACAGGAATCTATGAAGATTGCACTGCAGCATGGCGACCGTCCGCTGCAGGCTCTGTGCCTACTAAACTTTGCCGACATACACCGCTGCAGGCGTGACGTTGATGTAAGATGCCACCGTTTGCACAGACCTGTTGCGTTTAAAAGATTTTAGCTTCAAATGTTCAATTAATGTTTAATTTTGGCATTTCTCTTCAACCATCTAGAAAGCATTCCCTCGCTACGAGTCTGCCCTGGCTATCATGACTGAGATTGGAAACCGTCTTGGACAAACACAAGTCTACCTGGGAGTTGCAAAGTGTTGGCTTGTGCAGAAAGAATTCGACAAGGTTTCTATTTCTATATTTAAATCTGTCTGACCTGATCATAGTTTTAGGTTGTAATTATGACACACACTGTCTCACTGTTTCTTTTTCAGGCTCTTGATTCTTTGCAGCGAGCACAGGAGCTGGCAGACGGGATGGGAAACAAGGTAACTGGTGCTCCTTGCACAGGGAACAGGATAAACACAGAAATAGAGCTACTGGTCCAATAATTGACAAATCAATGGAGAGAAAATTAATTAATTAATTAATCAAATAAACATTTTTTCAGAAAAAAACAAAGTTGCACAAAGATTTCTTTCTCTTACAGTAAAATTAGATCAAGTGAAAGTCCTGAAAAATCTGCAAATCACTTGAGTAAAACTACAAAAGTATTATATTTGAATTATCAAAAGTAAGAATACTCACTATGCACAATTAAATTATACTACCTTTAAGGTCCTTAAATATTTTTTATATGATGCACACAATACAATTGTTGCGGGGAATTTTGCTGTTCTTGTAAGTAAATGGTGACCTCATGTAAGTGCCAGGAAAGCTTTGCGCAACTCCAGCCTGAGCAGCTCAGCAACATAACTGAACACTGCCGATGGTATGTGGGCCTTTAATCTAGAACGATGTCTCATATTTAGAGATAATCGATAATGGAAAAATAATAGTCACAGCCAAACGCAGACTTTTTTAAAATCATACAAACATCACAGTCTACATGTGACACTGACCCTCTTTTTGTATCTGAAGCTGTGTACATTGAAGGTGCACTGCCTGAGCGAAGGGATTTATCGAAGCCGGGGGCAGCAGGAGGAGCTCAGAGAGCAGGTGGTGAAGTTCCTGCAGTGTGTCGAGGAGCTGGAGCTCTACTGCGGCATGTGTGGAGAGTCCATTGGGGACAGGGACCAAAAACTGCAGGCATTACCCTGTTCCCACATTTTCCATCTCAAGTGGGTGTTTTTAGCACAGGATGCTCTTTTCTTTGGATGTTTTTAGACACTTAATGTTGAGAGATAACACAAATTCACACCTGAAATAGACCTTTTGCGTTTGACGCTGCCATATAAAGCCACTGTTTTCTCCTTTCAGGTGTCTGCAGACAAACGGGACAAAGGGTTGTCCCAAATGTTTCAAGTCCTCCATGAAGCCTGGATTCGTGTGATTGTGGGACTGTGCTTGTGTGTTGGATCGGCAGACACGGCGTGAAGCCTCGCAGGCTCCTGACTGATCTGAGAGAAGCAGGCAGCCTCCGGGAAGATGTGCTGAAGATGTTTGAGGAGTAAGAATTCACTGCTCTGTGCAGAGGATGCTGGACTGAACCCAGAGTGTGTCGCAGAGTGTGGCTCTGAGGACACAATCAGGGCATCCACCTTATTGACAGACACCAGTCTGTGAGTTACAGCTGACTGAGGAGGTTACATTTCAATATAAGCTGAAGAAGAAAGAATTGTCTCTGACGACTGGCCATTTGGTGCAGAATTTCAATCTTGAGGGGCATGGGATCGTCCAAAGAGCATCTATAACTTGTATTTGCTATTTTATGCATTAGATTCTTTATTAAAATCATCAGTCATATCTGTAATCTTAGTCACAGAGTTTGTCATAGTACCTTTAACTCAGCATCCACTTGATCTTTACTCAGCTTCTGATTTTTTTTTTTTTTTTTTAACAGAGCACAGAGCCATTTCTGAATTTACCTGATTTCATACATGGAATATTTATTACTGCGTTCATGTACATATTATTCTCATGTTAATTCGTTTAGTTTGATTTCTTTGAGGTGTTTTGTAAAACCTAAAAAACAAACAAACTAAAATCTCTTAACCATTCAAAAACTAGTATGTCTTTACAAAACAAGTACATGCAGCTGTTGTTTTTTTTTTTTTTCTTTTTCTCCTTATTCGATGAGATAAAGGAGCAGGATCAACACACGTGTTCATAGAAATTCCTTTTCTGTCCATTTTTTCGGGGGGGGGATTGTTTTACTCTTATCGTGACATCAAGATAATGTTGAGAAGCATTGGGAAAGGATCTTCTTTGACCAATCACACACTCGTCAAACAATTATTTCGAAGAGATACGAGAGATGTTTTAATGTAGCGTTTTCATATCTGTAGTCATGTAAATAACAATTGGTGAAGCATCTCGATGGTCAGATTGAAATGACATACCTGCTGAGGCATTGTAATTTTTTCGGGACAATGGCAAAAAAAAAAAAAAAACTCATTTATTGTTGCATGTTTTATTCACAATGCCAAGCGACAAAGTTGGATTACAAATTATGTATCTGCGAAACTGTGTATTAGCTGATTTCATTATTGTTTATTGTAGTATTTCTTAATATCCAGTGGCTTTTATCATTCATATTCCTTATATATTTGTTCAATTTATTTTAGATATATTACGATTTGTGGGGTGGGGGGGGGGAAAGCCACATCAATCAAAATCATCATGGCTTAATGGAGTTTTTCATACACAGCAAGTTTTCCTCAAAAGCTCCTATTAAATTTATTTTTAGTAAAGATTCATTCATGAAAAAAAAAACACCAATAAGTTCAGGTGGGAAGGTGAAAACAGGATAAATGTTTGCTTCAACAAGGGAAAAAAAAAAAAATGTATCATCAAACTTGAGGAATACACACACAATACTGTAGTTTCAAAATCTGAAGTATTGAGTTCCCTCTCTCCACACAGCATGTGGGTTTGTCGACCGCATGAGAAGAGAGGCAGAGCGACACATTTACCTTTACTGCACAAGCACTTATGTTTCTCTTGTTGAGAACGCGTCACTACTTGACCTCACCTCTGTACAGCACCTGCTTCTTCTCGTTTGAGGTCCGTGCATCCAAAATAATGTCGATTCACTGTCTGTTTACCTGTAGTACAGTCAATGTAAAACTGTAAAGTGTGAATGTTTTCCACGCTTTTTTGTTGTTTGTTTTTTCTTTCTTGGTTCTGGCGTATGAATAAGATTTTATTGACAATACAGCCACTCATCTTTGACGGTTTAAACTACCTCTGTTTTTGCCTCCAAGCTTTGCCTTCCTCAGACGATTAATGCAGTAATAACACACCATTTAAATACATGTAGAATTGTTATGTTTTTCTAGACGTCATGTTGATATAACCATGATTTTAATGAGTTAGAGTCTGACTAAAATGCATTGTTAATATATTTATGCATTGAGTCAAACCATGGTACTGTGTCGCATATGGAAACATTTCATCATGGGAAATAAAATGCACTGAAAACAAATACAAGTGTCACTACTCTGTGACATTAGTGCTGCTGTTGAGCACTTGTGTTGTTTGTTTGTTTGTTTCCTCTTCCTTGACCTCATACTTACAGATGAACGTTTTGATATACAGTGAAAGGACAGCACCTGACACATATTTTAACCAGTCGCACGAGTTTACCAGCATTGACAGAAGTTTCAACCATGTGCTTTAAGAGTTGCACCGCCTAAAGTCACTCCACCTGAAGAGCAGGAAACTTTCCTGTAAGCTCACTTGACGGGAAAACTTCAAACCTGATGGCAGCAACGAGTGTCCTCTGTGAAGAGGACTTACTTTGCCCTCAGTGCTCTGGGATTTATTGCTTTCCTGTTCTCCTAAAATGTGGCCACAATATCTGCAGAGTTTGTTTACACAAATTCTGGGAATTGAAAGGATGTCGAGAATGCCCCGTGTGTCGCATCGTGGCTGTTCAGGGGAGGCCTCCTATAAATCTGAAGCTAAAGTTAGTTGCAGACAAATATCAAAATGAAAGGAACAGCGGGAATCAAGAGTTTTGTTGTCTTCACAACGAGAAGCTGATGATTTTTTGCCAGAACGATGAAAAGCCCATCTGCCTCGTTTGCCAAACATCAAGCCAGCATAAAGTTCATGACTGCTGCCCGGTAGAGGAGGCGGCTCAGCAGAAAAAGGTAAGTAAAAATAGAAACTGGCAAATAACAAAGGGATTTACGGTACGTACAGTCCAACACGAGAAACACAGAATTTAACTAGTTATCTGTGAGAGGACAGATTTATGTGTGGCTGTAGTTTTTTTAGGTGCAGGAGAGGATTTAACTCATGATTAATGTCATTAATAATATGCCAAATGTCGATTAATTAATCAATAATCTATAATGACATGCTTAAATCTAAAGAAATGTAATTTATAATGTAAGGAAACTGATTGATTGAAAGATGATTGATTGCTAATTTTCTGTCACTTTGATTGAATCAATAGTTTCAGCTCCAGATTTGAACTCTTGATTCTTCTGTGAACGTTTCAGGCAGAAATTTCGGCGGTGCTGGAGTCTCTGAGGAAAAAGTTCAAAACACTGAGCAAGACAAAGGAGCAGTGGGAGGAAACAAAAAAATATATTCAGGTAGAATCTGTCATCATATCCATCATTACATGACTCACTTCTGAGAAAAGACAGATCTGTCAGCACATCACATAAGCATTCCTTTTGTTTACTGCTTCTGGAGACTCACCATCTCTCTCATCATTCCAGGCCCAGGCTTCTCAAACCGAGAAAGAAATTAAGGAGGAGTTTGCCAAGCTACATCAGTTTCTGCAGAAGGAGGAAAACACCAGACTGAAGGCGCTCAAACGGGAGGAGGAAATTAAAAACCAGGTGATGACTGAGAAGCTGAAAAACATTAAGGACCAGATCAGTACCCTCTCCTCCACCATCAGTGACATTGAGACGACCCTCAAAGCGAAGGAGTTACCATTTTTACAGGTGCTTTACCAGCCAATGTTTACACTACTACAAGTTACAGCTGCACTCTGACTCCAGACCACACATTTATTTTACTGAGCTCTGTGGTGACAGGTGTGGTAAACCATCCAAAGGGGGACAAACTTTCAAACCTATGAGCAATTCAAGAGGTACAAAATTAAAACTGACAAAGATGTATCAGTCTCAAGGAGTACAAAGACAATAATACATCAAATATATCAAATATAATCTGCAAATATTTCTAAAATGTCTAAAGAACAGTTAGTAGATTACACGAAAGGAAAACATGTAATCCACCAGAAAATGTCCACTCATACATTTCTTCAGATTCATGTCAAACATCTTAATGTCTGAATATGAAATTAAACCAAAAATGTGAATTATTTGAAGCAAATTTAGATTTAAAAAAAAAAAAAAAATAGATATATTTTAACTTGTTGGTAGTTGTCCAGTCTCAACAATATCATACATGTACGTTAGCAGAAACACTGTCCACATCTACGCTGTGAGTCTCTGCTTGAAGGCACCTCAGTACTTTGAGCTCAGTGCTAACATAAGCATACTAACATGCCCGCAGTGACAGTGCTGTGATGTTTAGCAGGTATGTTTACCATGCTCATGCTAATTTAGCATGCTAATATTAGCACAAAGTTCAAATGAGGAATGGAGACAATATCACCATCACAGCGCGACATGGCTAAATATATATGATGTATGCCTACATGAGTGGAGATCTTCTGTTACCATACATCTTAATACTTTTTCACATTTATTGGATGTATTAGTATCTCTGAATGCCCACTTCTTTGGAGGGTTTTGTTGATGTATGAGTGTGATGACTATTTTTGACCTGACAAACATCCGTCCACGACTGAAACTTTGTCCATTTGGAGTCAGCATGCAGGTGTTAACTCTCTATCAATGTTGATTTTTAATATTCTTGCTCCTGCATGTAACTTTTTGTTAATGTTTCTTCTTTTTTGTGACTTAAGGACTACAAGCAGACAAAGAAAAGGTATGCATATCACACCATCAGCTAACATTAGCACAAACTGTCTCCGTAAGACAATGTTGTGATTATTTCAATGTGTTTCAGGGCCAAATGCAACATTCAGGATCCAGAGTGTATCAGAGATATCCTGATTGACTCTGCAAAGCATCTGGGATCACTTAAGTACAAACTTTGGAGGAAGATGGGTGACATTGTCAAATACAGTGGGTGAACAGACTCAAGTTTAAGTTTATTTAAAGTATTTTCTGCAGCACATTTCTGAACTTTGTTTACATTTTCAGTTCCCATCACTCTGGATCCAAACACAGCCCAGTCCAACCTAAAGTTCTCTGAAGAGTTAACCTGTGTACAAGTCAGTTCCAAACAAGTCCTACCTGACAACCCTGAACGCTGCACCCACCGTGTGTGTGTCCTGGGAGCCACCGGCTTCACATCTGGAAAACACAGCTGGACCGTAGAGGTGGGCAAAGGCAAAAGCTGGTGCATCGGAGTGGCCCGAGAGTCCATCACAAGGAAGAGTGTCGTCTTCCTCAATCCAGCTGAGGGCTTCTGGGTGATTAGTCTGAGCGACGGAGACACATTCTGGGCTGAGACTGCGAATCGCACTAAGCTTGTGGTGAAGCAGAAACCTGAGAGGATTACTGTAAAACTGAACTATGACAAAGGGAAGGTCGTTTTCATCAACGCTGCCAACTCGACAACAATATACACGTTCAGTGACAGATTCGCAGAGAGGATTTTCCCGTACTTCTCTCCTGGATTGTGTGATGGGAAAAACTCCTGCCCACTGACAATCTGTCCTCAGACGGTAACAGTGTGGGTAGACAGTGGGTAGACACGTGGCTCTGTGTGAGTGTGTGTTACAGCTGCTAATACAAAAAGAAGAGATCAACTGCACAGTTTAATTATTGATTAATCCACGCTGCAAACTGTATCCAATGACCAAATGAGACGACTTCCACATTTGAACTGTTTATTTGTGTTCAGAACAGAGTTTTTATCTGTTTTTAGTTAATTTATTACGTTGATTTGTTATCATTATCAACTATCCTCTTTTTTGGGTTTCCTCTGTGACGCCATGTCTTTCAGCTTAGAGTCCAGTTTCCTTTGCAGGTAGGCTTTCTTATTGGGGTCCATGGATTTGTCTTTCTTGCCACTCCCGGCATAAAGAACGCCTTCTTTGCTTATTCTCATCCGAGCATGAGACTTAGCTTTATCTCCACAGCCGTGCACCTAAAAAGGTTTACAGAGATTGGAGAATAACTTTTTCCAGATGTTACAGTGAAATATTAGTATGCATACGTACAAAATACTTTCCTGGCCTCATCCATGCACTTTGAACGGAAACAAACACTAGTTGTTTGCGGTGTGTTCCTGTCTTACCTCTGGTATATGATGACTGAGACAGTATTGTCTGTTGCAGAACAGGCAAAGCTGTCCAAGTGTTAGCACGGAAGCTTTACACTTGACAAAACTGCACACACTATCGGCCTTCTTGACAGCGTTGATAAGTGCGTCAAAGTCGTCATCCGGAGCAGCAGCAGCAGCGATGTCGCAGGCGCCCGCCTTCACTCGGTTCTTTGCTACGAGACAAACGTCAGAGGTGAACACGTTACAGCGGATAGGTCACGAAAACGCTTAAAAATGAGACGTTTCTACTACTAACCTTTAGATGACTTGGGCTTCTTTGATGATGAAGCTGTTGGGATGTTGTTCTGTTCCTTCTTTTGTCGAGCATTTTCTTCCCTTTTCTGCTGCTCCCTCTTCATTCGCTCCAAATGTAAACTTTTCAGGTCTAATGGAGGTTGAGCTGGTGGCTCATTTTGGGGATTGGAGACCGTCTTCTCGTCCTGGGCTACTTCTTGTTCTTCTTCTTTTGTCGGCTCCTCAGCTGGTGCCGACACCGGCTTCCTGGACACAGTGATGCACCTGTCTTTCCCCTCGCCTTTACTCTCATGCACGAGGCCCAGCTCCTCCGCGATCTGGTGTACCAGCAGGCGGTCATGAGAGTTAAACGATGGCGGAAACTGTAGTTCACTTCGATTTGAATCCTTCAGAAAGCTCTCCACCTGCTCTCTGATCTCAGTATATCTGTTCTTGTTCTGCTCTTCCTCTGTCAGCGACTTTTTGTCCTGCGTAACGGCACTATTTTCTTTACTGCTGCTACCAGTTGGCTTCTTTTGTCCTTGCTTTGTCTTGCTGGCAGGCTGATCTTTAACCTTCTGTTTGGTTGTAGACGTATTAGCCTTTGCGTCTTTGTGATCGCGGGTGTGGTTCTGTGGCACGATGTCTTGGAGATACTCAAATGCTGTTCTGACGTCGCCAAACTCAGTCATATGACTGATGAGGGACTTCAAGAAAGCGTGACTCTGGACAGTTTGGGTGTCACACACTACAGCGACGTGTCGTCTCGCACGTGTTACAGCCACATTGATCCTTCTGTCCTCCGCCAGAAATCCAACCTCCCCTAAAATAAAAGAACATGTGTATTACGTAACATAATGGCACTCATGTTTACGGAGTGGCAGAAACAGACACGACCTCACAGTGAAAACACAAGTACCTTTTCTGTTGGAGCGAACTAACGACAACACCACAGCCTCTTTCTCTCTGCCCTGAAATCCATCCACCGACTTTATCTCCAGCTCTGGATGCCTCAAAGAAAGTTTCTGACGCAGAAGATCGACCTTTACAGAGATTAAAAATGATGTTAAGTTGTTTTTACTGTGAGTGTAAATCTTTCATTTAAGTATTTAAGATGGCAAACAAAGTTTTGCATTATTGCTATGACATGCTGTGAGTGACTTACTTGTAGATTGTACGGAGCAATAACAGCGATGTCTTTCGCTTTGAGCCCAGCTTCGGTCAACGCCTTGATGTGCAATTCAACAATGTCTACCTCACCTGAGGATATAGTTAACAAACTGTTAGATACCAAACTAACTGTAATAAAATGATATATAATAAAAAAAAACAATGACCAACCTTTGTTGCCTTTGGACTGCTCATCCGTCACCTCCATCTCACTCAGGCCACAGCCGGCAGTGTCGATAAGAAGCAGCGGTGTGACGGTCTCCTCGACGCAGGTGACTCCTGGCAGATCTCTTTTAAGGCATAAAAGGCATTTTGATGAGTTTTTAAAATCACTGAGCTACAAAAGCGAGATACTTTCCATCGCCAAGCTCCCACTCACTTTAACACGTGTCTCTCCACAGAGCTGTGAGCTGTTAGTCTTCCCTGGTACATCTCTCTGGAGGCCCACTCCATGATGGCACTGTTCATGCGGTACTGAACCGTTAGCATGCGGACCACTGAGTCCCCGTACATCTGGATAAGTCTCTCCATGAGACTGAGAGCCAGACCTTTTGATGCAGCCCTGCGGAGCACAAAAACAGAACAATGAGCTACTACAAACATAATACAACAAGATCCTATGAAATCAGATCGAACCACACCCACAAAGTCCAGACAAAGCAGCTGTTTTTCTGGAGTGTAACTCAGATTGTTTCTTGTCTACTCATAAATATTTGATTTAATTAATTTTAACATAACAGTCTGCATAAAAACCTGTTGTTTACGTTTGTGATTTGATAGTAGGCGGTAGCTGCTTGTAGTCTCCGGCCAGAATGCACTTGCGTGCTCGGAGCAGGGCGATCCAGCAGCTGCTCTCCATGGCCTGAGCACACTCGTCTATCACCACCCAATCAAAATGCTCTGCTGGCAGAAACTTCAGAGGGCCATCATCACAAGCACCTGCAGACGCACACAAGTGTTTTCTGACTGCCTTTCATCATCACTGCACCCAGTGAAACTCTATTTTATTCACCGAAGGCCGTTGCTGACCTGTGTTGGTTGAGAGCACAACGTCAGCACGTTTTAGGATCTGAGTGATGGCTGTAGCTTCCCTGGTTTTCAGCTCTTTCCTTAGCTCTCCTATTTCCCTTTTGAAATTCCCCCGCTCTCCTTTTTCACGCATCTTCTTCATTCCCACCTTGAAAAATATATAAAATATTATAAATCGTTCAAGATGGCACAAATGTTAGTAAGTGCAGTCAGTGAAATACTAACAAAAGCTTTATCGATGTCTTTACGGATGTCATCGATGATGTTTGCGTTGTCGCTCTGAGCGAGGATGGCGTCTAGTGAATGTTTCTGAATGGACTCCAGCAGTCTGGCGGGGTGACCCAGCCTCAGGACCTTTGCCTTGCACTGGGCTAACCTCTCCACTAAATTATCCACAGCCACATTAGAGGGGGCACAGCACAGGACCTGCACAGACACAGAATCCAAACATGAAAATGATCTTAACAATGACAGAACACAAAAAATATTCACGTGTACACCAAATAATAATAATAAAAAAACATTCTTGACCTTCTGGCCTTGTTTGACCGCTTGCAGGATGATCTCCACCACAGTGGTGGTTTTCCCAGTGCCTGGTGGTCCATGAATCACGGCCAGTTCTCTCTGTGACAGAGCAAACGACACGGCCTCTCTTTGGGAATCATCCAGGTTCGAGTTAAAGAATTCAACTTCGTCTGATGAAGCAAAACAAAATGCCCAGAATATTTCACGATGATTTGAAAGGTTTGAAATCACTGTGTAAAAGCTACTGCAGAGAACAATTTCACAGAGGAATTAGAGGACTGTTTTTTTTAAATCATATTCTGTAAAATGTGACTTGCTTGGCTGTGATTGAGAAGACGGTTTTGTGTCTCCAAAGAGAACATTTATCAGACTGCCAGCTGGTCCATTGCTGTATCCATTTAAGGCGTTCAAGGCCCTGCAAGCACAAACAGTGTAAGTTGTTTCAAGGTTTCATACCGAGCTTGTATCTCTCTTACAGTGACATTAAAGAGAGCACTCACTTTTTCATTCGTTTGTAGGTGATGTCATTTGCCAATTTTAAGAGGTTATAAAGAGCATCTGTATCAAAGCTGAGGCCATCCTTTGAATCATCAAAGGCAACACTAATAGAAGCTTGGCTGACCCTTGTCACTATTCCTGTGCCAATTTGTGAGTCTGCGGTGCATCCGCCAGTGTCATACAAGCCAACTATGTCGCCTGTAGCAAAAGACAAACATGTCATTAAACAAATTATGAAACTAAAGCGACAAAAAAAACACAAACAAGTCTCTGTTCATTCATTCATTCATCTCACCAGGTCCAAAGTTGTTGCTCGGCAGAGATGAGAAACCAAGATGCCTTCTTGGCTCAAGGACAACGACTGTGCGACCATACAAGCCTGTGGACTGACTTCCTATGTGCAGTTTCAGCAGGCAAACACCTTTATTTTGAAGATCCTTGAGAGAGATGTTCTCCTGCCATATCCTGAGAGAACAAATACGTAGTGAGAAAAGCACTGTAAGTTAAGACCAAAGGCTTGTCCTAGTTGTAAATCACACAATAAGCTCTCTATGGAAAAGATTAAATTCACCAATATTACACATAACGGTCTTAGGGAATATTACTCAGCCTACAAAAACAGTTGTACACTCTCTTCTGTGGCTCTGGTCACTGGTGGTTACCTGGTCTCCTCTATTTCAGCCTCCCTCTCCTCCTGTAGAAGCTCGAGGGTCTTTGACACAAATTGTTCAACCGCCATCACTCACTAAAAAAGACCCAAAAGATAACCAGCGTTACAGCACAGATCCAAAACAGTACTACTTAACTTATACAAGTCCAACGAGATGAGGTCCTGCTTTGAAATATGTTTTTAAAAAATGAATAAATAAATGTTGTTTTTTGCAGTAAAAAAGCAGCGGTTGCCAGAATTTCAATAAATATAGTCAAACTTTTTCTAATATTACGGTAAAAGAATGTTCTGTACTGTTGATTTCATGTTTAAGGTTGGCGTGTTTCATTCCATATTTTAAAATGTCTGTAGATTTTATGGTGGAAAACTAAGACTGTGGAAAGACTATGATAGTAAAAGACCGTAAAATATTCCATTGAATATTACAGTGTTTTACTGTACAATTAACAGTCTCTAATATAACATGCTACTTTATGCAGTATAAATTCATGTATAAATAAAGGTTTTGAAATATTTTATGGCATGTTTTACAGTCTTTTACTGTCATGGTTGGCAGTTTTTCACCATAAAATCCACAGACATTTTTAACAGTAACTTAGTTTCTTTTAATGTCGACAGTTTGGATAAATCCTGATATACACAAGTAAAGTTTTGAATGGAGGACCTTACAGCACTGTTACTTTTACTTCTCCTATCAATGAATTAGATAGATAAAAAACACAAGATAAATAGGTAGATAAGGTGCAGTGGCAAGATGATTATTATATACTGTTAATAACAGTAATACTATGTAATATTATAATACTAATAATAATAATGATAATAATAATAATAATAATAATAATGATAATAATAATAATAATAGAGATACACATAGAAATGTGTCATATATTTAGCCTGTGCAAGGTGTACATACATAACTGCAATATATAATACATAATATGTACACATGTATGAATATATGTATATATACACACACAAGATATGACATGGTATGATATATAGTATATGTATAACATGCATACTTATTATATACTTGACTATACAAGATATACATACTATAAATAATATACTATGAATATAAATATGTAAATATAATGTGCAAAAAGATAAGAATATTGTATAAACAGTGGTTTATATTAGCACATATATCACATATGATATGAAGTATATGTTCCAGTATTTGAAGTAGAGTGTTGCAAAGGGTGACACATACATATTACAACCTGCTACATGTTGTTACAGCCTCATATGCCATCATAGTTAAAGAAAACAGCAGGACGCAGCTCAGTAATTTAAAAATAGTTAAAGCTTCATTGAAACATAAACACTGACAGGTTAGCCTGTTAGCCACACTGCACTCAACTCACCTTAGCTGGCTAGTTAGCGAGTTAGCAAGCGACGATGACACTCACCTGTTAACGTCAGCTTCTTTAAATAAACACCGGAGAAGCCGAAGACTTCAGATAAAACATCAGGGACAACTTGTAAGTTTGTAACAATCCTCTGTGGGCTCACACCGGTGTGTTTGTTTGACTCATGTCGACTTCTTCACACTGCCACCTAGCTGCTCAGATGACTTCCGGTCTCTCGCGGGTTGGACACGCACGCGTTTTATTTTGAAAAACACCGCACGCGGAAGTCAGCCAGCAGCTCGGTTGACGCTCCAGAAAGAAACACGTTGAGCTAAGTTGTCAATCAAAACCGGCACCGACCACCGCGACAGTCAGAGCCAGGTGTGTTTTGTCATGATATGTGTTAGCAGCATGAACGCGGCGGCGTCGGCTCGTTGTTCTGAGTGATCCGGAGCCGCAGGAGGATATGCTGCTTGTTAATCTGCCAGATCTCAGTCAGGAAGGAAGGAAGCACTGCAAACCTGCAGACCTGAGCCAATCCATTTTTATTTAACAGCCTTTTCACTGCGATTCTTTCTTTCTTTCTTTTTTTTTTTTTTTTTTTTGGAAATGAGAACGACATTATTCCTGCTGCACGCCATCTCATGCTGCTGCTGGTTGGTCAGTGCAACACTTTCCAAAACTGATGCAAAGAAGTCGCATAAAGCTGAGGCCGAGGTGAGTAACTTCAGGGCTTCACCCTCACAGATGGGTGTGAGCTGTGTGTGCTGTCAAGTCCTCATCTGTTTTGCCTGGCATGTCACTGGACTCACCTGCGTTTTCCAGAAATCAGGAGGAGGCCCTCGTCTCTCACCTGTCATTTGTCCAGTCATCATGATGATTATCTGTCACTGAAATAGGATCTTTTCTCTTTGCTCTCACTATTTAGACATCTCCAGCTGAGCTGTCTGTGTTGGAGAGAGGCCTTGTTGTGTCAGACCCACACTGGAAAGATATAGTGAAGGAGGAAAAGAGGCACTGTGCTCACATCAAGAGAACATTTCAAGGACAAGTGCTTGGATATGTCACACCTGTAAGTCTGAAATCCACCCAGCAGCACGTCTGCTTTTACCACAGAATCAAAGGACATGTTCAGATTTGTGCAAGGCTGTCTTAATGCAATACTCACATGCCCACAATACTGTACATCATCTGATATTTTATTTATCAAGCTGGCCATGAAGAAATCTTTAAAGATGTCCTGTGCAGAAAAATGCATCACAAAGTTCAGCTGAATCTGACAAAGTTTGTCTTTATGTTGCAAAATTCTCGTTGTGTGTTTAATCTGCCTGATGCAAAGAGGTCATTCACACTAGAGATACTGTTAAATACTGTTTCAACTGACAGAAAATTAATCAGCTACTCATTTTTCAAGCAGAAATGCATTATCTCTAAATTACATGTCATATTAATTTTCCCATCCTCTAGTGGAATTCACACGGCTATGACATCGCCAAGATGTTTGGTCCTAAGCTAACTTCAGTGTCTCCAGTGTGGCTTCAGCTCCGCCGACGGGGGCCTGAAACCTTTGACGTTACGGGACTCCACGATCATGATCCAGGTACAGGACACACTCCACTGATATTCAGATGGAGAGCTTTTTCTAGTCTTTGTCAGTGACTAAAGCATCGCCACAGATTATTACACATAAACAATACAGTATGTACATAAAGAGGTGTTTTTGCCTTCACAGGCTGGGTCAAAGCTGTGCGCAAGTCTAACAAAAAAATCAGGATTGGTGAGTAGCCGTCCTCCTTGCTGCTCTCTTAACATGGATCAGTGCAGGTGATTTTATACTTATTGTGTGGTTGTTTTATTCTCTCTACCCTCAGTGCCTCGTCTCTTATTTGATGGCTGGTCTTACCAGGACTACGTTAGCGTGCTGGGGAGTGAAGATGAAATTGAAGAGCTTGGAAGTGAGCTGGTGGATGTTGCAAAGGTAATGAGTTGCTGTGTTCAGCCTTAAATCCCATTCAGCAGTGTTGCTTTTCTAACGACTCTGTGGCCTTACAGACTGAAGGTTTTGATGGTTTCACCTTGGAGCTGTGGAGCCAGCTGGGAGGTAACAAAAGAAAGTGAGTTGACATTTTTTATATTTTACTCTGATCATCCTTGAGTCAAACATCTGTTTGAGCATCATCAAACATGTAAAATCTTCTCTGTACAGGGAGCTGGTCCATTTGGTGAAACACATCTGTGAGACTTTGAAGGCCAAAAGATTAGACTGCATTCTTGTGATTCCACCTGCTGTGACGAGGTAAAGGAGTAATATTAGTTTACTTTTAGCACTGAAAGATAATAAAGGAAAATCACTGAAATTGGTTCTTTTCTTTTCCATCACTTCTTCATCATCAGTGCGGGGCAGCCAGGTATGTTTGGTCGAGAGGAGTTTGAGCAGTTGGCCCCGGTAGTGGATGGATTCAGCCTCATGACATACGACTACTCCAGCGGTGCAAGGTGATGCCTATAGACTCATCGTGATTAGAATAACAAACACATACAAGAAGATTCACAGCATTAAAGCAGACGGTGTCCTGAGTTGTTATTTTTTTAAAAATAGACCGGGCCCGAGCTCTCCTCTGCCCTGGGTGAGAGAGTGTGTTCTCCAACTCGCACCAAACACTCAGTGGAGGCAAAAGATCCTGCTTGGACTCAATTTGTACGGCCTTGATTTTGCAAGTCAGGGAACAGAGCCAATCCTTGGAGGAAGGTAAGACAACGACTACTGCTGCAATACTTAGTTACAGTTTAGCGATTTAAGTTTTGTGACTTAAAAAGTTGATTATTTTCTCAATTAATCATTTAGTTGATTGGTCTATAAAAGGTTAGAAACCAGAACATGAGAGGCAGAACATTGAGAAGCTGAAATTAGAGAATATTGATATTTTTTCTTTACCCCCAATGATAAATCGATTATCAGAATAGTTGCTAATTGATTTAATAGCTGACAACTAATCTATTAATCAGCTCTATACATGATATCACATTTTTCCAGCAGAGCCCCACCCTCATCAAAGTGGTGACAGGAGCAATGAGAATAACACAGATACATAAATCTCTTGTTTTGTTATACAGTCGTAAGAAGCTAGGCTGAGAAAACTTTTGTTTTTCAGTGGCTTTGACTTAAACTCGTTTTCCTGCAGGTACATCGAGATTTTGCGAGAACACAGGCCCAAACATCTCTGGGACGAATATGCTGGAGAACATTATTTCAGTTACAAGAGGTACTGACACTTGAAGTCAAAGAATTACGGCTTAAAACTTAAACTAAAGTTTAACAGCATCTGTTAATGAGATCTCACACTTTTTTTCAGGAACAATGCAGTGAAGCATGCGGTGTACTATCCATCACTGAAGGTAGGTTTTTTTAAGAGCAGCATAGATGATTATTAACTGAAGTGATGTTTTCATTAGGTTTGCTTACATTATTTTCTTTTCCTTTTTTTTTTTTTTTACAGTCAATCTACTTGAGGATCTCTTTAGCCACTGAACTGGGAACAGGAATTTCCTTATGGGAATTAGGACAAGGTCTGGACTATTTCTATGATCTCTTATGAGAGTTGAACTTGATATTGAAAACTGTTGATCATCAGCACATGCTTTTTTTTCTTTTCCTGAATATGATGCACCAAAAGTTCAAGAGCTGTAACGCAGGTATTGTTTTTGTTTTTCCATTGGAGTGAGCAACATGAACCATTGACAGGATTCAGTTAATATTAACTTGTTTGAGGTTCATGGTTGTGTTGAGAAATCTCATCTGTGTGTACAAATCTGGGATTTGTTGATTTAAATGATACTAGCGGCAGACATGAGGTACTTGAGTATGTTGTTCTCTTTTTCATGGATAATATTGTGAAAAAAAGTGTATAATTAAGTCAGGGTGCAGTAATTTGTCAAATCAACAATACAGCATGCAGGATCATTAATAAGTATAAAGTTTAAATAAAGAGCTATTCTTGTTCTGAGGCCTTCAGACTTAATGTACCACAAACATTGGCAGCCTCTTGTTACCCCGAGTCCAGAAATCATCTGTTTTGCTCACTGTTGAACATTTCTGCTTTTGAATGCAGCTTTGTTTGCTGTGAAGATGCGTCTTTCTCCGGCTTTGAACGTCCTCTGAACACCTGACACCCCGAGTTTTCTAATTTTTTTAATTTCCAAATCAAGACATTTGATTGTGTGTGTGTGTGTGTGTGTGTATTTTTTATTAGGCTTGTAATAACAGCATTGACAAGTACATCGACAAACATATGTATTTACAGCATTGCCAAACATCTGTTCTGAACCAGCATCTTCCAATATTTGTCTGAGATGAATGTTTGTTTAATTACACGAATATAAATGTATCAATTTGATGTCAACGTTTTGTATTTTTTTACTTGGCACTACAAAGCAGGATGAGATTATTTACAGCGAGCGACGTCGACTGCATGTTCTGTCCAGTTATTAGGTGTCTGTCTATGACCACGTGCACAGCATCTTCTTGACTTGCTGAAAAACAAAGAGATAAACATGAGAGGGTTTTCGAAATGCAGATTAAGAAATGACCAAACTAGTATCAGTGCTCTGCAGGTCGGCTCACCTGTGTATGATCCACCACTGTCTTTCACAAAGTCCTCCACGACCAAGGGCAGGTTGGCAAAGTCAGGCCTCCGCACAAGCTCAAACACTGACGGCTTTCAACAAAAACAGTTGCTGTTATTAACAGCATTGAATTTGTATATTTGGGTGTATTGAATTCATGTTTGCTTGAAAAACACTAACCCCTGTTAAGCTGTAGCCACTGAAGATCCAGCTCTGTCCCTCAGTGGCGCAACACAGTGCCGACACTCCTTGTCCAACGGCACAAACAGGCTCTGCACACAGAAACAAAGTCTACGCACTGGACATATAAATCACACACTGACTGATTTTTAAAAAATGAGCCTCACACTCACTTTGGTGAGAGATGAAGTGTGTAAGAATGCGGTGCAAAGAGCCGCTGTGTGCCAGGTCATTCAGCGCTCCGGGGCAGTCAGGGATGAGCAGCGCCTGATATCGGGCACCTGGAAAGGGTCACTGTGACATTTAACTTAACCAAACAACATAAAAGCACACATAAAAAAAACAGCCAAAATGACCCTGAAATGAATGACCTTACCATCTATAGATTCAAGTTTGGCTGGTGTTGCGTAGGGTTTCACATTGAAGTCCTGCACCCACCTAGCAGTGCTTTCATCGACTCCAATAAAGTCTATCGGCTTCCCCTGAAATGAAGAAAACCTCAGCTCAACTCATCAACTAATGATTATTTTACGAATTTGTCTGATTATTTTACAGATTTATTGATTGATTGGCCTGTGAAATAAAACCTTATTAAAATAAGAAACAAAAAACAGTAAATCCAAAACATATTTTATAAACACTTCAGTACAGTTCTTCACTTCAGTTCACTACAGTATATGTGATTATTGATAACAGCTGTCAAGTAATTACAGTAATTACATTATTTCCCTCTGATACAAGCTAATTAACCTTGTGGTTGAATTGCTGCTTTCAGTATCAATAATGAACTCTGAACATTTACTTACCCCGGGCGTAGCTGTCTGAAGATTAAACACTGAGCTACAGAGGCTGAAGGACTGATGAAAAGACTTTGCTGACACCCCTGAAGGAACAAACATCATTTTTAAACACACAAAGGAACAAAATACTCTGAACCCCTAAACTTTAGGGGTTTAGGGCCTAAAGGAACAAAATACACTAGTCTAAACTCCTAAAGTAACAAAATACAGAATCTTAGACAACTTAAATAACAAAGTGCATAGTTTTAAACCCCTAAAGTCACAATATACATCATTTTAGACCCCCAAAGTAACAAAATACATCAGTTTAAACCCATAAAGTAGCAAAATGCATAATTTTAGATCCCTAAAGTAACAAAATACATCATTGTAAACCTCTAAAGTAACAAAATACATCGTTTTAAACCACTACAGTAGCAAAATGCATAAGTTTAGACCCCTAAAGTAACAAAATACGTCAGTTTAAACCCATAAAGTAACAAAATACATAATTTTAAACCCCTAAAGTAACAAAATACATCATTTTAGACCCCTAAAATAACGTAACACATCAGTTCAAACGTGACAAAGAGCTCAGTGTTAATAGAAAACGTAGCTTGGTTGCTAAGCTAGCTAGGTAACAGGTGATGTCTGAGCACAGCTAACAGGTTCATTAAATGAATTAGTTAATCTCTAATTGATACAAAGCTGTGTGAGTGGAGTCGGTGCTGCAGTGTGTCTCTGTGCAGTTCATCTCTTCATCAGGTGATGACCGACCCACCTTGTGGAGAAGCGCTAGCCACGATCAGACATGTTGGTTTGGCAGACATTTCACTGACCTCTGTGTTCACTCCACATCAAATAATTCAACTAGTTTTTAATGAATAAAGAGAAAACTGTAGGTGGAGAAACGTCCAAGGCAAATAGGAAAGGAGGAAGTACTGTCAGCTGACAACAACATCCGGTAAAGGATTTCAGAATAAAAGCTCATTGTCAAAAAATACAATTTATGTGAAATTAATTTGGGAATAATAAAAGCCAAGCATTTTTTATTTGCATTTCAACAAGCAAAACAGAGCTTTATATTCATTTTCAAATTAGGTGTGATACATTATAAAAAATAGATAAACAACAAGTCCAACAGTGACTGTAAATGTCTTCACAGCATGCTCTTATTTTTCTGTTCTTTAAAATGAGTATTTTGGTTACAAGTTCAGCCACAGATCATAATCTCAACATAACAGGGAAGATACTCAAAGCAGGAAGAGAACAGTGCTGCACAGCAGCATTATAGTGTCTGTGACATCTGTATTTTAAAATCATGATGCCTTTATTTGGATTAGCAACTTATTAAAAACTTTGGGGCATTAAAAAAGTCTGACTGAACAGTTTACAGTTTACAATGTGACTGTGTGATTTTGTGATTTTAAAGGAAGTCCAGAAATCAGTACGGATCCTCTTTTAAATTCTGATAAAGGCAGCAGGTAAACATCATCCCCACGAACTGAAAGAAAAGAAAGAGACATGAGGAGCTTGTTAGTTCCACAATGTAGTCCAGCTACTGGCACAATATTAAGAGATATTCATATTAACATGTAACACGTTCAGTCTTTAGTACTTCACCTGTAGAAAGGCAATCCCGATGCCCACTGCACCGAGAATATACAACTGACTCAGGATGAACTCCTCTAATTTCATAATGCAGCCTCCCTGGAAGGAGGTGAAACAGAAACAGAAACAGAAAGAGAAAGAAAACCTTGTTAAAATTTATATAACTTACCCACCGCCATAATGGACAGCTCCACCTACCTCCACCTTGTAGATGTTGGAGGGATGGTCCCTGCGACCGCAGAGTTCAATGGGAGTTTTACAGCAGCTATCAGGAACGAGCCGCTCATTCGCCTGGATCCACACACTGTCCGTCCAGTCCGAGGAGTTGTGACTGCCACAACACTTAAACTGAGAACAGTGCAGAGAGGAACGATGATAAAAAAAAACATGAGATAATGGTGACATGCAGGCTCAAAGGGCTGAAGCTCATTTAGATAGATGGATGGATGGATAGATAGATAGATAGATAGATAGATAGATAGATAGATAGATAGATAGATAGATAGATAGATAGATCCAGCTCTGATTCAAACATACAGTATCACTTCCACACCTCCTGCTGAAGTTTATCCACGGCCTGTGTGACGCTCTCCTCCCCCGGCTGCTGGTATTTCAGCTGCATGGTCACTTTCAGGTTCTGTCTGAGCTCCTCATCCAGCTGTGAGACAGGACAATTATTTTAGCGATTGCTCAGAAACAAATGTGTCACCTGCTAATCTCCTCCCACCAATAAAAATAGCCCCTGGTCAAGTTTCTTTCCTCCCCTTTAACATTCCTTTGTACCTGTGCAATGCCCACACATAACTCAAAACATATGAGCACGGATCGCCTGACCCCTCTCCCTGTTCCACATGAGCATTCTTTAAATGAGTTCGCAGATAAAAACAGATTTGTTGCTTGTCTACAGAGAAGTGAAAACAAATTATTTTATATGAACCTGTCAGAGAAACAGGTTGATATAAAATGGAAACAGGTGGCAGCAGATTACCTGGTAGCAGAAAGGGAAACACTGGAGCAAGAAAAGGGGGGAAGAAAGAGAGGTGTGAGAATGGTGGAAAAAAAACAGGACAAATGAAGAACATGCACAGAGAGGCATGCAGAGAAGATTTCACAACAGAGAGCAGCATCACATGGATGGTAAAAAATTATGATTGCTGGTATGAAGTGAGCAAAAAATAAGAAGTACAATCAGCTGAGAACTTCAATCAAGAAATATTATAGGCTTTGGTTAAATATGTATGAACACAAACGAACAGAAGACAGTTTCACCTCTTGGTATGTGATGAAGGCCAACACACCAGCGATGAGTTCCAGCAGGAAAATACAGAGTAACAAGCATAAATACTGTAGAGGAGAGACAAGAACACAGCTGTGAATACGCTGAGAATGAAACGTATAAATATCAGCATTTTTCAGTGCATGACATTAGCATGGAAAGTATCTGTGAATGACTTAAAAAAAACATTATACTAGAATACACTAACTGTGTTAGGGGAAGTTATTCATTACAAAGGTTGTGGTGGATATGGAAATAGACATAACGTCACACGGCTTGTGCAGTTTTGCTTCTGTATTACGTCCTGTCACTGTGTCTGTCTATGTCTCTCACGCACTTCAGTCCAAGCAGCCGTTTGTGATGCCCGTCATTCCTCTGGCATGAGCCGCACTCTAAATCTAAACTCTTAAAGACACACTCTGCGTGACTTTGTCTGTTATATCTGACAGTCATGCCTGTCTGACATAATGAGCTGCACCGAATGTAGGCAGACAAGACAGAAGGTCACCAGGGATTAACTTACAGTACATGTAGACTCAGGCCAGGGTGGGTTTGTATAAACAGGAACTCTACTGTCTTTTCTTGGCTTCTAGTTTATTAAATAGGGATCATGAAACAATCGAGGTAAATAAAACCTCTGTCGCAGGGCAGTGTTTGTGCGTCTGATCGGTTTTACCACAATCAAAAGACTCTTCATCTCTTTCAGAGTGGCGCAGCATCCGATGATCCCGGTCATTATCACAATGACCCCAGCAGCTATCAGGATGTAAGCTGAGGCTGAGTAGAAGCTGGAGTTCAGTAAGCTGATGTATTCGCTCTTTTCCACCAGAGTCCACACTCCCACCGCCAGCACGGCCCCTCCTGCCAGCTGAGAGAACGTACCGTTATCAGCTCAACTCAAACCAGATGCTTATATCAGGAATGTACCACACGAATGTTAGCAGTTACAATATATAACTCCTAAAATGTGACAGTGAAGCAAACAAGACAACGCCTTATTCTTAATCTGCCCTGCCTTGTCAGCCTCAAGAGACATTCAGCCGAATTTGGTTTGTTATCTGACGCACATAAATCTTTATATTTGAAGAGACTGAAAGGTTATGATTTAGTTACAATGCGGTATTATCTCTAAAGTACAGACTGTATGGAATATTGTAACTATTGGTACACTGCAGACATTAAATGATACCATACATGTAGTTTACAGAAACTATATGGAGTATGGTAGAACATATGCAAGTTGTTTTTGCAACATAAGAAACTGCACAAGCTGCGAAGTGATGCAGTCTCGAAAAAAAGGGAAATTATTAATTTCTGTGGAATCTGAGGCAAAGCATGCTTTTATTTCTTTAACTTAAAGTTAATTATTACTACTAATGCTATTAATAATTATCATAATATCCAGTAGAGGCCTTAACAGGTGGTTTTGTTGTCTTAAAATCTCAACACATCCATGTTAACTTACCCAAAAAAGAAGGTTAAAGAGAAGAAGTAGATATTTCAGACAAATCGTCCCACAGGTGTGTCTTTTTTCACGCTGACTTTCCATTCTGAAATGAAAATCAGCATCAGTGTTCATACACTCGAGGTCGAGCTGCACACGGGGTGAGCATTACTACATCAAAATCTTGAGGAAATTCTTTCCAAGGATATTAGATAGCACAGCTGAACCTTCCTCCTCCAACACTTGATGGCTGTTATCACACATCTTCACACTCACACATGACAACAAGCTAAAGCCTATTAGTGCTTTATCAGACTGAGACTAGTCAGTTGCGGTACACATGCAGGAATTTCCCTTTTTCAGTCTACTTTAGTTCCACGTCTGGTGTGAAAAGGTGGTTTACTGCTGCAACACAACTGCAATACACACGAGCTTTCCTGACACGTTACCTGTGAGCAACATTAAGACCAAAAATAAAATGTGGTGCGCCACAAACTTGCAAATAAAAAAGCTTCTGTACCGGAGAAATGAGAAGAGCTCAAAGATCAAATATGTTGTGGGGAAAACATACTTAACAACTTGTGTCACATGTCATCCAGCAGACAGATATATATGTCCCCCATCCCAGTAACTTAACCTGATCTTCTCACACCCCAGTGATATAGAGTTGACTCTTAATGCTTCACTTCATGAATTAATCTGTTTTAACCTGACTTGAACTGTCCTCTGCTTCTTTTTTTTTTTTTTTAAAGAAAAGCTGTGAGCATCATGAGATGGTGATTTTTTACTTTTACGTGTCAATGAACATCTCTCTTTATGAAGAAATAAACAAATCAAGAAAGAATAAACAAACACAACCATAAAAATATTTAACACATGAAAAATGTGATGTTGTTTTCCAGCCATGAGACAAAATGACTCTGTGTGTAAATATGATTGTCCAGCAAAACAAAATCTCTCCATGGTCAGAATCAGGAGTTATTTTTAACTCATTGTGTCATGGAAAAACTCCTCTCCCTTTCCGCTGAGACTAAAATACTCCTACCTGATTTTAGATGGTGGGCCCAGAAGGATGTAGATTATCGGGGTAACGTCTTCCCAGATCCCACCAACCCGGGTGTCAACGCGTTGCTGTCTTTGAAGGTTAACTGCAACAGTGCAAGTTCTCAGTTGACACTCAGACCCGAGCCTCCTACCCAAGCGCCTGAGCGTATGTCCTCTTTTGGCACCACAGGCAGCTCCACAAGCAATGTGGAGTACATGGCTGCCCCCAGCTGGTTTCTCACGCATATGAGCTCCACTGGGACTAAAACAATTTCTGTAGCTTGTAAGATATTGTACAAAGACTATGACAACAAAGCAGTCAACAAAAATATATTTTATTTGATGTTTTATAAAGATACAACATAACAACAAAGGCAAACATTACAGATACTGTTCAGTAAACTTGTTCGCAGAAAAAAGTCTTGAAAATGATTTGATGATATGTGACCTCAGGATTTGGACCCCACTCTTCAACATTCCCCATAACCCAAATGTTTCAACAAAGATGAACTTGATGCTGCTGTGATCGGCTGCAGTGGTGTTGACACGTGATAGGAGCGTCCTTTTCCTCTTCTGTTTATGTACAGCAGCGCTTTTTATCAGGGTCTGCAGTCAGTACAACTGCATCTTCACATTGTCGATCAATCTGGGACACTAACATCCTGAGAAGAAACCACAATATGTGAGAAATTAAAAAAAAAAGATATGAAATTAACAACAAATTTGAGGATTATTTCTAAACTCTACCATAAATTAATGGAATGTCAGGCTAAAAATACACTATGTAAGTACAACAGACATCCACAAATTCACATAGTTGGAAAAATCTTGTTCATTTCTTTAAAACAACTTAAAAGGTGAACAGCTCTTAAGGCAACAAACATGCTGGATGCAATGCGTGCATACAGATGCAAATCATACACATATACTGGAGTCGTTCTTGGAAAGAGTGAATTCAGTATTGAATGAGGTTTTAAGGTCATAGTCCCCAAGAAATGTTCACTCTTGTACCTGTACCTAATATAACTAATGTGGTGCTGAAGGAAGATAATTAATTATACAAAGTTGTCCTCAAAGCTAGCAGGAAGGCCATCACGGAAAATGTCTTGACATCGACCCACTCAGACTGAGTGGCTCATTTTTTAAGAGTGAAAGAAGATGTGTTTAACAGAAAATGGGAAAATGGATTAGGTTTAGACACGAAGGCATCGGCAATGTATAATTTTACTGATAATAATGTAAACCTATGTATTTAAGTGTTAAGTCAGTAGTACAGTAAAATGTACTACTGGATGTAAGCTGTAACTCCCTCTGTGCAGTAAAAAAAAACAAAACAATAAAAAACACAATGGAAAAAAATATTTATCAGGTTCATCCCTTTTGTAACATTGACAGCAGACTAAATATGAGAAATAATCCCGCAGCATGTTATGCTAAACTGACTTAGAACAGACTAAATGTTAAAATCCATGAATTTATCAAGCAAATATTTCTTCATCTCGTTATCATCTGAGGTTCTAGGAACTTGTGCTGGGAATTTTGCATATTTTCTGGCAATTTATAGATCAAATGATTGATCATTTAATCACAAATCATCAGATTATTGGGTAGTTGCACTTACAACTATAAAGTAACTACAAAGTTTGATCAACACCTTCCACGGATTTCTCACACAGTTGACTACATACCTAAGAAACTGGTGACTGAGTGTATTTTAGCTACAGTGAAAAAAAACAAACTGCCAGCACAGCAGATACAAATACAGGATCCAGATGATGTTAATGACACACAGCAAAAAAAATAAGATGCCATACCCAGCCAGATCACTCATCACCTCCTGCATGTTACATCCAGTTTTGGCGCTGCACTCGTAAAATGAAGCTTGGTGTTGCTGTGTAAACAAAAACATTGTGAGTAACATTATGAGTAATCACAGCAAAAACTCATTTGATTATTTAAATGTGCTCCACCTCTGCTAGTCTCTGCCCCTCCTTTGCCATCACTTGTCTGCTGTGACTGTCTGCCAGGTCCAGCTTGTTCGCCAGCAGCATCAGTACCGCGCCTTCACACATCTTCTCCTGGGGAGAGACGCACAAGACACACTCTTATTATCAGTGTGGAAGCTGTTACATTATCGTAAACGTCAGACTGAAAAGATTATCACTCCAGAGTCTTTAGAGATTCCTGTTGCACTGAGTCATCATTTACCTCCAGTGTGTATTCAAATTGGGACAAACTGTTTTGCATGTTTTTGCATGTTCGTCATCTCCACCTGCTCACCTTCACAGAGTCCATCCATCCTCGCACGGCGGTGAAGGAAGGGGAATGAGTTACGTCATACATGGCGAGGATACCGTCAGCTTTGCGGTAGTACTGCTCAGTGATGCTGCGAAACCTGAAGGAAAATAAAATAACCCGGTTATCAGGTGCTGTGATATTATGTGGCTGCTAAACATGGGAATAAAGTGTGTCACGTCTGACCTCTCCTGTCCTGCTGTGTCCCAGAGCTGCAGGGTGATCGTGGTAGAGCCCAGATTTAAAGTCTTCATCTGGAAATCTACACCTAAACGCAACACGGTTTCATACTTTACTTATATGTACACTGAGGAGGCATGTTCATGGTGATAATAAAAGAAAAGCTTACCAACAGTAGCGCTCATTTTATTGTGGAAGTGTCCTGTACAGTAGTGCTGGATGAAGGAGGTCTTACCCACCCCTGAGTTACCCAGGAATACCACCTTGAACAATCGCTGAGGACTGACATTGGTGCTCTAAAATTCAGGTAAAGGCACCAAACTTAACATTTTGATAGCGTTTTGTTCTGACAAATCTGTGCTCCATCATTGCTGCGCGCGCCATCGTGTAGCTGCTGCAGCTGCAGTTATAAGAATGGATGGATTTGGGATTCAACATGTTCCCTACCTGAGCTTGCATCTGTTCATTTTCAAACCTGACTCTACATGACGGTTGGTGTTTCTTGGACGAATTTGTCATCTCTCTGTCTTTGTCCTGCTCCAACTCATCAGATGAGCTCAGCTGTCTTCAGAATCAACGAACACACAAAATTAGTCGCTTCCTCGGGGCAGTCTGCCTCGCATTAGATGACAAAATGTGATGTGATCAGATGCACTGAAGTCATACAAACCTTTTCACTGGCTTGTCTTGCAGTAAGTAGTTACCTATGACTGACCCTTTCTTCAGCAAAGTCTTTGTTTCATGTGGAGGCTAAAAGATTTGTGTGAGGCAGAAGAAATGAGTAACATTAAGATTTTTTTTAATGGACATTTACAAGGAACATGAATTCTTCTCTGTGCTTCAAACAGGCAGATTATTTTAGATTTGCAAGAATTCAGTCCAACTGCGACATTTATTCTGCTGCTGTTTAACATTTTAATAATTTCTTCAGCAATACACTTATTTGATTATATACAATATGTACAAGAAGACAAAAAAGTACAGGAAACAGCCAACAGGTGTTCATCGTCTTATGGATATGAACTGAATAAAGGGGAAACTGTTCAGAGATCAGCACTCCTTTATGAATTGTGATAAAGGGCTTTATTAGTTTGGTAAATACTGACCCACTCTAGTTCAACTGCATAAATAAATGCTATGTACAGTATCTTTAACAAACACATGACACACTCTTTCCTTCAAGTTTACACAGGACAGAATAAATGCCTTTTCACTTTGCTGACCACATCTAACAAGAGAAAAACAACAACAACAAAAAAAACATTGCTGACATCGCGAGAAATCCCAAACTGTGTCAATTTCATTAACACAAGATCAGTCAATAACCAAACAGTAATAGCTGCCCACCATAAATAATCATTGTCCAGAGGATGAAATAAAGCATGACACCGGTCCAAGACTTAGTTTAGGTTGGATAAATCGGCTGTGTCCACGGGGTACAAAGGTCTTCACTGAGGTAATAAGTTAATGGCAGAGGAGGAAGGACAGAGTGTTTGTGACTAACCCTCTTCTGAGACTGTTGGGCATCCTTCTCATCCCGCAGTCTTTTGTTCATGTCCCTGACATAAAGAGGGAAAATCATTTACAACCAACATCACACTGAGATTTCATTATTCATAATGGAAACAGCGGCCTGTTACCTCAATAGCTCCAGCTGTCTCAGGAGACTATCCTTCTCTTTCTGCATGTTTCTTGACACCTTCATCACACTTCTACAGTGAAGCAAACAAAAGATTGTGAACAGAATACATCCCAAGAAAAGTACTGCTCATGTATCTAAAGCCTTTTAATATACTGTAATGCAGTTAAAAAGATAGCAATAATTATCTTTTCAACTGCATGAATGAGAGTGAGATAAAAATGGATTTGTGACGTGAAATGGGAGGATGAGTAAATGTTCCTTGGTTTGAGTGTCACAGACAGGCTGAGGAAGTCATAAATCAGAGAGAGTGACTAATTGTAACAAAGTGGCAGACTATTTGTATCATTTCTTCAAGGAATTTGTTGGAAAATGCACAATTATACATATGGCCTTTAATAAACTGAGATTCTTGGAAATATTATCAGATCAGCTCTCAGGGATCTAAAATTCCTTTTTACGTCAACTGAGAAGTTGAAGTCTAAATGCATGTTTACAGTAATCTTGTTTGTTCCACATCTGTGTATTTTTAAACCTGTTTGAAGTGGAAAAGTTATGCATGCTCTTAATTTAATATCACATGAGGTACAGTATGTTGACCTTAACAGCTTGCAGCTTGTTTGACTCGAACTGAAAAGTGTGATCAAATGACTGCAGTGTGTTTACTGATCTCATTTTTTAAACCTTGTAATAAAACTATTAGAAAGAACATACGTCATCATACTTCAAGGATAGATGGTGCTAATATAATCATGTTTCTGATGTATCTGTTGGGGCACTGACAGCATGTAGTGTGTGCTGTTAGTCACTCACCTCTGTCTGGCCACTTGTTCTTGGGCAGCGTCGAGCTCCAGCATGCTGAGCTGACCGAGGGCGGCCTGCAGCTGCTCTCTGCTGCTCTCCACCTGCTCCTGTAACTGGATGTTGAGGCTCTGCAGCTGCTGGTTCTGGCTCTTTATGTTTGACTGTTCACAGTGCAACTGTTGGATTTTGGTCTCCAGCTTAGAACAAAGACAGGTCCCGTTGATTCATTCATTAAGCTCACACTCTCTTCAGAGATATACAGTATGTTAGTGTTATTTGGATGCCTACCTCCTTCTGTTTTGTCAATGTGTTCTCCAACTCCTGCTCCCGAATCTTCAGCTCCTCCTCAAGTTGCTTTCCCCTCTGCTTCTGTCTAATACTGTCCTTGATTTCACAATATATTCATTAAACGCTATTATGATGGACGCTTTTATTAAATAGCATAAAGGCTGCACTAAACAGCACACATCTGTACCTGAGCCAGGTGTTTCTCTCTCTCCTCTCGGATTTGGATTTCCATTTCTTCATATATGGACCGAACAACGCGGTCATGTTCACTCTCTCGTCTGAGACGGGGAAAAGAAATCTGAGCTGAGTTGATTTCAGAAAACTTTGAATACTCGCAGTTAAATGGGGCATAATTAACGTTTATTGTGTTCACATGCAGAGGACAATGGAAGAAAGATGGGACCTGCGTAGAGCTTGTTCCAAGCTATCTCTCTCTCTGATGGAGTCCTGTAAATAGGACACTGCGTGGATCAGGATGCCTTCCAGGACACTGAGCAGCTCCGGTCTGTCCCTCTGGAGGTCACACCACAGTGAACATAACTCCTGCTGACTGACACACAACACGACACACAACTATTAAATGAGCGCAGATATCTAAACTCAACAGCACAACGTCAGGTGTCTTTATTGTCACGTGCATAAAGGAAGATTCCTTTAGGATTTGCATTGTTTGCTTAAGAAACTTGTTTTTACCACCTTATGTTTTTTGTTTTAAGGAGTAGAATGTAAATATATGTGCATTAAATAAACAGTACCAGTCAAAAATTTGGACACACCTTCTCATTAGTGTTACAATCTATATTTTAGATGAACATTGAAGACATCAAAACTATGAAATAACACATATTGAATTTTGTGGCTAACAAAAGTTTTTAAAATGTGTTTCAGACCATCAGCTGTTTTGTTCAGAGGTGGTGTTGGCATACAGTAAATATCTCTATTTGACTACTGGAGTAATTCATATTATATGCTATAATATTCTAAAATAAATTAAAAAAAACAGTCCATCATTACTTAAGGACATGAATGTCAGTCAGTCTTGAAAATTTGAATGTGTCTACAAATGCAGTCACAAAAAACATCAAACGCTCTGATGAAAGACTTTCTTGTCTTCAGTCAATTCACAAGAGTTAAGAGAAGAGGTGTGTAACATGAATTTCATGTGTGTGCTAAACAGATAAAACCTCAGCAGTTCAATTATGAGTGCTTCTTAAACTAGTTTCTGATGTTTTTAGGAAAATATAGCGCCCCCATGTGCTAATATTAGCTAATAAGTTCTGCAATAAATCCTACTTAGGTTGTTGTTTCAGGGAAATGTTGATTCAACATTTGTCATTTTGTTGGTTGTGCATTATTCTGACGTGTGTTTCTACCATTTTATCCATTTCTATCAATGAAGGTAGGCTAAATAACACAAACACCTATCACTGCATTAGCTCTGACTACGTGTACCTCATAAACGGGCAATTAAGTGTAGATATGCCACTGTATGATGATTATCTTACTCTTTGAAGAGTTTGTCAGCGCCCAGCTCCATCAGTATGTTTATAAATCTAACTTCAGCTGGGTCCTGGGACCAGTCCAACCTGTCGATATCCTCTTCTGCTTCTTCTTGACTCAGCTCAGTCGTGTCGTCCAGCTCCATCAACTCACCTGAACCACAGACAGAGAAAGGCACAGAAGATTCAGTTTAAAGAAGATGGCAGATAGATAGTATTTTTCTCCCTTCACATCACCGTGAGCAGTCAACACAAATCACTCAAATCACTATGCTCACCGAGTCCTGTGTTGAACTCAGCAGGAGTGAGGAATCCATTGCTCTGTCTGTCTAGACTCTCAAACACCGTCTCCAGCTGTTCGGGGGACAGCGGCAACTCCCCTTGTAGCCTCTGACATCAAGAAGATGGAAAGCTCAAGACTCTACAGTCGGCCTGAATTTTATTTTTTTCTATCACATCAGCTGCTCACCTGCATATCCCGCTTTGTGATGAACCCTTTCCCCTCTTTGTCACACAGTACAAACAGCTCCTTCGCCTTGCCCATGGTCTCCGCGTGCGGGCTTCCTGGCACAGATTCTCTGGAGCTGGGTGAGGACTGCGGACTACGTCTCCGGCCCGGCATGGGGCTCCCAGCTGATAAGCCCCGCGGTCTGGGGCTCACTGGTGCTGCCTCACCGCTGCCTTGAGCCACCAGCACTTCACCATCATTCAGCCACTTATACATGACTGCACAGAAGCAAATGGGTAAGGAGTTGGTGAAAGTATCAATGAGGAAGTGGTTATATACTGTACACACACACATGTTGACCTCCTTAGTGGATAAAACTTGATTTTATCTGTTTTATGTGTTTTTCTTTGAGTCATAAGAGGTAGATAATTTATCTATTAGTTGATCAATAACATCAATCAATAATTTCAGTCACTTTTCAACCAGGAATAGTGAAAAACCGACCATGACTGACCATTTTCTGGAGAGGATTTCATGCGTTTCTTTGCAGACTTAACTATCTTTAAAGTAAGATATTTAAAGATGTCACCATGGAGTTCAGGAGGTTTTGCTGGCCATTTTTAAAAACATTTCTGACATCTAACTGAACGATTAATCAGTTAACTGAAAAATTAGAGGTATTCTTACAGTGTTAAAGTTATTTGCTACTGGATAACAGACAGTCTGAGGCATGATCAGTCATTTATTTTTAATTTCTTGACGACCGAGAATGAATAAAAAGACACTTAATGCTGCGTGATACTGTGAGAAGCCAGCTCTGCAGGTCCTCCCTTGTCAAACATGAGGTGCAGAACAAACTAAGCTGTGACTCTGCACATTATCTACAGCTGCTGTGATCTGTGTGTCAGACGTGTTTATAATAGTTGATAACTGTTTGTGGAATCCAGTGTGAGGGCATGCTACTTTACATATTTATACAACGGTAACATCCCGAGGCAAAATAAACCAAATACTGGACAAAACCAGTTGTACTCACTATTGATTTAGACGAGGTAAACTTCCACTTTTAGCAGTGGTCATGACTGTGCACCAGGATGTGTAGTCAATAAAAAAAACAGGATGGTGTCATGTGAGAACATTTACTCTGAAGGGAGGGTAAATAACCAATGGAGAGGAGATGCAAATAAAGCATTTGCAGTGTGTTTGCATTGACAGAATACCACAATTGCAAGCTAATTTTCTACCTGGGTATCTCCTTGAACATCCATTCAACAGTGATTTGTGACATAATCAATCGTCAGGTTAGATTACAATATACAGGAGGAAGATATATAAATCATAGATGGTGTCATTTGAATTGTTTCTAAGGCACACACTGAATTGAGGTCTGCGTCACTGTTAAATAATATCACCTCTCCTTCCTATCTCTCCCCAGTCCAGTTGTGCTATCTATGAAGGCATAAAAAACAGTACTTATAAAAGTCTGCGCTGATAGTGGCTGGTAAATCATCTCACTGATGATGCATGATTAAAACGTCCTCACACCCTATGAGATATGCTGGTATCCAATATAAGAGGCTTATGTAAACACTACATGTACAGGATTTTGTATTTCAAACCAGACTCCCAAAAAGCCAACAGCCACGCCAAAAGTCAAATAAACTCAAACACCTACAGCAACACACTATTTAGCAGCAAGTCGGTGTGTGAAGCGCAACAGAAAAGTGGGGCGTTCAAATTCAGTGAAAGTGACAGCATGAGCTAAACTACAAAACTGTCAATCAAACTGCACTCATACAAACTGGGACTGTGTCGGTGAGCTTTGAACATATGTTGCTTGAAAACACACACATTCCTGCTGATAAAACAGGTTGAACAGACAATATGTAAAGCACATAAGCGACAAAAATCAACAGGGTGAACCAAAAGTGTTTAAACTGAGACCTGATTCGGCTGTCTACGCTGAATAAAACGGCATACATATTATGAAGCAATGTGGCTAGCTGAGATAACCAAAACCAAGATACTGAACTAATGCACATTTATAATAAAAGAGGAAAAGAAACACACAGCAGTCACGGCAGTTTATGTATTACACCGAAGAAATGCAAACATACATTTTAATGTATCTAAACGACTGGGGTTACTCTATTTTACATAAATTCATCGTTGTATAAATGTCACTCACCCACGGTGTGCCGGACTCAGGTGTCCACTACCTTTGATCGCTTCACAGTACTTCAGTCAAAGAGCCGTTACCGACCTGAGCCGCTAGGTGGCAGTGACGGCCACCTGCCACCGGAGTTTACCGTAATGATTGATGTAGACCACAACTTTCACCCGTAATTTTTTTTTTTTTTTTTTTTACTTCACTGTAAAAAAAAAATGTAAACGTTTTATTGTTTTCAGTAACCTGAATCAAAACCTTGGTTTATACAGCACTGGGTTTATATATAATAGTAGTGGAAGTATTTTATATTAGATACTGTGGTAAATCATTGTAACATTTCATAGCAGAATCTTTATTTATACGGTATTTATACCATCAGTATTTGTACCGTATATGTCAATTATGTCAAACAGTATTTAAGAAAATGGAGAGAGTGTGAGTTGTTTGTTTTTTTTTTTTTAACAAGGCTGTAAACATGTTTATTTCTGCTGTGGAGTTATGATTTTAAATCGGTTCACCTGAAAGTGTCTTGTCTTGAAAGTCTGATGTGTAATGAAGCAGGAAATGTGTTCAGACATTAACAGGAATTCACCATTTAATCTTACACTTTACTTTTGTGTTGAATGAAATGGAGTTGATATTAATATTTTTTTCAAAAAGGACACTTGGTGCCGGACTGCTGCCATTTTGTTTACATTGAAAACAATAGAGGTTGCCGTCATGTCTTGATAAATCATGTTTTCAGTTAGAACATCAGAACATCAACTTTTTGCCTTGAAGAGGCACCGAGCAGCAGTCCTTTTGTGCTCAAAATGAATAAACTGATGAGTTTTGTGGATTTGTGCTTGAGGCATAAATACGGCAAATGACATTTTGATTTTTGAAGATATTTTTGTGAGGATACACACACAGTGTTCATTTTACATTTCTCCATCAGGAAAGAAAACATTTTTTTAAATATACATATTATTTAAACAGAAGCCACCAAAATGCACTTCTTCTATTTTCTTTTCAACTAATCATTTTGGATTTATTTTAAATCTGGCATTGCACATGTACACGCATACACACACGTGGGTCTTTTACAGCGTACTTTGAGGAGCATTCCAAGCACCTCTACGTTGGTTATTACGGTAAGAAACGGCGTTACCATGGAACTTACGGAAATACATACGTTACCGCTGAAAAGCAGCAGTGGACGCTCCAAGAGGTCAGCAGTGTTTGTCGATAAAAGTGGGAATATGAGCAATTTAGCGCGTTTTCTCGGCTTCGAGTGAGCTATTTTCATTATTCACACGTTTTCTTTTTCGGGTAAGTAGTTGTTATTTGTGAAGCTTACGTATGAGTAGTCAAACAATGCTGTGATGGTTAACGTTAACGTGTCTGTGAGTTCCTCGAAGTTAAAATCAGAGCCGAGCCAGTCACCGGGTGATTTGTTGTGGAAACACTGGTCTAATTCAATTATCCGTCTACCGGATTATCTTCAACCATCACTGCACAACGTCAGGCTGCCGTCTAATGTGGAGTTTATGCGTAAAAAGAAAGGGAGTGTATATCACAATAACAGCAACAACTAAACAAGACACGGTGGTGTCCGCGTAGGTGAAATTAATCTGTAATCCCAGACTTTACCTTTCCATGCTTGCTTGTGCAACAGCCTGAGCATCTTGACCTCATATAGAGATGGTACCAAAGTGAAGATATGAGTTACTGCTACTCACCATGACTTTTCTTCACAACGACGTGTCTGTCTCACAGGAAACGCAGTAGAGGAGGCGACTATCCACATCCAAGATGTCAACATGCAGGATATGAAAACGGCCAAAACACCAACATACTTCCCCCTGAGGACAACAAGCGGGATGGTTTTGGACGGAGGGACAAACCCAGTGCTGTAGAAAAGCCACCAGTGTCCGACTATGTGAATGGACAAGTTAACACTAGTGTTTTAGGGGGTGAATCTACACCAAATAGTGTCACAGTTGTAAAGGAAAATATCTGCAAGTGAGGAGAATAGACTGAAGCAGCATCCTTGAAGATGCTTCAGACCAGTAACTACTCCCTGGTGCTGCTGATCCAGCTGACACTGTTGGCCTATGACCTCTTCGTCAACTCCTTCAGTGAACTCATGAGAGGAGCGCCCGTCATCCAGCTGGTGCTTTTCATGTAAGTCACTGAATTATACGTAACAATGAAATATGTCATATTATGCACATATACATTGCAAACCTTTTCTTATTGTTCTTGATATTTTCTAAATTAAATGATCAACCTGTTGATCATGCTTATGAACCATTTTAATCAACTTAAAGTAAATCTTTGCATTTTGCAGTTTATCATCCTTCAGGTTGTAGTTGTAAATTAATTTGCTGTTCTGTTCTTTCAGTAATTCTCACAATCATTCACACTCCACATTGCTGCACTTAGATTGTTTGAAATGCTTAAGCTGCTCTAATATATCTCAGAACCATTTGTATCCCAAGCTGCTGAGTTAAAACCACTTTTATTCAGTGGGTAGTCTGTTTGGCAGGGTCTATATTCATTTTTTTTCTATATCATGTTTGTTGAAAGAAAAATAACATATCCGTCTTACACAGTGTCCTCTCTCTCTCTCTCTCTTACTTCACTGCTGTGTTGATAAGTGATGTGACGCACACACTGCGTTAGAAAGGTGAAATTTAAAAAAAATTAACCGGTCAACTTTGTGTCTGCAGCATCCAGGACATCGCCATCCTGTTCAACGTGATCATCATTCTGCTGATGATGTTCAACACATACGTGTTCCAGGTTGGCCTGGTGTCCCTGCTGCTGGAGAGATTCAGGGCTCTGCTGATGGTCTCAGCTCTTTACCTGACCCTCAGCATCTGCCTCCACTGCTGGGTGTTGGTATGGCTTCGTCGGCATGTCAGCTCTTTATAAACACTAAATGAAAGCTGATGCATTTAAACATGTATCCGAGGGAAATATTGATAGAATCGTAAATCAGAGTAATTATGTTTTTATCTGTACAACCTGAAAAGTGTTTCTTATTCCAGAACCTGAGATGGCTTGAGTCAAACCGCTTCGTTTGGACAGATGGTCTTCAAGCTCTTTTTGTTTTCCAGAGAACAGGTAATTGGTGAATTAATTCAGAGTTACATTTTACAATATTGTACAATATGTCTGTGTTGATTTGTTCTGTACACGTGACATCCATTGCACGTCTGTCCGTCCTGGGAGAGGGATCCATCCTCTGTGGCTCTTCCTGAGGTTTCTTCCACATTTTTTCCCTGTTAAAAGGGTTTTTTTTGTGGGCAAGTTTTTCCTCACTCGAACCGAGGGTGTCACTCCCTGTACAGATTGTAAAGCCCTCTGAGGCAAACTGTGTTTTGTGACTTTGGGCTATATAAATAAAATTTGATTTGATTTTGATTTGATTTACATTTTCACCACTAATCTGTTCTCCATAGTCTCTGTGGCCATTGAGTAACTATACTTCTTTCTGCTAACAGCGGCAGTGTTGTATTACTACTTCTACAAACGTACGGCTGAGTACATGGGAGACCCGAGGCTGTATGAGGACTCTCTGTGGCTGCGTGACGCCTTCGCCAGAGCTCGTCAGTGAAAGGGGTGGCAGGTTTGAGGGAGACCTCAAAGGACCTGCCAAGAAAGGCCCTTGTGACATGATGGAACTGTGCAGCTGAAAAGGACACTTGAAAAGCTTTACACTACCAGTTTGCTGATGTTGAACACTGATTGAGCTCACCAGTAGAGAAAGAGGATGAAGTCTCCGTCAGTTTGTGTTTGCTGGCTCTTCCTGGCAAAGTTGGCAGCCAGTTAAATGGTTTACAGTGGCACCTAAGCCAGCCATGACATGTACAGTATTGCATTAATCAGGATTGGGTCTGTTAATCTACGTGGCCTTCGTAAGTCATTTGCAGACAGAATGAAAGAACTTTTATAGATGCCTCCCATGGCAAGTTTGTTTTGATCTGTACAAATGTACCATTTATAGAATAACATGTACCAACAGCTTTGTTGGAAATGTTATTCCCACACAAAGGAACAAACCTGGTGGTTTATTTTGCCTTATTTGATGTTAGTATGTGTCAATGTAATTTTAATAAACCAGTTTTTATGTAATTACTGTTGTTTTCGATTGGGGATCTTTGAATCGTGTCCCCGCTGTTTATTAAACAATTCTTCTCTAATCCCGGGGTGTAAATCCTTTATCACTAGGGTAGTCAGTATTATCCTGTAGACAAGGTGAAACAGACTGCTCTATTTTTAACTCAAAGATTAATCAGGGATTGAGGTTTTAGGCGCCACTAGTGAAAGCCACCATGAATAGACTTTAATGTGTCAAAATAACCCATCTATCTCAAGTAACAGGTGAAGTGGCTGTGAACTTCTGGCCTTGATAAAATTGTTAATCAACATTTTAGATAATTATATCAAATGACATGATGGAACATACAACACAACAAAGACAGACACAAGAAGTTGTACAAATCCCCTTTACTTGTGAAAACAAAATCAGAGTTCATATGATCCCAGAATATCGTCAGTGCAGTCCAATTAAATCCAGTTTGTGTTGTCTGCGATGTCCTTGGTTCCACTGGAATGTGTCATTCTTTTAAGTCAGTCACCCGAAACTTCAGGAAAGAGAGAGAGAGAGAGAACAAGTTAACCACTACAAAACCATTTCAGTGAATACAAATTACAAAAATAATAACTGTTAGACTTACCTAAGATTTTAAATGTGTCTTCATACATAGATGCCAACCCAGAGTAGTAAGAACAGCACACCGAAACCCATGAAAAGTGAAGCCACGAGGGAGATCAGCAGCTCTTTGTAGACGTCCCGAGTGTATTTTGTTGACGTCACCTCATAGCTGATGAAAAGTTAAGGGTTCACTCATAAAACAATACAACCAACAGCCAAGTTCTGGAGTCTTTGCCAAACTGCCTCCTGCTTTGTAAAATTTTATGCAGTGTTAGGGTATCAGAATGCTAAGCATACTGTCAATGAGTGAAATTAAAAATTGCATATTTCAATCAATAATATGAGTATAATTCAAATAATGAAATCATCCAAACATAATCCTTAGAAACAAACCTTTTACTTTGTTTAGTGTAACAATCTTAACTGTTCACCCTTATTTTATTTCACAACTCTGTATGGCTAACTTGTGAGTTTGTTTAAAATCTGCGCAAGCATCTGACTACTTGTGTTCACAGTATTGTTGTTGGCCTGAACTATGAAAATAGGTCCAAAGCTGTACTAAACTGAATGTATCATTTAAATTTTACATTTTGCTCAAATGAGTGGATGCCTGGAAGGTAAACATCTAAAAATCTTTAGTATGGTTATTGTGCTTGTACCATTGACAGAAATGGTAAAAACAAGTTAAACCAGCAGTAATGTAAGGCTAACTTTACTTTTAAAAAGGTCCAGTGTAGAAGATTTAGGTGAATTCATATTGGGAGAAATAAAAATAAAATTAAATATGTAATATACTTTTCATACGTGGGTTTTCATTTGTGTATGATTGCCTAAAAAAATAAGAATTGTTATGTCTTTGTTAGCTTAAAATTAGCCTTTTATATCTACAGAGGGAGCGGGGTCCCTTCTATAGAGTCTGCCATGTTTCTACAGTAGCCCAGAAGGGACAAACCAAACACAAGCTCTAGAAAGGGCCTCTGACAGTTTCCTACCCGCTTTGGTTCTCACACTAGCTTGTGGGATGAGGTGAGGGGTGTTCAGTTGGCTACAATCTGCAAGTTCACAGCTAGATGCTATTAAATCTTACACACTGGACATGTAAGTGTCTCACAACATGCAAACTGCACTTGTATGACCAATAGGCTACTGTTGTATGGTGTATCTGCAGGTTGCTGGCCTGTCATTATCCCTTACTTCATGTTAACCACATTCACAGTGCAATGCAATGCAATGAAAGGATACACGAAGAACCAGGCCGTGAAGAACATGCCGATGGCCAGCAGGACGACAGTGAGGTGGGGGAACACAGCCGGGTTCACCGGGCTGGTGTATCTGGTCATAGCCTCGAGTTCCTGCAGGCACAGTGAAGAGTTAGCAGGTTAGACAAGCTACACATCACCTCCGGGACTCTACTTTAACTTCACACAATGAACCGAGACGATAGAGTCTGATTAATAACAGCAAAAACCTTCCAGTGAGTTTGTTTCAATGGAGTCAAATCAGTGAATTTGACATGACAGGCTAACGCTGTTAGCCGGGCTAGTCTGCATATCTAAAGCTACATAACCGTAATTACACACAGGAGGCGCATTGCTATACTGATGTACTGCAGATAAACACAGTGGTAGACTGTATCTAACTGTATATTACAGTTTGAGCGACGTATACGAGATAAAAATGAGCAGTCTTACCATTTTGTGATGAAGCGGAGCTCCTGTCTCTGTCGTCCAAGATGAAAAGGCCACGTACTGCCTATCACTTCCTGCTTTTTCGTGACGTACTGCTGACGTATTTTCACGTCGGACATTTTAAGCCCTCAGTTTGGACTCTCAGGATTCTCCTCCTCACAAACCGCTCCACAGGAGTGCCTAATATTTATACTGTAAGCTTAATTCATATGTCTAAGCTCTCTCACTGTCTTGTAATTTCCCTTTTTTTTTTTTTACAACTTGTTTTGCTGTGGGGAGAAATCCGCTACCCGAGAGGCCAAACTCAGGGCTTTTCCACTTTTGATGTTAGTACATGTGTGGCTGCCATCTAATGGACACTTATAGACTATAGATAAATTATTGAGGGGGTAATTTTAGTAAAAGTTTTTACTTGCTCAAGGGCAGCTCAGCAGTAGCTAGGATGTAAACTGGAACCTCTCCAGCTACTTCCCATACTTTGGTCCATGCTGGACTTGAACCAACCACCCTCCGGTTCTCAAGACAAATCCCTACAGAGTGAACTGCTGCCAGTCTAATAAAGCAGTTTGACAATTAAATACAACAGAAAATTCAATCACAAATTTATTTACTACATGCATTCATAGTATTACAGCATATTTTGACAAAACGCTTTAAAAATGTCATGATAATATGGGAGATAAGGTAGTGTATTAAAGTACTCAACATATTTTTTGTGTTATGGCATTTTCTTTTAACAAATAGTGCTAAAATTAGAAACGTTTGTGTGTATGTGTGTGTGTGTGTGTTTTCATGCTTATCAATCAAGTCTGGGCTCCATTAGATAAAAGTTAATATATTATTGATAATACAACAACCAAAAATAATAATAATAATAATAATATCAACTATAAAAACAATATGATAAAACACATCAGATAAAAAGGAGCATTGGTAGTAACAAAATGAAGCTATACAGTTACATGCAATGCAGTTCTACCAGAGTACATGAAAACAGTCTGGTGCACTGGATAGAGCAAAAGCAGTTCATATATACAGTGCAAAAAGTGCTAGAGTGGTTTCATAATGCTAGCTGGTGCATTATAAATAAGCTAAAATAGTACACTATACCCACTGAAGTGATAATTATACTGAAAACATTGTACAGTTTCTTCCATAAACCTTTGTCTGATGGCTGTTTTCCTATTTAATATTGATTTTACATTTGTGTTTTTTTCTTTCTGAACACAGACACATATGAAATATGGATTTTTTTTTTTTTAAATGTCAACAAAAGCATGGTGGTGAACGTGGTGAGAACGCCTTGAAGACAGGAAAGGATAGAAAAAAATTACACAATTCAGTTATATTAAAAGTGTTGTTAATGGTATGGCACAGGAAAATGTTTAATCCATCCAGAAAAAAAACATGAGCGAATCCAGTGTATATCAATTTTTATCTCAAGTGTGCGTAAATAAATGTGACTCCTTCTCAGCTTTATGATCAAGCCATTAAACTTGGGGATTTCCAAAGCTGAAGTCTCGTTTGAGTTGCCTCTGAGCTGAGATGTATCATTTTAGAGAAATGATTGGGCATGCATCTGACATGATATATGCCATTTATTGCCTTACCAGCATTCTGTCCAGTTACCAAAATACAGTGTGTGATATTCCAGTGTTTCTTGAATTATTGTCAGTGTTGGCATTTCCACTATCAGATGCTAAATGCTGTCAGTGTTTCTACATGTTCATTTCCAGTGATTTGTTGACTTATCCAGTCTTATCCAGTGAATCTGCTGAAATGAGCACGACTCAGTGGTGAAGGATCTCGTAATACGTATACGCATGCATAAACATCTAATGTAACAATCTGATGTTGAGATAGGAATACTGCAGAGTACTGTCCACTCTGTACAGTGTTTAGTCAGATGCTACACGAGGAGACAGTAGACAGTCTAGTCGACTGCAGCAGCCTCAAACACAATGCTCTACTGTACAGACCCAGGATTTGCCAGTGTGCACTACTGAGGTATATTTCCAGTGCGAGCTGCAACCACTCACTGAGGCCTTCAGCAGAAGCCAATAATCTTCTCTCCAGTGTATAAAACTACTGAAAAGTGTTTTTGTTTTCAGTTGACACTAGTTTCAGTGTACATAACGATTCAACATATTAAAAACATAAGCAAAAATGTGTGTAGTGTCATCTACAGTATCTTAGTCTGGACTTCATTAAGAAACTTGTGCTAAAAAGTAATTATGGCTTATGATAAGTATGGAAGACATAGTGATCAGTAATTAAGTTGAGCTATAAACTCATGAATGTTAATTACATAATAGCAGTTAACAGTGACACAACACAGTTGTCAATTACAGTGTTCTAAGATGTTTTCAGTGACAAACAAAAATAACAAAACAAACAGTGTTTCAAATTCCAGTGATCACAGCACAAAGAGATGTCTTAATGCATATACATATGGAGGGGATTACAGTGGGGACAGTTGTATATAGTTTGTTCTGTATTTTTAAAAATAATGTACAATAATGAGACAAAACTTGATCCCGTCACAACAGCGTACAAATGGAACCACCAAGAAAAAAAATGTGGCATGTTGTAAAGGCACTGTCACACGTGGTCGTCCTTCTCACACACAGCTGCTCTGTATGAGAAAATGGTAGTCAGAGTATGATGAGGTTTCTCCATCAGTGGCACAACTCACTTCACTCTGCCAATGAAAAGCACGAGGAAATGACAAATCATTAATCAGTCAGTGGCTCACTGCTCAAACTGATCAAACAACACAGAGGAATCACCCAGAATCGACAGATATATCATATTTTGGAGTTTACTCACAGACAGGGAGACACGGAAGTGATAGGTGATGTCCTGGAAAGACAGCACGGGCACTGACCACAGGTGATAAGTCCCCTTAGAGTAAAGTATAAAGAATATTATCAATAATAAATAATTGTTTCACATACAAAATGACAAAAGAAGGAAATATATTTTGATTATGTGATGATTAAGTATATCATCACGTACCTTTGTTGATGCACTCTGTCCATCATAGAGCTCTCTCTCTGTGTGGTTGGGACATAAACGTCCCTTGGTGACTCCACATTGTTGCACCCACACACTGTTCATGGACCTTTAATGAATGAAATATGTTGTAAATAAGTTGAAAGTTTGTTTTTGTTGTTTTTGCTTTTCATGTAGTGCCAAATTACACAAGTCTTTATAGGAAACTTGTACACTCACGTCATGCGCAAAGTGATTTGTGAAATGGAAGAATTTCTCTTTCCATGGAGTGATACTGTGTAACTGGAGACACAGAGAAAAACAGCATCAGACAACAGTCAACTCTTGAACTCAAACTGTAACTGTTAAAACATACAGACAAGAAACGTGAATATATGAGAGGAGAAACATAATAAATCAAAATGCTTCCATACAGGAAATGATCTTTCACTGAATAGTTTGATGTCTTTAAAAATTCATTCATTCAATTCAATCATATTCCAGTCTTCACAGTCACCATATCTAAACCTGACTGAACATCCAGCTGTGCATCCCTCCAGCTGTGTTCTTGGAGAATCCTTGGTTTACCAAGGAGCACTGAAACTGTTCTGGCTGTTTGTAGTGGACCCTCCCTTTATTAGGACACTTCATGTTGCTTTTTCCTTTAATTTGTCAATCCGTACAATGTCAATTCATTATTAGTGAAAAATCTGTACCTGCAGCCCTCAGGCGTGGTGCAACTGTGAGCTGTGATTTCTTGGTTTGTCTCCAGGATATGTAGAGTAGCCAGAGAGGGAGCTGACCTTCCTCCTGTAAACGTAAGAAAAGCCGCACTATGAGCACTATAACCGTAGCATTCCGTTGTACAGTATGTACATAAGCTTTGTTTGCTGTTCTCAAACAAATGGCTTTTGTGTTTGCATACTTCATATTATGTGTGTGAAGAAAGCGCCAGGTCTGGGCTGTGTTAGTGGATTTACCCTTTGTGCGCAGGCTGCGTTGTCTGCGTGACGCTGGCTGCTGACCCCCGGGTAGACGGTTGGTAGTTCCCACTCCGTCTAGGTCTGTAGTTGCTGGCCGTTTGGACTTGGCATAGTACAAAGGTGCTGAGGTGTGACTCAGGCGGTTTCTACCACGGTTCTCCTTGTCCATTGTTCTGGACTTGGCCTTCTTAATAATAGTGCTTGGTGTTGGAACCAGACTGCTTAAATCTAGAAAAGGAAGATAATTAACCCGTATTGAAGACAAATGTATACTACATGAAAACATCTAATATTTGCGTACTTACCTGCTGTGGATTGGTTGTTACTCAGTGTCAAAACTGTAGCTGATTGGTTGTTTATGACTGTGGTTGAACAGCAAGCTGGAGGATTTGCTAGTGAATGAGAGAAAAGGATCAGATCTAAATCAGCCTGTTGATTGACGTGCTTTCTAAAACCTTTGAACTTGAGCATGTCCACTCACCTGGTGCTGGGGTGGTGGACGCTGAAGTATATGGACTATTGCGGGAGGATCCCATTGCAGCTCTGGACCTTCACCAATCAGATCGCGGTACAGGAGATCAAAAGCATGCTTTGGTTAAAATAATGACACATCTATAAACCAATTAATTTTAAGGTGTTTAGATGTGTGACTAATGATCTCCTTTCAGACAGGACTAAAGAAACACCCAACTAAGCAATCAAAGATAAGACTGAAAGAGTAAATCAGAATATTAGCGGCAAGAAAGGAAGGTGTTGAAAGCGTACCAAGGGCAGACAGGTGGACAGAAAGTTACAGTGGCAGTGAAGATGGGCATCCAAGAGATGTAGAGAACACAGGAAGGAACATTGCTACAGAAAGCAGGAAAAGATTTTACAGAAAGACATTAATGAAGAAATGAAGAAGCGGAAAATTGATTTCTTTCACTAAAAAGCTGAAGTGTCTGCACATACCCGTCTTTCTCTGTGACCTCTCCTCTGTGGTGAAGAGTCAACACATAAAGGACGGACATGGAAATGACACTGTCAGGGAAAAAAAAAGACCCAATATATCATCATCATGTCATGATTGTACAAGCTGATTTGTTGTTCCCTCCCTCCCCAAACACGTTTTGCTCAATCTAACCTGAAGGCCATGACGACGACCAGAGCCAGGATGGTTCCCTGCATGAACTTCTGGCTGATGCAGCCTTGATCTGGCAGCAAATTCTGCAATCAACACACAAACTCACATTAACGTCGTTCACTTGCAGAATTTGAGAATTTTGAATACATCATATCACCACAGACCTTGCTGCCAGGTTTGACTGTCTTCTTCTTTAGCGGGCCACTTCCCGTTCGACTAAAATAACTCCCTGATTGGCTACAAGGACAAGAAAAAGAAATGTAATTTATTCATTCTTTTTCTACTCACATGTTATTCTCTTTCTTGTTCTGAAGACTAAACTTGATTCCTGCTCATTGCTCTCACCTGATGGTGCCACCACTCACGGTGCTCTTCATACTGTCAAGGCGACGCAGCTTGGCCAGTTTGCGGCTCCATCGCTCCAGTTCGTCTATGCGAGTCTCCAGGTTGTCTGTCAGCTTGCAGAGCTCCTTCACTGCTCCCACGTTCTCCATGAAGATACGTTCCTTTAAAATGAGAGAGCTGTTAGTATGCATGGAAGAAATGTGTGAGTGCGCATGCGCATGTTTGTGTGCTTTCATTACCTTGTTGACGACTAACAGGTTGGGGATAGTCTCTCCATTGGCACACACCACATCACCCCCCTCCTTCACCGCTTCAGGCAATATTTGCTGAACCTCCTGAGCGATCACTCCTGCAGGAGGATATAACAAGTGCTCAAGTAAAAAAGAGCAGCAAAAAGCATGAAGGAGCATACAGATACAGGACACACATGTATAAAAATGATCAAATATTAAGACATTAAGATGATACACAGTGTACAAAGAAATGAGATGATGGGGGCAGACATTTGAATTTGTTATTTATGAAGTTGTTACCAGTCTCTGCAGTGTTCTCTATGCCCACGGTGGCAGCAAACTCAGGCTTGTATTGATAATGGACCAGCCTCATCTGAGAAATCCGTTTCAAATTGTCTGTGGTGTCGACCTACACACAGACAGAATGACAATGACATCCATGCAGATGGTATGAAAACACGATGTTCGTGCTGCAGGTGAAAATGCTTTGGTCGGGTATAATGAAAAGACAGAACTGCACAGTCAACTGTGCTGAGCATGGGCACTTGTGTGACATGATTCACGATGACAAGCACAAAAGACACACATGGACAGTTTGGAAACAGACACACACACACACACACAAACACTCATATAGATACACACTACATTCCTCACCTCCTGGACATTTTCTTTGGCCCTGATGTCAGACGGGTGTACCAGAGAGCCCATGACCTTCAGGTTGCCATGAACAACAAGGGCCTCGTCCGGCCGGTCTGTGTTGATGCCCACTCTCCCGTGGTGGTACACCGAGTCTGGCAGTTGGCCACGCTGCCACAGCACCTCGTTGTCACTTTCAAACTGGCCTGGGTTGGATGCCTGTAACAGAGAGACGAAGAAGGTGTGCAGACAAATGATGGTTCAGGTATTTCTGAAAGAGATGCTAAAAAAATACTTACAACATTTTTAAAGGAAGAGTTCGACATTTTGGAAAATATGTGTATTCACTTGGAAAATTTATGCCACTCTTCCTGGAGCTTTGTCGTCATTGTAAGGATACCAGAGACTCCTGCACCAAGAAATGGTCTTGCAAATAACCCCCAGTAAAACAACCACAATATCTTGTTTTTACACTTTTACACTTCTTGTGTTTTTTGCCAGCTTTAGAGGTGCTGGGAGGCAGATTTAGTTTTTTTGTTTGTTTGTTTTGTTGCACAGAAACAGGCCAGCTGTTTCCATTCTTAAGGCTAAGGCTAAGCTAACCTAACCAGCTGCCGGTTCCAGCCAGATATGTACTGCACACATATGAGGCAAGAATACAAGGTGTGTTTCCCAAAATGTAGAACTATTCCTTTAACACAAGTCTAAGATGTACTAGACTTAGCATAAGAGACTAAGCATAAGAGGCTTTATATTATTTTTCATCGTTTAAATTGAATTTAAATTACTGAATTAATTTTCATGTAAGCACACTGACTAGTAACAAGTACATGATTGGGTAGCTTTAACAATACATTGTAAGTTCATGCATTACACTAGATTAAGTATATCGCTGTCCACTGAAAACCACAAATCTCCACACTTTTGTTTTAGATAAACTTCAGGATCAATAGTTCCTTCAATTTCCTCAAATATTCTTAATTCTTAAATATTAAGTTAAGTTAAATTATTTAATCAAGTGAAAAAATCATATACCAAACCCTTATACCAAAGTTAATCTTTTCTCAGCTCAGGTTGGTGGTTGATGTTCTGAAGATATATGGCTTTCACAGGACAGCCACAATGCACTTTGTTTTACGATGTGACGTAAACTTTGTGTCGTGGAGTGTACATTGTGTGTGCTGGGAATCACAGGCACGCGTAATGGAAAGACAGACAATGGAGAGGATCTACACAGTGATGCTGAAGTGCAGAGATGCATGTACAGTAGACAAGAGAAAGGTGCCACATTCACAAGGGATATGATCGTTGTAGGAGGCAGACAGACATGGCCAGACGTTACCCTGACGATGATCCTCTCAGACACCTGGGCAGCCACAGTGTAGCTCTGACTGTGGGACTGAGCATGCAGCGCCACCACCAGCATGAAATACCTGCAACGACAAAAACATCAGGAGAAGATGTGACTCCTGAAGATTTGATTGGATCATAGTAACTCATGTATCTACATGTGATGGTATATCTTTCACCTCTGGTCAGGATTTGGTTTGCCCTTCTTCCTCATGTTATTTGCTGTGGTCTCACTGAAGTGGAGCCGCCCAACTGTGACCTTTGTGACCTGCTCTGAGGGCAGGGTGACCCTGGGAGAAACAACATCACAAATACATTATGTAACAAAAACCTCCTACCACTATAAACTGTTTCTGCCTCAGTTACAAGATGAGCTCACAGCATTTCAAGTCAGGTGCCTGCATGAACACTGAAGCAGCTGCTTACTGTATTAAAACAGCAACATGCTGAACTCATTTCCACCCTGCCCATCGCCTGTTTGAACTGTTACTCTCCAGGAAACGTTACATCCATAAAAGGTCCAAAAAAACACGCACCACAAGATTCATTAACAGTTTTTGCCACAAAGCCATGAACTCCATGCTGAAATCAAACCAGAACACATCACAATGTGATAAACAGCAATAATTATCTTAACTAACATTTAGGGGGATCTATTGGCAGAAGTGAAATATAATAAATATGTTTTGATCAGTGTAATCACCTGAAAATAAGAATTGTTGTGTTTTTTTTTGCTACCTTAGAATAAGCTACTGTAAGATGAGAATTTTTTTCATTGCTGTTTTGTCATCTGAAGAGAGGGAAGAATGTAAGATGAGATTTATTTTAGAGATTGGATCATTTTTGCTCAGATTAAGTTAGAGAATTAATTACTTAAGATAATTATTTGCGTTTTGTTCTTTCAGTTAGAAAAGGAACTATATTGCATAGTATACCTTACCCTAAAATAAGTGAATCTTTATATGGGTGGAGTGATATGAAGTGCAACTTTGACGTGATGTATCACATTGTTGTGAGTCAGTGTCCGTGTTGAGTTGTTCTACTGTTGAGGCAGACGTTAAAGTATAGTAGTAGCAAGTAAAGTGAAGCTTATAGTTAACGCTAAGAGTAAGCAGCTTTACACTACCATGTTGAACTTTCATCTTCCAAATCCTGCACAATGGACCTTTAATACACACATGGGTGTATGAAAAATGTGGTCCTATTCTTTAAAGTGTCAGACTCACAGCACTGGCTTAAAGGGTCTCTTGCTGCGGTCAGACTGTGACTGCTCCACACTGATAGACTGATTCATGGCCTCCACCTAGCAACAAGGAGAGACATAAAACATAAACTTAAATACACTGTAGAGCTGACGGTTAACTCTCAAGTTGATATCATGCTGGCTATTTTCCCTTTGTTCACCTTTACTCCGTTGAGTTTGAGATAGAAGCAGTCGATGGGCTGCAGGCCTTCACTTGTCTTGATGTACTTGGGATCTCCCAGCATGCCTATGTATACTGTGACCTGGAAATGGTTCTTCTTCTGGCAAACGAAAGCGTCATCAGCCAAGGAGAAGTTGAAGCCTTTGTCGGCATCAACGCGGTAGGTCGGCATCGGACTAAAGACAAAGACAGAGATTGTGTCACGTGAATATGACATAGAGGAAGCATACTGCATTAAGAAAAGCAGAAAGTGAGTTTAGCAGTTTTTATCACCAGGGGGAGACTTTTGCCAGGTGGTTTCCACGTGTTTTTAGGAACAGAGAGTTCAGAGAGATACACATGTGGATAGAGCATATGTATGTAATGAAATAAATAACCTTTTATACTGTACGTGGGGATCTAATATGGCAGTTGTATTAAACCTCTGTGACATAAAATCAGAGATTTTTATGTAAACATTCCCTCATTGGTAGAGCCCCTTACAGAGGCCCCTCATGGCCCCTGAGCCTCAGTTTTGGTGCCATTACTTTACAACTCAGAGGAGTGAGATCTTCTGGAAGTCTTAATAAAAGTCTAACCCTCCGTCCATTTATATAGGCTCAGTGTGCTAAAAGTTTTGATGACCAGGTGGTTTTGATAACATATCCGAAAGGTCCTGTGAGTTCATTTTAACCTTCCTCCCTATCTGTGCTGCTATCTGTGCTCTTTTTATTTTTGGCATTACAAAAGTAAAAGCGGGTGTACACTAATTTTTCCCTTCACCCCTCCTCACGTTGTCTTTCTAAGCCGAAACCCTGCACTCGTTCACTCCCCCACACAGCTCACCTCTGAGGAATTTGTAGACCTCTTTAACCCTGCTATTCCTTTTTGCCACTCCCACTGTATACTCTGTTAACCAATTATAACGTCTTCCATTTCTGACTTTTACTTTGAGTTCCTTTATCCCCCAAATAAAGACCTCAAGATATACACACAAGCCAAAATAACTTCCACCCACAGCTCTTTGCAGTTTGCATCATATAGTGGTGTCCACTTGCTCTGCTGGTGAGGTTGCCACTTAATGCACTGATAGTTTGGGTCCAGGTAGGCATTGTCTGCATCCTGCATTAATCCTGTGATAAAACAGATTGAAATATAAGCAATTCAATCAAGACGGAAATCTAATCAAAGCTAAGAATGTCTGCAGCTGTTCTGTAAAACTCTTTATCTGCGTGAGAGTTAAAGGGTAGGTAAGAGCAGGTGAGCATGAGGTAGAGGAGGCGAGAAAGAAAAGAAAGATGCCTGCCTACCTGGTTCTTGTTTGATGATACCTGTGAGGATTTGGGAATTCAGGGTGCTGTTGGGAGAGTCGGAGTGCTTCCTCTTCTTGGCCTGGTGAACAGGGATGCCACTGTGTGAGGATATTGAAAACACAGTCAAATATTGTACACATTACCACGCCTTCCCATCATTCCTTGCTCCAAAGAAACTGCACAGCCTAACCCTCCCTCGATGTATTATCTTCATGACTCACTCTTGCCCCTGAGGATGTTGCAGTAGCTGATGGAGCATCTGTGTCTGCTGCATGTCTCCATTTCCGCTTGTGGCTGGACCAATAGGATACTGTGATATCATGGGCTCGGGCTTCAGGTACATGTCCCGATGCATGCTGGGATAGTGGCCGTGTGGTGGGAGGGGTGGCGTTGGAGTCATGTGACACATGTTCTCTGGTGTCATGGTCCTGATCATGTGAGGATCTAAAAGGCGCGACGAGGATGGAGCATAATGTTTACATGATTATATTTACTATTGCAAATACATTTAATCGCATACAGTGTAGCTTTTCCCCTCATGGCTGGTCTGTTGTCATTTCAGATTGCAGTTTTTTCCCTCCAACCTTGGCTAAAGGTACTTTCCATTGTTTCCAACAGGAGAACTGGAGGGATGCCGATCAGATAACACTATTCCACACCTTTTTACTAATGGGCAAGACCAACACAGGTGTGTGAAGTGCAACAAGTACATAATGACTTTGAGTACTGTTACTTGTACGTTGAAACAAACCAAACATAGACTGCTTGATTCTTTGCAGAAACACTTGGAATTAAAGCTTATGAGGGTTTCAAAATGTTGTCGTTTTTTCAAATGAATTATGTTAACTGTCGATTAATAAATGACAGAGACACGGTGAATTCGATATATTGATTGGTTTGCACATGAGCCGGATTTTCTGTCTTTATGCTCTGTTCAAAAACAATGAAGTGATGCAAAACAGATATTGACTTAAGCGGAGAGGCGTCTGTGACCTACATACACCTTGAATACTTCAGTAGCTTCCTCTGACTCAGCCTACAGATTAAAGCATCGTTTCTGTTTGTTGTATGGTCTCTTTTCTTTGTGTGCTCTCTGTCACCGTTTTTCACATTTCTGCAGGGAGAGGAAAAAAAAATGTGTCACTTACCATTCACCTGCTGAGGAGAGTACGGCTCTGAGCTGGAGTCTGGGGGGGACTCGGGTAGTGTCCTAAAAAAATAGACGGTGGTGGATTATTTAATCACAAAAACAGTCATGTTTGACTTTCAGATTATAGAAATAAATCGATTCTTAGAGCAAATACCATGCTTGAAGTTCGTATATTCTTCTTATTTTCTAAACTGCCATCATATTTAAGGGAGAAACTAGCAGAGTGAGTGTAGTTGTTCTTTACACAAGATCATGCGTCAGGATTTTTTCACAGGATGTAATTTGACTCTCTCTCTGTCTGTTATCAGTCTCCCTGCCCCCTCTTGCCCAGTGCTTTATTTGTACAAATGAAGCTTAATCACGTATTGATTGCATAATAGACTTGTAGTAGGGTGTGCATTTGGTTTCATTGCACTTAAAAAAATAAATAAATAAAGTTTAAAATGAAAGTTGCAGGAGCATCTTGAACATTCCCAAGTACCAACTTATGCTATATTTCTTCCGTCTTGTCTGAGGTGTTGTGCTCACCCTGGAGCGTAGTGGCCTCTGTGCTCAGGCTTGACGTGAGCCTGCTGTTGTTGCTGTTGCTGCTGCTGCTGTTGCTGCTGCTGGTGTTGGTGTTGGTGTTGCTGACCCAGGCAGGAGTAGTTGTGTCGGAGGCCCAGGGATGGACCTGGGGGGTAGGCGTTCTGACAGTTAGGGGGCCCAGGTAGAGGGGCTCCTTGGCGAAGTGGTATAGGGGGGCTCACACCACACACCAACCCCCCAGCGGAGGACACTCCTGCCTGGGGAGATGAGTAATTTGGTCCTGGGGCGCTGTGGACCTCTGAGAAACAGCTGGGAGAACGAAGAAGGGAAAAAAAGGGATTAGCCTTATCAGAAAAAACAAATTCCTTTGTAACGACATGATCTGATTCGGTTGGTGCATGTTGTTTTGACGTTGCTGGGTTGGACTGGAGTCCCTACTGACATGTCAGTGCTATCGTCCTCCTTGCTGATGTACTCTTCCAGGATACTGGTGTCGATGTTGGCTGGCTCCAGAGAACTGGTAATATCATGACCTGTGGAGAAGGGAGGGCCAGGAACACAGGGGAAATGGAGAGCATCTGGGAATTAGCAATGGGAATCTTTCAGCAACTCCACACAGTGCCGCAACAGTTCTCTCAGCACAAGATTATGTTGAAACAATTCCCTGGAAGACTGAACTAATGACATATTAGAACTCAGTTTGTTTATTATTAATCAGGATAAAGTAAATATAGATGAATTAAAGAAACTTTCACAATACTTTCTGGAAATTTAAAAATCAAGAGAGAAAAGATTACAAGAGTGACCAACAGTCTAAATATGTGTTAGTGGTGAACATTACAGATCACATACAGATGATTCAGCCTCTGACTGATTGTACATATGGACTGGATTCACTCTAGATGACGTTTACTGTTTTGAACACCAGCTGCCTTTTACCTGCTATGAAAAAAAAGAGTTAACATAAAGTAACTGCCTCAAAATTATAAACTAGATTGTGCTGTGCCCAATTTACATCTCTCACAAAGGTGAACCACATCTAAAAGGTTGTTTCTTCTCGTTGTGTGTCATGATATAAAATATTTTCCTATACGGTTATAGCAATTGTAATTTTCAAATTCCCTAATACTCCCCTTACTTCACCCCGGGGTCATTTTCACCCTTTGATAGCCAAAGCCTCACAAATCCCAAACACATGACCCCTGCTTAATCTTTAAAACACCAACACGTAGAACAAGCACTTTCTTATGCATATATTTAGAAAAGGGTACATCCGTTTATATAAACCAGCCTTCCCTCTTGCACAAAGAGCGACCAGCTCGAATGTAACATGAAGAGAAAGTGATGAATTTTCTTTGAAGCTTTTCTGTCGCTAGATGTCCCAAACTGCAGATGCAGGAAATGAAGTGAGTGTGAGAGAAGAGAGGGGGAGGAGGACGGAGAGGGTGAAGCAGAGGACCTGGTATACAGTGGGTGGGCAGGCAACCCCAGTTTCTCTCTCTCTCCCTCACACACACACACACACACACTTTCTCTGATAGATTAAGCAGCTACTCAGTTGGGAATGTGAGGAATTTTTGTGTTAGCATTGGAAAATATCTCTTTTTCCCTCTTTTTTTTGTCTTCCACTAACATTCATTCTTCATCAGAAACCCAAAGAAATGTCACTTATTAGTATTATTGTTACAATTTCATGTGTTTCTTCACACATTGCTACCGTTCCAGACCATATTATCTAGAGAATAAAGTGTGCTTTGTCACATCCAAACGCAGAGCTGACAGTATACAGCAGCAAAAACATCAACATCTTACACATCATACTCCAGACATCAAACCCACAACCCTAACTACCAAGAACACTCCAAGTTTTCTCGTTTAACATCATACATCCTCACATTACCATGTTTTTAAGGAAAACTAGGGTGTTTACACTGACTGGCTATCTTAGAAACAGATGGATAATGTCTCTTAATACGTGCCAGTGCAAGAGAAAAGCAGGATGGTTCCCTGTAAAATAAGATCCAGATGTGCACCCCACCCAAAGAGGCAGTAAATTTAAGCTGGCAGGCCTGATAACGAAAAATAGAGTGATGGAGGGAAAGGGGAGGGTAGATAGATGAAGGCTGAAGAGAGCAGGGGCAAGAAAGACAGAATATAAGTCCAAGGATGGAATGGAAATGGAAAAAACCTACAATGAAAACTGAGGAGAGAATAAACACAGCTGTAATCAAGGTATCTTCATGTCCAAGAGAAGTTCAAGACTTAGCCCAGTTGGGTTCAAGTCAAAAGTGCTAGAAGTTCAAGACTTCGAGATATAAAAACAAGTCTTCTCTCAAGACCCAGGTGTCTTTAATAGTTTTGTGCTTTACTCAGAGTTGGTTGTTTTTGACTCTTTCAACAAAAGAGCTCCAAATAGAGCGCCAAATTTTTGTGCAATATAAATACACTAACAATAATCTAAATTATTTAAACCTGCAATAACCTTTTTGCCCACTCGGGGCAGCAGAAACAAGTTTTAAACACAACATATGACTCCTTTCAAATACAATGTTAGCATTGATATGATGAACTTGTTAGCGAGCAGTTGCTTATTTGCACATCCAGCAGTTAGAGAGCAACATTACCGTTCATTTGGAGTCATGTTCCTGTCCATTTGGTGAATGTAAGACACTGAAAAAAATGATCTGCTGAATGCACCACTTATTTTACCAGCTAGTCCTGAAATGTGTCTGCCTGCTGTTGTTGGGGGTGCTGAGCTTTTTCAGTGTAAACGGCTACCTGCAGCAATGCTATGAATGAATCAAAGGAGTGAACAACAGTAATATAAACACATAATGGTTACAGGTAAGAATATATATTTTTTTAAAATTTTAATTGCACACAGCTTATTTGTAGCCATTCCTCGTCTATCCACCTGTATGCATCACAACATATCAGACATGCAGCTGCTTCTAATATTAAATTAAACTAAATTACCGTATATTATCCAAAATGCCTGAATTGATAAAAAGGAGCTTTGGGTAAGTTAGTCACTGTATGGAGACGAAGTTAACAAAGAAAGGGTGTAACAGGGAGTCAGGGTTACAATTAATAGAGTGGATATACTAAATGTTAGACTACATTGTGGAAGTGCGATTTCACTGGTGAGACAAAATCACAGAAGGTAGATGTGCTGCAAAAAACAAATTCATGTATTTAAAACTCTGGACCTGGTTAAACCCAAAATGTACGTAGCCAAAAAATAAAAAATAAATAAAAAAAACCCTACAAACTCAGGTACTACAATCCTGATAAAACAAAAGCACTGTCCTTGTTCACTGAGAACAGATACAGCATGTTTGTTTCCTCTTTTCTGGAACTTTCACTACCTTTGTAACCAACCACAAACAAGAGAGTTTACAGTGTGACATCTGACGTTTTCAACAATAAAAGAAAAATGTATAAATTATATAAATCAACAAAAATAAGTAACTTTAAAATCATTAAATCATTTTTTTTCAGTAAGTTTAAATAGCCGTGAACTGGATGTGTAAACTTCTCTGCCCTCTATGTTTTTCTCTGTCCAGCTGTGTCCAACGAGGAACAGTGAAATGATTGTCAGTCCAACTTCGATACAGACTGGCCTTTTGAGAGATTAGGGGCTGAGAGGGGTGTGTGTGTGTGTGTGTGTGTGTGTGTGTGTGTAAGCATACGTATGCATGTGTGTTTGTTTGTTTGTGTGTGTATGAGTGTGTGTGTGTTATGCCACCATTTCAATGCCTGGGTTGTCAGCAGAGTAATAATCTAAAATGAACACAAACAGAGGGCCAAGTGTGTGAGTGCCCATTAAACATGGTTCGACTTACATCAGTCAATCAAATGCACAGCTTTTCCTTTTCTTTACATGTGTTTTAAATTATAGTATATATTGTAATTGTCTTCTTTTAGATTTGTATAAACTATTATTAAGGCCACAGCAAGGCAAGAAGGAACATAAAAAATTAACATGATTTGGCAGAAATTCGATTTTATACAGATTTTTGTCTCCGAATAAAATTTGTATGCATTCACATGTGTATGTTAATAATTAAACACTTTCAGAGGAGGAACAAAGTCCATCTGATCTTCAAACATTTAGACCAGACTGACTTGGCTGCACACCCATGACACATATACACACACATTCAATGAACTGAAGAGATTTAACATCAGTTTATACATACTGAGCCAATATTTAGAAAAAAAAAGTGTTGCAACAAATGTGATATCTGCCGATCAGTCAAGAAATTATAGAACAGATAGTTGTCTACAATGAATAAACACATGCATGCCTATATCTCAGAGATTATTTAAGATAAACCTGATTTAAATGATATTCTCTGTTTATGTGTTTTTCCCAGCAGTGGACGCTGACACAAAAATCACCTAAAAACAACCTGACAGATCTTAGTAATCAATATAATCAGTATCCAGAAGAAATCTTGTGTCTCTCAGCTGTCCTACAAGATGCTGCACAGTCCAGCGATACAGGGACTGTGCCTACAGTGAACAATTTAACACGCATACAGAGACAAACAGAGTAAATCAAAGGAAATGTTTCAGCTCTACACAAGAAAGTGTTAGACAGCTCTGACATACAGCTCGAGAGTTGTAGACCTTCTCCATTTGTGTTACTGATAAAAGACTGACGCTCACTATGACACAGACATTAATTATGAGGTGAATACAAACGGAAAGCCCCTCATCAGGTAAATCACAGAGCGGACAGAGCGGCAGAGTACCTGCGCGTAGCCAAAGCATGTTGATGTCCTTGAGATGAAAGCACCTGAAATGAGAAGAACAATTCCTCTCTAATTTTCACATGTTTCTCTACTCGGGCCGTGAGTCTTTCTTCTGCAGACCTGCGAGACGCATATCAGGGTAGCAAATGTGTGTGTGTGTATGTGTGCGTGTGCATATTGTGTGAGTGTGTGTGTGTGAGAGAGAAAGGCTTGTGGAGTGTTATAATGAGGATTATTTCCCAGTCATGAGAAAGGGCTGTACCAGGCTACCACACACAGACCTTGTCGCACACAAGCACTGGTCGCACCGGCGGACCTGGCTCAGGAGATTACAGGAGTGACGAGGCTGGGACGGGAACATGGAGGGAGGTTGGAAAAAAATGAAACACTCCAAGTGTGAGGTTGAGTTTGAGGGCCAACGGTAGACAGACAAAACACGATGAAAGATACCGAGGAGGGAAAAGAAGAGGAAGACAGAGGAAGATGAAGCTACAAGTCTGCTTCTGATAATCGTTTTTTTTTATTTTTAACTTCTGGATTACAGCATTACAACACCTGCAGCCATTGTGGCTGTACTATGGCTTTATATAAATCTATGGCTAACTAATATCATATAATAAGATGATACATGCTGCATAACAGCCTCTCTTCAAGCTTTCACACACACACACAAACAAAAACAAATGAATTAATCACATGAAGTCCAGTTCAACCACCAACACCATTCGGTGGTTGAGGATTACTCAGTTGGCAGTCAGCACTGATGGGAGTGAGGCACAACAATGAAAACTAAAACCTGCTCGTAAGCTCTGTAAGCTTGGCTACTCAAAAACAATACATTCCTCTATCTTCAATTCAGTCTTAAACCTGTAAATCAGACGAACCATCCAAACTTGTTTCACGCCGGTTTCGCAAGATGGATGACGGCCTTCGCAAACCATGATTCACAACTACTGTGGGAGTACAGCGGGTCTTAATAGGAATTTTGATATAGTAACGTGAATGATGAGATGTTCTTGGGCAATATGAGTGAGAACATGGTTCATTCACCTCCTGATGATGGTGAAAATGTTTTATTTCTGGCAGACGAAGTTCAACCATCAAGTCAGAATGTTGCCCAACACTGTGGTTACCTGCAAAATTCCCTCAGGCGTACTGTCTTCTGTGCCAAATTAGCAAATGCCAGCATGCTAACATGATAAACTAAGACAATAAACTTTGCAAACATCACACCTGAGAACGGCATCATTAACGTTAATATTTTGACTACAGCTGAAAATATCAGTCAATAAATTAATCAATCCGCAGGACATTAATTGACATAAAATGTGCTCGATTTCTTTGTCTTCTGTGTTTGTACCGTATATATTTTTGAGTTTTTGACTTTTGGTTTGACAAAACAATATTTGAAGACATTTAAAGGTTCAGATATTATGATATGATATTATCTCTTTTCTGATATTTTACAGACCAAAAAATGAATGATTGGCGGATTAAATGAAAATAAAAACAATTAGTGAGTTGCAGACCTTCTTCTGATGTCAGCATTTAACTCAAAGCACTGCTGTGCCTGTAAGGACGACTACTGTGGCTGCAGACTCTTATTGTACTTTATATATATGCAGTTTAATGTCTGCTGTCTGTGTGACCATTTCTCCTAAGCAATCTCCAACATTTACTCTAACATTGCGGCATGAATGTTTAAATCTCAGCGCACAGGCGCACAGGTTGACTTAAGACGGGGCATTACTCGGAGTAACACGACAGCAATAAATGTCATGATCTTCTGTATGTGCAAACACGGCTTTGTGTGACTGTTTGTTGTCTAAATGAGTCAGAGAGGAGAAGGTCAAGTTTTGGATTGGTCGGTGAGGTTTAACTGGGTTTCTCTCTCAACAGGCCAGTCTCTCTGCACCCTGAGTCTGCAGTATCTCACCTCCTCACTGTGTCTGCTCACTGTCACTCTAATGGAGTCAGAAAGAGTGAGAGCTCGGGGAAGGCCAAATACTCCAGGAGAAACACCAGTCTCACCTCATTGTGTTTTAACAGCCACCAAGGCTATGTCAGGAATGTATACTGTGCATTAGTGTGAATGTATACATATTTCACTAATCCTATCAAAACACATTTTACTAGTACTGAAATCCATTATAGTGAGTCAGTGTGCTTCTCTTTCAGGTAAAGGGTAAGATTAGCTTGGACAGTAGTTGACAAATGATCTAATATATAAAATTCAAGGCTTACTGATTACATTTATCAGTGATTTAACTTCAAGGTTTGACCGTCTAAACACCTGAATCCAAGATCTGAGAGATATATAATTATTAGTCTGATATTAGTAGGGTTAAAAAACAAGTTAAATAGGAAAATAAGCATATGAAGCGGCACCTACTGTATACTTCTCATGGACAAGTTGACATTTTAGTCCAAGCTAAAGTGGCTGAAATAAAGCCAAAGTAAGAACATCTCTCTTACTCCCAAAGCAAGAATGTAAACACACTAAATTCCTGTCAGAACGGAAAGGAACCCCTGACAGTCACGGATGGATGGCTGTGTATATTTAAATCAACACACTGTGTATACTATGATCAAGTGTTAAGTCTCTCTGCGGATAACTTATTACACATAAACCGCAGTGTGTGTTTTCATGTGCACTTGACTTCTCCTGGACCATTTGACATCAAGTTTCTTAACAAAAAAAAAAAAAAAACTATTAGTGAGATGTGAGATCTACAGAGGGCAGGGAAAAACAAAGGGTGATCATCTCTGTCTGGAATATGAGGTTCAAAGTCAAGAATATTCTCTCTTTTTTTTTTTTTTTTTTTTACTTAATTTGAATTCACAACACACACACAGCTCAGATGTACTAAATAAGAGTAGATAAATCAGGGATGCAACAGAAGAGAAAGAAACTATTTTTGTACATGCGGAAAAAAAAGTTTACCAACCAGAGTCTCAATGATTTCAATTTACAGTATATAATGTATCTTTATCACGCTGATTTTATGAGAATAAACTCAACTCGCCACTCTTCTCAGCTGACTTTGGCTGTATTTATTGGCCTTGTCATGATCAACATTACACTAATCAGTTAAAATCACATCGCTCATGTCTGTCTCTAACACACACATTGTGCCACAGTACCCTTGCAAAACACACCATTTATCTTAACTTGAATTCCTACAGCCTCCTCACCCTCAACCCCACCCTCCTCCACCTCGTTTCTTTCCCCCCCTTCTTCTTAGGATTCCCCGTTTAACTTGATCTGTTACCCATCAGCAGCACTTTTGCTCCCCGCACCCGTTAACCCCGCTGCCTTCTCGCATTTTTAGTTTTTAAGACAAACAGATGAGACAGAAGTAGAAAACAAAGTTAGGTGTGCGTAAAAGTTTGGGAAACCTTCACCTTAAAAGCTCCAAGTCGCATATGATCACACACAAATTTTATAGTTATTATAATTAACCACCTGCCATAAGTGGTCCATTATAATAGTTTAAATTAGGATTTAGATTCAGTACAACAGGTAAAAAATGACACCTATTAAAACAAATTATTTAGAAGTCAAAGAGACAGAACTCACAAGATTTCCTTTCACTATCGATTTCCTGACCAATCAGTTTTAAGACTGAACTGTATCAATACAGATAAACTTTTATATAGTAAGCTTACCTTCAAAAAATCTTTGTAACGCTTCTGTTTCATCTACCACGTCCATCCTAGCGGGTCCCACATAAAAAATCCATTAAAGTCTCCCCTTGTCCGAACGAAATCAATTCGGATCGGGGAAACTTTCACATGTACATCACGGAATCTGGATGAATTTCCTAAGGACTTCTTCTTCTTCTTCTTCTTCTTCTTCTTCTTCTTCTTCTTCTTCTTCTTCTTCTTCTTCTTCTTCTTCTTCTTCTTCTTCTTCTTGTTTCAGTTCACATAAATCCAACAACTCTTCATGAGGAGGAACTTCTTTCTCCTGTTCAGAAACTTGGCACTGGATTGACGTCCCTCAGCCAAACGCCTCCAATGACTCCGTAATAACTTTAAAACAAGTCTTCTTCTTCTTCTTCTTCTTCTTCTTCTTTAAAATTAAGGTGCCAACAAAAGATCCATAAAAGAAAAAAGTTCCTTCAGACGCACCTTTACTTCAGCTCCCACAACAAGCTTCATAATAAGATTTGGTTTAAGTTCGCGGAAAGTGGCATCATCCTGTGGGAAAATCAAGAGGACTTTAGAAGTCTTTAAAAACAAGTGTGCGTAAAAGTTGTCTAAACTTGACTCCCCAAGTCCTTTCTGGTGCTTCTCTTCCTCCTTCGCCTCTCCCTCTCAGACAGGATGTGTGCGGCACAGAGACGGAGGAGAGGAGCTGAGGGCAGGTGAGGGATGTGCGCCGGACTGCTGCAAAGATCCGCGAACAACAACAAAAAAAAAGTTCTTGTAAAGACGCATGTGTCTGTGGTGCCAGAACTTTTACTGGACGCATTTTGCAGCTTCATGATGCTTGATCATATCTGTTAGTAAATTAAATTTATTTGTCTATTGGACTACTGGACGAACAAATCAAGCAATTTGAAGTTGTGATGGGCCTTTTTTTTCTTGTTTTGACATTTTATAAAATGATTAATTGAAATAAAAATCAGGAAAAATATATTTAAATATTAAATTGAGTGTTAGTTCTCTTATATTGTATGAGACTTGATATTTGTTGAACACTGAATGTGTTATAATGCTCTAAATCTTTGAGTGTACCAGCTTTAAACAATCATTATCTGCTGTTATTGTACTTCTTTTTATCCTTATTTACATGATAAATACTGCATGTCTATTGCAGGAAGAGGGATCCCTCCTCTGTTGCAGCTCCTGAAGTTTCTCCCTTTTTTTCCTGTGTCCTAATAGAGACTCTAAAAATAGATGATAGGATGATTTTAAAGTCACGTGTTTTGTTTGAAAATATATTTGACTTTGCTTTAACGTATGAAAACACTACAACAACAACAGTTATAGGTCCAGCCTGAGGAAAAGTCCCTACGTGCTGTCAAGTTCAGTTTTATCCTGATTCATGATCCTAAAAATAAATATTTTCTCTCTCCCTGGTGGCGGTGTAAAAACATTTGTGAAACTTTGATCTGCAGTATGTTTTGGTGATTTAAAAGACTTCTGTGGGGCCTTTATGAATTCCTCCAGCTTTAACAACCATACAGTAACAGGAGTGTTTTGTGTCAAGGCTTCCCAAGGGGAGGATTTGAGGGAATGATCCATTTCTCTAAAACCTTATCAGCTGCATCCCACCCCCCACCACCCCCCCATATAACAATGCCACTGTGTGCAGCCCCCGCAAGCCTTGACGCCCACCCTCCCCCCCACCCTCGCCCACATGTGAGATGCTGTTGTGTTGTCTTGTTCCCCCACAGCTGGAGCATCTCCCTCTCCACCCCTCCACCCCTCTGCTTTTCCTCCATTCAACCCAAACAACGCCTCCGTTCTTTCAATTACACTATGCAGATTGTTTCAGAGGACAAGCAAGAAAGAGAAACAGATAGAGGCTGCGGGGGACAATGAAACAGCTGGCTATGCTAAAGCAGTTCATTTTGGTATTCTATATTTCTTATCTCATATAGCTCTGTGGCTGCATGTGTAATGTACACTTGTGCACTGTTTGGGGACTTCAGGGACCTTTGTTAAATATTACACTTTACAACGCAAGGTTAGGGTTAAGTGTAGGTTAAAGTTTAGATAAATGTTAGGCATGTAAAGCTGGGGAGAAATGCAGCTGGGTCAAACAATGGCCTTGAGTGACATGGCAAATTGTGTCCTGATGTATCAGAAATTGTTGTTTTCGTACAGAATATGAACTGTATTATAGCTCCAACTTGATGCCACTTACCATGGGATCTGTGTTTCATTCATTGTCCATTATTTAAAGCTGCATTGAATGATTTTCAGCCACTTGGAAGTGTGTGAACAAGCTGAGAAAAAGAGAGATAATACATAATTATCTGCTTATTTACAAATCCAGCAGATATTGAGCAACATTAACATTCTCCTCCTGAGAAAACTGGCTTCTTCACTATGCTCACTAGCTTAGCTGGTAACTTACTCTATTGTGATGAACAGGTAGAGTTCATAGCGCTGAGGTTTAACTATGTTTAACAGTTAAGTATTAAAATGTGTTTGTAGTTTCAGCAGTGAAATGTTATTTAATAAATGAACTGTAGTTTAAATATCTTGTGCGCTGACAACAAACATTGCCAGCCAATTAAAAAAGAGATACTATTACAAAACCAAGCACAAAAAAATAAAAGGTTTATAAATTACAGAGAGAAGTCTGTGTTTGAGTATTTACCATTCGTTTCTCTCATTATCTGTCTGCTGTTTGAGACTGTAGTTCATCTTCCAGCCGGCAGGCAGAGACGTTGATCTTTTTTGATTAAGCAATGAACACGCTGAGGAAAAAAATCAAAATGGCGACACCCGAAGATCAGGTAGGTGGACGCGTTGCTATGGTGTGGTTGCTATAGACAGACATTCATATTATCTATCTGTGATGTGGCTTGCTCAGTGGGTTCATGTGTTAATTTAAGGACTTTAAGAAACGTTAGGTTCATTTAAAAAAAAGGATGATCAGCCAATATAATAATTAATTTAATTCAGCTGAGTACATTTATGATGTAAAGCCATGTCAAAAAACAGACCTCTCTCAGTCTCTGTTACTGACATTGTGATGAATGATAACACCTGATAACACATACTGGAACTGACATCAGTCTACTCGGTCCTGTTTTCTCACTTCATCATTATAAAGAGTGAGTGCTGAACAGTTAGCCGACACAGGTAATTATTTTTACAGCAGGTGTTTGTATGGACCTGTAGAAAACACTAAAATGTGTCTGTCAGGTCTCATGCTGTCTTTTCCTGCTGATGCTGATGCTCTGATCTGGGCTGTAAATCTGCTGTTTATCCTGGACTTCCTCCATGTCTTCTGCGGTGAGTCTTTCTCATGCATCATAGCATCTTCTAGTTCTGGTAGAGCTAAACAAAAGGATTGTTATCATTTGCACAGTATTTCAGTAAATCATGTAAATGCTCATTTTCCACCTTTACATTTAAGTTTGGGGAAGGATTTAATGTTTAAACATATTTTATATATAAAAATGAAGAAATAACAGAAGAAAAGTATCAAAGGGTGTGATGCTTACATGTCCTCATAACTATATATCCAATGCTTCTTCTTGCTTCTAACTTATACAATAAATAACAGACACAAACATAACACTAATTAGTAGTTAAAAGACCAATACTTGTTTTTGTAGTTTACTTTTATTGTGCATGGACTTCCCAACATGTTTTAAATGTGTCCCAATTGAATCTCAGTTGAAGACTCGCAACCTGCTACTGCTCCTCTATTCCTACAACTTGTTTTTTTTTTTTATTGTTTATCTTACAGGCGTAATTTTTTAAAGTCATAGTTTATAAATCCAAGGCACATGGAGACAACATGGAAGATTTTAAAAAATAATCCACTCTCTTAAAAGCAGGTTTTCACTCTAATAGGAGCAGTTTTGACAAGATTTTTTTTTACAGTGTTAAATAATTGCTGTATTAATCTAAAAAAACTTTTGTTCTGCTTTTAAAAATGGATGGCAGTCATATCACATGAGTGGAGATCTTCTATGACAGTCTCTATAGCAGTGAACACAATCACAAAAATTTAGTTTTGCAATTCAGTTTTTGCTCTCCTCATATTTTTACCCTCAAGCTGCAAAAACACTGGATGCAACCTAACATAACTTACAGCGTCATTTTCTTTGACCTTTCCTGCCCGTGTCGTTTGAACACAACAGATTCAACAGTAACTGACAGCCCTCTTCCATTGTCTTTGACCCTGTGTGTCTGGCCCACGTCTGCAGGCGTAAAGAGCAACCCGACTCCATCAGTGAGGGCTATATTCTGTGACAGGGACAACTATCCTGCTGATGGTCTACTTCCTATAGCGGCAGACGTACATGATGACGGCAGGTGTAATGACCAGGAGTGTCTTACTCGTCGTCAGTGGCTTTGACGGAGTCTGACTCTCAGCACTTTAGTCCAACCGGCCAGGTCAGTTCCACTCTGATTAACTATCATCATAGACATTTTATATTGAATCTTACCAGCCTTGATAGATGGAGAAGCTTTTATTGCTGTGACATGTGAGATCACAAACGTGTCATGTCGTGTCAGCATCGACGATAGACGAGTCTGTAAATTACAGCATCTGATATCAAACAGAGATAACATGCTTCATTATCGCATGAAGAGACTGGCCTACATTTTAGGCTCCATTTATTTTGACTGACAAGATATGTCGAAATAATTAGCGTCTCATACGTATTTTTTAAGATGCCGGACAGCAATGAGCTTTCCTTTTGTTCACGCTTTTGTTCATGAATGAAATAAGCCCTGGTCCTCTTTAGGACTTGTTTGAATTATTGATATGGGCAGCATTCAAGTGATACTGTATACCTTGTACAATGTCGTCACATCCTCAAATGTTCCTCCCAAGATAGATCCCAGGACAATAATCCAATACTTTATTCTGAATGGTGGATATTGTTTATTCAGCTGGCTGGTGGCTGAAATACATTTGAAAATCAATGTAGATAAACTGGTTTGATGTTGAACAACTAAACAGTGTCTCACACACTAGGAACACCTTCTGTGTTTCACATGCTTTAAGTTTATTCAGGTACAGTTTCATGTTTGTTAATAACACATTATTTTGCTCTTCTTTGTGTCTTTCAGTGTCTGTTCACCAAGAAGCCTCGTCTTTGTTGTTCTGTTGTACTGTATGTTGTATTTTCCAGCCTATGTGCACTTATTTTTTACAACCAGAAAGTGAAAATTTTAATGACTTTGTCTTAAAGACGGTTTGAATATTTGTAAGGTGGAGACTGATTTGGTTTGGACTGATATTTTTATAACTGAGTTTGCATATTTAATGTGGGGATGTGAGGACCTCACAGGGATTTCACTTGCAGTCAGGCCTCTGTGCCAGGAGAAAGTTTTTGATTTTTTTAAATCAATATTTCTTTACATTCCTCTCTATAACAATACAATCTCTATTTGCATTACTCTTGATTATTTCCTGTAAAATTAAACATACCACATTGAATATGTTTCATATCTGTTCGTTCTTTCTCCTGTAGAGGGCAGAATTGTTTTGATTAAGATCTGAATAGCGACAACTCTGATTTTAGGACTGCTAAAAGGAACATTTTCTTCTTCCCAAGCCTTCCACTTTTAGACTTCAATGATTTAATAATTCATGCCAGCTGGAGCGTGGAAAATAGCCTTTCAATATTCCTGCTGAGCTATAAAGTGCTTCCAGTTTTACTAAAATCTCTTCTGTAGTGTCACAAATTATAACTACATGACTGAAAACTGTCCGAGGTTCAGAATTAATGTTTCATTGTGGCTCCTTAAACCTTTAAATGTACATATTTGATGTCAGATCAGCACTTTGTTCGTTCGGGTGGAGATCTCAAGAGCATTCTTTAAATTGTTCTAATTGTATAGTCATATAGTAAACTACATTATTCACACAGGTTATTTCTCAGCACTGACAGCTTAAGTTAATGATCAAACCAAATGGAAAGGTTTCCAAAGTAACCAGTTTCAAAACAAGTCACATTTCAGAGTGCTTGAGCAACAGCCGAGCACACAGAAAAACACTTGTTCATCTGACTGGCTGTAGGTCAGGCCAGTGTGTGTGTGTGTGTGTGTGTGTGTGTGTGTGTGCGCGCGCTAGCATTTATAGTTTCCCCTTTAAAGCTGCTGGTGTCATGACTGTGTTCATTTTTAAAAGAATTGGTAAAACATGATGATTAATGCGGTTCTTCACATGCAGCACTACACCCAGAAGAAACTGCATTATCTTAATGATTTTCTTTGCAGGGACAGCACACTGCAGCTGGACAAAGAGTGGTCATTCTTACCAGAGAGTGACATTGAAACCTGGGCAGTGTTCCACACTGTTGCTCCTCTTTCATTCACCCTGTTGAATCCAACTAGTTCAGACCAGATCACCACTTTGCTGCAAAGTGAAACCTTGTGGAAATTAATTTTTTCCCACAGCTGAAGAGTTTCAGTTTGTTGTGCATTTGTGAATCATGCACGGCTAAGTTGACATCTGATTGTTTTTTATTTCTAGATGCATGTTGGGCATGTGACCAAGAGCTTGGGTTGGTGGTTCTCAAACATTAGATGTGATTAAAAAACGATTCTCTTTATTTTTCTGACTCTTTTTTCTGTTTTCCTTGTGAAATACAAAACAAAAAACAAACAAACAAACAAAAAAAACAGAAATCCTTCAAATCAAACTGTCTGAGAGAGAAAAACAACCCAAACAAGTAGTTATAGCTTAATTTTAAAGGATCACAAGCAAAAAAAGAGATTAGAAACCACTGCTTTGTTAACAATGCAATATCTTAATATTAAAGAATATATAGTGATTGGATAATTCAGTGTGGGTTGTTCTAGCTTTATGTAACTCAGGTCTCAGCATGAGAAAAAAAAAAAAAAACTTCACACCGGCTGTCCCACCCCCAGTAAAGTGTCTGCGGAGCTCCTCCCTTGTCAGATTGAGTTACTCACCTATCACTCACCTGCTCCCGCGTTGCCTCCTCGGCGACTGTGTTTCTGGGAACCGACAACAACAGCAAAGTCTGCGCTCGGTGTTGGACGGAAACTATTTACAGTGTTGGATTTCAACTCTGCTCTACTTCAAAAACACAACAACAAACAGTTTGCACATATCCTGCGGAGTTTATCGTCCTGATCGGCTGCAAGGGTGTGATGGCAGGTTGATGCTTTAAAGGCGCTGTCTCGACCACGTTTGTCACCTTGAGCATCCCGTCCGAAAAACACCACAGTGAGTTCCTCGTAAAAGTTACACTTTTATTTGTCTTCTTGCTTTATTTCTCGCCCAAACATGGCTGCACTTGACAATTCCGTCCATTGAGTGGCTGCTGCTGCTTTCCATTATAGTACATGGTCTTCATCAGCAGATGCCTGGCTGGGTGCCTGCTCAACTTCACATTGTTCTCAGCTCTTATATGACTTGTTGTTAGTAAGTGGTGTTTTTTTTGGGAATAATAGGTTAATTGTCAGAACATTATGATTTTTTTTTTGCAGGCTGGGATAAATCAATTCATCCACTGAGCAATAAACTTACTGTAACACTTGGTGTTGGGTCCTCCTAGAGGACTAATTTTCTGCTTGCTTTCAGCAGCAAACCACACGTTGCTGCTGTACATTTAAATCTGATGTCACCCACAACCGTAATTACAGCATTTAGCTGTGGGCTGAGAGGAGTGTGCTTTCATTTGGGTTTAACATGCTTGTGAATAACCTCATGACATGCTACACATTAACAACCAGAGAAGAAATACTGCCAATTTGAGACTTTTGGTTGGGTAAGAGTGTCGTTCTCCATGTGATGGGGGTGTTATATGAACAATTAGGGGCCGTGCCTGAGAAATCTGAAGTGATTTCATCTGTTTCTCTGTGCCCTGATTCAGAGAAAGCACTCTCACACCCACCTGCACCTGTACACCCAAAGTACACCTGTAACACCATCACTCGACAGCATAGCAGTGTGATTCAGCCAGATGGCTGCAAGGCCTAAAATAATAAAATCAGATAACCCTCTCTTACAAAAATGCTTGCTCAGGAGCATAAAGCGCAGTCCTGTTCATATTTTTTTTTTCTCCAAGCACATTATATAAGCTGTAAATCATTACTAGGTTTGTAGTATGACAAGGTCAGGTCAAGTGTCGATATTGTAGCGTGGACTGACCTCCTGTTAAAGGTTTGTGTTTTTTCTTAATGAATGCTGTAAACACTTTGTTTTAATTCACCATTAATGTGCACGTCATTCATGATTGTTGTTGTCAGTCTTCCTCGCTGCTTTCTTGAGTTTGTTTAATCTTCAGGTGTGTTATGGGTGTGTGTTAATATAGGTATTTATTGTGTGAGAGCAGTTTTTGAGCAGTTTTCGAGAATAAAATATCTAGTTGTTATCAAGGTTGAAGGTTACGGCGCCTTATCAAAAATGATGACATTACGATATTTTTATCAATTAGAGTTCAAAGACCGAGATTTCTGACAGCAGGATGAGTGTCAGTCCAAATGAGATTTCGCATATGAAGAAAAGAAACAATGCAGACCATGTGACTGATACTGCAAGCTTAAAATATGTGACTGTTTTTTTTTTTTTTTAAAGAAAGGACGCCACTCAGCTGGGACTGAAGTTATTATTTGCACTCTCGTTGCTGCAAAGGGCTGTCACAGAAAGCTGATAGCTATGCTTGTCTAACCTCATTCCATTAAATATGAAAATCAAAAGACACAGATATGATCAGTCATTTTGGAAAAAACTACATCATTAAATATGAGGCATGCCTGGCTTTGTGAGTAAGCCGACGATCAACCGCTTGTGCGTTCTGCTTCTATTCTTGTGTAATTCGTTTTAACGCTGTATAATTACCTCCAAATAAGAGGTTGTCATTATTGACCAATAAGCGCCTTAGGCAGAGTGGAGCAGAGGTGTTCAGAGGGCCTCTTACCTTAGGTTTAACAACACATGACACCCAGCCTGTGCTGCTCCGGCTTCACCTCCTTCCTGAAACCTGGCGGAGGGCCATAGCTGTGAACAATAGCGCTGAAAGAAGATGACCAGTGAGATAAGGACAGAAAAAGGAAGTCAACCTTTTGTGCAGACTCAACTTATTAAAATAAATACGACTAGTTTTCTTTGGATCTTCTTTTCATTCCTCAGTGAGATTTAGTTGCGTAGATTTAGTTGCGTTTTGAAGATACAGGTGTGTGTCTGTAGAAAGTAATATTAGCTTAAGTCCTCTGTGTGAGCGTTGTTGTGATTTGGCTTTCAGACTGTGTGAGGAGATTATCTGTCGAGGCAGGTTACGTTTATGATCTGCTGTGAGATAAGCCTAAGTGGTTGCACCAGTAACCTGTAATATACAGTATTTACCTTGTGCATGTGTAGTCTGTCGCAAAAGCTGTTTTATGGTTCAGAAAGGAGGTTAAGGCATGGCATGAGGAAATCATAACTCATGAACCCGTGGTAAAAGTCTGGTTAGAAAACGATACTGAAATGTTCACGGCCGTTGTGGGAAGCACGCCCAGTGGCACAAGGTGTCATGAGGTCAGTATCTTACGGGTTGGGTTGTTCTTGTAGAACACTTGCCGGTAACACAGGATCCTAACCTCTCACCACCAATTAATAATACAAGCTGAATGCGTTACCTAAAGCGCTACATGGCTCAAGAGGTCAAGAAGTCACATATGGTAAAAGGTTAGCCATTGTTAAATACAACTCATTTTAGTCATTAATCAGTGATTATATAAAATGTGGTGATAAAATTCATTCAAGGGAACGCAAGCAGAGCCCATTCTGTTGTGTGATCATTCATTAGGGTCATTTAGTGTTTAGCCAAAGTGTGTTTACCTGATATACGTGTTACATAACGTTGCCAGTACGTGCCTTGACAGACAAGTCAGAGGCTCCGGGCTTAGAGGGAAAGGTGTGGGAGAGTTTCATTGTCTCACTTCCTGCTCCCGTTAAGCTGTCAGATTTGGACGTCGTACTCTGTTGGTTTGTCTCCTGTGAAGCTGTGCTAATTATCAAATAGTTAGCGTGGCTGGGTGCAAAGCCCAGCCGAATTAATTAACTGCAGATATAGTCATCAACAGAGTGGATCTGATTACACAGCGCATATCAGCCTGCTGTCTGCCATTGTCCCAGATCAGTCCTCCGACTACCAGCAGTACAGGCCCAACACCTGGCTCTCCACAGTGGAAGAACAGGCTGTTTTGTAGGCTACGCCTCAACTTTGCATACCACACCGACAACCATAATAAAATGCCTATAGGTTTTTATACTTGGATACTATATTTCCACCATGGACTGCATATATGAGCTCACCAAACGGAAAAGATATCTGATGCAACAGGCATTTAAAAGGCCTTTTAGATAAATAATGCATGTTTGTTTTGGTGGTTTTATCTCCAACACCGGCCACTGCCCTCTCTAAGTCTTTCACTAGCAACCGACCTCTTTCTTTCTTTCTTTCTTTCTTTCTTTCTTTCTTTCTTTCTCTGATTCTCATCCTCTTCTTTCTTCAGGTTGATGCCTGAAATCATGAGCGTCGCGGGACCTCCGTCGAGGCAAGCCAAGTGAGTGTCGCATGCATTCCTGCTTCCCCCTCACATATTTACCTTTCTGAGTGTTAGCTAATCGTGTTACTGCTGGGTTACTTTCACACAGGCGCCAGAGAATCACTAACCCAGTATGTGGAAGGTGGTGTGGGTCAGGGACCTCGGGTACAGAGAGGCTCTGTTGAGAATTGTTTGCTTTGCCATGGGTTTCCTGGCTTTAGCCTCCCTCCATGTCCTACACCCTTTCTCTCCCTCCCACCTCTCTCCCCTTTTCCACTCTCCCTCTCTCTGCCTCTCTCTCTCTCTCTCTCTCCCTGGCTGGTCCATATGCTCAGAATCTCAGGCTAATCTCTTTCCAGTGCTAGCCAGTCTGCTCTGCGTATATATCACTCCTAGTTTGTTGTGGGCTTGCATTCATGAGAAGTGACAGTGTGGGAGTCTTAGAGAGAGTTTGTGACACTGACATCCAGAGGTGCAGGGGAAAAGATGAAGAGCATGCAGCATAACCCCGTCTCCTCTTCTTGTCATTGCAGTGGAGTGGCCAGATCGGACAGCAAGATCAGCGCCAAGGCCCTCTATGGTAAGTGACGATACTGTTTGGAAGGGGTACTTTATTGTTGGCGTGTATTCAAGACTTTGCTTTTACATGCCCTTCACCTGTCACACCTGCCCTTATTTATATGAGTCACTACAGACTGTTTACAGACTACAGCTTGTAATTTAGATGGTTAAACACTCTCACTTGTCAAGGAATTGTTTTATGAGAGCTTGCTCACTGTTATTAATTCAAGGACCTTGTAGTTTATTTGGAGTTAGACGCACATACACTGTGCTCCTTCTGCTACAAATGTATATTGAGTAACATTTACAGTGCCCAGCTATTTCTAGCAAAGCACTTCCTTTCGTTTAAATGAGGCTGAAGTATGCTTTTAAAATTGTACATCTCCTTTAGGCTTTATCACTTAATACCTTTTCTAACTGTAAATCATCGAGGCGTGTCGTTCAGCGCTGTAATTGACTCCCATCACAATTCCAATCCAATTCCAATCCAATTTGTTATGCAAATATCAGGAAATCCAGCACTCTCACTCTATCATATGTTGCTGCAACCGCACAGCCTCGCTGACCTATCACAGTCCTCTCCCACACACAGTGATAAGAGGGGGCCAAGGTCCTGCTGAGGGGCCCCGTCGTGTTCAGGCTGCTGAGACCTCTGTCAAACACTGAGGGATGTGAGGAGAGAAGCCGGGCCTCTGAAGGGGAACAGCTCTGCACCCACCCGCATAGCGTTGTGTGATTTGTTGTTGGATGCATCAGGCTTTTTGTTGTTTGTGTACACTTTGTAGTCTGAGCCATGAGCTTTGTAGGGCATAGCTGATATTTTATTTTAGCTGTGGCACACTTACCAGGGTGTGTGTTTGTGACTAAAATATGTGTTATATTAAGAGGCTGCGCAGGGTGTGTCTGTGTGGTTGGAACAGGGTGGGGGTGCTCATGTCTTGCAGGTAAATAAAAGGCGCATTGAAAAGTGGAAAGGAAGAGGCGGACTCTCATTCACCTCTGGTCCTCCTTGTGTTGCCTCAGACATGAGCTCACTGGTCCCTGCCGGCACCTCCTTCCACACTGCCAACATAGAGAAACATTGTACAGCATATCATAGGCCAGATTGAAACCTACACCCAGGTATAACAGGATAACCTGCCCTTATGCATCGCCGCGCTGCTCCAAATTTAGAATAGCCTCAAATGACAGATGATGGTATTGTGGGGATGCAAGATGTTCCCAAACCATCTGACTGTGCATCTTGTTGTCTGCGAAATATTTTTGTGCCACATGTCATCCAAATATCCACAGGATGCACCCGTACCTGTGATCTCTGTGAAGCATCCTACTGTACGTGTGATGTGCCTGTGCTGTTTTTCATTGGCTCCTTTCATCTTGTGTGGCAGATGGTCGCCACTACCTCATCACTGCAGGACAGGGGCAGCATGCCTGTCCTCCTGAACCAGAGAGGCAGGAGAGTGCACAGTATTGTTGTACAGCATCCATAACAGTGGGAGATATTTGGACAGATAGAGGACTATTGGTCCTGGCTACAACAGCGAAAGTCTCAATCTCCAGTATGCAAAGCTCAAAGTCGTCATTCACACAGTGCAGAGCAGATGATGCAAATGATGTGCAGGTCCCTCCTCCACCTGATCTGTTATCAGCACCTTCAGTGTAGAGCAGAGAGGTGCCACTTCAGACTCATCATCTCTGGACTTAACACCCATCCAGCAGCTTTCTTGGCTTTCTTGGGGAGCATGTCTCTGTCAGGTAAAATGTTGTTTGGGCTGCGAGTCTGAATCAACAGGTGGAAGCTCTTGCTGAATCTTTGATCTCGTCCTGCTGCGCTGTTTTTTCTCGAACGGCTGCGATAGATGCAGCACTTAGTTTTTGTCTGTCAGCCTTATTTGTGCAGATCCACTCACGTTGTATCTATTTGTCTTTGTTACAGCAGTATTATTAGCGGCCATATTAGACATATGACAATAGTGCTAGTGTGTTCGGTCTCTTACCTTCCTCAATAAACAAATAGTTAATGTAGATCTGTATTTGTTTGTTTTACATTTGTTTGACTTTGTGGTGAATCAGCCTTTGAGAATTTAGTTTTTACTTAATTTTTATTTCAGTTTCAGCAAGTTATACAATCATATACGAGCATATTCACATTTTCATTGCTGGTTGCCATTTATGATCTGCTTAATACAGCAGAAGATTACACGCTTTAGGTTAAACGTGTGCAAATTACGTAGTTAAATAAGAGTGACACCAGGACATAAAAATAGATATGTATATGTCTACTGCACTAGTATAGTCACGGTAGATTTCCACCCGTTAAGAAATATGTCTTTCATCAAGTTATTTGTTCCATATTGCAGATTTCCCAGACCTTCTCATTCCACATATTCTATGTCGGGTTATCAGGTTTTAACCACTTAACTGTAAGACATTTAAGATGCCGTCAGTAGTATTTGTAAAAGGTATTTTTTGAGATTTGTGGTGATTTGATACTTTCTGGTGATTTATAGGAAAATCACACAGCAGCACAGTTGTTTATTGATTGAGTTACCTGGGTGGTTGGACACAGGATTTTATTTTTTTTAGGTCTTTTTATTTAAATTAAACATTTTCGTGACCGTGCCTTGATTTTGGGTTGAGTAACATCAGAAGTCATTTTATTTAAAGGGCAGTTATTAGTGAAGGGTCGGATTGTCCGATTGATCTGAGCGATGTATTGGTTTGATAATCTGCCAAGCAGCCATGTTTATCACTGGTCATTGACTCTAGAGAGCCCTGAGGATCTGCCCATCTGCCTGCTAAGTGGCTCTTATTGCAAGCTGTTGCAGCGCTGTGAATTGATTGGCATAAATGTCAGTCATTAATAAGACATGGGCCGAGCTCGACTTTCAGAACGACACCTGACGCTTGTGTTTCACCTGTGGGGAGCCAAGCAGGAAGGAAACGGCAGGAAGGGGAAAGACGCACGCGTGCATCATTCGGACGGTCACAGGGGTTGCATGGATAGAAAGTCAGTGCTGGGAATAAAGTCACAGCTTTATGAAACACATTTACATCACACTGATTCTTCAGAAAGGGTATATCAAATATTGGAATGTACTTTAGAGCCACGACACACATTTTGTTAAGTGTTAGGCAAACAGCAGAGCCTTTGTGTCGCATTCCCCGTAAAATGAAATGCGTCTGAACGTCTATATGAAGAGAAAACCTCTGCAGCATCAATATGTTGACTCTGTTGGGTGTGGGACAGAACGAGACCTGATATGAGATCTGGCAGTGGAGTTGATAGGAACAAGCTCTCATTTAACCGTAATTGTTACCTGCAGACTATTCATCTGGTAAATAGGTCAATGAGCACACTGGCACACTCATTACCATAGACCAGAACAGTACATACAATGCTGTGAACAATGCTGTTTTGAAAATGGATTTTTTTGGGACCTTTTTTTGATAGTTTCATCTGAAGAGTGACAGGAAAGAGGAGAGAGAGAGAGATAGGCGATGACATGCAGCAAAGGTCATAGGTTGGAATCAAACCGCCGCTGCGGTGAGGGCTTTACGGAGCTTTATAGGGATTGTCAGTTCATTTTTTTACCTGTCCAGCCCCTAACTTTACTGTTTTGGTTCAATCTCACAGCACTAAAAACTAAAAACACTGTGCACACCTCTCACCTGCTTAACACCAGAGAAACACAAATAAAGACTAGCTGGTGGACACAGTGTGGCATTTAGTGGCTGAAGATTCATATATTTCCCTCAGATTCAGAGATAAAAACTGACACACTATATTATGTCTTGATCACAACCTCATACAAGGAAACTTTGTCATAATAAAGCAATCAGGCCTCTGATTGCAGCAGTGGGGAAGTTGATGTTCAGGAGTCAGAGACGTGCTTCAGGTCACGAAAGGTGTTGAACCATGCCCTGTGATGCCCTGGATATCTTGTGGTGGTTTTGAAAACAATGTGTTACTTTCTTTCAAATTATTCATATTAAATAAACATCAACAACAACAACAAGGTTGCCTTAAACACGACTGCAAATTAATGACAATGTCAGCAACAGCATTTGTTGTCTGTCTTATCAGCTTATTAGTTAATAAGCGTCAAATGTTAATAATGTGTCAATTTCATCACGTTTCCTTCCAAGTGGTCAAAAATATTATTATAGGTTTATACCCACAGCTCAAAAACATGTCTTGGTTATGATTACCTCACTTTGATGCTTGCCACAAAATTAATTTTTACATTCATCTGCTGAAGGGGAAAGTTTCACTTACTTAAATCTGAGTTTAAGATTTAGAGCATGATTTTTAACATCACAGTGACATTGGAGGTGGATCCAGTATGCAACCCAAGTCTGATCTGGAAACTTGAAACCTGCAGTCCACGTACAGAACAATGAGAATGGACTTCTTCTGGTGCCACAGATTAGGAAATGACTATGATGCTGTCGAGAGGTGTCGTCCGTGATTTTGGACTCTGCAATAAATCTGTGCCCCTGATAAGCATACTATAACGTGACAGAGCAAATCAGGTCACATGGAGACTCCTGAGATTGCTGAGGTTTAATAATTAACTTCTCAGTTTGGTCTATTTTCAATTTATTTCCCCTCTAACAGGACACATTGGACACAAAATAATGCTAAAATATGTAACAAGTAGTACAAGTATAGTTTGCCCACTGTTGCATTATTGCAAAGCCCCCCGTCGTGTTTCCTGCACCGCTGCGAGTGGACCGTAAAACGCACTATTACGTGTACAGTTGCCCTATGAAACAAAACATACACACGTTACGTGTTCTTATCACTTCCTTATTTCCCTGCTGGTCTTTTTAGTCCTCGCTTTACTCTTGTGTTTCATCTGTTTGCTCTACTCAGACGCACAACATGTGGGCTTCAGGTCTGTGTCGTAGCTGGCTGTTTACATAGTTAGACCTACAATAAGATCGCAGACAGGACTTTTCTGAGTTTCTCATTTTTTATATTTTTCTTGTTTTCTTATCAACAGAACAGAGGAAAAAATACTCCAACTCCAATTTTATTATGCATGAGACGTCACAGTATCATGTTGAGGTAAGTTTCTTTTTCTTTGAAAGATTCAAGTGTGTTTTTCACCATTCCAGTGTTTTAGAAATAAAGCTGAATAGTACGTAGAAATCAAAAACCTGGCAAAGGCGTTTGAAACTCAATCAAAAATCATTTTAGCACCTATTAAAGTGTAAAGTATAAAGTTAATGTTTAATGGTTTTCCTTCACACTTTGAGTGATCTCGGACATTTGCAGTTATTTAAATGTTTTATTTACTTTTTCATATAATTTACTGTACTATTATTATTTTGTTGCTAATGCATGTGGTGCCTGTCACATGCTTTGAATCAAAGCCAGTAGAATAGATAGTGATTTTGAAAATCTGTATAAAACAAGAAAAATCCAGAGAATTCAAAAGTTTAGCCAATCGTCACCAATTTAAATCAAGCTGAGGATGTTTGTTTAAAGTGATTTATCTCTTTTTTTGTGTTTCTGTCCTGGCTTATACAAATATAAGGAAATATTATACTTACAGTAAGATGTACAATTTAACAGGGTCACTAAACCTCATGTGAAAAAACATAAAAGTAAAGTACTTCCTGAAAATGTTTATAGTCTATTGTTACTTTGCCCAGAGATAAAAGCTGATACGCTGTTTAATCACTTGATTACATCTCATATAACTGTGTCATAATAAAGCAATCAGGCCTCAAACTGCAGCAGTGGGGAGTGCGAGATGTGCTCCAGGTCAGCGAAGGCGTTGGACCATGTCCTTTATCTGTGCAGACAGGATTTCTTTTAATGTCTCCCCATTATCTCACATGAGCACTTAATCACTGATAACTGCTACAGAACTGGGAAAGTAGTAGTAATAGATAAAACAGAACAATAATTTAAGATTTCATTATGCTATCATCTGTAAGCTGTTAGCTGTGTGAGGTTCAGGGAAATACAACATAATATGTATAACTGTGTTTTCATTCATGTATAATCACCTGAAAAATAAGACTCATTACTTTTTTGTTACCTTGGAACAAACCTTTTATATCTGCAGATGAACTCTTCCACAGAGTCTGCCATGTTGAACTGTCATGTTTCTACAGTAACCCAGAACTGAGAAACTCAACACTAGCTATAGACAGGGCAATTCACAGTCACTATAGTTTCTCTTTCAGGTTAAGAAGGTGAGATTGAGGTGAAGGCGTTGTAATAAGCAATTATGCCGCTCCTATTTTCAAGTTATGGTTTTATGTGCCAAACTATTTCTAAACTAGAAAGAGTTACTTGGCATCTTAGTGAGGACCTCTTGCCATGTTTACGCTGTTTTTGTACATCAAACAAAGCGATTAAACAATGATAATATGTGTTAATGAGTGAGCTAGAGTTAAGTTAGAGTTGATGGTATGTGGGTCTTATGTCAGCTTTAGACAGAGACAGGATGGGTCTCAGTTTCCAGTCTTTATGCTAAGCTAAGCTAACTGACTGCACATTGCAGCTTCATGTTGATTGTACAGATATGTTAGTGGTAGCGATCCTCTCATTTAACTCTGACATAGACCAAATAACTAGTATATTTCCCAAAATATATATATATATATATTAAATTATAGCATTAATACAGACAGTTAACTAGAAATATTCTATTCTATAAAATTATGCCCACCAAATTTCCAAAGCAAACCTTTCTGCCATACAGTCAGCGTGTTTAGGTCACAAGCCATAGTCCCCTCATAGCTAAAAATCTTACCTTTCATTGACCAGCCCACTGTTTCCTCCTCAGCATCTCTCCACATTCATTATGGACAAGACGGAGGCCATCGTCACAGTGGACGATGCCATAAAGAAACTGGTTCTTCTGGACCAGAAAGACAAAATCTGGACACAGGAGATGCTCCTGCAGGTCACCGACAAGGCGGTCAGACTGCTGGACTGTGACACACAGGTATGACACCACATCTGCACATCATCGCATTATGTTAATATTGATATATTGATTTATAGTATTCTTCTTTGTATTTTCCCCCGGGTCGCTCAATGTTTTTGGGCTTAGACAGAATTGCAGAGTGGGGACGTAGCATATTTTATAAGGCGCTCCCTGCCTATTTCAAACTTTCTGACACTGAATCATAGGAGTTGTAGGATCTAATGTGTTTTGGAGTTAAGTATCTGAGGATATCTGGCCCACTGTCTGCTGGGTTGGTTCCAGACTGCCCGCAAATTTCTAAAGAATATGGAGATATAGTTAATTGTGATGTAACAGTATGCAGCATAATGTATTTTATGAATGTTTTCTGAACATTTTACACACATACATGGACATGATCTATTCATGCACTGAACAACCTTTAAAGGATCAATTTGACTTTTTTGGAAATTTGCTTTCTTGCTGAAAATTAGATGAGAAGATTGTTTCAACTGTGTGAAGCTCACTAATGTGAGTAGTTAGTGAGTTTTAGAGCCGCTGGGAGAGGATTTTTTTTACTGTCAGACAGAGCCGGGTTAGCTGTGTCCTGTCTTTTGCTGAGAAAACCAGCTGCTGGTAGTAGCTTAATTTTTAGTTCACAGATATGAGTGAGCTTCTCATCTAACTCTCAGGAGAGCGAAATGCCAAACTATTCATTTAATTTGTCCCAAACTGTAGTATTGTTTTAAAATACTTTTTAAAAAGACTATCCTACTCAGACAGTATCTTGTTCTTTCCCGGCCTCCACCTCTTTCCTCCGAAACATTCCTCCGCTGTGCTCCTGCAGGAGGAATTGGAGAACTTTCCTCTCTCCACCATCCACATGAGTCAAACAGTCCTGAATCAGACGCGTTACCCCTCCGTGCTGCTGCTGATGTGTCAGGACAAGGAGCAACACAAACCCGACATCCACTTCTTCCACTGTGACGAGGTGGAGGTGAGTCTAAGGTTTGCTTATTACATGCTTGGCTCAGTTTGCGTCCTTTATTGTCTGCGCAGGATTGGCTGGCTTTGTGTTTTGTGTCACTCATAAATCCGAGCGGCGGTTGTTTGAACACCAGGTCAGATTTCAGTGCTTTTGGTGGTGGCAGTGTACTTCTGTTCAAAGATATTTGCTCAAGGGAAGAGACACAATACTATAACTTATTGTAAAAACTTTTTTATAGTTCAGAATCACTGCTCATGAGATCAAAGAAAGAGCTTAGAAGTACCTGATCGCCATTATTGGGCTCATAACAATTGATGAGAGTTGGAGGATTAGTACAGCAGCCAGAGCTTTGTCTAATTTATCTGTATGTTTGTATGTTTCTGTCTGTGTAAAGCTGCTCCACATGAATTGCCCCCAGTGGTATTAATAAAGTCGTTTTGAATTTGTATTTGAATTAGGAACGAGCAGGTCAAATAAGACGGGCAACTTCACCGCTAGATGCAGCTAAATCCTCCACACTGGTCCTTTTAAATTTGACTCTGTATCTGTCTTCAATTTCTCCAGGCAGAGATGGTTCATGCAGATATAGACAGTGCCATTGGAGACAACAAGCATGGGAAGAAAATGAGGCTTCAGACTCTGAGGTGAGAACAATGCTGCACACACACACACACACACACACACACACACACACACACAAATGTTCTTGCAGTTGAAGTAGGTGACACTTATCTGTAAATAGTAGTTAGCTACCTTGATGTTTGGGTGCTGGAGGTTTCAGTTCCTCCTCCTTCTCTTCCTCCAGGTTGAACCAGGAGAAAATGAACCGTCACAGGGAAACGATCCTTCCTCCCACGGCCCCTCAGCGACCCACTCCTGCTGCCAGGGGACGAGTAGCAGCAATGAACACACAGGGTGAGGATACGTTCTTATAACCGTTGCATTCATATGAACGTGTTTTTGTTTAATCACACAAGCTTTTTTCTGTGTTCGGATGTAGACAAACGAGCCTCCAGACAACATGACGCAGAGTCACATGAAACGCTGGCCCAGCGCATTGAGAAGGATGTTGTGAGTGTTTGTTTTTTAATCAACATTTATGTCCCCTGTCATTACATTACACAGTCCCTTTCATAAACGTATGTTCTTCCTGCTAAATCCCCGGATTTGTCTCCCTCAGCAAATCCTCAACTGTGCCCTGGATGACATAGAGATCTTTGTGTCACGGCTGCAAAAGGCAGCAGAGGCCTTTTCTCAGCTCAACCATCGCAACAAGAGTAAGAAGAATAAGAAGAAAGGACCAGCAGGTCTGTCTCCCTTTCTTCTTATGCGGTGGCCACGAATGCAGTGACAATATAATTATATTGCTCACAATGCCATGTTTGTGTCTTTTTGTGTCCTGTGGCCCGGGACTCTCATCCAGTGATGCATGTGTGGTAGTTGAGGCCAGTTTGGGCTTCTGTAAAGTAACACAGTACTCATTACTCATTGTCATTACGAAGGTAATATTATTACTTCTTATTCACTCCTTGGGAGTGCTGATCTGGTGTATTTGATTTATTATTTTCAGTGTGTCTTCTGTCTGAATTACAGTGTTGTGTTTTTGTTAAGTCAAAATATTAGTAATGTCAAAAGTCGGTGACTGTTCGTGGAGGATCCAAAACTGTTTTTACAGGGATTAAAATCAAAAGTGTATTCATGGATGCACAGTAATAATATTACAGTAATATATTGCTGAGTAATGTCTCACCATACAACACCAGCAATGCTGTGATGCTGTGATTTTATATGAATTCATCTTGTTCCCTGTGCAGCGAGACAAACTGCACATGTAACATACATGTGATGTGCCTGTGTCAGGGGCAAACACACACGCAGGCGGGGGGGGGGGTTGTTTTTCACACGTAATTTGGTAATAACCGTGTAGAAGTGACACAGGCGTGTGTTGCCCCTGACTACGGAGACAGATGTGCTGAAAATGATCTATCTACATAGATAGGTGCAGTTTCTCAACTTTGGTCAGAATCCCATGTGGGGGTCACTTGTGTTGATTCACATGTTTTTAAAATTGTGATTTCTAATTTGATTCAACAGTTTGATATATCATAAGCTCTATGATCTTTCTGGGATTGTGAGAATTTTGTGACCTTTTTGGGTCACGAGTTGAGAAACCATGATGCGGCACATTCTTTCTTGACTGTCTGGCCAAGGTGAACTTTTCATCAGTAAAGCTGTTTATTAACTAAACATTTTCGTATTGCTGATCTTTATTTTTACTGGAGACGTAGATTGTAAGCTTGAAAATAATATTTATGTTTATTAGCCTTGGCCAGAGAGTTAAACCTGAGTTCTCTCTCGTAACTTGGCTGGTGTAACCGTGGAGTGTGCTTGTGGTCATTGTTGCTCTGATTGTTTACAGAGGGCATGCTGACCCTGCGAGCCAAGCCCCCCTCTGAAGCAGAGGTCATTGATAGCCTGCAGAAACTAAAGCTGGCGTTCAACCTCTTGGTGAGATATCACAGCGCCTAACCTCTCTCATTCAGCACGTTTATCAGTTGCCCTCTACTTTTCTAACCACGTGTGTCTGTCACTGTGCCCCCTGCAGGCCAAACTGAAGAAACACATACAGAATCCAAGTGCGTCTGAGCTGGTTCACTTCCTCTTTGGCCCACTGGAGCTGGTAAGAGCTTTAAATCCGTTGTCGAACAGGTTGGAATGGTTGGAAAGGTGCCGTACAGATGCCATCATACTGAGCACCCATTTACAACAATGTCAATTCATGTCACGCTAAATTAAGTTCTTCATGTCACTGGATACCCTTGACGACAAATCTGACAGAAATACACTGAGCTTCTTTGAATGCACACAGTTTAGAGTTTACAGACATTCCTCTAATTGTTTTATTTTTTTATGCCGCCACACCCACTCAGCTAAACTCTCACCAGACTGGAGAGACGTGGCTTTTAGCTCTGACTCAGGTGCAGCCACAATTACATAATGTTGGTTTCCCAACCCGCAGTGTTCGGCCACACCTTAGATACTGCTGAATAGAAACACAGAGCTGTGATTTTTGCCTCGATATTGCGGAGTAACCTCTGGACACATTGGATTTGCTTGATAAGGTCGAGATAAAGCCGGGGCAATGATATTCAAAATAGCCCTATGGTCATTAACTGTACTCAATAATCAGCATCAACGTGCAGCAGCTTCGGATACATGTTTACTCTGTAACAAGATGCATGTTATTATGTTTTTATCCAGAATGCTGCTGTTTTTTATTGTTTTATGTATCGATTTTATTCCTTTTATTTGTATTTGTACAGATATTTCCTGGTTCAAAGTATGAAATTAGGAAACACGCACACATATTTTCATGAACGAAAAAAATGTTTCTTTAAACTACAATATTGAAAAAAAGTTCAGTTGTATTTACATTTTGGTACCAGTACCAAAAACTGAGCTATCATACCGGCCTCAATATTGACCATCTATAGTTAATATATACAGAAAATATGTACTTTCTTTTGAACACATTGTTTTAATCCACTCATGTGCAGTCAGTAAACTTCTGAATGCATCTACAGGTGCTGCAGAGCTGTGGAAATCCTGAAATGGTGCGTTCAGTAATCTCCCCTCACCTTTGCAAAGATGCTGTCGACTTCCTGCGGGGACACCTCACCCCCAAAGAGATGACCATTTTCGAGCTTCTTGGGGACGGATGGACTAAACCCAGGTAATGAAACGGCTCCACTTTTTAAGTGCAAAGTCCTTTACAATTTCCCTATCATTCACCCATTTACACACACACACACTTCATGCAAGGTGTTGCTCTGACCATTAGGAGCAATTGGACACTTAAACACGGGTGCATTGTTACTGCTGACTCTCTCTGTACGGATGTGTAGTTTAAAGGTCACATTTCACTATCATTTTCCACCCACAGGGCAGAGTGGCCCAGGGATCAGTGCGCTCCTCCTTATTACCCAAAATTTCGTAATGGCTGGGAGCCGCCGATAGAGCACTTCAGGACGGCGCCCTGGGAAACGGAGGGACCCACTGCACCACTGGGAACTCCCACCAGCCCTGGTTACAGAAGAACTTCAGTTGATGAAGTAAGGTTTTTGTTTGTTTTGCTGTAAATGTACTGACCATTACAGGTCCAAACCCCTAAAAATAACAATCAGTGTCTGTTTTTCCAGTTTTATGGAACTCATTCTTCAAACTCGTCAAATGGGTAAGTAACAGCCGTCACACACTTTGCTGTGTCTGTTACACACAAGAGCAAACTGTGCTGAGAGGATACTATGTGTTTTAACAGGTCTTACAATGGGATGCCCCACGCTCGCAAATTTGCCAAAATTCGCTACCACTTTGTAGCACAAAATGCCAACGAGCTGTCGGTGCTGCAGGATGAAATCCTAGAGGTAAGAACAGCTGACACAGAGACTGATCATATATTAACATAATTCAGATGAGCGTTTTAGCAGCTGGCAGGGATGGTGGTAAATCTCAACTAAACCTGAATGCGACCGTGTCAGCATTTTTAAGATGCGTTACACAAGCCTTGAATTCAGTTTTTCGTTGCTGTGGAGTGAGATGTGAAATTTGTCTTGTAGGTGATAGAAGATGACAAACAGTGGTGGAAACTACGAAATCGCAGCGGCCAGGCCGGCTACGTCCCGTTTAACATCCTGGACGTGGTGAAGATAGATGAGCACGAAGCTTACCAGGTGATCTGCTTTCAAAGACATCCAGTACATTACTGTTCTTCGATTAACATGTTTTAAACGTTGCTGGTTAGCATTGTTTAAAAACCCAGCTATTGGTGTCACACCTGGCATTTCTGAGGCTGTTTTGTAGTCGTGAGGTGTATTTTTAGCTTTCCCTCGGGCAGCGTGACTTCGTGACAGAAAGTTTCCGCTACACTGAAGTCTAATGTCAGAGAATGTTTCAGACTTTGCAACAGTATTAAGATGCCAGTCTGACTACAGACTCAGTAGACCAGAATGCAATGCACCGGAGATGTTTTGGCTTTTTTTGGCTTTTTGTATATTGGACAATTTATGTCGGATTCACTTTCACTCACTTCACGTACTGTCATAATCCTTATCTCAGCTGAGCTCAGGCTGTTATCAGGATGCACCAAATGGCTAGGCTATCTGGTCAGGGTTTCTTTATCGCTGCTTGTGGATGAATTACTTTGGGGGAGCAAATGGGAATTTTTGCTTCCGGGTTGAAAGTACAAAAGATGACAGATACACATTTGTTCCAAAGTGTAGGAGTTGTTATCATGATCATTCATAGATAAAGTAATCAACTGAATAAAAACCCCCAAATAAATATAATCACAGATGAAAGCTAAATGACAGTAAAAGTTTAACTTAGATCAGTGCAGCTTTGTCTGCAAACTTGTGATCCAAAACATTGTGCACCAGTATGTTCCCACCCTCACTGAAAGCCTACATTCCCAGAGACATGTAGTGAATGCATTCAAGCTGCATGCAGGTTCACCAACACCCTGCAGCAGTGGCTGCTGCATGCAGACACTCTTCCTGGAGTGAAATACTTTCACACAGATTTTTTTTTGCATTTGGCTCAGGGGCAAAAATGTATCAACCGATGAAAGACAAACCTGTTTTTGGAATAATACTGGCTGCGATTATTTTCTCATGAACTGTGTTTGTGTCTGTGTCTGTGTGCAGCAAGGCTATGCAGCATTACCTACTAGTCCTCTGAGCCATGGAAACAGGGGGAAACCCAATGACAAAAGTGAGTGAACACAAAGCAGTAAACAAAGTCAGATTTAGGAAAAAAAAAAAGAAAAAAGCAGCTCTCACAAGTTGTTCTGATGTTTGCTGTCGTCCTGTTTTCTGTGCCGTAGTGATGGATGAGTTATTACTGACGATAACTGCAAACAAAAGCCAGCCCACGAGGAAGTTCCGCGTGGAGCGACCATCCAGCGTCCAAATACCACTCGCCTTTGACTCAAACCCAGAGCAGGTGACCGCATGGCTCACCTGGAAAGGTTTCACAAAAACGTGAGTCACCCATGACGCTCATCATCCACCAAATCAAAATACCTTCTTCACCCACACCTTCAGATTCTGACTAAATATCAGGACGTAGCTGATATTTGACTTGCATTGTATTTCTTCTGTGTTAACTGTCACTAAAGGACATTTTAGAAGAATCTGACTGACCCCATTGTGATTTGGGATGGATTGCCTTTATCTGGCATTTATTGGTATTTATGACACATTTTGCATTTTGCTCCACTGCGTTAAAGCACACATAGCTGCTTGCTTTAGCGTCTGTTTGAAGATATTTTGGTACTTTGTGCACAAAATCCAACATGTGCAATGTCAGCAGTGTCCCAGCTTATCTGTCCAGAGGTGTCGACTTTTTCTACTTTTCTTATGTTGATGTCTGTGTGTTGCGCAGCTTTTTAAATGAGTCATAGGGCAGAGCAGCTGTAATGTTGTCCCAGTAAGTCAACACAGCACAACACCAGGATGCTGGAAGAGACACACCCCAAAGAAATACAGTCCTTCTACTGTCACTGTCAAATAAAGTGAAAAAAAGAAAGCAAATGTACGCATTATAATGAGTAAATTAATTGTCTGACTGTCTTGTCAACAGGACAGTTGACTGTTTGGGAATCCTGACTGGAGCCCAGCTGTTTTCCCTCAACAAAGAAGAACTGAAGGCGGTGTGCGGAGACGAAGGCGGCCGTGTCTTCCTTCAGGTCTCCGTGCAGAAAGATCATCTGGAGGTCGGTAACACTTAAACACCTGTCACGACAAAGCTGCAATGATGAACACACTTGTTTGTTTGCATGAAAATGTAAGAAGACTTGAATTGATATGAATCAAGCACGTGTTGACGATCAGTCTTCATCTGGGCAGGTTAGGACAAGTGAATAGACTCTTAGGTGCAGTTAGAAAAGGGCGTGTGTACATGTATGGAGAATAAGTTAAAAACTAAAAACAGTACAGCAGATGAATTATTGACACTGGGTATTTCAAAAATACGTACAATTTAATCAGTTAAATTCAGATATTTAACTATAAAATTATTCATTACCTGTGATATTATTCATCGAATGTTTAATTTACTTGTGTGGATGTTTCATGTAGGGAGGATCTAAAGCAAACACAAAGAGATCATGATGAGTATAATAACACTATTCACACAGGAACAAAAGAAGCAGGTCGTGACTCAGTCAGTGCAGAGAGGATTAGAGGAGTCCCACAAGGGGAAAAAATTTGGATTGTTCAGTCAAAGATTATGTTTCTTATTTACGAGTAATTTCTTATCCACCCTGTGTATATGAGCTGCTATGACAAGTGACTATCTTATCTTATTGTATCATATCTTAAGACGATCCTTCTCGACGATCACTCTATTTCTAGGTTATCTTTTCTCCTTTAAGACGAAGTTTCAGTGAACTTTTACGTCCTTTTGTTGTTTATGTCATTCATATAGACTTGTTAATATATTTAATTATGAGCTGATTATAGTATAGGCACTTTAATAACAATCAGACAGTTTTAAATGTTTGTGTAAAACTGATTTATTGAACACAGACAGGGGAAAGTAGCACCAGTCTTTTCCATTGATTTAGCTGATTTATGTCTTAACAGTGCAGTCATCGAAAGGTCCTTAATGGCTTCTTTTCGAGCTGGTTGTTCTACACTTTGTAATGAGTGAATCTTTAAAATAAAGATTTGTCCTCTCTTTCCTTTACAGGCGACCAAAGGAGGCTCAGAGCTGCAGGAGATCATGCAGCGGCAGCTGGAGAAGATCAACTCTAGCAGCAATCACTGAAACAACACGACCCATCCAGGCGCTTTCCACCCCTGAACACTCTCTAACTGCAGCAGCCTCTTAAATCAACCTCCGGTTAATTATGGCCTACAGTAGAACATACTGAAATGTATACATTTTTAATTGTATATTTATTTTGTATCACCCAACATGTATGTATTCAAGTGTTTTCTTATCTCATGTTGCTTTTGTTGCTTTTTGGATGTCTCATCAGATTCTGTTGCATGAAAAAAGGAATCTGTGTACAGTTTTGTGCACGCGTTAAGTGTATGCACAACAAGCATGTAACGTACATTATTGTACAAGCAGTGTGATGTCGATGTAAATGCTCATTGTTAATATTGCGGCTGTTTACTGAATTACTTAATAAGTAGATCTTAGCTATTGCATATCTAAATCTGTGCCAGAATGTATGACACATTATACGATATATAGCCAATTATTTTCACATTACTGTTTACAGGTGAAATAAATAATAAAACACTCTCTATGTTAGTTCTCATAGCAGAAGTAGTCTCATCCTAACTGCAGATCATGTGGTTGCTATTAGTATGGATAAAGATGTTGTTTATAAGCAGACATTCTGGCAAGCTTGCACTACAGAGAAGCTGTCAATAATCCTGCATGAAGATATATTGAATGATAGTAAGATGCTGTTATTAATGTGTTTTTATCCAGTTTGAATCGCACAGACACACCGGAATAATAAGGAATATATGAGATTATGTCGTTTTGATGTGAATAATTAAATGATGATTTCAACAAAACATTTAAGGGGGTTGTAAATATGACGGGACACTGTTTAAAAGAAATAAAAAAGCAAATAAACTTGGTAAATATTTGATATCACATCTTTTCTGTGTACATAATTTCTTGTATTTGTGTGTGTGTTAATAATATCAGAGGTGGTAAAATAGTCAATACAGTTTCTTTATTGTATACTGGGAGATCAGAACAAGAGTAAATTAAATTAAGTGCAGAATATTTTCATCCTCGGTTACACATGATTTGTCCTTTGTCCGTGTAATTGTCATGTTTTATTGTTCAAACTGTATCACATGATAAATAAAGAAAGTCGTCACTTTAAATTACTCACAAACACTCAGTTTTCACAATTGTATTCATAACACCAGACCACTGTTGATCAAGATACTGTAAGGCAATTAGAGAAAACTCCTGTGAGCACTAAAAATCCTGCACAGGATGTAAAAACACTGAACTATAACACGAGCGATATGAAAAGATCATTCCCACACTGTCAACTGGATTATAAAACCATGGTGCAAAATTTACTTTTTTTTTTTGTTGTTGTTGTTCAAACAGCTAGTTAATGCTCAATTTACCAGCCATTCAATAGATTATGTTTGGTTTTTTGGCTGGTGAGTGAAACAAATCTACCAGCCGGCTGGTGCTAACTTTGTGCCCTGTAAAACCGATATATATAGATACAATCAATGAACAATGCCGGAGAGGAAAAAAACGTCACTCCTTTTGGGTTCACTGTAGGTTCATTGGTCATTTGTGGAGATATGCATCGAGCCAGAGGTCCCCTGAGGTTTTCAGTGACCTGAGAAGAAAATACACAAAATCATCAGTTTAATCAGGTACAAGCTCAACCACTCACAGTCTTTGTTCTGCAGGGAAAAAAAGAGTATTGATGGGATTTATATTTTGCTTTGTTTAGCAAAATCTGCAGCCTTGTCAGACTGAAAACCAAATTCAACATGTTTCTTTTTTGCACTAAATCATAAACACCTATTATTTTTATTGTTGGGCTTACCTGATTACATCAACGAGGCCCCGCCACATCGTTTTCACCTGGTAAGGAATCCCGTGTTTCTCACACAGTGCATGGACCATTGGGGCCACCAGGTGGTAGTTGTGGCGCGGCATCCTGGGAAACAAACTTCAGAGACAAAAAAAACAGATGGGAAACAATCAGACATAACCGCATGCAACATGTTGACAACAGGTTTATGAAAATGAATAACCAGAGATGAATATATGTCCTGGAAAAGAGAAACTAGTCTTTTTATTTAGGTAAAATGGTCAGTAACAATCTATAACAAACTGATATGCTACATAAACTGTAAAAACTAAATGAATAATTCCTTACTTTCTTTAATTTTTTTTTTATCATAAACAGATCTACAGTAATGATTACTAGGTATGTTGATGTTTTCCATGTGATAAGACAATACTATATACAGTATAGTGTCTATCATAATAGCTTGCACTAGGGCCGATGCCACCACTGCACATACAGGAAGGTACAAAAGGACAAAATGTTTTTGCTTTTGTATTACAACGGAATTAAAATACAGCAAATTATGAACTTCTACTTTTAAATTGCAAAAGTGCAAACCAGTATAAGATTAAAAGTCATCTCAGTGTTATTTACAGGGAATAAAAATTATTTTTAATCAAAACATGCAGTGTTTCCAAATGCTGCCAGAAATAAATTACTTTCTCAATCAGCTTCTTAATATGGGTGATGGTGTCCTACATGAACATACTACAAAATAATTGCACACACGTTTGTCCATATCTCAGATTGACATATCTTTGAATACTTTGGGATCTCCACTGGAATAGAAAATGAAGTGTTTAGCTGCACAGTTTGAGTTTGTAATGGTATCTGGTAATGGTAATGGTATCTGGTATGCATTTATTCTGATGTACAGTAGATTACTTTGTGCTGTAGGGGCTTTCAGACATGTTTGATGGAGCCTTAATGCTTTTTGTATCTATAAAGAGAAAAGGCTGATGTGATGTCACTAAAACAGCTCTGTGTGTGTGCCCGCTCCTCACACTCCATCATCAACTTACTGGTGTTCGATTTGAAAGTTGAGGTGCCCGGTGAACCAGTCGTTGAAGAGAGACGTCTCAATATTGCAGGTCGATTCTAACTAAAGTAGAGAATGAGACAAAGGAGCGCAGATGAGTTCATACATCAGCAGCACCGACGGGTGACTGTGGGTGTCATAATTAATAAAGCAGGTACCTGCATTGTCACCCAGTCACGGTGCTTCTCGTGGTCGATGTCCATCGGCAGATGATTCATTTGAGTCACCCACACAAACCAGTGACTCTCCAAACACCTGTCAGTCACAACAACACATCACCAATCACTGAATAATGATACACCACGTTTCTAAATTGAAACTAATGGGCTTATTTATGTCGATGAAATTTGTTTTTAAAGGGAAACTAATGCATTAATTTATGTTAATAATTCATTTGTTGTCATTCTTCCAATATAATGTCTTCCAACATAACTTAATCTATCTCTCTCTTTCTTCTAAATTTCAGTGACCATGAATGTGCATCCTTGAGGCTTTTTCAGTGTCGTACTCGGAGTATGTGTTGCCAGTTTTCCAATTTGGAGGTGTGTGTTTGGTTTGATGGCAGTATACCATTGTTATTAGTGTGTTTTAGGCTGTGGCATGTGGGTAAAGATAAGATAATTATTTGTGTTCAATTGAGAAAGAGATTTAATAATTTGGTACAAGGCTTTGAGGAAACATGTTTGAAGGAATGCGTGTACATAACCGAGAAAAACTTTAATTCAAAATAACTCTGAACTGATCAATTTGTTCCAAGATATAAACAGTTGATCAGAAAGTGTTACCAAAACCTTCTGCAGTTCATTTACCTGACAAAACAGATGAGTGCGATCGAGCCAAACACACCGTACATGGGTACATAGCAGCACAGGAAGCGAACGTAGTAAGAGATAATCCAGGCCAGGTCCTTCACAAGACAAGAAGGTTAACATGATTAATGCAGTGTCTTTGTTATCATAACTGCCTGAAACGTATCTCTTATCTTTTCTTGCACTGTATTGTTGTTTCTCTTGCTGTAAGCAGAGTATGAGGACATATCACACATAAAATCTGAGTACAGCATCTTACCACCCAGTCACGGCGCCATAGCACCGTGTATATTATCATAACGTGAAAGTAAGCTGGAATGAGAAGCGGTGGTCCAACTAAAAGAGAAAAAGATCTCAATTATTGCTGTGAAGTTTTCACAGTTTCATTCTTTTTGAACGACGCCAAGAAAACATACCAAGAAGGAAGTACTTGTGTTGGTGATGGTAGGGCAGAAATTTGATCTTTTTTATGCCGTACTGTAACACAGAAATACAGATTAATCTTAGTTGCACTTGATGTTTAAGGGCTTTTTAATGAAATCAGGAATATCAGCTTTGTGCTACTTGCCTCGACTGGTTGAGTAGCTCCAACTACAAAAAGGTGCAACATGTTGACATCAGGGTCCTTACTGAAGACGTTGGGCTTCGCATGATGCTGAAAATGCCGATGATTCCACCAGTTGGCAGAAACTCCCTGAGAAAGAAAACTGTTAATATCTGTGGGAAATCTCCCGAAAATAAATAGACGATCAAGCATATCAATTACCTTCAAATGACCCATGACAAACTTGTGCAATAAGTGATTCCAGCTGGTCTTCTTGAAGACAGACAGGTGGCCAAAGTCGTGCTGCAGCCATCCAGCCTGCGTCTACAGAAGAAGAGAAACCGGCTTTTTGAGATTTGCAGCAGACTTACAGTTCATTTACAGAGGTAACGATGTTCAAATCACCTGAGCAATCGCCAGTATGACTGAGCAGAGAAATGTCAGCGTCCAGCTGGTTCCCCAGATCCAGATGATCAGCCAGGCGAGGGCGTCCAGCACCAGGATTTGACCCAGTTGGAGGCAGAAGAACAAAGGCTGAGCTCGAAACAGACCTTTGGTCTCTAACTGATCACGTAAAGTGTTGAAATCCTCTATTACTGCTGCCTGAGAGCAGAGAAGAAGAAACAGACATGTTGTGTAAAGCTCAAAAGGTTTGGGGGATTTAAGAAAAATGAATGTTCTCATTGCATTTGAGGGTTTGAGCAGGTTGTAGCACAGACAAGAACAAGAAGGCATTGAAGCAGTTTGAATTATTTAACAGCTAATTAGACATGAGTGTCCAGTCTCTCAGATGTGCCAGAACACTGTAAAACTCATGGCTAATAAAACAGATCAGTGAATGGTTTCCCCCCTCTTTTCCCTTCAGGTACATGGGGGTCATCCTGCCATGTTGTCCGACTGAGAGTAAAGAGACCAAAGCTGCTACAAAAATAATGTGAGCTTTTTGTTGTTTTTGTGAAGAATCAGAACGGCATCTCACATTTTTGTTTCGGTCATGGCTGGGCTCTGTCGCTGCCAGTTCTCCGATCAGCAGGGGCTTCAGAAACTTCTTCACAAACTTGAGATCAGGGTGAAAAGCAGTGAACGCCTCCTAGAAGACAGACATCCTGTTAGTGATACAGTAAATTAAAAGTTATGTGCATGCATCAGTGGTGAAGGAAGCACTAAGATCATTTGATTCAAAGTACCAGTACTTTAATAATATGCAAATACAGATCTGTATTTCAGATTTCACTAAAGTCAGATCACAGAGGTATTATCATCTTCTTGAAAATCATACATGACATTCTTAGATTATTAATGCATTGATTTGTTAGCAGCATTTTACTGTTGTAGCTGGACAAAGTGAAACTAGTTCATATACATACACATACTTATGCTGTTTGTAGTCCACATCTGTTTCCTGCTTTTATCTATTTTTATACAATCTTAAGTACTGGTTGAATTTATGTTACACTTTATTGCCTTTATCTTATTTGTCATCACTGTAAAACTGAATGATGAGTTACTAAAGTTTGACCTCATGTCATAGAGGCCACTTCATAATTTTGCACTAAGAGGTTGAAAGTTGATTTTAAGAAATAATAGTGCCTGACTGTTTGAAGAACCTAAATACACTTGATTAAAGACTTATTCATTATTCATCATTATGCATTATTCATTGGAAAAGAAGTGGTATTTTTATTTGAGAGCATCTTTGAAAAAGTTAATTTCATATTACCCAGCACAGATTAATTGTTTTCAAATATGTGTTTGCACTTCACTTGGTGCAGAAGGCTGGGCTGGAGATGAGTCTAACCATCAAGTTACACAAATATATAGAGTGTGTTTATGTGTGTGCTTTTTCTCAGATTTAAGGCTAAGAGGTCAGGACTGGTTCATATTTAAGCAGCTATTTGAAAGCAGTAAGCGTATCAAAGTCAATTTTCACAAGACAACTGCTCTTATTCCTTCTTCATAAATGTTTCATTGTTGACTTTTACTACATTGAGAACAGAAAACGTATTACATTAATGCCACTGTTTTATTGTAAGAGGTCATGGCCCCAAAAGGCTGAAAACCACTGATTTAATCTTTAACTGTGCTGGATTTGAAAAGCTTAACAAATGTTTTAATGTAATTTCAATGTTTTTCCTCTAAAATGTGGTGATGTATCAAGTGGAAAGTAGAGTACATATAGTATATTTTACTACAGTACTTCAGTACCACTGGCATTTATGAACACCACCACAACAAAAGCCATTTATATTCTCAGGAAATGTGTTATGTGGTATATATATTATTAAAAAATATCACCGTGGCATCCTCTCCAGCATAGTGTCCGATGACCCGAAACCCTCCTGGGTGCCTTTTGGCCCACTGTGTGGTGTTATAAACCTTTCGATCGATGACCATCCACTGATCATTCCTGTTGCAGTGTCTCTGCACCTCTTCCCAGGTGTAAACACCATCATCTCGCCCACTGCCAGGCTCTCCTGTCTCCGTCAGCTGTCCTCCACCTCCCATCCTCACTGCTGTCTCTGGCCTGGTTCCACCTGCACACTAAAAGATCCAGTCAGCTACAAAGTTTGACACCTGGATGTGGAAAACAGTCTGTTTAACACCTCTCTGGCAGTCTGTGGCTCACAGATTGTGCAGAGGGAGAGGCATTCAGAGGAAGAGGTTTTTAACCTGTTGCTCTCTTTACTTTAACCACGCAGCTGATTGTAACACAAGTGAAGTAAGACAAAGAGCTGTGCAACATCTTCACTAATAATTGATGATGAAATCCGACAACCGGGAGGCTGTTGATGAAGCAGGGCGGATTTTCACATCACAGAGTTGGCATCATTTGTCTGTTTCGACATGAAGCATGCATATAAAGGCCAAATGTAGATTATTAAATTCAAGGCGCAAAAAAAAAAAAAATCTATATTTAGCCTGTAAATGCGTTTTCATTTTTAAAGCAGCGCATGCAAGCAGTAAGTTGCAATGCACAGTATGCGGTTAAATGTAAAAAAATAAGACACGCAACAAACATTAAAGCACCGATCGATTAACGTTTCTCGCCTGCGTATCGATTAATTAAACAATAATCGCAGATATCGTGTGGCAGGCTGTTCAGCCTACAGGCCTGCTACATGAATATGAAACATATTTCATACTCACAGTATCCAGATTTTGACTCCTCTCCTCCGGGATTCACTCACATTAAACACGCCGGATCACTTTATGCGCTCCTGTTTCCATCACATCCATTTTAATTCGTTAACACCCCCCAAATTCATCATCTGTCCTCCCAAATATGTTCACGGACTCATTCACCCACTCATTCAGTACAAATTCCGTGCCGATCATTCGAGGGTTTCTGAGCCAATCGGAGTACAGTATATCCTGGACCACTGGCTGATGTGCAATAGGCTCAATCAACAGCTCATCTGAATATTACAGAGTCGTCTGAGCGCTCAGATGGAAACTGTTTGCGGGAGCGCTTCGCTTTTTACAGTTTCCCCCGTTATACACAGCAGTGAAAGAGGCACTCACACGGTTATTGAAGTGTAAGCACAGTGTAGACATGCTCTGTTACGAGTAAACATCCTGCATTCAGCATGTACGTCAAAATATACTTCAAGTACCAGTAGTAAAGCGAGTAAAAAACATTTCAGATTATATACAGTATATCATATTTTTAAGCTTAATCTATACTAATACAGCCTGTCGTGATTTAATGGTAAATGTATGTTTGTATTCATAATATGAATAAGTGAATAAGAATGAATCCTTTTGTAAAACTAAATGCAGTGCAGTATAAATTGTAAAAATCCATCCATCCATCAACTGACCAACCAACTTACCTACCTACTTACCTACCTACCTACCCATCCATCCATCCATCCATCCATCCATCCATCCATTCATCCATCCATCCATCCATCCATCCATCCATCCATCCATCCACTTAAGGTAGTTATTATGAAGATAAGTGGTGAGGGTATTGGAGGGGATAGTGGAAGTGGGCTTAGATAACATGTAGAAAGTTGTATTGGTCTCACTGATAATGCCCTCTCTTGGTTTAGAGCATAGAAATCTCATTTTGTTTTACAGCTGTTCATCACACCAGAAGAAGGTCATGATTGCGGTGTGCCACAGGGGTCTGTGCTCAGCCCTTTTCTCTTCTCGGTTTACATGCTGTCCCTTGGTACAGGGATACTTATGCATAGTCAGTGTGCTCAAAGTTTGGAGAAGCAGACAGATGTCCTGGCACAGAAGTAAAGCAAAACATTTCTGTGGAAAAGGTCAGCTGAACAACATATTTTAGCAACATAAAAAAGGCCCACCTAAAAAAACATTAATATCCCTTTAGGTGTACACTGTAGTGAGCATATTCTCACCACTTTAACTTGCCAACAGACAGCCAAGGGCTAACACTTTGTGCTACATTGCCTAAACTGTACACATTCTTTGCCTAAGCATAACTGGACATGATGTATTACACCATTAGATTTGACAGCAAGGTAAGTTGGTTATGTAACATGAGGTCCTCTGATACTCTTTTGTTAGTGCCAAAGCATGCTGAATCTACCCCCTCTAGAACTGTCACAGTACTTACTGCTGCATTAATAAGTCGTAAGCACATTGTACCTTGATTGTTTCCCTTTTTTTGTAAGTTGCTTTGGATAAAAGCCTCAGCTAAATTACCAAATTTAAATGCAAAGTCTGGAATGGTTTCATCACATTTTGAGCCAAATACTCTGAACTGGTATCCTAAAAAGGCATTTGAAACAGTTAATCACATTGTCTCATTCTCTCTTCTAAATAAGTCCATAGCTTCTGATTATATTCCCTCATTTAAACATGAACTAAACTTGGCCTTGACCCCCATCTTACCATTAACTAAAAACTAATCTCTACACAGTTAAATGCCCATTTTAGTAACAATAGCTTACAACAGCAAAAGTTACAGTCAGATGATAGAGCACTATATTAGAGACCACTCTGATCAACATTGTATTAGTGGGTCGCCAAAGTAATGCAGTCAAACTTAATATTTTGAGTATATGGTAACATGTAATTTAAATATTAGGGCAGAATCAAATACCAGGCTAAGACTCTCCTGAGAGACTGCACAAAACTTATACTAACACCATAGAAAAACTATAAAGTCATCTAAAATAGACTAATATAGAAAAGTAGTATTGGCCATGATATTGCGAAGTAATAGGAAAAAAAGTAATATTGTACTATTGATATTATTGTTTTCATTGTCTAATGTTTCAGTTGGAGTTGTACAGTTTGAATGTCAATGCTAGAAAAGAGTTCCTATGGCATTCTGTGCTGCACTTCAGTGGTCTCACACTGCATAATTTCTAAATATAAGAAATATAATATAAGAGACCAGGAAGTGAATTTCTCTGACCATGCAGGAAAATGTTGAACTTTGCCTGATTCTGCAGGGTGCAACTAGCTCCTCCTCACTACACCAAGTCCATCAACAGTTTAGTCACTGTCAGTGGAAGTTTTCATCTTTTATTTTAAATTAAAGTAGATTTAATGTGACTTTTTTTCTTTCTTTTTGAAAAAGACCCTTTAATGTTAGTTATGTTACTGTTACTTATGTAACATATGTAACAGTTGACTCCATCAGGACAAACAAATACAGTCATATAACTGTATTTTATGACTGTGCTTCATCTCTTGGTAACCATACTTGTTTTTACTTTTTATTTGCTCCGTGAAGCATTTTGTGCTGCATGTTTGCATGATTGGTGCTATATAAATAAATCAAGTTTGAGTTTTGAGTTGAAATCAGTAGACTGGTATAACATGTTATAATCTTATTATTAATAAATATATTACAAAATGTTCTGTTGCAGTTTCCTCCTCCACCAGCAGATGGTGCAGATGTGCTCCTTTAATCAGACACCTTCCTTGTCCTCGTTTGACCTCAAGGATGCAACAGCAGATGTCATTACAGCTTTGTATTGTATATGCCAACACAGTCATATAACCCAAATGTGACATTTAATTATTAATGGTTTACTTTTAGTACATGATAAAAAATTACCATCTTTGTCTGCATTTGTTTGAGTTTTTTGCCTTTTGTTTGCCTGTTTTTCCATATGTTTCCCACGCTGGTTGGGTCACGCTGGTGCTTTATCTGCATTCAACACATTCACCTCAGCAGTCACAACCATTCGCCGCCTGAGGTCTCTGTCTGTCTGTCTGCTGCTTACAGTCCATTGTGTCATTTCAGGGTCGTTTCAATGCGATGCAGAAATTTGCAAATCAGCTCTTTTGGTCCTCAGCATATCAGACAGGATTATCCTGAAGCAGCATGCAGCCTGTCTCCCTGTTTGTCCGCTTCTTCTGCCACAGCTCATCAAGCTGACAGAAGCGCTGCACATCTGACCCCAGCAGCTTTTCCAGGCTTTTTCTTCAGTATCACATCGAGCAAGACAGGATGTCAATCAGAAAACCTGTCTGCTATTGTCAAGTATCCAGTAAAGTCAGAGGTGGAAGCGTGACTAAGTATATTCAGGACAAATTTGAGGTATTGGCACTTAATTTGAGTATTTTTATGCAAGGAAACTTTCCACTCTCCTGCTTCTTAAACAGAAATGTTGAACTTTCTTGTCACGATTTCAAAACATCATTTTAGTAAGTAAAGTAAAACGTGCTGCACTCAGAAGGAGAATTTCAGTAGTAGCAAATACTCATTAGGTAGAAGAATGACACCTGTTAATGATATGTTAATGTTGTATTACTAATACATTTATATGTGCATTATTGGATTATTGTTACGACTGTATTTATTTGTACACAGCATTGAAAAGTTGTAACTGGTCAATGTGGTCCACGTACACAGAGCTGAATCATGAAAAGTAAATAAAGTACCACCAAAGTACCTTAATATGATACTTTAGTGCAATACTTAAGTAAGTGTACTTAGTTACATCAAACTAATTGTACTGTACTCTTAGTATTCAGTTGTAATGGAGTATTTTTTACATTGTTATAGGTTGGAAAGAATGTGAATACTCATCCGCTGTTTAAAGTTAGCTAGTGCTGCAGCTGTTGTTGCCCTTTTATTTAAAACTTGCTCTGGGCTCACCCAAATTGTGGAGCTATTTTGAGTAAGCGTGTATGAATATGTTTTAGTCGTGTCACATTCATTTCAATCTAAACTGCATTTTAGTGTGTTTTGTTTGCTGAGAGCTTAACTCCACTGTTTAACTCCACTGTTGAGCTTCACTGCATCTGATGACTTGTTGCAGATCAAGAATTTAACAAGAAATAAAATGCTGAAATAAAACTCTAAAAGTACATTAAAATACTCTGTATGTTATTAGTTCATGTGTCAGTAATGCTCACAGTGGTCTCAGGTTGGACTGTGTGAGGGTGGGACTCAGTTTACAGGTTATTTTTGTTATTTTTCAGAACTATCTGTTCTGTGTCAAAGCAGAAAGTCGCAAGAAGTCTGTCGTCACTGCTTTTTAATTGGTCTATAAAAAACTGCTGAAGAGTTTGATGCAAACCAGCGCTGGAGTTACCATCTTTGGAGCGTCCAGGAGACTGTGTGATGATTACCAGTCTTTTACAGTGTATTATATATGCAGTGGAAGAAGTATTAGATCCTTAATACAACTGCAGAAAAATACTCTGTTACAAGTCCTGCTTTATAAATGTTGTATCATCAGCCAAATGTACTTTAAGTAGAAGGACTTGTTGCATACATAATGGATTTTTGAATTGACTTAATGGAGTAACAACATAATACAGATAATAATGAAGGTAGATCATTCTTCAAGAAGGCAATTTACACACAACCTGGGGCTTTTCTGTCTGTACTAAAATTAATTTCAGCATTCTTTAGATGGTTAATATCTGCATTTACATTTAGTCATTTCAAGTTTATATCTTTTTGATTGGGTGGGTGGATATTTTTTTAATGTATATTTTACTTACTTACATTAAAACTCACTTGTAAATGTCAAATTATCTATAAAATATATATAAGATAGAAGTATAAAGTTGCAAAAACTCACAAATTGTACTTGAATACAGTTATTACCTTTTTATGTTTAAAGTGCTGCAGTTTCTTTAAAAGCTGTTTCAAAACACGATGGTTAAAAAAAAAGGGAGCGATTGAGAGACACAAACACATACTGACCATGTGATGTGAGTGCCCTCTGTTCCGGTTACAGAGGGAGGAGGAGGGAGGAGGAAGAGGAGGAGGAGGAGGAGGAGGAGGAGGGAGGCAGCAGTTCAATGTAAACCTTTTCACTGATGGAGTGAAGCGGCCAACATCAGGAGTCACTCAAGTCAGTCCGCGCTGCTACCAACATTTCTTTAAATGAGCAATTTCCTTTTTCTCCAGCGTGGATTATATAACTCCGGCAGACTTCGGCCTCTGGTGCGGAGCAGCAGCTTTAACTAGTGGACACACTTCCATCAACTGTCTGTTTCTTTGCCGCGGGCCAGGTCACTGAGCTGCGCGCACACTCTGGGCTCATATCCACAGACGCGCCGACAGGAAGGACAGAAAACTGACTGTTTAGTGTCCCAAAGTGGCATTTTCTTTTTTAATTTTTTTTTCCTGTTTTAATTCAGATCACGTGAACAGGTGAAGCTGCCGTGTTATCTTTCTCTTAAAAGCCTGGAGGACGTTAAAGTGGAGAGGAAAGGGTAAGGACTGCAAGAATTCAATTACAGCTCAAAATTCAGCTGTACCTTGTTGAGCTCAACTACCATCAGCATTATTACAATTACTATTACTATTACTACTACTATTACTATTATTACTACTACTATTATCATTACTATTACTCTACAATTAGTTCTGCTGATGTTTTCTGATCAGATGAAGGGACGAACAGACACCTGACTGTGGCATGGCTGCAAGAGTGTTAATTGGCCCGGACCATGATGCTGTTTGCAGACTGTGGGTTCAGCAAGACTCCCAGACTGAGGGTTAACTTGTCACAGACACTACCTCATCAAATGACTCTGTCCTGACTCACATTGGAGTCAGGGGCTGCAGGCCACAGCATGGGCAACTCCTCTGGGAAGGGAGAGGAAGAAGAGGGAGAGGGAGGAGGAGGAGGAGGAGGAGGAGGAGGCGGTCTGGATGGTGAGGAGGAAGAAATCCCAGAGAAGAAAGAAGAGGTGGAGGAGGAGGAAGAGCTTCCGCTGGGAGTGGAGGAACTGTTGGAAAGTGGGGATCCCGTGCTGGACTTGTGCTACCGTAAATTTAAGCGTTTACCTTCACGTGTTTATGAACTGGAACATCTGGAGAAGCTGTATGTTTGTGGAAACAGCCTACGCACTCTGCCAGACAGCCTCTCTCGGTTGCAAGGTCTTCGGACCCTCGCCCTCGACTTTAACAAGATGGATGACGTCCCTCCGGCTGTCTGCAAGCTCACTAACATCACTTGCCTTTACCTGGGCAGCAACCGTTTGATGGAATTCCCTCCTGAGCTGACAAACCTGCAGAAACTGCGCTGCCTGTGGATGGAGAGCAACTATTTCCAGAGGTTTCCACGGGAGCTCTATGATCTGCCCAATCTCAGGTCCCTTCAGATTGGAGACAACCGGCTAAAGACGCTGCCATCTGACCTTTGGCGTATGGAGTCTTTGACAGGATTATGGCTCTATGGTAACCGCTTTGAAACCTTCCCCAAAGTCCTGCTGCGAATGGAGAACTTGGAGATACTAGACATGGACCGCAACAAGATAACAGAGTTTCCAAGCCTGAAGCGTCTCCATGCCTTGCGCCTGTTTTCCTATGACCACAACCCAGTGACTGCCCCTCCTAAGGTGGGCGCGGAGGTGTTTGTGGTCGGAGAGGGTGCTGCAGAGTTCTTGGAGGAACGCGAGGCCAGGATGGAGAGACGTCGACAGAGAGAGAAAGAGGCCGAAGAGCTGGCTCTGGCAGAAGAGGAGCCGGTGGTGATTCATGGCATCCTGAAGAACAGCAGCTCCAAACAAGCAGCAAGCGACAAAGGCGACAAAGAGGAAGAGGGGAAAGAGGAGGGGGAGGTGATGGAGGAGGAGGAGATGTATGAGGATGAGGCTCAGCTTGAATACGACGAAGAGGGGGGGGGATACGACACGGAGGGGAGAGGATATGAGGGAGAGGGGTTTGAGTATGAGGGAGAGGAGCTGGAGTATGACAGAGCTCAGATGGACTATGAGTATGAGGAGCTGGAGGACACGGGGGGGCAAGATGAAGGGGCATGAATAACCCCTCATATATCCAGACTCCGATGATCTGCAGGCAGGTGGAGATGGATGGACAAGACTGTTTTAGCTGTGCTGCTAATTCCTAATCTATTGTTAACTGTGAAAATAAATGAGCAATCAGGCATTATGAAACTGCAATCTGATGGCGCCTGTCACATCTCAATCAGACCAAATCAGAGCAGGACTCAGGTGGAGAGTGTGTTTGTGTGTTTGTGTGTATGCAGTGTGTATGGCTGTTTTACATTAGGGTTATTTTCTGAGTGTACACCGGAGACCGAGTCTTCCATTATTAAATATTAACTCTGCTGATGAAGTCAGTGTCAATCATTTATGAGAAAATATGTCTTAATTGGGAACCAGTGAATGCAGCAGCTACTGTTTACACGACTGACACTGTAGTATTTCCACACATCGTGGCCAGTGTCTGTTTTATGTGCCTGCCAGTGCACATCGCCTCATTGCTATTTTTACAAACCCGAGGCGGTGTGTGCATGTAAATGTGTGTATTGGATTTAGATTTACATCATATTTATGACACGCTAACCACAACCCCCCCCGCAAACCTTGTCAGTGTTGTGTAAGCAGTCCTGTGAGTGTCAGTGCCAAGACAGAGAGGGGGACAAGCAGGAATATCAGAGGGATGAATAGCTGGGGTGCCTCACCATAAAAGGTAAGTCCATATGGAGGCTTTAGACATGAAATGAACTTACAAAAAAAAAAAAATATCAAGCAGGTCCGTCATGAACTTTGCACATTCCTTTTTGTCAGTGACTACACCTTTTCTACCTCAGTGTTTGAACATGAAGCAGGCCCGGCGCTTGTTCTCCTCTCATCTTTGCACTCATTATTCATGTGGAGCTCGTATGTAATCCAATCCTCTTTCCCTCCACGTATCTTTTTTCTCACATCTCATTGAAGGAGTGAAATATTTATCCCCGATGCTGAAATATTTATGCTTGTGCTCGTGTGGCAGCAACTTCTGTGTCTGTGCTGAGAAAACAGAACAGACTCAAACTGATGAATGCTTTTATTGCATTTCTGTACATATATTGTATGTACGGCTATCTGAAAACTGTGAATGGTCATGCTCGTCACAGCTTCCCTGAGCCCAAGGTGACATCTTCAAATGTTTTGTTACTGACAACAAGTCTACAGCCATGCTAGCAGCTTTGTGGATGTTTTAAAGAAATTCTAATGCTAGTGATGCTAACATGCATCTTTATTTATCTTGTTAGCATGCCAACATTTGCTAATTTTCAGTAAACCCCAAGTGGAAAGTGTAGTGCAGTCAATGTGGAAATGCCAAAACTGCAGTTCGTCAAATGGCCACCAGAGGCTGGCTGCAAAACGTACCTAAATAAGGCCCATATTAAAATGTCCAACTTAACAGCAGAAATAAACATGTTCACAGCCTGGCTAATTTTCACATTCATACCCACAAGTGTACTGAGCTTAAATTTATATATAACTCAACTGTTCACATTATATTAAGGCTTAAAGTTATGCATAATTAACAGTGTAGCCGCTTTGATAACAAGTGGGTGTCATTCCAGGTGGCTTGTTTGAGCACCAGGGCTTCATTCAGCCCACTTTAGCTCCACCAACGATCCACGTCTTTGCCTATTTTTAGTTTAATGTGGAGTAGGCGGAGACAGAGCCACCACACTCTGAAACCTACCATGTTTAATACTGTCTATGGTAAACACAAAGTACAGGAGAGACTGGTGGGAGTGTCATTAGCAGCTATTATATTATAAAGTAAAGTACTGGACAAGGATGATGACTGAAATATATTTTTTAAATGAAATAATTTGAAAACATATCAAAGCATTTTTACAACAGTTTGAATTAAATAAATCTAAAAAGATATCTCTGGAAAGTTATTTAAAATAAGTTTTGCATTTCCATGTTTCAATATCAGCCTGATATGTCATCACGTTCATTCACGTACTGCACGCAAACATCCATGATTAGCTAAAATGTGGCATGAGATAGTGAGTGGACTCCAAACAGGAAATATCAGGAAGAAAAGTGTAGATCAGGAGTACCTCTACCAAATGAACTCTGGTTCTTGAACCGGTGTTCAGCAGCAGTCAGCAATAAATAATCTTCTTATCAAGAATAAACCTGCCTCCTGTGTGAACTGTCGCTGTAGTAGTAAGTCGTACTTCTAGAGGCAAATATTTTCTGAGCTGGTAAGTGGAGTAAAAAGTTTTAGAAACACTGCACTAGACTTAACTAGAGTTAAGTGTCAACCCGCTGGTGGTAGAAGATCACCAAAGTCAGATGGATTTATCTTCTTGCAGACATATTTCAGTCTGGTCCAAACATTTCCACACTGAGAGCTTCTTAAAGCATTTTATTTCACTGCTCACCTCAGGGAGACGAATAGGCAGCTAATTAAACATGATCTACAATCTATACTTTGCTCGGTGTGGTTTTATATATGTCTTGTTTTGACACACAATCTTGTGTTTATTTGACGTGTGTTGATAATGTAAAACTGCCGAAGTTTCTGAGTGTTGGCCTGCAGAAGGTGTATAGCATGGTGTTACAGTATATGACACATGCTTTTGGAAACTCAATCCTCCTCCTCCTCCTCGGTCTGTGCTCTGCTGCCCGTTCCACAGCTGTGGGTGGCAAAACAGTTTGACACAGCGCAGACGTCGATGGGAATCGGTGCCATACTCAGTCTGAGTGTAATTATTTTGCTCATTAGTTTACACTCCTCTCATTCTCTGTAGGTCAGTGACAGAGAGGCGGTCAAAGACAATGCATCATCTCCTTCACTCCCTCTTTGGCTTTCACACGACTCACTTCACACAACTGTCTGACTGGCAGCTATTCAACTCACAAAAAAGGACTTCACAAAGAGATGAAAATTAGCCATTTTTTTGACAGCACTGATGTAGAACGACACAGACGGAGGAGCGATTAAGGTTTTCAGGATTTCATTAGAAGGAAATGTAATACCGCAATAGCTCTTATTCAGACATCCACAGTTTTTATTTCTGCACAAATGACTCTGATTGTAAAGTAAAGAGAGTAATGACTTAACAAGAAACCCCAAATTGGATTTTTGTGGTTGTCATGCAGGTGCTGTCGCAGGTCTAGCCCTTGAGGATGAACCTGTGAAATAAAAGAAGAGGGTCATGTGAGTCAAAGTAAATGTGTGCATGATGAGACTTCACATGTGGAACTTGTCTGTGTACCTGTCCATGTCTCGACGATTGTAGCCACTGTCCATTTTTGTGACCGCACATCTGTTCTTCAGCTTGTCATGATCAGCACGGTGACAGAACCTGGAAAATATAGTTTAATATATAGTTATAGTTGAATAATATCATTTTTTTAAACTGGATATTTAATATCCTGTAATGTGTCATCCCAGCTGGTTAATATTAATGTTATCTTAAAGTATTAAACACGCTTACATGCTCTTGTAATGCGTAGTGAAGTGGGAACAGTCAAAGGGTGTGTTAGGGAAGGCTTGGTTGTTTGAAGCGTTGAGAAGAAACCCTGTGGACTCCTAGAAAACACAACAACAGTCTGAGTATTGACAGGTTAAAGCAAAAAAACAAAAAACTAAAACAAAACTATAAAATAAAAATACATTACCTTTTTACCAATGGCCTTTTCAGTTGATGCATTAGTTTTAGTTCGAGGTGATGGCACCAGGGAGGTCTACAAGAGCAGAGGGAAGGATGTTAAAGTTTGTGATACCATTAAAACCTACTACAGCTGACTGGCCGGGGGGGGGTCTCTGTACTCACCGAGCAGGCCAAGAGAGCGATGGCACCTCGAGTGAATCCTGTTTCTCGGGAAGAATGGCTGCACAGGTTCGGCCTTGCCTCAGTGCCCTCAAACACAAGCACAGACAGACACCGGTAAAGCTTACAGACTGTGGAGAATAATATTACATCCTTTCAAAAGAGAGGCCTCAGTGAGAGACGTCCTGTAGGTCAAACCTGCAGAAACGACGGCTGCATGAAGTCGCTTTTCATCACTGAGCTGTGAGTCTGGAGGGGTTCAACCTGAACATGAGCAAAAGACACAAAAGTGAAAGTAAGATATAAGAGATAACTGTGTCTGCTGTGGGATTATTGTGTTTTAAATACTTACCGTGCAGCTTTTTCTCTCCTCAAATGTGCCTGGTTGAAGGTCCGTCCCCTCAGTGAAACCACTTTCTCTTTTTGGTCCGATGGTCACATGGTTCTGGGAAACTGGAGGATGTGCAACAGTATAAGTGTGCCACAAAATGGTGATCTTCTTGTTTTTATCTTCCCCATATTCCTGTTTTAATCAGTCTTTAAACTTTAAAATTCACATAAACTCGCTTTATTACCTGTTGGCTTGAGATGATGTGGCACAAACAGTCTTTGGTATTCTGTCTGAGGAGACATACAAGAAGACAGATAATGAGAAATTTACTTGGATGTGTCGCTTCTCTACATCTCTCCCGGGTGTTGTCATGTTTATGTGTTGGTGTTAAGACCTTCTCTTCCTCAGTCGCTGCTTTCGGATGTCTCCTCAGCTGATGAAAACCACTCTCTCTGGGTTTGTTAACGATGTTCAGTGGAGGGCAATCAGATCGGATGTGAGCCTGGTAGTGTCGTTTAGTTTGAGACGTGTAACTGTCAGATAACAGGAGTCTGTAGATACAAACACACCTGGGCGTGAGGGACCAGGCTTTCTGAGGCAAGCGAACACATGATATCTAAATATTCATCCAAATTACAAAAATATAGCTCCGTTCTCGAGTTTAGTGGGATCAAGACGTCTTCTCTGGACTGTGTCATCGTGTTTATTGCACTCTTCTGTTCACTTTGTTGCACCTGTTACAGCTGAACAGATATCACCTCTTTAAAAGGCTTTTTTTCCCCTCGCAGCAGGTTTTTCAGTTTGTCATAGCAGGAGGTGTTAGTGGTGTTACTTATAACATTAACGATGACTCTGTTTTAAAATGTCCCAGTCTGCAGACAGTGAGGCTGCGTGGACAACACCTGGACCCTGTAACTGAAGCAGCTAAATGAAATTCAACCATAATTCGTGTCTGTGCTTTTTATACTGTAATATTTCAAGATGTCTTCAGTGAAAAACTGACCGCTCTTAATTCCCTGCCTTGGTTTAATCATCCTGAAACAACTGTGTCGGTGTGAAGGTCTTTTTTAAAAGACTGGCCAAATAAAACCAAAAGTGTCTGCGTGGCCAGATGCTACTCGACAGCCTGTATTTGGCTGGTTAGACCTCCTCTCAAGGCTGTGACAGGTGAGACAATTTAAGCTTTTATTTTGGTGATTTGTTTAAAGAGGTCTAATCAGACGCATGTGTAAGGCCTTAAAAGCAGACTACACTTCGACTGGCAAGCATCTAAGTTTCATTTTTATAGTTGAAGCTTGTAGAGCATGAACTCCTGTCTGCTCTGACACTTACCCAAACTGAGGGTTGTCAATGCGGTCCAAACTGGGCTTGTAATGAATGGCTAATCTCTGGTTTGATGAGTAGCCTGTCCCACTGGGACGTCCGAGATGAGAAGTGAAGCTACCTGGGTCTAACACAGTCATACAAATATTGGCTAAATCATAATAATAAAAGTTATTTCAGCTTACACTATGTTCAAACTATTCTTTAAAGCTCAACTCATCTCACCGTAAGAAGCCTTGTAGAGTTTGACTGTGTTGCCGGTCAGTTGTCCCCCGCTGCCTGTTGCTCCAGCAGCCGACATGACCATCTTCCCCTGTTCAGCCATCTGTGACTTCTGTAATGGAAACCTTCAGTGACAACAGTGATGGATTGCAAAGTTCCTCTGGGCATGTGCGCAGTGCTGTAACCACAAATAAAAGCAGCAAACAAGGTGTAACTCCTTTGTATCCTACATACAGTAAGACTCAGAGTCTGTAGCAAATAATGCAATAATAAGTGCTGTCTTTATGAAATACTGTTTGGGAGAGAAGAAAAGTTACAAGTATTAGCAGCACTGCAGTACAATAACAGACATGTTTATTTACACAGGATATAAATGACCTCAGAAAAAGAAGAGCACACGTACCTGTAACTTCAGGTTGTTCACCTCCCTGTGTTGTGGTTGTTTTTGCAGGTAAACATGTCTCTGTTGCTAGGAGATTCAGCACAAGGGCAGCAACATTACAACTGAGGAGTGACCTCGGAGTGAAAGGCTGGCTGCTTATAGTTAACATTAGATAATATCTCTGCTCTATATATCAAGAGTAACACCTGTGCTATGCACTTTATGCGTACATTACAAAATAACATCGCCTCATTTGGATTATTTAATGTTGCAGACCAAACACTGTTGTTAGTGTTCATCTGACAACACAGCTGACTGTTGCACACAGTACTCGCACACCAGTGGTTCAAATGTTTATTCGTCAGCACTTCCATCTTCATATTTAATCTCCTCTGCTCGCACGCTAACGAGTCTTCACAGACTCTCAAAGGTGTTCAGGTGTTACAGCTGACTCAGGTGTTGTGTCCTATTGTACCACACCTGGGAGTTTGTTGGTTATCATGACAACAAATGTAGCAAAGCTCAGCCTCAAACTAATGTTGCGTCTTTATTTTAGTGATAAACACAAATACATGGATATGTAGTTTATGTCAAACCCTTGGTTGGGAATCCCTAGACTACCTATAGTAATATTATAATATTATCATAACTAATGTGACTAATAATGGAAGTAGTAACAACTAAACACAGTACAGTACTGCATTATATTACAATTCTCATTTTATTTTACATTACACCACTATGTCACCGTATTCTTTACACTTTCTTTGCCACATACATTTTATATTATAGTATTATTATTAGTGATAACACTAACTTTTATCATTTATAACCAGTATATAATATGTAATAATCTATATGAGGAAATAAAGTGTTGATTTATGTACAATATTTTCATTTTGTATTGATATAACTGTGTTATATTTTGTTGTTATTCATGATCTGTTTATATACAGCTTCACAGGAAGTACACAGTAAAAATATAATAACTGTATACATTACGTGGTGTTATATAAAGACAGAGACAAGACCAAGACTCGAGGGGTCGAGGCCGGGTCAGGACCAAGACCAGACTGTACGTAGCGTAGGTAGCTAACATGTAGCTAATGTTTTTGTGTGTAATACTTACAGACTGATGTGTGTTTCTTCTTCTGGGTGCTGCTTTACAGATTAACTCTTTGGAGTTTAGGAAGACAAATTTATTACAGAAAAATGTCAGAAAAATGTAACACACAGCCATCATTTACTTTAACTGAATGCATTTGAAGAGGAGCAGGACAAGAGGTATAGGGCCTATTGACAGTACCAAAAAGTTCAAATTAGTCAGGTTACTAGTTAGTTTTAACCCCATTCACAGTAACGATGTAAATTAATAAATCAGGCAATTTAGTGACATCCCCACAGTTGTAGTCTTAAAATAAAATCCTGACTTCTCTCTGTTTGTGACCGAGATAAGAGTAAAAGTTAATTTCTGAGACCTTCATGAGAGGGAGACTTTTTGGATCACCTCATCTACATTTCACTGTATTTACTTTATTCAAAGATTAATAATAATATTTACATTAAATTACCAAACAGCCTCAGCAGAGTGGGCAGTTACTCCATGTGTCCATTGGATGGCAGTGTGATGCCACAGTGACTCCGACTTTAGCCTAGCCCAGAAAAGCTATAGGGGTTATGTAAAAAAATAAAAATAAATGATGGATGGCTTGAAATTTGCATGACATCTTGATAAAAATGTCCACCCTGGACAGACAAGGATAATTTACTCTATATCTGTACACATCTACATGAGCATGTCAATTTAGTCTGGAGGATATTCAGCTGCTGGTGTATTTAGCAAGTCAGGAACAATCTGAGCTGGGAGCAGATACGGAGACATATTCTTAGCAATTAACCACCAACAGCAGGACTTTTCTATTAAATGAAACAGTTTGATTTCCATCCAGTGGATCTTACACGACCTTTCCTTTTATATTAGAGATCCTTCAAACACGTGCAGTGTTCAGACACAGTGGGATTTTCTTCATGTTTCAGTATTTAGGACTCTAAAGTCTTTTTTTTTCCCATGACAACCTGCATCACCACCAACAGTCACATCATTTCCACACATTTCCTTTAATTCTCACTTCTCATCTCTTCGCTTTTCATCTCATTTCCTTGGACTCACACTGCATCTTCACCTCTGTCACATCACTTCTTGCTCCTTTTCTTCCCTCCATCTGTCCAACGCTGGCAGTCGGCGGAGCCTATCTTTACCAAGCTGTTGCTTGTGTTGTCGTTCCACAGTCTCTCTTGCTTGACACGCTGTCATGCCAAGCCTGGAAACTGTTCATTATCTTCTCCAAAAAATAACTACTACACAAACGCCTGCATCATTGAAACTGACAGTCTCATTTCCTGCTTCTTTTCTCTTAAACACAATGTGCACATTATTGGCATTTCTAATTAGAAATTCACAGGGATCCATACAGCAAAAATAGACCAGGCACCTATTTTCATTCCAGCTGAAGATTACACCAGATGATTTCACTTATTAGAGCAACTTCCAGCCAGAGAATCAGAGTGGAGGAACTGATCAGTGGAAGCACCTGCTGTACTCTGCGTTTGAAATGAAAACCTGCAGACACTCAGCCCTCTATGTGATTGTTCATCTCTGCAGCAATCTGATTAATTCACTTACAACATGAGCCAGGCTCTGTCAGAGGCCAGATTCTTGATCACACTGACAATAATACTGCAGAGAAAAAAAATGCCGCACCTCCTTTAACACTTTGCACTTGAGATAGAATAGAGAGAGAGAGAGAGAGAGAGAGAGAGAGAGAGAGAGAGAGAGAGAGAGAGAGCTTAAAAGGCAAGAAAAAAAAGGTGGGTGCAGTCGATCTAAAAATAGAATGAGGTGATGCAAGCAAGGGTCTCCCGTCGAGTTGATGCGCTTGGCTTGCCTGCAGCCGTCTGTTGTAGTTCAGGGAGGGACGAAACCTCGGCCCCTGTCTGCAGGAGCTCGGCTGGCTCCGTGCTCGTCTGTGTTTCCTGCCCAGCTCTGCTTCCTGACACGTTGCTGCTCTGGGTTTCTTTGTCAGTTCAATAATGTGATCCTATGTCTGCCATAGAATAGCATGGAATTAATATTTAGAGAAACATAAAAAGACAGCTCAGGCGCTAAGACCCTTCTTTGTGTGTCAGGTCTCAGAGGTGCTCTCTCTGCTTCACCGCCTCCCTGTTCTCTGAGTTTTATCTCCTTCCCTGCTTCCTTTTTGACTTCTGTACTTAATAGCCAAATCTGGCACGGATGGTTCGGAATAAATTGCATTGTCATCTTTTTCCATTTCATGTCAGCTTTGGTGCGTGTAATGCTAAGGAGGTAGACTGTGATGAGCGCGGAGGGATTCAGGCATAAAATAAGATGTTTAAAGTCAAAACGTGTACATTTCCTGACAGGTGCAAGACAGGCTCTCCTGTAACTTGATGAGAAACCGATTCAATTAAAGAGAAACAAACTACTTCACAATCATGTTGATGTTGCATTACAGTACACGTCTGATGGATTGAGCCTGAAACACAAACAGATGTTAAACCAAAGTGCAAAATGTCAGGAAAGAACTGAACTGCATGAACAATGCAGGTGCTAATGAGACAATCTGTCATCATCTTTGAAAACAGGATGAAAGATTCCTTCAGAGTGTAGCATGTAGCCGTGCGATTCATTTACCTTCATGCTGACTAATGCGTTGCTCAGAGCAGAGCTGCACTATACATTTCTAATTGCTCTCAAAGGCAAAAACAACCTCTGCGAACTGCCGTCTCTATCAGCAGACGGTGGGACAAGTTAAATTGGAATGGGGTCATTACAGCTGCTAATTATTTATACTGCAGTTTAATTACACTTGTGTGACCGAAACACACAGAGCAGCCACAAGATGTGGGCGCTCTTGTTCACATTTTGTTGAGGGGGGCAAGAGGAGTTTTATTTCCATGTGGTTCCAACTTTGGGGCAAGAGTTTGGAGAAGGCTGTTTCAACCTGTTGCTCCTGTGCACAAAGGAAATGGTTTGTCCAGTTTAGTGTAAAAGAGGTGAACCCACCTGCGCCTGAGTTCTGATCTCAATAACATCCAGCACCTTGAGATGAACTAGAAAAGCTTTTGAGGCTGAATGGGAGGTTCCAGGTTAAAGAATAATGTGGGTTGACTTTCCAGAAGAGACATGACCAGTCTACGGTCTACAGTTTTCTTTGTTTTTTCTATTTAACTTGTAGTCACCGTATTCATCAGTCTTAAATTTCTTTCTTTAAACACATTAAAAACATAATACAATGTAGAGAAAACATCACCTGACTTTAGTCCTTTTAGTCATGTGAAAAGACTTTGAACAATATATTACTGAAATGTGGCGTTAGAGGTTAAAACAGTTTTTCACCAGTTTTCAGTCCAGGATTTTTTGGGCGGTCCTAAAGGGTGGCTCGATGACACGCTGAGGCCACCTTGAACACACCCCTGCAACCCTAGCAGAGAGATAGAGATAATTCATCCCGCTCAGTGTTTCAAAGTTGCCAAAGTTTCAAAAGTTAGTCATGTCATTTTCTGAACTCATCTGACACGTTTCAGTCGCTTCAAAATGGCTGCTTGACTGCTCCCACAAGTGGCCGTGGCTTCAGTGCATTCAGGGGATGGAGCTGAGATTACTGCTCATTTCTTAAACTTGTCAACATTTTTAATCATTCAAATTTGGCTGGGTGGTTAATAACACGTTAAAGAGGGAGCACGCCTTAATAGGAATGTGGGGAAAAATCTAAGTTGATTAAGGGAAATAAGGCATGTTGTACAAATGTACAGCATTTTTAATATGAATATGTTGGTATGATTGAGCAAATCAAACTCGCCCTTCCTGAGCTCTACTCTGATGGTCCAGTTTGAACTGGAGAGAAGGCCTATCAGAGTATATATATGTTGGCTGGTCCGGGGTTTGTTTTTTTTCTTTAAGTTTTGTGTGCTTTGTGATGAGCAGCAGCCTAACAGTATCCAGCAAGATGCTTCTGTCTTCCCTGCACCTTTCTTTGCAACATTTATTCCCTGTTAACTGATTTATTGTGTCAGGATTACTCTGTTTTACATTTAGTTCATGTTCTAACGCTCCTGTCATTTCAGAGCCAGCCACTCCCTCCAGCCAGCCTCGGTTGTTCTCACCTGATCACCCTCATCACTCACCTGTTCATCATTCCCCTCATTACTCCCCAGTATATATACCACTTCTCAGCCACTAGCTGTGTGCCAGATTGTCTGTGTGCCAGGGGCGTTAGCTTTCCAGCACCCATTTATATCCCAGCCTGTTTTTTGACCCAGCGTTTATATTCAGTTTCTGCCTCAGCCCAGCCCTTTAACTTTGTTTGTCTGCCTGGATTTTGTATCCTTGAACTCTTCTGAAGAGTCTTTACCTGATTTTTCCCTCCTGAGTTGTGCATTTGGGTTCTGTGTTTTTTTGTTTTTTTTTTTTAACTGTGACATATTTTGGTCAATAAAATATTATAATAAGATACTCAGTTTTATTAGTTAGTTTATTACTGAACGCAAAATGAAGCTGGAACCAATAAAAAGGTTAAAATTACTTTCATAACTTTTTTTCCCCACAGCATAGCAGCTCTGTGTAGCTGTGCTTTGACTGATGACACTGCATGTTAATACTTTCTCAGTGACAATGATGCTCAGCAGATTTAATGTTCACATCATGCTCACAATCTCAGTTTAGCATGTTGCATGCTAACACTTGCAAATGAGCACTAAAGTACCGGCTACAGTGATAGGAATATCATTAGTTTCACAGGTTAAGTCATAAACCAAAGTATTAGACAAATTTTTGACCCGATGATGCTGCAATATTAAAGTTAAAGCCTCAGTGTGTAACTTGTCTACCATTAAAATAAATCATTTTCATGCTACACTGACTTGCAATCTTGTGAATAGTGTCTCTGTCACTCTGCGGGCTGTATGCTCTTGTACTCTGTAACTTTGTGTCCTCTGACTGCTCTTCCTCAACTCACAGTGACTTACAGAGTTTCTTGATGGACAGTGATGTACACTGTGCAAACTGTAGCTGCTGTTAGCTAATATTAATGTTTAGATTGGGTGCGTTAGTGTTTGTAGCACAGGTGTCCACAGGTTTTAGGCCCTGAGAGCAGGCAAATGCGGAGCTGTTGTCATGCCGGTATAGGAGCTGGGCAAGTGGGCAATGTAACCAAGCTCAGAATCCTCTGGGAAAGAGACTGAAGAGGAATTTGATGGAAGAAGTTAAGAAGAGAGTGACCAAGCAAAAAGTCACCAAACGAGGAAATACGGGACTGACTTTTAGGCAGAGCTTTGTGAAATGAAAGACAGACGCTGAGCTGGGCGTCTTGTTTTGGATTTGTAAATAATATTAGCTGGCTGCTATGTCTTGTGTTGTTGCACTAGCTTGATGTTTGACAAATACATGTAAACAACTGTAGAACTAGTATTCATTCTGGGGCACTAAATCACAAAAAAATCTAATTTCTACAAAATGTCGTTTGAATTTATCCTCAAGGGACCTTGAGTAGAGGGAGAGTCTCCAAAACCAAGAGGATTCGTCCTCTGTAGACCATAAATGTATCCACAAAGCGTCATGGCAATTCATCCGATAGTAGTTGAGATATTTCAGTCTGTGGACTCTCTTTATTACTCTTCAAATAACCTTAAACAAACCAACACACAGAAAGAAAGACCACTGAGTCTCAGGACACAGGTGTAGTAAAAATGATTCTTTAATATGGAACAAAATCAGAGCTCAGCTCCATGGCTCCGTCCACCCAACACACTCTGTAACACTGATGGGTGGAGGAGAACGAGAAAATCAACCAGTAAGATCACAGTCTGCTCGGCCAAAAAACAGGAGAGGCTAAAAAAACATGGAACGCAAAACCAAAGTGCTACTGGGTTTGACCTCGAGACGCCCTCGCTCCTTTTCCCTCCTGACCCAGAATGTGACCACAGGGACAGGCCTCTCCCACCTCCCAGGGCTCTCCCACCGCCTCACCTACCTCACCCTCCTCACCCCTCCTGGTGGTCAGTGGCTCCTCAAACCAGTCGGTGACCCGCTGACCTGTCAGAGCCTGGTGACGTCAAGTGTGGGCGGCGAGTTTGGAAGAGCAGAGAGGCCCGTGTGACGGTCTTTATGCTGAGTCTACTCTTAGTTTGCGGTTCTCAGAGGGACGTAAACACAGACATGACGTCTTGGTTATTATCATGGCTCCAGTGGAAATGTCTGCAGTCCAGTCCTTCTGCTGTTTTTACCCTCCCCCCCAGCCTATATGAAATCTAATCATCTTTAAAATGTTGTTCACTTGAGATTCGGATGGAATGTTTGAAGTTTTTTTTAAGAAAATGAGACGAGACAGGAGAGAGAGGACGTCTGCGGAGGCCGCCCAGTACGAACCCGTTACTACCCTAACACAAGGACATCAACAGAAGTACTACACAGATATGTACAGAGCAACCAAGCAACACATCGGAATACTGAGTAATAAATCTGGTGTGGGAAAGGGAAGGTAATAATAGTCCACTACAAATGCACATATCCCACTACTTTTCTTTTGTGTAGTTGGTCCAATCGTTAAGGCTATTCTCTTGCTCTTGCTACAAAACGGGGCGGCGTCGAAGCTGCCACAACATAGATTTGAGTCACAGGTCTGTGCTTGACATCTGAATATGGCTGCTTTGTGTTTCTGCGTGCTGAGCTAGCAGCTGCCCTTCTCCTCAGAAGGTTATATGCAGAGGAGGCTAAAAGTACAGGAATGAGGTGCGTGGATCTCTTTGTGCTAAATCATTCTCTGGTCCACAGAGCTGTAGTAGGAAAAACAAGGTGCTCTACAGTAATGTGGAGGGTGGCAGATGAGAGCTGCTAATGGACAAAGAATCACAGATAGATGAGGAAGCATGGATTACTGGAAAATTAGACTCTGGTGTATGCATTACCAGCTGAATGGGAGAGTAAATGAACAATGGGGCAGAGGAAGTGGAAATCTATACTTGGTGGAGGATTAAAATGAAGCGTTGTAATGAAGAAGCAGAGTGGACATGAGGAGACACACACACAGAGAAAGAGAGAGAGAGAGAGGGCATCTGCCAGCTTCAGCGAACACAGTCATCCTGCACCTTAACACACACTGCGTCACATGACAAACTACATCAGAGAGAGAGAGAGAGTAGGAGGTAGGGAGGAGGGAGGCACTGCACAGAGAGCACTAACACTACCATGGACGGACGCACACCTAACACACACGCACACGCACACGCACACACTACTGCACAGGGTCCCAGTCTGCGTTCCACTGCACTCTCCTGGCTGCCAGAACCTCGCTGTGTCTTGTCAAGAAAAAACAACAAACGAACCAATTAACAAACGAACGGACGAAAAAGAAGAAACAACACACACTTTGGGTCCCACTGGCAATAATAAAAAAATAAACCAGAAACGAAACCTAGATTATAAAAAGAGCCAGTGGCACCGGGTTTTACAGAAAGCATTTTCTCAATGACTGGCTTTTGAACAGCTCTACACTTTTTCTTTTAGTCTACCAAGTATATACTATTAACCTTACCAGGCAGCTAAAATCTATACAGTACTGTCATTTTTCATATATTTATAGATATTTATACACTATACAAAGTTGGCAAAAATACATAAATAAATACATTAAATTAGATTGTACACATCACAATTGTGTGTTTTAAGTCAGAGCACTCTTTGTTGAAGAGGGTGGGCCATGGCAAGTTGAGAAAGGAGGTGAAGAAACAGGAGTGTTACCCTCAACATCCCTTTTTTAAAGCGAATGAGTCACCATCAGACTCAGGTGAGTAAGATTTCAGTGTATGACGTCAGATCAATTAAGTGTATTGCTTGTTACCTACCTGATTTAAAAATGTCCGCATTATGGCAGGAGTTAGAGGCTGCTCTAACCGAATCACAGAGTCTATTTACAACCAGCGTGGAAAGAAAAATACACATATTCTGAAGGTTCTGGATTTCGGGAAAAAACAGTCCAAATTTATTTTTAGTGCATCGACAAATGACAGATTGTGTGTGTGTGTGTGTGTGTGTGTGTGTGTGTGTGTGTGTGTGTGTGTGTGTATTTTCTGACTCCCTGTGGGAGTCCCTCTAAAGGATGGTATTACAAATGAAGGCAGGACTGTATCCACTGTCCTTCCTGCAGACGGCTGCTGGGAGTATCTGCTGTACCATATCATGTCTGTGGTAGAGACAGTCCTAAAAGTAACATGAAACTGATAAGCTCCATCCCTGCACTGTACACGGGCCAACCAGATACATAAGGCTATGGCATATTGAAAATATTAAAAACAGGAAAGTAGGCGTACTGACACCTGCAGTGAAAATAACTGGACCATAGCCCTGTGCATTTTTTAAAATATTTTTTGGCTGCAGCAGTGGGCTGAAAATATATATATTTTGAGAAGGCACAGGGCACATTTTGGACATTTTGAAATATCAATCTTATTCTCCCTCACTGTTTTTGAATGATTTAAAACTCACACAGCTGTTTATAGTTTGGCTCTTTCGCACTAATCCTGGGTTTTCCTCTTCCTCCTTACAAAATATCTGTCTAGGCAGGAGACAAGCGTATTATTTGGCTAGTTCACGGCAGTCAGTTGTGCTTAATCATGAGTCTAACCCAAAATAAGAGGCTGAATCACAGGCATGTTAATTATCTTTACAGGGTCAGACAGACACGTCCTTCCACTTTGGGATCCTTTCCCTTTCCCCATACATGAACCATCGCCATGTACGGCCTCCAGCAGAGCAATAACGTCTCCAAATTCAATGAGGAAGACATCATCGGTGGCAATACAAGGCCAATCCCATCTAACACAATGGCATTACAGTAAATCCCCAAGCCTATAAGCAGACAGGGTGAGATGTGATGCCAAGCGACCGGAGCAGACTGACTCCACGGGGAGGTGAACAGTGCTTTCACACAGCCAAGGAGCAGTCTGTGTTTCATGTTTGTAATAAAAATACAAAGACGTTTTATGGCATAACGGACACAGGCTACAATTTGTGCCACACATCGCTCAGTGTATTTCCTATAGGGGTTTAGGGGGGTAAAATGTATGTGGCAGTGTTGCTACAGTGGGCCTGGGATGTGTTGGGTATCACTCCTTCCTTTTTGTTTCTCTTGCCCCGACCTCAAGACACCTCCAACAAAAATACAGCGGACATCAAAAGCCCTTATTCAAGAAGGGCAGGTATAATCAGCTTCAGCATCATCAACATCACCACTGTTATTCATGAATATCATTGTTTTCTTCATCATTTCAAGTGACAAATGAAAACTTGGCGTACAACAAATGTTAATTTTCACCAACGATATTTACATAAAGTTTTTCAAAAACAGAAGGATTTTTCTTATCACGTTTTGGTAAAGAAATAAACCCAACACAAGAACACCAAGCACACACATACATACACACCGACCAACAGTCAAATGTGAACAGAAAGAAAAAAGATATTATTACTCGTTATTGTTTTTCATATTCATTTTTGTTACCATTCAAACGATACTTTCTTTAACCCTGATTGGGAGAAGTCACATTTGGTTTTTCACCAGATGCTTAAAACAATTGAAAGGGCGACTTAGGAGAGGCGAGGTCTGTCTGCGCAGGGTGAGATTCACACAGGGGGGAGCGTGAGGCGAGTGACTGGACAAACAACAAAGGTGACCAAGAAAACTTCTTGGCTGACTCAGCCATTCATAATATGATTCAGCAGAAATAAACATCAACTGCAGTCCCCTCCAGGATGAGCTTACTACAGCCTCATCTCAATCCACACACACACACCTCTCATAAAGCACAGTGTACCCTTAATTTAATATTGCACAAACTACAACAAAGCAGGCACCTTTCCAAACGGAGTGAGTCATTGACGCTCATCTTAAGAAAGCCATATCCATCAAGGAAAACTCTAGTGACACAGAATAAGGAGAGTATGACAAGGACAAACAATATCATTAGGCTCAGAGGAATATCTTGCTAATCCCTTGGCAAACAGCTGTGACCCCTGCAGCCAATAAAGCTTTCAGTTATTTAGAAAGTAAACACAGGCGGGGAAGGCCGCTGGTGGCAATGATAAATTTAGGAGGGGCCACACCCATAAATAAACATCTTAGCGAAGATGAGAGTCCAAGAGATGCATCTCCTCCTTCAGTGTATCCAGCCGGACAGACTGATCAGTCAACAGGCATGACCGTGGCTCTGTGAGGCTGTGGTTAGGCACAGCAGGGACGATGCAGAGTGTAAAATAACTTCATTTACTGTATAGTCCACCATGTTTAGTTTACATGTTGCGACCTAAATATTGGAAATATAGCGTTCACGGCATGCGCACTGCTTCCTGCTACAAGGGGTCACGTTGAGTTTCGTGGTGAGACCAGTGACAGTGTAAAGAATGGACAGAGCATAAGCGATGTCACCCATACAGTAGGTGTTGTTTTGAAGCCAAAAATATGCGGCGCTAGACGCTGCCATGCTAGATGTACTGCTTCTTCCACCTCCCGGATAATCTCAATATCGGCAAAGACGCCTCTCACACTCTCACACTGTTAATTACGCATAACTTTAAGCCCCCGTACAGTTGTCATGAACGGGGAAATTAGCTATAGAGACCAAAACTGTGTTTTGTAACAGGCTGTCAACATTTATTTCTGCTGTGAAGTTGGACATTTTAATACGAGCGCTTACGGAGATTCATTCACTTCTGCTTTGGCTTCATTTCCCAGCACCTGAGGTTGCAGCTTGGGTCAGATCATCTGTTGATGATGATGCAAAATTATCAGAAATTTCAACTTACAGCTCACCGTTGTACGTCTCATAAAAACGTAGCAGACTTTGAGAGAGAGACTTTGGCCCGTGTTAACCTGGTCAGAGCATTAGCATGCTAACATGTTAAACATCAGCTGAGGCTGATGGGAATGCCGTTGATTTTTTTTCTTGGACACACTAAAGTTTGGTCCTGTCTTGTGGTTATGACAATTCTCGACTGGGAGATGTCGAGGCATTTCATGAAATGCCAAAAATGTCACGTTGGCACAAGAGGAAAAGTCTCGGGATCACCAAAGATATTAAACCTCGCCGTCAGGGGACCATGCGTGTTTGTACCAAATGAAATCCAATAAGATCTTTCAGTCTGGACAGGCTGATATCCCTGATGCCACGTCGTCTATGCTTTACGTTAGTTGAACACTAACTACAGAAACAGCAAATACACTGGTTGAGACTCATTTAGTTAACTCAAAAGTCAGAGCAGTAGCAAAGTTGCGGGCAGTGTTGACTGTGTCTGTCATCTTGAGTTAAACCTTTTTTAATCAAACGGTAATTACCCACACCTGCACCTACCAGTTGGCTTCACCGGGGAATGAAGCTCTGATGAAAGAGGCTGAACACATGGAGAGAAAGTACACTGAGTCCAGTTAGTCTGAGAAAAGTCTTGACTGGGAGCATCTGCAACACTGCCATGCTATATTCATAAGCTCAGGGTAGTTGAAGGTCATTGCTGACAGTGCTGGTGCCAACAAAAGGCAATATGTTTAGAGGTGTGAGACAGGTGGCAGTATAATAAAACTGGGATTTGAAAATTACTTTCTCCTTTATACTGTTTGGCTCTGAGCTTACCATCCATTTTAATGGTGCTGCTGTTTGACTGCCGGCAATGAGAGAACATAATGTTTGAGACTCCTGGTTATTTTATGGAGTGTGTAACTTTCTAGATACTATGTGATGAATAACTGTGATAAACTGAAGTTTCCTGAAGGAAATAACTTAAATTTAATCTTATGAAAGAACAATATTACAGTCACTTTGGAGGCATTTGTGATCTTGAGCTGAAATAGTCACTTTTTATCTGGATAAATGAAGATACCTGCTGAATTAATCTTTGTATATATTGCACTTAGTTTTTCCTCTGATGCTCTGTTTGGAGCCCTCTTAAACAGCTCAAAAAACATACTTAACATTGTTTTTATGAGCTTGATACTTCATGATTGAACTGATGATGTTTAACAGTCAGATACAGACTTTCTGTTTGGGCTCAGAGACTAATAGTATAATGGCTCTCTCCCCAGCAATACGTAACATTCCATGCAGGATAACATACTATATAGATACAGTAGTACTCATCAGTGCAGTACTAAGACAGAGTAATTTGATTGGACAAGAGTCAAGGGGACTTTTAAGTACATGTATAACTCCACTTCACAGGTGCTAAATTTGTTTAATTAACGGTCGTTATCTACCTCAAATTGTTAGGAACCATGCATTTCAAAAATGAACATTTTTCCACAAAAACCACTGGACTATAACTATACAACTATAAATGGTCCTCAGAATGAGGACTAGGGGAAGGAAACAAGCCTGGATACTTCAGTGTAAACCTTCAGGAGTGCTCGTACGACATCAGACAAATTAGAGAAGCGCAAAAATGAAATAACGCAGGCTTTGAACTGCCATCAGACTTGGCTAAGTCTCAAAAATATTAACGTCGACCAGACTGCGGTAACATTCCGATATATAGATCAAAGCCAGCGAGCTACTGTTCAAGAAAACGTTGATGTATCGTCTGGCAACAGTTCAGTCCCAGTTCAGCTGCAACTATAAACTATTTGTATTGGCGGAGCCAAAAATTGATTAAATAAACAAACAAATCATCATCTGTTGTCACTTATTACTGTAAACTAAAACATGGCGCTTGTTAGAAATGTTGTATAAAAGCAATAACACACTCAAGGTTGTGATGTTATACTGAATATCAGCACAGCTGTGATTATCTTGGCCATTCAGGCAAACAAAATGAATTTATTTAACATATCAAGGCAGAGGGTTAGCACTTTAATACTTACCGAGATACTTTTGTACTTTTAGTTTTAGGAAAGGCCAGAAAAAAGTAATAACTAACATATCATCACATTTTAGGTTGATATGACAAACTTGTTAGCAAATAGCTGCTTATTTACACATCCAGCATTTAGGGAGCAACATTATCACTCATTTGGAGTTGTGTTTCTGGTCTCTTGGTGAGTGTGAGTCCAATATTCACTCAGTTTTTGCTCTGGTCTACTATTTCCAGCAGCTAGTCGCTACCTGCTGTGTCTACAGCGGCTTGTTAGAGCTTTTTCACTGAAAACACATGAGAGATCCAGAACAGTAAAGTTGTGGGCTAGACAGCTAAATGAGCTGAAACTCACTATGTAGCTCTGTAAAAGTGAGCGTAGCTACAGATTCAGGGGATATTTGACAATCACTATGTGCAGTCCTTTAGCACATTATCATTTGATATATTGTTTGTATAAAAACACTGATTGTAGCAGCTTTAAAGGGAGAAAAATGTTTGATTTTTGAAGCATTTTGTTGCTCATTTAACTCGCTAACCTCCTGCCTTTGCCCAAAGGTTGTGTCACCGTCCTATTTAAGAGCTTCTAAAAATAGAAGTGTGCACTGGACTTACATTAAAGAAGTAGTCTGTATTCAAAAGCACTCAGTGTAACTTTTAAAAGCGTAACCCTGTAGCCCTTCAGCCCTCGGCCTTCCTTCGAGGATGAGTCGTATCACGCTGTGCCCCGTGTTACTAAAAATAAAACCATATCCTTCAGTTTACAGGGTCACTGATGAATAAGCTTTGTAAACCCCTGTAGCATAACAATTTATCACTCCTCGAGCAACATGTAATCTTGGTGAAAGGAACTGGCAGAGTTATTGTATTGACTCATCACCTGCACATTAAAACCATGTTTGGTGTTCACAGCGGTGATCTCCTTCTGATTATTCTCTTGTCTGATCAGCCTCTGTCCATCATGTTCATGGATATTAATGAGGAGGAGCACTCCATGTTTTGTCTTATTCTTAGCGAGCATTACCTGTGCAAATAGCGAGTCCCTCCGGTCTAAGGAAGCAGATATTGCTCCTTTCTGACCACCAAAGGGAGTGTAATACGTTGTGACACTGCAGGCAGTGACTGTCAAAACAGTGGGCCCTGTTTCACAGCTGGCCAATTGTTCTGAAGGGTGCTGGACTGGATCAGTGCGGCACAGCAGCCAGCACCAAGTCAGAACACACTCGCAGGACGAAGTGCGTTGCCAAGACCGTCTTTTAGAGCCACTAACCCGCCGCAGATTAAACTACAATTACATAATCTTTCAATCTTTCCCGTGGTGATCAGGTTATCTCAATCATAAATAAAAATAAACAGAAAAGTGTGAGATACTATCGAAATATTTCACGATAAGGGAAAATAAAATCTACTGCAGGCCCCACAGCATGTTAAGCGTGCATTTTAATGGGGCCAGTGTTAGCTAAAGGAAGAAAAACTGCTCCATTAGCAGTATCAGTGATGCCTCAGCCAAACAACAAACAAGTGATTAAATTTGCTTGCTAAGTCAGTCAAACGGAGAGATGCTTGAAAGGTGGATCATCATTTAGAAACCGCTCCAGTAAAACAAATCCCGAGGAGCTGACAGAATTACGCTTCACGGGACTTTTATGAATGCAAAAACACAGACTGACAGAAAGTTACAGTAGAGAGTAAGTCTGAGGAAGCGTCTGTGTGAGCAGCTCTTAATGGCTGACAACTCACGTCGCTTCTTTATGACTGTTTATTTACGTTACGGGAATATCGAGCCGAGCTGAATGAATGTGCCTGACAAGCGGGGCAGCTAGCGGCACACTGTGTGGTGCTCTCAAGCACTCAGGGAAGAGATAATGTCTAATCTGCTTCTACAGTATCTCACTGTGGCAGATCAGACCATCATCTAATATCACACCCACTGTCTGTGATACACAGGCCTCTCCGCGAACAACAACAAAAACTCAGCCTTGTTATCAGCGTTAAAGCCACAATGCACATCTGTCTTACTGTTTCCAGATATGCACCTATTGTTCAGCGTCCGGACTCTTTGTTAGAGCTCGCTGTTGATCAACACATTGTGTTGTAGCGCTGTCGTGTTGGCCGGCCTCCATGTGACAAGCTTGATCTCTCCATCCACACCTGATTTCAGACGCTAGCGGCCTGCCACCAGGAGTCTTGTGGCTGACATACAAACACAAACACACACACATAGATACACTGAGGGGAAAAAAGAGGAACCTAAAGAGGAGGGTGAGAGCCCTACATCCATCCTCTGTGTCCTCCACTTCATCTCCAAACCCTGAAATCACAGAGCAGACGTCTCCTCTCCCCAACTGCTGCTCACCCTTTCAGATACTCCTCCCTTAATTTTCACCAGTACTATAATCATCATCGAAACTCATCATCATCATTATTGTTGTCATTACATTTTCAAAAAGTGCAGATAGAACTTCCCCGTGCCCTCGTTCAGAAGGCAGGGCAGTAAAGGAGGATGGGGAAACAATGGCAGTAAGAAGAGCAAGAAGAGCGCAAGATGAGAAAGAGAAAAGAGAAGAAGATTTCTGCCGAGTCTGAATTGTGTTGCTCCTGTGAACACACACACACACACACACACGCACATTAACGCAGCACACCATACATACAGTCACAGCTGGCGGAGATCGACACCCCCATCAGCGCAAAACAAGAGCACAGGGCAGCACGAAGAATTCATAGCATCAATAAACAGACACAGTTTGCATACACGACCGAATGCATGTGCACAAACAGCGCCAACTTTCTGTTTTCATCTTTAACGTTGGAAGAAGATTTTAAATTGTTTTCCTCAGTTGGTGATGCTGTGAAAAAATGACATCATCGTATCATGGGGGATTTTTTTTTCTTTTTTTTGTATGTTTTTGTTTTTTTGTTGTTTTTTTTTCATCTTCTTTTTTCTCTCTCCATTTCAGGGCTTTTTGTCTGGAAAAATCAGGAGCGATCCATTTTCACAAGTTTCTTGTGTTCCCGCTTTCCCAGCTTTCGGAAAGTTCAGTTTATTTATTTATTTATTTTATGATTTTTTTTTCTTTTAATCTCTATTTTTCTTGGAGCTACAGCACAGCACCCACAGCACACAGACGACAAGAGGAGGGGGGGCAGAGGAAGGTCCAGAAAGTGTTGGTCGGGGAAGTAGAGGGATTCACTAATATTGTGCCAGAAGAAGAGAAAGAGGGAACAACACGGGGTTAAAAAAAAAAAAAAAAAAAGATAAAGAAGAAGAAGAGCATAGAGAAGAAAAAAGAGGATGGACAGAGCATCAACGATTTCATCTTGACTTCAGCTGGTTTCATCACAAACCGAATATTGATTGCTTCAACAACTTCAGCTGAACATTAAACCTCTTTTGAGTCAAAGGAGAGAGGACTGAAATGGGAAGAGGATATAATACACTTGAGACAGATGAAAAGGACGAGGCGACAAATGAGACAGGAGAGATGGGAAACGGCAGTCAGGGTATGGATAACATACTGTATACTAGTCATGTGTATAGGGGGAGATCTGCCAATCTATACGCCTAATATATTAATATGTACATGTACATACAGTACATACTGTATAGTATTGTGTACCTGGAATAGTCATACAATAGGATTATATGAGATTAGATCGTTACTTAAGATTCTCTGTGATCCCACGGGACTGGCACCTTAAATGGGTCAGGGGCTGCAGTGCAGTTCAGAACCAAGGGGTCGACAAAGAAACCGAACATCAGACCTCCACAGGCAAAGTGCATAAGGACAGACAGACATACAGACAGTCAGAAACAGGGGGACCATTGGCAAAGTGAGAGGAGGGGTGGGGTGGGGTGGAGGGTCGGGGGGGAGACACAGAAATTAAGACACAGCTGTATGAAGAGGAGGGGAAATAGAAGAAGAGAGAAGAGTCAGAGAGGAATAGAGATTTTTGAAAAAGAAAAGAGTTTAAAGGTTTAAGAGAGCAGATGGCTAATTGTACCCGTGTTTCGCAGCCTGGCAGCAAGTCAGTCTTGTGCATAAGGACGGGAGAGGGAGGAGGGGAGGGAGCGTGGGGGTGGGGGGGTGGGGGGGAGAACGGGAGATGGGAATGGGCCATGGAGGGAGCTGGGTGGTGCGATCAGGCCTTGAGAGCGTGCCACTGGGCGACGTTAGTGCGCGGCCGAGCGAGCATGTCTTTCCAGTGCTTCACCTCCGCTGGTCCGCTCTTCCACGATAGGTAGATCTAAGGAGAGAGGGGGGAGGAAGGAAGAAGAAGAAGAAGAGCAGGGACGGTAATGAAGACTTATAAAATAATCTATAACCCCTCTCAGACATCGAATATGCAAGATTTCTGGTCATCTAAGCCTTAATCAATGAAGACTATTTCTTGGCTGGGAGCAGCAACTCCCTGGAGTCTCCGCTGGTTGCCTGGCAACTGCTTCCCGCCAAGAAATAGTCCGGTGAAAAAAACTCCTGTAAAACAGTGACTTGACGTTTAAGCATAGTTTCTTGCATGTTTCAACAAACGAGACATAATGTGCTAATTAGTGAGCTCTAGAAGTGCTGGTAGGTGAGTTTTGTTACGTTTGGACAGAGCCAGGCTAGTCGGTTCTGTCTTGATGCTACGCTAAGCTAACTGTCTGCTGTGTAGAAATGAGAGTGTTACCAATCTTCTCATCTCACCATCTTCATCAGACAGTGTATCGCTTTAAAATAGTAGATATGACAAGACGATGCTTTGCTAACTAATCTCATGACAGTTGATTATTGACCCCTGACCAGATAATCAAACCTCGAAGCTAACGGTGATCCTAGAACGCCTCTCTTCATTGATTTATTTGATCACTGCTGGAGTAAAATATATAATTCAGTAATTAACTCATTTTCCTCAGTTTAGTTTCTGTGGTTGCTATGGTCACATTGACTGACTTAGGTGGCGCCAGCTTGCTGTGTGAAAATGTCTTTTCTTAGTCGCATCTTCAGACATGAAACCAGCATATTAATTTACATATCGAGGAGTTGAAGGGGCTCATTTGTTGTAACCAAGGGTAACAACACAAAGAATATTGTGAAGCCCTTACCTTGCCGATAACGTCGTTGCGGCTGAGCCTGTCCTTGTCCATGACGGTGATGATGATGGTGGTCTCCCTTAGCACATGGGCGGGCACGTCAAAGGGGAAGGACTCATTGAAGACGGGGTTCAGACAGCGCTTCATCGTCACTGTCTTCTTCTTCTCTACACGCCTGTCCTTGTGCATCAGCCACACCTTCACATATGGATCTGCAATGTGGACGCAGCGAACAGAAGTTTACATCAGAGCAAGGATGAAGATGCCCATGCAAGGTGATTTTAAGGGTCAGGTTTGCAATTACCCTCCTAATTGTTAAAGTCAGGGGAAGGCAGCAGGGAAGCAGATACCTAGTTTGAGCTCAAGGTCACAGCATCCCCTGAGCTAGGAAACATACAAATGAGGAAGTATTTATGGAAATAGGGCCTGGGATTTGTACTACCAATTCTGGAGCATTATCATATTCCGTAATACTAACAGGCACCGCTCCTACTACTGCAGGAAGCAGTACTTTTACAAAGGGGACCTGATACCTTAAAAACAAGCACCAGACTGAGCTGACACAGATTTGGCTGGGAGGCTGAAGATCCTCATAGATATACAGAAAGAGAGACGACAGGAAAGAGAGGGCGAGATGCTTGATGTAATGTCACCTTGCTGCCACGACTATCTACAACGCGACCCATCTCGGGAGCCAGACGGCCAGCGTCCTCTGCACAGACGGGTCAGTAAATTTTTGAACACCGACACGGAGCTGCACGTGAAGCCGCAGAGCTTCCAATGTCACAGGAAGGGCTTCAAACTGGTGAAACGAGGGTTAGAAAAAAGACTGAACAAACACGGAGGATTCTCTACCTGAGGTGCCCCCGATATCCATGGCTTTGAGATTGCGTGCTTTGATGATGTTCACAGTGATGGTGTTGGCAGTGGGATTATAGCAGAGAGACACCAGCAGGTCTCCCCGTCTCCCCTGAGGAACACACACACACACACACACACACACACACACACACACACACACACACACACACAATGCAGTATGAATCACCCAGTCTCATGTTTCATCAGGGAATATCAAACTCCAGATTACTCACTATCTTGTTGTGTAATCTTACATCACACTGCCCTTTCTGCTCTAACCCCTCGTGGTCCAGTGACTGAACTAGACTTAGCTGAGCCCGTCACTCATCCTAAAATTACGTCAATCAAAGCTCACATGCTGAAAACAACAAATGGCACAACACCATACTAATTTAATAAAACAGTAAATGCAAGAAATGAAAGAAAACACTGGATTCATCATCATTTAGCCAGATGGCCCTTCCTCCCTCTCTTACACTGCCATCACTGCAGGGTTTCAGCTCCTTCCAGAAGGTTTTTATCTGGCCCAGTTCCACCTTGTTAAGGGGGATTGACACCTCTCCAATGGGGTCATTCCTGCTGAAGCGGTCATAGTCCAAGACCTGAAGGTATAGAGTGCGCTCTCTCACTTTCTCATAAGGGAAGCCTAAAAACAGAGACAGAAACACGGGAGAGAGTTAAGTTACGGAGAGTGGAGAATATATTCTTGACAGCACTGAGAGGGCAGAGTAATCTGCACTCTGCAAACACGGATGAATTTGGCAAAGGCCAAAGTGCATTTCAGAAACTGCGAGACCAGCCAGCGCTCTCTCAAATGACTGAGAGGGATCATTGTACTCGAGTCACAAAGACCTATCTCATTCACTTTTCAAAAGCACAGGCTATTGTTCTAATTTCAGAAAAGTTTCTGAACCTTTTGAACATATAGCGGTGAGACATTTCACTGCTCTCTGCACGGCTGTACTTAACATCTTTGCAGCTCTTAAGAATATTATTTTTTTACCAGTTGAATTAGAGGTTTTATCCATGCAAAAATATTGTTATAACTTCACACCTTGAGTTTTCACACAACTCCCACAGTCATGTTTTTTGAAACGACTCCCGCTCACTGGCGTGAATGTTTAATGGAACAAGGTCAGGTGGCAGAGAGTCAGATGAGAGGATTAGTACCGCGCTTAATCCCCCCCAAAAGATGCAACATGTTAATGAGTGAGCTTTAGAGGTGGTGCGCTGATTTTGGACCTTTGGACAGAGACAGGCTAGTTGTTTTGCCCTGTTGCTAAGCGAAGCAACGCCTAGCTTCATATTCAGAGTACAGATATTAGTGGTATTGATCTTCTCGTCTAACTCTCAGCAAAAAAAAAAAAAACGAATAAGTGCATTTCCCAAAATGTCTAATAGGATTAAAAACTATGTCATGCCCCAATAATGGAAACCACCAACCTTCCTATAACGAGCATTGTGGTCTCTCAAAGTGATCTGCACTAAGTTTGAGCAGTTTGGTTTATTTCCCATTAGACATTTCTGCATTTTGTCCATATTTTCTCTCACTGATGGTAGTTTCTGTTGTTTTCTATGCAAATCGGATCTAACCACACCAATACAAATGTTATATTGTTACGTAGCCAAGTGGAAATAACACAGACCCTCAAACAGGAAGGTTTCATTCCAGTGTGGGTTGAGGTTCTTCCTCTTGACCTTGGTCTCCAGCTTGTGCTTTTTGTCAGGCAGCAGGTATATTTTGACAAATGGGTCAGAGGTCCCAGAGAAGTCCTTGGCTGGGAGCTCCTGCCCCCTGAGCACTTTAACGGTGAGGGTCGTGTTCTGGAAGCTGTAGCCTATGCTGAACTGGATCCGGCCCAGCTTCTCACTGATAGGCCCTTCCCCATCATCATCCTCCGAACCTGGAGACAGCTGCGGGGAAATAAATGCTGTCATATAAGTATAAAACACACGCAGCAGCAGCAGCAGCAGCAGAGGCAGCGGCAGCCACTCACATATAAAGTTCAGTCCAAGGACGCACACTTCCTCTGACAAAAGCACGTGCACACAGACCGTGACAGAAAGAAGCTGTGAGGGGAGGAGATTTTAGAGCTGCATTTCTATCATGGCATACTTAAGCAGCTGCTCAAAGGCAGAGATTGGCCTGACATTAAGAAGACTGAGAGTGTTTTATTTCCTTTCTAATGTTCTTAAGAGGCAGGAGGTGCCCAGATTGAAGATAGAGGAGCTTTAGACCACAGATTCGCTCTCACAGCCTCTCTGACTGCTTTATCATTGCTGTGCACTAAAAGGCCACTATCTGATAGACAGCGGAGGACAGACAGGGGGAAAGAGAGAGAGCGAGAGACAAACAGAAAGAGTAGAGGGGAGAGATAGAGAGTATTGCATGAGGGGCATGGAGAGGATGGGAGCACAGCTCAAGGTTGGCATTCTGCACTCATCTTCATGGTCACTTCTTTTCTCCACCTTCTGTCTCTGCCCTTTGTTGTTTTCTTTCTCTAACAGTATTAAAGATTGGACTGAGGAGAGATAAAACAACCAGCAGTCCAGAAGAGAGAGGCTGGCCTGGTTGTCTGTCTGGTTTGAATGCAAACACTCAGAGAACTACCTGAAACTGTTGATTTCATGGTTTAAAGCCAGAGCTTCAGTTTCAAAGTGACAAAGATTTGCTCGCTCAGATTCTGTCAATATGGGGTTTTTTTTTAGAGCTGAGAGGCAGAGCAAGTGTGAAATATTCCAAGTCTAATTTATCAAACAGTGTGAGTCACCTTGGACGGCTTGTCTCGCTTGATTGCCACTGTGGGAACTGCCTGTGTGTGTTTTTTTTTCCTATTATGGCTCCCTTATTACCATGTGCAGCTGTAAATCAACCTGTGTATGGAGGATGACTCAGCAACAGTAGTCCTACCTGATGATCTCATGTGGTCCACGGCTAAAAGTACGCGGATGCACACGTGTGATGACTTAATATATGATTTCACAACTTGTGTGATTTCAAATGATTTTTGAACTTTTTGAGGCACAAGAGCATAGAGATGGGTAGTAATGGATTACAAGTAACTCACATGAGTAAAAAAGTGTGTTTTTAATTAACAAGTGTTCCTCATGTTCCTTTTTAAAACTGCACTTCTTTACTTGAGTATATGTTTGAGCCAGTAATCTACTTTTTAACTTTGCTACATCTGCTTTTATACCTTTGTTACAGCTCTGCTCTAAATGCAAGGATTGGATGTATGTTTGGGAGGAGGGATCTCTACTGCAGATGCCAAGTTGCCAGCTGCCTGGAAGAAAAATAAGCACCACCTGTATTATACTGACAACAATGCAATGATGACGGAGCAAAACCCAGAACAAAAGGCAGGTTCCAGCAACAATCCCTGTCCACACTTTTTATACCAAAAATCTAAAAAACAATCGCTGATGACGTGAAGTGCTTGCCGTGCCTCTTGAAAAACTGTAAGGTCTCTGCTGTTTGAAACTCCTTTCAAATCCCAGCAAGGACATTAAAGCCATCTGGACATACTGTATGTGGAAATGTAGCTAGCTAATGTTAATTTTTAATATGTAACGGCAGTAATCACACCCTGAAAATGCAAAGTAACTTGTTCTTTCAGTGATTTATTAACTAGGGACTCTTTACCTTCTAAATGATCATTTTGACTTACTCTTGAGTCGTTTCATACAGCAGTAATTGTACTTTTACTTGAGTATGGATTTTCAGTCCTCTCCCCACCACTACAAGGGGATTACTAATGTTGGGCATTGATTTTGGCTGATAACAACTGGCTCCCAGTTGGCGGTCTGATCCATCACCAAAGGTGTTGAAGGTCAGGGACCTTTAGATGCTAGTCAAGTTCCTCTACAACAAGCTTGGACTGTCATGTCAGGGTCAGTACTTTCTAAAGTCTGAGAAAATAACCAACTCGAGACTTTTAAAAAAGAAGTGCTGCTTTATAAACTTTAAAATACACAAGTGTTTACAATGTATACATTTGTTTTTGGAACCTGACTAATAGTAGATGAGTAGATAGATGTGTTTGGTGTGTTGTGGGACAAACCGCCTTACCATCACCATATCTCCAGTGAGAGAGTTGGCCAGGTCAGTTACGGAGGAGTGGCCATCAGCATCAGGGGGTTGGCCCTTAGGGCTGTTAGCTGGCTTGTTGCCCCTGTAAGCAAAAAGAGAGATTGACCCAGAGGGAAAACGGTGTGGACAATGTGCTGAGAAGCTAACTCGTCTCCAGAAAGAGAGAATGTCTGAGCACACGGGGAGTCCAACCTCCACCTGTTTGGCGCTTGAACACCATCCTATCTGAAACGACCAATTGAGTCCAAGTTTGCTTTGGATAGATGTGACTTCAAAGTGGATTGTGCTTTTCTCTAGCTATCATGAGCGAAGCCAAATAAGAATCTGCCAGAGATTCCACAGATTAACGGCGGGCACTAGAACTGAGGACATTTGATGTGGTGTGTTTGATGAAACTTGGAATCTGGGATGACTATACATATGTCCAGTGTGGCAAACATCCAAATCTCTAACAAGAAAGTTACCTCCACCAAGTGAACAAACACATTTTCAGACAGAACACAAAACAGAACCGCTAAATTTAAAATTCATAGAAACCAATTAATTATCTCCCAACCCCATAGAGTTCATGTTTAACCCTTTATTCCCTCTAAAGACATTAACGAGACACACATGTATAATGACATGTATAGCAACATGACGTCACTATAAATACAACAGACAGACATGTATAGCGACATGTAGACGACCAGACGTTTAACAGGACAGATGTTGAACAATTTGTTAAGTGTTTGTGTGTTTAAATCTCTCAGTTATTAAAAGTCTGCATCAACAACACAAAATATTAATATAAAAAAAACATAAAAGAGAGAGCAGAGATCTCCCATGGCAGAGCTTAGGTACAGATGTTAATAGATGTTAAGTTTAAGCCCTTCACACGAGGATTGTTGAGAACATAACGTTAAAAAGTGGGACAAACATTCTGGGAGAAAAACCTCTATGTTCATACATCATGAAAACAAGAAGAATCACAAAGAAAACAAACAAAAAAAGAAAATCATAAAAGATTAAAGAAAGAATGAGAAAAGATAGAACAAGAAAGAGCCAAAATATGTGAAAAGTCCTGGCCAATGTAATGTGACACATTGGACACACAGCACTCCATAGATGACTGGTCAAGGCACATGGAGCAGCTGAACACGGAAACACTGTTAGGCAATAAACAAACAGTAAATAGATAAGAAACAGAAACACACGGAGGAAGAGAAAAGAAATGAGCAGATGCAGAGAGGATGCATACACACAAACTGGACAGAAATCATAAAGACCGTAGATAAGATAGAAAGGTTCGAGGAATGTAAGAAATACAAAAGCAAGCTGAAAAATTATTTATCTGTTTAAGAAGAGATAGCAAGTATTAATAGCATGAACAGTGAGGTTACGAGAAAAACCAAAAAACCAAAACAGAGAGTGAGATTGTTACAAACACCAGCACATTAGAGAGAAAAAACAGAGCTGCAAGAAAAGATAGGGAAAGAAGGAAGGAAAGCCTGGAAACACAAGAGAGGCTTAGTTTCGTCAGTCTGATAAGTATTTTAAAGAAAATAAGAGACAAATAAAATAAAGAGCTATGCACACATAATATCTCTAACAGGAGACAAAGGGACGGACATGCTAAAGGGAGAAAAGAGAGCAGAAAGAAGAAAAAAGAAAAAAGACAATAAATACAATCGATCACCAGAAAGAGCAAGAACCATCGTTCTTTACATGGAGAGCATAAAATAAACGATAGAAGAGTGTGAAAGTGAAATAAGGTGTAGATATACCACACAAAAATATCATTTAAAACACAAAAAGACAAATAGTAAGAACATAGGAAATGCACATTTAGAGTGTCACAAAAGAGGGCATTGGTAGAAATTAAATAACAACTATGAATTGTATACATTAGCTTTAACGTCTAACCTAATTTTACAACCATTAAGCAACACTCTAAAAGTGTGGACTGGGGACACAAGGGCCAAAGCACAAACTGGCATTGGCTACATGTGCATATGTAATATATGCAAGTAGTTGTCACTCAGAGAGTGAAGGCAATGCCTTGGACAGGCAGAAAACAAGGAGCCCATAGAAAGTCTGTCTGTCTGGCCAGCATTCTCTGTCGAGCTTTTCACTGAGAGAATATATGTTTCGTGGGTCGTACTTCTTTTTGTTTTCTTTTTTTGTTGTTGTTGTTGTTGTTGGGCGCTCTGTACTGCAAATTTGGATGAGAATTGATGTTGAATGCAATAATGTGTACATTTTTGCAGAAGACAAGGACAGAACCGGGGGAAAGTATACTGACAAATAGACAGACAGAAAAAGCAAGCAAACAAGACAAGCAAACAGACAATCACTTCAACCAGCAAAGGAACCAGAGCGAGACGGGGGGGAAGGAGGGATGTTAACCATTTCGACAAAGGGAAGGGAATATTCATCAATTGGTGTTAGTCGTATTAGTTGCCAAGGGAGGTAATTGCATTTGCAGAGGGCCTGTTTATTTATTTATCGTTTGCTAAACTGCAGGCAACGAGTTTGAGAGGAGAGGAAAAAGGCTGGGTGAAACATTAAGTCAAGATCTGAGGATTGCTCTAAAGCAAGGAGAGAGACTTTGGGTTTGAAGTAAAGCAAGGCACCTCCCTCCTCCTCCACCTCCCAACTATCGATGGGGGAGTGAAAGTCTTCAATTATTCATTCTCCTTCATGCTTCATTCAAGGGTTCAGTGCATTCTCAGGTAAGAGCTAATGCAGCCAGGGGGATGTGCCCTTTCTACCAGCCCTGCTCTACAACACCTGAGGTAGTCCTCTGCTCCAGTGCTGCCTCCAGGCTGTTTAAACCAGGCGGCCGCGGCTGCAGAATATAAGATACTTCCTCCAGATCGTACAGTACGCTAAGAATTGAAAATCAAGATTGGTTTTGGTTTATTTCATTTCTTAAAAAAAAAAAAGCAATATTAATTGTGGCAGATGGTAAAACTACAACTGCTACATTTTTGTGCCAATGCTTTTTCTTCTGTCTGACCCCCTTGGGGGGTTTGATGTGGAAATTGATGCTTTAAAGCCTGCAGTTGTCTACAGTATCCAGTGGGAGGCAGAGTGGACTCGAGATCAGATTCTCCTACAGCTAAGGCACAGAAAGTGGGCTGTTGGCATAGCAACGGCTCTAGAAACACAGACCATACATATGGGGTGGGGTGGGGGGGGTTTGGGGTATGAGTGTGTGTGTGACAGGAGGTTGTTGGGGAAGTGGGCGCAGGGGAAGGGTGTGTTTAGAGGGGTGCAGCAAACAGGCAAACACACTGAGAACAAAGAAGATAAAGGTATAGGATATATGACAGGTACGGGTGAGAGCCTCGCAGACAACACACATTCACATGAACAGACATATGGAGGCAGGCGGGGCCACTTCGGGTTTCACCGTCCTGTGATACTATCCTGTTTTGTTACCTGACCGAGGGCCAGCAGCTCGAAGAGAGGGGGAAGGGGGGGAAAGACACTCCACTTCTAGGCTGGAGAGAGACGCGAGAAAGAAAGCCCAACCCAGCACCTCCATACCCTTTTTTTTTTTTTTTTTTTTTTTTGCCCCACCACCCCTCTGCAAACATGTCACACTCAAACAAACACGCTCGCCTGAGACCATGAAGTGATGTATTTCAATGTCTATGCTCAATTTCATACCCGCCCACTAGATCTATCATTCGTCAGGGGGGCCACAGCACACTTCCCAGGATCATACACAGTCAAAACCACAGGAGGAGTGAAGCATGGCGCTGCTTACGTAACCCACCATCCACATGAAACACATGTACATTCACACCAGAGTCATCCCTGCTGCTTCACTTCTCAGGCTACGGCCAAACACTCTGCTGCGACGCATAAATATGGATGCTTTTGCTGTTGTTAACTAATTACTTCCTGCATGTTGGAACTGGAAATGAGTCTAAAATAGCATCATTTACTGAAATCCCATTTCAGGAAGAGGCAACAAGGGAGGTGCTAAATGCTGCCTTCTGTGTATCTGCTTCTTTCGCTGAACTCCAAATGGAAATAGAAAACCACAGGACAATTCAGCGTGTGCCAAATGTTGATCTTTTTTATGTATTTAAACGTTATAAGGAGCCCTATTTCAGGTATTTTTAATCTACTGCTAATTTAAAGTTTAGTGGCCACCAATTGCCCTTTTAGCTAAAGTAAAGCCCTGCAAACATGATTACTTTCAAAGCCAAACATGAGCTTAGTGTCTACCCTATCTACTGTAACAGTTGAGCCCCGATCTCCCTTTATGGCCGTCCCAATACTCCTTGCAATTTATTCATGTCTCCGTGCCCAATTACAATAACTAACCTATCATTCAGGGGAATTTCCAGCAACATGGAATCATCAAAACATTTTAAAAGCCTATTAAAAGTCCAAACACGAGTCTACCAAATGTTTTGAATCCCGATTAGATTCAAAGATTGCTGCTGCAGATGTGCCACCTGTTCTGCGACAGGACACAGGGGGTCCCAGGTTAATGCTCCAAAATAGCTCGTCTCCCCAACCGGCATCCGTCTATCTGTATGTATGAGATGAGCATGTGTCCCAGTATACCTGCTGGCTAGAGTGCTCCTTCAGTCCTGCATAACACATGGATGTGCAGCAGTGCTCTCTCCTGCTACTCTCGTGGAAAGTAGATGGATTTGTACTTTGAATTTTCTCTCATCGTCCCCTGGCATATGGATGGATGGATATGAATGCACTCCCTTCCTCCTACTCTCTTTGTGACTCCCTTTTTTCCGCCTTAGTGCTATCTACTTTCCCCCTCTCTAAGCATGTAACTGAATGCATCTCAACATCCCTCCCTCTGCGATGCGTGGATGAGCATGGTGGCCGCAGGGAGTCAAAGCCTCGGGGACAGTCTTAACCAGAGCCCCTGAAGACTCTGCTGATTTGTCGGGCCCCATAAAACCCCTGTCACAGGAGGAGCACTGTGTCAGACTAGCAGAGCATATCATAATCAATTTACATGTTTATGTGCAAACACACATACAGATTATATCATCTACAAACATTATAACAGCATTTTTTCTTCTGTCGTCTAAGAAAACAAGGCGCGAAATGACCACCTTAAATCACGCGCCACGCGTGTTTGTGACCTCGGAGTGACCTAACATTACGAGTAAACTCCTCCTCCTGAGACTAATGTGGATACAAACACAGAGCCATGGCGTTAAATACACCAACATTTATATTGATTTAGGTAAAAGGTCATAACCGCTTACACACTGTATTTGTCTTTGGCTTTCATGTCAAGTTAAGCTAAATAATAAGCTCATGAATTATGAAGCCATGTTATATAGCCCACTTGGCAATTAACAGACACTCCAGAGAACAACCAGAGAGCGCATCACATCGTCGAGGCTGTACATACATCTATATTTATCAATATCTGCGAGATGTATTCTCAAACAAGAAATAACTTCACTGGCTTACACAAAATGATGTAACATGCATGGATGAATAATTGAAAGACCACAGGCAAGTGGATTGAATGTTAATGTGGCACAAGGATATATCCCGCCTCCTCTATCCTGAACCTCCGTCGTCATTGGGCCGTCCGCTCGCCGCTCAGAGAGAGATCTAGATTCAATGCTCTCGGGGATTTGTGGCTTCTCTTTATAGCAACACTGGAGAAGGACCTACAGTATAGGTTCACTGAATCGCAACAGAATTGTATGAGTGGAGACCAATGAGGCATTAACGAGCCACTCTAACGTCCTAATTAAGCTTTCTAAGATCTGTAAGACCTATGGATGCCTGGGATATAAACATCTCAGCATGTGCGGCGCCAGAATCTAAGCAACAACAAGTTTCTCTAACATGCTATTTAATTGAGCAACCAGCCCTTGTCCTTCTTCTCTCTCTCTCTCGCCACTGAAAATGTGTAACCTTGGTTTGAAAGTCTCTATCACTGCCACCAGCTCAAACTGTCAGTCAGCTCCTGCCTCACTTCATAAACAAATGGCCACACACGACACTTTCAACCAGCGATCGCACACACAAGGTCAGTGAAGGAGCGTAATGAATATCACGCACTATAACACCTCCTCATGGCCAGCGGGGGTAACAGTGTGTTTGTTTGGCTTGGCTTCAGCTATGGCCAAGCGTCAATGAAGCGCTAACAAACTGCTGGAGGGTAAATGAAAAGCCTCTTTGTTGGCATTCATCAAGTACTTTACATACATGTTCATATTAACGGGATTATTTGAATAATTGTAGTTGTTGTTGTTTCCAATGGTGGAAGAAGCAGTTACATCTTTATATTGGTAGTAAAAAGCAAAAAAAGTAGCAATAAAACAATGTAAAAATACTATTATTTAGGATTAATACTCGAGTTATAAAGGCTCCAGTACCTCGTGACCCTGGAAAATGGATGGATTTATACTCCTATTTAAATTAAAAGTGCATAAGTATTTTCAGAAAAAAATACTTAAAGGGATAGGACATTATTACACTGAGGTGAGGTGGAGCTTCTTTTATTTGCTTTATGTATTGTTTGTAGTTTAGTTTTGCTACACAAATCTGTTTTATATTGTATAATATTGTTTCAGGAGTTTTCTCTCATTTTTGCGAAAGGCCAGATGATTTGAATGCTTATTTCAATTTTACAGAAGAAATATCTCCTCGTTTGAGCTGCTAAGACACCTGAAATAAGACGTAGGTCCCCAATAGACACAAAAGAGCACATGTTACCTTGCTGCTCACCTGTAGCCACCTGCAATTAAATTCAAATCGCTAATTCTTTCCTACAAAGTAGTCTTGCGTTCTGCACCCACCTACATGAATACCCCCATATAGGCACCTCCTGACCACTGGCAAGCCAAACTTTTCTCATCTGTTGTTCCCCATTGGTGGAACGTCCTACCAGTTCCTATCAGATCAGGGGCGTCCCTCTCTACCTTCAAAAACCTCCTAAAGACCCAGCTCTTTAGAGAATACTTCCTCTCCAACACTACCAACAACTGGACATGATAAATCTTCAAGAGCTGTCGCTTGTTTCTATGCTGCACTAACATGTCCTTGTAAAACTGCACCTTGATTGTTTTCCCTTTTGTAAGTCACTTTGGATAAATGGTTTAATCTTTAATATATATATATATATATATATATATATATATATATACAGTAACTATTGAATACAGCTGAATAAATGTACTTTACACCACTGGTTGTTTGACTATCGTTGAACACAGCAGCTGTGCAGAGCATCTCTTATGATCTGATGGTCCAGTGTGTAAGATTTCAACCAAGTGAAAACCCCTCGCCTCACCCGCTCCTTTATAGCATGAAGGGGAAACTAATGGTGGCTGTGAAACTATCAAAAAGGCCTTAGTGCAAGTGTTTAGTTGGTATGAAATAGCCAGTTCAACACGGCAGACTCAGGTCAAACAAGAATTCTTATTTTTATTTTACACTAATGAACATTTCTGCTCATAAATGTTACAAACTGGACCTTTAATTTGCCAGTGACTTGTTGTTTAGATGATCAGTTTAGTTAAATAAATTCATGGGGTATAACATGATGGATGCAGGTATGGAGATGAGTAATAGACTCATGGAAGACAAGTTTGATGTAAATGCACAGACTGCGATGATAAGGCTATACATAGAGTGTGGAGAGAGTGAGAGACGAATGAAAGCGTGGCTTTGTCTCCGGCTCGAGGCGGGCTCGAGAGCCCCGTTCAGAATGAGCAATATGCCAAGAGTGTGATTGATTAAATCATGGTCAGACATCTGTGAAGTCAGCACTAACACCACGGGGAATGATATACTCCCAGCCAGCTTACACCTTGCATTTCTAATACACCTCAGACTTATGTTTATTTGAGCCTTCTAAATTTAGCATCCAATTAAAGCGCGGATAAATCATTTAATATACATTTGAATTTGTAATCTATCGTGACACAAACAAAGCAGTACGTAGCTCAAGTGGCTGCCACTCACTCTGTTTTGACAGCAAGATATTAAATGAACCTTAGGTTAATCTAGAAAATACCACAATGCACTCAATCATCGTTAATCGAGGTGAGTCGTGCTGACTACGTGCTGGACTGAGCAGCCTGCGGTTCCTGCCTCCTGTTTAGTCTATTAGTGGATTTCACAACCCATTTAAAGAGGTTTCCAGGTGAACACAAAAGCTGGAAAAGCCAGATGTAATGTGCACAGCAAATTACACAGAAAATTGTACTCCTCTGCGGCACTGCAGGTTTCGCACTAATCCTGAACAATGGAGATAGTTCACAATGATGTTCACAAAAGCGACTTCCCTACTCAAAGAATACTTTAATGCTTGTTTGCAACTCCGTGCAGAGCTGTGTTGACTTTAGTGGAAAGGCCACATCATGCTTAGGGGCAAGAGACTAAAATCGGGCATGCAAGAGTAACACCAGTTGCTCTAAAGGTACATTTTGTGATAAATAAAAGCGAGACTCCGCAAATGTCTCCCACATGTGCAGCTTCGTAGTGCAGCTGTGCAGTCCAGATAAGAAAACAGTTACCATTGGCGTTGTAATAGAGCTCCACTTTCAAATCATGTGTCAAATTGATGAAACACTTGTGAACAAGGAATAATTGGTGTGACGAGTAAATCAGAATTTGTTCGCCCTCCTCTGCCATTTTGTTTTAAAGGTGTGCGTCGTATTATGTATCTCCAAATTGTCTCCGATTTGTCACAGAATCAAAGTGAGGGTTAAAACCGCCTAATTGGACTGCAGAGGAAATCGAGCGCGTCGCTTTGTCTGCCTGAGGCGAGACCAACCAAACGCAGGGTTTTCCTCTGTGGCTCTGTGGTGTTACCATTCACAGTACAGAGAATGGACGATGGATGCGTGACGTCAAGCATAGGTTTCTGAAGAGCTGTGTTAAAGCTCAAAATCTGTCCGCCTCTTGGTTAATCTTCAAATCGGCCAAGACACAGATCATCGGCAGATCTGAGGCAGGCTGAATGACACCTGGGTGCTCAGAAAAACCATCTGCGATGGCAGCCACCCACCGGAGGTTGCCGCTTGATGATGTCAAGCGCAGGTTTCTGAAAAGCCATGTTTAACCTCATAAATATGCAGCTCTAGCTGCCGCCATCTTGGCAGTCCTGCCTCTTCCACCTCCTGGTTAATCTTAAATTCAGCAAAGATGCGGCTCATCAGCAGCTGAATGATGCCTGGGTGCCCAAATAAGCCACCTATAACGGCACCCACATGTCAATTAAAGCATCCAAACTGTTAATTATGCATAACTTTAAGCCTTAATATAATCTGAACAGGTGAGTTCTATAAATATGAACAGGAAAATTAGGTATAGAGACCAAAACTGTTTTTTGTACCAGGGTGTAATCATGTTTATTTCCGCTGTGAAGTTGGACATTTTTACATGGGGGCTTATGGAGATTGACTCGTTCTGTAGCCAGCCTCAAGTGGACGTTTGAGGAACTGCACCAAAGAGGCTGCTGCTTGGACTGGACCAACCAAACACAGGACTTCTCTCTGTGGCTCTGCGTTGTTACATCACCCATGGCCAAAAACGATTTGTCTTAAACATTCCTCAGCAAACTGCAAAACTAATTATTTTCGGGGATAGGAAGAATCGAGTGTGAATGGCACATCCTTATAGATGAGTGGAAATATTTTGGCTTCCAGTGTGTAAGGTGGCTGGCGAGGAAAAAAGGTTTATTTTTAGCAGCATGTTTATGTAAGTGACTACCATGTTGTGGAATAATGAGGAGGCTCTCTGGGCCCCTCGGTGGAGCTGCAGAGACGGGGACTCTCAAAGCAGCAGAGGGTGATTGAAGGAAGCTAATGAGCAGGAGGAGAAAAAAAAGGAACACAGGCTGGGATAATAAAAGCATGAAAATACAAAGGAAATACGACAATTACCGATGGGAGGTCTCTGTAAAGCAGGAGTGAAGAAACAAACAGATAGAGATGAAAATGGTGGTAGAGGATGTCATTGTGATATGGGGGGATAATTATCATGGTCCGGGAAAAAACAGACCACTGGCATGTGGAAACATTTTATTTGATTCGTTGATATTTTAGCCCTAAAAAGCAGAAAAAGTGAGCACGGCACTGCTGTGATTTATGAGCTCATTACTGCTTTACTGCTAACATCCAAATTGCTTTATCTCTTTACTCATCTCATCGTTATACAGGCATTTTTTTTTTCTCTTCTTCATTTGGCTTCTCATTTTTAGCACAGTGCTATTTCAGGTGCAGGTCTGTGGCACTAAAGCGCAGTGACTCACCGAAAAACACTAGAAAACAAAACTAGTCTCCTCTACCTAGAGTCTGAAATCATCTTCTTTGATATCATATCCATTTGCACTCCATTCTCTCACATACAACAAGCGCGCTCATACATTATCTGGTACCTCTTCTCAGGAGGGGGGTCCTGATTGGCTGGTGGTGTTGCCTGCGCTGTTTCCTGCAGGTCAGGGATATTGGCAAAGTCATCTTGCTCGGCCACACCAATGGCCAAAGCCAGGACCACCATCTTCCCTTCACTGGCTCCCCCGTGAAAAAAAAATACGATAAGAGATAGAATAGAAAAGAGAGGCGAGAATAGAGAACAGATGCAAACAAAGGAGAGGGAAATAGGACATAAAGATAGGTGTGGTGCAAGGGAGAGGGGGGGGGAAGAGAGGAGAGGTCATTTCAGGTGACAGCAAGGACAGAAACCAGAGAGGCGGCCGGACAATAAGAGACCCGGGAAGGAAAATCTGCAACACCCCAGCAGCACTTTGTCCAGGGAAGGATATTAAGTAGATACCATAACCTGAAAGGCCAAATTAATAATAATGTAATGCTTTTAATGAAGTGGTGCCGACAACAGGTGCAGGCTGTGTTCACATCATACAGACAACAAATAATTAAAGGATCCGCTGATGATTAGTTAATGATTGTTAATGGATGTGATATTCAGCAGCTTGCACATCAGCTTCCACAGATATTAAAGGTATGTACAGGCCTGTATGCACACACACACACAAACACACACTCACAAACCACACCACACCACCCACCCACACACACACACACACACACACATACACTGTAAATTATCTAGTTATTCAACCTGCCTTCTGCTTTCCCTCCAGATTCACCTTTCCCATCGAACATGCCTGTCGACTTTCTCCAGAGTTAAGATTTAATTAAGCCTCATTAAGAAGATCTGGACTAATTGTTTCTATTTGAGTGACACAGTGTCTTGAGGTGCTCGGTGTGTGTCACCGTTTTCTGGGTCACTGCTCTCTCACTCTCTCTGTGTGTTGCACTCTTCTCATTTCATCCTCTCCAATTCGGCTACACTTGCTCTCCAAATCCCCTTTCCCCCTTTATCCCTATCCCCTACACTTAATTCTCTGCCTCCTCATCACTGCCTCCTTCCTGTCACCCACACCCACGGTTCTATAGCTTAAGCTTCTGACTGTGTTACAATACCTCCGCTAAGAAAGTATGGCGCTGCCAAGCTCTGGAAACTTTAAAATATCACTTTTCTTACACGCCGTCAGCTTTTCTTGCAGCACCATAAAGCCTTTAGTTTAATAATCTGCCTGTTTTAAGTCTACACCAGTGGTTTTCTAAGTTTTATGTCTGACCTAACCCCAAAAGCCCTTTCAGATTAACTCAAGTACCCCTTAACTGATGCCGCCGGTCATAAATGTGTTAATTTCAAGTTGTTTTTTTATTTATTTATCTATTGCTTTTAGCTAACTGTTGAAACGCAATGAAAAGCAATGGATTCAAGGTTGTCTAACTATTTTAACCTTTTATCCGTTAAGCTAACTATACTTTTTATCTATTACTTTTAGCTATCTTTACCATTTATCCATCACTTTTACCTAACTATTACAACTTTTCCCCCATTATTTTAGCCTTACAATCTTACAATGTTTTACCCATTACCTCTATGTAACTATTACAATCTTTTATGCTGCTACTTTTAGCTAACAACTCCACTTCGTTAGCCACTTGAGTCTTTTAGCTAACTGTTCAACTTTTCTGCTCACTTTTTATGACAACCTTTCAACATGTCCCCTGGCAACTGCATAAGTGCTATATAGTACTACACATAACTGCATAGTGCTTGTACTGGTTATGCTTATTGGATTCCTCTTCTCCCATCACCTTTTAAGTATGAGCATTTACACTCACGAATATTGGTAAAACACTTAAATCAATGCACTGAACATTAAGGAAGCAGAGGCGAGAGTGGGAGCAGACATTATTGACACTAGGATAAATTAATGATTTTAGGCCAAAAAGCATGAAGACCAGCCAGAGATCCATTTCGTCAAGCGGCTCCAAATGCTAGATCTCTGTGTCAATCATGTCACCATATCCACCGAGCAATGATTCACCCAGATGGAGACTGTGGCCAAGATTGAAATTAACTGGCTTGAACAATGGGTCATGTCTATTACTGGACCACTTTGTCATCAATCATATGAGGTGTTGCTATTGCAGAGAAGGAAATACAACAATGACCTCTCCCACATTAAAATGATGAGTGCTATAGTTGACTATTATGGGCGATAGTCTCAATGACCTTGATGGCGGCATGTGCTACATCGCTAATGCTCAGTTAGCCGGTGGCATTAGTTCAGCTGTGTCATACTCAAATGCCTGCCTGCCTGCCTGCCTGCCTGCCTGCCTTTAACACACAAAACCAATGGTGAAAAGCTACTGTAAGATGGATCCAGTGCAAAGGGACATTAAACACATGTTGTACCTTGGCAGTGTCCTTCCTCATCCTTTTATCACCCCCCTCCTCTCTCCCTCTCTCTCATCTGCCCTCCCGCCTCCATCCTCCACTTCTGGCCTGAAGTAACAATATGTCGTAGAAGTAATGGTGCTGGTGACATAAGATCAATGCTTCAGGGTTAACACAAATCTACACACAGCTGCTTAACCCTTGTTCTTATACTGATGCACAGTGACACATGGGCTGTGTGACGTGCACATGCCAGCAGGCTAGCGGCAAACAACCAGCAGACACAGATTTACTATTAGCATAAAGAAATGTAGTTGCAAACACGGATTAGGCCCACTGGTGTGTTTCCTAAGCAGGATATTTAACAGTTATTCCAAAGGACGCCTCACAAATAGCATCATGTAACAGAGTGAGACGGTGTGAATCCGAAATACACTCTGACTTTTCATGACACCGTCTCGTGAATAATATGAAGTAGCACCACTAGCTCTGTCCTGCTGCTGTCCTGTAAAGACAATTGCAGCAGACAGGCTGAATGCCATCCAAACAGATGTTTCTGTTTAGCAGAGCATACAGTGTAAACATTGAACAATTCATCACAGAGTGGGACAGAAATAGCTCACAATATGTCGAGACTACCTCGCCATTTTTCATGCACATGAGATCATTTATTCTAAAATTAGGATTTTTTAACAGATTGCTCAATGAGAGGGTTTGTAATTAAAGTCAGCTGATCACTGCTTGCCATGTATTAAATCATCAAACACTTGATTTCATATCATGTAACTATATGTATTAACTCATCTAATAAACATAATCTATGTCTTGATGAGATGAGATGTTGATCCATCTGCTACACAACCAAAAGACTGAGAGCTAAAAATAACACCTTATTTACATATAAAACTCATTTAAGCCTTATTAACATTCATTGTACAGTACCAGTCAAAAGTTTAGATGCACTTTCTCATTTAATGTTTTTTTCTTTAGTGTCATTAATGACACATTATAGATTAACACTTAAACTATGAAATAACATGTGTAGAATTATGTGGTAAACAAAAGAAGTGTAAACAAAACAAAATATGTTTTATATCTTCTCTCAATAAGCTTCATGAGGTCGTGACCTGGAATGGTTTTGAGGAGACTGCGTGAATCAGACCTTCATGCATGGTCATTTTGCTGCAAAGAAGCCACGACTGAGGGACTGCTTGTGCCAAGAAACAAAAGGAATTTAGACATTAGACCAGTCTGATGGGTCAAATCTTTGATTATTTTGAGATTTTTGGTTGGTCTTTGTGAGACAGAGAAGATGAATGGATGTCATCTACATGTGTGGTTCCCACTGTGAAGCATGGAGGGGGTGTGATGGTGTGGAGGTGCTTTGCTGGTAACACTGTTGGAAATGTATTCAAAATTCAAGGCAAGCTTACCCAACATGGCTACCATAGCATTATGCACTACACCTAGTTTTGTGGGACCATTATTCGTTTTTCAACATGAAAGTGACCCAAAACACACCTTAGGTTATGTAAGGATAGTTATTCATAGCTGATGAGAAAGTTTGTCCAAACTTTGGTATTGGATGTCTAATCTATGTCCTGATAAGATGAGATGTCGATCCGTCTCCAAGACAAATACAAGGATCAGAGCTAAACAGAATACCTTCTATACATTTAAAACTCTAGCCTTATTAACATTCATCATATGTTTTTCAACGTAATATCAATGTCAATGCCATATCATTTTTTACACAGACGATAGTCAGCTCTATCTGAGCTGTGACACATCAAATTACTTCCTGGCAACCTAAACTTCCTTCAGGACATGTACAAGTGGATGTCACAGAATTGTCCGCAGCGTATTGCTGATAAGACTTAGTTAGTGGTTAGTTAGTTATTCGTCATAGGTCAAGATTTTGAAAATAATCAAATCTCAGACAGTCTTGTCCCTTTTCTTAACTCAGCATTGCAAGTGTCAAAAATCTGGAAATGGTCATTCATGCATTTATAACCAGCCAACTAGATTATTGTAATTTTTTGCTCTCTGGCATTGGTAAGAAAATTCCTCTCGTCTCCTGCTCATTCAAAATTTTGCTGCCAGGATTTTGACTCACGTCACATTTATTCTGGCTTCCTTATACTGGTTACAGGGCTAATTTTAAGATTTACAATTTAGCTAGTTATTTATTAGCTTATTTAGCGTGCCCGTGAGTGTGAATTGTTTGTCTCTATGCACCCTGTGATGAACTGGTGGCTTGTCCAGGGTGTACCCAGCCTGTCACCTTTAAGTTAGTGGGGATAGGCTCCAGCCCAGAAGATCTATGTGTGCTTTCATCTAACATGATAAGCTATTGCTTGGGCTAATTTGCACTTCTAACTGTAACTGTATATAGAGTATGTCCTTGCCAGTGAAAGCAATGACAGAAAGGTCCTGCACATGCTCCACACACACACACACACACACACACACACACACACACACATACAGGTATGCAAAAAGCAGGAAGTCCTTATTTTAACAGATAAAAGTAATATCCTTCCCTGGATATCAGATGTATACTGAAAGAAAACACCCAAAAGAAAACGGCAGAGAAGAGTATTTCACAAAGATAGATTAGTCAGTACTTACATTAAAACTATTTTATTCTAAGACATTAAGCATCACACATTAAAGCAAAATGCAGCACAGACATAGGCCTAAGCAGGTGACACTACAAAAGACTTCATACAGGTATGAAGGAGGAGTCGTAGAGACTTACAGGAAGGATTTGACATCCAGGCCGCGATTCCGCATCTGGTCCATCATGTAATCCCAGCTGCCAGGATTGGCACGTGAGCGCCCTCCTGCTCCACCTCCCCTATAGCGAGAGGCACCTGCTCCTGCCGGGCTGCCCCGTACACCCCGGGGACCACCTCGTGTACCTGCACCCCCACCCTCACCACTGCTGCCACCTCCCCCTCCTCCTCTCCCAGCACCCCCGCCTCCCCCAGGCTGTCCAGGCGCAGTGTGTAATTGTCCCAAACTCTGGGATGTGGTAGGGGGATGACCGAGACCGGGGCCAGGCGGGTGGATGAGAGGCTGCTGAAGGCTCTGCTGGCGCAGCAGCGTCCGAGGCCGGGCAGGCCCAGAGGGGATGTGCTCCAAAGTGGATGCATAGGATAAGACTGGATCCCCAAAGCTGGGAGGGCAGAGGAGCAGGGAGGAAAGAGAGCGCGAAGAAGGCCACGGCCGGCAGAGGACAGGATGATGAGGAGGGAAGAAGGAGTCAGAGGACACGGAAGAGGATGAAGAAGTAGATGTAGGAGAGGAGCCGTGGCAAGAGGAGGTGAGTTGGTCAGAAGTGGTGAGGTCAGGAGATGAGACGTAGAAGAGAGGGAAAGAATCATCAGAGATGAGACAAGGTGGCACAGGGCAGTAAGAAGAAGTCAGGTTGACGTCACGATAGATACAGGAAAGTTCATCCAAACAGGAAGTTGATGATCGAGAGGGGGAGGAAGAAGAGGAAGGAGGAAGAGTGGTATTTGAGGGCAAAGTGGAGAAGGAGGCAGAAGGAGGAGGAGGAGCGTTGGGAGGTGGAGACAGGAGGAGGAGGAGAGAGAAAGAGAGCAACGTGAGGCAGCAGCAGTAACAGCAGTAGCAGAAATAGCAGTAGAAGGTGCAGCCTGAGTGATCGCTGTGTGCTGTGTACTGCTCATACGGCTGCGTCGGGCAGCAGTGTGCGGACTGTGAGCTCGCCCTGTGCGTCTGCGTCAGATGCGTATGCGCCTTGCGTGTCTGCGCGGTATGAGCGTGCTGTTTGCGTGAGAGCGTGCTCCGCGCTGGCAGTGGTCGGATGTGCACAGTCCGCATGGGCGTGGTGCGATTCAGCGCCACGTGACCTCGTCGAGGCGCGTGGGTCGTGGTTTTGCAGCTTCCCGGCCTTCTGGTTGAGGGTTTTTTGCTCTGATGAGAGATCCCCATTTCCTCTAACTCGTCAGTCAACTTTTTCCATCTCTGATAGCCTCTCTTCCTTTCTCTCTAAGTCTTTTTAAATACATGCTGCACCTCTAGAGACATCCCAACAGCCAACCAAGTCCTACAGTATGACTCCCTCCCTCTGTCAGCCTCTCATTTTCCACTCCTCCCCTTTATAAATGCTGGTTAATTGGCTCCTTGCCTTAAATGTTTCAACATGAAGGTGTGTGACACATGTTATCGCTTACTTAATGGCACATAATTCCCATGCTTTGGGGACTCTACAGTATCCTGTATCATCTTTTTTTATATGTTTTTTTCTATTCACTAAATATATCCTCCTCTCTTTCAGATCGCTGTGTAACCCAGACTACCAGAATTAGGTCATGAGAGAGCTATTCACATCAGTTAGGTGCAGTTTGCGCCGCACTCTGCATTACTTCACCTAACACAACTTTACATAAGGCTTTTAGCGTTAGCTATTCATCATATTTAACTGTAAAAAAAATCTGCAAAACAAAACAAAACAAAAAAAAAGAGAAATAAGAGGAGTGTGTCTGCACAGACAGAAAGATGGAGAGAGAGCGATGGGAGCGATAAGAGCGGAGGGTGACGATGGAGGAGAGACAGAAAATGGGGTGCGAGACACAAACACAAGAGACACGGACACTTATAGCAGCCTGAAAATAGAATCCAATTATAGACAGGGGGCAAAAAGAAAGATGAGAGGAAGGAGAGAAGAATGAGGAGTGAGGTTGCGATGAGCGTAAATGTGTTGTGTGGAGGAAGAAATCACAGGCACGAGGTGCCAAAGGAGGGTGCAAAAAAAAAAAAAAAAAAAAATCATGAAGAAACTGAAAATTAACCGCCTCATTTACAACACGCTGAATATAGACCCTAAATCATGTCATACGTGATGGCTGTGGGTCGGTAACTAACATGCGCTTGACATTTCAGGCTAAATCTAAATTGAAAGGTGGGTTGGCATCGCCAATGTGTGAAAATGAGACTATTTCTGTTTTGCTTTTACAGGCAGTGCAGTTCCTCACATAAATAAATCATACTCTCCTGCAGATTTATACAGGAGCAGCTGGGGATGATTGTGTCAACTGAAGGTTTGAGTCAGTGTGATGCAGCTCCAGTAACTATTGTTATCTTCCCGCGATGACGACAAGTTCACATTTCCCCCGGTGCTCACACCTTGATCTGTGCCCACATGCTCACCTTGACACCTAAGCTCCCTGCTGAAGTTGACCTGACACTCCCTGTTTCTACTTCATTCATCTAATCGTAGCTGCTGCCGTGCTAAAGGATAATATGTGCATAGTAATGATGTGTTTATTCAGAGTGACTGAAATGTTTCTGCCCGGTTCTGAACTCACTCTCTGGGTCTCAATCCTCCAGACTGCATGTGGCCTTGGACGGTCTGCCACCTCCCGGCCTTCACTCCCTCTGTCACCATGCTCTTCACGCTGTCACTGCGATAAGGACCCCCCCCATCATCCCCATGCCCAGTTGCTGCCCCCTTCTGACCCCCTGAAACTGCCCCACTAAGAGACAGAGACAGGGTGCAGGAGGTCCCACAGCAGACAGAGAGTATAGAAAAGGAAGAATAACGACAGGCAGAGGAGAAAAAGACCAAAGAGTGTGAGAAAGACGGACACAAACACATACACACACACACGCACGCACACACACACAAACACACAGGAAAATAGATTGAGCAACCACATGGCTAAGGAAGTGAGACAGATCAGTAGAGTGTGTGAGGGGGCAGGACTAGTTTTCCAGGCCAAGTGAGAGGCAGGTGGATGAAAAGGTCTGGAGTCCAGTGTGGAGGAGGAGAGGGATGAGGGAGAGGAAGAGGAGGGAGGAAAAGGTAGATGAGGACAACAAGGAGCCTGTGGAGGGTGGAAAACCAGCAAAGAAGTCACTCCTTTGGGCCTGGAGGACCAATACTACAGCTGCCAGCATTCACTAGCGGCAACAGTGTGCGGACGCCGGTTATTTAGTTCTCATTCTCTTATTCATTTAGGCATTTGGGACTTCTCCTCCACAAGGCAATTCAATGATAGCAACTTAGGGCGACGGGAGGACGGCTTTTACTGAAGTGCCTCATGAGCAAATAATCGACTCATTTGGGAAGTCATCCAAAGTGACATTTGGTTAAATACAAGTGCATTTGTTCCTGTAAAACATCGATTAAACTCTATTTTTAGAGCCTAATGTGTAATATTTCATTTTTTAAAGATCCGCTTGTCATTTGATCACCACTTAGTATGAATAACAGTCAACAGGAAGTAGTGAAATACCAGCACCACACAGTAGAGAGGATCACGAGGGTAAATCTAATCATGTTGACCTCCAAAAAGGTTTGGCACAAGGGAAAGAAATTAATCAGTGCTCATACTTAAGAGCAGATTTCCTCTCAAAAGTGGTTCTAGTTTTTAAATGTCATGTCTACTCTGAAAGCAGTGATGATCAAAAATAAAGCACAGTAGTGCCCTCTGGTGACATGACTACATTTCATTAATATGCATGGTGCTCTCGCTCCAGGAGACACTAAATTGGAGGCACAAAAGAAGACACTGTGCTCGTGTGATCAGGGAGGTTGCTACACTTGCGTCAGGTCCCCCTTTGAAGGTCACCTTTCACATTTAATTTTGACCAATTGACCTGACAGTGCATGTGGATTAGTCATCAATCACAACAACAGCATGGATGACATTGCTGAAGCAACGGTCAACATAGGAGACGTGGGCCTCATTTATCGAGCCAGGCACAAGGTGAATGTCTTTACTCTTTATTAAAAGCAGGAACACATACACAGATGGGACCATAAATCACTGAGAGTATATGCAGGAATATTTAGATATCCATCCAGTTTCTGACTGAACTTCACTGACAGTCAAAAGTGATTTATAAAAGGAATTTAGACACAAAATCTCTGATATCAGATTGATCAAATCAAGGTAAATATAATTCACCAGAACTAAATTTGGAAAATGATTTATGCCAAGTTTGTGCCATGACTGTCACTGACATTAAATATATAACAAGTTCAATACTGATGAATTATAGCATTGAATGCCCAATCCAATAAATCCGTAAACATGGGGATTGATGGTGCAGGCTAACCTGTTTGATAAATGAGGCCAAGTGTCACTACAGAGACTGAAAGCTGCTGATCTCGAGAGAATCTCAAACAGGAAATGATTTCCCAGCAGGTTGTTGGCTTTAGCTGCTTATTATTGGTCAGAGTCAGGAGGCTGTCCCATGTCACTCCTAGTTAAAATGTTCAAGTTTATAATGTCTTATTTTAGTCAAATGTCAGTGGTTTTACTGACTCATGCACGGCTGATGAAACAGCTCATTTTAGAGTTCATCTGTCTTTTTTTTTTTTTTTTTACCACTGGACAGAGAAAAATCTTGTGAAAACAGGTCCAGCTGAAAAACAGCTTTATGGACAATAAATGACAACCTTGAGGGATGTTTAAAAAATGAACTTCTAGGATCTAAAGCTGGGCTTCCTGAGATCAGCAGCCATCATCTTCAGGCAGGAGTTTTCAGACAGTAATCCATATATCCACCGTCCTCATAAGCACACTGCTGCCTCCTTTCTCCAGGCAATTTAACACACAGTCCTCAACAGCTAGGTCTATTAAAGATGACCAGTTATTAGACAGTTTATCAGACAGATGCCTGGTAGCAAGATGTCTAAGCTTAGAGTCCTCTCGGTGCCCGGAGGGAGATAGGTATGACCTTGCTAGTGCTATATTGGATTCAAGTGCCGTGAGTGAAAAAAATTACTTTTATTTCATCACGTAAAAAAAAACACTGTTACCTTATCTCCAAATATGATGGACAGCAGACACAGTTCAAGTGCTATAATGTTAGTGCAGTACACGTTATTTCTTATTTGTTGATGGGGATCGGAGAGAAGCCACAGATGGATGTAAACCACAGATGAACACTGGCACCTGGTTTTAACGGTCAACCCTCCACAAAAACAACAGCAACAACAACGAGAACAGCAAATTTCAGCTCACACAAGCAAAGGACAGGGAGATACACAGATTACAGAGAAGGTGGGTTAAGGTATACACATGTCTTTTGGAGAGAAAGGCTACAAAGGGTTGTCCGTCTCCATGGTTACACCCCATGGGAGAAAGGTGAGAGGTTAGAGGTCAGAAGTTAGTAGGACCGGCAGGGCTGTAGGGAGTTGGGGGGCATCTGAACATGCGCCTCTGTGTTCATTAAAAGGTGACAGGATGTAAGGAGTAGCGACAGAAATTAGCCCGGGGATGTTAGAGGGCTGTGCCGCTTTGCCATAGCAGTAATAGTTGAATTGCTGTCGCGGGTACGCTTTAGTGTGTGTGTGTGTGTGACATTTCCCACACTCACATTTCCCAAGAAGATTATGAGTAATCATTAGTAACCATTTCTGCCCTCCAGTGTGCTAACATTGGCTGTGTTGTTATTACTATTGTTGATGGAAATCACATTATGCAACAATAATAAGTCCAGAAATGTGCAGTTTGTCTATATTGCAGCATCGTGACATTTATAGAATGGGCTCTTTTAAAATGCCTCTGGCTGAAAAACCCAGGTTACTTATGAGAAAATTTGGTCCTCGGGAAAAGAAAAATAATCGAGATTATGAAACTAGGTGGATTCAATAAACTGTCAGGCATTATAACATCCCATGTCAATTTGATGAGTGGCTCGTGGTGGTGACTGCACGGCTAGAAAAGGGGCATGGCGTGAGGAGAGGACAGGAGAGGACGGGAAAAGAAGGAAAGGGAGTAAAGGGAAAGGAAACATAGGAAGAGTGGCACTGCCCCTGCCTCGTTACAGCCCTGCTCAGGGGGATGTCTCTTACCAACCTTGGACCAAGACTCACTTGAGTGTGAGGCGAGGATCTCCATATGGGGCATAGGGAGAAATGTTTAGTACGAACTCCTTGGGCGGATAGGAGCTCCACCTCTGCTGCACTGTGCTGCTGTCATTGTTATTCCAAAAGTCTCTGTCTAGATCACTGTGGCCAAAGAGAGAGACAGGTCAGAGCAACACAACTATGGACAGCCTCGGTACCCAACCAACCACTCGCATCAGGCACATCTGCTTTGGAGGACGATGCAAGGGCTTGGTTTAAAGGAAGAGGGTCGGTCTTGCACAAAACACGCACCGATTAAGGTCTATTTTTCCACCTGAAGTTGACAAAGCACCATAGTGGTCCGATTTAAAAATAAAAAAAGGGGGCAGCCTGGGGGGGAAAAAGGCATTCACAAAAGCTTTTCATAAAGCAATGTGCTGCAGCAAACACAGAGAGAGAGATAGAGTAGATATGCAGCAAGGAAAGAGGAAGTCTTAATTCGATGAATACATACAGCAATGTGATTAAATTATGTTCATCTAGCACAGCACCACTGATGAAACACATTTGAGTAAACATTAAGAAGTCTGGGCCCCCAATCCTCGACGTGAGCAGTGAGAGCGCATGAACGCATGAGGCACAAGGCAGAAGAGATAAATCGCAGACAGTCAAAGTAGAGAAGGAAGAAAAGGTGAGCAGAATCACTGATGTCATACAAGTCACACAGCAGTGGTCAGAGCTGTAGCACAGGGACAGAGCAGGAGAGAAAGGCAATGCACAAAGAGAAGAAGTTTGAAGCTGAAATGACCAACAGAGCACACCAATGCTGCTGGAGCCAGTGAGAAAGAAAATGCAAAAAATTAAGACACCAACGGGAAGTTAGAATACATTCACATGACCCATCTTTAGTGCTTAAAACTGTCCGTACAGAACATCAAAAATAAAACACAGACGTTCAAAGATAGCTCAGACAACAGCGGGCTATTGAAGAGAAGTCATGATGAGCAGGTTAATAGAGGCATTTCGTGGAATAAAGTATTGTACTTAGCATTACAAAGCTGACATTTTCTGGTACTGACCTATAGCCTTGTTTCATCAAGAACAAAAAATACCTTAAGCTCAGTTTGAGCCCTGTAAGAAATGTTAAGAAAAAAAAAAACATTTATACGCCAACGGTTTCACAAAGAGCGCTCGAGCCTCCCTCCGTTTTACTTCAACATGCACCATTTTAGGCATGGCTAAAGGCCTGCACTTAAGAGAGACCTATCTTACAAACCATAAGATAAGTGCAGGAGCAGACCCATCCAGCCAAAAGCTTCACAGGTAAGATAATGCAGATTTAATCTATACTGATTAAATCACTAACCTTTCATTTAAATGTCTGCCCGAATATGCTCTTGCAGATATTGTGTTCTTCAAGATAAAACAGGCTTCATTTTATTGTCTTGTTTGTGTTGTGTACATCGGTTGACAGGACTCTGAGCTAAACCAAACAGGGTTCATTATCACCAGATTATTCTACCCCAACCAGTTAGCAGGCACTTACTTGATGGCTTTCTTCTCCCCTCGCCCACGTGCCGAATCTGGAGTGTCTGCTGTTTCCACTCCTGGCTTATTCCTCTTCCCCTTGAGCCAAGCGGAGGGAGGGGATGACAGAGAAAGCAGAGAAACAAAAGGTTAGCTTAGATTTGTCCTTTGGAGCTGTGTTTTTGCTATACTAATTTCAAGTGTAAATGCCTCTCCCATTATCTCAGGAACACTGTGCCATCAGTCCTTTACCTGATGGTCTCCTGATTACACTCATCAAAGTCAAATCAAATCTGCTGTGGAGAGCCATTTCTGACTATGATTATCATTCGCACCACCCTGAAATTTACATGGCAATTGCCTCTTTAAGGTAATCCGCTGGGTACTGGAGAGAAGCCCCTCGAAAGTCCTACACCAGCCTGATTTCAAATAGCTGGAGCATGACCTGCTGTAACCATGGAAATAATGGCAATTTAAAGGCTTCGAAAAGTGAGGTCTGCTGGGCGCATTCTACTGGAAAAGCTCATTACAGTTAAAGGTGTTTCACATGTGTCACAATGCAAGTAATCTCTATTGACACTCTGCTACAAGTGAGACAGGGGAGGGGATCAGTCCAAAGCTGCCCCCTCCCTTCCAAATACCATGCTTGCCTTCCTGAAAGTGATGCTCTGATACACATCGAGGATAGGCGAGGATTCTCCATCCCGGAAAAGGAGACGGAAGACACACACTGAGCTGCCTCCGTGGCTTGGGTTGGACAAAAGGATCTTAAGTTAGCTGAAGGGCAATTTCCTGCGGAACGCTTGCTTGTTGGGGGTTGAGCCTGGAGCTTCAAACTGTACTGTGGTTCTATATGGATGAGGCAACCTCCCTGCTTTCACTTTATTCTTGTAATGAGCCTTCATGATAAGCCTCACCAGACCTCGCTACAGTTCAGCTACCCAACCAGAACCACAATGACAACATATTGGGTTTGGGTCTGATTCCAGCTGCTTTATCACAGAAAGAGTTTCTCTGGTTTGCTTATTTCCGAATATTGTATAATGTAACATATTTTCTCCCTGATTGTGTCAGTCGTCTCCATCCGTCCATGCCTGTCATGTTAAAAGTACATACAGTATGTGGTATAGGCTAGAACGCTAATGATTGTCTGACAATCAGACTGAATTGCCATTTCTAGCGGTGGCCATTGCTAGGACGAATAACATTTAAAACTGATCAAAGAAATATGTGAGTTATGTGAGCTCTTATTTCTTTATGTATATGTACAACAACACCTGTACAGCTGCATTAATCTTATACATTTTTCTGGCACTATTCATTATGAATGCAGCTACTTAGCTATCTAAGAAGATGACGTCTTCATTCTGGACCGTGACAATCAAGCTTTCAATGGTCAATTGTTTCTCCAACCAGGCGACAACCACCAATGGGTACATAATGGGTGATTCAAGAGTTCTTATTCCTGTAAGCTGACATACAACATTAGCTGTACCACTGCATCAATCCTATCCACTCTTGTTGCCATTTTCCTGGCAGAGATGTCTTCTACCTAAATATTTAAGAAGATGATGTCTTCACTTAAGTTTTCAATGGTCAATTGTTTCTCCAACCACCAATGGGTATGCTGAACCTATCTGAACTGCGGAACATAGCAAAGATTCACAGGCCATGAACCAAACTAAATTAATGATTAATACAGAATGAAATATAGCAAAACCTTACTAAAGCAGAGCTTTTCATAATTCCCAATGATTCAGAGAAGGCCTTGGCACTGAGGAAACATTATGACCACATAAAAGATGCTGATTATCTAGAGATGCCAATAGTCTATATTATGACTATTTGATTTGTTTGAACACAACGACTACCAGTACCAACAAGTGAGGCAGAAATGTGTTTTGTGCTGATGGGCTGCTATAACATATTCTGTTGGCCTTCACTGTTTCTCAAACACTGCATACAACCTCATAAAATATTCAGTTCTGCACCATTATCCACCAATACCACCATTACTGACTTTAACATACAGTAGCGTATGCTGCCCTTAATTTCTAATGATTTATTGCTGGCTGTTGTTGGAACCAGCACAAGAACCAGAGCTAACTTGGTAGTTCTCCTGAACCATTGGACCACTGGACCACGAATGCAGGAACCATTTGTTTTACCTCCACTACGTGCATCAATGTGACTAAATATCAGGCCTATATTGATATTGTAGGTGGTTTTCATTTGAAATTATGTATGCTTATGGTACTATAATATGATATTAAACCAGTGTTACTTGATTTTAATAAAATATTTTAGAGATTTAGAGATTATTCCACATATGTCTAGATGAAGGTCAGGTGCCATCATTGGCATGCATACCATCACCACAAAACCTATACTGTCTCCCAAAGCAGGTACATTACTTTGCTTTTGGGAAAAGACTAACAAAGCCTTGGGTCTTGGGTTTGGTTTGGGTCTTAAATGTTGGCGCCATCATGAACAACAAGCAAAGATACTTTCCTCTCCAGTTAGATCAGCATCATGTGGCACCAAGAGTAAGGGAGGTGCTGACCACCGTATAGCTGTCAGCATATATACCCAGTATTTTCTACTCATGTTCAACCCAAACCCATGGAGCCACTAAACATTACAAAGAGGCAATCATCCAGAGGTTATGTATGAGTATCATATACAGAGACTAAATTAAGTCAGACCCATCTATGATGCAATATTTATAAATAGCAGCCGCGTACGTGCCACAGACTATATACTGCACATCAAACAGACTGCTGTAAACTCCATATGGTACTGATAACACAGATATCAATTCAAACTACAGTCCAACCTTCAATATTGTGGATTTTGGATATTGTTGGACCTGTTTCAAAGCCAGAGTTGACAATAACGCTGCTGAGCAAAAATGATAAATCCCACAATGGCACCAATGAGCAAAAATGATATCCATCACACACACACAAGGAAACAAAGCTGCTCATCTATTGTATAATCAGCACCAACCTGAAACAGAAAGGTCAACAAATGAATAAACATAGATCTGACAGAAACAGCTTGTTAAATAGCTGCATGCAAGCTGTGTGTTTGTGATTTCAACAACAACTCAGAGATAAACAGACTTTTTATGAACTGTCACAGCGTGACTGTTGTGTGTCCTCAGCCTACTTCGTAGAGACAACTCATGATCTTCTTCTGCTTTAGCCGTTTAATAGCTTTTATCACTGGCTTGACAAACCATTCTGAAAACACAAGGATATATACAATCTGCGATTACAGCTCCAGACCATCTGCATGCCCAAGAGGTAGACTCTTCCACATACTGTACAAGAAAAACATTGAACATAAACGCACCACAATAAATACTATATTCTTCTGTCAGTTTTTCTACCAAGGCAAAACAGTCTGGATTTCTGTCAGACAAGAACAAGCTATCAAAGGAAGCTCATGTATCATTCAATGCTATCGTAAAATTTTCAGGAAGGTGGTGAAGACACAGAGAATGAGCTAGATGTCCAGTGGAGAAAGAGAGGTGAGAGCTGAAAATAGAAATCAAATTTAAAAAAAAAAAAAAAGAGAGAGAGAGTCAGTCAGCAGGAGAGCAAAACAAGGACAGTGCAGGACGCTATGTGAGACAAAGAAATGGGGAGGAGGGAGGGAGGGACAGGTGCGAAAAGTGAACTGAGAGAAGAAACAGTGAGTGACAGGAAGTCCCGAGTGGATTGGATGTGAAAACAAGGAACTCAAACACTCTGCAATGGACACTGTGTCCTACGATCCTCGTTTTCATGCACACACACACACAAAGAAAGCTTCGAAACCATCTCCTCTACACCTTTCCTCTACAGCTCATTCTCAACAAACACTTCTGTCTTCAAGGGAGTTGTGGAGGCTGCCAGTGATGAACACAACAAAGCTCACCAGCTCCACAGACACGAGGCAAGAGACAACAAAGAAAATCAGCTCAATAACCCAAATTAGGGTTAAAGGAAACCAATGGAAGAGTGAGCAATTTCTCCCCTCATCCTCTACTTTAAGATCCTTGAAAGATACTTGAGTCTCATTTAAACCAGTCGACTTTTTGTTATACGACAAAGGCTTTCACACAATTATAGTATTCAGTGCTGCCTGGCTCTGAGCCATGGGTTCAAAATAGCTCCAGCTGATATGATGAACCATATCCGAATAGCAGCAAGCCTAAAAAAAAAAACCAAAAAAACAATCACACTTATTAATGATCAACCCCTAACAAAGCATATTATAAATATAAATGATTATAGGCACTATTAAAGTCGAGTACAGTAGATGAGCAGATGTGTGGTGAGGCAAACAGAGGAACTAGCCTATGTGCTCAGGGCCAAAACATATGGAGGACGCTCCAAAAGACAGTTTGGTAAGTGTGGTTTTTATCTGCAATTTTGAAATTTTATGTGATGAACATCATAAGTGAACTATTACAATTGGACAAATAAATATTCTGACAGGTTATTAAAGGTTATTTTAATTATTAGAGCTCTCAGTTTTTAGTGTTTTGAAATATTGATGATGTTGTTAAACCTTCAGCAGCACCAGAAGAGTGCTTATTATTTCACATTAATCCTTATATTAAAACTAGTCAATCACTTTGACAGTGATAGTAGGTCCTAATACTGTGTTTTCAGTTTTAATACTGGGGTTATATATATTTGTGTATGTATATGGATTGTACCCTTAAGTTACTGATGTTTTGCTATGCTATTTCCGACAGACTGGGCTAGCAAACATACAAAAGTAACACGGTAATCCTTGAATGATATTAAGGCTCAAAGTTACGCATAATTAACAGCGTCGCCGCCTTTATTGACAGATAAGTGCCGTTACAGATGGCTTATTAGAGCACCCACGCATCATTCGGCCCGCCTCAGGTCCGCCGGTGATCCACGTCTTTTCCGATATTTAGGTTAGCCGGGAGGCGAAAGAAGCGGTACATCCATCATGGCGGCGACCAGCGCTGCATACTTTTGGCTTCAAAACAACGCTTTGGAAACCTACAGGTGACGTCACTGATGCTCTGCCCATTCTTTATACTGTCATTGATGCAGATACATTTTATAAAAAGCTAATAAGAAGCTAAATTGCTAAACTAAATAATAGTTCTGGGTTACCTGTTGTAGCAGTAGGATGCAGATGTGACTTAGCCGCACATTCCCGCTAAAACTTGGGAAGCTTCTGTGATTCTTTGTGATTCTGGACGATCTTCCACACATCATAGCAACCATTTTGCAGCCGTTACACATGCATAATGAAGGTCCCTCCCAATCCATAACAAACCTGAGCTATGATGCTTCTTATTTATAACCCTAACCTATCTTTCCTTAAACCATACCAAGTTGTTTTTGCACGTAAAACCTTCACCATCAGTTTGTCACATCGTTATGAGTCTGGAAGTCACGGACAAATTATGTCATGGGCAGAAAACTCTTGCCTCATTCTCGAGGACATGGACGTATTTCGTCATTTCATTTGGAAGACTTGTGTCTGAGTGTGGCTGCCAGGCGAAGATGGCTTTCCACCTTATGCCTGGTGTGTAATGAAGACCTAAATAAACATAATGGAAACAATCTTCTTTAACATTAAAACACCTTATGGTGAAAGCTTTACACATTAATTACAGTATGTTAACATAAGAGGGCTGAAATATCTTTAATGCGTTGTACACACTTAATTGCTCATTACCCTAATCACCACCACAGATTCATGTGTTCACACAGGCATGATAATGGATGGACATTAAAACAGGGAACTGTAGATGAGTGAAAAAAAACACTTGATGTTGCACTGCCCAGGGTTATGCTGGGGGTTTTGAACAATACAGACATGAGAGGAAACAGAGTGAAAGTACCAGTCTCTCTCTCGCTCTGTCTCTGCTGGCAGTGCACTGCCTTCCAACACCCAGCTGTGTTTGTTTGCTGTGAATTAGCAGGCAGCAAGAGTCTACATGCTTGCTCAATATTACCCACATCACACCATAATTAGAGAGGAGTGCACTATTAAAATGGTCGTCCGCTGCAAAATCATCAAGTGATAATTCGTTCATCTGTCAAAACATTTTTTTAATACCTGTGTTCTTCTGCAGTATTCACTTGACACCGAGAGGCATAAAATTTAAATATCACCAGGAACGCAGCCAACACTATCCGTCACTTGCATGACACTGACAGGTCAAGTTTTCACATACACATAATGTGCTCTTATAATATCCCCATTCGTCCTGTAATTATTGATTTTCACATCCTCTCTCTCCTCTGATTGACGTAATTACTGTCATCCTCCTAACAACTGTGAACTCCTAACTCCCCGTTAATGCAACCAAAATACTGAAGGTTGTTGATACAAGCCCAACAGGGATTCAATCCTGCTGTGAATCTGGTCAGGTCCAATCTCAACTCCGCTCACAACTATGTCACGGATCAAACAGCACAGGGCTCACAGGAGCGAGCAGAGGGTTTCTGAATGCCAAACAGCCACTGCTGCTCAAACAGATGTTAGCTGCACCACCTCTGATATCTGAAAATCCCACCCAACACCTACAACACAAGCCCCTGCTGACAATCATCAGCCCCACAACTCAGCAGTTTAATAACCATGTGACTCATGGTATTATTATTTGTATTTCTGTTTCCCTTTTTCCGTCTCTCTTTAAAAAAAAAAAAAAAAAATCATGAAAACAAACAAAATGATGACTAAAAAATGTGAGGTCGCTTATAAAAGTGACATTGGCTTAGCACATATACTAAAAATGTCATTCTGATGCATCTATAAACAGCAATAAGCAAACAGACCTAGCAGGCAGCAGAAGGAGGCGATAGCATTCAATGTGCAGTACTTCCAGGGGGCTTAGATAACAGAAAGACAAGCAGGAGGCAGGCTTCAGGGTGACTGCACACGAAGACTTTTAAAATAAAATCCGTCGCACTGGTTGCCAAAGCAAAAACACTGAAAGCAGCGCTCAAACCCCAAAATGTCTTGTCTATTAACCTATGATTCATAACCAAAACTGGCATGGGCCTACTCGCAACTGACACGTGAAGCTTGAGGCGAACGTTTGTTCTCATGAAAGCTGACACCGTCAAAGAGTGCGCTCGGAATCATCAAAAACAAAATGAATCTTTGCTTTATGAAAGATAAGAGCACGTTTTTGTGCACAACCTGCATAAATATATACAAAATACTAGATACTGCATGCATCTATAATAAGCTATCTCAGATCGGAGTAACTGTATTTATGCAAATTATACTGTATACACATTCTAATCATGTGCACAGGGAATATAGGGCTACTGTGGAAAATAAGAGATAAAGAGATCAAGGGAAGTGAGGGAGTGGAAACAGTCAGCACTACTTTTTTTTTTTTTTTTTAGACGAACAGATTGAAGAGCTGCTGCGCCTTCATGGTTGTTAGTCACATATAGAAAAGGACACACCTTAAGGATGGTGATGTTAGTCGGAGAAAATGATTTTTTAACAAGATTAGCAGTATTTATGCTTTGTCAACGTGCCGTACGTCGTCAATAACTCGTTTATCATCGTGGAAATGACCGTCATTTATCTCAGTCATGCTTTATTATTTTGTACATTAAGCAGCTGTGTTTAATGTGGTTTCACACCAGTGGGCGGCGGGCATTTTTTCCAAAGTAAGTAGTCCGAAGATGCAAAAGCCTTAATTAACATCTTAATGCTACTCTGCATTACCCCCTACCATCGCAGAGGCACACTCTGAAGTAAGCAGGGTCACTGGAAGCACTGACAGGAAAGAAATACAAGACATGCACAAACTCCATCTCCACTGAGACAGAGGTACATCATCTTGTGTGCGAGGATGCGGTTGATAGCGGCCTTCACGGGGTCATAAGGCCAACAGATCATCATCCTATCTCGCCCCTGCTCCGCTGCGCTGCACTGTCACAGGATGGAAATAAGATCCATTTACAGCAGTGCTCCAGAGGGGACCTCAGGCACTTTCCTAGGTGCTGGAAGCAGAGCTACCACCATCCACAGCAGGGAACTAGGAGTCATTCACTGCTCCATTTACTTTAAAGTGGAATATCAAATATAACACTATGTTCCAGCGAAGCAAACAATAAAAAGACTGTGTACCACCGTCCCATTTCAGCACAGACCATTTCCCCCCTGGTTCATATACGTTATAACTTCATCGAAGAGTAATCTCGGTACAGTCACCTTCTGGGGATTTGAGCAATGCAAATGACATAATGTAGAGAGGCATGCGGTGTGCAGAGCTTGTTGCAATGCCAAATCCTGCCATCTGTGGACCAATAAGTTTCAAAGCAGTAGCAACGATAGGCTGAAAAAAAGAGAGTCTGAGCCAACGTTAAAGTTGAAATAGGTGACCTGTGTTCCTGGGTTGTACAAGCACAGGATGAATCAGAAATCAATTAACTTTAAAGGCATGCAAATCTAAAAGAAATCAGTCAAGTGAGGTGGCACTTAGCCGTACAGCTCTGTCTTCCTAATGAGTGGTTGCCTCCCTTTAATCAATCACATTTCATACCACATAATCACAATGACATGCCCTCTATTAGAGGTCAGTCTGCTTGATCTGTGTTATGTTTCTGAGTGGACCGGTACTGATGCTGTATCAGCACAGTTTACTCGTGTTGGAGCTGTACACGTCTGAGAGATTCATTAGTTGGAGTGTGAGCTGCTGCGGTCATGTGGACGTTGATGTAACTGCGGCTGTTGTTTCTCTACGGTGGAAAGTACTCAAAAAACGTACTTAAATACAGTTCAGAGGAACTTTACTGCAATATGTTTATTTAACATACAGTTATCAGTAACTTTAAGATTATCCTTTTACGTTTAAAACACAATTGCACTTTTACTTTTTGTGCCCTCTCAGTTGGGGCCCTTTGACATGTTTCTAACTTGAGCTGTTAGTCACCAAAGACGCATTTCTCCTCTAAACTTCTGAGGTTTTACTGAAGTAACAGTTTGAGGCCCCAAAAAAGGATCCAATTTTTCATAAAAAGCAAAGAGTTCAGTTCAAAGTCCAAACGGGTGAAGAACTTTTCTTTTTCTTCTTCTCTCTCTCTCTCATTAATCATCCCACGAGTACCCATTAATCTTGCACTCCTTTGAAGGAGGCCTTGTACTGTAAATAAGGCAGCTGAGACTAGCTGCACTGTGATCAGCTGCAACAGTAAAACTACTTAAGGATTAAGTAATAACATTCGAATCATATATGATACATATGGGGCAGCACTGTAACCTCGGTTCGGAAGGTTCCTGCTTCGAAACTCAGCTGGAGTTTCCGTGTTTTCCCCGGTAATCCGGCTTCCTCCCACAGTCTTAACCTTAGAGGTGACTCTAAATTGTCTTTAGGTGTGAGTGTAAATGATTGTCAGCCCTGTGATTAACTGGCAACTTGGTGTCCCTCGCCTCTTGCCCAGTGTCAGCTGGGATAGGCTCCAGCTCCACCATGACCTTAGGTTACAGAAAATGGACGGATGATATGTGTGCCATAAATTTCTTTTTTTTTCAATTGCAGTTTTACTACAGTACTTTTACGTCATCAGTAATAACACATAATATTTGCACAGATTTTCATAACATTTGCACACGTCGTTCTTTCTCCAATGCACTAAAGTTTCTCTTTTTTTTCCCATGTAAACTCACAGCAGACAATGTTTATTAAAGCTCTCTGATTACTAAAGCATATTAAGATGGCAACTGGTCGCTACAGTATAGCTGTTAGTGAAAGCTTGCAAGTGTGTGAGGGTGTGTGTGTGTGTGTAAACTCACCAGCTTGCGTTGACACCATCCACAGACGCCACAAAGAGCCACCAGCCAAACAGCACACACTGTCACTGCGAGGGAGACCAGGAACACACTGAGGGACACGGAGCCTGCACGCACAAACATACACATATAGGAAGGCAGAAAAAATAAGTGATGCATACATAGAAATTTTCTTTCTCGCGTGTAAAATAAAATAAAAACACGGGATTCTCCTTCTACCGAGCTGATTGCATGCCACAATGAATCGCGATGCCAAATGGGAACAACCCAAAAACAAAGCTGGGCCTTCTCCCCTCCATGTTTAATTGAATAGCCAAGCAGAGCTGCCATTTTTACATTCTGTCATAAGGAGCTGAGAAATACAATCTCATCACTACCCCCCTTCATGCCGGAGCATTTCAATACCTTTCAAATAAAGGCTGCAGCCAGGCATCACTCAGTTGCACACACATCACTGTCATGGTGTCACAGCTTGTTAACTGACAGGCTGAAAGTGAAGGAGGGTGTGTGTGTGTATGGTGGTGGTGGTGGTGGTGGTGGTGGTGGGGGGGGTGAGAGGAGGAGAGGCTGGGCTGACAATACAAGAGAGCTCATGATTAATGGGTATCAGTAGATGCCCAGTGAGAGAGGTGGCTCTGGAAGACAGTCATAAAAAAACATCATCTATTGCTGCTCGCATGTGTCTCAGTTTGTGTGTGTGTGTGTGTCACACTTGCACCTGCGCGTCTGCGTTAGTTTACAAGCTGGTTATGATACCGGCAATAAGTGAATATAAAATTCTCATGCACATGCACCGGATTTAAACAATTCCACCGCGTTTGCGTAAGAGGACAAGAATATGAAGCCTCATTGAGCGTTGATATTTGCACAGCGGGGAAGATGCTAATGTATTCAAATTCGTGATTTTCCTCCAACTATTCTGATTTCTAAATATACAGTGATAAACGGGGTGTCAGGGTGCATTTTCACACAGCTGAGTGATAAACACTGACACCCAGCGTTTTTCCTTTCAGTAACTGGGTTTTGTCTTCTCTCCCCAATTGCTGTCTCGTTGCCTTCCTTTGCTTGTCACAACTGGCCTTTTCATCTCACTCCTCCATCATATCTTTGCTTTATTCTCCACCGCGTCATGTCCTCTGGGAACAGACGAGCTCAAAGAGGAGGAACAGCGGCGGGTAAACTTGTTTCTTATGGAAAATAAGAATGGGATCACCGTTGTGTTTCTCAGTCTTCTCTCAGCCTCGACTGCTGTTTTGAAGTCAGCTTGACACCTGAGGCCACTCGCAGACAGAACACATACTGAACAGCTAAGGCCGTATGGGAAGCACACCTGATGATAGGTGTGTGATGACTTGACTTTTACGACTAAACAACCTTTCAAATCCCACGAGAAGACATATTCAAGTGTGACTGTACCAAAAAGAAGCATTTACTTTGTGCATTTGCACCGAAATTTATATGGAAATGACCAAAATGGAGTTTGGACAGACACGGGGAACAGAGAGTTCTCTGCAGGGAGAGTTGACTTTGTAGCCTGGCTAACTTATTCATAAAATATTTACAGTCATCATATAAAACTGCTTCTGGCTCATGTTGTCCCCCCAAAGATGCTCTCAGACAGCGAGGTGTCGCCACTGTCGTCTTCTTTGTTTTTCTATGTAAACACAGCGGCAGAGGACAGCTGCCGCTCTCATGCACATGCTGTATGAGTTCACGATGGTTCAACTTTCTCAACTAGAAGGCCGAGGCTCGGCGAGTGACCATAGCAACCACAGAAATCACAGCCAAGAAGCTTATTTTACTGTAACTGAGTTCTCTGAATTAAACATGATCAGCAGAGAACAGACAAATCAATGAAACTGTACTGGAGCAACATCATTGATTATCTGGTCTGTGACGATAAACAAGATTTATGACACTAGTCAGCAGAAGATGCTATATTAACTGTATTAATTATTAATTGTACCATTTTATCTCATGAGTTATTGACAGCACATTTAGAAATACATTCATGCTCCTTTAACACCAGCCAGTAATTTTCTGACACTTAAAGGTGACCTGTGGAGTTTTCCTTAAAGCAAATCTTTTGTTGTTTGCTCTTTTTCGTAAACGTCTGAAGCCTACATTCATGTTTAATTCAAGCTGTAACCTCCGTGGCTGTGAAGTGAAGCCAGTGTTGAAAACCCCCATGTTAAAATGTCCAACTTCACAGCAGAAATAAACATGTTTAAAGCCTGGTACGAAAAACAGTTTTGGTCTCTTTAGTTAATTACCCCGTTCATGACAACTGTGTCGAGGCTGAATTTCTATCTAACTCACCCGGTCAAATTATATTAAGGCTTAAAGTTATGCATAATTAAAAGTTTTAAAGTTTGAGCAACCAATTAGAGCCAGCGCAAGGCAGTGCGGCGCGGGACAAATCTTGAAAGCTCATTGCGGGCACGGGCGGGAGGGGGAGTGCACAATGCGGGAGTGAGCGAGAGAGGTGATAAGCTACAGTCCCGCATGTATAAAATAAAATGTATAAATGATTCATTTATGTCTATCATATATAATTTGTGCTGGATATTTTATTTGGCATTAATAAAAACATTTTAAGATGCCTAAATTTGCGGATGTCGTCTAATCTCGCGTACGTTCCAGACAATTTGTTTCTGCTCTTCCGTGTTTGAGATCTCCGATCTGGAGGACAAAATATGGCCGGCGTGGGCAGGAGCAGGACTGCACAATGTGGGAGCGGGACTGAAAATTCTGTCCCGCGCAGACCTCTACAACCAGGATTCATTCATTCCACCTCCGGTCCACCGACAATCCACATTTTCGCCTGTTTTTTAGATTAGCCAGGAGGCGGCAGAGGCAGGATTGGCAAGATGGGGGGGCAACACTCCGAGCTTCAGAAACGGTGACTGCTCTGCTCTCTGTAGTTGATGGAAGTCTGCCTCTACACCTGTCTGTAACAGCCTAAGAGATATGGATCCTAACTATCTTCAACATCACACGCTACATGAGTTTATCTCCTGACAACGGCAACTGCCCCTTACTGGTAAGGACTTGATTTGACTTGACTGATCTTGTTCTGATCGTGAAGGTATAGATACAATCTGCGTAAGAGTCGTTACAAGTGTCCCACCCGTTATTTATCTACAGTCAAAGAGACTGCTAATGGTTAAAAGGCACACACACGTGCCCTCTCAAGCATTAGAGGGTCAGTAAAACACAGCCAGCCCCTGAATGATGAATATCTCTATTCACAGATGTTCAGAAATAGACACAGGCTATATCCTCTGCTACTGTATTTTCACGGAGAGGTCAATAAAGTTGAGTCCATTAGATACCACGATATCAACAAGGGAAGCAATGGATTTTAAATAAGGAAAACTGAACCGGTCTCCAGCTAAGGGAGCATCTACGGTAGCTTTAGTGCTAAGTGGCTCAGTGATGGATGTTCTGATTGTTGAAGGGCTCGGAGAGTAAGGTGCATCTGTGAAAGCCAGCAGCTGATGTAGAGCCCTGACGTCCTGTGCTCTTTGTGAAGGTCGAGGCGGTGGATAGCATGCTTTATGATCTGTGTCAGTCATGAGAGCTAAGGGAGCCTCCAAATAAACTGCAGCATCCAAAGGGGCCCGCGTTAGTGCTCTCAGTAATGTACAACTGGAGTCTGATTCCCACTTCATGAAATAAAACGTCCCTTTCTAGAAGCTACAGGAGGAGGACTGTGTGCAGGTAGTGCAGAGGAATAAAAGGAAGCACACAGTGTTGAAGTACTAGAGAGATATGCAAAGCTTCAGCGCTATAGCTGAGGAGAAAAGAGGCATCATTAGAGTAAGAGAAGCCCGTGCTACATACAGCTATCACAGCTCTAAGGAAATTCAATTTATCTCTTCCCTTGAACAAAACTTCTGGCATGAAATACTCCGGCAGGTGACACATTTAGAAGGCGAAAGATAAAACAGTGTTTGCATGCTGAAACGAGAATGAGGAGACAATTTCACCGCTCATGTCACATGTAGGAATCTCTACTATATTTAACTAGGTAAGAAATGAATAAATACCTCCAAATGGAGGGCGATGAATCACATCTAAAATGGCACCACTCGGTAAAACTGACAAGTGAGCCGAACGAGCCGTTGAACCCTTTGATCAGACGCCTTTAGAAGTCAGAGCACTCTTGAACTTGAAAGTCGCTTGTTTGTTTTAGATTTCGGTGGCCATCTCTTTTATATGCACATAAAAGAGAAAATAAATGGCACTATGCGCCGGGTTGAGTAGCGACTATGATGGTGTGAATGAGCTTGCAGTAAACCCTATCACCGACGAGGACAACAAAGACCAACATGTGCAGGAGGTTAAATCTGGATGTTTGAGGGTAAGGCAGAGGTAGAACTTGCAGAAAGTCTTGTAGTATGAGTACACCAGGCATTACTGTGGTTGCACAGATTGGTACTGTACATGTAGGTGATCTGGCCCACATGCAGTGAGCTAAGCCAAGCAGAAAGGGACCAGTCCTCAGGGGTAGAAGAAATTGCTAATTGGACAGGCGTAACTGGAGCAGTGTCCAGTCAGCAAAGCTGCCACGGCGCATCTTTATGCTCTGACCGAGGTGGAGAGGGCAGCGGCTCAGAAGCTCTGGGTGCAAAGCTCCTAGCCTAATCGTCACTTCAAAGTGGCCCCTTCTTGTGTCGAAGCTCGGGTTCTGCCCTCTTTGTAGCCACTGATCTGCTGTTGGGGTAATCCTCAGATGTCACTTAGATGTCTTCACAGCCTGTCTCAGGCTCAAACTGTGTGCAATGGCAAAATATTACTTGGAGTTATAATGTGATACTGTGAGTATTTCAAATTGGTTCCATCTACCTTCTGGCACAACTTTACGCTGCATTTTATTGCTTTTGTTTTACAGTTATTTCTCAAGACAAAAGCCTGGGTGGTAGTAAATAGACGGCGTGCATTTTAATGTGTTCAAACTAAATATTTGTCCTGTGCTCAGTCACACAAAATGATTTGTGTGGGAAGAGCGTAAAATTGATTCGAGAGTGGAGATGTGGATAAAATGAATAATTACTATGGTTCCAGGTAAATAATGTCATTGTCAAATAAACTGATGAGGTGACATTTCATACAGCGAGCTCAGAGGTGGTTGTTAGCAGTGCTGTGACATGCTCAAAGGGCAACCTGTTGGGTTTTTTGGCATGTTTTAGTGGGTTTCAATGTTGTCGCAAAGGCAGCCCGTCTGGCAAGACTCAACAGGCTTCTCCCTGAGACTGAACGTCATTTCGAGTAGGATGTACGACAGATGATTGACAGTTCTCTACTTCATGCAGACATCATTGTGAAACCTTCCTACAGCTATTTGAATGGATGTACCACTTGGTGGGTGGGCATTGGTATCCTGAAAAAAAAAAACATGGCAGCTCTTTTAAAATGTCAATTATCTGCTAAACTGTTGTAACACCAACACATTTGCAGCACCATGCTTCTCTTCTGAAATACTCTTTCGCTCTCGTACTCCCCACCTCTCCCGCCCACCCCATTTCTTTCTCCTATAGCGCCCTCTCCTTCCCACCCTCCATAGGGTTGGGTTGTGGCTGGGCTAACCTTCCCCTCGACACTTCCTTCACTCACAATCTTTTGTTGATAAATCATTTAAATGCATCTTGTTGAGGTTACTAGTCAAATGCAAATGAGGCAAATGATCCCTGAAAAAAACATTCAAGTTTCCCGGGTTTCATTTCCTGACAACAGACTTTAGCTCGGCCACCACTTTATGCTTTGTTACCATGCAACCATAAAGTCGAGAAACAACAACTTAATATTGACTGTGATGAATTACCAAACTCGAGCAAGTTGACAGCGAGGTATAAAAGTAATGGTGCTTTGAATTTATATAATTTGCAGTTAAATTCTGGTATGGTCCTTTAACAACCTGGTAATCTGAATCCACGGTGGATACTCAGAGAGAGAGCAACCAGTAAAAATTTGACAGGTGGAGAGGGAGAGCACCTGTTGTGAGAGTGAGTATCTCTTGCATCCCCTGTAGGCTACAGAGTGCTTTGCCTGCTCTCTGTCCCTATATGCTCCCCGTGGCTCAGCTGTAGCACTGCTGTGCTGTCACAGAGGCTGTTTCACAGTGCGAGTAAGAGGACTGCCACCCACGTCCTGTCTGCTCTCAGATGAGGGACAAGATCCATCTCATCCCAGTGACAAGCTGGGGCTGGAGCTGGACCAAGCAAGACGTCATGTGACACATGCCTGGTGTCACCTATAATGGCACAGTCATCTTATTAGCACCTCCGACACTTGAATGGCTGAACCAGTCCAGAAAACCCAACAAGTTCTGGACACGTGGGGTGCAAGTGAACTGAAGCTGTGATAATGTTTTAATTTAATACAAGGGAACAAAATCTGACATTATATGAAACACAAGCTAAATAAAACAGTAAATATCCTCATGCAACTTTGGAAAATACTGCATTTTTCTCCATTGTAGACAATGTTTCTGTAATTATTTAAAGGTCCAGTGGGTAAGATTGGGGGCCTCTTTTTTCAGAATAACCCTGAAATTCCAGTTGTGTGTGGCCCTTCTAGTCCATGTTTTAAACACCACCGGCTCCGCTGCGGTCCGTTTCAGAAGCGGACCTCCGCTCGACTCCGCGGGGAAATACAACAGTGTTCTATTTTTGACAGATGCCGCGAGCAGCCCACGTCACTTTACACCGAGCAGCTCAAGCTGGCCGGAAGCCAGACACGGAAACAGCACAGAGAATCCGGTCGAATTTCAAAATAAAACATCCCGTGCAAACTGCCAAAAGATGTAATAGACAAAAGCAAAACAAATGAACTACGTAGCATATTAACACATCTAGAAGCATGTTTGGAAGCACATAAACCAACCAAGATGTGCCTGGTGGAGTTTCAGGGTAAGGCAGACATAGAATATAATATTCATAACTATGTTTCATGCACGTATAATCAGCTGAAAATAAGAATCTTTTTGGTTTTGTTACTTAAAAATTTTCCTTTTATATCTACAGTGAGAGCAGGTCCTCTTCCAAGGAGGCTGCCATGTTTAAACACTGTGTTTCTACAGTAGCCCAGAACAGACAAACTAAATGCTGACTCTAGACAGGTGCCTTTCAAATGTTGTTTCTCCTTCACACTAGGTAGGTGAGGGTGATGTGAGGAGATGCACCACTAGATGCAACTAAATCCAACACACTGGACCTTTAAGTGTCAAACGAATACAATACCCTCATAAAATCCTTGGCCAACATTTTAGAAACGCTAACACTGTTTCTTTATCTTGTGTATGCTAATTGTAAATACTCAGGAGTGACTGTGAAAAACAGCCAGCAGGCTGCTCACAGTAAGATACTCAGTGAACTGACCCAATAGCTTAACTTCTATGTAGTAAAAAAAAAGGCTGTGTAATATGAAGCACTGCAATGAAAAAAATAATGCATATTTAAAGAGGAGTATAAATCAGCTCTGGCTGAATTACTATGACTCCTATATTTCTTTACAACACCAGATTAGTTATCTACAGTGATTCAGATTATCTCTTCCTTCGAGCCTGGTGTGGTTATTAAAAATAAAATGCAGCCCGTTGGAAAATGTGATATTAACATATTATATATATTATATAATGTCATGATCTCAGTGGGAGGTAAATGAACATTATCTACTTTTAATTCAGACTGAGTTGAGCCCTATAGATGGGTACATATGTGTCTTTGATCGGGGCTTTATACAGTACGCATCATCTTGATCTATCACATAATCTATCAGTGTCTTTGCCGTAATTCTCTCCCCCAGCTCTGCCTCAGAAAGACTGAATTAACTGGTCCGATTGAAATGGATGACTTTCATATGTAAGCCACAGGAAGGACTCAACACATTTACCAAGGACACTCTCGCCCTGCCTCCTAACAGGCTGAGTTGTTTTCCAATTTGTAAGTGCCTCTGCCTCGCATCAAACACATATTAATAATGAATTACGGTCATATATCACCAGATGATTTCAAAACACTACTTTAAAGAGGATGGCTGCTTGGATATTATTTCATGGATGCACATGTGTTGGTTGCAGTTTACCAGCTAATTATATATATTATATTACTTATCTATATAAAACATTCATATGATCATTGATTCATCTTCTCATAAGGTTGTAACCCTTGGCATTCAGGCTTCACCTTTCTCCTGTTGTATAAGTACTCACCACTTTCATCAGCATCCCACCAGAACAAATGACTTTTATATATACCAGAAGCCTCGTCAAGCTGACCGCGCTTCTCCTGTTTAGTGACCCTCGAGCTTTACTACGCTGTTAAGGCTTCATCACATAGTTACAAATAACCTATTACTCACCAGTCCCACTGATGCCCTTGACTTTATTGACTTAAGTCCACATGGTGGCTGTTGATACTCTGGAGGTAGACTAGTGTCCGTCTCAGTAATGAGCATGAGAGCTGTAAACTAAGTCAACCATGACTAACATTATTCCAGGTTCAGGGGAATTAAGCTCTCTTTATATGGCCTAGTTTATTTGTTGTAAGCGAGGTTAGGGTTTGCAATAAAGCAGCACCTTACTGAATCTTTTTACTACACTTCTTCTCTGTCTCAGGGTTCATTATTATTCTGATTGATGCTTCACAAAGCCATTCCCTTAATTGTCCAGATAAATTTGGTCGTTGATTTTAGACAGAAGTACACAGCAGCTTCTCGTCTGTAGCCCCAAACATTGATTTTGCCATTTGATATTAAAGTTCATCAGTCTTTTTTTTTAATTTAGCTAACGCTTACTCTACAAGCTGGTTGGGAACCCTGACTCTGACAGCTTGCTAAATGCCATGTTTTAAATGAAGAAAAATGGTCTGACTGGATGATATCATGCTAATAACTGGGGCTAAAACTACAGGTGCCTGGCAAAAAGTCAGGAAGCTCACCGGTTGATAATTCATGCAGAAGTCTTAAATTAAAGTCTTAAAATTAAATAAACAGCCTTGTTGGAGCATGGACCGCACCGCATCACAGCCGTCATGTGGAGGATGGATCAAAAAAAGCATTGCAGCCGCAACGTGACAGAGACGTGCCTGGCGGAGTTTCGGTGTTACACTTTTGCGTCTTGCTTTTTCTTTTTGTTTTAAACCCTTCTCCCTGGTGGTTATCGGGTTTCTGATGGCCCATTACTCCAGAACCTCAATATTATGAAAAATCTTATTGGTCCCATTGGACCAAAATCCCATTTGTCAGATAGCCAAATACGTTTTTCCAAATACAAAAAGGCCACTGCTGTTCTGAAAAATGAGGCACCCTGCCTACCCCCAACTTGTTTAGTGAGTGGCCAATTAGTAAGGCTTTCCATCTTTCATTGGCAACCTGTCTTGGGCATACCCACCTCTCACCCAATGTCAGCTGGGATTGGCTCCAGCCCCCCCGTGGACAATAATAAGTAGTTATAGCTAATGGATGGAATGGATGGATATGCGGCCCAAAATGGTAATAGTCTTGTGCGGTGCCAAATGCCTTGGCTGGCTCCTCTGACTTGACTACATCCCCTAGATGTGACTTTCTATCACCTTTGCGCCTGTGTATGTGGATCACCCTTAACCTCTGCAAAGAAAGCTGTATTTTAGTTACCGTCTTTCTAAAAAAACATAACAACTGCAAAAACACACACTAATGCGCACATATTCTTCCACTTGACACAGCTGAAGCACAGTGGCATGAGTGGGAACACATGAGCTTTAGGGATGTGAAGAAACCAAGAAAGTGTGCAAAGAGAGAGAGAACGGTGCAGGAAAAAAGCAGAGTGGGAGTGAGGGAAGAGAGACTCAACTGTAATGCTATTGAGGAGCAATTTGTGAAGCTTGTGCATATGCATACAGGCCTACAGTCCCCATCTGCCCACATCATCAGCTCACTGCTGGTGACATCAACCAAGACAAAGAGGTCTCGGATGCTCCAGATGTATTATGTGGGTGGCATTATAAAATCTAATCTAAGTCAAAGTCAATTGTATTTGCCTAAAGATACAGGGCAGAGTTGTTGCATGCATTCATGGTATGTGTGCGTGTGTGCATATTGTGTGTATCTATGTCCAATTTCCGGTCCTCCTCTGCATATAAAAATATTAGCCTAAATATTCCCACTCCTTCAAAAATGGGAAAACAATTATTGAGGGTGTAATTAAAGTATTGGCAGGACAAGTGCAACTTTAATTGAATGACAGCTGAATGACAGCGAGGCAGCCTAGTCCCCAGCATCTCCGTTATGGTTTGCATAAAATCTCATCAAATGCCACACGACGACACAATGAGCCTCGCTTAAGACGTTCACAGGATTATTCGCAACCAAAACAGACTGATCTGTCGAGCAAAGTTCATGTGACAAAGCCAGACAGACTCCATTTGTCATAAATGAATTAATTTAGATTCATGACTACCTGGAGGCCTCTACCTTTCCTCTTCTTCTTCATTCAATTAAAGACTGCTTGTAAAAAGCACTTTATTACCTGTCTGGACAGACCAGGCTGTAAAAACCCAGAACACAGCAAACCCTTAGCCTCTAGCTAGAGGTTAGAGTATTGACTCGGCCGCAACCCAGCCAAAGTCGTCTCCCTTTAGACTCCATAAAAAAGCCACTAAAAGCCAGACCTCACGTGACCCGACGCCATCCGTGCGTGTCTTGTCTGCCTATGTATGTCTATGTCTCTTCTGCAAGTGGCACTCACTTTCCCTGGGGTCGAATCCTCACACTGACAAACTTGTACCCTCGGCTGGTGTGATGACTGATCACACAACCCTCTCACAACTGGTGTCAAGAGTATGAATCGCGATTCATCATTCACTCGGATCCTCTTACTGACCCAAGATTAACGAGTCTGTAGTCTCTATTAACCCGGATCCTCACCGTCCTGCACTCGCCTAGCACCGTGCCACATATACAAATTAAAACCATAAATTGCGTCATTCACTACTGTCCTTTTAACCTGTACAATCTCATTACGATTTACACCAGTCCATCTGCCTAAGCAGCTGCCAGAAATGCCGCTGTTATCGTAGACAATCAGCAGTAGTTGCCATCGTTAGCAATAGTTTCAGCAGCCGGAACTTAGATGAGCTGACACAGTAGATCACATAACTTCCTGCTGACTCGAAACCAGATTCAGATCCTCAGATCCGTCCTGCGCGAGTAAATCCGTACACAGCCGGAAGGCCCGTGGATTGCTCGCTGATCAAGCAGATCCAGGTGACCCTGATTTGCTGAGTCGAGCGGATCATTTCCTCCACACACAGCGTGAAACCTTAGCAAAATTTCATACGCACAAACATACTGCCCTCTTCGTAGAATAGCTCTAAAATTAGGATTTATTTAGCCTATTTGTAGCCCAAGACAGTGGGGCTTGTGTTTCACTGGAAGAATTTATATACTTATGGACTTACTGACTCAAAGGACCTGTAAGATCTGGATCTGTTTAGTGAGTGACTCAAGTAAAATGATCAGAGTTTGACATCTCTAGTCAGCGGTGGGTGGGTGTACGGCGGCGAGAGGTTACTTTGGAAGGAAAAATTGTTCTGGTGTTGTCTTTGTTTGTGCAACAGGCTGCCCAACTGTAATTTACACTGTCATGGGGCTGCAGTGGGGGGGGAAACAACTCTGCAACAGGGTGTGTTATATTTGCTCAGTGGCTGCTGCTCTCATCAGGTGAAACAGAGAATCTCATCTCTCCAGCGACCACCTTTCTCCCCAGGTGACCTTTCTCATCAGCCGTTAACGGTAAACCTCTGCTATAGTCGAAGTGATCATGTCCTCTTCGGTGCTGGGGACTGAGCAGAGGCCCCAGGGACGACACTACATTGGCTCAGTGTCAGCAGGAGGAGATTTAAATACCCCTCTGCTTTTAGACTCCAGCTGGACAGACACCACAGAAAATAACTCTCATTAGCATCAGCCAATGTCAATGGAAGGACAAATTAAAGTAATGAAATATATCCTATAACATTTACTTTAGGCTTTAATGCATCCGCTTCCTCTGATTCAAATGTGTTTCTTCCAAAAAACGCATTTAATAATTAATTATCAGATTTAATGTGTGACTGTTCTTGAGTAAGAAGTTTTTAGCTCTTGCCATGAGTGCAGGGTCATCTTGGCCGGGCCTCCAGCCTGCTGTCTATTGCCTGACTGCCCGTTGATGTGTTTGCTTGTATATCTGTCAACAATTTACAGCTGGGTAGTACCCAGCAGACTGAGACATATTGACGATGCCATGCAGCTGCTCACTCGCAGCAGGTTTACAGTCAAGAGCTCATGGGAAATATAGTTTTCCACTAACTACCAGTCCTTGTTGTCTTCACTTCTGCTGGGAGCAGCCTGCAATTTTCCTTCCACATTAACTCAATTACACAGCACCTGAGGACGTTTTAGCCTTGCTCTATACTGTAATAGCTCATCTTAATTCTTACTCACAAGCACATTAATAGTAGCTGTTGTGCAGATGCGAGCTTGACACTCACACAAGCTGCTGCAGTGAGTTCGGGAGTGGCCATAATACCTGCAGCACCGTGCGGGATGTCACTGTATGTCGCGTCAACCAATACGGCGAAGCATCCCATCTGGCTGGCAGGGAAGCAGAGAATAAATGGCAGCCTTGGCTGCTGCCATTAAGTGAGTGACACACAGACACAGCTCTCACACCTACTTGACATTATCACCCTAACATCATGACAAGGATGTCATTTGGCTAACTATTGCAGGCGTAGCTGAGTGGGGGGAAATAACAGAGCTACTGTTAGAGTCCAACCCGGAGAGGAATTAAGAGCTAGGAAGAGTATAAACTGAAGTTATTACTAGAAATCACCTTCACTGTTTCTTCGGCGGAGTCATAATGAGCGACGCGGTATTTCTACTACAAATGTATGATTGTGGAAAGCATGTTGGTGCATTGTTTTCCATGACTATTTACTTGGTGCCCTCTTGAGAGCTACAGCGCACTGTATTCCTGGCCAATGGCATGGGCACACGCAAACTAAGTTGTCACAAGCAATCTTACTGGCATTATGAGTATTATTTATTGTGACTGGAATGAAAAACAAAGAGGCAAAACAAACCTGATCCCTGGTTGATTTATTAACTCTCTTCAAGACGGCTATAACTCTCGTCATGTGTAATGGGGCCAGATGGAGTAGGCGAAGAATAACGGACGCTGTTGAGGCAGCCTCTCAACCCTGTGTCTCTATGAGGTCTGTTAAATTACTAAAAAGGACAAACAGAGCGGTGGTGTGATTTGTATGCAACCTGACCTTTAAGCCAATTGAGGGGCTCTTGAGAACACAAAGGACCAGTCTCCAAACAGAGGTTCCTGTTATATCAGTACCTTTTTTTTTGTCCTGGTTTAGTTCAGTAATTAGGAGTGGATTCAGTTTGGTAAAGAAAGTCCAGAGAACATTTCTAGCTACACTAGCAGCATATCTAGGCATGCATGATTGACATGATGATCACTAATTTGGTTCAGACTGATACAGCTCAACAACTATTCAGTAGATTCATGGAGCCTCCTTCCTTCCTCGTGTCATTCCTTGTTTTCCTCCCTTGTGTGTCTGGTTCTGTAGGTGCAGTCGAATAGTCAAAAAAAATGACCTCCTAAGTCATTTCCTAAACACTTTTCCTTGACCTCGATGGCAAACGTCACAAGGTCAAGGAAAGACGTGACAGAGGAGGACTTAGGAGAAGAAGAAGAAAATGGTCTATGGTAAAACTACAAAGTTCAGAAGATGGACTACAAGTACTTCTCCCCGTGCACTTTTACACTATTTGTGGACACCCGGTGAAAAATATTACTTTATTATCAACATCAGAATTTAAATAAAAAAGGAGTATAGTCCACCTGTCATAGACGTGAAATGACAGTGAGAATGGGCGCTCATCCACCTGTCCACTCATATATAAACATGTTAACAAGTTCTTCTAAAAGACTGATGCTCATTACAGGTCAGGATAACTATTAATATATAAGCTATTTGACTATTAACAACATTTTCACACTTCCAACTCTCCGGTTGGTGTTTGCAATTGAGTCTGCTGCTGTTTTAATTAACACATTCATGTTCTCCTCAGAAGAAACTGTGACTGGTGATGCCTTAACTTTTCATCTCGCATCATTTGTTCAATATTAATTGACAAACACCAGCAAAAATGAAATGACATTTCCTCAGCTGTACTTGGTGCAGATTTTAAAAAATGCTAAACTTCAGGTGAGCATAATTAACATTACTGCTGCTACAAATTAGCTTGCTAGCATTTAGCTAGCTCAAGTACACCCTCCAGAGCTCATAACACGGCCACTGCTTAGTCTTGTTAAAAAAATGTGTTATGATATAATATCATTATACACAGAAATCATATCACATTCACTGTTAAATGGCAAAAAAACTGGCAAAAAGTCAAATCATGCAATCAAGACAAAAAGTAAAATAAATTTTGGATCAAGTGCTTAAGTGCTTCAGGGACATTTTGTGCTTAAACACAGCACTCCTATTTGAAAATCAGTGGCATTCACAAGTTAATGAACTAGTTTTACACAAATCCCTCACAGTTATCTAATGTTGTGCAAAAGTGGCTATACCATTTCAAAACACTAATTGACGCAGAGATAAGGCTCAGTATGTGTGTGTGTGTGTGTGTGTGTGTGTGTGTGTGTGTGTGGGTATGTGTCTATGTCTATTTGTGTAATTGTTAGAACCGTTCTTCGCCTGTGGATGCGCAGTGATTCACCCGGCTGTTCTGGAGGGTTCCTGTGTGGGCTGACAGTCGTGGAGAATGGGACCCGAGACGAGGGAGAATGGGGGAAGACGAAGAGTACAACTCAAAGATTTGTGCTTCCCTTTTAGACCCTTGTACTCGTCTCCAACGACTGGTGAAATGACAAGTGCCACTTCCACAGTGTACCGGGGTGATGTATGGTTGAATGGTTGAGTAGTCATAAACAGATGATGTAATAATATGTAGAGGGGGGGAAGGGTCTGCAGTGTCAGGCCTTACTGCATCTGGCCTGGAGAGATTGTGCAAACCTTGACTCAAAAAGCAGTACCCAAAATAGGATTAGTCCAGAGCACGTAAAAAAAAAAAAAAAAAAATCAAACACAGAGGACTGCCAGCATGCCCTACCTCAAGGCTGTGCTAGTTGGGGGTTGGAAGGCTGAAGGATGGGGAGGGGGGAGAGGAGATCATGCGTATGGCTGGCTGGACGAGTGAACATGGGCATGCAGGCCTGCAGATGCACTGGGCTGTGCACTGGGCATTAGCCTTCTTTTCTCTGCAAAGCCAAAAAGGACTAAGCAGGGCTCACTCATTACTCATACCACAATCTTGGAGCCTATCGGCTATCGTTTGATGACGAGTTAGCCTTTAGGGGCAACGGCAAATGTTTCTGGGCTTCTGGTATAGCCTGGGGACATCCGTAAAATGGATAATGAATATACAGGCCAAGACTTTCTCTGAAGTCTGATTAGCAGTTTAATCATTGACAGTAGAGAGAATGGCTGTCTTATCCATGATGTCACCCACGGGATAATGAAGAGACGTTTTGAAGCTCAGAATGTAACGGCTCTGGCTGCCGCCATCTTGGCAGTCCAGCCTCTTTCGCCTCGCGGGTAATCTAAAAATTGTTGGCCCTGAGGCGGGCTGAATGACGCCTGGGCGCTCAAACATGCCACCTGCAACAGAACCCACCTGTCAATCAAAGCAGCCACACTGTTAATTATGCATAACTTTAAGCCTTAATTAAATTTAAACAGGCAAGTTATGTAGAAATTCAAAACAGGCTGTGAAGTTGGACATTTTAATATGGGGGCTTATGGAGACTGACTCGTTATGTAGCCAGCCTCAAGTGGCCATTTGAGGAACTGCAGTTTTTGGCTTCACTACACAGCGATGGAGGCTGGCGCTTGAACTTGATACGTGAGAATAACAAGAAAGACATTTCTGCTAATCTCTATAAACAGATATCTGCATATGAATGCAGCTAAATTATTGTCAGATGACGGCTGATTCTTCTGTGTTCAGCCTCCCCACACAGACTGTTGCAACCAAAGCTGCTCAAATATAGCTTTCCTTTAGTAGTCAAATACGATTTGGACTACAAAAGGAAACCAGAACACTTCCAGTGCCAAATTTTGGTCCCTTGCCTACAGATTCTGCATTTACATGCATTAAATTTATAGAGATCAATAATACGTGAAAAACGAACCTAAAACAACTGTAATTCTTTGCACTTTGTATCTAACTGTAATGATTGTCGTGTAGGTTATAGTCCGGTAAGAACAAATAGATGACATTTTATTTATACCTTTTCCATTTGGCCAGAGTTCTGACAAATCTTACTTGGCCTTATTATTGTGGCTGGTGGCCCATAATCCTGTCAGAGAACAGCCACATGCGTTTCATGCTCTGTTCAGAACAACTCCATCCAAAATCTATCTAGCTTGAGATGCAAATCAGTCTTGGCATCTGAATCTGTCTTAAAGCGACTACATTGCTTCCTGGCTCACGTTTTATTTTGTCTCTGGGAAACAGTAACCGCTGCCGAACAGGAAAACACATTTGTTGTCCAAAAAAAAAAAAAATGTGTCAAAAATATTTTACAGTATAAGAACGAACAATGCAGAGTGCAACATTTGTGAATGGAAACTATGCAGGTGGTTCAACAAGTCGCTTAATCAGACATGCACGTCTGCATTGCCAAAGCGGAATTCAACAGGTGGAGCATCGGGTGTATAAGCCAGGCCTGATGTTGCAACTTAATGTCCAAGAGGCGCTGCTTCAAGCCACTGAAACTGCACAGCACTGGCTGCATGCAATAGATTTTCCTTCCCCATCGCTGCACGTAGTAATAACCTCGGGTCAGCACTATAAAGCTGATCCTATGCTCCCATATAACCACTCAGACATATTAAAAGAACTTATTCTGAAAACCAATGTGATCTTTTCACCTCAGAGAAGAGTGTACTTTTAACTGTCAGGATAATAATCTTACTTACAGTAAATAAAGGCAGAACACTGCTTTATGGAGCTATATATTTAAACCTCACTTATGGTGAGAAATCCCTGTTTGCTTATAAAAACTGTGATATACGTCCAGAAATTTATGATGTTAAGGACAGGGGACCTTAATTGCAATCACTCTGCGCCTTCACAGGCACCCTCAGTTTTGTCTCCATCATACCTACACTTCCCACACTCCATGTACCTGGGCTTGTGATCGCTCAGTAGATAGTACTCCCAACAGGAGGTATTTTATGGTCCACGTCCAGCCTGTCAAATCTGTCTGGAGCACATTACACAAAGTGCTGCTGCAAACAGTGGGTAATAAACAGAGGCAGACTGTGCAGGGCGTGCTGTGTTTAAAACTAGAAGAAGTAGAAGAAGAAGAGGAGGAAAATGGAGCAGCCAAAAGGACACAAGAGGCATTTTTCGCTGAACTTCCCAAAGCAATTTCCCAGCTCGCTCGGCACACTCGCCTCCTCTTCCCAGCCATACCTCTGCTCCTCTGCTATTCTAATTCTGTCCCAGTCCTGCGAGTTTCAAGATTTCAAAGGTAATCCAAAGTAATACAGACCAGCGGTTTATGAGATGCAAATATGACACAGAATTAAATATTTAATACAAATAGCCTATTACATTATATTAATATTTCAAAGGAGTAAAGGAGAGAGGGTGAACGTGGCTGTGGGATCTGGACTGAGACAGAGGTGTGTGCAAAATATGTCTGCACAGAATGATAATATTCCCACTGCTAGTAAAACAGAGGCCATTATTTCTTCTCCCTGAGACACCAACATGTAATACAACACAGTCTGATGGTATACTACATCACAGTCCTCCACTGTTTACAGTTTCAGTAAAAGCTTATACAGCACAAAACACTATAGGTCCATGTATAGGCTCTTACATGTATATATATATATATATATATATATATATATATATTTATAACCTCATGTTTTATACATGACCCTTCCTTGGTATGTCTTATGTCAATAGAGACTGCATGAACATTCCTTAATGAGGTTTGTCAGGCGCTTTAAGAAGCTGGGAGCCTCATGCCTGTCAATCCGCGGCCATGTCTGATGTGCAGTCATTGTGTGTTTGCCTCAGAGTGAGAGCTTGTTCGGTAGGGGGGGGTGACAGAGTGCAGTCATCATCAAATATTAACTGTAATTTTTCGAGAAACGCGACTTCTTAAACAATCCTAATTATGAACATTGTCCTTTCCAGCATCAGTTTCTCACAGCTGTTCTCGTGCACCCATTTATACCTCCTCTAGCTATACAGACAGAGCCTCTTCTTCCTCTTCTTCTTCTTCTTCTTCTTCTTCCACATTTCTGGCTTTTGCTCTTTTCTCCCACTTTGTCTTCACCTCCTCCCTCTGTTGCTCTGTAATTAGGCGCTGTGTTTTAGAGGGCAATGGACTCGGAGACGAGGGAGGAACAGATTTACCCTGGGGAAAGATGGTGTGAGAGGCAGATACTATGACATCCTATGCATACGTTATCCCTCTGTGATAGCTCGGTTAACAAGCGAGGACCTCCATCGTCTTGATGAGAGAGTGCTGACCGTCACCGGTGGGCAAACCGTCCTTATCAAGTGGATAATCACATATAAGACAAGCTCACAAACACTGCCACCCATGAAGGGAATATCACCATGGATAGGATGCCCTGTAGAATCAGCACGCTGGATGATAGCGTGACAATTACCATATAGTGTTTTGGGGTTTTTTTTTGGCATCCAGGCATCTTGTTTTGATTATGTAATCAACGTGCTTATTTTAGTGGTGAGTGAGCTGAGCTGAATAACAGTGCATTCTGGTAGCTTTCTGTTTGACCTGTCATGTTTGTTTTTCCGGGCTGTGCAGCAGGATCCTGCAGCCTGTACCTAAATATCCCGAGTGTATGAAACACACCACGAGACTGGAAAGTCAAGAATTCTCTGTTTACTTGTGCAAATGTGTGTCTGGGGGCATTTGAGCGTGTGCCAACTCTGTGGGCAAATAGACTCCAAGAGTGAGTGACCAAATATTGAAATATCACCCAATGTGAAGACTATTGGAGTGTATAATTTTTCGCCTTTTATGACTCATTAAGGGTTACAGAGGCCCCTCCCAAGCCTGAGAGCCATAATAACAGAAGAAGGGTCTCAGGGCGGTTAGCGTTAATCAATGAATGTTGCGTACATGAAAAACGATCTGCGGACGTGGAAAAGCACTGCTGTTCATTAGCGTGGGAGTGAGGAGGGAGAATAAGACGGAGAGATTTTCTACAGCATGTCAGATTTGTGGACCAGCGGCACAAAAGGCACATTTCAGCTATGTAGCCCAGACCAATCAGAAATGTACTGCTTGGACGAGCCAGCCCAATCTGGTGTGTCTCAGCTCTACTGAGTCCGGGGCTGAGCTCCCTCTCTCTCTCTCTCTCTCTCTCTCTCTCTCTCTCTCTCTCTCTCTCTCTCTCTCCCTCTCTTTCTCAGCTCACTCCCATGCATGCACAATTGCTTGCATCCAATTCATTGTGCTCTTCCAGCTGCACCAATTCACGCCGCTGCCAAAGCAAACATAGGATGATAAGCCCTGCGACCGGCAAAAAGTTCGATGACTGGTGGGGGGAATCAAAAGGAGCGATGAAAACAGTAATCCGGATCATTTTTGTAGATGGAGTGGGAGGAGAGAGAACATCAACACCAGTCTCCCACCTGTTGGTATCAGTAATTTGATCTTTTTGTGCTCATAAAAGGTACTCAGTTACACCACAAATGTGTTTTTCTTGAGCCAAACGTTCAGCCGGAGAAGCCCCTTCATCTGCCCCCCAGCTCTTCCATTTCCTAATCAGTCATGTGAGTCCATATTTTGCTTTAGCGATGTGTACCTGTGTATTTCTTTTGTCTGTTTTCGGGTTGCCCCCCTACATCATCTGTCCCTCCTGCCTAGGCTCATTACTCCCTGTTCTGCCTGCTCCTCCTCCTGCTCCTCCTCTGCTCCCTTCATCCCATTCTTCTCCACAAGGAGCTCTGGTGGGGACACCGCAAGCACAAAAGATGCCAATTTCAAAATGCCTCATTTGCCCAAATGGCCAGGTACACATAAAGCAGACGTGATTATTGTATAAACGTGTCCATCTCTTTTTAATTGACCGAAATAAAAAAAGATTAAGGTAGTGAATAGAGCAAAACAAGGACATACAGATTGCCGCTGCTGAAAATCTATCTTTCTATTATTGTCACCATAGATCGAGTAAAAGCACAAGTGTGAAAACAGTTTGTGTGAACTCTCCCCACTCACAGAGTCGCACACAATCACGCTGTTGAATCCCGTTCATGACCCATTCCCCCCTCTGTTCAGCTCGGCACAACAATGGCGCTTTCTTCTTATTCATCTACAGTATCTGTGTATTTCCTAACCAGTCCTGATTCAACCGTAAAGTGACAAAAGCTCTAATGGAAGAGAGTAATGCAAGGACACAGAGCGCTCGCTGCCATCCCTGGCATTTTAACCTCACACTGTCACAAGCTACCTCGAGGACAGGGGAGGCAGACCTGGACAGCTGATCCATCAGGTATTGTAGGTACAGTCATGGAACAGTGAGTGGACTTAATCCAGAGAGAGGGCCTACCTGTACAGCTAGCTAGATAAGGCAAATGAAGGAAAAATATCCCCTTGCCCTGCTGGTCACCACTGAAGTGGGGTAATAGGAAGAAGAGACGGAGGGAGGAAGGAGAGAGGAAGTAGGAACAAGGGAAAAACGCTCAGGCAGCCAAGCTGAGGAGATGGCACTCATACAGTCCAATCTGTCAGTCTGACGAGCTTGCCAGATACAGGGTGGCTCACACAGAACCGCGCAGTTTTTTTTTTTTGCTAAATACCAAGAGACAGTGCGTCCACACAAACAAACGCACAGATTAATGCTCGAACACACACACACACACACCAACTTGTGGAACACAGTGTACTCAAGCGAATAGCGTGATACATCTCCAGTTTGAACGTTCACTTTGTAAGAAAATACCTGCGCTTTCCAGGTTTTTAAAGTGTTTGGGAGTGTGTGTGTGTGTGTGGGGGGGGGAGCTAATGTTTGTTACTTGAACTTGTTACCTTTTCTCCTACGCACAAGGGTGAAATCCTCACTCAGACTTTGGGGGGGGGGGGGGGGGGAGTGAGTGTGGATGTGTGTTTGTGGCAAGAGTTAGCAATATGGATGTTGGCAGCTAGCCAAGTTCGACAAACTTTTTTTTTTCTTCCCCTGGGAAAACTCTAAAATAATGAACTTCAATACGACGCACTGCCAACAATCTTGTTATGCAAGTGTTGTTTGAATAATACAATGACTTGGTGCTCACCTCAAACCTGCAACTCATCAGTCTGCTTACTGTCTCGACTGTGTTGTCTTTTTACTGGAAAGTGTATGCGTGTACACACAAATGCTGTTTGTTTCATTTGTGGTACGTCACTATGCTTAGAACAATGAACGCTGCCTCTGTCTGACATCTGTCCCCCAGTCCCCTGTGCATGTTTATGCACCTGTCCTAACACAGGTGTGCAAAGATTTTTTTTTTTCACGAATAACATGAACAAAAAAAATGGTTGTTTTCATGCTTTCTTGCAAAGGACCAACACCACTCTCTCTGTGTTAACTGGCTTAGCATAGCTTAGCATAATGACTGAAAACAGGGGGATGTTATGCTAAGCTAAGCTAGCTTCAAGTTATCTTTATTATCCCCAACGTGCAATTCATGGTGCAGCAGAACAACACAACCATAAATAACAAACAAAAAATACATGTTGCAAAACAATTTCACATGGAGCTGTTAAACAGCAGGAACAAATGAGTTTATATATATATATGTTCTGCATTTTGGTAGACATATCTGCGACCTGACTAACTATCTGATATGAAAGTGATATATGTATCTTCTCTTTCTCTTCTCTTAACAAGAAAATGAAATAGAGTGAGTGAAACGCCGTCATAAGAGAGGGGGAGATGTGATGATTTTATTAATGCTGCATATTTTCAGACAGTATCTCTTGGCAGACATTCAGAGGGTTGCATTAGGTTGTGCACATTTGTGGTTGGATTGTCGGGTTTTGGGAAAATTAGCTCCTTCTAATCAAAGCTAGAAAGTTTTGGGGCAAGGAGGTGTCAAACTGTCAAACTATTGCTTTAATGACTTGGGACGGTTTCCTCTAAATTCCTCTAAATCCTCTGCACTAAGGGTCGGGACACGATTATGGATGGATGATGGTTAAGAAAATATAATATATCAACAACATCGCTCCCTGGTTTGCTGCTCGCCACACCCCTGTCTCTCCCCCTTAGTTAACAGCCTGTCTCTGTTCAATCAGCTGTCCAATATAATAACACAAAATGAAGGGTCATTTGTACAGTAGCATATACTGCAGATCAGCTTGGCACAGTCTGTTTAAGATGAGTTAAATTACAGTCTATCGCTGGCAAAAGGCTTTGAATCCATTATTACAGAAGCTATTACTCTTCATCTGTTTAAAATCACGGCGTGGAAAGATTAATTACTCTCTGGAATGGTAATGATGTCTGTCAACAGGATAATTTGCCAGGAATTCTCTGGGAGTCTTAAACTGAATGCGATTGTGTGACCACCAGAGGTTTAATATGAGGATTAGTGGTGGTGATGACAGAGTGGGGGAAATTTCCCTAAAAAGTAAAATAAAATTACACCAATGGAGCGTGAATACATTAAGACTGATCTGATACAACATTAAGAGCTGGGAGTGACCCCGGGGGGCCACACACCGGGTGAACTATTGACCTCCTGCAAACAAAGTCATCATACGTTATCAAGACTCCACACACCATTGCTCCGGAGAGATAATGTCACGGAGCACCCGAGCCACCTCAGATCTTTCACATCAGCACCTTGGTGCTCCAAAACACTATGGCAACTGCTCACACACGTAATCTCTCCTGGGTGTGAGATGCAAACAGGGCTAATATGTTTGAAGAGACAGCAGTGATCACATTTCCAAGTGACTCCTTGCATCCTGCTAGGATAACCGAATAAAGAATGTTCTCAGCAAACCACAATCCCGCTTTCAAAACACTTGATCCTAAGATGACAAGCACTGGGCTATCCATTATGCAATAGTCTCCCTTTCTTCATCGCTAATCAAAAGTAGAGCAAGCACTCTGGATGGGATTAACGGTTTCTTTCTCTCGTCGGCTCGCACGCAGAACATAGAGGACGGTTGTAGGATGTACCTGCAGAGCTATTGCCTCTAATCTTCAAAACACATGCTCTTTAACAGAGTGCGGCATGGCACCTACTGAAAGTGGGAGCTGCAACGACACATCAGAGGTCATCGAGTGGTGAGAGGGAAAGAAGAAAAGCAACAGAGATGCGAATGAGCGACTCCAAAGAGAACATGGATCAGCACGACGGGACTGAGCGGTTACGCAACGGCGCACATGTAAACATTCACATGCAGCACCGTCATAAACGTCACACATGGAAGTGCCGCTGCCTCCAACGTGTACAAAGTTGCACGTTCATTAAGCCGCTCCTGTCGTGAATACAGGATTGAGGAGAATATTAAGTGTAAGACGAGTGTTGTGAAGCCACATTACAAGCTCTTTTCATCTCTCTCGCTTCCTTTCTTCATCCCTCCCCCATCAAATCCCCCATCCCAGACTAAACCAATCCGCTGTCACCAACCCTTCATTCTTTACTATGTAGGCCTCCCATCCCCACTGTTTTCCCCTTGAAACGCACACACATAGACATGTACACGCAGGGCCTCCTCTCCTCTGTGTGACCTTGACTGGCTAGCACTCCAGGGCTTGTTCTTTGCTTTCTCTCCCTCTCTCTCTCTGTCTCTCATGCCTCTCTCCATCTTTTCACTCTATTGTCTGCCTCTGTACCTCTTGCTTTCTATCACTCTTCTCTCGGTCCGGTTGATGTTAACCAGCGCCGTCCTTTTTTTTCTTTTTTTCCCCTTCTCCTCTACCTCTACCAAGGCACAGAGGAGAAAAGGGACAGAAGATGGCAGAGAAAGGAGAAGTGAAAGACTTCCTTCTCCTCCTCCGCAAGCTAGTCAGCTGAGAGAGAGTCGACCGTGAGAATAACTCCGGCTCTATGGAGCTGTATCAACAAGTCTGGTACAAGGGTCCTGCTTTATTTCTGATTCTGTGTAATATTAGAATACACGACTTACGTTATTAAATTAATATGAGGTCAAATAAATGTAAGATCTACAGCATTACCTTGCATTACATGAGACTAACTTTGCATTATGTAAGAGGGATGTGTCGACTAGGCTGCAGGTTCATCAATAAAATCTAATTTTCCATTCTTTACAAATGCAATTTTATTCCTTTGCAGCTCCTTAATGATTCAAAGTGTGATTAGACTTTGCTCTAATCAGCTGATATGGCTTCCTGTTCCATCGAGGAGAAGGATGATGAGCTCTCTCAGTGGAAAAGTGAAACAGCAGGTCCAAATCCGCGTTTCATTGCAGGTGTTCCTACAAAAGCGTCTAATTGCCTGCGTCGCTGCATTGTAGCCTGTTCCTCTGACTCCGGTGATCCTTCAGATTTTCCCAATGGCTTAGCTCACAACATCCATCTGTATAATAAATTGGAAGCTGTTAACCATTTGACTATCCATTCAAAGCTAAATAAACTTAAGCTCAAGTGACGGCACAATCCATTAAATGTCAAATAGGCTGATTAAGCCATCTCTACAATTATGTTATTCCTGTGCCAATTTATGTGGCGTACATGTCTAAAGGTCTGCACTGCGATGGTGTTCGATGCTCACACACTCAATCTACTGCATTTAATTTAGCCTTGGCTGCAAAATAATGGCTCTTTCATTTACTCTACATCTGATATCTAAACAGCAAGCTGACAGGACAACAGAACAGCTCGCGGCATCTTTATTCTTTAAACAATATTAAGGGGGGGAAAGAGAGGGCATCATGAATATCTCCAGTAATCTTCCTTTTTAAGTTTGATCACAGACTTGTTGAACGCAGCTGCTGAGCCCTTAGCGATACCTTTTTCTCCCAGCATTCAGCTTTTTTTTTTTTTTTTTTTTTTTAATTCATCTTGCTCTAAGAGGCATGGACATTACAAGACTGCCACAGCAATCCCCCCCAAATAATTTCCCATCCCACATTAGTAAAACAGCCATGAAGTAAAAGGACATCATCAATTTCTACAGGGCAATAATAAGAGGTTAGGAACTCAGTCTTCTGCTGACACTTAACACTTCACACCATGTTAAAGACTGGCCACAAATTCTCTCCGTTTTCCACTTCATTTCCTTAGCAGTTAAAATCCTTTGATGCATACAAAGAATTGTGATACACCGCCAAACTGGTATACCAAGAACTGTCTAAACCCCGGGCATAATGAAGGCCTTTTCATTCAGAGATAAGTACAGTAAATCACACCTATACAAAGGCTTTAAGCACAACTTTGAAAATGTATAGGGCTGTTGCCTGTAGCTTCAAAGGTAGTAACAAAATCCATTTGTATTGTTTTATCCTGCGGAAGGGTTTTTTGTGCTTCGTCAGCATGCTAATATAATCCCACTGTCAATACTAATATGCTAATGGCTAGCAGTTATAATGTTTACCGTCTTAGTTAATTTGCTTATCAGCCATAAACACAACAGGCAGCTGAGGCTGGTGCAGACCAGCAAACCTTCAACCTGCAAATGCTACATTGAAACACTATGAGATCATCAAAATGATTACAGTTCATCCTCTGGGGACCATAAATCTCTGTACAAACCTCCATGGCAATCGATACAGCAGTTATTGAGATCATTCAGTCTGAACCAAGCGTTAACCTCCGAGGCTCTGAGGTGAAGCCAATGTGGAAGTGCTAAAAACTGCATTTCCTCGGATGGCCACTTGAGGCTGGCTACAGAATGAGTCGATCTCCATAAGTCCCCATGATAAAATGTCCAACTTCATAGCAGAAATTAACATGTTTGCAGCTTAGTACAAAAAACAGTTTTGATCTCTTTAGCTATTTTTTCTGTTCATGACAACTGTGCCATGTCTGAATTTCTATATAACTCAACTGTTCAAATTATATTAAGGTTTAAAGTTATGCATAATTAACACCATGGCCGCTTCAATTGACAGTTGGGTGCCGTTATAGATGGCTTATTAGAGCACCCAGGCGTTTCAGGTCCGCAGATGATCCATGTCTTTGCCGATATGTTTATTAGCCGGGGGGCAGAAGAGGCAGGACTATCAACATGGTGGCAACCAGAGCCACATATTTTAAACTTCAACTTCATGATGTCATGATGTCAGGTTTCTTCAAAAACCTGTGGGTGACATCATGCATACCCTGTCTATTCTTTATACTGTCAGTGTTCTGGACCAAAGTGGTAAACTGACCGATATTGCCATCTCTAGGGCCACACCTCTAGCATGGTTAAAAAGAGCAATTGTCTTTCAGCGGTCCAGAATTAGGTCAGTCAGTCTAAGAACAGAGGAAAGAGTCTATAAATAACTTTCTTAAAGTTTATATTTTTTAACATTCATGGTATTCCACCTCTTTTAATCACATCAACCCTTTTTAGGTTGCAGACCCATCTGCAAAGATGCCAAAACAAGCTCTCTCGCAGGTGCTGCATGCCAAGCTTAAGTCATTAAGATTGGTAGCCCTGAGTTTTAGACTACAGTCCAAGTTCAAGGCCAGCACCCAATCTAAATCAACAGTAAACCCGACGGTATTACTATATATCATATTCAAGTGGTAGATAAGGTTGGGTGCCAGACAGAGTACAGGACCACACATCAAATAAATTTAGGGCAAATTGTCCCTGATGCACAAACTCTGTCTCCAGACTTAGCACCACAAAAAGAGGGAGATAACAAAATGTCGACATCCAGGGGAGGATAATGCCCTATGCTGCTCTGCAAACAAGTGAAGCTCTGCACTGATTTCTTCATTATTTTTAGACATATTCATGTAAACTGTATCGAGTACAGTCCTGCACTGGACTGAACTGGACTGAACTGGACTATGCAATAACATATTCTCCTGAGGTGACATTGCTCCATGCAGAGAGGGCCATAATGCTGTATTGCTGATCCACCTCCTGTCGTCAGATATACAGATCAGGGTGATGACATGCATAATACATGAAGTCAGTCAGCCACAGGTTCCCCCTCTCAGAACATGTCTCCCTAAATCTAACATGTACCTGAACCATCCTCCCTCGGTGCGAACCGATCAATAAAGGCATCAGCTCCTGTCCGACAAATCTATTACAGTCAGTTCATCAAAACATTCGTGAAAGCTGGAAAGCTCTTCGTTTACTGGTCTCCTGCTGTTTGACAAGCTGGAACCTGCACTGTGTTTCACATGACGACAGAAAGAAATGGCAACAGAAGTGAATTTGCCTATTTTGTGCAGCACAGACATTTCACAAGTAGGGATGTTCTCCTACTTGTGTATGGGGTGATGATGCCGCCAGCCTGACAGATTTTTCACACTTGCCGCTGATGGTTAAAAGGGAGAAACACACACTAACTATCATGTAAAAAGCCACATGTAAAACCCCAATCTACTGATAAAAAACGATGTTACTTCAGGCTTCTTGTAATTAATTAAAATTTGGTCACTTAGCATGATTATAATTAATTAAGACACAGCATTGATGTAAGAAAATCTTTCCTTAAAGTGACTTGAAGATTGTAATCTAGATATAAATGATGAAACAATCATTTTTTTAAAAGTAAAATATTTGCTGGTTTAAGTTTTGGTGTTGGTTTTCATTACCTGATATGAAAGTAGACTTTTGGGCTATCAATCAGTTGACTGAGAAAATAGTTGGCAGACTAACTGTTAATGAAAATAATCACAAGTTCTAGCCATGAATGTGAAGTGAAGCCTGAAAACTGCAGTTCTTCAAACGTCCACTTGAGGCTGGCTACACAAAGAGGTGGTTTTGGTCTCTATAGCTAATTTCACCGTTCATGACAACTGTACTGAACTGTACTTTGGTTAAAGCTTCAAGTTATGCATAATTAACAGCGTGATTGCTTTGATTGACAGTTGGGTGGTGTTACAGATGGCTTGCTTGAGCACCCAGGCGTCATTCAGCCCGCATCAGCTCCACCAATGACCCATGTCTTTCTTTTAGATTAGCCGGGAGGCAGCAGAAGCTGGAAAACCAACATGGCGGCAGCCAGAGTCACAGATTTTGAGCTTCATAACGGGTTTTCAGAAACCTACAGGCAAAGTCATCCATACACCGTGCATTCTTCATACTGTCAGCGGTTCCAGCCTACCTAAACTTAACCTTAACTTAACACACCCAATAACATCAACATCTTAGAAGATGTTTACTGTGTAACTAGTCTTGTTTCTCTCTATGCCTTAAAGCGTTTAACCTCAACAAGTACATTTCTTTTGTTGTCAAAAGCAACGGTAAAGTGGTGAATGCCACACCCATCACAAACAACAAGCTTGTTTTGGTCATTTAGCTTTTGTGACAGGTTTGTTCAAAATCAAGAATTTCATTAGACTTTAAATGATTAAATATTCAAAAGATAGCATTTTCTCCATGGTGTGGAAAAGTTGGCTGTTTGTGGGATGGTCAGGACGCTTTGAACATCTCAAAAGTTGTCCGTTAATGGCCTACAATCAAACCCCGCAGGAGCTAACACTGCTGCATTTTGAACATCAGTAAGTAGTCTAAATAGTTGTTGAATGTTTTCCAGCGGGTATAAATAACGAACCATTTAGCCGTCAGACTGAAGAGACAATAATAGGGTGCCACTTATCCCCAGCATCCCCCCTTTTCTACATTCTACATTTTACTTTTTTCTTAAGTTCAGTATTGATTGAAGCCCACATCTAATCTTATTGCAACAGTTTATTTGACAGTAGCCGGCAGTTTGTGTGATTTTCAGGCTCACATATGATCAACACGTTTGTCCTCAGCCCCCCTTTAATCCTCCGAGGCCATAATCAATACGTCCCTGGTAGATCTTTCTCCCTCTCCCTGCCACTCCACCTTGAGACGCGGTGTGAATTTAAAGGCCACAGCAGTGCAGCAAGGGAAACACCCGTCGGAAAGGAACACCCACTCACATAAATCAATTAAAGGCGTGTCAATCAAGTATTGAGCTCCTTACCTAAAAGAGTAGCCCCAACACATTAGCAGTCAGCCTACCCATATCTTTACTACTTTACCTGCAGTCCATCAATCCCTGCAAACAACCATTTGTCCTAGCTAAGTCAAACAACTGGTCAAACACTCATACTAATGCTCACAACTGATTCTCCTTCCAGCACCTACAACTAACCAACACGACCTCCTGGATCACACTGTACAATCGATTATGCTCCAAACATTTCTCTTTGCATCCCTCTTTGACCTTCAACGAGACTAGCCATGCTAGCAGGTCTGTGAGGATGTGCTTAGGCACAAAGGTGCTTGAGAACAAAAGCAAAGTGCGTTTTTTTTACTTCTGTATTTTTACACGCTAGGATTTAGTGGCATCTAGCGTTGAAGCTGTGGGTCACAACCAGCTCCACTTGCCCTCCCTTCGGCAGGGTGAAGCTACGGAAATGTACTAAACCTTCGAAAATAGGAGCTAGAAACTATGGTGGGCTGCGAAACGCACAAAAAAGTCAGTGTAGGGTTAGTTTGTCTATTCTGGGCTACTGTAGAGATGTGGCAGTGCAACAAGCTTTTAACTTTTAAGCCAATGTGGAAGTGCCATGAACCGCAGTTCCCTGAACACGTCAAACTCTATATGCCCCCACGTTAAAATCTTTGTTTACAGACTGGCACAAAAACAGCTTTGCCGATTTCTCTGTTCACAACAACTACTATTGCAATTACCAAGCTAGGGAATTGCTATCTAGCTACAACTGGCAACTGTTAAAAGCCGGGTTACCATGCCAACCGACAAGGTTTAGGTCATCTGTAGCCACAGTAGAGCTAATGTTGGGTTACAGCCGTCCATTGGGGGACTTTAAAGCCTTCCTAGTCCCTTAATGTTCATAGTGGGACACTATCACTTATGTGGAGGTCAGTTTAAGTGACCATACTGAGCTTTTTTACTTCACAGGTCAAAAAGGCATTTAAATAACTTTCCTGTGCGTAAAAATAGCGTGATACTGTATGTTAATTTCGTTTTTTTCCCCCGCTCTGTCAGACCACCGTCCTCTCCCTCTCCTTCCCACGGATGCTGCTGCTGCTGCCGCTGAGTCTCGCACACATCCCCGTATAGTATACACTGTTGTTGTCCGTGTGTGTGTGTGTGTGTGTGTGTGTGTGTGTGTGTGTGTGTGTGTGTGTGGTGAGATCCCATTATCTCACATCACGGGGAAATGAACAAAAATGGCTCCTCCCACTCTGCCTTTTGCTCTTTTTTACACCCTCCCTTCCCTCACTCCCTACCTCCCTCCCTCCCTCCCTCCCTCCCTCCTTACCTCCTCCCTCATCTCCTCCCCTCCTCTGGTAGCAGCAGGTGTTATTCTCGTGTAACCTGAAGATTTAGGCGGTAATTAGCATTACCTCTTATTATTGTTATTTACGCTTCATGGTGACAGCGGGGGACACGGAGTCGGGAAGTGTTTCTGTGCACGCGATGAGAAAGAAGAAATCACGCCTCAAAAACACGTGGGAGAGATTACTCAAATATGCCTCCTTTGTACCCTCTTTACCCCTCTCGCTGCTGCACGGTTATCTCCCCCCACCCCCGTTAAGCAATCAGCTGCAGCCCATTCCCTTAGTATTTTTTTCTTGCAGGACGTCTGAAGCTGTAGGGCACCATAAATAACCTATATACACTTGGGCTTCATTGTAGCTAAAGGCTTTGACCTTGTGTTATGTTGCCCCTTAAGTGGGTATATTACAAATAGGCAAAAAAAAAAAAAAAAACATTTAACATGCCGTATGATAAAGTGTCCACAACAGGTTCACAAATCATCGCTCTCAACGGTGAAATAAAAGCAGGATGGAGCTAATGATAAGCATCCTCCTAGAAGGCAATTAACTGCATAGATATTACATAATGACAGCCCACACTTTTCACTAACATCACCGGTGCAATAAGCCTGTTTAAAAACGAAACACACATGCATTAACGTAGGAGCTGTGTGACAGTACATCCCCACCTTTTCATGTCAGGCAGTCACCTCAGAAAAAAAATTAAGAGAGAGAGAGAGAGAGGCAGCAATGAAACACCTTGAAACTGTCAGGATGCTCAGAGTGCCACAATTCTTGACAGGATCTTACCTTTGCTATTGTCCTCTTCCCTGTTCAGATACATGGCTGTTACTTCACTCCGAGGCAAATACGATGGCGTTGTCTCAATTATGTGTTGGTACTCCTCTTGGCGTGTATCGTGTGAACTCCGCTGATGATGATGATGATGGTGTGGTTTGTAGTAGTAGCTGTTTATTGTTTTGTTGCTCCTCAACAGCCTCTCCTCTCCTCCTAGTGGATAGGTAGGCTAACCAGTTTGAGACTCTCTCTCTCTCTCTCTCTCTCACACACACACACACACACACACACACACACACACAAACACACACACTATCTCCCTCCCTCTCCTCTCTCTCTTCTCTCCCTCTCTCCTCTCTCTCTCTCTCTCTCTCTCTAATAACCACCGGTTCACTGTGGCTCAGAGGACAGAATGGGAAAAAGTGACTCTTTTTTTGCAGCTGTTTGCTCTCCGGCCACGTGTGTTTCCTCATTCTGTTTGTGCATTAATCTCACGTCAGTTACAGAGAAAAAAATATATATTGCTTTGCGTGTAATGGGAATCTCATTAGTAGTGGTAGAAGTATACAGATGTGTTAATGAAGTACCAACATACTCAATTACAAGCAAAAAGAGTGTTATACTATTATATATATATAGTCCATTTCTATTTATTTATATCCAACATCCCAAGATAGTCATTATATAATATAAAAACAAATTATTATTACGGGTTCATTAATGGTTACATTTAGCATTTTAATGTTGCACCTGATCAATGTGGAGCTAATTTTAGCTGCTGGTTGGGTTTAATCCATAAATATAGATATACTGTATGATACTTTATGAGATGATTGTTTGTTTGTTTGTTTTATAAATAATGCTGAGACAATTAGGTCCAGCCAACCATGTGAGGATCTGTAGCTGCTTTTATTCATAAGATAAGATATAATGATATATATAAAAAAGTCATGCTGGTGTTAAAGACTCTGACAGGAATGAAGGACCTGGGGTGGCGCTCCTTCTTACATGGTTAAATGGTGGGAGTAACAGTCTGTTGCTGAAAGAGCTGTATGTATGTGTGTGTGTGTGTATATGTGTGAGTGTGTTGTGTGTGTGTGTGTATATATATCTGATACGCTGCAAAAAAAAAAATATATATATATATATATATATATATACACACATAAATCGAGTACGATAATCGTAGCAGTAATAAATATATGTGGTAAAAATGTAAATAGTTTAAGTATAAATCTATAAATTGTACTTATGTATAACACCCGATTGTGTTTTTAGCTACCTTCCACCTCTTAACACAGTGATAAATCGGTCATTAAAGCAACAACATCCTCTGGTTTGTAGAATCTTGTGAATATTCTGTGTTTCTGTGTCATTAAACACTCGTATAAGTAGAGAGGAAGAGATGAACCCATCTGGCCGTGTCACTTCAACCATGTCCCACCTGCTGCATATCCATATCCTCGCCCTTCTTTTATGCAAACGGCGGTCAGATGGTCTCATCTTCAAAGACACTGCCCTGCATGAGTTTATTGACCACATTATTAGGCACAGGCCAGAGATTAAGAGCTCTCAAGAGGAGTAATTGGGTGGCAGTTTTTTTGATACAAGGTGATGTGGCTGCTATGCAAATGTTGTTTAAATTAGATGCAGAAATGAAGATTGTTTTACCACTCAGTATTCGGGCTGGCCTACATCACACACAGGCAGCACTGTAAAGTGGAGGAAGGAGCCACTTGTCTGTGACCTTGACTTAAGCTAGTCCTAGAAAAAAAAATCCAGTCAGAAGCCAATTTAAAACAATTTCTTCAATTATTTTTCCTTCTTGTACTCGGAGCGAGTTTCCAATTTGTGATGGAACTTCTGGTTACATGAAGCGGGTAGACTGAGGCATGGGACATTACAAAATAAATGGGATAAGACATGACAGTTATTAAGACTGCAGCACAAAGCTAGTTCTTTTTTTTTTTTCGTCGAACTGGTCGTGTAATTAATCTTTTTATATTAGAATGAAAATCCTTACAGTGCACACCCTTCAACCAATAACCTCTGACCTGAAATCTTTACAATGCACCGTGTTTTTATTGTACACGGCGGCTCTTAGTGTGCCAGGGTAATAAATATGCAGCTTCATGATACAAGCCTGCAAAATAGAAAGCTAATATTGCTTTCAATCATGTGGCTCTCTGATATCACAGATTACAATTCAATAGGATGTGAATAGAGCTGTACTGTGGATGCAAATGCAGTGAGCATTTGCAATACAGCAATACAGCTAACAGTTTGCCTGAGTTTTGTCAATAGAGCTGGGAAGGTCATTTGCTCAAAGTATCCTGCAGTGATTTCCATTTGATTATATTTTGTTTTGCACTGCGCTCCGTGCTATTTGTTCACTATTGAGAATCTTTTGCCATTTGTTAGGAGAATTCTCTGCAGACTAATTTGACCACAGTCTATTCCCAGATTTTCTCCTCCTGTGCTCCCAGCATCATTGTGCCTGTCACTGATGCATCTGTCTCCACTGGTATCTATAAATACCCCCTTCTCTCCCCTTCAAAAACCTGATTCCCATTGATTTAGTGACCTATATACACATCAACACCATCCCCTCCCTTCCTCTGGCTCTTTGCTCCTTCTATCGATGGTCCTTTACTGTCTCCACCTCTTGGTTTCTCCTTCCCTCCATCCTTTAAGCTCAGTTTAAAGTACCATTTTTCTCCTCGGCTTGCTAGAAAGCATGAAAAACTAAGAATAGTTCAACGGTGGAAGCTTAAGTCGTGACACATGAAAGGGATCCGAATGAGCGTAAGAACAGTGGCTGGTGTTCATTTCTATATTTCAAAGTCTTGTCATTGTGGTAAACTGAGCCGTTGGCTAATCTCTCATGTGTATGTGTAAACACTGGAGTAGATCGTCTGATGAAAGGAATCTCTCAAAGAGGCACAAAATTCAATATAGGAAATCTGACTCTGACTGGTTGAAATAAGACCTGGATACAAAGACACAGGCGTATAGAAAGACAGCAGTGTCTGTGTGTGTGTGTGTGTGTGTGTGTGCAGGGTTATATGAAGGTGCTGTGATGTAATTATGATGCTAAATAGCACCCTGGAAACTAATGCTATAAACAGTAATGTTGAATACATAGCAAACAGCGGGGGATTAATAATGAATAAACCCTCCTGTCATAACATCAGTTGTGCTGAAACGTGCAGGAATCACAAGAGATTTATAAAACTCCAACATTCTGTGAAATCCCCCATTTCCATTTGCTTGTCGTGCAACTTACACACACATAGAAACACCATATTTATCAAGTGAAACCGCTCGGATCACAGGCACATCTGTGCACAAGCAGCATCACAGCTGCAAGAGATAGAGACTTGCACGGCTGACAGCAAGATAGCTCGACAGAGAGTGAGATCGGAGCTCGTGATACACCGCTACCCAAGCTTATTCGTACACCTGTAGTGTGTAGCATGGCTCACACACTCTTTCCCCACTCCCACCAAAGCAAAGGCAAAGGCAAAGGCAAAAAAAAAAAAAAAAGGACTGGGCTGCTCTCCCGCGACCCCACACTGACACCTGGTGGCTCCACAAGGGAGCAGATCATCACTTCAACAGTAGTCTCAGCTGTTCTCGTTGCCCCTCGAGGACCCACAGTGATCATCCTGGCACTCTTCAAAACATCTACCCTGTTGTTTTTACCGCACTACAGAAACAGAAAAAAACGGCAGCGTTGCTTCTTTTCTGTCAGATGACTGCAGGACCTTGAAAGCGAATGTAGTGATGAGACAACAAAAACAGACATCAGTACAGACAACTACATCAGGCAGATTTGAGGACAGTCAGTTTATTGAACAGCAAATTGTGACAGGGAACACAATATTTTATTTATTTATTTTTTTATGTTATTTTTTCCATTGCATTGTCAACGATGTGTAGGACAGCTGTGTCATTCACCACACGTATTCATAAACACCCTCTTTGTCATAGAGAGAGATAGATTTGTAGATGGACAGTGAGGTGTGTGTGTGTTGGGGGTGGGGGTGGGGGGGGGTCCTTGTTTTAAAGTGCTGTAATGCACAATCCTCTTGGAGGAAGACAACAGAGGCTGTGAACCTGGAAGGCCTCCAAGGTCCCTGGTTGCATCGTACACGGTGTGATTTTGTAATTGAAAGGTGGTGTTGTGTCTTTTCTGTGTGTGTGTGTGGTTTCTACTTATTGCATATTACAGTAGTGAGCTGGTTCATGAATTTTTTTTTTTTCAGTCAATGTGTAAAGCACAAATCTTTAGATTAAAATGTAATAAACTCTTCACTATAATTATAATACATCTCATAATATCTAAGTTACATTCTTATATCTGATTTCATTTAGAATATGTAGGCGATATACATTTTGTGGATAACTGCTGATGGCTAACAAACATAGTGGACACCACTTATCCTGTCGTCTCAGCCCTATGGATCAAGTTTTTACAGACGTAGATAAACTTTCTCGCAAGGCTTAAAAGTTAACCTCGATCAGCATCTCCACTGAAATAAATCTTTAATCCATGTCTGCAAAAGCAGCACGTCGCTGTGAAAAGGACTAATCAAAGTGGGGCGTGTGGTCTCTTGTGCCTAATAATCCTTTGTGCTTTCTTTGATTGTATACACTAAGTCATACATTTGGTGTTTTAGAGCTCCTCTGCGTTAACCTGCGCTTCCCCCCCTCTGGCTGTGGATGCTGGGGGAGAGGAGGTGCTGGAGGAGTGTGACATATAGAAGGAGAAAAGGGGGGAGAGAGAGAGAGCATAGGTCTGACAATCAAAGAGAAAAATACCGCAGTGTCACGCTAACAACTACACATCAACTACAGCACTACACGGTCAGACACGCACGCACGCGCACACACACGTAACCAAAATGCACAACGTCAGTGAGGATTCACAGCTGAGTAAAACGAAATGACTGCACGACATTTTCAAGATTCAACCAAAAAAACACGAGACAATAAAATCTGAGAACAGACGAGGGAGGATTCAAAAATCATAACAATAATCTCAACGACACAAAAATAGGCATATATATATATACTGTATATATGAGATGAACTGGCAATAGGAATGTTGAAAAAACTACAACAGGAATTCATAAAGACGAGCTCACACGAGTAGACAGATCTTTTTTTTTTTCTGTCATCTGCTGCCATCGTGGCTGGAGGTGCCAGTTGTGTTGCTCCTCCCTGGCCTATGGCTTTCAGTTAAGACAACGCTGAGATTTGCTAGCATGTGTTTCAGTCGATACAGCATTGGTCGTATATTTATGTGTGTGTGTGCCACTGTTGTCATCATGTAGCAATCTCATAAAAGAAGCACCATTCGAGAAGACAGTTTACAGTCTAACGTCAGCACATCCCTGTTGGCTGTGTCCAGGATTTTATTTCCAGAACAGTTTAAGTAGTGCCGCTCACACCTAACTACGTTTTTGTCATCATCATATGATGCTTCATTTGGTCCTAGGTGATAAAACTGTCGGAAACAGGACAACAGGCCAACTTAACCAATAGCTCGGGAGAAATGGCACCTCCAAATAAACAGTCTAGATCTACGCTAGTGTTCCCCTTTGCATACAGTAAAAAATAACCCTCATCAATATGCTGCATTTAAGTTCATACGACGCTTGCTGCATTAAAACAGATTCCTTCATTTGATATGTCCACATCATCGTAACACAAAATCACCACAATATGGATTGGAGGGGGGTCGGTGGGGGGAGCTGGAGAGGTAGGTGTGCAAATAAGCCATCATGTACAAAACAAACAATAAAATCCTAAAACATAAAGTTCATATCATCTGCATATGTACAATATAGTTAAGGTGGACACTTTGACACAGAAATAAAACATCACATACAAATATATAGTGCTATGCTGCCTATAGAAAGGAATATTGATAAATAGATCTCACTCCCAAAAACGCCTCGCGAGTCTGCGGTGCAACGGTACAACTGACGAGCTGCTCGGACAGCGGGGAGCGAGGAAGGAATGTGACTGGAGAATACACATCAATGTCACCTTGATCTCCAGGCGTGATAAACCAATGGCAGGGCTTCAGTGTTGTGATGCATAAACGACATGGGCTGCTCTCCCCCCATCCCGAGCAGCTTAAAGCAAACAAAACCTCTAAAGCAAACAGGCAGAGATGTTTGGTAAAACTCATAGAACACTGAAACCGCATTGGTTGAGAAATGTTTTTCATTAGCTCTTTGGGTCCTGCCGCTGGATTCAAAGAATCTAAATCAAGTGTGAGCTCATGTGTAAACAATAATAATCATGTCTGGATCTAAAGGGGGATTTAAACTACTCTTACTTCAGTCTTACTGCCTCCACAATGGATGACTGTACCAGTGAGATCCTGGTATGTGATGTCTGACCATTTGTCAGCATAATTACTGAATGTCTACTAATAATCTATTAAAAGTTCTATTAAAATTACTTTCGGCCCATTTAGTGTTCACAGATAATGCTCTCATGTGAATCCACAGTGAATCACGCAGGGCAGGAAATCGCCGCTGCGCTGCAGTGGACTGAAATTTTTAAGCACATTACACATTACTACACTTTTGGCCACGATCCAATCAGTGATGTCACAGCAGGTGTTTTCCGTCATCCATCAAAAGCGGAATCCACCCCCACCCCACCCCACCCCCCCGCCGTGACATCACCGATTAGGGCAGGGCCGCAAGTACAATACGCTTCACCACTTTCGACCCGCAGAAAGAAGTGGAGGTTAAACGATGTGTACACGTAGTTTGGTAGTGCATGATTCCCAAATGTTACACACCATCGCAGTCTAGCGTGTGCGTGTGTTTGTGTGACTATGAAACACAAGATATCTTTCGCAGAGGCAAAACAGTCCAACCATTGTGGTCGCGCTAAATATCAGATGGAACCTGATCTACTTAAAAAGCCAAGGCAATCAAAGTCTGCTCGGAGCTGAATGGCTGAGTTCATTACGACCTCTTACAGGAAGGGATGTGGCTTCTCAGGAAAGATCAAGGGGGGGGTGTGCTGCTATCAAATCAACACATGCCCTGGGTCTTTGTCTGAGATAGAGGCATATATATTTGTTGCTATATTTCTAAATATACTATCTCTGAAAACATAGGGTGTGGGGGGATTCTTCTACCAGATCTAATGTTCTCAAACGTCTTCCTAATGTGCATTTAATTTAGCTATTTACGGTTTAAAATTAAAACTTAGTACTGCGAATTACTAATTTAGTATGTAATTGTAAATTAGGTACTGTAGGGCTTGCAGAATTGCAGCAACCAAGGGCAGTACATCTGCTTTGCAAATTCAACAATCATATTCAAAAAAAAAAATGCAATTATAAAGCAATATTCCTTTAAAACGTCTCACTGATATTTGTGGCTTCATTTCCAGAGAACGAGCTGAGCATGCCTACTGGAATTTTGGTGTGCCACCACAGGCAGCTTGGCAAACAAAGGCTCCCTCCTTAACAATTTTTTCAACATTCAACACGACAAATTTAAAACAAAAAAAAAAAAAACGCACCGACTGGTCACTGCTTTTGACCCGTCGAGAGATTTCTTTTGGAATGAGATGAATCCTTCGGGTTGGTGTGACGCGTTATGGGAGGGAAAGGCAGAGAGGAGGTGCTTCTTAGTTGTCTTTTTTAGGCAAGAAGCTAAGGATAAATTCACCCACGCCCAGGAAGTAGACAACCTGGGCGATACCAAACAGAGGTGCGATGACCAAGGCTCGACAGTAGGCTCCCTTAAGGAAAGCTGATGGACCCTCATTACGCAAGATTTTCCTGAAGAGCAAAGAAAAGCTCATTATAGGATGTGAAACATGCAAACAGCACCAGTAGATCCGGTGCTGGTCGAGTTTTATCTCTGCCTGTTTTAATTTGTCTTTCTTAATAACTGTTATGTGAATCATGTTGACACAATCTTGTGGGTTGATGCACTTTAAATATATTCTGACTCGACTATACACCCAGCATCGCATGCTGCAGCAGTAAAGACATAATGAGGTCACCTGATACAGTCAGTCACGCCGCTGTATGTGTCTTCTGTGCTCCCTCGGTTCAGCGACTGCAGTCTAGTCTTTATCACTGCAACGCACACAGAGCTCAGGTGAGTATATAACATCAGCATATAACGGCGCACACATTGTTGCAACAACGTCCCAACGCTCACCATCGACGGGGTTGACAGCAACAGCCGCTGTGCTCCCTGCAACGCAGCCCGATATAAATGACACGTAGAAAGGAGCCGGGCCCTCTACGCCTCTTTTGCCCAGGTTATTCAGGTTGGCGAAAAGGGGGAAATAGATGATAGAGAAGGGAACATCCCTACAAAAAGAGGAAAAATAAGACACATGAAGCTCCTTACAGTTGGTTATAATACTACCTCCTAGTCACCAGATCTGTTGTTACCTGAGCAATGTTGCACCAAGGCCTTTATACAGCCCAGCAATGCCCTTTTCCCTCAGTAACTCTCTCGTGAGCTGCATGGCTGTGGGGGATTTAGTCTCCACAGTACCTGCTGCCACCGTCTCTGGCATCAGCTTCCTCTGAGCCGCTGTGGAGCAACAAGACACAAAACAGCTTCACATACAGTCACAATGCTAATAATAGGTATATGGGCAGACATTTTGAATTCATAACAGTTAGAAGACGGCAGAAGCGCAATAAAAGCTGTTGTAATCTCTGACGTGACCACATGGGGCCACCGTTCCTCCAGTTTATCCCCCCTGCGCTTCATTGTTTGCTAGAATCACCATCTGGATTTCATTTCCTCTTACCGATCCGTCCAGCATCTTGGAGCTGGATTTTCAACATCTCCATAGGAGTTGTGACAATAACCTACGGCAGAACAAAATAAAGCAGTCAGGTAACAGTGTTAAAATAAGCATTATATGTGAACAAATCTTCATTTGACATCATTTGAACGTCAGAATTTGGGTTGATGAGTGCTGAGTCTGTTAGGAAAAAACACGTGTCCAGTCTACATCTGCTGGCATCCAGTAGCTAAATGTCAACTCTTGTTTTCTTCTGTAATCCACAGTAGTAACTAGTTAACTGGATTAAGGGTGAGATGGCTATGTTCTCAGCTGCAATCTAAATCCAAGGTCTGCTACACTTAATCTAATCATGCTCCTCAGGCTTGAAGCCTTTGCCCTCATTGACAACAGGCATTTCGCTCTGACTCACTCACTTAGAGCACATGGCCAAGCACTCTCACGACGTCTTATCTGATCACTCAAATCTAGCCGCTAGTGTGTCGCCTGCTAACGGGACAGCATTTCAGTGATTACAGATCATTCATGAAAATGGAACGTTAGAGGTCATGTTCAGATCAGAGATAACAGAGGGAAATGTGCAGAGACAAACTCCGAGCGTGTTTCTGCGACTACCACCTCTCATTCAGACGTACTCTCAGCTAACTCTGGCTTCAGGCAGTGACAAATGAGGCTGATGGCTGAAGCCCAGCGCGTGAGCTGACACTGGCAGAGCCAAAGGCTGCAGTTCCAGATGGAGAACAGGAGGATGCAATTAAAGCAGTACTTTGCTCACTCACCTGGCATGTACCTGCCCCGCACCCGGCCAGCATCTCTTTGAACAGAGTGAGTTTTCTAATAATAAGAAAAAAAAAGAAAGAGGAAGATCAGATTAAAGCATGCACCAAGATTGACAGTGTGAAAGCCAGACAACTTTATTTCTTTAGAAAAGGAGTTATCACCATCTGAGCTGGTGATGCTAATCTTTGTCTTCCATATCAACATGTCAGGCGCAAGGGCAGATTAATAATTCACAAGGTTGGCGGCTGAGCCAGACAAGTCAATCATTCATCAGCCTGCATTTTTGTCACCATAGCGATGGAGATAGATGCCCCAGAAACCTTCAGGTTTATCTACATGGACGGTCTTCATCAAGGACAGTGAACGCTTGATTTGAGCAACACCAGACGATGGTTACTAATGCCTGACATGTGATACCATTATGTGCTAATCTTATTCCGTAACGTGATTTCAGCCGGGACTCACGCATGCGAGCTATTCTGTATTTTTAAACCAGAACGCTAACAAACAGCTGTGAAATGCTTGGAGGAGACGACAGAACGGCGGTGGATTAACTAGAGACCCGGTGAGAATACGGACAACTAGTGTGTCAGGTTACATGTTAGTAAATGCGCCAGTTAATTAAAGTGTGAATGAGGGGGCGTGGGTGTGTGTCAGTCATCCTATCAGCACTTTCATGCCTCACCCATCCTTGGAGAGGTGATGCCTGAAGAAGTCGTTGGCAGCCAATTTGATGGCTTTCTCTGGCGTGACTAGTGTTAAGTTCACCGCGGCTCCTGGGAGGATAAAAAGGACGGAGATCAAGAAAGAATGAACAAAAAAGGGGAAAAAAAAAGAAACAGAGAATGGAGAGACAGAATGAGGCGGTGTATGGGGGGAAGGTTTTTTTTCCAGATAATTGGCTGTATAAGTCAGACACAGATCTCTGTATCTGATGTCTGTAGCCTCAATATGAGGCTGAAAGCAAGCATCCTGTGCTACCTAACAGCTTTGATGCTCTCATTTTTTACAGTGGTTCAACACTTTTTACATTAATCACAGTCCTGTCAAAGTTAAAAACTTACCTCTGTACATCCCAAAATACCCCTCTGACCGGATGGTCTTAATAAGGCAATCTGACCTGAAACACAACATGTTGCGTGTAAAAAAACAGTCCAAAACAGCAGCAGTGAGTTACTGTTCATACGTAAAAGTCAAACACAGAAGTGTCTTACATGCTGGTGTAAAGACGAGATCCATTTTGCTGGTTTTGCAAGCGAGTCTTGGCCAGGTCAATGGGAAACACACAGGTCACTCCAATTAGCCCAGCGATCCCCCCATTGATCAATTTGGCAGGCAAACTGGATAAAGGTGGCGACCACAGAGAAAGAGACAAAAAAAAAAAAAAAAACATGAAATATGCAACGTCAATAGATGAAAACAAGGCCACGTCGCTGCCTGTACCTTACCTGATCTGCTTGTCAGCCATTTATGTCAAGCCCCGGCTGGTCAAAGTGTCAATCTGTGTGTTAGCTAGTCACTCGGTAGGTTGTCTTTTGTTGTTTGTTACAGTGGTGTACTGCTTTCCAGGTGGGATTATGTAGTCTGATTATTTTTTGCCCACTTGTCTCCTTGCAGTTGTTGTTAGTTCAAATTAGGGGATATCTGTAAAGAAAGTGGAAAAGAAAGGATCTGTCACTCTCATGAAACGGCTGTTAACTGAAATGATTTAACAAAACAGGATCAGTACATTTCAAAAGTTAGAATGAAACAACGCTGCCCACAACACAGACTTGCTTTTACACAATATAAATTTACTGAAGCACAAGGTGGTGAGATTGCTTTCATGTCGTGTTACGGCATCTGTCGTGGTATCTGGCACTCACTTCTGTCCGAAAGAATAAGAGCTACAGATCATCGAAAACTGACCCGAGAATAAACAGCTAAAAGCATCGAAGAGAGCTGCATCATAAGTGAGACGTGAGATCGAAGTGCAAGTGGGCTCTCAAACTACTGCGAAATACGGCCGGTGATTCTGATGTCCTGACTTCAATTGGGGAGTTCACTCCACCACCGTGTAACCCACAAAAAGCCTTAGAGCTGATAGGAACTGAGAGAAGGAACACACTGAGCTGGGTTAACTCTTTTTCTATCCAATTCAGCAAACACAAATCTGTGTTTTTTCTCACCTAGAATGTGACTTTTTTGAAAACAGTCTCCAGAGGGGCTTGATCCTAATAACACTGTCTCGGTATTTTAGTGCAAAACGAGTATACAAGCCTTTCCAGAGGGGGTCGGAGGCTGTGTGACAGCACGAAGAGGTCTCTGACTCCCGGGTGTGTTTTGGACCAAATCAAATACACCCCTTAGTTACAGGTAGGGTGGCAAATCAACAGTATTAGCCTGGGATGACTGGCTAAAAATGCTCACAGTAACGCTCCAGGCTAGCTGGGAAATTGAAACTAAGCCCAGTTAAAACAAGGAACTCACGACAGTAGCCACAACACAGCTAAGTGGAATGTATTTGAAATGCCAGCAGTGTTAAATCACTTCCAGATACTCATTTCACCGCATCACGTGAGACAAATAAAAGCAGAAGACACACACAGATGAGAAGCTGGGGTGAAGGAATGCTTGGCTTTAATCGACGGTTGAAATACTTGCTATTCATTTTCTGTCAACCTAATTGAATCAGTCCTACTACCGCGCGGCATAATTTGGCAACATTGCTGACAGATCCTTCAAAACAGAGCTTTAGTGAGGGATTACTTTCTGTTAAACACATCTAACATCTGTGCGTCACACGTGTCCTTGAGCACATCTGTGCATAAGCTCTTTCACCGTTAAAAAAAGTCATACAGGAGAGACTCTTTCCTCTGGACGCACACAAACAATTTCTGAGCAAACAGATGAAAAATGCCTGATGTGGCCAAGATGCTCCCTATTTTTGGTACAGAATGGCCTCAGTGTGAAAAGATGCTTCCCATTTCCCCCTTTCATTCTCTCCACCCCCTCCGTCCACCAATCACAACCTGCCTCTACGTGTGCAACCCGCCTCCTCCTACTCCTCCTCCTCCTCTCCGCCTCACCGCCCCCCCCCCACCCCCAACCATTTCCCTCAGTCACGAGTCACGACTCTCAAACACAGCTTTTTTCTGCCTCAGATCTTTGCTGACTTGTGGGTTTCTTTGTGAAGCGCGACTGCGCGCGCTCACACGACACCAGTATCTCTTAATTCCTCCGTTTCAGAGAGACTGCACAGCATGCGTCGACGTTTAGGTGCTCGATAGCTGTATCTCAGCGCGAATGCAGCTGTGGCCTGCTGTGTTTAGTTTGGATGGGGACTTGAGGCCCAGAGGTGGAGGAGGGAGGTGGAGAGGGAGTGTCAGAGCAGGTCATCGAGTCTGGGCTCTGTTGGAGATTCTCACAGCGTTCCTCCATCATTCATCTCCTTTTAACTGTTCATTACCAATACAGCATGCTACATGAACATGTTGTTCATCTTAACTTACAGGAGACTAAGACTGTTCTGTTGGTAGCAGGAGAAAATGTATGGGTTGTAAAGAGCACTGCAGTCCTACGAGTCACCCATCAAGCTGGCATCTCCCTGCTTTTTACCATGCCTGCAGCAACACTCGTCCAGCACGGCTGTACTATCTTGTCATGACAATTGGAGTCTGTACGGAAACAACTGGCAACAGTGTCCACAGCACAGTGGAGTCACTCATCAACCAAACAGGAATTCCTTTTATTCTTACAAACTGCAGGAAGCTCAGGAAAATTGCATCTGACCAGACTTCATTTAAACCACATGTGACTTGAAACATCTCTCTCTCTCTCTCTCTTACGCATGCATTCACACAGAGGTCATATTTTGAGTTTGTACCTCCAGAGGAGATAAGCACTGATGAGTAAACAATCGACACTGTGATTGTGAAACGTGGCTGCCATGCAGAGCCTTTAACTTATAACTTCACCCAGCCCCCCCTGTAGTTACTCAACTATTGGACGCACTTGATTAAAAGCACCGACAGATAACAGCTCTTTTTTTGACCCTTGCCCATCATTTCAAGTTGAGCAATGAGGAAATAAACACACTTTTAGTGACAAGGACACTTATGTTGAACTTTGTCAGTAAAGCAGCAAGCAAGTTACTTTCGCTATAGATCAGGACGTTAAATTCCCAAACTTAAAACTTTTAAAATAGTAAGTAAGTTCACAGACTGAAAATTAAACACCACTTACAATTAATTTTCTAATATTTCAACCATTCTGAGCACATTTTTCTTCTTTTCAAATATACAAAACATACATGAAGCTACGTGATCTAGCTCACTGTGGTACTCAGGAATCTCTGAAATTTATATATTTTAATTTAATTAATTCATTTAGGTCCAGTGTGTAAAAAGTAGGAGGATTTATTGGCAAGAATGGAATACAACATGTATTAGTATGTTTCCATTCGTGTATAATCACCTGAAAATCAGAACTGCTGTACTTCACTGTCTCACAATAAGCCCTCTACATCTATAGTAAGAGCTACAGTGGCCCAGAACAGACAAATCAAACCCTGATCTAGATATGGATATTTACTTTTAATGTGAATTTTGTAGCCATGGTTTTGGACAGTGAGGTGAGGGTGAGGTGAGACACCATACATTTGGTTGCAAATCTGCAACTTCACCGCTAGGTGCCACTAAATCCTACACACTGGATTTTAACAAAATACTACGATTTTTTGGAAAATGCATAAACGAAGAGACTACAGGAATGTAATTTAAAATATGTTTTGCATTTCCTGTAATACTTACTAAGCACATATATCAATCACGAGCTAAAATGTAACATGGAGATAAGTAAGTAAGTAAGAGAAGGTAGGTCAAAAACGCTGCAACGGTGGCTCCCTATGGAAAAGAAGTGCGGATCAGGACCCAACTAGATCTGGTCCTTTAACTGGTTCCAGGGATTCAACAATAGTCAACAATAAGAATTAATCTGACTTTTGTGTGAGATTTCTGTAGCTGAACTGGGTCGACCGTATTTTAACCTCTGTCATAATGTTGGCATAATGGAGAGTTGAATATTTTCTGAGGTGGTACGCGGCGTAAAAAGTTTGGAAACACTATATCTGCTCTAAGGCATGTCTCCATCACAAAAGACTAAAGATATAGAAAGTAAAACCCTGCAGATCATGAAAATCTGGAGATAAATCCACACCAGTTAATTTCCTATGCAAAACTCAATGCAAATCGCTCTCATTTAAATCAACCAGAGAAGATTTACCTTAAACATCACAGCTCTCTCTCAGTCCTCTCGAGTACCAAACAAAGCTGAAGGTCTTGCTGACTTCATGACAATGAGTTTGGTGATTTACAGAAGGAAGTGAGTGCCTTACTGACACAGCACTCCACTCACATGACTGTAGCTTTGTTGAAAAGACAGTAAAGAAAGGGAAAAATCACACAGATCCCCCCTTCTTGCTCATTAGCTTAGAGCAGGCTGTTGTTACCAGTCCATCTGTCTCACATGAACTGGTTTGATTAACGCACTGTGAGCTCTAAGCCGTCGACAGAGGAACTGAGGCTTGTTGCGGACACAAGTGTGTTACAGCAATCCTCTATCAGATGTCAAGTACTTCTCTCAGCTGCAGGAGCCCACTTCCTTCTGGAGCTGTTATTTTCTAGTATTAATTTGTGAGTATAATTTCAGCCTAATAAAAAGAGAGCTACTATTATATCATTTAGAGCGAGCTAGATATTGCTGTGTATATTTGTTGCATCAATTATTTCTGAAAGGACAGCTGTACATCTATTGTCTTGCCTTTACAATAAGCCAGCTGCCATGTTACTGGTTTGATGGACGTCAGCACTGTGGAAATAAGAGAAGAAATTTGTGGTGTTACAGATAAATCTGATTACTATTCCCTCTTCCCTACAGCATCAGGATTATAAACCTAATACCTACTTATGAAAGCTCTCTAGCAATCTCCATTTACAAACCAGTGGAATGAGAGTTATGATCAGGCCACGACACATGCATTTCTACAGATCCTCTACTCTGAGTTCATATTGCAGCTACTGAACTTGCACAATAATGCATTTTTTTTTTTTTTTACTATCACCTGCAGTAGATCAGAAATAACAGCTCAACTTGCATGCAAGCAGAAATGCACGCCCCTCCGGTGCAGAAACGTGGTGTTGTGTTGGTGGCCCAGTTTCTAAAGTCACCTGAGGCCTTTTGTGTTGTATCCCCCTCTGTTTTGCATCCCTCTCAGCTTTCCTACAGCCTTGTCATGAAAATAATAACACCACTGTGTGCGGACTTTCTTTAGATAGAAAGCCAAATGCGGCACTGAAGCATCTGGTTACCGTTTGAAAATTACAACACAGCTTTGACTGTAAGTTACACACAATGGCACAGCATCTATACGTCATTTCCATTCAGTGCACATAGACCGGTGACATTTAAGAGTCCTTGGCTCTGGGAGTTTAGCATGCCTTCAGAGGAGGCTATTTAAATCAATATTTAACACAGCGACTGAATGAAACAGGTACAACATTTCCAATGGAAAACATAGGATGTCATCCTACACCCAAGAAGGGCTCACCTCATCAATTATTTCAAAGCTGCAGGAATGCTCGGCCTTGACATAACATATCCAATAACTGTGGAAAAGTTGCTCTTTTTTCGCAAGTTTGCATGCCTTTACTCAGCAGTAAATGGAAAAAAGAAATCGCCTTCAACAGGCAAGACAAGGATTATTTCACAGAAATATTGCATATTTTACCTTGTGCTAAAGAGTTACAGTATGGTAATATTTAACCACACACTGTCTGTCAGAGGTGAGTGGCTTTACACTGATCTACCAATCAAAAAAAGGGGAGGTGGGTACAGCCAAAGTGGGTTTAACTCTCCACTACCAACATACCGGCCCACATGATGATAATTACACCGTCACTACTGAGCGGAAGCCGGCAGAGGGCGGCCGCAGTGGCCCCCCTTGAAGATCTGGAGGAAATTTAGATACTCAAAAAAAAAAACCCAAGTGAGATAAAAATGTTTATAAATATATATTTTTACATTAAAAATTGAGGTCTATCTTTCACATTATACCGAATAACCGTTACACCTGTGCCCAACGGCTCGACGGTTAGATGTACAAAATATGACAAGGCATATTAATAACCGGCATATTGACCGCCCGCCCCTTCCCAGCCCCTCAAAATAACCGTTATTCATCCGTAATTCACAACCGACACCGTATCATGTTAAATTACTATAAGAGTCCGCTGCCGTTAACGTTATATTAAACCCAACATATGTTGAAAAAACGCTACACAACAGGACAACGAAGCGACAACCCCGCAAACAATCACATCCCGGGCTAAAACAACAAGCTAGCTCCTCACGGTCGTGATCTATGTAACGTTTACTAACGTTGCGTTCACGTACATCCTCCAGGTAACATATTTAACGGTTACATGCCGTTTTCTCAATCAGACACCCCGCCAACAAGACTCTCACTGCATCCCGTTATTTACATACCACATACAGCCGGTATTTTCCCCCCCGTTATCTCTCCTGGTGTGGTACTGGTGGTTGAAAATAAATAAATAAATCAAAGCCTGTGTACAACACTGTGTGTCTTTGGGTGACAGACCGACAATAGCTAACCTACCTACCGGTGTTACTAGCATTTGAGTCCAGTGGAGGGAGGTAGAGAAGGTGGGAGTGAAAGCAGGCAGCCAGGCAGGCAGGCAGGCAGGGAAGGAGGGAGGGACGGAGGGTGGATGGAGGGTGGAGGGGGGCAGCAGCCTAGCTGGCGATGGAGGAGTAGGAGTAGAATAAAAAAAATAGAAAAGGGATTTTAAAGAGTCCTCTAGTGGTATGTAGTAGAAGTACAGACACATATTTTATTTGCAGTATAGGTGTAGATAGAGGTGGGGGATGGTAGACCAGCGTCATCATGACGATTCAACCAACCCAATGACCTTGAAGACTGAAATAGAAACACAGTAGAAATATTGGGGATGAATGCTAAGGAGCCCCTAAAGTCCCCAAAGGTGCAAATGTTCTTTTCTTGTTTGCACAAGATAAAAAAATTAAAATAAAGATACTGAAATTCACGTTTTTCACCATACAAGAAGGCACAACAGAGCACACAGTGTGTCTTTTCACCGGGCTGGTGTTCAGGTTGGTCAGGTGTCAATTACATTAAGTGAAGAGGCCAATCCAGTGTTGTTCAATTACAATAATGAATGCTGAATGATGTCTTTCTGCAACCTGGCTTTGTTCAAGGCTAAAATAAGTTCAACCTTTTTTAAAAGAATTGAGAAAAATACAGTTCAACTTCCACATCTTCTACTCTAAAGATTTTGTTTTTGATAGTAATAATAACTTTATTTATATAGCACCTTTAAAAAAACATAATTTACAAAGTGCTTTACAGCGCAGAAGAGCAAACAGAAAGCCACACAGGATAAGATCCAGAAAAGTGAAAACATAAAAATGTAACAGATTCAAAGGTGGTGAAAGAAATGATAAAAAGATTAAAAGATATAAGAATAAAAGATAAAAAATAATAAACATAAAGGCAAGACTGTAAAAATGAGTTTTAAGAAGTGATTTAAGAGTTTACAGAAACAGCAAGCCTTATCTCCCCAGGCAGGTCATTCCAGAGTTGAGAGGCCCTGACAGAAAAGACGCAATCACCTCTAGTTTTAAGCCTTGACCTTAGAACAACCAGAAGTGACCCACCCAAGGATCTAAGGCTGCGAACTGGCTCATACAGATATTGCTGGCAATAAAATTGAGAGCCAGGCACCGACAAGCTTTAAAAGTGATCAGTGAAATCTTAAAAACAATCCTAAAACGCACCAGAAGTCAGCAGAGGGAAGCTAAAACCAGTGAAATGTGATGTAGTCTGTTAAAACTGGTTAGTAGAGCTGTCAAGAAGAAATTTAAAGTGTAGTGGCCTGCAATTTTATAGTTATATAGCTCTCATTAACATAACCAACTGTCAGTAAGTGAGACTTGGCTAAGCTGTCCAGTCAAAACATTTTTAAAACATCCATAAAACGCTCCTTCATCTCATGATATGACATTCAAGGGAGAAAATAAAATCCCTTTGGGACTTTACGGGCTCCATACACTACAGCAATAAACAAGTCTAGAAAACATAGCTGAGACATTTCTTTAAATCACAGTTTTACTAGAGATGAAAATACTGCAAATTCATACATACATTCTTTAAAAAAAAAAAAAAAAAACTCCTCCTGATATGTCACTTCAGATTGTGCTGCAGCTGAGCTGGTTTCTAGGTGACCAAAGGCACACAAGGAAGAAATTTAATCAGGCGTAAAAGTGGCATCCTCTGGCACTTTAAGCAAGGCCAACAGCTCCCGGTGTTCGCTCGGTGTCTTAACTCTGTCCTGATCAGGTATGAGGGAAATTCATGGCATGAAAATACTCATGGTAAGCCCAAATAATGAGATACTGAGCCAAATATTTGAGACACTGTCTGAAAATACAAAATTGTAGAAGTCCAGATTATGAGTCACAATTATGACACTCTGAGGTAGTAAGTCAAAAATATTACTTTGCTTGACATTGTGACTCACCATGAGTATTTATTTATTATATATTTGATCACATATGACCTTTCATCCCTTTTTGTGGCAGAAATGGACTTCCATAGTCTGCACACTGAGACAGCTCTTCACAAGCCATCATCTTCATGCAGTTCATCAATTCATCTTCTTCGAGGTGCCACCAGCTATCATGATTGTGAAAAGGAGACGTTTTGTAGTGAAGGACAGTTGTTTAGACAGCAGGATGCGATGATGGGGGCACACTGTAAACAAACAGGTTACTCATGTGTAAGCCAGCCATCTGCGCTCAGCGTGGGTTTATCTACTGCTGTGTTTCACCGAAGGACGAGCTCTCTCCTTCCAGGCCTACTCTCCTCAGTGACTCCAAGTACTTTTTCCTTCCTATGCTGACAATGTCCTCAATCTCATCTGCCAGGTCTCTCCTTTTACTCTCTATCATAGCGTCCACCAGCCTCGACACTGCCCCCGGTCCTACATCCCTCTGTCCCCGGGCCCAGTGGAAGAGCATCTCCAGCACCATGCCTCCCAGGTCATCTCTGGTTAGGAGACAAGATACGTGAAACATTTTACTTTGATTACAGTAACCTACCTAAGGATTAAAAGCTATGCACATTGTTTCTTACAATATTTTATATGTTATATTCTGGAACAATCAGATAATCAAATCTCATACAGCCTGTGATATCTGAGATCAGTTCTCTGTCTTTTTCCATAACCCAGCATCATGGAAACCATTGTAACGTCAAATTCAACAGTTCAGTCCTTCTGTTGTCACCTGAGAAACATTTCAAGATCAGATCAGGATCAGATCTTACACTTGCTCATGGTTATCTGCAAAGTGGATTTTAAAATTGTACTGATTACTGTTAAAGCCCTGAGAGGCCTCGCCCAAGTTATTTAGTCGAACTTCTAGTGCCCTACATCCCCTTCTTGCTCGCTGAGATCCTCAGATGTGTCATTCCTGGTTGTCCCACGGTCCAAATATATCCACAAAGGTGACAGAGCCTTTGCAGTCAGGGCTCCAAAACTGTGTACTGACCTGCCTGAGGAGATCAGGGCTGCAAACTTTGTGCCAACTTTTAAAAAACAAACACACTTTTATAAAAATGCCTTTTGTTGAACTTGTTATTGTTGTTTGTTTTATTGTGTTCTGTGTTTTGAAAGGTGCTATATGAATAGAGTTTATTATCATTACCTGTCTGTATATTAATACCTGTGTATATGTATTAGAACAGTTACACATATTTTTTTAGGGTTAAGGCACTGTTATGGAATTTTCTATCCTAGGTTATACAGGGTCGCGTGTGGGCCTTGAGGTCCTCGGCAGTATTAATTGTTTGGCTTTGACTGGGAAGAGTAGGCGCCAGTCTCAACACTGTGGTGGCCAGGGTCGAAGAGACCTATTGCTGCCTGTTTAGACATAATAGATGGCTTGCCGTTGAATATGTTGACAATGACACCGTTCTTGGTAAAAACATTCTCTTTGGCTAATTCTGGGCGTATAGTATTTGTGGCGTTATCTTGAGGTTTAAAGTCTGTCCACCAGCATGAGTTGGGCAGAATGTGAGACTGACTCAGGCACTTCTGATGCACCACGAGAGTGTCTCTAATTCTCCTTGATCAAGCATCAATAAATAAAACAGCATAAGACGTCAGAGGCTCCTGAACACTTTCTTCCCACTGACCTTTGACTTCAGCAGTTTCTCCACAACAATCACCTGTTTCCAACTCTTTTATGTGGGCAGCTCCCATCAAACACACAATCATTATAATCATTATAATGTGTGTATGAATTCCCAGATAAACACCTTACACAGAAAACCATCTACATTCATGCATGTTTTTACATAATGCATCTCTCCTCTACCTCCAGGATGCGTCATGAGAGGTTTTCCGAGCACAAGCATGGGGGGGTGGACAGATGAGCATCAGTCTGTGTGTAATCTCCTGCAGTGTCCCAGATGGCTTAGTGATGGCTGACAGTGCAGATTAAAAACAATCAAAATTCTCCACCATTTCTCTCCCACTGCGGTTTTCCTTCACTCACATTACATCTCACTCCATCTTGTTCCCCTTAGAGGCTTCAGCTTGTGTGCACGCACTGCTTACATCACTCACTCATGCAGAGATGCTTTAAACGTGTAAATATTTATCTAAATCTCTCTGGCAATCTCTCTTGTATATTTTATTTATTTAACAAGAATCGAGATTAAACAGGGCAATTCTATAATACGTTTTTATAATATAATATAATAAGTAACTGAGTTCTGCTTTCACGTGATTGTCTCTGACCTCTTAAACTCTGTTCAAGTTGATGTTGAACAGGCGAGAATTGTTAAAACTGTTTGAATCAAGACATCACATTTCCTAAGAAACCAAATATGAATTTGTAGTAGTATATTTAAGCAGTGCAGAGTCTTGATTTTGAAATAAACCAACATGATAAACCTACATAATATTACCAAATTAGAAAATACCAACAACAACCTGTGAATTACCAATATTGTTGAGGTCAGTTGAGGAATTTTAGCTGAACACGACACGGTTCTTCATTCCTACCTGTGCTTGTACTTGATGCGATCCAACTCCTGGTAGCTTATGCCAAGATTCATGCCAATAATGTGCCAGTCCTGTCCTATCTGAAGAGAGATGGACAGCAAGTTTGCTTCTGTCAGGTAGCCGCTCTCGGGGTCACCCAGGTTCAGAGGAGGGTACTGGGGCTCCTCCATGATGAAACTATTATCTGAATCTAGAGCCTATGACAAAAACAGAGAGAAAAAATAAGGTAAAATAAGCATTTAACTTAGGCACTAAATACTAATGTGTACGAGAGAAACACTGTACATCTTATACTTATATTTCTAACCAATATCCACATACTCTAATATCTAAAGGGATACCATCCAGTATGTTAGGACAAAATTGTACAAGAGGTTCATACTGTTATCATGTGAACTAAGGAAAAAAAATGTCACTCCAACTGACAGGAAGTTTTAGTGGTAAAGTTGCAAGCCACTGGTTGTCATGTCCTTTCCTCTTTTTTGCCACTTCCTCTGGCAGATTCTGAGGGATCTCTCCTCTATAAAAAGACACCTGTAACAGAGGCACAAAACATATTGTCAATGCGTCGCACAAACAATGCTGACAGACGGATACCCAGGATAAAAGAACAGCACTTCTAACCGGCACTGAGCCGGGCAGCCAAGGTACAAACATCCATGCAGTTTGATACAATAAATACTACAAAATATTTATAAGCTTACATCAAAGGTTCAGCGTATGTTGGTGTATTGGAGACAAATACTTTACTTGTTTGTGTTTTGGCTCAATGCTATAGCACATTTTGAGGCTGTACTTTTCAGTTTGATGTGTTACAGTTGTTTCTAAGTATTTCATGGACATACAAGAACATTAGAAACACCTCATGACAATAACAACTCCCATTAAGCCTAAAGTATAGTGTTGAATCAAAACATTTCTGACATTGTCAACAATTTCAAATAAAGAGGGAGAGCCCCATTCAGACTGGATTTATTTCTGTCGGGGAGGTGGAGTCATTTTAACATTAGCTGCTCTGGTCAGTGCTTTTAATCCCGTCTGGAGCGCATATGTTTCACCCCCACCTCAGTAATACAGTACAGCCACAATTACCTACTGTTTTTCTGCAAACTCACTGGTCACCCTGAACTTAAATACTTCACAGAACACCTTCCTTACAATTTTCAAAAGAGGATTTGCTGCTGTTTGTTTTGTTTGACCAGGATCTGCATCTTAAAAGTAAATTTTTCTTTGCCACTGTCCCCAAATGATGATTTACGACTTAACAGAGGTCTACATTAAATCTTTTATTCTCCACCTCCCTCTGTATAATTAATCCCATCTAGATAGTGTGGTGGCCCCTAGTGTGGAATGTGTTGTACTGTATGTACAGTAGACGAGTGATACGTACAATCTGTTGTTTGTTCTAGTATAATGTAAGTGAGGTCATGTGTACAAACAGAAAGACACAGTCTGCTGAACATCATGTTAGTCTTACTTGTCCCCTCACTGGCCCCTTTTGCCCCTGATCTGGGCAGATGAACACTTCCTTCCGATTCTCCACGTTGGAGTAAAACACAAAACTCAGTCTTCCCCCCACACATTCTGGTGTCTCTGGAGGAAACAGGAAAAATATAATCTCTATAAGATTATCGGGACAATTATTACACAACATCATAAGACCCCGAAGGGAAATGGGAGCAGGAGAAAAAAACGTTTATGTAAGACTTCAGACCTGTGCTGACATCTAAGCCTCTTTCAAAGCCTGCAAAGAACTGCTCTCCTTCCAGCAGGTCACACAGATCTGAAGGCTGAGGTCCGTCGTATCGCTTCAACAACAGCTGCAGTTTTCCCTCCACCTGCGGAGGAAGCATCACAATCACTAGTTAGCATTTATGATTTCATTTAAACATGATGATGATGATGAGACTCAATCAGCGGAGGAGAGTTACAAACCTTGTTAGCAGGTATACACTGCAGGATAACTTGTGAAGGGTCAGTCTTCCGCTGGAGGACGAGGAACTGGACTCTGAACTGTTTTAGCTTTTGATAAACCTTCCTGACCATCCCGCTAACACAGCGCTGAGTGGTGTACCACAGCCAGTACCTGTGACAGAGCACACAAAGCTGTAATAACCACATCTACATCAAACATACATTATGAGAACATCGTATAAAAAAAACTTACCAGGAGAAATGTGTGATGTAGAAAATGGCATACAAATGGGTGACGTAAAGAGACACTTGCGATGTAATGTCAGTCCAGGTTTGGGCAGTGGGGTCTCCATGTAGCAGATGCAAACAGGACATATCAACTGTATGGCCTGCAGGAGTATTAGGCAATGTTAAACATACTCATAGAAACATGTAACAGAATGATGGTGTATGGAAAAACGTACCTGTTACTCCAGCTGGCAGAGGCACCTGAACTTTGATAGGCTGCAGGAAATTTATGCTGGGAGTCTGAGAGAGGCAGAGGAGAGAGCTAACGCTGGCCTGAGGATCACCACACAGAGCCTGCACCTCTGCCACGGACACCTCGAGCACCTGCACAAAGAGAGACAAACTAACATGTCACAGATACCTCAACAACAAACCGATATAAACTGCCATGTGCTGCAGTGCTACCTGTAAAGTAATGGTGCGGGTCTGCACGGTGGAGTCTGGAGGGAAGTGAAGCTTAATTCCAGGGTCAGAGCTGGACACCAGCAGAGCTCCAGCTGGTGTAACGGAGCAACTGTCCTTTACTGGACGGGACACTGCCATAAACCAGGAGAACTGGCGCACTGAGCAGCAGGCCAACTGCAGGTACACCGGCTGTTAGAATTTGCACTATCCAGAAAGGAAAAACTTAAATACGACTCTTTTAGCAGTGAGAGGTTTAATAGTTACCCTGGCTGGACGTCCACCGGGGTGACTGCTATGGCTCTCGCTTCCTCTCCTCAGAACCGTGGGCAAAGTGCTCCATGACTGTCCGTCAAACTTCTGCACCACCACCTCCCTTCTTTTTGTCCGATGATATGGCACACACACCTCCACGGGCTGTTGAAGTACATTTATGTCACACAATATACATATATACATTATTTTCGGTGTCAAAGTGTTTCTGAAACCTACGGGTGACATCACTCAGGCTCTGTTCATTCTTTATACTGTCGCTGCTCTAAGCCCACGCTGAAATAAATCTGATGACGTCACTATGACTTGATCTGGGTTATTTTTTCAGACTTGTCAGAGCTTCTCCAGAGCCACTGACAACATTAGACAACACATACGTAGGATGAAACATAACAAACAAACTGATCTTTGTGTGTAAAATCTGTGTCCCTATAATACTTAAGCTCAATAAACCTTTTTATTATTACCTTTAGAAATGTAACTCCATGAGGACGAAGTTCCAGCGGACGACTCAGTAAGATGTCGTGCTCCTCCAGCCGCACCCACTTCCTTTCCGGCCTTTTCTCAACCCACTCCAGTCCTGTGGCTTTCGCCAGGCACCCCGGGGGGAACAGCAGCTCAGCCCCCCCTGGGAGAAACACATGACACCCAGCAGACGAAACAGAGAAACTAAGGAGCAAAAGGAGCATGACATCTTTAATCTTAATCTAGTCAGAAAGGCTTTAATTAAAATATTAATGCAGAGATTGAGAAAATGTCTCTGTGTACCTGTGCTGATTAAATCCGAGGTGCAGCTCTGGAATTCTTGTTTCTCGTTGAACTGGTAGGAAAACAACAAGGCTACAGAGTTAATATGATGACAGCAAATGTAAACACTGTACATAATGTCAATATAGCTAATCTTCTTTAATCAAAGTGAAGCCCTTTTTTCTCTGCTCACCAGATGTAGGAGGGAGAGGAGGAGGCGATGGGGGTTTTCCCAAAGGATTGTCCCGCACATCTATTTTTAGCAGAGGCAATTTGTTCAGACACTGTGGGATCAGGCGTAGGTCATTGCTGAAGATGACAAGCTCCCTGAGGGACAGGAGAGAGCCTGGGCAACGAAGAAGACAAGGTTTACACCCACTTTCTGCTGCATTCATGAATTTAACTTACATTAAACAAATCAGATTTTAGACTAAAACACAGTAATGGTCTTTTAATGACACACACCCTCACCCTCACCCCCTTACCCATGCTCTCTGGTAGCTGCTTCAGCTTGTTGTGGGACAATTCCAGCTTAACAAGCTCCTCCAGAGACCCAATTTCATCAGGTAGTCGCTGAAGGAGATTGTGTGAAATATCCAGTGTCTGCAGTGCTTTCAGCTGACCCAGACTCGAGGGAAGAGAGACCAGCTCGTTCCCAAGGACCGAAAGGTAAGTAAGGGAGGATAGCTGACCTATATCAGGAGGTAAAGCTGGAAGGTGGTTGTGACAGAGGAGCAAAGAGGACAGCTCAGGGAGATTGAGAAGGCAGGGTGGCAGACAGGTGAGCTGGTTGAACGAGAGATCCAGGTGCACCAGATGAGAAAGGGAGGAAACAGATGTTGGTAAAGTGGTGAGGAGGCCAGGCAGCGGGTCACCATGTGAGTCATAAAAACAGTGTCCTTGGTTTTGATTAAAATGAAGCAGAAAGATTGGAGCAAAGCGACAGACAGGCAGGATGAAAATGAAATGAAAAAGAGAGAATGACACACGGATTATAACGTATTAATACAACATTTACTGTACTGATAGCACTGGGAATTAATCAGAAAAGTACCCCGGATAGCCAGCGAGCGCAGCTCCGTCAGGAAGGGGAGAACATCCAGTGCACCATCCAGGCCTGGTTTATCCTCAGAGCCCAGCCTCAGGTACTGGACGCCCCTCAGCCTCTCTGGGATGGACCCCCAAAGCAGCGGCAGTGCGCCTGATCCACCCAGGTACACATCCAGGGTCAGCCTTGTATCGGTCAACACGGCTGGGAGCTCCACAGAGGGAGGCAAGGGCGGAGTCAGACACAAGGCAGAGGAAGAGGAAGATGAGGATGAAGACATATTGGGGTGATGGTGGCTGGAGTGAGAGGAGGAGAGGCTTGAGATGGAAGGGCCACATGTGTCCATGAGGCTGGAGGGAGACACATCTCTCTCTGGCTCTTCTGCTTGACCTGCAGACATCACACCACTCGTTGGTCCAGTGTCTGATTTCTCCTGGTCCTGGTACACCATTGCTCTGCACAGCCTCAGGGCCATCATGTCCAGAGAAGGGTCTCCATCCTTTGATGATGGGGTACATCCAGGTGCCATTTCTTCGTCACCTGGCTCCATAATGCCACCGGCTTCCGGTTGTCCATCCATCCTTCATCAGGAGCGACTGAAGCCAGTATAACACCACACAGCTAGCTGGTCCAGTAACAGGTCCGATGTTTTCTTTCTTTCTGCATGTCTGTAACATTACTCACGCCAGGACTTAATACAGTCATTGTCATTAAAGCCAGACACAGCGAAATGACTGCCATGAAAAGCGACGAGGAGCATTTTACCAGACATGTTTGCTGAGTGAAGTTACTGTAACTATTAGCTAGCCGTAGCTAATGTTGTCGCCTCATCATATTTACGTAGATGTTAGCTAGAAATTACACATCTGTTGACATCTGCGGCTGCGTTAATAACGTTTCTGCTTGTTCTTACAGGCTAATGTGGTGTCACTATCTAAATAATCCACAGTTTTAGTCTCTGGATGGGCCTGACTGTCATATCTCGCCTCTCCTCCGCTTACTTCCTTGTGTCCGACAATGTTTTGAACCGAAAGCTCCACATATCAGTTGTGCGTTCGTTTTACTGTACATCGTCCACCGACGTGAAACGGGCGGGAGCCTATTCCTTCTGTATCGCCTTGAAAAATCGGGAGCCCCGCCTCTCCGGTTGTGTCTGTTTGTAACACCGAGCGCCTCTGACGATAGCGCCGCCAAAGTTTCAACTCAGGGCGGGACGGCTGGGTCAGCGTGTGTGAGGACCTGCTCGGCCATCGGGGGGCGCTGTTTAGCGCGCTCTACCATCATGTTTAGTGTACTGATCCTACCTTTATATAATATTATTCATTATAGATGATAGATTATATAGTATGTATTATATATTATATATTTATAATATATATAAATATCATTCGCACATGGCTCAAACTATTAGATTATATCAAATTAAAATGTCTGCAGGTCAAGAGCAGGTGTAATAGTTATGTTTTTCATTAACGCATAAATTAATGAAAAATTGAATTCATGTCACTGTTGTTATTTATGGAAAAACAATTAATTACTTTCAACTTTTCATAAATAACATCAAGTAATCAAAATGGCATTTAAAGGGTCAAAATCCTGAAAATGATTTTGTTGTTTAAGAGATTTATGCAGAAAAAATATTGATTTGTGACGTTTTTATAGCAGTTTTTTTTGGAAGTGGACATTTTTGTCCTTAATGACTTAAGAGGGGTTTTTTTTCCAGTGTTCTTTTGATCCAAAATGTGTCAAGAAAGAGATTTTGTTAAACAAAAAATGTGCCATATGAACTAACACAGCCAAAATCATGGCCAGATAAAGAGGAAAAATTTGCTAAAATGGACAAAAACGTCCAAAGTGACACATGAGGGTTAAAGTAAGATAAATACATTTATTTATTAAAAAAAAAAAAAAAAAAAACATTAGCTGTGGAAATGTTTTATGATTTGGTCTGAACTACCATTCTATCATCTTCAAACTGTTACATGTCTTGTTTTTTTTTTTTATCTCATAACTTATTTGAATGGTCGGTACAAACTGTGCTGCATATTGGTAAAGAAACTGTGTCAAAAGTTCATCTCTGCTCTGGAAAAACCCATTTACTTGACTAGAAAAGAATGTATTCAGATACACTGTGCCAATATTTGGGTACAATAACAAAAGAAATTATCCTTAAAAAACCTCCCAGTGCAGCTATCATCCTCTGATCAGACACTTTCTGAGTCACTTTTCTTGGAGCTGGAGCTGGAATGACTTCTCTCCTGGTGCATCGAGTGAATCCTAAAGGACATAAACACAATTTAAAGCCTTTCCTTTTAAAAAATTCAGAACGTTTTTACAATAATTCATGTTGGTTACTTTAATAAAAACTGATCAGAAAATGTTATTAATTTCAATTAATTATAGTGTTTGTGATGCCAGCAGACTGTTTCAGCTAGAGCTGCATCATCAGTTTCCAGTTAACTTGTTTGGTTTGGCAGGTTGGAAAAGTGCTGTGAGGGCCCTATTGACACATCACGGCCCAGCCAACCTCTCCCTGTGCTCCAAGTGAGTCCTGCTGTCACATCCAAGGTCTTATTAAGTACAGAGCATGCAGCAGAGATGGCAGTTTTAGATTTAACAGTAATAAGGTTATTGCTTAAAGACAACAGCTTGTCAGTTTGTTTGCGAAACTTTTTTGTGCCATGTAAGCACAATACAAATGTTAAGATAAGACCTGCTTTGGTTGATATGCTGCTTTTTTATATATACAAAATGATGCAAATAGGTGAATCCTTTTGAATGAGGGACTTAAGTCAATACACACTTAGAATAGAGCATTCTTTAAAACAATGAACCCTAGCTGATGGTGCTTTCACAATAGGGCTTAATATGTCTTAAACAGAATCTGAAACAGTGCCCACAAAAGTGAACTATTTGCAGTCTAATTCTGCGAATAGTTTATTCGAGGAAGTGTTCCATAAAAACTTTGTATTGTTATTGTTGTGTGTGCTTCAAATGCAAGAAATTTGTGATTTCATTACTATTTCTTGTGAAACCCTACTACTGTTTACTATTTTGTAACGAGGATGTTGCAAACAAGCCAAATGTCCTTTATTTTTAGGACAGATTTTTTTGTTTCTCTAACCTAAGTTTGTTTGTCTTACAACAAATAAACAAGAAATGATTGCACTATTGCAGGTCTGCTCATCTGTAAACAAAAAGCCAGCCAAGATTGCATAGTCAGAAATCAATACACATTCTTCAACATGATAATGAAAAAGTATAAAGCTTAGAAAATATATTTTAAAAAATGAAAAATATGAAGCTGTAAAATATATTTAAAAATGAAAATATAAATCTTAAAAATATATTAGAAAATAAAAATATAAAGCTTAAAATATATATAATAAAAAATATAAATAAAGCTTGAAAATGTAAAAACAAACCAACAAACAGGCAGATAAACACATGAAGGACAAAACAAAATGCTCTGCCTGGAGAACATGACAGCTGTCAGTGTGTGCTTATTGACATTACGGGTGTTTTAAGCATCGTGGATCGTGATTGGCCACATCATCAACGGTTCTACTTGTGATTGGTCACTTTGCTCTCCGGTGTCGATTGTGATTGGACAAAAGAGTTCGACCTGCTCCAGCCTCCCAAACACACACCAACCAAGTAGGTGAAACAACAACAACAAACACGATGAACTCCCCGTGGTTCACCTTGGAGCTATTTAACAAGCTTTGAGCTGTTTTTTTACTAACATTTACTAAAGGGGTTTAGCTACAACACAAGGGAGTTTTGTGCTTTTAAATAATATACATTTAAATCGACGTTACTAGCGACTCTCACTGTTAAGTAGAAAGCTAAAAGCGGTTACCTGTCATCCTAAAGATAGCATATAAAGACGCATCATCTTCGGCTTCAGCTGCACACTCCACGTCTTTTGAGGCTGTTGATCTTTAGCCCCACAGTCACCGGCATGTTTCCTCTAGACTCGCCGTGGAACATCTCCTTCGCTGGCTGTGGCTTCCTCGGTATCTACCACATCGGTGTCGCCAGCTGTCTGCTGGAGCAGGCTCCCTTCCTAGTGCACAATGCCCGGCACATCTATGGAGCATCAGCCGGAGCTCTCGCAGCCACTGCCCTGGTCACTGGAGTGTGTCTCGGTACGTATTTATGCTTTTTAGTATTTCCTCTGAGTCTTAAAAGATTACTAGAGTACTAAGCTCAAATTTGGACTGCTGAAGTGGAGATAAAAGTCCTACATTTAGAGTATTTTAGTATTAGTAACTCTGTTATAAACGTCACTATTTTTTATACTTGTACACAGGTATTAACATTATTATATATCATATATATACACTATTATATATCATATACATACATTATTTTTATTTATAAAAGTAAAAGTAAACTTTCTGCCCATTAGAAAAACACATTTATTTTTATCATTAGTGGTGGAAGAAGTACCCTTCTTTTTACTTCAGTAAAAGTCATTCAGACTTTTTTTTTTACTTGTAGATAAGTATTAGCATTATATATTTAAAAGTAAAAGTACTATTTATTATATTACTTGATTATTGGTGCATTAATTAGGTTAGAGACAACTTTATTGTCATTGCATATAGTACAAATACTTAGAGAGTGAAATACAGTTTGCAAAGTAATGTAAATATATAAAGAGATATACACTGACCAGCCACTTCATTAGTTACACAAGAACAATCCAGTTATAATTACTGTTGTAGTTTGCATTATATTGAAAGGTGTTGCTAATATTTCAGCCATCCTATTTACATACATGAGAGGGCCAAAATATTAGAAACACCTCTCAATACTCCTGTACAACTACAGCACCTACTAAGACCTCAATAATTAACATAGAGTAGGATTATTACCTCTCTGACAGTGTCAACAAAAACAGAAAGATTATAAAGTTCATTAAAGTAGAATTTATGTCAGAGGTGTTGTGTTGTGTCACACTGGATTGTACAAATGTCCCTAATGAAGTGGTCGGTCTTAGTTATGCTAAGATATATACAATATAAACAGTATTAATGGGTAAGTATCACTTTATTGTTGCAGCTAGTAAATGTGGGGTGGATTTAAACCTTATATACTGCTTGAATATTTTTGTTATATGTGTGTTATTTAGTATCTGTCAGATAAATCTAGTGGAGTAAAAGAACAATATTTCATTCCGAATTGTATCAAGTACCATTAAAATTATATACATTTTTTTTTAAAAGTAGCATACTCAAGTAAAGTACCTCAAAACTTGTTGTTAAAAGAGCAACATGGCATCTGGATCATAACCATTTCATTGTGAATATGAACATATCAGTTAAGCCCTTTCCTGTTCGGCAGTGCTCTTCTTCATCTTTATCTTCATTCCTAAAGACCGCCAAGAAGAAAAGGTTTAAGGGAAACAGAGTATCCTCTGACAAAAATCACTGTAATCTTGATGCACTTGCTTCTGAAGTAGCATGTCCAGACTTTATTAAGTACTCAGTGTACAGCCACATGAAGAACTAACAACGTCTTCACAGGAGAGGCTGGTGCGAGTATCATCGATGTTGCCAAAGAGGCGAGGAAGCGTTTCCTCGGACCCATGCATCCGTCCTTCAACCTGGTGAAGATTGTGCGCCACATGCTGCACCACACGCTGCCGGCTGATTGCCACCATGAGGCCAACGGGCGGTTAGGGATCTCTCTTACCCGAGTGTCAGATGGGGAAAATGTCCTGGTGTCACACTTCAACAGCAAAGAAGAGGTGGTGCAGGTGTGCAGTATATTTTTTCTCAATATTTTGCTGTGGAGTTGGTTGATATTAACAAAATCAGATGTTAGGATACAGTTGATTTGATACCTCATTACTTATAATGTGGCAGCATTCTGGGGCATACCTACGTATGGGTTCTTTCAGAAGAACATTTTCACAAATAATACCAAATATTCACTAGCTTCAGCTTCTCAAATGCAAGGCTTTGCTGCTTTTGTCTGTTTTATATCTTTGCAAAGCAAATGTCAGCCACAGTAATGCAATAAAAAATGTAATTTCACTGTAAGGTGTCCTTTACAGTTAAGTTAATTTCACCCCCAACCATTTCTCAAAAACACTGTTCCTGTTATTATCTCTTGTCTTAACTAGGCATGTGTCTGCAGTGCCTACATCCCAGTATATTGCGGCCTCATACCTCCCACGCTGCAAGGAGAGGTGAGTGGATTCATTATTATTCAGCACATGTGCTCTGTCCTCATGTTGTCGATTGTCCTTTAATTTAATCTAATGAAAAGAAATTGCCTCCATGATCTTCATGGATTTTTAGAGCTGAGTGTTAGATACCGCTACTACTGTTGGAGAGGTTTAATGACCAGTCTACCTTGAGCATATTTCCTCTCATTGTGCTTTGTTGTTGTTACTTTTAGCACTTTATTTTTTCAACCATAACTGCCCTCCATCACAGCCCTCCCTTCCTCAAGAATGTGTTTGTTCTGAATGGCACGTGTGTGGAAACAATGATTAGAAAATTCCTCAGGAGTCAGTGTTGGTCTCACACTAAAGGGGAAAGTAGTTTTTTTTTTTTTTACTTACTTTGCTCAACATGTTTCTAGCACAAAGGTTTTGTAGGAAACATTATTGAGCAATATCAGCGCTCCCACCCTCCCTCTGTGGCCTCTGTGATGGGTTTTATGAGCTTACATGTGCTTGTATGTATGCAGGCCTTGTGATCAAACCTCGAGAGTGGCAGAGCCAAATGCCACCGCGTTGGCACAGGCTTTAAGGTTGATGTGTCCTCGCCTACCCCTCAAAAAAAAAAAAAAAAAAAGAAAAACGATGTCACTCTGTTCTTATCTGTTGACACACAGCCAGTTTAAAAGTTCACCAGCGTCACTAAAAACAAACACTAATCAATACACAGGATGTGATGTCTCTGTTATCAATGCTGAGATAATAATAAATGCTAATATTTATCTTTTATCGCTCAGCGATATGTCGATGGAGGCATTTCCGACAACCTCCCTCTGTATGCAATGAAAAATACCATCGCCGTGTCTCCGTTCTCCGGAGAGAGTGACATTTGCCCCAGAGACACCTCGACAAACATACACGAGCTGCGATTCACCAACACAAGCATACAGTTCAATCTCCCCAACCTCTACAGAGTCTCCAGGGCACTTTTCCCTCCAGACCCTATGGTAGGTCACTTGATTGCAACCTCATACAAACACGCACACTCAACACACAGATGTCTCCAGATGAATTGATTGGCTCAGATGACTGACTGGAGTAACCTCAGTCGACTCATGAGGGATGAATGAATATGTGTTTCTTTTGTGTGCAGGTTATGAAGGCCATGTGTAAGCAGGGATATAAAGATGCTCTGGACTTTTTAAAGAAGAATGGTAAGAAACAAAACAGTGGTTTACTTATCAAACTTTTTATTTAGTTTTTTTTTGGGGGGGGGGGGGGCTTTTTATGTCTATGGTGGCCATGAAATGCATTAAAAATGCACATTTCTGCCATATTCTGTAAATAGAGCCACCTGAATTTGACACCCTGGACATTTAACTAATTAAAAATTACTTCACCATTGATAATAAATAATAATAATGTTCACATTTGCTTCTGTTTTCAGAACTACTTAATTTCAACGGACCTCACAGAGACAGACCCCTGCTGGCCAACGGTGATGAAAATGAGGATTATAACGATGACGATAATCAGGACAATGAAAACAGTGAAGAGGACGAACAGTCACTCGTGAATGAGGGAGCAGTGATGGAGGAGCATATCATTGAACACCTTCCACCCACCCTGCACAAAGGTACACGTGGCTTCCTATCTCAGCTGTTATCACTGCCCCATTCAAAACATCAGCTTTCCACAGGCCAAGAAAAACAGCCACTGCTTTGGCTTTGTGGAAATACATTTTTCAGATAATCCAATGAGTTGAGTGGAATCAAGAACGCATCGTCTTTTAGTTTTTAATGAATTATTTTTTGTTAATTAAAAGTATCTCACTTACAACTTGAGTTAGACATCATATCCGACTGTCTGCAAAGAAGCTTAGTGAAATGAAAAAAGTAATCACAGACATGATGTTTAATGTAATGGATTACTGATCTAAAGCAACCTCAAGGTGAACACATGAAACATCATTAGACGCTTGGTGAAGCTTTTTAAATCAACAGTGAAACATTTGAAGATTTTTCAACATCTTCATTCCTGAAGTTGAAGATAATTCTGTCTGGATGAATAAAATGAATCGTTTCAGACTAACTCAAGCAAGTATCAAGATTCTCCAAGAATCAGTGGCTGCAGACTGCAGCATAAATACTGAATTTATATAAAATACTTTATATATCAAGAAAGGGAAGCCTATACAATGTTTTGGATGATGATTTGTAAAACTATATATAAGGATTGCAATAATATGAAAAAAATAATATAAAGACAATAAATGTGCAGTATGACCATTTGAGGTAATGTATACAAATGAGTTGTTGGAACAGTATCATCACTCTTAATGTGGGTAGTGACCCACTTTCCATTGTAAAGAATTCCCCTTTTCAAACATGGACTGGAATAATGTACAACTTCTGTATATCAGCAAGAGAGAAACACTGAATTTACCAACAAGACTGTTCTGAAAATGTAAATGACATGTTGTCTATGCTGTAACACATAACACTGCATAAAGCAGGTTAATTCTACAGATAGTTTTGGGTAACCCTTGTGATCATCTCTGCCTCCCTCTGCAGCTCTAGTTGAGGCCTGCATGGAGAGGAGGAGCCTTGTGCAGTCGCTAAGCAACATGCTTCCTGTCAGGATGGCCTCAGCCATGATGCTTCCCTACACGCTCCCTCTGGAGTCTGCTCTGTCCTTGACTCTCAGGTACTGTAGGACTTAATTACATCTGGTCCTATTTCCTCTTTGTTTCACTCAAAATAGTACTACAGCACAGTACTACTGCTGCATTTCTGCTCTGGTCTTGTTGCCACCAGCTTGTGGCCTATAAAATCATTCAAACAGCAGAAACTCCTGGACTGTCATTCATTGCTGATTGACTAACAGCAGTTTTCCCCATGTCTAGACTTCTGGAGTGGCTGCCAGATGTGCAAGAAGATGTAGGGTGGATTCGAGAGCAGTTATTAAAAGTCCTACAACATGTTCTACGCCAGGCCTCCAGAAGTGTTTCCCAGCAAGTGTCTGCCAGGTAGGGGGGGACTCCTCTGAAAGATATAATTGCAAAGATGGTAGTTATACTTCTGTGTACGGCAACTTTTAACGTACAATCATTGCAGAATACATTATGTGTATGACTTACAGCTGCTATGTGAATATAGCTGGGGTTCAACCTGCAATAACTTGGATTTTTTTGGGCCACTTGGGGGCAGCAGGAACAAGTTGTGAACACATCACAGACATATCATCACTTTTTGCTAAGAAGCTGAGAGGCCTAACTTTCAAAAAAATCCTTATTTACACATCCAGCAGACACAAAATAATATTAGCATCCATTCAGTCTTCCACTTTGTCATTCTAAAAATATTGATTAAAGCTGCTCTAATAACAGCAAGTGAACCAGTTTCAGACTTTCACACTGCTTCTGCTGCCAATGCTTCAGATTTTTCTGCCAGCTGGAGCTGCACCACTACCAGTCCCTCCCGTCCCAGATCAGCTCCACCAGCCTGTTTCCCACCTGGGTGAACGAGAGCAGTTCTTCAGTCCTGGATGTCTTCATGCGTCTAGTACAAGAGGCAGCTGCTGTCCGGAGTCCTGTGTATCAACATGGACCTGCAAGGTTCCTTTGAAACTAAACCGATATCACCGGATGAGAGCCCTCCATGCATCATCTCCCCAGAAGGCCTCTCAATGCACAGACATTGTCTGTCTAATATTCCACCTGCTGCCGACTCTGGAGAAACCATCAGCATCTCCTAAGAGATTTCCCCCGAAGAGAGGCTGAAGTTCAGACTTACTTACTCTACATCCAGGGACACTTTGAGATAATTTAAATCAGATTTTATTATCTGTTTACATCCTTACATAAGCTGCCAAGAAGAAGTTGTAGTTTAATCAGCCTCTTTGTGTAGTGGTTTTAAATAGTAATCATTCAACATATTTACACTTAGTGTGGATTAGGTTTTTTTTGACTTGTGAAAGAAGTCTTTAGCTACAGTATTAGTCAGAGTATGTCTGCAGGTCCACAGAAGTGCATTTAAACTTAGCACATGTACTCAAGCAGTCATGTACAAACTTGAATTACAGGATGTTACAAACGAAAAATGTGCACTTGAAGTAGCATGGTTAAAATAGACGAACGGGTTTATGTTTTTGGTGGAATGCAGTCAGACCAGTAGTTAAGCACAGAGTTCCTGCTGCGTCCACTTATGAGCTCCAGATTACTTCTGACTGGACGAGGAAAAACAGTGGACACACCAGTCTGTTTGTTACAGGTAGTTACTCCATTTATTTGATGCAAGTGTCAATGCAGTATTGTGAAAAAAAAACATATTATGTTTCATTATTTATATGAAAAATACCAAACTACTCTGCTCTGTTTTCCCTTTTTCTATCATCTCGATTGACTTACATGTAAGTTAAATCTACATTATATTTTATGCTTTGACTTTGGCCTTATGTACATTTTAATGCGCACACAGTAAATCAATAATGTGATTTTGTTTAATCTAAGTTGCACTTTGTCATGTGATATCACTGTATCGCATCCATGAGTTTCTTAGGTAATAACCTACTTGTTTAAATACTTCTTGTACTGTGTTCTACAAGAAACTTTGTGATCAAAGTCGTGCCTTAATGTTCAATGAAATAATTGCCAAGTGAATTTAAACATATTGTCAAAATGTTGAAGGGAATAATATTTATGTGGTCATTAAATAAACTGGTATTGTTTAACATTGACTCACACCGTATGAGTGTTTTCCCACTCAGATCAGTGATCGGTACATTACTCAGAAAAGCTGCAGCTCACAGAGAAAAAGTGCACACAGAGCAGGGAACAGTACACATCACAAACAGTAAACAAACAGGGGGATCAGTGATCTGAAGGTGGTTCTTGAGAGGCTTCCAGATGATCCCAGCAAAATGACAAATAATCACATTCAAATTGTGAGTGTACGTGTAAAAACAGATATAATGTATCTCTTTTCTGTACCGCAGAGTAAAGTATGTTACAGTTTGTCCTGCATAAAAAAATTAAAAAAAGATTAAAGATTAAATGAGTTCCTGGTTTATTCTGTTTTAAAATTACATTTTTTTTTTATTCATAAAACCTTCCTGTGATGATAAAATCCACAACTTATTAGTAATTACAGTCAGTTCTTTTGGTTTTGTGACACACATTGGAAAGAAATATGTGGGGTATCATCTGTTTTATATAATCTTTTACTATGTATTTGTATTTCAACACTTATATTCATATTTGTAATTCAAAGCTTTTCAAAGCCATCCAGGAGCAGATCTGTAGGATTTAATCTCACTGATTTCTACTTTAAGCTCATTTACAAATTAAAAGCCAGGCCTCAAAGAAAAAAAAAATTGTTATTAACACGTTAAGGCATGTGTGTCCGCCATATTACATGTTTTGCCACGGTGGTAACAAACGCTGTCATAACACAGAGGATTTACTGCAGACACGCACATCGCACGCACATCGGGAATCCCCCTCAGCAGTGTGACCACAAGAGTCATCAGTCTGATCAGCTGTAAAAGCTGCTCAGTCCTGGATAAATTCCAGGTTTGATAACAGGTTAGCCACAAAGACAAAAATATGTACGTAGATTTTTATGTAGGCTATTCTGATATACTTGTTGATACGTGACAACGCCTTCAGGTGACGTCGGAAAAATGGAAACTTGGAAGCAGTATGGAGTATGTGCTCTGTATGGATATCTATTTTCAAACATATGTTATCTCTGCCTTTATGTTAACAGCGTATTTCTTAATTTCTTCATCAAATTTCCTATGGATTTTGTAATTTTTGTAATTTAACTGCTTTCCCAGCTACGTCAAATCCACAATGAACTGGTGCCAGTCTGGATTTTGCACTCAATCATAAATGATGACATGTCATTTTAATGTGTGTTCTTGTATGTGTGTGTAGTCAAGTCTGTCTTCAGAATAATCAATCAATAAATCACTTTATTCGCCCATAAAGGATGAAGGTTGGTTTTGAAGCAGTACACAGTGCTCAAGATAAAAGATAATAAAAAACAGAAAGCACACAAACATGTAATGTAAATACAACATTGAGGGAGGGTACACACTAAAGTTAAATTATTAATAAAAAATCAAGTGGCAACCTCCAGTGCTGGGAAATGAAGCAAAATGCTGAAGTGACTGTAATTTCTCGAGTGGCCACTTGAGACAGGCTGCAGAAGTGAGTGATTCTCCATAAGCGCCTATATTGAAATGTCTAACTTCACATAAACATGTGAGGTTTTGGTCTCTATAGCTAGTTTCCCCATTACAACTGTAGTGAGGGTGAATTTTTATATAACTCACCTGTTTAATTTACGAATAATTAACGGAGTGGCCGCTTTGATTGACAGGTAAGTGCAGTTACAGGTGGCCTATTAGAGCACCCAGGCGTCATTGGCCCTACCGATCCTAGTCTTTGCCTTCGATTAACTGGGAGGTGGAAGAAGCAGTGCTCCAACATATCGGCGGCCATGTATTTTCAGCTTCAAAGTGATGTTACTCATGCTCTGTCCATAGTTTATACTGTCATTGGTAAATAATACATAAAAATATGGTGAAATAGCATAGTTATTGTCACCTAAAATAAAACTATTCAAATAAAATATGCATATATAGTACTAGTTACACGTTTAGTATCTATATATTGATATATCATGTATATTTGTATTTGTTTTTGATTGTTATAAGGAAAAAAATACAGTGTAAATGCAGTGTTATGAAGAAAAGACCCAGCTCCCTTTTAAAAAATAGGAATTTCCGAGCAGCACTTGAAAGCAGCATGAGACTGCCACTCAGTCATAAGTTCGCACCGAAGTTCACGGCGCCGTTTGCAGCGTGTGTCCGCCAGGGGGCGCAACTCGGGGGGGCGGGTGGTGGTGGGAGAGAGGCTCAATCCAAACCATCCACTCCGCTTCTCCTCCTCGTACCATGAGCTGAATCTGTCCGGGACAGACCAGGGAAGATGGCGGCCACTGACCATTCCCGGTCCGAAGCTGCTAAACAGCGACGGCAAGATCAGCTGCAGCGATGGCTGGGCTCGGAGACCGACCAGACTGGATGGGAGGCCCGGGAAAACTTGAGCGGTTCAGGGACGCGGCGGGCGAAAGTTCGTTTCGCCCAAGGAGCTGTGTTTATGGCCGCCTGCTCCGCCGGAGACCGGGAGGAGGTGGCAGCGTTACTCCGGCAGGGAGCTGACATCAACCACGCCAACATAGACGGACTGACAGCGCTTCATCAGGTAGAGAAAAAAAAGTTAACGCCGCTCTCAAACTGTTAACGGCTGTTTGCGTGTTAACGTGCGCTGTGGTGGGGATGCTAACTGTAGCTTCAACTTTAGCGGGGACGGTTCCAACGTTCATCCCGTTAATGAACGCTCTCTCACCGCCGAGGAGCGTTAACTCACCGTGGAGTTAAAAAAGAAAAAAGTTAATCCTAAAGTTGCTTTTCAACGTGGCAGCTACATTAACGTTAGCTCAAACTGAAAGGACCCGTTTCTGGCCTCTTTGTGTAACAGTTAGTTTATTAGCCTGTTGGTAGGTTGGGCCATCTTTGGACATCTTTACTAAGTTATAGGCTTCTTTATCCAGCAATATGAGGAGAGTTGGAGCTCCAGCAGACAAGCCGGTCACCTCTAACAATAATAGGCACTGACTGTGTCAGACAGTCCCCGGTGGAGACAGGGTAAAATAATAGGTCATTGAATTCAAGGAGGTTTTCATCATCTGATCAACAGGTCTTTGAACGCCTCACCTTCAACACTCCATCCAAAGCAGCTGATTTAACCCCCACCTTCACTTTTTTTAAAATGCATTTTTATTGCTTTTGCATGTCCCAAATTGGCTTCACTTCTTTCTGTTCCAGCCTCCCCTCAGTCCCCTCCCCTCAGTCATAACACAGAAGAGCCGTCTGGACAACATCACTGTCACACAGGCCCTCAAGTGATGCAGTATTTCCTCTGCTTTTATGATGCCGCGTGTCACAAACACATTGCTGTCTCTTTGCATTCACGGTCACGTGGATTTAACTTGGATATCCAAGCGCGTAAGTCATCATAATAGATGCTGGCGTGCTTTTTAATTTTCCTGCCCACTGGAGTTTGAGTTGTAGCTCAGCTGGCTTGTGTGCTCCCACTGATGTCATGCTGTTTTTTTTCCCTCTCTAATGTTAATTATGTATCTGATGATGAAGCTCAGATGAGTGACGGGAGCGTGCTCCCGCTGCCTCCTCTGGATGCTCCCCCTTCAGGGAGTCGATTCCACACGTGGGACCACCAGTCACCCAGTGTGGTCCCTCTCCATCCCTCTCTCCCCTGCCTGTTGCTCGTCGGTCGCCTGGCAACCAGAATTAAATATAGGCCCGCACTCTCCAAACTTTCCATCCTCTCCATCCAAAGGCTTTCTGTCTTCTCCACTATGCTTTCTCACTCCTTTGTCCCCCCCTCTCCTCCTCCTCCTTCCTCCTCCTCCTTCCTCCTCCTTCTCCCTGTCTCTCTCCCTCTCTCCTTCCCTTTGCCAATTCCCCATGGTGGGGACTTTAGGGATTTCAGATGAAGAAATGGAAAACATTCCTCAAACAGCACAAGCTGCTGTTGTCAAAAGGCGATTTCCACAATGACTCACTTGATGACCCAGTGAAGGAGTCTGCTGGGAGGCTGTGTGTGTTCACCCTTGTAACATGCAGGGTGCAAGAAGTACCCTCTGTTCATTCATTCAGCTTGGAGCACCCACTTGTTTCAGAGGGCTCCCCCCTCTGCTGCGAATGGACGCTGGCTCTGCCTCTGTTTCGAGCTACAAATCTCATCTCAGGGTCTTAAAATTACCTCCTTTTTTTGTCCACCCTACTACCAGACTAATTATACTATATTATGACGGAGGGTGGAGACTTGTAGCAGCTTTGTGATTAGTTGATTTAGCCCACAAGCAAAGCCTCTTACAGTAGGTGGCTTAAGACGGCCTGATGGACTCAGTGTGCTCAGTGTGGTTACAGACGCTACACGCTGCCGTGACTGCGATGATAATGAATGGCTGGAAACGCTGTCGCATTAGGGAGTGCAGTCTTGTTCAACATGTTCCTCGTTCAGGTTGTACAAGGCAAAGTGAGAAAATAAGATAACGTTGGCTTGATTTATTTTTATTTTATTTTTTTTTATTTTCTTTATTTCACCAGATTAATCTTCAGTAGAGAATCATCATAAATATCTTTGTTATTAACTCTCATTTCAGGCTGATTTATAGCTGTTTTAGAGCAGCCTGCTGGTGTACAGTGCCAAATCTTCTCAAGTACTTGTTGTAGCCTCAAGGGATGGCAGTGTCCCTCAGCTGTCGGTGCACGGCCGTGGTCCAGACTAAAATATCCCAGTAACTGTTTGATGCAGTGACATTCAGGTTCTCCAGAGGATGAATCCCTCTCACTTTGGTGACGTTTTCTATACAGTGAAGTTGGTTAGGTTATTCATGCTCAGGATGAATCAAAATGACTTGGTGATCCCTTTAACTAACTCATTTGGCCTCTGAGGAAATGCTATAGAATACAATAGAGACTTTACTGATCCCTCACATTTTTACATGCATTTTACCTAAAATACAAGCACACACACACACACACACACTCCCATAAAGGGCTCATAGACATGCAAATGTAGAGAGATGGTGCAGTGAGCATGTAGGGGTTCGGTACCTTGCTCAAGGGCACCTCAGCAGTGCCCAGGAGGTGAACTGACACCTCTTCAGCTACCAGTTGATCCTCCATACTTTGGTCCGTGCCGGACTTCCCTCCGGTTCCAAAGCTCAGTCCCGACAGAGTCAAAGCTACTGCCAACATTGTGATTAGTTTGTGCCATTTTTATAAAATAAATAATCACTTGATTATTTGAAAAATAATTCACAGATTAATCGATAATTTAAAAAAAAAAGTGTTGGATGCAGCGCTGCAGTGCGTTTGTGTCTGCTCAGCCTGCACACTGTAGCTGTGACTAGGCATGCAGCAATTAATCGATTTCACCGTTAGCCATGGTTTAAAACGTCACAGTTTGTAACCGTAAAGAACAAAGTGTTTCTGTCACTTACACTCAGTGAAGCAGCTGTGAGCAGTGTCGCCTAAACCAACAGCAGTGAAGCAGGAAAAGGAGCACAGATTATAAATTTAACATCAGGACAGGATGCAGTTCCCTCAAGAGTATAACACCTGCGTTGGAGATGTTCTCAGTTTATTGCAAAAAAAAAGAAACCAACAAAAAAAAAGCTCATGTGATTTTTGTTTTTAACTTATTTTTATTTCATTTTCATCAACAACAGCTCAGCATATACATTTTATTCTTTCGCTTTGCAATTGTATGCAACGTTTGTAGAGATTATAGTCACATTACAGGCAAATAAGTCAAATAAAAACAATATAAAACAACACATACAAATGAGTAACCAAACACAGATCATAACTGTCTGCTCCACATTATAATGCTGTATAGAAACAAACACAATACTTATAAAAAGTAATGGGGTGTTGTGTGTAGTAGGGCAGCAGAGGATGTTCATATTTTTAAGAGCTTTTCTTTTTAGTCTGGCTTTTGCTTGAACTATATTTATACATTTTTCTGTTCATATATTTTAATCTGTTTCACCATTTTCACTTTTATTTATTTATTTCATTAGTCTATTTATATATCTTAACCTTTTTAACCTGCTGCATAGGTCGAGGTCCCAGAGGGGGTCAGTTTCAGCCATACAGTGGTCATCTACTTCAAGTCTGCTATAAGTAATATATTTGTTTTTTACTTTTTTGTTTTTCAGCCATTGTGCTGTGAAATAAATTAATTTATTATAATCGTGAAACTGGCATCTGTATTCAGACCCTATCATCAAAATCTATAATCGGTGCATCCCTAACTGTGACATTAAATCATCAGTGATATTTAGTGTTCATTCAGGCTGATCTTTGCCTGTTTTAGAGCTGGTTGCGCTGCCAAAAATATCTTTTTGTGTCAGTTTTAGTCAATAATTAAAGAGTTAAAACTTTTATTTGGTTCTCAAATCAGCAAACATACAAGCCAACACTGTTTAGATTATTACAATCTTATTCGTTTACAAATCAGCTTACATTAATACTAGTGAGTACTGAGAGCTCAGTCTCATTCTGATTAACGCTTATTTTTGGAAAATCCTTGGAATATGTTTGTATTTAAAACAATCTGAAATAATTTCACCCCACTGGCATTTTTTTTAACTTTTTTTAAGAATAAATTTAAAAACCAAACATCTTCTTTTGGAGTATAAAGACACATTGGCTTACACAGATCCTGCCCAGAGTTCTTTCACATAAATATTAGCTGAAATTAAAGCAACTTATCATACCATAATACCATGAGCTCCTCATGGGATTCATCTTGGGACTTTTGTTGGATCACATTGGGATCTTAGCGAGACCTTGCCTCAGGAAAAGCAGCTAAATGGATTCGCTGTTTCACTCTTGCCACAAAGTGACTGTTTTGGAAAGTACTTGAGGGCTTTTAGCAGCCCACTTAACAGAAAGTCATTACAACAAGTAGACACAGTAGTCATTGTTTTAGCCGCTGTGCTTTAGCTGAATTTAGTAGTTTTTGGAAGTGACTGCAGTTTTGCCTTTCACAACAAACCAAAATGAAGTGACTGAAATGAATCTCTACTGTAACTGTAACTAAACTGACTGACGCGCGCTGTGAGGTTCCTATTTTTTTTTAATATACATAGCAGGGATACTTATAAGAAGCGACGAACAATAAACACTTGTACAGCGATCCATCATGTGGCTGTGTGTCCTCTGGCAGGCCTGCATTGATGAAAATGCTGAGATGGTGCAGTTTCTGGTGGAGAGCGGGAGTGACGTCAACAGAGGAGACAACGAGGGCTGGACTCCTCTGCATGCTGCTGCCTCCTGCGGCTTCATCCAGATCGCTAAGTGAGTGTTGACCATGACCACGCTGACACGTCACCGCTATTATGATTTTAAATAGTCCTTTAGAAAGTCGAGGCTCACATTGAGGTAAACACAGGACAGAAACAGGGCTTTCAGGCAATAATTAAACCAGCATATGAGACTGTGTTCTTGTTTTAGTGTCTCTGTGTGTTGATTTTTGTTTTTTGAAGATACCTGATCGAGCACGGCGCTCACGTCGGGGCGGTGAACAGTGAAGGAGAACTTCCTCTGGATGTGGCCACCGAGGACGCCATGGAGAGGCTCCTCAAAGGGGAAATCAAAAAACAAGGTACCAACATTAAAGTCTGCGTAAAGTAAGAATAAATATGTCCAAAGAAGAAAATGTTATTAACCACACAGCCATATTTCAATGATTAAAAATATTGACAAGTTTATGAAATTAGTTGTCAAAATCCGGTAGAAATGAGCAGTATTCTCAGCTCCAGGACTGTGGGGGCGTGTCCGCTGAAGGCACTGAAGCCACTCGCACACTCGTAGCTTCTCAAACGTGACGATTATCTGCTGTTTTTATATCATGAATCATAAATGCAAATATCTTTATCAACTTATATTGGGCTACAGGACACTGTCATGGACATTTTTCACTTCATTTTCTATAAATAATGAGATAAATGAGGAGTATAAAAATGAAAATTGGATATGGTTCATATTTATTTATTTATTGTCTCATTATTATTATTATAATTATAATTATTAAGATTTTGTCAGTTTTGCGCCTTCACAAGTAACATAACTTTTTGGTCACATTTAAAGCAGACGACCCGCTCAGAGCAGACAGAAATAGTCAAAGAAATGAGGACAGAGTCACTGTGTACCAAATGTTCTGTGACCTCAAAGCACTGAAGTGTACCGAGGCTCCAGGCTTATCTTTATCACTGCCACATACACACATTGTCGAGATCCATCATGCAACTGAAATCACAGATGATGAATATCAGAGAAATAAAACTGAATATTTTGTCTTTTGTCATTTGTGTGTTGTACGTGCGTGTGTTCTGTTTTCAACTGTTTGTTCTCGTGTGTGTCACAGGAATAGACGTGGACAAGGCCAGAAAGGAGGAGGAGAGGATCATGCTCCAGGACGCCATGGCGGTGCTGGCAGGAGGCGGCACTCTCACACCTCACCCAAACACCAAGGCAACCGCTCTGCACGTCGCCGCTGCCAAAGGCTACATCGAAGTCCTGAAGTGAGCATCAGTTCACACACATGAGAGCAATGACAGCTTGTTAGCGTTTGTCTTCACACACACACACACACACACACACACACACACACACACACACACACACGTTGGATATTTTTTTTTTTATCCATAGCCTTCTCCTCTTGGATATTCTTCATCCTCTCCTCCTCTTGTTTAGGGTGCTGTTGCAGTGTGGTGTGGATGTGGACAGCAGGGACACAGACGGGTGGACTCCCCTGCATGCAGCAGCTCACTGGGGGCAGGAGGAGGTGTGCACCCTGCTTGCTGACAACATGTGCGATATGGGTGCCGTCAACAATGTGGTGAGTGCAGGACAAACACTCTTTTCACTTGACATAAACTCCCGTGATTGAAGCCTGTATTTGTGCCATGACTGATGATGCACCGTGAATGTCCTTGTAGGGCCAAACACCTCTGGATGTCGCAGACGAGAACCTCGCGGACACTCTGGAGGAGCTACAGAAGAAACAGAACGCCGTGAGTCCACCTTCACACGGGCTCCACGACGATCTCACTCAGTTAGATAAACCTGATATGATTGATAGCGTTATAGCGGCGAATGTTCTCTGTGTTTATGTGTGTTTATATTCCTCTTCAGTTACGCAGCGAGAAAGAGAAACAGACTCCTGTTATTGAGACCAGCCCGCCAATCTCCATGGTACCAGTTCGCCCGCGCAGGTCAGTGCCAATGTGTGGGCATGTGTGTGTGTTTGTGTGTGTGTGTGTGTGTGTGTGTGTATGTGGGCACACGCTACGCTGTTCCTCAGCTGAATCCCAGTAATCCCAGTACCAGCAGTTTGCATGCAGGTATGATGTTAACAGTCCCAGCATTCCTTTGAATGACGCTACAGTCTGTGTCCCAGTTTCATACTGAATACTAAATGTTTCCATTGTTGAAGAAATTAAAATAAAAAGTCAGTGTAAAGGCAATTCTGCGATTCCTTTCAAAATATGTTGGAAAATAGTTGCTAAAAACATGAAAAGACTTTGAACGATGTATTACTGAAATGTGGACTTAGAGGTTAAAACAGTTTTTCACCAGTTTGTAGTCCAGGATTTTGTGGGCGGTCCTAAAGGGTGGCCCAATGACACGCTGAGGCCACCCTGAGCATACCCCTATCAGAGAGATAGAGAATAATTCATCTTGCTCAGCGTTTCGAAGTTATTCATGTCATTTTCTGAACTCATCTGACACGTTTCAGTTAGTTCAAAATGGCTGCTTGGCCACTCCTGTGAGTGGGCGTGGCTTCAGAGCATTCAGAGGACACGCCCCCACAGTCCCGGATGACAAATGATGCAGAATGGCACCTGGGTGCTCTAATAAGCCATCTGTAATGGCAAGTGGTGATGCTGTTAATTATGCGCAACTTTAAGCCAGGCTGTAAACATGTTTACTTCTGCTGCGAAGTTTGGCATTTTAACATGGCCGCTTATAGAGATTGACTCACTTCTGCAGCCAGCCTCAAGTGGCCACTCAGGGAATTACAGTTTTTAGCATTTCCCAGCACTGGAGGTTACAGCTTGGGTGGGAGTAGCAGTCTGTTGCTCAAGGAGAGGAGGTGTTCATGATGGACGTCAGCTAAACTAAACGTAATATATCTTAAAACAACAAGACAATAATATCTGGTTTTGGCTAATCTATCAAAAGTAAATAACTGAGAGCAAGATCATTATACATATTGCTCACAGTAGTCTAATGCAGTCGGAGATCATATAATGATGTAGGTGTGACATGCATCAAAGATCGCCTGCTAGAACAAGAGTCCATGCCGTGAGTATCGGCTTCCAAGGCGCTCTGATTTAGTGATAGGTACTTGGCATTAGTTCAAAACTTTAAGCACATTATAAACCAAACTAATAAATATAAGCATTGCAGTATGTACAGTATGTGGCTGGGACACACATTGTTTTGTTGTGTGTGGAGGCTGTGTTGCTATTTCCTCCCCGTGGGTTCGTGTAAAGTTTGCATTGTCACACATTGACAACAGATCCTAAAACGTGTGAGATAAGTGACGAAGTACTGTAAAAAGCTGTAGGTCGATGTTACATCCAGTAATAAGACACCAGCGCTACACATAGCATCACAGGAAGTGAGCCACCCACCGACGTGTTGCATGCTCGCTCTAATTGGCTGCACATGGAATGACTGCCCTCACTGATCAGCTCCCTGCATGCCACCTGTTGTCGTTCCACCCCACCTTGGCCCCGCCCCTGCAGGACTTCTATCTCTCGTATGAGCAGCAAGGAGAAGATCTGCCTCCACGAGCGCGAGAAGCACCCGCCCCCCGCCCTGCCGAGCAGCCCGGCCGAGGATGAGGAGGAGGAAGGTCAGACGGGTCAGAGCCAGTCTCAGAGCCAGGGGAAAGCGTCCAGCAGCTCCAGCTCGGAGGAGGAGAGCGAATCGGAGAGCGACGCTGAGACAGGTGAGAGAAGCTGCTGCTCTAAGAGAGAGAGAAGTTGTGTTAAAGGTGATTTATCAGATGGGTTTTATGACTTTGTTTATGATTTTACTGGTGATTTATTAATGATCTTTGCACGGCTCCAGAGAAAGCGAAAAACCGAGAGATCATAAACAACTTGAACAACAGACGCAATGCCGCCAGCCTGCTTCCTACCTCCATGTCAACGAGTACTGCTGCAAGCCAAGTGAAAAAGGTCAGATATGTTGAGATATTATATAGAAAGCACCAGATGTCAACAGCACTGAACAATAATGATGATGACTTTCACTGGCTCTGAAGCAGGACCCGAGCAAGCTCCCCACCACCGAGGCCCCAGGATCCTGGAGAACATCCTTGAGGAAGGCAGGCAGCTCGGTGACTCTGGGCTCGGCTGGACTGTCCGACTTCAGCCAAGACTCCAGCCGACCTCCAGAGACCACCCTGGGTATGACCCGCTCTGCATCCAGCCCCCGCCTCAGCTCCGAGGCCGACACTAAGGTACGCATGATTCAAGGATTCACACCCAAAACCGGCTATTATATTTCAAACTACCGTGACTCAAAAGGCTTTATTTACAGCCATTTGTTGAGTCACACAAAACACTGATCTCACTCCTCGCTCTCAGGAGCCGAGGCTCGCCCGGGTACCGCCCATCCCAACACGGAGACTCTTCAGTATTCCAGACAGCAGCCCTGACAACTCCAACAGGTGGGCTTGTGCTCTCGTGTGCGTCTGAGTTCGTGAAACCAGAATCTGTTTTTCTGAGTCACTGCATATGTGCCCTTGTCACCCTGTCTCCCTCTCTCTCAGCTGGCTAAGCCGTAGCTCCTCTTACACCCGACGCCTTCATAGTCAATCAGGGAATGATCTCACTAGTTCCACCCCCTCTTTGCTTCACAGGTCAGTCATGCTGCTCACTGCCCGTCTTGTATCTGTTTGCTCGCCTGTTTGCGTGCGATTTGTTTTTGCTGTGTCACAGCTCATTACATTCCCCCAGCAGTGAATACTAATTTGAGTGTGTGAGTGTGTGTGGCTGTGAAAGATGCCTTTGTGTTTCCAATGGGCTTTTGTCTTTGCAGTTCATCTTATGGAAAGAGACTGGATGACCCCACCGTAACCTCAGCTAGCACAGGAACAAGCTCTGCTGGACTCAGCCGCCTTAATAGTGTCTTGGGCCAGAGGTATTTCATTTTTATATTAATTTTCCAGTTGTTTTTGCTCACTTATCTCAAAGTTTGATGGACACTCTCTTTTTTTATTTCCTCCAGAGTTCCTCAGGAACAGACAGAAAAGAAGGATCAGTCTGCCGTCTCCAACTCTCGAGGCACGACCGCAGGTGAACAGGAGTCCAAGCAGAGGCGCAAGTGAGTCGAAGCTTTTGTCCTTGTGTGTGTGTGTGCGTGCGTGGGTGGATTGCAAATGGCTGATGTAAACCGATGATGGAGGCGATGCTGCGTTGAATCTAAATGCGTTGCTGACTTTTGTAGATCATACCTGACACCAGTGCGGGATGAGGAGGCAGAGGCACAGAGGAAGGCTCGCTCCCGACATGCACGGCAATCCCGCCGCTCCACTCAGGTACCAACATCACCTCCTCACACGTTCGCTGCCGATTCCAGTTTATGAACGTGTCAGTGTTGTAGGTAAGACAAGCGTTTATCTCTTTTTCATATCAAGGGGGTGACGCTAACAGATCTGCAGGAAGCGGAGAAGACGATGAAGACGGACAACAAAGGGAGAGAAAAGAAGGAGGAGGAAGAGAAGGAGAAAGAGAAGGAAGCAAAAGCAAAGAAGGGAGAGGAAGGGGTGAGAGCCATATTTCAGAGTTATAGGCCTTCCACGGTTATATAATGTCATGTGACGTCACACAGCAGGGGATACTGTGTTTACAGGAAGTGAGCTGGAGGTCTCGTATTGCCAGTCTGCAGAAGTCTGACCTGCTGGGCCTCACACAGCCCACTGGCGCTCCACGGTCTCAGACATCTGACAAGAAAGGTACGCACCACTGTTTCTCTTTTTTTTTTTTTGACAATGTGGTGCTTGTTGAAATATTTGATTTGCTCCTAAATGACTGCTGTCTGGCTTTGTTCCAGATGTTGAGGCCAGCACAGGGGAGAGTGAGACAGAGCGATGGGCCAGGGAGCGCAGGGAGAGGAGACAAGCTCGGGCCAGAAGGAAGGCACAGAGGACTGGGGAGGTAAACACTGCACGGGCAGCATGATGCGAACAAAGAAAAAAATGGATGATAATGTTGTAACTTGATTGTCTGTGTCATCTGCAGAGTGATGACAATGATCCGAGTGGAGAGGAAGAGTTCTCAGGCAGTGGGCTGGATCCACAGGTGTGTGTTTGTGTGTAGTTGTTTGTTGTTTCGGTGGACTGTTACCTAAGACCTCAGCCATGACTTGTTTGCTTGTCTTTTCTCTTCACAGACAGTCCGACACCTTAGTTCCAGGTATGATTTCAGCCTTTGACCTATTCGATTTGCCCTCTTTCTTCATTCTGTCCACACAGTCTCTTTGATAGCAGTATCTCTGACCTCTGTCCTCTGTCCTCTACTCAGATCGGACAACTCCTGTAACGACTTTACCCAGGGAGGAAGCTCAGAGATGAAGGATTTTAAGAAGGTCAGCAGACAGGACTGACACTGAGGTCACAAAATTTGTCTTTCTTATTTCTCTCTCAGTTATTTACTGCTGTGTGTGTCTGTGTGTGTGTGCCAGTTGTTCGAGGAAGTCTCCAGAGAAAACAGTCAGCTCCAGTCTCAGCTGCAGGACACCCAGAGGATTGTCAGTCAAACCAGGTTGGACCTGGAAAAGGCCACACAGGTGACAACACAGACACACACCGAGCTAAACCCAAACAGAAGGAAGTATTTTACAGCGGTAATCGTCTGTCTCTGTAATTGGCTATAATTGTGGCCAGTATTTACATGCTTTCTTTCGTGGACTTCCTGTTTGCGTGTTCAGTTCTGGTGGCAATCATTTGTCAAGCTGTTTACCCAAACCTTATTCTGATGAGAGAAACCCTCATGATTTGAATCAAAAAATGAAAGTAACTCACTCTTCCTCTTTAAAAATGAATTAACAAGGTAATCCATGACCTGTACAGCCTCACGTAGTCTGATCTCAGCAGTAGCTAACGGTGGGAGTCAACCACCGTTCACTCTGAGCGCATTCAGTATTTTTAGGAGATCTAGCACGAATAATGATTAACTATTTATACCTCATTTACGCGCTCGATTTGGTTTGCAATCAATGGCCCATAACACAGAGCTAATAACCATAAAGCATTGCACAGACTTGGAATTTGCTTTTCATTTCCTGCTTGTCGTTTTGCTTCAGTCACGCTCAAGTCAGAATAAAAATGTAATCAAGATTTTGAAATAACACATTTCTTCCTTTTTTAAATGAAAAGTTATATTAATAAGTGAAAAACACACCAGCCTTTCTCGGCCTGCTGTGACTTATCAGACGTGACTGTTTGTGTGTATGCTGTGGTGATGATGACGTTAATGATTTGTCGTATTCAACAGAGACAGGAGCGCTTCACTGACTGCTCGGCCTTGCTGGAGCTGGAGAGGAAGGTAAATGTGCCTGTCGTTGTTGTTGTTTAAGCTTCATCTGCCTCACTACTGCCACCCCTGCTGTCTGTTGACGCTCTCTCCTCTCTCCCCACCCCGCCCCTCCACTTGAACCACTTTCTCACCTGTTTTCACTCACCTTCTTCCCCCCCCCCCCCTCCTCCCCTCTTCCCCTCACACTCTCCCTCACGTCCCCCCTGGCATCATCAGGACCGGAGGATGTTGGAGCGGCGAATGGCAGAGTTGGAGGAGGAGCTGAAGGTGAGGAGACGTTCTTATCGAGGCCACAGACACTTTGCATGCTTCTGCTTGATTAGCTTGGCTTTAGCTTGTGCAGAACAGCGGTGCTGTTGGAGGTACACTGTGGAGCTGTTTATACAGAGCAGGAGGTGTTTGTCTCTGTGATATGTGTTGGATTCATTTGGTTGCTTTTCACATGACTGGATGTTTCCCTAACACCTCAGGTGGGTATTTTTACCCATCTGATCTCTGCGCTCTCATAAGTTTGGATGTAAATAACACGGTGACTCATTTATAATTTCCGGTAATACAGAGTGAGTAGTTAAAGTCTGTTTCTTTAAAGGAATACTTCAACATTTTGGGGAAAATAATGCTTAGAGTTAGATGAAATACTGACAGTAATTATCTTAGCTTAGAGTAAAGACTGGAAACAAGTGAACAAACCGCAAGTGTGGCTCCGTCTAAAGGTAACTCCAGTCTCTGCTGGCTAAAGCCTCCAAAATAACTGGGAACAATCAGCCATACATAGATGAGACACGTGATGCTAAGTGCAGGAAAAGAGCACAAGCCGTTATCAGAGCAAAAACTCATCCAAGCTGTGGTTTATTTTCATAAATGAAAATCTCAAATAAGAGATATCATAGCATGAATGTATGCACCACTTGTTTTACAGGCAGGTCAGGCAGTGTAACGTCAGTCAGTCTGCAGGACACAGGAGCAGGTGTTCTCTGTGCTCTCCTCTTTTTTTTAATACTGTAACACTGTGTGGGGGACTCTGTATGTCTGTACAGAGTCTGTATACACTGTACAACATGTTAATGAGTGAGCTTCAGAGGTGCTGATAGGCAGGTTTTGTGAGCTTTGTACAGAACCAGGCTAGCTGTTATCATTCTTGATGCTAAGCTAACTGTCTGGCTGTACAGACGTGAGTGGTATTCTTCACATCTAACTCTCAGCCACAAAGCAAATAAACATATTTCCCCAAATAAAACTGTGATAATAAAATAATAAATATAATAAAAGTATTTGGTTGAATAATGAGTTATTTTTAAAATATGTAGAATATTTCTAAATGTCATTAACAATCACGTCCGTGCTGTCTCATTGTCTGCCAATGACTTTATTTTTAGCTCTTTCTTTTTGGCTTCTGACACGTAAGTGAGTGGAGAGAGGCTTCAAACACTTTTCTTTGGTAATATACAACACACAGTTTTAGTAAATGAGAATAACCACCGTCTGATTATCAGGTGACCTTCTAATATCGGGCATCTTCCTCTCCTAAAGATAGATATCCCCGTTCCTGAGGCTCACGACATCTGAAATTATGAGCGTATGTTTTGTTCTCTGGTTCTGATGCCCGTTGTGGTGTCGCTGCCCCGTCTGTATAACCCCTCCATCGGGCCTGAAAACATCCCCTTCCCAGTGGCCTGTAGTACAAACACTCTCCCAGTGCTCTGAGCTCACAGTCCGGCTAACAAATGTAGCTAACGTTAGCTAACAGCAGCTACAGTTACTGTCCATCAGATAAGCCGGAGGACATCAGAGGGAAAACCAGAAAACATTTCCTCTATGAAATATGATCCAGCTTCACCAAAATAAGTTAGGCTTCAAAGCGTTACACTCTTCTCGCGGTAGATCGTAACTGGAGCCCAAAGTCCATACGGGGGTGCAGAGTGGGAATGGCAGAGGCGCCGTTCACCTGATTAGAAGTCAGTGTAGCGTCAACATGATTTGAAATCTGATATTTTATGGTCGAAAAGTTTCAAAATGTTGCTTTAAAAATGAGCCAGCTGCCTTTCTCTTTCACTGAACTTTATTAAACACAACATGAATGAAAGGTCCAGATTCCTGTATAAGAATTGTCATGCTAACATGGATAATAAGAATAGATGTAATTAATAACATTAAGTTGCAGTTACCTGGTATTGTGCATGCTAATTCACTGCCACAGCTTTCTGCAACATTAAACAGAATTAATGTTATTAGCTCATAAGCAATAAAATCGTGTAATGAAACTCAAACTGTTTTTCATGTGAGCTCTTTTTTTTTTTTTTTTTTTACCACCAGGTTTTGGTTGACCTGAGAGCAGACAACCAGCGTCTTAAAGATGAAAATGGAGCACTGATCCGTGTCATCAGCAAACTCTCCAAATAGACGGAGCGAGAGAGAGAGCGCGAGAGAGAGAGACACGAAGAGCAGGGAACCCCCTCCCTCTTACCCTCCATCCATCCATCCATCCCTCCCTCCTTCCACACATTCCTCCCGGTGCCAAAGAGCGAGCGAGTGAGCGAGAGGGGGAGAAAAGCAGCAGAATGTCCTACGTACATGAACACCACAGTTTTGACTTGGATTGTGATGCCTCTCTGTGAACAGCTGGAGTGGCTTTTGTGTGCCTTTTTTGTAATGCCCATTTGTCACAGGAAGACCTATGGCATGAAGGCCTGTGGCTACGGTCAGAGGCTCCCACAGAAGCAATATGAGACTTGACAACAGCCAGAATGCCCACGGCTGGTGCAACACACAAAAACACAACATCTAATACGACTGTGCATCAGGGGAACACTAACATGCACACACATTCCTATACGTGCATCGCATACTTCCTCGACGCACATTCCACGAGCGCACGAGGCAGCTTGGGCCTTAAAGCTCCCACTTTAGTATTTATTTTTATTTTGTGAACACACTCACGTCACACATTCACGAATTTACCCCACTCACAGTTCAAATGTTAGGTGTTGTTGAGCAGTAAAAGGTTTTGGTGTAGTTCTTTTAAAGGAAAAAAAAAAACCCAGCTCAGAAATCAGGCTCTGTCTTTACATTCAACAACATCCTGACGACGACAACAGGGGGCGGGGGGGGGGGGGTCCATGAAGCTCTGTTGGGTTGTTTTGTTTCCACATGCAAGTTGTGTTTGAACCCACCTACCTCTCCACCTATGCACTTCCCCACATACATTTTTTTTTTTTTTTTTGTGACCACAGACACACTCCATGCTCTTAAGAAGAAGAAAAGGAAAAAAAAAATGGCCGCAGAACCAGGTCAGTCGACCACAGCACTTTACTCTCTGCAAAGCAATAAAAAGATTTGCGAGGCTTTGCCCCGTCCTCCAGACAGACAAACTCATTTCAGAGCAGCGCCTTCTCACTTAGCAAGTCGAAGGGAGAAGTTAACCCGTAGCTGAAGGTCAACGATCATTGCACAAATATAGAAATTGCTGTTTCCGTCAAAGCCTATTATTCTATGAATGGTTTTAACTATTACCATTGATAAAGACATTATTTTCATAGTTTTTCATTGTCAGTTCCTCTCTTGCAAGGGAGCATGGTTATGTATATTATCTGTGTATAAATACTAGTCTTGAATAATACCCTTTTGAAGTAAAATTCCATGTAGCCTTTCTTCACATGTTGGTTTTCTAATATATTGAATGGATGTCTGCACCCTAATAATAAAAAAAAAAGTGTGTTTGTAGCGACTGTCTGGTTATTACGGACACGGAGGATTTGTGTCCACCGCCAAAACTTTGTACATAAGTGTGGATTTTTGTTGCATCTTAACATCGTTTCCTCAGTTCTTAGTGTCCTTCTGCGGCTGATGGAGTCACCCAATGGCTCACTTTTAAGACTTGTGGTCACCTGTTTGTTTGCTCCGTCACTGCTTCACCGACATTATACTTGTATCATCCCTGAGTACAGTTGTTCTGCTTTCTGCGAGCCAGATGTCGTCCATCAGTGGGGGAGAAAAGAAAGTGGAACAGCTGCTCACACACAGCGAGCGTTAGATGTATTTACAGTATGTTTGGACTGTTATATCAATCTACAGCTGCTCCCAGGTGGACAGTTCATCATGGGCGACTTGACTGACATGATAGAAATGAGTATCATTACATTTGCTGGATGGAGCGCTCAGGAGACGTTTGGGTGAAAGCTATAAGAGTCCTGTCATCTTTAGAACTCCTGTCCATTTTACACTTAAGTGTAGTTGACACCAGTCATCCATCTGTTTGTCTCATCTGAGAGCAGAGAGATGGACCACTGTCCTGCAGGGTAGAAGTACTGACAACAAGCCGAGCTCCTAATAAGGAAGGGCAGGCTGGCCGAGGCACTCTCTCTGTAAATATCCCTCAGGTCTGAGAAAGACAGAGGAAGGGAGCTGGGGAGGAAGAGGGAAGCGGATGGATTGCAGCCTTATATGGACAAAGCACTGCTTTTCCCAGGGTTTGTGGCTCTGACCCCCGGCATGATGCCAGACGCTGCACAAACAGCTCCTCAGCACCACCAAGTGGTGCAACCAGTGAGATGCTACAGCTGAGCTTGGGTTTGTTTCACATTTTGACACCTAGTTTTACAGAGACACTTGCAATTAATAAGAAATAATGCACCAAAACATATTACCCAAGGGTGAATTATGAACTGGGAGTAACAAAAACTGATCTTGCAGAGGTCTTAAGGTTACTTATAAGGTGACTTTGCAGTTGAGGGGCACTCCAGTGATTTGGTGTCACGTTGCGTTAAGGTTTGGGGACTCACAAGAGACAAGCTGGAGAGGTGGATAAATCCTTACTTTTAGTGCCCAGTGTTAAAGGTCCAGTGTGTAAGACTCAGGGTACAGTATGTTTTCATGGATGTATAATCATCTGAAAATACTACTTTTTGTGTTTTTGTTACTTAAAAATAAAACAAACTTAAAACATTCCTTTGATATCTACAGTGGGAGCGGGTCCTCTTCCATCAAGGCTCCCATGTTTAAACACTGTGTTTCTACAGTAGCCCAGAACAGACAAACTAAATATTGACTAGACAGGCGCTTTTGGAGTGTTGTTGCTCTCCTGTACACTAGGTAGGTAGGCGAGGGTGATGTGACACTGGAGCTTTTAAGCCAAACAAATGCAGTCCTATCATTCCCATGCAATCCATCCAATGCCCTTATGTTTCGGACTCTCTTGGCTTGTGATGCAAAGTTTCTAAGAGGAATATCACCGGGTTTGTTTTACTTTAGAAGGCCAGAGCATCATACAGCTGTTTTTACAGGTTGAGTATTTATCTGCATGAAGACAAAACTGGCCTGTAAATTGATGGATGTAGTCAAACAATCACAAACAAATAACCTTAACATCTAGGACAGATAGCATTCCAACATTTGAATACTGGTACTGCAGGAGTCTTAACAGTCCATTACCTTAGTTTTTGTGCCATTGCCTTATTTAAATAAGTTGCATTTCTTGGACATTTTTTGCCTTCATCAGATAGCAGAAGTAGAAAAATTACAGGAAATGACAACAAAGGACCCCGACTCGATGCAAACGGAGCATGTTGCAGTAGATAGTCAGCACCTTAACCCCGTAGGCCTCCAGTGCACCAGCTCAATCTTATTTTTAGAGAAACATGCTCTGTTGATTTAAAAAAATATGTTATTGGTGCTGCATTAACACTATTCCAACCTCCACCCATGGTCACTGTAAGAAAGAGGCAGCCCTTGCCTGCAGCTGTAATTATAGTTATATTAATAGAACATGAATCATATTTATTTGTTGAGCACTTTTCAAAAACTAGGTCACAGTGAAGTGCTTCACACAGCGGAACAAAAGACAGATTTCAGTAAAACAACCTTAAAGAAATGTCACTACGAAGCTCATTAAAGTTACATTTATACTGATTCAGCCTTTTTTTCCTGAAGCAGGTTGTTCCACATAAAGGCTCTGACAGCAAGGCCCTTATTCCAAATTATCATATAGATGGGTTGGGTAAAGAGTAAAACGAGCGCTAACAGCAAAAAAGGTAAAAAAAAAAAAAGGGGGGATTTAGTGCGTGCGGCCGGTAAGCAGAGTAGAGATGATTTAGTTTGGAGAGAGTGACGTGAGACTTCTTGGAAAAGATAGGATGAAAATGTAAACACTCTCGCTGTGACCTGCAGAGTATTTTTACTGTCTCAGCCAAGTGGTCCTGGAGCTTTAATTGTAAATATGTGCGCACAAGGTGGCAGCTATTACAGCCTGTAACAAGACAAACTGTACAGCTGTAACAGAAGTGCATTGTTATTACTAAGACCTTTCTCTTCCAGCTGAGAGTTGACATTGACATTTCACTAAAGTCCAATAAGCATGTCCAATATTTACTGACATAAACACTACAAGGAATCCTCACTTCATCTTTAGGCTCAGTCTTATTAAGGGAACCTGTGTCTGTGCCTCAGAGCGAGAAGGTTACTGGTTTGAACCTCTGCCTTTCTTTGTGAAGTGGGATCTCACATGCGCTTAACAGGTTTAATGGTGACTCTAAGTTTGGCCGTAGGTGTGAGTGGTTGTTTGGAGACTCAGGAGACAGATTAAAAAAAAAGAATCAAACCTGGACAGGTGGATATAAAAGATCTAAACTCAGATTAAGCAGTAACGACGTGGCTGTGAGTGAAGCCAATGCAGAAAATGCCAAAAACTGCAGTTCCTCAAATGTCCACTTGAGGCTGGCTGCAGAACAAATCTATCTCCATAAGCCCCCATATTACAGTTTACAGCCTGGTACAAAAAAAACAGCACTGGGTGACAAGCAAAGTACACCTAGGACAGGTTGCCAGTTCATCACAGGGCACAAACAGCCATTCACGCTCACATTCAGATCTATGGAACAATTTAGAGCAATGGCAGAATAAAGAATGGACAGAGCATGAGTGATGTCACTTGCACGGCAAAGATGTGGTTCTCTAAGAAGCAGTAACAGCACCCACATGTCAATCAAAGCGTCATGAAAGGGGAAATTAGCCAAAAAATCAAAACAGTTTTCTGAACCAGGCTGTAAACATGTTTATTTCTGCTGTGAAGTCATTTTAACATGGGCGCATATGGAGTTTGACTCGTTCTGTAGCCAGCCTCAAGTGGCCGTTTGAGGAACTTCTGCATTGGCTTCATTTAGAGTCACCAATTAACCTGAAACATGGAGAGAGCATCCGCACAGAAAGGTCCTAGTCGGGGTTTGAACCAACAACCTTCTTGCTGCTAAATACTCCCCGCTGTGTCAAACTTACTCTGCCTATAATCCTCCACATTTAAATCCATGCCATGTTTTCCAGCTGACGGCGCACCATGTCCAGGTTTTCTCTGCAGCTCACGGTGCTTTCATGGCCTCCTCCTTCCTCCTGTAGTGATACTCGACACTACTAACTTTGGTTCACTTCATTAACTTTTTTCTTTGTTCCTTGTTTTCACTTGACATGAACGCTTCAAGGAATCAGAGCACACAAAGCTGTTGAACTGTGAAAAACAAACGGTTTGGGAACTTTTACCTTCTATTTACTTTTTTTTGGTCTTTGCTGCAGAAGCAGATGAGTCTTCCTGTTAACGTGAGAGTGAAACATTCCCACTGTGGTAGATCATGTGTTACAGAGACTTATGTTGGATGTTTGTGCAGCTTTCTAGGAGATCACTGAGATTGCATGTTTATTTTCTTGCTAATTGATGCCTTCAGATTAGTTAACAAATTGAGGCACGCTTAATTAATTTGAAAGTATTTGTCCTGTAATTAAACTTTGATTGTTTGCATTTTTTTTTTTTTTTTACAACATTTCATGCACATATTTGCATGATGATGTCTTGTGACACTGATGTGTCAAAGTACACAATCTACAAATAGCCTTTTACTGGCAGGAGGAACCTGTGACAAGTGTGTGTGTTGTTCCACAGTATAACAATAAGCATTTTTCATTGTTTAAGAGCTGGGATCCACTCAACGACTGAATTTGACAAACTAGATTTCCCCAGTCCACTCACCATGTCCCGTGATTCAGACCCTTACATTTTTACCACCGACACCCTTCCCTCTGACCACCGCTTTCTCCCTCCACTGGCCAACGGGCTCCTGGGCTGGAGGGTGTACAACAGTATCATGCACATGGGTGGCGTGTACAACGGTGAGGGTGGGCGATGTCACCGAGCAGACGTCCCCTGTCCACTAGCCGTGAAGGTTGAGACAGAGGAACCGGCCCAGCACACCTACAGTCTGGACACCCACACAGGTAGAGTCTGCAGTGTTTGGCTGTCCTGTTCATGTTGTGAAAATTTCTCATGATGCCTCGTCGTCTCATTTCAGGTATTTTTACGCACACTGCAAGCTCAGCAAGCGTGACCCTCTCACAGTCTTTGTATTCACACCGATATTACCCCAACCTGATGGTGATGGAGGTCCTGCTGGTGCGTCAGGTGACTTCAGAGGAGCCGATCACAGTTAACCTGGTCAGTTCGTTCAGGCCTCAGAGCAAAGACATTGTTTTTGAGTCTGGGCCTGATTACAAAGGAGGAAGGTGAGGTTAAGAAAAAACACATTTGGCCTCTGACCAATCATGATATCTTACAGTTTGTCTCTGCTGCAGGCAAATCCAAGGAAAGACAAACAGTGCTGAGTTCCCGGGAGGTTCCTGTCCCATGGTGCACCTTATCTGGACCCCCATACCCTCCACTCTAACACTAACTCCAGAACAAAGCCAGGCCCGCTGGGGCTTCATCCTGATTGCTGCCAACAGTTTGGACACTGCTGAGGCCACTTTTGATGAAGGCCTGAATCTGATGGCGACTGGTAACCTGCGTCCGTCTCACGAGAAGGCCTGGAAAGAACTGTGGCTGCAGAGCAAGGTGGAGACGACCGGGTCAGAGATCCTCTGCAAGGCTCTGATCGGCTGCATGTTCTACCTCCTCAGCGCCTTCCCCTCCATACACGACACCTCCAGCTCTTTTGGTGGAGTCAGTCCAGGCGGGCTGTCTAATGGTGGGGACGGTCAGGACTACTGGGGCCACGTTTTCTGGGACCAGGTATGGCTAGATAAGTTATTTGTATGTTGTTTTGTATTGGATTGTATCATACAATGACCCTACTTTCCTGTGATAGGACATTTGGATGTATCCCGGAATAGCACTTTTCTACCCCAGGCTAGCCCGAGCTGTGCTGGAGTACAGGGTGGGGACGATAGATGGAGCAAAAGACAACGCCCAAAAGCAGGGCTACAAGGTATGACGGTCAGCGGGATGTAGGTATGCAACTACACAGTGAGCTAAACACACTTAGTTATAGTGGTGAAAGATATATATATATACACATATACATATACATACAGTTACAGTACAGCTAGCCTTGTTGGTGACCTGATCACAGAAAAACTAATTTACCATCAGTCACAGAACAGCTTCAACGAATATCTACAGTCTGACAAGAGCATTTTATGTGACATTAGCTGCTTCACCTGACTAAAGGTGTCAGTTAAACTGCTTTGACTGCAGCAGCAGAAGTTGCTCCATAATGTTGAACTGAAACCAGCTGCTGGCAGTAGTGTTGGATATGCTTTAGGGCAGATACTGTCAGTGTTTTGTGTGTTTTCTTGTTGTTGTATATTTTAACAATAACAATGTCTGAAGCTATCTGAAGAAAATATGTTATCTTTCCAGGGAATAAAGTTCCCATGGGAGAGCGCTGTATCAGGGCGAGAGGTGTGTCCAGAGGACATTTATGGACAACAAGAGATCCACATAAACGGAGACGTCACTCTGGCCTTCCAGCACTATCTCTACCTCACTGAGGTACACTCTCTTGTCACCATTGTATTGTCTCAACCCGTGTGTTGATATTAACTGAGCTCTTCATTGCAGGATCTGTCCATGTTCACAGAGGGTCAGGGCAGTGAGGTGGTATACGGCGTGGCTGATTACTGGGTTTCTAGAGTTAGCTGGAACCCAGAGGACCGGAAGTATCACCTCTTAGGTAAAAACCATCATTAGAAAGACGGTCATTACAGTTATGGCTGATAATACTGGATTTCTGGTACATAAAGCACTATTTCTCCCAGAAATCTGCAAACATTCTGCAGATGTGCCAGTGTTTTTGGCCATGCCTGTATAGAGTATTGAGCTTTACGTGGTAATTTATTTAATAAGACGTGACTTATCTACCACAAGAAAATCTTATTATCTCACAAAATGATTGGTTCTCAGACCTTTCTTTGTTTATTTAACTCTTTTATTGATACATATATACATACATATACATTTCATACTTAACATACCTCAAAGGTTTTTCCAAGTTTCAAAACTTTGTGGCTAACTTTGAATCATAACTGTATTGTTTTTTTTGAAATATAATGGACATTTTTCTTTTGTGCCTTTCAGGCGTCATGCCCCCTGATGAGTATTATTACAATGTCAACAACTCTGTGTACACAAACACGGTGGCCAAAATCAGGTACCAGTATCTGAATCATTTCCATGCAGTGCACACTAACTTATGAATACCAGTAGGACAAAAAGTTTCTCATCTGTCAGTCTCCAGTTTGCCGTGGAGTTGGCTGCCCTCCTCCAACATCCTGCACCAAAGGAATGGCAAGAAGTGGCCGAACACCTAGTAATACCTTTTGACGAAGAATCCCAGTACCACCCCGAGTATGACGGCTACATTAAAGGTTCATTTTTGTATCTTTCTGGCTGATTTGCAGAAGAAAATCTGGTGTCCATAACCTGATGTCAGACTTTTGTCTTTTGGGCCTCTCACAGGTCATCCGGTGAAGCAGGCAGACACAGTGATGTTGGGTTATCCTCTTGGATTGCCAATGACTCCAGAGATCAGGAGAAATGACCTTGAAGCGTATGAACCGATAACAGACCCTCAAGGTCCAGCCATGACATGGGTAGGACAGCATGTTGTTTCCTCTGGTCGTTCTTGGAGAGCCGAATATTTTCTGAGGTGTTACACGGTGTAAAAAGTTTGAGAAACACTGACCTATAACATATTTTAAAAGCCATCGCAGGTTTTGGAATTTCTTAATCTGCAAACTAGTATCTCTAGCTGTCATATAAATAGTTTGCTTTATTTGTTAGTTATTAGTATCCCCTGACAGTGAATGTTATTTCCTGATTTTGCTGTTCCCTCTTTATTAAAAGTGCACGTTTGCACCAATGCTTTTACTTTCCATTGTAAGGGCATGTTTGCGATCGGCTGGCTGGAGCTGGGGGAGGCTGAGAGAGCTCACACTTTACTTCAGAAGTGCTTCAAGAACATCCAGGGGCCGTTCCAGGTATCCTGCTGACTCACATGCACACCATGTAATCTTAATACATGCCTCCGAACTCGACATCCAGTAAACGTGTGATCTCTCCTCACAGGTATGGAGTGAATCATCAGACGGCTCCGGTGCAGTCAACTTTCTCACAGGCATGGGAGGATTCCTGCAGGCTGTGCTGTTTGGTTATACTGGCTTCAGGTGTGTTATCAACCACACACAATGGGTAAAACACATCAGTATGTATGCAGCACGCAGGCAAGATATACTTTGTTTTTTTCCCCAGAGTTCAGAAGGATTGTCTGGCCTTCTCTCCACTTCTTCCCAATGACATCTCTGAGCTCTGCATTCGTGGTGTGAACTACCTGGGCAACCAGATGGACTGGCTGCTGAGGAAAGATGAGATTAATATCATACTGAGGGAACAGGCAAGCAGTACTTGCAAGTCCTACGATCTACAGGTTGTCCTGAAGGCATCGGGAACTAAAATCCCTCTCACGGCAGGTAAGATACGAGCCAAGACTTTCTTTCTTTTTTATACAACAAGGTTTATTTTATGTAATAAATATGAAAGCAGAGAACAGTTAAACCAAAACTACAGGCCAACAAAAGACAGGCAAACTATACATTACACTAAATATAATGCATGTCAGAAAAACACTAAATATAAAGAAGAAGAACACATGATGAGTACAGTATTTGAGGGACAAAACAGGAAAGATTGTAAAGGGGAGAACAATATAAAAGCCGAGTCTTGCACTCTATTACACCTCCAGAAATGGCACCATCTGTCTTATCCAAGGAGAAAATAATGGACTCAGATTTAATGAGAAATGGCTTGTCAGACATGAAAGTGACAAAAGACAGACAGACTTTCATAACAGTGATATCCTGGATCACAGCTCCAGGTTCCTGGGGGCTGTCAGATTGACGTACCATTCATCAAAATAAGACTGTGATTTCTGTATACTGTCTGTAGGAGCGAATCTCAGGGCACACTGGAGGATGTGAAGCGGCGGGTTTAATAAACTAAAAAGGAATTTTAGTATCTCAATAATTTGATTAAAATGCCAAGATGCTATTAATAAAGTGCAAACCTCACCTCAATCTAAAATGGTGCATGATATATTCCATCAGAGGAAACACTGGAAATTACCTGTTGGATGGACACTTACTCAACAAGCCTTGAAATCTGTTTCATTCATGTGCATATATTTCCTTAGTATCATTTTTAAACTGTGATTTTATTCAGAACTGTATCATCCACTAACAGATTATTGTTATTAATTTACTTGTGCACGTCTATATTTTCAGGGAAGCCGGTGACTTTCCCTCGTGAGCCCGGGTGTGTCTGTAAACTGGCTTCGGTGTCTTCCTGTTGGCCTTTCTGAACCAGCAAACCACAATGACCCTCATACTTATCTCATTTATCAGTATTAAAAATATGCTGACCAGGTTATACATAGCCATTCACTTAAACGACCTTGGACAGAATGTAATAAATATCTAGCTTTCAAACACAGAGAACATGTTTAAAGGGTTGCCCGTGTGTTATTTGTTAACTCTCTGGTTTGTAGCACCATGAAGTGACATTTTGTATAAAAGGGGACATGTAGAAACCTGCTCATTTTTATGTTTTACAAAATGCCCAAAGTGCTCATCATTATTAAAAGACCAGTGTGTAGGATTTAGCGGTATCTTAGTGCAGTTGTTGATTGCAACCACCTCGCCTCACCTTCCCTTTCCAGGCGTGAAGGAGAAGCTACAGTGGCTGCAAACTGCGAATTCAGACAGAATCCAGCACCGCAGAGAAAACGCAGTTGGGGTAGTCTGTTTTGGCCGTGGTGGTGCAGGCAGCAGGGGTGTCCGGCAAAACACTCTGCAGTCCAATCAGACGATCAGATCTGCCACAGTCAGCCTGAAATGTCTCTGAAACTGAGGCTATCCAGGTGGATTCATGGACTAAACTCTATATATTCTACCTGTTGTGTTCTGGCTTTGTTTATTTCATGTACCCAGCTACCCATCTAAATTTGAGTCTGACTCGCAATTTAAACTGCAAAATGACGACAAATTTTAATTTGGTTTGTGTCCAATGGGTTTAGAGAAACAGGGAGTTTTGGTCGAGAGACACAGACAGTGAATGAGAGCGAGAGAGAGAGAGAGACGGCCTCAATAAAGCCGGTTAATCTGCAAAATAAGAAAATTATTCCCTGATTGTTTCACAGTGGTTACGTTAAACACAAATAGACAACATTTTTATGTATATGTATATTCATATATATAGATTAAAAAAGACGTAAAAGACTCATTCTAATGTAACAAAACACAACAATCCTTATTTCCAGATGATTTCACACTGATGAAAACATTAACATAACCCTAACCTGTAAACAATCCCCCCCTAAATCTGACACGCTGGACTTTTAAGCTAAAAGAAGGTTTGATACATAAAAATGATAATTCAGTGGTCTCCATCATTTCAATTTCTTTCAGCTATTTGGTATTATAATGTTATGAAAACAAACTACTGTACTGGGAATAAATATATTCAAATAAAAGTTAATTTTCCCTATTGTTTCCATCTCTTGTGTATTTGTTTTAAGAAGTAAACAATGGTTGGTGGTCCAACATAAGTGTTTACCTTATGATGGACCACCACAGTCTTTGTTGTGTGACTGATGCCTTCCTTTAGCTTTGTTTCCTGGAGGGAGGAGGCAACTCTGGGATGGGATGATAAAAATACATAGAGGTCATCACAGTTACAAGAAAAAAACACAACAGGGCCTCTGTAATTACCCCACTGTGGTTATACTTAAATATACATACATATAATATATATATTTACTTGTTTTGTGGCATATTTTCTTTAAAATCAGGAGATTAAGCTGCTGTCACACGCATGTGTTTGAGGGCTGTGTGGGCGGTGACGAGTAAATCCTGCCTCATTTCAATTGGTGGATTTAAATCTTAAACTCCGTCCCACACTTTCGTTAGGTGTGCTCGATTTGTACTCACGCGTCAAAGGTGTACGCCCTCGCTATTGTTCCTCCCGTGCGTATAATCCCCAAATGCACGAATCAAACACGCCTCCTCAAACGTCACCGAGCTTCGCAGTCCGGATTGGCCGGTTGAAGTTTTGAACAAGTTAAACGGTTTCAGCGGGGAGGACTGCCAGTTACCGTCCGGGATCATTCAGACTGTACAGAGTTTACACATGAGCTGTAAAGGAAAGTTTTTACACATTTATTTTTTTAGTTCAATATGCGTTTGATTTAGTTTTTTAAAGTCAGCGGAGTAACGAGCATCGGATTCCCCGTTTTGGAAACCCGCATATCAGGTAACGCTACTTATTTTGACGTTAACGTTAGCTGAATAAACGTTAGCTGGCTAACATCGCCGTAGGACATCACAGTAAGAGCTGTTATAAGTAAAAAATACTTCTACACCTCGGTTGACTAAACATATCGTGTCTACAGTAGCTGTTATAACAGTATTGTGGTTGCTTTTCACGTTATTTGGCTGTTTTGTGTCGCGTGTTCGTCGTTAGCCGAGTTTGAGCTAGGCTAACACGTTACCTGGGAAACGTTGGCTGCTTCTGTCCACAGCATAAAACACTTTAATGTTAACACAATCTGTTTGTGTTGTAATATAACGTGTCAGGGCTGCTGTAACATAAGAAGAGATAGCGTTATTGAATAGTTACTGCACAGCCCGGAGCAAAAATATTTAAAAATAATAAGACACTGCGCATGATCCAACAACAACCCCGAGAGGAAATGAGTCTGACAATGGAAGACTAAAAATAAATCGACAGATACTTTATCAAGTGTCCAGTAGCAGCATGAGTGAGCACACATTAACCTGTAAGATAAATCTGAATTTAGATTAAACATGTGCAGAGAAGTCAAATATGTGCAAATAAGAAATAAACTGTTAGTATGCTTGTGATTATGATAAGATTTCTGCACAGCTGCACAGATTTACAGAGTTAAATATATAAAAAGGTTTATGGCAACGTTTTACTCATAATTAGCTGTGACTTTTTGGACATTTAGTTTGTTTAGTGAGGTTGTCTGTTAACCTTTTTAAAGGGAGCGTTAAGGGTGTGCCTCACACTTCAGGGTCCACTTTTCTGACATTGACTAAACAGACAATGTGATTTCACATTAAATTATTTACAGTGTGGCTTTAGTGGTAGATACAGGTTTCATCTGTATGTAAGCAATAGTAAGCATCGTGTTTTGGTGTTAATTGACATAGAAAAGGAAAAAACAAGGACCTCTTTCCAGATACCTCACTGAAGACTGTGGGCCTCAGTTGTTGTGGGTTATAGTCATGGTCGTAAGCACTACTATAAATATGATCCAAGTGTTTGGCTAGTTATTGATGCATTACATAACACACTGAACAGCTTTATTAGGTACGCTTGTACAATCCAGCGTGATCCAAAACATTTCAAAGCTGATCTGCATTATGTTGAGAGATGTTTCTAATATTACGGTTTGTAAATGAGTCTGGCCAAAATATTAGAAACGTATCATATTATAATGCAGTGTCTGACACGGCCAACAAAACCTGAATCATAATAAGCTTCATCAAAGTTGAATTTATGGCAAAACTGTTGGATTGTACAAGTGTACCTCATAAAGTGGTCGGTCAGTGTATGTGTTGCTGTTCAGGGGGTTTCATATTCACATAAGTTCAAATAGTCCTGCTAATAGGAAAATAAAGACTGTGTTAAAACAGGAATTCAAACTGGTCTGTATGACCTTTATGGTGATACTTTAATTGATTTGTATATTACAAGCCTGTTCCTGCATGTCTTGATTTAATGTTCTGATCTTGCCCTCAGGCCGTCAACATGAACTCCGTACTATCGTCAGTGCGTTCGCTCATGCAGATGTTTGATGGCAAAGCACAAGAATTCATCAGTGACATCGATAATGTCCACATGGTTTGGCTTGAGGAAATCCAACAAGAAGCCAACCGCATGTTCTCACGGTAAGCCTGTAGTAAGGTCATAAATAAACATTAAGTCTCTTGTCCCTTTCACAAGTTTCCATCTTCAGAAGTCTGTTATTTGTCTTTAATGTTTTTCTAATGAAGCTGTTTCTTTTTGTTTCAGAGATTTTAATACCGAGCCAGAATTAATGCCAAAAACACCGTCACAGAAGAAGAATAGTCGCAGAAAGCGTGTGTCTTTGGGGCGCCAGGAAGAAAATCAAGCCAGAAGAAGGTTTGTTTCCTTCATTAAAGCCAAAATTTTCACATTCGTTTTCAAATTTGAGCAACAAAATAAATGTGTTCCTTCCTGTTCAGATTTTCAAAGGGAAAGCGCAGCAACCTTCGTGGCTCCTCTGTCAAATCACTGAACTTCATAGCTGAAGAAGGGACGACTCCAGAGGCGTCCACATCCGAAGCCGACACCACCACACAGCCCAAACGCACCACCCGCAAAAACAAACAAACAAAGCCTGAGGTGGCAGAGAGCGTGAGCCAGTCACCTCAACGCCAAACTGAAGTGGAAGAGGAGGAGGAAAAGACAGACAAAAGTCACGATGCAGATGTCAAGCCAGACTCCACGTGTGACACTGCCCAGTCTCCACCTAAGATACCCTCACCTGAGGTAGTTGTCAACATCTCTCCAGCAGAGCGCTTGTCGGCTGAGCTCGCTAAAAAGCCAGAGTCTTCTCCTGGCCGCACAGCTGCCAAGATCGCAATTGCCGACACAACTCAGAGCTCACGGCGGAGCTCACGACGGAGCTCCGTAAGATGCTCTCTCAAGCTACGCCACTCACTGGCCGGCCTGCGGCACAGTATGACTCAGGAGTCTATTCGCCGCGCCTCACGCCGCTCCATGCTCAAGAGGAGGGAGTCTCGCATGGGCAACTCCACATGTAGCAACAACGTTGATGGTGAGAGACTAGCCGTGATTTGTTTCTAATTACATAAAGTGCCGAAGTAGATAAACCATCCACGCTTTGATTCTCGTATATTTGACTTTTATTTTCTGATTGTAGCGGACTCTTGCATGGACTCTGCAGAGGAAGAGGATAAAGAGACGTGAGTATTGACTAAAATGTTTCTTTGCATCGATGAATCTGTAATAATCAGGTGTCTGTATAACTTATCTAACCTTAGCTATACACGACTGAGCATGAATTGAGTGTTATTTATTCATTTTAACATGTTTCTGACCTATGTTAATTTATTCACTGCTACAGCGTGTTGGAACCCGTCACTGCTGACCCAGAGGATAATGCTGCAGCTGAAGAATCAAAGGCAACTCCAGAGGTATGAATATTTGTCTTTGTCCATTAAAAGTGTCAAACTGAAATTTGAATTTGCTCTCTGGTTATTGATCAGCTGATGATTTTACATTATATTTACATGGACTCAGACTGCAAAGCGTGTACATCCATCTGTTGGACGCGTTACTCGATCTGTGGCTGCAAACTCTCCCACCCTGGCTCCCCCATCGTTGTATACCACACCCAACAAGAGAACAGGCATGGGGACTATTTTATTGATTAGTTTTTGTTTTAATTGGGTTTTATTTTTTGCTGAATGTGAACTGTTTTGTATGAAGACTTGTATGTGTTAAATACATGTTCTGTGTTTCACTTGCAGCCGAGAAACAACAGACCTCCCAGTCAGGTCGGAGGTGAGCGCTCTCTCTCCCTCTCTCTGTGTTGACATATCAACTTCTTGAGCCTGTTAAATAAATTCTGTGCTGTGTCTTTAAAAATGTTATTTCTGTGTGTTCAGGTCACGCCACAGTACCAAACGCAAAGCACCAGATACTGTAGAGGAAAGTCCAACAAAGAGGTTCTCCCCTCCCAAGAAGAGTCAAAGTGTAAGATGCAAAACTCTTAAGATTTAGGGTCAAGAAATGAAAAACACTGAGACATTTATATATTTAAAAAATGTTTTTTTGTTTGTTTTTTAATTAACTTCTTTTTTGTTTTTGATGCACAGGCAATCAGACCCAACATGAAATCTTTCCTCCACACTGTGCAGAAGAATCAGCTGCTAATGATGACTCCAAATTCCCTCGGCCGGACTGCTGTTATCAAGTCTTTCATCAAACACACCACGCCCATGAGGGTCGATCCCAAGGTAAGTTGTGCTGTAGAGCCCGACTGTGGTGAAGGAGAGCTGAGCTGCAACACTAGCAGGCTGAGGTGAACAAAAACACAACAGAGGACAACAGAAGATAGAACAGTTCGAGACAGCTTCATTTGCCGTAAACAGACATGTAGTATTGCATTGAAATTAAACTAAATAATATTTCATCTGCATAACTCACCATGGGAAATATTACTTATCACATATCTTTTCATTTCAGCCGTGCACATTCTTAAAACTCAGAATCTTTGAGGGTGAATGGTGCATGTTTTAAAAAGTTTTTGTGGTTCACATTTTTGTTGAGATATCAAAATTATGTGATCCTCTTATTTTTCTCCCCTCCCCAGTTGAGCACTGGTATAGTGGTAAGTGTAATGTTGACGCACTGTATGTTGTTTGCGGGCGTTTGGTGGTGTCTAATATCCCGCTGTGCAGCCTGGTTAAATGTCTCCTTATTTACCACATTACCACCTTTTTTAGAGAAGCCCCTTTCACATATCCATGTTGAAGCGTTTAAGTGCTGAATTTAAGGCTCTTGACTTGGATGGCTGAAGATTTAGAAATATTTCTGTTTAAATTTAAGCTCTAGTGGGAAAAGAAGCAGCAACATTTCAGGATACATCACTCTAAAAAGTCCCAACAGAGACAGATATAGATTTAAATAACAAAATCCTATCACAATAATTGAGCCCTGCGATTTGCAGGGTCCATCAGTGAAAGGGGCTACTGTATTTTAACATTACCCCATCTACACTCGTTAGTTGATTTGTTTCATCCCACGGGTCACTAATACTCTTCCTCTGCAACCTTTTAAACCATGCTTCCTACTAGCTAAATTGGCTGTGGTAACCTTCACTGTCTGTTTGTTGATCAGAAGTACAAACTGAAGTAAAAATCCATCTTAGCCAGGCTCTCCGGGTTGTTCATGAAACTGGTCTGTGTCAGTGATTTTAAAATTTACTGGGCGAGGAGATCACGCTCAAGCTGCCACTGTCTCATTTTGGGTTGTGTTAAGAGCAGCTTGTTGTAATCAAATCGTATTCAGCTGTTTTTGTTGGTTATTTGGAAACTTGTGACACGTCTGTTTCTTTGTCTTTGTTATTGGTTAAACTATTGTTACACTCACATACCACAGACATAAAAGTACCAAGTTTTGCTCAGTGCCACGACATGTTATGATTGTCACACATTCTTGAGGTATGCAGTCTTGAAACGAGCTGTAGGCTGGCTTATTTTAACAGGAACTTTTTTTTTTTTAGCTTGCAGCAGTGTCTCTCTCTACATTTAGCACGTTGGATTTGGAGATCTCAAAATGACACTGCTGTTCAAACTTAATGTAAATAACAAACTCTATCTCGGTGGATTTTTGCTTCATCCGTCTGCTATAAAGTTATGGTGATCTGTTTCTATGTTGATGCACTCCACTTGCTCCTTTTGAATGCATTTGACATTTGTTACACGTTGACATGTTATATTAGCTGTTTTCTGATGACATGAGTGCTGTTAATCCTCGTTTTCTCCTTTTTTTCAGACAAAGGAGCGTTACAAGCTGGAAGCACTTAAAAAGAAGCAGGAGCAAGAGGAGGAAAGAATGAAGAAGATGGAGGAGGACAAGAAAAAGAAACAGGAGGAGCTTAAAAGGTTAACCTCTTTACACACCGATTGGACACTTGGTAGTATTTTAGTTAGTCTGTCTGTTTTACTTTCATACTTTGTGTTTTAGGAAGAGGGACGAGAGGCTGAGAAGAGTGTTTGAAGCCAAAGTAAAAGAAGAGCAAAAGGAGGAAGAAAAGAAGAAGAAGATTGAGCAAAAAATGGCTCAGATTGATGAGAAAAATGACAAGGTATGCAACAACTTCAGTGACTCTGTAACTGTATTTTCATATCAAAACAGATTCAACGCCTTTTGTCTAATATTCGATATTGCAATCCTTTGTGCAGCGTCAGGCAGAGGAGAAGGCCAAGAAGAAGGTGGCCGTTAAACGTCAGGAGGAGCTGGAGCTGAAGAAGAAACTGGAAGAAGAAGCCAAGAGGAAGAAGATTCAGCAAGCAGTGAGACTTTTATTATCTATATTCATTTATGTAGTGATTTATGTTGCTGCTTAGTCTGGTGCACACTGGGGCTTTCAAAGATCATTTTTATGTCACTGCAAACAACTGTGCTCTAGATCACAAGCTCATTAATCCAGTGAAATAAACCTGATTATTCCTCAAAATTTTTGTTTTACTTTTACTTCAAGCAATATTCGGTAGAAATTGGTATTGTTGCAATTTAGCGTCCTCAATTTCAGAAAGGTAAATATGGACAGCTGTAAATGTGTATTTACAGTTATAATACTGTTAATCAAACTAACGAGTTGACAACTTTGCTAACAGCCAAACATCAAGCAAATGCAGCAACACTACACAAGACATGGCAGCCAGCCATTTATCATTTACAGTCCAGGCAGGCCGGCTAACAAGCTGAGTTTGGTAGATTTTCTTTTGTTAGTTATTAGCCTAGACTGGGCAAACAAAATATTGTCTCTAGATAAGACCTTTTGCAGCCACCATAGTTTGCCATTATATACATGCAATCAGGCGTTTCTAATATTTGTGTTTGTTTGTTTGAAGGAGGAGGAGAAGCGGCAGCAGGAGTTACTGGCCAAGAAGAAGGCCGAGGAGGAGGAACAGCGGGCTCGTAAACTGGCTGAAGCTCGCAGAGCACTGGAGCTGAAGAGAGAGCAGGAGCGAGAGAGGGAGAGAGAGCTGGAGAGGGAACGACTGGCTGCTGCTGAAAGGTCAGTAACGAGTACTTTATACAAGCCTAGTTATCTTTTGAACGTGGATAAGGTGTTTTGCATTCAAACGTACGTTGGTGAAGACTGAGAATAACGTTTGTTTCACTGACCTGATGTCTGATTTGCAGAGAGCGGGTGGAAAAAGAAAAAGCTCTCGCTCTGCAGCGTGAACTGGAGAGAGCAGCGAGGGAGAAAGAGAGGAGAGAACTGGAAGAAAAGAGAAAGGCACTTGAGGAAAAAAGAAAACTGGTAAGAAATAATGTTTAGATATTTTGTATCTTTTTTTTTTAAAGCTATTTTCGCTGTTGAATGATTATAGCTCAAATTTGCTTGTACTCATTTTTATATTCTCAGTTCCTTAAATTAGTCTAAAATGGCTAATCTACACAAAAAACACATTTGTTCCCAGCGATTTAAAAAATGTCCATTGAAAATAAAGGAATGCATTCCTTTATGTTAAAATTTCTTTTTGGACTTTCTGATTTTTATATTTGTCCACCAGATGGCGCTACCTTTTTCCCCATTCGAAGCATGCAGAAATGTATTTAAACATACTGACCTTTTAGGGTCAAAACCACCAAAATATAATTAATATTATATCTATATTTAAAGCTGACGTAGTTTTAAAAACTGGCTTATTTAAAGTGGAAACAGTTAATCTATAATATTTTTACAGCAGTTTTTGGGAAGCTGACTTTATTCGTCATTGGGGATAAATGCAATAGTTTATTAAATGACCTTTTTAGTCTCAAAAGCATTGCATTCAGAAAGTGTTAAAAATTCTTATACATGAATAGCAAAAGTCAGATTTTCTTTTACCTGCTGTAGGCAGCAATGTTAAATGTTTCAGTATCTGAGCTGTTGAGATGTTAGACACAAAACCAAAAGCGTGAATGCGCTGCAGGGGGCTGTTCAAACTTTGTTTTGTTTTTTTTTTAAATGCTCTGTGGTGTCGGTACGAGTTGGCATCAGACCTGCAGCGGTCACTGCTGGTCCATGATCTGATTCTTTATGTGCTCTTTGTCCCACCAGGAGGAGCAGCAGAGAAAGGCTGAAGAAGAGAGAGCTGCAAAGGAGAGAGAAGCTGCTGCTAAACAGGTAAACCAGCAGGAACTATACTGAATGAATCAGTTAATTCATTAATTAATTAATGGATACCTGCACAGTTGAGTAAACAGTAAATGCTGTAACAACTGGACTAAATCTACCACTCTCTTCTCCCCTCTGAAGACTGCTGCACTGAATGTGACTGTAGACATCGAGGTGAGAATCTCATCAGTTATCTTCTTTTTAATTGATATTAAACTTTTTAAAAATGTTGTAATGTTTGTAAACAAACATGTCCAGCACATTTCCTTCCTCAGAAAATATTTTTTTAAATCCAGCATTATTCATTCATATTTACCTGCTTGCATTCTTCCTCTTCCTCCCTGTCTCTGTTGACAGACAGCATATCTTGGCGTTTAACTGCCACCTGTAGATGAGTGGAATAGTGTGACAATAGTGCAAGTGAATCCTCGTGCTCATGCATGAGATAAACAAAATGGAGGCCCGCTCGTTCACCAGCAGTGATGAAATGAATACGAACCACTTTTCTTCTTTATCTTTGCAGCGCTCTGTCATGAGCACCCCCGTAGGAAAAGGTGGTGGCCTAAATGTGACCGTGGATATTGAGGTAAATGTAAATAAAGCACGTTTGGTACTCACACACATTTTTTAAAATCTCTTCTATCTCTAAAACCTGATGGATCATTTCTCATCACACCAAATCCTCATAACGTGTTTTATGCTCCCCTGCAGCAATCACCACAGTCGTACGCCATCACTCCAAAGGGCGGCAACAAACCTGTGATGTCCAAAAGTGCAGAGGATTACGGGATGGACCAAAACAGTGACGACTCGACTGATGATGAGTCTGCACCAAGGAAACCTATTCCGTCCTGGGCAGAAGGTAACTGTTATATCAGTGTTATCAATGAACCTGAACTGCTGTAGATTTTTCTTTATTAATCCAATTTAATCATATTTCTTAATACACAAAGTTGTATGCAATCTCAGTACGAGTTCTCAAGTTGTGTAGTTCTAAATTAAAATATATTTACAGTTTTTAAATCTTTTCTTCTCCCAGGTCACAACCTGCAGCAGATAATTATGAAGCAATACTTCAACCCTCCTGATTTAGACTCTTTCTTCGGAAAAATCGAACCTCCCAGACTGGAAAACATCTTCTACAAGAGCAAGCCTCGCTACTTTAAACGCACCAGCTCTGCTGTGTGGCACTCGCCTCCAGTCGGATCCAAGTAAAGTCTGTACACTGATACAGATATACACACATTGCTGTATAAAGTAACATTTTTTGTTTTAAAGTCTGTTCCCAATAAAGTAACGTGTTTTTTTTCTTGATGTTTGTTCCCAATATTAAACGTGTTTATGATTTTTAGGAATATTGTTGTTAGTTTGTAAAATATCATGGTTTTAAGTGATGAAACTGATGCTTCGCGCTTGTACTTGAAAATGGGTGTATATTATTACCCAGTGGGATGTGAAAGTTTTGTGAAATGATCAGTAAAAACTTTCATTTGTATAATGTGTGTACTGACTGTAAATGATAGTAGAGATCCCATGTTTGGGATTTAAGTGCATTAAAGTGGTTGATTACGTCAAAATATTGCATAGTTTGTAGCTTTTGATAAGATAAGACAGACTTTAATGATCCCACATTAGTCCTACAGTTGGTCCTGCAGAGGAAAAAATGTCAGTAACTTTTAAAGGTCCTGCATACCTTAGTGTTCTGTTATTTTGGTTGATCACTTTTTACAGTCTAATCAGTCAAATAAGATTGCCTGGATGTAGCATGGGCTTTTAAACCAAACCAAACCAACCAACGTGTTCATAAATATACTTTTGATATGTAATGTCCACATCTTAAAGCAGGCCTTTTTATTATTATTATTATTATTGCAAGAAAACAAGTGGATCCAGTAACTAAAGATAACTCAGTCCCATTCAGCTGCATCAGGCATGACTGTAAAATAATTGCATGTCGCCCAGCACTCCATGGCAAAATGACTTCGTCTTAATCCTTCAAAATAAAAGGACTTTTGAAAGCCATGCATTGGTAGTTTAACAACATGAATGTAAAGCACTTAACCTTCATGTGTATGGACATTTTTGTCCATCTGGGCAAATATTTCCTCTTTATTTGGCCATGATTTTAGCTGTGTTAGTACATATGGCACAATTCTTTTGTCTATTGACAATATTATGGCTATAAAAACATAAATTAAAATTTCCTTTTTTTCTGTATAAGAACCACTGCAGCTCAGCTCAACATTCAATCATTGTGAGTTTGATTGCCTGATATTATTCATGAAAAAAGAGGAAATAACTGAAAATAATTGTTTGGGTTTTTGTAAATAACAACAGCGTCATTAAGAACTAGAGACTAAAAGCAGAAAAATATATTCATGTGTAAAGTTTTTATAGCAAGTGGACAGGGTAGTAAATTAAACTGTCGTCTGGAGATTAAAGAGCATACATATTTGAACATAAATCTGGGGAAAATGCTGCTAAATGGACCTTCCGAGGTCAAAAACACACTTGGCTTCTCAACCTTTATGGTAAATTTAATCAAATCAGCGAGATAAGATGCAAAATAAAAGCACCTGCCACTGATGGCATATGTGATCACCGTCATTGGAATAAAGGCGCAGTGCACATGGCTGTTCAGAGGTTAATTTTGTGACCATCCCCGCCCCTTAAACCGATCACATTGCAGGGATCGACCTGTGTGTGCAGACAGTGCGCATTAACCGTGACAGCAGGTACCGTCAGCTGGTCGTTTAACTTCAGTCCTCGGGACTTCCACACCATAAATATTATAAACATCGGGTTGTCACAGAGCTCATTCAGTGAGTACGACATCAACAAACCAGGTAGGTTTTAATAACACACTGATGCGCAGACTCATTACGAGCTTGTGAACGTTCACCTGGACAGCTGGTTGCTAACAGCGCCTAGCAACCGTCCATGGTAACCGAACTTGTTAGCTAGCTAGTTAGTTAGCCGCTCTGTGTAATAAAATAAGATATTAAACTCCTTAAATAAAGTCAGCGCTATCACCAATATACTGTCACGTTACTGTACCCTTCAGTGTATGTTTTGACACCATGTTGCCAAGCTTAACTATCATTTATCATCCCCACTTTGACCTAACATTACGTCTCATAAGCGTGTATGCTAGCTAAACAGTGTGTCTTAGTAACGCTTGGTGCCGCTTTTGACAAACTGTCCAGTTAAAGCCTTTGTAAGATATATATTAGTCACTAGTTAGCTTCAAATCAAAGGTAAAGTAACGAGCGTTTATTTAGCTTTGCTGTGAGCTGCTTTGACTAACACTCCTTCACTTTGTGTCAGCTTTTAGTCGGTTATTTTGAGATGAAGGTCAGTTTGTATGGATCAATATGAGTGTAGTTACTCCCCCTAAAGGATCGATGCACCCACTTCAGGCTAAGACACATTGTTGTACGAGGGTAACTGTTTATTATAAGGTACAGTTATTAACTAAGTTAGTTTGTAAGTCTTCTTACCTTTATTGTACTGGGAGACAGAAATCCCCAGTAAACCCAGCAAACAATCTACTTGATATTATTTATGCGATTTGACCCTTTGTTAGTTCATTGGTCATCGTGTTTGCATAAAGGAGTTTTAATGACACACATTAATATTTAGTGATAATAATAATGTGTCAGGTGATGTTGGCAGCAATGATCTAAAGTGCCTTTGTCTCTATTTGTGTCATGATGCGACACACACAGTTCAAGTACCCATCCAGGTCTATTATTATAGCAGTTGTTTGCAGGTTTGATATACAGCCTGCCGAACAGTGTCGTGGGAATGTGTTCACTCATTAACTCTTTGTTATAATCTACACAGAAATGACGTCGCAAATCCGACAAAACTTCCACCAGGACTGCGAGGCCGCCATCAACAGACAGATAAACCTTGAGCTCTATGCCTCTTATGTTTATCTCTCCATGGTAAGAAATGCTTTAAAGCCTGCAATGCAATGTGCATCTCTTCTGTCCAATCCAAGTGTTTTTCTTCTTTATTTTTATTGTTTTTTTAGGCATACTACTTTGATAGGGATGATAAAGCCCTACCAAATTTTGCAAAGTTCTTCAACACCCAGTCCAAAGAGGAGCGTGAGCATGCGGAGAAGCTGATGAGTCTGCAAAACAAACGGGGAGGCAGGATTTTTCTTCATGACATCAGAGTGTGTACTGATCTACTGTATCTACTGTATTACCTATGTTACTGTTTTAAAGTAAATCGGGTGAAAAGTTTGTCTCATAGTAATTTATGTTTCTTTTTTTGTTTCTTAATTCATCTTTGGGTTATTTTTTGTTATTTCTTTGTAAAATAAATCGTCATGAATAATTTATGTCTCGCACAGAAACCTGATAGAGATGAGTGGGGCAGTGGTCTGGAGGCTCTGGAGTGTTCCTTGCAGCTGGAGAAAAGTGTAAACCAATCCCTGCTGGATCTGCAGAAAATGGCGGCTGAACACAATGATCCTCATGTAAGCAGCCAGTGTACACACTATCGCAGTCCAGCTCCATCGTGGCTGCCGGAGACAGTCCACTGCCATTTTAGCTGGTGCTGCAATGTTTGTCTTTATTAGCATTTAACTTGAAATTTGAAATCTTTGAGTTTGTCTACACAGAGAAAAGTGATCACCTATAATGCAGCCAGATTTACAATATAGTTGCTCTCCATAACATATTTTTTGTTTTTACTCTCAGACACCTGAGTGAGAGTGAAGCTCAGCTCATAAATAGTTGACCAGCAGGAATTACTAAGCTGCTGGGCTGCAGATAAAATCATTTTTTTTCTACATCCAGGATCATTTGGAGGATCTGATGGTCTAATAAGAGTAACATATTTTGTCCTCTTTTCCCCCACAGATGTGTGACTTCATAGAAACACATTATCTGGATGAGCAGGTTAAATCGATCAAACAGCTCTCTGACTGGATTACCAACCTGCGCCGAATGGGAGCCACTGATAGCGGCATGGCTGAGTACCTCTTTGACAAACACACCATGGCTGATGAGGGCAGTTAAACGACACCGTACCAAACATGTACTGCATGTAATACAGATACCGCTGCTTTATTTATGTTAAATGCAAAATGCAAAGAGAGCTCTCGAAACCTCACTTCACGTTGCATCCCAGATTACAGTCGATCTGAGTGATGTCAAGTAGAAATAAAGACTGAACCAACCTTTAATTCACGCGATTTATGTGTTCATACTTGATATTTTACTGGTGGTTTCAGTGTTTTTGGTGTTTCCAAAGTACGGTGGCTGAAACGCTACAATTTAATGTCTGTATAATAAAATTTAAAATGCATTTCTTTTTTAAAATATTTGCTTCTCTTTGAGCAATAAGTGTAAGTGAAGCTGGACTGTACTGCTGGAATATTTAAAGGCTTTTATAATAAAAAAATTACAATGACACAGAAATTAATATTTCAGCTTGTAATACTTTTGTATTTGAATTATTTTAGAAACTGATCTGCAAAATAATTTCTACTTTTTCTTTTACTGATGTTATAATATTGTATTCCACATCTTTTGCACATGATCTACATTTGTCTTCTGATTTAGCATCTTTATGTTTTATTCCAGACATAATTAATGATTAATTATTTAATTATAATATTTAATTATATAAAACTCCATATTAGATTTGTGTACACTATAATGTTCCTGTAAATATTATAACATAAGTGTTATTGAGGATATTTTTAGTACTTCTTGAACTTTTAGTTTTGCATGTTATGAAAGAAGCCTTGATGAATTATTTGCACATGAAATGAAACTTTAAAGAGTAAAGCACAAATAGATGGACACAATCTAAAAAATTGTAATTAATTTGCCCATTTAATTATAATTTAACTACTTTATATAAATATGTTCTGTAATGACAAGGATAAGCAGTTACAGGAAATGGATGGATGGATACAAATATGTTTTGTCAGTTTCATGATATAATTTAAAGTGTGAATCATTAAAAACAATTTTTGCTAATTAGATAACTGATTAAACATTTTAACAATGCACTTAAACCTTCTGTATATTTACAGAGCATTACCTTTTAAATGCATCAGATGTATGCAGATGTATTCGTGGGTTAACTGCACACGGTGAGCATGATGGTATTCAATCTGTCTGTACAGCAGCTGCTCTAAATTAAATGTAATATTATCTGAACACGGTGATGTGGATCAGCAGGTGAAACACATGAAACCTTGCATGTCCTCAAGCAGGACAAATTCTCTGCAGCTGCTTTATATAATATGACTTATGGATATTTGTAGTTGTGAATTTAAGTTGAATTGTACATACAGGTTCTTAGAATAATAAAATAAAATAGTGATAAACAATTTTAAGTTTAAGTTTTAAGTTTATTTTTTATTGAAAAAAAAACATGACGTAACATATGATACTTAATATGCATAAAGAGTAATGCTATGGAGACTACTTTGTTTTATAATATACACATTTTGGCTTCTGGTCTCAGTTTCATAAGAAACTGGAAAGTATTTCTTATTTTTCTTTCACGTTGACAGTTTAATCGCTGCTTTTTGCATCACAATTAGGTTAATTGTTGGTACAAGAGCTCATGAGGAAGTAGAGATTAACTGTGTTTGCAACAAATACTTTTCAGATCTGTGTCGGGCTCCAGATAATGCACCTCAGACGTAACGTGTGAAATACTCTGAATACCACATGTGGCACAAAAGCAGTCTGTCACACTTTCTTTTCACAGTCCTGCTCCCTCCCTCCTCCCGCCGTCTTATTCACCCCACTGTCCACCAAAACTCCCAGCAGGTCCCCTTCAGCCAATGAGATTCCTGAATCGTTGGGCGAGTTTTGCTGATTGGTTTCTTGCTGGGATGATGGTGAAGTGGAAACTGTGTTCATGTTATTGCTCAGCCCGCCGTTGGTGCCCCCGTTGCTTGCCCTCATGTTGGTGCCAAAGTTCCCATGGGTACTAAAATTACCGTGACTTGTACTGATGCAGAGACTTCCCGTCGTGCCAGCGCTGTTGGTGCTTGTTGCATTAATGCTGCTAGAGCTGCTGTTGGGATTACTGGGATTTGCTGCCGCTGTGCGAGAGGGAGGAGTGAATGTGAACACCCTTTCTCCTCCGTTTCCTGCTGTCCGACCACTTGGGGGTCCTGGTTGGCTGTCACCTGAGGGGAGGGTGTCCAGAGTAAGGCGGGGAGGCAGAGGGCGACGAGACAGCAGGCCGTGTCCTGGTCTGAGTTTAGATATTGGGCAGAGTTCAGGTGGAGGGTCGGGGAAGGAGAAGGTAGGGGCACTCTGCACATCGCCATCCTCCCCCAGCCAGGGGAAAGCAGAAGACGGTGGTGGGGGGATGTGGTTGGGGGTGTCAGGAGGCAGCAACTGTGAGCCCACCATTGGATGAGCGAGTGAGCTGCAGCTGCGGTCCCACTCGTTCTGAGTTCGCCGGGCAGGTCGCGGGCGGGGCACCGCTGGGGGCATGCAGTGGATGGGTGTTTGTGGGCAGCTGTAGAAACCCGGTCTCTCATACAAGGGCATGTTGGAGAAGGCGTAGTCTGGATCTCGCTCGTGGTTCAAAGGCTGACGGGCTTGACTCAGAGGTGATGGCGCCTCTGGGTGCAGGTACAGAGGGAAGCGGCTAAGTGGAGCTCCGGGGCGGCGGCGCAGCAAAGAGACCCGAGAGGATCGAGGAAAGCTTGGGGAGTGGACACCGAGAAGACGACCCAGCCCTCCGATCAACGGGGTGGAGTAGTTGGCTTCTTCATGTTCTTTGATTTGCTCCAGATTGGACTGAAACTCCATCTCCTCTTTAGGAACACTAGATTAAACACATGGTTATGCAATGGTTAGAAGAGTATTTAAGAGTTGTCTGTGAGAAAATAAAAACATTACTGAACCTGATATCCAGGGCTGAGCCCATAAAGGAGGGTTTGCGGTGTTCGGCGCTGGCTGCAGTGTAGGGCGGCTGAGGTTCAGACTCATTCCAGTACATATCCCTCTCAACCAGCGGCAGGCTGTCGTACATCTCATCCACAGACAACAAGGACACCTGGGAGACGACAAAAACCAGAGCAAGTAGGACAACAACACATCCTCTGTCTGTGATCGGTGAAAAAGTGGCAAATAGTTTGAATGCTAACCTGCAAATTCCGATCGACCAGCCAGTTGGTTTCAAAGTCGTCGTCGTCTTCACCGAAAGGATTTATGAGTTGTTCAGCCACCTGAGAGCATGAACAGTACAGCTCAGAAACAGACAAAGGAGTAACATTTTGTGTGCAGCATCAGTGTAAAGTGGTTCCTCACCTTCAGCCAACCAACATAGAAGAAAAACTGCAACAGGGTGAAAATGGGCAGGTAGAAGTCCACATCGTGACCGGGGTACCCCTGAGCTGGATCCAAGAACTGACGACCAATCAGACAAGCCAGGAAGAAGCTGTAGACCGCCACTGTCGCCACCTGGTCAAAAGAGATTAGTCAAGTCAACAACTGAACTGATTTCATCGTGTCAGATTGAGAATTTAGATCAAACTGAGTTAATAATTTTAGGTACATGATGATTATTACAGCACACAAAATCACATTCTACCATTAGCCTGATATTAGCTCAGCTTCGCTGTCATTATTAATGTTAGTTCTTATAATTATTGCACATTTATAGCTGAATAAAAACTAATAAATCTATTTATTCTACCACAAAGGCCTCTACTATATTTCAGCATATTGGCAAAACCTGAGTATAGACAAGAGGCAGGCTGATCCAGTCATAACCGTACAGCTTCATACACTTTGCCCGTAAACTATTCAACTCCTGAACAGAGAAAGAAAAGCAGGACAAGATATTTCAGTACTAAAATTGCCACAAAGTGAAGCTGATCAGGCTTGTTTGGCCTGTAGACAGATACACATGAAGACCTACAGTGAGAATAGCCGTGAGCGCCACGTCGTTGTTGATGTGACCTTCAGTCCGAGCTCTCATAGCCAGGCTGACAAACCACATGCAAGGAACCCAGAACTTGTTGTGTGGAGAGGGTAGGTCCTCCAGGTGCCTCAGCTCCTCTGAAGTCATCAAACCTGAGAGGTACACAAACGTAGAAATGAAAGCAAAACACACTCCAAACCACCATCTCACACTGTTTCTTTAGCACTTGCCTTCATACCTGCCTGCACCAGATGCTCCATGGTGGGAAACCTCTTGTAGACAGCAGTGCTGACGGACCGGTAGATGAGCACACCAGACAGGTTGGCATATCTCATTAGAGTCCGTCGGGTCAACCTGGAGGCGTCGTCAGCTCCACGAACATGACCACCAACTAATGCTGCCAAGCGGTCCGGCCAGGGGACGTTCTCAAACTGGCCCCACCAACGGGACACGACCAAGGTGACGTAGAACCCTGAAAATGAATAAGTAAATAATTAGATGTTGACTTCTTGTGATGGTTTCCAAGAACACAGTCTTAGATTGAGGATGAGGTGTGTGCATCGTCATTTAAAAGTAGTCTGAACTCACCCAGCACAAATGACACAGGGATGAGCTCTGCATAGCGGTCACAGTATAATGACAGCTTTTCAAACAGCCTCTTCTGATCATCATTTAACACAAACCTGGTGAAGGAAACATCTAATTAGTCCATTACAACTAAAACAAGACAAGAAACCTCCATATGAGGGTCCAGTCTTGTTAAAAAAGGAATAATTCCGTATTTTGTAATGACGGGAAAGGTTGTTTTAATATGAAAAATATTTCAGTTAGAACGTGAAAATAATCTCGTTCTTGTTAGAAACTGAGCAGATGTTTCTTCTGTCATGGTAACAGCAGCAGAACACCGCTGTAACAACGTACACTGAACCTGGTGTTCACAAACTTTTCCATGTGAGAATCAACTTCACATGAATGTTACTTCATCCTGTCAGTAGGTAACAGCACTTGGTGTATTGAAACAGTGATACCACACAGTTATCTTACACACTTAATAGGCAAGACTTCTAAGAACAAAAATATAAGGTACTTTTTTAAATCACAAAACTATGGATACCCCAAAGTCCTTTTAAAGGCTTTAGTGGCTCCCAGATTCCAGCTCTATTTACTGAGCAACTTAACATTTAGAGTTGATATGAGCTGATATTAAAGATACATCAGTATCTGTGTGACACTGGACTACAGAAATGCTAAAGAAATGTTTGTGAGTCTCACTCCATCTACAGAATAGAAGACATGAAAGATTAATAATGAAGTTTTCACCAAGACAGTACCTATAAACAACACTGAAGAAGTAGTAGAGAAGGGTGAAGATGATGAGCTCTCTGTACAACAGTTTATAGATGCTGCCTTTCCATCGCAGAAGAAGGTTGAAGAAGGTCCCCAGACCTGCATCAGCAACCCTGCGAGAGTACGTTACTGTCATCGCTGCTTGCTGGCCAACTTGCTGGTTGACTGTGGCGTGACATGAAGGAAACCAGTGTGAGGTTGTTCTCTGTGCTTCGTCCAAGCTCAACGTCAGCAGCCAACCTGGATCTCATAAGGCCAATTTGGTCACATATCTGAAACGATTAGTCGATCAAAACAAGGGTTAGTTATTTCCTTTATATCCTCTACCTGTTTGGAGTTACACTACACTAGTTTTTCATTTTCTAATCACTTAAATAATCATTTTAAATCATATTTTTCCCCATTTTATAGCTCTGGAGAAGGTCAAATACAATATGTGAGGGTGCCAAAAGGTCAAATTTTCCAACTCAAACACAGTGCTGTGAAGATGTGGTTACTTACCACACAATGTGAAGACGACTGGCCATCGTACTCGCTCGTGCCTCGAGATGTGTGGCGGCAGCATCTGTGGAGAATGTTGTAGAAGTAGGAAAGAAAAGGAAAGCAAGGGACTCCTACACCTCCGGTCACTTGATGTGTTAATCTGTTTCAACAACAAAGCTGCATTGTGAGGCTGGGTCCTGTTAATCTGCACACACTGACACAAAAAGGTTGGTTAAAGGTATGAGTGCTGAGTTGGTGCGTTCAGATTTTGGAAATATGACTCTGATAACAATCTGAGCAACCATTTTCCTCAAAGTTGAACATTTCTCTCTCTCTTGCTGACTCTCAAACACACACTTGTGAACTCTGAATTCTTTACTGAGAATTGATTTTCCATTTGAAGCATCAGTCAGTATTTGGTCATGGAAAACTCTTGATCAGGTGAGACTGTGTGCCACCCCCTCTGCTGGAAGAAATGTGCACGGCTGAGCTTTACTGGCCAGAGGGTGTTAGTGATTAACCCTTTCTGTCTAACCAGCAGAGAGAGAGCAGGGCGAAGTGTAGTACTGAGTTCAACCTGCTGAACTCTCAATCTTAAGCTTACCAAAGCACATTTTCAGCAGGATTTACCGATTTTTTGATGCACTCACAACAACTGGGGATCACTTTTCAACACTTTGGTGAGTATGTTCTGTGTGTTTTTCTTGTCCTGGCACTACACATACGTGTGATACAGTTTCTTATAGTTGTGTTTACACTGGATATCTCAAAGAAACAAATTCCTTTAGCATGACAACCTTCAAAGAAAGGACTTGCTCAAGCTCTGCGGTAAGTTTGTAAGTTATAGTTTAAACCCGGTAGAGGTCAAGGCTTGTGCACTGACTACTGGAAGACTTTGACTTTGTCTGGTGAAGCTTTTATGCTCTGTTAAGCTACAGGATGTGACTCTATCTTTTCTGTATTTTAGGTGCTTTATTGCAGGATCATTATATGTCCACCTGAAGAGATGTCTACAGGGGTACACTAAAAACAAAAAGTCCCTGCATTAAAAGACATGGAAGCTTTTGAGGGAATACACAGCGTCCGGATTTCCTCTTCCCCACCGTCTTCAACAACAGCCAGCCCAGGATATGAGGTCCTCAAGGCGGGGAGATCTGGAATAGCTGTATACTCCTCTACATGCTTTTATGGCACACCTGATGTCCGGGGAGTGAGACACAAGTCCAGCAGGGAAACAGAGAAGGAAGGCTGTGTTGTTGGACGGTGAGTGACAAAACTTGAAGCACCAGGGGCAAAAAAGATGAGTCTGATCTCACCTTACATGATATTATTTTAGGCATGCCTTGCTTGTAAAAGTGTTATTCAGCAGAGCAGCACATACAGGCATGTTTTCAGTCTACTGCGGGGTCAGATCAGGACATGATTGACGTGACTCGATTTTAATTTTTGTCTTTATTAGAGAGTACAGTAGAGAGCTGGCAGGAAATGAGGGAAGAGAGAGGGATGGAGGAAGCTATGCAACAGAGGTCCTTTGCCAAAGGTGCCCACTGATGTGCTTTTTTTATGGTAAATGTTTAAAGTGTATTTGTCGAATAAGAGGTGGGATGAATTGCTATAGTGTGAGAGTTTAAAATGAAACATAAACCTTTCCTTGTTAGTTCAGTATTTAATTGATTATCATTGACTATCCTCATACACGTAGATTAGGCTGGCTTACAGATCAGTTGTGTTGGGCCCTGGTAAAGTTTATTCTTACAGTGTGTGTTGACATGATAAAAGCCTGAAGGTCCTGCTTTATTACTGGACTTTGACCCCTGTCAAAGAGTGTCCCTCTGTAATATGCAGTTTAAGGCATTTATTATTTTAGTATTGTGTTTGGATGAATGATGTTCAATCAAAACACCACAGAGGAAACCTGAGGCCAGGTAAAAATTGTGCATGTTGTATGTTGAAATGGTTTTAAATTTAGTGAAGGTGAAGGTTTTTTTTTTTTTTTAGGTGTAGCTAACTGGTTGAGCCTCACACACCCACATTAACAGCTAACCACATGAAGTGATGAGTAAATAAGAAGATGACCATGTTATTTATGACTGTACACAGTGCTGGAAAGTAACAATTTACTTAGTACTGTTGACATATGTTTTGATGCATGCGTACTTTGCTTGAGTATTTTCACTACTTTATATATGTGTGTGTGTGTGTGGATACAGTTACATATGTTTATACATAAGTTTATAAAAGCATATAAGAGTGTATCTTCTCTTCTCTTCTCTTCTCTTCTCTAAGTAAAAGAATCGTTGTGTTTTTGTTTATTAATCCCTTTATAGTAAGAGTGGGTCCTCTTCCATGGATATATTATATTATATTATACATTTTTACTATTTTATAGTGTTTATTTAAAATTTTATTTAGTACCCTTCTGATCCACCTTGTTTATTGTGAGCTGTGATCTTAATAAACTCAAACTTTATTTATTTATATGGCAAATAAACAGAACAGAAATAGGCAACAATAAATAGAACCCAGCCGAATAGATAACACATAAATAAATAAAAAATGAGGCCATACAAACATAAAATATTATAATAAATAAAATCCAGTAAGAAAGAGAAAAATTAAAAAATTAAACATTAATTCAGCAAACGTGGAAGCTACAACAATAAGAAACAGTAAAATGTTAAATTAGCCTATAAGGTGAATAAACACAGTGGATAAAAAGTAAAAGAGAGGATGACTTGAAGCAAGCTCAGCAGTGTACTTCTGTACTTTGTATTCTTACAGTGTAATAATGTTTCTTCAGTAGATGTGATCACTTCATCCACCTCTGGATGTTAGCTCGGATGTGGCCGCTCCGGACCGGCTGCAGACCGGACAGTCTTTCTCGGTTTGGGGCGTTGGGAGTGGAGATACAGACACACTGTCATGTGACTCGGTGAGAAAGAGGCAGAAACAGAACAGGGACGAGTTTCTTGACTGGGAAAATAAAAAACAAAACAGAGAGGGTGGATGAGAAGAAAAGGAGTGAAGGACATGGTTAGAAGAGTTTAAACGAAGCAGCTGTTACAGTTTAATTTCATCGTTTTTTGTTTTTTGGGGGTTTTTTTTGGACCGTTGGAGCTCGAGCTGGTGGAGCTCGCGCTGCTGCCGTCGTTGTCGGTTGTCTACGTCAGCGTCCGCATTCCTCCGCTGTGATTTAAAACGGCTGTGATTAGTTTGGCTGGAGCTAGCTGACGTTAGCTCAGTCTGCACAACGTCTGTTCATTTAACAACAACAACAACAACAACAAACAACCAACAAACAACAACCAACAACCGGAGGACACTGGAGGGGAGAAGCTGACACACAGACACAGACAGAGGCAGGGTGGCAGGTTTATCAGCGGTGCTGGACACTGACAGGGTAAGGGCGGATACTAGAGGGAGAGAGACAGAGGGGGAAACCTCTTCGTGTTAACAAAAAAAAAAATTGTAACTGTTAGCTAACCACTACAAGCTGTGTTTGTTTGTTTGCTTTGAGCACGAACTTAATAACTTTGTGTCAAATGCTAAGCACTGCTAATGCAGCAGCAGAGGGGTCTAAAACTGTGGTCCGGGGTCCCTCATGGGGACTGTAAGTGAGGTGGTTTCCACACAGATGTAGCATTAGAGCTGTGAAGATATTTTGATGTATAAATTGATGATAAGCAATTATTATTATTTAAAAACTGAGGTTGGAAACATTTCAGTGAACCCCATCAGTGTTGTTCAGCACATTTAAATTTGTATTTAACAGATTTTACATCCTAATTCTTAATAATATCAGGTATAGCCAGCCTAAAACTAATGTTCTGCAATACATACAAGCTGTATATATGTATTTATTTAACTCTGTTCATACTGTATATATCTTGCTTTTATATCTGCATGTGTATATTACTGCTTTTTGCACTTCTGGTTAGATTAACTGCATTTTGTTGTCTCAGTACTTGTACTTTGTGCAATGAAACTAAAGTTTAAACTTAATGCAGATATATAATGTTTTTTGATGAAACATTAACTATAAATGACGTACAGACATTAGAAACGCAAGCACAGCCTCTCGAAAACAGTTAAAACTGAACCTTAATGTTGGTAGGATGTATAAGTTTTACTTCCTCCTTATAAACAACTGAATATATTCATCATATCTTTTTCACTTATGCCACGTCCTACGTGAAAGTGATGACTCACTGGTTTCAGGCTCCTTGTTAGGGTCACTTGCTGCGTATCCTTGATATTATTTGTGACTGACAATGTACAATTAAACATAGATGTTTTTCAATTTAATGTTTTGTGCCAGACTTATCTTAAAAGCTAATTTAAGTCACAATTAAAACATACAATCAGGACATGGTAAGCGAGTTGTGGGGTAATCAGTTATTATTATTAAATTCAACCCCATATCCTGACATGAAATCTTTTTGTCCCTTCTCTAACAATGCCAATTATATTTGTGCTTGTGTAAAGGTTGGTAGATCTGGATCCAGAGTCAGAGTCCAGAGTGGAGGGAGGAGGAGGCCAAACTGTGCCCACCTCGGGCAGAGACCATGGCGACCTCTCCCGGCTCCGTAGCTCCTCGTTGGAGATCAGAGAAAAAGAAATCAGAGAAAAGGGGTCGGAGATCCTTAGGGAACAGCTGGACGCTGCAAAGAAGGTGCTGCAACCCATTTTATGCTGACACACACACAAAGACACACAAATCCGCAGGGTAACGTGAAAAAAAGTTGACAATGCAAATGCGCTTCCTGGTCGTGACCATTTCTCCTCCACATCTCAGGAACTGAAACTGAAGGACAAAGAGTGCGAGCGTCTGTCGCAAGTCAGGAATCAGTTGGAGCAGGAGCTGGAGGAGCTGACTGCCAGTCTGTTTGAGGTTAGCAGTAATCATTGCTCTCTGCTGAGTGCACTGTATTTTGACATGTCTTTGACCCCGATGATGAAGGAAGCGATGTGATGCATTACTGTGAGTTTAACACTGTAATGTTTCAGCTTTTTAAAAACAATAAAAGGACTCTGAGTAATCAATTAGTGATTGTTGCTGATTACAAATTCTCTCTAACTTTCTAAAGTGTGGTGTTTTCAGCTTGTTTCGCTGCCCCATCGACTTTGAGTGTTTCATCCTGTTAATGTTTCAATCTTCATCACAACAGGAAGCTCACAAGATGGTGCATGAAGCTAATGTCAAGCAGGCGGGAGCGGAGAAACAACTGAAGGAGGCTCAGGGAAAGGTGTGTGAAGTTATTTCTCTGCCTTTCTGTGACTTTCATGACCCTTTGTCCAGTTAAAATTCCGTCATACCGCCTAAACTATTTATGGATTGCAAGCTAGTTTGTCTTTAAAACAGGCTGCTGCTCTAAGAAGGTATTTTTAGATATATTTGATGTCAACAATAAAAGGATATAAATAGCATTTTGGCAAAGTTATTAATCGTCCTCCCCTGTCCTTTCTGTTTCCTGCTTCCAGATTGATGTTCTACAAGCAGAAGTGACGGCGCTCAAGACTCTGGTGTTGACATCAACACCTTCTTCGCCAAACCGCCAGCTGCATCCACAGCTGCAGTCTTCAGGAACCAGGGGAGCGTACAAACATGTCGGGGGCCATATCCGCAACAAGAGCGCCAGCGGTGCCTTTCCATCCTCACACGGAAAACCAGAGCCTTCCTCAGTTCCCATTCAGCCTGTGGCCAAAGAGGACAGAGAGGTAGCCTCAGTGAAGTTTCTACATTGGCCCCTCTTCTTCTTTGAGTTTCTGCGACTTTGGAAGCTGTTTCTAACTTTCATTCCTGTTTCCAGTCACTCGTATCTCTTTCTCTGTGAGCCAAGTCCTCTTTGCTTTTCTCTCTGCACTAACTTTGCTCCGACTTTCTTTTTCTTCACTGTCTCTGCTGTCTCTTCCTCTCTCAGCCTGCTGTTCCTGCTCTCCTCTCTCTGATACTCTGCCTGGTCCCTGGCCAGTCTGTCAGTGTGACCTTTGACCATTACTGGCAGGAGCGGGGGGAGGGTCTAGGCATTGACGGCAGACAGGTAACTGCATCCTTTCGACTTTCAGATTTAGCTGCTGGCAGATGGATCTGTTTTCTGTTGTCGTGTCCTTTTATGGGACACTGAGCAAGTTTTCCCTGCCCCAGAGCACAAAGCGATAATTATACACTGGCTGTCTAGAGGGAAAGTATCATCTTTAGTTGGTTAAACTCACATTAGCAGAGTGTTGTCTCTGTTTTCAATGGTGCTGTAGGGTGGACACAGGCCTCAGGAAATCTTTTTATTATAGCTCTCTAGTTAAGACTTGATTTTAATGTTTGAACTTGTCAGTCATCTCTTTTGAAAGTATTTATTAGTGAAACACAATGCACGGTGTCAAGCTCAGCTCAGATCTACGTCTGGTTTGGGAAACAGTTCTTCAAACCTGAGATGGTTTTACTGGAGTGTAGCAATAATAACTAATAAGTAAGTAGCAGGGACTTTATTTTACTTTTGATATTCAGGGAGGCACATGTAGAAATGTGAATTAACAGCCTCTTTGTGCCACTTTCACTCATTAAATTAGTTAAGAATTTTAGTGATGCATGTAGCAAGGCTCAGGGTATTGCGATGTTGGTCTGTTTTTTCTGCCAACCGCTTTGGTCCAGACTGAAATACCTTCATATTTGATCTGTGTTCTACAGTAGTAAGTCAGTTCACCTGTTGCTATTTGCATCTTGTCCCATGCAGGCTTTGGTTAATTGATGGTTAAAAGGGATCGGGGTTAGACGCTGTTGCTGCATGCCGTTGACACATTAGTCATGGTGTTTAATGATGGACTGTTTTCTTTTTTTTCAGATGGACTCTATTCTGTATGCTGAGTTTTTGATGTGGAAAGAAAATCCAAGTCTGGAGCGCTCCTCTGCCTTCCTCAGTCGTATCTACAGAGAAGACATCGGACCCTGCCTCTCCTTCACAAGATCTGAGGTCAGAGTCTCACACTTACACCTCTGCATGTGCCATATTTCGAAGTTTGAAGTTACGTCAACATTATTGATTGCCGTTCTCCCACAGCTGTCGCAGCTGGTACAGAGTGCAGTGGAAAACAACTCTTTGACTATCGAGCCTGTGGCCATGTCAGCATTACCGATGGTTAAAGCCTCAGCTATAGAGTGTGGCGGTCCTAAGTGAGTTATCACGTCTACGCAGCAGCTATCATCCTCTTCTTTCAGCATTCACCGCTAAACAACACCGAAAATCCACTCTTATCTGGTTTTGGTTTCTCTCCTGATGCTTATTGGACATAGCTGGAGGGTTTTCACCATCTTACCACGTACTGTATCTGAGAGGGGGTTTAATCGATGGGCACATTTCTAATCACCGTCTGATTTAAAAATCTTTTTCTTCCAGTGGCTTTAGGGCAGCAATAGAGACGTAAGTCCTCTCTGGAACCAATCACCTGTTCAGCTTTTCACTAACACAAACTACCGTAGCATGAAATGAAGTCTGCCTATTCAAACAAATCTGTACATTACTGATCTGCATGTGTGTATACTAATGAAACCTCAAACTTTTTGCTCTCCCACTGACTAACTTTCTCGATTTGTGCACTACCTCACACTTGTTGTCGTTCAAAGTTTGGCTACCTAGGCTTCATTGATAATACTTGATGGGATGTTTTGTGTTTTCTGAGTGTTTACTGTGATAAAACACAGACCGTGTGTCTCATAGCTGACAGCATCTTTCTCTGTCTGTAGAAAATGTGCATTAAGCGGCATGTCACGCCTCTGCCGACATCGCATTAAACTTGGTGACAAGGGGAGCTACTATTACATTTCTCCTTCGAGCCGAGCACGGGTAACTATCAATTTATCTGCGTAACCTTCATTAGATACACTCCTGTTGCTCCTGTTAATGCCATGTAATCTTATTTCACCTTTCTAGATCACGGCTGTTTGCAATTTTTTTACTTATATCCGCTACATCCAGCAGGGCCTGGTGAGACATGAAGGTGAGTTTAAACTAACGTGTATTCGTGTTTTATTTATCATGTATTTGTCTTTGTATTGTGTGTGTTTTGTTTTATTTAGACAACTCATGTGTCGTATCTTTTGTTGTCCAGCGGAGCAGATGTTCTGGGAGGTGATGCGACTCCGCAGAGAGATGACTGTGGCCAAGTTAGGTTTCTACCTTGCCGACCAGGGCTAGAGGACCTGACAGTCCACCAAAAACACAAGGACAATTATTCAAGGTCCTAGTCCAGGTTAAACTGTGGTAACGAACAGGTCTTGGATCAGTTTTAATAGCGGAGATTGTACAGCATTTTAGTGCTGCAGCTGAGGTCAATCAACAAGGGAAGTAGAAGCTGTTCTTGTGCCACTTTTATGCAATAAGTCAGAGAATTAAACCAGCACCGCTAGAAAGAATTAAAAATAACATATTGTACTGCAGGCCTCCAGTAATTCTCTCCACTGGTGAGGAGAGTTAGTTTTGTTTTCTGAACCTCCCCGGTGGAGCACACGCAACTTCTCACATCAATACAGTAGACTGTATGTGTCATGTTTCAGGCATTAGTCTGTCGAAAAGAAGAGCACAAAGCAGGATGAGCGCAGTTTAGAGAGTTCAGTTGGTCTCTTACCTCATGTATTACATACGTGTATAACTATGTAATATAGTAGTTCTGTTGTGAGATTGACAATATTCATTTCAGCGGAACGATTATTTGAGTTGTCCTTTATTTTTACGTAAATATAATGCTCACTAGCATCTCATTGTTACTTCCAGTGATCGGCTCAAACACAACAGCCAAGACTCCTGCATAAAAACACAAACAGCTTCATGTCAGCCAGGCCTGGACTTAATAACCAGACATATTGTTAATGAATTAATTAAGACACATCAACGCACAACATAGTGACAGTAGCATAGTCAGAAGAGGAACAAGCTTTAATACAAGTGATTTCAATATGCACAACTGTAGTTTTGCACGTCTGCGAACGAACAGTATGTACACACAGTAAAAGCCATAAATGACTTTGCATGAATGCAGTATGTAGCCATATTATGCAGCGTATATTGGTTGTACCTCATAGTATAGATTTATTCTTATTATTAATGGCCAATTTTTGCAGAAAGCGGTCTCCTGAAGGTAAAAATGAAGAATATTGTGTCAGAAAGTGCAATAACTGCTTCTTAGCCTTCATTAGGGCTTGGAGGTTCCTAACCTCAGTGTACTGATAATGTGTCTTCCAGTGTAAACACTCCATTAAAAACGAGGCATTGTAGCCCGATTCCATCACCTTTGTACTGTGTGTGATTTATAGGTCGCTTGTTTGAATAAAATCTGATAGCAGGTAAATGAATTAGCAGGTTTAACTTTGATGTCAGGTCTTTGTGACCTTTTGTAAAGTTTAGACAGAAGTTTGGGAAAAGATGACTCAACGCTGAGATTCAATTTTACAAGCAATACAATCAGATGACACAGGACCTGTTTCTCTCAGGGCATGACACTGATTTGGCTTTAGATTAAAAATCATTGCCAGGAACCGCCTGGTTCCCCTGATACAGAACAATCTGAAACACACACACACACACACACACATGTTACAGCAGTTGCCCAACAGGTTTGTGAGCAGGAATCAGGCACGGCAATAGCATATCCCGCTCAGAGGGGCTTTATGTTAAGGAAATCTGTTTTTGGCGCAGACATTCCAGTAAGATTTCAGTTTCCGGATTGTAAAAGCTTTCGTAAGCTTGTTATCCTGTTTTTCTGGCCTCATCATAGAGATTATCATCTTAATAAAAGACCTTAATAAACAGTTTGACTTGCAGTTAATGAGTAAGTACAGTCAGTAACAATGTGCAGTATCAGGTCAACAATGGGGGATAAAATATTGATTGGTTCAGTCATTGTGTGAGATGAATATTATAATTTAACAAGACATTATTTTGTTATTTTAAGTTGAAAAAATATTGACAGACAATAATGTTCATTTAACATGGCAAACTCTTTTAACTTTTTCCCTGGCAACATCTGGCGTTGACTAACTCTTCTTTCTTGGGGAAATATCTGTAAAAAGAGACATTTAGTTATTCAAATTTCAATGTCAGACTGCTGTTTTATTATGTTTTAGACATGAATGAACAAACAATACAGCATTTATTCTACTTCTAGTTTACTAGATGCTAAATAAATATATATTACTTCAGTGACTTACCTGCGATAAAAGAACATCAGGAGCAGCAGCGCAGCCACAACGCCGATCACTACTATCACTGCAGTGACGACAGAGACGGCAGACAGCGAGGATACTTCTGTAACAGAGAACACAGACGTAAAGGAGCAGAAGTGAATGATGTTTATACATAGTGCATGTTTGAATATCTCAGACATTTAGGTAAGGAACGATTCACGAGTACTTTTGGAAAGTGTTACACAATAAAGGCATAAAATGTGTGTGTGTGTGTGTGTGTGTGTGTGTGTGTGTGTGTGTGTGTGTGTGTGTGTGTGTGTGTGTGTGTGTGTGTGTGTGTGTGTGTGTGTGCTCGAACCAACCTGAGCAAATAAAGGAGCCCGGTATGTTGAGGCACTCCAGGTTTTGTGGGCAGAGAGAAGCTTGTTCTTCACATTCATTAATATCTGAAACAAATGAGACAATCAATGACACATGCATCTAATGAGATAGTCATTCACACTTTTTGCTCATCTTTCAGTGAAATAATATAAAGATTTTGGGAATAGTTGACAAAGCAATTTCTGCTCCGCTCATGCCCCCTACGTCCTGGCGTAGGCTTCGTACCTTGACACGTTGGGATGGAGCTCCACTGCTGGCTGTTTGGATCACAGCTGACAGATGAAGATCCCAGCAGCTTGAAGCCAGAGTGACAGTGATACAGAATCACAGAGTCGCAGTGCAGAGAGTAGCCAGACTGAATCCTGGGTATCGGACCACAGCGGGGATCTGGAAGAGAGGTCCAAGAAGGAAGATGTGAAGTTGATTTCGAACATGTAAAAGAAAGAAAGATACAAAAGAAACTAACCAGTACAAATTAAATCTTACATGTTTAAAAAGGAGTAGGAAGTATACACTTATTTATTCCTACCACTTCTCCTCTAATTATTATATTATTATATCAATTAATCTCTAAACTCCTGTACATAAACTTCTATATACATATACACAAGTTCACATATTCACATGTATGTATGTACCCAAGTGCACCACATATTTACAAATCATCATCCGAAATCTGTGTTCAACAAGTATACACTGTTGTATCTGTAAACTAAAACTAAACATCATCACTGTCCTTCATCGTTCTTATACCTCAGGGAAATATTGTTTTTGTATTTCTTCTTGAACCACAAAAACCTACATTAATTAATCCATATGGCTTTTTTTTTGCAATACACAGAGAGGATGTAGGTTACTTTTATGATTTACCCCATACCTCCACACAATAACTTGTGTGTGTACAGCAGTAATGAAAGTATATGCAGCGATTTATGATTCAAAATGTATCTTCTCGTCCCCTTCCACTTCACCTGTGTCTGGTTCTTTCCACGGGGTGAGGTCGAGGTGGGAGATGAGCGGGTGTGAACAGGCCAGCATGTCCTCCGGCCTCTCGATGCGTGAGAACGGGTCAGCGGGGACATGAGTGATGTGGCTGTTGTCACAAATGATGCGGGACAGAGAGACGTCACGGAGGTGTTTCCTCTGGGTGCTCGTGAACACGCCTTCCCTCTGCCACCAAAACCTCAGGAGACAAAGACACAATTAGATTTCTCTTCTTTGCATCATAACAGTCATAATTTTACATCAGGATTTAGTTGTACTTGTCCCCGTCTCTGAGAGCTCTGAACTGTCTCGCCAGCAGGCAGGACAGGAGCGGTCCCACTCGACCTCCGGGCAGAGCGGGCTCAGAGATGGCGCCCACCCACACATCGATGTTGTGCGGTGTCCCGTACAAGAGCTGAAATTTGTGAGCCAAAGTGAAGTTACTCAGGATATCGGCCAGTTCTGATGTGGTGTTGGGAACAGAGAGGCCGCAGAATCTTCTCCACGAGCCGTATCCTGATGAAAAAAAGTGACATACAGAGAGGAGAGAACATTAAATACAAGGTTTCATTTACTTGAAACAAAGACCTGCTCTATTAAACATTAAAATACATTAAAACATTTCAGTCAAATAACCTTTGGAGCAAAAGTTACCCATGGTGCACCCAAAAACTTGTTTTGCCTGATTATACTTCTTCTTGTGTCGACAGGTGTGCTTCATTGGTATTCTCCTTTTGTACTGTTGTGTTGGCGCAGCACTGCAGCATTTTGATTAAGACACCACAAACATTGTGATTTATGTGCGTATCAGTCAGCGGTCGGTACATTAGTGTTTCATGTACATGCATGACGAAGCCGTCGTTTCAAGTTGGCAAAAGCAGCATGTGCCTTGAAGAAATGGAGTGGAAACCAGGCCTAACCCGCTCAAAGCGGCTCTGTGCCAGCGTTGGGTGTTGGTGCTCACTTATTGTTAATGCTACGCCGAGTTTGATGACTTCATGTAATTCCCAGCAGAGCCCCACCCAGCTACACCCTGAGAAGAGGTATAATAGAAATAATGCTGAGTGAAGATATGTGTGTGGCCGTGCAAGGCCAGGTTACATTTATTTCCACCTTTTTCTAGTCTACTGTTGACTACAAATCAGTTAACCGCCAACAACTTTTCTCTCAACTGACAAGTAATGTTTACTTAAACAAATACTACTAGAGTTGTGGGCATCTTGACTGTTAATTAAAACACTTTCCTACATCTGGAACTGGGTAATAAACAACGGACGTTCTTGATGGCAGACATTCAAAACAAAGGTGTAACTTTCTACATGAACGATGGCTGGATTTGTTTGGTGTTCATTTTATACTGTACATAATGTACTGAGTTCATTTTCAGTGCACTATTTAGCAAGTTGAAGTTAGCACTGAATCAATTATTATTATTAGTAGTAGTAATTATCCTACTGCTCTATTTAACAGGAAATGATGTACGTGTTGCACCATTGGAATGTCACTGGCAATTATGACTTTTCCAAAGAGAAAGCTCCAAAGCTTCTTGTTGTTTTTGTACATATTTCTGGAGCTCTCTCACCTCCACCTGCACCTTATTTTCTTTTTTCTTTTTTTTCTTTTATGTTTTGCATGCTGGGGCGATAATATGCAACAACAAACAACAGCAGATTCAGCGTGCATACTGACTTTCTGAGTACCCTTAATCGTCTCACTTTCTCCAGTTTAATGCAGTACAGACTAAAAACCTGCTTAGTATTAGTGTGGAATTGCAACACAGCTACTGGCACGATTTACTGAAACATGGAGCCGGCATTGTTATGACGCTCATCTACACCTTTCTTATTAACCAAGTTTGTCCTCTTACATAGTTAAAAGTACATTTATCCTTACCTTCATGGTAGATTCTAAAATAAATACTATTTGTATGTGAAAATGAATCTTGTTGACAGTCAGTATCAAGTGTTACAGTGACACTATACTGTGCCAGAGGTAAGAAAGCTGCTACCAGGCAGGCCGTGATCCCGACCCCTCTGGAGGTTAAGGGCTCCGAGGTCTAGAGGCATCCCTCCCTGTGCCTGAAACAGCCTCTCCGTCAGCTCCTCCACCATCATCTGACCTGGAGTCTGCAGTTTGGCCGGAGACAGCAACAGACCTCGCAGCACAGGGTCTATACCACCTGACACACCAGGAGGAAAACATCAGTAAATCGTAAAATGTGATTTGAGCTTAATACTTGAACAACATTCTTCTTTACCTTCCTGCACAACCCTCCAAGAGGCAAACAGCGAATGATGCAGAGGCAGCGGGGGATGCTGGGAGTTAGTGGTGTATCCTGGCCCCAGTCTGGTCACCACTGGCTGCACGGTGACATGGGCAAAACGAAATGCAGCGGCTGCAAAGACATTAGCAATGCTTGGATCCACCTCAGGGTCGTAGCCCTCGTAAGGAGGCATCAGATGGGACATGGCATCCTCACCGAGGACCCGCGGCAGGTAGTGCTCCCATGTTATGATCTGTGAAGGTAAAGGAGGTCAGACTGCTGGGGATGCTCATGTAGGTGGAGGTGAATGGATGTGTGTCTGAAGCTGCTCATGATACCTGATGAATGGCCCCCATGATCTTGCGTGCCTCCTGATAAAGCGTGTCAGGACTCCAGTGAGGGTTGAGCAGGTACAGCTCTTTCACCAGCCGGTTGTGCTCTCTCAGGAAGAGCGTGTGCAGTGCGATCATTCCCAGATGCTCATTAGCTCTCGAATCACCTGTCAAACATTAATCGTGACTAAAAGCTCCCACTGAAGCCTGCAGAGAACAGACAGCTGACGACACGTGCCCGCTCACCAGCTTGAAAGCAGGATGTGGTGTTCTCCTGCTGCTTGGATCTGTCCGACGCCCCTGATGTGCTGGAGTTTCGAGGGCCGCAGGGGTCCAGGTGAGCCTGCAGGCGTGGCAGGAAAGGCATGTAGGCCAGCTCCTGGTCTGAGTGCTGGGAGTTGAGGGCCATGGAGCCCAGAGGAGAGGAGAGGTTTCTCAGAGCCAAGGCCAGATTGGTGGAGCTCCCGTACACCATACTGGCATCTACAAAGGAGGTGATGGCATTGAGCTGCTCTCGGTGGCGATGAGAGAGGACTCCAGCAACACAGCTGGGAGCAGAACGGAAGAAAGGCATACAACTCTGGACGCCATTGCGAGGATCTGACGGAGGGATCTGAGAAGAGAGGGTTTCATTTTTATAGTCGATGATGAGGGAAAGTAAATGCTCGTTTATCCAGTAAAATAAAATAATAAAAAAACAGCTTCCTGTGACTTTTACACATTTTAATTGGGAATATATTTCATGTGTCATATTTGAAATGCTTCCAAAATAAAGTAAGAGCTGTAGCATCTAAGCAATGGATGAAAAGAGACCGAGTAACTCCACTGAGAAGCAGCTGACAGTAAAGAGCACCTGTATGGGGAAGCAGGGTGTGTCCCGGCTGCAGGTGTGGGTGCAGTCAGCTCCCGTCCTGAAGGCGGCTGTACTGGGGCTCTGAGGTGTCAGCACCACGTCGTGGTCTATCCACTGACCCCACTCCACCAGCAGGTGGGACAGTGTGGAGTCCAGAGAGATGTTGTCATTGTGGGTGAACAGCACCTCCTGAGACACCAGCCGCACCTGGACGATAAACAGAGTGTTGGAGCTACAGCGGCTGACGGTACAGAAGATGAGTGAGTGCTGCTGCAGGACTCTTACTTACTGGAGGCAGAGTGGCGTTATGGTAGGTGTGCTCTGGATCCCAGCCCCTGGGTGTCCCCCATGCGTCCTCATACTCTGGAGGCAGCCAGCGAGAATATGGGATGTTTGCAGCCCCCCATCTGGGATGTTGTCTTAACGGGACAGAACACAACAAACACTCAGTTATCACTTAGCTCTGCACATGTAAATACATGTTGTATTGCTTCAGCACTAACCTGTTGTTGCACTCTCCTGTGATGGATCTGTAGCGCTCAGACAGACAGTCAGAGTCGCAGACGGGTCTCTGCAGCTCAGCGGAGCAGCCCGTCACCTGCAGCAGATTCTTCACATCTCCTTCACTCAGCAGCTCTTTCAGAACGGACAGTAAACACAACTCACCCATACATATACTAACATTAACTACATTACACATTTAACACCATATTGACTTGCTTGAACTGGTTGCCCCAGGCCAGGAATTAAAAACACATCAGTAACATGTTTTGCCTTTACAAGGGCTTGATTATAGACCTGCTATAGCCACTGAACGGTGTGTGAACTAGAGTGAAAATGTACATCCAAAAATACACAAAATGGTGTCACAGAGGAACAAATTGTAAGAATCAACATGCTGATATGTTGTTGGATGTTGGATACTGAAAGAGAAACTGTTGTCTTAAGCCTAGATCTGAAGAAAAGTCGATCTTTGGTGCATAATGTGAGAATAAATGACGGCACAAAGTAATGTGATTAAAACAGCATTAATAATTTGTAGCCTGAAACATACTGAGCCTAGAGTACAGAGGACGTGGCACCTAAGATAAGTACTAGTTTAGTTCATCGTGTTGTAGGTGAGTTACTTTGAAAAAATGTTTCACATACAGGTGCAGAAACTTCTCTGTGTGTTGTGTTACCATGAGGGCTGGGCTGCACCATCGTGTGAGTATAAACCATCTCTCTAATCAGCTCCACTGTGTTGTCCAGCAGTTCTGCAGCCCAGATTTGAGTCCTGGTTCTGGCTTCAGTCTGTTTGAACTGAGCCAGCAGGTCACTGGGTCTCAGGGCGCCTTCAGACAGAGACTTCTTCACCCTGGAAGTGTTGATTAGTTTTTTTTAGTGGCAACACAGTGATTGGGTACTACCCTGCATAGTGAGTAATCACCTGTAATTTTTACCTTTCATTTGTGCGTGCATAGGCGGCATCAGTCAGCTCAATTGCCCTCTGAAGAGCCTCCTTCACAAACACAGATCCCAAATACACAGTTCCTGAAACTACCACAAAGAGAAAACTTAGAAAGGCTCCTCAGAATCTGGCCTCATCAGCTAATAATCAACCAGAAATCCTACCTGAGGTGTTGTCAAATTCTCTGCTCAGTGAAGCATGCTCAGGGAAAGAGAGCAGGACAAGAGCCAGTCCAAGCAGAGAGACGGACACCTGAAACCGGGACACATCTCACTGAATATCTCAAGAAACTTTTACGTTATTGTCAAATTAATTAAAAACAACCAAGAAGGGAAAACTCACCACGAGTGCTGTGTCCATCTAGAACGTTTAAACGGATTCACTTCAGGTTTAGAAAATCACGCTCATAGTATCTTACTGCTGTGCTGACCGCGACTCATCTTGAGAGCCAACCAGTGTGTGTGTGTGTGTGTGTGTGTGTGTGAGGGTGCGTTTGAGCTCAGAGTGTCGAGGTTGCCATTTATACACTGGCAGCAGAGCCAACAGGTATGTGCAGAATCCCCTTATCTGTCCTCCTGGTGACAGGAACGCAACATCAAACACTGGACTCACTGCCTCGAGTGGAGAACCTTTCAAATCAAATTTACTTCTGTCCGCTCGACCATGTTGAAAACCGTCTGTCATATTTGGATCATTTCAATTAAATTAAATTAAACAACTCTACCGTTCCCCCGAGAGAGAGAGAACAGAGAACGTACATCTTTGCAGCACTCATCAAACAACTTTAATAGGAGCAGATTGAAATGATAGTCTGATTTATTATTTATTATATTCTATGTCTTTACCACGTGACCAAAGTTTAAATCTGATCGTCCCTGTGCCTGTGACACACACACAGGTGGGTAAGCTGGAAGATGAGGAAGGTGAGGATTCTGGGAAGGATGACAAAACAAAAAGGATTTAGAAAAGACAGAAAGGTCTCGCTGTAGAGTCTGTGACTCATAGAGCCAAGCTGTGTCCGGCTTTAAAACTCAAATGTGAAGGACCCTCTGCCCCCTCTTCCCTTCTTCCCTTTGATGCTCCAGGTGTGCGATACCATCAAATGAGTCATCAGTCCCATTTCATTACGTTGTTATTAATATTATCTCTGTTGTCCCACATTACCCATCGTCTACTGTTAGGTCCCGTTGATGTTCAAGATCTGAAATCTTTTTTTTCCTTCTTCTCAAAAATAGCAAATATTTGACATACAGGTAGATAATGAATCAGGTCACCGTCTTTTCCCACTTCTCCATAATAGCCTCGAGTTATGCGCGTTCTTCATCTCTAAACCTCAACAAATAAACCAAAACTATCCACATGGCCTGACACTAGAACTAAGGTGGAATTTGTTAAATTAAAAATAAAATACAAATATCATTTAAATTAAAGAAAATATTGAATTTTTGTGCTTGGGGTGTGCAGAAACAAAACAACATAATTAATCTGCAACTCTTTCTCTAATGTTACTGAAAACTACACGTTCATCATGCTGACTGAAACCTTTTGTTCTTCAAAACAAACAAACAATAGAAAAGGTTTCATACAGACAGCTTTTATTCACATAATATCACCTGGTTAGAACATTTCACTGTGGTTATTGCCAGTTATTCACAGAGATATTTGATAACCTGTACATGCACCTGAATCTTTACAAAAAAAAAACACATTGTGATGATAGCCCTGTACACGTCTGAATACTGATAAAATGGGCAAGTAGATGGAATGAAGCGTAATAGTGGAGACACCCGTGCAAAAGAAAAAAAAGATAATACTGTTTTCAGTGATAGGATCAGTGCCTTCTTTTAAACTGGAAAGCTTTGGCAAATATTACAGTGCATAAATTAAATCAACAGCAGTTACTGTGGAGATTTACATACAGTGTTAGTCATAGTCTTGTAGAGAAGCTCCTGATCTTCAGTTAGGCATGCTGAGACCACAGGAAGCGATCACAGCGCTCTAGCATCGTCTGGATCATCGCTCTGAAACAGAAAACGAAAGAAATATGAGACATTACACTGATTCTCTTTGATTCCTTTTTGTAACAATGACAAACCGGATCATGAGCTGTTATTTCAGACTTCATTTACACCCTTGGGATCAATATCTACTTACTAAAAAGGGATGTTCAGACCCGTAAGACAAGACACTGTCACGCTCTCAAACATTTCTAAGTGTATTCTGCTCTCTTCAAGAGCCATTTTTCTGTTTTTATAAAAGGTTACCCACCTCTGCCTCTTCTCAGTGACTCTGAGCAGCTCACAGACCAGTTGGGAGTGCGGTGAAAGAGCCAGCTGCACTCCAAGCTCCTCCAGGACGGCCATGGCGCGGTCAGGCCCGGCTGTCCGAGCCAGCATCAGAGTCAGGCTCTCTGGGCTGATCTTCCCACCACAGTCTGCTGAGCCGTTGGACCAGCTGCTTCCATTCATACCGGTGACCTGCTCAGAGTCTCCCACATTGCTGCACTGCTGAGATAACTGGATCAAGAGCTTCCACTCGTCCAAGGTCTGAGGCTCCACACCTGGAAAACAACAGAGCCAGTATTAGACTGTGTTTCAAATCAGAGTGCTTCAGTTAAAGTGTGTTTAACCGATGAGTGCAGACTGTGTCATTAAGGGTAAGAGTGTAGACGTGTGGGCAAACTCTCCTCTTACCTTCAGGTTCCTGCAGCAGACTGATATCATCCAGCTGACAGATGGTGGAGAACGCTTCTGTGTGCCGCTGCAGCGCACAGCAGAGGTGGAGGTAACCCATCCAGTACCTGCACACACGCCCGATACAGAAGGTTATTAATGTCAATGTTAAGATGAGGAGTTGTCCTGTTGGGTCAAAGAAAATTACCCGTGACTGCGGCACGTCTCTGCCATCTTCTGCTTGGAGGACAAGTCTGCAGGAAGACGAATCAGGAGAGACAGCAGGCGTCCATAACCCCAACTGAAACAGTGAGAATGCCACCTGCAGCAGGAGTCACATGAGTCAAATTATTCTTATGCTTATAAACTTCACTTTATTATTTTACCATGTTGTGAGCTAAATAGAATAAAGCAGTGAAACACACAATCTCACTATGATTGTTCTTTTATGATTATATGTGAAAAGTTCACATCCATCTGGTCTATTATTTTTACTTTTTTCAAGCCTCTAACTGAAAACAAACAGACCTGGGCTGTCCATCGGGCGTCAGGGTATCACAGCGTTGAGGAGCATCATGGGTAAGTGCCAGCTCTAGCCAGTCCTGCCTCAGTGACTCTGGTTCAAGAAGGGACTGCAAAAAAGACAACCTAGAGGAAGAAATGAACATAAAATTTAGCAACAAGGAGAATTCTGTGTGCCTTTGTCTTGAAAAAAGGTGAAACAGAAGACGTACCTGTGCTCTTCGCTTTGTGATTGCACAAGATTATCCAGGTATGCCAGGAAATGGCTTTGCTGAGCCATGGTCATCACATCAGCAGGAGTTATCGTTGGGTAGAACTGGGAAAACGATCGTACAGCCGACTCCCCATGCTTCTCGTACAGCCTGGATAATAACACAATAAACTTTACAGGATCCATTGCAGCCGTGATGCAAGTATGTGCTGAATGTGTACCGACCTGTGTAAGTGAGCGAGAAGGGGAGGTGCACTCCAGGGCTGCACCTCTCTCAGGCTGCGCAGCGATCTCAGCAAATCTCCTCTCTGAATAACCTCCACCACCTTACTGGACTGAGTGAGGTCTACACAGAACGACAGACATTTCACAAATCATTTAAGATTAAATGACTAGAATATCACAGATTAACGGGCCTCCATTTTTAAATGTGTAAAATGTGAGATAAAATGCAGAAAATTAAAAAATAATTAAACCAGAGGTAGGTGGGAAAGGTAGGGAAAATCTTCTGACCTAGCATGGCTTCAGTGAAGGAGCTCTGCACCTCTGGCTGCTCCTGATAACACAGCAGACACATCCTTCTCACTCTCTCTTGGTCCAGCAGAAAGAAGTAGCGACGCAGGAAAGTCGTGCACCCCAAAGCTTGCTCATTCTCCGGGTTTCTGAAGCAGCTCAACTCTGTGTAAAGCGTTGCCAGCTGGGTGAGATTAGCCAGGAGATCTGATGGTAGCGGTTTGGGAGACACCACTCGGACTGGCTCTGCAGGGCTCCCATTTGAAACTTCAGGGTGTTTCTCAGTGGAGTCTTCTTTTATTACGACCTCAAGAGTCTCTTCTTTCTTCTCCTCCTCTTTAGTGCTCTCGGTGGGTTCTCCAGATGAACAGGAAGACTCCTCTTGATGCTCTGAGCAGGAGTTTAGATAATCCCTCTCCCACCTCTCTTCTCCTGGTCCATCTACGTTTGAATCACCCACAGCTGTTGACCCGTGCTCTTCAGGTCCGAGTATTCGCTCCAGCACCGGCAACCACTCCTGCAGTGTTTCTCTCAGGCAGACTGGATCCAGTAGCACCAAAGGATCCTGGATCTGGGAGCTGAAAATACACAGAAATGTCTCCAGTGTCTCTGCTATTAAAACTGGAGAAAAACGTTAAAATCTTCTAACTGAATGGTGTGCAGTACTTACATAGCTTGCTTTGTTGCTGATTGAAGGTCCTGCATGTCGGCCTCTGCGTTTGGCATTTCATCATAAACTCTGTGACGACAGATTTCACCGGTTTTTATTACTTTTAATAGACTAAACAAATGTGCAATTTATTAGCTCAAAGTCTGGCCTAAAGTCAAAGATCCACTATAACAACAACACACATCTGTTCTCAGTAGAATTTGGTTCTTCTTCTGGTTCACTTTCAAATGTCTGAACTTACTCATTGTCCATTTCCTCCAAGTATGGAGGTGTTGTGTCAGCCTGTCCGCCCTCTCTGAATTCAGGTCGTTGCCAGAGCTCAGAGTTCATCTGGAGGGTGTTGATCTTCTCTGTCGTCTTCTTAACAAAACTAGACACACTGAGGAAAAAAAAAAAAAAATCAAACAATAAAACAACCTGTTACCAAAAAGAACCAGAGAGACAGAGAGAGAACAACCAGAGACAAACAAAACTACAAAATGTGGACTTTTCATGTGACAAATAGCTGAGTGTGATGAAAACTGGAGGTGGGTTTCAGTGGAAAGGGGAAGTAAGCTGTCTAAAAGTGCAGCTGCGCTTGAATAATAGGTTATAGTAAGTACAACACTCAAATAGCTTTATCAGGGTTAAACTTCCAGTTTCATGTCCGTATGACATACACTGTTGTGACACATCAGCATGTCTGTCCTTTATTACTCTTTATGTTCACCTGTCTTTGACGGCCTGCAGTGCGATGCGAGGGGGTTTGGGGCGGAATGAGAGGGGGAGGTGGAACTGCAGGCCTTGCTCAGATCGCTCAGCTTCGGTACGCTCACTGTTCTGTGGATCTGAATAAAGATGGGGGCAAGAGCCAGAGGAAAAAACACAGATGGATGGAGTATTGGAGGGGAGTGATGAAAGGCAGAGGACATAATGCAAGCAGATGGAGCAAAGGTGCCAGACACTGCTACAGAGAAACGAAAATTAAACGCTGCACAATGCAAAAGAACCAAAATGGTGATATATGTGTGATACAATGGAACAGACAGGAAACTCCATATTAACAGTGGGATTATGTTTGTAAAGCATCTCAGCCATCAGAGAGATCATTCAGCAAATCCAGAGGTACAGCATAGCAACATGATTACATGTTTTAATATAATTTCACACCGAATCAGAAACGCATTGATTTAAGTGGCAAACACATAAAACGGCATTAGAAACGGGCGCATATGATCATCATAAAAACGAAGATAAAGTCAAAGAGTAAAATTATTATCACGTCACATTTTATTGATAAATCTTTCAGCAGCTAATGATGCTCCAAAATACAAAAATCCTTGTTTTGTCGTTTATTATTTAATAGAGTGAAAGTATGTACATCTGAAAATAATTTCACTCTTTTTTCACATTGAACTCAGATGAGGCGGAAAAGGAGTTTGCTCCTGCTAAGAGAAAGAGAGAGAGAGAGTCAGAGGCAGAGAAAAAGGAGAAGTAAAGAAAGAAACAGCAGTGGGTGTGAGTAGGTTTGTCTCTATGTTTCTGGTTTGTTGTTTCAGCACTACTGCAGCGATGATCTCTTACCCTGATCCACCTGATCTTCCTCCTGAACAAAACTGAACTCTTTGAGCCGCTCCTCCTCTGACATGGACTGATTGATGAGGGAGCTCGTCTCTTCGTCTGACTGACTCCCTCTGCGGCTGATAACACGGTAGATTCCACAGTCCAGGACGTTGAAGCTTTCCTGGACAACGATATAACCAATATACACTCATTTGTTAGTCGTGTATACAGATTTACAGAAGCTGCATGTTTCAGTTATAGTTGGCTCATAGGATGAAATATGTACTGAATAGAAATTTCTGTTTGCTCTACTTCCATGTAAAACACAAAAGAGAAAGTAATCAAACCACGATGTATTTATTTGATGTGGGATTATTCTGTGTGCATTGCTGCTCCCTGGATCTCGTGACGAGTCATAAGACAGCAACAAATCATCGGTGAGGTATTTAACTTGGCTAACGTTATCTGACTTTATAAATACAACTTTAATTCCACTGCTGAAACCTGCTAGCCCTCACCAAACATCCAATTTAATGTAACGCCACAGAGACACTTGTGAATGGTATCCATAGCAACAGGAGCCAATGGGTCCCACAGAAATGTAAAGTACATTGAAATGGGATGTTAATCATCTGCAGTTATGATGGTGGCCATCACCTCACAGACTGTTTATACAGAGAAGTCATGGACAAAACTTACGTGTGAGGAGATGCTGCTTCTACGGCTGCTGGAGGCCGAGTCGAGAGGCTCCAGTTTGGTGATGACTTCCTCCAGCTGGCCAGACAGCTCCATGTGTGTGCTGGAACTGAGCTGGGTCCTGAGATGTTCAAGGCGGTCGATGGGAATTGATTTCCTGGCCTGAATCAAACAAGAACGATGAACAAGAAACCTCCACACAGGTGAGCTTTTACTCAGATCATGAGAAATCTGGTTAAGTTACCTGATTTCTGAGCATGACATCACTAAACCAGCCTCACCTGTTAGGGCAACGTTAACTACTGAGATAAACCCTACTGACAGTATAATGTTTCCTAATCAACATACACTAGATTGCCAAAAGTATTCACTCACCCATCCAAATAATCGAAATCAAGTGTGCCACAGGTGTATAAAATCGAGCACCTAAGCATGCAGACTGTTTCTACAAACATTTGCGAAAGAATGAGTCACTCTCAGTGTGGTACTGTGATAAGATGCCACCTGTGCAACAAAGTCCAGTCATGAAATTTCCTCGCTCCTAAATATTCCACAGTCAACTGTCAGTGGTATTATAACAAAGTGGAAGCGATTGGGAACGACAGCAACTCAGCCACAAAGTGGTAGGCCACGTAAACTGACGGAGTGGGGTCAGCGGATGTTGAGGTGCATAGTGTGCAGAGGTCGCCAACTTTCTGCAGAGTAAATCGTTACAGACCTCCAAACTTCATGTGGCATTCAGAATGGGTTTCCATGGCTGAGCAGCTGCATCCAAGCCATACATCACCAAGTGCAATGCAAAGTGTTGGATGCAGTGGTGTAAAGCATGCTGCCACTGGACTCTCGAGCAGTGGAGACGTGTTCTCTGAAGTGACAAATCACGCTAAAGTGTGCATGAACTTGACTGGCCTGCACAGAGTCCTGACCTCAACCCAACAGAACACGTTTGGGATGAATTAGAGCGGAGACTGAGAGCCAGGCCTTCTCATCCAACATCAGCGTGTGACCTCACAAATGCGCTTCTGGAAGAATGGTCAAAAATTCCCATAAACACACTCCTAAACCCTATGGATTAAGAATGGGATGTCACTTAAGTTCATGGTAATATAGTGTATGTCTAACATATCATATCACCTGCACATTTCTGCTTAATTTTATATTCAGGCCATTCAAGGTGACACACCTTAGGTGAACAGGCATATTCTGCGCTTTGTTCTTAGGAACACAGATAGTCAGAAAGTCACATGAAAAGCTCAGTGTTATAAGACTGGGTGCACAGTACACAAGAGATGAGATCACTTAGCATGGCAGTGGCAGCCGTCTTACCCTGCCAGTGGTGATTGTGTGCTGGAACATACAGCAGACTATAGCAGCTAGAGGCCATGACTCGCGCCGTAACAGCCGCTCCACACAACGCTCAGCAGATAACAGGGAGAGGTGGGACAGACGTCCGCTGCCATGGAGACAGAAGAGCTCATTGCGGTAGACTGCAATCTCAACCAAGTCTACAAAACCAGAGAAAAAAGTTTACAGTAAATTAACAGGAACAAAACAGACTGGATGATCAGTGCAAAAGTTGACTAGTGATTTCAAGAGAAAGATTTCTTGGACCTATATTTACACCTTGTGTGCTTTTATGAATAAAATGCTGGTGATAACAAACACACCTTTGACTTCTGTCCACAGAAGCACTTGTCCATTCTGAGGTGTGATGATATAAATAGCTGAATCAGTCCAGGTCAGCAAGTTTTGATCTCTGCATGAATAAATAAAGAGTACAGTTAGTCTGATGAAACTGATGAAAAATAGGGATTGACAAGCCTAACAACTCTGACAATAAAATATAAATTATATCTGACATTACCCAAAATAAAGCAGTTTAGGGAAGGCGATGGATTGGGAGCTCTTCTGCACTGGGTTGTAATGTGGCTCATTTCTGCAGGTAACACAGGAACAAAACACAAATTAGAAGTCTGGCCTTTTAAAGAAGACGATTTAAAAGCTGCAGCAATCAGTACCTGTAAGTGATGAGCGGTAGAGGAGGACAGGCCAGCAGCTGTTTGAATTGATGGGTGCTCAGAACCTCGCCATTAAAATTGGCCTCCCATATTCGGGATCCCGGCCGGGCACAGTACAGCAAGGGGGGCTGGCCAACTAACAATCCCCTGTTCTGAGGGAAAAAACAAGCTCCATACTCTCCATCACGCTCCTTATTTCCAACACGCCAGAATTTCTCCCTGAAGTCAGATAAATCCAGAAAAATACACAAATGTTGTGAGAGGTCTGGGAATTACAGTTTTCTTCATTCATTACCCAAACTGAGAACAAATGAAAGACATTAGATGTATCAGCCAAGGTGTGAAGAATCGTCCTTAACAATATCAAAAAAAATCACCATAACACTAGCATTAACATTGGATCTACCACTGGAATATGGATTCATCTTCCACACCAATATAGGAGCCTTCTGAGGGTCTCTTTCCCTAAAGACGGTCTTTCACAGATGCAGCCTTGCTGGTACTCACCTCTCTGTGTCACAGAGGTAGCAGCGGCTCAGGGAAGACACCAACAGGCGGCCATCTTGGTACCCGAGCTGAACCACTCTGGAGTCAACTGTGGTGATGGTTTGAACAGGGAAGATAACAAATGCTGCACCCTAGAAAGAAAGAAAACATTTCTGGTTTAGACATGAAGACTGAGCAAAAATGGTTAATAAAGAGGACTGGAAAGACATTTTATTTCTGTAGCAAGCTGCCAGTTTTTGCTTTACAATCTCTTCCTCCGCTCTCGCTCTCAGAGCCCTTGTAGTTCAGAAACATTAGGTTGTCTTGAGTATAATGAATGTTTTAAACTGAACCACCAATTTTCATATTCAAATCTCTGAATTAGAAGTAAGAGTCAATTATCTTTATTTTTAGATCATAAGTCAGTTGCCTGAAGGTTTCTATGATTGTGGATTGTAAGCAGAGGATCAGAAAAATTAACTTCTGTCACCTGGCTTGAATTAAGGCCTGCTGATTCAATTAAGACCTCACAAAACCACTAGTGTAACAACAAGAAAGTGCCTAACTTTTTTCAAAAAATACATGTACTTCATATACATTATTATTGGGGAAACCATTTTCACCGTTAATCAGCAATCACTACCTTGCCCAGCTTGGAGGATCCTGCACGGAGAACAGACACTTTGCCTCCTGAGTCCCCAACGAAAACTTTGAGTGCGCTGGTGTCCCAGCAGAGTGCAGTGACAGCCTGATTTCGATGCTCCCAGGACACGCTGACTCTCTCTGGACGACCCCGCCGCTCCAGCTGCAGCTCCCACACCACCACCAGACCCTGACTGGAGCAGAGAAAGACATAAAAACATGAACAATACAGACAACACAACCAAACACACAAGGAAGGTGGCGCTTAACTTTGTCTGAGGGTAGATGAGTATGACCTAACCTTGTTGCAACAGCGATAAAGTCCTCATCATGAGGGCAGCATGCCACCTGAGTGATTGAGCCCTCCTGAAAAAGAATGTATGTTAGGTGTTCAGAAGAAGTTAATGAATCAACTGTAAACAATAGGTGCTCAGTAACGCATTACCTTGTGTGTGAGGATGAGCCTTTGTTTCCAGCCCTCCCTCTGAATCAGGTGCAACCCTCCTGCGGATGTTCCTAACGCGAGCCACTTCCTTGACACGGCCAAACAAGTACACTACAACACAACAGGGTCACACGTAGAAAGAGCTGATTAATCTGTTCATGCGGATACACTGTTAAATGTTTTTAAAGCACACAATAATGATAATGATAATTCAGTTGTACTTTAAAGACATTAAAGGACCAGTGTGTAGGATTTAGTGGGATCTATAGGTGTAGCTCGAAGGAGAAAATACAGTGCTCGTGAAATGCTAGTAAATGCAAAAGGCTCTACTTGTGACTAGTTTATAGTTTGTCTGTTCAAAGCTACAGAGCATCATGTTGGTTCAACAGTGGCAGACTCTGTGGAAGAGGATCCACTGTAGATATAAAAGGCTCATGGGAAGAAAAAAAAAGGTGATTGTGCACGTTATGAAAACATTGTTATGCAAATTATATTACATTTTTATTCTATAAATAGACCATTAAATAACAAGCTGCTATAAATCATCTTCATTATAAGACCTACACAGACATGTGATGGTGAAACATACCTTGAGCCTGCCGGAGTCTAATCGGAGAGCAGACAGAAGTGGATCGAGGCAGTCAAACTCTGCCAGTACATGACTGTGGTTCTCTGGCACAACTGGTATCAGAGGCATCTTCACTGGTGATCCTGTACAACTGAGAGAGAAAAGGACAGTCGGTAAAGAATGAATAAAATGTGAGGGACGTCAAGAGTCACTAGTCTGTTTCCTTGCATACCACAACCCTCAGCTGTGTGGCATCTGTGACTTTCAACAGTGTACCAACCCTCTCAAATTGACGAGTCATGACTCCACTTTACACCGTCCCAAGTCAAGTAAAACCCCCTCGGCAGAGCGTATCTCCTAAACAAAGCTACATCATTAAATGAATAAAGATGTGTTATTAACTGTAAGTGTTATTCAAATGTCTCTTATCCTGGAGCGGTCACTTCATATAACCACAAAGACTGTTTAAACAGGACTAGAGGACACCACTATAAACGCTTTGATTTACTAGTTGTGGCTTTCAGTGAACTTATGAGGAAGCAGAAGCAAAACTAAAGCAGAAACTTATTAGAGTAATCATATACTGGTGGCAACAAAAACACCAGTGTGTATGCTACAAAAATGTTTTAAAACAAAATGGCAGCACATAATTTGTCTTTGTCTTAAAGTAGCTGACACAAGTTCCTCAAAGGAAGGTGAGAAGTGGCAGTCAACACTGAACTCTGTGTCTGTATTTGTTAGCACTCTACTGCAAAGGGAATGTATTTAGATATGTGCACAGACTGTCATGTGCAGGGGTCATAATACACAAGACAAGGCCTCAAATATAGATAATAATCCAGAGACACTCACTCGCCCTGTGTTTTCTAATACTGACAAACAAAACTGGACTTAATCACACCATATAAAATAGCATGTCATTGGACCTCAGTCTGACATGGATTATTTGTTTATATATAAGCATAAGTAGTGCCAATGTCTTTAAAAAGAGCAATACAGACAGCATACGCCTTGAACTTTATGGTCAGCGGTGGAGGAAGTATTCAGGAGCAATAACACACTGTACATGTAGTCCTGCACTGTAAAAGTTTGAATGGCTGACTTACCTTAAGTACCTAAAGTACAGAAAAATAACCTCTGTGAGTGGTACACGGTTTTATATTACATTATTTCACATAATATGCAAAATAGAAATGTCATTGTTGTAGCTGGTCAAAGGGGGTGGGCTCATTTAAATTCATTTACAGACTGTTGGTTGGACATTTAAACTATAAACAATGCATTATATTACTTTAACTTTTACTTTTGTTTTTATTTTGAATATGTATTGTATTATTTTAACTGTCACACAAATGTGGAAGAGTAAAATGTCCCTCTGAATTACCTTTAGTGAAGTATGAAGTGACAGGACGTGGAAATCCCCAGTTAAAGTTCCGATATCTCCAAATGTGTCGCCTAGCTTACACTGCTATACTAGAAAACGTTAATGCAACGTTAACGCAAACATTCCGAAAACGGTTGATAGAACGCTCAAACGTTAACATCAAAAACCGTCAACAAACCGTTAAATTTGAAGCTTTCGTGCCGAGTCGTTCCGGGTTACCGAGAGTCAGTCAAACCGGTCAACGCTGTTTTTTTCGGTTTAAGTTTTAGTTGTAGAAACGCAGTGAAACGTGAATATTGCTCAAGTTGCTGCCCTACAAACAACTAGTTAAAGAGAGGGGCGACTCGGTCGGCCGATCATGGCAGCCCGCATCACGAGACCCCGTCTGCTGACACTGATGCTAACGTTTTCTATCAAAAAAAAACCCTTAAATAAAATAAAAATGAGCTAAACGTGGCCGTGTTAAATATGTATGACTGTTGAGAAAATTAACATAAATCCGTTCAGCGCACAAACTCTCCTCGGCGTCGCTTTATTTACAGTAACAAGCTAAACATGCTAGCTAGCTGGGAGTTATGTTGCCATTCACTCATCGTTAAGTCAAACTCACCAAACTGCTCGGAGTGACACTACAGTTTACAGCTTAAAAACCCGCTCCAAACTGCTGTCACATCCCCAGGTTTTGTTCACCTTTTCAGGAGAAAGTCAGCAGTCGGTGTCACCGTGCTCTACAAGGCAGCCAGGCGACCTGTCACCGCTTCGCTCAGCTGATTTGAAGGCGCTTCCAGGAAGCAGCTGCGCTGGATGCTGGATGTCATAACCACAAATGACTGACTCCATCCACCAACCCAAAGCAGCTAATGCTGCCTACACATGTAGAAAGGCAACAAACATCTACAGCTCTAAATGCCGTAGTTTATTCATTTTCATCACATTTTAATATTTACCAAAACATCCATTGTGAGGTGCATGGACTGAATGAAATACTGCAGTTTTACTAGACAGCGGCATGAACAAAAAGCTTTATGCCTCATTTTAATTCAGAGTAACATTTTTGTCTTCAGTGCAGACATTACAAACCAGTGACAGTGTGATTTCAGTCACACACACACACACACGCGCACACGCGCACACACGCACACACACTCACGCACACTAATGCACTCAAGTGTGAAATGTCTTAACAGTATTGCTATATTCACTTTTCTGGAACTTTGTTCCACAAATCGACCCAGTGCTCAGAGACGCTTTCCTGCTCTGTGCACTGATGAAACACATTGTTGGCAGCTTGCATCTCACCCTGTAGTCCTGAGTGCCTTTCTGATTTTCCATCTGAAATTTGGTCATGTTCCACCATTATTTGCTTTTTTTTAAAAAAGTCCCATTTAACCATTTTACCGGCAACAATCTCTCAACCATTGAGAAAACACAAACGAAAAGAAAAAGAAACTAATTACAGTTATTTGTGACTGAGATGCAGTTAGTCTCTGTTGAACAGTTAGTGCAGCGTCCATCTATATCCCCTCTGTGAACCACGTCCCATCAGGTTGTGATCTGTGGTCTCGTCACAGCAGTCTGGAGAAGCTTCACAGGGCCATTTGTCTGTATACTTTAATGTCTCCCTTGTCCTCTCTTTGACGAACCATCAATCGAACCTCAGGTTTTCCTCATCATGCGGCGGGTTTGCCAGATGTGAAACTTGCTATAGGCCGTCTGCAACATCTCTTCCAAATGCCCTGTGAGCTGTAGAGACATCAAATGTATTTAATGCAACAACCACCTGTTATACTGCAATATTGTGCCATTGTTATTAGACCAGAGACTTACATTTGTACTTAAGTACTGACGCTGAATCTTCTCCTTAAAAGGACAAAGCTTGGTCATCTGAAATCTCTCGAGGTTTGACTTCATTTTTATCACCTGTGTGAAAAAAACATTCGGCAAATCAGAAAGGAAAAGTTAATGAACGTTTGTGAAGGGTGACTGGCACCTTAATGGTGGTGGTAGTGATAAGAGATTAAGCTATAAAAGAACATCAGCTGCTTACTGATGGAACAGTTTGTAGCTTGAAGTGACAACAAATATCTCTAAATTAATGTAAGACAAGCATGGAAAACACAAAATGTGCCAAAGCATTAGTGCTGTATGCATTTTATTATGTACAAAATATGCTATACTCTGCTGGCTACACTGTTAGGGCTTATAGTAATTATTTATTTCAAAATCATGGGTGCAGTAAATATTTGTCACCTTCTCTTCCAAGAATGGCGTGTTTACAGGAAAACAGGACCAGAAGTGTCTCAACAATTCTCCAGCAGCTGCATAAAGATGTTTCAACTCTCCTTGAACCTCAGTGGGTACCATCTCTGGAAATAAAAAAACACAAAGATGAAAAAGAGGAGACAAAATAAAGTACTGTGAGTTTAGGATGGATTCAGGATAAAGCAACACTGAACTGTAATCCGAGACTGTCAAAAGAAGTTACTTTGTTAGCATGTTGCTCCTAAAGGTGTGTTATTTAGCAATTGTACAACACGCTTACGGTTTATGGCTTGCTGTGCTCCTGTCTGCATGAGGACGCCACCTGGAGAAAGAGCTGCAATGGCAGAACTAGCAGCTGTGCTGGACAACACCTGCAAACAGTTAGTGATAGTGAGGTGAACCACTTTGACGCCATTCAGAGTTTAAAACATGTGACTTCTTAAAAGTAACTTGAAAAGATGTGAACAACATAATTAGGTGTACGTGACTTTAAAATCACATTTTCAGCTCAGGGCGATTCGATTGTAGTCTGCTGTGTTTTTCATCTTTTGACCAAAGAACAAGTAAAATCAAATATTGAATCATCTGGTGTTCGTCATGTGTAATTTGCAGTATTTTGATGGAAACTCGTGTGATTAGTCAAGCATTTTGTTGCGACTTACAGTCTTTGATATATGGCATATTATATCTCGGCGTGGAAAGAGAACATTTGGGGAAAACCCAAATGGGGAAACCCTTGAGATGAGTGACTGCAGGGAACAGGCTTCCTGATCTTAACCTGAGAATGTGTTGTTGTTGGACCTCTGAGCTGTGTGTGAACGGATCAAACCACAAAGATAATCCTTGTCCAAAGGTCAGTGATTGTTGAATTATGATCTAACCTGAGTGAGGTTGGGTTTGTAATTGACCATCTCGTGCTGGATGTAGTTGACAGAGTTGATGATATCCTGGCTTGTCGTGTAGTGTTGGGACTGAAGTGGCACAGGACCATGAGCATACCTTATGAATAAGGAGAGGGAGCGAGAAACATTACATCAGAACACATCACTGTACAGTCAACCAAATGAAAAATGGACAGGTTTAATCAGACTCCAAACTAGAAGAGCATTTTTCCCCCCTCTGCCTGAAATTTCATACATTGACTTTATAAGCTAACCACTGGCAGGAACTTTAACACAGTCAAAACAGTGAATCACAGCTATAAAACAAAATACGCAAGTCTGTTTTGAAACAGTGCTGTCCAGAGGAAGTGAGAGTCACCCACCTCTTCCTAAATTCTGCACAGCTGATTTCTGGCTACAAAAGCCTCATTTTCAATTATTTAAGTGATATAGACACAACTAATCAAAGATTGACTGATAACGATAATGTTTTCTAACAGAATAAGCATGTGAAGAACAAAGAGAAAAAAAAGACAAACGTGGACATACTGTACCTGTCAGACTTCTTGAGGTTTAACGCGACGGTTTTTATTCTGTTCTCCCTTTGCAGATCTTCATATTCAATGGCTTCTTGTAATTTAACCTAAGAAAGATTGCACAACATAAAAAAAAAGAGACTCAGACTGTTAGAGTCACCACCATGATTTGGAAAAACTCTGTTAAAGGTGGGTTAAGTGATTCCAGATAATATGACGTGATGTTAAGATCACTGTCTGCTAGCTCTCCGCTCCGTCTGTGTGTAAATGGGAAACAAACAAAGTGGCATGGGTTGAGCCACACAACAATAACTTTTTATGCAAGCCAGGATTTGTATCAGGTAACATTAAATTACTTGCCCACAGACATTCAGCTTACTGTCTAGTTTGCCAAGATACGCTGTTGTTGCGATGGTCGCTATAGTAGCAGGAGAGCGGTGATTATCGCTGTCTGGAACTGGTGTGCTTGTTTTGGGAAACCGATCATCCTCTCTGCATGTTAACTCTGCAGCAGTAACTTTAGCAACAGTTTGCTAACCCGCAACACAGATAATGTCAGTTAAACTGCTTGCAATCATTTTGTCGCAGTATTGGATTTCTCCAGAATCACGTGTCCCACCTTTAAAGCTACGGAGCCATCGTACCTTCTTTACAGGAGGCTGGAAGAAGTCTGAATCCCGCGAGTTTCCATCTGTACTGCTCGTCTCGCTAGCTTGGTCAGTTGGTGTTTCCCTGAAAAAAACATAATGCAGTTAGCATAAATTTAAGACCCTGAACAAGTGATACATTTTGTGGAAAGTCATTTCTTTACCCCTTGCGTGAGCCAGCTGCCAGCACCATGGCACTGTGATGGTTGAACCGCTTTATGATGGCAGCGTTGCTGCTTTCCTTCACAGACCTATTTGCATTGGAAGTTGAGGGCGGTGCTGCGCAAACTCCATAACCCTGTGTCAAAGAAAAGACCAACTCTTGAGATTGAAGGATAGAGAGGGGCAAAGAAAATCTATAGAAGTAAACTAGTTTTGAGTAGTAGGGTGTCGACATGATTGTCTAATCATCTAATGAAATCTCACCTCATCTAATGTTTTATCTTCTAATGACAAGAGGTCGACCAGAGGATTCTTCACTCCTTGAACCACCATCGATTTTAAGCCTGCACAAGACATATTTACACTTTTACATTTTGAAACAGACTTGCGGAAATAATACATGCTCCGACACGGATAGAAAACCCTTGCATGTATATTGTGCGCCTCTTAAAAACTCCTACCCTTTTCATCCTGCTTGGCACACTCTGAGAAGATATCCTGTGTTCCTGTGTTGATGCGGTCTCTGTGAAAGTAATGGGACTGGAAAAAGCGGGTCCAGAACTCCTTCTCCGTCAGGTTATGAGGCACGTTTTCACTGTACTTCTGGTTCACTGCAAGTTGATATACATGTATATTTAGTCCATTGTTTATGTCATCAATGAGGAAAACCAGTTGCACATTTAATATCAGCCACTGGGTTGAACAGGAATGCACCAGATTGTGGCTAAAGTTTTATACCAGTTGATTTTATTCTCTCTGACTAACAGGGTGTTAATCAGTAAACTGGCTGTTATCTTTAGTGGAAATGAAAGTCTGAGCATGTAGGAGCATTTTCATGGTCTGTTATTACTGCTGGCTAATGATGGGTTAGCTTCAAAATTCAAATGTTATTTACCTGCAGGGTATGTTCTGAAGATGGATTCAATAATGTCAGGAGTCAGATTATATCTCAAGCCATTGCAGCCATCCGTCTGAGGTCTAATGTCTGCCTGTAAAGCGCAAAGATTAGGTCTGTTAACCTCCAACAGTATGTTGTTAATGTCAATTTAGTCATGATTCATGATTGATTCAATGCATGAATCAATCATGAAATTTAAGATTAGTTGTTATCTAAAGGAAACCTGCAGCAGACTTTATGTACTCACCAGAAAGGCTCCAGATATACCGACTTCCTGTTTGTTGTTGTTGTTGCTGTATAGTGCAGGGTCTGCATTGCTTATGTCTCCTAACCTGTTGGCCCAGAATTCGTCAGCACTGATCACCTGGCTCACCACGAGATCCTTATATAACTGGAAAAGCACTGGATCTTCTTGCAGCATCCTACAAGTGAAAATAAAAGAACAATATTTTAAGAACAAAATTATTAATTAATGAATTTCCTAAAAACCTAAATCAGTAATTTCTACGTTAAGCCATTATTTGTTAAACTTCTATTAAAGCAGAAATGTGTAAGAAATGTTCAGAATTAAAAGTTTATAAATGTTAAAAAGCTTAAAAATGAACTGATGAACATTATCAAGAGAATAGGAAGAGGTAACAGTCATGACGTTAGGTCCCAGACATCTATGTGTTGTGTTGCAGACATATTTACTGAAATTAGCATGCTAATTATGTAGCTACTGCTCATGTTCACTTGTAATACTACTTGTGCCTCAAGAGGCAACGATGAGTCACAACAACACAGGGACAAAGAAGTAGAGAACCGTGTGGACTGTATGGTCACTTTGAAGACTGAAATTTGTGCTATTGCTCAGTTATATTTTTCATTTATCATCATTTATATCAGTGATGTTGGACTACATATTACAAACACCTCTGGAAAAACTGAACACATCCTTTCAGACTTCCTGTTTGGCTCTCAGCCCCAAACCCATCTGTCCCTACTGAGGTTGTAAACCTCAACTTCCTTTGCTGAAAATAAAATGTTACCAGACGTATCCTTTTGCAGCAGAGACTCGCCTGTTTTTCTCCTCTAGCTCCTTGTTGGCTTTCTTCTTGAACTTGGGCAGAAGCTGCTGCAGCAGCTCTTTGGCAGCATCTCTATCTTTGAGCGCACTGCTCTCATTGGAAAAGTGGAATGTGGTACTCTCGCCGGTGTGCAGGACCAGCTGGAGCTGAATTTTGGCTTTACCATCCGGGCTGATCTTCTGACCTGTACAAAAAAAAAAAAATCAACAAGCACAGCTTAAAAACACCAGCCAACACATTACGCTGGGGAGGAAGCAGCAAGAAGAAGAACGCCACTCAACTGGACAGACTGCTGAGGAGGGCTGGACTCACAGGTGACAGTGGCACTACCCTTTGCTAAATGCTGTGACTTTCACTCTCTTCTCTACAGCCTAATATAACTATAGATAGTTTTTTAAAAAAATCTCTATTTGTGGTTTTCTATTGGTAAAGAAAACTATATAAAACCCGCAGCACAGGTTTAATTTGTTAGCACGTCAAATTTCAAGTTGGAGACTTCTTCAGGGTGTAACCTGCCTCTCTCCCAATAAAGTCAGCTGGGATGAGGATAAATGGTTACAGATAAACAGATGGACGGATGTCATATTTCTCTGGCCACATTTAACTTCTTAACACAGGGTTCATTTCTTTGCAAGCTTAATTAATTTGCACAGGTTTAATTATCTAACTACAGATTTATCTTATAGATTAACTTTAACATATGTTTACTGTAAAGCCATTACACACAGAGCACGCTGTGTGGCACACAACCTCAGCCACCCCATTAAGTCATTCTTCATACTGCTCCCATCTTGTCGCACATACAGCTCTGGAAAAAATTAAGAGACCACTGTAAAACTATCAGTTTCTCCGATTTTACTACTTATAGGTTTGAGTAAAATGAACATTTTTGTTTCATTCTATAAATTACTGACAACATTTCTCCCAAATTCCAAATAAAAATATTGTCATTTAGAGCATGTATTTGCAGAAAATGACAAATGATCAAAATAACAAAAAAATCAAATCAAATAATGCGAAGAAAACATCATATTCATTTTAAGACAACACAATACTAATGTTTTAACTTAGGAAGAGTTCAGCAATCAATATTTGGTGGAATAACCCTGATTTTTAATCACAGCTTTCATGCTTCTTGGCACCAGTGGTCTCTTAATTTTTTTACTTAGTACAGAGCTGTACTTACAGGTCACTGGCCTGTAAGCGAGCACGCCATACCATACCCACGCCATAGCATCTCTCAATAAAACACACTGGTATCCACCATGTGTGGGAGCTATGGGTATGGGACCATATGCTGTACTGAATGTTTATTTCTGTGGCCATGCGTCTGTGTATTTATGTATGTACCTGAGGCTTTGTACAGACTGTGGCAACAAATTCCCTTCTAAGGGCAATAAAGTATCTACCTACCTGTATCTGATGTATGTACTCACAGCGGATGTCTGCATACAAGTGGCTGACGGTGAAGCGGTCTTTGCCCTCTGGACCCCAGGCTATACGTTCAGCCATCAGATAAAGTGTGCCATCCTGCTTCCTCTGACGGACCTTCTTCACCACCAGCAGCACCTCCTCTGATAGTGCTGCCATGGCTCAAACAAATAACTGAGAAAACACACAAACTGCCACTGATCATTATAATTATTCTTGTTGTTGTTGTTAATCACCCATAGCAACAGTGATACAACCTCACAGACAGAAGGACAAAGACAGAGATGTGCTACTTAACGCTCACATTAGCATGAATAAAGCAAGTAGACTTGGCATGTTAAGCACTTCTGTGTGAGATATAAGCGTTAACTATTTAAGCTGCTTGCACTGAAGCGTCCTAGATAAATGTTGCTTTATTCCCCGGTAGGTAAACGCGATCCAAACACAAGTGAGCCGCTGTTGTGTTGGCGGTTTTATCACGATCAACTGAGCTAAGCAGCGTTACGTTAGCTAACGTTAACAGTGAAGAAGAGCAGGAAGAAGTCAGAAATAAACTTATTTTACCTCAAAATAAACCGACACTGCAACAAACACGTCGCCCCCCTTCAACACATAATCTCAAACTAACGTATTCCTGTTGATAAGAATCACAGAATGAGTTATTTTAAACAGAAATCTGACTCTACTCTCCAAACACCGAGCGACCTGACTCCAACGCCGACATGACTGCCAAGCGGCGTGTTACACTAAAAGTGTTCCGGGTGGATGTAACGCGATAGAGTGTTCCGTTCCGGTGAGAGCCGGCTGAAGTCTTTACTGCAGGGGTGACCAAACTGATTTGACAATGTAAAGATGCTACTAACGGTTTAAAAATGAAAAAAAAAAATTACCAATAAAAGTTACATACAAATGTTCTGTAACAATTGTAAGCAATCTTTTTTTTTTAATGGCAATGTCACCAAATGTAAGCCAATCAGGCGTGAACAAATCTAAAAAAAAAAACAGTTCTTCCTTTCTTTCACATCTGGAGTCAGATAACAAAGAATAAATTGTATGGAATATGTTAAACTTGCGTGAAGTTGATACAAATCTGAACCTCATGTTCATTTTAAACGTGACTTATTATGAGTAATGCAAAGTCTGTTAACATTGAAGTTTAAAATGTATCACTCTTGCTTTTAACAAAATCATTCAGAAAGTAATGTTATCACATCTACAGATATATAACACCAGCAGTTATGTCCTTAGAGGTTAATGTTTAGGGCATTCAAATGCTTCATTATGTCAACCAAAAAAAGCCAAATCTGCCAGCCATACAGTATCTGACCATGCTAGCAGGCCATAAATAATATTTTATAAAATGAAGCTTTGGGCCGCATGAAATCTGACTGCGGGCTGTGATTGGCCCACAGGCCGAACTTCGGACAGCCCCTGCAAAATAATATTTAATATATTATATACAGTATTCAATGTATATTCTCTATTCTTTCAAATTCTTGAACTTTATTAATTAAAACCTTTTGTTTAATGGTGCAAGCAATTATTGCAAAATTATTTAGAATAAAAAATAGTAATAATAAAGCACCTTTTTGAACTTTCTCAGAAAAAAAGAGACTGGATTTTATTTCAAGACCGGTCATGACCACAACTGCAGGGATATCACCAGTGTTTCCCATTAATCACCTAATAATGTCTAATTTGTCCTGCCACACAAGAACAAGAAAACACACAAGAAAAACAAGAACACATGATCATCAGTAAACCTTTGAGTTTTAATAACATGAAAGCGATTCAGATTTGCACTTTGACACATCAGATGTTGGACAAAGATAGTTTGAATGTCCTTACACTTTACACTTTTGTAGATTAGATCAGCTGTCTGATAATTGATGTTGATAATGCCGTTAAAAATGAATGAAACCAAATACATGGTTTAAATAATTCACATTTTAACACATATCTAATCTTTCCTTGATTCTTTTTTTTTTTTTTTTACAAAAGATAGTGAATGCATTGCTATGACGTGCTGTACATCTGAAGCCATTCTTGTGTTTTTTTTTTTATTTTTACCTAACCCTAACCCTAAGACTGAAAACACCATATCATATAGTTTGTATACAGGAATAATCTCTTCAGAATCAGATCAGATTTTTTTAGATTAACTTATTTTATTTAGATTAACTTATTTTATTTAGATTAACTTATTTGCCCTTGTTTTGAGGCTGCTGGACACACAGAGCTGTGTCTTCACATACTGATAGATACATAGATTTTGGAAGGAAACTGTTAAAGTTTATAAAGGATAGTTTATTAGTCAGATTTTCACCTCACACCTATTTTTCTGTTGCCTTTAAAAGTTTAGTTAGTCTGTGTGGGACATTCAGTGACTTTGCAACCGCATTTGTCAACTGAAATGTAGGAGTGCTGCATCCTGCTGCCATCGGTGCACAACATCTCCACCTCCTTCTTAGTAGTGGCCATTTCTTGACAGCATGAGCATGAATGCATCAGGTTATTGCTCTCTGCAGAGTACCTGTAAATAGACACAGTTTCAGGCGGCATTAGTGTCAGTCACCTGCTGTTTAGTGAGTAGTCTGTACTGTATCCCCCAGATTCTTACATTGATGAAGACGCTCCACAGGATCCCTTACAGGTTGTGATTTCCACTGCCACAACAGACTTGCAGTTCCTCGTCTGCAGATAGGTAGTGTTCTTCTTCATTTCACAGTTCTGACGAGGAGTACCTGCGAATGAAATGTGAGCATTGTTTTCATCTCGCTGCAAAAAACAACATGCAGCACACGTCATTATTTCAGTGGCAGAATAAAATAAATGTATTCGCCTTTGATTAATTATGTGAATGTAAATGCATATGTAAATGTTTGTAGATCTTTGCAAAATTAACCCATTAGTATAATGCTGAGATCTTTAAATATTGAGAAATTAAGTGTTAAAACAACTGATTTTAATAATCAATAAATAATTTCAAGCAAAAATGTCAAATGTTCACTCCTCAAATGTGTGGATCTGTTTCTTTTCTTTGTTTCATATCACTGTAAACAGAATAATTATGAATTTTAGACTGTTTGAAGACCTAATCTTCGGTTTTGAATCATTATCTGACATTTCACAGATTAAACTCTCCCTGGGTCCCTAAAACTACACTTCCAACAAATGTAACAGAGAATGATGAGGATGATATGAAAAAAAAATCTCACTTTAAAAGTTAGGATGGAGATGTAATTTGAACTTATATTATCGACTCATACTTACAAGTTTTGCAACAACCATTCTTGTCACTTTGTTCAGTTCCCTGTAATATAGACAACATGGATTGTAACATACAGAGATAAACAACACTGACAGGTGTATTAGTGTATTTACTTCCCTCCTATTTCTGTAACCATGCACATTAACTAATGGTATCTAATAGATCTCAGTGAAACTGAGATATAAGATACAGAATTATACTCACAGGAATGCAGTTCTCTGGATCAAATTCAGGACATGTTGTTTGGTTTTTGGAGGTTATAAACTCATCCTTCACCTTTTGACAATCATACTTAGTACAGTTGTCATTTGGTGGTGACCAAGACTGGGAAGCCTGTCGGAAGTGTAGAAGAAGTCAATAAGTGAACATAACCCTCCTGACTGATATCATAATTAAAGTTTATGTTACACTGTACTTACTTTAATAATAATCAGAGAAGTGAATCCAGGGACCTCCACAACACAGCTCGTCTTCTTACATGAGCCACAACATTGTCCAGTTTGGTTTTCATACATATAGCCCTGAAAAGAAATGTACAAATCAATACGGCCTGCAACTTCACTGAATTATGTACATAATTAGTAATTAGTATTTCTAACGTGCAAAGGTTTGAGATGGACCCCCAAATTTAGGTAAATACAGTTTAATTTGTGGTGTCTGAAAAATTCAACGGCAGCATCAGTTTTCAATGTCCTTGTTCCTCTGAATGATCTACAGTAAAGACTGTTAGGAGTGGAGAACATCTTCACTATTTCAGTACTTCATTGTATATAGATAGTAGCAGAAATCTCAGAGACAGATGTTTCAAACCTGAGCATCTAAAATACACATGGTTAATACATAAATAATAAAAAAAGACTGTAATTTAATATTTAAAGTAATGGTATGACCAGCCACATTGTATAAAAACAGCAATACTCTCATTGCCATGCAAACGTACCTTTGGGCAATCCGTCATACACTTTTTCGTAACACAATCAATGGCGTTCAACTTGCTGTTGGGTTCTTGAGTTTCAGTACAGTGGCATGATTCACATGGGCTCTTGGAGAAATCCATACCGGGCTGTAAACAATAAAATGCTGAGCCAATTTCATGTAAAGGTCAGTAAAACAAATGTCACTCTGGTCTGGATAATAAAGAAGAACTTAAATCTTACTGTAAAATTATGTCTAAATCAAAGTATGCTTAATTTAAAGATTGCTTTATATATATGTTAACAAGCAAGTATAATCTTAACAGAGCATATGCGAAATATGTAGAAGATATTACTTCTTACCTTGTACTCAATATCATTGAAGACACAGACACCTTTGGGTACTAGATAAAAAATGGTGATGATGATGATCACATTATGACTTATGCTTCGTTTAGTTTTGGGTCTTTCACGCAATAATACTAAAAGTTTATGTACACTGTAAAAAAAATGCCAAACCATCACAGAAAAAGACATATATACAAAAGACAGATATACCAAAAAATATTCCAAGACCTTTATTTATACGTCATTTTACTGGAATTTATACAGAATAAAGTAATATTTTATATCAGAGACTGTTGATTGTACAGTAAAACACCATAATATTTAATGACATATTTTACAGTCTTTTACTGTCATGGTTTGGCAGTTTTTCATCCTAAAATCTACAGACAGGGACAGATTTTAAAATATGGAAAAAACAGGCCAATTTTACCATAAAAACATTTTACAGTGTAATTGAAATATACACAGCTTACCACAGATATAAGAGGGGCAGCAACTGTCATTTGAGAATTGGATCTCCAACTCAAATCCCAGTTGGCACTTTGGTTTTGACATCGAACAGCGACTTTTTTCACATTCTGTTGGTTGAAAGGTAAGACAGTTCCTGGGTTGGTGAATGCAGCATATAAGATTACATTACATGAAAATTATCACATTCAAAGAGGTGATGGGTGTGTTATTTTGAACCACTCACCACATGTCAGTTTGCTACAGCAGTCCACAGTTCGGTTCACCAGCACCTCTCCTTCCTCTGTACAGGTTATTGGTTCTTGAGTGGGACATGTGAGAGGCTCACACTGAACACTCAGTGTGTCCTTATCACAAGCACACTGCTGACAGCCACTCTGCCAGGTCTCACCAAGCTGTTTGAGTGATGGAAAAGAGTTAATGTCATAACATTATTGAACACGCTATGAATAAACTATGATAATTAGTGTGATAATCATGTATTGTAGAATTTACCTGTTTAGGATTGCCATTGGGTCCAGTACAACCTGAAACAATTGAAACAATCATTTTACCTGCACATTTATTCACAAAAATTGGATTTTTCTTCACAACAGAAAAAGCTCTTACAGGAGGAGACACAGACGTCAGATTTCGGACTGAACCAGGTCATCCCCTCTGGGCAGAAACATCCCTCAGTGAATCCTTTACAAGACTTGCTCCTGTGGCTTCCACTGCATTGTTTTTCATTATTTTCATTATATCTAAAGATGAAGACGATTGATTGTGAAGAACAGACATAATAAATTCAGAAATAATACATAACATAACATCATTTCAGGATCAATTGTAATAATTTTGGTGATCCCTTCCCTTTTCATCCAATTTAATATAAGTCATAAATTTCACTCACTAGTTAAGTTGCTAGTTTTGTAATGTAATCATAACAGATACCCGTATGCAGCTGTCCATATTTCCATATGTCCATAGACATTATTTAATTGATGATATGATATGATACTGCTAAATAGAAGTGAGCGCATTACCTTGCGTTGCAAGTTGGTACAACAGTTGGCCCACAAGGACTGTAGACTTTGTTTTCTGGACATTTATATTCTACAACAAGAGAAAGCTGGTTTAAATATTAAAATGATGACATCTCAAGATGTTTACTCTGTTAAGACAAAACCCTCCTACCACACTGTCCGTTTGTAGCATTCCTCCAGGGTACACAGATAGACTCTTGAGCACACATGATGGCATACACCTCCACACTAGAACAACCGATGCTGGAATTTTGCATGTGGCAAACATCAAATTTACAGGCCTCATAATAGTTTTCTGGTCGCAATACTTTGTGGCATTCCTCAAACACCCTCAATGAACAAATCAAAAAGAAAATACAGTGTTAATCAGAGTAATAATCTAGAATTAAGTGACATATTGGTTCAGATGTATTCTGTAAATTCTTACTTGCTCATCAAAATTTCACAAATTTCAGGGTTGCAGGGTTCTGTAGGTGGTGGAGGTATTGGTTTAGGAGGAGTTGTCTCACAATATGGCTTATTCTTATCTGGTACACGCCACTGATGCCCCATATCAGGGCATGAAGGATGAATCTTTCCATTTGGTAATCTGCAGTCATTTTTCCTGTTATTGTCACAGGTACCTGGTGAAAGTGAATATTAATAATATAGTAAATATTATTAAATCTAGCACTGTTTATATAGTTTTATTTATAAATGTAAGATAGACACTTAGAGACTTAAGACATTTAGTCCCATAGCAAGCTGATTATCATCTCACCACACTGTCCCTCCGTGTTGTTGTGGAAAAGGGAAAATGGCAGTTCAACACTGAATAAAAGCCCTTTGAACGTCACAACTGCTTCAATTGCCGGGATTTTCAAAAGCAGCTCAATTCCTGTACTTGTTATGATGAGGTCATCGTTAGTGTAGGTTGGGAATACCTGCTTGCCGTTGATGTACACCTAAACAATTGCATTTTAATCATCATCATCATTTAGTATATTTTTTTTATATTCAAGTAGAATCATTAAAATAAGTTAAGATAGTTTGTTGTGGCAAAATTTACCATGTTCAGAGTCTTTGGGACCCTCTCCTGTCTGAGAATAATCTCAAAGTTTTTGTAATACACGATCAAGGCTTGTGCACAGGTCACAGTCCCAGAGGCATCACAGTTTTCATTGTCGATATGGATCTTAAAGTTGTGTCGAGGAATAATCTCTTTGAGCAGGACATACGTGCAGTTTTTCTGAAAGCTGTAATACTGGCCATCAAATGTCACATAATGAGGATCTCCCCAGCCAGCGCAAACACCTGCAAATATTAGAATGTGGCTACAGTGAGTGTTAAATCAAAGAAATCTGCATATTTAGTTAGCTTATTTGTGTAGTAGTTTTAAAGATGCTTAAATGTAAAATTTTAAAATACTTTTCTTTTTTGAACTTACATCTGCATTCGTAATGGAAACAACAACCCGTTTCATCGTAAACCCTCACCGGTGGGTGCCGATTTTCACACACAGGCTGTGCTATTTGTTTACACGGCACATGTTCTTTTATTACTCGTCCACTGTCACACGTTTCGGTGGTGCAGGTGGTTGAACTCCAGGTCTCACCATTCTGTGAAGGCCAAAGTAGTACTTTTAGCAATTACAAAGCAGTAAAATAAATGTAGTTTGAATCCGCCAGAAGCACACACCCACAACATATACTTCTACAATTTATGTAATTAAGGGGAAAAAAGGAATGCAATTTACATATATATAATGCTAATATGAAATACAATATTATTCAGGTGTTCTTTTATTTACAAAGCTATTTGTTTTGTTATTTATATATTTATGTATCAATATGCCTGTATGCATGTTGTGAGTTGCGTCTGTTAATGTGGTTTGTAATTGGTCTTCAGGATGAATCTCATAAACCTAATGGGGAGCCAAATTGATTAAATTATTTCAAATTAAACAACCATTGACATTAACACAGGGAGAAGATATTTGATGATTGGATGAATGGATTTCTGTTTCATCATATATTTCTGTGGATTTTTTTCCACACAAGAACAAAGGCATGAAAATCAACAAAGATTGATTTTAAATGAATTGGTAATTAAATGTTGAATTTATCAAGTCCCTTTATCCTCTTTCCCTTTATCCAATAAAATTAATGACCTTGTTTCAGGCTTTCTCCAAATATGTACCCTGGAAACAAAGCCAATTAAGGAAAGATGATCTGTTCCTTTAGAGTACATGTTAATATAACTAAATTGAAGTACCTTTCTAGGTGGAGTGAGATATAGACAGTCCAGTGGATTGGCTGTTGAACTACTTTGTGTTACAGCACCAGAGCTGACTGTGGTGGCGGCAGGAGTTGGTTGAGTCGTTGAGTGACATGGACGACCAGCCTTCTCAACACCACATGTCAAATTGCAATATGCAGTGAAACACCAACCTGCTCCATCAGTCTTATTGTACATGAAGCTACCTATGAGAACAAAACCATGGCAGTTAGATGAAAGTGATTAGTGATGTGAAAAAAAAACAACAACTGGTGTTACTGGTGTTCATGCAACTGTTGTAAAGTCTGACCACTTTAATGATTTCAAAATGAACACTTTGATGTAAAATCTATGCAGAGTAAACGTACTCTGCAATATCATAAATAACCTGGATAAATATGTTTTTTAATTGTCAAAGTTTTTTGGTCCTAGGTACTAGTATTGGCATGGTATTGGCATGACCAAACGACAAAGCCACTTGTTTTGTTGGAACGCATGTACTGCCTATATTCTCAACATTTTCATAACATTTTGGCTTTTTTTTTCCCAGGATACAAAAGGCAATGTGGATCTTGATAATAGATCTTAATACAATCAGGACTTGACCTCAGCATAAACTTATTACAGTTGTAATGTGATCAGGTATACCAAGTTGCATTGTAAAGACAGGTGTAACTAAGAATTGTAATTCAATTTTATAGTGCCAAATCATAACAGAAATTATATTGTGACACTTTCTATACAGAGCAGGTCTAGTCTGTTTATATCATTTAGAAGCCCAACAATTCCCATCATGAGCAAGCCCTTTGCAACAGTGGAAAGGAAAACTTCCTATGACCCAAATACTATACAGATAATAAGAACAACTAGTGACAATTACTTACCAGGAGAATAAATTTGATCCATGTACATGCAGGAACATAATGTTGTTCTGCCTAGTGTTGAAGAATGAAGAGTTGAAGATTTTATAGTTGGAGTAGTCTTCTCTACAGTTGGTGCTGAGGAAGTAGACTTTGTGGTGGCTGTAGCTATTGCAGTTGGCCTTTCTGTGGTTGTGAGTTTTTCTGTGATTGTGGATATTGTAGTTGGCTTTTCTGTGGATATTGTGGTAGAGATTTCTATTATTGTAGTTGTTGTGGTGGGATTTTCTGTGGTTGTAGAAGCAGTAGTGCTGGGCTTTTCTGTAACTGTTGTAGATTTGGTGGTTGGTTGGGTGATGGTTGTTTCTGTGGTACTGGTCTTCACTGTAGATGTTGTAGTAGATATTGTAGTTTCTGTGATTGTGGTTGTTGTAGTGGGGTTTTCTGTGGTTGTAGAAGCAGCAGAGGAGGGCTTTTCTGTGACTGTTGTAGATGCGGGGGTTGGTTGGGAGATGGTTGTTTCTGTTGTTGCTGTGGTACTGGGTGATTCTGTGGATATCGTGGTAGATGTTTCTGTGATTGTGGTTGTTGTGGTGGGGTTTTCTGTGGTTGTAGAAGCAGTAGTGTTGGGCTTTTCTGTGATTGTTGTAGATTTGGTGGTTGGTTGGGTGATGGTTATTTCTGTTGTTGCTGTGGTACTGGGTGATTCTGTGGATATCGTGGTAGATGTTTCCATGATTGTGGTTGTTGTGGTGGGGTTTTCTGTGGTTGTAGAAGCAGCAGAGGAGAGCTTTTCTGTGATTGTTGTAGATGTGGGGGTTGGTTGGGAGATGGTTGTTTCTGTTGTTGCTGTAGTACTGGGTGATTCTGTGGATATAGTAGTAGATGTTTCCGTGATTGTGGTTGTTGTGGTGGGGTTTTCTGTGGTTGTAGAAGCTGCAGAGGAGGGCTTTTCTGTGACTGTTGTAGATGGGGGGGTTGGTTGGGAGATGGTTGTTTCTGTTGTTGTTCTGGTACTGGGCGATTCTGTGGATATTGTAGTAGATGTTTCTGTGATTGTGGTTGCTGTGGTGGGATTTTCTGTGGTTGTAGAAGCAGTAGTGTTGGGTTTTTCTGTGATTCTTGTAGATTTGGTGGTTGGTTGGGTGATGGTTATTTCTGTTGTTGCTGTGGTACTGGGCGATTCTGTGGATATTGTGGTAGATGTTTCTGTGATTGTAGTTGTTATGGTGGGATTTTCTGTGGTTATAGAAACAGTAGTGCTGTGCTTTTCTGTGACTGTTGTAGATTTGGTGGGTGGTTGGGTGATGGTTGTTTCTGTTGTTGTTGTGGTACTGGGTGCTTCTGTGGATATTGTGGTAGATGTTTCCGTGATTGTAGTTGTTGTGGTGGGGTTTTCTGTGGTTGTAGAAGCAGTAGTGCTGGGCTTTTCTGTGACCGTTGTAGATTTGGTGGTTGGTTGGGAGGTGGTTGTTTCTGTTTTTACTGTGGTACTGGGTGTTTCTGTGGATATTGTGGTAGATGTTTCCGTGATTGTGGTTGTTGTGGTGGGGTTTTCTGTGGTTGTAGAAGCAGTAGTGCTGGGCTTTTCTGTGACTGTTGTAGATTTGGTGGTTGGTTGGGTGATGGTTATTTCTGTTATTGCTGTGGTACTGGGTGATTCTGTGGATATCGTGGTAGATGTTTCCGTGATTGTGGTTGTTGTGGTGGGGTTTTCTGTTGTTGTAGAAGCAGCAGAGGAGGGCTTTTCTGTGATTGTTGTAGATTTGGTGGGTGGTGGGGTGATGGTTATTTCTGTTGTTGCTGTGGTACTGGGTGTTTCTGTGGATATTGTGGTAGATGTTTCCATGATTGTGGTTGTTGTGGTGGGGTTTTCTGTGGTTGTAGAAGCAGTAGTGCTGGGCTTTTCTGTAACCATTGTAGATTTGGTGGTTGGTTGGGAGGTGGTTGTTTCTGTTTTTACTGTGGTACTGGGTGTTTCTGTGGATAGCGTGGTAGATGTTTCCGTGATTGTGGTTGTTGTGGTGGGGTTTTCTGTGGTTGTAGAAGCAGTAGTGCTGGGCTTTTCTGTGACCGTTGTAGATTTGGTGGTTGGTTGGGTGATGGTTATTTCTGTTGTTGCTGTGGTACTGGGTGATTCTGTGGATATCGTGGTAGATGTTTGCGTGATTGTGATTGTTGTGGTGGGGTTTTCTGTGGTTGTAGAAGCAGTAGAGCTGGGCTTTTCTGTGACTGTTGTAGATTTGGTGGTAGGTTGGGAGGTGGTTGTTTCTGTTTTTACTGTGGTACTGGGTGTTTCTGTGGCTAGCGTAGTAGATGGTTCAGTAATTGTTGTAGTGGGACGGTTTTCTGTGGTTGTGCTTGACCTTTCTGTCACTCTCGGTTTTTCTGTGGTTGTGGCAGGTGTGGTGCTAGCTGATTCTGTAGGTGTTAAGGTGGTCTTTTGAGTTGCTGTTGTAGTTGTAATACTAACCTGAGGTTTCATTTGTTGTGTTGTTGTAACCAGTGTATTTGTAACAACTTCAACGGTTTCTGTTGTGGTTTCCTTGTTTGTTGTAACAGCAGTAGTGGTAACATTCTCTGTGGTTTCTGTGGGTTTGGTGGTCAGTTGGATGATGGTTGTTTTTGTTGTTGCTGTGGTACTGGTCTTTCCTGTGAATATTGTGGTAGATGTTTCTGTGATTTTGGATGTTCTGGTGGGGTTTTCTGTGGTTGTAGAAGCAGCAGTACTGGGCTTTTCTGTGACTGTTGTAGATTTGATGGTCGTTGGGGTGATGGTTGTTTTTATTGTTGCTGTGGTACTGGGCCTTTCTGTGGCTATTGTGGTGGATTTTTCTGTAATTATTGTCGTGTTGAGGTTTTCTGTGGTTATGGGAGAGGTAGTGGACGTTTCTGTGACAGGGGTTGTGGTTGAAGGATTACAAGTGTTGGGTTGGGTGATGGTTGTTTTTGTTGTTGCTGTGGTACTGGATGGTTTTGTGGATATTGTGCTAGATGTTTCTGTGATTGTGGTTGTGGTGGGCTTCTCTGTGGTTGTAGAAGCAGTAGAAGTGAGCTTTTCTGTGGTTACTGTTGTTTCAAATACAAACACGGTTGTTGGTGTCTGGGTGGGTGCTGTTGTAGAGCATGCATGCATAATTATGGAAACATTTCCATTTTCTCCACAAATAGCAGTGATACAAGTTCCATCTCCATCATGTGTATCATAGATTTTATCTCCGTACTTGTATATATGTCCCTTATATGAACAATTGCAAGCTGAAATAGAGATAATCATACAACAATTATGTGGATATTTATTGTTTCAACAGATACTTCTTCTTGTCTTTTAAAGTAATATGTATGTTATGTTCCATTTTCAGTGACAACAATCAATCATGATCATAATCATACCTTGGATGTTATATCTGCATTCCACCTTTGTTGAAGAACAATTACTAAAAGGTAAATGAAAGAGGAAAGGTTTAAACACAATGTATGAACATACAGTTTCTTATAATGGTTTTGGAGTACAGCATAGAATGCAGCCATGCACTGGGGCGCCCTACATTTATTTGATGTCTGTGTAACTTTCTGTCTTTAGTCAGTCCAGTTGTGCACTCAAATTTTGGTGCCAAGAATGAGTGCATCTTGTGTGCCCACCTGCTCAGACCAGGCTGACTGCTTAGTATAGTTCCTGTGTTCCATAGTATTTTGGTCACTTTATTTGGTGAAGGCCTGTTTAATTCATGTTTTGCTCATATTTCCGTATTTATTCTGCTTTTTTTCAACCAGCTGGCATGTGAAAATGCAAACAAAAGAGAATAAGAGTAATTTTTATAGACATCTGTCATCCACAACATCAAGTAACCTGATAGTCTTTTATTAATTGTATACTAATTACTGAAGGCAGTAGGTATCTTCCATCTGCAGTCTCTAATTGAAATAATGTTGCAAATAATGTTAATAATGCACTGTCAAGGTACAAAATATGGCAGCTTTGCTGGTTGTGTAGGTTTTATTGACATCTAATGATGAGATTGCAGATTGCAACTTATTTAATACTCTTTGCCTTCAATATGCAGATGTGAGGATGTGATAACCAATGTGATTCTAATTTATTTGTGGGTGATTACCAGGCACACTTGACTTCATGAAAATAGGGCCCTTAATACCTTATGCTTTAATTACTTAATTTATTTTACTATACCTTAACTGATTTACTATATAAACATATTCATTATATTCTGTATAAGGATTGCTAATGTTGCAAGAGAATATTTTTCACTGTAAACATAGGTACACACGTATAAGTATACATTATTTCATGATATCAGCTTATAATTAACCTTTTAACCAAATGCAGTATTAATAAGACAGAGTGTCCTACCATATCTGACAGTTTTCCTTTGGAGGCACAAGGTCCCCTTCTTTGAAATGCTTCCCTACATCGTCATAGCAGCCACATTCCTCCTTTGGCACACACTTCCTGGTAACTTCTTCCAAATATGATCGTTCAGGCGGGCATCTTGGATAGCAGCCTTAAAAAGTTAAATGTCACTGTAAATTGCAAAACTAACACAGAATAGGTACAGACAGTCTAACCAAAAATCAAGGCAGTGAGCAGAACTGTGTGTCAATCAAATTTCCCTAAATTATTACAACCTGAAAAATACATACATTACTTTCATGTCATTTTTTTTTTACCTTCTAATGCTGGAATTTTATTGTAGCACATTCCTGCGGGATTCCTGCATGTCTTCATGCATGGTTTTCCACAGGACTCATAGTGCCATTCACACTCTCCATCAGGGTTATAATAGTCACAGAAGAGAGCTAATGAAAAAAAAAGAAAGGGATTTTAACAAGAAAATATGAGAAATATGTGATCATGCATCATGTATAATGGGCATAATGGGCAGAATAGTTTCTCTTGAAAGCAATACTTTGATAAATTAATTTTTTCTCCTTTCCTTTCACAATCTTTTCATTGTATTATTTTCATAACAAAATGATAATAAATATATATTTTGAAAATGACAGGAGATGCTGACAGATTATTTGAATCATACATTGTACATTTATTTATCTCACAGAACCACAAATAAAATACTCACGGCAGATTGTGGGAGTTCTCCATTTCACACAGGCGCCAGCCTCATTACAGACTGCTGCATAGGCTGCTACAGCCGAGCAAAAACACTCACAGTCTCCTCCTGTACTGCAACCACACGTGTCTCTCACACAGACATCATGATAGATTTTTGGATCCACCTTTTTAAAAGAAAAATTCAAGAAGAGGCTAACTAATTATACAGAAAGTCATCGTATAGACAGTTAACTGATTACAGTGACTTGCCATGTGACACTGCTCAGCAGGTTGTTGTTTTTTTTTTACCTTTGAATGGCAAGCAGCGAATACTTTACTGTTGATAATGCTGCACTGTTTTAATGCCCACGCCTGCCTGTGTGAGTACAGACTACAAGAATTGTTCAGTGCTTTTGCATCAGGGCAAGTAGGTGTCACTTTCCAGCTGTTTCCAAACTCGAGGGCGTCAACCACAACTTCTTTGTTTCTGGTGGTGAAATCGTTCTTGATATTCCCATCATAATTCCCACACAGGCCGCAGACTTTTCCCTAGGATAAAGTAAGATCTGGTTAATTTGTAAAATGGTGACCTTATTAAAATTTACCTAAATATTTATTTATCTGCTCACCTTGAATGTGGAGTTGAGTTTGATCATGAGTGTTGTCTTCTTATTCCAAATGAGTGCAAGACCATTATTTGCCTCAATGACAAGATATATACCCATAGTGTGGATCTGATAGGGTATGTCCACACCGCTGCTTTGATTGATAACTTTGATATTTTCCTCTGTGAGGACAATTTCCTTATTCTGAAAGAGACAACACATGCACAGCATTTGAAATCCTGCACTTTAAAGATTATTTTAATAATGTACCCCTTTTTACGTACCCCTAAATAGAGCTTGATAGCAGTGGAGCAGATGCTTTCAGTTGTTCCACATGGGATGCTCTCAGTCAAGACTCTGAAGGTGCCGCTTGTATAGTCCCCACAGTAATCCTGCAAGATATTAATGTCATTATCACAAGACTCACTTTTGACAAATCACAAAGACTAAACATGAATTTGTGCCATACCTGAGTGAAGACATAGCCACAGTCCCCGTGAAAGGAGAATTTCTTTTCATCAAAAGTGATGTAATGGCCTTCTCCATAAATGGTACAGGTCCCATCACAGTCATGATCTGTACACTCCCATTTTCTGCTTTTGCAAGTGCTACGATTGAAAGTCACGTGAAGTTGAATATGTCCAATTAAAAACAAAAAACAGTGAATTAACACAACGCTTCATTTATGTACAATAAGATTAAAGGGCTCACCAGTTGTTACAGTTCACAGCGATAGTTTGTCCAGAATTATAGTATTCTCCACTATATGTGCAGGGACAGTCCTCTTCCTTAATACACTTTCCTTTACCATCTGACAGCAGGCCATCAGGACACACACAACCTGAGATACACTGTTTACTGACCTATAACAGTGTAACAGCAATGAATTTAAGGGTTTTAGTACAAACATGTAGAATATTCAACAGCAGGCATGAAGCAGTGTCTCAGTCTTACACAGTCTGTGTCCAGTGTCTGGCAGCTTTTTTGGCACTCAGATCCCGTCACACCTGGGGCTGCCCTTGAGCAGTTGAAGAAAACCATTGGATCGATGCATGCTGATGATGATAATGATAATGTGTTAAAAAGGCCAGCACCGTATGCCATTTGTTTCTCACATCATGCTTTGTACCTACATTCACTCATGGCGGTTCCTATGCAGTTTAGTTTTCCACTGTGGCAGGAGCTGAAATGCACAGACAGATAGGAAAGGATGACAAAGAATGCATCTTGTTGGCAATTCTTACTAGTTTTGGCTAAATCTCCTTGTAAAGGAAAACCAATGTAGTGGTTCCCAAGCCTTTAGGATCTATGTGTGTCCACACACATAGGCTGACTTGACAGCAATTCAGTTGGATCTCTTAATTTACATACTGAGCAAAAAACACTGCTGACCTGACCTCAGCAGGAAGCCTACGCAAACAGGAGGTAAAATCCAGAGCTTTCTTGCTACCCAGTGAACCACCGCCACTCCTTCAATTTAATGTAAATGAAAATAAAAATAAACAAAGCTTAAGGAGCCCTTGCAGCTCACCTGGTAGAGCATGCACCCCATGTACAAAAGCTTAAGCCTTGCTGCAGCAGCCCTGGATTCGTTTCTGACCTTTGGTCCTTTACTACATGTTACCCCCCTTTCTCTAACTCCCTACCTTCCTGTCAACAAATTTAGGCTTATACTGAGTTTTGCTTAGTTTTTTTGTTAATCTTCACTTTCAGTAAAAACAAATTTAACCTTTTCATACGGATGTTAAGCAGTTAAATGAAATTAACAGGGGAGACCCATGAGAGTCTGCTACACTTTGCAAATCAGCAGCATGCCTTCAATCTGCAGGGAGGTACACATGGTACTTCAAGCTAAAAATAAAACACTGTGCTGGATACTTACAATAATCTATAATCGTTTTTCTTCAGTTCAAAATAAATGCTCTAGTTGAGCCTAATGGCCTTGGTGGCCTGTTAGGTCACCAAACATGAGCAACATCCCCAGTTTGCCTCCAGATGGAGACCTTTGTCATTCTTTGTCTCTATCACCTCACTCACTCACTGTCAATTGACTAATGCACAGGTGTCAATCTGTTCCACAAAAGGGCCGGTGTGGCTGCAGGTTTTTGTTCCAACCAACCAAGAGCACACAGTTTGACCAATCAACCCTCTGAAGACTGAGATCAGTTGATTAAATGAGTCAAGTCTGGTGTGCTGCTGCTTGGTTGGAAAGAAAACCTGCAGCCACACCGGCCCTTTGTGGAACAGTTTGACACCCCTGGACTAATGAAAGCAAAAAATGTTCATGAAACAAAAAATAATCATGAAACAAGATTTACTCTGCTTTAATTTTATTGGAAATACTGAAGTACTCACCAAGTTTGTCCATGGACCTTGATGGATTGCCCAGGGTGTACCACCATATCTCCCACATAGCATGGGCAATGTGAGGCCGACACACACGCTTGCTTCTGATTGAGGTAAGTTCCTTCAGCACAGCCGCAGCCATCCAGCGGGGTAAACTTAACCTCACATGTTTTGTCTGACTGACTAAGAGAGCGACAGGTGCGACCACAGCTTGTCATTTGGTACCCGTACACAAAAGTAGAAGGGCAGCCAGACGTGTATTTCTCTTTTGAAAAAAAAAATAGATTTAGTATTTGAATATTATAAATAAATAGAAACTTCATTTATTTCACACTTGATTTAAAACTTACGACACATGGTGTTCCTCCATCCATACAGTGAGACACCTTCAGCAGCACATGCGTGTACATAGGAGGAGATGGCAGCACACATACACGCTTCACTGTTTTCACAGGCGCATGCATCGTAAATACAAGACTGTGGAGAGAAGCATTAATAGATTAAATGAACAGCTGAATGTACATATACATATCTTAGGCTGCATACCAAATGAAATCACTGCTTACAGCTACATAGTTTTCTGGGTTGACATCAGAATGGCACTTTGAGAAAATTCCTTTTGGGTCTGACAGCAAGGAGCACCAGTATTTGGCATATTTCTCTGCAAAACAAATAAATATGTTTACTGGTGAAGTGTTGTAAAGAATGATATTAAAATATGGAGCATGATGACTTGTAGCCTACCCTTGTCTACGCTCAAATTGCAGGGATCCTTAAGTATGTTAGTCACATCGAGGCAGCTTGTTTTGGTCTTCCATGTGTTGGCAAATGTCGTAGCCGTTCCTTCAATCAATCCATTTGTGGTTTTGAAGTCATCCGCTTCCACGTCATTAAAATCTCCACAAAGGCCTGAATAAAGACAATGACATAATTACCACTATAATAATCAGTGTAATAATAATTACACTATCGTCAAAAGTGCCCATGAAGTCAAACACACCATTGAGCTTTCTTTTATTGGAAACACTGGCTTTTATGTAGACCTGCATAACAGGTGTGAGCTGAATCTCGAGTTGTAGTCCGTAGGCAGTGTGGATTACAATGAAGAAGGTTGACGGGCTGAAGACTGTTATGTTGTCTGCAGGTGAATAAATGATTTCACAATGGATAAAAAGACATTTTTAAATTGAGCATATTATTATAGCATATTATTATTTATATTTTGTCATTTCATAAGAAAATAACAACTCACTCATGAAAACGGGAAGTTTAGAGATCAAGTTGTTATAAGAAACCCGTCCACTGGCATCAACTACAATCATCTGCTGTGAGGAAGAAATGACGATGACTGTTAGCCTTCAGGGTTAATCTCAGCCTTTCTAAAAGATATGAAATCATATCAAAATTATTCACTTTATGAGCAGAGAACCATTATATTCTGCAATTTACCGTTTGTTTAGGCAGCAGTAGAGTGACTGCAGCCAGGCACGTTGATTTATCTGATTGTTCGCATTTGACCAGGTCACCAAGGACACTGAAAGTCCCGTTAGTTTCCTAAAATCAAGGAGATAAAAATGCATTTAATTTCTTGTTAACAGTATTGTAATTTTAAAGGATGAATTCATAAGTTTAAAAGCCTTACCTTGGAGAGAACATAAGAGCAGTCTCCATGGAAAGTATATGTTTTATCATCATAGGTGGAGATATGGGAGCCACCCAGTACAGAGCAAATACCAGGACAATCTGTATCCTTACAGCTCCACTCACCCTTGGTACATGTGCTGTGAACAGAGTTCAGTCACTTCAACTGGACAGGCCACCTTAAATGCACTTATTGAAAATGTAAGCATTAAATTGAAGATGGTGATTACCAGTTTTTACATGGCCTCGAGTACCATTCTCCTGGTTTGTATGGCTTGCCATTGTGTAAGCAGGAGCACTGGTTGATGGGAACACACCCACTTTGTTTAATGTCATCAAATACAGTCCCTTGGGAGAAACATGATGACACAATTAGTCACAGGGCGCAGAACAGTAAACTTCTCTACACAGTGCAAACTGTGTCAGAGTTATTCATGTGTATACTGAATAATATTTACATGTTTCACCACCAGACTGTGCCACGTGTGCAAAGCTCAGCAGGAGTCATAGAGAGAAAACTAAATCACCCAGCCTGCACTTTCAATTAATATTTAGTTTAGATAAAGTGTTCTCTAAACTATATTCATCATTCTCTTCCAAACATATCACAGTAAAAATCAAACCTGATGTGTATAAATAGGAATAAAAAGAGGAATGTGTCTGAAAACAAAATTATTCCAACTTCATGGGCAGCAGTGTATTTGAGTGATGTCACAGATAACAACATTGTAACACTGACTATATCCTACAAAATTGCCTTATAGCTAAACACCTCATTCAGATATCATTGTTGTCTCACAACTCTAATTTTCATCACATTAATCTATGAAGTTGTATCCATTTACCTAACTAATAATAATAATAAAATTTAACTTTAAGAGTGCTTACAGGATAAAATCATCATCAAAACAATACACTAAAAATACTTTTTTGAAGGCAGGTAGGTTGGTGCAATCACAATGTTGCAGCACAACTATACGAAGAAATGTAGTCAATGTGATAATAACTATACTACTAAGTACAAATTAAATAATTTGAGAACATAATTCAATTCACTAATATGATAAATTAATTTGTGTATAGAATATCTGCTGTACAAACATCATCTGTGCTGGTTTTAACATCTGTCAACTTACCATTTGGACAGAAGCATCCGTCTATGCAGTGATCGTCACACACTTGGCTTCTCTGAGGGTTGCTGCAGGTGTCTGTACAGGGACTACCACATTCTCTATACTCCATGTTGAAAGAGCATGTTTTTGCTGTTCAACACCCCGCAAAAAAACAGAAACAGTGATTCTGATTTAAACAGTATAAATCAATCAAAGCCTGAATATGTAAAGATTGCTGCTCTTACCACACAGTTGTGCGGTCTTCCATTGCTGCGGATCCCCGCCTGCATGAGCGCACTGACGGGAGTACTCTGATATGGTTGAACACAAACATGAAGTACTGCTGTTACAGTAGCACATGTCTTTCACGCAGGCATTGATGAAGGGGTCGGTATCAATCAGGTTCTGACAGCTAACAAATGCTGGTCCTGACAGGATGTTCTTACAAAGGTCTGTCTGTGGGTCAGAGTACGTAATGTAATTAAATTGTACCTCGATATTTTACATAAAATTGCATGAAGCAAATTCATTTTCAAATACCTGATTTGCACAAGTCTGTGTGGCTGTAGAGATTTCTTCACAGTTTTCAGTAAGACCACTGATTTTCGCAACCTCACCATAAGACTCAAGACTGACGATCTCCTGGGGGTCTATAGGAAAACAAGAGGTTTTAGCAAACATGAAAACAGATTTTATATTTTTTGTTTTAAGTCTTATTATTTAGTAATTACCTCTTTTTAAGAATTCATCATACATCGGGAGTCCGTTGAAGTCACCACACAGGCCACAAGTCTGATTCTTGAATTTTTCATCAAGCTCAACCTTAAATCCAAAAAAGGAAAATGATATTTGATTAAAGTGCAGATCTCTAGATTGGCAACATTTTTTCATAGCTGCTTGATGATGCTGTTTATGCTCCTAGTTTCTGAGCTTCTAGTTCGATGAATAACTTTCTTAGGGCATGAGATGTGCTCCCTGGTATTATTAGCTTTGGCAGTATCTTACGTTACAGACTTTCTAATGAACACAATGTGTCAAGTTCAGTTTAGTCATCAAGAGAAATGTTGAGGGATTTTGATCAGGACACTGAACCCTCACAATGGCTTCCCTTTAATTGTTCTTAATTTTAACTTTCTGTCTCTGCTATTCAATAAAGGCAAAAAAAAGTACCCTCGCCTCCCAAAAAACTTTAATTAATCTTAAAAGGTCTCTGTTAGAGCCCTGCACTCCCACGGGAGTCCCGTGGCACCCGCGGGACTCGACGCAAAGCAGTGCGGCGCGGGACAAATTTTGAAAGCTTATTGCGGACGCGGGTGGGAGGGGGAGTGCACAATGCGGGAGCGGGCGGGAAGGTGATAAGCTGCAGTCCCGCAAACTAAAAACTTGTATAAAATAAAATGTATAAATGATTAATTTATGTCTATCACATATAATTTGTGCTGGATATTTTATTTGGCATTAATAAAAATATTTTAAGGGGGCGGCGCTTAGCTCAGTCGGTAGAGCGGCCGCCCCATGTGCAAAGGCTCGCTGCGGCTGGCCCGGGCTCGAGCCTCGACCCGCGCCCCCCCCTGGAAAGGCCAAAAAAAAAAAAAAAAAAAACATTTTAAGATGCCTAAATTTGTGGATGTGGTCTAATCTCGCGTACGTTTCAGACAATTCGTTTCCGCTCTTCCGATCTGTTTGAGATCTCCGAAAGTTCTGTCCCGCACAGACCTCTAGTCTCTGTCTGTACTTCTCTGTTTAGTTATTAAAGCAGTAATTAAAATCTGTATCATATTATTTACACAGAAGTGTAATTAGATATGATGACACAATAAATACACATACCCAGAGGGAGTCTTTTTCGTTCCACATGACGATCAATCCCAGCTTTGACTCGATTTTGACATAGGAGATACTTCTTACAATTGAAATGCCAACCTGGCTGAATGGTATAGTGACACTAAAGGCAAAAAAAAAAAAAAAAAAGAAAAAAAAATCATCAGAGTAAGATAATAAACATTAACCATTGCTGTAACCAGAAAATTATCTGTTAATAAGAATTAGACAGACTCACAGATTATTATCGACTTTGATGGAAGTGTTGTCTAATTCCACAAGGACACCCTCCAGTTTCATAGTGACCTTCTTGATAGTGGGGAGCCCGTTTGCCTCCTGCCGTTGAAGCTGAATATGGAAATTCTTATAGCTTTCCGTACACTGGGATGTGAGGATGTAGTTACAAGTGGAGGGAAGCTGAAAGAAACCTCCATCGAAAGTCTTAAAATGATAGCTTCCCCATGTACTGCAGAACGGCTCGTTGTCAGAGGGACTCGCCTCTAGTTTGCGGAGAAAAATAAACAAAAACACAGTAGTTAAAAATCTACATGTTTCATGTTTGAAAAGACAGATCATCTGTACACGCCTTTTGGTCACTGTCTGAACCATGACTTAAAACAGTAAATGCACATAATAACTGTCAAAGAAGAAAACTGTTTGTTACAACCCAAAACAATAAAGACAAAAAACAGTAAAGGTACATTTTATAATTTGATCTGATTGATGATTCTTTATACTTGTTATTAATATAATTGTTATATGTATAAGGTTGGATTTGATATACAGCTGTTTGTGTCCCTTTGGGTGTACTTACCAGTCATCTGTGCAGATATCACAAGGCCGAGTGTGAGCCATGGTATCACCCATTCAAGTGACATTTTGGCTGTTCTCCTGATCATTGAGCAGTCCTTGTCCTGAGAGAGATGGTTATACTAACTGATCTAACACTGTCCAAGTGATCTTATATAGATCACTGGAGGAGAGATAAAAGATAAAAGATTCATTTTGGGTGTCAACCATTGTGGTTTCTATCTGCATCACACCCATGAACAGGTTGCTTGTACCAACACTCTCTCTCTCCCATCTATCCTATCAGTCATAGCTTTATACTTATCTCTAAACATCAACATATCCTATTTAATTAAGAAAAAAAATATTTAGATTGAGCTACCATACAGTAGTTGATGAATCATTACACAGTACGCTTTATGAAGCGCTTTTATTTAGGTCTTGATTTTCATGAGCAGAAGATGAGTCTATGCATATTTAAACAAGAATTCTGGACTTTTTTCACTGAATCAGATCATTTTAAACTGTGGGTGTGCCTCCATATTTAATTAGATTATGAGTATGTGAAATCTTTACAAATCACTTAACACACCTTTTAAAAATTGCTTTTAATGTTTAGCTCAGTCTCAGTGTGTTTTTAGTGTACTATTTCATATTGTTTTGCTGATTTGATGTTCTCTTTATGTAAAGTGTCTTTGGGTATCTAGAAAAGCGCTTTTAAATAAAATGTATTATTATTATTATTATTAGCACTCGATCATATGATGACCAAATATTTGCCAAAGGTGAGCAGTCCTATAAAATGTTCACTGACAGTTTGTCCCCATTCCCTTACCAGCCTAATATTTATTAGCATTTACTAACTGGCAAGTACTACCCTGTTCCTACCTACATGTGCATGACAATATAAAAGGATACTATTTTACTACAGAAAAAGTGCATTCAGTGCAGTTAAAAACTAGATTAATAACCAAAATATGGCAAAAATAATCATTAAATTAAACTACACAAAAAACAAATATTAAAAATAAACGCTTCCTGATACTAATGACACTAAACCTACTAGTACTGTCTACCTTTCTATATAATAAAAGATAAATGTTTACTTTAAGTAAGGAGGTGCTTGCATTTCATGCAGAGCCAGGAAAGTAACTTCTGGGTGTGACTAAGGAGCCATTGTGGTAAAATACAAAGCAAATGTATCCTTGTGCTGCGCAGAAGACATTACAAATGTAAACACAGGTACCAATTGGAAATCCCCAAACTAAGTTGAGCACACATTAACAATGTAAATAGAGTTTGAAATGTGTCATGGACAGTGTGTCATCAGTACTACAGCTCTGTTCTAATTAATTTTATTCTTCTTTATTCATCAGCAGGATCACGTCAGAGAGCAACTGTGGGGCCTCATATCCATTGACTGTCACCGTCATCATGTCTCTCTGGAAAAACACAGGAGGGTCTTTGGAGACAGAAACTATATTTCTGTGCATGCAATTTGGAATTTTTTTCATGGCTTGTAATATCTTAGCATCATTTGTATTTTGCATGTGTTACGTGTCTGCATTTAATAATAGTATTGTTAAATGAGATACATTTTTGTGAAGACATATTTTGTACCTTTTTTTCTCAGGTTTGGTGAGATAATTAAGATTAAGAAATGTTAACTGTATTCTGTTCTTTCATTTAGAACAGGAACTACAGTACATAATATGGCACGTCTTGTCTGTAATGTAAGGTTTTGTTAAGATTGGTGACATGATATGAGGTAAAATAGTGCGTACAGTATGTATACAGAATATATTTTATTTTACTATGTGTACTGAGCATTACAACCCCACAAAGTCTGGATACATTCTAATTTTATTTATCTCAACATATCCCATTATTTAATATTCAGCTTCAAACCTTGTTTTATTTAATACAAAATACTAGTTTTCATTTAACTCACAAAAGAAAATGTTTTTTTTTTTTTGTTTTACAGTGGTATATTTATAGAGGTGTAAATGGCAACAGCTGTAACCTTGTGAAATCAATAAATAATAAGTAAAAGGCAGTATTAATAATTATATAATTTCTGTTTAGTTGTAATAGTATTATATCTATCACATTTAGTAATTATATCTATAATTATAACTATGACAAAAATAATAACAGTACATGTCTAACTCCAATACATATTAAAGTGGTACAAAGGAGAATATAAAGGAGATGACACATAAAACTGAGTTGCATATTTTTATTTGAAATGATAAATACTTTCTACAGTGGTGATTACTTTGCGAGAGATTGTTGATTTGTTGATTGTTAAGAAGAAGAAAAATTTCAATCCCACATCCATTAATGCGATGACATATATTTGATTACAGAAGTGTGAAACTTCGCCTCCTGCGAGCATGTTGTGCAGCAGTTTTGGTGCAGTCTGTGTGGTAACAGCCACACTCCTCCACATGCATGTATGTGTAGGGAACCACCTTTCCATCTGAACACTGCAAGTCAACAGTGCGATTGCTGAAGCGCATCTCCTTACAGCAGGAGCAGGAATGCTGCATAGCAGCTGCTACTTCAGAGTACCTGAAAAAAGCAGGGTCAGAATTGATTAATATACTCAAATTCTGTGCACACTAAACATGACTTTCCAGTGGAATGAGAAATATTAACATCATCCTTACTTGGTGAAAGTGTTGCAGGATCCTTCACAATATGGCATGTCTACCTCCTCCTTTGACTGACAGGTGCTGCTCCTAATACGGGTTTTCATGGGTAATAACTTGCAGGCCTTCTCCTTCTCCACACCTTTGCAAAAGAGACACACGATTAGCTTCTTTTCACTGAAGTACCTTCTATCTGAAAGTAAACTAAATATCATACTCACAAATTTTACAACAGCCATTCGCTGCCGTCTGAATTGTGTCCTATAAGGAGGAAAATAGACAAAGCAACAGACTTTGTTTTAATCAGTGTTCTCGAAGACACCAGAGTCAGTCCAGAGCTGTTAAAATTTGTCAATACTTACAGGTTGGCAGTTGCTCTGCTGGAATGGCGGACAGACAGTGTATGAACTGGTTGTTGTCAACGTCTCACCGCTCTTATCGCAAGTGTAACGCTGACACTTATCCTCAGGTGGTGACCATGTTTGTCCTTGCTGGAGATCAGTAAGGATAATGAATAAACACCAAGACACACATACACATAAGCTAAGATACACACAGATAATTACAGTCACACCAAATTTTGATGATCCAACTTACCTTCAAGAGCTGCATGGTACTATTAACACTGAGGATGCAGTGTGTCTGTACACATTTACCGCAGCATTCATCTGATTTAGTTTCCACATAATCATACCCCTGAGAGAAAGAGAGGAGTTAAGTTACAGTTTATCCTCCCAGTGAATATATTCTGATGAAAACAAGCTGCATTGCATATGGTGTATATTAGAATAATGTGATCTTGCTCACCCTTTTACAAGTTTTTTCACATTGCTGACGCTCACATTGTACTTCCAATAGTTTTGATTTGGGGTTCACTGCACTGGTACAGGTGCAATTCTGACATTTATTCCCAGGAACTGAAGAACCAGACTAGCAAATGCAAAGAGAAAATACTGATATTTGTCTTTTGGCCATTCGATTGGGCACCGGACGTCAAATTATAAAAGTGTTTTCTTCTTTACCTGGTATTCAATGTTGTTGTAGACACAAACTCTTTTAGGCTCTAGAAAAGAGTGTGACATGATTCATAACAATGGATATCAGGTGTCATTGTGGTCATTATTTATCATATGAATTAAAACTATGAACGAATGAGCTCACCACATGTATATTCTGGACAGCATTTTCCCTTAAAAACACTGAGAATCGGAATCGTTCCAACTCGACATTTCACGTAGTTGATCTTACAAGTGTTACTCTGACATTCTTTGGAGATGATAAAACTGTTATTATTCAGAGCCATATTAAAAAAACACCATCAGCAAATAGTCATGAAAATGTAAAAAGACAAATGTGCACTGATGTTGTGTCTTACGGCAAACAGAGGTAGGACAGCAGGGATCCGATGGATTAGTTTGGTTGATGAGAACATACCCGGGACCATTGCACTTTTCTAGAGTTGCTGCTGGGCACATCTTAGGCTTGCATGAAACAGTCTTGGTGGACTCATTGCAGGTGCAGCCTTGGCATTTGTAGTTAAATGTCTCATTAAACTGAAAGAGCAAACCACAGCAGTGAATTAATTGTATCTTGCAAGTAAACAACACAAGTTAGGAAATGAACTGATTAAATAGAAGATGTAGCTCACCGCTCGCGGAATGCCCTCAGGATCAAGACATCCTGTTGGAACACAATTATTATTGTAGGACAATTTGCTGGCTGATTAATGTGTTGCACTCTTTACAAATGCCACCATCACTACAAAGTAGTCTCTAGCTCTGCACCCACTTACTTGAATGCCCTTCAATCATTACACTCCTCCAATGTATGACATTAGTACGCTCAGGGCAATCCAAACTCTTCTCATCTTGTGCTCCCTGTTGGTGGAACGTCCTACCAGTTTCTACCAGATCAGGGGTGCCATGTTCTACCTTAAGAACCAATTCTTAAGCGATTACCTCCTCTTCTAGCACTGCCAGCAGCTGGACATGCTAAATCTATCCCCCTTCCCCAACTGTCACTTGTTTCTATGCAAGTAGTAATTGGTGCAACATGTCCTTGTTGCACTGTACCTTCATTGTTTCCCTTTTTGAAGTTGCTTTGGATAAAAGCGTCAGCTAAATGACTCAATATAATGTAAATGTAACACTGTAGGTGGGTTTAAAAGGCGAGATCTCACCACAGCAGTGATAACTTTGTTATGTTATAGCTCTATAGATTCAGGCAAATTATATAGCTTCAGGAAATGTACACTTACCACACTTTTCAACACATATGCCAGACTCTCTGTTGAAGAGTTTCTTTCCTTCAGGACAAAAGCAGCCCTCAGTAGTGAAGTTCATAGTGAGTTCCTCAGGACTGTAATATTATAATATCAGCATGAAAGAACATAAATGGTATTCTTTCAGATCTCAAAGTCACACTTATTTTTAGTGCTAAAACAGACAACAAATAACATTTATTATTTTCTATGATCAAGGCCATGTCCTTACGGACAGGGACAATTACAAAAGCAGCAAAGAGACCTGGTAAAATATGGAGGAATCTAAATTACTCCATTGAGTTAAAAAATACTACTCTTCATTTTTTTTTACAACTAAAATATTTCCATTATGGCAAGAAGCCATATAACAGTTATGTAAATGTTTATGTAAACAATAAAACTTAAAACCAGTACACTTCTTTTCATTACAACTTACTCGTCTTCACAGGTTGGCTGTTCTGCAGGGCCACATGGCTTGTAAACTTTGTCTGATGGGCAGTCACTGGCTATTAATGAAGAAACCCCAATATAATTGTTATTTCACATACATACTGCCCATATTGTAAGACAATACAAAAATGTACAATTTACAGTCTTTCAGCGTGTCCCAAAATGTAATGTTAAAATGATTAATGAATAATGAATGGTTGCTTACAACACAGTTCTGTGTAGTTCCTCCAGTGAAGGCAGACCCCGGCCTGAGCACAGGCAGCAGCATAAGCCTGCAAACTTGTGCACTCTATTGATTGATTTGAAACATGGCAGCTATCATAACTACAACCTTGGTAAAATTTTTCAGGAGAGACAAAGGGATGGCACTTTGCAAAGACACTGTGAAAAACAAAAAGATAAAACTGTGATTCAAAAACATTGTCCATGCTTTGACAGAGTTGTAAAGGTATTGTCCTATAACTGCTTTATATTAAAGATATGGGGATGAATTTAAACTACCTGCTGTTCTTAAGCAGATTACATATGCTGTCTTGCTTGCATGGACTTGTGATTGGTGGTTCAGGTTTGGGGGTTGGTGTATGTGGAATTGTGCATTCGGGATGGTCTTTTGCAGGCCAATAGTCAGCCATTACAGCACAATTTTTCACCAGTTTGCCTTTTGGCAACATGCAGTCATCAGCCTGGTTGTTATTGCATGTTCCTGACAATACAGAAGCATAACAGGATTAGGTTTATATATTGCATATTTACTAATATAGTTATTGGAATGGCAATATTCTTACCACAGTGGCCCTGTGTGTTTCTGCCAAAGTGTTGATATGGAAGAGTGATACTAAAGCCATTTATTCCAAATGTAATGACGACTTTCAGAGAAGGGATCTCAAGCACCATGGTAAGGCCAGAATTCATGACCTTAACACCTCTATGTGAATAAGGTAATTTTAGACGTACGTCATTTTTCAATGCCTACAGGTAAAAAAAAAAAAAATATGATGAGAGAAATCAATAATACTGTAAGACATGCTTAAATAAATGTTGATCCATGGAAATGTGGGCTGTACAGGCAGTAATAATCTACTTGATTTTATGGAGACATTTTTTGAAACACAGAATGAGACACACATGGCCTCATCATGTTTTACCTCTAAATTTACTCTACCGATGACGTTATGATTCTTCAGTTTAAAAACCTGTGTTCCATATATAATAATTATAGATCGAGGGCAGGAGACATGTTCCTCTGGATCACAAAAGACATTGTCAATGTGAATGTTCAAGTTATATTTTGGCAAAATCTCTTCCATCAAGACATAGGTACAGTTTCCTTGGTAACTGTAATAGAGTCCATCAAATGTAATGTAATGAGGATCTCCCCAGCCTTCACATACACCTGAAAAAATAAGAAAAAAGTTAAAAATATAAAATGTATTTGAGATGAACATGAGTCAATAAAATGTCATTCACTAAAATGTCACTTTTTATGACTTACAGTCACAGTGGTATTGTTGGCAGCAGTGGTACTCATCATAAAGGAGGACTGGTTTCTTTTCATTTGCACAGGTGATGTTTTTAAGCGGTGGACATTCATATGGGACTATTTCAATTGTATTGTTCTCAACGCATCTGGCCATGGTGCAGTTACACAAAGAGAAGGTCTCATTTTGCTGATGTAAATAGAGAAGAAAAAGTTTAAATATGCTCTTAGAATAACATAAAATAGAATACATTTCAATGTGCTAGGTACATAAAGATTCTTACTGTTACATTCCAACCACCGCAAATAGGTGGAGGTGTTGCTGTTGTGGTTGTAGTCGTAGGTACAGTTGGGGTTGTTGTAGACTCTGTGGTTGTGGTTGATGGTTCAGGTGTAGTAGTACTAACAGTTGATGGGGTTGTTGATTCTGTGGTTGTGGTTGATGGTTCAGGTGTAGTAGTCGTAATAGTTGTAGTGGTTGTAGGAGTTGTTGTGGATACTGTGGTTGTAGGAGTAGATACAGTTGGTGTTGTAGGAGTTGTTGTAGATACTGTGGTTGTGGTTGATGGTTCAGGTGTAGTAGTCGTAATAGTTGTAGGGGTTGTAGGAGTTGTTGTAGATACTGTGGTTGTAGGAGTAGATACAGTTGGTGTTGTAGGAGTTGTTGTAGATACTGTGGTTGTGGTTGGTGTTGTGGTTGTAGTTGTAGACACAGTTGGTGTTGTGGGAGTTGTTGTAGATACTGTGGTTGTAGTCGTAGATACAGTTGGTGTTGCAGATTCTGTGGTTGTGGTTGGCGTTGTGGTTGTAGTCGTAGATACAGTTGGTGTTGTAGGAGTTGTTGTAGATACTGTCGTTGTCAACGTTGTTGATGATGTATTTGTAATGCCAACTTGAGGAGCAGTTTGCCTGGTTGTCTCTCTGGTACCAGTGACCACGGGCAATTCAGTTGTGGTTGTCGTTTCAGTTGTGTTAGTCGATACAGTTGGTGTCGTTGTATACTCTGTGGTTGTGGTTGGCATTGTGGTTGTAGTAGTAACAGTTGGTGTTGTAGGAGTTGTTGTAGATACTGTGGTCGTGGTTGATGGTTCAGGTGTAGTAGTACTAACAGTTGATGGGGTTGTTGATTCTGTGGTTGTGGTTGATGGTTCAGGTGTAGTAGTCGTAACAGTTGTAGTGGTTGTAGGAGTTGTAGATATTGTGGTTATAGTCGTAGATACAGTTGGTGTTGTAGGAGTTGTTGTAGATACTGTGGTTGTGGTTGGTGTTGTGGTTGTAGTTGTAGACACAGTTGGTGTTGTGGGAGTTGTTGTAGATACTGTGGTTGTAGTCGTAGATACAGTTGGTGTTGCAGATTCTGTGGTTGTGGTTGGCGTTGTGGTTGTAGTCGTAGATACAGTTGGTGTTGTAGGAGTTGTAGATACTGTGGTTGTAGTTGTAGATACAGTTGGTGTTGTAGGAGTTGTTGTAGATATTGTGGTTGTGGTTGATGTTGTGGTTGCAGTTGTAGTGGTTGTAGGAGTTGTTGTAGATACTGTGGTTGTAGTCGTAGATACAGTTGGTGTTGTAGGAGTTGTTGTAGATATTGTGGTTATAGTCGTAGATACAGTTGGTGTTGTAGGAGTTGTAGATACTGTGGTCGTGGTTGATGGTTCAGGTGTAGTAGTACTAACAGATGATGGGGTTGTTGATTCTGTGGTTGTGATTGATGGTTCAGGTGTAGTAGCACTAACAGTTGATGGGGTTGTTGATTTTGTGGTTGATGGTTCAGGTGTAGTAGTCGTAACAGTTGTAGTGGTTGTAGGAGTTGTTGTAGATATTGTGGTTACAGTCGTAGATACAGTTGGTGTTGTAGGAGTTGTTGTAGATACTGGGGTTGTGGTTGTTGTTGTGGTTGTAGTATAACAATTCTCCACACACATCTTGGTCTTCTCATCAAATATGGGCTTGTCTTCCGGACATACAGGGTAACAACCTGTAAAAATCACACCATCAAACATATAATAGAATAATACTTTGGTAACTGGTAATAATAAACTGGTAACTCTGGACTCTAGAAAGGAAAGCAGGGAGAGAGAGGAGGAATGACATACAGCAAAGGAAGTGTCCATAAATCACAGGTTTGGATCACTACAGGAAGTACTGCTTTTGTAGAGCTTACTCTACAAGTTGAGCTACCAGGGCACCCCCATTTATTTATTAATGGTATTTTTCTAATCCATTTTGTATATTGTGAGAATCTATCTCATCTTATCTTAACTCATCTTATCTTATCTTATTGCTTTCTCACAGTAAAAGCATTGTTATTCACATTGTATTTTTCTCTGAGAAGTTGATAAGGTGGATTCTCTTTGGATCTCTTATCACATAAATTCAGCTAAATTTTAAACAGCACATTAATCAGAGTTAAGGTGAGACACCAGACTCTTACCTTCCATGCGGGGTAGCAGGTTGCTACAATTTCCTTGTGGATTTGAACAGGTCTTGTAACAATGTGTGTGACAAGCATGGTAGTGCCACTTGCAGTCGCCTGGGTTATTGTAGTAATCACAAAAGACAGCTAGAAGGAAAAGATACAAGGCATGATACATTGTACTACAAATAAAGTAGGAAGTAAGTTTCAGTCAGTGAAAGAGAACTGTCATTTAAATTTTCAAAATGACTCCAAATGGCAGAAAAAATATAGATCATAATAAAAGGGAAAGTGTTTTCTTACTATACATATAAATCAAATCAGTACCAATACCTAATAATGGTATTAGTACTGATCGATACCAGTGTAATAGCATTCAGCTTCAGTGTCTCTCCTGTATGTACCAAGTTGTGGTTTCATCAAAGAGCCGACCTGACAGTTCATGCTTGTGGTGCTTGCCTCTGTTGCTGTCACAGTGCAGAGCAGGCACAGCTTGTTTCTCTCCCCTCATGTGTTCTTAGTGTTGTACTATTACCATTACATCACAGCCTTCTGTGGCTTATTTCTTATTCAAAACAGTAACCAAGAAGGCGAATACTGAATACTTATGAAACGAGTCGTGATGTTTTTATCACTTTAGATTTAGCCTTTTTATCTACATATACTGCGGGTCGAACAACACGGTGGCCATATTTATTTACAGTAGCCTAGAACTGACAAATGATCACAAAATGCATTACTACTTGTATGTTGCCAACGTAGCAGTGGTAGAAAAGAAATAGAAGAAGAAGAAGGCGGATGACGTAGGGGAGGAGGAAGATGTGTTAGTTGTGTTACAGATGTTGCTAGTTGCTAATGGCTAACTCTGTTGTGTTTTTGTTAGTAGTTTGGAGAAGATAAATCAGACAAATGGACGATAGAATTAGCTTCTGCATATTGCCATTAATTTTGCTGGTACAGGGTGGCTTGGCTCTAGACAGGGGCGCTTAATTGTTGGAAGCAATGATGTTACCCCATAAACTTCTCTCTAGTTTGAGCTGTCAGTGAAGATTGCAGGTAGGACAATTCACATTTGTACCTTTGTCACTGACATGATTTCTCCTACCTCTAGGCAGCACCAGAGAAAAGCTTGTACAGTGATTCTTTGCAAGCGTTTTGGTTAGTGCAGACTGCAGAATGACTACTTTATAAATTCAGTCCCATGCGCTTCTTGTATATGTTGTGTTAGAGACAGCAAATAGTTCCTATTATGTTGTTAGCTAGATTATAATCACATATGTCACTCAACTTTGTCTAGTGGCTGTCACTTGCAAATGTGTTTGTTGTTTCTGTTGTTATTTTCTCATTTAAACAGGCATCAAATAGTAGCAATGAAAGTATTATAAACTCACAATGGCATGATATTCAATCTTCGTTTATTAGAATACATTTGTTATACAAATAAATACTCGGGCTTTGTCCATGAATAGAGGAGCTACAATTAATTACAATTATTCCTCTGCACTGATGAGCACAATTTGGGAAAAACAGGATACCGTCCAGAAAAGGTTGGAGAAAATCACGTCAGTGATTAAAAGTGTTGTTTTACTCTACGACAGATACTTGGAGTTCTCCATTTAACGCAGACACCAGCCTCACTACAAGCCTGAGCATAAGCCGTGAACTGCCGTGCAGAAACATTCACAGTCTCCTCCAGTGTCACAGGCACACAAGAGTCTTTCACACAGTTTTCATAAAAATGGATTGGCATCTACCCAGCATGAAAATATACGATATATTTAAAAAAGTGTTTCAACCATGGCATAAATTAGACGAATTAAAACACAAATTGCCGTTACCTTGTCATGGCATTCCTTGAAAGCCACCAGTTATACGTTGCACATTTTATCACCATCAAAATCTCCGCACAGGCCACATACCTCTCCCTGCACAGTCAGGCGAAAGGAGACCAAAAAGGCAATATTTAATATCAATACACTTTGGAATTACAAGAAACAAGCTTGGAATGAATATATGTGTAATATTCAAGTATTTAGTTTATAAGTATTTGATTTACTTCCATGTTATGAAAGCTGTCATAAGTGGTTCAAGGATCTTTTCTGCAACGTACTAAGGTCTATACCATTTGCCCCGCAGCTTTGTAAATGATCTAAGAAAATAATCATCAAAGACAGCTAAACTATTGAAAAGAAAAAATGGCCCACTATATCATAATGCATGCCATCATAGGTGTGCATTAGTGTTTCTGTGTTGGCTTGAGAGAGAAACAGTCATTCTGCAGTGTAGCAAGAGGAAAAAATGAATCCTAACAAAGTTGTAAATGAATCTTGTGATTTATCATTGTTACAATTAAGTTTTAAATTAAATCGTGACTCACGCTGTGCTGTGGCTCCAGGAGAATGCGAACAGCTGTTTTGCGATCCCACATCACTGCCAAACCAATGGCAGATTCAATCACCAGATATAAGCCAACCCTCCTTATTTTGTACTCAATCTGAGTGCCTTGCCCCAGGTCCTCCTCTTCATATTTGCCCTTTGATAGTTTGATTTCCATTCGCTGTAATGTTAAGGAGATTAGCATTGTAGCTTTGAATATAATGTAATCATGGCAGTTTGAAGTATGACAGATTTTAGGCACAGATCGAATATCAATTGTTGGTATGAAAACTTACCCCCAGTTGGATTCTGACTATTTTGGAGCATGTTGTTCCTGTAGATCCACATGGTACATTTTCTGTGATAACTCCAAAACTGTCCTGGACTGTTTTATTGCCACATTTGTTCTTAAAAGAGAAAAAATAATTAAACAAAACATTTTGTATGTTTGCTTTATAGTAGACAGACACCAATGATCAATTTGGGCTTTACTAGCCCACAATACTTTAGTATTGTTAAAAATAATCTAATAAGTTAAATGAAGATTATACATTTTTCATTCATATTGGTTATGACAAACACTCATCTTCAAGCAAATTGATGCACACATACCACAGTTGATGCAAATATCAATTATTGACTTTTATAATATTGTCTCCCAAATCTGATGTTCAAGATTAGCCATATCTTAGAATTTTATAAATGTTATATCAATGAATTTCTGAGAAAAAACCTGAGAGGAATGTGAGTTCAGCATAACTGTTGACTGTGTCTGAAATCAATTAAATCCTACTATGAGCGTCCAAATTCTGAATCTGTATGTCCCACATTTTATAGATGCAGAAATTACATTTCCGATCAGCAACTCAGTAAAAAGCAACTCTTTTTACTGTTTTTACTCACTGAGTGAGTAGTGAATGACTAAACAAGAGAGTGATTTTGGACACAGTTACACATTTGGATGATTTTGTTTACCTTGACAGCAACATAGGCACATTCTCCTGGAAACCCATATGTTCGCTGATCAAATGTACTGTAGTGGCCACTCCCATAAATTGTGCAAGTTCCTGAACATTTGTTTTTGGTGCACTCCCACTTTCCACTTTTGCAGGTACTAGATGTATCAAAAATGGATAAAAATAATACAGTGCAATTAAGTAAAACAAACATGAAGGCAAATACGATAACATCATGATTTCATCATGTAAGATCATACCAGGTGTTGCATTGGTTTGGGATTTTTGCTCCAGTGGCATAAAGCTGCCTACTATGCTTGCATGGACAATCATGTTTTTTCACACAGGAACCTTTTCCATCATCTAGGAGGCCACTTGGACACATACAGCCAGATTCACACTCTGTGGAGTCCTGGGAAGATATAAAGATCACAGAGAGAGAGAAAACATTACTGATACTGTTAAAAAAAACAATTCAAAACTCTCTGGACTGTCTCCAACATTAAGTCCAGGAAATAAATATCAGAATATTAACAGCAAAATATCTCACACAATCATCACTGTCCAGATTTGAACAAGTTGGAGCACACTGCAGTCCAAGCTCTCCTACGCCCGCGGTGGAGCAGTTGAAGTAAACTTTTGGAGATCGGCATGGTGTAGAAACTGAAGAGAGAACAGAAGCAGAAACTCATTTAATATGCATCGAAGCAACCTAATGCTTGTGTTGACCTAAGTAAAAAAACAACAACAACAAAAAAAACATAAAAAAACATACTTAATGAATGGATTCTCCAAGAGCGGCAATGAAGCTTTCCATTGGTGCACACACTATGGAAAAAGATGCGAAACATCAAAGATGCAACACAAAGTAACAACATAGTTTTTCTTGTTTAAATCTTATCCTTACATCCAAGCATTACAATAATGCTAAATCCTTTGTTTGAGATAAATAATTTGAAGTCCAGTGTCACCAAATTGGAAAAAACGGACTCACCAGTGTTCATCTTTGATGCTGATGGACTTTCCTGGTTTAATGAGGACATCATTGTGGTAGCAGGGACATTTCGACACAGGGACACAGGTGCCCTTTTCGTTTAAGTAGAAACCCTCAGGGCAGGAGCATCCATCCACAGGCAGGAAGTCAGAACTGCAGCTTTGCTGGTTTGAGCCCAGCGATTTACAAGTCATCTGGCATCTCTGATGCTCATATGAGAAGATTTGAGATTTTGGGCAGGTCTTTGCGTGTTTATCTGTTTGTGCACAATGTAATGTGGGTTGCTTAATACTTTTAAGACTAACTAATGAAAGAAAGATAATCATTGAACTCCAGAAAACATCACTCAGCTTCACCACAACATATTGAAAGAAATCCTCACCGCAGACGTTGTCTCTCCAACCTGTCAGGATCACTCCCTTTGATGCACAAGCTCGTGCGTAGGAGGAGAAGATGGCACACAGGCAGGCGTCACTCTTCTCACAGGTACAGCTAGCATACATACATCGCTGCAGAAGTCAGAAATTTTAGAGGATTATTGTCTCATCAAAATTTAAATAAAGAGATTTAAATAAACAAAGTCAAACAGAAATGAGTTTCTGTACCTTATGATACATCTCGGGATCCACTGCTGAATGGCACTGAGCAAATGTGCTGCTCGGACTTAGTAGCAAGGCACACCAGTGTTTGGCATACCTCTCTGAAAGCAGAGACAACAATGTCTTAATTTAAAATATCTGAAAAATCTGTTAAATTATATATTTAAATATAACATGCTACTAGAGAACAAATACGTTTAAGTTTAAATTAGAAGAAATACACAAATGAAAAAGCAGTAGGTAAACAGTTAAATAATCAGCCATTTACCATTTTCCACACTGAGGGCACAGGGGTCATTAAGTCTTTCCTCTCTATCTTGGCACAAGCCGTTAGCTTTCCAGGAGTTACAAAATGTTGCTGCTGTTCCCTCCACTATCCCCTGAGGAGTCTTCATGTCATCAGACAGGACCATGTTGTAGTTCCCACATAAACCTGAAGAAACCAAATATTTTGTTAAATTAATTAATTCTAATTGAATTACAATTATATCAGCACTTAAACACAGATAACTAGCTGAAAGCACAAAGAGGAAGATCAAAGGTGTGAACAACTGTGAAACAAATGTACAAAATGGACATGATTTATCAGATTAATAAAAATAAACAAATACAATGAGATAAAAATATACACTGAGAAATGGGGAACTGAGTCTGCAGGAGAGTAGAGGCAGAAGAAGGAAATACAACAGGTGTATTTTTGAAGCGTAATCGAACCCACTCTCTACCTCACTTTATTTTTATTATTTATCTACTTTATGCATCTTGTATTGTTTTGGTTGGTTATTTGGAGGGTTTGTGGGGAAGAAGATGGGGTAACAGCCATAGATTGAATTTGTCTTTTAAGGAATAATTCCTGTAATGATTAATAAATATTAAGAGTATAACTAAATATTGCCATGCACATTTGTGTCCACTTGTTCACTAGTATCGCTGGTGTTAAATATGTAAGACAGCATTGTCACAAATAATAGATCTTATGGAAGCTTTTGTTTGTTTCTTCTGTGAAAGTTGCAAATGACAAATATGGCTTCATAATACACAAAAAAATGAACACCAGTTAACTATTTACCATAAGTGCTGTTATCCACATCAAAATGTAAATGTACTGCATTTACATTTGTTGTTGTTATTATGCCAATGCCTCATGTTAAGACAAATGTAAAACTTACCACGTGTCTTTGCTTTGTAACTCTGATCCATTCTGACATAGACCTGCATGAGAGGCACATGCTGGATCTGAATTTGTAACCCAAAACTGGTCTGGAGCATGATGTGAAAGGATGACGCGTGGAATATGTTGATGTCACCTTTGAATAAAGAAAAAATACAGAAAGCGATCAGGTCATTGACGTCATTGCGGAAATTATGACAATAATATAATATTAATATACCATTCAAAGTTTCCTGACCCACCTGATTGGTATGGCAAAGTGACAGTCTGCATATTCTGCTTTACTGTGCCATCAGAAGTGAACATTAAGACCTGCACAAAAGCAGAAGTGATCGTCAGACACAATGGGAACACAGTTCAGTACAGTTTTCCTAAATGACCGACTTTAACTCACATTGTTTCTGTCATTGTTCAGCACAATTTTAAGGGTCTTAAGGCAAGTGTCAAACTCTTGGTCTCTACATGGTGCCAGCTGGGCCAGGATGGTAAACTTTGGACTTGAAGCATCCTGAAACATACACAGTGTGAGCTCATTTAAATAAATGACGAAAAATATGTTTTTAACATCAGCTGATTATATATTTTCTTCCATTTAGTTGTACAAAACTATACTTATTCACCTTGCTTTCCACTTTGGCTAAGATGTAGTAACAGTCTCCATGGAAGGTGTAGGTTTTTCCATCAAAGGTAGTGACATGTGAACCTTCTTCAACTGCACATGTAGCTGGTGCTTGAAGGCTCTTACAAACCCATCTACCCTCCAAACATGTACTGAAACAACCCACATGATTTAAGTTAACAAGAAAAGAACATGATTAGGGAGACCATATGAAATATCATATTGACTATTACAGGAAATATTTGACATACCATTCTTCTCTTTCCTGCCTGTAAATCTCAGTGGAGTTATAGATTTTGTCATGTTTGCACTGACATTGAGATTTATCAATACACCCTCTCTTGGAAAGATCATCAAACACAGTTCCTGATGGAAACACATTTGACACAAACACGAACATTCACAGACGAGAAAGATGTAAACAAAATGTAAAGGTATAGTGTGCACATGTAAACAGCACTAACCAGGAGGACAGAAGCAGCCGTCCATTCTGTGGTCTTCACAGAGTAAATTTGTGTCTTGATCTGTGCATGTTTCCATGCAAGGGAAACCGCTCTCTTCATAAACCATGTTATATGGACACTGTACAGCTGTAAAGACATGGTACAATTTTAATTCAGTTGGTTACATTTATGTGAATAGATTAATAGTATATTAAAGTTGGAAGTAACTGTGATATTTTCCAGTGCAGTGTGCTCTCCCCATCCTGTACAAACAGCAAAACACAAAATCTTACCGCAGAACTGAGGTGTCCTCCAATTAGGAGGCTGTCCTCCTGCATGGGAACACTGCCGGGAGAACTCAGACAGTGTACTGCAGACACAGAAGTCACTTGTATTGCTGATGCAGCCACACATGTCCCGTGCACAGGCCTGGATGTAAGCTTCAGGGTTAATCAGTTTTGTGCAGGAGCTCCAGGACTCCGAACGCAGTATCTGCTCACAAGACGTTTGCTAAAGGACAAGAAGAGATTGTTAAGACCAAGATTCTCTGTTGTAAAGGCAATATGACTAAACATCACAAGTGGATAATAAACTCACAAACTCCTTGCATGAATCTGGCAAAGTCACATCCTCCAGTGATTGATCTTCTTCTTCATAGGGGTCCTCACAGTCATCGTTTGGACGATGGGCTTTCTGTTTATTGCCAAACTCAATTGGGCTGATTTTGCGACCTGCGTTCAATTATAATTAGTGTCGAATGTCAAAAACACAGTAAATGATTGTTGAAATTCATGAGTACAAAATATAAATAACAAAATATACCATTGTGAATGAACTCATTGTAGACAGAAACACCATTGAAGTCTCCACATAGTCCACAAGTACGGTTGGCATAGTCACGATCGAGTTCCACCTACAACACAGTGAGGGGTTATAACTTTTTTCACAATTTTAATAAGACTACCAAGTAAAAAACAGTGAATTGTAATTGCCTCATAAAATGGGATGAATTAAATTCACACCTGATTTCATATTATCATAGTTTGACTCAAAGACTGAAAGACAGTCTGTGTAATCAATTTCTTTCCAGAAACCTCAGTTTAAATTTATTCAAAGACCATCCATAAGAAAGATATAGAAACATGATATAAACATGAAGGAGTATCAAAGTTTAAGGAGTACTCCTTAAAGTATGTTGTGTGTGCCTATCCACAACACTTGCTGTGTAGACATCTTTCTTTCAGCAGACAGGGAGTGTAAACACGAATGAGCTTTTACCGTGACTGCATCACCACCATTCCACATGACAACAATGCCAACTTTAGACTGGAGCTTCATGTAAATCGGATCTTTTTCCACTTGTACCCCTGCGTTGTGGTATGGTAAGTTGACACTGGTAAAAGGAGAAGGTTGTTTTTTTTAAAAAAATTATGATGCACAATATATAATAGAAAAGAGAAATGACACTGCTTTTGCTGGCTACACAGCTTTTTACTCACGGAAGGCCATTCACAGTGACAAGGCTCTTGGTGAGGTGGACTGAAAGGTCATTGATGGTGACCAGCAGATAGCTGATTGTAGGGTTTCCATCCTCCTCTATCCTCTTCATGTGCACTGAGAACTCCTGATAGGTCTCATGGCAGTCAGAGGCCAGGTTGTATTCACACATACCGGGGAACTGGTACATATCTCCATCAAACGTCTTGAAGTGCTCTCTGCCCCACGTGCTGCAGATGCTGCTGACATGGTTGCGAACTGAGGACAATTTTAAAGTGCAAAAGAGTTAATAAATGCTGTACGTAACAAAACAGTGCTATACATTATTCACTGGTACAAAACATAATAATCCATTCACACACTTAACAGTCCCCAAACCTATGTGAGTCTTACCCAGTCGAGCTTGGACATCGATGACACTGACAGTCAAAGCAAGGAAGCACAACCACAAACATCTCCACCCCATGTTGCCACCGTGGGCTTGCTGTCACTAAAACAGATAATAGTCAGACTGCGATTGGCAGCCCTTTATATTGAGATGGCACTTTTTTTGCTCCCACCTTCTTTCCGAAGTTTTATTGCCAAGACAGGGCAAATATATGCAGAATGGAGGTCTGACGCCTTTCACAATCCAATACAGTCATTCCTACAGTGTCCTTATCTCTTGATTGATGTTTGTACTTAGATTAAGAACTTTTATTCCTACACGAATGGCAAGCGATAAAACAGTTTTGCTTCTCCGTTCTTAAGTGTTACTCTGTAAAAATTGTTACAGCTGGATGAAATAATAAATCAGTCACTAAGTGAGTAAGTCTTGAAGATGCCATGCTGTGACAGATTTCAGTAAAATTCAACTTAGTGACAGGAATTATGTTATAACATGATTACACAGGAAATAAACCAGATATTTTATTGAGTATTACTATCCAAACTCATCACGCCCAAAGATTACTGGCATACAGTATGTGTATGTATAAACAAACCCAGTATCAACTAGGCAAAATGACTTAATTATATGCTAATTACACTGTTGTCCATAAAGTTGGGATAAAATATTTGTACCTTTTCTCATGAATGATAGATAAAGTGTATCTTCTCAAAACTTTACACTTTTAACCTTATGTGTATAAGAATAATTGTCTGAAAACAAATTATTCCAACTTTATGGGCAACAGTATATATATTTTATAATATATTTAATAATTATTATAATGACCAATAATAAATAAACAACAAAATAAAATTAAAGCATGATAACATTTTTAACTTTTGTGCATCATGTCATGGTTAAAATAAAGTGAAAGAAAAGTAGAGACCTCATGGGTGATTACTCCAAACCTGGGTGATCTCATGGGACTTCAAACCTTGACTCTGCACAGTAAAACAATGGTTCAAATAGAGTCTGTGTCATCTGCCATCTGCTTTATATCCTTGATACACAGGTAGGTCATTAACAAACATGAACATCCTACAATGGTAAATGTGTATCGAATGTAAACGCACTGTGATGTCACCCATTGGTTTGTGGACTACCATTAGAAGCTTCAGGTTTGACATTATGGACGTTGCCATCCTGGTTGTGTAAAGCTGGTGGGTGATGTACTGCCAGTTCAGCTGTGATTGATTTGAATCCTCTGCTTTCATACAGCAAAGAATGGCCGTGTGTCTGGTTACAAACTTTCTTGGTTGTGTCTCCATGGCGATCCTAGATAGAGAAGTTTGAAGCACATCTGCAGTTGTACAAGGAGAAACCCAAGAGTAAATTTGCTGTCTTAAAGAGCAACAAATGGGTAACTGAAAAGTCAGACAAAATCTTACAGTAGGAAGTCAGGTTGTAGACTATAAATAGCAACAAAGTCAGTAGATCGGTGGCCATGGCAGATGAATGGACTGTCCCCCAGAAGACCTTTGTTTGTGTCCTGTGTGCAATGAAAAATTGATGCTGGCTTTTTATTTTTAGACTTAGCTGACCTATTATTTATATTTTTTTTCTCGGATTGCAGTCACAGTTTGGCTAGGGTTAGGCAAGTAACATTGCTCTATTTTATATTATTTGTCATCTACATTTAATCTTTTTATATTTGTTATATTTGTATATCTCTTTACACTATATATATTTTATATTAAATGTTTATTGCTTCTTTTTGCACCAGGGATACGAGGGAAATGGTTTTGGTTTCTGGTTTGCTGTTGCTGTGCTGTTGTTTTGATTGTGTGTTTTTGTTTTGTTGATATGAGGGTGAGTATGTACTCAAAAATCTAAATAAAATCTAATCAATAGAAAAAAATAAATGCCAAAATTATAAAATCATGACACAGCTAATAGTGAAACCTATATTTAAAAAAACAAACAAAACAGCAATACAAAATGTTAATATACTTAAAGTTAATATTTGTTTTAATGTGGTATAAGAGCACACTTCATTATCTAAATTGCATCTGGGTCTGGATGAATAACACAGGATGTACAACTGGAGTCACTATATTACATCCTTGACTGCAGTCATCCTCTACCTGCAGCGTCATGTTAATACACACAAGACTTGGCGTCACGTCAATCTGTAAAGTTTCCGACTCTCACACAAAGACAATGGGTTTATTGTATGGCTAGTGGTTTCAGTGACCATGTGTTTAAATCCAATTTAACACATGAAAACGTTTTTAAAGACTGAAAAATAACAGTCTTTAAAAGAAAGTCACAATATTACTCCAATTTCAGGAAACAGCTTACTCACTGACAAAGCAGTTTTATGACTTATTAATTACTCCAGCTGGTGCATTGACCTTTAATACGTCACGCACATTATGAAAGATAGTTTACGCATTTGTTTTATCTGTGGTTAACTTGGAAAGGAACATGAAGTTGTTTTGCATGTAGTCAAATAGCTATACAATGGAAGCTCCTCCAAGTGCAAACAGGGTTTTGGACCACACCCACCGAGGGACAGCTGCTTGATGAGGAAGGTTATCGTAATTCTTGCCTGACATGAAATAATGTGTTGATTCAGGGAGGACAGTACACTCACAAAATGACAATTGACAAGAAAGTTTTGATTAGAGGTAGATCGATTTAAAATATTATAATCTATGTTATGATAACAATTGTTTAGCATCCTTGCAAGCCAACATGAATTTGCTGCAGTTTTTCTTACTTTTCTTAATTTAAACTGAAATTAAATGTATGCAAACTTAAATTTAAAGTGTTTGTATCTTGTATTAGACGGGCTAAAACATACTCAAGAGTTTAATTTGACTTTGTGCTGTTTTTCACTCACTCTGTTATGCCATGTCAGGTCAGATGTATATATACAGTATGACCAATACTAAAAAAAAACCACAGGAGAAAACCAGAAAGTGAAAAAAATAATTCAGATCAATCAATTCTATTCTTACTGACAAAACACATTGACCACTGACTGGCCAGTGTGCTCCATCAATGTTTGCGCTGTGAAAATGCGCAAATACTGCAACACATTGGTTAGATTACAACTGTATATGTATATGTATATATATATGTATATACATATGTATATATATATACTGTTATTATTATTATATAATATATAACAATAAAGTTGCCTTTACCTGAGCAGCCTGTCGTGTCCGCTGAGTCCTGCAGGGGGCGACATTCATCTCAACATGAGCTCGACCATAATACGCCTGCGCCGTGTATAACATCGTTAGCGCATGCGCAACCGGTAGCGTCGTATTAAATGGAGGCTGTTTAAAATGTGTGTACACTCTGCTGAGTTAAAAACACACGAAGATAACTCTTTAAATATTCATCAGCTGGTTACGTTTGTATAGAGCGGTCACCATGGGTGAGTTGACATGAAATAAGAAGCTGCTGTTTGGTAACTAGATCGCTAATGTTGTTATTTTGAAGTTTGCATCTGCTAGCTAAACTGATAAACGTTAAATAGACTCACTGTCAGCTCGCACGAGAGTTGATGCGCCTAGCTTAACCTGTTCATGTGTTTGTAATATGTGGATGAATAAATAAATGATGCGGACAATTCAAAACACCACCTCAACCGAGAGCCTCCCAAATGACGATGAAGTTTAATCAAAAGCAGTTTGCAACAGAGGAAAGTGTTACAAACACAAAACAGGCACACGATATATGCAGAAGACATGAGGCAAATAAGTATAATGAGAATAATGTCTGAGGAAGGAACCATGTGAAATATGCAAAAGAAAAATACACACGAACTTTCTGCGCAGTAACTTTGTGCAAAATATGTGCACTGTGCAGAGAAGAGTCAGTGCAAGTCATGTCAGTGTGCATCATTCAGACAGAGGAGAGGTTTGTTTAGCCGCTAGTCTGCCCTATTAAGCTTCATTAGTTTTAAGTAAGTGTACTCAATAAACTGGCAACTGAGTGTGACCCGTGACATCATATTTTTAAACGATTATGGATAAAAACTCATTTTTACAGACTTGCTTTTTTGTGACCTTGTCTATTTATCTATTTATTTATTTTAATTATTCATTTATATCTTTTACTCCTTATCTCTTTTTTATCCTTGATCGTCTTTGTACTTTGTACTACCACTTTTTATGGTATTGACTCTGTTATGGTTTACCTGTGTGGCCTTCTTTTGGGTCAGCTGCTCTGTAAAGCACTCTGTAAACTCTGTTTTTAAAGGTGCTACATAAACAAAGTTATTATTATTATCACCTCGTGGATTAGTCATATGTGGCTCTGTTTTTTGTTTCATTTTTCATCATTTTAGTCCTTTGTTTTTCCCCTTAGACTGCAGAATCGATGGTGCTGAGGATGTGGAGGCTGAGAGATCCTCATCTCCAGCTGGAACGCAGTCTCCTGTAATGGACCGTAACCCATCACCACCCCCAGACACAGCCGATGGAGAGGAGGATGGAGATTTGGACGCCATCGGAGACACTGTTTACAGCAAGCACTGGCTTTTCAGCACCCTGACTCGTCTCATACATGTACGCAGGCTGTTATTGCTCATGTCACGTTAGATAACATGCAGTAGTTCATAGGCTCGGTAGAAAATAGTAACTAAGTGTAATCTGAACTTGTTTGGGAAAGCTGCGGGAATGTGTGAATTCCAAATAGATGCCAGCGTCACAAGAGTATCTGATTCATCCAACCACGCTACAATAATGTAAACCTCTTTCAAACAGAGGTGTAACACACAATTCGGTTGACATTAAATTGATGTGGCCATCTTAACGGCATTAAACATTGTTCCTCTGTCCTTTCACTCTCTGCTGAGAGATTTCTTAATGTTTGTCATGTCGTGCAGATGGTCACAGAGCATTCGGAGGTGGACTCTGAAGGTCAGATGCAGCTCCCTGAGGATGATGAGGAAGATCTGTGTAGAGTCTGGGATATGGCGATGGATAAGGTAGAGTTGTTTCATGACTACAACTCAATTAAAAAAAACAAACAAACAAATGTATCAAAATGTTATTTTGGGTTGGAGCTGTGTTGTAAACTGAATGACCGGTGCATAAAAAAACAACAGTTGAATGTTAAAAAGAACTTGTTTGTTCTGTGGATTCATTTCCATTTTAGAGTTTAGTTGGTGATTTTTACATAGTTTAGATCAGAAAAATGTAAATTAAACATGATCAAGGCAACAGAAGTAGCACTAATTTCTATTATGTTGCTGATGTCTTTGTGTCGGTGTTAGTGAACTAAAGGTGGGGTCAGTCGTACTGAAGAAAGATAGTTGATTGTTGCTTCTCATTCCCATGTCATTAAACACTGACATAAATGGAAAACAAACAAACACAACAGGTGATTTCACTAATTACAGATTTGATGTGTTGTGTGACTCGCTCCGTGCCACACTGTTTGCTTCCCATCTGTCTTTGAAAGGCAGAACACATGTTTCCCTTGAATGGCTGACTCCACCTTCAAACCATACGCAGCGCTGCCAATTCATCAGACACACCTAGCCAAAACTAACTACTACAACAGTCCTGCAAACAACTATTTTCATTAAGGTCATCATGTTTTTGTTTTCAACAGCACGCAAACAATATCCTCCCTAATTATCATCATGAAGTCAATCATGGCAGAGTTTACATACCATCTAATTACAGTACACGTTATTGTCAACTGTGTGTAGGATGTGGCTGGTTTCCTGCAGGAATTCAAAGCAACAGATATCCTTCTTGGAGTGATAGCTAAATCGCGTTGCCCTCGTCTCACAGTGAGTGAAATCTTTTACAGTCTCTGCTTTCTGTGTCAAAATATAATCCTGTGACATGACAGATCACAGATTTTCTTACGCTTCTCTAGGAAATTTGTGTGGGAATCCTCGGGAACATTGCTTGTTTTCCTGACACTTGTCTGACTCTAAGCCAAAATGAAGACTTAGGGTGAGTAAAAAAATCATCATCTGTAATTGTCCTTTAGACACCGTGCACTTTCGTGATTAATTCTAATGAATGCAACTCCCTGTGCGTCCACAGTGCTGTGCTGTTGCTTCTTCTTGGCGATACAGATCCTCCGACTCTGCTGGAAACGAGCAGGTGACGTTTGCATTTTTTTTGTATGAAGTGTGAGACAGACCGAGAGAGAAATATTCATCTTCTCCGATGATGTTTGCAGATTGCTGCTCACCTGTGTGTCTCAGAAAGATGTCTGTTCCATTTGGCTTCAGCGAATACGACAGCAGACGTCCGTGCGCACCAACCTCTGTTTCATCATGTGCAGTTCTACCAACAGTAATGTGTTTTTACTCATCCCTGTCCGTATACTAAGATAACAAATTGTTACTTTGTTACTTTGTACTCTCTTTGGCATACGAAGATGACTCACTCTCATTAACTCAAAGTCTCTGAACGCTATTTATCTTAAAAGTTCCCCGTGGAGTTTCTGACATTTGGTAGTGTTATGAAACTGTTTTTCTATGACTGTCATGTTTGTTGGACCACAAAGATATCCAGCACATCTTTTTGGTGAGTAAAACTAAATGTAAACATAACTTTTGTTTATTTACAAGAAAACTCCACAGGGGACCTTTTTAAGTATCTCTCACCTTTTGTCTGCTTTCTAAAAAGGTTCTTATGAGTAACACTCTGTGTGTTTTACAGCTGACCTGCTTGAAAAGGTTGGAGAGCTCGTCGAAAAACTGTTTGATCTTGACGAGGAGCTGATGAAGGGTTGGATCACAGCTCAGCCAAGTGAGGAGGATGAGCAGGAGGAGGAGGATGGTGAAAACAGTCTGGATGTGGCCTCATGTCTTCTTGAGGCAGCCAAGCAGCTCAGGTGGGAATCTGAAATAGAAAGTGTGGATAATGTTACAGAGTTTGTGTGATTACCAGCTGTGACAGAGATGGTTGGTATTGTTTTCACCTTGTGTGTCATCATGGAAAAATGCGCTCCTCAAGACACCTTTTCTGGTGTGTGTTTATATGTCTGTCTGTCTGCTCCTCTGTCTGCAGACAGATTTTGTGAGTGCAATAGCGTTATGCAAAATTGACTCATAAATCACATCAGGCAGTTCGAAGATTGGTGTGGTAATGACTACCGAGTCGCCTACTCATGGGGCAACACATCAGCATGTTGACAGGCGTCAAAGCCGGTGTGATGCCATCAAAAGATAGCCTCGAGTTGAGACTATTTTTGGAAATAGAAAAGGGGGGTTAAAACCATACTGTTCAGATTTAGCAGATGCAATTTTAAACGGCTGGTAATTTGCAAATATGAAAGCTGTTTACAGTGTTGAAAGTTGTGTATTAGTTGTTTTTAAGTTAATTTTGACTCTTTAAAATGTTTCAGTGATAATGAAAATGTAATTTTGCTGCATTAAGACCAAAACTTCTTTCATTTTTTCAGTTCAAACTAAAACACATGGTGTTGATGACTTAGTTGACCATCAGTATTCACAGTATTAAATTTCGTTCACAGATCAGAGAGTCCAAATGGCTTAGAGGTTTACCTTCACGCTCTCCAACTCCTGACCACCATAGACGAGGGAATTCAGACTTTTGGTAACAGCGATCAACACAGTGTTGAGTTAATCTATTGGCACATAATTAGTGATGTAAAAATGTTAATTAAATGTCTTTATTATAGTTGTTGACTACAATTTAATACAAGATTGAAGTAACATTATGTAATTCTGTCTTTCAGCTGCACCCGACGGCCCCGGCAAAGCAATATGGGACTTTGTTAGTGACGTTGTGTGTGAGGATCTCTACCAGCCAAATGATCTTCCAGTTGTCCTGCAAGAGCAGAAGAGCATTTTGATTCAGGCATTTGCAGTGCTGCAGGCTCTTTACAGATGCCAGGAGCAGTGGTGCAACAGAAGTGACACAAGTAAGTATTGTATGCTCCATTGTTCTTCATCTGCGCACGTTACCACAGGTTCAGCCCGGAGATCTGCCTTTTTTTTAATGCATGTAGTACACCGAATGTTGATTTAGTGTTCACTGTATGTTTGTTCTAACTCCTTGAGTACACTGAGCATCATATACGTCCAAAGACACATCATCTCTGGAAACGAAACTTTGAAACCATTTACTTATGAACAGTGTGAGTGAACTTCAGACGTTCTAAAGCAGATGAGGATAATTGCTAATCCTCATCAGGCTCACGGTGTGGCTGCATCCTATCCCAGCTGACTTCGGGCAAGTGGCGTGGTACGCCCTAGACAAGTCGCCAGCTCTAATGAAAACATACTTAAGGATATTATTTTCCATTTCTGATATTCTGTAAATAAAGGACTCTAAATCACTGGACCTTTTTTAAAACTGGTAATTTTGTCAACATTTTGTAGAAGCACAGAACCTCTGTATCTGCTGGTTGGTTTAAAAACTGTGTTTAAAACAAACGGTAAAGGACTAATTTAAGATAATACCCCATTCAAATGTAACAACTTTGTCCATTTTGAGTAAATCCCTTTTGTCTTCTGTCAAGGTCTTTCCCTTATTGGAACCATTTTGCGGGTGCTTCAGCACAACACTGAGGCCAAACACGATGGTACCAGCAAAGAAGACACAAAAGATGAACAGCTCCAGGCGCTAACAGAGATCACAGCCGAGTTTCTAGCTGACATCTGTATTCAGATTCCTAAGGTATTTCCAAAGGAACGCTTTGCTAGCTTTCTTATCTGGTCAGATTGCTTCCTGAGATTTGTGAATGCGACTGAATTGTTTGTCCCGTTCGTCGTTCTTTGTAGGACACGGTTGCAGATTTAGTGAAGAATGGTTACCTAACAGAGAAGACTGCTCTCACAGCAGCAAGCAGTTTAGTTCCCAACTTTAAAACTTCGGTAAGTACTTTCTCCAAAGTAGTTTCATAAGAGATGTATTACATTAAATTATTGATTATTAAGAGTTTATTTTTAATATAAGCACAAGGAGTGAGGCTTTACTCCTCTTTCCTCTGTCTAGATGACAGTTTGAAGATTTGGATTTTGCAGGTTTTCTAAGGTTCAAATATTTATAAGTGATTACCTTTTGGTTTGTGTGACAAAATTAGTTATTTTAAATATTATAATATATTATTATATTATAATATTTTATATACTCGATAACAAGTGGATTTATTGATAGAAGTTCACTACACCTTGAATTGAAGTTCTTCTCTACATATTTCTTCAGGTAGTAGTCTAACTAAAGACTAAAGTCTTTGGGATTTATTTTAGAGTTTCTGTCAGGTTGAGACGTGTGATGGACTGCCACTGTTCACCACCAGCTCCTGTGGAAAATAAACATTATGTTTCCACCTCGCCTTTCTACCTCTTGTGCAGTTTCAGCACCTGCAGTCCATGCTGTCAGAGACTGATCCCCAATTGGCAGACATGGTGAGAAAACAGTTTCCTGTATGAGGCGCCCAGCAGATCAGTGTCCAGCACTCATCCCGACTCTTTCCAAAGATCCTGCTTCATGTCATACTATTTGGATTTCCACTGCAAAGAAAGAGGATGGCACACCATCACCAGTGGCGGAAAATGTGACAAGGATGCTTTTATATTAAAATTTAAGACTTGAAATTCTGTAAAATTCAATTATGTTTTTTTTTTTTAAATTGTTCTGTGAATAATATTTTTGTATTAAATAATTGACAGTCTGACAGAGTCTGTGTTTTGAAGCTTTTACTGAATCATCATTATCATCTTGGCTTCATGCAAACAGTAGAAAAATCCCTCAATGACAAAAAGTATGTTTGACATTCAAGTTTTAATTGTTTTTCATTCAGTCCATAGTTAACCAACGACCCAAGACCTCCATAACTTTGAACGAGAATGGTCACAATAATGTACGTACATCCCCAAATACAGTGTAGGAAAGTTTTCCTTCTGCACTTTCAACACAAATCCGTCAGTTTCATTCTGTCTTATCATTGCAGCATGATTAATATTACATCACATTATAACAGAAAACGCATTACTAATCAGCATATTATGTCAGCGTACATTTTCAAGGTCACATTGTATAACTATACTATGTAAATATGTTTTTTTCTCTCTTCATTAATTTGGCATGTGTCTGTCAGAAAATGAACATAAACCCAGACAACCTCTCTGTGCATAAATCAGACTTTCTGGCAGCGTGGTACAAAAGCTGTTTTAACCAAAAAATCAGTTAGCAAATCTATGCATCTTAATGCTTTAGGCATTAAATATGTCCATCTCAATATACGCCGACCGGCCGCTTCATTAGGTTCACTTGAATAATGTGATTCGATACAACAACTCTAACATAAAATCTTATTTTACAAAGCTTGTAATATTTCATTTTTTTGTTGACACTGTGTGTGTCTGTGTGAGGTGTTAAAAAATAAATTATAAGCTTTGTAACAGTAGAATTCATGTAAGAGTTGATGTATTGGATCACATTGGATTGCACAAGTGTACCTAATGAAGTGGCCAGTTGGTTTATATCATTTGTTCCTTTTATAATATGATTAAAATATAAATTTTGACATAAGACAAAACTGCATTCAGTGTCAACTGAGTCACCTTTCCAAGCATATGAGTAATGGTACTAATGCTGATGACAACATCAAGTGTTTACCAGAGGGTGACAGTCACTCGGTAACGACAATAAAATTAGATGAAAGGCTTGAGCCTGGCAACAATGAACTCATTTGGTTTCCAAATGTACCATTTCGCCCACTCATGGAGAAGAGCAGGACAACCTGCGCATTTCCAGCAAGCTCACGAAGGCTCTGTGAATATAGCAGCTTTTTAATTAAAGCTTGGATTGATATGTAGAACACTCTTTCTAATGGAAATCCCGAGATGGTTAGAGTGTGTGCAAGACAGAGATCACCCTATGGGAAAAAAAAACAAACTGTCTTTTTAATCCTGCTATCTCTAGACACAAGCTTGACTATGATGCACATAGGTTGCCTTGTTCAAATTGTAAATCGTGCTTGGCCTTTCAAGATTGCTTGTGGCCAATGACTTGCACTTTGTTGGGTGCTGTGTCTTCAGGCCTCACTCCCGGGCCTGTCATGTCACAGAGATCACGGTGAAGCCCAGATGTTTCCTGTTGCCCTGCCAAACTTCATTGTCGGTCTGCCAGTCTTCACAGCAGCTTGATATGATCTGACTTCACAAACACGACACAGCCGGCCGCTACTTGCGTGGCTGCTGCTTTATACACGTCAGCGACGCAGAGGCATGTCAGGCCTGTCTGATGCTGATGCTGGATGTCAGTTACTTATATTTCTGTTTACCTCTGCCCACACGACTCGCTGTTCTCTTAAATGACCTGACATCTTGCCTTACAGTGAAATTTGTTCTATTTCTGTCACGCATTTGTGTGAAAATAGTCTCTCCTTACGTAAACAGCACCCAGTACAAACACTACTTTTCCCATGAAGTGAATAAATATTTTGATCCTTTGGTTCAACAAGGATTTGGGGGGTAATAAAAAATACAATTTTCTTCAGTAAAAAGATTTAGGAGCCTGAGTGAACTCATGATGGTTGTCTGCCATTCAACATAAAGAGAGTTTTCTCTCGAGTATTTTACATGTAGTAGAAATATTTTTGTGTCAAGCCTCTGTGACATGGACTGATGCATTCTGGGTGATAAAAAAATGTATATTTTGTTCAACTCAAAGCCCTCTTGAGTGTGTAAAATGGCTCTGACGCCACTGTAGGACCTGTTGCTGGGCGAGCAGGAGGGATAATGAAGGGATGAAGAATGCGTGTGCAGTGTCACGTTCCCTCTCCTTTGATTCCAAGGCCCAGCCTATTCACAACCACCTGGTCAAGGCATGTTAATAAAGACACATGATGCTGTTGGGTGCAATCAAAGCCCCCTTCAGCTCATTTCCTGAGTTCCCTGGCTTTCTATCTCTTGTCAACAGAATCACAATGAAACTTTCCCCTTCGTGATGCCTGAATATCAAAGACATTGACGTTTCCTGCTCGCAAAAAGTGATGCGGTGAGGATGTTTGCATTTGCCTTAACCGCCTGTTCTGCTTCTTCAACCACCTTATCTGTTGATAAGATATGATAAACTAGACAACAAGGATGCCAAACAGTGTCAGTGGTAATGTTTTTTTTTTTTTTACATTGTACCCAAAGTAGAAAACTTGTCGATCTGTCCCAAAACAGAGATTAAATATCCTAAAATCAATTAAACTGTTGATTTTTTTTTTCTATACACAACTAATGTTAGGGAGCAGTGAGTTTGATGAAAGCTGCTTAACCAAATATAAATACAATATTAAATGTTTTAGTTTTTGTGTCCATATATTTCATGTTCATGCTGGCCATGCATCAACTTAAGAAATTTATATTATCTTTCATATGAGGGGATTCAATTTCTTTCTTTAGTTAGTACCGTAAGTGTTTGAAGCATAAAAAATATAGTGAATAAAAAATTACACATACTAATTTGTCTAAGAAAAAGAACTGCTATGTAAAAGAGCTTTTATTTAGGTAAATAAAATAAGATGTACTACTTGATTAATTATTTTATAATATGCTAATTAAATGATAATCTCATATAATTTAGAATCCAACATCTATCCAGATTAAATTTGCAATACTTTCAATGACCCTTCTATAATCTCTATCATTTTTTTATTTTTATTTTGTGTATAACGTTTCTATTTTGAATGAGGCAGGTGTTTATGGGTGCAGCTCTGCCCTGTCCTGTCCTGTCCTTGTGCACGCTGACGCCTGTCACCAAGTGGCATATGCTGCTGTTTGTTCGGCAATGAAAGAATTGGAGCTAATTAAAGGGATGTGGTCCTGCCACAGGAAGTGCACGTAGGCAGACCATTCACTGTTCTGATTAGTTAGTTGTTCAAACAAGGCTCGGGATCAGGTGAAAGACTGGAATTCTATTGATGAAGTGCTATTAGAAGACCTTGAAAACCTGGAAATTCAAATAACACCGGTGTCACAATCAGGAGTGGAAAAAGACACTGAACATGCCAGTCAAGTAGAAAATATGTTAATAAAACAAATCCTACTAATAATACTGATATTTCTTTTGTTATTATACACAAGATAGATGAGTTGTGCGTTAATGTTGTGTAATGTTGACTGGTTACATACGCTGATTTGACGTCTTTGTTTTGCTTTTCTAATTCTACAAAATCTGAACTTTGCAGTAAATTAGCGATTCATTTAGAAAGATTAGATTAGAATGTATTAAAGTGATATAATTCAGTCACAGTTTATATGTTTACTGTTTCATATATTAGTTTAGTTTTTAATGTAAATGTTTCATGTGTCACCTTGGTCTTTGTGCACCATCTATTAAATTTATGTTTTTAACTAAACAAAAACATTCCCAGAAAGAATATTTTTAACTGCTAGCTTTTTAAATTTAATTTATTTGTTAAGATTTTTTCACTTTTTCTCATGTGTATTAACACCTTTAGTGCGTTTACTGTGCTGCTGTAAAATAATTCCATTGTGTTAAGATGTGTAACGGTTACCTTAGTTCAATAAAAAATGAAAAATATTTGAACACGTACCTTAGAAAGTGTGTATGTTAATTAATTACTGTAGTCCCTGAACAAGACCCAATATCAAAAACACTGTGACCTCTGACCTCCCCATGGAGAATGCAATAAGAATATCATTATTATAGAATAAGTCATTATTATAGTATTTAGTATTATTTACCTCCCAAATGCCCAGCGAGATGTAGGGCAGTTTTAACTTCTAATGCATTTTAATGCTCATGTTGGGCACTTGGGTGAGATTAGCTAGAGAGATATTGCACAGCTTGATACTCAGACACTGTGAGTAAATCCCTCTGATTGAAGTGAACAGAACTGGGACAGACTGATGCACTCAGACATGTTTGTAACACAGCATTTACCCTTCACAAACATCCGGAGCGTTAACAGAAATAAGGGCTTGCGTTGTAATTAAGATTCTGTGCCATTAATTCCTTCAAAATGTGATCGGTGCATTAAAGACAGTTTGGTTTGCTTGGATAGCCAGGTAGTCCTTCAGCAGGCTTTCCATGCCTGGTGTGTCCAAAAAAGTGGTCATGAATGAGACGTTTGAATACCTGCAGCAGAGCATGAAGAGCTTCATGAGGGATGTGATCGAGTTTGGGCAGCTATAATAGGCAGAGAAGAAAGTTTACAGTACATGCAGGTGCAGTTTGATCAATATATAAAATTATTTAAAGCACAAAATGTACAAAAGTACCTTTTGCACAATTAGAATACATAGAAAATAAGAATATTTCTGTTCTCATAATCTCTCCTCCTTCGAGTTAATTATCCAGAGACCACTATCCCCACAAGCTCAGTAAGCTCAGGAGAGACAACCACAATGAGCTATCTTATTCATGCTGCACTCCCTGACCCACCTCTGTCAAAGCACTCCTAGGCTTAAAGCATCTCAAAGCACCTATGTCAATTACTCTCTAAATGGCAGAGCAGAGAGGGCGCACTCCACATTATCAATAACAGTCAGTACGTACGGTTTATACATTCTTTAATATGATAAAAGGTTAATATGTGTAAAATGTTAGTTTAAGATAAAGTAAGCTGCATTTGGCTTGAAATCAGACATTAAATGACTCTCACATTAAATAAAAGAGATCTGATCCAGGAGCTGTCAAGACACGAGGAGATCAAAGGCCAGAGCATCTGCAGCGTAAATGTGAGGTCTGTGAAAATGTATTTATAAGTAGATTTGGAGGTGCTTGATCCTGCTGCGTAGAAGTCCACTTCAGTGTTTGGGATTCATGAAAGGGACAGTTCAGTACTGAATCATGAACAACACCACAGCCATACCATTCAGCCATTCAGTCGGCTTTGTCCTGCCTTTTCTCTCTCTCTCTCTCTCTCTCTCTCTCTCTCTCTCTCTCTCTCTCTCTCTCTCTCAAATAAATAAACAAGCCACAATACCCATTCCTGGAAAAACAAACCATTTTCTACGTAATCATCAGAACATGTTCATCAGAAAATGTGAATTGCTTTAGGCAGCAGCAGTCTAATTAGCTATTTGTGACGTTCGCTGATGTATTCTGGTGTGACGACTGCAGAACTGTAGGAACAGTTTGTCTCATTTCTTTTCCCTTTAACCAGTTTTACTCCATACAGGCAGAGGACAGTAATAGAAATTTTGCATATTATAACTAAAGCAGATTTGTTTTATCCAGAGTCCAGAGTCAGGTTTACACTACAATGGATACTTTCAAGCTAGCAGGCAACACCACCTGTTAGGAGGCAACAGTATGTTGTGCTCCAGCAGTTCACTGCTACTGTAGTTTTGACCTTTCATTAGCAATTATTTAATATTAATAATTTCCCTGTTTTGTACCATTTTAAAGATCTACTGTGTAGGATTGAGTGGAACCAAGCGGTGAAGGTGCGGATTGCACCTTCCAACTGAATAACCCTTGCCTCATCATCCCCTTTCAAGCATGCAGGAGAAACTATGGAGGCCACGAAGTTTGTGAAAAATGTGAAAAAAAAAACTCTCTTTGGAGCCAGACTCCAGAAGAGGACACGCTCACACTTGTGATATAAAAGAGTCATTGTAAGATAATAACAGCAACTCTTATTTTTGGTGTATCCCATTTCTGACACCTGAATCTGACACACTGGATCTTTGAGTTTTCTTTTTATCTACTAACACTGTTATTCTTTCTATAGTTCTTTGCCTCTCTTCAGTGATTTTAAGCTTCTTTTTATTTCTATTGTGCTTAGCTCTGGTATCATTTGTGCTATATAAATAAAGTTGTAGAATTATTATTACAGCTGCAATTAAGAATTGATTTAATTTCTAACTATTTGTTTCAGCTCTAATTGTTACTACAATGCCAACAGAAACTGTGTACAGAGTATTTCTGTTCCGTTTCTGCCATGTTTGAAGAGCACTATGTGATAATACATCTGTGGTTATTGTTGCTAAATGTGAACACTGCTACTATCTCCAAGCTGAGGTAAAATGGAGATATATGACGTTTCAGCTGACCTTTCAACCGAGGAAAATGTCCAGTGTTTATATGTTGTCTTGTTGCTTAGGTGGTGTATATTGTGTTTGCACATTGATGCTTGCCTTCTATAGGTAGAGATGATAAGGAGCTTGAGCTAACAGTCAGGTAAACATGTCCACTCATGCTTTGCTGATCATAAAGGGGGTTCTGTTGCTGCAAACTTTATGAGAAATGCATAGTGGCACTGTTGGCAAGGAGAAGACTGATGTGCCTGTTAATATGAATGATGCCAGATGTGTTTTGACCGACTACACTAACTGGACCTCCACATAAGAAGTGTCAAAGCGAGAGCAGATCTGGATTCAGCTCCTGAGAAGAGGAAGTTCCCTCCGCTGCCTCCTTTGTTGTGTAAAGCATCTGTCCGTGTCACGAGTGACACAGGCCAGGACCACCTGAGACAAACAGCATGTGCAGCAGCCACATGTATCACTGCTTTAGAACCGTGTGGAGCTAAGAGTACTAACAGACAAAGACATCTCACCTGTCCTCTTTGTGACGGGACTAAAGCTTAGAGAACAGTGGGGTTATCTGTTTAATGTAATGAGGTCTCTCAGTGCTCCTTCATCTTGATTCTGCTTGCAGAGGCCCTTGTAGCCTTTCCCACTGATTGTCTTGATCTTATTAAAAGGCTTGCTGTGTTAAAGGCAGGAAAACATGCAGATTATTTATGTTATGTGCACGAGAACCAAGAGGTGCTTACGGGGCAAAGGAGTGGATTTTGAAAGGGGGGCATGTTTGGATCACTGTACAATGCAGGCAGGTGGGCTATATCCTCTTAAACCTTGACCTCCACTTAGTCTCAAGGTGTCAACAAACTAGAAGAATTAACTGCTTGTGGCAACATGAGGAAGTCTGAGTCTGCAGATTACCATCAGGTCTGCATCCAAACTACTATAGCACTTTTATATACACTTGGTTTTAACTGATAAATACTTTCAGGTCAGAGAATCTAACACAACAAAGTAGGTTAATTTTCATCTTTTGGTGATGACTGCTGCTTCTCAAACGCGTTGAAATATTTCCTAAAAATCACTTTAATCGAGTATTTTTATTCTCTCGGCAAAAATCAGACTTTGTGATTCATCTCATTGAAGCTATTTTAGGCCTTTATGTGAAATAAAAGATACCCTTTTCCCATTATGACGTCGGTGGTGCTGCTCTTTTTCCATTTGCTGCCGTGGGTGAGATTATTGCCCCCTCCTATTTCCCTCTGTGGTTAAATAGCTAAGCGCGCAGCTTCTCGGGGTAGATAGCCCACTTTACATAGCGGAGGTTATTTAGATAATCCACCTGTAAGAACTACATAAAAAGGCAAATAAAGCAGCGGCACTTTAACATGTACTCAAACAAAAACGAAGGACCACGTAGAGGAAGATCTTTTGACTCCATGAACATTGGCTTTGAAGAGAAGCTGCTGAACAATGAGGTAAGAACTTCTGCGCAGTAGTTTGGAGTAGATATCTGGAAGCAGCAGTGATGTTTTCTCCTGTTTTGTCCGATAATAAGAGTGTCTGTGAGGTGATAAAACCATTTTTTAAAAGTCATTATAAGATAATTTTTTCTGTGATGGGGAGATTGGTCAACTTAATGAATAAGCCTTCACTTTGTCGTCAGCGCAGATTAATTTTAAGCCGTTTTCTTATAGTGTAATTTACGTCAAAGGGTTAAGAGGTTTAAAGTGCGATACCTCCAAATTTCCTGTCATACCAGTCCTCATTATTGCTCCACTGATTTCATGAGTAAACGCCAGAAGAGACAGAAGATAACCCGATCAACCTGCAGTGTCTGGTGTCTGCAGTGGGTGCACGGAAAAGGACAGACAGGACACCTCAACCGAGGATGAGAGACAATTTTCTAAAGCTGCGTTGGATGTAGAAATGTACACATATAGATACATATGAGCAATTTACCCGCGTCAGACTTTCGTTTTCAAGGTTGCAAAATGCTCAACAAACAACCAAAATACACAAAACAATTATATTTAAAACAAAATGTTGTCTAAAGTGTGACTTTTATACATTTCAGAACAGAGTCCTTTAAACATTTCAGGCCTTTTCTGACAAACAGTATACTGCTGCGCAAACGATTTTCTGTCTCATAACGAGAAGAAATGTAAAAAATTTAGATCAAATAAGCAGCTGTAATCAGGTGTGATTGTAAATTGAGATTTAGAATGATCACAAACTAAATGTAAAGCTGTAACACATCTGATATTCAGTAAAGGAAAATAACTATCTGTGCGTAAAAATCAGCCTTAAAAAAATGCAGGGATTAAACGCAGCCTAATGTCTGGTGAGATAGGGAGCTAATAATAGGCTTCCCCGCTGTATGAATGAGATTACAATAAGGCGATTCTTTGAGACAGACACAAGTTCATCTTCGTTAAACCAAGCCGCAAAGAGTTGACCTCGGGGAGCGTCCTGATCCAGTCTCCATACACTAATGCTTTCAGGGATACTACCGACAAGGGTCCACCGAAAACTGGTCTGCCGCGCTGTCTACACACTTATCGAAGGGACAAATATGGTAGGCAGCATAAGAGCTGAATGAGCTTTACTCCCCTTTCCACAAATCATTTTAATGTGCGGATATTATAACTGCAAAGCAAATTACAGCCTAACATCGTTGCGCGTGACAGGAGTAAAATATAGCGTCTAAATCAGGTGTTTGCTACAATCAAAGTGAAAGGGAAAACGTCCAAACAGATTAGTTGTCCTCTGCTGCTGGCACGTTTGAGTCCGACTTGTAAAATCTGGTGCAGGATTACATGCATTTTCCCCTGGCGTGTGCAGCGCGCACAGCCATGCGTCAACGTGAAAGCGCTGTCCGAGGCGCTGAAATGGACTCTCAGCTCTGCCTCTACATGTATTATGTTTCTGTCTTCTCTCTCCGCATGTATCTGATGCATCTGTGTCAATATTACCTGTTTCAACAGTACGCATGTAAAGAAAACAGCCCATGTTTGTTTGTCAGGGTGACAGAAATATTTACGCAGCAAAGGATGACAGTTCTAAATAGTTTATTTCTCTGTTCAAAACTTTAAGAGTCTACTAACTCAACAAGGCTGTACTTTACATACACCCCCCAACCCAGCTGATAAAAGTTGAATATCTCCTCACATGACCATCAGAGGAGAGCCACTGTTGGTTGTTGAACGGTGATGACATTTTGCTGTTACACAAATTAAAATCCAAATATCTCCCATTACTGTTTTTAGATAAACAAATCAACGTTCACAAAAATTGAGGAAAACTCTGAAAAGAACACATCAGAAAAAGGGAGAGCAACAATTATCTTTTCCCTCAAGAATGAAGTGGGCGGACTGGTAAAGGCACTCAGACTCTTCCAAGTACGGACAAAGTTTTATATTCACGTCCTTATCCATTAGTGACTACATGATAGAATAACATTTTTATATCCCATATCTAAATATCTGAAGCAAATGTAGGCAACTTAGGAAATTATTCTCAACTTCTCTTGCAGGAAAATCACGTCAACCTTGTCCACATAGAGTCCAGAAAATCCAAAAGACGCAACTCTGAGTTTGAAATTTTCGTGGACTGCGACAGCAACCACGAACAACTGAATGAAATCATCCATCTGCTACGAAAGCATGTAAACGTGGTGGATATGGAGCCTCCAGATAACTCCTGTCTACGCGAGGAAGGTAAATGAAATCCTGCACACGTTATTGCAAATATATTAGAGCATACCAAAAACAACTCATTTCTCTCTCTCTCTCTCTCTCTCTCTCTCTCTCTCTCTTCTCAGATATGTATGATGTACCTTGGTTCCCAAAGAAGATTTCAGACCTGGACAAGTGTGCTAACCGTGTCCTGATGTACGGCTCTGAATTGGATGCAGATCATCCGGTATGTGGGATCAAAATCAGCCAACTGGTTTACTCAAAAACAAACTCTGTAAATTTGAAACATTCTCATATCCTTCTTTATTTCTCTTTATTAGGGCTTTAAGGACAATGTTTACCGGAAAAGGCGAAAGTACTTTGCTGATCTTGCCATGGCCTACAAACAGTGAGTTTTTAATGAATGAAAAAAAAAAAAGGTTAATGTAAAGGGGTCTAATCTGTGACGTTTTTACTTGATACTTAGAGACTTATTCTCTCTTGCTGCAGTGGGGATCCCATTCCTCGTATTGAGTTCACAGAGGAGGAAGTGAAGACTTGGGGAGTTGTGTACAGGGAGCTCAACAAATTGTACCCAACCCACGCCTGCCGGGAATACTTGAAGAACCTCCCGCTGCTGTCCAAATACTGTGAATTTCGGGAGGACAACATCCCTCAACTGGAAGATGTCTCACGCTTCCTCAAGGGTAGGTTTTAATTCATGAAAAATACTTATTGTGCTTCAAATACAGAATCAGCTGTTTAAACATCTGTATTTCAAATGTCTTATCTTCTCAGAGCGCACTGGATTCACCATCAGGCCTGTGGCTGGTTATCTGTCCCCACGTGATTTCCTTGCTGGTTTGGCCTTCCGTGTTTTCCACTGTACCCAGTATGTGCGGCACAGCTCCGACCCCTTATACACCCCAGAGCCGTGAGTAATATACCCATACTAATTACAAAAGGGGTGCCAATCTTCATTAAAAGCTACTGGCCCTGATATTCTGTTATCTTTCGTTATCAAGGGACACGTGCCATGAGCTGCTGGGTCACGTCCCGCTGCTGGCAGAGCCGAGCTTCGCCCAGTTTTCTCAGGAGATTGGTCTTGCTTCACTTGGGGCTTCAGATGACTCCGTTCAGAAACTGGCCACAGTGAGTGACACAAACAAAGGCACATTTTATCAAGTCAAATTCAAAATGTAGAATAATTGTTAATAATTGTTTCTGGTTCTGTGTTACAGTGCTATTTCTTTACGGTGGAGTTTGGTCTATGCAAACAAGAAGGGCAGCTGCGAGCATACGGAGCAGGACTGCTGTCATCTATCAGTGAGCTTAAGGTAAAAACAGCTTAACAGGACCATACAGAGGACATGTTAACAGTCTTCAGCTTTATATCTATAGCTATATATACCTATATACCCCCCTTCTAACTACCCAAACCAATTAAAATAACAACATTATTAAAAAATATGTTAAAGATGCTTATTGAAATGTTTGAAACAGCAAAATAAGGATTGATTTGAGTTTACCCAAATGTGCATTAGTGAAACATCTGTGCCATGTTTCTCTTTTACAGCATGCACTCTCTGGCAATGCAAGGATAATGCCTTTTGACCCCAAAGTTACATCCAAGCAAGAATGCATCATCACAACATTTCAGGATGTCTACTTTGTGTCAGACAGCTTCGAGGAGGCCAAAGTCAAGATGAGGTGAGCGCTGTCTACAGTAATCTAACATAAGATATTCAGAGAGATAGATCTTGCATGGATGGGCGAAAGTTATTTCCGAACTCCAGTGTTGTTTTATATATAATTTAAATGTCTGCTACATATTATTTAATGATACTATGATGTTCAATGCAGGGAGTTTGCCAAGACCATCAAGCGTCCCTTCACAGTGCGATACAACCCTTACACCCAGAGCGTGGATGTGCTTAAAGACACTCCCAGCATCAACAGCGTGGTGGAGGAGCTTCGACACGAGCTTGACATCGTCGGCGACGCCCTCAGCCGGCTGAACAAGCAGCTGGGCGTCTGACTGCCCACGTTCCAGTTGAAGTTATCCACCTAGAGTCCATCAACGCTTGCCGTGTCGTCCCCGAGCACCGCTGTAGAGATACTGCTTGTGTATCACCCTTCGTCAGTTCAATGAATGTGCCCCGCTTTTGGCGAAACGCTCTGTTTTCCCCACTGCATGGTGTATGGCTTATACAATTTACAGAGGTGGATTATGTATGTTTAGCCACTGATATCAGTATATTGCACAAACCCAAAGAGCTGCTTAACCTGAGATGCTGTTTTGCCGCAGTTGTACTTGTACTCAATTGGCTTCTGTATTACAAACAATCAGTGCGCTTTCTTGGTACTTTAGTACCCTTTGAAAACATCCCCAGCTGTTACAAACACAGATGTGGTTTCCTCATTCCTGTTGTTAACTCTGCTGTTGTATATTATCATGTGAATTTTTTTTTTTTTTGTATTTCATTTCATTCTCCTTCTTCTTCTTCACATTTAATCTTCCTCACTTCAGTGATATGTATAAAATGTACCTTGTTTGTATTCCTTTGGTGTATGTATCATGTTCCTTTTGTGTGCTGTTGAGGGAAATAATGAAAGTGAAAACCGGTGAATGTTTTCATGACTGATTATGACAGATTTGGCCCATGTACCTTGACCTATTTTATTTTACAGTGATGATTTTGAATACCTCCTCTTGAAGTGAATATAACTGTAGTACTCCTTAAATCAAAACATTATTTTTCTACTGTAAAGAAATATAGACATTATGAATAGGCTATGTATGAAACTACTGAAAAAACAAAAACAAATAAAATGTTCATTGTGTCTTCACGATGTGTCAGATGATTTGTTACCTGCAGACTTGTTATGTTTTGATGTCCCCGTGGTGATGATTTGGTTATGGATACTGAATGTGCAGGAAGATGCTGCCGATGATGGAGAATGATGGCAGCGAGAACCCTGAAAGTCACGATAATAGCTATGTTCAGGTTTTTGTTATCTCAGTTAAATATTGTAAGAATAACTGTACCTTTGATCTGAGGGACATATCACCTCATTTTCAAATCAATCAAATTAATTACGAAAGAAAAGAAATGTCACAAACAGATGTCTCCCTAAAATAGAAAAAAGACTATCTTTTTTTGACACAATGATCAACTATTAAATTAATCACCAACTATTTTGATAATTGATTAATCATTTTGAGCCATTTTGAAAGAAAATTCTCTTTAAAAAATCTTTAAATGTCAAGGTTTTCTTGTTTCTCTAGTTGTCTATGAGAGTAAGCTGAATATCTTAAGGTTGTGGAAAAAACAAAACATCTGAAGACACCTCCCCTTTTTTCAACATTTTCTGACATTTTAGGAACCAAACAACTCATCGACTGAGAAAACAATCAACAGAAAATCCTCCAGGCTGCACCAGGTCTAGCCCTGGTTCTATGAGCCTGTAAACTTTTAATTTGGGTTATAAAACATCATGAGCGGTTCTGTTTGGATACAGGGAATTCCCATGTCCAGTCAAGGCTTCTCTCTATCCCACCTCCAAAATCACTTTAGTCCATCTGGAGAATCTTGATCAAATCACCACATTAAAACTATGTTTCCATGTTATTAATATAACTTAGATTATTATAAGAAATTCTAGGAAATTCTTTGTTGTAGCCACAAGAATTACAAACATAAAACAGACACACGAAGATGGCACTTGCAACAACCAACAGATCTGCAACAGGTACTGCTGCTGTAAAGATTATGAAGTTCAGATTCTCTGAAAATATTGCTATAAAAGGTGTTAATTCAGTGTCATGGTAATTTCGGAGGCTGTTTGTAGTCATGTTACACTGAGAGGTGTTTCTAATATTTTGTCCTCTCAACTTATATACTATACTAAATAATATATTTATTATATTTAGCCAGATGGAAGTGTGGTGTGTTTTTGATGGGAATTCAATGGCAGCATTAAAAAAAAGAAAGAAAGAAACCTGTTTATCAGCTTATCATAGACCAGGCATGTCCAAAGGCCAGCCCGGGGGCCAGTCATGACCTGTGATTAGATTTCATGCAGCCCGCAGCTTAATATATTATTTATGGCCTGCTAGGATTGTCAGATGCTGTGGCATATCTGGCTTTTTTGGTTGACATACAAAGCACCTGAATGCACTAAATGTTAACCTCTAAGGACATAACTGCTGGTGATACACACCTGTAGAGGTGACACAAAATATTACTGTCTCAATGATCTTGTGAAAGAGAAGAGCAAGAGTGACACGTTTTTAAACTTAAATGTTAACAGACTTTGCATTATTTGTTTAAAATGAATATTGAGATGAATATTTGTATCAACTTTATGCAAGTTTAACATATTCCATACAACTTATTCTTTGTTATCTGACTCCTGATGTGAAAGAAAGACAGGACTGTTTTTTTTAGATTTGTTCACACCTGACTGACTTAGATTTGGTTACACTGCCATTAAAAAACGGTAACTGTGACAATGAAGATTAAGTTGTCACTTAAGAGTTAATTTGTATGTAACTTTTATTGGTAATTTTTCATTTTTAAGTGTTCACATAATGCATCTTCCCATTATCAAACCTGGCCCTGATCCCTGATGCAATAGCCAAACATCCACTGGTAGTGTGCTTTTTTTTACGACAGTGTCGCAAATGCTGCTGTGCTCGTCGCCGGTAACTCCATGGAAACGAGCTCGCAGCCGTTGTGTATACACTCGTGGGTAAGTTTGTTTTCTTCACTATTAAGTGTTTAATTTGTGTGTGTGTGTGTGAAGTTTAACTATCTCAGATACTCACCAGCAGCAGTGTGACTGCAGACTGTCACTGACGGTTAGCTTGACAGTTAGCGAACTACACTAACCTCGAACAGACACCAAAACAAACCGCCGTTATCAGCCGTTAACGGCTAAGCGAGCTCCGCATCAATAGTGACACATTACTGGGCAGTATTGGTGATTAATATCGTGTCTGTCAGGGAGCCAACAGCTACGGGCAGCTGGGACAGGGACATGTGGAGGACCAGACACATCCCCGGCTCTCTGACTCCGCCGCTTTACAACACAAGGCAGTGCGGGCGCTCAGCGGCGGCGGCGGTCACTCCGTGGTTGTTACCGGTAGGTTACTGTTAGCTCCTGAAACTGCAGTTCTCCTTATAAATACAAGCCTCTGTAAGACTTGTAGTTTGTTTTCAGCCATGTGAACTAAGACGGAACCAAACAGAGATCAAACAGAGATCATGTGACGCCCCCTACTGGTTAAATAGGTCAACTGTCTGTTATGACAAGGGGATGATAGATAGATAGATAGATAGATAGATAGATAGATAGATAGATAGATAGATAGATAGATAGATAGATAGATAGATAGATAGATAGATAGATAGCAGGCACACAAAGGCATAAGGTAGATAATACATAATACATAAATTCATAAATACAGTGAACTCTAAAGAAGGAAGAATATATGCTTCTACCATGTAACAAATATACACATGTAACTTTGTGCAGAAATGTGCATTTTGCAGAGTGCAAGTTGTGTCCATCATTCAGATCAACTGTTACTGAGTCTCCTCTCCCTGCACAAAAGGGAGTCGTTTGATTGTCATCAGAATTTTTTTACTTTAAGTAAAAGTTTAAAAAAATCGGTCAGAGATGATGCATTTGCTGAACCACGCTGTGATGACATGGTAAATGGTAAATAGACTGTACTTGTATAGCACCTTTCTATTCTTCTGACCGCTCCGATTTTACACTACACCACTACACTACTACACAGGAGCGGCTGTGACTCAGGAGGTAGAGCGGGGCGTCCACTAATCAGATGATGGGTGGTTCGATCCACAGCTCCTCCAGTCTGCATGTTGAAGTGATACTGAACCCCAAATTGCTCCCTGTAAGTCGGTTTGGATAAAAGTGTTAGCTAAATGACTAAAAAACTACACTACATATCTCATCCACATACATTCATACACTGATCCAAGGTGCTCATCAGTTTTGGGAGCTAACCGTTCATATGTATTCACACAACGGTGGCACAGCCTTCTGGAGTAATTTGGGGGTCAGTAGGTTCAGGGGTTCAGAGGAGTTGGGGATTAAACCACCGATCATCTGACTGGACAACCCGCTCTACATCCTGAGCCACAGTCGCCCAACACTTACCAAGATGCTGTCAATAGTCCCTCTGTAGAAAGTTTTCAGAATCAGGGCTGGGGTTTGAAACGGGAACATCCTTCATGTGCAGCAGTGCTAACCACTGCACCACCGGGCTGCCACAGATCACAAATATCACACAAAACAGAAGAAAAAACTGTTTCTATCCCACACTGATTTTTTTTATCCTGTTGAAAGATTTGACTGTAACTATATGCACATCACATGTCGGTGCAAGGATGCAAAAAGAACTTTGTGGTCTGCTGAACACATTATGATGTGTTGATATAACTCTTTAACCTAAATGTTTCAACCTTTGTCCATCGTCCAGATTTCAAACATCTATTTCTTCTTTTTTGGCTTACTAAACGATAAATTTCATGGTTCAAAATGTCTGTGGTGTGTTTTGTCTTGGACAGAGGATGGAGAGGTTTTTGTGTGTGGACAGAATCACAGAGGCCAGCTTGGACTTGGCCACAATGCAGACATCTCAACTCTTCAACTCTGCCCAAGTCTGAGTCAGAAGGTCACAAAAGTAGCCTGTGGTTGGGATTTTACTCTTCTTCTCACGGGTAAGCCCCATTTCACCTTCGCTTTACACATGCACGAGAGAAGAAGGATTAAGCATTTGTTTCTTTTAGGCAGGGACAGTGGATTAGATGACATTTTATTTATTTTTCAGGGAAAGTCTTGATGTCACAGCCAGAAATGAGATTATAGGGCATAAAAACATTACTTTAATGTAAGAATATAAAACTTACACAGTCAGTAGACGTCAGTAAGTGGACAGCAGGAGCAATCCTCACACACCCACAGATTTAGGCCACATTCATGTCAGATAGAAGTTACTGTAATTACCAGTTTTCAACATAGAAACATCTTTCATGCCAACATCCAGTTTATAATTATGACTGGGAGGCGCTTATATATCCGGCTTGGCGCTTAATGTGACAGAAGTGGCTGAAAAAGCAAAAAATATAGATTGTCACGTCAACTACTTCTGTCTGTCTAGCTTCCAAGACCTGTATTTTATGAATATAGGTCCATGTTGTCAGTGCATAGTGTTTTTTAAGCCTCAGTCTGCAATTATACAACTATGCTGAGTTGTCTGGTGACATAAATACTTGCTGCATGTAGTAACCATGAAACCTAAATATGCTTTTCATCAGGCATGATGTTAATACAGGAGTAAACCCACAAACCAGGCCCCTCATGCAGACTAGTTTTGCCCTTAGGCCTCACCTTCTGCAAGTCTGTAACTAGCAGACTTTGCTTGAGGGAGTTATCCAGAATTCATAGCACAGCAATGTTAAAAATGGGATGGACGGAGGAAGCTTGTTACTCTGCCTTCCATCCATCCAAATGTTGAAGATTTCAGCATGTTTTATTTATAGAGGTAATCATTTCCCTTTTGCGTCACACTGACAGATTGTGGTCGAGTACTGGCATGCGGCTCCAATGCATTTGGACAACTTGGCGTTGGACAGACAGTCACACACTCTGCAGCTCCATTAGTTGTTGAGGTGAGCACATGAACCGCTTACTTTTCAGGAACACAATGTTTGCCATATGTTTGTCACATAAATCCTGACAGATCAAACTGCACTTCATGATCTGATGAGTTTGATTGTGATGTTCATTGTGCTGTTTGTTCCCAGAGTCTGAAGGAGCCAGCGGTGAGCTTAGCAGCAGGACTCAGACATTCACTAGCTGTTACTGGTAAGTTTGCACAAAAAACAAAACTATGTCTTTTCATTAAACAGTCAGTCCACACATTTCTTTCTTTCAAATTTCTTTCAGACTCAGGCTGTGTATATCAGTGGGGAACTGGTCTTTCCAGTCACGCTAAGAGAGCACTCAGTCCATGCCCTGTCCCATCACACCTTAGCTGTACTGTGCCCTCTCTGGTACCAGGTGAGTGAAACTCTGTACTGACTAAGATAAAGTTTATGGGCCTTAAGTGTATTAGAACATTGATAAATGATTCTTAAATCTGACCAGATACTTGTACCTGTGTTGCAGGTCTGGACCAGAAGACCTCACACATGGTGACTACAGGTTCTGCACACTGTGTGTGCCTTACAGGTATGACAATGATGACATATGATGATCATTATACTGCATGATGTTTGTAGGGTCCATATGTTGTCCTACTTTGAATTCCTCCATTGAATTTAGGTAAAAAGGTTAAAAAAAACAAATAATCTTGGCTTTCCATTGTGATTTTGGACATGAGCGTTCTAGCACAATATTCCCACTAGAAATAACAGTTAAGGTTTAGTTGAAATGAGCTTCTTCACACATTTTCCAGCAGAGAAGAATGACTTGAATTAGCCCAGCAGCTACATCAGGTTCCTCTCCGATCAGACAGCAAACTTCCAAAGGAAAAAGAGAGACTAGAGCAAGAGTGTTTTGTGGCTACACCACACAAATGACTGTCCCATAAGAGACTTTAACCTCCAGCAATCTTAACACAACGATAATTGGCCTCATCCAGGATGGATTACAGACAGGAAGTGGAAGAGTTGGTCCTAACAACCTGTAGCTGAACATGCTTAGGGCTGTGGAGATGACCGTTGACTCTGTACTCAACAACACTGTGTCCTGCTGTGGACACCTTCAGGACCTAAGCAGGACTCCAGTACAAAGTACAAAGACCATCACCAAAAGCAGCAGACGTACGTAAATAGAACTGATACTATATTTTACAACCACACAAAGGGCTCATAGACATGCAGCTGTGGAGAGAGAGATGAGTGATGGGCAGTCACGTAGCGGTGCCCTGGTAGAAGTTAGGATGTTCGGTACCTTGCTCAAAGGCACCTTGGCAGTGCCCAGGAGGTTTACTGGCACTTCTCCAGCTGCCAGTCGACCTTCCATGCTTTACTTGAACCGGCCACCCTCCAGTTCCCAACTCAAACCCCTACGGACTGAGCTACTTCCTGTGCCAGCTGAGGAAAGTCAACCTGCCTAAGGAGGTGCTGATCCAATTTTGCACTGCAGTAATCCAGTCCAGTAACAGACTAGACCGGAGAGAACTGCAGAGAAAATCGTTGGTGCCAGTCTGCCCTCCACTCAGGACATATACATTTCCAGAGTCAGGAAACAGGCAGGAAACATTACTGCAGATCCATCACGCCTGTTGTGTGTACACACAACCTGTTCCAACGTCTCCTCTTTGGGAGGCACTACAGAGCACCATGCACCAAAATAACCAGACACAAGGGCATCACTGACGAACAGGGACACAAAGTGTCAGGTCCCTGTGTAAACCTGCAAATTATTTTTTTCTCACTGTTTAAATTAAGTTTAGTTCTTTAATACTTGTTAATATCACCCATGCTGTGCTCCAGTCCCTTTTTTTCCCTTATCGATGTGTATAATTTCCCCTTGCAGATACGTACATGTGCATGTGTGCATTTGGTGCTGCTCTTCCACAGCGAGCTGTCTGTTCATACTTAATGTCTGGCCTCCCTTCTGTCCTGTAATTAGTTGACCAGCGCGGCTCAATTACTGCTCTGCTCTTTCTGTTGCTGCGTCTGCTGGATGAAGAGTGATGTCGCTTCTGTCGTGTGTGCAGGAGACGGCGATTTGTATCTGTGGGGAAGCAACAAGCACGGCCAGCTGACCACCACAGAGCCCTTCCTGTCCTCCCCCACTCTTGTGAAGCGCTCACTGCTGGGCGGAGAGAAAGTTGTCCGTGTGTGGAGCGGCTGGACGCACACTGTTGCTCAGACAGGTGAAACACAACGACACATATTATGCCTGCGATGCTCACCGGTTTTAGCCAGATTTAACAGATCAGCTGAACAAAGTCAACATCCATTTCAGAGACCGGGAGAGTGTTCACATGGGGCAGGGGAGATTACGGACAACTGGGCCGTCAAGCATCAACCAGTCAGAACCCAGAGCAGCAGGCAGTGGGTCCCCCATGCCTCCCTGCAGAGGTTAAAGTCCTCCATGGAGCAACACAGGTAAGACTGTCTAACACCTCTACAGACTGAAAATGAGCATTAACGATATTCTATATTTATTCTTGTTGTGTCTGTCCTCCTCACGCTTTAGCAGAAAATGCCTGTGTCCGTCCAGCAGGGGGCAGCAAACAACCACAAATAAAATGGATACCTGTGGGTTGTTTGGTATGAGATAAAACATAGCCACTGAATGAAAGCCAGGCCCACTAAGAGTAGGTTCGTAATGATTTGCATCACTATATCCAGCCTGTAGAGCACACACACACGCTCCCAGAGGACCACTTACATTCAGTGAAGGCAGAGCTCTCTTCCTCCCATAAGGGCAATTATGTGTGAGCCTCACGGTATTGCAGCAGTTAACCTGTAGTCCAAATGGCAGCTGTGTGGCTGGATATCGTTGGCAATAAAGTGGATGTCAGGGACAGGCAAGGGCAAGCTCTGGATCATTCTTCTACTGCGCACCGATCATCGCAGCAGCGCCAGCATATGTCAAGGCGTAGTCACCCCGTGTGTGTGTGTAAAGCTAAAGGCAAGATGGATTAGCTGAGTGGACTATGAATCTCTCAGGCTGCCCTACCATGTTAGTCCCTAGAACACTGTACACACCCACCCACACACAGGGTCAATATTTAGTAAACTGTCACACTTTTATGAGGCCTATGAACATTACTGGAGTAACAAATTATAACCTGTCAGTGGTTCAGGAATGAATGGATATGTTTTTATTCATGGTTCACCACAGCTGGATGCTTTATCAAAAACATTGCTTTATCAAAGCAGCTCAAATGGTATTAGCGTGGATATATATATATATATATATATATATGTGTGTGTGTGTGTGTGTGGGTTTCAGTGACCTTTATTGCTAGTAATAAAGCTTTAACAATCCAAACTGGCATCTAGACAGCCAGTTTAGAGCTCATGTTTTTACTCTTCAGGAGTTCAGGATGAGAATTTAAATGTGTCCCCTCACTTCCTGTGGAAGTAACGAAAGGGGGAAAAAAAACTGCTGACCAAAACCTTTTTACAATTTAATGGCCTTTTTTTTCTGCAAAGGCAGGCACACACAGCCATCCTGAGACAGTTGCATTAACTCCTGTGGACAGCCCAGCAGCGTGTTCTAGATTTTATGAATGAGCTGGCTTTTCCGTTACAGTTTTTTGCTCTGCTTTAGAGGGAGCGTCTATTTACAGACCAAATCGTCACCAACGCTATTTGCACTGGTAGCACTTGTGTGCGCCGTTGAATAAAAGTTGGATGACTATATTTTGACACATGGCATTTTATTTCAGTTTCAGTGCAAGTTTGGTTACAAAGTATCTCAGCATCCATGTTGGCATAACAAATCTTGGATATTACAGTCTTAAAATTGGCTGCCTGCTTGCAACATGCATTTTAAACACTTTTCAAATCGTTCTCTCTACAGATTGCTTGTGGATCTGAACATAACCTTGCCATTGTAGGTGAGTGCAATCTCTTTAAAAAATAAAAAATAGATAAGCATAAACATCTGACAACATAATACACAAAAGGTACATCTAGGAAGAGAGAAATTAAGCAGAAATATTTTGAGCGTGTCGGTTTCAGTAAAAGCAAGTGGCTGAAACAAGAGACTCCTTTTAGCCCGACATGACTCTGGCTTTAAGTACTTAAATGAAGAGGGAATACACATTGGTGAGGGTGAACTAATTCAACCTCATCCTCCTCTCTGAACCAAAGAGTTAGTAAGGGAACTGTCTAATACATTACAGTTAAACATCAGTGTGAAATATTAATTCTTCTGGTAATGCTGTAGAGGATTTCTGGGGTCAGCTCATTGCTTTGTGGCCTTTGCATCAGGAAGCAATTACAACATGGATAGATGGGTATCACTGACAGGCGCAATTACCAGAAGAGGCCTGTAAAAAGAGCTGAATTAACCGCACACACATTTACAGACATGTTTTTCCAGTTCTAGAGTGTGTGCAGAGCAGTCTCCTGTTATTTACATAAGAACAAAGCATAGACATCGCAGTCTATATGTTTTGTGATTCCTCGTCAGGTTAACAAAGAGATCAAATGGGTCTTTGTTCTTTTCAGGCTTGCACTATAAAACATTTTGGAAGTCAAATCTTTCACATTAAATTTTGAACAATGACCCAGTTTCTTTCTACAGCATCATGAATTTAAATACCACAAATGAAGACTGAAACAGGAGCACAGGTTTCCATCAGAGAGAAAACGAACGGACATCCACTTTTGATGTTCTGACCAATTTGAACCATTAACTGGATACGCCGTTATAATAAGGAAATTGTTAACACAGGCTGTCCGTCACTGTGACAGTTCTCACAAAGGTCTGCTCTGTGCTTTCAGGAGTTCAGTTTTACGATGAGAAAGCCGAAGCAGTGAAGGGAGAGCTCATGTGAAGCTCATGTGAACCTTGGGCACCTTGCTCCCGCGCCACGCTCTCCTCTTTTCCTCCTCCTGTCTCAAGCGCTGTGGCAGGAGCAATGAAATAGCAAAACAGGACTGGAAGCAGAGACCTGAGTGCTGCTATTTCTGGTGCTGAAGTAGGTCAGGCGGAAAAGAACGGAGAGCATTGCATGCTGCTCATGATATCTGTTGCCTGCTCAGCCCTTGCCCATTTGCACCTGAGGAAGTGCTCATCATGTATGAAATTCATCACCGGTGGTCAGAGGTGGGAGATAGGCCAAAGACGCTGTGGGCACAGCTCATCCAATCTGAGGAAAGATTTTTGTTAATGTGAACATTTTTTTTAACTCAACAGGAACGTTTAAGGACAAACACCTGAGAACAGATCCGGTTTTTACTTGTACCTGTAGTATGATGTAAGTCACGCTAAAAAAAAAAGGCGCCTCCTGCAGACTGTGTCGCTGTGGTGTCGGTAATTAGGCGTGAGATTTAAAACTGCCGAAATCTAACCCCGGATGGCAGGGTTTGTTTACAAATGGCTTTTGGTTTGCGTGTCTTGATATTTTTTTTCTTTTTTTCTTTTTTGCTGCGCATAATACTGTGCAGGCACTTTGTTGCCATGGAAACACTGATGTGCTGTACTCCAGTCAGTGAGTCCATGAATTAAGCACAGCACCAAAAAAAGGCTTTTTTTCCCCAAAGAACAAAATGTTTCAACACATTGAGCTCACTGATAAACGAGAAGCGCAATGTTTACTCAACAACCTTAATCAAAGATGCAGACGAATGCAGTCCAATCATAAATACATGCAGTATCTTAAAGACGGGGCTACGTGTGTGTGTGTGTTTGTAATGCACACGCCATATCTGGCAGAATGTCACACTGACATAAGCTGCTTGGCATGATATCTTGGTCTGTTAACTGGCGAAAGCATATGTGTCACTTGGCGAATCCAAATCTTTGATGCCTGCGATTTTTTTTTTTTTTTTTAAAGAGACGAGCTCAGAAACGCAAAAAGACAAAGAGACCCCACGATGAAATAAATGAAAAGACGGCATGAAAGACACACACACACACACACAACTGCAGGATGGGGGAAAGCTTGAAGATGTGTTACCCTTGAGAAAGCAAGCTCGCTTCTGTTGCCATGGCAATGGAGCCTATTAGGTAACTGTGTTGCCATGGCACGTGTCTCCTCGGTGATGCGGACCTGACCACACCCACCAACACCTCACCAGCTGTGAAGAGCAGGGGGGCTTTATTACTGGCTGTGTCTCGGTGTTAGGGACAGAGAGGCTTTGTGTGTGTGTGTGTGTGTGTGTGATCGTGCACTTCATGGCTGCTATTTCTTTTTTTTTTTTCACGGTACAGTGCTGCAGCCGACGTCTCTCTCCTGTCTTGTCAGCTCCACTGACCCATGACCCCTCTCTTTTTTCAGGGGGGTGTCTCGTCTCCTGGGGCTGGAACGAACATGGAATGTGTGGAGACGGTTCACAGACCGACGTCCTTCAGCCACAGCTCGTTCCTGGTCTCAGACCTCTTCTCATTGGCTGCGGAGCCGGACACTCTATGGCAGTGTGCGCTACGACGGCTAACTCGGGACAAAACTCTGCACCGACTCCACTTCATTAACATTGAATTGGGAACATTTATTAAGCATGAGACAATCAGAGACTAGGAAAAACAATGAATTTATGAAGTAACATGCTTCTCTTCAGGCGCTTGGTGGTGCTTACATATGAATATTTAAGTGCCTTTCAATATACAGTAACTTTCACCTTCTAACATGCTACCTGAGCTCCTTGAAAAGGTCAGACTTCAAACAGCAGTCGTCATAAATAATGTTGTATAGTTGGACACAGGCTGAGTTATGCCACATGTGGACAGAGGCCATAATTTCTCTGACCAGCCTTTGATGGACAAGATGACATGTCCATCATAAGTTCAGTGGGGCTTTGCAGGACATGGCCATGCCTACGTTGTGGCTCCTTGTCCACCTGCCATGTTTGTCTTCCTTGAATGAAGCCGCTATGGATCATGTGAAGGATGTGCTAGGCTGGTGCTATAGCTCCATCTTCCTATGTCAGCAGTTTTATTGCTGTGATCTTGAGTGTCAGGAGGCAGTCAATCTCTGCACTTCAGACAAAACATCTCTGTGATTTACAACTAACACATACAGTACAGTATGTTTATCTCTGGCAAATGTCTGTCAGTTATTTATAATATTGCCAGTCTGTGTCATATTCTTCGATGTTCTGTTTGTGTTTCACCACTTTCATACTGTACACTTCTTGAGTCCCTCTTGGGGGAAATTTGTCCGCTGCTTTGACCCAACTTACATATTTATAAGCTGTGGGAGCCCGCAGTGCAGCAACGGGACCCAACTGCAGGTCTGAAGCCAGTACTGTGGTCAAGGGCAACGGCAGGACTCAGAATGGCTCATGGATCATATCTTTGCAGTGTGTTTACTTTTTTTTATTTTAAAAGATTTTAATTTTTTCTCACGATTTATGCAAATGAAACAAATAAATAAAAAAAAAAAAACATCTGTATTACTGAAACTATGCAAGTTAAATTAATGTCATTTTACCTGGATTTGTTCAAAAAAATAAATCAACACTCGTTGAAAAATGATAATTTCTGTGTTTTTTTTGTTTGTTTTTTTTTATTTATCACTATTTATTGTACAAGCCTGAACTGTATTGGTCAAAAAAGACACAAAAAATCCCTAAACAACAAACCAATCAAAACGATCACTGAACACCTCATTGAGATAACTAACCACAAAATACAGTGTTCAAAACACACACTCTGAAGTCTCACTAAACGGCACACATTAGTTGCCTCTTAGTTGTGTTATTGTTTCTGTTTTATGATAACAGCTGTTTTTTTTTCTGTGTTTCGTATCGGACAATGACCAGCACACTGTCCCCCCATCTGAGCTCAGCTCTATTGGCAGATCCCGATCTGCTGTGCGTGACTACACACAGATCTAAGTATTTTGTTGGCAGTGCGTTTGCAGTTGTTTGGTAAAAAGTTGGTCCCTTATCACTAACTTTTCCACACAAACAATGAAGCTGTACTTTATACTCAATGGCTCCCCTATATGTTTTATAGTAGGTATGCTCATTGTTTGCCTTTAGAAGCTGATCTGTTCAGGGGTCCTTATTGTATCTGTGTGCTTTTAGAGGACTGAACTGATGCTTGTTTTAAATGGCTGGTGACTGATGGTTAAAATTAAACACATTAGTTATAAATCATTAATTCATCATGTTGGTTAAACTATACCAACATGATGAATGGTAAGAATAATTTGCATAACAGAGGCACTTGTCCGGTATGATGTGAGTAATGTTTTGGCATTGGTTAGTATTACATACTACTATACCAATTTGCATGTGTGCAGAAAAAGAAGAAAAATCCAATTCTACATGATTGTCAATTAAAAAAATACTACAGAATAATTATTAAGGTCCTGAACTGTGATATGAGTTAATGTATTTTATACATAGGCTGTCTTTGTTAACCAACACGTAGTTACAAATGAAGATATACCAACATTTAATGTCTATTATTCCTCACTGAATAAAACAATATAAGATTTGCTTAATTAAACTATTTATAGATTGCTAACAGTACATATTAATGCCTCATTAATGCAGTTTTTTTAAGTATGACCTCTTATTCTTTTTTTCTTTTTTTTTGTGGATGTTATCTCTTTGATGCCTGAAAACATATCAAAGGAATGTTAAAAATTCACTGGTGCAAAACAGTGCAAAAGTCTACAAAGATGTGACCATGACAGTGCAAAGTTAATGATTTGGTTTTTTTTTTAACTGTTTAGCCTGGCTGACATGTGACATGTTTTTGCTGGAGGGAGTTGGAGGGGAGGCGGGGGCAGTCTTGATTAAAATCGGAGCAACATTTTTTTTTTTTCTTTCAACAGAAGAAGCACACAAATATTTGATGATCACTCAAAAAACATTGGTACACACAACTTCAGCACACATAAAAGCGTATTTACAGCACTGGCACACACCAAAAATAGGCACACAAATTACAACACAGTAACCAGTCACAGATACTGAGCTACATAAGGCTTGACAACAAAACTTCCTCAGTGCTACATCTATGCTGAGTTTGTGATGTACAGGTTGTCACTGTCACACCCATTTAAAAAGACTAAGTAATACACACAACAATGCTACAGGACTATCAGGTGGGTGATGGGCCATTATGGGTCATACACATAGTGGTTGGTACACCATGGTTCATAACACAAACTGACTCTGTTGGTTGTCTGCTCCGGTGCTGTCGCTGGGTCTCTATAAACATATAAAAAAACAATAACAAAAATAAATTATTACACAAATTATGTATAATGGTGGAAATGATGGCGATGATGGATACCTCTGGAGGTACGAGAGGGGGAGGGAGAGGTGAGAAATGACACTAGCTTGGAGAGTAAAGAAAATGTGCTCCGTTAGTTCCTCATGGTAAACCACAGGTTTACCATGTATTTCCCATGCTTAGCCAAGGCATCAGACAACGATGTACTGTCTGTGTGCAGAGGTTGGACTCTGAGTCGGTTAATAAACATGCCCCAATCATGCTGCGTTTTACATGTTGATGTACAGTAGTTCGGTCATTGTCATGCGTTTGTATACTTTGCGTCATGCTCTCACAGTCACCTCGTTTTTTTTCTCAATGCTCTCTTTGACCCCGGACACAGGTAGACAGAGGGTCAAACAGCAGTTGAAAGCACTAGCTGTAAGCTAGTGGGAAAGAAAGGATGTATGTATGCATGTGCTGTTGAATAAAAACGGAGTCTAAACGCTCGTTGTGTATAAAATTTATTTCATGCAAGGACTTATATTTACATATTTTATTTGAATACTTTTCTGTTGCATAAATGTAAAATACATGCATTTACCTTTCCCCAAGTAGACCCACATCCCATACTGCGTCGTATTGTATTTTTTTTTTCACTTGAATTGCATGAGCATATAATTCACCTGCATCTCTTCACATCAAATCTTCACAAGGTTGTTTTTTTTTTTTTTTTTTAAATATATATAACGTCCATTAATTACCACAAGAGACATGACTCGAAATGTAAAACTCTGCTCATTCAGAATAAAAACAAAACTTAGATGAGTTGCTATACTTATATCTTCCTCTAGAAATTAACATTTCTGATTGGTCAACATAAACTTTTTTTTTTTTTTAAAGTGCCCTGAAAGAATTATGCATAATTATTGGGACAGGATCAACACATGTAACAGTAACAGTACTGATGTTTTGAATCAATAGACGTACAAACTGCAGGAGCCTTTCGTTACATCTCTGGTTGATCATAACTCTATATATTTTGGCTCTGTAGAAATGTCTGGTCCCCTTTTAATTATATTTTGTGCTTTATCTTACAAAAAGGATCGGGATTATAAAGTCAGCAGCTAAAGTTTAAATCTTAGTACTGTTTGTATTTGATGTGTAGTAATAATAACCAAGAGGCGTTTTTACTGTGATTAAGGGACGAGGGTGGTGCAAAAGGTACAAGGTGCACCTTATAAAATAAAGCTTTCGTTACACTGTTATGAGCATGGTATAAAGTGTATTTATGCTACACTGGGAGCACTTATGTAATATCATGTCAATTTATTACTCACTTTAACTTTGCCTCACCAGGTATGAAGGCACTGTTGTTTTATAATTCATGAGTCCTGCCTTAATTTAGGCATCGCAGCAGTCATAGAAGTCGCTGCAGACTACCGATGCTATTTAAAAACTCATAACTACCAGTAAATATATTTGTATAAAAACTATTTATGCTCATAACAGCATCAGTTAGCTTTATGACAGATCGTTCAAGTTAAATCACACTATTTTAGTTGGAGGCCCCAGTCGAATAAATACAAGAAAATAAATATATGAATTTGGGGAAAGGCAAAGAATGGCAGCTACATAAAAATCTTTGCTATGACTGAGTCTCTTGTAAAGCTGTCTCAAAATGCATAAAAATGACAAAGCTTTAGAAGCTTTTGAAAGAAAAAGTTATTTTTTTTCTCACAGGTACAGTTAGCTTCTTGTTGAACATAATTTCTCATGCAGTTCATGCAAATGAACAAACAGTTTTAGTTCTGTTGACATTAGATGTATTCATCACTAGTATCATAGGAATTGTCATCATCTCCATATTGCACTGGACATCATGAACATCATGTTCAATTTTTCTTTTTTTCTTTTTTGATGGCCACTCATAACATTGAGTCTCGTCTGGATTGCACTTTCAGGATGATAACGTCTCTACTTTGCAACGTACAAAGCACTTAAGAGGAGTTCCCTTAACAGCTGGCAACGATACCTTTTGGATATGTTTTAAAAGCCATGTATTGTTAATGTCCAGCATATTGTTAGCAGGGGTTACATCTTATGAAATTTTCTTTCACAAAATTGTAAAAAGCAGATGCGATAAAAGTTACTGGCAGAAGAGTATGTGAGATCAAAAGCAACAGAGCAACAGGCAATGACGTAAACACAGGGAAAGAGTGGGGGAAAGCCTGTGGTAGAAGTAGAACAGTGCTTTGTTTGCAACTGAGGTGACCCATGCAGAGTGGCATGTGCCAATGTTGTCTAGTCTAGGATATGATGACACACCCAAGGAGAACACTTGGGAAGCTTAAGTATAAGCACAGTTAGGATACAGTTTTCCAGAAAAATAAAGAAATAAAAATGGAATAAAAGCAGGTGTGAAGGCAAGTGTAAAAAAAAAAGGAAACTCTGACAGGATAGGTAAGAAGAAGGGGTGTGGACTGGCCTTCCAATGGCATTGTGTCTGCTACTCAACCATGCTACATAATGGATGGGATGGGAGAATGTGAGTGCTGCATTAGACAGGGTGGGCTGCAGGGCAGGGCGGACACTGAGGACACTCCAGAGGCATCCCCGCTCATGCCAGACATGCTGTTAAGGCTCCAAGGCTTTTCATAACCTTCAGTTGAAAAACAGAGAACGTTCTGAGTACACTGCAGCACTGAATCCACGACAAAATGTTTTGGTGTTCCTCACTGGTAAATAATACTACACCTGTTGCTTTCTTGTTTTTGTCTCCAAAGAAACAGGTCAACACAGGCTTGAGACAGATTATTATTCTCCATGCATTGAGTGCATCAGGAGTACAACAGCATGCACCGGGTGGTACTGGAATGGTTCGGAGTATAACACTATAAAAGACTCGAAAAGGTAGGCACCTCAGGTAGGGAATGTATTCTCAGCTACAGGTAGAATTTCATAGTGTACGCCTTTTACTGTCGGTGTGCTGGCTGCGCACACGGCTGGAGACTAACGTGACTTTCCAAGAGGAATGTTTTGTAGATTCTTAAATAAAATAAAAAGGGTTTAACCATCGTATTAAAACGCACAAATCACTAAATTTGAATTTGGCTCTCAGTAAATATTAATAATATTTGACATTAGCCTTTCTCCATGTGTGTTGTGCTCCTTCACCATACTGATAGCACCCATCAGCAAGACACTTCATGCACCGTTATGGTCAAGAGGAATGTACTCATAATTCGGGATCCTGCATGGTATATATCATTAAAACACATATACATACATGGTACACGCATAGCACATAAATACTTTCTTAGGCATGTAAGACAACACATTCTAGATCATATAAATCTCGAAAATAGCTTTCTTACTTGTAAATAAATAGGGGTATTACATTATGCATGGTATCAAAAAATATATTATGTAGATGTGGACAATTAATATTGACATTTGTGGTGATTGTGCTTGGCCTGAACAGATGTTATTGTGATCTGGAATATATACAATTGAGGAGAAGCAGCTGCTGTGAAAGTGTGTGAAGGTTGCAATAAGAGGTTTGTAGTTGTGTTTGTGTGTGCATGTGTGTGCCTGTGGAAAAAACTGAGGCGTAACACTCAGCAAAGAGGGAGAAAAAAAAGAGCGTGTCCTGTCTACGGGCTACACGGTGTCAGTGTCTTACAGGGGCCTGTAATTAGCTGTTACTGTACGTACCCCTCCTCACTCTGCCCCCTGTGTGGTTGGGGCGTTCAGCAGTCGTGACCAGGAAGCAGGGCCGCTCTCTCTCGCCGGGGCTGAAGATTTCCTCCGGAGATATGGCCTGGTCTATGTGAGGGCAATCTTCGTTGGCCAGAGCTGCGTTAGCTGCCTCACCGTTCAGCTTGGAATCTTATAAGGAAACAAAAAGGAAAACAAAACAAAAACAAACAGGGAAAAAAACTGGTTTCATATACCAGCTTGCTGCTACATTTTTAATAGATCTCCAGTTTTAATGTTGTGCAACGTGAATGCACACAGGGATTAACTAGCTGCTGTCTCATGTTTGCCTTGCACTCTGTTGTTCTGTTTGTTTCTGAGCACAAACTGTATCAAAGGTCAATATATCTTTGCACTAATGCCACTAGAGGAATTCGAGAGATCAAGTGATTCCAGCGTCTGCTTGCATGTTCTTAACATTACAAATACATGATGATTACAGGCTCTCACTTAGTCTTAAGAGAGAGGAGGAGTGAATCACTGCATTAAGAAGTACAAAATCAATAGCTGGATTACTCACCCTCTCTCTGTTCTCCTACCCTGAGTAAAATATGCTTTTCATCACATATTTTATTGATTGTTTTTGGTGGGAAACTCATTTGTTCAATCTCATGCCTGAATCCTCAGCTGATTGAAGTGTGGGAACAGACAAACAATGAAAGAGCTAAACAGGGATAGGGCTACTTTAGGAGAAGTGATGAGACAACGACTCATCAGCTTCGTTTCTTACCTTGAAACTTTATCTCGAAAACGTCGTCGTGGACAATGGGGCTCTGAGGTTGGGAGCTGATGCTTGACTTGAAGTTTGGAGAACCTGGTTGTGGTGCCCGAGGGATATGCCTGTTTTTTTTCTTTGGTAGTTTCTGTTTTGCCATGGCCAGCGAATAATACATTCCAAAGTTGTTGACAATCACAGGGACGGGCATGGCGATGGTCAGCACTCCTGCCAGGGCGCACAGAGCTCCCACCAGCATACCAGAGGTCGTCTGAGGGTACATGTCTCCATATCCAAGGGTCGTCATGGTCACCACAGCCCACCAGAATCCGATCGGGATGTTCTTGAAATGTGTGTGGTCACTAGCTCGAGGGTCGTTAGGGTTAGCTCCAATCCGTTCAGCGTAGTAGATCATAGTAGCAAAGATGAGGACACCAAGAGCGAGGAAGATGATGAGGAGCAGGAACTCATTGGTGCTGGCCCTCAGTGTGTGGCCCAGCACCCTCAGTCCCACGAAGTGGCGCGTCAGCTTGAAGATACGCAGGATCCGGACAAAGCGGACAACTCTCAGGAAACCCAACACGTCCTTAGCTGCCTTGGAAGAGAGCCCGCTGAGGCCGACCTCCAGGTAGAAGGGCAGGATGGCCACAAAGTCGATGATGTTTAGGGCGTTCCGAATGAAGTCAAATTTGTTTGGACAGAAAGTTATTCGCATTAGAAATTCAAAAGTGAACCACACCACACACACGCCTTCAATGTAGGTGAGGTAGGGCGCAGTCTCAGTCTCCTGGTAGGTGTGCTCCACTGTGACGTTCACGTCCACTACCTCCACTTCAGTGCGGTTGATGATGGGGTTGAAGGCTTCGTGGGTCTCCAGACAGAAGGTAGTGATGGACACCAGAATAAAGAACAACGAGGCCAGAGCCACCCACTGAGGAGGAAATATATATATATAGGGTGCAGAAATAGAAATAGAGGGGAGAGCGAGGAGGGGTAGAAAGACAGAGAGGAGAATGGACACAGTAATTAATGCAACGTAATCAAGCTTGACTCGCAAGCAGCAATTTTGACCACAACACAACACAATTCAGTCTAATATGAAACAGTGGCACTGTTCACTATGTGTCTTGATTCAGAAGTGTCATTGTAAAAGGGACGATCAATGTGAGCTCGCCAGTCTCGCTTCCCTTCCCTTTGCTGTATTTCAAGGTCATGGCATTTTCAAGGGTATGCTACATGCAGAATTACAAAGAGCGAAGCGCTAGCAGCAGCAGCAGATGGGATATTAGTGTCAACCCTCATGACTAAATTTAGCTGGGGCTCTTCCCTTCAGCACAATCACTACAGTAGGTCTTTCCCTACACAAGGTCATACTGTCCAGATGATCTTGGGGATTGCAGTGAGCTGAGAGGTTTGTGAAAAACCTCTATTTCCCTTAATGGAAAAAGTGTACGCCAGCCTTCATTATGTATTGATTAGATGATCACATTTCATCACATTTAGTCTCTGATATTTCTGATGCATACTACATGGGTGTAACAGATACAGTATTCTCTCCTGGGTATTGATTACAACCCTGTCCTCGTGCTATCCTTCTCTGATCGCGCTGTACTGGTTTACAGTGGGTTACAGCTCATGCATTATATCGTAGGAAAAGACAGCTGCATCTTCAATGGGAATCTAAAGTCAATAGATCAGCAGTGGACAAAGAGGCAGACGGGAAGAGCTACTTGATCATCCTATGAATCATAAAAGTTGAATCAATGGCAGATTGTTCATGCGTGAAGATGTCTTTATGCACAGCATTGTTATAAGCAGCTGGGAGGAGTAGGTTGTGAATGGCATCGGGGATGAGGTTAGGTGGAGCAGGGCATGTCTGGGCACGAGGAAGTCTCACATATATTCCACTGAGCAAAGGAAAGCACAGCATCTTAGTCAGTCAAGTCCATTCACGGTGTGTCACCAAGGCGGGCATGCAGCAAGAGATGGAAAACAGGCCCTCATCATATCATCTCATCACTTGCAATTCATTGCATTGTGCTGAGGAAATCACTGCTGTTTATGACTGTCTGCTTCCCATCCATGTTAGTATGATGGTCCAGAGGGAAACTGTGTGTTAGCACAGACAGCACACTGACTTTCTCTCTCTGTTCTGTCAGCAGGGCTGTCCTCTTTGTTCAGTGAGACGACTCACAAAGAACAAAGAGGACGCAGACAAGTTTTGATGATGAAGATGAAGATGAGGAATCATTGGATATTACACACTTTTCATGTAACATCTGAAGAGTTCTGTGAGTTTTCCATACAAAATGCACATCTTACAAAAGTTACCTCTATCAATAATGTTCGGCTTTTGTTGGCCTAAGAGAGATTTTGTGTCAATTTTTGAGACATTAGTACAGTGTATGTGGTGCTGTTGGATTGGATTGCATAATATTGTTTTGTCCACCCACCCTCTACAGTATGTACTGTGCAAAATAACAAGTGCACCTTAGAATATAAAACAATACAATTCAACCACAGTGAAAACTACAATGTCAAACAGTAACATGGACTCAACAGCAAAGACAAAGTGGGTAACAGCCTTCAGGGGCTTTATTGTCAGCTGGTTTGTGCTAATTTAATTAATTGCATATTTGTTTGAGAGTGTCTAAATTTACATGGTGAAATGGTAAATTACCTTCGGGCATCGTAGTGAGTTAATTTGACCCTCCCAGTGTCTCACTATTTTTTTTTTTAGGATTGTTGACAATAGAGCTGAAAATGTTTTTTTTAAGCAAAATTTCCTGAAATTAACTGGCTGTAGTTTCTAAAATGAGATTTACTTTGTTTTCTGTGATAGATTTGTGTGTTGTGGACTGTTCAACTTTAAATATATATATATTATTAAAAGAATAATAAGACGGGAAAATAATTGCCAGTTTTCTTGATGATAAATATAATCCATGGTTGCAGCCCTTATTGACGGGGTGCTCTCATTTTGCCCAGCCTGTGTGCATCAGTTAGCAAGAGAAAATTAAACACCATCACTGGCTCCAGCGTGATAAAGCTTCATTCTTTCTTATGAGCTACTTTAATGGCGACCGCTGACACCTCCTAAAACACTGGCTCACTGAGCCCTCTGAACATCCCACCCGTCAAACTGTTAAACAAACGCTGCATCTTATCAGAGCGCCTCTTACAGTAAATTATGTGTCTTTGTGACAGTTAGGAACAGTGTGGCCTGGAGGGAGGGTGACAGGCGAAGAATGTTTGCTCCTTATTGGCTAATTCTCACTGGTGCTGGCAAACGACAGGCCTACAGTGATATGCAGTGACAAAAGGTTTTCCACTGATGTATCCACTGTGAATAGAGGCTGTAATTAACTCTGGGGCTCAGTTCTAATTAATCTTCTTGCCAGTCTTGGTGGAGCTCTGTCAATCTTCGCTCTCTGCTTTGTCTTGCTCACTGATAAAAGTAGGACACATCTGAGGGGTTTTCTGCTCTGTGTGTGTGTGTGTGTGTGTGTGTGTGTGTGTGTCTGTGTTGGTTAAACCACTTTAACTAATGCTTTGTAAGAGTGAGAACATGTCAATACAGTTTACACTTGCTGGATGGGGCCTGATAACTAATTACACCAACCAGTCTGCTACAGCTGTTAAACCAGCATGCAGCACAGTGGCCCTCGTAGGTGGCGGCGGTTTAAAAAACAAAAAAAGCTCAGAAGGTGTAAAGTCATTTCATTGACACCGTTGAGAGGCATTGCGCCCAGATGGAAAAGTGCCCATACCGAAGACCAAAAATGTCACATCTAACAGCAACCTCGTTTTTTGTCTGGAGGCCTGCCACTAAACTTCTGGTGGTGCCAAAGATCTGGTTTCCTAAAGTGTAGCTGACCTATTTAACCAAAGAGGCTGTCCAGGGATCCTCGTGCCCTGGAAATATCAATCCAAAGACCTGTGAGAGCCACAATGAGTTTTTTTTTATCTTCTCCTACAAGATAGAGGGTGATTTGCATGTAAATGATTGTGACTGATGGGGTCTTTGAAAGATTTTTCTTCCATCTTTCTCTGTATTGTCACATCCCTGCTGTGGAGACTCCTGGGAGGGTAATTTCAAGGTCATCAAAAGCCTCTGTAAACCTCCCAGATCCATCATTCAAAGGCAGACACACACTAACGACTAAATGAGTATTTTCTTGCTCTGAATGTGCCTGTGATAACTGCAAATGAGGTTTCTAAAGTTCAATAGGAAGAGCAAAACCCAAGAATTATTAAAAGTAACTCACCCTTGCATATTTAGAGGAGTAAGGGTCCTCAAACAGAGCCCAAACATATTTCTGCCACCGGCTCCACAGGCTTCCACTCCTGGCATCAGGGCAGTCTCCTTGCGCCAGCCTCCTTGTCATTTCGTCCACATCATCCTCAGTGTGCTCCGGCTCTGGCTCCGGATCATCATTCGCCAGGTCTAACAGGCCCCCCCCGCCGAAACTATCAAGGGCCTCCTCTGCCTCCCGGTGCTGGCGATAGGTCATCCAGCAGCATGGCTCCACGTCTGTCTCATCAATGCCCCAGAAGGCCAGTTCCTCCTCATAGAGGGGCCCACAGACATCAGCCGGACAGTGCAGTTTACCTGTCCTGTAGTAATTAAGGATATGTGCAAAAACGCCAGGGTGGCGGTCGAAGAAAAATTCCTCGATCTTGGCATCATAGTCAAAGTGGTTGGGTGCATCAGGCTCGGCCAACCAGGACAAGCGGGTGCCAGGTAGAGTGCGCAGGGTGCTGCGGTATGTCTGATGTCTGATCCCTCCCACGTTTATCACAATGCGATCCTTGTCGTCGCTCAGGCCCATTGCGTCCCCTAGGCATTTCTCCAATAAGTTCCCTTCATCGCAAAGGTAAGTCCAGGCGCACCGTGCAACAATGCACAGCAGTGATTAGACTGAAGGAAAACAATTATATAAGGGAGGCAGCGCACAAAAGCTAACCTGTCGTTTCTCACCTCAACTATGAAAGAAATTCTTGACACGACATCAGACTCCTTAAGATTAAAAAACACACACACACACACTGTATTTTCTACAAGCACCTAACACGCAAACTGGAGGATCTTAAACGCGTAAAGCTGCCAGACTCACTGGAGGGGATAGAGGCGAAATCCAAAACGATCGCAGCCAATGGCATCACATTAAGAATGGACGTCACATCGTCGGTAAATCCAAGATGTCGAGATAAAAGGACAAACGCTGATGATTTTGCCCCCGGCCAGCGGAATAAACCCAGCTCATTGGACTAACCCAAGTTGCGGTGATTGATCAGATCAGTCCCGAGTAGGTTTATGACTTTCACAGCAAGGTGACTGCGGTGGTACTGAGCGGACAGCGCCTGTCCGGCAGCTCCTGATGGAGACTCGGTGTTGCTTCAGTCCCTCCTCTGTTGCTGCCGCCTGCAGACTCACCTCCTTCACACCGACGCTCAGCCTCCTTCTCTGCGCTGTACAGCAGGTCTTTGTCTCAGCAGAGAGAGAGGATGCTCTCCTGCTCGCACACTTCACTTTTCATTCATGCATTACCGAGAGGGGTGGGTGGGGGAAGCATCGACAGTCTATCTGAGTGAGAGGAGTGCTGACAAACCAAAACAAATCATGGGATGAAAAACGCCCAAACTGCCTGTTATTCACACCAGCTCTTCTCCTCTCACACCAGATGGAGCATGCCCAGTGGAGGACCCCGCATTTGTTAAAACGCGCTGTCAAGTTCTCCAATTAAGGCTGTTGAAATTGTCATCGCTGTCCAATGTTTTTTCCACCCCTTCCTCCCTCTCACTTCACGCCGTCCCTCGGAGGGTTATGGTCAGTCAGTCAGCGGGGATTCATCGTCTTCACTCACAGCTGGTTGGAGAAGGTGTGACCCTGGAGCCATGAACGCGCAGATCCGCCCATAACATCAACAACACACACACACACACACACACACACAAAAGAGTCTGGTCGTATATCTTCTTAGAGACTGGTGATTTACAGATGTAAAGGATTCAGACTGTGGCCAGTCTGGTTCACGGTGTGCATGTGTGTGATATGCGCTCGCAGATATTTTGATTCAAAGAGTTGGAGAGGAGGATTTTGCGCGCAACTCTTTGTGCCGCACTTGATGTGTGGAATAAATCAGCCTCCACCTGTGTTTAATGTGCCAACAGAGGGCGACAGTGCTCACTGCACAGAAGGTTCAACACGAGCTCTGAGAACAAGACATAAAAAAAAGTGGAAATTTAAGCCATAACCTGAAGTTTGTTGGTGTGTTTTCTTTCTTATTTAAATTATTAATACAGCACTTTTCATGCAAACATGCTGCTTCACAGAGCAAACAGTGTAAACACAAATAGACAACAATATATACAATTTAGCAAAGTAGACAAACCATAAATAAAAACTGGCGATAGGATTATAAATTAACATTTAAAACAACTTTATTAGTTCGTTTGGAGCAGCTTTACATACAGGGAAAGATACAAACATACAGATAAATGGTACATGAGAGCTAAATGTGGAAGAACCAATAAATAATTGATACATAAACTAAAAAAAGGACAAGATAAAAATAGTTTAAAGAAGCCAGATATGACCAGATTAAAACAGACAAACATACACCAACAGTGACAATGATTTAAGAACAACACAGAGCATTTAGCAATCGGATTGCATTTCCGCAAGACAGATAAAATGCAACAATAAAACCAATAAGATGTTAAAAAAATTAAATAAAATTTAAATCCTTGAGGTGAACACAGGGCATAAAGAAGGACAGGAGAGGATGGTGATGTTTCATGTTGTTCTTCCTCTCCTGCTCCCCTTTCCTCAGTCTAACTTGTCTGAGTTTGCCCTACATTTCATCTGAGCACATTTCTAAACTTGCAGAGGAACATAAACAGGTCTCCCTGCTCGCTCTTGCGGATGGGGAGCCCGTTGTTCACCCCTCCTCGGCCTTCTTCTCCTCCTGTCCGCTTCACTCGGTGGGCAGTTCTCCGTCTCGGTTTTCACTCTTGATTATAAAGGAGGAGTTTGCAGCACAGAGGCGCTTACACCCCAACTGGCCTGAATAAACTCTTTAAGTCCTCTGGCAGAGAGTGTGTGTGATCCGGGACAGTATACTGGCCTCACAAACTGTTTGATTTGGGCAAAAGGACGAGCTGATATAAAAAAAAAAAAAAAATCTGGCACCATGGCTGTGGCTGGCTGCACGAAATGCATAAAATATATGTTATTTTTCTTTAATTTTATTTTCTGGGTGAGTTGAACGTATTTTACTTGTTGATTTTTTAAATGTTTGAGTAACTCTGCTTTCTTAAAACTTTCTCTCTTCTTACGGTTTGATTACAGAGCTGCACATTTACACATCTCTGTATGGCTGAAGGCTTTAAACTGATAGAAAATGATCCTTGAGTTTCCCGCCTTGTTGTATTAATTAGGCTGCTGCTGCTGCTGTGTGTGAGGAGAGCAGCATCGGTAGGAGAGGTACAGCACTCAAAATATTTGCTAAGCAGGAGATGAAATGCTCTTACCCTTCATCAACAGTGATTTTTCTGCATGGCCGAGCAGCAGTGCAAGGTGGCTGTAAAAGAAGGAGAGAGGGGCACTTCAGACTTGGACGGCTTCATCCTCTTCTCTGGGATTATACAGTTTTTCCCCCCCTTCACATTAAGTCCATCATGGCATTGAATTAACTCTTGTGAATGCTCATCAGATACTCCAGACAGGAAGGTCTGATTTCTGAAGTTGTTTTGGATGACATATTAATCAAATTGTTCCTCACTATTGGATGATTTCTTGTTATTTCAAGGAGTCTGGTTCTCCTTAGAGTTTAACAAGTGAGATCGAACAGGGCTAATAGAGTTTCTGGGGGAGGGGAGAGCTGTTTTCCCTCTGACATTTCCTTTGTTCCTACCTGGTCACCAGACTGTAGCACATTATTCTGGCGTTGAACCTTTTAAAGAACTCAGGAAACACCTCAGCTTAACCATTCAAACTGAAGGTCTCCTTGAGTGTGTCTTGTTCTCTGAAAAACTGATTCAGTACTAAGAGTTGTTTAATAGCCTAAAGCGTCACATCACTTTGGACTATGTGTGTCCACTCTTTGCTCAGAATTGGTGACTTGTTTGTGATTTTCCATGTAGTTTTTTTCATACAATGCAGTCGTCTTTTTTTAGAGAAGTACAAAATCGCCATATCCTGTATGTGCCGCACTTGATGGAGTGTTTCCTCTGTTGGTTTTGCTGCTGTGCCTGTCATTGTAAAAAACTCTGAGCCCTCTCTTCCTCTTTTTACTATTTTTCATGTTGAAGATTCAGTTTCCTGTTTCTTGGAGAACAATGGAATGCACTCATGACACTAAATGTTATAAACACTGGCATAGAGAAAAAGAGCGTCAGCATGTGAACAACAAGCTGCACTGGATGCGGTCCAGCAGTTATGCTCCATCAGCCTTTATGTGATAACAGTTTTCTCGAGATATTTCCTATTCATCAGACACAGAATAGAGGAGAGATCACGGGAGACAGAGTTGAATAACAAGGTTCTTGAGTTGGCTTTAAACAATGTTTTGTGGGCACGGTCTGTGCTGTAGGTCACTGAGGTGTCAGGATGTCCTTTCATCATTTCCCTTAAAGGACAGAGGATAGTTCACTGACTCACAGCAGGGCTGGACACGCACACAGGGGACACTGATTTGATTTCAGGAGAGTCTGGCTTTGTGCCGTCCTTGATGTCACGGCACTCTCTATAAAAAAATTCATGAGGTTTACTTTAATATTCATGCTAATATCTCTCTTGAAATACCAACATTTTAAATGTCCCTTCAAGTCAAGTCATGTTAAGTTAATGTCTATTTAAAACCTTCTTTCCCTCTGCGACAGCTGGCCGGAGGCGTGATCTTAGGAGTGGCCCTGTATCTCCGCCATGACAGTCAAACCAGCAACCTCCTCATACTTCAGTTTGAAGGCCACCAGGCACCAGGCACCTTCTATATCAGTGAGTATGAACCATCGACTGTGTCAAATGTAGAGCTTTACAGTCACCACAATGTCTAAATCTGCATTTTGAAGGTTATTACAAACTTCAGCGTCTTCTCTGCCGTCCAGTGACACATCATCCCCATCAGATAAACATTATTTTAAAGTGGACTTTTTATATTTCCATAATAACATCACAGGGGTCATTTTTAAAGGTTCGGAAAGCTGCTATAATTTTATGTTTCAATGCTAAATGTTCACTCTGAATCTAGTAAACTATAAACTGGGAGGACAAAACAAGTACATTTTAAAATATAGTACAACAAACTGTGGACTCAACAACATACCATGAATGCCAACTCAGAGTCTTCACAGAGTATTTACTTCAGGGCTAGTGTAAAATAGTGTTAATTTATCCACCCTCTTTGAGTTGCTTAATCATCATCTTGCGTCCCACCCATTTCATCACACGTGTATGCTCTCCCTGAGACACCCTTGTACTTCGAGGTATTTCTTTCCTCATTCCTTGTTCTCGACATGACAGGAAGCTGACTGTTAACAGAGTGATGAAAGCTCACTAATTCACAGAAATACCTGTCTTTTACGCTCCGCTGGAAGCACATGAGTAACGTCCAGGAATAGTATGAGTGGCGTGACCTCTAAGAAAAGACCAGGAAACAGGACCTGCGTAAATCCGCAGCGTGACTTCAGTGTGGCACTCTGCTGTCATTCTGACACTGACGGCCACGTAGTGTATGTGCAGGTGATGTTCGCTAACTCAAACAAACATGCATGTTAATGACTAAGAAAAGTCCCAGCCTTGAGGTTCTTTCAGGAGCCAGATGTTTCAGACAGATGTTGAGGCACATGTGGGCTCTGGGAAAACTAACAGTCTGTGAACATAGTACACAAATAAAGCCATCACGTCCCTTCCGTCGCTCACACTTTAAAGTATTCGAACCTCAAGAAGGTCCAGGCTTTTGTTAAAGCAGCGCTACAAGCTCTCTGCATATCTTTGTAAAAGTATTGCAGGTTTGACTAAGTCACAGAATCAGGAATATGTGCCTCAGGTTGCACTCACCGCATGAGCTGAAGTCATAAATCATAATCATGTCTCCTTCGCTGCCCTCAGCAATCCACAGATTGGCCCTAAAACCTACAATACATGATGTGATTTAAACATTTCAAAGGCCCATCGTCTCAGTTTGTTGTGGTGGTGAACTTTAGCGAGCCCACTAATTTACATTTGAGCTCCTGCTGCTCTCCCATACTTACCCCTCAGTAAGTATACAGAGCGAATACAAACCCTTGCTTTTTATAGATGGAAGGCACACTCGTGATTTTAAAGGCAGGGCGGCAAGAGAGGCCCACCCAAGCAAGATCAAGGGAATGTTTCTTTTTTTTTTAACCCTCCCTTGAACATACGCCCTTGCATAATTCAAATAACCTTGTACATCTGCACATTACCCCTCAAATTAGAGTTTGGAGTGGATGTTTTTAGCATGCTGGCACACCAAAGTGGTATTTATGTAAGGCTGAAAATACACATTCTCCTACCTCTTAGCCAGTGCCTGAATCATTATTGGTGGCAGTTGTCGGTAGTCTTGTCTGGTTAGTGCTACAGCCTCTCGTATTGTAGGAAATAAACAAGATGTTTCAGTTGCTTTACACTGTTTTCACAAAAACATGCATGCAGAGACTCAACCTGAAGAGCATTTCTGCATTATTTCACACCCGGAAGAAAGAAGTAAATAGGTTGCACTGTGGGTAATCGGACTGTGAAGGCAGGTAGAATGGATGCTGAAATAAAAATGACATTATTGTACCAAAGAGAACACATTCATCTGAAGCCTTACAGCTACTGAAACCTGCTCTGTTGATATTATAACTGCTTCATCTAAACAGGAAATTTCTAAGATCTTCCGAAGGAAGATGCCAGTAAACAAAGATCTTCTGGGGGTTTAACGTCTGACTGTCCGACTGTGAGTCTGTTTGAGTAAACAAGAGACTGACAGTTTGACAACTCTTTAACAGGCATTTAAGAGAAGAGTTTGACATTCTGGGAAATGTGCCTATTCGCTTTCTTTACAGGAGTTCAATGAGAAAATCAATACCACTTTCAGGTCTGTGTAGTAAATTTGAAGCTACAGGGAGGAGGTGCTTAGCATAGCTTGCCCTAAAAACTGCAAACAAGAGGAAACAGCTAGTCCAAATGTAACAAAATCTTCCTAGCAGCACGTCTAAAGCTTACTAATTAACACCGTGTATCTTGTTTGGACAAGAAATTAAGCGTAAAAACAAGTTGTGAGCTTTAGAGGAGCCTGTAGGATGGATTTGTTACCTTTGGACAGATTCACGACAGATGTTTCTGTTTCCAATCTGTATGCTATGCTGAGCTAATTAGCTCCGGCTTCATATTAAATGGAAATAAGAGTTTTATCAGCATGGAAATATGGAAATAAACAGCTGGCTCTTTCTTTTGGCACTGTAAAGCTAACATTTTTCATTTTTGCACAGACTAAGAAAATAAGTTCACCGTGGTCACTGATGAGCTTTAAAGGTGCTTGTACTGTAGGTGGGCTAGCTGTGTCCTCTGTTTACAGTCTTGATGCTTCATTAAGCTAAGCTACTGGCCCCAGCTTCATATTTAGTACCAACATTGGGTTCAATCTTCACTCTTCTTACTCTATTCAACTCTCTCTGTTAAGATGACAGGAGGAAATGTTTATAAGAACTAATCCTCATCTTATCAATTGATACACAATGATAGGGTTTATCTGTGAGCATGGTCTCACAGCTTTTTTGCAAGACACTGGATGAGGAAAAGAAGAAGAAGAGAAGTCCAAGCGGGGCTTTTAGTTGGTCTTCACCTCCCCTCTTCCCCCCTCTGGAGATTACACTGGGAGACAAGAAATAAATGAACTTCCCCGGTGGTATAAAATTGCCTGTCTCCCTTAAAGTCTCAATGGCCTTCAAACCTCAAAGGGTGTTGTCATAGTAATGGAAGGCAGTGGAAATAATGCCTGCTTTGCCGCATTGCAAACACAAAGTCCTGAAAGAGAAAGAGAGAGGGGGGGGGGGGGGGTAAAGGAGGTGGGTGTTGAGCTAAGGCGGAGAGTGTAGATGTAAGTATGGGAAAGGGTTGTGCAGGATGTGTGAGGTACAGTGCGAGGTGTTCAAGGCCTGCAGATGCAACATAGTCTCTTACTGGGTCTGCCTGTCCCTTTTTAGACCGCAGTGCCATGCTACATTAGAGGCTGTGTATGTTTTGCTCACATGTGTGTAAGAATAGAAAACCCAGAAACAGGCTGCTCCCAAACCGTCTTCCAGCGGTGGAAGAAGTATTCACATCCTTTACTCTAGTAAAACACACCACTTTATATGCTGTCAGGTAGTATATCTTATTGGTTCTCAACCTAGGGGTCAGGCCTCCTCCAAAGGGTCACAAGATAAACCTGAGGGGTCACGAGATAATGGGGCAGGAAAGAAAGAGCTGTGACACAAATTTGTATTCATGGTTTGGACTCTTCAGTGACCTTTTCTTTTTTTGTGAATTATTGGATAATGTGACCTCTTCGGGTCTCGAGCTGTAATTTAAATGAAACCAGCTGAGAAGTGAAGAAGGGAAATAAATTAAATGAAACGTGGCTCACAAACCAAATCTGTTGGTAACCACTGCTCTAATCTTTAACAATGTATTTTATATTTGTATTTTATCATGTGTTTTATTGTGTCAAAGCCTGATCTGAGAAGTAATTAGTAATTATAGCTGTCAAATAAATGAAGCCCAGTTTAAAGTATAATATGTCCCACTTAAATGTAGACTAGGATACAGTAACATTAAATAAATGGCCTCAGGATGTCTAGTAAATGTATTTGGTTACCACGACAAAAAGGATTTTACTTTTAAAGAGTTGTAGTTGGACTGTTGCGGTTACGAGGATGGATTGAAGTCATTTTATTATTCTAAAACAAACTACAGCTACTCTGAAACGTGATCTCCTTCAGTCAGTTTATATATGCAGCTTGATGTTTATTAAATCCTGTTGAAGTTGAGCCACCAAACCTCTAACCATGACAACTGAGCAAACTCTACCTGCTGATAAAGTTTGTGCAATTCGAACTAAAGCTTCAGAATAGATACTAACTTGATGTGTTTCTCAGAAAAGAGATTTTCATCTCCAAAGTCCATCCTGGGCAGTGGGAAATAAAAAGAAACAAGAATGTTACGCTCTCTGTAGATTACCAGTTTTGAAATATGACCAATAATTATGGTGGAATCACTGTAATTTTACAGTACTTGTAGTGTACTTGAGTGTAGTACTATTGAGTATTTTATTCTTTCCCTCTCTGCGGCAATTTGGAGGGAAACATTGTCCTTTTTACTCCATTATGTTTATTTGAAAGCTACTTTCAGCTTACAAATGTTTGATATATTTCTGTAGATTTACTCACCAGTGAAAATGATGTCAAATAAATCATTGTTAGTCAGGACTGAAAACTACAAGTTTGTAAATTTAAGGAAATATGGTTGGGTTGCCCTGTGGGTAATATAGTCAACAGGTTTTAAAAAGGAAGAACAATGTGTGTGTGTGTGTGTTTTTACTCCTATACAATTGTAGTAATCTTATACACAACTACATAAACAGAGAAAAATACCCATATTACCACTCAAACATGGAGACAAGATACAACAAAAATGACTGAAAAGGGAACCTAAACTTAATTAATAAATGGACAAATAAAATTTGTATAATAAAGTAGACAGAGAAACAAAATGAAACATATAATAATAAATAAATAAACACTTAAACATGGAACGCACACATTAGCTATTATTTTTTTAAAAATCCTGATACAACTTTTTCTTTTTGTACATTTATATTTACCACAGTACATTTTGAATGCATGACTTATTTAATTTGGTGTTTTTATAGTTTGCTATTTCTACTTTTTTTTTTTTAACAAGTATTTAAAACCATTTAGAGGCTGCAGCTGCTTGGTGTCATGTTATGATACGTTTTATAACCTATTATGTTAATGAAAGCTTCATGTCATGCCTCTCTGTGCTCTTAATTAAACTCACCATACATCCAGTACAATAGATTTTTTTTAAAATATTTGCTCTGTGTACAGAGTTTTTTCTTTTAAGCTGCATGAAATATAAGCCAGACCTCCTCTGTAACTGGAGCATTATTGCTATTCATCGACTTCTTCCTACGACAACACTACCTGCACTGGAGCCTGTTGAACAAACATCTGTTTGTCATTAAAAGTTGTGCTAAATGTCTATTTTTATCATGACCGTGGATGGTGTCCGTTTGATGACATTTTTAAACAATGCTCATGTGCTGAAATGTTTTTGACCTCCTCTTTATCAGTATAATCTCACAAAGATGTGTGTGTGGATCTGGGCGGGTGTCTTTGTATTCACATGGTTCCTTCTGTTTCCTGGGGAAGGATAATGCTTGAGGTCAGAGGTCAGAGCAGAGGGAGTTTGTGAGGGGGGGGGTTTGTGGGTGTCTGGAAGGCATTTCCTGGCCTGACAGCTGAACGGTCAGCTACCGCCTCTTTTTCTCTCTCTCTCTCAGGATCTGGGGGCTGTTTATCTCCAGGATGTCAATAGTGTCATGTCATCCTACAGGGAAGGCAAGAGAAACATCCAGGAAGTCCATTACCAAACAATGTGTGGATCAATAAATGGGCATCCTTCGTGCACGTCTCTGACACTGCTGTCCCCTAGTGGTGCTGAGGACACAACGCCGCCGTGACGAACTACATTTCTTTGCATGATTGTGAGCTTCATGTTGTCTCTGTGTTTACAGGTGTGTACATACTGATAGCTGTCGGGGCTGTGATGATGCTCGTGGGCTTCCTCGGATGTTACGGTGCCATTCAGGAATCTCAGTGCCTTCTGGGAACAGTGAGTTTCTCGTTTATTCTCTCTAAATTCATTTGTTTTGAATAAGAAACTTTATGTTTCAATATTTTTCTCCATTTTCTTTCTTTAGTTCTTCTTCTTTTTGGTGATCCTCTTCGCTTGTGAGGTGGCTGCAGCAATCTGGGGCTTCATGAACAGGGACACAGTAAGACACACACACACACACACACACACACACACACACACAAGCCTGCATTTCTCTGCAGCACTGCATGTTTGTGCATTGATTTTCCACCTCTGCTCAAATGAAGCTGCTCTATTTGTTGTTGTGTCTCTAAACCAACTCCCCCCCCCCCCCCCCCGACTGTCCACAGATCTCCAAAGAACTGATCAACTTCTACGACTCTGCGTACATCAAGTCCGTGGACGTCTCAGGGTCTCCCAGTAAAGACTCTGCCATCAAGGTGCTGGATGTTTTCCACACCACGGTACGTCATGATGGAAAATCTCTAACGTGGTGCTAGCTTAAACCAGCTGTTTTGATGCATGTGTATAATTGTGTATTTTGTTGAGTGAGTGACCTCTCGTTTATTCATTTCAGCTCGACTGCTGTGGTAAAGGAGATGACACCCCTCTCTTCACGCAAGTCGCCGGCACTTTGTGTCCCAGACAAAATCTAGCGGAGCTTGGAAGATCTCTGGTATCACAAATTCATAATGAACACAATAAAACCTAACCTGCACAGTCCTAGATGTAGAATATGTTAGCATCTTTAGAAACATAAATCTCAAGTTTTATGATCTAGCATCTAACAAAATGCTAAACAAATACAGCTGGATGTCAAACTGAAATAAGATGATATACAAGACACAAGACTCTTGACTCACTTTAACATCTCTGGGTCATTGTGGACAGTGTTTTAAATTAACGAGCAGCACTGCTTTATGGCAATATCAGATTTTTACATGATTTTTGGCTTCATGTGATGATGTACCATTATATGTCGGACATTTACTTCACAGGATCAGCTAAAAACAGACATTCCTGTCTGATTATTTCATCCAATTTTCCAGAAACTCACTCAAAATTTACCCAGTTTGGATCAATGTAGTGCAAAACGGCTATAAATGTGGTTATTTAACCCAGTTCAAGGTTAACTTATTGTGAGAGTGTGTTTATGAGCTGGATTACTTACCTTGTCAGTTTCACTGAGGTCACTGAAGTTTAGTGGTCAGAAAGCCAACGCCTCTTTTATAAGATTTATTGGCATTCAGGAGTGCACAATGAAATACAGTTTTCTTCTTTGATGAGACACAAATTTTTATCTCAAACTGGTCACCAGTGATTTCATATTCATCCAAAACAAGTAATACGTCAGTAACATACAGTGACAGCACAGTGACACACCATGTTTAGTAACACTAATACTGACAACAACACATGAAGTCGTGTTGGTGCTGACTCATACGGCGATAAAGACTTTAATTCTTTTCAGCTCCTTGTTAGTATTAATGTCACTAATTGATAATATATTACATAATGAATCAATCAGAGTTCTGTAGTGAGAAACAGCTGATATTCTGTGCTTTGCATTCAGCGCCAGCAGACCCAGCTGTCGCTTACTTGTACTCCTTTACTATATGTATATAAATAAATATAAAAAATAGTCTCAGTTATCAACAGTGACGTGTTCAACGTCTTTTTTTCCGTCTCCTCTCAGAGCTGTCACGATAAACTGATCGAGCTGTTCTCCGAGAAGCTCTACCTGATTGGTCTGGCTGCTTTGGTGGTTGCCGTCATCATGGTGAGTGTCAGATTTTTTTTTTTTTTAAAAAAGAAGTAGCTTTCACACAACTGTGGTGTGAATAGGCTCACGGCCTGGCCAATACATCTCTCTAAAGCTCCCGCTCGTCTTATCAGCTGCGATAAGGAATGCAGGTGCTTGAATTGCAGACTTATTGAATTAACCTGTCCCTTTTCTCATTTAGATCTTCGAGATGATCTTCACCATGGTGCTCTGTTGTGGGATCCGTAACAGCCCTGGGGTATACTAGGAGCCGCATCAATCCACCAGCCTGTGATGGAGTTATTTTATTACGTGTTTCTATGCATCAGCTCCTCTTCTCTATGATTATAACAGGACAAGATGGATATCTCTCTTTTTATTTTAGACTAGAAAACACAGCTTGTTTTTAATATTGCTAATAACACTCTATATTTCTTAAACAATAATTTAGCTTCTACAAGTCGGATGCTCTTTATTTATCATACAACATTTACATATGAATATTTTATACATACAGTGTTGTGAAATATTTCTCTGAAGTCATTGAACTTAATGCTGTTTTTATGGATGTATAAATTGTGTATATACTTGTCATATGTTTAATAACATTTAGGAGAGTCCATGTATTCCCCGTTGATTGTTTGTGATGCATCTCGCTGCAGTGTTACAGTGTTATATTATAATTTAAGCAGCAGGGTTTCATAGGTCTTAAGTAATGTACTGTCTTACTCTAATGATTATCAGGACGACGAGTTAGCCTGTGTGTTTTTTAGTCGACTGTGTCTCTTCTTTGTGCCTGATGAACCACCTTCATGCTGTCTTTCCTTTATTAACTTGTGAAACACCCACCTTTAAGTAATGATAAAACAAATATGTCTTCTTACTAAGCCTGTATTAATATGCTAATAAATGATGTCCCCTTTCTTTTTTTTGGTGGAGCATACACTACACAGTGTTTCCCAAACTTTTATTTTACTTTAAGATTGAGATTATTTTAAAAAATATATTTTTTGGAGGCCTGAAAAGTACATATAACAAGAGATTGACACAAGAGTAAATATTGAAGGTACAACTTTAATATTTAGCTAAATAAAAAGCAACAGATAGAGCAAGTCGAGAAAATAAGAGCGTGTGAGAGTGAGTTTGAGCTACCTGTAGAGTCATTTTGTGACCTGTAATAGGGGTCCTGGCCTCCAGGTTGGGAGCCACTTCACCATACAGATGGTCAACAGAGCTAGATATACACATTTTTAGGATTTTCATGGTTTCATGCATTATTCCGAGTAATTTGTCATAATAATCAAAATCCCCAAATTAAATGGTATCTTCACTACGAGACTTGTCATGAAAGATCTGAAATTAAGAGACCAGACTTTGTCCTGGTTTTAGCGTCTTTGCAAAGGGGGTCAGTTCAACACAAAGCAAAAACATCAGGTCTGTGCAGACTGAACACAGTCTGCAGTTAAAGCAGATCATCTATACATGAGTTTTTACATGAACCTCCACAAACCAAGACAAGGAAGCAGGAATCACATCTTATGCATCGATGTCTATAGGCAGTGAATCAACAATGAGTAAGCAAAAACTCCAAACTAATATTAACTCCATTACAGACTGTTTTAAATGTAGGATAACAGAGTGAGGTGACTCTGGAAATGGACAAAGAGGCCCTCATCAATGTAGCACGCACCTCCCTTAGGACCAAGGTCCACAAAGAGCTGGCAGACCTGCTCACTGATTACAGCATCAGTAAATGCCGTGCTGGCCATAGCTAAACCCTCAGGGCCAGTGTTTGACTGTGACACACACACACACACACTGTATAAGATCTGTATTTCACAGGAAGCTACTGAGTCTAGTTTGTGCCCTCGGTCACCACAGGGGGGCAGTGTGATATCAACGCCTCCTTTTGCACAATCAGCAAAATCTTTCCCAGTGTAGCATAGGTGGATTCATTAAAAACTCAACCGACTTGTATTTCTAGCACTGTGGCAACAGACACACCCAGCGCACTCAGCGTTTACCCTGCCAACAAGTTCAGTTTCGCACCAGAGGACACAGCAACTGTGTCGTAATGTCACTTTCATGCTAGACTTATTAACATTAGATTATTATTATTAGATCATACTTATTTATTGCACAAGTTAGCTAGATGTACATAGTAAAGTAGTAACTGAGTAGACATTTAAACTAAGGTTTTCAGTCGAGTATTATCTGGTGATTAATGTACCCCTGTATGAGCCTCTGAAATGTGACTGTTACAATATTCTTTTATTAATTAATATATCTATATTTCTCTATATTCTATGTTATATATGGCTAGAAGAATAAGAACATCCAGTTTAGACATACTTTGTATACATTTGTTCTGTTTTTCAGCTTTGTACTGGAGTGTATAATGATATTTAGACAATAGTGCTTTGAGCTGAACATTGTGGCAACAGTTTCGGGGAAGCCCCTTTCCTGTTTCAACATGACAACATGTTAATTCCCTCATACACAAAGCCAGGTCCATATAGACGTAACACAAAGAACTTGGCTGGCCTGCACAGATTTCTAACCTCAGCATATTTGGGATGACGTGGTACGCTGACTGAGTGTCAGGTGTTATCACACAACTTCAGTGCCTGACCTAATCATCGTAGCTAAATGTAAACAAATCCCAACAGCCAGGTTCATCGTCTGCTGGAAAGGCTTGCCAGAAGAATGGAGGCTGTTATAACGGCATGTTAATTTGTAATAGGATGTTCATCAATCACATATGGGCTGTAAATCACTGATTCCAATGTTGAAGTTTGGAAAACAAATAAATCAGCTTGTCAAATCAGGATTCAGTTGGCTCCAAACTCGTATTAATTATCTGGACCTCTGCCCTGAGGAAACAACTTCGTATCCTCCTCTTTAACTAGCGTGTTGTGTTCTGTTTGGGGTCATGGAGGCTTCGGGCCCTCTTTAAAAGATACTTCAGAACAATTCCTAATTTTAATGAAACATTGCTTCATTTATAGCTGTAAAACACGGTGAAACACAGTGGATTTTTATACTGTGTGCTCTATATCTGTGACTACTACAGCACTTTTAATGGCTAAATCCAAATTTAAAAAAAGTTTATTTGGAGGTCAGCGAGCCCAAACACAAGTCACACACTGTGTATGATAACACACTGCACAGTTATTTGTCTGTGAATATCATTTGGGCAAACGTATTTGTTCAAACATGAATTATAGTTTTGGCTCACTTTCACTGCTCTCATAGTGTTGTGCTCAGCTTTAAGCAAAAAACAAGCACTATAAACCACCTGCTTAACACCAAACAGCAAACAGTTAGATCGCTTCAAGAGTTGGAGGAAACCAAAAACAGCTAAAATAGGAGTGAATATTACAATTCTGGATCTTCCCTAACCTGTTTTCCCAGATGGATTACTGAACACACCTACCAGGAACAGGTTCTCTAGGGAGAAGATTATACACTTATACTGTAGTTGAGTGCATACAAGAAGCAAAGCTGCTTATTGCCTGGAGAAAAAGTGATAAGTGAGTGTTAGAGTTCGAGTGTCAGTGTGGATCTGATGTGGCAGGAGGGTTTGGACAGGAGCATGACAGTTTCACTTCATCGCCATGTGTGAGCGTAATACCGAAGTTCGGGTTCGGTTCAGACACCTGAGAGTTTTTGATTCACCTGCAAAATGTCTGCGTCTGAAACTTTTGCAGGTGTTTGTATCTACTTGTATGTGGTTGAACAGTGTTGTGCTGCTTACTGTTAACTATTGGGCAATGTACTGTAGAAAATTATTCAGAAATTACCACAGAAGAACAGTTGCCTCAAAACAAGGTTGTCACTCTGTCTCTCTCATGTCATCACTCTCTTTGACGCACGCACACATACACACTTAAACTGACTCACTAACCTTTAGGCTAATTTCTGTCACCACCTAAGACATGGGCTGGGAATTCAGTAATACAGACACTCAGATGCTACTGATGTCAGTGAGTCATCTAAGAAATGTTGAAACAATCATAAAAAAAATCAGTATTGATGTTAAGTTACGCGTAAAAAAAAGTATATACAGTATTTTCTCATACAAATCATCACACAAAGAGTTTCCTCTCAATAGGTTAGGGTTAAATGCATTTTGTCTCTCCTCTCTTATCCTGAACATCACAGTCATACTGTCTACCTCCCCCCTCTGCACACACCCTGTGGTGTCATACTCTCATTTGACTCACCTCTTTGTTTTGCGTTGGTCCTGGATTTATTACAATTGAAAGGAGAAATCAAATTTTCAGGGCGGCGTCTGTGACTATATCTTCTTCTTACACTTTCTAATATTCCACCACATCAGGTAATCTGCACAGACGAGCAGGTGGACGACATCAGAGAGGAGAACAACTACAATCAACTCAAGCTTCAATGGTAATGGTGAGCAGACATTTATTTATTTTTTATTTCATTCATTTATTTTTTTAGTGCTGTTATTATTATATGCTATGCTATATACTATTATTATTATTATTATTACTACTATTATTATTGTTATGAAGGTTCTCAGTCGTCCTGGTCATCTTCCTTTAAAAAGCGTTACATTTGGGGCAACTGGGCTTTGTTGTAGATCCGTCAAGACGTTTCACCTCTCATCCAAGAGGCTTTAACTCGTCACCAAGTTCACAAAGACATTCGTCAGCATCACAGACTTACAGAGTGACATTAAACGCCTGCACGCGAAGCTGTGATTTACTGTTTCGACGTACTATGACAGTGAAGGTGAAGTCGGTGTGAACAGATTCGGAAGGAATGTGGCGAAGTATTTGCACAAGTGAAAGGTGATTTCTAAGGTAATGAAGAGTGGAAGGAAAACAAACGGTCAAGCTCGATAGATCTACTGAATCCGGTTCAGTGTAAACTTATTGACTTTATCTGCTTTGGGTAAATGAAATCCTCTCCTATTCTCGAGGGAAATTACTGGCTGATTGAATAACCTTTAGAGAGGCTCATCTGTTTTTCTGCCGAAATGCATGAAAGTGGTCAGGAATATATGGGCTGAAATATGTGCCACCAGAAACTGAATTTGAATCGTTTATATTTGAATTTGAATTGCTTAACTTGAGTAATTGAATTAAAAAACTGAATTTAAATCACATCATTTGAATTTAATTTAATTTGAATTCAGTTTAAATTTTCTGTGACAAACATCTGGGTAGTTGAGGTAGAGCAATCGAGCGCAGATACACAGGACGCCTCTTCGGCCAGTCAGCACCTACGTGTGTGTGTGTGTGCGTGAGTGTGTGTGCCACGGCAGTTGCAAACTCAGTTCGAAACTAATAAATTTAGTTTGAAATGACAAGTTTTTCAGTTTTTCAGTATTCACATATTTCAGCCCATAGGAATACAATGGCAAGCATTGATGATTATTTATATTCATAGCTGTATCCAGTGTGATAGATGTCAATCTGCCCCAACAGTGGTTCTTTATAACTTAATCGCATTTATCAAGACAGGTAGATACCACAGACAACAAGCATGTCCTACTCCCACGCTTCATGTCGCCTTCATACTGGCTACAGTGAGTCATAGCTCTTAGTTACGATAAAACAAACATGATCAAACATAGGCGTGACTCCAACATAATAATAGAGCGAGACTGTGACACACCTTGTATGAGTTCTCCATTCACAGTGTACTCATCGTCTAAGATATTTTCATTTGCAAAGCTCAGACGACTTCTGAAGTTTATACATGTATTAATGTGATAATTAGAGATTAAATATAAAACATGTCAGGTTCTGATTCAACATCACTTACCACCAACAAGAGCACTGCATTGCCACCTCTGTGGCACAAAACGTACCGTAAGATGGAGGCTGAAAATAATCATCAGCTCGGTGCGGTGTGTAAAGATTACACCTGTTTCCACTTACACTTACGTGTATGGTTCCTGTTAAATAAACAAATAGATCACCTTTTATCTTTTGATGATCTTTTACTTGAGCAATAACAGCAATACCACAGTGTATACTAATACTCTGTTAAAAGTAAAAGTCCTGTATTCAAAGTTAAATAAAAGTGCAGAAGCATTTGCACTAAAATATACTTAAAGTACAAAAAGTGAAAGTACTCATTTACAGAATGACTCATTCTGGAACAATAGAATAATAATATTATATCACTGGATTATAATTAACATAATTAAACACAAATGTTGCAGTTGGTAAAGGTGGAGTTAATGTCTGCTACTTTATATGCTGCCTGGCTAATTTATTAGTCGATTCATGTTTTGTATTAGTTATTATTTATCTGATCATCTAAATCTAATTCATCTGAAACGCATGTCTAATAAGTGGAGTAAAAAATAGTCGAATAACATAAAAAGACACAAGTGAAGTACGAGTACTTCAAAGAACAAAGTACTTAGTTACACTCCACCAATATAAATAACAGTGTTGTCATGCTGGATGACCAGCGGCATCTGAGTGTTAATGAACTTCAGACAGTTTTACCATGTCACAAGGTGGATGTTTGCTTGTATTTTAACATTGAAACAACACAACTGTGATGTATTTAACATTAAATCAATATTTAAAGAATATTTGAACATTCTTAAAAGCCTGCAGGGTCAAGGGACACACATTAAATGGTCTTTTTTTACTCAAGAAAAACAAACACACAACACAGGAAAAGCAGTAAAACAAATCCATGTGCCTGAAGACAAGTTCACACCTTTTACTTTTAAGTAAATACTGCAAAATAAGAATAATCTATTACAAGTTAAAGATGTACTCACTGCAAAACTTTGGCCTTATTAGTCTCATATTACTGAATTATCATCACTGTGTGTAACATTTGACTGTTGTAGTTGATCCAGATGGAGTCAGTTTAACAGTTTTATTCTGTTAGGTAGTTTAATCTATAACAGTGCATCATATTTTAGAAGTGCTTTGTGTGTTTTGTGTGTGAAACCTGGATCTTCAAAGTAGCTGCAACTAAAGATTTTAAATAAATGCAAGTTATATATTCTCCTTAAAAGTGCAAATACTGAAATGCAAACTGTACTCTCAAAACTGTACTTGAGATACAGCTGAGTAAATTTACTTACAGCAGAGGTGTTAATCCTCTGTCTTCAGGGCGTGTGATGAAATTAAAAAACAGGCTCTGCAAAAATACAAAACATGATTTTTAGACGTAATACTTAGTGAGAATTTTTTTTTTTTTTAACCGTTATATCATCGTAATCTCTTCAACCAACCTTCTTGGTAAACCGAAGCTCAGTGTGATTGTTATCTAGAAGGAAAAATAGCTCACCTGTGAGTAAGTACAAGGGCAGGTAGAGACAAGTGGAAGAGTTTGTCAGACTGTGGAGACGGTAAGGAAATGGATATGGTCTTATGAGAGCTACCGGACCAGATACAGAAAACATGGACACTGTCCAGAGGCAGGCTGTAACGCACAGTTGATGATGAAACTGCCGTAGAGCCTCCAAGCAGGAGAGGAAGAGGAAGGGCACCTGTGACTCAGGTAGTCTGATCTCAACTGGCTGAGGCTCCACCTCCTCCTGGTGTGCAGCTCAGTGCGAGTCTCTGCGCTCCCTCCACAGTTTCGGCTGCGCAAACAGCCTATTCGCACCATTGTTTTAGTTCAGACGACGTCGTTGCGCTTCGTTTTTTTTAACTTATTGTTATTATTATTAACTTATCACCATGAGTACTCTAGCTTCAGAGACCGTGTTTTTGTCCGCTTTACAGCCCAAAACTTCTGTCACCACTTATGGGCTCCCGTCTGATCTCCAGCTCGGGAACGGGAGCTCCGTGTCTGATGAGGTGGCCAGAGCGCGGCGAGTCCAGCAACAGGTCCAGATGAGACTGGCGGAGAAGTCCACACTTCCGCGTCAGAATGGTTCAACCTCACACTACGCGATGTCAGGTAAACACAAACAAGTATCTTAACTGTGTTTCATGAAGATCTACACCTCGTTTTTGTTCTGCGTCATGGCAGTATTCCCGTGTGAAAAACACACAATGAGTTTAAGAATGATTTGGGCTGAAGGTAAAGGTAGGTCAGAAGTAAAACCACCAGTCCCCACACAGGTACAGGTACATCTACGGATGCCATTGTCTGTGTGTAGTGCTGGATTTATGGCCTAATGGCTGGCCCTCTATTTATGTTAATAGAAGCACTTATCTGACCAGTCAGACCAGGAGCCTTGTTGTCTTTGGATCCACTCCAAACACCTGTGGGATACAAAGAAAAAAAGACAATCGATATTTAATGGTCTTTACATTTTTATGATGTAATATTAAACATCAAATACTGAACATCCCATATTGTAAGACTCTTTATATTTCCAAAACTCCTCTAAGGTTTGACTTCCCTTTTTGAATCAGACAACACAAACATATTCATAGATAATAAAGATGGACATTACTGAGGAGTATTTTTTAATTATTTTATTAACTTACTGAACTCAAAAGTTTCTACAGCCTCTAGTGACGCCTTCAGACATCTTGGTTTGTTAGATTTGTCAGTTTAAAACACAAAGATATTCAGTTTGCTATCATACATATATGCATTTATGTTTTTTGTGCCATTTTTTGCATTGATTAATACAATTTAAAAAAAAAAGAGTTTCCTGTCAGTTGACTTATTGGCTGTTTGACTAATCATTTCAGCTCGAGAGGTTACTTCTCTTCTCTTTTATTTATTGCACTGGAAAAGTTTCCCCACAGTGACTCAGATCAGACCAGTGGAGTAGCTTTTACTTTCAAGTGCATGAATCAATATGCACGGTGTACGAAGTGTTTTTGTGAACGCTTGTCCCTGCTGCATTCCTGTAGACTTGCTCGTCAGCTCATCAGATGAGTCGTCCATTCAGCTGCTCTGCAGGTTTACTGCACCAGTGAGTCTCATGCAGCTGGGATCTCACAGCGTTATAATCTGCCTACCTGTACATGAAAAAGGGTTAATGTGTAACAGGCCCAAACAAATGGTGCTTTCATGAACTTCTCTGATAGCAGACTAAGGTGAAAGCCTCCCTCTATGGTATTGGGTTTCAGGTCTTACTCAGCTTTAAGAGACGAAGGTTCAAGAGATACCTGTGAGATGACGGTGTCGTGAGAACCAACTGTTGTCTGTTTAATGATGTTGCATTGTCAGACGGTGTCTGTTTGGGCGGCGCTGGCACACAGACAAATTCAAGGTGGGGTTGTTATGTAAGCAGTGACGAGACTTCCACAGGAGAAATGAAAAGTTTCCAGGAAAGATGGGAATTAGCTTATCAGACTGTCAATGCAGGTTTGATAAGTTGAATTAGTGTCAAATTTAAAGCTACGCGTGGACACAATCGGTCTTGTTTTTGCACTCCTGCTGCTTGGCTCATGAAGATAATCACATACCTCAAAACTTCCAAAAACTACAGGGAGCAGCTCAAAGTCAGGTCTTTGACCCTTAAAAGAGAAATGTGTTTTTCACCCTTCTGGTTTCAGCAAAGACGATAGCTGCTGGAATGTTGAGACACACAACACGTCTGCTGAACTTGTCAGTCGGTTTTTGGCTCCATTAGTGTTTAAAAAAAACACCCACTGCTTAAACATGGCCACGCTGTATGAAAAAATAGGCTGGGCGAGATGTTTCACATTGTTATCTCGGCCTGTCCTTTGCCCCGAGCTTTGCTGGGAGGAAAAAATATTCAAACACGTGCTGTAACGCATTGTTGTTTTCTTTCAAATTTGAAGCTCCTATTGTGGTTTTCACATGAAGCTTGAAATGTCTGTCATCATATTTTATCACATCATTACCTGGGGGAAAAAAAAAAAAAGTAAAAATCCACAAACAAAATCCTTAATTTTGTTTTTAATTTGAATAAAGTGACTCATTGTTTTAGACTTCCCGTTAATACAGGTGTGCGCCTCCTTTTATGTGTTGCAAGCATGACAATTCTTGTCAGTTCTTATCAGTCCTACAAAGCCACCACTGGAGTCTAATTCTGCAAATAGTATAATGATAATCTTTATCTCCCGGAAATATCAAGTTCAAGCAATAAATAGGCATGAAAAAAAAGCAAACAAGATGTTGGTTTAGTATTTAAATGTCAATGTTATGAATGAAGTGGCAGTCTTATGCTGTAAAATCATAAACTGTTGTCACGAGAATTCATTACGGCACGACAGGCAATGCTGCAGATTCAGCGGCTTGTAGCTTTTAGAGAAGTTTATCATGAGCGCACACAAAGGAGTGTTCACACGAGGAAAACATGCAGATGTTCCTGCACAGGAACGCCTGCTCCTCTGTATCTGAGCACTCAGTGTTCACGGTGGGACAAGTCTCAACAGAAAGTGAGCGTCTTGGCTTTGTCGCTGTGGTTAATTTTTCAAAAGAAAAAAAGGTTTCCTCGCCGAAGGAGTTTTCAAGGCGTGTTTCATGTGTGTTGTTAAGGTGTGTTGGGGCGTTGCCTGTGTTGGGCTGGGGCCAGGCCAAAGGACGCAACATGTCATCCTCTATGCCAACTGGGTTAGGGTGGGTGGGTGTGTGTGTGTGTGTGTGTGTGAAAGCCGCTCACATGGGAAGTGTGTAAAACCTACAACTGTTCAGGCTCAACATACGGATCACATAAGCATTGGTATGATCACACACATAAACATTACTTTGGTTTTTGATGTTTCCTCAAATTATTTCTTTTGGCACTGAGTCTGACATAATGAAGTGTTTGGTTTCCCCCCACAAAGATTCAAGAGCAAAACATCCACACACTCTCTGTGCAGAGGGAGCCGAGAATGACCGTGTTTGTGTAAAGCGAGGAGTAACCAGAGACATCAGAGCTCGTCACAGGTCACGTCCTGCTCTTACACACTGTGTGCGCAATTGAGTCTTCAGTCTTTAGGTGGAACAGGACACCTGCTATTCATGCCGCGCTGTTGTAAGTCAAAGAGGCGTGGCACCTCTTCAGGACCGCCATGCTGTGATTAAATCTACCTTCACTGCGTCATTTCTGAACTTCTCACGATTAAACTCTAGGTCCGTGCACTCTTGACCTCCTGTTAGTCAGTGCAGGAAAAGTGCAGTCATCAGCTCACTTGGGAAGTCCTCTCTTGCAAGTGAAAATATATAAATAGTGAAAATGAAAGATGAGTGGTGTGTGTTCTACGGAGCACACAGATATGTGAGCAACACACCACATTTAGCAATGACAGCAGCTCTTTTTTTGCATTCGGGTCGTCTTTGTGTTGTCACTGCCTCGAAGCCTTTTCCGCACGCACATTGTATTTGACAGTGTTTTCACTGCTGTCAGATGAATGCATTAACTCCGTTGTGAGTTTTCTTAGTCCTAAAAGGTCACCAAGTGTTGACTGGTTATGTTACGCTTTCGGTTTAATGAAATTCCAAGAAGTGAGAAATGACTGACATAGACTTAAAAGTGCTTGAGTAAGCCACAGATCACTCCTTTCTGTTTTTCACACTGTAAGTTTAACATGTAAGAAAGGTGGTTTTGAAAATAATTAAAGGATCGGGTTCACAAGTATTCGAATCTTAAAATAGTCAGGCGTCCATATGTATGTACACAGAAAGAGTTCTGGTTTGCTGTAATCATTCCTCCCTAATGTGTTTCCACATTCTGTGGATTCATCTGTCAATGTGAGGAGTTAATAAGAGGCTTCAGCAGTCTGAGTTAATCAAATTAAGTCTTTTTAGTACAAAATTACCTCTTTGTGGTACTGTCAGTCTCTACACCACAGCCTAACAACGAAACACTGTCTGTGGAGACAGTGAAGTTATTCTGTGCTAAAAGGACTGTAGCTTTGGAGGATACCCTGTAAATTAGATCAGCTGAACCCTCATATTCTCTTCAGAGGACTGTGAATTTTGTCCCCCATTGCTAACACGTCTAACATGTCAGAAAGGAATATTTTAATGGCCACTGAAGACGAATGGAACAACTACAACAAGCGTAAACTGTTTTAACGTACATACGGACCTGTAAATATTGTTTTAAGACAGACCTGAAAAAACATGTCCTGTGTTGGGTCAGGTTTCAGTCACTGTTGGTGACAACAGTGATATTATATGTAATATTTATTCTGTTTTTCTGCTTCCTTCCAGACTACGGTGGTTCTTCAGCAATGAAATATCAGACCTTTAGCCCAGGTTACAGCTCTAAATCATCCTACATGTACTCAGGCTCCAAAACAATGGTGAGTACAAGAGCAGTGTCTCACTGTTTCAGCATGCAGTCACACATACCGTGGAAATATTCAGCTGATCGTGTAATGTGTCATTTAACTGGACGGTCTAAAAAAAACCAAAAAAAAAAAAAACCCAAGCCCTATTACTGACCGACTGCTGTCACACCGGACACAGCAGGTGTGGTATTTCTCAGTAGGCTGTAATGAGATCAGCTCGGGGTTTTCAAGTCCACCCTCTAGATTCCTCCATTTTAGTGTTTTAACAGGAAGACACTGGGTTTGTGCCACAGATGTTTGAGCCTGAGAGCTTTTTCATGATGAGATTTTCATGAGAAATGGAAATTAATCTGACAAAAATACTAAGGGTGTGATCTTTTGTTTCCTGAATGACATTCACATCCCTGTGATCAAACTGAGAAGTCGCTTTCGTCACCATGTTGTGAAACATATTCACCCACACATACAGATCACTAGAACATAATGAGCAACTCCTCAAACACATTTGATTGTAACAGTCCTCTGTTCATCCTCAGGGTCCACGTATATCCGGTCAGAGGTCAGGCTTCAGCTGTCAGTCTGCTGGCCCAGACCTTGCCCAGTTCCACAAGATGAGTGTTAGTGGTGGAGGTGGTGGTGGCTTTTATCGAGAAGACATGCGCATGGGTGGCTACCAAGGGACCATGAGACAGCAGAGCCAGATGGACCCAGAGACCTTCTCCATGCATGCAATGCGGCAGCAAATGCCGCAGGTGTATCCCTGGATGGATAACAGTGATGCTGTCAGCATGGTCTCCGACAGGGACGCCACCTTCGGCCGCCAGTACAGTCAGAGCACAGTCAATGGCTACACCACCCAGATGAGGCAAGGAGGAGGCAGCATGACCTATTCAGCACCCATGCGCCGATCCCTTAGTGGCACTCTTTCCCGTGGTGCAGGGATGGGAGGAGGAGAAGTGGAAACGAGCCAGCAGCATTCCTTCAAAGGTCCTGCCCACCGCACCATCAGCAGGATTACAAACCGAAACCGGATGAGCATGGGCTCCATGTCTGGGACCATGCAGCAGGTGTCCTCAGGTGGGAGCGTGTATGGTGGCGGGATGGACAGAGTGGACGGCTTCATCTCAGGTGGAGTATGTTCTGGTTCCCAGGCGAACCTGATGCGCTCTGGCACCCTGTCCCGTGCCATGTCGGTCAAAAGCATGCAGAGCGTGGGCAAAGGCGCGGATATCTACAATCAGATGGAGTGCACCATGGGCAACCTCGATGGGTGAGAAGCGTAACCACAACACAAATGTTTTCATTTGAAACACTGGGTATATTGCATGTCTCTTACTGACGGGAATGAAGAATACATATACAAATACTGGTATACAAACAGCATCATCAGCCTCATCAACCTGAGTACATCTTAATATTGACTGACATGAGATGAGCAAAAGTCTGAAGATCTATAATTTTCCTTTTGTCAGTAAATCCCATCAAAAGTCCAACAACCAACAATAAACTGATCCTTCTAGCAAGTATTGGCTGTGTAAGCAAAGCCCGACCTTCAGTAGCTTAATCCTCTGCGCCTCCAGAGTCTCCACTGTCCGAAAGCAACACTTTATCCCAATGAATACACTGTAGTTTACTCTGAGTCAATCACACATACACAGTCAAATTCAGCTTAAAATACTCCTCAAAAAATGCTCTTTTTACTCCGGTTTGAGTAATGTTTGCTCAAAACTACAGTTAAGGAAATGATTTAGCCTTTTTTCAAACTTGATATCATCAGTTTGAACAAAAGCATTTAAAGCTAAGAACCACAGACACTGTACAAAAGTCAGTATTAAGAGACAGATTATTGGATAGGGGATTTGTTGACAATAAGAAAAAATACAGTAATTGCAACCTTATCCTTTAATTACTCCAGTGACAGAGAGAGTCATCCTGGTGACTCAGTTATAGTATTTCAGTGACATTCAAGTGAATATGATGCACCAGTATGATGGTGTCACAACTTTCCTATGACAGGAGGTTTTCGTAAGGGACTGTGTGATGTGAATAGTCTATTTCGTAAGAGCTGTGGATAGGGAGGAGGCTCCATAGCGGCAGGACTGGTTTTGGGTGTGGCAGCTCAGTTTCAGGCCTCGCATTTCACACATCCCGCAGCGTGTGGTTAGCTGAGCAGATTTGCAGACCACTGTGTAATTTGGAAGTAATTCAACGAGCTGCATTTCACTGTCAGGAAACAAATCATCTATGAATAATTACTGTGGCCACACTGTTGCTTTTCATTCAGAGATCCAGCAGACGTATTTTGTGCTACCATACATAACAATAGGGTAATTACATAATTAAATGTTTAAGATTGTCTGACTGAATTTGCTTATTTGCTCCTTCGGCAGGCTCTCTTCCTTGGACATGGCCACGGCAATACAATACCTGAGGGAGCTTGACCCTGAAATGCAGGTCCAGGGCGCCGCCTACATTCAACATGAATGTTACAATGACAGCGACGCCAAAGATGAGGTACTTAAAAAGATTAAATCTGTGGTTGGAATTCCTCTGGTTATTTCCTCCCCCAATCCCTCATTGAGAAACTCGGTCATGAAATGTCTTTCAAGTGAAGCCATCTATTGATGGATGCCTCTCCATGTTTGTTGACATGCAGTAATGTTGCTACAGTTTTGCTTCTGTTCTGGTGTGGCGCTCCAGTTGCTCCACATGTTGCTCAACTTTTGACAACGCTGTAAATGTATCTGGACTCTGTCCTGTATAGATAGGTGTTGAATGTCAGGTGTACAGCAGAGATTAAAACTCTTATCTTATGTGACACATTGCTCTTGCAGCTCTGCTCTGAGGATAGAGTGCGAGTGATAGCAACTCTTGTCAAGAAAGCGAATTAATGTTTCAATATTTGCCAAAATGTTGATCTATGTCAGAATTTAGCACCTCCTAGTGATGATATGTAAAATGCATGCATATCTGTGCATTATGGATCCAACCAAGGGACACACTGCACCAAAGTTTCAATGAACAAAAACTTAAAAATAGATGTTTTAGTTTTGGTCCATTACAGGACTGTTTATATGAAGTTACAGACAAATCTTAAATCATCTAATGATTCCAGAAAAGTTCCAGAAGAGTTTCTTTTAACATGCACACATCCTGAGAAGAACTTTTTTCCCTGCCACCCCGTCTCTAGGTGCGTCGCTTGAAGGGCATTAGTGAGCTGGTGAGACTGTTCAACTCTGAACACCAGGAAGTACAACGTTTTGCCACCGGTGCCACACGCAACCTCATCTATGAGAACATGGAAAACAAGACGACTCTGATCGAGGAGGGCGGCATCCCAGAGCTGGTCAAGGCACTGACAGAGCCCGATGATGACCTTCGCAAAAACATCACCGGTAGGAAATTCCCAGTCATAAAAGTAAAAAAAATAACATGATACAACAAGCAGAGCTGATGTCTCCTGCTTGTTTTGCCTCAAGTAAAAATGATTGCAAATTAGTTAGTCACAATATTTGATTGAAACATGATCTTGGCAGTGAGTGGTGTCAGAAATCATCGTAGGTCCAGTTGAGGAGTTTGCTGTGGTGGTGTGTTTATTCAGAAAGCATGTGCCAGCATACTGGTGGGAACTGACGGTCACAGAGGGTATCTGATCCAGTGAGTTGCCCAGGAGCAAATGAAGAGGAACACTTTTATACAGAAAACAGCCATATGTAAATATGGATGGAGCAAAAGATAGGAGGGTAAGGGAAAAGGATTGACAACAAAGGGTAGAGGAAGAGGAGGGGATAGGTCACAAAAGGTAGACATTTACATGAGGTCTGGAAGTTGAGCAGACAGACAAACGTAAGAATACACATTTGGTATGTGAGGAAGGTTCACTGAGCTAAACAATGGTGTTGGGGTGATTCCCAGACATTGTTTGGTTACTCAATTAGCAAGTCTACACTGCCCCTCTACCATGTATTACTTCCTGACTGCGGGACCAGCTCAGTAGGGGTTATGCAATAGCCTAGACGGATACTACTCAAGCTCAAGTTTTCTATGTATCAGTATGTATTTTCTTCATCAATCCACTTTTTTTTTTTTTTTTTTTGAACACTGAATCAAGACAAAATTTAAATGAACAAACTAATACAACAATGGAAAAATGTAAAACTTTAAACAACAAACAAGAACAACAAACAAGAGAAAAATTAATTACGATAAAATTCAAAATTTTTCTTCCACTTGTGAACGGGTTGATGTAGTGGTGTTAATAACTCAAGTGGTTGATTCAGTGATAGTGGTTTAGTATCTTGAGACAACAATCAAAATACTTATAATGAGGATGTGAACCAAGCAGGACACTTATGAGAAACTAAATAACTGATGTCTCTAACTTTTCCTTTAAGTCAAACAGCTAATGGTTACCAGATTGTCTTGGCCAGTATTATTAGATTGTTGACGATAGCATTCAGTTTTAATGGCAGTACAATTTTCTCCTTGAGAGGCTAGGAGATCTAATGTGGCATGGTTTGCAAAGCCATCATTGTTACTTTTCTTCATGTTGTCTTTTAGAAAAACTTAAAACTAGACTAAAAATTAAATTGACTTAAACTTCTTAGAAAGAGTTTCTTATGTGATCTGGGGTCACTATAACTCATAAGTATAAACAGGTACCAAAAAATTATATCCATAGTGTTTTGTGTGTGATTTGTGTGTGCTCTAAAGGGCGGCATGCATACGCGCAGGTGTGTCTCAAGTGACAACTCCTATGGCTGCAAAGTGAAGTTTCAGTGGTTAGATGTTATTTGAATTTTTCTACAGAACATGTCAACTCCTATATTCAGATGTTCAACTTTACGGCAAACAAATTCACAAAGAGTTACTTTGGTCACTGTAGCAAATTTTCTGTTTAACTGTACTGAGGGTGTATTTTTATAGAACTTAATTTTGTTATATTAAGGCTTAATGCTTAACATAATCAACAGCATGATTGATTTGGTGTTGGTACGAATGGCTTATTTGAGCACTCAGGTATTGTTCTGGTCCACTTCAGATTCACAATTCTTGTCTTAGCCCATGTTTAGAGTGGTCAGAGGTGTAGAGGCAAAACTGTCGGGCATGGTGAGGGTCAGAGCACCACAATGACCTTCACAATGTCTCTCCAGAAACCTGTGGGGATCACGCAGATGTGACATCCATTCATAATACAGTCCATGGTATAGCAGTTTCTCTTGTATAGTATATAGTTTATGTGAGGATTGGGTATAGTTAAATACTCATTTGGATCACATATTCTGTAGACTATCATTTGGAAATGTCCATATGCTTTTGTGCCCAACCCAGTATACCCATTTGGGTACTGGGTATACATTCATCTTCTCAATTAAATTTGATGAAATGACCAGAGTCATACTGAATGTCTCCTTGGATGGAAGGTCTGTTTTACCTTCCATGCCATTTTAATGTCTTTGGGACCATTCGAATGGTAACAGGGTTAGGGAGTGTTGCAAATGCGTTAGTTGCATGTAGTTGTTTGTAGGGTGGTTGTCCCATGTGCAAAAGAGAGAGGGAACAAGTATAATGTCCATGCAAGTGGCGTTGAAGACAAAGTTTCACAGGCTGCGGGCAAGGCCATCAATAAGAGTCTATTTCCTGTGCTGTGGGAGAACCAAATACATGACAGTTCTTAGGGTTTGGGCTATCATTTTTTCAGTTGAGGTGAAATAGGGTTGTGGCTCATCATCTTCAGGTGTCTGGAGGTTGCGGTGTCTGGAGGATGTTTCTTACGTAATAATCCGCCAGTTGCTTGCCTCTGGTGTGGCTGTCCAACGCCTTCTTCTGCCCCAGGGCCCGCGTTGTCTTTCTGCTCCTCTGATGACTGTGGTTGTCTGACATCTTCTTCTGGGTCTTTGAGCCTGCGTTGTCAGGATGAAGACGGAAGACCCAAAGTGTGATGAGGGGTCTTGTTGACCTCTGGTGGAGGAGACGTTTTCTTCCATGGATGTGTGGATCCAGGTGGAGTGGTCTTCAGCGTTGACTGCCATGTTGTTGGTCAGCAGGAGATGTTGGTGTTTTGTACCAACGTGGCTTTACAGGTGTTCTTCCTTGGAACTCTCTGTTGACTCATACTCAGTCCCTTGATGGATGTTGGGCAGTTTGTCACTAGGAGAACACTGGACAATTTTTACTTAATTGTGGAAACAGCTGAACAGCAGAGGTTAGAGCAGAAGAAAGTACATTGTAGCTTCAACCGTTGCATGGAGATCCATATTTTCATGCATAACACTGGAATTGCTTGATATAGTCAGCTGAGTGTGGGTGCTGAACTCATTGACATTGGAGTACACATGTAACAGCATCATCTATTTGCACTTCAGTCTGAAAGGATGCTCTGTGAATGTTAAATCTGGGAACAAATGTCTTCTGTGCAGGCATTTCTCTTGTGGAAACAGTGTCGTTTTTTTCTTGCAGTTCCTGGTTCTGAAGCCGCTTGACCTAAACATATATAGATACAAGATTTTTCATATCAGTCACATTTTTCATGCAGATAATATCCATTTGCATTGTTTCCAAAGGTTCTCGTGGGGAAGGGTATGTCAACAATGTTGTCTGTACGGTTGTACGCGGGTTATGTGGACAAATTGTGTATTTTTCGTACTACTTTGTACATAAGTTGAAATTGTGTATTGGTAAAGTTGGAAATTCTGGAGCACCAGTCTACCAGTCTTTCAACATTATCAGCATATCCTCTTTAGCCACATGTGACAAGCCGCGTTATACGTGAGCTAACCATTTGGTACAGATGGGAAGTTACACGCGTCGCCATCGTGTGACCTACAGGTTATTATACATATTTAACAATCAAGAGAAAACCAAGACCATTGTTCTTTGATATCGGTAGCCTCCTGTAAAAGGCCACGTCATTAGGAGAAGCAAAGTCGTTAGCGTGGTATAGAGGTGAACTCTGTGATGAAAAAGACAATTTGGCATTTCCTTGCTGCATGGTCAACCAGGCATTGCCTTGCGATGTGGTCACGATTTCCAGCTTGCACCGACTTTAACAGCAGCAATAATAGAAAGATGGTGGTTGGTACAAAACTCTAACAGTTCACCAAATCTAACAGTGTTTTGTTATTCATAATGGATGTCCCTGAGGATGTATATTAATCCTCAGTTTGCCATATTGTTAAGTTAACAATCAATGCAAACACTGGAAATACATAGATACATATGTGCATATATGGAATCTGTTACAACAGAAACAGTTTTACCTTTGCTGCTGATCGGTTCTCATTGGTGCATATGACTCAGCTACTTAGGCAGAACTTGAGGATGGCAGGGCGATGCTTTTACTAATTGAAAAATGTTTACAAATTGCATACCCTGCATATGGCACTCCATTTTCTCTCTGAGTAGAGCCACTGTTTAGAAACCAAAATCAGAGCTGTGAAAGAAATATTCTGTAGTGTCAGGGTATGCTCTAGGAGGAACATATATAACATGAGGTTGTGGAATCGCCTATCTGTAGGTACCATGTGAAAGGTGTTATGATAATCTTGTGTGTGTATGTTAAGAACTGTTAGAACATATTTTCCTGTCTTGTTCCCTTGTTAAATCTCTATAAAAGTCTTCTTTCTACAGGGTCTAATCTATAGGAAAAATATGCATAGTTCTAAAAAAGAAGAGTTGAAGAGTTATGGTTCTGGGTGAGAACAGATGGAGAAACCACATTTCTCATGTATCATGTCCAAAAGGTATGCAAGATTGGTCAGAGTCTAGTCTATAGACTAAGAGAACAGAAAAGAATGCATTGCAGAGATTACAGCTGACACCACTGATGTGTTAATCTAGGTTGTCTAGAAATGCAAGATCTGGTGTATAATAGATAGTACACTAATTAGATGACAAGCAAGTAGGCATAGAAATACCTTTAACCTGTCAATTAAACTAAAAACAAACTCTGTTTGCTTTTCCAATTTAATAGGAGGAGCCAAGATCAAATTTGTTGGCATTTTAGCTGGAGGTGCCATAGACAGGGTAGGCTTTGACTGGGTTGCTGCAAATTCAAAAATTTAGAAATTTTCCAAATTTTTGGCTCACCAACTGAAGAATTCCCAGTTCTTTTGTTTGTAAAGGTGTCTTTGGTTCAAGGTGTGGAATGACTCTCTAGTCCCACAGCTAGGTTTGAACTTCTTTATCCTGAGTGTTCCTCTGCCATTTATCCTCCTTGCTCTGCCTGTGTAGTGAGACACTTAAAAAACCATTACATTTTGACCCACAAACAATACTCAACAATACAACAATACTCTTTTTGTAACCTCAGATTGTCGTTTTATCGAAATAACCCTAAGATTAAAAATATATAGAAGTATTTATTCCTTTTCACAGTAGTAACAGACAGACACAAATGAAATGACAAATATAACAAAAATTACAAAACAGTTATACAAATTAAATCTTTTGATTTAATTGTTTTGTTGCTTCCGGAAGACTTTCTTTTAAAAGGTTTTTTAATGTTTTGTTCTAGTTATTGCACAGTTTTAACTCTGCGTTGTGTTATTTTTTTTTTTTTTTTTAATTATTATTGTGGCATTAACTACTTATTTTGATCTGTGTTTAATCTTTTTGAGATTCTGCACACGCGCTGCTTTCATCTCCAAAGTCTGAGAGGATTTAAGAGCTTGTTTGACCTGGATGAGAACTTAATCTCTCTTCAGATTTTTAAATCTGGTCCGGTCAAATGACCCGTTTTGGGGAAATTTGAGAAGACCGTTATTTCAATGATGTGACAAACAAATTTAACAAAAACAAACACTTGGTACCACAATTTCATGTATGTACTTCATACTCCATCGTAAATCCAATCTCAGACCTTCTACTGTAGCCATTGTCTCCCATTGTCCTTTCAATGATCCTCTCCACACGCTTTCATAGACACTTACCATACCCTCAAAACACTTGCCAAACCTTTCAATCAACATTCTACCTAGAAGACATAAGTCATTCCTATTCGCGTATGAGAGTAAATCAGATCCCTACAGAAATGAAATATATCCCAAGTATTGGGAGAGCAAGTCATCCCTGGGAGAGCGAATCTGATCCCTACTTCTTCCCACCAGCTGCTTTTCCATCAGGCCCCAGGCCTCTAGTGCCTCACTATCTTCAGTGTTCTCTTGGCACTCTCTGGACGTCTCTTCTAGTGTTCCCAACACTACCTGGGTGATCATATGTTCTAAATCACTGATTTTTAGTCACAAATCGCACGTCGACTTCAAAGAAAATAGAATCACAGAGCTCATATATACCTGGTCTTTCACAAGATTCAACTATCTGTCTTTTTCTATTTTTCTGTAGTTCTAGCCAAGACCTTAATGTTACACCATTAGAAGAGGCGAGTCAGATTCAAGGCCAGGAAAAGGCAAACAATTTCAATCAAGACAGATTCTAGATTTGGAAAATGCAACCATTCCTAAACATACCAACCAGGGCAGAACTAATTCACAACCACACAGCAAACTTCTACGTGAAATTGATGGCGCTAACTTTGGGACTCCAGCTTCACAGACCTCCCAACAACACAACAGCAACAGGAATTGCTTTCAAAAGGGCCCTCATCACTTAGTTTAATTCTACTTTCAGGTCACTGGTGTGTTCTGTCTGCAAAGAGGAGTCTCCGTGGAAGTGTGTTGCCATCCGGGTCACGGCACCAAATTGTCGAAGAAATCATCGAGTCCAGTTGAGGAGTTTGCTGTGGTGGTGTGTTTATTCAGAAAGCATGCCAGCACACTGGTGAACTGACGGTCACAGAGGGTATCTGATCCAGTGAGTTGACCAGAGCAAATGAAGACGAACACTTTATACAGAAAACAGCCATATGTAAATAGGGATGGAGCAAAAAGGTAGGAGGGTAAGTGAAAAGATTTAGACAACAAAGGGTAGAGGAAGAGGAGGGGATAGGTCACAAAGGTAGACATTTACACAGAGGTCTGCTGAGCCAGACAGACAAACGTAAGAATACACATTTGGTATGTGAGGAAGGTTCACTGAGCTAACAATGGTGTTGGGGTGATTCTCAGACATTGTTTGGTTACTCAATTAGCAAGTCTACACTGCCCCAATATATGTATTATCTTGATCAAGGACCAGCTCAGTAGGGGTTACAGGCTAGGCCCAGACGGATACTACTCGTCAAGTTTTCTATGTATCAGTATATTTTCTTCATCAATGTGGTGTCTCAGAAAGCAGCCCCTGAACGATTAGAAGGGGTGCAGTCACCTTTACAGGAATCCACAGATTGTGGGGATTAACTTGAACTAAATGATAGTTTGAGTTAGTTTGGCTTTTTAACATGAGATGTGAGAAACGGTATTCTTCCTTTCAGTGTTGTGCTGTTGGTTTCCTGTGGACAATTCAGTCTTCAAGTCAAGTTTTCATTTATCTTAGCTATCCGTGCTCATTTTCTGTCGTCAGCAGAGCAGCTATACAGTACACAAGAGTAGGATCTGCAGTCTTTTCTATAGGGTGTGTGAAGAAGAGGTGGGGGTGTGTGGGAGCTGCCTGGGCCTGTGGAATGACAGTAAATCTGCCACTCCCTTTTATGAGTGAAAACCGTGTCACTCTTTCCTTTGAGCCGTTACACCTCGATTTGTATCTGTCAGAGTGCTAAAAGACCTCATGTTGGTGTCATATATTCAGAGCTTTCTGCTAAAATGTGACACAGAGGTCTTACGAAATATTTCAGCTTGACTGCCGTTTGCGTTTGTCGTTTGTTGTCTTGAAAGTTCACGCATCCAATTTGTACTTATGCAACAATTGTGTGTTCTTAAGGAATAGTTCAACATTTTGGGGAATACAAATATGCTTCCTTGTCAAGAGTTAAACGAGAAAATTGATACCACTCCTATATGAAGCTATAGTCATTAGCTGGTTAGCTTAGCGTAGCACAAAGACCGGATACAGGGGGAAATGGTGTGTAACAAATCTGCCTTTAGAGGTGCTGAGAGCCAGGCTGAAAGCCAGGCTAGCTCCCCCCGCCCCGTTTCCAGTCTTTATGCTAAGCTAAGCTAACAAGCTAATAAGCCTGTTTTTTTTTTGTGTATTTTTACAAACTGTAAAATAACTGAAGAAGCTGAAAATGACGCATAAATATCATTTTTTTTCTGACACTTCTCTTGGTGTGTGTATGTGTAGGTATATTGTGGAACCTTTCATCTAAAGACGCCCTGAAGCAAAAACTGGCCAGGGAGACACTTTCTGAATTGACTGATAAGATCCTCATCCCTCTGTCGGGGGGCGGGGAAACTGAGAGCATCCAGCAATCAACATCTGAGGCAGAAATCTTCTACAACACCACAGGATGCCTCAGGTGCTCCTCACTTACCTGTATCTCATTGCCTCTGACTGCAAGATGCTTCTTCATGCAAATGCGTCGTTTTTTTTTTTTTTGGTTCACCTCTGTCTGATTTTTCTCCCATGACTACATTTTCAATTTGGGAACTTGTTGTGGCATGTGACAGCCACCGGGGCTTTTACCACACCTGTTACTTTTCACTGTTATTTGCAAAAGCGTCTTCACTACAGCCACCAGCTGCGTTTCAAGCAGCTTTTTTAATCTCCAAATTTATTGCCATGTGGGAAATATTTACAGTGTTCCCTACATGTGTTTATCCTGTCATTATGTAATGAATAATTTAATGATGTGATGCTGCTGCGCCAGTTGTGTGACTAAGTTTTACCTGAAGCAGCTCTTTGACCTATCACTTGCTTTGTGTGTGATCAGGAATCTGAGCTCTGTGAATGAGAAGACCCGTCAGCAGATGAGAGAAACACACGGACTGGTGGACTCTTTGGTGGGCTACATCAGGGCCTCCATTGAGGACGGCAAGGCAGAAGAAAAGGTGAGACAAGAAGGGATGAAGCTGAATTGAAGCTTCTGTTTCTGTTTAGCTCGAGTCTTTTTGTGTATTCACTTGTCTGTGTTTGTGTGTATTCGTAGGGTGTTGAAAATGCAGTTTGTGTCTTGAGGAACCTCTCCTACCAGCTCTATAATGAGATGCCTCCATCTGCTCTGGTGCGCCTGGAAGGACCAAGCAGAGCTCAGGACTCAGGAAAGGGTGAACCCATTGGTTGCTTTACAGCCCAGAGCAGGAAAGCCAAAAATGTACGCACGCTTAATATTTACCCATCAGCATTTTGTGTGCATGAACCAGACTTCCCATCTAAACACTGCCCTTCTTTTATTTCTCTTCACTTGACAGGCTAAGAACCACGATCTCTCCACTTTCACCGAGGTCACTCGTGTGCCAAGGGGTATGGAGTGGCTGTGGCACCCACAGATAGTGGAGCTGTACAAGCGTGTGCTGCATGAGTGTGAGGTCAACAGTATCACCCGCGAGGCAGCAGCCGGAGCGCTGCAGAACATCACAGCTGGAGACAAGAGGGTAAGCAGCATATTAAGCAAATGCAACAAATCTAATAATACTGGTCATATATTGGTAATAAGTTTGTCTAAGCTTCTCTCTCTCTCTCTCTCTCTCTCTCTCTCTCTCTCTTCATCCTGCAGTGGGCTTCGGTGCTGAGCCGGGTGGCTCTGGAGCAGGACCGCATACTGCCCACGCTGTTGGACCTCCTGCGTACCAAGAACGACCAGGAGCTGCGTTCTCTCACAGGCCTCCTCCGAAATCTGTCCCGTCATGCCAGGGATAAGAATGACTTGTGTGAGTCTTTTTTTCTTTTATTATTCTTGTTAGGTATACATAGTTTGATGTCTCTCAGCTCAGTTCATATTTTACTCTGAAAAGTGTTCATCTGAATTTATGTGGTTCAAATTCCTCTATTTGAAAATTCCTGAAGCTAATTTTAAGTTTTAAGTTGTACAAATTCAAAAATTATTTCCTTAAATTGGGCTAAATTCAGACTCAGATTCATCAAACATCGAAAACTTGATCATCCAGGATACTAAGGATAACTTATCAATTATGAATGGAATGGAACAGCAACAACAACAACAACAGTGGAACAACATTAAATATGAATGACTAATTTCTCTGATTATTCCGTAGGAGTTACGTTCAGCACAAATAAACACACACGCTCTCTCCCACCACACACTGTTGCAAAACCCTGTGGCAATTTGCCACAGCACGTAATTTGGCCTAAGTGACACACGAGCGTGCAAATAAATTTGGAAACAACAACATTAGGTAATATCTAGTGAGAATGGCCTGTCGTCATAAATATAAGTGGAAAACACCAAAACAAAACATACATACATACATACGTACATTACATACATTAGGCGCTGGAGCCTATCCCAGGAGACATTGGGTGAGACAAAACAAAACAAACAAACAAAATAAAACAAAAAAAACAGAAAACCTTCATGTGAAAGATTCAATTTATTCAAACTTTGGTAGAAAATTGTGTGTTCATACCTAATCACGTTTTATTAGAGATTATGTTATGTTAAAATGGTTTTTAACACATCCTAACGAGACTACTTTGTTTATCCAGCCACAAAGTTGGTGAGCCATCTGATGCCGAAGCTACCTGCTGATGGATATCAGAAGGAGCCCTCCAGCGACGTGGTGGTCAACCTCTGTGGTACTCTCAATAACTTGGTGACCAGCAGTTCCTTAGCTGCCAGAGACATCGCCTTCTTTGACGGACTGCAAAAACTGGTTGGCATCAAAACCCAACACGACAACAGGTGAGTGATCGTAAAGTGGCAACTGCTTTAACACACCGTACTAGTTAAATGTGTACCTACGTGAACCCTGATACAACCGTTTGCACCTTATCTTGGCATTTGAGATTATTTGTACCAAGTGTTAACCTTGGATGAATCTTCTTTTTTTTTCTAGTACTGGAAGGGCAAAAGCATCAAAAGCAGCCTCCACAGTTCTCAGCAACATGTTCCAGTACAAGAAACTGCACAGCACGTACAAATCGGTAAGAAAGAAATGACTAAAAATGTGCTCTGTATGATTGGTGGTAATTTGACCAAAAATCAGAGGGGAAAAATCCAAAATATATCCAAAGATACAGCATCAAAAACTGTTTATCGTGTGTCTCAGCAGAGTTTTCTTTTAGTGGCATGTGTGTGAAAATGGATTTCTAAACTCATGTTGCTGTTATTACTATTATCTAACCATCAGATAACACAGTAGCTGTGTTTAAACATAAAAAAAGCATGTCGAAACTCAGTGAAAACTTGGATAGCACTGTTAGAAAAACACAAGAATGAAACATCATAATTCAGTATAAAAATACACCAAAGTAACATGTAACGTCCAAAATATTATTTCATACTTTAGTACAAATCACAAAAAACGAAAAGCATTTCAAAAATGTTAGGTCTCCCGGCGTCTGACATACCAAGAACCAGCTTGATTCTGCATGTCGAGCGCCACACAAAGTTCAAAGCTCAGTGGAAAACCTCCAAATGGAGCCTCACCCTCATTCTCGTATCTGTGTGTGTGCGTGTGCGAGCCCGAGTGTGAAAAAAAGTGAGAGTGACAGAGATGGTGTGTGTGTGTGTGTGTGTGCACGGGTGCATGTGGCGTGACGGATGACATTCCTCTCTCGCTATAATTCCTGCGTCAGTTGGGTGGCGTATGTTTAAAACCATATATCTCTTGAGTGTTAACACGGCTCTTTCAACACTTACACACCCAGTCCTGTACCTCCTCCTTTTCTTTGCTAGGTGCAGGTACGTTTACTGCCTTTTGCAGATTACAACTTGCCCCTCCCAAGGGTGCGGTGCTCGGCTTATTTCCTAATGAACAAGTCCCGACAGAGCAAAAAATGCATTAACGCTTGTCTTACTTACAGTTTTAAATTGACTAAAAAAAACGCTGCCTTGGTTCACGGTCCAAAAAGTATGTAGACGCACAAATAGATGTTTGAACAGTGAATTGTGAAATAGATTGTGTTCTATTGAACTCAGAGGTCACCCCAGGTCAAATTGCAACACAGAGGGAGCTGCCGTTGACACCTGCGCTGTACAGTTAAATCCTGAAATAATCATTTTTCATTCGTCACATCTAAACAATGTCATAATTCTATCTTTATTTCTTTGTGTTACAGAAAGGGTTCACGAAACCTGATTTTATGGACACGATGATCTAAAACAATGTAACATAATCACAGTCCTGCACTCTACCAGACCCCCTTTGGACGAAATCTTTCCAGATTTGCCAGAGTAAAGACACTTACTATACTATTCAACGATAGCTTAGGTTCAGTTTTTGTCTGCAATACTTTGTGATGAGAATATGAACACACAAATGATGGAGGATCTACCTGGAAAAGGACTTCCTGTGTATCCAGTACACAATGTGGATCCAGTACATTGGACTATTGATGGACTCTGGATGCAAAATCTGTGCACCTTAACCCATTTACTCTCTTTGTTTGAACACTGTATGTTTAAGTGTGGAATCAGGGACTTCTTTTCTGTCAGAGCAACATGTATTCAGATGAAACTGCAGCTGTTTGGTGTTTCTGCTGTTTGAAAACAGTTCATAGCTGTTGATGGACAATATGGTGGACATTTGTGCCTTGTCGTCCCACTGTTGCACCTCAGTTATAGCGTAAATGCTAACAAATGTGGTACTAACATGGAGTTTTTTTTGTAAATATTGCTTTCTCTATTATGCATAAATCAAATGGTTTGTTTTTATACTGTAGCTATTTGCTTTGTATTTGTAGTTTTTGGATGAATAAATGTTTTATAAAAATAAGTCAGAATTATAACATATAGTTATAACAGAATGTAACTACAGTAAATAACAATCACTGAAATTTGGATGTTATGAAATTTGATTTAAAAATCCGGGGATTATGATTGTGCCTTCAAAGTTGACTTTTGGATTTAGTTATGTTCTTTTTAAGCAAAATCCCAGTCATGTCAAACAAAATACTGACGTGTGACATTTATAATCACTTTGTCAAACAGAACTTATAATGTACTATTATGCCTGCTCATTTTTCTTTACCGTGCCATTTTAACTGCTGTTAAAAAAATGATGATAAATGATGGGAGTGAGAGATGAAAACGCAAACAGAAATTTAGTTTTCAAGAGAAATATATTTGTTTAGTATTTGAGGTCTTTGTGTTCATGAATGACGGGACTCTGACCCCCTTAAAACTTCTTTTTATCGTCAAGTATAATAGATTAACTCTATTTGTGCAACTTGTAAATATTCATACAAAAGGTTTAGTTCAAAAACTTAAATTGTAACGATTACTACCCTGTGGTATAAAAGGTGACTTTGTGTTTGTGGTTTTTTTTTATTTGCTATGCAGGCAGATGAATTATCTGGATATTTTTTCAGCTAATAAAGAGACAGATTTTAAAAGTGAGATGTCATTTTGTGAGTGTTTCTTGCATGTGTGCTGCAGTGTGTGTTACAGCTGGAACAGGCTGACATTGACATGGTGAAAAGTCTGCCACACCCTGTTTACATATTTGCTCCTGCTCAGACAGGAACAATATCAGACCTTCCCTCTTGCACCCTTATTTAGGCTCTTATTTCACTGAAGGTAGCCTAACCAGAACGCCATGAGGGAGTTTTGCCCAAACTGCTTTATTCATATGCCTTTCATGTTGTTATCAGTCAATTCACATCGCACGCAACACTGCCATCACTACAGAAATGTCAAGAAATACGAGTTCTTCAGTCATGAGCGTTCTCCTGTTTTAGTCGACGGGCATGAGAACAGATACCAGTATTCTGGGTTCAAGTCTGACTTCAGGCTCTCTCTCACATATATTTTCTGTCTTTCCTTCGGTTTACTGTCAGCTGTCAAATAAACTGCTCAAAAAACAAAATCCCTTCAACTTTTCTGACATAACTCTGCCCTCTGCTGGGAGCTCAAAGAGAGAACTTGGCTGTGAAATAACAAACAATAAAAAAAAAATCCATAGTCAGTTACTTATTTTTCTGATTGATTAAATCATTTAAGATCATTTTTTGTATAGCTTTTACACAACAGTAGAAAATACAAGTCTTTGGTAAGGGGAAAGAGAAAAAAGGCAACACTTTGATTTTAAGAACACACTGTACAGAAAAGAAACAACATATATGACATAATGGCATGGATAAAGCTAAAGCAATGCCAAGGAGGATCTCCATGTAGCTGTTCATTTTCAGCAGATCATATGTCCTCCTCGGTGACCAGGCAGTAGAAGTCTGAGCGGGCTCCATAGTTGCGTGACCCCAGGTCCGACACGTCGATGTCCACAGGTTTGGGCTCAGCTGCATTCATGGGAACAGCAGGGAGGACAGGGGCTTTACAGGTCATGGCCTTGTACACAGGGAGGCGAACCCCTGCAAAACAAAGAGAAAAGATGAAAAATATATCCCAAGTGAAGCTGATTTTTCACAGCTGTAGCGTTGTACTGCTTGATGTCGCTCCTCCATGCAGAGTTGGACTCATTAAAGGAGTAGTCTGACATTTTGTGAAATATTTATTTGCCTTCCTGCCATGAATTAGATGAGAAGATCGATACCACAATTGTATCTGTCTACTCATTATGAAGCTACAGCCAACAACAGCAGGTTAGCTTGGCTTAGCATGGAGACTGGAAACAGGGCCAAATAACTAGCCTAGCTCTGTCCAAAGATAACAAAATCCATCTACCAGCAACTCGAAATCTCACCACCACTGAAAATGACAGGTTGTGGTTATACTTGGGGTTAGCTGTGGTGACCAGTCTGTTGTTGAATTGTTTAAACAGATGAAATGTTACGTGTTAATTGGTGAGGTTTAGAGGTGCTGGTCGGCAGATTCTGTTATGTTTGGACTGAGTGTTTAAAAGTTTGTCTCTGTTTTCAGTTTTTTGCCCTGATTTAAGCTAACCGACTGTAGCTTCATATCTAAGTGAAGGCTGTAAGAGTGATACTGATCTACTCATCTAAGTCTCATAGCGAGCTATTCCTTTAACATGAAAGCATTTGTCTCCTGAGGCTTAATGCAAAACACCACAGACAAGCAGCTATAGTAAATATGTGCAAGCCCATCACGTGATATGTTTTACTTGTACTGAAGTTAAAAATTAACAGTACTTTATTCTGTGTTTGTTTATTTCATTTATTCTCAAACTAGGTCAAGTATGACAACTTTCAGTTTCACTCTGTGTATTGACAAGAGTGTGTATCAGGTTGAGACGTGCATATTTCTATTATAATCCTCATGTGACAGAAAATGCAAGTAAAGCAGCAAGAGTGTCAGATGGCTGTTAAACATGAGCGTGCTTCCACTCAACTTTATTATACATTTCTTTCATTTGCATGCACAAAAAAAAAAAAAGAAAAGAAAAAAGAATGGCGTCTTTCATTTATGCAAAAGTTTTTTGCATATCTATGTTTATTTGAAGAGTGAACCTAACGTTAGCGCTTCAGGACTGTTCTAGTCCAGAGACTGTTGTTCTTACCGAGATCTCCAGCAGGGTCCGTGTCTGAGCGGCAGTCTAGGTAGTCAGGGTTGAGGGTCAGCATGGGGTCCTTATCATCTTGTAGCATAGTCTGAGGGTCACCTACAGACTCACTGCGAAAGACGACTTTGCGAGGCATCGCTAAGGCCAGCTCCTTCCAGAAGACTGAGGAGGGAGTCTGTGGACACCGAACACACAGTCAGTAACTCTAGTAATCATTTGATCCCAAATATTGGTCATTGATTGATGTGGTGATACATGAACACAAACTCTTCAGCTTTGGTTATTTCACAGATTTCTGTTCGCTGGTTTGCAGTGGGCGGCGTTCAGCTGGAGAAAGGTAATGCTAACTTTCGCAATTAGGATTTAGCAAGATTTGAATCAAAACGATAGGAGCCACGAGTCAGTCTAAACACAATATCATATCTGATCAAACCACACACAGTCATGAAGAAAGAATGTGTTACATGGATTTTTTTCTGAACTGAACTCTAATTGTTGCTTTTTTACCATAAATAGTTATTAAAAAGCATTCAGAGATCTGAAAAATATCCATTCACAGAATAATAATATATATTTTCCATGTGAGTTGCCTGAAATCTAATATACCTTTGTTTAATGACATTTAAAGTCCTCATATTGTATTTTGCTGTAAGCATGCTCAGAAAACTGTATATATCTATTATTATTATTATTATTATTATTATTATTAATGTGGATCTTACCACAGAGTTGTACCTCCAGGTAAGTACAGTGAGGCGGTGCTGGTGTTCACTGAGCTGCTGCTTGATTTCAGGCCTCATGCGTTTGGACTGACCCTCCAACATGATGAAGATGGGACTCTTACACAACTCCAACAAGTGCAGAAGGCCCTGTCTGAAAACACACACAGTACATTGTTATATACAGTAAACACTGCAGTGCATGGCAACAACACTGCCCTCAAGTGGTTTATTATAGTGATGATACTGTAGTCTGTTTTATACAATGTGTAAACAGTTTGAAGAGTGTTGTTTCTACACTGAATGCATCTTTGTGAGTCTGACCTGAAGTTGTTGCAGCACCAGTCCTGCTCAAGGTAAGCATAAGAGAGCACCACGATCAGACGCCGAGAGCGACTTATGTTCATGAGCAGCTCCGCAGAAGGTTCTGGAGACACAGTATTGTTGTTAATTGTTAGAAAATGGACAGCTCTGAAATACAGCACATACAGCGACACAATGTTTCAAATTCAAAATCATGTTGTGGCTTCAAATTGGGTGAAGCAGGCCCCAGAATAACAGGTAATCCTGCGTTATAATTTCATAAACAATTGAAAGAAGAAAGCTTACCTGAGCCAGGTAGGATTTCGTTATCATTGAGATGCACCTTGTATGCATTTTTATTCTCCAGGTGAGGTTTGAGAATAAAGTTGACAAACTTCCTGTCATGGTCGTTGTTCACGTACGAGATATAGGCATCATATAATTTGCCATCTGAAGACAGAGACACAAACACACCCGTGGTTTTAATACTGCAGTATTATACACAAGTATAATATATGACATCAACAGAAGTCTCACCATTGAGTTCATAGTCTCCGTATGTGTTTCTGTACCACAGTTTGATGTTTAGGTGACACCTGGAGTACACGACAGCAGCTACACTCAGTAACAGGAGGAGGATGATGGCTGCAATAACAGCAGCAGTGTGGCTGGGTACGCCTGAGCAGAAAAAAAGGACAACTTTGATTAAAATGAACTTAAACTACAGAATATGAATCAACTGTGTCTTTGCAACAACAACAACAAAAACAGAGAAGTTTTATTGCACAGTTAATTCAGAAATAATTGACATAAATCCAAATCTAATCATGTGGTGAGTCATAAGGACTTTGAACTGTTTGTCCGGTGTTGACATGCAGGGCCAGGCTAGTGGTGCAAACACTCCTCGTATCACACTAGTTAAGTGTGTGGAGCTGGCGTATTTCCTGACAATAGTTTTGATGTACACTGATCATGTCATTCATACACTTTTTGATGCAGATACAGGACATAACTCATGTCACACTCATGCCTTTCAATGTTTTCTCCAAGCGACTTTGTTATATTTGTGTTCCCTTTTTAATTTTTGAGTGATCTTTTTAGACCCAGCATATGTATGTAAGCATCTTTAGTTGTTGACTTACTTGAAGTGTGTATTCTAAAATCAGAGGAAACGTTCCTCACTGCGCAACTGTAGAGCCCAAAATCGTCCAGCTCCCTGAGGGTGATCTCCAGCAGACTGTTTACCATCAGCTGGCCGGCAACAGGAGACCTGAAAAGTAGGACAAAGAACTTGATCATACTTCCACTCTCAGATACTTTTATTTAAAATAGGCACAATATTAATGATGGAAAACTGATATTTAAAAAGCATCAAATCACCATGAGGAGATATTATGCATGTAAAGTGTGTGATTGGTGAGGGGTTGGCCATCTTTACTCCACTGCAGCGTGGTGTCACATTGCTTCTCTTCTGGGTCCCAGAAGAGGAGAGCAGAGCAGTTCAGTATCACCGTGGATCCCACATTCCTCCAGAGTCTGGTCGGACCCCCATTTGGTTTAAACTCTGGGGCTTTGGAGCACTGGGACTCTGTGTAAAGACATACCACTGTTATCTGTGTTCACTGCAGGAGCTCAAGACAATAGAGGCCTTCATGTGCACTGCCAAGTACCACTGCTGGAAGGCGCGCTGAAACAAAATGCCTCTTGCAGGTGTATCCGTTCAGCTAGCCCCTTCAACCCCCACCCCCGTGCAAACTCTAAGTTTACTGCAAGGACAAATAATAGCCTACTGCAAGAGCCACACAATTACAGAGTCAGGTTTGAGATGACTTCAATACATTTACACATGGAAATAATACGTACCTTTAACTATGAGATGCACTGTGAATGAGGTTGTGCTGTTGCCCTGTTGCACACAGGTGTAATTCCCTTGGTCTTGGAAGCTGAGGCTGGCAAACTCCACATAGGCCTTCCCTTCCTGGGTGCGGAGCTGCTGACAGTCCTTCTGCCAGGTCAGCGTGAGCTGGGGGGAGCTCTGGGACTGGACAAGCTCCAGAGGGCAGTTCAGCCGATATGGAGGCCACTGCTGCCCCACATAGAGCACCTGCTCCTTAAACCTGCTCTCATCCACACAGGACTGAGCTACAAAGAGAGACAGGAGGAGATTGCATGATATTCTTAACACTAGGGATGCAAAAAAAAATCAAATTTTTTCCTGTCCAAAACTGACACACAGAGTTCTCTTACAATACATGAAGTCAGGGGTGGCTGTGGCGCTAGACATTGCAACTTTTAATAATGACCTGAGAACATATAATTCATAACGTAAGGTCAGAATCCAGGATGTACCCCGCCTCACGCCCTAAGTCCACTAGTATAGGCTCCAGCCCCGGATGGATGTGTTGAATTCAGTGTCATCTAGCGATGAAGCTGCAGATTGTCACTAACTGAATACTGTTTGCCTTCTTCTTCTTTGCCGTCATGGTTTGTCCGTTCTGGGCTGCAGAAACATGGTGGACTATAAAAGTCTTACTCCACTGTAGCCAAACATAGGACTATTCTTATTCTTATCTTCAGATGATTCCACATAAATGAAAACTTTTGGACCTTTAATGCTGTGTGATTAAACTGACGCAGAAAGCAAACACTGAAAGTAGAAGTGGCTTTGCTTCCTTTATCAGAAAACACTTTGCATACTGTGAGTGTGTATGCAAATAGTTAGTGGAGCTGCAGACGATGGTGTAGTTTTTTGGCAAAGGAGGGAGTGTCTAATGGTGCATGAAGGTAAACTTGTTTACTCTTTTCTCCTGGCAGACTCAGAGCAAAGCGGCGTTTTGCTGACTAAGAACGAAACACATAGAAAAAGCTCTGACTCTTCTTTTATGTTTATTCAGTGCAAACAGCAGAGGCACGTTATTAACTTATATCAAACCTAACAGCTTCCTTTTACGGCACAGATTTAAAATACACCTCACATGATCTAACTAACAACTGGCCATATGAAACTGAACCTGTTTTTCAAGATATTCAGCACATGCGCCCATCGAGACGTCGACCAGAAACACAACTAACAAGAACAACAAGCTCGGTTTGACTTCGCTCTGTTTTATTGTGTCTTTTCTTTGTTTCTCAAACAAAAAAAAGACACACATCCGGGTCCGAAGTCCGGGTCTGGTCCTCATGTTGCCAGGCAACAGCATGTGACAGATACAGTGACCCTGCGCAACGTGACCATACTGATCTTATATTTTCCCATCATGACAAATATTTAAAAAGAATAAGCAGAGTTAATACAACAACTATAAATAAATTGTGTGTATTTAAAACTGGCGCTCCCATTAAAGTATATCATATCTGAATGAAGTCACGTGAATAAAGTTAATTTTGTTACATCCTTACCGGCTGCGAATAAACTCTTGTCCCATTCAACAGTGCACAGCAGTAAGAGAGCGACTAAAATCACAGCCATGAGCAGCAGTCTTCCTCTTCCTCGTCCCCCAGGTGACAAATGAACCGAGTGAAGGTTGTTTGTTCTTTTAAACTACATCACAACCTATAAAAATAACGTGTCACTTTATTACGGTTTAGTAACGCTGAGCAGTGCCGGGAAGGTGACTACGCGCTCGTCAGCCTATTCTGGTTGATCGACTGCACCTGGAGAGACCAGAAACTCAGCTTGCGATTGGCTCCCTGTGGTCACGTGACGTGGTGTGCGCCGGCTTTCACCTGCTCTCCACTGAAAACTGTCGAAACCGTCGAAACTGAAGAGATAAGGAAAACCAAAATACACCAAGCACTTCAAAGTTCATAGGCTGTACTTTCCAGTAAGACGCATTTTTTTTTACAGGATATATTGTAAATATGTTGTAACTAGGGTTAATGTTTATAGTCATCAGGTACAAAATGTGTGTTGCCAGGTTATTAAAGACCAGACAGTTTATTTTATTGGGTAATTTTTGAAGTTACAAATGTTGGTAATTCATGAATGCACGTTCTTGAGTTTGAAGTTTGTTTAATAAACCATCAATATTAGAGGTATAAATGTTACTGTGTTTTTTATCACCAAGTCAGCAGCTAATTAAATTTTGGACTTTACCCTCAGAAACCTAGATCGCATTATTCACAACCTGGCAACCCAGAAGGTGTCTTTATAAATGTTTATTACCTATCAATTTATAAAAGTAAGAGTAAACATATAAAGAGTGCCTTATAGTGTTAAACTATATTTTCTTTAAATTGTATCTTTAACATGATACTCAGAGCTGTTTCAACCTTTTCCACACTGCCGGGGATACATTTCTTTTTAAAATGACTTTTAATACACATAATACAACTGTGTGTGACTTCTATGTAAAATCCTTCTCAGGTGATTAAATCTTCCTCAGGTGATTTAATTCCCATAAACAATGGAGGGCCTGACTTCAGTGTCCTACATCACTGACTTAATGAAGCTATTATTGAAAACAAAAAAAAAATACAGATTGACAGCAGTACAAAATGTTTTTACTCTTAAATTTGTCAAATGCAAACTCTCAACTATGACACATTTAAATTTAATTGAACTTGAATTTAAAATACATTACAAGAGGCCAAAAGTTTCCTCTTTTATTCAATAATATAAAATATTACAATGCAAAACATTCTTGTGTCCGATTTACAAAATACGCCATCAAAATCAGTCTGCAGTAATGACATTAATTGCGGCACTTTTTTTTTTTTTTTTTACAATATAAGGCAACATCGTAACACACAATCAGTACTGTATGTGCAATAGCAGTATAAATTATGTTTAGTTTAGGCTTTCAATAAAAACACTCACATACATCTCACAAATATAGAGATCCAACAGTAAGCTATCAGTGCATTCTTAAAATAGAATAAGAATAATCTCATGAAAGACACGCCCAGTAAAATCCGTTACTGTACATTAGTCTGTCTTCAAAGTCCATTTCAGAGACGAGAATCCAGATAGCCAGCACTTAACATTTGACTGCAAACAATAAAAGAGAATGAAAGGCCTCCATCTGAACTCTTCAGAGAGATGATTAATGGCTCAACACTGTGATAGTCTGGACACTTTAATGCACAAGGCAGCACTCGGTTCATGACCTCAGGGGGAAAATGTGTAATGTTAAAGTGTCCGTATGCCTTCATGCTTCAAATGAGCTGTAAGAGACAAAAGCAAGGACTTGTTAGTTGCAGGATCACGATATTATATATGTTTATATATATTATAAACACATAACTAGAACTATAAACTAGAAATGCTACATAAGTTACCATTTAGACAACACGGATACAGTTCTTTTTTTCAGTGTATATTTCTTAGAATTAATTCATGAGGAGAAATACTGCCTGTATTACATATGTATATCTGTATATCTACCCTGCAACCATTCATTTTCATTACAGAAACTCATGGAAGTGTTAATACAGCGGACATCTCAAAAAGTTTTAATGCTGTGGTTCCCAAACGAGGGTTCCAGAAGTCCATGTGACAAAGAATAAAGATGTAGAGTGAAACTAAAATTTTGAGACCTTTCTCAGAGCAAAGTGTGGCTATTAACAGCACTAATGTGCCATTGTATTGGTGTAAATGTGGCATTACTATTGCTATTATTTCCGTCTGCTGTGAAATACGGTCTATGAATCAAATTCATTAGTGAAACAAGTGCTCTGACGCTAGCAGGTTTATCAAGATTCAGCTTATCAAGATTTTTTTTTTAGAAAGCAAAACAAAACAGAAATACTTTTGACTTGGAATGTAACCTACTTGTGCTAATCAACCAAACACATCAGTTGTCTTTCTCACCTTGCGTCAGCAAAACCAAAGTAGCATAACGAGAAACATCCAGTCCACGTTTGAGCTACAGATGCACTGAACAAACCATTTCTCTTCTAATATGAGTCCTCTATTTTCATAAAACCTCCCTGTGTGGGACTCATTGGGATGATTTTTATGTAATCAGTCAGCAGCAGCTTGAATGAATTAAATTTTTAGATGACACTGACAAAGAAACTGCATTTGCTGTGGATCAGTCACATCATGGCCAATACACAATCCTGCTATTAAGGTCAGCACCAATACTGATCGAGTGCTTCAGATAGATCAATCCAAATTTTAGGAACCACTGTATTTTTACTGTTTTTGATTCACAGTACTTAAACAAAACCACAAGGACATGTTACATGATATTATGTTATGTGACAGTCTTTTTTTTTTTTTTTTTTTTTTTAGAAACTAGCTGTCATGCCAGTCTAACCACATACTATTCAAATCTCACCTGAGTTCTTCTTTTAGTCTGTTGAGTTTATCAAAGAGTCTATCATTCTTGACCTGCATGGGAGCGCTTGGCACAAACCAGGCTGCAATGAACTTGCATATGACAACGACATGCTGCAAGCAGAGAAGGAAATGTTAGGAATGCAATCTCCCTTTCTTTCTGTGAAAATATGGTTTCATTACACACTTCCTTATTCTGTTATAACTCAGCTCACTGTTCGTATGTGTGACATCCCGACTTTTAAAATAGACAAACAGTGGTGGGATTTTGGTGTTTGGTGTTGGTTGGATGCTACGCTACAAAAGAAGATTGCCCAAAGAAATCAATATAAGAAAAAGGTGGTTAGTGGTTTCTGCTTTGGTCTTTAGGGCTTACCTCAAACAGGATGACAAACGCAAAGCGCACAGCTAAAATTAGCCAGAACTGTGGGGTAAAACTGTAGTCCTCGTTGCTCCTGTAGTCTTTATAGCTATGAAAAGAAACAGATGTTATCTCCTTTATCAGTTGTTTTGAATATCACACAGTGGATCATTGTGAAAACTAGCTGCAGTGACAGTCATCTATTTTTAAGACTTTAAAAGTTGCACTTCTATTTACGGGTTACACTGTCTTTTCAGGAATGTAACTGCAATACTAGGAACCCTGAACAGCCATTAACATCGGTGGTGAACAGTATGAGTACTCACCACTATGTTGTTACCCAAATTATATGTTTGGACATTGGTTTGTCCTGACCTAAAGTTAGAGTAATGCCAGTTAAATAACTCTTCGGCTGCAGAAGGCAAAATAGGATTAAAAGAGAACAAACCTGCAGTAAGAGACATTCAAGCCACTAGCAGTGACCATCTGAAGAGGTGAAAACTCGTTGTATATGTTCTGGTCACTCATTTTTGCAATGGAGAGGGAGTTGTTGATGTAGCCAACCATGCAGCTTGAAAAACAAAACAACATAGTTTAAATGTGAGCGTTGCACAGAACGTGACAGAACTCAAACATTTTCGAGAAGAATGCACATCCTCACTCAGTGCCTGTATCTGTGCCGTTGGCACATGGGCCATAGCGGTAGCGGTACACCAATCGAGGGATGAAGTCTGAAGATACACCGATGACCAGCCCATTCGCGATGACAGCTAAGACGCCGATAGCCTCCAACACGTCTATCCACACCCCTGTCGAAAGGAGATTTATACTTTCAGTACAACATTTTACTGTCAGGTAAGAGTTAACACATCAATTCTTGGTTCACAAGAGACCCTCACCAATATCGTTGGTTTTCTTGGGAATCAGCCTGCGCTCCAGAGTGACCATTTTAATGGCGTCCAAGCGAATCTCAATGACATTATTGATGAGGGCTAGCAGAGGAGCAAGGGGAAATGCTGCCACAAATATGGTGGTAAAGCTGAACTGGATCACTAAGGACAGAGCAAAGAAAAATATTGTTTGCCAAAAGCAGTCTAGTGTCTCATGTTATTGTTGTTAAAGCATTCAGCAGAGTGCATACCCATCTCCAGAAACTCATTGAACAGGCTGAAGGAGTCAACGTCATTGAGACGGTAGTTGCTGAGCCAGTCTCGAAGCTTGCAGTTGTCACACAGTTCAGCTCCGTATTTGGCCTCTGATTCATCTTTCAGGTAACAGTGGGCACATTTCCTCTGTAGCTTCTGGGTTCTTCTTCTCTTCAGCCACCTGCAAAACCAGCTGAAGCAAACCAGAGGCAGATACCCAGTGTGAGTAAAGTGAATTACACAGTGCACGTGTAGAGTATAAAAATCACAAATCTGATTTATACTCACGGGCCAGTGAACTCAAAGACGTTGCTGATGGTTTGCTTGAGCACCATTATAATTGCCATTTGGATGAACAGGTCTGTGAGACATCCGCTCGGATGACACTGAACAGGGGAGAGTTAAACGATACAATATTCAAATTTATAACAGCATTTTAACTTTATAAAACATTTTGTCAATCTAAATGGAGAAAACATTCCCGTTGCTCACCTCCTCCAGTCTCCATTTCCCTGCAATTCGGACATAACCACCAGGATGACCATTTATCCTGTCATATAAGTTATGGGAACACAGTCATACATTTCCATTAGGATTCGATAATGGGTGTTAATAAGCAAGAAGAACGAGTTTCTTTCATTTGGACTTTAATTTAAAGCAACATTGTGTAACTTTCCCGCCATAAAATAACAGATTTTAAATCATTTTGATGAGGTGTATGTTGTCTCTCTCCTTCCCACTCTGCGCCTTGTACGCCTGTTCTCAAACTACGTCATTTTATTCTCCTGTTACGATCGCCCTCAAGAAGTATGTAACATTTTACGGCACTAAGTCACACACGATCAATGATTTCACTTATTTTAGTGAAACTGGAAGATACTTTATGGAGAAAATGTTTCCTGTTTCCTGGTTTACCTTCTGGCTTCTCTGCATTACAGTTTCCTGATGGACAGTAAAGTAAATTGAGCTGCCCGGACTGTGAGATCAGAGCACTAGGGAAATGTTAGCGTTTACACTGGTACCAGAGCTGTTTTGGAAAGGAGGAAAGGATTTTAATGGAGGAAGTTAAGAAAAGAAAAGGAGAGAGTGACCAAGCAAGAAGCCGTCAGACAAGAGATAAATCTGGGACTGACTTTAAGTTGTTGGCAAGAGCGTTATGAAATAAAAGGCTGAAAGACAGATGACAGAGTAACATTAGCTGGCTGCTATGTCTTGTGTTGTTGCACTTGCTTGATCTTCGGCTCACCAGCTTTTGTCCATAAGTAATGTAATCATAAAAAATACACACATACATACAGCTGTCCATATTTACCACAGAGACATTGTACTCTGAAACTAGGGGCACCAATTTATACACGATGTTGATTTAAATTGTGAAACTGAGCCTAGAGCCAGGTGATACGGCTGAAATGATGTTGAAATGCATCAAAGTCCACTTGTACTTACCTGCCAAGAAAAAAGGCCACGTAGAAGAGGGAGGAGAAATAGGTGAAGAACTGGAAGGTGAACATCTTGACGGTGAAACTCTTTTCTGTGGCAGCAAACGATCTCGTTTCCTCTAATAAAGACAGACTTCATGTCAGCGTTCATGCAGTTCAATGTTTGGTTGATCGATGGCACAATCGCACACACACAGACGCCCTACTACAGAACTGAAATTTCTATTTTTTTACTACCTAAAAAATTGTGAAGGTATAACAAGCATGTGAATGTTTGTTAATCTTCCATTTCTATGGACGGTTTTAAGAAACTGTAATCAACACATCACAGACAGACTTGATTGATGTCTATACTCGACTTTGGTCACGGCAAGAAAAGCACAGCTGCAATTAACAATCTGTCATGGCTGCATTCTAATAAGGTTAAACACTTCAAGAAGACAGAGAGCTATCGTTAAATTAACTAATTTGTGCATCTTCTGCCATGACAAGTCAAAATATCTGCTGCGAAAAGGATCCAGATTATGACTGGAAATGTCTACTCATGACCCTTTGTGACTTGTTGCTGCACTGTAAGCTGTCCAGAGGGTGCTGTTGTCACCCCTCAGGCTGTTTATTTTGGTCGTTTTATTAGACGTTTGAGATGTTTATATCTCACATTGCCCCATCCCATCTTGTTATTCATTTTTTGAACGTTCAGATTTGTCTAATGACCCATTAGGGGTTCTCACCCTCCAGTTGGGAACCTTTGCTCGGCATGTCAGGTCCAGCAGCCGACATTTTTATGATGATTCCTGCACCATTTCCCTTTTCTACCTCTCTCTCTTTCTTTCAGTTCTTAGTGCACATCCGTCTAGTTGCCCTCCACTGAATATCACCTGACCTACCACACATATTTACAACTTTTTCTCATTTCCCCAATTAGCATAGAGGCCCAGTTCAAAAGTCCAACTTTAGCCTTTAAAGCAGTTGTCTGATCTTAAACATCATGTTTTCATATAATAAAGACACTGTGCTTGTTGCTATGTATATTTACACTTGTTTATGGAAGTTTGTTTTATGACTCATTGCTTTTAACGTGTTAAAGTGTGCTGAGACTTTCCTGACTGAACCCGCTGCTCTGTGTGTTATCTGTGTGTTATCTGTGTGTTATCTGTGTGTTAACTGTGTATTAACTGTGTGTTAACTGCGTGTCTGACCTGATTTCTCTCTGATTGCCGCCTTCCTGCTTCAGCCCTGTTGGATTTGTTAGTCGGTTCTCACTGTACTTGACTATTCAAATAACTGCTTGTGTAACATTTTGTTATCCTGAAGCACATTATTATTTAAAATAAAACAATAAAAAGAGGATGTTTTAATGCTAAAGTTTATGTCTGACTGGAAACATGGTTGGGGTATTTGAGTAACCGCATTTTTCTTTAAAATTGGCGCCGTAAAATGAAAAACAATTAAACATATGTAAACATACCTATTTCACAGAGCTTCATGGCTACAATCCTGTTGATCTGCAAAGAAAAAAAAAAGACATAATCAGAGTCACAGAGGATATCACTAACAGGAAGACAGATACTAAGAGACCTGCGTACCCGTGTCATGACAGTGATGATGAGGTAATGGAGGACGGCCCCCAGCATCATTGCTCCGCTGTTGGAGTGGGTGCTCAGGAACTCCCATGATCCCTCAGCCAAAAGCACTGCTGCAATCACCCTGAACACCACCAAGGCATGCGTCAGGCCAATGATCACCAATATCTGTGGGAACACAAAAACACTCATTTGTGTCACTTGGGCCCTTTGCAGCACTACTGAACCATACCGAACTTTAACCTGCTGAAGTCAAAAAATGTATGAAGCTCTTAAAGTAGCATATGTGAAGAGTGTAAAAATGACACCTACCATAGCTGTCACACAGATCAAAACCAAGGTGCTGCGCAGATAGGAGTGCTTATGTGGTTTTGGAACACAGTTGGCATTGTTCACAATTTCCAGGATCAGTTCCTCCTACAGTTAAACATAAAAGAAAAAAAGAAAACACAGTCATAAAATACAAAAAGCACTGAAGAAATGTAATTTAAAAAATAATGTGTATTTATGTATGTTTAAAACTGAGATAATACCTCCTCTTCACACCAATCAGACACTTTCCAGTCGCACACATAGGAAGCCCGATGTCTCTTCCAGAACTCCAAAAACAATGTTGCTGTGAAGATCAGGGATTTATAAGTTCATAAAGTCTACCGGAACAAAAAAATATAAGAAGTGAACAACAGTGGCAGCTTTTGAACACACAGATCCACTGTGGTGTTAATAACTTTTACCACTTTTGGGATATCTGGTAGTTTTACATTGATTTTTAATGAAAGTGTGAAAATATTAACATGATTTCATTTAAGGTTCAATATTTGAAAAACTTCCAATATTTCCATTTACATATTTGCTTTTTGTTATAGCATGCTGATACAGGGCTGACAATTACAAAGAAGGGGGCTGTGTTTAAGTTTTGGAAAGTAAGACAACTTTATAGTTTGGGTTAGGTTTAGTGCATAAAAACATTTGTTAAAAATAGAAATTTGGCAGCAGAAAACTCAGAAACTGATCCCTGCTTCCGTGGTCTTACTGTAAACTGCTACTTGGACGGTAAATTGCGTCATGTGAGCTCCAGCCCTTGTTGACTTTTTTCAGATGGTAAACATAAAATTATAGTGTTTTGGTTTTTTAAGTTTTTTTAACCTGTGCTGTAAGAAGACCGCAATACCCTATCAATGTTCCATGTTTCTGTCCATGACATATTCTGTTTTTCTGTTTTTTATTCTGTTCTGTTTCTTACTCTCACAACTCCCTTTACATAGTTCCTCTCATATTTCTCTTAATCTGCAGTTTCTGTTCTTGTTCACTGTTATCCACCCACAGCTGTGCTGATAAAGTTCACATCACTGCTTTAATCTGCAAAAACACTGAGGTTTTAAAAGCCGAAAAAAGGCGGTGAAAGAGCATTTATATGTTCTTTAGATGACTGCTTGACCACCCCCATGGCCAGATGGCCCAGGCTGAATAAGATGAGAGTGGCCAGGACGAGTAGGTTCTTTCGCTGATGTGGCATCTCCTTGGCAGTACACGTCTCAGTAAAAAAAACATCAAGGCAGTTATATAAACCGAAAATGAAAATGAAAATGAACGAGGCAGATATAATGTAGAATGCAGAAGTTGTACAATATAGGCAAAAATATTTGGAACGAAAGATACGGGATTGCACATGATTTAGTGGCTGCACACTAAATTCAAACAAAGGTCTGAATATTAAAAAATTATGTCACGTAGCCACACAGAACTCACCCCACACTGCCATGAACATTGCAAATAGCACCGTGCCATTATTATCAAACAGTAGGCTCACCTGTCGACAGACAAGAACAACAGTGAGCATAAACAGACACGCAGACATTCAGCTGTGTCCTGTAAATGCCCTCATGTACCTTGGCATATGTGCAGGTGTCGGACAGTTGCCACACTTTGCATCTCTTGTCACAAAGTGGACACATGACTATGTCAGCCTCACAAACCTCCTTTCTGTAACACAAGACGCACTTTATTTAATGCAGTGAAAAGTTTTAATGCAGATACCGTGGAGTTAGACGTGGAGAAACTCACATGAGGGGTGAGCTGTTGAAGAAGGCAAGGCCATAAAGGAAGACTATGACCCCAATGATAGCAGGTGGGATGAGCAGATAAGTGTACCAGCCCAACCACAGGTAGTACAAGGCCACCTTCTCCCCAAAGTAGTTCCTGATATAAGGACACACACATTTACACAGACGCACACATTAACACAGACACATAGTCCAGAGACAATATTATGTAAAAATTATACGAATATATACAGTGCACATTTGCAATTTATAAACATTACACCCAACATAAGCACAATAAACAACCTACTCCTCAGCAACATCAGAACCAAATAGTTGTATATGCTTTCTGTATATACTGTGTAAATATACTTTATAATATGCTGCATACATTATGTTCATGTGATGCAGTTTAAGGGGTGGAAGAGAAGTATGTGGTACTAAACCAAAATCTACAAAATTTTATTGTATAACAATAAAGTACATTGTTTCCCATAAAGTTGGAATAAAATATTTGAAATTTTAAGATACTGACATGAAGCTTTATACATATTTGTACTTAAAATTGGAAACATGATGCATGTTTATATTGTGAATCCAAAGACAAAGACAACAACTTAAATATGCCGCAGCACTGAGTGCCGCGCATCATTTTAAATAATGAGTCTGAACAATCCCTGCATCATGCGTGGGATGTTGACTTGATTGCTGTTGTCTTGTTAATACTTGAACCTACTTCACAGTAGGGTGACATGGAAAACAATAATGCTGCAATAACAGCGGCTGTAAAGAGCAGCGTAATGAATAGGCTGTTGTGTTGCAGTCCAAACCTGACAGCAGTTATGGGTTGCCCTTGGAGACAGGCTGTCCATCGTGCCCAGCTCTCCTTCAGATCTTTCTGTTTCTTTTTCTGAAAACAGAAACACAGAAATCAAAGAAAATCTCCAGCATGGAGAAGATCTTAGTACATATCGGTCAGTCAAACTGAAAATGCTTACAGCATATAAATATATCACATATTATTTGATTTTACTCACTTATATATACATTTGAAGAAACAACCAAAATTAATGCTGCCTTATATTTCCAATAAGCTCGGTACATGTATTTACATTTTAGTTTGTGACAACCACTTCACCTCCCACGCTGTTATTACGTAAACACATGATCATATGCTCACATATGTATCGGTGTATGCTCACACAGATGCCCACTTACTCCCAGCATTGAGTCACTCACTGCATTAATGTGACTCGCATGTTGTCTCTGTGAACAAATACTTTTCTGGCAGCTGCCACTTTATAATTTTAGAAGCTCTCAGGAAGACAAAACACTTTAGTGGTCACGTGAAAATATAAGACTGATCAGTGGACAAAAGTGTCACTTATGCATGACGATGTGTGGATCCTGTTTCACCTAAGGACCAAACTGACTGTTTAGATCATGATATATCATAGATACTGTAGAGAGGACAAGGCGTATGCTGTGTGTTGGGATTTTTACCTCATGCAAGCAGAATCTTGCTTCAAAAACCTTCATCTTCATAAGATCACGCAAACTCTCTGGGAAAAAACAACAGATGAGAAGCATTACATGAAAGATTAGGTGTCCAGTTACCTGAGGAGCATCAGGACTGTAAATACAGGAAGTGTTTCTCACCTCCTGAACGGATAGGGGTGTGATTCAAGATAAAGTGCACAATCCTTATCCTGAAAGAAGGACGAGTATAAGGGTAAGATTTCACCTCTGTGTCACAGACTTTGAAGATCATTTGGACAAGGAACACATAAACAATCACAGATACTTCTAATAGCATATGTAATTGCTTAAAATGTCCAAAACAGCTATGAAAACATATTTTACCTGGTGCTGAGTGGTACAGCATTCTGATCCGAGCTCCAGTTACAAGCGTCAGACACTTTGAGTAGATACCTGTACTTCTCGAAAATTTCTTTAGGTGCTTGAATCCCATAGAAGACGAGCTCATTATCAATAATTTTCTACCAGAGAGATAAAGATGAGGCAAATGAATGAATCATAGAGAAGCGTTACAAGTTAAAGATAAATGTATTTAATTAAACACTTACTGTGACTTTCATGTTCTTCTTTTTCAATTCGTCAATGTAGTCAGTTTGCTTTTTGAAAGCCTCTCTTTCCTGATTATCAATCGTTTTGGCAACCAAGACGTAGTCGTACGATAGTGGAGTTTGCTGCATGACAAAAACAATAAGCCAAAGTCAAACTTTCAGACATTAAGTGGATAATCTGTGATTTAAGGTGGACATGAATAGTTAGCCTATTGTTAAAGTGGACACACAAAACTCTTACCACGGGAGGAAGGGATGTCTGTTCGTTGCCATTCTCTCTCACCACTCCCATTAATTCCAGGAATTCAATACTGTTCTATACAACAAAATATTGATAAATAGTGTCAGGCAAGAAGAACTCAGCCAAACGGGTATGGCAAGCTTACATCTCATGAGTAAATAATATATTTTTTTTATAGACGTGAGTGATAAATAATGATTTTACCATGAAGGATGGTTTATAATAATAATCAAATCTAATAATAAACTTGTGAAAATAAGCAGAAAGGTCATCATCTCCAAAAGAATCCTGCCTAACTGTGACATGGGGGTGTGTCAGCGAATGCCACAGTGCTGAGAGAAACCTGTGGTGATCCTGACTCACCGTGGGACTGTCACTGAGGAGGGTTAATCTCACCTGACTGAACAACCTGGCATGTAGATGTGCTCTCTCATCATGCCAATCCATGCTATTCACTCACAGAGCACTCTACGCAAAGGTTACACGGAGGCTAATATACTGAAGGTGTGGCAGACCTATGAATACAATCTGACTATGATGACACCAGTGGAGCTATACACCACATTTAATTCAGATTAAAGCATTGTGTTGATCTGTTTGTCTGTGTAAGGCTGGGTGTTGTACAGCAGTGGAGCAGTGGACAAGTGCAGAATTGGCAGCAGGCCTACAGTATGAAAAACATAACAGAAGCGTGGAGCAGGAGAAGCCTCAGAAAAGCTCCATTATGTATCAACACAACCTCTGTAGGCTGGTTGGTAGGTTGGTATGTATGATAAAGGTCACTTACCTGCCTCTTGTGGCCGACCATGATGAGTAGATGCTGAAATTCAGATGCGATTTCCCGAAAAAAATAATTAAAAAAAAAAAAAAAAAAGCCTCAGTCACCAATCAATGATCCCAAAGCGTCAAGCGTCGCTCACCACTGAGCCCGACTGAAACAATGTCTTGAGGGCTCTTGTACAGGCAGTAAGCAACTTCCGTACTTCCTCCAGGAACAAACGTGTTGTTGTATCACAAGCTGAGGAATGTCAAAAGCGACTCTACCTGTTGCTGGTTTCACAGCGTTTATCTCTGGAGCCACCTCCTTTTTTTTCCTTTTTTTTTTTTCAGAGTTCAGTCAGGTCAGCGGTGCAGTCATCAAACACACAAACATACAAACAGGGTCCACAGTGTGTTTCAGCAGCTGCAGACAAATAGATACTATTCCGGTGTGATTATCAGGTGCAGTGGAATGGCATATCTTTTGCTGCCTCCTCCTCCTCCTCCTCTTCCTCCTCCTCGCTGGCACAAAAGAGCACACATCCACCGCTAGATGGCAGCAAACACGGCGACTTGAACAGCCTGCAAAGCACTGATTTATTGGCTGTGACTGAGTCATCGTACTAGTCAGCACTGTGACTGTCATTTGTTTTGAGGAAGAACAAAAAAAAAAAAAAAACCCGCAACACTTCAACAGTTTGAGTCATGAAATTACAATTTGAAAGCATCTCAAGGTCCCTAATGAGAAGACTGAGCATTATCATAATTCACAGCAGAATATCTGCTATCAAACCAGTGAACAAACCGGAATGAAAATAAGCAAAATGAAGCTAAATTCATCATAAATATCGGGTTGAGCATCAGTTTATTCCTTGTAGACAGTAAGTCTTTGCCATGTCTTTATCTTTAAATAACCAGCCACAAAGCTAAGCGAAGTTAATTCATGTATCTAATATGTTCAAAATAAAGTCACCTAGTTACCTTATTGGGAGCTTAGATACTAATGTATCATGAAGGTGACACAATGTTACAGTAGCTTCTCTAAATGTCTGCTTCAGAGTTTTTTTTTTTTTATTCCAGACATTGCATCTCACATGGATTGCATTTATTGATATAGGCAATAATGTAAATATAAATATTTACAATATTGCCTATATTAAGGCCTATATATAAGCCTATATATAAGCCTATATTTTACTGATGCTACAGTATTGTTTTTAAAAAAAATCTTTTCTTTGTCTTGTCTTGTTTGTGCAGCTGAGATTTGTTGGATATTACTTGGACGAATATATTTTGTAACTGTAAAGCTCAGTTGAGATGGGATAAGGTGATCTGGATTGCTGTTTTTGTTGCCACGCTTGGAAAAGTTTTTGTTCACTGTCATTTCTGTGATGTATACTCTTTGTACTCATGAAACAGAGCTAACTTGTAGCTGTCATAACCTCCAATGCTGGCAAATGAAGCCGATGTGAAGTGTTAAAAACTGTAATTCCTCAAGCGGCCACTTGAGACAGGCTTCAGAAGTGAGTTCTCGATGAGCGCCCATTCTGAAATGTCCAACTTCACAGCAGAAATAAACATGTTTACAGCCTGGTTCAAAGCATGGTTTTGGTCTCTATAGCTAACTTAACTGTTCATGTTAACTGTGAGGGGGGTGAATTTTGAATTTCTGTCTAATTTGTAGCAAAAGTGGGCAGCATTTAGTTTGTTCATTCTGAGCTACTGTAGAAACATGGACGTTCAAAAAGGATCTTTGGACCTTTAAAGATTGTGGTTCCTTTCTATGGTTATTGCCCGTATTGTTCCTGTTTTTAGGTCATTTAAATATTTATAGGCTGTACAGGCCTTTCTGTGCACAGACAAGTCTGTCTGCTTTAAATTTTACTGACACCTGCAGTAGGAGACATTGTTCTCTGTAAATAGGTAGGCCTATTTTTGATATTTGTGAGTTTATGATGTTCTTTTTATTAAATATGCCTTACGTGTAATTCCCACTGCACAGTCCCGTGAACCTATTTCTGTCTCCCACCCTTTCTCATTGACTGTCAAAAAAGAAAAACTAACATGTCAAATGGGTGGCCCTCCAATGCCTTGTTATTAAGGATGTTTTTTTTTTTTTTTTTACCATTAGTCTTGGAAACCTTGGATGGCAGTGCACACCCAAGAAGACCCACATGTCAAAGAGGAGAGGCTGAAGACGAAAAAGTGGTCGTGAAAATAAGCGGCTGTATTTCTGTACCCAGCCACACCCCACAGAGGAGGATAACATAATTACACCAGAACAGGACCGTGTAAACCACTTGAAGGACAACAGAGGGGGCCGCTGCTGCTATATTTGACCAGAGTGGAAGCACAGAGTACAGGAGCTGGCTGGGAGGAGCAGGGAAGCTGCTGATAGACCCTTTCCTGAACTCCTTGTAATACAGGAAATAGATATAAGATATAAAGAAATAGATATAAAGAAAAGACAAACACCTCAATGATTTAAACTAAACTAAACTAAACTAAACAGTCCATGTCCTGTTAGGCTACTTCAGCAAAGAAATAAATATGTAATATGTTTCTATTTTACTGGGGTCTTTTGACAGTTAAAGCCTAAAAAGATTAGGCCTGTGGTGGTTTACTCTTGAATTATAATGTCAACAGATGTTTCTCTTTAAATGTCTTAACATAATTTCAGGTGGGAGACTGAAGCCTCTTGTGGGATCCTTGATATGAAACAGTCTTGGGGCAGAAGTTAAAAGGTTAGTGGTTGGTTGTGAAGTAGTTCCTGGAAACTCTCACTCTGGACATCTTCCCAAACAAACTGAATCTATAAGCGCAATTTGCAAATTATGGCTTTGATTGCTATTATTGCGAGTGTTTATAGTACATCCATTTCCACTTCCTAATTTTCTAATCATAAACCAACAAAAAAGATCTTGTGTGTTCAACAGTCTTACAAAGTTAAGCCATACAAGGAAAATACTAGTTTCTGATTGGCTGGCAGGTATCAATCTCAGACCAGGTTCTAAAACATTAAGCGACTCTCCTGTTGCCTCCACCTCTTGTTTACAGTTTTTATTTTGTGGGTAGTTAAATCTTATACTCAATGTAGGCTATATATATATATATAGTCACCATGGCAACAACATTTTTCACTAACTTTGGTCAAATTGAACCTTTAACCAGAAACTCAATCAAAAATACTGTGTAACTACCAAAATGTAGTCCTAACTGAGCTATATTTGCTTGTTATTTCTCATTAGTAGAGTACTGACTGTTTCTGACTGGCTGGCAGGTGTTGAATCTCAAACACAGTCCTAAAACCCTTAAACAGTCACCATGGCAACAACACCGTACACCCTAGAAACTCACTTAAAAATACTGTTTAACTACAAAAAGTTAGCCCCATCCTAACTATATTTTCCTTTCTTCTTGGTAAGTTGAGTACAGACTGATGTAAAAGTGCACAGTTGTCTTCTTTAATAAACTCCATGAAAGAAAGTTCAACTTCGTTAGCTTCTGTATGCTATTAAAAGCACACATTGTTACATTTCTGTTCAGTTTTACGTGTTTAAAATGGTTAATTTAAAGTAGCTGTTCACCCCCCGGCCTGGCTGACACTATTGGCTTGTGGGTTTTGGAGCCACTCCCCTCCACAAACCTCCGTCTGTGCCGGAGTGATGCGGCAGCCCGGTGGGTGAAAGGCAGACTGCCAAGCAGCCTGGACTTGTCCGTCAGCTGAGCCTTGAAGAGGACGACCGTGACGGAGGAGAACGACTCGGAGTTCCGGAGTGCAAAGGCGGCACAGAGATCATCTGGCTGGGGATACTTTGATGTACATGAGGACCGATAATCACACGGGGGTCTCAGTATGCACCGAATAACGGGGAAAGGAGGGGACAGTTTAATTGAGATGAGCCCGACGGAGTCTTTCAACGGTAAGTAGCTGAACGCCGGATCCAGACGGCCGCGTCTGCCCTCAAGCTGCGGCCGGTGGCGTACATTTAAAATGCTGTTATGAAGTTAATGTGTTGATCTTCATTAGTGTTGAGATACCGTCCTATTGGGAAATAAATCAAGACTGAACTGAGACTGGTTGTCCCCATGGTGTATGGCCTAAAGAGGAACTTTAAAAATAAGTTTTAGAGGAATACTAAACAAATATTACACTAAAGCCACACACCTTTAATTATATGTATGAATAATGTGAGTGTATATATAGCTTAGAAGTTCAACCATAACAGCATAACATTTTTCATTTGACAACTAAGGTAAACAGCACAAATTTATTTCACTGATATGTTGGCATACCGCACTGGAAAATTACATTGTTTGCTGTGCCAGTAACAACAATCTGGATACCTGTACTCAGGATATTTTTAAATTAATTTAACTAACAGTTTTCCAACTACTCTAAAAGATATCCACCCTGCATATCCCTCCCCTTCTTAACGCCGTAACCAGCTCATGGTCTGACTTTCTTTCCATGAAAGCAGGAGTGACTCAAAGCTGGCCAGCCTCTGACAGCTGGCCTGCTTACTGGAAACACTCTGTCACTTTGCAGACAGCCGCTTTAGCCACCAGCTCAAACCCCAAATCTCTCTCTCTCTTTCTTTCTGCCTAAATGTAACTATAAAATAAACATTTATACAGAGGGCTGTGTTTTTAGCCATTTATGGTGGTGCACAGTGGAAGATGAGTCACCCATGATACTCCCCAGCGACCCTTACCTGATGTATGAATCAATGTGGAAGTGTTGTGTTTCCCCTGCAGTAAAATGAAAATCATATCTCTCTGAGATCACTGTAGGTTCATGAACTATAGTTGAGTATAGTTACTGTTGCCTTGGTGTTGTGTGTTTATGGTGTGTTGAAATAACAATGAAAGCTTCCTTTTCCACACATCACGCTCATGGTGACAACTCCACATCAGTGGATGATGATTTTATTTTATGTAGATAGATAATATACGGTGATGACCGAATAGAACCATCAGAACCGAATATATATACTGTATTCCTATTGTGTTGCAGAGGGCGAGCAAAAATGAATGAGGTTGTAAATATACACTCAAAATGTCAAAATGTTACAATTACATATCACCAGACTTCTAGTATTTCCAGACAACACATTCAGAGAGTTTAAATGAATGAAAAAACTATAATCTGAGAGTCTTTAACTGTCATTTAAAGGTAATTTCGGCCACACACTCACACTCACAAGTCGGAAAACATCTGGCCAGTAGTTTGCTTACAAACTATTTGAGCACTCATTGTATTTAAATCCAGATTCAACCCATGTTACTGTAGGTAAAGATTCCCAAACTATTCGTGGTTGTGGTTCGGCCGTACAGATTTAGACTAACTTGGATTGTCGAATGTTGTTGCCCCAGTGCTGACCCAAATACACTGTAAACATGGATTAAATTTATCTAGCAATGTCATGTTATGTAAACTGGCATGTTAAAGCAGGTGTATGTGTTCACCTCAAACTTTAAACATGACGTCATAATCTGACTCAAATCCAGCCACTGTGTTTATTTCCAGAGTTTGGCAGTTTGAAGCGAGGCTGTTGAATTTCAGTTAACACCCTTGCAAGGTGGCAGTGGAAAAGCTGGAACTATGGGTGCAAAATTCAGTACAGCAACAAACATGATGAACGGTAGTAATGTTTCAATAAACATAAACATTTGCTTTTTGTATGGCTGAGATGTTACTTCCTTCGTCTAAATAATATATGTACAGTGTGTTGGGTTGCTGTGGTAGAGAGACAGAAGCAGCCTTGTGGCATTTCCACTGTGATCAGCTGCTCTCTCTCGAACAAAGCTCTAACTGTGGAGGCTTCTTAGCTAGGTGGGAAAAGACTCTTGGCATAGCTGCCTGGATAACACTGAGTGCTCTTATACTGTGTCCAACTGTGCAAAAATATGCTCAGCTGTCTGAGATGCATCCTCATATGTTGTGGAAGAAATGTTGGAAGCAATCCAAATCAGAGTTAAACCAAATATAACTGTTTTTCAGGAAGTTCAAACAAGAAGTTGGCTTTAATATTGGTTTTAAAACACCATAAATGCGTTGCTACGTGTTGTAGCTTTAAATCCAGATCTGCTGTACGTGACATGATGACATCAAGGTTTTTTTTAAGGGGTCACTGCCTGTGAACAGTTATCTCCTTCCACATCCTGCCATAAATCAAAAGATACTTGTAACAGTAAGTGTGCTGTGTGCAAATGATAAAGCCAGCTTGATTTTCATATTATGGATACAATTAGATTTCTATTTTAGTTAAGCTAAAGTATAGTAGTTTAGCTGCATTGTTACTGTGAGATATTATCAAGAGCTCAGGCATTTAAGTAAAGCTTAAGCGGAAAACTGCGATTCAGTCCAGCAAAAAGCAAATGTCTGCATCACAGGCTGTGTTGTATTCAAGTTCTGGAGTGAAGCGTTTAGAGCCACTAACTTATACTTTGTTGACTGGTGTGTAATAACGTAGACGCACAGACAGTTTACATATTACAAGGTTTGAATGCTTGTTTCAGGTCAGTGTAAGCACATTTTCTGTTTTCGGTCCAGACTAAATATAACCTCAGAGAGACCATCAATTTAGGCCAGTTGCGTTTCTATTTCAAAACACAGACACTGAGGCTGAAACCTTCTCTTGCTTCATTTTTTTGGCTATGTTGGTGCCAGCAGAACATGATGTTTGTTTTTGCGTTTCTATCTGCCCTGCCATTTGCTTATGTAAATCTTCTACTCAGAATGTGCTCTGGAAGGATTTCATTTTATTTGACAGGCAATGAGGGGTACATGAAAACAGGACTTTATCACGATTAAAGCCACGTTTCGTCACCCAGGAAGTTTTTTTATTTTCAGACACATCGAGGGGTTTTCACCGGTCTTCTCGGTTTCGTTTCCTGCAGTCACTCCTGTAGTGGTTGAATCGAAGCACAGCAACATGGCTGTGTGTATTCTTTCAGAGGGATCCTGTTAAGTCATGCTCTCTGTCCTGAGGGAGTGCTGCCTCAAAGTACTGCACAAATATAGACCACAACTTTGGCTGTCAGTCAGTCCTCCTCTCTGCACTTGGTCAGCTGTTCATGTGCCTTAAACTTATCTTCACTGCCACCACCCTGCCTGTCTGAGACTCACTATGCTTCTTGTTATTATTCTTTTAAAGTTGTTAGAGAAGACCGTCTAATTATATTTATACTCTAGTTTTTCTTCTGTCTTGCAGATGATCTAAATGGCTACCACCAGCATGCCTCATCCAGTTCAGGATCCCTCCAGCAGGGACAATCCGAGGTAAACACCACATGCTAACACTCATCATCATCACCTTCATGCAGACATTTCTGTAAAACAACTTTTGCTTTGATTGTGGAGAGTCTGAGAAAAAAAGGTTTATCTTCATAAAATTTCCAAATAGTAAATTTACAACCTTCCATGTCATTAAGTGCCATAGAATAGTTTGCATGTGATTTTAATTTATATCATCTTTTTAAATATATGAAAATGTGTCCTTCCTATGAGTTAATATTTAGCTTTCCAAGACAGATGGATGAAATATTTCTGTTTGACAGCATTGTATCCTGAACTTTAACTCACCTCCTGTAAACACAATAGCAGGATATTCATAGTTTACAAGTAGAATGCTTTATTTAGATTCCTCCCATCCGTCTTTCAAGTTTAATAGTCACACAAATTTTCATGTTGTACATCTCCCACTAATCAACCAGCCAAAGTTGCGGCTCTTAGTAGATCTCACAATTTATAGTCTTAGTTTTGAGATTACGACATTTTCCAAATTCAGTCATAATAGTTTACAACTTGCAAATGTCATGAGCGAGTCAAACATAACTTCTTGTTTAATCTCCCCCTTTCACACTGTGCTCAAAGTTTCCTTTAACGCCTGATGTGTGTGTAGAGACCTGTGAGTCTCTCAACACCAGCCGGGCCTCCCTGACCCCCTCTGATCACAGCGACAGTCCACATTTTGAAGCTCAGACTTTAGAGCAAATCAATTCTTTGACTGGGGTAAGACACCAGCCGAGGACACGGATGCATGCTGCTGTGTCAGTGTCTGCATGATTGTGTGAGATCTCACATTATCTCCAATCTGTAATCTGAGTAAGACCTGACTGCGACCGTGGCTGACTTGATGTGGTTTTCAGAGTGTTTTATCTGTGATAGGGCTGTCACGATAACATATCTTCTACACGTGAAATGTGAAAGAGATGTGAAAGAAAGGAAGAGCTGTTTTTTAGATTTGTTCACGCCTGACTGGCTTAGATTTGGTTACATTGTCATTTTTAAAAAATAATAATAATTGGGACAGTGAAAACAAAATTGTTATAGAACAGTGCATTTGCATGTAACTTTTATTGGTAATTTTTTCATATTTTAAATGTTAGTATTGGCCCCCGGGCATCTTCACATTGTCAAATCTGGCCCTCTTTAAAAAAAAGTTTGGACACCCTTCATCTACACACTTATTGTGGTCAAAACGATATAATCACCACAGCTATGCAAAACAATGCTGCAAAGTTTTTATTGTGTGTTTTGTCCTTTTCTGGCAAATGAACCACACAACAAAAGACAAGTGTAGGGAGACGGAGAGAGAGTCTGTAACCATGACTACAAAACTAGAGCTAGAACAAAAGATTTATGCACTGTTTGTGTATTTTAATCATGATATCAGTATTCATTTTTTAAAATATCGTCATTACCGGTACATTGTGTCACCCCTAACCTGTAAGAATGTGAAAACATAATTCAAGTGTGGAGTGTCTGCCCGCTTTGATCACCTCTGTAAGGTTGTCGCTACAGTTGTAGCTGTTGAATTTGTTGTCTTGTTAGGCTTCACCTCATTCTCCACTCCACTCCTCCACAGCTGTCGAGAAAGCGGGCACTATTCCTGAAGTTTCGTTCCAGGGTATGGCATGGTAAAACAGGCTTGTGATGTGATGCTACTTTATGCATATATGTCTGTCTGCCTGCCAGCCTCTATTTGCTTCCTGAGACAAGCCTGCTCAGTGTTGAGTTTCTCCAGCAGTATTAGATATTCAGAAAATAAAGCTTGGACATGAGAGTTGAAATCAATACACATTTCGTGGTAGAGAGCTGATGGTGGCTTTTGGAGGGCATGTAATGGATATTTGCTGGCCTGTGTTATGTGTTGGTGCATAATGAGAGTTAAAAATGGAAAAAACTCGCTTTGTTCTCACCTGTGATAATCGTCTGCTTCACTGAAGAGAAAGCAACAGCCTGGTGGTGTCACAGCATAATTACAAACTGCACACTTGCACACACATACATGTAACTACCTTGCTACTTGCTATTTTTGCGTGCGCACATTTGTGTGTACAGCCTATGCTGTAATCATGACCCTGCCCTGTGCTCATGACAGGACTGAACTTTACTGTGGCTCACCATATAATGTGCCGTAGACTTCTTCTTTTGAGTCCTCTAAAATGTGGTCTTCCTTAAACACAACATAACCAATGTTAATGAGCAGGTGGATCATTACACTTTTTAATAACAGCTAATCTTTATGGGAAAAAAAACCCCCTGTAATAAGCTTTTCTAGTAACCTGCTCCCTCCAACTAAAGGCTACGATTGAGTAGAAGATCACACTGAACACATTGAAGGACTTTTAGAGGTGAGGCAGCTGCACATCGTTAAATTATAATGAAGAATGGAAGCTGAGTATGAACGTCTTAGCTGCATGCAACTTTCTGCAGTGTTTGTCACTGTGAACTTCCAGAAAGGCTGAACCAGATACAAAAATCTGGAGAATGGATTGTTCACGTTTCCTTTTTTGGCTGTGGAGAAAAACACAATCGTACATTTTTTGAGAGCAGGCTGGAGAGTTGAAATAATTTATTCCAGTGAAATAAAGCTGTAATCCAGAGAGTAAAAGCAAACGTTTATTGACTTTGGCTAACAGTTCATGCAAAAAAGGACTTCTTGACTTAAACAGAGCTGTTTACAGGATAGCCTCCTCCAGTAGTTCCCACTGTGTGTCAGTAACATATCCTAAATACTCTAAATAATATACTAAATATTATATAATATATATAGCCGAAGATTTGCACCCTTGTCATTAGATCTTGTGGCACTAATATCAGAATATGTTATGTTATGTTATGTGTATTTAGAGACTTTGGAAGTTGGAAAATTAAGCTCAAACAGAAGAGTTATTCTCAGAAGAGTCATTGGGTAGAGAGAGAGAGGATGCTTCATTAAGATGAAAATCATAGAGAGGTTCTGTTCCAAACTGTCTCAGCCCCAAAACAGAAATGCTTTGTAAGTAATATTTTAAAGAAACCCCTCCCTGAAACTAGTAACCTATTTATCTTACACCGTGTTCCACATCTACCCTCCTTAATTAAGATAAAAGACGTACGTATGTGTAAACACCCTGTAGTTAGCGGTAAGTTGGCAAATGTATAGGACTCTGCGGCCTCTACAGAAGCAGGTCCCAGCAGATGCACTGATTCCATACGGCTGATCTATAATTATGGAAAATTAGAGAGTTTCTGCAGCGACGTCCCAGTTAAAGAAAGTACCAACCCTGCAATGATCAACATGGTCCAATGTAGTCTGTGAGGCAGTGCCGACCTGTGGTTAGAACATATGCATAATTTGGGTTAAGAAAACCGTAAAAAGGTCGAACACGTAGACACACATGCTTCTTCAAGTTAGTACTGTAGGAACCAGGATGGTGGATCCAGCTATAGAGCGGAAAACAGCTGTTTTACTTACAATGTATTTTAAGATTTGAGCCAACATGCCTGAGGCAATTTACATGCAACTTTCACTGATGGTGCACTTTGTGCACTACTCTGATGAGGTCTACAGACAGTTTAATTGATTAGTTTCAAACAGTCGAGTCAGACTGGGGAGATTGTGCACCAGTTAGTTCATCATTATGAGCCCGGTCAGCAAAATTCTTCATGTGGTTAGTTGTTTTTTTTCAGCTGAGGTTTTATCTGAAATATTAGAAAACGTATTTGAGGGACTGTTGCTTTTACTGTCCTGATGGTCAGCGTTGTACAGCACTGTGACGTCACCTCCCCTTCTCTGATGCTCTGCTCTTATTACATTAGCCAGCTAGCTGGCAGCAGCTATGCTATCCCCCGTGCTGATGTCATCTCTAGGAGTCTCCTCTCCTCCCCTCCTCTACTTTTCTCCTAATGTCCCTCCTCCTGTCTCTCTCCCTCTTTTCCCCTTTTCCCCTTTTCTGGATGTTTGAGCAAGTGAGGGCTTGTCCTGGGAGGTCAGTGGACTGGATGGAGCTCCTCTGGCCGGGGGATCAGAGTGGAGTGAGAGTGAGAGAAGCAGGGCTTTCAGAGCTGGACTGTGCTCCCTGGAGAAAGGCAATTTTACAGGCAGCCAGCATTTCCGCTGATACATCATAACCATTAAGGGAGTGGGCCATGGAGGTAAAGTGCTCTTCCTTTCCTCCCAACCCCAGCAACATCATGTTGATGGACTGGCCAAACTTCTGTTATGGTAGCCATACAGTAGGTGGTGTAGTTTGTGTGATGCTAAATGTCTGAGTTCTCTGAATTGTCTGCAGTCCTGTGTAAGTAGCTTGTGTAGTATTGAATAGCCATGACAGGGTTCATGGTACATGGTTATTTTTAGCTTTCTGAATCAGCACCGACAGTAAGCAGCCATGCCTTCCCTGTCCCCACTTAGAGCATTCCTGTGTAGCTCATTCCTCCTCAGTTCTGTCGCTGCTGAAGAGACAGCCACTGAAGGGCTAGCATTTGCTCGTACACATGTACAGGTGTTTCCAGAGACTATGGAGTCAAGAGTTTACAGAACAGCAGAGGCAAATGAAGTACAACAAAGCCTGATATGGCTGCTGGATATCCCTGTTATGAGAATGGTATCAATGGATTTGTAGTTCTCTCCACATATCCTTTTGCTATGACATGCAGCCTGAGGTTGTGTTTTATGAGTTAACAGATGACCGGAAATCAAAGGATCGACAGGATTCAGGGTTTAATTCTGTGATCTGACAAAGATTTTTTTAATTCTCCTTTTCTTCAACCCTAAAAAATATGAATGATCTTAGCCGTAGCAGATGTCCTCCATTCAGCATGCTGTTTGTGTTTGCAGTGAAAATATGATAATCAGTATTTTGGTTGTTTGTGATGTGGTGCAGAGGCCTTGTTCTTTGGGTGTTGCTGTCAGCTGCCGACACAAACAGTAGTTTGACTTTCTGGTCTGCTGTGCTGAATGCATCCAAAGACTTGTTGAGCTGACACTGTACCTGTGTATGTGTGTGTGTTTAAATGCTGTGACCTCTGTTCTCTCTTGCTACAGATTGACAAACAACAACAAAGTAAAGACTCTGTGTTCTTCCGCGATGGATTGCGCAGGATTGATTTTGTCCTGTCCTATGTTGACGACAAAGATGAGAAAAAACAGGTAAGAATCAACTTTTAGGTACTGTTTTCACAAGTTACATCGACATAATTCACTAACTGCAAGCGTATGTTTCTAATAACTGATGTTTTGTCTCTTGATGTATGTTTTACATAATCCTAAAATATCACACAAAAGAAGAGCTGATCTTATTTCCACTTCTTGATTTAAACAGAGCTGTTCACAGGATATCCTCCTCCAGTAGCTCCTGCTGTGTGTCAGTGGCATACTCTAAATACCACATCATAGATAAAGTTAGATAAACCGTTCTCAGCTCGTATCAGTAATCCTTCTAAGGAATTTCACTTCTGGAGAAGGACTTACAACCCTGCTTTTTTAAGCAAATCACCTTTAAAGTATTTCCATACTGTTGCTTGTAGCTTTTTGTGGCTCGATTCTTTTATCAGCTGTGGAGAGCTGAAAGCTGAAAGACCTTTGTTGTTTGATACCGAGCTGTTAGTCTTTTTTCTTTTTAGTCTTTTTTCCACTGTACAAGGAAGGGCCAGCTAGAGGCCAGTTCCTGTGTATTATCAGCATGCACTGTGAAATGCGACAGTAAATTACAGCTCTAACAAGGATCTGCATTTTTTTCACTTCTGTTTCTATTTCTGAAACCATGAAACCTGATTCTCAGTACCTTTTGGTAACGTTATATATCATACTACTACTGACTACAAGTCACTTTCACTACCTTTTTACATTCAGTTCACTTTTACATCTGACTCTGTGTTCACTTTCATTTTATTTGGGTCTTGACGGATGTGACATCTTCTCATTTCTCATTTCACCTCACGTTGACTTCATAACATGAAGCTCTCAAAATATTTATTTCACATATGTGTTTGTGTGCTTTGTGTATCTTCTAAAGGAGAGGAGGAAAGTATACGAGGCCAATCTCGAGAAAGTCGGCCTGCAGCTGGAGGTCGAAGATAAATCAGTAAGAGCGTCCTTCCATTGATTTGATTATGTCCAATGTGAAATAGAATTAAGTGGCCCACAAAGACATATTTATGTGTATTGTATATCATTTCACATATCTGTTTATTTCTTTCTTTCTTGTTACAAAGACAAAAAAGACAAATAGAATAAACCAGTACAAAAGTGTCTTTGTGTTAGAACAAAAGCAAACACTGCACATTTATGTTCATACATCAACAACAACCATGAATTGTGCATAAAACCTGTAAAAAAAAAACACTTCATAGATCTTGTATTTTATATCATTATGTTACTCATTATACTGTAACACCCGTCTCATTGTTGTTGTCATCAGGAGTCAGAAGATGGAAAGACTTTTTTTGTGAAGATCCACGCTCCATGGGAAGTGTTGGCCACCTACGCAGACGTGCTGAAAATCAAGGTCCCATTCAAGGTCAATGACATCCCAGACAACAACGAGATGCCGATGAACTGGATGTCCACCCCTTTTCGTCTGCCGGATCATATCATGCACCCTGAGCCAGACTTTTTCACAGCTCCCTTCAACAAGAGCAAGTCTGACTTCTTCCTCATCGATGACAAAGACACGTTCTTCCCCCCTTCTACTCGCAACAGGATAGTAAGGATGCTTTGACAATGACTCTCTAAGTTTTGGTTGTCTCCTGTGAAGAATTGAAAGTCGCAATCAATATGTTAAACTGTTACACAAAAGCAACTTTATAATTATGTTTTTATCCATACAACATCTCTGAGCAAAACCTTATGCTTCTGTTTCTCTCTCCCTACCCAGGTCTACTACATCCTGTCCCGCTGTTCATACTTCAGGGATGAATGTGCAGACAAAGACAAGAAGGGAATCAAGCGGTTACTCAACAACGGCACCTACACTTCAGCCTTCCCACTGCATGATGTGAGCCTCTTTTGGTGAACTTTTCTTTTCTGTTATTGGAAAACGACATGGAGTCTTCAGGTGTTGGATATTACATTGCATTGAATGAATAACTTTTCAATAGTGCAATGAGTACAGAAGTGAACCATGTTCTTCTGTGTGCATGCAGTCTAGATACTGGATGAGAGCAAAGGATGCTAATTGCGAAAGTGAGAGATACAATCTCTACAAATACTGGGCCAGATTCTTCTGTTTCTTCAAGGAGCAGCCCCTCAATCTTGTAAGGTACGACCTGAATACAAAGTTGTCATATCTGATGTGTGTTATTTACTCAGTAGTGATCTGGTGGCAAAGATTTTACAGTAAATATGTTGTTTTTTTTCTCTTCACCAGGAAGTATTACGGGGAGAAGATAGGTATTTATTTTGCGTGGCTGGGCTTCTACACAGAGATGCTGTTGTTTGCTGCAGTAGTAGGGACAATTTGTTTCATCTACGGAGTTCTCACCTATGACGACAACGAGTGGAGGTGATTTTTACCAAGAGTAGTAGCCTATTTTTTTGCTCTCCCTGATGTCAGTGTACGCGCTTTTGTCAGTGCCTGTGTCTCTTTTATTGAGAAGTTTTTTTCTTCATTTCCCTACAGTAAAGAAATCTGTAGCGAGGAGATTGGAGGCAATATTATCATGTGCCCGCTTTGTGACAGGAAATGTGGCTACTGGAAACTGAACACAACATGCAACTCCTCATGGGTGAGACATCCTGGCTTCAGGACTGAGTGTTCATCATGATTCATCTTCTACCCACAATATCTGACATTTAAATGGTTTTCACCAAATGTCATGAAATCCGTATCTCATTGTCTCACTATGTTCTTCTTTCAGCAATCACACCTGTTTGACAATGTGGGAACGGTATTTTTTGCCATATTTATGGGGATTTGGGGTGAGTAAAAATGTCTCCTTGCTGCATTTTTGTATTTTCTAACCCAATGCGCCACCTAGTGGGAGCCAAAGAACAAGTATTAGTCATTTAAAATCACTGTTACTCACTCACACAGGACCTTTATTCACCCACATCACAAAGCAATACATTTTCACACTTACTTTCTGCCACCACACCAAAATAATAGAGATGAATAAGGGTCAAAGCACAGGCGAATCACATTTGGTGGTCGTATGCTCTGCAGTGACGCTGTTTCTGGAGTTCTGGAAGAGGCGGCAGGCTCGTCTCGAGTACGAGTGGGATCTGGTTGACTTTGAGGAGGAGCAACAGCAGCTGCAGCTTCGGCCGGAGTATGAGACCAAGTGCACCAACCGCAAGATGAACCGCATCACACAGGTGTTTGAGTGCCCATAAAATACTAATACTCTGTGTGATACTGTTCTAAAGTACAGCTCTAGGTCTGTGTATCTGTGACAGATGTACTGGTATGGTAGGACTGTGACAAATTACAGGTTATTTTATTTATTGGATGCACAATTCATGCTTTGTTTGTTGCAGTCTTTCATTAGGCCAGTGACTTCAGACTTTGAAGAATATTACTAAGTAAAACCGACTCACTGTGTTTTCTGAGAACAATATGAACAATATGTAGATAGTGACAGACACACACTTGAAATGAAGAGAAACAGGGTGCTGTAACATGTCTTGACCGCATCCCACTCGACTTCAGGAACCAGAGTGGGTTCTTGAAAGGACTGCTACAGACCTAATGGGGAAATTGCTTCTCTGTTGGGCCGCCGTGGTACTCTGGGTAAGGGTAGCACTTAACGTGGAATGCCAAATTGGTGAGGAAGAGGTTTTGGTGTGGAGTAATTTGTGTGGTTAACACAGGCATTTCTGGAAAGACTGAGAGGCACGAGTTTACTTCTGCATCGCATTACCATTGGCGTGGGTGGATCAGTATATTGAAAGAGGTTTTTGCAAAAGCATGGTTTCACCAGGAGACCACTACATGAAAGAATCGAACTTGAGAGTGAAACATGAACAAGAGCTGTGATTGGGTGACCTTGCTCTGCCTTGCTTCTGAGGCCAGTGGTAATTAAAGGAACCTGGCCTTAGAGCTGTCTTTTCAGGATAAGGGTGACTGACTCCCATATCCATGCTTTGCTTGCTTATGATTTAGGAAATGGAGCCATACTTACCCATAACAAGCAAGTGTGCACGCACATGTCTGTCTGGAGCCACAGTCCTGTTCTGGGTGAGCATTATATCTTTGGTATAGTGGATGAATCAAATTATTCTGCTTGTGTCTTTTTGGCTTTCTTATTATACACCATAGTCATCACATTGCATCGTTAAAAAGAATCAGAGCTCTCTGTTTCAGTCAAGTCAAAACAGTAATGAATGTTAATGCATGGCACAAATTGTAAGAATTAGAAATGAGACCCATTAAAGCTTTACGGTACTCTTGTTTCTAAAAACCTGTAACATGAATGAGCTAATGGGAAGATTATGTTTTTTTTCATGGGGCGTGTGTGCACACTTCAAGCATGGCAGTTCCTCCTAACATCTATATTGGCAATAATTCACCTTGCTTCACTCATTCATCTGTATGCGTTTGGGTGTTTTGCACTAGCATCGTGTTTGGTGTGTTGTTGTCACTGACCCTTTGTCTTGTGACTCGCTGTCTCGTAGTTGTCTTTCATGGTGTCACTGTCGTCTCTGTCCTGAAGATCTCATTGATCATTGCCTGCATCATTGGGGTGATAGCGTACCGCCTGGCGGTATACGCAGCCTTCGCCAGCATCATGAAGGACAGTCCCACCGCCCAGCTGCAGGTGGTTGGCCCCCTTATCACACCACAGCTGGCCACCTCTGTCACCGCCTCCTGCATCAACTTTATCATCATCATGATCCTCAACCTCATGTATGAGAGAGTGGCTGTTTGGATCACTGACATGGGTGAGAGTCAGAGTGAAAGAAAAAAATATTCAGTATCTGTGTTTTTGTATCTCATTATGTATTTCATGATGATGCAGTGTGTTTTTTGTTTAATGAATAATGAATTTAAAATCTATATTTTCTAACTCTATTTGGCAGAAATTCCCAAGACCCACCTGGAGTATGAAAACAAACTAACAGTGAAGATGTTCCTCTTCCAGTTTGTCAACTACTACTCCTCCTGCTTCTATGTGGCTTTCTTTAAGGGAAAGTTTGTCGGCTATCCTGGAGATTATGCTTACATGTTTGGGAGCAACTTGAGGAATGAAGAGGTACCTGATATAACTACATTGCATTGTTTCGTATTTGATTCGTTTGATTCGTACTTACAACTCCGCTTTATTCATGTTTGTTCCCATTCCTCCTCTATCTCAACCTGTCTACATTCAGTGTGACCCTGGTGGCTGTTTGATTGAGTTGACCACCCAGCTGGTGATAGTGATGACCGGTAAACAGGTGTGGGGCAACATCCAGGAAGCTCTGGTGCCGTGAGTATTCTATCTGAACCGAACATCCAAAGCACAATTCATCTAGATGCATAAAATATACACAGGGTGTCCACAGGGTATTAAAAAGTATTTAAAGGTCAACTTAGTGAAAATTAAGGCCCTTAAAAAGTATTTAAAAAGTATTAAATGTCTGATTGCGAGCTATTATTATCTTTTTTTAAAGACTAGCATGTGATTAGCTGTAAGTTTGTTTAAAGCGTGTGTGTGACCCACACCAGGTTGGGATCCAAACACAGAGCATCGGTGCTAAGGTTTAGCTGTTTATCTAGCATGGTAACAGAGCTGTGTTGTCATTTTGAGATTCGGTTTAGTCAACATGTGAGAACACATCTGACATGGAAAGTCTCCTGTTGTTGCTTCATGTGTAAAACAACGACTCTGCTCTGGACTTTGTCCAGACATTATCATGCAAAAACGGCACTCAGCGTTGCTCCCTCTCCTCCGGCAACGTGAGTTACCATGGTTACTGGAACACCCTGGAGCTTTGTGATGATTCTCAAGAAGTTTGTGGTTAGCATGACGGTACAAAGTCACTGAATACTGAAAAGTTATGTACATGGTCGACTGCTGGAGTAAAACTTGAAACAAGCGTTGCACAAAAAAGTTTGATTTCATTGACTGAAAATTACAGTGAAAAGACAAAAAAAGAAAAGTGTCAGTAGAAGAGCTGTTCACAAGCATCCTCCTGTAAAACACTGTCGGTCAAGTATACTTGATGTCTTCAAACGAGAACATGGTTAGGTGTGGAGTAGTGCTGAAATCTTATGCATTGTGTCGTTTCTTTAGTAGCGTAACTCATATTATGTAGTTGTTCAGTTGATTGACAACTTGATGGGAGAGCAGCCATTAATATCAAATTCCTGTGCTGCTAGTATGCCCAGTACACCGCTCCAAACGAGTCCCACCACCAGTCAAACTTCCACTGCAGCCATCGCATCTTCTCTGAAAGTCGCTTTGGATAAAAGCGTCATCTAAATGACTGAATGTAAATGTAAATAACTGAGGGATTGAACAGTAACAGTATCCTTGACTTTTACACTTAGTTCAGATGCATATTTTTTTTTTTTTTTAGCAAATATTAACAGTTCAGTACAGCCTCCATTATGTCTGTCAGAGGGTGAATTATGTCTGTCAAAGCTCTCTATCGTCCCCTTGTGGTCTCCCAGGTGGCTGATGAACTGGTGGGGCAGCAGGAAAGCAAGAAGCCACCCAGAGAGTCTGTACAGCCGCTGGGAGCAGGACCACGACCTGCAGGGCTTTGGACAGCTGGGCCTCTTCTATGAGTACCTAGAAATGGGTAAAAAAAATAGCACATAGTCAATCCATTGCAGAGAGAGAGAAAGATTCAGACACAGTACTGAATAGATCCTCTGAGGTCCTGCAGATGGTGCTGTTTCCCTCGTACTCTCTCTTATTAACTTCCCTCATCTCTTTGTCCCAGTGATCCAGTTTGGTTTCATCACACTGTTTGTCGCCTCCTTCCCTCTGGCTCCCCTGATGGCCCTAATAAACAATATTATCGAGGTTCGGGTGGACGCCTGGAAGCTCACCACTCAATTCAGACGTCCTGTGGCAGCAAAGGCCCACAGTATAGGAGCCTGGCAAGAAATCCTCAATGGGATGGCCATACTCTCTGTTGTCACAAACGTGAGTGCTGGACTACATCTGTATGCTTTGTATCTACGCATTATTTACCCAGTTGTATCTCTCGTTTTCCTTACACTGCTTCCCTGCCTTTTTCCCTGCCTTCCAGGCATTCATTGTGGCCTTCACCTCTGATATGATCCCTCGACTCGTGTACATGTACGCCTACCAGCCAGACGGTGAGATGAATATGAAGGGCTACATAAACAACAGCCTGTCGGTGTTTAACATCTCTGCGATCCCACCGGACAACAGGCCTGAGAACGATGAGAACCCATTCTGGTTCAACAGCACCATCCACACTACCTGCAGGTATGTGTGATTGTAAGGCTCTGTATATGAGAGAGAAAGAGTGAATGTTATTAGATTACAGGGTAAAAGTACAGGATTAAATCAAGGTCTGCACAGAAATTGCAGGCTCTTTAAATCTTTGTTCTTTTTTTGTAGGTATCGTGATTACCGATACCCTCCTGGCCATGAGAAGGAGTACAAACACACTATGCAGTTCTGGCATATTCTGGCTGCCAAGTTGGCTTTCATCATTATCATGGAGGTAAAACCAGGCCGCAGTGCTCTCACCAGCAACGCCAACACTTATCGGGCAGTTAGTCGATTGTTACATTAATAGTAACCCTCATTCTCCCACACACGCTTTTCAGATATGGTACGAATCCATGCAGACTTCTTTCTGTAGCTCTTGCTTTCGAGGTAACCTGTAACCCGTGCTTTCTTCCTCCGCAGCATGTCGTGTTCTTCGTGAAGTTCTTTGTGGCTTGGATGATTCCCGATGTTCCCTCTGATGTGAGGGCCAGAGTAAAGAGAGAACGCTACCTAGTCCAGGAGTATCTCCACAACTATGAGGTGGAGAAGCTGAAGATCCAACTCAGCCAAAACACCCACGATGAGTGTACCTGTGCCCCCATGATCTATCCGTCTTTACCCAGACATGAAGTGCTGTCAGAGTGTCTCTAGCCCCGCGAGCAGCTGGTCAGTCAGCTGGACATGATGTGGAGGATGTGGTGATGTAGATTGCCCCGCTTGCGTATTACGATACTGACCATCACTTCGGTGTAGTGTCTGTTATTCCTGCAGTACACACACACACGCACACATAACTTTTATTAAAGAGCTAGAGGGTTCCTCAGTTCGCAGCTGTCCCTCTTCTGCTTACCTGCTGATAGAGGATGCGTACACAGATGAAAGACCAATTCTCCATGCATGCTGAAACTTGAGGCCTCTGTCTCATGTTCATGGCTTTTCACTCTCTATGTTATAATCATAGTGCTGAGGAAAATCAAGATTTGCTGTAAGGAAAGAAAGAGGAAATCTCATACACTGACTTGTTTCAATATTATTTATTTAAGTGCCACTACAAGTAACCAAAGATTGAATGCCTTAATATATCACAAACTTATTATTGGTTCTATCTGCCAGGAGATTAACAATTATTATTGGAAACTGAGAGCTTGCTTATTATGGGATTCGAAGACGTCCCTTGTTTGTATATACAGCTGTATGAAGGGTTCCAGTGTCACATACTGATATATACTTGATATATACTTTTTTTTTTTTTTTTTTTTACAGTTACTGAAAAAAATTTGAGCATTGTTTATTTGACAGCGTTGAGGTCACAGCACAGACGTAACACAATTTTACCAAATGATTTTCTCCCCCTTTAATCTCATAACAGCCCGACACTTTCTCCACAGGCCAAAATGTGACATGTGAAGTAGCTTTTTTATGAAGACAAATCTGTGCTGCGGTTACTACTGTGAGTAAGGGCAGATTCTGTCCTCCTATGGCCAGTTTTCCAAGCAGCAGCGGCAGCAGCAGCTGGTGCATGTTGACTGTTGACAGTGAGTCCTGTTCCTGGAGATGAGAAGTGAAACGCTCTGAGAGAGTGAAGAGATCCCTTTTTAATGTGCCTCTGTTTACCAACATGTCCAAGCTAATGAAAGCCTGCCCCTGCCTACTGAACTATGTTTGCTCCATTACACAAAGCGCATCAGCCATCGCCTAGTTCATGTGCTTCTGGTTTCCTCAGCTGTGTCCGTATAGAGAAGGAAAGATACACATTCTTCTTTTTTTAATTTTTCTTTTTTTAAAATTTTGCACAAAGCACTTAATGAAACGTAACTATCAAAACACAAACATGTCTAAGTCTAATTGTTGTCATGACACGACGTATTCATAATCAGTGTTTTGAAGCAGCAATGTGTGACGAGGACGAGGAGGAGAACGAAGTTAGTTTTTAAATATATGAAGGACATTTGAAGTTTATTAGGCTGCCTACATAGATATATGTGAAAAAAGGTAATTTTTTCTTGAAGTATTTGAAGTTTAGATAAAATAGCTTGCTGTGCTACAAACTCAGGCAACTAAATCTGTGTTCATTTGAGATGCATGTACATGTGACCACTTAGCCAAGAGCAATGTTGGACTGTTCCACTCTCGCTTTAAACTAATGCTTGGTGATGCCTTAATACATCTAATATTTTGTTTTCTCTTGTATTCCCTTGTTAAACTAATGTATTCCCCTGTAAACTCACTCTTTTGTCTTCTTTTGTTATGCTTTTAGTTATAATATTTTATTTTTATTTTACCGTCCATGCCACCATGCTTGGAAAAAACGGTGAACCTGTTTACTGAATGCCTTAAGTTACAATTTCATGTTCTCATTCATTTGTTCCTCTACTTTTTGTAATTGTCCTGTATCCAAATGTGTGTTGTAAACACAGAGAAATAAAATACAAAATAAAGTACCAGTTCAACTTGAGTATTAGTTGTTTGACATGTTTGGATCTGAACACTGTGAAGCATCAGCCTCTTTACTGACAGCATGAAAGTTGCTGTTCACATAACAGATGGCCTGAGAGAACACTGATAACTATTCAGTGTTTGCTCTCACTGATAGGTGTGTTTTACACCAAAGTATGTTGGCATGGTTGTTTTACATGGCACACAGACGGGCCAAAGACATGGGCAACACTCAGGTTCAGGTAGGTTCACTGATTTTAAACATTTTATTCATGAGGTTATGATGGATTTCTGAAAGAACAAAGATTTAGGTGGTTTATAGTCTTGGTAGGTTTTCTGTAAGGGCTCCTATCTACAGGTGTTTAACGAAGCTTCAGATACAAGCTCTCTTGTAACATGTCCGTGACAATCCAGCCCCCAGAGGAAACCTTCTGCAACCTGGACACACATCAACCTTTACCGGTGGTCCAGCTCTACGTGATGCCGTCCATCTTCCTGGTGGTGGTGATCCTCGGGCTTCCCCTCAACCTGCTCTCCCTCTGGGTTTTCTTCCACCGCCTGCGCCGCTGGAGCCGCAGCACAGTGTTCCTCTTCAACCTGACCCTGGCTGACACCTCATGGCTGCTGGCTTTGCCTTTCCTCATCAACTACCACCTGAACCGTCTGTACTGGAAGCTGGGGCTGACGATCTGCACCGGTGTGAGGATGTTTTACCACAACTACTTTTACCTCAGCATCTTCTTCGTCACCTGCATCAGTGTGGACCGGTACCTGGCCATCGTGCACCCGCTGCGCTCTCTGGTGCTGCTGAGCCAGAGACAGACCTGCCTACTGTGTGTGACGGTCTGGCTGGCCACTCTGATCCTCAGCATACCTGTTGCAACTATGAGTCTTATCCAGACTTGCCCTGGGAGCAACCGTACTGTCTGTACCCTGTACATACTGCTAAGTGAGACCCAGGAGAGCCTCCCATATTCCACCTTTTGCACCACCGTCGGCTTCCTCTTCCCTCTGCTCTCCATCTGTTACTGCGGCCTGCACAGCGTCAGAAAGCTGCGCCACCGGCCCTGCCGCTCTGACCCGCACAACAAGCAGCGGCGGCTTCTGTGCGCAGTGCTGGTCATCTTTGCCCTGTTTTACCTGCCTTACCACCTGAGCCGCAACGCCGCCATCTATATTCGCGCAATCTACCCCGACAACCCCGCCTCCTGGCACTACGCAGACCTGATCTTCGCCTTGGAGATGTGCTTCTGCAGCCTCATCACCTGCGTTAACCCTCTGTTCAGCTGCTTCATAGGTGGCCAGTTCAGGAGAGAGTTACACAGCACTTTTACTGTCATGTTTTCGCAATTTTCAGGTGCACAGGTGGCCTCAATGATATCTAAACGGACCCGGATGACGATGAGGTCAAGGCAGGCGATGTCTACTGTCACACCTGCGTGCGCAGTGCCTGCAGGTAGACCCTGATGAACATGTAGATGTTCTTTGTACTTGTGTCCTGAAACTGTAGAGAAAACCTGAGCATGTTCTCGCTGTATAAGATAAACAGACTGTATATAACAATGGTTTCCAGTCTCCTTTATTTCATTCTATCATCTCAGCTCAGCTGAGCTCTCCTCCTTAACTTTCTTACACAACACTGCCTCTGCGTGGCTGACAGCATGCTGTATTTTACAGTCTGGTTCCCCCCGTGCGTAAAAAGGCATCTGTTTCTATCATCCACAGCGGTTTTTATTCAATTTGGTGAAAAAATAAGCTTTGATAAATGTTGTCCCTGAAGTTTTAAAGTGCCGCAGGTCAAACTAAAACCGAGAAATATCCGGATGTGGAGGGAGGGTAGAGAAAGAAAGAGAGTAGGGGGGAGGTGGAGGTGAGGGGTGCATTGCTTTGTGCCGGCTGCAGCAAGTGATTTATTAGTGGCAGGAGCTCATCCTGAGATCCTTTTTTTCTGTTCTGCTCAACGGAGGAGGGAGTTTATGCAATCGGTAATTGACGGATTTTGAAGTAGTAATTGAATGAGAGGAGTGTCGGGAGCAGGGGAGAGGAGGGGCTCCGCGCGGAGCTGCTGACAGGTAGATGAGCTGTGCGCTGTCCGCGGTGCTGAAACCTCCTCCGGCTGCTGCCGCCTCATCCGAGATCCTCACCTCAGATTAAACCGGAGCTCCACCAACCTACACCGGCTCAAGATTTTTACTTTCCCACCTCTGTCTCTCAAAAAAAAAAAAAATACACAGAAAAAAATCAACTTTTTTATCTCCTGTTTTGCAGTTTTTTTTTTTAAATATCGCTGACTGGATCTTAAGATGGCACTGCATGGATTAACATTGCGCAAGGCAAGAGCGGACTTATTTGACTGCTGTTTTGTGACTGTGAAACCAGCCCTTTCAGACTGAACGTGTTTCCCTCCTCTCCTCTCTTTCTCCATTTTTTTCCTCCTCTGCCTGATCTTTTTCAGGACAACGAGACGTTTTCTGCTTAAAAGAAACGACCCAGCGTTATTTGGATTAATATTTAACAATATGCTCATTAATGCAGCACTTCCATTTGTTATAGTATTGTAGAGTTTTTTTTTTAATAAATAAGAATAAATCTATTGGATATGGAGCCAGGAAAGGAGAAAGCTCTCCCTACCACTAAAGAGGGACTAAAACAACTCGCAGGAAAGGCCCTCGGGAACCTGTACAGGTAAGGCGAAGAAATCTCCATTTCTGCATGTTTTCTTTGAAAATCACAGGTTATATCCGTTTATGATGAATCAAAAGTGGAACATATGCAGCTGCTAACATCACACATAAAAGATGCAGCGACTTTAAACGTGCCTATGTGTGAATCGCAATGAAATCGAGAGGGGAAATCTCTTCTTTATGACAAGAATCACGTCCAGGATGCTGAAAGCAGAGTCGTGTGGCCCGAATATTTAAGGATCAGATATTTCCCTGGAGGATGATCCCCCTCCACCAGCAGCTGTGGGTGTTTTTTAATAATTAATGAAACAGAGCGAGTCGTGACACAAGGTCGGAGGATATCTATTACCTTAGGTATCCATCTGTATTAATTCAAGATCGACTTCATATAAATTGACTTCTTATATTCTTTATACTGTCACAAGGAGCTAAATGAAACGTAGTCTGGAAGAGAAAAAAATGACTGTTGAGCAAACAGTTTAAAGGCAGAGTATTGCAGCAGGTTTTCAGATGTATAATAATGATTTATGTTTTAATTCTCATTGAAAAGGCGAATAAAATAACACGAGGTTGAATATTTAGGCGGGAAAAAATCGTTTTTTTTTACTCAAATAATCTGGAAACACGAATCTTTTACAAAAAATGTATCTATCATAGATGAGCATTTGTGCAGACAGACATTCGTTTATTTTTCTGCTCCTAAAACGCATTTTAATGCTTGAACTTGAATTCAAAGCTGCAACACAGAAACGTGACTGAAAGCTGTGAAGGGGGGAAGAAAAAAATCTGTTGGTTTGATTTAAGCTGTAGCAGGCCTGTTAATGCACTGAAGGATGAGGCCTTCACATTTTCATGCTTAGTTTTTTAAATTAGCCTCATATAATTTAGCTTTTTTGCACAGATTTCCAGCCAAATCAAAACGCCACATTTATGAGAGCTCGTTAGAAAAATAAAAAAAACGACAAAACGAACTCTGAAACAACGGTGATGCTGATAGTGCTGCAATGCGGTATTAAGGTCATTTTTCGTTTGCCACCGAGCCTTTCTTTTGCACGAACATGCAGAATTTCAGTAGGGATTGAACGAAAAAAAAAATGTTAAGTTAAAAAAAAAATGTGTGCAGGCTTTGAGACTCGTGAGTCAAATTAAAAAGAAGAAAATCAAGATATTGTCAAGGCCTGACGTTTAAAGAGCACAGAGTAAAGATGAAAGCTTATTTCCTCTGTTGTATAAAATACACAGCCTTTAGGAGCATGTGAATAAAAACATTAGGTTACACAGATGAGTCTTTTTTATGCAGTTTTCTGCAAAGAAAAAAAAATCAACGAAATCATGAATTTCCCACTCATAGTTCTCGCTCCTGCTTCCCTGCATGTTTCATTTTACACATCCAAGTGTCGACATTTGAATGTAACCTTCAAAAACAAGCAGACAAAATAAAAAAACAGAGCATATGATCGGCTTGTCGTGCAGGAGGCTTGAAAAGCGGCAGCAGACAGGTGAAGCGATCGAACTGACTGAAGATGGGAGACCCGCGGCGGAGCGGGAGCGGAAGACGCCCCTGTGTGACTGCACATGCTTCGGGCTTCCTCGCAGATACATCATCGCTATGCTGAGTGGGCTCGGCTTCTGCATCTCCTTCGGTATCCGATGTAACTTGGGTGTGGCCATCGTCAGCATGGTCAATAACAGCACAATCCATCAAAACGGCAAGATCATCATCAAAGAGGTGCCTGTAAACTCCGCCCCTTTACACCCCATCAGCACCCCCAATGTTTGATAGGTGACGAGGGGCCACAGCCATGGGACTGATGGGTTTTTGAGTCTGTGTGGACTTTTAAATTGTATATCAGATGCTGGGCCTGTTTGTTAATGTAAGAAAATTAGTGTTTTGTTTTTATTTGTAGGTATTTTTCCTGAAAAATCAGCTTATTTTATTCAATAATTACCAAGTGGTGTCTCTGCAAAAGTGTTCATCATTAAATACAATAGAAATCTTTCTGAAACCTACATAGCAAGTATTTTAGTTAAACTTTTAATGAGCGCATTTGATGTTACACCTGTTTTTATTTTTAGAAATACAATTGAAGAGTCTGTCTTTTGTGTGTATGTGTGTGTGTGTGTGTGTGTGTGTCTGAAAGAAAGCGAAATTCAACTGGGACCCAGAGACCGTGGGGATGATTCATGGATCCTTCTTCTGGGGCTATATAGTCACTCAGATTCCTGGAGGTTATATATCCTCCAGGCTGGCTGCAAACAGGTAACTGCACACTTGAAATGAAGTACAAACAAATACCAAGTGTGTCACATGAAGATACGTATCTCTAAATATCACTTTCCCTGCAGCAGATATGTTTTTTTTATTATTTATAATGTAAATGTAGGTGGGATATTTGTGCTCGTCATTCAGTCAGTGTCAGTCTCGTGGTCTGAAGAGAGGAGTGTGACCTTACAGCAGATAAACTGGGGATTTGGCTGATGCCCACCAGGCGTGCCTCCTCATGTTAATGAGCTCCCATGGGACCACCATATCTAATCCTTTATGTTCAGAGGCATGGCAACCACATCGGCCAAAAGCCCTGTGTGAAATGAGTAATGAGTAATGATTTTAGTATGAATACATTGACCATGCCGCCTCTATATTACTATTATTTCACAAATGGATTAGTCAGCTACAGTTAGACAAAAGAAATAGAGCAAGCGTGCAACAGAGAACAGGAGAAGAAGAAGAAAGAGAAGAAAACCACAATATGACAATAAAACTGTAGTGAAGTTCTTAGATTGTTAGATTTTTTCATGAGGGAAATGGAGTCTAAATAAGATGTGAATCTTTGAAGAGCTTCATCATGCCAAGTCAGCTGAGCCCACTGACGCCTTCTGCTGCAAACACCTCCTGTCTTCACTCCCCTGGAAACTGAATAACTGCCTGTTGTGTGTGTGCCATCCAATTAGGATTGATTTATCTTCGTTATCAACGCTTATTCTTCCAGTATGCAGTAACGAATCATACAGTAAAACACAGAGGATTTTTTAAAATCATTTTGAAGGCTTGAAATTGAACAATAGCCGTCCTGTGTCTTATTCAGTAAGATGATCTTGTTTTGATAATATTCTGACAAATAATCCCTATTTATCCAGAGTTTTTGGGGCTGCCATCGTGCTGACATCCACCCTGAACATGTTCATTCCCACCGCCGCCCGGGCGCACTACGGATGTGTCATCTTTGTGAGGATATTACAAGGGCTGGTGGAGGTACTGATACACAGTTTGCACATCACACCCTGACCTTTAAAAGACTCAAAATTGATGCCTCATTATCAAACGGAGAGCTAAACTCAACCCCTAATGAAAACGTCCTGACATTCTGTGTTTGACAACAGAAATCCTGTGTACATACTGGTCTCTCTGGCTTTGTATTCAAATTGAACTGGGAAAAACAGAAGATGGAAGCCCATTATGTAGAGGTTCTATTCATAATACAGTATACAATTGTCCGATTAGACCACAAACAGCATCAACCCTGAATAACTGGGCTTATGTTTGTTGGTTTAGCTGTCCAAAACAGCTCCACGTTCACATAGAAGCACATAGAACAAAAGAGGTAAGAAGCACTTGATGCAGGCGGCTCCCACAGCTCAACAGAAAGGAAGAGATTTTAAAGAGAGATGCTATTATCAGACTGAAGGTCATCTTCCTTTGTTATTTTGTTTTGCTGCATACGGCCGTTTCAATAGCAGCTCATGACCATTGAGAGAGAGAGCCGCCTGTGTTCAGCGCCCATAGACTTATTACTGCAAATTAAACATTAGCATTTCAGGGTGTCTCCCACTGCAAGCCCCAGCAATTTGTGTCTATCAATAGTTGATTGTATGCCACTTAGTGTGTAATGAAGATTTAATGGGAGCAATTCAGTTTTTTTTTCATGAAGTGGGTAGTCAGCTTGAATTTGCACTGACTCACACCTAACCCATTAGTCTCTATTAGAAAGGTCAGCTGCAATGCATGTCAGTTTGTTTGTTATTAGCTTCAATTTGTCTTGCACATCTCTGACAAATGAGATCAGACTACGTCAGTCAGGCACGATACTTTTACCTGTGAGTTCTTTTGACTGAAAGTGTAAAAATAGATCAAATGTATGGATGAATTTAACAAATCAAACAGTTTACAGCGAGATATTTTTTTTAAAAATTAATGAAAAATGGTAATGTCATTTTTCACTGTGCAGGGAGTGACTTATCCAGCCTGCCATGGGATCTGGAGTAAATGGGCCCCACCGCTGGAAAGAAGTCGTCTGGCAACCATCTCCTTCTGTGGTACAAAACCTACACACACAGTCATGTTTCTGTGAATCGGCTCAGTTATGCCAATAGATGTTAAATGCAGGTTTAGAATGACAAAATATTGCTCCTATGATGTACGGTATGTATACGTGCACTGAACACATTTGTCACTAAACACTGCCGGACAACACGGGCTCTCTGAATCAGCACGCAGGATCAAATTCTGCTCGCTCATAAATTTTTGTCTTGTCTCAGGGTCCTATGCCGGTGCAGTGATAGCCATGCCTCTGGCTGGGATCTTGGTCCAGTACACAGGATGGTCCTCTGTCTTCTATGTGTATGGTGAGTCTTTATTTTTTATTTTAACACCTTTAAGTGGGACTGGGTGACAACTTCTAAAAGAAATCTTTAATTCATGAGCAATAAATCACACTTTTCTTCAAATCAATACACTCAGGACTTGCTGCTGCAGTCTTACATGGTCTGGTATGACTAATGGTGGCTAAAGCTAGCCAATCCTAGCAAACATTAGACAGATATTGTGCATGCATTTACTCTTTGTACTATTAATTGTACCCACATGTGATACATAATGTCCTACAGTTTTCACCTTTTAATTCCACTCAAGTATCTTTAAGGTTGGAGAAAACATCATCCTGTAATGTGGTGTTTACAGTGATGTTTACAGTGTGATGTTCTCCAGCATATCTGGTGAAAACTTCAGGATCTCTACTAGAACTAGAAACGTTATAACTCTCATGTCTTCACAGGATGCTTTGGGATATTTTGGTACATGTTCTGGGTCTTGGTGTCCTACGAGAGCCCAGCAGAGCACCCGACTATCACTGACGAGGAGCGCCGCTACATCGAAGAGAGCATTGGTGAAAGTGCCCAGCTGATGGGCGCGATGGAAGTGAGTTTTTAAATCCGTATCCCTTGATTTGAAACAGCACGCCAAGCACTGTGCATCCAGCTGATTCTCTGGTTGTCTTAACAGAAATACAAGACACCCTGGAGGAAATTCTTCTCCTCCATGCCCGTCTATGCAATCATTGTGGCCAACTTCTGCAGGAGCTGGACCTTTTATCTGCTCCTCATCAGTCAGCCTGCTTACTTTGAGGAGGTGTTTGGCTTTGAAATCAGCAAGGTAAATAAATTCCTTATAATGCCTGGTAAATATGATCTAATGTTCAAAATTACAAGCTAAGGTTTTCTCAGATATGAAGTGTTCAAGTTTGGTAGAGTTTAAATGTATAAAGTACTTATATACTAGAATCTTCTTGGTAGCTACTAGCAATGTGTTTGGTTTCAGTACTGAAAAGTTTTCGCTCATCTTTGACAAACTCAAATGACAAAGTCGTTACTCATAATGCCAAACTTGTGAGGCAGCTGGACTTGACAAGATCACAAAATAGCACATGAATCCACCATCTGGTCACAGTCAGGTTATCATAGTAATGAACCTGAAGCGAATTCTCTCCAGACTCTGCAATATGGAGCTTGCAGCTCAATGTTTAGCTGTCACCCCGCAGCTTTCCTGTTCACTACCTGCTCAGCACTAAACAGAAGTTAGACAGTTAGTGACTAGCTTGTCAACATTCAGCAGCTTAGAGGCAGATAATTCCCTCAGGAGTTGGTAGAGACCAAAAACAGAGCAAAAAAAGTCATTGGTCTATTGAATTTATGTTTGTTAGATCAACAATAATGTTTCTCTGTAACTGCAGGAAGCATGAATCATCATATCTACTTGATCTAAGAGTCTGCATGAGTTTAGATAGGAGTATGATGGAAACCTCTCAGCATGCACCAGGGTAACAGCCTGTAATTATCATGATATGTGTGTTCCTGCTTTGTAACAGGGGTTATTGTTTTTATTTTGTGTTCAACAATGTCTTCACTGTTGTTGACTGTGAGTCTGTCACCTGATATGAGTACATAAAGACTAAAAGAGACTAACCTATTACAGTTTAGTTTGCCTAACTCTGGTAAATAGTTTAGGTAAATAGTTTTAAAAAATCAGTTTCAGTCACATGTATGAAATTATGTTGATTCAACTTGAATATATTTTTGTGAAACTTTATTTATGGTTTGGTGTCCACTTTATGTCCACGAGTGAATGTGTCAGACAAAGGAACAGATTCCAGTTAATCTTTAAATTTCCGTAATCTTTACCCTCCCTGGAGAATGTGAAGCATGAATCAAGCTGGTCTGTCAGGTGTAATTCAGCCTCAGGATGTGCGGCTGTGATTACTGCAGGTGAATTATTGCTCAGATGTGATGTGCGGAGTCAGAGGTTGAAACACAGAAACTGGGTCTGAGACAGAAACAATCACTTTTGTTATGACAGGTTTTTTTTTTTTTTTTGTAGTTGTCACATTTTTTTTTTTCAGACAAGTGTTTGATTGTTTCACAGGTTGGAATTCTGTCAGCGCTTCCTCACTTGGTCATGACCATCATCGTGCCCTTGGGAGGACAGTTAGCGGACTACCTGCGGACCCACAACATCATGTCCACCACTATGGTCCGGAAAATCATGAACTGTGGAGGTGAGGCTTTGATAATCGGGTCTCTTTTGTAAGTATTCCTCATCAGTCCACCAGATAACTCTTGTCTTGTTTTTTTTTTTTTTTAGGGTTCGGTATGGAGGCCACACTTTTATTAGTGGTTGGTTATTCTCATAGTAAAGGCGTGGCAATCTCTTTCTTAGTTCTGGCAGTGGGTTTTAGCGGATTTGCAATATCAGGTGAGTCTCGAAACAATTGATTCAGAGTTTGTGTCATACAAAAGACCAGAAAAACTTAGAAAATTCACTCTTTTTTGCTGCAGGTTTCAATGTCAACCATCTAGACATCGCTCCTCGTTATGCCAGCATCCTCATGGGCATATCCAACGGTGTGGGTACCCTGTCAGGGATGGTCTGCCCTCTAATAGTGGGAGCCATGACAAAGAACAAGGTGAGTCATTTCTATTCATGCAGTGATGTGAATATTAATGCAGATAGGAACTTTTAAAGCCCCTGAAAAAGTGGCTTCAAATTTCTCCATAGCATTGAATATTCAGAACTACAAGGAAACATTGTGAGGTATCATTTATTAAGAGTTTAAAGTCCCTGCATTTCGAGGATCTTTAGTTTCAGTGCTGCGTCGTAACAGGATATGTGTGCAAGGTTGATTTACGAGATGGATTTAAATCAGATCCCACAGATTTTATTGAACTGCGCGAAAATGGCTATGAACAGAGTTGATGGAGCTGTAGGATTGTTTACCTTCAGCTAGATTTGTGTTGTGAGATCAGAAGGAGGATCAGAGTTTAATTAATCATTTTGATCTTACGATACTGCCTCAAGTCAGTTTTGATATAACGGATGGGCTGACTAGTTTCCCCAGTTCACTTTTGACTGGATAACTGAACAACTTTCAACAGATTTCTACATCCTCAGTGGTACACAGAGATGCATAACATTGCCTTTTTCTCGCCAGTGAAAAGAACAGAAATCTCTCATGTAAAAGAACTTAAGATCTTTGGCAGAAAACTTAGGAGCCAACTGCTTATGTGAAGAAGTCAACTGAGGAAATATATTAATACACCATCAGGGCATTTAAGAAGTGACTCAGCCTGGCTACATCTGTTTTCTGCTTCTAGACTCGGGAAGAGTGGCAGTATGTCTTCCTCATTGCCTCCCTGGTGCATTATGGGGGCGTCGTGTTTTATGGGCTCTTTGCATCTGGGGAGAAACAGCCATGGGCCGACCCTGAAGAAACCAGCGAAGAGAAGTGCGGCTTCATTGATGAGGACGAGCTGGCCGAAGAGACGGGTGACATCACGCAGGGTTATGGCGCCATGGGCGGTCCGGCTAAAAGCTACGGGGCCACTGCACAGCTCAACGGAGGTTGGGTGCAGGACTGGGATAAGACGGAGGAGTACGTGCAGGAACCTGCTGGGAAGATGTACGCTGAGCGCGGCTACTCTTAAAACCAGACAGTTGTGGTGAGTCTGCTCGCAGAGACAGACTCTCCGCCACAGATTGCACAAATAAGCATTATCTTAGATATTTAAAATTCATTCTGTGTATTCAAGTAAAACAGTTACTAGTTTCAAAAAGCCAGTGTAAAGAAACAGTTCACAGCAAAGCAGAACAATCCTCATTAGATTCTCACACGTTTCTCATCACATCTACCAACTGTAGGGCTTCACTTATACAGAGCGGTTGCAAAGAAAACTGCAGGCCTATGTTGTACTTCTTCTTAGGCACCCAAACCTCATCAATCTACTTGAACAACATGAGCCAGATGACACTGCAGTTGACCATCATATAGGGTCTTTCTCTGAAATACCACTCTGATTGCACTGAAACTATAAAGTATTCTAAAACAAGATCTTATTCTGTTTCTCAAATGTGTTTTATGTACTGTATATACCTGTATACTGTTTCTGTGAGACTATTGTGGATTTTGGGTCGTTGATCTGTGTTAACATTAATATAAAAGGCCATATTTTTCATGGACAGTACCTTTTCAGGGAGATGTCTGCTTGCAAAAAAGGTCTTCTTCTTCTCAAGCGAGGCCTATAATACACTATGACAAAAATAGCGTGAGTGAAGTTGAAACGTAGAGTTTTAGTGTGTGTTTGTTTGCATGAATTTGCTCAGATCAATGTTTCAGATGCAGCCGCCTCACACTCATTGATAGTCCTCATTCAGCCTGCTGCTTCGTTCTTAGATAAGCGTCTTCTGCCATAATAAATAATAATAAAATGAACTTTTCATAATCAGGTTCCAGTCGTGGTGTGAGACAAATCAAAAAAGTTTTGAAGGCGATTGCTCAGAAGACATTTGTTTCTTGATGTTTGGTGTGCACTGCAATAAATTCTGTGTACCAGCCGCCACCCATCACATTCTGTTTTGTAATGTAACGCTGGCTTGCTGTATCTAAGTGTAATTGTTTTGGAGTCATGTGATGATCAACATTAAGGTGTGTGTTTTAACAAATTAGTGTCTGGAGAATCCAGCTTTAGTGCTCATCATGCAGGACGTATTGTTGCATTTTGACAGCGAGGAATGCAGTACTGTATACGAACAACCAGGTTTTTGTGATCTCTTGGTGTTTCTCGGGTTGTTCTCATTGTCACCAAAAGTACTTTACTGACACTTTGATATTGTCATGTCATGAGTGGACCACATGAATTAATAGATGGCTCCCCACACCTGACTTTATTTGCTATTTGAATACTTCTTTATTTGCTTTATGAATTCTGCAAGGATGTTTAAAATATATGAATATATAAGAATGTTTAAGATGACCAAAAGATGCTATTACGGCTTTGTGCCTAAAGTTTATGTAAAACAGATAAATGTGACTTTATGGCTTCAAATATTGTGTTTAATGAAGAGGTATGTTGATGTCAAAAAGTGTTATAAAATACTCATATCATTTTATAAAAAAGAAACAAAAAAACAACAAACAAAAGTCATGTTTTTGTCATTCTTAGTCATCTTTTCATCCTGTGTATTTATGGAATATTCTGCAGTATGTTCAGCTGTTTATCTGAAGGTTAGCGGTCCTCTGAGACTGGAGGCGGACTACCTAACCAGTTAACCACCTTTTCCAATCAGCATCATACATCTCCTATTCTCTCCATGTTCCTCATTAGTAAATCAATGGCCGACGGTCTCTGGAGTCCAGGGAGGAGTATTGGACCGGGTAGCTTGGTAATTGGTAAAAGGGAGAAAACAGCAACGTTAATGCTGTTAGTGAGTTTTTATCCCTACAAACCAGGATTGTTATCTGTCTTCCCAGAGAGTCCTGATTTTAATATCAATGTCAAATCTCATGCAGAGGTGTCATGTCGTTGTATAAAAGTGTGACGAACCTATTAAATCTCTCAGCAGCATTTCACACATTTTTTTTGAGTTGTACAAGAAAATCAGAGCTCAGACGCAGTAAGACCTGTGATAGTAGAATATTATACTTGTGGCACACCCTGTTTTCCCTCAGTGCCTTCGCCGGCCCACACAACTGAGGTTGACAGTGTTACATGCAACACATTCAACTATTGACTGAGCCCTGCATTAAATTTAATCACGTGGCAAATCAATACTGTTTAACTCTGGAGCTGGTCGGACTTTTAAAGCAAAAAAAAAAAAAAAAAAGGTCCCCATGAAAGTTTGATTTCGGGAAAATGTCAGTGACAAAGAAGGTCATGCAGCCTTTGAAGCATTGTGTTTCCTGGTTATTAATATTTCACGTTTGCTGAAAAAAACAATGAACAAAAAACTTGAGGAATATAAGACATGAATTGTGATTATTTTGCGTATACAGTTCATTTGCATTTTAATCAAACACTTGATGTAACTTCTGATGAGTGCTGCTGTAGAGTACGATTAGATTCTTACATTATCAATAAAAAAACAACACATTAGAAACAAATGCTCAGAGCTGAAATACTGACTTTACGAGGTGAAACCTGAACGCAACTTTGATCTGTGATGATGCCATCCTGTGAAAATCTGTAACAGCAGATACTATTTGAAATATTAAGATGGGTTTCTTAAAGGTTTTCATGATTTCATGTAAGTCAGGATAAAAGAATATTTATTGAAAAGAGAGGAATAAGATAATTATAGATGGGAGTTTCTATAACCTGAAAATATGATAAAATAAAATACTGTATATAAATATGCATCAGAAAACATAATGGCATACTCATATCTAGGTCCCACATGTATGTTTGTTTGCACACGTGTACAGTATGAGTAAGTTGTGCTGAATTGTGCAAACAGTTCCAAATGGAAGAATTCAGTCAGAGTCAGAGGTGCACAGACTGAAGAAGAAAGGTGATATTACCTTCTGTGGTGTCTCTGTGCTGCTCTGCAGCTTGTCCAACACACCGCTCTGCTGTAGGACGACAAACTGCAGCCAACACTGAGGTGGTAAATAATTCAGGTGAAACATGGCGTCCATCCATCCACATGTATCGCTCTGAGCTTCCCCCCCTGCTACAACAGGGAGGGTGCGTTGGTGTATGAGACTCTGGGCATATCAAAGATTCTGACTGTGCTTTTGAGCCTCTGCAGGTGGGAGTGAGTCATATGGAGCAGATACAGAATATGAGTCCATCATCACCGGTCTAACTGGTTTCTTGATGGTCCTCATTATGCATCATGACCAACTGGAAGCCATTAAATGTGGGTAGGTTTTTCACCTTGTTTAGACAGTACAGGGTGAATACGTGCAGGAGGAAATCTTGCAAATGATGCCTTTGCAACTCTCACCTGAGAAGAAGTGATAGACAGGCATGGAGTTGGTCGGGGTGGGGGTTAAGGTGTTGACCATCGGCTTCATGCACATGATGGACAGCTTGAATCAATTGAATGTGCTGCGGCAGCGTCTGTGTTGACTGATGCTTCGATCACAGGAAGCAGCTCCGTGTCTGAAACACTTCCAGCAGCAGCAGTGGCAGCAATTACAATAAATCTCGGTTTCTCCTCCGATTATCCGCCCAGCTGAGGAGGGAAACCATTAACGCTCACCACCGCCTGCTTCTTGGTGCACATGTTAATTTGACAGGAAACACAATCGTGTCACCAGCCACACGGAACATGTTTTCTCATGCCTAACCAGCCGGAGTGGTCATGGCTGTTGAACCGGTGACGTGTCTGCTGGGGCGCGCGGTAATTGGACAAAACCTGGTGTCGACATTTCATTCACAGGTGGAAATCCTCCGAGCGTTCACCTGCCTCTAACCTCCACCTCTTGGCTTTTTTGCAGCATCTCAGACTTTTGTCATTTTTATGCTGTTTGCGTCATCGTGAGGGTGAGGGAAGGAGGATTGAGTAGTTGTCAGTATGTGGGGCAGGTGCAGTTTGGCTCCTGAGGGACTGTAATGGGATGAGGCCCAGCCAGAATGAGTGTTTGATGACGGGGTTGCACTCCTCTCCTGGGACTCTGCCTGCATGCAATTATCCTCCTGATCCATTCTCTCCTCTCTGGTCTGCAGCTCAAACTGTACACAGAGATCTTTGCACACTGCTGCTGCCCGAATCCTTTAATTTAATTTAAAATTCATCTCATATTTTAAAAGAGAAAGTAATTATAACCCCAAATTTCAAAGCTGTATTAGAGTAATTACTCTTTTATGACACCCTCCAGCATGACATTACACTACCTGGGGGCAACTGAATTTTCAAACACCTCCTTCTCCTGCCTTGTTAATTGCTTTATTAATGGAGCTCTTGGCACCCCGAATCAGTCTGTCTCACCCGTAATAACATTATATGTCTCTGCTCTCCACCCGCTTGCCACACATATGCAAAGTGAAACAAATATTGCTACATAATCTTTTCTAAAAGATTAAATCTTCCCAAAATTATTTCTACAATCTCCCCTGCATGATTTTTTTAAGCCCTTGTTTTCGCAGTGAGCTTCTGCTCGAGGCTCAGTTTAGAAAGAAAAACCCTCCCTCCTGTGATATGCAAATGCAATCTCCATCTTGTTTAGCTCCAAAAAGCAAGAACTGTGTGCTAACGTTATTTCCATCTGCGTTATTTCCAAGCGCCCAGTGAAACATTTATTAGCACCAAACTATATTTTATTTCACCCACAGTCATGGCAGGGAAACAGTGATGCCATACAAGGACTGCCTTTTCAAACCTGTGATGTGCGGAGTGTGAATTGTATCATCCACCATCAGAGGAAGAGGAAGGAGATTGCTAAATCCAATTGTTTTTCCTCCACAGAACTGGTTTCCTGCAGTTGCATGTGAGGTAATCTATCACAGGTCCTTCCACTTCCCCTCCCCCACATCACACTGCGTTGACGGCTTCATAGCCTCTTCTCTGCAACATGCTCATATCATGCTCGTATCACACACAGACAAAGGATGAGGGGCTGATAAGATTTTACACGATATTTATCGCTGATGGCACGGCTCTGCTTAGGAAATGATGACAGAATATGCAAATAAGGCAAAAATATTGCACAGTTTATATTTATTATTTTGATCTTTTGTGCATAATTTTTTCTTTTGCATGAAAAAAAGAGTAGTCCATAACGATTATTACTATTTTCAGAATGAATTAATATGTGGATTAGTTTCTGAATTAATCATTTACTCAAGAAAAAATGGTCATAACAATTTCCTGGAGCCGAAAGTGACGTTGTGAAGTGTCCCAAATATATTTCATTTAAAGGAACAACAAGGAACTTTAATTTTACAGTGATTTTGGCAGTCCCTATGAACAAGCATGATAATGTTTCCTGTAATGAAAACTGCATATCCCATGAGCACATGGTGTCGTATCTATATGTGGCTATGTGAGATTAATAACCGTAAATATGATTATGGTGAAACGAAGTAAACTTTGGTTTACTGCTGTTCAAATTTATAAGTTACATGTAAACCCAAAACTAACATATGTTGCACAGTTACATTCCCAAGTAATGTCTTAATAATACACCAGCAAGATATAACTGTACATCCTCCTATTATTATTCCTTTAGCTTTTGTCCATTTTGTTCTTCCATCAGTTCTTTTTTTTTCTCCACAGCCACAAAATATAAAAAATATCCTCATGCTTCTTTTTAACTGGCTACCCACTGCAAAATTTTACCTTCTTGCTGATGGTCTCGTTTGCTTCATCAAGCTATGATGATGATTTAGTCTCTGGGAGACACAGCAAATGTTCAATGTTCAGCAAATATCAATTTCATCCCCAAAATGGCGAAAAACAAACAAACATTTCTGCTAATCTTTATAAACAAATATCTGCAGGTGTCAGATCATAGGCGATGGGTTCTGAGATTTCATTTTGGCCAATGCATTCAGCCTCTTTTGCTCTCCACATGGACTCTTTATACTACTCAGCTTACAAATGGAAACTAGAACGCTCACCTTGCCAAAATTTTGGTCCCTTGCCTTTAGATTCTACATTCATATGCAGATATCTGTTTATAGAGATTAATATAGAGGCATCAGTACTAAATTGAGTGTTTCGTAACCAGTTAAAAACTGCTTGTGGTGGCTTTAATGTTTAATATGTTCTTCATATTTGTGAGGCTATTTGTTCTTTTTAGTTTTAATAATACATACAACAGTCTAGCTAACTTTCTCCTCCTACAAATCAACCCCCTCAATTTCTTCATATAAATACAGCCGTGTTTGTGCAACCACAGCTCCTCTCTGCAGTGCAGTTTTTTTTTAGTTTTTTTTATAGGACGTCCTGAAGAGGACGATGTGAATTTCTTTCATCTTGTCCTTCACAAACTGCACTGCAACATTTTATATAAACGTTACACTTCTCCTGTCATAATAAAGCGTCCATTCTTCCCTCACAGCTTCACTGCTGAAAACCAAATTAAAGCATCAATCCCTTTCCCTCTGTGCATGCCTGGTGATGGTGGCCACTGATCATCAGCATCAGAGTGGGACACAGGTGTGCGGAGGGGCCCTCCCGCCTCTGTGATCCGTCACCAAGGCCAGACAAGGGCCATGCTGGAGAGGCTTAGGCACGTGCCGAGGGAGGGCTCTACCCCTCTTCCACCCCGCCCCTCGGAGGATTCCCTATTCACACCACCAGATGGGGGCTGGATCTGAGTTTTAATGAATGCTATCCTTCACGACCCTTTCAAGGCTGCAGAACAACAGTCGCCCTCAGCACGTCTCACTGCGGTTTATCACCCCACACTGAGACAGAACAATAATACACTGCATATGATTAAAAAAAAAGGAAATACTGTAGTTTACATTTATAATTTCACCCTAAAATCTGATTTTTTTTTCCTCGCTGAGTGGAAGACAGAAATACTACATATCCCTATGAATACTGAATTAATTGTTCAAGAGATTGGCTACTACTTCAAGCAGACATCACACATTTAAAGCGGGCTGGTGGGCCTGTGTTGACATCCTGCTGCTTGAATAACACAACCCTGTAATTTTACCTTTCAGGTTCAGAGCAGTGGGCAATTTGGTCACATTTATGAGTCAGAAGAACTGGTTTGTAAATAGCTGTTTTAGTGTGGTCTTTAATATTTAAGTAGGAGGTGAGAATTATTGTTTACATTCAAGGAAACTAAAGATTTGTTGTTATTTGATTGATAATAATGACGTGTTTTCAAATAAATAATGGGTAAAGCGTGTTTTCATTTAGTGTACATACCGCAGGCACAGGACTAAACTGTTGGCTTCTCATTTGGAGTCGACAGTAACACATCTGATCATCACCATGGCTGCTTACCCACTCTACCAGTTACGTGCAAGGCTGTGGAGAAGAGTGAGAAACACGAAATCTAAAAATGAAAAAAACTCCATCAGTGTTAAATCCTGAGGGCTAAACGACAAAGTGCTGCTCAGAGAGATGAAGATGATGACATTTTTCATTAGTTTGCTCAATAAAGTGAAATGTCTCTTTATTTGTCCCTAAAATTATTGTTCTGATTTTCTCACATCCTTCAATGCCCAATTAGGTAAAATTTAATCCACATTAATGTGATGAAAGCACAAAGTTTGCATGAGATCTCCTAAATCGTTGTTGGTTTCCATCCATCCGGATGCATATGTTCTTTATTGGTTGGAAATATATTGGTTGTGTACATGCTGCCCCTTACTCAGTGACCCATGTCTGTCTCTACGTGAATTGCTTTCACGGCGTGTTAAACGAGCCGTGGTTGTGTTGGTGTTTCCCTCCATGCGGCGGCCGTGTCTCTAATCCGCTGTCTGCCACAGTTATGTCACACACCAGCTATTGTGGAGGGTTTGATTGAAGACGCCTGATCTGACTAACTGATCCCTCGCCGCAGAGGTGCTGTGACACACGGGCGACATCTGAGACGTGTGAATTGGCAGTCGAGTCACATGACTGGCATTAAGCCAATCAAAATTTTTAGATTCAGACCCGGGTGCAGCTTTGTGGTGAAAAGGCAATACTGGCAGATGGTGTGTGAACATAATTTGAGGTGTGTACAGATTGGATCACACAATGCGTCTTGTCCTTTAAACCTGAGCACCACCAAACCAATCTCTCTCTGCAGGTCTGAACAATGTGGCAGCAAAGTTCAGGATATTTTTTCAGCACCTCATAAATCGAATGATTTTAACATCGTAAGGTGGAATTTATGATGTTAAATGAAGCTTTGAATCTCCAGAGACCAATTTATAAAATGTAAACTGTTCACTGCCTGACAATTACTTTCAATTTAATTCAGTCAGGTCACGTGCTGCGACCATCTGTCCCCACCTTGTAGGCTGCGCATTATTTAACAAATATCCCCATTATATTAAGATTTTTACAAGGTGCATGCACATCAATTAGATTTTTATTGCTTTTTTTAATCCTGTAAAATTATTGTAAATTATTTTGTGTTAGTCTGCGCACAATTATATTTCACAAGTTGGGAAAAATGCAGCATTAAGAGTGAGGAAAAGATGCCTCTGCTTTTTTTTTTAATGAGCAATTTCACACTGAGAAATCTTGGGCGTGCCATGATGCCGGCCTTCAGTCACTGACAGTTTCCAACAGAGCTTTGGACACATTTTGTTTAATGTTTAAACACCCAGCCTCATTCAAACGCTGCATAAACTGTACATTCAACGATATGTTGGCCATCTCCTCCAGTTCTAAACACACTTAAAGCCAGACTGTCACTTGTTTATGACTGACAGGAGGTCTCCCCACACACTCAGACCTCTGACATCAAAGTCTCCATCAGAAATTTTCAAAACATTTAACTCTTTCACTACATCCTCCCTGAGAGAGGGGCAAGCCTTCAGCAAGGCCAGGAAGTGCTCAGTCAGTTTCTGGAAGGTCACTGAAGTTTGGTTTGTGCAGGTGTGAACCCATTCACCGTCGCTTATGCTGTACTCCATATCGGAAGCCCACTTTTTCAGCACAACGCAGTACGCATCTCTGAATTTCAGGTGCTGTTTGGACAGGTCTATAAGAAGCGTAGGAGGTAATGTAGAGCACATGTGCTGCAGCTCGCTGTGTTTTTCCTGCAGCCAGTCCAGAAGAAAATCCTGTGAGGCAGTTTGGGCCGCTGAGTTTGTCATCGTCAGCAGCGCTGCGGCGATGACCAGACAGAAATGTTGTGCTGCTCCGTCGCATCCCTGGAGGACAGAGTTTAAAAAGTGCTCTGTCCGGCAGGCTTCGCTGCTTTGGCTCAGCAGAGCAGCCAGCTCCTCCATCAGCATCGCCCCCTGAACCTCAGCATCAGCACCAACAGCTGACACATCTGTGAGAGGACTCAGGACTTTACCAGCAGATTTGCACTGAATGATGTGGCTGCAGAGGCCGCTAACATCCTCATACTCAGCCTGCTTAGTGTTTGCAGGACTCATACTGTCAAAGAGTATCTTCAGGATGGAGCTGGGCAACTCAGGATTGTTCAACAGCCCAACAAGCAACAGGTGCTGACACTGGGAGAGGTCCGAGAAGGAGACGTCAGTGTACGCAGGGAAAGCAGCCTGCAAACTTTGATTTGTGAGCTGCAGCTGCTTCTCCATAATCCTTCTCATACCTGGATTATTATGAAACCTGGTGAAGACGTGCTCGCAGTACCGAGCCCAGTGAAAAGCCCTGGACAGAGTCTGTTTATCCCACTGCTCCACCACGCCGCTCTGCCCCGCAACGGCCAGCAGCTCCGCCGTGCTCGCCAAGTTTTTGAGCACCGCCTCCATGTGGCGCTGTCCGAGTTCAGCCTCTGAGCCCCGGTGGCGGAGGAAACACACAACCCACTACGGAGGAGACACACAACATTTACACAAACAGTCCCTCTGTGTTGACGAAGACCTGCTGCTAACGTGCGTTACCGCGCTAGCTAGCTGGTTAGCTACATGTTAGCTAAAAAAAGTCAACAAACTACGACGGTAAACGGGACTTCCGGTGGCGCGTTTCAAAACAAAACCCCCTTTTTTTTTTAAACAAATGTGGGTTTTAAGTAACATCTAGCATTGCACATAAAAGTGAACACAACACATTTGTAAAGGAGTATTTAGTGGAAATAAACATAGTTGCTGTTGTACTTACTTGTCTTTGCCTTTTCTGTGCTCCGTGTGCCGCTTTTACCACTGCGCATGCGCTCTTGGGTGCTAAGCGTTGGCCAGCGTATTTTCCTTCAAAATAAAAGCACAGGGTAACTTTTGGGCATAAAAATGCACAATGGACTCGAAACTTACTCAATGTGCACACATTTTGTTTTTATGCAAACATATTTATGTGATAAATTATCCATATTATGTACTCGTCTAACTTTCTAACGTTAGAGAAAAAAAAACGTTGTGTCAACAGAGCTATTTTTAATTGTGTCTGATTTATTGTGATCGTCATGAATTCGTTTGCCTCTGCAAAAATGTGTCATTTAAAATTAATAGTGCTCACAGCAAACATAACTATATATTTCACATGGCCAGGGTCTGTCAGTTGGATCAGATTACATGGGCACACACGGGGAGAAAAAGAAATCCATTAAATCAAAGTGTATCGGAGGATTGGATTTCTCGGGCTGACCTGCTGAATTCAGTCCAGAAATGTCATATTGAAGCAACACAAAGAGGAGAGAAGAGGGAGGCTGTGCCAGCAGGATCAAACTTCCCTCCCATCAGTAACAGCAGCAGCGTGCTGTGAGTGTAAATGTGTGTGCGTGTGTATGTGTGTGTGCAGTCAGATCCTTGTGCAAATGCGCAGTGAGAAAGACCTCCCCAGTCCACACTGGTTCAGTATTTTGGAGCCTAACCTGTGGGTCGGTGCACCGCTGTGAAAAGCATGAAAACTGGGATCCAGCAGTTCACAGAACGAGTGAGAGGAAGGTGCGCACCAACGAGCTGAACCCTCAGGGTGAGCACAGATATGAGGCTTTATTTGGGCTCATGCTTTCCTGTTGCCAAATGAATGTCATACTTTTAAATATCTTTATGCATATTTTATTTTAATCTTGTACTTTATAGCCCCTTGCTCTTTTCACCAGAGGAATGTTTGCTTTGCATGAATGGTGTCATCTTCTGTAGCTTATTTAAAAGTTTGGGCTCAGTTAAGTCTTCTTAACTGATAAAAAAAACTGTTAATTTTGCTTCAAAGCATGTTTAGTTACACAGATTCTGACATATTTTCTTCAGCTTTCATTTCATTGGTTTTAATTAGTGGGTGCTCAGCTGGATTTCAGTCATAACTCATCCCTTGATCTTATTTGCAGAATGGTGAAATGTCTGTTGTGGTTGTTTTTATTTGTGACAGTTTGTGACAAAGGAGGAGACAGCTTTAAAACCTTAGAACAGTTGTAAATGAAATGTGCCTGCCAAGTGTTTTTAAGAGGCCAACGCAACACAGCCTAAAACCATTTTATCGCACTAAATTCAGACATAGCACCAACAGATCTGTATGGTACAGGAATAAGTATCTGCCAGTACTCATGACATATTGTTTGTCTGAAACACAATTAGTTGATGGTGCAATTTTTAGCCTGCAACAGCGAGTTTTTAAACGAAGGCCTGAGGCAGCCTATTAGATTAGATTTAGAAATTATGAAGTATTAAGTCAGCGCTGCCTCACAACTCAGATTTATGAAACTTCAAGTGGTGCACTAATAAACAGCATTACGTGTGATATTATGTATATAAAAACAAGCTTTGTGCTGTAAAGTTTGGGTATGTTTTGAATTACTTTATATTACAGGAGAATATTCTGCTTTTGTTAATATTTTCTGCTGGAGACTTTGTACTTTACCGCCTACAGCTGATGACATAATGTGATACCTGAATACAACACACACAGTACGTCTGCAATAGAAACATGCTGAGTTCTCTTCTTTAAATGAACAAATCAGCCCCTAGATCAGTTTACTGTTTTAGAGGAGAAAGGCATGAAGGTCGGCGGGGGTTAGGAGGACAGAGCCACTCTTGTTTTTCTAATTGATGTGATTCAGCAGTTGAAATTCCCATCCATATGCCTTTCCTACAGCGATCTACAGCCAACCGTGGCAGTTTATGACGCCTGTACTGAAGTCACAAGGCTTTCCAGACTGAGAAAATGTATATTTGGATATCTCTAGACATTTGAATATCTCGTGTTTGTATAAATTAGATCTTTTCTCAGTCTAATCTCAGACTGTTTTAAGATGATTCTGATATATATCATCACTTCATCTTTGCTGTAGCATCAGCAAGTTCAGCAGATGGTTCATGCTACATAAAGTCTAGCAGAGTGGTGGTTCTGGTTGTGTTTCTGGCCTGCGGCTGAAGAGGTCAGGCTACAGTGTGGTGAGAGGAAACCAGTATGTTTAACAACAGCTGGTTGTTTCTTTAAGAGTCTTTCCTGGGAAAAAGAGGGGAAACCCAGTATGATGTTCATTCATGATCCTTGTCCAGAGGAATACAGCTTTGGAGCCCATAACGCTTTGTGACAATGCATTTTACAGCTAACCCAGCAGGGTTTTTAAATGTTATATTAAGCAGTAGGAGACTCGTCTTAACACATAAAGGAGTTAATGTGACAAATTCAAAATCACTAAATTTGGACATACACAGTCTTCGTTTGACAGTGTTGACATGTAATAAAAAGCAAAAAATATTTAAGATAAAACCTCCCTTGTGCTAGAGAACAGAAGTATTTTTTATGTCACCCATTAACAGATATGCCAAATACCCATGTTTATATTTACACATAGCACCAATGAATGGGCTTGTATGAATGAGTCTTGTACTATGAGACATGAGAAGTTGTCCCAGTGCCCTTGTTCTGTCTGTCAGCCTGCACCACAGTGGACATGGGAAGGTAGCACCTGTGTGTGAGTGCTGAGCTCCATAGTTCAGTGTTTGTGTGTGTATGTGTGCGAGCGTGCGCAATGAGGGGCTCTTGTCTTTGTGAAGATAAGACAACCCTGGTTGGACATCAAGGTCTTGATGTCCAGTGTCACACCACAGTGTGATTTGGTTACAGCCAACTCCAGAGGGACCTTGAAATGTTACACAGCTTTAAAGGTCAGATTCCTCACATTGTGTTACACTCCCTCGGTATTCTGAGCAAATTTTCAGCCATCGCAGACTATGAACTAATTGTTCTTCGTGGTGGTGCTTCCTTGTTTGAATAAGCCCTTCTTATAATTTGCATCATATATCCTGTTTCTATTTGCCTACCATGGGGGATGCAGATGTTCCTGCTTGTTTTGAAGCTGGAGGTAAAATATTCTATATGTAGCAACAAGATTTCATTGTTTCATCATGTGCACTGTATTCAACACATTTTCTATTACTGCAATGCAACCCGAACAAAGATGTACCACTTTATTCTCATATTTTATTCTATTTATTTGTTTATTTATTTCCTTCTTCATGAGTGAGCCTTGGTTACATGACTACATCATCCTTTTCAGTGTTAAGTAAAAATTAAAGTAATCAGTGTCCTTGCGATGCGACCATCTCTAAGTCATGTTCTCCTCTACATACTCTGCACACTCTTCCAATGTCAGCGTTCTGAGAGGAAATAGCAGCTTTAAAACTGTGAATATTAACTGGCGAGCTGTTGATTTGTGTTGTTATTCTGCTCAGGTCTTACATCTGGTGCCCAGTTGTTTTGTCAATTACTCACTTGACGCGGCGGCAAATCCATTAATGGAGTGACACTGGACTGAAATGTGAAAGATTTTCACATTATAGCTCATATGGTCAACACTTTGGCATAATGTGGCATATTATTGGAAAAGATTGTGAGAAATGTCTCATTTATTCAATGACTTCACTACGCGGGCAGTTAGTAGCTGCTAAAAATTGCTCTGAATATCGATGTCAAATGTAGTCTCTCCATCGGGGTGTGATGTAAGGCCTGTCTGCTGAACTGGATTGATTTAGGCTGTATGGCAGACTCTATCATAGATTGCAGTGTAATCTGAAGGGGCTCTTTGTTTGTGTCTGCAGTCGAATAGAAGTCTTACTGTATGAATCTGGCCGGTATAAAAAGTGTCTCTTGTCCAGTGAAGAGGCGGACAGGAACTGTGCTGTCAGGGTCCATGAGAACGTCTCATGTCAACAGGTGGACTGTAAACCTAACCAGGATTTGGCCAAGAGAACAAAAGCACTCAGATCTGTTGTATTTGAGTCTCATTAGGCCTGAATGTTAGCTGTTAATGGAGAATATAGTCCACTTAGGTCATGTATGTAAAACAAATGTCTTATAGATCTTATATGAAAAACAAACTCTGGTTTCACCTTATCAAATATGAGGATTTAACCAAATATATTTGAGTTTTAGACTGTTGGTTTATCAAAATAATATTTTTTTTGACTATTTTCTGACATTTTATGAATGGCTAATGGATTAATAATGAACATTTTTGTTAGCTGCAGCTCAAATATTAAATCATTATAAATCATTTTGTGTATGTACATAAGCTATAGATATATGGTAAAGCCAGATAGTGGATCTACTTTCACATACAGATATCTATATATGTACATACACATGGTACATACGCATACAAGCAGTGAACACAATGATTTTAACACCTGTATCAGTTTATCCAATGTAAGTGTGGCCTGAAAATGTCCATGCAGTTGAATCAACACCTCAATGTCTCAGCCTGAACTTTAAAACATATGTGTTGTCTTGTATTACACACTTCCTGTATATAGTATATATACATGTCCGTTCTGTTTGCAAGCTCACATTGAAGGTTCACACTGTTTCACTGTCTGTGCTGTCTTTGTATCTTCACCTCCTCCTCTCCTTCCCCAGGCTGTCAATCGGGAACCATGTGTAGCTCCCTGAGCCCCAAACAGCCAAGTGGCCCCGGCCTCACAGACATGCAGCAGTACCACCAGTGGCTGGCCAGTCGACATGAAGCCAGCCTGCTGCCCATGAAGGAAGACCTAGCCCTGTGGCTCACTAACATTCTCGGTGAGCAGCACATAAATGCATGACACTGTCTGACAGTATAAGTCAGCATCAAGGATATTGTCAACAGTGTCGTCAGTGTCAACAGACAACTTGTTTACATGTTTACTTTTATCTTTTGGTTCTTTCAATACAGGTTTTTAAGTAGTTATGTTTCACATTGGTGCAATATAGTGCCTTAGTTTGTGGTAAATGAATAATTTCTCACAAATTCTGCACAAACTTTGCTAAACAAATACACAGTGCTGTTGCTTTGAAAAATGTACTTCTACATTAATTGGTAATAATTAAGAGATATTGCTGATGTAAACTCCTCTGTAGGGGACTGGAATCAATCTGAACCTCATTACAAATCGGTTTCTGTGTTCACACAGTCTCCCATACATTCGCCTTAATTGAATAATGGCTGTCGTTAAGCCAGTGGTGGAGAATAAGCAGCAGAGGGAACATCAGCAGAAGATTTGTGCAAGGTTGCTATTGTATAATAATGCAGCATACTTCTTCCACAGTGCATTTACAAAACAAATGCATGGAGGCATCGCTCTGAGGATCTGATTTGAATTTAGCAACTTGGATTAAATACATTTAGGACACACAACACATGATAGACTCAGTATGGTTTATTTGAACATGGGGAGTGGTAAAAGACAGAAAGTAAAGATTTACTTAGTGTTCATCTAAAAGATGCCATTTGGCAGGTTTAACTGTGGCACCAGTGACCAACCAGAGTGGACACAAAAATCTGTTTGTCAGGAAAACACAAATTCTTGAAATTCCTCCATCAGAGTAGGTTACAATGTAAGAATTAAGCAATTGTCCACTGAATCTGTCCACGTGGAGACAAACTGTCTGTTAGCTGTATTGTATCATAGTTTTAAGATTGGTTTAAGACTTTAAAAAGAGAGTCCTCTGATCTGCACTTAATTTCTTACAGAACATGCTGCAGACTGCAGTCCAGCAACCATTTCTAAATCAACTGAAAGCCAATTAGGTTCCCAAAACTGACTCCCGACTGTGTGCGAACGACTTAAATAACTTCAATATCTTCCCTTTTTATCTGTGTATGCTCTGTGTGTTTGCACTGGAACCAGCTGAGCTGGAATCCTCTGGTCTGCTGCGGTAAGAGATCAAGGACAAGACTTCAGAAGGACAAGCATCCATGTGTTTCTAGTAAATACACAATATTGAACCAGTTTGTTTGTTTAAGACGTGCTTTGTGTGTCCGTCAAAAAGAAGAAGGCGCTGATATGCTTAGCGGTGTTTACAGTTTCAGGTGGGAGGAGCGGCGCGGTGTAACGATGAGTCCACTGATTGAGTGGGAGGTGGATGCTTGGTTATACTGATGAGTCATATTGTTGTTATGATGGGAAGTTGGATGGACTGAGCGATTTATAGGATTGAGGATCTGAGGAGTTTAAATGTTTCTCAGAGAGCCCTCTGGAATATATTTTCCTCATACCGCGAGGAGCAAAGCAGAGTTTGAGCATATAAGACGGGAGCTCGCTGAGTATTTCTCAAGATTTCAATCTCGCTTTTCTGGGCTCAATTACAACATTTGGAACTCATTAAACGTCGAACCCCCAGACCCCTCCTCCTATAAGAAACAGAAAAGGGATTTTAAAAAAATCTCTCCAGTTTCTTTCCACAGACACCCCCCTGCCACCACCTCCTATTTCACAATGATCTAACTAAGAAGGAATGGTCCTCTGGAAGTCAGTCAACTGGACACCACATGTTGATCACCGATCTGTCTCTGCAACTGTGCAGGATAATGAGGCATTACTGTGCACAATCAGATGCCACCTTTTCGTGTGTGACCTTGTCATTGCTTTCCCCACCGTGTACTACCAGAAAATCCCCCCAGATTCCCCCAAGTCATGTTGTCATATTTGAACATTTGGCTTCTGCAGAGCCGTCTAAATCCAGCAGCACAAGCCAAGCTCAATCAGCCAAGCGATTTCTGAGTCAATAACATTGCATCAGGTTCAGCTTCAACCGTCTGGAGATTTTATTCCCTTACGCTGTATTTATATACATATATTCTAAAATGAGCATTTTTATGTTGAATTTATGGCTGGATTCTCTGCTTTCTTTATGTGTCCCATGGTTAGGTCTGGAAATCACCGCTGAGAGCTTCATGGATCGCTTAGACAATGGCTTCCTGTTGTGCCAGCTGGCTGAGACACTACAGGAGAAGTTCAGGCAAAGTAACGGAGACCTGCCTGCTCTTGGCAATAGCAAGGTACAGAGAAACCTGAGGATTACAGTAGTCTAGCATGATAACTGTTACAGTGAAAACACTAATCTGGGAGCCAGATCTGGGTTGAAAGTCTTCCTGGACTGATTTTTAAGTTTGAATGATTCAACAGAGGATTGATCCTGAGAGAGGAACCATCAACCATCATTCAGGCAGCAACTCATTAGATCATTTTGACTGACAGTCTTTGTGGTCTTGAATATTTTAGCAATTCTCCTGCTTGATTAGAAAGAAATGTGAATTGTGATGTTATTGTTTAAGCAATCAGTCTTCTGTACTGCCACATAAATTATGCCTTGAAATCCTTTTTGTAGAATTTATTGGGAGCAGACTGCTTGAAGACAACAGTATTGAAGTTTTATTGACTCCCACTGAGACAGGAAACAGCAATACCCTGATATTAGATTTCATTCAATTAGATCAATAAAAACTACACTCGTCCCTCTAAGAAGTGTTGATATCATACTTTAATAATATCGACACTTCATGATAACTTTGGAGCATAATGAGAGACACTAAATAGCGTTATATTTGATATCTGCCCTTGTTGATTGCTTTTGTCGGCTCAGCAGCCACCATAAATCTCAACTTTGCAGGGAGCTCTGCAATTTCAGAAAGCAGTGCACAAAGGGTGGGATGGGGGATGGGGCCTGCAGCCTTCTGCGGGACAAAAAAAAGAAAAAAGAAAAAATAAGGCTGGCAAGGACACATTAACTGATGGGGCCCCATATCCTCTGTGAGGATTGGCAAGAACTATGTTCAATGTTCATTTCTTCTGCGCCTTGAGTGAATGTTTCATTCATTTTATAAGATTAAAGGGTAACATTGCAAGTTGTTGCAATTTAACCCAAGCAATCTGTGCAAACATATTTCAACAAACTGATTGGGGTGCAAATCCTTAGATTGTATCAGCTTCAAAGAAGGTTTGATGTCTGAAGTATATTACCGACAAGAAGTCCTCAGACACATCCTGCAGTATTGAAATAATTTGCGCTGGCCTTCAAACTTAAAATTGGACTTCAGAAGTGTTTAAAAACAAAACTGTCTCAGTCTCAATCAACATATTTTTAATATCTGCACTTACTTACACATTGACCTGACGTCTGGTGCTCTGTGGGATTACATATTTCTAACACTGATGTGGGCAAGTGTCTGTTCAGAGGAAGAAGAAGCAAAAGACTCTTTTGTTTGCTCTTTAGTGAGAGTTGTTGATGTTTGCACTGAGGCATTACTGAGCTGATGACGGTGGGTCTCCTGATCCCAGTGTGAGTGTAGCTGCACAGATGTGAGGAAATACTTGAGGTCAGTGACCGTGGGATGACGAAGGAGCCACTGAAATAGAGGATCCTATTGATCGCAGAGACCAATAGAGGGACAGAGCAGAGGAGTCCTGAGACAGACAGAGGTCTGCCCTGACCTAAAACTGGCTTTGATATCAAACAAAGTGTTGCATTATGATGTTTTATGATTTATTGCAGTTTGCCTACACGATAGCTCCTCACCATTCACGTTAAGCGCTCTCAGTTAAATGAGCCATGTAAGATTAATCACCTTATCTATGTCTGATACACTCTACCTTAAGTTTATAATTCATGTCAAACAATTGTTGCTTTAGCAGTTTATCACGAGCTTTTTATGAGCTGTAGTTATTTACTGTTAACACTTTACCACATTAAAGAGAAACTTCCATCCGCTTTAAAGCCTCATTATAAGTTGGTGCGGAGTCAGACTAAGTGATTCCAGCAGAGAGACACAATAAATCCCTTTGTAGATGCTGTTTTGCCATCTGTTTACATCAGTCAAGATCAACTGCAGATGAGTGAAGACAACTTTTCTTTTTTAGTCACATCACTGTCATGTGCCAAGGTCAATATCACAACCCCGTTAACGGCTACAATTTCCTACAGAACTACAGAAATTTAAAGCAACAGTTCAGCATTTTAAGAAATGCACTTTTTTGCCTTGTTTTAAGACTGACATCACTCCAATATCTGTCATTTAAATTTGAAGCTACGGCGAGCACAAAAACTGTTTTTATCACGGAAACTGTAGCAGTAAAAAGCTAATCTGGCTCTGTCCAAAGGTAACAAAATTTGCCTACAGCACTTCTATGAACTTGCTATATCTTGTTTGTTTAATCTGTGTAAAAACTGAGATGTAAAAACAACAACTGGCCCTTTTACAGGTGCACTGTGTTGACGAGTTTTGTGGGCAACCAGTGGAGACTCCAGGAAGTTACTGTGTTGGAAATAGTTCGACACATAACGCAATAGTGGTGCTGGTAGACGTATTTTAGAACCGTTGGACACAGGCTAGCTGTTTTCCTCCTAAGCTAAGTTTCATGTTCAGTGGACAGATGTAATAGTGGTATAAATCTTCTCATTTAACTTTCAGCAAGAAATAAGATAAACAAATGTTGAACTTTTGGACCTACAGCTCTGAAGTAGATATGATACAGGTCTCCATAAATCATGAAGTTTATAATCTTCCAGAGTGCATGAAATCATTATATGGTTTTCAAGCAAAGTACTTCCTTATGCTAATTATTAGTTTCAAACCCTTTAAACATAATCTTTGGCCTTCTGCGCAATTATTAGATAAGTAGAGGTGAGGATAATTCAGCAAGCCACCACAGAAATAATAACTTGTCACACTCAGACTGTTAGATCAAATGACTCTGGCGAGGCCAACATTATTTCTCCAGGAATGCAAAGTAATTCAACAACAGAAAGGATCCCAGAAAAAGTCAAAAGGAGAGCCTGGAAAGAAAAGAAAAATACCCACAAAAGCCTACATATTTCCAGCATGAGCTCATTGCACCTTTCTCATAGCACAGACGCACATATCCTGTATAAAACCACAGCAAGGCGCATAAATCTCTCCGAACAGACCGTGTGGGGGCTGAAACCCATAACCATGTTATTTGATCCCAAATCATAGAGGGCCTGGTAAAGTAGCCCCAGTTTTCTAACCTGCCATCTCCCATATTGATCTGTATGGAAAGGGTCCTTGATCCTGTGCTCAAACCAGAGACTCAACAGATGGAGAAGAAATCAGTGTCGATAAAGAGTGTGTGGCTCTATGTTTTGACGAAAATTCTCAGGGTTGGGCTGCACAAGTCACCCTGTTGGATGTTTGTTTTCTCTTTGTCAAACACAAAGTAAAAGTTCATGTTCAGTTCAGTGTCTCCGAGTCCTGTTCATCAATGAAAGTTTGGGGAAATTCTACTAACCTCTCCGTGTCTCTAGGAGAGTATTCCCTATCAGAAGATACCATGTCGGCGGAGCGCTCCCTCCGGATCTTTTTTTGCACGGGACAACACAGCCAACTTCCTGGCCTGGTGTCGTAAGGTTGGAGTCGGAGAAACATGCCTGTTTGAGTCAGAGGATTTAGGTGAGTGTATCCTGCCAGAAACATCAAAATGTTAGAAAACAGGCTCCAGTTTCCTCATAGAGGGACAATACAGTGAGGCTTTGGCTGGCACTGGCACTGCAGGGGCATTGGACTCAGATTTCTATCTCCTTTGAATGGTGTGATTGTGCAGGTAGAGTCATCACGTAGGTTGGACTGCTTCCCACTCTCAAATCCTTTGACTTCTACACAAAGCTCACAAGGGCAGCTGTCTGCTGGGGGCACTGTGATGGGATGGGTGCAGCTCTTACCTGACCATAAGGCCGTGTGCATCTCGAATGCTGTGCTCATGCACCAAATGTCTGGAATAAAACAAAGGGAGCACAGACAGAAGGGTGTGAGTTAGTGAGAAAGTAGGCCAACGCTATGCAAATGTTTTCCTGAGCCTAGAATAGAGACATTTTGCTCTCTTCCTCTTCCCGCTCAGTGTTTTATCTTTGTCTCACTCTCTCTATTGCAAGGATTTTTTTTTTGCTGAAATATGCTTGCAGTTAAGATAGTCCTGGACTGAAATATTATCCTTATAATCAGATGTACGAGTATGTGACCCTGTCAGTGATAGGCACCTAAAAAATTCATACATTCCTGTAATTTCTGACTAATGGCTGGCGGACCATCGCTAAACAATTCAAACCATGCAAATCATTTCTGAAGGCTCACAGTAATCTATCAACACTGCACCGTCACATGCAGTGGACATGTAATGATGATATTTAAAAAACAGTAACAGCTGACATGTTTTCTTTCTTTCTTTCTTTCTTTCTTTCTTTCTTTCTTTTTTTCTTTCTTTCTTTCTTTCTTTCTTTCTTTCTTTTCTCTCTTCAGTTCAGCAGTAGATGTAACAACACCAGGTTTGCTATCATGAATCGGATATATCATCTATAACGCATGGTGTGGTGTTTCACATGCATCATATATTTTGCATCCACTCTCACTGTGTGGTCATATTTTCAGTGAGGTTAAAATAAACACCTCAGACTTTCATAAACATCGCCATTTTCATTCGCGTTGGGGTAAACAGGATTGGGGAGGAGGGGGAGCATTTGAATGCTCATGAGCTCATTTTTGCGTGCCACTTACAGTACCATCACACAGCCACTCATCATCACTCACTGTTGTTTTCTAGATACCGTACATACCATACTGTAATTACTAAATGCTAAAGCCTGATCTCTTCCTGCAGTTCTTCATAAGCAGCCACGAGAAGTGTGCCTGTGTCTTTTAGAGTTGGGACGGATAGCGTCACGGTAAGGTCCTTCATCCGTGACTGTTTTCTTCATTGTAAATGTCTTTGTTATTCTACACGTATGGATTGACATTGCTGCTTGTTACCTTGATATAGGTACAATGTGGAGCCTCCAGGCCTTATAAAGCTGGAGAAAGAGATTGAACAAGAAGAGAAAGCACCTCCACCTCCATCGCCTCCACCACCTCCATCACCTGTATCCTCAGCTCAGCCCCTCCCTCCATCTCCCTCTTTATCCCCTACCCAATCTCCTTCCCCATCTCCAACTCCTCCTCCTACCAAAGTCACCTCCAGCAAGAAAAGCACAGGGAAGCTGCTGGATGATGCTGTGAGTTAGCAGGAGGTCCTCCTCTGGTTTGGTTTCTTCTTTTGATATCAGGGTGGAAAAATCTATAATATGTTTATCTTTGTGTGTGTTACAGGTAAGACACATCGCTAATGATCCCCCCTGCAGATGTCCAAATAAATTCTGTGTAGATAGGCAGTCACAGGGCCGATACCGTGTTGGGGAGAAGATGCTTTTTATCCGGGTGAGTTTATTGTATGCAGCATCTGGTGTTAGACAATGTTTTAATTTATGAACAGTAGTGGAAAAAGTATTTAAATCCTTTACATAGTTAAACATGAAAATACCACAATGGAAAAATGTAGTTCAAAATAAAAGTCCTGGTGTTATATAATTGACAAATAAGCAGTATTTTATTGATAAGGGAGGTAAGTCCAAGAGGATTTCATCATATGTGTATTCACTTCAATTCTGAGGTACTTGTATTTACTTAAGTACCTCCATTTTATGCTTCATGTACAAAATACATTTCATAGATATCACACTTTCAATTCACTCATTTCTGCCATAATCAGCATTATCAGTATAAAATGTTCCAACACTAACAAGGACCTGCTTCATGAGTACTTTTACCTTTAATTTTACTAATGTGCACATTTAGTGTCTGTATATCTGTTCTGTCATTGGATGTTTACCTGCAATGGAATATTTTAACTTTATGATATAGCTACTGAGTAAAGTATCTGAACACTTCTTCCACCACTGGACATCATATAACGTTTGATAGCTAATTATCCAACTATGCATCATATTATTTGAATTAACAAAAAGACGTAGTCAATTAATTTTCAAATCAATTTGGGGTTGTGATAATAAGGTCTCATATTGCAGCGCAGGCCCCTTTCTGTCTGTACTGTATATACCAAAGTATCAACATATGTCTGTATGTTGATACTTTGGTTTTGGGATGAAAGTAACCCATTGTCTCCCGTGTCTGGAGAGCCCCAGTCTTTGCTGTGAGGTCTCATTTGCTGGTAATGGTATTCCGACAATGTCCATCTTCAGCCAAACATAATGTGCCTCATTGGACTGCAGAAGGAAAATAACATTCACACATTTCCATATAATGTGATGACCAAGTTATTACTTGGAAAATATTTACTGAGTTATATCACCCAGTACTGGCCGGTGCATTAATTGCATCTTATAATCACATTGAATCCATCAGCCCAGGAAATGTTACTCGACTTTCTCTGAGTGGGGGGTATTGGAGAAGATAAATGGAGGCTAACACAGATTAGAGAAGTAGCATTGGTCCCCTTGGGATGCTGGTTACTTGGCAACGTGCAACCAGGATTCACACCTCTAAGAATGTGATTCATGCCGCCTGAACGTTTACAATGTGGAGACGATCAAAAGAGAGTTTACTCGTGGGTGTCCTCTGCTGTCAGTCCGTTATACTGCAACCGCCAATGTCAGATCACGACCAAATCTAATCAGTCATCGAAAGGTTTGAATGAACAAAGCTCTTTTTAAATATTAACGAGGACAATAATGCTCTAATTTCCTGCTAGAATAACATCAATAACAAAACAACATAAATCTGAATATTTATCATCATTTGATGCCTTTTTAATGACTGAATGCTTCAGTCTTCATTGTGTTGCTGAGCAACCAAGGACAAATGGCGAGGAGCTCTCTCACCGTTGATCCAGTGCAGTCTGCTGTACAGTAGATCGTGTACACTGCCAAGTCAAGTCGGTTTTATTTATTTATATACTCGATATCACAAATTCCCCTCAAAGCTCTTTACAATCTTTACAACATATGAAACCTCAGGAAGAGTAACAGACATGTACTAGATGTCACTTTTACAAGACCATGTTATTGTGTGCACAATATGTGAGCTTCATGACTTTGAAAACGCCAAAGCAGGTGTTGACCCTCTACCCCTCTGCCTGAGCCAGCACTCTTCACAGTCAAAGATGCTTTAATTAAAATTCCTCAAATGGGTTTAACCCCCCCCGTAGCTGCTTCCACTGAAAAGCCGTGAATGCAGTAAGGCCGAGTCACCGTCTTTAGGAAGCCGTGAAGCAAGGACAACGCTGGCATGCAGCACATATAAGAGTCTAGTCCACAATTATCAGTACATGCCTGAGAGACTGACCTTCTCAGCTCCTGGAATAAATGAGGTGGTTGTAGCCTCAACAAGGGGGCAAAGTAACATCACACTGTTTGTGAGAAGTGCTGTCCAAGCTCAGCCCCCGGGCCTCTGTCCTTCTGTGGGCTGCTGAGGAGGGAATGGTCTCCAACAAGGGTCTTGTCCCAAAGCAGCGTGATTGAAACCCCCCTGCATCACACAGGTCCATTAAATCCACAGTCACAAAGCCTGAAGGCCTGGCTCTGGCGATTGGAAGCACTGCCCCACCAGTGCCCTCTTGATTGATTCTTTTAAGAGGCTTATAAATGTTGAATGTTATGCTGCTGGAGGGCAGGAAGCCTCATATCTGGCCAGACTGAGGCAACAATCTCATGAGGTAGTTTACCCTTTTTATCAAACAGTCTAGTTTGGTATTTGTCTGACTCTTTCTCCCACTGTTTGTTTTTATAGCAAATATAGCACCCTAATAGGCTTAATGGGAACTTGTTTATTTACTATATCTTCTGGGAAGGGTAACACAGTAAACAAGCTTGTTTTAATGGAGGTGTAATGCCATGTTAATGAGGTGGGGGGTGATGAGGCTCCATAGTGAGGCAGACATGTTTTATGTCTGCAGCCTCTGGGGAATGCTGGGCATCCAATATATTAAAGTCTTTTATTTCTTCTTCTCTTTATTATAATGGCCAGTGTTGCCATAGTACCCAACCTTGAGAATGTGCACTGATGTGGCAGGTGGCATAATCTTGAAGCAAATGTTGCACACTGAATGTTAAAAAACAAACAAACACAACATATAACTCTGAGAAAGATCCACAGTTGTCATAGCCGATGACAACAACATTGTTTGACGGACAAATCAGTGTTAAATTCAGACATATGTTGCATTGTTTATATTTACTAGGTAATACAATAATGGGTGGGACAAAATAATGACAAATGTCAATGTAAGTGCTGACAGTATTATAGATAATTGGTGAAAACCAGGACAGTTTGATAGTGAATGTTAGAAAACCAGGACATTTGAGGGTTTTATTGATATTTGTCAGGACACTCAGGACAGCTTCAAACCAGGACAGTCCTGGACAAAGCACTGTAATCTAGTGCCACTTTGAGTCTTGGGTTTGTGTTTTTGAGTAAAATATGGTTGTATTGGTGATTTCCTGGCTTTAATGCAGCACTATTATCAGGTCAATTTATTTATTCATTTTTGGGTCCAATAATTTGGTTTCTGGCTATAACCATTCGATGCTAAGTAGCTAACATGCTAAACTAAGATGCTAAACATTACACCTACTTGTAGCTTGTTAGCAGTGTCAGTGCTGACATTAGCCTTTGGCTACAGCCGCTACAGCTGTACTCTTGGTTTTATACTTATTATACAATTCCAGACTTCAAACAGTGAGATGAATCAGTCATTCGGTGTTTGGCTGTAGCCTGCTCAACATGACATTAGGCTGGTAAGAGATGGAGAAAGATTCTCCCCAGGGACATGAACCACTCTGAGGCCTCCAGCATCAATCAACAACCCCACACATCAAAGCCACGCTTAACTGGTCGTTCAGCTTCTGCCTGAGAACCAAAGCCTCAATCAGGGAAATGACATTAGTCCTGTAGAAGCAAGGGCTCACCAACAACGAGCCCTTTGACACACTGACATCAGGAGTGACACTATAATCGTATTTCTCTCTGCAGATGCTGCACAACAAGCATGTGATGGTGCGCGTTGGCGGAGGTTGGGAGACCTTTGAGAGCTACCTGCTGAAACATGACCCATGCCGCATGCTCCAAATCTCCCGGGTGGAGGGCAAAATGTCCCCCGTCAGCAGCAGCAAGTCCCCCAATATCAAAGACCTCACCCCTGATAGCTACCTGGTGGTTGCAGCCCACTACCGCAGCAAAAAGTGAAGACATGCGAATGAAAAGTGCCATTAATAATAAACTTGACACAGAGAATGCTGATCTTGCCGTTGTTTAATACTGCCTAATGGACGTGGCTATGCAACATATCCCTGTTCTTATGCATATTATGGCTACAGACCCAGCTGCATTCATGGAGAGCACACGCTTTGGTTTTGTTTTCCCTGTCAAAGAGAACTCATTCAGAGGGGTGTTTGTGAGCAGATGAAGCCTGAAATCACACTAGTGGGCCTTTAACAATGTGTTGTATTTTACAGAACAGCTTTGAAAAAGTGTCAATCATCACAATATATTGTGTGAAGCTGTACAATGTACATGAGTTATTTTTGTTTTGGTATTTTAAGCAATATATCACTTGTAGTTGGTAGAATCTTTTCAGGTTTTAGCACACCTGCTCCTTTCATATAGTCAGTCGGGCCTATGGTACATGGCTGTAGTCATACATGCTAATGAATTTTTTTTCTGAATGAAATTAAGTAAGTGGTGGAGGATTCAGGACACTGAAGAAGCCAATTTTCCTTGGCAACCTAGTAGAGATTTTCCACTAAGGAAATGTGCTGTTAAACCCCTTTTTGTAAATTCGCCATTGACTGGTGTTGTTATCCTAAATGCCTTACAGTACATTGAATACACGTGTGCCTAGCACTCAAGTTGCAAGCTGAACTTTAGCTATGCCATTAGAGGAATAAGTGGAAACCTAACTGTCCAAAGAACTGTAATTTACCAAATCTTTAAATGATACTGTACAGTATTCCTGTGAAAGCCACCAAATATCTCTTTGAAACCAAACATTGGTCATAAAATGTTATGCCTTTTTATTTTTTTGACATATTTTATGTTTATTATATGTTTATTAGGCTGAGACAATGAGCAAAGCTTAGAGTGTTTACATGTTGAATAACTATTCTATGCAATGCATTTTTATACTATTAGCATTTTTAATAATTATTCATGATAATGATAGCTCCTGTTTTGTATAATTTCTATTTTAAGAACATGAGCAATCACCTGTACATGATGCAGTATGTAGTCATATAGACCCTAATTGATTTATGGCTGATAATAGTACAGATTTACTCATTTGGGGTTCTTTAATTTGTTGTATACTGACCTCTAGAGGCAGTGAAATCATTAAAACTTGATGAATAACATATTTTGAGGTTTAGATTCTTACAATTAATAGATATAATTCACAACATTATGATTTAATCTATTCATTTTTTCCCCTTGTAAATGAATAATGGGTTTGGGATGAGATCACTGGTTATGCAAAGTAATCAACATGCTTATATGTGAAGTACATATGTCCAATTTCTGTTTTTAGATGTACATTTTCAATAAATTCTCAAATGCGTACACTTCAGTTTGAAATATGTTCTTTGTCTGTATATATTTGAAGTTTTCTAAGCAAGAGGCCAAACCTTAAAGAGTTAAATCAATTCTTATATGTAAAAATACTGGTAAAAGTTCAACAGATCACAGACTTAGGAAGCCTACAACACATCATATATTCATCAGAATCATCTTTCCGAATGAAATCCACACAAGAAATAGCAGAAATGTGATTTATTGTAGCAAATACCATTGGCTAGATCTTCTGTTCTACAAAATGTCGAGAGCACCGGAAGCATTTAAGGATCAAGTGAAGGCTTTAAGAAATGCACTCAGTCAAGCAAGTCAAAGTAAATACTTCAATATGTACTGTACACCCTTCACTCATTCGTGCAAACAGATGTCTAACAAAAGCTTCTGTCATATGGCAAGTCACAAACACATTTTATATATATCATTTAAATTAAGCAGGCATCACGTCAGTGTTTTGCATACATTATAATTCAATGCAACAAACTCAAACTGTGCTGAGGAAACAACAAAACAAAAAGGCTCTATTACAGGAGCGATGGTAAAGAGCAGTGCGATGGGTGCACAAAGACACTATCGTAGTGCACCCTCTTCATTTTTACTGGTTGGAGAACATCTCAGTGTTATTTTACATTATTCAGCAGTATACAGCAGCTGCTGTAGATTTTGTGTGTTGTTTGTGCTTCCACACTGAACCACCAAATAGGCCACTGAATGACATTGTGCTGACCTGGTTGTCAAAAATATATTCTCACCACATTGTCAAAGACACATTATTCACAAAACATCGACAAAGAGCTCCCCCTGCACTCGTCGTGAAAAGCATGTGACAAGTTCAGTGAATTTTAACAAGTTATGGCACTGTTTGCACTAGTCTTTGCCAACAAATAGAGCCCTAAACAAGTTGAAATGTGTGTTAACTGGGTGATTTTACTGTATACTAATCCTACAATAAGCACACATATATTTCTTTGTAAACATAAACCGTGTTTGACTTGTGAAATGTTCCATTTGAATAACACAGTCTTTGAGAGGTCATACCAAAAAGCTGATGTGGCTGATGAAGAAAACCAAAAACAGTGTAGTGAAAAAGCTTTAGTGTTGAGGACAGCTTAGCCTTAACGTGACGACAGCCACCAGAGATACTGCTGTATTATATTATATTATTTTTTATTTTAATGTTATCTAATCTTAGTCACTGTAAAACTGTCTAATCAGTTGCCAAACAAAACTAATAAAGTAGGACGTGTTTGCTTGCACATTTCTGTGTCATCCCTGACTCATCCAAAGGTCCAAACCGGCTTTGTGTAACTTGGCAACACAGGGTCAAGTCCTGTTGTTCTGACTGACTGACTCCCTTCACATCGTTTAACATGAAGCACAACTGTAGCCGTTTGTCTCATAACATCATAAAATAGGCAAAAAAGAAAGAATTTTAAAAAATGGACAGCAGTTCAAACATCTTTCACGTCATCTTGCAACACTACTTCATGTTGTTTCAGACTTCAGAGTCAAGACTTCCAAGTTTTACCATCCAGATTTTCAGCCCACCTGCCACTAGAAAACAAAGAAGAGAAATAATCAGAACGATCTTCAGTCTTTGAGACACGAATAAATAAATAAATAAATCATAAAAGTATATGTTTTACTGGGAATAAGGTAGATTACAGCTAAAAACTGCTTCAAAACACTGTATGCATGCATGTGTTTAGCAGAGGTCCCCACAATACAAATAATCAGTTGAGTAAATGAGTCAAATGTGTTTTTGCTAAAAACATTTGAAACATACACATGGAAATTCTCAGGAAACTAGAGAACACAAACTATGTCTTCTGACATAATCACATATAAATCTGTACCTGCTTTTTTGAGACTGACTTGTTAAAATGATTTAGTATCACGAAAGACTGACATTTATGATGCTCCTGTTGTTCTAGGAATTACTTGAGGGTAAACACAGAACCAACCTTCAGCCCGCCGCCACCAGACACAGAGGTGCTCATCGCCTGTTTCTCAATCTCTTCTTGTTTTTTCCTTTTCCTTTCGACTGCTTCTGGATTTTTAACACCCCTGTATGTTGTCTGGAAAAAGAGAGAGGAAGATGATCAAGTACTAACAGACAATGTCTTCCTGTAAAAGAAGTGTTAAAACTACACAGAAGCAGACATGCATTGTTATTCTACATCCGGCAAAAAGGCAAAGATAAAGGATGGAGCAGCTAACTGGAACGTGACCGTGGGTTAGGGCTCAATGCTTTTCATCTGCGGTAGTGAAAGTGTGAAACCTCAGGGTGTCAGGTGATTTAAAAAGGTAAAAAAACGGTGACTTGGAACAGAAAGATGTGGTAGTTAAGACATCAGCCAATCCAAAAGATTCACTTGGCCAAGAAGAGCTTTCATCCTGGTCCACATCCACTTACCTTGATACAACTTTAGCATGGCTCTTATGGGTTTTCAAGTGGCTTTTCTGCACAATAAAAGATCACTCACCACACTGTCAAGTGGATCTATCTTGAACGGGGTGCATACATTTGATAGAAGTCTATAAAGTTATATCATGCTTGGTAACTTGATTAAAAGGTGCATCTAGCTGAAACAAACGCAGTCTGAACTTCTGATTTTGATCCAGCTGTTTCAGAGAAATGTTGAGCTATTTTTGGGAAGAAGTGTTATAAACACCTCTCAGTTCACACAAAAAACAAGTCCGACATTACAAAGAAATGTCATTACTTTGTCATGTTGAATTTTGCTTGTCTTTATAGGGCTGTCGTATAAGAATACACTGACTTAGCTTGAGGTAGATGTACATTATAATCTAGCAACCAAGTGTATTAATATTAATACACTGTTTTTGACTGTGTTTTGGCACTTGACACAGATAACTTACCTCTTTTTGTCTCTTCTCAGCTGCCTCAGCTAATTGTCGCCTTCTTGTCTCCTGTAAAAACAAACAGAAAACATGTGAAGCTTCAGCTGAAGGCAAACTGTCTTCATTCAGCTAACTGTGTTGGGCCTGGAGCATATTTGACATGGCAATGTTTACAGGAGCTAAACACAGTCAACGCCTACTGAACATGACCTAGTAGGGCCTGTTGGTGTCCGGTGGATGATTAATCACATTCACACGGCGTTTAGGTGAATAAACCGTGTTTCATGCTGGAACATAAAGGTGACACTCTCACTCATGAAGTGACAGCTTGGCAGTAAAAGTTTTATTAGATGAACTTACCGGGTCTGGAGTGACAACTACGTCGTCCGCTGCTCCGCCAAGGCACGGTAAGCACATCCCCATACTTGAATTGTTTATTCGAGGCACACACACACACACACACACACACACACACACACAAAACAACGTAGAAAATGTGTTATCGATGTCCGTGTTTAGCTTAACTATCTAGCGGACTACCTGGCTTGCTGGTAGCGCAGTTTCAGGTGTGCTAAGGTAGTAGGCAACATAAGCAGCAAGCTGCTACTCCCGATGGCCGTTGACGGGTCGTCTGGCATAACCTTACCGTTAGCTAACGGCTTCTGTTAGCATTCGAGTTAGCAACTAGCCTGAGCTACCACTACAGGCAGAGCTACGTCTCCAAGCAACCTAATAAATAACTTCCCGCTCGCACCTCGTGTTTAATCGTCTCGACATTTTTTTTTAATGTTTTAGCCAAATATTTGCCTCTCTTTGAGTTTGTTTTGGTCACAGTTCAGCTCAGCCGGCTGACTAAATCGCGCAGGGTGTGTTCAACAACGCTACTCCTTACGGCTAGAAAACAGCTAGCCTAACTGTGTTGTCGTCAAACAAAACACCACAAAAGATTACTTGTGTTTGTGTCTTTTTTCACAGTTGAAGTTAAAACTAACACAAAGGCAGGCTTAACTTATTTGTGTTAAACGTATGTTCATTTTGCAACAGTTCTGTGTGGGCAGGATTTTGAACGTAGCCCGGTGTGACAGGCTGTGGGTGGACCGCTCGTCTTTAGGTCCAACAGCACCACCTCGTGGCGAAGGGCCATATGGACGTAATAGTCGCCATGGTAACGATAATAATATAACAGCCATGACTACTACTCAATGCAATTCAAAGCGGGACTACAGCTGATGATTAATGGGCTGATTTAAGATAAACAGTCGATATTAATACAATACAAGAACACCTTCCGTGTCGTAAATGTGATTAATCCACATGGTAGCAGATTATGTCAATATAAGACATCAAATTCACGTCAGACCTACCTTTGAATAGACTGGACGGGCTCTCCTCTCCTCTCCTCTCCTCTCCTCTCCTCTCTTGTTATAATTTATCAGTCAGTAGCTAATGAGAAAGCTCCGTATGAAGTGAGCGATGCTCCATACAGCAGTTCCGTCCAATCAATACTCTACAATCAATAGTCTGAGACTTTAATGTTGTAACCCGCTTCGCCCGACAACACTTAAAACTCCACCCATCCATCTTTGCACCGCTCTGCACCGCCCGGGCTACCTCACAGCTCAAAGTGCTGCGCGGGGTGGGAATAAGCAGGTCCATAAGCTTTTTATTTGAAGTTCTACAAGTTGTTATGTAGAAACTTATCGATGGGGGATTATTATATGTACTAAAGGGCCCCAAGTACATGCAATGGAAGTAAAGGTGTCACAGGCTTTTGGCAGCTCCTCAGGTAAGTGTAACTCACCTCTTATAGTAAAACTGCAGCTAAATTATTGCTATTGAATACTGAATTTTATTTTCTCATTTTAAAATAAATAACATATTGCTGCTCTGCGTCTTACAGAAAAGCAAAATCATCTTTGTGCTCCAATCTGGAATAATAAATAAAGTAAATCTATCTATCTATCTATCTATCTATCTATCTATCTATCTATCTATCTATCTATCTATCTATCTATCTATCTATCTATCTATCTGTCTATAATTGTGTATTTAACAGACATTATGGCAGTAAAGTAAACTTTTGGTTAACATTTCTCCATTATAATTTACAAAACTGCAAAATACCATAGAGCTGCATGTATAAGTGATGAGCAGAAGGATTCAGTATACAGTATAAAAGTTGCTCTTTATCTGCTTAATGAAAACTGATCCTTGTAGGACTGATTTATTTATGATGAGAGATATTAAATGAATAATAAATAAACAGGTAGATAAACAAGGCTACATTAGTCAATGATTTTTTCATGTCATTTTGACTAAATGAGAAATAGATTAAGTGGTCGTGCCTGACAGAATAAAAATCACACGCAGATCACTTTATGTCTTTTTCTTGTGCGGCGTTTATTTTGGTATTGACATGTTTGTTTGTGCTCAGCACTCAGGATAGCTCAGTGTATCCTGTGTGAACATTTGTGGTCAGACTGGAGAAAGGAGAGCGTGACTGTTTGCAAGGGAGATCCAGCAAACGTACGTATATAGCATTATTTAGTTTAATGAGCTCCCTCATAGATGAATGCTGTGGCTTTTATTAGCTGTTCTAAATCATCAGTGCCTCAGGCAAAAGATGAAAATGGCAACAACAACAACAACAAGAAAAAAAACTGTGGTTATGCTCTGATAGCTAATAGGACATTGTTTTCAGCGGTGTTGAGCCATGTGGATAATGTCCAGTGGTGTGCAGTGACTCTGAGAGGAACATGGGGGCAAACTGTGATGTGGTGGCTCTGCTGGAAACTCATCAAACATGTGGATCTGGTTCAGTTTCCTCAGTGTGTGGGCACATCCCATGTTTTTGGTCACTGGTCACTACAGCCTTTAGTCTTAATAAATATCTACCACAGGTTTCACTCTTTTGTCAGTGACAGTCAAAGCTCTCTGCTGTGTTTTAAGGAGAATCTGCCGCAATCTCCACAAAGTCAGGATTCTTTTGTGTCTTCTTCTTCTTCTTCTTCTTCTTCTTCTTCTTGCTGGGATAAAGAGCGAGGTGGAAACATTTATGCAGCCTTAATTGATCACTGACACGTGTAAGCTGTTAAACAAATGTAAAACACATAGACCAGGTTGGAGCAGCCATCATGTTATGATGTAGTAATGCAGTGTAAATGCCTTCCACAATGGATGTACACCTCCATTTAGCTTACATGTATTAAGGTGATAAACACTGATGCCTCTTTTATTCAATTAACAAGTTGCTGGAGAAGATGGAAAGATGTCCACCCTGTTTTGCACTCAAACAAAATTACATTTCCTTCATCGGCTGCTTACATTTTATATTGTAAAGTGTCTGTGGACATACATTGATTGTGTTATGCAATCCCCTAAGCTTATCAATAAGCACAAGATGCGCTTGTGACATTTACTCCAAAGTGGTAATGTAGTCGTAGCAAGTTGCCAGACAGTCTGGCCGTGGCGTTCACTGCATATGTTTGCATAAATGATAGTTTTACACGGATAATGGAATCACACTTTGCTCAACATTTCATCAAAGCTTCGCAGTTACTTGAGTGAAGAATTTACTGATCTGGATCTCTGAAAATGTATTTGTTTAAATAAATAATCAATTTGCCAGGAAGTATGTGCAGGAAGTACCTGCTCATCAATTGATCTCTGTAGTGTCTCTACGGTTTGGAAATCTTCAGGACAGTATGCACTTAGACTCAACAACTATAATGGACAAAGCACATTTCAGGGGAAGTGATTTTTGTCCGGCGCTCTGGTAACCTAGACACAGCACTTTTCCATGTCACTCTCTGACCTTTATCTGCAATAATCTCTGTTAATGGACTGAAGTCTACTTTGGATTCACTTCAACATTTTGCTGTATAATTCAGCTGTAGTATAAACTGTCCATTCTTTCAGCCTTGGGTTTCACAGCCCTCTGGTAGTGATTCTGCTGGTGTCACGAATTGAATTAAAAATTTAGCATTACAGTATCACACCAGCATATCCGGGAGACGTGTTGTTTTCTGGCAGGCTCCATCAAGTAGAGAGGCTGAAGGGAGGCTGTCACTGCTGAACCTGTGGAGAATCCTTTCTGAGATATAAAGCACCTCTGAATGTTTGTGAGTCACGTTGTTTGGACACCGAGTGCAGCCCCGCGGCTCTTCCTCTTGGTTTTAATGAAGCCAGACGCACACATGCGGGAGGGGAGCACACATCAGCACACACTGAATGGAAATATCTGACTGTAAGAAGGTTATTTTTCCATTGTAAACAGATTAAAATGCATCATTGTAATGTAGGATTCACAATGGTAGTCTCTACATTGTGTAATAAAGCAGTTTAAGCAAAGAAGTCATTAAGCCATTTTTGTCTTCTTGTGCTGATTATTCCCCCGTAAACATCCACAGTGTCAGAGGTGCGTTAAGCATTTAATACTGTATATAAAAATGAGCTCAAGAATGACTAATACAGATCATAACATCCACATTAATTCATATCCTGCATTTGTAGCTAAAGAAGGTAAAATTACATCATGGTTCAGGTCTTCATATTCACCACATACACACACGGCCACTTCATTAGGTATACATGCACAATCTAATGTGATCTAATACAACAACTCTGCCATAAATTCTTCTTTTACAAAGCTTATAATTTTTCAGTTTTTGTTGACACAGTCAGAAAGGTTGTAATTCTACTTGGCGTGTCAATGTCAACAAAAGTGGAAACCTTATAAGTTTCCACATTGGACTATGGTAGTGATGAAGTGGTTGGTTGGTATATTCAGTCAGTGTAGGCTGTGTGCCGTTTTTCATTACTTTACTTTAAAGATCATTGTGTCATTAAATCATGACACAAATGTTGTTATCACACATTTCAGCTGTTAATATAAAATCTAACATGTTCAGACTTCAGGTTTTGGAAAACCAGAGACCTCATTGTTGTCCATTAGTGTCAAGTATCAGTGTGTAAAAAGGAATTTTAAAGACGAGTTAAAAATGTATGAGGGTCGTAACACGAGAGGAATAAATGGAGCGCTGGATCAGGACGGTCATCTACAAAATCTACTGATCTGAACATGCAAACCTGCACATTTCCTGTGTGATAACTAAAGGTATTAAGGATTGAGTGTGTGACAGGATGCCCTTGAAGATAAAATATACTTTTTAAATGATATCACTACTGTTGACACCACTTAGTCTCATGTTGATGTTTATGTGTGTTTTCAGCATCATGTCATCAGGACAACTATATGTTCGTGCCCCTGCTGGAGAGTCGGGCCTCCAGCTCCTCTGGAACCGACAGGAATCTTCCCAATCCCACCATCAGTCACTCAGTGTCATGGAGCTCCTCGCTCGCCAACAGTTTCCACTCTGCAGGCACAGAGTCCGACCAACACTCCTGTGAGTTTGCCAGCAGCAACATGTGAATCAAGTTTTTTACATGCATTACTAACATCTATTTCACATCTACCAGTGCTAGTTGGACATATTACCAACACACCTAATGAGTATATAAAGTGTAAGCTTTTGATATTGCTCACTCTAAGACAAAATAAGCAATATAAAGACATTGTCTTAGATAAAGGGGAGATGTGATGGGCGTTTTTTTAACTTTAGGAAAATCAGACTAAATGATTAATCAAAAAATACTGGGTATAATAAGTGATAAGTTTAGACCCTGAGTTTAAACGTTTGCTGTGAACTTGTGAACTGGATGTTTTGATGTTAGAGGTCTTTCAGGTCGTTCAGGCGCTTCTCATGCAAGTGAAGACTTCTTTGATACTTTAAAAAGCGGGCAAACATAACATTTTTATGCCACAAAATATGTGTTGACTATAAGGGTACATTTCCTATGATCTAACTGCAGCTATCTTGCGGTTATATAATTTTGTTTACTCATCGCTCACAGACAAAAAATATGCTGCATCTCCTAAAATGGAAAGCACCTTGCAGTACAGATGTTTCAAACATATTTTTATAAGCTTTTTTGGAACATATTACAAAAAGAAAACAAAAAGATAGAACATGCATTAACAATAACAGGCAGTTGTACAAAATTTAAAAAAGCATATTCCATTGTGATGTGCCATAAAACAATTCAGAATAATATATAAACCTGACTTACTTCATATAGGAGATACATTGAGGAGGTTGCAGGGGTTAAAGCTTAGCTCTAACATACTCGATAAATGGTTTCCAGATGTGTCAAATGTGTGAGTCTCAATTTCTCTGGCTTAAGATGTTGCAACACCTCCCTCAGCCACTGAGTCCAGCTCAGAGATGGAGAAGAATCAGTCTCCATGCTAGCAAAGTGACACATTTTGTCACCTTGAGTTTCATTCCAGTGAGACTATCGTTGTTCTCTCCTGCTAGACCAAAAATTACTGTCATAGGATTTGGCTCAATCATCATTTTGAAATCATCTGACAGTGCTCCAAAAATTGAGTTCCTATAAGTGGATAGTTCAGGACATTGCCAAAAAAGTGTGCTAAAGAGGCAGAGGTACATTTTAGAGAGTTTAACTTGCAGCACCCTGAACTGAATGAGACGATTTATGAACCTGGCCATTTTACTTGGAGGCAGCAAGAGTATCAGTCGACCCTTGAATCCTCTTGGTTGTATATTTACATGCATAGGCTGAAGTTAATAATGCAAAAACCCTTTTGTGGTTGTGGTTGTTGACAGCCCAGCAAGTCACCTTTTTAACCACAAGGTGGCAGTATTTTATTTATCTAAAACCTTGCTCCCTCTGCAGCGCTGTCATCTGACCTACATCTCCAAACTAACAGGAAGGAATAAGGGAGATAAAAATTTAAATGGGTCTGACCGTATAAAAGCTGCTTACTTATTCATTTCTCAGCCCGGTGGAAGAAATGAATCGGCCTGGTAGACAGCTCAGTGACATGTCATGGAGGTTGGCACGCACAGCTCTGCCACCAGTCCTCAATAAATATCAGAACAGTGGGAGGAGGAGATGCGTGCTGAGCTGCAAGAAAGCAGATGGTATTTGCATCTATGACAGATGCCAGACTTCTCCCCAGAATACCAGCACAGACAAAGACTGATACACAAAAGTAAGATCACAGACCAAACTGCAACCTGTGTTGTCGTGACCCGATGGAGAGACCACAGCAGTCAGTTCAGCGTCTTCTCACGTAGAAACACGGGGCTTCCCCCTTTCACTGCTCCCAGGTCCGTTACTCTGTGGAGTTGACATTGAGATAAGACCAGTGACCTTGCAGGTAAACCATGATAGGATCTCTGTTTTTGTATGCAAGTGATAAGAAGACAATGGGTTGGCTTCATATTCTCACTAAGATGCAGGTACCACGTAATCAATTATGTGATTAATAATAAATTGTTTCTTATATGAACGTTAAAAGCTGTGAAGCAGCAGGAAATATACAGGTGATAAGAGGTATTCAAATTATTATCAATAAAATAAAAAAAGAAAGACGAGTGAGTAAGAAATAAACAAACGTATACATTTAACTAAACATTCTGCATTCAACATTCAACTTTTTATTATTAATATTATTTCCCAGTCCCATTTGTGCAGTCCGGCCATAAAGTTAGCAGTTTTAATATTTGGTCGTTAAAATTTTACCGCAGCCATTTTTTTGAACACCCTGCTCAGTTTCCATGATATAACATTTGTTTTCAAACAGGGATCCCCCGCCACTACATCATGCGGTGTGTCAGCACAGCTGAGCTGTGAGCCCTGTAGTTGTAAGCTATAGTATTGATTGTTCTGAGTTTTTCCTCACAGCCTCACTGCCAAAGCCAAAGTGGTTGAGCCTGGAAAAAGTCAAACGGTTCATACCCTGTTTATCGATGTTCTGGTCTATTTTTAATCAGCCTTTTTTTTGTTATTGTTGTTGTATAAAGTTAGGTTGAAGGCTGAGTGGCTGTCCGCCAACAAACTATTGGCCTCTGTCTACAATAGTGGTATTTTGTGGTGAAGGTTAAATGATGCCTGCTGGCTTTAGAAAATCTGATTGGGTGTGTGAAAGAAAAAATATATTTAAAATTACTTTTCAAAGATTTTTAAATGGGGAAGTTTAAGCCCTTACTTCGTTGATATAAACATGCCAAAGAGGATAATAATGTCTTAAATGTGAATGTGACCTGACAGCATTATATTTTAGTTTTATTCTTCAGACTATGGGATGCCTCAGGGTTCACGCACGAGTAAAAAAAAAAAAAAAAAAGCATGATTGATGACCGAGTCGATACATGTCCTTGTCGGTCCATTTGCGATCTGCTGCCCCTGGTAATTTCCCGCAGCTTATTTTGGAGTCAGTAAATCAGGACGGAGTGTGTGTGGGGGGGGACGTGTCTATCTCAGGACCTCCCCTACCGCCCGTCACCATGACAACAGTCGTGGATGGAGGAGCGGAGCGGGGAGGTGGGAGCATGCGGAGCTTAGACAGGTGTTGCTGAAGGGTTTGCGCATCGCCCGTGAGATCGTTTTGGCAGGATGGGAGCCGCGAGAACACCTACGCAACCCCACCACCATAGTTTCCCATGTATTCTGCAATTTTGCTTTTTCAAATACGGAACTCAATTAACGGAGGAAACCAACTGAACGTCGCAATGGTGCACCACTCGGGCTCCATCCAGTCCTTCAAGCAGCAGAAAGGTTGGTCGCTTATTTGATTATTATTTCGCCTCTTGGTGATTATGATTTGTGACGCGTGGTGACTTTTCTTCTCTAGTTTTAAAGAGTTTGTGGTGTGAAATGGCACTCACAAGCATCGGTCTCGTTACTTGCTGTAAGTGTGACGCAGAGTTGGGGGTCTTGCAGCCTCCTCCTCCTCCTCCTCCACCACCACCTCCTCCTCCCGGGATGAAGCCCGTTTGTGAACATTGCTTTGATATTACATCCACTTGTTCATGTTACACTGAGTGTGTTAGATAAGTCATTATTGTCAAGCAGCAGGCTGCATAGATCCAGTTAAAGCAGACAAGTGATGCCATAAATAGGATTACATTTAGAAACACCACAAGGTATTTAAACCTCAAGACAGCGGATGGTTGGATGGTTCGGTGACCTTTTACTCACGATTCAAGCTATGCAGATCTAGGAAAGGTTGTTTTAGACTCGACTCGAACTTGCAGTGATTTGCACTCCCAGTCTTGTCCATACACACATCAGCTTTCAGGGATCTGCTCAAACACTCACAGCAACACAAGTAGGCTAGTTTAATAATAGACTGATGTTGTGCATGTGCTTTGAGGAAAGATACCATACCAGTGTGTTCAGGAGCACGCAGAATAGTTTGCATTAAAGATGTCTGGACTAGCTGGACTCACATGTTGAGGTTTAGACAGTTCCTGTCATGGGGAAAATAGAAAATACATCTCCACTCAGCGAGTTATTGGAAAAACAATATGAGACATCAGACTCACTTTATTCATGTTGGTGTCCATTTGGCATCTTTGTGTTTTTGGACTGACACAGATCATATAACAAACTGGACAGTGAGAGAAAGATAATTGGTCTCCAGTTAGATTACACTGCTGAGCCAGTATTGATTTTTAGAGCCTTAGCAAGGCTCTCTACAGAACATTAGTGATTCTTTGTGTTAATTTTTAATGTGCTGGCTGCCTAAATTTAGACGAATGGTGAATAGGCATCTTGTTTTCATGCTGAGACATGCTCGTAAACCTGGAGCGATGGTGACTTTTTGTTTCTGAGGATGATGGAAGGGTCTATCCCCCCGACTTCTAATAAGGATGCTGAGCTGAACAGCTACAAAAGGATCTCATGACTGTGGGACGCCCTGCTGGAGCTCTGTTCTCTTTGCTGATTTTGAGTTTGAAAACAAACAGAAAGAGAGAAGAAACTTTTTTTTCTTGTACCACATACATGAACAATATAGACGGCAGAGACCATTTTTGAGGCTGATGCTGATATTAGGGAGGAAAAACTTCATCCTATATGAGTGTTGACCACCTAAACCAAGACCAAGGCATGATAACAAGTGTATCGAGACCCAGACTGAGTCAAGACCAAGATCAAATAGTATAGGCTAAAACACAGTCCTATATATGTATACATTTATGTATATATCATATTTTTTGAAGGTTACATAATGGAGGCAGGATATTTTACAGTTTAACTATGTTCAAAATTACATCAGTGCACTGAGACAGTAAACTTTGGTTTAATTAGAAATAATTATGCATATGAAAACACAAATAAAACACCACTAATAGATCTAAATTACACCAACCAAGTCTACATATCAGCGCATATCGAATACCAATATTGGACAATAAAATCAGCATAATCTAATATATTAGTCAGGCTCGAATAGACTGTACCACATGAATTCATAATGGGTTGTTTTGAATTAGCATGTTTGTTTAACCAGACTTTGTTTCTATGTTTTCTATGAATTGGTGCATTGATTTCTTCTTATAATGTTATTTCAGAGGGAATCCTGGTTTATAATATTGTATATAACAGAGTGAACCACTTCCTGGCTTCAGTCCAGCCAACAGGAAACACTCAGCACAACATGATATGAGATTTATATAAAAATCTGACTACGGGCTTGAGGGCCCACTCAATATTTCAATGAATGCTAAGTGCACCATTAAATTGAAGGCAAACGGGGTAAGCGTTGGCTCACAAAGTTCCACTAAAGCAAAATTCAGAAGTTATACTGCACTTCTTCAAACACAATCACCAACACCCGACGAGAGCATTAAATTACTTGGAACTGAAAATGCTTGTTCGACATTTGAAGCTGAATGGAGATTGTGTGTTTCTATAAAGCTTTGTTGCTCGAGCCAAAGCGTTATTGCTTAAAAAGTAATGAGTAAAAATGTGAACATGAATAACATCTGGGAGATGTTTTTATAAGGGAGTTAAATCTCCCTCAAGTTTCTCTTAAAAGTAGATTAGAAAACAATTTCAGCTGAAGACAGAATAAGAAAAGGGGCTGATTATCAAAACAAACACGAGATGTAGATATATGTGGCCTTTTCTCATATATCTGTACTAGAAAACACAAACACATTTGGACTTCAAGGCAAAAATGACTCACAGCCATCTGATGTTACTTCCTAGGATCTGAGTGGATTTCATATGTTCTTTGGCTGATTTAACAGCAGCATGCTGTTGAAACTTACTGACACACCGATCACTCCATACCTGCCGGAACGTATTTGCTTTAAAGCTTGTCAAGATTCAAATGTAACCTGGTTTTACACTCGAGTATTTTGGTTTTTAAAGCTTTCTTACTGCCCTTACATGTGTTATTCTAGAGCTGCAATGATTAGTCGATAATGAAAATAATATCTACCTGCAGCCTTTTATTATCCTGCATGCTCATGAGCGGCTTTTACAGAACAAACAACCAACTTCTTATATAGTTTCAAAAAAATCAGTATCAGGTAAGCAATATCCTGCTTATTGTACTAATGGAAATAATTTATCGATTAATGATTTTTTCCGTTTTTTTGTAAGAAAAGTATGTGTGTATGTTCTGTTTGTTGATGGTTTGGCTGCTGAATGACTGAGAGTTGTAACCTACACTTTTTAACTTTGTATGTTTGCATATGCACTTAATGTGTGTGTGTGTTGATGTGTAAACCTTTGGTTGCACAGTACTAAGCAGGCCACCTGTCCTCTTATGCAAGCAGACAGATGGTTTATAGATACAGAAATTCATTTCAGAGCAGATTTGGGGAGAGCACATATATTGTACGGCATCATCTGTGATTTTAAGAGGCTACTGTAGCATATTAGACTTGCATCAGTTTTATGTAAGACGCGTTGATCCACACTTTGTTTCTAAAGACTTAAGTGTAGGATGCCAAGTAGACAGAGTTTTAAAAAAAAGACAAAACAAAGGCTGTTTTGTTCTTTAAGTGTGTGTAAGGTCTGGCAGTAACCAGCTTTAACACTTTCGCAGTCTTTAAATAGTCAGCGGTTGTTTTGTTGCTAGGTTATAACAACAGTACAGGCAGAAGTTCTTCTGGAGGCCAAAGTTATTCTACAGTTTAATCACGTCTGCAAAAAAACAATGATTCTGGCGACTCGGTGGCACAAGCTTTTTCTGCATTCACAACATTTGGACAATGCAGTACACGAGCATTTCCCCAATGAGGTGTGTATGCACGGACACGGCAGAGGCTTTGCAGAAAATCCTGTGACGTAGTAGAAATCAGAAGCAATCAAGGGGCATAAGAAGATAGTGTGACATTAAAGGAGTTGGGGGAGGGGGCAGAGATTGGGGGAGAAGGAAAATGTTTAATCTGCTCAAATGATGCAGCCCAGAGGTTGTGCCAGGATTGTATAATGAGGTCCTGAACTGTTTAAACCGTGGGTAAAACGTGCCATCTGCTCGGAGGTGTGTTCACAGACAGACAGCCAGGCTCAGCTGTGAGTGATAGGCAGACGGCATCTTTCAATACTGTCTGTGGTGCAAATTATTACCTATTTTATCTTTTTCAAACTGATAAAATGTGAATACTTTCTACAGTCAAAACATTTTGTTTTTCTTCACTGGTGGTTCAAAATGATTCTTGGTTCTTGTAATTGGTGGCTTCATGTTTTCATTCATTAGCCACAATGTATTGTGTGTCGTTACGGTCAATAAAATCAGTAACATGTGTCAATAAGGTAGAATCTACAATATATCAGGTTTGTATAATTAACCATAATTTATCACAATGAAATGAATGACCAAGCAGGCCTGACTTATTTCTATTTGAGTGGATAATTTAATGCTGTGGTAAATCACAAATTACATTCAAGATTTATTATGAAGTCAAACCAGAGAACCAGAGAAGAATGAACATTTTAAAGCACCTATGTATATATCAGATCAAATTTGATGCTTGATTTGATTGTTGGAAAATTTAGACTATCGAGGTGAGAACTGGTGCAGCCTGTGTGTCTGGCATACTATCTTTTCTCCCCATCTGTGGGTCATTTCCGAAAGCACTAGTACTATTAATAGAAAATCAAATTATGCTTAATGTGAAATATGAAGCTACAAACCTGTAGTCACAGTCTTAGTGGTGCCGCAGCTTCTTTTAATGCTATGTTGTTATCAGCTGTTGTGTTAAAAATAACTTAAAATTATGGATGAAAACTTCCAGCTTCTACTGTCTGTGGAGCAAATTATTACCAGTTTATTTTACTTTGATATCAAAGTTATTTCTCATTGTTAACATTTTGGAATTCACATTTCCAGCATGCATTAAATTCAAATTTCCTCAAAATGTCAATATCTAGTGGGGACTCAAGCAACCCATATAAGAGATCCCTCATCATTTGTTATTCGTACTAGGTCAGCAAGAATTATTACCGTGCCTCAAGTACTAACCATGTCACACAAGATAGGGGCTGAATATTCAGCGGGTGCTAATGATACAGCTCCCTGAAACTCGCTGTGAACTCCGCTCGGTCTATGTGTTCTTTGATATGATGCCAGGCGGAGGATGAAACACACTTTAATGGCTTGCTAACGTTTCTGCAGGAGAGGCTCCTGGCGTCACTTCACTCCTGCCTCCACGTGATAATTTTTCTAATCGCACCGCAGCAGTGTTTTGGACTTGTTGTTTCTTCATAGCCCACTCTTGTATATTAGGGATCCCCTGAAATGCACTCTGCAGGGGGAAGGAGTTAAGGATGTTTGTTGTGCTTAAAAAAAAAAAAAAAAAAAAAAGTCTTGATGCAGAATGTTACTCCGTTGAAAGCTGTTCAATAATTGAAGGTATGGAATAAGGAAACATAGAGGCATGATGGGAAAGAGCACACTGACCTGAATTCTCTCTTTGCTACTTTGTGCGACATCCTTGCCGATAATGTCTCAATGCTTTCGTTGACAAAAGTAGCTGGAGGCAGAAGTCATGTTTGTTTCTTTTCCTGTTATTGGAGAGTTTTACCATATTTTCACAGGATTTTGCTTCCTCTGATACCTGAAAGCTTAATTCAGCGTAATTCATCATAAAATCCTTGACGCTTTTCAAATTAAATGTTTGTTCATCCAGCTGGCTCAGAGTAGACTGGCACCGGTGGCGTACAGACACGTCGAAGAATAGTGCTGTGACACTGCCAGGGATATGCACACCTTTAATGAAGAAGCATGACACACAGATAAACACAACCTCTGTTCTTGATTTTCATGTTTGCCGTGAGCACGTAACATTTGTAGATAAGTATACAGCGCGCAGCATGCAGTCACAATGCTGTGTGTAAATATACAATATCATACCCACACACATGCACACAACCAAAACAAAATCCTTTTAATCTCACATCACAAGACCGTCATGGACATGTTGCACAGGAGAGATCCAAATCCCGGATCACGACCTTCCCTGAAGCTCGTCCAGCTCCCCCTCGGATGAGCCTGATTGGGTGCCTGTGGGAGCACACACAGGATTGTTGTCAAGGTCTTGTGTCACGCTGACACATAGAAAATTTGTTATTTTTTCCCCATGTCATCTCACAGTGTCCACTCCCCGGGTCTTTTGATCTGTTTTTTTTTTTTTTTTTGTCTGTTTGTTTTATCTCATCGGCCACTCCTGTGTTCCCTCATCCTGATACACACGCACACTAACAGTCCACAGACTCCCACATAAACTAGCGCACACACACACAGGATTAACTTACTCCCGATAAACCAGTTTTAGCCAGCACATAGCGAGATTAAACAGAGGATTTCACATTAGATGAACCCTTTATATATTTATATAGACTTACACAATACACTGTCTTCAGAACGTTCTGCTCAAGCGCTCTGACCGTGGGACAGAGTTCACAGAGTCTGCCGGCGCGGGGAAATAAAGCTAAAGCTTTGAAACAGGGAAGCAATTCTCAAATAACCATTATTTGCTCCTTTATATCCACAGAGGCTGAGAGATCTGACCGGTCATTTTTCTTTTCCTTTTATCTGCACATACTCCAAAATTTCCATGGAAGCTATTTCACACAACAGCAACCCCATCCAATTTGTGGGTCTATTTTAAACTTGGAGAGTCCTCTGGGACCACCAAGCCTCACCCCTACAGGCCCATTATCTCTCTCTCTGCTGTAATGTCGTCTCAGACGTGTTGAGCCTTGCAGGTGTCTGTTGGGATTATCTAGACCACCTGGAGTCCGGTAAATGTTTTTGACAATACACATGCAGCTTTGATGCAGCAGCCATTCTCTGTGTATTGATCAGCATAATGGAGAGACAGTGGGCAGGGTCCAACCGGAGAGTCATATTAAATAAGGACGCATCCACTCTTCAGACCGATCCACAGAGACTGACTGTGAAACTACAACACTTTCAAGTCAGGGCCTCTTGAGTGGAAGCTCACAGCTCACTCTGATTTACCAGCAAGTCATAAAGCATGTTGTAGCTGTGAGAAACAAACCTTCTGGCTCAGTGGGCCATAAAATCCCTGCTTTCTGAAATGTCACTTCAGATGTAATTGGCACAATATGACTCTTTACTGAATAATAGCTCTGCAACCTGCAGCTCAGCATTGATTGAAATATCGTATTGAAATATGAGGACCTGAATGCTTGTGTACACTGTAGAAATATTTGGAAATTAAGCTCTGTTGTTAAGCCTGAAGACAAACTAACTCTCTCACATGGGCAAATGTAGTTTGCTGATGATTTGTGCTTATTAATCATACTTTTATATTTAAAACTATTTTTTAAAATCCGTCCCTTGGGTGAAGTGAAATCCAGCTGCAGCCGTGTTTCAATGCACAGTTTCCACTTTCTCAATTATTCATTGCATAGCTTTTAACTGGAGCTCTCAACTTTCTTTCAGTTCATATCTGTGGGGCTGCACAGGAAATAAACAGCGTGATTAGTCATTTCCCTGAGCCCACAAGCTCACGTCTTTAACTGGCTCCATTCTCACCCATAACAGCACTGGGAAATCCCATCGTGATCAATGTCAGGAGAGTGAGTTATTGCGCAGCTCGCAACGCGGACCCCGAGGATGGCAAGAGTGAATTATCAATGCAGGAAAACCTCAAATGAAGGTCACTGAGAGAATTCCTCACAGGAGGTGAAGGAGAGTCACGTTCTTATTTGAAAGAGAGAGTGCCTTTATTGCATGAATAAATATGTCAGGATCCGCAGAGCTGGAGCTACCGCCTGGTGTGAAGGTCGGGTTACAATGTCCTGCTTCCATTACTGGACGTTCATTATCGTGACTAACCTCTGAGCTTCTTCATACAATTCATGAGTAAAGTATCGTCAAGTCACCCTTTCTGCAGCCTCGCTATCACCTTATTGCTCCTTTTTTGGTTAAATCACCTTGAAAATGACCTCTGCTGAGAATTAATAAAACAATGACGTGCTAATGAAAAACTATGGAACAGCATAAATGAATGCTGTTACAGCATGTATCTAAGCTAAACTGGTTTCATAACTAACAAGCGGGATGTAGTTTAATTTTGTGGTGTGATTTGATGGAGGGGGAGTGCTTGCGGTTTTAATGCACTCCGCTATGAAGGACAGACATTATTACCACCACTGTAGCTCATAATATGATGGACCAGTTGATAGAGGAAGTGATTTGTCCCTCCCTTCCTCCCTCACATTTTCCACTCACTCCCTTGTTTTTTTTTATTGCAAATAGGCTTTCCTACATTTTATTTTTCTTTCTTGTGAACAAATATTGTTTTGTTTTGTTTTGTCCTTTGCAGGGACTCCTGTTTTTTGTTATATTTTGCAAGATAATATAGTGATAAACATATGTATGTGCATTTATGGCAAAATAAAACGACCACTACTAACTAACTGCTACCTACTTTCAGCAGCTTTCAGTGTGAAAATTAATCTAAAAATATTGATCACTAACAGCAATGGGTTTATGCAGCGTTGTTACATGAGCATGTTGCTAACGTTCTTAATTTACTGCCCTTATATGCATAACTGATTATGCAAAATATGATGTAGCTATAAATACATAAATAATAGTCCGTGGTGTTGCATTAAAGCACTGAAGGGGCACTTGCCTTAGCTTACTGGCATTTGCTGCTCCCTCCGAGGAGTGCTCTGGTTTCTGGTTTTATTTCACTCTCATAAAGTTGGAGTGCCCCAGTCTTGTGCTTCCCTATCACCGGGGCTCATTAATCAGCTGTTTTGGCTACCAGTTGATGAGGAATGTCCAGTCATATTCATGCAGGTGTGCAGTGCAGCCATAATGATCTGATACTTCTTCCTGACTACTCTGCAGATACCTTCATGCTACATTTGCCACCCCCACCTCCTCCTTATGTAATATATTTTTTAGATTGTTCACTTCAGTAAGATTTAACATCATGTATGTGTTGGGTAATGAGTTCTCCCAGCAGAGATACATCAAAGAGCAGAGCCTAATCCAATCCACCACTTAACACAAGTGTCTCTGACTAAAATACATTTTATTCATCAGTATAAGCATGCATACATGATATAGATTCATTCAGCTACATAGTTTTATTTCTCTTTCTCTTCTTTCCATTGCTTGGCATATCAGCTGTCGTATATTTTTAAAGTAACTACTGAAAAAAAACACTTCCACTCTTCCTCTCGTCCTCAGGCATGCACAACAGCATCAGCGAGATCCTGAAGGAAAAGAGCCTGAAGCCATCTCGCCGCAGCCTGCCCTGCCTGGCCCAGAGTCAGACTCATCCCATCAACCTCAACCACTTTCTCTCTGTGCCTCTGAGCCCAGAGCCCAAACCAGAAGTCGAGGTTCTGACTCAGAGTATCAGCACTTCCTGCAGCCTGCTTCCCCCACAAACAGGTCAGTTTACTGAGAGGACAGCACTTACCAAGAGATATTTACAGTGGCTGCATCAGTTTGCATCACTGATATATTTATTTATTATGCCTTGTACGTGTCTGCAGTGGATTTAAGCACCAAATACCTAATGATGTTTTAATTGGAAGTAAATTACTATTGAACTGCCATGTCAGAACAGGGTCCTAGTTGTTTCCATGCTAGTTCACAGAATTAGTTGGTTGGTTTAATGTTTCCCTCAACAAATTAGAAAAAGATTTTGCAGGATTTTTACTGATGCACCTTAAAGTTTAGCACATTATTTGATCTATTTTGCCTCTTCAGGTTTGCGAATACTAACCAGCAGCAATCACATGGTCTTTATGAAGTTAATGTCTACTCTGTTTGGATAGCTACATTGCATCTGTGATGCAAACAATTGGTGTTATTCCACCAAATTATTCCATTGCAGTTTATTTATCTTATTTTGTGCATTTTATGTATTGTTACTGGTAATTGTGAGTAATTATTCAGTCCATATTCTGCACTGTATTTAATGTTATTTGGTCAGTGCATTGCACAGTTGTATTGTGCGCCTAGTTTTGGCTTATGGCTTGTGTGGTCATCTAATAAGACCTCCTTCTGTTCTGTCTGTTGCATATTGCCCTTTTCAAGACTTATTTCACAAACTCTATACAAATGAATTCTACTTCCTTGTTTACAATGCTCAGCAGGGACCAGAGTTAGTTGGTTACACAGATTTTCAAAATGTTGTTGACATTTAAGGCGTGTGCATGATTATTGACTGAGTAGATTGTGTTAATGCTGCAGGGGAATTTTGAAAACACAGTCAGATGTGTCTGCTGCACTTTCAGATGCAGAGGGTTAGTGTGCGGAAAATACCATAGGAAAACAATACAGCTCTGTGTGGACTGGTTAAATGGAAATGCCTGTCGGAGAGGGGGGTATTTTTCAGCTTTATTAATATTTTCAAGAATATTCAGAGGCTGTTCACGATGAGGGTTCAGTTTTTTTCACAGCACAAAGCAGCCTTGACCTTGAAAACACCTTCTGTCCGACCCTTTGGTATTTCACTGCTAAGTGCAAAAGTGCTATGAGAGATGCAGTTTCAGATGAGACGGTGAGTTACAGCTATTTTGGTGAAAAGTGTCTTTTTGACGTTGTGCTGAAAATAGACGTCTGAGGAAGAGATCTGTGTTTTTTTTTCTTGGTCTGTGGAGGATGTTAGACAGAAGGAGAGAGTGTAGACAGACCAGCCAGTGCAGGCTTGCTAGACAAGGACGTGATCCTTTACCAGCTTCCCACCTGTGTACACTGACAGATGTGTTTATTTGGTCTAAGCTTGATGCACTGCTGCTGAAGAATTAACCCAACACGTTTACTGTTATTGTACCAATTTCTCTCTAGCCTGCAACAGCTCATAATCAGTAACAGATATTGCACAAATAACATACAGTTAATGACAAACAATGACAGGCCCATATCTCGAATTTGATCCTTAAAACTGGGAATGCTTCTGATTCACGTCACATGACTTGTTGATGTGTGAAAACACAGCATGATCCAGGAGTGTAATTCCAGACTGCTTTTGGATTCTTCACAGCAGCCCATCTCGCCCAAAGGTCTGAGTCATTTTTCAGCACAGTTGACACTTTTATCTCTGGATCCAAATGGACTGTGTGGAGGAAATCCACACGGATGTCTGTAAAGAAGACACATCACCCCAGTCGGTTTCTCCTAACTTTCTGGACTCCATCTGTGCATTGATATTAGCTGTATACAGCGGATGAGGTTGTTTTTCATCTTTACTTCCGATATTTCTGATTATCTGTGCGGGATATAGTCTCCCACTTTATTACTTTAATGAAATCAATAGCAAGCAGCTACGGCTCCTTTTCCACTATTCTGTAGAGTTCTAGTGAATCTAAAAATGAACACGCTGCTCAGTTGTGATCTTAAAATAGACTGCAGACGGAAGAAGGAGATACTTTTCTCTACAATCCCAGCGTGGATCAGGGAAGATGCTGATTAAAATAGAACCAATGAAAGAAAGAAAGAAAAAAACAAGTCACAGTCACTAATTTTGCATTGAACTAAATTCTTTCTGTCCAAGGCTAAATGATGTGCTAACACGCACCAAAACACACTGCTGGCTAAAGACTTTTAATTCAGTAACTTCAGTTACACAATGAAGTCGTTAGGTCTCAGCACTTTAAATGAAGTGAAACAGTGCAACTTCTTTTGTCCTCAGTTCACTCCACATGTATTCTTCAGAGTAAAAAAATGTCAGTCACTGATATCATAGAAAAGATTTCTTGCACTCGGTTTCAGCACAGCAGTATAGCAGCAGGCTCTGACTGTAGTCACACCAAGCTGATCCGGTGGCGGTGGTGCAGACACTGGAGAACTGAGCCAATCTGTCACACGTGTTAGAGAAGACATATCTTGTGCTGTGCTGTGAAACGACTCCCTAAAGCTATAGGATGCAAACTTTATGTCCACGTCACTCAGTTGGAGTACATGTATTATGAGGTTTAGATGGTTTGTCATGATGAGCTGTCGTTGTAGTCTCTGAGAGATGGATTGTTGTACCCAGTAATTCTACTTTCCCCCCTCGTAAAGCAATACAAACCACATGCTGTTGAAAATGGAGAAGTTTCCATATGCTGTGTTGCAAAAGAGCTATTGTTTGTCAATTAGATAGACTTCTTATTTGTGCCAAAAAAGGTAATATGACAAAACATTGAGCTTCAAAAGCAGCTAGAAAATGAATTGCTGGTTCAGTCTGGATAGTTTGGGTTCACACAGTGTGGGTTCACTTTATTTGTTTGTGCAAATCAGTGGGATGCATCAAGATTCACGGAGGAAGTAAACACGATTGGCCCTCCGTCAACATGCATGGATCTGTTAAATTGCATTAAGCCGTTGCTCTCAAGTTGGCAATCCCATTTAGCTAACCTGGAGTTGTATTTAGCTCAAATCTAATTTCAGTGTTGGAAAGTATTGACTTGAACAACAGCAGAAGACTCAATGCTTGTAAGATACTTTGCTACCAATTCAATAACTGCCTCACTGATCGTGCCGTCTGTGTACAGCAGTGGATGGCAAGGATCACTATGTGGAGGAGTCAGAGGCAACTACGTGCGAAACAAGGGCAGACGAATCATTCCTGCTGCAAAAGCCTGTCACCCGTGCTAAATTGGAGGCTCGCACAGATTCACTTCAGGTACCACGTTCCCAGCAATCAGTTGTTGCCACAAATGTTCGTAATGTTACACTGCAGTTATTTTGTCACTGAACCAGCTAAAAAGCTGGCTCTGCAAGCATTAGCAGTTTAGCATCCCTGCATCTGAAATTCAGAGGTGAAACATTGTTGCCACAGGGAAAGGCTCCAGCTGATTCCTCTGGGCTGTTTTTCCGAGATGGGAAAAAGCGCATTGACTACATCCTGGTCTACAAGAAGTCCAGTCCACAGGTGGAAAAGAGGTGCACCTTTGAGAAGAATTTACGGGCTGAGGGTCTAATGCTGGAGAAGGAGGTAAAACATTTGGTTCGGCTTTAGGCTTCAGTTTGAATTCTCAGCTTGGTTCTCAAACTCCTGTGCTTATTTTTTTTATTATTATTTTTTTTTAATTTGAAAGCCCTCCTTGACGAACAACGACATCATGTTTGTGAAGGTTCACGCGCCTTGGGATACACTTTGCAAATATGCAGAGCAGATGAACATCCGGATGCCTTTCAGGTAAGAGATAGATAAAAAGTTAGATATAAAGAGAGGCCTTTAACTCTGGAAAGTGTTTAGATAAGCTTTTGCAGTGTTTGGCAACTTCATCTAATCGCTCTGTCTTGTCTTTCTTTGTTTTTTTCTTAAAGGAAAAAATGTTACTTTACAGACTGGAAGAGCAAAACCTTGGGCAGGTAAGTAGATTTAAGCTATAGGATTATCTTCCTCTGTTGCTCTCTGAGGGCAGGATGCTGGATGCTTCAGTGTGTCTAATGAAATTCATGAGCGGCACAGCTGCGAGGCCGCATCGCTTATGTGAGCTGTGGATGGTGTTTTAAGATTGTAGTTATCAGTCACCTCAGTGAGGAATGCAACCAGAGAAAGTTTGAGTCAAACCATTATTGTTTTTTTTTTGTTGTTTTGTTTTTAATTTGGCCACTGAGTGAGTATTAGTAAGTCCAGGATTAATCAATCTTTCACACATGCTGTGAGTAAATATGCTGTGTTTACAAGGGCTTAATTGAAATGGCTGGAAAGTCATTTAAAAATGAGTGATTACTTTACCAGCATGTTTGTTATGTTTGTTTAAATGAATGTGACCTTTTCAAAGACCGCAGCACACCTTTGTCAAGAGTAGTGCATGGCCCACGCTGACAGTGTTTTTCTATAAAATCCATGTTATCTTTCAGTCAGATATGTGGAGCTGCACAGGCTTATTTGCATACTATTTTTAGAGAGACGGTCTTGCGCTTTGATGTGATGTTCAAGTGTTGTCCAAGCTCTGCACAGGACCACAAACTGTCATCTCTTCATCTCACTGGCATGCACAACATATCACTGAAATAGATTCACTGCAGGATGTTTTATTTTGAAAACCTTTGATTAACACACAGCATGTACATCTGAAGTCTGCAAACCCTCTTTTGCTGTAAAAGGCTGCAAAGAACTGTTTTCTCAATTAACAATCTTAATTCCTACATGTACTCAACATCTTCTGTCAAACTCTGAGCAGTTTTGGATTTTTCACATAAGACATTTCTGTATTTTTGCTTTATTCGTGTTCTTCTAGCTGATTTGACGTGGGTGGCTTGTAAAAAATAGTACACACATAACATAACATGCACCAAATAGGATTTAACAACATGTCACTAGTTCAAATCTGATCATGTCTCAGCCCCACAGTCTTAATAAAGCAGATTTTCTTGTGACTGTGAAACTCTTTAATAAAACACACCCAAGAATGTGTTTTAGGAACTTCAGTCATAAATATTTAATGCTATAAAGTCTCTATAATTAAAAGTTTAATGTGGTGTTGGCAATGTAAAGATTTGAAACCACATTTTTCGACCTGAAGTTCATACAGTACATTTCTCAGCATTGCTGTTCACTCCTGTGATAAGAAGTCACAGCAACTGTGGCAGTAGCTGATATGAAAGCTTTGAATGAGCACTTGTAAAGCTTTGAATAGGCAACAGTTAGTGAAGTGTGATATTTGTGGTCTTGAAGGAGAGCTGTTTTTTATCCATTAAACTGAAAATATGACGTGATTAGTTTCTTCCATCCTTTTGCTCTTTTTGTAATAGAGCTTATAGACATTGTTAACCAGGATTTGTTTTATACGTATGTACAGATATCAGAGTTTTATGATACTTCACCATGCAGATATATGAATACATTATTGATACACATACTGCAGTGAATGGAAGTTCAAAACTGAAGGACTTGGCAGTGTGGATAATTATGATAATGATGTTTTTTTTCACTTTTACTGTACATACCACGTGCATTTTCAGGGACACACCTACACACAGTGAGCAGATGAAAATCACACACACAATAATCACACGCCCACTTGTCCAACTGAGAACAAAGCACTTAAAAATCTTGTGTGAGAGCGATCTTAGTCATTGTGAACAATGACGATCATTATTATTTTCCCTCAGAGCTCCTTCAGTCGTTCACTAAACTGCCGCTCTAATAAGAAAAATCACCCCGGATAGTAAATAGGCTTTATGTGTTTACTAATGGTCTGTCAGTAACATGCGCTGCTATAAAGTTGAACAAATGGATGGCGTGCAGGTGGTGACAGCTTGCTGCTTTGATATCATTACTTTCTTCACAGTTCTTGTCCCCTTCACAACAACATTCATAAAACGCTGTCTGGCAGCAGCGTGTTTTCCGCCAATATTCCCATTTATATTTATTAAATCCATATCAGAGTAGAGCCTTACAAATTAGACGGAGACCTCTCAGCAGAAGCAGCAGGCATATATAACCCAGCCAACTGATTTTTTTTTTTAACCTTACCATAACAGCATCGCTCCAGGAACGTCAGTGTGGGTCTGTTGGTTAGTCCACTACTTTGGTCCAAACTGAAAAATCTGCACTGCGATTGGATGGAGCCACATTCATGGCTCCCAGAGGATGAACCCCAATGACAGACTTTTCCTTTATTACCACCATGATGTTGACATTTGTGGATTTTAACTCAAATATAAACCATGAAATTTGGTACATATATTTCTGTCCGCCACTGGATGAACTGTAATAACTTGGGTGATCTCATAAATTTTTATGTAGCGCCATCATAAGGTCACATTTTTATAGATACCTGCAAAACTGACATTCACATTCACATCAGCCTCAGCTGTATTTTGTGTTTACTGCTAATTAGAACGTGTTCTAATTTAGCAACATGCTATGACGGTAAATTAAGATGTTGAGCAAGGTAAACATGATACCTAGTAAACATCAGCAGCACTGGTTTGACATTTAAGAGCAGGATTAATGAAGCACATAAGATTATATAAAGCTTGAGATAAGAGAGACAGACATGAGGACAATGAAGGAGAACGTGAAGAAATCACAAGAGGTAGTCATGAGGTGCAGCATTGCACACGGTCAGATAAGAGACTATGTTCCAGCTGAGGTTGGGATGGGAATTGAATGTCTCAGCAATAGAGAAATATTTCATGACAAGCATTGACATTGTGAGCACATTAGTACGCTGATGTTAGCGTTTAGCAAAAAGCACCACTGTGCAAAGTCTCCCAGAGTTTCTAGCAGAGCTATGGGTTTCTATTCATTAAATTAAATTAAAATTAAAGAGAGATAAAATTTAAAAATGCATACATGCCTTCAGACTCACCCAGCTCTTAAATCAGGACTATAATAACCTTTGGGTTGGATTTAGCAAGCTGTTATCCTGGATCAGTGACTTCCAGCTTTCTGTCTCATGAGCACAGAGCAAATGAAAGAGAAAAGTCAGCACAGTGACGCATGTATATGTGCATGTGTGTCTGTAAAAGTGTTTTTAGTTGGTTTGAGGAGGTGCGAGACGATCTGGGTTGTGTGAGGGGGGAAAAAGGTTAGGATCCACTGTTCCATATCGAAGAAAACAATCTTCATGTTAATCTGTGCCGTTAATCCTGTTCCTCTGTGCGTCCGTGAAGCAGGTTTCATCTGAGATGTCGTCAGATAAAAGGCTGGCTACCCAGAAATCCCATGAAGCTGGACAAAGAGGCCTTGCCTGACCTGGAGGAAACTGACTGCTACACAGCACCCTTCAGCAGAGCACGCATGCATCAGTAAGGGGGACATATACACAGTCATGCATGCCGCCACAGAAACTCATGTCATATAAGTGTCTGTAGCAGTGGTGTTATCCTGCTCTGTATCCCTGGTTTAACTCTCATCCATCACATCCTTTCATGTCCTGAGCTGTGGATGCAGAATCTGGAAATCAGCAGATGAAATTTGCACTATGAAGTCTTGTATATTTCATATCTTTGAGGCAGAACACACAGCTATAGAAGACAAGTCGTTCATAAATAAGATATCGAAATACAGCAGCCGATGTCCATGAAATAATTTGATTTCTCCCCCATTCCCTCCTGTCTTCATTCATTCATTTATTTTCAAAGCATCTCTTTGATGAAAGGCATCATCCTTATCTCATTTGTCAGTGAATCGTTCCCACTTTTCCTTTCTTGTCAGTCTTTTTTGGAAATAATGACGCTGGAATAAACGTGAACTTTGCACCTTAAATTGTGTTTTAATGAACTGCCCATCATTGTTGGCTCAGCTCACATTAAGAGGACGATCTTGATATATTTGAAACATGATGAATATCTATGCTGTCGTTTTCTTCCCAGCTTCACTATCAACAATAGAGAGACCTTCTTTTCCAATTCCACCAGAAGCAGAATAGTCCATCATGTCCTGCAGCGCACCAAGTATGAGGACGGAAAATCAAAGATGGGTAAGGTGCTACACTCGCTCCTTTCTTTTCCCGCTCCTTGCATACTAAACTATATTTCTATGAAAGGATTCCCATGCTCATGCTTCATGTAAGTATCCATCAAAATGATCTATTTAGGACAATTTATTCGCTGCAAAGGGAGTAAAGTCTGCATATTTGGGAAAATAAATGATTTCGAATTCATTTTGTAGCTCTATTCACCTACAACCGGCAAAGTGACTTAACAAAACAAGCCTTAAATAATTAATGACAATTAGTGGCAACAGAACAAAAGAAGTCAGTTAAGCTCAATTAGCCTTTATCTCATTCTCTGTGTTCATTAAATCTACTAAAACATCAGGGACACCAGTGAATTTGCTGATTTTGCTGTTAATTTGACTTTAGAAAGCAATAGTAGGGTAGTGGGGGAATTATGTTTGTTGTTTTTCTGTGGGCGATTAAAATGTGGGTTGCTGATGAGCTGTTAGTATCCTCCAACTCGAGGCTGATCCCTCCTCTCCTTCTGGCTGTTTATTTTTTGTTGTTTTTTTTTTGTGTGTGTATCGGCAGTTACCAAACTGTCTGTCCACACCCGCTGCGCTATCTTGTCCGACTGCCACTGACATGTTTTGCTGATTAATGTTTGGCCTTGAAGCCCTAGAACGGATTTCACATTAATATTTTAATGCTGTTGACTACTCTACTTTCCAACAAATAAGATCAGCTCTGCCACAAGAGTGGAAAATCCTTTTCAAATCCATCCCTCCCTGCTCCTGTTCTCACTATCTCCACTCTCGCTCAGAGGATGACAATGCAAATGAGTACGCCATACAATGCACTATTGTCCTGTGAAAAACAACATTTAATTCATTCCTGATTCGTGCAGTACAGTACCTGCAGTACAGTACCCTCAGTCCTCAGTTTATTGTGATTGAGACAATATGCTACACCAAGTAATTGTTAAAATTGAGTTTTCAAGTACTTGCAGCAATTTGAAATTCAAACCTGAGTGTTTCAAGCCTCTAATGTGCTCGTCTAATGCAGTTTGTCAGTTACATAATGCAGTAAATTGTTATGACTGTGGGTTTAAATGAATGTCTCATCTCTCTATAATGACTGTGCTGAATTTTTAATGTGGTGTCCTTGTTCTTCCCTGGCTCGTGTATGAGCATCCTTTGACATGACCTGGTTTATTCTACTGCAGGTATCAACCGGTTATTGGGCAACAACACATATGAGGCTGCATTTCCTCCTCATGAGGTGAGAGGACTATTTTATTTGTAGTGACTCACACATTGTCACACAACATTTAAATGCCTCCTATGATGTAGATTTCTCTCTTCTTTGTCTCATCAGGGTGGTTATAAGAGCAGACATCCAATTAAGACACACGGTGCCCAGAACCACAGGCATCTCCTGTATGAGCGCTGGGCCCGCTGGGGAATATGGTACAAATACCAGCCTCTGGACCTCATCAGGTAATCAGCTTTGAGGCACATGACACAGCATGATGAGCCTCATTCTGTCTGGTCATACTCAGGATGTGTTGTTCGAATACATCATCGAGTAACCCAGTTGTTCATCTCCCTGTATAAAGTGCATGATTATAAATATATTCAGGTCTGATCGGAGTCTGGTGTCTGAACGGTCTCCCTGACATCCCAATCTTCTGATATTTCTGAAATGAAATAACAGTTGAAATTGAACCCTCAGTAGTGATGAAAGAGCAGACAGAGTTAAATAGTTTGACATTTTCGGTCTTCACTTACTTGCCAAGAATTGGATGAGAAGATCGACACCATGCTCGTGTCAAATACTCAGCTGGAGCCAGGAGGCGATGGGCTTAGTTTTGCATTAAGACCAGAAACAAGAAAATACACTGCTTGTGTGCAGATTAAACAAACAAGATGAGCTTTGGAGGTGCTTGTAGGCTGATATTTAAAAATTTTTGTACAGAGCTACAGATAGGCTGTTTCCTCCTTCTTCCAGTTTTTATGCTAAGCTAGGCTAATTACCGCCAGACATCATATAATTTTATGAACCATCGGAGATTTTGTCGAATCATTACGAATCATTCATAGGATCGTTTCCAGCCGCAGCAGGCAGCTGTTTTCACTGAGGAAGCTCAGCACCAAATGACAAACACACACAGTTAGTTAGCGACCAGCTGGTGAACACAGTGGAGCATTTAGCAGCTATAAGCTAGAAATTTCCCTCATGAGATGGTAGAGACCCAAAACAGCGTTAAAAGATGTTGATGAATGACACGCTGGCTAAATAAGCTAGCTGAGCTAGCTGACCTACAGTAATAATAAGACTTTTTGCATCATTCTGATAAAATTCTGGCAATAAATGGTCATATAATCATGTACTTATAGACAAAAGGTTTGTTCCATGTCACTCATCCTTGTGCTTGTTACAGAAACCTTGCGTATATCAGCTCTGAAACCTGGAACCATTACTGGGATACTAATGTGCATGTAAACAGACTTAGAGAAGATTTGTTTCGTCCTGTTTAGTCCTGTCCTTCCTCGTGCTGTTAATACAGCGTTGCATACACACTTGGGAGTTGCCTGATACAGCTAATTGCCGCTGGGCTGCTTTATGCTGGAGCATTTGTGAAATGAATAAATAGAAATTGCTCAAGGGCACCTTGACAGCTGTGGTTTAGCATGCTGATACTGCTATTGATTCATTTCCAAACCACAACATTATGCTGTGTAAACCTTTCAGTCCGGCAGCATCCTTATCCATTAAGCTACCACGACCACCACACAGTACGCTAACTACACCCACAACTGCTAATGAAGATGACCACGTTTAATTAGCACAGTTTATTGGTGAGTTTTGACCACTCTGTCTCTCCGTCTCTCTCTCAGGAGGTACTTTGGTGAGAAAATCGGTCTTTACTTTGCGTGGTTGGGCTGGTACACCGGCATGTTGATCCCTGCCGCCCTGGTTGGTGTTTTTGTCTTCCTCTATGGCCTCTTCACGATGGACTCAAGCCAAGTCAGGTCAGTCGACACAGCCTGCATACCATATAAGATTAATGTAGAGTGTGTAATTTAAAACTGTTCAATTGTCTTTTCAGTAAAGAAATTTGTGAAGCCAACACTACCATCATGTGTCCTATGTGTGAGGACACCTGTGAGCCGTGGAGGCTGAGCGACAGTTGCGTCTATGCGAAGGTCAGTGCAGCTCTCGCGGTGCATTCGTGCGTAATCGCAGCATTTCAACCTTTTCTAGCAATGAACTTTTTAGGTCGTAAAACTCATGAGCAAGTTGTAATTTGAATTGGAGTACATCATGACCGCAGAGATCATGTAGCTCCGAATGGATTATATTAAAATACTGATATTTCAGACCTGTTTTATTTAGTTTTTATCGAAGGTGTCCTTCGTGTGCTTGTGTTTTTAGGTGACCCATCTGTTTGACAATGGCGGCACTGTGTTCTTTGCTATCTTCATGGCTATTTGGGGTAGGTGGAGGCTGCTTTTGTTTGTCCCTTTTCCTGATTTTGACACTTGTATTACATCAACTATGCGCCTTCTTGCTTCATATAAACCCTTCTGGAATTCAAATCTATTTATACAGAAGTATGCCAGCACTCATGCTTCCACTCAACTCCTCCAAACACATTAAGCTTTTTTAAACTGAGTAAGCTTTTCAGCACCGCAGCAAACAGTGCAGTGCAAATACAGGAGGTCTTCATTCTGCAATTCATTTGTCAGCGAAGAAATCATCATATGGTTTCTCTGACTCAGTGCCTGCACTTACACTTCTAACGCTGTCCTGATGTAATTAGTTGGATAATTAAACATTTCTCCAGAGGGAGGTGGTATCATTCTGCCGTCAGGGTTCAGAATTGCACCATTATAGCAGCGTATTGCAGCTACAGTTCCCACGGCTATATTATGTTTTGTGATGTAGAGTGTGAGTGTTACTGTGCAGTGTCTGGCCCAGATCCATATACCTGCCATGATGCTAAATAATTACCTGTGCCCGGAGGGAACACATGGCATGTAGTGTTCTTCGTTTGGGCTAAATGAAGGCCAAGGAGAACTGGAGAGCCGAGGGAGGTCCAGCCAGTCTCACTGACTGAGGTCTGCTGCTCCAAATCCTCCATGACGGCTTTTGGCAATGTGGACCAAAGTAGCTGTACTGTGCCACTGAGTGGGAGCACTCTAGGTCTGCTCTGTGTGATTGTGTGCGCGAGATCGAGATGAAAAATTGGTTAGCCCAAGGGAGCGAATGCTTTTCTCTCTCTTTAAACAAAAGTGGGTCAAGCTATATTAAACTTCAACGTCTTTAACATGAGTGAAAGTTGTTGACTGAGGATTCACAATCTGGTGCTTTTTCAGGCCACAGTTTCTCTGAATTTCCCGAATTTACTGACATCACTGGAATCATTTTGATTTACTTTACATGGTTTTTAAAATAACAGTTGTAGGGCTGCAACTAACAATCATTATCATTGATTATTCTGATGATTCTAGTCTAAAAAAATGGCACAAACTGTCCACCACAATTCCCGTAATCCTACCCAACAGCCTGAAACCATAAAAAACATTTAGTCTTCTATTGAGTATGACAGAGAAATGCACTTAATTCTTAAAGAACTGATACATTTTGACTCACTTATTAAAGCGGATGCTGATTTCTTTCACGCTAATTGACTTGATTAATCATGAGTCGTTACACCTCTAAACATGTTCAGATGTATAATACATTCATAACGCACAGACAGAGAGAGAGCTGCGTAAAGGCTGCACAGCGCTGATGAAATACTCGTGTCAGTTTTTATTAGACGTCTGCCTTCCTGCTACAAAACCACACGTGTGTATAATATGTATGTCTAATCAAAACTGACAAAAAGCCTGAATCAGTAGTATAGTATTACAGTCTGCTGCGCATCAAGGATCATACATGATTGCACGGTTCTTTTCCACTGGTCTGCTCTAATGCTACTAAGACACGTTTTTCCACATATGTTCAAACCACATAAGTGATTGAAAAGCCTTTTTTCCCGGGGGTTATGTATCGGCAATGAACCAGAATACATGAAAAGTCTTGACAGAAAAAGAAGATGAACACGAACTTCTGGTGTTGTGTGCAGCTCAAGTCACAATAGAGTCCTCCACAAAGGAAACAATGCTTCCAGACGGGATTCTGCCCACAGAAAGCTTTACTTTTGAAGTCTTTCAACATAAAATGGATCTCGCCTGACAAAGACACAATTTGGGGGTGAAACAATGTACAAGGAAAGCCAATTTGCTGTTGCCACTTTTCCTTAACTTCACCACAGAGACAGAGCAGCCTCTGAACCGACGGGTGTAATCAGTTTCCTGAACGGGCCATGCATGTCACTGCAGCCTGTGTTTCACTCAGGATATCTGACCATGATGTGGTGTTTATAACCCTCTGCAGTCACATTATTATCAGTCAAACTGTGCGTTACATATCAAAGTTGATCAATAATTTGACTGATCCCTCATCCCCTTTGCAGCCACGGTATTCTTGGAGTTCTGGAAAAGGAGGCGAGCAGAACTGACTTATGACTGGGATCTCATTGATTGGGAGGAGGAAGAGGTACGTCAGCAATATCCTGAAATAGATCCGATATCATTTGATTACCTCGTAATTTTAGTCTGCATTCATGCAGCACGTCTTCTGAATTTGACTTGGATGATGTAAAAAGAGAGTTATTGCTTCATCAGGCGGATACACCTACAGTTCAATAGTTCATGCTGGAATGTGTGTTGTGAATCAGGAGGAGCTGAGGCCTCAGTTTGAAGCCAAGTACTCCAGGGTGGAGAGAGTCAACCCCATCTCCGGCAAGCCCGAGCCTTTCCAGCCCTTCTCAGACAAACTCAGCCGGCTCATGGTGTCTGTGTCCGGAATATTCTTCATGGTAAACCCTTTGATCTTTATGTGCTCCACCTTTTGGATCAGCTATGATGTGGCATAACATCTCCCCCTGCTGGATGAAAAATGAAATATTAGATGTGGCCTTTTCTGCTGGCCTAATTTCTCCTGTACTGATTACATTTGAATGATGAGTGCTTTGTTTCTCTGAATATTTAGTTATTCCATTTGATGCCACACTGCAGTGTTCATTATGAGAAACAATAAAACCTCTACAACCTCAGCTGAAGTGTCACACACTTTTTAAACACATACAACGTCCCCTCCTTTACGCTCGCCTCTCTCTTTCATCGCCCTGCCTAGATTTCCCTCGTCCTGACAGCCGTGTTCGCCGTGGTGGTTTTCCGTCTCATTGCGATGGAGAAGTTCGCTTCACTCAACTGGTATTTTGTGAAGAAGAACTGGCAGTTTGCCACCTCTGGCACTGGTGTCTGCATCAACTTTATGATCATCATGTCTCTCAATGTGGTGGGTGTCTGGACAAGCATCATCTGGCACGTTTACATAAACTGTCCAACAAATGTTTCATCAAACGTTTATCTAGAACTTTGTTCCAGGAACTATCACGCCCATAGCCAGAAACACTTTTTTTTTTGCTGAGATTCCTGTTTGCCTCTCCTTTATCATGATCATTACCTTTCTCCACCTTTGTCCTGTTGATGCTTATGAGTACTATCATTTTGCCAGGTGTATGAAAAGGTGGCCTACCTGCTGACAAATTTAGGTGAGCATTGTCCACATGCCGCATGAATATATGCCTTAATTATCTCTCACCTCCCATATGGTCGACGAGCATTTATTTTCTCCCCGCCACCCCCCCACAACAACCCCCCCTGTCTCTCCCCCCCTTCAGAGCACCCACGGACAGAGTCTGAGTGGGAGAACAGCTTTGCTCTGAAGATGTTCCTGTTCCAGTTTGTAAATTTGAACAGCTCTACATTTTACATCGCTTTCTTTCTTGGAAGGTAGGCTGACAGCCATGAGCTCTAGAGTTCCTGTTTACACAGAATTTAATGAGAGATTGTGCAAAGATGTTTTATTTCAGACTCCCATGTCATGACTGCCAAGCCTCCTTCCCTTTTCCTTCTCGCTGTATATTTAAGTTTGTCTTTCTTCGTGTTTCAGCAAAATCCTGCTTGCGCTGCACTTGAAATGTAATGAAGTGTGTGTGTGAGCTTTATTGGACATAATTACCACATTTGAGTTTCTTTTTTTTCCTGCTAAGAGTTTATTAGTTTTCCTCTGATTGAATTTCACAGCTAATGTTGCCAATCTCAATCTGCTCAGGTTTGCTGGCAGGCCTGGAAAATACAATAAACTCTTTAATCGATGGAGGCTGGAGGAGGTGAGTGCAATTAGGCGTCACCATAAGTGGGCTTCTCGTTGCCTTCTGTTTGAGGATAAATTTAGAGTTTTCAAATAATTCATCTTCCTAATGATTTGTCTGTATATTACTATGAGAACCATTAATCTCCCGCATAATTACTGGGATTTTGTATTTTAATGATCAAAAAACAGAATGGCATGTAGTGTGTCCCATGATTTGTTCTTGGCTTTGAATTACTGGGCGTGAAATATGAATGTCACAGTTTGTTTATTTATTTTTTTTTGTTGTTTTTTATTATTTTTTTCTCAGTGTCACCCAAGCGGCTGTTTGATTGATCTGTGCCTGCAAATGGGAGTCATCATGTTCTTCAAACAAATCTGGAACAACTTCATGGAGCTCGGTTATCCGTAAGTGATGTTGTTATAATCACAGTTGTGTTTTTTTTTTTTTTTTTTTTTTTTTTTTAGAAATGCCATGTTTAATTCTCACTGCTGTGAATTCAAGTGATTGACATTTTACAAACCTTGTGTAATATTCTGTTTAGTTTTGTGTCATTTAGTTAATTCGCATTTGAAAAAAAAAAAGATTTCCTCCTGCAAAAAAAACACATCAAATCCTCTCGTGTGGGGGCTTAGCAAAAGGATTCCCGCAGTGCTTGGTGCATTGTCAGAAATAATTGCTTTGAGTTGACAGTTAAGCTACTTGCTACATTTCCAGTTTGCTGCAGAACTGGTGGTCTCGTAGGAAGATGAAGAAAGGAGGTGGCGGAGGGCAGAATGTAGAGAATAAATCCCAGCTTCCACAGTGGGACAAAGACTGGAATCTGCAGCCGATGAACGCCCATGGACTGGTGGATGAATACCTTGAAATGGGTAAAACACTAAACCCTTTTGATGTGTTATATTTGTCTGAAGAGGGATGGAGAAATTATAGGTGTTAATGTAGCGCCAGAGTTGAGATGGACATCCTCTGAAATTCATCCAAATGGTTCTTTCCTCTGTTCAGTTCTCCAGTTTGGCTTCACCACCATCTTTGTAGCAGCTTTCCCGCTGGCTCCTCTCCTGGCTCTGCTTAACAACATCATTGAGATTCGCCTTGATGCCTACAAGTTTGTCACCCAGTGGAGGAGACCCATGCCTGCCCGAGCCACTGACATAGGTCAGTGTGGTTTCTGTCTGACTGCCCCTGCACCTCCTCTGGGTCCCTCACACACAATGTCTGTTTTATTTTTAGATCAGAGCCAGTTTTCCCAACAGTAAAACATTGTGGGAACCAAATATTTTCCATCCTGTTGAGATAGATATGTTCTCACATCCTCTGTTTCTGTACTGCCATATGCTGTACCCCCCTCCATCCCACCAGCCCACCTCCACATATGACTGCAAACACCACCCTCCGACTGCCGTATAATATATGACCAAATGCTTCTTGTGGCATGTTGCCCTGTAATTAAAGGAAGAATCCACCCTGAAACATTCAGGAAGCTGCAATGAGCGCATTATGTTTGTGTCGCACAGAATCAAAGGGCGAAGTGTCTTTGTAGTTTTCCAGCGGACGTTTACAGATTATACAGAGACACGTCTAATGCAGGAAAGGCAGAGAGATATGATAAAGTGGCCTCAGTAGACTTTGTTGTTGTGCAGCCAAAAAAAAAACATGTATTTTGTGGAACACAGTTCACAAACGTTTTGGTCACACAGCTGTTTGTTTGTGAATATATAAACAATGCAGCGTCTCTGGAGGCTGCTGAATCTGGTAAATTAATAACTAAAGAGAAGTGAATGAAGCACAATGAGAGAGACACTTCATCGCGCAATAAATGCTAGAATGTGGATAAAACTCACAAATGAGTAATTTCATGATGCTTTAATGTTTCACCAATAAGTCTCGGTAGTGTAAGCCACTCATAATTTAATAAACTGTGTTGTAGATGAAAGCATGCAGGTGTAGAAACCATCATACTCTAACTACTAATTTTCTTTTACACTGTTTGTTTATTCTCCTCTGGTTTTGACCGTCAGGTATCTGGCACGGGATTCTTGAAGGTATCGGCGTGTTGGCAGTCATCACCAACGCCTTCGTCATTGCCATCACCTCTGACTACATCCCACGCTTTGTTTACGCCTTTAAATATGGTCCGTGTGTGGACAAGGGACACCACCATAAGAATGAGTAAGCATTAAATGTGACGTGTAAGCTTTTAAAATATCTGGCAAAGTGTTTTGTGTTATGGTCTGATTTTTGGCTTCTCTCTCGCCCTCAGATGTTTGCGAGGTTACATGAACAGTAGCCTGTCTGTGTTTGAAATGGAGACAAACAGCAGCCAGACCAGATACTGCAGGTACAGAGACTACAGGGCACCGCCGTGGAGCCAGGTGCCGTACGAATTCACCCTGCAGTTTTGGCACGTCTTGGCTGCCAGACTGGCCTTCATCATCGTCTTTGAGGTCTGTCAGCACTCCCTGTTTCTTTTTTTTTTTTTCGTGTGTTTACCAGCAAGCAAGCGGCTAAAAACTAAATCCCCTTATGTCTCCTCAAGTCTGTGAAATTACAGAATATTTTGTAGTTTGTATTGTCCTTGTTAAATGAAAAACCCATAAGCCCAATTTAGGTCATTCTCATGGTTTAACTGAATCTTGCTGCTACAGCGGGTTGAGAAATTTCACTTATAACCAACAGAATAAATCCAAAGTTACAGGGTGGTCCAGCTGAAAAAAACACACCATGTTTGTTCTTCTTTCCTTGAAATTTTCCCCTGGCACTGCCTTGTTGCATTGATTTGAGAAAACTGGCATAATATACATCTATAAAACATTAAATGGCATATAAACTTCTTTACTGTGGTGCACTCAGTATTAACCTTTGCATGCTTATTGAATTATGCAGCAAGTACTGGCAAATAACGTGTGTGAGTTCTGTGGAAGGTAACCCCTAAATGTTTAATGCTTCCCTCAGCACCTGGTGTTTGGGATCAAATCCTTCATAGCGTACCTTATTCCGGACATGCCAAAGGATCTCTGCGATCGTATGAGGAGGGAGAAGTACCTGATGCAGGAGATGATGTACGAAGCCGAACTGGAGCACCTGCAGAAAGAGAGAAAGAAGAACGGACGGCGTTATCACCACGAGTGGCCTTAGCTTCACCCCCTTACATCTCCGCTACACGCTGCACTGCCCTCACCTCACCTCACAGGCACAAACCCCCACCTGCCTGCTTATTTATGTATTTTAGCTTTGAGAGTCTAGCTTCACTCGGCTGATTCTGTACACCAAAGACGCCCTCTTTACCACACAGATCCTGCCACAAACCTGTCTGGCTGCAGGTCCTGGTCCTGGCCACTCCTTCACCATCTGTTCCACGTTCAGGATTGACGCAGCTCTTGGTTTCTGGCTCTCACCCCTTCCGCCCCGCCCTGAACCCTCACCTGGCTTGAACCAGCAGTTTGCCCTTGTCTGTGCTGTGTCATGGCTTCACTGGAAAAACCTGTGCAATTGTAATGTTTACTATGCAGATCAAGGGCTGCAGATCACCACTGTTCACTTCTGGCACCCATCCTGCACTCTCTCTCTCTCTCTCTCTCTCTCTCTGTGGCAGCTAGCACCCCCGCTTTGACTCCGCAGCTTGGTGCAGCATGGCCGTGTTTTTTCAGCGGAGCCACCGTTCTGCTGGTTATGTGACAGAGCTTCTGCGGCACTTTAGCGTCTCTTGTTGTAAAAGTGATTCTGGTGATGTGGCTACCAAATACAATGGACGCTGTTCTCGCAAAGCAACTATATATTGCCCTCGAAGCATGCTGATTAATATTCGCGGCCATCTCGTGAACTGCAAAGTAAAAACAAACGAAAATAGAAACAACTGCACTCATCGTGGAGAATGTTAACATCTCTTCAGCACGTCTGACAAAGGACTCTCTATGAAATCATATAAAGTGCATGGTAATATTGTTTTAGACCTTTTGATAGGCAACGATCCCGTCTTGATGCCTGGTTCACGTGTGTCTGTACTCAGTGTGAGCTGTGTGTTAATCTCTGTCTGTGCTACTGCTGAGCTTGACTGTCTTGAGTTGAGGAAATGTGAACTTTGTGCGATTTGATTGTGCCTACAGTTGTGCTCACCACAATTGTGTCACCAACATCACGTGTGCCTGTATTGTGCTGCACGTGCTTTTTCTCAAGTGCAAGAAATACTCTCTCTCTCTCTCTCTCTCTCTCTCTCTCTCTCTCTCTCCTCGTCCCGTTTGTCCGATCTTCTGTAAACTTTCTGAACTCTCCCGTAAGGGTTAGTTTTGGATGCGAGTCACACCACAGTACCTACTCGGGTCTCAGCTAATGGCACTGAAACATGCCGACGGTGTACGCTGTAACGCGACTCCCATCATGAACAATGTATACACTCGCATGCAGGAGCCGCAAGATCTGCTCTACTGTTCTGCACTCGCAGCCTGTTTTTCATTTGCTGTTGGAAGCCCTGAAGCGTGGTTGAAAGTTGAATCACTTGGACATACCTGTGGCTTGGATGTTCAGTTTGCAGAACATCCATCCACTGTTCTTTACTTACAGAGTACACCCAACAGTTTTCAGTTCTAGTTCTTCACTAAGCACACGGTCAGATGCTGCTTTCTGACCTTTACTGATGTGAAACTGAGAATCGGGGGTTTGGTTAAATGCAGAGTCATGACATTGCCTTGTGTTGCGGTCAGTTCTGATGTCGTGGATTAGAGAACTCAGGAAAACAGGCAGCATGAGCGACACATCCATCTGTGCGGCTGAGTCAGGATCATAATCATTTCCTGTTTCATTCATAATGAGATGGAGAGTTGGCGAGAGATGGCGCGCGTGGAGTAAACTGTATTAATGAGGGTTTTTTTTATTTTTAATTTGTAGGTATAGAACTTCAGTATAGGTCATGTTGATCATATCATAGTAAATAAGATATATATGCACAGTAAATGTAAAGATTACACCAATCTAACAGCTGAAGATAAAGAATATCACTACCCTGAATGCATCGCACAACGCTGGAAAACATATTTATCATTATAAAAGAAGTGTACATTAGTTAAATTTGTTTATTTATTTAATTTATTGGTCTTTGTATATACATGTCATGATGTATGTAATGTTTTTATACTTTTTATTTCGTGCTATCAGTATGAGTTCACCTGTTTTCACCCTCAGATAGACCAAGTAACGTCCACATTTCTCAGGTGTCCTCTGAATGTTTGCAAATGATCGACTTTTTAATCATATTTTCTAAGACGCACTCCCGCTTTTTTCAGATATATATTTTTGCACTGCAGTGCTTTCGCATGACGGTAATGCACACTCACAGATCAAAGCATGTCTGTTTTGGTTTTTTTTTTTGCATAATCACATTAAATGTATATTAGAGCTGCCTCTTGGAAATCATGGAATACAATCACACAGTTCATCATGGAGACGTATGAAGAAGGCTGTTGATTAAGAAGCGTTGAAGATTTCAGGGTCATAACGTTCAATCCAATGATGATCATCATTTCAATCACAAGAGAGAGATATTTGTTTTTAACTCTTGTTCCAATGCTTAAGAAACTAGTCCAGGTTTTCACGATATCTTCCCTGCTATGTGAACATTGAAAATCTATGCATGTTGTTATTCTTCTGAGTGCTACCATTTATTTTGAACATATGCAGATGTAAATGTACTGGTACATTTGTACTGTAGAGTATGCATGACCTAACAGCTGCTTTGAGCAGAACTAACTTCTGTAAAGTTGTCTTAAACATATCACCTCCCTTTTTCAGTGTTGATCATTTTTGGAGGTCCGGATACGACATTATGTTTCTTGATGTGGCAGAATTTTATACTGTAAGAGTATTTTCTAAACCATAGCTTGGACTCTAGACGGATTTATATAATCTGTCCTGGATAGTCTGATTAAAAACTAAAGACGTGCTCTGTTTGAACACACAACTGGGGATTAGAAATATGTTTTACCACCTAACAGCTGAAGAGTTTAATCTAATGGCGCTGGGGTAATTTTATGAATGAATAACTACATGACCTTGGATGTTTGACTTGCCCGGCTACTAATCATTTCCCAGTGGATCTTTTTCCTGCTCTCCTCTCCTCTTTAAGAGCATCAGTTCGCTTTCTCACTAATACAAATGCTGCACAGTGGTGGAAAGGTGTTTCTTATGCCTTCTACCGTTGGCAATAGCACAATATGGGTTTTGCATCATGAATAATAACGGCATGACCTTGCACATCTCTGAAAACACAGCAGTCTAAAGGGGGATTAAGCTTTCCGTTCCATTCTATGCCTCCTAATAGGATTGTGCTTGGCCAAGTGATGTACTTGACGTTGAAGCACAGTGACAATAGACGGTAGAATTAACTGTACAATAGGATGGTATCAGTCGTGACATGAAGTGTATCAATAACATTGTTTACTTCGTTCCTGTTTACATGTAAAAACATATTGAAATGTATAAAAATAATGTAACATAAAATAATTTGGATATCACTCTTTTCTGTAATAAACCATGGATTGTATCTTTTAAATCAAATCTGCTCTTTTTGTCTTTATTACTGGGGCCTCTAGCTGATGTCTTCTTGATGACTTTTAGTTTGAATCTGCTCATGGAACAAACCCGAGCTCAGCAGAGTGCGGAGATTGTTCTCTTTCTTCACCCCGGCTATTATCACAAACCACACATCTTCTTGCCAAAGAGCGTTCATGTGAAAAAGATTGTTTCTATCACAAACCCCCTTATTTGAGGATTTTCCCACTACTTTATGACGTTACGACTGCCACTGCTGCTCAGCCTTCACTTCTAACTGCTTTTCTGTTCATGTCATGTCGGTTAACGCTGGACGTCATTTTTTTTACAGCGAGATCTAAACATGCGAAGGTCTGGTTTACTTTGAGTTCTGATGACAGACGTTTAATATTGTATTCAATTCCTGTGGTCTGTCTTACTGTCGGATGCCCACAAGATATTTCCTTTCACCTCTTTGACCAACAGACGTTAAAACGCTGTGGTTTCAAAAATGGATTTGAGCAATTTTATATTGCAGTGCTGCCTCGTCCAATAACTGGCAGCAGTTGTTGTTGTTGTTTGTGTGTGGCACTGGAAAACTGGAAAAGGAATGCTGAAGAAGTCTAGCTATAGGCAAAGTCTATGCAAAGGGTGGAATTTATCAACAAAATGCAACAAATAACAACTGAAATTTGAATAAACTAGAAAAAACAAAACTCACAAAGGTGTCAGCTACTTACGACTCCTTTTTTTGACCTATTGGATCATTTCACTTCTGTCATTATTGGACTTGAAGCTTTTTAGCTGAGTTTCCAGAGCAGGACCACACCTCAACCATGCCACTTCCGACATTCCTATAAATATCCTCCTAACCCTCTCCTCCTCTTTCACTCGTATCCTGCATCTCCCCCCCCCCCCCCCCCCCCATTTTCTTTCTCCTATTTCTCCCTCTCCTTCCTTCCTCTCCATGGGGTTCAGAGGGGGTCCGTCGGGCCCGGGTACTACAGCCCACAACCTCACAAGTTCATGCTCCATTAACAATCTTTTCGTTTGGTTAATAAATCATTTGAACGTGTCTTGTTGACGGTGTGGTCCTTGCTAGTGAATAAAAAAAAGCCTTCTCAAACTTCTAACTTAACAATATATTTTAAAACCTTATTGTACTACTGTGGTTGAACTAAGAGCTAATCCTGAATAAAAGTACTTTCTTTCTTTCATTCCTATTACTCCAAACGAGTGTTGTTTTTACCTTCTCTGCTGCACCGAACTGGAACCTTACCATCTGCCCAGGTTACCTTGAGCACTACAGCTGCTGAAAGTACACATCTTAAAATTAATAGACTAAAACATTGGACTGACATGAAAGAGGCCCTGTGGAGATTTCATTTGACAAAAATCTGTTTCTCTCTACATCCACTGTTCACCGAAACGCAACGTGTGTATCCTATAAAACAAATGTATTGAATTAATTTCTTATAAAACATTAGAACGGTTTGAAGCTTGCTTTGTTTACATCTATGGATTTGCGCTTGCAGTCCACTGCCTTTGTTGGTGTACTGCTGTGTGATTCCTGCTGTCGATTAGGGGAATAGTGAGGAAACCATTGGTGGGAATGTGTATCGCGTGTGAATGGGAACAAACAAAATGGGGACCCACACCTAAAAATATTGTTCCAATAAAGCTGAAAGTGGTCAATAGTTCCACTGAGTGTTAACACTGCTAGCATTGTAGAATATGTACACATCTCTAGCAGAAAAGAGAGGCAACCGGCCACAAATAGTGTCTGCTCCCTACAAAATGAAAGATGCTCTAGTTCAGCATGAGATTTATTCTCCAGCACAGTTGCACATAGCTGCAGCGGTTGGGGGTTTTCTGCAGGGCACCAAAGTTAAATCTGCGGGTCTGTCTACCCATAAAACAGAAGCAGCGGTAGCCACATTTTGAGCAGAGTAGTTTTCCAGAGCAGACATAACTCCAACCACAGCATCATATATCAGTTATGTTAACCACTCTCCCTCTTGTACAGACTGCAGACATTAGTTCTTGGCCTCTACGAGCACCTCCAGGTGACTGATGTTATTCATGCAGCACAGATTTACAGTGCAGGTTAGGAAGGTAATCAGTAGGCCCGCTGAGACTGTGCCCATAAATCCCACCGCTCTGAGGTGCAAACAGGATATGGAGCCAAGGATGACCAGCAGGGGACAAAGGAGTCACAACACCGACATCCACAAATCATCAGCTAGCTGGGTGCAAGTTTCTAACATTAGAGAAGGAAGGCGTTCACGGCTCTGTAACCTGTATCAAATGTGATCTGTTGTCATGACGAAATGTGTTTAATGAAAGTAGTTTCCAGGGATTTAATCTGAGTAGTTAATTTTTAACAGCATGGCTCTCGGGCTGGAAATGACAGTTGATTTGACCACCGCGTTCAGACCTTTAGATGAATGGCTATGACATTACGCACAGACATTCATGGTCCCCAGAGGCTCAAGCCCACTGACCTCATTGATCTCCTTTTCCTCTACAATATTAAATGTCATGTGGGTGACATTTAATGTTCTGCATGAAATGTCTTGCTGGATCGATTGTCATTAGATTTTGTACATAATCACGTCTCCCTCTGTGCCACCATCAGCTCAAATTTTTAAGGTGTCCAATATTTGGTTTATGGCCAGATACCACCATGACATTCCCATCAGCTTCAGCTGTACTTCATGTGCTAAGTGGAAAATGTTAGCATGCCAACATACTAAACTGAGATAGTGAACATTACTGTAAACATTATACATGCTTAACTTTAGTATGTTAGCCTCATTGCAGGTTAGCAGGCTGACATTAGCATTTCAAGCTTTGCAGAGAGCGTGACTATAGACTCTTGTGAAATCTTATTAAGTTATTACACTTTGGATCCCTCTTCACAAACTGTCAGTGTATTTCTTATCAATCCACGGGATTTGAGTCTTTACCGGCTCCTCTTACGTAGCGCTGGGGTCCACGTGAGACGAGTTTTGCGCATTTGAACTGACAGCACAGCAGGAGAAACCTTGTTTAAAATCTGACACACTCAGATCATAAACTATTCCAAGTACATTCACCTTAAAAATAAAGACATTTCTGAGAATTTCCAGCAACAAAATGAAGTAAAATTTGATCATAAATACATTTTGCACAGCAGCAGTTAAAGATAACGGTACAGCGGGCATGGCCAGGCATTTCACCACTCAGGTATGAGTGGTGCCTCATATCCATGAGGCACAAGTAACAGCAGTGACAGATGAGTTGACCTGAGTCTGCTTCTCCTGTGCCGAGAAGCAGCAGCCTTGAATTACTCTGCAGAGCTGGATGGATGGAGGAACTGACACCTGTACAGAGGGTCAAGGCGACAAACCTATTATCAAACCTCCTGCAGCACCAGGAAATAACTGAGCAGACTCCACGCAAGCTAGACGTGATTTACTTATGAAACCCTAATTATCATCACAATGTATTCCAGGATGAATCAAGCAATTATGTAGCGTATGCTTAATTTATGCACATCTGTGCCTTTGTAAACCAGAACAATGAACATTTTTGGCATATTTTAAAATGTCTCCTCCCGTGTAGGATGCAGTCAGTGGAGTGCAGCCTGCTCCAGAGCAAACACCTACACGTCGATCCAGCCTCTCGTCCTCACATGTGAAAATGTGACATCTGCTTGGTGTTCTGCTGGTTTATGTTTGTGCTCTGTGGTGCAAGATTTATCTGTAAATAGGTTTCTGTGTTCACACATATGTTTGTTGCTCCAGGTGCTGGCAGTGCTGGAGAAAATGGCACACTACAAAGTCCCGATGGGTCGCGGTGGAAAGGACACACCAACAGTCACGGTGTTGGGTTGCTTGGTCAATAACATCCTCTGTTTAAATATACAAATCATGTCGAAATTCACTGGAAACGACAAACAGTGCTGGAATCTCAAACTTTGCTGGGAAATTCGATGACAAGGTACAGCTGACGATGGAGGGAACTTGAAATTATTAGTTTTAAACGACAACAGACCACTTAAAGCCACATCAACAGACAGGCACAGGGTCTGAAAAACTTGCACATTTTGCACAGGAGGAAGTCATCATTAGAGGAGGAGATGTGTCACAAAACCGTCAAGAGTGAGGAGGAGGAGATGCGATCCTCTTCAACTATCAACAAACACAATGCTTCATATACACAAAGGCAGTTTTGTATATATTTACTGTCAGTGGAAGAGCAGAGTCGAGATGAGCTGAGTGAAAACACGCTGTAGAGGAGCTTCCGCGCGTCGTCTCTCGGATCTGCTGTCAAAGTTGAGAGCAGATGTTTATTTGTCACCAGCATTGTTCAAGGTAATAAAACTATCAGCAGTGCGATGAAGACATCCACTCTCGTTTTCACTCTTGAATATACATCTGTAACCTTCAGTTGGTTCATTTCCAGTGGATCCATTTAAAAAGCGCTCCCATTTTTCAAAAGGTTCGTGACTTTCAAACAATGGTGAGTGCGTGGGCTTGTGAAAGTGCCATCATTCAACTGTGGCTTACATGTGTAGGAAGGGAGAGACAAAACTTACCCTGATAGTGATTATAATATAATAGTTGGTGAAAGATGGCTCTAAATGGTGTGTCTTGAGGCTGTAATGCATAATAGTTTATTGAGTTTTGTGACAGTGGAGAAATTACTTCCTCTGCCTCATTGGATTTTCTCTTGTGTGATTGTTGAACGTCGGTGCAGAATAGAAAGCCATTTCTCCTCGGAATAAAAACCCAAACACTGATGATTACAATTAATACTTTTTATGTATTTCTGGCAATCAGCATCCAATGCAGCTGCACTGGAAATGTGAAGGATTATTGCTAAATTGTTCCTTTCACGGCCACTGTACTTTTTCCGTCACACTCAGGTGGAGAGAGTGAGATGAGACGGCTGCAATCAACAATTACACCACTAGATCCTTTAATGGACAGCGTGAACAGTCCTTTCCTCACTGCTAATAACAGACTGAAGCTGAAATTAACTATAAAATATAAATGAATATGTTTTTACATTGCGATGTGCATGAGGTCATTAAGATTCACTGTGAGACTGTGAGTCAGCTGCCTGTCTCTGCAGCCTCCCACACAGCCTGCAGGGTCGAGCGCCTTCAGGCTGCACAGAGAGGAAACCCATCACCCCCATCTGAAAGGCATCTGCAGCCTTCAGGCCTCCACACACACACACACACACACACACACACACACACACACACACACACATTACACAGCAGAGGAGGATCAACATACCTCCCAACTCCTCTAAACTGTATTTGTTGTTACATCTGTTGCTACATCTGCTTTCAGGCAGCGTTGCCCTGCAGTACCTCACTGTACTTTGGCCCGCTGGTCAGTTTACTTTATCAGTGTTTATGTTGAATGACTCTGTATTTATTCAGGTGTTTTACTTAAGAAGCCTCAGGCCTGTCTTTGCTTGTATCCCCCAAAGTGTGTTGAGCGGTGCTGAACTCAGTTTTCTGAAAACTGGTGACCCGAAATTAGAGTTGATGAGAAACAAAAAACATTTACAAGATTTCCACTGCAAGATACCTCCACAACTTCATACCGAATGTTAGGCCTGCACTACTGTGGTGCAGCAATGACACAACTTTTACACGTCTACATGAGCTACTGTTGGGTCATGACTCAGACTTCAAAAATAAATGCAATAGAAGGTGTAAACTGTGTCGAATACAGAGTGCCAAAGAATGGAGTCGGTCAGCAGAAAGATCAGTTTCAGTCCACGGCGCGGCATGGTACATACATTTTTATATGGCTTTTTATGGTTGCAATAATCAATATTTCAAATTGTGTGTAAAGTGAAAGATGTTGATTAATCACACAGAGAATTATCACTCGACTCTGCTGGCATTTTAGAATCTTTCAGCTCATTGTTTTGGTTTTCTGGTCGCTGTCTTGGTTCAGTTTTGCTAATCGGCATCATCTCCAGTCGCAGCAGGCAGCTGTTTTCACTGAAAAAGCACTTAAAGCCTACTGTACACTACTGTAAACTGTACACGACCTGCTCAGCATCGCAGGCAGAGTTAGCAGCTAACTGGCAAACACAAAGAGACAGATATTTACCTCAGGAGTCCAGAGCAAGAAGGTTCAAACCCCTCAGCCGGCTGGGGCCTTTCTGTGTGGAGTTTGCTTGTTTCTCTGGGTACTCCGGCTTCCTCCCACAGTCCAAAAGTCATGCAGGTTAATAGGTTGTGTCAGCCGTGTGATGAGTTGTGTGTACCCCGCCTCTCGCCAATGTCAGCTGGGACCGGCTCCAGCCCACTGCAACCCCTGATAGAGATAGGCAGTTATGGAAAATGGAAAGATGGAGTTGAGACCAATAACAGAGCTGAAAGGAGAAGCGAATATTGTACTTGTGTCTTCCAGCTGGACACAAACACACGTCTTCAAATTAATGGTAATGCTGCACCACATCTGCTGATGTCAGCGTTTTGTTTACAGCATGTTCCCACAAGTGTCCGAAAGAATCCATTACTGCTGCTTCAAGCACAGCTCACAGCGTACAAAGCACATGAATGGTGATCATATCGGCTCCAGTTCACTGAACTATGTCTAAGTAAGCTAATTACCGAAAGCCCAAGAGCCAAATTACAATCAGTAATTGTTTACTGTGAAGAGTTAATGATGTAGATGATTAACTGATCAACTGAACATTGTTAACAGTGTTAATTACACTTTTTACTGCTTGGAAAAGCAACTGAAAAACCTCTCCACGTCATCTTACCTCCTCTCACACCTGAACTCCTGCTCCACATTCCCCAATCTGTTCCCAGCATACATCTACTCTATCTCTGCCCTTTAGTTTTCTGACAGACTGTCCATTGTGCCTCATAGCTATAGTGTTCCAACTTCGTCATCCTATCTGTCTTCCTGCTTTTCGAGTCTTTGATCCCAGCAAGTTTTTTGGACTTCAAACTTCCTGCATGATCTCTTTTTGTTGATCTGGTTTTGTTTGCTGCTGACTGTCTACCTGTCACTGACCTGTATCCTGCTTTTTGACAAAGTCAATCCTAATTGGATCCTGCTGCGGCTGCCCGCGGTGTCTGCTTGCCTTGTTGCCCTCAATCCAGAACTGTTAGAGGGAAGAAACACTCAAAATACAACCATAACATCTACATTTATTTACCTATGTCAACATTTAGTTCATCATTAAATCATGTCTTTCATACACTATTCCAAAAACATCTGTGTGTGGCGACAAACACACCACAAAATACAGATACATGGAGCATGAATGCATGGATCATACAGAGGACAAAAACAGCTCTGTGTTTACAACTTGCCATATGTTTCCAGTCTGAGTGAGTTTTTGCTGACACGCTGAGAGCCGTATCGTAGACCACCCTGTGATGATGTAATTACCGAAGACAGGATGTGCAGTAGAGGGGATCATAGCCCAGGGGACTCTCCCTCTGCGCTGTAATGTAATCACCTGACTGAAGTCATCAGAGTCCGCTCTAACAGCAACCCCAGAGTCTGAGCAGCCCACAGAAATGCCTCGACTGAGAGCTCCTCTGTGGTGAAATTCATTACATTTACTGTAAAGGTTACTGAAAGCCTATTCCTACTGTTCATGTGTGATACAAAGACACAACAGACCAAGATTAGATAGACTGGTTCTTTTATTGCCTGTGGTTATGATTTGATTGATTGTTAGAAACTAAACTAACTGACATGATTTCTGTTTTCTTTTGACGTCAATTTACCATTACAATTTATTTAATGGCAGCATTCTTGATTTCTTAATTTATTCTATTTAAATATAAGGAATTTATTAATTTATTTATCAGTGCTATACAATTTAATCAATTATTACAATGGACTATATACAATAAGTGAGACTTGGACTTGACTGCAGCGTTCCATGAGGCCTTGAATATTTAATCTATATTTAATATTTAATTATGTAACACTATATAAATATGCCTTGTCAGCATTTGTCTTGGCTCATGACTTGCATTTTTTTTTAAATTAAAACAAGCTCTGGTTATAGTTCTTTAGTACAAGATAGAAACTTGGCTTGTTTGTGTGAGTGACTGACATTGATTAAGCTGTGAAAGAAGCTCAGAGAAGTTTTCTGGTGACAGAAACTGAAGGGGGAAAAAAAACTGCTGAAAACACAAGCTATTTAAAGTTGATATATCTCCTCGACTGATTGATGTTTTTAACTATGTCGTTAAATGGACACAACACATTTTCAAACATTGATAATATGTCTAAGAGAGTAATAGTGTAAACGTAGTCAACATGTTTCATGTGAAACGTGTGCTTGGAGTAACCAGGGGCCACCAGGGGCCCCCCTGACTCAAATAGGCAGTCTGTGCCTTTTAGGTGACGGGGGACTGTGTAACATGAGCCGGGCTGAAAACTGCGCGCTGGATCCGGCTGCCGGTGCAGATGCTGTTCGCCAAAGAGAGAGAGAGGAGGCGCATAATGGATCCCGTCCAACTGCTGCTCATCATACTCACATCTTTGCCGTTTTGTTCAGCTGTCTACACCGGGCCCCTCCAACCGGAGATCTCCAATGGAACTTTTCATCACTTCTTCGTGCCGGACGGGGATTACGATGAGACTGAAGACCCGGAGGAGTGCCAGATGCTGTTTAAATTCTCGGACGTGTATCCATGTGGGGCCTCTGAAGAGAGAGACTCTGTAGTGCGGGACGACTTCATCATCAGCAAGCTCCAGGCGGAGGACGCGGCGCGGTTGCTGGAGGGCATCGGCCGGACTGTGGCGCACGACCTGGACGGAGAAGACAGCTACGGAAAGTTCCTTCAGCGGGAGATCTCCCAGATCAGTGAGGCCTTTTCAAGCGTGGACAAGTCCCTGCTGGAGCTGGAGGTGAAGTTTAAACAAAGTCAGGAGACGGAGCTGAGAGAGGAGCAACAGCTGAACGGCTACGTGATGAAGCAAGTGGGTGATATCAGGGACGCGCTGAGGGGGACCATGGACATCTCTGCAGGACTTAAAGATAAACAGGAGCTGCTGTCTCTCATCATCCGCAGTCATGGCACCAGGCTGAGCCGCCTGAAGACAGAGTATCTCAATGTTGGTTCATAGTGGGGTTATTGTGTGTGAGAGAGAGTGTGTGTGTGTGAGAGAGAGTGTGTGTGTGTGTGAGAGAGAGAGAGAGTGAGAGAGACCCTCCAGTTCAACAACTGGAAAGTTTCATTGTGACTTATAAATATCCTTCCTAAGTATCTTGAATATCTCTGACCTTTGGTTATCCCCATTCCTTGGACTTGTGTCATTAAACTGACCTCTAACAAAAACATCTGACACATTCCTCTGAGTCATGAGTGGAAAAAGGAAATGTGGACATAAATTATGTCTGCACAGAGCCACCTCTGAGGAAGAGTTTCATCTACAGAGAAGAGAATGTGAAAATAAAAGCTCTCCAAGTGGTTTTATCGACGTTTTTAATCAATTTAATGTATGCAATTTTTATGTATGCTTTAAATTAAGTCGTTCATACAATTTTGGGTTATTACGGATCAAATAAATGCTTAATATTCATCACATATCTTGTTTTTTTTTTTTGTACTGCAACACGTTTAAACTGCATTTCTACAGCTTACCTTGCTGGTTCGTCCTGAGACATATACACTGCCATACAGTGTTGTATTATACAAAAACATCTCCATCCTTTGAAGCTTGAGGTTCCCATAAACAGTATAAACCTTTGAAATCTGAACGTTTGATTTTTCTACTCTGTCGTGTCTTTACGTCACCATGTTTGTTGTTGCCACTACAAGTGGCAGACTTGACTTGTCCCGTCAAGTGGCCCTGGTTAATTGGCGTCTGAAGTCTGTCACTGCCTCCCACTTACATCTGGAAGCTATCTACGCAAGTATGAAATATGTTTGGCTGAAGGCAGTCACTTTCGTCATTATCTGCTCCTTTGTCTGTCACGACCTATAAAATTTTCAGCTGATATAGATGTTTATTGTGTCGAAAAGTTGTTGATGAGTTGTTTTCGGACAATGTCATTTCACTAGAGATAGACATATCTGACAAACAGCGTCTTCTTTTACTGCTGTGTCAAAATAAAACATCATATTTTAGACATATTGTTTTTTTGGGGAGGAGAATTGTTTTGAATTCCTGAAGGACATTAACTCACATGAATCAACAATCAGGCTGTTTTTATTTGCAGTGCCTTGAATTTCATATTTTGAATGCCTTTAGTAGTAATCTGTGTATATTTTTTTCTTTGAATGCCGTTTAAAATGGTCTTTTTCCAGCCAAAGTCTACAATAACCACAAACTAACTGCCACAAGCGTGCCCTCATTTTTACAGAGATAATGTCTGCAGATGTGAAGGAGCCAGATGGGCTGCCATGGGCGCAACTGGGTGTGATTTCCTCTGTCTGGTTTTCCTCACAGTCCAGCTTCCCCCGAGGGACCCCCTTTTTTAAAAACAGCCCTCTGTAGCTCAGCACAGTCCATCAAAAAAAAAAAAAAAAAAAAAGCCCTGAGCTGCGGGAGCTGAATGTGAAGAGAAACCCTATATGTCTGTGGAGCACTTAATTTTCAGGGGCACTGCACATGATTCACAAGATTTGATTAAAAGATTTGCTTAAAATTTCCACAGCGTAAGTAAAGGTGGAACCTCTCATAAGCAACCCTCTCATCTTACTTAGTTTGTCTTTTTTGGCTCAAATTATTAATCCCACCTATAGGGAAAATATTTTTCTGTGGTTTGAGGTCAATGAAGCCTAAAAGAAGGAACTCCTGCGAGTTGGGCGTGCTGTTCTCCTCACTGACACATTTTAAGGACAAACAAAGAAAGGTCAGGAATGCAGAGCAGAGTTGACCTGAGCACACACTGATCCCTCTCTGTGTGGAGTACAAAGCCCCAAAACCACATGGCTCTGTGGGGTTATTATTATTCAGAAGACGAGAGCTATTTGAATACTACAACTGCTTCTATTGCTACCATTATTATCACTGCAATGAATGCTACTTTATATTACAACTACTAGGCCTACTGCTAACAACATGGTTACCATCTTTCAGCTTCATCTGATTACACCTCTGCTTATCTCACTTATCAGTTTTTACAGGAGATTTTCAACCACTCCCACCATTTTCATCAGCAGGTCAGCACATGAACACTGAGCGTTCCAGGAACTTTCATGACAACTAAGAAAAGTCCATCTGCTGATGAAGACTGTGCTTAAAAGCTGTAGAAAAAACAAACACAAGACCTTGAGTGAAGATTATTTTGTCAAACTGCTCTTTCACTTCAAGAACAAACTTTTACACTCAAGTGCAGAAAAATCTTACAACATGAAAGCCTAATATTTACTCAGACACAGGGGTGGAAGAAGTATTCAGATCTTTTACTCAAGTGTTTATACCACAGAGTAGAAAAACTCAAGCAAAACCCCTATTTTATTTATTTATTTATTTACTTAAATTTACTTTACTTTATTTTACTTAAATTTTATTTAAGTGAAAGAAAGCAAGTATTTGCATCAAAATATACTCCTGTACTCCTATAAGTAGCGAAGGTAAAAGTACTCAGAATCATACACATTATATAAGTGGATTAAAAGGTGGAGCTTATTTGAACAACTTTATATACTGCTGTGTGTCTTAATCTACTGTATATATACACCATAATGTATTAAATGGTATTTTGTATTAATAATTTGAATATGCTGATAAATGAAAAGTGAAAAGTACAACTTGCCTGGTAGAAGTGCTAGGAAATTGAGTTTCTCAGTGTACCTCAAAGTACCTTAAAGCTGAACAATAGCTGAGAATATGTACTTAACTGTATTACTTTCCACCACTGCTCAGACAGCCTACATTTACTCAGAAGCTGTACTCATATTTGAAGTACTGACTGTGTTTATTTATCTAACCCTGACCTCATTTCAGGAGTAAATATGCACTTTTTATTCCACTACATGGATCTGCTGCAGCAGGAATTAGAAAGCACTCGCAGAAAGGTTTTATATGCAAAACACTGACTCAGCTCTTTGTTAACTGTTTGACTTTAAACCAGCCGGGGGTATGCGGAGTAATTAGACCACCTACTCATTCCTTAAATTACTTTTTAATGCTGTGGGCTCATACAGGACATGTAAATTTTCTCCTCATTAAACACGTGATGCAGGTGTTCTGTGTCACTGTTACCAGAGAGACCTCAGTGCAAATACAATGTTAATGTAACACTGCAACAGGAAACATTATTTACAGTTTTATATACATTAAAATTACATGAAATCTCATTTTAATGGATTATTCCAGTGAGGTACTGATAGAGCTACTTCTGCTGCACTAAGCTAAGACAATCCAATTATTTATTTTAAAACTATTAATCTTTCAGGTTCTCAGAAAGTTTTCTGCTTCTAGTTTACAGCAAATCATTTATCATATTATTATTTTATTTACTTGATGATGAAAACTGTCTTCAGTGGCCAATATGGTTTTAACCAGCAGCAGAGATTTTTTTTTTCAATGACATAGCTGCACATAACTCTGTAAAAATAATAAATATAATCTGAGCAACACAAGAGTGAAGAGGATATGCTAAAGAGCAGAGAGAGCAGTGAGTGAATCACCATGTCAGAAAGATTTAATCGCTCATCAAAGTTATGGGGAAATAATTACAGCTCACAGTGGCTGGTATGCATGTTGTCAATGGAAAAAAAAAAAAAAAAAAAACTTTAACAGTCATGAATCATAATACAAGTGTAAATTTATGCTGTTGTCAGAGTAAAGTATGTGATCTGAGAGCAGTTATCTGGATTTCATTTTTTTTGTTGGACCTTTATTAAAGGAGTTATTGTTTCACTATAATGCACAGCAGGCAGTTACATCATTTTTTTCTTTTCCGTTTTATTTGGATTGTTTTATTTTCGTCACTCCATTTTGGTCGCTGACTCAAGCTTTGGTCTCCGACATTTACACATTTAAGTGGTCAGAAGTGGTCGAATAAAACAGACTGCCTGTAGCACTGACAGAAACATAAACAGCTGCTGTTTAAATGCAACGCTGTAGGACTTCTGACTCCATTAGCAGGCCTCTCTCTCGTCTGCTAACATACAAAAACATGTCATAACAGGAGAAAGGATCACCACAAAGAAGTTCATATCATGTCGGTTCAGTGTGTTACACAGGCAAAAAAAAAAAAAAAAGTTTGGCATGGTTGTTTTATTTTTCAAAAATATTTTGATGAAGAACAAAACATTTCCCTCAAACACAGTTTGGTTTTGATGCTCATATTTTTTTTCTTGGATAAACACAAATGTATCTGCATACATACAATTCAAAAAGTACATGTACATAGTTTGTTTTGAATGGGTACATAATGATACACAGTTGCCCTTTGAAATGTGACGGTACACATCCATATTTTGATCTTCAGTACAGATGTCAAAGTTGTGCTATTGATCTTCTGCCAGTGTTTCTTTTTTTTTTTCTTCTTCTTCTTTTTGTTTCTTCTCAAACTAGCAGATTTTACAGGAAGAAAAATTTTGTATAACTATTCTCCTCTCGAAGAGCAAGCAATAACACTGAACAGTTCATTCATAAAGAGGGACGGGGAAAAAAAAGCACCAGAGGAACTGAAATTGTCTTCAGTCAAATGTCACCTCTTTTTCATATTCGTGAGCGAGAGAGCCAGTGTGGTGTGCTTTCTCTGTGTGAAGGCTCTCTCTCTCTCTCTCTCTCTCTCTCTCTCTCTCTCTCTCTATGCACTGAGTCCCTGGGTGAAACTGTCTCTGGAACAGGGCTCGTCACTGTTTCAGGATAAGACAGGTGTCTGTTGGATGAGTGGCAACCTGTCACACGCAGCCGTTCTCCTGCCTGGGCTTGTGCACAACAGGGGTGTGTGGAGGGTAGAGGGAAGGAGCGAGTGTACACAGGAAACCAGCCAGCAACGTGAGGCCCAGTCCACCCCATGCACAAAACATAGACCAGCCATAACCATGACTGATATCCTCTGGTATCCCAAACATGTAGCGAGGGTAGCGGGACAGTTCAAAGTTGATTCCAGCCACACATGTGCAAAGAGAGATTATGCAGCATGTTCCTACCAGAGAGGAAGACAAAAAAACACTCATTTCCATCCCAACGCCCTCTCATTAACAAAGACCTCACTGCCCCTCTGTGGTGATTCAGGGTAGTGCTCTTTATGTAAAGTACATCTTACCTCCCATGAGAAAGAGAAGTCCAGCGACATACTGCATCAAATCATGCTCCTTACAGCAGCCCAGCACGCCTATGATCCAGCCGAACAGGATGATGGATATGGCCATGCCTATGAAACTGGCAGTCATCCTCTGGAGGTCTGCAAAGCGCAGGAGAGAAGTGACAGGGTTTGTTAGGGGGGGAGATGCCAAGTTTCTCCACATGGATGCATCAGATTATGAAAGAAAAAAAGGAAAGAGGGTGTGGGGGGTTACTCACGGAGAGCGTGCCACTCATCCTGCCTTATTGTCTTCGTTAGATTGATTGGCAGATTTCTGGGCAGCGCTGATGATGAGTAGTAGTATTTTATTGGTGTGCAGCGCGGAACCAATCCTGTGGATGTAAACAACACAAAGAGGATGTCACATTAGCGCTGAGATCAAACGGAGGAGATACCACAAGGCTCTACTGCTGCACTCCCACTCCTCCCCACCACCAACCCCTACCCAAAAAAAACACCCAACCCCCCTCTTCTACCACCCACCCATCCACCCACACGCACCAATGTAGAGTAGCTTCTTGTACGCATCTCGAGGTTTCTGTTACTACAGCGTGCCCCCCTCTTTTTTTTAAGTGCTGGGAGATAACACAGCACGTCGATTGCATTGTAACTGTGCTTCGCGTTATGTACTGCGTAGGCCTTCAGGGTCCGTGCGCAGCTTCAGCACCTTGGATAGCGCAGTCGTGCACAAAGTATTCACCGACGGCGCCTCACACACACACACACACACACACACACACACACACACACACACACACACACACACACAAACAAACACAAATACCCCCCCCCCCCCCCCAAAAACAGATATATTATAGCACAAAGGTATGATCGACCCCCACCCCCAAAAAACAAACCTTTAAAAATCGAGTCCTCCGTCTCCAAGTCAAATCCCTCTCGGTGGCACTTTCTCCACAGTCCGGTGATGGTGGAGTTATACTGCCGACTGCAGAGGGACTCCATGGCCGGGGCAGGAGGCAAGAAGTGCCGCTTAGCCCGCAGCAGCATCTCGCCGCTGACACTGGAGCCCCTCCGCTCCACATTTTTTTCCTTTGGCAACATGCGAAGTGGAAGGTTGTTGTTGGAGATGTAAATGTAGCCCGGGTCGTTTCTTTTGTTTGAATAATTCTTGCAGCGTAGCCGGTGCCTCCTCGCATCAGTCTCGTACCAGTTGTCAGTGCTGATCGCTACTGCGATCAGCCCCAAAGCGCAAAACGCCAAAAAGAGACCCGCCACGGTTAAAGTCCTCATAGCAGCCATGTTCCATGCGTATCTCGCCTCGGTGCCGTGATAATTCCACGGGACAGCAGGACTCCGCTCCTGGCTGCTGCTGCTGTCAGTATTTGAGGTGGGGAGGAAATTCAGCAATTGGTGGAAATTTGTAATGCAGATAAATCCCCAAAGCCCTCATTTCTTTGATTTGTCACAACCAAAGACAAAAAAAAAAAAAGAGAGAGAGACAAATTCCGACACGGATAAATAAATCTGGGCCTCGATGAGCTATTTTGGTTGTTGCCTCTATGCCTCTGAACCCAGTCTAGCATCGATACTGGTCAGTCCAACATTTATATATCCAGTAGATGGAGACAGAGCAAATATTTGAAAGCACAACAAGCCCCCAGGCCTGCACATATTCATGATCTGTAGGACAAGATGTCCAAAGTTTTATTACTTTTTTATTACTTAGAGGAAGGATCCTCCTTTACGTTTGTCTAAGTGTTAAGTTATGAAACACAAACCCCACAGAGGGCCTCCTTTTCTCTGTACTCTGTACAGGAAACAGTTTCATCACATCCAACATGTTGCCTCTGGTAACTTTCCATCCAAATAGTACCAAACATCATCAAATATAGAGGAACAGTGTTTGTAATATTTAAATATTATTTTTCAGCTCATAATATCTCCAGCAGGACTTATGATCTATGTGTGTCTGGGTTTTATTCTACACCCTACACTCTACATTCTACACTCTTTGGGGCAGAAATATTACAACACAAACAAGTTGCAGGGACGCAGCAGGTCCGGACATTTCAGTCATGTATTCTCTGGTTTCACTCTCTTGGTCAATACTTCCTCAAATTGAACCATAATGCCAAACTAAAAGAGGAACAAGTCCGATTCCAAACTTCACTTTTGGTTTCGGCTCCAGTATTCAGTAACTCTTCAAAAAATTCCTACGTGAATAAACTTTACAGGGGATGACTGGCTTAAAAAAAAAACAACAAGAAGATCACATTTTACCTAAAGTCTGACAAAACTTAACACAAGTTTTAATTATGAGGAGTTAAATGAACTAACCGTGTCAGTTTATCAGGGGTGCAGGATTAGAGTGAATGTTGCACTGAGGTCACATCACAGCAGCACTTGAACTGATGAGGGGGAAGTTGAAGTTAAAGCATACTAGGAGACCCCACTGAATGTGTGATAACAAACAATGCTTCTTTTAACAGTGTGACTGTTTGCACAAGTCTATTTAGATGTCTTGCTTCCAAATCACCCAAAGTTGCTACAAATTCAATAAGCATTGTATGATTTAGAGGAATTATTTCTAATCTTCTCTAAAAAACAAAAAAAAGATGAATCATTCTGACATTACAGAACAAATATACAATCTAAATATGCAGGAAACATGTGCAAATATGATTGGCTCATACTGTAGACTACACTCGGGCATCAGGAACTAGCTGGTCACTTGTATTTGACAATTGGTTGACATGAATGTAGACTGTATAGAGTCCAGCTTATTTCTCAGTTTCAGTTCCCATTTATCTGGTGAAGTCAGCGCTGGGCGACGTTGCGTCTTTCTCTGTGAAGCAACAAGAAAAAGTTAACATTCATCACCAACTTCAAGAAACAAGATTCTCATGCTGCCTTGTTTACACGATGGACGGATATGTCATATCACCAGTAAGTGTTTCTTGTCTTATGTTTGACCTTTTACAAAACAGATTGGAAGACGAGTGTTGATCACAGTTTGTGAAATCTCTAAATGTTAAAAAAAAGTTTTATTTGTGACGGAGTAATTCCAGTGTTTAAGATGGGACTCACTTTACTGAATAATATTTATATCTGACAGGAAGAGAAAGACTCTTGTTTGTGTTTAACGGATGTGTTTGAGTAACATGCGTGTATGTTATTGCCCCAGTGAACTTGTCTGCTCTGTTACTTTATTCTTTCCATTTCCTATCTTTATATTCTTTTACAAGCAATAAAAATCATGTCAAAGAACTCAAGAAAAGAAATTTAAGTGTCACAATTAATGGTCAGATTTTTATTTTCTCTAAGACAAAATCTAACTTTTCCCCTCCAAAGGCCTCAGAGGAAGTCATTCCAAATGAACCTGCAGATTATCGAGCACCTGCAGAGCTGTACCCCTATCTCACTAATCCGGAGGAGATGTACGAAGGTGAGACTGGATTTGATCTTTGATTATGAGCATGAATCACTACGCTACCTTTGCCTTACACCTCCTATCATTTTTAAAGACCATAGATGGACCTTCCACTCTGAGCGTGTCCAGCCAGCGGACTTTAATAATTCTCCTGTGAATCACCTCACAGAGCTTCAGTCAGTGTCTTCTCAACAACTGATACCACCCTACCGCTTGAGTGAGCCCCTGCCCCTTCACCTGGACCCGCAACCCGGACTTCTCTCCGTGTCACAACAAGTGAGTTCACGTGTAAAAAAATGAAGGGTGGTACTAGTGTGAAAGGACACACATCTCTTTATATATGATTTGAAATATTGATTTGTAAATGTTCACACATACCCAAACAAAAGCAGCTCCCTACACTTCATATGAGGTCAGGTCTGGATGTGAGCTTACTATTAGTGTGCAGGAGTATGTTTATATATGGATGAAAAAGCTACATAATGTGAGTCACATAAATCATATTACTCACCAAGTGAAGAACAGGACATTCAGACAGAAAAACTAGACTACTTTTGTTAATTTTTATGAGAATTCTTTGTTAAAGTTTGGCACTATTTCCTCCTCCTCTTCAAGCAAAAAATATGGTAGGTTAAAATGTTAACTAGGGCTGCCACTGATGATTGCAATACTAATCATTATTGACTAGTATGTTCATTATTTTTTGGATCAATTGCTTAGTCGATAACGTTTCAAAAAAGTTGCGTCGAGTCATCATTTTACAGCAGTCTAAAACCCAAAGATATTGAGTTTACTATCATAAACCACAAAGAAAATCAGCATTTACAATTGCTGAGCTGGGACTGACTGATCAATTAATCAATAAATGTGGGGATATACTATATATACTATAACAGAAGGGTTTTTTGGACTAAATCTCATGCTGCCACCATTATAACAACACATTACGTATTCAGAAATTACTCGGAAAATGGAATTAGATCATTTGAAATCTGTTTGACAAAAAAATAAATGTGTACAAAGACAGCTCACGATGAGGACAGACAGGGATCTTTTCACTTAAATGTCATCTGCACCACGTGGTTTTGCTGAGCACTGAAATCTATTTTGGCAGAGTTACTTCCTCTTTTAGAACAATGACTGTGTTTACATGAAAATGTCAAACTGACTGACTAATTGCAAAACAAGAAAAACATTGCAGCTCTATCACTCTTTTGTGTTGACTAACTCTCTCCTAAAGATCCCATATTACCCCCCGTCCCTGTGCTACCAGTACCAACCCTCTGTCTCACCCGGCCAATACTACTCAGAAGAGGAACAAAGAGGAATTAGTCCCCCGCTCGAGGTATCAGATGGAGAGGATGATTTTGAAGACCACAACCACTCCTCCTTCAGGAAAGACACTAGTGAGTATTTCCATTGCGAACTTTCTACCGACATTAAATGTAATGAAAGTCATATTAAGCCTGGAAAAACTGCTTGAGCTCTTATTTTCCAATCCAGACAACAAGAAGAAAATCCGCTTGTACCAGTTCCTCCTGGACTTGCTAAGAAACGGTGACATGAGTGACAGTATCTGGTGGGTGGACCAGGACAAGGGCATCTTCCAGTTCTCCACAAAACACAAAGAAGCTCTGGCCAGCCACTGGGGTACTCAGAAAGGAAACCGCAAAAAAATGACCTACCAAAAGATGGCTCGAGCGCTCAGGAACTATGGTAAAACTGGAGAGATTAAAAAAGTAAAGAAGAAGCTAACCTACCAGTTCAGTGAGGCAGTGCTGAGGAACCTCTACTTACGTCAGTATCCTCACTGATGAGGGAGCAATGGCTGTCATTTATTCTGCTGAAATCACTAACCTAGCCCAGATTTGCCTGTTTTTTTGCAATTTAACTTTTTCTACCAAGTGTTCTCACCTATTTATTTGTGATGTACCCCCTACGGCATTTGCTTCCATATAAACTGCTTCATTTCAGACTCAAATGAATTTTGTGTGTTTGTGTACAAGAGACAATAACACAAAACTTGAAAAAATTAATATTTTGTTCTGTTCTGTCTGTCAAAGTACTCAAATGAGCTCAATCCACCTTTGACAAGCACCAAACACGTTTTTCTAATTCAATACATCAGGCCAACATGGCTACAAAGGATCCCTCTTCCAGGACAGATAGATGTGCAACGTCATGTATAGATAGGCAGTAATCAGCTGCAGTGATTAGTTCAAATTAAAAGACAAGCAAGAAAGATAACATAGCAGAGATGCAGGGACCAGATAAAGTTCAATTTGCCACCTAGAGCTACAGCATAACAGATTTGGATTCAACCAAGCACTTCATGCACAAATGTGACACATTTTCTCGTGCAGGGAGCTTTGCAAGCAGAGAGTGAAGATTTGTGGTGTGAATCTGTATGAAACAATCGGCACGTGGCAAGGCCTTGACCACAAAATGAGCTGTGTTCCATGCAGGCCTGGAAAGGGGAGAGTCAAGTACACCACTGAAACAGAAGATAAAAGAAGAGAAGAAGCAGAATAGACAAACCACAGATCACGCCTGATGACAGAGAAAACACTGTGTGACAGACAGATAAGATTAGATTAGATAGATAGATAGATAGATAGATAGATAGATAGATAGATAGATAGATAGATAGATAGATAGATACCTTTGAAGCACAATCGTTCCGTTTTGTTAGATGTTTCCAGCCGGACACAAAAGTTTCCCTCTGGTAACTCATCCTGACAGAGCAGCTCAAATGTTTCATATTCGCCCCTTTAAAAAAAAAAAATGTATATGCTGTCATTGTTTCACATTACTGATGTCTAAGTATTTGTTGTAACTATATCGTACAGTCTTTGTATACTTCCGGATGATTTCACTTACAAAATAAAGGGCTAACACATTACAGCTGCCTGTGGTGGCTTATTTAACTTTACTAGAATACTTCTACAACATGTCAGGATAAAAAAAAATCATTAATTTTATTATTAATTTTTAATTAATCGCGTTTCTTTTTCTTTTTTAATGCTTCCAACCGGAAAAATCTCTAACGGGCGGAAAAGCCTTTTTAGGACAACCCACAGAAACGCATTCGCTGACGTCACTCGGATCGGCCAATCAGCGCCCAGATGTTGTCTCGGTACAAAATTCAAACGCAGTCGACAAACGGACGGGCAGACAGCTGTAGACACACCGATGTTAGTTAGTTTAACTCCCTTTTTAACGTCAAATAAGAGTTTTTAAATAGGTTTTAACGGTCTGCGGTGGCAACATGAGAGTGAGGTTAGTAACGTAATTTTTTCTTTTACTAATTGGAGCCTGAATTGTTTACGATAACGGTGTTATATTCAAACTTACTTCCTGATTGGCCTGTTGATTTTATATAAAGCTAGCTTTGTTGTGAGCAGACGCGCACACGGCTTGTAACACGCTGAGACGGCAGTAGCCGTCTGTGTAAGCTGCAATGAGTGATTCTGAGTGGTAATTATGTTTTCTGCCGTGCTCTAATGTCACTCATGCTACTCATTAGCAAGTGTTGTTCAACGTTAGAGCTAATGTAATGCTGCAATACAGTGCGGGGATGCTAGCTAACGTTAGCTTTTAAATGAGTCACTGGCGCTAACCTCAGTGCAGGGCCGGTTTGACTGGTATCATGTGTCTTATGTGTGTGTTGTTTGCTTTCAGTGAAGTCCACGCAGCCGAGTCTGTTGCCTACCTCAACAGAGCACAGGTCAGGTTGCAGGATATTTGGGAAGAAATCGGGATTCCCGAAGAGCAGCGCATACAGAGGACCAATGATGTTCACAAGCATATTAAAGTGAGTCTCACATTCATTTAAATACATTCATGTCTGGTCCTTCACCTCACAGAGCTTACTCACTGTCATTTTTTTAACTCACACAGGGTTTGCTGGACCTTATGATTGCTGAAGAAGAGGAGCTCAAGAAGAGATTGCTGAAACGCATAGAGGTCTATCTTAAGGAGCTTAACACTTTGTGCAGGGAACTTCAGATGCCCCCTTTTGAGGTATAGTCTCATTAAGGATTATATGGTTGTTTTTCTTAAATAATGTCAGAGAAAATTGTGTTTGAACTAACTTTTTTGGGGGGTTTCTTTAAAGGAGGAGGACGGCTGCACCATGCTGCAGATGGAGAAGAACAGTCGCACACGGCTGGAGGTGCTGAAGGAGCACAAGAAGCAAAGACTGGAAGAGCTTAAGAGCCTGATTTGCAAAGACCGCGAGCTGTGTAATATTATGTGCACTACCCAATTTTGCATTGACCAGGACTCCGTCCCATCAGTGCAGCAGCTGGAGACATACCGTGCCTACCTGGATGACTTGACCAAAGAGAAGGTGATACTGACTTCCTGCGTTTCTTAATCACTTAAGATTTTCTTATTGAGGTTATAATCTGCGTTGTCTTTTCAGGAGCGTCGCCATGATGACTTTGTCAGCATCAAAAAGGAAATCATCGTATGCATGGATGATCTCGAGCAGCACCCTGAGACCAGTTTCGAGGTGGATGTGATGTGTGAGGATGAGGAGGCATTTTGTCTGTCAAATGACAACATTGATGCACTTAAACAACTACTCAGTCAGGTGATTTTGTGATATTTGCATCTAGGTGCTTGTTAATGCAACAATCTCATAGTCTACAATAATAACTATAGTAATGGATGTATGATTTTTATGCCTCTCATTCAGTTACAAGAACGCAAGACTGAGAATGAGCTCCGTTGTTCAGCTCTTCGCACTAAGATCCAGGAGCTGTGGGAAAGACTTCAGATTCCCCAAGAGGAGAGGGAAGCCCTCTCTGAGCATATGGCTATGTCAAAGAAGAGAAACATTGAGGCAGTAAGAAATCTACCACATGTGTTCATTTACATGAATGTCAAGTGACTTTGAAGAACGCAGTAGTGTGTTTCTCCCATTGCAAGTTTTTGATGTGCGTTCTGTCTTCACAGCTCCGGGCTGAGGTCGAGCGTTTGGAGGTGCTGAAAATGCAAAGCATGAAAAGTGTCATCGAGGCTATCAGAGCTGAGATTGCCCTTTTCTGGGAGAGGTGCTTCTACAGCCAAGAGCAGCAGCAATCTTTCTTTCCATATCATGCTGGTGAGTGATGTTGTACAATGACAAAGGCCTTATACTGGATATGCGCGGTTGATCATCATGAAGGGAGTGTGGTTCTTAGTGCATATCTTCTTTTCACAGATGATTTCACTGAAGAGCTTCTCAACCTACATGAGGCTGAGGTCAAGACCCTGAAGAAGTATTACGAGGACCACAAAGAACTCTTTGAGGGTGTCACAAAATGGCAAGGGAACTGGACCTTGTACTTGGAACTTGATGTAAGTACAATCCATGTGAATTTAGTGGGGAAGCATTTAAAGCAAAGCTCACATGGTGTAGATGACATGTGTACTCTCCATCTCAGAAAAAGGCTAATGACCCCACAAGGTTCAACAACAGAGGTGGAAACCTTCTGAAAGAAGAGAAGCAGAGAACTGATCTCCAGAAAAGTTTGCCCAAGGTGAGGAAATGTTTAAAAGTCATGTTTAGTGACACGTTCTGTCTGTGAATACGAAACATGATTGCTGTTGAAGCATTTTTTGCTTGAGAAACTGGGAATTCAAAAGAAAAAAAACATGTTAAATTAGACTAAAGATGAAACAAATGAGCTCAGGTGAACCTTATGTTTGGAGAGACAGCTGAGAGATAGTTGGGCCAATACCAGTTCTGGCCAACAGATGGGGATATTAAACATAGATGACCTGTCTGTAATTCCCCTACAATCATAGGAAGGGTATTTTAGAGATTGGACTGTTGTCTAATGTAGACTGATAATCTGTACTAAATCTGATGACATGGCAACCAGGGAAAAAAATGTTTCCTGCTTTTTTTTTTTTTCCAGCTGGAAAAGACTCTAAAGGCCCAAATTGATGTTTGGGAGCAAGAGCACGGCAAAGAATTCCTGGTGAATGGACAGAAATTTCTTGAGTATGTGCAGCAGCAGTGGGAACAGCACCACATTGAAAAGGAGAAAGAAAAAGCGGAAAGGGTGAGTTATGAATCTGGAAAAAAAAAAAAACCCTTTTAAGACCAAAGTATTGTTAGCATGACTACATTCTTATATTTTTGTTTGTTTTAATAGCAAATGAAGAAAACTAAACAGACACAGGAGGACATGTTATATGGAACTTCAATGAGGACACCATCCAAAAGGCGGATAGCAGGGACCCCCACACCTGGAAAAGTCCGAAAGGTAAGACGCTGCAGCAGTTTTATTGATTGCAAGTGCAGTAACACTAACTGTTTGTACCTGGGTGAGTGAATAGATTCAGAAGCTGAGCTGCCTTTTGTTTTTTTTTTCCTTCTGTCCACTTAGCTGAATGGTACCTTGACAGTCTCCACTCCAACCAGCTTCCTCAGTGGAACCATGTGCCAGTCTTCCATCCAGAAACCACCTTTGTCTGCCAGCAAGGTACTGTCCACTAACAAAATTCAAATACTGTTGACAGCGTGTTAGATTTGTTCGCTATCTGACTCATGTTCTGAATCTGTTCTTCATGGTCATAGATCTTTTTATTTTCATTATAATGAAGTTTTTTTTGTACTTTACGGTCCTGTAATCTGAAATGAAGTAAAATGGGGGGAAATTCCCCCCAAAAAGACACATTATCATTCCAGTTGGTCTTGTTGTAGGGTCTTGGCCTGCGAACCCCTGGACATGGGAGGACTCCGCGTGCACTAGACCGAAACAAGGAAAACATCTCCCATCTTAATAGAAACACCCCAAGTAGCACACTAAAGTCTCAGGATACTCAAGATCACACCTTCTCTTTTGCTGGCTCCTATATGGACTTTGCGGTAAATGCGGTTTTACATTTGTTTAGTCCCCAACTATAAACACTTCACAAAATGACAATCCGATAAAGGAAAATACTGAATTTCCTTTGCATGTAGCACTAAGATCAGTATTCTATTTTCAGGTGTATGGGAGGAAATTTCAAGACCTCAAAATTATAATTTGCAAATCTTAAGGAAGACTTTTCTTTTTTTAAATTTACAGACACTCCAGTTTTATTGCTGATTTAATGTTTTAAAGCAGGGCCAGTAAAGCCAGACTTCTCTAGACCATGCTGACAGAACTTGATTTTAAAAAGCTTTGAGTCATCTTTAGTTTGGGTTTTGTTGGCTTTACAGTAACAATTTAGATAATTATCAAACAAGCCAACTAACATCTGCCAGGGCTGCAAAATGTACTGAATTTATTTTAATAAACATTTTTAGAAACTCGTAATCTGCATCAAAGTTCACATAGTAGTAGATAACACACCAGATTTTCTTTCTTTTATTCAAGTTAGTCCAGTCATTTCATCTTACAATGTTGTCACATGCTTGTATATTTAATCGTTTGACATTTTGTCACTTTTTTTAAAAAATATGAACGTACAAAGATACTGACTGTTAACTTGGACTTCTCTTTTCAGAGAGACCTCTCGAAGGCTTCTAAATCGAATTCGAAGCAAGGACTGCTGAACTCCACCGTCAGTAACCCGTGATGAGTGAAAGCAGCTGCTCCATCGCCGGGAAGTCGTCCAGCTCAGCAGTAGTTCGGTGTAGTTTTCGTATAGCGGACAACAGGGAACTTTTAATGGAAACTTACAAAAAAATGTAAATATTTTAATCTGTCTCTCCATCTGTCCTGTTTTCCTCTGTTTTTATTTCAGGTTTTGTATTTTGTGGCAAGTTGATGACATTTGTACAAAGGCTGCTGTGGCTTTTTATTTGACATTTTTCTTTTCAGAGTACAGCCTTTTTTAAGGGAATCCTTATAACCGGATCTACAGTGGAGCACTACATTGTTTTAGTACTGTAGCCAGTGCACCATTATCATTATCTTCCTCCAGCTGGAATGACAGCTAAATTTGCTTGAATACTTTTTTAAAATCAAGCTGTAAATAAACATTTAAAACATTCATTCCTAACCAAGTGGTACCTATTTATTCTCTTGCCTTTTTTTAATTATACCTGATTATATCTTGCCTCTAGGGTTGAGTTGCACAGGATTTACGTTAACTGTACTGAAGGCAGTATCTGTTAAATATTCAACGCTGGCCACATGCTGTGTCCTTGGTACATTTTACATATTCGATGTGAAAATAATCTTGACTGAAAATGGGAAGATGTTCATTTTTAAGCCATGCGTGTCATGAGTTCTTCAAGAGCCCTCTCACGGTGATTTTCATTAACAAGCAGCACTTCTTTGATTGCACTTTGCTGGAAGCCCATCTCATTGAACTGAGTCAGAAGGCGCAGGAACTCAGCAGCCTGAAAGACAGTTTAAAGGAATAAGATGCATAAAGCAATGAGGTACGACTGTGGTTATCCATTTAAAGAAAAAAAAAAAAAGTGAGGAGTCACCTTGCTCTCACAGTTCTGAAACATCTCTAATGCCTCCTCCACCTGTGCTTCATCATAACCCAGCGCACATAGACGGTCACTGGCCTTCAGGTATTTAAGGATCTGTTGATAATGGTACAAGTATATGAATGACAGGCTGGGTTCTGATAAAGGTTTATATTATTTCTGAGTTTAATCTCCGTTTAAACCATGAAAGATGCTTTGACTTCTAAACCTAGCAGTACCTACCTTATCTGGGCTGCGGTAGCCTGTCTTCTGCAGAGCCAGAATAGCTGTGCGTAAAGGATATCCCCTCTCTGTGATGGTTTCGAGTAGCTCCCTCTCTTCCAGGCTGAGTGCTGACAACAACTCTGATGTTGAATCGAAGAAAACCCCACGAGGGCCACCTGTCCTCAAGGTCTGATGATAAGGGAAGAACAAACATAGTGGGTTGTAGAAAAGAGATGAAGGATTTGATAAATATTGTTTTCAGAGACACTGACAGAAGAAAAAAAATCAACCTGTCTGCGGTTTTTCCAAGCAGGCCCTGCAGATGAGGGTCGTTGCTGCTGTGGTCTGCTTGGAGAAATCCCAACAGGTGGAGTGTTTTGGGGGAGCTTTCTGCCCACAGGACCCAGTGAACGCGTCCTCTTTTTGGTGGACTTCTGTCCTAAGAGGGGGCTAGCCTGCAGTGGCCGCAGAGCTTGTCTGGAGTCTTGTCGAGAAGGTAAAGTGCCTCTTTGGCCTCTGGCGCTCTGAGGTGAAACAGGCCTACAGTGGCAAGTGGAAGGACCAAGTTCCATGTCTTTGACTCTGGCTATTGGGTCTTTGGGTGCAGCGCTCCAGGGCCGCTCTCTTGTCCTGATGGGGCGACGTGCATCATCAGATGAGCCTTCATTATCGTCATAGTAACCGTCTTCATCCTCAGAGTCTGGCACGAGAAACTTGACAGTGCGGTGGTGCAACAAGCGAGAGTCTTCAGCGTTCAGGCTGTGGCTGCGGGCCCGAGGGCTCCTGCGTCTGGACCTGCGACTGTCCTGAGGGTTGTAGAACTTCAGCCAGTAGGGGGGGCAGGATGGACCCTGGCAGACTTGCCCACTTAAAATCCGTTTCTCCAGACTGAATTCATACTGCAGTAAGAACAAACAAACAAAAGAAATCAGCAACAGACCTCGTACATGGCACACATTTTTGACTAGTCATGGTAGGGAAAAGCACAGATGGCGCTGATGACATTAACAATGGTGGCATTATATTCAAAAATTCCCAGTGAGACATGACAGTGAGCCAGCATGGACAGTACCAAGATCCTGAAACTGAAGCAGCTAAATGTAATCAAATAACACCTATGTGGGTAATATCAACAATCAATCACGAGTTTATCTCGAAAGGAAAATACAAAAGCAGTGACCTGACACAGATTCATATAACCTGTTCAGACGCAACCACCAAATCTAGTTTACTAGTTAGTAAACACATCTCTTGAATTCATCTTCATGACTCTTCATTACAGTGTCCAAATAACCATCTTTCATTAAATCTTTGGGTTGTGATCAAATCTGATGAATCAGTTTTAGGAAGAATCTACAAAAATCTAAAAGACACCGAATGGCTGTTAATGAGCTGATAATCAGCTCTACTTCCAAATTACGAACGTTCACTTGGATGTGTGACCTCATTGTCTCGTAGTATCTGTTGGCAGTCTGGTACAGTGATGTCCGGAGCTGTCACAAGCTGCACTTCTTCCTCCAGTGGGCCCAGTATCGTCTGAAACGGGACGTCCTCCAGAGCATTCATTTTCACCCAAAAATGCACCAACCAAAATGACCTGCATCAAGAAAAAAACATGTGGAGTTCCTTAGTCTTAAGTCTGACAACCAAAGCTCCATAGCAGTTGTGTCAGTACTCACCGTTGACAGGTGTCCTCTCTGAGGTCTACGGCTCTCTGAAGGTGTTTGGAGAGACGCAAACATCATCGCGTGTGATAAATCTCTTCATCTCTAAGTCTCTGACATCATCTCAGGAGTTGTTTACCAATAATACCCACGTCAGTTGTAATCCTAACTGCAGTCCAAATAATCAAGTATTTAAATATACTGTATATCTATATAAATACACAGCATTAATTATTCACAATGGCACTAATAATACATATATATATATATATACATACATTATTAGTATTAACACATTAAAATATCACTTTAAAATTATATATATACATATATTTTGACTTTTTTTGTTATTTATGTTGAATTCCACATTTCAGACCATGCAACTTTAAGTGCAGGCTTCAGAGGGGATCATGGAAACGCTGAGGTATTTGGAAACAACCAACCACATGACACGTTCCAGAGATTAGCAGATTACATAAAGGTGACAGCGGAGCAGTGAGGAACATGCCGTCTACTGCAGTCACTTCCTGTTTCAGAGAGAAGGTCTGAGAAACATTTCATCACACCGACTTCAGTAAGCAAAGTAAATTAAAGTGTACGTTTCTGTCAGCGGACAACATTAAAAGTAAAGAACAATTTAAATTCTGTACAGATATACATTTTATTTATATATTTTAAACAATCACAATAAATTTAAGATTCACAAACTTGGGGTTCTGTAACAGACCTTTTGAAAACAGAGGAGGGGGAAAAAAAGCAGTTTTGGAAACTTGGGAAAGAAAAGGAAACTTAAAGCAAAAAGGAGAACAGATGTAGTTTAATCTCATTTTATAGCACAACAGCACTTTTAAAGAGTACAGCAGCGTGGTTCGGTTCAGTCAGAGAGCATTTCAGATGGAAGCATCATTACAAATGTGTGTTTTGAGGTACCATTTAGTAGTTTCCGACGCTGGGGTACGCACAAAGAAATTAAAAATACCTGTGCTGTTCTGAGGGGCGTCTGACAAAGCGGGTTTAAAGCATCATCCAGTTAACGGAGAGAGAATCTGATGATTTAAATGAAGCTTGAATGACAGGTTTAATAATGATTTTTATATATATTTAATATATGTTTATATATATATATATATGTGTGTGTGTATATTTAATGGAGAATAGCTACTCCAAAACAAAACACCAAAGTTACCTGGATGCTAATCCTGCTTTGTGAGACGTCCCTCTGATCCAGTCCAGTGACAAAGAGGTCTTTAAGTAAACAGATAATTCCCTAAAGAGTGGGCTACAATAGGAAGCAAAACACTGAAAAATAACCATTCTGGTTGTTTAAAAAGGTCACCATTATTTTTCACCTGCCCTGTTTCAGTGTGCTGGTGCATTACACGTCACAATGTGTTCTCCTAATTAAAGGTCATGTCATACAAATGCTACTGAAGCAGTGTAGCTTTACATTTACAGCCCGGTTTTACTGTGAACACCATTATTACAATGGTGGTTAAAGAAGAAAACATCAAAATATTGATGTGCTCATGGAATATTATGCCCTTATGATATAAAGGCATTACTTGACATGGTAACATCAGACACTTTCTCATCTCCTCATGCTTTCAAGTGTACAGTATGATCCCATAACTTCCATTTGCTTCCCTTGCCACGACCCATCACCACAAAAAAGAGAAATCAACTAGCTACAAATCCTTTCATGAATAAAATTGCATTATCTGTATATAGATAAAATGTAGACAATCCCCAGAGATTGAAATATTTAATAAAGGTCCACCCTGCGAGTGCACCAGTAGAGAATTAACATCAGATGCACAGGACCAAATGTTGTTACACGCTCTTAGCTTGGCTCATGATGATAAACACTCCAAGGTGAGAATCAGCAGTCTTCATTACCTCTAATACAATGTCCATAGCTTGTTTGTCAGGGGACTATCACAAAACCCAGAGTTGGTATCCAAAGATTTATAGTAATCTAATGATTTCAGAGACTGTCTTTGGGTGAAATGAGTGACATATGGTTCAGTTGTTAGCAGCATCCGCCTGCCGAGGCCAGTTCTCCTCCTCAATGCCCGAGTCATATTCCTCCTCCGCAGACTCCTTGGCTGGAGTTCTGAAATTCAAATGGAAACACCAGTTCAGGTTTCAAACCAACACAACATCGGAGACTCAGTGAGCCGGGCTTAAAGGAAACTGATCTCAAACATGACACACACGTAGCCCTGATTGGCAGAGAGAGACCGACCTGATATATCTGGGTTGTGATTTTCCCTGGACAACCTCTTTGTCCAGCTCCACAGCCATGATGTCAGAGTGCGGCACCTCAAACATGGGCTCGAGTAGGAGCTTTTCCTGTTTTAAACAAAAAAAGGACTTGCTTAATTATTGTGTTACATCAACACTACAAAAAGAAAAGTTTGATACCTTTGGTGAAATCACATACCATGATGGATCTGAGCCCACGGGCTCCAGTCTTTCTCTCTAGAGCCATCCTGGCTATGGCCCTCAAGGCATCTGGAGTCACATTGAGTTCACACTGAAACAAAAACAGATTCATTTCAATGCTCCGCAATGATTCCATCTTCAAGTATAAACAAATCTACCAATATAGATATATATTTATATATTTTAACTTATTCTCCTGTAAATCTAATACAAAAAGAAAAAAGTGTGTGTTATTTCAGGTACCAGAGATGATAAACTTTGGTCCACGAAGGACAGTATGAATATTATATCTGTGTTTGAAGACTTATTAGACTAAAACACTGCTTAGTGGTATGTAATACTGAGACAGGATTTTACAACTCTATAAAGTTATCATGTGGGGCAACTATTCTTCTATCTTCTGTCGTAGCAACCACAAAGTAAACAGCAGCAGAGTCAGTCACCTTCCAGGTGATTGCACAATGCTGCATTGTGTTGTAGAGTTTTTGCCCCTCGTTGAACAAACACAGTGGTCACATTCAAATTAATGAGAGGGCTGCACTGTATCAGAGCCCTTACTTTATCCATGCTGAACAGAGCCTGGTACTGGGGCACCACAGCGTTGCGTGGTTCAGTCAAGATTCGGACTAGCGTTTCTTCGTCCAGGCTGTGCAGAGGAACGACCACAGGAAGACGGCCTACAAACTCTGGGATCATCCCAAACTCAATCAGGTCCCTCGCCTCGACATGCTTCAGCAGCCTGTCCTTCTCTTCTATCTCTGCCACTGTGTCCGTCTCACCGCTGGTGTTGGCCAGGTCTGCGGCAGCTGCTGCACGGCGCCCTTTGCCCAAGTTGGAGGGAGTTCCAAAACCCAAATACTGCAGAGTTATGAAACATGAGGAGTTTGAGTTAGAGGCAGGAGTGATGACAAACACGTATCTTGGCTGAATATCTGGACTGTTGGAACACACGAGGCGTTAAATTTACCTTTTCATTCTTTCTTCTGCTAATGATTCTGTCAAGTCCGTTGAAGGCACCAGATGCGACAAACAAGATGTTTGTTGTGTCTACCTGCACCGTTTCGCCCCTCAGTTTCCTGGAGTTTTTCTCAGGAACGTTGACGATTGTCCCCTCTAAGAGTTTAAGCAACCCCTGACAGAGAACAAAAGAGAAAAAAAAAAAACACAATAACACAACCATTGTAGGACAAAACACAGGAAATCAGACACAATCAACAAGTGATATCCGCTGCTGTTTGTTTTCTTTAAATACAGAATTTATAATGTAGGCTGTTTAATCATGATTAATGTTGTTTCATTAAGGTTTCATTTAGTGTAACTTGGGTTGAATACTGACCTGCTGAACTCCTTCTCCTCCTACATCTCTCAGCTGATGAATTCCAGGCACGCTGCCAATCTTATCGACCTCATCCAGAAACACAATACCTGCAAGGCAGTATGAGATTCACTTCTCCTAATTACCTTAGACATGTATGTATGCATTCATTTATACAATGCCACTACACTACACCACCTCTTTAATTAAGTCAAAAAGGTTTGATTGTTAAAAACACAACCGTTGCAGGCTGGTGGAGGAGTCACTCCTCTTAAAAAAAAAAAGATATCCAGTCCCGTCTACTTCCTTCCTCTCCCTTCCTGTTCCTGTTGGCATGTCTACTCAGATTAAGCCAATAACACCACCTTTACCATGTAAGGAATGGAGCTCTGATATAAATGTGCAAATTTTAACAGGTTGTAGCTAACTGACACAGCACTTGGTATAAAAGTGAACATAATTTATCTTCAAAGTCTCATTGAGTTCACATTACATCTGTAAATTGTTGGAACTTTGTGCAAGTACACTGAAAGCAATTTAGTCAAATTCCTTGTATGTGTACACAAATTGAATTTCTTGTTGGCAAGATTTCATATGAGAGAAGTTGGTTGTATTAAGATGACAGGAGGACAGTTTCAAACAAACAAACAAACAAAGCTGTTTGCTGCTGTCAAACAGATATTCCTTGCCTTGTTGTCACTGTGGCATAATGTTTATACCGACTTAGTCTCTCTGGACGTGTGCCTTGAAGTTACAACTGACTTGTTTGTTTTATCTGTCGGCTCTATCGTCACAATAGCTCCTACAAAACAGACTGTACGTCAGATTTGTTTTTTTTAATTATCAGCAGTGTGTGCATGCTGATTTCAAAATGCCTATTTAAATCTAAAAAAATGACTGGAAACATGCAAGTACTCCTATCGGATGTGATAAGTCCATCTTTGTTAATGTCAAAGTATCTGAGAGAGACAGAACAGAATGAGTGTGTTGTCTGATACACTGTAATGGTAAACAGAAAAACATATGGCATGATTTAAGCTTCACTGCTGCTAAATGTAGTCCCGCTGCCCACCTTGCTGAGCTTTGTCCACTGAGTAGTTGGCATCTTGTAGCAGTTTTGCAATAACTGACTCGATGTCTTCTCCCACGTAGCCAGCTTGAGTTAATGTGGTGCAATCACAAATTGCAAAGGGAACATCCAGACAACGTGCCAGTGTTTGCGCCAACAAGGTTTTTCCTGTTCAAAATGAGAGTGACATTTTGTTTGGCAAAACAGATCAATATTTACAGAAAGCTGCATATTTGGCGGTGTAAATGTTGCAATACCACAGTTTGGGACAATGTTGTCACTACACTAACCTGAGCCAGTTGGACCTAGAAGTATGATGTTGCTTTTCTCCAGTTTAATATCAGTGTGTGTCGAGTCCAGGACCTCTCCGCCCCTCCTCTCCTGAGGTGCCTGCTGACTCGCCTGTTGCTGCATGGACGCTCCCAGAGCATTTCCATGAGGACTGATCCCTGCGATCTGCAGCAGTTCTGCAACAAAAAGCAACGCCACAGGGTTAGCTTTGTGACTGACATGAACTGTATTTTACAAAGCACAATAAGACGCTATTAAAACAGGACATTCATTGATGGTGTATATGTCAAACTGTGCATAGTAAACATTTCCATGTACAGGCTAAAAATAAGCCAGTGTGGAGTTACTAAACTGGACTGGAGCTGGACTGAAAATAGCAAAAGTACAGATGTGAATATAGGTCACTGGGCTATGTTATCTTACTGTCTGCTCAGTCAAAAGATTAACAAGCGTCAGTTTATTGCTTCAGTTTCTGTAGCTTATTTGTACAAGTGAGGAATGTACACATACTGTAATAATCAGCCACAGCTCCAAAACTGGAGCTGAATTTCTTCAAATGAATACCTAGGTCATACAATTCTTTAGGTTGAGCATGACTAGAAATACATCACTATAAACAGCTACATGAAAAAGGCAGAACAAAGCTTTAACCAAGGAGCCACAGAGGTCTGTACATTTTGGCATTTGCACAACTCTTTAAAATAAAGACTGTTTGAGTGTTGCGACTTTTAAAATGGCCACCGATACAGACAACACTAAGGAGGATCGATCACTTACTTGTGAATCTGTACTCATCCTCTCGTCTTCTCATCTCTAGCTCTACAGGGAGGATGAAAGTACTCAAATCAATATTATCATTACTAATATAACATTATAAATGCTGTCCTAGAAAAACTGCTGTGTGGGATAATTATTGAACAAATGCCAAATAAGACAGATTATGATTCAATGTGAGTTGTAATCATAAAATAATAATGTCTTATCAGTGGTTGCATTGATTTTATGAGTAAATGGCTCTTGATTATACATCGTATCCATGTGCAAACTATAGAAACGTGCCATAAATGTTCCTGCAATGTGACAAACAATAACTTGTCTATTTGTTTCAACACTTGCAAGTCAACAAATCGTTAAATCTCCTTCACTAAAACAGCCTTCTTTGGATATACCCTCATTTAAAGCATATACTAAAAAAGTAGGTCAAAGGTCAACACTACATGCTACATAACACAAACCTTTAATTTATTTACACTGTACACAATATTCCAAATCATTAGACAGTACATTAGAAACAGTGTTTGCTCATTCAAATTGGGGAGGAGTAACACCAACAAACAATAAAACACAGCAGTATCTATAGACAAGAGTAATACTGACCACGAGGTGTTAGAGCGGGCTGTTTTTCCACCTCCACCTGCTGTCGACTCCCCGCGGGGATGTTGTTGTAGATGCGCTTGTAGTGATTGTACACTGCGACTGCTAACACCTTTTTTGCGTAGGACTGGCCAACAACGTACTTGTCGAGGTAAGCAAATATCTGAAAAAACAAAAAGTAATTTATACTTTATAATGGTATGAAAATATAATAGGCTACTACAGCAGAACTTCATTGTTAAAAAGGATATTTCTGCTTCAGTTTCTCACCTTTTTAGGAGGAGGGGGAGGTTTCTGTGCAAATGCCAGTTTCACTGCCTCCGCAGCAGATTCTGGCTCTTTGTTTAGCCCCTTCTTAGAGTCGGTTTCAGACAGCACCACGAAAAAGTGATGGCATTTCTCACATTTCACAAATCTTGTTGATGCTACAAAAGCAACAAAGGGCAAATTTAATACACGGCGCAATCTGTTTGGAAGAAACCGTTGAGACATTTACAGTTTAACAATTTTGCGAGGTGGTGACCTCTTAAGCAAACCTATTTTCTGCTTAAATGGAGAAATGACCAAAAACTGTCCAGACCTACAGTACAGCAAGAATTGTTGATAAAACTGATGTAACGCTTTCAAACTTTTAGTTTAGTATCAAACTGTAACATTTCAACAATATCACAATAGTGCCATCTACTGAACTGCATCAAATCAAATCAAATCTACATCAACACAACAAGTGGATAAAAGGTTTGGGTCCATGCTGTTATCAAACGATTGCTGGTATTCATGTTCCCTAGGATTACTTTGGGTTCATTTGTTTTCAGTATATTTGAATGAATTTCTCTCTTTGTGTGTCACCTAGGGGTCTATCGCCAAGCAAGACTGTCCCTGCAGGAGGACACTATGTTACTGAGAGAAGACAACACATCGCTGCTTCCAAACGTCAGAGGTTACTGGTATCTGTGGGCTACAAGAGAACATGACCGAGGCGGCTATAAACAGTGTATGAATGGTTCACCACAAACCTCCTCTTTACTTGTAATGTTTTTTTCAGACAATGTGAAAGTGATGGAAATATATCTAGGTAGTAACAGGTGCAGTAAGTAATAATAACTTTGTTTTTTGATTCTTGACTTCTTTTACCAGATCAGTCACAGATTAATATCTCTGAACACTGTCACACTGAAAAGAAAAAGGTGGAGTGTGACAGTTTCATAAACAGTGCGAAAATCGCTCATATGATCGTTTGAGAGGAGGTTTCCATGTAACAATCCAAATGATACTTCTTAGTTGAAGCAAAGCAGCAGTTTATAAACTCACACTGTCGCTGCTGCAACACGAAGCCTATTGAACAACCGTGAAACTAACACCTTGGTGTTTACTTGCACGTGTTTATTTTGATAAACTGCACCAGGAAATTACCATTTATGTGTCATGTGTTTACACTACAATATTTATAGTGATTTTAGTCCACCACAACAGTTTGTACAAAATAAAATAAAAGATTAAAATGTATATTTTTCCATCTCCTGGGGCACTACAATGTATGCCCTTTAACTGTTTCTTTATTCAGCCTATGCACAAACCATATCCTTGTTTGTTTATGTGCATGTTCTGTAGAGTCTATCGTGTAACCAGGGTGCTGTGTGCAAATGCATTTGTCTGAATTACTTCTACTCCTCCTGTTTTGAAGATCATACATGCACTTTGCATCCAAAATTCACTTCATATAATTTGTTTTGTTTTTTTTTGTTGAAAAGAAGAAGAAATGAGTTTACTCACATACAAAGGTCTCTACATGTGTGCAGGGATCTCCACATTTAGGGCAGCGTAGCTGGTTTCCCCCCTTGCCTGACCCACCAGAGCCAGATAGTCTCTTCCCCTCACTGATGCTTTTCTGTATAAAGATGGCCGCGTCAGCATATATTACATTACTACAATCTCTTCCATGTGCAGATTAGTGGATAATACTCCCATGGAAAAGAGCCAATGAGATTTATCCTTTACCTTTCCACCATCACTTCCGCCGTCCTTTGTTGTCCCATCTTTAGAGGCATAGCAGACAGCAGTCTCTGAAAACGACCTCACCCGTACCTGGGGAGGTATATGAGTTTCCCGAGCACCCTGACGACTTAGAAAAAAGAACTGGATCCGGGAACAGGACAATCCTGTGACAACAAAACAATATTGTGATTATGGGAACGCACATTTTAAATTAATGACAATGCACACAACACCCTGAAATATAATGATGCAGCAAGCAAATAGCAAAAAAAAATACAAATTTCTACAACTGCTCCTGTCTGTCATGTAACTGAAGCTTAAATATATTATATTCACTATATTTACACTGTTAGTATCTTTTTATATTTGCTGTATATTTTCTATCTTTTTACTCTTGTATATACTTTATATGATGTATTATAAGATTATTTCTTGTTTAGCATCCGGGCTATGAGGGAAACTAAATTTCAGTTCTCTTTATGTCCTGTACAGCAGTGTTGACTCGACTTGACAAGTTGATTAATACATCAATATAAGATCATAAGTATCTATCTATGAATCATTTAACTCATTTTTGAAGCAAGTATACCAACATTTTTTGGTTCCATCTTCTCTAATATTATGAATACTACTTATAAATGTCATATAAAGTATAATAGTAAACAGAATATATTTATGTTTTAAGATATATGAACCTCTGAGAAACTGCTGGCCATGTTTCCTAATTTTATTACAATTAAAAAAAAAGTGCGATCAATTAATCTGTTAACTGAGAAAATAATCTTCATATTAATTGATATAGAAAATAGTTGTTATGCGCCTAAATTACTTCACAACTGAACAGAGTGTCTGGAAAAACAACATACTGTACTGTACTAGTTGAGCAGTCAAGGACATTATGTTCACTGGATGTGCTGTAGCTACTGCATGTGTTTATTAATTATACAGGCGTGGTAAAGTTACATACTGTATCACAATGTTATGTTTTCAGGGCTGTGTTTATCTCTTATGTGTTGTTGTTGTTGTTGGTCTAAACGTCACATCTGTGCAGCTCTATGTAAGTCCGGGTGATGCAACGTTACTGAACATTTTAAAAGTGACTTTCCCATCTGCTGCTTGCATTACATGACTGTCAAAACAAACAGCGACCTGGTTAACTGGAGACCTACTTTACAAGGCTGTAGCAGCAAACAGCACAATGTCATGCAGTTTTGGTCAGCTCGGCAGGGTGTGTGTGCGTGTGTGTGCTTTTCTTACCTCTGTGAGCAGTGTTTAGGAACAACCTGGCAGCCGACGTGCATGGACAGGACATAACTCGACTTTTGGGTCAAAATCCTGCACAAATAGTCACAAAGTTAACACGATGTGGCAAGGGTAAGAGAGGGGGTGGTCAAACTAGCAGGCGGCTAACTAACAGTGGTGGCAAACAGGAGAGGCCGGTTAACACATTTCATAACTTCAACGTCACCGTTAGCATTAGCGAAGCAGGTCATTTACAAACGAGGGAGGTCACCAGTGCTGTTTATTAACAATGTATTGATTGATTGGGTCGTTACGGCTGAGCAGCTCGTGCTATCTAATTAATGGCAAAATAAACAACGTAGCTAGCGAGCTTAAAAACAGGCAACGGTTAGCTACTTAAGCTAGGCCCAAGCCAGAGCTGACAAACAACCAATGTCGCTCAGAGGGTTAAAGCTGAGTGGCTTTACTCTGCTGTGTGGGCATGAGTAAGTGGCCACCAGTCAGGCTCAATTTAAGCATGGCACCAGCAAAACGGGAGGCAGCATTATTTGTGTAAAAATCTACATTTAAAAAAAAAGCTTGTTATACTCACAGGGCACGATGAAACCAGCCGCGTCTTGACAGCCCACCCCGAAAAACAAAAATGCTAAGTCACTGCAGCTTTCACTTTTTTTTTTTAGTTTTTTGTTTGACAGTTCAGCTAATGTCACAGTACTTATCGCATAAAGTGGGACGCATTAGCTTTCTTTTTTTATTTTAAGCCCCTATTTCCCAGGTGGGACACGACCCAAAGTGATGTAACGCCTGCTGTTATGAACTAGCTTTAGTGAGGTGTCGGTTACCCGCTAGCCTGCTAGGTACAGTAGCTAGCAGGCGCGATTCATAAAGCGTGAACGGTGTAAAGCAACATGGCGGCTTCGCTTGTTTCCATGCCGTTTACACCATCCGCGTCTTTACAGATCTACTCATCATCCGAGGAGGCGTTCACGCAGGGTGACTGCTGATGCGTTCAAACATCCTCGTAATAATCAGAAGTCTGACCTGTGTTGCGTTTGGGTGATCCTCGTAAATATGTAATCTTGTCCCAAACCCAAATATTTAGGAACATTGAGTTCTGAGGTCGCTAAATTAACACGGGCCTACTTTATTTTGATTCATGAGGCATGTTTATGGTTCTCTGTAATTAGCTTAGAAATAGATTAAATCTCAGAAAGCATGATGTTATTTTATCTAGTTATGCAACCAAATATAGGCTGCTATGTTGGAAAAAACTGACTTATGTAACCAGGGGAAGGACTGCAGAGTTTGAGACTGTATGGAAACCTTTAATAGAGTTTTTTAGATGTCAAAGTGCACAACCATCTTAAAAACTGCTGTGCTGACATATGTTGTTGAGCGTTTGTGTTTAATTCAATTTATTTAAATGTGTTGTTAAATGTGTGAAGTATGTGAAATATGTATAAAGTTCAATAAAAATATTGTTGAAATATACCTTCTTTCCCCACATAATCACATAAACTTCTAGCAGGATTATATAATATATTCTGCAACAATCCTGTCATTTACATTTTGCATTTTAAAGTTATGCATGGCTCCTTCAGGTTTCTTAGTGTGTTTTAAACAGCCTTGTTCTTTGACTGTTCCATAATAAGTAAAATAAAGAGGAAACCTGTAGCATAGTTTTCTTTAGAGCTGTGTTGTGTCTCTCTGAAGCTCATTGGCTGTGCGCCGTCTCAGATCCAGCCTTGAGGCAAAAAATAAGCAAGAAGCTGTTTTATATTCTAACTTCTGGCTTTGTGATCTGTACAGGTAAATCTTGTCCACAGGATATTGAAACAACTCATGTGATTAAGCTTAGTTGTATTGAAAATATGTCACCCTTTGACCTAATACAATATACCAACTCTGATCTGGTGACATTTTAACTATTCTTTCTTTGTAGCAGGGGGACAGGAAGTCTGATGTCTACTGGTGTATTGTAACAATGAAACTTATGGCCAGCGAAAACAACCCACTTAGATGTATAGGGGAAGGTTTCAGCTCTGCTGTGTGGGCTCTAGCTCGATGAAAATACAGCTCACAAAACTGTGCAGAAGGTTGGGTCCCTTCTGACCACCACTGCCTCCCACTGTCTGTGCCTTTATATATTATTACAAAAAAACAAAAAACAAACAGTTGACAGGCAGTGAAACCTTTTTTTGAGCCCCAACACAGCGGGCCTCAGCACAGTGGCCTACTTTTCCTGGATGGTAATCAAGCCTTGACTTTTCTGCAGGCAGTGGTTCTCTTATATAGAAGCTGCTTTTCCAGTTCATGTTCACAGCTGTCACACTGAGGCCTCGTGGTCAGGTTGCTCGGCTGAGCTGCACAGCAGTGGGTGTTTCTGTCTGTCAACTCTGTGCAGAAAATGTAGGACAACATTCCTACATCCGTGGTGAGTGCCTTCAGCTGAAGGTCTTTCTCTTTTTTATGTGTTTCTTTAAATCAAGGAACTTGAGTGTATCAATATCACACAATGCACAGACTGTTGCAGCTCTGTGAATCTTAACAAAATATCTCTGTAATACAAAGTCCACATTTCCCGCTAGTAGTCATCGTTTCATGCTGCGTAAATCCAGCATTGTGGTCTCTTGGAATCAACAGATGTACATCAGTTATTTTGTTACACGTTTATTTCAAACAATATCCAATGTGGTTTACCAAACTTCCAGGAGAAACTTCCTCCTGCGTCAAAATAAGGTCACAGTTTCAAAATATAAGTCAACTGAGCTTTTAAAATTGTGCCATTTTAACAAACTTTATGGTTGGTTCTGTGTCATTTTGACTTTAACTTTGCAGGTTTTCACACTGCTGTTGTCCCACATGTACAAAAGCTTTTTGTTGGGATAATATGACAACATAGCCAATATGCCATGATCTGGCCTTAAATCAAAACTTGCATCCTGAGGACTCTTAGTCTTTAAATCAAAGGCATATGTAACTGCTCTGTCTTTGTCGTCTGTAAAATATAGGACCCCACATGCGATGAAAGCATTTCCTGCTTTAGTTGTAGGGTACTGAGTGTCAATGAATGACTCCACAGTGAAGGTGTTAGTGTTAATCTTTGCGACCCTCATATTATCACCTGTTGCTGGTGCATAAATCACCCACAGCCCATTTTCATCCACAGCAAACTTAAAATACGTCTTGGAGTTGTGGAAAAGATAAGTCAGGTTGTGATATCTGCTGTTTGTCATGACCAGAGTCCTTGTTCTCCTGGTGTTCAGGTCTAATCTGTAAAAGATGAGTAATGGGCAACTTAAGAAGCTTAAAATACATTAACATAAAAAGTATGTCACTATATATATAGAAAAAACAGTCTCATACATACATATATGTTTAACACAGACACTTACTTTACAAGTCTGTTTGTTCCTCCATTGTGAAAGTACAATGACCTCTTGTAAATAACGTGACCGCAGCCCTGGTAGAATCTTGTGACGTCTATAATTTTGTTGCTTTTATTCTGAAGCGTTGAAATGTCCCTGTGCTCAGCCAAAAGTCGACCTGAGGAAGAAATGTCTGTGTTGAATCACAAACTCACAAATCTCTGTGATGTGAACTCTAGATCTGTGGTTAAAAAATGACCTGAAAAATGTTCAGCCAGCCAGTATCGACCGTCATCCAGCTGGGACGCATCGGACATCCAGGCTCCGAAGGTGCTTTGCATTTTGGTGGCTTTGTCCGAGCATTTAATACTTTTAATATTGCACTCTAAATAAAAAATATGTATGTTAATATTTGAAAAATCTTTTATCCAATAGATAAATAGGTAGAATATAAAATATGTAACTGAAAGCATCATTTAACAACATCTCCTAACCAGTTCTTGTCCATCTCTCATCGGTTGGCACGTTGACCTTGTTGATGGTCTGTAGGGGATCTAAAGAAAAAGAAGAGGAAGAACATTGTCACAAGATACAACAAATGTTGTAATGTGTTACATGAGAATAATCAACAATCAAACCAAATATGCTAGAGAGTTTCTTACCACTTTTCATGGGTGTGTCCATGATGTTTCCACTGTTATTGAAGGTTGTTTGAGCCTGGTCTACAGTAAGTAACATATACAGATGAACAGTTAAAGATAAAAGCAAAAGTTTTAGATCATAATTTATTTATTGAGTGTTTCCTACCTGTTGTTAATTCAGTTGGTGCCTCTGTAGCATTCTCTCTTTTGGGATCTTTCAAGGTGTCATGGTTGACGTTTTGATGCAATGATACGGACTCTAGAAAAAGTATGTTACAAAGATTAGTTTTGTCTTTGTAGCTCAAAATGGCAGCTTACCAGACTCAGTTTTTGTCTTGAAGTTGATTGTATGCTCTCAGTGTCAGACTACAGTTTATTAAACAAGTTAGAATAGATACTTTATTGATCCCTCAAGAGGAAATTGTTTATAGTTAATGGTGCACTACAAGATAACTGACAACAAAAACAACTGTGGAATAAATCAAAATGCTTGTTAATTAGATTTCATATTTGTATCTTCATTTAACAAAACATACACATGAATTGGTCAATTCTGCAAGAAATATGACATTTAAAAAGATGAATAACAGCATAAAGTTGATCTTGAATGAGTCACAATATTTCATACTTTTAAAGGAGTTAATGGGTGCCTCTGTAACATCCACTGTGCTGGATTCAGTCCATGTGTCAGGTCTGTAGCCTGGACGAGTTGATACCAACTCTGTAGAAAATTAAACACAATGTAGAAACTGTACAACTCTACTTTAAACTGAACCGGGCTGTATATGATCATACAGTCTTGTTTAAAATAATGTTTTATGTTTATATTATGTTTATATTATTATTAAACATGCATGTGAATTGGTCAATACTGACACCAAAGTTTTTACAATGTAACTTTTTTACCACTTTTCTTGGTTGTATCGTGGATGTTTCTGCTGCCATTGAAGGTGTCTCTGTTTTCAGTCAGGTCTGGAGGATGAAGCACTGTACAATGAAACAAGACAAATATTAATCGTGTTGTAGGGCAGCACCTTTAATTAAGATACAAGAGACTTTTACTTGTAATACAAAACACAGTTAATACCTGTTAATAATTTAATTGGTGCCTCTGTAACATTTTCTTTGTTGGTATCATCCAAGATGGTGTGTCTGTTCTCAGGATGAACTGATACTGACTCTAGAAAACCATTAAATGTTTTTCATTATGATCATTATAAGTACAAGGTTAAACACATTTTTTAATAGATCGTCACACCACTCAAAATAGTAGCTCACCAGATTCCACACTTGTTTCTAACGGTTGTTTTTTAGAGTTAGTAAAATTCAATGCACCTTCGCTGTCATCAGCTGGATGTGTTGTTGGTGATTCTGTGGAAAAAAAGACAGATATAATGTATAAAAAAATCAGAACAGAGCTTGCCCATGGTGGGAAATGTTGAGTCTCTATAAATAATGTTAGAGTGCAGTCTAGACCTGCTTTATGTGGAAAATAAATAAAACTGAATATCATATAGATACAAGATATTCTAAAACTTTTAATTAACAAACATATCATTAAGTTTACCTACCAGGTTTTGTCCATTTCTCATTGCTAGTCAAATTTAGCTTGTTGTTGTTCTGTGGTGGATTTGAAGAGTCTAAAGAAATTATAATAATAAGTTGAACAAAAGAATGATAGAAAATAATTAATGTTCTCTCTCATTTATTAAAATTAACAGGAAACAGGAGACATGCAACAAAGGCACCCTGACTCTGAATGAACCCACAACTTTGCAGTTGTGACATGCATGGCAACTGTTAAGCTACCAAGGCACTTCAAAATCCATAGTCTTAAGCAATTAATGCAACTATTATAAAATGTTTAATATTCATTTAAACTGAACCAAACTGTAATTGTAGTATTAATTAAATTCATTAAATAAAATGAATAAATAAAATCTTTAATCATCACATTGAGGGTAGTGGATGGGCTTTGATGTAAGAAAAAAATCCAAACTGAATCTAAAGAGACAGCTTCTTACCACTTTTCCTGTGTGTATCTGTAATTGTTCCACTGTGATTGAAGGCATCACTGTTTTGGTCTGCAGAAAGTGGGACTGTAGAATGTAATTAAACATTTCATATAATGTTTTGTTTTAAGTTACAGTCGCTTATTTTATTTGTAATTCAGAACACAGTATTTCCTACCTGTTAATAACTTTATTGGTCCATCTGTAACATTGTCTGTGTTGGAGTCATTCAGGGTGTCGGGGATGAAGTCTTTATGAAGTGATAATGACTCTATAAATTAAAGGAACTGAGCTTAACATGTTTCATAGTTTATTCTATGGATCCTGCATTCAGAAGAAGACTGACTTAACAAAACATTAAGAACATTTATGTGATTAAAAGTGTACTAAAATAGTTGATTACCAGATTCCTTAAGTGTGTTTTGAACTTTCTCAGAACTGGTCTCGTTAAAAACATCTCTGGCTTCATGAGCTGGATGTGTTGTCGGTGATACTATGAATGAAGAAAGGTGAAATTTCAAATGATGAGGAACATTTTGAAGATCAAATCTGTGTGTACAAATATTGCATGAATGAGTTGCAGTACTTTGTACCTGTAAATGATTTTATTGGTCCTTCTGTAACATTCTCCGTGGTGGAGTCATTCAGGATGTCAGGGCTGAAGTCTTTATGAAGTGACACTGACTCTAGAAAAATCAAATGTACTGAGTTTAACATGTCGTTTCACTTTATTAGTGTCAACATTTTTACATTCCTTCCTAATATTAAGAACATCTGTGGGATGAAAAAGGGGACTAAAATGTTGTTTACCAGATTCCTTATGTGTGTTTTGAACTTTCTCAGAGTCAGTCACAGTAAAAACATCTCTGGCTTCATAAGTTGGATGTGTTGTTGCTGAAACTGTGAGAAGGAAAGGTGAGATTTAAACAGATGAGTAACATTATGAAGTTAAGAGCAAATCTGTGTGTACAAACCTGTTAATAAGTTAATGGGTGCCTCTGTAACATCCTCTGTGCTGGTTTCAATCCATGTGTCAGGTCTGTAGTCTGGACGAGTTGATACCAACTCTGAAAAAAAAAACAGAATTTAAAAAATCGAACCAGTCTGTATGTTAACATACAGACTTATTTCAAAATAATAAACAAGTTTATGGTATAAAACGATCCTGAAACAAATTTAGACTTGCAGATAAATGCAGATAAATTGGTAAATTTTGAAAAGGTGAGTAAAAGTATGAAATTAAAATCTGTGTGTACAAACAAGTATTTCAAACCTGTAAATAAGTTCATTGGCGTCTCTGTGCTGGTTTCAATCCATGCATCAGGTCTGTAGTCTGAATGAGTTGATATCAAAAATTAAACCCTATTTAGAAACCATACAACTTTACTTTGAACTGAACCGGGCAGTGTGTCATCATACAGTCTTATTTCAAGATAATAAACAAGTTACAAGATATACAATATGACTTTTTACCACTTTTCTTGGTTGTATCGTGGATGTTTCTGCTGCCATTGAAGGTGTCTCTGTTTTCAGTCAGGTCTGGAGGATGAAGCACTGTACAATGAAACAAGACAAATATTAATCGTGTTGTAGGGCAGCACCTTTAATTAAGATACAAGAGACTTTTACTTGTAATACAAAACACAGTTAATACCTGTTAGTAATTTATTTGGTGCCTCTGTAACATTCTCTTTGTTGGTATTGTTCGAGGTGTCGTGGCTGTACTTTTCATGAACTGATACTGACTCTAGAAAGTAAAATAAAAAAGTAAAGAAAGTAAAAAAAAGACAACTGACAATGAGACTGACAATGAAGCTGTCCCACCGCTTAATACGGTCCCTTACCAGAATCCACACGTGTCTCTGGGTTTTTTTTAGAGTCTGTAACATTCAATACATCTCTGCTATCACCAGCTGGATGTGTTGTTGGCAATTCTGTGGAAAGAAAGATTTGATTCAAATACAGGAGTTTGTACAGACATCATATACAGTAATATTCACTGTGGGGGAGGAAGTATTCAGATCCTTTATTTAAGTAAACTGTAAAAATACTTCATCATCGTTCATCATCATAAAACATTAAAGAGGAACTTGAAGCTCTAAGTGAGTCTTTAATTTCTGTTATTTCTTTGTATAATTGTTATAAATTCTTAATTCCTACCAGTCTTGTTATTTGTGGAGCTGCTGATGTTTTCTGTGTCGGTTTCATTGACATGCTCGATGAGCAGAACAGGAGATAAATCTAAATATGAGAACAGAATAAAATGGAAGGTCAACGATTGTGATTGTGATTTTTAACTTTAAAAGTTCAACTACAAATTATAATCAGAGATTCTTCAATGCATATGAAAGCTGAATGATTAAACCAACCTAAAATAAAAAACGTGGCAGTACTGGTGGTTTTGTGGTGTATGTGAGCAGGGTCATAGATAATATAACAGGGGAGTTATCCTGCAATACCAAAGCTTTAATATCTTATTGGCTGGTTTCATTTTTTATGATTAGACTAAATAAATAAAATTAAAATAAATAAATACATAAAAGATTCATTATTCCCAAACCAGAATTGTATTCCTGGCAGTGTGGAGACGACTCTAAAAAGCATTTCATGTTGGGGAATTGAATAACTGAATCACACGTCATGTAACACAACCATGTCATGGTGAATATAAAACATGTTGCCTCATTGTACATGATGATTCTCACCCATCAACATGTTGGTTCGATGGCTTTGTTGTCTGACGGTCTTGTTTCTCACTTTGCCAGAATGACAAGCAGGACAGGCTGGACCAGGTGGGCCTGGTGGACCTGGTGGACCCCTTGGACCAGGAGGACCTTCATATACATAGGATAAACATACAGTAGCTGCAAGTCACACTGACCAAATACACAATATTTATTCATTGACATGCAGGTTATGGAGGGAAGAGATCAGTAGTAGTAAATCAAAATCAACATTATCTGAAAACTAAGAAACAAAACGATCAACAGAGGAACAATACTATGTTCCCATTATAGGGAACACATCAACGCAACTCAAGAAATTACCAACCAAACACTCAATGATCATCCACAACCAACAGTGGCCATAAACAAAAACTTTTCACATGTAAAAGACCTAAGATTATAATTCTTAACTATATTACAACAATGATGAGAATTAGTTTTTTATCCTTGCTGTTTAAAATTCAAAGAAACAACTCCCCAAACTCTCACTGAGACTTGAGCCAACCAAAGCCTGCCACCTGTCTGCCATATGCATATATTTTCACTTTTATTATCGTCATCATTAACTGCTGGATTATTGTCATAATATTGTTCAAAAAAACATATAAAATAATACATTTAAACCAATTTAAAGTAGTAGTTCAGTTTGTGTGGAAAAAAAAACATAGTGGCCATCTTGATATTTTTGGAATTTCACTGAAGATATATCAGAAACTCTTGTAACACATTTTCATATGTAATCACTGACTTGGTGAAATGCGATGTCGCCTCTCTGTTAATCACATTATTTGTGTCAGGTTTAAAGACGTTGTCATCTCTCACCCTCAATGAAAATGTCATTGTAGCTCTCGCCTTTCAGTCGAGGAGGCCCAGGGTCTCCTTTAGGTCCAGGGTCTCCTTTTTCACCTCGGGGACCTGGACATTTACAGCATGCCATCATTGGTTTAAAGCACTGAGTTGAAAACGTAAAATCTAAACTAGAAGCAGGATGATCATGTGTTAATAATAACAGGTAGTATAACGAAGTGGATTTATGATGCTGTCAAAAGTCACAAAATAACAAGAACATCAAAGAGGCATGACTCAGACGTGAACAGCCCAGCAAACATTTTTAAACTACATCAATCTCTGCGTTTCTGATGTGGCGGCGATAGACAAAGTCTCTTGTTGACAGTAAATGCAATTCATGTTACGTAACCGCAGCTGAACAATGAAGCACTGTTCCAAACTTGTGACTGACTTCTGTTTCTGTGTTTTCGGCTGATCTGGTGCACGCTTCATCTGGGCGGACAGATCTCACCTCGTTTTCCTCGTCTCCCCTCCGGCCCGGGCACACCCTGTGGTCCTGGTGAACCGGCTCTACCGGGCAAACCTAAAAGGAAAAAGTAACGTGACTGTTCCAACAAATTCAGCTTAGTTTAAGGACGTGATGCAGCTGATTAAAATGCATGTTTTTACCTGGTGGTCCAGGTGGTCCTGGGAGAACAATAAAAAACACAGAATATTTTACACAAATACAGAAGAGACAAAAAAAACAACAACAAAGTGCTGGAAAGAGGAATATTTATGAAGTGTACCTGTTAAACAAATTCCTCTGGAGCTGTTACACAGATCTACGAAGGCTTTGACCTGAAATACAGATACACAGAAAGAAAGAGTGAAGGTGAATTCAGTGTTGATTGTAACTACACCTGGAACATCTGGAAGCTCTCTAAAGTTTGGTGTGCTTAAATCACTTGGATACAAACATTTGGTTTTCTTTAGAAGACATTTTGTCTAATACAACTGTGTCAATGATTTTTTAAGCCACAAATTCACTTGTTCCAGCTTCTAAAATGTGAATGTTTGCTGGTCTTCTCAATGTTTTTGACAGTAAATCAAATGTCTTTAGGTTTTGGACTGTCATTCAGACAAAACAAGCAGCTAGACGCCTGTATTTTGTGCTTTGGGAGCTTATGTTTGAGCATTTATGTTCTGATGTTTCATATTTTAAACATTTAATCCAGAAAATCATCACAGATTAATCTATAGAAATGAAAATCATTGTTAGTTGCAGCCTAATTATTATTGTGATTAGTAATCAGTTGGCCGATAATAAAACTTTAACTTTAATAAGACTTTATTTTGGTAAATCTCTGGTTATTGTACTGTCAAAGAAATACAGTAGCACCCTCTGAAGAAATGCCAGTTCCCAGCGGATGTGATTACAGTTGAGGGAGAAGCAGCCAACAGTAACACTGCAAAGTGCTCTAAGTGTTTATCCAGAGATCGCTCAGAAAAAAACAAAAACAAACAGACATTCTTTGCATTGCACAGACATGCTTCTGGTCCCAAAAGGGAAAATAGAGGAAATGTTTCTATTCAATACGACAGCAATGAGTGGTTGATTGCTCCCCTGTTTTCGGCCATAATAACATAATAGAATAATAATAGAATAATTCATAAATCTATCTTTTCTCGTTTGTTTTGTTGAACAGAAGTAAATGGTCACAAACATTCGAGCAATTTGGTGTCTTACAGGAACCATGGAGTATGTCATCAGCATCAGCATGTCCTTCTCGTCTTGGCTTTGTGTTGGTTTCTCGTGGTTTCTCCTGGTGCGGTGGAGCTTCTTCAGCTCTCCAGCTTCTGCAGGGTCCATAGGCAGGATCCCTGCCTGCAGCCTGCAGCTCTGCGACAGCACCTGCATCTGGGCGTCCAACCTGTGCAGCTCCTCTGTCAGCTCTTTCTGTCGAACCAGCAGGAACAACAAACCTGCTGAAATCAGGAGCAGCGACGCACAAATCCCCAACAGAAGCACTTTCCACAAGAGAAAAACTCCGGTCCTCTCCTTCATGTTTGTGTCCTGCTCCCTGGTCTTCCACTGCAGAGTGATCTGGGCTCTGAAATTCACAAGCACATACAGCACATATCTGAACACCTGCCAACAGATGAGTCGTCAAGGGGGAACTCGCTGTAAGCTGTTGGAGAGGAATAAACATGTCAAAATCTGTCTGTAGTACAGGGGGCAGGCATGATGTATTGCACAACAAGAAGCATCTGGGAAACAGTTAACAGCTAATAGGCCTTACTTAATTTAGAAGCTAATGGACATATTTCCAGAATGACATATCCTGCAGACAGTGGTCATTCTGGTGCTCTCCCCTCTCAATATTGTCAACAGTCTGTCCTACACAAAATTACATGGAAGTGGAATAAATAAGTCGTGAACAAGGGGAACATTCTTCACATCCACAAAGAGCTTTCAGAGCTCTTTCAGTAAAAGCCCGTGGGTGTGTGGATGTGCATGTGTGCGTGTTTGTGTGTTGAAATCTCCTTTTTGTTTTTTTATCTATTGCACTCATGTATTTCCAAATATAGCATAACAGACACATGCTTTTGGGTTAACAGGTAACATTTAAGTCTCTCTTTTTTTTTTTTTTTCCAAAAAGCTTTAGTTATACAGTTCAGTCTCCAACACAATGAGGAAAGGGAAGTTTTTCAGCCAACTTGGGATAAAAGCCCCCACCCAAAACTTTAAATGTGAGGCCAGCGTCTTAATCAACAGCATACCAGCCATTCATTCAGATAGTGAGCTTGAAGGACAGCTCATTATAAGCACACAACATCTGCATGGACACTGTTTCCCCCTTCTCAATCTTTCATCCATGTGAATTCTTTTGTAGTAATGTAGCGATTGTCCACTTCAAATTGACATTACAAAGAGGACATTTTCTTCTTTCCTCTCTTTCCTTTGTTGAATTGCTGGGTAAATCCCTTTGACACAGGTCAGTCTGACCCAGCTGATTAATTTCCCCTTGAAAAGCCTCCTCGGTTAATCAGCCGGACAGCAGGGGGGGGTTCTTTCTTTTGAACAAAGCTAAACATGAAAAAAAGCCCATCTAAAAAATAATGATGCAAAGTGCAACTGCTGAAAGAACTCGCATTTTTATGAATTAAAAAAACAAAACACTTATTTGTCGGTTTAAAGCTGCTTTGTGGGCCTGACATGCACTATTATCTGGCTTGTAATGGTACTTGTAACCCTAAAGTGGCAGTGTCTCTAAGCAACCATTAATGTGAAGGCTTAACCGAGGATTTATAACCCCTTGAAAGCAGTGGTTAATTTGGTAGAAGAATGTTGGTTATCTTTAAAAACCAGCAGAGGAAGCACAGGATTTCTCAAACTGCACTCTAACTTGTCAGGAGTAGGAAAGATCGAGACACGTAAGTATTATTCTACGATAATTTGTTAATGAAGAATTTATAAAAGCTTAATAAAAGACACTGGTAAAGATATGAGTTTAATGTTTCAAAGATTCAAAAACATCAAAGTATTTATTATGTTGGAAAAAACATTGATCCACCTCGACCTTTTTACTTCAATTAAAACATTTCACTGATATGTGGATTTTGGTTCCTTTATTGAGAGACAGTATTAACTATCACACTCTAATGTCTCTATTTGTCTGTCTATTCTGTCAAAATATGTTAAATTAAATTAAATCAGGATGCATATTCAGGAATGCGATGTTGCTATTATGAAGGGGGGATAGTAGAAAGATATTTTGTTGTAATTGATAAGTTGATCATCACAAATCAAAAGGATAAACTTCAAGCAAAGTCTACAATTTAAAGCTTTACATGAATAGGTTATTGTCATTTTTACCATCATTTATGAGACCCTGATTTATTTGAATTGCTCATTTTATTTCACAATGATACACTGTGTAATAATAATTCCATAAATAATCAATTTACTTTTGCGTCTCACAGTACATAATCTCAAATGTTTTGAGTATGATAAACCTGTAATGGTATTACAAAATAAGGGAATAATCTGTCGCCCCACTCAGACAGTTCATCGTAGCTTTGGCTAGAGCTTTATGTGGGTGTATTTTGTCCCTGTGCTGAAGGACAAAGGAATTACAAGGGATGAAAATGAAGGCTGCCCACAGATTAAGGTTTGTCTTTTTTGATGATGAGGCAGATCAGTTTGTCTGTTGTTTAAAGGAGACAGAAGCTTTATGAGCACAGGTCTGCTCAGGTGTTGGAGTTATGAATGAGATGCTGCCCCCGGAGACACTCACCACCGGCCAAACGGTGGCTAACACTGTGACTGAAGTCACCGTCCTTCTGCTCTTACTACTGCTGCTGCTGCTGCTGCTCTTCACCACCTGGAGCCGAACAAACCGTTCAAATATACCAGGTAAGAGATTCAGCTCCTGTGTTGTTTATAATAGTGACAGTAAATCTTCATAAATTCAATTCAATTTAGAGCCAAAGTAAATATTTCTGCCAAAGACCAAAATAACTGGACAGTTGACTCAAAAGCTGTTTTGAGGACAGATGTGGGCTACTCCTTTATTATTTCTTCATCAGTTAAGTAGGTAAAAGGTCTGGAAGTGATTCCAGGTGTGGCTTGGAACAGCTCATGATCCAAAGCATACCGCAATAGATTCAGATTCAGCCAAATTCAGCAAAATTGACCGGACAGTGCTTCACTATACAGACGGAAAATGACCATTTTTAAGTAACTCAAGCAGGCATTTCACATGCTGAAGACAAAACTTAATGTAGAAAGACCCACGAAGAAACAACAATGGAAGACAGCTGCAATAAAGGCCTGGCAAAGCATCGCAAAGGAGGAAACCCAGGATTATCAACAAAATATTAAAAATGAAAATTCTATTTAGGATTATGTTCATTTGTCCAATTACTTTTGACTCACTAAAATAAGGGGAATGTCTATAAAATTGCAATTCCTAAATGTTTCATTCAGTTGTCTTTGTTCCACTCGGTGAATTAAAGCTGAGAGTCTTGCATCTTCTTGGTTGTTTCATTGCAAATCCATTGTGATGGCGTGCAGAACCAAAATTATGAAAATTGTGTCACTGTCCAAATATTTCTGGACCTAACTGTATTTTCACACTTAGTCATGATCTGTTTCTTTCTACCAGGTCCTTCCTTCTGGGCAGGACTCGGTCCTGTCCTCACATATGCCAGATTCATCTGGACTGGGATCGGAACGGCATGCAACTACTATAACAACAAATACGGCAGCATAGTCCGGGTTTGGATTAACGGTGAGGAGACCATCATTCTGAGCAGGCAAGTCCTTTGAAAGTTATTACACTCACAGTTTATCCCGTGAATCTATAATAAGTCAAAGCCTGGCTACTCTTGTAGGTCCTCAGCAGTGTATCATGTTCTGAGGAGTGACCACTACACAGCCAGATTTGGGAGTAAAGCAGGGTTGGAGTGTATTGGGATGGAAGGGAGGGGTATTATTTTCAACAGTGACGTCCCACTCTGGAAAAAAGCAAGGACGTATTTTTCCAAAGGTGAGCCGTTTCCTTACACAGAGCGCACAGAGTCAGAGTATTGTGATTTCTTATTTCACCTCTCTTTCTACATCTTTTCACGTATCTAACTAGCCTAACTACTGCGTCATTGTATTTGAATTACTGTACTGTTTCATGGTTGTTTTACAGCTCTGACAGGCCCCGGCCTCCAGAGGACTGTGGGAATCTGTGTGCACTCTACAGCCAAACACCTGGACTGCCTGCAGGAGATGACCGACCCCTCCGGACATGTGGACTCGCTCAATCTGCTGAGAGCCATAGTGGTGGACATTTCCAACAGGCTTTTCCTCAGGGTGCCGCTCAACGGTCAGCTGCAACTTCACTAAATAATAGTAAGACAAATGACATTTCCATCTCCTGACTATTGATTTTTTTGTTCCCCATGATTCAGAAAAGGACTTGCTGATGAAAATCCAAAGCTACTTTGAGACCTGGCAAACAGTTTTAATAAAGCCTGATATATTCTTCAAGATTGGATGGCTGTACAATAAGCACAAGAAAGCAGCGTAAGATCCATAAACATCTCAGTAAGCCAACATTTTGGCTTGTGATTTCATCAACTTAATGTTTGCATTGCTTTTTCTGCCAACAGCCAGGAGCTGCAAGATGTGATGGAGAGCCTTCTTGAAATTAAAAGAAAGATTATAAATGAGTGTGAGAAGTTGGATGATGATCTCGACTTTGCAACAGAGCTCATATTTGCTCAGGTTTGTCTATGCTCCCTGTGTCACAGAGTTTGTGTCATGTATTTTCTGCGTTCCCTGCATACCTCACGTTTTCGCTTCAACAGAACGTCGGCGAGCTTTCAGCAGATAACGTCAGGCAGTGCGTGCTGGAGATGGTGATTGCGGCACCTGACACGCTTTCCACCAGCCTCTTCTTCATGCTGATGCTGCTGAAACAAAACCCAGAAGTAGAGTTGAGGATAGTGGAGGAGATCAACGCTGTCTTGAGTAAGTAGATCTGTAAAACTGTGATCTTAGTTTTATTGATTGACAGCTAGAAATCATTCCAAGAATTCTTGAATTTTTATTTCCAGGTGAGAAAGGCGCTGAAAACATCAGTTATGAACGACTGAAAGTGCTGGAGAGTTTCATCAATGAGTCTATGAGGTTTCATCCTGTGGTTGATTTCACAATGCGAAAAGCTCTGGAGGATGACATCATCGAAGGCACTAAGATTACAAAAGGGACCAACATCATCCTCAACATTGGTCTCATGCATAAATCAGATTTTTTCCCAAAACCCAAAGAGTTCAGCCTGACCAACTTTCACAAAACAGTAAGTTGTGCAACAATATGTGACCCTAAAAGCAAACCGCACCTCCAAGCAGTTTAGTTTTTACCTCCTCTGTCCGGTAGGTTCCCAGTCGTTTCTTCCAGCCCTTCGGCTGTGGGCCTCGTTCCTGCGTGGGAAAGCACATCGCCATGGTGATGATGAAAGCCATCCTTGTCACTCTGTTGTCTCGTTATACTGTGTGCCCTCGCCAAGGCTGCACCCTCAACAGCATCCGGCAGACCAACGACCTGTCGCAGCAGCCCGTGGAGGACGAGCACAGCCTGGCCATGCGCTTTATCCCTCGGACAACACAGTCCCCGCACAGTCTGGACTGAGACACTCAGTGCAATCCTAAGTATTGATGAATATGGTGAAGAATGTAGCTGATGAATAGGATCTAATATTCCTTCACTAAAATTATACAAATGCGACCCATGACCTCTGGTATTCTGCTTCAAAGAGCAAACAAACATCAGATTTGTGAGGTCGCAGCGGATGTTTTGTCTATTTTGACATCACTGACCTCTGAAAGTTTTAGAGCAGTGGCAGGATGATTTACTAACCCATAGAAAGCAGTATGGAAACCCAGGGTGGATACAGACTACAACTTGAGAGGTCTCGAAATTATTATTGCAGCAGAAAATTGTTTTTTTAGGAATATTAATATGGTGCCAACTTGTTTAAGACCTGCACTGAGACAAAGAGCTCCAGTTACATGTTTAATACTGATGATATTTTACATACAGTACTGTTTCTTTAGGGATTGTTGTGTTAAACATTATCAGTGTCATCAGTCACATGGTAAAGGAAGTAGCGTTAGACATAAACGTCATGTTAAAATACCAGCACACACGGGAAATGTGAAATATCAGTATGCTGTAAATCCAATTATCTTTCTATCACATATATATTAAATCTCTAGAAAAAAAAGGTTATGTTAAGGTAAAAATTGTTTAAAGTTTTAGTGAAAGAGCATTAAATCAAATGTTACAATTTTGTGGTGTTTGCTCAAAGTAAATTCTCATTCAATAAATAAACATGATGTTTTTTTAAATATCAGGAGAGAACATAACATCAGAAAATGTTTCTTTACTATAATCATTTTCTTTGCTTCAAGTCCAACACATTTATTTCACAATTTCGCCATCACAGGTCTAAACCAGCAACTACTTCATGAATAATCGATGAGTCAAAATCAAGAGAGTGACGTGTTGAATTTATTCATAAGTTAGCAGAATGTAGTGACAGGCACTCTAAGAAACAACAATTTCCTCTGTACCACAGGCACAAATCAAACACGCCACCTTGGCATTAGAACATAAGGCGTTAAGGTCAAAGTTTAGACACGTTTGTTAGCGTCACGCTGTCAAATTAGGACACATGTAGAAAACAAAAAAAAGAGAAAAGAACAAAAAGTAAACTTTCCCTTCAGAAATAAAACCGGCTGTGACAAATCAGATCCGGCACAGCAAGTTCAAACAGTACATGAAGCACAATGATTTTTTTTTCTTTCAGAGAAATTAATATAAAATGTTTTCTGTAAGAATATAAATCCAATAAATATGTTTTTAATACTGCATTGATACAAAAATATAATAATCAAAGACCACTGAAATCCACCTCGCACCAAACCAGAAACATGAGTGCATAGATAATCATATCACACAGAAGGCAGCGTCTGCAAAACATGAGAGAGAAGTGAAGCACTCCTCATCGTGACGATGGACAACACAGACGTCGCAGAGCGAGATGTTCAATGCTACGTTTAAGACAAAATATTCTCAACACAGACGTAAGAAATATGCGTAACTGCAGCGATCGGAGGTTTATGTCAGTATAATGTAATCCTTCACACGAGCAGCTTTTGGTAAATATTAAATTTAGTATTTGAAGTACATACTAGAAACAATCTTCTCTGTGCGTCTCACAAAACAGAATAAATAAACCAGTCTAAAGCAAGAATTTGTGTTATTCTCTCAATTTCAGTCAGTATTGCTTCAATCGGTATTGATGAACTTGAAAATAACAACAAAATGTAGTTAATAAGATCAATTCACGCTGAGAAAATGCAGCTGAAAAATCATGTCACACGATTAAAAGCAGGACACAATCTCTCTTGTTATTTAGCATGCAGACCTGGGATGCAAAAAAACAAACAAAAAAAAAACAGTATAAATGTACGACTTTACCTCTACACCAAGAATATCTTACTCAGTTTTCATTTCACTTACAAAGAAATGTTGAATCCGTTTAAGTTTTCAAGTCATCGTGGAGCCCTGTCATCATTTTAAGACATAAGTGTTATTCTGAAACGTCACTCAGAGGGTTAAAAACACAATCCTTTGGCCCTGAGGTTATTAACCAGCCATGACTTTAAAACAACTGTGATGCTGTTAATTATTCCACAAATTCATCTGTTAAAAGTAGACAAAAAAACAAAATATCCTACTTGATAGAGGAAGAGATGGTAAACACTGTAATATAAAGATGTGAGTGCACAACATCAGATGCTCTGCACTGTCTCCTGTTTTGTTCTGCAGTACTGCTCTGTGTACCTTCCTTGTCAGTGGCTGAGGGTTCAGGCGGTCATGCTGCTCAGTGGTGTCAGTGGAGGTGTTGCAGTCGCGGGAGGGGAGGGGGGGTCAGTGCTCCTGTAAAGCTCTCTGGCAGTAGTACATCAGGCAGTCGGGCAGGTCGGGGACTGGAGAGCGCAGCCACACAGCCAGCGTTCCTGCGTGCACACGACAGTGCATCAAACACGGCTGATCCTGGAGGAGCCTGCAGGCTACAATGCCTTCCAAACCTGCAGGGAAAATGAATAAAGTTTATTCTTCAAATACATTACACCTTACACGTAGTGTGTTCTTAAATATACATACATTAGGCTTGTAGCAACAAAACTAATGACTTGAACTTGATGGAAACTGCAGATGACAAAAATTACTGTCGGATCTGATCTGGAAAGATTTTAAAGGCTAAGCAGGGACTGGAGAGGCAAAACCTGCTTAATGTTATACTATATAAACATTATATTTGTTACATTTCGACTCCAATGTAAATAAATAAAAAAGCAAGTCTGTAATATCCTCTGCTAAATAAACTCAAAAGTACACAATTCTCAATAGCAAGGCGCACTTGTTTGTAGTTTACAACTAATGCCTTTGTTACAGTTTAAAAAATGTTTTTAAACAGGCAACAAGCTGTCGGTAAGAACAACTTTAGGGTCATCATGTGGTATATGTCCTTCAACATAACCTGCTTTTTAGCTTTAATGGTTTATTCCTGATGTAAAGCATTAATCATGGATTTATTAACATTAATAAGGACATTAGTTACAACTTAGAAAGACTACAGAAATAAGCCTCACTGGAAAAGTGGCACCAAATTAACTAATGATAATGTTTATAAACTAATTTTAACTTTGTAATACTTTGGTCCACTTAATAGCCTTTTTTTTTTAATGAAACCTTCTATTGCATCTCATGGACTTTATCAGCCAGGTTAAAGCTCTGGAAAATGACAGTAAGTGAACTTTATGTCAAGAATGAACTTGCTGTGTCAGGAAATCTGAGGGTACATGTAGCAGCATGAATGTACATGTGTTTCTATATCCAGCGTATGGTTCGTATATATCCATTTTTCTAGTGAGACAGGAACGTGTGTGGGCGAGTTTCCTGCCTAAAAATAAATGTATGCTCACCTATGATTTCCACGATGTGCAACTGAAGTTTCTTCTTCAGCACATTCAGCGTTGCCGTGAGAGATTCCTGGCCTTCATTTATCAGCGTCAGGTTCTGCTTTGTATCGTGAGAAAAGGCCAGCCACATTGTCCCGTACTCCTCCGTGGACACAGTCAAAGGTCTGATGGAAACATGTGAGATTAAAGTCAGCAACTGATCGTCTTTGTGCAGCCATATTGTGGAGTGGAAAAAAAGAAGAAAACATTTCACCTGATGAAGCTGGTTAGAGGCAGTTTGTACGAGAACTGTGCTGACTGAGGTGTCCCAACAGGCAACTGGTAAGATACCATCCCACCCACTTCAACATGCACTGCAGGCCTCTTCACAGACAGTGAATACTGACACACGGCTACATGCTGGCTTCCCACCTCCTGCACTGGACTACCACACACACCCGATACCTGAAATAAATTACAAGAAAATTCAACATTAAAGCAAAAGGAGAGTGTAAGACTTCACTAATTAGCTCCCGCTCAATGATTACTGTACCTCAAGATCGTCTGAGTCGAGCTCTAGTAGTATCTGTTGAATGTCAGAGTCAGAGGAGTTGTAAATGAAAACAACGAGCACTAATGAATCATTTTGCTGCACATGACAGGCTGAGAGATCCAGGCTTTGGTTGAAGCACAGAGGTGTGATTTCTGAGTGGGAAAACCCTGAGAGCTCTGCAGGGAGATGAGAACTGAGACACAAGTCTTTAGGTTTGTCTGGGCCCTCGTGTGGAGCAGGATCAGCAGCTACAGCAACACCGATGTCCCTAATGAGAGAAGGGTTGCTTCCCTTTGTGTCGGTTAACTCAACGTCACAGGTGCCGTTTGCAGTCGTGAGGCTCTGAGAGAGTTGAGATGTCTGTGTGGGTGAAGATACAGCTAGCTCTGAGGCGATGTTTGCGTCCAGGAGGGTGTCGCACAGCAAGTTATCCACTGTGCTCGGAGCAGAGACGAGGGAGTTGGACGTTTGCTCGCTGGCACCCGAAGACGAGTTTGGACCTTTGGCTTTTCTTCTGAATCGTTGGGGTGCCGGCTCAGATTTTCCCATCTGTTAAAATGAAATGTTTATCACATCTTGCATATTTACTTTATGCTGTGCAAAAATAGATACAAAAGGACTGAAACAGCTCTCACCAGGCACACAGAGCTTTGGGAGCTCAGGCCGACAAACAGCGAAGAGGCCAGCTGCTGTTTCTCTTGTGTGGGCTCAGGCGTTGGTACTGGAGTAGGAGTCTGGCTGTGTGAGCTGTCAGCCTCTGCCTGCTGGCTGGGTGACCGGAAGGGGCTGGGAACCTCAACCTGGGCAGCCTCCTCTACAGGTTCCCTCTGTGCCAGGTAGCCCTCCTTGCCCCAAACCCTCTTCACACCATCCAGATTTAGAGTCGTAGAGCTGAAGCAAACATTTACAAAGTATGAGTTCAAAATCCAGCAATGTGTTTGGGCGTAAAACTTTAACTCAGGCAGCATTAAGTGTGCACGTACCCTCCTTTGTGTGAGAGGTCGGTGCTATCGCCTGACAGACCAGAGCTAATGGACAACAGTGTAGGAGACTGTCTGTCTGCGATGCTGCAGGAGGATATGCTGATGGGCAGGGACAGGCCGTATGGCTCCAGGCTCAACGCTGAGGCAGACGTTGCAGTCAAAAACAAACCAAAAACAAAGCAGCGCTACTAAATCTGCCAACATCTAATATGTTTTTTACCTTTTGCCTGAGCTAGTTCCTCCTGCCGTTGATGGGGAGGTTTGTATGGAGCGGCTCCGGCAGCCAACGCCTCCGACACGAATCCGTCAAGAAATGACAGAGAGGAATCCACCTGGGAACCGACAGCAACTGCAAGTTTAAACTTCTCCTTTATTGTCGATGAGAATGTGATACTGGATGTGAGACTTCTGCTGTAAAGTTCTGCGGTTATCCCAACCCATTTAACTTTTCCAGACATGCTCCAACAGCTGCCACTATAACAAATAAAATAATGCGCCGCCTTATTCTGTAATTGGTGTTGTCAATAAACTGTCATGGAGGGCAAGCGTGTGCAGGCCTTGCTTCCATCCCTTAGATCATGAACACTTAATCTGCCAGAAATAACCACAAAGTGACCTCATGTTGTTTTTAATGTACCAAAATTACAATGACACAATGCTGTATCGTATCATAGCTTGTCTGTGCGTATGTTACCTCAAGGGGTTCCAGGCCGGCGTCTCGAGGTACAACCCTGGCTCGCAGTTCAGAGTCTTGGCTGAGGTGCTGCAGCTCCTGAGCCCTTTGTCTTAGTACTGTGTCCAGGGAGCTGCTGTACGCTTCAGAAACTTCCTGACCTACAGAAACGCCTGCTGCGCCCTCACAGAGCTTGGTCATTGTCATCAGGACCCAGGTCTTGGTTTCACTGCTGGTGTTCTTTGTGTCCAACAGTTTGGACAGCAGCCTCAGGACTGTGGCTGGTTCAAGTTCAGCCCTCAAATGGGAGTATTCACCGAGGACCTGTGCACGGCAGAGAATGGACAAAACCTCAGTGTATTCAGCATACTATGCAGTGACTTGTATATACAGTAGTATGTCTGTATGTAAGGACAGGAAAGAAGAGTACTGTCATCAAATGTTTGTTCTGGATTTGTATTTTCATGTCTTATGCTTCACTCTTATTTTTCATGCCAGCAAATCAAACCTTGTGTTCCTTTTCCTTCTTCTGCTTCTTGTTCTCATTACTATTACATAAGAATGATACAAACTGCTCACGGTGCAAACAGCACTCACCCAGCTGATGACTTGGAGGAAGCGCTGTGGCAGTTTGCCAGGCTCTCCTTGCAACAGAGACACATATGAATCCACAGCAAACAGCCTCAGCTTCCTGTCTTCCTCCACGCTGTCAAACCCTGGGCCATTAAAGAGAACGGACCGTTACATAATGAACTGAAAGATCAGAGCGCAGGAAAACGACAGAATAGGTTTGTGGTGTGTAGGTGTGTGTGGTTATCTCACCCTCAGACAGCAGTTTAAGGAAACTGTTTGGGATGTCAGGCTGCATCATGTCTCCGCCCACTGAAAACACGGTGTTCATGGTCTCAATGAACCATTCGTTGTCTGGTGCATATGTATAAATGGTGTATAGGAAAATGAATCAACACAATAAATAGGAGCAAACACAGTATAAGGTGTAAGATTTAGGCGGCTCGGTTTACAGAATATGGTTTACAGAATATGCTAGAAATAAAATATAATATTTGTAACTATGTTTTCTTAGAACTTCGATTTAAATGTTTAGCTTCAGGACAGAGAAACCGAGAGGCTGAGCTGCTCACCAGGTTTCAACACAATTAGTGTCGAAAACAGAGTTATCATTTAAGACTTGAACCACGAGTATAAGTCCGCAGACAGTGTCTCAAATCATGCTTTCTAACACATATTACAGACTCTGTCTTAACTACATCTGTGTCAGAAGCAGGACAACAATGATCCTTTATTTGTCAGAAGCAATAGGCTTGTTTGTCAAGGTTGTGATCATCCACTTTTATAGAAAATTGGAAAAACTTAGCTTGTTTTTAAAGGCCTGAATAATTGCCTCTTTGGTCTGTTTATGCTCAGTGAAAAGAAGTACAGTAAGTTTCAAGAAATGTAATACTTTGCCACCACGGTAAAGGTTGAAAAATACATGTGGTGATGTAGTGGGTGGGATTTTAAGCATGAGTCTGATTCTTCTGAGATCGGTGAAATAATTCATGCAGTTTGTGACTTATTTCAATATTTGTATCAGCTCAGTTATCTGACTACGGCTCATTTTTATAATGGTTTTCCATTTTTCCAAGTTCGCCACCAACACGGCTCCTGCTCATAGTATGATCAACACAGATGGAAGGATATTTTTCTGCCAGTTCTGCCACCTTCCCCACCAGGTCAATGGTGGTGTAATCATCTGTGCTGACGCGCAGAAAATCCAGCATCTTCTCAACGATGACTGTGACATTCTGTGCGTTAGTAATCCGAAAGAGCAACTCCAGCGTCTACAAGAAAACAGGAAAAAAACCCATACTGCTGTAAACCCACAGTTATATAACACCAAAATACTACAAAGCCTGCAATAGTATCTGCCTCACCTCACGCTTGATGATGAGGTCGGGGTGATCGAGACACTCTATGATGGTCATCTGATGCTGCAGGGCCAGTTTAGGATCCTGCTGGACCACGTAGGTGAGGGCCTTCAAGCCTGCAGTGATATCAAATAAATTGATTTAATACAGTGTTTATCTGAAAGTATTTAATTTAAAAGGTTTTCTTAAACTTACCGAGATATTTGAGATTAATCTTTGGTGACAGAACAAAGTTGCCAATGCACTTTGCAGCTTTTTCCAAAAGATCAGACTTGGGATGAATTGTGTAAATACATTTTACACACTCGTATAATATTGCTGAAAATAAAAGAGAGAGATTCAGAATGTAAAATTATGTCAAACAAGGACAATCACAAAACATGCTACTTTAAATTTGACATACCATAGGTGATGTTATGATTCATCTCCGCTCTTCGTAAAGACTCGTCGAGGACATCGTACATGATTTCACTTGTGCTGTCAAACCAAAGAACACACTCACAACTTGCAGGGATTCGAGCACAGAGCACAAACACGTGACAGCGTAAACATCTGGTTCATCAGAGGACGACATAAGCAATAATTACCTCTGGTCATTTTTCCCAAGTACAGACAGTATTCTGAGAAGCTGAATTTGCAGCCATGGAGCAGGGACACTATGATAGTTAAAGTCCATGGGCAGTTTTCCTCCCACCACTTGCTTCAGTATGGTGACAAAACTGGCCGTCAGGTCCTTATAACCTTCTGGATTTTCCTGTAACAAAAGAAAATATGTGACACGACTGAAATACACCAAAGTAAACCAAACTAAAATGTGTGGATGATGAAAAAAAATCAAATTACCTGGATCATCTGTAAGTAGATGTGGAGTGAAGCTGTCATGACACCAGGATCCTTGTCGCAGAGAGCTTTACGAAACTTGTTGTGGATGTGTTGAACTTGATTTGGTGCTATCAGGTAGAATTTATACAGTGCTAGCACTGCTTTTCGCCGAATGATTTCTCTGCAAAATATGTAACAAGAACCCCTTAAAAACCACAATATTCAAGCTGATTGTCCATCACAAGAATAAACACACTTCATGGGCTTACAGGAGACTAATTGACTGCAAAGGCAAAGAGCATTTCTTACTTTGGGTGGTTAAGTTTCTCCTCGACTAAAGGAAGGATCGCAGGAATCATATCTTTGGGGAACATCTGGCTGACAACTGTTAGAGCCATGCACACTTCAATAAGGTTTGTGCTCTGAAGATCCTGAAAAGACACAAAAAATACATCAGCATCCCTTCATCAGACACCAGATGACAAACGCTGTAAATACACAACACCCACCTTTAATACGGTGTTCACAAGGAGAAGAAGCAGCTCGTGACTTTCATTCAGAAATAACGACACAGCCAGATATCCTGAAAATCAAACACATAGGTCGTGTTGTCATGACAAATCAAATCACTAATTTAAAAGATGCTGAGGAATGAGTCAACTTTTCAATGAGTTACAACATACCGACTCTTTTCTCCAGAGCAGTGCCTTGTTGAGCCAGTTTGATGGCATGAATGTAGCTGAACGAAGCCTCATAGCCGAGCATTTCACAGTAGAGCGCTCTCACCATGAGCTCCTTCATCTGCCTCTGGAGGAAGAAATCAACACATCAATGATTACAGGCATCACTGAGCGAGATTTAAATAATCTGAGACCAAAAAATAAGGAGAATCGTACCATGGAGGTGTTTGGGGAGGACACCTGTTCTTTGATAGATGCCAGTTCACGTTGAATAAGTTTTTCCTCCTCCTGAACAAAAGAAACACATTTAAGAAAAATTAAATTAAATACAAAGACTGCTAAAGTTGGCACCACCATGCACTGTTCATGTCAGATTAAAAAAAAAAAAAACATACTACAGTCCATGAAGTCCATATCAGGATCACACAGACAACTACTTCAGGGAATAGTTCATGTAGTATGTAACCTTTCACAGAGAAAGCTCCCAAAGTGCTTTACAAGAGTAGAATGTTTAAAATGAAAGCATAGAACGATATAAAGATGCAAAGAATAAAACACAAGCATCAACATAGCATGAAAACACTAGACAGCAGGCAAGAGAGTCCGTTTGAATAAATGGGTTTTGAGCTGAAGGCCTCAACAGGGAATGTAAGTAGACAGGAAGAGTGCTGCACACTGTCGGAGCCTTTGCCTTTAACGTTTAACTTCCCTGCAGCACAGTTGTGAATGCAACATCTCTAATGTCTGAGGTTATCACAAGGACATGAACGCACCATTTTAAAAAGATCATTTTGCATGTGTCTTAACACATAACTGACAAAGACCAGACAGAAGGGCACATCCATCCATTATCTGTAACCACTTATCCTCATCAGGGTCGCAGTGGGGCTGGAGCCTATCCCCGCTGTACCCGGAGAGAACCCACGCAGACACAGGAAGAACATACAGACTCCACACAGAAAGGAGAACCGGGAACCTTCTTGCTGTGAGGCGACAGTGCTAACCACTGCGCCTACAGAGGGCACGTGCAACTTCCCATTTTGAAATCCCGGTTGCATCGGTTACTTTATTTTAGATCCAATTTGAAGATTATCCTTTTAGTTTTTTTTAAATAACTGAACGTCCTGGCACTGACCTATCTTTTAGACATAATCATTTAGACATAAACTTCTGTACCGAGCAGGTAGTTACTGCGGCCCCCCCGTCTCTGGGGACGTTTAAAACAATAAAAACTTAAGACATATCTCTTTTAGCCTGGCTTTTTCAAGTCTTGATCATCTTAACTTCCTCCTCTTATCTCCTGTGTTTATTCACCTCACAGGTTTTCATTCATTTTGAACATTTCATTGGTTTTATGGTGCAATAGTTCTCTTATGGGCTTTTATTTATTATAGCATTTAATAACTGTATGGCCTCTTTTTATTTACTTTATTTATGCTTTATCATTGTAGTCTGTTTCTGTTTATTGATGCACTTTGAGCTGCATGTTTGCATGAATGTTGCTACATAAATAAATACATAAATAAATAAACTTTGAGTTTAACAACATACGAGTTGGGGTGTCTACTTTTAGGACTTAAAGTTAGCACAGCACTGCACGGTGTGCTTGGCATAAAGCGGGTTAAACATTAACACACCCTCTCTCGAGTTAGCATCTTAGCACGTATCTTACTTCTACCTGAGCTCAGGTGTTTCAGCTCGGACTCACATGTTTGGACGTCAGCTCGGTGATGCCTCTGATGAGGTTTCCTAGTTTGGAGGTGGAGGACAGTTTAGCAGATCCGGGCTGAGAGTCTAAAGACAGGAGGCTCGGCAGAGCTGTCAGTGTCTTCTCCACAACGTCGCTCATTTTGGCGGCGTAAAGCGAGGCCTGACAGCGGGCTTTCTTCTTCCACGGCACGCGTGTTAGATCATCTGTCCATCCCACTGACGGTCTGTCACGCAGAGTCAGTGGAAATCACCTGTTAGACACCTGGAGAGATCACAAGAGGTGAAACGCCAGCCTGACAGTCGGCCATTGTTTTGATTCAGCAAGCAGACTGACTCGAGGCTCGCTGGTGACGTCACTTCCGCTTGTGTTTGGGAAAACTTTATTAGTAACCTTGAACAAAACACTAGCTGGCCAGGTGTGAAAGGCTCTGCGTGCTGACAGGGAGGTAACTATATAACAACAACACTAATACTAACACCCCTCACTTCCTGTGGAGGCCATAAACAGCTGTCACACTCTTTAACCTGTGTGACAGGTGTGTCACTTTTTTCAGTATATTTCTTATTTATCAATATTCTCTATGCATGCTGCTGCAAAGCTGCTGCAAGTGAATTTTCCAGTGTGGGTCTATCTTATCTTATTTTTAAATACTAAATACTAGAAAAGACACTTTTCTCTCATTTAAATTTTTATTGAAATCTTAATAGCAGAGTGTATGAGTGCAGGGTTGATCGTACATTTCAGAATCTTGGCATAAACATATTATGACGTGTCACAGTTGAAAAATAGAATTAGAGGGGTGTCGATTAGCTCAGTTGGTAGAGCATCTGCCCCAGTACGAAGGCTGAGCAGCAGCCGAGGGTTCGAATCTGACCTGCAGCCCCTTGCTGCATGTTGTTCCCCATCTCTCTCTCTCTCTCTCTCTCTCTCTCTCTCTCTCCCCACATTCCTGTCACTCTTCAGCTGTCTCTGTCACCGATAAAGCTTGAAAAAGGCCAAAAAATATCTTAAAAAGAAAAATAAAATAGGAGATAAATAAATAAATATGGGTGAAAATCTAGTCCACAGAAGAAACAAAGGAGCTGTGCTGTATTTAGTCTCTGATTTCTTAGGCTGAGTTTTCATTAGTCCTTGTGTAAGTCCAAAAAAGATCCCAAGAGGTCATCCTATCCCATGACTCATAAGATGCGGTCTCACCATTGCATTAGTCCAGTCTTTCAGATTAGGACATACAGCAGTTTTTTCCAGTGTCTTCAAATAACTCTAGAAGTTGCGACCAAGCCCACCATAATGACAGATTCGGTATTTGTGATCTGTCCCCTAGTAAACATACAGCAGGAGTCAGGGGAATCACTGAGAACGACCAGTTACTCAAGAAGTCCACAACTTTAACCCAGAATGAAGTCACTAATGCACATTCCCATACACAGTGCAAAAAAGAAAAAACTGGTTCTGTGGCGTGAGGTTTCGGATTAAAACAGCAGCCTCCTACTGGAGGAGTGGAGGGTAAATGACAACATGAGAAAGTGATGATATTCAAAACTCAGTTTATTATGTTTGTAATACTTTGATAAACAGTCCCTTGTATAACTGTACACTAAACTACAATAAAATAATTACAGTAAATGTGAAATTACAGCCATTTGACAACCGCATGGAAATGAGTACATTCTAAGAAGTTAAACATGTTTTCATATAGTAGTATGTAGATATCTAGTTGGGGGAGGGGGGGCCACAGGTTCAGGGTGTCTGCAGCGACTGAACGTGGACATAGAGCAGAGGACAGAGATGTTTTAAAATAAAAGGGATGGAAAACTACACTGTGTCTTTTACATTTACCTCTGAATGTGCTTTCCTTACATTGGTATAATATTGGCAGGTGAGTTGCTGTTAGGAATGGAGGGGTGCACAGAGTTTCCTGCATTTTTTATCTTTAATAAACCACAAATTTGTACTTTTGTTCATTATATTTTATGTAAATTCTCCGTTATATTATATCCAATATTATTTTTAGCATTTATATCGTCCTCACTATCCTTCATATTCTTATATTATCAAACATTTCTCATTTACATCTTTCCTTCACTCTTCTCTCAGTCTGCGGCATAACTAAACTTTACTATTTCCATACATCCCATTTTCTTCCGCAGACTGAATTCCTCAATTATTTTTTGTGCTAAAAAAACAAATAAATAAACAAATAATGTCCTTTATGTGGGCACATACAATACACCATTTTATTGTGTCACTTCTAACCTAGACTGATGCTAGTCACTACCAATGGTATTTTCTACAATATACATTTTACATCTTAAGTTGTAACCATAAGTACTTCTGTGCAATTTTCTTTCAATCATATTGTAATACAAGCGTGCCATTTGGTTTACTTATTCTCTGAAATATGTAAATCTACCCTGACCATAAGACTGGAGTATATACAATGCTATTGATATGCCCTATGTACAACCAAAAACTGAGTCTCTATCTCTGTGATTGTACTCTAGCAAACAGAAACATCGGTGTGTCTTCTGTAAGTCTGTCTACTATTTCTCTGTCTTCATCCTTAAGCCCAGATCTGGAAAAGAAAAAAACAGAAACAGCTGACATTACAAGACGTCATCAAAAAGGTCACTGCAGAGTGCAAAGTCATCAGATCAGACATAAAATAATATCTCGTACCCGAAGAGTGTGGTCCCAGGAACCAGTGCTGAAGGCTGTCCCATCTGGGGAAACACGCAGCGTGCTGACACGGTTCTCGTGTCCAAACAAGATGGAGACCCGTGTTCCTTTGAGAACATCCCAAACGTTTATGGTGTAGTCGTTGTAGCCGCCAAACAGTAGTCGTCCTAAAAAGAATTTAAAAAATTAAAAAATGCTTGGATGCTTTTAACAGGATAACTCTAAAATATAACAATGATGTGACAAAGTGTATATTTCTTACCGCTCAGAGAGAAATCAACACTGGAGACCCCGAATATGATGCTCTCTTTGGAATAAATAGCCACTTCTCTGTCTGCCCTCAAGTCATACAGGCGGCACTGTAACAAAGGTCAGTGTTTGAATTTTAAAGAGACTTTTCATCATGTTTTCATCTTGCGTGTTTGTGTGGTAAGTATCTGATTACTTACTGTAGCATCATCTGAGCCAGATGCAAATGCATCTCCACTGGGATAATATCTATTGAAACAAGAAGCAGACGGCCACAGTTAGGAATGAATTGCCCTCTACCTAAAGCGTCTGTGTGAAACATTTGAATCTGTTTGCCTTTAGCGACTCCCAGTGGTAACAAGAAAACATACACTGTGGCTGACAATTAATGGACTATAAGCAAAAACACATAGGTTGTACCAATTTCCCCTGGATTGTCTTATTTCAAATCATAGACTACTACTCTTTACGTCTGAATGGTGTTTCATGATTTTAGGCTGTAGAAAGTCCTCTTTACAAATAGATATTTTGTATGAAGGGTTTGCAAAAAAAACAAAAACAAAAAAAAAAACAAGACAACAAAATGTTGTTCCAACTGAACCCCTCTGAGCGACAGTTAAATATGAATATAATCAGTTATTGATAAAATAAACCTGAAGCTTTGTATCTTGTTTCATGTTTCGTGTGAGTAGTTTGCAATAATGGCAGGAATTAACAGGCATGTTGCTTTAGCAAAGCTATTCTTAAAACCTCAAAGTAGAAGGTTAGCACTATTTGAGTTAGATCACTGAATAACAGCTGAACTATGGACTGACAAACTACAGAGGGCTTAAAGAAAAATGTGTTTCCACAATATTCAGACTTGATCTCAGGTCACAAACTCTTTTTGAAATCAAAGGGTAAGAACACTGTGTGACTAAACTGAAGATTTAATCGAAGCTAAATAATAACTTTGGTGTCAGACACAGATTTACTATAATTACAACTATTGAAGTAAAGAAGAGAAACATCAATATAACAGGTGATTACAAACCTTTGAATAGTGGTGTACACATTTTGCATTCACACACACAGTACAGGATTTAAGACATCAGCTTTTTCTCACTAAATGATTTATACAAACATTATCTCTGCACTCAGTTGGACACGTCGAGATAATCACTTACCGCACACTATTTATGTCTGATTCGTGAGTTTCAAAGGACTGAATACACTGTCCTGAGCGCATGTCCCACACATTGGCCTTCTTATCACAGCCCTGCAGTAACAGAGAATCATGCAGAATATTTCAGTTCAAGTTTAAATAGTCATAAGCTGTAAGGGAAAGCTGTGGAGGAGGAAGCTTTCTCACCCCTGACACAAACGTGTTTCCAGTCTCGGAGGGTGCCAGGTCCAGACAGAGCACGTCTGCTGCATGTCCGTGGAAACTCTGCAACAGCTGCCCACTCTCGACGTCCCATAGCGCACACGTACCATCCCCGCTGGACGTCAGGATCTTTAACACAGGCAGATAATCAGGAGGAAGAGTAACGGCTGTTCTTAAGTTCAGTAAAAATGGGCTACCACACAGCTATAAGTGGATTGTCTTGGCTGAGTGAAATGCCACGTGACCAGGATATTAAACCAGGAGCGACCGGCTGCTGTGAATTATTAACAGAGCTCTTTTATGCAGGGAAGTGATTTCTGATTAATAATGAGAGAGAAATACTGATGAATAGAAAATCTGCTCTTTTTTTCCATGAACGTGTGTCAGTAAAATAGCAGGAAAATGTAACACTTGAAATAAAATGTGTTGTTTTGTGCGTGGTGGGTATTCTCACCTGCATGTCTGAGTTGGTGAAGCTACAAGCAGACAGGTAGTTTGTGTGCATGGCCACTGACTTCTTCTTGGCAGCTAAGTTCTCGTTCTTGTCCAGAGATAGAGGATACACTGAGCATTTGTTGTCCAGACCCCTGTTACAGAAAAGAACCCCAATTCGTTAAAAAAAAAAAGGAGAAGAAGAACACACAATACACCACATTTGGATCATCAAAATATTAAGACACTCACCCACAAGCTACAGCACAGCCGGAGGGGGCGTAGGCGCAGGCCATCACCCAGGTGCACGGCATTGTCACAGCATGCTCCTAATAGACATCAAAAGACAAAGCTGCATGAGCCGCACCGGGACGGAGAGATGAATCAGATTCATTAAGCATAATTAGAGCAGAACAGTAAGCTTGGAGCTGTTCGACATCAGCAATGATGCAGTTTCAAAAGATGTTTTTAGACAACTCTCAGTGCACTTTACGGTTTTCCTCCTCCGTGCCTCCTCTGATCTATTATAACTACTGATTCGATTTTCTACATGATATTGGGGAAAGTGAAATGCTCAATTAGAGGCTAAACAGATGGTTTTTCTATAAGATGGCAACTCTTGCGTTAATTTACAGAGACACGAGCTGCAGTTGATGTGAGCTAATGATATTCACGCACCATATTTTAAAAGATACACTGTGGCACATAAAGCTGGAATAAAATATTTGTATCTCTTCTCATGAAATGAATGTGACAATGTCATTCATTCTTGGTAGATGAAGTGTATCTTCTCAAAACTTTATTGATCAATCTCTTCCAAACAGTGAAAAATAAACCACATTAACCTGATGTGTATAAATAAGAATAAAAAGAGGAATGTGTCTGAAAACAGTGTCTCGTATGCTGTCCTGATTGGAAACCCTTAAGGCAGATTTGTGATTTGTGATATTGGGCTATATAAATAAAAATGACTTGATGTATTTATGCCTTTATGTAGAAGGTCTGCTGTCTTTTAAATTAGACTAACACTGATATTACATTTTCACATATTTGTTGTTATTGTACCTTTGTTAGAATATGATTTAGACCAGTGGGTTCCCCCCAAAAAATATGAAATCTGATGAATGATTCTTATCGTGTTGTTATCCTTTCAAATCTAATAAAATCCCTCAAATAAAACAACCGGAGACGAACAAACACTTGAACCAAAAACCTCTGTGAGTGTTGGTTTGTGTGTAATGGAGCATCACTGAGGAGGAATGCAGTAACGTGAAAGCGTTTTACTAAAACGGTCTGTATATTAAGAAGAAAAAACAGTTACCTTGTTGGTAGTGAAAGCATCCCACACAATCACTTTCCCATCCTGCATCGAGAGATTAGACATTAGCACGATAGAAAAAAAAAAACACATTTATCTGATGACAAACTGTCTCTCTGAGATGGAGGATGAGAGTGTGTGGACCTGTGAGGAGCTGACGATCCTCCTCTTGTCCTTACACCAGTCCATGCACAGAACTTTGTTGCCATGTCCCTTCAGAGTCCTCCGGGTCTTCATGACAAACTGACCCAGCCCCTCCACCTTCTCTGCCACCTGATGTACTGCGCACACACACACACACAGATATAATGCAGAATACATTAAACCCTCGACTGAATACACACTGGGTTAATATTCCCAGCAGCGATAAGGATTAAACTACAGTAGGCCTGGAAATATAGTGAATTAATCTTTGATTAATCTGTCTTGTTCTCCTTTTTAGCTCTTGTGAGCATTTCATAAATTACAAATCATCCAAATTTTTATCAAACATCTCCATGGTTGCCACATCGTTGAGACATGATTGCACTAAAACCAGTACATGGAAGGAATTCAGATGGAAGCACTGGGCTGTAAAATGGGGAGGCAAACAAACAGCCTGCTTGCAGCAGGTCGCCTGTCATATCAGAGGTAACGTCAGGACAAATATCACTTGAACACAGATTCACACTCCTGTAAATATTTTCCCATCCTCTGCCCTCTCTCTGAAACACACTCGTCCGCAAATGAGATATTTGCGCTTATTTGTCCAGTCACACTGTAAACGCAGAGGTGCACCGAGGCCTCTCCATTTTCAGCACTCACGCTCGACGTCGTGCAGCTTCGCTCTTTCCTCCTCCAGCTTCGACTTCAGCGTCTCCGACTCCGTTTTGAGGTGGGCCAGAGTCTCGTTCAGCTGTACCTCCTGTGTCGCCATTTCAGGGATTAGAGGGGATCTCATATATTTCCTTTGTGCAGGCAGCGATCGGCAGCGAAAAGGCTTAAAGCACAGCTAACAGCTGATGCTGCTGTCATGACGTCAGAGAGAGAGAGAAGATGCTCCTCCAGTTTCCAGAGGAGGAGGAGGAGGAGGAGGAGGAGGAGGGGGAGGAGGGTCCTGTATCCCCGTGATGCTGCTGTTGCTCCACACAGGGCTGCATCCTCAGCAACAACACGGCCCCACCGCCCTACAGCTAAATAATGCACTCATATACATATTCAAACCCGACATGTTTGTCTGTAGTGCACAAACACAGCAGAGAAATGTGGTACTCTAACAGATAAAGACATTTATTTAAATGCTTTCAACACTGCATCCTGTTTAACAGCAAACAAAAAATATTTAAATGTTATATAACGCTCGAAATACTGTTGAATTTTATTGATTTCACATTTTAACACTGAGGTCATGTCTTTGTTGTTGTTGGAAGCTGGGGGAAGTTTAAAATACACATCTGGGTATTGGCTCATATTTCAGTATTTTTTAGACTTTATTTTAACATCTTGAATATGATATCTTAAATATTTAAGCCTGTAAAATAAAAAACAACAACATCAGACTTTATTTCCAAGCACTGCAAGGATAGCTTTACACCTTGATATGTCAAGAAATACAATTTAGAACAGACGCTTTTAGATGTCTTATATCGTTTTGTCCGACCTACAACCCAAAATCCAAAGAAATTTAGTTTGCAATGATTTAAAAAAAAAAAGACACGCTCACAATGAAGAAGCTGAATTTTCTGTGGATCGACTCCTCCGACTAGTCCACAATGCAGCAGCTAGGTGTCTTACAGGTTTCATCATCCCAACCCTGGTCCCTCTCCTCTGGTCATGTTCGAGTTTACTGATCACCTTTAAAGCACGCCTGGGTCTGACTCCAGGTTACATAGCAGACATGTTGACCTCTTATGAGCCAGTTTGGCTCCCCAGTCATCAGGTGGGTCCCTCCTGGCTATTATTAAGTCGAGGCTTAGATAAAAAGGTGACCATGCTTTGGATATCAGACTATTCTGACTTATTCTTTAATCTTAATTTTGTTTGGCCTCAGTTCCTGGCTCTCTGTTGAGTATCCTGCATGTGCTTGTCTGTCAAACCACTTTCTGTCAAACTCTCTTTTTTATAGGTGCTATATAAATAAAGTTATTTTTATTGTTATTATGCAACTGTTGTTTGCAACTCTAACAAAATGTTATAATAATCATATATTGGAGGTGGTGCGTTGGGGGTGTGACATGACCTCTGTACAGTACTTGAAAAATCAGAATTTTAAATATATGGTGTGCATAGTTTATTAAAAGTATTTCCATATTTATATGTACAATAAGATACAGCCAGAGGCCACAGGACTGTGAGTTAGTCATGAGGAGTGAGAGGTCACATGCTGGCGGCGTCACATTCTGGTGAGGAAACCCAGATGAAGACTGTTGGGCACCCGCAGCAGCTCCAGAGCCTGTGAGGACGGGCAGTAAGGAAACGTGACCTGGAAACGATAATCTGAGTCCAACATCAGCTGTGTGGACCCGTCACGATCTTGGAGTAACGACTGCAACAAGGATGCAAGAGATTGGCACATTTAGTTGAAGTTCAAGTATTTAATGATTTTGAAATCAGAAAATGAACAACAGAGACTCACCTGAACTTTGCGCACAAATGACGACGTCACTCTTTTCTCGAAATCATCGATGGGTGTGTAGGAGTTCAAAATCTTGACAATCTACAAATTTGAATGTGAGTTTTGTTTCACATCAGTGTGAAACTTAAAAAAAAAAAAAAGAAAATACTGCATGTGTGGCATAAATAGAGTACCTGAACAGGGTTGAGCTCGGTGCATTTTTCAGTGATCTCCTTGGCGTCGTCGTCAGTGGACTTGTTCACTTGCAGTAGCCAGGCAGCCTGAGATAAAGGTCTCAAAGTGTCCATAGCATTAGAGCTCTGCAGCTCCTTCTCCTTCAGCCACTCCTCCAGGTAACTGATGTTGCACCTGAACAAACAGAGAAGCTATAAACTCATGTTTGTCTGCACAGAATACTCCTTTATTTTCCAAAGAATGACCTCAGACCTGATTTGCATCCCTTTCCTGCAGGAACACATGTCTTTACGGAGCATCATGTTGTTGAGAGCGGTCGCGCCAACTAGGAAGAACAATTGTTTGACGGCTTGTTTGATGAGGCCCTGCTCCATGCCGTGCTGAGTCATGGTGGAGTGGAAGACGGTGAGTTCCTGAATGATGGAGGAGATGGTGTACGTCTCTGTGTCCTCGTAGATGCTGTTGGAGCGCTTCCTGAAGCCCGTCGGCTTCATGCTAGAAATCCCCTGTAAGCTCTCGTGCTCCAACATACCAGGAACTGTCGGAAGAGGAAGTAGAGCGGCACATTTCAGGTTGCCTCTAGAGGTTGAATACTACCAAAGTCTGCACGTGATAATGGTGAACTTTGTAAAATACCAATTGCAGGGGTGAGGCTCTTCTCCATGATCGTTATAAACTGGTGGTATATGTGGATGGCCAGGTCGCTGAGAATCTGTCTGTGTTCGGACAAATCGAAATTCTGCAAGCAGTTCTTCTTCTGACGAGGAGTGTTTTGTTTCATGAACTCCTTTTGTGAACAGACAGCAAAACAAGACAGAGAATGTCAAAACATACCAGCTAGGCTTTCACCAGCCAGGCAGAAAATATAACAGTTTTTGCATTTCTTTTAGCTGAAAGATTTATCAAATGGAGGAAAAATTCCCTCTAGTCTTTTAAGCAATGAATTAAAGACTTTATACCTTACACTCATTTGACACAGGAGAACTTTGCTATTTTACGAGAGGGAAAATGTTATGCTGTATGGTGACCATTTCTACCTGATATACCGTATAAAAATGGACACCACTGCAGTTTAATGTTACTGACCCCATAATGTATATTATTTTATTACTACTATTCATCCATACATTATCTGTAACCGCTTATCCTCATCAGAGTCACGTTGGGCTGGAGCCTATCCCAGCAGACTCTGGGCGAGATCACAGGGCACACAGAGTCACACTCACATTCACACTTACAAACAATTCAGAGTCACCAAGAGAACCCACGCAGACACGGGAAGAACATGCAAACTCACACACAGAAAGGCTCCAGCCGAGGTTCAAACCAGGAACCTTCTTGCTTACTACTAATTTAGTATTATTATTACTTATTTGTTTGTTTTTATCGTTATCGTAACTGCTTATCCTTATAAGGAGCCAATTCCAGTTCACATTGGGAGAGAGGCAGTGTCATCACAGGGCTGACACAGAGAGTCGGAGGAAGCCAGAATACCCGGGGGACGCTGGGACGGAAACCTTCTTGCTGTGCAGCAACAGTGCAAAACACCGCACCACCATGCTGCCCTTTAATTAGTTATTGCATTTTTTATTTTCCTTTTGCTTTTGTGTCTCACCTACAGTTGTTGTCACATTGACTTGAACATGTTATTGTTTCTGGAAACGATTCTGTTCAGTTATAAAATGGTTATACTATAAAAGGGACCGGGCTCTGTTGGAGCAGAAACACAGGGGGCTGGTGGGGCGGGGGGATATGTTGTCTTTATCCAGCTGTGCTTTCTTGAATTTTGTATGATTTTAAATACCAATAAAATGACCTTCAGTAAAAAACAAAAAGCCTGTTTCTGTATATGAAGTTATAGCTGAGAGACAAATACTGACCTCCTCGCCGCTGTACTGCTTCAAACAGTTGAGCAGCTGACACGTGTTGGAGAGCCAGAATGAAAGCAACTCGAAGTCTTTGTGGTGACTCTGTAATGAAAAAAAAAATGTCAGCTGCATTTCGCTCTCATTTCTTTTCAGCAAAAATATTTGTCTTTATAGATGTGACATTTTCTTTTATTCATGCAGCTTACTGTTCATCCGTTTCAGATCATGAACATCACAAAATAAAATAATGAAAGTAAACTAAACTCCTGTCAACCTAATCTTAGAAGCGGTTCTGAATAGCTTGTGGATTGTTTGTTTAGCAAATCGCAAATCTACAGCAGAGATAAAGGCTATCAGACGGAGAATTAACCTCACCATGATGACTTTTTTAACAGCGCCGATGGTTGCATTCATAAGAGACTTGAGTTTGGCTTCATCGTTCAGGTAGTCAGCATGGCGGATGCACATGAAGAGGATGTAAGCTGGCAGGCCCGGGATCATATTGACCACCACACCTTTGGGCTTCAGGTCTGTGAGAAGAATGATTTGTCATCTTGTTGTTATATACACTGAAGCTTTCCATGACAAACTCACACAAATCACCGCTTTAAAGTAACTATATAATAAAAATAAAACAGAGGACGGATACCCAGAATGATGTTCTGAATCAGTCTGTGTTCATCATCTCTCTTGTACTCCAACATGCCGAGGTAATCTTTGGAAGTTGCAGGCGTGGACGTTTGCTTCACTGTGTGAGGAACATTAACGTGATGAACGCGGAGGAGTCAGATTTATTTTACAATGCACAAGTTCAAGCCACAGATCTACCTTTCTGTGATGTTTCCAGACTCTTGATTTGATTCTGCAGCCTCTTTATTAATCTGTCTTTCTGGTCGAGCTGCTCTTCAAAGTCCTGAAAGAAAGTTTGTCACCATCAGTGCATTCACACTTTACACTGTAACCCTCTATTTGATCCACACACACACACACCATATTCTCAGCAGTTAACCGCGAAGTCTCCTGTCTCAGTTTGCTCTTGGCTTCGCTCTCCATCTGCTGGTGTCTCTTCAAGTGATCATTCTCCTCTTTCAGCTCTTCTACTTGTCCTTGAAGGTCCCTCTTCAACCCCTCCAGCTCTTCAGCTTTCTCCTCAAAGTGTCTAAAAAGCAACAAAAATCAGGGCAGCTCAGAAACGGCCAACACTTCTTTAATCAAGAAACAGACCCCGATCTGAGTATTTTACCTGCGTTTTGAGCTCTCTTCTTTGATTTTCCTTTGAAGAATGCTTGTGACCTCCTCAGTTTTTTCTTTCGGACGACACAGACAAAAAGAAGACGTCAAATACTAATCTGCAAAAGAGCAAAATCTGAAATAGCTCAGGGAAAAATACACCAATCTACCTGCAAGTTCTGCCTTCTGCTCTTCTACATGGACCTCCAATTCTTGTTTTTGCCTCTGCAGCTCTGAAACCTGCAGTTTCAGCTCTGGTATAACCTGCGGATCACATCGCAAGCACAAATCACGGTATGTTCTGCACCTCGTTTATCCCAAGAAGCGAAATATGGAATCAAGAAAACGCTAACGCACCGAGTTGTCATTGCTGAGCCTGGACACTTCTTGGCGAATGTTCTCGTTGATGTTACTTTTCTCCTGGAACAGCTTCTGCAACTCGCTGTTCTCATTTTGAAGGTGGTCCACTTTCAATTTGAAGCCCTCCACTTGTGTCTCGTAGCTTTCCTTCTGCTCCCTCTGGTGGTTTTCCAGTATTCTGACATCAAACAAAGGTTCGTCAAACAGGTACAAAATTGGACGACATTGATATGAAGTGAACTGTTGGCGGTAAAAACACACCTGGTGGCTTTCTGTAGGCGATCGAAGGCTTCCAGCAAATCTTCGACTTCGTAAATCTTCTCAGAGTTGTCTGGGGCAAGCCTTCAGAGAAACAATGTGTGAGATTAAATGCCAAACAAACTACAGGAGAGAATCTAGCAAGCTGAAATATTTTGGATTACCCCAAAAGAACCTCCTCTTCAACAACACCACCAAGAAGTTGTCTCGTAATATCGTTCATTTTAGCTGCAGAAAAATATTCAGGGATCATCATCACCGTCTTTATGCATGTATAAGTATGTATCATATTCTTAACTGAAGGTATAAAAGTAAAAGCCTGTACCTCTAGCTTGTTCCGAGTGTTCCTTCATCCGTCGGTCCATGTTACTTCTCTGATTTTGAAGGTTGCTGAGATCTCTGCGTAGCTCGGGGATGACCTTGACATGTTTGGTGAGCTGGACGACCTGTTCCTGCAGGTCAGAGTTCACCTGGCCGCCCTCCTCTATCTTTCTCAGCAGGCCGACTCGCTCTTCTTTCAGCCTCTTTATCTCCTCTTTCAGAGTTTCCACCTCCTTCTCGTGGTCCTGTTTATGGATCTCAATGTTGTTCTCTGCAATCCTGCCAAGAATCATCATGTCAGCTAACCGAACAAACTGAACAGCTGAGTCAAAATTTGGCTTGACTTGGAGACACATCTGCTCTCTTACTTTCTAAGCCTTGCTTCATATTCTTTCTCTTCTAGAAGATTCCTCTTTATTTGATCAAAGCTTTCTGTGAGAGTGTAAAAATGGTCACAAATCTGTTATTACAATAAGAATAACATACAGTACATACAGTAGGAAGCTTGACTCTGACTATTACCTTTGGCCTCTTTGCTTGAAGCTTCAAACTCTTTCTCCAGGTTCTGCTTTTCAAGGTTTACTGCATGTTTTTCCTTTTGAAGCTGTGAAATTATCTGCAGTGAGAATAAAAATGTGCTTTTTAAAGGCTGCTTCATGAGCAAACGAACCACAAACAACTTCATTAAATTTCAAACATCCAATTCAAGACTGACCAGAGCAGTATCTTCTTTCCCTTTTTTCTCTTTTGCCTCCAAAGATGCCTTCTGGTTGGTTAATTTTTCCAGCTGTGCCTCCAGACCCTGAACCCTATCCACGTTTTGAGCGTGGGAGTTGGCCAAGCTTGTCAGTCTTTCCATCAGTCCACGGTTCTCTTTGTTCTGTGGGGATTCAGGGATTCAGTTACGTCCTCTATGTAAAGCCACAGCTGGACTAACTTTGGGAAGCATCTTTACCTGCTCTTCAATCTTCTTTCTGAGCTGCTGCACCCTGTAAGAGAGCTGGACATTAATCACCAGCCGACGCATGGTTTGGAATCGCCGTCGTGCCAGCCATGCTCTGGCATACTTCTGTAGAACCAGGGCTTTTTGCTCCTCCATCATCTGAGAATGAACAACGAGAGAGAGGGGTGTGAATCACACCTGGCTGCATTTTGTATGACCGTCATATTAAATGACACAAGCGGGATGATTCTTCAGCTACAGACCTTCTTGTATCGTTTACGTGCCATCCAACCTCGTGTGAAGGCCTGGATGGTGATGGAGGCCACACGGACTACCAGATAGATCTGTCTCATGCGATAGCCTCTCCAGTGTCTCTGGATCACCACCGATGCCCAGCCCTGCTTCAGAGTCGCTGCACTCACTGTTTTACTGCAGGTTAACGAACAAAACAAGTGCTTGTCAGAACCACAAGAGATACAAGAGAGGATGCAGGACAATAAAACTGTAAGGGCACGCCTCTAACCGGATTGTCCTCTTTCCACGGATGTACTCTTGGAGGATGATGGCTGCCTGTCTCATGCGCAGGTACTTCCTCCTCTGGCTCCAACCTCGGACGTGTTTCTGGATGGTCACGCAGGCTCCTCTCAGCCGGTCCAGGCGCAACTTCTCAAGATAAGCTACCTGACCGGCTCGGAAGAAAATCTTAGTCCGACCAAACTTGTACTGGTTGGGGTCCTGGAGATGAAGCCATGAGGCCACAAACAAACATGCAGTGATTGAATGACATACAACCGTGCAGTGTATGATAATAATGCATGACACTGTTATAAAGGCAGCAAAGAAGATGGCTAACCTGAATTAACCTCTGCAGGACGTTTTTGCAGGTCTGTTTCTTGTCACTTCGGTCCGCCTCCTGATGTGACATCAGGATACTGTATCGGCTATAAAACTCAATGTATGTCCACCTGCGAACATCGTAATTTGTCATTACAACACAAGAATATGAAGATTAGAATATTGTAATTTGGCTCTTAAAGAATCTATTAATAGAGAATCACCTGGACGGATAGCTCTGTGCGCTGATACGAATAGTTTCAAGGACTCCGCAGGCTCGCAACTGCTGCACCACCCTCCTGGAGTCATACCTCAAACAACAAACAAATGCTCACTTAAACGGAAAAGACAGGTGGACACACAGAGTGTCAGGTCAAACACAGCTTCATCTGTACTCACTCAAATGGAAGCTTTTCATCATTGGGCTTAATGCAGCGTACATAGTGAGGGGTGGTAGCATTCAGAGTTTCCATCAGTAAAGAGAGCGAGCTGCAGAACTACATTCAACCACAGAAGAGTTCATGAGAAAGGTTAAAAATGCAAGATGCAAATGGAGTTTTGTTCTATACATAAATACAGAATATTATAATACAGAATGAGAGAGGTCAATCTGTAGTGGGTGGTGACAGCAAGTAAACATGTTCACCTTATCTCCCACGGAGGTTCTCAGCTGTTTATTGGCTGGTTTCACTCCGGGCCTGGCGGGCCTCACTTTGACACCTTTACTGTTTGCAGTGTTTCGCTCCTCCTCTTGGAAAAAGTTGGCCAGAAAAGGAAACTGATAACATTTGCAAGCAAAGGAAGTGTGTTAAAATGAGACGAAATACAACGCTGCATGGGTTGGCTTTAATAATACATTACATTTTGATTTCTAACCACTGTGATATATTGGAAAAATTAAAACAGGGCCTTTGATTACCTTACTGGCTCTCATAATGTCAACCAGTTCTTCATAGAGAGTGTCTCTGTTCTTTTCAAGAAAACCTCTGCACTGATATTCCACCTATGTAATGGACACAGTTTAAAAGATGCATATGTCAGGATCCAGAAGCATTATATCGTTTTTATAAAAGGAGTCATTTTTGTGCAGTAAATGTGTCACCAGACTGCACCTTGTCTGCAAAGTGTTGAATCACAAACGCCTCATTTGATAACCTGGGCTTCTCAAACAGAGGATTGGCTTCGAGGTAGTTGAACAGCTTTTGCAGCCAGCTTTGGTCGGTGCCCTGAGGAAACTGTGAAGTGAAGACACACACGTAGAGGAAACACAGCTGAGGGGAAATTAAAACAGAAACAGAAAGTGTAAAAATTCAAAACGCTCAGTTACCAAACATTCTTCATCAAGCAAGTCAAGGATCCCCATCTTTGCCTCAATCAGGTCGATGACCGGCTGATTGTCGTAGAAATCAATCAGCGTCCAAGGGATGTCCTCTTTCATGTACTCCTCCTGCTCCAGCTTGAACACATGCTGATTAAATAAAGACAAGAGAATAACGCTCTGAGCCGATAACGGGGTGTACGCTGTGTTTTGCAATGATTAGGGACGACAGAGACGCATACCAAGTTAAACTGCTGTTGGAGCTTTTCATTTGCATAGTTGATACAAAACTGCTCAAAGCTGTTGATGTCAAACGTCTCAAAGCTGAGGACAAAGGACATCAAGATCAGATTAAAGAATTCAGCTAAAAAATATTTGATTTATTAAGGAGCTCAAGAGAAAAGTGTTGTATCTGCATTACCCATAAATGTCCAGAACGCCGATGAAAGCGTGTTGCTTTCCTGGAACCTGCAGCGCTCTGTTTATCCTGTTAATAATGCAGTCAAACAGATGGGCATAGATCTGCTTGGCGAGGGCATCTCTAGCATTTACTGCCCGCTCCCTGGGCACCGGCTTCACCACTGTCTCGGCCACCAGAACGATCCTCCGATGGCACAGCCAACGCACCAACTCCTCTATGCTCACATCCAGCAACTCACAAAAGACTTGCAGGTGTGGATCACTGGGCTGGAGGATACACAGATCAAGGTTAATCTTTCACGCATCAGATCTAACGTCGCAAACAAAAAGGAAATTTAAGGCATGGCGGGGTCGAGACTCACAGGAACTGATGATTTGTCACCAGAGTTTCTGATTTCCACATTTCCCAAATGCAGAATGGCTGCCAAGACTTTGAACACATCTAACTGGAAGTCCTCCTTCAACCCTGGAGAAGCAGTGATACATATGTGGATAAGACACACAGAGATTGTTAGCCACAGGATGATACACTTGACACACATTCATATTCACACTTGTGTTTACTAAAATTTCAGTTGTCAGACTCCTCATTAGCCAAGTATGTATCCCAGTTAGCTCAGTATTCCATCTTCCGTAAACTGAACGTTGCGTTCCATACTGAAGATGATATTTATAATATCTATCCATTGGCTTATGATTGGGAGGTTCTCTAAGAGGCCAGCATCCAGTAATCAACTTTTTCTTGCTACTATTATAATTTTAATAAATATTTGTTATCTATCTTCTTTGATATGTTTCCCAAGTAGAAAGAGAGACAAGAGTCCAGAAGAAAAAATATGAGGTCTGTCATTAATTGTCCACAATGTCTCCAGCCTTGGCCCTTTTTCCAACTTTGTGAGTTTGCAGTAGCCATCTGGGTGTGGATTATAAGAGACCATTCCTGTAGGGGGGTGTCAATGTCCAGTTCTCTCTCCCACTTTTGTTTTATATAGTGTAAAGAGTTATTAAACAGTAAATTAATTTTACTTTTGCCTTAATGGTCTCAGAGCCGGGTCGGGTCAATAGTCTGTTGAGTTGTTCTTCATCAGTGAAATACTTGAACACAGACTCCCAATCAATCGTTCGCATTTGTTTGCATGCTTTAATAAACGTCATCAGATTGTTCTTCCATACTCTGTCTCATCACTTCATTTAGCTTTGCATGTGCAACACAAAAGTTTAAACACTAAAAGAAAGTTAAAGTCACACAGATGAAGTCGTTTTTTTTACCCAGCAGTGAGAAGGTCCGTCGAGTCTCCTCCATGTCTTTCTTATCATCTACGCCTTCAATAGTGATCTCTCCGCCCATGCAGGTGTACTGGAATTTATCTGCACTCGCTACAGATGAAAGAAATATATAATTAGGTGCACTTAAACTAAAATAATCTCACAATAAATGTGCGTATGATTGTAAGACTTAGATGTGAATCAGCACAAACACTCACACAGTCTTAGATTTTTGAACTCTGGCAGGTGAGCACAGGAGCACAGCTGGTAGAATATGTGATAGTTTCGCTCGTTGTCTGCCTGTGTAAAATCAGAGTGTCAGTGTTGATGATACAATATAAGATTCTTAGATATCTAAGATATCTTGAGCTTGTATACTACCTGAAAAACGACTCTGGATTTCTCTAAGAGATAGGTCCTCATGTTTGCTCCGATGATCCGGTACCTCTTGTCAAAGCTGATCTCCGTGTACTTCCCAAAACGGCTGCTGTTGTCATTCCTGGTAGTCTTTGCGTTCCCTATTGCCTGAGAGAAAATAACCTCATGTGATCATTATCAAACTAATATAAGATGTCTTAATGAATGCAGTGAGCGTGTAAAAACAGCAGCCAGTTCACTCGTCCACTCATATCATACCTCTGTAACTGGATTGGATGCCAGGACTTTGTCTTCAACTCGAGTCTTACTTCCAGACTTGCTTACAACGGCAAAGTATCTCATAGCGTATCGAGCAGACACTGTTTTACCGGCTCCGGATTCACCGCTGACGATGATAGACTGGTTCTTGTGGTTTCTGAGAACAATAGGTGATGGACATGGTTATAAGAGTGTAAATTCTGCTTTACGTGACCACTTCAGCTTTTATTTACCTGGCCATCTGTTTGTAAGCCTCCTCTGCCACTGCAAATATATGAGGGTCCATGTCTCCCATGTTCTGGCCTGAGTAGGCATGAATAATTGCATCTCCATAGATATGAAGCTGTTTGTATGGATTTACAGCCACCAGTATGATACCTGAAAATGAGGAAACAGCACACAATGAGCCAAGATCACAACCTGCACCTCGATGCTTAGCTATAGTCTGACAGCCAAAGATTTGTTCCAGCTGTACCGCAGTAGGTGTAGATGATTCTGGACTCCACAAATCGCACTTTGAGATTATGCAGGACTGCAGGTTCATGCAGGTAGCTGAGAGCGGTGAGGTCGTTCTCCCCGACCAAGATGTCCGGGTTGCGAAGAGGAGGGAGTTGAGGTTTTGACGGGTCAACAGGGTAGTCGTGCTCCTGTACAGAGGCAGGTTGTGTAAGAGAGTCAGGCGCTGCTTCTCGCCACCATAAATCCACACGTGAAAGTTTTATTAGTCACATTTTACTCACGGTGCCATCTTCAAGAAGCAAGTGAAGAGCAGTGTCTCCAAAATGAAAGTCTCTCCTAATCTCGGCTGATTTCCACACAGATTCTGCATCTGGTATCCACACTCTGTTGTACTGTAGGAGAAGACAGACCACAGACACACACATGCAAGACTTTTCCTATATATCTTTTTTTTATTTTTTATTTATGAGTAATTTCTTATCCACCTTGTGTGTACGAGCTGCTGTGACAGATGAATTTCCCAGTGTGGTATCATTAAAATCTATCTTATCTTGTCTTATCTTACATAACACTGTGAAAGTAATGCTGTTTCCTGTGTGAATATAATCTATGAGGACATTAATTTATTTTTAATCAACCCCAAGTCATGATAGTCTTATCTAATCAGATTATAAACTGGCAATGATATTAACACGTCATAAAGCTTTACATTTCAGAAGTTGAGTAAACAGTTGAGCATCCCTGTAAACTTCCCTGAGCCGGTCAAAGTTTCCATATGTCTGTGAAACAACTTGAACTTATAATAATCTCCATTGTAATAAAAACAGGGATTGTTCTTTCCTCTTACCTCTGTGTATAGTTCCAACAAAGCCATGTTTGTGCATTGTTGTTCTCACTCTGTGTAATTTCTTTATCACCTGTTGTGTCAGTGTACTTTCCAGGTTACCAACGAATTTCCTCCCCGCGTCCCAAAACTTATGGCAGAGTCACCGGAGTCAACAGAAACAGAGAAAGTTACATCGCTTTTCCGGTGGTGATTTTCAAAATAAAAGGTCAATCGTTTAGTTACTTTTAAATTCACGTTAACTACTGTTTTACTGCACACATAACCCTTTAAATATGCATCTAAGCGTCTGTCTAACAGTTAGATTAAGCTTCAATGTCCATTATATGCATTGGTAATGTTATAATGTGTCTTATATCGTGTTTCATAGACTGATTTGTGTCTTGCTGGCTTCTTACACTCAGATATGTGACCATTATTACGACTGATCTATCTTTGGTTGATCTCCTCATAACTCACAACAACCTCTGAGTTGACAGTGTTTAATCTTTGAGCCAAATGAATTGGAAACCAGTGATGTTGAGCGAGTGACAAACATGGTGCTTTTATTCTGAAAGCCCCGTCACTCACCTTCCAGGTAAGTCTCGTGTCTTCCTGGCTGACTTGTCGCTCACCTGCTGCGGACTTTTGACTGCGTGACTCCGCCCTCCCGTCTTGTGACAGCGGCTTGACGGAGTGGGTGTGCTCGTTTGATCAAGGATTGTGACAACAAAAGAAACCGGATACAGCCCGCGGTCAGATCACCATATGTGAACTCAGGTCAGCCCCTGATTCACCACAAAAATGAGGTTTTTAAAGAGAAGTAAATATTTCACCACCTTATACCAACTTAACCAACCAACACTGCACCTGAAGTCAGAGGGAATGCCAGTACTTTAAATACTTCTACAAGGAAACACATAAACACATTCCTGGTGTGCACAGCTGAGAGATTAAACCAACAGATTAATCATTAAAGTTTTTTTTAGACATTTTCATACGCTGAACATTTGCAAATATGGACAAATGATGATCAGGGGAGAGATGGGAAACAGACGATAACACAATCCAGTAAGAGGGTATTTCTAAATCTGAAATTAGAGATGAATAAATAAGGAAATAATAAATATAAATAAATATAACAGAAATATATAAAAATAGATATAATAAAGGATTAGACTGCATACCCCTTCTATTATATTTGTCCCATTAAAGATATCTAATGTTAATGAGTTTTATACCTCTATATGCACCCATAAATGTCTATCTACATGTTGTATTACAGCAGTAAGCTTGCCAATGAGAATAATAGACAATTTTAAACATTCTATATTTTCTTGGGCACTCCCGTGTGATTCAAAGGTCACACTTTGCAATACAAAATCCATGCCACGTCATGAGGTCCACAACACTCTGAATGACCTCAACAAGTTGGTCCTGGCTGACCCCAGCTGCCCCCTGAGCTCTGATTTTGAATTTTTACCGTCATACCACATATCCCGTCTGCCAAGATGCAAAACTAATAGACACATAAACTCCTTTGTTCATGCTGCCATTGGCCTCCTTAACGGCTCCATGTGAGGTGTACACACACTTGTTTTGATTACCTTGAACCTTGAGGCAGTATTTTAAGCACTTCTAGCCGTTTTACTGACAGGCCAGCCTTTAATATGACCGACAACATTCAGACTTTAAATACACAGTAAAATGATTTTCTGCTCCTTCACCTCGTACTGACATAAATACCATCGCCTGATATTAGTAGATACAGAAATAAAACGCTACAGAAATAAAACAGTGCTCTTGAATTTCATCTCGAGACATTTTGGACATTTAAATCAGATGCACATTAATATTTTAACATTGCTCATGATTATCCTCGTCCATGGAAACAATCCACTTAAGACAATGTGTTGTGTATCTATCCCACTTATCATAAATGTTCCACCTGCAGGTGTTATGATGTGAAAAGTCAAATTTCCTTACTTGTATGTGTAGCAAGAGACAACCTTTAAAAAACTTTTGCAGATTCACTGTTCACACAGTTAATACTCTTTGGTGATGATACATTTAAACAACCTATTCTGCCATAATCAGTGACAGCTGGTACAAACTTTCTGGAAACAGTCTGGTGTTTTTACTCTGGTAAACAGAATTAAAAGAGCATCGGAGGTCACCGCTCTAGATGCGTGTGAGGAATCCCAGATTGAGGCTAGCAGGGATCTGGATGGTCTCCAGAGCCACAGAGGAGGGTGTGAAGAGGAGGGTGATGGAAAAGATCTTCTTGGCGTCCATCATCAAAGCGGATGACTCCCCTTTGTCTTTCAAAATGTTCTAAATGAAATAAAAAGCAGATACAGTTAGAAAGGGCTGATAAGCACAAGGCTGAGGATAAAAGAGCATTCTTGCCCACTCACTTTAATAGTTGTGATGAAATCTGTTGACACTCTCTCTTCAAATTCAATCACCGGGGTGTACAAGGTCAACACCTTTAAAATCTGTCAAGACAAACAAACAATGAACAAAGCTCTAGTATCATATCTGTCTACAGATTAAAAAGTCTGAACATTTACTGATAATGAACCTGTGCCGTGGTGAGGGCGGTGCACATGTTGCAAATAGCTTGGGCGTCTGCCTCAGTCTTCTTCTTTATCTGTAGGAGCTGTGCAGCCTGTACGAGAGGTTCCAGGGTCTCCTTGGCACCGCAGTCTGCCAGCTCCCTCTCTGCCAGCCACTCCTCCAGCTGCCAAACATTGTACCTGAAGCCAGAGGCAACAGACAAACAACTCACCCACAGCAGTGTATAGCGAGGTCCAACCTGACAGCTGCTCTTTGAAATTAGCTTTTAAATTCTTATAACTTCATATCTAGTGAACACTAAACATATCCTAGACCTGATGCTGTTTATGAATCATCCATTTGGGGCTCTATGATCCAGAACATGAAGGAATTTATTGATTTACTTTACTTATTTGAACCCTGCTCATATTAACAGACATCAGTATATCTAGAATGGAAGTCTTGAGGAAAAAGGTCTAAAAGGTGTAGATTTGATTTATTTGATGTTAATGTCTGCAGGTTTTTGTAATAATTGCACCAGTGAGTGTCTGAGAAAGCTTTCTTAATGTATACAGGAACCAACACACCTCAGTCCGCACTCTTCTGCCCCTCTAATTTGAGTTTATAAAGTATAATAACAACTGTTTAACACTCATGCTGTGCTGTACCTGATCTGCAAGCCTTTGCTCCAGGAACACATGTCCTTCCGTAGCAGCAGGTGGTTGAGAGTTACCGCACAGATGATGTAAAACAGCTGCTTGACCACCTGTTTAATCAGGTCTGGGTCCATCCCATGCTGACTCATGGTGGTGTAGAAGTGGCTAAGACGTTGCAGCAGGACTTCCAGTGAAATAGCTCCCTCCTCTGGGAAACTGCTGCTTCTCTTCCTCAAGCCTGTTGGTTTGGACCCCAACACGCCCTGGATTGTCTCGTGCTCCAGCATGCTTGCCACTATAAGACACAAATTCATGTGTTTCTGTCACGGTTAGGCTTCTGGAAGACTTCATGTTAGCTATCATGTATAGCGAGATTATGTATCCTCACCAATCAGAGGCTGCAGGATGTCCTCCATGGATTTGATGAGCTGACGGTAAATTTGGATGTTTAGATCACCAAAAACCTGCTGATACTCCGACAGTTCAAAGTTGGTCAGACAGTGCTCGTTCTGCTTGGCTGTGTTGTGCGTCGTGACGACCTATAGTATAGAGAGGTTGCACAGACATCCAGGGTTAAACAAGGGGAATGCACAACTGTAAATATCACTCAGGTATCAAAGCCTTACCTCGTCTCCACTGTACTGCTTCAGACAGTGCATTAATCTGCATGTGTTGGCCAGCCAGAAAGACACCACTTCAAAATCATGTCCTCTCCTCTGCAGAAACATTGTAAAAATGAATTCAAAACAAAACGCATCAGTCACTTTCTTACCACAGATAAAGGTTATATACTGCACCTTAATGACCCCTTTGATGCTGCTGATGGTGGAATTGAGCAGAGAGCTGACTCTCTGATCATCATTCACACTGTCTGCATATCGTAGGCACATGAAGATGATGTAAGCCGGAAGTCCAGGAATGAAGCTCACTGCTACACCACGAGGCTTCAAATCTGAGAAGATTACCACATTTCAAAACAAAATCCTCAAATACTGTGTCCTCCATCTGGGAGAATTGTTTGCATGTGATTCCGACACTTGAGAAAATGATTTGCTTGAGCAGAACAGGTTTGACGTACCTATGACCACATTCTTAAGCAAGTGGCTCACGTCCCCTTCCTTGTACTCCAACATGCCCTGGTACTCTTTTTCCTTGCGGGTGATGTTCACTGCTCTGACGGGTGCGTTCGTCACAGAGACATTATACCTTTGCCGAGCACTCGCTAAAAACGACAAAGACAGATTAATTAATGATGTGCTGATGTCATATAGAAAATAAATAGTTTGAACACAGTGAATGTCATGTGATTACCTTCAATGTCTTCAACTTTTTTCATGTAAAATTTAAGTTGTTTTCTCAACTTGCGCATGATTTTGTCTTGTTTCTCTTGCTGCTCCATGAGTTCCTAAAATGATGTCAACATATTAGATTAGTGTGAAAGCAAAACAACCCTGAATACATGAAAAAGACATCTGTAAATTTACATCATGAAAACACTTCACTTACTCCTTTCAGTTTGTATATTATTGTACATTTGTGTGTATGCTATTCTTTGTAGATGCAACATCACAATGTGTCCTCATAGAACAATACATTTAATCTGATTAGGAAGCTAGCCCTTTCAAAAGATATAGATCCACAGAGAAATCTGTTTATTTTGAAAAAGCTCTGCATTGTAAGAATAATTACAGACATATTAATTAATGGAAGTGACAGATCTGGCAGACCCACCAAGTTCTCGTTGGCCAGCCTTGCGATCTCATGCTTCAGGCTTGCATCAATGCGGGCTTCCTCAGACAGGAGGAGGCTCTGGGCCAGCAGGTTCTGCTGTTGCTCCTTTTCTTTCTTCAATTTGTTCACCTCCTCGAGCAGCTTCCCGTACCTCTCATTGTGAGACTGCTCCTGCTCCTGCATCTGGTGCTCCAGAAGTCTGCAGGATGGAGGGATAGTATTCAATTCATAATGCTATGAATGTTTTTCAAGGCAACTACAGAATATTATTCCATTACCTATTTGTCTCTTTTAAGCCTTCATAAGCCAGCCACAGCTCTCCGTCTTCATTCAGTGTGTGGATGTCAGTGGATCTGAGGGCCAGCATCAGAGAAATGAAATAAGTCTTAACTGAACCACATGATGGATTTAAACCTGTGTGTGCCATGTGGTCTTACCTGTTAACGTCCTGAAATGAGGGAATTTCCAGATCTAATTTCACACCTTCCCCAAGTGCAGAGTCCTAAAGGGCAGTTCATATTGGTTAAATTACACCTATGTATTGACAGATGTCTGCTGCTTTAAATACAAAATACTGAATAAACAATGTATTTTTTTTCACCTTATGTTTCAGAGCCTCTTGGCGGACCATATGTGAACGGAGGAGCAGCACCTCCTCTTTCCGCATGTCCAGCTCCTCATTGGAAGAACTGAGCTGCTCCAGCAGTATGTTGTAGGGCAGAGAGCCGGGGGCAGGGGGCATCAATTCATTGTTCTCAGTGGTCAAAGACTTCCGCAGCTCATTTAGATCCTGCTTCAGCTTCTTGTTCTCAGACTCTAGTTCTTGTCGCTACATTAAGACATTTAGAGAAACATAAACAAATCAAACAACTACAAACTCATTTTTTGTCTCTATTCATGGTTCAGTATTTCGCTACAAATATGAGTTATGATAGAAAACTGTTTTAAGTCATACCTTCAGTGTTTCCAAGTCCAGTTCTGCTCTGCCAACAGTTCTCTGCTCCTCCACCTTCTTTTAAAAAAGATTCACACATAATGCAGATATAATAAAAAAATAACAAACAGCGTATTGATACAAAACTCATCTGTATGTTTTGTAATTTTTCACTGGACTCAATCCATACTTTTGCCTTTTCTTGTTGTGCTTCTTCTTTCTTTTCCAGCTGCTGCCATAGTTCCTGTTTGTCCTGCTCCAGTTCCTTCACTCTTCTCTGGAGCTTCAGAAGGACTGGCAGGTCCACCGTCGACTGGGTTTCATCCTAACAATGCAAGCAAGCAAGCATCACAAACTCTCTAGAATGCTGCACTAATAGGATCAAAACACAGACAACAGCAGAAAAATATCTTCCAACAGCCATTAACAAAGGCATTGTTTGCAGTTCCCTGCAGGAACTTCTGTAAATCAAAGCAGCCACTTGATTTCTCTTCACTTTTTTGTAGCCTGCAATACATCCTTTCCAATAAAACCCCAACTATGAAAGAAATAATGTGAATTCACAAATTAGGAAAATGTAACCTATTCACAGTGATAAGTCAGTAAAGCTGCTTAACTTTGAACTAAACTTAACTAGAGTGTTTTCACTCCACAAAACTGCTGTTCTTTATCAACACTGAGAAAGCATACAGAGGGTGAGAATATTATACAAACATTTTTGGAGTATCACTTTGAGGCCATTGTGATAACACAACATTGACGGTATATAAAGATGGATGACATTACAGTTCCCCAAAAGTGAAGCCAAAGCATCCTGATCGCCCTCTGGTGGCCGGCTGCAGTATCAGTCATAAAGCCTGTACATGTATGGATGCTTGGCATGGATGGTTTCTGTCAGTTTAGTTTCTAGTTTATATAAACTGTGTTCAAGTGAATATTCAAGTTCATTTTTCTAAAGTCTGATTTTAATTAGTTACTTAATGCTATGGAAACAGGATTTCACATCATGATTGACAGCAGAACCCTGTTCACGGTTCAGTCAGTCTGTATTTGGGCGAGCTGTTGATAGAGCAACCCAAACCCCGATTACTACGGCACAGAGCTCCAAATGACGTCACCAGTACATGATGACAGGGCCTGTATCCGATATATTTTAGCTTTGTACAGTGGGACAATGGACATGCATCGTCCATCTTTATAGGTCAATGTAATGCACTGTTATATTATGTAACTTTGTACATTACCTCTGTTTGTACGGGGCTGTCCTCTCCCTCGGAAGAGCCTAAACTCTGACTAAACTCAGATGAATTACTGCTGTAGTTGGAGTCTGTCCTCTTGTGACTAGATTTGTTCTGGTTAGGAGTGAGGAAAAAACATATTACAGAAAGAATAAGTAGCCAGATTTAATACATTGACACATAAATGATTCTGCTTTGTGACACTAGCTTTAAACTGCCATGTTGTTAAAATCCATAGATCAAAATATATCAAATGACAGCTATGTCAACACCGTGATACCAAATGAAGTATTTCTCACAATGTTGAGACTCATCTCCTCCTTCAGGTCTCTATGCCGCTCCTCCAGATGCAGGTGTTCACTCAGCAGACTCTGGTAGCGGGCGCGTTCTTCAGTCAAGTCCTTCTCCATCTGTTTTGTATTCTCGATGTTGGTTTTAACATCTGAAACAAAAACAGTTTTGTTCTATTTACTCATTCTAAAAGAAGCCATTACTCAAGAACAGCGGAGGCTTGAGGTGCTCAGTACCTGTTATCTGTTGGGTTTGTTCCAGGATTAGTTTGTTCAGTTCATCTTTCTCGCTGTTCAACAAGCTGTTCTTCATATTAAGCTCTTCGACCACCTGATTGTGAGAGGAAACAAAATCATGTGATCTTCTATTGACGTAAGAAAACAACAAGTGAAGCAAAAACAACCAACCAAGTTCATAAACTGGAACTAATTCGTGACAGACTGGAAAATGAACAAACTGCTGTATGTCTCGGTGTGAGGTACAAAATGATTTTTAACTCAGTGTCAATGAAGATACTTATTTATCTGGACCAATACTAAGTCATTGAAGGAAAACTTTAACTGATTTTCTACCAACTTTGTGTCATTACAAAGTCAGCATGAATGAACAAGTATTAAGAACAAGTAAGCCTGCCAAGATCCTTGCTTATTTTGCAACAGAAGTTCACAAGATGATGTGAAACAGATCTGAGAACTGTTCAAACTACAGATTTTGATTCCACATTTCTACATGCCTCACAAAACTCAGATCAAACTGTCAAACTACGCAGTACTTATTTACCTCAAATGTTTTCAAAAACATATTTTAGCCTGCCGCCATTCTTGTTTTGTCTGAAGACAACAACCCAAAACCAGGTAGTACATCTCCTACCATTTATTAGTCCATTGTGGCCCAGTGATTTGTTGTAGTTGTTAGATGTATATATCTTTTGAGTCAAAGGCAATACCACAGCCCTTTTTCTCAGTTTTATCCAATCATATGGCAACAATTACAATAATAATCTTCCCACTGCATGCATAGATACCATCTCTCCAGGGAAATTCCTCTTTAATTCCATTTATTACATAATAAAAGAAAGAGTGCTATGTAGAATATTCAAGTGAAGTTGCCAGGTAGACAGAAACATTTAAATTTTAAATGGAGTGTAGTACTGTAGGCCTACCTGTTGTGTCTGCTCCTTGTATACCTTTGTTTGCTCTTCCAGGTCTTCTTTCTCCCGGCGTGTGTTATCCAGCTCGTGTTGAAGGAAGGAGAGCTGCTCCAGCAGCGAGGGAAGTGTTTCTGCTTTGGCTCTGGTCTCCTGTTCTAATCTTTGTAGGTTTTTGATCTCTCTGCTCTGTTTCTCTCTCTCCAAAGCCTGGGTCTTCTCCACAGCATTAAGCCTCTCACTGAGCTCCCTGTTTTCTTTTTGCTGCGGGGGAAGAGACACACACATGCTGTGCATGTGACATGACAACTCCCAATGACCCAATGTTTCTCCTCGACAGTCAACAGTAGATTTAAGAGTAAACAACTATTTAACACAGATAAAAGTAGATATCTATACTCTGCTGTATATATCTAGAGATATTCATGACTCACCTGCTCATTTATCTTATGCTGCAACTGCAAAATCTTGTTCTCCATGCCAACGTTGAGCTTCTTGAAGTGCTCCACAGAGCGCGCCTCCACTTTCAGCTTCTTCAGTTCCTTCTTGGCCCTCATGCGACGTACACAGCTCTGCAGCAGGACGATGGCTGCCATGGTGCGTCTGTAATACTTTCTACACAGCCAGCCCCTCACCCATTTCTGGATGACCAGAGCCTTTTGCTCAAACATCAGCTGTGAAAAGAATGACAAATATGTTGATGATATCATGTTTATACATGAAATTGGAATGACTTGCAACAAGTGGTAAGAACAGGTGAGGTGAAAAATCAACAGGCCATGTAAAAAGATTATTTCTATATAAAAAGTGCTGATGTGTTTTTCTATAACTCTTAAATTGCATTAACAACATGTATTTTAGTCTTACATAAATCTGTGGCCAGACTATTTCACAGTTAGTAAGTAAACATTCAAAATATGTCCCAGTTAATTTCCTGTTGCAGGGTACTTGGCATCATCTGACAGGAAGTAAACATGGAAATCAAGCTGTTGCCTAGCAATATGATATAATTATTATACATTATACATACAAAACAAAATTTAAAAGGTCCAGTGAGGTCAGGAAATTCAGTGTATTCATATGACTTCATTATTAAGAATCCAACACAACAATCAAGGTCTAGGATGTGCAAAACAATCTGCTGAACTGCTTCTACAAAACCTCACTACCACAACAATGTTACTACCGGAATCTGGCACAACTGGGCTTCCTGTGAGACGGAGACTTTTTCATATTACTTCACAAGGCTGTTTGTTTGGTGGCACATATTAAATCCAGTTCTAAAATTTAACTATTGAGTTCCTCATTCAACAAACTGAAAAACAAAACGAAAAAAAGTTCAACTAAAACCAAGGGTATGTTATTATTGGTTTCTGGAATTGCATTAGTAAAATCTTGTTTTCACTACAAACCTTAAAAGGAGACTTATCTGTCTTATCAAGTCTCATCTAATTTCTGAAAGTCTCCAAACTTTTATCAAGCATGGTATTACCTCATAGTACTGCTTCCTGGCCATATAGGCCCTCAGGAAGCACTGGATAACGATAGCTGCAGAACGCTGCTGCTGGTAGTGTCTCCTGGTCGCCCACATACGAACATTGCGCTGAATGACAAGGGCTGCTCTGCTTCTTCGCAGAAACTTAACATAACTGAGAAAAAAAGATAAACATGTGAGAAATACGTTAGAGGAGCATATTCTTATTCTGCTGTTGTTTAACGTCTCCACTCACCAGCGTGCCTGGTGACCCCGTACGTGTCTCTGTATGGTGACAGCAGACTCCTTCATCCTCAGGTACTTTTTGCGAGCCAGCCAACAGCGAATAGTCTTCTGGATGCGAACACAAGCCATACGCAGCTTGTCAGAGCGCAGCTTCTCCAGGTAGGCCACCTGACCGGCCCTGAAGAAGATCTTGTTTTTGCCAAACTGATATTTATCCTGGTCCTAGGAGCAAAACACAAAACAGTGGCATATATAAAATGTAATATTTTAGTGGGCCTGTGAAAGTTGCATTATGGGAATAGAGTATTCAGACGTACCCGTATCAGTTTTTCCAGGACATTTTTGCAGGTTTGTTTTCTATCAGAAAGAACATCCTTTTGCTTCATGAGGACCCGATAACGTCTAAAAAATTCCTGATAGGTCCATCTGTAATATTTATATAAATAAGACAGATGTATAGATCATTTTTATGGGTCTATGTATTATAAACACATAAGCATGTGTACAACTCTCAAGGGTCTCTTGCTCTGCTCCAAATGCGGCTGCTGATACTCTACCTAGATGGGAAGCCAGCTGCTGAAATCCGGATTGTTTCGAGGATGCCGCATGCTCGAAGCTGCTGCACTGCCCTCACAGGGTCCAAGCTTTATGAAAGAAAACATGCAAACACGTTAAAAAAATGAATATACTGCTCGTTCACCTGTGCTTGTTGTGCTAATTGTGTGAAACAGAAGAGCGAACTAATTCTTCTTACGTGAATGAGGCTTTATGGTCATTTGGTTTGATGCAGCGTACATAGTGCGGAGTTGTAGCATTTAGTGTGTCCATTAGCAAATGTAGTGACTGTCGAAACTGAGTAAAAAGACAAGAAACTCTTGATTAGTGAGCAAAAAAATACATGAATTACACAATTGTAGTTTAAGTGTCCAATATCATCTTTTTGAAGTCACTTAGAAATGATCCAATCGTACATTCTTTGGTGGTTACTTATTTCCCTAAAGGCAATTAAACCTGACCACATGAGGAAACCTATATTAGACTAAATTTAATATAATATGCCCACAAAATTGTTTTTAAATGTCCATTTCTTCTGTTTTTTTCATGTCAAACTGTCACATACCACCAAATGCCATGTCGCCGGCTCTTTATATTCTCACCTGCAGTCCAACAGTCTTCTTATTTTCCCTCTGACCCTGACCAGCCCTTCCAAGGACACCAGTGCGCTTGTTAGTAGAACTTGCCGCCTTCTCATCATCCTCAAACAGCTTCAGCAGCAAATCAAACTGAGAAGATGATTTTCAGAGATGAAAGACACAAAATACAAAGTTATCCTGAACAGCAGATGGCAGTATTTTCAATCTGAAACAGAAAAAGTGGGTGTATTTCCTCCAATAGTTATGGTTGAACAATTCTAGGGTGTGTGCCCAGGGACTTGCAACACAAAATATAGCCTACAGCCATTTGGTTTTAGATGAATGAGGTGTTGACATTGAATTCATCTGATGTCCAAAAAGAGAGGGCGAGGACTAGGGAGTGGAAATATAATAAATTCATACAGTTTTTCACCTTGCTGTTTTTCAGCACATTTATCTGCTCCTCATTGACGGTGTCCTTGTTTTTCTCGAGAAAACCGACACACTGGTACTCCACCTAGGCACAAAGAGTCAGATCACACAGCGCTCTTTGACTAAAATGCAAAGGTCATGCTCTTTACTCAGCAGCAGACTGATTAGCACTGCTTTAATAAATATAATCATCAAACATTTGTAGTGAAGGCATAGAAGTCTGACTATGTAGACGAATGAATTGCAATTTCACATTCAACTTGCTTGGTGCTCCTCATCAAAAAACATGAGTCATTCATCCATCTGCTGACTACTGAGAAGCAACCCCACCTTAGTATGAGACATACAACTGTGTTTCACCTTGTCTGCAAAGTGGTGGATGATAAAAGCTCGATTTGATAGTCTGGGTTTATCAAAGTGAGCATGTTGCTTCTGGAGGGTGTTGTACAGTTTCTGAGCCCATGTGTCGTCAGAGCCTTTGGGCATCTATGGAAAAAGGAAATGCTGACACATCAGTTAGTCATGGCCTTACTCATTACCTCCAAACATAGCACAGCAGAGATTCCTTCAGTGGAAAGTGACTGAACAGAAGCAGTTTTTACCTTGCACTCTTCATCCAGCAGGTCCAGGACACCCAGTTTGGCCTCAATGAGATTAATGCACGGCTGATTGTCGTAGAAGTCAATCAATGTCCAGGGGATCTCCTCTTTCATGTACTCCTCTTGCTCCAGTTTGAAGACATGCTGAAGGGAGTGATAGCTTAAAATCATTTGCATGCTTTGTTTTGATTACAAAATGAACCTGTTGAGCAAGAAAATACACACACCTGGTTGAACTGTTGTTGAAGCTTTTCATTTGCATAATTGATGCAAAACTGTTCAAAGCTGTTCACATCAAATGTTTCAAACCTGAGTAAAAAAATTAAAACAACACGGTCATGTGGTTATCTAGGAAACATACATGGAAAGACCACAAACCTGAAGGTGAAAACCTACCCATAAATGTCGAGCACACCAATGAAGGAGTGTTGTTTCACTGCAGATTTTAAGGCACTGTTAATACTGTTCACAATCCGGCTGAAGAGTCTGGCATAGATGTGTTTGGCTAGGGCATCTCTGCCATTGATTGCACTCATTTTAGAGACAGGCTTGACATAGGTTTCGGTGGTTGTCTTGAGTTTTCTGTGACAAAACCAGTGGGCCATTTCTTCACAGGGAACCCCCATCAACTCACAAAACACCATCAGGTGCACGTTATCTGGCTGGAAATACATTAAATGTTAAAATAATAAATAATAAAACCTCCAGACAAAACTACCAAAAAAACATTTTAGACAAAATACTCTTGTTGTGTGTGGGGGAATCAGTGTTTACCAAGATGCTGCATCTGTCTGCTGACTGGTCTTTCACCTCCACATTGCTAAGATGAAGAATAGCTGCCAGGATTTGGTAAATTGCCATTTGATCACTTTCATTGATTCCTACAATGAGAATAAAACAATAAAGCGATAAATAATGATCAACCATGTCGGGGCAAATAGAAAAATATGCATATATTTGTATGTCCAGTACTCTCCAGTCAACATGTAAATGCAAACCTTATTGATATGCACCTAACACTCACCCAACAGGGAGAATGCGCTTCTGGTATTGCACATCTCTTTGGCATCATCCACTCCATCTATGACTGGGCTCTGACCCTGGTTAGTACAGTGGAAGTCATCTGCGCAACCTTCAAACATCATATAAAATGTTGTACTAAATAGTCCGTTATGTTATTCATTGTTTGTGCTGCCTGTTATGACAGCTCAGCAGCTGAATATTTTTAACTTTTTTTCTATATCCTGATAAAATGATAACTGATATTTTAGTGACTTTCATACCTAACTTGAAGTCTTTGAACTCTGGTAAATGTGAAGAGGCACACAGCTGGTAGAATATATGGTAGTTCCTTTCGCTGTGGGCCTAAAAGTAGTGCAAACAGATGTAAAATAAACAAGTAGTGCAAACACATTCATTAACATAGCTTAACTAGCTTCATGGCTCTTTTGACTGTAGTTGCATGAGCGAACTACAAGCACACTGCTAAACCCAGATTTACACTGAGATCCTCTAATCTTGTCTTGAAAATAGTTGACAGCTGCATAACTAATATGCTGCCATCTTACTGTGTCAAGGACCAGACAGGCCAAACTGTGTGCTGTTTATGTTGTTTGTTATTACGTTGCTAAGATACACATATTACATGTTACATGCATATGAGAGTGTTTTAAATCAATTAAGTGTGGCAGATAGGAAGGGACACATTTAGACAGTGAGGCTAGCCACCTAAAGACACGCAAGTTAAGTCCATACCAAATTTACCTGAAACACAACTCTCGACTTTTCCAGTAAGTAGGTTCTCATGTTAGCCCCAATAATACAATGCTTCTTGTCAAACCCAATCTCAATGTACTTCCCAAAGCGACTACTGTTGTCATTCCTTGTTGTCTTGGCATTCCCAAGAGCCTAGAAGAAACACAAAAGGGTTTCAGTAACCTTTGTCATATTGTAATTGTGTCTTCTTTCCCTGCAGTGTTAAATGTTACCTCCATGATGGGGCTGGAGGCAAGGACTTTCTCCTCAACATTGGCTTCACCAGAGGAGCAGCTGACAGTGGCAAAGTAACGCATAGCGTACTTAGCAGAGACAGTTTTGCCAGCTCCTGACTCACCACTCACAATGATAGACTGGTTTCTTTCATCTCTGTGTGAAAGGATGTGTTGACATACAGACATCACATGTCAGCTAAAACAATTTTAGAGTGTATGCATGAAAGGGAGTGACCATTAAAAATGTATTTTGAGGTTACAAAACCTGGCCATCTGTTTGTATGCTTCCTCTGCCACTGCAAATATATGGGGGTCCATGTCTCCCATGTTCTGCCCACTGTAGGCATTGATGATGTCAGCTTCATAGATGGGCAGGCTCTCATAAGGATTGATGGCAACCAAGACAATTCCTTGATACAACAAGCAGAAAATTAAGAAGCCTAAATGTATGACATCATGTAATAAGTTTCAGTGTGTGTTTCTTTAAGAGCAGCCTCTGCCACGATAATCAGCATGCTGTACTGTAGATTATGTCAAAATGTACAGTGAGCAGGGCTCCAAAGTCTACAGTGACAGTGATAATGTGAGTCAAAGGAGATGAAGTTCTTTACCACAGTATGTGTAAATCAACCTGGAGTCCATGAAGCGCACTTTAAGGTTATGTAGCACTGCAGGCTCGTGGAGGTAGCTGAGAGCTGTGAGGTCATTTTCCCCCACGAGGATGTCAGGGTTTCTTAGTGGTGGGAGGTTGTTGGTGTTGGGGTCTATTTTATGATGCACCTCCTAGAAAGACAAAAAAAAGTCAGTGTTAGGAAAAATCATACAAAACAAGTAAAAACAGATGGTTAAGTACAAAGATCTTAACATCAGTTCATGTTTAAAACCATCTAACTAACACTGAGCATGGCTTGTTCACTCATGATAATACTTTGGCCTCATTTCCATACCTGAAGTACATGCCCAAACTTGACAACACAGCTGCAGGTAGCCACGGCACTGAGTGAAAAACTTTCAACCACACTGTTCATACGTCTTTATACATCAGTCCACCTACTGTGAACCCAGGACATAACACTGGCTTCTAGCATTCGAAGTTTTACACACAGAGGGCACAAGATGCTGTGTCTCCCACAGCTGCCTCCAATAATCCCACAGCACACAGAGTTTTGTGTGTCTCCATTGCCAGCACTCTTGCAGAGAAATGTGTGCATGGCTCTCTGACAACATCGCACACCTATTTCCACTTCAATGCCTCCATCTCCCTGTGTGTGATGTTTGTGTGTCTGTCTGGGGTTTGCCTGTCTCACCGTGCCGTCATCCAGCTGCAGAGTCAGCGTCAAGTCGCCTGGAGTGTAATCTTTGATAAGCTCTGCTGACCTCCACACCTCGTCTGCATCTGGGAGCCATACACGGGCATACTGATGGACAGAGAGGAAACCGGGTCAAACTTTATTTATTTATTTAGCACCTTTCAAACATGCAGCCCAAAGTGCTTCACAAAAAGCAAATAGAAACAGAAATAGACAACAATGAATAGAATCCAGCAGAATTGATAATACATTTCTTTTTATTTAATCAAGAAGGGTCCCATTAAGATTAAAAAAAACTCTTTTTCAAGGAAGTCTTGGCCAAGACAGGCAGCAGCACAAACTATGAACAAGTAAATTAAAACAGATACAAGACACACAGACAATATTACAACACATAGCAATCTAGTAAAATAATGAAAGTACAGTACAAGCCATGAATTCAACAACATCAGTTAAAGGTCCAGTGTGTAAGATTGGGTGCCTTTATTTTTAGAATAAGGCAGACATGGAAGATTTTTTATGCATGTATAATCACCTGAAAATAATAGATCTCTTTGTTTTTGTTACTAAATTTTCGTGGGAGTGGGTCCTCTTCCATGGAGGCGGCCATGTTGAAACTGTGTTTCTACAGTAGCCCAGAAGAGACAAACTAAATACTGACTCAATACAGGGCCTTTGTTTCTCCATTACATTAGATAGGCAAGGGTGATGTGAGGAGATTGCAATGAAGCAATTGCAACTAAATCTTACATACTGGACCTTTAAAGCAACAACAACCCCAATGATTTCAATATGGATTTATAAGCATTCAAACCAGTAAATAAATTAGGCCATACAACAATGAAATGTTATAATAAATAAAAGTTCAAGAACAATTGCATAGAAATTAAGAACCTATTCAGCAAACAATAAAACCAATAAAGTGTTAAAAGTAAATTAAAACCATTAAGGTGAATAAACACAGGGGGTAAAAGGTAAAAGAGAGCATGATCAAGGCTTAAAAGCTCCAAATAAATAGATAATAGATGAATAAGTGACATGTACAGTGATGTGTACCTTGGGAAAATGGCAGGATAGCTAACTTTAAGTCAGGAGACAGCAGTCATGCGTGTAATGTGGATGGTTACGGGGTATTTTAAGTGGCATGCAGATAAAAAAAGAGACATGAATAAAGTTTTAAGTCTCTTTAAGTTGTCAAGTTATCATCTCAAAGTGACTGACACGAGTCAGCGCTAGAGAGATTTACATGAACTGGCGTTAGCTCGGAGATAACCGCTGAATGAGCTCGACACTAATTTAATCCGGACACCTACCTTGGAGTAAAGTTCAGAGGCTGCCATGACTTTACTATCCGCTCCGTGAGCCCTCACAAACTTTCTCTGCCCGTAGAGACAACTTTAAAACATTTTAAGGACTCCCAGGACTTTTCTGAGCTCCTCTCCGGGGCTCTGTTGGAGGAGCAGGAGGAGGTGGAAGAGGTGGAGCAGGAGGAGGCTTCAACCGCTGCTGCTGCTCCAACAGTTGTCAGTCAGCTGCGCGTGCCTGCCCAGACACGTTTTGCTCTCGTGCATCTTGCGTGCCTCCCGGCGGCCAACGCGCGCATGTGCGCAACTAACGTGAGGGAGAGAGAGGGCTGTGGTGTCAACAGTAACGGTGGAAGAAGAAGTATCCAGATACTTTAAGTACTTCAGTAAAAGTATTGATACCCACCTTCACCCTCTGTCCGTCCTCTCCTCACACCGGGGTGGAGCAGAGGAGAGACAGGTAAAGTGAAGACATCACTCCAAGTCAAGTTTTACCTCATATCCCCGGTGCAAAACAAGCAATAAACATAAAATCTAAAATATACAAGTGTAAAAAGATATGTATAAAAAAAGTAGGGAAAATATAAAAAGATATACACAGTGTAATTATAGCAGTATGAATAGATATAAAAAGTGTAACCAGTGTGAATATAGCAAATATAAATGTAAAAAAAAACCCTGACAATTGTTAAATTGCTGCTCTTACAAGTGCAATAATATATAATATATTCAGTATATGTGGCACGGTGGTGGTGGGAGAGAGGAAGATCATTTTACCCAATGTTTAAAATCAAAATGGGGAAATAAAAAAATGTATCACATAATCACATTAATTAATATTAAGGATTAAACAGACCATAATTACATGTTAAAGGTCCAGTGTGTAAGATTTAGGAGTATCTATTGGCAGCAATGGAATATAATATTTATTAGTATGTTTCCATTAGTGTATAATCACCTGAAAAAACATTTGCATTGCCTTATAATGAGTCCTTTATATCTACAGGGGGAGCGGGTCCTCTTCCACGGAGTCCGCCATGTTGATCCACCATTGTTCTACAGTATCCTTGAGCAGACAAGGAGATAGGACCGTTTCTGAGTTTTCTAAGTTTCATAGCCACTCTAGTTTATCCATGTAGGTTCAAACAAGGAACCTTCTTGCCGTGAGACGACACTACACCATCATGCTGCTCAGATGTGTAATTGAAACTCCTGAAATTTGAAATTAATTCAATAACTGAATTTTTAATTAATTAAAAGTAAGAATCTGATTTGAGGACTGTAACTTTTTTGTGTATAGTCAGTTGTAAATGTCAAATAACCATGTTCCTACAGTAGCTCTGCACAGATCAACTAAAAACTGTCTCTATAGAGCGCCATTTGCATTATTTTTGGATGTTTCATGACCAAAGAAGTTTGTCCTTTACACTACAAAGGAGTGTGAGGCAAGAGGGTTGCAGTCACACAAAAATCTTGGTACTTAAAGCTTTTACTAGTACTCCAGTCCCCATCAGTATACAAAGTAATGTACATGCTCAATAAAATTACTTAATTACTTGCGTTGACGTCACTCATATAGCACTTCAGATGGGTGGGTACATATACGTATGTCTATTTTACTTGCTCTTCTACATTTTCAAGATACTTTGCCAAAAAATCAAGTATCCACTGGGCTCACCTTAAATGTTGTAATATATTTTTATATTGAACTGACTTTTCCATAATAGTATAATTCTTAAATATGGGCTACTACTATACTATTGCTACTATTAGTGCAGGAAGTTTTGTTAGTAACATATGGGTGTAAAAATAAAAGCAAGGACACATTACAATTGAATATGTGTACTTAGAAGATATTATGCAAAACTATTTTATTTACAAAACAAATGGCACAGTGTGACTGCACAGTAAATGCACATGCACACTCCAGACATGTCAAAGGGAGTTTCTTTCCATAAAATCCGAAGTGATTCCAGTCAGACAGTGACAGACATTTCAGGCAAAATTCACAACTAAGATTCTCACTGAGGGAGCAAATATTGCTCAAGAGGGTTCATTACTTTTAAGGCCATTTTTAGAGGTCAGGATGAGATGGAGACCAGCAGCAAATCTTTGCAAACCAATGTCACGCAAATGAATTAAAATACAACTGGCTACAAAGCATGTGCGTGTGTGTGTATGTGTAATCTAACCTTCAGTGCTTTCAAAACACAGAATCAAACAGCGTCACAGAAAGAGGAAGGGACACACAATCGAAGGATTAGAAAACAAAAAAAAACAAAAACAAAGCAGGAATACTTCACTTTTCACTGTTTAAACAGACATGCCTCCATGAGTGAGTGAATACGCAACGTAGTTTGAAACTCGAAGGCTTATCTGCGAATTACACTTCTGCTTCACTCTTTCTCTGTGGTCATAACTCAAGTATTTATAACGCTGTGTATTATCAGTGACACGGTGGAACAAAGATGCCTTTGTGGTGACGACACCAGATAATCTGCGCAGGCTCTTCAGCTGCAGTTTGATGCATGGAGGCATAAGTCATCTTTAAAAGTGAAAATGTTCGGTGAAAGTAAGATAGCACTAACATCCATTCATATTTACGAGTATATCATGTACAGAAATTAATTACTACTCAGTCCTTTTTTTTTTTTTTAACGATCTTGAGAAAAATTTTCAGCGACTTCTTTGTTGGATTTGACTCACTGACGATTCAGCGCCTGACAGTTGCCAATTCTTCCTCAAGAATTTGACTTGGTACATAACTTGTTCTTAGAGAATACATACAAAGGTGAAAAATAAACAGAAACGATGTAAACGGCAGGTAGATTATGACGTGGGGGGCTTGGAATGATAACAAAACAGTAAACATAAAACCATCAACCAGCCAGTTTGCTGGCCACAATTGAAGTCTTTCTTTGAGGCAGGTCCTGAGGCGTTGGGATGTGCCCGCCTGTGATCTCCGTCTTCTCCGTCGGGGCTGATGGCAACTGTTTATTCTTCATCTTTGCCTTGGCCATGTTGTAGTCACCGGAGTCAAAATACTTTTGCTGGACAAACAAGAAGACATGAGGTGAGACTACTGCAAAATTTGTATTGTTTAAAACGAATAGCCAGCCCATGTTTTATTACGTACCCCCTTCTGAAGAAGTCTTTTCCTGAGAAGGTCTGAGCCTCCAGGCTTGGCTCCAAGGTTTGGATACCTGGCCTTCAGTTTGGCCTCCTCTGCCTTCTCTGGACTGATTACTTTGTCCTCCATTTCCTGTTTAAAGAGCACACAGTATATGGATGGTGAGGCACCATTCAGATGATTTGATGAAGTTTCATTAAAAGGACATTAGTGATTAGTGAAATTACAGCATGTGGTATCACAGCAGCAGCAAGCAGTTAAAGCTAGCATGACTTGTATTTATGTTGCATAATATGCAGGCGCCGCCATGAGGGAAATCCCAACTGCTGTTTGCACTAGCACCAATCTTGCCATTTAACTTAGCATGCTAAGCTACATCATAAACCAATGTTAGCCATCAATTTACAGATGATAGCGGCTGCTAGTCTACTTGTTGCCCCCTGAAACAGCGGGATTTTTTGAGAGTTTTGCTTTACCAACAATCGCTGGCAGCTAATTAGCTAATTACTTTGACGGTAGCATCGTTGATTACATTAGCATAAGTGTAGCGTGCTAGCTCCTGGCTAACTTAGCTCTCCGCTAGCCGCCTGCTAATTCACCAGATTTGACGTGCTAGCAGCGCCGGCTAAGTAGTTCAATTTGCAGCTCGTCGTTGCAGTTTACCTGCTGTTCTTCAGAAGTCCTCGTTCCTTCAACCTCTTCGGACATAGTTGTATTGAATCCCTGCTCCGGTACCAAAAAAACTACAGATGTAACCGTCCAACCAGTTCTACTGGAAGATGAAAGTTGCTACTGACAGCAGCTACTAGGCGGGCGAGGGCAGCAGCCTGTCACGCAGCCTGTCCAGCAACAGGCCGGTGAATCGATACCAGAGATGCAGATGGGAGAGAGACCATCACATCATGCATGCTTATATTTGTGTAATATATTTAATATTAAGTCATTGTCATTCACTCCTTTATGCTGAGCACAAAATCTTATGTAACATCTATGAATAAATAAATAAAATCCATAAATACTTCACTGAACATTTGCACATTTCCTGGCAAATATCCATTCCTGCACAAACTACACGTCTTTTTTCATTTTAAAACATATTATACATATAATTATGTCGTTTATATTTTTACACTATTTTAATACTTGTGTACTCAATGTTAGTTATGCAACAAAAACATCAAGACAATTTCCTTGTATGTGAAAACCTACATGTTAATAAACCTGATTCCTCAATATATGTTAAGAATATTCTTCTATAATCTACTCTTTGTCCTGCAATATAAATATTTCTATTTAAAACTTTCCATACAGTAATCATTACACCAGAGAAACACACCAGTTTAGTCTCAGTTTTTTTTTTTAAGATATTTTTTGGTCTTTGTCAAGCTTTTATTGGATAGAGACAGCTGGAGGTGACAGGAATGTGGAGAGAGAGATGGGGAATGACATGCAGCAAAGGGCCGCAGGTCAGATTCGAACCCTGGGCCACTGTGGCAAGGACTGAGCCTTTGTACATGGGGCGGATGCTCTACCATCTGAGCTAACCAAGACCCCATTCCACCCCCAATCCACCCCAGAAACATACCTCCAGTTCAAATATAGATGTATTTGTAATCATATTATATATATAAAATGGGAGGGAAAACAATTAGCTTTTAATCTTGATTTTGTGTCCATCTGTTACAGAGTACATATGTGGACAGATGTGGAAATTATGATGCATAGGCAAAGGTTTTAGCATACACTACATTTATGGTGTTGATAACATACAATATATACACATCATTTGCGTGCAGCGTTGGAAAGTGCAGCTCTTCCTCCATTATGTTCATACTGATACAAGGACGATCAGCTCTTCTAACAAATGTTCAATCCACTGTCCGTCTGGCATCAGTGGGGTCACAAGAAAGAAGAAAACAGAGAAGCAATTTCAAAAAGATGTCTTTTAATTATTTGTTGGTTAACATCTGCATTATTGTAATACATTATATGTCAATTCTTTACAGCCCCAAATATCACTTGGAGGAGAAAAAATTAAGCGGGAGATGTGTCGTTATTTGCTGCTTCAGAGATCTTTCTTGGGTCAATGCTTTCAATGTTTGTACGGCAATTTAAAACTGCGAAATCGTGTCCATCAGCCATTTGGAAAATTTAATTCCAAATAAGAAGTACAATATCAAGTTCATCACATAAACAAAACCACTTTGGATATAAGATTAGTTATCTTCATCTCCCATGTCCACGTCTTCTTGTAACTTCTGCACCATTTTGTCTTCCAGCTGTTTGGCCTTTCCTGTAACGCACAGAGACAAAACGTGAACAATGCTGAAATAAGACTAACCATAACAACATTCATGAAACAGTCCTTTATTTGTCTCCCAGACTGGATTTGAGTTTTTTAATAATCCATAACAAACATCCATCATCACTAAACTGTGAAGCCTGAGGTTTAATTCCAAACACCTCTAGTGTAAGAATGCAACAACTCAAACACACTCCAGATGTTTAAAATCTGTTGATCAATGGTGAGAGGGGCTGTACCTTGGTGTGTTTCATTAATTCAAATACCATGTACATTATTACAAGATACTTCTGTATAACTATAACTTTTATAGCTATTTGGTGACTCTAAATATTCTTACCTGCATGTGGTGCTTTGATAAGATGAATATTTTTCTTCACTTCGCTGATGGCCTCCTCCTTCTCAAGCTGTTTGCCCTTCTTCAATCTATAAAGTGAAGGCAAAAACAGCAAACGTGAGTCAAACCGACGATACTAAGCTTGTTACATAAAAACACTTCAGCATAACTTTTTAGTAAGAATGAACTCAAAAGGATGGGCTCACCTGTTCATGATAAATCTTGCCTGTCGTTTCTGTTTGATTTCTTCCACCCTCTTCATCGCCTCCACTGTGGAAATAAAAAGTGAGCCATGACTCTTCAGTTGAAACAAATTAAATCAAAGCAACCTGTGCATGTCAGAGATAAACGTATACATTACCTGTCTTCTCCCACAGATCCCTGCTGTATTTCACAGGTATATTTCTGCGTTTCTCGAACTCCAAAGCGTTATCCTGAAAGAGACGATGTTTGTTGGGTAAGTAACAGTAAAACTGATGAGGGACTCTCAGATGAGGCTCTGTAGATAAACTCACCACTGTCAGCTCCTTCCCTGATGCCTTTCTGAATGCTTTGGTCCATCTTGTTTTTCTTGGGTTACGCTTCTTCTTGAAGTTCTTGATGCATTTTGATCTGCAGAATCTGAACGTCTACATAAATTCAAACAGAGAGACAGAAAGAACTAATAATTAAAACATTAAAAGAAACCATGGGAACTCGAACAGATATAAACCTGTGAATAGTTTCTTTGCCAAGAGGATAAAAATAGTTTGCTCTGCAGAAAAGTTCTGTAGTGTTGAGGTGCACATTTAAAAGATTTGCCATCATATTTGTCAACAGTTACAAGCACCTATTTTAATAGTGTACATATTTATTAATATCCGACTGAATATCATCAGATATTAACTTATTACAGATACACTAGTATTGACGTTAAGGAAAGAAACACCCCAAAAAGTATGTATGTTATGTAAAATACAATTTATTTTTCATCTACTAACCTAATAAATCTATATTATAAAGAGGCTTTATATAAAGCTTCAATAATGGCATGCCCATAATGTGTTAAATATGGCCAAACTCTGTAGGTCTGTCATGAGATCAGACTTTCACTGAACGCTCATTTTCAAACGCATTCGTAATTGCAATATTCTCTCTCCAAAATGTGACTAAAAAAAACACTAGTTAAATTCATTTTAATCTTTTATTGTGTGTTTTGTCTCTTTTTTGGCAAATTAATTACACCTGAGACAAAACAAGTGCAGGGAGGTGGAGAGAGAGTCTGTAAACATCTGTACAAAAAAGACAATTACACAGAGAGAGAGCACTTGATTATTTACACTATAGATCATGTAATATTTCCTCCCACAGTCCATGGAAGTGCACTTAACAGGTTAATTGGTGACTCTAAATTGGCGGTAGGTGTGAATGTGACTGTGAATGGTTGTTTGTTTCTATGTGTGCTGTGATGAGCTTGTGCTTGAGCTTGTGCAAGGTGTAGCCCACCTCTCGCCTAAACTCTGCTGGGATAGGTTCCGGTCCCACCGGGACCCTGATGAGGATGAGCGATTACAGATAATGTATGGATTGATTATGCAATATTATCAGATGAGTATTATAACATAATCAATATTCAGCTCCTGGTGATGAGCAATATTTATCACCAGTATCGTACTCGTATATTGTAACACCTCTGTAGGAGACATCTGTGTGTATATTTTGATTTGAACATCGTTTTGTGTCACTAATTACAGATGGGCAGCAGGTGTGTAGATCATTTCAGGTAAGCAGGTGAAGGGATGACACAATTGTTACCGTTTAGCCACAAGACAAGAAATACCACCATATACCACAAAGTCCTCAAACGTAAGTACCAGTATTCACATAAAGTATTCACCTAAGCCAAACTCTCATTCCTGTTTTGATGGAAACGCGTCAATAATCCGCCTCTCACCTACCAAGTGTCTGAAATTAAGTTGGACAGAGGAAATACTAAATTATAAAATAAATAAATATTAAAAAAAAAAAAAAAAAAAACTATGTATATGGCACTTCAAAATGATTTCATAGTGATTTAACATCTAATAAAAGTAATAAATTCAAAACATGAGCTAAATATTGAAATGACAACCATTTCAAATTATATCTAAAAAAAAAACAAGACAAAAAAAACAAAAAAAAGAAGAAGAAAGAAACAAAGATAATAATATAAAATATAATAAATTATATTATAAAATATAATATAAAAATATAAAAACTAAATAAGTAAATATTAAATAATTAGCCCTTACATAACACCCTTGTGAAGCTCGAGTGTTTGTTGTGACTGTCAGGTGTGTTAAACACACTGGAGATGTTTAATATTTAGTCCTAAACACATCTGGACTTCAATAAGTAACTCAATGTTTCAACACATAACCTAAACAAACCTTACAAGCTTCACACACACACTGTATTTTATAGCTGATGATCAGTCTGCAGCTCCTTTAGAGGGCGCAGCTGCTCCACCAGCCACAAACGAGGCCCTGCTAGTTAAATGTCCGGGCTCTTCATCAGATTATTACAGGCGGTGTGGATTAAATATTTCATAAACAATTACGTAGATGTTTTGTACTTGTACTCCACGTTATAATCACTGTATAGATAATCAGTAACTTGAGTTATTAACCGTCTGTCAGCTGATAATAAACCCTGTCTCCATCCCACGTGAGTGAACATAGCACGTTACGTTAGCAGGCTAGCTAACGCATCAACACTAACAGCCAAAACACGAGCTTCTGTTCGAGTTACACGGTTGTTAAAGCACAAAGACACTCTCATACCTTACAGTCGTTCCGTACAAACATCGCCCCATGGCCGGGGTACACTGGTCCCGAGCAGAAATAACACTTTTCGATGCGCATTTTCACAGCGACAGCTGCTCCGTGCGACGGCTGACACAAACAAGACCGCCCTGCCGGTGCTTCTTCTCCTTCCTCCGCTCGGTGCAGCTGCAAGCGCCTGTTGGAGGTCTGCTGCCCCCCGCTGGACGCTTTGTTACACTGCGTGATGATTCATGACTACAGACGGAGAAGGGAGATAAACACTGGGGAGAAATAGGATTGTTATAACCATGTTTTATTTTTTTCTATGTAGACATATGGTGGTCCATGTACCTTTGCTTCTTCAGCATTTTAAGTATATACTATACAAATTTGCCGTCCCATACTGATTGTGATGTAATGCTGTAAATGTCATTTGTTCTGTGTGCACACAAAGCTAATAAAAGTACTGTATAAAAAGTATATATTAAAAAAAAATCATATTCACATTGGATTTAACTTGGTGAAAAAGTTACACTAGCTTTGAGGATTAGAAGAAGATAATTTATATTATTGGGCTTGGACTCATTGTCTCACATTGTCCAGAATGACATAATTTTAAATAGAAAACGATTGATTATATGACATGATTATATTAGTTAACATTTAATTCAATATAAATGTGCCCTTCTTCAAAACTTTCTTTTTGCTTTGTAATCATATATAAATGTAACAGATGAAAAAAACATTTCTAAATAATCAGTTGAGTTTTAGCAATTTTATTGACACTGTTTTATATATTTGACTCTATTTATTCCTCCGATCATTAAAATTATAAAGTATTCATTATTAAATTATAATTGAACACATGTGCATCATATTTTCCAAACTAATATTCACAAACTCTTACAATATGTCTCACAGCTGCATCTCTTACTCTCTCACTTCCTCTCCTCTGTTAACCATGGAGTCATTCCTTCATGTGACTCTGTATTTATTAGAGTCAAATGTACCACAGCAAATAAACTGTAGATTTCTCTTCATTGTTAGAAGTATAGTAGAAAAACCTCAGTTTGTGTTCATCATCAATGTGAATGTAAAAAATACTGTTCACAAAAACATTTGCATTACCGTCTTTGTTGAGTTTTTCTGTCGATGGTTAGAAGAACAGGATACACTGTGGTTTAAAATACTCCATATCATATAAACTTAATAATTATAAATCTCTAAAAGGAAGTAACATTTGCTCACAAACACACGTGCAGAAGCCAAAAAGACAAAGTGAAACACAAAGTATATTTTTCAAGAACAATTTTATTATCTAGTATTTGTGATCATCTTGAGAGTATCAAAAATGTCTGTTGCAGCTTTTCAACACGTAAAATACTTTGTTGCTCACTTTGGTTTAAAATCTGTATTTTGGTATTCAAAAGCAGAAATATGAGAAAACCATAACTTAAATAATAACAGTTAAGTCTACATTCTAAATCTACATTTGGCACCTGAGTTAAATCAGCAAAATTATCTGTGGCTTTCAAATTAACCTTCTCTTTAATGCATTACACAGACAAACTTTGAACTCGAAACCAAAATTATTAATTTAGTAAAATGTCACATTAAAATTGGAAATGTTTTTGTTTTACAACATCATGCTAAAAAGACAATCTAAATTAAAAGCATCATTCAGATGAAGTGGTGATAAAAAAAAGACAGCAGAACAATTTATGACATCTCAAGCTTTAAAAAACAAAATGTAAAAATGCCTTTCTAGTAATCAAAACCATTGGAAATCATATCACATTTAAATGCAAATAATGTAAATGAAAACCAAAGAAAATCACTAAATAACAGAGACTTCACGTTTCTTTGGTTAGGATTATTTGTATTACAAAGATATAAAAATTGATTATGTTGCTCTTCACACATTGGGTTTAAATTTTGATAGTCAGAATCCTTCATTGTCACACCTGGACAGGAAATATTATGGAGAAAGAAAGTGAATTATTCCCCATACAGCAATATTGGTGAACAGTTAATAGATGACTCTCTAGACAAAGAATAAATATCATCATCTATCACCGGCAGGACACACTGGATCTTTGGCCTTGTGTCAATAATTTCCACCTCGTAGTACCAAGGATCAACTGAATTTAAAAGCCGTACCCATCTGAGGAAGGAGTCAACTCTTTGGATAATAGCATCGGCATCACCGCTGCGTTTAGCAATGGTCTAGAAGGCAAATGGAGCACGAGCCGGAGCGACTTGTGCTAAAGCTTTCACCAGAATAAAGCGTCAAGAAAATTTACACTGAGAAAAACATTGAAACCACCGTTCTAAGGGAAATTTACATCATTGGCAAGAACATTTTTTTGGCAAACGCACCTTCAATGTACATCCACTCATATTTTTGGTTGCCTTAGAATATCTTTTGTATTATCAAAAACTCTTTGGGTACGTTTTTTCACGTCTTTGGATCTCGTCTTCTATAGTATGCAAAGCCCTTCTGATATTAAGGCCATGTTAAAGCTTTGAGTTCAGTGCATTGAAAATGCCAAACGATATTTTTTTTTACGATAAAGCTCAAATAGTTTGACAATATCTAATGCACTTGTTATTTTCACAACATACATCATTCAAACAATGTGAAAAAAAGCTCTTTAAACCGTGAAAATAAAAAGTTCTGAGAATTTAAAGCACAAGGAGCTCTTGGTAATAATAATAACGCCCCGCCCCTGCAAACATAAAAGGTAACAAGACATGGCAATGAAATGTTTTCACCTTGTCCCCTGAGTCTGAAATAATACTGCACCATATGTGGTGAAAAAGAGGTAGTAATGTATGTACAATAACAGAAGAAGAACATGGAGGTAGATAATCAGTCAAAAGGGCTCAACTACACCCTCTGCTCCAGTGGAAAGTAATTAAATATAATGAAAATGTATCACAGTACATTTTTGACATTCTTTTTAACATTCATCATGGGTGAGCTTTGGTTTAGGACAGACAACGCCAAACACAGACAGGTAGAAAGTAAATGAAATAAAATGTTATAACAAACATTCATACAAAATCCTGAGGTTGATCTGAAGCTGAAGCACATTTCCTCCACCGCAGCAGCTGGCTTCCTGTTCCCTTGTGCCTCAGGAAATAACCGAGGGGCTCAACTCAGGAACCGAACGAGGTAGAAGTGGCTTAGCTTCGGCTGCTGGAGATAGATCTAGGCCAGGTGATGTCAGGAGCCGACTGCTTGGGACGTGTGCAGGGCAGGATGAGAGCCCTCTGAGGTGCAGCAGAGCCGGGTGGCATCAGGGGCGGAGTGATGACGGGAACGGCTAGGCATCTCCTCATTTTCCACTTCAAAAGACTGCTTCAGCTCAGCGACAGCGGTGATATCATCAGACCCAAAAGATTCGGGTCTGGAGCTTTGGCTGGTCGAAGGGTTGCTCATCTCTTCGTTGCTTTCTTCGTTGGAGTAGTGTCCAGAGTCTCCTGTCTCTTGGCTGCCCTCACTGGTGTGAGAGCTCTCCGAGTGGAACGGTCCATAGATGATCTCCCGGGACGAAGGTGGCAGGGGCGCTGAACCTAAATGCTCGTCATACCTCAGAACAGTTTTGCCAGCCTCGTACAAACTGGCTCTCGTCTCAATCTAAGGAGGCAGAGAAAACAGTAAATTGAATTAAGATTTTTTTTTAAAAAAGACTGAAAAGAAAGCTGATTGACCAGAATACTGTTGCATCGCTTACATCACTTTCAGCTGGATTCATGGCGTCACTCTTGAAGAGCAGCCACCTCTTGCTTTGACTCTTGTTTTTCACTGGACCGGCACTGTTTATGACCATGCTAGATCCACCCTGGAACAAATGAGAAAATATATGAGACATTTTTCCAGATTACAGATCTCTTCTGAATATTAAACCTGCAACCGTGAAACTTAAAACTGTATCATTCACTCTGTTTTGTTTGTCTCACCTTGGCATCTATAAAGTGAGCACGTATCATCGGTATAAGGACCTCAACATTCTCTGTAAGGTGTTCGTTGGGCAGGGCCAAACCAGCATGTCGATCATCAGCAGCTCCCACAGCAATGACTTTGTGACTGGAGGATTTTCTATTAGTCATACAAAGATAATAATGCAAACAAATGTCAGAACAAAACTCATCATTTATGTGTTGTGCTATAATTGTTTTCACTATTCCAAATGATTTCAGTGAGTACCTTGGTCTTCCCTTATTGATGAGGATCATGGCGCACATAACAATACAGGCCAAGGCGATGCTCACACCAACAATGATCCCTGTCATAGACTTCTGGTCTATGTGGTAGAGACCATCAGAGTACACTGGAAGATAAACACCACAGTGTGTCAGATGAGAAACAATTACAGATGATCTACAGTTAATCTGAAAATCCTTCACGTTCATCTAATGTTGTTTACAGTTCATGAACAACACTGTGTGCAGGACTCGACCAGCATTACAAAGTCCACTGAGCTTTTATCAGAAAAAACATACTCCTATCTTAAATATGAAATTATCATTTAACGCTGCGATTGAATTTAATATTTAAAAATAAATAAAAACGCCATTAATCATTATTAAAACAATAATTAATAATTAAAACACACTGTTATACTGTCCACTGCTACACTGAACCATTCTTTTGTTAGCTAGTGTTGCTGACCTACGCCTCCTAGTGGTTTGTTTCCTACCAGGGAGGAACTTTCATTCACTTTACATGAAGCACAGCAATAAAGAGCTAAGTGTATCCCCTCACTATAAAAATGCAGTTTTGTCAACATAAGATACATGAATTTAATAAAGCAGGACTCGTAGTATAATATCATAGTATTGCCTGAGAAACTATTTTATTTCAAGTTAAGAAACCAGAGAGCACAGGATTCTGACACCACATAACTACCAGCTTTATATCACAACTGAATCAAACTCATCAACATGAGATGTCTCCAGTGTTTCATGATGCTTACCTGTTGTATCCTGGAAGCTGTCAGAGTGCCTCGGGTTCTTGTTTCCACGCTTCAGTGGCAGCTCCACAATGTTAGAGAAAGGCCCGTCACCGACCTGGTTGGAAGCAGCAATTTTCACCAGGTAGACATTCCCTGGCTCCAGCTTCTCCAGCAGGGCCATTGTGTGGCTTCCTGAAAACAGAAACACATCACAAGGATTAGAAATACAGAAAACTGATACAGGTACACGGATAACTGTAAACAGCATGTATGTTTTTCAGGTGATACACAACCCACTGTAACTAGTGTTGGGAGAATGCCCCCATGCGGTTAGTGATACATTATTGGAGGTATTATTGATGAGTAACACTCATCCTCAACATGTTTAAAATATATTCTGCATCACTGACATGATAAACAGTGTACCACTCACCCTCCCTCTTCATTATTTGCCAGTGTCCAGCCAACCAGGCTTTCTGTGAAGCGTACAGGATGGTGTAGTGTGTAACCACCACATTGGGCTCGGTGGGCTCCCTCCAGGACACCAGGGCAGTGTCATCCTCGATCATATTTGCTCGAACTCCCGCAGGCGGTTGGCTAGGTGCTGTACACAGACGATTCACATTCATGACAACCAAATATGAAAATGTACAGTCACGATAAATAAATAAATAAATAATGTAATAATAATAAATAATGTTACAGTAATGTTGATTTTATTACCTGCTGGCAGAGTTCGATGGTAAATGACAGAGCTCCACGGGCTTGACATCTGGTCCACGTGGAGACGCACAACAAACTCATAGCGAGTGTTTGGAACCAAATTCGGAACCGTCACACTCTGTTTGGTACTGTGGACAAACAACAGTCTTACATTACGGCAAGAAAAAATATTCAAGCCTTCTTTTCCTATTAAACTAGAGGTAGAATAGAGATTTTTCTTTTTAGTTTTCAACTTACATTTGTATGTAGCGTATAGCAGAGGCGTTGTGGGTGCCCACGGGTGTACAGCGAACTGTATAACTAACAACCTTTCCAGGCGGGAAAGCAGGACGGCTCCAGCGTAGGGACACTGTAGATGAATTGCTGGCTAACACAGCCACATGATCTGGAGGCGGAGGGGATGCTGCCATTTGGTCTCTAGCCGCTGAATGACGCAAACAACAAAATGCATATTCTCATCTCATATCTCAGTTTCAGAAAAAACTTAGAATGATAAAACATTTGGAGAGAAGTACTTACACACACATCCTGGAGTACTGACTGTTTGGTCTGTTTGATAGCCATCTCCAGCTTTACTGACAGCCAAAATCTTGACGTGATATTTTCTCCTTGGATCTGAAATACAAATAATAGATTTTCAGTCATGTTGCTAAAACAATTACAATAACTACACATAGCATTTTATTTCAAATGACAGACATTTTGACTGATCAAAGCCAGGAAAATGCTGAATAACAGTAATAACGGCTCATTTCCATTAAATGTTCCAGTAACAGTGACATTTAACCAACCATACTGTTTATAAAAACCATCAGACACATGCAGGACCTCACCAAAGTGGAATGTATCTATCATTAATACACCTTTTTTTCTCTTATGACATGTCTACTGGGGCCAAATATTTGCTTAATAATACAAAAGCCTGAAAGATCACCATTAAAATACCAAAAGTGATGGTTAACAAATATAGCAGCATCAATTTAAAAAAAAAAAGAAAAGGAAAAAGGCAGACACATTGACAATTAACTGCGGGGTAGTTGAGGCCTTCCCCATGCATGCACAATGCATGGCCTCCTGAGTCACCCCAACCTATCATTTATCATTTGCTGTCATATGTAAGGAGCATGAGAAAGATCAACCATCCCCAAGGCCCAGTAAATATATTGACATGATCAATAAGTGCAATGAAAATCATCACAAAATGTTACTGCCTTTCCCTTTTTGAAAGCCTATAAAGATTTTACAGCTATGAAATCTTATGATAGTGTTGGTCAGGGGTACCCAAACTCTTTGAAGGTGAAGGACCACTACAAGAGATGCACAGAGACCCAACCTGAGAATCCTAAAGTTTGAAGATAATAACATTTTCATGGATTACAATCTATAAACTACACAACATACACTACTATGAATTTCAATCGATCATAGCGGCCAACAGTACTTTTCCCTTGTTGTTCCAGCTTCCAAAATGATAAAAGTGAAAATATTCAGTTCCTCCTTTTGATGGGGATCCCCTACAACCTACTCAAGGACCCCCTGTTGGTCCCCAGACCCCAGTTTGAAAGCCACTGATGTAGGTTGTGCTTTAAAACACAACACAAACAAATCAGAAAGGAACAGAGGTGAGAGGAGATAAAAATGTGATCTTGTTTGTACTGTACACACCAAAAAAAACAGTTACTATGGGACACATAAGGTTGGTTTATTTTGAGCATCTACCACTGCTTTAGCTCCTTAATCAGGACGTTTTTAGGGAGTGTTAAGATTTGTTTTATGCCTCCAGTGTGAAAGGTCGGCCTATGGGTATTGACCAGTGGAGGCAGCGTGTCCAGGCCTGATGTGGGGGCTGGGGCCACAGGCAGCAATCAGCTGCTGGGATCCTAGGCCAATGGGACTTGGGGGGTTTGACTGGGGTCACCAGGTCAGGCCAAGATAGAACACAAGGAATCTGGGCGCAGGACTGTGGGAGCTGGGCCCCTTTTGTTCCCTCTTTCATGTTCTTCCTGCTGCCCTTGTGTTATAGCCTTAAACTTGGAGCAACACGGAAAGAAACATTGCTTGGAAACAGAACCTCAGTTGAGATCAGTGATGTAGTGCAACAGCAGTTTATGTGATGATGGAGTAACATACTGAAGGGTTTTATATTTTCTTATTATTATTATTATTTTTAATTATACTTCAAAAACAGTTAACATAAAAACAACCTACCCATTTCTGTTTCAACTTTTTGTGCATGAACTGTCCTAGGACCACACTGTGCTTGAAGACTCACATCAGACAAAATGTTGTTATAAACAGTTTTGATTAGTATGGCCCTCGTTCATTTTGCATATAGATTGTTGGGGGTTATTTTCATGGACAGCACAGATGACCAGTGGGGGCAGGGTCCAAATCCAGGACTGCTGTCTCACGGCTAGAGGTCAGTGGCTCGGTCCAGCTTTGGCCAATCCCAGAGGGACTTGTGTGTGTGTTCCAGTGTCCAGCTAAAGGGGGGTAGTGGCCCTGGTCTTACCGAGCAGGCCTGGTCCTGAACACCACACAATGGCCAGGGGTAATTATGCAAGCTGCAGGATGGGAAACGGTGGTGGGAGGGACATCTGGACCCTGACCTCTAACCTGGGAGCCTGATCTCACACAATGCCACAGCCAGACTGGAGAGGACCGGTGGTTAGGCAAGAGGGGTCAGCCCATATTGATCAGGACAGGGGGTGAAAATGCAAATGCACCGTCCAACTGCCCACTGAATTAATTGGAAACACCCATTTGAGTATGAACCCATCGGTCACTCTTGGTTGTCTCTCCACCAGAATCACAGGTCTGAATGGTGGAAACCCATTAACATGGTCAAACATACATAAAGCTATACTTTTCATCTTCTCCACTATCACATCACCTCGAATTAAACTAGGCTATGGCAACAAAACTGCATCACTCACCAAGGCCACTGATGGTGTAGGTGTAGGTCTGAGATTGCAGCTGGATGGTGGGCTGCTCTGGCTGGCCTTCCTCATGGTAACAGAGCTGGTAACCTTGTACAGCTTCAGATTCTGGGGAGCTTTGCCAGCGTGCCACAATGGAGGTGCAGTTAAGAGGCACAAGTTGAAGAATAGGGGCTGAAGGCACTATGGGGAAGAGACAGCAGGCATGGGATCAATACACACTCATATTTAAAACACTGCTGAGCACAAAGGACTAAAGACTAAACCTATGAACCTATGAACAAAACAACAGCAGGACACCGGGTATAGAAAAAGGATGGGTAGATGGAGGATCATCTTATTGACCCAGTGGTTTCCCAGGATTGTCAGTTCGAATTAGAAAATTTGGGTGTGACAGAGTTACAATTTATGCTGCATGTTGGAAAAAAAAATACACCACAACACAAAAACATTTTACAGTTCATTAACTAGCATTCATGTTGTAGACCGTGCGCTAAAATAATATAATTTTGCCGCCCATGCTGCTCTACATCACATCAAGTATATCACTAAACTTTTGAAAACAAGAAATCCAGCTTTGGTGCACAAACAGCCTCCCCCAACACACCGGGTCATGAAAAGAGGCTATTCTTTCCCCCACATAGATGCCTGAGGCCCTCTCTTTATGACCCGTGACTGAGGACACTCTAACATCACTGACAGCGAAGGGCAAAGGTTCCTGGGTAACCAACACAAAGACTGTGGGACAATGCTACAAGAGCAAACTCAGTCATAAGCCGGTCACTCTGCATGAGCTCTAGTGATCCTCCTGGTATTCTAAGAGCAACAAAATAGTGATGTGACAAAAGCAAAAGCGTAGCCAGTTACAAGTTTGGCACCATGTGATTCTATCACTCTAGATCATGCACTCATACAGAAGATGCCTGCTTTTGACCCTAAGAATAAATTCAATCACACATTAAAACAAATGCAAAAGTTAAGTGAACAAAAGTGCTCTATACAGACGTGATGCGAATGCACTTACAGGAATAACATACCACTTTATATCGCCATCTCTCACATATTTGAGTCAACCTCTCCTTTTTTAGGTTTACCTTTGCTGCTGGAGGTCTTAGGTGTACGGTGAGAGGTCCATGCAGATGGCTCACACCAGCCCGCACGGGTGGCTGCAGCCATGCGGAGCAGGTAGATGGTGTCAGGCTGCAGGCCTTCCAGCAGATATTCGGTGCTGTTCTGTGGTATCTCCACAGAGATGACAGTGTTGTCCGCCGCTGTACGATAGGATAGCCTGTATGCGGACAAACGGCCACGGCTCAACTTCGCAGGCAGTGGCTGCCAGCTAACCTGGATATCTGTGGAGCTTTGGCTGGTCAGACTTAGCTCTGGGGTACGTAAAGGCACTGTGAAAAGACAGGAGCATGAGTAAAATGCTTGACTCTGATGTGGTGACTGATTTCTTCAGAGTACAAAAGGCAAAAAGCTAAACTATTTAACAAATTTATTATTCACACAAATTTGGTGTTAGTGAGTAGAACACACAAGAAAACTGTGCAAACAACAGCGCACCCATCCCCCTTGTGTCCACTGAAAATGTGCTCTGTACACACATCAGTTGCATGCATTTTAGCTTAACTACCAGAGTGATTTATTGCAAGGAATGCTGAGAGTCTCAGTGCTTACCATCCTCCAGTGTATGTTGACTGACTTGGTCTGACATACGACTGGCTCCCATTGGCATATAAGCCACAATGTAGAAGCTGTAGTTTCGTGCTGGCTCAAGGTCATCGATGATATAACTGGTTGTGTCGTTGCCAATAACAACTTGGTATTCTTCGTTGTTCAGTCCTGACATTCAAAAGAATAAAAAGTAGGTTAGAAAATAGTTTAATCCAAAGGAAAGACTCAGAGTTAGTGTTCTGAAAGGCATGATGCTTGTTGAATGTTGCTCATCCTTTCTATAAACATGCGTAATGCAAGGCACAGCCACATAACCGCTCCCAGGCCTCTTAAAGCAAACCTAATTAAACATTTGTTTACAAAGGAAGACTTGATTTAATAGAGTTGCTTAAATGTTAATGTAATGGTTAACATTAAATAAGTTATTGGTTTGCAAGACTACGAGGCTTTTAAGAAGCTACGCTGGCCCTTTAACTGCAAACAGAATGAGCTGGAAAGCGGACAATGGGCTGGCTAAGCCTGTTGTTATTTCAGCGAAGTTGCCATTCTGAGTCCTCCTTGACCTCTGCTCCGTGCAGCAACAACAGATGGCCTTCACCAAGGAAAGATGATCATATGTGAGAGAGTGAGCTACCTCATTGTGGTTGACTGTCATCTCACACTCATCTTTTCACACCTTCATCCATTTCAGTTAATAACTGATCTTTTTTTGGATCAAATGAAAAACCTGAAAAACAAATTTAAGTGGTTCTCCCTCTTGATCTCACCTTCAGCCTTCATGTAATGGATGGAGTAAGCAATGACTTTGTCCGCATTGTAGAGAGGTCTCTCCCAGGCCAGTAAGATAGCAGAGCTTGAGATGGTCTCAGCATGGATATTTTTTGGTGCACTGGGCCTGTCCTCAGACATGACAACAATAAGGCGAGCCAGGGACAGCACAGAACCCTGTCCGCTCTCTGCCACACACTGATAGATGGCATCATCCTCAGGGATGATCTGGGTGATCACCAATTTACTGCGGAACAATAAACAAAACATTAATGATCAGTACTAACCATAGAAAAGCAACCTCAAGTAATAGATTTTATAGGCAGTATTTAGGTGATCAGTATTCCTGTTGTCCATTACCTGTTGTACATCTTAATCCTTCCATTTAAGTGAACCTCTTCCCCATTCTTTAGCCACCTGATGTGTGGCGGGGGAACTCCCTCTGCTTGGCACATAAACCGGGCAGTGCCTGCTCTTGGACGGGTCTGACTCTCAGGCTTCTCAATAATGGATGGTGGCACTGAATCAAAGATGTAAGAGAGAAGCAATGAAAACACAGTCTATAGCTTAGCATTTATTACCCCCCAAAACAAAACACAAGCACATATGGTCTATTTATTTACTTAAGAGTTTACCTTGAACTGTGAGGTTGGCTGCGGCAATAGTGTAGTTGCGGGTTCCAGGGGTGGTGGCCCTGCAGAGGTAGACTCCACTATGCTTGGAACTGACATCAGTAATAACCAGGTTCCCATTGCCCAGCACTTTGGCATTGTACACATCAATGGGTTTACTGTCAGCACGGCTCCAGGAGATGATCGGCCAGGGATTCCCTGTGGCCACACACTCCAGCACCACAGTTTGGTGAAGAGAAACTGTGACGTTCTGAGGTCCAGCAATGATTCTGGGTCTTTGAAGTGGTTTAGGGCCTGCACCTTCACAAAAAAATGGGAAATGTTAAAAATAAATTAACCATATAAAATGATCGTTTCACACTCATTTCTAAAATCCAGTTAATACAGTCTATGTACCTTGACTGTTGACTGTCAGTGTGGCCTCTCTACTCCTCAAACGGCTACCGATGTTTGTTGCCACACATCGATACTGTCCAGCATCTTCCAGTTTTACATTCTGGATCTGGAGGACTCCGTTGGGCAAAACCGTTATTCTGGGAACATTCAAAGATAACATTAGGGTCAAACTTTATTCAGTCAGCAACAGAATTTAGGAGCTGCTGATAGGTTAGAAATAAGCTAAAATGACTCAAGGCGTGTGCTGGTACCTGTCTGTCTGTAAAGGTAATGTGCTTTGGTTTAGCTCCCAGGTGATGGTGGCAGGAGGGGTGGAAGTGACCGCACAGGAGAATCGTGCCACTGAACCCTCAGTCACCACCATAGGCACAGGATGCAACACAAACTCTGAGATACCTGTGGTGGAAAAAATAATTAGAAATCAAGGCATCTGTTTTCAGCAGCTACTTATCATGAAGTCAATGGGTGTTTGTTTTGGTAGTGGGCTTATTTAGACTGATTTATTTATGTTTGTCACTTGCTAAATATAGCACTGTCTTTCAGCTCTGGTAAAATATTACACATTATGCATGCAAAGCCCTGACTTTGATGGATGTTAACTGATTCTATGAAAGGTATTGATCTTGTCTTGTGAGACACAATGATCTTGCTTTTGTGCAGATGAGCCATCAGGTCCCATACTGACCAGCTGGTCCAATCAATGGATCAATTGGAGAATGACACCGAATGACGCATTGTTATAGATGAAAAAACAATCAATTCAGTGTGCATAAAAGGATGGCAAGCAAATATTTAAAACAAAGTTTAAATATATAATTAAACCTTTTTCTTGCAGAAATCTTTATTATCCTATACTATATATCAGCAAAGTATACCAAGCCAATACCATATTGGTTGGTATGTTTCTGTTGCACATATTTTACAGCTATGCATATGTTAATGTTGTACTTAGATCCTGCAATGTTCAGTGTTGATTCAGTATAAATACTTGCTTTAAGACTGTGTATAACTGTGCACAATTTGCTGAGACACATTCTGTTCATGTGTATTCAAAAGGGTCTTTCAATAATCACCACAAATAAGCAACCCCCAATCTGCATTTCTCCTTAGAATACTCTGTAAAATATGACCAATGACCTTCATTCATTAAGGTGATAACTCTCTGCCCCCCCCCCCCCCCTCACTCACAGGAAGGAAGTCAATATCATGTTAAAGAAAATCAATCCCCTGTTCTCCCACTGAAACTCCACATTAAAGAGCAATCCTTTAATTCAAGACCTAATCTCATCAATATTACATAAATAAACTGGTAACCCTGCTTATGTGAAGTGCATTAGGGGTTTAGCTTAAACCAGGGTCAGTTCACATGATCCTTTATGGTTTGGTTGTGAATTATTCCACTGAAATTGCAGCGGGTTTCGATTATGGTTAGTATGTTGACACCCAAATGCCATGTCAAAGTTAATTTGGAAAGGTCTGCCTCTTCTATCTCCAGACAACATGGCCGACTTGCGAGCGCCATGAAAGGTCCTCAGGAAAAGAGGTTACATATGTTGTTTACTCTCCACTGAGAAATAACACACCATCTTCACTCTCTCTGTAGTCAGCCACATCAGTGATGTAGATGGTGGGTGTGGGCTGCGCAGACTGATCTGCTAATATGGCCACCTCTGTTGTAAAGAACAAATCAATGTCTAGGTCAAACAGCACAAAGGTTCTCTACAGAGGTCAAAGTTCGTCTCTACCCCCTGTCCATTCAATTTTAGGCCAAACTGGGAGCCAGATCGAAGTCAGTTTACCATTAGTCTACAAAAATAAAACAGAACCATGTGATTCTTATGTTGTTATCCTATATCTATGTACATGTGATGCTACAGTAGTAATAAATTATAATACAAAAACACATATGTGCTTGTTTTGCAAATATTTTGAGAAATGTATGGCAGATATCTAACACTGCAAATCTAAGATGCACTGAAACTAGTGATGTACTCCTACAAAGGGACATACTTCCTCGATGTAAACATGTTTTGAAAGGATCCCCACAATTTACTGGAACTGGCAAGTTCAATCACATGACAAACTGGCCTTTCTTTTAACAAAAGGGCTCTGCTTGACGGGGCAACAGAGCGGACTGATCCAGTGAAAGGGATTGTGGGCTGGGAGAGAGAACAGCAGGGCAGCTCAGCCGGCGTAGGCCTGTGACATCACAAAGCCTTTCCCTGCTGACCCCTGACCCCCAGGACCTCTGGACAGAAGGGGAGCACAGAGGAGGCCCATCCTCCACTCCATGCCTACAGCTGACCGAAAACCTTTAACCCTTTCACTAACAAAGGCCGGACACCACAGCAAACTTGACATTACATTTGAGGGTTTTTTATGTGGTCATCTTATAGGGAACTGATTTTTGTGTTGCCTTTTAATAGATACGTGACAACAAGACTGTTGATCGCAGAGTTTGTGTGTCTATAAGTCTATAAGATTTGTTTGTATTTCTATATTTATATATAAATCTCTTCTTGTGTGCTAGTTCTTCATTGTTGTTGTGTTCTGTTGAGTATAAGCACATATTAGCCCAAACTTTCTATCCTCAGTGTCAAGTGTCAAAATCAGTATATTTCAGCAGGCCATCCTAGTTTCCATGACGCCACGCAGAGGATATCCCTTCTAAGACTTGTGAAAAGTGTCCATGGTAGAACAGGCCCATTGAATAGACACAGCTGTCCTGTCCACTGATATGTGGACAAACAAATGCCCTGAAAAGCTAGCCTTTTCTTCTGGGGCGGTCAGGGTTACTCCAAACAAAGGCTAAAAGGCAAATGGCCTTTTCAGAGATTCCTCTGTGAAGCAGACCATTCAGCAGTTACACAGAGCCACGGCCTGTAGTGACAATGCAAATCCTACCAACATAAGAAGAGAGATCATTTCTAACTTTTTGCCAATGTTTCTTGGGCACTTTCTTGAGTGTGCAAGCAGTATTTGTCCTTAAAACAGGGAAAAGATAAAGCACTCACACTCAGGGCTGCCTATTTATGGAGTATTTATGAGCTTTTAGATTGACTCTCCATCTATCTTTAACTGTCTCTTAAAATGATCCTATAACTGGTCTGACAGCTTTAAACTCAAACACAGCCAAGTCTGAACAACCACCAATAACATCGGAAGCTAAACTTTAGAGGTTTTTCCTCAGTAAAGTAAAAAAAAAAAAAAAAGAGTGGGGTGGGGTACATCTGCTTTCCATCTCCAGGTTAATAACCCATGAACTTGCCACTCTGGTGCCTGCATGTTGACACCACAAAGCACATATCACCAACAACTATAAACCCATCTTTAAAAAAGAGGAATAAAATCCATGGCGGTTCCTTTCACAATTACCTCCATACTTACTTGCGATAGTCAGACGTGATCTTTGGCTTAGGATAGCTCCATATTTGTTCTTGGAGAGGCACTGGTAAAATCCTTCATCTGATTCCTCCTTTGTATGCTTTATCTTTGGTATGTACAAGGAGCCGTTGGGCAGAAACTGCATGTGTTCACTTTCTGCCAAATGAACTCCATTTTTCAGCCACTTGATGGTGACTGGAGGCTGCCCATGAGCCTGACAGTCCAAGACAGCCGCTTCCTTTGGTAGTGCAGTAACATCACTTGGCTCTGTGATGAAGGACAACTCGCTGAAACATAAAACACCTGCAGGGAAAGGATGGGAATATTAGGTAAGGAGTTATTTATGCTTCTAAGACCACATATGTCATGTACGACATAAATATAGCAATAATTACTGCATTAATATCAGAGGAAAGGATTAAAAAGACCATAAAGAATGATGATTTTGTGTCCTGACACAAATGATACAAAAAAAAAAAGACATAAAACTGTATTATGATGGTTTCTATCCTCATAAAAAAAACAGCATTTTTTAATATTTGCTGTCACTAATATCAAACATGAAGCCGGTTAAGTGACATTTAAAGTTAAAGTTTAACAACCTCGTCTTGTTATCTCCTCACGTTAAGAAAAACCAACGTTGCCGTAACGTGCATCTAACGTTAATATAACAGTTAACGGTAATGAGCATGACCGTTAATCAACGGTAACATCAGCAGTTTAAAACAGAGAACTGACACACTTACTTGACAAAGGAAGAAACAAAACAAAAATCAGCCATCGCTGGTGGTCTTTCATCTTAAACTTGGCCATTTATCCGGATTGTTGTGTCATTTTCTCGCCCCCGGTCCACACACGCACACACACACCGCTCTCTCTCCGGCGTGCTGTCCGATTAGTCCCCAAATCACTTCTGCCAGCAGCCGTGGACCGACCGCTCTACAGGGGCGCCGGGGGGCTCCCGTCCGGACCCCCGCCTTCTCACGCATGCGCAGACTGCTACACCACAGTGTGCGTATATGTGTTTCTCAGTGAGGTCTGGGGGACCCCAGGGGCCATCAGGAGGAACTGACATAACATGTGGAGCAGGAAATTTTCTTTTTCGTTAATGATGATGTGATGATCAAAGACTGTGACTGTTTACTGGAGATTATAGTTACAACTGGAGTTGAAACTGGCAGGTCACATTTACGACACTGTAACTGGGTCCGAGTGGCATAATAACAATAATGTGTGGTATGCGTTGTTTGACGTAAATAAGTGGAAATTTTGCAGATTGCACAGCGATGCAATCCTATTATTTCATTAATACTTAGTGTAGGTGTTCTCTGCTTTGTGTACCCGAGTTTTCTTTTATTTATATATCATAATTTGTTCTTGGCTCGCTGTTGTAAAACATATCTTGATCTAAATGAGACGTCCTCAATAATTAAACGCTTAACCAACCAACTTTGCCGATACAGCTTTACTCTTTCAGCATTCTGAACCTAAAAGTTGCTTCACATTTCTCACATTTGCACTTTATCTAACTGTAATATTGTCATTCTGTTTCTCCATGTTATTATGTTGTTATTTCACTGCTAAGAATGAGGTATATTGTATCATTTTTAAAGTCCCCTGAGTCAAATATGTGATTTTGGTCTTTTTAAATAGACTTGAGTGGACTTGACTGTTTACATGCTAAATAAAACTAAAATGCACATGCACGTCAAGCTCTGATCAGGCCAATAGACTGTAGTGACTTTATTTACATAAACTGATCAGTAATCAAACTTTTTCCCATGTAGCGTCTTCTTTTCTGTGCATCAGATATTTAAGACAACAAAATAACGTGAACATAGTGAATTATTAGTTACCATAGGCCATTGGTAATAAGGTCACATTGAACAGCATCTGCCTCAACCACAGAACCTGGTAATTATGAAGAGGTATCGATGGCTGCAAGTCAGCTGCCTAATGAATTCAGATATTGATCCAGCGACCGTGCCTTTTGACAATGACCCTCCCGTCTCCCAGCCCTCATTCAATAGCAGCACAATGGGCTCCAGCTGTGAGATCAGCCATGCTGTATCAGCAAAACACCCATCCATTGGTACAGGTAAATGCAGTCATCACATTCAGCCTGAGAGATGTGTCGTGCCTTCCAAACAATATTGTATCACTGTTACTCTCAACAATATCTATGAATGGTTGTGTAATGATTTTAAGGGATTACTGCCACAAACATGCACCTCCACACTTCAATATCCAATCAGATGAGAAGAGCTGAGTGTAATTATGTATTGATTAGGGCTAACTATTGATTTAATCATCTTAACTCTCATAGTTATAATTCAAGCCGGAAAACCAATAGTCGGGTTAATAGCATCCCATAATGTGTTTACTCAATAGCTTAAATTTTATTAATGATTCTACATCCAGGAGAAACACGTGCATCACAAGTAGCATAGTTATTAACAGGTTTACTGACATTTAGTTAGGCCAGACAACAGTTATTTTATTTCTCTGCGCACAAAATATTTTTTTTCTTCACTCTTGCAAAATAGCTGATGGTTTCAATTTGAAGAAATGTCAAGATGTCAACGCATAAAGTAAACAAAAGATCAGTTCATCTATACTCTCACATTCGTCGGTTATTGATAAGTTGTATACAAACAGGGAACACGATCGTGTATTGCTTGAGAAATCTGTCGACTCATGTTGCCAAATGTTGTGGTGTGGAGGTTGGGGTTACCGCTGGGCTCCACATGGCTAAAGGTTAGGCTGCACGGCCACGATCAATAGGGTTAAGGTCATTAACATGTTATGAATAACACGAGGCCCTGGGAAAGTAGAGCAGAGGACCACCGAACTGGGCTCTGATTGGCTGGAGCTCGTCTCTAGGAGAGGCCACTCCCCCCACTGACCTTAAAGGTCATTTGAAGAGCTGATGACCTCTAACCTTGTGCCAATGGGGGTGATAGAAAGGGTTTGGGTTTGCATAGACTTGAATGCTAAAATATTATAAATGTGTTGTGTTTGACCAAAAACAAATAAACATCAGTGTTGGCATAATGTTTGGAAAAATCGATATCATTCTGTCATATGTCATAGAACAGTCCAACCTAAATGTTTGTACTGGAGACAAACCCTATATTTCTTTCTTAAAATGCTCATTAACCTTGTGATATTTTAGCAGTACTGGCAATAACATCTATATAATAAACTGTTTAGCTAATAACTCATCCAACTATTATTTCCTAATATGAATTACGGTGCAATAACAACTAAGACCTGTAAGGTTGCTTCCCATGATCTGAAGCATCTTATTTATTTATCGCAATAAAATACAAAATCATCAGCACATGATCACACAAAAACATTCTTTAAAAAAGTTTATTGGCTTTTAAAACCACTTTAAAAATCTCACCAGTGAGTACTTTCCATTGAAAAAAGAAACAACGCGTTTGCAATATTAACAAGCTACTGTACATTAAGCAGTACACCAGACAACACCACAGAGGAGGGTTTTTTTTTTCTACTGGTAGAAATGGACAAGATAGTCAAACAGAGTTGGTTCTGGGTCAGTCAAAGGTAAAGAATCAGAGTCACTGCTTGATGGAGCTCCTGTACTCATAAAGAGGTGCATTTCCTTCATTCAAATTCAAATATCAGTGCCTTATTGTTAAAGAAAAAAAATCAAGAGAAAATGTTAAATTTCTTCACAAATGTATTTTTGCAAAATAAGAAATATGTAAAACTGACAGAAAACAGTCATCAACATAACATATAGAACAACATTAACTTAGTAAACAGCACACAACAAAAGTAATGTAACTCATGAAACTAGCACTGCCAGTCTGATTAACAGAACCTGCCCAAAATCACAGAAGACAGTGGTTACCAAGAATACAAAGTACAACAGAAGTCATCACACATGCGTGCGTACAATCATTTATCAACATAATGAGCATGTAGGTTTTAAAAGGTTGTTTAACTTTTTTTTCCCTCAATGCTTTATATTCTCATGTATGAGAATGAGTAAGAAATGTGTATCTCACTGAGATTAATGCACATTTTGCTACAAGACAATTAGTCATTTTCTGACAGTTAAATTTCCCTACTCATCTTGTCATAAAAAATATTTTTTTTAAATTTTTTTTGTGGGCATCCATCATTACATTTGTCCATAAAGATGTGGCAAAGCCATGTGTCATAAAAATTTAGTGCAATAATGTGAACCTCCAAAGTTTGTTGAAACATGAGTAATTTTTTTTTTCCAGTGTCTGCTGAAAGGCTTTGAGCACAATGTCTGTCACAGAGATGTTTGCAACCAGCTAACAGTATGACAACTTTTTTTTTTTCTCAATATACCATGCTATTGATCCTGCTCAAAGCACACATCACTTCTGCAACCGCAGAGACCTATTATCTTTGAATAGAAAAAAAGTAAAATAAAATCAGCAAGCGAGACCAGACAGCATTACTTTTACGACACATTGAGCCAGAAATGTAACACACAACATACAGTATCTTGCCGACTATAGATCTGTTAAGCTTTTTTTCTTCTTTTAAAATGGCACATACTTAGCTAGAATAATGGCCATAATATAGTGTCATGATACATCAATTCTCTATGTATCTATCCTATTTACAGATGGAGCTTAAACATGACTTATACAACATTGACAATAGCCAAAAACTCAAGCAAGCATCCTACTGTATCACATAGCCTACCTGGCTAGCAGTGATGGTTTCAACATGCTTTCAGGTCCATGGTTACCTATCAAACATAGGACAGTGACCATTTCACAAATTTACATACTGTACATAAGATTTATGCAACCTAATCCTTTTCCTCAAATGCAATAAAACTCTTTTATATCTCAGAGACTGCCTGTTTCTCGTTGTTTTAATGTTTACTAGAAGTGTCTCTACGTGTAATAATCTCGTATGTTATTCAAACAGATCATCTTTGGTATGGAAATAAGGCTGGATTCTCCAATTCCGCAACATAATTTCATTTCCTCTTGATCTCAAGATGACATCAAAGCAAACAAGTCAGCCTCTAGCTTTCTAAGTAACTAAGCCTTCTCCATACCATTGATATTCTTATCCAAGCTGGGAGTATAGCATGCCAAAAAAAAAAAAAAAAAAGAATACAAATAAAAATCTCATGACTGAAAGTGTGCCTGCCATGGTTTTCATGAAATGACAGCATATCAAATTTCTCTAAAATCATTAAATCGATAAGGGCACACACAGTGTAGTTGTTAGCCTATACAATACGCATCTATATTGTAACACTGCAAAACGAAAACAATAAGAAATAGTACTGAAAATATCAGAGTAACAGCTGCCTTGATATGATGAAGCTCTGGATGGTTCCGAAGATTCTTAACATTATACTATATACAGTCACTCTACAGATGGCATAAGGCCTTGGACTTTGGGAATAAGGCAGCCAGTTGTTGATTCCTTTCAATGTATAGTCCACAAAGTGGCCTGAATTCCCATCTTCTCCCCACTGATTCATCTACTCCCTTAATAAGATATTAAACAGTACAAGAAGTATAGGCTTTAAGAAAATTTCACTCTTGGACAATGCTCAGATGTGAATCAGTTTTTCACCGATTTGGTATATGATAAAGTATAAAGATTATGTCATAAATTCAGCACCTGGCAGCATAAGATACTACCCTTCTTAATATTCAGATATGGCAGGCAAATGTACTACATCTATTATGTGCATATACTACAATCCCAATATTGTCTCCTTTTGGTTGAACTTGAACTGCACGCACTGAAAATAGTATACAACAGCATACGTTTTTGGTCTTTTGTGCCAAATTTCCTACCCATCTCACTTCCATTAAGTGTTTGTTAAATACAAATATTGCATTATTGATTGGTTATAACATGGAAGATTATGTTTGTCTTAATGTTCATACCATACAAACCTGGTCTTTGCAAGTGCATGCTGCCACCAAGTACTCAGACTTTTTACTTGAAATGCTTACACGTCTAATTCCAGATGAGGGAGAAAAGTGGTTAAGTACTGAAACTCTGGGTGACAAATGAAAAAAGGAGAGAAGTAACTAAACATCAGTAGGAGAGATTTTCTGGTAAGCCTGGCACTTTGAACAGAACGAATGGCAAAGTCCAGACAAATCCCAACAAACTATAGTTTTAAAAACAGATATACTACATACGCACCAAACAAACAACAGAGAACGGAAATCATACAGAATAAAAGATAACATTAGCCCAGCATCTCTACTGTAGTAGGCTGGTCTTTGCTTTCTAGCCAGTCAAAACCAGAGTTCACAGTATCACTGCATATCTGCTGAAAAAGCGGGTCGTTCTTCAGTTCTTCCAGTGTCGAGTCTTCATATTGTTCCTGCTGTTGATTGGGATCAAACAGCAGGTTGGTGTCCAACGTGTTAAGGTCAGTGATGCTACTGGACAGATCTGAGGTCAGTCTGATGTCGTTTGAGAAGTCGGACGCCACGGCGTTGAGCTCTGAAGCTACCTGACCCACCAACTGGGAACTGGGGTTGAGGCCATCATCTCCCAACAAGTCTTTAACAGTGTTGTTGAAGTCCAGCTGTTGTTGCTCGTCCTCCACCTCCTGCTGCTGTGTGCTCTGGAGGAGGAGCTGTGATTGTGTCTGCACAGGATTCTCCTGGAGCTGCTGCTGCTGCTGCTGCTGCTGCTGTTGTTGCTGGTCTTGCTCACCAGGACCTGCTTGTGCTTGGCTGTCCCCAGTGGAGAAACTCACCTGCTCTCCACTGCCAGCGGTGAGGTAGCCATGCTGCTGGAGCTCAAAGGCAGCAGGGCTGGAGCTAACAGGCAGCTGAGTCTGGTGAGCCGCTCCTCCAGTGAACCCAGGAGTGGTCTCCAGGATCTGTGTAAGGTTCATACGGGCCGTGTAGTTGGAGGGAAGGTTGTTTATGCCCAGGCCACGAACAGAGTCATCACTATCAGCTTCCATCTTGCTGAGAAGAACATTGGTGATTTTGGCGGTGTTACTCTGACCCTGCACAGGCAGCATCTCGCTCTGCATCATGATATTCAGAGGTACAGACTGGCTACGCTGGACCATGCTGTGGACAGAGCTGACCGTCTGGTTGTTGGACAGGATGCTGAGCACCTCAGATGTGATGGGGGAGTTAAAGGGTGAAACCACAGCTCTGGTGGTGGTGGTGGTGTTCGTGGTTGTGGTTGGAGGGCCGGTGTTCCCACTGAAGTTTCTCTGGCGCACCGCAGGGCTAACACTGCGGCAGCGGAAAGTACTGGACGTAGATGAGGTTGATGCCTTGTTGTCTAATGGTGCAGGCACAGCGAAACTCTCCTGTTTAGTGGGAGTAGTTACAGTTGTTACCAGCTGCTGCTGGGGTTGTTGTTGTTGTTGTTGCTGTTGCTGCTGCTGCACTGGAGAAATGGGGGTTATACGGCCAAAGTGAGCAGCATCCTGTCTTGACTGAGCCTGAAATGACTGGCCAGGAATTGCAAAAGCATGTGGTTTACGAAACTGGTCATCTACCAGGTCTTGGTAGCTTGGCAGAATGCCAATGCTATGGTTGGACAACGGACTTGCAGAGTTGCTGTTGTAGCGGTTATTGATCCACTCCAGTTTGGCCTTGTCGGGGTGTGTCGCCATGGGCCTCTGCATCGGCTTAACAGGGCTGCTGGAGACAATGCTGGCGTCGTGATATCCTGTAATGCTTGAGTTTATGGGAGTGAATGCAAAAGGGTTCCTGCACTCCACCGGGCTCGGGGGGACACTGCTGCTGCAGTTGGACAGTGGTGTGCTAATGGGGGTGTGGCGACCCATGGCTCCGTCCACAGGGGTGATGGGAGCCATGCGGGAACACGGGCTCTCTCTTGTCAAGCTGTGCCCAAGCGTCATTTCAGAGGTGGGGGTGGGTGTCGGGGTTGGAGTCGGAGTCGGAGTCGGAGTTTGGACAGGAGTGGTACTGCTGTGAGCAGAGTGGTAGAAGGTAGTGCCGGCCTGATGAGCGTTTAGGATAGTTCCTTGGTTGCTGGCTGACTGGCCTTGTAAAGACACATCAACACAGCTACCAAACAGGCCCTTCAGCTTCATCTGCTCCTCCATTTGGACTAGCTCCTCCACGATGCTGTCCTGGGTCATGTCATCATCATTGAATGGAAAGTAGTCCATGCTGGGCTGAGAACCTGCAAAGTCAACCATCTCCTGCGTGAGGGTCAGTTGACCTGAGGCCTCGGGGGGTTGAGCTATAATGGAAAGTTGGTCAGTAGGGGCTTGTTTGTGTTCTGCTGGTATCTGCTGAGCAAACGCCTGCTTCCGAAGCTCATCAAGCTGTCCCTCCTCCCATATTGTGCTCTTTAAGTCACTCATCACAGAGGCTTCGTGTGCTCCTGAGTTGGCTGGTATGGCACGAGGGTCCCCAGTGATCTGCTGCAGCAACGCCTGATCAGATGTGTTGTTTCCAGCTGCTCTAGTGCTGGTGTCAGTGCTGAGTGAATGGTCTTCATGTTTCACCACCAAGGTCTGGGAAGTGACAACAGTCTGGGAGCCCACAGTGTGTGTGATGGGCGAGTCGGAGAGTGCAAGGATCTGTGTGGGCCCTATGGAGGTGTGTTTCACAGTCACTTTGCAGGGGGCGCTCTCTGGTCTGGCAGGGGTTCCTGGTCTGGGGATCTTCTTCACTGCAGCATTGACTCCAAGTCTGGGATTGTCAACTACAGCCAGTGGCTGCTGGGAAATGAACACCCTCTTCACGGGAATCACATGAGACTCCCCACTTGAGCCTGTGCGCTTCCTGGGGCTCTTGGCATCTGGGCAGGGATCCTTCAATGTTGGGGTAACAGCGGAGGAGCCATTGGATGATGTGTTGCCATTGGAGTTCTGATTATCAACAGTCAAGTACAAAGTACTGTCATGGCAGTTACTGTTATTGCTGTCCTGAGTCCCAGCTACAGATACCGAGGTGGGTGGGGATGTGGAGTCGTGTTTTACCCTTACACCTTTGTCTGGACCTGGAGAACACTTAACCAGGAAGCTTGGCTCACTGGCAGCCCTGAACTTAGCCACTCTCTCCTCTTTGGCCCCACCAGCTGTTTTCTCCGTACCAGAGGTGGGGTTATTGTCATTTCCAGATTCAGACACAACTTTGGTGTCAGTGGAGAGGGTTGGGGTCGAGGCTGGGGCACTGGGTCTGACTGCAGGAGACTGAGTGCCCACCGAGCTCACACCGTGCACCTGCTGGGAATCATCCGAAGCAGCTACGGTGTTGATACCTGCTGAGGCAGGACGCGCGGTTGCACTGCTGCTGCTGGGAGCCAGTGCGATGGCCGTCATCTTCACCACGTTGACCGAGCTGACGTGGGGAGTGGGCATCACAGTTTTTATGGGGCTGTTAGTGATGAGCAGGGTCGGGGGTGAGCGCAGCGTGATGGCACTGGTGGCAGAGGGCTTGGGCAGAATTTGGGCGTACCGTGTACCATGTCGTGCCAGCCGGTCGCCCACAGGACTAGCAGAGATATTCTGGGGAGTTTTGGGGGACTGTTTAAGAGACTGAGTGACCACTTGGAAGTTCACAGGCAACACTTTCCCCTCTGTTGTCCCTACAGGGCTAGGCGAAGTCATCAACTGCCTACTTCTCTGCACCTATGAGAAAAAGACAGAATATAAAATTACATTTAAGCACATTCATGAACGCCATAGCTGAGCATATTCAGAAGGAAAAACACTTACTGTGACTGGACTGGGGACAGCTGCTACTACGATGCCTATGGTGGGCTGAGGGGAGAGCAGAGCAGGGCTGCCACAGGGAATAGTGGGGCCGGGGGTACTGGCCTCTGTTCTTTTGATCTGGGTCTCACTAGGCAGGGGTGAGTGAAGCTTCTGCTCCTGCTGCTTCTTCTGGATCTTGCGCTGGAGTTGCTGCTTTGCATCAACAGAGGGAGAGGGCAGGGTCTTCACTTGGGGCTGGAAAGAATTGGCCTCAGCTGTGGGCACAAATGCAGAGGATGGAGTTGGCGTCTTCATCCCTGAAAAGAGAAGAAAAAACACAGTAAAGCACTGCAAGCTAGGTGTGGCCAATAGCAGCAGTTTTCGTTGTTTTACAAGAAGAGTTTAATCTTCAAGAACGATGACAAAGTGACAACATGAATTGTTGATGCCGCTACTTTTTGAGGAAGCATAAAATAATTGTTTTTGATTTTAGGCAGGATTTAATTTGTGCTAAATTAAGCTGTGTCACGCTGAGATCTGACTGTGTCCACAGAGACATATTTTCTTGATGTAGTCAGGATGATAATACATTTTCCTACAATATGCATATGCCAGTTCAGCCCTGAAACGAATGAGCACACACTGTTTGTGACACGTGTAGAGACTTAAAAATATTTGCAGAATCACACTGTGAGCATGTGGAAGTGTAAACAATCAATCAATAAGCACACATGTAATATTTCCAACTCTAACATATGCCCATCAATACAATCAATACACGACGTACTTCACCAACATAAACACACACAGTAACAGAAACAGTAGAAGTCTCCGATCAGAGGACATCTTTACCTGTGGGTGTTCCGGTCATAACAGTGAGGGCAGCCATGGATTTAGTACCAATGTAGTGGCTATTGAGCAGGAAGCGGGCCAGGTCCTCCACGTTGTCAAACTGACGACTCAGGACCTTTTGGGCCCACTCACACACCAGTCCACAGGCTGCAGATCTCATTTCATCTTCAGCACTCGGGGACTGACCCGTCGACTCCATCAGCTCACACTACAGCAGCAAAGGGATTAAAGGTCAGTCTATACATTTAAAAAATCTGACTAGATGTTTAATTATATTTGTTTTTGCAGAGTAACGTACCCCATCACCAGATTTCTGCAGATCCAGGTTGGGTAAGGAGGGCATGTGAACAAAAGCTTTCTTCCTTAACCCGCTATAACAGTATGTGAGGAGGAGTTAAGGTGTGTGACACACAATGACTGTGGATGTGTATAATATGCAGGGTTTATGTCAGATCTAGCCAGTTAAATATTTTCTGTACAGTCTATCTTATCCTCTTCTGGTCTCAAGCAAAAAGTTACCTTCTCTGCCAGAAAGTGTACGTTTAAATAAAAAAACCTCAAAAGCCAAGCAAGCTTTTCAGCTCTGTGCAAAAGGATTCTGACTATTGGCTTTACTAGTCCGCCTGTAAAGGTCCTCAGGTTAAAGTGGTTTTATTTTTACGATGAATTTAGCAGTTCAATGTATTTGATTTCCAAAACTTTTAACTTTTTCTTTGTGGTTTTACTGTCTTTAGATACTTACTTCTTCTCAGCGGTACAATGTTTACATCTTGTGCCTCTTTTTATGCACTGTGCTCAAAGGAGAATTCAGACTGCAAGCAACATGGGCAATAAGCCACAAAGTTACTCACTGACAACTACAGAGCGTTATTTGCATGTAATTGTCATGACTTGCTAATAAATTTAATTTCAGGCATTATAAGTCTTGTTTTGTGTATAATACATGCCATCAGTTTCAGGGTGATGGATAGTTTATTATGGTTATTTTAACAAAGGCACTCACTGCTAGCAGATAAATATATGGTCTTCCTTGTGTAGACAGAATAAAGTGCACTGGCTTATCAGAAGTAAAGGATATTTGGATTTGCCTCTCATGCCCAGCCGACGTGCTTTCATGTTAGGAAAGACATTCTTCATGATCTTTCCAAAATCTGCTGCGCTCAGTGGATTGTAGCCAAGATTGTCACAATAGCTCCTGCGAGAGAAGAGAACCAACCATAGGATTATAAAGGCACACGTAGATGCATACTGTATGTTAGTGCCCTCTTCTGTTCCCCTGACACCACACACTCACTTGTATTCATCATACACCTCTTGCTTTGGGAGGGAAGTCTCTGGGTGCTCTTCTAGGTGATTCCGTATCCAGTTGAATGCATACATCTGTTGAGTACGGCTTGATGACATGGAACTCTGATCACTGAAATTGGTACATGAGAGAAATAAATCTGGTGAGGCAGTGTCTTCGACTTGTATGCATCATTTCTTGTTAATACAGAAACTTTAATACCATAATCCAGGAGTGGAGGACCCCCTCTCATTCTCAGTCCAAATGGGCAGAATTGGGGGGTTGGGGTGATGAATAGATATGGGGAAACAAATGAAACACAGACAGCTAGGTATAGCAAAAGTCTACATTTATCAGTGGTTTGCTTCATAATGATAATCAATCATACAGCTGAAAAATGAATGATAATTTCGTATGAAGGAAAAAAAACTCACCAGTGACCAACGAACCCCCCCAAAAATGTCACAAAGCAAAATTTTTAGCATTTTTTTTTTTTAGCTAGCTAACAGTCTAAACTGTGTCTGCGCACGCAGCAGCCTGCGGATAGCGACTTGAATTTTTTGACAAGCAATGAGACAACAGTGCCAATAATGTAATGAGAGCCATAACAAAGCAGCCATGTGTGTGTGAGACATAAAAAAAATAAGAGGCCAAAGTGGAAAACTCGAGTCAAGAGTGTGTCTGTGACATACCTTTTGTCATTGCCACTGCTGGGACCAGAAGGCAACTTCAGGTAGAGGTAGAGCTTTTCGATGTCTGTAAACTTCTCAACATCTTGCTGTAAAAATAAAAATATCACAAGAGGAATTCATCATAAACACAACAGGACTGGCAGAGGACAAATAAAAAATACTTTAACGCAGAAAATTTAGCCTATCGGGTTCAGAATTTAGCGCCTATTTTAAGACACTACACAGGTACGACAATTGCACACAACCTCCTCACTAGTGATTCCAACCCGACTGCTTTTCAATTGGTTTCTAAGAATGGATTAATCTTACCTCTTCCTTTTCTATTTGCCTCTTTGTTGCTAGGGGAACCAATACTTGAATGAATGAGGTGAGAGCTGTCAGCCAATGAGCAGTGAATGAAAATGCTATTTACTACACTCCACTGCAACAAGCACAGAGTGAATGACCTGAGTCCTTCTCCCGGTTATACAAAGGTTGGATCTTTAGATTTTGCACCATCCAGTCAGATGTTTTCCTGGATTTTTTTCTTTTCTTTACACCTGGCATTAGCATGTATATACAGGTAACCTAGGCAACCTCGGAGGCTTGATTTAATTTACATAAGTTGATTTAGAAAAATCTCCAATATGGGAAACGTCCTGTCAAGCCATCTGATGGCTACACAATGCTAGCAACGCCTTTTTAGTCAAAATACGAGCAATACAAACAGACCTAACATTTAAATCCCGGTAAGTCCAGAATATAGTGCCACTTCACAGGGTATGAACTGTTCCTACACTGGTTTGATTCACACATTTATCTATTTTTTTTTTCATCCATACATGCAGGAAACGTGCTGCATTTTTATTTTATTCAGAAGGATGGTGTCAGGAAGTTTTTAGGAAATTTGAGCATACATTTTTTGACAATAACTGTGCAGCTGCACAAAAAATTTAATTGAAATTGAAAATGTTGTACAAAATAGTGTTACTCCTAGAGTTCCTAATATTTCTCTCCTCACACTATACAAATCTATCCAGATGTGAGACACGTATTATCACCAGGCGTAAATGAGGTCTTTTAGATGTTTATTTTCCCCGGTCTGATGTACCGTGTGCAGCAGTGTCAGCATGTAAGCATCTGAAGTGCTCAAAGCTGGATATTTCATCAGGGACTAAACCTGCCTGCTGAAGTCTGTCAAACATCAGACGGACGTATTGAAATTAAAATACAGATGGTTAACTGTCTGTAGTTTTTTTTTTTTTAATTTATTTTATAAGTAACATAAAAAGACAACGCTTTATGACGGAGCTTTGATGTCACTGACATGGCTTTGTTGCTGAATGGCTCAGCTCAGACACATGAGCCACATTACAAACATGTGGCATAGATTAATACACCATATTTTCTTTGTACATGCCACAAACGCAGAATTTAACTGAATCTATTTGTAGACTCTACTGTTACTGTAATAAAGACAATACCCTCAATATAGTAAAAAATGTTCAGGTTAATGTTATAAAATGCATTTGTATGAATTATTGTGATGTAAATTACAAAAGAAATGTATAAAAGTTTCATGTTTTTAGTTGAGTAATTGGCAAATAGTAACTGGAGTCAAATTTCTTGTATTTGTACATAAACTTGGCCAATAAAGACAAATAAACCTTTTTATCTATAGGCACCAAACATTTATATATTCTTTCTTCACATGAGCTGCACACGTGTCCTTGTGATCCACTATTAAACAGTTACACGTGACCTTCTGATGATGAGACCGGGGATAGAGTGTTAACACATAACAAAGTCTGTTATGGATACTCACCAATATGCTGTCCACTTTTGATTGTACAGATTTGCTGCAATGAGAAAGAGAGCAAAAGCCAGCGATGTGAATAAATAACACTGATTACATGCGGCATTATTTTATTCTATCTGCTAAATGTATTTCTATCGTAAGTAAAAGTAATAACAAAAAGCTAAATGATGATACACAATCATACGTGCTGAAAAATGTACTGCTCCTCAAGGCCATAAAATTTGATTAAATTCGAGACAATGTGACATTTTTGTTATCTGTATCTGCTCAGATATCATGTTATGCAGTGGCAGTGGAAAGTCTCCTTTATTTTTTGCACACTTTATTAAATTATAGATTTAATTCAAAATGGATTGAATGTACTTTTAGGTAAAACATACAAAAATCTAAATCTCTCATTTACATTATTCAGTAAACTGTGGAGGCAACTTTGGCAGAAATTACAGCTTCAAGTCTAAATTTTACTCAGGTTGGGTGTGGAGTGTCTCCACGTCTCTCTAGAGATGTTGGACCATTTCAAGGACATTCAGAGCCTCGAAGCACCTCCATTGTTGTCTTGCCTGTATGCTTTGGACTACTGTCGTGCTGAATGATAAACCTTCACCTTTTCTTCTACATCCTGTTTGTATTTGGCTATATTCATTCTCCTTGTTCCTGCCACAGAGAACCACCTCCACATCACGTGATGCTGACAATGCTTATTAGCCATATTGTAGAAATGGTAGCCAGGTGATAAGCAGTACCCAGTACCTGCTCCCTGAGCTCAACCTTCAGGCCTGGTTACAGAGTTTGTCTCTGGGAACTTCTTCCATTTCACGGAGCCCACTGGGAGCATTTAAAGCCTCAGTAATGGTGTTATACACTCCCATCCACTTTCTAACTTCCTTGGGTTTGGTTTTTGGTACATAAAAGTCCTGTGGGTCCGTATATACATTATCATGTGAAAACATTTCTCCAATCAAGGTTTAAACTTTGAATTTATTCACTCCCTCTACAGTGAACCCTCACAATGTAGTGTCACTTATGAATTATCATCATTTTGTGTCATCATTGACAAAATGACACGCCATAATAAGAAAAGTACAGCAGTATTATTATTATTAACAATGGCCCGACTCTATTTAATAGACCAGTGTGTAGGATTTAGTGGCATCTAGCAGTGTAGTTGCAAACTGCAACCCCCTCCACTCGCCTTCCTTCCTGCTCCAAGCATGAAGAGGAAACTACAGTGGCTGCGAAATGTTTCAAAAACGATAAGAATTTAGAAAAAGAAAAAATAGAGCCAGTGTTTAATTTTTTTCCTTTTGAGGCTACTGAAACAGGCATATTTTTTAGGTGATTACACACCAATAATAACATAATATTTCATATAATATTACATTTCTATTAGAGTCCCTTAAATATTACACAAGCCAGAGTCAGCAGGAACAACAGAACAACTACACCTACTGTGTCATGATTAAAAAAAGACCTATTACCTTAAATGTCAAATTCTAGGAAGAACTAGGATATACAAATAATATAATATGGTGCACAGTAAATATACTGCACCCTTTAGTTTACAGGGGTTAATAGAAACTTCAAACACAGGCCTAGAGATGTCTCAATGATCAATCAAAGCAGGCGCAGCAAAGGATGTAAAGCAAAAAATTATGAATATTTATGTAGGGGAGAGATTTCACTTTTAAAAAATGGGTGTAATAAATGTGCAAAAATGTTTTAAAGACATATTTTCACTTTGCAGATGCAAAAAGTACATTTAATCTTTATTTATTTATTTTAAATCCAGTGTGTAAGATTTAGTGGCACCTAGCAATGAAACTGCAGTGAATACACGCCTCATCCTCTCTTTCCATGCGTGTGGGAAAAATTCACATAAAAAGCAAAAGGTCATATCTAGATCAGCGTTTATTTTGTCTGCTCAGGGCTACTGTAGTAAAATGGCAGTACAACATGGTGGACTCAGTGGAAGAGGACCCGCTCTTACTGTAGATATAAAAGGGGGTCATCAAAATCACATTATTTTATATCCAATTTCTCAATGGATACTCTTAAATCTTTCACACTGGACCTTAAAATAAAAAATATAAAAGTGCAAAATAAAGCGAATAATTCCTAACACCACCGCACAGTAATAACACATGAGCAGATACAGATAATAAAATGTTATTTGGTGCAATTCACTGCGTGGAAATCAGACTGAAATAACTGAATATTAAAGCCAACACATGCACAAACCAAACCGCGGTCAGAGGAGTGTCTCCTATTGTCATTAAGAGCATTAAATCAGTGTCTGCTTTGACACCTGTCATCCCGAGCATCAGCACCACCGGAGGATTTGGTGTCATCTATCACATGGCCTCCTTTGGCATTGCTCGATGCTAATGATTATAGCTGCCACTGCTGCCTGCTGCTGCTGCTGCTGCTGATGTGTGCATGTAACCCGACGTTAACGTGTTATATTCATGCACAAACATGCAGCGGACACCTGCGCTGTCGTGTTTTGGGGTTAAATATGTCCGGTTAGCACGGGAGCACTCGTGTTATTTTCAGCCGCTTTGTGCACAGCGCACAGCACACATCCTCCCTTGCACACTCCAAGAAGCTAGATACGCTAATTATGAGGCTACGGCTAGCGAAAAGGACAGTGTGGGCTTGCTTGTGGATCGTTTCCATCCTTACCAAATTGAATTCTTTATTTTGAACTGTAACGCGTTAGCCTCGGGCCCCTGGAGTCCTGGCACCAACGCTGGAAGAGAGCCTAATCCCGAGGCAGGCTTCTGATCAGGTTGTTGTTGATCATCAGCCATCACGATGGAGGGGTGGTGGGGGAGCTTTAACAAGTAGGCCTCATCCCCGGCTGTGCCACTGCACCGGACCCACCGCTGCTGGAGCGGCTCAGTCAGCTAGGACAGCCCGCTGAATCCACCGCGGGACATGGCTACAAACACTGGTGATGTGACCCTCGCGAAAAAAAGCAACGACACACCAATTGAATCACACACACACACGGGAATACAAAAGGCATTTCGCAGAGAGCTCTTCTTCTTCGCTGCCGCAAATAGCACGCCTGCAGCAGCCAGCAGCAGCTACAGACGAGCTGCCTGAGTCAAGGTACACGCAGGTAGCACGGCGGAGCCCGGAAGTACACAGGGGTCGTTCCTTCGAAATAAAAGCATGGCAGTTTCTTTTTTAAAAGCTGGTGTTTATTTCAGTATACTTATAATATCTATCTATCTATCTATCTATCTATCTATCTATCTATCTATCTATCTATCTATCTATCTATGATGGATGTGCCTCTGGCCCCCAGTCTTTAGGGCACGTACAAGGCTATATACAGTATATACACACTGACCAGCCACTACATTAGCTACACTTGTGCAATTCACAGTCCTGTTTAACAGTACTGCAAACTGCAACTTCAACAGTAAACATAACAGTTAAGTGAATTCCTCTCTGACAGTGTCAACAAAAACTGAAAAATTCTAAACTTTGTAAAAGTAGAATTTATGTATTATATATTTAGGTAGAAGGGAAAATATTATAAAGATATTCAGTGTGCTATTTTATTTGCATGTTTGTCTTGTGCCATTTTTGACATTTTATAGACAAAATGAATCAGTTAATTGAAAAAAATACTTGAATTTTAATGTGTCTGATCACATTAAATTGTACAAATGTACCTAATGAGGTCAGTGTATATTGTATGTCCTTGTTTGTTTGTTTGTGTATTGTTCAGTGTCTTTTCAGGAGGATAGAAGGGATGATGACATGAAGATATTCAATGTACTGTTATGTTAGCTTGTTTTAATTGAAAAATATCATTCATTCATAATAAAGTATAATTAAAAATATTGATTTGTTTTCTAAGAGTAATCCAATATTAAACACAGTGCACAACTCTCCAACACACCATGATTTATTCCCCACTCCTATAAAGCTGCAAATACCTTTAATTTTAACTTTTAAACTTTAAATTTGAATAACATTACATACACCCTTGCTCTAACATTTCCTCAAATCGTTGATCATGTTTGACAGAGTTTTCATTTAAAAGTCCTGACGGGAAGTTTTACTTTTTCTCTGCATTTCCTGTAACTTGACGCGGGTCTGTGCGCTGTTAGCTCGGCTGTCAGCCTGCAGGGGCGCTGCTGCAGGAAGCTGCTTCATCAGATAGTGACAATGACGGGTAAACAGCCAGGATGATATCACTTCACCATGTAAACCAGTCTTTTACCATCGCGTTAATCGATCTACATCTCTCCTCCATATGTTTGCACTGGTTGATTGTCTGGTCAGAGAGGACGAGATGCTGAAGCAGCAAACAGCAAACAGCTCTGCACACAGACAGATTGTTTCAAGATGTTTCTTTGCTCATCACACAGCTTACTATTTTTTCCTACGGCTGAAATCTGAGACACAGCTGGCGGAAAAAAAATAACCTCAGAGATGGAGACTGTCTGTAGCAGATATATAAATATAACGTTCACTTATGTCACATCAGTAAACCTGCTGAAAATGACACCTACTACACACACATCGCCTGTTAATTAGATTATAATTACTGTCTTTAACCTATAGATTAATTAGTAATGATCTATAGATCCGATCTGTGACAATATTAATGCGAAAATTCAGAGGAATGAAGCCACCAGGTCAAGAAAAACAAGACCTAAATAAATTCTTTCATCATGACTTATTTTATGCTGCCATCTTTTGATGGAAGCGGGTAATGTTACTCCACTGACACCATGGCCATGAAACATAATGCAAGACAGCAATACACACACACATGCACAGGGGAAAGGCATGTTTGTACATGTATACTTGGTTGACCTCTTCAGATAAGAATAACCGGAACAAGAGGAATTAATAGAAATGTTGCTGCCTTGCTTTGTGTTTTTGCTCCAGCTTGGTTTGTATGCATGGTTATTTAACGTCTCTTGACCTGATTAAACACCAAAAAAGAAAACACACTCACACAGTGTTGTGGCAAATGTTTTTAAATGTTGTAATCTTCATTACATTTTTGGATAACTCTGTCTGTGAAATGTAGATTTTGGACAATATTATCGTCATTACAGTCTCCACAGATGGATTGCTTGTCATTTTCCCTTTTAAACAATGTAGTGATAAAAAAAAATACTGTAAGAGGACACATTAAATAAAAATGTTTGTGATGCAAGATTTGAAAAAGAGGAAGCGCATTTGCAGATTAACATTTCTTAAATATTTTGGAATAAAATAAAATAATTTCTCTCGGAAACGTTTTATTAGTAATATGATTGAATTACTTTATTTCCTCGTAATAATTGTCAGATTCGGATTAATTTGTTTTCTTAAGGATAATGGATTTATAATATGACTTCATATGTATCACTGGATATGTATTCCTGCATCACTATAACTAGAAATGATACAAGAGCGATGAGACTCGTGTCCATAAAAACACATTGAACTCTTCATAAATACACTGGATGTCTACAATATCACATCATAGGACACAAGAAGGCGGATATACTTTACACTTTGTCGAGTTGCACAAAGTTTTTTTACAGTCTGAATGAAGACTTTATTCTAAAACAAATGTAAAAATATTTAGCTGTTAAGACTCTTTAACACCAAAAGACTGAATGTGTTGGAGATTAATGATCATTTTCCAACAGAGTGATGCAATGGGTGTGTTCGTAATATGACTTACAATCCTAAATAAAATTTACAAACATGAATTACTGATAGAAACTAGCCCCTTACCAAACAGCAAGTATTTATTCTTCACTATGCTGATGATGTTGTTTTATATTCATGTTGTAAGTGTGTGACAGGAAACATATTTGATTTACATTCTGGTCTAAACACTGAATGTTTTGAATATTTGAAATTGTATGAAAAAAATATACTGGAATAAAAGGTTGCAAAATGTTAATTATATCAAATTTGTGTATGATACATACATGCAACTGTAAAGATCTTGTGTTTGGAGCTATAAGCTGTTTTCAGACAGCACGAAATAGACACAAATCTCACAGTTAGTGGACATATGAAGATGAAACCATATGCGGTGAGGCATAAGGTTAGCATGGACCAACAATGGAGCAGGTCATAAATAATAAATTTACTACAGTATATGATATGATTAATAGTCTACATGCTGAATATATGCTCTCTATATATGGCATTTGAATAAAACATTAATTTATGATACTATAGGCCACTAAAATGTAAATAATTACACAGGCCTGTTTAGCGTTTAGCTGTTAAAATTATAAATTGGAGTAAAACAGACGAGCAGTGATGTTAAATTGTGGAAATATGTTGCTAATTTAGCTGTAATGTGTGAAAGACTGAGATGTCTGAATGTTATTTTTCATTTACTAAACGGGGAAATGATTTCATTATAGTTATATGGCTGAAATGTCTCATTTTTATTCATTAATCAAATAAATCGTTGCCTCGACATTAAGATATTCTTGCAAAATTTCTCCCTCTTTCCATAACTTATCACACACATCCATCAAACCATGTCATTTTCTGGCTTGTTAACAACACCGGAGGTGAGAAACAGTGACACTTCATCTAAATCTCAAGAAAATGTTGTTTCCTTGTTAGTCATTGTTTTCTCACTCTATTTTTGACCTTCGGTTGCTGGCTATTCTGGACTGATTTATTTTACTGTCAATCTCCTGTCACTTCTGATTTGGGCTGGAAGGTCTCATCTCAGCAGACTTTGCCCTTGCTCATTCCTCCAAATGTTAAGATTTACACAACACTCCTGCCAAAGTTGCTGCCATTTTTGTGGCCATGTCACGCCGCAGTAACGATTTACAATATCTTCTCAATGCACCCCACTTGGTTCTGATTCATGTGTTGGCTTACATTGCTTGGTTATTAAAGTTTTACACTAAATTTTACTTTTTGGAGGAAATATTTCATATTACCAAACACATAAAAGAAATTCTCTGTAATACTAAAATATAAAGACAATCTAGACTGTACTTTTATAAGCTGATATTCTGCACTTTTTGCTGTATGTTGTATTTAACATAATGGCACACTTACACACATTTATTACCCTCAGACAACACTTTTATTTTGTTGTTGTAGAGTTTTGACTTCATGACTTTCTTCCCTGATATTAACCAGGTCACACATTAGACTGGCAGTGACCCTAAAACCACCCGTCTTCTCCTTATAGGTTATGGCAAATGTGGGACAGTGAGGTCACCATGGTGCAGAGGTCGGTAAGTCTGGCTCTCACGTGCATCGTGCAGCCATAGCTGCTCCAATCCTCTTACAACCCCCCACTTCTTACGGCGCTCGGGCCAGACTATAAGATCAGCTTGCTGTGGTCAGGTCTTATCCTGAAGATACTGTAGCTTCTCAGTACAGAGTCACGCCAGCAGGTATCAAACACCACCGCCAGCCTGCTTTGCTGTGTACGCATATAGGCCTGTTTGCTTTGAAGATGCATTCACTGACCTCTAAGTTATTTACAGATTTTTGCTGTATGAATTGCTTTGGCATAAACAAGACATCGGTGAAGCTCATCAGAGTGACATTTCAGTGGTTAATGTGCAGAATAAACCAAATTATTTTGGATAAAATCAACATTTTATAATTTATTTTCATTTGTCATCATAGATCCATCCACAGAAATTAACTGACCACTATTTTGATGACAGCTTAATTATTTTCAATCGTGTTTTAAGCAAAAATGCCAAATTTGATGGTCCCAGCTGTTAAATTGTCAGGGGGAAAGTAATTTGAATACATCCCCCTGGGTTATGGTAAATTCTAATTCTAATTATATATTTTATGTATTTATCTATAGAAAGAAAATGATCTACAGATGAATGAATGATAACAAAAAAGCACATAGGTTAATGCAAATAGCATGAAGTTTTAGGAGTAAAAATAATGATATGGATGATGGAGTCCAAGGAGACTGCTTACAAGTGCTGAAGCCACTGTGACAGAGCGGAGATATGGACTCCATATCATCATGAAGAGTGAAGCTGACAGGTCAAGTATTCAAGGGCACTCCATGCTTATCTTATGCCAGTTTGCTTTAGTGGGAGGTTTATCCATGACTAAAAGATTTTCTTCCTTGCAGCATATTGTAGGATCTGCCAGAACGAGCCCCAGCAACACCAGCGTCTTGACTCAGATGATCTGGGATTTTCATATTCCGTAAATATCCATCCATTATGTCTGGATTTTAGGACAGGACCAGACAAAACGAGTGTAGGCCTCTACAGATTTTACATTTTAAGCACATATGTGAAAGCTGTGAAGCTCATTTTACATGTTTTGTTGCAGGATTTTAAATCACAAAAGTCTAGCATGGTTTCACATGGAAATCTCCTCTGCGTAGTCCCATATCACATCCCATTCGTCCTCATCAATATTTACACAAGCTCATTTTGCCATGTCATTTTGATATCAGATCCCAAAATAACACTGTTAAGGCCAGTTGTCCATGTTTTCTTCTGGTTTATCAGTTCGATACCAGGGTGAAACATGGGAGTCCCTGGCTTTGACGTCACTTACACAACCTATCCCAGGCCAGCCTGTTATTGCAGATTTTATACTGTGTTTTTTTTTTTCCTCCTTTTTCTTGGCGTCCTGTGGAAGAGCGGATGGGAAATTCTGATGTCATCAACCTTGGCACAGCGGGACAGAGGAGCATGCAGACCCTCAGGGTGCCACGATTTGTGCCCATGTGTTTGTGCCCCGTAGATGGTGAAATAGATGGTGTGGTGCTGCCCGCCTGTGCTGCACCTGCGTCCCAGCATGCTGATTGATCAGTTTGGTCATGTGGAATGTCACCATCTGCTCCCCAGTCCCACTCACCCCTTCTTGTGTGAATGCCAATCACTGGCAGGAAGATAGTTATTTAAGCCATGTCAAATCAGGCGCATGACGATGAGCAATATGCCAACAACACTTGAAATGTGTGTTGCAGGCGTAGTATTCAAAACATCTTACAGTAAAAGGACAACCATGACTTTGGTCTGCGAAGAGATGTATGCTTTCATCTTGTTCTTATTGGTTACATCTATATAGACTTTTTTTTTTACTTTAAAGAATATAATCAGATTTTAAGCCTCTCACTAACATATTGCACATAAATTGAATTTGATAACTGAAATGTGTTTTTATTTGTTTGCATATGAAAGTCTTGGTTCGGCTCCTTTTATTTTGAGCACAGCTCCTTACTTATTTCTCCTCCATCCCCTTCAGTTGCTCTTTTTTTTTGGCCTCTTAATGGCCAACAACGTATCAGGGGGCCATCAGGAGTGACATTCTTCATTGTAGAGCGTCATAACCAATGACATTTCAACCATGGGAAAATAAAGATATGCAAATTTGAACTCATTAACATTTGCATTACCTGTTTGAATAATCGCAGCCCTGACAAGACTGCAATTAACTAAGATTGATGCAAAGTTCAGGGTTAGGGGACTGTATATATTTGCTCTTGGATCATTTACCGAAGATGCGTGTGTGTGTGTGTGTGTGTGTGTGTTATGCATGCTTAGTATGTCAGATAGCAGGACTGATCTCTGTCAGAGGAAAAGGTCATTCACTTGCCACTGGTGTCCTTGGATTATGTGTTAATTTCCTGAATTTTGTGGTTTTAAAACTCCCACATTGAGAACATTTCCTCTTCATAACGTGCATCTTAACTTAATGAGAAAATTCATCTTTAGGTCAACGAATGATTGTCCTGATGAGACTGACCTCCTAACCCAGTTAACAGTGGCGTGGATAGTGAGGATTAGACTTTGACTTTAAGGAAACTGCGCAGACCACACAGCTCACCTTCAGACAGACAGACAGCGTGATACCAACAGACAATAACTGTTTGCGTGTCTGCTCTCAGATCAGTTTGTCACAGTTTCTTTTTTTTATTATGGTCCTGTTGCTTGAATTTGTTGCTTTTGTTGCTTTAAAAAAACAGGTTTTAATACCAATTCTTTAAAATACATTTTGTTCAGCACTAATACTGTAGATGTAATAGAAATATTCCTGCTAGTTTGGCCACATTACACACTGTCCTCTTCGGTGTAAATACTGGAGGGTTAGTAAGACAATGTGTTTAAGATTAAGACTCTGATGCTGTCCAAGTGGGAATTATTTGATTGGATTCTCTGGACGTCTCTCTGGGACAAAGTGCTTTGCCAGGACAGTGTGGCACACTGCAGGTCGCAGCATCACGCCAACTGCAGTGTTTTTATCCTCTCTTGTGAATCATATTTTTGCAACATACAGAGAAACTGCAGATAATACAACAGGCCGGATCATTGTAGTGTTTGCACACCCTCTGTTATGTCTGTTTTAATATATTATAATATGAGCACTTCAGGCAGTACACTTCCTAATGACAGTTTGTGGAGACATGATCCATAAATCACTTTGTTTGCTCGTGCAGTAGGTCACTGTCAATGTCAGCTACCAGGGCAGCAGACAGTGGATTTTACCTCCCACAGGAAGTCTGACTGTTTAGGTGTTTTACGTTAGTAGATCACCCAGACAGACTACTGTATAAATAACCTTTAACCCAGCCTCTGGAGGAGCTCACCACGCCACACGTGCCTACAAATTAAGACTTTGTTCTATTTGTAAATGTAGGGCAGACAGGGGTGTGGTATCCTCTGTTTACTGCAAACCTCTACCTGTCTAACAGGAGATAATCTTCATGGCGTCATCACTGCTCTCTGGTCCTGAAGAGGGATTTCTGAGCTCGCTTGCGTATGATTTTACACAAACACAGGATGTCATAGGAATAGGATGACAGCCGAACAACAAAATCTATAACCCACACACTTGGTGATGGGTTTTTTTTCTTATTCCCCTCCTCTTTGCTTTGGTGTGGTCAAGGTGTTTGTTTGGTTGTGCGTGGGAGGGGAATTCCCTGATTATTACAAGTGTCAGTTATTTATCATGATGCCATTTTGCACAAACAGGCTCCTCAACAGTCAACAAACAATACACACTGACTGTGTCTAGTCTATGACTAAATCATCTCTAATAAAATGAAATAAAAATAATGCTCATAATAGTCTGGACCAAGCTTGTAGTACAGTAATAGCATCAACTCTTGGCCACCCCTCTCTGCTGCCTGGAATGGTCCAGCCCTTATTTGCATAAGTTGTCTGCGGGTAGCTGCATGACCAGCAGGGGTAGGTTAGGGGAAGGAGTGCATGTGGACTACATACACATGAGTAGAGACACAGAGGGACGAGCTGTGTGTGTGGACTGTATCGTGAGCTTTGGAGTCTTGCACTGAACCAGACAGAGTTATGTACTGTGCTCATCCTGTCTCCGGCACAGGCAACAACTCATTGATGTATTGCTACAACATGAAACCAGTGAGTACATTTCCTCTACATAAATATATTTTCTCTTTTATTTTTCAGGGGGTACGTGACACTGTCAGTGTGTTTGGTGTTGGATGCTGTTGCACCCTTTAACTGCCTTTTTTCAGAGGTTGTGTTTGTTTGTGTGACTCACATAATGAAACAGTAGTTGCCAGCTTAATCTGGCCCCAGTTGTGAAACAGTGTGAACATTTTCTTGCACAAGTTAAAAATGCATCCACACGTGCAACCTGTCCAAAAGTTAAGATCATTATAATTTAAGATCTTCTCATTTGATTTGATCGTTTAGTGAGGCATGATGTGTTTGCACACATTTGTTGAGATATAATGTTGCCTGATTTGCATATGTGTGTGTTTCTGTATGTGTGTGTGTGTGTGTGTGTGAGAGAGAGAGAGAGAGAGAGAGAGAGAGAGAGAGAGAGAAACAGAAGGTGTCAGGGTTTTGTGGGTTGGAGAGGTCACGTCTGTAGTTTGTGCTGAATGTGTCATTGTCACTTCCTTGAAGAGTTGTCTACACGACGTGAAGCTTATTCTTGCTCAGGCGTCAGTGAGTGCAACTTGAAATGTAAATGCAAGAGTTTGTGTGACACAAGTTTAAAAAAAAAAAAATCTCTCCATTATTTGTTTGTTTAGCACAAAAAAATCACGCGACTGACCGTGATTATCACCTAAATCAATGCTTGCATGCACACACACACTCACTCACTCACTTTTGGTTTCATGTTGACAAACTTGTGTGAAAATGCACCAGTGGGGACTCATGCTTCCTGTTAAAGCTAAACACCATGTAGTCAAGTCTAGCAGCAGAAAACATCTTGACATGAAGCAGAATGCTGTTATTTCTATTTGATTTAACCCCGCTATGTTGGAGCAGTCCCTCCACCACTGCAGTCATTATCAAAGGCAGCTTTGATCTCTGTGAGACTAACCATATCCAGACATCGTGGATCACAGAGGCAGAAAATTGGTTGCATGTGGCTGGAGTTGGCCATGGTGTAGCACAGCATAGGCCCTGAATTGCAAGTTGATATTTCACTCATCTAGCATCATAATGCTGTGTGCAAAACAGTGTGGCTGTTCGTTCTGTTTAGGCAAGTTTCTATGTGTTTTTAGATTAAAATAACTTTGGAAAGGGAACTCACAGATTCCCAAATGTTCAAAAACAATGATTATTTCAAGTACATATGAAGGTTTTATAGTATTTTAAAAATCTCTCTGAGTTGTGGTCTTTATTTGCTCTTATCATTTGTGATGCCATGATTGATGGCTCCTAAATCAATGCTATGCTAAAAGAGGATGCCATGGTGACGGCCCCTCTCCAGCGGGGGCCAGAGAGGGCGTGCTGGGGCGGGGGTGTGACCATTATTAACGGGTCGCCTGCTATGCTGATGGTAAGGAGGACAATTGGCTTTATCCTCCGCCATATGCTGCCCATGGCGGCTCAGACGGGCCCAGTGTCGGCAGGGGCTCCTCTGTTTGGCCTAGCCCACAATCACCATGGGACTCATGCCAGCCAGGGTCACGGCTGCGTGTGTGTGTGTGTGTGCGCTTAAGTGTGTGTGTCTTTGTGTGTGTGTGTGTGTGTGTGTGTGTGTGTGTGCTCTTGCACGAGCATACTCAAGAGAGTCTTTAATAGCCTGCTTTACAGAACTTGTCGTCCGGGTAACTGACACCCCATTGATGCTGCGCAGGGAGGTTTATTTTCATTTCCTGGGGCACATCAAAGCAATCGAGGGAGGTGCAGGTGCAGCCCAGACCTCTTGGTGTGTTTGAGTGAGTGAGCATGTGTTGGTGTGTTTTGTGTGCATATGTGCATTTTTTTTTTTTTTTTTTTTCAGCTTTGTGCTTTACAATTAAAATAAAATAAGAACATTAACCAAAGGTACCTTGAGTTGAATCTGTTTTCTATATACAGTATTTTGGTTGGTTCCTACAGGAGGAGGTCATTAGGCTGAGACTCAGTTGGGTTTCTCTCTGAGGACAAAGTATGAAAAGGCCTGTAATTCAGTTTTATTTGGATGGGAATTGTATCCCGGTCTCCTGAACCTGATCATGATTAGAGCTGGGATTTCTCATGGTGAATGGTTCCTAAATCCGGATGAGGAGGTGCATGGATCTACAGCTTATGGATTATCGCAATAGCTCTAAGTGTGCATCAGCTCTCTGCTTTGTTTTCGTAATACTGTTGCTTAAGCTCGCACTAACAGTATTCACGTTTGTGTCAGTGGGATTGTATTGAATGATACAGACACGTGAAAATCATTCTTTGTGTACGTTATTTTATGTCTTAAAGTTGTTGTTTTTTTTGTCCGACATTGCCTTAAACAAACTCTTCTCTTCAGGTTTATGGGCAGTCTCCCACCAATGACGACATCAACCAGAACTCATCCTTACATCCATCCATCAAGACCCCCAGCAATGTGTTCGCAAGCACCTTCTTTGGTGAGCTCAAACAATCCAAAATGAACATAAGTACAATTTTGCTTTGGTTCAGTGTACACTCCAACCTGCTGTACCTTTTAGTCGAAGAAGTTTAATCAAACAAACTTACCCTGTGAGCACACCAGTGACCTGCTTTTCATTAGTTTTGCGGGTGATAAACCAAAGTAATTAAAGTTTAGACTTGATGGTGCTAAAAAAGCGGAGTGTGCACCATATTTTGTTGCAGTTGTGGAGCTATAGTGTCTACCTCATGGTGGCACCAGAGGAAAAGTCAGAAGATTGCCAAAGTCAGTCGGATTCATCCTCAGTGAATCATGAATGTTTGTGCAAAATTTCATGGAAGTCCATTCACTAGTTGTTGACTACGAGCTGACGCCATGAGCCGGGCTCTGCTCAAGGCTTTGGCCTCTTTTCCTTGCCAATGTTGCCGAGTGCTTGATCATGGTGGGAATTGTTGGGTACGATCTAGAACTGCTCAGTGGAAATGACTGTTATGATTTGGCACTACATGAATAAAATTTGATTCAATGTTAATAGTTAATTAATAAGACAGTTAAATTACCTGTGATTCAGTTATAAACATTGATTGATTGACAGGACTTCTATAGAGGCCGCTGTAGAGCTTCATAGCTTGACTGGCTAATTGAGATGCTGTTCCAGTGCTGGCTATAACATGTCGTTATCCATTTTAGAGGGGACGAGCAATTCTCCCGACATCTGGAATGCTGTAAATGGGCTGAACCAGCAGGGCTATGAAGGTGCGCTGGGAGCAGCCACAACCCACCAAACACAGGCGGGGAGCTACAGCAACCTGCAGCCACCACACAATCACCTGGTGAGATTTACCTCCAGGTCCTTGGATGTTGACAGCACAGCACTTTGTGTAATCCCCGTGGATTAAATGTGTGTTTGTTTTGTCCATTCAGGACTATTCTCCACATTCAGTGATGGCTGCTGATATGAACAGGGGTCTCCCACCGATGTCCACTTTTCACCGCAACAATACAGCACCACGCACTCCTTCGGTCAGCACCTCGGAGAATTCAACAGGTGAGGAAATAGAGAAAATCATTTTCACTGCTTATGTCAGCTCAAAATTAGTCAAACCTTTCTTGTAATATTTTAAAATTTGGTGTTTTTTTCAGTCTCAGGTAGCCAGAGAAATGTGTCAGGAGGGTCACAGACAGGCGATACTTTGGGCAAAGCTCTGGCCTCTGTAAGTATTCACCACCTTAATCCCATTAGACCAGCTCATCTATGCCTTGTTATGTTCAAACAGTCAGACCAGAGCATAAAACCAAGCTCTGAGAGCCTCAGCGGTATAATGCAAAAGGAAAATAGTTATTTGCCCCTGCCAGTAACAGACTAGTGCATAATAATGAAGTGCTGCTGGACATTTTACTGGCTGCTGACTAGTAAAATGACCAGAATTGATGAGTTTAGTTCAGGTTACGAGCCTGCTTCAAAGGCAGTGGCAGCAGCTGTAAAACCTCACACAGAAATGACAAGTTGTGCTTTTAAAATGATCCATGCCCTGCTCCCACTCCTGCCCCTCCTTCTCTCTCTCTCTCCCTGTCTGCTGCCAGATTTATTCCCCCGATCACACCAGCAGCAGCTTCCCCTCCAGTTCGTCCACGCCGGTGAGGTCTCCGTCCCCGCTGCCAAGCGCAGGTGAAGCTGCAGGTAAACTTAAGTAACACATGCTGCTGAAGGGGCTGCCCACTGTGAAATGTTATGTTACATTCGTGGTCTCATTTGGTCGTTTTCTTCCTCTCAGGTACCAACATGTGGCCCCGGAGTTCAGTTCAGGCACCAGTTTCACCGCACTACGAGTCTTCACTTATATCGTTGGTAAAGATCTAATGTGATATCACATGCCTGAAATTGAGTTGATTTATGTTGTCATAAATGGAGATAATAGATGGATGGATGTATAAATAACAAGACACAAGAAGGTCACTGCACCTGGCCAGGAAATACAGTCATGCTAGCTGTTTCCCTCTATTTCCAGTCTTTATGCTAAGCTAAGCTAATCGGCTGCTGGCTGTAATTCTATATTTAACGCACAGACATGAAACTGGTATCAATCTTTTCAGCTAACTCTTGACAAAGAAGTGATTAATACATTTTCAAAAATATTGACAGGTCATTTAACTCACTCAGGATAATAAAGGCGCTAAAACGCTTTAAACTTTTTGTCTCTTGATGTTTGCAGTCTCAGGTGGAGGACCGGCTGGACAGACTGGATGATGTGATCCACGTCCTGAGGAACCACGCTGTGGGCCCCACGGCTGGTCTACCCTCTGACATCCACGGCCTGCTGAACCAGGCCCACCACGGTCACCCGGGATCTGCCAGCACTCTACCGCTCACCTGTCACACTCCAGCCATGGTTAACAACCATTTCTTTGAAGTATTTAGAGAGGGCACCGTGTATGGAAATTCCATGTTGTGTGTGTGTGTGTGTGTGTGTACAGTGTGTGTGTGCTGGTGTTCAGTTTCAGGAATTTTCCATGCGTTATGTCTGCATGTTTTCCTCATGTAAAGGTTGTTGTCCTTGAAATAGGAAACTGAGCACAATGGGAAAGCGAGTCGCCCCTTGTATGGACAGCGTACAGTATGTGCGGACTTTAATTCCACTGTGGGCTGATGGGGGGACGCCTGCATCGCTCACTCCCATTCCAGCTTGTTTCCTTTTCAGCAGTCCAGGGGATTTTGGCCCAGCTGGAGTGGAAGTATATGCAGGGGAAAGGGGTTTTTAATCTAATCCTCTGGGGGAGGGGGGGATATTAGATTCTATCACTTTTATTTTTCAGATGATGTCTCGGGTTAGACGTGAATCACTCCAGAAGAGAATTAGTGGTATGTTTAGGGAGTATATAGTAGTTTTAAGGGACGGATTAAGATAGACTGAGATTAAATTAATTCTGTAGAGAGAGAGAGATCTACCCACTATTGCGCTGAAAATGATGGGGCAGATGTTGGGTTTGTGTCTTATTTGCTCGCTGTCTTGTGTACGCATGAATACTGCCCATATCTCATCCCGTTTTTTTTGTGTCATAAAGGTTGAAGCTGTCAATATGAACAACAACCACCCAGCCTTGCAGAGTCGCACACAAAATGGCCACCCATACCCGGCTAGACAGCGGGCCACGCTCCAGCCAATGGAAGGCGGAGGCAGAGGCGAGTCATTCATCTCATTTATCCACCACTGTTTCACCTCCTTAATCTGCACTTTTTTTGTAACTATTAGGAATTAAGAGAAGTTTCTTAATTGCGTGTGATCTCCCACAGGGGGTCTGGGAGTTCAGAGTAATATGGAGCTGAAGATGGAAAGCAGGGAAAGGGAAGAGATGATGCACACCAGTCACAGTCACAGCTCTGACAGCCAGAGATCAGATGAGGAGAGTGAACTCAAAACACAAGAAGAGAACGGCGGAGGGAACAGGTAAACAGCCCCACTCTCCTGCTTTCCTCTTGTAGCCTGTGTATCATCTCTATACAGTATGTAGATGGAGCCCTGAGCTCTTTATTTCAATTAACCTTGTTAATTGTCATTTATCTTGGGTTGCTCTAGAAACATATATACCTACCAGATATGGTTCAATTTTATCAGACTGCAAAAATATTGAGTGTACTAACCCATTAACACAACATGTGAGCACCACAGTCTAATGTATCTAGGGCAGATATCCTTTAACTTGTGAAATATAAAATTCAGTGAGGTAATTTTTATTTAGCTGTAATGCAAAAATAAATTTAAAAACAATAATAACTTTATTATTGTTTAAAAACAATAATAAAATAAATAATAACTCTGGCAAAGAAAAACTCATCGCGCTGAAATGTTTGCGCTGCGCACGATTAACAATCAAGCAATGAAAATAAAAATGAATGCAGCAGAAAAAACAGAGAATATTTAAAGTCGGTAAAATGGCAGATTCAAAAAATACCAAGTCCCACACTCAAAGGCAAGCATTACAGCCTTCTTGCCGTTCGGTTACACTAATTTAAAATACTGTCAGACCTCCTGCTGTGAAGGGCAGCTGTGTCCAGGCCAAGCCTATTTAGCTCTGCCTCATATGTCTTCTTCATGTTGCATTCAGTTCCTGTGAATTAAATGAGGGAAAAAAAGAGGAGCTGTCAGGACATACAGTAATAAGACATCAATGATAGAAAGGTGTATTATGTCGTGGGGGAGGGGCAGAGGGGCAGGGGTCCCGTTTTTAGTAGCCGTTCAGAGTAAAATACAGTATAGGCTGAGTTATCAGGTTATATAATAATATACATTTATATATATTATATATTTATTCTAAATATTGAATCATCTGAGAAAAGCAGAATATCCCAAGAGGGTGGAAATAGGTTGTGTTTGAGTGTTTGCTATTAATAATATAAAAATTTATCAAACAGTTGCTGATTAATTTTCTGTTGATCAGCTATCAATTAATCAACAAACTGTGCCACCTCCTTTTGTGACATTTGTGACTTGATAATTGATAATTAAGAATTTTAGACTCATTAAAAATGTCAATTTATAGCCAGTGATTTAAAACCATTATCTTTAATATTAACGTTAATTAAAGCGTGTGTCCTGGTGTCTCTTGTCTCCGAGGTCACTTCAGGACAAACCTCTTCAAGACATCGGCTCTAATGCCTGAGTGCATCTTTTCTATTTATCTATAATCTAGTTGAGTGATATCGATGTTGACGTATGCGGATGACCCTCCAGAAACAATTTCACCACTGGACTTTTTTTTTTTTATTATTATTGTTTTGTTTTCTTGTTCAAATTGAATGAAACAATGATCGAAGAGAAAACAAGCATGACCAAAAGTGCATCTCCTCACTGTCTAATTTCAAAAAGAAATGCTCCCATGCTTTAATTATTCATAAATATGTGCATGATCACATGAGCTTGTACTATGTCAGCCCTTTTCACAGAACAAATGAGAGTATATCAGATATCATCAGGAGACTCAATGACATGATCAGCTCAGTGACCAGCAGAGGGCAGAGAAATCCACAGTATAACTCAACACAGTCCTCCTATGAGTGATCCAACATCCAGACAATAAACTCACCAGTGTTTTCTCATCTCCACCTTGCTGATGTCGTAGTATCCACGAGGATGAGGACCTGAGCCCGGAGCAGAAGGCTGAGCGTGAGCGAGAGAGGAGGATGGCCAACAATGCCCGTGAACGTCTGCGCGTGCGGGACATCAATGAGGCTTTTAAGGAGCTGGGTCACATGTGCCAGCTGCACCTGAAGAGCGAGAAGCCACAGACCAAACTGCTGGTGCTGCACCAGGCCGTGGCAGTGATCCTCAGCCTGGAACAGCAAGTCAGAGGTCAGTGCATCGCTGCTGCAGGCTGTGGTGGTCGTATCTCAGAGGGGCATGCCAAAACTGTCTCTCTGTGGGAAGGGAAAAGGCAAATAAAGGGATAATGTGAAGACATATGATACAAGAAAAAGGATTTCCCCTCGAGGGATCAATAAAGTATCTATTCAAACATTAATTCATTCATTTTCATTCATTCACAAACCTACAACCAGAGGTTTGGAGGTAGTGTGGGAGAAAACATGTTCCTAGCCACAGTTATCCAAAGAAAAATATCTCTATAATTATTTTTTATCTTTACCATTGCCTTAGTTAAACATGTATTAATTGATTGAGTCCATTAATCCCTTTCTTTTAAACTCAATTTTGGCGTCCATCTCCTGTGGGAAATTAAGCTACTTCCCTCAGGAGATGGATACCCAGCAGATGCGACACGAGTAGCAGTTAAATGCTGCACTGTGTTCTGTTGCATTTTTTTTTGGTACACTGTGGGGTTTTAGAGCTTTTTCATCAAAAACAGCGGGTTGACTGTGCCTGAAAACTGCCATACACTGAAAGAGTGAACCAAAACATTAAAGTTGTAAAGCCTAAAATAAAATCAATGAGCTGAAAGATGATAAACGCTCCAGAGAGCTGAGAGGAGTGTTGTAAAAATTGTCCACGTGTTCATTACATGCAGTCACTTAATCCATTATCAATATAAAAATATTTATATAACTTTGGCATGTCTATATCTTAATAATGATATTGTGGCAGACAGAAGTGCACTTAATTTGCCACAATGATAATTGATGACACACTGAGATCCACAGAACTAAAATACCTGAATGTACAATACGCAGGGGATGGAAATGAGTAATATCCATGCAGCACCACACATCTCCAGTTACTTTGTTTAGTGAAATGCTAACCCATTGTTTGTTGAACTCCACAGAGAGGAACTTGAACCCGAAGGCAGCGTGTCTGCGGAGGAGAGAGGAAGAGAAGGCGTCAGCAGTCATGACAGATCCGCAGTCCATGCATCTCGCTTTTCATCCCAGTCTGACAGACCCAGCAAACCCCATGGGCCACCTCTGAGCATCTGATAATGACGACATCAAATCCAGCATCAAGTATGTCACACTGTTTTTTAAAGATAATAATATTTATATAAAAGGTCTAATTTTTGCCATTATCTCTTACTGAATTGTGTCTCTGACGTCCTCCAGATGTTGTGTGAAGAGCATCCGGCTGTTTCTGGATGTCCAGCGTTTCCTCTGAATTTGGACCAGACCCGCGGCGAGGTCGACCTCTCTGTTTTGTAAATTGTGATGCAGTTGAACAATCATCTCCTCACTTCCCGGAACGGACTTCTAACTTTGTGCCTAAACTTTACTTGTAACAGACAAATGCATTGTAAGCTGCAGATGTTTTGTACATATTTTGTATATTTATTGATTATCTGTCTGTTTTAAATACCTGAAAGAATGAAACCCGGTAGCGACAAGGTGTCATCTGCAGAGCCAGATATGTTTCTGAATGACTTTTACAGTGTATCACTATTCACCACGTACACTCACTCGTGATTTCCAGCGGAGCTCAGAGGACTGACATTCCCACATTTGTGTGTTCAGACAATGGATTTAATTTGTCCTGTTGTGTGTGTGTGTGTGTGTGTGTGTGTATGTGTGTGTGTTGCAGGAGTTTGACCATTCTGTGAATGAACAGATCTCCAAGAATGTTCTTTAACATGTGGGCGTCATCTGTTATTTGTATATTTGTTACAAATTTGTGTTATAGCACTGTCATTACACTTAATGACACGCTGGTGGATGAATCCCTTCTTCTTCTCAGTGTAATTATTGCTCTTCAGATGTAGTCGAAGCTCTTTGCATGTCTGAGTTTTTAATAGAAGCTTTTTTCTAAGTTATGTAACTTATCTTTTATACAAATATTGTGAATTTCATAATGTCTCTATTTACTTTTATCACTCTGATTTTACACAAGAAAACCCCCTTTTTTTGTGCAGTTTTACTAGACGTAACCATATTTCATGCTCTGAGCAATACAGTATTACAGATAATAATTGTCTTGTTTGCTTATCACACTGCTGAACAAATAATAATCAAACATAATAATACTCCTATCATAACATGTACAGTATGTGTACAGTTTGAAGTAGCCCACAGGCATGTGTCAAAATGATAATGTAGCAATAAATGTCTCTTTTCGAATAGTTTGAGTCTGTATGTTTGTGATATTTTTCAGACGGGTAAAGTCACACCTGCTGTGTATACAGTGTAGTTTAGTCATCCATCCATCCATGTCCACCGCTGGAGAAGTTATCAGTTCATCACATACTGACACACGGAGACAAACGACCATTCACACTCACATTCACACCTACGGGCAATTTAGAGTCACCAGTTAACCTGCATGTCAGACACTGTGTCTCCCCTGATACATGATCATATATGACATTATTAGATAGATGAGATTATTATTACATTGTTGCTGTCATTTAACTGTTGTAGCACGTCCAGGTTCAGCTAGTTTCAGCTCCTGGAGTTCGGGCCAATCTGATGGTGTAGGAAAGAATATATGAGTAGTTCCAAAACAGACAAAATAGCTGGTGGTTACTGATCACAAATAAAGAAAATTACACAGTACGCAAGCCAAGCTAGAACCAAACATCACAAACCCAGCTAAAAAGAAGCTTTCACAAACTTGCTACAGAATTGAGAGTAAAAAAAGAAACTTATTGTACCGAATTGAAGTTCCTGTAGTTGTTCAGATGTTAAAGGTGTTGTAGCCAAAATGTTTTGGGCCTTATCTGGCAGGCCAGAAGAAGTAACCTGGCCAAAGTACAGTTGCCAGTTTAAATGACACCCCAGAATCAACCCTGTAATAGTAACATCTCAGGTTTGAGTCAGGGGGCCTTTGTCACCTGTCACCACGTCTCACCCCTCATTTCCTGTCAACTTTCTACTGTCAGCTCTCCAATAAAGGCCTGAAATGAACGTGCTAAACCAACCCAGATCCAAATGTATTAAAGGCCAGCATACTATCATACAAAGCTATTTCCTGGTGCAGGAAGGATCTAAATGATGGAGTATTCCTCTCATAAACATGTTTTTACACAGAGATAATCTTAAATATGTTACAGGATTACTACAGCAGCCTCTTTCCTTTAAAGTGTTGTTCAATAAAAGACTCTTCCAGGCGTCCTTACACTTGTGACACTTTTAACCTCCTTCATCCGTCTTTGATAGTCATATTTCCCATTGCACACGGTCCCGAGAATATAACAGTGTGATACATGATCCTATTATTAGTTTCCCATAGATTAATTATATTTCATCACATGAAGCACTAAGCAGTCATATGGTTTGAATATCTGGCACAGAGGAGGCGGTGAACGCCCCTCCTGTCCGTGCGGGACAGAGTGATCGTGTCAGGGCGGAGGCAGGACAGGAGGAGGTGGTGGAGGAGGAGGAGGTGGAGGAGGACTCAGTTTAACACTCAGACTGGACACACAGCAGCGGGTAAGTTTCAGCTCAGATCGATGTCTTTATAATGCATGTTTCCGTAAAATAAGAAACACGATAGTGCTTCTTGTAGCGTGTCTGCGGTGACTGAAGAGCTCTGACTGTACTTTAAACACTTTTTTCCGTCTGTCTGTCTGTCACTGTGTCTCCTCTATAATACTTCACTTGAACTCTTCCGTCTGTGTCTAATGTACCTGTGTATTATTCCTTAATGTAACTGTGGTGTATTCAACACTTTAGTGAATAATAGATGAATATTTTGAAGGTGAAGTGAAGTTCGTCAAGTAAAACCGGATAAACGCAGATCCGCATTTTTCTTAACCAACTTGTACCCGCATGGGATTCAGTGTTTAACACTTTAACTTGGATTTTACGCTTTTGGTTAGTTAAGTTAAGAAGTGTGATGACAAATCAATAACTAGTGACAGGAAAAAAAAATCCTCATTCATCCTATATATCGGAAAAATGCACAGGAACTGGTTTGGACAAACCTGACGATTTTCTAATGTAGCACAGTTTATTATTAAGGGCTTATAAACTGTAATTAGCCGCCTTATGAATGATTAATTGATCATTTGCTAATGGTAATAGAACATTATTGGGTTGCCAGGTTCTAAAAACAATCCTCCTCCAGCACATGACACTTGGCTTGTACTTTTAACAAGCTCTTGAGATGACTGTCCCTCCAATGACCTCTTTGTTAATGACTTAGATGATCACCAGTTAGTTTACTACAATGACTGACTGATGCTGGAGAAGGATTTCCCACAACCTGGCAACCCAAAAGTTATTCCTGTTATTGTTTGACTGATCTATAAAACATTAGTGCATTATTTTTTAATCATTATAATAAAGCGGTATCAACATATGTTTTCCTGAGCTACCTTAACTGTGAAGTGGTCACACTTGAGATGGTGCTCCGAGCTGCACAACACCTCTTGTGTTCTTGTGTTTCAGCCTCACAGTAACACATTTGTTGACAAACATTTTCCCCAAGTGTGACACCGTGACACTGGTGACGACACCTCGGGGGGGCGGCCTCGGTCAGTTGTAGTCGTCATGGCTCAGATTTGGCTGCACAATAGTACGCTGTCATGAGCACACAGAAGGAGCTCTTTTCATTGCACAGCAATATCAGGCTCTTGTCAGTGTCCATTTATTCTGTGTTTTTTGCGTAGGCTGAGTGCAGCTGTGTGTGGAGCTGCCTGGATGTGTGTCATTGTGTCCCAGCGTGGCTCCGACCCAGCTCGTGTGTTGTGTAAACACTGACCACAGCTAACCTGATGCATCAGTCTGCAGTTCTCATGCAGGATCCTTTAACGTCATTTTTAACATGCCGGTTTGTTTTTTTCCGCCAGTTTGTTGATGAGTCACGATGGAGTCTCACAGACTGAGCTACATGCAGCAACACGGTCCCAGAGGCAACCAGGATAACTTGTTTGGAGTCAGGGTCCAGGTCCAAGGGATTAAAGGTCACCCCTTTGTAGTTTTGAACAGTTCTGGTCAGGAGAGTCACCGGGACATCTCTGTGATCACTCACCAGGCAGGGTACAATCCAGGCATAGTGAGGAGGTCTGTGGATGGAAGACACTCCCCGTCTGAGTCACAGAGGACTGTGACCTCCTCCGGGCTTCATTACCAGAAACACCCAGAGATTCTGAGACCTTATGACCCTGAAAGTAATAACCTGAACCTCCTTCCTTCAGCGGCTTCACCTGGACAGTTAAACACCAGCGTTCGTCCTGAGACAACCCAGACTGCTAATGGGAACAAACCCAGGATCCCTCTGCCTGCTGAAGGCCCGGAGGGAGACGAGAGTGACTTGGCCCAGAACAAGGTGCTCTCCTCAAGTCGACAACTCCCTGCAAGGTCCCCAAACTCTGTGGAGACGGACTCCATCTTGTCTGTAGGAAAGCTAATAAGCCAGTTCAACAGCAGCCAGCGGAGAGGAAGGGGGGGCCCAAGAAACAGATTGGACCCAGAGCAATGTCGAAGGTCACGAAGCGTGGACAGCGGTCGAACTTCAGACTCCTCGTGTTCATCCTCTTCCTCCAGCAGAGCCTCGTCTCTGAAGGGCATCAAGGGTGAGACCCCAGGTGGAATATATCCTCCCGGGTCAGCCAGGGCTCGACTCCTCAGCAGCGAAGCCTCTTTGGCAAGCCGAGGGAGGGAGGAGAACAAACCTAGCACACTGCTTAAAGGACATAACGGAAAAGAGACGATTCCTTCGCATGCTGCAAAACTGCTTCACAGAGCAGAGAAACCCTCTATTTCCAGATCATGTAGTGACCAGACCGATGACTCTGATGAAAGAGATACGCAGGTAAAGAGATTTACACCGGGGCACAGTTGTAATTTAAAAGGGTGTATTTATTTGCTGTATATTCCCTAACCAGGTCACTCCTGATCTTCTGAAAGGACAGCAAGAACTCTCAGTAGATCCACCTGAAGACACAACAAAACAAATACTGTTCACTTACCTCAAGGATGGGTAAGTGCCCCTCAGCACTGATTACTCTTTAGTAAAGTTGGACATCGTAGGAAATATGGCTGAGAGCAAGTTGAAACCTAAAATATGAGGCCACAGTGAGCAGCTGAGCAGCTGATTAGCATAGCTTAATAGCACCTTTATTTGTATTGTACATTTCAAACAAAGCAGTGTCTTATGGAAATAACATTTAACAACACATGCTCTTATCAAAAACCGAATAAAATCAGTTAAAATAGAAGAAAATTAGATTTAAAAATGGATACAACTAGTATGAATTTGGCCAAATGGCTACGAAATGCACCAGCACCTAGCTCAACAAATAACATGCTAAATGTCCAGTGTGTAGGATTTTGTGGCACCTAGCGGTGAATTGCAACCAAATAAATACTCTCCCATGTCTCATCCTCTCCTTCCAAGCACCTAAGAAAAACTCTGGTTCACATTAAAAAAATAAAATCTCCATCCGTGTTTGGTTTGTCTGCTCAGTGCCACTGTAGAAAAACTGGTGGTTCGACGTTACTCTCAGCAAAAACATATTTACTAAAATGTCAGACTATTCCTTTAGAACAGCTTCATACTTGAGTTTGCACTTTATGTCTCTATCTCATAGCTTTTTTTTACCCTACATTCACTCATTTGGCGATTAGCTTGTGGTTGTGATCATGTAGTGTTAGTGGACACGGTCAGATAAGAGGGTGTTGCTCCAGCTGTGTGAGCTCACGCAACAGTCAGGAATGCCGAGCATGAACTTTTTTTTCCAGCTGATAAAATAACTTCTTCACACGGAAGGTTTTTAAGGTCCATGAGTGCTTTTTGTTTAATAAAATATGTGCTGAAGTTGAGTTATTATTTTGAGTAACCAAGACAGATTAAGTAAAAACTAACACGTCTTTGATTAAATTGGTAGTGCTTGGTACTGTTAATGTGTTTAATGCCTTTATTTTTCTTGCGTCTCAGGACAACTGATGACGACGCCACCACTCAGAAAAAAGTTGCCTTGCTGCTGGAAAGGGTCAACAAGATCAAATGGAGGACTGCTGAAAATGTGGAGGAGGAGGAGAAAGTGTGTGTTGGGATGAGATGTTTGATCCCTGTACACGGTGACTGAATGTCTTTGCTTGAATCTAACCGTCATACCATGTTGTTGTCTCCTTCTTATGTAGGACTGTGAAGCTGAGGTGAACCTTCTGCAGGAGAAACATGCAGCACTGGAGAAAGAAGTGTGCGACTTGAAGCAAAAACTGGAAACCGAGATGAAGGTGTAGTGCGGTCGCATCCTGCTGATTCACTTCTAAAACACTCACTTCCTATTCCTGTGACTGATGCTTTTCCTTTCTGCTGTTGTGTTGGGCAGAATGAAAAGACTCTAGCCAAGGCTTGTGAAAAGGCCAGAACAGAGAAGAAGAAACTTCAGGAAGAGCTGGCCAAAAGTCAGGAAGAGCTCTGCAAACTCAGGGACAGACTGGCTGACGTTGAAGCAGAACTTCAGTCTACCCAACAGGAGTAAGGATCATAAAACTGTGCTTTATGCTTATCAGCTAAAACAGCAGCTGCAACAGAGAAAAGAAGAACATAAACGCTCAAGAGTCACGAGTGCTGTGGAGCGGACTCTCTTTGGCTAAATTTTTAAGTTTGCCATCTTGCAAAGACTTATATACTCATATGCTGTAGAGTAAACATGAAGCTGGAGCCAGTAGTTAGCTTAGCATAAGCTTAGCATTTAGCTTTTGGAAGTCACTGAAATCGTCCAGCACGTTTTTTTTGTCTGGATCAAATAAATTAGATATAATGTGTGAATTAGTGAAAGTCCAGAAAGTGAGTATACTCCTTTCCTTAAAATAATCCCTAAAACAAACAAGTAAAGTTAGATGTTTTCATAGCTAATGAGAATTTTTTAAACGCAGAACTAAACAGAATACATCCACTTTAGCTCAATGCTATGCTTTAACTAAGCTTCTGACTCATACTCTAAGGTCATTCAAGTGAACTGTGATGTATGATCTGATAATAGTCATTTGACCGAACACAGAGTCAAATACCTTTTGGATTAACTGTGCAGATATCATTTTTTTTGTTAGTCCTATCAACTTGTCCAAAAGGTATGGAAAGCATGGAGATGAAACATATCTGCATGTTTTTGTATGTTGTCAGGCTGATTCAGATGAAGGTAGAGCGAGGGAGATCTAAGACAGAGATGAAAGACCTTCAGCAGCAGCTCTCTGAGATGCACGATGAGCTGGACCAAGTCAAGAAGGCAGAGGTGATAAATACAGAGAAAGAAGTCCTTCTGAAGGTAAATGAAACCACATGGACAAGATGCACGTCACAAATCAACAGCAGCTGTGAAGCTCCTTCACTGGAATCGAGGTAGTGACGTTGTGTTTTGTTGGGTGTCTGTCAGGACATGGCGCTGCTGCGTTTGGACTTTCAGGAGATGCTACAGGCGAAGGAGGAGCAGGAGGAGGTGTTGCACCACAAGGAGAGGGAGCTCAATGCCCTGAAGGGGGCACTCAAAGAGGAGGTGGAGACGCATGATAACTACATAGCTGCTCTGAAGGAGGAATATGAACTTGAGCTTGAAAAGCTGCTCAGAGATTTAGACCACACTAAAGCGGTAAAAGTGAAATCACACGTTTCTCATCCTTCCTCTTTATTGTGTTGTGTTCCTATTATATTTCAAAAGCTTTGCCTGTCGTGCTCATCATTTATTATTCCAACGTGTCTCCCAGAGCAATGCTGTGCTGGGTCAAGGGAAGGTCGAAGCAGAGGAGGACAGAAGTGCAGCTAAGGTGCAATTAAAGGAGCTAAGCCAGGAGAGGGATCAGCTGAGAGGGAAGGTGCAGGAGCTGAACAACAAGGTGGATCAGCTGAGTCATGCTATCCAGGAGTGCAAAACCACAGAGAGACTGCTGGAGCAGAGAGCAAAGCAGCTGGAGGTGCGAAACTTTACAGATAGCTTTAGTTATGTTTTTAATCGACATTTATCAAATGACAGTGTAATTTTTTAAAAATGTATATCCCAATTTTCTCCTGGTCGCCCAGAGGGAAAAGCAACAGGTTGAGGAAGCGCTGAGAGATGTGAGGAGGAATGAGGAAGAGATGTGTCAGTCTAACCAGTCGCTGCTCACACGCTTGGAGGACGTGCAGGTAAAGAGAGGCCGCTGTTACCTTTTAGTAGCATCTAATTGCAGCTTCCTTTGTTGCATGTCATCCCCTCTCTCCTTCCGTGTTTCCTGCCTCTCCACAAGTTCGACAGCTCGAATCACACAAAGCTCATGACTGATATCATGACTTGAAGCACTTTTTAGGCCTTGTGGAAGCTCACTCGCCCTTTCCTGTGTTTTTCTTTTTTTTTCTCTCAGAGTAAGTTGACCAAGCTTAATCATGAGCACAGGGACCTGAAGGAGAAGCTCAAGGAGGAGAGGAGACAAATAGAGGAGCTGTGGAAGACAAAAACTGAACTGGAAGATGAGAGGAGGCTGCAGGACAGAGCTGTGGAGCAACTGCAGAGGAAGGTGAAGGGTGGACTTAGACTATTTATAGGGCCCTACGGTCAAATCCAGCATTTTGTTTGAGCCAACTGATATCTGAAAGTATGTTATCTCAACCCTGGAGCCACATGAGATCAGCAGAAACAGCTGATATTTCTTATACTTGGATTAGATGAATTATGACCTATATTTCCTTACAACTGAAGAGCTCCACTTATCTCACCGTTGAAGCTCTTTGTTTATCTCTGTGCTCAGATGAATAACATCATGGAGGAGTGCGAGGCGTCTACAGATGTGCTTCAGAACCAGGTCGATGAGGCAAGAGAGAAAAATCAGAGGGAGTTGGATGAGCTTCGTCGGCAGCTGCAGGAAAAGGGAGCAGAGCTGGAGAAATCCCGACAGGCGGCCAAAAAACTGCAGGAAGAGGTGTGGTTCTCATTGTCTCTGTGATTCATTAGTATGTGGGTTCAGGCGTCGTAGTCAGCAGTACAATAAAATAAAAAGTTGACACCGGGAGGTGAAGGAGTTATGTCCCTTTGTTTCAGGGCTGAAACACGTTTTTTAAAACTCTTTGTGCGCGATAAAGAAGAAACATAAAAGAGCCCCAGACATGTTACCAGATTTGATTAATTCTGCATTCGTTTGATAATGTCTGACTGCTTGACCTAATAACAGATGTTGCCTGTTACCTTATCTTACAATGTGTGTTTGTTCTGTGGCCTGTTCTGTGTCCAGCTGCTTCCTCTGGAGGAGGATCTGCAGCAGTGTCGTGGGGAGCAGCAGGAGGCCCTGCAGAGGGGTCGGCAGCTGGAGCAGAGGGTGGAGGAGCTGGAGGAGAGGAACGCGGCCACGGTGGGGGAGAGAGATCGGCAGGTCAAACTCATGGAGGTAGATACCTCGGCAACCTTAATTTGGGAAATTTAAGTTTTGGAGTAATGTTGGGGGACTTGTGAGGGACAGATTATAGAAAAAATAGTTAAAACTTATGCTGCAGAGGCGAGAGAGGAGATATCCTGAGTTTTTTCAAGTACAAAAACACTGGGTCCTAAATTTTCCATGATACAGCTCAATAATGTCTCTCATTAGACCTTCTTTGGCTGGCCGTTCCCAGTTCTGCAATGCAAGATTTCTGTTATTTGTGGCCCCAGCTGACTGCTCAGACTTCTTCCAGAACCACAGAAGACATTATACAACTGTTTCCACAGGCTGAGTGTTACAACCACAGCTGCCACAATTACATTTGCATCGCCATGAATGTTAACAAGTTATTGCTTGTGGGTGAAAATAGAAATTGTTCTCCCATTACCAATTTTTCTTTTACTGGACGTGACAATACTGCGACTACAAATTAATTTATGCAGATTTATTTTACTTAGCAACCATGCAGAGTTTTGACAAATAAATCCATAAAAAATCCTCCCACTGTGAATATATATATATATATACACATGATCACACATGAAAACACATGATCACCTGATCACCTGTACTCACTCTCACAGTCAAACTTACTTCATTTTATCAAATGTTTTGAAGTGTTTATCAGTTCAGGTGCCAGTATTTACACTCTCTCGTTCCTGTGAACTATAAGGGTGCTGAAATGAGCCATAGCACACAATAACATCTCACAGCTCAGCACTGTTTGTCTTGCTGATGACAAAACATTACACAGTGATACCGTGGTGCACACTGTTGACACTGCGTATCAACCGAGGAAGCTCATGTTTACTGTACAAAGTTATCAGACCTGTCTGGGTGTTTTCTGGAATCTTCTTTCACTCTTCCTCAGCTTTAACGTTGAAAACACTCACATCCTCTTGGCGGCGAACAGTTACACAAACTCTTTACTCGTCCCAAGTTTCAGTCTTTGCCTTATTTGTGCAGTTTTCTTAAAAATTATTACCCTTTTAAGAAAAAAAAAAATCTGTTTTCTAACCACAGCCTCGAGGGAAAGATTCATCACGTCCTCTGTTCCTCTTAAACACGACAGCGTAATGCAATATATATTAACTTGATGATGTTTTGACACATTCTTCATGTGTTCCTCTGCTCGCAGGGACGCATCAGTCAACTAGAAGAAGATCTTAACGACGAGCGATGTAGTGCAGACCGCCTGATGGAGAGATTAGACAAAACCAAAGTGCAGGCAGGTTTACTCTGTCATTCTCTTTGTTTTTCTTCTACACAAATTTTTAATTATGTGTTTGCCAACGTTCATAAATTTCCCACTATGTGAAGGGCTAGAATTATGCCCCATCTGAAGTTTGAACACCGGGCCCTACATCTGTTTTTAACATAAACAGATTAAGGGCTGAGTATTCACATTTCCCCTCAGACACTGATGATTGGTGTTTCCAGCCTGGCTGTGAAGCAAGTCTTGTTTATGTTTCTGAACTGTCACTTTGTCCAGAAATATGACTGAACCCCACCCACTTCATGTACGTTTCTTCATCTCTGATGTTGTCATAAGAGCCTCTTATCGTCAGTGGGCCTGCGAAGTAGGCCACCATTCATGGGAGCAAAGTAGTGCAGACTAATTGACACAAAACACTGTTTTGGGTGCAGTGCAAAGACAAAAAACAGCAAACTATTGTGAGCAGCTATTCACACGCCCTTCACTGGGCCTCTGGATGTTATTAAAAAGGAGAGAGCCTTTAAATTTGATGTGGCTGCTCAGACCAGACCACATTTCCTCGGATTTTAGGAATTAAGCTGAAGACTTTTCATTTAACCTGAATGTTCTTGTTGACAGGTGGTGCCCTCAATAAGAGACACACAGTTGTGTTTTCAGTCAATATGAAAGGCAGTACAAGCCAGTATTTAGCTCTATGGTTTGAAATTATGCTATCAATTTTGACTGAATGCCAGTGGTGGAAGAAGTATTTAGTCTGTGTGTAAGTACGGTACTTCATTTCAAGTAAAAGTTCCTCATAAAGTAAGAAAAGTACAATGAACAACAGAATGAAATGATGAAAAAGTATTGTATAAATATTGTATTGTTTTTTTCTCTATGTAAAATGTTTTTATCTGCTCAGCACTAAAACTGTCGTGAAAAATGTTGAGTCATGAAATATAAATACTATAAAGTAAAGTACATCTAAAGTATTCTCTCTTTATGTGCGACAGATGGATCTGATCAGGAACGACCTGATGCAGGAGAGAGCGGTCAGACAGGACCTGGAGTGTGACAAGATAAGCTTGGAGAGACAGGTACGGACCCCCTGAGACAGGTACGGAGACCCTGAGACAGGTACGGAGACCCTGAGACATGTACCGACCCCCTGAGTTAGGTATTGAACCCCTGACCCGCACCCAATGCCTGGACAACAAATTTTTTCTTTTCAACACCAGAGACTATGCAGCATCATTACTCTCTGCTGACATGTAAATGTTAGTGTAAACGAACTTAAAGGTGCTGCTGGGGAGTTTCTGTTTACATTCAGCGTTACTCACCAAAACACGTGTGTTGTGTGTATCCTTGAACTGAATGTGCTGAGGCTCCATTTAGCCTTTTCATTAGTGTATAATCACCTGAAAATAAGGATCATTATGTTGTTGTTAACTATATATAATAAGACTTTTATATCTACCGACACCACAAGTCGGAACTACCATGTTTCTACAGTAGCCCAGAACGGCCAAACCAAACGATGGCTCCACATGAGGCCTTTCGCTTTTCACGTTTGTCCTTCACGTGTCTCCTTCAAACTTGGAAGGAGCAGGTGAGACAAGCCTAGCACGTTCAACTACTTTTTCTGGCACACTGCTGTATTTCTTGTCGATTAGTGGAATAAAACATTGGCTGGACTGTGTACATATCACACCACCCACCTGCTCGCATGTCCTCATGTTCTTGCATTAGAACAAACAAAAATGGGACCCACTCATAAAAAAACATTTCTCCATAGCACAACTAGTGGTCAAAACCTCCTTCAGGGTACCTTTAAATTCATGACATTCTTCTGTTTCATTTCCTCTGTTAGAATAAAGACCTTAAGAGCAGAGTCACTCATCTGGAAGGATCACAGAAGACCAACCAAGACTCCCTCGTCTCCAAACTTAACAGCCGCATCCAGGAACTTGAGGAAAGGTTGCAAGGAGAAGAGAAGTGAGCACCTGCACGTTAAATAATGACCTTATAGCTCTTAAAACAATACTTACAGACATAAATGTATAGTTTGTAAGTGTAGAATAACACTTAGAAGACACTTTGGACAATGGTTCCATCAGATACTTGACGTTAGCTGTCGAGCAGTGAACCTACTCATATCACTTTCCCTCTGGTTGTAAGAGTGAGAGTATCTCTGGTCTGAAACACGCTAGGAAGGTGTTGAGTTACAGGAAGCCGCAGCAGTGATGTGATCTCTTGGTGCTTTTTCCTTCAGAGACAACAGCAACCTGCAGCAAGCCAACCGCAAGCTGGAGCGCAAAGTGAAGGAGATGAAGATGCAGTGGGACGAGGAACACATAAACCTGCAGAGCGAGAGAGACCAGGTTAGACATAACTTTAAACCACAAAGGAGCAAAAAAAAAATAAAAAAAAGTTATCAAGTATCAGCAGACTTAACTCGTGACTCAATATCTCACTTTTGTGGACTGTGCAGCTGACTCAGAGGCTGAAGACGGCGAAGAGGCAGATGGATGAGGCGGAGGAGGAGATCGAGCGTCTGGAACACGCTAAAAAGAAGCTGCAGAGAGAACTGGATGAGCAGATCGAGGCCAACGAGCAGCTTCACGGCCAATTGAGCACGCTGCGGAATGAGATGAGGTGACCACTCACCTTCTGCCACCGAGTTTTCTGTGTTTTATGTGCAGCGTTACATCAACTCATGTCGTCCTTTAACTCGAGTCATTTCTCTATGCGTTGACAGGCGTAAGAAGAAATCACCTCCCCTCATTAGGGTTGTGGAGGACGATGTGAACAACGTGGATGAGTTTGGATCTGACTGACTGAGTGACTTGTGATTTAAAAAAAAAAAAAAAACTGTCCAACAGTGATTTCTGGACTTTGTTGAGGTTGAACGTTGGACTTGGACTGTGAAGAATCCTTTATATCATAATTTAACAAAACTCATTAACAGCTCAGGTGTGATTTCATTACGTTTCCAGCTGTGACACCAGCATGGCACCTCGCCAGTGCTGACCTCTTGTGGCAGCACGTATAACTACAATATCTGACAAACTGATGTTTTACAAATGCAGCCGACAAACCGGCTTATTTACCTGCATTCAAGCTGATTAATTAAGTTATTCCTTTGCGGTGTGAGTTAATATGATGCGAACTGATGACTAAATGTATTAAAATGTGTTCTCGACATTCACTCACGCCTCCAGAAACTCTAAAACTCTTGCAATAAATTCATCTGTACGATGTTTCTGTAAAGTTTGCAACAAATAAACCCGGAACATCTGACGTGCAATACAAATCACACCTGTCAGTCACTGACTGTGCTGCTGCTCTGCTGTGAAACTTTGTGCGTGTGTGCTGAGGCTGACAACAGGAGTGTGACGGTGGTTTGTACGGATGGATCAATGGTCTGTGCTGAATGGCTGCGGTCGGGTAGAGGTGGAGATTTGACACAAGAGCTCTGAACTCCAGAAGTTCACACTGCTGGACATCAGATAGTTGTAGCACCACTTTGGCACGGTGATACATTGAGATACAACACAGGAGAAGCATGAGGCAACACTGTGCTCTCAAACATGGAATACTCAAGGAATTCTTGGCAGAATTCCTGGGGACGTTTGTCTTGGTTGTGAGTAAAGTTTTCTGATATTAAATTGAAATTGAATTGAAATTTACTTTAGAAGTCGTTTCAAGTTTTACATCTTCTTCATATGTTCTTGTTTCATCTCTGCTTTTTCCATGTCTGCTGTTCTTTCTCTCTCTCTGCTTGCCAGTTGTTTGGCTGCGGCTCGGTCGCTCAGACCGTCCTCAGTCGAAACACCCTCGGTGAGCCTCTCACCGTCCACATTGGCTTCTCTGTTGGACTGATGATGGCAGCCTATGTGGCTGGTGGAGTGTCAGGTAAATATGGTTTCATGTGCATCTTGAAATGTTGAATAGAACTGATCTCACATGAGCCTCCCACTAGCAGTGGTGAATTAATGGATGTTGTTGGGATCAATTTCCTACTCTGATTACGACTGTATCAAAATCAAGTTTTAATGGCTGTTATTAGTTTGTTGTTTGCATATTCAGCTTCTTTTCTGCATTTGATCTACTGTTTAGCACTGCAGACTCTAGGATGCATTACAATATTTCATAGTTAATTGAAACAACATGTGCCAGAACATATAAAGAGTCCGCCACAGCTCGCTTGTATCTGTCGTAATGAAAACGCCGCTCCTCGTGAGGCTTGCAGCTTGTAATAATCTAACTTTATGGCTTCCTGTCCAGCCGTGTGCCACCTCCGCGGCTCCAGTGTCAGCAGGAACGTGCCAGCTCTCTGTCCAGATTCAATGAATGTGTACTGAGCATTGATTTGTTAGTGCCTGTGCACAGCCTCTCTGGGGTCATATATAACCCTGGGCGCTAAATGTCCTGCAAAGTCCATTGATCATAGGCTACGTTCATCTGTCTGTGGCCAGACTTTAAACTTGCCTCATCTGAGCAGCAGCTATTTCTAATTTTACATCAAACGGACCAAATTTATTTTATTAGGACTGAACACTGACAGATTTATAATATGTTTTTAAAAATTTAATTTTAACAAGATGTGGGCACAGCTTGATTAAAAGAGGGACAGAATGACTCTCCCTTTGTCTTCTTTTTACTTAAAGGTTGAATTTCTAATATGTGACTATTATTCTGCCTCTTTGCCTGTGAAAATACATAACAAAAACCCTGCACCGCCCCAGGGGCCGCTCCCCTTCTGCTGCCCCTCGTAAATGTGACGGCCCCTCTAATGATGGAGAGGATATCATGCCAGCCACCCCCACCCGCTGCACCCCTTCTCTCACTCTCTGCTTTGTCCTCCGTCCCAGGGGGTCATGTGAACCCTGCTGTGTCCCTGGCCATGGTGATTCTGGGCAAACTGAAGATCTGGAAGTTTCCCATCTATGTCATCGCTCAGTTTCTTGGTGCTTTTGCTGGAGCTGCTGCAGTCTTTGGGCTATACTATGGTGAATACACCTGAACTTTCTTCTCTAGCACGCACATATTGAACCTTAACAGTTGGTAATGCTCTCCAAATGTGATTCAGCACTGGGATTATCTTCATTCAGCTGTCGGAGATATTAATGGATCCCTGTGCACGGTTAAAACTGTCTATTTGTCCTCCCCACAGATGCCTTCATGGACTTCACCAGTGGGATCCTGTCAGTGACGGGAATCAATGCAACAGGTCATATTTTTGCTTCCTACCCTGCGAGACACCTGTCAGTCCTCGGCGGCTTTGTCGATCAGGTGAGCTCTGGTAGCTGTGACCCAATGACCTCCCATTATACCGCGCCACGCTGCTCCCATTCAGGGGTGTCCAAATTGTGCGAAGTCTGGCAAATGCAGCTAATGCAAAATTGATTGCCCCATTTAGTTTGAGAACATCCCCTGTTTTGCTCAATTTTGGGTCTAATGATCCGTTTCCCGGCATTCACCGGAAGGTCAAATCTATACTTAACATCATTTTCCGTCTTTTTAGCGGGCGCAGTGATCCAAAAATAACTACCAGGTTAAAACGGTTAAAAACCGCATCAGGTGGACCACAGAGATAAGTCTAATCAGTGTGACTGTGCTTATGTTAGTGTTTCTTTTCTGTTTGTCAGTGGTGCTGGATGTTGTGGTCCCTAAATACTTAAGATTAGACGTACTTGTTTTTGTGCTACATGTCCATGTGACACAGTTACATATGTCAAATGATCACAGTGAAACTGTGACTTTAATGCACTCGAAAAAACTCCCCTATAAAGGATATAATATGTACACAAAGACAGTCACATCTATGCAGACACACTTCTACCAACATTTACTCGGATATACATGTAAAGTTAACAAAAGCTTGTGCAAGTGAGGAATCTGTCAGGATAAGATCAACACTGTAACTGTGAATTTGCTAATGTTTGTTGATGTTGACATTTACCTGCCTGAACTCCAGAGTGTATCCTCCTGTAGGTGATAGGGACAGGTATGCTGGTGCTGTGTATCTTGGCTATCATTGACGGTGGAAACATCGGAGCTCCCAAAGGTGTTGAACCGCTGGCCATTGGTCTGATCATCATGGCCATTGGTGTGTCGATGGGACTGAACTGTGGCTACCCACTGAACCCTGCCAGAGACCTGGGACCCCGTATGTTCACAGCTGTAGCAGGATGGGGGTTGGAGGTCTTCAGGTAACGATACAACAAAGAATTATTAATGAATTACTTTTCACGTGTTTATAGTTTACTTTATGTAGTTTTAGTGCCTGTCGAATCTTCCAAACTGGATCCTTTGAAAGTGTCGTTGAAGTAAACTGATGATGACCTGAGCTGCTGACATGAACCACAGTGTTACATAATGTCACATGCACTCGACAGATGCAGTCGATGCCTGAGAATGATCTAGCGATGGCAGCGGCGACCTGCAGTGGCCTCTGTGCCAGCAGCTTGTGTGACTGCCTGACATTCATTTAACTCTTTCCTCTTATTTCTTTTTCTTTGCGTCTGCACTGACAGCACCGCAAACCACTGGTGGTGGATCCCCGTGGCGGGGCCGATGGTGGGCGGCGTGGTCGCAGCCGTCATCTACTACCTGCTCATTGAGCTGCACCACCACCGCGATGAGCCTGAGAAGCCCCACGGGGAAGAGGAAGAGGAGGAGGAAGAGGAAGAGGACGATGACAGCAGTCTGAAAGACAAATATGAGATGATCACCATGAGCTAAAAAAAAAAAAGACATTTACTTTCAGGACTAACTGGTCCGTTTCAGTCATTTTACTGTCAGTCAGGTAAAGAACAGCCAGCGCAGCTTCTATGTGTAAGGACAGGCTTCTTCTGTCAGTGTGCTCTCTTTGGCAAACCCGTTAATAGCAGGATAGGCTGTAGTTACTCTCATGATTGACTTTATGCTCTGCAGAGACAAGCTTTTCAGCTCGGTGACGGCAACATTAGAACATTTTTACAAAGTGAAATAAATTAGGAAATGTTTTAGATAGACAAACTGCAGCTATGTTAAGTTTTGGTCTGTGCTGTGGGCTATCCGATTTAACTTTTTATGTTTCACGTGTCATAAACACGTGAAAAAGTCCCGTGTGCTTGACATCTGCCTTTTCATATATTTGTTGTAAATACTGTATTATAGATATTAGATGAAAAATACCCTTTATGTGGCTGTATTCACTTGATACTGGACTAATAGTTTTACATGTTTCCTTTCAGGGTAGCTCCCATTGTGATGAGTGGTTGTTATGATAATTCATTTAATCTTTTTTTTTTTGCAAACCGTGAGGAATCCTCCCATCTGCTCATTCATATTGTATTGTTTTGTCTACATTAAAATTTCTACAAATATCGATTTCATAAAAGATATTTCACTTCAGGGACTCATAGCAGAGACTCCATCATTTATTGCATTACTGCAAACTGAGTTTGTTGTTTGTTCCACATTAATGCCATAGATCCTCATAACGCTCTTATAATGTTGTTCAGGCTTTATATGATAAAGCTAAAGAGGACCGTAAGAATAGACATGAATCTTTTCAGTAAACCTAGCAGACAAAAAAATGTATTAAAGTGGATGCGGTGGAAGAACTATTCAGATCATTCACTTGAGTAAAAGTATCAATACAACAATGCAAATTAGGCTCCATAAAAAATGTCACATCACCCTGGTTAAAAAAATCCTAAAAGCACATTTACTCTCTTTAATCCAGAAACTATGACCATGAACAGTTCTGGATCTTATTCTGCAGCTGTCGGGTGTATAACATGTAGTCAGAGGGAGAACATTTCCATCTTTAATGGAGTACTGTGTATATATTTACCTCAAACTGTTTGAGGTTAGTTGTTGGGATTGCAGAGGATGATTGCACCTCCCAGAGAGCATTATGCTGTAAAATATTTTCTTCCCCTAGTTAATGTCCTTGTACGTATAAATAATTATCTGAGTCACAGTGGGATGTCTTCTCCATCAGGAGCCTCAGGCAGTGACTCCACTGTTGGAGCTGAAAATGTAAAACAATGTATTTATACATGGCAAATTAATACATTGAATTCCAAGTGTAAAGGAGCCTTTCGGCTATCCAGCAAGGACGCCTCACACCTCTGGACGTGGTGGAAGAAGTATTCAGATCATTCACTTGAGTCACCCTGGTTAAAAAATCCTAAAAGCACATTTACTCTCTTTAATCCAGAAACTATGACTATGAACAGTTCTGCATCTTATTCTGCAGCTGTCAGGTCTATAAAGTGTAGTCAGAGGGAGAACATTTCCCTCTTTAATGGAGTAGAAGTACTGTGTATATATTTACCTTAAACTGTACTTAAGTACTACTTGAGTAAACGTACTTAGCTACTTCCCACCACTGTCTCTGGGTCCTAATTTGTCTATGGATGCAAATGTGAAAAAAAGGGTCTTAAACACCTTCAGACAAATGAAACTACAGGTGAAGAGGATCTGACTACATAGCAAAAATTCCCCCTTGAACATTCATGCTAACGAACATGCTAACATGGAAAAAGCTACTCGCACCAGCAGGCCAGCAAAAGCCAGCCTGGAGGAGGAAGCAGCACCAGAGTACATGAGGCCGCCAGGTCCTCAGTGCTCAGCAGACAAGTAGCTAACGGACTGAATTAGGGACCTACAGGGTGACTTCATCTGACCCCAGCCTGAGGATCAAAGTGCAGATCACGCTCTTCATGTACACATTGCATGATTATATGAGCAGAGAGGAAAATCAGTTTGTATAGACTGACTGGCTGCTCAATAATGATACATGTGCAGGTGCATGTGATTCTCCCATCTCCCACCTACAGACAGTAACAAGCTTTGAATGACGTAGGATGGCGTTTCTGCTGTTTCAGTCTGCTTTGAAGAAGCACCGACAGGCTTCCCAGCATAAACAAGTAAAAGTCTTCTGAGAACTGGGTCTGTGAAATCACATGGACACACCAAATCAGCTCAGTATGAGGAATGCTGCTGTGGAACAGTGAGTTGACCTCGCTCTGTTACAATACAGTACATTTATTTAGCCAACACTTTTATCCAAAGAGTCTGGAGCCAGGCACCCCTCGTAGTGAGCATGTAGCAAGTAGACAGTCCTGGATGTAGGTTGGACCTGAGCCATTCACGGCACAGTGGGCAAGTACCAGTGTCTTCAAACAGATTCGAGCAGCCACCAGTTGCCAGTGCAAGGTGTGAGGAGGTGTGTAGTATGGGAGAACCTGGGTAGGTGGAAGACTAGCTGGGCTGCTGAGTTCTGGTGGGATGAGCTGCAGGGTTTGGATGGCCCATGCCAGCACACCAGCCAGGAGAGAGTTAGTGTAGGCACAAGACGGCCAGTGGAGGATTAATCTGCAGGAGCGGGTTGTGCAACAATGCTGGTAGCAAACTATAGTTTTGTGGTTCCTCGTAGTATGAGCCGGAGACACCACAGAGCTCTCAATGGTAATAGAGACATCATAGATGCGAGATGCCTGCCCTGGAGGGAAGAGTGGTAAAAAAAAAAAAAAATCAATGTAAGTGAATAACAAGAGTCAAATGACTTGGTGTAAAGAGAAAATTGGAGGAGATCCAGAGCAGAACCCTGAGGGACCTCAGTAGTGAGACTTCAAGGTTCAGACAGGTTAAAAATACACAACAAGATTTGATAACAGATGGAGTTTCCTCCAACACACATACTGAAATGATTAGTCACTTTATTTCTCAGCTCAGCCAAGGTTTTCATAAAACATACAAACAGCACAGACTGACTATATATAGGGGAACCTTGATAATCTAGAGGGCATGATACTGGTCAGTGAACTGGGAGTTATATTGTTTGCAGCCACTGTGTTTCCATTCTTTGTTTTGCGCTCTTCAGGGTCAGCTGCTTACTGGAGCGAGTGTTAAGTGCCACTCAGTTCAGCCTGGGCTGGTGCCACTTTTACAATCATGCTTTGTCACCGCGCAGGGAGACAAAAGGTGCTGCTAGCTTATCTGCAGTGACGTCAGCTCCTTGCACAGAGCTGAAACTCTAAATGCAGAATATTGACCCGGGTTGAGTGACATCACCTTAAGGAGAACTATGAGCATCAGTAATAACTACATAACGGAATACAACTGTTTGCCTGTGTTACATAGAAATGATTGAACCAGAGCTCTTGTTGTGGGTGTTTGTTCATGTCACAACACTGCAGCTGAGGATCATCATTGAAAATCAATAACAGGCCGCATTTCGTTGCATGTGCCAATGCATGCTTACAGGATCTGACAAACACGTTTCTATCATTGTTACATCATCACACACACTCATGAGATAAAAAGTCATCAATATGTATAGGCAATGAATAATTAGGTGTGTATGAAACACATGGATTATACTGGGAATAAAGGGTTTTGGCTAAATGAAATGAAAGTGTCTGAAAGTGTATTTGCTTCTGCCAATCTGCCCACACAACATTCGGAGTTGTGTTTGCTAAAGGACTCCTCTGTGGAAACGGACAGGATGAGATGCTGTTTGTGGCTTTGTGGTGCTGATGCTGGTGACTCCAAAACCTCTGGCCCCAACACTTCACACACACAGCAGCTGCTCCCTCTGCTGTGGACGCCCCTCTACTGCATTCAGCAGACAGAACAAGTTTTACTTTACAGGAACAGGAACAGAGTCCAACAACAAAGAGGGAAGGCAGATCAACAACAAGCAAGCGCCATGTCAGTGTAATTTCTGCAGTTCATCCGAATAAAACCTCACATTTCTTTATCAGGCCGGATTTAAAGGATAAAAGGAACATTCGTTCATCCATACTTCATCCAACATTTCATGCTGTTTTTAGCTATTTTTTATTTATTTCGCACCATTAAAATTACATAGAAATGACAAAGATAACAAATAATGTAACACGCAGGGAGAGGCAGAAAACCCCAAATTCTTCACTTTTAGTTGATAGATCAAGGTCCTAAAACGCTGAAACTTCCTCCTTCCTTTTCTGATCACATTAAACACACTCATATTTCAAACTCCACAAGTTTGTAACAGACTTTGAGATGAAGTTTTAAACATTTAGGTTTTAGAGGATGAGAAGATTTCTGAGCTCTGTCCTCTCTGTATGCAAAATGTGTTAAATTCCTCTTCAAACGTCAACAACGCAACAAAACCTGCAGCAAAGGAATAAAAAAGCCAAAGAGAGCACACGTTCCAGACAGTAAACAGGGGTCTATTTTATTTTGAACGAGTCTTTTAATTAATGCATTTCAAGTACTCCAAAAATTACATCTCTTTGCACAATACAATTTGAAATCTTTTTTTTTTTTTTTTTTTAGTAAAAATGTTCAAAGTGAACAAAAATTTCCGATACTGTATAAAACACAGTGAACATTAAAATCAGACAGTAGTATTACTTTTTAATCTTGTGTTCTTTCGGCCTACATCACCTACAACATTTCAACTCAATTTGGACATTTTCAGTGCACGTTTATCTAAAAACTTTTACCAAGACTACGAAATTAAAAAGAAAGTAAATTTACAGGCATTATTCTTCTGCTCTTCTACCCAAACCATGCCACAGGATAACGAAGACAAAAATGAGAATGTAACATTAAGTCCATCACCCTGAATTGTTTTTACCATTGATGATGGTGGAGAAAAGTATCATAAGCAAACTCCATTTCAACTAGCACATATAAGAACATAAATAACTTAGAAGAAAGGAAAGTTTGTCACATATGAACATCTTTGAACAACTTACTCTGGAATTAGAATACAAAAAATGAAACAGATGTATCAAAATGTAATTTTCATTTTCAAATGAAATGCAAATTTTTTTTTTTCCGAGGTACTGTACAAGTTTACATGTAAATTCTCCAGGCCTTAAGCGGGTGTAATTCGGCCTGGAAGATGAAATTTAAAAAGAGCTCCATTTTGTACAGACATGAGAAGTTTAAGTTAACCGCCGACCTGCCTAATTTATCCGCCGTGTGAAATAAACCTTCAACTGTGAGACACACGTTACTTTTAATGTCCCCTCCAGAGCACATGTGTGATTAATACAACCATCAGGGACAGTGTTGAGAGATATTAGTTGAGATTAGTATTGCATGCATTTAGGAATAATAAAGCCAGAATAAAAATAAAGTCCGAGCACAAGAAAACGTCCTTAATCCTATCTTCTTTTGTCTGTGCCAATCTTTCCACTCACCTATGGAAAGAATGTTTGCACTGTAAATGGGGTCTTTGCTTATATATCTCACATCAGAACCAGATCATCAAATCCCTCCGGTTAGTGTTATCACATTATCCAAAATGGCCCTCATGCTGTGCTGAAAGGGGGGGGGGGGTGCACCTGAGGTCGACCCATCTCTTTCATTTCTTCCATTTAAAAGTGGCTCCAGAAACTTTACAGGTGATTTTTTGTTCTTAATTACTTAGAAAACCTGTGCACAAAGATCAGCTGTATAAAGTTTTATGGCACGCTGATGTAAACTCACACTGACGCCTGCACTCATGAGCTCTTAAGGGGATTCAGTCCAGGAGGAAATGTGACCAGGAGATAACTGCAGGTAAGTTTTAAAAAAAGAAAAAGAAAAAAAAAGACTAAACATTTAAAAAAGAAAAAACATTTTAAAATCAGCCGCTCGTCTCCCGTGAACGTAGTGAACACACTGAGGAATGTGTGAATAGTGTGACAATACTGCTGCGTTACACTGCTCCTGTTTAAGACTAACATTAATAGCTGTCAAAGTAAATAGTGTTGAGTGACATACAAATATTACAGACCTTGGTCAATTAATAGTCACATTTAATAAATGTGTCTGCATGCCCACATTGAAAAGTTCTTAGATTCGCTATCTGAAGAATAATAGAATGATTTAATCTTACAATTTTTTTTTTTTTTTTTGTACATCCACACCGGAGTCATTTTTAAATTTATTTCCACACTCATGTGAACTAACTCTGTAACATGATACACTCTCACTTCTAAACTAAGCCACAGCAGCCTTCACTTTCCTTTGTCTTCATATCTGAAACAGGTAGCATCATCATCATCATCAGCTTCAGTTAGTGGTTATTCATTCTTCATTATCAAAAACAATTTGGTAAAGACAATAAAAGGTGTATCAAACTAGGTGATCATCCCTTTTCTTGTTCCTGTGACTCTTCACCTCATCTAGCTTGTTACACAAAATATGCAAAACATGATGTTAGCAAGACAATAAAATAAAAAAAAAAAGATGAAAGGGGGGATCTTGAACAAAGAAGGCCTGAAAAGTGAGATATGGTGACCTTGTTGTTCGAATTCAAAATCTAGCTATCTAACAGACGTGAAAGAGATCCACCTGATTGAACGACTGCGCGGAGGACGTGATGGCGTCAGACCCTCGACAGCAACGTCCACGGACCTCATCACAACCATCCATTCCTTCAGTTATGTGTTAAGAGTCCTGAGAGCACTAACCGAAAAAATCAAAAGAAAAAAAGTGAAGAATTACACATTTACAGTAGAAGAAATAGTTTGTTTTCACTTATGATACACTAAATATGTACAGTCACATGCAGAAGACTGTCTGCACGAGAGACCGGAGCCTGTGTCTTTTGCCGTTTGACATGTGTAAATCACAAAAGTGCCGCAAATCCCCACTGAGTGTCTCTCAATCCTGGCTAGAATGGCGAAAAGAAAAGCACGAAACAATTCACCGGCAGCCACGGGCGTCGTCACTCAAGAAGACGTTGCAATAGAACGAAAAAACACATCACAGAATGTACTAAAGCTACACATGATTCCTTAACTCCTTGGCACTCCTTAGAAAAAAAAAAAAAATGCTGGAAAAAAAAAATGCTGGAAAAAGATGCTAGATCACACTGCATTGGAAATGGCTGATGGTCGAGTCCACTCCACAAAGAGCCAATAAAGTTGCTAGATAGTGTTTTTTCTCTTTTTCACGTGTCTGCTTTATTTCTAGATGTTGGATATGATGATGAGTAACAACCATGTCAGGCTTTTCTTTGGATGGAGTGACGCTTTTGTTTCCCACTGTAGGCACAAGGAGGAGCCAAGGCATTGGGGGGGTGGGGGGCGGGATGCGGGGTCTCAGCGTCTCATCTGGCCCATCTGATAGTTTTCTCTGGGCTGGCGGTGGTGCCTCTGGGGCTGCGCCTGTCGCTGAGGCTGCCTCTGGGGTTGCCGCTGGCCACCGTGCCCGCCGTGTCCGCCGTGTCCGTGCTGGTGGGAGTGCGGATGCTGAGACTGGTGCTGCACCTGGGAGTTGGCATGTTGCTGCGCTCGCCGCCTCTTCAAAGTGCCTGTTGGAAGAGAGGCAGTTAATCGAGCTTGTTGAAAGAAGAAAGAGCGGCTGTGGGTTCGCTCCAAACTAAGCTGCACCTAAGTGACGCTCTGCTACCGGTGCCTACGCTGCAGTAACAACAATATGGTTCGCTGCATGTCACACTGTGGGAGAAGAATCTAATCGAAACGTGGTCGCAGTGTGTCAGGCTGTGTAACATCAATTTGGATGCATGTCAGATGATGTAAGCCTGGTGAATCATAGCGCTCTAACATGAACAGATAAAATAAAAGAAGCAGACACGTCATTGACTTATGTCATCCTCTCATGACACCACTCATGTTTTGAAAATGTAGCAGAACAATAAAACAAGCTACGGCCGTGGTGCTGCTGGTAAGGTCTACTTATTTATTTTATACCAAACTAAAAGAAGAAAAGATCCAGTGAAGAAAATATCTAATAAAATATAATAAAACCAATCCTGTTCAAACACATTCACAGGCTTTGGTTTACAGCAACCAGCTTATGCAAATATGCCGGCTTCCGTTTCTTTTGGAGTATAATTCAGACAGAATTTAAAAGATTAAACGTGGAAAGTTGAAGCCTAGAACTACTCTGAGGAAAGAGTTTCACAAACACTGTGACCGCTGTAATCCTTGCTTGCAACTAAAAAGAGTTTATTCCACCGCAATGATCATTATCATCATATTTATTAACAATTTGGACAGAAACACCAGCTGCTGTCACATCTGGTTAACATGATATCAGCCTGTTGTTTTCTTTTACTGAGGCACGTAAACATTTTTAACAGATACTTTTTGGGTTTTGTTGCATGTGGCTCAACCGATGCAACAGCAGGATATTATATTTTCAAGAGATAGGCACAATATTAGAGGTTGGCTAGTTTATTTTATAGTAGACGACAGTTTGGACAAACTGATGGATCAGTTGACAACCCTGCAACTGCTACTAAGTGAAAAATATATTTCAAAGAGATTGTTTGGAACAGGCTAGCAAGGTTTTCTTTAGACTCACCTGGTAGTGGTTTGGGAGGAGGCAGCTTGGGGTTACTGCTCGGTGTGTGCACACTACAGATCTTAATGAAGCCAGCCATGAGCATGATGAGGGCAATGCCCATCAACAAGACTGCCCACCAGTGGGCCTAGATAAGAGAATGAAGCACAAATCAGCCGCAATCAACACAAAAACACGTCGTAATAATAAACTATTCATCCAGTCAGAATCAAGAAGTTCATACATACCACAATCCACTCTGCAATGTTCTCATACAGCTCCGGGTTGAAGATGGCCTTCTTCAGCCTGGCCAGCGGCCCGTCTGCATCCACCAGGCGGCACTTCATGAACACGTCACAGTATCCCTTGAAGTCGTTGCAGGGTGAGCCGGCCGGCAGCGTGGTCACTTTCTTGCTGAAGAAACGAGCCAGGCGCTCTGATCCTGTGCTGCTGCACGTGTTGGGATTCACTGCAGAGATGAATCACGCAGACAGACAACATGATTCACATTCAAGACAAAATATCTAGTGCATTTTATTAAAAAAAAAAAAAAAAAGAGTTAACAAGGTGGGGGAAAAGGTAAATACTCACTTTTTTCCATGCAGCACACGTGACAAAGCTCAGTCTCATCCTTGCCATCTTGGCTGGCACAGGTGCACGCCTCGAGCCCATACTTCTCACAGATGGAGCCAGAGCAGCCCTGCGGGGGAAGAGCATGAGGACAGGCGAGATCAGACGCCGACTGGTGAATGAACATAAAGTTGCTATAACAACCAAGTCTTCCAGGTATAAGGTCTTCAGCCGCTTACCCCGTTGAGGCAGACTTGAGTCTCTCCGTGGCAGGCGGTGAAGTTGGCCTTGGGCTCAGACGTGGGGCACTGGGCACTGATCCCGTTACACATGCCCTGGTGGGCGCACTCTGACTCCTCTCTGCACTTCTCATTACGACCCTTGTAAGAGCAATCGGCAGTACAACATGGACCCTGGCTGGGACTGGTGGGAAAGAAGTGTTTAGTCAAGAATTATCACAAGCGGGCTGAGCAAAATGTTCAGGCAAAAAAAAAAAACAACTGAAATGTAACATTTACCTGCAGACTTTGTTGGGCTTTAATTTGCACTTCTTGTTGTCAGGCTGGTTGGCGTCATAGCAGCACTGGTCTCTGCACTGATCACTGTAACCACAGTCGCACTCCTCTCCGGGCTCCACCAGGCCATTACCACAGATGGGCTGGCCAGACTCTGTTTAGAGAAGGAAAAACAAACATCGAGTCTGATCCCCAAAAACTGGAACATGTTGTTTCAAACTTTGACGTCTTGTGCTCAGGGCTAAAAGAGTGTATGAGAAATCAGACGTTTAGTATGAAAACTGTTACAAAACCAAACCAAACAAATACTGTTTTGACGAGAATGACGAACGAGCTGGTTACTAAATGCTAAAATTTTTCCAGTAAATCAGCTGAGACAGATATGTACGAGACTTTAAACATTATGTGCAAAACAGACTAAAGTCAGTATAAAGAAAGAATAAATATGTTTTGAGTTTGTCAGACAAAAGAAGAAAGTGTTATTAACCACAAAGTCAGATTTGACAGGTTTATGAAATTAGGTGTTCAAATAGGGTAAAGAAAAGTATTCTCAGCTCCAGGACTGTGGGGACAACCCACTTGTGGTAGCAGTCAAGCAGCAGTTTTGAAGCGACTGAAACGTGTCAGCTGAGTTCAGAAAATGACATGACTAACTCTGAAACACTGAGCGAGATGAATTAATCTCTATCGCTCTGCTAGGGATGCAGGGGTGTGTTCAGTGTGTCATTGAAGACCGCCCCAAAAATATTCCTGGACTGAGAACTGGTGAAAAACTGTTTTAACCTCTAACATTCAGTAATATATTATTCAAAGCCTTTTTTTTTTTTTTTTTTTACATGTTTTCAGCACCTATTCAGAAAATTCAGAATTGCCTTTACATGGACTTTAAGCTTTTTTGGCAGTTGTGTTATTTAGATAGTGACAGCTGGAGAGAGACAGGAAAGGTGGAGAGAAAGGGGGTGACATGATGCGAAGGGTCCCAGACTGGAGTCCAACCCAGGCCTCTGTGGTAAGAGCTTAGTATATGCTCTACCATGTGAGCCATCAGGGCACAAATGACACTGGACTAGTGTTAAGATCACTTTTCAAAGCCATTACCAGCCAATATATTGGTGCTTCTCTAGTTGCCTGAATTAACTGACTCATTAAAGAGGTGGTGGGGTTAAAAATCTCCCACACTCATCATCAATAAAGAGAAAGCAAAATAAAACTGTGGTTAAAATAAAAAAAAAAGAGTTGGAAAGTTAAAGTCAGACAAAAGCAGTAAAAACCTACCGACAAAACAGTTGCTTCTCTTTTTCTCCAGGACCTGGCTGATGTTGCGTACACTACAGATGGAGAACTTATTGTTGTTGAGTTTGTCTCCTGATGTAGCTCTGGCATACATGATATAATTGCCCTTCTCCTTCTTGTCTTGGCTCTTGGATTCTCCCGGGGTGCACTCAGATCCAGAGTCATGCTGAGAGTGAGAAGGGAGGAAAAAGGAAAAAAATCACAGGTTAAAAGAAGAAGGGACAACGTGTGAGAGCTTAATAAATTCTTTCACACTGTGCATAAATGTGGCACATCTAAGTAACTCACCGGGGAGCCAAAGTTGTGTCCTACTTCATGTGCAAAAGTGATATGGGAGACTTTTGGAGGTACGTGGGAGGCATAGTTCTGTACAGTGATTATACCAGTGTTGAGAGACTTCTTTTTTCCATCTGAGTACAGCTTGCTTTTTTCACAAATGCCTCCGGAGCTCCCTGAGAATGAAAAGCACAAGTTGGAACAAACGCTCTTCCAAACCACAGCCACAAAAAAAATATGAAGGGTTTAGCTCATTGAGGAAGAGACAATCTGATTAATGTCACGTCCACATGATATAATGCCTTACTTCAAAACAAAAAGTGCCTGATTTATCAACATGTTTACGGTGCATGTTAAATTTACTGTGGGAGATTTCGTGTCATCTGCATGCGGCAATGATGAACAGCTTGATTTAAGATTTCACAGTGCAATATATTCCATTAAAACTTCAGATTAAGAATGTAATTCTGCACAGAAAACATCTTAGTTGCTATTTCACGTCACCACATCAGCAACGGAGCACAAGGAAACCTTTGGGAATCACCACATCTGCATATTGTCTGAGTTGTTATTTGAAGCTGAAGTTGTTTCCATAACAGCCTGAATTAATCTGCACTTGAAATCACAAATACCACAAGAGTTTGTGTTACTGTAGCTGCAATATACGATAAAGATAAATCACAATTAGCTTCCCTAGAATAATCTGATATGCAATCAGGATTGGGTGTCTCTGCTGATAATGTGTCTACAATCCAGAACAGAAATTATGATGCATTGGTTTATGTCAGAATCAGTTTGTTATGGATGTATTCATATCTTCCTTTGCACTTTGATGATCACAGATGACAAACAGATTTTCTTTCAGTACCTGAAGGGGCTCCGACCCAGGCCAAACCCAACACCCCGTCATCAAAGTCTCTGTCGGTGAAAACATAAGCCAAGCAGTAGTCGTCATGGTTCTGCTCCGAGTTCAGCTCCAGGAACTTCTCCACCCCGATGTTGGAAAAGCGGAACGGGTTAGACTTGTCTCTCTCGTCACTGGTGGTGTTTATCTACCCAAGAGGAGGAGGAGGAGGAGGAGGAGGAGGATGATGAGTTCAGACGGGGGAAGGAAACACATCCAAAATGTAAACTTAAAAATTAGCATACGACTTACCCTGATCCTTTTCACCATGAAGCTGATGTTGCGAATGCCCATGAAGTCTGTGCCCTGATAGATAGCATCAATGGCCTTGACATGACTGGAGATCTGAAAAAAGAAGACACAAATTCAATCCACACGGTCTGCAACTATAGTGCAGAAAGCACCGAATATACAGTATACATGTAGAGGTAAATAAAGTGTCCAGGTATTGGGGCACATTTTGATGGATTGGTATTGGCTAAACACACATCACACATTAAAATCCAGTGCTTTCTTTACTTTATGTCACTGTGCTGAGTTTAGATGAGAAGATCAACGTCACTCTCATGTTTTTACTGTAAATATGAAACTAAGCCAGCTGCTGGTTAGCTTATCTTAGCATAAAGACAGAAAACATGAGGCTCAAAGGTCCCAAGATAACAAAGCATGCATAGCAGCACCTCTAAAGCTCAATAATTAACATGTCATAGCTCGTTTAACAGGGTGGTATCAGTCTCTGAGGTATATTCATTAACTGTAACTCTGAGGAACGTGTGCCTTATGTGTCACATAGGATGAAAAGGGATCAAATTCCCATGGAAAAAACATTTCTGTGGGAATAATACTTTACATAAACATCGGGTTTTTCCCCTTTGATTCCTTCATCTAATTAGCCACATAGATGTCCATTATTTGAGCTTCAAAAGGCAATTCTCATAATAGTGAATAACCAATATGTCAATAATTAACAGTCAGTTTGTCGTTGAACTCCGGACTATTCCTCGAGCTATTTCCATGGGAGTACATTTGTAATGTATAATGTAAGACATCTGCTGCGTGCTTCCAGGCTCTATGTTTTCCATTTCAAACAGGAAACCAGGCATTACTGCCTACAACCCTAATTTAGAGTGGTGATATTTTTGCTGTTTTGTTCCTCCTTGTAAGCGTTGTCTCACCCTCACGCATACTTTGGTGACAAAACATGCCTCTCACACCAACATCAGACAAAAATCCTACATACTTGACTGTAAATCCAATTCTAACAAAACCTCTGCAGCATGCGTCATGCGAGTGACAGTGTCTGTGTATTACCTGAGCAATGACGGCCTCTCTGGTCTTGTAGTACTTGTAGAAGAGGTGGTCAGTCTGAATGAAAAGCTGGCAGGTGTTTTTCTCAGCCTGAGTCATCCTCTTCTTCCTCAGCAGCACAGGGTCATTAGAGTCCGCCTCGGTGTTGAGCTCCTGGTGTGAGCACCGCATCGGAGATGGAGAACGGGAAAGAGACGGTTAAATAAAACATATGCATTTTCAACCAAACGGCGGGTAAATAAATAATGCCTGGTATTTTTAGGCTGTGGTTTTTTTTTCAGCTGCAGGATGTTCATTAACTGCTAACTCTGAAGAACAGGTGCTGTATATGTCACATACGAGAATATGGTGGGGGAAAGGACTGAATAATAAGCATATTAAATGTGCATTCATAGATATATTAGAAAGAAACCAATATTTAAACTAGTAATACATATTTTTCCATTCTCTGTCAGAGATTTAATGTTTGTTGAGTTAACAGAGTTCAGGCTTAATTAGACAAGCTTACTTGTTGGATATTGTGTGGTTCATGGAGTTTTAACAGGATATATTTTCATGGGAATAACTCTTTCGTGAACATCAACTTTTTACTTTTTCCTCTTCTATTGAGATGAGCTTCAAATTAAATCGCATAGATGCTCATTAACTGAGCTGCAAAAGGCTATTCTCGTCAGTCCATATAACTTAAGTGTACACCGAGACTTAAAAAAGGCATCCACAGGTATCTCTGAGCCCCAACAAAGCCAGACTATCCCTAGACACTGAGGGTTTACTGTGGTGTGTGGTGAGGTTCACCTTGGGTGGCTTCTCGATGGCAGTGGCTTGGTACTTCTTCATCCTTTCAAACACTGTGCTATCAGCGCAGCCTCCCTCTGGGCCGTACTTGTGCGGATAGTCTGTGAGAGAGAGAGAGGGGGAGAGAGAGAGAGAGAGAGGGGGAGAGAGAGAGAGAGAGAGAGAGAGAGAGAGAGAGAGAGAGAGAGAGAGAGAGAGAGAGGCAGACACAACACTGTTAGGATTATGGGAGACAATGTTAGCTACTTAACCCCCTGAGTCACTCTATTTCTAGCGCTATTCATGATCAGCTAATGGATGTACTTACATGCCACTTGAGCCTAGCTTTGCTATGTGAGCTGTTGCTCTCCTGTCGCTCTCATTAGTGATTCCTCTCACATTTCTGTTTAATTTGCCCCTTAGCCACATACTATATGTACACAGATGATTTTAAATTAGGGGGTGCCAGCGCAGTGAAGTACGCATTGTGTTCGCTATCAGTACCAACATTATAAAGACTGCTAAAATGAGCCAGTAGCCCGGGAGAAAGATCGTGTTACTCAGCTAATGAGCACCTTGGGTGTCAGTGCTCCCTGGAGGGCGATCACACCAGTCTGCCTCAATCAGCTCAGCTGCCCTAACCTTGCACTTTCCCGTCACACATTTACATATATACAGAAAATGGCCTGTCAAAGCATTTGTGTATCTGAAGCTGCCGGCGACTCACGTATGTCGTCTTCATGGTAGATGACAGAATGGAAGGGCACGTCTTTTCCTTCCAGGTATCTCTCAGCGGGCTCCACATAGTAGGTGCCGTGGTAGCTCTGAATGAAGCCCTCAAACTTGCCATCCACAATGGCGCCATGAGTCAGGGTACCTTTCTCACCTGGGAATGCAAATTAGAGACGTAGTTCAGAAAAGTAAGATAAAACGACAGACTGAAAAATGTCTAGGACCTCTTGAGTGCTGCAACACATAAATATATATATATATATATATTAAAATAAAAAGGACAGTACCGTAGATTTCTCCAGTGTAGATATGAGAGGTATCATATGGAACCTCTTCCCCTGAAACGTCCACTTTCAAATCTTGGGCAAACAAAGTGGTATCCCTCTTCATTCGTAAATTAAAATGCCTGTAATCAAAAGACAAGAAACAAGACATCTGAATGTGCTACCACAAGTCACGATGTGGGACAACAGCTCTATGTATGCTGCAAGGAGTTTGTTTCCGTGATGTCCCAAAACTGTCTGCTGGTATTATTCATGTCAGAGAGTGTGAGCATATAGATTTGAATGTGGCCAAGGCAATATGCATGCATCCTTTGAGAAGAGTGAGAATGCAAATGAAAAAAGGGGGTGAAAAGAAGGGCACGGCTTAGCAGAGAGGAAAACATCAAAGCTGCACATGGGGAAATGCAGCCAGTATCTTGTAAGAGAGGGAACCAAAAATCAGGACATCTTGAAACAATGCTGTTTTTTTTGTTGATCACACATACGGCAGGAAAAACAAAGACATTATAGTAAACCTTGGGTTTCATATAACACCCACACAGCGCTATTATATTGTATACTTGCATCGCGTACGTATAAGTAACTGTTCTGTGGGTCAGACACAGCAGCAAAATCAGTCTGATTTGATTTTACTGCTGTGTCTCACCCACAGAACAGTAACTTGACACGAAGACACAGAAATCTGGTCTTGTACATGTGCAGATCGGGTCACAGATGTTTTCAGTTGTGATCTAATCTCAGGGAAAATGTAAGGTACATTAAAATTCTGTCCGAGAACACATTATGCACAAAACCAGCGAATGGAAGATGGATAGAGTGCCGCAAATTAAATATAAGAGTGCGTACTCATGTCTCCAGTTTTGTTATGAATTCAAAAGGAAATGAAGCTGCTTCTTAAAAAAGGAAATCACATCTTTCTTCGTATGTTTGTTTACACAGCTCTTATCATCCTCTTGCCTATTAAACAGCATCAGTTAGGGAACAGCAGGCCGTGCTACGGGCAGGATGATAAACAGCCTTTGACAAGCTCACGCCCAGATGGTCTTGACTTCAACGTCATGGAGAGTGTCGACACGTTCTACCCAACAACACCTAATCTTCAATAGATTGGATGAAGAAGCACAACGGGGACTGTGTGTATCCATCAACACACCTTCTGTACCTTGAGGCGGTTCTCACACAGGTATCAAGTGAACAGAAACACCCAGGAAACATCTGCTCCATCGCAGGGCTAACTGACAAACACATTAACAGTTCCTACTTCATCTGACCTGCATGTATTTAGATTGTGGCAGGAAATCAGAGCAAACCCAACTGGTGGGCCTGCAACGTCCATTTTTATTATGAATTAATCTGCTAAATTAAATCAATTAATTGTTTGGTTGCTAAATTGCCAATAAATAGTAAAAATAAATACCCATTAATTATCTAAAGCTCAAATTGATGTCTTGAAATAGCTTGTTTAGTCTGACCAACAGTGCAAAGTCCAAAAATAAGACAGAAAATCTGCAAATCCTGACAACTGAGTGGCTGAAACTATGTCTAATATTTCTCCTAGTTAACGTTCTGTCAATCGGCCAAACAATGGACTGAATATTTAGTCTGAGCTCTGACAGAGAGACACAGAAAGAACCACAGCTGAGATTTTAAATCAGCACAAAGCCAGGTTTATGACTTCATAAAACAGGATTAAATGTAAATACAGCTCAATCACACAGCAAAGACTGTTACAGCTGACCTTAAACATAAACAATACAGGTATATGGGATGAACATTGCAAATAGAAAAGGCGGAGAGTTAAATAAAAAAGAGATGGGGACACCTAAAAATAGAGAGAGACGCAGACAGAAATTTCCCTTCAGGTTAATATGTGGAAAAAATGACAAACCTTCCATGGGCATGAAAATCTAAATGAAGGAACTTGTCTTCATGAGAGAGCGCCCTCTTGGCCCTCTGATGATTGCCGTGCACAAGCTCTGTGTCGTAGGACAAGCCTTCATAGTGACGGATGTACTTGTTCAGGGGATTTCTATAGTGTCCTGTGTGGAAAGAACAGAGAAACGTCTGTTAGTAACTTAGGAAACTTGATGAAATGCACAAAGTAAATGACAACACAGACATGTGTTAAATATACATATAAAAGACAAACTGAACACTACAAGTCTATAAGTTTGTACACTCCTTAGTACCACAGCGTGCCTGCCGAATGGACAACTTTTAGCAGATATGAATCACTTGTTTTGTATGTTGAACAATATATTTCAAGCAAATATGAGTCTTTATGGTGACATTAACATATGGCAAATCCATTTTAGAGTAAATAACTGAGACCTGGTATATGTTAGGAGAACTTAGCTGCCCAAACAATTGATGATCAGCCAGATATTTGACTGTCAGGATTAACATAATGAAAACTGACAGTAAACCAGCGTGGTCTGTTTTTTTTTCTTCTTTTAAACACAGCTAAATCTATTTAAATCAAATGGACGCCAGTTTTGGAGCTCTGCTCAACAACAGCCCCCAGCGTCACAGCATTATTATTTCGCCACCAGAAGAGTGGGTGGTGGGCACGAAGGGAAAAAAAAAAAAAAAAGAATTCTTGAGCCTCCACCCATTTCACCAACTGCTTCACAGTGAACGGCAGTCAGAGAAACTCCACTTCAAGAAAACATAGTAATTTTGTTTCTATGTTTAGACTGCACATACTGAAGTATCTGTACGATCAGATCTTTGCTCCATACTATATAAAAAAGAAAGTACTTTGTGTAAATACTGTATATGTAATTAGTAGTGTCTGACAGGTAATTATGCCTGACTATTGAGCCATAAATTATAGGACTCAGTGTAGCTACTGTATGTAACAAAGGTCTGTAAGTAGACCAGGATTCAGCTAGTTCTCTGTTCATGTGCAGTATGAAATATTTAGGCGCTAACATTAAATTTTTTATTGAGGCGACTATGACTAGTGAAGCCCATGACTATCTTGAAATATCTATAATTCCTCACAACCTGTGAGAAATCAAGATAAAGACAAAGATAGATTTATCATGATGATCACACAAACACAAAACAGCATTAGACTGATAAGATTACATGGTGAGGCACCGTCACATGAATGTTTTGACCACAGAAAAATGCTCCCATTATGTGGAAAAAGAAAAAAAAAAAGTTGTGACTGCTACTTTTGACAGTTTGATAAAGGATCCATAAATAAATATGATGGCCAAATATAAATACAGACTGTACAGGTGAATGAGACTTTACAGAAGTAAATGTGAGCCCTATGTGAACTGATTTAATGTTACCAGATATACGATATAAATGCTATAAACTGCTTTTTAACGGTATGTAGCAAGTGTATGATGGTAATGCATCACAGCATTTTACGTAGGGGGCAATTTCAGTCCTTAAAAGTAATACAAATGGAGGACGGTGAAATATAAGCACAGTTATTGCGGATTTTAGTACGTTGAAACAGAGACTAGCGTTAGCAACAGCAGCATAAGACACAGCAGAGCCGACACTGAAATAAACCAGTGCCAGCAAACCTAAAAACTTGTGTCACATACACTGTAAACGCCGACATGTCTTGTGTGACATAAATTCAGAGGCTAAATATCTTATTTTCCGTCAGAAACCGTTGCGTTAGCAGCTAAAGTGTGAGCTAGCACGGAGCTAACGGTCCGTTAACCCAGTCGGCATCTCCCGTTTTTTTCCTCATAACAATGGCTGTCGGCGCTATTCGCACGATAACAACAAAACCGATCCAACCGCGACGACAAAAACGGTGACAACACACGGGAATAACTCGCCGTCGTCGGTTTATTTCAATCAGCCACGCCGACGCGAGTCAGCTTTAACGCCGTGTTTCATTTGTTAGCCTGAAGTAACACGGCAAAAAGGGTGCAGTCCTCTTCATAACAAGCAGGCCTCGCTGATCCGTTAGCTCACGGTGCTATCAAGCCTTTCTGCTCCTTCTCTCTCTCCCTCTCTCTCCCTCTCTCTCCGAGCCCGCTGCTTCACGGATTCAACACAACTTGTAAAGGTTTTTTTTCTCCGGATGTCTCACTCACCTTGGGTGTAGTTTAGTAAACACACGAGGAGGAAAACTTTGAGAAGAAGCATATCTGCTAAATCCATTGTTAGAGCATTGATGCCGTTTTCACTTTATTGTCCTACTTAGATAGGCGCAGACGCCCTGTGTGTTTATTGCACCTTCCTCTCATCGCCTGCTCGCTCGCTCTCTCTCTCTCCCCTGCGTCGTGACGTCAGACGCACGGCAGCTTGGCATCCCCCCACCAAGATGCATCCATGATCCAGGCCTGCATACATTACAGCCAGCAGCACGCCCAGGCAGGCAGTTCACCAGTACCTGAGGCAATTTATGCAGTGTATACATATGTTTTTTTTTTTTTTCAACCACACATTAGCAAACAGAATGCCTTTAGAAAGTCCTTTATTTTATTTTTAAGTGTCCACACCACAACATTAAAGGTACAGTGTGTAAGATTTAGGGCCTTTATTTCAGTATAAGACAGATGTGAAATATAATATTCATAACTATGATTTCATGCATGTATAATGCATTTTGTCCTTTTATATCTACAGTGGAAGCGGGTCCTCTTTCATGGAGGCCGCCATGTTGAAACACCGTGTTTCTACAGTAGCCCAGAACAGACAAACTAAATGCTGACTCTAGACAGGTGCCTTTCAAGGGTTGTTTCTCCTTTACACTAGGAAGGTGAGGGTGATGTGAGCAGCGATTACACCCCTAGATGCTAAATTCTACACACTGGACCTTTAAAACAGTTCAGTTCAGATCTCTTTGAAATGTTTTTCATGGACTACGTGGACATGGACTATACTTATATATCACCTTTCTAGTTTTACACAACATATTTAATTCACACATTCATACACCCATGGCTGCCATGCAAGGTGCCAACCGCTCATCAGTCTTGCACGTTCACACACCAATGGCACAGCCTTCTGGAGCAATCTGGAATTCAGTATCCTGCCCAAGGACACTTTGAGATGCAAACTGGAGGAGCTGGAGATCGACCTGCCAATCATCTGATGATGGACGACCCGCTCTAACCCGAGTCCCTGGTTGTTGGCAGTCACTTTGATAATCAATGAATCTTTTGAGTCATTTTAAAACAACAATGCTTGAACATTCACAAGTCCAAGCTTCTCATGTGTGAGGATTTGCTGCCTTTGTTTGTTGTATGTGGTGGAATTTGGGTTTTGGACTGTTATGTGGGGACTGTAAGACTATTTTATAGACAGTATCTTAGTCAATGATGAAGTCTGTGGTGGTTTGCAGGTCATCTTTTCTTTGAGAGAAGAGTTCAGTGTGTAGCAACTAGACTAGAAGACGTTTCACCTCTCATAGAAAAGGGTTCTTCAGTTCTCTTCTTTGAAGAAGCCCCTTGGATGAGGAGTGAAACCTCTCTTTGGATCTACAACCAAGTCCAGTTACCCCAGATTTAACCCTTCTTGAATAAATGAATATTGCAATTGAAGCCACCTTACTTGATTTCCCTTCTTTCTTTCTTGGTACCAAGCTAACATTTTTTTCTGGCAGAGTACAGGCAAAACTGTATATTTATAGGCATATTATTACAGTAATTACTTGCACAACAAACCCGTAGAGTTGTCATACTGATAAGCAGCCAACTAAATGTGAGTTTCCGTTGCTTGGCAACCCGAGATCCTGTGAATATAGTGTTTCCAAAGAAAAGGAAACACCATCAGTTTGGCGTGGTTATTGGATCCTGTCATGCATCAGCTCTGATTATCTGCAAGCAAGCTATTTTGGGTTCTGGCAGTTCTCAGTGATGATCTTCATCCCATAATGCACCTCTTCCTGTTGAAGGCAGCAGTTTCCGTGGCGATAACGATACATGTCACAAGGCACATTCCTCGCCATGACATTCCCAATACTGAAGCAGGATTAAATTTGTGATATATTGAAGATAGATTGAGGTTTTGATGATCTGTTCTTGATGACCAGAAGCAAGAGAAGTACCCAGATATTTTTGTTCAGAGATTCTGTCTGTTTATGTTTATTATTTTGACATCACTCTGATTAATTAGCAGCAAAATATCATCAGTCAGTCAATCATCATCATCAGTCAGTTCGTCGTTGTCAGTTTATTCCAGACGAGCTCCTCTGGCTCCCGTAGCCACAACATGACACACTTCCACATCAGCACCCAGTTTCTGCAGCTCATCCAGCCAGATCTGTTGCTTCTGTGACAGCCGGTCATTGGGCCCCTTCACCTCCACCAGCTACAAGAACAAGAAATCACAAGTTACATTGCATGCTGCAGTATGCTAAGTGTATGCCATGTAACCAGAGTTTAAATAATCAGGCGCCAAAGAGTGATTGAATCCATATATAAAGAAAAATATGTTATTCAGAGCCAGGATGTGACGTTATCTCACCTTGTAGCTGTTATTTGACGTGTTCCACACCACTAGATCAGGCAGACCTGCACGGCAGTGTCTGTAGTCTTTTGACATTCGTGCTATGACCCCTCCTAAGAAGGCTCCACCCAAGCATGACACAAGAGACTGCAAAAAGAGCATGAAGAGGTAGTGGTTAGTGGTGGTCTTGTGGGCTGCATTATATTAAAATGTTTGTCTAATATTCATCTCTGCTAATGTTTGTAAATGGAAAGGGAAGAACATTACAAACAGATCTCAACATAACAAAGTCCAGTTCAACACCACTGCAAACTATAACCTCAATATTAACCATTTAATTAAATAAATACCTGGCTGAGCTGCTGCATTACATTGATTGGACTATACAGGTGTATCTAATAAAGAGAGTGTAGTGACAGTCGATACCTGCGCCTGCTGAAGGGATGTGAAACGGTCCCAGCTGACCAATGAACACACTTTACCCTCCTGACCGGTCCAGACATCTTTCAACATGTCATGGAGCGTCTCTACAGATGCCTCGCTAAGTAACTGCACACGAGAATCGATCGCCTCTTTTCTGTTCTCATAGAAACAGTCGGTGTAAAGATCCAGGGGACACGTCTGCGAGATGAAAAGAAGATGAGACACACTCGTACAGAAACCACGGATATTACATACGCAGAGCTAACGTTACCTGGTATGGATTTCTGAAAACATCCGGAATACCCTCCATAAAAATTATGTCCCACAGCAGAAGAGCAAATAATGTTGAGAATGTTGAGCCCTCTCCATGAATCCCTATTACATCAACAATAGCAAAACAACGTTAGTCGGGGTGATAAAAGGATACAGAAATGTTTTAACAGGTGAAGCAAATCTGCTTACCTTGGTCAAAGCCTTGTTGGTGGTAATGTGCTAAAGACAGCTCTTCCACTGAGCCTATTACAGTAGCATTAGTACTCTCTTCCCCTTCTCCATTTGTTGGTATAAGAAACACAGATTTCCCCATACCCCCCTCATGAGGGAACAGCTGTCCCCGGATGGTCACCTGCAGACAAAAATGCAAACGTGAATCCATACTTCTATATTTGTACATACACCCAATTATCCTAGGAACCAAAACACTGACATATTGTGCTAAACTCACATGTCTGACATCTTGAACTTGGATAGTGGGCAGGTCTTTTAGTAGCAGGCGATACTTCTTGAGGCTGGCAGACTCTTTCATCCGAACAGCTCTCTGATGAAGAGAAAGCTTATGTCCAGTTCGCACTAGAGGGTCTGAAAGTCCATCCCTGATTGCACAAATAGCCTAGAAATAGAAAAAGCACAGTACTTAGCACAATGTCACACCAGGAAATAAATAATGATGTCTTAAATAGGAAACCACAGATACTGGTGCTCACTTGCTCAGGTTTTTTTAGGTGCTGGTGAAGGTTTAATGCTAGTCTATCCCACCACCGGCCTCGGCTGTCAGGACAGTAAGTGGACTGCAACAGTAAAGACCGCAGCTCTTCTATGGCTTCCTGCACCACAGGAGTAGACCCACAACATCTTTAACTGTGACAACTTCATTTATGAAGCTTGAATTTGTGTAAGAGTGTGAATGGGTAAAGTCAGTAAAACCTCATAGCGACGTAGCCTCTGCAAGATCTCCACCCCCCTGGATAAGATACGACTGTAAGCCCATCCTGTTGTGAAGCTGCGTAGGAACACTGGCAGCTCCTCCTGGTAGCTATAAAACACAATTATAATGTTTTTTCAAAGGATAATTTGGGCTGTAGTAGGTATCAGGACTAAGACAAGACAAGACAAGACTGTAAAAAATTATCCAATGAATCTGTATCTCTGTTTTAGTCAGAAGCAAATAAATAGATTTGTGTCACCTCAGGTCATGATTTTTCCTCAGCTCCTGCCAGTCACTTTTGGCAGCAGTATAAAGCTCCATGGCTTCTTCCCACTGACCTCCCTGCATAGCTGAGGCTACCTCTTGCAGGGCTCGCATGGATGCTTCATATCTGGTGTGATAGATGGAATCATGAGTATTTCGCCTGAACTATCCATAAGTAAAATGCAATTAATTAAATCGAACTCTTTTTCCAGACCATCACCTGATAAGATCCTCTCTGTCCTGAAACACCTTAGCTGTACGCTGCACTGTGTAGTCTGGGAAAGCCAGACGTCCCGAGTTGACCAGCAGGATGGTGAAGAGCTGGTTCTGCCCACCAGCCGCCATCTCCTCCTCATCCATAGTGTCCGTCAGAGAGAAGAGTAGAAGGACGCGAGAGAAGACGGCTCGAGGACCTCGACACAGACGCACGCAGGAACCTGCGAGCTGTTTTGCCCTTTAATGTTAAAGAGAGTGGAGGGGGGTAAGATCTTCACTGCAACACTTGCACCGTGAAGGAACACAGTGTATTTGATCATCTCACCGTTTGAGAATGACAGCCCCAATGTTGTTTTGAGCAGAGGACATGGAGAAGAGGGACTTTTGCTTGCTGAGACGGAAAAGTCCGTCCACTAGCTGCTGTTTCTGAGTCCCAGAGTTGCCCAGATGGAAAGTCTTAGCCAGAGCTTTGAGTTCAGGAGCAGGGAGAAGATCCAAAGCCTCCCCTAACTCCTGGAGGTCACTCTCTGTGATTTACAAAAACAGGACAAGAGGGTATGGAAGTTAAAAGTTACACGGCACATAAAGACCTCTTGAACATTTAAATGAGGTTACTGAGGTAAAAACACAAATTTGACCCAATATTTCTACAAATCCAATGAATCTGTTCATTGTCTGAGCAGTGGATGATATTGTGCAGAGTATCAGGGGGGCAGAAGCCTGTCAAAGCATGCATTAGGTGAGGTATGTCACATAGTAGCTCCTCTGTTTCCTTTTGTTAGGAAGTGGATCCTGATTTTAATTCAAATTGTACTGATTCTCAGCTAAAACTGTGAAAATATAACCAGCACAGTCCTCATTAACTACAATTAAGACAGTCATGACAAAGAAATAAAGGAGGAACATGAAAATACAGCTTTAATAAACATAATTATATATATATATATGAACAATACTTTCAAAAAGATGCTTCAAAATGTCAAAATATATTATTAGCATCATTTACCTGACTGTAGAAAACCAGCCTGAACCAGCTCCTGAGCAACAGGTCCCAGATCACTGCATATCTCTTCATAATCCAGTTTATTTACCTGGAGCCACTTCAGTTTCCTCTGAAAGAGTCTCACATAGAGCTTCTGCCCCATGACTTTGAGAGAAAAAATACATGTGAATGATGAGGCCTTACTTATATTGAACAATCACTGGGTGACATATTTTTTTTTAGCATACAGTACCTGAAAGCTTCTCAAATGCATGTATGAGTGACATATCATGCTGGTCGAACAACGCCCTGTCGTCCTCATTCTCAAGGACAGCCTGTAGAACGGTCTGGAAGTTACGGAGGTAGTAGGGAAGCCACGGGCGATGAGGGCTCTCAGCAGCCTGGTCGTTAGTGGTGTTCTCGGTACCACACTGTGCCAGTGAATCACTATTGATCACTGCAGCAGTTTTCTCATACATTTCCTCTGAAGTCAGAGGGAGGTCACAAACAGTAGTAGTAGTAGTAGTAGGAGAAAGAACCTGAGTTTTAGGCTGGTCTGAATCAGTCGTCTCTGCTACACTTTCTCTGCTGCTCCCCTCATGTTTGGCTTTCTTTCTAAAACCATACACCTTAGCAGCGGGAGCAGTTTCTTTTTTTCTCTTTGCTAGTTTGGAGGAAGACGTCTGCAGCTTCGGAGTGACCGGTTTTCGTACACTCCCTGATGCTTTAGATGCTTTGTGTTCAAGATTATGTCCTTTGTCTGAACGTGGCAGATCTGCCGCTGCCGTCGGAGTGTCCACACTGGATGTTGTCAGGTCAATGAGCGACACAATATCTTTGTTATCTTCCGAACTCTGAATTAGAAGATTTTCTTTCTGCGAGCTGCTGAGTGCCTCAGAATATATTTCCTCTTCCGGTTTATCCTCTATCCGTGTCCTCTCCGGTTCCTTATGACATTTTCTAGATAACTTGGAGGAAAGACTCCCCAGATCAATCGTCCTGACCACGCGTGTACTTTTTATCTCCCGTGGTGCCTGCTGCGAGTTATTCTTTTTAAAATAAGGACTTGTCTTGGTCTCTTTGACCTCATCGTCCCTGTTTGGATCTAGCTCTGGGGACTTTGGGGGATTCCTTCTGGGTGACAGCTGGGTGCTTGGCACAACACTATTACTTGCTGAGGCTGCATTGCTGTCTCCTCTCTCAAAGTTCTGACATTGCAAATCAATGTGCTCATTGATCTTGAATCTGGGTACGAACTGACCACACAGAGGACAGGCCACCTTAGGCGGAGGCTGGCTGCTGAAGAAAGAGGTGATTGGAGTTGTTGTGGTGGCAGCAGCAGCAGCAGCAGCAGCGGTACTGGCAGAAATCCCAGCTTTGACATTGCTTTTCTTCTTGCTTTTGGACAATGACAAACGCCGCTTGAGTTTGTCTTTGCTGGCTCTTTCAGTCATGATACAGGCGGAAGAGGTGCAGCTGGCTGAAAACGTTTTTTAGACGCTTTTCTTAGTCGCATACTGTGAGGAGGGGGGCTATGCTATAGCTGTTTAGCTCACCTAAACGCTAACTCATCTCAGGTAAAAACACTTGAATGTAAAACTGGCACACACGTGTGTCGCTTTTGTGCGGTAGACACTTACATATCATGGCTAACAAAGGGTCAAAACATCGGCTAACATACCGGCAGCAGCCTCCAGTCACTTGGGCTAACAGGAGAAGAGGAGGCAGCACGATGATAACAATCCCGCTTCTCAGGCATGATCAGCGGAGCGCAGAGCGCGTCTAAAGGCGTGTTAATCTATCGCGACTACATCGATCGTTTCTCAATCGGCTAATAAAAATAAAAAAAATAAAAAACCTTTCTACAGATGTAACGTTTATTTGTGTGTACACGTGAATATTTTCAAATCAAGTTAATTTCAAGGTAAAACAAAACATATATAAAACACCCCTTCATAGTGATATTGTTAAATAAATAAGAAATAAATATTATTTAAGCGCTTTAAACTAAAATTTAGGCTGATTATGTACTTATTATGGCTCTCACTGTGTTATATGTTGGGGATCAGAGCAGAGAGCGCATGATGATGATGATGATGATGATGATGATGATGGGGGGAGTATTTTTTTTACACAGGTTCCTGGGCTGCTGTGCGGCTTTTATTCAAAAATCACCATTCCGGAGAGCGATCTGATCTGATCAACACACACGGGCATTTTACAACGAGGGCCGCCGACAGGACCGATGTTGGTAAGTGCCACACTGACACATTTTTTTCTAAGCACACATGTAAAAATAATAAAACAAAAATAAAAAAGCTTGCAGAGATGCATAAGAAGGGGGCCTAGAAGCTGCAGACAATGCTGGATGTGCTGCTCTGGTACAACATCAGCCCATAAGCTGGATGTCAGCATGGTGCAGTCTCGATGCTTCAAATCAAGGTCGATGTTGAACTGCAGCAGCAGGATAATATTGGCTTGAAGACGGTGAAACCTTCAGTGTGTGTGTGTCTGTGTGTGTGTGTATGAGTGTGTATATGTGTGTGTGTGTGTGTGTGTGTATGTGTGTGTGGAGGCAGATCAGCTCCATTACTGTTGTGGTATATGCGCAGGAAAACCATATATCCGATTATCTTATCGATATTTAAGCAGATGGGAATGCGGCGTCCACTCGTGGGGGAAACCGGAGCAACCACAACAACCACTCCTGCAGCTGCGGCAAAAGTTCAGCGTAATGGGTTTATAAAATACCACCACAAATACGCCAAGGGCAGGGCAAAATGCGTGAATCTCCACACGAGCCTTTGATGATGAACATTATTGTTTTTAATTAGCACTTCAGCACCATGGAGAGGTCATGATTAAGTCCGCGTGCTGTTATGCTGTATTGGAAGTGATCTGACGGAGGAGGATTATGTTTTTGTGCTCATAATGCCATAATCTCAGTTGCATTATCATCTGATCACCACCGTGGATGCTCTGGATTTATTGTGTTGAGCGTGCCGAACGTAAATCATACCTGAAAGCTTGAACACAAACAGTCGAGTCAGTCCAATCGAGCTGTTTCTGCCTCAAGCTGGTTCATGTTTAGATGAGAGGGTGTTGACATGTTTAGACTGGGCGGGTATCAGGCCACAGTGTTTAATGTGATGATAGCTCTAACACAGTACTAATCAAATTACTTCATTACCAGGCTGAGACCATTATCACATTTCAGGGGTTTTATTTGGCGTTTCTTTTGTTTGAATTCATCAACTTCATTAGAAAATAGTCAGTTTAATTCACTGTTTTGGTCCTGAATGTGTAATTGATAGGATGTTTATTTTGCTGGATTGAACAATATCCTTTTGTTGTTTTGTTTTGGTGTCATATATATATATATATATATATATATATATATATATATATATATAGGACTACAACTAGGTATTATTTTCATTATCATGTCAGTGTAGCAATTCATTTCTTGTTTAATAGATGTAGATAAAAAATGCCCATCACATTTTCCCAGAATCCAAAGTGACGACTTTAAATTACATTTTTTTTTTTGTCTGACCAACAGTCCAAAACTCAAAGACGTTCAAATAACTATCAAGTAAGCGGAAGAAAACGTAGAAATATTCACATTTTAGATGCCGAAAGCAGGGAATTTATGTATTTTAGAAATAAAGGGCTGAAGTAATTAACAGGTTATAAAAATAGCTGCGGATTAATTTTCTGACTTGAATGATAAATCGACTCATCAGTTCAGCTCTGAAGAACTCTATGACCTGAAGTTAGACCATTTGATTTCTTTTCATCAGACAAATACATGGGTTTTCCAGCAGCAATTTTATGACATTATCTGTTCATTTGCCAACACATATTGTGTTGGTTTGTGCTGAAGTCCAGGGCGAACAAACATCCATTCAGAGATGCTACACAGATGTCACAAGAATGATGTACTGTTACACATAACGGTTTCCTCAGAGGACATAAGTCATGGGTCATAAATCTGGCACCCACGTTAACCGCGTTACATAAATGTTTCAGGGATGAGTTTGCATGTGAGGGTATACTTCAAGTCGAAAAGCTAACAATGATTTTTAGAAGGACATCACATACTACTGGCCTGTCTTATTCCAAACAGTTTTCTCGTTCTGCACAATGTCAAGGCAAAATTAGAGCAGGCACAACTAGATGGATGGATAACAAACAACATCGGCAGTCACCACAGACAAAAGGAGGACTGAGATGTGGGCGTTAGATGTTGCAGAAGTAATAGATTAATACTGTTTGTGCTCAAAGTATGAATTGTGATCTGTGTGTTTGTTGAAGTGTGAAACAGACATTCACCGTGGTACAATAATAGATCTCAGTCCAAATTGTTGTGTAAGTGTGGAGAAGAATATTCAATCATATGTTATTTAAATCTGGTAGAGTGTGAAGTGCTTGAGAGCTGCTTCTGGTAAGGTGTTGTTGGGTTGTATCATAATAGCTTACAGGAAAGGTGAAGAGGTTGTATTGCAGCTGAAAGTGATTCTTAATGGCTAAAGAAATTGTGTATTATATAAAACTTTATATTTTTTCTGTTACATATGTGAAAAAAGGCAGCAGGAGATTGTTGAAAGTGTGAATCATGTAAGGATTTACAGTGAGCATGATGCAAGCGTCTCAAAAAATCTAATTTTGGTTATCTATTAATGTTCACAGGGTTGAGGGTAGTGGGCTTACAGGGCCAGTTATGGCTCATGGAAAGAGGCCAGGAACCATTTCCAAAATATTGGCTCCCAGCCCTCCACCGTGCCCCAGTCCAGGACTCACTACAAAAAGCCAAGAAGAGCAGCGAGGTTTGGTGAGCGAGGCATCTGAGCATCCACCGTGTACTTTGAAGGATGATGACAATGACCAGCTGACTCCTCCTGTTCCTGCAAACCACTATTACATGAGTTGTGACCCTAGTCCTGAGGACATGGAGGACACCTGCTCTGAGTACGACAACGTGGGCTCTGATGTAGAGCAGGACTATGATGAGGTGCTGCATTTAAACAGAGAGGGCATAGTGGACACAAGGTACTACAAGCAGTACTGTCCCGAGGACGGTGGCTATATAAAGCATTCAGTAGGTGATAATATTAATGAGAACAGCACTGCTGTTGACCAGTTCACTCCCAGGCCTCGTCATAGCATGGAAGTATGTGAGGGCTCGCAATCAGACACTAAACCTCACAAGACCTGCCATCGCTATAGGTCGCATTGTGCTCCAACTGCTGGAGATGAAGCAGAGAGAGATGTGGAAAGGGGCCAGGAGAACAGGTTCTTCTTCAGTGACGGAGATGAGATAGAAGAGGTGCTGGATGGGGCCAAATTTATCGAGGATTTAGAAGAGACAGAGAACAGTGTTCAGAGGCAGGCTAGCGTTTATCAGGACAACGAGAATGAACGAATTAGAAAGGGAGGCGATGAAAGGGAAAGAGAAGATGACACTCGAGTTGCAAGAAACCATAATATCCAAGGGGGCAGTAGGAAGTGTGAGCCGTCTCATGTGGGTTCAAAGGAGAAAGAGAGGCAGGGTAAAGGGCGAGGGAGGAGGGGAACAGGAGAGGACATGGAGCATGCTGTCTCTGGGATCAAAGGATGCACAACAAACAGCACCGACCAGCGTCCAAAGATGTCGTCAAAGGACTGCAAAAAAGTGGCTGTGCGGACCAAAGCTAGGTCTGGCTCCGGTAAGCAACATCCTCCTCCACCGCCTCGTCATTCCCATGCTCAGTCGCCTGCCGACACCCAGAAGGCCCAGCCACGCAGAGAGACTCCTCCTGTTCCCAGAACTAATCCCTCCTCTGCTGGCATCCGGGAGAGCGAACCCAGGGTTATCAAGCCATCCCTGGCTCCTCTTCACACACCCGAACAACAGAGGGAGCCTCATGAGGAGAGGCAGAGACGGCCAGAGAAACCCCAGCAGGTAACCAATACAAATAGGCCAGGTCTTTGTCAGATCTCGTCCCCTGTGGCTTTTATTTGTTAATGTTTCTGCACAGTCTCCCATCACTGTGTCCCAGAGTGATTTAAGTAAGATTTTAATTACATGCTTTGCCAGGAATAGTCTTTGTCGCCTATTCCCCATGGGGTTATCATCTACACGGGACAACAAGAAACATTTGAAACAAGGCTCACCAAAGTTAAAGCAGATGTTTATACACAACAGGTTGAGAAGCCGAGCACAGCTGTGATACCTGAGGACTTGCCAGAGCAACCAGTGAGGCCTCAGTGTCCAGATCTCGTCCCTGCAGAGGAGAGCGACACACCCAAGGTGATGCTTATTACACAACAGGCACTTTTAATTTGGTTTTTGCTAATTAATCTTTTCTTTTTCATCACACTGGAGTTTGGAGAATGCTTATGTAAAGACTATTTGGGCCACAGTGCTCACTTACAAATATTTGTTGTGATATTTGATATGTCTGCTTGAGTATTATTACTATAAAGTCTAATTTATAAACATGTTATCTTATTTTAAAGAAAACGCAGGAAGCTGCTGCTTTCCCCAGCTTTGAGGACGGTAATAATCTCATGATATCTTCAACATTTTGTAGTTTTCATAATTCTTTACAATGTTTTACAATGAAAGCCTCTGCTGCACAGTCCCAGGTCCCTGTGAGCCAGAAGATCTTATTGATGGGATCATCTTTGCTGCTAACTACCTTGGCTGCACTCAGGTGTTGTCTGATAAAAATCCATCCAAGTCTGTCCGCATGTCCCAGGCCCATGAAGCTGTCAGCCGTATCAAGGTATACGTTATCATCTGTTGATTTGGTTCAGAAACATTCATATCTGTCAAAGACATGACTGTGCCTCAGTTTCAGTGTCTCAGAAGGTTCCTAAGAAACAGACTGGCCTTGGTGTTCAGGAGAAATTGATTAGAAATTGATGCTGATCTGGATCTGGCCATTAGGCAAGTTGCCTTTTAAGCTTTAGCCATCAAACTGCCAGTAGACTTGCAGCAGGGTCATTTTCTTACCACATGGTGGAGCTGTTGCCTTACTTGTTAGTGTCCTGATAATGGGCTATTGTACTGTGTGATTTAAAAAAAAAGAAGAAATAGAGATGAGAGAAAATAGAGAAAAATGTCTGATTAAAAACAACATGTTGTTTATTCCAAAGAGCCAAGATGAAGACTCTCAGATGATGACAGAAGTGGACTTGTTTATCTCCACTAAAGCTGTCAAAGTGCTGAATGCTGACACACAGGTTAGTAACTCCTGGTGCTCTTTGTGTGTTGATTCAGCTTACTTTTCCTGGCTGCACTTCAGGGATAAAAAAAGAAATCCTTGATCCTTTTTGTGTTTAGTCACTGTAGTGAATCTATTTTCAGATATAAATAGTAATGATTGTCTTTGTGTTGGCTCCACGTAGGAGACAATGATGGACAGTGCCTTGCGTACCATCTCATATATCGCCGACATTGGCAGCATTGTGGTTCTGATGGCTCGGAGGCGCATGTCTCAGGCCTCATCAGAGGATTTCTCAGAGTCTCCGGACTCTGCCAGCGATGGGAAGAGTCAGTACAGGATGATCTGCTATGTCTTTGAGTCAGAGGATGTAAGTGTTTGCTACATCACATTTTTACTTCATTCTATAGTTTTGTTTTAGATGTTTGTTCTGTGCTCACTTAAACCATTATGATCTGTCTCACCTCCTTGCTGTTGTCAACTTTGATAGCCTTTCTGCTGAGTAGTTTTCCCCAAACGCTCCCCTTCCCACAGGCACAGCTCATTGCACAGTCCATCGGTCAGGCCTTTAGCGTGGCCTACAGAGAATTCCTGCGAGCCAATGGCATCAACCCGACCGACTTGAGCCAGAAACAATACAGTGACATCATCAACTCCCAGGAAATGTACCACGATGACCTCGTCCATTTCTCAAACTCTGACAACTGTAAAGAGGTGTGACATTTTTTATTTGAGTGCAGGTAAATTATGGATGATGATTGATGGATTTCCCTCAACTCAAGTGATTTTCCCCCCCTTGCGTTCTAGCTGTATGTGGAGAAGCAGAAAGGGGAGAACCTCGGTGTGGTGATCGTAGAGTCCGGTTGGGGCTCTATTCTGCCCACCGTCATTCTGGCCAGTATGCTGAACAGCGGCCCTGCAGCCCGCTCTGGGAAACTCAGTGTTGGGGACCAAATTATGTCCATCAATGACACCAGCCTGGTAGGGCTGCCACTTGCCACCTGTCAGGGCATCATCAAGGTACAGAGCATGCCAGGCAACTCACACATTCAGTGTTTATTCTGTGTTCACTTAGATAAGGAAATATGTGAATTGGGAAGTGGCACAATGGCTTAGTGGCTGGCACTGCCACAACAGAATGGTTTATTGCCATTTCTTTGTGCGTTTCTGGCCAGACTCCAAAAAAATTCCAGTAATCTCACTGGGAAATTTCTGCTCACTGTATACTGAGATAGCCTCTGATGACCCTCAAAAGGGCAGATAAAATGGATGAAAGAATAAATGTTTGATTTAAAAATGAAACCATAACATCCTAAGATAGTTATTCCATCTGCACAATCTTGCAATAACATACTGAAACATTACATAAAATCTTAGCTAGGCTGGCTGGCAGCTGCAAGCTCCAAGCCCATTGGTTCATATTAAATATGCATATCTTTACAATTGTGTCAGAAATATATACTTTAATTATTTTTTTTTTTTAAAGGCTAAATAATTCAAGCAGGATTAAATTGTGCATTACTTATTTGTGGATTTGATGCACTAGTCGATATTTAGCAGGATGATGTATGTGAGACTGAATCAAAAGAAACTGCAGAGTTTTTCTGACACCAAAGAAGGCTTTGTGGCACAGTGCAAATATAATAAGTAATACTTGCTTGTAGGAAAAATTCATTCATGGTTTTGACACAAAATTCACTACTCTTATCTTTAAAAACGACTGTAACATTAATGTGGGTTTTTGCACGCTGTCCAGGGGCTGAAGAATCAGCTGAAGGTAAAGCTGAGTATTGTGAGCTGCCCTCCTGTCACCACCGTCCTCATCAAGAGACCCGATCTCAAGTTCCAGCTTGGTTTCAGTGTGCAGAATGGCATTGTGAGTAGGCCTTTGTCTGCATGAGGAGTGACACTGGACTTTAGATTGAGCCTTCAAATGAATAGCTGCCAATAAGTGCTATGTACTACACGTCACATATAAAGTCTTTTTCACATCCTCAGATCTGCAGTCTGATGCGAGGTGGCATAGCCGAGCGAGGCGGCGTTCGTGTCGGACACAGAATCATTGAAATAAATGGTCAGAGTGTTGTTGCCATGGCACACGAGAAGATTGTTCAAACACTGTCTGTCTCAGTCGGTGAGGTAAGAACTCCTCATGCCACAGGATGGCAATTTTCTCTGATTACTGCACCACACAAATCACCGTACCATACAGGCCTTTTAAAGATATACATACAGATTACACTACTTTGAGACTGGCTCCAGGCCTGGATTATTGGATAGATGAGGTTTTAATAAATAAAATCAGTGAAAGTCCTTGGTAAAAGGATTAAATATTTAAATGTCAGCAAAGCCGGGAATAAAATCAAGCAAGTAGTGCAGAAGATGGGAGGTGAAAGAGAAAACTTGTTAACTTTAGGTGCCCTATTTATTAAGCTCCGACATTGTAATAGTTAAATAGTTGGCACTGTCATAGTTGTACAGTAAAAGTGAAACCACAACAAGAAGCACTGTTGTTGTGTCCTGTTTCCAGCAAGAACTGGAAACAGGGAGGAAACAGCTAGTCTAGTCAAAGATAACACAATCTTCTTACCAGCAAGAAAACTCACAAATTAACACGGTATTGTCTTGTTTGTTTAATCTTCACAAAAACTGAAGTTTAAGTGTTTATGTTTACATACGTTTACGTTATGTTACATGTTTATGTACCTTTTCTTTGCCAAATGCAGTAACTTCCTGGAGTGACTACAAAATTCAGGGAAGTTACTGCACTGGGCCAGAAAATAGAAAGATTTTATACTTTTAACAATGACTTTAGAGGTGCTGGTAAGCACATTTTGTTGCCTTTGGAGAGAGCCAAGCAAGCTATTTGCTCATGTTTTCAATATTAATGCTAAGCTAAGCTAACCAGCTATAAGTCTGTTGTATTTGACTTGTGTCAAACTATTTCTGTCATTTGTAGATTGAAGCCTAATCTGTTTCTTCTATTAACACTTTACAATTTGCCTAATTTATGGCCATCTAAGTTTCTCTAATCAACAATTATTGTTGATTACTTGCTGTAACCAGCTGTTAACATACTGTGATTTTGTATTTGTGTGTTTTCCCAGTTTCTCCCAGTATATATCTCCATTAAAGCCATAAAAGCTTATTATTTGTCAGTAATGGATCCGAGGTCTCTTCTGTCTCTCTGGTGGCACAGAAGGGAGTAAATTAGGCCTGGATTCAAGTGATGTGATTACGACTGTGCCTCTATAAATGGGCTCTTAAATTGACAGTGTAATCGTCCCCGCTGCTCTCATCTCTGCCTCTCTTGCCAGATCAACATGAAGACGATGCCCGCTGTGATGTTCAGACTGCTGACAGGACAGGAGACGCCTATCTACATATAGAGAGAGAGAGCCTGCATGGATCAGCCCACTGTAGTTCTGCATGTCTGGCTGTGTGGAGGTGATGGACAGATGATGGACAGGTGGCTCAGTGGGACGAGGAGAATTTATTTTTCTATCATTTTATTTTTTCGGCCTCTTGTTGCAATGCTGTAAAGAACATCCAGTTCTCATTTTCAGGTTTTATCTTGAATTACATTGTCATAATGGCCTTACTATGTGAATACTGTCTGTAGTACTGTACGTGAGTTTCTGGTGTTGAAGAGAAGTAGCTTTAAGGTCATGATTATTTTCTTATGAAGAGATAAATTAGTACATTTATTTTTTATTTAGTCATTTTTATAATGTGTATGGAGTTTAAAAATGTACTTCTACTGTAAATACTTTGGATTACTCAAGGACTTGGTTGGAAAGGCCATATTACTCCTACAGTATATGCATGTTATTATAAAGAATTACTGACCAGGGATTAATTCTCAATCTGACATGATAATCTATTACATTAAGTATTAAAAAACTATAATAATATGCTGTACAAAGGCACTAAACTATGTGTATTATGGTAATGCTGAAGGCCAAAGACACATCTACTTTTCAAAGACATACAGTGTGGGTGGTCATTACCTTTACCAGAGAGTACAGTACAAGAATGTATCAAAATATACATTACTGAATGAATGTAATGTTACAACACATTAAGAATACAATTTCACTGCTGAGTGCTTGTTGTTGTTTGTTTTGTTTTTTTTATTTTTATTGAGGTGTTACTACAAAAAAAACAACAAAAAAACAGACAAGATTTAAAGTTCATTTGCCTGGATTACAGATAAATCAATTATCAAAGCAGTTTTGGTTTTTCATTCTTCCTCTTTTCTTGTTTTCACATTTGTTTGCAACTCAGAAGCTGCGAGGACACATCAGCCTCTGACATTGCTCAGATTTAACCAGGCTTTGTTGCCACGGCAACATGTTGCATGTTACATCAAACATCAGAGAAATCGATATCAAACTAATAATTATTTTGTCTCATTGTTCATTTCTAATAAAGAAAAAAAAAAGAGTTGCACAATGACAGACCTATAATCCATATTGATCAGTGTGTATATACATTGTATGGATCCCATACAACTTTATATATTGTACTCACAACTACTGCAGCATCACAATGAACTTTACAAATACAACTATTTACAGTTAAATCATTTATAACACTTAACAGGCTCACATGGATAATTAAAACAGGTGTGAAATTAGACACTTAATCTGTAACACATTCAGCAAAAATATCTTCAAGTATTGGCTGGGAAAGGACCCTGAGGGAAACCAGGACAGCTTCATATATGTGCCTAAAACACAGAAACAAAATCATCAGTCAGTGAGCGAGTAAAAGTGCAACACTCAGGATTCAGGATTTGGCGGCCATAACAGCAGTGAGTCATTATATTTTAATCTTGCAAATGTCTTAAAGCAGAGCTGGATATATATTTTGCGGCAATAAACGTATATCAAAGTCAAGCTTCCCAACAAATTCATAAAAGGACGATGAATGAATGTATGAGTGCTGCTTGTAAATGAATGACTAATCCATTTACAAGCAGCGATATGTTACTTGTGGTGAATGATGTGTCACCTCTCAGCGTCACCAACTTACCGACAGGACTTTTTTTGACGTCAGCGGTGAAATTGTCACTCCATCAAGGAAAACTGTATTCAGGTAGCCCTCCCCATAAGAAACGTCCTCATCTTCATAACTGTCGACACCGACGCTGAAAGCCTCCTTCATCTTCTCTGGCATCACACAGTTGAGCATCACCACCAGAATCCCGATGATGGTGCACAGCACACCTGGAAATCATTCTCAGTTAGTAGAAAGTCTGTGCCATTCAGCAGGCTTCGTTTGCCGGTTTAAAGTCCAGAACAACAAATGAATGTGCAGCTTCTCATCTTTACCTGTAGCCAGAGCCAGCCAGAATGAATGGCTGTACGTGGTTTCAAAGGAGTCGGTGCCTATGGAGAAAACACACTGTGGCACATTCATGATGGTGGAGAAGGAGGCCATGGAGAAGAAGATAAAGGCGGCGGTGGCCATCATCATGTAACCGGCGTACAGAATGACAGGCATGGAGAAGAGGATGTTGGCGAGCATCCAACAGCAAAACGCCGTCCTGTGAAAGTATAGAGCCATTTAAATTTCTGCTGCTTGTAACAACCATGTGCTGAAACTATAATGATACAACTTTAAACTTTAAACACTTATTTATCATGTTACCAGAGGGTTGCCGAGGCGTAGCGTCCAGAGTATCTGTACTGAAAGATGAGTCCACACGGGCTACTCAGGGTGAATTTCTCAGCGATGTACAGGATGGGGTTCGGCAAACCTTTCTCTAGAGCTTCCTCATACTGTTTCTCAATAGTGTCATGCCAGCTGAACATCTCATTGTAGTCAATAGTCTCATTGAACTGTACAACAGGATTCCCTAAGAGAGAAAAGCGAGGCAATTTAAAAAAAAAGAAGTGAAAGATGCACCTAAAATTCATATACATGGTTGAAAAATGACAAACAGGAGTTGTAGTTTTTTACTTTTTGTGAAAGAATTTGCAGGAATATCATATCAGACTCTCAAACCAGCGTCTTAATCACTTAAAGTTAAACATTATATCTTCACAACCGCAACCGTGACTCACCCTTTAGTGTAACATTAATGCCATACAGTCCAACGTGCAAGCCAATCTCAGCGTTAACCACTGCGTTGCTGAAAGACTTGTAGGTGGCATTAGTGGTCATTTTGGCCTCAGCCCAGTCGTTAGTAAAGTTGAGCGCTGCAGGAAAAAGGGCGACGACGACAACGGTGAATGACGGGCACAGGAAAAGGAAAATCTGTGATTTATTCAACAACGACGAAGAATGTAAAACTCACCCACTATCACCACACCTATGAACAAGCTGATAATTATTCTAAACATCCAGAACAGCCTCTGATAGGGAGAGAAATAATTAAACAAATTTATAGCGAATAGTTCAGAGTTTGTTTTTTTTTTTTTGATATGACTGCAGTGAGTAATATTTTATCTGATGGGTTGCACTCACCGACTTCCCTCGTATCCCAGGCAGAATGAGAAGAAGACTGACTGCTAGCACAAGGAAGACCAGAATAATGGTGAGCAACCGTCCACTGAAGATGAAGGAGGTCCTTTGTAGAGGGTAGAATGGGTAAATGTCATCGTAGAAAGTCATCTTAGCTCCTTTTCTTAGGGATGCAGCTGAGACCAAACAGTGTAACAGAGAAGACAGTGTTAGTGGCGGGGTTCTCAGTTTCCTCCAGATGCAGAGATAGCTGCTCTTGTCCCTTACAGTAGATAAGGGATGGGACATTATTACTGCTGTCTAACATGGCACATGATTAAGCACAACCATGCCTGAATCATGAAATACCATCCAACATTCCCTGGAAGCAAAGACACAAATGCATCTGTAAAAAGGGCATGCAATTTTATACATCCATGTGACCACTTCAGTCAGTGTTATGTAAATAGGTGCTCTTCACTTTGCTCCATGCTGTTTTCAATGCATTAATTCAACACAAATGAAAGGAAAAGATTAAAAAAAAAAAAAAAAAAAAAAAAAAAACAGAAAGAGGTTAAAATCCACAAGATTTCTTTCTTACCTGAAAGCTGAACGATGAGGAGTGAGGAAGAAGAGGAAGAGAGTGTGAATGTTGAGGGGAACATACACTTCTTTTATACCACCAGCCCCCTTTGTGTCACCGAGGAGGAGGATGTATTGACTGGAAAGTTTTGGAAAAGAGGTGTGATCCAGAGATGATGACCATTCCCGTTTGGGCAACGCAGGTCACGTGCAGTTTGTGATAAGGTGTGCAACATATGTTGGCTTTAGTATTGCACCATCCCTCACCTGCACTCCTGCTCCTGTGCCACTTCTGCACTACATTTCAGCCTCTGCACTGGGTAAGAGTACTTCATCCTTTCTTATATAGACATTAAGTGATAAAGGAAACAGGACACTCTGAGTGCCTGCAGCTTACACACACACACACACAGTTTGAAAAGTTTTGCTGTTCAGTCAATCAGCCAAAAGGCGTCAGCTGTAGCAGTAGACTTCCTGACTTTTCCTTCCAATCACTGCTAAACCAACAAGGTGTATTACCTCGAAGTATGACAGGAATATGAAAGGATCTAAACGAGTTACCTTCACCTTGTGTTTTCTTCACTCCTCTTGGCTGAAGACTGAGCTAAGGAGCATCTCTCGCATCAATGGATTTGCGTAAATGGGTTTGGAGTATCTGTGCAGCGGTTGGTTTGGTGCTCTGTGTCAGTGAACGTGAGTAGACGCCACTTTATAATCAGACACACTGCACCAGATTTACAGGAAAGTTTAAACCCGATATGTCTTGAAACAGATTCACGCTCTGAGATAACCTGGGAGGTCCCTCGCTTTGACGGCTGGTACAACAATTTGGGATATCCCAGACGCGGAGCTGTCGGTAAGAGTTGCCAAAGTGTGCAGCAGAAGCAGCAGCAGAAGCAGCAGCGGCGGTAGTAGTAGTAGCTCAGCCTGCCAACACCTGGTCATCGGACTGTGCTTTGTGCTCGCGCAGGTTCTCACCTTGTGCGCCTCGTGCCCGCGCATTACTGGGATGGAGTCTACCAACCTGTCCAGGAGCCGCTGCTGCCAAACCCCCGCAGACTGAGCACCCTGCTGGCGAAGGGGCCCTCTGGTCTGCCCTCAACACGCAACCAGACCGTGCTCTCTCTGTTCTTTGGTAAATATATAATGTTGTTGTAATGGATATAAAATAATGTGCAAATAATGTGGATGCATCAATATGGTATATAATACTTCTAGATAGAAGATGCACTTTAGAAATTTAGCCTGATATTATCATAAAAATGATGCCTTTAAAGATTAAACTAAAGACTGAACATATCAATTATTCACCTGTACTTTCTTTAGCATTTCTGTCCCAGCAGAGACAAAAAAAAAAAAAAAACTCATCCAGGATGCAGGTAAATGTAATGACGTTTAATTGTTTTACTTCTCAGGTTATCATGTTGCTTTTGAAATTTTTGACTCAAGAACTCCGGGGTGTCCACCTGAGTTCATGAACATCCCAGTCCCAAAAGGTGACCCTATCTTTGACCCTGCTGCCACTGGGAAAGTCCTGCTGCCCTTCCAGAGAGGACCATGGGACAAAGAGTCTGGCCAGAGTCCCAGTAACCCGCGCACACAGGTGACCTTCTTCAATATGAATGTTTGTTAATATTATCGCTAATATGTGTCCTCCACAAACAGTTCAGTTCCCCTTCCTGCAGTGCAGTAATTTGAGAAAAACAAATGCAACACACGCAGGTTAACTTGGTGACAGCATGGATAGATGGCAGCTCCATCTATGGCCCCTCCACGTCCTGGTCTGACTCCCTGAGAAGCTTCTCTGGAGGGCTCTTGACTTCGGGCTTTGAGTGGAACATGCCAGGTCAGGCAAACGGACGCAATCTTATGTGGAGCGCTGCAGACCCTTCTACAGGAGATCACGGACCTCAGGGCCTTCATGGTGAGACGTTTTATACTTGATACTTCAGATCTGACCTGCACCAAACGCTGTTAACAAAGAATTCATCTTATTGTCCAGACAATGGGGTTTACAGCAAGTCATCAGGAGGAAATTTAAAAATATGTTAGGGGAGACGAGTTCAACACAATTTCCTCCTTACAGTTATTGAAGAAATGTTGGCTGGAGCTCAACCCAAAACAGTGGAGCTCAGTGACATTTAATTTATGGTTTTTAAAGCCCCAAAGCTGAACAATAATGCCTTTGTTTACAACCCTGTGAACATTTCTTTTCTTTAAGACAGTAAATTTCAATGGAAGGAGGTGAAACCAACTTTAAATTTTGCGGATGTAACTTTTTTTTAGGCCTTTAAACATAATTCATCTCAGCGAATGACACTAAATTATCTGGATGCAAGGTTAGACTGAATATGCGTCATCTATACCTTTACACAATCTGGTATCTGTTTTTTATTCTGCATGTGGCAATACCGACTCAATCAATACTGCAAGCTGCTGAAAACAACAACAACAACAACAACAACCGTTCCTTGCAAACATTGTTTCACACACGTCGGCTCTGATCAGGGTTGCAACCTTTGAGTCTGAGTCAAGAGAGGCCCCGTCTGACGTGAGCTATGACTCTTTAATTATTGTGTAAATGGCTTGTCACCCTCACCGCAGTAAATCCCTCTCTCTATAGCACAGAGGATGCCGTACAGGTGTCATGAAACCAGTGTTTTGTTGCTTGTTTTGTTAAAGGTGTGTAGTTATTATCTGGGGCGGAGACAGAGGATCTTCTCCTGTTGTTACACCTCTGTTGTCACGTCCTTAAAAACAAACAGCCAAATTATCTTTCCATTAGTGGTCAGAGATGCTCAATCAATCAATATAATGGGAGCCTGACACTTTGTGATAAGATGCAGTATTTTGTGTGACACACACACACACACACACACACACACACACACACACGCACACACACACAGCCTCTTCTCTGTTAATTGCGTTGTAGCTGTAGTGATGTTAGCTCTCATGATGGAGTCGCAGAATTCCCTATAATTTGTGTCATTTTCTGTATCCAGTGTTGGGAAATGCATGGGCCAATGAGAACATGTTCACGGCAGCAGAGGGGATTATCTGGTTTCGCTACCACAATTATGTAGCCTCCAAACTGCATGAGGAACACCCAGAGTGGTCAGACGAAAAGCTGTTTCAAAACTCCAGGAAGACCGTTGTGGCCACATTCCAGGTAGAAGGAAAAGTCCTTGTGTAATCCTCTCGCTGCACAGGTGCTGATTTAATTTGCACTCTGGAAAGAAGGAGGTTGCATCAACACCAGGTGGTCGTGATTTTATGGATGAAATTGACGGTTTTAGTTCAAGGGTGAATGCATCATCTTTTCCACTTGTTTGATTAGTTGAGTCTCTGCAAGAAGCATCCAGAGCAACATTAAACACGTGTTAATTCCCTTTTTACTTCTATTGGAAACAAACTTTAAGAAACTGTTTACGATGAGATAATTTATTTGCACATTTAAAATCCAAAAAATTAAGCTACAAACATAAAATCAGGTTTTATAGAAGCTATTTTAAAAAGCTTGCAGGAAATGTTTAAACTTTTATCCATCCTTTTCCCCTCGCACAGAATATTGCTCTCTATGAATGGCTGCCTGGATATCTTGGAGACAAAAAGCTTCCTCCCTATCCAGGTAAGAATCATCCAGAGTGCATGTGCGTACAAGTGGAGGAAAACAGGTAATGCACTGGTGCCCATAAGCCGTGGTGAGGTGAGCTATCGTTGGTGGTGTTTGACAAATATGTGCTCCGTCAGCAAAGCATCGCCCAGAGTCTTCGTACTTCTGCTGAATAAGCACCCACAGCTGAAGAAAGTTTAAAGGGACTATGGTCAGATGACCCCATCACCTTAATCACTCCTCATTTTCATAGCTGTACTGTTTTTGTTGCCTCATGTTGACCATTTGGATGATGACAAAGAGTGTTTGCATGCATGAGGATTGTTTGTGTTCAGCTTGTATTTTTTTTTTTTTTTTAATAATATTCTGATTTTTCTGTATACAGGTTACCAGAAGTTTGTGGATCCGGGGATCTCTCCTGAGTTTCAAGCTGCTGCCATACGATTTGGCATCACTATGGCCCCACCTGGTGTTTACATGAGGTACTATTCTTTTTTTCCTCCAGCACACCGTTAAAGATCAAAGCTCGCTGTGTTTACTGGGCTTTAGTTTAGTCTAATCTCATGACATGCTGCTGTGCACAGTGTCAGACATCAGACAGATTATGTACAGTATTAGAAATAAAGCCCTCGGCATTGACTCTCCTCCTTCTCACAGAAACAGAACCTGCCATTTCCGGAAGATTGTCAACATAGATGGCAGCTCATCACCAGCATTGCGTCTTTGTGACAGCTTTTGGAAACGTCAGGTACATCATGATCATACTTCTTTAGGGTTTACAGCTGATTGGCTGGCTCATTTAAATATATTTATCACCACAAACCTTTTCCTCAGCTCTCTCTCATTTCAGCTTCCTTTCTAAGTTCTAGTATAGTGAGCTCTTTCAGAATCAGAGCAGGCAGTGGAGTCACATTTAGTACAATTGTTTATTTATGGAGACAGTGGAAAAGTACAGAAGGAGAGCAGCAGAGCAGCTCTGGCAGGATGTGACCCAGGATCTTTGTAGTTTCAGAGTCAGGAAAGTAAACCACTGTGTGTCTCTGAGCGCAAATGGGACAGTTTATAGTTTTGTTTTAATAAAAAAAAAAAAACACTTTACATATATTTCAACAGAGAAAAGTTTTTGTGGGGTTCAAATGTCTGAATGCTTTTCTCCTTGATAAATATTGAGTTAGGTAATAAATGTAGTAATAAATAATATTAATAAATATAGATCCTTCAAGGGTTTAGTGAGAAAATGCTTGCTGTGAAGGATGATGATGGTTTCTCTACAAATCATCTCTCCATAGAGACTGCACTTACTTTAAGATTAAAATATGCAGGTGCTTTTTGAATGGCCTATTAGAGAGAGGCTATATATCTATGCATTGATCTGTATATTATATGTTAATGCTTGTGTAATTTTATTTCCAGAGTGTCAACGTGAAGACAAGCCAGGACATAGATGACCTCCTCATGGGCATGGCTTCCCAGATTGCAGAGAGAGAAGACAATATTGTTGTGGAGGACCTGAGAGGTGTTTAATCGTTCTTCTTCCACCTGTATCAGAAATAAGAAACATGTTTATTGTCAAGTGGGTTTGCCTTAGTGTTGTAGTGCACGACACTCAAAAATATACAAACTAAGAGAAAATGCAAGTACCACAAAAGTCAAGTAATTAGTAATTATAGAAATGACTCTATATAACATTCATGCTGAAGTTTTGATCTCATATTCACTGCTCTGATCTGACCCTGACAGACTTCATGTACGGACCCCTAAGGTTCACACGGTCAGATCTGGTGGCCATGACCGTCCAAAGAGGGAGAGACTTTGGCCTACGTAGTTACAATGAGATCAGAAAAGCTCTCAGTCTGTCACCTGTCAAGACATTTGAAGAAATAAATCCTGAGCTCAACAGCACCGACCCACAGGTAAAAAAAAAACAAAAAAAAACAGGGTCTCCTAAGAAACAAAATGTCCATTTGAACTGTGTAAAGAACAGTAATGTGAATTTAAGTGTGTCTTTTGTTATGCTCCAACAGTTGCTCCACGATGTTGCAGAACTGTATAACAGAGACATCTCAAAACTGGAGCTCTTCCCAGGAGGACTGCTTGAGTCTCTCGATGGTCCAGGTCCAGTTTTCTCTGCGATAATCCTGGACCAGTTCGAACGAATGAGAAACGGAGACCGTTTCTGGTTTGAGAACAAACAGAATGGGTAGGCTCCTCTTTGAAGGACATCCAACATAAAAATAGCCGTCATAGCTCTTATATTGTTATCTCATATTACTGTTTGTGATCCAGTTTGTCATCATTTGTGTTTTGCAGTTTGTTCACAGATGAGGAAATCCAGATGATCCGCAATGTGACCTTTCATGACGTCCTCATTGCAGTCACAAGTGCCGAAGCTACTGATATACAAACTAACGTGTTCTTCTGGGAGGACGGTAAAAATGTGGCTCTTACATTTGATTCATAAACAAACAAAGATTTATTTAAAATCCAGGATATGATATTTAAACAATGGATAAAAATAGTCTCTCTGTTGCTTTAGGTGACCCTTGTGCTCAACCCACACAGCTGAATGCATCAATGCTCCATCCCTGCACTAATGCCACCAAACTTAATTACTTTGATGGGAGCAAAGCTGGCTTTGGGATATTCATCATTGTTCTGTTTCTCTTCCCTGGCGGTCAGTATCACTCTCACAAATCCATCTCTTTTTGCACAGCAATAATACTGATCACTCATCTGCAAATGACAAACACCAAGTTTCGTTATTTTACTTTCACAGTCAGTCTTTTAGTGGCCTATATGGTGGCATATCTCCGCAAGCACAGGTACAGGAAGTTTCAGGGGAGAGGAAAAGCTGGTGACAGAACAGAGGGACCAGCTGTGGGAATCACTGGTATGAAATCTGTAAAATGAATGCTCTATTTTCAGTGTCCAAATGTCAGTAAAAACACATCCATCAGTATCAGCTGCAATGATTTACTGCTACACCTGTCTTCACCGTCACGTCACGTATTCATGATATATATTACGCCAGATACGACACTCAGCTTATAGTAGATGAGCTGAACTCAGCTGATATTCAGTGAAGGTGTCTTCGTCGTCCTCCACCGTCCTTTTCTCCTTCTGATTTTGCTCTCCAGCCTACGAGTGGCTGGGCCGTAGAAAGCCTCTGCATCCCGTCAGCGTGGAGGTCGATGAGAAGAGGAGGCTGCACGTCTTTGACAGATCTGGGCTCTCCGCTCATCGCTGCCTCAATCTGGGCAACCAGAACCACCTTGAGATCCTTCTCTCCAACGACCGCTGCCATAAAGCTCTGCTGCTCAAAGTGTCAAAAGAGTATGACCTGGTGAGTAACTGGAAATGAGAGGAGATGATCTGAAAAAGCAGCTGCAGTCTGAATCAAATTGTAGGAAATAAATGTTTTTTTTTAAATGTTGCTGCTGCTGCATCTTGTGTGAGCATTTCCAATGAAAGTCTGTGTTCACATTGAATTCTGATTGAGTAGTTCACATTGATTGCTTGTTGTTTAAGCACATTCAGCTTTCTTTGTTTTGCTGTGAAATTACTTACTACTCTTATTTCTCACCTCAAGCATGATTCTGCAGATGTACCTGATGTACATCATGTTTAACTCCCTGCAATCCTGTTAATCTCCCGATGCTCCCTGTTTGCACATCCAGGTGCTGTTTTTTGATGACGAGAGCAAACGTGCAGCATTTGTCAAACATCTGCGCCTGGGGGTGACAGACATCGCGCAGGAGATTAGAGTGAAGGAGATGAGAGAGGATAAACTGCTAAAGGAGGCTTTAACCAGAGAGCAGAGGGCTCAGATTGTGGAAACTTTCATTCGCCACGCTTTCTCTAAGGTACTGTCAGCCTCTGGATGTTTACCTCAACCTCTGCTCTGTTACGGCGGCAGAAGCTTTAAGCTCGGCCACAAAATGTCGTCAATCCCTGTTTGAGGTCAAGGTAGGTCTGACCTCCAGCCAAAAGAGCTAATTGTTGGTGTTGATGGTGACCTCACCCGTGATGAACATACACTAACCTCAGTTAACGTCGGAGATATTACTAATGACACTATGGTGACATATAATGACACTGTCCATCACTCTCCCTCTGGTGCACAGGTCTTGGAGATAGAGAAGTGTGACGCTGGGGACATGAGTGGAGTTTCCCGCAAGAAAGCCAGAGAGGTCCTCCAGTGCGAGCTGACAGCGTCTGAGTTTGCTGACGCACTGGGCATCAAGTCTGACTCCTTATTTGTGGACTCCATGTTCACACTAGCTGATAAAGACGGAAACGGTTACCTCTCCTTCCAAGAGTTTCTTGATGTGATGGTTATCTTTATGAAAGGTAAGATCATGTCTCCGAAAGGCTAGAACTGTTTTATTAATCAAAATGCATATCATATATACACACATCAAATCAACACAGCTGCATTTGGACAATTTATATTTAACCTCTTAAACCTGGGGTCGCTCCGCAGCAAAAAGGATGAAACGCTGTACTAATCACGTAACAATACAGTCACATTGCACATTAAATTTAAACAGGAGAAACTCTGCTGCAAGCATATATAAGTCATATTTACACACACCAAACACAACTCCAACACCAAGCAAATTAAGTATCAAATTTCAAAATCTGTATAGCGTCATAAAGTCGACCCATTCAACACATTTCCATTGCTAGTACTCTCTAATCAGTGTCGCTCTTATCTTATGACACCAAAATTATTCAAATGGACCTTGTAGTTGCAGAGAGACACTCTATTCATTTTGTGTATGTCATTTTTAAGCAGAGGCCTAAAAAAGAGGCTGTATTAGTTTAGTCTTCATGTCGTTGATGATATGTGTTTATTCAGGGTCTTCTGAGGAAAAATCCAAACTAATGTTCTCCATGAACGACATCAGTGGAACTGGTTACCTATCAAAAGAAGAATTTGCGAGGATGCTCAGGTTTGATTGAGTTTTCTTTGTACCTTTTTTTTCTTAAGTCTGATGGTTCATCGTCACCTTTTTTACGTGCTACAGGTCTTTCATTGAAATCTCCAACGGTGCTCTGTCAAAGAGCCAGGCAGAGGACGGCATCCAGGCCATGATGCAGGCCGCAGGCTTTGATGACAAGGATAAAATCACATGGGAGGACTTCCATTTCCTATTGCGCGACCACGAGAAGGAGCTGCAGTTTGCTCAACTCAACGTCAAAGGTCGGACAAAGTTTTGTCTGAGAAGTTTCTTTTTTTAAATCCTCATTTCTCAGATCATGTCTGATAAATCTGTGTACACAGGGATGGAGAGACAGGGGAAGAAGCGGCTAAGTCGTGACCAGAGAGTGTCCTTCATCTGTCCAGCAAACAGGTTAGAAAACAGGACGCACTGGCTGTAATCATTCAGATCACAAATATAACAGCTGTTGCTTGTCACTATAAAAACAATGATCCCTTGTGAGAATCGTTTCCCAGCTTATTATTCTTATTCATTTTTTGTTTGCAGTAGCAACAAGACCGATGGACAAGAGATACGAAGACGGAAAAAGTTGGTTCCTTGTTTAATTTTTCCTTCAAGTGTTCCTGTAAATTACTTTAGATAAGATGTCTGTCAAAGAACCAAAACCAGAAGTTAAACAGAGTACTACAGAGTACTACAGCATTTACTGAAAACTTCCTTCAAGTTCCTTTTGTATGAGTTGTATACAATGCAACTGCCCTGGAGTCCCTCCAACTTCATGCTTTACAGTACAAAGTTAAAGTAAAGTGTGATAGCGACTTGAATACGGTCAAAAACCCTGCAGCCAGACAGAGACAGAGACAGAGCAAAAAATATTCACTGAATGAAGTCTAATGGATTTGAGTGTTTTCAGGTTAACGGTCAACACCCCAAACGTGTATGTGAAGCCAAAGCGAGAGCAGTACATAAGGAACCCAGTCCAGCAGAAGATCCAGCAGTTCAAACGCTTCATTGAGAATTATCGCCGTCATATCGTCTGCTTCATCATCGTCTACGGCATCACAGCTGGCGTGACCCTTGAAAGATGTTACTGTGAGTAGAAGTCATTCTTCGCCTTGTTTCTTATCATATCATGTTAATATATTATAGTCCTTCTTTAACTTTAGCACCATACATTTCTTGTATTTTTTGATGTGACCCTTGTTTTCAGATTACAGTTTGCAGGCAGAATCTACAGGCATCCCTGAGACTTCAGTGGTGGGCATCGTCGTTTCTCGTGGCTCGGCGGCCGCCATCTCCTTTCTGTTTCCCTACATGCTCCTCACCGTCTGTCGCAACCTCATCACGCTGTGCCGAGAGACTTTCCTCAATCGATACATTCCATTTGACGCCGCCATTGATTTCCATCGCTTCATGGCCATGACTGCCATCATCCTTTCAGGTTTGCAGACCGATCACAGAGAGTAACGATCTCACTAACGAACAAGCTCACTCCTGTTTCTATTCTCATTGCAGTCGTTCATAGTTTGGGCCATGTGGTCAACATTTACATCTTCTCCATCAGCGACCTCAACATCCTGTCTTGTCTGTTCCCCAAAGTCTTCTCCAACAACGGGTAAAGTATCTGCCAGATCATAGCGGATATTTGTACACATTGCAGAGAGATATGTTTGCTTATTTATATTTCATTTTAGGTCTGAACTCCCTCTGAAGTGGTCGTGGTGGTTCTTTGAAACCGTTCCAGGTATCACTGGAAAATGATTTCACACTTTCAGTGGTACATGGACTGCTTGTTACATTCATCTACAACTGCTCTGCTTTGTCCTTTTCCTAGGAATGACTGGTGTTTTGCTACTTTTTACTTTCTCATTCATGTATGTTTTTGCCTCACACTACTTCCGTCGCATCAGTTTTCGTGGATTTTGGATCACACATTACCTCTATGTTGTTGTGTACATTCTAGTAAGTACTTTTCTAACTTTAAAATGCCCCAAATGCACTCTGCGGTCAGATGGCTTTAATAGGCTTTGTTTTTCTTCATCAGACAGTTGTCCATGGCAGCTCGCCCTCCTCCAGAGCCCGTTTCTACATCTGTAATTCACCTGGACTGCTCTTCTGTTTGACAAACTCATCAGCTTGAGCAGGAAGAAGTTAGAGATCCCTGGTCAGAGCTGAGCTGCTGCCATCAGGTCCTTATTTCGGTCTCTCTTTGATTTAGTCTCACTAATTAAATTCCTCATCGCTAAAATCATGTCTTCCTCGCGCCGGCCCTCTTCCCACCGGCTACCTACCCGTAGGTGACACATCTGAGTTCAGCGACCGCCCAGAGCCGTGCCCGTTCAGGCCAGTGGAGTTGCCGTGCCTCATGTTGGGCACAGATGAAGTACCACCCATTCGCAATCCGCCCCTCATGAAGACCTTGAGCCTGCACATCCGAGCTGTTGGGCCCTGGACAAGCAAGCTCCGAGAGATCTACGGGCGTGCTCGGTTTGGGTCTATCCAAGGCAGGTTATTAATTATTAATTTCTGCCTGTGTCTCCATTACGTTGTCTTTATTTGCACTGATATTCATCTTTTATTTCATGCTTTAGTTGTACTTGGATGGCCCGTTTGGTGAGGGTCATCAGGAGTGAACTGACTTTGAGGTGTCTGTTCTGGTGGGAGGAGGGTTAGGTCACCATTCGCCTCCATCCTAAAGACCTGGTGTTCAAGTCCTCCATCAGGTCAGATTCAGTGTAAAAAGGTGCTGCAACCTACAACATATTTTAGCAGAATCCCTCCTGACACATTATATATCTGTGCAAGAAGCTCACTCTGTGTCTCTAGCTAACAGACTGATTATTTTAAGGTGTATTTCATCTAGGTGACACGAACACAGCGTCAGTTTGGTGGTGTCCAGACATCATCAGGGAGGTGGAGGAGATGGACACCCAGGAGCTGGTCTCTGTCCACACCTACATCACTCAGGTGGCGAAGAGTTGACCTCCGCACCACCATGCTGGTGAGACCTCCAGTTTCAAAAGCGCTATATAATATAAAGTTGACTGAAATGTGGCTCCCTTGCGAGAACAGTTCAGCCCTTGCAGGTCAGCTAGCCTGGCTCTGTCACCAGATCTACCTGCTAACGTGAGTATTTCCAAATTGAACAAACAAGATTATAACGTGTTGTAGAGTGCTGGTAGGCATATTTTGTTACTTTAGACAGAGTCAGACTTACTTTTTCTTCTTGATGCCAAGCTTCGGCTAACCAACTGAATGAATGAATTATCCCAAACTGCTCCTTTCATATTAGATCATCTGAGAAAACCACTAATGACCTCTCATCATTGTCTCTGTGTCATGTCAACGGTATGTGTGTGGCGCCACTTTCAGAGGTGTGGAATCGCAGCCTCTTCACTGAAACTGCCAGTCCGTCCACCGCCCGACTGAATCACCCCTGGTGTCCTTTTAAGCTCATTACAGGAAGTTCACCTGAGGTCAGTCCTTCCATCCATATTCATTGCCTCACATTTCTCTGAAAGCCTACCCAGTCCATTAGCTGGATCCAGATTTTTTACATTATTTAAATATTTAAATTTGTTTTTTTCTATGAGTTGGTAAAATCGATTGTATTCGGCTGTGGACCGCTGGACTGACAAGAATGTGGAGAAAGCTTGCCCAACAGATGAACAAGAGGGATCAGGCCATTTTAAAGCATCACTATGAGAACTTCTAACTTGTCTCAGCAGTGAATGACAAGTTACAGGGCAGAAGATGAGCCACTTCATGCTGGAGAATACAAGTTACTGCAGAAATTTAAATGTTTCCACACACTTACAACCAGTGTAAAGAACTTTGATTAGCATGTGTCTACGTCTTTAGATCTTCTTTATTCTCTAATCATGAATAACATTATTATTTTCATTCATTTAAAAAATGAGAAATTTTATATTTATATAACATCAAATTACTTTTAATCATCATGCTGCTTTGGGGAAATCAAAATGCTGATTATTTTTTTGTTATTTGTATCTTGTGCTTTTGTGTGAAATATCTGGAAGAAATAACTAAACATTTCACAACAGATTTGTAACACTGTCATCTAAAGAAACATCTTAACGCAGAAATATTCCAAGGTGCTTACAGATATGACAGTAGCTTTAAATATTACACACTCTGTTGTAGGACCTGTGGAAGTTCTCTAATCTCTGGCTCCTGGACTACATTTACACTTGAAACTCCTGAATTTGATTTGTTAGTTGAAGCGTCGCCAAGACACCTCCTCCTATGTTAGTGCTGTCTGTACAAATGTCATACTATCGCACAGTTCTCAAACAATTAGCTGCACACCTTGTTTGCTGATCAAATCGCTTAAGATATGAAGGGTGTATGCAGATGTTTTATGAACTGTTTGAATAATAAATGGCGGCCTGAGTGAAAGTTCCAGAGGAGAGAAAAGCAACAAGCTCACTGGACCACAGAGATGACATGTTGCATATTTTGTTTAAACTTTAACTTCAGTCTGAAGGCCTTAGGGTTTGTGTGGGTTTTTGTCCGTTATACTGGTGAAGTGACTTTGTATCTATGAGTAAGAAATTCAAACCTTTAGGCGCTCCACTTAGCACTGTGTAGTTTCCCATTTGCAAAGAAGAATTACAGTAATCCTGGCTGCAATTACAGGAGGCAGCAGATGTAAATAGAGCAGATTTTCTTACTTTTTATTTACTCAGGAGTAGTTTATCATTGGAACAATGTGATTTTTTCAGGAGCAGCCCTGCTTCAGTAACTTTTATCACAGTTGGAGGCCTTGACCAAGAGCACCTCAGCAGCTGTGAGAGATGTATCTTGTATCTTGTTTTGCATGTCTCGATGCGCTTCCTTATTTGATGTGTTTTGCTGAGCCCGGCGGGGATAACTATAAATTAATAGTACAAGGACAGGAGAGACAGATTAGAAGTATCATTTGGATAGGAATGTCCTGCTTATTGCTGAGCTGGAAACCAAAAAGGACAGTTATGACATTATCCGTATCAGTGGGAGGTGTCAGACAGCTCATTAAAAACCAACTGTTAGAGCTCCTGCAGACCTTTTCTCTGTAACCCCTTTCGTGTGTTGCTCTGTTAAAGAAATGCCCTTCTTGTACAAGAATAATAAATTCAACTTAAACTTTGATATGTTGAATCCAGTCTTCTACATGATGAAGGGTCTTTCTTTAAAATTCTCGTGAGCAATTACAAATGCAAGCTCACTATATCTCACCCACATTATAATGTAATTTAGCCTTAAAAAGTGTTAAAAGCTACTTCAGTCTGAGGCAAAAGGATTGATTCCACTCTCTCTTGTCTTGGCTTGTCTTGTAGATAGGACACAAATTTACCGAATCTGGTGCAGGAGAGTTCATTGTGCAGCTGTTGAAGTGATTCAGTGGTATGAGTTTATAATATGTTCCAATAATAATATTAATACTGTATTACAGTAACTGCGGGTATTGTGTTGCACCTGGTATGTTTGTCTGAACATTTTCTTTCTGTTCTTATCTGTTAGCAAGTCTTCCGTGCAATGGCTCTATTTTCTGTGACCATTACTGATCTTGTTTGAAATCAATCTAATCTGCTGCAGTAACAGACAAAATAAATAGGGATTACTGTAGGTAAGATTTGGTCAGGCTGGTTCATGCATTATGATGCCTGCCCTTTGTTCCAAATCTGGTCCACATCCATTCCACACACAGTAAAGACACCTTTGTTTTCTCTTCCTCACTTCCTTCCTCACTCACCTCCTTCATGAGACTGTTACAACAGACTGCTACTCCCCATCAGACAGTGTTCAGGAGCCTCTGATGTCTTCATGCTGTAACATTTATTGAGGCTTGATCAGGAGATTTAGAGACGTAGAGTCTTTGTTTGTCACCTGCTCGCCTCGCATAGTCACTTTTTCTTCTTGTACTGTCACCAGTAATTCACAGCATTACTGTATCCTCAACCAAGTGAAAAAACAAATTAAATAACATTTTGTGTCATTGTGCCAGTACTGATAAGAGTATGGAAACAGAAAAGATTTTACTGTCAGCTGCATAATATGAAGCAAATAGGAGGCCTCATTTAAACAATACCAAGGTATGTTTAACCTATGATAATAAATAATATTAGAACTTATTCCTGATAGCTGATAAACGCTTTACAATTTATTTATCAGTCAATAATTTTATTAAACTTTTGTTTGGAAATCTGAAACTGAACATCAAAGTGATTACAGCGTACATTTGTAAGACTGAAAGTGTCTGCTGTGGTGTTACAACTCAGATGGGAATAAATATGTTTAAAGTGAATTCTTATTCTCAGTTTATAAACTATATAGTATGAAGGCTGTCTAATAAAACGAAATCTCTATTAGACAGAAATAAACAAATGAGACAGATGTTAAACCTTAATTTTATTACATTTAAATGAATAAATCACATGAATAGAGCCAATATTAACAAAATGTGTTCCTGTTTCTTCTTTAGCTCTTTTGTCCATTTGATGAATTAGCAAAGCAACATAAAAAGCCTTTTAAAATTTATTTTCAAGCTCTTGCAACAACTAAAGCCAGTCAGATTTATTCTTCTCTGGTTGCCTCTTGGTCTCTCTCTCTCCTTTTCTCTTCTTATTTCCACCATCTACATCCTCTTGGATCTCTCAGCCTCTGCCAGTCTACAGAGACTGAACATGGCAACAAGTAGGGTTCGACACCATGGACTTTTATGTATCATCGCACCTCTCTGTCCTTCCACTTTCAAATAAGAGCTGGAAAAGTCCCCAAATATCTCAGAACAGCAGACAGATGACATTAGAGGAAATATTTTCAGTCTTGAAATGAATCAGCTGTTGTCGGTGATGGTTAGCCTCTGGGGTTAATGTTTGGGGGTTTCAGTGGGCTGTCCAGCTGATATCCAGAAAACACATAATGGATATCTGCCAGGATTTTGCAGTCCAGTCAGCAACTTGTAAGAGAGACTTTTGTAGATGCGAAAAACATATATTTTGAAAAAGCAAACAGAAAGCCAGAACCATCATGTACCTTAATCAATCTGTATCTTTAGCAAATCTCTGGGGCCATGCACATTTATTGTACAGGATGAAATTCGCAACCAAATGTGAGTTAGTCAGTTTGTTCGTCAGTACCCAGCCTGTAAAAACAGTTAGATAATGTCTTCTGTGGCTTCTGAAGTTTTCTGTAATCTGAGGAAAAGCAAACAGATGACGTCCCACCAGGCTTATCTCAGACAGGAAGGAAGAGTTTCATCAGAAAGATTTACACCTATTAGTCTTAGTAGGAAAGACTTTGTGCTCTCTGTGACCTCTGACACACTGAACCAGACAGGCGTTTGATATCATTCAACTTTAATATTAAAATATTATGTAATCCTGCATTTATATGGACACTAATGACATTTCTTTCATACGTGTATTTAGCAATATTAAGGAATGTAAGAGCATTTGAGATAAGGAGCTTTCATTAAAAAGACAAAGATAAACTTTTAACAACTGATTTATCTGGCTTATGTGGCTAAAAGAAGCACACTGATTAAAAAAAGGAGTTGATAAAATGAATCCAACCAGGAATGTATTTGGAGCAAATTTAACTCATGTACCACTGCGTAATGTGGATTATTAATGCTGTAAACCTCCACCCTTGCACCTCTCAGATTATTTATACTATGAATAAAATTAATGAATACAGAATCTACTTTAACAAAGCTAAAATGGAATAGAGTTCAAGACAATACTCGTGTCCATGCTGGCTGAAGTCACATCTATTTGTGCTTTTTTCCTGCTAGCTCAGCAACATAGTCGTAAAAGAGCACGGCCTGTAGATCCCTTGTCCATTCTGGTGGTGCAGGCGATTCCAAAGAAAGGTCGAGGTGGCAGAGGAGAGGAGAGTGAAACTAGTAAGCAGCTGTCAACAGAGGAAACTCAACGCCCAGCTAACTCTTCTAGTTGTTGCCTTCTTGTCTGCACAGTAGGGTTACTGTTACAAGCGTGTTGTCTTGGATGTGATGGAGATTATTGTCTAAACTCTTCTTTTAAAGCGTTTTATTATACAAATCAGGTAGAAGCTCCATACATACATACTTTCATTTATTATTTGGGGGTGCAGTGGTTACTGTCCTCACAACAAGAAAGGTTCCTGAGACCTTTCTGTACACGTTCTCCTCATGTTGATGTGTGTTCTTTAAAATGCCTAAATGCACTCTGCGGTCAGATGGCTTTAATAGGCTTTGTTTTTCTTCATCAGACAGTTGTCATAGCAGCTTAGCCTCCTCCAGAGCCCGTTTCTACATCTACTTAATTCCCACCTGGACTGCTCTTCCTGTTTGACAAACTCATCAGCTTGAGCAGGGAAGAAGTTGAAGATCCCTGTGGTCAGAGCTGAGCTGCTGCCATCCCAGGTCCTTAATCTCGGTCTCTCTTTGATTTTAGTCTCACACTAATTAAATTCCTCATGTCGCTAAAATCATGTCTTCCTGCGCACTTGACTTCCCCTCTTCCCGCCAAACTACCTACCCGTGGGTGTGACATCTGGAGTTCAAGCGACGCAGCCAGAGTGTACCGTTCAGGCCAGTGGGTTACGCATTCGTGCCTCATGTTGGGCACAGATGGTACCACCATTCACACTGACGTCCGCCCCCTCCTTGAAGAGACCTTGAGCCTGCACATCCGGGCTGTTGGGCTGGACAAGCAAGCTCGAGAGATCTACACGGAAGCGTGCTCGAGTTTAGATTCTATCAAAGGCAGGTTATTAATTATTAATTTCTGCCTGTGTCTCCATTAGATTGTCTTTTTTTATTTGCACTGATAATTACCATCTTTTTTATTTCATGCTTAGTTGTCTTGGATGGCCCGTTTGGTGAGGTCTCATCAGAGTCAGACCTGACTTTGGGGTGTCTGTTCTGGTGGGGAGGGAGGAATTGGAGTCACCCATTCGCCTCCATTCTAAAAGACCTGGTGTTCAAGTCCTCCATCAGGTCAGATTCAGTGTAAAAAGGTGCGCAGCCTACAACATATTTTCGCCAAGAATCCCTCCCTGACATTATATATCTGTGCAGAAGCTCACTCTGCTAAATAGTCTCTACGCTAACACGAACTGATTATTTAAAGGTGTATTTCATCTGGGTGACACGAACACAGCGTCAGTTTAGTGGGTGTCAGACGCATCCATCAGGGAGGTGGAGAGATGGACGCAGGAGCTGGTCTCTGTACACCTACATCACTCAGGTGGCAGAAAGTTTGACCTCCGCACCACCATGCTGGTGAGACCTCAGTTTCAAGCGCTATATAATGTAAAGTTGACTGAAATGTCGACTCACATGCCAAACAGTTCAACCCTTTTTGAGTCAGCTAGCCTGGCTCTGTCGCAAAGATCTACCTACTAACCGTAATTATTTCCGATTGAACAAACAAGATTATAACGTGTTGTAGAGGTGCTTTAGTAGGCATATTTTTGTTACTTTTAGACAAGTCAGACTTACTTTTTCTTCTTGATGCCAAGCTAGGCTAACCAGCTGAATGAATGAATTATCCCAAACTGCTCCTTTCATATTAGATCATCTGAAAACCACTAATGACCTCTCATCATTGTCTCTGTGTCATGTCAACAGTATGTGTGTGAGCGCCACTTTCAGAAGGTGTGGAATCGCCCAGCCTCTTCGCAACTGATCCGTCACCCGCCCGGCGTCCACCCCTGGTGTCCTTTTAGCGCTCATTACGGAAGTTCACCCCTGGTCAGTCCTTCATCCATATTCATTTACCTCACATTTCTCCTGAAAGCCTACGATCCATTAGCCTGGACGAATTTTACATTATTTAAATATTCAAATTTGTTTTTTTTTCTATAGGTTGGTAAAATCGGTGTATTCAGCTGTGGACCGCCTGGACTGACCAAGAATGAAAGCTTGCCAGCAGATGAATTAAGAGGATCAGGCCATTTTAAACATCACTATGAGAACTTCTAACTTGTCCTCAGCAGTGGACTGGCAAGTTACAGAGGCGAAGATAGAGCCACTTCATGCTGGAGAATACAAGTTACTGCAGAGAATTGAAATGTTTCCACACTCACAGCCAGTGTAAAGAACTTTGATTAACATGTGTCTCGTCTTTAGATCTTTTATTCTCTAATCATGAATAACATTATTATTTTATTCATTTAAAATAGAGATTTTATGTTATATAACATCAAATTACTTTTAATCATCATGCTGCTGAAATCAAAATGCTGATTATTTTTGTTATTTGTATCTTGTGCTTTTGTATGAAATATCTGGAAGAAATAAACAAACATTTCACAACAGATTTGTAACACTGTCATGTCATAAAGGAAACATCACTTAGCTTACAGAAATATTCCAAGGTGGTTGTAGATATGACAGTAACTTTAAATGTACACACACTCTGTTGTAGGACCTGTGGGATTCTCTAATCTTGGCTCCTGGACTACATTTACATGAAACTCCTGAATTTGATTTGTTAGTTGAAGCGATAATGAGACACCTCCTCCTATATTTAGTGCTGTCTGTACAAATGTCATACTATCGCTTTCAGTTCTCAAACAATTAGCTGCACACACTTGTTTGCTGATCAAATACGCTTAAGATATGAAGGGTGTATGCAGATGTTTTATGAACTGTTTGAATGTCGTGGCGGCCTGAGTGAAAGTTCAGGAGAAAACAGCAAGCTCACTGGACCACAGAATGACTTGTGTTTGCATATTTTGTTTAAACTTTAACTTCAGTCTGAAGACATGGGGTTTGTGTGGGTTTTTGTCCGTTATACTGGTGAAGTGACTTTGTGTCTATGAGTAAGAAATTCAAACACTAGGCAGCTCCATAGCACTATGTGCTTAGTTTCCCCATTTGCAAAAGAAGAATTACAGTAATCCTGGCTGCAATTACAGGAGGCAGCAGATGTAAATAGAGGCAGATTTTTCTTACTTTTTATTTACTCAGGGTAGTTTATCATTGGAGCAATGTGATTTTTTCAGGAACGCCCTGCCTCAGTAACTTTTATCACAGTTGGAGGCCTTGACCAAGAGCACCTCAGCAGCTGCAATGAGGGAATGTATCTTGTATCTTGTTTTGCATGTCGTCACGCTTTCCTTATTTGATGTGTTTTGCTGAGCCCGGCAGAGAGAGATAACTATAAATTAATAGTACAAGGACAGGAGAGACAGATTGAAGTATCATTTGGATAAGGAATATCCTGCTTATTACTGAGCTGAAACCAAAAAGGGCGTTATGACATTATCCATTATCAGTGGGAGGTGTCGAGACAGCTCATTAAAAACTCCAACTGTTGAGCTCACCGCGGAGCCTTTTCTCTGTAACCCACTTTCGTGTATTTACTCTGTTAAAGGCTCCCTTCTTGTACAGAATAATAAATTCAACAAACTTTATTATGTTGAATCAGTCTTCCTTATTGAAGAGGTCTTTCTTCAAAATTCTCGTGACAATTACAAATACAAGCTCACTGTATCTCACCACATTAGTAATTTAAGCACTTAAAAGTGTTAAAAGCTACTTCAGTCTGAGGCAAAAGAGTTGATTCCACTCTCTCTTGTCTTGGCTTGTCTTGTAGATAGGACTGAGACTGCAGGAATCTGGTGCAGGAGAGTTCATTGTGCAGCTGTTGAAGTCGATTCAGTGGTATGAGTTTATAATATGTTCCAATAATAATAATATTAATACTGTATTACAGTAACACGGGTATTGTGTTGCACCTGGTATGTTTGTCTGAACATTTTCTTTCTGTTCTTATCTGTTAGCAAGTCTTCGTTACAATGGCTCTATTTCTGTGACCATTCACGATCTTGTTTAATCAATCTAATCTGCAGTAACAAGACAAATAAATAAAGGTTACTGTAGGTAGATTTGGTCAGGCTGGTTCATAGGTACCAAGTACCTGCCCTTTGTTCAGGAAATCTGGTCCACATCCATTCCACACAGTAAGATACCTTTGTTTTCTCTTCCTCTTCCTTCCTCCTCTCACCTCCTTCATGAGACTGTTACAACAGACTGCTACTCCCCATCAGACAGTGTTCAGGGAGCCTCTGATGTCTTATGCTGTAACATTTGTGAGGCTTGATCAGGAGATTTAGAGACATTAAGTCTTTGTTTTTGTCACCTGCTACTTCGCATAGTCACTTTTCTTCTTGTACTGTCACCAGTAATTCACGGCATTACTGTATCCTCCAACTTCAAGTGAAAAAACAAATTAAAATAACATTTTTGTGTCCATTGTGCCAGTACTGACCAGAGCTGTGGAAACTAGAAAAAGATTTTACTGTCAGCTGCATAATATGAAAGCAAATAGAGGAGAGCCTCATTTAAACAATACCAAAGGTATATTTAACCTATGATAATAAATATTGAACTTATTCCTGATAGCTGATCATAACTTTTGTTTATTTTATCAGTCAATAATTTTATTAAACTTTTGTTTGAAATCTGAAACTAGACATCAAAGTGATTACAAACCCATTTAGCAGCAGACTGAGAAAGTGTCTCTGCTGTGAATTATTTACAACTCAGATGGGAATAAATATGTTTAAAAATGAATTCTTATTCCTAGTTTATAAACTATATAGTATGAAGGCTGTCTAATAAAAGCAGAAATCTCTATTAGACAGAAATAAACAAAATGAGACAGATGTTAAACCTTAATTTTATTACATTTAAATGAATACTGCAATCACATGAATAAGAACCAATATTAACAAAATGTGTTCCTGTTTCTTCTTTAGCTCTTTTGTCCATTTGAATGAATTAGCAAAGCAACATAAAAGCCTTTTTTAAAATTTATTTTCAAGCTCTTGTGACTAAAGCCAGTCAGATTTATTCTTCTCTGGTTGCCTCTTGGTCTCTCTCTCTCCTTTTCTCTTCTTATTTTCCACCATCTACATCCTCTTTGGATCTCAGCCTCTGCCAAGTCTACAGAGACTGTTGAACTTACTTTAACAAGTAGGGTTCGACCTGTGGACTTGCTGCATGTCATCGCCTCTCTCTGTCCTTCCACCTCAAATAAAGCTGGAAAAAGTCCCCAAATATCTCTCAGAGCAGCAGACAGATGACATCAGAAATTTTTTTGTCTTGAAATGAATCAGCTGTTGTCCGGTGATGGTTAGCCCTCTGGGGTTAATGTTTCAGGGTTTCCAATTGGAGCTGTCAGCTGATATCCTGAAACACATAATGAATATCTGCACACCAGGATTTCCCCTGCAGTCCAGTCAGCAGCGGTTGTAGAGTATGAAAAACATATTTTGAAAAACAAGCGAAACCAGAACCATCATCATACCTTAATCAATCTGCAATCTTCAACCGTCTGGGGCCATGCATTTGTAGCACGGATGAGAATTCAAATTGGCCGCGTAACCAAGTGTGAGTTAGTCAGTTTGTTCGTCATTACCCAGCCTGTAAACAGTTAGATAATGTCTTCTGTGGCTTCTGGAAGTTTTCTGTAATCTGAGAGAGAGAAAAAGCAAACAGATGACGTCACCAGGCTTATCTCCAGACAGGAAGGAAGAGTTTCATCGAAAGATTTACCTATTAGTCTTAGATGAAGGAAAGACTTTATTATCTCTGTGACCTCTGACACACTGAACCAAGACAGACGTTTGATATCATTCAACACAATATTAAAATGTGTAATCCTGCATTATATGGACACTTACAATGACATTCTTTCATCGTGTATTTAGCAATGTAAGAATGTGAGCATTGAGATAGAGCTTTTTCATTAAAAGACAAAGATAAAACTTTTTAACAACTGATTTATCTGTATGTGGACTAAAGAAGCACACTGATTAAAAAGGAGTTATTAAATGAATCCAACCACAGGAATGTATTTAGAGCCAAATTTAACTCATGTACCTACATGTGTGGATTATTAATGCTGTAAGCCTCCACCACTTGCCACTCTCAGATTATTTATACTATGAATAAAATTAATGAATACAGAATCTACTTTAACAAGCTAAAATGGAATAGGTTCAAGACAATACTCACACGTGTCCATACTGACTGAAGTCACATCTGTTGTCTTTTTTCCTGCTTCTTTCGGCAACATAGTGAGTGAAACACGGCCTGTAGATCCCCTTTGTCCATTCTGGTGGTGCAGGCGATTCCAAAGGAAAGGTCGGTGGCAGAGGAGGAAAGTGAAACTGAAGTAAGCAGCAGCTGTCAGCAGAGAGGAAACTCAACGCCCAGCTAACTCTTCCTAGTTGTTGCCCCTTCTTGTCTGCACAGTAGGGTTGCTGTTACAAAGCGTGTTGTCTTGGATGTGATGGGATTATTGTCCTAAACTCTTCTTTTAAAGCGTTTTATTATACAAATCAGACCAGAAGCTCCATACACATACATACTTTCATTTATTATTTGGGAATTTTTGAGTGGATTTACTGTCACCTCACAACAAGAAGAGCTCCTGAGACCTTTCTGTGCACGTTCTCCTCATGTTGATGTGTGTTCTCTCCAGGTACTCTGGCTTCCTCCCACAATCCATGGACATGCACTTAATAGCTTATTGGCGACTCTAAATTGCCTGTAGGTGTGAACGTGAGTGTGAATAGCTGTTTGTCTCTTTGTGTTCACCCTGTGATGAACTGGCAACTCGTCCAGGGCTTCTCGCCCGATGCCAGCTGGGAAAGACTCCAACCACCCGTGACCCTGATGAGGATAAGCGGTTACAGAAAATGGATGATTACTTCACATATATGTGCAGTATATGTCATTTAAATAGCTGTCAGGTTGTTTGCAAACTGCCTGTCCTCCAGGCATCAAGTACAGTTGGAAATCCTGGACGAGCTTTTGAGAAATATTGTCTCAATGGTTTTATTTTTTGGACACACTGGTGGTTACAGATATGTTCCTGTGATTGTTTCCATGATTTCAGATCTCTTCAAAGATCTTCACTTCATGGCCACTCACTCTATATTTAAGATATTATTGTATCAGTTGAATTTTTGAGTTCAGGTGTTGGTAGCAGTTTGTTTTCTTCCCTCCATTATTCACTTCTCTTTAGGTGTTGATGACACACTTTAATGACACTAGTCTGTGACTGTGAGGCTGACTGGTTGTACTGGTTAGTGCCAGTATGTGATTTACTGTATGTGTGATACTCACTGATCAAATGGCACCCTCTTCTGGTAAAGATCCTCCATCCTTTTATACAGCAGCTGGGTAAAATGTTATTCAAGGTCATCCCGGTTTGTGCTGCATTACTCTTTTTTTTTAATAGATTTTCAGTACACTGCATTAAGCTCCCCTTTAAATGCCCTTGTTCCATTCTATTATATGTTAATGCATCTCCTCAATGAGAGCCTGACATCTCAATGTAACGGGTCAATGCCCATGAAAAAATGTTTAAATCTCGCTCTAATCAGGTGTCACATTCACAGCAATAACCAGGAAGGTGAGTTGGTGGACAGCTGATCAGCAGAGTGCTGAATGGCCCCAGTGGAGCAGCTGGAGGTGAAGTGCCTTGCTCAAAGGCAGCTTAAAAGTATGTTTCATTCACATTACACGACATGGGTAGTTGGATTGGAGCCTCACAAACCTTCTTTTGTAACTGGCTGCTTACTTTAGGGCCCGTCAGCATTATAACACATAGCTGTAGTAACATGTTGTTCTTTAAGGACCTAACAGAAGACATATAAGGAGGTGCATATGGTGATTAAATGACAACGGAAGTAGCTAAAATGTTTTGATTTTACAACATTACATGCAAAATAATGTAAAATATGTTGAGGATGTCTGCGCAGTGGTGAGCAGTTTGCATTGGTGTGCTTAAGGGTCTGGTAATCTTCTTAGTCTCAGTAAGTACCCGGCTAGAAATCAGCTACCGTCCAGATTGTCTCTTCCTGCCCCAGATAAACGACTCAGACAACAACAAAGTGAGCCTCCAGGAAATATGTGGCATGGTCGCTTTGCTGGCATGAAATATGCACCTCCCCTCCTTTGGGAACTGTGTTGACAGAGCTGTGGAAGAAGTTTTGGTGGATCTCCTCAACTTGAAGATGTTTGGCAGTGGCACCAAGAAGTGGTTTGTGAAGAGGCAGAAGAGGCAGCAGCACAGGCCTGGCAGGAAGCCATGCGCCAGGAGGAAGAAGAGATGGGCAGCTAAGATCCTCAAACAGCACAGGCAAAAGCTCCTGAATGAGCTGGATATCAACGCTGTACTTCCCTACTTGGTGTATGATAAGGTTTTCTCGCTGGGGGAGTACAAAGAGATACTGGGACAGGAGTCCAGCAAGAAACGGACAGAGATATTCTTGGACCATCTGTCCTCGAAGGGGCCTGCTGCATTCTGCTCATTCTGCTCTGTTTTGGAGGAAGTGTGTCCCCACCTGCTAACCTGCTTTCTGTTAGATGGAGAAGGTACATCCATCATTATGTTAATGAATAACACAATAAGATAAAGGTCATAAACGTTGCGTGTTCCTGTTGTCTTTGGAAAACATTTCAGCGTGCATTAAAAAGAGCCGAGAATAGAAGTTACAGCTCATCGATCTGCAGCTGCTTTCCACTTGTTTGTCCAGTATTTTCACTTATCTTGTGTTGCGTTTAATCTTCTGCGGGAAATTGAAGACAAAAAAAAAAAAAAAACAATATAAAAGGAAGGAAACTACTTTGCAGTAAGCCAACGTCCGCAGACTAAGAGCCAGCAAAAATAGCTTCTTAAATCTGTATGGCTGAGGAGATTACTGAGCCGCCAGCGCGCCTAACTAGCCTCTGACAACATATGGCCTCAACGTGGCTGCAGTCTGCAGGACCTTGTCTGCGTTGCACTATTACAAATCAATATGCTTTACTTACATTTACATAAAACTGGGTACTCTCAGGAAAATGACTCGCAGTTACAGCTCAGAGAGTGTCTGCTTTATCTGTGTAGGAACTTGTGAATCCTCCTGCTTACTCACCCAGTCACAGGACGAGAAGTGTAAATTAACAGAGCTATAAAAAAAAAAGCGGATAATATATTAATCTGTCTTTACAGATAGTGTCACAGGACCGGGGAGGAAAGGGGGGCTCCCGGTGCCTCCAAACAGTCCAGCAGAACAACCTCTGTGCCCCCCTCCGATGTACAGCGACCCTGTGTTTGACTCCAGGTGAGAGGCACTTTACATATCACTGATGTGTACTTGTTCTGTTGTTGTTGTTGTGTTTCTCTACACCAGTTTAAACAAACTTAATGTTGGTGATGAGGTTAAATTTAGGCTTCTTAGAGTATAAAAAGTTGACACATTGGAATATTGTCTCACCTCCTCTCAGACTCAAGGAACACTGGAGTAGATGGAGTGAGGTTTTTTTTTTGTACAAATGGTGCTATTTAGGCATCTGTGTGTGTCCTGAAATTTAAAAAAATCACTGTCCTTGCTCTCTTATTTTCCAATAAATCATTCTATGATGACAAATTAAAGGAAAAAAACTACTGTAATGAATGCAGATGTTTCCACACGTGGTCACTGAATAGTTCGATGAGGATATAAATCATGAGCTATGGCCTTCGTAGTCACCAAATCTTAACCTACTTGAGCACCTCTAAGAGATTTTGGGCCGATGTATGCTTTAATTTATTGCGTATTTATCTTATCTTATTGCTTTGCATGGTTCATGTTTACAAAATGTGGTCGGTAACAGTGCTGCTCATTTGTGCTCCGTTGCCTGTTGTCTTTTAATGATTTACACTGCTGAAAGTCTTCAAGCTTAGTTGTGGGTTCATCGCTGCATCCAGTATTTGCTGCTTCTTGTTGTTTTGCATGATTTCGGCACTGACTTGTGTGTTCAGGTTTTCTTGCTTTTGTCATCGCACTGTCTTAAATTTGTATTTCTTGACCTGTCACTGCTTTGGTTTTAGATCATTTGTCCAAAGCACTGTGGCTGAAAATTAGCTGGCTGTCACATGAACTGGCACATTTACAGAAATGTTTGATGATTGGTGTGTGTCCTCGCATATCTTATGTGTTGAACGGCGCCAAAAGAGCAAACATGTTTTGGTTTTGGTTCTAGAAACTCACACTACAATAGTGAGACGTTTTACACTGTTTTTTTCCTTTTGCCACCCATCTGTAATTTGACCACAGAACTGATTGTACTGAGCTGAAAGCCATCACAGCGTATATCCACGTCTTAAAACAATGATACTTGAACATAAATGAAATGATATCTGCAGAGCTATTCTTTTGTACATGATAGAGCGACCAGAGAAATCCAGTGCACCAGTGCAAAGTCCTTTTTTGTCACTGTGTGTCAGACCCTGTGAATGCATCATGACTGAGTGATGGTGTCTTTCTGGACCCCCGGAGAGTACCCTTGGCCCAGCTGATATATTGGAGTGGGGGCGGTGCAGGGAAAAGTTGACAGGGTGTATGTGAGAGAGAGAGAGAGAGAGAGAGACATAGTGTGTGGATATGATGCCTGAAGTGACAGGACAGACAAGCTGATATGTTCTCTAGACCGTTGAGAAGGCCTCTTTAATATATGACAGCTAAGTCAGCATGGAGACAGTTATCCCAGTGGTCTGGCCGTGGGCACTGACACACACACTCACACACACACACACACAAATGGGCTGACAGAAACAGACCAACACAGCATAGCAGCACACACAGTCAGAATGGTCACAGAGCTTCCACAGAAGATGCAGTACGCTGACAACACAACGTAAGTCCTCTTGAAATGTCATTTCAGAACGAGATACTCTATATGTGTGTATGGTGAAGACTCATGAGCGCAGCTGTGTGTGATCCTAACCTCTCTCACATTGGATATTAGGAAAGGCAAAACTTAAGGAGGATGCTCGTTGTCTTTTTGGATGTATCCTTGTGTTACATGTTACTATAGGCTGCGTCAGATACAGCGAGCGAATCACGTGTCGGGCAAGGCTGCCTATATGTGTATCTAGATAAAAACTGCATAATCTTTTGTTTATTTCCTCTCAGGAGAAGTAGGACATAAACTGCCTCAAGTCATGGATGCTTGGCTTCAGAATTTGTGTGCCAGCATGTGTCCCTGCATGACAGAGTGAAGCATGTCTGCGGCCATGCTTGTTATAAATATGGAATCGACCTGGGAATATCTTCTTCGCGGTGAACTGTGTCTTCTCACAAAGTCATGCGCGCGTCTCCCCGCCCCTTATCATCAGCACACCTCCTGTGATGCACAAGCAGAAGAGCAAGATTGATTGTCAGCTGTTTGGGTTCAAAGAGACACTGTGTTTATTACTTTGGCATTTTGTGTCCGCCTCTGGTCAGTATCCTGCTGACTGAGAGTGAACATGCAGCATTTAATCACATCTCTTGGCTTCTTTCTTAAAGGGTACAGAGGACCTGTGTATAACTGTAAAAGCAGCGCGGAAACTGATTTAAAGCTGACTGAATCCAGTTTAAGGGTCATTGCCTGCCATATTGTTTTCATGGGACTGTTGTAGGTTTTTAAACCAGCATATAAAACCTCCAGAGAAGTCATCCCATTCTGAGGTCTCAAATTAAAGTGCTGATTTAAGTGCATTAAATGCATGGTTGTGCAGAAATATTGATTGGATAACTGACTTTTTTTTTTTTTTTTTTTTAAACTGCATGATTTATCATTTTCTCCTCCAGAGGACGAGAGCGTTATTCACCAGCATGTGTTTGGATCTGTGACCTTATATGTATATGTGAGGCTGCAGCGATGATGTAAGTCACCGTGCCTTCATCCATAAGTGGAGAAAATGAGATGCTGGCAGGTTGAGAAGGAGGTGGAGGAGGAGAGAAGGAGGAGGAGGAGGAGGAGAGGAGAGATTAGCTGGAGCTGTGAGGTTATGCTTCTCTGTGCTGATGACTCACCTCACAGCACATAGAGAGAAAGCACTGCGACAGCACCGAGGTGTGACTGTGTGTGTGTGTGTGTGTGTGCTTGCGTGTTTCATTATTCTTGTTCTTCTTGGTGCAGTGCATTCATGTGAAGAGGACTTTCTCTGTGAACTTCTCCTCTTTGTTTGGTGCAAAAGTAATAAATCACAGCGTTACAGCAGTAGTGGTTCTTAGGGCTTTCGTCCAGGTTTGCCTCCTCTGGGAGCAGCCTCTGAGTCCTACAAACCAGCTTTGATTTCGCTGTACAGAATAAAGTGGACAAGAGAGTCTAAGGACACAAGAAAGAAGGACAGCCCCGTCTGTCCTATTTACACGCTGGGAATAAAAAAAAAGAAAAAAAAGAAAGTACTTTAGTGTGTTATTAGCACGCACGTGTGCCCGTGCGTCTCTGCGCGAGCACGCTTGTGCAAGCGTGCGGCGTACAACAAAGGATGTCAGCAGTGGGTTCTCATGTGAGAAGGGTAATGATGGGGCAGGCTGCTCTGAGGCATCACTGTGGAGATGCAGGGGGCGGAGGAGATGAGGGGGGGATGCCAATGTGAAATCAAAGTGCTGCAGTGGAGTGTGCATGGGTATGCAGTGGTCTTCAGACTGCAGCAGCACAGCCACTGACCCACTGCTGTCTCAACGCTTCCCCACTGACACACTACTACTGGTTCCCATACACTCTCAGTATGATGTGTGTGTGAGCGAGAGAGAGAGAGGAGGAGGAGGTTTGGTGTGTGTGTGTGTGTGTGTGTGTGTGTGTGTAGCAGTTTTCCCATCCCAGTAATGTCTGCCGTGTCTTACATGCCTGACAATGATGATCCGTTGTGTCTGATTAATCAGGGGAGAGTTATCTGAATGGTGTCTGAGTGAATGGGAGGTGACAGAGGGCATTCCTGGTAGGTTTGCTGGAGCACAGCTCTGCTCTGATGATTCCATTAGTGGTGTATTTGTTGAGTGTTGACTGGATTCAAGAGGCTACTAACAGGAAACGGGGACGTCACTGACAGCGTGCAGCCAAGACATTTTCTGGAAGGGAAAAGTGAATCATTCAACACAACATAAATCTACATCATGCTACCTAAACTAGTTTATCTAACTATTTAATTGTTACATACAATTTAGCAGAAATATATTTGTTTTTGTGGACCTTTCAGATCTTACAAAAGATTTTTAATTTGTACCAGATTACATCTTTCTTCCAGTTAAGTGGGGACATGTAAAATAATGCATTAGCATTTGATTTTTCTGTTAACTAAACATCTGGTGTAACACTGAATCATTTATTCATTTATTTTGTTGGCCCAAAAGTGATCAAATTTGAAATGTATTAATTAAAAATACTTGAATCAGCCTGAAATATATGCAAAATGTCTGTTTTTCACTGTAGTAGTAGTTACGACCCTGCTTAATGCGTGGCATTATGTTTGTTAATATATACTTTATTTCAAACTCAGAGATCTGCGTAGAAACCACGCTGGTTACGAGTGTAGTTATATTGTTTACTTTAAAATGATTTTTGATTTTCTTTTATTTCAGTACACATGCAACATTTGCAGTCTTCGGTGTTAGGCTTTGTTGTAAATGTTGTAATTCATAAAATACCTTGTTGATGTTGATTAAAATAGGAACATTTATCAATGATTTAACTCACTCAGCTCATGAAATGAGATGTCTCATTTTACATAACCCACAGTGTGTGGTTTAAAAACACAGCTCTGTGTTTGAGAGAGGTTTACACTGTGTAGGTTAGTACAACACGCATCATATGAAGGATACTTTCATCCACAGAGCACTACAGTGTCATGAGTGCATACATTTTTAGCAACATCGACCACAGTGGGATTTGCCCCCCAGACGCAAGCAGCGGTGGCAGTGCCATGTTCTGCACGTTTAGCTGTATGATGGGAATATTCTGTAGGACACAGCAGTTCCTAAAGTTGATTTATTTTCGAGCTCCACTTCTGTCCAATTTTACCTAATTAACAAACCAGATAATCACTTTATCACAACAGCTATTTTCTCTGTTGTAGTATTTTATTGCTCATGGCAGATAATTATGCGACCATCACTTTCCGTTTATCCGTCCCCTCCTGTGCGCCGGTGTGCTGTTCAGCATCTTTGTTTAAGTCTGTCTGGTCTAGTGAGAGTGAGAAGTACACTTCTCTACTCAGGTGAGAAGGCGGCTCTCTCCTCTAAGTCTTCAAAGTCTAGACTAATCGACTTACTCTGAAGCTTAAAACGTCACCAGTGTGTCAGTCTATTGACTGAAAAACAACCCACGCCAGCCTCTGTTTGCAGCTGATGACAGGTGGTGTGGGCACAGTTCACTGAAACAAGAGCCACTGTGCACGGCACCTTGTTGAATTTAACACAAAGTAAACTGCAGCGCAGATAAGAAACTATTTTTTGTCGTATTTTTGTGTACCAAATATCAGTTAAACTTTAAATCACTTAGTGATACACAAACTAATTTTAATTAATTATGATAAACTACTATTTTGTTCTTTCCGGTTGCACTGTAGCTTGATTGTTTCCCTTTTTTGTGAGTCACTTTGGATAAAAGTGCCAACTAAATGACTAAATGTAATGTAAAAAATCTAATGTAAATGTTAATCCTCATAAACAAATCTTAATTCATAGTTTAGGCCCACAAAATCAACAGTTCTCCACACAACCCGAGCTCTCTAAGAAGAAATCTCACAAGGTGTAAATCTCTGTGTAAAATGTTGCGCAAGCAGGACAAAAAAGACACAAGTCTAACATTATTGTAATACATCCAATAAACTAATTTCAATAAAATACATACAAGGGGTGTCTCCAGTGAAAGAGTCTAATAAAATTAGTTCAGTAGAATAGATCCAATTAATATGTCTCATAGCTGGTGTGCCAGGTAGGAGCAGCAGGGGACCGGCGGGCATGAAAGTGGTAATTTTGGCATCATTTTCTTTTTTTTTTCAGCGATCCAACATGGAGTATAAAAGATAACCGTACAGTAAAATTAGACATCAACAATATTGGCTCTGCTCAGTCCTTTGACAATCTCATCTAATGTAATTGACTGGGGATATTTGAACACATGCAAGACGGTGCAACTTGCAGTTATTCATGATATAAAATAAACTTAGTGTAACAAATTTCAAAACAGTGAGATTTGGTTTATTCAAAATGCACCAGGGGTGTGCAAGATGTTGCACGTGACGTACAAACAAGCAAACCCTGTGGTGCCCTGTGCTTGAACCAAATAGCATATTTTATGAAAAATCTGCCTTTCTGTGTTCAATACCAAAGTCCAAAGATAAAAACAGGTTAAGTAGTAGTGTTGGTGTGTCTGTTCAGTGTGAGTAACACCGGATGTATTGTGCATCTGATGTACAGAATTAAAGCTTTCTTTGGCCACAGACAATCAGGAAATTGTGACATATGTTGTGTGACATTTAAGTTTAATTAGCCACCAACTGTATCCTGTTGCCATCTGCCATTTTTTGTATCACTTAAATAAAGCCAACAGAAAAGGACACCAGAAGGTTTCTTTTCTGTGGGTGTAGGTGTTCTGACAACTACTTAATTTTATTCAATAACATGAGCTGCAGAAATCCATATTTGCTCGTTCTGCTAATTTACAAGAGACTTAACAAATGTCAGACTCAGGAGATTAATCACAAAAGTTTAAAATAATAATCTCACTTACCTTTCACTCACATTGTTCTGATCAGAGTACAGAGGCTTTATAACATGAAGATGAAGGCTTATTACTGACTGTCACCTTGATTAAAAAAAATAAAAATTAACACAATGTTCTTTTACTGATGAAGACCATGCAAGTGAAAGCTCCTAGAAAATTCCAGTCAAAGTCAAGATTTCTTATACATGTCACCAGCAGATAGATTTTAGTCCAAAGACACATAAAATATCTGGGATTGATGTTACACAATGACTTCATTTGCTGATGAAAGCCATGAGACTGTAGATTTCCAGTAAGTGGATCCCAAATTCATTTTATTAATTATATAAATTAAGTTGAAATTATTTTTTTGTCAAACTACAGTACATGAGGTATTTTTTAAGTATTCAAATAACTACTAGACCATTTTCACAACAGATATTTTGAGTTGTCAGTCGGTGTAACTAACAGCATTAAAAAACGTTTTGGACACCATTGTTTGTTCCCTAGCACCTCCTTCCCAATGACATCATGCACATCATGAAAGACTTTAAGCTGTAACGTGTAATCTGTCATGTTTCACGGCGAGAATTTATGACTTTATTATCGCCTACACAATGATCTCACACAATGATCATCTTAACAGACAAAAATATGAAAAGAAAGAGTAGAAAGAGAAAGAGTTTTTTTTATATCTATAGACACAGGAAGCCGGTCCTCTTCCACAGAGTCTGCCACACTGCACCAATATGCTTCTACAGTAGCCCAAAATGGACAAACTAAAAACTGACTGTAGATCGGGCCTTTCATGTTTTTTCACGTCACTGTAGTTTCTTCTACATGATAGAAAGCGAGTGTGAGGGGCGAGGGGGGTGCAATCAGCAACTGCACCACTAGATGCCACTAAATTCAACACACTGATGCTTTGAAATAACACTGTGTAACTTTTTTTTTTTTACCATAAAATAACAGATTTTAAATATTTTTGATACTACATTGACTTGTAATCAGGTGAATGATGTCTCTGTCATTCTCACTCTTGTGCCCCTATCCCTGTAACTTTGTGCTCCGAGGACGATCACGCACAATAAGTATGTAACACTTTACGGCATTAAGTCGCCACCAACTATTTTGCTCGTTTTGGTACAAATGGATCATATTTTATGGAGAAAATGCATTCTGCTTCCCCTCTGGCTGCCGGTGTCATGCCAGACCTGGAGCTGGGCAAGCGTGGCGGCGTAACTATGCTCAGCAGCCTCTACGGACATAATGACAGAGGTGAAAAGGGGACTTGGATGGAAGAAGCAGAGAAGAGAAAAGGAGAGAGTGACCAAGCAAGAAGACGCCAGGAAGAGTAAATCTGGGACTGACTTTTAGTCGTTGGTGAGAGCTTTGTGAAATAAAAGGTTGAAAGACAGACGCCAAGATGGGCTTCTTGCTGTTGGACGACTAAGTAACATTGGCTGGCTGCTAGTTTTTTGTCACATCTTCAATATTGTCATAATTACAATGATATAACAAGACTAGCGGATGATAACAATGATTACTTTGCATTTACCTTTGCAGATTTTCAAGTAATTTGGTTAACCAAAGCAGCTCAAAGAAATGTAGCCATTATTAATTTTTGTTATTTGCGCCTGTATTCTTGGTACAGTAAAACAATGACCCACATCTTCAAAATAAAAAGGTGTAGGGTGGATTTCTAGTTAGATTTCTAGTTACGCCCCTGTTAAAGTCCCCACTTCTTCCAGGAAGTGTTACGTAACACAAAGACACTCCATTTCCCAAATAAGCGACCATTCACAAGTAATTAAAGACAAACTGTAGACTTCCTAAAGAGATGCTACAACTGAACACCTCCAAATGAATCGGTCCCTTGCCTCCCTCCATCTCTCCCTCCCTCCCTCCCTCCTCCTCCTCCTCCTCCTCCCTCTTCGCCCTCTCTCCTCTCCCTCCTCCCCTCCCTTCGCAGTCGCTCCCCTCTGACTACACTGTACACACACACACACTCTCTCCCCTACCTCACACACGGACGCCTGGACGCTGCAGCGTTTTTTAGGAGAGTGTTTCCAGCTCTGGATAGGAGGGAGGAGGCAGGAGGAAGGAGATAATGTCCAAATCCTGACCGTGTAAAAGAAATTAAGAAATTAAAAAATAATAATAACTACCTATCGGATGGATCGGCGATCTGCTTGCGAGCGCTAAAACACGGTCAGAGTGTCATTGCAGACATGGGTCGCAGCGGTACGGCACCTTTCGCTCAGCTCCTTGGGGAGTGTTTTCACTGTCAGTCCTTCAGCGCTGGAAATGGCGTTGTGATGCCGAGCATGGAAGACGCAGCGGAGGCGGATGCCAGGGAATAAAGAAATATATGATCACCTGTGCTTTTCTTTGGGTTGGATTTTTAGTAGCGGTGGACAGTACCATGGTGAATTACCAGAAATACATTACTGTAATGCAGCTGGCTCTGGGGGTGACCGCCTCCAACAAAGAACATTGTCTTCCACCCAGGAAGCGTATGTGGTGAGTATGAATCTTGGTGGTGCGGATGGTGATGATGATGATGGTGATGATGATGATGATGATGATGCAGGTTGGAAGGAGGGGGGGTGGGGGGTAGAGAGAAATAAAAAAAAAAAAAAAAAAAAAAAAAAAAATGGGGGTGCTGCCGATGAGCCGTCGCCTCCCACATCTCGTCAAATGATGAGCGGGTCACGGACGGAGCCACGGTGCGCCCCGATCACTCTCAAAAAAAGAGAGAGAGAGAGAGACATAATATTGCTTTGAACCACTGCAGACTGTCTGCACCATGTTGCAACCATCACACACCTACTGTGGTCGACACACACAGTAGGTAAGGCAACTATATACTCCGCATGCTGGGAGTTTGTATGCGTGCGTATTTGCGTGCGTGACATCCACTGGCTGCACGTCCTTCCTCTTCATCAGTTTGTAAAGTTGAATGCGTAGGGATGATGTCATAGCCTCATCGTTTTTTGTTTCTCTGCCTCCAACTTCATGTGCTTAAATGTACTATGTGGCCTCCATTGTCACTGGAGATGTCATCATCAAGCTAACCATGTGGTAAACCATCACTCTTCCTCCTCCTCTCTCTATCTCTATCTTATTCCCACTGCTGTGTTGTTACAACTAATTAATAAAAAAATATAAAGCATGAAACATGATCCTCTCCTGTTTTTATTTCCTGTGCTGCAGCCAGGCCTCTGTACACCTCTCACTGCCATGTCTATTAAACATTTTCTACCATTACTCTGCTCTCAGCATGTGTGTTTGTGTCTGTCCACCTCTTCTGTGTCCTCATTACTCTGTGTGCTCTGTTTGCTCACTCATATATTGCAGTGACCACATCTCACACTCTTCTTTCTCCTCCTCCGGCCTTGTTCATTTGTTTACTTTAAGACAGTCTTCCTTTCATTCCTTTTTCCTTCGGTGTAAGCAGATTGCTGCCGAGGCTGCAACGTGTGTGACATACTATCCCTAATTACAGCCGGATTACCATCTTGTTTGAAAGCAAAGGCGGTTAATTAGGAGTCAATAGGCTCAATGGCACTCTGATAGCAAGTGTCTCGCACAAACTCAAAATGTATCTGCACGGTGTGGATCGTTTACCCACAAAATGCAGTTACACTGGCTTGGCTCCATTGTGTGAGAGGCTTAACTATTATCATCACCTCTTTAAAGACAACCTAAACCGTTTCCTGTGACTGAAGCAAGGACAAAAACAGTGACGCTGAAAATCTCTTGAGCATCATTTTGTCTCCAGAAAGATTATCACGAGCGAAGAGATTTACAGACGTCCACACTGGCAGTCTAAATGATGCAAATACGTGTACGACAGGATGTTTTTACAGTGTAATCAGGTGTTCTCAAATGATTTTACTGTATTTTTTGTTTTTGTTTGACTACATATGGCTACAGTCTCCTATAAACACTCACAGGAGTGCTGCTGTAACCTCAGCAGGGGTCAGACACTTATCACATGCAGCTTTTGTATCTTCTGGTCTCCTCAGCTAATCATATTCCTGAGTCATCCTCTTATTAGCCTAATTACCCCCCCTTGAGAAGATAAGGCATTAATTAAGACAAACGACTTCTTTCATGTTTCTTCTGATATTGTTATTTTGTTACTTAGATCTTCATGTTTAATTCAATTTTGGAAGGAGCTTCTTGTCTTATCTACAGCGTTGCACTGATACAAAACGCTAAACTAGTTATGTAACTCATAGAGCAAGCTCTGACCTTGTTAAATTGGATTTTTTTTTACATCTAGAGTGAAAAGCAGTTGCACCAACTATCGTAAGAAAAAAAGTGATAAGCTCTTCATGTACATCCAATAATCCACCAATAGTATTTTTGTCTCTAAACTTTTTATCGTTATATCATGACCAAACAGTGATTTCTGCGTTTTGTCCTCAATTTATAGCGTTATACATTTCATTATCACAAACCATTCTGACAATCATGTCGCTGTGTTGTAGATATTTCACCATATTTTCTTTATACCATTTAAGCAGGCATTGTTTTCCATTGATTACACCTGAGATTTCCGTTGCTTGTGTCATCTATCACACTGAATGTCATGTCTGCGTTTAAAGTTAAATCATTACGAGACAATGCAGTGAAGACAGACAAAAGACACTGCAGACTTGATAGTCACTGTGATAGATTACCTGCCTGTAGCAGTTTTTTAAGGGTCTGTTAATTCCTGCTTTTATTTCATAATATCAGACAGAAACAGCAATGAATGAAAACCAAAGGTTGCTCAGAAAGGCGGCAAAATAGTTACATTTCATTCGCAGAGTGTTTAGCTGTAATGCAAAATGTATTCTGAAACTCTGCATCATGTAGGCTATTTAAAAATCAAGAGTACATGATGTGTAGATAAGGACATAATGTTTGCAAAAACACCGGTATAATTAGATGATCTCATCTAAAAACGTTAGCAGAACAGGAAAAGCTGCTAACTGGTCTGAGAAGTAACTGAATCGTTGTCAGCTGCAACGAGACACCAACCACTAAAAATGTACAATTTAGTTTGATATTATCAGGTTTATACTCAATGTCGTCCTCATTGTAGATAAAAACAACAGTTGTAGTTTCAAGTAACTGTGATAGTATTAACCACAACAGTACTAGTGGTAGTACTATCAAATTGCCGTCCTTGTGGCTCAAGCTGCCAAATGCCATTTACAGACTGTGTGTAAATGTGAGTTATAGTTATTGCACTCCTTCCTCATCCTTCTTTACTGTTTATTATATAAGAAAATGTGACGAGAAGCGTGCACAGATCTTTTTGTCACCTTGGACAAACGTGTCTGCCTAATGAATGCACTGTAATGAAATGTAATGTTACACGGTGCACAGCGGCAATAGGTTTGTGTTAATAAAATATATATATATGTGTGTGTGTGTATAATAAGAAACCTTGTAAAACATGGAGTGTCTGTCCACCCGACTGAAATGCAGCATAGCGACATTGTCAACTAAATAATAACTTTGAGTTTCAGGTCAAGTACAGCAGCACATTTTGACACCTCATGAATCAAAAAGCACAAAAAAGCGTCTTGTAATGATAAATGTGTGCTGTAACTGTAAGCCTTGGGTTGGGTAGTTCTTCACTGTTATGTCCCTCATCTTGTCTTTGTAAGGATTTCAGAGAAAGAAGCTCTTTTTGGTTTAACCCTTTCCTACAAATGATATTGATAGGTTGATTAAAGTGACCTTTTGGATCAATACATGTCTGTAACCCATTAACACTTGTGTGTGTGTGTGTGTGTGTGTGTGTGTGTGTCTATATTCATAAATGTCAAAATAACACTCCAGATACACACCACTGGAGCTGAAACAATTATTTGAAAATATATATAGCACTATTGATTAATCCCTATCAGGTAGAAATATATTTTCTGGTTAAAACTTTCAAAATGTGTGCATCTGCATTAGTTTTTATTCATTGTGTTTAATTTGAAGAAATCTCTTTACACAGTATATATATATATTTTTATTTTTTTTTTTTAAAAAAAGATGAGTTCCTTCCATAAATAAAGCTTGATATACTCCCTGTTAAGGATATGACATTTATATTCTGTATTTGCACGTCACATTTCCGCCATTCACAAATACATTTAGCATTCAGATGTAAGACAGGATGTCACCGCTGAAAGACACACAGCCAAGAAAAAAAAGGCTTCATTGCATTATACTCGTATACTGTTTTTAAGGCTGCTCTTTACATAATTGCAGCGTTAATTCTGTCCCGTTTCTGGTCAAATGGTCAGAGCTGCTTCCTGTTCTGCTGATCTCTCAGCGTGTGGCGGTGAGATTACACACCGCTCTGACTGAACACAAAGACTGCGTGTGCCATGTGCATCACATTCTCCCAAAATTAGAGGAGGCGCAGCTCCGCTTGCCTTTGAGAAAGACTATAGCAGCAGCAGCAGCAGCAGTAGCAGTAGCTCTCTGAATTAGGATTAGTCTTTGCAAACAGATGTTTCTCTTGCCTGCAGTCTTAAAAACCCATTCCCCCCCCTGCACACAACCAAAGATTAGCATTAACCTGGCTTAATGAACTTTACACTCTGTTGCAGGCCTGCAGGGATATTACAAGTCTATTGTTTATGTAATGTTTCCTTTTATTTTTAACCTGCACCTTTTCTCCAAAATAGGAAAACAAAAGCAACATAGTGCGGCTACAGCAAAGAGATAACTCATTTGGATTTGGGCTACAGTTGAATTAGATTGTGTGTGTTTTACAGTGTGCGTGTCTTCGTGTGTTTTATTGTGTCTGTCTGCGTGAGGATTGCTGCTCTTGTTAAGTGTTATATTATCAGTGGCCAAGATGGGAAGAATGAAGCGTAACATTGCCTATTGACCTGCTGATTAAGCAGTAGCCCTCATTGCTTGCACTAATCATACCTGATGGGTCCTCCAAGGCAGACTGAGAGAGAGGGAACCAGAGGGACAGCATAAAGTCCTGCAACTGATTAATGTCCGTGCGTGTCCCTCATCCTTTCTTTGTAATAGCATCAGGAACCTGTTTGACCTTACCTTATCTGTAAACTACATTATCACACTCTGTAATGGACGGTGGGGGCCAGCGGATCTTGGCATCGATCTAATTACATTTCCTTTTGAAGTGGATCTTTCTTTGTTCACAGAGACTTCAAAAGGTCCAGTAGTCATCATATCAGGGTCAAGCATACGCTTGTTGTATTGTGACCTCGCCACACATCAAACGGCCAACCTGTTTGCTAAAACAAGACAGCAAGTGAAGGATTCAGGCTCCTAATGTAGCTCATTACTGATGAAGATCATGTATGCTCAGTTACCGCAGACATAAATACTTGTAAGAGAGAGAGCAGCTAGCCTGGCTCTGTCCTAAAGTTAACAAAATCTGCTTACTAGTACACAAAAGCTCTCTAATCAACATATTATATCTTTGTCTGTTTAATATGTACAGAAACTAAACATGAAACAGACAAGTTGAGTTTTTTTTACAGGGACTTGGAAATATTTCTTGGCCTAGACAACTTACAGTAGTAATTACAGGTCACTGCACTAGCTCAAGAAATAGTCCTGCACATGAACCCTGTAAAATTCAAACATTTTGTTTCTGCTTTTTGGTTTTCATCAAACAAAACAAGTCGTAACATGTTAATTAGCAAGCTTTAGAGGAGCTGGTAGGCTAATTTTGTTAGCCTCCACAGCTAGGTTAGCTCTTTCGCCACGTTTCCAGTCTTTGTACTCAAACTAATAATATCTTTCATGCCTGTATGCTAAATATGAAACCTCTATATCTTGGCTGTAACTTTATATTTAGCATATAGACATAAAAATTGTATCCATCTTGTGCAAACATTTCTTTAAACTTATTTCATGAGATCATTAAAAGTACAAAACTAAATGGATGGTGTTTTGGGTGTCATGCGCCAAAGATGTTCATCCTTGTGGCGTTCAAACTGCACAAACAAGATGCTAACATTCAAGTGAAAACACATTATACCTGCACGTTTGATAGAGTAGAAGAATTCAACACGTAAGCGATGTGAAATCACTCACTTCACATTATATCTGAGTCGGCACAGTTGCTGGCACTATGTTACACTCTGCCTTTGTGGCCTGAAGTGATTTGGCTGAAATCCATTTTAGAATCAACATCCAAGAAATGAGCTTCTGAATGCGCAGGACTGCACCGGGTCTGAGATACAGTCCAAGCAGCTTTTCTCATTAGTCATGTTTGCTTTATTGTTTATGAGAATAATCTTCGGTCGCTTGTAAATGACTGCATTTATTGCCAAATGTTTTTACCTGACATTTCCAACCAGTAAGCACCTTACACTGCTTTAGGCAACTATTGAATTAATGCAGAGAGAAAGTGGAAGGTGATGTTCTCTCTCCTCCCATCTTTGTTCATTCCTTTCCGTTATAATTTCCCTTGCTGAGTCTCCAAACCTCGGGAGCTCCTCTGGGCCTGCTGCTGAGCATGCTAATGGATATCTACTGTTCCTGAGTCGCACTGTGTTGACAGGATTTTGCCTCATTGAATATTGTGTTAGGTAAATCCTCATTAAGAGTGACTGTCCTCCATGACACTGAGAGAAAGGACTGGAGTGCAGAGAAGAAAAGCGAAGGCAGCAGTAACAATAGTACCAATTTGAGCTACACTGAGCTGTACGAGCGCTGAACATTTATGGGAAACTGCTTTTTCTGTACTAAATTAAGCAAGAAGGAAGTGAGTCACAGCAAAATTCAGTACTGTTTTGGTCAAAAATGTCAGAAAATAGCGAAAAATGCTTGTGCTTGGCACGAAGTCCAAGGTGTCCACTTTATATTGCTGGATTTGTCTGGCCAACAGTCCAAAAACCAAAGATATTCATGAATGATATGAAATACAAAAATGCAGATAATCTTACTGATATTAAAGAACTGATGTTAAATGCATTTTTGACATTTCTGACTGGACCACAGCAAAGCAGGGCTAGACAAATAAAAATAAAGTCTTACAGAGTTACAACATTGGTTGTTCAAGTGCTGGAGCGTCCCTATTGGCTGCTGCTCATTCAAAATGAAATAAAAAATGAAAACTTATTATTGATAAATTGATTCGTTGTTGCATCTTTACTAACTACTAATATAGTAGTAGATATATAGTAGCTATAATGGGTGTTACACCATTTATAAACAGGTTTATAAGCTGTAACCAATGGCTTTATTTGTAGTTAATAACTACATCAATCATAATCAATAAATAAGAATAAACTTTTGTGTTTCTCCTCCTCTAGCAGGACACTTAATCAGCTAATGGATGACTTACCTTCTGGAAAAATCTGCAAATATTTGGACTAAAATCAATCCATTAAGAACATATTAATATCTATAACTCTAGACTTGACGACTTGTAGGAGTTTGTACTGTAATTCACAGACCTATACTGATGCACAACCAAGATCCCAAAAGTTGCTCCTCCTTACTCCTGTTGGGAGTAATAAAGTACAAAATAACACGTTACCCTGTTTTCTTTTGTTGTGCATCAAGTGACATAACATATTAGTTGTTATACAAGTTATTTGAATACATTTTCAGTTAAGCAGTCCGTTACTGTTAAAATTTTAACCATAGTTCCCTCTCCAAAAAACAGACAAAGAAAGATCTTTGCACCTTTTCTGTTTATTTCCTCCTTTTTGACTAATAGATATGAATGTATCAGTGCGCCTGTATAACTCAGCTAGCTAGATGGCAGAAAGGACAGTCTTTAGGTTGTGGAAGTGTCTCTGGACGATATCACCAACATGTACAAGGAAGGCAGGAAGAAGGAGTTACGCTTCTCAGTAGGTAACACTGTAACACAGCATTAGTTTTAAATGACAGTAATCTTGTAATGGCACAGATTACTATTAAAAAGTGAAATTGCTCAACATTACTTACAACTGATCTACAAAACATAACATAATTTGGAAGAAAGGGTGCCTTATTAGAAAGTGGTACAAATATAATTTAAAGGAGATCGATGTGGCTCTTCTAAAAAGGTAACTCTGCTGTAGATGGATTGATAAACTAAATTCTCAGTTCAGCTTCATTTATCCCTACAGGGACAATTAATTTTGTGGCACAGCAGATTACACAGCAATTAGGCGACGAGCATGGGAAAGACAAAATGAAATGAGAGGCGGGGGGCTTTAATGTGGTCAGCAGGACTCCAACAGCGCTGTCTAAGTATGTCATTTGTGAAGGGTAAAACACTTCCTGAGAGTACTGGTGATAGGTCAGCCAAGTGTGCCTCCTGCCCACATCTCACCATGACCCAGCTACAGTTTGGCTACTGTGACCTACAGAGCTGCACATGCCCTCTGTGTTTGAAGCTGCAGTGCTTCCTGAGCTCGAACCAGCTCCCCTACAGGGCTGCTGTGACATTAAATCCAATTATAGATTTCTTTAAATGCCATTTCCTCCAGCGGGGCACTGTGGCCTTTTGAAAATCAAGAAACGTGACCACTGTGTTCTTCCACGTCTTCTTCGGTTTCACCTGTGGCACTTTTGTCCTACTGTGATACAATAATGCTAGATTTGTACTTACTTGCCCTGATGAAGTGCTGTTGTTTTTCTTTGTCCTCCTCCTCCTCCTCCTCCTCCTCCTATCCCCCTTTGACCTCAGGATACACCCCAGCCCGACCGCTGGCTCTGGCACAGCAGCCTCCTCAGAGAGCACTAATCAGGGCAAACCATCACTCCGCCGCATCAAGGGCCGCATTCACAGGAGCAAGAGTCTGGACAGCATTGATCTCCTTGACTCCAATGTAAGTAAACTGACTCAAAGGCACATTGAATTAATGAGCTGTATTACCTAAGTACAGACACTTATGTACGGAACAAACAGGTCAGCAACCTGACATCAGATGGATGTGGCTGTGACTGAAAGGCCATGGTACTGACAGATTCAAGGCGTGAAAGAAATCACAGACATTGTATTGTTCAGTGTCAAAAAACTGTTCACTACACACCAAATCTGATGTTAAAAAAGGTTGCGCAAAGCAAGTAAAGGTGTTTGTCTTGCGTAAAAACTTAGAAGCAGTGAGATCAACAAAATCTAACCGTTTTAGACCAAAGAAGAGATGGAACATATGTGAAATTGGCACCAGGGGCCCGTTGCACAAAAGTGATTTGTGAGTGTTGCTTACACACAGATGGCGAGCGGTGACAGAGTCACATTTCACAAATGATCGTCTCTCGCAAATTGCAGATAATTTAGCAAGTCCTGAAGGACTCGTGCATCCTCATGCCGGAGCCGCAATCTTGGGATTTGCTTTGATTAGTGAAATGTGTCAAAATTAAAGAAATAGGAAAATAATGCTGCAAATTTGCAGCTTGGATTATGCAAATTAAGGATTTGTTCTGTTGTTGCCAACATTTTTAGCAGCAGTCCTGAAATGATTTTGTTGCACCACACAACAAAAATATGAACTATATTTGGACTTGCATTGTTGTTCTTGTGTCATGTCATCATGTTTCCTTAAATAAAGGAAGTGTCTGACATTTTGGGAAATATGCTTGTCACTAACTAAATATGAAGCATACTGTTTAATCTACACAAAAAAAATGTGAGTTTTACACTTTTGTACAGATAAAACCAATGAGATATAACATGTTCATTAGAAGTGTGCTGAGGCAGATTTTCCTTTACCTTTGTAGAAAGCTGGGTTATATCTTTTCCCCTTGTTTGCAGTCCTGCTTGTGCTAAGCTAAGCAAAGCTAAGCTAACCAGCTGCTGGCTGTAGCTTTGTATTGACCACATAAACACGAGAGCAGCGTCAGTCCTCTCGCAAAACGCTCTGCGGCAGAGTGAAAAAAGTGTCTCCCGAATTATCGAGCCATTCCTTTAAAACTGTGTTCACGGCTATGATTAACTTCAGAAGGAAATCTTGAATGTCACCACAATCAGTGATATTTTATCTCTTTAATTTTGACTTCTTAGTCATTAAAAATCTGTTCTTGCATGAAAAAAGTTAAAGAGGCTGATGATTTTTTGCAGTCATCAGCTGCCATAAATAACAACTGCCATAAAGGTTAACTGTTCAGCTTCAAGAGTCACTATATTGGGTTCCAAGATTGCTTTTTTATTCATAGACACACACACACACACACACACACATCTTTCATCCATATTCACTTTGTAAAAAAAAACAGGTATCTCTATGCTTAAATACCTTGAAATGTTCCCAAACGCTCAAGGTGAAACTCTCTTTCGCATTCGTAGACACACTAAATTATCATGAAATATCCTTTGCCGAGCGGTTCAGATACAAAAGGGTTATTAATTCAAAAAGCAGTGTTTTAAATTCAGAGCTCTGATGTGCATAAATCAAAGCACACTCAGTGGTAAGACACACACGTACTTTGTTGTTTCCAGACAGAGCAGTAGACTGCTGGAGGGCCTCAGCCACGGGGGAATTATATCGTGTTGACAGCTCAGCTATGACCTGACTGTGAATTCAACTCAAACGCTCCATCTCATTAAAGTAGATCTCAATAACCACCGAGCTGGTGGAATTATGGAACAAGTGTTGGTCAGCAATTGCAACAAAGACATTTGAGAACATTAGTGCCGTGACCGTCTACATTACTACATTTATCAACTCTCGGCTTAGTGGCGCCGTGTCCGAGCTTCTGATCTGAAATGCTGATTTATTGTGTACAGACATGCTAAACATACAATGACAACACTGACATGCTGATGTTAAGCGGGTGCAATGTTTACCATGTTCACTCATCTTAGTTAAGCATCCTGAGGAGTCTGTCTATTTTTATCAGTGTCTGAATATAATTTCATGGCAATCCATCCAACAATTGAGACATCAAATCAAGGAGACATCAAGCGATCTCCAAAGAATTTTTTTGTGCCAGTTCATTCAGTAGATATTGAAATATTTGACCAGATGAAAAGTTGTACCTGCTGGCAGTGCTAGAAGAAAGGTTAGGAAATCACCAAAGTTATTAGGATTTATCCCCTGGGCAACATGGATGTCTTTTTCAAATTACATGGCAATACATTTACTAGTTTTTTTGCGAGTAAAAGGCAAAAACATCATCCTGCTGGTGGTGATAGATTAAAAGGTCATGGGGTCACCGACCTGTACCTGTTTTGTGCCCATTCATTCAGTAGATGTTGAGAAATTTCATGGCAATCCATCCAATGGCTGCTGTAATATATCAGTCTGATCCAAAGTGGTGAAAAGACGTGGCCATCCCTAGCCATGCAGGTAACATGGATTCATATAGAGAATTTGGCAACACTTATCAGTCATTGTCTCGGCGAACAAATGACTCATGACTGATTGGACAAAAGACCTACATTTAAAAAGTAATTGCAAAATCACCATTCAGTTCCCATCTAGTAAACCTGACAGAGAAAAGCCGGAGGTGGATGCTTTTAGGCTGTGAGTGACAGATTAGTGGTGGCCTTGATTTTGAGCCATACACAACAATCATAAGCCTTTATCTGAATGGAAAAGGCAATATAGTGTCTTCTCATATTCTCTCCTGCTCTGTAAGTCATAGAGAGCGGCTTACCACATCGCTGTCATTTGTCTTTATGGCCTGCCATTCGGAGGACGCTTCAAACGGCTCGAGAGGCCACTATCTCAGCAGAGACTGAGAGCTCAGCTAAGGGCTGCTGGCCTTTCCATGGTATATTTCTTTTGTACAGGCTGTGTGTGCACTAGAGGAAAACTTGCTGACTTGCCCAAACTCAAATGCAGCTGATGGAAGTAACGGTCCGCCTTACAGTGAGTGATGAGACTGCAGGATGCTGAGCTGAGGAGCTGTTTCCATTGCATCCTACTAAAATGTCACAACAGACACAACACTGCCTCCGAGCCGCTGGATCATCTGCAGTCGTACTCTAATGAAAGAATCTCGCCTGATTGGCTGTTTCAACAGAAAACTGAAGATATTAATCAACTGAGTGTATGAATTTAGGTCCATAACTATCATTGCCCATCAGCGTAGAGCTAAATAATCAATAGTAGTTAAGACTTTGTTTATATCGATTGCTTCTTTTGATTGCTTTTCTCTCTTGATAGTCAGGGGAGGACTTTGGCCTCTGGCCCACTCCCGCTGTCATTTGTGTTGGCAAGCAGCGGACTTGTTCACAGAAAGCTTGAATCAGATTTTAGTGCTAAGGCTGCAGAAAGCACAACAGAGATGGAGAGGGGGGCAAACTACAGTCTTTTATGCACCCGATGCCTTTGTGTATAGCAGGAGTTATTTTTCTGCGTTCATCAACAACACCTTGTCCCATTTCAAAGCAGCGGTGTTTACAGTATTTCTTAATGCTTTAGGGAGATGCATTTGTCCATCTGTTCCTTACGTTATACTAAATCTTATTCTCTTTATTATTTACACAGCTAATCCCTTTATCCAATCGCTTTTGACTTGTATTTGTTGCTCTAAAAAAAGACCACTTCAGGGATTAATGACAAGAAATAGTAAGCTCTCTCCTTTGCAGGGAGTTTTGCTGTGTGTTTCTATATGGATTAATAGTGATATGATTCTGAATATACTGCTTATTTTTTTATGTGCATTTCATTGTGACAATGGGAAAAATCCTCTTTTACACATGCACAAAACCCCACAGTGTATCCCTGGTGCAGCGTGGATGCTAAACCGAGCTTTCTGTTTCCGTTTCATGTGCCTTGATTTTGGGAAAGATCTGTTTTTATGCAGTATTTTTCCTGCCCTCTCAGCTGTTTTGGAAAAATGTTAAAGGAATGTTTGCTGCAGAGGCTATAACCAGGTGAGTTGCAGAGAAACTAAGAGTGCATCAGCAGGAGCAGATGCAACTAAGATGAAACCAAGATGAAAAGCGCAATTAAATTAATTACTCCTTAACAGATCAGGATCAGTCACCAACTGGGCCATGAGCTTTGCCTTGGTCAAAGTCTTAATCTCTTATTAGTTCTGCTCGCCACATCCTGCTACTAAAATCCCATCCTTGGCTGCAGTCTGCCGTGGACAGAGGCACTCCCCCCTAACCACCACCAAAAAAACCCTCAGCGTAAGCATTTATTCGCTGCTCAGTCTTCGGAAAGTGCTGCAGATGCATTTACGGAGAGAGCAACTGCAGCTGAATTAACCAATCTGCATATTCAGGGCCTGTTAGAGAGAGATTGTTCCCGTGTGATGAAGGCTTCGAGGTGCACAAGGGTGGGAGCTGAGGGCCGAACCTGAGTGAGACACACCACAAAGGCTGTGGAAAGAGATGGAGAGAGGGAGGGAGAAGCAGAGCGTGGGGGGGGTGGGCACAGGAGATTTATCACGACTAACACTGTAGGAAGTCTTATTGGAAGGAGGAGAAGGCGGGGGGAATGAGGGGAGGCACTGTGATCAGGGCAGCAGTTGATTTTCTCTAGGTGAGACAGGTCTGTTAGGTAAGAACAGAGTCGAATGGTGGGAATGATTGCTTTTTTGCCTCTAGGTGATAAGCACTGGGGGGGATGGTTGCTGGTGATGGAGAAGGTTTGTATGTGACAATAAGGAGGAGCCGGTCGTGTGTGATGCGTGTGAAGGTTGCGTGTGTGATCCCACAAGAGATGGCAGATGTTTAGTGCGCTTCTGGAGGCTATGACTCAGGAGCAAGGCCTACCTATGCGTCCTCTGATAGGACATATGGCAGATCACTGTTGGCCTTCTGCACTGCGTGTATACCATCATGTCACTTTACAGCCTCTGCAGCAGTGATTTGTATCATTTTCCCTGCTTGTTTCTGAAAAAAGCTGGATAATTGCTATGCTAATTAGGCATTTGTTACTGTATAATGTGTGATCAGCGTGTTTTATCGTAATCGTTCCGTTTTATTATATCCATAAGACAAGCTGCCCTGAAATGGATTTCCTGCAGTTCTTTGCAACACAATTGGATAAAAATACCCTCTTGTTGGTTTCTTAAGGGATGATTGGTGAAGATTATAAACAGCAGAGACCTTCGTTGTCACTGGAAGATTTGAAGAAAATGACTCTTGCCTCGGAATTGTTTTTATGGTCGGGCTCGTGTCCCTCATCTACAACAAATCATTTCAAGAGAAGAGACTCAAACCCACATAAATCCCAACAACTCTATTGACTTTCCCGCGTGATTTATGTCACAAGGAGAGACCTGGACAGTAAGCACCACCAGCAGCGAAAAGGAGCGAAAATGTAGCACTAAACCAACATCGCATACTAATATTTTCCGTTCCAAAAATACAGTCTGGATCTATTAATACCACAATAACAAGCTTTCATTATAATTTTGGCTTATTTTCAAGGAGGGCTTGATGTGCATGTTACCCACCCCCCCCCCCCCCCCATTTGAGCACTTGAGCGAGGGGTCAAGTGAAGGACAACCAGCAGGATGATGTAATGTTTGTAGGAATCAAGATGGTGGCCATGGTGGGGAAGTCAAGCATTAAGAATGAAGCACTGGGAAGGTTGTGCTAAGACAACTTGCAGTAATCAATCACACGGTTTGATGGACGTTTTGTAAATTGCATTGTCCGACGATTGATTATTGTGAGATGAACACATTTTCTGGAGATGACATTTTGTTTTTATCCAGTGCAACTAAAATGAGATTTTACTGGTGTTTTACTGGTTTATGTGTCACTGTCTAACACACTCTGAGTATTCTTGAGGAACTGTGGTGTTGATGAATTATTATTAGAGTTGCTTCTAACAATTAATCAATTCACCTGGTGATTTCTTTCTTAAATAATTGATTGATTGTTGATCCATGAAATGTTAGAAAGAAATTCTAAATTAAAATACCTGTTATCGTTTGACCCATAGTTCAGTTATTTAATTTACTTTCATATAAACTGAGAAAAGCAGCGACTAGAGAATTTGGTATGAGCAGATGGTTGATCTTTTTGCTTGGAAAGTGACTATTAAATGGACAAACTATTCATAGATATCAAAATAGCGGCTGATGTTTTTGCACCGTTTCTGTTATCAGCAATAATAATGCCATAATTCAGCGACGACCTATCCTTCATTCATTTATAGCAGAAATCAAGCAACCTGCACTGTGATGTATGAAAGCTGATTGTCATACAGATCACACAGTAGAAATCATGTGAGATTTAACGTCACAACACAACACAGCTTCGATTATGGTCAAAGAAACATATCAAATAAAAAGGTGTTTATTTTCATTTCTCACATAAAGCCAAAAATATCTACACTGTTTTTTTTAATGAATGAAATGATTAAATGTGTGTACATTTTGTGCTTAGACGTGTGTGTATTTGCTCTATCGGTGGTGTGTGTGTGTGTGTATCACGCAGCCTGCTGTGTTGCTGGCTATGTAGGATGTGTGTTGCCCAGGGAGGCACCATATGCTGTTTAGACTCAGGAGCATCCTATCACGGCAGACCCGTGGGTGAACAACCCCAACTCCTTCTTGTGTCTCCCTCCATCAGCTCACACGTCAGCCATCAGCCAGCGGGGAATGAAATCACGCAGATCTCTCCTCACGCTTGTTTTCACGCCACCATGAATAATTATTCAGATAGATTTCCTCTCGCAAGGCTCGAGACAGTCACGCTTGACGCAGATAAATAGTGTTCAGCTGAAGTCCTGCAGAGGGCAGAGTTTTACTACCTAAATGTACAGGAACACAGTGAAACATCCATGTTTGCATAGCTGACGCAGTGGAGAAAGGAAGGGTTTGGATGTGCATTTGGGATGTTAGTTTTGAATTAATGTTTAGCTTTCTGTATGTGGTGATAGAAAATGTTGTAGTAGTTGCTAAGATACATTTTATTATTAAAGACACTGGGCAGTGCAGCTACTAGGGGAAGAGTGTCTATTGATGCTCACGTGGTTGGTCAAGTTAAACAGGCAAAATACAGTTTAACCCCACCACTTGGAGGATATACAGTATTGCCCAGAGATCTGCTCAGGGACCATGCACTGTTTCCTCCGTTAAAAGAAAATAATTGAAATAATTTCTCTTTTGGATTTATCAATGAGTACACCTGTAGTTGTGACAAAATTAATTTCCAGTTGAATTGAAAAGCGGTGGAGATTTATAGTATCATCTGGCTTATTTCCGCAGTGCGGTAAATTACCCCTGGGTCATTTTTCTCCCTTTTTCTATCCTGTCTCTGTTACCCCCCCCCCCCCCCTCCCATCATCTGCCCTCCACAATACCCCTTCGGCCTGGTCCGAAGGGAGCACCTGATCTCACACCACCAAGGCCTCTAATTGCTTTACTCTCATCCTGAGCAAGGTTGCTCTCTCGGGAAAAAGCCATGAATAGACAACCTCTTATGAATCCAAACTAATTTAAAGGTCTACTTGACAGAATTTTTTTTAAAAACAGCAACTTCCTTAATAATTTAACTGGTGGTTCACATCAGGGGTCACACTGACTGAAATTGCATTTTTTATGATGTATTTTTGAACAACATTGTAGAATTTAGACAAATGAGTCTCCCTGGTCTTGTGTGAGCAGACTATTTCTGGTTAATTAACATAGATAATTAATCTGCAGTCATCACTTCCAGCTGTCTGTGAAATCACCAATTGAGTTGATCAGGATCCCGCTGCTTTAAAAGCTTTTATTTACCCGCAAGGAGTTCAGCTTAGTGGTTCGCCCGGCAATCTATGACATGGTGTTTCAAAGAAAAATAATTCCACTCACCATTTTGGTATTATTTCACCTCCCTGTCATACACACATGCACATTAACTGATTGGAAATGTTCATCTTTATTAGCATTAGTGCTCCCCTTCCGCGATAAACATACTTAGGTGATTGCTTCTTTGCAACTGTACATGATGCTGTAGTTTGATCCAGAGAGGATTTGGATGTTGGTGGCCTGTTGTCACATGATCCGCAGGGGCCGGGGATGTGAGGTCATTTCATGTCACCTGATATGTCTGAGCTCTCAGCTGGTGGGAAAAATGAGATGGAGATTACAGGTTCATTTAGGGAATCTTGAAAAATCATGTATTTCTCTCTTTCTGTACATGGGTCCTGATTTTAGCTTTGAAATTGATGAAATCAGTAAATCCAGATTTGTGCTTTGCCTGTTATGTTCACAGTGTCAGGTGATATTTGTCTCATTTGTTTTACTGCTTGTAGCTCAACACCATCATGTCACTTTTCGTACCGTTTCGTGAAATACCTACCTTGCACACTATGTGCACACATACCTGAAGATACAGTATGCTCACACAGGAAATTGAAATGATTTAGATGTTTACTGCAGACTAATAATTTTGAATTTAATCATTTTTACTGATATACCTGAGTTATTTCAGCTATTTGCAGCTTCTCCACCGCAGCCAGTGCAACGCAGCAAATGTTACACATGCACCTCCTTGCAGCCAGTTAACAATACAGTTGTTATCAAAATATAAAAACTTAATTGCTTCCGTCTTAACTGCAAAGAACTACATGAGCGCCCTGTAAAATCTGCTGTTTAATTGCTTTAGCTGACCCTTACATAAAAGCTGAGTACACAAAAGACCAAAGAGGAAAGCCGGCCATGTTATTATCATCAAAATTGATATCTGTATTGTAAATGCTGAGTCTAAGTGTTATACTCGCGATTAAAAATGAGATATTTCTTCTTCTTTTGTGGGACAGGTGTTACAATCACATACCGTGTGAACAGCTGCTAAAGAGCTGGATCGCGATCAGGAGGCTGCAGCGAAACTCCTGCACGTTTCAGCTGCATTTTACTGCCGCACATCTTCAACTCAGCTTCACAGAGGTCACACTTCATTCTTCTATAAAGCACCCTTTTGATACTTTTTTTTTAACTGCTGACTTTACAAGATATCTCATGCTTGCTATATCATGGACCCCTGTCCTTTTCTTCAGCTATGAATGCGTTGCAAAGTGTAAAGCATTATGAAACCTCGTGTAAGGAATTTCTATCCTGAACTAATGGGTTGGCTGTCAAGTCAGTGTGCTGCTTTCTCCTGCTAGAGGTCAGTGATACTGACAGAGGACGACACAGAAATCACAGATATACAAGCCTCTGTATAGTAGCCAGCTCAGTCCATTATGAGATTACATTGATGTAGACCAATTTGTAAAACCAAAGACTGGATAACAAGATAAGAAGCACAAAGTTTTGAGTACCATTTTGCAGCTTTGACAACACGGTGTCACATAGTATCATCTTTTCTCTCATGCTACTCTTGGACAGATGCATTTATTTGCCTCTGCTGCAGCGCTATGTTTAACGTCTGTCATGTCATTTGATAGCTGCAGTCATTAAAGCTCACAGATAGCCACGCCAACCTTTGCTTAGTAGGCTGTTTTCCTGACCCGTACGGCTGAGAGGTGACTCACTCACCGTAAGGGGCAGTGCACTATAAAAGCCAACCTGCTGTGAATTTCTAATTTGCTTTTCCACTCGTGTGATTTGTTCCTGCAGTCATACTCTGGTTTGGATCCTGTCTGCGTGTGTCTGAATGTGCTGATGGGAAGAGAGGGGCCGTGCATAATTCTGTTGTGCGGCATGTGAAACTCCCTCTGTGCTGTTGGAGCCAGTGATGCAAAGAGTGTTGTAGCATTAACAGAGGGTATTTCAAGGGCTTCAACAGAGATACGTTAAGCAGCATAAGCTTACATCAAAGCCAATTTAATCAGATGGTGACTCTAAAAAAATGTTTACATTCAAGCATTTCCAGAGGGGTTTGATAGCTTGATTGCATTTTTCTGCTTCAGTACTTTGCCTAATAGTGTAATACATGATTTTAACTAATGATACCAATTACCATCATCTAACCATCATTTATGTTTAGTGACATATACTATCTTGACATATTACCAAAGGTTATGACTGTCAATGGACTCCACAGAGATGTAGAGGTGCAGGTCATAGATTCATTGACTTTTTTTGTGACGTTTCCTTGCTCCATATTTATGACTGCTATTCATCATATTTTGTTTTTCCACAGGATATATGTGACTGCCCTTGTTTATCTAATTCTTATGACCTTGGCCAACTCACATTCTTCGATTCAAGATGCACCCGGCCGCCCCTCAGCCCTCCGCACACCCCCCCTTCTCCTTCCCATCCTCCAATGGAATCTGCGACAAGTCTCCTTACGTCAGCAACATTGCAGGACCTCTGTGCTCCTCCAGCATTATATTCAGCCCCTATCTTCTCCTGCGCTCATTAGTGCCAGAGGTAGAGGTGACAAGAACGGTCACACAATCTCAAAGTGATAAAATGCACAACAGAAGGTGCTGCAGAGAATTAGGTAGTTCTGGAAAAGCCAGCACAAAAACTAAAGTGCATGCGATAGAGTCTTGAGAGTGTGGTTTGGTGCAGTGCACAATTTACATTCTACTGTATATTGATTAAATCTGTATACCCCATGGGAAGGAGTATTGAGCATCGTGACTGTAGGGTGGATTTTAGTTCTATCCTCTGCATTTTAAATGGCTTCATGCAGCATGTCATTACTACTTAAGAAGCCTACCTCAGCTTTCCCTGTAAAGAGTTTATGTTTACTATAGTTAAAAGTGATTCCCAAATAGATTTTCCATACCGTCTTTTGCATACAAAACAATATATCGATTTAAAATATCTAATCTTCGTCATCCAAAGAATATTTTGCAGAAAGCTATGCTTTTGAAATAAAAAGCTGTTTTATTGATGATACACTTAGATACATAGACACAGAAACAGAAAGGCACAAGAGATATGTCATCTTGTCCTTGTATTTGATTAGGATGCCTAATCAATCAAACTAGTCATTTTTATTTAAATTGGACATGCCAAATCAATATCGACTGAACATGAGAAAGATCTTGTCTTTGTCATACATTAGCATTCGGATATATTTCACTCTACTGTATCATACTGTTAAATCCTAAATAGCATGCATAAGAAAACAGAAAAACCTTTCCTATGTTTTGTAAAAGTGATTTAAAAGTATCTGGAAAGTCTTGCTTTGAACACAGCTCACAGTTTTAAACACCCCTCTCTTTAGGTCCATGAGGGTGTCGTGGCTTCACTTTGGTGTAGCTCTTTCATCTTCACACAGATTTATTAGCTCTCTGTTTGATCAGGATGCTTGTTAAAAGCTCTTTAAAGATGAAAATGTAACCTTACGTCACATACAGCAAAGGCAAAGCTTACAATGCTCCTTGTGTGCAAAGGTCTGCTAGGCCCACTGCAGTCTACCTGTAGAAGTGGTGCAATAGGGAAATCATATTACCTGCAGAAGGAAATAATTTTGGTGGCCTATAGAAAGCTCCAACAGAGACAATAACTATTTCTAAGAGGGCTTTACCCCATTGCTTTACTACACTGCCAGGTAATCTCATATATAAATGCACTATATGTCTGTTTATTTGGACATATAGTGCAAATCTATATGAATATTTTTAGACCTAAATAAAATCTAAATCCATTTTGTGATCTAGCTTTCAATTCTTACTATTTATTATCAACCAATGAAAACCAGGACAAAAGGAGCTGCCTACAGGTGTTTTTAAAGTGGCAGTGTGTAGGATTTAGTGGAATTTAGCAGTGTAGCTGCTGATTGCAACCCTATCGCCTCTCCTTCCTAGAATGAAGGAGAAACTATGGTGGCTGCAAAATGGACAGATCCAAAATACCTTGTTTGTGGTCAAATACATGAGCATCTATTTCTTTAAACTAATTTTTAAACTAATAAACCCTATAAATAATAATAATGGACAGCATTTTAATATTTCTATGAAATTATGTTAGATTTAACGTTGAAATTTGTTCACAGTTAGCATGGCATCACTTTGGATGATAATCATATATTGGGACTTTTCTGTGTTAACAACGTAATGTAGGGTCCAATGTGTAGAATTTAGTGGCATCTAGTGGGGATATTTCAAGTTTCCTCTCTCTCTTGGTTCCAGCATGAGGGAAAACTTACTGTAGCTATGACACTTAAAAAACAAACAAACTAACAAAAAAAAGGATGCGAAAGGTGAAAGATCCTATGTAGAGCCGGTGTTTGATTTGTCCCTTCTGGGCTGCTGTAGAAACAAGCTTCAAAATGGCTGACTCCGTAGAAGAGGACCTGCTCCCTCTGTAGATTGTCTCATTCTACAGTAACATAACAATTCTTATTTTCAAGAGATTTTACACTAATGAAAATATAGTTATGGACATGATATCTAATTTCTGCCAATTTTACACACTGGACCTTTAATATATTTTGGTTAACTGATGTGAAAATATGAAAACAGTCGTATCCATTGCTCCAAATATACATATCGGCCACTTTATGTTCACCATGGGTGTATTTTCACCCTCGTCGCCGACGCTGGAATGGCGCTTGATGCTGCGGGATAGCTCGCTGCTGCTGCGGCTGCTGCTGTGGACAGCTTCTCTCTGTCTCCGTCTCTGCCTGCATCCCTGCCCTCCTCTCCTCTCCTCTCCTCCTCTCTGCTCCGCTCCGCTCCTCTCCCCTCCCCCGCGGACAAACCGGAATGGTTTCTTCCAGGCGAACCTGTCACTGTCACCGCGGCGGTGACGGCAGCCGAAGTGTGAGAGCAGAGAGAGGAGGGGAGGGGGGTGAGAGAAGGAAGGCTTCATCCACTGCCTGCCTGCCATTGCAGTGCGGCGGCTGCTGCTGCTCTGGAGCCACACCAGGAAGACCTTTCCCGATCCTCTTCTCTAAGATTTTCACAAGCAACGCCGTGAGGACCATTGCGTTCGCGAAGGTGAATGGGTTTCTTGATTTATCCGTGAGTTCGCTGTTTGTGGGAGTATATTTCGCTCCAGCCGCAGGAGCTTGACTGGATGTGTGTATGTATGTGTATGTGTGTGTGCGTGTGTGTGTGTGTCCCTGCGGATACGAGCGAGCGATAACGGTACAAGCCGAGGTAACTTAGCTACCTCACTGCTAGCGAACTGCATCTACGCGCTATGCTAAGTGGCTAGCCAGCTGCCCAGCCAGCGTGCTAACGTTATCCCCCAGTTGAAAGCGTGTAATAACGATGTTAGGTGCCCCATTTTTCGCGGAGCTTGCGTAAGCGACGGTATCGAGTCACGAAATGCCTCGCAGTCGAGCTGTCATCGGGCGGACGGGGGTTGCTCGCACACGTCAAGTGCGCGGAGCGTCCAGGTATCGTTAGCTAGGATGAGCTAGCCCTTAGCCGCTGGAACAAAATGTCGGCCAGCTAGGGGGTTGATTTGACCAAGAGGGTATAAAAGGGGGCACGGGAGGGGGGGATTCATTAAGTGTCAGGCAGCGAGAGGCAATGACGGAAGAGTAAAGTGAGGTCAGCTGCTAGATATACGACATCGTTTTTTTAAATAAATAAATTACAGGGAAGGTCAAGCGGTGGCTCACCTTGTTTTGATTGTCCGCTTGTAAAACCGGAGAGGGTCTTTGGTGGAGCTAGGTAGCTGTTGGCTAACGTTAGCCTGTTAGCTGGCTTTAGTTTGGTGACACCGGCATAAATACACGTTCACATCCTTTTATTTTAACCAGCTGTCATAATACTGTCATGTCAGCTGTGTGTCTGTGTATTTGACACGGCTCGTCATGAGCTAACCATCCCACTGTTTTCATCTCCATATCAATGGATGGACCTGCTGCTAACGTGAACTAACAACACCTGTTGAACGTTGACAGCATCGTTTTTAGTACACGGGTCTCCAACCTTTTTCAGCCCAACGACCACTTTGGATGAAAGACAAACAGAACAGGGACCCCCACATGTAATTCATTTGAATAACTTTTATATTCAACTTTTATTTCACCTTATTAACCTATTTATATATTTGGTTATTAGCTTATGTGTTTATGATTGATAAAAAAGATAATGCATAATTATTATTGGTTAATAAACTCCAAGAGCTGTGCGTCCACTCATTCATCTGTTTGGTCACCATTATTTTGCTGACAATTGTCAATTATTATGACAAAAATTTTGAGTTTGTTTTGTCAGTGTACATATAAATAGTATATGGATGGACAGATGATGTGATCTGGTGTGCACAATGATAGTATAAACTGGGATTATTGAATATTCAATCCTGATTTGGCAAGAATGAATTGATTTTATCATAAAAGCTACCTATGTTATAGCTAACTATTACAGTCTGCTGAACTGATATTAAAAAATAAAGAAGTCTCGGATTAGATTGCATGTTAAATGCAAGCATCACTAATAATGGCCAACATATATCTGGTTAATTAAAGGTCCAGTGTGTAAAATTTAGGAGTATGTATTAGCAGGAATTGAATACAAAATCATTAGTATGTTTTCATTAGTGTCATGTAAATGTAAAAATAAGAGTCATGTTTTTGTTTTCTCTAAATGATCCCTGTAGATCTACAGTGAGAGCGGGTCCTCTTCCACAGAGGCCGCCATGTTGATTTTTCTACAGTAGCCCAGAGCAGACAAACCAAACAATGATCTAGATATGGATTTTTACTTTGTATGTGAATTTCGCAGTCTGAGCTTTTCCTACATGCTTGGAAGAAGAGGGTGGGGCGTGGGTATTCATTTGGTTGCAATGTGCAACTTCACTGCTAGGTGCCACTAAATCCTACACAGTGGACCTTTTTAAATATGTTCTTAATGTGTTATTATCTCCCAGCTCTACATTCAGGTTTTAATTATTTACTTTAGGAATAGTATGAATGTTTTTGAAAGACTTAAACATGCAGGGATATCACACCTCTTAACTATAACATGAAAAATCTATAATAGTCTATAATGTGTATAGTCTGTCAGTGTTCAGTCTGTGACTTGTCATCACAGGCCACGTCATTGTTGTAGAAAAGGCTTACAGTTCAGATGTTATATAAAATGGCAGCTAGACACAGAAACAGATTTGTCAAATGAAGTGAGGGGGGGAGGCACAGTACAGTTGACATTTGTCATTACGAGATTAAAATGAATAATTTTTTCTTTTTTTTTTTTAAATAATTCAGACGGCAGGGTTGTTGCAGGGGTTGTGAGACGAAGAAAATGTCCAGCTGCTCAAGGGCAGCCATACATGTTGGCCTGTAAATCATGTTGCCCTAAGCTGTCATGGGAACAGCAGTCATCTGAGTCATTGTGGTTTTGGAAGGACGAATATATCTGATATTCTGCCTACTTAAGTTAAATTTGACTGCAGTTGTGTAGTCCTGTGTATTTGTAGAAACTGACTGGGCGAGTGGGCTTATCCAGTTTCGGGTTATGACCTACGTGACAGCAGATATACAATACTAATGATTGCATGACTGTATTAATATGATGTGTTGACATATGGAGAAACTAAGCTGTGGTAATGCACAACCAAATGGCTTATTTTATTAAAAGTATATGGCCACAGGTACCTCTTTAAAGAGATAATCTGCATAGAGAGATGTTGCTGGAAAAGAAGAAATGGTGCGACATTGTGAACATAGCATGTGTTTCAGTGTTAGTGATAGCCTCGAGGTGTCACTAGAATAAAAAGGAAGATGATTTAATGAGTTAGCCTGCATTATCCTGAAGTACTCTATCTCTGCTTACACCATGGATTAGTTTGTATAATTAGTATCATTGTGGTATTTTCATCCTTTGAGAGGTGTGACTCCAGACTGAGGTGGTCATTACCCTTCACCCTTCTCTCGAGCTAATAGATCTAATCCTTTTTGTCCCTTTTCAATTCAGGAGGGTTTTCTGTTCTCCGCTGCAGCCCAGTTTAGTCTTTTCTGCCTCAAATGGTACTTGTCTGCTTCACAGCCGACTGTATCCATAGACAAATTATAATTCACAAGTAGTTTGTATCACACTCACTGATGGGCCTCATCATTGACTTGTGTATTAGGTTTTTAATCGCTCCTTACATATTTTTTACTACCTCAATTTTAGGCTGCTTTTTGGAAATATGGGAGTTGGCAAGTGAATTGATGGGTGCTGTGGACATTGAAAGGTCATTGCTCTGATACATGGCCAAGCTAAGACTTACTAGCAAACACTTCTTAAAAATGTGACATTAAAGTCCATGTTCCCACAGTGCAGTAAGTCTCTATGTTAACAAATGGTGCATTTACATTAAGGTTACAGCCTCAGTTATACAGAGCCTTCCTTATATAAATCAAGTGCATCGTAAATCCCTATTTGAAAGGGGTGTGGAATTATCGGGATGGAGAGGCTTGCAAAATCTCTCATCAATCACATTTCAGCATGAACCTCCTTTTTCTTGTAGCGCAGCAACTGCCCTTATCATTACTGTTTCTCATTGGTCCTCATTTCAGTCGCTGTGATGGAGAGAAGGCAGGGTGCAGGTCAGTGGCTCAGCTTATCAGCACATTCCTGCCCTCTTATATGTGCTCTGTATGGGGCACTGATAACTTCCACTGGGCTGATTGAGTTCAGAAGCTGATTTCGTAGTCTGTGTGTTCAGAACAGGCTCTGCTCATGGTCACTTACCTCAGCTGTGGGAGACTGGAAATACACTCTGCTCAGCTCTCCCGAGCCAATATCCCAGAAAGTGAGTATCAAAGGATTGAATTTAAAAAAAACCAAAAAAAAAAACGATTTATATATATCTAAAACTATAATCAAGTTCTTTCTTTTTAATTATATAATTTGGATACCTTTTATTAAAAAAAAAAAACAAGGTATTGGATACTTTAATTAAAGTGGCTATAATCAATAGTTTTATAACAATGTTTCACATTTTTCGCACTTTTTTGGCTGCACATGGCAGCCCTCTGTACGTTACATGTAGTAACATATTTTTCTGTTTTAAAACATGCTAAAGATCCAGTTTCTATAAAAAGCAATAAAATTATGAATGAAATGAAACATAAGAGCTGTAACAAAAAAACAAGTTTTCAAGTTATTGGACATAAAGCTATGTGAAAATTAGTGTTTTAACAGCGCCACTTCCAATTCAGGTGTCGCCAATTTTTAAACCTTTTGTATGCTAAATGTATTCTAAGTTTAAGCCTCATAAACGAAGACAAAGGAGTGGCCGAACTGCTGACTTGTAGCAATGAGCAGCTCGGCTTCCCGACATGACTCTTTTGGTCGATATAGAAATAATTAATTTGGAGGCTGGTAGGCATAAGGTGGTGGAGAGAGTAAACTATGTGTGGAATTTGTTGCCACTCTCAGGCTCCGCTCTGAGGGATGTAAATTTAACTCGTCCCCTTTACCAGGCGTGACTGGGCGTCTCTCGGGCTTGTCAAACTCGATCATTATCCTGACTGATACTTGGGATGTCATGACCCACGTGGCCCTGGTTTGGCGTTAGAGCCGTGTTCTACAGTGATGGTGAATCTGAGCTAAATATTTGTAAAGATGTGCGCAAACAAAGCTTTTTGTGGTTTGAAATCTGTTGAACTTTAACTGATAATCTTCCTTCCTGTTACTGCATGTTGTGTGTTTGTTGTATATTCTCAGTGTGGTGCATTTTGTCTTCGACAGTCACGAACAAATCTGTAACAACACATGTAGATCCGCTCTCAGCTGAGTCACCCATTTACTTTATCTCGATGCACAGTGCGTTCACGTCAGTGGTCACTGCTGGTTTGCCAGCACAAAGAGAACAGGACAAAGACAGAGTATGCAAATGATGTCCTTACATAAAGTGATATCTGGAGCAGTAGCAGTCTCATAAATGTCAGGATTCTGATAACGAACAATCAGTCTTTTACAGGCAGTGAGGGGCGTTCAAGTGCATGACACGGAGTAGATTCATAGCTGAATGTTAGACTAAGGCACCCTGAGCTTATGTAGGTAACCTTCTCACCGTGTCATGCAATCAGAGGAAGTGCACAATGAAATGTTGCAGCATTTATCTGATATAGAAGTACAGTAGTTTCTGTCGCCGTGTTCTCTCAGCATGACCTGGAACAGAAGTTGCATTGTAATGACGAGCCCCCGCCTTTAATAAAAACTCTGTCCACCATGTATTTCCTGTTGGTGGTGGTGAGGGAAAATGTTGTCCTTCATAGACAAGGAAATCCTCAATGTGTGTGTGTGTGTGTGTGTGTGTGTGTGTGTTGTTGGCTCATACTACAGATGGTTGAAGTTGCCTTAGGATGAATTCACATGTTTGTGCAACCATGCAGTGTGCCGCTCTGTAGAAAAAACTTAACAGTAATGAGATAAAATGATTCACGACTAAAAACAAATATAAACACTTCAGACCGGTTGTCTTACTGTGTCCTCTAAATGCTGCTTTGTTGGATACACACTAAGATGGGTTTTTTCCTCCACAGGATAGAACAATGTCCTTAGATTTATTTGCCTTTTTGTTGCACACTGCCCTGTAGCTATGAATAATGCCACTTAACATCACCTCCAGGTGATCATCTATTAAGTGCAGACTGTCGAGTGAATTTCATAGTTGATTTTAATGAACTAAGATGACAAAATAACATTGGCTGTTCGAAGATATCGTGTCGTCCGTCCTACCATGCCTCTGTTCAGATGTCAGAATTTCCTAAGCGACCTTGGTCATTGTACAGGGGGGGGATGTTACACAAGTCACACATGCGTCTTTGCTTCCCAGCGTGCCTCTCTCTCTCTCTTGGATGTCCCTGTTAGGATTGGTTGTCTTTTTATTTGCTTGATTACCAACCTGTTAAATTAGGCAAAACTTTGAGTTAGAGGTGAGGTTTGATGCTGTTTTGTGTTGTGTTCAGCTGCAGTACAAAAAGTGTCCTCATGTGTTGTCTGTAATCTAGTCAGTTTCCTCCGCGGGATGTCACCGACAGGATGAGCATAATTTATGCATGCAATGCAGCACACCTGGGGGAGGAGGGGTGTAATAATGTCCCACATGCAAAGAGAATTGATGGATTCTGCTCCGGTTCAACACGGCACCTCTGGGGTTAAATCCGATACAGCAGTTTACACTGCGGATGGATGTTCGCTAGTACAGAGGAGTCCCATGCTGTAGCGGAACTGCAGATCCCACACAGATCGCTGCCAAGCTAGAGGGGATTTGCTTCGATCCCATGAGCACGTAAGACGACAGTTGGAGGGAAGGATAAATTTTGAAGAAAGATGTCGGGAGAGGACGTAGACCCGTGCGGGGCAGAGGAGGCATTAGGGCGTAGCTGCAGGGAGTGTTTTCCTCACCTGTAGTCATAATTTCAGTTGTTACAGAGCTAAGAAAAGAGCAAGGAAGGTGGGGGTCAGTCCCTCCCAGCAGTAATTGGTGCGGTTATGCACTAAAGCTGCCGAAGTGCGTGTGCAGGAATCTCCTGCTGGATTTACAGAGGAGTAACTGAAGACACTTCTGTCGGTGTCCTCTGTAGTGACCAGGATGAACTGATAAGTAAGTACCTCTGATCTTCTATGCATACTTAAGCAACAAACCGAAGTGATGAAGGGAATGAAGTGGACGTCTGTTGTACTATAGCCTTTTAAATAATTCAAGAGTGTGCATTTCATGGCTGTAATGGTTGGTAATTAAGTTTTATGTCAGAGTTAATAGGTTTCTGCTTTTGACCTTCCTATCGCGCGTGCATTGCTGCATCTCTCCTGCGATCTCCCCTCCGTCAGAGAGCCACAGTACGGTGTCTGTCCATGCTGTATGTGTAGAGTGTCACTTGTCTCTCATGGGACCTCCAGGCTGGTGCTAAGGCATGGGCCCTCATTAGCATTTGAATATGTTTTCCGAGGCAGGGGAGTTTTAGCAGTTGTCAGCACTCCCCAGCACATCGTTTTCAATCTCTGAAGTGATCAATCATCTTATTCTACTTGTTTGCTGCTTCACTGCCAGCAGCCACAACGGAGTGTGATCCTGTTATTGTTGATGTTTGCTGTCTTTGGCCGCAGTGCAACTGTTCTGAAAGTATCCTCTTTGCAATTTGCTCGCTGCTGGTAAGCTAGTCTTTATTTCAGTGTCATTCCTTGTTTGATTTAATGGCTGTAAAACAAATGAAGAAATATTTCTTTACCTGCTTTACTGTTGCTTTTAATCATGTGTGGACACATCTATAGCTGGACTGAGGAAGCTGATTCTCCAGAAATGTGTAGAAGTCGCGTCTGAGAATGAAATTATGGATTATAAAATAGAAGAATGCATTATGCCATTATCATGTCTTATTAAATTATTCAAATTTAATTTCCTTAAGTTGTTTCTGTTTCAGGATCAGCAAAATTATCGTCTAAATCCATTACCAAAATGTCATTTAGCTCCACTCTGTGTGACATGTGAGTATCCCGCCATTAGCTGTAAGCGTCCTCTTTTGTAATACTTGTTTAAACAGCCACTTTTTCACTCCCCTGGCGCTGTAAAAGCTTTGTGAAAATGAGCTACCTCTCTATGTTTTCCTCAGGCCTTACAGAGAAATCCAGCAAATGGGCACTAGAGAGAAAGTAAATGTATTTCCTATGCTGTATTGCATCATTTGTTTCAGTCAATCCGCTGCATTTAATATAACAAGAGGTTATTAAATGTTCTCCAGTGTTCATGCTGCAAGTTTCCCTTAAATCACTCCGTTGCAGCATCACAACGGCAGAATTAATGAGGGCTATTTTTAGCTCCTCTGGTCCCAGAGTGGTCAAAATTGAATAAGGCTCTGCCTCACCCCTAAACCACACTACAACACAAAATCTGCTCCTACAGTCAAAGAATTGAACACCATTTTGCCTCGGTTCCCTCCTCGAAACAAATATGATTTTGTTTTTTCTGCTGAACAGAGAGTTGGGGAGCCAGCGCTCTTTAATTTTAATGATACACCAGAATGAATACAAAATGAAAGGGCGTCTTTGCTTCCCTCTTCAGGGGTCGAGTTAGGTTAGTGTAGTGATGACTCATTGTGTATAAAACATTTTAAGAAGGGTTTTCTTCTGCCTGTTTGGTTCAGGTTTTTACTTACCCCATGGATGAATACAACCCATCACTACTTCATATAACAAAGCACTTGACTGCATCTTTTTGGAAATTCACATTCCTGTTGGGTTAGAGTTGATTCTTTTCTGTTTTTGTGATAGCGATCATAACGAGTCTGGAAAGGGAAAAAGAGGGTAGAGACGTAAGGCTTGCAATGCAACACAATAGATTAGCTTTTTTTGCTTTTTTACTATTTCGACTGCCAAATTGATAGTTGGAATTGAAGTGAACTGTCAAAAGTGAGACCTGCGAGAGTCCTGCCAAAGTGGCTCGTGGACTTGCCAACAGTAGCCAGAATTTAAAAATATTCCATTTTACTTGATTCAGAGGTTGCTGCCAGGTCACACGAGGACTCATTTTTGTCATTCCTCCATTTTTATTTCATTAGACAACAGATGAGTTTTTGTATATTTATAATACACACGCTTTTGTGGCATTTTGATTTTATTGACAACACAGTTTGAGAAAGAGAGAGGGGAATGACATGCAGCAAAGAGCCCAGGCCAGACTTGGACGTGGGCTCCTGCTGCGAAGACTTGATACATGCTCCATCCGGTGAGCTACCAGGGCACTCGGCCAATAAATAACCTTTAGGTACTGCCAACACGTCTGCCCCCTGTACTAGTAACATTGGCCATATTTGTCACTGAACTTTCAAATAATTGAATAAGAGCCAAAACATTTTTCGATCAGCCAGTTGTAAGACGTATAGTTTGTCTTCTTTTTCTTTAAAAAAAAAAAAGTAAAAGTACTTAATCCCTACTTAATTACAGCTTCTCATGTGTTTGTAGTTGTTTACGATAGCAAATTGAATCTCTCTGTTGACATTTATGTGCGTCCACTTGGACAATTTTATGGCATTCGTAATGGACCAAATGGACGTAAGTAATGTACGGCTGCACTGGATGATTACTTTCATAAATGATTATTCTATTAATTGTTTGTTGTATGTAATGTAAACAAATAGCAAAAAATACCATTTGTGCTGCAACAATTATTAATTATTCGTATTCGTATTGTAAACTGAATATTTTTTGGAGTTTTGGACCTTTTGGTGAGCCAAAACAGGAGACATTAGAGGATGAGACGACATCAACAAGGACTGTCTTTTTGACCAAATGATTAATTCATTATTAATCAGGGTAATGGTCTGCAGATTATTCAATAATGAAAATAATTGTTATTTGCAGCCCCATTTCAAAAACGTAGTTTTGTCTGACCGACAGCCCCAAAGATATTCAGCTTACTATCATAGATGACTTCTGGAAAACTAGAAAATGTTTCCATTTTTTCTCAAAACAACCAATTGCACGAAATTATTAATCGATTATCAAAATAGTTAGTAGATTGATTAATTGACTCCTTATTTATCATTTTCTTAAATCTACAATAATGCAGAATAATCATTAGTTGCAGCCTTAAGTGTCACATGAGGGAAGTAGTAGCTTAAAAGAGACTATTCCTTCGACAGACAGACTTTAATATTTGCTCTGATTCTTGAATAATTGTGTCATTTACCATTTGTGTATTCAGTCCACATGGTCCATTCTGACCACCACTTTCCGGTCCTTTCTCCACTCAGCTGTGTGATCCATCTGTGTTGTAGTCCATCTGTGTTGTAGCGCTCGCTCCCAAGTTGCCCGGTTGTAATCCCCCAAGCATGACCCAACCAGCATGGTGTGTCTCCGCTGTCGAGTGGCTGCCAAACCTGGCTCTGGCTTGTGGCATGAAGCTTCTCTTGGCGCCAGTTGTTTGTGGCCATAAAGGGCGTGCACGACAGTGTCACAAAAAGCCATAAGTCACTGCGTGCTGACGTACAAGAGCAGAGCAGAGTCGACTTAAATGATGGGACACTGTTTGGCTTTTCATTCTTTTATGTTTACTTTGGAAATTAGTGTCTTTTTCACCGAATAACACATTAAGATATATATTTTTTGTTGTTGTTGGTTGTGAGGCTAAATCTACTCGTACTTGTTTTGTTTTATTGTTCTGCAAAGTGCTAGCTACAAAGAACAACACTTCTGAGGTGTTCTGAATAAAGGTTACCATGTTTGTTTTTGACAAATGTCAGGCCATTAGTGCAGTGAGCTATTAATTCATACAGCTCATCTAAAATGTAAAAAAAAAGGCTTTTGTTTCTAAATTAATTCAGCTGTGTCTTTTTTTTTTTTTTTTTAAACCTCCCACAGTTGAGAAGAACCTTCAGACACGGCCTGAAAATGTCAGGCCACTTGAACAACACCACACTGTTCCCCCCTCTGTTACCAGAGCAACAAGCTCTGCAGGAGGAGAAAGCAAAATTACATCCCTTCAAAGTGAAAGGTGTGTGTGTGTGTGAGTGAGTGTGTGTGTGTATGTGTGTGCACGCATGCGTGTGTGAGAGAAACAGGGAGGGTGGGAGAAGGAGAGATGCACACTGCCGGCTAAATCAGTTTTTGTTTTTACTCCATTTTAGGTTTCTCCTCCTCTTTTGCGCCATTTGGGATCCCATTAATTTTATGCTGATTTATTTGTACTGGATCAGACACAGTAAGCATTCTCTAATCATATTTTCCAGACAACAAAATCTCACAACCCACGCTGCAACACAGGCCCTAAACATTAGATGCGTCTGTGTGTGTGTGTGTCCATGTTCGGGTTACGCTGCGTGAAGACTTTTTCAAAGTAGGAACTGGAAACAAGTAGCTCCCATAACTTTGCAGTTTAGTGGCAAACCGTCTATAAATTTCGACAAAATGTTCAAGTTCTTTGCATCAGCGTTTTCACAGTGCTGATCAAGAAGACACGGGCATAAATCCTCCTTCCCCAAAGAGCAAACTTTCCAGCGAGAATTCATGCCTCTGTCTTCAGCAGTCTTGTTAATATTCAGATGTCTTTTTTTTTTTCTTTTTTCCCACTCAAGTGCAGTGTATTCAATTTAAAAGGCCAGGGGGAGTTCCCCTGTGCAAACTTTTGTTCACCCTCCTTGTGTGTGTCCCAGCATAAGCTGCTTGAGGAGTCTGTGACTGTTGCTGCCAAGCCGAGAACGTCTGGGGCCACTTGTGGCGATTTATTCAGCTGCCTGTATTCCCAGACACTAGCGTTTGGCACTTGGCCGTCAGGTCACGACGGACATAAGGATGTTGTTTTGAAGGAAGCCTGGGTTAAACAATAAAAAGGGACGGCAGCTAAAGTACGAGGTCAGCTTTATATCATACTAAAACAATAACTGTTTCATAAAACTTAAAAAGATGTTTTTCAAATTGTAATTGTTTGCCTGTGGCTCATCCAAAAAATTTAAGCATCATTATCACTTTTAGGAACTTGATAGCCATACAATTAGCAGGTTGTCATGCTGATGAAGTGGATATTAATCTCCAGCATGAAGCTGGACCGACAGTTGCTCGGTGTTTTGGGTTTGAAGCTGCCAACAAGGTGGCGATGGTGTCAACGGAGGGTCCAAACGCTGAAACTAACGCGGCCGTTAATGTGAGATTCATCTCCCCTCGCTCGTCTGTCATCGCACTTTAATGTGCCGCAACATGAGATCACTCTTCCCAATGAATTCTCTGCCTGGGTGGCCGCACTGTAAGCGTTTGAGGTGTCAGAGAAATTACCAGCAAAGCAGGAACAAAATGTGTGATAGTCTCACCTATTAAGGTCACAGACCCGGGATCAATTTACATGACAAATCGGGGTTATTGCATTAGGTGCTGTGATGTGGGTTGTAATTTCCCCCAAAGGAACGGACCTGATAGTATTTTATACGCAGTCATTGAATGTCTAATGTGTCGTGAGATTGTGGCGGAGGTGAAATGTTATAGAAGAGGAGATAAGATAAGAAGCGAGCGGTGGGGCGCAGAGGACGGCGCTGACCTAACAGCCGAAGGAGTCGACCTTCATCTCATCCTCGCCGGTTGTTAATGTGACAGAGGGTGTGCTTTAATGTCAAAGACTTACTGTCAGTGCGGCCTCATTGCACCTAGCAGGGTTTTTTTTTTTTTATCACTGTATAATTGAATTCAGCGCACTGTAAACCTCATACTGTGGACGCACTACAAAGGAGAGTATGTTGATAGCATGTGGTCTGTTTGGCAATGTGTGCATGTGCTGCAAATATAACCAAGCACAACACAGTGCTGTCTGTATTACTGTGAATAGGCAACTGTGTAAAACTTGAAACAAACCTAATAACCTGCTGGGTGCAGCCTTCGATGTTTATAATGGCTGTGACAGTTTGTTTCCTTATTAAATTTCACCAGTGACGAGTTCAGAAACACTGGGAGTGCTTCCCTTTTTTAGAAACTCTCACCTTAGTAGAGGAAATGAAGTGGGTATGGGCTTCAGTCAGTAAGTACTTAATATTGTCTTTCAAAATGTGTAAAATGTGCGCTCGTTTCCTAAAGATTAAATTCACAGTTCTGAATTTGCATCCCTTTCAGAGCAAACTGACTTCAACACTGACATGTTTACACTTTAACCTTTTGTCAATTTAATAATCATCCTTGCAAAAAAAAAAAAGCTTATGTAGCGGAGATGTTAAATGGATTTGAATAAGGGCGTTTGGTGTTTACTCAAGGAAGCTTTGGCAAGACACATGACTTCTCTGTTGACTGAATCCGCGAGTGTCGCTTTTGTTACAAGGCGGATCAGGCCACCAGTATGACCTGTTGCCTTATTTTCCTGAACACATTTTTGTGTTGATCACACTGCACTGTATTTCTGTCTTCCAGAGTGCAGCAATGGAGGAGACTGTCATTTGGGAACAGCACACAGTAACACTACACAGGGTAGGTATCTGTTATCCTCCCTCGGATACTCTTCACATCAGTCTATGTCGAGACCTGTACTGTATCTCTCTCGACCCTGCCTGTTTTGCTATCTTTGCTTCCATCCTCCATCCCTGCCTCATTATTCCCTCCCATTTTCAGGATCACATCACGTAGGAAAAGTTCTCACTGTGTACACAGTTGCAGGTGGAACAGACAAAACAAAAGTGTATTTCAGAGCTTTCTCCTGCACCATCTTCTCCCACATTTTTGGCTGTGGAGCCTAAATAACCGACACGAAAGCTGCATTTTGTGCATGTTTTATCATATGAACTACACCAAAGATCAGCCAATGAGCTTTCTGGCAGTGAAAAATTAGATTTTCTAATCCGTTTAGAGAAGAAGCAACAATGTAGGCTCTTTCTGTCTCTTTCCACACTTTTTATATTCGTTTGGTATTTTGGGCCACACAGACGACCAAATCAAGATCCTAATCTTTGTTTCTCTGTGTGCAGGCACCAGGGTTTGGCTTCGGGATAGCCATATCAGGAGGTCGGGATAACCCTCATTTTCAGAGCGGCGAGACCTCCATTGTCATCTCGGATGTGCTGAAAGGAGGCCCAGCCGAAGGCCTACTGCAGTAAGAGTTTGTTCCATTATTGGCGGTCTGGTCAGATTTCGAGTTATTTGTATTAAATTACACTGCCCGTACAGAAAGACTCCACCGTGTCTGTTATCTCCGTGTCCCTCTCTAGGGAAAATGACAGAGTGGTTATGGTCAATGCCGTCTCCATGGACAATGTGGAGCACGCGTATGCCGTCCAGCAGCTTCGTAAAAGTGGAAAGATTGCCAAAATTGTAAGTATTGGCATCACGTTATGACATTTTTTGATATGTTTTTTAAAACTAAAGTCAGAAACTCCATGTGTAATCATATGTATACTAACAGGTTCTGTATTTAGATATTTATTTATAATAGAATTGTACTTGATCAATGGACTGATTCACCTTGCTGTAATTGATTGGTTATCCGGATGATCTCATATCTTATTTCCTTTGACCAGACAATCAGGCGGAAGAGGAAGGTGCATGTCCCCATGGGCCGCCTAGGGGAGAGGGAAACTATGTCAGAACACGATGAGGAGGAGGATAGCTATGATGAAGAGATATACGAGACGCGGAGCGGACGCAGCGGTGCTTACAGCGGTGTGGGCGGGGCCATGGGCAGGCGCAGCGGCCGGAGTAGTGGGCGAAGGGACAGGGAGCGTGAACGCAGCGGCTCGAGGGAGAGGAGTCTCTCCCCACGCTCTGACCGCCGCTCACACAACCTGCCCCCACGTCCTGCCAAGGTCACACTTGTCAAATCGCGTAAAAATGAAGGTGAGGCTCACAAAGTCGGGGATTTAAAACAGGAGGGAAGTGAAAGAAAGTCTTCTGTGGTAATCCAGGAAATCACCTGCCATTTTATTTACCCTACAATTATCAGACAGCCAGACTTTTTAGAAGACCTCGAAATCAGCATTGGTCACCTGCCAGGATAAACAGAACTTGCCAGCCACAGCAAAATCTAAGTTAACTCAAGTAAATCTAAGTAAAAGAGCAATTAATCTTCTTTAATCAGTACTGTTAATCCCAGCGGGAGCAGCGGCTTGACAGCAAAGCTCGGTCAGTGTGGCGCGGTCACGTGAACTCTGTGCTAACATTGTCTTTGTTGCTGTCGTTCACTTTGTAAGCAGAATATGGCCTGCGCCTGGCCAGCCACATCTTTGTCAAGGACATTTCCCCTGAGAGCCTGGCAGCCAGGGACGGCAACATCCAGGAAGGGGATGTTGTACTGAAGGTGAGGGAGAGGGGGTGGGGGACAAGCAGCCCGGTGCACATTTGATATGCATATATCATAAAATATTCAACATGAACGAAACTACTGTAAACTGTTGTACATTATTTTATTTTCTCTAGTTTTCTTTTGATGGAAATGAAGAAAATAACTGGAACTGACTCGTATTTACTGAATTAATTAACTTAATCTGCTTTTATAGATTAAGTCTTTCAAATCTAGAGAACATAAAGTAGCTCTGTGTGCATAACAGGTGCTTTTTTTTAGCTGTAACAATTGTCAGTCATTTCTTACATCCAAGCCCTCTCAAATATTTTTCCTTTGAATGCCAGCACTTAAGAAATGCAAGGTTAATAAGACTGATGTGCAAGTTAATGCTGTACAGCCCTTTTTAAACCTGAGTAATTATTCCTTTTTTAGGCTGTCTCATAGCTTTACCAATTGATTTTTAACCTGCCAAACATAATCATTGTTGCAGTTAATTTACATCTTGTGCTTTTAAGATAATTTGTAGCTTAAATACTAATATGACTGCTATATTGCAGCTTTGTCATGTCATGGCTTCTTTTTCTGACTCTCTCTCAGATCAACGGCACAGTGACAGAGAACCTCTCCTTGATAGACGCCAAGAAGCTGATAGAAAGGTCAAAGGGCAAGCTAAAAATGGTTGTGCAGAGGGACGACAGGGCGACCCTGCTGAACATCCCTGACCTTGATGACAGCATTCCTTCAGCCAACGCCTCTGACCGAGACGGTGAGAGTGACGTGAAGTGTTGGGTTTATCTGACTGAAACCAGACTTGTCAGCGTTTTTATTTCAGACTGTAGTTGTTGAACCAGTGGCTTTTGTGTGATCAGACATTTCAGATATTCATTCACTGGCATCCGATCATTCGAATCGATCGCATGACAGGCATCGTAGCAGCCGCTCCCGCTCTCCGGACAGGCGATCTGAACCCTCAGACCACTCCAGACACTCACCCCCGCAAATCAGCAATGGCAGGTAAAAAAATCACCCATTAACTAATTTATATTTCAGACTTTTAGCTGTCATGACAAAAATGCAACAGAGGGATAAGCGTAAAATTGTGATCTGTCATTTTCATATCACTTAATTCAGATTTTCTACTTTAATTCTAAACCAAGTTAATCTAGCCAAACAATTAAAAGTAATCGGGATCAATAGTCATTATATGTATGCAACTGATCTTGTCATAATGTCTGTACCTCTAGCTGTCAAAGTTTATAAGACAAATGAGACAAGCTTGTTTTTCTTTGTAGTTTTTGGTTGTGAAGGACTTTCGATTTTTTTTTTTTTTTTTTCTCAGGTTAATACCAGCCATCGGCCCATTCAGCACTTCTTTGACTGTAATCTTGTTTGAAAGTACCTCATTAAGTCTTTATTTAAACTCAATAGAGCACCGGAGTTGTTCTCCTTTCACGCTGCTCATTGACCCGAGAAAAATAAAAGTCAACTGCTAAGCTGCGAAACAGTAAATCTTGGTCAAAATTAGGGTTGAGAGCCAGGTCAGAACTCTGCTCGGTGTAAAACGTCAATGCTGACCTGAACTACTGTGTGTGTCCTCTGCTATTTTTATACATAATTATATGACATGCCATCTGAAAAAATCTTAAACATGATGCCACATGCTAAACACAGGAAAACTCCATTAGCAAAAATAATGCGATTTTTCTGCCCCTTTTTATCCTTTTTGTACTTCAACAGCTGGAGAATACCGTAAGTTTGACAGTATTACCCAATGTGAACAGTAACTAACAGTAGTTGTAGTAGTAGTAAACTTACCTAACTAGATTTAATGTAGATTAATAGATAAGTAGGTCTAGTTTTAGGTGTTAGGACCTTTACAAACAACTTAATGGAGAAATTCTGTATCAGGAAAATCTGTTTTGCGTAACAGCAAATTCACACCTAATGCATTTTAGCTAGAGTGATAAGTGATGTTATACCACATCAATTATTCAAGGACACGTCTTGTTTTGACGTGAGATGTGAAAGTATCACAGGATCCCTGAGTCTCTTGAATGTTTTGTTGGGCAAACCACATGATGGAACAAAAGGCCGTCACCAATCAGTGTTAACTGTCTCCTCTTTTATACATGTGGCTGATCTTTTGTAAGATCTTTCTCTCTTTCCATGTGTCGAATTTTGGCTTGTTTGATTTTTATTAACTAAATTGTTGGTAACAAATTCTGTATCTGTTAAGATGGGAAAAGCAAAAACGTGTTGTAATAAGTCACATCTAGGTTACTTCTAATTGACAGGAAGTAGATTCTGGGACAGGATGTTTATTATTTATCTGAACCTGGTCCGTGACCTGTGACCTTTTTCTCTCAGTTCAGGAAGTTGGCAGTTAAAAGTCCAGCCTCCTCCAGGACGAGTTGAAAAAGAAGTTTGTTCCTTTGCAGCCATTTCAAACAGGGTCCTTCATGGTTACTTGGGCACACAGCCTGTGAATAAAGCAGTATTTTGCCAGTGAAGTTGTGCCAGTGAGCAGGCATGTGACCAGGAGGTTGGAGTTAGAGCCATGAAGCTGCACCACTGAACAGCCTGCTTTGCTTACTTCTCTTCTCTTTTGATTTCACACAAACCACTTTGGGGATGTTAGCACTTATCAAAACATGGTGAAATATCTGTCATCATTTGCAATTTACGACTCATAATTGGCCGGGGTCACCGTGTATCAGTTTACACAGCCATGCCATTTTAAAACTGGCATGGAAGTCAAACGTTAGCTGGTCTAAAGCCAGAGTCACACAGCGAAATTCACCTGGAGGACAGAATCCACTCCGACACTCTTAGATAAGCTGCTCTAAAAATAGAGCACAAAAGAGTGGAAAGACAAAGTGGTGACCTTCAAGACTAAGATGCAGCCTCAGACTCGAGTGGTACTTTTCACCTGTTTTCTCAGCTAGCGCTTGTCCGCTGCAGTCAGGAGAAAGTTTCATACAGTCTAGGTCACATGTTAAAATGCTGCAGCCTCAAGCTCTCTGGTTGTCTCCACGCTCTGCGTCTCCATTTATGATCTCACATGTTCCTTATCTAAAAATAAAATGTACAAAAGCGTGTATTTTTGTTTGCAGTCACAGAAGTCGTGATGATGAACGGATGTCGAAGCCGGCTTCAACACCAGCGAAGCTACCAGAGGAGGTTCCTCTGCCCAAACCGAAGGAGGCGGCTATTGCTAGAGAGGAGAAACAGCTCCCACCGCTCCCAGGTGATATAACAATGATCCATTGTGTATACATGTGTTGGTGCCTTGTATCCATAGCTATGTACAAACACAACACGTTAGTGCAGGTTTTTCTGTCCACGATAGGCAGTGAAATAAAATTTAGTTTGAACCAGTCATTTTTGCCCTTTTTTAAAAGCACAAAAAAAAAAGTTAGATGCAGACGCCTGCTGAGCTTGGCTGAGTTTGCCCGAAGCCAAATGAAAATAAACCGTATGAGTTGATCTAGTCTGACGTTCCTCCCCGGCCTGCAGCACTCTGCTGACTTTCAATTTGACCTCCCTGCTCAGGACGACGTGTGCCTTGAGTGTGCCTGTGTTTGTGCATAAGTGTCTGTGTGATAATATGTTGCCTGTGTGCGTGCTCTGAACAGCTTTATCATCTGTGTACTTCTTCTCAGTTTAAGCTGTGTATCTGCAGCATTGTAACAGTATTAAGGAGTATTCTTTTTCAGTTTTACATGTTCATCATCTGTCTGCATTCATAATGTGAATTTGTGTTTTTTTTGTTCAGAGCCCAAGCCAGTGTATGCTCAGCCTGGACAGCCAGATGTAGACCTGCCAGTCAGTCCTTCTGATGCCCCTGTGCCAAGCGCTGCCCACGATGATAGCATCCTACGGTAATATAACAGTATAAGTCTTTTTAAAACAACAGTTGCCTTGTTTCAGGTCTCTCCAGTGGTCATACTGCCCTCAGCACAAGTCATTGCTCTCAATGCTGTTAAGAAATGTGTGTTTTGTGGCATGTACAGGTTTGGTTCTGTTTCTATAGAACGGTTTTACAACTTTGCTTTTGTAAGCTCACTAAAGAGCAAACTGTGTCGACAAAAGAGAAACCTGGCCAGCATCCAAGAGTCGCGCAACTATTCATAACGTGACGTTCGCTTTGGAAAGAGGGAAATGCCTTCAAATGGTGTCATGTCAAAGTGTTTATTCACCCTCCTCAGGCCAAGCATGAAGCTGGTGAAGTTCAAGAAGGGGGAGAGCGTGGGGCTGCGGCTGGCTGGGGGGAATGACGTAGGCATCTTCGTAGCTGGAGTGCTGGAGGATAGCCCAGCTGCTAAGGAGGGCCTGGAGGAGGGCGACCAAATTCTCAGGGTGAGATACTTTATTTTTAACATAGCATGTGTATGACCTGACAGCTGAAATCAAGTAGTTGTTTTTAAATTGAAGAGATTGTTTGTAAATCTGCAAAAGTTGTCCAGAAATGTTTGTTTTAACAGTGTGTACCTGATAATGTGTGTAAACAGCCATGTTTTATGAGGTATGCATCCTCAAGCTTTTCCCTTTTTTATGCATGGTTTAACACACTGGCTGCTCCAAAATTCCTGTACCTTCAGGCTGGTCTCTTAGCAATGGCCCAGAGGGTGTCAGAAAACACAAAAAACTGTGTTTCCTCTCTCTCTGTTTGTCCCATTTCCTCAAAGCCATATATCTCGCTGTTTGTACCTCCTCCTCCTTTCTCCACGTATAATGACGAATGGCTTGAGTTCTTGCAGTGCAGTAAAACCTGCAGTTACCCAGGCAATACTGAGGACAGGAAGGGCTATGTAAACCTTTATCGAAAAATAAAGATTTACACTTTACACTGTCGTTTACTCTATGGGCAATAAAGCTGACCCCTTAACTTACACTTAAGTCCTAACAGCCAAGTTATTTTGTGGAAAACGTGAAGCAATAACCTCCATCTTCCCCGATTACAGGTAAATAATGTAGATTTTGCAAACATAATCCGAGAGGAGGCGGTGCTGTTCCTCCTGGACCTTCCTAAGGGTGAAGAGGTCACCATTCTGGCCCAGAAGAAGAAAGATGGTAAGTGAAGTGAGTAAGGAGAGGAGACGAGACAGGAGACGGTTTCTGTTGGTCGCATCGGCCCTCTGTTTCTGACTCTCTGCTCTTTCCTTTTCAGTGTACCGGCGGATCGTGGAGTCGGACGTCGGTGACTCCTTCTACATCCGGACACACTTTGAGTACGAGAAGGAATCTCCGTACGGCTTAAGCTTTAACAAGGGGGAGGTGTTCCGTGTCGTGGACACCCTCTACAACGGCAAGCTTGGCTCCTGGCTGGCTATTCGCATCGGCAAGAACCACCAAGAGGTGGAGAGGGGTATCATCCCCAACAAAAACAGGTGACAGCTTCCTAATTGACGTACGCTGTGTCAGTCATCTCAAAGAGTGACTTGCGGGTTAAATGCTTGTCATAACAGTAGACAGATGTCATTTATTATGATTATCATTGCCATGTAATGTCCTTAGGTATTGGCAATGTTGAGGTTAGCTCTGCCAAGTTTATGACACGTCCATTATCTTGTGTTACATTAAGAACTGTCTCTGTCTTTCTGCCATTTGTCAACAGAGCGGAGCAGCTCTCCAGCGTGCAATACACTCTCCCTAAAACAGCAGGGGGTGACAGGGCTGACTTCTGGAGGTTTCGTGGTCTTCGCAGCTCCAAGAGGAACCTGAGAAAGAGCAGGGAGGACCTGTCCTCCCAGCCAGTCCAAACAAAGTTCCCAGCGTATGAAAGAGTTGTACTCAGAGAGGGTGAGGAATCTGACTGAGTCGACTTGCTGATATGTCAACGTGTCAGCAGTGCGTGTGTGTTGTGGAGCCTTTTGCTTTTCATTTGGGGCGGCCATGTTAACAGCCCATGTGAGCAGTACTCAGCAAAAATAGACAGTGAAAATGATCTGTTGAAAGAGATCACATCATACCAGCAACATGACACCTTTCATTACAGTTTAAATGTCTATATTTGTTGAATATGTCATAGATAATTCCAGCATTTCTGAGTCTTTTAATTTGTTAACAATTGGCTTTTATTGTGAAATACTTGCAGGATAAACTCAATGCAGAAAGATACATGGCGCCAGAGCAGTAATGCCGTCCGTGTGGACACTGCAAGCATGAGCCGCAGCAGTTCATGCACAGGTGTAAAGCTGCATTCTGAGTCTTTTAATACTTTTATTTTATTGTGCAGCTGGTTTCCTGAGGCCCGTCGTCATATTCGGGCCCATCGCTGATGTTGCTCGAGAAAAACTCTCCAGAGAAGAGCCAGATTTGTTTGAGCTTGCAAGTATGTTTTCATACCTTTTTTATATATATTACACACACACACATTGAAAATGGTAAACCTGTTTTCTACATAAATCCTTCTAACCTCATTTTCAGAGAGTGAGCCGAGAGACGCAGGAACGGACCAGCGTAGTTCAGGAATCATTCGCCTTCACACCATCAAGCAGATCATTGACAGAGTCAGTATGCCCTCTTTTATTATGTACAACGCGGTGTCGATTTTTCAGTTATTTCCTCACAGACTCCTTTTTCCTGTCTTTATCTCATGAAGGACAAACATGCTGTGTTGGACATCACCCCAAATGCTGTCGACAGGCTGAACTATGCTCAGTGGTACCCGATTGTTGTATTCCTAAATCCTGATAATAAGCAGGGTGTGAAGAACATGAGGACCAGACTGTGTCCAGAGTCCAGGAAGAGCGCCAGGAAGCTCTATGAGAGAGCCATCAAACTGAGGAAGAATAATCACCACCTGTTCACCAGTGAGTGGGCAGAGAGCTTTAAAACACAGTTCATTTCAAATGTATTCTCTTTTTTATACGTTTTATTCTTGATGAAGTGATTCTGAATGTTCTCTCTTAGCCACCATCAACTTGAACAATATGAATGACGGCTGGTACGGCGCTCTGAAAGAAACAATCCAGCAACAGCAGAACCAGCTGGTGTGGGTGTCAGAGGGCAAGGTGAGAGACGGGCCTGCTCAGGTTTTTTTATTCCGTTTGACTGAACATTATCTGTTGAGACCTGACTGAGTGACACGCGAGATGATAACTTCTCTGCTCTTCTCAGGCGGATGGCACTACAGAGGACGATTTGGATATCCACGACGACCGTCTGTCCTACCTTTCAGCGCCAGGTAGCGAATACTCCATGTATAGCACGGACAGCCGCCACACTTCTGATTACGAGGACACGGACACGGAGGGTGGCGCGTACACGGACCAGGAGCTGGATGAGACTTTGAACGACGAGGTGGGTCTGCCCACGGAGCCCGCCATCACCCGCTCTTCCGAACCTGTGCGAGAAGACCCACCTGTAATTCAGGACACCCCTGGTTACCCTGGATACCAGCACCCTGTACAACCTGAACCAGCCAGTCGAATTGATCCCGCTGGGTTCAAGATGGCCGCTCCGCAACAGGTAAAGTTCATATGTAGCTTTGCAGGCAGGCCTCCTCTGGCTGCGCCTGTCACAGATGGATGTGTGGCTAAAAGTATATGACTGCAGAGCAGAGGAATAGCTCCTTTGTGTTCAGTGTTGTGTCCTGACCTTTGTTAATATTAAATGTCCTTTGCTAAGTAATAAACATGTTTTAGAAGCTACTGGTACGTTATCTATTCTAACCTCATTTTTGCAAGTGCATTGTCTGGCTGGTGTAAAACTGATTCAATGTAAGGAAGAAGATCATGGTGTTGGGCTGAGCTGTACTTTGTGTGCCCTTGGCAGGCTGTGTTATAAATGTCTCTTAACAATACTTCACAGCAAGATGAGGCTTCTCTGCCCATGCCCTCGTTGCCTCCGACGGTGGTAACGCCCCCTGCTGTTGAGCAGCCTGTACAGCTAGAGGGTATGCACCTAGAGGAGCCTCCTGCTGCAGCCGCAGCTCCTCAGGCTGACTCACTTAGCAGCCCCAGCCCTGCCCCTGAGCTTATTCAGCCCCCACCACCACCACACGAACCCCACCCGTCTGGACCGCCCGGTCCAGAACCAAAGGTACCCGCTGTTTCACCAGCCACTCGGACCGGGCCTGGGCCCCCAGCCTGCTGTTTTAACTGCCTGTCTTCTCGCACATGCTTTCCACTCCGCTCTCTGCATGACATGCCCACACTGTGTGACTCACTGAGCCCACTGTGTGCCTCTGGCTCCCAGAGAAATGTGCGACAGACTAGTCCACATGCACCACAGTGGGCTGGGAGACCAGAAGGACTGGTACATCTGAGTCTTTGACCAGGGTGAAGACATCCACAACCAGCCCTAACTGTTGCCTCTTACTTCCTTTGCATGGCTCCTAATGTTTTTGGGTTCCTTTCAGCTTTAACTCTCTTCTGTAGATGAACAATAGTCGCACACTTACAGTGGCATCTTAGTGGTAGATGTGTCGTCTGTTGTAGTGGCAGTAGTTTGACGTTGCATTAGATGCAAACTGAATGTTGGTTGCATGATGAAAGCTAACCTGCAGACAGTACTCTTGGTAACGATTTCCATCAAGCAATTCTCCCTATGGACCAAAAACTTCCATCAGCACACTGCATTGTGTCTTCTGTTCAGTAGTTTTGTCCTGAGTAGATGCCTTCAAATCAGCCTTCCTCCATAGGAATGACTCTAACCCGATTTGCTGTCTACAGGCTACACATCATATGTTTGAAATGAGGCCTTTCAGAAATGTGCAAATTGCTTGTTAGTTCACTATTTGTAAAAAGCGTTAATGTTGTAAAACCCAGTTGTGCTCATACAGACTCTTATCATTCTTGAAAGGCGTCTTGTCAAACAGGCATTCAGAACTGTTATTGAATAATGGACAAAGGTTTGCTTGTGTAATTGCACTTTAATTGATGTTAAATTGAATGGTAGATTTATTTTCTAATGATTTGGTTAATGTCATACATGTTCAGTTCCTCAAGGTTTCAGTTTATTTGCCAGTATTGGATTGAATATTGAAGTTATTCTTAACCTGATATTGGGAAAGCATTTTTTCCCAAACTGCTTTCTGTCCTTTTAAAACATGGCGGTTGTTAAAATCTCAAAGTGGTGATGACGATGTGATGGATGTATTAATTTAGTGTTGTTTCTTTGCAGATGTACAAGAAAGATCTGTACAATATGGAGGACCCCGTGCGAATCAACCATGGCCTGAAGCAGTCGTTGAGCTACAGTCACCAGCCGCCGTACCAGGACAAACAGCCATACCGCGAATACGACCACCCGCCTTACGGATACGATGGAGGCGGCTACACAGAACCAAAGCCTCACAACACTGACTCTCACCTGCACTACGACAACCGTGTGCCTCATTATAACGAACAGTGGTCCCCCTATGACCAGCAGACCTCGTCCTCTCAGCCCGCAGGGTACCAGCCGGGCCACCAGCAACCCATGGGCTACAGCCCCAGGTCCCCCTACGACGACGGACCAGGGAGGGACTACAGCCCCCCTCAGCCGCGCTACGATGAGGCCCCACCAGTGGGCTATGATGGCAGACGTCACAGTAAACCTGGGCCCATTCGTTATGATGAACCCCCACCTCCACCCCCAGCTAGCTATGACGCCCGCTCTCCTTACGAGGCAGAACCTCACGGCTTCCCCATCAATTCACCTCGATCGCCGGATCCCCCAAAGCAGTATTACGGTGACTCTGGTCTGAGGCCCACCTACATTCCTGGACCTCCAAACCGGGGCTACAAGCCAGGGATGCACGACCCTATGATGAACTCTGAACCCACGATCCCCCCTCCTCCTCCAAAACCCGAGACCCTCTCGTCGCCAGGGGAACCAGCGATCAGTCCAGGCTCCAAACCTTTCCCTCCCCCGCCCCGGGAAGACCCGGATGAGGACCCGGCCATGAAACCACAGTCGGTGCTCAACAGAGTCAAGATGTTTGAGAATAAACGGTCTGTTTCTATGGACAGGGCTAAAGAAGGAGAGTCCTCTGCACTGAGGGTAAGTTCCTAACAGAGCTGTGCAGCTGTCACCTCAATGGGTCAACATTTATGTCAAGGGTGTTACTGTACTGTATTTAGGTGATAGATGAAAGAAATGTAAACACCTCGTAACTACATCGTAAACTCGTCACGGAACCTCCAAATTAAGTCATGCACAATAGAATAATTAATAACATAAATCAGTAAAAAGCACTAGAAAATGTAAAAATAACACAGATAGTGTCCGGTACAAGGTCGAATATAACAGTCTTTGTTAGCTATTCAAACTGATTCTCCTCAGATATTCAAGTATTTCAGAACAACACACGATAATTAATAAAGCTTCAAGGAGGTCAGACGAGAGATGCATCGGTCAAAAACTGCATTGTTCTTGTGAAATGATCATCCGTTTTGTAATCGCCTGGTCTGTGAGAAGTCAGGCAAAGCACTAGACATCTATGTGCATGCGATTCATTCACGTGAACAAAAATCTGGAACAGATGCAAGAAGCACTAAAGAGACACGCACTCTCTTTGCTCTTCAGCCTGCAGATGTTCCTAAACCTGTGAGTGCACCTGGCCCAGTCCTCAAAGCCAATTCCCTCAGCAACCTGGAGCAGGAGAAGTCCACCTATAGGTATGTAGTCCTCATTACAGCGCCGCAGGCTGCAGAAGTAGGTGGGTGAAGGACAACTGTGAGATTCTTGCAAAGGCATCTCAGAATGAAGTTATTGTTGTGTGAGCTCCACCTAGTGGACACAAGCCACTGTGCATCAAACCAGATTCTGGTGTGGCAGCAAAGACACAAAAGGCATGCAGAAGCCAACCACAACTACCAGTTCTGGATGTCAGCAGCCTCATTGGCTCAGTTATCCTGATTGTTTTCAAACATACTTGTCATTGAACTTTGGATATACAAGATGTCTTCATGCAGGCTTCAGGTCAATCATGCCGTCTGTCCTTACTGTTTAAAACTCTGCAGCTATTTTACTTGTTTCTTTTGCCTTCTCTGCAGGGCTCCTGAGCCACAGAAGCCCCATACTAAACCTCTGGATGATGTAATGCGTTCTAACCACTATGACCCAGATGAGGATGAGGAGTACTACAGGAAGCAGCTGTCCTACTTTGATCGCCGTAGCTTTGATAGCAAGGCCATGGGCCAACCCAGTCCTGGTATCAACCGCTTCCATGATCTGCCCAAACCGGCTCAGTTGTCTTACCCATACAACAGGTATAACAACACGCCTCATGTCATGTGGCCGTATGAAGTTTCAGAGGTTTATAGTCACGCAGAATAACAACTGTTGTTTGTGTTTCCCTCCTGCAGAGTTGAGTCTGTAGAGAAGGTGAGTCCAGTGGAGAAACGGTACGAACCCCTGCCCCAAATCAGCCCATCGTCTCAGTATGGGCCGCCCACACCTGCAGTACCACCCAACACACTGCCCAAGCTCAGCCCCAATGACGGTAAGCTCTCTAACATTCATATTGTGTTCAAAGAAAATTTTTATTATCAATCAGTCTTCTAATTTGACAAAGACTGTATTTAAGTGATTGAATCCTCCTTCATTTGTTTCTAGCTAACTCCATACCCGAGCCGTTGACCTCACCAAATCCTAAACCTGAGCTGGCAGCTCTCAGGCCACCCAGCAGGGACGAACCCACACCGGGAGGCTACCTGCCCCCGAGGGGCCTGCCCGACAAATCCCCCGTCAACGGCACTGATCCAGCACCCCCAAAGACGCTGCCGGCTCCCGCTCCAACTGGCTACAACCGCTACGTCCCCAAGCCGTACACCAGCTCAGCTCGGCCCTTTGAGCGCAAGTTTGAGAGCCCCAAGTTCAACCACAACCTGCTGCCCAATGACACACAGGTGAAGACGGACCTCCTCAGTAAGCCCAGTGTGGTGAGCAACAGCGGCGGGAAGCCTCAGCTGTCACCACAGCCTCTGGACCACGACAGTGGCCTGGACACCTTCACGCGCACTATGGACAACAGGCCCAAATACCAGCACAATAACATCAACGCCATCCCCAAGGCCATCCCTGTAAGGTACATAACTCATCAATTTTCAGCAGCAAGTTCTCTGAGGATAATTACTGAGCTGCGGAAAAGACAGAAAGGGACTTGTTTGTTCACAGGGGATTTGTTTTTGTGTCCTCTGCTGTGCATTATTCTCTGCCAACACTGTTATGACTGATGATGCTGACTTCTGTGCCTCCGTCCCTCAGCCCCAGCACGCTGGACGATGACGACGAGGACGAAGGGCACACGGTGGTGGCCACCGCCCGAGGGATCTTTAACTGTAACGGAGGCGTCCTGAGCTCCATTGAGACAGGCGTCAGCATCATTATCCCCCAGGGTGCCATCCCTGAGAGCGTGGAGCAGGAGATTTACTTCAAGGTGTGCCGGGACAACAGCATCCTGCCCCCCCTCGACAAGGAGAAAGGTCAGTCCCTGAGTTTCTTTGCATACTATACAAGTCAAGGAACAGTCAGTGTGTAGATATATAGTGCTGGTGTGCTTAAAATAAAACGTTTCAGTAGCATCTTTATCATATTTGTGGACTTGACAATGTATACTTTACATCGGCAAAGAAACAAAAGCAAAGGACTCTACATATCTTTATGATAAGCGGTATAACCAGGAGATGGAGGAGCCCTAAAGGATTATTTTTAAATTAACATCCAGCACCGGGGGATTGTGGTCATTTAATTAATCTGTCAAGTGAGTTAATAGTTAATTCTCGTTCCTAATGAAAGGCTGGCAGCAGCCTCCATTTTGCGTCTCAACTGGGTAACAGATAATCTTGTTTGCTGTTTAATTCCTGCATGTTCAATTTGTGGAATTTAAATCTTCTTGTCTGTACAGGAGAAACGCTGCTAAGTCCGCTGGTGATGTGTGGCCCTCATGGACTCAAGTTCCTGAAGCCGGTGGAGCTGCGCTTACCTCACTGTGCGTCAATGACCCCTGATGGTTGGTCTTTTGCTCTAAAATCCTCCGACTCCTCGTCGGGTACGCTGTCCTCTCTCTGTCCTTTGGGGTCTGTGGGCTGGCTTTGGTGATTTAGAGAGAGTGTCTTGGTGTCTGAATCATTTTTAACCATTTCTTCTGTTTTTCCCACATTCCCCTCACTTCTTCTTCACGTGTGCATGTGCTGTTTGTTGTTTTCTTATTTTCATGCTTGATATATACACTGAAGAGCCTTTTTTTAAATCAGATCTCAGGCGTCCACACAGTTGAAATAAGAAACATTACAATGCTGTGAGAGCTGAACATTTAGTCGATTAAATATTTCATGAGTCATTAGACATAAAATTAATAATTCATTAGTAATTGTTAATGTTTTTCGGCAAACATCGTCCTCTTTCAGCACCTCTGCTGCTTTTCTTTGTGTCATGTGAGTGAACTGAATATCTTTTGAGTTTTTGAACATTGATCAGACAAAACAAGCAATTTTAAGAGCTCGCATTGACTTCATGAAATCATGACAGCCATTTTAGTGTCTTTTGACCTTTTTATAGATCAGTTAAATGAGACAATAATCACCAGATTAATCTGTAATGAAAATAATCATTAGCTGCAATTTAGATGATTTGAACAGCAACATCGTGCCCTCCAAGAAAAAGATTCTTTATGAAAGGATTTTTTTTAAAATCCTCTTTTTATAATAGCTTCTATAGCATGACCATAATTTTAACTTAATACATAATGATAATAAGTCCAGATGTAAGGTAATCACAGTCAGGGTACTAAACACACTTAAGTAATGCATGATCATTAATTAATTAATGTTAACTCACAGGTACTTCATACATTATTTTATATGCCACCAAATTAGTCTAACGAATATAAATACAGACTGTTCCGTCGCAGTATGTCGATGTTTACATCTGACCGCCAAAAACAGCCGCATGTATCTGTGAGATGAACTGCTGCTGTGCTGATGGTGATGAGGTCTGAAACGCCCTTTTCTGTGTGACTGGATTCCAGATGATTTGGTGGCGAATAAATTCATGTGTGAAGTAACTGTGAGTTAACATTCAATTAAATTAATGATCCATTAAACACGAACTAATCACATAAACTCACGGTGAGCCACAGGAGTTCATTCCCCGCATTGATTTACGCATTAAATCATCATATGTAAGCATCAGTCGTACGTTTTTATTGAGATTTGTTTTATTTACGATGCCTCCATCAGAAAAATGTACTGCTTTTCTCCTGTGTTTGAAAGAGGAAGGAAGGAGCTCCAGCAGCTGACGTGATGTCTCTATTCCCTGCAGGTGATCCTAAAACCTGGCAGAACAAATCTCTCCCCGGAGACCCAAACTACCTGGTGGGTGCAAACTGTGTGTCTGTGCTCATTGACCACTTCTGAAGAGGGCAACAGCTGGCCTGTTACTGAATGTGATAAACAGGGGACGTCGGTTGCCCCTGCCGTGCTCCCTCCGCCGTGGCGGGTTGCACAATGCTCAATGAAGTATGAACTTGATGCTCTCACGTTGTTTACTGTGCCCAAAATTTAAGAAAAAAAGAAAAGAAAAAAACAACACACACACACATACACACACACACAAGGAGAGTCTGAGGAGTCCAGCATCCCCAAGGCTGCACTCTTGTTTTTTCTTTCATTTTTTTTCGGTGCTTTCAAGGCTTGCAAAAAATAAAGATTAAAACAAGTTATTTAAACAAAGGAACTGAAGTTGGAATGCATGACCAGTGCCACAGACTGAATAATCTCATTTTGACGTTTTTAGCTAATTTTGTAAAAGGTCAGAGCAGTGCAAGAAAAAAAAAAGGAGAATTTTGGAAACTTGTTTAATATTGCAAATGGGAATTTTTGCGTACTGTTTAAAAAAATATTTAAAAAAAAAAAGAAAGAAAGAAGAAGAAAAAAACTCACAAACAGCAAAGTTAGTATATGCAAAACTTTTGTTTGTGAGTCCCGTGGTCATGCGTTTCACTCTTGAAGGATCTCTGAGGACTTGAGAAATGCTGAGCCTGACTCACGAAGGAACACGTAGACTTAAAGATGAAAAAAAAAATATAAGAAGAATGACGGTTAAGTATTAGTATGAGGCGCCCTGTTTGTTCTGACGGGGGCTCTCTCTCTCTCTCTCTCTCTCTCTCTCTCTCTTTAAAACTGATGTTTTGTAGCAATGTTTTACCGTAGATAAATATACTGACTTGATTTTACAAACTCCTGCTGTCTAGAGATCTATGCATGTGCTATGACTCAGGTCCAGAAGCCTGCTACTACTAAGTTCAACACATGAAAATCCCATCGTACACTGCAAGCAGTGATGCCTTATCTGCATATTAACTTTTCAGTGAAACTTTAAAAACATCGGATCCTTCAGTTATAGCGATCACTACGGAAGATAAAGTTGTCTCTGCATTTTTCTCATAAACAGTGAACTTGGATTTAGCACACGAGAATAATTGAGGCTGACGAAAAGGTATGCTTTCTTTTACTGCTATGCATATGAAGTCTGAGGAAATACAAAAAAGCTAGAAGATGTTTAAAATTGTGGCTGTACATATTGCTAGTATATGGCCTTGGTTCTCTGTAAATGAACTTTTGTACATCTTTGTTATTTTGTATAAAAGAGAAAACGTTTGTTTAAAAAAGAGAAAGCGGTTACATGGGTTATGTTTGTATTCTGGTTATACCCCTGAGCCTTGGAACTGACATAAGCAGTAATAAGTCCGACTTTTCTACCAACATATACACACACACACACACTACTTAAGGCATTTTTAACAGTCAGAAAACTTTTTATTCTTATTTACAAAATAGAGAAGTGCTTGGTTTAAATGATTTTAAAAGATGTACTTGAGGGGGTCTGCTGTGAAGAGTGGTCCCTTCCTTTATTTGTGATACTGGATGCTGTATTGTGTGCCCTGAAATGTATTTTTGTACTAATAGACAATTTATTATGGCACATCAGTACTATTTTCTTTTGATATGATAACACTGCTTCAACCCAACAGTAGTTTATTTTCCCGTGTGGCTGACATTCTTTTTATTTATTTTGATTTTTCTTCGGTTCGACTTTATTTTTTCCCCCCTTTGCAACACATTTCTAAGTATACCACTGTATTAATAAATAAATTCATTTTTAAAGTAACTGCTCCTCGCGTTAGTGTGTTCGTATCGATCCAAACGTCCAGATGTTCTGCACGTCGACACAGCAGAGACTGTGTTTCTGCCAAAGATTCCTCTGTGGGGGTTGTGAAGTTGGCGTTTGTTGTCAGCATGCTTGATTTAAGTTTTTCTACCATCACAGCTGCTTCCCACTTATAAAATCAGTAAACTGAGCTGTCAGCTGGATTATTCTGCACACACAAATGTAAATGCATTGCAGATGGTCTTAATTTAGAGACGGTGGCTCGCACCCTGTTAGTTTATTTACCACAGCTGCATTTTCTGTTCCTGAAAATGAATTTCCTGGTGTTTTTGTCTTAATCTGACCTCATCTGGTTCACCGGCTGTATTGGGTCAGTGGTTTTGTAAAACATCCCATCCAGACATATTTTAAGACACGCTCATAGTTGCCAGTTTATTAGGTACACCGAGCTAAAACTAATGTACTCCAATACAACAGTCCTGCAGTGAATCCTACTTTGATGAAGGTTGTAATGTTTCAACAGTTTTAGCGAGGTGATGATTCCATTTTGACCTTTTCAGAAGCTGCTGTTAGAATAGAGACACCTGTCATTACGACGCACCACAAACTTCAGCCTCTGAAATGGTTCATGGATAGCAGCTAACCCAAAGGTCATGACACAAACTCATGCTGAGATTTAAAATGAGCACAGAAAACTTCTTGTGTCAAACTCTGCACAGTAAAAATCAAACATTCAAGTTAATGAACAATAAAAAAGAAAACAAAAAACATTTGTGTCATAGAGGAGACTTTAACTTTAGGCAACATTAAACTTTCACTTACTTTCTGAAACCAGCTGATTTTGACATTTTTGCTACATTTGTCACATGGCTGAAACTTGTGACCAAGTATCACTTTATGTCAAATGTTGTTCAGTCACCACACCAGTCAAAAAGTTGTACATCACTTGAGGGTAGAATACCCTAAAGACCAAAACACAACCTCACTTATGTTACATGACATATCTCTACAACAGTATGTGTCTGTACTACACACGAGCTGATAAAGACTGGCTGCACATAACATCTGTGCAAAGGTTCGCTGATAAACTCACCACAGATCGTCAAGTTAATGTACACCTGTGTAATATCTGACCTCAATTATTATTTTTTTAAATCTTTATTTTTTTTTTTTAGTATCATCAGTCTAATGCAACAAAAGCTCAAAAAAAGAGAAAATTTTGGCTTAAAATGGAAATTTAAATGCTACATCATTTACATGCTTTATCTGGCTAATCACAATTTGAGAGTCGCAACCAGAGTTTAATTATTAAACATACAATCATGGCAGTAAGATCACATACTGTCTGCATTATGAAATACAAAACCTACAGGGATCCACAGTAGTTGTGTTAATTTAAAAAAGTGGTCTCCTTAACCATTATGTAATGTTTCAAAGTCAGTCTGGTCCCTGAGATTAGTTGATTGTTAGAAGATCCGTGGATAAGCTGCTATGCTGTAAACAAACGGGTCGTCTGGTTCGCTGACTACTTAAAGTTCCCGTGTTAGAGTTTTATTTCCCTGGAAGCGATCGCCCTGTAGATCTCCTCAGTCATGGGGATGTACGTCTTTTTCTCGGGATCTAAAAAGTATAAAGAATCTTGGATGTGAGCCGGGTTGAATCCCTCCTCCACCAACCTCACTTTCTTCATCTTGAACGTCCCCGTCATCTCCAGGCATGCCTACAAAACACATATTGTGAATTTTAGATGTCAGTTTTGTCCTTTCTACTTGAAGATGCAGATTAAAAAGCATGAATACGACACGGGCGTGCCTTCGTCTGGTCACAATAAAACTAAAAATGAAGAAGAAGAAGATTTATCTTAAAAAATTCATTTATTAGGCATTGAAGCATGGCTACTACACCAAAAGGGCATGGTTGTGTTTTGCCTGAGAGCAAAAGGGGCAAAAAAAATTACTCACTACTGCTTGTAAAGCTTAAACGCTGGCAGTGCATGGTTTTAACTTATGCGCTCAGATGTTCTCCCATCTGGAATTTGGCGGTGGGACAGTAAGAGGACGCGGCCCAGAGGTCTCTTAGTGAATGAACCAAACTTAAATAAGAAATGGGAGCGGAACAAAAATAGGGTTTTTGGAAATTACACTCTTGGGTGTCAAGGGAGAAAATGTCAGATCAGTACATCCCTTTAGTGCATTACATTACAAAGTTTTAGTAAAACTCTGACCTGAACTGAGCAAAGTGGTAAAGAAACGTACAAATGAGGTGCAATCAGAATTCACCGCAGGGAATCAAAGAGAAGCCTTCGAAAGTAGGTGCAGCAATAATGCTCACACGAGGCTGCAGGCAGACAGTATGTGAAAATGTCTTTTTACCTGAATCCGGATGAATCGAGGTCTTGCGTAAGCTGGGAGGTAGTTGGCGACCTGCTTGTAGGTGCCTGAACAGTCAAATTCTTCTCCTTCTTTCAAAATGACAGCTGCCATGCCGATCCGCCCCTCATGACCTGATCAGATAATAAAATAAAATTAAATTAATTAAATAATAATAAAAATAAATAATAAATTAAAGACATATGAAAAAACATTAAAAAGCACAGAATACAGAACGGCAGGATTATTTCTGACCTCAAGCGGTTTTACCTTCAACTTTAACACCATAGACGTTTGCCTCCAAAATACAAGGAGCCATTGTGAGAATGTCTGCAACCTCTGACGTGGCAACGTTCTCTCCTTTCCATCTGTGGCAACAAACAAGCACACACAATTCAAATGAAAATCTTTGGCAACATGTCATCCTCCAGGGACACCAACATATCTTGGAAAGACATCTTATGATGAATAAATTAGAGCCATCCAAAGTCAGAAATTGTGACATTTAACTACGACCTTGCAGATCTGGTATATCTGCAAGATCTGATCTTTTCTAATGTGAAAAACAGTCAAATAAATTTACATTTCGTGCAGCTACGATGCCTTATGTCTGAAAATTTAGAGAATGCCCACACTAGCTGTCTAAATCTGAACCACCCATACTGAAACAACAGACCAAAAGGAAAAGATTCACTTCTCAGGTGAAATGTTTAACCCACTGAGATGACAAAAGGTGGTCCATGTCAGCATATTAAACTTCAGCTCTGTGTCCTTTTAATGAATCCAAAATCAAAAAAACAGTGCCTAGTTCTCTTGTCCAAAACTTCACAAGCATAAAATATTATTATATGAGTCACAACTTGCCTGAAAGTGTCGCCAACTCTATCCTGAAAGTACACAAACTTTTCGTGATCAAGCCGCAGCAAATCTCCGGTGTTGAAGTATAAGTCGCCTTTTTTCAACACGTCGCGAAGCCTCTTCTTCTCAGTCTGTTGCTGGTTGCCAGCGTAGCCGATAAAAGGAGACCTCTGAGTAATCTTTCCCACCAGAAGTCCAGTCTCACCTGACGAAAAGACACATGAAAAACGTCCATCAGTTTCCCCCTTCGAGGCTTCAAGTCTTTGAGTCGTCAAGCAGCAATCCAAAGCTGGGCTATATTTAATTTACAACAATTAAAACCAATTAAAGAAGTCACATCTACATCTCTGAAAAGCTGGAACCAGTTATCAACACAGATGTCAGGTACACAGGTACATTCGAGGTATTACTGACTCACCTGGGGACGCCTCGATGCACAGACCCTCAGAGTTCCTGACAGGCTCCTCCGTCTCAATGTTAAACTTGATCAAAGTGTAGGGGAAGAAAAACTAGAAAGAAAAAAGATGGAAAATATGTTGTTTTAGCTCACGGGACACTGATTGGTCCGTATCCACTGCGCTCAGATCTTGAATGAATGAATGATTGTGTGCTCTTGCAAGTCCAGCTGCCTCTCAAGGTTACCTCTACTCACCCTGTGGACGAAATTCACTCGTCCCACTGCACCGATCTTGGACGTGTAATTGATGAAGCCGATGTTTCCCTCCGTGGCAGCGTACAGCTCTCGGACTTTAATGTCCCCGAAGCGATTCAGAAACTCGGTCCAAATGTCTGTGCGGACTCCGTTGCCGATGGCGATCCTCACTCTGTGGTTCTTCTCGTCGTCTTTCTGCAAAGAGTCGACTCAGGATCAAAAACAGAAACATGCAACGCTTCATAGCTCCTATCACTTTATTATTCGGGTTGGTCAGGATTCCTTTTACCTTGGGTGTGTTGCAGAGGTAGCGCATAGTTTCACCAATGTACTGCATCACTGTTATGTTATACTTCCTGCAGTCGTCCCAGAACTGAGAGGCAGAGAACTTTCTCCTCAGAAAAATGGTCATACCTGCAATTAACACCATATAAAACAGCCTTTATTCTTAAGTCTCCAAACCAGGCGAGGGAATGCTTTTGTCATTGTTCAAGAAATTACCTCTCTCGATGCCTCCGGCCATCCCGATGAGGAAGCCTGCACTGTGATAGAGAGGCAGATTGATGTAGAAGATGTCCTCTGACGTGACTCCACATGCCGCCTGGATGAAGGAGGCGGCCCAAACCCTCTCATGAGTGACAACAGCTGCTTTAGGCAAACCTGCGAAGGTCAGTGAATCATAAATCACCCCAGGTTCTTGAACAGTTAGCTTTAGATGCAGTTTTTAAAATTAAAAACATGCTCTTGAAGCATCGTCACACACTCATCCTGCAGGTTCCTCCTGTTTTTACACCCTGTAACTTTACTTCTTCTGGCACGTTTGGTAAGGTAAGGTGATCATATGTTGATGTTTACAGCTTGTTACACACCCTGTCGACCTTACAAGTGGACACATTTGTTAGTTTGTGTTTTCCACCACGCTGACTGCAGCCACTGTTTGTCTGCAGTCCACAGTGTTTCATATTTTAAGGGGGACGTCAATTACAGAATTATCACAGTATCAGAATCAGTACATCAAATATTTTGATGCCTACAGACCTTCCTAAGAAGTCAGAGTGTATAATGCACTGGTTGACACCTGCAGAAGAAAAACTGAACGTCTTCTTCCTAACCTGCTAGTAAACAAAGTTAAAATATCTCGCACATATGAACACTGCACAGAACTTTGTACCTCTTTAAGTTGAGTTTCCTCTCACATCTCTCTCTAAATGAGTTGAGACAGGCACAGACAATCTAATGTCTACCCTCATTGGTGCAAATGCACTGGATAAAATATTAGATCTCTCTGTGTATGTATGCAATAAAATTTAACGGTACCACAAGCTACATCCCTCAAGATGACCACAAAGGTGAAGCAACGCCTCTTCAAAACTTCTTCCACACAAACTGAGCGTTATAACCTCCATAAAGGTATCCTGCATTTCTTTTAGCTAGTTTCTCCTGATAAACTGACACCTATGTGTTTTTTTCCACGGCACTTTCTCCGTAGACGTTTCTGTGGATTTTTGTACCTGTAGTGCCTGACGTGTAGATGTACAGAGCAGTACTCCTGATGTGGATGTTGGCTCTCAGGTCCCGGGACAGCGGCTGATCTGAGGCCTGTGAGATCTTGTCAGACAAAGTGTTCATGCCCTGTATGCTGCAGGCCTCTGACAGGAGGTACACGCTGATACCCTGCTCTCTCAGCGTCGGGAGGACCTCCTCCACAGCGTCCTGCAGCTCTGCAAATACAGAAAGGCATTCAGCTCTCTTCACAACATGTAAAGTGCTCTGTTGCGTAACGCAGCACATGTAGGGCCTCTATCATGTTACCTCAGGTCCCACTGGGATGCGAGCACATGGTGCAATGAGTTCAGCCCAAATGTATGCATTTCCCAGTGGTGAAATTCGACCGCCAAAATGGGAGCGCAGAGAAACAAGTTTTCAGAGTGCAATGTCCCTTTTGTTTGTTCCCCCGAATGAACTGAACACTGCACACTGACTGAAACCATGTGAGGAAAAAAAGGGGATTAAACCATTGTTCCTAATAACATTTGTTGAGAAAGCTGTTGGATAATGGTATAATATGACGCCTAAACTGTCCTGGCAAACATTTCTTCTTGGATCTACCTTCTAAGAAGTGTTTACTGCTTTGAGATAGTTTGGTTGGAATCAACAGATCAGATGAGAAATAAAAGAAACGTTTTATTTCTTAGATAACTGTTGGGTTATCTAAAACCCCAAACCTGTGGAGAGTGGGACAGGACGATATCATTATTATCAGCTGCTGTTTTACCATATAGTCATGATGTGATGAGATTTTCAGGTTGTTTCCTCTTGTCATGTGTGAATGTTTGAGGACATTATGCTACATAAATAAAAGCTGGTTTCTTAAAACGATAAATAAAACCTGCTCAACGCATTTCGCTTTTTATCCTGTTCATTTGTCCACACTTACAAATGAATCATTAACAGCCTTTAAGTGGTAAAACCTGTTAATAAAGGCTGATTAACAATGTCAGAGTTTTCTCAACTAACCTATAATTACTGTAATTACTGCAACATGTAACCTGATAATTGAAAACTTAGATCTGTAAATTAAATTTAAATAGCAGCACAGAGCACAAAGCATTAGTTTAGTATAAACTGCATTTTAATGTTGCATCTGGTGCCAAGTCGTCCTCGTACTTTAAAGCAACATGATGTACAATCCAGTATATTTTGTGATTTGTCGCCTCCAGTTTCTGGTCCGGTTGCTGTCATAAATATGGACTGTACACGTGCTTTTGTTAGGTTACATAGTGACAGGTTGGGTGCAGAGTGGGAATGACAGAAGCGCCATTCATCCTATTTCAGGATCACATCATTTTGATGCCACACTGTAATTTATTCATTATTTTAAGGTAGAAAAGTTGCATAATGTTGTTTTAAATACTCTTGGATAGTTTAATCTAGGACAACCGAGGTTGGATTTCCAAACAGGCGAAGTGGGCACGGGTTCACTGTATGGCAATCAGTCCAAGCAACTGTAGTTTTATGTGGTTATATCTAAGTGTGTCCTGTTAATGGGTCATATCCACCATTGAAGCAAACTACAAACTGAAATGACGAGAACATTACGGCAGATAACTTATCAAATACTTTATATGCACACTGCATATCTACACAGTCATTACCTGCGAGGTACATACAGCCGTCAGGTGAATGTATTTAAGTAGTAAGAAAGTGTTCATATACTTTCTTAAAGTACCAATAAAAAAGGAAATACCAAATACAGATATTTGAAATGCTACTTGAGTAAAAGAAGATTATCAGATTATCATCAGATTATTATTCGCTGTATGATATTATTAGATTAATACTGGTGCATTCATGCATGAGCAGCATTTAAATGCTTTAGCTGGTTGAGCTGGAGCTACTTTTAATTACTTCACATATTGGTTTTTTTTTTCCTGTGGATCCCAAAATAGGTAGCTATCACAAGACAAACCTGAGGGAGCTGTGAAATGATTCATGATTCAAAACTCTGCTGTTTTGTACCTGTTCTCTAACCTTTGTTTTTGTGTTTGACCTTTTTAGGACCTTGAAAAGTTATAAATGAAACCATATGCTCATATCAGACATCATTCATGATGAGGAGGAGCCCCAATACGCGCTGCATGTGTGGAGTGAAATAGTGAAGTAGAATAATATAACAGACAACAACAGAAACACTAAAGTCAAGTACAACTACCTCTAAAGTACAGTAAAAGTACTTTCCACCACTGGAAGCTGCACAAAATGGACATAGCACTGGAAGAGTCAGTCACTCATGAGTGCAAAGTTCAAAGTGCAACTATGAGATACAGGAACACTGCCGGAGGCCACACAGAGCTGCAGACCCCCCTCATTCTCCTCCTCTTGTGTCTTACCTGCAGAGGCGATGATCACTTTGGCCCCGCAGCAGGAGAAACAGTGCAACAGAGACTTGGATCTTATGTTAAAGTTAAGCAGAGCTGCCGGACAGCCCAGCTTGGCCAAACCGAGCCAAATCCATATGAAACTGGGCTCGTTGGCCAGAAACAAGGCGACAGTGTCCCCCTCCTTCAGCCGGGCTGCAGCCTGCAGAGCTCTGGCCACCTTGTTGCTCTGTTTATCCACCTCTCCATAGGAATACTCCCGACCCTCAAAGTGCAAAAAAGTCTTAGCGGGGTGCCTCTTCACTTTATCCAAGAAGCAGTCCAAGATGCTGTAAAAAGGTTTCTTTTTCTTGTATTTGACGAGCCTGGCACCAAGTTGAATGCTCCTCATGATGTACGCGAAGTCCTGGCCAAAGTAAGGGAAACATGTCTTGAGGAATGACAGGGACAGGATGGCCAGTCCGGCCAAAACAGTGAACCAGATGTACATTTTTGCAGAGCTCACAACACTGCAGACAAGTGTCAGTGAGAGCTTGCAGAGGGAGGAATAATGCAGCTCCGTGATATTTGTGACAAAGTTCATCCCCTCAGCTCTGGGCGGTGCTCAGCTCCGACCTGACCCCTCCTTCACTCCGGAATGTTTGAGCTGCCAGGTCCGTTTTTTTCTTCAAATACTCAAAACTAGTTTTTTTTTTTTTTTTTACACCAATTTTATTGCGTATTCATGTCATCCCCGTGTTGTATTATTACACCTGTTATCCTGCACACGTTTATCAGTTGTGCAAGAGTTCAAACAAAAGTGATTAAATAACCTGACAAACATGCGACACCTCCAGGATGTGGCCATTAACTGCAGTTCATTTCCTTCTTCTGTTTTCCTTCAAGGATAATAAAGTGCCAGTGGGAGCATGCAGACTGAAATCCACTGATGTATTTAAAAAAAAAAAAAAAAGAGTCATAAACAACTATATAAAGTGGCAACCCCTCATCAAAAATTGTGCAATCTGAGCAAGGGGTGGGCGTGCGCTCCTGTAAACTGCGTTATTTGTCTGCTGGATCGTGGGGAGGGGCGTTCAAAAAAAAAAAAAAAAAAAACACATATATCAGTGCTGAAGCACTTTCAGTCAGAGAGGTTGTTGATCTAAATGTGTGATCATGGTTTAGTGTCCCATTAAGTGGTGCTGGTCTGTGTTCTTGCTCCTTTTTTTCAGTTTTAAGCCTTCAAAAATATCCCAGAATCCAATGTCAGGTCTTCAGATCACTTTCGTCCAACCAGCAGACCTAAAATATCCACAAATATTAAAATTAAAACTAAATAAAACAGTAAAGGAGCAAATCCCGAGCTGTAGGCTCACAAATCTACCCCAAGACTTGACTTGGACACTGACTGATTAGTTGAGACTTCACCCCAAATACTTCACATGACTTAAGGATTCAAAGGGAACAACAGTCTTTAGTTTCAACCTGGTAAACAACAGATATAACAGCAACAGGTAGGCCTCACAGAGCCACACGTTTATTTTCAAGGCCCACATCTTCAGCTTTATGAAAAACATATGAAATGTTCAAATCACTCAGAATTCATAGAACTGAAAGACTTTTGCTTGTCTCCATTAACTTTGAGACAGGCTGGAGCCTGCAAATGGTGTGAATGAATATCCAGGACACGAGTGTAAGGTGTTCACATGCAAGGGCCTCAACTTGTTTCCTAACAGGAGTGTGGAAGGTAGTTGCAGGATGAGAAGTGTGGGGGGTTGGGGGCCCCTTGAGCTCTCTCTGAAGTAAGTTTGAGCTCCTCCCTTGAGGATGTTTGGTTTTCATTCACTGGTTCGAACCTTGGGTGGAGCCTTTCCATGTGGAGTTTACACGTTCCTCCATGTCTGTCCATGTGGGTCCTCTCCGGGTACTCCGGCTTCCTCCCACAAAGACTCTTAATTGCCCGTTGGTGTCAATGTGAGTGTGCATGGTTGTTTGTCTCTGTCTGCCCTGCATCAGCTGGCTACTCATCCAGGGTGTACCCTGCCTCTCGCCCTAAGTCGGCTCCAGTCTCCGCCATGACCATGATAAGTACAAGCGGTTACAGAAAATGGATTGATGAGTTGCAGTTGACGTTTTATAGCAGGAAAATTAATACCATTAATGATGTACTAGAAATCTGTTTCTAGTAAACCATGTTACCTTTTACACACTGACACTAGTTAAACTAAATGGAGTACAGTCTTGTTTAGTTTAAACAGTGAGTGTTGATATCACCAGCTATAATCACACTGTGCTTGATTTACTCAGCAGTTTATTAACAGTGGCCTAAATAATATTTTTATTTGCCAGGATGAATTCATGCTCATCTTGTTTATCTTGTTTAAAACTATGCAGTTCACAAAAAAAAAAAGGCATGTTATTCAGCCCCGAAGAGAAGGCGGGACAGAACAACAATCATACAACAAGTAATCTATTGTATAAGAGGCCGAGCTGCCGGCTCCTACAGTGACAACAGCCTAAATAAACCAGAATGATACGCAGTGAATCGCCTGAATAAGGAGCTCACGGCTCTCACGCTCTTTAACTGGAAAAACTTGCTTTCACTGCACTTATGTAACATACATGTGTATTCTGTCAATCCCAAACTCACTGCAGCAGAATATAAGTCGTCTCATGTATGAAGTTACTGTCCAAAACGTAAATAGAGCGTGATAAGTCAAAAAACAACAGGCGGCAGCGAAAGCCACTTTAAATTTTGACCTTCCCTGATGTAACTGAGTTGAATATGTCCACCGTAAGTGGGACGTAATTCTTGTCTTTTTCATCCAGAAAGAAGAGCGGGTCGGTTATTTGATCTGGGTCGAAGCCCTCCTCCACCAGCTTCGTCTTCACATGCTTGAAGGTGCCTGTAATGTCCAAGGAACTCTGTAACCAGTCAAAGTACAATTAATTATTACAGAGGGGACTGACGGGTGGTCAAAATGTTTGGTAAAAATATAAGATCACTTCAGCAAACATACCCGAATCCTTATAAAACGTGGCCTCGCGTAGGCCGGCAGGAGGTTCTCAACACGTTTAAAAACATCTACGGAGTCAAAACTCCGTCCTTCACTCAGCTTGACAGCAGCCATCCCAACTCTCCCCTCCAGACCTGCAAAACAACATTAAAATCACAGAAAGTCTGAATTTTGAACTGTGGACACTGAATACATGTGATTGTTTACTAAGCAGAGAGTTTTTTTTTCTTTGTGTGTTTTACTGCATTATGGGAAATGTAGGACTGAGTGGCTGCGGCATGCTTGAAATAAACTAGTTCATACATGTAGTGTGGTCACAACTAAAACTGTCAACCCTGTTCTGAACATCTGAACTCAAAGGGAAACATTTAATAAAAGTTGGTCTGGATTTTGTTACTTCTTACTTATGGCCGATAATCATCTGTTAGTTTGGGAAATAAATAATTTGGAGGTTTTGGGGCTGTAATGTTGCTGTGAGCTACATTTATTTACACCAGAGGTAACACATGGCCTGCAGGCCAGAAACTGGCTGAATCCAGCCAGGCTCAGGTAAGTTCTGGAGTTATTAATATCTTTTTAAGCGGATTGGACAAAATGGCAAAAGTCACATTGAATCAGAAAGAATATACGAATCGAATGAGTGACTTATGACTCAGAGAAGAAGTCATTCTTTGACACATATTGTGTCACGGTCACTGCTGCTCTTTACCAAGGATGGTGACATCAGTGTTCAGGCAGACTGACCATGATTCACCGGTAGTTGCTGGCATCGGCCACACTTTGCTACGACCTCTCTGTGTTTGCCAATTGTCAAATTTCGGCCAAAGTTTATGACCGGGGCACTGATCTCAGCCGACCACTGGAGTGTAAATACAACAGGGAAACTGGGTGAAGTTGCATGATCCTCAGGTTTAAAGTCCAAGTTGTGCCATTTTACTTCAACACACGATGGGCTGCTGGCAAAGAGTGTGTCAGATTAATGGTAGATGAATTCATTCATTCAAAACTTTTATTGCTGCGTTGCTGCTTTTATTGCCCTTTGATTTTACATATCCAGACTGCAAACAGTGTAGTCAATGTCTGATTGGGCTTAGTTCAATAGACCAGTCATCTGAGGACGAACAAGATAAGTACAACGTGGTCACATGATGTTTACTTTAACCAGAACAATCCATTAAATAACCGACTGACAGAATATAATGTGTAATACTGAAGCTTCAACGGACTGACTGTGACAGGTTGTACCTGTCGGATCTTGCCATGAGATAATTAAAACCAGCAAGATTGCCTCTTACTTGGAACGATTAATCATTTTGCCGACGGACAGATGGTTTAATGGTTTATGTGATAATCTGAAGTGTCCTTCTCTTAAGTGCTGCTTTTCTTTGTTTTCACGTTATTGTGTTGGACGGTCTTCATATTACTTTCAAATTAAATTCATCCCTGCGTTCTGACATTTATAGATCAGTCGATTTAGCAAGAAATTAATTGGCAAATGAATCATGCTGAAAATAATTCTTACTTGCTCGTTTGCCTCATTATTTCTGCTCACACGCTTTCTTCTCTCTTTTTTTTTGTCACAACTGGAGCAGCAAAGAGAAAAATGTAACAGTGGAAATTACCCGGCACTGTGACTCCGTACACGTTGGCTTCTTTAATGCAGTCAACCAGTGTGATGACGTCTGCCACCTCATTTGTGGACACGTTCTCTCCTTTCCATCTATTCACAAGGATAATAAAAAAACAACATTAAGGCTTTGTGCACTCAGGTTTTTAAGCAGAAACACAAGATGAACTCACCTAAAAGTGTCTCCAACCCGATCCTGAAAGTAGATGAAATTGTCTTCATCGATGCTCAGCAGGTCACCAGTGTTGAAGTACAGGTCTCCTTTCTTGTGGACATTATGCAACCTCTTCTTCTCAGTTTGCTGCAGGTCTCTTACATAACCACTGAACGGCGCATTCACTGATATTTCACACACCAGAAGGCCGGGCTCACCTGTGGAAAGTTAATACAAGAGGGGTAATCTTCAACGTAAGCTGATCCTGTCTTTACTGCACCACCTGTGTGTTGGAGAACAAATGAGACGGAGATAATTCAAGTATAGACAACACCTTTATGGCGTGGTGAAAACATTCACTGTGTGTGTGACAGCGTGGTAAAGATTTAGTAAGGTATAAAACTGAATTTAATGTTGCACAGATTCAGCAAACACTTTGGTAAAATGCACGACACTAGTCCAAGCAGCTCCTACAGCCCTAGATCACTTTAGCTATGCCAGCCGCGTCATTCAGTCCACCACTTTGGTCCAGACTGATATGTGATGGATTACTTTAAAACCTTGCAAAGTCATCCACAATTCCAAGGTGATGTATCCTGCTGACCCCCTGATTTTTCCTTCAGTGCCACCATAAGATTGTTTTTTGAGGTCTTTCTTAAAATCTTCACCTCTACAACTTCTGGTACTTCTGGAAATCTGGTACGCACACATTCATGTGTATTAAGCTGAAGTACAGCCTCATATAGCCGACACACATTAAAATCTCTAAGTTAAAATTGTGTGGGATTAGTCTAGCACCGAAGCAAAACTGGGTTCATTTTACCTAATGATCCTCAATAATAATATAAAAATATCACCAACATTGGTGTGTTAATTGTTAAATATTTCCACTTGTTTGTGTATTTCTTGAGTCTACAGATACTATTTTAACTTTAAACTATAAAATGTAAGCTTATATTAACGCACCTTTGGCAGCTTCAATGCAGAATCCAGCAGAATCCCTCACAGGTTTTTCTTGATCTACGTCAAATTTGATCAGAGAATATGGAAAATATTTCTGCAAGATGAAAAGAACAAAAAAAATCTTATTGATTTAACAACTTTTACTCCATAATATGGAATGAAACATGGACTTTCTTGGACTTTCACCTTGTGGAGGAAGGTGTCTCGCCCAACAGCCCCGATCTTGCCAGAGTAATTCAGCAGACTAAAATTTCCTTCTGTTGCTCCGTAAAACTCTCTGATTTGAATGTTTCCAAATCTGTTGATGAACTCTCTCCAAACTTCTGCCCTGATCCCGTTACCTATCGCCAGTCTTACTTTGTGCCTTCGATCATTGAGTTTCTATTGGGAAGGGAAGTTGTTGTTAGTGGCGGTTGCTGTGCTAATACAGAGCTGTGACGTACAGTACATACCCTTGGTGTGTTGCAGAGGTAACGCATTATTTCACCTATGTACTGTATGACGGTGACGTTATATTTTCTGCAGTCATCCCAGAACTGCGATGCAGAAAATTTACTTCTTAAAGCCACTGTGATACCTGCACACGGCAACAAGATGACAAGAAACAAAAACATTAGAATATTGGCAACATTCAATATTTTACTTTTCCTCAACAAATCCATGGAAAGACCAAAAAAAACAACAGCAATGAATTAATCTGACCAACAGAGATGGTCTTTGTAGCTGAAGCCTGAAAAGGTTTATTCCTCTGCAGTGTTTTCTGAAAACATAAAAATAAGTCACACTGTGTTCCTTCATCACGACTAACAAAGACACTGCAGTTCATTTCCACTCAGTCCCACTGATGTGCACCATCCTGCTGCTGTAAATACTTGCTGTTCCTCCACACCACTAATCATGTTCCAAATCTGTTAATATACATTTTGAACTGGATGTTATTTATTATGTTATTAATCATACTATTTCCATTTTGCATAACAAATGCTGCATGTTTCAGGTATTTATTCATGACATTTGGCTGCTTTTGAGCCTGTGAGTGTTTGTGGTTTGTTATTGATACCTATGCGTGATCTTTATTTTCATCCTAAGCACAAATATGAGGAGTCCTAACTGTTTTCTACATCACTATCTTTCCAAGTTTCCCTTGGCAACTGGGAAAGTTTGCCCTGAATGCCAAGTGTGTATTAATCCACAGCTGAAAATAGTCCCTAACAAAAGTGTTATTTATTATTGTTTCAGTGTACAGTGCAGCTGTTTATGTTCATTTTTTGTTTTACAGATGTAGGCTGAGTGCCACACACAAGGTAGCTGGAAAGTATTGAGAGACAGACAAATGTGTTTTTTGTCTTTTCATCGTATTTGCTGACAGTAAGAAAAGCATTTTATACGAGCCTGAGCAAAATTACTGACGCCGTTAAACCCTTTCCCTCTCAGTTTATCAAAAATAGACCCAAATGTGTGCATACCCATCTCAATAGCTCCAGTGAAACCAAGAAATCCAGCGGTGTGATAGAGAGGGAGGCTAACATAAACCACATCTTTGGAGTTCACTCCTGCTACAGGCGGGAGCAAAGAGAGGCTCCACAGCTTTGAATGAGTGACCACTGCTGCTTTAGGGAAACCTGTTGAAGAGAAGCCAGAGACGAGCGCACTGTTAGACAGATACTGTTTCACTTACTGTTAAATCCTGAACGCCCGAAGTAGCTCACCTGTTGTCCCTGATGTGTATATGTAGACTGCTGGACTCTGCAAGGTTAGATGGGACCTTAAATTCTTGGGTATAGGCTCAGAGGAGGCCTGCCTCATTTTGTCTTTGAAGCTCTTGAAATCTGCAGATGTGCATCTATCAGCCAGGATGAAAACAGAGACCTGCTGCTCCGACAGGCTGGGCAGGACCTCCTCCACAGCATCCTGTAACTCTGGGAACAAAACCAAGCACGCACGTGTGATTCATTTTCATTTTTAAAACCCAAGGGATTTCTTTTTAAGTTGCAAAGAAAGACTTCAGTGTAACTACACCTACTTGGCTCACTTTTTCTTGTGTTTTCTGGCATCCGGGATATTTTAAAAGACATTATCATTATGATAAAACTACAATAAATTGCATATGGAAGTGAATTTACACTGAATTACATAAAAAAAAACAGAACTGAACTCCTGAAAGTTTCAGCCTTTTTATGCTAAATCTCATCATATGTTGCTTTAAGCTTTCAGGGAGAACATCATGCACTGTACTTTAAAACAAGTTTGAGGTATTTGTACTTTAGTTAAGTGTTTCTATTTTATATATTATTACACTCCACTACGTATTTAAGCAGAACGGTTTTACACCACTGTAACTGGAGTATTACAGATTTAGATTTGACATGTTATGAGCTCAGAAAATGTGATGTACGGTAAGGATTAAACTGCCACCTGTCCATAAAGTGGAAACTCAAATGAGTTCCTCCTCTGCCAGCTGCAACGTTAACAATAATTTAAAAATGTTATATTACAGAACTTTTCAGATCGGTTACTTAAGCAGCACCACCAAAAGTACAAAATTATGATACTATAATATTAAAAGTAAAAGAAGTCAATATGCAGATTGGGTACGATGTATTATTTGCAGTGCATTTAATGTAGTAATGTAGTAAACAGCTGCAGTGTGGTACAAAGTACAACATTCAGTGGAGTAGTTTATAGGCTGATAAGTCTATAAATCTGATGGTCAACAGATTACACACAACGGAACCAAATGTAACACAAACACAACGTATTTGCAACTAAATGTTGTGTGTGTTTGTTTCTAAATGCCACATCACATATATTGCACGGTGAATACTTTTGATTGCAAACCTTCAGCTGCGATCAGAGTCTTGGCCCCGCTGCGGTTGAAGCAGTGTAGCAGAGATCTGGATCTGACGTTGTAGTTGAGAAAAGCAGCTGAGCATCCGATCTTCACCAACCCTAACCACAGCCACAGAAACATGGGCTCATTCCCGAGGAACAGCGCAACCGTGTCACCTTCTTTAACAAGCCCACTGTACAGGAAAACTCTCGCAGCTTTGTTGCTGAGTTCATCAGCGTCCTGGTAGGTAAAAGTCTCATCCTTAAAGAGGATGAAAGGTTTGTCCGGCTGCGCCTTCACCACGTCCAAAAAACGGTCCAGGATTGTGTAATTGGCCTGATAGTATTTTCGGACGAGGCGCCTTAATTTTAATTTAAAGAGCACGTGGTGGACATCCTGGAAAAAGTAAGGATGGAGGAATAAAAATGCGAGAAAAAGAAAAAGCACAGCGGCCAACACGATCCAGACAAACATGCTTATCTTTGAGAAACTTCAGCAGCATGTGGCAATCAAGTGTGGAAATTAAAAAAAAAAAAAAGAAGTCAGAGCTAAAAGATATGAGGAGTAGGAGGAGGAGTAGGAGGAGGAGCAGAGACACCATATCAGGGCTTAGAAAATGTTTACATACTAGTTATAAAATAACAGATTAACCAAAGGAGATATGATCAGTGATTTACAGAATAGAAGAAACAGTGTGCGCACCACTGAGATAAAGCAACAGAAGAACAAAAAGTTGTGACCTGAATAGAACGGGACCTTTAATTAGTATCACTGGTAACACCTGTGTTTACCTGCTATTTCATGTCAAAATGGCTGCTGTGAAAAAAAAGGTCTATTTCCTAAAGGTCACTATGACACCTCAGCACTCATGAGGTGACACTAGAAGCAAAAGAGAAATATGAACTCACCATAAACAGCCCTCAAGAAATAGCTCTTTTATAAACAAGACTTTATGTCAACACTAGAACTAGAACATTTCTCTGATCGTTCATACCAGGCTGAAAAACTTTTTAGTACAGCTCTGATTGAATTTCTCTCATAAAGCACTACTTCTCCAAGAAAACTGTTGCGATCACAAATACTTTGGTGTTTTCATGTTTATTTCTTCTGTTTGCGCTGAAATAAAAAAAGATATTTTACACAAAACAAAAAAATGACTGTAAAAAAATCAGTGTTCATTGCACTGATTGGGCAAAACTTTGAAATCTTTAGTACACCTCTGATTACGTATACTTTCAGTAATCAATACAACAGTCTAAATCACCGTCTTTTAACCTCTCAGATAATAAAATCTAGATAAAGCACTGAAACTATTCTGAGAGAAAGTATTGATGTGATGTGATTTCTCTGTGTAGAATGTGAACTGTGAACTCTAACAAACTGGCTGTAGAGTCAGTGCTATCTTGTTATCTTGAGCAGGCGAGTCTTTTTCTGAACATTTTCCAGATTCACAATTTTTGAAAAATGATTTCACTGACAGTCTTTGAGCATGCTTTCCTCTGCCTCTGTTTGTTGCCTGACAACCATCCTGCCAAATGCCCCCGAAGAACTACACTGCTTGGCAGATGAACGATTATTTGTTATGAATAAATTATTGCATTTGCTAAGGGCGTTGTTGTAAAAATCGCTGTAAACGTCGGCCTCTTGGGGCTTTATTGCTTAAATTTAGTGAGACAACCTAGAAAAAAAGTGAGGATGACGGAATAAAAGAAAATGATTGTTTATCTGTGAAAAACTTCAGATCACCAGGGTGTAGGTATCAAGTCAAAGTTTAAGAGGTCAGGGCTAAAAGATCTGAGGAGAAGCACACACTGTAAATGTTTACATACTAGTTATAAAGTAACAGACTGACTAAAGGATTGATAAATCACTTGCTGGGTTTCCATAGAAGCTATAAATAGTAATAAAGCAATGGAAGAACAGGACGAGAGACTGTTAACGAGAATTAACACAACAATTATTTTCATTATCGACTGAGCTGTAAAATATTTCCTCCATTAATTAATTAGCCTATAAAATGTCTGAAAATGAAAAATGTCACTAAAACAAATGAATTATTACTTCTGTGTTTGTCATAAAATGATTTATTAAAAGGAATTAAAGCAATATATAAAAACACATGTATAATCTATGCACAGCATATATCATTAACTTAATATAAAATATTTCAAAAATACAAAAAGACAGACACACTGAAATCTAAATCGCAGAGAGAAAACCGAACACAGTGACATAAACCTGCACCACTTCATCTCAAGCACAGTGGGCTTACTGTATAAGGGACAACTACGACTTGTGACCCGAAAACAAAGTGCACTCATCATTAAACAAACACACGGACGCAGAAGAAACACCTGAACACTCGCAGACATCGGAGGAAAGATGGCAAAATTAGCACTAGAACTATTCTAAGAACACAGTATGGTGATGAAAACATATTTTCAGACAGAAGTTTACTAAAATACACAGCTGTAAAGACAATGTCAGTCGTGTTGAAATATGCAAACCTTAAGGCGAGTATGAGACGCTAAAAGAAAGATAATGGAGTGAGAGCGATTATCTCAACCAGGAAGTACAGAATGTAAACAGTTTTTCTTTTATCAAACTATGCATCAAAGCAGTACTTTGATATTTTTGGGGAAATACTGATCGTCTTGTTGAGATTTAAATGAGAAGATCGATACCACTCTCATGTCTGTATGTAAATACGAAGCTACTACCAGCAGCTGTTAGCTTACCTTAGCTTAGCTTAGCAATACGACTGCTACTGGCTCAGTTTGAAAAAACACCTAGCAGCACCGCAAGACCTCACTTATCTCACCAACAACTTGTTTGTTTAAATGTAGTATAATATCCTGGACAATAAATAGTAAATAAACATTCTATCTTGTTTGTTTGTCATTTCCTGTCTGGGCACTGTGAGTCACTGGAGTCCCCGCTGGTCTGGTGCATCCTCACAGTGACAACGATGCTCCTGGAAACAGCCCTGGATGTTGTTTTTATGTTTTTGTACAGATTAAACAAATGAAATATAATTAGTGAGTTTTACAGGTGCTGGTAGGTGGATTTTATTAACTTTGGGCACCGCCTGGCTAGCTGTTTCCAGACTTTATGCTAAATTAAACCAACCTTTCCTTAACAACGTTAACAATGTTAACACAACACACACACTGCAAGCAGCTACGAAGGCAAAGATTCTACTTCATGTAAACTTTGGACACTGTGTTAAAAAGGCACTATTTGGTAAGCCAACTGAAATCTCCGGACTTCATACCTGCCCTTCACTTTCACATCATTTTTGTTGGTAGAATGGACTATCGAAGCCGCTGTCTTGCTGGCGCTGTCTCAGCTCAGAGAACAGAGGCCTGGAACAAACTCCATGCTGCTGCTCAGCCTCAGAGCCAGGGGTGGGCTCCCTGTGTGTGCTCCTCTTTGCATAGTTCAAGGTCTGGGTGTGAGGCGTCGTCTCGGCAATTTCGTTATAAACTGTCATGTCAGAAACATCCGGGGTGAGGCCACCAAACTCTCCTGAGTCACCGGCTGATGCAGCAAAGACAGAAAACGGCTTCACTGGTTCTACTTTCCTTCCCGAGTAGGAGAATCTGGAAACCTGGAAGCCTGTATCCGAGTCACTACTGGTCATACTCCAGTCGGTCCGTTTCTCTTCCCTGACAGGAGCCTCCTGGATGAGGAAAGGTTTGTTCTGCCGTTCTGCGTCGGGGCGGTTGTCTGCTTTGCTGGAGTCAGCTCCCTGCAGATACATCTCCCTGTTTTTGCTCCTCACAGACCTACTGACAAAATCCACCTGGGATGGAGCAGCCATCTGTTGAGATGGTTTGTTGGATCGGAGGTGTGTGGAAGCAGCAGTTTGGGGTTTCTGCCCTGCATCTACAGAGGCCTCTTCCTTCCCAGAAGCAGCATTGTCCTGGTGACTCAAAGGTTTAGTCCTTGCTGCAGCAGATTGTTTCTGCTCTGAATCGGCATTAGTCTTCTCCCTGTGGGATCTGTCCTCTGGCCTGATGTCAGGAAGCTCAGTTAGTGTCGACAGCTTCTTACTAAAACCTGCGTTTCTACCTGGAGGGCAGTCAGCTGTGGACACAAACAACCTGTCAATACAAACCACTAATTCACACCAAACTGACATTTTGAAACAAACAACAACAACAACAACAAAAAAATCACAATCTGACTCACTTTGTAAACTGTAGTTCTTTCCAGATTTACTTTTGATAGGTGTCTCCAGCACTTTAGCCATGGCCGCCAGCTTGCTTGCAGCATTCATTATTTTCTTTTCAGCCCTGCACAGGACAGGAAGATCAATACAATTAGCCTGAGGAGCCATGATGAAGCAAGCAAACAAGTTTAGGACAATTATGGCCTCTTGCCCTGTAGTCTTTCCTCCGTCCTCCAGTAACTCCTGCAGACAGGTCAGATAATAGTGTCGCATCTTTCTGGCAGTGTCCTGCCTCTCCCTCTGCACCTCCATGCGGATCATCTCTGCTGCTCGCTCCCGACTCTCCTGGAGGTAGCGCAGCATGTCTCCTGCCATGATAACACAATTGTGATCTGTACTTTTCACCAGGCGTATGTACAAGAGGATTATATGGCAAGGTTTAACACATAAGCATATAAACACAAACCTACAACAGATTCACAAGTTACGAATACATAGTGTGGTACTGGATGTCATACATAGTGCAGAAATATGTAGTATCTAGTTTTGTCTGCGCTGCTTCCTTCCTCGACCCTCAAAGTTCACACACAAAAATCAGCACCATTACAAACCTCTGATCTTTTCTACAGTCATCAAATATTGCTGTTTCATCTCCTCAAGTCCTTGCTGAAGACTTTGTTGGTGATCAGAGCTCCTGTAAGCAAGAACGATTCATTTGTTAGCATTGTATTGTTGTTACAGTGTACTGTGTTGTTATTTTTTGGCTGTACTAATATGAATCACTAATTGATTTATGACATACTTGACATGTAACAATAGACAAGAGTAAAAATACATCCAGGATGTTATATTACTGGAAACTGAACTAAAGATAAGAAATTACAAAAACAAGACACACCCTGAGGATTCTTTGGCTCTCTTCACCTCCTCTAGCTGGTGCAGATGCTCCTCCTTTGCCTTTTGTAAACTGCTTTCATGCTCATCTACAATAAACAGCGTTGGAGAACATCAACACAGACACTGTGTCAGATGAATAAACCTACTCAGGCATTCTGAGTGCATTAAATACCTTTTAGTTGCTGCATTGCAGCTTTGTGCTCTCGAACAGTGTGCTGGAGTTGACGACAGGCTTTCTCTAAATGTCTCTGGAGCTCCTGGTTCTTCTTCTGCAGCTTACTTACAGTCTCTATGCACTCCTTCCTGCAACGGGTTTGTTCCTTCTTCTGTGACAAAGAGCCTGGAAACGGTGGACAAAGATATTCATACAAATTCTGCTATAGCTTCAACAAAATAATAATTGCTTCATGGCACAACATGTTTATAAGAGCACATTACATACTTTGCATTTTGCTGATTTCTCTCTCATGCTGTTGCTGGGTTTCTTTCAACACACAGGTCAGTCTCTCTTCACTTATCTGTGGGGGGCACAAATTAAAAGGTAAAGGGCAAAAGCAATTCAAACATTGTACCCAATAAAAGACACCTCTAAAAAAAAAGAATCTGGCACAATCAGACAAAACATAATTTAATACTAAAGTGTTTATACATGGTGGTGATTTCAGTGTGTGCACAGCCTCTCCTTTTTCTTTGTTGCCCTGAACTCATCTGGGTTTAAATATGAACGCCTTTTGTGCTTTGGGTATTTCTTATGTCACAACACTGTCACCAGAACCAATCTGAATGATTAACAGATAAAATCACTTATTTCATCTTTAGACAGTAATACAGTAACAACTCACTTTCTTCCATTCCTTCTTGGCTTGTGTTACTGCTCTGCTGACGATGTCTTTGCAGGATGCTTGGATGATATGTGTTATTGTGCCCTCTGACGTGGCCCCGCTGCTCCTCCTGATGTCTTCAGTGGCCCGCTGATCTGTTTTGGGATCCCTGAGAAGTTGTGCCTGGACCTCAGCCAGAGCAGTCTGCAGCTCTGCGAGTAATTCCTCTCTCTGGGCCTGCTCTTTCTCTGAGTATTGACACTTCCACTCCTCTTCTCGGGTCGCCAGAGTCTGCTGAATCTTGGCTTCCATCTGCAGGAGCAGCTCATTCTTCTGGAGGTCGGCATCCTCTCTGGCCTGCTGCAAAGCCTGTTCCAGGTCTGTGCGCTGCTCTTGCAGCTTGGTTTGGTACACCTGCTCACTGCGGATCTGGATGACAGAGATCTCCTGCTGTTTGTCCCGGTTCCAGACTGCTCTAGCTCCAGCCAGCTCAGCCTTCAGCAGGGCAGCTTGCTCTCTCCTCACTTGCTCCAGCCGAGTCTGGAGAGTTGCCACCTCCTCTTGGAGCTCCTCCACCCGTTGGTTTCCAGAGCTCTGTTCCTCCAGCTGGTTCCTTTGCTTCCTATGCCACTGCTCCTCTGCCTCCCTCAGGGCCTGGGATACCTGACACATTTACATGAAAATATACACCATCAGAAAAGAAAAGCCCACTGACAACAGTGTCATGTTTTCTCACATCCTATGTCATACCTGTTGTTCTGTGTGTTTTTCTTGTTGTTCTTTCCATTTCTGCCTTTCTGCTTGGAGAGACGCTTGATATTCTGGTAATGAAGTAAAATCTTCAATCCAGCGATTGTAGGCTCTCGTTACTGCACCTTCAACCTGAAACACATTTATGTCCACTGTTTAGTTTGTCTACCCCTGATGAAGGCAAGATTTTGGGGAATAGAGAATGTTGGAGAATAGTTGTGCAACATTTAATTTAGATGGACCACTACTTCCCAATCATTTTAAATAATGGAGGGATGAATCAGATAAATCATCAAAAAAGTCTAACATTTGTATTTAAAAAACCCAATGACCTGATTGGCTATGTCCTCCAGGTGTTTCTCGTGTAGCTCTCTCTGGGTGTGTTTCCTGGCTTCTTCCACAGCTTTGCGTTTGACTTTGTCAGCTTCCATTTCCAGCTGCTGTTTCTGGGCACTGAGCCTTGAGTCCAGCTCCTCGACAGTAATTGTCACACTGCTGGCCTCAATATCATTTACCTGGCAGGACGCCACAGCAGTCTCTCTATGTTTCTCTCTCCTAGCTTCCTCTAGTCTCTGGACCCAAGTCTTTTCCACCTGTACGGAAGAAGTAAAAACTTTAAAATCTGATCTCAAGGAGTTCAGGTAGCTGGACGGCGATTATGGGAAATCCTACCTGTTGTAGTTCCTCTTTCCAAGCTGCCTTGGCCAAGGCGACATGAGAGTTCACCTGCTGCTGGATGTCAGTCTCCTTCTCTTTGGACCAGAGAGCTTTGAGCTGGTTTACTGAGGCTTGATGCTGAGCCTCAAGCTCAGCCCTCAGCTTCTCCACAGTTGCTTCACTCTCCTCTCTCATGTTTTGCTGGTGATGAGAAACAAATCACAAATAATTCTCACTCCATGGGTGATCTATGCTGGATGCAGTCAAATTCAACACTGAGAAGCAGATTTGTAAAATATAATATTAATCTACATAGAAAAACAATCATGTGTTTTGACTTTGTATACCTCTCTCTCTCTGATCGAAGCCTCCTCCTTCTCCCTGTTGCATATGCGCTCTTCAAGCATGTCCTTCTCCTTGCAGACAGATATGTAACACTCTTGCACAGCCAGCATCTTATCATTAGTCTCAGATAACTGGGTCCTGTGGAGAGGTAATAAATACTGTGAATGAGCTGCAAAAGTTTCCAGATAACCCAGTTTTCAGTGACAGGTGGAGAGGGCTTACTGCAATTGTTGAATCTGCTGTTGGTGCTGTGCAGTCAGCTCTTCAACCTGAGCGTGATGTTCCAGCATGAGCTCTGTTCTGATCTGGTTCACCACGTCGTCCCTATACTGCTGATGAATTCGCTCAGATCTAAATGAGGAATCAGAAATCCATTAATAAATACACACCCACATAAATTAGGACTACACTAAATTTAATCTTCTTTCCCTCCTCTGTTCTTTACCTCTCAGATGCCTCCTGCTTTTCTTGGTCCAGTTCCTGGATCATCTCCCTCATCTTAATGCAAAGTTCAGAGTTGGCTGACCTCACCTTCTCTTCACTCTGTTTCATCTCCGTATACTTTTTTTCTAACACCTAGAAATTGGATAGAACATTAATCTTTTCCTAAAGTCTGGAAAAAAAAGAACATAATTTGATGATTAACTACAACCAACCTGCACTTGTTCCTGCAAGTGTCGGTTGTCCTCCTGTAGTCTCATGAACTCTTTCTGAGACTCTCCGGTTATGTCAAGTTGTTTCATCTGGCTGGCGCCTCTGATCTGTGAACACACAGTTGTTTTATTATCACTGTTTGCATTAGTGTCATTTAATCTTTTATTTATGCATCATCTTATGTTTGTTTTTATGTCACCACATCTTATCTTGCCAAACCAGTCACATGTTCTTTCCTTTCTCAGTTGTTATTAGCAAGAAATCAAATGGGCTTAGTGAACCTAAGTCTGAATAAAAGATATTAGATAGTTAATAACAGTACGGTGTCAATTAAAGCTTGTGTCTGGTTATGTAGAGGAGAGTACTCACAGAAGAACTGAGCTTGGCTTCATCTAAATGGGTCTGCAGCTCGTTCACTCGACCCTGACAGAGTTGGAGCTCCTCCTGCAGCTCACTGATCTTCTGCCGCTTCCCCTTCAGACTACCCAGACAGCGCTGCATCTCCACTCGCAGCAGACGCAAAGCTTCGTCTTTGGGCAGCTTGGAGTCTGACAGGTGAGCCAGGGCAGTACTGACCAAAGAGTAGGTAAAGTTAGAGTTTGTTGGCTATTGATAGACGTGGTAATAAAAAAATAGAAACAATGCAAGTTGACAAATCACTCATGGTGAAAAGACAAGGACACAGATAGAGCAGAGTCACTGTAATGATGATAATGACGTTGCTCTATAATCATGATATACCTGTGAAGCAGACCATTTTTCTTGTTGGTTTTCTTTAATCCTAAATCCATACAGGACTCAGACAGCTGGTTCTCCCAGTCACTGCTCAGGTCTATTGCAATGACACCATGTTTCACAGCAGATTCATACAGAGTGATCTGCTCCTTCAAATCAGCCAGATCCTCCTTTAGGATATATATTAAAAGATGAAAAGTTAAAATTAGCCAAACGTTTAGGCACTTTTTGAGTAATGTCTGGAGTGTGATCTCATTCTGAGGGAGAAAAAATAGAAAAGGAGCAAACCTGTAAGACTTTGTTCATGTTTTCACTCAGCGCCTTAGCTGATGTAGCCTGTTGTAGTTTGATTTGCACCTGAGTCATCTCCTGCACTGAACCTAAAAAAAAGATGATTCAGAATTGAGCATATTAAAATGTGTAGAGAAGTTGCTCACTCTGTTATTTCTTTTTGACACAGTTTTATTTAGACAAAACCGTGGTTGCAGTCTGCATTCACCCCTTCACTCACTCGTCTGCAGCAGCTTGGCACATTGTTGCTGACTCTCCTCCAGACGCTGAGTGAGGGCATTGACGACTCTTGCTCTCTCCAGCTGCTCCTCCTCTCTCTGGCGCTCCAGCTGCTTCACCTGCTCTCGTAACCTCTGACCAACATCGACCTGCAAGCAAAACAAAACAAAAACAAACAACACAGGAGTTAACTTTTACTTATATATTACACCAATATCTGGACATTTGTCTGAATTCAAAAGTGGATAGGTTGTTAAAAAATGTATGAATTGTTTTTCATTGCTGCATTCTGTGACAGTAACATTACAGACCTGTTCGTTCAGAGCATGAGAGGTAGAGTCCAGCTTCTGCTGTAGTGTCAACAGTGCAGCGTCATGCTGCTCCTTTATAACAGCGAGGTCTCTGTCATGCTGCTCTCGCGATCTGGACAGAGTGTCAGAGCGACAAAGCTCCAACATCTGCTGCTTCATGCTGTCCACTGCGGCTTCTGCCACCCTCTGCTTCTTCATGTTCTACAAACAAAATAAAACTACTGTATACACAAAAAAATCCATCTAATATGATGTATTACCTGATGTACAACCAGATGTACTGCAGACTGTCTTGTATTCTGATTTAAACAATCAAGAAGGTAAGAAGATGGAAAACAGGAGTGTGTCATCACAGGACTTACCTCCTGGTCTCTCTCAGTAAGGACCTTGAGTTGCTGCTCCATTGCCTTCAATTTGTTTTGCATTTGAGCCTCTCTGCCCTTAGCCTCTTCAACCAATCGACTTGATTCCTTTAGACTTACAGCTAGGCCATCCTTTTCATCTATTGATTAAAATAGAAAATGAAATCTAGCTTTTAATGAATATAAGTAATAATAAATCATGTCATCACATGCAATAACATTTGATTTTTAATCCTACCACAAAAATAAGTAAATCCTATTAATTTACATGTGCACTTCAGTAAATTCTGAAAGTAAAAACTGTGTGAAACATACCTTTCACAATCGCCAGCTGATGCTCAGCATATCTCATATTACGCCGTGAATCCTCCAGTTTTCGCTCCAAGTCTTCAATTTGCCTCTGCTGAGCCTTGTTTAAAATCTGCAGCTGGGCAAGCTGTTCCCTATCAGCAGTTTCTGAAAAACAGCACACAATTTATATTCAAAACATCAATCACTTCACCTTATTTAAACTGTGCAAAGATGTTTTAATTTTCAGAAATGTCTATGAGAGCGTGGTTGTGATATAATAAGACTTTAGGCTTCCAGTTTAGTAGTTAAAGGGTGCAGTCCACTGAGGGCTCTATGTTTTGATAGATAATAAGAAAGAAAGGTCAAGTCTTAAAGCTATTACAGCTACTTAACAATGGAAATTAAAACGACACTCTCCTGCAGTCTGGCTGAATACATCTCAAAGAAATACAATATAAACTAATTGTTATTCATACACAATACTGAAAGCATGTTTCCTGCCTGATTACAGTGCAGGAGCTGGAACCGGACATTTGCTGATCTGAAATAACACTGTTAAACTAAGCTTCATGATATCTGTAGAGTTAAGTGTTTAGCTGATCGGCACTTCTGTCTGCCAGCAGCTGTTGTAAACAAATAACAAAACAATACTTCAGATTCAGATTATTTGTTCAGCGTTGTAACAAGATATTTACATGTCATAGTATATCCATCCAGCAGATAAATTAAGGCTTTAAAACTCACGCTGTGTTGAGTCAAGGAATTCTCTTTGCAGATGATCAAGTTGACCTTCCTGGTGAGCTGCCTGCGTGTTAAACATCTTTGGCTGATGGGGAGGATGGTGAGGATTGTAGCTGGCCTTGTACTGATCCACAACTCTGTCTGCCGGTCCAGACTTTATATCCTGAGGATCAAAAAGCAAATAAACATGGTCTGTTTGAAATAAAAAAAAATATTACTGTGTTCAATAATGAAAATAAACCATGTCAAAATTGTGCAATTAAACTGCGATCTCTTTCTCGAACACATAATAAAGTTGTACAACTTGCTGGTGGAGATAAAGGTAAGGCAATTGTACTGTAGATATATTTCATAACCAAGGAAGTGCATTTAAAATAAGACTACTAAAATATGGAGAATTATACAAAATTAATTTAGAATAGACAGCAAGCCCGTTTAATAAGCTCTGAGCCTTTAAGAGGCCGGAGTTACAATCGCTGTGCTGATATTTTGGTGGTCTTCAATGACAAAGTCGACCAAACATAAAAAACTCACATGAAAATGGTTTCTGGCATTGTTGTGGTCCCTATAGTTCTGGTTGTCTCTGCGTCCCCCATCTCCATTGTACACTACAGCGTTATTAGTGCTTTGAGGGTATGGTTTGGGCTGATACTCGTCTGTGGAGAAATCATTGGTGTCCGTAGATTGTTCTGTGCCCATGCTGGTGTATGTATAATCGCCCTGGGCAAACTGATCCTGTGGCTGCTGGCTCCAGGTGTGAGGGAGAGGTTGACTTTGAGGGTGATGCCTGTTGATCGGAGCAGCTCCATCCTCATAAGCGTACTCATCTTGAGAGTGTTGATCATAGTCAACGTCATAGTTCTTCAGAGAGATATCAATAGTAATTAGTGATTGATTTTATTCCTTTAGTTCATCAGTGAAAACACCCTTAACAACCTACCTGTTCATGAGAAGCTGGCCTTGGATGAACTGACCATTGTGGAGTCCATGCAGACTGAGGGCTGAGTGGCAAAAAAGCATAATTTTATGTGCAATAATGTCTGAAGCACACCCAATGCACTCCAAATCGGAGATTACTAATTCATCAGCAGCAACATGTGTGTTACCTGTTGCCAGTGTTTTTATTGCTGCAGGTGGAATACTCCAGCTCTGGGGAGGAGGAGTCTCTGCTGTCCTCCAGCATGTCATCAGGCAGGTCTGTGAGCAGTTTCTGCAGCTACGGGAAAAAAAGCACGTGGAAATGAGTCACCAAGGTTGCTCCGCAACCGAGTTATAAAGTACACAGAGAGAAAAAAAAAAACAGAATACATAAGCAATCACTGACAGCATGAGAGAAGAATGTGTCAGGTGATACATTTATAGAGTCCTGGAAATAGGTTAAACACAAATGATGGTGTCTTAAGAGGAATAAGGCTCAGTGTGGCTGGAGAAAACATTTTGCACTGGTTTTAGTGTTCATGATCATTTTGTTCTAATCTCATTCTTAAGTATTAAACATATCAATTAATCATTTAAGTAATTTACCAGGCAAAAGAAATCCAGACAGATTTAAACTTCCTAAATGTGACAATTTGCCACTTCTTTTTCTGTATGTTAATCAGTAATGAAAAACAGATTTGAAATGAGACATTAATTCTCTCTCTAACAGCTCTTACCAACAATTCTTTTGGTAAAGACAAACACAAACAGAGAAACAAAACATACAACAAACAACATATTTTTCTGAAGATATATCTTTTTTCTTTTTAGGGAGCAAATCACTCTCAACGACTCAAAAACAACAATGTAAATCCTCCTCTGTGTCACTAACAGATTGACCAGACTTGCTTTACGAGCAGCCATGTGTGATGGAACAAGCAGAGCCAGCTGGACTTACTTCCAACAAGGACTGTTGAATATTCCTCAAATCCTCCACTGTGTCCACAACCGAAGGACCCATATTATCCCACTTACACATTTAACAAAGATTTAAGAGGCACTCCTGCTTCAGCGGTGAAGCCCCGTGATAACCTCCTAGCCTAATCTTTCTGCAGAGAAGACCTTCTGTGTGAAACATCCAAAGCGTGGCTGGCATGTTGACGGTCCTCTGTGGCATTGCTGTGTTTTGCTCCCAAAGAACTCCATTGTTTAGACAAAACATATAGCAAAGTTAACTGGAGCAGAAACATTCCAATTACTGGTGGCAAACATTTTCCACTTCACCAACTTGCATATAATACAGTACATAGACTGCACCAGTGAAAAAAAATCCATTCTCAGAATAAATATTCCTCCAAAGTCCAATCCCTCTGAGTGTTGCAGCCCACTAGAAAAACAATCAGTGAGAGTTTCATGCTCACTCTATTAAGTACGAGAGAGTTCAAGGACAGAAACACCTTAAATAGAAAGAAAATAGGAAAATCACAGGGCAGAGCTAGTTTCAGTGACACACCTGGAAAGAGGCCTTTCCCATGAGCCAATAATAGCTCAGGTTAATGGTGCAACAGATTGCAGGCGTGAGTAATAACACAGCATGCCTGTCTAGCTGTGAAACAGGCGGTTCTTATGAAAGTCAAACAGCAGAAACCTTAAATGCTTCCCAAAGCGACAACAACACAAACACTATAAAAAAAAAGGACCTGACAGATTTAAAGCTCAAAATGGGAGCATGCATATTAAAATAAGAATATGAGCCTGCTTACAGCACTATACCTGCCACAGATTATTGTTTAATAACTCAAACATGACCTGGTTATCATCTGTTTGAAAATATGTATAACCAAGAAACCAACACAGGGGAAAAAAATGGCAACAATGTCCAACAGCTATCCCAACTATTTTCCAACACTGCAGTGATGTGTTTACCTCTTGCTCTCTTGCATAGTCTTCCTGGTCGTATTCCTCTTCATCATGCTGAGTCTGAAGAGCAGCACTGTCAAAATCAATAGACATGATGCAGAGCCTGTGTGTGGCTTGCTCTGTGAAGAGGTGCAAAAACAAACTTAGGACAAACGAAAAACAACAAGTATTTGTTTTGTTTTGTGCTTAACTTCATTACGCGCTGGCTAAAAGTTGCCGCGGTCAAAACAGACACATAACGTTAACTTACCTGTTCAATGGGACGTTTCTTTTGTCGAGTTACTTATTCCTTTATTTAAATAAATGTCGTTATTAACTGCTATCCGCATTACTGTTCAGTTAGCAGTGATGCTACCTCACCAAAGGTAGCCTCACCATGTTAGCTTCCCTTAGCTGCAACGAGCCCGACAAAAACTTAAAAACAAAAAATGACCTTACGACGAACACGTTTGATTAAGGACGTGGGTTTGTTAGCTGATAAAGACGCTGAATGATAGTTTGCGTGTAATTTAGACTAGCAGTAAATATAGTGAGGTACAATGCTAGCTCCGGGCTAGCCGGTCGGACGTCCTCTTTAAGAGCAGCGGACTCGCCCACTTTGAAAACTCGCGCGCATTAGCAGCGCCAAACCGCTACAGACAGAACAGACACACACACTGACTACACACACGAGTCTTATATCACCACAACTGACGTTAATTCACACACAGACACAGTCCAACATCCACTCATTGTAACAAAACATGCACGGCAGGAGCTATTTCATAACCAGTATTGTTGTTTTTGATACAAACCCCGGAACTGAGAAGCTAATCACGCTTCCATGGCAACGGCGTCTGTGGGATTATGGGAAGTGTAGTCACTGTTCTCATTGTTTCTCAGTAACACTGCTCAGAGGTTAACGGTGCTTTGACACTTTGAGTGGTATGAGCCATACTTTAACCTGACAAAACACTAAAAGAAGAGCTTCTTCTTTGTAGATTGATAACAAAAACTTACATTTTAAAGCATTGTGTCAACTTAACTATTAATTAAATTAAATTAAACTTTACTATGGAACACCTAAAGTCTTAAAAAGTGCTATTTTTTTAATCTTGTGCACACACCCCTTGTTTATTTTTCATCATCCAAAAAGACAGTCACAGTTTTGTTGCATTACAATATAAATAAATGCTGCTGGAGTATATTGGTTTCTCAGTGCATTTTTTAGGCTATTTTATGATGTCTTTCATGTTTGCTTTGTTCAAGCAAAAATAAATAATAACTTTGCAATAATGCTTCTTCATACTTCACTGATCCCACAAGGGTTACTCAGGTTTCTACATGTATTTTACCCAAAACACATACACATGTACATATGTACAGTATATTAGTCAAAGTGAAAGAATAATTAAACTTATTGCAATGTCTGAAAATACAAAGACTGAGCTGAAACCTCTTCTACATGCTTAGCAATTATGCGGCTTCTTGCCTGTAAGGACTGCAGCTAAAACCTCCATCCTGCAGCTTTGGGTTCATGTGACCTTTCAAGTTACTGCTAGATCTCAAATCTCCACAAGTACATGGTCTCTCACCTGAGTGAGTGCACACCAACACATGCATGTAAGCTCCAGTGCACACAGAGACAACATGGTTGGCCCTGCATACCTTTGGGGCATGTATATATCTCTATATAGTGCACATACAATACACATTCTCTGGTCTGACTCTGGACTCAAATGTATGTGTAATAGTCATACTATGTGTAATAGTATGTGCATACTATCAGACAGATATATTAGATTTTTTTTTTTTTTTTTTTTTTGGTGTCTTCTAAAAGTAGGCCTAAGTGATCTATACTGTTGTACACCTGTCCTGTCTAACAATAACACTATCTGGGTCATTTTAGTTTTAAATTTAGTATTATGTTTCCATCTTGTGGTAAAATAGTGACATGGCAGCAGCAGTGTGCTGCAGTGAAGTACGACTGCACCATTATCCTGCAGGTATACTTTATTTCATTTATAATCCTAAATATTTAATTGTAAACATAAAAGATATTAAATTATTATTTTAACTTTAGGTTTATGTAAAGCGGAATATTAAAAATGAACATGTGTTATATGACACATATATACATATGACATGATGTGACATGAATAACATTCTTATTCATGTCATATCAAAAATAAATACGTAAATAAATATGTAAGTAAGTAAATCAAGTTCATAGTAAAGTTTTTATGAAACAAATGCATCTTAAATATTGCAAATATTTGCTTTTGTTGTCCCTTAAATCTTCGATGAACATGATTTGTAAGTTAGGAGTACATTTAGATTTATGGAGGTGAAATTTACGATTAATTATCAACTTTAAAAAAGGGGTTACGTTGGACGTCACGATAGCGTCAGAGGCTGTTTCTTTGACCCGCCCCCCGTCCTGCAGACACTTCCGTGTTTCAGCCGCTGCAGCCTCTAACTGTTCCAGGGTCAGCTCTCTCCTCACAAAGAGGAACTCACCGCCTCTAAACTGAGCTGAACTCATGTCTTTAGAACTGATCTCAGTTCAGGATCCGGGACTCAGAGCTCTGCTTGTGACAGTCACCTGATCGTGGTCAGGATATTTAGGGAAAAAGCTCTGAGCTCTCCTGTGTGACTACAAGCAGTGCCTTCATCGTTGTTTTAAAAAGCGGAGAAATGGCCACAAACCCACCCAAGTTAAAGACTCCGATTAGTACCAATGAGAGGTGAGTAGCAGTGAAATGTGCAGACTGTCAGATGAGAAATGTGTCTTACACTGTCTGTATGTGTTTCTTCGTTACAGGCTGCAAAACTTGAAAAACACATTTGAGACCAAGCATGGAGAATCTCCCCTTTTCTATGCATATGCACCTGGAAGGGTAAACCTGATAGGTAATTTCATTTTATATAGTAGGATTTGACTGACTTAGTGGACTGTAAGTTATAGTATATTGAGCTGATGTTGCCCAAGAACACAGTTAGATTATGAATAAAAAAGTTCCTCTGTGAAGAACAATGCTTTAAAATGTTTGTATTAATTGTTAGATGAATGCCTGCTGCTAATAAAAGGGTCCTCCATCATGTCTGTACAGTTTAAAGATGCTGTTTGCAGCTTTAGTCCACACATGATGGCACTACTGCTAAACCCATGTCACTTACATCATTTGTCTTATTAATTAACAGGCGAGCACATCGATTACTGTGGCTATTCTGTCCTTCCGATGGCTATTGAACCGAACATCCTCGCAGCTGTCTCAGTGAACAACTCGGGGACAGTCACATTGGCCAACACAAATCCCCAATACAAGTGAGAACGCCCATGATCAAGTGCTGAATTTTTACACTACCACAGCTCAAAATGCATGTACAGTATCATCTGATGTCACTTTGCAGGGATTTCACTGTGTCGTGTACAGAGGACATCACCATAGACAGAGAGAATCCAAAGTGGCATTATTATTTCCTCTGTGGGGTTAAAGGTATTCAGGTAAGATATGTAATTTGTTCTTCATATTCATCATTCACAACAAGGGGTAAGATGTAGTATGCAATACTGTATTTAATGAAATGAACATTTCTGCTGTGTTTTTTTTTTTTTTTACAGGAGAAGTTTGGGATCGCTCAGTTAGCAGGGATGTCCTGTGTTGTAGATGGGACCATTCCTCCGAGCTCTGGCCTGTCCAGTTCAAGTGCCTTAGTTTGTTGTGCTGGGCTGGTAACAATGGAGGCAAATCAGAAGTCCCTCTCCAAGGTAAAATACTTTACGACTAAAGCATTTCATTTAAAACTTCCCCTGGTTCTAGAGGGCATTGATTTATCAACACATGCCTGTATGAGGGCATTCAAGTAGATTTGTATCATGCACCTCGATATCTATATGTAACAGTAAATATAATCTACAATTGAGTAATTTAATAGTGCTATATTAAGACTATATGGTGTATAAGAAAGCTGCTCTTTTTAGTAATTTTCTCTTCCTCCAGGTGGCGCTGGCTGAGATATGTGCCAAATGTGAGCGCTACATTGGCACAGAGGGAGGGGGCATGGACCAGTCCATCTCATTCCTGGCAGAGAGAGGAAAGGTATGTAGCTTTCCTCTCTGTACATAAAGTCCAACAAGTTGAACTAGATCAGGGTAATTTGTTGATCGAAACTTTTTTTTTTTTTGTCTGCAGGCAAAGCTGATCGAGTTCCAGCCTCTTCGCGCCACTGATGTGAAGCTCCCAGATGGGGCCGTGTTTGTGATTTCCAACTGTTGTGTGGAGATGAACAAAGCTGCTTCTTCTCACTTCAACATCCGTGTGGTGGAGTGTCGAATCGCCACAAAGGTACAGTGACCCTTAGCTTAGGTACCACACGCACAGCTGTGCATCAGATAGCTTAAGTGTGAGTAAAAACTGTGAACAGCTTCATCAAAATTGATTGTCTGTGTGTTTTGAATTCAGATGCTGGCTCAGGCACGGGGTCTGGACTCAAGCAAGTTGATGAAGCTGGTCCAGGTTCAGACGGAGCTGAAGGCCTCCCTGGAGGAGATGCTCGCTCTGGTGGATGAGGTGTTGCATCCTGAGCCATACAGCCGAGAGGAGATCTGCAAGGCGCTGAACATCAGTGCTGAGCAGTTTTCCACAGAGCTGCTGAGTGCCAACACTCAGCAGGGTGAGCCGTATTACACAGCCATGTCTGCGTGTCTTTATATCTCAGAACTGAATTATTTCTAATGAAGAAACAATTTGTTGATCAGTAGGTTAAAATTGATAACTCAAATCTCACCTATGAACTTTAGCTGATGAATAACAAACAGCACATCTGCATCTCCATCTCTCTCAGAGACACATTTCAAGCTGCACCAGCGAGCCAAACATGTGTATGGTGAAGCTGCACGTGTGCTGCGCTTTAAGAGCGTGTGCGACTCTGCACCTGCCGACTCCATACAGCAGCTGGGAGACCTGATGAACCAGAGCCATGCGAGCTGCAGAGACCTGTATGAGTGTAGCTGTGCTGAACTGGATCAACTGGTGGACATTTGTCTGTGAGTACAGAGTCTTTTCACCCACTGCTGTAACAGATTTACACTAGAGACAGAAAGGTATTGGAACAACCAACTTACGGTAAAACACATATTATACTATACACACTACATATTCAACTTTAGAGTATTTTACTATCTATATACAAGAAAACATACTAAGCCATTGTATGCTAACAGGAAAGGATAGAATACTAACCAAACTGTAACTTTAGTGTGTCAGTATTAAACTTGACAAAGAAACAGCAAAATCTATTCACAACATTCAAATTCTTACCTCTAAATTCCTGTCAGTAGCTTTTCCGTTTTCCTGCATCATGGAGAAATATTGTGAATCAGCAGCACTCTAAACAATAATTCGTATTAGTACGCAAAAAGTATTTTGTCACTTTTCCAGCATAAACACACTCAAAATCAAAAGCAGCTTGGAATAGACATGTAAGGTAAACACATGTGTTAGCAATGATACTAATGAAGGTCCCATTCCATTCAGGTCACTCAGAGTCAGGGTGCTGCTGTGCTGCATGTTGGCTCACTGGAAATGGTAGCATGTTAGCTGATATACAAACTTAACATTACCATGTTATCATGTTGATGTTAGAATTTAGCTCAGTACAGCCTCACGGGAGCAGCATGGCTGTTTAACTGAAAAGCAGGTTAGATTAAATTAAGAAGTTAATGATTGAATGGAAGTTAGTGAGCAGACCTCTGAGGCTTTGTATATTTAGTGCTGGTTGGTCAGTTATAAATATGTCCCTGTGTACTTTATCTCTTCCATGTTCTCTTCTCCATTATTCATCCTAAATATACATATTATCGCATGATTAAATGTATTGAATGTTGTACTGTAATACGGACTTAACAGTGTCTTCTTCTTTCTCTTGGTTACAGGAAGTCGGGGGCTGTGGGCTCCCGGCTGACAGGAGCAGGTTGGGGTGGCTGTGCTGTCTCCATGGTTCCTGATGAGAAGGTCGAGTCTTTCTTACAAGCAGTTAGAGAGTCATACTACCTCCCTGATCCACGCAGAGCGGCGATGGAAAAACAGAGTTTGTTTGTGTCAAAGCCGGGTGGAGGAGCTGCAATTATTCTTGAGGAGTAAAACGTATATGTCTGTGTGTTTATATCTTTTATACAGATATAAATACAGGGTATATACAGGTCTCATCTGATATCAATGCACTTTTGTGGGGACATAAATTTACATCACTTACGTGCTGAAGTCAATGACAAAATGTAAACATTACTTTGCTGTTTAATTTAACCTCTTTACAGATGATTCTGGAAAATAAGGGCCAAAAATTCATTAGCAGTGATGAATTATTTCTTACAAAGGGAAAATGCTTTTTGTTTTGAAACTGTTTTATAAATTCATGAATGTTGGGAGGTTTGCAATAAACTGATTTTGTAGCAAATTCACTGCCTCACTTTTCACCAAAGAAATGAACAACGGACAAATTAAATAAAAACAATCATCTTTAATTTGTGCCTCTGTATAAAATCCATCCACTTTAAACATACATGAACATAACATGGTTAACAATGGCAAAAAATCATGGAGAATGAAATGCGCTGGAAATTTTCCACGTGCGTATGAAGTACAGAACAACAGCCTCACTCAGACATGACTTCTCTTAGCTGTTACAGTGAGTTCTGTTAAAGGTGTGTGAGACGCAGGGAAATCATCGACCAGGACTAAGGCACATGCTCCTGTACTGAATGTAACCGCAGTATTCTACATTTGAATCTGTTCAGCCTGCCAGCTCAGACAGTTTTTCCCTTTCACTCTTTCCCTTTCACAAACATTTGATAGATAAAGAGAGAATATAATTATCGTTGGTTTAAATACTTGAGGTTTTCAAAACTATTTTAATTCTGTTTATTATGGGAAGCAGTGTTTGGTAATGATTAATCAAACATTGCAACTGCACAATGTTTAAAGTCCGTGTAAAGTAAGAAATGTGTTCTGAGTTTGTCCAAAGATGAAAGTGTTATTAACCACCCAGCCAGATTTGAACGATTAAAAATATCAACAAGTTTATGAAATTAGGTGTCAAAATTGGGTAAAATTGAGCAGCTCAGCTCCAGGTCTGTGGGGGCATGTCTGCTGATTGTGCAGAAGCCACGACCACTTGTGGTAGCAGTCAAGCAACTATTTTGAAATGACTGAAATGTGTCAGAGGGGTTCAGAAAATGACATGACAAACTTTGAAACACTCTGAGCGAGATGAATTTATCTCTATCTGCTAGGCATGCAGGGGTATGTTCAGGGTGGCCTCAGCGTGTCATCGAGCCGCCCTTTAAGGACCGCCCAAAAAATCCTGAAAACTGTTGAAAAACTGTTTTAACCTCTAAGTCCACATTTCAGTAATACATCATCTCAAGTCTTTTCACCTGTTTTCAGCAACTATTTTCCAATGTATTTTGAAAGAAATCTTTTTTACACAGACTTTAAATTGAGGGATATATCAGTATTTTAAAGTTGAGGATATCCGATATTGAAGCCATGCATTTAAGTTTCACTAAACTCAAGCCAAAGAAGAATATCAGACAGAAAAGATGGATTACCGCTGACAGGAACCATACAAGGCACAGCACGAGGGGAACTTAGAATGATTTGAGGTTTCTGGTTTGTTCAACGGCATTGTGTGTAATTCAGTAATTAAGTTGTGCTTATCATCGCGTTCGGCAGGGATGAGGAGAGTTTCAGTGCATAGGCTTTACAGATGGAAGTCGTTACTGCTTTTTGTACTGGTGCTCGGGCTACCTTTATTTTTGCTTATGTCATTTATATATTTGTAGATTTTTTGTGACAGCTAAAGGTTCCTCTTAAGGTACTGAAATGTCCCAACCTGTCTTTATTAATCAGCGAAATAATATCGAATCAATGCACCAACCACTTCAAGATTCAAAGATCGAAGTAGATCAGCTGACGCAGGATGACAAATATTCCTTTAACTTTAGCCACTCATGCATAATATTATACTAAAATGTACCTGCTGTTGCTGAGTTTGCACAATAAATAAATATCTTGCACAATAAAGATTAAAAACCTTTAGATAATCATGTCTTGTTTGGCCTTTAACATTCAAAAGTCCACGAGTCACACGAATAAAAAAATGAGGTACGTCTGCGTTTTGTTGGATTTGAGCATAAAGTCACCCAAATGAAGGACACTCCTTGTGCTTTGTCTATGTGATCCATGCTTATGGTAAGTGTGTATCTGTTAGTCAGTCTGTGTGCTGTTGCTCTGGAGTCTGTTTTGCTCTGTCACTGCTTTCTGGTCCTTCTGTGCTTTCATCATTGGCACAAGAGACTTCGTTTTTTCTCTTCAACACATTTTCTATCCAGGTGGAGCTGTGTGGTGTTCGTCCAGGGGATGCAACAGAAGACACTGTGCTCATCCTCATGTTTTTGCCTGAGGTAATCAGCTCTCCGAAGCCCTGTTGGTGGGAGAAGGCGTAGGCAGAGCGACGGGAGCTTGTCCTGCGCACTCGCCTCAAGTTCTGCTCTTGAGGTCCTTCCCTCTTTCTCAACTGTTGTAGATGACGAACCTGCCAAAATACAGCAGTGGGACAAAGAAGTAGTTAGATAATTTACTTCAATGAAAGTACCAATAACACAAGGTAAGAATACTCCATTACAAGTGAATGTTTTGCATTTAAAATCCTACTTAAGTAAAAGTACAGATGTATTATCAGGAATGTACTTAAAGAATCAATAGCGAAGATGCTTGTTCTGCATAACGCTTCTGACTCATGTATTATATATGACATTATTAGATTGTTAATAATGATGCAACAAAGTGCAAATAGTATTTCATTGTTGTAGTCCAGCGGTTTCCAACCCAGGGGTCACAATATAACTCTGAGGTGTCATGAGAAGTTCCACTAGAAAAGATGTGTATTCATTATTTTCACTTTCTATCTTTGCTTTTTACTAGACCTCTTTTGGTCTTTAAATCTTATTTCAATTAAACCATCTGAGAGGTTTGGAGGGGAAAGGTGTCTTTGATCAAACTACTAACTACTAACAAACTGTAAATCCTCAACTCACCACTGTGAGCTTTGCGTTCGGGTAGGATGGTCTGGTTTAGCAACTCACAGGCACACACACACTGGTGTATTTTCATATATAAGGCAATGCTCCCCTATCTGTGTACTTATATATCTCAGAGGTGTGATCAACAAGGGACTATTATATGATGCCTGTACCAGTTGTGGAAGAGAGAATGTAGCATTTTTGCTCTGGTGTTGTTGCTTAAACTGATATCGTTTGATTCATGGCTTGTACTGGGGACCTGTTTTTTTGGGATGTTATATGTCTGTTTTGTATTTATTTGTTTTAATTTACTTGTTCTTAGTTTGTGCTTCTGCCTGTCATGGCCAGGATTCCCTTGAAAAAGATTTTAATCTTTTAAAATGGGACCTTCCTGAATAAATAAAGGCTAATAAATAAATAACTGTTACATGACAAGGTGTTTTTAGAAACTTTTTTTGTAAATGTTAGTCTGTTAATGTTGTAAAAGTAACTTATTACTATACAGTGGCTGTCAAACAAGTATAGTGAAGTAAAAAAACAATATTTCCTACTGAAATGTAGCGATTGTATAGTATAAAGTTGTATTAAATAAATGTATTTGAGTAAATGTACTTAGTTACTTTCCACCACTGAAATACAGCCGTGGCAGAAACAGTTTCACAAACACAAACACTGTATATGCATCAAAGTTATTGTACCTTATCTGTCAGAGTTGGGAAGAGGTCTGCTCTCAGGAAGCTGACCGCTAAGCCAGGCGCCACACACACCACAGTGGTGAGCAGAATGACCAACCACACACTCTTCTCTGATAGACAGTTACGTGCCGTGCCTGAGGACACACAAATCTGAATTCATTCATACTCAATTTCCACACATCAGTTTCCATTATTTTTTCACAACTGAGCCAAACTTACCTACGAATGGGAAATGTCTCGGAAAGATGCCAAACATGCCGTCACTTTGCATTGCAAATAATATGGCAAAATACACTGTCAGGCTGCCCCATATGAAGAGGTGATTGACAGCTGTCCAGTAGTGTTTGTCAAGTCCAATCTAGGAACAGATACGTGCATCATAAACACGAGTGAAGCATGATCTTTCAAATCATCAGGGCTATTTTTGTCTGTTTTGTTCCGTTTATACTCTCACCTGAACACTTACGACAATGACCAAGGATGTTGCTATGGTGACAGCAAACGTTTGTTGGTCAGAAAAGTGGGAGCCATCTTCTTTCACCATGACAGAGAAGGCTCCATAGGGAATAAAGAAGAGCAGGAACGATGTGCCTATCCCCTGCAGCGTGCACAGGAAGAACTGACGCTTGTTGAACAGCAGGTTTTGCTGGCCGGGTTTGTACAGGCACGGGTAGCGAAGGCTGTTCTGATCATTGACATCCTTTAAGAAACAGAGATATTATTAGTGATATGTGATATGTTAAATATTATTATATATAATGACAGGGATAGGGTGAAGTACAGAGGGAAGTGTTCGATGTTAGTTGCATGGCAGACGGATAGATGAACAATACACAATATCGTATATTGATACGGGTTGATTAGGTTAGGAGGTCTAATCATACATAAATTAAATTTCCTGTAGTACCTACTGTTAGATATTTCAGTATCTTTGGGAAGCTTATTAATCATAAAAAAAGTAAAAGAGCTCTACAGTAATGAGATATTCACCTGCATGACTTGACAGTATCTTCGAAAGAAAAAACAAAAAGGAAAATATAAGATGGCTCAGGAGGTTGCCATTGGAGTTTCTTTAAAAAGATGTAGGTAATTTGATATTATCTGTAAAAGTCCTTGCTTAATGCATAATAACCGCATATTTAAGAGTATTACCTGATCAAAAAGTCCCATCGCAAGAACCGGTAAAGACGTGTAGACTATATTGAAGAGGGTAATGAACCACTGGTCATACACAGTCTGTGGAAAGAAAAAAAATGGTGGAGAGGTTTGCGCTCTTAAATCTTAAAGGCTTTTCACAAGATACTGTCAGGTGTGTGTGTTCTTTAACAGTCCCGACAGTTCATAATAATAAGTAAATAAAAACAATTAATAATAAACAGCATGATGACAAAACAGTAAATGAAGCTCTGCAAAAAGCACCAGTTTATTATATACAAAAGGTAATATTTCTGTCAAACTAAAATTCAGACTGACTAACAGATTTTTCCATGAAATGGGAATATTGACTTACATAAAAAGGAGTAATTAAAAAAAAAAAAAAAATCACACCGCCTTCATGACACATTATTCTTACCTGAGCTGAGAAACCACAGAAGAAACCGTACCAGAAGTGTACCAGCGTGAAGGCAAAGTTCTTGTAGAAGAAGTAGCACAGGAAATTGCACATGCGGAAGTAGGACCAGCGTCCATGCACCAGCAAAAGCCGCTGCAGGTACCGAAACTGAGCGAAGGAGTAATCTGATGCCAGAACAGCCTGCATGCCCTCCTGACCACTGATGCCGACACCGATGTGAGCAGCTGAAGGAGAAACACAGATTTGGGATCACTGCCCTTTGAGGCTAAAATCTTAACTATCATTGAAACATCAACAACAATATTTACCATATTAAAGGCACATCCTGTGATCTCAATATTAACACTGGTAAATGGGTCTTTAAATACAAGTTAAACAGGTATTTTTGTATTCTGATCAGTTGAGAAACTGAAACAACATAAGTAAATTGTCTCCTTGCTCGCACAAATTCAGCAGAAAACACAAGTCCCCACATGAATATGACGGAGCATTGTGAAATAATGAAAAACAGACTGCTGACTACAACAGAATATTAGCATCTGCTTTCTACTGTGTGACAGTACGAAATAAAAGTTTCCACAGAAGAATACATGATAGCAGAGTCTGACAACACAGAGCAGCTGCGGCTCAACTCACTGTTGCACTGCTTCAGTTTGCGCCTCTCCTGTCACAAATTTGAAGTTGAAAACCCGGAAAGTTGTTGTACAACACCTACACTGTAGAAGCTCGTAGAAGTGGTAGCAGCAGCAGTTTTTTTATACAGCTATCTAGCATTTCTTCCTTCATTTTCAATATTTGCTATGATTTCATGATGATCTCCCTCTATTCAAACGATGGATTGGATTTTCAGAGTAATGCTGACCTCACAGTTTACAGACAGCAAGCTCAAAAAGACATTTTTTGTCTGCACCTTTATTTAAACGACTGCAGGGACATCTTCAGCACCAAGAATTGAGCCAAAGCTGATTTTACTCTTACACAGGATGGAGCTTTAAATGTATACTGACCACTGGGAAAATCATATGCTAAGCTCTGTGACTCTGGCCTGTTCAAGCGTGCCTTGTTTGCTCCTCTCTTGCAGGTTGTTGTAATTAGTAGTTAGCAGGTAGAGCTGTCCAATTTGGCTGACTGGGAACACCTGGGCCCAGCGCTCCCAGTCAATATGAAAGCTGCCACCTCTTAGGGAGACTCTCACCATGAGTGAGCTTTGTTTCCGATATCTCTTCTGATATCCCATCAGCAGCTGTACGCCATACTTCTGGATTTGTTGCCAACCACATCCCTTTTTGCCAATGGCCCTTTGATTCAGTCAATACATGGGAAGTATGCTTCATGCTGCTGTTCCTGAACGCATTGTTTCATCTTGTCATACCCTTGGGGTCCATGAGTAAGAGCGATCGATCCTGATACTCACTCTTGATCATGCTGACGTCATTGGCTCCGTCTCCAATAGCGAGGGTAACGGCCCCCTTGTGCCTCTTCACCAGCTCCACCACCTGGGCTTTTTGCAGCGGAGTGACGCGACAGCAGATGACTGTTTTACACAAACAAGCCAGGTCGAGCAAGACATGCTCCAGCTGTGGCTCCAGAGCGTGAGCCTGCAGGGAAAACATATACATACCACCTATTAGACCTCATCATTACCATCCTATAACGTCAACCCCCCGCAAAGATAACACCACTGGATGTAACATTTCCACTGAGCTGTTGTGCTTCATGCACACGGCTCAAGGCACAGCCAGGGAGCAGCTCCTCTGTGAGGAAATGGATGTTAATGAAAACCTGTAATAGAGCCGAGGGCCCTCGGCAGCACAGCAGCTCTCTGCTCATTACAAACTCAGCACAGTCAGCAGCCAGCAGGTACAGAGACGCCAGAGTCAGCAACACACCCTTTTAACAAAGTAAAACCTGCAGGCACCAGTACCAAAATAAAAACAGAGGAACCTTTGAGTGTCTTACCAAACTGTGTCCATTGATGACTAAGGCGTACTCTGCAATAATGGTTTCTTCAAACACAGAGTCAACTGCAAACATATTTGTCTTCTCAACATCTCCAGTACTGCTAACTCGACTCAGGCCGAGAATGTGCTCTTTAGCGCTCCTGCAGAGAGAAAAGCCAAACTAAGTATTTAAGTACCGTCCATTTACCATTAAGATTTTACATTTTTATAATAATTTTATATGCCATATATGATTTTCAGTTGCAGCTGTTGTATGAATGCAGGTGAAAGTAAAAAATATAGTGAGTCACCTGAGTTGTTGCTGCACCTCCTGTACTGTGTGGCCAGAGATGACAAACACCTCATTCATGTCATCTCGCAGCATGTTGCAGGAGTAGCCGATGTTCATCGCTGTCTCTGAAATGTTTTACACTGTTTACAGCTCAAATATCATTTGGTCAAAAAGGTCATTTAGGTAATTTTTGCTACCTAGTTTGTCTCCTGTGAGGACCCAGATCTTGATGTCAGCCAGACTTAGACAGGCGATAGTTTCTGGGACGCCTTCCTGAAGTTTGTCCTCGATTGCTGTGGCTCCTAGAAGCTTCAAGCAGGACAGGAGTCAGTCTGAGGATACCAAATGAGTTTGAGCACTTCAAGGATGCGAACAAAAAGTTGTTAATGTTACCTTCAAACCCTGCTCAATCTCCTCGTAGAGAACAGCCAGCTGTTCCTCGCGGTTCTCAATTACGGTGGACGCGAACAGAAGCTTCTTCATCCAAACGTCAAAATCATCTTCGTCGAGATCTTTGTAGGCCAGAGCTAATGTTCGAAGCCCTTCTCCGGCAAATTCCTGCACAGAAAATGATGCACCTATAACAACTACAGTCAAAAGTGAATCATTCACTGAACTGGTTGGTTTGTGTGCAGTACAGTAGAGGCAATAATACAATCTGAACCCAGATATATCTGACAAAACTACAAACACATCACCTGCAACAGCTGATCCACACTGCTGCAGGAGTCATCAGTATTATGTAAGGACGTTGACATTTTTGGTAACTTTGTCTGGTTTATTGATTTTTATAAGACTATAAATACAGATGCATAGTTTAAAAATGTAGCCACGGGGTCGTATAACACTTACATTGAGATGTTCTGAGGTAGTGTACATGAGGTCTTCGTTGGATGGATCCAGACGGTCAAATATGATTGTGTCAGCTCCTTTTGAGTAGAGTTTAATCTGGCCCTCTGGATTTCTCACTATAAAAGAGCAGGAAAATGCAACATTATTTTTTTTTTATCCTATTGTAATATACTTACAATAGACACATGGATAACAGACTGCAAACAGAAACATGTACATACAGGCCGTTAACTTCAAGCTATACTTAGAAAATAAAGATTTGTTACTAATTGTCAGAGGTATTAACAGATGATTTTGTCGATTTTGATTCATGTAGTAATCATTTCAACATTGACTACTTGTAAGCTAAAGGAAGCATTGCTCTTATAAGTGAAAACCTAACCAATGACACTCATTCTCTTGCGCACGTTGTTGAAGTCCAGTATGGCCAGCAGCTGGTAGGTGACAGCTCGTCCCATCTCACACAGTGTGATGGTCTCGGGAGTTCGGGCCCGGAAGACAAACCCAAAGTTTCGTGCTGCGGTGACCAGGGCTCCCTCGTCAGGTGACTGTGCCTGGTACACCAAATGTCCTTCATGTTAACAGAAACACAAATCAGAATTCATATGTTGAGTTACTTCTGTTATTCCTCCGAGCAACCGCTGGATCGTGTGCACCATTTACCTTCACTCTTCTCCTCTGGCATCACGGTGTGGCACAAAGCCAGCAGCCTGAAAAACTCCTGCACTGCAAGATCTTCCAGTTTGATGGCTTCAACCAGGCTGCTATCATAAAACTTAAACCTTGGGTCACACAGGGGGTTGAAGGAAAAGTCCACGCAGGCTGTTTTCTGAAGAGACACGGACCATCAACATGATCATTACAGTTACAGATTTAAAGCAACATTTCCTAACATAAAATGACAGATTTAAATCATTTTGAAGCTACACTGACTTGTAATCAGGTGAATAGTGTCTTGTATGCCTGTTTCTGCACTATGTAACTTACTCCAGGTACAATCACCCATGAGAAGTATGTAATGCTTTGCAGCACACGCCACTATTTCATTTACAGAGTTTCCTGATGGACAGTAAAGTAAACTGCTTCAAACTATAGCTGCTGTTAGCTAATGTTAGCTCAGTTTGTTAGCTAGGCTGCACAGACTGGAGGCTCAGAGCACCTGGACCGGGACCACTGGAAAGAGGAGGTTTAAGGCCCAGGACAGGGAGGAAGGCAAACAAGGAGCCAGTGTTGTGCCAGAAGCCAAAAGCAGGCAATGTAACTGGGCTCAGCAGCCTCTATGATTATAATGGCAGAGGCAAAGAGGATCCTGACAGAGGAAAGAGCAACGAGCAAGAGGCCAATAAGACAAGAGTAAATCTAGGACTGATTTTTAGTCGTTGGAAAGAGCTGAAAGACAGACGCCGAGCTGGGCTTCTTGCTGTTGGACTAGTAAGTAATATTTGCTGGCTGCTATGTCTTGTGTTGTTGGACTTGCTTGATGTTTGGCTGTTAGCAAAGTTGTGGACTCATTTCTGCTCTTAAGTAATATAATCATAAGAAATAACATGGGGTGTTAAAATTGCAAAAATACCAGTTCCTACTCAGTGTTGCTCAGTGCTTTAAGAATATGTGTTTGTTCAGCTTTACTTACTTCTGTAATTTCCACCTTCTGGTCATATTCATTATAGATGTCACCTGAGAGGAAGAAAGATAAATGAATGACTTAAATGTCTTGTCAAACATGACAGAGATATGGCTCTGACAGGTTATTACTTCTATATTCTTATAGTGTAGCATTTTTAGAGTGAAACTGTTGAGAGTTCAGTTGTGAAAACAGGTAACATTAATTTCTTAAAATGATTAAACCAACTCCAGAATGATCCACTTGACTGTGCAATAAAAAACGGTGGTGGCTTAAGAAAATAAATATAAAGAGAAATATCTATTTTTGCAAATGAACCCTGAAATCTAATACATTAAATCTGACCTTTTTCACAGCAAACATAATTATGGTAATTAAGTTTCTCACAGAGGTATAATTATAGAATTTCATGGCATGATGGGTAAACTGCATTTGATCAGTGAATATAAAAAATAGTCCATTAAAACTGAAGAAACACACTCACACACAAATGTTTTTTTGTTTGTTTTTGCTTAGTTAGTTGGCATCTTAGTAATGATTTAGTAGTAACACAAAAAGCTCCATACCAAACATCTTTCCGTTAATGGAGCACTTGCTGAAGACCATGATGTTCTGGGTGAGGGTGCCTGTCTTGTCAGAGAAGATGAACTCCACCTGGCCCAGCTCCTCATTCAGGGTGGTGGTGCGAGCCTCTGCCGCTGTGTCTGTCTGACTGTAGTACATCTTCCGGTCCCAGTTAATGAAGTAACTGTGACCGAGCCGCAGGACCTCCACACTGAAGGAAGGTTTAGCCATGAATTAAATTGTTTTAACACAAAGTTAAAGGAATTACTTTAAGAGTGACACACTCACAGCTCCATTATTGCTACGAAACATAAACTTTGTCTTTACCTTACATAAAGTGAGATGGGTACCACTGTGTTGAAGATGATGATGTAGGACCAGAATGTGAGGAAGCCGGAGAAAACAGCACTTCTCTGAAACTCCTCCCATGGCAAAAATACCTGGAAGTTTCTGCCAATCTGGCTCTCCCAGATTGTGTTTCCAATGGCCAGAATAACTCCCATACAAATGAGGAAGGCAAAGATCTGAAATATAGATCATTTTATGTTAACTTTGAAAGATGTGTCTATTTTTATTTTTAAAAAAATGAACTTTGTCATTCAGAATCTTTCATTTAAACTACACATCCATGGTGTTTTCACATGTCAGATTAGACTTTTTCTCAGCCCTGTGTGCTCTTTACTGACACGTCGTTCACACTATCTTTGTTTTGTCGCACCCATAAGGGTGGCACTACTTGCACTTATGATCTAGCTCCACCCAATTTCAATTTTGATGCTACACTGATGCATAATCAGGTTAGTCACACACAACCAACTATTTCACCGATTTTGGTGGAAATGGATCGTATTTTATAGAGAAAACTGCAAACTGTAGCTGCTGTTAGCTCAGTTTGTTAGCAAGGCTGCCTGAATTGTGAGCTCAGGGCAACGTTATATTGCTTTAACCTGAATAAATATAAACATCTGTGTTCACAACCTTTAAAGAACTTATAAAAGTGCTGGAATCAAAAAATATATATATTTAAAAATGAGGATAAAGTGTGTGTGATGTTAATTCCCATATAAAAAGGAAAAAATTGCTTACCCACAAAACCAAAGTGTTCATCAGTTTGTCAATACTTGTTCTTTTAAATGAAGTCTTTCCGCAGTTCTGCATCAGTTTGGTTTGCAACCCTGTTGATGTTGGATGAAGAACCGTCAGTAAACTATTAGTGAACATCAACAACAAGAGGGTTTATGAGCTGGTCAGAGAAAACAAAGGAAAGATGTGCAGACGAGGCTAATGGATTACGAGAATGAGCACATCAAAATAATAAAAAAAATCATACCGGCAAAGATAACCAATCCAAAACACCATTCAGTGTTTCTGAGTACACAACCCCGCAGAAGCATTTTTTCATTATCCAGGGGGTACTTATTGTCTCTCCAGTATAAAGTTCCTGTAAACTTATCCAGCTTGTTGTTTGGTGGTTCACAAATGACTTCTCCTGGGGAACAAAAGAACAAATGCAGTTTTACCAGCATCAGCCATCACAACAAGAACAAAACTCATAGACGGGCATTCATACAACAAAATACTACTAATAATTCTGAGGTTAACATACAGAAATAAGTGATTTGTCATACAAATGTAAAAATGAAAACATCATCTCACCATCAAAGTCCATCAGTTTTGTAATATCTCCCAAATCTGAGGTGATGGTCAAAGCCTGACGAACTTTCAGGTTTGTTTCTCTGTTTGGGCAGAAATGTAAAAAAAGTAAACTTTTCTTCTATGACATAAAAGTTTAACAGTAAACCAGTTTTGTAAGAAGGGGTCATAATCTACATCTCAATCTCAACCATATAAACCTAAATCTGAAAAATAAATAAAGGAAATCATAATCCTATAGTTTCCTTCTTGACACAAATGTGAGTGTGTATGATCACAGTTGAGAATTCTTCAGTTCGACTTTACATAAGCAGTGCAGCACTTACCCATCTAGCTCTGCAGTCTCAATATAGCACAGTCCGTACGGCTCGCTACTACAGAGGAGGAGGATGTCTGCCTGTGTGTAAAACCAACATGAAACCCTCAGTAGTGAGAAAAGCCAATAAATCAATCTCTGCACCGCTGAACCCACCCGGGAGCAATCAACCTCTGCTGACTATTTTCCCTCTCATATGTGAACATAAAAGGCAATTAAAGAAAAGCTGCAACAAAATAAAAAGACTCTGCACTCTAAATGAATCAGAGTCCAATTACAACATGATTTACTCACAGCAACAGACTGATTATTCTCCAGTTTGATGATATCTCCCACGCGAACGTTCATCCATTTCTCATTCTGCAAACTTGGAAATTAAAAATTTAGAATTAAACCACATAAACGTCCTTGAACATACAGTATGTAATCATTTGAGCACGTGATTTGGCAGCAGGTATACAAAGCATTTAAAGTGATGAAGTACCTTCCCCTGATGAGAACCTGAGACTGGCGGTTGTTGACCTGCTGGTCGCTCTTATGTCGGAACTGAAATTTAGAAAAAAGAGGCAACAATTTTACCACGTGACATAAAAGCAGACCATTTGGAGAAACTGTAAAAAAAATCTGAACCAACATAATCATCTGTGGCGTCCTTTACAGCCGTGATTGCCAGCACCAACACCAAAGGCACGACGGTTGTGAACCAGGACAGCGAGGAAATTTCTGGAATTATCTATGTGAAAAGAAAAGCAGGTCAGCTCATTCAGTTTAACCAGCTTCAAACATAAAAGTAATGTGATGTATAAAGACAGATATTTCTCCTACCTGCAGTATCAACAGGACTACAAAGTAAGCATTGGCCACCCTCTGAAACTGCTCAAACAAATTAATGGGCAGGAAGGTGAAGACGTTGTACTTTGAGGTTTTAATGTGATTGTCCTGAAGAACAACACATTAAGAAATTGATTAAATAATACAGCCAACACTTGCAAGTAAAGCAAAGTCATTCTGAGGTCTATTTATACTTACAGCATAAGAGAACTTGTCATTGTAGTCCCGTGCATTGGCTTTCACATGGCGTTCCTTCTCTACATACAGAAAGCATGCGTTAATAAAAACTACATGTAAATAAATCAATCTAGCTAACATGTAACATACTTTTTTGGTAGTTTTGGCTCAAACTACCAAAGATGTGTCAGGATCACCCATAAACTGCCTCATCTGCTCCCGTATTAACTGAGAGCATAAATTTCTAGAGGCGCACAGGTGGACCCTGACGACGAAAACGAAGAAGATTTGTCCAAACCACAGCGTTCAAATTTCCACTGAGGGAACCTTATGTACTTCTTTTCTTTTCTAATCCATTGAAGCAGAATGCACCGTCTCACCAAATATAACAGCTTTCCTATTAAAATCTATTAAAAACCTATTAAAAGTCTGCGGCGAGAAAGTCCACAGGACTCCGAGACGTCTTATTCTGAAAGGTTTATTGAAACTTGGCCAATTTTAACGATACATTTGTCATGACATGATGCCGCCTCAAATCTATCCCCTCTTGCTTGTCTATATGCCCTCAGGATAATGTCACTATACTCTATGTCCATCTACAAACAAAGAACTACAGTATGTTTACCTTTAGCTGTGGTTAAATGAGAAAGCCCCATCATCTGACCTTGGTTACCATAGTAATGATCGTGTAACCCCCATATGTGGCGTGCTAGAATAGAAAACAAGTCCCCACCTCTTTCTTACAGTATATGCAAATAATCATGCTGAGAGATGGAGGTGATGTGTGTCAATTCCAAACACAAAGTATGTGTTATGAACCTTTTTTGCCGTCTGCCAGTCGCTGATATCTCCTGTTATTTCAGCACCAGTCGTTTCCTTCTCACCCTGCCGTCGCCCTCAGTGTGTTCCCACATCACCTGACCTCCACACCCACCTACACAACTGCTCCCAATTCCCTCATCAGCTGCCCAGTATACACACCTCCCCTTCTGTTTCCCGACAATCTATTCTCCCAGCTTAGTTGTAGCAGTCAATCCAGACATTTGGCTTCTTGTTCCCGCTTGATATGGCCTATTTCTTGCCAGACTTTCCCTTTTGGTTTTGGTTACCTCTTTTGACTGCCTAGCACCTGTTGCAGAGGCTTCCTTTAAACAACAACGCTTGTCTGCAACCTGTTTTACTGATCCTTTACAATGTAAATTGATATTCCAGCAATCCTTTACTGCACTTTCAGAGACGAATTAAAAAAAATAAAACAAACTTGAAACAGCAGAGGCCAGGTCGTATTATGGGTGACGCTCATGGGTGAAACATTGGATCTTATATTTCTCATGATGCAACTTGATAGTGTCCTCTCTGCCTCTTATGCTTATTTCTCTCCACAGCTCCAGTCTGTAACCCACGCTCATTTTTTCAATGTTTAAAAAGCTCCCTGTGGAGCTACAGAAAACATTACACATCTTTTATTTTCCGGGCTGAGTCATACTCCTCATGAAGCAAACTGAATTGTTTTGAGGGTTTAGCTCAACATTTTAGAATAAGGCGTATTCACTTCCTTGCAGAGACTTAGATGAGAAGACTAAATATGAAGCTACAGCCACAAGCACAGTGTTTCTACCACCAGTATAAGATGTTAATTAATACAATAATAAAAAATACAGTTCATTTCGTTTATTCCTCATAGGAAGAATTTTTATTGTTGAGCTAATGGAGCAGAAAAGGGGTACACCTGATCTGCACTTCTTTTCCTTATTGTTCCCATTTAGAGTAAGTGTTTTTGTTTCATTCATTCATTTTACCTCCTCTTACTATCTCCCCGTTACATTTTAACTCATAACTAATCATGGATGCATGCACTCTACCTGCTACCTGCATGAACATGACTATGGAGCAGGATGACAGTTAACCAAAATATTACAGGATCTCATAGTTTAAGGAATTTTATTCAAAATCGTGTAGGATTGATTGTATTGAATGTTTCTATATTAATTTGTTTAATTAAAAAATATATTTCAGAGATTCCTTCACGTGCCACTCAAGGGAGGGCATGTACCACAGTTTGAGAACCAGTGGCTTAGCATAAAGACTGGAAACAAGGAGAAACAGAAATCTGAGAAATCCACCAAAGCTCACTAATTAAAACAGCATATCATGTTTCTCTCATGAAAATGAATTTGTGGGGTTATATATGACTATTGCTTAAGTTCCTCTCTTCACTGGCTGCCTGGCAACCTCACATGACAACAAGATTCAAGGAACAAGATATGACACGCAAGCTTCAGAGGTGCTGATAGGTCATGCTAGCCTGTTTCTTGGTAAATCTATTTTGTGGGTTTGATGTAAGAGTGGCTGGGCATGTGTACTCTGTCTGAACCTGATCCTTTTTACCTAATAAGTGAAGACCTCATCCGCAGTTTTGGGATTTATCTCATGAATCACATATCAAAGTGATGACCACAATCATGCTTTTTAAACAGCTTCAACAGGAAATATATTCACTTCCAATGAACCCCACCCACCTGCAAGATGACAAAACCATTTATCAAAAGCCATCTAAACTTTTAACACAGAGCAACGCCTGAAGAAACACTCTGCTAGATCTCTTGTTTCCAAATGAGGTTAAATCATTGTTGAATTATGCATAACACACATGCACTGAGCTGCAACAGGATAGACCTTCTCACACAACAGACTGGCCCCGTCCTGACATCGGTTACTATGACAATTAATTATTAAAAAGGGCATTTGTTTTTCAAAGGCTTGGGTCTATTTAAACATTTAATTAGAAAACGTGTAAATGCAATATTCTTTTTCTAATACAACACAAGTTATCTTAAGGAGGAGCTTTCTTTTCCTCAGCAGGCTCTTGCCTGCAAGTTGGAGCAGCTTACAGTGAAACCGTAGGATAAAATGATTCACAAATGCTTCAGGGAATACAGCACACTTTCAGTGACAATCAGTTTCTGTAGTTCAGTTCAGTTCTTAATTCAAAAACACTGAATCAACTTTAAAAAAACCTGTAAATATCTGTAAGTGGTCACCGCAAAGCACAAGGTCACCTCCGTCTGTGTGTGAAGTAGATACTGATCCCAGGATACTACAAATGACAAGCACACACATGAACAACACACAAGTCCAGAGAGAGCAAGAGAGGCTACTGTGACACTTTATCTCTCCAAACCAGTGCACCACATCATGACAGTGTGAAATACACACCTCAGATGTGCCACCAGTTACCCTCCACAAAACAAACTACTGTTTCCCGTTGTTACATCTTTTAGATGTAGAAAAAAGAAATTCTTACCAACGTAAGTATTTCTCCTCCAGAATGCCATCTTCTCCGGGGACCTCCCGAAGGTTTCCCTAAACGAGGTGAAGAAATGAGAGTTGGAATGTAACTAAATATAAGTATTTTTACTCGAGTAATGTCCTTTAACACCTCCTTTAACTTTACTTAAATATTTCAATTTGATGACATTTAAACTTCTACACTCATATATTGTACATACACAACATACGGCATGCTGAGCCGTAAAATAAGATAAAAAATCAAATTAGCTCCACATCAGCTAACTACCACTCACACATGAAACACAGGCCTTTCACTTGTAATAGATCATTTCCTCTTCCTCTTCAGGGATCAATGATCTAATAATAATCTATCTATTTGATATTGTTACCTAGGATCCGAATACTTCCTCCTCCACTAGAACAAACCACCACTAACATTTACAGTAGAAATGTGGAGCTAAGTATTTACAAAAAGGGGTAGTAGTGACAGTGCAGGGTGTGAATGAAGAGGACAGTCAGTCATAAATCTACCTTAGTGTTACATCTGAACGCACACAAAACCAAGAGGTGTCTCATTTGTTTTCTGTTGAGACACTTTAATTAAACTCTTGGTGTGAGCAGGTGAATCCCCAGTGATTTTTGTCTCCTTAGCAAAAGATCCCAGGTGAGCAATACACAAAGATGTACATAGTTCTGTAATATTCAACAGAAATACAGTTAATGTGTGTCTAAATTGTGTTTTCTTACCTTGCACAAGTTTGTCACAGGCGCAGTCTTGTGTTGTCTCCATGTATCCTGTCATTCAGTATCGATCATTTATTTCCAAGCACCACATTCTGCAGATTTATCCGCAGTAAAACGCTGTTATCCTCCTCCTGTGTGAAAATCACCAGACATGGATGGACTCATGGAAATGAACAAAGCAAAGCCCGATCAGCTGAAGAGGAGAGGAAGAAGACTGCAGACGGTGCTGGCAGGAGAGAGAGAGAGAGAGAGAGAGAGAGAGAGAGAGAGAGAGAGAGAGAGAGAATCACGGTATTCCGACAGAAATGTATGGAGAAAGAGTGAGAGGCAAACTGAGAAGGGACGACATGGAGCTGAAGCTGCTGGAGCTTTTCATGCGGAGGGATGCGGGAGTGTGTGTGCGTGGGTGTGCGTGTTGAACATCACCTCTCTCTCTCTCTCTCTCTCTCTCTCTCTCTCTCTCTCTCTCGCTCTCTGTCTGTCTCTCCGAACAACCATACACTTGTACCACACACAACCACACACAGCTGTGGACACATTTACTATTGGATTTAAAGTGCACTAAAGTGATGAAAGATAGGTAAAATTTACAAAAACAAACAACCAAAAGACTAAATTATGGCCCTGGAAGGTTGATTTAAATAATTGTAATAAATAAATAAATAAATAAATCGTGCCCTGGCTCAAGTGCTGTAAAACTGTACTGGGTCAAAATGTTGCTATAACGCCCCCCTGAGGACCCAAAACACAGTGCAAAGGTGCACCAGTTCAAGTCTCCTTCAAAGCTGTCTGATTCAGTTATTAAATTATTAGATTAGCAGTATGTTTGGTAAAGGCTGTCACAACACTGGTAAATATTTTGTTCTTTAATGCACGTGTTTTATTTTAATTTATTTTATGATCTGCTGTATTATTTTTTAATGGCTTCTTCATAGTTTTCTACTACTGTATGATTGATGCTAAATATGAGGCACAAGTTTTGTTGTGAATGTTTTTTATTTTTTATTTTTACATAATATTTATTCTTAAGTTTTATTCTGGTAACGCCTAAAATTTATATTTATTCAGTATTTCTGTCAACCAGCACTGACACTGGTGGGTGCTGTTGGTCTGTTTGCGATGCAGCTGCCGAAGCTGAGTGAAGCAGGTTAATAGAAGTATTTAGTATTTACTGAATATAACTTGTATTACTATTCAAATTATTAATAGTATAGGTAAATTAACACTAATGAAAACACAGTCATGCATGTTATATTCTATTTATGCCATATTCTATAAATAAAGCCCCATAAATCTTACACACTGGACCTATAAAAGGCTTTTATCTACTATAATTGAGCATTAAGCAGTATAACAGAATATGGAACATAAAGGGAGCACATACACACACTCAGTTTGTTAGGTATGCCTAGCTTAAACTAACATTAACTGTACCCTCTCTGGACAAAATATTCGGTACAACTAAATTCTTGGTATGCAATAAAAACGACCAGCACCAACACAAACTACAGCCTCCAAAAAGACCTCAAATTTGAATCAATACTGTGAAAAACTTATTCTTAGTTAGCAATCAAACAATAAATGTATGTTAAATCAGTATTAGCTTTTGGTTTAACTAACTCATAATGCTAAAGACGTGCGCCATGTTCACTGACTGTCACATGGTGATCAAAGTCTAACTAGAGGACTTCAAACTTATTTAAACTGGAAAAAGCTGTGATGAAATTCCTATAGCGCCAGATGGAATGAGCTGAATGCATACTTTATTCTGAAACGCACACTGATGCGGCGTGATGAACGTTTTTAATGTAAATCTCATCATCTTGCATTCACATTTTCACGCCCAGTCTAACACTGTTTCTTTTGGAAATGTACATGTGTGCAGATATAAACTTTGTAGGCCGATCCCAGGCAGCCACTTGGTGGATTCCATATCTGAGATGTGGAAAAGGACAAAGGTCAAAGGTTTGCCCTCCTCAACTGACCCACATTAAACTGCCTTTTAAATGGAAACCTGTTGTCATTTTAATGTATACTGCCTCCAAGATCTGCATGTCCAGGGTCCATGCCAAAGGCTACCACTGCATCACAGATATGCTGATTCACTGTGAGCATTAATAACAAGATGTCATCTGCAGTCACAACCCCACAGCATAGTGGTTTCATATTTCAGACAGACAAGAGGGAGGCAATGTTTGTGAGTGTCACATCGATCCATTTCACCTGTGTCTTACTAGAGATACACGATCTGTAGTTAGGAAATGAGTCATTGTTTGTTTTTATTATTGTGTGAATTGATCTCTGATCTTATGAATATTCAACTCTACTGTTTCTTCACAGTCACCTATAACCATATCAGTCTGTCTTCCTTCATGGAGCCTTGAATAATATAAATATTCATTTCCAGGAGACAGGGTTGGGCAGTTTGTGTCCTGTTGTCACACTATTATCAGTGCCATGCTTGTAGTCCCTCAATAAAACAGGATGAACCAGACTCCACTCATCTTTATACAAGGTAATACTTCCAAAAGCTGTAAACTGAACAGCCACTGGGCTCCTTGCCCTGCTTTTATAGTTGCCCAGACTCCTCTATTGGATTACACCTACAGGGTAAACCAGTTAACAACGTGGGCATGGAAGTGAAGTGAAGCCCTGCTCATGTTTTTGTTGTAATGATCGCACATCTAGTTCTCCGTTCATGAGCACTGCCAACTGTCTTTGACCACAATATAGCGAGCAGAATATACATTTTCTCACGTTTCTTTGTGGTGTAATATGTAAACAGGTGTTCAGAGGGTGAGGCTGAGCCTGTAGGGAATATAAAACCACCTGATGTTCTCATTACAAAGGGATTAAACTGCTCCAAAGGACATGTTTATTCTTTATGACACAGTGGCTCATTCTCCAATAATGCTGCATTATGTCAGGGGTAATTAGTGTGAATGCTGGAAGCGTTTTTTGATAACTTTCAGAAATATTCAACATTTTGTGGTCATTTTTCTCCATTAAAATGAAAAGACAGAATCTTCAGAAGTGCCACATTTACACAGTTTTTCATGCATTTTCAACTCTTATCTACTCACTTCTACTTCCAAACTCTCAAATGTTCTACATCTTTCTGACATTTCAGCAAATTTCAAATACGAATAAAACTTTTCAGAATATTCATCTTTCTTTCACGTTTAGTTATAAACCCATCTCATCTTCAACCTTGGGGGAGTTGCAGGGGGAGCCAATCACAGCTGACATTGAGGGGTTGGAGGCTAACACAGGGCTAACACATTGAGACAAAGAAGCTTCACGTCAATGGACAAATTAGAGTCACCAATAAATCTATTAACGGCATGTCTTTGGACTGTGGGGGGGAAGCTGGAAGACACGTGGAGACATACGTGCAAACATACCCAGGGCCAGGACACTAGACTTAAGATATATATGAACCAGTAAAACCAGCTTGATGAGAACAGTTAAGCAAAGTCACGATGACGAAAACATTTCCTTAAGCTCTAACTGTAGTGTGAAAAGTTTCCTTATATTGAATGGGTATAATATGCACTATTTGGCATAAAGAGTTCAAACCTGCTCTTACATGTTGACATGACAAGCCACAGTTTCATGATACAGATCTATCTGGGCATGGACAGGGAACTGGCAAATCATAAAAATAAACTGCAGCTGTGGTTAGTAGATGATTAAAGCAACAGACTTTTCCTTGTAGACTGACACTTTCTGTCATAAACACATAATATTTAATTGGAATTTGGAATGATGCATTAACTAAACTAAATTAGATATTCCCATATAACTGAAAAGTTTTTTGTTGTGTACTGCAATGTAGAAATGTCATTCAGCCTTTAAAATATTTAACTCATAGGACTCTTTAAGGACATTGTTACTCAGTCAGATCACAGAGACTGTTAAAAAAAAGAGATGCCTCACTGACAAAGTATATTTACAAAATAAACCTGATCTTGCCACCTGTGATGTCACCTACCTGTCTATCAAATGCTCTGAATCATGCATAACGTCACCCTCTCTCCCTCAGACTCTCTGCGTTACATTAACAGCCTCATTTAACATGTTTCGGACTTCCTTCCTTGTTTTGGTAAATACCATTTAAACATATTGTGCACACTGTGAACATTTCCACTTTACCTAGCAGATATCTGTGTATTCCTACACAACCGTACAGCTCCTTTTATTTTAAAACATAAGGTATATATATATATATATATATACATATGTTTATATTTTTTTAATACTTCATTTTTAATGTATGTTTGCACACTTAATGTTTGTTATGCACATGAAAAACCTGAAAACCTACTTGTAAATAATAATAAAATTGATTCTGATTCTCCAAGCCTTAATATAATTTAAACTGGCGAGTTATGTAGAAATTCAGATTCGGTACAGTTGTCATGAACGTTGAAATTATCTATCAAGACTAAAACAGTTTTTTGTACCAGGCTGTAAACGTGTTTATTTCTTCTGTGAAGTTGGACATTTTAATATGGGGGCCTATGGGGGATTTACCAGCATCTAGTGGCCGCTTGAGGAACTGCAGTTCGTGTCACTTCCGCCTTGACTTCACTTCACGGGCGCACAGAGGTTCACCACTCAGTTCATATCGGGTTAACTCCTCTTACAGGTTGCACTGCACGTCCTGTTAACTCCTGCTGCTTTTCCTGCCGAGTGAAAGTAGGTCGGACTGAATCCTCCTGAGTCATTTTTTGAAGGATTTTGTGCGCAGGATTTTGTTTACAGCAGTGCTGGTCAAGATAACTGTGAGTAACTGTCTCCTTTTACGACATCACAGTGAGAAACTGTACGTACATATTATTTTGGCAGGTCTACGCATGCACAGGAATGATTGTTATGGAGGCTCGGTCCATTACGCAGCATGCAGCAGTAACGGCGCGGCTCAGACTATGAGCCCAAAATAAAGTCACCGACCTAAATCGTTATTAAAACGTGTTATAATTATAACGTGTTAGGTATTTGTGTTTAGGACATGGATCAAAAAGTATATGTCTCATTATTATACTACATTACACTCAGCAACTTGTCAAGAACTGTAATGTATTTGCTCCTGCAAATATTCACTTGTCTGTGTGCTTTGTAAGTTCATCTGAGGTGCTTTTGTAACCGCTGTGGGTGAGGGTAAAACCACAACCTTCACTGCATTCATCCTATTGTTCTCACAATGTAGGTCAGAACACTAAATATTTAGGATTTAAGAAACATTAAGGTGTTTAAAACCTGCTCAGAGGAGTCATCTACCTCTGACATGCTCCTACTTTGTGTTATTTAAATACTCCTTGCTGTAAAAAGTGCTCTCGCTCCACCTCTGTTATGTCACTGTGTGAATGTGAAGCAGCAAAGTGCCAGCCGTGCACAGATTTTGTGTATTACTGCATTTTTGCTAACCTAAAGTACTTCTTCTTATTGTTAAGACACAGAATGGCTGCACTGCGTCGTCTGAGGCAGTGCCACCCTTCGGGCTTGGCCATCTCTAATCTTCACACGAGCAGCCGTGCCTCTGCCAAACAGCATTACAAAATGCTTGTTCTGGGAGGAGGAAGCGGGGGCATCACAATGGGCGCACGAATGAAGAGGATGATGGGAGCTGAGAATGTGGCTATTGTGGAGCCCAGTGAGGCAAGGATTCAGTATTCAGTTCATCTCCACTGATAGATTACTTTATTGATGTCCAGAGTGAGATTCTAGTGTTGCAGCAGCAGGTACAAGTATTACAAACACACAATACAGGCGCACGGTATACACAGCAGGCATGAGGTAGATAAAAAAAGTATACAATAAACTCTAATGAGGAAGAACATGTGGTTCTACCATGTAAAAATATACACATGAACTCTCTGTGCACTTACTTTGTGCAGATATGTGCAAATGATGTCTCCACTGTCATGTAAATCTGGTGTCCAGCAACTTTTCTATATATATATGTATATTTTTTCAGATGCATTATTATCAGCCAATATGGACCTTGGTTGGTGCTGGAGCAAAAACTGTAGCCTCATCAGGTCGTCCCACCGCGAGTGTTATGCCGTCTGGAGTGAAGTGGGTGAAATCTTCAGTTCAGGAAATAAACCCAGACACGAATACTGTTCGCACAGACGATGGAACTGAAGTATGTTTGCTTTTGGACACTTATCTGACACTGTGCAAATTGAAATTACTTAGTAATAAAGTTACTTTGTAATCTACATTGTTTGCACACGGTTACCTTTACATGGTTTTGCCCTACTTAGACTGTTTTTTTTTTCACATTTCAGATCTCCTATGAGTATTTGATTGTGGCTCTTGGTTTACAACTCCATTATGAGAAGGTGAAGTAAGGCTTTGTTGATTCAGCTCTACCAAGTAAAACTCTTGCCATTAAATCTGTTACATTGCAGGAAAATCACACTCTTCTTGTATGTAGATCAAGGGGCTGCCGGAAGGGTTCGAACATCCAAAGATTGGGTCAAATTATTCAGTCCGAACTGTGGAGAAAACATGGAGAGCACTGCAGGACTTCAAAGAAGGCAACGCTGTGTTCAGTTTCCCAAATACTCCTGTGAAATGTGCCGGAGCTCCACAGAAGATCATGTACCTGTCCGATGCCTATCTCAGAAAGGTATTTCAATTCTTTCAAAATAAAATATAGTGTATTATTTGTGGTTTTACAAATAAAATGAAGACATTTTTATGTTTCAATCTAAGACAGGAAAACGAGCAAAGGCCAACATAATATACAACACATCACTTCCCGTGCTCTTTGGAATAAAAAAATATGCTGACTCATTGTGGGATATTGTGAAACGCCGCGACCTACAAGTGAACCTGAGACAAAACCTGATAGAAGTTCGGGCAGACAAGCAAGAAGCCGTGTTTGAAAATCTTGACAAACCAGGCGAAACCAAAGTGATTGAGGTAACTGTGTTACTGCACCTCAACAGTAACTTTTACATAGTTGTATAGTATTTCCTGATTTGTACAAAGGCCAGTCTACTCCAGCATGTGCCACGTCATTTCCTACTTTTTTAGATCCTTAACAAGATCTTCTGTCTGTTGTGCATTTGTTCTAACTTTGTGCCTGCCAAATCAGGAAAAGAGACTACAGTGAATAACTCTTACACGTTGTTGTTTTCCTTTATTAGTATGAAATGCTTCATGTCACACCACCGATGGGACCCAATTTGGTGGTTAAAGCCAGTCCACTGGCAGATGAGGTTGGCTGGTTGGATGTCAACAAAGACAGCCTCCAACATAACAAGTATCCAAATGTATTTGGCATTGGAGACTGTACCAACCTCCCCACAGCCAAAACTGGTGCTGCTGTCGGTGAGTCATTGCTGTGTCATTAGTTTGAACGTTGTACACAATACTGGAAAGCACCTTCTGCATACAATCCAAACTGTTTTAGCGCTTGTTCTTTTTGTAAGCTGAATGTCACTTCCTCCGGCAGATGTATTACACAATAACCTATTTACACAAGACTATAAAACATACGCCACACCCTGTGAATCTTGTAATTCAGGGACACGTTTCATCTCACAGATTGCATCAGTACCTCAGTTTGTATTTGACTTTGATTATCTGTTAAATGATGGGAGGTTCCTGGTCACATCATCATTAATGATGACTTCAGGTTATAAATCAGTACTTATCACAAATTGCTTCCTGTACACCTGCAGTCTGTCTGTTATAATGAATGTAGTCTTATCAATCTCATCGTGTTTACTTTCAGTATACTCATGCTGGTGCTAGGACTGATATTATCACTCTATAATCACGCTAACCATCAACAAACAATGAATAGCTGTAACATGTGGCACAGATATTTATGATTCCACAAGATTAATCTTCATAATTTCGAAACCAAAGCATATATACATGCTAACATTTTGGTGTATTGAGATGAGGGTGCAACGTCTTCCCCTAATCTTCTATTAAAGCAAGCCCCCTAGTGATCAAATGTGTTACCTACATCGGTCAAACTTATAATCAGATAGCTGTCTCATGCAATGAAAATACATGTTAACATAACTAACTTATCCTACTTAAAAATGTATTTAAAATGCTTTAGGCAGACCAAAATTTGTTTGTTTTGGTCTGGGCATCTCAGACAGTTCGAAGCTTATTAGGTAAACCCTCCCTAGACGTGTGAGTCTGTTTTCCACCTAGTATTGAGGACACATTGTGATCAGATTACTTCACCTCCATTTGTCGAGGTGGTTCACATATTTGGACCACGCCCTATGATTTGCATTTGTTTCACTGTAATGCAAATTACGTGTTCGGGCTCTTTTACCTGCCAAGATAAGCAGCAGGTTGTGAAAAATGTAGTACCAGCAGTATCCCCAGACTTCAGGAGAAATGCAGAATCATTCATGGCCTCTTTGTAAATTCAGCATTAAATGCAAAACATGATGTTGTTTCTTTCCTTACAAAAACGTTCAAAGTTTTCAGTGGCTGCTCCATGTCTGCTCTGAATGCGTGTCACCTGCAACATCTACACTAAATTTATGAAAGAAGACCAGCATTTTATTGATGGTGACATGCCAAATTCTAACATAACCAATGTAGACTACTTCTTTGTTGCCTGTAGAGAAAGTCTCCACACTCCCTTAAAAAAACAAGTGAGATATAAAGTTAGAAGTCAACTGAGATTCATGTGGGGATGCATTCTAATACCAGGCATAAACTGACGTTTTTATTGCTGAGCAAGACCCTTGTTTTCACCAGGTGTGAACAGGCTCTGTGTGTCAGCCCAGTGATAGACTGGTGGCCTGTTATGTGTGTGCTGCAGCCCCCTAAAACCTCACACATGATGAGTGGATCATGAATATGCATGAACAGATGGTAAAAAACAGAACATGTTCTTTTGCACGATCATGCCACCAGTATGTCTGTACAAACTATATACTGTATAACATGAGTATGTAGTCACAGTTCTTCTTCTTAATTCCTCAAAATAAATGTATAAAAATCTTTCATTAATCATTTATTTTCTTGTTCTCTCATAGCCGCACAGTCTGCCATCTTAAACAGAACCATCAGCAAAATACTGAAAAATGAGAAGCCAGATAAAAAGGTAAGTCGCACATAAACACCCGCTATGATTCATCTTTTTAATGCTCTAACTTCTCTATTGGAAGATATGAAAACTATGCAAATCTATAATCAATAATCCCTTTTCTCACAGTACGATGGCTACACTTCATGTCCACTGGTAACAAGCTACAACACGGTGATTCTGGCAGAGTTTGACTACAATGGACAACCTCTGGAAACATTCCCCATTAACCAAGCAAAAGAAAGAAGACTCATGTACCACATGAAAGCTGATGTGATGCCTCACCTCTATTGGCATGGGCTTCTAAGGTATGCACATGGTTAGGTTACTAAGGAATTGTACCACACCTCTCACCACATTTTTATTAACGTTCTTTATTTTTCTTACATCAGGGGCCTGTGGGGTGGACCAGGACCATACAGGAAAATCTTCCATCTTGGGATGAAATGAAACCTCGGCATCAGTTTGCAAGTTAATCATTGCATATCCTCTAAAGGGGAAATAAGTAGCACCTTAAGGAAGTAGCAGTTAAATCTATCATTCTTAAAAAAGGCTAATTAGGGTCCGGACATCATGACAAGTTAATGTCAATATTTAAACATCTAGGTCTAGTTAAATCTGCAACACACGGCGTGTTGGCGTCATGGAATATAATGAGGAAGAGTCGTTTGTGGTGCAGAAACCACTGAAAATTAACATAATTCTGCAGCTTTATGGTCTTGTGGTTCTTTTTGGCGACACACTGAATGTAAGTTCTTGCTGCTTTCATCAATCTCAGTGCCCATCCAGCAGTGAAATGTTTATAGAAGCTGAGAACAAAAGTCTGTAGAAGTTTGTTTGATTTGCAACCACCCAGTGTACTTTTAAAAGCCAGTAGGTTTAACCCAGAGTCCACAGAAGTTAGCCAGGCTCTACCGAAGATTATTGAACCTCTTGCTCCAGATTATATAGTCCATTTTATCCCAATAAATGGATGCAAATTAGTCTTTTTTTAAATTGTGAGTGTAAATGAAGAATTAAACTGCTCAGGTTTTTAATGCAACGTTTTTGATCACTTGTTTTAGCAGGATATTGGAGGGACTTCACAGCGGTAATCATCGCCAGTCATTACAAATATTGTATCACTGAAATGATAACTGTTAGTTGGCGGAAGTCAGTTATTATTATCGTGTGTACTTTCTTGTCATCGTAGGATTTTAACAGTCTTCAGGTCTGTCTCCAGCTAAAGCACACAGTCTGTGAAATTAACATAAACATGCAAACTACCAAAAGTGGTTTTCTTACATTTAAACATTGATGTCAGAAATAGAGTTTGGTCAGTGATTATTTTTATACTTTTATCGCTTCACTGAGTTATAAACATCTTGGTGGTTATACAGCCAGCCAACTTTATTATAGTATTAAAAGTTGAATTACTCTTTAATCATTAAACTGATTGTACTCTGCTCCTACTGCTGTAAATATACTATTAAAGTTAATTAAATTGTTGATAAAAAAAAAACAACAAAATTTATTTTTAGTATAGTTTCAACCTTGTTGCACTTTTTTTTTTTTTTTTACATCCAATAGTATTTCAAATGTTATATAAGACTTAGTTTTGCTGTGATTTTTGTATAGTGTTGTTTATTGTCTGATGTCCCTGATTAATATTAACACTTTAAAGAGAGTTCACATGGTGCACATTCAAATTTGAAATGTGTACACTCTGCTAAAGTGGCTGTAAAAATGTGAACCATGTTTACTTAACCACGAGGCTGAAAGGGCTCCAGGGAATGTTTTTGCATGCTCTAGCCCTTTAACTGTGCACTTTACATAACTGAAAATTCCCACAGCTTTACCAGAATGAAGAATGTATTTTAAAGTTTTGCAGGACTGCGCTTATTAATGCAAAATGAAAATGCTGTCTGTGTCTATGCAAGGGTTTGTGGTGGTTTTCGACTGTACATAACAGGGTTGAGCATGTTCATTGACAGTTGTTATTATCATTTCACTCTTAGTGTCTCAACCTTGCTTGAGAATTTGTTTTCTTGATAATTCAGTTGAATGCAGAGTGTGTGTTGCCAAGACTCTTAATTGCTGGTGCAAAATTTTGGACATTCAGGACTTGATCCCAGCTTTTCTGTTTGATTTTCCATGATCACACTGCTGCTCATGAGCTGTCTGACATCTCTAATCTACTATTTCCCAAAGGAGCTTCACACTATTTGAACTGCATTTAATCATCTTCTTTCCAAGCTGAAAAATTATTAAAACTTTGGCTATGAAGATGCCATCTGTCTGTTCCTAACAGATAGTGCACACATGCACCACTATTCTTCTTATTATTCATATCTTGTAGTCGCACAACAATACCAGCAGGGATAAAGTGTGGTAGTGAGCTCAGTCCAGCTGCTCTCACACACACACACATCATAGCCATTTTCCTGTTGACTCCGCGCTCCGCCACGTTGGTTCCCTTACGTGTGTGTGTCGCATTCTCCTGCGCACCACCAACGTTATGTTTGTGATGAGGCGGGATATGGCGTCCGCAGCAGACATGGTCGATCAGTGACTAGCTACCCGAGCGACAGACACAGCTGGCAGCAAACAACCACGGCCCCGACCTCTACCGGTGGCCGCCACGGTCGCGGCCGAGAGCTGACAACGCTGCGGCAACTGGCGAAGAGCTCCTTAAATCACCGGTAAGCAACAAACGGCGTCAACATGTAAACAACAAAAAGGGGAAAAAAAGGTTTGTCCCCTTGGTAGCTGGTGGCTAACGTTAGCCGAGCGAAGGGGGCGTAGTCTAACGGCTGAAAATAGTCATGGAAGCGGACACTAGCTGCTATGTAGCTTTGTTTAAACGCAGCTACCGGTGGACAGTCTGTGTGTTAAACACATATATGTCTGCGGGGACGCGTTTGAAACGCGTTGTGCCGACTGACGTGGATAATGTCACGGCCTTGCTTTCGCTGCCATTGGCGTTTTATGAGCTAACTGTAGCCGCTCGCGTTAACTAGCCGCGGACAGCATCTGGGTTAAGTTACGTTAGGTTAGGGATGATGAATTCCGGTTGATAGGCGGATAAATTAACCAGACAAGTGCCAGATTGTGTGGCCGCCACACAAGCTCGGGTTTGTCCTAACACATGTGAGACACAGCAGCGACAAACCACCGGTGAGAGAGGGAGATAGATAGATAGAGGGGGGAGGGAGATTTATGCTAAACACCAGCAGCTGGCTAACGTTAGCGGTAGCTGACGTCGTTGGTGTCTGTTACATAACGGCAGTGAGCGGTGCCGTTACGCTACCAAATCTGATTTACCGACAATTAGCTAATAAAGCTGCAGCATAACGGGGCAAGCGTAAACACAGGGAGGGTTTGCACTCAACACCTGCTCAGTTTGGACAAATTTAAGGCCTCGTGTTTTTCGATTAGCAGCAATGTTTATCACGCAACGTTTACACCGCCCACTCCACTCACCGGTCTGCCTGACAGTCATTCAACAGGGCTGTTGACACCAGAGGTCAAATATGAGTCGACCTTAAGCAGGGGTGTCCACACTTCCTGTAAAGAGGGCCAGGTTTGACAATGGGAAGAGGCCACTAATAATATTTTTAAAAAATGAAAAAATGAACAATAAAAGTTGCATACAAATGCACTGTTACAGTCACGTTAAACCTGCATGAAGTTGATACAAATCTGAACCTCATGTTTCATTTTAAACATGACTTATTATGAGTAATGCAAAGTCTGTTAACATTTAAGAGTGGCTGCAGACATTAATTATTATTATTATTACATCATTATCATTTTATAAGAGGAGAAGTGGAAACAGGAACTGAAATAACATGATATGATACCTGTGTAAATGTTACAAACCTCACAGTAACATGTCTGTCACTAACTATCATTGTACATATTATTGTATATTTGAGGTAATATTACTTAGTTTTCTCTACCTTTAATGTATAAATGTAGGTCTCTGGTCATATTTTTGTGTTAATATATTTAAAACATATATGTATTATATTTCATATAATATAAATCTGTTGTGTTTTAAATCACCAGTAAGACTCTCAGTCAGGGCACGAAGGACAATAAACTATTCTCTGATTCTCTGTTGCACTGATAGTCACTTTAACTCCATTTGCACTACCTCTGTTAAATGCTGTGACTTTCATTCAATGTCTGTCTTCAGCCTAATTTAATTGTATATAGTTTGTAGTTCTGTTTCTTATTATATAAAAAAATATATTTTTACTTTTATATAGTTTTATATTGTCAGCACAGGTTTTAATTTATATCTATCTATCTATCTATCTATCTATCTATCTATCTATCTATCTATCTATCTATCTATCTATCTATCTATCTATCTATCTATCTATCACACAAGAGCAATCACAAATGTCATTCAAAGAGGGAGAGACAAAGATAGGTGTATCTAAATTGTATGAAGCATTACAACATGAATCTAACAATAACAATTTGGACATAAGGTAACAAGCAGCCCAACACTCCTCAATATAGGGTTAAAAGTGTTGTGTCAGACCTCTATTTGCCTCTTTTTTTTTTTTTTTTGGTTGTTCTTCTGTACTCACTGTAGTACATTTGATACTATGTGTATGTATCCAGTCCTGCACGTTATTCATGTTTCCTCCTATTAAGAAGGAGGAAGAAATATTTCATGATCAGGTGCGTCGACATGATTATCTGTTAGAACAAGTGTAAATGCAGAAGCATCTCCTAATGTACATTCATAGTGTATATGTTATATGTAGGTCATTTTATATGTGTTTAAATAAAAAAGTAAGTTAAAAAAAAAAATAAAAACACACTCATATCTGTGTCTCTGTATTTTGCTTTAGAAGTCCAGTATCTGACGTGCTGTATCGAGAGTTGTCCATGGCACCAAGTGTCAAATACTGACAATTACTGTAAGTTGTCATCAAATATTTGATTTTATATACATAATTGTTTATTTGATCCTGATATCCTCTAAAGCTGCCTTTAACACCGTAACAGTGTAAATTTCTATATATCTATTTATGAGTAAGCTATTTCATCATCTGCAATGTTTCTAACCGTGTTTTTCCTCCCCCTGTATCAGATTCTATGTGACGGTGGAGCATGATGAGGCTGAGAGTGCGTAAAGCTCCTCAGCAGCCGAACTTAGGCCGTCGAACCCACCCGTCCCAGGCCAAGCGGAAACACTGTGAAGTGGAGCCATCCCCGGTGAGAGGTCGAGGCAAAATGCAGAAGAATGAAACAGGCCTGTTGTCCACTATAAAGAAATTCATCAGAGGAAATGCTGTCAAGGTGGGCTTACATCAGGATTCTCAGCTGCTGTAGCATAATAATAATAATACGCTGTAGGAACACACACTCTTAATGCACAATAAAAGCAATGCCTCAGCTGCATTGCATGCTGATAAACAATGACTCATACATAATGGCTAGGGGTGTTTTTTAGACGCCAAACAGTCTCAACACAGCCAACATAAGCTCCTTTCACACATGCACTGCAACCCTGAACTTATCTAAACATTACCAGGAGAAGCTGTACAAGAGAGATATGAATGTTCAAATCAGTTGGACTGGATGTTACGGCAACTTTACCCAGCCAAATCTCCTCAGTCTGTACATGAGCAGGTCATTGTATTCGCAGCAAGCGAGTGGGCGAGTTGATGACGTCGCACGGTGTGTAGCTGCTTTGTACTCTTTTCTGCTTGCCTGTATATTTCTTTCCACTCATTTGTTGTAATGTTGATACAAGTCCTCCTCCTCTTTCTACACTCTACCCAAGCGCCACTGCTCACCTAAATCAAACTGAGTATTTAAAACACGATGACACACACCTGTTGTCCTCCAGACAAGGGATGCAGCGATAAACTGTTTCACTGTTAACTGCAATTTAAAACATCATAAAGACTCAGTAACACCAAGTGTTTCTGTCACTTACATTCTACAGTGTAGTGGCGGGTTAAGAGTTGGGCTTTCAGTGTGATGTAAATCAATGGCAACAAAGCAGGAAAAGGGGAAGTGCAAAGTTTCTAAATTTAACCGTCACCGAAATGGCATGTAAAGGTCATAAAACCTGGAAAAAAGATGCTCTCAAAATACATCATAGTGTTCAAACTTAAATCGTACCAATAAAATCTATAACCGCTGCATCCCTCCTCAATAATCCAGCCCTGACTTTGTACACAGTTGTTGTGAAAATGGTGATAGTGATCTGTATTTTTCTATATTTCAGTGAACTTCCTCTATTTTCATTCTGGCAGCTGTTGTAAATGGTAATGAGAAATATGATAATAAACACATACTGTATGTTAATTAGGAGTAGGACATGAGCTTTTCTCTAAAAATCATCAACCATGTCTGAATAAGCTCCTGAGTCTCTATTCATAGAAGTCTTCGCAGCAGCACTAGGTCAGAGTAACATTTTCATAACTTTATCAACACGACAAAGTCTTTATTGAATGTGTCACATTGGGAGGGTGCAGCAGCACAAAATAAAAGATGCACTGAGTGCAATTAAAGATAATAAAGAAGAGTCTTTTCTTGCCTTTATTTTACAAACTCTAAAAGTCACTCAGTTATCTTCTCCTGTAGATTTAGTGTAACGATACAGTGACAGCTTATTGACCGTTACAGTCATCATCGCCTCAGTCGCTTTGTTTGCAATGCTATTCATTGTATGTCGCATTAGAATAAATTGACTGGCTCTCTATTCCTGTTTTTATGTTTCTCAGGTGGAGCAGGATATCCCCGCCAAGAGGAGTCGTATTGATTGTAATTCTGATGGCGATCTAATTTCTTCAACACCCCAGACTAGAGGCCTTTCCAACAAATCAGTTTCCAGAGTTTGCCGGAAAAGTCCAAATAAAGGTACGAACGACCCTGTAACAGATACACAGATATTTTGTTTTTGGGTTGTGATTAAAGAGTTGTGTGTTTTCTTTTTAAGACACAATGACATGCAACAGTAAACCTATCAAACCAAACGGTAAACTCGAGGCCCCCGTCGATGCAGCGAGCAGCCCGCCACGCACCACCCTGCTTGGAACCATCTTCTCTCCAGTCTTCAACTTTTTCTCACCAGCAACTAAAACTGGTAAAACAAACAAATCCTTTGACATGAATGTTTTAAAAAATCTATCTAAAACTTTACTGACTGCTCTGATTGTCGTTTGCCTTCAGCCACGCCTGGTTCAGACTCTCCTGGCCAGGCGATGGAGGCAGAGGAAATCATGAAACAGCTGGACATTGAGCAGGCAGAAGAAATGCCAAGCAGCACTCTCACATCCACAGAGGGCATCACTCCATGTCACACTGCCCCGATGTTGCCGCAGAGGCTTCAGATTACCTCTGATACAACCGTAGAAGAAGGGGAAATCGTCACTGAAGCTGACATGCCACCATTAACGGGTATGACCGCTCTCACATAAGCCTCATTCTTTAGTTCATTCTTTAAGTGTAATCAAGAATAACGGATTCCCCTAACCCTCAGAATATTGTGAATGAACATACAGCTGTATGCTACACATTAATTGATGTTTCAGCTTCTAATAATCAATCATCAGGAACAGGTTTCATTTTTACCAACATCACATGTTGAATGAGTGATTATATCGACGTCATGACTTTGTCAAACTTAACATTTTAATTCCTTGTCCGTCTCTCTGTCCTCAGCAGCTCCTGGTTGTATGCCAGACGGTGGTTACCCACACGCGTTACCTCCACCTCCCGCAGAAACCTCGTACGATGAGGACTGGGAAGTTTTTGATCCGTAAGTAGATCGACGTTAGTTAATCAAGCGTCTAACAATCACAGCTGTTTATTCATAAAAGATAATTTAGAAAGTGAGCTGTACATGGAGACTTACAATAACTATTGATTTTGGGTCGAAGTTTTTGTGATCAGAAGTAAAATCACATCCAAGGTGACATTGCATGTTGGAGTCTGAGCTGAGGTTGCTGCAATGTGAAACTTCCAACCACTAGATGGCAACAAAAACAGGACTGTCAGCCTGTGACACCACACCATTAAGATTTTAGTTCAGCTGATTCATTCATGTTTTAAAACTGAACTTATAGTGTGAAGATGATTGTCGACTTCCTTACTATAACACTCCTGCTCTTTGTTGTGACTGTTTGTTTTGTTTAATGAGAGTCTCTTTATGGTTTCCCTGCTTCAAGGTACTTCTTCATCAAGCACGTGCCTCCGCTGACAGAAGAGCAGTTAACACGCAAACCAGCGTTACCTTTGAAAACACGCAGCACACCAGAGTTTTCCCTCGTCTTGGATCTGGTAAACAGAGCGTTTTCCTGTGCTGCATCTCATGTTGAAATAAAACTGCCTTGAACTGACTGATTTTCTTTGTTTCTGCTCTCAGGATGAAACTCTGGTCCACTGTAGTTTGAATGAGCTAGAAGACGCAGCCCTGACATTCCCTGTGCTCTTTCAAGATGTAATATACCAGGTACGAACTGTTAAACGTTCTCTAATGGAAAGGTCTCCACTTTTTCGCTGCTGTGATTACATTTCTTGTTAATTCTATAGGTGTATGTTCGGTTGAGGCCCTTCTTCCGCGAGTTTCTTGAGCGGATGTCTCAAATGTATGAGGTGAGATACTCTTTTATTTCTAAGTGACAGTATTTGTCTGTTTTGACCTTCACATGGGACTCATTTACTGCTGTCCATTCAAATTCCAGATTATTCTTTTCACGGCTTCAAAGAAAGTCTACGCTGACAAGTTGCTCAACATCCTGGATCCCAAAAAGCAGCTGGTCAGGTCAGTGACAACACAAAGCAGCGTTTATAAAAATGATTTTGGTTCACGCCGTGCCTGCTTATCGAGTTTGCTTGTTGTAGCAAGCCAGCCAAAGATAAACAAGCATCAACATATGTACTGATGTCTTTCTTTATCCTCCAAACACGCCCTTTCTTTCTGATCTGCTCCTCCACATCTCTGACTTCTGTGTCGAGATCTCCAGTCATAAATATAATATGCAAAATAGTCTGGTTGGACTCGGTAACTTCCTCTTCCTTCTATCAAATTAGTAGGAAGAACCTGTTTGACTTATAAAAAGCAGACATTTACATAACTGGTTAACGCTTGTGCAGTTTGCATGAAGTGGTGAAGAACTGTGCTGTTCTTAAATGAATCATTATCACCACAGTGAATACATGTAATACATGTTTTTAATCAATTTGACCTTTTTAAGTATCACAGTCTGCTCTGAGAACGTGTTTTTATTTGTGTCTGTTTATTTGAGACGTATCATGTTGATGTATTTATTGTCTCATTCTGTGTGTGTGTGTGTGTGTGTGTTTGTTTTTTTAGACACAGGCTATTTCGTGAGCACTGCGTGTGTGTTCAAGGAAATTACATTAAAGACCTAAACATCCTCGGTCGGGATCTTTCCAAGACGATAATAATCGACAACTCACCCCAAGCCTTTGCATATCAGGTAAAACCAAGAAGTAAACCAGTTTCTTAAAACTTTTTATGAACATAATCAATGTTTCTGTGATGCTACAGCGTAGATTTTTTCTGTGTCTTTTTCAGCTTTCCAATGGGATCCCTATTGAGAGCTGGTTTGTGGATAGAAATGACAATGAGCTTCTAAAGCTTGTTCCTTTCCTCGAGAAGCTTGTGGAGCTGGTAAGTATTTTCTAGTTAGTAACAACAGTGAGCATGCAGTCCTACTGACAAATATAACACACAATCTGCTGCCTCCATGAAATATGTTTCATCATGATTCAATTTCATGTTTGTGCCGGTTGTTTCTGTGCAGGCAGAACTGTAATAATTCACTCAACAGCCACTTTATTAAATACAAAATGAGACGTATGGTTCATGGTGTTTCTCCTCAGACTTATTAGATACCCCGAGCTAACTCTGTTGCAGTCTAACACAACAGCCCTGCAATAAATCCTATTTTCATGAAGGTAATCATGATAATGAGGTGTTTATTCAACTGTATGATCAATTTGGGGGATGCATTTTGAGGTGCCGTTGAATTGTGTTGTTATAATTCTTCTCATTGATATAAATGTGGTGCGCTAAATATTAGAAACATCTCTCAGTATAATGTAATGCATTTCAAATCGTCCTGAGCTCGAACATTGCAGGAGACTCAGCTGCATTTCTTTTACTTATATTTGTTTGTCTGCAGGCTGATGGACGTCTGTGAACTGCAGATAAAGTTGATTTTTATTTATTTTTTTAGTCTCATCATGATCAGCTTTTCCCACAGCCATCAATGTTGAGCTGAAGCGTCTGTTTTTTTGTTTTTTGTTTTTTTTGTGGTTTTTGAAATGATTCCAACTTTTCTCTCTTTCTTTTTTTTATCACAGAATGAAGATGTCAGACCGCACATCCGTCAGCAGTTTCGTTTGCACGACCTCCTTCCTCCAGACTGAAGACCTCGTTCAACCTCTGTACAAGATGGTACCAACATTGGGAAAAAAAAAGAAGAAAAAAAAACTTACACCCTGAAGGAAATATTCAATGGATTTCTCTTTACAAAACATTGCCATTATAATTATTCTAATTAAAATATTTTTTTTAAATCATGCAGAAAAATTCGAAAGCTATGTTTGAGTGAAAAAGCTCTGGATGTTTTTATACAAACACTCAAATCAGACTCAGAACAAGCAGACCAGACGTTTCTTTATAGTGCGACTTTGAAGACGGCCTCCTGGAAGGTATTTTGTCTTTTTAAGAACCATTTTGGATTGACAAAACTGAATGTCATGCAGTGTTGGATTTTATGGACCTTGGCGGCTTCAGCCTGACCATGATCGGCCAGTCAAACCTGTATAATATTCGATCTATTTACCTGTAAATATGTGTACATAGTTTTTTTTCTTCGAGGTTTTTAAGTCATTTTATTTTCACTTGAAATTTTAGTATGTATTCTTTGATTCGGTTGCTTTTATAAACCAACAAAATGTTAGCGTGTTTTGTTTTGAAGTTGTTGATGAACAGCTGCTTTTCTGTTGTATGCCTGCGTTATTCCTGTGATGCTTTACTCCATTACATGCAGTCGTCTATAAGGTGCAGTTAAAAAAAAAAAAAAGAAAAGAAGAAGAAGTATCTTTGGGAGGAAAATGTTTCTTATGTCATGTAAACTAGAATAGAGTCTCAACTGAATACAAAGCCATAGTGGCTGAATTATAATTTTGGAGATTTGTAATCAAGAGTCCATTTTCTGATTTCGACACCTCCGTCGTCCTCTTTAACGAGGGCTGAGGTGAGCGTGGGTGGGTGAGTCGGGTGGGGGTGGGGGTGGGGGGTTAAGGCATCTTGCACTTTGACATCCAGCCCTTTGTAAGTTGATGTAAAATGTTGTCACTTTTCTACACAGGTGTGCATCACCTCAATTTGTTATGTGGGGGAGAAAAAAAAAATGAAATTGTAGCACCAGCAAATTGCCAACATGTTCGCTTTGAAATCTTGTTTTCCAAGACTTGTCTCGTATGTGGGATCTTTATGATGTAGGAGTCACAAGTTTTATTGACTATTGAATGATCACTCCTGTTGTATTCAGTGTTACTTAATGGTTTCCTTGAAAATAAATACATTTTTATACGACTCAGAGCTTCCTACTAATAATTGCAGTACATCCTTGGATATATTTATGGATAAACAAAGTGAGCTTGAAAAGTTTGCAAACAAAATCCCAATTTAACTGAAACAAAATTGTTTTTGTCAACATTCAAGAAAAACTTTCACAGGAAGATTAAGTTGGAATGTTAAAGGGATTTTAATAGTTATAAAATGACCTAAAACTCCTGTAAAATGAGTTACCAGGAGATAAATATCTTAAAATTGATATTTAATGTCAATATTCAGGTACAATGGTCTCTTTTCTTATTACTGAACCTAAACTAAGTCTTTTTTTAGGGCCTATGTACCTTTATTTGTAAAGCAGAGAGCGAGAGGGGATATGACATGCAGCAAAGGACTGCAGGCTGGAGTCAGACCTGGGTTGCTGCTGGCCTTGGCCTTCGTACATAGGGCACACGCTCTACCAGGTGAGCTACAAGGGTACCTCACTTATTTTAGGGGTTAGAGGATGAGAGGAGAAAACAGGGTCGTTTGGTAGATGGAGGGGTTCAGAGGTTGACCAGTGCTGGCTGGCGGCTGGAAGACGGGAGAGAAACTGGAGGGAGTTGAGACTCTAGATGGGGAAACCATCTCTCTGTATCTCTATGTATTAGAGTGCCATGGTTTTTGTATTTGAATGAAGGGGAGAAGAGAAAAGAAAAGAAAAAGAGGATTTTCGAGAGGAATGATGTGAAAACTGAATCAAAGAGAGTGAACGGATAAGGTGCATTTAAGTACTTGAGATACGGAAATGGGATGAGTTCAAGGCGTGGTCCCTGTTCCTGTTAAGTTATAAAACTCAATTTAATTAGGCGCACTCGTTCCAAGGCTGGCGTTATGCATGCTCACTAACTGATATCTTATTAGAACACTTGACAGAATTGGGGCGTCATGAATTTAGTTATTTATACTTGTGGACTTGTGCACCTTTTTGTCAAGTCAAGGTAAACATTTGAACACACTGTTTCATCTTCATGACTAGGCCCAACATTTCTTCCCAATTAAAACATTAAGTATGATGTTAGAAAAGGGACATAACTTTGTCGCACTGCAGCAGAAGAGTGACTTAGCACAGCTCTATTCTCGGAAGCTGCACCTTGTATTGTAGTCAAATACATTGTTGCCCATAAAGTTGGAATCATTTTGTTTACAGACACATTCCTCTTTTTATTCCTATTAAAACACATCAGGTTAATTGTGGTTTAATTTTCACTGTGGTATGTTTGGAAGAGATTGATCAATAATGTTCTGAGAAGATACACTTTATCAAGAATAAATCACATTGTCACAATCATTTCATGAGAAGGGGTAAAAATATTTTATTCCATCGTTACGGGCAATAGTGTACATATATATATATATAAATTTAATAACAATCAGCTTTATTGAAAACAAACGTAAAACCATCACACAGTATAGCACAGCACATAATCTTAAAAAATATACACAACATACTTTAGAGGCACAAAATATAATTTTAATACTTTTTTAAAATATAATGACCACTGACAATCTTAGTTTTGAAAACTAATTATGTTTTAAACACTGGCATGAGAAATATTACAAGGTCAGATCTGTTTAATCTTTTCAGAATTTGTATTAAAATGAGTTTTCTGAGTTTTCCAGTTGCATGTTTTGCAAACATTTATAAAGATTGTTAAGTAGGAAAGAATTAAGACAAACTGTGAATGCTTTTATTTAACTCTTATAATCTGAAGACCTAGAATCTACTGTACAGTGCATTCAGTGACGCGAATGAACAACGTACATTTGTTAATCTGGTGTGACGTTTCCTGATTACTTTGCTTTGAACAACAGAAATAGTAGATAATGCTCTGCTGTGTTCTTAATGTTTCTGTGGAAATCACAGAAATGTTTTATTAAATGTAAATTAAGTTTAGTATTTATTTGGTCACATTGGATCTGAAATATTGTATTATACTTAGATTGTAATATTAAGTATGACTTATGAGTTCTCTTCAGCTGCTTGTCGCCTTGTATAACGGCGGCCAAATAAAAAGGGTATTTATATTAAACCTCCAGTGTAACTTGATAGATATACAGTGGCAGTGGCCATCTTTTATTGGCATGTACACAACCTGCCAGACTTTTTATTCAGAGATATGAAAATTACGAGTTGTCCTGATCAGATAACCTGCTAATGTCTAAACCTTTTGTTCTTTCAAGAAATAGGTCATTACCTGATTGTAGGTGTGCACTGAATTACCCTTTCCAGAGGTCATGTGACTCCAAATACAAAGGGGGCCAGTCTTCATCAGACTTATCTAACAGTCATCAGAAGGAAGAATTATTTCAAAACAAAATCACTCTGTTGATAGTGTGAAGATAAGACGTGGGGATAATTAACTGTGTATTTAGACTAAATCCACCCAGTGAAAACCCCCCTGCCCTCATCTATTGGCTGCTGGTGGGGGGTGGAGGTTGTGGCTCATGAATTGCTGGTGTGTTATTGGGGTTGACGTATATAAAAGGTGCTGGCAGGTGTTCTCACCCCAGAATAACATTAGGTCGACCAAAGATGTGGACACTCTTCTTCTTGAGTGCCTTGTTGGGGGCATTAGGGTCAGAGGAAACTTCCTCTGGAGCAGCTCAGCAGCTTCAGGCTCTCCACTGCCCGCCATGTGAGCAGATACACTGCTCCTCCCGGCGTGCGCTGAAGCTCCAGTGCAAAGGTGGTGTCACGACAGGTGTCTGTGGCTGCTGCCCCGTCTGTGCCAAAACAGCGGGGGAGACCTGTGGAGGAACGTGGGACTACCTGGGCAAGTGTGATGAGGGACTGGTGTGTGTTTACAAGGACGCAGCGAGTGACAAACCAGACGCAGAGCGCAAAGGGATCTGTGAAGCTGGTGAGATTAAAGTTTATAACCTCAATTAGTATCACGCAGGTAGTGTGGCCTGGATTACTGATTATTATAATATGTCACAGGGAGCCAAATGTTTTAATACTTTAACCAACAAATTTAAAAATAGATGCAGCAAAGCCTGTATTTTGAATAAACACAATCAGTCACAATTTTACTTCACATATATATATATTTATATAGTTGATGTATCATGTTTATAATTTCACTACAAGTGCTTTGTATGTGTGTATACATATGTATGTTTCCTTTCTTTTAAGCCTGTGTTTGCACATAAATGATTTTTTTTAATGCAACTTACATGTTGCAAATTAGATTGAGCATCTTTTCATAAAATAACGTGAATAGCAGTACCACGACATAAAAATACTTGAGCATTACAAGTCAAGGTTCAGAAGCATTATCAGAAATGTACCACTAAGTATCAAAAATAAAAGTACCTATCATTCAGCACAATTGCACCCCTCTGTGTTTTTTATATATCTTTTATAATATTGGATTATTATTAGATTAGTTAAAATGTAAGCTGCTTTTAAAAGTATGTATCGTATGTGAGTGTATATGTATGTATATGTTTTCAAAAGGAGCTAGTTTTGACATTTTTTTTTATATACTGTTGGTAATTCAACCCATACAATGCATCATGTTTTGCAAACTGTTCATAAGATTTGTAAAATTTCAATCTGAAACTATAGCTGTGAAATAAATGTAATATAGTTAACAGTACCATTAAATGGAAATACTCAAAATTGTACTTATGAGTAATGAGTTAGAGTTATAGTATAAGTCATAGTAGTGGGAATGGTGCCTCTGTAGTAAATGTTGCTTATGAGTTGTGAAGGCTGATAGCGTGGTCAAGGCTTCCTTTGATTCAAAGGTTTTTGCTAACAGTTAAGCCATAATTACACCTCTTATCTCTTTGTGGTAAAAAGAGTTGTCACTGTTATTGATACGGTATCAGACGTAGTACGAGATTAGAGTTTTGTTGCTGCTCGGGGGAAAGATGTAAATATAAAAACTGTTATATCTAAATGTGAATTTCTCATTCAGTGTTTGTTTAAAATGTGTTCCTGTGCAGTGATTCAAACATTGGATCCAGAGACCTGTCAACCAGAATGCACCCAGGAGTACTGTCAGGCAAACCCGTCTGAAATCTGCTCTGCCAGGTGATTGAAATAAATTAAAAAAAAAATAGATCATGTCTCCTCGTGTTGCATATTTAACAGAAATCTGAATTTCCTGATCTGCAGGTTTGTGTCTCTGGAGAAGACAGAGTGCCAGGGCTCCTGCCAACACACCTCCTGTTCAAGCTGTCTGCTGCTGAAACCCCCATCATGCTCTCAGACCTGCACCAACTCTGATACTTCCTGTCTACAACGCTTTGGGAAGTGTGTGCACAATCACCTGACGACTCACAATCACGTATGCAACAACAACCTACAGGTAGGCGGGAGAAAAGCACTAGAAACTGTTGTGCCTTAAAACACTTTAACCCACTAATCAACTGCTGTGTTTCTTTCTTTCTCTGTAGAGTAACCAAGAGGGACATTTTCTGTGTTTGGTCCCAGCCTGTCCAAACACAACCCAGTAACTCCTGATGTGAAAGAGAGAAAGCCCAGAGGAGATTAGCTCATGTAGCAAAATGGAAAAAGGCAGCTATAAACCTTGTGTATAACTTGAATATTTGTCATCCAACAATCACATTTTGTATGCAATTTAAACCTGAATAAAACATTTTATGTATATAAATAAATGTATGTGTGTTGTGTTTGCTCTGTGTTGTATCTGGCTGCAAGACCAGTTTACTGTCAGGGACACAAAGGTCATGTTTACCTGTGTGTAAACATCTGAAATGATTAGCTATTCTTTATTTAGAGCTGCATGAATTCAATAATAAAAATAACTTACACTCTATGTATTGGGACTACAATGCGATGCTTTGCACATATCCGGTGTAAGACATGATAAAACTGGTAAGTCCTCACAGAAACATCTCAAAAACTTGGATGGATTGTTGTGCAATGTAGTTGTAACATTCATGTTCCCCTGAGGATAAATCCTTTGAATACTCACATAGTAACATTGCGTCAAATGTTCATCTGTTTAATACTTTTGGCTTCAGTGTTTAGAGCTGATAAGCAAATGTTAACATGCTAATTAAAATGTGAACAGGGTAAACATTTAAACATTATTATCATGCAGTAAAGCCGGAGTGGTCTGTAAACTCTTGGTCTTGTTCTTACATTTAGTCTTCTATAAACTCCTTTTATAGTGAATGTTGAACCATGAAATGAACACTTGCACTGGAATAAGTAGAAACAATGGAGCAAGATTTTAAAGAATAATATTAACCCTGAGGCAGAGAAATGAACTGTAATACTACAGCTACAACAATGTAGTAAATGACAGGTTCATATGAGTTCATCAGTGTCTCTTCTAATTCAATTGTTCCCATTTTGGGAGTTTTTTTTTTTTTGCTTTACAGAACAGGTGAAGAGTGAAGCGTCTCGAGTCCCCTCTGCCATTGCTGCCCCCTGACTTTTGATGGTTATTGAATAACAGACAGTTTATGAGGCAGCAATAATGAAGCTTGTACAGAAAGGGAATAAAGTGTGGACCAACAATGGACAGTTTGTTCTGTGTCCTTCAAATGTGAGTCGTTTCTGTCGAGGAGAACGGGTTTATCTGAAAGATTTCGCAAGAAGGATACGGTTTTTATACCAAAACAAAGGCTTGTGTTTTCTTTCATCTCCGTTTAACTTGTGAGTCAGTTGGTATCATGAAAGCAGAGTGATATCTAAATAATATCCGGTGTTTAATCAGACAAAAGAGACGACTGTGCAGCTGCTTGTCCAGTTTGACTTGGAAACAAATAGTGCCAGAGGAGGGAATCATAAGGACATTAATAAGAAACAGTGCCTGTGTTGTCAGTATTGTACAAGCAATTATAATCTGGATAATAGACCTACCATATAATATATATAATATTTAATGCTAACACTTTCTAAACGTTTCTAAATCAAGTATTTCATAATTTCGGTTAATTGGTTATATTCCGAATCACAAAACAGCCCAATTTTCTTCCTTTTCTACATTTCTTGTGCTTCTCTCTATCTATCTATTAGGACGACAGGATCTGTCACCAAAGCAGGCCGCCTCTGTTATCAATCCCATATAGCCGTCTCACTTTTTTTTTTTTTTTTTTTAACTGATAAAAACAACGGATAACAAAGGACTGTCTGCGTGCCAGCTGTAATAAATGTGCCCCTGTCAGGAGAAACCCATGTTAAAGTTTGAATACAAGACAAAACCCGAGAACAATAGAAAAGTTCAAGAGATTACTATGAAGGAGTGACCTTCGAGTAGATTTTGCAGTGCGGGAAGCAGCTGCAGAGATTTCTACGTGATTATTCTCTGCGTGTGTGAATAACGTGTGATGTTACAGACCTTTTTAAAGAAGCATGACAATCATTTAAAGTCTACCTCAACACTTCCAAGATGTTTAAATCTTGGAAGGGTTTGAATCAAAAGTTCAGTTTTATTCATGTCAAAAATTGTAACAAATCTTATGAACCTTTAAAAGGATATAAAAGCATATTAGTGATCCACTATTAATTAAATACAATATGTCAGCACAACAAGTATGTCAGCCTCATATTTTTCCTTCATTAAACCTAATTATTATATTAAAGTTACACTTAAATCATGAGTTCTAATAATATAAAAGGTCTCTTCTTATTTATGTCTGAAAAACTAAATGATGCAATGTCACATTGTTAAAATTAAAATTATATTGAAACATTGTCATTTATGTCCATTCAACAGACGGACACTATGTGAGTGTCTGTCAATACGATGAGTTTATGTGCCAGAAATCTTAAGTACCTAAAGTAATAGTTCAGATATGTTGAAGTGGAGTTGTCTGAGGTACGTTAGTAGACGGTGGTCAGTGCGCTTCCAGCTTAAAGAGACAGACAGGGCACAGGAGTAGAGCTATGCACTGCTGTGGACAGGCCCACATTAAAAAACTCTATGACATTTAAGTTTACACTATATTTTCACCACTTTATCTTACTGTCAGACAGCCTTTCTCTTTGACACTAACTGTAGAAGTTCAGTATTCCTACACATGGCCGCAGCACACACTGCATTATGCTACAGATCAGCTGCTTAGATCAGAGTCAGAGCCAGCAACAGTCTGCATGCTGTAGATATAAAAGTCTTATTCTATGGTACAAAAACATAATGATTCTCATGTTCAGGTTCATGAAAACAGTTATTTAGCCCACTAAATCTGACACAGTAGACCTTTAAACAGATAATGTTTTTTTTTTTTTTTTATGTGGCTAAAATGCATTTTTATAATCTGTGTTTTGTCTCTGCTTCTGTGCTGGGATCCCTGTCTGCCTGTACAAACTGGGGTTGCACTGACTGCTGTCTACTGTAGGTAACACACTGATTATCAATAAATACCTCATACAAACCTCATTATATCCAAACTATCCCTGTAAGACCTAACAAACCAAAAAAAGACGTCTCAACGCTGATCTACACAACAGGATGTTTACTAAACCATATAAATTACAGATGAAACATTGCATAACATTTTTAAAACGCAGAATGGTCTTCGTACCCATTTCAACACAAAAGTATCCCAACATCTGCTATTTGAAAATATATGTTATCTCGGAATAACAGTAATTGTAGCTCCAGTAAAGAAAAGGATGGTTGCAGAGAGAAAACAGTATAAAGGTGCATAAAACTTTATCTTTGCTCTGGCCTCCGGTCAGTCTCTGATCAGGAAGACACTGTGGATAATGAACATCCATGGCTGTCTGTCCTGTTATCTTGTCACCTGAACAGTCTGTTCCAGAAGGAGACGAAGGTGTTGGAGTTAAAGGCACCGATGAATATGAGCAGCAGAAGGTAGAGACTCATCATGATGGCAAAATGGTGTCTGAGCAGCCAGGACGTGCTGCGGGAATGTCTGAAGAATAAACAAGAAACATACATACATGAGCTTTTGTTATATCACAGGGAATTATCGTCACCACTGATCACATTAAACGTTCCTTTGTGTTTAAAATGACTTTCATATTGTTGAGTAAAGAAGAAAATGATCTTAATGTTCCACGTAGTGATCCAAACAGGCAGAGTGGTTGTCACGAGGTTGCCACTCCCGTTTGCTTAGAGTACATTTAAAGTTTTGAGTTCTGGTCAGCAGCACTAACTCGTTTTTCAAGTTTCATTTTATAGTGAATGACATCCTGTCACATGTTCGGTGTTTAACCTACGCTAGACGCCTACGTCCTCAGCCAGCATTACAATGTAATGTCAAGCTCAGGACTTAGGCTTGAAGCTAAAGTAAAGAGGCTGGTATCACCAGAAAATAGACGACCAGGCCACACTCCAGACTTAGGCTAAAAAAAAGAGGCCCATTCCCCTCATCTCACAATATCTGAATTAAAATGGGGCTTACATGTACCCATGAGTCTTAACAGACATGCCCGCTTTAATCCCATAATTCTGTGTTCAGTATACCGAATAGGTGTTCTCAAAAATGTATTTGGATATTTCTGTATACTGGAGTCCCTGAACAGCATAAATTGGATATGACTGCCTTATGATGTCAGTACCCATACACTCTATTTCATTGTAGCAAGACTGCTTAAAAAAACATTTTTGACCTCACTGTATAAATTAATGTACTGTGACCTCAAAGATCGTCACAGATCAAGCATGAAAAGGTGTATTAGTCTTTACATCCTTTACTCACAGGTGTTCTGCAAAATGACGTTTGACTCGGGAGATTCTTACCTGGACAGGTGCCTCCTCTGCGAGTAAACAAGCAGGTACTTGACACGCAAAAGCTGATTGTTGGTGACTATAAAGTACTTCTGCGGTACTTCCCCTCCCTCGCTGTTCTTTGCTCTTGAGCGCTGACGGTCAATGATTTCAGAATCTGAAATTGGGAAGTAAGTGGCTTGTTTTACTACGAAGCACTGATATAAGATTTGTGTTATTCTGCGCGTGCAGTGAGTCGCGTGGTTAACACACCTTTTTTCTTCACCTGGCACTTAACATCTGGGTGATCAATGACTTCACACAAGGCAACGCAGCTGAGCAGTGGACCCAGTAGACTTTCTCGCCAGCCACTGCTGTGGGGGCTGTAGAGGACGGCCATGCTGAGGTCACTGGTGAGGTAGGTCCCCTCTCCAAACACTGAGTTCTGCACACAACATGTAGAAACAAAAAGAATATCTCAGATTTCCACTTCATCCGTGAGAAATCTCTGCACTACAACACTTGACAGCGCCCATGAAATCTTGTTTATTATATAACATAAACAGACTGCAATAACCTTGTTGAGGTGACAGTGTAGCCCATTGTGAATGATAGAGTGAAAGTTTTCCAGGCGGCTCCCGTGGAATGCGTAGAAGACGTCTCTGCCCGCCCTCGTCTTCTCGAACCTGGCGTTCATCTGGTCACAGTACTCGAGCTCAAACAGGAAGTCTGGCACAGGCGCAGAGATCCCTTCATTTTCCGTCAGGTTACAGAGTTTGGCGTACTAGTAGACAACAGAGAAACACTGTAAACAAAGAAGCGAGTCGGACTGTGCTTTACGTTTTTAGACTCGTGGTCATCTTTTACCTCATCTTTCTGTAGTGTCTTCACAGCAAAACTCTTTGAAGAGAGAATCCAGTGTGTGAGCGCCAGATGATGATCTCCCTCTCTGGGTCGGAGTCTTACCAACTCTCTCACACCAGGCAAAGACTTCACATCTGCCAACTAGAGAAGAAAACACACTTACTTTGATCGTAATATCACAATAGAAGTAGACACGTGTGTCCGTAATATGTCTGGTCAACATGTTGAAATGTTAAACACTGACAGTTTTTGACGATTTTGATTAAATGTTAGAGATGTGCTCATTGCAGATACCCTTAAATGATAAAATACGACATCCTATGACAGCTAACACATAAATCTCTTAACTTAAAAGATCTCAAGTCTTTGACTCTTAATTTGCAATGTTTTTATTGTAAATAAATTAATGTACTTTCAGTGTTTCTCACCGAAATTCATTCTTTCTATATTTAAAATATTTACAAAGCTATTTTAATGTTTTGAATCTACATGTTGTCTTTTTTGTTGACACACCTCTAACAGCACATTACTGCCACCAAGTGTATGTGGCGTAACATATATGCCACACTAGACTGTCACTATATCTTACCAGCTCCTCAAAGTCCTTATTGTCACCGCTTATGTATCGCGGAGGGAAAGGTCTGAGCAAAGAGTCTCTCTTGTAGTTCTGCGCAGCGGCGACAAACAGGCTGCAGCGGAGGTCTGCTGCTACCGGGTCTCTGTGCAGACAGGAGCACACCAGCTCTCTGACCGCCTCAGGTGGGAGCGGTGGCTGCATTCCCAGCACTGCAGACAGAGAGGTGATAAGATAGCACAGAGGTGAGCGCAGCCAAAAAAATGAAGTTGGGTGATAACAGCACAATAAACACCTCATGACAAAATATATTAAGGCAAAGAAAATGGTTAAAAACTGTGGCGCCAAAATCAGAATATGTTCCCCCTTATGATTATTTTTGTTACATTTAAAAGGTCCAGTGTGAAGGATTTAGTGGCACCTAGCAGTGAAGTTGCAGATTGCAACAAAATAAATACTTGAGGACTCTCGTAGGTGTGAATGTGAGAGGGAATGGTTGTCTCTATGTGCCCTGTGATGAGCTGGTGACTTGTCCAGCGTGTATCCCGCCTCTCGTCCGAAAAAAGTCAGATGGGACAGACTCCAGATGAGGATAAACACTTACAGATAATGGATGGATTATCACTTGGTCTTTAAAATACATGCATATAATAATAATTAATCCAAATCATTAAGATTTGAGAGAGAGAGAGAGAGAGAGAGAGAGAGCTAACAGAATTTGGGGGTTTAGTTACACTTAAATACCACTGACATATTTTATTTTGATTTATTTATATTTATTTATTTTGAGTACTTTATTGATCCCCGAAGGAAAATTCTTTTAGCAAGCTGATTGCTTCCTGTGCGCTTTATGTCTTAGATGCAGAAAAAAGGTCTTTAAAGGGTAAATTAAAAAAAAAAAATACACACTGCCTGTATGCCTGTATAAAACTTACGATGTAATAATACAGATTATGCCACAAAGACACAAGCTTAGCAAGGTACTTGATGATACAGTGATACATGCATGATTATTTATGCCCCCACACACCAATAACTATTTATACTGTCGTACTGTACATATCATGTATATATAGTTATCCTATGCCATCATTTCTATAACTGTACTGTATATATATCCCATAGCATATGGGACACTATACTTATCCTGTTCATTTGTACACACTCTGCACTAAACTAAGTATTTGTTACTTTGTGCAATGACAATAAAGTTGACTCTAATCTAATCTAATGTTAAAGTGACTAATGGCCTCTTGGTAATATGAAACACACAGTCTACCCTTTGAAGCTGAGACATTTCCTGATTGCACTGCTGAGCCTGTTTTTTTTGCAGAGACCCAGCAGGTAACTGCCTCAGGTTGTTAGCCTCTTCTACTGATTTAGCAACACACTGCAGCTACTGCCAAGTTGCTTTAAACGTCTGCTGTAACTTCTACGGTCAACGCAAAAACAATAACTGACACTTGAACACAAAAGTCCCTTATACTATACTGTACTAGTTCTTGTTTGCTTAACTAGTCGTGTCTGTCCCTGTTAACTAGCACAGGAGAGCTACGTCAGCTAACATTAGCTGAGCTACAACAAGTGAATATATCTGTCGTTACTGATGACAAATACAACACTATCAGACTAATGTGAGATCCCGAAGGTGTCAGCAATACACACCTGTGGCGCATACACCTATATGAGCTAACACACAGTTAGTTTTATATGATTATTCGTCGTTACCTTCAGTCTTGCTCAACTCATAGCACTGCAGGAAGAACTAATGCTAGCTGTGTGAAGACTGCTGCTGCGTTCAGGTGCTGTAAAAAAAACGGAGGAATTACGACACTCTCGTGTAAGGACGACAAACATGTAAACACTATCAGATATATTAGCGAGTGGAAAGGCATAGGAGGTCGTGTCAGTAAATTTGTACAGGGGAAAGATCGTTAGTAGGTGTTTGGTGTGCATTTTTCATCTTTCATATTTCATGGTTTTACTATAGAAACAACAATATTGGGAAATTTACGAGGAACAATGAACGCCTCTGCCCAGAGCAGAAATAAAAAGCATTTTTTCTGCCATTATAGAAAAAGAAAGAAGGCACAAACATGCACACATGCATCACTGTATCATCATCAAATACCTTGATAAGGTTGTGTCTTTGTGGCAAAATCTTTGCACCCAAGAAAAAAAGCACAGGGAAAGCAACCAGCTTGTTACAGGGCATGTTATACATCCTATTAGTATTATTACAGTCCAGCCAAAATAAAACGTGCCAGTGGTTTTAAAGTGTAACTAAACCCTAAAAACTACTGAACTACTAGTTTGCACAAAAGATTTGATTCGGCTTGAATTTGAACAGTGCTTCACCCTAATTATCTTAGATCCAATGGCGTGTCAGTTTAGATTTGGATTTTAAAACGCAACAAGCATCAGCAAAATAAGATGTTTTACAGCCTGTATGGCCTAAATCTACAATGACTATTACCTACATTCAGAAAAAGGCCTTGATAAGTCAAACTTATTGTCACCTCACATATACCTGCACAGACAAATCAACTCAAACCTTCAAGGATGATAAATGTGTCCAAACATTAGCACATTAAATTACATTAAGTCATTAGAGGATTTATGTACTGGCATGAGTTTGCAAAAAACAGCCCATGATTTCAAATTGTCACTATCCTTTTAATGGTTTATACTCTATTTACTCTTTTTATATATAGAATTAAACTTGTCTTGCCTAGAAGGACCAGTGTGTAGGATTTAGTGGCATCTAGTGGTGTAGCTGTTGATTGCAACCCCCTCACTGTGCTCTCTCTCATTCTTTGCGTGACAGAGAAACTACTATTGGTCGCAAAAAGGCCTTATCTAGTGCAAAGTGTTTAGCTTGCTCTGTGTGGGGTCCAGGGTGCATGGTGGACTCCATGGGAGAGGACCAAGTGGCAATTCAGCCGATTCAGAAGTACTAAAAAATGTAATTCCAAGTGAGTCAATCTCTACAAGCGACCGTATTAAAATGTCCAACTTCACAGCAGAAATAAACGTTTACAGCCTGGTACAAAAAACAGTTTTGGTCTCTATAGCTAATTCCCCGTTCATGACACCTGTACTGAGGGTGATTTTTTTTTAACTCAGTAACTCAGTGTGGCTGCTTTGACTGACAGGTAAGTGCTGTTACAGCTCTGTTATTTTCAGCTTCAAAACAGCTCTTCAGAAACCTACAGGTGACGTCACTCATGCTCTGTCCATTCTTTACACTGTCATTGGAGAGGACCTGTGGGATCTGGAGATATATAAAGGTGTATTGTAAGGTAACAACAACACTGTTTACACCAGAAATTTCATTTCTGTCGTGTTCTGTAAACAGAGCCTCCAGATGTTACACACTGGACCTTTAAATTTGTTATTTGGCCTGAAAAAGAAGTAAATATAACTCATCTTTACAACTTCTCTCAGGGCAGGACTGCCCTATGTCTACTGTGATGTTTGTATTATCACGTATTTATATGAAGTGGCAGCCAATCAGATCAGAGCCTCTGATTTTCAGCACTGTGGACAGCATCTGGAAGGGGCGGGGCTTGTTGGGATATTTACGCTTTCTGATTGGTCCTTTTCAGGCCAGCTATAAATCGTCTGCCCTGGACCCTGATCCTACCCGGGCGGGTAAAAAAAAAACAAAAAAAACAGAAGCGGGCGGGGTGGTGGGTGGGTGTGGGTATGTGCGTAAAGAAAAGACCTCACGTCACGTGACCGCCTCTTACTCCCTGCCCCATCATTTGAGGAATAACGTAACATATTTCCATCTCAACACCGCCGGATCTGGATGTTTTTCCTCCAATGTGTTTTAACGCCATTAATCCGTAGGATGCTATTTCAACGAGCTGAGCTGTTCTAGCGATATTCTCGGACTAAATCGGAGGTAAGGCGTTTTTTTTTTTTTTTTTTTTATTTAATCCGTGCATTTTCATTCATTACACCCCATCTAAGCGAAGAAATGTAATGCAGGCTTAATGCATGTAAATCCGTAGACTGATTATTGTGAGGAGTTTTGGGGGGGCTTGACCTGCTCGGTGTCCAAGAAAGAAGCAGCAGCTCCGTGTCGCACAGCCTGAAGGACGCTTCTCCATCGCTCGTGATCACGATGTACTGTGTCCTACTGCAGCATCATTGTCACCCACCGACACAAAACACACATATAAGACACCTTTGGCGTCATAATGCATGAAACAAACTATCATCCGTGTGTTTTACGAGGCGGAGATTGCTTCGTTTCGTGGTAGAAAGATGCCCTTCAGAGCTGGACTCGCATCCACCATGAGATGCATTGAAATGTGGGCTACAAACACAGCTGAATAATGTGGAAGGTGGGTGATTAAGGCCTAAAAGACCCAAAGAAACAGCTCCATATAGTCTAAAATACTCTGTATAAATATAAATATATTGTAGCACGCCTATCTTCCTCACAGGTTATGATTATAGTAGTCGCGACAAGGCCACACTGTTTCCCACCGTGCATTCACACAGCTGTGGTCAGATAAACATGTTTATCTCTCGATAATGAGTGATGCACCGTTATGGGTGGATGCATAAGCAGGGCTGGGCACCACCTCTAAACTGATGATTTAAAGTCTGTAGTAATGAAGTGTGTGTGTGTGTGTGTGTGAGTGTGTGTGTGTGTGTTAATGCATCTCCACAGGAAGGCCTGTGTGTGCATGGTTGTGGCCTGTTGTCCAACAGTGTGAGAGTGATGTTGCACTTAAATAAAAAAACAGCCCCCTTCCTTCTCTTGCAGTTTGGTTTTCAAGGGAGCTCACATTGAAGTCTGTGTGCCTGTTTTGCAAGTGGAGGAAAATACTGACCGGTCATCATGGCAGGTAGGCTTTCCTTCAGTGCACAGGGCTGGCTGCTAATGCAAAACCCCATTTATAAAGGCTAAATTGTAATGTGGCATGCAGCTGTCTTGACTGACTGATTTCTTTATGAATTTTTGGTGTGTGGGCAGCTGCGTTGAACTGTTTCTTTGTGCCCTAGAAAACAACTTCCCTCCCCTGCCTCGATTCATCCCCCTCAAGCCATGTTTTTACCAAGACTTCAATGAGATCCCAGACCAGCGTCGCACCATGTGCAAGAGGCTCTACTATCTATGGATCTGTGAGTGTGGCAGCAGGGAAAGTTTGTGTGTTGATTTGAACTCCAGTTTCAGAATGTTTGTTGCTTGCATTATGGTATATAAGCTGTGTTAACCTGTGCAGCGCTGCTCTGTTGTCGTGTCGTGTCACTTTGTTTTACCCAAAATATTGTGAGAGCGTGTAACATTACACATTTCAGTATAGCTGTGAGACCAGATTGACCGGTTTCACTGTCCGGCACAGAGCCAGCTTAATCGTTTTTTTCACTTTCTTGTGCATTTTTATGCATAGTTACTGTGTCCTAAGTTTGTTTTACACATTTACTTCATGTGAATACATTTGAAATCTGATTTTGATTAAGTGGAATAGGACCAAGTTGAGTAATTTGATTACTTTTTTATTACGTTACGTTTTCAAACAAAATGCCAAATTTTCCTGCTTCCAGCTTCTTAAATGTTAAAATTTGCTGCTTTGTTTTATTATATATGTGATGAGCTTATTTCACTGATTTTTGTCAATACATAGACCAAATGACATGATATATTAAACGAGAAAACAATTAGCACATTTACCAGTTAAGGCTGTTAACTGTTAGTCGCAGCCCTTAGCGGTAACAGTACATAATTGTCAAATTGTAAAATTGTAATATTCACATGGGCATCATGGTCATCTTTTTCATCATCACAGAGGTTCTGCCATTTGAAAACAAGAATGTAAGTCTGGTGAAAAAGTAGATGAGTTTACACAACATGTTTGGGTACTTGTAGAATAGAAACTGTGTGCTATGTGTGTTAAATCAATCGTAGCTCTAGTCTAAATTAAGTTATTGTAGCTTTAACATAGAACTGAAAATGTGGTGCTGAGTAGTTGCTGAGAGTCACTGTGATTCAATCCTGGTGTTTCATGAGTAACGCAGCCTTCAGGATGTTCACCATAAAGGTTTTGGTCATCCTTGCTCCTTCTCTGCGATGTTGACAGTGAATAGCGCCACACTGGCTGTCAATCTGATTGGCTGTCTGGCGTGGATGTGTGGAGGTGGCGGAGCGACCAACTTCGGGATGGCCATCCTGTGGCTCATCCTCTTCACCCCCTGCTCCTATGTGTGCTGGTTCAGGCCCATCTACAAGGCCTTCAAGTGAGCTGGTTACACTCTGAGCATGCTCAACGTTTTACACCTGCTATTCTGCTGAATTGCATCAAATCTGACGTTTTCCTCTGTTCTCTCTATGCAGGACCGACAGCTCATTCAACTTTATGGCTTTCTTCTTCGTCTTCATGGCCCAGGTGGTGATCAGTATTATCCAGACTGTTGGCATTCCAGGTTGGGGAGTGTGGTAAGGACTTTGATATGAAGCGTAAATACAGCAGCATAAAGTTGTTTAGCAAGCCACCACACATGCTTTAGTAGTCCTCTGCATAGATTCTGCAAGTCTAAACACCATTATTCTAAAATATATTAACTCAGTTGGATTTTTGATGATCACAATGCAGAGTGCTGTCTAAAAAAATATCAAAATCTCCTACAAGTGTTCAGTTGGGTTAAGATCTAATGGCTGTAAGAGAACACATTTCATATAATTTTCATACTCAAAACATTCAGTGACCTTTTGGGTCCTGTATTCAAACATGTTTCTCCACATACCTGTACCCAAAATAAAGAGCTTGAATTACACATACTGATAATTTTTAATCACCTCATTTCATCATCCATAAAGAGCATTTTTGCTTTTAAGAAAGCCCTCAAGTAGTGTCTCGTGTTACCTTACACCAGGGCCTTTCAAGGTCTTCACCTCAGACAATACTGGGATAACTGTCTGCGTCATATTTTGGCAAACTGGCACCATTAAAAGTTTGCAGAATAGCTGTTACCACTTCCTGTTTGCAGTGTCTATCACATTACTTTGATACAGAGTTATAAGGAGGTAATGTAATCCTCAGGAAGTGTTCTAAATCTAAAAATATGTCATTTTTCTTTCTGTCGTTTCCGTCAGTGGTTGGCTGGCTACCATCACCTTCTTCAGCACCAACGTTGGCTCAGCTGTGGTCATGCTGATTCCCACCATCATGTTTACTGCGGTGGCTGTACTCTCCTTCATCGCTCTCACAAAGGTGACCTACACATTTCTACATTTCTTCTTCACCAGATGCATTTTACTTTCATTTAGCCCCCAAAAAGGTGGACTGAAATTTTAATTCTCCTCTGTCCTTGAGTAAGGAAATATAAACTATCACCAAATTATACTGTCGCTGTTACTCTCAATTTTTTAAGAGGATAAGACCAACATCATCTAAGCTTCGAGCCTCTTGTTGAGGACCAACAGACATTTTATGTCTGTTGTTGAACAAAGCACGCTTTTCTGTTTTGTGCTTACTGCACTACATACACAGATACAATACATTTCACCCTTTTCATGAAGCCATCATGATGTTAAGTTTGTATTCCACTCAAATAGAGTAGAAGTTAGCAAACTAGGCTATGTAGCTTCAATTCGGAAAGCTAATGCTGCGTCAGATGCTTCTGTTGAACTTCTATGTAGTACATTGTGTACACCATGTACTTCCTGGTGTAGTGTGCTTTCAGCAGCGTAGCATTGTCTCAATTTGAGTACGGCCATTTTGCACTTGATTGAAATGACGATTCTAACATTTTCTGCTTTGCCAAATTGCAACATTTGACTGCCAGAATATAACTAGGAAACATATGGACAGCTTATATTTGTATATTGCGGTATTTACTGAAACCACTTCAGCTCCAGCAGCTTCCTCTGCCGCCATTTTCACAATGCTGGTGGTCCCTCCCTTTTGCTACATAGCGAAATGGCGACTGCTGATGGCGAGAAGTGTCCAACGTTCCACTCTCAACTTCTTGACCATTATGATTGCACCATCTGGGTGCTCACTCACACTGTCAGTTGTGTGGATTGTGTACAGTATACAGTACAAGTAACCTAGCTTGCTAATGTTAGCACTGATACCCACTAGAAGGAAATCCATACTGACTTTTCATCCATGATATTTCAACACCTGCTAAGTCACTGGCTGCTCCCACACACTTGGTGTTGTGCCACATTGCACAAAGGGTGGATTCTAGCTAGCATTACCTGTAGCAAATCACCAGACCTTCAAAACATACAGCTACAAGTTAGCACTCTCTACATTAACCAGTGATTTAAATTCTGTCACGGAGTAACAAATGCTGTGTTCATATCATGCAAGTGTTATATCCTAACTATGTTTCAAGCTTGTAAATAGCGTTCATGTCAAAATTATACACCATGCATATGACTTGTAAACTCAGATTTGTCAGAAAACTCTGATATATTCGACTTATGCACTTAAGAAGTGCCTGAAAAACCAAACCAATGTTGCACCCTCACATCAGCCAAAGAGCTTCGCTTCAGGGTGAAAAAAATAAAAAGGGCACCTGCTGCAAGCGGTGGGACATCAGCATGCAGAAGGATGTGTAGTGGCTGCAGTAATTTCTCGAGAGACAGGTACTCGTTTAGATAACATAAGTTTATTACAAACTCAGAAAAGTACAATTACAGAATGCTAATGACGTGTCGTCTTAGACCTGCAGGTATAAGAGACTCTCCTAACTCCCTTTATTTCTCTTGCTCTCTCCTCCTTGTGTGGTTTGGCACACGGTGGACACATTCTGGCACTTCTTTCCAAATCAGACATTAATATCTCAATTGGACAACATCCTTTCACATCATTTAGCTGGAAGATGATCAAATGATGATGGCAAAGTCCTGGAAAGTTCTCATTGTTTGCCGGTAACTGGCAACAAACAGGCAAGAATGACATAAACACTCGACCAATCTAAAATCTAAAATAACCCTTTAATCCTCAGACTATTTTGCCACTACAGGTGTCATGCATTTATGGTGAAATACTTCTAAACCTTTAAAAGCAAAAGATTTAAGGCATAACTATTAAATACTACAAATTTTCTAGCAGGTTGGGCAGCCTACAAGGCACTGCATCACGTTTTCTCCACTGGAGGGGCACCCTACATTGGGGCATCAGTAGGGGTAACTGTTCCCCTGGTGTTATCCTTTCAAAGCATATTATTTTAATCGTCACAGCCTACTTTATAATCATCATATCCCGATGAAGTGAACACTCACAAGTCATTAAAATGGAAATCTTACCCATCTTTCCCATTGAGCCCATATTACATGAACTAGGCACAATGTACAGAGTCAGTGAGTTAAGTATAGAGCGCTCAAATCACAGATGGGACTATGGCGAGCAGTGTTGGTGGTTGATATAATGGACTATTTTCTGTGGCCATCCACACAGATGTTACAACAATCAAATTACAGTCAGTGGTATGAAAAATTCGTGCCACCTGGAGAATATCAACTGCAAAAAATATTCAAATTTCAGTCCCGACTTTAATTACGTGGAACTTTTTTTTCCCCCTGACGCACAATAATGACGATAAAATCCCTTTGAATTACTTTGCAGGTTCATAACTTTTACCGTGGCAGTGGTGGCAGCCTGGGTAAGGCCCAAGAGGAGTGGGCCACCGGGGCCTGGAAGAACCCCCACGTACAGCAGGCAGCTCAGCAGGCAGCCATGGGGGCCGCACAAGGAGCCATGCAACAGAACCAATACTCAGCAGCTCCAACCTACAACTACGACGACCCGATGTAGGACAGAGGAGGGGGCCGTGCTGACGTGTGGGAGAGATAAAAAGGGATCAATTTAGAACACAATTCAGAATTAGGTGCCCTTCATTGTAACACTGTACAAGCTGAATTCAAACAGAACAAAGTCATATTTTTGGTCGAAGTGTACTTTTATTGACGTGGGAGTAAATCATTTAAGTCACATTTAAATCAGCAGCCAGTTACAAAGAGGCTGTTGTTTGTTTTGGTTCTTTTAAATCTGCTCAATTTTAGCTGGGCAGTGCGTTTGTTGCTTTCCGACGGAGACACGTAACATAGTTAACACACCAGTGCCCCTGAACATCATCAGTTTATTCAGGTAGGTTCGTCTGTGGTCAACAACACAGTGACTTCTCTGCCTCTGCCTGTGTCACACTTTAAAGACTTAATTTAATGACCTTTAATGTGTTTTAATGTACTTTAGTACATACATTAAGTGTTTACTTTCATCAACCTGAAAGGTCACCAAACGCAAGAAATAGCTTCAGCTGACACGTTTTGTCCAAAATGTCCAGAAAAACGGTTAATTACTTTTTTGCTGAGACTTAGATAAGATGACGGATGTCGCTGTTTTATCTGTACGATAAATATGAAGCATATTATCCCTCTAATGCTGGAAGAGATCGTCTTTTTCTTACTCTGTATGTAAACTTTACTTTTTTTGTTGAAAAAGAAAAAGCTCTCGCTAACAGAATCAGCAATTCAAAATAGACAAAATGTAAAAGTTTACAGGATGATGAACAAAAAGTAATCAAGTAATTTGTCTCTAACATAATTTAAATCAGAAGACGTTTGCTGGAAGCAGTATGAGTTTCTTAGTGTTAAATCCCGAGAAAACCTTTTACAATTCATGTTTTGGTGACCTGATTTTTTTTTTTTGTTTACTGATGAAAACTTTCTCTGCTTCAGTGAACCTTTCAGTTTTATTCGACGTCTATTCACATTCTCAGGAAAGGTGTGTTAGCTGGTTTTAAACTCTACCTGTGAAGCCCTTTGATTGTCAATGTATCAGGCTTTTTCTTTTTTTGTCTCCGTTCATTAGCATCATTCAACCATATTGGGGCGTTTGGTTTTCCGTCATTAACACATCGGTTATGTGTTCAGCAGGTTGATTTCAGTGAAATAAATTCTTATTACATGTTAAAATGAAGCACATGCAGTATTTAGGATTGCTATTTATTGGATAAAACATTCCAAATCAACATTGTACAGGTTAAAAGTGAAAGAAAAAACCAAAACAACTCGCAGTTTGGACATACAGTAAATATTACTAATCATTGTTGTAGGTGGTCATAGCATTGTATGAAGTGATGGATGTTTCCCCACCCTTTGGCAAATTCTCCCACTCACCCCTACATGTAAACGCTTAAATGACTACTTGTTTCCGAAGCTCTGGATTTCAGGCCTTGGTGTGTCATTCCGTGGCTGTTGGTGTTATTCTATGAGTAGGTGTAATATGACATTTATATAAAAGAAAATAGAATATAAAATAATTCAAGACAATTATTTCTTTATGACGTGAACTTGAGAGAGAACATATTTGTGTGCAGCCCTCCTCGTGGGGCCCGACTGATTTCGGTGAAAAGACTTCTTCAAGATTCAGTAGATGGTTATTTACAGTAATACAGTATTAGACTTGAAACAGATGTGAAGATACGTGTCTGAATGCTCGTTATTCCAAAAACCTGTGCATCGTCTTGTCTGATTGTGATGATGTGGTATTTAATAGGCTGTTTGTTGTTTTACTTTTCAGTTGTTTGTTTGTGTATTTTGGATGACGTGTGGATGAATCACGTATGTTGTGTCTTTCTTTCCATGGCTGTGGGTAACAGATTTTTTTTTTTTGGTTTGTTTTTTTTAATTATAATTTCTTTTGAAACTTTTTAACGTTTGCACTGGGTTACCTGTGCAAACTAAACTCACAGTGAATCACAGTGGAGCAATACTAACATAAATATATATGAGACATTAGAATTAGGATCACGTGGGGGGAGGTCCTGTTGAGCAGGTTTCAAATACAGACACGAATAGTGGTTATGAATTGAAAAAAAAAAAAAAAAATTGGGCCTGTTTTCAACTAGTATAATTTAACAATTGCATAACATTTTCACCAGCAGATCCACATACGGTAGTTAAGATGTTTAACCCTGTGCTCATCCGTTAGTAAATGCATTAAGTTTAGCCGATCAGTTCTATAAATGAAGTGTAAAGTGCGCACAAAGATGGACGAACAATCTACTCTTCTCTGCGTGCAGCAGGTCGTTGCGGTCTTTTGGTGTAAATACAGCACAGTTAATGTGATTTACGGGACTAACAGCTGTATAGTTACTGTGTAGCAGGAACTGCAGTGCTAATACTCTGCATTTCATGTTGCTGTATCAAAGCTTCTGAAAGCCATTTCCCATTAACTCCCCCCCATGTTCCCACATGTACTGTATGTTGTTTGATATGTATTATCATGTACTATATCATAATTAGATATAAATATATAATTACTTGAGGTGAGGTAAATATTTGCCATGGATACAACACATTCAGTAGAAACATGCTCTAATTAGGTGAATGAAATGTTTGAGGAGGCTGTGTCTCCATGAGTGAAGTAAACGAGGAATACATTTTTGTGTATTACTTTTTGTATTATTTGGTCTTTACCCTAATAGATATTAAACAGTTCTTGTTGCATCTTGTTTTGTTATTATTTGATGAGTTTGCATGCAGATCTTTTACACACACCAGCCAGAACTTCTCGTACACTGCTGTAAATGCAGAACCGTCAATCTCCATCTTGGGTGATTACTTCTACTTTTTTTTTACTTTTACCAAGTTACATAGATCTGACACATTACTCACATTACACTTTTATACATAACCAGATCCATGTGGAAGCTGTATCAGCAGCAAAATCTTTTATTTATTTAAAATATCAATGCAGTCCATCAAGACAACAGTGAAAAATCATATATATATATATATGTACGTACATACAGTGCCCGACATTGATTAGACCACCTGTCAGAGACCATCCAGCTTTAATGTGGACATTTTTAGTGAGCTCTCTTCACCTTTTTCATATCCATATTTCAGAAACATGTCAGAAATTAGTCAAGTAATCCCTCTGTTCAGGAATGCAAGTAAATAACTATAATTTGACATCTTAATCAAGAAATAATAATGTGCTTTACTGTTTTTTCAGTTTTTTTGTAAAACAGTTCATGTGAAAATTCATGGATGACAATTATAATTATATTTTAGCATTGAAAATATCATTTAGGTTAAGGAGCTTCTACATACTGGTGTATTAACCATTACAGAAACACAAAAAATGATTTTGGTAATTACCAATACTGTTAATTTAGGGCAGCTGTGGCATAAACTTTACATTGTGTGGTGGACTAAAAAAATAAATGACTCAAATAATACACAGGGAAACCAGTAAAACAGCAATAACCTTAAAATTCTTTATTCATAAACTTGATGCAAGTTTACAAATTACTGTACATGGTCAAAATTTCTTCAAATGGAAAATGAAAAAACAAAACAAAAAAAACAAAAACCCAAAGCGAGGCCAACGGTGCCAGACTCAATAATCTGTTTGTTGGTGCCAGAAAAATGAAGTGAGATAAATCAATCTTTTTCAACACACAGTCCAGTTAGAGAAGCGTGCAAGTCTATTCACCACAGCATGACTATCGAGCGTCGATCATCTCTTAAAATCCCCTTTGACCAGAGTTTTGGCATTTTTGGAGGGAGGCGATCACACAGGTGGATTAAAGGCTGTGTAGGAGGGACGTTGTACGTAAAACTTTTAAAAGTTTCATGATCCAACTTTCCTGTGCTTCCAGACAACATAGGCTCTTTAAAAGCTGAGGATCTTGATAATGATAACTCCCCCGGCCTCTCCTCATCTATATCAAACATGTAACAAGAGGATGTGGAGCTGGGAAAACAAACATTTTTCCTGATTTTAAAATATCTCAGAATGTGTTTGTTATAATAATTGACCTCTTCAGGCATGTTTGCCAGTTGTGCAAATATCTTTATCAGGAATATTTAAAGTTCACACACTGAAATTAAGTTTACTTCAGTATTTGGAAGGAAAAGAAAAAAAACTACAGTGGGTACTGATGAGATATTACACATGTGGTGGTCATCATGCTTTTGCAAGCCTGTTCAAATGTCATCTTTCTGTAAATGTCTTTCCTCTTACATCACATAAAAGAAACATGTGGCCCGTATTGACATCAGATCAGTGTGAGTTAGCCTAAACATCAACCGTACAGAGCGGCTGGGAAAACAACCCAAAACCCAACATGTACATGTACAGATTCCCCTCCTAAGTATTGTTTGTTACCTGAGTTGCCATTCAAACATACTTTTGCAGACAGTGTTAACAAATCAACTGCAAAAGAGCCAACAGATAGATAGATACAGTGTGTGTCCTGTAGTATGGGGAACAAGTAGTACTGATGATGTACTACAGTGTATTGCATGGTCAAAGTTAAAACGTACAGAGTTTCAGGTCAGTTATTATCCCACTACAAATGATCCTTCTTGTTACACACCAACAGTGACACTGAAACACGTCTGTAGTTATATTGTTGTGGCGAAGGAAGCCCTGCGAGTGATGAATGTTTGGCCCCTGAAGGGGGGGGGGGGGGGGGGGGGGGGGGTTGAATCCAGCTGGATGTGACGTCATGTAATGTAACGGTGTCGAATCTAAACGGGACAATCTGAATGTCAGGAAGATGTGACACATTTGGTGCTGAACAGGACAAAAAAAATTCACTATAAGAAAATAAAAATGACATCTGAACACCCTTCACTTGTACCCTCTGTAAAGCCCACCCAAGCACGGTGACTATAATCAAATCCAATTATGTTTCTATAACAGGCTGGGATGGCTCCTGTAAAACATGCTGTTAACTTTGCACACACACCGGGCTTCAGCATCAACCTCTGAAGTTATAATCAACGGACAGACTGAGCACTTGTGGGCCTGATGTGTTAACAGAAATAAGGCAAAAAGAGCTCCTTAGCTTCAACATTAAATCTGTTAGAACTTCCAAAATGATGCCATAATGCTCATCTTATGTTCTGGGGAAAATATTTCTATGTATCCTCCTTCCAAAGATATGCAATATGCAGATTCTGAGATGGTATTATCAACCCCTGGTGGATTTGTTCACTAACAACAGTTAATCTTAGTTGAATAACATTTTAGATTCTGCTTGGCTGAAAATCCTTCACACATTTCAAAAAGGGATAAAAGATGCCGAGTAGCAGGTCGTCTCAATTTAAAGATAAGCTTCCATAATATGAAAATTGGCTCATTTATTGTCTAGTATGCTCAAATAATAAAAACAATTGCCAGATAATATTTCTAAAACAATATTTGCATTTATGTACCAGTTAATTTCCAAAAGAAAGTGAAGAAAAACAAAACAAAAACAATAAAAACAGGTGCAGTGAGGTGCCACTTCAAAAGCTTCAGTATCAATCTTTTTAAAATTCCCATTTAAAGAGGAGTAACTGACTGTTTGTGAAGCCCACTTTGTCAAAGCAGCTAAAGAAAAAGCATTTCCCCACATTAAAAAAGGGAGGAAAAGTTTTTTTTTTTTTAAAGACAAATGAGCATATTTAGAAAAACAGGACTAGTGATACCCTCACATCATCATCATCATCATCAACATCATCATCCTCCTCCTCACTAAAACACCGAGGGGAGAAGCCAACTGATACCAGAATAAAAGTCTTTCCTGGAGCGGGGCGAAGGAATACTTGTCAGATGAGCCAGCGAGATGGTTTCCGTGATAAAGATGATATATCCCCAAGTTAAGTCAGAGGGGTGGGGGGGAATATTCCAAAGAAAACAAGATACTTTGACCCAAAGACATGTTCTCAGTGCATAGTGGTAGTCGCTCCTTATCCATCCTCTTTAGGTGGTGTGTACCAGCCTGTAAAAACACAAAGAGAAACCCTTTTTTGCCACTGGATCCATACGACTGCGTGTCCACCGAGCCACAAACAGAGATATTTACTCACCATTCTTTTCATGAATCTGCACAAGGGATTTGTACGACTGTTGTGCTCTGGCAAGATTGTACTGGTTCTGAAAAACAAATAAAGTTCTGTTTGACTGCTCACTGCTACAGCATAGAAACAATCAATCATTTATCAACGAGATAAATCACAGTGTTCCCGGTTGGTATCTGGCAGGGGAAGTGATCATTCCTAATCTCTCTGGCTGCCATAATTTTTGTCATCTTTCTACTACTGGCTCCAATAAACACATAAAATAACCAGAGGTAAAGCAAGTGTGACTGTGTCAGTAAGAATGGCCGCTACAGGGTCAGTCCCCTGTAATAACGTCAGAAGTCATGCGACTAAAGTGACAGGAGAATTAAAATGCATCTAGACTTTATTGAGATATGAAGCACTTGGAATGACGAGTGTAAGAATTACCTATGATTTCACTTGTCATGATTTTTCTACTGGAACATTTGACTGTCGCACAGTTAAGGTGTATAACGGCCTCAGCATGCTTCAGAGTTCATGTATAATTGCAGAACAGCATCTGACTGAAACCTCAACATGAAACCTGTAACATCATTTTCATGGAAGTGTGCCTGTTTATCCCCCTTTACAGAAATAATCACATCTTCCACCTCCCTCTCTCTGCCAGCAGGCTTTATGCCCCATTGGAAACACATTTGCCTTCAGATGGTGTCGACCAACATGCTGAGAGCTGACTGATGACATTGGTTACCTTATTGGCTCCAAACTGCACTCTGGCTTTTCCTTTGACCAGAGTTGCATTTATCTGCATAATGACAGACTCTATGGAATAGGCACTGCTCCAGCCCTGAAATAAAACATACAAAACCATAAATTACCATCAGTTCTGTCGTTAAAGCTGAGGAAAAAGATGTCATGTGATCATCAAACCTATTCAACACACCTGTTTTGTGAGAAGCTCCATGCACAAGGCTCCTCCTCCTAGAACATAACTGAAATGGAAAGATAAAAATTCAGTATCAAGGATGAGTAAGCAGTAAAATATATTAAAGAAGAAGAAGAATCAAGAAAGTGTTCACTTGACCTTTTGCAAATTTGTTGTGCTTTCAATTCACAATGTCTTGATTTGGCTTGTGGGAGAGATTTTGAATTTTGCAAAGATTGAATTTGACTATAGAGACTGTCACAGATGTACAGAGAATTTCAAGCAGCAATTTAGGCAAATTTGGTTATGCTTATAATTAATAATCCTTAAACCCTTAAAGAATCTGTATAGTTTGAGATGCATGATGGAATTGTACCAGAGTGTTAAAGCACCAAATGAATTGCCAAAATGTCTAATTGCACTGGTTTATAACGATGCCCTCAGTGAGTCGGAGATGATAATTTGCAGCCAGTCATAAGCAAACCACAGCCTGTATTACGCAGTAGTAACAGCATAAAATAAAGTCCACCCTGCACCTAAACGCATAAAGCGATTCATCATAAGAATCTGACATCAGCTTTGTAAGCAAGCAAGGAACAGTATCACAAAACAGCTGCGAGCACAACATGAGTTAGCACTTCATTTATGTTTTTCCAATTTCCATCCGTGAATGTTTGGAGTAAAATCTCTCCTGACAAAGTCCAAAATCCATCTCAAAATTGTGCGCACAACAAAAGTGGACCAAGTTCCCAATGAGTGAATACTTTCTTTAGACAATTTCATACAGGGGGAGATCACTACACACTCACCCTCCGGAGAGCACAGGTGAGACAACCCGTACAAAAGGTGGGTCAAAAGGAAAATTATCCTGTCATATGAAGGAAAAAAAAAAAAAACTTTGAGTCTCGAGAAAACTCTTTTCCCCAAACAATTGACAAATATCATCACAGGACTCACTTTATAAGAGAAATTGAGCAGAATGTAGTCCACTCCTTCTTTTTCTTTTAAGACCTGCAAGTCACTATGTAATGGACTATCTGGGTCTACCCTGAAATAAAGAAACAACAAGTCAAATATATCAGAAAAACACAATAATTGCAAAGACAGAAAATTTGAAAAGCAACTGAATGTGAGAACTTACGTCCTTAACTTGACATGCCATTCATAAAGGCTGTCACTGACTAGTTCGACTGAATAAATACCTGTGAAATAAGAGACAGGGACACAAAGAGCTTTACTTCAATCTGCTGATGAGATGTTAAAACAATAATAGTCACCACTGTGAGGAAATATGTCAGTGTAGTCACCCGTCTTGTAACTCTGTGATCTGTAGATCTCCCTGAGTTCCTTCATTAGGCGGTCTGAGGCTTGCACAGAGCCAGATACTGCACCCTGCAACATAAATCACAAAAGGTGATTCACACTCATGGGAGGACGCCGGGACAGATGAGAAGATACAGTACACTTTAGAGGTGGGCGAGAGATCCTGCAGTGAAAGTCCTGTTCATTTCTGTCTGTTGACAAGGTTACATTTGAACATTTGAACACTTAAAAGGACGACCGACACTCTGTAAATGAAACGAGGTGACTTACTAAACTTTTCTACTGTGATCATAAAGCTTGCATACGCAGTAATGACACCACTGATATTAAGAAGGCGACCTTTACAGAATGAGTTCATTGAGTTTGGATCATGTCTGGCACCTTTCTCCGGGGCTACTGTGTGTGTTGCCTGATAACGTTTGAATTGGTTGACAGCCGACTAAACTTTTTAACTTTTTGCTGGACAGTTTAGCATTTAATTTTTTTTGCCGGAGGTCTCTGCAGCAGCAGCAGCAGCGGCAGCAGCAGCAGCGGCAGCAGCAGCCACACTGTGTCAGCAGTGAAAGGAACGATGAGTCTGCGTTTTGGACGCAATGCTGCTGTTGATCTGAACGTGGACAATCTGACTGAAAAAAAATGAACTTGTGAGAAGGAATATAGGAGACGAATTATGTCCAGTGGCCGTAGTATAATCGTATAGTGCGCTGGGCTACAATAGACGGTTCCATTTTGGTTCTTAGTTGGCAAAATATTCAGATTTCAACACTGAATGTCTTATCGAACTCCTTGCCCCTTTTATTAGTTAAGAGCAATTTGATTCGTGACAGGAATCTGATGGATAACATTTCATATCTAATGCTGCTCATCTCGTTTTCAGGTGGTGAACATTATTTGGGCTGCCACTAAAAAGTACAACGTTTCTGCCTCCTCAGCAAACAAACTGTGATTCCAGATCTAAATGGACTCTCTGAGTTTTAGTTACTCATAACTTCACTTATCTACAAATGTGAAATCTAATTAGATATCTGAAGTGGATTCCGATTGAATAAAATGCTGTTGACGTTCAGAAGAGGATGTACAGGCTCTATTACTGTCACCGAAACTCAAAAAACAAACATGAGCTGAGTGATCACTTACATTCAAGTGATCCTGTCTCTGGTTTTTACGAATCTTCTCCAGGATGGCCAAATTTTCTTTTTCTATCCCGTCATCTTCTGACTTTTTTCCATCTGCTGGCTCCTCTTCTTTCATGTCGTAATGGTCTAGGTCTTGGTCCAGGTCAATGTCCTGCTGGCAGTGTACAAATCATGTTTAGAAACAGGATATAAAAAACAATGCGCATCATTAAGCTATAAATAACTTGGATTGCAATGAATACAAATAGGTACCTCTCCCATTTCTTCCTCCTCTTCCTCTTCAGATGTCACCTCATCTGGTGGCCCGTGCTGTAGTGAGGTGAAACATTGTTGAGTTTTCAAATGCAACAAAAAGATGCTGAATTTTACTCTTGTTTTCAGTCAGTACCTTTCGCTCTTGGGTAATCGGGCCAGCAGGTAGAGGCTGGTCGAGCATTTCTACATCTGGATGTTGTGGCAGGTTGTAAAGGCGACAGAGATCACAAATGAGCCGCTTCAACTGCTGAAGAAGCTGTGGGTGAAAACCAGCAAAAAGAAACATAAAACAAAGACAACCAAACCTGCTGCTGAACAATTCTTACAGGTTCCCCCTGTTACAGTGTTAAACATATGTGACATTACCATTTTTGAGCAAGCCTCTGTGAAGCTGGATCCACATCAGCCAACTTACCAATGTGCTGCCTTTTCTCACATCCTCTAAACGCTCCAGCACTTCAGCCAGACTCGGATCATCAGAGTCAACAAACCATATTGGGGGCGTTGAGGGATAGGATTCCTGCAACAGTACGCCATGGAAATTTAGCCAATCTTACTTGTATGTTAATGGTTTTATTGTTGACACGTTGTGCGTTAACACTACAAAAGACAACACCACTGCTTTTATGAAACCGAACAAAATTCATCTATATAAAATTAAAATGTTAAGGTTTATTCCAAAGCCATAAATAATTTCAGACCAGATGTCTTCGCCCACTCAGCCGCTCACTGAACAAAATGATTTGTCTCCTGCCAGCTGTAGAGCAAAAGTATCTGGATCAGCACTGGACAATGAAGTGGCTGCGTCGAGTGCTGCATTGAACATTCAATTAGTCTTTAATACAGTTGTGTGGGCTTCGCATGACTCGAGATGCAAGAGACAACTCTGAATTACACAGGGCTTCGCTAAACAACTACAGCCGGGCTGTTGTGTCGTCTAGCAGACAAGCTAAAATTGGTCATAATCTGTCATGTGTGGTCACAAAGTGGGTTAAGATATGACTCTGGGAGTGACGCCTCATCATGTTATAAAGGATGGATGGTAATGAAGTCATTGGTTGTATGATAACGGTGTTAGTCTTGGGAGGTTTTAAAGCACTGCACACCAGAAATACAGCTTTACATCCATTAACATTGAGTTTAATGATCTTAAATGACAGACTTTGGCTGACACAAGGCATCAATGTTTATGTTTTCAGACACTCCTGTTTTATTAAGCGCCAAAGTCAGATATACTGGGTGATTTCACACAAATTGCAACCATAATTATAACCAGTTAGAAGCTGGTTATTTTTGTGCAGAAGACTCTGGTCCTCCTCCGGTTAAACAGATGAGTGTATGACCACAGATACAAACGGCAGTGGCCCTGAATATTTTGGCTGAATCATGTGAGTCCTGCTCAGGTGGGTTTACCACAAATGACTGACGGTACCACCTTTAACTCACAGTGGGCAGATCGTGATGCTGATTGCTGACTCAAAAAGGCGATCCGGACTGACTCGGCTTAAAGCATCAACATGACACAGCTGTCATAAACCTCTAAAACAAGTCTGCCTGTGTCCTCAAAAACAAGCGCGAGCTGAAGTGAATGTTTTCACTTGAGAGATGAGGATGTGGTCAGGATGTTAGGACGGTGGTTGTGTGTGTGTGTGTGTGTGTGTGTGTGTGTGTGTGAAGATCTGTGCCACCTGAACCGTACAAATGTCAACTGCAATGACAAGAGTGAGCCAAGTGATGGTTTTAATCATGTTATTTCACTAATTCAATATATACACACACACTTTAGGGAGCTGGTGTTGCAAATGCATAAAAATACAAGGCCCAACTGAGGTTATCAGAATATAAATATTCACACACAGCTTATATTATTAGTTTTTCCCACTAATAATAACACTAAGCACTGTTCAGACACCTTCATATCGCCTCCTAAATATTTTAACATCCTGATAAAGGGACTATTAACGTCAAGGCTTTTAATATGTGGCATTAAGTTCCTCAGTGGGATCAGTCTATTTACTGAAAAAGGCAGAAAACAGTGCAACAACATTCCGTTAAATCAGCCCTCTATTTTAACGTTAAAGATGTTTACGGGGCTTTCAGCGGTTCAGACACAACTGTCCTTTCGAGTATATGTTACAAAAAAATAAAGGGCTGTATTGTTATTAAAGCACACACACACACACGTCTGAGCTAAATGACGTTTATATTAAACTATGTGTGTGTGTGTTTAGTAGTTGGAAAGTTAGCAGCCGTAGTACCGCAAACTGTAACGCAGTTATTTTGGCTAGCAGGACGAGCTAGCGTCAGACGTTACTTTCAGTTAAGCGGCGCTAGCCGAAGCTACCCCGCAGCGTCGTTTACTAATCGACGTATACTTTTACAAAGTGAATTTAACACTTGTGCCGTGTTGTTTTCTTTCATCGGCGGGGTTAATTGAATCACACGCGTCTAAACGCGACGTGGAAAATAAAAGCAGGACACTTTATTCGTTATTTAATGTGTAAACACGGAACCTTCCGCGGAATGGTTTCAGTTGATAGTCAGTGGCTCGGGTTAGCTTGTGCGCAGACCTGGCCTGGACTCACCGTGATGTTGCAGTGAATGATCAGCAGCTTCTCTCCTGTTACGTTGAATTGGCAACTGAGTTCGTCCGGTTTCCAGTCTATTATTCTGAATCGTTCGTGGTTTGGGTCAAAAATTGACTCCAAAAACTTCAATTCGGCCTTCAGCCCCGAAACCGACATCTTCTACTCATCTCAAACCACCAGGCCGCTGGCAGAGGGGAAGTCGGGGCGGGATGTGACCGCGCAGTTGAGTCGGGTCTACGGATCTCGCATGTTAGCGTGAGAACAACAACAAAGGGCTGGAGGGTGAGGTTCATGATGTACTCTGTCAGGAGTACTTAACAGTTAAAACATTACAAAACTTTTATTTAATGAGGTGTACTTTATTTTATTCATCATATTGCATTAATTTAGAAACCCACCAATAATAACATATTTAATATACAATATGTAATATACAAACCATCAGGTGCATTTTAAGTATGCAGCTGCCCCATGGCCCCCTGATATCTGGATGGTTTTTGGTAATATAATTATTTGCAAATTTACTTGTGAATTTCCACCACAACAGTACAAAATCAATTAGTTTTGCATTAGTAGGCCACATAATCTTGTGTTCCTGTGGCAAACTGCTGTGTTTTTGTTTTTTTGGCTGGTCACAATGTGACCAAAATCTCAATCTCAGTGTCAGATATAGTTTTTATAACTCAATTTGTCATCTGTTACAATGTTTAACAAGGCATGTGCAATATTCTACATATATTTCTTATTTTTTTGTTGTATATAATATATCATTGTGTCTTTGGTAGAGCTGCAGGTGTCAACTAGTAAAAGTAGTAATCATCATCAATGAAAATTTCAACATTTTCTGATTCCTCTATAAGTTGTGAGTTGTGAACAAAACAAGCTTTGGGAAACAGTTCACTTGTCACAGCAGCTCGTATATGCAAGGAAGAAAATTACTCATAAATAAGAAATATATAGAAGAAAGTCATGAAGAGTCTGAGACAGCTGTTGGAAGGAAGGACCTGTGGTGGTGCTCTTTCTGTTTAAGGCCCCCCCCCCCATGTATGTGTGTCTTAAGTTTGAGCAATGTGCAATATTTGATGGATTTATCCATTAGTTGTAGTAGTTGTCGCAGTAAATGTGGATATTTTCTGATTTCTTTAATCCTCTATGACAGTAAACTGAACATCTTGGAGTTGTGTACAAAGCAAGACATTTTAGGATGTCACCTTGGACTTTCGGAGACACTGATCAACATATTTTTTACAATTTTCTGACATTTCATGGACAAATCAATTAAATCAAATAATGATAAAGATGATAATGAAAATAAAACATTACAGCCCTAGTCTTTGGTGCATATTATATTTAAGTTTAATGCAGCTGTGTGAAACACTGTTGTCCAAGCCACGTTCACACTCATATGTTTGTTTGACTTGTATCTGTGCAAATCTCTGCCTAACAGTAAATATTTGCCCCAGGCACTCAAACAAGTTAATCCAGCCACGTGAAAACAACAAGTAGTTCATTACTTAAAAAAATATTACTTTATAAACGGGTTTGGCTACCAGGTAAGTTGTTCCATTGGTAAGAATTAAAGCCCCTCTTTTATCTGGTAGATTTGATATTAATAACAGCAACACATGCACAGTATACTGCAGGCCAAAACACACCTGTAATAGTGTTATGAAGCCTAAATTCAGTTTTTTGAGGTCGTTTTTAGCAGAACACATATAATGAACACATATAACTAAGCAAAACAGCTTCCATATACTGTGATTCCAAACCAATCAATCAAAGCTTATAACCCAAAGTTAATTTCCATGGTTCGCAGTCTCTTTCTGTTCTCCCCTTTAGTTACTGGCTGGTATAAATAAATATGTAAAAAAAAATTTAACTGGCTGCTTGTTTGACTGGGAACGATTTGTATGGTAATAATGTAGGTCGGTATTTATTGTGCTGGCTTGTTGGTCGCAATGCTGTTTCATAATCTGGACTTGTTAATCAAGGACTACAATGGAAATAAATCTTGGACATAATCAAGTGCTTCTTGTCATCTTTTGCAGTTGTGCATGATTTAATGTCCTCCTTTTTATAATGGCAAATAAAAAGAACAAACAACATGTGTACATGTTACATCTGTATATATGGATCATCATCAATGAGATCTCAATTTACATTTACATTTTTGTTTATTTTTGTGTGAATACGCTAGTTCTATGAACACTATAATCCTAACATTAGCATACCAAGTCCTTTATCTTCTCACTGTAGGTCACTTTATACAATTTACACACCTGAATCTTAAAGTGGATATAAGGATATACAGTAAGTGTCCTTAAAGCCAGAGTCCTTCCACTGGTGAATACCCAAATCTGTGTTTACAGTATGGTATTGTAAAGTTGCATGTGCAATAGATACAGTAGATTGGAGCAGTGGTGTACAGAAGCTCACAGTAAAGTCTCAAGATAAATTTGAGGGGTCATGATTTGATTATATCATGAAATTTTTAGTTTTTTTTTAACTTGATGATTATCAACAATCTCTAAAGTGCTCCTTTCACACATCTTTGTGCAATGTGTTTTTAGTTCATAAATGTGACACTAGATGGCAGCACAGATGTACATGTTCTGTTTACTACTGAACATGAACTCTTGTAGCAGTGCCATGAGCCCTACTCAGATTTTTACAACAGGGCCCTTATCTGAAGCACACACCTTCTTATACAACATGGTTGCAGTACATGCAACTACATGCCAAGGACGGACAGGTGCATTCACCTCTCTGTCTTTTCAACTGTGCACAAAGCTGTCATCTTATCAGCACTGTTGTTGAACTGACTTTTTGAAGTTGGATTACATTTCCTATACCATTGGATTTGGGTAAGTATTAATAAAAAGCTACGTTACAAGTAAAAAGATCCATGGAAAGTGTGTTTTGTGTAAGAGTAAAGTTACAGAAGAGAGCATTCCCTACATTAAACAACAGGTCAATCTTTTGGGAATGATGGAAAAATATCCATCCTGTTTTTAATTTTGGTGTTTTGGTGACTCCTGTTTTCTTTTGGAAGGTTTACAGTCAACAGTGCCATTTCACCAAAACGTACCAATAAAACAAGATAAAAATTCTCTATTATAAGTAGCTGTGACTAATTCAAAGCTATTATCAGCAAAATGTACCAAAAATATCAAAAATAAAAGTACCTGCTGTAAAATGCTCTGACTAATTACATTATTAGATTAGATTGTTAATACTGATGAATCAGTGTGTGAGTAGTATTTTTCTGTTGTACCTAGTCAAGGTGGAGCTAGTTTTTACTAATTTAAAACATTTATGTTGTTTAGTCCAGTGGTTACCAACCTAGTGGTTGGGTCCAAAGGTCCAAAGGTTCACTCAATTAATTTAAGGAGTTGTTTTTTTGTCCTCAAGCAGTTTAAAAGTGGGAAACGTCCCCACTCTAACAACTCATACGCATCAAAAACAGGATGAGGGGCCCAACCATTGGTTTAATCTTTAACTAAACATTGTTTTGTTTCTTTACACTGTGGAGTGCCCCCGGGCTCAGTGCTTGGTTCACTGATATTTTCTATTTACATGCTCCCTCTGGGCCGTATTATTTGTATGTGTCAGTTTCAGTTTCAGTTTTTATTTTTATGCAAATGATAATAAGATCTATCTAAGTTGTGACACTGCAAATCACCACGAACGCTGGCAACCTGTTAAACTGTCCTGCAGCAAAATGCTCATTGATCATAGGTCAAAATTATACAAATATCAGACAGTATCATTCAATAACTCAGCAATGCACAAATCTTGGTATCATTTTTGATCCAAACCTCAGCTTAGACAAACATGTTAAATCAATTTAATCCTTTAATCCCGCTCTGAGTATATCAGAAAGGATGCTGGCTACATTATTTTTTTATTTTATATTTTTTGAGTAGTTTTTACTCTACTTTAGTTTTAAATGTGTGCACTTTGCCACTGTGTATAAAGTATAAAATAGCACCAAAAGGAAATACTAAAGTACTCTAGTACAATACTTGAGTAAATGTACTTTTTTTCACCACAGCAGTTCATGTTATAGTACGACTGTAAACACAAAACTGTGACCAAATCCGACACTCAGAACTCTCTTGTTGACTTATTTTTGTGTATTTTAAGGTCTGCGAGGGACTTCAGCATGGAGGTGCCTCATTTACCTCTGATCGCCTTTGCTCTACTGTTTACACAACTCACCAGTGCATCTGGGGGCAAAATCCTGGTGTTTCCTTTGGATGGAAGCCACTGGGTAAACATGAAGGTACTCATTGAGGAACTGCATGCCAAAGGCCACGAGGTCACTGTGATCCGGGCGTCCAATAGCTGGTACATCAGTGAAAAGTCTCCTCTCTACACCTCTGTCACCCTCACCAGCCCCAATAGATTTGAGAAAAACTTTGAGACATTTTTGTCCCGACTGCTGGAGATCCGACTTAGGAATAGGGGTAAGCGTACCTCTTTTTGGTCTCACATCTGGACTCGTATTGAGATGGAGCGAGTGGTTGTGGACCTGTTCTCTCAGTTCCATAAGGGAATGAGTGAGATGGTCATTCAGATGTTTGAAGACAAAAACCTGATGCAGTCTTTACATGAAGCCAAATACGACGTGGTTTTGACTGACCCTGGAATCGGCGGTGGGGCGATGCTGGCACATTGGCTTCAAGTTCCTCTTGTTTTTAATGTCAGATGGACAATTCAAGGTGAAGCTCATTTACTTATTGCCCCCTCACCTCTATCATACATTCCTTTCACTGCAACAGAGTTGACGGATAAGATGACCTTCCCTCAAAGAATGCTGAATGTTTTCAGTTATATCCTTGGGATGCACACAATGTCATACATCACAGAACCTCATTACAAACCAGTAGTTAAGAAGTACTTTGGTCCTGATGCGGACTACTCAACATTTTTCCTGGATGCTGATATATGGCTTATGAGGAATGATTTTGTTTTTGAATTTCCTCGTCCAACGATGCCAAATATCGTCTACATGGGTGGATTTCAGTGCAAGCCCGCAAAGCCGCTTCCTGCAGACCTGGAGGAGTTTGTCCAGAGTTCTGGAGACCATGGGGTCATTATAATGACATTAGGAACTTTAGTCGGGAAGATTCCTCAAGATATCGCTGAGGAGATTGCTGCAGCTTTTGCCCAGCTGCCTCAGAAAGTTGTGTGGAGGTATATCGGACAACGGCCAGCCAATCTGGGCAACAACACATTAATGGTCAACTGGCTGCCACAGAAGGACCTCTTAGGACATCCCAAAACTAGAGTGTTTGTGACCCACGGAGGCACTAATGGGGTTCAGGAGGCAATTTACCATGGAGTCCCTATAGTTGGACTTCCTTTATTCTTTGATCAGCCTGATAACCTGTCCAGAATCAGAGCAAAGGGAGGAGCTGTGATTGTGGATATTGCCGTGCTTGATAGACAGATCTTTGCTGATGCCCTCACGACAGCACTTCACAATTCCTCTTACAGGGAAAACATGCAGACACTCTCAAGGCTGCACAGAGATCAGCCCATGAAACCGCTGGACCAGGCAGTGTTTTGGATAGAATATGTGATGAGACATAAAGGAGCCCGTCATCTGCAGACACAGGCCAACAAAATGTCCTGGTTTGTTTACAATTCTGTGGATGTGATTGCTGCTTTGTTAACAGTTGTTTTGTTTATAACATTCACCTGCTTTTCAATTGTAAGGTTACTGTGGAGAATTATTTTTGTTGGGAAAAAAGTTAAGCATGAATGACACGAAAAATGTTGGTTTTGTGAAAATCCAAAGCGACACTAACTAAAACTAACCTATTATTATTATTATTATTATTATTATTATTATTATTATTATTATTATTATTGTGTTATATATGTGTGTGATGTTGCCAAAGTTGACAGTATTACGATAAATACTGTGTGACATGATTCATGCTTATAACTGTATTTCTAAAGCCATAAAGAATGAATGATGAATGCAATATGTACTTGATACCTAACAAATACCATAATATGTGGCAGTGTTTTGAAATCCAATTGATTTGCAGCCTTTTCTCTACATATTTTTGATTTTTCCATTTTCAGTGATTTACTAAATGGGATCACTCATTCACTGTAAGTTTTAGCTGATGGTATTAAAATAGAAAAAAATGAACAGATCATAAATTAGGAATATTTGTCTTTGCTTATATATGTCTTATGGATGTGGACATTACTGTAATCATTATCAGATTATGTTCATTAAAATCTGCTTTTTAAATTTCTACTGTCTGGTCTATTGTTTAGATACTAAAAAATGGATCCTCAGTAAATCCTTAAAGCATCAGTGTGTAGGATTTAGTGTCATCTAGTGGTGTAGTCACAGATTGCAACCTTACTCCACTCATCCTCCCATTCAATGCCTGAAGGAGAAACTAAGGTGACCACAAAACACAAAGAGGACCTGCGGTGTGAACTATTCTTATTCTGAGGTGATTATACATTGTTATGGGTATTATATTATATTTCTGTCATACACTGCCAATAGAGCCACCTAAATCTTACACAGTTCAAATAATCAGAAACAATTCCCTCAATAATTAGAAACAAAAAGCTGTTTGTCATTTAACATGTGATTTTACTGAAGCAGGTAAATGCATAAATGAAAAGAAAATACATAGATTACATCATAATATTTCACTTTCTTTGTCTGATTTGTTATTATAGACATTTTAAATCTTCCATACACAAGTAGTATCACATAAGTGGTAAATTTACTGAGAAATATATTTAGACCCTTTGCAGGAAATGCTTGCTAGAGAATGAGACAGATACGGTAAGCATTGCCTTTATAAATGTTATATTTACAGCTCCTTTACAGCTTTAATTAAGACCTTATGATACGTAAAGATGTTGACATGTAAAGTAAAATGAATTTCTCATTTTATTCTTAAGCTCATGGCACAATATAAATTGACTTCCTAATTCACTAATAACAAACTAATGATTCCCAAAACAAATAATAAACAAAATATTTTCCAGGTTTATTTCTCTCATTTCTCTAATTTTTAAAGTCACAGTGGACAATTTTACTTTACTTTTTCCTTAAAATAAAATATCTCTTCTGAATGATGTAATTCTGTTTCTCAAGAATCATTTATTTACAAGTTATTTGACATTGTTCAGAAACACAAGTACCTACTTCCAACTTATTTAAATCATGTCCCAGATGAATTACTGTAGTTGGTATTAGGCATGTTTCAAGAGTAGATTCCAGTCTAGATCAAACTATATGTTATGTTTGATTTTCGCCTATCAATACACCGCTATAATAATACATAACATTTTTTTTAAGGTTTATCCAAGATTTTTACTTCAAAGAAATTATTCATATACATATAATTCTAAGATCATTTCAAAGCCTTCAGGCTTCTCCATTTCTCTTTCTTTTACTTTTTTTTTTTTTAACTGTGGAAAGTTCAGATCCCTGGGTACTGGTATTTTCAGACTCTACCAGAACCTGAGGGACCATGAGTGTTTCATCTTGGTAATCTCTTCCTTGGTCTTGGCTTTCCTGTTTTAAGATCTTGGAGCAGATGAATTGTACTAAACCTTCTAAAATGATGAAGAACATTCCGCAGACCTAAACCACAGGGCAAAGGAAAAACAAAGAAATATACAAGTGAAATTAAAGGTTTGTTATCAGCACCGTTAGTTAGTTAGTAGCATGGTTTATAGAAAAAACAAATTTTTTGACTCTGGTAACTGCTTGACTTTAAGGCTGGAAACGTTTCGTTGTTTGTAGCCTGGTCTGTTGTTTAATCAATGCTTGGTCTCGACTATATGCCCTCAGGATAATGTCAGACTATACTTTATGTCCATAAATGGTCATTATTCTACAAACAAGTAAATATGTTTACCCTTAATGGTCTGACATTTACTCAAAAAATGTTTTGGCCACTTATGCGTCTTGCATGCAATTACAAATTCCCATCAATTTGAAATACATGGTTTTAATATAAAACTATAACTAACAAACTTAATGTGAAGCAAGTAATAAAATTTATTTATAGTACTAATAAACTCAAAATGACTGCATTCATTTTCTCTGTTGGATTTGGGCAAACAAATTGGCTTTATTAATATTGAATGCATAAACCTGGCTACTACTACACTACTGTGTAGTGGAAGCGCACGCTTATTGGAATTTAATTTTATGTAATTGAAATGCATAAGTCCTGCATTTCTGAGTGTTGTTATCTGACCCTGGAGAGGCTTCTACGTTACCTATTTAGAGGCAGCCCTTTTCTCTGACCTCAGTTACCATAGTAATGATCAGAATGGCACCTGCTTTCACAAACATACAGCTGCTCCGTGTCTCAAGGAGAAGAAGGCAGTGTCTCACATGCCTAACACTGTCCCTACAGTGACCTCAGGGCATATGCTTGACCCTGTGTATCCCCCATATGACAAAAAATAGAAAATTCCCTCATGATTGTCCTTTGAGGATAAATCACACCCACATTAGTGATCCCTTAACTTTTCCTTTAGTGCTCAAGTCAGCGAAAATTTGATTTTATCCTATGAAATTTATCAACATCTAGTATATGACCAATCATCTGACTTTCTCTGACCACCACGAGATTGACAGTTGTATTTTTCAGTTATATATTTCAATAACTGGTGGGTGCACTCAGTTATGCTCTTCTCTGTATGAATTGTAACCACTTTGATCTAACCTTTCATCCACCATTGTCAGGTCCAAATTTTGTTTTTGTCCTACATTTGCATTCAGCTCATAACACCACTGTGTTTTAAGCCTCACAGAGCCATTATAGCTGTAGTCCATTTGTTTTGTTTGCAGATTAGTTTGACTAACTGACAATAATTTTCAGAGACATCAGATTTTTCCTTACCTGAGAGACACAAAACCATTGTGCAGTCTTCCTCAGTAACTCCTCTGATTTGTCTGAGGTGTTATCTGGTTTGCACCATTTTTGATGAGCTGATTCAAGAACAATGCGATAGCTGCCTGACCAGTACGTCATTGCACAGGCAAAGTATTGGCCATCCAGGAAAGTCAGGATGAGCCATATTATGGCAGGGCTACAGCAGAGCAGCACACTCTTTTCACTCTTGTATCCTCGAATGCGTATCATCAGCACAAAACTCAGAATTCCAGGAAGAAGAAAAAATGCAGATGCAAATATGGCATTATAATATGGATTACAAGGGCATGCAAACTCCAGTTCCACTAACTTCTCCAGCAAAATAAGGATCATGCCATAAAACATATCAGACACAACATGACTCTTCTTCAATTCATCCTTCAAGCCTTGTTTCTTTTTCCTTTTTATATCTGCACAGAGAAAAAATAAAGATGAAAGTCAGAAATATTTGAATTAATGACAATGGAGGCCTCTATTTTCAACTAAAAATCTTCTTTGTTGATGTTCTCTTGTTTGAAAGAACATTCATGGTTAGTGCAAAGATGTTTTGTTTCATCTGGGCAATATAACTTTTTTGGTTACATTCAGTGTATAGTTATAGTTTTTTTTAGATTATCTGGTCAGGTTGTGTGATGAGATAGGATGCTGTGATAGAACACAAATTTATCTTTCCTGTTAAGTCATACCACCATTTATACTCTGAACAATTAATGTATGAATCAGAAAATATGCTCTGTGACTGTAAAAGAAAAGTAAAAATCGACTACATCTGCATCATATATATATATAAACAAATCATTAATGACAATTGACAAAGCATTATCTACAGAATAAACATTTATTTAACAATTTAAATTATGTCCCACTGATTTTAGTGTTTGTGTTATGAATTAATACAATCATAAATTGTGTATACATTTTAATAAATAACATGTTTATACAACACTGTCTTTGGACATGCTCTTCCTTTTTGTATATAACAATTTCGAGTATTACTAATATGTTCAGTTCTGCACACTGGTACTGTAGTCTACAGTCAGATGTAAAGTCACATATATTATCACCCTTTCTTTAACTGTTATCCGAACAGTCATAATAAATATAAGTTGTGTGTAAAGTGGAACTTACTCTGGGAGAAGGAATCAATGTGATCCATTTTGACAATCAGATGAATATCTCGACTGTTTCAGGGCATGTGTCAACACTTGTTCTTTGATCAGCCTGATAACCTGTCCTGAATCAGAGCAAAGGGAGGAGCTGTGAGTCCTCATAACAACTCTTTACAATTCCTCTTACGAGGAAAACATGTAGACAATCTCATATATGAAAAAATACTAAATAATTAATTACAGTTAACAAAGCAGTAATGATACAATACATATTTATTTAACAATATAAATTGTCATTGATTTTAGTGTTTTTTTTATTAATGACAAATTGTGTACACATTTGAATAAATTCAGTTTTTATACAGCACTGTCTTGCACTTGGATTTGCTTTGTACATAACTGTTTCAAACTTTACTAATTTGTTCAGTTCTGCACGCTTGCAGTCTGACAACTAATGTTAAGTCACATACATTATCATACTTTCTTTAACTGTGAATGTTTAACCCGAACTGTAAAACACACACCAAGAGCTTTGTTTGCATGTGACATTTGTTCAGACTAAAACATACTTTATGTGTAAAGTGGAACTCACCCTTGGCGCAGACAGCAATGATGCGTTTAGTACAGACAATCAGATAAATATTTCAGGGTGTCTGCCTACATCTGGTTTCAGCTGAAGGGAAAATTAAAAAGAAATCCATTTCATACTTGTAAACAACTTCATTTCAACACTTTGCTTCCTTTAAAAAACCTTTTGAAAAACATAGAGTTAGAAAATAAACATTTATTGAACAATTTAAATCAAATTACATTGATTTCGCTGCTTTTTTGAGAACAACTTCAATCACAAATTGTATATGAAATTTTAATAAACTAAACTTTTATGCAATGCTGTCTCTGGACTCCTTTTGTATATAACAGTTTCAGGCATTACTAATATGATCAATTCTGTGGTCATAATAAAACATACATTGTGCATAAAGTGGAGCTTACCTTAGAGCAGACAGCAACAATATGTTCCTTAAGGACAATCAGAAAAACATACCAGACAACTGTTTCAGTGTGTGTCTACACTTCAGCCTGATAACCTGTCCAGAATCAGAGCAAAGGGAGGAGCTGTGAGAGAGAGATCAGCCCATGAAACCGTTGGACCAGGCAGTGTTTTGGATAGAATATGTGATGAGACATAAAGGAGCCCGTCATCTGCAGACACAGGCCAACAAAATGTCCTGGTTTGTTTACAATTCTGTGGATGTGATTGCTGCTTTGTTAACAGTTGTTTTGCTTATAACATTCACCTGCTTTTCAATTTCAATTCAATTCAATTTTAAGGTTACTGTGGAGAATTATTTTTGTTGGGAAAAAAGTTAAGCATGAATGACATGAAATAAAATGTTCAAGGAATAACTAACCCAATAGTGTTGTGATGATAAAGTTAAAATATTGTGACCTTTTTTAAATTCATGTGAAAAACAATTAGTCTGTGAACATGATGCGTGCTTATGACAATACAGTAACAACATTTTTAAAAACCCTTAAGAATGAAGAGTGAATGTGTTCTGTAACAAATGTTGAAGTGCAATATGTACTTGTTACCTAACAAATACCATAATATGTGGGGCTGTTTTAAAATACAATTGGAGTGCAGCCTTTTCTCTACATATTTTATATTTTTCCATTTTCAGTGATTTACTAAATGGGATCACTCATTCACTGTAAGTTTTAGCTGATGGTATTAAATAGAAAAAAATGTATTTTTGTGCAATATGTATTTGTACCATTTTTACTGTGAACATTCAATCACAAAATATATGTAACGGCCTCTCTCTATTATGTTTTTACCTCTCTGTAGCGTTCAAGCACCTTCCAGGCCGTCACCTGGTTGGCTGCAACTTGAGATGGTGGAACTGGAGGATATAAAAATGGCGGCCTTCTTAGAGGCTCTATCTCTCTTTTGTTCTGGCAGCCATGGGAAATTCGGTTTGTTTTGAGTTTACCACTCTTACATACACACGCTCTATACCACTGATAACTAACATTCACACAGGTTAGGTTGTGTTATGTTTAGTTAAATAAATTTTTTGTTGCACTACATTGGTGTGTGGACTCTTCTCCTTTTGTTGCGTACCTTTGAGCCAGGTTCGTAACATATGCTTTGTGACTGTAAAAGAAAAGTAAAAAGTAACTAAAAGTAAAAATTGCCTATCACAGATGTGTCATCTGGATGTGAGAATCAACCCAGTTCTTGCCTCTTAGATTAGATAGATTTTAATAAATTCAGTTTTTATACAGCACTGTTTTTGGACCACACTTGTAGTCTACAGACTGATGTACAGTCACATACATTATCACACTGTTACCTGAACAGACCAAGACCTTTGTTTGCATGTGACATTTGTTCAGACTAAAACATTCACTGTGTGTAAAGTGGAACTCACCCTTGGCACAGACAGCAACAATGTGTTTAGTACAGATGATGAGATAAATACTTCAGACAACAGTTTCAGGGCATCTGTCTACATCTGGTTTCAGCTAAATTGAAAGTTAAAAAGAAATCCATTTCATACTTGTAAACTGATTTTTCCATTTTCTGTGATTTACTAAATGGGATCACTCATTCACTGTAAGTTTTAGCTGATGGTATTAAAATAGAAAAAACTGAACAGATCATAAATTAGGAATATTTGTCTTTGCTAATATATGTCTTATGGATGTGGACATTACTGTAATCATTATCAGAATATGTTGATTAAAATCTGTTTTTTAAATTTTTACTGTCTGGTCTGTTGTTTAGATACTAAAAAATGGATCCTCAGTAAATCCTTAAAGCATCAGTGTGTAGGATTTATTGCCATCTAGTGGTGTAGTCACAGATTGCAACCTTACTCCACTCATCCTCCCATTCAATGTCTGAAGGAGAAACTAAGATGACCACAAAACACAAAGAGGACCTGCGGTGTCAACTATTCTTATTCTGAGCTGATTATACATTGTTATGGGTATTATATTATATTTCTGTCGTACACTGCCAATAGAGCCACCTAAATCTTACACAGTTCAAATAATCAGAAACAATTCCTTCAATAATTAGAAACAAAAAGCTGTTTGTCATTTAACATGTGATTTTATTGAAGTAGGTAAATGCATAAATGAAAAGAAAATACATACATTACATCATAATATTTCACTTTCTTTGTTTGATTTGTTATTATAGACATTTTACATTTTCTCATCTCACATAAGTGGTAAATGCACAGAAATGTACTAAAAATGTACTGAGAGTGGTTACAGGAAATGTTAGCTGGACAGTTTTTGCTTGCTATGTAGAGAATGAGACAGATACAGTAAGCATTACCTTTATAAATGTTATATTTACAGCCCCTTTAATTCATTGATGACAGCTTTAATTAAGAACTCGTGAAAAATATATGTAAAGATCTTGACATGTAAAATACTTCATTCTTAAGCACATGGCAGAATATAAGAATATGATTGACTTCTTAATTTACTTAACTTAGTTTTTAATGATTCCTGAACAAATGCTGATGAAATGATGGTTTATTTCTCTCACATGACAACTGGAGACATTTTTAAAAGTCACGGTGGACAATTTTACTTTACTTTTTACGTAATTCAAGTAAAATATCTGTGTAAGAACTATTTATTTACAAGTTATTTGACATTGTACAACAAATAACCCAGAAGGTCCCACTTCTAAGTTATTTATATCATGTCCCAGATAAATTGTTTGGTGTAAGACATGTTTGGAGACTATATACTATACTATACTATACTATACTATACTGAGTATTTTTATCCAGCTTTATCCAAGATGGTTTCTTTTAAGAATATGCATATAGTAATTTCATTTCAAAGCCTTCGGCCTTCTCTATTTCTGAAGTTCCATTTAATTTTTAAATTTTGTAGAATCTTGAAGTTGAATTCTCTCACAAGACCTCCGCTGACTCTCATCGGCAATGGCATCGGCATCGGCATCGGCATCGGCATTGTCATCGGCATTGTCATCGGCATTGGCATCACCATTGCTTTTAATCATGTAGTATATTCCAGTGATCATTATACAAACAGCAACAAAGAGGATGAATCCCATTCCGATGCCCTAAACCACAAAGAGAAAACAAAGAAAAGTACAGTGACAATTTCTGACTAACTGACAATGATTTTCAGAGACATCAGATTTTTCCTTACCTGAGAGAGAGAGAACCAATGCTGAGTCATCCTCAGTAACTCCTCTGGTGTTTTGTCTGAGGTGTTATCTGGTTTGCACCATTTTAGATGAGCAGACTGAGGAACAATCTGATAGCTGCCTGACCAATCTGTCTTTGCACAGGCAAAGTATTGGCCATCCAGGAAAGTCAAGATGAGCCACATTATGGGAGGGACACAGCAGAGCAGCATACTCTTTTCACACTTGCATCCTCGAATGTAAATCATCAGCACAAAACTCAGAATTCCAGGAAGAACAAAAAATGCAGACCCAAATATGGCATTATATTTTGAGTTGCAAGGGCATGAAAACTCCAGTTCTACTAACTTCTCCAGCAAAACAAGGACGAAGCCAAAGAACAAATTTGACGCAAGATGACTCTTCTCAACTTCATTCTTCAAGATGTCCGTCCATTTAGCTTTTCCTGCCATTTTTAATTCTGCACAGGGAAAAAAAAGACAGAAGACAAAAGTCAGAGAACAAATGAAGACCTCTATATTTATTTATAGATATTTAGTATAGATAAACAGCTGGCTGGAAGCTCAAGCTCACGCAACACAACTAAACAAGGGATACAAAATAAATCAAATATTATAATTCAAAAGAAAATAACACATGCAAACAAACAGCCCTTCAAATAAACCCCAAATAATTCAAATAACTTAAGCTGTATGGTTTCCCCAGATAGGCAGAGCAGGGATGCAGTGAAGATGCGTAGGATATGCAGTTTGTGTGATAACACAGGAAGTACCAAAACACATCCTGTCTTCTTTTTTCCGTTTATCACAAGTCACATTACCATTTTCACTGTGAATATTAATGAATCAGGAAATATACTTTGTGACTGTGAAAGAAAAGTAAAAACTAACTAAAACAAAAAAAATCATCCACTATGTATTGTTGGTGAATATTATTAATCAAAGATTAGTCAACTGGAACTGCACGCTTACAGTCTACAGACTGATGTAAAGTCACATACATTATCATACTTTCTTGAACTGATACCCAAACTGTAAAAAACACACCAAGATCTTTGTTTGAATGTGACATTTGGTCAAAGTAAAACAGACATTGTGCATAAACTTACTCTGCGCGCAGGTAGCAATGCAATCCATAACATCTGACGACAGTTTCAGTGCCACACCCAGTTATAACTGAAAGTGAAGTCAAAAAGAAGTCCATTACATACAATTGTCTCAGTGCCTTGTGATCAACTTTATTTCAACACTACATTTAAAAACCTTTTGAAAAACAACCAAACAAAATAAAAATAAAACAACTTTTCACGTGTCACTGATTTCAGCCCCAGATCTGGAAAAAAACGTTGAGAAATACAGGAGGTTTTATCTTGACATTTATGACACTGACATTTATCACTGAAATGTCTCATTTGCAACAGTATTACTATCACAGTATGGATCAGGTCCAGTAGTGGAATAAGTATATTTACTTATATTTAAGTGCTGTACTTAAATACAAATTTGAGGTACTGCCAGTTTATACTTCGATACTACATTTGAGAAATCAAATCATTCAACAGTTTAAATACGCACAACTGAAATGATTAGTTGAATTCTGCACAGAAAGAGAAAGGTGCAGATGTGAAGAAACAAAACATCTAGAAAATATTTAGACAGATTTAGATGCTTGCATGCACTTTTGAGAGTGTTCTTTAATTTCTTTGTTCACAGAGTTCAACGATAATAACTCCAGCCCAAACACACCTTCAGTGTTCACCTAAAAACTTAATAAAACCTAGAACAATCACCCCTAACTGTCCCCCAGTTTGTATTTGTACAATAAGATTAAAGTTTTACCCACCTTGAGATTGACTGTACTGCTCTCTCTATGTGTTGTACTCCTCAAGTGTTAACATAGATAAACAGCCAGCTTGCTCTTTAATGACTTTGCACACAGCAGGTAAGTCAAGGTGACAACATTGAATTAGAGTGAAACTATAAAAGAAAGATAAAAAAAAGATGACTTAATGAACTGTTATGTGAACAACAGGTAGGTATTAACTTCTTAATGTTAACATGAAACACTTACAGCCATTGCTTTCTGAAGGATGCAGACAAAATATCACTGTGAATCAGCCATCAGATCATCATCACTGCATGCTGTTGCGTTTTTCTCACTGCTTACGGTCTTACTACCTACTTCCTGTCTAAGCGGATTTCAAAATAAAAGCTCCGCAACAATAAAAACGTTTTAACATTCAAATTAAGAGTCTTTTTAACATATAAAACAGGGCAGAACATTGACCCTTGATAAATTAACTCTTCTTGCTGCTTCGAAGAAGTGAAACCCTTTCAGCTATTCGGTCTTTTTGTGTTGTGTAGTTTGGACCTTGGCCCTGTTTCTACCACTTCCTTTCATGACCATTTGTTAAACTCAGACTTGTCGTTCTCATCAGACTCTGACAGAAAAAGCTGACCTGATCTTGAAATGAACGTCGAGAAATACAGGAGGTTTTATCTCGACATGTACTGTTGCAAAATCTCATTTGCAACAGTATTATTATCACAGCACCGCATTATTATCACAGTATTACCTTTACACATCAAAATATTGACAGCGAACAGCAATGTGTACAATTTGGACATTTTTACATATGTTTAAATCATAAATGTATCCAAGTGGTTACAGATAATGGATGGATGCGTGTACAAATTAAATATGAATCCATCATTTGAAAAAGGATTTACAAAAAATAACATGAAATACTCAGTAAGTATATAATTTAGATACACTGATAAATTCACACATAAAAAATGACTTTAGTTTAAAAACAGAAATAAAATAGATTTGTAAAATGACCTGAAAAATGTTGGTTTTGTGAAAATCCAAAGCAACACTAACAATATGTAGCAATATGCACTTGTTAGTTAACACAAATACCATAATATGTGACAGTGTTTTAAAATACAATTGGAGTGCAGCCTTTTCTCTACATATTTTTGATTTTTCCATTTTCAGTGATTTACTAAACAGGATCACTCATTCATTACAAGTTTATTTATTTATTTATTAAGTTTTTTGTTGGCCTTTTTGAGCTTTATTGTGATAGAGGCAGCTGAAGAGTGGCAGGAATGTGATGAGAGAGAGATGGGGAATGACTCAGAATACTTCAGAATATGTTGATTAAAATCTGTTTTTTTAATTTTTACTGTCTGGTCTGTTGTTTAGATACTAAAAAATGGATCCTCAGTAAATCCTTAAAGCATCAGTGTGTAGGATTTAGTGGCATCTAGTGGTGTAGTCACAGATTGCAACCTTACTCCACTCATCCTCCCATTCAATGTCTGAAGGAGAAACTAAGGTGACCACAAAACACAAAGAGGACCTGCGGTGTCAACTATTCTTATTCTGAGCTGATTATACATTGTTATGGGTATTATATTATATTTCTGTCGTACACTGCCAATAGAGCCACCTAAATCTTACACAGTTCAAATAATCAGAAACAATTCCTTCAATAATTAGAAACAAAAAGCTGTTTGTCATTTAACATGTGATTTTATTGAAGTAGGTAAATGCATAAATGAAAAGAAAATACATACATTACATCATAATATTTCACTTTCTTTGTCTGATTTGTTATTATAGACGTTTTACATTTTCTCATCTCACATAAGTGGTAAATGCACAGAAATGTACTAAAAATGTACTGAGAGTGGTTACAGGAAATGTTAGCTGGACAGTTTTTAATTGCTATGTAGAGAATGAGACAGATACAGTAAGCATTACCTTTATAAATGTTATATTTACAGCCCCTTTAATTCATTGATGACAGCTTTAATTAAGAACTCGTGAAAAATATATGTAAAGATCTTGACATGTAAAATACTTCATTCTTAAGCACATGGCAGAATATAAGAATATGATTGACTTCTTAATTTACTTAACTTAGTTTTTAATGATTCCTGAACAAATGCTGATGAAATGATGGTTTATTTCTCTCACATGACAACTGGAGACATTTTTAAAAGTCACGGTGGACAATTTTACTTTACTTTTTACGTAATTCAAGTAAAATATCTGTGTAAGAACTATTTATTTACAAGTTATTTGACATTGTACAACAAATAACCCAGAAGGTCCCACTTCTAAGTTATTTATATCATGTCCCAGATAAATTGTTTGGTGTAAGACATGTTTGGAGACTATATACTATACTATACTATACTATACTATACTGAGTATTTTTATCCAGCTTTATCCAAGATGGTTTCTTTTAAGAATATGCATATAGTAATTTCATTTCAAAGCCTTCGGCCTTCTCTATTTCTGAAGTTCCATTTAATTTTTAAATTTTGTAGAATCTTGAAGTTGAATTCTCTCACAAGACCTCCGCTGACTCTCATCGGCAATGGCATCGGCATCGGCATCGGCATCGGCATTGTCATCGGCATTGTCATCGGCATTGGCATCACCATTGCTTTTAATCATGTAGTATATTCCAGTGATCATTATACAAACAGCAACAAAGAGGATGAATCCCATTCCGATGCCCTAAACCACAAAGAGAAAACAAAGAAAAGTACAGTGACAATTTCTGACTAACTGACAATGATTTTCAGAGACATCAGATTTTTCCTTACCTGAGAGAGAGAGAACCAATGCTGAGTCATCCTCAGTAACTCCTCTGGTGTTTTGTCTGAGGTGTTATCTGGTTTGCACCATTTTAGATGAGCAGACTGAGGAACAATCTGATAGCTGCCTGACCAATCTGTCTTTGCACAGGCAAAGTATTGGCCATCCAGGAAAGTCAAGATGAGCCACATTATGGGAGGGACACAGCAGAGCAGCATACTCTTTTCACACTTGCATCCTCGAATGTAAATCATCAGCACAAAACTCAGAATTCCAGGAAGAACAAAAAATGCAGACCCAAATATGGCATTATATTTTGAGTTGCAAGGGCATGAAAACTCCAGTTCTACTAACTTCTCCAGCAAAACAAGGACGAAGCCAAAGAACAAATTTGACGCAAGATGACTCTTCTCAACTTCATTCTTCAAGATGTCCGTCCATTTAGCTTTTCCTGCCATTTTTAATTCTGCACAGGGAAAAAAAAGACAGAAGACAAAAGTCAGAGAACAAATGAAGACCTCTATATTTATTTATAGATATTTAGTATAGATAAACAGCTGGCTGGAAGCTCAAGCTCACGCAACACAACTAAACAAGGGATACAAAATAAATCAAATATTATAATTCAAAAGAAAATAACACATGCAAACAAACAGCCCTTCAAATAAACCCCAAATAATTCAAATAACTTAAGCTGTATGGTTTCCCCAGATAGGCAGAGCAGGGATGCAGTGAAGATGCGTAGGATATGCAGTTTGTGTGATAACACAGGAAGTACCAAAACACATCCTGTCTTCTTTTTTCCGTTTATCACAAGTCACATTACCATTTTCACTGTGAATATTAATGAATCAGGAAATATACTTTGTGACTGTGAAAGAAAAGTAAAAACTAACTAAAACAAAAAAAATCATCCACTATGTATTGTTGGTGAATATTATTAATCAAAGATTAGTCAACTGGAACTGCACGCTTACAGTCTACAGACTGATGTAAAGTCACATACATTATCATACTTTCTTGAACTGATACCCAAACTGTAAAAAACACACCAAGATCTTTGTTTGAATGTGACATTTGGTCAAAGTAAAACAGACATTGTGCATAAACTTACTCTGCGCGCAGGTAGCAATGCAATCCATAACATCTGACGACAGTTTCAGTGCCACACCCAGTTATAACTGAAAGTGAAGTCAAAAAGAAGTCCATTACATACAATTGTCTCAGTGCCTTGTGATCAACTTTATTTCAACACTACATTTAAAAACCTTTTGAAAAACAACCAAACAAAATAAAAATAAAACAACTTTTCACGTGTCACTGATTTCAGCCCCAGATCTGGAAAAAAACGTTGAGAAATACAGGAGGTTTTATCTTGACATTTATGACACTGACATTTATCACTGAAATGTCTCATTTGCAACAGTATTACTATCACAGTATGGATCAGGTCCAGTAGTGGAATAAGTATATTTACTTATATTTAAGTGCTGTACTTAAATACAAATTTGAGGTACTGCCAGTTTATACTTCGATACTACATTTGAGAAATCAAATCATTCAACAGTTTAAATACGCACAACTGAAATGATTAGTTGAATTCTGCACAGAAAGAGAAAGGTGCAGATGTGAAGAAACAAAACATCTAGAAAATATTTAGACAGATTTAGATGCTTGCATGCACTTTTGAGAGTGTTCTTTAATTTCTTTGTTCACAGAGTTCAACGATAATAACTCCAGCCCAAACACACCTTCAGTGTTCACCTAAAAACTTAATAAAACCTAGAACAATCACCCCTAACTGTCCCCCAGTTTGTATTTGTACAATAAGATTAAAGTTTTACCCACCTTGAGATTGACTGTACTGCTCTCTCTATGTGTTGTACTCCTCAAGTGTTAACATAGATAAACAGCCAGCTTGCTCTTTAATGACTTTGCACACAGCAGGTAAGTCAAGGTGACAACATTGAATTAGAGTGAAACTATAAAAGAAAGATAAAAAAAAGATGACTTAATGAACTGTTATGTGAACAACAGGTAGGTATTAACTTCTTAATGTTAACATGAAACACTTACAGCCATTGCTTTCTGAAGGATGCAGACAAAATATCACTGTGAATCAGCCATCAGATCATCATCACTGCATGCTGTTGCGTTTTTCTCACTGCTTACGGTCTTACTACCTACTTCCTGTCTAAGCGGATTTCAAAATAAAAGCTCCGCAACAATAAAAACGTTTTAACATTCAAATTAAGAGTCTTTTTAACATATAAAACAGGGCAGAACATTGACCCTTGATAAATTAACTCTTCTTGCTGCTTCGAAGAAGTGAAACCCTTTCAGCTATTCGGTCTTTTTGTGTTGTGTAGTTTGGACCTTGGCCCTGTTTCTACCACTTCCTTTCATGACCATTTGTTAAACTCAGACTTGTCGTTCTCATCAGACTCTGACAGAAAAAGCTGACCTGATCTTGAAATGAACGTCGAGAAATACAGGAGGTTTTATCTCGACATGTACTGTTGCAAAATCTCATTTGCAACAGTATTATTATCACAGCACCGCATTATTATCACAGTATTACCTTTACACATCAAAATATTGACAGCGAACAGCAATGTGTACAATTTGGACATTTTTACATATGTTTAAATCATAAATGTATCCAAGTGGTTACAGATAATGGATGGATGCGTGTACAAATTAAATATGAATCCATCATTTGAAAAAGGATTTACAAAAAATAACATGAAATACTCAGTAAGTATATAATTTAGATACACTGATAAATTCACACATAAAAAATGACTTTAGTTTAAAAACAGAAATAAAATAGATTTGTAAAATGACCTGAAAAATGTTGGTTTTGTGAAAATCCAAAGCAACACTAACAATATGTAGCAATATGCACTTGTTAGTTAACACAAATACCATAATATGTGACAGTGTTTTAAAATACAATTGGAGTGCAGCCTTTTCTCTACATATTTTTGATTTTTCCATTTTCAGTGATTTACTAAACAGGATCACTCATTCATTACAAGTTTATTTATTTATTTATTAAGTTTTTTGTTGGCCTTTTTGAGCTTTATTGTGATAGAGGCAGCTGAAGAGTGGCAGGAATGTGATGAGAGAGAGATGGGGAATGACTCAGAATACTTCAGAATATGTTGATTAAAATCTGTTTTTTTAATTTTTACTGTCTGGTCTGTTGTTTAGATACTAAAAAATGGATCCTCAGTAAATCCTTAAAGCATCAGTGTGTAGGATTTAGTGGCATCTAGTGGTGTAGTCACAGATTGCAACCTTACTCCACTCATCCTCCCATTCAATGTCTGAAGGAGAAACTAAGGTGACCACAAAACACAAAGAGGACCTGCGGTGTCAACTATTCTTATTCTGAGCTGATTATACATTGTTATGGGTATTATATTATATTTCTGTCGTACACTGCCAATAGAGCCACCTAAATCTTACACAGTTCAAATAATCAGAAACAATTCCTTCAATAATTAGAAACAAAAAGCTGTTTGTCATTTAACATGTGATTTTATTGAAGTAGGTAAATGCATAAATGAAAAGAAAATACATACATTACATCATAATATTTCACTTTCTTTGTCTGATTTGTTATTATAGACGTTTTACATTTTCTCATCTCACATAAGTGGTAAATGCACAGAAATGTACTAAAAATGTACTGAGAGTGGTTACAGGAAATGTTAGCTGGACAGTTTTTAATTGCTATGTAGAGAATGAGACAGATACAGTAAGCATTACCTTTATAAATGTTATATTTACAGCCCCTTTAATTCATTGATGACAGCTTTAATTAAGAACTCGTGAAAAATATATGTAAAGATCTTGACATGTAAAATACTTCATTCTTAAGCACATGGCAGAATATAAGAATATGATTGACTTCTTAATTTACTTAACTTAGTTTTTAATGATTCCTGAACAAATGCTGATGAAATGATGGTTTATTTCTCTCACATGACAACTGGAGACATTTTTAAAAGTCACGGTGGACAATTTTACTTTACTTTTTACGTAATTCAAGTAAAATATCTGTGTAAGAACTATTTATTTACAAGTTATTTGACATTGTACAACAAATAACCCAGAAGGTCCCACTTCTAAGTTATTTATATCATGTCCCAGATAAATTGTTTGGTGTAAGACATGTTTGGAGACTATATACTATACTATACTATACTATACTATACTGAGTATTTTTATCCAGCTTTATCCAAGATGGTTTCTTTTAAGAATATGCATATAGTAATTTCATTTCAAAGCCTTCGGCCTTCTCTATTTCTGAAGTTCCATTTAATTTTTAAATTTTGTAGAATCTTGAAGTTGAATTCTCTCACAAGACCTCCGCTGACTCTCATCGGCAATGGCATCGGCATCGGCATCGGCATCGGCATTGTCATCGGCATTGTCATCGGCATTGGCATCACCATTGCTTTTAATCATGTAGTATATTCCAGTGATCATTATACAAACAGCAACAAAGAGGATGAATCCCATTCCGATGCCCTAAACCACAAAGAGAAAACAAAGAAAAGTACAGTGACAATTTCTGACTAACTGACAATGATTTTCAGAGACATCAGATTTTTCCTTACCTGAGAGAGAGAGAACCAATGCTGAGTCATCCTCAGTAACTCCTCTGGTGTTTTGTCTGAGGTGTTATCTGGTTTGCACCATTTTAGATGAGCAGACTGAGGAACAATCTGATAGCTGCCTGACCAATCTGTCTTTGCACAGGCAAAGTATTGGCCATCCAGGAAAGTCAAGATGAGCCACATTATGGGAGGGACACAGCAGAGCAGCATACTCTTTTCACACTTGCATCCTCGAATGTAAATCATCAGCACAAAACTCAGAATTCCAGGAAGAACAAAAAATGCAGACCCAAATATGGCATTATATTTTGAGTTGCAAGGGCATGAAAACTCCAGTTCTACTAACTTCTCCAGCAAAACAAGGACGAAGCCAAAGAACAAATTTGACGCAAGATGACTCTTCTCAACTTCATTCTTCAAGATGTCCGTCCATTTAGCTTTTCCTGCCATTTTTAATTCTGCACAGGGAAAAAAAAGACAGAAGACAAAAGTCAGAGAACAAATGAAGACCTCTATATTTATTTATAGATATTTAGTATAGATAAACAGCTGGCTGGAAGCTCAAGCTCACGCAACACAACTAAACAAGGGATACAAAATAAATCAAATATTATAATTCAAAAGAAAATAACACATGCAAACAAACAGCCCTTCAAATAAACCCCAAATAATTCAAATAACTTAAGCTGTATGGTTTCCCCAGATAGGCAGAGCAGGGATGCAGTGAAGATGCGTAGGATATGCAGTTTGTGTGATAACACAGGAAGTACCAAAACACATCCTGTCTTCTTTTTTCCGTTTATCACAAGTCACATTACCATTTTCACTGTGAATATTAATGAATCAGGAAATATACTTTGTGACTGTGAAAGAAAAGTAAAAACTAACTAAAACAAAAAAAATCATCCACTATGTATTGTTGGTGAATATTATTAATCAAAGATTAGTCAACTGGAACTGCACGCTTACAGTCTACAGACTGATGTAAAGTCACATACATTATCATACTTTCTTGAACTGATACCCAAACTGTAAAAAACACACCAAGATCTTTGTTTGAATGTGACATTTGGTCAAAGTAAAACAGACATTGTGCATAAACTTACTCTGCGCGCAGGTAGCAATGCAATCCATAACATCTGACGACAGTTTCAGTGCCACACCCAGTTATAACTGAAAGTGAAGTCAAAAAGAAGTCCATTACATACAATTGTCTCAGTGCCTTGTGATCAACTTTATTTCAACACTACATTTAAAAACCTTTTGAAAAACAACCAAACAAAATAAAAATAAAACAACTTTTCACGTGTCACTGATTTCAGCCCCAGATCTGGAAAAAAACGTTGAGAAATACAGGAGGTTTTATCTTGACATTTATGACACTGACATTTATCACTGAAATGTCTCATTTGCAACAGTATTACTATCACAGTATGGATCAGGTCCAGTAGTGGAATAAGTATATTTACTTATATTTAAGTGCTGTACTTAAATACAAATTTGAGGTACTGCCAGTTTATACTTCGATACTACATTTGAGAAATCAAATCATTCAACAGTTTAAATACGCACAACTGAAATGATTAGTTGAATTCTGCACAGAAAGAGAAAGGTGCAGATGTGAAGAAACAAAACATCTAGAAAATATTTAGACAGATTTAGATGCTTGCATGCACTTTTGAGAGTGTTCTTTAATTTCTTTGTTCACAGAGTTCAACGATAATAACTCCAGCCCAAACACACCTTCAGTGTTCACCTAAAAACTTAATAAAACCTAGAACAATCACCCCTAACTGTCCCCCAGTTTGTATTTGTACAATAAGATTAAAGTTTTACCCACCTTGAGATTGACTGTACTGCTCTCTCTATGTGTTGTACTCCTCAAGTGTTAACATAGATAAACAGCCAGCTTGCTCTTTAATGACTTTGCACACAGCAGGTAAGTCAAGGTGACAACATTGAATTAGAGTGAAACTATAAAAGAAAGATAAAAAAAAGATGACTTAATGAACTGTTATGTGAACAACAGGTAGGTATTAACTTCTTAATGTTAACATGAAACACTTACAGCCATTGCTTTCTGAAGGATGCAGACAAAATATCACTGTGAATCAGCCATCAGATCATCATCACTGCATGCTGTTGCGTTTTTCTCACTGCTTACGGTCTTACTACCTACTTCCTGTCTAAGCGGATTTCAAAATAAAAGCTCCGCAACAATAAAAACGTTTTAACATTCAAATTAAGAGTCTTTTTAACATATAAAACAGGGCAGAACATTGACCCTTGATAAATTAACTCTTCTTGCTGCTTCGAAGAAGTGAAACCCTTTCAGCTATTCGGTCTTTTTGTGTTGTGTAGTTTGGACCTTGGCCCTGTTTCTACCACTTCCTTTCATGACCATTTGTTAAACTCAGACTTGTCGTTCTCATCAGACTCTGACAGAAAAAGCTGACCTGATCTTGAAATGAACGTCGAGAAATACAGGAGGTTTTATCTCGACATGTACTGTTGCAAAATCTCATTTGCAACAGTATTATTATCACAGCACCGCATTATTATCACAGTATTACCTTTACACATCAAAATATTGACAGCGAACAGCAATGTGTACAATTTGGACATTTTTACATATGTTTAAATCATAAATGTATCCAAGTGGTTACAGATAATGGATGGATGCGTGTACAAATTAAATATGAATCCATCATTTGAAAAAGGATTTACAAAAAATAACATGAAATACTCAGTAAGTATATAATTTAGATACACTGATAAATTCACACATAAAAAATGACTTTAGTTTAAAAACAGAAATAAAATAGATTTGTAAAATGACCTGAAAAATGTTGGTTTTGTGAAAATCCAAAGCAACACTAACAATATGTAGCAATATGCACTTGTTAGTTAACACAAATACCATAATATGTGACAGTGTTTTAAAATACAATTGGAGTGCAGCCTTTTCTCTACATATTTTTGATTTTTCCATTTTCAGTGATTTACTAAACAGGATCACTCATTCATTACAAGTTTATTTATTTATTTATTAAGTTTTTTGTTGGCCTTTTTGAGCTTTATTGTGATAGAGGCAGCTGAAGAGTGGCAGGAATGTGATGAGAGAGAGATGGGGAATGACTCAGAATACTTCAGAATATGTTGATTAAAATCTGTTTTTTTAATTTTTACTGTCTGGTCTGTTGTTTAGATACTAAAAAATGGATCCTCAGTAAATCCTTAAAGCATCAGTGTGTAGGATTTAGTGGCATCTAGTGGTGTAGTCACAGATTGCAACCTTACTCCACTCATCCTCCCATTCAATGTCTGAAGGAGAAACTAAGGTGACCACAAAACACAAAGAGGACCTGCGGTGTCAACTATTCTTATTCTGAGCTGATTATACATTGTTATGGGTATTATATTATATTTCTGTCGTACACTGCCAATAGAGCCACCTAAATCTTACACAGTTCAAATAATCAGAAACAATTCCTTCAATAATTAGAAACAAAAAGCTGTTTGTCATTTAACATGTGATTTTATTGAAGTAGGTAAATGCATAAATGAAAAGAAAATACATACATTACATCATAATATTTCACTTTCTTTGTCTGATTTGTTATTATAGACGTTTTACATTTTCTCATCTCACATAAGTGGTAAATGCACAGAAATGTACTAAAAATGTACTGAGAGTGGTTACAGGAAATGTTAGCTGGACAGTTTTTAATTGCTATGTAGAGAATGAGACAGATACAGTAAGCATTACCTTTATAAATGTTATATTTACAGCCCCTTTAATTCATTGATGACAGCTTTAATTAAGAACTCGTGAAAAATATATGTAAAGATCTTGACATGTAAAATACTTCATTCTTAAGCACATGGCAGAATATAAGAATATGATTGACTTCTTAATTTACTTAACTTAGTTTTTAATGATTCCTGAACAAATGCTGATGAAATGATGGTTTATTTCTCTCACATGACAACTGGAGACATTTTTAAAAGTCACGGTGGACAATTTTACTTTACTTTTTACGTAATTCAAGTAAAATATCTGTGTAAGAACTATTTATTTACAAGTTATTTGACATTGTACAACAAATAACCCAGAAGGTCCCACTTCTAAGTTATTTATATCATGTCCCAGATAAATTGTTTGGTGTAAGACATGTTTGGAGACTATATACTATACTATACTATACTATACTATACTGAGTATTTTTATCCAGCTTTATCCAAGATGGTTTCTTTTAAGAATATGCATATAGTAATTTCATTTCAAAGCCTTCGGCCTTCTCTATTTCTGAAGTTCCATTTAATTTTTAAATTTTGTAGAATCTTGAAGTTGAATTCTCTCACAAGACCTCCGCTGACTCTCATCGGCAATGGCATCGGCATCGGCATCGGCATCGGCATTGTCATCGGCATTGTCATCGGCATTGGCATCACCATTGCTTTTAATCATGTAGTATATTCCAGTGATCATTATACAAACAGCAACAAAGAGGATGAATCCCATTCCGATGCCCTAAACCACAAAGAGAAAACAAAGAAAAGTACAGTGACAATTTCTGACTAACTGACAATGATTTTCAGAGACATCAGATTTTTCCTTACCTGAGAGAGAGAGAACCAATGCTGAGTCATCCTCAGTAACTCCTCTGGTGTTTTGTCTGAGGTGTTATCTGGTTTGCACCATTTTAGATGAGCAGACTGAGGAACAATCTGATAGCTGCCTGACCAATCTGTCTTTGCACAGGCAAAGTATTGGCCATCCAGGAAAGTCAAGATGAGCCACATTATGGGAGGGACACAGCAGAGCAGCATACTCTTTTCACACTTGCATCCTCGAATGTAAATCATCAGCACAAAACTCAGAATTCCAGGAAGAACAAAAAATGCAGACCCAAATATGGCATTATATTTTGAGTTGCAAGGGCATGAAAACTCCAGTTCTACTAACTTCTCCAGCAAAACAAGGACGAAGCCAAAGAACAAATTTGACGCAAGATGACTCTTCTCAACTTCATTCTTCAAGATGTCCGTCCATTTAGCTTTTCCTGCCATTTTTAATTCTGCACAGGGAAAAAAAAGACAGAAGACAAAAGTCAGAGAACAAATGAAGACCTCTATATTTATTTATAGATATTTAGTATAGATAAACAGCTGGCTGGAAGCTCAAGCTCACGCAACACAACTAAACAAGGGATACAAAATAAATCAAATATTATAATTCAAAAGAAAATAACACATGCAAACAAACAGCCCTTCAAATAAACCCCAAATAATTCAAATAACTTAAGCTGTATGGTTTCCCCAGATAGGCAGAGCAGGGATGCAGTGAAGATGCGTAGGATATGCAGTTTGTGTGATAACACAGGAAGTACCAAAACACATCCTGTCTTCTTTTTTCCGTTTATCACAAGTCACATTACCATTTTCACTGTGAATATTAATGAATCAGGAAATATACTTTGTGACTGTGAAAGAAAAGTAAAAACTAACTAAAACAAAAAAAATCATCCACTATGTATTGTTGGTGAATATTATTAATCAAAGATTAGTCAACTGGAACTGCACGCTTACAGTCTACAGACTGATGTAAAGTCACATACATTATCATACTTTCTTGAACTGATACCCAAACTGTAAAAAACACACCAAGATCTTTGTTTGAATGTGACATTTGGTCAAAGTAAAACAGACATTGTGCATAAACTTACTCTGCGCGCAGGTAGCAATGCAATCCATAACATCTGACGACAGTTTCAGTGCCACACCCAGTTATAACTGAAAGTGAAGTCAAAAAGAAGTCCATTACATACAATTGTCTCAGTGCCTTGTGATCAACTTTATTTCAACACTACATTTAAAAACCTTTTGAAAAACAACCAAACAAAATAAAAATAAAACAACTTTTCACGTGTCACTGATTTCAGCCCCAGATCTGGAAAAAAACGTTGAGAAATACAGGAGGTTTTATCTTGACATTTATGACACTGACATTTATCACTGAAATGTCTCATTTGCAACAGTATTACTATCACAGTATGGATCAGGTCCAGTAGTGGAATAAGTATATTTACTTATATTTAAGTGCTGTACTTAAATACAAATTTGAGGTACTGCCAGTTTATACTTCGATACTACATTTGAGAAATCAAATCATTCAACAGTTTAAATACGCACAACTGAAATGATTAGTTGAATTCTGCACAGAAAGAGAAAGGTGCAGATGTGAAGAAACAAAACATCTAGAAAATATTTAGACAGATTTAGATGCTTGCATGCACTTTTGAGAGTGTTCTTTAATTTCTTTGTTCACAGAGTTCAACGATAATAACTCCAGCCCAAACACACCTTCAGTGTTCACCTAAAAACTTAATAAAACCTAGAACAATCACCCCTAACTGTCCCCCAGTTTGTATTTGTACAATAAGATTAAAGTTTTACCCACCTTGAGATTGACTGTACTGCTCTCTCTATGTGTTGTACTCCTCAAGTGTTAACATAGATAAACAGCCAGCTTGCTCTTTAATGACTTTGCACACAGCAGGTAAGTCAAGGTGACAACATTGAATTAGAGTGAAACTATAAAAGAAAGATAAAAAAAAGATGACTTAATGAACTGTTATGTGAACAACAGGTAGGTATTAACTTCTTAATGTTAACATGAAACACTTACAGCCATTGCTTTCTGAAGGATGCAGACAAAATATCACTGTGAATCAGCCATCAGATCATCATCACTGCATGCTGTTGCGTTTTTCTCACTGCTTACGGTCTTACTACCTACTTCCTGTCTAAGCGGATTTCAAAATAAAAGCTCCGCAACAATAAAAACGTTTTAACATTCAAATTAAGAGTCTTTTTAACATATAAAACAGGGCAGAACATTGACCCTTGATAAATTAACTCTTCTTGCTGCTTCGAAGAAGTGAAACCCTTTCAGCTATTCGGTCTTTTTGTGTTGTGTAGTTTGGACCTTGGCCCTGTTTCTACCACTTCCTTTCATGACCATTTGTTAAACTCAGACTTGTCGTTCTCATCAGACTCTGACAGAAAAAGCTGACCTGATCTTGAAATGAACGTCGAGAAATACAGGAGGTTTTATCTCGACATGTACTGTTGCAAAATCTCATTTGCAACAGTATTATTATCACAGCACCGCATTATTATCACAGTATTACCTTTACACATCAAAATATTGACAGCGAACAGCAATGTGTACAATTTGGACATTTTTACATATGTTTAAATCATAAATGTATCCAAGTGGTTACAGATAATGGATGGATGCGTGTACAAATTAAATATGAATCCATCATTTGAAAAAGGATTTACAAAAAATAACATGAAATACTCAGTAAGTATATAATTTAGATACACTGATAAATTCACACATAAAAAATGACTTTAGTTTAAAAACAGAAATAAAATAGATTTGTAAAATGACCTGAAAAATGTTGGTTTTGTGAAAATCCAAAGCAACACTAACAATATGTAGCAATATGCACTTGTTAGTTAACACAAATACCATAATATGTGACAGTGTTTTAAAATACAATTGGAGTGCAGCCTTTTCTCTACATATTTTTGATTTTTCCATTTTCAGTGATTTACTAAACAGGATCACTCATTCATTACAAGTTTATTTATTTATTTATTAAGTTTTTTGTTGGCCTTTTTGAGCTTTATTGTGATAGAGGCAGCTGAAGAGTGGCAGGAATGTGATGAGAGAGAGATGGGGAATGACTCAGAATACTTCAGAATATGTTGATTAAAATCTGTTTTTTTAATTTTTACTGTCTGGTCTGTTGTTTAGATACTAAAAAATGGATCCTCAGTAAATCCTTAAAGCATCAGTGTGTAGGATTTAGTGGCATCTAGTGGTGTAGTCACAGATTGCAACCTTACTCCACTCATCCTCCCATTCAATGTCTGAAGGAGAAACTAAGGTGACCACAAAACACAAAGAGGACCTGCGGTGTCAACTATTCTTATTCTGAGCTGATTATACATTGTTATGGGTATTATATTATATTTCTGTCGTACACTGCCAATAGAGCCACCTAAATCTTACACAGTTCAAATAATCAGAAACAATTCCTTCAATAATTAGAAACAAAAAGCTGTTTGTCATTTAACATGTGATTTTATTGAAGTAGGTAAATGCATAAATGAAAAGAAAATACATACATTACATCATAATATTTCACTTTCTTTGTCTGATTTGTTATTATAGACGTTTTACATTTTCTCATCTCACATAAGTGGTAAATGCACAGAAATGTACTAAAAATGTACTGAGAGTGGTTACAGGAAATGTTAGCTGGACAGTTTTTAATTGCTATGTAGAGAATGAGACAGATACAGTAAGCATTACCTTTATAAATGTTATATTTACAGCCCCTTTAATTCATTGATGACAGCTTTAATTAAGAACTCGTGAAAAATATATGTAAAGATCTTGACATGTAAAATACTTCATTCTTAAGCACATGGCAGAATATAAGAATATGATTGACTTCTTAATTTACTTAACTTAGTTTTTAATGATTCCTGAACAAATGCTGATGAAATGATGGTTTATTTCTCTCACATGACAACTGGAGACATTTTTAAAAGTCACGGTGGACAATTTTACTTTACTTTTTACGTAATTCAAGTAAAATATCTGTGTAAGAACTATTTATTTACAAGTTATTTGACATTGTACAACAAATAACCCAGAAGGTCCCACTTCTAAGTTATTTATATCATGTCCCAGATAAATTGTTTGGTGTAAGACATGTTTGGAGACTATATACTATACTATACTATACTATACTATACTGAGTATTTTTATCCAGCTTTATCCAAGATGGTTTCTTTTAAGAATATGCATATAGTAATTTCATTTCAAAGCCTTCGGCCTTCTCTATTTCTGAAGTTCCATTTAATTTTTAAATTTTGTAGAATCTTGAAGTTGAATTCTCTCACAAGACCTCCGCTGACTCTCATCGGCAATGGCATCGGCATCGGCATCGGCATCGGCATTGTCATCGGCATTGTCATCGGCATTGGCATCACCATTGCTTTTAATCATGTAGTATATTCCAGTGATCATTATACAAACAGCAACAAAGAGGATGAATCCCATTCCGATGCCCTAAACCACAAAGAGAAAACAAAGAAAAGTACAGTGACAATTTCTGACTAACTGACAATGATTTTCAGAGACATCAGATTTTTCCTTACCTGAGAGAGAGAGAACCAATGCTGAGTCATCCTCAGTAACTCCTCTGGTGTTTTGTCTGAGGTGTTATCTGGTTTGCACCATTTTAGATGAGCAGACTGAGGAACAATCTGATAGCTGCCTGACCAATCTGTCTTTGCACAGGCAAAGTATTGGCCATCCAGGAAAGTCAAGATGAGCCACATTATGGGAGGGACACAGCAGAGCAGCATACTCTTTTCACACTTGCATCCTCGAATGTAAATCATCAGCACAAAACTCAGAATTCCAGGAAGAACAAAAAATGCAGACCCAAATATGGCATTATATTTTGAGTTGCAAGGGCATGAAAACTCCAGTTCTACTAACTTCTCCAGCAAAACAAGGACGAAGCCAAAGAACAAATTTGACGCAAGATGACTCTTCTCAACTTCATTCTTCAAGATGTCCGTCCATTTAGCTTTTCCTGCCATTTTTAATTCTGCACAGGGAAAAAAAAGACAGAAGACAAAAGTCAGAGAACAAATGAAGACCTCTATATTTATTTATAGATATTTAGTATAGATAAACAGCTGGCTGGAAGCTCAAGCTCACGCAACACAACTAAACAAGGGATACAAAATAAATCAAATATTATAATTCAAAAGAAAATAACACATGCAAACAAACAGCCCTTCAAATAAACCCCAAATAATTCAAATAACTTAAGTTGTATGGTTTCCCCGGATAGTGCAGAGCAGGGATGCAGTAAAGATGCGTAGGCTATGCAGTTTGTGTAACAACACAAACTGCAGTACAACACAGGAAGTACCAAAACACACCCTGTCTTGTTTTTTCCGTTTATCATGAGTCACATTACCATTTTCACTATGAATGAATCAGGAAATATACTTTGTGACTGTGAAAGAAAAGTAAAAACTAACTAAAACTAAAAAATCATCCATTATGTATTGTTGCTGAATATTATTCAACTGGAACTGCACGCTTGCAGTAGACTGATAAAAGTCACATACATTATCATACTTTCTTGAAACGAAACAAAACATCTAGAAAATATTTAGATAGATTTAGTTTAAATTTAGATTCATTTCAAATCAATGAGTCCAAACATGCCTTCAGTGTTCACTTAAAGACTTGATAAAACCTGGAACCAATCAGCTCTAACTACACTCTAAAAAAAAAGAAGAAATTGGCCAAAATTCAGGACCTATGCATTTCAATTACAAAGAAAATGTCTATCCATTTATATTGTATAGGTTTAATATAAATTATTGAATGCACTTAATGTGAAGCAAATAATAAGATTTAATGTAATTGTACTAATAAACGCAATGTGCTTCAACTGCACAGTAGTGTAGCAGTAAGCAGATTTATGCATTCAATAATAATAAAGCCAATTTGTTTGCCCAAACCCAACAGTGAAAATGAATGGAGTCATACTGAGTTTATTAGTACTATTACATAAATCTTATTACTTGCTTCACATTAAGTTTGTTAGTGAATTTTTTATATTAAAACGTTGTAATTCAAATAGATGGGAATTTTCTATGTAAATTAAATGCACAAGTGCCCAATTTTTTTTTTTTTTTTGAGTGTACAGTAAGATTAAAGTTTTACCCACCTTAAGATTGACCCTTAATAAATGAATTCTTCTTGCTGCTTTGAAGAAGTGAAACCCTTTCAACTATTCAGTCTTTTTGTGTTGTGTAGCTTTGAACTTTGCACCACTGTTTCTACCTCTTCCTATCACGATCTTTTGTTAACTTCAGACTTGTCGTTGCTACCATGTTGTTCTTGTTTATACTGTGTCATCCCAATGACAGTGAAATCATTTATCAAGGTCAAACAAAACATAAGCTGCAGAGTGCAATCTGAAAAGTAATTTTTACACAGTAAAGCATTAAATGAAAATAGTTAAATAAAAACGGAGGTTAAAACTGAGAATTACAAGTGACTGACAAATGTTTTGTCGTAGATGATTTAAGGCAAATACCACTTCACACTTCAATGCAGTTTCACATTGTCTTAAAGTGAAATACTTAAAGGAAAAGAAAGAAACAACTGAGATAATGTGGATAATGAGAGATATGTAGATGGATTAACTATCCATCCATCCATCCATCCATCCATCTTCTTCCGCTTCATTCGAGGTGGGTCGCGGGGGCAGCAGCCTCAGCAGGGAGGCCCAGACTTCCCTCCCACCAGCAACTTCGTCCAGCTCTTCCAGGGGAACCCCAAGGCGTTCCCAGGCCAGCCGAGAGACATAGTCCCTCCAGCGTGTTCTGGGTCTTCCCTGGGGCCTCCTCCCGGAGGGACGTGCCCGGAACACCTCACCAGGGAGGCATCCAGGAGGCATCCTCACTAGATGCCCGAGCCACCTCAACTGGCTCCTCTCGATGCTCCATACTCCCGGAGCACCCCCCCACAGGGCTCCCCGAGGGACACGGTCGAACGCCTTCTCCAGGTCCACAAAGCACATGTAGACTGGTTCGGCGAACTCCCATGCACCCTCCAGGACTGCGCCGAGGGTATAGAGCTGGTCCACAGTTCCACGACCAGGACGAAAACCACACTGCTCCTCCTGGATCCGAGGTTTGACAATCTTGCGGACCCTCCTCTCCAGGACCCCCGCAAAGACCTTCCCAGGGAGGCTGAGGAGTGTGATCCCCCTATAGTTGGAGCACACCCTCTGGTCCCCCTTTTTGAAGAGGGGAACCACCACCCCGGTCTGCCAGTCCAGAGGCACTGCCCCCGATGTCCATGCGATGTTGCAGAGACGTGTCAACCAAGACAGCCCCACAACATCCAGAGCCTTAAGGGACTCCGGACGGACCTCATCCACCCCCGGGGCCTTGCCACCGAGGAGCTTTTTGACTACCTCGGCGATCTCAGCCCCAGAGATAGGCGAGCCCACCGCGGGGTCCCCAGACTCTGCTTCCTCACTGGAAGACGTGCTGGTGGGATTGAGGAGGTCTTCGAAGTATTCTCTCCACCAACCCAGGACGTCCCCAGCCAAGGTCAGCAGCACCCCGTCCCCACTGAGCACAGTGTTGACAGTGCACTGCTTCCCCCGCCTGAGCCGCCGGATGGTGGTCCAGAACTTCCTCGAAGCCGTTTGAAAGTCCTTCTCCATGGCCTCACCGAACTCCTCCCACGCCCGAGTTTTTGTCTCCGCAACCGCAGAAGCCGCGTTCTGCTTGGCACGTCGGTACCCGTCAGCTGCTTCAGGAGTCCCACAGGGCAAAAAGGTTCTGTAGGCCTCCTTCTTCAGCTTGACGGCATCCCTTACCGCCGGTGTCCACCAACGGGTTCGGGGGTTACCGCCACGACAGGCACCGACTACCTTGCGGCCACAGCTCCGGTCAGCTGCCTCGACAATGGAGGCACGGAACAAGGTCCACTTGGACTCAATGTCCCCCACCTCCCCCGGGACGTGAGTGAAGCTCTCCCGGAGGTGTGAGTTGAAGCTCTTTCTGACAGGAGATTCGGCCAGACGTTCCCAGCAAACCCGCACAGAACGTTTGGGCCTGCCAGGTCTGACCGCCATCCTCCCCCACCATCGGAGCCAACTCACCACCAGGTGGTGATCAGTTGACAGCTCCGCCCCTCTCTTCACCCGAGTGTCCAAAACATGTGGCCGCAAGTCCGACGACACGACCACAAAGTTGATCATCGAACTGCGGCCAAGGGCGTCCTGGTGCCAAGTGCACATATGGACACCCTTATGTTTGAACATGGTGTTTGTTATGGACAATCCATGATGAGCACAGAAATCCAATAACAAAACACCACTTGGGTTCAGATCAGGGGGGCCGTTCCTCCCAATCACGCCCCTCCAGGTCTCACTGTCACTGCCCACGTGAGCATTGAAGTCCCCCAGGAGGACGAGTCCCCAGGGGGAGCACCCTCCAGCACCCCCTCCAAGGACTCCAAAAAGGGTGGGTACTCCAAGCTGCCGTTCGGCGCGTAGGCACAGACGACAGTCAGGACCCGTCCCCCCACCCGAAGGCGAAGGGAAGCTACCCTCTCGTCCACCGGGGTAAACCCCAATGTACAGGCACCGAGCCGGGGGGAAACAAGCATTCCCACCCCCGCTCTGCGCCTCTCACCGGGGGCAACTCCAGAGTGGTAGAGCATCCAACCCCTCTCGAGGAAACTGGTTCCGGAGCCCACACTGTGCGTCGAGGCAAGCCCGACTATATCTAGCCGGTACCTCTCGACCTCACGCACCAGCTCAGGCTCCTTCCCCACCAGAGAGGTGACATTCCACGTCCCCAGAGCCAGCTTCTGCAGCCGGGGGTCGGACCGCCAGGGTCCCCGCCTCCGACTGCCGCCCAACTCTCTCAGCACCCGCCCCATGACCCGTCCCACGGGTGGTGGGTCCATGGGAAGGGGGGCCCATGTCACCCTTTCAGGCTGTGCCCGGCTGGGCCCCATGGGTGAAGGCCCGGCCACCAGGCGCTTGCCGACGAGCCCCTCCCCCAGGCCTGGCTCCAGGGGGGGGGCCCCGGTGACCCACATCCGGGCAAGGGAGACCTGGCTCCATTGGTGATCATCTTCATCAGGGGGGATTGAGCTGCGCTTTGTCTGGTCCCTCACCTAGGATGTGATTGCCATGGGTGACCCTACCAGGAGCATGAAGCCCCCGACAACATAGCTCCTGGGATCATTGGAACACGCAAACCCCTCCACCGCGATAAGGTGGCAGCTCCAGGAGGGGTGGAACCCCTAAACTTAACTAAACCTGACCAAAAATTATATGTGAAGGGTTGTCACTACAATATACCAATAGGATTGTAAAACACTGGAGAACAAAGAAAGACTGTGTTTTATGATAAATACTATTTTTTCAGTTATAACTGAAAGTGAAACTTTTGTCTGATTTAAGCCTTAAACTTACTCTTCTTGCTGCTTCGAAGAAGTGAAACCCTTTCAGCTATTATCAGCTATGTGGTGAGCTTTGACGTTTGGGCCTGTCTCTACTGCTTCCTTCCACGACCATTTGTTAAGCTCAGACTTGCCGTTCTCATATTCCATAGAGTTTATTCTGTGTTATTTGACTTCAGATGTTTGGTTTTTAGATTTGTTCATGTCTGATTGGCTTAGATTTGGTTACATTGCCATTTTAAAAATAATAAATGACAATGAAATGTATGTAACTTTTATTGTTCAGTTTTTCATTTTTAGAAGTTTGGTCATGCCTGCCTTAAAGCATCAGTGTGTAGGATTTAGTGGCATCTATTGGTGTAGTCAACCTTACTCCACTCATGTTCCCATTTCATGCGTGAAGGAGAAACTAAGGTGACCACAAAACACAAAGAGGACCTGCGGTGTCAACTATTCTTATTCTGAGATGATTACACATTGTTATGGGTATTATATTATATTTCTGCCATACACTGCCAATAGAGCCACATAAATCTTACACAGTTCAAATAATCAGAAACAAATGAACGATTCTGAACAAATGCTCAAGTAAGATATCTGTGTAAGAACTGTAAGAAGTTTCATTCAGATGTTAACCTTTAAGAATATGCATATAGTAATTTCATTTCAAAGCCTTCCTGTCCAGAGTTTGTGGGGGCAGAAGGCAGAGAACGAAGGGGGGGTAGTGCTGGGAGGGAATTCAGCATCCTGATGGCCTGGTGGATGAAGCTGTCTCTCAGCCTGCTGGAAGTGTATCAAGCTCACACAACACAACTAAACAAGGGATGCAAAATAAATCTAATATTATAATTCAAAAGAAAATAACACATGCAAACAAACAGCCCTTCAAATAAACCCCAAATAATTCAACTTAAGTTGTATGGTTTCCCCGGATAGCGCAGAGCAGGGATGCAGTAAAGAGGCTTAAGCTATGCAGTTTGTGTGATAACACAAGAAGTACCAAAACACACCCTGTCTTGTTTTTTCTGTTTATCACGAGTCACATTACCATTTTCACTGTGGAATATTAATGAATCAGGAAATATACTTTGTGACTGTGAAAGAAAAGTAAAAACTAACTAAAACAAAAAAAAATCACCCATTATCTATTATTGGTGAATATTATTAATCAAAGATTAGTCAACTGGAACTGCACACTTACAGTCTACAGACTGATGTAAAGTCACATACATTATCATACTTTCTTGAACTGATACCCAAACTGTAAAAAAAAAACACACCGAGATCTTTGTTTGAATGTGACATTTGGTCAAAATAAAACAGACATTGGGCGTAACTGAAAGTGAAGTTTAGTAAGAAGTACATTACATATAATTGTCTCAGTGCCTTGTCAGCAACTTTATTTCAACACTACATTTAAAAACCCTTTGAAAAACAAACAAAAAATAAACATTTATTTAACAGTTTACAATGTTTCAAGTCACTGATTTCAGCCCCAGATCTGGAAATAAACGTTGAGAAATACAGGAGGTTTCATCTTGACATTTATCGTTGCAATGTCTCCTTTGCAACAGTATTACTATCACAATATCACATTATTATCACAGTATTACCTTTACACATCACGATATTCACAGTGAACAACATTGTGTACAATTCTGATATATATATTTTTTACATATATTTAAATCATACATGTATCCAAACTTTATTTATAAGATGTTTGAATGTAAGACAATGCAAATTGATTGATGAAATGCTTTGAATGAAATGTGTGATGTGTAATAATGTTTTCTTTGTGTGTGTTTTTGAAGATGCTCTTCCTGTCTCTGTATGCATAACATATCCTAATATCCTAATATCCTAATATTCTAATATCCTAGCATATCCTAATACTGAAATATAATATCCTTCATTCTTCTGTTTCTTTAGGATCTTCCTTTTGTGCACTTCATTATTGCATATCCAAGGAGAAGCACCGATAAAAATATGAGCAGAAAAAATCCGATTCCCTGAAAAGTGGACGATATAGTGAGACAAAGAATCAAGAAGAAGTTCCAACACTACAAATCAGTTTCTGATATTGTGCCAAAAGATGTTTTTCTCACCTGAGACCAAGCAAACATGCTATGTGAATAATCCATGAGTTCTTTTGATGAGTATCTTGTTGTGTTGGTTGGAGCGCACCACTTCAGATAGCTTTCACGAACAGAGACAAATTTGCCTGGCCAGTATGACGTTGCACAGACAAAGTATTGGCCATCAAGGAAAATGAGAACTTGCCACACCAAGGGAGGGAGAATGCTGTACCCACATTTGGAAGAATCACCACAATTGCACTGATTGTCACGACCTGAGGCAGTTCTGAGGAACTCAAAAGCACGACTCCACTACTGGTAATCCAAAACAAAAGATATTTATTGTCCAAACAAAAGACGCTCTCTAGGAGGATGCAAAAAACCAAACAAAAGACGCTCTCAAGGAGGATGCAAAAACAACAAACAAAAGACGCTCTCAAGGAGGATGCAAAAACAACAAACAAAAGACGCTCTCAAGGAGGATGCAAAGAACAAACGGTCTCCAGGCTCTTAATCCCAGGTTTCTGGTCACACTCGACAAACTCTACGATGAACATGAACAAGACGAACTGACAAAGACAAGGGGATGTGAGGACTATTTATACATGAGGGAAGTGCAAACAGGTGAAACCAATCAGGGGCGGGGCAAACAATTTCAACGGCGGGAAAACACACAAAGGGAGGAAGTCAGGGTCTGAAACGAGAGGAAAGGTGAGTACAAAAAATAAAACAGGAAGTGCTAAAAACAAAACACTGAACATGAACATTTCAACACACTTGACGAGACATAACACTGATGCATTATCATCATCAGAAGAAAAGCCATCACGGCAGGAACTACAAAAAATGCTGCAGAAAAAAAACGTTCCATTTAGGATCGCAAGGGCAAGCAAATCCGACTTCCACTATCTTCTCTACAAGAGCCAGGACGAAGGCAAAAACTGCATTTGCCACAACAGGGCTGTGTCCAAGGTCCTCGGCGAGTCTGTGAATCAGCCTTCGCTCTGCCATTATGAATTCTGCACAGAAAGAGAAAGGTGCAGATGTGAAGAAACAAAACATCTAGAAAATATTTATACAGATTTAGTTTCAATCAATCAGCCCAAACATGCCTTCGGTGTTCACCTGAAGACTTGATAAAACCTGAAACCAATCTAACTCAAACCCCCAGTTTGTACAGTAAGATTAAAGTTTTACCCACCTTAAGATTGGCACGTGATAAATGAACTCTTCTTGCTGCTTTGAAGAAGTGAAACCCTTTCAGCTATTCAGTCTTTTTTGTTGTGTAGCTCTGAACTTTGCATCACTGTTTCTACCACTTCCTTTCACGATCTTTTAACTTCAGACTTGTCGTTGCTATCATGTTGTTCTTGTTTAAACTGTGTCATCCCAATGACAGTGAAATCATTTATCAGGGTCAAACAAAACATAAGCTGCAGAGTGCAATCTGAAAAGTAATTTTCAAAAGTGAAACCCTTTCAGCTATTATCAGCTATGTTGTGAGCTTTGAGGTTTGGGCCTGTCTCTACTGCTTCCTTTCATGACCATTTGTTAACCTTAGACTTGTTGTTCTCATCAGACTGACAGACAAGCTGACTGACAGGATTCTCATTATGTTGTTCTTGTTTAACAACAACAATGAATCATTTATGATCATGAATCACTTATTGAAGTCAAAAGGCATGCAAATAAAATGGGTAAATGAAAACAAAGAGGTTAAAATTGAAAGTTACGATAAATGACAAATGTTTTGTCACTCACAAATGTGACAAATGAATCATGCTATTTAGAGCTAAAACATAAAAACAACTGGAGGATGATATCTAGTGCTCAATAGGAGCCCTTTCCAATGGGAAAGGCATCATTTGCATAATGTCTCTCCAAAGTTAGAAAAAAGTAGCTGTTTCTTTGAGTGGTCTCTAGTGAGATCTTTAAGGAAATGCAATATTTAAATCTCTGGGATACTATTTGAAAGATGATCAACATGCTTTGAAACACAAAATGGCGGTTCTTAGTGTAAAAATCAAGCATTACCAAACATGCACGTCAATTTTGTGTAGTAGAAGTAGACAATGTAAGGCAAATTCCACTGATACTGCAGTGCACTTTCAGATTGTCTTAAAGTGAAATACTTCAAGGAAAAGAAAGAAAAACAGAGATAATGTGGATAATGAGAGATTAACTTATAAAAAGCGTAAATAACCCAAAAAATTATATGTGAATGGTTGAATGGTTGTCACTACAATATACCAATAGAACTATAAAAACACTAGACAATAAAGAAAGACTGTGTTTTATGACAACTACTTTTTTTAGGTTACGTGAGTGCATAATACTGTACAGTATGTTTTTGTCTTTTTGGTATCACATTTTACTGTATGCCATACAATAAATGGTCTTAATAGTAGTGTGAGTAATTACTTCATAGAACTTTAATTATATCCTGGCAGATTGTCAAAATTGCTTGCTTCAGTAATCTGGCACTGACTGTGATCACATCTGTGGGCTCTGCTGAGTACATGAAGACTGCGGCTTTCAAGTGAGAACTCTAACGTGAACTGTTGCTTTTCTCATTCTCATGAAATATGTGTTAACTCTCCGTGTCTTGCAGGATGTGCAGTAAGGCATTTTCTGTCACCGTATTCATCTAACAAAAAAACAAAAAAAACAATGTGCGACTGGTTGAGAAAGCACAAGAAGCAGAAGCACAAAACATTTCCTGACATTTATCTGGTCCCTCACAAACGTGTACAAGACAAATGTACAAGTACAAAGATACAACTAGAGTAAGAATAATTATCACCCTATCAGTTAAAGTCTAATATTCACACTATAATTCTTTTGACTTTTCTGCTGATTTTTTAGCAATAGGCTACTTTTAGGCTTTAGGCTTACCGCAACTATAAAGGGAACCATACCCCGAGAAGCACCTGACCCTTGTTTGCTGCCACCAAATGGCTGTTTGCAAGTAATGCTGTCTTTGGACTCGCTCTTCCATTTTTGTATTTGCAGCCAAGACCATACCCTGCAAAGACTAAAGAGTATCACATGACCAGTGGTGGACTCTGAGGAAAACAAATAAATAAATAAATAAAAAATAAATAAACTGAGCACCACCTGCAGCTGGCGGGGCACCAGCAAGCAGAAAACACTTCATGTTTTCTTGCACACGTTTCCTGGGAATCTCAGGTCTTTTTGATCAATTCCTGACATGCATATTAAATCATTTCCGAAGACATTGCATTGTTTCTCACCTGAGTCAGACAATAGTGACAAACTGCCAGGCCAGCATGTTTCTACACAGTATAGGCCACCAGAGAGCAGCAGGATGTGTTGCCTATTCAGGTTTTAGGCCACTTCACTTGCTCTGTTTAGTTCAGCAAGAAGGTTACACTGTGTTGTAAGTGTGAGGTTACCATTACCCTATATTAGTTCAGAGAGAAATAGGATTAAATGTCTACTTAAAGCCCCATGTGCTGTTGAGGTCAGGGCTTAGTCTGCCTGAGAAACTGCTTGACCCATGGCACAATTTAAACCTTGGCAGCACTGACCAGAAGTAATGGTTACCATTAGCAGTTGGATAATTCGGCAATACCTCACAAGTACTTGCTCCTGATTGGCTGGCAGAAGTCTGTTAATATCTGTCAAACATAATTATGGCCAAAAATCTAACCACCATTCAAAATAATCGGACTATTAAAGCTGCAGTAAGTAATTTGAACACACGCAATGCAAAACTTTTCACCTCAGCTCGTGTCAGCTTAACCCATTTTCAGCCTCTGCAGCTCCTGCAGGAGTTGCTGTCCCTCATCTGATCTATGTTTTCTATTTAGAGCTTTATTTTTCTCTCTCCCCTCCTTGACACAACTTGTCTAAGTTGCCTAATTTGTATAATCTAAAAAAAAAAGGGCAAAGAGGTAAATCGTGGAGGATGCTGAATGACACCTAGGGGCTCAGACAAGCTGTCAGTCAAAGTGGTCACAATTTTAACTATGGATAACTTTAAGCCTTAATATAATTTGAACAGGTGAGTTGTATAGAAATTAGACTCAGCACAGTTGTCATGAACGGGGAAATTAGCTATAGAGACCAGAACCTCGTTTTGTATGAGGCTGTAAACATGTTTATTTCTGCTGTGAAGTTGGACATTTTGATATGGGGGTTTATGGATAATGATTTGATCTGTAGCCAACTTCAAGTGGCCATTAGGAGTATTGCAGTTTTTTGCAGTTCTGCAAAATTACGTGCACGTTAACCACCCTGATTGGCAGCTTGATTGAGATTGGGTCCAGTTAAAGGTCCAGTGTGTAGGATTTAGAGGCACCTAGCAGTAGTGAAGTTTCAAAATGCAACCAAATAAATACTTTTCCCATGTCTCAACCTCATTATCAAAGCATGTAGGAAAAGCTCTGGCTGCAAAATTCACATAAAAAGCAATATGATACAATGATATAATAAAACACCATCTAGATCAAAGTGTGGTTTGTCTGTTCTGGGCAACTGTAAGAAAAATTGCAGTTCAACATGGCGGACTCTGTAGAAGAGGACCCGCTCCCCACTGGACCTTTAAATAGTAATTGCAATTATATTATATTATATTATATTATATTATGAGAGTTTGTGTGTTGCTGTTGTGACACATATGGGATAAAGTTAATTTACTCCTGATTTTTCTGTCTGAAATGATTCATTTTAAGATATTAGTTCATTCACTCATTTCAAAGATATGTGAAATGTGTGTTTACTTCAGTGAATATGGGGTGAAAGAACAGGTCGTAATCTGTACACATTTGTTCATTTTGCCCATTAGAGTGAACACTCACCACCTGCACCACCGCTTACTCTAACTTTAGCTGAACTGTCTTAAACAAGGATTAATGTAGCTGTAAGCTATTTGCACGAGTTTAAGACTAACGGTGCAAACTAAAAGAAAGTAACAGCGTCCATCTTGTTTGTTGCTTTCTTATAATTGATTTTTCTGGGACGTCCGTTGTTGTGTTTGTGTGTGTGTGTGTGTGTGTGTGTGTGTGTGTGTGTGTGTGTGTGACGTGCTCGCTCGAGCTCCTCCAAGATCTCGCGGGATTTTGAGATCAAACGGTCGGTTGAAAGAAGGTGGTTCCCTTGCCGCACCGGGCCATCTGACACTGACTGCAAGCGGAGAGAGAGGGAGGGGGAGAGAGAGAGAGAGAGAGAGAGAGAGCCGCACAGGTAGCCAGCAGTAAAAAGTGTTGAAGTCTCCCCTGCTAGTCTACCTAGCGACACTCCCACCCTCCCACCCACCTCCTCTCTCTGCGTGACACGATTGGAGAGTCCGCACCGGTGTGCGAGCCTCGGCTTCATCGCCACCACCACCACCACCACCACCACCATCATCATCATCATTACCCCGCTTGGGTCACCTTAGCGTTCGGCTACCGGCGTTCTCCATCTCCCGTCGTCCCGAAGATGATACCTGGCAAGCGGAGAGCTGCAGCCATGTCCTTCTCGGTGGCGATATTTGGAGCCTTGATGCTGCAGTCCGTCTCTTCCCAGAACGGTAGGCAAAAAAAAAAAAAAAAAAAAAAAAGAGAGAGAGAGCTCTCCTTATAGAAAATACAAGACATCATGGCGAAAATGCGGCTTCTAAGGAGGGATGTCGACTTCTTTTCTGCATTAGGGCATTTAAAATGAATCACCAGAGGACGTCTCTGTTAATAAGACATGAATATCTCCCCCCTCAGCAGCCAAGTCTTATCAGATAATCCCTTAAAGAAACATTTTAATCGAATGAAGTGCTGTTTTTTTTTTTTTTTTTTTTGCAGCTCTGAGGGTCAATAAATCATTAATAGGCTACAATCTGTATCTGTTGGGCTGAAATGGGCCACACGGAGGCCTGTGCGGTGTCCCTAAAACGTCCTTTGAAGTGTGTGCAGATGAATGCATGAGCAGCAAGGACAAGTAAGGAACAAAAAAAAAAAAAAAAAAAAATGTTTAAATGAATGGTGTCAGTGCTGAAGTTTTCCTTAGAGATAAGCTCAACACTCAATCAACATGCTGTTGCTCAGGTATGTCAGGATATAGCTGAGGAATCCAGCAGCAAGGGTGAGATATTTCCCTGTGCATCTCTGCATCCCGGGTCCTGTGGCCCCGGAGCATAACATGTATGTGATCATATGTAGGACCTTTTAGAAGTGCGGCTCTCTAAATAGCATCAGTCCATTTTGCTGCATGCTTCTATTTTTAGAGCAGAGATGCTGCACTGGGAACCATGGCTTTAATGTCCTTCTTCTTGCAAGCGGAGAAATCTGTTAACTCTTTGCTGCTGAGATGTTACTGCACTGCAGAATGGCATTGATTTCTCAGCACGGTTTCGACTTGTTCAAAATGACCCCCCACAGCTCATAAATCTCATCCCCCCTCCCGCCCCCCCCGCCGCACAGTTTACAGCAGTGTCTCGGCTGAGCTGAGTATTTGTAAAAGTGTCCGAGTGTGGCTCGTATCGTTGCAAGAATGAGTGAGAATCTATTCAGCCCTCGGCCCCTCCGTGGAGTTGACCGTGTGTAGGAATGCATTACACATCGACTCTTATACCGCACACCCACTCGAAACATCTCCTCTTCAATCAGCGCTCCTGTGGATGAAGTCCAGAACGTTGGTTAACAGTAATGGCAATCACAGTGAGCTAAGAAAGTGTGACATTTTCTCATCTTCTTCATTTGTTTTCAAAGAGGCTGTATGTATGATGAGTAGTCTGTATATTCTACCGTTGGTGTACATCTTTTGTTTTCCTTCTTTGTCCAGCTCCATCTGGTAATACAAGATATTCCCGGTAAGGTTCCCTAAGGGTGTGTGTTTCATCTAAAGTAGAGTGCCTTTTACCAGGATGGTTGTTTAATGGTATCGTTCAGACCATTAGGTGTGTAATTCCTCATACAGAAGCCATGAAAACTGCTGATAACGAACGTCTCGATCATTGGACTGATGCAAGCTGAGGATTTTGTTGCTTCATTAATAAATAGCGTGCATTTAGGGAAGCATCCGTCTCACTGTCAAACTAGAAATACACAAGTAATGAAGGATTCACTCAGAAAATATGCTAATTTTAAAACAACTAATACACCTAATGCTCATCATAACTTTGAAATGATAAGATCCTATCTGTGTTATTTGCAGTAGAGCTACAAATACTCCTAATACTTCTATACTTCTAATCCGATGATTATTTTCTTCCATGGATTGTCAGAAAATGGTGAAAATAAAAGCTGAAACTGGGGGATGTTTACCATTTTTTTTTTGCTTAAATCTACTAATTATTTCAGCTCTAATTGAACATTTCTGTCATATTTAGTTCTCGATTCTGCTCCCTCATATACAGGATGACAAAATCTCAGAATCCCAAAAGCTAGATATGCATTTTATAAGAGTAAAAGTTTTACATTCAGGATATGAAGTCAGCTTCTCTGTGGCATCAGAGCGTATTTGTCTTATTTGTATTTTTGATTACAATCCCTTGTTTCTAATTACACTGGGCCGCATCTAGATATATTCAATCCACGCTTTCTGTTGCTGATCCCTTCTTGTCTCTGTCCGTCAGGACTCACTTCTGCTCTGACAGAATATTCATTTAGCATCCAATTAGCTACTCAATATGTGTCGCAACAGTTTTTGGTACATCAGCTGAGACTGTGGCCAGAATTGCTTCATGTTACGCCAGTTTAAATGAGTTCATCGGAAGATGCAGAGAAAATATCCGCAAGGAAACACTCGCGACTATTCGAGGCCACCTGTTCTCAAGTTGTGCTGTTAGATTTGCGGTTTGAATAATGAATCAGAAATTAGCATCGATTTAAAGTCCAGTCTGTCTGTCAGTAAGAATAATATTATTAATCTTATTTTCTGAGTAAAATACCATATTGACCGTCTTCACAGTTTACAATCGCTAGAGCTGAAAGGCAGATTTTGATTGGTCCACACCGAAAGAAAATGTACTTTACAAACTTATAAATCCTGATTGAATGATTAGTAGATCAGCAGAGTGTTTATTAGCAACTATTTTTAATAATCAGTTAATCGTTACCAAGCTCAAACTCCAACTGTTCTGGTTCCCGCTTCTCTAATGTTAATATTTCATTGCTTTCATCTGTTTTATATCATCGTAAGCTGAATATTTCTTCAGTTTTTGGACTGTTGGTCGGTCAAAACAAGACATTTGAAGATCTCATCATCATGGGCTCATTTCACATCACTTTTTAGACCAGACGCCTACACACAGGCACACTTTTACACACACTGACCAAGAAAACAAACAAAAGCACACAGATTCAATCCAGCATGAAACACAGAGAGATCAGATAGACAGATTGATTTAAAAGGGATTGGAAACAAACTGGAAACCAAAAGACTGAAAGCGTGTGTGGACGTTGTATAAATTACAGATATAAAAAATGAAAATAAAAACATAAAAATAGACATGACAACCAACATTAGAATGAAGCAGAGAAAATAAAAGTATAACTGCTAACAACGACAAACAAATTTAGGGTGCCACTTTGGGCTTCAAGAACTATTAATAATTAGCAGGTTGCATCCCCTCCAAAGGCTATGAGTATATAGATGACAGTAAAATTATCGCTAGTAATCATGACAGTATGAAACCGCGATGCAGCCCGTGTCCTTCTAACATCACCCACATGACGCACAAACCTGAACTAAACATCAGCTTGACAAGTGTGGCCGTCATTCGGACGTGTACAGCACAGCGGCGTTCAGGGACAGCGCCGCTGGTTCAGCACTTTTTACACGTCCACACTATGCGAGGTGGCAGGGAACGTCTCTCAGCAGTTCTATGTTAAGAGCCGAGGTGTTGGCTCCCAGTCTTTTTATTCACTGGTACTAAATAAACACAATCAGCTGCCAGTTTATTAGGTCCAAACAGCTCAAACTAATGTAGTCCTACAATGAATCATACTTTCATAAAGGTGATGATTCATTTTAGGGGCTGTAGTTTGTGTTTCTATTATTTTGTCCATCCTATTTATATCACTGAGGGTACATCGCCTCTCTAAAACAACTGATTGCAACTGTCATGGAGGTAGGATTGTACTGGAATGGCGCCAGTTTTAGCTAGGCGGACCTAATAAAGTGGCCAACTGCCTGTATAGGAATCTATATGTGCCTACGGTAAATGTGCCGGCCTTGATGAATCAGTTGTACGCCGTGCAGCATGGTGATTGAAAAAAAAAAACGTGATTGTCCTGTAATGATCTGCCTGGTTTGGTTGGTGTGATGCTTCTATGGAAACGGAGGGGGGGGGGGGGTCTATCACCGTGCGCCCACACGCTCCCCAGAGACCAAGAGCTGCTGCTTCTATAAATCTCCACTCAATCTCATACGCTCTCCACAGTGCCTATAGACTATGCTTATGGCTCCAGCACCCCCACCTCCCCTCGCCTCCATCTGTGCAGCCGTGATCAATTGTTGCACTTTTTATTGAATTCAGTTCAGACATTTCAGCCCCGGCGAAATGAACGGCACGATTTCGACCCGCGTCTGCATTCCTTTCTTGAAGCTTTCCTCAGGTGTTTTCTTCATTCAGACAAGACGTACTGAAAATGACAAGGTCACTTGGAAGACATTTGGGATGTGAGTGCTGTGCCGTGCGAGCCAGACACTAATTTATATGATATCATTAATTGGACAAAACCAAGTGAGAGCAGCCCTTGCAAGGACGTCCCGGCAGAATTGAATTAAAGCTTCCCAGGAATAGCAGCAATAATGGCTGGCAGATCTGAGGTCGCCTCTCTCTTTGTCTCTCTCGTACCAAAAAATGTTGATGTCACCGTGCCCAGCAGACAGGGTGATGCTGATTTCACTCTTTTATGTTGTGTATTAGAGCAAATGAAGCAAAACATTTTTGTTTCCACCATTTATTTCTGTTTTTTTTCAGTCGCCTATGAGAATAATTGAATGTTTTGGGGTTTTAGACTGTTGTTAAGCCAAAATAAAGCAATTTGAGTACAATGTCACTATATTCACACATTTTATAGTCCCAACAGTGAGTACCCACAGCTTCATATTTTACATATTTTCCTCCTTTTAAGTTCTTTCAGCCTTAATTTGTCTGTCAGTGTCATTTTGATTTGATCTTTTCTTTTTTAATTTACCTTCTTATTTTCTTGTCTTTCCACCCTACACCTGTTTTCCTTTTTTTGGGGGGGTGCATGCCACCAGCGGGCTTTGTGAAATCACCTCTCTCTGAGACTAAGCTCACGGGCGACACCTTTGAACTGTACTGTGATGTGGTGGGATACCCCGTCCCAGAAATCCAGTGGTGGTACTCCGAGATCAACCGAGCCGACTCTTTCAGGCAGCTGTGGGACGGCGCCCGCAAGAGGCGAGTGTCCATTAGCACGGCCTACGGCGTCAACGCCGTGAGCGCGTTGGGCGTCACGCGTCTCATGCTGGACGATGCTGGGACCTACGAGTGCAGAGCCAGCAATGACCCGCGACGTAACGACCTGCACCAGAATCCAGCCACCACCTGGATCCGTGCTCAGGCCACTATAACGGTGCTGCAGAGTGAGTGGTCAGTGTAGAAGAAACATCTCCTCCCCACCTCCCATTAGCGACCAAATTTAACAGCTCCTGTGTGATTCAGCCTCCCTCAGACCTCTCCAGCGGACCGCTAGCTTCATCTCTAGGTGCCATCTTCCCCTACAGACATGGAAAATGAAGAGAAACACCATCGACTAGTGTTTACCAGCAGAGTTGCTCACCCCTTAATTCAGTATCCTTCGACCTACACCCGTAGAGTCCTCCATTTCCTCTCTGTTTTCTTTCCCTTTAGCTCTCTCTTCCCTATACTCAATATCATTGTGTTTCATTTTTTTATTATGATTGTCCTGACCTATTTTATTTCTGTGCTTTAATATGTCAAATTTTGCAGCGTGACTGTACCTACACACATAACATCCAATATTTAGTGTGACCTCAATCATAGGTTTTATTTCTGCAGTTATTTATGAATCACAGTCGGTGTGTTATGCTTTGGGAATTTGGGTGTTGAATCTCAATACTTAGTTTGTTACTAAAATGTTTCTGTAATCGTCTCAAAAAGCACCGAAAGTTGCCACCAAATATACACATGTATATTCTGATTGGAGTGTTTCAGCCTGTGACCGCTCAGATTGAGCGGTTCACTGGTGACTGCATGTGCAAACAAGTTGTAGATAATCAGGATTAAGCAGAATACGACACTCCAATTAAGGTCTTCGTGGTTTAAAAGCTAATCCAAGGCAGGATTTTCTGCAGGTTGAATTTCAACCGGATACAAACAAACGTACGTTTGTATATGTAAGTTTTTCTTTTTGGGGGGATTCTTTCAGAGCTGTTGAATCAGTTGTGGGAGGTTTAGCTGCAAAATTACAATTTGAAGATGAAGCCTCATTTTTAGCCTTCCATGAGTTTATTTTATTGTTAAAAAATTACTTACATGTAATCCAAGAGTGTAATAGAAATCTGCATTTCACTTGTGTCTCGTACAGAAACTCAGAGAAGTCAGGTTTTCTTTGGTGTATGGTGCATTGCTCAGGGTTCACTGCAGAAAAGCACCGTAGTTGAATAATTCATCCAGAATTCAGCTTTAACATTCATTTGAGCTGCAGAATGTACTATTTAAAAAAAAAAAAAACATGATTTTGCATGTAACACAAATTTAAGCTGAGTGATGCTTCTTACTGAAATTCACCTTGGGAGCTCGGCTTGTACCCGAGTGAACCAGACATTATCTAATGCACCTGGTCATCTTTTGTACTGATGATTCAGAGAGTTTCATGTTCAGCCAGACTAGAAAATGCTCCCACTTCCACCAACAGTGCAGAAAATGACTTATACTTAAGAAATACCCAAAATAATTCCTCCCACATCGCAACTCTATTCCTGTGCTATGTTGTATGAAGTGCAGCTGGCTGAGGTGTCTGTCTGAACCCTTTGAACGTTGCTGTTTACATCTTCCAGCACACCCTCACACGCACACCAAGCAACACTTCTGTCGTGGCTGATCCGTGTCTCTCTTGCAGAGCCGTCAATCACCGCCTCTGAGCACACCACACTTCCTGTGGAAGGCGACTCTTTCACGCTGCAGTGCAACCTGACCAGCGCCCACAGTGTCCACCAGGAGAGCTACTGGATGAAGAACGGGGAGGAGATCCCGGAAACGCGCTCCCCAAATAGGAACACCGAGTACAGGTAGGAGTCACCTTATGCAACGTGTGTGTGGTTGTGTGTGTGTGTGAGAGAGAGAGTGCTAAACACAGAGTTTAGCAGCCTGATGTGAGTTCATGCGAGGTGTGTTTCTGCTCCGCAGGCTGGTCAGACCAAGAGGAGACGACGCCGGAGTGTACATGTGTGTCTACACCTTCGAGTTGACTCCCCCAGCCAACGCCACCATCGAGGTTAAATGTAGGTGTCGATTTGTGAGCTAAAGGCGTCTTTGTCGGTTTCAAGGCCGCATTAGAAATGTCACCAATAAAAATGGCCCGAGTGGCCTTGAGCACTAGCAGCCCTGTCATGCGAGGACCTATGATTTCAAACAGCTCTGCTGGCTGCTCAGGGGCAGCCAGCGCCCTTGACACCTCCATCCAACCAATGCCTGGCTCAGTGGCAGCAGATGGTGTCTTGTTTGTCTGATGGCATGGGATTATGTCTCAACGGTAAAATCTGGTCCGCTTTTTCTGCTGTCACACACAACATTATGGAGGCAAATTGGATTTTGGGTCCGTTTGCTTATATTTTATGGGGCATTTCTATCCGTCTGAGGAGAAAGATGACTGACAGGCAGGCACATATATACAGAATACTCTGCTTAATGGTTCATTGAATCAATCATAGATGAGATGAAGTGAGGTCAATGAAATATTTGATTCCACTTCTGTTCACACACAGGTGGGTAAGACTTCCTGATGTTTTAATCCACGTTGTTTTCCTTTTTTTTTTAGGGGGGGGGGGGGGCATTTTTGAGCTTTATTTGACAAAGACAGCTTGAAGAGTGACAGGAAATGTGGGGAGAGAGAGAGACGGGGAATGACATGCGGGAAAGAGCCACAGGCCGGATTCAAACCCTGGGCCACCATGGCAAGGACTGAGCCTTTGTAAAGGGGGCAGATGCTTTACCGACTGAGCTAAACAACACCCCCGTTGTTTTCCTTTTTGTGCTGCATTATTTATCCCGTGCAGCTGTTAAGCTATAAACATCCTTTGTGTAAGATTTAGGGAAGTTCAATGGAACTGAATATAATCTATAGTAATATAATCAAACACTGGCTGGAGATTTTTGGGCTTTTTGTTTGCAGCCACTGCAGTTTTGTCTACATGCTAAGAAGGAGAGGGTGAGGCGTGCAGTATTCAGTTGGATATAATCTGTGGTCTCTCCACTAAATCCTACACACTGGATCTTTTACACCGATAGATGCAATACAAAGAATATTTTAAAAAAAGAAAAAAAAGCATGAATCCATAACTGGATTATAATGTTATCTTTTTTATGCAAATCACCGGACTATACTAGGACGCACAGTCGACCTGCTACACTTCTTTCTGAATTTTGGTGAATGTATTATAACACTTGGTCATTTTTATTGTAGCTGCTCCTGAGATTACCGGCCACAAGCGCAGTGAGAATAAGAATGAGGGCCAGCGTGCTGTACTATACTGTAAGTCCGTCGGCTATCCTCACCCTGTCTGGACCTGGCGCAAGTTTGAAAACGGCATTTATCGGGTACGTGATATGACAGATTTGATTTATGTGTTTTATGTGCTGTGCGTGCAAGCTTCTGCTCGTGTCTAACAATGTTGTCTTATTTAAGATGACATTAATATCTCTTATTTTATAGTTTAGTTTGTGAATCAGTGTTGAAAGTTTTAAAACTTTAACTAACAGAAAACCAACTCTGTCCATGTAAACGCCGTCGGATTGGCGAACGATATGTTTTACATTTCTTTCTTCTCCCTCGTTAGGAAATCGACAACACAACCGGACGCTTCTTCATCAACAGCAAAGACAACTACACTGAGCTCCACATCATCAACCTGGACATTGGTCTAGATCCGGGCGAGTATCAGTGCAATGCCACCAACATGATCGGCAGCCGCGAGGAGAAGTCTGTGCTGAGGGTCCGCAGCCACTTGGCCCCGTTGTGGCCTCTCCTTGGGGTTTTGGCCGAGATCATCATCCTGGTCATCATCATCGTTGTTTATGAGAAGCGCAAGAAGCCAGAGGATTTACAAGACGGTGAGTCACCACTGGTGGTGCTTAGGATTGTTTTTAATGTATCGGAGATGGGTGGGGACTGGTTTCGTTGTACAGTTTTGACACAGATATCTCCTGTGATCCAAAAAACCCTGTCAGCGTGTCGTTGGACAACTAGGCGGGGACGCACTTTCTTTTCAAGTGTCTACTGATGTCATTCCTTCACCTGAGTCACCTGACACCGTGCTTTGCCTGTATTCAATTATTCAGTCTCAAAGGTTGACCAAATACTCAGACACTGTTGCAAGAGGTCGCACCTTGTCAGGACAATTTCATGCATTTAATATTCATGAGAAATATGATACCGCAGTGTTGCGGAGGTGGACAGTTTCAATTATTAATAGCTTTCCAGAGACCTTGTGCTGTCCCCAAGCTGCAGCAAGCTCAACCACAAGACACTCATTTAACTATACAGCCTGCGTATGCCATCCTGGGATTGTCTAATACTACTGAGTACTCCAAGAATCTAGCTATAACATAAATTATGCATTAATGGTATTTGGGTGACCTTTTTCTCTCAAACAGAATTTTGATGTTGTCACATGCTGATTAGATGCAACGAGCAGCGGATGACTGACAGCTCAGTGACTCTGCAGTGCAGGAATAGATTGTCATTACGGTTCGTTAGAGGGTCATAAATGAATCCTCACAGTCTTCCAAAATGGATGTAGATGAGCGTGAGTCACGCAGCCAATGCACGAAATGTTAATAATTCATATTTCTCTTGCATTTCTTGAAATCAGATTAGCCCTGGCTGTTGAGTATTTTAACAGATTGTTGTAATATCTCCCGTCCTCCCCTTTTCCCAAATTGCATAACCTAAACCGTGTTTGTGGTAAGTGTGAGACTGCATGCTTCGTGAATTTCAATAAGCATTAAGCACTCGTCATCTTCTTCCAGCTCACAGCACAGTGCACAGTTTCTGTTTAGCCTCCTCATTAGTCATTTAAAAGTTTCTGACATCTTATTTTAACCGACGGTAACTTCACACTCTTGCATCAAATTACCGTGGCGGTGAAATAGCATGCAAAAGAACTGAAAATATTTTGTGCTTATGAATCATTTCTACTGTCACTGTCTCACCGTAGAGGGCTGCTTATTGATGGAGCTGCTTCTCACTAATCTCTTTGAGCGAACAGCTGCTCTTTGTGAGCGCTGCCCGTCTCTGCATGACAACAGTATTTTCTTTTTAAATGTGTTGCCTGTGTGTTAAGTGTTCTCACGTGTGCGTTTGAATGCGTTGTGCTTCCGTGTGTGTGTGTGTGTGTGTGTTTTTGTGAGTGACCTCATGAGGTGTTTTTTTTTTTCCCTTGTGGCATGACAGCCTATTGTTTACCCTTTTATGACTTCATCCAGGCTACGTTTTTCATCCCATAACATACACGCTGCACACACGTCACATACTGCACAGATGAAATACTTCAAAGTTCTCAAAAAAAACGTCAGGACCAAGTGCACCATGTGTCGGTCACAGCTGCTGTTACATGTTGCCATTCTTTATAAAAAAAACTTCATCGTGTGCAACTTCCTTGCGATTCTTTTATTTTTTGGTCCTCATTTCTCCATATTTTCCCTTGTTGCCTCAGATGATGACCCAGCTGGACCAGTGTAAGTATTAAACATTTTACCTGCCGTACCTTATCTCTGTTTAGCTCGGTAACGTGTGTGATGTTGTAGCTTATCATAATGTCGCCTGTCTTTAGAGCTCAGCGCACGCCACTCCACAGATCTGGGTCGCAAACAACTCGGAGCATTCTGTGATGGTGCTTTGCTGCATTCAGTTAAATCACAGGGAGATATTATAAAGTCAAGTGAGGACATTTGTGCTGGCATTGACAAATTAGCATCTGAACTGTCCTAATTAGGGAGGCTCAGCTCATGATGCCCGGAGAAGAGATAAAGGACACACTTTGAGTCCCCCCTATTATTATATTGTCATAAGCAGTATATAAACATTTATTAAATGTTTTTTTAACACACTATAATGCAGTTAGCAAATGAAAGGAGAGAAAGAGAATGGCGTGATGATGATTATATGGTAAAACATAGTTTTAATAATTTAAATATGTCTTCATTTGAGAATAGATGACATTATTTTAATCGTTTTAACACTTCAAATGTCCTTACAGCTGCTTACAACTACATTATAGTGTGTTATAAATAACTGCATTTAGTTTAATTTGATTCAGGTTTATGTTTCAGCAGCACAAAGACAGAGAAAGGATGAATAGAGAAATTAAAACAAATAAATAGTTAGAAGTATATGAAATATAAAGAACAGGAGTAAAAGTGGAAACTACAACAACAATACAAGAGCAAGTTTCTGCTTTTATTCCTACTATTTTGTCTTTAATGTTTTATTTTTATTCCGTAAATGATGCTACAGTCCTCCACAGTGAAATGTGTGCATGTACACAAGAGCTGCAACTATGCAACTGAAGCTCACTTCAAAGTCACAGATGACATTGTACAGCTTTTCACAGGCTGAGTAGAACTAACTGTGTGTAGACTCACTAAATGGCCCCTTAAATCCACAGTTTTGTCTTGATTTTTCTAAATTCAATCACTATTTAGTCTATATCTAATGTCTGAAATTCCCATCACAAGTTGGAATAACCTGAAAAGATACCATCAGTTGGTTAGTTAATTGTCTAGCAAAAGTATCTAATTTATAAAGAAACATATAAAAGTAAACTTTTTAATTTGATAAACTAAACTATCATCTGTCAATCAGCTAATCTTTAATTTGAAGTCTGAACTGTGTTTTTTTTTTTTTTTTTTTTTTCTTGCTGAAGGAAAACTAATTCAACCAACAACCACAAAGACAAGAACCTCCGCCAGAGGAACACAAACTGAGCAGCCTGTCTGCTGAGTAAGTATTAAATAATTAAGATGAAGCCTGATTAATAATATGCGTTACACGCTCGTGGCAACACATTACAAGCTGAGCCATCAAAGCTCTTGTCAACCAAACTTCTGTCAGACTAACAAGCTGAATTTTCCTCTTCCTCTGCAGGTTTCATTACACATGTATTGACCATATGAAGGTAAATAAGAAGGGAATCCATACCAGTCATTCATAGGATTTATCTGCCATTAAAAGTATGGTTGTGGAGGGGTTCAGTGAGGCATGCCTTATGATTTTGTTGTGTGAGAGTGCGAGGTCAGGAGGTACTCAAACCTTTATGGGATTGTTAACATTATAACCACTGTTGCTGCATGCAGTTGTTGACGTTTTATGATTTTTTCCTTCTTATTCACTGATTTTAATATTTTTACTACTTCTAAAATAATGCATGCAAGACGTTGACCTTCTGTTTGAAGGCAGAAATTTTCCTTTTTCTTTTGTCTTTTCGTTCTTTTCTCTGAGAGTGGCTTCATGTAGATAATCTGTGTGTTATAGAGGAAAAACAAAACTGGGCAATGTAAAAGAAAATGCCACCATACTCTGGTATGACAGTTGTGTATAGTTTTATCATTCTGCTGCATACCATTTTCTAAGTTTAATCATTTTATCGGACTATATCTATTACATTTTAAGGGCTTTGCAATGTCCCTCTAAATTTGATTAAGGTTTACTTAACTGTATGTATGTACTGTATGTGTTAAATTACTATAACTATGTATCAAATCAGCATTAATATAAAGACTATTCATATTATATGATGCACTTAAATGTTGAGAATAATGAAAAACTGTATAAACCTACTTTAAGAGATCTGTACTAATCATTCTAACATATTGTTTTATAATTATATGTGTATTGTACAGCATGGCTATTATCCTATGCAATTATTATCCATATCAATATATTGAAAATCATAGCAGCTTTTAATTTCTCTGTGACAAAGCTTTAAACTAGTAGGATCACCGTAGAGCGTTGATGGCATACTACACAGCTGCATGAGTTCTTTACAGCTGGCGTGGGAGGTGGCGAAAGAAGCCCACGTCAGGACTGACACATGTGAAGCAAACTGCAAGATCCCGACTCATTTTTAAAAATAAATATCTGAAAAAACAAAGTGCGTCTGTCAAGTTCATTCAGTCGTACCATCAATGATGCACACGGGCTGGCCGGCACGTGGGACTGCAGAAAGACGAGAGCACGTGGGGAACAGTGCCATCTAGTGCGGTTTTAAATGAGTCACATGAAACATGAAACATGACATGAACCTCAGACATCAGGGGAATAAGGTCAGACCTTGATTTAAAAAAAAAAAAAAAAAAAAGTCCTCACTTAGTGCACAAAAATGCTTGAACAATAAGCTAAGAGTGATATATATATATATATATATATATATATATATAGTTTGGGCTCATTCACAAACTTCCTCTTGATCCATGAGGATAGTTTGCCAAATAAACCACTGACATATTATAGTCTAAAAATCAGTAAGTACACAACAGTTCGGTTTTTGCTCTACCCAAGTGTCAAGAATTTTTTTAATTTATATAACAAACTTAACCTAAAGCACAGAAATGTATTTAGTTGTCCTTCATACACACTGTAATTAGTGAAGTGTTTAGGTGGCTATTTGTGTAGCCCCTGTATTATCTACCACGCTCAGTTTCTGTGATTTATTCATGGAGAAATAAAGATTTGAACGGACAACAAGTGTCTCCTTTATCCTTGACCGGATACTTGTTGTTACCGTTTTTCTTAGTTAGTGAGGACTTCTAAATATAAACATATTTCATAATTTTCTACCAAATGATGATGTGTATTGAAATAAAAATTACACATTGTATTTTAAATTACAGTTTGATTCATATGCAAAGTGTGGACTTTGGACGCTTGGCTATGGGCTTGGAGTGATGAACAAACCTACGAATAGCGCTCAGTTTGCAGTTTATTATACATCTAATTAAAAGTAATGCAGTCGAAAACAGTGCTGCAATAAAATTTACCTTAGCTTATAATGGTCTGTTTATGTTGAAACTGAAAACTGTAAGTGAATGTATTTTTCCTCTTGTGTTATTCTCAGTGGTGAGCAGCATATTCAACACATTACTTGAGAAACTGCAGCAGTAAATCAAAGGGGGGGCGCTATTTTATCTTATTGAGCTTGCTGGCTGGTAGCACCAGTGGCCAGGTTTCATTGTTGGGCTTTTGGCAACATTCCCTTCACTATAACCAGATGGAGAGTAATAAAATATTGTTATGTGTTGTCATACCTTTTGAAACAGTCTCTTAATTGTCTGGACCTGATTCCTGCGAGGAAATGCATTGTCCTGGATTAATATGTCATTGGGATTCAAACTGTATTAAACATTAAACAGTCCATTTCTGGACCAAAGACACATCTGTGACTTTGTGAACCCTTAAAAACAAACAAACAAACAAACAACAACAACAGACATAACTTTTGACAAAAATGATTTGTAGTTCTGTCTGTGTGGATTAATCTCTCATTCAGGTGACATTTGAATAAATCTGATGGACTAGTTCTTAAACAGGCCATGGATTGTATTTGATAACAAATTTTTGGAGAGGTTTATATTTTTAAAAAGTTCACACAGTAGCCTTTCATTGGACTTCTTCTATGTAACTATAAACTTTATTTATATATCACCTTTTTTAAAAAAAACAAGGTTTATAAACAGCTGTTAAAAAAGTGCAATGCACCACAAACTACAGCCTCCAATGCCTCTCGACAATGTGTCAGCTGAATTAGGCTGCATTTGTTTTAGTTTGTTGTACTTAATAAACTTTTAAATGTGTAAATCAGCCATATGTTATGTGGCTTATGTCACTTGGCTGCTATGCGCAGGAATCAGTAGCATCCTGTCTTTAAATCTGGTGTTTCACCATTAGTCAAATAGAGAGTTCCTGTTGTTGCTTCCACCTGTGATCACATTTGATTTACATTTTCTGATTAGATTTCTGTTGCTGAGTATACATCTTGGTGATAATCCAAACTCAGTGTTTACAAGCACAAAGTGAAGTGAGTTTTTTATTGAGACATCTGAACATATTTTGGACTCACTCTAAACGTATGACGTGTCTTGTAACTAAGTGTGGTTGAAGTATACATGAAGTATATGAAGTTATATGAAGTTAAATTCAACCATAATACAGTATATCTCCATCAAAGTTACAGGGGATAAAAAAATATTGAGAATAGAGAGTTCAATCTATGAGCTTTGGCTGCCTGCAAACATAATGAGAGTGATGACATGAGTGAACTAAAATAAGGCACAGTGTGAAATCCTAATCTGGGCAGTTCATGATCAGGAGCACTTGAAGTGCTGACGCCAAGACACAGATTGTTTTCGGCTCTGTAGGATGGTGACTAATGGAAAGAGACACAAAGAACAAGCAGAAATAGAAGAAACTGAAAATTCTGTCGAGTTTGTACCATTTTACTGCCACTAATCAGAAAATTAAGAGGAAAATTAAGAAAAAACTGTCTGCTGCTTATAGGAGAAGACAGTCTGTATTGTGGGAAATCTTCATTGATATCTGAAAAATAAAATGAGATTAGACCGGTGTATAACCATAAGAAATATTTTCACAGAAACAAACTGTTTAGTTCTCGCTGTTCTTTGGCATTATGCCCCATGCAGTGGTGTAGTGCAGAATATACACAGTATACACATTTATTTTTCAGTGGCCATCAGCTATACTTCTAACCTCCTCTGATGTGCATCATGAAGAATTGTTCTGTCAGTTCTGTGACTCTTTTCAATTTCAATTTTCATGAGCGAATTGACTACACTCAAAATGCATACTTACGTAGCTGTCTTACACATCTGTGGGTCTTTGTTTATCCTAAAGTCAACACTTCTTCTGTGGCTAATATGATCCTCCATGATCCTCCATGAAGTCATGCAGCAGAGGCCAACACTACTGGTCCATTTTTTGGGGGTTAACTCAATATGCCAGTGTAGCCTTACATGTCACACGGGGGTCACACGTAGCTGGACAGGCTGCTTTAAAAAAAAAGGGGGTGGGGGATCTAGTGTGTAGGATTTAGTGCCACCTAGTGGTGAAGTTGCAAATTGGGACCAAATGAATACTCCCCCACGCCTCACCTTCTCCTTCCAAGCATGTAGGAAAAACTCTGGCTGCAAAAAAGCAAAATATCTAGATCAGTGATCTAGATCAGTGTTTGTTTTGTCTGCTCTGGGCTGCTGTAGAAAAATGTAGAAAAATGGCAGTTCAACATGGCGGACTCCATGGAAGAGGACCCGTATTAAATTCCTGCCAATTTTTCCAGGCACTTCTACATCACTGAACATATGATATTGTACATATGGTGTAGTTTAAACCATCTCTGAAGTTTGCATTAAATCAAGCAACGGTAATGCAACCAGCTGTCAACAACCTTTCACCAAATGAATTTGCCAAGTCCGTCTTCGTCTGCAAAAGATTTCACCACTTTTCTGTGTGACTGAATGTCTTTTTCAAGGAATGAAAATGAAACACACTGAGAGTATTAATGCACACACCACAACACGTGGAAAGAGGAGTCCAAACAGGCTCAGAGGGAGGCAGTCAGTTAGGATAATAAAATATGCACAGAAAGTAAGGAAATATGTGTCTCATCTCAGTCTCAAACCAAGCCTGATTATTCCCCTTTTAAATGGTGCCTCATTTGTAAGGAACATGCATTTGTGGGACCAGCAGCAGAGCTGAGTGACTAACCATGTTGGCTGACTAGCGACAAATGCTAAGTGAAGAATGGGATGCCATCCCACAGCAGTGTGTGACCAGGCTGGTGACCAGCATGAGGAAGTGGTTCCAGGCTGTTGTGGCTGTGTATGCTTCTTCCACACGCTACTGCAGGCTCCCGTTTGTGAAATTAATAAACTGTTAAAATTGTCAATATGTCTTGTTTCTTTAGACTGCTGCTCATCCGACAAGTGCACGTTCCTTACAAATGTGGCACCATTTAAAATGGGAATAAACAGGTGTTCCAGTGCTATGAGATGTATTGCCAAGAAGCGTTGTTACAGCAAAGAATTAATCTACCAAACACAAATTTCCTTACTTTTTGTGCATAGTTTAGATGATGGGTAAGACTGGGAAAATCTTTCCCTGGTTTGTTTACTGTAATCTGTTGCTTTATGGACTAAACTGGTGTTTTAACCTACTACATATTTATTACTTTATGTATTTATATGGGCTTTATATCAGAATTTGGTACTTTTATTCTATATAGCACATCTCCTACACAGGGTACTAGAATGACTTTATTTGAAGCTTTTAGGGAGCGCCAGAGAATGACTGAAACTGATGATGGACACAAGACATTCATTCATTTTTATGCAAAATTATAGCAGTTATTATGAGACTGAGAGTATTAATATGACCACACGTGATTTATCCTCTGACTTATGTTTTAATATCAGCATCTCTTGTTATCCATTACGCATGCCTAAACGCACTCTGCAGGTGCCTGAAACAGGCTGCAGATGTAAGCTTAATGAGTTCACCAGCACTTCACGTTGCAGTGGTGCAATAGTTGCACGGCATTAAGATTAGGTTCATCTCGACTAGTAAACTGTCAACTCCAAGGCTGGATCACATCCTTGAATCATCCTCTCTCCAGTTGTCCTGACTGGGCGGGGTGAGCGCATGTGCCATCCCGGCTCCTATGGCAACCCGATAGATCAGCTCCATCGATATTCACGTTATTAGAAAGCAAGCAAGCTGATGATCGGTGATGTCAGCGCTCCCTGAATGCGGTCGCCAGCTGCGTGCATGTGTGTCATCACCTTGCACTGACACAGAGCTCAGATATTTTGGGGAGGTGGAGATCATGCTTTGTCATTGAGGAGCTCAGCAGCAACAGCAACAGCAGCAGCAGCAGTAGCAGCAGTTCACCCACTCCGGCACGTCCGACGCTCAGCATGCTGCATCCTGATGCGCTCTCATCAGCACGCCGTGGGTTCACCTGGATTTACACGCATTTCCCGTTCACCGCCTTTACATGACCGTCGGATTGAAGGGGGCCACGTATTGTTGACGCATCTCAATGTTTGAATCAGGGGGAGAGAGGCACGTCCCAAGTGTCAAATAAGATACAACCTGTCCTGCGGATGCGCCGTCACTGTTTTGCCTCCAGTGGCACCCCAAGTGTGTGAGATTCATGATTCATCCCTCTGTTTTCACGGGCTGTCCTTAGAGCGCATCTCTTTCTCCTTCTTCAACAATGGAAAGATTCCAGTCTTCCATGCGCAAACGGCTCTACAGCTTGCCGCAAAACATTGGGCAAAAACCCTTCGTGACTGACGAAGGGGACGGCGGCGACAAGGACACCAAGAGGAAAAGTATTCGGCTAAAACATTTGTCGTCTCCGTCTCCTGCAAGCAGTTGCAAGAGCATCGAGGAGGTCAGGAGCGAAGACCTGGGAAGGGACGTGATTGTGAAGACCAACTTGAACGGAGACTGCCGCTTATTTAGGGGCAGCATCTCTTCCATCACCGGGCGGCATGCTGCAGGGTCAGATCCAGCGGAGCATCGGCGCCTCATCCCCGAGGCTGATGCGGGTGTCAGCGAGAGTTTCCCCGATGAGCACGGCTCCGGGGCCCAGCAGCGGGCAACGGGTGATGCGAGTGGTGCAACCGGGCAAGCATCTGTGTTTGATCAGTCAAGTTTCATCAAGTTGGAGGGCAGCGAGCAAATTATACCCGAGGACGACCGACTGTATCAAGCTGGCTTCATGCACCGGCAGTTTGGGGCGATGCTCCAACCGGGTGTCAACAAGTTCTCCCTGCGGATGTTGGGGAGTGAGAGGGCCGTGGAGCATGAGAGGGAACGAGTAAAGTCTGCTGGCTTCTGGATAATCCACCCGTACAGTGATTTTAGGTAATTTGTGCAGCAGTGAACCTGTCACACATTTTTAGCTTGACATACAATGCCATCAAATATAATAAGGTCACTATAAACTTAATATGATAGACACACACACACACACACACACTAATCCCCTACATATCAGGAGTCTTTGATCACTGTGATGATATTATAATAACACATTAATCAGGAGTGTGTGCAGAATATCATAAGCTGAACTGTAATCCACACACACCTTGTGTAGATAAATGGCTTCTTTGTTTCATTCATCCCACTCTTGCAGGGAAATATTTGATGTGTTGTAGAGGTGTTGGCTGGCATACAAAATCCTCTTACAGGCAAATTATATCATACATATGCAGGATGTAAGTCCCTCTTTTGTTTGGCCTGGAGTGTGTGCGTGTGTGTGTGTGTGTGCATGGTTTCACTGACACAAGAATAGGCTGTTGTAATCAAACCAACCCAGTTTTATAACATTTTATAAATGAAATCTATGAAGCCAACCTTTAATTCCCTCATTCAGCAGCCCTGCTGTGCCATGCATGCATGCGTGCATGCGTGCATGCATGCGTGCGTGCGTGCATGCATGCGTGCGTGCGTGCATGTTCCACATTTCATTGCACGCTGCATAGAAAACCAGCATTCTGTTCATCACCGCCATCAAGGGATTTTCATGACATTTAACCTTGAGGCTCACTGTCGTCATATTTTCACCGGCCAGTTGTACACCGATGTGTGTCACTGCAGGGTTTTTTTTTGTTTTTTTTTTTCCACTCATCTGAATTACACTTTTTTTTATTATTATTATTTAGCGAGGGCAGTGGATTACAGAGAGTGCAGCAGGAGCTTGGAAATGGGGTAATCAAAATAGGGTAACATGACCATTCAAGATATTAGAAGCACACATCAGTGGAGATTATTACAGTACAATTAGTCTAATGGAGCAGAGATGGTGTGGACAGGGAGGGGACGACACAACACAAAACACTGAACGCACGCACACACACACACACACACACACACACACACACACACAGAACAGAAAGAGAGATTGAAATGAAAATGATGTTGTGAGGAATCAGGACAGCCAGCTGTTAACTCTGTGTTCGAGGCATGAGGTGTCATCGCTTCATGCTCGGTTGGGGTCACACAGTGAGCAGGTGCCTTTTAAGGTGAACACCTGCAGATCCCATTTCAAGTTAAACCATTAAAGCATTAATGCACCGTTTAAAGGGGTCATTTTTGGCGTACTGATGGATCAAATCCTAATCCTGCAAACACTCAGCTTCACCTCCTGATATCCGTGACCGTCGTGTGCTGACGTGCTGTGTGTGTTACCACGACCGCTGTTCGTCGGCTCAGCGCAGTGTATCCTCTCGTGGTGTCTTTTTAAACACAGTCTCTCCATAATTAACTGCTGTCTTTTATTAAAGCTTTCCGTGGATACAGCAGCATACATACTGAACTGGCACGCCGCGTAAATACGGTTAATATGATTGCTGGTGGGCCTGAGCCACAGTACAGGTGTGTGTTAAGCCACTGAGCTGCATGCAGGCTGTTGTGCTTTAGCTGCGCTCTGGCAGCAAGAGATAAGTATCTCTTGTACAACTGTGATCCCTTTTTCAGCTGTCCTGATTGATCTAAGCTCCTTTCACCATTTTAAGCCTTTTTGTGTTCACTTTGCTCTTGTTACTCTGCTCTCTTTGTGCTCTCGTGCTCTTTATCGTAGTTGCACTCTGACCCAAATAATGTAAGATTCCACTCTGGACCAGGAGAGGGCCAGAGACCCTATAACTGTCAGCTGTATTACACCAGCAAGTTGTCTGATCTTTGTGGGTCTCATCAGCCCACTGCGTGCACAGTGGGCTGATGAGAACACTGGTCTGCAGGCAGTAATGCACTGTCCCCTGCAGACCTTTTTTTTTTTTTTTTTTTTTTTTTTTTTTTGTAGTCCAGCTGTTCCAGTGTTCTGCAGCACAGTGACGTGTGCAGAGCAGTAATGCTAACTACTCAACATCTGGCTGATGGGAACTGACGTCTGGAGATGACATGGATTCCCAGGAGATAACGGTGGATTTAGCTAGAGAGGGGAAGTGCAATTAGGACCAGTGTGTCACCACAGAGACAACGGGCAGATGAAGTGAGGAATGCAAATGCTTTGTTTGGCAGGGAACAACAGAAAGCTGATTAGAACAAATGGCCACCCTGCCCCTCACTGGTTGCTTCTTTTTGTGATTTCCCCCCTGTGAGGGGTTGGTGTAGGTGCATTTGTAGATGTGATGTAGCCCGGTCACATCTCTCCTGTTGGTCGCCTCTCTCCTGGAGCCTCATCCTCATCCCGCAATCCAATATGCTGATCCATAGGTGGTGAGGCACAAGCCACAAGTGCCTTCAAGAGGTGTAATAACCTCCCCTTCCTCTCCTTCCTGTGTAGTTTGTGTTGGCCCTATAGGTGTGTCGTGCTCCTGTTGGATCGATCAGTGGTTAATTAGGTCTCTGAAATAGATCGGCATGCATGCTTTCTCATCCCACGCACACTCAAGATGGTAATTGGTTAAACACTCCCCATATCTCATCTGGTCTTACTGTATGTGTACATGTTTTCTGTGAATTGTAACTTCATGTAGTCAATACTGCAGTGATCTGATGTGACACCTTATACCACCATATACCTTTAGAAATGAGGGCTATAATTTGAATGAATCTGTTATGAAGCTATGGAATTTAATGAAAATATTTTGACATGCATTGAAATCCAGTTTTGGGGAAAATACTGTAAACAGCAACAAAAAACTCAGCTTTCTTTTTTTCATGCATTATAGATTAAATTGAACTCTGCTGCTGCTGACACTTGAGGATTTAGTTAGTTGTGAAAATCAATATTTCCTCATGAGCAATTCACATAAATTCCAATAAACCATTTTCCTCTCCGTCCCCGTGGCCAGAAGCCCAGTATTGATCTGAATTAGAGAACCATTGTTGTTTCACCGTTGTGTTGCTTCGTTTACCTCAAGCAATTTGTTTGCATTTTTCTGCTCATTTGAACATAACTCCACTGGATTTTGGGTTACAGTGTGCGACTGCGAGTTGCACAGAGATTAATTTCTATTTGAAGTTCCTCCACGTCCTGAATCGCTTTGAATATGCAGCACATATTCAGTATGCGCATAGACACACAGAGTCAGACTCTTGCTTTAAAAGTCTTCTGTGTGAACCGGACAGCATGATAAAAAATGGTGTATGCATAATCTCTTCCTGTGCCTTTCAGATTTTTTTCTACCATTTTGATGAAAGAAAACAGACCAAAAGGTACCTACCGATAAAGTCCTTTCACTTGGTCTGGAATTAATGATTTTCTGTGTTGATTAATCTGCTATTATTTATTTATAAATCAATTTGTCACAAATTTGTCACTATACAAATGTACCAAAATTGTGAAAACAGTATCCATTAAAATGTGTGTAACAAATTTAAATAGCTGCTTTCTTGACAGAGAAAAGTATTAAATCATCATATTGGAGGAGCAAACGTTTGCTTCTTTGTTTTAAAATCAACTAAAATTATAAGTTAATTATCAAAGTTCATTTTTAGTGCCCCAAACACCAACCAGCAGCTAAAAATGAACTTCTTTGCCCCCAGTTTGGGTCCAGCTCAGGATGCTTTGTTGCATTTCATTCAACATTCTCTTCTTTCTTTTTCTGTTATCTATCCTCTGCCAGAGCTCTAAAAAAAGACATGAAATGTAAAAACAAACACACAAGAAGTTCACTTATTCACCTGATATGAATATAAGATATTCATATCAGTTGTTCTGTCAAAGGTGTGGGTGAAGTTTATCATAGTTTAAATAAAGACCCGAAGAGCCTAAATGACTTTAGCCTGCTGTTATCCACAATATGGGTTATGTGTGTTTCAGGTTCTACTGGGATCTGACCATGCTGCTTCTGATGGTGGGAAACCTCATCATCATCCCTGTGGGCATCACCTTCTTCAAGGACGAGCACACGCCGCCATGGATCGTCTTCAATGTGGTCTCGGACACCTTCTTCCTCATGGACCTGGTTCTCAATTTCCGCACAGGCATCGTCAAGGAGGACAACACGGAGATCATCCTGGACCCACAGCAGATCAAGATCAAGTACCTAAAGAGCTGGTTTGTGGTGGATTTCATCTCTTCCATACCCGTGGACTACATCTTTCTCATCGTAGAGACGCGCATCGACTCAGACTTTTACAAGACGGCCCGAGCCTTGAGGATCGTCCGCTTCACCAAGATTCTCAGTCTACTGCGGCTGCTGCGCCTCTCCAGACTCATTCGCTACATCCACCAGTGGGAAGAGGTAGACCCTGCAGGGCCAGGCTTTATATAAGACTTCACTTTAGCAAGCAAAGATGTTATTACTCAACAGAAATAAATTAGCAACAATTCTGAGAATTGTTTTAGTCATTTTTTGGGAAAAATGCCAAGAAATCTCCACTCTCAGCTTTTTTAAATATGATTAGTTTAAATCTTTATATCGGTAAATTGAATATCTTCTGAATGATCTGAACTGCTGGCTGTACAAAACAAGTAATGTGAATGCATGATGCTCTGAGAACATCTGAACAAACGGATTAATCAGTTATCATTAGAACAAAGTCATCGCTAGTTGCAGCGCTGCTCTCAAAAGAACAACCGCATTAGCCGATTTCTCATTTCTCTTGTAACGTCTGGATTATTAAATTTGTCCCTACTGTTGTAAAAACAAATATCAGCATATTAAACCTGTAGAGTTAATTTGATAGCTCCCCCCTGAGACTGAGAACACACAATCAACCTACTTAATGACAGATATTTTGCTGCGTTATCTTATTTTTATAATTCCAACTGAGGCCGCGCTCCCAAAAGGCCATTAACGTTGCTTGCAGATGATTATGCAACACTGCACCAGCCTCTGTTGGTCTATAGAAGATTAAGAACAGTCGTGCTCTCGTATAGGACCCCTGTGTCTGTCAGCCCACACACGACCTATTGTATATTTCAAATCCTCTGATAGCATGAGAGAGAACTGAAATTTTCTAGATGTGTGTTTTAGTTGTCTCTGCTCCATTAATGCTGATAATCTGTGTCACAGGTTTTTCATATGACCTATGACCTGGCCAGCGCCATGGTGCGTATCATGAACCTGATTGGTATGATGCTGCTGCTGTGTCACTGGGACGGCTGTCTGCAGTTCTTGGTTCCCATGCTGCAGGAGTTCCCTCCTGACTGCTGGGTCACTAGAAACAAGATGGTGGTAAGTGGATTATTTATGAGTCAAGCAGCTTCCAAACGTGTTCCTCTTAAAGGCGTCTTCAGTGATGGATCTGATGACAGTTATGGGGTATTTGGTCACTCTCAATCAAGATCAAATCACACCTGCACAGTCCTGATGAAGCAGACTAGCTGATTTCATGCATGTAAGGTTCTAGACTATATGTAACATTTAAAAAACCCTTGTTAATAATGACACCTTTGGTCATTAAATGAACTGCAGTCAGCGTTCAGTTGCCCGCACTCTGTAGACGCAAGCACTCCACTCACCACTCACTCATACTTAGAGTTGCAACATTTCAATTAACCATTTAGCTGCTTTAACATTAAATTAATTGGCAACTATTTTAATAATAGGTGAATCTTTTTAGTCATTTTTTTCCTGGTTTTTGCCTCTTAAATGTGAAGATTTCTCAAATGTGACCAGACTGTTGGCAAATGCATTACAAATGTCACCTTGGTTTGTTAACAGAATATTTCACAATTTTCTGACCAAGCAGTCTGATTGGTAATCACCATATTAATCAAGTATTTATTGATATATAATTTATTAATCAGTGATCTGAGCACAGAGTACATTACCCGGTGTCGTGGTAACTGAAATTACATCAAAAAGATCAACCCGTCAGTTGTGAATACTGCTAAACTCCCTTTCCTCCTCTTTGTGCCTTACAGAACGACACTTGGGGTCAACAATACTCCTACGCCCTCTTCAAGGCCATGAGTCACATGCTGTGCATCGGGTACGGCCTGTACCCCCCCATCGGCATGGCTGACGTGTGGCTCACCATCCTCAGCATGATTGTGGGCGCTACCTGTTTTGCCATGTTCGTGGGTCATGCGACTGCACTCATTCAGTCTCTGGACTCCTCCAGGAGGCAGTACCAAGAAAAGGTGGGTGCTTGTGTTCTGCATGGCTGGTGTTTGTCAGAGAAAATCAACTTCCTTCAGGTCTAAGAGGGTTGAAATCAGTGGTGGGTTGTAAAAATTTTTGGGGTAACGTATCACACGGCCGACACAAGCATGACACAACATGTGTCGTGAGGTACAGTTGCACAGACAAATATATCTGGTCATTTCTCAAAATAAAACATCTCACACTCTCTGATAGTCAAAATATATTTTTCACTCATTCTTTCTGTGCGGCTTGGCAGTAAATGACCCACAGCCCGGTACCGGTCCACGGCCCAGTGGTTGGGGACCGCTGCATTAAGGCATCACACATAATATAACATTCACAGAGGCAATATTTAGGCATAATGTGTCATTTTACTTCTACGTCAGATCACTGCAGCATTGACTACATCAAAGCATGTTACAACCAATTACCATCTTGAGTGTGCGTGAGATGAGAAAGCATGCATGTCCGATCTAATTCTTTAAGTCAAAATTGCTGATGGTACTTTCACTCGAGTAATATTTAAAGTGCAGTACCTCTGCTTGTAAATATGTTGTCCCTTCTGTCTCCTTTTACTTCGTTCCACTTAGTTAAAATGCAGTGAGAGAGTATTTCAACCAAGACTTCACCTGACATAAATCTGAAGACATTTCCAGACGATGTATACGAGAAGGGGTCACGCTTTTTGAGCTTCTGCTGTGGAAAAAAAAGCGAGAGGTGACTTACAGCAGGACATAACGTACATAGATTGGGTATTGGGGCCGTTCATGCCAATCGTGCTTTGCTGGGAGGGTACACTGCTGAAGGGCACACTAGTTAATGTTATTAGCTGCAGCCTGCGGAGCACGACTGTATTTGTCAGATGGGACAGCGTTGCTCTGTGGGCAGGTTTCACAGATGGCCTGACAGTTGACTGTTAACATAATGAGACACATTACAGTCCACCTCTGAGCCAACACATCAATCAGTTTAATATATTCATGACTTTGCATTTTGTCTTTGTTGACACACGTGCGGATACATTACCGTCACGGGGGCTGTCAGCTGTTCATCCTTTTATTTCATTTATCGTTTAATGATAACGGGACTGGTGTTGCTGTCACAGTATAAACAGGTGGAGCAGTACATGTCTTTCCACAAGCTCCCTGCCGACATGCGTCAGAGGATCCACGACTACTACGAACACCGTTATCAGGGCAAGATGTTCGACGAGGAGAGCATTTTGGAGGAGCTGAATGAGCCGCTGCGAGAGGTCAGAAGTCATCGCTACCTTGTTGTTGTCATCCATCTCAACTAAAAGACACACATTTAATAAATAGACACACACTGCAGTGTAGTTGTAAGCACATATAAGTGTTAATAATAATTTGTCTAGAACTCTAGGTGGACTTCTAGGTGGAGGGAGCTGCATAAACAGATAGTGAGTGATAATGTGGAGGGTTAAAGTAAAGCATCAGAATTTCTGAGTGAATTTCTGAGGTGAGCATCCTTGTTTTAAATGGTTAACAGTAAATTATCTGAGTCATCTAGTGTGGCTCTCTTACTTTGCATGATAATGTTAATAGTCATGTAATCTGATTAGTAATGACTGGAGACTGTATGAGGACAGAGAACCTCATCAACAGAGCTTTAAGCCACCGCTAACCACGCAGCTTTTATAATGATTGAAATGTACACATGCAACATTTCTGTCAGCTAAAATCACCTAAAAACACCTTTTGTGTGTGTGTCTGTGTGTGTGTGTGTGTGTGTGTGTGTGTGTGTGTGTGTGTCTGCCTTCTGCAGGAGATCATCAACTTTAACTGTCGTAAACTCGTGGCCTCCATGCCTCTGTTCGCAAACGCAGATCCAAACTTTGTCACCTCCATGTTAACCAAACTGCGCTTCGAGGTCTTCCAGCCCGGCGACTACATCATCAGAGAGGGAACCATCGGCAAGAAGATGTACTTCATCCAGCACGGCGTCGTTAGTGTCCTGACCAAAAGCAGCAAAGACACCAAGCTGTCCGATGGCTCTTATTTCGGAGGTAACGTCTGCACACAGCCTGCTGCGTGCGGGGCATGCTAATATATTCTGTAGTTGGCAGGGAGTCAGCCTGAATGTATGTCAAGGAGTGTTGATAGTATGATTTGTTTTGATTTATTTTGCTCTGGCACTCAGCAGATTAACCGCCCGACTGTTACAGCTGGGAAAAAACGGTCCACATCATCTCCTTAAAAAGGGCTCAAGACTAAGAGGAGCAAAAGCTTTGTTTGCTCTTTGATTCCATCCGTGGGGATTTTCCCATATTTAAAGCTGAAATCCAGAACTTTCTATTTGCTGCAGCCTTTGTTACGTCATCTCAACCTTGTCAGCTGTGCAGCAAAGTGAAATGTCATCAAATGCCAACCGGGAAACATCAATATATAATTTAGTTTACTTGCATTCTTAACCGAACTGGGGTGTGATCTGACAACGCAAGCAACTTTTTGGGGAGATTTTCTTCTCATATTTTAATGTTTAAACATAATCTAGCATACATATATTTTGGCTTAAAGCTGCTCAGCACATCTTGTCATGTAATAAATAGATAAAATTGCTAAACAGGATAGGGAAGAGACATAGCGTGTGAGCCTGTGTGTGTTTGTACATCCTCAATATGTCTGTCCTCCTTTCTCTGTCTCTCTCTCTCTCTCGCTCTCTTTTTTTTTTAAATGGCGCATTATTTTATTTTTCTGATCTGGCACGACAGATGAGGTCAGGACAAACTGTAAGCTGCAGAAATTGCATTAAGTGCTCCATCTGTGGGGTTCAGAGGCATCAGTCTTTCCATGTTTTATCGTCTCATACTAACAAAAAATCTTTTTCTTTTTTTTGCCTTTCCTTTTATGAATGGATCGGAAAAGAGAAATATGTTTGTGACGTGTCACACAACTTGTTAGCACCTCTGAGAAAAGCGCAAAATCATCGTATAACCCTATCTTTAAAAAAAACCAAAAAAAACAAACCTTGATGTCATATCTGACTTTCACTGAGCAGGTCATGTTTTAAAGAAAAAGGCAGAAATAATTTCAACCTGTTTTTCCACCCCCGCCTGCAGAGATCTGCCTGCTGACCCGAGGCAGGAGGACAGCCAGCGTGCGAGCAGATAACTACTGTCGGCTGTACTCTCTGTCAGTAGACAACTTCAATGAGGTGCTGGAGGAGTATCCCATGATGAGGAGGGCCTTTGAGACTGTGGCTCTCGACCGCCTGGACCGCATCGGTGAGTGCTGTTGCCAAGAGATAAAAAAATTTATATAGGAGCCAATTTTTACAGTAAAATATTATTTATTATATGTATGTTGATTTTTTTTTTTATTTTGTTTGCTTCCATTCTGCAAATATCATGTTTGATGCTGGTCTAGTTTGAATAATAACAGTTCTGTTTTATTTATATGTATGTGTTATTCCTGGTGCTTTACACTGATGTGTTGGTGGCATTGACAGGCAGATAAACTTTACTACTCTATAACTAAGAAGCTCAAATTTTAAACCCTCTTGTTAAGAGAAGTGATGTTATATGGTGCTGAGGAGTTGTAGCTGTAGTGTGTGTTTGTTAAAGTGAACAGAAAGAAAGCATTGCCTCATTTTTATTTTCTTAACAGGCAAGAGGAACTCTGTTCTTCAGCATAAAGTCCAGCATCACCAAAGTTCTGGCACGCTAAACTTCCAAGAGAGCGAGATAATCCAAAGAATAGTGCAACATGACCGTGACATGGCACAATGCACGCAACTGATCCAGACAAGCCTGAATCCTCCCCCCGCTCCCCCGTCACCCACCCCGGTCATCTGGGCCCCGCTGGTTCAGGCCCCGCTCCAGGCTGCTGCCGCCACCACCCCGCTGGCTCTGGCCTTAGCTCACCAATCCCAGCTGCCTCCCATCCTCTTCCACCATCCTCTGGCAGCAGGCTCCCTAAAGGACCCCACCGGCCATCCAAAGAGAGTCCTCCTTGGAGCGAACACGTCCAGCAGCTGTGGTTCAGGGCCCGCTTCTCCTGCCAGCTCTACCAAATTCAGATCTGGGTTCGAGACTCCCTCCCTGGCGTCCCTCAGGACACACCACCTCTCCGCTGGGTCCGTGTCACCCACACTGATGTCCCAGCCCATCTTCACCAGCAGCCTTCAGCCTCTGGGCTCCATGCCCTCGCACCAGCCTCCGCCTCATCCTCCCCACTCCGGCATAGCCTCAGTCTTCCCCATCAGCCAGGCCACTGTCTCCTACACCTGCTCCGCTCAGCTCCACTCTCAGCCCTTCCATGGTGCTATGACCACCCCGCCACACCCGATAGGTTTACTCCAGCAGGGGGTACCAGGGAGGCTTGTAGGGAGATTCCCAGCACCCTCAGCCTCCACCATAAGCCCGCTGATCTCCAGCTCAGTCGGGCCAATATTAAGCCAGCTACAGCAGACCTCTCACGCCACCCCCCAGCAGATGGGGTATAGTCATGACAGAGCAGGCAGGACATCCAGTGGTCTGAACCTCCCACATTTCCCCTTCATCACCAGCACCCAGTCCTCCAGTGGATTTATACAGCCAAGGTCTGCAGTCGGAGCTGGGGCTGCAGCCTCCCTGGCGCAGCACAGCCTTGCAGGTCTCCAGTCTGTTTTCCTCCCGCAGGTTCTCCCTGAGCACTCGGCCCTCGCCTCCCTGGCCCAGTATGGCTCCGCCGAGGCCTCGCCCTGCTACACGCCTCCAGTCCACAGTCCCAGCATACAGAGCCCTGTTCGGGGGAGGACAGTTTATCACAGTGAGCTCCCCAGCACCGTGGGCTCACACAGTCCTTTAACCCCCCAGACCTCATGCCCTCCCAGGGTGGCCTGTTCCCTCCAAGAGAGGGCGGAGTCCTCGGTGGATCTCTTTACCCAGGAAATAAAGACTATCTCAGGCTCTCACAGCTCTATACACCAGGAAAGGCCTTTGGCCATGAGCGGCTCCTCAGAGAGGGTAGGGGGGGCACTGAGCCCCTTCTCCTCCTCCATGGCTGTCAGTAAACCCTTCAGCCCAATCCCGGGTCAAGCCACTCCTGTCAGTCGGACGCATTCAGGACCCGAACCTCAGAACCAGTCCGTCGGTGTCCACTCGCCGCATGCTAGATCCCCCGCTAAGATGTTAGAGACCGAACACAAACAGTCCAAACTTCCATCCAACTTGTGAGGTTCAGACACACCCTCCTTTAATGCCTGAACAAAAAGGAGATCGTCTCCTCCGCGGCATTGTTTTAACCACTATTTTTTTCAAATGTTAAAGTAGGAGGGTGTGTTACTCTAATCAGTTTGGAGATTTCATTTTTAAATCAGATTGAATTGACTCGTGGATAATAATGGACAATGATGGATATTTTTTTCTACAGGATATTGCATCTTTGAATATAGTAATAAAAATCCAAAACCTATTGATGGGAATATATAGCACCTCATGAAAATATCAATTGTTCTATGTATTGTATTATAGCCACACTCTGTGTTTGTTTGTATTTGTTTAAACCCCATTGTCTAGGCATTTTTGTGTAACCTTTTAGCTCCACCTGTTAAGTTTTTTGTTTTTGTGTATCCAGTTTTGATTGAAACCAAAAATGATCGTCCTTTTTTTTTTTTTTTTTTTACGTCCTCCCCCACCACTTGAGTGTGTCGTGTGAATGCAAGGTTACCCCTTAAGGAGATTGGAGGAGATGCAGACTGTGCACTTTGCTCGTTTCAGAGATCACCTGACGTAACGGTTTGATGATGACAGCAAGTCTTCCAAGATAGCGTTTCAGCAATATTGCACGCCCGAAATGGGTCACACAAATCAAATCACACACACAAAAAAAAAAACTGAAGTAATGAATGTAATGTTTGTCTGTCTGAGGGGGGAGAAGTGGGATTCATTTCTGAATGCGTTGAACTTGAAGGCGACGGTGGTTGATGGTAACCAGTTTCAGAGACAACGCACACATTTCCGTTTCGTCCCAGCGCGGCGAGACGAGGCGCACGACCTGATGCCAACTCATTTCAGGCTGACAATAACTGTTTTACAGAACCTACACCTGAGCCAAGGTTTGTGTGCCATCAGCATAGTATGCAATAATCTGTTTTTTTTTTTGTTTTTTTTAAAGGTACTGTGATTCGAAGCACTTGAGTCAACTGTTTCTAGTTAGAACTGATTAAAAACAAGGGAATTAAATGGAATAACAAGTGGATAATCAAACCTCCTGAAACCAGCAATGCACGAAGACTGATCTGAATGTTTCTTGCACCAGTCAAAGGGCTAAAAGCAGTTACTTGGACACACGGTTAACAAGAAACCCTGATGGGTCATATTGCTGCATATTTACCTCTTTCATTTTACATTGTTTGATTGTAAAATTTGACATCTGTTGTTGAACAATTGCTGCTTTGTGATGCTATGCTGAATCAATAAGACGTGTATCACTGACTGCTTTTCTAAAAAAAAAAAAAAAAAAACCTTAAATCCTTCTACTTGTTAATAAGTTCATGTGTTTAGATGATACTTCTCTCTCTCTGTGAACCTGTGGCCAGCGAGGAACTGTGAGCAACAAGCCGGTCTGCAGGTCAAACCATCGGAGGATCCTGTCCAGTGGCTTAAGCTGCCTGGTTACTGAACCTAAGGTTTGTTGTGACCCTTCGTGTGCATTCAACTTAAAGGTGTGTGCAGGAGACGGGGTGTCAGTCATTCATGTATTTATATATTTATATCTCATTTTGCTGCCTTTTAACCAACCAATCTGATGAATCCATCACCTATGTATGTTAGGCATCTTTTATTTTAGCTACTGAATTCAATGCAATAAAATAACACATGGTCAACGATGCTCGTCCTAGCTGTGGATTTCTTTTCAAGAGCAGAGCAGAGCAAGGAGGAGAATCAGATAAAACGCTGACGACGGTTCAGATTTTGAACTGGATTATATTCAACTTGTCAATACAAAGAAAATGATCTGCTGTGTTCATGGAGTGAGAACTGCTGGATTAGTAAGTAAATATAGATATTTAATTTAATGCTACTGCAAGGTTTAATTATTATTATTGGCTGTACAATTATTCACATCAACGTAACAGCCAATCACAAAACTGGCTCAGCAGTTTGTCGTGATTAACAGGAAATTGGCTAAATAAATAAATACATAAATTGTAAATTGTAAAATAAGCAATGAAATTTTGAATTAAATAAAAAAATTACCTGCAATATTTTCTTAGCAGTTTTATAAAGTTTTATAAATGAGAATTGGATTATCTCATAATACATTTTTAGGTTTATATTTATTCTGTTTATTTGATTGTCTTTCTTTACATATAAGCAGACTTGTCTCATCTACATAAACCTACTGTGTCCAACAGTGATCTCATCTAAACTGGTAACTCACTTACTTTCTTTGCTAATTCATTTTGTCTAAGGTCACCACATTAGATCTTTTTAATTTTATTAACTGATGCTTGGAGTTTGAAACCCTTTTAGTAACATCATTTTACTAACTAACCACAGATACTTGGCCTTTCAAACTAAAGATTTTTTACATTTGTAGTATGAACCCCAAATGTTAAAATATCTTTACCATGCAGCATCTCCTGCATTGTGCATTATATCCTGTATCATTTAGTCTGAATGGCATGTATTCTGCCATCCTGTGGCTTTGAGGTGGAGATGCCACTGAACTGCCGTGTCCCTGGTTTGAATCAGTCAAATACTGATAGAATAAATAACTCTTGTCTTGATTTAGTGTGATTATTAGAAGAAGACAAACACAGTTGACCCAGGAATTCCTTTTAATGGATGGAAATGCAGTGCATGAACTGTTAGTTCAGCATTAAACCATGGAGAAGACTGTAACAGTGCGTGTTTATGTTTATCTGGACAAACCAAAAACCATAGAAATAAAATGTGCATAGAGTTTAGATTACAGTGCGGGAGGAACACATTTCCACTCTGTTTCCACTAAAAGGTTTTGAGTTGAGTCTGTGGCAGCAAGATTCAGACAATATATTACACATATGGATGACAGGAATCAGAAAGTTAACGACACCGTCAAAGTCCTTTGAAGGAGCGGCCCGGTTTTTAAGTTTCTGTCAGTTATGAGGACAGAAAAGTCCGAAACAGGGGGTGGAAACGCGTTACGGGAGAGGGGATGGGGAGCGGTTACTAATGTCCTTTGATGAAGTTCAAGGTACCAGCACAACTCTCATAGTGTTGGTGTAACCGGAACCAGGGCGCCAGCCAGTAACAACAATGGCCACATCGCCAGACTTGAAGAATTTGCGGTGCTTGCCTATGGAAAGAGAAAAGAGGGGAAAAAGAAAGATTTCAATTTTTTTGGTCAATTTTATATAAACTTTCCACACCGCTTGGCTTTTTCAAGGCCTCTTAGCTGTGAAAAGTCATTTTATTTGAGAATAATTGCAACACAACAAAACCAGGATGAGCGGCAAGCTTTGAAGCCAATACTACATAGTGGCAAAACTGTGTCAAGTGATGCATCCTGGCCCAAAAATACTATTTCCCACAACCTCCCAATCAGAATTGGTCCAATAACATTTGGAAAGTCTAGAAGAGCCGCATAATTATTCGCAGTAAAGTTAGCAAAGAGCTAAATCTGAACTTAGGTACTGAACCAATGGTCTCCAAAGTCTCTGAGTGTTTGTTCAATGGGCCACACAATGTGGAAGATTATGCACCACTGACCAGCTTCCATAGGAGTGAACAGAGCCCCACCTCCAACTCTTTAACAAATTATCTTCATACATCCATAAATAAAACACATAATCACTCACCAACTTCCAGGGCAAAGTTCACACGCAGGTCAACGTCCTCGGCCCAGACATCAGTGGCGGGCTTGGTGTACAGCACGGGGTAGACACCGCGGTACAGGTGAGCCTGACGGGCGGTCTGGCCACAGCGGGTCACAGCAATGATGGGGGCACGGGGCCTGTACCTCGACAGCATGTGAGCAGACCTGCAGGTAACAGATTATTAAGTGATTACAAAGATGTAGAATTTAAAATATTTCAGTTTCAACCCCAATGTGCCAAAATATAGATATACTATGAGAGTGAATCACAATATAAAATATAAATCATGGCAATAACACAAACACTCCATAGAGTTGAGCTGAACAGCAGAGTGTTGAAATCTCTGTTTGGCTGGTTTAATTATGCCATTATCATTACGAAATCCATCCAGCTGACAGTAGTATGTCCTCTGTATCATGTGTTGTGACTTCCAGATGGAGAGGAATGAACAAGGAGTTAAAATTAACTCGTAAAATGTCAGGGTTCATATCGCAAAAGGTCACAAGGAGAGCACAGATTGTGTGTGCCTTAAAAGTTGGCACACTTCATACGAGCCACGGGCTTATGTTTAGGGAGGGAGTGGAGGCGGAAGGATAGAGAGTTATTATAATGCACCAGTTTCTTTGCTCACAGTGGGCGACGTGGAGGATACTATGACTCAGAGCACTGCAGAGGAGAACTGCAGGACGGACTATCTGAATCTCACCTGCCAGACTTGGTGAGCACGATGATGCCGCTGGCGCAGCACTTGAAGGAGGCCTCGACGGCACCAATGGCGACTGTCTCTGTGGGGTCACGGGTCAGATGAGAGGTGCGACGGAGCTCCTCGAACATCTGCCTGTGGTACATGGCTGCCTCGGCCTCACGGGCAATCTGAATGCGTTCAAACAAAAAGAAAAAAGTTACAGCAGTGTCAGGCTGCGGTCACACAGCCGGTTTCACACTTTAGTTAGAGTTAGTTTGTATTTTAAAGGACGAAGCAGAGTGGCAGAAAACCTCAGTGCAGAGGTCTCTTCATACCTGAAAGCACACTGAGACATGAAGCTAAACAACAGGGGTGGCCATGTTGTCCAGGGACTTTTGCTGTGCACTGCAGATCCTCAGACACATGCTATGTGAGTAATATGATCGCACAGTTAAAGCACAAAGCAACAAGACAAGAAGACATGTTTAGTAGCAGATGGACGGAGGGAGGGGCCGGTGCACAAAAGAAGTCAAACAAATACTACTACTACTACTAAACCCAAGCTGATACTAAAGATGTGCACACAGTGTAAAAGCCAAAAATTGAATGAATAATAGAATAATAAGATATTATCGTGTAAATTTGTTTGTCATTTAAAGCCATTTGCACAATTTTCCCATCAAATTTGAAAAAGTTCACTGGTATGGTCTTTCAGCATTGCCATGAAAGACGTCTATGTTTTGCACACATGCACTGCGCATGATACAACACTTAAAAAGAGGGACCAGTAAGGGGTGCTCTTACCATGTGCTGTGTGCGCACAGCCTCCAGGGGGTAGTCTCCCTTGGCGGTCTCACCGCTCAGCATGATGCAGTCGTTGCCATCCAGCACGGCGTTGGCAACATCGTTGGCCTCAGCGCGAGTAGGGCGAGGTTTCTTGGTCATGCTCTCCAGCATCTGAAGAGAAACAACAAGACTCTCTGACACACTTTTCTTTTTTAAAATGTTTTACACAGAACAGTTGTCCTCCTCATGCTGCAGACCTGTGTGGCACAGATGATGGGCTTGCCGATCCTGTTGCACCTGCCAGTCATCATCTTCTGGGCGATGAAGACCTTCTCTGTTGGGATTTCAATGCCCAGGTCACCACGGGCAACCATGATGCCGTCACTAGCCTCCAGGATCTCATCGAATCTGTCAGACAACAGAAAAAAATAATAATTTAAAAGTTCCCCAAAGATTCAGATCTGTGCAGATTCACGTGTCACAGCTGGTAATCCACTCACCTGCGCACACCCTCATGGTTCTCCAGCTTGCTGATGATCTTGATGTCCTTGCCCTTCTCACCCAGCGCTTTCCTGACGGCTTGAACATCAGCAGCCTTACGGATGAAGGAGGCGAAAACCATGTCAACACCCTGCTCCACACCAAACTGCAGGTCCTTAAGGTCCTTCTCAGACAAAGCAGGCAGGTCGACAGCAGCTCCGGGGAGGTTGACACCCTTCTTGCTGCCCAGCATACCGCCATTCTCAATTTCACACATCAGGTAGTCGTTGCCTTCAGACAAACAGAATGAAGACTTCATTTCCACCAGGAAGCAGAAAGGTGAAAGAATAATCTGCATGAAAGACAGTCAAAACGAGCCGAACACATGATTGTTTGTCTGCTTACCAATATCTTTAACCTTGAGGGAAATCAGACCATCGTCAACGTAGATGTGGCTTCCAGACTGCACAACCTTGGTAATGTTCTTGTAGTCGAGCCACAGAACTTTCTCATCACATCTTTCCATGTACTGATCATCAAGTGTGAGCTTGATGGTTTCACCCTTCTTGAGCTCAACCTCAGCAGTGCCACTCTAAACAAAACCAGGGAGAGAAAGTCGCTGCTTCAAAACCTTCATACAAATTGGCCTCGTTTGGAGCCTGAATTATTAAGTAATTTAGCCAGAACTCACGCCCTTGATAAGTCCGGTTCTGATTTCTGGTCCCTTGGTGTCCAGAGCAATGGCCACTGGTCTGTATTCAGCAGTTCCAGGTCCGAAGCTCTCAGTTGCATCACGGACATTCTTGATGGTCTCGGCATGATACTGTATGATGTGGGGCGATGATACAATGTGTCAGTAAAATGCGATGTAGTTAATTTATCACTGAGTCACAAAACGCAGGTGGAGAAAAGATTATCTCTGAAAGTAAGAACAACAGGTGAACAAACTTGGACATGTAGTCACGCTAACTGGTTACATAAAGACGTAGTGACTCTTGTATGACAGCTGCGACACATTTTTAGCACATGACATTGTTCAGTTTGACTGTATATAAATAACTGCTCACAAATCTTACATGAATAGTTTCGAAAATATTCTATCTGTAGCACGTTTGTTGACAAATCAGATGAATACTTTCGATTTCCTACTTATTATGGCAGATCTGTACAACTGCTACACTGTCCATCTACAGTTATGGATCTCGTGAATGCAAAAAAACACAAATTCACAGTCTAAGCTGTGCGCTGACCACTGTCCCCCTTTAATAATGCACTGTGCCTTCACTACATGCCTTCTGCTCGTACTGTGCGGCTGACTCTCAGAGAAGACCTATTTATAGCTGTACTGACAACTGACACACCAATGAGACAGAGGTCAAACATATTTTGCTCTTCTCATAACAAATCATATATCAACAACCTCTTTGTTGTGATTTCCTGGAGTTATGAGGATCACATTTATTATTTTTTGTTGCTGAAAACCAACTAAAATACAAACATTTTTTATTAAGCAAGTGTTGAGCAATCACATCACAGCACAGATGACTCAAAAGTCACTCTGAGAGTTGAGTTACATCGAGAAAAAAAGCACCGGCGTTAACCTTTAATACAAATATCAACTGTGCTCATGCTACAGCTGATGAAACATCTGATGGTCGTCCACTCAAGTGACAGTGAAAAAGGTAAAAAGGCTTGACTTTTAAAGGTGACGGGTCAGTAGTATAAGGTCAGCCAGAAAGTTGGCTCTGGTGCAGTTTTGCCCGCCATATCACAAGCTACAACACAGACCTGACCCTGAGGGAGCGAGTAGAAGATCATAGATCACATTACAGCCACAGTTACCAGGCCACAAGAGTAATGTCACACCAACGGCTGCTGCTGTAAAGGGTAAATCCACACTGAGTCACTTGCAGAGGGTCAAGAAACTAACGCTGTACTGCTCTGTTCAAACTCTCAAACATAAGTGAGCTCATGGCTGGTTTTGACAGCTGATTGTAAATCACGTAGTGGTACAACAGGCTAGAAATTTGAAGTGTTTCATGTTTTGGAGATTCAAATGGAAAAAAAAAACTCGGCTGTATTTGCTGACTCACTTCATGTGTGCCATGAGAGAAGTTCATTCTTGCAATGTTCATCCCAGCCTTGATCATTTCCTTGGCCATGTCCACAGATCTGGAGGCAGGTCCTGCATCGAGACAGGTGGATGATGGCATTTTAGAGAGAGACTTTGAGCTAAACATGAGGTTTATAATGTTATGCGGATGTTTTAAACCCAAATACAATGAGATAATCTTTTATGTATGAACATGGTTTGTTATTGAGTCTGACCAATTGTGCAGACGATGCCAGTGTTACGAGACACGGCAGGTTCAGAGTCGATGTCCAGCAGGCACATGTGCTCAATGAAAGTGTCTGCCATGGCAGCATGCAGCTGCTGGGTGTGGATGATGGAAGACCCCATATCCTTTGACTTCAACATGACTGGATTCGTGTCTGCAGGAAATGTCCTGTGGAGACGGAGAAGAAAACAAGCACAATGAGCGATTAGCACCCGGCAACTCTACCTCTGTATTTTCCTATAATAATTACAGGAGGCCACAGACAGAAAACTGTTACATACTCTGATTTGTATAATGATGACACAAACACTTGTAATAGAAGCTACATTAAAGTAACAACGCATCACAGAAACATGAGCAAACAAATATTCAAAGATTATGGAAAGTCAATCATAAACCAAAAAAAAAGACTTATTGATGGAAGAGTAGACATTTATAATAAGGTGTGACCAGTTTATGAGTTTTATGTCTCCATCAGTGACTGTGCATGCCGACCAAAGAGCTTGTGCATAAAGCAACAACGACACTATGCGCCTGCCTGACTGCACTCTCCCACATTCCAGCAGCAATTTATGTGCAATTGAAGAAGACTAAAGAATAATTCATACACACGGAGATCAACTCCAACACCCCACAAGGAAGCTGAAAAACTAAATTATCTACGCTGCATGAAGTGCAATGCTAGCTGAGAGTCCAAATAATGTACGGTAAAAGGCAAAGCGGAGTTATCAGTTTACAGTCGGCTACAATAGAGGTATGCAACATGCATGACAGATGTGTCAGTGGCGTGTGTGCCGGGGCACCAGAGCATTCACCAAAAATAACATGGTCAGCCATGGTCAGAGTATTTATGGACTGTAGAAACATATGAGAAAAATTGTCATGCATTACATGATAAAAAAGGATGTTTCTGAAAGCTTCTTGTTATCAATGTAAATTAATGTCATAACTGAAGAATAAATTAGACTAACAGGTCACACATTAGACTGATATTTATTTAATTAACAGCTACTAAAGACATCTAGATCTTGTCAATATTCAAATAAAAAAGGATCAACTTTCTTTATCCCAAGGAGCTGCAGAGCAGAGTATGAAATCAACATACAAATAAATAAATCAAATATAAACAATTAACTAATAAATCACAGTTAGAGCGCTAGATGGGATTTTAAAGTCACTGTGTGTGCAAAACCAGCAGCACCACTCTGATTCAGTTCAAAGTAACATTTAAAGTTCCAGTATATTTGTATATTTTAATTAAATATCATATGAAAAAGTGTATGCATAATTATTATTACACAATATTAGTAGTAAAGTGAGCATGATAGGAAAGAGTCCTAAAGTTCAAACATTATTAAACTTATTAATTATTACAGTATTAGTGCAGACTCTCCTCTCTCTGTCATACAGTTAGATCTTCTTGCTGTTACTCACCTACTGGGTAAACTTTGCAGGGGACGAAGGCGCCACTGGTCCTGCTGGGGCGACAGTTTTTATTAGGCTCACTAAACCGGGACTACTTTCCTGAACAGCTCCCTGTCACACAGGATATAGAGCGCGGCAGTCGGAGGCAGATTTACAGTCTGAGAAGTGAGATTAAAAAAAATATATGTTGTTCACATGTGAGATATTTATACACGTGGGCATAAAATAAAACGTGAACATTTTGTGACTAAAAGCACAGAAATGGGACTATATCGAGGGATGATACAGTGCAAGTGCGAGTGTTGTTCGCCTGACCAATCAGGAGCTCTCTGCTGAGCCTGATCACCAATTTGGATGTGAAGCGCATTAAATCTCCAACATGAGGATGACCTTTAGGCTGTAATTTATGATGTTCTGCTTTACTGCTTATCCTGTGTTTTTAAACGACCGACAACTGACGTAATTATGTTATTTCCTTCATATTATTTAAGCACAAATAAGTTATTTTAGCGGCAGATGTTCAGTATTATATGTTTTATGGCTTATTAATTGATGACGGTGAGGAAGAGCTTTTAGTTCCCGTTCTTTTTTGTTTGTTTGTTTGTTTGTTTTGCTCTGCTTGTTTTCTGTGACTTTGATGAACAGTTTATTGAGTGAGAGATCTCACTTTTCTGTTCTTGAGATTGCATTAATACAAAAGCACACATACTTTTCATTTGGTCCCTTTAGCTTCCTGTCCAGGACAAATTAACATCAGCATCATGCAAAATCGAGTTAGATGTTTATTTGTCAAGGTCCTACAATGCTTCAGGTGCACACTTGGTCACAACTATGTCAGGAATTCAATTTTTTTCTATATAGTTTTTCATTTATTTATGAACAATTTTACCCTCCTTCTATTGTTGCACTATGATCTCCTTCATTCACATTGTTTATTTCTTCCCATGTTAGACTTCATGTCATACCATCAGGAAGGCGAGGCTGCATAATTTGAGCTTTTTTTCATGTGCTCAGCTGGGCTGAAACTGTGCCTGCATTCCTGCAGCATGATATACGACTGTCCAAATGCATTCACCTCGAGCTTGATGTACAGTAATAGACTTTCAAAATGAGAAGAAAGGTGCAGTCAAGCTTAAAATTACATGCATGCATGCATATGACAGCTGAAGAGTCAGAACTATAAGAGTGTGGTTCCCAAGCAATGTGAGGAAATATGAGGAATTAGCATTGGCATTTGGTGCACGACAAAAAAAAAAAAAAAAACGGGGAAAGTACTGCAAAAGTCAAGAAACATGAATATAAAAATAAAAACGCTGACAATAAAAATATTTGTAGATATTAGAAAAATATATCTGCTTTTGCTATGTGGAGAGATAATCATTTTCTGTGTTCATGTCAGAAGCAACATGGATGCTTGCAGAGAAACTTAATGCTAGCTGTTAACATATCATGTAAGCATAAAGTATGCACTATACTCATTCAGGTACAGTAACACATGACACACTTCTACCAAAAATAGGCGTGAAGCCCATCCATATATCTGGTTGTCAAAGTATGGTATATGTATATATAGTTGAGCCAGGTTAGGCTCCATGTGCCCTAGCATGAGGATCATATTAGGAACATACTGTACTATCATAAAATTAGATCCACCCCTGTGCCATGTTCAACATACATCTGCATATACATCACTCATCAGTGTTATTTAATACAAACCAAATGTGCAGTCTCAGCCCAAATGAAGTGCATCATTTTATCTAATGATTTTTTCTTTATTTTGTTGTATTTTATTTGTTTAGGTTGGGTTAAGTCTAGGTTTAAGTTCAGGTCTGCTCTTCCAGCAGCACTGAAAAGAAAAGTCATTGTTTGCTGAACGCACAAATGCTTTAAGTCAACTCTAAAAACAATCTGAACCAGAAATATGTATTGAGTCTGAAGAGCTGAGATTTAAAATGACTATGTTGTAAAAATGAAAAGAATGTCTGTAAATGTTTATACCCTGTAAAACAGTTCAACAGGAAAAATAACAATAAAATATGCAGCATTTCTCGTGGACCTGTGTGACTATTCCTGGAATGTGTTGTGTGGATGCTGTGATCCACCAAGAGGCGGAAATCTGACTCCAAAACTGGCTTCCACCCACCTCGTGTCCATGTAAGGATAAATGTACAACTTAAAGTGTGAAAGCTGGAAGGAAGTGCAGCAATCGGCTGCAGAAAAATACCTGTTTTAATGACTTCCAGTTTAAAGACTGACATTGCAATTTATCTGTGCTCGTGATTGTAGTCGTAATCATTGTCAATCATCTTGTTTTGGCTTGGTTTTATATATACACAGTGCAACAGGTACACAGGTCAAAATGATCTCATCGTTTTATTTCACATCATTTTCTCAACTCACTTATAATATGCATCCAAGTTAACTTCCCTGTATGGTAATCACACATCCTCTCTGCACCAAAATTAATCTTAAATAGTGATTCTAATAAAGTTTTGAGTCTGCGGTGTATTCACACAGCATGCATGCTGAATTTGCTTCATTTCTGAGTGTGCTAATGATGCACACGATTCGAAGGATGCACTGCTAAAAGAAAAGGCAGACACACTGTCCATCTGTGGGTCTATCTCTCTCTCAACAACAGCTCTCTCTTGTGGACAGCTGGTTGAAGTGTTTCAGGTTGCAGTGAGAGTGTGGTTGTAAATTTTTAAAAAATTGTCTCTGTTCACATGAAGACACAGTAATTACAATGTCAGGTCACAAGACTTTAACTAAGACGTTAAACTTCAGCTGCACCATGTGTTAAAACTGGGTTTAAATTCAGTGTGCTTCTTACAAACCTCTGGTTGTTTTTACTGCAGCAAGAAACTAATTGTATGTTGAGTATGTTTGTTTATCTATATATATGAGAAGAGTTAAATCTGGGCTTCAACTGGTTCAACTGGACTTGTTTGTTTGGTCTTCATGGATCTACAGCCAAGTCCAGTTGCCCCAGATTTAACTCTTCTCAATGAAAGATGAACCGGACAACTGAGAACCTTCACAGACAGTTTCTGTATGTAATTTATGGAGTCCAGCTCTCTGGGGTATCCTGGTGTTTACGACCCATACCATATAAGTCCATAAATGTCCCCTGTTCAAATCTAGTTTGCGTCAGTTTTCCTTCTTTTCTCTGATAATTTCCTGTCTGCTATCACTATATTATATATGATGTATTAAAAAAGAAAGATCTTGTCCTCAAATATTAATTTGAGTTTACTTCTTGATCAAGCGTTGACTGTTTGGTGTCTACGACAGATGCTGCAGATATCGTATGAAGCTGTTTGCTGCATGAATCTGATCCCTGTATCGGATCACTGTGAACTTGTTGTTCATTTATCTTGTTGTTGTCACAGATAATAGTTTGAAGTTTATATACTTATTGTTCATGCACAGCCTCTAAAATGTCAGTACAGGGGTTGATGATATTGTGCCCACCCACTATAAATAAACACTCCCACATAACAAACACCCACTCATGTCTAAGTGGATTACACCGACTTTTTTCAGAGAGGACTTGCACAGATGTATGCAGTCCTAGAAGTGTCTAATCTGGCCAGACTGCAGAGCAGCAGGTGACGGCTAACAAGGGTAACTGCCGATTAAGGTCAGACTGCAGCACAGCAGGAAGACAGGAAGACTAATAAATGCCAAACATCACCCCTATCACCATCCTTCAACTCTGCCACCAGCTAACTGTGTTGTCACCGCAGTTTTAAAACTGATTCATGAACCTGACTTCCTCTGTCTGGAGGATAGGATGATACATGGGTTTGTTTTTGTGCTTCTGTTCTTTTAGGAATACATCACCAATGCCGTGATAGGATGACACGGGATGGAGGTGTTTTAAGAGCACATAAAAAAGCATGTGGACTTAAAGCCCTCAGGTGTCATGCTCAGACTCTCCCCTTTTGTCTGGACCAGGTTCAGCTGATCACGCTGTCAGTATGTGCAGCCGGTCATGTGACGCTGGAGACAAGGACTGAACATGTGGGACTCTTCCTGCTCTTCAAATCCAGAGAGGACAGCCGAGCACAAACAGCTAGTCGGGCCAACAAACAGGAATATTTATTGCTTTTGTTGTTTCAGGGTCACATACGGACATGAGGCACTTTTTGTTGTTAGATCTTTTCATTGTTTATTCAGTGAGAATATGTGGAAACTCTTTTCTCAGGGAGGACAGGTAAGGACTTTAGCACCACTGACAACGTTAACACATTACTGCATACCACACATACTCCTACCTGTCTCTGAATATACAAAAAAGTAACATCAATACGACAGCAATAAGTTCAAATATGTGTATTGTAGACTTAGATTAGCTAAAGACTTGTATCACATATGTTTGCCCAGCATTGTGTTTAACACAGACTGCTGATGGTTGCTGAAGAAGTGCCAAAGAACTGAGCACATGGTGAGTCTATGAGCCCCAAACTTCAAACTTCCCTCTAACATCACATAGTCTGGATGTGATTTGTTTATACTAGCAAGTTGTTTGCATCAATGGACAAAAAACTTAAAACTTTTTTTAAGAACTGAAATTATGATGATAAGAATAAATCACTATATAGTTGGTTTGAGTTAATCTGCAACAGTTTTGATAATGGATCGGGGGTTTAGGTTATAAACTTTCATTCTGGTTCTAAATCTGAATATTTGCTTCTCTTCTACAATACTAAATTTAGTATCTTTGGATTTTGGACACACAAAACAATTTTTATTTATTTATTTTTGCATTTTATAGGCCAAATATTTATTTGAATCCACAAGAATATAATGTCCTGTATTGAGACGTTCACTGTCTACAGTATATGTAGAGTTATATCCTCTGAAGAGTGGCACTCTCAACAGCCTGATTAGCTGACTGTGTTTGGGTGGACAGGAGAGATAAGAGGATTTTTTGATTGACAGCTCTTTCCATTAAACCGACAGGAGATCGAGCAGTGGATGGAAAGCCTAACCGATGAGGACAGTGACACAGAGGAAGTCCTGTGTCAAATCCACGTAAGCATTGCTTTGTATATTAGCACAATTATCATCACACCTAAAGAGGTGTTTGACTGAAAAGTAAAGGTTATCATTTGGTCATTGAACGCTGAAATAGTAATAACTCCCTTTGGCTCACATATTGTGGAGTTAATATAAAGACTTAAGAAATGGTTCATAACACTATAATGTAGCTGTACGCCAACATAAGGACATTTTCATTTTAAATCATTTAAAATGTGTTTATTTGAGTATTTGCCAATAATTATAATGTGTGTTATTATGTCATTTGAAGCATCATTGACAGATGTAATACAAGCTTAACAATGCACTATAACATATTTATGATATATGATTACACACACAAACAAACAGCTCCTTTATGAGCTGTCTATACACATGTACAGATCATTCACAGGCAGGTTTACTGATGTGTTCAAAACTCATGAAGACATGCTGAGCTGCGAGGTTCAGTCCTGAACTCAGAAAAAGTAGTTTCACACATTTTACCTCAAGGTCCACTTACCAGAGCGGCTGTGGTGGTTGGTTATCCTCCAGCTCATGCAGTCGGCATGTTGAAGTACCCCAGGGAAAGATACTGAACCCCAAATTGCTCCCAAAGGCTACGCCATCAGTGTGTGAATGTGTGTGAATGATTATCTCCTAAACTGATAAGGAGTTGGCACCTTGTGTGGCAGCCTCGGCCATGAATGTGTGTAGTATAGAAGCGTTTTAAGTGCTGTCCATTTACCATGTATTATATTTCTTCAGGGGCTTTTAGCAGCATCCCACGGCCTTCATCAGCTAAGTTTGAGAAGTAAGAAGAGATCATAAATGAATGAATAAATATGTTGTTAATGAAAACAATGAATATAATCAAACTAAACACTTTATAAGTTTAAGCTATAATGATGTAAAATGTTATTAATACAAATACATTAATAAACACTGCCTTTATATCTGATTATAGAAACTGTATGATGTGCTGTATTAAACTGTTTGTATACTGCCAGTAAAAGCTAAATAGAAATAGAGGCTGAAGTGTTCCCCACACTTTATATCTTAAGAAACTTCTTATCATGGTGGCAATAATCGCCTCCTTCTCAGCCATTGTTGTGAAAATCGGTAAGTGGTTTAATCCCTCGGCTCCCTGTGCTGCTGAGCTGTTTGGACCATAAGGCAAGTGTGTTTGTGTTTGTCTTGGCAGGAGACCTGTGCCACTGACCTGTATCGCCACCCTCAGCTGGAAACTGACATAGAGGCAGTCAGGACTTTGTATTCAGACTCTGCCATCTCTATCAGGTCAGAACATCTTTTCTTATTTTGACCCTAACCCTAAACACAAAAGGACCTCCACTGCTTCACACATCAAATCTCTCCTTTACTCTGCTAGGGAGTATGGGTCAATTGATGACGTGGCTGTTGACTTAAACGTAAATGCCAACATTTTGGATGTAAGTTAAATTTCTAATACACTCAGTGCAAGTACAAACACCTAACATGTTTGCTGTTGTGGTATCTTGATCTGTTTGACATGATTACATTGTTTGGTGTCCACAGAAGGAAGTGGCCAAGATCTGGAGGATTAATCCATCAGAGCCCATCGTTATCCGTCTACACTTTTCTCTGTCACAGTATCTGGATGGACCTGGTGAGTATCAACAACTCTGCTGCAAACCTGAAAAACGATTTACTAGAAGTCAATGTGACACCTGATGTTTCTCACCGCAGCACCTTCAGTTGAAGTCTTCCAAACATCCAACACAGATCATTTCAGCGTTGGAAAACAACTTCAGAGGTGAGCGTTCATACTTTGTACAAAAGGTTCCCTCCACATTGTTACAGAAAGTAAACATGAACTCTTTCTGTTCCGCAGTATTCTCACGGTCTTCATGGCTCGGGAGTGGAAACATCTGACCAACGAGAACATTGTAGTCCGACAGAAGAGGAGACAAAGCTGGTTCAGGCCAAGCGGAACCATCAAGAAAGTTCGCGCAAGACTCAGCATCTGCCTTCCCCTGTCAAAGTATGTTTCAGTTTAGCAGTTTATAATGGATTTAATCTGTTCTTGAATCTTTTATTCACTGTTTTCTCATTCACCATGGGCAGGTCCAAAGAGCTCCAGGAGCCTACCATGAAAGAAAGGATCTTTTTACCAGTAAAGAAGCTGAACCGTTTTACGAATCATACAACTTCATACAGCATCAAGAATCCCACAGGAGAACTCTTCACCTACACTCCCAGTGGAAAGGTGAGAGCTCGCTCCTCAGCTAAATACAAAATACACCTCTGTGACAAAGTGCTTAATAATGTTTGTGTCCCTTCGTCCACAGAGGGTGGTGGTGTCGGCAGTGAAGTCACCCGCACAGCTTAGTACCAAACAGCTGATAGAGCTGCTTTTCTCCTCTCAGGCCATCGGACACTGTAAAACCACACCAACGCTGCAGCATGGCTTCTTGGTACAGGTAAAGCAAAAATAAATAAATCACGCACTATTATATTTAGTCATAGAGGGAATTCAGGGTTAAACTGCGCCCAGTTTCATGATCCAGCTTTACGTATCTGTGCAGCAGTGATTTAGTCTGGTACTGAGTAACCTACAGTACCCACAGACTCACATTCACTTTTTCACTCACTCATTTCTGCATATCTCACCATTTGTAACAATAAAAAACACCAAAAACAAATTTCAAAACAAGTATTAAATAAACAAACATCTCACTTAGAGGTCCACTCTGTGGAGCTTCATATGAAATCACTGACTTGTCATGGAACTGTAGATGCTTTTTAGATTTTAGTGCTATGTTGGTTTAAAATTTAAAATGTACATTTATTTATTTGGTAGATTTATATAATTTTATGCATCTGCCAGAAAGTTCGATTTACGTCAGTTGCAAGCCACAGTAGATTAAAGAGAAGCCTTTGAAAATAAGTGCAACAACACTCAACAGTTCAATACTTCACCAAGTGTCACAAAGTTGCAGGTGTATGAAGTAAGGCAGGAGTTCAGAGCGAATGGCGTTTTCAGAGATATATATGTGAAGAGAGACAAGGACAAAGAAATAAAGCAAAATTAAAAGTCACTTCTTGACCTCAGTATTCAAAACAAACAAAGTATGTTCATCTGTACATGTCGTGAGAAACAGTAAAGGCATATAAATCATTGGAATATTTGTTGATACCATAGACAAATTAATTGGAATTAGACTCTGCGATGATCTAGAGACCAAAACCGTTTTCTGTACCAGGCTCTAAACATGTTTATCTCTGCTGTGAAGTTGGGCATATTAATATCGAGCCTTTTAGAGATTGACTCATTTTAAAACCAGCCTCAAGTGGCTGTTTGAGGAAGTTTTCGGCACTTCCATATTGGCAGAGGTAGTCGCTTGGTTGATACTCGACTGGTTTACTAGTCTTCAGCTTCACAGAGAGATAGCTGTATATATGAGACGTCACAATAATGACAATATCACAACATCACAATAATAACTTAAATAAATTAAATAAATAGAAATAAAGCAACCAGCAGATGTAAGATGGAAAGAAGTGCCTAATGTTTTTTGTTGTGTACTCAGATAATGAGGTATGCTGAGCAGAGAATCCCCACGCTGAATGAATACTGTGTTGTCTGTGATGAGCGACACGTCTTTCAAAATGGCCGTATGTTAAAGGTACACCCCTACAAAGAAACTGGCTGGTGGTTAAGTAGCTAATCAAAAAGAAAACCTAGAAATACAGTTGACTGTGACTATATTGTAACTATTGCGTTTTGTGTGTGTGTCTAGCCAGCAGTTTGCACCAGGGAGCTCTGTGTCTTTTCCTTTTATACGCTGGGGGTCATGTCAGGAGTTACAGAAGAAGTTGCCACCGGTGCAGAGGTTGGTCACACACATACATTTTTATAGCTAGTCTGGATGATCACAATATAAGACTATGCGTCTACTCCACAGGTAGTTGATCTGCTGGTGGCCATGTGCAGAGCTGCCCTTCAGTCTTCACGCAAGAGCATCATATTTGAACCGTACCCTTGTGTTGTTGATCCGTGCAACCCAAAAACCCTGGCCTTTAATCCTAAGGTATCATCTGAACTAATCTACTGTAATTTATGCTGATAATCAACAGCATTTGTAACCGTTTATTGTTTTGTTGCGACAGAGAAAGAGCTACGACAGGCTGCAAAAAGCTCTGGACAGTGTCTTGTTAGTCAGAAGGATGGCACAGGTAAATCCTACACCGTTTTCAAGATTCACATCTGGTTCTCCTCCTCTGAGAATAAGCTGGTTTCCTCAACAGGTGCATTAATGTTAGATGTATTAAACTGTATTTCTTTTTATATATTCAGGGTCCTTATTCTGAGATAAAGAAGCAGATGGATAAAATAGACCCTCTGGCTCATCCCTTACTACAATGGTGAATGACACTGTTTTTTTTTTTTTTACTCATGTTTTTATTCTATTTCATGAACTCATGTAATCAAATCTAAAGTGTATTAGATTCATATCTAGGTGTGTGTTTGTATGTTTGACAACAGGATTTTAGCAAGCAACAGATCACACATTGTCAAGCTTCCACTGAACAGGGTATGACAGAGTAGTTCACAGTTAGACTGTCATATGTTAACACTGTAGTTAGTAGCAAGTTTTACAGCAGTAGTAATTAACAACTGGTCAAATATTTGATGATATACTCATACACTTATACTTCATATAAATGTTATGTTTTTTTTCTCATCGATTTTTTTCATGCACAATAGCAACTTAAGTTCATGCACACGTTGCATCAGTTCCTGTTGGTCAGCGGCCCTCCATCCAAAGAAGCTCGTTTTCAAACTGCCAGGAAACTTTATGGCAGCACCTTTGCTTTCCAGTGGGTAAAATCTAAAACTAATATACAACCATCATGTCAACACTTTATCCAGACCGCCTGCTTCACCTATTTTCTCTCCTTTCAGTGGTTCCCACATTGAAAACTGGCACTCTATTTTGAGAAATGGGCTGATTAATGCCTCTTATACAAAACTGCAGGTAGAGTATGAAAATAACAACGGGATTTAAATTCTTTGAGTGAACAGATTCCTTTATATCTAATGTAGTTTCACAGTGGAGTCTTTTGAGTTCATCTTGTGTTGGTCTTGTCAGATACTGTCATGTTAAAAAAGGTACAATCTCACCTTTTCAGCTTCATGGAGCTGCATATGGGAAAGGCATCTATCTGAGTCCTATCTCAAGCATATCATTTGGATATTCTGGTATGACTGCACAATCCTCTGTATACAAATGACATAATTATACAAATATTGTAATTCTAAATTCTAACATGTTTTTGAATCTTGTCCTTCGTCTTTGTTCAGAGATGGGTAAAGGGCGACACCAAATACCCACCAAAGAAGAACTCATAAAGAAATACAACCAAATAAACAAAATCAAACAGGTAGATTTACATTCACATTTGAATCAAATTTGCTAAGATGCATTGTATCTCATCATGTTCTCTCTCCTTGTCGTAGGAACAGCCAGGGCAAGCCAGGTTTCTTCAAAACAGGAACCTCAACTGCATTGCTCTCTGTGAAGGTAAACTTCAGATAATACATGTACATGATACAAAGAGCCTTGATTTGTGACGTTGTTTTATAAAAGTTGTATTTATATCTTGACAGTGATAACTTCAAAAGACCTTCAAAAACATGGGAACATTTGGGTGTGTCCAATATCCGACCACGTGTGCACACGTTTCCTCTTTGTGTGAGTATGACATTAAGAAGCAGCAACCTTTCTGCTTCCCAGTATATTTCAAATTTCTACAACGTTCTGCTTTTGTCTTTCTCAGGTATGAGAATGGCCAAGTGGGAGACGTCCACATCAACACTCAGGAAGCAAAGATCCACAGGGAAATTTGTCAAGTTATTGCTTCAAGTTCAAGTTAGCAAAGACCTTCCCAGGGAGGCTGAGGAGTGTGATCCCCCTATAGTTGGAGCACACCCTCCGGTCCCCCTTTTTGAAGAGGGGAACCACCACCCCGGTCTGCCAGTCCAGAGGCACTGCCCCCCGATGTCCACGCAATGTTGCAGAGACGTGTCAACCAAGACAGCCCCACAACATCCAGAGCCTTTAGGAACTCCGGACGGACCTCATCCACCCCCGGGGCCTTGCCACCGAGGAGCTTTTTGACTACCTCGGCGATCTCTGCCCCCGAGATAGGCGAGCCCACCACGGGGTCCCCAGACTCTGCCTCCTCACTGGAAGATGCGCTGGTGGGATTGAGGAGGTCTTCGAAGTATTCCCTCCACCGACCCAGGACGTCCCCAGTCGAGGTCAGCAGCACCCCGCCCCCACTGAGCACAGTGTTGACAGTGCACTGCTTCCCCCGCCTGAGCCGCCGGATGGTGGTCCAGAACTTCCTCGAAGCCGTTCGAAAGTCCTTTTCCATGGCCTCACCGAACTCCTCCCATGCCCGAGTTTTTGCCTCCGCAACCGCAGAAGCCGCGTTCCATTTGGCACGTCAGTACCCGTCAGCTGCTTCAGGAGTCCCACAGGCCAAAAAGGTCCTGTAGGCCCCCTTCTTCAGCTTGACGGCATCCCTTACCGCCGGTGTCCACCAACGGGTTCGGGGGTTACCGCCACGACAGGCACCGACTACCTTGCGGCCACAGCTCCGGTCAGCTGCCTTGACAATGGAGGTACGGAACAAGGTCATGGTGTTTGTTATGGACAATCCATGACGAGCACAGAAGTCCAATAACAGAACACCACTCGGGTTCAGATCGGGGGGGCCATTCCTCCCAATCACGCCCCTCCAGGTCTCACTGTCACTGCCCACGTGAGCATTGAAGTCCCCCAGGAGGACGAGGGAATCCCCAGGTGGAGCACCCTCCAGCACCCCCTCAGACGACAGTCAGGACCCGTCCCCCCACCCTAAGGCGAAGGGATGTATAAGTATAAGGAAAAAAACATATACTGAGTATATGTCTTAGTGTCTTTGTGGCTAAATCCATTATGTCTGGCTTTTATTGGTTTGCTAAGCCGACATAAAAAAATAAGCTGCTAGATGTTACATTTTTCAATTGCAATATTAGCTGGATTGTGTCTCATATTTTTTGCCTTGTATGTTAATTTACAGTCTGTTGTAATTCAAACGTGTCTACCAAAAGTGTCATAACTCTGTACTGTAAACATATATTTTGTACCTTTTTACAGCACATTTTTAAAATAAAGGTTTACAAAAGGTTTTCTAATTTTCTTCAACAGATCAAACATTTAAATTTAGTTGTTAATGTAGCTCAAAGGTTTGACATTTGTGTAATACATGTGTTGTACCACAAGATGGAAGTGTAACCAACAGCAACTACTCTGAGGGTTAACAGAGCCAATACAACCATAACTGTGGTGCTATTATTATAAATGTCTGTAAGTAGAGGCTGCTACAGATGTTTAAATTAGATGCGAGCACATTCAAAACTCGTGTGTGTACGTGAGCCTGTGTTATACGACAACAACTAGTTATCTGCACATAAAACACCAGATGAGTCACATGGGGTGTGAGACAAAAACGATTATGTGCTTTATACTAAAACAAGCTCACACAAAGACGAAATTGAGAATTTCCGTGGCACTTGCAATAACTCGGCCATTATCTAAATGTTTTACCAATGCTCTTAGGATGGCAATATATTTGCTGATGGACGCTTAATGTGCATTTAATTGACATTCATGGCCAGTGGGTTATTCCTCTGGGGATCTATTGTAATTTGCTCTGATCTCTGTTGACACCATTGAGGACCACATACAGTGTTTGTGCTCATTGTTCGAGTCAGTGAATATCATGGGGTGCATACGATCCTGTGAGGCAGAAATGCACCATTATAACAGCGTGCTGGTTCCATGTGAGCTCCACAGCTGCCTCCTGACCTCTCAGCTCCTTTTAAAAAAAAAAAAACACTTGTGTTTGCATTTGGATGCAGATCTTTTCTTTCCTGCAGGTTCTGGTTTTGTGCTTTATTCAAGTTTGGCTCCAAGGTATGATTGTCCTCATAAATGTCACTGATTAAAAAGAGCAAGCATTTTCTGGGTCAGCCCAGCAGGCGTTGGACTAAAGGGAGGAGAATTGTGAACTTGCTGTATAGCCCAAAGGAAGACATTTCTCAGTGACCATATGGCTCTTTGATAGTGCAGAGTTGTCTTGAAAAGCACGATGTATTGTATGTTAATAACTATTTTATTATTTCTAGATATCTTTTACCTCATTGTAGTTTGGTGCAATATCTGTAAAAAAAAAAAAAAAAAAGCACATCAAGTATAACAACAATCAAAACCAATTCAGTTGAAACAAAGGATTGTTTCAAGTGCATGCCTTGTTAAATCTCATTAACTCGTGTTTATTCATCCATATAATTCAAGCAACCACGTGGACAAATAAAATCTCTGAGCCTTCGAGGCTTTAAAAAAAGCTTTCCTCCAAAACCAACAAACTAGATTGTGACAGACATTATTAAATGTTGCATGTGCCTTTAAGAGCACTATGTCCCACTCTACATGTCTCTCTCTGAGCCTCATATGTGTTTGTTGGCATCAGCTGTCCTCAGTGGTGAATAGAGCAAGGACATCTTTTCCTTCACGTCAATGGGATTAGAGGAAGAAATACCCTCTTTATACTGCTGGCTGTCATGTCAGTGCTCTGGAGACAAAATGGAAAATGCAGTAAGGACAGAAAGAAGATTACGACAAGTCAACAAGTTTGGATTACAAAACTGATCAGTTTTAGTTTCTTAAACTAAACGGACAAGAAATGTGTTTCCGATGACAAGCGAGATGTTCAAGCAAAGTCAGGCTGCAGGCTTAGAAACAGCATCCTGTACTGTTATTTCACTGCCTTCTAAACAATGACTGAACCCAGGGGTCAGATGAAGAGTTCAAATGGTGCGAGCAGCACTGTAATGGCGCTGCAGTCCGCTTCATTCAACCCTGACGTCCAATCTTCGTCTTTGTCTCCAAAACTTGAACAGAGCAACTTCAGGAGAGTCAGCCGCACAGAGGACAGCAGTCCCTATCCGATCCCCGGCTTGGCAGCAGACATCCTACACATGCGAGTGAAAGAAGGAAGCAAGATCCGCAATTTGCTGCGATTTGCAACAGCTCGCATGCAAGGGGAGGGAAAAGATGGCAGTGGGACATCACTGAGACAGGTGGTTTTCACTGGCTCAGGTAGAGGAGTCACCAAGACCATCACTTGTGTGGAGATTCTGAAACGTAAAGTGGGAGGGCTCCACCAGCTGTCCAAGCTCTACTACAAGACAGTGAATGAGGTCTGGGAGAGTCCACAACAGGGAGCACCAGGCAAAAACACACAGAGGACAGTCCCTGCTATCTGTATCCTGCTCTCTAAAGACCCTCTGGATCCCCAGGAGCCTGGATACCAACCCCCCGAAACCCTGAGTGTAACCACTGAGGATGTAGAGGGACGTAGAGCTCTGCTCAGGCCAGCTCACAGTCCCTCCTCACAGCACACCGCAAAGAGAGTCTGTATGGATGATTTGAGTGTATGTTCTCCACAAACGTCCAAAGACTGAATGCAAAATGTGAAATATTATATTTACTATAAATTTGTTAGTTGGTATCTTATTTGTTTTGTCTTTTCAGCATTAAGCCTGAAATATGAAATACCTCTTAAATTTAACTTTTATATTTTTAATGTTGTGTTCTGACACTAAAGTTAACGATATCTCCAAAGGCCGAAACGATTCCTAATCTACCTTTAATACTGCATCAATACAAAAGCCATGAAATGCAAGTGAGAAAAATCTGTTCCAGTGATCTATTTTCTAAATCTGATCTGTGAAAAAACTGACTTAAAAAATATCCTGGCAAACCCTTTTTTCACCTGTTCCTAAAACATAAACACAAGAGTGACAACAACATTTAATCAGACCAAGAAAATGGATCACCAAAATGTTTTTTTTTTTCTCACTGAGCTTCCACTGAAAGGTGATGATACTGTGAATGATTTGTAGCAACACAAGTATGTTGAAAATGAAATCTGTCTTTTGCAACAGCTTAACTTTGCTATGAAAAGTAATGTATATGTCTAATTAAGTATTAGCAGCAATATAAATGGTCACATTAGTAGTTACATATTAGTAATGTCAGAGCTTATTCTGATGCAAAAGGTTCAAAAAAGCACTGAAAGAATACACAAAGTTGGTGACTGTAAATATAAATAACACGATTTGCATCAGTCCTCCTCTCTGTTTTTTGTTTTACTTTCTTTTACTTTTGGGGGGAAACATCATAAACATTATCATATATTGTAGGGCCACAGTGTTTTAGCTGAGGGTTGCTGTCCATTTTTTTTTAGATGTAACATCACTGAAATAAATAAACTTGCCTGGACATGCATCTCAACCTTGATGTTTTAGGCTGTGTTTGAAAGTGTATGTCCATCTTTTATTTTCATGAAGGTAGAAACTCTGTAAATAGAGAGAATTCATTTTGATCCAGGTTATTTAGTGTTTGTCAAAACATTCCTTTTCTTTCACATCTGGAGTCCGATAACAAAGAATAAATTGTATGGGATACGTTAAACTTGCATAGAAATCTTCACCTCATGTTCATTTTAAACATGACTTATTATGAGTAATTCAAAGTCTGTTAACATTTAAGTTTAAAACGTGTCACTCTTGCTCTTGTCTTTAACAAGATCATTCAGAAAGTAATATTTTGTGTCACATCTACAGTTAACATCAGCACAGTTATGTCCTTAAAGGTTCAAATGCTTCGTTATGCCGACCAAAAAAGCCAAATCTACTTTGAACATCTCTGTTTTAGATATATTATTATTATTATTATTATTATTATTATTATTATTATTATTATTATTATATCCAATTAAATTAGGCTGTAGGTACTGAATGAAAGTCACAGCATTTCGCGTGTTTTTTTAGCATTTAGAATTAAGAGTGCATACTGAGTCCAAAGTGACAATGCCAATGTCCAGAATTTTTATAAAATAAATAATAAACATGTCGTCCACTTCACGTGTGTTCAAAGTCAGATCTAGCAGGTCAACAAAACAGCAAAAAACGTCAATGAACTATAGTTTGCGCATGCGCAGCAAGGCATCGCGTACGTGACGGGTAGTGACCCGCGTTAGCTGTTAGCCGCTTCCTCCCGAGAAGGCACACCGGTTCGTGTGACTGTCTGGTTGTACCGCATCATGTTCAGAGCCGCCGTCCGACTCTCAGTCTCCGGTGTCCGGAGTTTAACCCGTACCCAGCCAGGGTGTCAAGGTATAGTTGTTCATTCAACTATCAAAACTGGGTATTGTTCTGTGATTTGGCGGCTTTGGTTAGCTGTCGAGGCGAAGTTGTAACGGAAATCATGTGTCGGCACATTGCGGTGCACGGCTAACGTTAGCTATCCGTTAGCTTAGCCAGCGTAACTGTCATTTCTATCACACGCCACGTTGTTAATATGTCAAATTATGTAGACTTTAGTTCAATACTTCCATTCCCCACATAACCTGGGTGTGTGCTGCTCTTGAGATGTCCCGGCGTTGAGCTCGATGGTGTCCGTGTCCTTGCCGTGACCCGTCGAAGGCTGAGTGTGAGGCCCTGTGGTTGCTAACATGCTAACTAGGTCAGTTCACTACAAGCTGTGTTCAGCCAACTAGTTGCTAGTATTCTTGACCCGGAGGTACGTTTATGTTTGGTACCAGACAGAACCAGCCAGGTAAATAAACATGCATTATTCTGAAGCTGTCGTGAGTTTCTCATCAAATATTCTGCAACTTAAAGTTAAATTAAATGTTAATTTACTTAAATGAAATGTCTGATTTCTGCACCCTCTTGAATATAACATACTAACCACAGTATTTAGACATTTCCTGCTTTGGTTGTCGGTGTGTTATTCAGCCCTGTAGGTGCAGTAGTCAGGTCATGCAAGGACATCGGCATTACATTACTGTACAACATTTGTCCTCTTCCCACTTCCCTCAGTGTAGTTACCCTTGACTGTGTTTGCTCTTCTGCATTACCTGACTCTGTCATGTAGGTGCTGTAGCGTGTTGTTGATAAGTTGTCCAACTAATTAAAAAAAATAATAATTGTTTTCATTTCATTGCAGCTCTTTTGGCCTCAAGGGGGTACTCACATGGGAAGCAAGAGACAGACGAGGAGTTTGACGCCCGCTGGGTCACCTATTTTAACAAGCCAGACATCGACGCATGGGAGCTGAGGAAAGGTATGTTTATGGATGACCGAATACACATTGTCCAACAGTTATTGCAGGATGTAGCATCGGGAAGTTTTCTTCACAAGTTCAGCTAGACAAAATACATTAGATAGATAGATAGATAGATAGATAGATAGATAGATAAATGACACACAGTAAACATACACCAAGCGTACATTAATATTAACATGCTACAGTAAACAAAGTTATTCTGCCTGTTCAAGAAAGTCAAGCGTGCAAAGAAATTACACTGTGCTTGTGCTAAGAAGTTATAAGCAATAACAGTATTTACATGACGCGTTCGTAAAAGTCAAGGCGAGGTTTTATGCCAATATTTGATTTACAAAAGCAGTGCATGACTGCGACGATGGATATTTCTGTATTGTAAGATTACTGAAATGCAAACCTAAAAAACGAACATGTATTTATTTCAAATATACATTTCATTTCTTTTTAATTTAGCACTTGATTTTAAATGAGCAACACAGTCGCCTTTGCCCAAATAAAATGCACTCTTGACAAAATGATATCACATCAGATGCAGTGATTGAAGAATCAGGGTAAAAGAGTTCATCTGAACAAAGTACCACTCTGATCAGTACAGAGGGCACATCCAGAAACGTAGCACTGTGTGGAAAAGACGCCGTCCCATCCTTCATTTGAATCGTCTCCACCCCGTCGACGTTGTGAGGGTACTGACGCAGAGGACTAAAAAATGCTCGGCTGTTGGCAAAACAGAGAGTAACAACACAACATCATCTAGCAAGCACACATTTCCAGCAGTTACTCTATTTTGTGAACTCTGTATTACCTCACTAGTGTCATGACAAAAGATAAAATGATGTTAATCATAAGATAAACTTCCAGAGTAATTAAAACCAGTCGCAGAGTATTACAGTGTTTTGGTGTCTGATAAGCCGTCAGAGACAATCTGTTACTCACATTGAACTTCCTGGATTGTATTTCATCATATCAGTGGTCCCTGAAGCAACGCACATTCTTTTAATGTAGGACAGTCTGAACACACCCTAAGAGGAAAAATGCACAACAAGAGGAGTTTTTAGTGGCCGGAATAAAAAGGAAAGGCTCATTATCATGTGAGAGATTTACTGAAATGGCTCAGGAGGCAGTCCTAGTGGTTGAACATTACACTGAACATATTCAGGAAGTAGTGTTGCAAATGTGGTTAGTTTGCAGTTTTAACTTGAGCTCAACTTGTAAACTGAAACTTTTTTAGTGAACAAATACCATGAAATGACCAAAACCAGAAATGTTTGTCTCTCACTACTTCCCAGTTGTCCTGCCCATACGTGTGGCTCGCAAGTCCACAGGTGCCTCTGAAGATATAAAATATATATATAGATATAAGATATAAAGTTTTATTTTTGAAAACGACCCAGATATTTGTGTAACCACCTGGACACTGTAGCTTTTACCAAACATTACTCCAGTAAATAGTAAATTATTGCTGGGGACTATTTTCAGTCGTGGATTGATACACATCTACACACATGCACTCGTGAGTATTTTTGGCTCCAGGGTGGTGTATGTGGGATCAACTCAAAATAAACTACAGTGTCTGTGTTTTATTCTGATGAAGAAATGTCATCCAGTAACTGTGTGCAGGTCTATGGTGCAGATGGATACGAAAATATTCGAGTAGAGTCATTTCATTATTGCTTTTGGTCTTTTTGTGGGATTTATTCACATTGGGAATATAGAAAGAGAGGAAATTAGTGTGTCTTGTACTAAGTGTTGATTTCTGTATTCCTTCTTCCAGGAATGAACACGCTGGTTGGTTATGATCTGGTACCCGAGCCAAAGATCCTTGAGGCAGCACTGAGAGCCTGTCGGAGGTTAAACGACTTGGCCAGCGCTATCCGAATTTTGGAAGTTGTGAAGGTGAGAGAGGAAAAAGCAGGTGTCTGAGAGCTTGGTAATAATTCAGGGAAAATTACCAACCAGCATCCTCGCAGTTGGTAGTCATACGTTAATGATTAATTCTGGTTATACCATTTTGTTATTTCCTAAGGATAAAGCCGGCCCTCATAAAGACATCTACCCATATGTGATCCAAGAACTGAAGCCGGTTTTAGAGGAGCTCGGCGTCTCTACACCTGAAGAGCTCGGCATTAACAAAGTGTAGATGAGCAGGTATTAAAATTCTCTAATCAGTCGTGTTTTTTTTTTCCCCTCCACGTTTGTCATAAGACGTAATCTAACAGACAATTTGGTTTGTTTGTTTCAGATCAAACAACGGCGAATATCCCCCAGACAAAGAAACCTTGTACTTACATGTTTGCCTCATATAATACGTGTGATATTTAATTTGGCCTTTATTAAGTTCTTTTGCTTGTAAAATATTGATGAACCTAATAAAGGAAAATGTATCTTTACTGAGTGTCACAAGTATGTTTGGGATATTTTAAATAGTTTTAGTACTCATTGAAGCAATACATTCACAATAAGTTGCTTTAATAGAGAGCAGGGCATCACTTTACAGCAGGGGTCTTCAACATGGCTGACAGAGAGGCGGCACAGGGACCCCCTACCACTGCTAATTGTGTTGCATATCAAACTGGGCCTACAGTAACATGTATAGAGATCTTTAACAAAGTCATAGGTAGCCAATCTTCAATGTTTCTTTCATAAATAGACTAATATGTTGGATTGATTATGTATGTCTGAAAAACTATTAAGCATTAAAAGGGAAAAAAATCACTGATCAAACAATAATTTGGCTGCTCTGAGAACCACCTAGTGGTAGCTGTTGAAGACCCAGGCTGTACAGTGCATGTTGCCAGGATGTCTTGATGATTTTGTCAGAGTCACATTTTGCCACCAGGGAGCAGTGTGTTCACATGAATGTAAAAATCATTTTACTGTATTCAGCCTATATTACATCTGTTTTCATTTCAGGGAAAATGTACATGCTGGTGAAATAAACTTGTTCAAATGACGAAATGTGTGATCTTGTTGTCAACACATAACTCTGCCTGAGGAATAGTAAATGTGACACCTGGAATTATTTTTAAGATTAAGATTTTTAAGAGTTTAGAGTGGGCTTTGCAGGATTTTCAGGATTATATGTATGTGGAAAACATTGGATTATTTTAAAATTGGCATGTTACAGTCAAAAAGTCCTTTTTTGAGGTGAACAGGCAATTTACAATTTATTTTATTATTAAGTAGTATCAGTAAAAACCTTCAAGGAAATCCCAACATGTCAAACTAAACTGAACAGTTTTGCCAAAAAACACGGCAAAAAAATGAATGAGTGTGTATTGGAAGAATGTTCAAGAGCTAGAGTGAGTGATGTCATCACTAGAGTGGAGAGGGAGAGAAAAATCCGTTGAAAAATAAATTTGTAAATTGTGTTTAAGGCCGCAAATGTCAAGCAACAGACATGATTTACCACTCAAAACGTAGGAAAATTAGTTGGCGTCGCAGTGATAAAATGCCGAAGCTGTCTGTTATAGTTTTGGCGTCAGACACAAAGATTCACTAGCAACACGCATCTCCTGCCCAATCTACTCCCATGTTAATTTGAGAAGAGAAATTTCCAAAAGGAGCAGGGAGCACCTGTTCTTTACCTGGCTCGCAAGGCCAAAGTTCATACAGTTTTCACCTGAAAATCGGCAAGGAAATGGTCCACGAGACGAGGATGCTGATGGCCATTTCGGCTTTTATTTTACGGCACACCTTTTTGGTAGTTTAGGCCACCTTTGAGGGGCTTCATTTGGAGATTTTCTGTGTCTCTTGGGGAGAAACACAGTGTGGCTAATTACTCTGACCTGCAGCTGACCCTGGTTGCTTGGCAACCTCAAGCCTGCCTTTGACTAACTTTGTTGAAGTCTCTGTATGATATCAATGACTATCAAGACTACATTTTTAATGTCGGCCATTTTGTCCTTCTTTCTCGCAGACACAAACACAGACAGATAGAGAGACAAATAGACACACAAGGACACAGAGACAGACAAGACAAACACACACAGACACACACAGACAAGACAAAAAGTCTTTCAAAATAAGAGTCCCTTCAAAATAAAAGACTTTGTAAAACTCTCATTAACAGACACAAGCATACACAAACATGCTGACAGCTATTTAATGCATGGATGGGGGCGATGGGACCAGAATCAGGCACACTCAAAATTTCTTTAGAAATTTTTCTAGTTGCCATTTATCATCCCTTTTTGATACAACTGTTGTTGTATTAAAGTCTTTTAAGTGTTTTAAGTTGTATTAAGTCTTTCACCAAAGAAAGGTGTCCAGATCCTAAAAAAAATAATCTTTTCACATTTTAAAAACAAAACACAAATGACAATGACATGGCAACAATAAATAATGCGTGTATAGGAAAACAAAAACAAAAAAACATGTAAGATTATTTAATACAAAGAAATAGAATGCAGAGATGTGTAAGCATACATCATACAATAAAGTAACATAAACATAAAAATAAATAAAAACTAAAAGCAGTGGTGATGATTTTTTAAGATATTGCAATATTCTCATCCTTTAAAAAATCTTATAAAATAAATTGTTTGATTTTCCTTATAATATCTGTCAGTCTTTCTAAAGAAATGTTGAAATCTCTTTCAATCACAATGTCACAGAGGGAATTTTATGTACCCAATGCATAGCTTTGCTTGCAGGGAAACATTCTTACCTACCATTTAGAAAATTGCTTGCATTTTACTTTCCCAAAATGATTGTACCTTTTTGTACTGCCAAAATCAGTGGAACAGTGTCCCCTATTCCCTATATTCCTTATATAACACTTACAACAAATATCTGGAATATTAGGGTAAATTTGATTCAAGTTTACTGGTGAAAGCCAGTTGCTGACTTTGAATATTTGCTCTTATCCTGTCATAAATCAGTTCATGTCAACAACATTTGCCTCGGGCTTTTTATAGAGGGGTGGGAGTCACTGTAGCCACTGATTCCCATGAACGCAAAATTTCCATTATCGTCTTATAAAGAATTAGATAAACTGCGTGTAAAGGTAAATATTACATACATCTATTTTTAAATGTCACCATGAATAAAGAGATTAAAGATGGAAAATTAAGAAAATTCAAGATTTTAGATAAATGAAACTGCAATACCTCAAACAGATGACCCCTGTCATTCTTCTCTGTGCGTTTTTACACACTTTATATTTATCCTTTTATATTTAACCATGCTCCAAATGCGTAATGTAAGAGTGGATACAAAAATCATCCTGTGGATGTGGAAGTTAGACCTATGTGCTTCAGACTAAAAACGCGTTTTTCTTCTTTTTCATCTGAGGTCGTGTTACCTTAAATGTTTAAGATAAAGGCAGTGGGTGGGATTTCCTTGCAAAGTGGGTGGGTAGTTTCCACAGAGATGCAGGAAAAAAAAACCCACTTTACGAGTTTTACGCACGGGGCGTGCCTTTCATTCATGCAAGTTGGGGGGTGTAGGCCACTCAGTCAAAGACAATCAAAGATGTTTCAGTTTCCATGCGCAGTGACCAGGGAGGTAAAACGCAGAGCATTTATTACCCCTCCTCCAGCCAAGATCACCCCGGCCTCCGCACTACAGGGGTGTTTAAACCACATTTGATCTGAATACCATTTTTCTGCTTGGAAAACTGGTCATGCGATGCGATTTATATCTGTCGGAGGAAAAAAGAAAAAACTAGATACGACCTGTTGGCGGTGATGGATTACTCAAAGGCGCAAATGGTGAGTGTCGACGACTGTTTGGTAACGCTAACACTCGTGTTTGGTACAGTAACAAAGCAAATGACTCGTCATGTAGATGTTTTAAGCAACATTTGCGCTTTGTCGACGAAGTTTTCCGTTAAGTTATTGTTTGAGCTGTGTGGTTTTTTTCGTAATTATTACCATAGGCCAAATAGGCCATGTATATGAGCTGGAAAATAAAATTTTCCATTTAAAAAACGGAAGAAACGTGAAAGGAAGTTCTCTATGGCTGTATTTAAGTAGCTTTTACCAAAGTGAGGACGCCTAAGGAAACATTTGTAACCTGCCACTAATTTATTCTCAGCTGGGTGAATGTGTTTTCTGTTAATAATTGTTTAAAGCCATCAAGATTTGTTTCCATTTGAGGCCAGGGCAGCCTCTCTTTGCAAACATTTCACTTGAATATATGTTTGAATCCAAAAACAAACATGTATAGCTTTATTTGAACAGCACACCAGTGTTTAAACTTTAATTTGGGTCTTGTTGAAACCAGTTTTGTGTGTAAAGTCTTGGATTATTTGCTGCAGAAAGATTTTCCTTAATGAAGTTTGTATTTTTTGTCCAAAGTCGAGCTTATCCGAGGAGGGCAGTTCAGCCGGGTGTCCACAATTCATTCCTGCTGGGGTAAAGTTGGAGGCGGTGATGGAGCAGCTGCAGAGACAGCAAGAGGCCAAACTGGAGATGAACCTGCAAGAGAAACATCTCCTTCACGCCCAGCTCCTGTTTGCTCAACACGCCGCTGCTGCAGCGAGAGCTTCTGGATCCAGACTAGACTCTTCGTTACTCGGCAAAGCAAATGGACAGACATATCAAGCAACTCAACAAGCTTTGAACAGCCAGCACAGCAGAATAGATCCAGACGATGAAGACGAAGACTCAGATGAGGAGGATCAGGAAATAGAGCCTGAAGAGAATGATGATGTGGATGAAGATGAGGATGAGGAAGACGAGGAGGAGAATGGGCCTCATCAGCAGGCGAAGAAGCCTAGACTCCAGCAGGTTTCAGGCCTCCCCTTTCCTCCTTATTCAACATCTCAGCCGTCTGCTGTGAGGCCAACGTCTCCACCTTCAGCAATAAAACAAGAGCAAGAGGAGAAGGAGCTGCTGTCTCCTGCAGGCCAACAAGCCTTCACTTCACCCAATGGCTTCGGTGACTGGGGCTATGATGAGCCATTTAAACAAGTAAGTTATCTTTGCTGTGACGTCCCAAATCGAGGCAATATAGTTTCTCTTTGCTGTGTTGTTTACCATCTTTTATTTTGAGGTAGCCATAGTCTTGGCTCGTCTTTTACGGAGAGTCTATAGACATCTTAGCTGGTGTGTGTTTAACTATTAATTTTGACTACTTCCTGCTGAGAGTCAGGAGGCACTATTCTGCCTCCTGTTGTCTTGTATTTAGAAGAAAGAAGCGTGTCCCTTTTGGCAAGATGCCCAAACATGATACTGTTTAATTACTGGCCAGGCCAGAGATCTCCTTCTGCTGTATTTCACCTTATGTCTGCCACTTTCCAAAATGCCAGGCCGAGCTAATTGGTCTTGGCTGTGATCCCATATTTACTGTTTAAAGCTGAAGGAGGTGGAAATGGGGGTTAAAATGAGAGCAGAGGATTCTTGAAATAGCCTCAAGCGTGTATTTATGAACATGGTTGATTGCTGTAAGAAATTGCCGGGTAGGGGGTGGACATTTATCTCATTGTATCTCTCTCTGTGGTGGAAAAAATATGAGATCTAGAGCTGGTATCTGCGTTTTCTAACAGATGTTTGACTACTTACGGGAAACAGAGGTTGCCCTCATAGATTTTCTTCCCCTTCTTTACGCAGACCAATCTGATTGGTTCTTCTGTGTGTATTTCCCTTAAAAAGGCCCCACTTCAATACAATACGTTATGATTAATGAGGCCTGCAGGCAGAGGGGACAGCTGGGTTTGAGCCTTACAGCATACCAGCAAGCAACTACCCATGAAGTTAACTTGCAGTAGTTGCAACAGAACAGGCTTTTGGTATTTGTTAGTAGTTTTACACACCTCTTTCTCATTGTTTAGTACTTCCTTCTGTCGTGTGTTTTGGTAGAAGTTACATGCAAAGTTAAAAGTTACAGTTTCTCTTTATGAATCCATGATTGTTCAGAAAGTTATGTGTTCATTAGCCCCCCCCCCCCCTTTTTTTTTTTTTAAAACCTCGAGAGGCTCATAAAACTCACTGCTGACGTAGCTGTAGCTCAGCGGATAGCTTTGCATAATTTAACTGTCGCCTGGCAACGCTAAATGGCAGCTTAATTCAGCTGCGAGTAATCAATACATTATATGGCTACTGGAGTGAGAATGCATTTCCTTTTCTCAGGCGAGCACACAACAGCTGGAGCATTGAAGAACACTTCTTCTGTTTCAGTTAAAAGCACAATAACGAGACGTGACAAGCTGATGTTTAAAGAACTTTAATGTATGTACGTGTTTGTTTGTGTTCAGTTTTTATATTGCTTAATGCAAAGCGAGGCGTTTGCTGTCAACATCTTCATATGTGCTCGGATTAACTTTAGATGCTGGTTAAATAACTTACAAGCGTGACAGATTAGTTGTGATATTTAATTGTATCTGGTTTACCTGAATGTTGAGCAAAGCTAAAAAGCATTTACCACTTTATCGTTTCTAACTGCATTTGTAAGGAACATTTTTTTAGCCCAGCAAGCTTTAGTAAAATTATCCATCTGGGCACAAAATTAAAAATGCTTTCTACTTTGCTTAAAATGTAGATACACTGTATGTTAATGCTGTTTTCAGTGTGTAAGTAAGTTCACAAATAGTTTGAAATGGGGTCTTTTCTGAGTTAATTGGTGGCTGCTTGAAATAGTTGCAATGATTAACTAACTTGTCACCATCTTGTCAGCCTAACATTTTGTCCCTCTGTGCTACTCCTTTAGCTGTTTCTTCCATTCATTTCATCAGGGCAAACATATTTGAAGTCCTCAACTATGCTGTACAAGCCTCGCCATGCTGCACGGCCATTGTTCACTCCCTGTGAGCAGTCACACTGTACACCCTTAAACGTAGAATGGGCAGGGGTCAAAGGGCCTCAATCGCTCTGAGTTCAGCTCACAGCAGAACAAGGGGCAAGATAAATGATCTTGACTTGTTTGGGTGGATCCAATAATTTGATTTGGATTATAAATGTGGCCCCCCCACTGCAATTATATTGAAATTTAGTGAGGGATATGTTTTTACTTACTCTTCTCTTTAATAAAGCTTATAAGAGGTAGTTCCAGTTAGTCTAACGTTGATCTTAATATTTCAAATGTAGAGTAGTAGAAAGTGGAATTTTCTTTTTTGTTTTTTCTATCTTAACTGGTTAAATAGTCACTTTTTTTTTTTTTTTTTTTTTACAAAACTACTTTGGGTATGAATTAACCTGATCATTTGACATTTACATATATAAAATCATCTAAAAGCCTAATAAAATCGAGCCAACAAAAGAGACCCTTTCCTGACCCACATACTGAATACTATCAGCATTCCCAGGAGTAGATGTGTGAAAACTGTGTGAGCAATTAACTGAAAGCTCTTTGTTAATAGATCCGCAGTAGGTCTCACTTGCTCATCAATAAGTGGGGGAAGGGTTTTATTTCCATTTGATGGTGAAAAGACTGGGATGTTTATCTACCTTCACATCAATAAGCTTTCTGGCGGGGGAGTAGAAGTCCTTTTATTAGAAATTCTAAGCTGTGAAGCCATTAGATGTGTCAACAGCTCTGCCACCACAGTTATATTGTTTAACCAGTTTAAGAACTGAAAACAGAAGAGGGGGAAAATAATTTGTTGTTTACAGCATTAAAACAGTGATGTGATAACTAACTTCTGCAATGATGTGGATCTATAAAGATCCTGTTAAACAATAGAAATTACAGTTTATTTAAAAAAAAAAAAATCCTCACTGAATCTGCTGTTTCACGTGTGTGTCATGGATAAATAGTTCAAATAGATATCTAAAAGTAGTACATAAATTGTACAATAAATAGTTAACTAAAAGTACTGGATAAATGGTTAAAACGAGTAGCTAAAACTCAACTACAACTCAAATAATTAACTAAATGTAATGGATTAATAGGTAGCTAAAAGTAATGTATACACAGCTAAAATAATTAGCAAAAAGTAATGGATAGATGGTTACAATACATAAAGGTAATCATCCAGCTTCTATTATTAGAAGAGTTGGTAAAACACATGCAAACTTGACCAAACGAAACACTGAGAGTTAAGTTGTTTTAAAAGATGACTGTAACAATATCCGTGTTTATACAGTTATTAGTGTTAACATCCAGTCTTAAGTCAAGTCAGTGAAATGAATTCGGATAGGGCTGTGGGGGTTACATCTGACAACAGAGGTTGGGAACTACTGACTTACAGTATCATGCATCTGTTTGTGTGTCAGCATTTGCAGTTTGAATTGTTTATACTGTAAACACGAGGAGGGTTAAAGTTGGACTGGAAGCCAACAGATAATTTGTCCCTGTGTATTTATAACTCGAAACGGTGAAACGTTGTAGTCATCAATCCCCCGCTAGGATCAGGTTGCCATACCAAAACATTTTAGTGAATGGGATAATGAGTTTAATGATACATTTGAATGCAAGTAAAATGGTTACGTGAAGACAGAGAAAAACAAAAACGGCCCCATTATTATGATGAGCCACAAGGACACAATGTGATGATGATGATTGAAGCATTTGATCCTATCTAACACAAAAACATGCCTTGTTGTGAAAAACACACTTGCTTGTTTGAATATAAAACATAAAACAAGGACGTGAACTGAACAGCATGTGATGTGATTGTCCCGCATAAGCCCACAGAGAGCGACCAATAATAGATACCCAACAAAAACAGCGTGATTTCACTTCATGAGCTGTGGCGAAATCAACAACAATTTAAAAAAAAAAAGAATCATGATGTCAGTTTTGAATAAGATGGAGAGCGTGAGTTTAAATTTAAAAAAAAAAAAGACATCATCCACTTCATGTAATTGTAAAGACGGGCCATTCTTAAGACAAGCATCATCATGCAGCTCTCGGTGCGCGTTAGCAGGACAATAACCTCTCAGCAGGCTTTTCCACACTGTTGCACACACTGCCCTCCACTCACATTTTTAACCTTTAACTGTCATGTTAAGGGGGAGGTGATGGAGGAACAACATGCCATATTAAACCTAATGAGCATGCGGCCTGTCCATTAATCTCCCCTTTTTACTGTGCCCGTCTTTACACAGACACTCCCTTTGAAAAATATGCATTAATGTATACGCAGAGCAGCAGCACAGGCGGCCAGATGCTCGGGACGACCAGCTGTTTACTGTCTGATGGTGCTGCAGTCGACAATGTCAGGGCTAGAAATAAAGCAGGTTTGGAAGCACACGGTCCAGAGTCCGTGAGGAAAAGCGACAAATAAAAAGAAGCCTTAAATAGGAATGGTATCTCAGTGAGGATACGATATCCCAATGTTTGATTTTAGTAATCCTTGTCTATATATTGCACGTCTGCCAGTCAGTATATAATGTAACACCAGCCATGGTATAGTACCACTTGTACGTCCATTTTTAATCAAAAATAACCTACTGGAAATTAACTTCTGTGATCAAGAGAAACAAACACTGATGATTCTCCTTGTGGATGTATTTACAGAGAGGAAGTGCCATCTGGGCTGAGGATACTGACGGAGGGAAAGTAAGAGGGGAACCATCCAGAGACTTTGCCAAGGTTAGTAGATTTGTATGATGTATTTAAATTAGAAAATACCTGAAATCACAGTTGACCGTCTGGTTGCTAATGTGTTTTGCCCTCTCTTTTAACTCACAGCTTTATGAACTGGATAATGACCCACAGCGGAAGGAGTTTCTTGACGATCTCTTCGTCTTCATGCAGAAACGAGGTATGACTTGGCGTTAGTTTTATAAATCTCTGTGTTGTTTTTGTGAGAATGTAAAGAGCTCTTTCTGTTCTTTTTTTACCCAATCAACATGACTCTGTGGGTTATTTTGAGCATCAAAAAAATAAATAAATCAGTGATGTTTTTGAGGCAGTGCTGATGCAAATGATGCAGTCTTATCTTTTAAATGTACTGTATTGGCCTCACCTCATGCGGTAATTGAATTCACTATTTCCATTGATTCCACTGAATTCAATGAAAGAATCACACAATTAAGTCTAAGTGCACTTATTGAATGAATGCAAACGTTAGTGGGTTAAAATATCAGGTCGTAAAATAAAAATAGTTTGTCAGTTTCAAGCAGTAGACACAGATTACATTACCAATTTATAAAAAGCATTTTTCCGTTTGGTCCATAGTAGCATGGTAACGAAGTAGAATATCTACAGGTTGAAAAGAACTGATTATTAAACTTATGGTAGTATCACAGTTTAAAATCTGCACTTAACCTTCAAATTTTACAAAAATCCTTGAATTATTTTAATTGTTAATATTCAACATAAACCACAATCAACACAATGAAAGCAGCTGATATACCATGAGGTGTTATAGTATAAATTTGTCTATACTTTTAATCTTATTAGCACCATATAGTACTGTATATTAAAGACAGTACTACAGATTAATATGGTCCAGTGATAAAATAGCTTTTATAGATGAACAGTCAGCAACCATACTCTATGTGTGCAAAGTTCATGCCCATGGCAAAAGTGCCTGTCTCTATGCCATTTGTCCATACTAAGCACAAACTAATCTTATTTCTACAACTGCCTTTTAGCCTCCTTCATTAATTGGCTTTAGTCCAAATCAGGATTGGATGGTTTAGATGTCAACGCTGTGATTGGCAGGCACTGCTGGCTCTAAAATCACCCATCCCCCAGCACTCAAATCAATGCAGCAACAGAGCTGCTGTTGTGGAATTATCCCCACCCCCATCCATCTCAAATAAGCTTCATTAGAGAGGTCCATCCATGGTGATTATGCCTCCTAAGCCACATTACCTAACATTAACCTTAGGCCCTCAAGGTTCTCTTCCTCCTTGTTCCTGACCTCAATACTGTTTTTTTTCTTATTTTATGCCATGTGCTTATCTATTTATTATCTACTTATTCTTCCAGGAACACCTGTTAACCGCATTCCCATCATGGCAAAGCAGGTGCTCGACCTGTACAGGCTTTATAAGCTTGTGACAGAGAAGGGAGGCCTGGTGGAAGTTATTAACAAGAAGATCTGGAGGGAGATCACCAAAGGTCTTAACCTGCCCACATCTATCACCAGCGCAGCCTTCACCCTCCGCACCCAGTAGGTGTCACTCTCAACAGAAAAGATCAAACGTGCTCCAGTACACAATCAAAGCATAGTAACCACAACAATTAGTATATTAACAACAAATTAGATTCTCTATTTTTACACCACGGAAAGATAATGATGCCATACCAGGGAAATTCATTCACAGCAGCTTGTATACACAAGGTGGGTAAGAAGTGAGTAGCAGTCTGTTGCTGAAGGAGCCGTTTAAGGTCCTCGCAATCTCAAAAAAAGAGTTGTCCGTGATGGATGACAGCTTTGCTAACATCCTCCTTTCCCCCCACTTACTCTATGGAGTCTAGGTGACAGTCCAGGATAGAGTTGGACCTCTTGACCAGTTTGTTGAGTCTTTTTCTGTCCATCTAAGTGCTTCCCCCTCCCCACAGTGTCATGGAAAGATTTTAACCTGCACGCTCCGAAGAACCTCAATCTCTTCAGCAAGTGAAGACGACCTTGGGCCTTTTTGTGTGCTTAAAATGACCATTTCATGAATGAATGAATATATTCAGGTGTTAAATGCTGCAAGAATAACAAAGTACGGTAATTTAAAATCACTAAACCCACCGGCTTTGTTCATTGTCTTTCAGATTAGTTAATCTTTTTCACATGTAAGTCCTTATGTAACAGTAATCAAAGAATGTGAAAGTTTTAGCTTCCCTTTTAACTTTACATATGGTTATTTTAGTAGCAGTTGCTACTAAATTGCTCAGTATTATTTATGTGGGTGACATTCAAAGCCACACCTTTGAGTAAGTGAAACACAAACTGAAATTCTTAAGTTAAAAGATCTAATTAAAGTTTGGATATTGAGTTTAAAAAGGGATGTTTGTTCTTTATTCATGTATTTAAACTTTTCTCTGTAGGTATATGAAGTATCTGTACCCATTTGAGTGTGAGAAGAAGGGCCTGAGCTCTCCAGGTGAGCTGCAGGCAGCCATCGACAGTAATCGCAGAGAAGGTCGACGTCCCAGCTACACCAACAGCCTGTACCGTTACTCTCCCTCCCCGAGCTCTGCTCCGCATGCCCTCATCTCTTCACCAACGATGCAAGCCACCTCAACCGGACACAACGGCCTGAATACATCCGCTAGCCCAATTCTGAAGAGAAAGACAGGTAAAACACAGTGCATGAGGGCCATTTTATATACAGGGGAAAAGTCATTTTTCTTTTTTTTGTTCTGATTTCATGCCACGTTTAACTTCACTTTGATTTTCTTCCACTCAGATGAGGTGTCAATCCCTGCAATATCCAGCCGGCTGCCTATGGCTCTGGCACAGCAGCAGCAGCTGGCGCAAGCTGCCACACTCGAGCATCTGAGAGAGAGGCTGGAGCGAGGAGGAGCAGGAGGAGGAGCTGCAGCCGACGGTCCAGAGAAGAAAATGATGCAGATGGCGGAAGAGCAGCAACGCCTCATGCAGCAGGCCCTCCAACAAAACCTCCTGGCTTTTGCCTCTCACTTCAACCCTATGAACCTCAAACTTAACAATGGACATGGTGAGTTGCCTTTGCTGTTATGATACTTCCTTATTGCTCACTTCATTTTAGGAAAGTTAATTTTAGTATTTTCTTTTTCTCCCACAGAAAGCAAACAGGATTTGTCTCTGAGTATCTCCACTAATGGAGCAGCCAGTATCAGCGTATCTGTGGAGGTCAATGGCACCATTTACTCAGGTGAGTCATTTTTTGTAGGAGTCATTAGGAAAGGTATTTTTATTCATTTATATTTAAATTGGTTAAAATGTAATTTTTAAATTATACTGTGTGTTTTTTCTATTATTTTAAAGGCAACTTGAATGCAACTAGAATCCCATTTTACTCAGTTAAACTACTTGGAAATGTGCGACTTTGCTTTCTTGCCAAGCGTTAGACAAGAAGATACTGTAGATCTCAGAATCTTGTAGACTCTCATGTCTGCCTGTCATTAAATATGATATATAGAGCCAACGGGCTTTAGCTTAGTTTAGCATAAAGCCTGGAAACAGCTAGTGTGACTGTCAGAAAGTTAATCCGCATCCAAACATCTCAATTGCACAATACATGCTTTTAATGTCTATTGATTTGAGTTGTTTTGATCTCTGCATTGCAGGAATGCTGTTTGCCCAGAAGTCAGCTGCTCCTGTGGCGTCACAGGCTGTAACTCTGGCAGGAACAAGTGGTTTCAGTGCCCTCTCCTCCTCACACAGTCCTTCCTCTTCATCTTCCACCTCCTCAAAGGGACCAAATTAAGGCTCACTGGCTTTTAAATCTGTTCTGGTTGAATTATTACACAATATACCTCTCTTGTCAGACAAGAACCGTGCGAGTTATTGGGGGGGATCAGCTGCAACATATGGAGCAATTCAGTTATTTCTAGCATTGTTTTGCCATTACTTTGACAGTGTAATGTGCTTCAAATGAGTCAGGAGGACATTGGCCTTTTACCTCAAAGGCTTCCATAAGTGTACTATATTGTAGTTTCAGATTACAGTTTACCTTAGTGCCTGTTAGGAGCAAAATGTAGTGGGATTAATGTCAAAAGGGCTTTACAAGGTTTGTTCAAAAGTGTCTTTAGAGCAGAGTAAGCACGATGAGAGCCAACGTGAAGTCTCTTTATATGTAGCTAATTATCAAACAGTTCTGTAGCTGCCTTTTTCCAGAGTAGAACCGCGTGGTGCTGCAGACGATGACCAAAAAGCCTTAGTTCAATGTCATAGCTCCTGTCTGTAACTGTCAACTTTCAGGGATTATTTACACTATCAGTTTCCACAAAAATTATGTGTCCTAAAGAATCAAATGGCAAATATATTGGTTGCAGGTTGGTTGAATTTTTTTTTTTTTTTTAATGTTTCGCATTGTGTGTTATTTTAGGTTTTTTTATTTTTTATTTTATTTAATCATTTGGCTCTATGGTTATTTCATGTCAGCTGTCAATCAAAGGCAAAGTGTGAGAGACGAGGTTTCTCTTGGAACCTGTATGTGTGATGGTAGTGATACAAATTTACCTCAGTTGACTTCCCTCGTTGGTAAGTTTCTCTGGAATTTCTTCTGGACTCAGGAATGTCCTCTGGACACATCATTGTTAAACTGTACCTCATGACATAACGTTGTGTTGTGTTTGTATAAACGCAGAGATTGTATCGTTAATGACCTCAAACTTTTTGACAAGTGAACACTGAAAGAGCTCTACCTCACTCTTCTAGAGATATATGCAATATTTAGCGTGTTGATTTAGCCATCTGCTGAAATCTTCTGTATGTGGACAATCAAGCAGACATTATTGCAAACAAATGCCACTGTGAATTTTACAACTGTAACAAATCAGACTTGATGTTTAACTTGATGTTTAACTCTATGTCTAACTTTTGGTCTTTGATTAACATATTTCTTGGACATGTGGCCATGAAGAATAAAACAATCGTGTGTGCTGTAGAAAGACTGTTGTGTTTTGTCTTTTTTTACATAAAGTCATTGTTATGTTTGTGGCCTCCTCAGTTCTTTGGGTTATGGGTTAAAATATTAGAATATTAATCAAAATGCTAGCTTTCCCAAGAATTCACTTGGCAAGCATGCAGTTGTAAATTAATTTGTTGTTAATTGGGTTGAATTTATTATTTTGTCACACATACTGATCCCAGTGTCAAGCATGAAAGCAACAAAGTGCTTCAGTACCTGTACCGGTGGTAGAAGCTAAATTTACTCAAGTTTTTTCTTCCTCAATACACCAGACACACACTAATTCAAGATCAGGAGAATTCATATCCATAAACATGTACATTTATCAGTATTCCATTTGTCCATATTATATTTTTCCAGTAAAAGTCTCCACATGAAAGAGGAAGTACAGAAAGAGTCTGTATTGAAAGTTAATTCCCGAACTCTGCAGCAGACTTACGACAGAGTACTAATGGAGATAAGAGCTCATGGGTCAGAGGATGAGGGCGGGGGATGAGTTACAGGATTTACTGCTGGGATAGTTATTTTATAGAGACACTGCTGGAGTGGCATCTGGATCACTGTGGAAGAAAGATACTACAGGCACAATTGAGAGGTATTATGAGATGAATATCTCCACCCACAGCCCCCGCCCGCCAGAGAAATAATACTGGTCAAGTCACTCTGCAAATGAGGAGATCACTGTCCGGGGACGAATGCTGGAATATACAGTATGTAGCAGTCAGGACAGCAGGATGATTTTTCAACTTTAAACAGGAAAAGACACCTGTAGCACCTGCAGAAGAACTATGAGACATGCTTTTCATGAACTCTGAGGATATCATGTAAAGTGCTTGTTTTGTTTTTTACAAACCTGAAACTTGTGATTCTAAATACCCGAGATGTTTTAATGGGATGCAGATGTTTTTGTGCCCTTTGGCACTTCAACAATGGCTTTGACTGATCCTGTGGAGCAGAATTACATGGGGCGATATCTCCTGGGCTGAAAACCAGAATGTGTTTTCAAAAGTCAAGCAAGTCATCTTCTTTACTGGGAACTCTGGACTTCCACTTGTGAATGTTTTGAAATAGGCTCAGACAAACCTTCAGCACACCCTTGGCACCATGCCTTACCACGATGAGGAGTATCCAGGTCAGCCTCTGTGGCAGTCTGTGCTTCTCTTCTGCTGTAAAGGTATGATTGAGGGCATCATGGTTGTACTCTTCTTCTGGCTTCTGGTGCAGGTCCTTTTCACCAAACAACTAGAAGGTATGGTTTTAAAGGATACGTTCACATTTTAAAAACAATACTCACATGATGTTAAAAGAGGTTTTGGTTGCTGTAATCATCCCTTCTGTTCGGTCATGATCTTCATCTAACATAATTCCAGTGTAAGCAATGGGGGACAAAATCTACAGTCGTGTGCAAAAATGCATGAAACTAAAGGAAGTATGTAATCAGCCTGACTTAGTCAAATCAAGTAGGTATCCAAAGTGTGTTTAAGATTACGTTCTCTCTTTGAGTTCCCTCCTCGATAGCTCAACAAAGAAACTGTCCTGGACATTGCAATTTAAGGCTGTAACTTTGGAAGATTATCTGTTATGACTATTTCAATGCATTTTTGTACAGACCAAGGGCTGTGGGTTTTGTTCCCTATCTTTTACATTGGAATCAGTACTTTAATATGACACACTGGTTCTATGCGGTAAAATTGTACATACATGAGGGTAAAATATGGCAGTTTTTAATATTCTAATTGATTTTACTCTTCTCTGTTATGCCTGCAGTTCACCTCCAAATTCTTCTTTTGGTTGGACTGATAGTCTTCTGTCTGTGTTTGGTCCTGGGATGCATCCTGTGCTGGAGGTACAGTCAGATTTGTCCAGAAAAAGACAAAGATCCTGCGGCATCAGCAGCAGCTCCTGCTGAACCTGTGTCCGTTGCCCAGCGCCCACCTCTCTCATCGGGGTCCAGGCAGCAATACGAAGAGCTGGATGGAGATATACTCGAGTACCCTTCCACTTTCACCAGCCCTGCTCCTTCAGAGGGTGAATTTACCTCTCTGCCATCTTCGAACAGAGCTACAGCTGCCTCTGAGCAGAAGGAGCAGCCAAAGTCTTATTTTTCCCTGCGCCGCCTCAGCACACCACAACTAACATCACCCCTTTATAAACCCATAGATCCCAGTCATGCTTCCCTGCCTGTATTTCCCAAACTGGGACTGTTGTCCAAAACATGTAGGGCTCTGCAGAGGCGCTGCACAGTGACTGGGGGTAGTATATATTATGATGAACACAGCAGGCTAACCAGCCCCAGTGCTGCATATCCTTTTATGCCTGAAGAACCAATCCCGCTGGGTCCACTGAGCTATGGCACCAGTGCCAGCTGCCAGCAGCCAATATCACCAAAACCATGCCTCCATTTCACTATGGCCTTCTCTCCAGAGCAGCAAACCCTGGCAGTCACTATCCTCAGCCTCACTGAGACACCCCACACACTGGAGGACGTGTCTGTGCTGGGCAGCTTGCTGCCTCTGTATCCCTGTCCCATCCAAGCCTCTTCCCAGAGCACTCTCAGCCCTGAGACCCACAGCCTGGTGCTGCTTTTGAAGGTGAGCTCTGTCAAGGAGCTCCAAAGGTGTGTACTGAGAATAGCAGTATACACAAGAGAACCTCCAAGTCTGAGGGGCACTGCACTGGGTGAACTGGAGGCCGAATGTGGAGGAAAAGACTGGAGGGCAGAGCATCCATTTCACTTCACGAAAGAGCTCAACCCAAGCAAGTGGAAGCTAAAAAAGGTAGTGCTGTATTGAATTCATATCTGTGGAGTATGTATTTATTTTTTTTACAATACATAGATCAACCTTTTATGGGGCCTGACTGCAGTTTCCAAAGTCAAGACTAAACAAGCTCTATATTACACATAATATAGTGACACCTGGGAGGTTTGGGGGCTCTGGTCAGGAGCAGAGAGTGATGCTGTGCTGGTTACCTGTTGAAATCTGCTTAAAAATAATCAAAGGATTTTGTTTTATATTATTATTTTGTTTTGATTTATGTATATATCTTGAGCAATGTGTGTCATTCTGCACAGTACAAGCTGTAAAAGCTTCATGTGGCATTTCCTGTTGACTGAGGTTTCTCCCTCTCTCTGCTCTTTGAACTTTTGCCCTTTGGCTGCATGGTCTGATCTCAAAGGATGCAGCGTCGTGTAAGGGGCTTAGCTGTCCTCCACAGATCTTCATTTTGCTTCAGTATCAGACCCTGACCCACTGCATCAAGGCCACAGTCCTCAGAGCAGATAATCTAGACAACTTCGCTGACACAGCAACAGCAGCAGCAGGTAAAACCACAGTTTAATGTCACTATAATTTGATGAAATATGCATTCGATTTAGAGATCCCATACAGGCATTATGTAAGCACGCATGTACTGAGCTAACTTTTGCCTTACAGGGGCAGAGGTAAAGTAATTCCCTATGTTTGCTTTTAATGTTTAGGGGATTAAATGATGTCTTACAGGACCCGAATGCAGCAGGAGATCATCCCTTTTTTTAATGACATTGTGGTTTAATCCTTCACTATTCACAATCCTCAGGAAAATGTTCCAATCTCCTCTGGATCTCTGACCTGACAGATCTAATCTTTGTTTGCATTAGCCTGTCTAAGCATGTTTTTTTTTTTTTTTTTATTGCAAACAAGAACATCCTTTATTCCGAGCCATTAGATTTTATGATATCTGTTTCATGTGCAGTATGTCACACAAATCTGACTTGGATAATCTCTTTTTGTTTCATATCAGATCTGTATGATAAGTATGATGAAGCAGAGAGCAGACTGGACTGCATTACTATGGATGGATAAAGACAAGGAGGAAAAAATGTTTTATGCATTCTCGCTCTGTGTTTTACTTCATCAAACTTTGTACTGTGTTTACAAGAGATGAAGTGATGTGTGGACAGTGAAATGTCTTTGGTTTCAGCACGCTTTTGAATTTCCAGTATATCCAGTGTGCATAAACTTTTTTGTGTGATGTGATTGTTCAAAATTTCTACCTTTTGATATTGATATTGTGTATTTTAGATCTAAATAATTTGTGTTGAGTTAGAAAATGTATGCTTGTCTGCGTCTGTGGGGTTGGCAGCTATTAACACAGCAAAAAACAGAAAGATTTAACACAGAAAAGTAACATATTTTTGGTTTTGTGGTATATCAACTTCAAGTTAGGACTATGTTTCAATTTGATACCTATCTTATGCTAACTATTTTTGTTTGTAGACAGTAAGAAGTCTGCCCAGCTTCATTTTTAATCTTAGTTTTCATGTTTAATTTTAATTCTTTGATAGATTTTTTTTCACACTTCATAATGTTTGTGTGTTTGTTTCCAGTATACCAGGTGGTGATTAATCTGCATCATGAAGGAGTTGTGATCAGCAGCAGAGAAACTAAGGGAGGATCCTGTACCGTGTGGAATACTTCTTTCCTGTTTGACCTGCCTCCAGGAGACATCAGTCAGATGCCCCTCATGCTTGAATTCATAATCATGCAGGTAAACTTTGCTTTGTGAGCTCACAATCACTGAAAAAAAATTACATTTAATTACATTGGAACGATCCTGTGATTTCTTTGTCCCTGCTCCTCTCTTATGTGACAGAATCAGATCCTTTCAGAAGGCAAAGTTCTTGGCCGTGTACGAATCGGTGCAGAGGCTGCAGATGCTGGACGTGCTCACTGGAGGGACATGTGCAACCTGCAGGTGGAGCAAGCACGCTGGCACACTGTACAACCGGAGCCTGCATAGAGCTCAGTGGACCTGACATACTGTATGAACTCGTCCAGAATAAGCCCTTGTCATGACAGCGCACACATCTAATGTTTCACTTTATATATCCAATGATGTGTTTACTGACATTGCAGTTCTAACGGATGTATAGGCACTCAGCAATAAAATCTCTACAATGGCCTTATTTCAGTACAATTTCAACATGTGAATTTTTCTATGGGAAAAGAGTGAAAAAGTTCAGAGTTTCTTAGATAGATAAAATGTTGGAGAACTTATCAGTGATCTCTTATAACCATTCAGCCGCTCTCCCAGTAAATACAGGAAAAAAATGAAGTGAGCTGAAGTGAGCAATGCTGAAGGGTTACTCTAGTATTCAGTCCCTATCTCTGAGATACACGTTGTCATTCATTTGATGTATGTGATACACCCAAATGTACTTTATATACTCTGATGTGCATCTGTATCTTTCATTTGTTGGCTGTAGAGTCTTCTGAATGTAATAATGATGTGAAAACATGTCATGTCATATAAATAAAAACACCTTTTGCCTGAGGAAGCTTGATGAGTTTTATTAACACTGTTGTCTGAGGTATGAATGTTCACATTGTTGCTGTATTTTACTCATCACCACTCTGATTTGCTGCTAGATTCACCTACACGACGATCAGACATTAGCAGAATATTCTCTTTAAATAGCTAATGTGAGTTAGTAATTACATTTCTTTTGAGTACAAAAACATTCAGTAAAAGCTATAAGGCACAACGTTGGCTGGTGCAGCACCCTGTAATGAATGGTCTATTTATAGACCTGTGTATAGCATGTTTTTACCCAATGAGAACACCTCATGAGTCCTCTTCGTCTTCATCGGGGCTACAGATATCTACAAGCTCAGCCAGGAATATGCCATCAGGATAGAGGGAAGGTGCACTCTTCTTCTGCAGGTCGGTCTCATCTGAACAGTGAGACAGGTTTGGTTCTACTGTCGCTAAATCAGGAAAAAAAAGGGAAATAATTACACAAAGATTAAATAATCCAAATTCATTTTGTATTCTTACACATGCTGAAGATCAAAGGCGAAGGACAGAAAATAGGAAGTTACTTGAAATCAGGGACTTATCCACCAGTACTGATGTTTGTTTTTTTGTTTTATTAAACAATGTGCTCCACATCATTTAGTCTAGCTATGCATTTGTGGATATGTCCCTGAATGAGATGAAAACTATAAACACGGCACAGACCACAGCATACACGTCTACGCTAATGATTATTACACGGATTCATGCACAACTTCACCTTGCAGCAGATTCACATGTTTTGCCTTCAGGCTGCTGATTTCTGCACTCATAGCTGACATCTGGCAGAGGAGAGAATGGTTTCAAATCTCTAATTTCATCATTGTGTTGGGAAATATTGACTTCCTGTGCAGATATTTTCTGTGTCTTTTAGATGAATGATTTTTAAAGAATATATTTGCCTGTTTCACAGTATTAAATTATTTTTAAATAGCAGCCAAAAAAGAAGCATGACTTCCTGTTTAACATTTAAGACGATGGAAGAAGTTTGCAATTTCTTTTTTTTAGTGTTATTTCAAAGTTAAAGGCTGCATGAATCAGCTTTCAACACCACATTTAATGACTTAGAGACAGACTTTATCATATAGTCTGGATGTTACTGACTATAGTCTCAAGCCTTCAGTATAAAACAGTAACGCTGTAGTAATGTTGTAACTCTTTCCTATCCTCTTACGGTTGAGTCAGATGTGTTCCGGCCGAGTGGTTCACTCCTCAGCTTCAAATCCGATTATTTACAGCATAGAAAGAGTTATATGTGAGATTATAGCTGAACTATGTTTGTTTCACATTTAAGTGGTTATGCAGCCAGGCTGACACCCCTCCCCATGAACTGTATGCTCTTTGATTAAAGCAGAAGCTGGATTAGTGCTGTCTGCACATACTGTATGCGTGCATTTATATATGTGAATGAATGTGTGGGTAGTTCTGTTCATTTCATGGCATAATCAGTGTTTATTCCAGTCATGATATTAATTTCCATCAGTTGCAGATGTTAATACATCATTTCTGAAACATCCTAGCATGCAGACAGGCAAACATAGATGGTCTTTTGAGGGGTGTGATGGCCAGAGGTTTTATGTTATGTTTTAATCAAACAAATTAGACATGCATGACGTGCATGCATATGTAAGCTATTCCACTTATTTTAAGACATGGCAACCTGTTGGTTTTGGTTGTGGACATCTTCCTCAGTAGGAACCTCCTCTCCTGGCCAGTCACCGTTCTCCTCATCCTCTTCAAACACTGGCATCAATCCTGAGCCCTGCTGCCAGCTCCTCCTGTCCACTGAACCCTGGATGAAAAACACAAAATACACCCACATTAGTCTACTCCATTTTATCACTCTCATTGTTTGTTAGTCGGGATTCTTACAGTATATTTTATGAGTTTTGATTTGTTGGGGCTTCTTACTCTCATAACTTTAGATGCTGCAGTCCGGTCTTGTAGTGAGGACGCTGCTGTCTGAGCTGGAGCTGGTCTGCTGTCAACCTTTCCCACCTCCTTTCCCTCTCGCTCCTTAAAAAGACTCTTTAACTACAAACATAATAAGATACAGTCTATTTCTCTTATGAGAAATGTTGAAATGTTTACTGCAAATATAAATAACCTTTTAGTTTAGATGTTAACATGCTAACATGCTAAGGAGTGATACCACAGTTTAAAAATACTCTTTTACAAGTTCCTGATTTCAAAATTTAAAAGATATAGGAGTCAAATAGTATACCAAAAATTAAAGTGGTTATTTAATTATATTATTGGATTATAATCTTATTTAACCTTAATTTATAACAATAAATTATAATGTATATATACATCATGATGTATTTTTAATCTGAGTTTGCAAAGTAAGTAGTAAAAGGTATTCTTAATAGTTAAGTTATTAAATAAATGTTTGTCCCTACAGTGGAGTGGAGTAGAAGTAAACAAAGCGTACAGCTGAGGCTGTTTTATTATTTACTGATTAGTTTTGCAGGTATTTGATGACTACATGTGTCCAATATATTGGACAGGCATCATACAGCATACCTGCTCAGTGACCATCCTCCTCTGCTGCTCCGCCTCAAGATTAACTGGACTGACAGTTTTATCCTTTCCAGCTTCAACAGATGGTTTCTCATCTTTAATCTGTAGACAAGGAGTCAGTCATTTATTATATTCATCACCACCACAGGAGGCCATCTTCAGAGGCGTGGCTGTCATGAACTTTACTTGGTAAAGCTGCCGAAATGTTTGAAGCTTCTGGACTGCCAGTGTTTTCTCCTGCTGCAGCTGGTTCACCCTCCTCTTGCTCTCTGAAAACAAGTGGAGGAATATGTTTTAGAGCCAGTGAGAAAAAAATCAACAAACTATCCTCTGTAGCTTTTTTTCAAAAACAGGCTCACACCTTCTAGCTGAGCCCTCAGCGAGTCATTGGGTGGGACACTCGCTTGGCCTCCATCATCATCTTGACCGCTTTCAGAGTCCTTTTTTCATAAGAGAAACATAAACGATAAAGAAAGAAGAGATGTGTAAGTTAAATCCCCATTCATCATCATCTGCTGGTTCGCGTGGTTAAACACAGATCAGTGTGTTTGAGGCTGCATGTTTAGGGGGGAAGCGACTGCACCTTGAGCTCCACAGCATAAATCTTGAGTTGAGCCTCATTTATTTCCATCTCTCTCTGCCTTTTTAGACCAATCAAAGCATCCTCCCTAGCACGGTAATGATGAAAACCTGTTACATCCTCACTTCCTAGTGTTTAAAATAATTAGTCGGTCATGTATCTTTCAAAGAAAAGCTTATGTTTTCCTCAGTTCCTTCTCTTTTTCAGACAGTTTTTGCTTCAGGCTTTGAAACTCACTGCTTTGCATACACCCCTATCAATAATAAAGAAATGTACGGACAGTATTCTCCACATAAATATTTACCCAAAATATGTATTTACATAAAAATACACCATGGCACAACAAATGTATTTGCACCTTCACTGTGGTTGAAATAGAGTTCAGTGAAAGAGGAACATCTTGTTACCTGAGGGGGTTTGTTTTGGCTGCTGCGGGAGTGTGATGGTGGCTCCCATAACAAAGAGGATTGTGATAAGCTGATAAACAGATAGAGTACATGATAAAGAGACAGAACGTAGAATTTCATTTCGATTTTGCGGACGGTGCATTTTGAAAATAAAAATCTCATCAAAATCCACTCACTCTGTCGTTGTCTCTTTGTCCTGAGTCTGCACTGAGGCTTCACCATCTGCAAATACAAGGTCACAGCAGTTTAACACCCCCTTGTGTTTAAAGAATAAAACAGCATTTATTTTCTGGAGTTAGATACAAGTAAATATGCATTTCTCCGCTGCCGTTTTCTTTACATCTGTGAAGCAGTGCCTGGCTCCTGATCCTTTCCAGCTCCAGCTCTTGCTTGCATGCGTCAAGCTCAACCTTCAGCAGAGAGTTGGATTCCTTCTGTTAAACAGCACACAGTTAAATAACCAGTACGTGTTATATTTAAAATTAGATCATCTCAGTGCCCTAATACTGAAAAAGAAAAATCAGGGATACACCACCTTGGCTCTGGTCAGCACTGCCTCCATATTAGCTTTGTGCTGCCGCAGATTCTCAATTTCCTCTCTGCATGTAGAAAAATATGTTATCAAAACAACATGAGTGGGTAATAAATTAGGATAATTAATGATTTACAAAATGGACTCACTTGTCTTTCTGACCCTCTCTTTTAAGTTTTTCAATCTCACTTGTCAGATGTTCAGTTTCTGCTTGGAGCTGAAATTAGATTTTTAATTTTGAAATTTGCGGTTACAAAGTTTAGATTTTTTTAAGTGAGTGCTAAAGGGATACCCTTACCTCATTTCTGGATTTGTTCTGTTTGAGTTGCTCTAGTTCTTCTTGTGTGGACTGCAAGGTCAACGCCGCCTTTTGCCATTTTTCAGTCCAATGTGTGACCACAGCTTTTAGTTCATCTATGCTCTGAACTCTTACTGCATCTTGTTTCTGATACTCCTCCTTGCACAGGTGTAGCTTCTGCTCCTTCTCAAGGACATCGGCCTCCAAACACAGGCACCGATCCTGCAGTTTCAGTTTTTCTAATTCCAAAGATTCCACAGATTCCCTGGAAAAACAGTTTGAGCATTTGGGAAATCAAACAAATTTGGAATTTGTTAGGGTAAAAAGTTGGTGTTCACCATCAGCATCTCACCTTAGCTGGCAGCATTTTTCTTTAATCTCTGTTATCTCCTCATGTCGACCTGCATTCATTTTACTCAGCAGTTCCTCTTTTTCTCTGATCAGCTGAGAGCATTCTGCCTCCAGATCTGTGACCTGTTTGGAGTTGGTGATCCTCTCTGCTGTTATTTCCTGTAGCCGAGACTCTGATGTATTCAATTTCTGCTTAATCATTTCAAGCTCACGTGTCAGCTCTTCATTTTCCTGGTTGTGATGACACAACAACGAACATTTAATAGAAAGAATTCAGAAAATAATGAAACTTAACAAAAAGACAAAGCTTTGAACCTCTCTGAGATCCTTTGATTCTTCCTTCGTCAGAGCAGTGTCCTGATTTTGTTTGTTGTCCTGATCCTGAACGACCCCACATCCCTCTGTCCCAAGGACCTGGGACCTCTGGTACAGATCTGTTTTCTCCTATATAAAACACATGCACAAACACCTCATATTTTCATGTTTCATATAGTCATACTATAATATTAGATGCTTCAGACATTATAGTTAAAGATAATTTATGACACCTGAATCTGGCGATCTTTGTCAGATTGAGGCCATTTCAGTTTGGCCTTCAGTTCCCTTATATCATCCTGCAGCTTTAATACTTGAGTCGACAAGATGGCTTTTTCCTGAGAAGAATAAAAGACAATTTACAAAGTTTAATTTTACTTTTATACATTTTCATAATCTAGAATAAGGTAATATTGAATCAGAGACAGACCAGGCATGCTTCACTGATCTTGTTGTTAGCTTCACTCAGCTGTTGTTGTACTTCGGAGTGATTTAGCCTTGTGAGACTAAACTTCTGGTTCATCTCCTCTATTTGATTCAACAGCGCCCTCTGTGTCTAGGCACACAGAATACAAAACACACACAGATTAAAGGTGGAATGAAAAGAAAATGGCAGTACAACATTTACCTTGTAATTTTTAAACTGACCTCAGTGGAAGTCTGGAGTTTCTGGATTGCCTGGTTTCGTTCTTCTTCTTGAGTCTTTGCCCTCGCCTCAGCATCTCTCAGAGCCTCTCTCAGCTTGCATAGCTCTGTATCAACCCTCTGCCTCTCCTGAATTGAAGACACGAGTAAAATTGATGTTTAGCAAATAGAATAATACATTACTTAAAACTTAAAATCTATTTTTATAATACATAAAGCATACACACCTGCCTGTTAAAGTCTTCTTGGTTCACCGGTGATGATCCAGTTCTTTCGGTTGCTTGATCATTGCTTCCTCTGTCTAAATTAGATCTCATTTGCATCAGGTCCTTCTCCAGCTGTAGGACCCTTGTGAGTGAATTTCACATGAGGAATTTCGATCTTTTCTACAGTCATTCAAATTTTCCTTTCCATGTTTTCGCTGCACTTACTTTTCATGGAGTTCTCCACGTTGCCGGCTCTTTTCAAACTGGGATAATTCAGCTACCTCCCTCTCCTGCTCAAGGGCACTCACTACTTCTGTCAGCTGCTGTGAAACAAGATAACAGGACTCTGTGTGCAACTGAAACACATACCAATATACACCTAGAAGCAGAAAAAACTATAAAACCACCTCAGTCACCCAAAACAACAAGTAGTGAGAAGGGAAAAGATAATAGAATTTGCTTACATTTGCATCTAAATGTACTTTTTTTACTTACTTTGTGTTTCATGTCTAGCAGTTGTGCTGTACTTATTTTGTATCTCAGCTGTGAATTTCTGGTTGTCAGTCGCTCCAACTGAGTGTCTAGACGCTCATGAGCATCCTGCAGCCATTGCCCCACTTCTGATTGTCTAAAGCTACTTGAACCTCGGGCAGCCCTTAATTCGGCCCCTGGAGATGGAGGAAAGGATCGTGTAGGACTCTCTGGTGCCAGATGGGACAATGATTGCCACTTCCTTAGACCCGGGTCGTTCTGTCTGAAAGCACCGGTGCTCCCAGATGTGCTGGAATACATAGAGCATGTCAGCAACCCAGAGTTGAAAATTAACATTTGTGGTTTAAAAATTATAAACATTTTCCCGTCACCTTGTGCTAACTTTGGACATAAACCCTGTCCCAGAGACAGTTGCCATACCACACCATGCTGAGGTCTAAAAAAAGAAAAACACACATTTTTTAAAAAACAAATACTCTTTGATCAAACTGTTCTCCCAGAAACAGAAAGAAAAAGAGTATATCTGGGTCTTACCTGGGCCGTAAAGCGAGATTTGGTGTCCCACATGTCGAGATCCGTGAGAGAAAATGGACTTGAACTTCTGCACGAGGGTCTAAACATCTTAGAGTGTCCCCCTATATCCAAGCTATGACTTCCCTTTGTATGGGAGAGGCTACAGTCCTCATCTCACTACATGTCTGCTCAAGCAACAGGGAAAGATTTTCACACAAAGGTGGCAGCTGGAGGTGTCTGTCTATTCTAGGATCATGTCTCTTGATATTTCCACTGCTGGGTTGATGGTCAACAACTAGTTTTAGCACCGCATGACTATTACAGTGTGTTTGTGATTAAAGAACCTTTAAGTCCTATTATAAATTTGTTCAGGAAGCCCTTTTCCATATCTAAATACAGATGGGTAAAATGTGAATGATAAGAAAAGAAACACTACTTGTGTTGGTTTAATAGCTGAAGTCTGCACAAAATGGCACTTGCTCTTACAGTACCTTGCTGCAGAAACCCTCTCCTCGCCACTGACAATGCTCGTTTCATCTGCTTAAGCCTCACAAAGCTTTGATTGCAAGCTGTTCAGTTGTCCTTGAAGTGAGGATCCATGGTAACCTATGTACACAGGACGCAGTGGGGTGGGTGTGTCAAGAGCTAACACTTCTGGGATGGTCTCCACATGATCTCACTCAGTCTGCTAACTGGCTGTTTGTTGACACTAGATGTTAAGAATATTTTCCAAGCAGTGATCATAATATGCATAGCATACCTCTGGTTATTTATGACAGTGAAGGTTTCAGCATGAATTGTGATTGCACACACAGAAAATTCATTCTTACGTGGGTCGCTTTTAAAGGATTTGATTTTAGCTCCAGGGATAAGTGAGAATGTGATGAATTATCAGATAGTATCACAGCTTTATAAGCATGCTAATACTTTACAGCTCAGTGTGAAATGTTGCATGCCACTGACTAAATGACAAAGAGGTTTCTTTGCATATGCCGGTCAGGCAATTACCTACCTTTTAAAAATATCTTGAGGTCAGCAGTAGCTCAGTCTGTAGGGATATGGCTTGGGAACTGGAGGGTAGCTGTTCAGGTTCAGCATGGACCAAAGTATGATAGCTGGAGAGTTGCTAGTTCACCTCCTGTTCATTGACGAGGTGCCCCTGAGCAAGGGAGTGACTGAACCCCTAACTGCTCCCCAGGGCGCCGCTCTGTGTTGCTGCCCATCACTCCACCATTTCTTTGTGATCTTTGCACACACCATCTGAGCCCCTTGTGTGTGTGTGTGGTTTGATTTCAGGTAAAAATGTATGTAAAAACTTGAAACGTGAAAAAAAGACGTGAAAAAAGAATAAAATAAATCAATAAAGTATCTATTTTCTTCTAATTGCTAAATACTCAAATGTTCATAAGCAACACAACAAAAACATACAAAAAAAACATAAACAAATTTTGTTTATTTGCACAAAGTTAAAAGCTCTTATTTTGAAAGAAATCTCTTATATTGGAAACCGGAAGTCATCATCCAGAAGCTAGCAGCAGCAGCAGCGGCGGCGTTTGATTCAAGAAGCTAAAAGCTAACAGTTTAAAGGAAAAGATAGTTTTCCTTTTCAGCACTTAACTTGACACAGAAGACTGTGCGTCGCATTCATTCTGTGAAGGTACAACACTTTAACACCGAGTTTTGTTTTTTTAAATCAAATACGGCGGTTACGTTTTTTGAAATTAGCGCTGTAGCAACTTAGCCAGACAACAGGCCGATGCTACCGTTAGTTGTTCGCTAACATCAAGCAAGTTGTGGTTGTAATGCTCTACCGCCTCAAAGCTTATTGATTTAACGGGTCACAGAGACACTGTACAGTAACCTGTGTCCTTTATCTGTGTGCAGACATGGCTGCGGATTGGTTGGGTAGTTTGGTGTCAATTAACTGTGGGCCAACACTGGGAGTCTATCAAGGAGAGGTGGTGTCTGTGGACCAGTCCAGCCAAACCATCTCATTAAGACAACCTTTCCATAATGGAGTCAAGTGTCCCGTCCCCGAGGTCACATTCAGGTAAAACTTTACACTAAGTCCTGGCTTATTTACTCTGGTTGTTCCCCTCCTGGTTTGGCGTGTTGTGTGTCTTAATTGTTAGTAAATAAAGTATTTTATTTCATTGTTTCCCCCAGTGCCATTGATATAAAGGAGCTAAAGATTTTAGATATCAGAAATGGCAATGCTAGGAACAGCTCTTCTACATCTACAAAGATCAGCAGTGCTCCAGTTGCAGTCCCAAAGGGTGATCCCAGGTCTGTGGACAAACTAAACTCTCCTCAGCACTGCTCGAAAAGCTACGGAGAACGTCATCTGGACATACCCGGCCAGCCGAAAGGATTTCGTCGAAGACACAACTCCTGTGAGTACAATGTAGTACATCAATATAAAAACATTTGTTTGTTGCTATGTGGATATTTACCTTGTTTTTTTCCCCCCTATCAGGGTCGTCTAGTAGTCGAGGGGTAAACCAAGTGACACCGAAAAAGAACGGGGTGAAGAATGGTCAGATGAAGCACCGAGATGATGAGTGTTTTGGAGATGGCATGGACGACGGGCTGGATACAGACTTTGATTTTGAAGGAAACTTGGCTCTTTTTGACAAAGCAGCAGTTTTCTCAGAAATCGACATATCAGAACGCCGCAACGGTGCAAGGTCACGTGGGACGCCTCAAGAGCAGACACCCTCACGGTACCGCCATGATGAAAACATCCTGGAAGCCAAACCTATTGTGTACAGACAGATTACTGTACCGCAGCCAGGGGCCAAAGAGTACTGCACTGGTAAGTTTTTGATATTGTTATGCCTACTCATGAATTTCACTTTCACTTTCCTTTGGGATTTATCTATCTAGTCAGGGCAAATTATCTGAGTTATCTGTGGACAAATTATCTGTTTTATATTTTTGTCTTTTTCTCCCATACAGACTCTGGGCTTGTTGTACCCAGTATATCCTACGAACTACACAAGCGTCTGTTGTCAGTCGCTGAGCGTCATGGTCTCTCACTGGAGCGAAGACTTGAGATGACTGGAGTGTGTGCCAGTCAGATGGCACTTACACTGCTGGGTGGGCCCAACAGGTGCGTACCTTGTACCATGCACATTAGCACAGGAATTTTGCGGTCATACGATTCTTTAAAAATAATTTCAGGGCTTTATCAGGGTGGAGATGTGGTATGTCCATAACAGTTTCCCTGATGCCCAGGAACCTAAAACTCCTTCCATTGATAATACCCAGCTTCAATCGAAAAAAGTTGTGATATAGTTTAAGTAATTAACTAGGAAACTGTAATGCTCCCATATCATGGATCGAAATGACACACATGGATGCTCCAGCACTACTCACATTTGTTTTTGTCATACGCATTGTGAGGTTGACTAACCTGGCTAACTGGGCTTACTGAATCATACCTTCAGGATAAAATACACATACCATGGCATCCCTATATACTACTAAATGTACTATGTTGTTTTATAATGTTATTGTTTGTATGCTGGCATTATGTGTTTGGACAGCACAGATTTCAGGAAGGCAACTTAACGTTTTCGTGTTCCTTCCAGATTCACTCCGAAAAATTTACACCAACGTCCCACAGTGGCTCTGCTGTGTGGCCCTCATGTTCAGGGAGCTCAGGGCATCAGTTGTGGTCGTCACCTGGCCAATCACGAAGTGGAGGTCATCCTATTTCTGCCCAATTTTGTCAAGATGCTCGACTCGGTCACCAGTGAGCTCACGCTCTTCAATAAGACTGGTGGCAAACAGGTGTCAAGTATCAAAGGTGGGCATATGTTTCTAATATTATTTTTCAATGGGTTTTTCCCCCATTTTGCACTTTGCATGGTCAGGTCAAACAATATGCTTTGAGATTTTTCTTTCTGACTCCGCAGACCTTCCAGACACCCCAGTGGATCTAATCATTAACTGCCTGGATTGCCACGAGAACACATTCCTGATGGATCAGCCTTGGTACAGAGCAGCTGCAGACTGGGCTAACCAGAACCGAGCGCCAGTGCTCAGCTTAGACCCTCCCGGTAGTGGACAGGGGCAGGCAGTGGAGGCCAAGTGGTCCCTCTCTCTTTGCCTCCCCCTTCCTCTAGCTGAGGGGGCTGGCAGGGTTTACCTGTGTGACATAGGTATTCCTCGCCAGGTGTTCCAGGAAGTGGGAATCAAGTACCTTTCTCCTTTTGGCTGCAAATTTGTCATCCCTTTGCACTCTGCATAATGGGACTAATGGTCACCATGACAAATTGAATTCTTCACCCTCCATGACCATTTGGGTTTTGGCGCCTTACTGTATATCCCAGAGCTTCAGCTGAGAGTTTCTAACCCATCAACATGTGAACAGAACTCATCCCTCATACTGATGGACCATTGTGTGGTACATTAGTTCTCCAAGAACTAAGTGCAGGCTAAGATAGGGAAGAGCTTTATTGAAAAACTAAATGTGTTGCCCTTTAGAGGCTTCAGCAGTTCTGGAACTAACATTGTATTTACATAATATTACAAGGTGGGAACAAGAGTATAGCTGATGGGTCCAAATCAATATCCCATAGTGTTCGGTTTGAAATTGAATAGGACAATCTCTGACTTAAAATTTCTTAATGTCACCATAATCTCATTCCAAGCCATTGGGTGAATAAACAGAGATCCACCATATAATACATGCAAGTGTGATGTTATTCCATTAATCTGAATAAGATAAAAGAAATCCAGCTTATGGTATATTGGTGTTCCCATTGCTATTGGCTGTGTGTATAGCCTGTCATCTTCTTCAGCACTCAGTAACTGTTGTCTGAAGTTTTATTAAGATTACATCTAAACAAATGTGGTATATTTGTCATTTCTGTGAGTAATGCTGGGTTTAAAACTGTTAAAACGGGGCAGCTACTGGAGAGAATCCAAATATGAGAAATGCTGTTAAAGTGGTAAATTAAGCTGTGATGATAAGGGCTTTGAGAAGATGACACAGCATGCAGAACCTCAACAAATCTTACCTTGTAGAGGTGATAAAAAGGTTTGTCAATGAAACGCTGGTACAATAGAGAGCTGAAGTCATGACGTCAGGTCGAGGCTAACCTTTCTCAATGAAACATGTTTCTGGGGTTTTCTGTCCATATAGACAATTTGGCCACTACAGCAGTTGCTGTAAGAAATCGAAACTCTCACTATGTTAGCACAGAAAAAGCTACAGCTGCCATTAAAATTAAAACAACGTGCAGATACTCCAAAACACACTGTTAAGGAAGGCTTAGTTCCAAGTTTTTAGTACGAGCATTACGTGATGTTGTGAATGACTTTCTTCTCAAACAGAACCTGAAAGTTCTGGTTTCACTTTAGCTCTCTATTGCATTAGTTTGAAGGACCATACCAGAGTGTTCGCAAGTTTCAGTTCCTTATCTACAAATCATTTAAACATCTCTGATGATCTGTTTTTAAATGCAGGCCACAATTTTACATTTTTGATATTTTTTCTATTGGTTTCCGATACTTGCTGTAGAGTATAAAAATCATTTAGCAGACTCTTAAATACGTCACGTCGTCCATCACAGCGAACATCAAGTCTGTTATCGTCGTGTAATGTAGTTTAACCACAGATTTCAGAAGTCTGCACTGTTTTTACACTGACAAAAAAACAAGTATGCATGTGTGACATTTTCTGTGATGGACTAAAGTTTCAAGAGTGTCCTATTAGATTTTTATGTTTTATGGAAATGAATATAAGGGAACAGATGCCGGCAAGACAAAATACGGTTTGCAGATGGTTAGCAGTGATGTAAAGTGAAAGTGATTTGTAATAAATGCGCTAAAAACCACTGGTATGGTCCTTTTAAGATTCAAACCATGAGTAAATTTTGATCTTGCGAGTTCACATGTCAACAGTTTTTTATTTTTTGATAAAAGTTGTGTTGGTTTACAAAACGAGTAGCATTTCTGAAAGTATAAATGCTGTGTGTGAGTGTGTGTGGGATTCATATACATTTTATCTTCAATCAACATGCTGCACTAGTACCCAGTTTGAACCAGTTAGATTTGTGGAGTAAGCTTCTTTGTGTCAATAATTAGTTGTATTAACCATGAAACCAAGTTTTGTGCTCCTCGAGGCCTCAGATCTGCTGCTTGTCCCTCAACAAGTATAGCAGTCGTTTGAAATGTGTCCAGACCGGAGGCAGTTGTATTATGTTCTCTAATCTTTACTCGACATGCATATTGTGCATGTCAACATGTCTTAAAATCTTAGTCTAGAAAATGCTGACTTGAATCAGGCAGAGGTTACAGATCACCATCTGGGTTTTGGCTCATGGCGTGGTCTTGTCTCCACACATAAACTTGTTAACGTCTCAGGAGGATTACAGATTGTTGCATTATATTTGTTTTTGTTTTTTCCCCTCTCCTCTGTGCACTTCAGACTGCACAGAGTTCAGGCGATGATTCAGTGAAAATGGCTTTTATGCACAGAGGTTTTGTCCTTTCTCCAACATTCCTCCGGCCTGATGTGTTATGTCTCATCTGTTGAGACAAGTCTGGCTTGGAAACACCAGCCAGCGTTACTGAATGTGAACGTAAGATGAGTTTAGTTTCTCTTTGGCCGCCAGGGGGCCCATGAAGCCACACTTTAGATGGGCTCCTTCCTTCCTTGTTCTGCTGTGTACGGCAGTATGTACCGGATACTATTTCCTCAAAGAATGGTGTTATTTCTCTGCAAAATGTGAACAGCCAGAAAACACATCTGGCTCTTTTTGTTGCTGTTTGTTTGTTGGTTTGTAGGAGGGCCTGATTGTGAGATTGTTTGAGCGCAGGTTATGCTTCTTGAGAATTAGTTTACATGTTTCAGATTCTCAGATCTGCACTTGATGTTTATGCGACCATGTGAGGTCAGTCTGCAGATCATCATTTAACGACAGATTTAATAATAATCAGTGGGAGGTTTTTGTCTAGACAGGACGGGACGACTATTTCCTTCTGGGAACGAAGTTCACTACCGAGAAAAAAAAGATACTGTGCAGTCCTCTTTCTTGTGTCATGTCTGCAGATTAAAATAATAAACAAATCACTATTGCCTTTCCTTTGAAGACTCATTTTTTAAAACAGTTTCTTCACTAACTTGACTCAGATACACTCTGTGAACCGTTCTTGGCCCCACAAGTTAACATTAACGCGCATGTGCACTGCAAAATCAAGGTGGGGCAAAAAAAAAAAAAAAAAAAACTTGAATGTTTCTGACGGGTTAAAGCAGTGGGACAGCCCGAAGTTCACTCAAATTAGTCTGAATCGCATTTATTTCATCGCTGTATTTTTTTTTTTTCCTATCCAGTCGAGTCGTCTCGTTTTTCTACTTTACTGTTTTTTTCCACGTAAGAAGCGTCGAGCAGTGACAAGCTCCTTAGAAAAGTTCACTTTTAAATCATTTAAAGCCTTTTTTTCTCCTCCTTCCATATGATGTTGACAGGAGACGCACCAACAACACTCCTGACCGGTTTTATTGAAGTACTTTTGGACTGCTGAAATCACCTGAGACAGATTTCACTTCCTCATCAGGACTTGATGTGTTTTGCGCTTCGACATCAACTGTCGGGTTGTTGTTTTGTTTTTTTCCTGAATGGGAGTTAGTCTGCTGTCGCTCAGATGATAAAGGACGTCGGACAGTAGCTGTATCACCTGTTATTGTCTGAAATCTCTCGGATTTGCCCGCAAACAAGTAAGACTTTTATTTTGAAATTGAAACGGCTCATAGATCCACTGAAACCTCATGTTAATATGTTACAGTGACTGACAGCACTATCAGAAGGCATTGGTGTTTAGGAGGCTGTGACAAGTGGCACGTCAACAATAATCTATACTCCATTTTATATGATAATAATAATGCAAAGTGAACTCAAAGTTATTTGCAGCTAAGCAAAAATATTACTATATTTTTGACATACGTGGCCTTTTTTAACATCCTCCCCCTTAAGACTTTTGCCACTTCCTCTGACTTGGGGTGCAGCAGTTGCATCATGCAGCTCTCCACATTTCTCTCTCACAATATGGTAGATTGTGGTGTAGATTATGATCATAATGATCTGCTGGTTGCATATGGTGAGCGTGCATAAGCTGCTACAGAGCCCAGGGTCTTTGTAGTTTTTCTTTGCAGAGTTGCCTGTACTTGCAGAACTGTGTGGCTTGCAGAGTGTAATGCCTCTCTGTTTGATATTGCCTTCCTTCATTTAATCTGTCATATTCAGGAAATAATCAATCAAAAATTTGGATGAGCCACAAATGCATTTAAAATCATTTGCCAAACTGAAAACAAAAGCTCACTGAAAGCTGTATTTGTCAGAGAGAGAGAGGAACTGAGGACCTCTGGGGTCTGTTTGAGAGTGATGCCGCCCCGGCTGAGACAGGAATTCCCTCAAAGGTCAGCAACTTTTTGAGAAAAAAAAAAAGAAAAGAAAAAGGACTGAGGACATTCTGGTGTTGGCACATGATTCTCCTTTTAGAGTGTGGCAAAACTGTAAAGAAGCATTAAGCTGGGGAAACAAGATGAAGAGAGCTCATGAAACCACAGCAAAGCGAAGCTGCTGAACTGTAATGTTCCACGCATGGCTGCATCAGCAGAGCTGTATTGCACTGCATGATGTGCGTAGCACGGAAGTGTCCATCCACTGCTCAGGCACAGCAGCTTCCCCTTGCACTGTGCTCTTTGATGAGTTTATTTTATTAAATCATTATTACCCAAAATGTCAGACCTTCTTTGTGTTGTGTGAACTTTGGACAGGAGTAAAATGCAAAGTGCCTGTAATGTCAAATGGATGTCAAATGAAAAGGGATTTCCCCCCCCCAGACTAACAATCATTGATTTCTTTCTTCCTGTTGCTGTAAAGCAGCCTTGTTTTACAGTTTCAAGTTCTGTGTTTACTTCTGATAAAGTAGACACTATTTTAGGTGTGCACTGTTGTGTATCTGCCTCTGCGCCTTGTGTTTAAGAGCCTCACAGGCAAAACTGACAGTCATTAAAGTGACACAATGACAGCCTGTACTGCAGGCCCTCGTACTCGTGCTTCCGCTGTTACATCCTACAGACAGTTGTTTCAGTTAGCAGTGCTACTGCAGTCCAGCTGTTGCCCCGGAGGCAGAGCTGATTTCCTCCTCAGCTGCATCTGCAGGCTGTCAGCTCGAGCTGGGGGAACCGTTGGCATACGCCCTTTCTTTTTCTAACCCCAGCCCATTTCACACCACTCAGTGTGTTGGTTTGTATTCCTGCCAGATGAAAGCTCAGTGGAGATGGACAAAAATCATTGTTCCCCTCTCTCTGCACTTAGCTCTGCCAACCTGATGCTGTAATGGTGATGATAACAGGGCAACAACATCAAAGCAGCCGCAGAGCATCCTGAGGCTGGACAGACAGGATGAGGGCCAGGTTACAGAGACCCCCCGCCACTGCTGCACATAGATGAGGGATGCACACAGTTAATAACACACACTGACGCTCAATATCCAATGATGGAAGGTGGAAGAACAATCCTTCACTTAAACATTGTTGTACAAAATGAGATTTAAATTTTTAATTATTCTAAAGCAGGTCTAGGTGCTATAAATAGTGCGAAAGGATCAAAATGATCAATCAGTGGAGAAATGCAGCCCTTATGCAGAGAGTACACTTTTCAACAGGCCAACAGGATTTGTGATGTCACAGCCATGCTCTCTCCATGGCCAACACTGGAGGCCCCAATCTGTTACCTGTGGTAGGCCCCAAGACAAAATGTCTTGTTCCTAATCGAACTACAGAGAGAAGCGTTAGGGAGGAGATGTAAAACTATATTGAGATTTTTTTGGTACAAATATATATTCAGAACTTCAAATGAAACAAAAATAAAATATGGGACCTTTATGCACCAATACATTAATCTAAAAATATTTCTCCTGCATTAAAAATCCTACTTAATAAAAGTGCATAAGTATTATCAGTAAAAAAACCCTAAAATATCAAACATTAAAGTGATATCAACTCAAGATAAATTATATGTTATTACATATTATATTGTTACATTATTAATGCTTATGCATCGATGTGTGAGCATCACTCTGCCTGTTTTAACCAGTTTATTTACCGTTAGATAGTTTCATTTAGTGGACACAAACCTTTCTGAGGGGTAGTGAGATTATTGTTGCCACATGAAAGAAGAAACAAAGTTCTGACACACACACATTTCTATTTCTATTTTGGCCTTTTAATTAATGTTTGTGGGTGAAATGGACAGACATTCCTTTAACCGCAAGCCAAAGATAATTAAAGCTACGGATTCAATCTTCAACAAGACATTGTTAAAGATTCATCATTTTGTTTTATGAGCCTGTTATCAGTTTTTTAAATGTAAAATGTTAATCTGAAATGTACCTCATAACCTAAGCTGTCAAATGAATGTGGTTCAGTAAAAGTACAATAATTCCCTCTGAAATGTTGAGGAGAAGAAGTATCATAAAATAGAAATACTAAAGTACTCAAAATTGCACTGACAGTACAGTACCGTAAGTACTGCAAGTTTTTTTTTTTTGTTTTCACCAACGAGGACTTCTATTTGAAGGTTCCCTTGTTATTCTTCAAAGTAACATTACAGACTAGCACATTTTTTGAGTGCCAAGCCCGTCCACAGGACCTCACGTCACAGCTGCTTTTGCAACACCGAGGATGATCAACGTATTCACCTCAAATGTCGGCAGATAGACGAGGGAGTGGCAGATTTAAACAAGGCCAAAGAAGATATTTCTACATTCCTGTCCTGTCTTGCTTTGTGCAGTCAGGTTACCACTGATTTGTACAGCTTAGACTACAATTGACTTGCAGAAGGCAAGAACTGCTTTGGTTTGAATAGGATTGGTATGGATGCCAAGACTATGAAAAATTGGACTTGTAGTAGCTGTATGTGCTTTGTATGAAGAGGCATGACCCCTATTTATTAGTTACTTGTTAAATAGTGTGTACATTTGTGCGCTTTCCTGACCCCGTTCAAGTTCAGTCAATGAGTTTGCTGGTTTCCTGTTGCTTTCAGTCAGTTATGTCATGCTTTACTTTGCCTGTAGCAGACAACACCTTTGTCATGGCATCATTAGGTCATTTGTTACCTGTGTTTAAAGTGCATTTCTCAACAGAGCAGTGGACACAAAGATGATTGTACTCGATATCGCAACGGTTGTGGCCACAAAATATCTGCAGACCTGCAGAACTGAAGCATTGCTGTCATTAAAGCTGCTCTCTGGACACACTGATGATGATGGACTTCTCAATGAGACAGGGGTCATTAGAAGCCCAGGGGTCGGTAGAAACTTGACCAATTCACAAAGACAGCCTTGTCCACTTCTTGAAATGAGCAACAGCTTCCATGTAGAGCTCTCTGGAAACGGCAGCGTGACACCATGACAGACTGAGTTCTGTCCCATTCAGTCGGCTGCTGGTGGCCTGCTGCTGAGATGCATTCACTGTCCCAAAAAAGATGTATTAAAAAGTGCTGTTGTGTGTCAGCCTTGGCCCTGTTGATCCATTCCTCGCTTGGTGAGATCACTTTCACCAAGGACACATGCATAATCTGTTGCAACCAACAAATTGTTTTAAGAAAATCATGTGCATGACTTCCTTCCTCAAATTAAAACTTTTTATTTTTAGATTTCAGAGAAGACATTGAATTTCTGACCTACACTCGCCTACTACAGGGGTAGTGTCACAGCTTTGGGGATGCCAACGTCAGTTTCATGCAGACGGAAATATCTCAGAAACTGTTTTATGGATTCATTCAACATTCATGGTCCACAAAAAAAAAAAAAAATCCTGCTGGGTGGTGATCCCTTAACTTTACCTCTATCATGTGTTGACTTTTGTGTTTCAGAGTCCTGACAACTGTTGATTAGATTAGATTACCTCATCACATTACCTAACTGGATCACAATGTGATATGCTGCAAACAGCCGTGGTCATTGTAAACGTCTGTGAAACTGTCTTTTTATCAGTATTGGAAGAAGCAATACTGAAAGCAAACTACTAAGTAAAGCTATTAATACTACAAAGCTAACATGGGCTCTGTGTTTGTTACATTTTTAAACATTCCATTATTATATTATTATTGTTGATGGAGTAACATGTCAACAGTATTTTTAAGCTGTAACTAGCTGTGGTCAAGCTAATTTTACTTTTTACTTTTTAAAATTTGTTTTACCTTTTTTTTTTTTTTTTTTTTTACTGTTGTGTGGATTTTACTGCATATATTATTGCATATGCTCATTATATGCTCTTAAAATCTGTGTCAAAGTAACTACAGCCACCAAATAAATATATGAATGAATATATGATATATGATAAAATTATCATGTAGCATACCAGTAACTCAGAAGTGTACTTGAGTAAATGCGTGGTGGTTTCCAACCTGGTGGTTGGGATATCCTAGAAGGATTGCAAGATATTGTGGTGAGTAGCAAAGAGATGAATAACAACGTGAGAAAAAATACATATTTCTTCTACATAACTCATTTATCTTCCAGCTTTTTGGGCAGTTTAAACCCACGGCCTGAGAAGTCATCTAAAGAAAGCAGTTTGGTTTTCTTCACTGTGAGCTCAAAGAGCCATTTGCATGGCTGTAAACTCTAAATCTTCTCTTCCTGTTATGAGCCTCCGAACAGTGTGAAATGTCAAAGTGTAATGTAGAAAAGATGGGCTGGGATGAGCAGAGGCAAAATGGGGGTATCCTTCCTGGGTTGATGGGCGTGGGAAATGTGTCCAGATAGTTTTGTCCCTCGATACAGAAAGACAGCTGCAGTGCTCCATCAGGGACGACATCTGCCACACGTGATGACAGTCCTCTCTGTGACCCATGAGAATTTTTAGTCTCACATTTGGTGTGAGTGATGTGCCTGGTTATTTAGTCAAAGGTGTGACATACTGTAGAGGACCTGTCAGAGTGTGTTTTCAAGTAGAAAGTATCTGTTGTATCATTCATGTTTTTAAGAGCCCCACCCTGATGTTGGAGTATTCTAAATCGGGGCTGTCATATGGGAAGTCGGTGTCATAGTAATGAACATGATGGATGCATGAGGATGTGACCTCATGTAAAGTGACAGATCTATCTGAGCCAGGATTTTCCCTGAGCTCTGACCAGTGAGCACTCTGACTTGTCCATGGGAACTGATACAGGAAGAGAGGAAGTGTGGGGGGCAGGGGGGGAGGGGGAGCATGACTTAATCCACAGCCGATCATTTCACTAGAACACCTCTGCTTTAATTTGTTGTGGATGTATCATGGAAACACAGCCCCGGGTGACTCAGGCCTAAGGTTACGGTCGCGGTGGCTGCTTTATTGACGTAAAGAAGCACTGGGCTGGATGTGTCCCTCAGGCCTGGTCAGATCTCACCACAAGTTTGCATTCCAGCGTTGAAGAGAGCTATCTTGATTCCTACAAGGCCCAGTCATAGAGGCTTAGCTGGAGAGTGTGTCCATTTTTGGTCAAAATGAACCAGGTTTCCATATAGAATACAAAGTATAAAGGATCCGGTTTTATTCTTTTTGATCAGATAGATTATTCCAACATATACGGCATTGTTCATTTCTGAGTTTTTAATTTGTGTCATTAGTCCATCAGCACGTTGAAACGTTGTCTTCATGTGCATGCTGTCACCCTGCGTCATGGAAACATTTCTGCCCCAGTTGTGAAAGTGTGATTTAAAAAAAGACGACTTGTTAGTTCTCCTTTCTGTGTCAGTGAGTTATTTTTACTAGCACTGTTTGATCTGACTCTGCAGTGTTCTGATAATGGTTGACTTATGCTTTGAATTAATCTGCCCTGCTGCATAACAAAACCACAAATTCATATCTAGAATGTGTTTAATGTAACATAAATGTCTCTTTGCTGTTTCTCTTCATAGGTACTGTAGGTCTGTGTGTGTGTTTACCAGCTCTAATGATAGCAGCTAGAAAGCGTCTCCTATAAGAGGACTGAACCACCTCACCATGACAGAAATCCAGGTAAGAACTCAGACACCCGACAAGACATGTCTGATGAGTAAAAGTTACTTAAATGTGTTTACTAATGGATGATTTGCCTGTGTTCCCGTAGACTCCATGGCCACAGGGCACAGAGTGTGTGGCCAGGTACAACTTCAAGGGCACATCAGAACAGGACTTGCCCTTTAACAAAGGAGATGTATTGACTATTATTGTCGTCACAAAGGTATGTTTCATACGCTGCCTTTTTTGGTCTGATCTATATTCCTATGAAGATTATGAAGATAACGTTTTGCTTTTGAGTTCTTACGCAACATGTGAAATTGACAGTGACACTTGCTGATTGTAGATATGAAATCATTTCTGACATTTTGTGTTCCAGGATCCAAACTGGTACAAAGCGAAAAATGCTGCAGGCTGTGAGGGAACAATTCCAGCCAACTACGTTCAGAAAAGGGAAGGTGTGAAAACTGGAGGCAAGCTGAGTCTAATGCCGTGAGTACACAGATCATTATGGTGTATTTAGCTCTGATTCCCAGTGTCACCTTTCATTTTCAAAGTAAAAATATATCTCTAACGTTTGGTGAAGAGTATCAGGTGCGCACAGCTCCAAAACTTAAATGTTGTACTGGGTGCAAGTGATGAGGAACAAAACAAACATGATATCGTCACTCAAACAAGACAAAAAACAAGATGATGGCCGATAGCTGAAACACATATAGGACACCTCACCATGACAGATGTCTAAGTAAGAACACATTTCAGCTACGAACCGATGATGGTTTAAAGCTGAGATTGGTATCTTAAAGGGTGCAACCACAGCAGTTTTCTGTGTTGTCTACAAAGAGGGCTAAAATAGCTCATTTTTTGCCCTCTTCCTATGGCCTAGTGGTTAGCAGTAGGCAGATGCTACAGCCCTACTTGTTGATGTTGTAGTTATGTCAGTGGAGACCACAGTCGGGGTGAGCTGTGTTGTAATTGCAGTGCATTTGTGTCTGTTTCCAGCTCTACGCAGTTTCCTGTTGTTTCTTTTCTATCACAGACTGAAGAAATCTCAAACGTTTTTGTCCACATGACAAGTTTCTTTGCTCATGCGTGTGTATGAATGACAGGTTTATTTAAAGAGCTCTTGATCACAAAATTAGGAAGAGCAACCTACCTATACCAACAACCAGTGACAAAAAGCATATAAAGATAGGTAATATCAAGTATAATATGACTAAATATAGCTATTAGGAATACTTTATACCCAGCATTGATCAGAAATCATCAGTATATATATGTATGTATGTTCAATGAAGTTTTATTTGCACATACAAAATAGTGTGGCTGAGCTTCCAACCTGCTGAAATATAATGCTAAAGGAACAGACACATTTCAACAAATGCAAACTGATCTTCGCGTAAAAATGCAGTTCTCATGATTGTGAATATCACCGGTGATGAATGTTAGAGCTAAATGGTTGAAGGTGATCCAGGGGCCTCTGAGTTGGGGCAGTTACGGCATTATGTTTGTAAAATATCATGTCCCAGCAACACGGAACAGAAAAGGAAAACTGCCTCAGCAAACGTCTTCTTACAACTACAGCTGCTCCCGTTTCTGTGAAAACACCTTTGTCTGAGCTGTCCTTTAAGGTTTTTCTGTGTGATATTTAAATGTAACTTCCTTAATGGAGCCAGATGCAAATGAATTTACTTTATAGTCTGTGAGCCTGTCAATTATAAAACAGGTCATGGTTGATATGCAAATGTCTGTAATCTATATCTCCAGGAGAGTATTTGTTTATTTGCATTAGAAGCCTATTTAAGGTTAATAATAACATGATGGAGTGTGTTACACAACAGAAGGGGAACAGTTTTCAAAGGCTAATGGAAAATAATCAGCATCACAGGCACAAAATGGATCCCAGCAGTATTTCCTTATTAACCGGCATGATATGCTTTCACACACAGACGTCAGCTTGACTGATAAATAACTCTTTGAACAGTCAGAGGTATCCTTTCATATGTAGACAGAGGATATACATGTAAAAATAAGAGACTAAAACCAAACGTTGACACGACGTAACAGTGTGCATCAGTTCAGACTGATATAAATAATAAATAAGATCCTTCAGCTGATTATTGACGAGTGATTCCAGGATTTATGACAGACAGGACCTGTTCAAAATAATAAAAAAAAAATCAGCTCTGGCATAGTGTCAACACTTATGGTAAATTTATTTAATATCTAGGTTTCAGTCAAGTGAAATTCATCAAGCATTTCATACAATGAATGACAATAAACCTGCACATATTTATACATGCGTACACACAGCACAATAAGATCAGGTACCAAGTAATCAACAAAAGCCTATAAGCAACATACCTGGCAAGAAGTATATTATTAAAGTGAATCAAATTACCTAAATTTAAATTATCAGTGGGTAATAGAAAAAATAGGACTAACTAATGATAACAAATGATCAGATTTAATGCACAGAAAAGAGGTTTATTTTATTGACTGCACAACTGTGGAATAAGTAGGAAACATCATAAATTTAGCACCAGTAATATTTCACAGTAACCAGTAAAAACATTTGACTGAAATCAACAAAGTCTCTGAAAAAAACCTGCACTTATAAGAACAAAAACATTTGCAACAATAGAAGATAGAAGAATTTATAGAAATGGCAGATAGAATGGACAACGTCAAGGTCACTGCTGTCTCTTTCTTTTTGCATATTGATCATAATAGCCAGTTTTATAATGTGAAGCAAAATTGTAAAACTTAAATATTTGTAATAATATTACTTGTTATGAATAAAGTACTTTTTTTTAACAAAGGAGCTTCAGAGTGCATGACAACAGAAAAAAAAGACTGTAAAATGTAAATATTCACTCAGTTGTTTTTTTTTTTTTAGGTATAACTGGCTGAAACAAATACAACTTTTTGCTAATTTGATTATTACTAATTTAGAGGTCATTTTGGAGGCTGCAGTTTGCAGTACTGTTGAACTGTATTGCATACATAATTAGTCTCTCATTGGCACGAACAAAATGTTAGAAACACATCTCAATATAAAGCAAAATGATAAAATTCAATCCATATCTCTCTAAACTGAACATTAAATTATATAGTCTAGGGTTACATTTCAAGTGTTTTTTAATTCACAGTAATAAGATTGGAGTTGTGGCAGTCTCTATTTTTTGGGCGCGTTGTAACCTTTCTGCTTCTTCCACTCTCAGATGGTTTCATGGGAAGATAACGCGGGATCAGGCAGAGCGGTTGCTTTACCCCCCTGAAACAGGCCTGTACTTGGTACGAGAAAGCACCAACTTCCCCGGCGACTACACCCTGTGTGTTAGCTGCGATGGCAAGGTGGAGCACTACCGCATCATCTATCACAACGGCAAGCTCACAATCGATGACGAGTGGTACTTTGAAAACCTCATGCAGCTGGTTGAGGTAGGACATAAAATTAGTGTTTGTTTTATAAATATAACATGGTGGTGCTCGTGTTTGGTCTGGTGCTATATAGAGCTTGCGTCTACTGTATGTATTTGGTATTTTCCTGTTTCACAGTCCCCACGTCTCTGTGCTACCACATAGACCGCATACAGTTCCTGGAACAAATAATGAACAGGAAGTGTCAAAGAGGAAGAGTAACAGTATTCTGAGGTTCAGAGTTCTTTCACTCAGAGAAACAGAGACCTTTTACTCTCAAAATGACTTCTTTCCTCTGTGAAACGCTCATTATGAACAGAAGCATACTGTATATATCACACGGGGTGAAACGGGGTGAAGTTTGAGTAACTCAGTATGAGCTGTTCAAGGCAAAACATGTCAGTCCTTTATATGTTTTGCTGATTTGACTATACAGCCCTCTATTGGTCATTCTGAAGCACTGCTCGCTGGGTTTTAAACAGTTTTTTGCCACATGTATTTTTATTGAAATGCTGTTAATGTTAAACCAGTTGTTACAGTTGTGTGCGTAAGGTTGAACTGAGAACCGCCAATTAACGTGTGAGTTTACAAGCGTGCAAAATAACAGGAAATCAAAAGAGGCGAGGAACAAAAAAAAAAAAAAAAAAAGTCAACCCACAGCTGGATCCGTCAGCACCTCTAGAAAAACCTGACTTGTCCAGGTGGAGGGTGCACGAACAGTCATTTAGCCAATGATGTAGGCGGTTCCAGTGTTTTCCTGTGCTCTAGTAAAAATGTCTTTGCTTTTATAAGGCTATAAACAACCTTTGCAGATCTCTTAAAGTGTTGTAATGCTGGCATTCCCACTTTATTTTAATTTTATTTTTTGGTTTTGCTCTGTTTGTAGCACTACACCAAAGATGCAGATGGCCTGTGCACCAGACTAATAAAGCCAAAGCTGGAGGAGGGGACGGTGGCCGCTCAGGATGAGTTTTCCAAGGGTAAGGCTCAGTTATGTCGCAGTCTTTCTCGTCTGTGAAGCGTGTACAGACCTGTTATGTTTAAGCCGCATGTTGTTTCCTCTTTAAATGGCAGGTGGCTGGTCGATGAACAGAAAGGACCTCAAGCTGCTGCAGGTTATTGGAAAGGGAGAGTTTGGAGGCAAGTAGCTCTCACAGGTTCACATCGGTAACTTTGGCTAGGCTCGTCTTGATCTTCAGTGTTATTCTTTATGATCATTCCAGATGTCATGGTGGGAGACTACAGAGGAACTAAAGTAGCTGTGAAGTGCATAAAAAACGATGCTACAGCACAGGCCTTTATCGCAGAGGCTTCTGTCATGACGTAAGAAAAATGACATATTTGTGTTTTTTTTTTCTAAACATGAGTAAACAAGTAACATTTAAACCAAATGTATGTGTGCTCCTCGCCTTCCTCAGGCAACTACGGCATGAAAACCTGGTGCAGCTACTTGGAGTGATTGTTGAGGAGAATGGGAGTCTTTTTATAGTTACAGAGTACATGGCCAAAGTAGGTACCAGTCTGTCTTCCTAATCATTCCTAATCATTTGTCAGCATCCAGAGGACTTTGATAAAGATGTCACGTGTTTGTTTCTTTCTTTCAGGGCTGTTTGGTTGACTACTTGCGTTCCAGAGGTCGGACAGTACTTGGTGGAGATGCTCTCCTTAGTTTTACACTGTATGTATTACACAGTTGTCTACATGTCTACATTTATAATGTATTAAAAGTAGACTGTGGTGTTTTTTTTTACAACTGGGGGTGCTGTGGAGCAATGATTTGATGAGCTGGTCCCCAAATTGTTTGTATACTGTGCTCTGTCTGCGTGCACATGAGATCAGGTGTGAAGCGTTACTTTAGCCACTGTAAAAGGCAGAGATACAAATGTGTAGTGGGGTTAATATTGCAAAAGAAGGAGCAACATGGACATGCTGGAGTCGAAACCAGATCACTGCAGGAAAAACTCAGTATTTCGTACATTGAGCCTCCAGGGCACTCCCCAAGTATTTTCTTATCCACCTTGCAACTATCTTTGTCTATCATCATTTTTGAACATGTTTAGATCATAAAGTATGCATTTATTTCATAATCTAATGTGTTAAATTAAGAGCTTTTTAAGATATGATGATGCATAAGGACAAAACCATTATTATTTGTAAGAACGCCACAGTGCTCTTTAAAATTGATGTTTTTTCGTATGAAGGGAATTTGAAGAGAAATGTCCTTCAGGTTCTTCACTTTCTTTTCTTGTACTTTTACAGAAACGTCTGTGAAGCCATGGCATACCTGGAGGTCAATAACTTTGTCCACCGAGACTTAGCAGCCCGCAACGTTCTTGTGTCAGAAGACAACATGGCCAAAGTCAGTGATTTCGGTCTGACCAAGGAGGCCTCCTCCACCCAGGATACTGCAAAGCTGCCTGTAAAGTGGACAGCACCAGAGGCTCTCAGAGAAAAGGTGCACTGTTGTTTACAAGAACTGTTAACCGTGTTGAGTAGTGTGCCTAAAATCTAACTGACTGAAACAAACTTACATGTGTGTTTTTTTTCCTAATCCATAGAAATTTTCCACCAAGTCAGATGTTTGGAGCTACGGTATTTTGCTTTGGGAGATTTATTCTTTTGGTCGAGTGCCTTACCCAAGAATTGTAAGTATTAATATATCTTTGGAAAGAGTAAATATTAAAGAGGTAGCAGGGCATTTACAGTCTAGGCTTTTTACCAATGTGTAGTATGCTTAAGGGTACACTTAGGGCATGGCATGTGATTTTTATAGAACATAACAATGTACCATATGCACCTTCTGTTGTACATATGTTATTTGAGGTCATCTACATACCTGAAATTAAGTAACAGGTTAAACGAGGACTAGGAACTTAAGTCCTGAGCTTTCTATTAAGAAGAAGTACTGGATATACTCTTGTACTCATGTGCACGTCCTTCATGTAACACAGATCTCCCTGGATTTTAGCTACATTCTGTCAAAGTCCTTACCACCAACCATTTTTTCTATTCTGCAGCCATTAAAAGACGTTGTGCCTCGGGTGGAGAAGGGATACAAGATGGACTGTCCAGATGGCTGTCCTGAAGTGGTCTATAACATCATGAAACAGTGCTGGAACCTTGATCCTGCTGCTCGACCAAGCTTTCAGATGCTAAAGGAGTGGCTACAACATATCAGGCAAGGGATGGGAAAAAAACAATGAGAGATCTGAAAGACACAACACACACAAAAAGTGACTTTTCTCCCTCATTTTGACCACTTGGACCATAATCTGGAAAGAATAAATTGTTTCTAAACTATATTATTTAGCAAACTATAAGATTTGATTTCACACATTGCCCATAAACTGTCTTAAGTTTATATTTCAGAACATCATCCCTAACCTCAAGTTGTTCAAACTGCAGTTACTCTTAATTATGCACTCAGTTGCTCTAATAAGTCTTCCTGCACTCAGTTATCAAGAGTGTATGATTAACTGTCATATCAACATGTCTTTCGTTATAACACGGTGCTGCCTCAGAGCCACAGTGCCTTGACCAGTTTTTGTTTTTTTTTAAACATTTTATGTCCTTTACATTGATACCCTTGGTCATATAACGACTTCATTTCACAAACATATAGACAGTGCCATCGTTTGACTAGGTTGACTGAGTCCATCATAGCCGTTAAAAGAGAAAAGATGCTTCAAAAGTAGGAATACGAGTTTGATGTCATTACTCACTGTATTATTTTAGACAGTTTGCAGGTACATTGTTTCGCATGAGTGTTTAATTATTTTGTTAAGAGGACTAAGTTAAAGATAATTATGCAGCTTTATTTTTTCATTGTTATTTCATTTGAAATATGTTATGCCTACTTGTGGATTCCTCTGTAAGTCAAGTCTGGACAAACGTCACCTTTACTACTGATACAGTAACATATTCAGCTCCGTCGTGCAGACACCATTCCACCGTTGTACAGAGTTTTCCATCTGACATCAATAAATGTTTTATTTTGGGAATCTTTGGATTTTACCAAATTATTTGATTTTTTAAATGTACTGTGTTGCCATTTTCAACAATAAAAAAATATTTTGAAATTGTTTTGCAACAGTGACAATTCTTTTTTAACATCCCTTTTTTAAATCAAAGTTTAAGTATTTTCAATTTAAGATCAAAGCAGTAAATAGTAGTTTAAACTCCTTCAGTGTGTAATTGTGTACTGTAGTGTTACTCAAGTAATGAGCTTTGCGATATCTATTATTTTGCTGATAAAGGCTTTATGAACTATAATAAACTATGACTCATTATTATAGTGCCATGAAAATTTTAATCGCTTCACATTGACCGGCACCAACATTTAATTGCTGCTTAAATACTAATACTAATGCACCAGTAGTAATAATGCAACTACATAATGTACGTATATTTATTCTTAAATGGGCCATTCAGCATGTTTACTATTTACTAATAGTGCTATATTATGCTGATAATTACTGTACTTTAAATTAAAAGTCTACAGTACTTTAATGTTTAAGTTACATGTATTAAGGATCTGAATACTAACACTATTCTATGGTCTTGTGTGTTTTGCATAAAAATGACTTCTGAATAATAAAAGAAAACACCTTTCCCCTTTGTAAATAAGAAACATTTCAGAGGAGAAGTATGATAGAGTATCTTTCTTTTTATTTGCTTATTTTAATACGTTTTATTGCTGAAATCAAATGCAGTATATCAGTATACACACAAGGCAACAGTGCCACCAAGTGTGACTGAGTGGTTCAGATGGACTTTATTTGGATAGATAGATTATAGATTTATATACTTTTTATACAAACAGCACGTAACATGAAGTGCTTCACACAAGGCCTCAATTTTTTTGGTTTCTTTCCTCATGATAGAAGGCTTTCTTTATTAATTATCATCATAATGTACTTTCCTACGACTGACAAAAAAGAGATACACTGAAACTATCATCAAAGCCACCCAGCAGTGTAAAAATGAAGGAGTTGACAGTGTTGTCAAGAAGAAACTCAGGGTTCACACATATGAGCCCGAAATACAACCACAAAGGGCGTATATACATCTAAATATGGACATGTGGTGCACAGCCACGGCCTTCCTTGCTCAAGGGCACCTCAACTTGCTTGGAGCTGAACTTGCATGGTCCACGCTGGACTTGAACCCACCACCCTCAGATTCTTCAAAAAAAAAAAAAAACCCTTTACAACAAATTAATAAAGAGACAAAAAAAAATATTTTTTTAAGGAAGGGGACGTTTTGCATCAGTAACTTTATTTACTATAATGTTTGTGAATAAATCCAGAGCAGCTTGAGGTCACAGTTCAGATAAATAACACATCACATCAGTTATTGTTTTTAATTGTTTAAAGGAATAATTTCGCGGTTTTAGTACAGCGGAATTAGCGGAACCCTTTATCGAGGCGGTGTTGTTTCTTTGTTGCACTCTGCGGTGCGACACAGAAATCCGCACTGAAAACAGACGCTGGCTGTGACAAACTCAGGGCTCGCAGATTTACTCACTCAGACTTGATTCGTTTCGACTTTGTGATGGATACTGAGGCTGATGTCTTTTATCGGGAGCTGCCAAAAGTGGTAAGTCATGAATATGTTTAGAGAAAGGTTAAAGTTAAAGAGTAAAATGTAGTTTTTAAACGGTTGTGGGCAAGCTACATGCTAACGTCAGCGTTTTAACGGTCACCAGGAGCTTCACGCTCACCTCAACGGCTCCGTCAGCTTTGAGACCACCGAGAAACTCATCAGCCGAAAACCTCATCTCAACATTGAACACGGCATGACTTCTATCGGCAAAGGCCAGCGGAGGACACTGGACGAGTGCGTATAACTTTATCAGTGCTTATATAGCTTCACAAGAGAGCTGTTTGAAATCAGACTGTGTCTAATTGACAGTTAACTCGCCGTCGTTTCATTCATGAATTTAAATGTAGCTGCTTAGCGTAAGTGGTGATGAGTAAATATTAGCGTGTGTGTTGTTTCTGTGTGCTGAATGGGAAGCAGCTGCATTCAGGCAGACAATAGTACACTGACAATGAGAAGAGGGGTCAGCATTAAAGCAACATGGCGCGCATGTCCGCAGGTGTTTTCAGGTCTTCAAGGTCATCCATCAGCTGGTGGACACAGAGGAGGATATCCTGATGGTGAGGAGTGGCTGTTTGTTCGCAATCAAAATCAGCTTTCATCTCAGATTATCTGTAACACCTGTTCCTTTTCTTTCCTTCCAGGTGGCGACAGATGTTATTAAAGAGTTTGCGGCCGATGGCGTTAAATATTTAGAGCTGAGGAGTACACCAAGGGAGGAGAAAAGCACAGGTGAGTGTGTCAACATGGGGCCATGATTTACTGTGTACTGTTAAGCTCACAAGTTTATTATCCGTTTACTAGGATTGACAAAGAAGAGATACATTGAAACTGTCATCAAAGCCATCCAACAGTGTAAAAACGAGGGAGTAGACATTGATGTCAGGTACGTGTAGCCTGTATTATTTCAGTTTGCTATAAGAAATCCCATCTCAGCATCTCTACAAGTCCAGAAATATATCTTGAGTGTGAAAAAACACCAATATACTGCATGGTGTTTAAGTGTGCATGCTTCTAAATGAGCCCCTTTTTGTCCTGAAGGTTTTTGGTGGCGATTGACCGCAGGAATGGGACTGAAGTTGCCATGGAGACAGTAAAGCTGGCTGAGGAGTTCATGCAGTCCTCTGATGGTTTGGTGGTGGGAATCGATCTCAGTGGAGATCCAACGGTCAGTCAGCCAGTTTGGGGCTTGTGGAATAGAAACGAAAAGTACAGTTTTGCTCTGAATCATCCAAGTCAAAACAACACTAGGTATTCGTAAAACAAGCTGTAACTTAAACAGTACTTCTTAGAGGTCATGAGTACTTTTACAGTTGACACTCTTGTACACTAGTGTACTGTCAGTTTTCTAATACATTTATGAAGGTAATATAATGCTCAAGCCTCCCATGTGATGGTACCAAAGGTCACAGTTGTAAGACTTGAACATGCTAACTAAAATCATAATGTTACTGGATAATTTATACAAAAGTATATTTAAAACGTACAAAAAAATTGTATGCCACACCTCTGTGACCTCTCAACCTCTGACCTGTAACCTGTGCTCGTAATTAGGTCAGCAAGCTAGCTTGTCTTTTTTTTTTTTTTTTACCCTGTAGTCAGAGCATCACTATGTTACATGTGATTTTTAACATGTAAAATATTAACATAATTTTGAACATGTCCGAGAACATGTCCGAGAAACATTGGTGCAATGTCGCACCAAAAAACCTAAACTACAGCTATAATTCAAGAGTTTTCTCTACTTTGGTTTTATTGAAGGACAGGACAGGTCTTGCTGAGAATGTGTCATTTGTGGTGAGAAGCTAGCTAGGCAGCATGAAGCCGTGCAAACGGAAACAACGTCAGGAAATAAACACATCACATCTGACATTCCCTCCCTGGTCAGAGGTATGTAGGCCCCAGGTGGCCATTAGTTTAGAAATGAACAGGATCTCACACAGAACATTATTGATTGTTATTGCTGGGTGATTCAGCTTTTCTTAGATACACACAATCTGACCCCCAAGGAATAAGTTTCGAGACTGCTGACACAATGAAAGTAAAAAACCTCAAAAGCAGAACAACACTTCATTTAGTCTCTCACTGGAAGTGTGATGTTTCCAGTCAGCCAGCTGCGGTGCAGTTTTCTGCACATTTCTGGTCATAGTTGTGACTTATTGTAGTATGGTGGTCTGTGAAGGTTCTCAGTCTTTTGATTTATTTTTTCCTTGAGAAGGGTTAGAGGCAGCTGAACGTGGTTGTAGATCTGTGAAGTCAAAATTATTGCAAATGCAATGACTTGGACTTGCTATGCTGACAGTTTCTGCTTGTTACAGCTGGTGGGTGTGTTTCTCAAACAGACCACAGTGTGAACTCTTTTGTATCATTTTGCTGTGTCATACTTTTAAGGAGCATTTGAGTTTTTAAATGCTGGTTGAGTATTTCAAAATATATTTTTTGTCAATCTGAGTGGCACAAATTAAATGCCATTGCAAGGTTTCTCCAAATCCTCCAAAATGTTACAACTTTAGATAAAAATATCTAGACATTCATTGTCAGATTAAAAATGTGTGTGTGTTTCCATCAAGGGCAGTTGCTTGATTTTGTGACATTACTTCCTGTTAATGTAGTTTTCGTTTAAAGGTTGGCCATGGCAAAGACCTACTTCCTGCTCTACAGACGGCCAAGAACTGTGGACTGAAGTTGTCACTGCACCTCTCTGAAGTATGAACACAACATTTCTAATATATAATTTTTTTTTTTTTTTATCTGTGAGTTCTCTGACATTACAACAAAAACGGTTACAGATACAATCACAGCTGGAGGAATCAGACTTGCTGTTGGATCTTCCCCCAGACAGGATCGGTCACGGCACTTTCTTGCATCCTGAAGTGGGTGGATCTCAAAGTATTTTTGACAAAGTGGTGAAGAACAGCATACCGCTGGGTAAGGCTAAGATCAAATGATTAACCTTTTGTAGCAGCTACACTAAAAAAAAAAAAACTGTTTTTGAGTTCTCATCTTTCTGTTTCCTGTAGAGCTTTGTCTGACATCAAATGTTAAAGGACAAACTGTACCATGTTACTCGAAACATCACTTCAAATACTGGTACCAGTTGGGACATCCAACTGTGATTTGTGTAAGTTTCCTTTCTTTGCACTAGACAGTGAAACTTCTTTTTTAACACCTAGTACATATTTTAAAAAAAAAAAGATTTTCACCTTTTCAGTCAACTAATTTAGCCCAACTTATCAAAATATGTTTATCTTAATAGAAATACCCACAAATGTTGGCAGTACTCTGTTGAAAAGTGATTTTAGTTCTTGAAAATGCAACTCAGCTTCTGTCTTTAGACCCTCTTCAAGCCGTACCATTTTCATGGTACTCTTCATGATGAGCAAATGGATGCTAATTTTTTTTAAGCAATGTTAAACGTAGAAATGACAATTGATGGGGGGGGGGGGAAAGTCAAAGTTAACAATGAATGATGTTTATTCTTTGTCACATTACAGACTGACGATAAGGGAGTCTTCTGTACAGACTTATCTCAGGAATATCAGCTGGCCGCTTCCACGTTTGGTCTCAGTCGTGAAGCCGTATGGGAGCTTTCCCAGCAGGCCATAGACTGCATCTTCGCACCCGATACTGTGAAACAGCAACTCAAACAGAAGTGGGTTGATTTAAAGCCTCAGGTGTTCAAATGACCCGTTCAGAGGAACCACAAGCCGACGACATACCTCAAATAACAGTTTTTAAAAACCTTTTCATAAACTTTTTACAAGTCTTTGTAGAACTCATGATAACAAAAGGGATCTGGGACAATACTTGAAGTAAATACCTCTTTAGTACAACAACAGTACGTGTGTTATTTTCTGCTGATATGCAGTATCTGTCTGTCACTCAACATAAATCAAAGCAACAAAGTTTTTTATGACATAATGTAGAAATTTTGGTGTATTTTGGGGAGCAGATAAAAAAAACCTCAGTGGATATCCAGCCTTCTGGATGCTCTTCAGTATCAAGTCCGTCCAAGATATCCAAAGTTCTCTAAATTACAGGTGATGTCGACACACGCTGTCCTGTCAAGGCAGTGCCGTTACGGTCATGCCTTCTTTCCAAATTTGCCATGCTTGTCCTTGTTCTTCTTGAATTTTCCATGCTGCATTTCCTTCTTTTTGAGTTTTCCATGCTGTGGAGCTCCATTGCTTGCTATGGCGTTTCCTCCATCCAGCTTCCTCTTCTTGTCACTGTTGGGAGAAAGACATCGTTACAGATATGTTTCTACAACAACCAGACACTACCGCCAAAGAACCTGAATGTCACTGCACCTCTTGATGCTGACAATAGCTGTGCTCCCTGCTTTCTTCAACACCTGGTCCCATTCATCCTCATTTCCACGGATCTTGTACCTATAAATACAAAGAAAATCGTTACCATAGGTATTACCCTGAACATTTACTTCAAAATGCTACACACAAATAATGACCAAAGCCACCCATACTTACTCTTCCAGGTCCATTTCTTTCACTTTCTCCACATCCTGCTTGTGTTTCTCCTCAAACTCCTTAGCAGCTTCACTCTGTTTGTAGAGGGATAACATTGTAATCATTAGGTCAAGAGATCCGTTTCATTTTTTTTTTATATAATATCACAGTTGTAAAACAAAAACAGCCAGCTTTTAAAATTTCCCAGGGACCAAGGTGACCTCTTCTTTCCCCCCAACAAGCAGCTCAAAATTCAAAAAACCTTAATTTACAATCACAAAAACAAGAGGAGGAAAACATTCTTATGAGAAACTTAAACCAGCCGATGTTTTCCATTTTTGCATGACAAATCAAGATTGTTAACCTCATACCAGATCATCATTAAGACTTCTGACTGTCGGCTCCAAGGAAACATCTTTCGTGGTGGCCATCTCTGCCTCAATCGCTTTTTCTTGGATGTTGGTGAAAACCTAGAGGTGAATAGAGAATTTAATGTTGTTACAGTTTAAAGGTAGGCGTTATGGCATCATATTTATACTTTTCAGTGGATCATGACTAAGAATGGACTTACTTGCACTATTTTCCGGATCAGACGGTTGAAGAGGCCCATGAGCTGCGAGCTTGGGAGTTCAATTTCCTTTTCTAGCTGTTCCACAGATTTGTGCTGTAACCCTACACCCAGCAGTAATGCCTAGAAACAACAGAGACAATCAACAAATATGACAATAAAACTGATAGAAAACTCCTTAGACTATAACAAAAGCGGAAACTTACACACTGTGCGGCTGAGAGAGACATGTCACCCAGCTGCTTGAGGAAAAAGACGCGTGCCACTGTCGGGATCAGGTCCATGATCAGGTGGTAGTCCACCATGCTCCTCGAATACAACTCCAGACGTTTTAGGTCGTAGGGGCTGAAAAGGGCTGCCAGCTCGGCACTACTGAGAGCTGTGACAGTCAAAGAGAAGTCAGTTTAGCTTCATAAGGGTGCATAGGAGATGTGATTCGGTTAGTCAGTGCAGGAGTCTTACTGCTCATCTCCTCCTTGGACTTCTTATCCTGCAGGATGGTGAGTGCCAGGCTCGGATGGAAGCTGCCGAACTGGTAGGAGAGGAGGGACAGGAACCGTCGCCTGAAATCTGAAGCAAAGAAAAATCTCCTCAGTCAGATTATGATGTATTTAAACACACCAGACCTCCACAGGTAACACAAGGATTCATGGAGGCTCACCTTTCCAGAAGGCAGACAGCCACTGGCTCTGCTCTGGGGCATCTTCTGTATTCAGCTCCTTCAGCATCACGCAAGAGTGTTCTCCTGTCAGGTCATTCTAGATACAAACACAGAAACACACAAATAATTACAGCACACGCTGCACACGATGCACAGAAACTGACTTGAAAAAAGGCTTTATACTTACAGGTGTTTGTCGTAAGTAGACTGGAGTATAACCTGCTTTCTTCCAGAACCTGTCAGGTTACAGAAAGAGCTGACATTTCTACATCTGCATAAATATTACAACCCTATTCCCCTTTTTCATGTGCAAGGAGACTCACTTGAGCAGCTGTGCAGTAAGGCCATAGGAAACTCCTAGATAGTCCAGTCTCTCTGCTCTCCTCTCACTCAACTTCAGCAGCAGTGGAGGGAGCTCCTTCCGCGGAGTGATCACCTCTTCCAGCAGACTGACAGCCTGACAACGAGAGGCAACAACAGGGATACTATCACTCAAGTGTATTTACCAAATATAATCTCTAAATTGGGTTTTTACTCTTGTTACGCCTCATGTCTTTCAGCTGAACACGTTTTATGTCTTTAATCGTATTACCTCACTGCTGACGGAGGTGATGACATTTTGATTTGAGAGTGTGCTCTCATCCATGGTGGGAAACTTGCCCTCGTAGTACATCTGCAGCAGCTGGAGAGCTCTGGAGCCGTAGCCCATCTGGTGGACAGATGGGAAACCAGTTACACCCAGTGTGGATACAAATGAATTAAAAACTGGACAAACACAGACTGAGTGATTTTACCCCTTGGTAGTCTGGATTGACAGCTATTCGCACCACTCTGCCTCCAGAGAGGCTGCCGAACTCTGGGTCTTGGAACTGGCAAGAAAAAAAAGCAGAGGATTCATGTTCGCAGAGTGAAAACATGCGAGCTGTAATGAATTTGTTAAAAGCTCTGAGACCGGTGTGTACCTGTTCTGACACCGTCCATGGAATGAGGTCACCAGAGGCCTTCTTTCCTCTGGACAGACTGTTTAAGATGGACTGTCGAGATATTTCTCCCTCCAGACACACCTGTGGGACCAAAGAAGATTAATGCTTTAAATCAGGAAATTATTTCGCCGTTTGCTTTCAAATTCATGCAACGCACAGTTCCATCCCGTCTTACCTGCACCACAGCGAGGACCTCAGGCAGTGAGTTCTGTGTGGGGGGAACAGGTGGAAGCAGGCAAAAGAGGTGATGGGCCGGAGCATCAGACAACATCTGCAGGTCGTTTGGTGAATTCTGGATCCAGAGAAAACAAAGTCAGCAAATAAAACACAAAGACGACCAAACGTCTGAGTGAAGGACATTATGCGAGTTATGTGAATTTCAACAAAGTGATAACTTCACCTTGTAGTGCGATGCCACGTAGAGCGCCATCAGCCTCTGCAGGAAGGCCTCAGATGCCTTGTGGTAACAGAATAACGTGTCTCTGTTCACATAATATCTGGACAACGTGGGCTGAGGAAAAACACGGAAGAAACTATAACGCTTTGTTTTAGACTCGAGTAAAGTCAGCCAATATACACCGTTCACAAAAAGTTAGGGATATCCAGCTTTCGGTGGTGTACCCACCACTTTTGTTTCAATAAATGTTTGTTTTTGACTGTTGGTTGGCTGAAACAAGCAACTTGAAGGCATCACAGCTTATGCTGTAGGAATTTTTACAGGCACATTTAGTTTTTTCTGACCAAACATGATAATTATGAGCTGCAGCCCCATTCTTAATTCATGTTATTACTGAAATGTCAGAGAAACACTTTCATTTTTATCAGTGCTATTTTTTTTTATCTTAAAACACTGACTGTCCAGCTCAATCACACATGTAGTTGGTTATTATATATAGTCCATGACAGGCCTTGACTAGCCATGGAGTAACTTCAAGTACATCAAGGATACAGGTCACACGTCTGTGGAAGTGGGCACCCAGAGATGAGCCTGGGTATGTTCATACAGTCCAGACAGAGAAGATCATTCAGCCATTTTTCTACAGCGTCTCCTGGAGCGTACCGAATGGACTCATGAAGAGCAACTTCATGGAGAGAGCGAGCTGTGTACGAAAACAGGTCAACAAGCAGTCAGACACATGATGGAGACACACTGAACACACACATACACACAGTGACAGATATTTACCCGCTGCAAGCCTCGCTGTGTTGGCGGTCCTGTTCTCTGCTGACATGCTCTGCTGACTGTCTGCACTCTGCTGCCTCAACTGCTGGATGAGCTTGAGGGAAAGAGAGCGTCCAGTGCCTTCATAGCTGCAGAGAGGAACGAACACGACGAAGCAGTTCAGCTGACATTTGCTAATTTTATTAGTCTTGTTATACTGAACTAAACTTTGTAACGGTATTCAGACAAGAGTAATGCAGACTCCAGTCATGTAAATATCATTTGGCTCTATTACTGACCCGTTGATGGTGGAAGCCATAAAAACCAGATAAGGCCCGAGCAGCTTCTTAACCAGAGGAAGAGGAATGGCTGCAGCCTCGTCAATGACCAGCAGTTCAGCCTGGCCCAGCTTCACTGCATCCCCTGGGTGGATGTACTGTTGGTCACATAAACAGGAAGGTTAGAGCTGTGTAGTTTACGTGTTACTGTAAATAAAAAGGAAACGGATGGTCTGGTCTCGTTTACCTGAATTGTCTGCCGGTGCTCTTTGAAGATATTCACCCGCACCACAGCTTTGTTGAACTCCGGATTCAAGGACTGGATGATTTCATAGTCAAGATGCTCCTACAAATGCAAAAGGCAGATATGAAGCGGTATGAACTCACAGCATTCACACACTTGCCGATACAGATGAGGATTCTCAGGCAGCCTACCTGATACTGCAAGGCATCGAAGCCCTTGAAGATGAATTCAAACATGGTGTGGAGGTTGTCCGGGCTCGGCGAGGTTACAAAGATGTTGGAGTAGCTGAAGAATGTCAGGCAATCATTAGCAAAAATTCTGGACTACATAATAGACTAAACTGATATTTTTACAATAAAAAAAACAAGTTACCCAAAAGCCACAGCTCCAGCGACAGCCAGCCCCAGTGCTGCAGACTTGCCTCGACCACGGGCAGCAGTCAGAGCCACGGTGCTCCTCAGAGTCTTCTCTGAGATCGCTTCAATGAACTTCAGCACTCCTTTAGCCTAGAGAATAAAACAAACATTTAGAATAACATTCATGAAGACTGAAAAACGAGAAATGATGACTACTGAGGTGATCTTTGCTCCATAAAAAGGTTCTTTATAGTGAGAGGTCCTGACCTGGTCCATGGTCTTGCAGCAATCCACCAACACCCCCACAGGCTGAGTGTCCTGAAGAGACTCCTTCAGATCCTTCAGCTCCTGTTCTCGTGGAGACAGACCGTCCTCCTGAAAGGGAGGAGAGAACTAGTTAGAAATTAGAGAACATATAGCAGGTAAGCTCTTTATATATAGCACTTATATAGAACAGTAGTCATAAAGTATTTTATAGAAAGGAGAAAAGAAAAAACAAGGGCACACATTGTACAAAGGTATACAGCCTAAACTAATTTGGCTTGATCTTGGCAGAATAAGAAGTCCCTGAAGAGCAGAGGCTCCTCCGAGTGGTAAAAAGAAAAGAAGAAGTCTGAACATGTAACAGTTTGTAAGACAAGAGTACAATTTTTAAAAGATATCCTCAAAGAGACAGGAAGCCAGCGGGGAGAAGCTAAAACATGCTTTTGTAAAAACAAGCAGTGAATTGTGATTTTTGCTTTGATCTTCATGGATCTTCATTGTGCATACACTGATTAGATCTGCAAGTAACACTTATGTTCTTTTGTTCAAATATTTTAGAATAAAATAACATTAAAATAATTTTTAAAAAGCCTGTCAAGGCAAAAACCCGATGATACTTTAAATGATCTAAAACAAAGAAAGGCAGAAAAGCATCACATTGGAGATGCTGGAAATGTTTTTTCTTTGTTTTTGATGGCAGACTTAACATGAACACATAATTCCCTATTGCAGATTATTTTTCTGTTGATTAACTAATCAATTGAGCAACTAATCATTTGTATATTCACCTGAGTCTTTGGAGGGACGGGCTTGATGTTTGCCATGTGGCTGGAGACTGGCAGGATGTTGAGTTGGTCGTCAATGACAACACAGTTTTTACAGGACGCAAGCGACAGAATGAACCTAGAAATAGTGAAAGAAAATGAATGACACTGTTGAACTGTTTGTTCCACTGACTCCAATGCAAAGCCTGAGGAGTGCTTACCTCTCATTGAACCTTCCCACCACATCCTGATGAGCCTCAGTCCGGTATCGAGAGTGCACGTCCTGGATGAAAACGGGCCACATTAATCTCAAATCATCTGACTACTAAACATACATATTAATAGAGATAGAGCAGGTGACAGACTTACCATGGTCATGGTGTACAGCTGTTTGAGAGAGTTCATTGTCCTCAGCAGTAACACCACGATACCGCCTCCCTCCACAGTCTCAATCGTTCTCGCTAAGAGGTTAGGAGTGAGAGCTTCAAAATCCTGAGAGACACAGAAAACAGTTAAGTCAAATCCACTGACTACATCAACTTAGTGGTGACCCAACAAAACTAAGCATCTTCTCTTAGATCCATCCTGGGAACCAACGGTCTACAGAGGAGTGACTCACCTGCAAGACGCACATGCCGAACGTGTTTCCCAGGATCTTGTGTGTCTCGTTGTAGTAACAGTAGCGGATGTTGGTCGCGGCAATGAAGAGTTCAAACGGGTCATCCTGATTCAGATTCAGTGTGCCTGTCTTGATCTTCTTTTGCAGCTGCCTCATGCGCTTCTTCCGGTTGCTGTTTCACAGACATTTTGGACAAATCGCTACATTTACATTCAGTCATTTAGCTGATGCTTTTATCCTTACAAAAAAGGGAAACAATAAAATGTGCAGTTCAACTAGGACATGTTTGTGCAGCAGTGACAGTTATAGAGAGATTAGATTTATCATCTCCAGTTGTTGGTAGAGCTTGGAGAGGAGATACTCTCTGAAGAGCTGCGTCTTCAGGTGTTTTTATTTTTTTAAAAGGTAGAGATGGACGCCCCTGATCTGGTAGGAACTGGTAGACGAGAAGAGTTTGGATTGCCCTGAGCGTACGGGTGGAGGAGCCCAACACCCAATAAACATCTAAACAGAGGAGGTTACACTCACCTGCTGAAGCCGAGGTCTTTTTTGTAGCACCACAGTACAGAGGGACGCGCTCTGACGCTGGCTTTGGACAGCATGTGATGCAGAATGACAACCTGGATCAGGGATCAGGAGATGAGTCTGATTACACTGGTGGACACGCGAATCCCAAAAGAGAGACCATATTTACTAAGACTGCACGGATGACTGAGTGAAACATTACCTGATCTCTCCCACGATCTCCCACCACAACAAACATGGTGCGATGCTGCAGAGCGACTCCATTCTCTATCTGGACACGAATCCGGTTGTCTACCTTCTTGCGGACTGTCGCCATCGTCTACCTATCACTGATAGAAACACAACTTCTTAAACACATCAAATATGAGCGATACAACGCGACATAAACCAACAATAACAGCAGCGGGTCGTCTCATAAGAACAGGAAGCAGAGCGCTCACCGTTAGCTTCAGGTGCAGATAAACTCTTTGTTTAATCGTCATAAAACTCCAACAGGTCGATGGTTGAATTTACATGTCAGCCATCATGCTGTTGATACTCTCACGTGGAGACACTCGCTCGTGGAGGACCCCCCGGCATGACGTCAAATCTGCGCGACGTTCACCACGTGGGAAACGAGGCAGTTTTTTTTTTTTTTTTTTTTTTTTTTTTGTCTCACGGGTGAAAGTCTGAAAGTCGGTCTGTAACCTGACGAGTTATGACCGTTCAAAAGTGAATATTTTGTAAATATCTTTTGATTTTGACTTTACTAAAACTTTATTTTATAAACGAGCAGCTCAGATAATACGGAAGCCCTGAGCGGTCATGGACGACTACATTTTATTTCCTCCGCTTTTTCGTGATAACGAGTTAATTTTATTAATTTTCTCGATTTTTAAAATCTCATTTACCTGCTGTTTTGAAATTCTGACACATACATAAACACACCTTTATATCACGTTCATATTTTTGTTTTTATGTTGTTATTGTCATTATAACTGGTTGTTGATGTTATACATATTTTTTTCTATGATCAGTTTGTCATTACTTTATGTAGTTATATTATTCTCTGTATGTCATTTTTTTATTCTTTATAACTGTGAAATTTCATCTTTAAATAATTAAATAATTTGGCTTTAAATAGCCCAACTGGGTTTTCTGCATTTCACTTTACATTATTTGTTATCTTTATCATTTTGACAGACTTTGTTTTGAGATAACAACGTGAATTCATACATATTTATTTCCTTCATTTTCTCGTGATAACAAGTTTTAATTTAATTTGTTTTCTCCAAGCAGCAACCTCCAGTGCTGGAAAATGAAGCCAATGCAGAAGTACTAAAAACTGTAATTCCTTGAGTGTCCACTTGAGACTGGCTGCAGAAGTGAGTCAAACTCCATAAGCCCCCATGTTAAAATGCTGAACGTCACAGCAGAAATAAACATGTTTACAGCCTGGTACAAAAAACTGTTTTGGTCACTCAGTACAACTGTACTGAGGGTGAATTTTTCTTTAACTCACTCATTCAGATTATATTAAAGCTTAAGAGTCATGTATAATTAACAGCATGGCTGCTTTGATTGACAGGTAAGTGCTGTTACAGGCACCATTTGGCCTGTCTCAAGTCCATCAATGCTCCACATCTTTGCTGATTAACTGGGAGGCGGAAGAAGCAGTACATCCAGCCAGTGCCGCATATTTTCAACTTCAAAACATTCTTTGTACTATTGTTGGTTTTCACAACAGGGTAATTTTCGTGAGATAACAAGACTTTGTTTCCCAGAGATAACATATTTTTTTGAGATCTACAGAAAACCCTAAATCATGCATTCATACAATTTATTTCCTCTATTTTCATGCATTTGGATGTAGTTGCCTCACACATGGCATACGTTTAAAGTTACTTCATTGTGTGTGCTTGAGAAACAGATCCATGTAGAAACAACATGACATTTAGGAAAGAAGTACTGACTGTAGCTATGTGAAAACCTCACATTAAATCTAGAACAAAAATAAGAAAAAACAACAAACTAACAAATCTGTTGAAAATTATACAGAATGAATTCAAAGTCAGAGAAGAGAAAACCACAACAGCCCTGAATACAATGAATAAATCCTTCCATCTTCTGTAACCACTTATCCTCATCAGGGTTGCAGGGGACTGGAGCCTATCCCAGCTGGCATTGGGCAAGAGGCTGTGTACACCCACCTCATCACAGGACTGAGACAACCATTCACATTCTATGGGCAATTTAGAGTCATCAATTAGATTAAAGATAGAATTAAAATTTAAGGGGACTGTGGGAGGAACCTGGACAGAACCGTGCCACAATGAAGAAATCAAAATGGAGAATTATCCACTGCACTATTTAATTGCATTAAAAGCATTGTGACTGACACACAGCAGAAAACTGAGACTGAAGCATGGGTATGCAACACAACTTTATTGAAACTCTTGAAGCAACATCAATTTACAAACAAGGAAACGGGAGCTCATTGAACATAAAATCCATTTTTTAGAACCAAAATGACAGAAAAGAGAAACTGAGAAAGGGAATAAACTCCCAAGGATTGGACCAGCAGTGGCAGGCGCATTTTTTTATACAAAAAATAACTTATGAAATCTTTCAAGTTTACAGGAATATTGTAACACACTGCATGTGCAAATCGATGATTGGATTTACAGCTTAGCTTGTGTGTTAGACTTTAAATGATTTAATATTTCCAAATATCAAAGCAGGCATTACTTTGATTTAAGAGACAGGAAAAATACCACTGATGAAGAACAAACAAAAGAGAACATGAGTGAGCTGGGGCAAATGCATTCTTGAATTTTGAATTTTCAGTGTGGTGCAAGTTAGTCAGTCACAGTCATTATGAAAGGCCTTTTCAGGATCGTATTGCCTGAGTGCTGCCTCTTGACACTCCTCTGGGTCCCTGACCAGCTCCACGCTTGTAGTTCTGTTGGTAACCATCCTTAAACAACAGAGGGGGAAAAAAATAAAGAAAACTTTCAGAAACTGACAGCAAAGATGACATAAATAAAGCCAGTGTGAGGTCTGAAGGCTTCTTTCATACCCTCTGATAATTTCCATTTGAGTAATCCCGAGGTGTGTTGAACTGAGTCGGTCCATAACCGGAGTTTGGAGTGTTGGCAAAAGGAGGACGATAACCATCATAGCCACCTGAAAATAAGAAAGAAAGAGAAAACTTTAAAAACTTCTCTGGAGATTTAGAATAAAAACAAGCTCCGACTCTTACGTAATGACAACAGAAATCTTAGTGGTTCAGGCTGAGTAACATTTCCACAAAAGACCATAAAACATCATTTCAACTGAATCAGAACACTGTCAGATTAACTTTTTGATTAACAGCAGCAGGAGGTTTGCTATGCAGAGGGAATAAAAGCACTTCTTGTTCCCATTTAAAAATCACTGCAATATATTTATCACTTAATTATCCTGAATGCAAGATAATAAAATTAAAGATTTTTCATGTAGGAAGAATGTTCTCTTACATCAAAAGAGGTATGAAATAACAAAGCAAAAGATTAAAAAAACAAACAGATCAGCACTCTTACATGCCTAAATAGGCAGCACAGCTCCATTATAATGAGAAAATCTATTTCACTTGTGGTCATTAACTGACGTTTAATCATTAAGCCTCGATACAGAATAGAATAGAATACTTTCCTACTCATCAGTGCCGCCTCTCCCATTATATCTCAATAAAGCTGTAGTGTTACTGACACTGATGTCTGAATGACAAAAAGCCTTTACTTTAGACAGGTGCAGCCACCGATGCTTCATATTGCACGTCTGAAAAGGGTTTATGTGAAAACGAAGGATTCATCTGTCGCTGTAGGTTGTGAGCTCACCTCTGAATCCATTCGACGAGCCTCTGTAACCGTTGATCATGCCCCTTGCATTACGAGGTCCACCACGCGACATGCCTCTGCTGTTGTAGAAGGCCTGAGGCTGCCTGCCGAAGCCTGGGCCCTGCTGGGAAGCCTGCTGATGGCCCCCTGACTGGTCTTGGGAATGGAAGGCACCAACTACTAAAAAACAAAAACATGGAATCGGGTGGGCCAAAACAGATGTGAGTCAAACCTCCAGTCAAACTTGGACATACAGCAAACATCTGATGCAATCAATACAGTAAGTAAAGAGCAAATCTGCCCACCAGACTGCAGCTGTTCCGACTGCATCTCCGTCTGCTCCACAGGATGCTGCGACTGGCTGTTGAAGGCTTGGTTGTAGCTGTTCTGGTACTGGCTGGCCTGGTTCAAAGCCTCTGTCTCACTAGCTGGCGGGACCGGGGCATTGAGGTTGAACACCTGAGGGGCGAACAAGGGCCACATTGTGGTGAAACCAAAACCAGAGGAAAGGTCACATGCTCGTTAGAAGTTAAGTCCATTACTCACTATTTCCTGGATAGAACTGCTTCACTACAAACTCATACAACTGCAATATGATGAGAGGGCACTTCAGGGCTTGACAGGCAATTCCTACTGGAGGTTATTAATGTGTTTCTATTTTGATTCTACTGGCAGTGACGCACAAAGACCTTTTTTAAGTCTACATGACAGGCCAGACATTTTAGTCTTTGGGTTAACTTAAACATGACATGGTCTCAATACCAATACTTAATATCATTTCAGATTTCTTCAGGAAGTGTCATCACAGAGGCCTTACTGTCTGCATTGACTGGAATGGTGCCGCGTTGACGTTGATGCCGCTGCTGTGAGGAGTTTTGGAAACAGGCTGGAAAACCTGTGTTTGAGAGGCAGGTGGGAGAGCTGTAGAGGGTGGAGGCTGTTCCGACGACAAGGACATGGAGGTCTGTCGAAGAAGAGAAGCGATGCAAGTTGTATTAACGGTTTTATGTACGGTGCGGAAAACTAAATCAGGAGGTCAAAGTGTTCATTAAATATGATTTATATAATCCTACTTGGCTATTTGAATAATCTAGCAATTTACAATTAAATACACATGGATTACATTTAACAGTATGTATAGACTCCATATACTTGGACATACAGGACTAGGGCTGGGTCTCCATACATATGCTTATACAGGACCTTGGTTTGGGGTATATAAATATGTTCTGACCCTTTTTATTTCACATAATTTAACATCATATTTCAAGCTACACAATGCATAATAAAATACAGTTTTTGACCAAATCAAAGAGTTACAAAGTTTTTGAATTAAAAATCAGATTTGCATTTGACACTATGTCTAATACCTTTTTTTCCCAATACTCAGTGTGACAGATGCAGTGTCATGTCACGGCTCATCTACAGAACATGGTGATGTTCCAATACCCAGCAATATTAAAAACAGAACCAGAATTTAACAGAAACAATTCAATGATTAACTGAAAAAAATATTTTAAAATCCAAATTATTATTGTTGGAGATTTGACCTTTGATTAAATTGCTATTTGTTTCAAAGTGTTATATGACTGCACAACATTCACATTACCTAATCCATTTTGTTATAATTTCTCTACTTTCATAACCAGTGAATGAATGATTTGGATCATTAACCAGCAGAACAGCATGGTTTACCTGGATGGGGTCGATGGATTCTGTTGAGGGTCGTGGGTCCGGCGTGTGTGAGGTCTGATACATGGGGGGCGGAGTTGGAGAGACGATTGGAACCTGAGAACATAAAGAGTAAAAGTGTTGTTTCAGATTTCTTTAGCGTGGCTACACAATCAGTGTTGTCTGTTCCAGTTTAATTACTCACTTGTGTGGGCTCAGGTTGGACAGGAACAGCGTTGGGTTGCGATAGCCGGGACTCTGGGTGAACTAAGAAGATTTGAGTATTGCACCTTAGTGAACCAGAAAAGCCATTTCAAGCACTCAAGAGTCATTTTTACACAGCTTGTGACATTTGAATTGAGTTTATCTTCGTATAACATACCTGGAGGACACACCATCTGTGGTAAGTCCATGTTCTGAGCGGGTTTCATAGGCTGCACTGAGACAATGGCAGGATCGATTGGCTGTCCGTCAAACTCCAGCATTGAGTCCTGAGAGCAGAGAGGTGATGAGCACCAGGCGTAATATCTACAGTAAACAGTTGTTCTAAGCACAAAATCCTCACCTGCATGAAGTTGTACGTTCCCTGCATCTGTGCCATTAAGTCCTGCACCACCTGCTTCCTGGCCATGGGGTCAGTAGATGGCACAGGAGACGCTAAGTTCAAGGGGTGGGTCTCCAGGGCAACAGGTGAAGGCGCCGGCTGCACAGGCTGCTGCTGCTGCATGGCACTGACTGCCTGAGAGTGGAAGAAAGAGCCAGAAATGTTTATTATGCATGTGTCATACTCACAGAGTGTGAACTTGCACATACGAGCAACAATCTGACCAGATCGCTTGCTGCAGACTCTCACAGGATGTGAGCAGACACCTGCCTGACTGCTCTCATTGGAGGAAGAGCCTCCCACGTACAGTATAGTGGCTACAAAATGATTCACTACTCCCTGAGGGAACTTTTAGTGCTTCATTTTTTTTCACAACTTTGAATCAGAGTAGGTTAATTCATCTTTTTTGAGAATGCGCAACAGAAAAACACTTCATGTTGACACAAAAAAAAAACATGCAAGTTGTAGAGCTCCTAGTTAGGGCATGAGTGTGCACAAAGAGAGCCATTAAAATGTTGATCTATTGCCAACAAATATTCCTGACTGCATACTGTATTTGTTATAAAACAGCATACACTATAGCCTTTCTGCTCTACAATAACCATGTCCATCAGGCACATGATTGTCTGCATCCTTACTGTCACTACAAAATGAATGCAAGTCTTGGTAATCTGATGATGATGCACTGACTCATTTGAATAACACAAGCTGTGGAGACATGACGAGACGTAGAAGGAAACAGATGTCATGTGACAACAGCAGTAACCGGGCACTAATCTGAGCAAAGTGCAGCTCGTTGTCTCATGAAACTTTGCTGTTATTTTTGTGGCTGCATTTATAGTAGTAAAGTATTTCACTTACTCCAAATATTGGTTGAAAGGTGACATGCAAGTCCCAAATGTTTTTAATTAAAGTCCTGTAGCCATTTAAAAAGTTCACTTTGTAATGCAGCTTTAAATCCATCCTCGTCAACTCATTAAGCACCAAGTTGATCCTACAAGTCATGCAAAGGTTTTGACATCCTTTGAATTTTTGCATACTTTTCCTGTGCTATGAAATGATCTTAATTTATTTTATAATGTGTTAATTAAATCAGGATATACTTCCACTGAAATGCTTCAAACACTCAGCTGTTCCTCAGCTGTTAAAACCAGATTTATAAAAATGAAACATTCCTCTTAAAATGAAGCCATTCAATGCCAGATCACTTTAAGAATACATTAAAAGTTAAAATCAGAAAGAGAGGCTGATAATCAGCAAGAGTTTGAAAAGTAAAAAAAAATCCATGAAAAACTATATCCTTGCAGCATACCTCTGTTTCCGTGGTCCACTCATCCCCCTGCTCCTTCTCACCACCGCTGTAAGCGCCGTCTGGAATGAACTGTCTGTTTACAAACTGAAGGGGGAAAAAAACAAACATCAGCATAAAATAATATCATCTGCCCTGAAGACTTCACTGGAGAGGGTAAATTAATCTCACCTCTGTCGTTTCGACCGCAATGGGTTCTGTGAACTCTTCAATTATTTCGGTTTCTGTAAAGAGAAAAACAATTTAGCGAATGCACTGCTGATTTCTTTATTGCTTGATTGCATTAGCATTTTAAAAATAGAGCGCTTTGTGCAGCATGACTTCAGGGTAACGGTCAGGACCTGGATCAACAGTCTGCTCTTCTGCTTCTGACGATTCAGCTACTGCCGCTGCTGTTGCTGCTGCTGCTGCTGCTGCCACTGCCACTGCTGCTGCTGCTGAGGATGACTCTTCCTCTTCCTCCTCACACACGCCGTTTTGATGAGCTGGAACCCGGTCAAAGTACCCACTCAGCAGAACCTGGTCCAAAGTCTCTTTCAGTGCCTTGTCTAAATAAAGACAGTAAATACTTTAATGGAAAGTCTGGTCACAAAACAGACATTCAATCATCACACAATAATAAACAAACAATAACAATCGCACTATAGCAAAGTTATCCTGTGACCAATATCAACCGATCATGTCAACTAGATACAGAGGTGAGGTGAAGGAGGTCACATGATCATGTTAACAAGTTCAACTAGCCAGATAGTGTGCGCTGTGGCGATGAAAGACAAATACAGTGCTTTTATTTATTATTAAACATTAGGGCTGTGCCACCACCCTAAAGCATCTGAAGCTGAGTTAGTCAGTAAGTCAAATCTTCAGATTTCTCTAAAACATTCAGTACTTACAACTAAAACACAAAGATCATCTTCATCACATAATGTCAACAGCTTCCTCAAGACGTCATTTACAGAGATATAATAATAATATATTTCAGGGCTTTAAATGTCAAACTGCCATAATGCTATAATCACAGAATGATCTGGAAAATATGGCAACAATTTGTGATTTTAAAATAAAATCTAATGCCTGCTGGGAGCTAAAATGCCCCAAATTGTTGACTGACTGGATTAAAAGTATGTCACCAGAACACAATCGTGACTTGTACTTCACTAGAAAACACTAGAAGATCCCTTAAGCTAGCTCAGGCATTTCCGCCTTTGGATCTTCAGGCAAAGCAGGTCACTGTTATTTCCTTCACTGCCCCGTGCCAAGCAGTCTGCTGCTGCCTGAATAAATATCACCCTGAGTCACCAAGTGAGACCTTGTCACCGAGGTGAAAGGGTTGGCTGGTGTCACTACAGTGAACTGGGTCACCAGTATCCTAATATGGCTCCAGAGGTCTGACCAGTGAAACCACAAGCGACAGGGCCCACTGGCACCCTGCCCCGCTGCTGAGTCAGGATAAGCCCACAGTGCTCAGCCCCCAAGCAGAATGCAGCAGTGCGAGCCCTGAGGCCAGATTGCTGAGAATGCAGTACATCAATATCCCCAAGCCCTGATTATTCACATCAGAGCGCTGCACACAAGCTGCATTAACAAAATACAATGCACATGCTATATTAACATATTAAGACAGGATAATGGCCTGCGGTGGCTTCTTACAAGGAGGTTTTGTTTAGACCATCTTTATCTATCTTGCCTTGTGATCGCTCAAAAGTATTTGACAAACTACTTATGGCCAACTTCAATACAATAAAAAGCTGATGACTGCTCTGTCACCAACCATGTGATAAAATGTCCTGCCAATAAATTTTCACCACCAGCTGGACACAGAAATGAAGCCAGTGTGTTTTATCTCTGACTTACAGTAGGGCTGCAACTACAAAATCATTTAATATTCATTTATATGACAGTTATTTTCTCTATGACAGAAGCCTGTGTAAAAAATGTCAGATAGCAAAAAACGGAGTCACGTCCTTGTTTTGTCTAGTCAAACACCCAAAACATAATAATTATGATAGATGACTGAGAAAACCAGCAAATATTTAAATTTGACACGTAAGAACCAGTGGATTTTTTTTCATGACAAATTATTAACAGATCTAAAAAGCTGCTAATTTGATTCGTCGACTGACTGTTACTGCTTGTACCAACAATAATTAGCCAAAGTAATCATTAACCAAGATATTGAGTCCTAATAACCACTGTGCAACCACTAAGGCTAAAAGTCAAATTTGACTTACACGTTGTTCCGACTACAGCTTTGTCCTTCCCCTCCAGCAGGTCCCAGAGGTGCACAGATGCTTCTTCATACTGGTCAGCCAACCTGTAAGTTCACAGATAAGTTGTACAGATCCTTTGAAGCAGAAGAAGTCTTTTGCATTACAAATTCATCTAGACTGCAGTACTTTAGACCAACCTGATGTTTTGGTCACGGTCTGGCCCCACTAACTTGTAGAACTCATCAAAGGCTGTGAGGTCTGCATCTGTCAGCAGTGGTGAGCCGCTGACTCCCTGCTTCAGGTCCTGCCGCACAGTGTCATCACCGAGTCGGTCCAGGAGGAACTGCAGCTCCAGAATTGTCTTCAGCCTCCTCTGCTCTGCCTCCTCCCGCTGCAGCTGCTCCCGCCGCGCAGACTTTTTCACCACCTTCTGGATCTGATGATAATGTACACCACCGCCACAGAAAGTCAAATTACTGCAAGTCATGGTTGACACCACTCTGAGGGAACATTTTTCAGAAAACCTGAGTCATCCTTACATCTTGCCCCATTGCGATGAACGTCTTGTGCAACTCTCGGGCAAATTCCAAGTTATTCATGATCTCCTGGTATTTACATAAAGCCTCCTAAAATAAAAAAGGAAGAAGAGACATGTCACACATTCCTCGATTGTAAAATCTTTGTAAGAATTACAGGATTATTTGTGTACAAGATTATGCAGTGTACCCACCAGCTGGTCCTGATTGAGACGCTCCCCGTTATTCTTCCTGACTTGATAATCGTCCAGTTTGCTCTGTAATAGAACATTCAAAAGTCAGCAAACTTGATTTATAACTCATTAAGTAGAGAAATCCTTTATGTCAGTGCTTTAGTCTTTTAAGGCACTTAATCTATGGATTGCTCCTGAGTGTGACACCAAACATGCCTCATAATTTATACATGGGGGATGTAGCTCCATGTTGTTATCAGTAAGGATCCTGAACAAATGCTGTCGGCGCTACTCACCTTTTTCTTTTCCATGTTGCGAGCCTTTTTGTCGATGACACCCAGCACTTGCTTCAAGACTTCGGACTGTCCACAAAGTGCAAAATTGCCCATTGACCCTGGAGCGGATCCCACATCTGGGCTGACAGACTGTGCTGTCCCATTTGCATTCATCACAGAGGGCATCTAGAAATGGTGAAAAGAGTGAAAGGTTAACTCCTAGAGACAATACAGCAATGTATTCATAAAAAACACACAAAAAAACTAAAGTTATTGATTATGATGATTACATGAAAATGACTCATCAGCATGAGCTGAAACCTAAACTATTAGACAGATTAATAAAAGTCAGTAAATGCTGCATAACGAGTATTGAGGACTGTCATTGAATTAAGGCTACAATATTTTCCTTAGCCATTATCTTGCCAATCGTTAGTTAAAAAAAAGGGACAGTAATAGAAAAACACCAGTCAGATCCTGTAGATCTGTATCATTATAGTCACAGTTTCTTTGTCAGTGTCATCATACAATATATTGCACAACTGTACCTACAGCAGGCCACCCCCCCTGACTCAGCTTTAAGTGCCGTGGAAATCCCTGACTTCATATTGCCTTGCATCAAGATGATTACAATGACTTTCATGCATTGGAGCATACGGATTTAAAAATTTGGGAAAGAAGAGCACTGGTACTGCACTGGTAATAGATATCAGAAGCTGAGTTATCGATTGTGGTATCAGGAGAGATAAAGTTGTATCGGTGCATCCCTGCAAAATAATGGAAAATGTCCATCACAATTTCACAAAGTGGCACCATGAAATTGCTTTTTCTTCATCTGACCAACAGTCCAAAACTCAAAGACATCAGTTTTTACGAACATAGACACGTAAAGGAACCACCAAATACTCACATGACATGGAAATCTCACTTAAACAATAACCTAAAAATGCTTATTAAGACTGTTTAGTTTCATTTACTGCATGTTGACTTCGACTTGAGTCGATAAATCAGCTAACCGTGTCAACTGCACGACATATCGTGAGATTGCACAATACAGTAGGCCTAGAAACACAGACTAACTTACAGATCGACGTCACAGAGAGATCAATATGTATTGTGTTAAGGTAAATTTGGAGTCTAAGTAACACATAGAGTAACAAAAGGGGCTATAAGCGGCTGAAGGCGACATAACAGTAGAGCTAAGCTACTACTACAGGTGGTGCAGTATCATTGTTATCTCACGGTATAAGTGTACTTTAAGGACATATAGTGTGAACATGCAGTGTAGCTTCGTAACAAAATAAGTGTTCAGTCCAGCCCTGAAAGGCTTTCACCATTACAGCCGGCTAACTTTGGTCAAACTGTGTGTAAACTGGAGGGAATCTTCTCTAAATAACTTCGCCTACCAAGCTGTATCCTCGGCTATTAACTCTATTGTCCAGAGAAATAGAAGCAGCTCGCCGGTGTTATCTTTATATGAGGTTTGGTTAAAGAAAAAAAAATGGCCCTGGCCTCACTGCCGTTAGCACTGACTTAGCATCTTCACGCACTGTTAGCAGCGACGCGTGCTAACCAACTGCCGGCCCCCGGGGTTAGCTTCGTTAGCTCCTCGATAGCACGACTCCTGATTCCACCCACCTTGATGTTATATATCCACAGGGGAGCTTGGTAGCGAAATATACGAAACGGCCAAGTTGTTATTGTTGTTGTTGTTGTTGGTTTATTTTCTGTTTGACTGTAAGCGTGGGATCCGCCCCGCCGGCCTCACCGACAACTGAGACGGTTCAAGAGACTGAGACACTCTTTATAAAGGCGAAGCTCCGTTTTGTGCTGTCTAAGATATGCCTGAATGAATAAACTACAAAACAAACCTCAACAGAGCAAATGTTTATTAATAATAACATTTTTATATATAATAAAAAATACTTAATTTAACTATTTAATAACTTTGATAACTTACTGGCTTTTCCGCAATTTAACATTATGAAGTTGCTATTTTTTGATGAGGCAATATGGTGTTCAGCCTCTCGGTAGAAAATCTGCACAATCATTAGCTTTGATTAGGCTATCTGTAACAATGTGTCATACACAGTGTGATGTGCTGCAGCAGCTGCATGTATGCACTGACATGCGTTAGAGCACAGCTGTCTCCCTACATGACAATACATGTCTGTAACATTACTGCACATCAGGGTAAAGTTCAAGTTCAACTTGGGAAAAAAAAAAGATTCATTTGGATATATGAAGATGAAAAAAAACAAAACAAAAACGCACACACACACACACACACACACACACATTTAAAAGTTAGAGTTATATGTTCATGTCCATAACAAATAAATTCTAAACCTGTTATTTTGGATTTCTGGGTCGGCTCAACACTAAAAATAGGCCACCCAAAGCACAATAAACTAAAAGTGAAAGTCAGAAAGATGATGAGTCTGTCTGACTGCATTGTGATTAAATTATTTCATCTTAAAAATCATTTGAATATGTTTCACTTTTGTTCAGTTTTTTTTTTTTTTTGCAAACTTCACAAAACCCAACATGAGTATTTTTGGGAGGACTAATTTAGTTCTGTACCCTGGAGGAATATAAACAAAAATCACATTTAGTTTAAATGTGCTCAGAAATTATCTATATGATTCACATATACACATATCTATTTTGAGTCTTGAAATAACAGATAGGAGCATTGTTGAACACACATTATAACTGCAAAGTTACTCATCTGACTCCTCAAACCAGCCCAACCCTTTCTAGCCAATTCCCCAGCAAGTCTCCCCAAAGTCCCCACAAGCTCCAAAAGTATTTTATAGCAATCACAATGTACAACATTTCTAATCTATTGTTCACGTTTAAAACATACAGGACAGACATCAATCTGCAGGTTTTACAACCTCAAAACTTTCTGCATCTCCTGACTCAGAGGCTGACAAACTCTGCAGTGCACTTTGCATACAATTTAGAGTCAATGCTTCCCACACTGAGAATTCATTAAATAATTATATCATAAGCTGTGCAAGCACTTACGTAAATGGAAAATCTCAGATATACAAGAACAAAACTGGCTCCAGAGATGGGTTTCAGAATTGTTTTTATTATTTACATCAGTAGGTGGCAGTAAAGCTCAGCAGTCTGACCAACAACAAAACACTGATAAAGTAAAACTGTGGCTGGAGAGAAAGTTTAGCTTATATACAAATGTTCTGACTCTAATATATGTAGATGTATGTAAATTAACTTCAAAATTTAAAAGGCAGAACATATAGAGTACACATACAGCACATATCTACACATAATGCTGAAAAAGGTCCAGACTCAAAACAAATACATCTTTGACTTTTCCAATATCTTTAAAACTGCTCATTTTCTGTTTTTACTGCAACTTTGACTTCTACTTTACGTCAGTGTCAAAAAGGAAGCACACTGACTAGAAGAATGTGCAACCAGCTTTCTTTTGTTTTGTCAAATACAGGAAGCAGTTAACATGGCTGCAGAGCTTTTTGATTGCACTGTTCCACTGAAAGTGTTTTCTTTCAGGGATAATACTGATTATGGGAGGATCCCAAGGGTAAGTGAAGCCCCCTTTCAACGAGTGACTCATTTCCGCAGCCTGCTGTATTTCACTCAAACAACAACACTGAACACAGTCTGCCAGCCATTTTTTTTTTTTTTGAAAAGAATTCCAGGGTGGTTCCTCGTCTGAACTCTGACCTTTACACCTTGACATCTGACAATGAATCCCACAGTAAACAATAAAACACAAAACTGTCACTAGACCTGTAACAGTTTAGGAGGAAGGCTTTGAAAGAGTAGCTAATTATCAGTTCACTTCAGATTAGGCAGGAAGTGGTCAGTTTTTGCTATTGCTGTTCCAAGTTTGTACTATCACAGAGCCCAGCGTCCTCTTATTTCAGGAAGTGGGCCTGCAAGCCTGTGTCTAGATAGACAATGATGTATGGATAACCATCTTAGTTCTATTTAACAGGAAATCTCAAATGATTTAGCAAGATGGTGGGATATTGGTTGTACATCCTGCAACAGCCTCGCTATACAATATATACTAAGATGAACTTGCAGTACATTAAGAGTATGATTTGCTGATTGAGGAGAGAAAGGACCACAAGCTCTTTAGTATAATTTTACTGTTTGCTTTGCGCTGACGCTCATTTTCCATCTGCCCTCAAATTCCACACTGCTTTCAACTCCATAATGCTCTCAGTACCAAACAGGCAAAACAGGAAGCTGGATATGAGTGACACCACTTCCCAAAAGGTTGTCTACATCCTTAACTATTTGTTTCCCAAACTCTACCTTAGAAAGGAAAGAAGTGGGGAAAATATTGCCCGCGTACATGCCTGTAACATGATTGCTTAAATATTTCAAATTCAGACATTGCACCTCCTTTCTGGTGACATTAAATACACAGATAAGAGTTTTACGGCCTAATGCCAAAAAGCTAGAGTTTTATGGTGCGCTGTAGGCCTTGTTACTGCTATCATACTGAACCATCTGGAGTTGAGCAGTCTGTCTGGGAAGCCATGAGAGAGGTGCCATCATGTATGAGGGGTGGGGGTGTAGGAAGTGAATGCAGTGTGCACCAACCCCCCAGGAAAGCTTCATCTCTGCATGCCAGCTGCACATCCTCTGGGCTCCGGGCTCCACAGGAAGTATAGTAGATGACTTTGGTGTCATATCAGAGCTGACTTTCTCTTTTCTGTGTCTCCGTTCCACTCCGAGACACAATTTCTATGAAGCTCCTCAAACCCCATACAGTTTCAGTTGGCTTCATCGTTGCAAAGACTTTTGTGCAAATAAACACTGTAACTTCACAACTTTATACCAGATATGTGAGAAATGTCATTGTGCAAGCCATAAAAATATAGTCTCAGTATTTAATATGTTATATATATATATATATATATATATATATATATATATATATATATATATATATATTGCATATATAAAGATTAATTATATACATTAAATGCAGTGCTGGGATGAGCTGATACATAGTATTACATAGTAATACACAATCTGATCAGATTTTTTCTTGATTTTTGATGTTTCATCTACTTTCAGGACACTGAGAATGAAATTCCTTGGATAGACTTTGTCATGGAAATATCAGTGTCCACATTTTCATTTTTCTTTCACTTAAAGTGCTAATAAAAATTTGAACATCTACATGTCCGTGACAACTCGGCAAACTCTCTTAGTTGAGGAAGATTTTGTATTATGATGGAAATCTCTATATCAGCTGCAGAGTGAATCTTTGGTGAGATTGACTACCCAAGGGATGTTAAACAGGGATATTAGGGTTCAAATGTATGCCATTTTTATTTAATTAAAAATCAGAAAGCCTCTACAGCCCTTGCACTGTGCTCTTGTATTGTTCAAAGGTATTAGGTAAAAATGTTTTTCCTTTGAAGAACACATAGAGTTTTATCTCTGTAGAGCTGTTCTACTTTCTACAGTGCCATGTTCACCTTGCTCCTGGGCCTTCTCAGCTTGGTATCCATCCAGTGAGCCTACACACTCCAACAACTGTCTAGCCCAAGGATGCTTTCAGCCTGCATTCAGTATTTGCCTGCAATCTTCCCCTGATGCATCTGGCTGAGGAGCTCACTGTGGCTGCTGGAGTTGAGTTTCTTTATCTCCCAGCCCAGTCCAACTGCTGTCTGTGTCCCTCCCTCCTGCAGGGAGCCCAGAGGCATTGGCAGCAGATAAGAAGAAGGGCCTACAGCGGCTCTGGTTTGAAAAGGCAAAGCTGAGAAGACAACGGTGTTGAAACATCATTTCATTAATTTATCACAGAGACAACTTTCATCTTATTTCTGGGGTATTTCATAGCATCTGCTTTCTTCTATCAGTTTACACACACCTTTGTTTAGAAAAAAAAAAAACCTCACTGCTGTCCATAAATAAACAGGTAAATGATTTCCATACATGTTTATTTATGTTTAAATACATAAATTACAGGCAACATATTTTGATTTTATCTTTGCTCATATTCAACAAAACAGAAAATTATTTTTATTTGCCATGTTTTCATACAAAAAGACATCCTTTTTTAAAAAAAAAAAAATTTAGAGACCCACAGTTATGGGCATTCGTTACATGACATTCATTATTATCTTCCTTGCTAGTCCTTAGCACACAGTACAATAAATGTATCATTTCATCCTAAACCTTTCTCTGATTGTATGTATCTACTTATTGGTTTGTTTTTTGTCTTATTATTTGTGTTATGTGTCTTTTTTCCCTGTTTTCTTTTTGTTAAATTATAGTAACAATAATGAATGACATTTTTTAAATTTCTATTTTGCTTCAATAGAAATGTATTTATTCTATTAAGAAACTCAAAGTATTTTAATATTTTAGTAACTGACTAAACTAAACTATCTAAACTAGGTGATAAATTGTAATCCAAGAGTGAGTTCAACAGAGTGAATGTGCATAATGATTATTTTTAATTTTGATAGTATATTTACATACACATAGGTAATAAAGACAAACCATGGGGTTACCAGGTTTTGAAAAATGTTTTTCGCTCTTTAGTTCATCATCCATCATCCATTCTCGGACTGTTTGATCTCTGATCTTCTGGGACGGTGCTGCAGTGATTTGGAGTTTTTAAAAAGTTTTTTACTTGATGGATTGTTGTAAAATCCTTTAATTGATCAACATGCATTATAATAGATGACATACAAATTTATTAAACCCTTATAATGACTTATTTAAATTCACAACTGCAGACCTAAAGTTTTATTACCAAGGGAGGCACTGATTAGTTCACGTAGTTATTGTACAGAGTTATATGTATATTAAATTTTATTATACTGTAGCCACTTATTTGCCTAGATACGTATTTGCCCTTTACTAATGACCTTTTCTTTACTGAAAACCCTTAATGTGTGTAATAAATTGCTCAGAATTCCATAAGTAAAAGTAGCAAAACTACTGTCTTGAGTTACATGCAATAGTAACACAAGACAAAATTCTACAGTAAAAGTAAATAAGTATTAGCAACAAAATGTACTGTGCAAAAGTAAAAGTACTAATTATGCATAAACTTCAGGGGCTTTCCTCACAGCTGTTGTTGTGGAATAACTGTATCATTACTATTAGTACATGATGACTTTATGTAAATCTCAACAGAGCTTTGCAACTGTGTAATTGGAGCCATTAAACAAAGTAAAAAGCACAATGTTTACCTCCGAATCATTGTGAGGGAGAAGTATAAATTGGAAATACTCAAAGTAAAGTACCAAAAAACTGTACTTTAGTAGTCCACAGTGCTGCAGTAAACGTAATCCAGGCAGAGACATTTTTCACAACTTGTCAACTCAAACGTTGTTCTAATTAAAAGCTTATAACTGCGTACAACAAATTATTTACTATTAATTAGGTCAACCTTTAAGAAAGTGGTAGCAGTAACTCTGCGGGCCTCTTAATTATTTCCCAACATGTTTTATACATGCGCTTTTTTCATAAAGGAAGTAATGAGACACCCCCTAATAACCGAGAAAACACACAGGGTCCGTACTAATTATATCATGCCCCTCTTTATCTTCTGTCCTGCCGGCACTTTGGTGAAGCAAACCATATAATGAACTAATTAGTCTCAGTCACGACCTGACTGCACGACTGACAGAGCAGCCTGTGTTTAGCTGTCGCTTTAAGACCGATTTCCCCCCATTGTCAAACAGTCGTGAGCAGGAAGAGGGAAACGAAAGCAGCAGAGAGACCGAGGGGGCCCGACGTATTTAAACACGATGCCGCTGCTGCCGCCGCTGCACAATAACGGTGACCGCGGCTTCACACGGAGGAGCGCGTCCGACACGCACGGACACGCAGATCCACGCAAGTAACCGTTTGATCGGGATTGATGGTGTTTTAAAGGGCGCACAGTCACTCAAAGTCGCTGCAGGATGGTAAAATATACTCGAGATGACATGGAAGTGTCACGGCGGGTTATTGCCTCAGGAAATGATGACAGTGTCCTCCATCATCGCATAGCTGCTTAGAGGGGGAATTACTTGTCTTGCGGCCATTTCCACAGGATTTACCCACCGATTAACTAAACACGCAAACAGCTTAAATTGGGGTGTAACTGTGGCTCGGAGGCTGTGGGAGCAGGTGCTGCGCGTATTGGCTTCAGGCAGCCGCACATGTAACCGCTGAGCCGGCTGTGAAATCAAACCTGGATCAGACTGGACATCATATTTTAGACATGACATCCACTATAGAGAGGAAGACGCTGGAAGCCAATGAGTAAGTATGTTAGGTTTAAACTGAGAATAATATTGTTTGTGACATGAAATAATACTACTACTACAAAAAAAGACCTTCAAGAACGCGTCATCATCATGACAGCCACATAGTTTGGCTGTCATAATACACGTGCCATCTATCTGCAGATGGCTGATAGCATGAGGTCAGGAGTCTCCTGTTGTTAGGCAAGAAAAAATAATCAAGTTCACGTCCAAGAACAGATTGTTATGTGTGTGTTAGAGGGGGGTAAAAAAAAAAGAGCTTTTGGCAAGAAAAAGTTCACCGTTTCACAGAACAAGTGAGGCATCCTAAAGGTAAGATATAGAAGTTATAAAATAACATACTATATGATGGCTTTCTCAGTGGGTCAGTCATTACAAACTCCAAACATTATACAAATTTATTTCAAATACCGTTGGGCTGGATTTAATTTGTCAAACTGAATTTGGAGGTAGTGTCAGGAGCCTGTAAGACATGCAGAATATTTACATCTGATGAATGGTGTCGCCTCAAAAACATTTAGCTCTCTTTGGGTTTGAATACTAATCTTCAAAGAAGAGTTGGATACAGAATATATAAGCTATGATACCATCACACAGTGTGGAATAAAATGATTTTAACAACTGCAAAACATCAATTTTAAGGGGTTAAAGTTGGATTAACAATCCAATCCATCCATGGACAGGTGGACAGCACCAAACTGTATTTGTACAAGTAACTCAAGATGGACAGATTAAAATCAGTAGACTAACGTCTGGTAGTGCAAGATTATTTTGGAAGCCTTGTGCGCTATTATTTTGAAATTGTATTCTATTAAATATAACAGGGTAATTCAATTTATAATTTAAAGCTGAAACAATTATTTGATTCTATGATTATTAAATTATTAAATTAGTTGAAAACAGAAAATAAATCTGCAAATATTTTGATCAACCATTTAATTGTTCATTATTGTTCTCAAGCATAAATACCCAAACTTCCCTAGTTTCTGCTTCTCAGTGAGTTTGTTGCTTCTGTTCAGTAGGACAGAAGATCTTTGGGTTTGGAAATGCAACGAGTCAAATGCCAGACGATTCATTGAGTGATTGAGAAACCAAGCATTTGCTGCAGCCCTATAATGATGAGTTATCTGTCTTGCCTAGGGAGCCGGTGGATGAGGTCCTCCAGATGCCACCATCTCTGCTAACTTGCGGTGGGTGTCAACAGAGCATCAGTGACAGATTCTTCCTAAAGGCCATTGAGCAGTACTGGCATGAGGACTGCCTGAGCTGTGACCTGTGTGGTTGTCGGCTTGGGGAGGTGGGCCGCCGGCTGTACTACAAGCTGGGAAGGAAATTATGTCGGAGAGACTACCTCAGGTTTGTCATGACGTCATTATTTAATTGAGCAGTTTTGTTGATTTGTGCTGGTTAACAGTAAAGTGTCATAAGAGAGTCAGAGTTATTAAAGGATAAGTCTGATGATATTCTATATTTTGTTATCATAATTAATAAAAAGACATGTCCCTACGCTATTACAAACATGGGCACTTAACGATTCAGTGTGTTGGATTGGCATCTAGCTGTGAGGTTGCAGATGGCAACCAAATGACTACCTCTCAGCCCATTTTAATCTTCCAAGCATGTAGGAGATACAGTGACTCATAAAAAACGCAAAAGGCCCTATCTGGCACCAGAGTTTAGTTTGTCCATTATGGGCTACTGTAGAAACATAGTGCTACAACATGGCAGACTTAGAGGAAATAGCCCCACTCTGCTTATATAAAGGGCTCAAAAACACAACAATTCTTATTAGGTAATGTACACTAATGAAGACATAGTTATGATTTCTGCCAATAGATCAATAGTTACACACTGGACCTTTAAGTTTACCTTGCTTCAATCCCACATAGACTGTGGTGCAAATACTCAGTACAAATTCATCCAGAGCTGAAAATAGTCCAGAACAACTAAGATTAATAATAATGTTTACTAAAAATGACAGTGCCCAGCTGATTTAGGTAATTATTATTACTTATTATTTAAATTATAAACTGGATATTCCTATTCAATATGACATGATATATGGAATATGACAAGTCTTATCTTTAGTAGCAGTGTTGGACACACTCAAAATGTCACACAAAATTTTGACAAACTTTTTCACGTTTGTTGATTCATTATTGAACGTGCATTTTTAAACTTAAAGGGACATAGTGAAACAGTTTGTCTGTTTTCTCATTTCTACTGGACGCTTTTTATCTCTTACTCTGCAGAAAAGTGTAAAAGCAGACGAGTCGTGGAAATTCAGAGTAACAAGTGATGCAAGACTTGATTCATTGAGCACATGTTTTTTTATGAAGCAGGGACAGGCTGAATTGGGCGAAGTAGGAAACTGACCCAGTGATGCTGAAAGAGCTACTTTTACCTAATTTCTGTGGGTTTTGGAAGTTTTGCAAGTCCAGTGCAAAGACATTATGCATGTCCTGTCTTGTTTTCCATCTTCCACTTAGTACTATGTTGATATTTTTTTCATCCTGCTAGGCTTTTCGGCCAGGACGGTCTCTGTGCTTCCTGTGAGAAGAGGATTCGAGCATTTGAGATGACGATGCGCGTGCGGGACAAGGTCTACCATCTGGAGTGCTTCAAGTGTGCCGCCTGCCAGAAGCACTTCTGCGTGGGTGACCGCTACCTGCTCATCAACTCAGACATTGTGTGCGAGCAGGACATCTTTGAGTGGACCAAACTCAACAATAACAACATGGTTTAGGAGTGTCAGCCTGTGTGGCTTCAAATGAAAGGAACAGACTTTTTGTAGAGTGTGCAGGTTTTATCATGCACCTGACATTCATATGGATTCATTTTAACACAAAAAGGAGAGGCAACGTCTCTGCGATGCTCCCTGCTGGGGACTAATGAAGACCACCAGCAACAACACGAAGCTTTTCATCTGGAGCTTCATCTTTAAATGCAAAAAAATACTTAAAACACTGAAAATAAATAAAGATGCAATAATAGTCGTTTGTTATACAACACTGGGATTTTAGAATTTTAGCATTGAACAAAAACAAAAAGTCTTTGTCGATTTCTGTAGTCAAACATTGTTTCATCAGCTCAGTCTGGTCTGAAATGTTCAGTAATATTTCAGTATATTTTATGGGTCTGAGTTTTCTGGGAAGAACAGTGTAATTTGGTAATAATTATAGTGAAGTCCTCCATTTAAACCCAGGTAAATATATCCACATTAAGCCTGCCTCCGGACAAATTTCACATTCGTATGTTCAGCTTACCTGCTGCACTGACCGAAAGAGTTGAACAGTGTCTCTATTACCAACATGAAATGCATGAAATGACTTTGTTCTCTCCAGGAAACCTACCTAGGAAATTGGTTCGGAAATTACAGACCTGTAAAATAAATTATTACCAGACTTTGATGTTATAAATGGAATACAGTGTCTATTTTGGAAAGTCAATGATTGTACTGTATTGCCAGGTCGACCTGGTGGCGCCCTCTAGTGATCTAGGGAAACCATGCAATACTAATTTTACTCACTATGGAGATGTTTCCAGCGTTTTTTTTGTAACTGTTACAGCTCTCTGGACATGCAGCCAAGACTTTTTGAATATTTACTTGTCGATTTATTAAATAAATTACAATTGAGAGAAACATTGATAATCTGTGAGTGAATGTCTTTCCTGGGGGTTACAAAGAAACCTGAAAGAATAAATTACAAAAGCTACAAACACAAATTGTGTCCCAAATCCATACATCCATGCATGAATCTAATCAGATCAGTACCTGTTTTTAGTATGTGTCAGTACACATACTAAAACAACACAGATTTGTGAGTTGTTAAGGGACAGTAATCTTTAATTTAAGTGTGGATGGTGTTTTTTTCTTCCAGCAAACCCTGAAGACAAAAACTAAACTAAAAAATACTACTTAATTTCTGGAAAAAAAACCATTTCATTGTGTCTTTTTGAAATTTAATTGGCAGCTGTATTGAAATATTATTGCCTTTGCACGGCGCATGTAATGCATCATTTCCTGTCAGTATGAAATCAGGCATGTTGATTTTTTTGCACACTAACCAGAGAATATATATACTACAATATACATACAATAAACTATAAAGATTAGCACATAGGATAAAATTATGATGGTATATGTGTTTAACAGAATAACAGTGCATCCTTGTGGTGAAGTCCTTGCATTGTGGCGCTCTGTTCTTTATACCTGCTTTAACCACAAGATGTCACTAAAAGGTTTATAAATTCCATCTATCCAACGAGTAAACCCCTCAAGGTATCAGGCGTATATGTTTTTTGCCAGGTGGGCTAGGAGGGCTGCTGAATATTATCCTGTTAATTATTGCAAATCTATTATGGGATTAAGTATTTTCTTACAGTAAACTCTGGCAGAAAATGAATACTAAAGAGAGAAACAGAAGAAATTGGTGTTAATGAAATCATGATGTCTATGGGGCTGTCTCTGGCTTTTCTACTTGCTGTCTGTCTTCAAAGCCGGTGCCCTTCAGAGTGCTTCTGCTCTCTTCTTCATGTCTGCCAGCTGTCAGCTTACTCTGTACCGGCCACAAGGCGTGCTCCTCCAGTGCCATCCCTCAACCTCCTGCCATCCCCAGTTATCTTTACAGGCATAACATCAGTAATTGAAGCCATGAATTGCTCTTGCGTGTGAGTTTGGGAACGAAGGCGCCTGACCACAGAGAGAGGCAGCCAACTGACATTAAAAAGTGGGTGAAAAATGTGATCGGGAAACAATTTGCAACAAAGACTAAGGAAGAGAGGAAAAGAAGAGAGGAAGGTAAAAGGGAAAAGGCAGAGCACAGAAGCTCCAGGATAATGTCTTTAGCTTGGACTGACAGTAGTTTATTCATAGACGAGGGAGGGATGAAGGAACAGACAGGGTTAAAAAACCCACCCAGGCTGAAATGACGCTTTTGCTGAAAGAGATACTTATGGCGAGACTAACGAGTTTTCCCACAATAGAGATGGGAATATACTGTATAGGCACACAGAGGGATACTGGGCCTTTGCTTATTTGGAGGTCTGCAGATTGAAGAATCGTCAGTGTGGCATTAGGCAATCCTTGAGGAATGACTGTATAGAAAAAAAAATGACTACACGGTGGTCTCAACAACAAATGAACTCCATATTGAACCCCAGGCTTAAGATATGTGTGGATAAATAACAAGTTAACTACATATACGAATAGTATTGGCAGCGGCTCAGTACTCCAAAAGATCTACACTCTTGGTGACATAGGCCTGTTAACCCTTGTGTTTTGTTGACACTGGCTTTATTTCCTCACTGCTCGGGTCTCACAAACCTCAAAACTAGGTGTAACGATATAAATTACAAATCCAACCAATTTCTTTCCTGCAGATTTTCTTTCCTTTTACTGTAATAAAATCCAACATGTTGAAAAGAACAAACATAATAACCAGTCACTCTGCCACAAACTTTCAGTTCACACATGATGTGAGATGACAAAATACAGAAAGACTGAACTGTTATTACACCAGATAAGAAAAAAAAGTTATTTAGACTAAACAACAAACATTTCTTTTGTTTGCAGACAAGACATATTATTCCAAATAGTGAAAAAAAAGTACACCAACAAATATCCTAATAGATTCATGTCTTTCAGTAATGCTATATGCAATGCTCTATAGAGAGCAGTGGCTGTCTGTTGGCTGTTTGGTCCATGACTTTGGTCAGACTGAAATATCTCAAAAGCGCCTGAATGATTGGGATACATGTTTATGTATCCTGCTGATTTTGGCGGTCACCTGACTTTCCTCTAGTACGACCGAAAGGTTGTCATTTTGGACTTTTAGCAGTATAACTTGAGTGTCGGATTGATTGGCATAAATTTGACATTTATGGTGCCCAGAGGATGAACCTAATAGTGATTCCTTGACTTTTTTGTATCCCTCCTATCCTGTGAAATATACAGTATAAACATCCACTTAGTAGATTTGCATGAAATTTTGGCCAGACATTCATAGTATTCCCAGGATAAATCAGAGTCTAATCCAGTGCCACTGTGGTGGTCTTGAGCAAAAATGCCTTGACAGTTATTAAATGGCTTTCCATGAAATGTGTTATAGACATTTATGTCCCCCAAAGGATGAATTGTACAAACTTTGATCCCTTCATTTTTATTCTAGCACCATCATCAGATGTAACTTTTAATTTGTCCAATACTTTGGTTTCTGACCAAATACCTAACTAATTACAGTCCCATCGTCCTCAGCTGTACTTCATGTTTACTGCTAATTTGAAAATGTTAGCATAGCTAACATGTTAAACTGAGATATGTCATCATTTATTTCAAAGCACCACTGCACAGCCTCACAGAATATGGCTGCAGACTCTTGTTTACAGCTGTGGTCTCTTTGACCTCAAACAGAAGTAATGCATCATTTTCTGTAGCTGACTTCTGAAACATGTCATCAGTCCAAAATCATGTTTAAAAAACAATTCTCATACAATTAGATAAGGTTATTGAGTATCAAGCTGATAAAACAATGTTAAGTATGTTTTTTATGGTTGTTAATGAGACCCCAAACAGAACTTTGGGGTTAAAAGGACGGTGTTGTACTCTTTATCTGCTGCTGCCTTTATACAGAGAGTTCACTGAGTTTAATGAGACTGGAGCTGAGGGATGGCCAGGTCTCATCTCACGATATTCACGCACAACACAGCGGCCTTCAGAGACCCTCAGCATCGGCCAAGCGGCCTGCGATCCATCGGTCCGCTCTCCTCCGTTGCCCTGCAGGCTGAGCTTTGCCAGAGCACTGCCCTGACTTGCACAGCAGCCTCAGCAGGACTCAATAAAGCCCTGTGCCTCTTGTGTCATCCCAACCAGCTGTACACAAGGCCAGGAGTGTAGTGCTGTGTTTGTGTGCCGAGGGAGGCCTGTTTCATCTCCAGTGCCCATGTCACTGCAGTCCCGTACGGGTAAACCTAAAAACATCCAGCTGTGTGCATGGAAACCAAGGAGACTTTCTGGGGATGAAACCGCAGAGGCTCGCAGCTTGTTTTTATCAAACAGCTCACCCCACTAAAACAACCACCACACATGGACCTCAACTCTGATGCAGTGTGCAGTGTGCAGTGTGAACAGCAGATGGCGGTTCTGGTCCAGGTAGATGACGATGTTGAGGAAATGCATAAGGGGGACAAAGGCTGCATGAGTGTGTGCATGTGTAAAACTGACAGGCAGATTAAGGGAAACGCTGGTTTTCGTATGGATGCCAGTTCGAGAAAAGATTAATTAGAAGTGAATTGAAAGTGACGATCCATATTCAGAGCACCACAGACATGACAGTGAGAGTTCAACGACACCTACAAAGGAAGATGTGGTTGGACAATTATCTGCAGCACCACGGTGATTAATCACAGCGTGGCCTGTCAATGTCAAAGCCATCTGACAAAATGAGTCAAGTGCTATTGATCATGCCCGCCTTGGGTTTCACTTGCACTCGCACTTTATCAGATGGAGCTAATTGGGAACATATTCAGTCTGTGGTCCTGAGAGATGTGTCTGTCAGGAGTCACATTCCTGCTCCGATTCTCTGATAGCCTGTAGCGCCTGCAGTCTGGCTGGAGGACAGGCTGTGGGAGTAGAGTTCTGGGGGTGGGGGTTGTGAGGTACGGCAGCACATTCAGAGGTGGATAGGTGAGTAATAAGCGTGCATCCTTTAACTCTCGCCGGGCATGTCCTCTGACTGGATTAAATATGTGCTGAGGATTTATTAGGTAGAAGACCTCTGGGGCCCCAGAAAAACTCCTGAGCTGAGCTGCCTTGACTTTTCTCCCTCCTTATATTTTCTCTCCTCCTACCTCACACAATCTCCCTCACCTACTTTTATCTACCTTCCCATCCGTTTTTGTTTTTTTTTTGTTTTTACTCCCAGTATGTTTTTTGTGTATTTTAGTATTTCAAGCTTTCCTCCCTTTCACTGCCCTTTCAGCCAGCCATGTGTATAGAGGTGCGATGTGATGGATTCTGCTATTATTATGATGCTTACTGCCTCAGCCTGGATGCCTAGAGGCTTTTATGTCTCACAGAGAGACTGAGTGTAGCAATACCACAATGTAGAAATACTCCATTACAAGTAAAAGTCCTCCATTCAGAACGTTGCTTAAGTAAAGTCAGAAAAATGTACTTAAAGTACTCAGTGCAGAGAAATACTCCCTATGGGTATTATTAAACTGTTATTATGCCTGTATAAAGTATGCAGAAAGTAGGATTTTATTTTAGTAGTTGGTTGAGGTGGAGCACATTTTAAAATTTAGATATAGTTAGAGAGTTAAATCAACATAAATGCATCACAGTCTGTAAGATGAGCAATTTTCTTTAATCTAAAATCTAAATTCGCAAATGAACTAGTCACTAAAAACAAGCATAAAGTGGAAGAGATACAAGTATATCAAATTTGTATATAAAGGAATAGTTCCACATTTTGGTAAATATGCTTATTCACATACTTATCTAAAGTTAGATGAGAAGATCACCACCACCAAGGCCACCAGAACACCACTCTCATGGTTGTATGCTGAATATAAAGATACTTGAGCAGGCATTTCGATTAGTTTAGCACAAAGGCTAAAAACAGCTACCCTGACTCTGTCTTAAGAAAGAACCTCTTCCTACCATCACCTCTAAAACATGTCTCAGTTTTACAGCATTACGTGGGACCACTAACCTCCTTGAGTCTCTGCTGGTTGCCTGGCAACCTGGTCCCAGCCCCAAATTGGACAGAGCCAGTCTTTGTGCTAAGCTAAGCTAACTGGCTGATGGCTGTAGCTTCATATTTACTGTACAAACATAAAAGCGGTGTCAATCTTCTCATTCAACTCTTGCAGTGAAAATTAATAAGTTAATCTTCCAGGCTGTTTAGCTAAGAGTATAGCATTTTGTACCTTGTTACTTTGTGTGTCTGAACATGAATACACACTTTTGCATTTATCATGACTGAAGTTCTTTAGATCAGCAGATGCAAGTATAGTAAATCTGTTCTGAGCCAATCTACCAAATGTTTTTTACATATGTTTCTTTGGCCATAAGTCATTTTTTCCCCTAAAATGATCCCCATATGTTGAGCAGTGTTCCTGGCTTCTGATGAACCAACTATACATTGCTTTAGAGGCTCTGTCCCAAGCATCAAACATGCTGTGGAGAAAGTGCTGCCCTTATGGAACGGGTGAGGTGTTAGGTGAACCATTTTTTTTTTCGTACACATGACACGGGCAAGCAGCAATATTGCAGAGTAATAAATGTAGCTGCATGTCAGGACCACATAATATGGATTTGAAACTACAGTCGTGTATTATGTGCTTTATAACTCCAAAACCGCTGACTTGTTGTGATTTCATGGATGAATAATCGAGAAAATTAACCTACATGGCACATGAAACATTCTTGAGGGTTCAATATGACTGTGAGTGATTGGATAAGGTGTTACAGGTCAAAGGTAAAGCTTTGTCCGTGCTGCAAGCAGAGAGAGCAGCTCATTATAAAGAGTAAACCTGTCCAATAAAGTAGAAAAATTATTTTCATTACTGAGAATCCTACGTTAGATTCGTGATTTATTCTCTTCTACATGTGAATACTTTCAGTTATTAACAATTTAGTGATTGATTCCTGTGGTTTCTTTTCATTCACCCAACTATCTCCATTTTCTCATTAAAACATTATCATGTACGTGACGTTTTATCTATGCACATTCTTCCAGTGACAGTAGGTGACCTCTTGCACCACACATCATGGGGACCTCATAAGTTTAGACCTGCTTTATTTGGATGAGCATTAAAAAAAAAAGGACTTCCTGGTATAAATCTAAACCTGACTCCCACCTCCTTCTCATCAGACATCAGTGAAAAGCCAGACCGTTACCAGGAAGCAGACCGTGGCAATGCATTTCTCTTTCAAACAATCAGCGATGGAAACTCCAATTAAGGTGGTGGAAAAAGGTGGCTACTGCTTTTAAAAAAAAAATCAGTGCAGATGTGCAGGTAAGTGACCATGCGGCAAACCATGGCTACACAGTGCGAGGCTCAGTGCAATTTCCGTCTCTAATTGGACTTCCCACGCAATGCCTGCTTTCAATCATTGCAGAAAGCCAACACAGTCAGGCACACTCGCAGGACCGCAGTTGAACAGATCATGAAGAACCTCAGGACAGAAAATTGACGGGGCAGATATTTTTAATTACACATTTACTGTACAGGCTTGAAGAAGTAAAACTACTCCACTGCAAGTAAAAGTCCAGAATTCAAATTAATTTTAAATAAGAAAAGCCACAGAAGTATACATTTACTGAGGGATCCTGGGTAGTTTCATCTGTGTGTCATATTTTCTAAGATGATTTAAAGCTGCAATGCTTAAAATGTATTTGCAACTATTCTGATAAATAATGAAGTATTTTTTAAGCAAAAACTGCAAATATTTGATGATACTGGGTTCTCAAATGTGACAAGAATTATAATTATAATAAGGGTTTTGTTGCACTGATCATACAAAAGAAGACATTTACTGGTGATCACCCTGTGCTTTAAGATATTGTGATGTAGACCTCATGACTGAGAAAATAATCTGCAGATTATCAGTGGTGTAATGCAGGTATACTGAGTATAACTACTTATTTTTTAATATTCCCCTCAGATGTGCATCACTCAGTGTTCTGTGAGCTGAAACTTGTTTCCTGGGATGGCAAAATCAGCCAGTTTTCATGAGTGGATGGAGTAAAGAATAACAAATATTATTACTACTATATATTTTCCAGGCACCACTACATCACATTGTTAACTGCAACCCAAAAATGATTACAAACATGTACAATACTATAAAATGAATAAATGTATAATGAAAGAAAAAGTATAATATTTCCCTCTAGAATACAAAGGAAAAACTCAAGTAAAGAACAAACAACTCAAAATTGGGCTTAAAGTAAGTACAATAATTGAGTAAATGTTACTTTCCACCACTGGCTTTCGTCTATGAAAAGTACTGCCTAAAAAAAAAGACACTTTCCCAAACTGCTGAGGCACCAGAGGGAGTTGCCACCCACCACAATATAGAATCTTTGAGCCCCATCGATTCACTACACCTGCTGTTCTGAATCTTCCCTTAATGCTTAAATCCTGCCAATGCCATCCTTAGTTAAGAATTTCTCTCTTCCCTTGAATTTCCTTTCTTTCAGAGTTGTCTCACCTGGAACCAATCTGTAACACAATCAAAGTGTCCTAACATGAAAGCTCAGTTCCTTCCTTTGATAGTCCATTTCTCTCCACACTTGTTCTTTTCTCTTTTCTCTGGTAGCTCAAACAGCCATGTCTGGAAAAAATTCAGCTTAAAATAGAGACTAAGTCACTAAGCATTATGCAAATTTCTTTGAAACAATTCACTGGTGCTCTGCCTTTTGCTTTTGCAGACAACAGAATGGGCCCTTTGTCTAAAAATAAGCTGTGCATAATGAAAACTAAGAGCCTCGTTTGTTGAGAAATTGAGAACACTGACGTGAAGGCCTTGAGATATTTGAGGTAATAAAATATAACTAGGAGGAAGATCGGACTATTCAAGTATCATTTACAAGTATAATCTAGTGCCTTTAAAAAAAACAATTGTTCAAACAGGCGAGAGCCAGTTTTGAATAAAATAGGAAGCGTGAAATGTGGAAAGTAGAGTGTAACACAACTTTTTTCAAAGCTTATTCAGTTTCCTCATCATTGGATTGCACTCATCCATCCAAAGCGTTGATTGCAGCTTCTGGATGAGTTGATGCTTACAGTTTATATGCTGCATGCTCATCAGTCATCCCTCTCAGCTTCACAGTGTGTCCAGGATCACAGGGTGATTAAACTCTAATAGCAGCCTTTTGAGAAGTCCGGGGGGATTTACTCCTGAGTCAACATGCCAGACCCCATTTCCTCCTCACTCACTGCTGCCTCTCAACACCCAACTGGCTGCAGCCAAAGTCTATCTCCACATGGAGCTTGTATAGATTGAGAAAACCTTGGAAGTGACCCTGCATAAGGCCTTAGACATACACAGGGAACTAAGCCAGGAAACTACCCAGTTCTCTCCAATATTATGTAATTTATTTTATTGCAATATCACCACCTTAAAATGTAACATTAAAAATGTATGATAGAAACGTTTCTGTTTGACTATCATGCCAGATCAAACAGGAAAAGTCACTTTACATGCCTCATTTATGATGCTTCAATCATTTATTAGTGCAAATTACATATTAAATAATAATAATTTAAGCAAATATGATCAAGACTCTCTGGTTTCACCATCTTAAATGATACTAATGTGTTGAGTTTGTGACTGCTGATTAAACAAAACAAGCAAAATAAACCTGAAAGCATGAAAACACTTTTGCACGAGTAGTTGGACAATGTTTGGACATTACGTAAAATGTCTGTATATATATACATAGATTAATGCAATTTATGCCAAATGTTGCAACGTGAACTTGATTCATTAGCATCAAAAATATATTTTTAAACCCCTCAGTCATTGAATGACGGCAATCACTTGCCCAGGGTAACCTGATATTCTCCTTTCATAACAGACAGGGTTAAAATCGAAATATTCTTTGCTCTAATGCTCTTCTGCAAACTAGTGTTGTTCTGATATGTTGACTGACATCCCGACTATCTAGAATTTCACTATTCTCTTCTAATCCCATCATTCTTTCTACTATCTGGACACTAATTTCAAATTCCAAAATCTATTCAATTACGAAAATACTGTATAGTCAATATATATTTGGATAAGTGTCAGATTATGTGAAAGACATTTTGGTATATTTTCCATGAATCTGTAACCATCTAATCATGTGAATTTCTACAATATGAGCTAAATGGGATGTCGTTACAGAAAAATGCCTGTGTTTGATCTAGATTCATGATGGTGCTTTCCCAAGCCATCGTCAAACAAAACTGATTGCAGCCAGAGATTGAGACGTTTGTCATAGTGCTAACATTTCAGACATCTTGTTTTGAAACTTCCCACGAACTACAACACAGCGCCCGTTATCCAGCATCCAGTGGCTCGGTTGAGACAACGTGTGCTGCTCCTCCATGTGACTTTAATTGAATGATTAGATGTAATTCAATAAGCAATCGAAGGGCAATGCGCGTGAGTGTGAGGCGTAAAGCAAAAGAGCGATAGTGAGTGGAGCCTTTGTCCATGACCCTCCATCATCACTGCTACCTTACAGGCTAAATCACGCGGCCTGATGGGCCTCTGGTCAGCAACCGTGTGTGGACCCCTCCACTCTAATTGTCTAGGCCACCAATTTCTGGAACCACGCAGTTTACAGGTTTAGTGCTCGGGCTTGCCATGTCTTGTGTTTGCCATGTGAGCCACTATCTTTAGACTAGGATGAACCACACAAAAACATCCCAATTTATCATTGTTTGTGAGCAGAATATCCACAAATCCCTTTGCTGGGAGAGATCAAGTTTTGGGAATGTTTGCCATCAGCTAACTCTGATAAGGCCAACATCGACTTGACTGCTTTCAACAAGTCAAAGAATAAAGCTTCAAATTCAAAAACATCAGTGACACAGGATTGTGAAATTACTCTGAATTGTGACACAACTTATCCCAGCTTGAAATATTACCCCTGCGTGTGGACCCATTAGCCCCACATTCACACAGCTGTTTACTGTCAATCTGGCCCGGCTCATGCAAATTTGGCAGGAAATGGCTGGCACTATAATAAAGAAAATGAAAATGGCCCGCTCCATAGCTCTACTATGATGCAGTGAAATAGTTCCATAAATTACTTCAAGTCTGCTAATTCTCAGAGTAAATCAAAGTCCCCAGAGGAGCTGAAGTCTGTAAAATATGGCTCATTACTAAACCAAAGGGACACGAGCTTTCAGTGGGATTAGAAAGTCAAGACTAGTTATAAAGTATAAAAGAAAATGTTAATCTTAAATCCAGGATTGTAGAAATGTCAGAAAATTCTCGCCACCATTTGAGGAGCTGACTTGTGGAAGCAATCTTGGCAAATGTGTATGTAGACAAGTGTATTATCCAACATGTGTCTTTAATGCTTGGTCAGCCCACTTGCCAACTGTCATATTGTTAAAGATAGACTACACCCCTTTGGCTTGTGCCAAGAAGACCCATAGATTTACAGTAATACCCTGCAGCACAATAGTGAGAGCAGGGGCCTGCAGGGCAGCCAGAGGCTCTATTCTCAAGTTATATGTTGTAAAGCTTTGTTACTATAATTGTTACAGACTCCTGGATGCAATGATGACTACTGCAGCTGACTCAGATCACATCTGAACCCACAAATCACAGTTAAGTCAGCGTCTAATGCAGTGTGTTTCTATCTGCATAGCAAAGTGGGGCTGCCATTTATGCTCAGAACATCATATCTATGACTGGCATACTCATTTGTAGTATCTAATATATAAATTCCCTTACTCAATATGGAATGAACATCATCGTATTTATTTTATTTTCAGTGTTTGGCATTTGATCTGACACACATAAAGATCCAGAGTGTAGGATTAAGTGGCGGTATATGAGGTTGTAGACTGCAACCAACTGAATACCCCTTGCCTCACTCTCCCCTTCCAAGTGTATGGAACCTACAGTGGCCACAAAACTCCCAAAAAACAACTAAAGATGTTCCACAGTGGACCTTTAAGGGTTCGTGTTTTGGATTAACAATGGATCAAATTAAGTGTAACGTGAAAGACTTGTAGTGATGAACCCACAAAGAATTGTCATCCAACTTTACAGTTCCTCTCAACTCTGTGAACCATTTTAATGTCTTTCAGCTCATTGTTTTGGGTTTATGGCCCACAGCTTTATTGTTTTGGTTAATTCTCATGGTTCTCAACATAGGGATGCATTTAGCTGCTTGAGAACCAGATTACAAAATGCGCTGATATGCATTGAATCTGATTCTGTTTGCTAACATATGCCCTTAAGTTCAACCCTAACACAACCCTGATTAACTCATGATAGGAAACTTGTAATTTGTCCTTAAGAGTTCTTTTCCAGACGTTCAATCCACAGACAAATAGAGTAATCAAAGAAGCACCATGGTAAAAGGTGGCACGTTGTTTAAAGTGGCAGTGAACGGATGTGGCATTAGACAGATTAAGACATGGGCAAGGCTGTGAACTAATATTGTCCTGTGGTGGTTCCGCACTGGTGAGTAGGACACAGAGTCTCTGTAGCTGTTTGTAAGAGGACAAGACAGTTGTTCAACAAGTGTCCTCCGAAATTCAGTGCAAGGAGCATGACTCTGATTAAGCACCATGTGAATGAACTTCTTTCTTGTCTCAATGAGGACATTCCTGACAATTAGGAGGATGAGTACAGCTTTGTTTGTCTCTTGGAGGCGACCTTGTCTGTTGGCTCGGTGACTACCTGAGAGTCTAAGATAGACAGGAAGCCATGTGATCTGTCTGAATTCAACTCTGCAGCGACAGCGTTAACAAATGGCAGGTGAAGATCCACACTTCTCTAGATAGTTATTTACAAGAGGGTTAAAATCAGTTACAGCAAATGCTATTATTATTGTTCATGTTAGTTACAAATGATGAGTATGAAAGATGTGAAACAGAGGGACTTTCTGGACTTTTACCTTTGGTATTTCTTGGTCAAATGTAGCCTCTAATACGACTGAAGTTGGGGGCTTTATGCTCAGCTGCAGAGCGAACGAAAGAGCATAAATGGAAATGTCACTTGGTCAGGGTATTTTATGGTGCAACCACAAAACCAAATCCGGATATTGCCTCCGGGGACACTGAACATTCAAAAACGCCAAGGTCTGGCACTAGAAATAAGAGAAAGAATGTGAGCGATGGAGTGACAGAAGAAAAAAGACAGATAATGAAAGTGGTATGAGTGGGGGAAAGTTTGTGTCCTCAGAGATGGAAAAGGAATAGAAAAAGGAGTTTGAGCAAAGAGGCGGAAACAAGGAATGCAACTTTTTTCTAACAATTTTCTAACACATAAACATCCCAAATGTAAACATACCTCAGGACCAGAGGTCTTTTTAAGACAAGAATAAACCTGGTGACCTTGCAGCTTTACCTCTATTTCACTAGAAATACATAAGAATAGTTCATCCTCCCAACCAAGCAGAGTTACACCAAGTCATCTAAGTTTCTTTGGACCATACAAAACATCTCTTGTGTAGCCATACTAGCAGTGTAAGTAGCAATGTAAGTCTGTTGATCCACCACTTTGATCCAGCCTGAAATGTCTGAACAACTACTGGATGGATTTCCACAATTGTTTGTACAGACATTCGCACTCCCCAGGGGATAAATCCCTCTGACTTTTCCAACACCACAATGAGGTTGACATTTTTGGTTTTAAGTGAAAAGTCTCAACACCCATTGGATGGATTGTCATGAAATTTGGGGCACATGTCGCCCTCATCAGGTCAATACTTTGGTTTATGACCAAAGTATCTTTATGACCAAAGTATCTTTTACACGAGGTCATCCTCGTGTAAAAGATAGCATGTGGAAAGAAAAACAAACCAGGATATTGCCTCCAGGGACACTGAACATTCAGAAACGCCAATGTCTGGCACTATAAATGAGAGAAAGAATGTGAGTGATGGAGTAATGGAGGAAAAAAGAATGATGATGAGAGTGGTATGAGTAGTACAAAGCTAAAATGGTGACCATAGAACCACTACAATGGCGGTGCTGTTGTTCTATCGTCTTAATCAATAACAGTCTTCATTTAACTCCATGCACCAGATTTTCCCCGGTGTGCTCTTGTTTTAGTGTTGGGTATTTCCAGAATGGAAAAATATGTATAATATTAGGTGTTTTGGTTAAAGATGGAAATCTTAACTTCACATTTTCTCTATTGTGAGTCATTTTATGGTCAGGAAAAAAATATAGAACTTATTATGAGAGGAGAGCTGTCTTGTATCAGAGCTGGAAGAAGTAACCTGGGGTGGGTGACGCCAACGATAATGATCGGGTCAGGATGCACTCTATCCTTGTGTCGCCCCCTTAAAGATATGCAGGCTGGGTGGGGGAAGAGGTGGAGGCTACGTTAGTCAACCAGTCAACCACAGTGTCTTCCTGTCCAACCTCTAAAGCAACCTCTCTATTGGATTAACATTGGCCTGAGGGTGAAACTGGGGAGAGGTAACCTGAACAGAGGGGAAAAGGGGGTCAGCCAACTGTTTCAAGTGAAAGTGGAATTTGGGGCATCTGTGTTTGTTTGTAATTGGGTGTGTTTGGGGCTGACTCTGACATCCTGCAAAGCCTAAGGGGTAGGGCAGAGGTTATCCATCATAGCACTGGTGTACACTGCCTAAAACTGCACACTGACCACTGCTGTTGAGCATCCTTACTTTTCAACATCAGGTTTGGGTATAAAAGACCCAAACCTGTTTTTGGACCTGGGAACCTGCATCTCTCCTCCTCTCATCCCTCAAACAAGTTATCAGAGGCTGTTGGCTGTGATGATGTCAGCTCACCATCACTGGCAGAGATTGAAGGAAAAAACAGGTTTCTGATGACAGCTTCTCTCTTCACCTCCTTGCAGAGGCTTGATTTTCTGGAGCTGGTCTACAGTTTGCTGAGGCATGCCAGGCTATTCTCAGCTACTGGCAAGTAAAATGTGGACATCATGCCGCCTGTGCAATATGCTAAAATCACATGCCTGTGATCTGAACTCAGATACATATGATTTTCAGCCAATATTAAAATCTCAAACTGTGTTTGAAAAGCAAAACACTGACAACAGATCACAAGATTTGTTGAAATATTAGTATGTTGCTAACTCTGACATGGGATAGCACGGCGCTCCAGGAACGGCCCACCTCTGAAACTCCTGGGGTGAAAGGTTACTGCTGTGACAGTGCCGGCTCATCTGAGGGGCTCTCTTTACCCCAAAAGCAAAACACCCGAGGGTAGAATGGTGGGCTTGTCTGGCCACCCCAACACGACTCCCCAGGATCCTGGCAGGGAGGCAGAAAACTCTGGATCAGGGCTCCCCCCTGCACAAATACAGATGGGGTCATGGGTCATCTGGGGAGCTCACACGTTTCTTTCATCCTAGAGAAGCTCATTTCAGGGGAATGTGGCTCTTTCCCCATCTAGATAGGAGTCCTCCTTGAGCCCTGTGTGGCTGAGCTGAACCCTGGATCGACAGACATGTTCCCTCAGACCGGTTTGTTTTGTTTTGGTGCTGCGTCTCTGCGCACATCGCTTCGCCTGGTCCAGACATTGCTGTGGGAAGATCAGGCTGGGTCAGCACACACATGGTGTTGTGTTACAATCCAAACACTTACTAAAAGTGTATCAAATGGGCAGAGAGAGGGCTGAAAAAAAAACAACGTTGCTGTATTTTTGGTTATTATCTTGCATGGTCTTGAGATGACAGTGGTGGCTGATACATACATACTAATAGAATCTGATTTATTTCAGATTTTAAAACAAAATTACTAACACATTGTGAGTAGGAGAGATTGAGGTTCATGATGGAGTGTAATTCCCTGTGTATTTATTTAGTTCCAAGCCTCCACAAACCAAAGTCAAATGTAATTGGGCAATTACACTGTTTAGATACAATGCAAGCCATGTTACATCTAATTAAGTGAAGCCTGCCATTTTCCATGCAGAAATACTGTATCAACATGTACGCCGAATAGATACTCTTGTTACACTCAATTATAATAATTCAGACTCCAGTCCACAGATATTCACAGAGAGGTCATCCGCAGCTTATTTCATAATGCTCTGAAAGGATGCAAGTTTGAAGTATAATCAGTCCTCCAGGTAATTTGGAGACAAAAAAGCCAGCATGTTCAGGAGTACTTATTGTAAATTAGGGTTAGGGTAAACAATAAACATAAGTACATGGAAATGCAACAAGTGCTATTTTCAGAGCAAGAGCATTTGACTTGCATTAGGCTGGCCTTGAATGTGAGTCTTTGTATGAAATAGCTCTGAAGGTGCACTGCAGCAGCTCGAAACCACTGGAACGTCTGTGTCTACAAATAGTTTACGACCATATTTGACTAATAGGAAGACGAGAAAGACGTTAGAATACAATTATTTCAGTAGTAGACTTGTAAAATTGTGGTGTATGATGGCTTCATTGTTGTTTTTCATGATGTTTTCGGGAACAAAAGACATCTGGTCTCATCCAACAATATTAAAGCTAACGTTAAAATTACGGGATATTAGTGTAATCTTTTCAGAATGCTTGGCACATGGCACGTTTTCTGTCTGCAATCAATTTGCACAGCATTAACAGAGGGACTCATTATCTTCATTATCTCCCATGTTCGTCTGCAGCGACTGATCTTCAGCAAGCTCATGGCGAAGATGCCCTCTAGCTGTCATCAACTAGTGCTCAATATAAAGACATTTAACACCAGCGCAGAGATGTTTCTTCTTTGGGAATACATTACTATTGTGTGTGTATGTGTATGTGTGTGTGTGTGTGTGTGATCTCTTGTATTATTTGCAGCACGTGTCCACAACTGTTCAAACTCGTCTTCTGAAGTCTTCCATATGTCCCGTTTGAACAATCCTCAGTGCTGCTTCAGTTTTTGCATTATTAGAGCGAGGCACCTCGGTGAATACGTTAACACTGTGGAGAGATAAATATATTCCACATTCAGACGAAAAATGTTTGATCTATCGTTAGCACAATCCCTTTGTGATATGGCTTAATTATGCATTCTTCTGGAGTGATATAAGCTTAGATTTTTATAGACTTTTAATGGATTAAATGTTGCAGAATATATATGTAGATCAGTATTACAGCTCAGTAAAGTGGACTCTAAGTCCGGCTTTATCTAGCTTGAGAAAATTCTCAAGTACAACAGTGTTATTCCTGCGTGTGGTATTTGTTTCTATTATTTGAATAATGATAGTTATAGAAGTGATGATACAGCGTCATGTAACGATTATTTTCTTTAAAAACTTAATTCTGATTCCTGATTGATATGGGGATTATTCTGTCTATAAAAAGTCAAAGCAAAAGCACAGGAGATGGCTTCCTTTGTGTAACTTGGTCACTTTAATGACGCTTCAGCAGTAAGACAACTGACATTGACAATGTATGTAATACATCGCCTCACTGTTTTACCTCACATTACTCCACCAATCATAACCATCGCTTACATTACAGGCAGGGTGGAACCATAATAGATAGCTCCTGAAGGAACAGAATACAAATAGTTTTCATTATTAAAAAAAAAAAATCTTACAATATCTTGAAATTGCTTGTTTGGTACAACAAAGAATCTATTATATGACAATGAACAGAAACACTTTGTCATGAATGTTTTTGCTTCACAAAAGATGAATCAATTATCTGAACAGTAAATTCAGATTCAGTTAACTATACAACCTAATTGTTTCACATGACAATCATCATAATGAATAATCCTAGCCTTAATCCTCATGCTCCCGGCAAGGCAAAGCTCAACAGGTGATTATGAATTTCACATTACAAAAGCCTCATAATATAAACCCTCAGTACTCTCAGAAATATAATTAAATAATTAAATCCATAGCTGCACTATTATGACAGAGTTGCAACCAGCAGTCCACTGATTATCTTCTTAATCATTTTGCCAATAACATGTCAGAAAACAGATAAAACTGACCATTATAATTCAATTTACAACAGTCTAGAAATCCAAAATATTCTTAACTGTAATTTATGACAAAGAACAGCAGACAATCCTCACGCTGGAGAAGCTGTAACTGGCCAATGTTTGGCATTTTTGCTTAAAAAAATATAAGATAAGATTATGAGCTACTCAATGTCAGATTATTCTCTATTATTTCTCTCAATTGTTTAATTATTTTGCCAACAAAATGTCAGAAAATAGGTAAAAAATGCACATTAAAATTTCCCAAAAAACAAGGTGACGTCTTCAAATGGCTTGTTTTGGCTGACAAACAGTCCAAAGCCATAAGATATTCAGTAAATTATCTCGTAAGCCAAAAAAAACAGAAAATCACACTTGACAGGCTGAACAGAAGCCAATTTGGTGTTTTTGTTTTAAAAAAAAAAAGGCTAAAAGAATTTATCAAATATCAAAACAGTAATGGATTGATCATGATATATTTTACAAAACTGATCAAAAACAAAAATGTTTGCTTAAGAGAGTGAAGTCAGAGAGAGTACATCCCTGCTCTTATGTATCCATATTCACTTCATATGTGGCTCCGCAGGGCCTGTGTCAGCTGTTGCTTCAGTGATGATGGATGAAGGTGTACTCCTGTGTGTCTCTCGCTCATGGGTTAACCGTCCGTGGCTAAACCAGATATAGAGCTGAGAGATGAAGGCAGTACAGCATCCCCTCTGTCTGCCCCTGCTTGGTCCTGTTTATTGAATTACACATCAGTACAACCGCTGCCTCTTTTTTCTCTCCCCTCATCTCTGCTTAATTTGATCAGAGAATCTGCTGATGCAGTGTGTGCCCAGCTCATGTGAAACCAATTTAAAGCTACACATAAAAATCTGGTGTCTCTTTTACGCTCTCTCGCACACACACAGACATGCACGCACATACATACGCAGGGTGTGGTGTATGTGTGTGCACCATTTGCCAGAGATGCAGAGACTTTCTTTTAGTGATAAATCTCAGCAGGGAACACCAACTAATGTGTTATCCCCAGGTGAGACAGATTTCTCGAATTCACCAGAGCAACACGGAGCAGTGTTGCTATGATTGTGAGCAGCTCAGTGTTTACAAAATGTGTGTGGTTTAAAGAGTATTTATGCCAAATGCAGATAAATACTGCAGCAACATCACTATGGTTCATCGCCCTGTTGCCATGGCAATGGATCAACAGTTTTGTGACTGGAATGAGCGAAGAGATGCAACCGTTGTGCAACCCAGCCTCATCTTGTCAACATGAGAACTTGACTTGTAGTCTTCTCTCTATAAAAAGCAAATCGAACTCTTCACATCCACAGTCAGTAACAGCAGTCACACCTGTATGTCTGTCTTAACACAGCGCTCACAAACTGAAGTCCTCGTCTCTAGACTGGCTGTAAATAGATTTTTATAAAGGGGATTTCACAGAGATGGGATACATCTGAAAGTTTTTGTTCCGTGAAAAAAAAATGTTCAGCCAAACCTAACATGAAGGCCTCAGCAGTCACTTCTTATCTTAGTTACAGTTGTGAAATGTGAGTGTGAAATTCCTGCTTTGTTTTACTAAACGGCAACCAAAGCTCGGTAAGGAAACAATGTCTCCAAAAGGACAAAAGAGAGAATTTTACATTAAAAGCACTGCAACTTTTGAAGATAGCCAGCTTCAGCTGAACTTCAGAACAAGAAGACTGTGGATTTCGTCCCACATCTCTCAGGCTGTGTTCAGACAAACAGTTTAGTTCATTTAAATGGGACCTCTGTGTTACCTGCATGTGCGTTACCTTACAACAGGCTCAACTTTTGCCACAAAGCAATTCACCATCATGTGGCAAGAAGCTGCACTGGCCAGTCAGACAAATTTTGTGCGCACAGTCCTGCTGGATTCTTTTGTAACATGACCTCTGTATTTGCACTGTTTGTCTTTGTGATTGTCATGACAAAATAAAAAAATCAATGTCTCTGTAATATCTATTCATAGTTATAATAAAACACTCTGCCACTGTTTTCCGGCGTCTCATAAGCCCTAAAGTCACAGACGTACTAAAACCGGCCTTCCTGAATCATATTTTTTTTGTCTCACTGTTTCACTCAGGACGCACGGAGACAGATAAAATGAGGACACAGCTTAAGACTATTCATCTCTTATTTCTATTGTTGTTGTTATTACACACTATGCTATTGTTATTATTATTGTTACTTATTAACTAGGAGCTCACAGAAGTATATTTCATTAGAATTGTTCTTTTATGATTAAATGTGACAAATAAATTGAATTGAATCTGAAACAACACGCCCTCCCTCACCAACGCAGCTTGAACACAAAGCTGTTTTCTGTCTGAACGCCAGTTGAAATCACATTAGGCAGCAATCTCCTCACAACCAGCTTAGAAAGCAGGAATAATTACAGAAATGAAGAAGTGTTGTAACGTTCATATGGGGATGCGAGCGATGTTTTTAAGACAGACTTGAACATAACCTGCAGCCACAAGTGAGAATAAAGGGAAAGGACACTGCTACAACAGGGATTACTGCAGAGGAGGAGATGCACAGAGAAACGTCACCTCAAAAATAGACTTTGGGATAAATGACAGAGAGAAATCTGATAGTAGCAGCAGTGATGGTCCCTCCTGAGGAGGCTCAGCTGGTTTATGAATTCCCAGCATTCCTTTTAATTATTTAAAATTCCCATCTATGAGCAAACTGGGCATCACAGGAACAGGTTCAAGTTGAGCTCCAGTTTCTGCTGAATGACATGTGAACATTAAAATCTTACTCAGATGGCCGCAGACTTTGATCGCCATCCTTCCCATAAAGCATAACAACAACACAGAGGCTCCCATGCCCGGCCTTTTCCCACCGCTAACTGAACATGGCATTGCTGAGACATAAAGTTTAATCTAAAGCACTTTCTCCAGCCCATTACCCGCACCGCCACGCCTCTCACACAAGAATCCGATAGCCAGAGGAGTTTTTGGGACCCTGCTGTTGATACACATAAGGCCTGTGCCAACATAAACCCCCTAGGCTTCGAGCTTCTGCATCAATGGAGAGCCCATCCCATCAGCAGCGAATACCTGGACGTGGTTCCTGCTGGAAGTTAAACACGCAAGTTGCCATTTGGTGGAAACCTTTTAGAGAGAATGCCACGCATGAGTGATGTATATCTGTGACAGCTGAGAGTTTAGCCTGTAGCAGTAGAGTGGTTTATATTAAGGGAGGCCTGTGTATACGCTGCACTCAGAGCAGAAGTCTGTCATTCTTGATTGTTTAGCTGTGTGACAACCTTTATTATTTTAAAATGTTTGTATCCGTTTTTCCTGCAGGATAAGAAACAAGGAAAGAAAGAGAAAGACATTTCTTATATTTGATGCCAAATGTTTTCATAAGCAGGCAAAACTCATGCAAACGTATGTGCATGCATGCATGCATGGGCCACTTTATCGTGTGCCCTGTGCAACAATGAAAGGCAAATAAATCATAATTTCTGCACAAAATGTTTGATACAATTATGAAAGCCATTATCATTTCAAGGCTGAAAAAGAAAATTGAAATAAATCTTGAGATTTTTTATAAGTCAAAGGCAAATTCAGTTTGCTGTTTTAGCTAAATAAAAACCAACAAATAAAAATGTTGAATTAAATTCCTTTAAAAACTGTGTAAAATGTACAAATTCAATAGAAACTGACGGACTATTAAAGAGCTGGCATGTCTCTCTGTATGATTATTTGTGTCAGTCACACACTAATAAAGGCAGTCGAAGGTAAATAAAAGATGCTTGTTGATTTATGTGACGTGAGCTCGCCTATCTGCAGACGTGAACACATAAAATCGACTGAAACAAACTGCAGCACTGAGCGTAAAAACGCACCCGGAATAAAAAGGTCCAACCTTTCCCCAAATTAAAAGCCACAGCATAAAAAAAAGAATAAAGAAAACATATGAGTCCACGAAAGTTTGGGGTCGTTGTGGTGTGCAGCCAAAGTTACACTCATTACGTTATATTGGAAATAGCTTTTAACAGGAGACATTTACTAATAAAGCAATGAAGAATACAGTCAAATGTCTCGTTAACGAATACCTGCACAGCGAGAGAGGTGCCGGTGGTGAACTAGACTACACCGAAGAGACTACACGTGCACTGGGCCCAAACCATTAAATGTTTTTTTTTTTTTTTTTTTTTTTTTTGGATACATGAGCAATTTATTTTTCAAATTTCACCAATAATAGATGCTAAAAGATTATTGCTTTTGGGAATTCCTTTGGATAATAAGACGAGTGAAAGTTTAAAAAAAAAAACACACACACACACAGCATGTGATTTCTGTCGTCTGTGTTTCACTTTATCCTTTATTTTTAAAGAAGATAAATGTAATAATCTTCCTCCTTGGCTAGGTTTCGTCTGCAGATGTGGCCGACATCATGTTGTATAACAGCGACAGGACACGAGTTATGTCTCATGTCATAATTAATGCTTTAATTGTGCAGGAAAATAAATAAAGAGAGAGAGAGAGAGAGAGAGAGAGAGAGAGAGAGAGAGAGAGAGAGAGAGAGAGGGCGGAGTGAATCTCTGCGTTCAGACTGATGGACGTTTAGGCCTGACAGCCGCACTGTGAGGAAACATTCCGTTTAATCCCTATAATAATAATAATAATAATAATAATAATAATAATAATAAGGATTTAATTATTACGGTTCATTAGACAGTCTAATTAATAATACTGCGTTGTGAGAAGCTTTTTATTGTGTTAGATTGAAGGTGATAAATTTATTGAAATAGCTGTAACCATTACCTACAACTCTCGATAATGGCTTCAGGAGAGAGAGAGAAAAAAAATTAAAGGACGTAATTTGTGACAACTTACCCAATTTGACTACCGACGCACAAAAAGGTCTGTTGTTTCCTTAAAGCACACTTTAACCGCTTTAATTCAGATTTTTATAGCCAAGAAAAGGCAGATTGCTGGCTCGGAGTCGTCGTACGCAGCCAAGTATTTCAATGAGCATCATAGGCTTAATGGTTTATAATTAATTTAATATTAAGAAGGAGCCAATTTTCAAACAGCACGGCTGAAAGTTGTTTGCGATTATGGGCTCTAATTCTCCATCATTGTAAGTGAATATATCCGCAATGACAGGGTGACTTCTCACACCGGTCAAACAGTTTATGTTGTCTGCTTTAATAGAAGTCTCTAAAACAATAATATTTATACAGTTTTTAAGCTTAACGTCAGTTGACTTTAAGCACTGTTATTGGTCCAAATTCCTGACTTGAGCCTCTCTCATTTGCGCGTCGTTTTGAGCTCCTCTTTCTGCACGAGGGAGTCAAAGAAAACACAAATTTGTTTTTTCCACAAACACACATTAATAACCAAAAGTGTCTCTCCAGACAGAGGTGGAAATGTCGCTTTATAAAACGCTTGTTTGATATAGAAAAAAAAAGGGGGGGGGGAGGAAAGTCAGAGTTGGGGTTTGGGTGTTCAGCCATGCATCTGCAGGAATCAAAGCAGTTATATTCATCCTCTAATCACATTAATGTCATGTGTTGCGTCTCCCGCGTGTTTACCAAAAAAGCTTCCCCCCTTCTGAGCTTGACCTCCCATTTCTACTGGCTGCATAATAGCGCATGCTGAAGCTCGGTGTGGGCCTATACTTCAGATGTGTGTGGAGCCTGAAGGTCGGAGTGCTTAATGTGTGTGTTGTGTGTGTGTGTATATATGCGTGTGTGTGTGTGTGTGTCAGATGCACTGTAGGCTACTGAGGCGGCATCAGCTTGAGCAAGGCATTTCTCTTTTACCCCGACAAACCTTCAGGGGGCTTTTAGCATTTGTTCAGTCTGCAGTCTCTGGAAAACATCTGATTCATTTTTTAACCAGTCCCAGATGCGGCAGTGTGAGAGTGTGTGTGCATGAGCGCGTCACTGTGAGTTTGTCAGTGCATGAGAATTTGGGGAGAATATCTGCTGTCTAGAGAAGGGGAGGGAAAGAAGAAACCGTGTGGATTTTTTTTTTTTTAATATAACTTTTTAGGTATGAACGCAGCGTGCGTCTCATACTGCGATATGACATCGATGGATTCATATTATAGCACGTCTACTGCGCAAGGTAGGGATCACCAGGCGAACCCGTTCAGGACTTTCCCGACCACTGAAGCCAAATACAGCCCCACGTTCATTCCCGGTAAAGGGCAGCCTTACGGAGAGAAGTCCCGGAGTCCTTTCCAGCCGGAGTGCCAGTCATTGGATGGCGCTGAGGAGGGCACCTTCAACAAATACCAACTCTTCATGCAGCGACCGACCTGCAAAACTCCGCCCGAAGGCAACAAGCTGCACCCGGACAGCGGACTCAACGGGACTCTCATCCCCTGTTATGGTGAGTTCACGAAGTGTATGAACAAAATCATCGGCCCTGAGTTGAAGAGAAATGCATGACAAGACGGGAAGTTTGCAAGCAATAGTGGAAATGTGCGTGTGTGTGTGTGTGTGTGTGTGTGTGTGTGTGTGTGTGATACAGCATCTGAAAGCCCGTGAAGGAGGAGAGAGGAGGAGAGGGTAAAAAGCCACCAGGTTTCCACACCAACCTCTTATTTTTTTTTAATGAACTGAACGGTGTATAAATTCATATTTAATGTAGCAATGCAATTTCCTATCACAGCGATGTGGTCAACTATGAGAATGACGAGAAAAAAAAAAAAAAACGATTTCCTGGATAATGTAACGTGTAGTGTATCCAGGGCGCATGATATCTGGTCACACCTTCAGAGGTTTAGAAATTAAGATAAAATTTGCATGATTGGTTGACAATTTGACATACATTTCAGGGAAAGTGAGATTTCCTGCCCTGTACGCTTGCAAGGTGAACTATAATTATAGCATTATAGTAAATTATGTACCAATTTACGCCTTTAGAAGGAGCTTGTGCTTTGATTGAGAGTTAGAAAAAGCTATTTTTGCCCTGTTTTGTACATTAACCTCATTATTTTAACAGATTTCTTCACTAAATTTATACATTTGACTCCTGCTGAAGCCGCAGCATCACTGTCGCTGATCCCACTGACCTACAGCTGCAGCCTGTTATTTGTCCACATGCAGTTAAATTGTCTTAATCACTGACAAATGTAGACATGTCATGATTTATTTTTAATATTCACATATGAAGTCTGCAGAGCAGCGCGCACACAGACGGAAAATCCGAGCGCTGTGTGGTAAAAAAAATAATAATAATAAGAGAAGAAAATTCATAAAGACATTTTCTAACACGTGCTTCATTATGTCCATTACCCATTTTCTATATTAATGATAAATTACTGATGACAAGTGGCTACAGAATATAAATTTATTCAATGTATGAGCTCCACTTTAAGGCCAAGACTGCACAGTTTGTTATAATGCAACAATCAGTGACAGATTTAAATATTTAGAGAGTGCTTGGACGTCCTGACAAATAGCATTCATTTTAAAAAGAGAGCTTTACAGCTTTATGGAGTCTTCAGACAATTCGTTGCACTACAAATGCACCGTTTGAAGAAAACAACCCGTTTTACTGTCCCTTTTACGAGACGTGAGGGTTTAAAATAAAAAGGAAAAAAAAATCTTCTTATTGAGCAGAACAAAATGGACTCAACCTACTGTGTGTCACGAAAGGCCCACAAGACAGAGCCGACAGCCTAAAACAGAGAAGACATTATAGGTTAGATTAACGTTGCATATGATATTTTTAGAATATGTTTGAGGCTACTTTAAAAACTACATAATTTGGTGAGTTATCAGCGTATAGACTCATCGGCGCCTATTTATTTCAGGCCCAGATGTTTATCAAGATGCGAATGTTACAGAAGAAAACATCTGTTATGATCGTGACTGCAATTTAATGTTGATCGAAGCTTATGTTGTAATTCAGCCTTTAAAATGTACATTTAAACGCTGGGAAATAGATCCAGTCAGTAAAATAAAAATCAGCTCAGAAAATAGAGGCTTAACGCTGGGAAGCTCATTTAAATACACCAAGTGCTTGAGCATGTGTAAGTAAATTTAAGCATTAGGCATAACAAATAAAATCCAACTGCCCTAATTCTGCTCAGTGGGACCAATTACAACTAGACCTGCACTATAACACATTTTTGTGCGGAGTAGCCAGTAGCACACTTTGCCAAAGCACATCCATAAAATGCAAAGTAATCTGTTTTCCTGAGCAACAACTGGAGTCACTCTTTTATTTTAAGCTGCACTGTCACTTTTTTTTTTCTGGAGTTTGAGAGCAATGCCTCCAAACACGCTCAAGCACCCCCTCCTGTACTGAAGTGAATTGATTTGGCAAGTGCATTGACAGATACCATTTAAACACCATCATTAAATGCAACATGCCTCCCTTGAGGAGAGCTCTGCAATGTTATTATTGAAAATGTTGCAGCCAGATGAAGGCATCGTGGCTCTGGGGAAGATACTTTGGGGTCTTGCCAAAGCCTCAGGCGTCAACAGGCTTGTGCTCTTATGTGTGGTCCTCAATGGGAGATATATTGCTCAATGCTGATGCTTTATCTCCATCATGGTGACAAAAGTCTCCTCATACCCGAAGGGAGTTTTCTGTGTGGCAACTTTGACTACAACTATAGCTCTGTTTACATGGCAACCCAACATTTAGTATCTGTGTCATTATGAGGATGTTGCATGCAAAACAGTAGCAAAATAAGGGAAAAAAAACACTTTAACACTAAAATTGCTAAAATGTTAATATTTATATTTAACATGCTTAATTAAGACAAGCAAAGAATAAAATGTGGATTTACTGATAATTCTGTTATGATGGAGCATTTTTGGCTGCATGATGTTTATTTCTCATTTTCACCCTTTTAATTCAGGAAATATTTTGATTTTAAAATCACTTTGTATGATTCAGCTGTCATAAAAAGTAAATAAATAAAAACATTAAAAAAAAATACATTTAAAAGCTTTTGATACTAAAATTCACATTTTTAATCTCTCAATTCAATCAATTCAATTATTGCAAGTTTTTGCTGTTTCGCGTAGATGAAAATCACACTTACTCCCAACTAGATTTTTAAGTGACGTTCATTAAAATACAATATTTTCCCCAGAAGAGTGAAAGAACATATTTCTGCACAGTAGTGGCTCAGGTTGGCGGGTTTGTTTCCTTGAGTTCACGTTAATCAGTGAGACTGTCCCACAGCGAGGACAAGGATGGAGCCGTCTACCTGCTCACACAGCGATGAATGAAATAAAACCCCTGGAGCTGATCGAGTGCTGAGGAATGCAGGTCAGCACTGCAGGAGAGGTCTGCATTAATCTAAGGCAGATGTGCATTACTGGCTCCTATAGTTATTATTCATACTCCCCAAACATCAGATCTCCAAAGCTACGGAGAGTCCCTGAGATGACAAAGTGGGACTGGTTTACATAACCCCGTCTCAACAATACCTTGTACAAATAAGCAATGAGTCAGAAATGGACATCGAGATTGGGTAATGATTTGAGGGACTCGGGAGAAATGAGAGGGTTTCTGGGAAAGCCTCACACGTGTGCAAACTGACTGTTTACATACACGTAATTTACTGAACTCCATGACTCTGTGATACAGCATATGCATGTATTTTTTTGCTTTATAATTTTAATTTCCAGTTTTTATTCTTGATACGGATTCATCGCTGCATTAGAGGGACCATAACATTTTGTTAACACAAACTTGATGAAATATCTTCGCCCTTTCTTTATAAATTTGAGCAAATGGAGCCAAAGCCAAATCTGAAAAGTAAAAATCTTTGTGTTTATAGGCTTGTGGTTGATACTGAGGTTGAGTTCTTGCATTGCACTGTAGTGTTTGTGTCAACACTGGTACTCCCAAAAGCCTGTTTGTGCCTCACCCTCTGTTTAAAACATTTTACACATTTACAAGACACAGCTTTGTCAGTCTTTGTACTTTCAAACAACCCCTCCTCCCTGTAGCGGGATATCGACGCATCCTGTGATATGTAAAAAACATTTTTCTAGTGCGCACAAAAACCAAAACAAGACCCCAAAAAAGTCCTGGCAGTGTTTTAAAAGCGTCCTGTCAAAATATAGCACTCTAAGTACATGTTAAAAGGCTCGGGGAAGTGATGTCACAGGATATGCATGTGCTGATGACTAACACATTGTGTCGATGTTAACAATAAGCAAATGTCAGAGTGACACCTGTGATCATGTCGACATGTGTCTGTGAACCAGAATAAATTAGAATATATAATGAGAATACTTGAAAGGTTACACTTCTGACTCATTAAAATGTAATGCCTTATAGAAATGTGTGTGTCAGGAGGAAAAACAGCAGCAATCTGCCTGCCAGTGACTGAGAAGACATATTAGACATGCGGCCGGTGGAGTGCTGAGTTTGATTAAAAAAGACCTCTTATCACCACTCAAAAATCTGTTTTTCTGCTTATATCTGTCTCATGCTGTTGTGCAGCTAACACAGCAGCACGCTTCAGCCTTTTACTTTCAGCTGCCTCTCTTGCAAAGGGAAGGTTACTCCTCACCGCCTACCTGAGACCTGCATGCAGGCCAGATTAAATAAATGATTTGGAAACTTTAGACCAGCTGGTGTACATTTTGATCTGTGCCTTTCGTGTGGAGGCTGGCAGTTAGTATTTACCTCGACTTCCTGGATTCTTATCAATGGACAATCAGCTTCTTGAATAATGCAAACATTTGGCCACGCAGTGCTATGGTATGGTCAAAAAAAACGGGATACAAGCTTATTGCCTGACAAGCCACAAAATGTAAACTCAAGAAAGCCAGCTATGACAGACTAATGATGGAAACTCCTGGGCAAAGCAGAAGTATGATGATCACATGTAGGTCCATGATTAACAATAGTTCTTTTTCTCTTTCGCAGCTTGCTTTCAGCAGAGAGACGCAGCTCAATTTGCCCGTGTGATGTATTTTTTTTAATAAAAACGAGGGATGGAAAGTTATACAAATCATCGAGTGACACTGCCTGCGCCACAAATTTTCTTTATGCATTTTTATGATTACACCGAGGCAAAAACACTTTGTAAAAATGTGACGACAGCCTAAATGTGATCGTAGAATGAATTCTGGACTACTAATACAAGAGGAGAGGCTACCAGATGATTGATTAAATGGTTATAAAAATCGGTATAACCACTTTTATTTCGCTTCCTTATCATTTGATGCTTATCTGTTCACTTTGTCTGTTCATCACCAAAGCTAAAACTAACTTCGAACACTCATAATACAAAATAAAATCACAGCATTAGATAGATTTGTGAAAAGATTTCCTTCAGCTTGACCTTGACTGGCTTTGGACTGTCGCTTTGCGTTGTCCCAAAATGTTCTTATCAAGATCGCTAGTAGAAATCTCATGTACTTCCTTTACTATTAACTACAACCCCCACCCCCCCCAAAAAACATAAAAATCCCAAACTATTTTTGTGCTCTTTGATATGAGACATTGACAGTCATAGCCCAAGGTATTACGACAGTAGTGAGGTCATGATCGTGTCAATTTATCAGGAGCTGAGGCTGAACAGAGAGTTTTTTCAGTTTCCCATGGAATCTGCATTCCTGCATGAGCCACTGGCATAGATCTCTCCTCAGGAACATCTGGGAGCCTCCCTTCACTGAGGAAACAACAGTCAACATCAGGTCTTAAGACTGTGCTGCGGGAAAGAGTATCTAGCCCAAAGCATGTCTGCGAACCAGCAATGAATGTAAAATTCACCGAAGCCAATGGAATATTTCGACTTAATTTGGACGATTTAAGGTGTGATAAGTGGAGACCTATTGTGGCTGACTGCTGTCAGCTTTGAGTGTTTTGAGAAAACATTTTAGAGCACTCTGTTTAAAAGCATTCCCTTCCCTATTTAGTGTTTGGTCATTAACCCTTCCCCAGGTTACTAATTTATAGTGTTTCTTTTATTTGGCTTCACTTGACCCTCCCCGTCCCATTCCATAAAAACTGAGAGGGTGCCCTGTTGCTTTACAACCAGTTAAATTACACTTTGATGTTTTCTCTCTGTTTTCAGCAGTGATTAAATTGCTGACCCTAGTAAACATCTGACCTCGGCTAACTGAAGAGGTCTGCAGCTTGTCACAGAGTAACTCTGGCAAATTGCAGGATCAGCCGGTGATTCTGGGTGCATTTATATATATATATATATATATATATATATATATATATATATATATATATACATACATACGTTGATGAATACTGAAATGAGAACAACAGTCAAAAACACATTCCTCCGAATGCCAAGAAAACTGGAGCCAGTGCAGTGGAATCTTGGCTCCCAAAAGAAAGCAGTGTGTGACGGCTGTGTTCTCCAGAACAGCGTGCAGAAAAGACAGCTCAGCATGCTGGAATACTCGAAGATGTTTGTGGCAAAGGACTCTGTGTGGTTAGCGTGACAGAGAAAAGCGATGAGTTTGGAGCCCTACACACAGAAAGATGTTGATTTGTGCAGATTCATGTGTAAATTGTTGTGATATAAATCTGTAAAGGCTGGGAATCTTTAGGGAATAGTTCTGCACCAGCTGATTAGCTTAGGATGATGACTGGAAACGGGGGGAAATGGCTAGAGTAGCTCTTTTCAGGGGTAACAAATTCAGCCTCTCAATAGCTCAAGGTCAATGTGTATCATTTTTTTTTTAAAAGTGTAAAAACAAAAGAAATCACCATTTTAGTGGAAGCTATGTGCCAAACTATTTCTACGTCAGGTCCGCTAACAACCTAGAGTCTCTCCTGACTGCCTGACAACTGGTCCTGGTTAAGAAACCAAATAAACAAACAGTTAAATAACTCCGGATAAATTGTGGATTGTCCTTTTTACACTTTTTTGTACAGACTGAGCAAATGCCTTGTTAATTCATGAGCTATAGAGGTGCTGGTAGGTGGATTTTGTTATCTTTAGACACAACCAGGCTAGAAGTTTCCTCCTTTTACCAGTCTTGATGCTAAGCTAAGTAAACCAACTGCCAAGGTGACTCCCTAAATTAGAGAGTAGTATTAATCTTCTAATCTGATTTAGCAAGAAAGCAAGACTGTATTTCACAAAATGTCGAACTTCAAACTAGAATTAGTGCAGATTCCAGTGTAAATGTTGATATAGGTCTGTATAAGGCATTTCCACCCGCTATCCTTCCATCCCCTCATCTGTGTGCCCAGCTATACCTTCTGCCTTACAGGTAATACGCCTTGCTCAGGGGCATAATTGCATTTTCTCTCACCGATGCAAATGCCAAGCAGGAGCCTGGAGTTGACCTTCTACTGCCCTGGGGTAGAATGAAAATATTGCACAGTGCTTTAGCATAAGAGGCCAGCGCAGGGGTTGGTGATGTCAGAACATCTGCCTGCGTGGAGACTGTAAGAGGGTCTGACAGGTGGGCCACAGTGATATGAGGTCATGAACTCCAGCTGGGCGAGCTGTGTTGTTCCATTAGCGTCTCTGTCGGGGTAAATCTGAGCCAGAGAAGCAGGGGAGGGCTGCTCCAGTAATCTAAAGGATGACTATTGACATCTCATTGTGGGACACACTAGCCAAAGGCGTACTAATCCATGAAAACAAACATGCATGTTGTAGACAGCCACCGCCTAGCTTCATCACTCTAAAACTATTCAGTCATCTCACTAACCACTAAAACACTTGGCTCAGAGAGTCACCAGTGCCACGAGGTGTCAACTCTCTTTCTGTCATTTCTCTGGTTGTCTGAGAATGACAAGAGGCCATTACTGACATTACTCAAGAGAAAAATAAAATGTGACAGAGCAAAATGCATGCATATAAGCAGATGACTATTAAGTTAATCATCCTAAACTTGATCTAACTTAAAGACAAATGTTGTTGTACTAAAGTAATGCTGGTGTTGCTCAAGACTTTACAGGATCTGTTTATGTGGAGGAAACCATTATGAGCTGGTTTTGGACCAATACAGTTGGGACAGGGTGCTCCCCGTGCCCATTCGCAGGAAAGGCAAACAGAGAGGCTGACAGAGCACACTGTTCCTACTGGCCCACAACCAGAGCCCTTCAGGTTATTTATTCACACAGCTGTTTGTTTATTGAAGGAGAAGGGACAGCTTTCTTCATCTCCTAAAGGGAAACAAAAAAGCTAGCAAGCGCCGACAGGAACAGAGCAAGGTCTGTCACAAAATGGACGCTCTCGAAATTGAAGGTGACAAACACAATGTTGTTTACATCTGGGGGCAAGACTGCATGGTAAATGTGGTCGCCCCCGTACACAAGGCCCACCATACACGGCTCGAGATGAAGCGGGTTTTTGCGTGGCTCAGGTTTCTGGTGCCGTGATTGAGAGATGTGAGGGAGAAGGCTTCAAGGGTTGTGTCACAGGTCACGCCAACGTGTGGTGACATACCTTTCAAACATGAAAAGACATTTCTACTCTGCAACTTTTAGACTTACTGCACACAGACAAGGCCTTTGAACCTTAAAATAAAACATTACAGAGGTGATGTAAGCTTAAAGTAAATGTCATTTTGTTGTAACGTGATGATGAGCAGACACACTCACTGACTTGAATGTAAGGCACCATGGTTTTTTCAGCCACATTTTAAAGAAAGTATTGCTCTGCTGAATATTCCAATTATAGTAGTAGTAACAATAATTATAGGAGTGTTATTGACAACATGTGGGCCTCTTTTTTCAGTTCTAAAATGGTCAGGAAGTTGGTTGTAATAGCTTGTTTGAAAATAATATTATTACAGTAAGAATATGATTTGTATTATATGTAAAGCCACACTTAAGTAAATGAAATGAAAGTTTCTTTGATTTTTCATGATTCATATGAAAACCATAAGAACGGCACACTTTAACCAGAAACCAAAATTGCTTAAAAATGTATTTTATTAGAACCACAGCGTTACATCTAAACTTTAAAATCTCCAGTATATTTTATGAGGTTTTTAAGCAGAACTGTCAATCCACATCAGAGAATTAAAGGGGCACTCCAGCGATCTAGGGTTGTACTTGTATAAAGTTGGATGCACAAGAGACTTATTTAAACAAAGAATGGTCAAAATTGATGCAGCAAAGGTGGAGATGTCCTAAATTTTATTCTCTAGCAATGGGCAAGCTCCAAAAATCCTGGTTCCTACATTTCCCATAATGCAAATCTTTCATTAGATCTAGTTCTTTCAAACCTGTCACTGTCCTCCTTGTGACGACGTGAACTTCATGTGTAAAAATGGTGAAGTGTCCACTTAAAAGAACAAAATATAATTGATCATAACCGTCCACCTTTCTTTCTGTATCTCTCCTCATCTCATATTTACAGGAAAAGACAACAGTGGCCTGACGGAGTCTGAGTTGCCCCAGAGTGTTGACCCCGCTGGGATGGAAGGCAGCTACCTGAACCTAAAGGTACCTGGCGAGAAGGGGCCGAGCGAGCGACCGGGCTCAGACCTTTCCAGCCCTCTGGACAAAAGTGAGGCTGAGAGCAACAAAGGCAAGAAGAGACGCAATCGCACCACATTCACCAGCTACCAGCTGGAGGAGCTGGAGAAGGTTTTCCAGAAGACGCACTACCCAGATGTTTATGCACGCGAGCAACTGGCACTGAGAACAGACCTGACGGAGGCTCGTGTACAGGTGAGGACGGGGGGGTTATACAGCTTCATATAAATATGCAACTTTTGAGTGGATGGACAGGCTGTCAAACAAAACCAGCCTTTCTATCTACATGCGCAATTGGCACACATCATTTACTCTATAACATTAACCTGTCAAGTGCCACAGACGTACACATATTGATTGGCCAGGTCCTGCAGAATTCACCCTCTCTGTAGGCTTGCAAAACTCTTGTTTCAGTGTTCACGTAAAAAAATGACAGGAAATTGACGTATGCCTGCTTTCCTCTATACAGTATCCTCTATACAAAAGTCCACCATCAACAAGATTGTGAAATCGTAGATTGTAGTTTCGGTTAGGGAGCAGATGTGATTGTGCTATCATTTTAGTTTAGAACGGAAGTCCAATGTTTCGTTGACCAATATATCCACTCACTATTTAATGTCACCTGACTCACTCCGTTGTGTCCATTAATGTGAGTATTGCCACTAAAGGGCTTCGTCACTGGAATATAAGCATATATCGTTTTGGGGCGCTTGCCGAAACGATGGATGCGGTCGTTCCTTCTTAGGGCAGTCTCCATGAGCTGTGTTGTGTGATTGCAGTCGTCCATGTTTGCATGCTAATAATCACTCAGGGAACTGACAGAAAGGGCTGAGAGAGTTAAGACTGGCATGTTGACAGAGATTGTTCGGAACAGCGGACAGCAAGGCCTATTGTTCTCCATCTCTCTTTCTGCCTGCCAGTTTTAGATCAGAGTGGGATGGGTGGGACTAAGGGAATTCACTGCTCTTAGCTCTTACATGCTGCAGGCTCTGCAAAAAGGTCAGAGGCCAAGGGTTTCTCCCCAACACTACCATGTTCAAACTACTTCACAGCACAACTCTGGAGGCAGGGAGGGAAAACACATGGAAAAAAGAAAAGTCATCAAAGCTATTTGGCAAGGGTATAAAAAACACTTTGAGATGCCAGTTTCAATTTCCACGCGTAGTCCAAGACATAGTCAGGGACAGAGAACCTGGCCTGGTTCTTGTAGTGGTACAGTAAAATAAGTACATTCATGTTGCGTTCACACAGACCCATCTATTCCCCAGATGAATATAATTAACTTTCTCATCTGACAGGCACACAGCAGACTCTTTTGAGTCACTGTGAGGTTTGACCCATACTTCTAAAATCAGACCCTAAATATGCACGCAATCAAGACTAAACCCCACAATTCCAACTGAAGGTCCATCAAGACAAAGTCCAGGGATATCCAATTGTTGAATACCAGGGGGGCATTCGAAGCTTGGCAAGCGATCGGAGAATCCTTTTCATCTCTCAAAACAACAGCCATTGAAATCCCAGAGTACAGATGTTTTCTGCCAAAATGCCAGTGCCAAGGTCGTACAGTTTCATGATCAGGTTGATGATGAATGTCTTCATAAAGTCGGGCTGCAGTTTTCCATAATCACATCTGTGACTTCTGCTACCACTAGTTTATTTAGTACAATTAGCTCTCAACCTCAGACTTGAACTTCACCACACTGCCTACTTTTTATGGAGGAGGAGGCTGTGTGTGAGTGACTGCTGAGGCAGTCCATCAATCGCCATGGTCCTGGATGACAGAGATGAGGTGAGACGGCTGGACTTCAAAGCTGCTTTTGGAGTTGTGCTCTCTGCCCTCCCTCTCTCCCTCTTCCTCTCTCTGCCTGCTGGCTCTGGAGCATAAATAAAGCTCTTTAATGGCTCTGTAAGCTGCCTTTTGCTGTCAACGTCTTTAGCAATTACTGTGTCACCGCCAAGCACTTTGAGCACCAAGAGCCACCTTCCTTGCAGATGTCAGCTAGATAAAATAAACAAGAGTAGTAAGTGTTTGTAGTTGGTAAATATCGATTTGGGCTTCATATATTGGATGGGTTATTGTTGATCATTATGAGAAATAATAAAAATTCTTTGTGCTAAATGAAATTCTACTAGTGCAAAAAAACACCATTCCTTTCTAATGAACTTTGAGGTTTAGAAGTTGGAGAATAAGAGACATGGAGCAGCAAAGGACACATCTGACTTCGTAATGTTTCCCGAATGATCTCCCTGCCAAACTATTTGGCTTGGGTCTCATTTCTACTGCCGTTCAAAGGCGAAGCTACGTAGAGCAAACCCTCTGTGAAACATGACACACTCAGTACCCAGAAACCAAGACAAGGGGCATATATGAGCTCAGACATTGTTTGCTTGTTTATAACAGGTTCCAGTAAGTGTGTGAGTGTCCAGGTTAAAAGAACACATTTCTGGTGACCGACTTTGAATTTCGTATATGACATGGTATGTAAATGTGTGTGTTTTCTGTGTGCATCCTGTGTGTGTGTGTGTGTATGTGCATGCTAGGTCCGCTGCTCTCGTCTGCACGCCTCCCAAAGGTCAGAGGGGTTAGCTGCGGAAAGCCAAGGGCTTAGGCGTCAGGAAATTAAACATGAAATGAAAACAAGCTCCAGTTTGAACATTCTCCCATCTCACTTTCCAATATCCCCACTTCCCCTCGAAGACTTAAAAGAGAGGAGGGAGGAGAGAGACATGGAGAGAGAGGTCGGCGCTAAAGGGAGAGAGGGACTGGAGTGGGAGAGAAGAGGTTGAGCTTCGACACTGAGGGGGGTGGGGTGGGGGGGGTACGACAAAGAGATTAAGAGTGGAGGAGTGAAGTTGAGTTATCTTGATCCTTCACAATTAAGATGACAACTCAGCAACTGATAAAGCTTTACATTTTAAGAGGACAGTAGAGCTTTGAAATACTTCTACAGCATTAACCTTACCTACATTAACCTTAGCCCCAGTTTGTGCCTCTCATGCATAACCATTACTTTCGAGTCAAGGAGCTAGGCATCCGATTTTCCTTAAAGATAAATACCTGGCCAACTTTGAAAAACACAGAAGGTTGTTTACAACACTAATCGCTGTTCTGAAAGTATTTTCACAACCTGAAATGTGGATAAAAAGCTACACACACAAAAAACCTTATTTAGCTGGTTATGAAATTGTGGCTGTATTTCCTAATCCAGACAACCAGAAAGGATGTGTCCTTACACTATTTGTAAAACACAAGCAAAATACTACTGTAAATTATTGGTAAGAACATCAATATATACCACTATAACTGCTTACAAAATATTTAATTCTGAGTTCATCTTGCACAAATTGAGCAAGCAGATGTCAAATTTCAGGCCTAACTTGGGGAACGTTATTTTTATCATGCGGCAGACAGAATATTTTTCAGATTCAGACTCAGATGATTAGGAAAGAGGGATTTTTTAAGGGGGGTAAAATTACCTTCTTTATTTTTTAGGGAAATGAGATGCTTAGATCGTTGATCAAATGTAATGGGATGAAACAAGAGAGGGGGGCAACATTTACCACTGATAAATCAGTGTCATACCTTTTTAGAAACTAAAACTAGAAGTGTCTTTAAGCCCAATCAGGACCTCTTGTGTTGGGGATTATATTTGGAAACCTGTGATGTTATGAGCTCACATCACCAAAGAAGAACCAAAGGAAAGACATGACAAACCTTAAACAATAATAGACCCCAAATCCTCAGGGGGAGAATAACATAGACTCGAGCCGCCCTCTAAACATATGATATAATTCAAAGGGCAGCAACCTCTCACCTTGACATTGAGGTTCAGCCACAACCTCAGATATCAGTTTACCACTTTGCAAGGGTGAGCTGTCCTCTAATCTTGCCAGCTGACCTGAGGAATGTCGGAGTCGGACGACATTTCTTTACGTCAGCTTCTCACAAAAACAAAAGGCAAAAGCCGTATGTACCACAGGAGGCCATATATGGTCTTCTCTTTGAAAACGATCGAGCTAGTTGTTTGATCTAGTTAGAAAAAATGATGACATTTGTGTGGATATTGTGTTCCTTATAGCTGGTCATTAAGGGATAATCATACCATACCCGCACTGCTTTTCTAAAACTCACATCTTTGTGCGACACTGCTCATGACTGTCACTAAACTCTATTGTGTTTAAGCTGACTGAGAGAAATGGTGAGAGAGAGACGTGAGGGGGGGATTTGAGGAGGTTGACTGAGGGGAAATTGCATGTCAGGGACTGTGGAAACCACAAGCTGATTGGGCTGGGAATCAACCCACAATCCAAGTTCAAACCCCTCTGTCGAAGCAGGATCGCTCTCTCTTTTCTCTTTGAAGAAGTTTCCCTTTCCCTCTTGGGAGGATAAGATTCAGACAACCAACAAATAGATACAGATAAACATGTGGAGACTCCCAGTACCCCCCTTTGCTCCTCTCTTCTCTTGCATGAGATGTGAGAACGTTTTGGAGAAAAAAAATATTAGCAAAAGTTACGACTGATTATATTAAGGAACAGCAGAGATACATGGTTAGGAGAGGAGAAAATTTGGAATAAATAAATAAATAAATGAGGCAGCTACCACTAGCTTACATAATGTAACATGCGTTGAAAAGGTAAGAATATGACTACTGGGGACAGTAAACCATTTTATTTGTTCTTTTTCTATTGATTTTGATTTAACAGGCACATACTGCTTTTAGTCTGTCTTTTCCCCACATCAAATGACTATTGCACAGTGTGCTAGGACTGCCATTATTTTCATTATCGATTATCCCGGAGATTATGTTCTTGATTTATTAAACAAATAAATAAAAATGCACTTCACAAGTTCTTCAAATGTATTTTTTTGTGTGAGCAGCAGTACAAAGCACAAATATATTCAGTTAACTATGACTAATGAAGTATAAATAAACTATCCAACTCACTTAAGACAACAAATTTGCCTCAAGAGGATTCATGATCTGTGTAGCATATGACACAATCTAAACTTTAACCCTCAGTTCAGACGTTGAAAAAGAAGAGGGAGAAGTCTCATGAAGGAGGAATCTCTCTTCCAGGAAGATATTGTATGGATTGAGTACTCACAAATAGATTACAGTAATACACAGCGTTGATAGTTAGTACTTCAAGACTTCAAGAAATATTTCAGTGAAGTTTTCTCAGGCTACAAATATTACTTTTGCTCTGTCTTTCATGCCTGTCTTTCACCCTTCAGCCCCAAAGCCATTCACGGCTAGGGAGAGGTGGGCTAAGTAGCCTGCACTTGGTCTGTCAGCAGGTACTGAAAGTACAGCCTTTCTGCAAAGTAGCATGCATATCAATCTCACAAGGAGAAATTACTCAGAAGAACCTACTTCATATACTGCATACGATATTCAATAACGGACAAAGAAAAACATTTTCATGGTCAAAAGTTGAACTTTTGCTTCATGGATTATAGAGAGGGATTCCCCACTGTATCCCACTGTGCTGACATGTGGGGGAGAGCACACCTTTCTCAGAGTGATTTATGAATGGCTACAGGCCCAGATGTGGATCTGTCGACGCTGGCAGCCTGAAGGGAGGCAGACGCCTGTGTATCAAAGGGAGGAGCTGAAAGGTGCAGCACCATGGGAGACTCACCATTTTTACATCAATAGCTCCATGTGGACGGCACTTTAAAGACACGTCAAGTCTTAAAACCTGGGCCTGGACTTTCATGTGCTGCAGAATTTATTTGCTTCACTATCTTCATTTTATGTGGCTCAGTTTCGGAGAGGATGGCCTAGTTTTCCGCAAAAAAAAAAAAAAAAAAAAAGCACTCAAGTTTGCACGTGAAATAAAAGCTGTGGTTAAGAATATATTAAAAGATTTGTTTGGTAGTGGTTGGGCTGTATTTTGAGGTGTTTTCATGACAGATTGTTTTCTTTTTAGGTGTGGTTCCAGAATCGTAGAGCCAAGTGGAGGAAGAGGGAGCGTTTTGGCCAGATGCAACAGGTCCGGACACACTTCTCTACTGCTTATGAGCTGCCTCTACTGACCCGACCTGAGAACTATGCACAGGTAATGGAAAAAAGTGGTAGTCAATTCAATGAATATAACTACGCACCAGCATTCACGATCTGAGATATCAGACTTATTCTGTTACTGAACCATCAGTGATTTTTCTGTCCATTTGAGGGCAGCAGAAACAAGTTGTAAACATAACATGAACCAACAATCACCACAAGCGACTCTTTTAACAGTGACATCGTTTTCACATTGTGATTTAATATTTGATATTATAAAAATATGTATTATACCCACTTTAACTCATAATCCCTGCTCTTTTCCACCAGATCCAGAACCCTACGTGGATCGGGAGTAGCAGTGGAGCATCTCCAGTGCCTGGCTGCGTTGTGCCTTGTGACCCCGTCCCCTCCTGCATGCCGCCTCACCCTCACGGTCCTGGTGGTGTTACTGACTTCCTGGGTGTACCCAGTCCAGGAAGCAGCCACATGGGACAGACACATATGGGCAGCCTTTTTGGAGGTCCCGGGATGGGCGGTGGAATCAATGGCTATGATCTCAATGTTGATCCAGACCGCAAGTCCTCCAGCATAGCTGCGCTGCGTATGAAGGCCAAGGAACACAGTGCAGCCATCTCTTGGGCTACATGATGTCCCAGCCCAGTTGCATCCTGCCCCCATATGGCCCTCTTCTCTGGAGCAGCCATCAGCGAGCGCTGTGGGGGAGGAGGGAGTTTTCTTTTCTGAGAGCACTAATGATAACACAGGTCAAATGAACAGGGAGAGACTGTGGAGATAACAGAGGCCAATACAGCGGCCAACACAACCAAGATAACAACTGTGGCTGTGACAATCAGCAGATGCTGAAAGTGAGAAAAAGACAGAGGCGTGACTTAGAAGAAGATGTTGGACATTGTGTTCATTTTTGATTCCTTGATCTCTCAGGTCTCACTGAAACATGGGGTTAAGTCCCCAATAAATTGGGTATCATTCATGATAGTGATTAGTTTCAGTAAAATAAGCAATATTAAAAAATGGTTTACAAACTACTTTCATAAAATACAGGAATTCAGTGCCAAATCTAGCCATATCATACAGTATTTTCATTTACAGAATTAAGCTTGATTTGCTAGATTATTTACTTCCTTTAGCTTATTTTTTTATACCACCCATCCTGCCCTTTGTTTGTGTTTGTGTACAAATGAGTTCAAGTACATTCAGTATTCACATTTTAAAGACCACTCTGTGAGAGCAAGCTCAGATGCAGACCAAATGCTGATAGTGTCCTTTAAAGCAAACAATAATTGGTTATGAGAGAAAGTTTGTATGCAGGTTGAATGCAATAAGTGAACAGAGTCTAATTGAGCGAGAGCAGACATGGCCTGTGCCAATTTTAGTCTGCAAGGAGGGCAAGCATTCGATTGGCAGCAATTTCAAACCAACGTGTCATTTCCTCCCCCAAGGCTGCCTCCACAGGTTCCCCTGCTAGGCTCAGGCCTCAGGTTACAGGAAACACTGTCTCCACTGGCAGACAAGGCGCAGCAACGCACAGCAGCAGCCTTCAACACCAACTAGCCACTTCAGCTTCAATCAGCGAACAAACTGGAATAGACACACTTAATTAGCATCAAAGTGAGCCGTCCTGCCCTGCTAACACCGTAGTACATCACAGCGTACGTGGTGAGGACTTACTGAACGCACAGTTCCACACGCTGTAATAATCAATTCATCGTTAGACGTGGGCTCAGCAGAGATTGGATTTGTAGCTTGCTCACAGAATCCGTCACGTGCCAGAGACTGCAGGCCAAATCAGCGGCCCCCGTCGTCCTGAAGAGCATTCTGTAATGTTTAGGTAATGTGATGACATTAGAGCTGGACTGCAGGAATGTGGTGAGTATGTCCAGTGATTGCTAGGGTGTCTCTGTGTGTTACCCCTCCGGAATGAGCTTGTCACCAGAGCTGGGCTGCAGGCTGAGGCTAGAGACAGGCTTCATTAGTCTTTTGGCTGATGTCTATATGACGCCCGCTGGGCTACATATGTGTTTTCTTTCCCCTGTACGGATGATGGCAAGAGAGTCGGTTTCTGCTCTTCATAGCTGGTTGATCATTGTAACATATGAGTGCCCATTACAACCCTCTTGCATACGAGTAGGACTGCAACTAACAACTATTTTCAGTATGAATTAGCCTGTAGATTATTAGTCGATTAATCATTTGGTCTATAAAGTGAAAGAAAATAGTGAAAATTTTACACAATAACAATCTCCTTAAACCCCATGTGGCTTCTTCAAATGTCTTTACTGTTGCCACAAGCCACAAAATATTCAGTTTACTCTCTAGTGAAAGAGTGGGGCCAGACAATATTTGGCATTCTGCTTAAAAATGACTTTAAATTATTAAATTATTATTAATATTGTTGTTGATTAATTGTCTATATGACTATCATTGCAGCCCTCCTTGGGAGTTCGGTATCTTGAGTAATCCCTCTTTTAAATTGTTGAAAGACTTTGAAAGCTTTCTGTTTTTTTGGAGAAAGGAAAACATTTTAAAACCCACTATATCATCCAAATTCCTTCAGAGACAAAATAGAGTCTTGTTGCCTTGAAATCGAGCCCTTTTCCTGTCAGCAGTGAGTGATTTAGGTGACAACATGTTGATGACTTTGACATGAGTGTTCATGCTGTTTATATATTCTACACCAAGCGTTTATTGGCATTGAATAAAAAGACCAAGAGCCATGACTCCGTTCAATAAAGGGGAAACATTTTGAATTGATACAGACTTTGTTGGATGTGAGGACTAAAAATCAAAAACATTATCGTCAAAATGTCAAGATAAAAACAGGATGCGGTCAAAGTAAATGTATGCACGACTACATGCGTGACTGAATTCCTACTTTGTGGACTCTGTGTTTGTGTTCTTGCTGGTCCTCCCTCAGTGCTCCACTTCTCCGCAGCTCCGTCCATGTTGATACTACTGAAATAAAGCAATTGAAATCCATAGTTATTAATGTTGTATTGTGTGTGAATGTGAACAAGATATTGTTCTTTTGCTTGTACATTTGTTTTGCTTATTTGTCAAATAATGGACCTCCAGAGATAAACCAATGAAGTATTACAGTAATATTGCCAAGAAATGTAAAGTTATGTTCTGTGTGTTATTCTGAAGAGACGCTCTGGACTTTTACAGAGGTTGAAATTGCTTTCTAATTTCCTTATGGCTTTAAGCAGCTTTTTGTATATTAATCAAGTATTTTTACTTCTGATCGTGACTTTATATAATGTGCCATTGCAATAAGTTATTGCACTTACAGTGTTGGAGAGGTTTGTTCTTTTAATTTTTGACTTTCACTGGGACAGTAGTCTCTTTGCTAAAGCCAGAGCAGTGTGGTTTTGTGTCCCAAGAGTCCCAAAAAGCACCATTGACAACATCACTGAGACCTGTTTAAGGTGCTGGACATTTGTTTGTACAGAGGTAACTTGCTGTTTCTGTTCATGATGCTTTTGAAGTGATTTTCAAATAAATTAATCTCCAATGGTTGAATGACGTCAGAAAGTTTCTTCTTTACGTGGCCTAAAATACTTACATTCTCACTTTCTTACTGATGACAGTCTACACGATTCTCTACCAAACAGTTTTGGCTATCATTATAAATTTATTAATGTTCTTCATTAAGTGAGACTTAAGTGGAGAAAGGTAAAGTCGCATACTTCTACACACCAATCAGGGTTTAGCAATAATTAAATTAAAATCTAATGACAGTTGTAACAGACTTTGTGAAGCACACTACTTTATACTCCCTTTAAAATAAGAGTAGTTTACTGCATATAGTGAGCAGTAAGTTGATATTTCAGACACATGATTCATCATCATTTGTCATCACTCACTTATAGTGTCAGACAAGTTATTTTCATCTATAAATTTTGGGATTGACAAAACGTAGTGCACGTCTCGGACGCAGCTTTTTCTTTTAACGACACAGAGCATACATTTCTCACACAGACTTCAGACAGACTATAGTGCACTATATAGTAAATGGGACATGCCTTCAAACACAGAATATGAATGTGAATGTATCTGAATGATAAAACGTTAGCGCTAGACCACAATGTGTCATTTTTACAGTTCAGTTTTGCAGATATTAATCAAAACGATATATAAAGTGTTAATTTTGGGTGTCGATTAGCTCAGTTGAGCTAATGTACAAAGGCACAGTCTTTGCCGCAGCAGCCCAGGGTTCGAATCCGACCTGTGGCCCTTTGCTGCATGTTATTCCCTGTCTCTCTCCCCACATTCCTGTCACTCTTCAGTTGTCTATACAATAAAGCTTGGAAAAGGCCAAAAACATATCCTAAAAAAAAAAAAAAAAAAAAAAAAAAGTGTTAATTAGTGAGCTTTAGAGGTGCTGGTAGGTGGATTTTTTTTAACCTTTGTACAGAGCCACTCTAGCTGTTTCCGCCTGTTTCCAGTCGTTATGTTGGGCTAAGCTAACTGGCTTCTGGTTGTAGCTTCATATTTAACAGACAGATATGAGAACAAGAAGATCAAGAATCTCATCTTACGCTCGACAAGAAAGCGAATCATTTCGCAAAATGTCAAACTATTCCTTTAATAAATCCTAACTGAGGATGTTTCCTCCAATCTGTATCTTTGCTTGCTTCCTTGTCATGAATGTTATGCTCAAGAGAAAAATCGGAAACGTCTTGAACCATGAACCAACAAAATAAGACCAGTGAACGTACACAGATACTCACATGCTGATAGGTAATGACACAGAAAGCTTAATACAATCAACATGCATAAGAGAAGTACAGAAATATTTAATGTAACACTGGCTCGAGATGAATGTGTCTGTGTGTCTGTGCCTGTGGTTGAAGGTGGTTGATATGTGATCCCATTCTTTTTCTTGCATCAGCAGCTTCCAGATGGGATGCTCTGCCCAAGCCATTAGGGCCAAAGTTAAGCCTAATAGTTTGAATGGGCCTTAAATACCTCCAGGTGGTCTCTGGCTAACAGTGTAGTTATGGCCGGGGTGAGAGAAAGCTGTCATGCAATACAGTACGCAACATTGTTTCACACAGATGTTCTTTGTTTTTGCAATACGAGCTCAATCATGCAACAAAACAGTCCTCAGAAAAACATTTATAATCACTTCAAAACTTCTTTCCTACACAACAAAAACTATGTCTGTAATCAATCCATTCTTTATTTCAAACTCTGTGTGCTGAATATCATCCGCAGAAGGCACAACCACTTAGGACAACTCTCGCATAAGACAAAAGGGAAGGCATGGCCAGGAAAAAAAAGAAAAGAAAAAAGATAACCTGTGCCAATTCACATCTTGCCATCGCTGTGGTCTTTGCCCTACAAAGAATGTTGGAGCTCTCCCATTTCTGCTCGCTCCCAGCAAAATTGCTGTCTTTTCCACAGTTGTGCAAGAGTTTAACCGGAGCACTCTGATCGCACGAGAATGGGAAAACTCAAGAGTAGGCTGCTGTCACCAGTTAAAGCCTCCAGCTCTAGTCGAGGAGTCTTCAATAGGATTGTGATGGAAGGGTAGAAGAGGACCTACAGGCTTGTACTCTTCAAAACAACCTTAAAACATTTTACAGTGCTCGTACAGTGCATGCACTATATTCTTATTGTCAACAAATCCCACGAAAAGACCAACACAGATAATGAGTTAGTCTCTCTCAATACTTTCCAACTTCTCCCGGCCTGTGTGCAGTTCTCATCGCCAAGACTATTGGTTTCTACTGAAGACATAAATCTTTAAAAACAGTCACGAATGTATGCTTTCACTTTTAACAGTCTTTGTACAACAACAGAAGTGTATGGCAGAGAGGATAAAGCCATATCAGGATTAAGTAACAGAGACAATACTTGTTAGGACAAATTCAGAGTTGGTTTTGAGGTTGTTTTCATGGGATTTTCTGATAGTAAAACATATCAACAGACTGATCCCTTAATAGACAAATCATGAGTAAGAAGCAATGAGCAAATCCAAAGCTGTAGGTGCCAATCATGACCTCAGTGAGACTGTCTGACGCAGGATTGTCTAAACCAGAGAGCCAAACAACAAAAATGGGCTGCTAGTTAAAGAGACATTAAATCCTGCTTTTACACTCCTGTCTAAAACACGGCTAGATGACATAAATAAACACTCGCAGAGAGGAAGAAGAGCAGCCCACTGTGCCCTGAACAGCACTCATTAAATCTAATGGGTCACGCTGCACCAGCCAGGCTCCACTGACACCCTTAATAGTAGCCTGCATGGTTAAGGGACCATGAAGACCATTAGGGCACTTCAAAGTTCACCCCACTACATTAGGGCCCTGCTGATACGGCAAAGAGGGGACAGATCCAATTCCTCATTCACTACTTTATTTTTCCATTGGTTGGCCTGTCAATCAGGCTACTCCATAAACAAGTAGATGCTTGAGCTGCTCATTAAGGGCCATCGTTAGCAAGGCCATGGCTGTAAATCAGCACTTATATCAGCTTTCAGCAAAAAAAAAATCTTTTAGGTCATATTTTAGAGCTGACACTTTGGCTTATATTGTTAAATGATCCCTTTGGTTTGAAAATAAAGCTGGTGTTTGCACTGTAAATCAAATTTCTGCACACACTTTTGGACCAATGAAGGGACTGGAGCCAAGGGGAAAATGACAAGCATGCTGACCAGTCAAAAAAAAAAAAAAAAAAAAAAAAAACCTCGAACAGCCTCAGACATGTAAATTCACACAGGCTATGTTTGCTACTATGAAACCAAAGTCTACCTCACTCAAATAACTTTAAGTGACATGTTGTCATAAATCAAAAGAGCCAGCAGAAGCTTGATATATTGATGCTGTCCTAAGGGACATAAAAGGCGGAGTAGTATCCTGCTATGGCCATAAGTCAGCACTACAGCCCCTCAGCACGGCTTTGTGGAGAGGAGCAAGCGGCTGAGGAGGAAGGAACACAACATACATCACTTTGTCCAGTAAAACTTCCCTCATTACAAGCCGATGCCAGTAAACAGCTCAAATTTAGCTAAACTTTTGACACGCATAAGAAACCAATTCTAAACAGCCCGAATGTACCACTGATCTAAAAGAAGGGACATCTGTTTTTATCCAGATTTGCCAATCAAGTGGAGAAGCAAAACAGAAAAACATCATGAGAAGGAGACAAGATGGTACACATTTTAAGACACAACACAGGATGTCAGAAATAAAGCAAACCTACAATGTGGACATGCGTGTCACTGTGTATGTGCATCACAGGATCTGACAGGTCATTGTGTCTGCGGTCGGAGGTGCGTGTAGGAGGAGGACTTGGCTCAGATGGTGGAGGGTTACAGAGAGAGAAGCATGGATAACTTACTTCCCTGAGCTCCTTCTAATGGGCTCTCTGGCTCTGGGCCAGCCTTTCCTGCAACTTATCACACAACTCCATCAATGAAATCATTTTCATCTCTTTTGATGCTCATACTGTGGAGCACTTCTGCAGTGTTGGAAATTTTTGCAAACACAGGGATCACACCTGATCAAAACGGGTGTGAGTTTTATTAAAAGAACCAGTGTGTACGATTTAGCGGCATAACAGTATAGTTGCTGATTGCAACCCCCTCCACTCACCCCTCTCTGTCTCTGTAGTGAAGGAGAAACAATGGTGGCCACGAAGCGCAAGGAAAACATAAATGGCAAGAGCCAGCGTGTTCTTTGTTTACTGTAGAAGAGGACCTGCAGCGTCTGTAGATATAAAGGCTCATTCTAAGGTTATAAAACCATAACAATTCTTATTTTCAGGTAATTATACACTAATGAAACATAGTTATGCATATTATATTCAATTTCTGTCACATTCTGTAAATAGAGCCCCCTAAATCTGGATCTGCAGTGTGCAGACTCTCCTTCTTCACTTAATATTCAGATGGCTATCGATACACAAGACCATTAGTGGACCTCAAAATCATTTACTATCAAGCAGTTAGGAAATAATATGATGACAGAAACAACACTAAAAACACATTTTGTGGTCATTACCTTGGCTTGAAATGGTCTGTCTGTTCCTCATCGCTCTCTTTCACAACCCCCCCACTAATGTACTGTTTTTAATCTAAAGTAGGTATCCAAGGTAACCATCATAAATAAAATGTTTGTGAGGCTACTACTGTATGTGAGTGCTGCTGAGGTCTTATCTATATCTTTTAAGTGCTGTACTTACATGTACATGTACTTACATGACATGTAACTTCTACTCCACTACATCTCAAATACTGAATTTTTTACTCCACTACATTTGTCTGACAACTTTTTCATACCCTTCATGAGAATCAAGCATCTCCAATGTTGCTGATTTTGAATTTTCTGATGGACTGACAGAACTAAGTGTTTCTTTATGTGTTAAGAAACGTCTCCAACTTCTTAAACTATTTTAATTTGATTAAAATTAATTAAATGAATTTGAATTTAATCCCCCTCTTGGATTAGTAGGAAAACACATTGTCACAAAGCTGAAAACAAGGATGTTTTTGTGAACTAAAAAGTTGACTTGTTGAGTTGACTTGATTCATCGTTCTTCACAGGCCTGCAAAGCTACAAGCATAATGATTTTATGGACCATGATGCATTGCTGTAAATGAAACTATCCAACAGTATATAAAGTAGTTATAATTAGCTCAAGCATAAACATATACAGCGGTAAAATACACCATTCACATTAATGCACTACTTATTAATCTGTAAACACAATATAATAGAAAAAGACTGACAGGGAGCATTCTACTGCTTAACTTTTACTTCAGATACTTAAGTTAAGGGTCTGAATACTTCCTCCACCACTTGTTTCGATCTGGTATCGAAGTTTATTTACCCATGCCCACGTGAAAACTGTCTGCGGTGCACAAAGAGGTTGGGAAACCTTGGTGTAAAATACAACCAAAAAGGACTGTTGCAATTAGCGGGCACTGTGCGAATTCACAGCTGACCTAACCAAGCATCAGAGCTAGCATCTTCTCATGTCTGAGAAGGTATTGGCTTGGGTTGTTAATCTGTGGTCCGTCTCCAGCCTCTCCTCAATTTTCCCATCAGCTGACAGTAGCCACCAAACAGCCGATGGTCTGCCAGCTGCCTGACAGGCATCTCTGTGGTCTGTAACCATGGAGACAGCCTCATGATGGCTCACATCATTTACTGACTCCCACTAATAAAACTCCAGTTTATTAGTGTGTGGAAATGTCTAGTGCGGCTTTCTGACATGCTAACATAAACAGGGAGGGAAAGGATTTAAAGTGGTACTGACGCATGGGTGAAGGTTTGGGCAGGCTAAAAGAGGTGAACGGTGTGGCTCTAACCACTGGGTTAGTGGGTTAAGTCAGCACTCATGTATTGTTGTAGAGCAGCAGCGGTGTTAAAGTAACAGGCAAATATAAGAGGTGCATATATGCAGAAGCATTACGTATAAGACTATATTGGTTAGGGTTATAAAAGCAGCTTTCTTTTTGCATTTACAAGACACATATGGTAGAACATAAAGAATATGTCTGATAAAACATGCTTGAACTGTCAGCTGGCATGCTGTAGCAATGAAATGACTCACCCTGTTGATTCCTCAAGTTGTGCAGCAGCCCTTTAAAATTTAAGAGTCAACACACTGAATCGGCAGCCTGTCCACTGATTCCCTCCTAACACACCTCGAGTTTGTTATCAGGCAGTGTTTCTAACCCCCTCAACCTCTCTGCTCTAAAGCAGCATTTTGTCTCTCTTCTCTGCAATATGTTTCCAATTATGAATCTTGTGAATATGGGGTGGTGAGGCATCCTTCTGATTTATTGCATACTCAAGTCCGGCCGTGTTCGGTGCATTTGCACAAGAAGCCCTCCTGCTGCAGAGCTCAAAGGTCAGACATACACAACAGTTGACCTTTCGCGGACTCATGCGCATGCGGGTCGCTCCGGGCCTGATTGACAGGCAGAGATGACGGCTCAACAGCGAAGGCCACAGGGTGAGAAAAATCTGGTGTGCAATGAGGAGCTAAGCGCTGCATTAGCCTCCAGCTGTGAGGTAACTTTGTAACACAGACACATGTGGGTGGAACATAGAAAGAGAAAAAGAAACCAAAGAGATAACTAATAAGGAAAAATGAAGTGGCCTCAAACATGCACTATCATTCAGCGGACGACTGGCTGCTAAACATTACTCTTTTTCTTTGTAACCATAGACCACTTTGTGGTCTTCTCACATGGGATAGCTTGGGCCATCTATTTGTAGTCATCATCTAAATCCAAGTCCTGTGGACTGAAAACACATGCTCCACAAGTGAGTCACAGAGCACAAGAGATCTCTCAAGACAGTGGTGATGCATGGCCTGAGAAACGACCCATCCCTATAGACTCATTTCCTGCCCCCTTTCCAGCTCACTTCCTGTTTCATGCTGAGTCGTGGGTACCACACTGCGTCACAAAGGCTGTCCGGTCGAGTCCGAGGCCACTGATTCTGTGGGACAATTCGGTTGTTTCATGCCACAACAACAAGGCTGTTACAGTAGGCGGCATTGTTTGGTTTACAGCATGTCCTGTGCAGCAAACTGTATCGTTTAGCGGATTCGGATTCTCACATTTTCACAATGGATTTTGCGGTCACATCGCAGCAGATGTGAATCGTCTGCCCCTGGTATGGTTTCTCTTGAACGGTCCACAGGGGCTTCTCCGGGCCCTTCAGCTCCCCACCGGACCTAACACCTTTCACACTGGATAAACACAACATAAAGGAGAAAAGTAAGTTTTATGTTAGAGGGTGGGTTATTACATGCAGGAAAAAGGACTCTCTGATTCTCCTGGGAGTCTAACCGCTCATAAATCATCAAGCAATGAAAGTTTCCTCTCCAAACAGGGGGCTAAAACAAACTGAACAAGGAGCTGCTCAGCTCCACCCCCCCCCCCCCACCATCCCTCGCTCTCTTCTCCCTTTTTCCTGGTTGGAATTTTTATGAGGAAAGAAGAGATGTAGTAGTGCAAGACTACACTAGAGCAAAGAGGTAAATACTACAACATCAATCCTTTGCAGTGAACCCAAACTACAAAAAAAAAATCAAACATTATTTTAAGGGCTTTTAAACAAGTTCCTCAAACGCCAGCGGGAAGACTACAAATCCTACGCCTGTAACTGGTAACATAATGAGAACAAAAGGAGCATTCTTCAACGTATGTTGTTCAGTGTCTGTTCTTCTGTTAAGATTTGTTACTATAGAGAGGATCCAAAAGCTTTTGCAAGGATGCTCTGGTGGCCAAATTAAGATGGAAAATGCTGACATCAGCAAATATGTTCTGAGAGAAGTTTTACCACAAACTGTCAATTCAGATAAACAAATTCAAAGCAGAATAAATCCCTTATTTTGGTATTCTTTAGCAAAATGAAAGCAGCCTTTAATGTCTATGATATAACAAACAAAAACAAATCCCTCACAGGATTTCAACACAAAATATTTGCATCAGGTCAATTTTTTGCCAGATTTTGAAATTCCACAGGTCTAAGTTTGATTCGAGCAGCTTCATCCCAGGGGGGAGTGTTGCTAAATAGCTGCTGCAGTATATGTCTGCCATGATGCCACCGGGAGGGTTGCACACCTCTGGCTTGTATTAAAACCACTTGTATGTGAGGTGACCGGAGCGTGCTGCAGAGAGTAAACCACCAGGATCAGAAGCTGCTTGTGCTGACCACCAGTAACACTTAGCAGCTGTTAAATTCTCAGTGAGATCCTGACCTGAACCAACGCAGACACTTCAAATGGGAGGGTGGCGGCGGTGGTGGTGGTGGGCACTCTGACACATTGACTGCTACTGGTGCTTACTTTCTGATCAGCAGGTCAAACACAAAATGTGCCTAAAATACCAAAGACACACTGTTTTAATTTGAGGGTCCGGCCTTATAGTCATGTCAAATTTGCTTCAGTCAACACTTGGAGTTTGTAGGATAAAAATCTCAGGCCTCTCGAGAGTCAGTGCAGTGGAGTTACAAAGTCAGTGAAAGGGCACCATGTTACATATGCATACAAATGGTAATATGTCGTATTTGTATGGCAAACAACAACATCAAGTTTTCATTTTTAATCTGTGAAAATGAGGAGAGTGTACCTGAAAGTCTTACATTTTTAAAAAACAAAAATCACATCTACATAAACTCTAAAACACTACCAACTCTTAAAATAATAATTCTCTATGCTGAAATCCTACAAATGTTCTTCTTCTACATTATATATAATATAGATTTACAAGCAGTGGATGAAGGAGTGGGAGTATGCTACCGCCCTCATGTGGCGAATTAAATTATTGTAGCTTGCTGAACACACAGTGGCAAATTGGATTGAATGTATCTGTTATTTAACATTTTATATTTTAGACATTTAGCAAAGGTAAAATAAACAATAGGCTGAGCCAAGCAGCCAGTCGTAAGAGTAAGTTGGGTTTTATAAAAATTTCAATGAGCAGATAATAGATGTAATTGTCCAAGGTAATAAATAAGAGGCCAAGTGGAGACACTAATAAAAGTTACTGTAAGTGTTTGTATAGTTCAAAAGAGACGCTGTACTGCTTTTTTAATTTTTATGATTCGGTTTGGTTACAATTTACTTAACACCGCTGGTTACAGTTTTGTGACCGTTCATTATTGCCCTCGTCGTATATGGCACAAGAAACAGAGGTGCAATTTTCTGTTTTTATTTGAGGTGACTGTAATGAGCTCCAGTATACGGTCATGAGGCAGGGAAACTAAGAGAAGTCAGCTGGTCGTTGTTCCGTTCACCTTGAGCTTAACAAGTATTCATGCATTCCCAAAGTCTAAACGTGTGTTTCTTAATAAGGCTGTTAGGAAAATTATAATCACATGTTCATGGTTTGTGTCGACTGTTTGGAAGGTTCGACTTTGAGTTTTAGCTTCACTATTTTTTTCAAAATTACTTTGAGACTAATTTAAAAGTACGGTTAGAATTGTTACGTTTACAGAGGCTGAAGAACAGCAAAGACATTCTGCATTTTTAAAATTTAATTAGTTTAGAAAAATCTTTACCGCTGTATCACACAAAATCATACGGCTATAAGACAAACACTGCATATCTCTGCATTTTCTTTAACAGAATACTCACTGTGTGTCACGCCCAAATACTGCTCCTACTAGATAAATATTGTATGTTATGTTACATCTTAAGTCTGGTCTTAAATTCAAATCATATCCGAGTTTGCTGCAAGAGAAAGTGCAAGTTTGTTCACTATTACATACATTTACACTCTTATGTGTCAGGTGCCACAGTCTGAGTCAAAGTTTAGGTTAGTAGAAAGAATAAATTAAGAGCTTGATGATTTGTACAAACAATGTTTCTGTCTTCTTATAGACCAAAATAACTAATAACAGTTGGCATGACAAACTGCACGTGTAAGATGACAATAAACTGAGGTCAGGTTCGATTTCACAAATATATGTTAGAGCCATGGCTCCTGTATAGAGTATGGAGCGTAGAGTTACAAAGTGTTAGAGCTGCTCTTAGATTCAGAGTTTCAGTAAGATAAAGATGATTTGCCTGTGTGCCAGGTTTTCCCAGAAATAATAGCAGTGTTTCCACTTAACCAGTCACCTGCTGGCAAAAAACACAAAACCGTAGCTAACATGTGGTCTGTGAACAATGCTGTGAACGAGAAAGGAAAGAATTATTACAGCCCCTGATAAGCCCTTCAAACATTTTGTTCTTCTACGTATTTCTTCACTCATCACCAGTGCAGAGCAACTTGAGGCTGTAGCCTTGCAGATCACCCAAAATACATGGCAAACAAGTATTTGAGATATCCAAAAATTAGACAAGCAGCTACTGAACTTAAACGGATAGTTACTGTATTGGAGAAGCAGATAAGGATCCGAGTCAGCAAAAAACTAGCCACATAAAAAAAAAAAAAAGAAGGTGTGCCTCAACCTGTCCATCTTACAGCCTTTTTCTTTGACACTATGTTCTCTGTTTCATGGAACAAGTTGTGAGATCAAACTGAAATCAAACTTCACTTTTCTAAAAGTTTCATCGATGGTTCATGCTTGTGTTTTTTTTGGCTGTGTGTCTGTAACTCTGATCCAAAAAGCTGATCTGCTTTCTTTATGTAGCTAAAATACATTTTTTTTTCTGCTGACCCTGTCCACTGCAGTGCATAACTGTGATCCCTGTCTGCTTCTCCAAACTGGGACCTTATACAACCCCACTTCAAAATATCTAAACTAGCCCTTTAAGATGCCTATCTGAAAACCTATTATTGGTTAGATCTAAGCCAGACTCAATGTGTGCCTTTAAGAAACAAACCGCAGAGGGAACTGAATAAAATTCAAGATGGAAAAGAACACCTACGGAGAGATGAATGAAAACAAGCTCCAGCAGAACAGTGTGAGGGAGGTGAGGAGAAAGATGGCAAAACATCTCTGCCTGCAAGCAGCCAGGACAAATGATGGAGGGCAACCAGGAAAGAGTGAATGTGTAACACCTGTTTTACTTGACTGGGGCACCTCAGACAAGATATGTCCATCCATGTGCTCACTGAGCTAATAGTTCATTTAAATCTTACTGTTATTTGCCCAAACTAAGTCTGTGAGGTGAGGTCATCTGCTCCACAAGGCCACAATCCATATGCACATATTTGAAAATATGTGACCATGCACTCGTTGGTTTTTCATACAACACCAAGCTAAGATAAAAGTAGTGAACGCTGAACTTACATTCATCAGGTGACTCCAACTCCAACAGATGTTTGTGTGGTTCAGTGTCCGCTTGTTTGTTAACGCGTTACCCTAAATAACTTTGACAGACAGGTAGAAATGTGACTATAAACATGTCAATCAGCCAGGTGGTAACAGGTGACGGCCATCTTCCTTTCATCATGTTGTTTTCATGTTTTTTCTGCCCACTAGTGGCCGAAAATCCATCAGCTTTAAATGTAACCGTGCTGAGTCGAGTTAATTTAGAGAATTAGTGTCTTGAGATACACAAAATTAATTCATTCAAAATTAATTGATTATTAAAATAAAACTCATTTTCCTCCTGTGTGTTTTTTCTTACTTGTCACAAGGTGCAAATATCCCTGCTGAAGTGAACAAAGCTGGAGCTGTTAAACTTTTTTGTTTTTGTTAAGAGTATTTATGAGATAAGCTAAGTTATAATATTCAAAGACTAGACAGGTTTGAACAACCTGAGATGTCTGAGAAGTCTTATTTTCTGTTGGATTTAAGCTATAGCAAAAATATTAAAGTCAGTGTGAAACCACTCACTGCTGAGACCAATATGGGGCATATTTTATATTTAGCAAATTCATTCATTCATCTCTTCTGTTTTCATTTATTTGAACAGATAGACCTCTTTAATTGAAATGTGTCGTTACTATAATGGGAATCATGAGGGTAAACTCCAGGCATCAGTAAGTATCAACAGTTGACACACTGACAAGTGCAATAAAATGTTCAGGAAGTAAAAATGATCACACACAAAACAGGTCGAATCAAACAAAATAGGTGAATACCTCTGTGGGTGTATATGATATTTAATATCCCTTTGTTCTTCACGTCTCTGGCTGTTATAGATTTTGGTGTATTTAATTTTAATAATTTTTATTTGCTTCACATTCAATTTCTCTTTGTTAAACCCTTTTGCTATTTGCTGCACCATGTCGTTCGCACGTATCATGGATTTTCTTGCAAGGGGAAAAAAAAAATCAATACTCATACTAATGTATTCAGGGTGAAAGTGAGTTCATTATGGCAATAACACCGACAGTCATTGTGTGGACTGTAACCACATCCATCTTTTATATTTCAATACTTCAAAGTGTCAAAGAAGTGCAGCAGAGATGAATGATTTGACTACATCATCAACACCCTGCGGCAGAAAATGTGTGACTGTGTCATATTCTAACAAATATATTGGATTTGCAGTTTAGCTGAAATTGATTTTATCATTGGAACAGATGAAAAAAATTCTCTCTCTTGTCTATAAATACTGAACAGGAACATCAGTTGGTCAGGCTGGATAAACATTCATTCTTGCAAAAAACCTTCAATCATTGTATGTATTTTTTAATTGGCAGAACACTACACATGGGTTTAATTGTATTCATAAAAGTGATCTGAAATTGTGCAAGAAAAACCAAACCAAAACACAGAGGCAGTGATTTCGAATGCCATTTATGTCATTGACTTTTCAAGAATCTAATACAAATGCATACACATACATTTCACCACCTAAAACCACATATAACCACTACTGCAATAAACATCACCATACAAATAGAAAAAGAGGGGTTGGCTTTCAAGCTTGGGAGGGGGTCATGAAGAGCTGAGAGCTCATGTGCTCACAAACTAGTTCATACACATTCAAAAAGAGCATCAAGTATATACACACACACTCACGCACACGCACATGCACACCCCCACACACACGCAGAGCTTATATAATACAGCATTAAAGAAGAGTGGCTGTAAAAAAAAGGCATATGGAGGGAGGGAGCGTGTTACAGTATACAGTATGAAAGGATAAAAGGTAACAGCCAAAGTGTACATGAAACACATTGTTTTTTTTTCTTTTCTTTGTTTTTTTGTTTTTTACAGTTAAGCCAACTTTACTTAATATAAATATTCTTCATCCAAAAGTCAGTGCAGTGCCTTCTGCTCAGGCTTCCCCTGGTCCACATGCCTGGTCCATTTTTACACCCAGTCTGTGCTAGACCTGGTCCAAAAAAATTACTGTTTCCACTTTACACACAAATCTTTTTTACATCAGTTTTGTCTCTGATCTCCCACGTTCTCTATGGTTTACTGTATGTGTGTGTATGTATGTGTTGTTGTTGTTTTTTTTTTGTTTTTTTGTTTTTTTTTTGCTACCCAGTACCTCAAAGGTCCAGCTGTGAAGTACACGAGTTTGAGAGTTTGTTTGTTTTTCTACCAATTAGCCAATAGAAAAAGAGATCAACAAATTTACAAGTGTCCATTTTGTTCTTTTCTCCTGAATTCCCTTTTTTTTTTTTCTAAAAAAAAAAAAAAAAAAAAAAAAAAAAAAGAAGAAGAAGTTCACAGATGGAGCAGCTCTACTGGATTCCCCTGAAGAGACACATTGCAAAGACCATGGCAAAGAGCTGAGGAATAGAAGAAAAAATAAATTATTAGAAAAATACAGAAAAAACGGTTTTATGTGATTATGACATACGTGAACAAACTAGAAACAGAATAACATTTCATTGCTTTGACACAGAATGCATTCAGTGACCTCTGTGTTTATTTACAATCCATTTTGTACATGCTTGGATGCTTGATGCTCATGATGATGGTAAATTACACTGCAATTTGTTACACTGTGCCACATCTACATCAACAAAAACTGATTTTACTCCTGAATGACCTGTGGTGTGATGTGGATAAAAACTTGTGTCTAAATGCAGAAGACAGGCACTGCTTTAACTATCCTATGTGAATATACAGTATACTATATAGTAAATATAAACTATTGCATTACAGGTAGCACAATGCCTGCAGTGCAGAGGTGTAATTCATTTGAAATTCAGTTTAAAATTCAAAATAACAATGCTACTTTAAGGACAAATGTTGATATATATAGTTACATTTCTGTTGCTGTTTTTAGGTATTTATATGTTTCGTGAAAAACAAGCCAGCCCAGTTAAATCTGGGCTCCTGTAACACCAAGTCTCACCACTAGATGGAAAGCTTGTCATACAGAGAGCTTTCAGATGACACTACAACATATCGTTGGATTAATGCTGAATTCTCCATTTGTGAAATGAATATTCACTGGCTGGCACCTCACTCGCTGGAGAGGCTGGAGGCAAAATGCATGCGTGTGATGACTTCACCAAAACGAAAAGCCTTCATACCTCAATGGTCAGCACCACAATGGCCAGCGCTCCAGCCACATAGATGTACAGTTCAAAGTAGTCGACTACCGCAGAGTAACAGCCCTGTGGAAACACAAAGACGTGACGCTCAGCAGAGAATCAATAGGCTATAAACTTGCAGAATTACAGAGACAATTAAAGTAACATCAGAGCTTTAATTGAGAGAGGTTTTGAACAAAGGCCTGCTTGAATGAGTGGGTAGCATGGCTTCCAGCCTCACTGCCTTTTAACGAGGGCTCTTTGTGTGAATGAACAGAGAGAGACATACATTGTGGACATCTCGCATTGTTCTGGTGGCTTGGAAAACAACAGGTGGAGAGAGCAGTAAAAAACCTTTTTCACTGTTAATTACATTTCACTCCAAGCCTTTCTTGACACACATGGAGGCAGGGATGTGGGTGTGCTTTTGCATAACGGTGAAGCGCACCTCATTTTCACATATTCAAACAAAAGAAATAAATTGAGTACTGTATGCACACATACACATACACACACACATGCTCAGATGCATACACACACTGGTGTCTCCATATTATAACACATAGTAAGATGGCCCTCCCATGACATCCAAAACGTAGAAAAGCACTAATCAGCCATGGAGGAGTCAGCGAGCCCCTGGATGTCACCCCTCAACTGTCTCCTGCTCTAATTAAACCTGGAGGTGGTTTGGAAGGAGAGAGAGAAAGAGAGAGGGAGAAGGAGGATGTCGTGGCAGATGTCAGAAGTTACCTTGTTATTGCGGAACATCATATTGCCTGTTAAGCACTGGTCCTGGCTGATATAGGCCAACTCCCCGGTCTGACTGGCACGCTGGCAGCAGGCTTCTGGCACCATATGATTTTGGTTGATATACCTGAACAGGCTGTCCTTAAAATCCTCTGGGCTGTTCACCCCACAGCAGTCAAACTGATGGGAGGAGAGAAGAAAATAGGAGAATAAGCCCTCATTGCCGCGTGCCTACTTGTGCACTGGCCTGTGGTCCACTGTGTGCGTGCACCGATCCAGCGTGAATATTGACCTAAATGTCTTGGATTTTATCTATAAAATATAGCCCCCTGACGCCAGGCGGCAAACCTTCCTCTTTCCACAGACAGTCGGTGGAAGCAATGAGTTGGTAAAAGCTACACTATGTAAGCTCTTTGCCATGTGTGCTGTGGCCTTACTGTAGTCATGATGGCATTCCATGTGGAGGTGAAGACGTCAGTGTTGTTGTAGCCCTGATAATGTCTCTTCAGCTCCTTGGTGAAGTACTCTCTGGTCAGCTAAAAAAAAAAAAAAAAACAGACAGCAAGAGCTTGTGTAAGACCAGTTTCCTTCACAACAGAGACAATCACTGGACACAAGGGTTGAGTATTTTTTTTTAGTGGGTACTGCACAGATTTTCACATCAAAGTCTGTTTACAGGTTTGGGGATTACTATCGCATATGCGAAAAGCTGTATAAAGCCTTTGGTGGCTCCAGAGGGAGCTGTGCAAAGTCTGATAAAAGTCCTCAAGTGACGTAACGTGACTTGTCGGTCAGTCACTTGGCTCGACCATGAAAATATCCCGCGGTGTGGATTTAGAATGAAGTTAGCTTACCAGACCTCTGGAGCCCACTGCGCATCTATGCTTGAGGCTAGCAGCTCGAGGCTTCATTATTTGTGTTTTGCAAAGCCTAAATCTCTGACCAAACTGTCAACGGTTGAGTTGCATTGTGGGAAATGTAGCCATCAGGTTTTGACAAGGAAGAAGAATGCTTGGAATAGAAAATATCTTCTGCTGGTTCTGCTGTATTGATTCTGAGTCTCTTTTTATACTGTTCATTGCGAGTCTAAAAACATTAGGAGAGCAACGCTAAAACGACATAGTACTTGTTTAATGTTTAAGCACAAATAATTATACAAGAAGTCTGCCTAAATAATGAATAGTGATAGTAAAATAGTAAAAATAGTAAAAAAATAGTAAAATTGGCAGAATTTAATTATATAAATCAGAAACTGTCTGGTGAAAGAATAAGCAGGGAGTGAATCTGAGCAGAAAAAGACAGTTCTTGGCACTTTGATAGTCAGTGTTATGAACACATTTTGGTATTTAAATTTGATACCCATCCCTATTGGACACTGGTGATCAAATATGAAGTGAATACTGCAGCAACTTACATGCTCCCGGAATATGAAGGCCAGGATGGCAGCAGCCAGCTCTGCTAAGAAGATGAGGAGGATGAGCATGAAGAACTGTGATAAGACAAAAGAAAAAAAAACAAAACAGTGAGAGCGGAGTAGGACAAGGTGGATGAGTGTCAGAAAAAGTGCACGTCAGTCACTAAAAATTACATTCAGGCTATGCCCGCTTCACTCAGCATTAACTATGCATGAGGCTCGAGACATGAAGGCAAAGAGAAGGGCATTTTGCTGTTTCTCTGGCTTTCCGTTTCAAGCATGACAGTCCAAAAACTGACAGAAAAAAAAAAATCAACACACAAACAAGATCAGTAACAGAACTACATTTAGATGTGTCAGCCAACTCACAAAGAGGAGCAGACACTTGTTTTCACGGATGGCTCCACAGCAGCCCAGGAAGCCCAGAAGGAAGAGCATGCCCCCCATGCCCAGGATGATGTAGACACCAGTGAATAGCCACGGGTTGGCCGCTACAATTTCCCTGAACCCTGTGGGGTCCACCAGCACCCATACTCCCACTCCTAGGAGGAAAGAGCCCCCAAGCTAATGGAGAAAGAGGAAAGAAGACAGTAGTTAGACAAAACAGAAACTGGCTGCATTTTAAAAATTAATGGCAACTCAGAGGATAGATGTGTGTCCCAAATGGCTCACAAAACATTCAACAAGATGTCATATAATGGAAAATAAATCTGTGTGTGTGTGTGTTTTTTTTTTCAGGAAATCATCACGGTAATCTCTGAAAGATTGGAGTGAGAGTCGAGGGCAGATAAAAGCCTTGATATCTACAGACTCATAATGCCTCAGTGGGGGGGTGGGTGGAGATATCTACCCTGCTTCAACTAACCCCCCAATCTGCTATAGAAATGCACAGCACTGCAGCCTCCATCCTCTCTTTCACTAAAGCCCTATCCGTAGCAACCGTGGGGTGACTCATGTGATTAAGAAAAGAAGGTATTAGGTAGTGGGGGAAGAGATCTGAGCCTTATACACCTCTACCACAACCCCCCATTTTCTTGTCATAGACAGAGACCTGGGCTTCTGCAAATGAACGCTACTTCTTCTCAGAGGCAGAGACTGTGGTATGAGGATGAGGAGGTTGCCATTTTGATGGCTCATTTGCTTGAAAGATGCTGTTGTGTTATGTGATATGGAAAGAAAGAAATGGGTAGCAGTATAAAACAGTGGTTGTTATTGAGTGATGCTAACAGCCAAGTTCATCCTTTGCTCCGCTGGTTGCATTATTACCCCACCAGCCTCGCATAACCATGTCTGAGTGGAGTCTCTAAACGGTTTGGTTGCGCTTAATAAAGCAGGAGAAAAGACAAAGTCTTCTTGCTCTGACCCCCCCCCCCCCTTTGCAGGCTCAGACTAACAGGATTACCCTTGATTGTCTGATCAAAACTGATAAATACAGGTGCCAGTCACAAAGTCTTCATGGCAGACTGTGCCTCAGATGTGTGTCAGCACACTAAAATCTAATCAAAAGAGAATCTGATAGAATCAAGATTGCCTCCGTCTAATGAAATGCAAATGCAGCTCCATTAGTCAGTCGGGCAGGGGGCAGCCAGAAGCCCATCTTAAATCATTAGATTGACACTAACTTCAGAGATAGCCAGATGAAGTGTCTTTGAGAAAGAGATGAAAAGTACTTACAAAGATGAGGAAGTTGAAGACAAACATGAGGTACTTGATGCAGCTGAGACAGTCCCCCTCCATGGTCGTCCCCCGTGCTGAAGCCTCTCCCTGCCCCTGTGAGAAAACAACATAAAGCATGCCACTTAATGAATCCCACCAAACGCTCACAGAATTCCCATTCTCCTGAACTTTGGATAGACATTCAGATGAAAACTGCCAAGAAAATAATACTCTGCAAAAACCTGCTCACATTTTTAATGAGTTCTGCCACTCAGACATACAACGCACACACACACACACACACACACACACACACACACACACACACAGAGGCATGTCAGTTCATTTGGTCCAATTTCAGCTGAAATCCTTGTATTATCCCTTCAGGCGCACTGTACAAGACGGTTTCTCAGCAATCCCTAAGTAACTACAAGTTTGGGCTACACTGTGTCAACCCAACCTGACACAACTCATCTCACCACACTTCTTGACAACTTATGTAATTTTAAAACGCACTTTCACAGTCAGATGGCCTCATTCTCTATCAGCACTTCCCATCTTTGGACAGATGGGTTCCCTCGGTTCAGGGTGACTTGAGGGCCTGTCTATCTCAGAGATTTTTAAGGATATGAGTCCTGACTGGGGCTCCATGTGCATTAACTGACAATATATGGCCTTTACTGTGGAGGTTCTCCATCTTCTTAATGTAATGAGAGGTAGAAGCCCTGTGCTCCTATCAGCCAACCCTGTATCTGACATAAACACACTTTCCCTGATGAAGGCCTCTCCTGGAAGCACTCCTGGTTAATGAAGAATGCCTTTCCTGCATTAGGAAACAACACGGGTGTCTCAGTGTCCCTGACCCTGTGTACCTATATATATCCAATGTATCACAAAGCCTTTATTGAAGTAGTTTAACCTACCAAGCTGCAAATGAGCAAGACTTTCCCCTCAGGAAGGATAGGAATTGTCTAAGGAATCGTCTCTACGTGTTCTGCAAAAACTGAAATGGAAACAATCTGTGGGGCTGCTATAATTGCAGTCTCAGTCAAAGAAGAAAATTAATTATTTGGCAGAAACGAACCAGCTCTCTTTGCTTTGTAGTTGTGATTATTAATTTGCTCTCCCATAGTGATAGCCTCGATTGAGTCTGGGTAACAAGCGGATTAAAAAGTGACTTCTCTGGGGAATTGTAAATAGGTTTACATAACTAAGCAGCTACACATTGCCACCTCTAATTGAAAACAAACAAAAAAAAAAGTTAAAATGCCTTCTCTTCACTTCTTTTGTCAGCGCTTTGCAGCACGTCCATCACATGTAATCTCATAATTTTCAGGCAGTCTTTCCGATGCCTGATGTGCTGTTGGATGACACCTCTGGGTAATCTCTCTGCTCTGAGGCAGCGGTGAAGCTCGAGTTTTGATCGAAGCCAGCTTTGATACCTGTCGGTCTTTGAAGGGCTCTGCTGTCGCTCAAATGAAAATTCAGGCTTGACCTTTTCACCTCAGGTGAAATAAACCATGATCTCCTCAAACCACTGTCTGGTTGCTGCAATTATTTTCCACAGTGACAGTACATAACCCATTTCTTCTTCTGGTCTGTTTTTCCTTTATTGTTTTTTGCACTGACTCCCTTTTTCCTCTGCTTCTAATTTCAATGTGCAGTGCGCTGCAGAGAAAGTTCTTTTTTTGTTTTTTTTGTCTCATTGCAGGCTTGTTTAAGTTGCCGTGACAATGAAATTGAACAATACTAAAGATGTGAAGGCAGTCTTTGTCTGCTGTGGGAGCGAGTTAACATAAAATGAGAACATTTCCTCCCCTCACGAGCCTGAGGGCTTATTATTTTTCCTCTCCTTTCGTCCCCAGACCCAGGGAAATTGATTTAGAGCTATGGTTAAACAGCTCCTCTAAATCATAATGATATGCTTAGGTATTGATCACCCTCCTAGTGGTACTCTGAGAACAACCAACAGCCTCATTGCCCAAGAAGGGTTTTAATTAACCCCTCCCTTTCCTAAGCCCCACTGAAAGGCCTAATGAGGGCAGAGGAGGTCTTAATTGAGATTTGCATACATTACAGTCTCACAGACGCATCAGAAAGGCCTTTTCCCATCCTTCCTACGCGCCACTGTTAGCCCTGAACCCCTATGAAGAGTGCAAACTGGGGATGAAGAGGCGGAACGAGGAGGGGGAGGAAGGGGTTGGCTGGAAAAACTCTCAGGGTTGCGCTCACATCTCATTCTCCAAACAAAATGTCTGATTTCTCTTCCAGCTTCACCCTTTTGCTCTTCGCTCCTATCTCAGGGTCAAACCAGCTGTCAGATCTGGAGCCAATTTTCTTTTCTGCATTAAAATGCATTGGATGCTTAAGAATGAAGTGTACTATACGGGCTGAGCCAGCCTCCAAATAACAAGCCTATGGTGCAAACTAGCGTAGTATAAATCAAACTGCCACAGAGACCCCGGAGAAAGTGCAGAGTAAACAAACTGGTCTTTCCCATGACTCCCATGAGATTGCAGGTCCTCATCGATCACAGCCCAGTCGTAAAGATCAGGCTACTAAGTTTCTGTGAATATCCTGCAGAGTACATTATGTAGACAAGGGAAACGTGGTTCACACCCCAGGAGCTGCAGCCTTACAACAACGTCGACAAATTACTGCTAGATTAGAGGCAGGTCTTCTTCAGGTGTGCTGTTTTATTAAGCTAGTAATGTGTCAAAATCAGGAGTGTGGCATTGTATTTGCATACACAAGCGAAAAAAATAACACCCATTTCAAACAAACAAACAAACATGACACACACAGCGGTAAAAAAAAAAAAAAAAGCTGCACTGCTGTAGTTGCAAACCATGTGTTTGTTAGCAGAAAATACTGTATGTTTGTCCTCAATCTGACAATCTGAGTGGCAGTCTTTGCCCTGAGGTATTCGGTAAATGCCAACTGTACGTCTGCAGCGTCTCCCGTTACTGACATCATGAAATGCCAAACAGCACTAAGATGCCATTGTTTACTCTTGGCAAAGACCAATTCACATCCAGTTTGGGCTGTGAGGTTTGGCATGGTTGAGACTGATAGCGGATTAATGAGAACGGATCCTAAATCAACCTCACAGTACAGACAGAATCCAGAGCTCTGTAATGAGGGCAAACTTGTCTGACCTAAATTCTTCACAGTATGAGGATGAGGAATTCAGAAAGATTGCTACAGGCCTTTCTTCATGGTTAACTCATAAAAACCAGAGTTTTGTTTGGCTGGCATTTTCACAATCAACCGTGATGGTCATGTCAAGTCATTGTAATTAAAAGATAAGGAAGACGACATTGAGAGTGCTCCATGTATAAATAGTACACCCTTGGGTGGTTCTCCTTGAAGTTGACACTTTCGGCACGATTAATGAAGTGAGTCCATATTCCCCTGCTCCACTGGCCACCGCCCCGGACAAATGGATCAGCATGACAAGGACACTGTTCCTCGCCAAACTGTCGCCACCCTCCACCCTCCTGATAACCAGCCAGTTCATTTCATCATGAGCCTGAGCATGAGCCTGCATAGCAAATAATCATTAATACTGAAGCCCTGTTGAGATTATAAGGGTGGAAGCTTGACCCCTTTAAAAGTCACTGACCCTCAAAAATGATCACCTGTAGTTGAACCCTTGGGGCGACACATTTCGTCCTCTGATGCGGCTGGAGCAGGTGTGTTTTTCCATCTACTGCATGCCACTCAGAAGCTCTCTCCGGAGTCTGCTAATACCCTCTGATAATGACACTAAGGGACCACACACATGCCACATCACCCTTTATCTCAATTAAAAACCCATTTTCATATTTCTCCATGACTTCCTAAATCAGCCACAGCAAGTAAACACCCCAAAATCCGTATAAAGATAGGCTCCTTTGGCAGTGAGCGGGGCTCCCCTGAGGCGCACCATGTCCCTTAATGAACCTCCAATTAGGAGAGAATGAGCCCTGGGCTGTGCTGTCACACTGAGGAGCTTTGAAGTGTACTGAATGCTAAGCAGCTATAGCACTGTATGCTGCTTTAGAGGGCATACAGCTCGCAGACAACAGGGAGCAACCACAGAGAGAAAGTGTACGAAAGTAGCTCAAAGGCAACCCAACACACAGTGTGTGTGGGTGTAACTCACACAGACAGCAGAACGTAGAAACTAAGCTGGGTTACGAAGTTCTAGAAACTGCTAGGCTTGCAGCAAAGGTCCTAATGTTGGTTAGATGCTCAGGTGGAAACATACAAATTCTCCACCCTCGGGCAAGCTTAGCTTAATGAGTTTTCACAGTATACAGTACATATAGGTTTGGTGAACATTATCAGCTTCTGCACACTACGGGCATTGCTAGTTCACCACACACAAAAAAAAGTGCAGTCTCTGATGAATTTGCTGTGCCTTGCAAAGCCATTTATCATTTCAGTCCATTGCTCCCCATACGTGCTGTGAATCTAAAGCAGTTCTTATCTGGGCCTGTGAGTGGCGCTCTCTTGACCCATTCATTTTGGAAATGAGATTGTGTGAATCCCTGAGGGCAGAAGTCCTCTGACCAGGCAGCTGACACACTCCCGAACAACAGGCTGATTAACTAGAGGAGACTCCCAGAACGAACAAACGCACAGTCAGAAACAAACTCGCCATGTGTTGTCACCAGCACCACAGGCTACATTCTTGACATCCCAGCTGGGCATACATCCAGCTGTTGGGTCAGTCCTAACAGTTGCTCATACTCCTACAGTAAAATCAATTCTCCCGCTCCTTAGATAAGAAAGATTGGAAAGAGGAAGGGCAGCGATTGCTTCTTGGTTAACTCGAGCAGAGGACATGTGATTGAGATGAGCAGATTTTGGCATCTACTGAACACTAGTGTTTGTGTGTGTGTGTGATCCTCGCTTTCTCAAAGCAGATTCTCACTTAATTGCGTCGGCACCTCTATCTGGCTGAGTGAAGATACAAACTGGCTACGCAGGGACGGATCAATACCAAGCACAGGCACATGGTCAATGATGCATTGATCTCCTGGAGTTCTAGCTAGTACACTGGATGTCTGGTAGTGGGAGTATGTGGTAGCACACAATGAACACATAAACACTTCTGCATCGCCGCCTGGTAGGACTCAACTCAGGCTTTTCCCACGGGGTGCTTTGGAGGATGACACATTGCCATTGGGGCTTTCCACAAAAATGAGTTATAATTCAATTTCAACTAAATGCTCAATAATTACTGTGACGACAACAGGGGGAATTATTTCCCTGCAACCATACTTCTGTCTTGACTTGTTCTTTCTTTGGTGGGTTTTTCTAGTTCCCGCAATCTCAATCCAATCAGTTATCTCATCAACTCCACTTTGACCAATGTTTTGACCCTAAGGCAACAGACAACAAAATTGTTGCTGATGTTCCTTCAAGATCTTTCTTTAAAAACTGCTCATGTCAAGGTTGTTGTCTTTGCGAAATCTCCATATAAAGAGAGTTTACATCACAGATGGCCTCAGCAGAAACAGACAATAGAAGATTTAAGGAAAGACTACGTTTTCAGCCTCGGGGAACTAAACACAAAAGGGCACTTCGAAGTGTAAACATGCGCAGGAGCGCAAAATACACAGGAGCTCACACACAAACAGTTGATCATACATCATCAAATCCTGACAAAGAACAGAAAATGTGAAACACCTAGTCATAACTGTGACTTTCTTATGATGTAAATAGACAGTTAAGGTTGTTTTTAGCACATGTTGGAATCTTTCCAGCCCTCCAATAAGGACGTTGGTCTCCACGGCAACCCGGATATAGGGGTTGGGTGAGAGTGGCCTTTGTCTGCAGAGCTGTGTTTGGCATCTCCACTTAGCACTAGTTCCTGTTCGAAAACAAAGGGGAGCAGAGCCGAGCTCTTCACGACAGGGGGACAGCTTGGCCAGCCATTTGTCTAATGAGCGATCACTCACACTCTGTTGCAAGGCCATATGTTAGTTTGAATACAGCTAGTTCCTCTGTATAGGAAAGCTAGGAAGCTGTTTTCTCACTTACTGATGTGTGGCTTACGCACACATCTGAACCTTCACATACTCAGCTAGAGTTCAATGAAATAAAAAGCAAAAAAAGAGTAAGGAGAAGCATGTAGCCTAATTTTTAGTACAGGCTGGGGCTTCAAGTGCAATTCAAAGATCAAAACAAAGCCTTGAGGATAAAGCGTGTGAATGTTTGTGTTTTCGTGGGAGCCTCAGATGAAAGAGATACCCAGATATATTGGAGGTCCCATTGCAAATAATAACTTCATAGAAATAAATCAAAAGTGTGTTAATGTCTTTGCACGATCAGTGTAGAGGAAAATACTCATGATGCCGTTATCGTGCCTTTTGCTGCTACAGAAGCACCTTGTGCTGTATGTGGTTATTAATGTAACTTGGAGCCAGCGGTTGAGATCATGACTGCTTAAAGGATTTATCACAGTGCTTAAAAGGATCATTTTGCTTTGTTACACTTCATTTTTTAAAATTTAAATATGACAAAACAAATCTCACCACTCGGTCAATCTAGTAGCTGTTACTGAGCTTTTTATCACACAATCTTCCTCCACGGATGGAAGTTTGCCCAGTTCTTGTCCACATCAGCTTAAAAGTTTGAGAAAAAGACTCAAATTCATCCCTCACCATAGAAACAACATTCACAGTTATAAATGGGCAAACTCCATCTGTTGAGGAAGACAAAAAAGCTCAGAAACAGATTCTAGATGGACGTTTTTAGATCTGCACTTCTTCTTTTGGTTCTTGTGGTTTCCATGGTCAAAAATTAACTTTAAATCTTCATGAATTATATTGATTTTGTTGACACAATGTCATTTGTTCGGTAACATAGCAACCATAATCTGTTTTGGTGTCATAAAGAGTTTAACCAGATAATCTAAACCACTTTATCTGGAGGTAAAATTGAAGCTAAACATCCCAGATGTTGATAGAAACCCTCATTGCACAGGAAAACTGTACTATGGTAAGTAGTAAGTATGGTATGTTGGGAAATAATAATAAAATAAAAATAATAAGAAATGTGACCTTTGTTTCAACATGGTCATCAGACTGCTCATATTTCTTACTCTGTCTGACCTCTTTTTAACAATGCTGCAGTGTTCCCAGATCTCCGCAACTCATTAGTGGAGTACAATCTCATTATTAAAGCTTAGAAAACAAAACTTAGATTGTAATGAACCCGAATTATCTTTTATTCATTCTTATGAAACTAGATATAGAAAATAGATAAAAATAGATAAAAAAAAAGAACAGTTTATAATCTTACATGGCACTTGCAAATGTAACACACATTCATTTGTCTGGTTGGCTGCCTTTATGGTTATGTGCTATGACTGATTACAGCTGATGTGTCTGGGTCTAAACTCCCCTTTAACCTCTCAATCTATACATGTCTGCTACTCAGCCGTGCCTGGAATACTAATGTTACAAATGCCAATGCAAATCAGAGGCTAACAAAGACCAGTGCCGGCCCGCTGTGATGGTAAAGGGACAAAAGCACTTGTCTGCCTGGTCACGGGACCTGCCTCACGCACTGGCTCTAGCAAGCACTGTGCCTCCTGTTGGCGGTAACAATGGCTTTTTTGCGCCTGTGCTGTCAGCATCTTACTGAAAAGAGTCTGTCAGCAAGCTATTCCTGCCGTTTCTCTCGCTGATTTAACATGTGTCCGCTGGAGTGGAATCACCGCTGGAATTGGGTGGAAATCATTCATGGCAACACTCCCACATTACAGAGGCTGAGGGGAAACTAAGGGCAGAATTGTGTTTCTCATGGGAATATGAACTGAAGTTGAAAGTAGCGTTTTTTCCTTCAAGACCATGTGTGCTTCATTTATAGATAAAATACTATCGTACCATGTGTAACTGCGTTTGTCTCTCCTTTGTTCAGATGAATCTGATGACTTCTCTCGGTCTTCTCTCCTCTCCTGTTTTCATGGGCTGTTGGATAGAAGCACAAAAGAAGAAGAAGTGGAGGTCAGGACAGAGCTAATGAGATGAATAAACAGTGAAGCAACGGCAAGGAGACAGAAAAGTGGCACATTTGTCTTGGTGTGCGTAATTCATTTAAGCGGAATAAGACTGCGAGCATGAAAAAGAGAAAATAAAATTCTAGGACACTTAAAATGACAGAGTTTGCATTTATTATGTATGAAGCACTCGCTCCCAGCAGTGAGCTAATTTAAGATTGCAACAGTGTTTTATCTGTGTGAATATTTCACTTCTCAGCTGGAAGGCAAAATTAACAAGGAAAGAAAAAAAAAAAGTCGTCTTTTATAGTAGCAGAGTCCAGGCCTGTGTTCTGGGCAGGTAAAATTTTAATATCTACCTTGAGGTATCAGAATCCATGTACCTTCTTACTTGGTTAATTATCCTTTATTACTGGACCCAACATAGCACAGCCTTCACATGCAGTTTCTGATGTGACCTTGATGAACATCTGAACTCATACATTATTCAAAGAAAGATACCTTGCTTCTAACCAGACGTGGCTGTCAACGTGCGATACATCTCCAGCCAAGTGTGTCTAATGACTGTAAATGCTTTAAACTTTTTCCTGTTTCTAAACAGCTTTGCCACAAGTGTCTCCCAGCTGAAAATAATGATATAGCAATGAGAGCCAATTAAACTGCTGGTATTCCAGCCTCGATGTACAAAAATAGTCAGCAGCACGGTTCTGACTGACAATACTTTGGAGCCAGTTTCAAAGCACCGGCACTGACAACTACGGCATCAGAAATGGCAATAGCTGCCTACGGAGGCATGAACAGCATGCAGCCCTCGCCACATTAGATGGTGAAATACAGGCAGGATATTCTCATTCTGACAGGGGCTGGAGATGGAGAATATCCCAAGAGTATTCTGGCTGATAGAGCCAGCCACATCATCCCGCCGACACACCATATTGCCAGCAGACATCAGATTCACCAGGACGCAAAACCCAACTGACAGTGGCAGCAGCACACCCTCCCCCATACAGAATACAGGGCTCTGATTACATCTAGAAAAAAGCAATCAAAGCCTGAGTGAGGAAACGGACAAATCTGAGGAGTGGGGAGATGCACTGGAATGATACACCTCCTTATCACAGAGCCATGAATTCAAACACTACAAAGCACATGCTCAGGGAATCAATAACATCTCCACAATAGCAACATGTGCATGGCGGGCCAAAGGAAGGTGCTTGTTTAAAGGAGTCATCCACAGAATATTCACCATATGGCTTAGCAAATATATCCTCAAGCAATACAACCCTTTCCATTTAGTTTCAGTCTGTTACAACCGCAGTGGATAGGTACATAATCGCCATCCTCTTGTGTGTAATCTGGTACTGAGCAGCAGAGTGGTCAAAATTTGTCCTGAAGCCTGTTGCAGAGGTAGTCTCTCCTGAACCTCTGTTTAGAGAGCTATTAGCTGGCGAAGAGCAACAGTAGTGAGGGTCTGCATTATTTTTTGGTTTCCATGGAAACCTTTTCACAGGAAAGTGGAGCACCAATAGGATCGCAGAGCCTCATTGAATCAGTTATGGGGGTGAGAAGAGAGAGCTCAGCTTAGACGGCTGAGAAAGCACAACAATAGGACGAACCCTCGAGGGGAAGCTATAAAGGCCAGGCCACTGAAGGTCCAACAAAGCGGGGAAAAACTCAACACTAGAATAAAGGTTTCATCTACATCCACTCAATGACTTTCCTTTCAAATAAATCTCTCGCCAACTAGTCATTGACATTTAAGCTCATGAGCACTGTGGGCAATTTGAACATCAAGGCAGCCACTAATTGATTATCCTCTGCTGATATTTCAGGCTCTGACAATATTATTGCATCACCAACATTTATCCTGTGCGTAACACAGTAACACATTATAAAACGGGTGCTTCTACATACAGTGGGCACTGTATTTATTTATCCCCCACACTCCAATTCACTATGGAGACACCAGAGGAAATGGGAGGAATAAGAGGAATAAAAGATTTTCAAAATAGTGTCTAACCTTGGCATTAGGGGGCTGTGTGTGCTCTGTCAAGTACATCCACTTCACACAGCCATCGGTGTGCAAAGTAGAGGTCTTCCCACATCTACTAAAGTCCTAAATATCAGACACCGAACCCAAGGGACCCGAGTAGGATGAGATCCAAATTATACTGCACTATTATAGTCTAATCAGGTCTGGTTGGGTCTCGTTTCATCGCCATGGGTCTCCAGTCTATGTGTGAGACTATATAGGACTTCATGCTGCTGCAGCGTTCTCTCTATATTATGCTCTGTTCAGGTCGACTGCATTTAAGATTTTTAGTTAACTTCTCCCCAGCATTTCTCAGGTTGGGTCCGACTGTGCTCAGGTCCCCCTTGGATCTAGTTTTTCTTATTAAAAAACTGATTTATTCATGTGGAGGTTCAGCACAGGTCAGTTTTGTATTGGATCCAACATTTTGAACCCCTGAAGACGTCTAGTGGAATAGTGAGAAAGTAGGAAGGACTTCAACTTCTCTCCCAAGCTCTAATTTTTCACTCTTTATGTCCAAGTACACACTTTGAAGAGAGGCTCTCTAAAAGTGTGTACATCCCTTTATGACGGCAGGCTATGTCTTCCAGAGAGGCAAATTTGTCCATTTCGAGTACGATTCAGCCTTTACTATATGGAATATAGTATACTATAACTTAATCCCTGGGGTCTCGTCATATATGTTTTTCTCTTCCATAAGTCACCTCATCCTGCCAATCAGGTGGAAAACCTTGACTGAGATGTCAGAGGTCAGAGAACAGCAGGGAGTTTGATCAGCAACACTTCCTCTGGGGACAGGAAGTAGGCAGGAAAACGAGAGAGGAAGTGAAAATTCTTCCATCCACACCTCGGCACTGAAGCTTGACCTCAATTTCTCCCCAGTGTTGACAAAAGCAAACCTCTGGGCTGTAGAGGCAACACCAAATTTAGAGATACTGACCTATGGGGCCTTTTTAACGCCCTGAGTCAAACCTTAATAAACACACTTAATGAAAGGTAAAATCTATAGCTCCGAATGTCTGTTCTCCCTGGTGAAAAGCAAATTCTGAGTCCTTATACATCATACAATAATATTATAGCAATAAGAAAGAGGGCAATTGCCTGCACCCATAGATCTCCTGAACAGCTGCTTTAATGGGGGTAATACTGAAGCAGAATTATCGCCTTATTCCATCAGGATTTATCGATCTAACAGTGAGAGTCAACCACCAGAAGATAAAGATAAACCACCACGATGGAGAAACAATCTCCACTCTGATCAGAGGCCATCGCTCAATTAATCACTCCCTCTCTCCTCTCTGGCCACAGCTAGCCCAGTGATTTCTTTGTTCTCTGCACGACGCACGTAGGTGCTCTTGTGTTTGAAGAATGAATTCACTCATTTGGAGTACAGAATTATTGCAACTTAAGATGCAGAGTGAACTCATTATGCAGTCATCTATTTTCTCACTGTTAATTGTTTCGGGCTAAATGGAAATCTCATAAGAATGCAGCCCGTGGAAATGTTTTTTGGAGGGTGCTATTTTGATGCTAATGAAAGCTGACACTGTGTCCACCTCTTCGGCAAGTCAATGGCAAACATTAGCCAGGTCTTTTCTCTTTGTAGCAGGTTCCTCAGGCAGCAGCCCGCATCTTTCACCTCTACAAAGATGCCCCCATCAAAGAGGTGAGAAGCGTCTTACGCAGACCCTTTTAAACATCTGCGACCTGCCTCTATAATTACACATCACCAACTTCTCTCTAGTGACACCATGATGAAAAACAGCAGCACAACTACTTGTTGTTATTTTCTTTAACGCGCGCCTGTCTAACTTAACTAACGGCCTCATACACCACCACACTTTCACCCTACTTCCCAGGCCCCAAAGGCTAGCCCCCCTGTCTCTGAGGAGCCAGGGGCCTGGGGGGCATCACAACACCGCTTTGAAGTCGAAACGATTAAAGAGGAAAGACCTGTCGAATTGGGATGATGAGGCTAAGGTTGAAAGAGGGGGAGGGATCAGTACGAGGGACAGGAAAGACTGTGAATACTGAGAGCGTGGGGCCCCCATGGGATACAATTAAGAGCAAGGCTTTTTAAGAGAGAGTTACAAAAACACAGCAAGGATACCAGCAGCTTTCCAAGCCAAGGTAAGAGTTCATTACTACATACACAGAAGGGGCCGGTGCTGTTAAAATCTCCCCAGTTTGTACACGGACCCCACCCCCCCTCCACCCACAGGCCGAACTGATGAACAGATGCATGATAACCATTTCCATCCCAGTAAAGCCCAGTAAAGCTTGAGAACCACGCAGTTTACAGCTCACAGAGCCTCCAACTTAGAAAGGAGATGAAGATCTAGGCTGCATCCTGGGAGTCCTTCAGGATGTTTTTTCTCCACTAAAACATTACGACTGCACAAACACACCAGATTTGTAGTCAAATCAATCAAATCAAAGGAGATCAACAGGGAAATGTTTTCATGACTTAAGTCATGACACAGTTGTTTTCATGATTGATTGTTCTGTTGATTATTTTGTCTATTGCTAGATTCATGGTTTGGTCTATAAAAAGTCTAAAAATTGTGGAAAATTTCACATTGAAACGTCACAAAACCCAAGGTGATGATTTGAATTGTTTGTTTTATCTGACCAGCAGTTCAACTGCAGCATCACAAGAAGCAAATTAAAAGCAGTGAAACCTGATCAGTTAGAATATGGAACTAGATATCATTTGCCAATTATGCAAAAACAATCAATTAGAAAAATAACATTGATTAATTTTAGCTCTAATCAAGTACATTTTTCAGACAAACTGTCAAACAACACGGATACAGAGCTCGTCATGAACCTACTCACTCTAAACAAAGGGAGAGGGAGTATGTTCACCAAAGTAAAGCAGTTTTAGCACGTGTACCTCAATAACTGATGAGTATATCTGATGTTTTTGTGTATTTCCACACCTGAAAGCTTTCCAGTGGTGTCCGAGTTATTTTGTACTAAAACATATGGTGTTATATTTTCCAGAAGACAGTGAATGTAGAAATATGCGGCCACTGTTGTCCTATAAGTCAAACCAGCCATTTAAACACGTGTTATGAACACATCTGGTAACCATTTCTAGGCCTCATTTATACTTTGCTAAAATACCATAGAGGAGTAGGCTCTGTGTGTTTGCTGAAATCAGATTCTGTAGCGAAGACCACTTTGCTTACTACGGTCCTTAGAAGAGTGAGCTCTCCTACACCTGTACAGTCACCTGTAATTGTGAATATCTGTCCTTGATATGCCCTCACCTTCTGCCTGCTTAAGGCTCATGAAGCTATTTAGCATGCTGACAAACAATGCGGTAAACATCTCAATGCAGAAGATACACAAGAAGTGGAAACAGATTCTTCGCTCAATGGAACCAGATGCAACTTATTTTGATAATTAAAACCAGCGAGGGCATTCGAGTTTGGACTCCTCAACAAGCAAAGCTCCTTCTCTAAAATAGCTATTTTGCTCATATGCATGAAAAGCTGTGCCAAAGCAGTGATGTTTGCTAATCTGAATTTAGCTTCACGACCAAGAACTTTGACACAGCTAGGATTAGTATTAAGTATAAATCCTTGTAAAGACACTATAACCAAAGAAATGGGCCGAGGGACACTTGGATTCCTGCCTGGTAGTTACAACATCAGTTCAGCACAAAAACTGAGGCCCGGTGGGTCTGGTTCCTATTGCTGATGGTTTTCACTGCATACCTCACTGAGCACATGCAGCAAAGCTAACTACTCTATTCACACATGAATCTGAGATTGAGATAATAGTGGCGATTGATTGATTGAATCCAGAACAAATATTTTCATTTGGAATATTTGAGGCAGAGAATTGTTGTTTTCAACCATGTTCAGACAAGGTTAAACAACACCATGAAAGCTGGGCTGAAACAACACACTGACTTCCTTTGTTTATGAGCACATGTGGGTCACATTACTAAACAAAAGTATAAACAAACATGGAGGAAATGGCAGCATTGCTGCCCAGTTTATATCCAGCGCCTGGTGGTATTTTGGATTTCACAACTCGGTCGTGACAATGTTAATAGCTGCATTAATACAGCCAAAATCTCTCCCAAACTATGCTGAGGTAAGCGCAGAAGAAAAAGACATGAGGCAACCTGTTGCTTAATATGGACAGAAGATTTATAAACTACCTTCGGGTTTCCTGCAGCGATTTTTAGACCACCTCCACTGCCATCCTGAAAATCAATAGCCTAGATGATTAAGAAATAAAACATTTAGCTTCAGGGGAATGAGCAGAAGAATTTACACAACAAATGCTAGAAATTAAATGTGTGACTATTGTTTCATTTAGTTAATTTAACTATATTGATTACAAGATGAAATGCATTGACATGAGGGTGGCTCATCACCACTGCTAAACCATTTAACATGCTACTTTTGTTAAATCTGTTATCACTGAAAGTATTGATAAACTGTTGTATCGCAGTGTTCTAAATGTAACCACAAATGACTTGAAATATAAATATCGAAGGAAGAACTGCAGTGTGTATGCTATCAGAATTATCAAGAATTAATAAAATAAGTAAGTCTAAAAGTCCAATTATGAACATGCATCAGTTTTCCAACAGGAACTGAATAAAACTAAATGTCTGTAGGTTTAAAAGGCACAAAAAGTGCCAAAATATATCACCACGTGTAGAAACATTCTGCATATTGCAAACCACAACAGAGCTAAACGCTAGCCTGTCCTAGTAGCACCTCCTCTTTGTTTTAAAGCTTTACAGACTACTACTACTTCCAAGAGAAAATCGAAGCACATGTAAGACATTTTTAATTGTAAGTTAAATGATATTGTAGGCTGGTTCCCTCCCAGTTTCCTGACGTGTGGCTGATATACATTATGATATATTGTATCTGTTTGTGTGCAGGTTTCTATTAAAATCCCTGGAAAAAAATAAACTAGTCTTGTGTTGTAAATTACGTCAATTAAAGAACTATTAACTTGCAACAATTCAAACTGTAGTAATGTCTGAAACTCTGGACTTGTTAAGAGTTCATATTCAGGTGTATTTAGGAGTAACTGAGGTAACACACTGTTTAAATGCAAACACTGTTTTACATAATTAGCTTAATTTAGCAATAATTATGCTCCATTAAAACACACAAAGCAGTGGACCGTTACAAGACTGAAAGGCAACACACAAGTATACAAGCTGCATAGAAAATCAGTATGCAACAGCACTTCATAACAGAGTTCCTGTAAACAAAGAGATGGTAGTCTTCGTGGATTTTACAGAGGGGGGGTGTACAGGAGTAGCAAGGCAGGTGTCCCACTGGGTTACGAGAGCCAGAAGCTTTGCATCTGGATCATTTCCTCAACCCAGAGGGGCTGCACACTGCGACCTCCTCATAAAGCTGCACAGATGCCAAAGAACCCCAAATCCCTCTGAATCCTTCGCCTATGTCAGCCTATATGTGGTGGCTGTGGTGATAGCAGGTAACAAGCTGTGACAAACTCACAACATCACAGAGAGGGAGCAGTGAAAATGACTCATGCTTTTTGTCTCTCACACTGTCAAATATGTTCACACTAATGGCCAAATAGCTTGAAAATGTGTTTCTGCAAGATGGGGCAAAAAAAAAAAAAAGGTTTTATCACTCGTGTTCCTCAGCAGAGCAGAGTGAAACTGACAGCGGGAGGATTACTGGAGCAGCAAAAGATGAAACCAGGATAAAGAAGAACTCTGAACCGTGTTAGTGAGACTTCTACCCAGCCCAAAAACCTTAAGATACACTCGTTTTCACGTAGGTTCACTCTGAGCTTCATACTTCCAGGACAAGTAGTTGAAAGATATACTTTGAGGAGATATCCTGCCAGTGAGTGAGCCCCAGGAGAAAGCCAGGAGGGACTGAAATGTGGAAAAAGAGGGTTGGAGAGTTTCCATGGTACAGTCGTGCGAAAATGCAGAAGTGCTTTAAGAAACATTCCTTCTATAGTCTGAGGGAGCCACGGGCGGGGAGACGTCAGGAGAAATCATGCTTGGCTCAACACAAAAAGCACTCAGAGAAATGAGATTTAATCTGCTGAGCTTAGAGTGTATTAGCCAGATGTAAACAGTCGGTACCAGCTGTGAGAAAGATAACTTCCACAACCCTGCTGCTTGGAAAAACAATGCAAGAAACATTACCAATGAAAGAAACTCCTGCAACCAGAGATATTTAAAAGCCAAAATAAAACTTTCACAAGCCTTGGACTTCGCAGTTGTGGGAATCAATGGGTTAAGGTTAACTGGCCACAGTGAAACACTTTCACTCAGTGAATACTCTGCCTTCAGGTCTGAGCTGTGGGAAAGGGAGTTTATGCAATTACATCACATTGATTTATGAGAGACAGAGGAAAGATGGGGAGAGGAGGGAAACTGAGCTGCTTGGAGGCGGTCCAAGATTAGGTCCCCGAAGAAACACAAGTCAATAGGTTTACGCCACAAAACATGATGGATCTGAGACAATTGTGTGGGGATGAATGTGGTCAGGGAAGCATTGGCAACACGGTGAGGTCAAACCTATCTAAAATAATGGAAAAACACACAAAGCTATGAAAACAGCCATAATTATAATCCAGAGGCTTCTCAATGAACCTGCTGATGGAGCACGAAGAAGTTCAGAATAGTCAAAAGTTTTAAATTCTCTCAGCTCAAGGGACCTGATGACAACCGTCTTGCACGAGCAGATGCTGCTGATGCTGTGTTGAGTATTAATTGGGGGTAGTGATGAAATTGTGAGTAATGTGCCCAAGCGTGCACTGCAGCATTAGCAGGGGGAAGCGCATCTCCCATCAGCCCACTGCAGCCTAACAGTTATAAATAAACAGCCCATTTCGTGCTCTCCACTACTGTAACAGGACCGCAGGAGTGACCACACATGGGATATTTATGGTGAAACACTTTACTCCTCTTCTGCTTATTTAAACATTAGCATGTGACTTGAGTTCAAAATGCAAAAGAATAAAGAAAGACCTGGGAGATGAAGCCAAACGACTATGTGACTGAAGTGCTAAACACCTGTAGAGGTAACTAAAGCAACGTTCATCAAGTCGACGCAGATAAATGTTGAAGACTGTGCAGAAAGCTAATATCTATTTAGGATTTTAATCATATAGTCGATCTTGAAAGAGCTGACACAACAAAGGAAAAAAATGTTACTCATTAATTTTCACAACATGAGGCTTGTGCTGATACCACCCGCCAAATGGTGAAGATATGAACAGAGCAGGAGGAGATTACAGAAGATATTCAGTATAATGAGCTGTGGAGTTACAGTAGGAGATATGAAGTTGTGGGTTTTTTTTTTTTTTTTTTTTTTAAAGTTTGCAAAATCTCCAGCTGTCTGTAAAGTCTCAAGCTTCTTGGAAGCACAACAGACCTTTGGTTCAGGCCAAAATCAACACAATAAATATATACACACACGAAGCGCTGGCCAAATATTTGAAAGGGGGTGTTTTGAAAGCTAGCAGTATAGGCTTGATTATCAAGGGTGAGGTGGAGGGTTGCTCTAGATGTGGCAACTGTATGGAAAGCTCACTCAGGGATGTTTTGAGAATAGGAAAAGGTTGGACATCTGTTCCTTGTTACATTAAAAAAGCAGCTTGTCTAAAATAACTGCCTGCAGAGATAAGCGAAAGTGGTTTTGGTAATTGCTCACAACATTGGCTTTCCCCTCCTTCATTGTTCCTTTTGTGCATCATTTTAATGTGGTGAGATCAAATAAGATCATATCCGGTTATTGACTGAGACAGCATTTTTATTGAAGTATTAAAGAAAGTAATCTGAAATCTGTTTTATCTGTGCTAGAGCCTGTTTTGTCATCTGCCCAATTAAAACACCAGTTTGAGCTGAGCCACCAGTTACGAAGACGTGATTTTTTTTTTTTTTTTTTTTTACTGTATGGCTTGATAGATAAAGCCGAAGGAGACTCTATACATCCAGGAGTTTCCAGAGACAGCCACAAAATTACTTTGGCTTCAACACTGGTGCTGAGGCATTTCACATGGGATCTGACTCCTGCCAAGTGTTATCGGGAAACATGATCTGGGCCAGTTTCTCCGGGGTGCAAAGTCTTGGAGAAATGCCTGAGCTGTCTGTTTTTTTCCCTCAAAACACTTCACAGTTTTGAGCGTCACACCCAGGTGGTCAAGATTAGGTTGGATGACTTTAACGCTGGCCTGACGTCCTGACGTGGGGCAGGTGACAAATCAGCGGGAAGCCATCCAAGATCACCTGATGTTCGAAAAGAAAAAAAAAAAACATCCTGCAGAGCATCTGTGCTCTTTTTTTTTTTTTTTTTTTTTTTTTTTTTTAACGCTTAAATCAATGAACACTGGAGCCAATTTAATTTCACATACTGGAGACACCTGCCATGCCTGTGCTATCTCTAACAAACATATGTGAAGGTGATCCCTTGGATTTTACTGTTGAAACGTTAGGACTAAAATACATTTATATGAAAATATCAAACTCCTTTAATATACTTCAAATGATGGCAGTGGCTAGCTCCCATATGCAGTGGATTCTGCCTTATTTCCAAATCTTCAAAGAAAAGAAGATGGAGCGAGGTACGGCTTAGGGGAAAAAAGGAATTATGCTTCATGGTATGCATGTGTTTACCCTAATAACTATTAGCGAAGAAATTTTACAGTGAAGAAAATAGCACCTCTTATCTATTTTTGCCTTTCTTAGAAAACCACAGCCTCTTAAGGATTCTTTGTTGGAGTCGATCCACCGAGTTTATAAAAATGCAGCATGTTCCCTTCACAGTAGTGGTTCACTTGTGACCGTAACACATGGGCTGGCATTGACCGACTGTTTGCCCAAAGGACAGAGGCCGTGTTTCAGTGCAGTGACCCGTCAACGCTGTCTCAAGGAACGCGCTTTTAAAGTGGCGGTGGGCTGAAAATTTCATAAAGCAGCATCAAAAAATCATGAAGCATCGAGGCGCTCAGTCTTCACTATCTAATTGTTTTTCTCTCAGAGGAGTAAAAATAACATGTACATTTGATCTGCTGTTAAAAGGCAAAGGGTATTTTTCAGTCAGACATGCAGAGGTTGTTCAGACAAGTAAATTCATCGCTGTGAGAAGCATGCGGGGACTTTGTCCGAGAACCATCACTGCAATCTTCACTGGATCACTGGAGGATGCTGGGTTGCTTGAACGACCTAAATTGGTGTTAAGGCTACAATGTCAGCAACAGTTCAGCGCCTCTTTGTGCTTCACCTTTCACCCACATGCGGTCCAACGGTATGATTGTGGGTGTTAAAACAGAATGACACTAAAGATGAACTAGCCGAAAAAATCCTGCAATAAAAGCACACCTGCATCGCACTCAAACACAAGAGGATTTTATGTGGCGTAACCTCAGGTGAGATAACATTATTACACAAGCAGAGCAAACCACAAGAGTGTCTCTAAATGTAAACAGACGGACGGCCCTCACCTGCACTGCTACTAGTTTATTAAGCTCTAAAGATTTTCAGTTCCTTTTACAAGCTGAAGTGAAGCACAAGCGTCTTTCTCTGAGGCTTGTGATCCTAGCAGGAGAGGCATCATTAGTCAGCCCCTTCCTCAAGTTTCCCCAGGTAGAAGATGGAAAGCGCTGTGGATTTTTAAAAAAAAATCAAACACTGATCTGTCCTCCTGATGCTGTGGAGGCTGACAAGAAGCCCATATGTCTGATAGACCCGTGGCATATCTGGCCCTGTGGGAGGGACTGTAACATTGCTGTTATTCCACAGCAGCTGCAGGGAGCAGCATTGTGGGCAAGGTGTGTGGGCTTCAAAGGCAGCAAAAGGAGCCAGCCTTGTGGAAAAGAAAAATGCTGGGGCTTTTTTTAAAAGCTACTCGCTCACATATTGGCAAGATATTTGAATACAAACGCACATAACCAGATTGCATGTAGGGAGAGGGAGAATCACATTAGCCCAGTTACATCTACTGAAGTTTAGACATTTATGTTCACAATGTGAAGAAATCTTTGCTTAGCTAAGGGTTTTCTGTGCCATGTTTACACGTTGAATGCAAAACATTTAGCCTAGATTCACACTGATATGAGATCCATATACAGTTAATATAAAACAACCCCATTTCCAGTTGAGTTCTGCCAGCAGCGCTCAGGCTGCAGGGGGTATGTATGTGTGTCATGTAAATTTGTGTTTGTGTATTTGAGGTTTGTACGGTTATCACTGACTGGAACGGCAAAGTGTTATTAGCAGACGGGGATGCAAACCCAAAATCACGCTCAAAATAAATCTCTTAGGAGGTACTCTATAATTCAAAAACACTGGAAAAGCAGAGACAGCAAACAAGAGTATGTCATATATACCAACTAACAGGCCTCCCTCTGTCCATAAATCTTTTCCAATCATGATCTAAACAAGAGAAAATGAGTTAATGAGCTACCATCCAGCTCTGACATCTGACATGCGTTTAATTTGTTTGTTTATAATAGTGGGCTAATTATCTGGGTCATCATTAACAACCCACTGTCCATCCCTACAATAATTTGTGCACTCTAAATTACCAAATCAATTTGTGGTGAGAGCATGTGTGTGTTTGTGTTTGCAAGTAACAATTATCATACCACATTATACTGTGTAACCCATCGTCAGTGATTAAAAATAAACAGGATATTTAAAGGGGCTCAGATCCCCTTTAGGCAGAGGCAATAAAAGTGTAGAGCTGATGAACACGTAATAAAATAGGACACATTAAAAAAAAAAAAAAAAAAAAAAAAAAGCCCCAGTTGACTAATGAGGGCATTCTTGTAAAGCTATATTACCATATTCTAGAAACTTGGATGGAAAGAGCAGGAGCACCCAATGAGGAGAACATGAAATAGAGAGAGAGAGAGGAGAGAGGGGTGGAGTGGAGGAGAGCTAGGACACAGTTGTGGCTGGGGCAACAGAAAAAGAGAAAGACCAGAAGCTGGGAGAGAGTCCCATTTCATCAGAAAAATGCCTGAGTCAGGAGACGAGAGAACCATTAGGCCCAATGAGTCACAGGGAGAGGCTGTAAAAACAGATCTGGGCTGAGCTCGTCTCGCAGTACCATCCCCGAAAAATAGCCAAAGACAAGCAGAACAGTGGCCCAAAATGAAGTACAATGGGTTTTTCTCCCACGGTGTTGTGCTCATCGGTGATGACTGATCCTTTGTAGACTTCTGTTAAGTGCATGTAAACGTCTCTATGGATCCTCACAGAAAAGGGTTTTACGGGTAAACATACATCAGTGGGTTTGCAGAGGGTTGCGGCTAACGATAACTTTCATTATTGCTGAATCTGCTGGTTATTTTCCTGATTTAATTAATTGTTTGGCCTTGGCGGCAGTTTCCTAAAGCCCTTAGTGAGCCAAATCTTCACATTAGTTAATTTGTTCGACCAACAGTCCAAAACTCAAAGACATTTCAATTAGCATTAATTAAAAGCAGAATCCTTTCAAGCTGGAATCGGAACATTTTTGGCTTTTTTGTTTGAAAAATGACTTAAAGAAACACTTGAAAGACTCTAACAAGATATTCATCTACTAATTAGTTAATTGCCCTCTTTATTTAATGCTCTAATGCATACAGTTCGCCACCCAAATCTCAACAACACGCGCCAAGCTGCAAGTCAAACAAACAGCAGAATTAGCCACATTAACGCTGTATCCAAAATCTGTAATGTACGTGTAAAAGAAAACAGCATAATGATGTTTGCTTCCAGCCCTAACGTGGAGTCTATTCACTCCGAAAATACAGACAGTGATTGTCTTTATCCATGACACATCTTCTTTCCTGCTGTGATTCACAAACACAATCCTTGTTTGTTTCTCTGACTGAACGTTTAGTCAAAATCCTGAACAGGAACTGAGCAATTTCTGTATGAAAAAAAGTCCCTACAAGAGTTGTTTATCTATAAAATGTTCAAACTGGCACTAAATATCATCTATAGTGAAAAGCTCCAGTGTTTAGCAGCGAGTGTGGAAAACAATCACACATGCATGAAATGAGCTCTTCCTCCCTGGTGCTACTTGATTAGCATTCTCGCTTCTTCGCACTATTGTATTAACTTAGTACAGAACTGGTTCATCTGACAAACAAAAAAACAAACATTTTACCCACACAAAGCATGAAGCTGTCTGGAGCTCTGCCATGCATTTTGTTCAATGTTCTTTCAGGCAGAAATGTGTTTATACTTCAGCATCATTCGGGGGATCAGAGTCTCTCTAAAGCCGGGCAGGTAATCTCCCAACGTTAGCCCCGTGTCACATACCTATCAGTGCCAGATTCCCCGGCCAGTCTAAGCTCCTCTATGAGGTTTGACTACATCTGAAGAAACCTTCCGGCAAAAGCGCAGGGATTTACTAAGTGTCCTCACTCTGTGTAATGACCAGCGGGTCCTCTCCAGCAGCCTTTAATGGACACCTGAGTGACACGGTTTATTACTTCTGAAAAACGTTATGCGGAGCGAAAGATGGCTGGGGGGATTTCGAGATAGATGTGATTTGAACATCCCGAGACGGGGCTGAATGTACCCTCAACTAAGCACCTAGCAAGCCGTGAGCCTGTATGAGAGCCCGCTATCTGCTGAGCCCAGCTTGTCAAATACATACCTTTTACCTCATTACCTGCTCAGCACTGCCATTATTGAGGGAAATAGGGCGCACACAAGATAAGCACAAAGAATTCTTGGGTTGAGCACAAACAGCCGGCCTGCTTCCTCCTGATAAAAAGGAAGTGTCAGCAGCAAGAGGCCCCTCAGCTTCCTGCTCTCTGTGAACTCCAGGCCTGCCAGCTGCCCCATGATTAGGTCATTCACTTCCTGGCACATATGGAGACACGCAAGGGCCAAAGGAACGCATGAGTGTGTGAATATTACTGGATTATATAGCATGTTCTCTTGTTTTCATGCTGGAAAGTGCTAAAAAAAAAAAAACTAATCTAAATTGATCTATTTAGCATTTATAAACAGTATACAGCAAGTTAATAAACGATTGATAACTCATTATAATGTAATTGTATTTAGTTGCAGATGTATGCTCTCTTCAAGTGTTTTTTGATATAATCTATAGTACTAGAGTACAAATCACATCTCATAAATGCTAAACAGAGGGGTTAAAGCAGTCTTGTGTTTCTGTTCCAGCATTAAATTGTACCCCTTGGAAACACTCTCCTCCATAGTCTTGGCAATGTAGCGAACAACTTTGTAGCAACTACAGTTCCCAGGTAACATTACATGGTAAGACATAGTTCACAAGCACACTTTGGATTGGTTCTGCAATGCAGTTTGTAAAGTTTAATTGTTTCTTAGAGACAATTGGAGATTTCATTGCAGTGCAAAACTAGGGGAAAGATCCATGTTGAGCGGCATGAGTGTCAACTACAACACTAATTCATAGACATCCTGTAAGATCGAAAGTGTTGTAACTATATTCCCCACCACAACTGTATTTATGATACAGAGCAGTGGTGGAAAGGGCTCTCCCTATGGGAAAACATGCTGAGCCCAAACTGACCAATCACAAAGCAAGTTTCAAATTTAGAATAAATTTTAATAAAATAATCAGAAAGTTGTCAAAAGAAAATGAGACTTAATGTGCACGTCGCGAGGAGGTACAGATCAGCTATGGTGTGTGCAGGCCTTGCCTTAGAAAAACAACAAAAAACTCCAAACCAGGCTGCTTTATATCGCAGCAGAGTTTTGATATGATGAAACGTCCTAAAACTGAAACTGCTGTCAGCAAGTGATACTAAACTAAAGAGGCTGGACATTCAGTGCTTCCAAAACACAGTGCAGACATATATAATAACAGCACACACACCTTCATGGCTTTTAAACAGCTGATGAAAAATACACCTTTGTGAGAGTAAATTATTTCTGCCAGCCGAAAAGCAAATTTCATTTTCTCATGTCTCCTGACAACAAAGATGCTGAACCCATTACTGGCTGAGGCCTTTGCATCACACACATTAAATGAAGGGTCCTCTAGCAATCGAAAAAAGCAATTTTCTCATTGAGCCAATAGATACTCCATTTAGTTCCAGGCTCTCTATGGACCGCTGCTGCTGTAGTGGGGTTGATACGGGGGAAAGCCTGTGTAGAGTGATGACCCAGCCTCGTTTTTCCACTGCCTTGCTGCTCTGAACCCATCGATATGGACACAGACGTGCTTGGCAGGTTGGATGAGGGGAAGAAAGGAAACGGAAGATGAAAAAGGATGGGGACAAGAGGAAGGAAGAAAATAATAGATGAGATGATTCAGAGGGAGACAGAGAGAGGAGGTGGAAGGAGGTTGCGGTCAGGCGGGATGAATCAGGGATGTGAAATCAGAGCGAATGGCCAAAAAAAGCCAGCAGCCTCATTTGCAGGCACATCAGTCGATATCAAGGAAAGAGAGAGAGACAGGCTGAACATGTGAGAGGGGAAAAAGGAGGGGAGAGACAAATCGGAAGCACCCAACCATGTGGAACCACAGATTGATTAATTTCAAGCCTTTAATGAGCGGTGCTCTGCCAGGCCAGGCGGCATGCATCAAGTCAGTCACCCCGTCCCTCTCAGCAGGAGCTGCCATACACTGCAATTCTCACTTTCCTATCTCTGCCAAGGATTGGGCGGCAGAGGAGCAATGGACTCACCACACACTTCCTTTCCTATTCAATTGTTTTTGCTGTTCGTTTTTATCGTTGGCACCGTGAATGTGTGATTAAGAGCAACGCATTATCAGAGGCACGATTAAAATGAGCGCGCTGATCACCAGAGGCAAGTCTCACACCAGGTGTTCTGGGTCTGTAGGCGGAATAAATACTAGCTTGGCTCGGAAGAGATTTGAATCCACTCAAACATGCTCCTTCCTAATTGCTATCCTCCGCATTGTTGCCACTAACCTTTATGCACTGTGTAAATTACACTGTAGGTTTACAGACCCCGGTGTTTACATTTGTAGTTATCCTGCAAACATCAAAAACTATTTCCCAACGCTCATGTGAATCAAGAGGAGGGAAAAGCTTCAGGCGGAGTCTAGTCATCCATGTTGGCAGCTGCTCCGAAAGCATCAATACTACTGTTTCTTTTTTTTTTTTTCACTAGGCAAATGTTCACCCAAAACATGGTGAACAAACACGCCTCTGTTTCCAGTTTGTGCACTTCTTAACTCCCAAATCATTTGTAGGTTTGTAGGGGAAAAAAATAGAGGGTGGAACAAAACGAGAAAAAAAAAGCCAGAGAAAGACAGAAATCTTTACATGATGCAGCAGTATAGTATCCCAGCTCATTAATCATGACAGGAGCTGATTTGTCCAAGCTGTCCAAGCTGCTGGAGTGTGATATGATTCTTCTTCTCCTCCTTCCTGACACTCTGTACCAGCCTCTGGGAGATGGAGAGCTGGACTGAGTGGTTGTGACTAACTTGAGGCAAGAAAACCCAGCATGACACTCTCACCTGGACACTGGTGTGTGTTAATGGGTCCCTTGGAGCCATTCTCCTCAGGGTGAAATCTGATTATAACCTGATTTCCAGCTGTTACTCTAACAAGACGTTATGTTTAAAACCTGTCTGAGGAGAAACTTTCACTTTGCACTTTCTTCAGCTGTTGGTGTCCAAACTTTTTGAGTGATGAAATCACCCCGAATTCACTTTAAGGTCACACGGTCAGTGCTTACTATTTTGCAATAAAGTATGTTAACAGCCCTTCCTTTGTGGAGTTCTCCAGTGTGTCATGTTCGCTCCAGTGGAGATCAGACAGTAAGACGAGGATGAGGTGATTTTGGGTGATGTATCCCTGTGATTAATGCAAACTGACAGTGAACTCCTGCCCTACAGCAAAGGTAGCGCCGCCAGAGACATCCATCTGGTGACCCCATACATCTCTGCAGACAGCCTCCTCCTCGGTTATGGCTGCACCCCCGTGGGAAGGATGCCAGCTTGGAGACTGACACACATCGGTCCGGATTTCCCCTGATGTCAGGTTTCTCGCACTATAACCCTCTATTATCTGTAGACTGCATATTAAACCACATTTCATAGACTGATCCAGGGCACAGTTAGTCACCAGATGGGATTTTGTGTTTGTGCATGTTTTATTCCTCAAAGGAAAAAAAAATTGACCTGAGGTTAACTCAAGTCTACATGGTGCCACAACCGGACAAACGACTTAAACAATTAGGATGAGATGTTTTATTTCAATGTGTTCATTTGGTTTCTGATGAGAACTTGCAGCAACAAAGTAAAACGAAACACTGCGCACAACAGAGCGCGTTGGACGCGCCGCTGTAAATAATGAGCCCGTTCAACAGGAGCAAAAACAAGCGAGAGATTCACAATGTGATCATTGATCTTTGATTTCAGCACGAAACACAGAAGTTAGACACACTTTTGTAAAGAAGACAGAGACATGTTTCTTACCTCAAAGCGCAGCTCAGTGCCGAAACCTCTGGCTGTGTGTGACAAGCTGTTTCCCTGCGAAAAATGTCACCAAAGAGCCGATTTGAGAATAAATAGTAATTTAAATTTTTTTTAAAAAAACACAAACAAACAGCTGATTAGTTGGGATGTCCACGGAGGTGTCCCACGCCGTCCAACTATTTAAAATCCAACCGCTCCGAGATCTGCGATCCCAGTTTGGACAAGCATGCAGTGTTGAGGGGAGATTGGTATGCAAACAGTTTGGTGAAGTCGCTGAAAGCTGAGCGGTTCATCCAGCAGCCTGCTCTGCTCCGGAGGGCGGAGACTCTCCTCCGACATACACGCCTCCGGTTCACCTCCTCCATTGTCACTCCTGTGTTATGTGGGACTGAGAAAACACAAACTTTAACATCTGCATCACTCATCGAAGATTCACATGGAGAAATAAGGTGTAACCAACACCACCGAGCTAAAAATGAACCTGTCTGAAATTTTAACTTTACTTCATTGTATGGTCACATTATATGATTTTTTTAAAGGACCACTTTTAAAGGATCAGTGTGTGGTATTTAGGGGGATTTACTGGGAGAAATGGAATATATATTGAATAGGAATTGTTGTGTTTTTGTCACCTGAGAATAAGTCCTTTATATCCACAGAGACAGCGGGTCTTCCTCCACAGAGTCTGCCATGTTTCTCCTTATCACACAACAGATAAACCACTCACTGGCTCTTGAGGGTGCCTTTCATGGTTTTTATGTTGAAGTAGCAGACACCACCACCATAGGTTCTCTCTGAGGGCAGGGGTATTCAGGTGGTTGCAATCTTACCACCAGTCTGTAGCATTTAGTGGCATCTAGCGGTGATGTTCTGAATGCAACCAGCTGAATACCGCTTGGCTCAACCTCCCTTTCCAAAGCATCTCAAGGTGTTTAGTTTGTCCGTTCTGGGCTACTGTAGAAACATGGTGGTGCAACATGGCAGACTTTTCAGACTGTAGTTATAAAAAGCTGTTTCTAAGGTAATATAAACACAGCAACTGTTATTTCCAGGCAATTATACACTAATGAAAACATACTTATGAATGTGCCATATTCTGTCAAACAATTTACCCACTGGACCTTTTACAGATATAAAAGGTGTCTCATCTAACTCCAAAACTATTGCTCTGATGTTAAGATGCTGTGTTTTAGAAAAGTGTTATTAATGAGAATACATTCAGATCTTGTTTATCTTAAAGGTCAGATTCTTACTTGAGTGGCTAAATAAAAACTATCTGAGCAGACCTTTGACCTTTTCCTTTGAATTCAGACTTCTTTTTTTAGATTAATGTCAGATACAAATCTCAGAACTCAAACATTTTTCCACCAGGCTCTTATCTTCCTCTGCGGTTTGTTGTCTCGGCGGGGAAATGGCTTTTGTTTGGAGAAATAGGACTTATGTCAAAAAGTAAACACACACATCATTATGTTTATCCCGATGATCTTTTGCACACACAGACACAGTGGAAGTCAACATTTTATTTAGACAGATGAGAGTAGATGCAGCCATTACTTGTGGAGAAAGGAACAAAAGAGTTTGACAGCACAGAGTACAACAAATGACTATTTATCTATCTATTACCAATCTAGAGGGAGAAAGTGGAATTATCAGAGTAATGAGTGTTGCTTTCTTGAGAAACAACCTCATCACTGTTTTTGATTCAGGCTACAGATAAGTGACAGCTCTCAGATAGGCAGCTGATAGTTATTGTTTGTCCCTTGTTAATTATTCATGCTGTGTGCCACTCACATGCCCCGAAAACAAGAGGAGTGCTTTTGTTTCGGGGTTGGAGGGGGTGAGAGGGGAGTGCTGAAGTGTTTTCTATCCCTCTGTGCTCCTCGTGTCACAAAATCTACTACAGATGGAGAGCAAGATAAGCGCTCCAGAGACTGATCTTTTTGCCTTCTCCTCTAAGGTCGTGACACTGACATTCCCAGTGGCATACGTGATACTTCCAACCCCCAGTCGCCTTGTGTTTTCTCCTGATCCCTTTCTTATTGGCCCTTAGGAATTCTGCAATTTTAAGAGCATTTTTGAAGTCAAGAATAAATGACAACCGGCGGCTTAAAGTGAAGTTTAAAACAAGGTGGAGATTAGTTTATGGAAAGGTTGGATTCAAAGACTCGTCAAGAGCTCGGTTCAGACGCAGGGCCCCTGTCTGTGTAAGAAAAGTATCACAAGAATGGCCTGGCTGCAGAGAGAACAGCTGTGAGGTATTTTCTTTTTGGCTCCTTGGGTATTTTCAGAGGGCTCAGAGAGTGAAGAAAGGCTGAGGTGAATCATGGACTAAAACCACCTCCTCCCCCTGCCTTTGAGCAGTCGCATGGATCACTGGTGTTGGGGAGAAGAGTTCCCTCTTCAGGCCCTGATGCAGCCCAGCTCAGTCATTATTTGTTTTTCTTAGCTAATCAGTGATTGATCAACAAATGAAGTGATCTATGGCCCTGGGCATGTAGAACACAGGTCAATACACAGCTCAAAAATCAGTTTACAGTCTCAAGTTTTGACCTTTCAGATGGTCTAAGTCATTTTGCAGGAATTCAAGGAAACATTTGACTCAGATCTTCAAGTACAAAAGTGCTGACTGATAAAATGGAAAACCCAGGACACCTTTAACTCTCTAAACTCTAATTAATGACATTTAAGGTGACTCAGATGAGGCGGTTGAAGGGTTTGGCTGCCGCAGAGAACAAGGCGAACAATATTAATTTCAGTGAAAGCTTCCAATGAAGCAACGTGGATGTTAAACCTTGGGGAATTTGGATTGCATGCTGTGTTCATTACTTGTGCAAAAATCATTTAAAACCCTTTTTTTTCTGGCATGGTTTTGTGTACAGTCTACATGTTCCTCCTACAACCAAGCTGCTGGCAATAAAATTTAGTCCTGTGTCCATGTTAATCACATAACACATACACACACACACACATACACACTGGTAGACGGACTATGTCAGTTTACAGGCCATTTCTCGCATGCGCATTCTTATCGCACACAAAACCCATTTAATTCAATTTATACGGCCTGCGCTTCAATTTCACACACATAGCATCATACCACATGCTATCTCATTAAACAGACTGTGGACATGCTTCACAAGCTCCCACAAAGTAGTGCCTTATTATTGTATACACACACATACACACAATGCACACAGGGGATGTAGTCTTAAGGAATTTCCCCGGCAACAGCACAGGAGTAATTTAATATAGCATGTTTTGGTAATTTGATGCTGTATTGTTTTGTCTTTAACAGTTTTTTTTAATATGTAAATATTAAAACACGGGATGTAATTTCACCATTCAGCTCTGTGTTTGGTGCATAGAGATAAAACTCTTCCCCATGTTAATGTGATTTATGTTGTGCAGGTTTAAATTAGCATGAAAGCTTTTTTTTTTTTTATTGCGTCTGTGCGGCTTCTTTTGTGGGTAACAATTATGTACATTATCAGCCCATCTTCCAATTATTTTCTTGGTTAATCATTTAATCATTCACTGTTTAAAATGTCAGAAAGTAGTGGCAAGTGCCTGTTACAATTTCCCAGAGCACTGGAGGATATTTTCAGAGCGCTTCTTTTGTCCAGTCTACAGCCTAAAACCAAAAAATACTCAATTTACACAATTTACAATGATGCACTGCAGTGAAAAGTAGCAAATCCTCACACTGGAGAAGCTGAAATGACTTAATGTTTGCCATTTTTGATTGAAAAATGAATTATTAATTGATCAGTTGTCATGTTTGACTAATTATTCCAGCTCTAGTGTTAAGAGCCAGGAGGCGAGTAGCTTAGCTTACCATGAAGACTGAAAGCAAGGGGGGCTAGCCTGGTTCTGTCCGTGCTTTTTAATGTAATTTGATTTGTGTCATTTACACACAAATGAACGGAAAGAATGTGCTGGTCGATCGTCCAGCAGCAACTTCTTGGTACCTCAAGTGGTTGCCTGGCAACCTCACCTTGCCAACAAGACATGAAGTCACTGTGTCCAGTCCCTGTGTAAAAAAAAAACAAAAAACAACATAACTTGTCTTTATTACAGTTTTATATCAAGCTGTTCCTTTTAAATGTAAATGTTCTGTGTGCATCGGGAACAGATTTAACATAAACTGTTTGGATTAGGCTCACTCACAGAAAGGCAATTAAAAAGTTATTTGGCATCTTTAAAGAACATAAACAGAGCTGAAATCACAGTTGGAGGATGACTCACAATGTACTGCTGATTGCTTTTATGATTCATTTCTTTAGATTTTTATTTTATTTTACTTATTCGAACAAACAAAAGCATGCAAAGTCTATTCCCCGACTGTACGATTTACCTCCCATTATTTTAATAACCTCCCTAAGACACACATACATACATAAACACAAAACAAATGCACACATGCAGACGCTGAAAACATCCTTGCAGCCTCAATCTGTCAGGGGGCATCAGCCTACACCCAAGGGAAACATGCCATGCCTCACGGCTTTCTGCTCACTGACTCCGGGACCAGGATCAAACTGTGAGACAAGGTGTAGACGGGCAAGACTCATCTCCTGGATGCCCTTTAGGGAAACCACACACAAACACAGTTAGTGTCACTACTGCTGAACAGGCTGGCGGTCCTGAATTTCCCGTTGTATTGTATGGATCATCATTTCCAGAGTTTGTATTTGTCTTATTTTTGGAAAACAGTTCCCCTTAACCTAGATATTTAAACAGAAACTGTCCTCATGAGGCAAGTGGTAAACAATTCTTTCCCCCGCCAAGAATGTGTCTGTGACACCGTTCAAAATCAGTGCGCTTTCACATGAAATCATCTGTGAATTCATGCATCTCCATCTGGCTTAGTGAGTCTGACTGCGTCTGTCACCTCGCCAGGCTGAGAGAGAAGAGGGTAGAGGGAGGTGACAATAGAAACTACAGTTTCACTCTAAGCTGGAAGGTAATGAATCATCTTTATTTGGAAACACCTTCATCTTAACAACTCCTGTGGTAATGGTGTGTGTGTGTGTGTGTGTTACCTGGCTGTAACCTAGCAACAAGCCCCCAACGCTGTTTAGAAGAGTAATTGGACAAATCCGTAGGAAGAGGCGTAAAGAGGAAAATCAGAGTATTACTGTAACTGAATCTGAAATTAGAAAGCTTTTAGAAGTGTCTTTAATGCTTGTGTACGGCTTCATTTAGACCTTTTTCTGTGTTTCCGTGTGCATTCCTCTGCATTACAAAACACCTGTAGGCGATCTAGTGTGAGGCTTTCCTTCACCTTAATAATTACGGATGTCTACCTGCTGTAGCTCAGTCAGTGACAGGAGCCTGAGGACACAAGAGAGAACGAGAGAGGGAGAGCAGGAAGGGAGGTGGAGTGGGAGAAGAAGAGCGTAGAGAAGTATGTCAATCTGCCCAGACATTTTATACACCTCTTCTTTCAGGAATCCACACAACAGGAACATCTGCTGGGTTTGAGCTTAGCAAGAAAACACACATGAGGCACAGGGACTGTAGGGCGAGAGGAAATGGAGAGTGTAAAGATGGAAACGAGGAATGACTGGACCATCTTTGCCCTTTATGTACACTAAGTGTGCTGACTGACTCCCCTCTGCCACCCACCCCCCCCTTTGAGTGCAGACATTTCTTTACTGTCTTGCAGTGACAGACCAAGCGTGGCTGAACTCCCTCCATATACTGTACCTCCAGTGTTCCCAGGAGAATGAACTGGCTGGTGAATGGAGAAAAGTAGGCCAGGGGAGCCACCACTGCATTCCCTCCTCCTCTTCCTTCTCTGGAAATCTGATTCACAGGGAGGGAAAGATCCATTTGTCTGAGAGAAAAGATGTCTCTCCTCCTCCGTTTCATTTGGGAATTTCGTTTATCTCAGATAGGACATGCATTTTTTAACACTGTGGATTTATTTCTTCTATTTACTCAGTGGCTGTAGGTGTGCTATACGTTTTGTGTGCAAGACATCACTGTTTAGTTTAATTCAAACAGGTCTGAGCCACTTCTTCTGTCAGGGGACTGTGGTTGTGTGTGTAGCACAAGTATGAAACTCTGTGGTTATTGGTGCAGCCCAGACACATTTTCTGGTTTGGGAGCCTTAGAAGGTGAAACTGTGGGATTATAAAGGATTTTTGAAAATGAATTATGATTTGTGGATTGAGGCGTTGTGGCCTGGTGCACTATAAAATACTGCAAGTTGGTTTAACCTAAAAGCACAAGAGAAACAGAGGTGTTCAGTAAATGCACAAAGGACTCTCTAACAACAAACCTTCAAACTGCACTGATTATATAGAATTACTTTTATCACTGAACAGGGAGAAGTATATTACATCATGGTTAAAAGCTTAATAAAAGACTCCAACAAGTACAGTATGTGACATCTGTCAGAAATAAGCTGCTGAGCCGCTAATATAAAAGTATTTTCAGACAGCTTTCAGTTCATTGTTTCCAATTTAATGGCATTGGAAGTGATGAACTTTGTCAACTTTTCAGCAGCTGAAAATTACCATGTGACTATGGCAACCACAATAAGCACAATGTGGGAAATGATAAAGGAGATAATTTTACAGATATCTGAATTACATATATCTGATATAATCTCTGAATTATCTCTTCACCAGCAGAGAACAAACATATTAATGAAGGCAAATGCCATTGGAGTAAGTAAAGTGATTTTTTTTTTTTTTTTTAACCTGGCCACATCTGCTGTATCAATTATGTGACTGCAATTGCCTGCATTTTCCTCTGTTTTTGTGATGAGATATACTATACTACATGGATAGCAGCAGATAGACACCTGCTGTGGCGGTGTTGCTATCTGCTACAGGCACACTGCAACCGCTCATTAACTTATTGAACTGAATGTAACAGCTTTAACCAGCATCAAACTGAACATTACCACACTGAACCAAAGAATAATGACGTGTTCACCTACTGACAGACAGTCCATTTGGTAATGCAATCACTTAGCACAGGAAAAAAGAATTAACAAACTACGTAGTCAGTGGCTTTGATTTACAAACATACATTACAGTTACATTTGCTTTCAGCTTGCACTCAACAGGGAGAGTCTGTTCTTTATTTGCCTCAAAGTCCCGTGGGAGCCTTTTTGTACCACTGCTATAATGAGGTTTGGGGTTACAGACTAAATATTGAGTATGAATATTTATCACAAGGTAAACGACATGCGAGGTTATCAGTGATTTCAATATTATTATATTGTACTGTCTCCATCATACATGTTTTCTTCAAACAACCAGAGAGAATGGGTTCTATAGTCAAATCTTTTATGTCACAATCAACCCTTTGGACTGTATCATCTTGCTTTTAAGTGGTGTCTGAAAACTGTACACTCACAAAAACAAACATAGACACACTATAAAAACACGAAACATAATACAGAACACTAAAAAAGATAAGGAAGAAAGAAAAAAGATGAATAAAACATTCAAGCCAATACAGAGAGTGAACAATAACAACCTCTGCAGGGATACTAGGGAAAATGATTTAAATTGTAGTCAGTGATCGCAGTACTGAAAACATATAGTTTGTTTTATGATAAGAGAGTAAAATATTTTATATAAGCCGAAAGAATAGAAATAGAAAACAAAAGTGGCCCTAAAGTAGAGTCCTGAGGCACACCTTTTTGCTGAGTGAACAAATCTCATTTACATTATTCTAAAAAATATTCTGATCATGTCTCTTTTGAGAACTAATTTGATGAGTTTAATGAAATCTCTCGCTGCACAGGCATTTAAAGTCAGAGAAGTTCATTTTATTATGTACATAAGTATTATGCTGATGATGTTTTACAGTGTATTTTGGAAGCACGTCTGCAGAGGCCTGGATGTCTGGTTTAGACAGCTTTTAACTTGAGAACAGTAACCAGGTGTGGAAACTACACTGTCATGGTGGTCACTATTTTTTTCTGCCTCTGGCCTGTTGGAGACCCCTCTCACCAAGATTAATATGGAGACCTGTTACAGTTTGAGTTGGGGGCTTAGAGAACCATAACTCTTGCTACTGTCCTATCCCACCACAAACATTGTATGTTCATGTCCACAACCCGATAATGACGTTCCCAGAGTTTATTTTGGACCTGCTACGCTTCATGCAGCAGCCTTTTTACAGATGCCCAGGTAATTTCCCTTCAGTGAACTATTCAGAAATTAAATATGGATGCATCTTGAAATCAACTCCAGCGGCATTCAATCTCTTGAATCAACTTTGGGGATGTTTTTTCTGTTTTTCTGTTTTTCTGCCAGCTTCTGCTTGGATACCAACAATTCCTTAGCAACTGCATGGCCAGCAGCTATATATGTGCATTTAATGCTGACAGGAGCTGCAGGGCTCAGCTGTTGATGGAACGCAGTTATCCTTTTTCTCATTACTGTCTGCTCTATGTGAGATCCACCAGGCCCGAGGACAACCATCAGGGACTTACATATGTGTGCGCGTATAGTGTGCCCAATAAAGAGAACAGGCCTTTTCCTTGGAAACACCTGTCCAATACTCTGAACACATATCTGAGCAAACAAACAAAGGATTTTTTCCCTCATCAAACTCCAGATGTCACCAGATATGGATGTAAACACAACTCCCTGAGAAAAATGAAAATTGCTCAAACATGTTCAAAGTGCCAGAACTCGCATGCATAATTTCATTTGAGACCATAAAACACAAATCAGGTGCGCTTCCCGTGACAGCAGTGTTTGCCAGCCTGTTTCTACATGCACAGGAGATGCAGCCATGCTTCCATTGGCAAACACATAAGAGAGGGAATACCCAAAAGTCAGTGTCCAAAACAAAACCTACTGCACTGGTTATGGTGCTGTTTCTATGGATAACACCTCAGGCTGGAGAGAAGGTGATGTCATGATTAAAGAAACACCTTGACATTTTATGTTTTATTTGGATATTTTTATTCACAGGAAACAACAGTTCTTATTAAAACTGGCTGTAAAATTAAAAATGTCAGAGGATCGTGGTAACATCACAGGTGATCTTAGAAGGGAAAGCAGTAAAAGCAATGTATTCTTCTTTATGATTCCCCCTCAGCATACAGAGCTTAAACTAAGTGGGCTCCACCACAAGCCCCTAATGGTCACACAAGGTCAGCAGCATAGGCTTTCATCTTTCATCCCTGCAGCAAAAAATATTCAATTTAAAAGCAGCCTTTTGTACAACAACTCATCAGTAAACCTACAGTAGTAAGGCCTTTAGAAGCTAACAAAATAGATATTTCCCTTTGGAGCTGGTGGAGACCAAATACAGAGTTAAAAGAGAGTGAATATCGGATTTACATTTATCATCAATATATTAACGCAAACTGACCAGCATCCTCCACGGCTGTGAAGTGAAGCCAACACAGAAGTTTCGAGAAGTGCAGTTCCTCAAACAGCTACAGAACGTATCAATCAATAGCGTCATATAATATTAAAGCTTAAAGTTATGCATGATTAAGAGCATGTTTGAGCAGCCAGGCTTTATTCAGCCTTCCCCAGCTCCATGCATTATCCACAATCTGTTTTTGCCCATCTGTGGATTAGACAGCAGAGGCAGGACTGCCAAAATGATGATGGCCAGAGCCAACACACTCTAAGCATAATGTAAGAAACCTGTGATGTCATGGAGACTGCATCTAACTTTCTTTATATGTTTCCTTCATCAACTTAAAGATCCACTGTGTCTATGTTTTTATGTGTATAGTGTATAATCATCTGCATATAAAAATCATTATGTTTTTGTTTCCTTCCTGCAGATGTCAGCAAATCATACACACTGGTCCTTTAATACGTGATAATGGTCAACTGTGTTGTGTTTACAGCTCATTTTCATTTTCACTTTTTTTACGGGACAGTTTGCTGTCTTCACCAGGAGATAAAGCCCCAGATGTTTGCCTCTGTAGGGGTTCAGGATTCTGCTCACAATAATACCCAGCTGCTGTATTCTGCCAAATGCGCAACCATTCTTTATCACCAATAATTAATATATTAAAAAGAATGATGTATAATAAATTATCATTTTAAGACTATTGAAATGAATTCAACTGAAATGTAAATAGTAATTATGGCTTGATCACCTACTTCAGCAAGGAAGGTCATGTCGCCAACAAGTCTGTCAAAGAAACTGAAGCGATTGACAAGAAATGGACAGTTATTTGTCCAACAGGGCAAAGATGAGACTCATCAAATCTGAGTGATGTGACACATTAATCTACAGATGGATCCCAGTTTCATTATTTGAAGATGTGATCGGTGTCCAAAGATAATCCAGGTGATTGATTGGAATGGCCTATCACGGGAAACTGAGCCAGAGTGGTGTAATTATTTCTATAGAAGGACAAGGCAAGGTGAAGGTGGAGAGTCTGATTGAACATTTAACCTTGGATCACCATCAGTGTTGATTCAAAGCTCGAAGCCAACGAGCTCAAAGTATCAGTATGAAATATTGTCATATCAAAGTCCCACTTCAAGATCAAGCATCAAAGAATGGCAAACATGTCACATGCCATGAGATGGAGGATGTAATGAAAACGGGAAGCAATGAGGGAAAAAAAAGTAAATTGGAAAAGCAAAGCAGCACAGGTTGGATCTTATTTTCTCCGTAATTTCAAAACTCAGCAGGCGGTTTCTGGGGAAACACCTGACTGCCAAGTTTCATATAAAGGCTCATTTTTAAATCATAAACCAAGAGCTCAGGTCCATCAGGGGGAGAATTGATGCCTTTGTCAGTTGGCAGTGTACATATTCTTAATAAAAAAGGATCCGATTCTTTGATGCAATATTTATTTTCCCTCAGGATGAATGTTCAATTTGCTCTGACTCCTTGATACCGCTCAGAAAGTGACAGATACATGAAACTTTTACATGAGATGCGGAATCATGGAATATAAAATCACCAGCCCCCTCCATCAGTTTTGCTTCTTTGAGTTTTACAGGAAACCTTGTTGTAAATCTGCTCAGTCCACTCTCCTCCTGTCAAGAGCTTCCAACTCAGCTGCTTTCCGTTTCTTTATTTAACTGTTTATCCTGAAGGAAGGTGCATTGTTAATTACTGCTAACAATACAGATGTTTGTTGCCAGAGGGCTGTGTTTAATAATGAAAGCATTTTCCTCTCTCCTGGCGGGGATTTACACTACTGCTAAACTGGAACAAATTACTGCTTGTTTTCTTTAAGGCCAACACTGGTCAAAAGACGAGTCATACTCAAGAGTGCAAAGGGATATTATGACTCCAGCGTCTTTATCTATGACTTTTATTTATCATTTATTCATATGGTCAAAAGAAGGCATTCTCTAAGCTATAAAACCAGTATGCATTTTCTTCTAGCATCCAGATAAGATTCATTAAAGGAATACAACAGACATAATGGGAGTGCTTATTCTCTTACTTGGTGAGAGTGAGATGAGGAGATCAATACCACCCTTTTATTTGTACAGTAAATATGAAGTTACCACCGGCATTTAGCTTAATTTAGCTTAGCTTAGCTCAGCTTAGTTTATTTTCTGGTCTAGTCTGGCTCTGCTGCTTGTCAAAAACATAACAGTGGTAATGATTGTCCCATCCAAATCTCTGCAACAAAGGCATTTCCCCAAGATTTTGCATTTCTTTGAGGCAGATCACATAGTTGAAATATGTTTCATAAATAGATATACCATACACTATGAGAGTCCAACTGCGAAAGGCAATTAAATCTGTTACAAAGCTGGACTCCACTGAAACTAGACTACTATGACTGTCTGAAAATAAATACCTTCATGAGGCGTTTCTGTGTCAAAAAGACTTGTTTAAAATAGTGATATCTTAACTCTGAATAAATAGTATAAAGATTAAATAGTAAATAAACTGCAGACTGAGTCTAGCTTTGAATTATCTGAAAATTATGGAGCCTTTTGGTGGAACTCTTTTTATTTTCAACTAATGCTTTAAATCAGAGAAACGTTTTTTTTTTTTTGTGAGTGAGGAGTGAGATGGAAAGAAGACTGAGGGCACATCCTCTATTCACCTCATTCCCTGTGAAGTCTCTTTTAATGGCTATTTAATTCATAGTACTAACGGATTATCAAAGCCATTTAAATTAGTCATCATGGAGAGGATAGATTGTGAAACAGCCATGGGAGGTGGGTCACGTTAACCAAAAGGCCTGGAGGAAAGATGAGGAAAGCATGCAAATGATATGAAAAAGGATGATTTTTTCTTCTCTCCCTCTGTAGTATCCACCGGCTCTACTTATGATTAAATCTGCTATAAAGCTGAACCCACTGTGGGAAGTCTCACTCTTTTACCAGAAATAATGTTACAGATTCAAGAGAATCTTAAGAGGAAGAGGAGAGACAAAAGAGGATGTATGTGTTAGAGAACAAAGCTAGAGAGAGAGAAAAGGGAGAGCAAAGCGACAAGCATGAAACACACACAGCACAGAATCTAATAAAATATAGATTTAAAATATTACAATGAAATGACAGGATGACCTTGTAGCCAGAAAGTGACGTTTACGAAAAAGCTAAGAAAAGCAACAGGAGGAGCAGTCAGGTTGGACTGTATTTATTTAATGTAAGCTTGCATTACTCTTCTGCTCTCTCTCCCTCTCTACATTACATAGTTTAGACATTTTGCAAGGTGGCTGGACTGAATCCAGACTCCCTGTCACAATGACAGCAGGACTACTTTCCTGTCTGGTTTAGAAAGCAGTATCAGTGGGAGAAAAATCAGAAGTTTGTCATCCATTGACTTATGTAAAAAGGAATCGTTTGACATTGCCGAGAGGTATGTGAGATGATTGATCATTTTTTATATTATATCTGCACAAGCAGCAAAATAGCTTAGCTTAGCATAAAGACTGGAAGACAGCTAGTCTGTCCAAAATGAGTGATTATGTTCTGGATAAGTTCTTGGCTGGAAGCAGTGACTTTCTTGAATTTTCCTGGTTAGCTACACTAACCATATCTTGACTCCAGTTTTATATTTTAAAAATTACACATTAAATATACAGTATTACTGCTTTAATTAACAAATGTCATATAAAAATCATATAAAACTTTTTCAGTCTATATTAACTAATGACTTTATCTACTACTAGTTATTTTTGGATCAATCAGTTCCTCTGTCAAACAACAGTGGATCTCATCTTCACATGGTTGATTTGTTTCACCCTAAAACTCAAAAATATTCGATTTACAATGATATTAATGATATTAAGCAGAGAAAAACACTCCATCTTCATTATTAAAGAGGCTTGAATCAATGAACATTTGATATTTTTGCAAGACAAATTAGCAAACTAATTAAATCCAAATAAAAATGTGTTAATACATTTTCTCTTGGTTGACTTATCGTTGCAATCAACAAATTGTTACAGCACTGTCAAAGCAAAACATACTGCAGTACGCAGGGCTCTCAGCAGAGACTAATGATTCAAATTTAGAGGATCGCTGGAGACAAGTGGGATTGAAATTTATGCAAAACACAATAAAAACACGTTTTTTTGTGTGTTACATGAAAATCATACATTATTATTCGCGCAGTATTCCATGTGAGATTAAAGGGTGCTGAGAGATGCATCCACACATCAACACACAGTCACAAATGTCTGACACAGACCACTTCATCAGCTCATGTCTCCGCTCGCCACAGGCCGCTGGCCCTCCTCCACCGTGAAAATATCTTTCCAAACCATATAAATATTTATGTCCATTAATAGTAAAGAGGCAGCACGAGTAGATGCATAATGCTCTGTGCTGGTCTTATTTTTGTGGGAGATGCACTCCAACTGCCACGACGTCTCTGTCGCCATGACAACGGAGTTCAGCGAGTGAGCCAAAGCAGGACTTGGCCCTGTCGAGCTACACAGACAAAAGTAGCATGATTCGCACAGAGAGGGGAAACAATGTGCATGTTAAGTGTTCTCCGGCAACAATGTGCATGTTAATGATAACTTGTAGATACTTAAACATCACAAGGACACGAGTCTTAGGGAGAGAGGGAGTGTGCACAACACGCTTCAGCGATACCTCTTGTGAAAAAGGCTACACCACAGATGTCAAAATGTGGATATGGACATGATTAGATGATCTCAGGCCATTTCTAGACATTGTTACCAAATAGCAGGAGCCACAGAATACTTTGACCATATAAAGATGTGGACGCTTATGAGGAAAGCAGATGTGAGGAATTACAAGCTATCACATTCACATTCCTTAGACCAATGTGTGCCTGAGTCCAAGTCCAAAATATTGTCTTAACAAGGAGTCTGAGATTTATTGTCCTCCTGCTGTCAGATGTTAGTTGATGTGGGATCTTAGAAAGAATCATTGTGTATACATATGAATGCATTCACTCATATAAACAAACAAATAATTTCACCCTCTGCTTCATTTCTCTCCATCTCACGCATGCACATGCCGTTCCTTGTGCTCTGGGCTTTAGCCTGTCAAAGCACTGAGGTTTTGTGATCGCGGACATGATTTCTCTTTGCAATGACATCTCCTCTGGGAGCAGCGACGACGGTTCTGGGGTGGAAGATGGATGTCGAATGAAGGAGGTCTGTCCAGCCACGGCTGGTGGATGAGAAACAAATGAAAGACAGGAAGCGCAGATAAAACCGAGGCGTGTGTCAGAAAAACAGAAGCAGAGGGTCATTGGAGTGTGTGTTGAACACAGCAACTCCATGAGGGATTAGAAGGCCGAGCAGCAGGAGCGATTTGCTCCAGAGAGAACAGCTTACTGACATTCTGCTTTCAAGGTAGCACAGCTTTCACTTCCAGACTCAGCATGCATGCACGCTCAGGCTCATAGTTCACCCTGCAAGATTAACAAGGAAGTTTTCTCATTGTGTGAAGAAAACATCTTCCAGCAGAGGACGAAGCTGGAAAAGTTTCCAGATGAAAAAAGTTTGCGAGGTGAGGGCTTACATCATACAGTTAGTCATTTTCCCCATGATGAGAGAGTTCCTCTGTAATGACAAGGGTCTGTCCCTCAAGCTGTCCTCAAAGACTTTCACTTTCCAGCAGAAAGATGACCTAGTGAGAGAGTATTTTAAACACAGAGGCGACTAACAGTGCCTTACATAAGACAATGACATGAGTGGAAAACACAGTGAAGAGTAAATCAGTCCACAGTAGAATGTTAATTAAACTAAATAAAAATAGAAACTATCAAGGAATAAATGAGTCAATCAAAGATACAGGAAACAAAAGATTTATTTTAGGTTTTAAACTAACTGCAGCTTCATTGTGTGGTGATGTTCTTCTAGTTGACGGCTTCCTAAAGCTATAAAGGGTTTGTACTTGGTTTATATTCTTCAAGTAAATTAGAAATGTATTTTGGCCTGAGACCAATGAAGTGATTTATAAACTAGCAGCAGCAGCTCTTTAAAATATGTTCTACGAACTATGTGGAAGCCAGAGTGAAGATTTAAAGGATAACTGTTGTTTATTACAGCTTCCCCAGAACTGCGGCACATTCAGGAACTGAGCACATTACTCCTGTCCCTAAAGGAAACATGTATTACTACTTGTGTTTTGTTTTTTATAGTTTTGGACATCATTTGCTGAAATCTGGGATCAAAACCACATCACTATAAACCACCGGGGGAGGAAAGACAAGAAGCAGACAATCATAAAGGTTCAGCCAGCTTGTCATTACACTGAGCGGTAAAATCAACAGGAAGCACGGCTGTCGTGTCTGTTACATCCTTCGTTTCACAAGAAAACTGACGCAGCTACAGCACTTGTGAAGTGAAGATAATTGTTTATTATAAGAGATGAGACGTCTTTGTGATGTAAGTGATCGAGAGGTATCAGCCTTAAGCAGCAGCGGCGAGATAAATCCCCCCAGACACTGGTGGTGTTGGTGGCTGATGACTCTGCTGCGGGTGGTGAAATGATAAAGCTGATGAAGACTGGGTGGAGATGGGGAGGTGGAGGAGTGCGCATAATAGCAGCAGCAGAGAGAGAGAGGATCATACCTAAAGAGACAGCATCGAGGTGAGGCGGATGAGTCACCGAGCTACTGGATAGATGTGAGTGGACCCATATAATGACAGCACGCATGAGAGAAGCAAATGACAGGATGCAAAGAGAAATTAACTACAGGCCTGTGTGCAAAATAATCCTGACTGAACTTTTGTTAGAGCTTCAGGAAGTTGATAAATGTTCAGCTTGACTTAATAACGTTACAGTTTGCCTTTGTTTTCTCATCTAAATTAAATTTGCTAATGGGTTGCTGTGTTCTTGTGAGCACAATTAATTATTTTTAATGCTAATAGAATGGCGATGGCCAAAACTATGAAAGAACAGAGAGGAGTTTTTCTTTATGAACATGAATAATGTGCTCAGCTCTCCTGCTACTTGTTATAACTGTGGTAGAGCTATTAGTGCCGAATGTAATGAGATTTTTTTTTCTTTTTTCTTCGGAAACTCGTCTGCAGTTGCAGATGTCCACTCTGCTGGAGATGAAGGTGTGAAAGAGCTTGTACGAACACGAAACTTTCTTCATATTCATAACCAGCGTCCACTGGAAAAACTTGATTGCCGTTCGACGCTGCTTTGTACTGTCTACTCATTAGAGGTGATGTTATTTGTTCAGACTATGACCCCTAACAACCCCCCCATGCCTATCTAAGTGGGAGTGGGAGTAGGAGACCCCATGCAGAGACCAAATAGACAAGGGTGTGGACGAAGGCTGGCCTGCCTGCAGTGACAGCAGGACGTTCCCGTAAACACACACACACACACATGCACCAACCCTCTGTATCCCACTGATATCCCCAAAAAAAGCACGAACCCCACGGAGCGGAAGAGGAGGGTGAAGGATCTGAGGGTGGGCTTTTTGGAGGGAGGGAGGGAGGGGGGGTCTCTCAGCTGTGCCTGAGGACAGTGAGACAGCAAAATCCAGGACAGGAATACACACACACACACACACACATATATAAAGACGCAAACACACATGCCACTCACTGTTATTAATACAGGTCATCAATTAGGACTGACCTAGAAAGACTGTCTGCACGAAGGCTACACAACAAGCTGGAACAGACTGACGGGGCTCGGATTAACTCACACACATATAAACACACATATTTATGAGGCAAAATACATGCAAACAGGAAAATGCCTCTTCAACCCTGATTTACAGATTATCTTGCAGAGGCACATGAACTCTGCAGATACAGGCGGACAGATACAGGCAGGGTGCCAACACTGAAATTAGGTAACTAATTTAAACCCTATGAAATTTCTCTGTTCGAGCATGTCTGCAGCTTGTTTCTGCAAATCTGCAGGTATGGCATGTTGCTGTGAGGAAGCTGTCAAACCATGTAAACAACACTACCATTCAGTGAGTGATACGGACACCGTCACCTTTTTGTCTCTGCTGTTTTTCTTTCCTTCATCTAGAGTACAAGGAGCAACTGTCACACATCTTAGGGGCCGTGTTGAGTGCAGAAACAGAGGAGGAGGGAGGGGTTAGTTGTGGCGGGAGAAGGATGTTCTGAAGATGAGGAGGGCAGAAGTTGTCCTCCTGTGCCAGGAATGTGCTCCCAGTTAGCGGGCAAGGACGTGCCAGGGGCAAGCAGTCGTGTCTGGCTCTGTTCCCTGCACCCTAGACCCTCTGCTTTCATTCATGGTTTCGTCTTAAGAGCTTTTTCCTCCTCCATTGTTACACAAGGCCTATCTAAAGGGTTTATGCTTCTGACTTGTGCTAAGCACTCGGGGTGACAGAGCCAGAGCTCATCACAAATCTTAAAACCCTCTGCAAATGCCTTTTTCTCCTTCCTCAATGCTTTCTGCCTTTATTATGTTTTTTTTTTTTTACTCCCCTCCACCTCCCCCTCTCTCCCTCCTTCTCCTTGGTCCCCTCCCTCCTCATTCTCTGCTGTCTTCATATCTTAATGCTTCTATCTCGTCTTCACTCTCACTGTGACAGTGGAGTGCAGGCGTGCTCTAATCTAAGCCAGATGAGCTAGAAAAACACAGGCTTCCTCTGTCGTTTGCTTTCCCCATTAACCGAGAGGCCCATCATTTCTCTCTCCAATCACAGGGCAGACTTCTGAGGTTTACCAGCACGTCTGCATATGCACTACAGCAGACGAGCCAGTAAAACTCCTCCATGAGTGATTTATAATGACACTCGATGGCTTTGCTGCCGTCGTCTTCCATCTTCTCACCACAGACTATTGGTCAGTGGCTCAGAGCCAGACTCATGGCACCTGTTGAGAATACAGCAAGAGTCAAAACCGTTTTACATAATGTTAACTTTTTATAGATAGATTTAAATTCCCAACATGTTTAGGATCCCAGAGGTACTTTTTTTTTTTTTTTTAATGTTGCATGTAAACGTGGCTCCAGATCAGACCAGACTAAAGTCACCATCATGGTTTTGCTGAGGCTCCTTCCCCTCTGTCATGGTGAGTTTGGAGTGAAGCTTTCATTTAGGACTGGCTGACTCTCGCTCACTGCTGAGGCAGAAGGACATCACGTCCCTCTGGGGAGAGTTGCTGTCCTGCCCTGTCACTTCCACTCACTTATACCCACGCCACAAAACCTACAAGTCCAGACTGCATTGAGGCAGAGGGAGGGCGAAGAGGGGGAAAAAAGGGGAAAAGATAAACTAGACATTTGGCAGGAGGCCGGAGATAGCCGAGAATTTTTTGACTCAATATTTATCTGATTTAAAAGAATACTTTTGGGAAATAGGTTTGGCTTTTTTGTGAGAGTTAGATGAGATAATCAATACCACTCTCATATCTGAATATGAAGCCAGCAGCCAAGACTGCCAGAAGCTTAGCTTAGCATAAAGACACAAGAGAAATAGCAAGCCAAGCTCTTTCCAGAGGTTAAAAAATACGCCTACCAGCACCCCTAAAGATTTACTCATTAATTCTTGGATCAACATGTATCTTGTTTATTTAATCCATACAAAACACGTGTAAAGATGACATGTTGTGATATTGAGAGGGATTATGTACAGGACTATTTATTAAATGGGAGCAGTGACTTCCTTTGGGTCTAGCTGTTTCCCACTCTTTCCAGTCTTTATGCTAAGCTAACTGACTGCTGACTGAAGTCATGTTTTGGTGTACTATTCCTTTTATTGGATACGTTGAACTGATGTTCAAAAGGACAGGTTTGATCAGTTAAACAATAGAAAAGCTTTTCAGCCTAAAATCCTAAAACCCAAAGATATTAAATTTCCAGTCTTATAAATCAGAGAAAAAACAGCAACTCTTCACATTTGAGAGGCTGGAATTAATAAATGATGTGGTATTTTTACTGGATAGATGACCTGTTATATAATTGCTTTATCTGGACTAAATAACAGGTTATATCTTGTTTGTTTAATCTGAACAAAAGTGTTTTATGGTGTTTTGAAACAGAGCGAGGCTAGCTGTTTCCCGTCTCCAGTTTGATGCTAAGCTAACTAACTGCTTGCTTTAAATGTCATTGTACAACATGCTTTAGCTTCATATGTATATAGCTGCACATGAAACATTGATTTTTTTTTTTGTGATTTTGTGTGAACACAGTATTCATCACTTTGGGTTGGGTGAGAGGAACCATGTGGCAGCCAATGATCTGACATTAGAAAAAACGAGACGTGAAAAGGAGGCTGTTACATTCATAATTATGAGCTGATCTCTGGTGTCATTACTAAGTTTGAGGTGACTGTACTTTCCATATTTCCATGCTATGAAACTTTATAGTTCTACTGCAGTCCATCTCAGAGGCAAACACTTTACCTTTTACTCCACTACCCTCATCTGACAGCTTCAGTTACTAGTTACTTTAGAGATTACAATGCTGAAATCAAGTGTTTGTTTGTGGGTCGACTTTATAGACTTTACATTCTCACAGGACAGGGACACCACAAACATATGATGACCTTGCCTCATGAGGGCCTCATGAGTTTTGCTGCCACGATGATGGAGAGGTGAGGGGTATTCAGCTGGTTGCAATCTGCAACTTCACCACTAGATTTCACTTTTGTATGCAGGACTTTTACCTGCAGAGTTATGTTAAAGATCTAATTCTTCCACAAATGACTGCATGCCAAAATATGCCTTTCACATATTTTTCTCCCTCACAACGTTATCCCCACCCACCTTCAGCTCACAGCAGAGGGTACAATGAGTGAAGATGTGAGAGTTCAATCAGCAGCTAGACATGGGAGGTGAGAAAAACTTCCTTTAACAATTTATCATTTTCCAAGTCTCCCCCGTGACTACTCATCTCTTACACAACACATCTAAGATGCTAAGTTAATAACAGAGGGAGGAGAGCAAGGTGCGGCAGGAGAACAGGCTCAGGACCACACAATAACACGCTCACTAGCGAGCCTCACATGAATCAAAATGACAAAGCCAATCTAGCGAAAAATTCTCTCTTGTTGGCAGTAAACTGCTCGGCTCTCGGTTGAGTAGATACAGGAGTACAAGCTGGGGAAATTGTGAGTTCAGTTTAAAAAGTAAAATTCACTTACTGTAGGTGTTCAGCCTCTACAACTCCCACCTCTTATTCTGGGTTGCTGAGTTAATCACAATGGTATCTGGGACTAGTTTTCTTCCGGGTGATACAGGCTTTCACTTTCTGTGAGTGCACATGTGTATCATAAAGGCCTGTCAGCGGAGACGGGAAAGGTCAGTAAAAGTCGAGTGAGTTCGCTTGTTCCTGCAGCTGCCTGTTGAGTATAAAACTAACCAGAACCACAAGCTAACCTCAAGAGGGTACAGTAATCTCTATATATACAGCTCGCCTTCACTGCTGAATTCTGCTGCCTCGAGAAGAATTATCACAAGCATGAGCACAGCAGTCTCTGAGCTGAGTGGGAAAGAGGTGAGATGTCGTGAGATGGAAATGTGTAATTATGGAAAATGGAAAAAGCTTGAGGACAGAAGGGGTTAACCTTTATTCTCCATCCAGAACCCAGGTGCACCATCTCCCACCCCCAGGCTGTGAGAGTCTCCATGCTGGGGAGACCTTTAATAGCCTTGAGATGGAGGCACACTATCCCCAACAGCCCATAAAAGACAGTGTTCCTCTGTCCCATTCCCCCCTATCTGTCTGGTATGGCCTCGTAAAAGACTTAAGTGGTCTCACATGACTCCTCTGTCCACTGGTGTGGTGACTGGCTGGATCCTAAGGAGCAGGAAAGGTGATTGGACGGCTTTAGGCTGTAAAGGACAAGGTGTTTCGCTGCAGTCCTACTGTCTGGTCAGTCTGACTAGGTCCCCTTTCTCCATAATAGTAAACATCAGCTGGGCCTGAGTTAAAAGTTTAAATATTATTCACTGTCTCAAAAATCTGGAAAGAGTCCTCAATGATTTAGAAGTACACAAAGATCAAATACAACACAATGAGACTCACCGGCTTCAGTCAGATGCTAATAGCGGCTAATGTATCTTAGAATTGCAAGCATTAAGCATGAGGACGGAGGATACACACAAAAGGTCTGGCAGGCTCATTTCCAACTTATACAATAAATTGACTCAAAACACATGAATTGAATCAATTTATTAGACTTCACACAGTCCACTCTGGAGAAATGTCAGTGAGTGTGTTTCATATTATAGGCTGTGTGTGTGTCTGTTGTTACTGCATGGTTATTTCAAACAGTATGAGGTATAGTCCCAGAAAAATACAATAAATAATAACAATTATAAGCATCTGAGGGAATTAAATTAATTCTATTTTACCAGGCAATTCAACAAGCAGTAGGAAACATACTTGAAGCAGTTGGTCTGATCAAGTCAAGTGTCGGTGTGTTCAGGTTTCAAGACTACAGTTAATTCTGTCCACTGTGCCTGTTAGTACTGACCGTTTGCAGGCTGTTTTAGGCCTTTGCTCTGCTTATGACCTGCAGCAAGGATCCAGTTGCACACCTGAGTATACTTGGGCAAAACTTGAGTTACCCATCTGGGAACGACAAACTACTGAATGCTGTATTTTGAGTTGAGCTGAGCTGAGCTGAGTTGAGTTGAGTTGAGTGCATTCGAGTTCAGTTCAGTTCTTTATTGTCCCGAGAGGCAAATTTGGCTTGCAGCTTTGCAGAAATAGACCCATGTAAACACACACGAGACCCATCAGATAGTGGACAGAATGGAAATGACCAACCATTGATAAGTTAAAACAAAAACAAAAACACACGCTGTCTTGTTGTTTTAATGATTTGTTTAAAAAAAATGTAAATACAAATCTATGATGTTAAATATCAGCTGTCATGAAGTGAAAGTGTGACCAGCAGCTGGGCAGTATACAGAAGCCGTGTACAGTAACATGTGGGGAACTTTTCCCTGGATGTTTGCTTGTGGTTTTCCTTTTTGTTTTTTCTCAGCTGGGGGAAGTCAAGTGCAAACGCAGCACCCTGGGATCCATCCCTCCATCTGACCTCTGCTGACTTCTCCCTTTCTGTCGTGACTCTGAGGCTGCAGCCACTCAACTAACATGGCTGGGGAAGTGTTTGGCCTGGGGAGACCATTAGCACTGGTCCAGGTTTTTTTTTTTTTTTTCTGGACTGAAAGAGGATCACCTACACACATAGACACACTTCTACTTAATAGGGGACACTTTAGCCTGGCTGCAAACACCTCCATCCCCCCTTCCTGCTGTTCACAATCACAGCCTCAACTATTACTTTAAAAACCTCCCTGCTGCCCCTGATTCTCCCTCTCTATCTCCCTCTCTCTCTCAAACACACACACACACACACACACACACACCCAGAGGCATTCCAACACATTTGTTTCTGTTTCTGCATCTGGCCAATGTTTTACTCTTCCTTCTTTGTTTTTAAGCTGTCCTGTGCCAAGAAAAAGTAATTAGGTCGCATTTTATCTGAACAAAAGTATGTGCACAATAGTTGCATCTCCAGCTTTGTCTGTTATGAAAAGGATATGTACACATATGTCCTCAAATTGGCTCGATTGAGAGTTTCTTTCTGGGGTCAACAGAGCTGAAAGCCTCAGATGTTCTCGTCATGAACTCATCCTTAAGCTCATTGAGCTAAAACATCTGGGCCCCCTACTTTCCCTGCACAGCTTTCCACTGAGCCCAGGGATGCATCCTGCAGGATTTGACTGGTGGGCAGCACACGCATATACAATCGACACACACACTTAAAACACACACATATTGAAGCACTGTGTTGAGTGACAGCACCTGACAGACTATGATGCACAGCTTATAGGTGAAAAAATCAACAGCAGTGGCCCGTTAGTCATTACTCTTGTTAATGTAGCCCAGCTGCCTGCCTGTCATGTGGCGTCACCCGTACTGAAATCCCAAGGTGTGAGTCTGTATGTGTGTGTGTGTGTGTGTGTGTATGTGTGTGCTTGCCGGCTGCTCCTCCTGCTTAAAGCCCCCTCAGGAAGAAGAAGACACAGGCAGGCTGTGCAAAGCGTGTGATGTTAAAGGTACAACTCCACAACTGTGATCATTGCAGAGTTTGCTGGAAAGGGCCAGATCCCCTGCTGCCTTAGTCCAGTATAAACACGGTTCCCTCTGCGAAGAAGAGACAGGCTGAGAGGAAGATTGTGAGAAAAGAAGCTAAATACGAGACAAGGGAGAGGACTGAGAAAAGGGGACGGCACAGACAGCCGCAGCAGGGGGCATGCTGTTCTCCGTATTTGACTGTCAATGAATCTCATTAACATGGCTTCTCTAATCAGCATCTGAGAATACTCCACTGAAGGCCATCCGGCTCAGCTCCCCACCTCCTTCCTCTCATTTTGATTACACTGTTGCATAAATTTCCCATTACTTTTTTTTTTCTTCTTTTTATTAAAGCAACCCGATTTAAATAGAAAAAAGCAGCGTCTGTTGTTTCCTGCTTCCACTACGTCTAGTAACCTGTCCCGTACACGTGAAACACAGCGAGGATATCCACCCTGCACTCGTCACATCAGGAGATGCTTGTTTTCCGCCATTTCAGCCGCCACTCAATAAGCAGTGGAAATAAATGGGCACTCATGCTGAAAAGGACTTTTCCAAATGACAGCTCACTAGATAAATAAAGCCAAATTACTTCCACGGCACGGTGACATGAAAAAAATGTGTGATTCCTTGAATATGGTACAGTAATTTCTGAGACCCCGACAAGAGTCTTCCTGCTTTTATCTTTTAAGATTTGTGGACTCTATTTAATGGAGTTGCTTGTGAGGTTTTTCTGTATGTGCGTGGATGAAAAGCACAAGGGTGGCAGGATGTTTGCATTTCCAACATGTAGGGCAGGTTTCCCCCCTTTAAAGTCAAGGATGAACTCTCAGGGACAAAGAGGTGTCGCATGTGTCACATGACAGGGCCCCCAACAGGAAGCTGGCTGGTTGTTAAACAGGAAGGTCTGATCCCGTGAAGGGGTGTTCCTCTTTTTTTATTTGACCTGTGCTTTTCCTTAATGAGAGCAGATGGTATCTAACACAAACAAACTCCGGCTATTGTCCAGAGACATCAAAACAGTAATATTTGATTGCCCTCTGAGAGATTTGTGTGGCATACGATGAAAAAGAGGAGATTAGAGGTTGGAAGCGTCACGTCATGCCAGAGATATTCCCAACAAACACCACACATGCTCATTCTTTAATCATGATCAAGTCCTGCCAATATCGTCAAATCTGAATTCCAAAGGCTGTTTGGCATCAAATGGGACCCGCGAAGCCTCGTCTATCTCTCTAACATCTGACAGAGTGACTAATGGGAGCTGCTGAAGCTTTACTCCCCCAAAAACCCAAACCTAAACACCCTCAACACACTCATAGACTCTCCCTTCATGTCTTCTGAAGCAGCCTTGACTTTACATACAACAGTTCTGCCACACATCTTTAGGTCCAGACTGATTTACTATCTGTCCTTCTAAGTCCTCTCCCTTTCTACACTCTCCAGCGGCTCGAGGCAGCGTTCCCATAGTCCTGTGCGCTCTCAGGGTGTGTTCCTGGCACTGAACGTGCAGATAGGATAAATAAATCACATACAGGCCCTCTGGAGAGCAGAGAAACCGACTGGAACAGGCTACAGGGAATAAAGAAGACATCTGGCGAAGGAGCTGGAGCCTCTCTGGTGAGGAGAAAATGACTTATAGAAAGACATTATGATAGAATGACTACCAGAGCCAGTTAGACAAGCGCTTCATATTTTCAACCTTAGCCTGGAACATGTTCGCTAAATATTTACACCCAGTCACTTCACTACATTACATTTTTCTGACAGTTTTACTTTGCACGTACAAATTGACATATCCAAAACATACGATTATAAAATATGATGTATTGTTAAATTACCCAGCAGTATATAAAATAGTTAAAATTATCACAATCTTCAATAATAAAATGTTACTTACACATTAATGCATCAGTAATAACAACCTAAAAATATAATGTTTAATAGTAGTAGTGCTGCTACTTTTACTTGAGTAAATGAATACTACACCACTGACAGCTAGTTGCCAGGTGTAGGCTAAATGTTTCATGAGCTAATACTGTGTCTCAATTTGCATACTTTTATACTTACCACCTGATATTTTGAGTATTATTATTAAGTGTGTCCACATTGTCAATTACGGCAAAATGCAGTGTACTGAGAGTGTTTAGACAGGACACTAATAACAGTTAAAAAGACACTTCTCACTTTCAGTGATTACCATTTTGGGTACTTAGCTGAAGAGATGGGAACACTGACATAAAAATGGCGGCGAAGGAAGCTTCTGAGTTGAACTTATGTTTTATATTTATATTTTAGCAGTCAAATATTGGTGCTAATGCTCCGCCTGACTGCAGTTCAGTGCCCTGCGGTAAAATCTTCTGATCATCATTTCCTGTAAGTGCACAGTGGCCAAATTACGACAACACTACCCTGTCGAAATTAGTGCAGTACGCCAGGGAGTACATAAAGTACACAGTGTAATACATAAAAGTGTATTAACGAAGTTCCAAATTGAACCAAGTGACAACAAGCTAATGGTAGCTTGGTCATGAGCCATTTGCTATTGATCATTGTACTCAAGTAGTATTGTTAATACATGACTTTTACTAAAAGTGTTTATTTTCACAGTGTAGTACTACTACCTTTACATGAGTAAAATATATGAATACTTCCACCAGTAGTAGCTAGCAGCCAGGTGTGGGCTAACTGTTGCAATATTAGCTAATTTAACCAACTGACAAAGCTAACGGTAACTTGCAAATGACCCATTTAGGAAGAACAGTAAGAGCTAATATGTAGCAATTAATATGTAACATTTTATAAAATAGTGTTTAATGCCACTAACTATGAGAGACACGCATTTCACTATGTTTATATAGATAAATAAAACAAAGTTATACAAAGAAAGCATTGGCAGTGATGTTTAATATCTAATTTTCCACCTTAAAACAGTCATTTTTGGAAGTCACGTTACAGTTTGGGACACTTCCTTACACTTTCCTTACATAGTTAATTGCTTTTGATTGAATGGTGCTACACCTGCATCAGTCATCAATCAATGATATCAATCACACAGTTAGTCACACAAAAAGTCTTCACTGCTTAAGAAATGTTTTAGGTTTTTATGGTGCAGACACAATAATGGACTGTACTGTAGCTGGTGCAACCCAGTCCTGCCGTTTTAAATTGAGAGAAAGCTGAAACAGTCTTCTCATTGTGAAATCAAATGAACCACTGACCAGAAGGAGCGATCACATCCCTGTCAGCCAGCAAATGAGTCGACACAGAGGGCGTATGTTGTGTGATAGCACATAGTGTTAGCCATTTTGGAGAGGCTGCTGCATTTGTAGTCCATACACAAATGCAGCCATGAAAGCTGGAACAGTTGATCCCCATATCAACCGGGGTCCCGGTGTGTTAGTGAACACAAATCCTATTAAATACTGTAGCTGCTGCATTGAGGAGAGGAGGAGGAGGGGGGTGAAAACACACAATGCACCAACCTCCATCTGCTATGGTCAGCTTTGGCACAGAGTCAGCAAGACTCTCCAAACAGCAGAGCTTTCTTTGTGTGTTTGTTAATGTACAAGAGTGCAGAAGAAATTGAGAGAGAAAAGAGAAGCAGAAGGAGGCAGAGCAGGGAGGGAAGTCAGCCGAACGAGAAGGAAGAGGAAAAAAAAAAGCATAGAAGAAGCGAGAACAGCCATCCGCAACAAATGTGCTGCAAGGCTTTCGTATCAGGGTGACAGGTGCATTATCATAGGTTAATGAGAAGCCTTAGTGCTGCCTGTAGCTTCAATCAGGAGAGCGCCTCCTCCACTACCATCTCCATCAATCAGTTCAGACATAAACCTCCACTCAAGCACCAAATACACACACACTCACAAACACACAGGTGCATGTATAATATACAAACACATACAGTACAGGTGCACAAACAACCATCCTCCAAGTACTCAGTGCAGAGATAGCTCATTATAGCTTGCATGGGGCACTGATACAGCAATATTGTGGCTGCAATTTAGTACAAAGGATTATAGTGTGATATGAGGTATTTATGGACACAATGGAAGATAATTAGCACCTCAAGCGCAGCCCTCAGGTGTGATCATAAAAAGATGTTAACTACAGCTAATACTGCAGTCTGTGTGGAAATACACAGTGGTGTATTTTCTCAATCGGAGTCTTATTATGGGTTATGGCATTCTACATGAGCATGCAATCTTCAGCCAAACAATTGTTTTTCACGTGAGAGATTGTGTGGCATCATGTTTCTATGCTTTTCCATGCCTTATTTCTATGCACCAATCATGATTTAGCAGCATTACAAGTGTAATGTGATGATGGTCTCTGGGTTTTGTTTCTTATGTTGCCAGGGAGACGCCACGGTCAATCAAATCTGATCAAGCCACGCCCACAAAGTCCTGATGAAGCACAGCTGATCGCTGAGGTTTAATTAGTAGGATGTAGAAACTTCAGGGCTGGAAGCAATCATTATTTCATTATCGATTTATCCCTATTGATTAAATCATTCCTTGTCAGAAAATAGTAAAAATGTCCACCACAGTTTCCCAGAACTAAAAATGATGTCATCTTGTCAGCAGTCAACAGTCTAAAACCCCCCAAAGGCTGAGAAAACCAGCAGTAATTCACTTTTGACAGCTGGAAGTGGGAGATTTTGGCAGTATTGGTTTAAAAAATGACTCGAACCACTGGTTTTTAAGCTTTTCTGGGAAGCCACAGTGCAGAAACTGAAAAATGTTCACACCACGAATCGGTATCGAATCTGCAATCCCGGTGTGGATAAATGGTTACAGAAAATGGATGGATCAATTGATGGATATTTGTACAGAGGAATGTTTGCATTTTTAAACCAGGAAGAGAGAGAATATCCCTTTACAAGTCAAGTACCAACTGATGAAAGCTGTGAGATAGAGTAGAGTACATTATTATGCCTCTGAAATGTTGAAGATTGGATGTATAAAGTAATATCAAATGGAAATATTCAGGATCAGTACGTGAGTGAAATAAGTTTTCTTTGCAGGATTCTTCTTGTGTGGTATTTTTATGTCTGTATTCGGTGCACAGATGTAGTTTCTTCCTCTCAGTCCACACTCGCTGTCAAGAGTCTCTCTTTAGCTCTCCCTCTCAACTCCATCTAACCGACAGGAGTGGAAACAGTATGTTTCCATAGTCATACTGCTGATGTTCACCGGTGGTTGGCAAAGCAGTGGAGTTGCAGCAGAGTGATTTTAGAGGTCTTTACTCTCCGAGGGCCAAAGAGGACACATGGGGCGGAGAGCTTGCCTGTATCACAATAGATTAGTCCACAGGAGGAATAAGAGAGGGAGAGAGAGAGAGAGAGAGAGAGAGAGAGAGAGAGAGAGGAAGGTGGCTCTGTGTGTGTGAGTCACTATATCATTCTTCTCTGGTGCTGCATTCTACAAGCCGCTGGGCAGGAAATGAGGCGGAGGACACCCACTGACCTGCAGCCACTTGCCGTCTTTCAGCCTATCACAGAAACAATTTAAACAGCTAATGGAACTAGGCTGATCCTCTTTCCATCTCATACAGGGGCACTGTGACTCATACTGCTCATTTCTGATTAGAGCTCCTCAGGCTTAAAAGTAATCTGTACCAGACAGGGGGATAGACCCTGTTAGTTATGTCATTATGAATATCTATCAGATGGACATGTGTAAGCGAGCTGAGTGCACACTGTTTGTTTATGTATGATCCCAGAGAGAGATTAAAAACAGGAAGAGCAGTGAGGGTCTGCACAGGAGGAAGGGACTGAGCAGACGGGTCAGTATGCAGGTGGAGGTGGGGTCCATTATGGGAGGGGGTGTGGGGGGGTGGGGGGAGTGACTGAGGAGCATGTGGGTGTTCTGCCTGAGCATGTTTATGACACAATGTGGACAGGATGCCGGGAGGAAGAGCACAGCGGGCAGTGAGAGCCCCCCCACCATCATCTGTGGTGGATGAGCACCAATGGAGCGGAGAGGTAACTAAAAACACACATTGATAGGGAGTTACGGGGAGAACATCCTGCTAAGCAAACAGCTCATCTATATGCATGAGCTCTATGCGGCGGTGTAAAATGTATGTTTGCTCCATGTTGAGAAAAGGTTAGAAACATTTTATATCTCAAGAGACGTGTTTTTTTCAAACCAGTGTATTTTTTTTTTAATCACTCCAGGTTACTTACTGCTTACTGAACACGTGGACATGACATCTTCATTATTCATCCTTTTATTTCATTCGGTCACAGTGGGATCATTATCTGTCCCACTTCCTCTGGCCTGGACTCACTGACTGACAGTTATGTGGAAAAAAACGGAGGAAGTCTTCCTTCCTCGTCGTATTTTGGCCTGCACAATGTGTGTGTGTGTGTGTGTGTGTGATCTGATGAGCCCAGCAGCAGCAGCAGCAGCAGCAGCAGCCATACAGTCCATAGGCTCCACTTTTCTGCAGCATGCAAACAAAGAAAATATCCCTAACATGTGTACTAGGACTGCAGCTATTTTCACTATCAGTTAATCTGGTGATTTGTTTTTTGAGTAATCCATTAGGGCTGCAACAGTTGTTTTCATTGTCGATTAATATGCCGATTATTATCTCAATTATTCAATTCATCGTCGTTTGGTCTATAAAATGTCACAAAATAATCTCTCAGTAGTCCAGGCGACATCTTGAAATGTATTGTTTTGACTGAAAAGCAGCATCGGCACCAAATCATCACATTTGAGAAGCTTGAAAGACAAAATACATTTTTGGTCATTTTGCCTAAAACTTATTAATGGAGTAATCAAAGCAGCTCTATATTCCATGAAAAAGTACATCATATTTTCACATTTTCCCAGAACCCAAGTTTGAAGCCCCGTCTCGAGAATCCAAATGTGTTCACACGTTACACTGGTATGAGATGCAAATCTTCAACTTTTAGGAAATGATGAATGGTATCCAGGTAAATTACTTCAACAATTAACTGAATACTAAAATGATTGATTAATTTAATGAACTAATTGTTTCAGCAATAATGTGCGCATTTTTACCCTCTAGTGTTAAAACAATAATGCAGTTGAGTTGACTGGAGTTTTTGTTATTTCTGAACCCTTTTGCAGTTATTTTGATTTTTTAAAATCTGCCTGGAGGCTCATATTTGATCACATCCTGTTGACTATGACTACAAACTTTGATTTGACTATGACATCAACAGGATGTAATCATTTTTGTATATAAACATAAACCTTTTATTATGTCGGCCATTTTCTTGATGAAGGTCGGGTTTTTTTGTTGCTGTAACATTTCGGGAGCTTTAATTCAGTTTTCTTTCTTCCTTAATGTAGTTCACTGTTGTTGTTCTTAAGTTAATTCTTGGCACTTGAAGCACACAGCATGGACAGAGCTCCCTGATGGGATGAGTTTCTGTTGAGTTACTCAAAAATAGTCTCCTGAGAGAACACTAAGCTCTACTCATTATACCGAGGTTAAGTGTCTTAGACGACAGTGGATTAGAGCAGCAAGGTCCGTGCTGTGATTGCGTTGTTTTGCTTAAAAGCAGAGCTGCTTGAGTCAGCGGTGAGGTATTAGCTTCTGGCATGACATGACATCATGAGGCTCCCTTTTTCTTGATAAGAGTCATTGCATTTAAATTTTAAGAGAGGAGGTCTTTTGTGTTTACTGCAGAGGAGAAATCCTGTTATCAGAGTGAAATGAGTGATGTGGAGCTCTTTGTTCTGTTCAGCCACAGGGTAGTTAGCCTAATTTAACAAGAAAATACAAAGACTAAATTGGGAAATTACAAAAAAAAGGAGGGGGGGGGGGGGGATTGAATTATCTTAGAGGCATAGAGCTGGGAAGGTAGTGAAATAAGTAATTTTGAGAATCTGCATGAAGCCCATAATTAAACGTGCAGCTTCTACAAATCAGGTTTTTAAAACGTAATTAATGCATTGATGAAGGAGCTTTCATTTTACACTTAAAACACCATTACATACTAATGCTGCTCACGTTGTCCAAATGCGTTTCTGTCTGATGCTGTGACACCGTTGATTGTATACTGCCATCTTCTGGTTGCTTTACACAAAACCTGACAACCGAACCAAGAAAAAGATTGAACAGTAACCTGCCTGACAACACAACAGTCTAGATGTCAAGTTCTGTTACGGCTACTATGACTTAAAACTCAGTTTTTAAGACACAAAATGAAAGAAGTGTTCAACAGATCCTAGTGGGTTCAGGTTTATTAATAGTTCTCAATAACATAATGAATCATTTGTCATCAAACATGGCATACAGGTCCACAAATATTTTTCTTTTTTTTTTGTAAAAGCATACAAATATCTTAACACAGTAAAAAGCCTTCATATCTTATTAAGTTAAATTAGATTTGGCAGATCAGAAAAAAGAGGCTGAGTGTCATTCTGACAGACATAAGCATTATTTTTTTGTTTGTTTGTTTCATGACCAGTTTCCTCCATCTTGTGTAATTGCAGCATGATGAACATAATTTGAAATGACTGAACTACCGACCACATAAAAAGTGCAATTTATCCACTGAATTAACCAGAAATTAATCTAGAATAGTGTGTTTGAAGTGAGCTGGAAGGACTGAAATGACAAGCTGGATAAGTGGGATGAGGACACTCAGCACCAAATTTCTGTCTAAACATTTTTTAGCAAAGATAGCACGAGCTGATGAACAGTCACTTTCTGGTTGTACAAATATGCAGTCGCTGCTAGCTTCCAACATTCTTCTATGCTCTTGTTGCCGATAATATAAACCAGACGAAATTACTTCTGGGAAAACAAACAACTATGCAGAGAAGGGAAAATACATTGTGGTCGCACAGCTGCCATTTCATATCTTAGTGCTGGGATGGTAAAGAGCAAGATTTTTTCAACATGAAGGCAGGTGTGAGGAGTTAAACTATTCGCGGCGGCTGTCTGTTCACAAACTCATGCTGTGCTAAAGAAATGAAAATAAAGCTTTGAGAGTGCTGACAGGTTCGCTCTGAAGGGTTCCAATTTCTCTGATTGAGACCTAAATAGTGCTGACTAGCTGCTGTGGCAGCCACATTCTGTACATCATAAACAATAGACAGGAAACGAAAAACAATAGGACTCTTAAAACAAGAGCAAGTGGGTGACAGCTTTCCCATATAAAATGCTGACCAAGCACTAAAGTGCCATAATCCCTTACCGAAGTCATATGTACAGTTGTAAAAAAGACAGAAATGACTTGAGATATATATATTTAAGAAAAAAAAAAAAGAACGTGAAGAAATAAAATACTCACTCAACACATCATACACACTTCATGCAAAACTAGTCATTTTGGAAAGCTACTGGTTACCAGTCAGACACACCCGAGAGGAGGACAGAGGCGTCCATTTACAGATGCTAACATATGGATAGCGGGAGGGAGGAGGCGGTGGTGGCAGTGGGTGTAAACAGAGGTTAATATCAGGGCTACTGGGTACAAGGAGCTGATGAAAGAAGCCAAAACCTCCACCACAGCAGCCCTGCCCTGGCTCAGCCCCTGGGCCTCATCTCCTCCACCCTCTGCACCAAAAATACCAGCTGCAGGATCACATAGTGGCATTAATCCTACCAAGCAGCAACCCATACACCCCTGTATCCCTCTCATCTCTGTGCCCCAGAGTACACAAGATGCTCCGGCTCTCTGCTCACCAAATGTCACTAAAGTGCTCTCTCTACTACCATGTTAAGCGCTTCACTGAGGTCAGCCAAGGAAAACAAAACAACACATAAATGAACATTTGCATAGTATCAAACTGCAAAAAATTCTCAGACTTCCACATAAAAATATTACCGTAACATCATAAATGTCTTCTTAAAAAAAAAAAAAAACACACAATAAGACAACAATGGTAACTTGTGGACTTGAGTCCAACAAGTGTGTCAAGCTTGATTGAGAGGTGTGTCTGTATGTGTGTGTGTGTGTGTGTTTATGTGTGTGTGTGTGTGTGTGGGACATATGGGCCGTGAGAAATTTGCACAGCTGTCAAGACAGGAGAAGCTCAAATGGTGGAGACAGCTGTCTTAATTTGTACGTGTGTTCATAAGAATGTGAGACAAAGAAGAGAGAGAGAGAGAGAGAGAGAGACGGAGAGAGGGGAGAAAACTGTTCTTAAATCGGTGTGTGGTGTGAAGCTGGTTCTGTCTTCAGATCAGTACTTCGGTACTTTGGTGTAATCCTCCTGGACAACACTCTTGCACAGACACATGGAGAGGATCATTCCAAGGAGCTGCAAGAAATGGAGTTGTCAGCTTAGTTATCATAGATTAGGGGGAATAAAAACACAACAGTAGCTTGGTTTCTCGGGCAAATTTGAACCAAATTTCAATTAAATCTGTTAACGTGCACTATCATCCACTACAATCATCGTTTGTTTTTATTCGGCCAGTTTCATATATCACCAAAGAACACGAGTATATCCTCACATTTGGACTAATCCTTTCAGATCTAGTTAAAAGACTTTTTGTGTGCTGTAACGCTCCACAGTCCATACTAAAAGTTGGACAACACTCATCGCTCTTTGTAAAATGGCCTTTCGTAGATGAGCTGAAGCTAATAAAAGGCCCTTAGAGGTTCAATTTGGACAAACCCAGTTGGTATTTTGGTCGTGCTAAGTGTAGGTTTACTGCTGCTATTTTGTCCTGAAAACAAACCTACATGTGAAGGCACAGGACATCCCTTCATTCAGACTGATGAAGCCTCGTATTAGCTTTGGCTAAATGAAGAATGCCTTATTTGTGCAAATTTAGTCCCCCATCCATTACGATGGGGTTCTGTACCAGAGAGGGATTAATTCATGGCCGTTATGGACAGCAGTAATGATACCAGTGGCCTATTTCGACGTACAGTACATACACATGTGATATATGATATATAGATAGACAAAAAAAAATCACAGCTCATCCTTTAAGACTAGTCTTAGAAAAAGATAGATACCTCCACAACTGCCACACCGACACAGATACCCAGAATAACTCCACAGTTGTCCAGGAGCCATTTCTCCACACTGCTTATACAACCCTAGAGGAAAGAACAAGAGAGAGAGAGAGAGAGAGAGAGAGAGAGGTTAAGAAAGATGTGGAAAGAGGGGGTTTGTAGGCCAACATGCAGACAAGAGATGAATGGCTACGTGATCCCAGCCGGACATGAACAGAGCCTTTTCAAAACACCACTGTTGGCTTTGGACTGAGCCAGCGAGGGGAAGAATAACACGGCTTAGCTGAACTGAGAAAAACTGTAGAGAGAGAGAGAGAGAGACTAAAGTTTCTGAAACACACAGACCAAACAGCAGAACAATGAAGCTTTCCTGGTGTTTGAACTAATCACACAGCACAAACAACACGCCTCAGCTGTCGGTGCTCGCTGTGCTGATTAAGTACGATCACAGTGCCACACGGAGCTGGCAGAGTTACACAACACGAGACGAAATGACTTACGTAATGAGGAGAGATGTGAGGTTTATCAGGAAGGCGTGCTGTAGCAACGCTCACCCAGTTGGAGTAACACTGTTAACTGTTTAATGTTAAAGTGCTGCGTTTATGTAAACCTCAGTGACGCTGTGTTATAACATTGTGCCATGTAAGGTGTCAGTGTGACAGCAGTGAAACATAACTGTACGCTTACTCAATTACTGTACTTAAGAACAATTTGAAGTGCTTCAGTAGTTTAATTTTATGCTTTAACTCTGTTATGTTTCAGATATATGGAGGGAGCCATTTTTCATAATGAGTACTTTTACTTTTGATACTTTTAGTAAACTTTGCTGCTATTGCGTTTGTACTTTTTTGTATTTTGAATGACTTTTTCCTCGCAGTGGAGCATTTTTTTATTATGGTATTGTTACTTTTACTTCACTATACTACAAGGGGCTTTAGCTGGTTAAAAAACGGTCTCAATTTAATGCTGCCCTCCGCTATTTAACCTAAATAAACAAACAAGGACCATGAGTGTGAAGATCGGCTCTTTCTACATATATAATCTCTGCATTGCAATGTCAACCACCGGGTCCAATTCAGTCAAATTCACCTTGAAATCAGGCAAAACATAGTGATGGAAACACTACCGCGTTTATCCACAGGGGCCGCCAGAATCAAAGCAACAATGAAAACTATTTTGTAGAAGCTTTACTGTAAGTAAAAGAACGACCACTGCAAGGTAAGAATAAAAGTATGAGACACAGACTTCCACTGAGTGTCAAAATGTTTTAACCATCATTTAAAAGTCTGATCCTATTATCAATAATTAATGGTAAGCCAACAAAAGGTTAAAACACTTTTAAAATGTGTTTTACATTTGCCTTTGTGGAATCACTTCAAGATATTGTGAAAGAAAGCAGCGACATCCAACATGTCAGCGTAATAAATGGACCACGGCTGATCATAAGCCAAAATTAAAACTGACAACAGAGTGAAAAACTGCAATGAGGGGAAAAGTCCCTTCTCAGAAAAAAAAAAAGAAAAAATAGAAAAAAGCAGTTGGTTCATCACAGTGAGGTAGAGTGCAGAACCAAGCTGCAGCTGCTCTACGCCGCAGTTTCACACGGTGCCTGAGTGACCACAAGAATGATGAACCACGGAGGCACAGTTGGATGGATTTTACAACCAATCAGAGAATTATGCTTCTCTATAACAAAGATGTATTCACATATACAGTTTGAGTAAGGTTTGCCGTGATTCTTGATACTGACATGAGGCAGAAAAAAATATGGATAACAGCTGTTGGCTTCACGAGGAAATTCACAATTATGAGTTTCAAAATGATAACTGAAGATTTTATGTATTATGTACCGTTTCATAGACGGGCAAGTCTGTGGACAGGTGAACACACAGGCCAACGTCTTTGACTTCCGTGCCAGGCAGGGAGTCATTGCGACAGGAACATGAGTAGAGGTTCTGGGTGCTGTTCTTGATTATTATGTTTTCAGTCCAGTTGCCAGGACCAGTCCATCCACAGCACTTCATCTGGTGATATGAGAAGAGGGAAGGTGTGAGTCAGATGATTAGGAGACATACGGGGGTAAAGAGACAAACACAAAATAAATAACAGAAAGGAAAAGCTACAGTAGTAAATCCACTGGCTCAGTGAATGAGAATTTCTATTGTGGTCTCCCTGGCTGCTGTTCTCAAGAAATATCAGGGGGGGAAAGAGGCTTGGCAGGAAAGACAAAAAGAGGAGGAGGAAGCAGATAGTGAGGAAAATGCATAAACATGATGAGTTTGAAACAATCTGATTTCAGAAAGCTCCAGAGCTGTTTTTATATGCTCTGGGCTGATTAGTTTAATGAGTCCATTCCTCCTAAAGTACAAACTTCTGGCTGCCAAGCCGAAACAACAAAAGTGAATGGAGTTTTGTTTGTTCACCCCAAAGCGACAAAACTTGAAATTTCGAAAAAGTTTTGACCGTCCTGAACACAAGACTCACTCAACATTACTAAAGACTCATTTCAAAATCCAGGCACATAAAACCAAGAACTACCTGCATGGCTAGATACCACTACAAATACTTGTAAACTACTTTTAACTTGTTACTTGTAATCTAGGGATATTGTAGCGTGGCCCTGCGGAGTTAACATCACATTGTTTGGGTCATAATTACAAGAAACCGAGCTGGTAAAATGTTCACATCAGCTTCTGTCATTATCCCCCGCATAGTAACTACACTAAACTCGTGGCAAATTAGCTGTAAAGCTTTTACTGCTGGCAGTTACATCTAAATAAAATCCAATATTAACTCTGACACTAATAATTAACTCAGGGTTGTATACACAGTTTATATGCATTTTGTTTCATCTGTTAATGCACTGCTCAAAATATGTAACGCCACAAAAGCAGCTAATTTGGGCTTCTTAAATGATGTAACGACGAGGCCAGCTTTGAGGATAACCATGTGGAGTAAAGGTAAGCTTTCCTGTTTTTCTAATCCAGTCGACATTGTGTGGATGAAAAGAACATGTGAGTCTTGACTAAAAGGTCAAGATCTCAGTTCACACTGGAGACACCCACTCTATAAATATATGCATGCATGTTACTGTAAGAGCCACTTAGCTAGTGTCACTCTTTAGATAATCCAACCTGCTGCTGTTCATGTATCTTTGTATCGTCTGTCCTTATGACAGTGTTAAATGTTACCAGCACTGCAAACTGTCATGGTCTTACAGCTGACTTCTTTGATGCGTTTAGTTCATTTTACATAATAGACTTTTGTGTGTGTTTTGTGCAAACCAGATCGTAGAGTCAACTCACCGTCCTCTGAATGTAGTCCCAGGTGTGCTCTGTGGTCCTGTTCTGGCCAGTGTAGTTGGCAATCATGCCCTTTATGATGTTAGACATCTCATATTTCAACTGCAAGTGAGATGAGAATATATTTTCAACAATGCACGATTTCTGTATTTCACACACAATGCTGATCACTCGTTTTTAACTGATACAAATTCTGTTCTCTGCATGAGAATCAACAGATTGCACACATAGAAATCGACATTTAAAGCAGGATAGAGAGGCAGCGCTGAAGAAAAGAAAACAAACACACCCACAGTAAATCTTTCTCTAAAAAAATTACTACCAACATCTGAACTGTATGTTTCTTAGGGCAACACCTCGGGTGGTACGGCTCTGTGAAGCCTCAGACTGGGCTGAAACACTGCACAAATACAGCTTAATAGAAGCATGACTCTGCGTTTATGTGTGAAACGCCGCAGATCAGTGGCGGCGACGTATCTTCAGAGCTCTACAGGACACGAGTGACTGCCTCGCCCTATTCTGGGAAAGGGCACCACCCTGCCCTGTGGTAAGCCTTAAACACAGGGAGCGCGTTTTAAAACACACACGTGCTTCTCTGAGATACACACAAACTCACATACATGCTGGAGGGCTAACAGCTTAAAAGGCGACAACAGCCTGAGTGCTGCAGGGGTGAGGTTTATCAAGGCAAAGGCTTTTTATGTCCTGGGAGGGGATGGCGGCGTTCACAGTATGAAAGCAGTCCGAGAGGCTGGTGTGTCCAAACATAGCACTCCCTTCAAACGCATACAGTACACACACACAGAACAATCAAACATGGCTGGTCCTCTTGTTTAGGCTTGTTCTATGTAAGGAAGATAGCTTAGATCCTACCTCATTTTGATGCTCACCCCCATTTATGCTATATTTCGTAACTCAAAAAGTGTGATAGGTTAAGTTGAGTGACCCGTTAAAGATGCCCAAGTGTTCCATAGACATAAAACTCACAACAATATTTTTATTTTTAACATCTTTGACCTTTTGTTTTCCTTTGAGTTCCAGTTAGTCCTTCTCATTTTCAATGTACAGCAACCATATGTGATCTGTTGTGACCTGTCTTATTATTTTTAATAAATAGTTTTAACCCTGGGCTTATCTCTTGTCAAAGGCTGTAAACATTGTTACTGTTTGTTTTTCCAACACAGGCTGAAACATGTTCAATCAGACTCGAGTGAGTTGGTGATGCCGCCTGTAGGGGACACTGTTTCATCAAAGACTTGAAAGAAAGAAACTGATTTCTGTCCCTGGGGTGATAATTACTGTTTTAGATGGAGCCGTGTTAAACATACCAATCTAATATGTCAACATAGTTTAGCTTCAGCACCGCTCAGTCATCGTGAATGTGTTTACCCGCTCCCTCTGACACAACAAAACAGAAAACACCCAGACGGCTAACTGCTAAAGTGTAAACATTCAGTGGAGTACGTGCTTTCTACTTCCTCTACGATCTACCTGCTTCATCTCACTTTATAGCAGCAACCGGCGTCACATCAAGTCACAAACTGACATCCTGTCACTCTCCATACATTAAGGTATGAAACACGTGTCTCATCACAGGATGTGGGGGCTCCCTAACAGGGTTAGCCAAGGCCTAAAAAGCAGCCAGTCACAGCTGCGAAGGGAAGAAGCACAAATACCCAGTTGGCCTCAGCTGCACGAGCGGGAGGAAGGGAAGGAGAGGGCATGAGAAGCAGGGGTTAAAGGGTTAGAGGGGAAGAAGATCCAATTAGGAGAGATTGAGTAAAATGGGGAGGGGGAAGACTAAGACTAAAAATCATACTTCAGAGCCAGGAGGGCAAGTTAGAAAGAAGTGACATGAAGAAAAGGAAAAAAACAGACTGATTAATCGATTATTAATGTGAGTGTCTTACCCGATCTCTTTGGAAGTAAATGAGAACTCCAGCAGTGACCTGGGCGATGAGGATGAGCAGGAGGCAGGTGAAGTACTGTGGGGGATGAAGGAAAATGTCAACACACGCGTTATGTATATCACAAAACAAGCAGAAAAGAAACACACAGTTTTCACACATTTAATAATCTCTAAAGCCTTCCATGGGAATAATGTAAACCATTAAAGATCCCATACAGCTTCATTTATGTCCTCTCTGAGTGTAAAGGTGGTGTGTGTGTGTGTGTGTGTGTGTGTGTGTGTGTGTGAGAGATGGGGGGTCTTCTGCCAGCTGGTCGCTATCACTGGAAGAAGTAGGTCACAGCAGTTATTCCGTTAACCCCAAGCAGGTTCAACGCTGTGGAGGTCATGCACTCATCCCCACTCCTGTTGTACCCCCGACAACTCACCGGCTTTATCCCCGTCACCCTCCTCCACTCTGTAAATCCACACATGCTGCGAGCTCACACATAAGTAGAAATGGAAAAGGGCTTAACTGTCAGTGGGAATCTATCATGTGCTCTTAGCCAAGCTTGGGATCTCAAGCAGGTGAAGTTTCATGCAAGAAAAGTAGATATAAACAAACTCGTCTGGTTGATTAGAGAGAACAAATGCTACTGATAATTACTGTTAATGGTGACTCAGTATTGCACTGGAAAAAAAATCAGTTGATTTTCTTAGTCATATTAAGCATGTAGTTTCTTGTGTCGTGGTATGTTGTGGTGATGATGTTCGAGATTGTGTTGCACATGACGTTTTACACTTCCTTATCTCACCATGATGGGTGTTTTCTGTTAACCACGTGTCTGCCTCTTATGAGCATTTGAGTTTTAAAGTTAATGTACAGTAATTCCTTACCAGGCCGAGCAGACAGCGAATTTCGTAGATGGCTCCTATGCAACCGAAGAAGCCCATGGCCATTGACAAAGAGCCCACCCCGATGAGGATGTAGGAAGCCACTTTGACTGTGTCTGATGATTCCTCTGGAGATAGCAGACAGTAAAACACAGGAAGAGTTCAACTTACACAGAACCATGAATCTATACACCTGCCACAACAGTTTTATAGCCACACTTTGCAGATGAATTCAGCCTCTTGATCTCACCCTTGTTTTTCTACTTTAACCAGAGTCTGTATGTCTGCAAACAAATGCAGCTCAGAGGAAGGCCTTGTTCACATGCAAAACCATTTTCATACAGATGGTTAAAGTAATCCGAAAATGATTCACAGCACAAACCTTCTACTTCTCTGAATTCAGAGTGCTTTTTTCCCACAAAAGATTATTTTAACAGGCCACCAGAGAGAGTTGGACCAAGACAAGTGAGTGTGTGGCGAGATTAATTGATTTCCCTCTTTGGTATGTAGAACGGGAGAGCTCCTCGAGGAGGAGGGCGCAGGGACTGAAATGGAAGATTGGAAGGTTGGAGAGGAGATAAACTGGAGCCATTATGTGCCTGTATGTTATCTGGGGCTGGAGGAGCTCCAGAGAGTCAGACCTCGGTCTGCAGACGAAGCCAGAATCTGAGCTGTGTGAAACGGCTCCAACTCTTAAAGATTCCTGGGCCAACCGAACCAGCCAGAGCTATTAGATAACTCACTGACAGACACTGCAGCTCCTCCACTGCATTATATTCTCATGGAATATAATGCAATGCTGCTTCTTGGCTTGCTCACTTGGTAGCTGAATGGATATAGCTATCCCAGATTCCTTTATCATATTAGCTGCTGGTGTTTCATGCAGCAGTAATCATATACAGCATTCCCTCTGGCAGATGCACAATAATTATAAATTATCCATAGACTATAAAAACAAGTTGTCTTTCCAAGTACTACTAGGCTGTGTAAAACTTAATGACTGTACATAAACCGAGCCAACATTTGTCCACACATGCACCAGACAAGTCAGAATGTAAGTTTCTGCTTGCAAAACACTTCAACTTCATCAACTAGCACCGCCTTACTCTGCAGCCTTTACATCCGATCACGTACGCTCATTATCACAGGATGCAGGCTGTGTCATTATCACACAGATAAATAAGCAATCTGCAGGTCAGCAGGGCATTTTCCGATCATGCTCCAATTCTTTGGATTCAACCACCGCACTTCATCACAGATGTGAAACACTAATGAGATTTTAGAATCAAGACTGACTTTTTCTTTTTCATTTTGGTACGACTGAATCTATGGGTACAAAAACAGTTGGTTTCTGGTAAACCTGTTTATATATTTTACAAGTTATTCTTATTTTGTCAAGTATAATGTATGTTTTGGGGAGGCATTTTGCCTTTAATGCACAGCTGATCATATAGAGACAGTCTGTGGTTCTTATCACTATAAACTAAATACCTTTAGGTTTTGGACCGCAGCTATAATGCCAAAAACATTTCTATTTTATGTTCAGTACATCATGTTTTGTACATGGAAATAGTGTAGCGTACTGAGACACTTTGTGACTTAAAATAAGTGTGTTTATTTACAGTACAGGCATAAAATAGGCTTGCTTGCACAAAGACGTCATTACATGCATGTACAACGCTGACTGGGTTACCAGAGCATCGTATGTTGTGGCGGTTTGAAAATAATTGAAAGCTAGAAGAACTTCAACATGCGCAGAGCGCTTATGTGGCTTCAGGGTGTATCATTTAAAGGGAGGCAGACAAGCATACTGCATGTTCTATATCCAGCACTCTGTTGAAGCATGTTATTTCAGTCTCATCTCTCTCTCTTTCTCTCTCTCTCTCTCTCTCTCTCTCTACACACGCATACACACACACACACACACACACACACAGCGTCAAAAGCAACAGATGCTTGCAGGTTCCTTAAAAACAGTAATTGAGCGACACCTTCAAAATACACTGAACATCACAGACAAAACCTTGCAGGAGACTGTGGGTGTCAGGACATGGCATAACAGATCAATACTTAGCGCTAAGATGCAATAAAGGACTCAGAACTGAAGCACTGCTGAACTGAAAGTGCATGATGCATCCTTTTTCCTGCTAGATACCATCATTATCGTTATTAGCCTCAATGTTTGCTGAGAGGAGCAGAACTACTTCACTGCACTTGGCCAATTTAGTCAACATAATAGAGATTTATTTAGTGGACATTCAAAATATTTTTTCCCCAGTAGATCATAAGATGGTTTACTAAACATGATTATTAATTGTGGGAGGTATAATTGGGATTTATGTTTGTGTGTGGTGTCCCTGCACCCGAGTGATTAAATGAACACTTGTTCCAGTAAAAACATACACCCTGGAGCTAAGAGGAAACGTCATGCAACACTAATGCAACATCAAAACGATTATTTGCTCTGACCACTTTTACAGTAATAGAGGCAATTTTCTTGGTAGAACTTCTGACCTTTAGAACTAATGTAGAAGCAGTAGCTAACAGCAAAACATCTACACTGGGACTTTAACTTTTTAGTTGCGGTTCTCTATTTATAAAGTGTTTTTGAGGAGTGAAAAGTATTTTAAAACTAAAAGAAAAAAAGTTGCTTCCTCTCAGACTTTCCGCCAGGTGTATCAACGCTGCAGAGCGACAGATATTCTACTTTACGACCTTCCTGCTGTGGAGCGAGCATCTGTGTTCTGTGGTAATTTCACATGCACTTTTTTTTTTCTGAAATCAGCATGTGTTTGCCTAGTTACTGTGCTGTTCTGTCACATGATATGGCAACTTTCCATGTAGGTCCCTGCTAGATATTCTAAAATAGTTCTCTGGGTGGTTTCCATATAACTTTCCATTTAAAGAAGCAAAGGTGCAGATTACGGTGCAGTTAAAAAAAAAAAAGCTGCTTAGGGTGGAGGGGAACTGTTTGGAATTTCAGGTCCTTCTGTAAACATGAGTAAAGCCACACATTCAGCCTGTACAGAGGTGAAAAAAGTCATGGTTGACATCACATACAGATGTAAAATCTCAACCTAAGTACGTCAAATTTGGGATCTACTGATTAATAGATCAAGCAGCCCAAACTTTTCCTACCAAGCTCTCTTTTCCCTGTTTACGACTTTGGAAAGTTTCAGAATTAATCTGCAGCATATTTCCGAACTCTGCTTTGGCACACTGTCCGGCCCACAGAACTACTTTTCCAAGGCTGACTTTTGTTTAAACATAAGGCGAGCTGTGTTTTGGCTAGTGGCAGCAAGATAAACTCAAGGCATCATATGATTAAAGTAAAGCACCAGCAGAACTGTATTGATGTAGGGGGTTATACATTCAGGGGAAGATACCCTTTTAATAGGTGTCCGGAAACAAAAACATTCCCAAAGTTCCCCTGCCTGAAGTCATTGGGCCAGCTGCAGAAGACTCTATTAATACAACTCATGAAGAATGGAAACTAAAAACACAGAGATCCTGTTTATGGTCAGACAGTGGTACTTCTGAGGGGAACACACAGGGTCAATAAACAGAATTTCTTGCAGCATTTGGTTTTTGTTCCTCTACAGGGTGGTAAGAGATTTCCACTGAGGTTAGAAATCCTGGCACCCAGGAAGGAGTTGAGGTTGACCCCTCCTTGGTACAGGGAACAAAAATACATTGAGGAGAGAAGGTCATCAAGCCCCACATAGGAAGGGATATCCTCAGGGTATCAGTGAAGCAGGGTTTATGATATCTCTGGAGGAACAGCTGGATTATCATAACAATGGGACTGAGGCTGGCAGGGATGATGGATACTGTGCTGTCTTTATGTTCTGGATGGCTGACTGGAGATAAGCAAACTCAGCTCAATAATAACCTTGGAGCAGTTCCTCCCTGAGTGGTGACCTCGAGAACAGAAATATGAGCCTGACTAGTTTAAGATACAAGGTCAGCTCTGGTTGTCTTTGTCAAAACTCCAGCCTTTTCACCACTCAGCAGTCAAAGCGGCACAGGCCTCCAGCCTAAATATAGATTTCTGCTCGGCCCTCAGAGATCGACCTTTCTCGTGAAAATACATCACATTGTTGTGGACTGCAAACACAAGCTAAAACATTAGGGCTGCAACTTAGTATTGATTTTCACCACTGATTTATCTACCCATAATTTTCTTGCTTAATCAGTTTGTAGTTTTGTCTATAAAATCACGTTTGAGACGCTACAACCGGAGAACATTCTGCATTTTTGCTTGAAGAATAACTTAACATATTTGCTGATTCATTTAATTTTAAACAATGACAGCTGTTGAAATTAAATGTTACTCAGTCTTGTCCAATACTTCATAAACCGTCATAGTTCTTTCAGACTGGCACAGTGAAGCATGTTCTTCACACATCTGAGGCTGAACTGAACGGGTTAAAACTCATCATTAGGCCTCACGTCTCCTATAGGAAAGAATATCTTCCTGCAAGAAGTGCTATATTTGACACATATTAAGTTGGCAGATAATAAATTGAAAGAATTCTTCTTTATAGACTGATGTTGGGAGAAAGCCTCACTGCCGCTCTCGGCAAAGCTCCATCTGGGATGAATACACTGAAAGCATTTATAACAAGATTTATGGCAACTAAGAGTTTCCATCCGTGGTTCCCTGTTCTTTTTAGGCAAGGCTGGAACTGGGTTTCATTAAGCTTTCTCTGGTGTCTTCATAGTAGATAACCTAAGTTAGACATATTGTTGTCTATGACAAAGCTTATAAAGAATGCCATTTAGAGGTTTCGTGTTCACTATTCAGTGTCTAGAAATAGATCTGTGACAACATCTGCAAAGGTGGGAGTTACTATCTGTGCACCTCTGCCATCTGGAGACTTGAGAGAAGTTCAAAGTACAACTTCGTGGAAACTGTGGGGGGAAATAAAGTTGCTATTTTCCACCGTGAGATAAAAACCACTTGAGATGCTTTAATAATCATGCATCTCTCACCTCCCCCTGACTAACCTACTCCCCTGGATCTCCACAGATGTGTTTAACAGTGTGTGTCTGTATGTCTACAGGGCAGCCTTTTGAGTGGCTGAGGAAGTCATTAAATTTCATCTGTGAGTCACATTTTTGGTTTGGTGCGAACATCCCTTTGTGGTCCCTTGGGAATGAATCCTATGGGATAAAAATCCACATAAGCTGCACAGAGTAGGCCAGAGGTTTTAGGATTTGACATGCACACTCTCCAGTCTCTATTTCAACTTCCACTGCGCTCAGGTCAGCTGACACTGGTCAGTGCTGACGTGCGTGCGATCACTAAAGGACGTGGCAGCTGGAGTGCTGGTGTGTGTGATGGTTAAAACACTTACGTAGAACAGCAATGAAGCTTTGGTTATCAAAGAGGACCCACAGGCCAAAGCCCATGATCAATGCTCCGAAGATCTGTAGAGGGGAATGAGAAGAGAATCAGGCACTGCATTTCATATAAGAGTAAAGCAGAAGCTGTGCTGGTGTGACTTAAATCAGGGACTCTTTTTGTGCCTCTTAAGTCTGTCCCATCTGGGACTAATCAGATCCTAACTCTTCCCTCTGTCTCCTTCTCTCACGGTAAGGTACAAAGAGGAAGAGGATGTGAATAAGACCAAGACACCCACTCTTTTGGTTTTCCCTACAATTAACACCAACTGAGACACAGATCTACCAGTCACACTCCATATTTCAGAACAGCAAACTGAACAGTGTTATCTATATACATCTATATACATCTATATACATACGAAAAGAAATGAGAAGAATCATCACCTCTAGACTCCAGGATTTTATTACTGGCGTCTGAAAGACGCTGAAAATTTGCAGTTGTACCTTATGTACCCTTGTAATGAGGTTATGAAGTGCATAATCTATGTAATTAAGGCCTTGTTTAGACGTTGTGGGGCACTGCAGTGGGGGCAAAATCCTTAGATGAGAGGCTCTGTTGATTCACCAGCCCCCCCCCCTTGGACCACTGCCTCTCCCCAACTCCACAACAGTCATTAGAGCAATGGTTAAGAGCTGTTCATTTAGAGGGACTGTTGAGCTCCCAGCAGCCATCATTAGCCCACCGCTTCCTGGCTTCCCTTAGCCTCCACTAGTCTAATCTCTCCACACGGACAAACGCTGCCACAGACGCACACGCTTTATTAGACACCGGTTGAGTGTTCACATCAAAAGGCCCGCGTCAGGTTTACAGCCGCAGTCTCATTGGAAAGGTCTGGACATCCTCGCACAGGCAGTTTTAGGAGTCTGGGGTAATATCAGCCCCTAGACTTTATGTTGTGGCCCGTGTGAGAGAGGAGGAAACAAACAGAAACCATCTGTTGTTGTTTAAACTGAGCTGTGCGGAGGTATTCTGCAAAGTGTCTCGCCTCAGACAGAGTCACGGGGACATTTCCCTATGCATCTGATATTTAGATAGAGACGCTTATTCAAATAAAAAGCGCTGAAAGGCCTCAGACAGCTCTCAATGCATCACGAGGATTTGATTCAACTGAGGGAGCACAGCATACCTATCCTTTTATCTTGGGTAAACAAAGCTGCCGAGAGTCATGTGACAGGATTCTGCATATGCAGCTAGTGCAGCACAGCCACAGAGCAGCGATGAAGAAAAGTGATTACTTACAAAGAAGAGGAGGTTGAAGAGGAACAGAAAGTACTTGGTGACTGTGATGCATCCTTTCCCCATGGCTGCGTCTCTGGAGGACAGAAGCAAAGAGAATTTATTGGTTAAATTAAACATCAGTTGGTAATGTTACACTGTTGCGTGAGTGTGAGACAAGCCGGAGAAAAGATACAAGAACAAAGCGAAGACAGCGAGACTTCAGATAGTCTTTCTTTAACAGTACAGTGAGCCACAGAACAAGGAACAGGAAAATCTGCACAGTTGGGTTCCTGATTAAACAGTAAACGCAGCTTTAATCTTCAAAGCAGCAACCTCAGCCTAATTTAGCCACGTTTCTCCAGTCTTAAACAGCCCAACTTGCTCTAATCCTCACTTTTATAACACAACAATTGGCCTGTTCTCTTAATATATTAGGGTTTATGGCAGTGTGGTAAGAAAGTTTCTTGAAGAACACGGTTTTATTCTTGACAAACAAGAGGAACCAGCCTGGTGAGACAGATCGGAGGAAAGACCACCACAAATGTGGCGAGTGGTGAAGTCATGATGACTGTGTGGAGACCATGACAGCATGTGGTCGGGAGTGCTATTGTCATCACAAGCAGGAATCTAGCCTGATCTACAACTGTGTTTATTAGCAGCAACAAGCTCGGTCACTGTTTTACAGTCAATTTTATGAACTATTTCAAGCCAAATGTACAACAAAAGCATCCTATTTAAAGCCACATCCAGCCTTGTTCAATAGGTCTGGCTGCTGTCATATGACCACATGACAGACGAAATATATTGTTGTGGATCAGACCATGAAAGCAAGCTGAGAACTGTGAACATTTTAAGTCTGGGCATGTTATGCTGACGCCTGTATTGTTTTACAATCAGTTTACCGATCACTCGTCTATATTTGTGTTTCCCACGCACACAGTCGAATACCTGAAGACAGATGCCGTCACATATGACTGCATTTCACAGTGACTTTTCTGTGAGCAACGTGTTCCTCTGAGGAAACACCTGTAGGCCAGGCCAGCACCACACAGACAGTACAGTGAGGACACTTTATAAAAACTCTCTGGCACCATGATTCAGCGCTGGTCTCCACAAAGTCCAACAAAAATATTTACCACAACCAGACCTTTTCCTTCACTGGGTGCACTGAAAATACAACCAGCCATTGTGGTTATTTGAGGAGTCTGAAAATACCCTATAAAGACAACTCCCCATGTATCAGATGACAACGCTGTTCTCTTCTCCCTGTCTCTTTTACATCAAAACTGTAGGTTCTTTCCAATGTCTGGATGATCGCGTGTATTTAGCTCCATTTCAGGCATTATATACTACTTTTGGACGCAAAAACTCATGACTGTATGTTTACTGTGAATTATTTTGAAATTTAAAAGGAAATAGTTACATACAATCTTACAAGAAGGTCCCAAGAAAGTTATGTTTTTGACTGATCTTTTGACATGACTTTTGCTGTGATATTGTGTTATAACATAGCAAGCATCGACTGGATAAATAAAAACTATAATATTACATTAAGAAAACATTAATTTTCTTGAAGACTAACAGCCCGTGTTACTTGTTTGTATTACTTGTTTGTATTTACTTGTATTACTTGAGTTCAGCACTCAAATACCTTTTAACACGTTTCCTTTGCTGACACCTCTCAGTCACATTTGGGTTTTAACTTCCTCTTTACTCAGTTAGCGATTTGTGATTCACTCAACGCAAAAGAGAAGCAAACAAAATCCAACCAATATAGGCGTCATAACAACAGGAAATGAGCAGCAGCGTCATTTACATATGAAATGGAGTATTTCAAAAGAAGAACACTCGTCTAATCTAACGTTCCCGATTCGACCCACGGGTTAATAAAGATGAATAAAAACACAAAAAGTTAGGATGCACCAGGTAATACAGTTTGAACATCTGGGCACCATCCCAACAGCACTAGTTATTTGGGTAAGCAAATGCAAACATGGACAAGTAAATAACATATACTTCCTGTCCAACATGCTTGGCTGTGTTTCAGCTCTATGCAAATGGAACAATCTGTACAGTAGGCCTGTCAAAGGACTGGAAGGCAGGTTACTATTTCTAATCGCTCATACTCTGTGCTATTAAATGTACTTGATAACCTAAATACCAATAAATTTCATGTCTACAAAAGTAAACACAGTACAAAGCCCAAACCACATGGCAGATATCCCTGCAAAGTCCATAATCCTTAAAGGAGATTGGTGGTCTTTATGTCTAGATGGCGAGCAGCAGTGTGGATTAAAAAAGGCTTAGTTATGACATCCATTGTTTGTTGACAGAGGTCCGTCCGTCTGAAAAGAATTCCTAACAATGCCTCAGTGCTACTTATTATATTTTTCAAACAAATAAAATAGGCTAACAGGCCCAGCCCAGTTCATTCTGCAGCAGCCAGCTGACTATATTGAGGTTAACAGCAATGCCAAACCAAACCATAAACACATTCACGGTTTTTGCGGAACTTCCATGCAAGCTCACATATCAAGCAGATACTGTAAACCGCGAGGACGTTTATAGCTTTACTTCTGCTGAACCTACCTACCTAGACAAACCCAATCACACTGGACTCCCTGAGAGCGAATGACAAATCTGTTCCGAGGTAAAAAGAAAAAAAAAAAATTATAAGACGTGGAAAGTGCAATGGAAATCCAAAGCAGAGCCAAACGGCAATTCCAAGTAACAGTGCCATTATAACCCTGTGTAACAGCTAGTTTTCATAATGCCACCGACATCAAAATACAGAGTAGTTTCTCTGAAATGGGATGGCAGAGTAGAGTAAGCATGCAGGGCGCCAAATGTGTGTAGAAAAGAAATTAAAGTTGCAAGTGAGTCACCTGAACTTTCCAAACTCTGTGACCTCACACAGACGTTTGTTTTTTTCCCCCTCATGACTAAATTTCCCTCCTTGTAGCCTGGCACGAGGTTTGATCACACACAAACAGTGCTCAGGAGGTGTTCAGTCAAAACTACTGTTTGTTTATTGAACACTACAGAAGCAGAGCAGATTATGAAGACATCATTAGTGGCAGATGGCAACTGTGCCAACCTCCATGTACCACTACCACTCTTATCATGTTTATTCATGACCTATTTACACATCTGTGAAGCTACTGTACTGTATCATGCTGGCGTAAAGCTATGCACAACATCCTGTTCCCTCGATACCATGCCGGAATACTGCTCTAATATCAGTAATAAGCTTTATTCCTTCACATTAGCTTTACATATAGATTTCTAGGAACAGCTACTGCAGCTTGTAAGCGTGAAGACTAGGTCTGATAGCAGTGATATCTTTCATTATCAAAATATTTATGTCTGTCAATGTTTTCATTCTTCTCGGTCACACAAAAACTCCCGTCTAGACAATGATTTATCGGTTGAATTGTTTCATCAGTCAAAAGGTCTCAACCACGATTGGAGGGGGAATTCCTATTTATCATCAACGGGGCTCTTGTATGACCTAAAGGGATGTGATCCCCCACAGGGAATCGGTGCCAGGCAATTCAATGAAGCATCTGTGGCAACATGAGTAAACCGAGCACGTCTGATTTCGACTGATACCTTAGTGATGACCTTTTTCGGTCGAGATAACGACAACACTGATAAAGTCAAACAGAGGCAAAATGACTTCAGTTTGCTTTCGTTTGACTTGCTAAAAGCAAACACCAAAGTATTTATTTAATGAAGCTTTAGTGAGAGGATAAAAAAAAAACTGCAACAGGGTATTTTTTTCCTTTTCCGCCATATAAAAAATGTCATCGCTAGCTGTAATGGAAACAACACTTCTTACACCCCATCCGACCACTCACCTAAACTCTCTCTATTGTGGTATTGGTAAGATACACGTAGGTAAATAAGGTGTTAAAGGCTTTGTAATGGCAGCATACTGAAGTTTATAAATGTGACACGCAGCCACCATACACTGCTAGTTAAATGGTGATTTGGCCACTTGAAACATTTTGACAACCCCCAAAATCAGACTTCTAGATATTAACACATTTCCTTTTACAATTATGTCACTGAATAATTGATGCATTTAGTAGACTCATCAATTATTCAGTGATTTAAAATTTCTTCAGTAAAACTAAATGAAGCCTAAGTATACAGAAAAAAAAAACTGTAAGAGCAGACAGAAACTGAAAGCTGAGAATAAATCCCACTCCGCCTGCTCAGATGTGAATTTCATCCTGTAAAAACACAATATTGCTATAAAGCCTGTATCTTAAAAGCCCTGACTGTGGCAATAGGATGTTGCCTTGAATGTGTTGGGTAGGCCTCTGACTCACTACTTTGTTTCACAGTCTCTGTACAGCTCACAACCTTTTTCCTGTAAATCCCTCTTACACACACACACACACAAATAAGTATCTGTCCCACTCAAATCTATTTCTGACAGCAGACAGCTGTACATTAAGAGGACTTTTGTGACAAAATACATAGACAGAATACACAAAATATTGTAGTAACACACCTAAGACTACAAGTAAATTATTATCTTTTTTATTATCAAGTCATGTGTGTATCATTTTCTTGGATTAACCAGTCCGTTGTGTGGTCTATAAAACAACAAAGTGACACCCTCAAATGTCTACTTTTGTCTGCACTCCAAATATATTCAGCTTACAAACAGACTACAGAAACCAGATTTGAGAGGCTAAAATCTGATCATCATCATTCTTCGAGTTACACATCCTGAATTGATTATTATATTTATTGATCATCATATTAATAGCTGACTACTAATCACTGCTGCTTTAATACACGTTATCTGTTACTCAGGGAAAAGTCTCTTTAGAGGCTAAAACACACTTTAAAGTTGAGACAGTGTCCCCTATAATGAGGACAAGTTAACTCAAAGAATGACATATGTAGGACCCGGAGCCGTTAAGATAATCCCGGAGTGCCCTCATTACCACTTGTCATCTGCTTTAATGTTTGTGGTTTACATTTCAACAGCACTGAGCTAAAACATTAATACAATATATAATATACTGATATTAATACCGCACAACATCCCCTTTACACCGGCTGCATGCAAATTGACCTAAAGTTGAGACCTGACCATGTTTTTTTTTTTACTGTTTTACTGTTAAATTAGTCATTTCACTGACTCTGGAGGATGAGCTGACACTAAAATGAACACAATTTAATCTGTTTCAGTGACTTTAACACTTTAACTTTTAACTCATCAAACCTAACATTAAAGATCAGGTCAGTTGGTTAAACTTCAACGTTATATTAACGTAACGTCAACTGTAATCTGACGTCAGCTCGCTCGTTGACTAACATGTCGGCTGACTGTGAGTTAGTTTATCTGAAGTTCAGTCTTTAACTGTTTGTCTACAGTTAGACACAAAGTTTTCTAACTTAAAGAGAAAGCAGCTGACGAACAGCAGCAACTCAAACACATACTGCTGTGTCGGAGCTGACCTTAAACTAACACCAGCTAAAGACAGATAAACTCTAAAACTTACTTTGATTTCTTCTCCGAAGGTGGCGACAGTTGGTCAGAGGTTGACCGTCTTCTGTGTTACTTGCTGTGAAACTGAGCAGTCTTTGGAGAGAGACAAGAAACGTGTAGGTCGCGTCTATCCGCCGTCTCTCTGTGTGTGAATGTGTGTGTGTGTGTGTGTGTGGGTAGTTGTTCACACCCCTACCCTGCAGCGGACTTTTTTTTTAACCCACTACTGCCCGGACAAGCCAACTTTACTTTCACGGGTGCTTTTATGGTGGAAGAAGCATTCAGATCATTTACCAGAGTAAAAGTACACAAAAGTTTTATTTAACCAGGAAAGATATTGAGATTAAAGGTCCAGTGTGTAAGATTTGGGAGGATCTCTTGGCAGGAACTTAATATAATATTCATTAGTATGTTTTTATTAGTGTATAACCACCTGAAAATATGAATCGTTGTGTTTTTGTTGCCTTGAAATGAGCTCTTTATATCTACAGAGAGAGCGGGTCCTATTTCACAGAGTCCACCATGTTGATTTTTCTACAGTAGCCCTGAGCAGACAAACCAAACACTGGCTCTTAATAATACTCTTATAATTAAATTAAATTAAATTTTGTCCTGCTTTTGCACGAGTAATGAGTAATGATCTAATAATCTAATAACCTAATAAATAATATATATATATATATATATATATATATATATATATAATATATATATATATATATATATATATATATATATATATATATATATATATATTATTTATTAGGTTATTAGATTATTAGATCATTACTCATTACTCGTGCAAAAGCAGGACAAAATTTAATTTAATTAATAGAAATAATTAAAAAGGAAAGCATAAAATCCATACATTTGAAAAGTTATTGAGTTGCCAATGAATTTTCTGTCACTGTAAGCTAATCAATTAACTGTATTGATTACACTGTTGGATAGTTTAATTTATGACTCTATGTTTTGCGTGCCAAAATCTTAATTTGTAAAGTAACAAGTTACTTAAGCTGTCAAACACATGCAGTGGAGCAAAAAACAAAATGCAATACTTGGACTAGTATAAAATACTAAAGTTAAATATAAACACCTCAAATTGTACTTATGTACAGTATTTTAGAGTAAATGTGCTAAATTACATTCCACCACTGATGAGTATCTGAGTACTTACTACTTCATCAGTTTTAATCCGATGATCACATAAACACAGTTTAGTTTGAGTTATCTTGAGTTTTTTTTCTAATCGCGAGGAAACAAAATGTTTTAGACCACAAGAGAATTATTCTTTGACTCTACATAAAATATTTACAGCCATTATCTGACCACTCTACTGTAACATTATCCAAGATACACCAGAATATGATCAACCATACAGTACTATGTATTAATCAAAAGTGGCTGCTGTGTGAACCTTTTAAACGATCCATTGTAAGCCAGTCTAAAATACTGTTTACCTCCAGGCCTTATGAAACAAACCAGGACTCAATATATTGAGTGGAAAGTATGCATGTAATGCATACACAGGGACACATGGGAGCTGTTTGCCTATATACAACCCTAACCACACACACATTTCCTGTGCCACACAATCACCCTTTTCACCATTTACCCAGTGTGTGTGTAAAGGAGTGAGAGCACAGGGGGGTGGGAGGCGTTACGCAGGAACACGTGGGAGGCTTCACCAGGTAGACTCATTTAATTACACAGCAAAGATCTCTGTTCAGGCTCGATCGTGTTATGACGTGTTCAACATCTTCCAAACAGAAAACACTAAACAAAGGATTACATTACATCACAGCTCGCTCAGACATGTTGGAACAAAGCAGTTGTAGTTTTGTGGAGCAATACGTTTCATTGAATTTACAAGCATCACTTCTACGAGTTTAAGACATACTCACTCATACATCTCACAGAGGAAACATGAATGAAGTGACACAGGATGTTTTCATTGAAAGGAAAGCTTTTCCCAACCTCAATATTCCCAACGTTAGCCATTACTGGTATTTGTAGTTGTTTTGTCTGATTTTTGAACTCAGTTTCCATCCATCCATTATCTACAACCACTTACCCATCAGGGTCACAGCGAGGCTGGAGCCTATCCAAGTTGACTTTTGGGCAAGAGGCGGGGTAAAGTACACCCTGGACGAGTCGCAAGCTCATCACAGTGCACACAGAGACAGACAACCATTCACACCCACATTCACACCTACGGACAATTTAGAGTCACCAATGAACCTGTTGAGTGCATGTCTTTGGACTGAGGGAGGAAGCTAGAGTAGCCGGAGAGAACACATGGGGAGAACACGCAAACTCCACACAGAAATGCCCGAGCTGAGGTTCCTTCTGTGAGGCGACAGTAAACTCAATTTAAAGCTTTAAAATGAGATGATTACATTATTATTGGAGCCATTTGAAGTGGAAATGAAAGTGAAATGACTAGTTGATTAAATGATAATCAATTAACAGATCTAAACAATGTTTGCTTCCAGCTTCTTTAAAGTGAGGATTTGATGTTTTATACTGAAATGTATTTATCACATCAGGTTTTAGGCAATTGTAATAATAAAAATAATAATAATAGTAATAATAATATAATACTCGCAGCTCCTACACTATATCAGAAAGGACAAGGAACAAAGATTATTAGGCTCTTCACTTGTGTGGTCTTCAAAATAAACAATAGTGTCCTTTATTTCAAATGGTGGAAATCCATAACAATTTATTTTTGAGGTACAATATAGCACATATATACATAAAAATGCAATGCTACAACTTGAAACAGTTTGACCTGCTATTCACAACAGTACAACAGAACATACGTTGGATCTACATCAGAGGGAATGAATAGCTCAACTTACCGTTCCTTTAAAATTTCAGGGATACAACTCACCAATGGTTTTTGACTAATTTACGTCAGAGAAGCAGGAGGATGAAAGAGCTGTTTCTTTGCCTCCCTTCTTCTGCCCGTCCCCCCTAAACTACCCATCTGTCTTAAAATAACCTTCCTTACAGACCCTTTTCATTTCACTAGGCTGATGATTGAAGCTTGTAGTATCGACGGAAATGGAATGACATTTTTCTTGAACTCCATAATTACCATGCTAGACAGGACAGAGCAGTAGGTTGGGGTGCACAATATCACTCGGGAGAGCTGCATCTAATTAAACACTGGAAAAAAAAGGATAATTACAACTTTTCAGGAGTACGGAGAGACCTCACCCATGTTTCACATTCCCTATCTGAACAGAGAGCTCACCCAAGTTACAAACACATCTGCCTTCGGTGCTGGACTAGCTACTGCAAACCCTCAATCACTCTGACCTCAGGACCACTCCCTTCTGGGGCAGGACTCAACGTGGTCATTTGCAACAATATGGACCACCTTTGGAGGAGACCTACAGTATGTTTCTCGTTAGACTTGAAATAATGTTTCAAGTTAAATTTACAGAATGAGTCGGCTATCTTTAGGGTGTCTTTTTGACTGGCCTTAGGTGTTGAAGAGTGTGATCGGAGTCGACAAATTAGCTTTGCAGGCGCAGCTCTAAAACACTGAGCTGGGGTGTCACGTACCTGAGGGGTGAGTATCAGGAGGTAGAAAATGTACTGAACTGAATCGATTGGGTGAAAACTGTCAAATGTTGGGTAATAATATCAGATTCAAAGCACATAAGAGTTTAACTGCCTTACACGTCATCCATTCACTGCCATCAACATGTTTATTTATCAGCCTTGAGTTCTAGTCGGTGGCAGAATGCTACACAGTCTGAGCTATTTGTTTTGCTGGATAATATTGCATGCATGACGTCAAAAACACAAATGTCACTTATTAAATAGTACAAAAACACGCCAAGTGAAAGATAAACCTTTGAAAATCAATTAACTAATACTGAACAAGTTCCCTGTTTGGTTCACAAGAACACCACATAATAGTAAATACTTTTATTTACATATTTACAAGAGTGATGCAGTGTTGATGACTGTTCTTTTAAGTAGTTTTAAGGCAAGGCTAAGGATATGGTGCATGTAAAAAAGAAGAAAGAGAAAAAGAAGAAGAAAAGAAGAAAAAAGAAAAGAAAAAGAAAAAGAGAAATGAGACTGTGCTACATCACTAAAGAGGAACCAGCTCAGGTTTGTTTGCCCTGTACACTGACATGCTCGGCTCGTGACACTAAGTTGTATAGTAAAGGTCAGGATGTTAAATACTTTGTGTAAGATCGCTCAGGCTAAAGTCCTGCCGAACACAATGAGGAGAGAACTACACTGCTTCTCCTTTATGAGTCAATTCGCATGTGCATTCATCAACATTATACATGTATTCATCTCTGTAGTATAAATACTTGAACAAAACAATTCCTATTTACTTTGGTAGAACTTCTTGGAATAAAAAAAGAATCACTTTGTCCCTGAACATTGTTTAGATTCAGCATTTCTTTTTGGGGTATTCTAAATCTGAATATGATTGATGGACATGATTGAGAGTATAAACTGACCTTTTGGAGTTTAGCGTATCTGACTGCGGCTGAATCTTACACTAAGCACAGATGACGCTATTCCCATTCACTGAGTTCACTGGAGAGTTGTCAGAGTAGCATGCAAGAGCACAGATATTCAGGCTTCAACGTAAGCTTACAGCATGAGTTCACATCAACAGCATCAAACAGGAAACACAATATAACACAAACTCATGGTCCTGAGCGTGATTAAGAAGCAGTGTCAAGATGCTATTTTTTTTTGTCAGATAACACTAAATACTGAACGTGGAGATCATGTGGTTGAAATAAATCTGTATTGTACACACTGAACCATATTACCAGGTGACACAAGAACACAATGCACTACAAACTCCTAGCTCCTTCTTAAGAATCACAGCACTCTGAAACTGAAACTGAATTAAAGGAGGAATGTGTGTCAAGAGAGGCTTGACCTCAGCCCAGTGAAAGAGTAATTCACTTTCACTATGAGGTTTCTCGTTCTTGTTGTGGAGTCTGGAATGTGACACTGTGCTCATCTGTTGGAGATCGGGGGTTACGGTAGGCTAGGTCCCGCGGACCAGGGCAGGGGGCATCCACTGGTAATGCTCCAAGCCCCTGTCAAAAAATATTCCAAACCTTTCGACCACCCCCCCCCCCCGTTTGTGATTTGTGCTCAGCTGTCCCCTCCCTGGAAGTATTGCACAGTCAGCTCAGATCTTTTTTGGCTTACGGCCAAGGTGGTAGTAGTAAGCCATGGTGACGACCAGGAAGAGTACTCGGCTGAGGAGCAGGAGCATGGCAGCATTGGGCAGGATGCCAATCTCCATTAAGGTGATGGATGTCACTGAAACGACAGAGCAACATTCAGCATTAGAAATATGACGTTTTATGGTAAGAAAACTTTAGAAGCCTCTGGCAGGTGGATCTTAAAAGGAGATTAAGTCCTTTTTAGTTTCCCTTGGACAACACTTTCTTGATGAACTGGGGTGGAGGGATACTAACACAAAAGGGATTTGTTTCTGTACACAAATCCATTGATTTAATGCAAGGCTGTGAGTCCACACTCTGACCACTAGAGGGCAGTATCAACACATACATTTGCGAAAATCTCTGGTAAAAATCAACTCTCAACTGACTAATGGTGTGTCTCATTACTGTCACAAACAATATGAGGGGGTAATTCTAACTGCTCAGGACAAAAAACATAACTAGAACAGTAAAATAATGTGCTGGAAATATTTAGTCACCTAGAAATTGGACGGCAAAGTAGCAGGCTTCACTGAGGAGAGTCCACTGGATGACGATCTTCTCTGCTGTGTAGAGTCCATTCCACATGATGAGTGCCAAGCCTGGAAACATGATGTTACAAAGGGGAATTTATAGGTTTGGGAACATGGGAATAGAAATATAAAAAAATGAGGAAGCTCATTAAAGTACACACCCACACTTCTAAAGAGCGATTCCATTAACAAAACTGATAAAGAGTTTACTTGCAGCTGTACTCCGTGATGCCGTGCGCACATGGTGATAATTGCCCTATTGATTCCATTAAATGCTCTGACTCATCGATTCTCATGAAAGCCGGTGTTCAATCATTTCATTCTCCGCCATTCTTCCAGTTCATTTTCCCGTGTTTCACTCCTACACACACACACACACGCACGCGCACGCGCACGCACGCACCAGAGAGGCGATGGAAACGAGCAGGGGTGGGCAGAAAGGTGGGAGGGCTGATGGACTGCATCCTCTCCCTGCCAGGTTCCATCTGTGTGGCAGATGAGACCCCCTTGTCTTAGAAGACATCACTCCTTTTTCTTTTGCTAATCCCCACAGCGCCGCTGGCATTTAAGAAACCAGTTTTTCGTTGGCCTTATGAGACTGAAAACTGGTTCATTCATATCTTCTTCCACAGTGCCATGTGTGTTCTCTCCTCAGGCAACGCAGTAATCACCCAGAGGGTTTTTTTGTACAGATTTTACATGGTATAGATATATCTAGATATGTATACAGTGAGTCTGGGTGCTGATGTTCTGACATATCATAACCAGACTTAACTGAAAGTGACAACCTGGCCAAATTTACTGAATATCTCTAAACCTTTGCTCTCATCCTTTTTCATTTCCTCGCTCGCTTATTTATCGAGGAGCGACTTGTGTGCCACCTGCCCCTGTGTCACAGTCACAAACCCTGTAATCACAGAGTGACTGACTCACTGACTTGCCTGACAGCCTTTTTTTCTCCAACCGAGGCCATTAAAATAATCGCTCACATCTCCAGTATAATTTTTCCGCTAGATGGAGCAAAGCACATACGCCATGATTATCTGGCATATTTATGAGCATCGACTGTGTCCTACGGGTGGCATGGCATGGGAGTGCAAAAAAAAAAAAAAAAATTAAATAAATAAAACTAAATTCAATGCATTGAGTGAGCAAGTATGAAAATCTGAATGCAGACTAATGCACTGCCTCTTCTCTTAGATCCAATCCAAGGTAAACACACACACATATACAGTGCATACATTGTCCTGCCATCCCTCACTGTGTTCCCACCAGATTTAGACCTGATATGTGGAGGCGACACAGAAGCGACTGGAGCCTTTTCTGTGGGGATTCTGGAGAATTGGTCTCTGTACCAGTCAAGCCCACATAGAGTGCTGCAGATTCACTGAGACTTGATGAAATTATACAGCCTCAGTTTGCAGCCTAAAGGAAGGGGGCTTTTAGTACACCATCTGAACACATGCGTGTAATGAATGCATTAGGAGGCATTATCACAAGAGACCATGTGCAGATGAGCAGTGTATATTTGTAGCACGTTTATAAATATTAAAATAATGTGTGTCAGTACTGTTGCAGAACAGTGAATGTACTCTCTTGTGCATAGCTGCAGTGTATTCACTGTACTGCAGCTGAGCATGAGGCTGCATAAACAGCTTCATGTATCTATAATCTCGGCATCTTTCTTCATTTTTGCGAGCGAGGACTTACTGAGCAGTGCTCCTCCATAAAGGCGAACGGAGATGTTAATTGTTGAGAGCTCCTCCTCAAAAACAACCTCATAGAGATGGTTGGGAAACACCAGGGCCTGTGTTGGAAAACAAAAGCACAACACAGCTCGGTCATATCAACACAACAGCATTCTGTCCTCCCCGAATGCCCCCAAAATACAGCAGCACTGACAAAGTGTTCCTGTCTGTGAGTTAGTATCACTGCGTACGCCCTGAACACTGAGGATATTGAGCCGTTAGGTGGTATGGCCGACAAAGATGTAGCTGTTTCTCCAGATGTCCCTCACTGATAAGATGGAAAAAGAATCTACAGTAATTCACTGCTGGCTTTGCCTGACAGTATTTTTCCTTCTTGGTTGTGCATATGAAACAACGTGTTCACTGTGTGGATAATTTAAGCAACACTTACCATCAGGGCCATAACTGTGAAACCCACTGCTGAAATCAGTATCCACAGCCTGAGAAGAGACACGGTACATTACATCTTTCCTGCAACCAGTACTGCTTGTAGATTTGTTTTCTCCAAGAATGTTACTGCAAGTGATACACAGATGACCTCATCTATGCATCATGTCTGCTGTGTTAATCGTGAGCTGTTCTTAGCAGCAAAGGTCTCACCTCAGCCCGATGGGCTCCCGCACTGCAAACTTTGTCTCATTTCCGAGCATCTGACTGATCTGCGAGTGAACGAGGCAAGACAAAAGGAAAAGGAAATGAGTAACGAGAGGGGAAATGTAACAGCAAACATGTAATTTTAACAGATATCTATTATGACAGCCTTCAACAAAAGAGCTGCATAACCAAGAATAAAGTGCTCTGCGTGGAGGTGAAGTTAACACATCTGAAACAAGCAGCTGGAAAGAAAGCGCATTAAACAAAGCAGTGGAGAGAGAGGAAAAGAGAGTGTCAAAGAAGGACCAATTAAGATGTTAATTAGAGACTATAAATGTATTCACCTCCTTAATCACCCTCTGAAGATTAAGAGGGTATGTCAAAACAACATCTTGCAGTGAATTCTGGATGAATAACCAGCTACCAAGTCGATGCCAGAAGAAAAATCTTATTTGCTATAAATTAACTTAATCCTAGCATCGCAAACACCACGCAGTACTCAATTTATAATCCTCAGAGCTTGAAGCATTTAGTGGGAGAAAATTGTGACATAGTTCATTTTGACTGAATAGAGAAACACTTATATTTCATGAATTGACACGCAGAATGAATCTTTATCAAACAGCAATATTGGAAGGACACACCCAAGCATTTCCCTCATAATACTGGCTAGGATAAGCATCTTTTATCATAGATCACAAATGCATTTAGAGAACATGGTGGAATGCTAATGAGTGGCAATTTGTTTTTTCTTACTCTGCTACATCAATACCCAATATATTCATCTGATCCTCTCCAATAAACAATAAAAGCATCCAAGCATGATCTGTCTCTGTGGCTCCAGTTCTGTTCAGTTTGATTTTGCCAGCATACTAAGATTCATCTATGTATCATAATGTGTTGTTAACACTCTGAGAGCTGGTATGATGTAGTGATGAAACGATTAGTCAATTATATCGGCAGACAGAACTGTATCGACAGCACATTTGATAATCAATTAATCATTCAAGTCATACATCAACCAAAAAGACAAACATTTGCTGGTGCCAGCTTCTGAAATGGGAGATTTTCTGCTTTTGTTAAAAGTGGACATTTTTGCATGGCAGACTGCTCAGACAAAGCAAACTATTTGAAGACATCTCCTTGGGCTGTGGGAAATAATAAAATGTCATTTCTAAATGTTTTGACACTGTGTAGACTGTAAAATGAATATTTAAAAACACATGACAATAATGCATGTGAAGCAAATGAACAAATCTCTTAGCAAAGCAAACATCACATACGCAACATGTTCCAAGTTCAAGGAAATACTAAAAAGGTCACATATATATAACATGGAAAGAGACATTGTGTGTCTGTGTGTGTGTAAGCCTGCACATAATAGATAGAAAAACAAAAGAGGTGGTTCAGAGAGCGAGTGAGTTTAGACTCAGATATTTTGTTTGTTTTTTATCCTAAAATAAGAAGATGAAGAGAAGACGTAAACAATCTGAAAAACTGCACAGAAGACAGAGAAAAAACATAAATCCAGTTTTCTGCCTGAACAAACAGTAACTGGATACATCCGTTGGTTGGCTGTGAGGCTGAATTCCTTCATCTAAAGCGTTCGGGTCCCATCACTGCCCCAAACATCAATGAGTTTGCTTCATCATTAAACATCTTAAAAACTGTTCTTGTGTTGCAGTGAGACATACTGTAACATCAGTGAAGCTAAAAATAACAATGAGGCATGAAAACCACTAAAGCAGAGAAGATGAATCAGTTTCTGGCAGGCAGTATTTACAGAGAGCTCACTATCTGTTAAGTAGTTTTCTGCTTGATGAGCCAGTGCAATGTCTGAGTGAATGAAACAAAATGATTCGTGTCATAAGGGTTTTGCCACCATGCAAATGTTACTGGAACATTTTCAGCAACAACTGTACTATGTCTCGTGGTTTTACCGGATGACGCCATGACAAGTATCGTCGTCAATTTGAGAGAGGGTGAGATCTGAGAAGATTAAAATTATGATTGCATGAATGAAACCAAATTACACTGCAACGGGCAAAGACTTGCAGAACCTGCGAGACATGCCGTCATATGAGATAAAAATCGGTTGAAAAGGTGATAATATCACCCATATGGCTACTGTTATGGTATATTTAGTGCTATAAACATCACTCAAAAACAGTGAAACATATACTATGCGTCCACATTTAGAACTATATAAGAAGATATTTTTGCATGCGTGCATTTGCAGCATGCACACAAAACCAATGGAGTGATGCCAAAAGGCTCTTTTAAGGAGTTTTATGGCTTCATTTTATGATGTCAAAAAGAGAAGGGAGGAAGATTTATGGCAAGATTTAATGTGCCTTCAGTGAAATATAGAAAAGGGGAATTTCTGTGTTATGGTTTTCTAACATTTCCTCTCACCCACGGCTGCTACTAGCTTTGATCTCAGAGCAGAGCCCTCGAGATAAGACAACTCTGTAGTCAAACCCTAAAAATATGAAGGTAGAGAATCACAGACTAGACCCCCTGCCTCTCTCCCTGCATTGCAGCCGAAGTACCTCTACACGTATCCATCTTTGTCAGCTGTGGTCATGTGACCAGGTGAATCAGCTTTCCTGTGCCATGGTTTCAGGGGTTGTTTTTGACAGAAACGCATAAATATTCATGAGTGGCATGAGAAACACTCAAAGGGAACTAACAACTGATGGCACACGGTTGGCCAGGGGTGGAACAGAGCGGATGGGAGTCGGGGAGAGAGAGAGGGAGCAACAGGAAAAGGAAGAAATACACAATGCTGTTTGTGGAAAATGACGCTTAATGACAGCTGCTATGGCCCAGCCTTGCCATCAGTCACTCTGTCGGCTACATTCAGTAAACAAAGGGCAACTTTTCAGCCAGAGAGCATGAAAAATATTCCGGAAAAATCAGCTCTCTGCCAACCTGAAATCTGTCATGCGAGTTTGTACGCCCCTCATGATGGATGTTCTCAGTTTGTGCAGTCACAATAAGAAGATGGGGAGCACCATTTTACAAGTCTAACTGATGTTCCTCTGGGAAAATATACATAAAACATTTACCCAGTTATGAATTATATAGGCCTGAGCTCATGCTGGTAGAGTCTGGTTGTTGCTACATAAGGTTAGCACCAAAGTATTGTACCAGTAGGAAGTTAATGGGGCAAGAAGGGCAATGTCTCTGCTGTGCTCACATATGGCAGCCCAAATATAAAGCCTCTCTGTCTCTGAAGTGTAAGTAATAGGAACAGTATTCTTATCTCTAAGCAGTAAAAAAAATAAAATAAAAAAGACCGGAAAAGACAGTCAGCGGTCTACAGGAGCACTTCCCTCCTTTGTTTACAGGGACCACAAGGATAAAGTCAACCGCTTCCTCTCCAAACCAGCTCCTATGTGTAGCTAACCATACATGAGATCCCATGGGTTTCTTTACTACAAACACTTGTGGCAAGGATAAATGGAACAACTCAAGAGCAACAGCACAATGCGGCAGAACACGTTGTAAGAGCCACAATTTAATTTCTAAATTAGGGTCAATGTCACAGTTAAATAGGGAAACACATACAATAGACCACATAAGCTAAAGTATTGTGTTACTGTCCTGGCACAGACTGAATCGCTTCAATCATCACAGACAGTTTCTACTACGGGAATCTTAAATGAGCTTTAACGGGACGTGCGCTGAAGCATTGAAATGTTTCTTTTTCTTTATCATTCTGTATCCACCAGTTCGCTTTGTGAAGGGGATCTGAGTGGCAGATGTCCGGGTTAGACTACTTGTTAAAACATTGAGAGAGAAAACAAACACTCACGATGGCTGAGAAAAGGGGGCCGGCATCTCATCACGAGATATCAGCCACCACCGTATGCCCGCTCCCTTCTGTTCTGTTCCCTTCTCTCACTTGCCTGATTAATATTTCAGTGAGGAGCAGTCTGCTCTGCCTATCACTCTAATAAATAAAAAAAAAATGATTGAAATGTTGATATTTGAACCCTCTGAAACAGAACGAGACATTATTATCATTTGCAACAGTGCAGCTCAACGTGCATGTATATGACAAGTGTTTTTGTACCTCTTGGCATGAACCAGCATGTGTGCTGTTATGTTTTTGGTGTACACATCACTGTGCGCGGTCTATGTGAGTATGCAAATAAATGTGAGGCACGAATATAATACATGAGATACGAGAGGCAGGGAGTCTTCCAGAGGAGCCAGTCACATCTCAGTGGAGCTGTGGGAGCTCATGGGATTACGTGATCTAGATTCACTGAAGCAGAAGGAGCAAATGCACATAATGGGACACTGTGAGAGTGATGAGCCAATTAACAGCCGATTGTGGCTTTTAAAAGGAATCTATAGTTCTTCTGAGGAGTTAATAGATGCATCTGTGGTTCAGTGTCATTTTTTTGTTTATGCATTGCTGCAATATCATCCATTTGAGTGATACTGGTTTAACACGTGTGCTTACATTGACAGCTATTGCGCTGATTAACTACAGTAGCTACTTGGCTTGGCCTGTCCTGATATTGAATAAAAATGACACATAAATAAAACATCACATGATGAAATCCGACCTTTGAGCGGTGCACTTCTCCATCATCATCCTCGCCACCAACTCCGAGGATCTTCCGGCTCTTCAGGCGGCTTATCAGGTCTGTCTGACTGTGCTTCTTCATTAGAGGAGGGTGAGTTTTAGATGCCATCGTGTGCACACACCTGACAAAGAGAGTGGAAAGAGAGGTAGGTAAGATGTGCACACATGACAGGGTTGTTGGAAGGAAATAAATGAATAAGTTAAATGACACAGAGTGGGAATGAATAAGAAAAAAAAGAGGGCAAATGTTAATTTTCACATCCTATTTATTTACGAAATTAGCTTTTCCTCTGGTCTGAAGAAGTCGGCTCTCCACAGCACAAGCAGGACGGGGTATCAATCTACCAATAATCCCTTTGAGGACTTTACTTATGCAATGCAATTACATAACACGGGACAAGCAAATACAGGCAACCCATAAAACCCTCCTCTTAAGGCAGACTGGAAGCAGGAGCCAGATGTCCTCTAGGTTTGCCGTGAGGCCAACAGACGCAGGTGCCCGCTCAAAGAGCCAATGGATCAGATAGTGACAGGGGCTATTTCTTTACACACGTGTAAATGGAGCTGCGCTTTCGGACAAGACAGAGGGTCGCACTGTCCATATCGATCAAGCTCCACTGTCAATATGTGACTCATTGACTGGAAGGTGGTTTTGATGTCGGCCTGTTTTGTCTACACAGCAATATGCCTTTAACCTTGGCTACAGACACTGATGTCTTGTTTGAAATGAATACGGACTGGCCTTTTATTTCAAGAATGATCTCATAATCTTTAAGCCTTCAGCCTTACTTATTTTTATCCACAGATGCTGCTGTGATTAAAACAGGCTACAGCTACACTGTTGTACAACCAGTAAGCTTTGTTAGATTTACCAAGTAATGTATCTCATAACCAAGGAATTGCATTAATTCCCATTTGTAGGTCAGAAAGTTGGCTGCATTTTTAAAACCTTATCAACTGTTTCAGAAGCAAAAGTCTTCCAGTATTATCAACTTATAAATGAAATAAATACAGCCCATTATCATCATCAAATCACATTTCTGATCTTTACATTCAAACAATTATTTCTTCAATGCATTAAACTAGAGACAATTGGCAATTACAAACATTTATATGCCATTTATTTGTATTACTCTGCCTACGTTGGTAGTTAACTGTAACAACAGGATGCACTGCAGTGGTATTATTGACTAGTGTTAATGAACAGTGCCTGTGAACTGAATAGGGACAAGCAATAGTTGAATGAAGAGAGATCATCATTACTGACTCAATAACGTTACCTCCACTGTGGTTCATCGGGAGGCAAAAAGGCATGCGTAAACATGTAGGCACACACACACACACACACACACACATACTATGGGATGGTCTTTTTAAAAATTGATGGCTACTACAGAGTGCAATTATCCAGAGTGATACAACAACAGCAATTATTGAACTACAGCCTCTAACACCTCTAACAAGGAAAAAAATAACAATCAATGCAACCAGGAAGGAACACAAAGTGCTCAGTTTTATAGACGTCAGAGAGAAATACTGTTTTTTTTTTTTTTTTTTAATGGGGGCCAAAATGCACAGACAGACTGTAAAAAACAGAAACACAACAGAAAAAGGATAAAATATAAATATGATAGATATATATGTGTCTGGACTAAATATAATGAACTAACTATGTCAAACATTAATCTTAACAAAACAAAAAAAGTTTTATGGTTTATATTAAATTTGGGTGTTGATTCAACTATATTCTATCATCAATACAGTTGTATTCAATGTTTTATTGGAATATGTGCTGAAACAATGAGTGGATTAGTTAATTAATTAATTGATCATAATAATACCCAACTAATCAATTTACTAAATTCGCAAATAAAAAATACTTCAAGCATCTCCAATGTGATGATTTTCTGCTTTTCATCATATTACAGAAAATTTAATTCATTTGTTATTTCTTAATGCTGGTGAGAAATTGCAAGATGTCACAAGTTTATATGCAAGTTTCATTGCCATCCTCTGCCTCTTCCCCCTCACTTCATACCTTCTTATATGAAGGGACAGACAGGTGGGAAGTAGAAAGTGTGCTAATCTGGCACACACTAGCATGCATACATAGGATTGCAGAGGTCAGTGAAGGTTACTCAGCATGTGTTCAGGCTTCTGTTGTCAAACATTCCACTTGGACTCCCACATAGTGCTTGAGGCACTAGACTTTCCCTTTTCTGTAACTATCAGCAGGAAGAGGCACCGCAGAAGGAAAGAAGACAGAAGGAGGACAGGAAATGAGGCCTGTGTGCAAGGGCAACTCTTACTGAGACAAGGCCAGGTCAAAACCTAGTATATGTGCTTTATTGTTACTAAAATGTCAAAAAATGTTACAAATGTGAAAGCAAGAACTCCACTCATGTCTTCAGGTGATGGATTTGAAAGAGAACTATTCTAATTGGCTATCTCTTAACTCTCCCTGCTCCTTCATTTGTTTCTATCTGCAGGATGTTTCATTTGTATATGACTCACTCTGTATTGACTGTTTTGTCCGACTGATCGTTACTTAGGGTTTTGCATTGAGCACAGCTCAGAGAGCTGGGCCTAAAAATGTACAAGGGAGATGTACAACCAAAATTTGCATCTACTCATATTGAAAGAGCAACGTTAAATGGGGAAACTCCAACACTCGACCGACCAATAGTGTAACTCATTCAACATATTCATTTGCATATGAATGAAGAATCTGTAGGCAAGGGACCAAGATTTCAGCACCAAAAGTGTTTTGGTTTCCATTTGTAGCTCGAGCAGTATTTCACATGTGAGCGTGCTTTGGTTACAACAGTCCATGTTGAGAGACAAGGCAGAACATATTGACTGAAATGCGATCTCGGCCATCAGCTATCGTCTGATGACGATCGCATGTCAAGTTGCTAATCAAAGTCCAGAGGAAGTCATGGCCTGGATATCCATTGTCTGGCTACAACATAAGTCCTGGACATTTCCCCAGAGTCTGAATTGTCTTCAGATAATAGCCAAGTTCAAGATTGCCTTATTTGTGAAGTTTAACACAAAAATCAATGAGACACTTGCTCAGTGAATCAGTGCACTCTCACGAGGACTGATGAGACATTTACGTCAGGCTCATTTATGCCAATTATCAGATGAAGTAGAGTTTTTATTAGATTCAAGAAGCAAACTTTTACTTCAGATAGTAAAATCAAGCGCCTCATGGTGGATTTGCTTTATTACACTGCACCCTTTGTAATGTCATTATTCCATTTGCATATATTGCTCTATCAAGGCTTAAAGGATATGTGTATCCCACAGCTTCCCCATTCACAGAAAAGCAAAGAAACCATCCTGTCTGAGGTGAAAAGAGAAAGCATGCATTGTGTTATGTGCCTGTAAGTGATCCAATCACAACAGCAATGACATTGGGGCCCACTGAATGTGGTCCACCACTATGTCCATCAAAATCTGCAATAAAGCAGTAAATATGGCACACCTCACTGCATGCAATGGTAAATCACACATTTCTCCCACATGCTAAAATACCATTGCGCGTCTCACCCTTTGAATCTCAACAGTGCTCCTTGACTTGACAGAGAGTAATGCTGATGGAGTTGCTTAGCAACTGCCAAAGGACCAATTGCACCTTCATTATTGAAAACACCTTTCAGGGCTGAAACCACCTTTGATGATGAGGTCTCTTCGCTGTCATTCTTCTTGATGTCGTAGGTGACATTTTAGGGTAAATGAAGACGCTCTGATCTGTACCCAGTCAACTGAAATGAGGACATGCGTGCCCAATGAGTGGCTCCTTGTCAGTATAAAAGACTATAATAGGGTATAACTTTAGCACGTAAAGTCTTTTTCGAATAACTGCAGCCATTGCAACTAATTATACAGCACATGCCGTATGTAATCTCACTCCTTCAGGCTGTCGATGTATATATTTACTCAAGTTGTGGACCAAACCACATGCACACTGGATGAACTTGAATATGAGAATAAGTTATGAGTTGTGCAAAATGATGAATTATTGAGTGAATGAAGAGAAGCTGAATTTGGGGATTCAGATAAACTGAGGCAGCAGTATAATATTTCAACATTCATGGAGAGTGTAACCTGTAGGGTTGTGCCATATCATGTTAATAATTATATCTGTATTATTTCATAGTAAAAAAAAAAAACAAAACATGATATTGTGACAATATTATTGATATAACGATGTCCTACTGTTGTGAACAGCAACAACAAGCATTACTGATAGCGAAAGTAACATTACTACCAGCTCCATGGTGGAGGAGTTGCATCCAAAAAGGGAAGCGACTTCAACAGTGTGGAAGTGGTATGGTGTACAACAACCCACAACGATATGTAAGAAGTGCAAGAAAACTGTAACAACACAAGGGGGCAATCAAAAAAACTTCACCACAAGCAGAAGCACCCAGTGTTCCACCACTACATCCATGTGAAGGAAAGGGTGTGTCTAATCAGGCTTTTATGCATTAAATACATTTACCTTACCTTTATAATACAGAATCTAAAAACGTTTGAAATAAAGATGGAGTTTCTAAATTCTGTGGAACCACTCAACTGAGATGCATTAAGTTAGTGTGTAGCATGTAAAACATTACAAACATTACATAGTCATTACTGATGAGACCAGACAAATGACAGGTGTATTATCAAATGCAACCTAATATGACAGCATCCAAAAATATGTCCAGAATACATTAAGACAAGCATTCAGTAATTAGTGTGATGTATACTATATGGAGAAATTTCTAGAAAACATAGATATTCCTGAAGTAATTGTTTAATGAGAAGCAATTTCTATAGAGAAAATCATATTTCTTTCTGGTTAAGAAGGCCGGTGCACAACCAACAACCTTGATTTTGTGTAAAAAATAAAAAAGCACTCCTGAAAAGCGTTGCACTTGTGACGATAACGTGCATAAAACAGCCTCAAGGACTTTAGAAAGATAAAAGGCAGGTGTGATTTATGCCGGAAAGCCTGCTATTGATGCAGTCACATTCTGCGATTGAGCATGTCTTTGCAGAACTTCAATACATTTACCTCCCTGTGGGATAAACAAAGCCAGTCTTGTCACAGAAGAACATATATAAGTCTTTGGTACCAGCAATAATAGGAGTAACAAATACTCTCTGTTCCTTTGTCGAGGTTTTGTGACAGAACATGTGCTGTGCAAAGGAAAAGCTGTTAAACATAGGAGGAAGATATTGTGGGAAATGTGCGACTCCCTGAGAGATCTCCAGTTTAGTGACAAGAAAGATGTTCTTTAAAAAAAATAATTGTATCATATGAACAAAGCAGTGTGTGGGTGAGGAGGAGCAACTGTGAACAAATGTGTTACTCAAAATAAGAAAGCAGACTCTACAGCCTGCTCATCTCCTCCTCCTTTCCATTAATAACATGACACACAGTTGCCCAACAGTCTCTAAATCCCTTCATCACCATGTTTGGGATATATAGCAGCGCCATACAATGCCAAGAGCGGATAACACACAAAACAACACCTCTACTCCACAGACAGAAGTGAGAGCAGTTCATCGTCAATGAAATATCTGTCTGTCGTGCCCACTCAGAACAATTTACTGACCTTAGTAAATGTATTACATCTTACAGTTAGTGTTTATGGTATGGAGTTCTCGTCACCCCGAGGAACACTGGAGCTTCAGCATGGTATAACTTTAAAGGTTAGGACAGGAAGATCCCGTCTCCTGTGATCTGATGGAATAAGATCAAACATCCTTGACCCTTATTGGATTCCAGATGTCCTAACAACATTAAGACTTGCTTGTTTGTGTTGTCTTGCTGTTGCAACACACTTAGCCACCCCTTCTGACCATGAGGTTAATGCTCATAGCTAAGAACGGCAATGTCATTTATTGCCATTCTTAGCTATTTATTATTCATTCCACAGAAGAAGAAGCCCCCTAACTTTTCCTGTAGGACCACCATAAAGTTAACATCTTTGTTTTTATAAAAATGTCCCAACAACCATTGAATGCAAGTCCCCAGGGAGAGCGAGAAGAAAACCATTTAATGAAAGCAATGACGGTCGTCATGGGACTAGAGGGGTCCCAAAAAGATTTTTTCCCAAAAGCTACAGTATGAAAGAAGTGGCTGTAAAACACTGAGTCTAAGAATGAGACCCATCCCAAACACTGTATCCAGTTTTATTTATACATCCATATCTGAATGCCATTAAATTTAGTACAGGCATCTATGGTGCTACTGGTGCCACCAGTGAAATATCTCTACATTCACCAAGTGGATTGGTTTAAGATGTGGTTTCATGACTGTGGTGAAGCTTTGACAGATCTAGTGCCCACATGAGGTTGGCACTTTGTTTCTCCTTTCATGTCTTAACATAACCAATGTATCATTAGTAGGAAAATTATCCCAATAACAATTGGTAGTTGTGTTACCAAATGGTTACATCTCTGATTATGCGTGACCACATCCAAATACTGGGAAAGAATGAGGCACGAGTTTTTCTTGACGCAGGCATGACTGTCGAATGCCCTTGGGCAAGTGGAGCTGGGTTACTCTAGGACTCCACTTTGAAGTCTGTGAGTGTTCAACATTTCCACAACAACCTCAGATACCCACTCATCTGTGCTAAACTGATTGACCCTTGCTACCCTCAAGAAATGCTTACAAGATCTGCATTGGGATAGATGTGGCATACAGCAATATGAGTGATCCTTCTTTGGTCAAAACCAGAGATGTCAAGAGTATTAATATAGGAACAGTATTATGAAAGTGTTGGGCATTTAAGGTCTGTCCTTAACTACCTACTACTTTCTTGTCTAAAAGCTTTACCTCTTTTGACAAGTTTGTGCTCATAAACCAAAACTGCTTAGAAAATAGAGTTTTGTTATACTTCTGCATTCTAGTTCTCCCTTCAGGAAATACATAAAAGCCTCAAAAGTTTTCTGATTTGCTTGCCACTTAATTGGTCTATCAAAACTGCAATTAAGTCTATTTCTGCCTCACAATGTTGAAAACTGACACACTAGGGGAAAAAAGGACTAGAAAATAGCTTGAAAATAAAATGAAAATGGAAAAACTTGCTGACAAACTCTTGATTTCTTCAATGAAAATGAGCCCATTCAGTAGATAAACTCTTGTTTGATTTGGCCATTGTTGTATGAAACAATTTAACACATACACACACACACACACATGAAACAAATGAAACAATATTTCCACACATTTGATTCAAACCAAAATCAAAATGACTGCCGGGATAAAAGGTGTGAAGAGACACTGGCGGATGGCTTTTAATGTGTACCAGTAGCCATCAACAGTCAATCAAGACCACAAAGAGGGAGTTAAGCTCATTTTATGTCAACAAAGTACGAAACTACGTGTTAAAGTTAAAATCACAATCAGGATGACTATCCACAATCGACTGACTAGTGGCCAATCTCCACCTTGGAGAATCTCTCCTAGATATAGGGTAATGGATTCATATTAAATATAACACCCACCTCAGATACACTGTCATTCTGTGAGCAACACTGCAACTGGTCCTCATTATGTGTTCAGAGGCTTTTTCTGTCAGCACTGTGTGCAGTTTGTTCATTTTAAAAGAACAAAGAAAATTGTCCTATTTGGTGTGCCTTGGACCTTATTTTGCCATATTAAAAGAGGTATTAAATATCATTTTACGACTAGTCTTGAATGGCATGGTATCAATGTGACAGCCTTAAGGATCCCCCAATCACATTATTTTGCCAGTCGTTTTTTGTTTTGTTACAGCAGCTAGTATAGCAGTATTAAATAGTCAAGAACTGAAAAACCTTGACAAGAACCCCTTTTTATGCGGAGGCATTAAGTGAGGTGGATGAAAATGAGAAGTCATAAATGGTGCTTTTTCTCTCCCTGCGTCCTGCGTGTTCACACATTCTACACATTCAGTTGACCGTGAAATCAGTACAGCTCAGTCAAGAATAGGTTCTGGTAACAGAGATAAGCACATAACACTGTGTAAGTGGAGTGCCTGATCCTGTAGATGTGTCCAGCTATCTCGGAGTGTTAAAACTCTGATTTTTTTCAAATGACCTAAAGTAATGGTTTCCCTGTCTGACAGAAGCGGACTCTGATGTAGTGGAAATTACAAATGAGGAGGTTCAGTTGTAGCTAAAGGGCAGAGAAAACAGATGAACACAGAAAGCAGTGCTTATGACAGCTGGTGATAAACAAAAGGACTATGGAGAAGGCAGTGAATTCCTATCTTGAGTCAGAACAGAGCACCACAATGCATGCCCTGGAAACTGTACATGCAGTCAGTCTGAGGAGAGAACTGCGCCTCAGCCTCCATCAATGGATTATTGTGTTGAATTGCACAGATTAATACTGTTAAATCATCTGGGGACAGTTACTACTGAGTGAACTAGTACTAATGATTCCTGGGATTTGGAGTTTCCCTGTCTAATATTCAGTTATTACATCACACTGCAGCAAGGGAAATTACCCTCTTGCGGGCTGACTAACTCCAATATCATTATGTAAGAGTGTTCCTAGGGTGAATCTTCAGGGAGTTACAATGACATACAAAGCTGAGTATCCCAAGAGTCACCGCCACCGAGATGTTGCTAATATATCTGTTTGGGTGATATATTTAACAATGCAAACTTGTTGAGAAGCCCTTTTCCAAATTCAAATGCATCATGCAACAAGACTATCCTCCGTATACCAATCGTGCATTTCTGAACAACAGTTTCAAGTATTGCCCAATGAACTCAGTAGTAGAGATTGTAGATAACAGCCAGAGGTAAAAGAAGAAGATCTGATTGTATTGGTAGATATGCTGCACTGGCCTGAACATAAAAATACAAAAAAAAAAAAACATTACGCTCATTCTCACAATCAAGAATTTATTTCCTTCATGGCTCTAAATACACCACAGTCATCAGGCATTCCTGTTTTAGACACACTATAAAAGAAAGTCTCCAGCCTAGCAACATAATAGTAACCAACAACCCCTAACGCTCTTCTGTGTAGGCCCCTGAATAGAATATGAACCCCAATGTTCAGACGAAGAAAAGAGGACTGTAGTTGACTTGACACATCTTTGTGCTTGAATGCACCAACACATTGTGAAATTTTATGGTGTGTAAGAAAGGCAGGTGGTTTATTTTTACCATCTGTTCCATGAACTGAGGGGGTCCCTCTAGAAGTGATTGTTTGGTGTTTCTATCTCTGGAGCCATCTTGACATGGCAGGCTGACTGTGAAGCCAACGCAGAAGCAGCACAAAACGTGGTGAGGTAAAGCAGAGCTGACACTTGGCGCGCACACACACAGCTGGGAGGTGAATGATCTCCTCCGAGGAGCAAAGCCACCGGAGCTCAGCAGGGATCCAGCACACACACAGCGCAAGGATGACGAGAATGAGCTCCTGCCTTCAAACATACACACCAACAAAGCTGAAAACGAAGCTTCAGAGCACTGCTTTAGCTTTACTGTACGGTACATCTGGGAGAAAAACACCAACCAATAATTACTTATACATAATTATTATTTTTAATGTTGCGCTGTGATGACGCGTTGGATTGTTGTTGATTTCCTCATCTTTGCGGCAGCATATTATTGCACTGCCACTATGATTTTAAGATACGCGGTAACTATAATTGCACAGATTAGCGAGCAGAAAATGTTCTGTTTCATTATTGTAATCTAATGTAATTTCGCAGGGGATTTAAAAATGAGCCAAGGCTGTGAATAATCGTTAAACTACACATATGCACTCAGTTGCCAGGGTATCAGGTACACCTAGCTAAAACAGTTTAATGCAACAGGCATGCAATAAATCGTACCTTCATTAAGGTTATAATGTTCAGTTTTTGTTGGTGTTCATTCAACTTTCTGAATTTTAGAAGAATGTAGCTTGTGGTGCTTTTGAAATAGATCATACAGAGAGGTGTTTCTGTTATTTAGCCTTCATTAATTTAAATTACTGGGGTGAGCCACATGTCTCTGCAGCATTAAAGTCAGGAGAAAAGAAAGCCTCGGTGGTGTAGTGGAGCAACAGGTAGCTAGAAATACCAGATGTCAAATGCTTGTTGTCCAGGGTAACTGTTAGCCAAGACTAATTAAATGATCGAATGAGGCAGGCTTTAATGACGCACAACAAATGGTTATTAGTGGATAAAACTCTGCACACTCAATTATTTTTCCCTCAAGACTGCTGACATATTAGAAGTGGTTTCAAGGGTAAACCACAGACACTTCACAACAAAAAGACACCATCTCAGTAAAAGGGCTTGTGTTACTGCACTTTGTAGATTAAGGTTGAATTTCATTTCACTGCAAGATGGTGTTGAACTTGTGGGTAACAATCTGAATTGTTACTTACATAGCCTTAAAATTCAGGCAGTAACAGACACAGTGGAGCCTTTTAATAGCGCTGTGTAATTCATTTCGCTTGGGAGAATAACATTATAAGGTCATTTGGTATCTACAAGTGCATCTCAGTAAGAGCTGTGAGAAATCTAAATAGCTGTGTAATAAGTACATTGCAATGGATAATGATCAGCAATGATAACATTTTGAAATCACAGTAGTGCTTAGAGACTGGGGTTTATAAATTGTGGTGATACTGTTGTTGTTGTTACTGTTTCTGTCCTGCAGTGAGGGGAAAGAAAAATCACTTTTCAGTTGTTTATACTCCACAAAATCATTTTGTGTCGCGTAGCTCCCTGGGGCTGGTAAGGTTACAAATCTTGGTTCCAAATGTTGGTTTTATAACCAACAATCATTTAGAGATCAATCCCATTTAGCATGCAGATTATCAACTGTAGCCTTTAGATAATAAAAAGATTATTTTCCTCCCCTGTTGAGGAATGATTAAGAGAAAAACAGCATGAAGAAAGCTCTGTGCTGGGGCAGCATAGATGTAGGCTTAGTTTGGGAGATTGAGGGTTATGACCCCCAGATCTGGGCCTCAGAGTCATGATGTGTATTTTAATATTATCGGACTCAGACGTGATAGATATTTATACTGCAAATAAAACAGGGCACCTAAGCAAAACCCCTTTAGTTCGCTATAAATCTCACTTTCTTTTTTCCACTGTATGCCATCTTTCACATTCTTCTGCTCCTCTGATCTTGCTGACCACTGTGCTAAAGAACTAAAAAGGGAGAGTGATAATCTGCTATTTCTAAAAGTGAAGCAGGCATGTTTCTGTGTTCTTAGGGAACCTCACAGGGCTAGTGACATTTACGTTCTCTCCCTGACAATGAGCAACCCAAAGAGCTTTCTGGCTGTCCACGTCCTGAGGCCGACACACTGTGAACAGCAGTGATGAATTTTGAATTCAGTAGTACTTTTGTAATGGTTCTGTTTGGTGTTGTATTGCTGTTACCACAAATCAAAAAAGAGCCAGGTTAATTGCACAGAATATTGATCCCTGATATTTCACATTATGGCTATTTCAAGACTCGGCGCCTCGTTCCTCAGCTCATCTTGCTTGTTGAAGTGCTACCTGGTTGCTAGGCAGCCCAGCTCGATGACGAAGAGTCTTCATATGAGGGCCCGATCTGTGTCACTAAGGATCTCTTCGTGCGTAATTAACTGCTCGGTAAAGGTCAAAAGGACATCTTTAAAATATCCAACATGTTGCCATTTAAATCGTCCTTTTATTTAATGTGGTTCATTTCACTAACGTTTGCAGTTTTATCCTCCATTATCTCACTGCCTGTCTTGAACATGTGTAAGATGGCTTGTTATATAATCTCTGCTCATCATTCCAGACACAGCAGTGATAATGGATGCACGCACGCATACGTAGGTTCGCACAGCAATAAATGACACTTTTATTGACTATAAAGTTCAAATGAGCCAACAAACAAATGGTTCCACAGTAACGGCCACCAGTTTAAACATTAGTGTGTGTTGGTGCTGGTCAGCTTTTAAGAATTAGCCCAGAAGCACTACAACTTCTATCTTGTTGTCACACACTTAAATATCGGGCAACAACGTGGGCCCACTCACTCAATGATAAGTGACTGTGTACATAACAAAGGGTCGGCATTCAGAAAGATAAAGGTAGTTTCCATTCATACAGTATAGCGATGACACAAACAGAAGACGAGGGAGAGGGAGATGTTTTCTTTGGGAAAAGTTCTACTAGTCTTACTGACCTACCATTTTTTTTTTTAAAGTTATGTGTTCCAAGAACAACTTGGATTGATGATGTTGACATTTCATTTGCTGACTGGTGTGACAAATGACCTGAAAACCAAAATCGCCATGAGGGAAATACCAAAGCATGGTAATTGCTGTCCTCGGTTACCATGGACGTGTTATCTTTCTCGGACTTTACAAACAGCTTGGTCAACTAAATCATCTGAGATACTGTAGGGTTCCATCTCAACATTAATAGCTTTAGAGATGAAAGAGTTTAGAATACAGAGCCATAACCCTAAAATTGAAAAGCTTTCTGGCCATCATTTTGTCACACACAGTCATATCAGGTCAAATAGCACATTTAAAAACCAGCATGAGCTTTACAAACATGTCAACAGAGCAGACAATAAAACTGTGCAGGCAGAGAGCAGGATGAAAGTAATAAACCAGTAAAACAACCATTAAAAGACCATAAAAGGCCAATTAGTAGTAGGAACGTGTTCATTCAAAAACCAGAGAAAAGAGGTGGGCATTGAGCTGTTCTTTGAATGACTTTGTTCTACAGTTTCACAACTGCGAAGGCACGGTCACCCGTAGGTTGGTGAAGGAATTTCCCCTGCTGTGGGGTAAAGCTGGCTGAAGAGCACGATATCAGCACCTTTTTGTACAGGGTGTAGCAGGATAATGCTTCATCTTAGTAGAATTTTTATCTCAGTGTCTGCCTGTATTAATCACCTATATACTCGCCAAATAAAGTGGTAACAATGGTACAGATTGGGCTGAAAGTTGGCAGTTAACTCGTTAAACGGAAATACTGGCAGCCTGCAGGACTGTGGCGAAATGGGAAATTAGCAGACCAGTTGGTGTTATCTACTAAAAGACTGCAGTGTTTCCAGTTGGGAGCTTCACAGCGTGTGAAGCAGTAACTATGTGACTTCCTCCTGTGTAGTATTGTAATCCCGTACAAAATTCACATCATACTATGGTAGACTCTGTGAATTGAGGGATACTGTGTAGCAAAAGTAATGTGATGTGATGTGACGTGATGTGACGTGATGTGCGGTTGTGGCGGTGGCTTGACATGCCCTGCGGTTGGCTTGTCAATAACGTGGTATTTCATTATTGCAGTTTTTCGCGACAGCCCTAGTTAACCATTAGCTTGCGTCGAGCCCAAGGGATGGCCGGAAATGATTGGTCAGAGGACCTGAGGGACCTAAGGTGGTGTACACATAATTAGTAAGTTATTAGTAATTAGTAAGAACACCAAGTAATGAAGAAATGCAGGACTGCCCTTCTGCAGCACGTTTATGTCGCAGCTGCTGCAGCAGGTTGTTTGTGCTGCTAACATCCAGAACCATATGCAAAGGCACAGCTGAACCTGACCCAGATCTTACTGTATCTCATCATATCACTACTATCATATCACATATCACATCATATAAACTACTGTGCAGTGTTTTGGCATCTGAGAAGCCTTCATACTCACAGATCTACAATTCAAATCAGCTTTCATCATCTCACCAGCAACCCTTGCTATGTAGCTTGTTCCATTGCGCAGTATACTATAGCACAATTTGGTTGGTGTCCAAGTACTGAAGTCCAATACCAAGATTCATTTCATATTTTACAAATTGGGCAACAATGAATTCACTGTCGTAGGTTAGTGGGTCAGCATGTCTTCCTCTCATGAGGCCCGTTCTCCTGAGACAATCCATGCCTCCATGCTTATAGCTATTCTTCTGTCCAAAACAAAGAACCTGATTTCAGCATTTCATCAGACTGTCGTTGTGGCTGCTTGCTCTGATGCAATGACAGAAACCCTTGAATCAATTCCCCCAATCAGTAAACAGACCACCTTCCACAAACGCTGCAATATACACAGCTGCATCCTGACCCAACACAGGCACATACCGTTGTTACTATTCAGACACTGTGATTGGATTGTTATCATTCTCCCACACTGCAGACAGAGTGCAAATAATAGAGGTTCTCTGTGACAGAAAATCGATACTTGGAACATGACATGTTGAAGCTAAAATTTCAACATCTCTTGTCTGCAAATAATACAAAGCAATCTTTCAAAATGGCACATGTAAACAGCACGCCTTTTCACATTAGCTTGTTCGGTTACACGGATAACATCTAAATTATGTAGCCTTTGATTGTTGGTGGACAGACAACAGAATTTCAGTCATTTCCTTTGAGAAGTCATTAAATCTTGTCTTGGAAATCGTATTTCTTGCTCAGGAAGTGGAACATGGCCTGCAGCTTGTTAGGGGTAGTAGACACAGCCCATTTTACAAGTAGAGTGGCAAACCTAAATAAACCCTTTGTCAGTGGCTACTGGTTCATCTGGACCAAAGATTGCAGCAGATTCTTTTTTACAAAGCTCTAACTCTACAAAAAAATGTCTCCAAATTCTGTCGGGGCATGTGCACGGCCTGTGATGAAGGGAAATCGCGCTTTTGCCTGAAACATATTAGAGTGCCAGAAAAGACTCAGACAGCTTGTTACTAAAATCATGGGCAGAATTTGCTTGATAGCCCACAGCAATCTGTGAACATCCAAAGCTAATTAGATCACTTTTCACTTTCATAGTGCAAAAAAAAAAAAGAAAGGACGCACAGTAAGGCCACAGCCAGTGAATAAATTGTCACTGAATGGATTTATGTTCAATGCACTTGATGTTTGCTCTGGATATTACCGGTGGTACAACTTATATTTCCAATTTGCATCCAGATGAAGATGCCAGGTCATTACCGTCAATTTTGTCACACTCTATATTGTTAACCCATCCGCTGATATGTCGAAGCCACCTCTTGGTGAATGTGAATACACCCACGCAGCTTGCTAATCAGGTTTTTTCCCCCCCAAGTACCACAAATGCCATGAGGGCTCAGCTGAGTTTACACAGAAACAAATGAGGGAATCAACCTTAGCCAGTGGCAAATCAAGCCTGCACAGAACGTTTTGTGTTTGATCACGATGAGGTAGACCTCTAATCAGGAGAAAGGTTGGATTTGTCTCCTGATCGCATTAGCGGCAGTTTATTCCCTTGGCAAGAGCCTGCTTGTGGCAGCACAACTTTAATCTATTTAAAAGAACATTTTTAAATAGCAAGAAGTTGCTCACTTTTCGGCCTCATTAGTGTCAGAAATAAAAATAAAATATCAAGGCTTAAAACATTATTAAGGCTGGGCAATATGGGCAATACAGTTATGAAAATCATTATCATATACATTATTGTGGTAAATGTTAACGATGTAATCTGATTTTCCAGTTTTCCACTGCATTAGATCTAACAAAACTTAATTAAATAAATAAATTAAATAAATCATTTTTTATCATTTTAATCCATAAATTTGGACAACTGAATTGTCTAAAAGCAATAACACAATATGATCATATCAAGATTCAGCTGAAAGTCAATTATAATATTGACTTATGGCCAGGACCAGGACTTGTGTGTGCACAATACCACAAACAGCATTTATTTAGAGTGGCATGCACATTTTATAGGAGAGGATAAGAACAAATTTGTATCTTTTGGACCATGTACACGCAAAAGTTTCTTCTTCCTGCGAGTATTTGATTTGCAGAGGTGGCGAGCAAACTTCAGTCCTGTCTTATCTGCACTGCAGCAGTGAGTTTCCTCCTCACACCTCAGCACCTTATTGTGACCAATCGCGCTATCTGCCTCGACCTATCCCAAATTGTAAAATAAAACATAAAAAAAAAAAAGCACTTAAAATGTTAAAATGTTTTCCCCACATGATGACATGCTGCTCTGAATAATTACACTGAAGCAAATGTACAATGGGATTGATCAATCACCTGCTGAGATGACTCAGACAGTGGACAGACTTATCTCAACTTGTCAGTGCAGTCTTTATTTCAGGTGAGGTGGGGCACCTCTACTAGAAAACAGAATAGAGTACTGAGACAAGAAGTGCTATTTGTTTCCGTAAACTAAAGTTGATGTATTAGAACAAAAGCAGTGAGCAGGAGCTATTGTGTGTTATTGTGTGTCATTAGATGAAATCAAATGGGAGTCAAATAGTATTTCACAAAGTGGGACAATTAAAAGTCCATGATGTTTTGACTATTGCTTGAACTCAAGTACTGAGGAAAGGTGTGTATAAGAGCGAATGAGTGTGTGTGCAGGGCAGATCTAGACTGGCATCGAGGCTCAATTATATACTACCCAGGGTTTCAATCATTTTGCACAACAGGGTGGCTAGAGTGTAGGTTAGAGTGATTTAGTCCTACTTCAATTGCACAATAATATGAGTGTGTTTAAAGGGATAAAGATCACCAAAAGGAAATTTAAATAAAACAAATCAAAACAAATACAGCTCAAATATGGAAAGTCCAATGCCTGCAGATGGTCTTGTTTGTTCAGAGTGTATGTGGTGGAGGTATGGGTGACATTTTGTATGGGAATCACCAGCATGCGTCACTCTTCACAGAATATCAGGTGTGAAAGGGTATAAAACAGGAGCTCCTGTTGTTGAGCTATAGTTCATACAGAACAGCACACACAGTCCTAATGCCATTTGTATTTTCCAGTATGAACATGTTTTCTGAAGCTTTCTCAATGCAGCATAGTTAAAACAAGTCATTACACAGACATGGTACAATTTCAGCTTTTGAAAGTTAACTGGTCTGGCCAGTCATATTGGCATTGCTACATGTTTGCCTTGAGGGGCCCGTGTGCATGGTTGTATCATACCTACAAAAGTCAGACGAAAAGTATTTTGCATGTGCGTCATAGGAACAGGATTCCCTTCCCTATCTAAACCATCACAACAGGAAAAGTGCCTTTAAAAGACATATTGTTGAACAAAGGTCAGCCAGGTTGGACCATAGACATCTATTCTGTTTCTGCTGCTGAATGTATTCTTCAGCCACGTTTGACTTTTTAATAGTCGGTTAATAATTATGTCAAAAATCGTCTGGCTTCAGCTCGTTTGCTCTGAATATCTGCATGTCACCTTAGTCTTTCACGATATCAAATTTATTATACTTGGATTTTGTACTGTTGGTAGGCCAAAAGAAGCATTTTGGAAAAATGCCTGAGACATTTTCCATTATTTTCTGCCATTTTCTAGACCAAATAATCAATCGGGAAAATAACCAACCATGAAAACAACTATCGGGTGCAGCTCTAGAGCTACTCGAATGATCTAAATTTTCAAGATATGAAAAAATATTTACCATGTCAGTGGTTTATATTACAATCTCAGAGAAACTACTTTAGTGGAGCAACCTGGAGAGAAGGACCAGTGCGTAGGATTTTCAACTTTCCACCTCGCGCTGCCCTTCCACGCATGTAGGAGAACCCACAGTGGCAGCAAAACTAGCAAAACACGTGAGACATGGCAGAAATCTGCCCTCTCTGCAGATATAAAAGGCTCATCCTAAGGTAAAGAAAACACTTTTTCTTATTTTCAGATGATTACAATGCAATGAAAACATTCTTGTGCATATTACTTTGTACCAGATTCTGCCCATAAATCCCTTTAAACTTTACACACTGGACTTTTAAGATTCATTGTGTAGTGCAGTAGCAACAGTTGTCAGTTCAGTGAAAAGCAAACGTCCAGTGATGAACTGCAGCACGCCTGTAGGAGTGAGGGATTAAGCAACCTGAATTGGGGCTAGCTCTGAGGTAACAGCTAATGGAAAGATAAAGCTGCCACCTCAACATTTAGCAGCTAAGGCATTTCCATTTCTTCCATCATTTTTAAAAAGACGTTAGTCATCCCAGTAAAGGGTTGCCAGGAGGTGAGTTAACCAGACATATTATGCAAGTGATGAAAATGTTAGACAAGAGGTATGAGTGCTGCTGAAGAACTGAAAGGTGACTTTGTCCAAATGGCAATGGAAATGTGAAACCATATTAAAACAACTCAAAGAGCGCACACACACACACACACAGGCAGCCAAAACAATCACAATGCTCCACTGTGAGCATGAATACATACAGACTCTACACAACTCCACAGTATGGCTCTTTGAACAGCTGACCAGCACAGCCTGGTATATTCCTCATTTCTGGTGACTGTAGGCCTTTTACTACACGCAATGAATTACTAAACAATTATAAATCTGTGAAGTGAGACTAAAATAACACTTGTACTTACTGAACACAGGTACTACTGGATGAAGAGTTCACACCTCAATTAAAGAAGATGAAGTTGCTGTTGCCACTACTCCGTTCTTCCAAATGTCCTGCGAGGGTCCCCTAAAGTTTACCTGTCAATTAAAAATGATAGCACTTGTTTTAAAATGTCTTTAGCAACTTTCATAGACCAGAGCAGTCCCATTAAACGTAGCAGACAAAAGAGGTTGCGAGCAAGTCAAACCAAAGATAGCACCACATGTTGTACAACATTACAATATGAAGCCAAGAGTTTACCAAAGATAATGAATCCCGAATGAGATTTTGTTGAGTTTATGCGGACAGCTGGAACTGCCGGAGGGAAATTACTTGCAAAGTACACACAGAAATGGTCCATAGTGTTTTGCCACCACTCAGCAATGGAATTGCTTTTCTGTCTTCCCCAGATGTAATTAATGAGTTGGGCAGCCTATCACTGCCATAAAACGACTAGAAAAAGCAGCATATGGTCTTAGCTTCTCTAATCTTGTCCACTGGAAATAAAGAGAAGCACATCTGCTGTAGGGTCATTATTGAAGGCTATGGCTATCCCACTGTCACACCAGACAGTAGGAAATTAAAAGTGAAAGGAAGAAAGCAATCGTCATAGGCAGAAGAATATTGCCTGTGCACAGTAGCCCCTAGAGACAGACCAGAAAATAAACTAAATATAGCTGGAGGTAAATCATATTTGTCTTGATTGTCACAATAACTAAAACAACGCTAATAGAAGAGATCCTTGATCCTTGAGAGCTGTGATTATAAGAGCATAATCTATCTTTCTCTGAATATCAAAAATATAATAATAATAAAAAACACTCGAGACAAAGATCTTTTAAAGCCATTGTTTAGAAAAATTTTGTGCTACTGTGCCTCAGGCAGCATAAACACCCCCCTCACACATCCAATGGCCTGCACATGCACAACTGTACAGCTAAACTAAAAATAAACATTAAAATTGTAATGATTACAGTTGGTTGTGTAATTTGTGGACTGTGTGTGTGTGGATGAAAGTGTTAATTAATCACTGAGGGGTTAAAACAAAAAAAAGCGGTCACCATCTGCTTTGGCTACCCAGCATGCAGCATGCCAAGAGTGTGTGAAGGACCTGTGGGACTGCCCAGGGCTGTACTCAGTGCTGCTGCCTGCCTCAGTGCCTCCTCACACAAAACTAGACAGAGGCACGTAACCGTTTACATATGGTGCTGCCTAATGCACAAAGAACCAGTTCAGCTTCACAGCAAGGCTCTGAGACCAGGTTAATAGTCTATTCAGTCTGGTCAACAGCATGGAGACACATTAAAAATTTGCATCTTTTCCACTCAGATGTGTGGGAAATCTAGTGCTACTTCCGTAAATCGTACTCCTGCGAGGGAGGTCAGAATATAATATTATATTTTCAAGTATTGTGTACAAGACAGATGTCACTTCTAGATGACAGAGAGTCATCTTGTTGTTCTGCAAGAAAGCCATTAGTGATAAGAGCTTGCAACAAAAGCCCAAATAGTATTTGAGGGTTGGTTGAGGTGAAAATACCCTACAGTCACAAGCATTCATAGAAAAAGAAAAAGTCCAAAAAGGTCAACATCAGGCCAGATCTGACCCATTAACCAGAGCCATTCTGGTAAAGCACTCAGAAAGCAGCACTACTATGCTAACGGTGATTTATATCTAATGCTTACTTTGGTTAAAAGGACAGAGACGCTCCCCAACATGTACCACAGGCTGAAAATCTGCTGATGGCTACCTCAGCATAGCCACGGACATCCACCGCTGCCCACCCCACATCAATTTTTATTCAGTTTCCAAAAAGTTTGTCACCATGGGCACAAAGAACAGAGAAGGAAGCCCTGTTTTATCTCTCCTATCTCCACAGCCAGTTCGAACCCCCCCACCGCCCACAGAGCCTGATGACATACTGATCACAAGGCGATTAGAGAAAAACAGTGCGACTCCTGCCATTGGAATAAAGCTTGATTCATGAAAAAGACAAACCAAATAAGCTATTTACAAGGCTGCATGTTAAATCCTTCATTTGTCTCCTTATTTGACACTATAAGGAATCTAACAGCCGCCACATCCCTTCCCTCATTTCACTGGCTTCTGTTTGACCCAAGCCAGCATCTCAGGTTAGGTTTTGTTGTGTGTTCAAATGCTTGTAGCATTACAAACGTGGGCTTGTCCATGCACACGCTGCATTCAACAGTAGTGCAATTTACAGGGGGAAAAATACAACGCTTCATTGTGTGTTCTTGCTTTGAAGCAAACACTTTCAGCTTATATTTCAGCCATCGTCATGAGTAACAGCATTCAAGGCTCGCCCCGCTGAGCGCTTTTGGTCAACTTTCACGACGCAGACAGACAAAATGACTGTTTATTCTACTCCAGCACTGCTGAGCTGCACTTGGGACAAGTCCTGACACAACAAACACTAACCTGACCTGTTAGGTGCTGAGTAGATCCACACACTCAATCTGAATGATTCACCTCTCTGTCAGTTTGATCAAAACACAGTTCATCTCAATTTCAGAGGGGGGGGGGGGGGGGGGGGGGGGGGGGGGGGGGGGGGGGGGGGGATCAGTCATATAAATATAAACTGTGGACCCTGACACAAACTCCACTTCATTTTTATATAAACATCACAGCACATTAATGTGTTTGACTTCCTTGTGATAAACACAGCTGGATTCTGCCCTAAATGGGGACTTTCTATCACTAGAGATATTTAGTGTGTTTTAGCTCTCACTGCCCTACCGGTTAATCCACTTTCACTTACCTCGTTTTGAAAACTTGGTCAAACCCTTCAATGATATAATGTATGAAAATGTACACCACGGTCAAGTTGAATTAAGAGAGCTCATTTTTCTTTCCAGCCTTTTAACCTGGGTAATAATTAAGTCTAACCCTGGGCTGCTGGATAACTTCACACACAGTGCTGGGTGGGGTGAAGCAGCTCAGCCGTTATAAAGCCAAACGATAACAGAGAAATACATAAAGAAGAAGAAGAAGATAAACGTTTGTTTAACGTTTTTTTTAACGTTTAACTTCTTCAACTACTACTACTACCACAACAAAACAACTTAACCGCCGGTTGAACTCAAACATCTCTTAAAGAAATAGTCGACACGTCCATTAACGCACCGCGAAAATTAACTTAAATGTCAACTCTCCGAGACAATAACAGACACAAAACATCTTTAAAAAGAAAAAAACACACGGTGCTATATATGTATATATTTTTAAAAAGCACATAATCTGTGTGTAACTTACAGAAAGAGTGGTCTCCGGTGTTTGGTTTGTAGAGTGAACGCTTGGCTGTTATCACAGTGACTGAAGAGGAGTGGACAGTGTGTGGAGGCTCACCGCGGAGCTCCGTGTTTTCACAAACCCCGGAGCAGCAAACGATCCAAGGGAGCTGGAACCGTAATCACCTGTGCTCAAACTAAAGCGCACTTTGCTTTGGCTCTACCGTAATACATAGACTAGCGCGAAAAAAAACAACAACATTCAACCAGTGGTGGAAGAATTTTGAGATTTACTGGGCTCTGTTTACAGAATATGATATTATAAGCTATACCAAATAAGAGGGAGTGATTCTGTGCTGCGATTTGTGGCCTTGTGCCCAAAATAATCACATAATTTGTTTGTTTATTTAATCATTTATTTGGCTCCACCAAAACAAATAGTTATGCAACTGGACTGAGACTGAATAGAATAGAATAGAATAGAATAGAATAGATTCAAAATTCAAGAAGCTTTAATTATCCTGAGGGAAACTGCTGTGCCACAGTTGCAATACAAAAGTGGTGAAGTAATACAAGAGAGAGATAAAATAAGCTAGACTAACATAAAGTAAAATAAGTAACTGCACAAAATGACAGTTAATACATATCTATATACAATATACAACTATTCACACTGCACGATGTGGCATAAATTGGAATAAAATAAGTACAAATAGTAAAATAAGTACAACTAAATAAAGTGATAAAGTGAAATTGTGAAAAAGTTACATCTGATAAAGTCACATGTTTTTGACAGTGAATCTTGAATTTATTTGGCTCCACCAAAACAAATAGTTATGCAACTGGACTGGGACTGAATAGAATAGAATAGAATAAAATAGAAGAGAATAGATACTTTATTGATCCCTCTGAGTTTTTACACGCATTTTAATATACAACCGCACACACCAAGTAGTAACCTCCAGTGCTGGGAAATGAAGCCAGTGCAGAAGTGCTAAAAACTGTAATTCCTCGAGCGAGCGCTTGAAACAGGCTCCAGAGGTCTCTTAGTCTCCATAAGTGCTCGTATTAAAATGCCCAGTTTCACAGCAGAAATAAATATGTTTACAGCCTGGTTCAGACAACTGTTTTGTTCTCTATGGCTAATTTCCCTGTTCATGACAACTGTGAGGGGACGATTTTTTATTTTTTTTTAACTCACAGGCTTAAAGTTATGCAGAATTAACAGCATGGCTACTTTGTTTGACAGCCGTTACAGATGGTTATTTGGGCACCCATGCGTCATTCAGCTCGCCTCAGGTCTGCAGATGATCCACATCTTTGGCGATATTTAGATATTGAGTGGATATATGCAAATTGTGATAGAGTGAGCGGTGCATTTCAGAATTTGACACTGTGGTTTTTATCTGATGAAAACCCCCTAAAAATAACTTTGAAAAGACAGGTTAATGATGGCCTCCTGTTGATGCACACGATTATCTTTGATCATTTTTGTTGGTTTGCAGAGCTGTGAATACTCTTCTCTAGTATTTCTATTTTATGCTATTTCACTGTTATTTCACCACATGTTGTAGTACCAAATTTTCTGTGTTTCCCAAGTGTTTCTGTGTTGTGGTTGAGTAACAGATTACAAAGAGGGCAAATAAACTCTCAAGTGCTAGTCTGGACAAGACAGTACAGCAATCAAAACCCATTTCAGTGTTTATATTGACACCCGACTGCTTTAGGATGGAGTTGAAAGACTGTGAACCCATCCTTTCACAGCAAGTATTTTGTGATGATGTACAAGGTGACATGGAAGCAATTAGAAATGTAAATTGTGAGAGAGTGAGCGGTGCATTTCAGAATTTGACACAGTGGTTTTTATTCTTATTTTATGTCAAAGGAGCTGAGAAAACACTGTTAGTTTCACAGCAGGCATTAATCACACAAAGCTAATGCGGTAAAAGGTGTTACTTCCTGTCAAAAATATAGTAGAATGCAAAACATCCTGTACAATACATACATGTGTTACGAAGAAGCATTGTATAAAAGTGATTGATTTATACCTACTTAGAAAAAAAATGAACGTATAAGTTTGTTTTTTAAATATATTTTTTAGCCTTTTTAAGCTTTATTTGATAGACAACTGAAGAGTGACAGGAATGTGCAGAGAGAGAGAGAGAGAGAGAGAGAGAGAGAGAGAGAGAGAGAGATGGGGAATGACATGCAGCAAAGGGCCACAGGTCGGATTCGAACCCTGGGGCCACTGCGGCAAGGACTAAGCCTTCGTACACGGGGCGGATGCCCTACCAACTGAGCTAACCAACACCCCTAGCTTCCTTTTTATCTATCCAGTGTTTCAACATCAACTCTTTCTTAATGTTGCAAAAACAGTTACAGCTTAAGAGCCTTTTATTTCCTAATTTTGTCTTGGCAGCCTGAGTGGAAAAAGACAGGGTCATTTATCTTTAATTGTCTTTTTAACAGCATCAAGGATACTCATGTAGGTGCTAATAAAACAAGCTCCCCAGCTTTGAACAGAGGTGCTGAATTAGTGTTGGAGAAACGACCTCTGAGGATTTACACGAAGACGGGAATGAAAGGTGTGGGAGGCAAAAGGTGCACGAGGGTTGGAAACCAGATAGAGTAACACACATTAAATGGAACAGCTTCATGGTAGCATGTACTGTACACACATTCGTCTGAAAGAAGGACGTACATGCTACATTCAAACTGCAGGAAGAGGTGAACCAAATCCTACTTTTTCTAAACGAAGGTGTTCAGTGGAGGGACAGTGAGGTGTTGAATGAGGTGTATAATTACAAGGAATGTTGTTTCACTGAAGTCAAAGTGTAGTCATGCTTCTGTTGTTCAACTGTGAACAATTGAAGTGCTTGGTATTACAGTATTTTATACAATAAATCCAGCTACAAGCTACATGCTACCACAACTACACATGAAAATCCATGGTCAACATTTCATTTCATGATGACGTCTTTTGTACATGCAGGTCAGTAAAAAAAAGGGAGTGTACTTTACATGCTGTCCTTGAACACTGTATTGTGAATAGCCTAATAACATGCAGTAAATCAGAAGTTGGAAATCAACCTTCCTAAGAATTGATAGAACAGAGTCACTGATGCAAAACAGACTCAGCAGGGGATCAGTGAATGATGTAGATGTTATTGTAATATCTATATTCATAATATAGCCAAGTCTAAGTATTACCAACAAAGTCCATTTCCAGTAATGGTTTACATTTTCACCTTGAAATGTCTTTTTTTACACACCAGATGGCTCTTGCTCTTAATAATAATCATGGAAATAATTAAATGATATTGGAGAACGTTTGAAATCAGGATTGTGGTCATTATGACATCCAGTTTTACAGCAACTTGTTGAGAGAAAGGAAGGGTAAGAGGCTGGGTAGACTGGTGTGAGAAGAGCGAAGATGCGTGGGCACATTGTCAGGGAAATGACATTAATTAATTCAACTGTTATTTACACAGGGTGAGCTAATGAGAGCAGTTTACACAGAAACACAATAATATAGGATAAAACTAGCTTTAAATAATGTTTTAACCCACAAAATATGGACTAATACCAGCATAAAAATATTCTAACCCCGAAATATGGAATGAAACCAGCATTAAATAATATCTTAACACAAAAATATAGACTAAATATGGGATAAAAGCTAGAACTTTGTGCTATACCAAACCCATCTTTGAATTTTGGAACCTCCTCAATGAGACACTCCGGAAATTTAGTAAAGCAGTAAGTATATCTACAGTATAGACTGAAATATAGATGGTAGAGCGTGCAAGGAAATGATATCACCACAGTCCACTACTGACAAGATTGCAAAATGGACTAGTTGGTTTTAGTTCAAAGTAATGCGAGTTGGAGACAGTAATGTTTTCACATATGCTTTGTTTATTATAACATTTTTCAGTATGTACCATTTTTAGCCTGCAGACACTGAGCAATGACAGAGCAATGAAGGAGAAAATATGGGCTCTAAGAAAGGGGCTGGTATGTGGGAGGCGTGCGTGCTTTGTCCTCACCCACACTTAAACCTGTCAAACAAACAACACTCTTCATCCACCCCCAACCTGCAGCAACCAATCGTCTTTCGTTATCGCAAAATTGAATTTCTTGCCTGTTGTCCGGCCTCTCTAAGATTAGATTGTCTGTAACAAGGTGTTTGGTTATTGTGGATGGATTAAAACCTATGTTGTGTACTCTAGATTTGTTCTCCAGGCAAGTGGAAAATGCAGTGCTGCTTAATTATTCTACAACTTCCTGTAATTAAATTTACTCCACTGAAACATTGCCTGTAATGCAAGAAAATCAGGGTCATTGGTCAAGGCAATATCAATTATATGTCCATTGACAAATGCTGACTGTGGAATCAGCATGATTTTTGTCTTGTTGTTCCCCTTTTCTGAAAAAAATACAAATCAGTTTCCTTTAAGATCCTTGAAGAGAGGTCACAGATCAGCTCCTCTCAACACCTCAGTGGACCTTGGTGTCGCCAAGGTCTTCTTATCAGCTGTCTTGCAGACATCCTACCTCTCCCGCTAATCTTGTTAGACAACCCTCTAGCATTAGTCTTAAATTCTCCTGCTGTGCTTCATCTCACTTCACTTCCTAAGGTTCTAGGATGCTTTCAAAGCACGAGATGTCTCTCACATATGGTAATCATATGGCCTTGTGCGTGTATGCATTAAAGATCCTATTCAGTTAATCCTCCTTTGCCTGAAGAACACACGATATGCTGTTTAAGAGCAAGACTGTGATATTTCTTTCATTTTAAGGAATGGATTATTTAGGCTTCTTGCCAGCGGGCTGAGAAAATTGCAACCAGTCAACACAACAGGAAGCCTGTGGGAAATCGAGCAGGACGGTGTTTCCTAAAAAAAAAAAAAAAAAAAAAAAGAGCAAGAATCAGCCAATACTGTCCACAGCTAATAAAGCCAGGTGAAGGGATGCATTGAAGCAGATACTGTGCAGAGGTGATTTTTGGAGAGAGGCGAACGTTTGAGCAAATGGAGGGGAGGTTATTTACAGTACCTCAGGGGATAAAGCGTTCTGTTTTCTAGAGGAAATATTGTCTTGTCTTATCCATGAAGATTACTTTATCAAGAGTACAGCAGCCAAGGCCCTGTTCTTCAAATTTGACTGAATTATTTTAAGCTAACATGCTGTTATCAGGCTAAAATAATACTGTTTATTCTCATCCAGCCAATTTGGTTCTTTGAAAGCAGAATGATTTGTAAATCCTGGAAGAGGGCATCTTTAATAACACTGTGCTCTTATTTTGAAATAAAAGCAAAATGAGTAAAGCAGCAAGAGTTAAAACCATGCTCAGTGTAAATATGATTGGTGAGGACTGATCATGTGATTGTATGTACATGGTAGGTGTGTTGGAAGAGGCGATAGATTCATGGACCTGCTCTAGCCTAGTCTGTCTCTGCAATGATGTCACTTTGTCTTCATCATGAACTACAATGTTTCAACTGTCTCTACATTTTAATCACAGTTAAACAGTTACATATTGCCAGTGAATATAATTATATGATTAGATTAGAGTGATGTTGCTGCATGTTTGGTGCAGTTCTTCAGACACTTTTCAGTGAAACTCAAAGCCTGCAATGAAAATTAAGCATGACTAGAAATTCTTATGAAGCAGCTTTGACTGCATTAATTACAATGTTTTTAAGTGAGGTGAGTTCTGCAGTTAATTTCCAAATGATATACTGAATGTGTGCTGTATTTTCTACTGGTGTTTTAACAGTCAAATCTTTGAGATGAAAACATAAAACGTTCAAACAAATCACAAAGTACATTTAGACTAGTTTTTTTTTTTTATTCATTAAAAATAAAATGATAATAATTCTAATTGGTTTTTCAATAACCTGCAGATTCTCATCTAAAATCATAATTATATCAACACTGTTTCATTATAAATCGAAGAAAGTGAGTTTGTATTTGAAAATGCATTAATGTGTGTGGGTTAGTCTAAAAAATCTTGGTCATAACTCAGCTAACTGTCAATGAGTCTGCACTTTTGTAGGTTTGTACAGTTAAATTTACAGTTCAAAGCACTTTGTATTATTATTGTTGCTGTTATTAGAACACATTAAAACACAAAGATCAGGTTTCAGAAGATCTGCTCTTTTTAATAACTTGTGGACTGCAACTATATTATGGTCTGCACACCACAACTTCAGCTGTTCTCCTAACTTTTTCAACCTTATTTTCAGCAGACTGTCGTAAAACTGCTGTGCTTAGTGCAGCAACTGCAGACACAACCAGTGTGGCTCAAACACAACCGAGTGGGGTGGAGAAAACATGATGAGCAGCAGTCAGCTGTAGCTTGGTTGTTTATTTATCTGTGAGAATCTCCCATAAGGCTTTGCTTGAAAGTGGAAGGAAGCAAAGGTCAAGTATTATTTGAATCTAGTCCCTCTCTGCCATCGACTCTGTCTGCATGCAGGTTTATTGACCTGGCCTCAACCACACTGGACAGAGCCAGCTAATAATTTCCTTGGCTCATTCATTACCTTGAGACTGATCATTATTTTCTCTATCTCTGTCTCAGAGTTAGAGAATCCATTATGCCATTAATAATCAGGACACAAAATGAATTACCTTTCCAGTGAATAACTTCCACAAAAGGTGAATGATAAAAGACAAGAAAACAGGAACAGAACAAAGTCTTTGTGTTACACAATCAAGGTGTTGCAGAAAAGCAGTTTGGAAGTCTGCATCCTAATTAATGCATAATTTGGTATATTGAAAAAGATTAAGCCAATATGATATGCTCTCTGGGGCTTTTGGCACATTGTGCTTCTACGTGGGATCCAACTAAATATTTAGCACCTAAGCTGCTCTTCTTATGGAAACAATGGTGTCCCTTCTTTCAAGTATAATTAAATTTCCTCTTAGCCTCAGCCAAGTGCTATTTTAAGAATCTGGCTCTTATTTGTTCCAAGTAGGAGAAAATCATTAACCCAAACATCGGCTTAATTCAGATTTGAGGGCATTTTGCCTCTCAGCTTTGACAACAGAGGCCAAGTAGTTCATTCAAAAGGAGCCAAATATATAATGATAATGAAACGTTAACGTTTTACAAGTTGAAAGCTATCCCGGGGATCTTATAGAAGAAATTAAAAAAAGCATATATGAAAATGTGACCTTTAATAAAAGCCGTCAATCGGTCTCAAATGCTAATAACTTCATTAAATACAGATTAATTCTAATTAATTCTGGTTTGAGTTTAAAAGAGGTGTTGACTGTGGCATCAGCTGACTGGATCCACAAACAAGACAGCATTCATGGAAATACAATAGCAATGTTCGAACCTTTAAAACCAATTAGTGCAAGTGTAATTTATTAAAATCAACAAAATACCACAGATGGTACAAACCCAGGGCTACACAGCATTTCCCTCTCGTTCAATACGCTCATGTGGCAAATGGCTGCGAATACTATTTGCGTGATATTTCATCATTAAGGGATGAAACTGTGTAAGAAGTGAATCATTTTTTATCTGGTGTGGTCTAGCTTCTCCCCTTCATCCATGAACACTGCAGACAGACAATCTAACACTGCAGTGCGCACAGGAAATGAACACTGTTTAAATATTTTATAAAGACACTTTTTTCTGGTACAACACAAACTCTGAGTTTTAATGCGTGCAGTAACAGAAAATACCCGAATAACTGCATGTACCCACAATATGACTCCCATCTGTGTCAAGTAGCCTATATGTTTTATTTTGAAATCACAGGGTATTTATGATACATGATCACAGTATTTTCTTTAAGTTGACAGTAGTACCGCTACACAGACTATATACCATATAAAGGAGGAGGATCAGAACAGAAGATCTGGCAGGGTTGTCAGAGTTACAAGACTAGAATAATTTTGAGATTATTTCCCATCATACACCTGGTGGAAATTTACAAGAAGAACTGTTGAACATTGGAGAGAGCGCAGAAACAAAAGCAAGTAGTGTGCATTTTGAAGGCTGCAGCAATTTTTGTCCATTTATTTCTCCTTCTCCACTCTATCTCGGTACAGATGGGAGGACGCATCAAAGATGCACTCTCGCTCACTCTATAACCAACCAACCAATTTCTCCTCCTTGGCTACAGTCCAAAAGAACCAATACTCCATGTTGTTGCAGCTCTCCGGAGTGAGGAGGCAACTGACTACTTGTTAGTACATGCCTGCCATGCTTCCTGATGGTGCTACAGAGAGAGCACGCCCATTGGCTATTGACACTGTACATGTAACTGAACATTGCTGTTTGCATGAGTGAAGACTAAACCTAACCTAAATCTAGCCTAACCTCTGATAATATTAAACATATAAAAAAAAAACGACTTGACAGCTCAAACTGAGTTTTATGACCCCCTTACACCAAACAATTGATGACCGGAGGACACCGCAGCTCAAGCAAGGAGGCCACCATGAGATACCAATTAAACCCAAGTCGAATGCTAAGCCAAATGCATGTCATGCTAACTAGCATGCTGCCTAAACCACCATATAACCGAATCTTCCACAGCTCCCCACTTTGGCAACCATTAAAGCACCCAAAAAACCTCCACGGGGCGAACCTTCTTCTAACCATGGTCCCCCACCTCTGCTGCCAACTCTGCATATCTAAACTTTCAGGCCATTTCCTAGTGTATCCCCCCCCATGGTACTGCCAGCTCAACAAAAACACAACATCCAGTGTTTCTGACCATAACACAAGATCTCTTCCTAGATTAGTGGCGGCTGTCTCTTGAGGGACTATAGGAGCTATTTTCCTACATTTTTTTGCACTTCCCTGTCACTCCCTGCCCGCAGCTGAACATCATGCATGTTCAGAGTTTCTTTCCTTACTGCCTGATTTGTTCTCCCTCGTGACCAAACAAAATTCCCGTCTTGTTTCCTTTTTGCATCCAGTGAGTTTACCCATAATAAGCACTTGCTCTCATGGGCTGCTCCTACTTCAGCTCTTGGTTATGTCTCCGCCTTTGAGACGGGCTTATTTTACAACCTTGCAGAATGTACCAAAGTGAAGCAATACCTGAACATAAAGGGCATGTTGGGTCCTTGCTTATCCATTTCATGAAGATTTTGAGGAGATGCAAGGATAGCATAACTTGCTCCTGGCTGCTTCCATGCCTCACCCTTCCAGCAAAACATCTATTTTCCAACTTATCCACTGACCCTGCTTTTGCCTTGGAGACCGCTTCTAGTACATCTTGTCTCTGGATCTCCTCTACAAATGGTTTCCTCTTGCCAACTGCTGTTGCTTTGTTCCATGTAGGTTATGCTATTATATATAAAGATACATCATGACATTTACTATTTGCTCTATTCTGGGAGAATACCTTTGAGATCTTTTTGTAAAATTATATATGATTCATCTACTGGGAAACATCTTGAACAGTGGCCCATTGGGAGATAAATGTGCAGTGGAATGTGAAAAACAGATTACAAAGGAGTCCAGCATTGTGGTAATGATAAAGGAAGAACATTTTAAGTTCTTGGGCTGAAACAGATTAGAGTTGAGGCTGTGAGTGGGTGAACAGGGTTGTATTTGTCAAGGTTCACACCTCAGCAAACACATTACAAAGCTCACAGGCACGGGAAAAACAGGAGGAAGGAAAATAAAACAAATGAGTTTTCTTTGAATCGCTAATAAATCGGCACAGTATAACTCCCCAAGTGTAACACAACAAGGGTGACGCGAAAAACAGATGTGAAAAATGTTCTACTTCAATGTCTTTGTAAAAGTTTAAGTTACTTCAGTTCAAAAAGTAAAAAAGCAAAGTCTGCAGGCAAAAAAAAAAAAGAAAAGAAGGTGAGTCAGTAACTTTTAAGTGTGCATCAGGCTCATCTCGTGCCTTGATATCAAGCTCAAGAGTGGTTTAAACAACCTCGGCTCGTCAAAGACATTCTCATGTTAAGGCAAACATCGATTTGTCCTGCATCCTGCTGACAGGCCGGTCGTTGCATTGATGAGAAGAAAGAGAACTGAGAGTACTGAATCTTTCTTTCCTCTCCAACAGGGGGTGATTTGAGACTCTGGCTGACACTCTTGAAGTCTGCTCTTCCTGATGAGGATATGACAGCTCTTCAGCAAGTGTGTAATCGCCATGGGGGACGGGAGGTCACGTCCCCTTCAATATGCGAAATATGGAAATATGTTCCCCCTTAATGTTACTAATTGCCCTCTGTTCTTTGTTCTGTGTTTTACAGCAACATCAGACGTGTGGCGTAATAAAGAGAAACATACTGTTTGATCATTTCTACAAAACAGGCTCTTCTAATGTCGGACTGAAGATTTTCTTTTCTCTCTGCGCATATATAAGGACAGCCATCTTCTCTTACACTTCTCTCCAGGGCTTATGGATGAGGATGTGGCCTTCTTTGGAGCACACTGAAAGCTAAAAACAAAGTCAGTGTGATCAGCTCTTTCAAAATGTTATTTCATGGCAGACCCATCTCAACACTCAGTAGCTAAACCCATATTTGGAACTAATTCTAAGTGTATAAAACTTCACAGATAAACAGTTCCACTTTATTTGTTTTTCAGTAAAAGTAGGCCATGTTCATTGCTCTGCAGCTATCTAAATTACACTGAGAAACTGGCAGTGAGACATTTAAAGTAATAACTGTTGTCAAATTCAACTCTCTGTCTTGTTTTCATTGCTTACAGACCCTTGTAACTCTCTGAAACCGCCCAATGAATGCACTAACTTGCATGTAGAATTTCTTTTTCTGCTATCACTCAACGGATCATGTAACGGAGCTGGCTCCCATCGTTCACTTAAAAGAGCCGGCTCTTTGAACCTTCTGCAGCCAGCCTCAAGTGGACATTGGGCACTTCCACACTGGCTTCACTTCACAGCCACGGAGGTTGATCCCAGTGCCTCTGCTTGAGAAAACATTAATGCCTGCAGTAAGCTAATGTTTGTATGGCAAGTCTCTGAGCAGCAAAGGCATCTACTTAGCACTCTTAATGAGATGAGAGGAGCATGCAAAGACTGATCTGTCAAGCACAAATCACTACGAAGCACACTATATTGTGGCAACGCTACGTGTGCCCCCATATTGCTGTGACATTAGGTGTGCTTAAGTCAACTAGACTAATCTCGTCTGAGCTTCTGATTCAACTTCAGTGACCTTTCTATTGCACTTTTCTGTGTTGGAGGTCGTTTTTTCAGTGTTCAGTGAAATGCAGCATGAATACCAGCATGATAATTCTTATTAAGGTCCCCTTCAGTTCCAACGTGCACATTAGCAGCACCTTGACTGTTTCACCTGAATGGAACAACCTTAATTAGAACCTGTGGTTACCCTACTATTTCATGTCGAAATGGCTGCTGTGGAAGAGGTCTAGTGAGTCTAAATAAATATCTGTTTGTTAAGTTTTTTATTTCATTGTTTGTGCAGCACGGTATCCATATTTGACAGCAGAATTTTATTTAGGCACACACTACATAGCGCATTTACAGCTCCCACACTGGAAGATAAAACACTAGCTTCATTTGGTGATTTAAGTTGTTAAGTGTTATGTTTGATAAGTGCTGAATTTTTACATAGAGCATCCTACCTAATGCATTGTCAGAATACTCATTCAGTGGACCACTGTTGCACACACCGCCTACACACCTTGTCATAAAGTAGACTGAAGGAAAAACTTTTTGATGTCTGCGAATCTAAAATGACTGAAATCCGGGAACATCACTTGAATAAAGTTTGTGTTGTTAGATCAAAAGTTTCCTTTGTAGAGCCTTCAGTTTGGCCATTTTTAGTCATGCTCAACTGAAGTATGGATATTAATAACAGTCAGGGATGGAGTGAGGTGTATTCAGGTGTGACCAGCCAGCTGCCGAGGGACACAGACATTATTCGCATTTTGCCAGAAGACTGAATTTGAGATGTGAATAAATCACTCAAGTCAGCAAAAGCTTGGAGAAGATAGATGATAGCATGAGAGGAACATAGAGAGAGTGAACTATGGGAATTCATAATGGGCTAAAATTCAAGTTCAAGTAAAAAAGGAGACAAATAACGAGAGCCGAGAAGTGTCACTTTAATGAGCATGCTTCATTTGTTGGATATGGGGAATATTTCTCATAGTTTTTCTCATACAGAAGTTACATCTGCCACAAATAACGACCTGCTCATTAGAAAGACATTGTAAATGTCCCATACAACAATGATTTGTAGCTTTTGAGACATCGGGACTAAAGATGCCCAGACTGAAATATGTACATTGATATTCTTAGTGTTGACAAAAACAGCAATAGTGTCATGAATCATATCGAATATTTCCATCCACAGGCTGGAACAGCAACATACCAATTACCTAGAAAAGTGTAAAGCCCTCGTCTCCGTCAGTGAAAAACATTCCAGGCAGCTGAAACTAGGCCCATGAGGAAGGCAGAGGCAAATGAAAAATTGGATTATTACAATAAGGATGCACCAAAAAGGCCTGATTGTACCAGGCAGTTGATATCTCAGGTAAAGTTACTTCATTTCTCTGTCACAAAGCTACAGTGTGTGGAAATGCCAAATGTTTTCCTGTTCACAATAGTTCAGCGGCTGTGCAGTCGCTTGAGGTCGAGCACTGTTGGCTGACATTTTGATGGTGGAGGTGAAACAGAAATAGAAAGCACATCTTCATCTTCTCCATACACCATTACAGGATGTCAAATCAATCAGTGAGTATTAACTGTCTTGATTTGTTTCATAGTATTTAATTTATCACCCGCAATAAAGTAATTTACACGATGATTATTGGCCTACAGGTTATTTAACTGCTATTATTAAACCAAATGTAAAATAACCCGTGATTGACTGTACATGCTAGACTAGGAAATCAGTACCTGTGATATCTATTTGACAGCAATCATTCCTCTCTGGAAATGTTAGCTTTTTGATTCTCACAGGAGCTCCGCTTTTACCAGTAGTTATTATCTGCCATCTGCTTGGAATGGTCCATAAAAATCTGAGACAGAAGAAGTGACGGGCTTACTGTTGAGTGACATGCCTATTCTTTTTTCCTTCACCTTCCAATTTTAGTTACGACTGTACCACAGAAAGCAACACCTCTGTTTGGGTCCGTCAGCTCATGCCGAGTTGAGGTACAACTCCGTCTTTGAGTTTAATGATCTGCTTTTCTCTGTTGTACAGCGACACATTTTCAAGGTTTAAATTAACCCACTTTTTACTTGATTTAATAAGATTAATATCACGTTTATCTGTCTGCTAGATATGAAGCTAAAGTGAATTATAAACAGGGAAATAGCTATTCTGGGCATTCCATCCTATGAGCAGCTCTACAGCTCACAGGTAGACACATCATAACTCGGCTTTTTTCAATCCCTCCAAAAACAGACATGCAAAACTTGAAAACTTGATGGTGTAAAAGAAATATGCTTTTGCTGTAGCATCTTTCCATCTTTCCTTTGCTGAAGCTGACACTTTCCAAAACTGACAATGCAATATCTACACCCACTTCAAGCAGCGAATAGCCTGCTGTGCAGCGGAGAGAAATATAACTGGATTTTTAACTCTTTCAAGCTTTGTGTGAACAAACACATTCTGCAGCACTATGAATTTAAACCAACCAATTTCTCCAAAAAGGGGTCAAACTAATCCTTTAAATACACAGTGATTATCCGTCCATGATCTGAGCACTGGATGTACGTGTATTTGCGTGGGAGAAGAGGGTATGTATGAAGAGGGTCACAGGAGTCCATGGCTTTGACAGATGAACCGTCAGACTGTGAAAACTGAGCTCTGTGCTGCATGTGAGCACAATAGGGACAAAACACTCTCAACCATCACTGCAATGCAGTGAAATTGAATTAATTAAACACATAAGAAACTCGAGTGATTATGTGTGCAATGAGCAACCTGTAACGTTGGTCAGAGCAAAAAAAAAAAAAAAAAAAAACACAACCTCAGAGGTGATGACAGGAAGATCAGGAGCTCCAACTGTGTCTGTCTGAAAAATGAAATCGCAGGATGATCAAAGCCAAGAACTGGTTCAGTTCATCTCATCACCATCTCAAATACCATTTCATTAACTCCTGCTAAGTACCCAAGGGACTCCCAAAAGACGGATAAAAGGAGCCAAAAAGTGAAGAAATGAAGAAAATCTCTTTATTGACTATTCAATTAAGTGTATCTGAATCACTCTCGCGGAATAAATCCAACACATTTGGCACTCCAAACAACGACAAATCTTTTGCAAATATTAGTCCCTGCAGCCACAGAGAGGAGAAGATCACAGGAAGAGATGAAACAGCTAGATCCATCCATCCATCCATCCATCCATCCATATAGTTTATTTATTCTAATTTAAAAGAAAATGTGTTCAGCATGGAAGCTGCTGTTATTCTTTGAGAGGCTCTCTGTTATCTGCTATCTACCAATATTTTTCATCTATATTGTACTTCTCCATCATCAAGCTTGTTTCTGGTTTCCTTATATACATGGATTTACATACATACACAGATTTATATCCATGGACCAGCCATCTAACTCATCTTTTCCCTTAAAATAAATGTATGTGGGTTAAATGAGAGACTGTGAAGCCATTTTTATTCAATTGTGTGGTTTATATTTGGACTCTTTTGAGAATATTTTTTACAACAAGTTAAAATAATATTAAGACATGGAAGATATTTTAGTCTACTCAGTTTAAAAAGCTAGTTTGAAAATGAGAGTGGTTACAGGATTTATTGCATTAAAAGTTACCCAGATATGACAAGATGATAAATTATCTTATCTAGCTAAAGACTATTCTTGCAGTTGGCTGGTTGTAATATAGTTTTTGTATTTAGCATAAAGGTCACCCTCTCATGAGAGCAAGAATCCCGTCTGCTTACATGTCCTTGGCTAAGACACCAAATCCCAGCCACTTCCTGAGGCTCTGTCTGCCATTGACCCTACACTCTGACCTTTTTGCAGAGAGGCCAAGTGAAAAGAGCAGTAAGGGCAGACAAATAAATAAATAATGCCAAAGATACTGCAGATAGTCTGAGAGATGACAGAAAGGAGAGAGAGGAAGGGGGGCAGCATGTGGGATGGAGGAAGAAGAGGAGGTGGAGACAGACAGGCACCATCAAGCTGACAATAGAGTGTTTGAAATAGATGCTGCTGCTATTTTCTCCTAATCTTAATGTGCTGACATGTTATAATTGTTGGAGAGCAATGCAGCTAACACTGTCAGGGGGTAGACAATTAGACACAGACGGATAAAAGATCCACTTGTGTGCTGTTCAAGTCTTTAAATTCTGCTGCTAAAATGTCTTGTCATGCATTTAGAAATTGTACATTTCCATCACAGGAGACGGAACAGTCGCACGGAGTGATGTGAGATTCGTTTTTCCAATTCATCGCAGGCTGAAGGACGGATACAGAGATGGACTCGCTTCATGAAAATCATGAGGCGTTTTCTGCGGTACAGTCGAGACTAAATTGATTTGCCTGGGGAAAGGTGAAGGCAAAGAATAGGCATGTCGCTCTACAATAGACCCATCACTTCTTCAGTTCTCAGATATCCACGGAACATTCCAAGCCTGGCAGGTGACTGGGTCAGACACGTGAGACCGTCCCAGCTCACCTGAGCTCACCAACCGTTGCCATGCCAACAGAGTGGGGGCAGGTGTGCGTGTAGATTGGGCCAACCCCCGGTAATACTTGCAGGAGTAGCGCACATGTGTCACAGTTATAGTGTTTCATAGAACATTATAACTGTGCACAGAATTTAATGCAGTTTAGAGTTATTCAAAGGCTCAGCGAATAAAGATCAAACCACATCTGTTCTTTGAAATCTTTGGTATATTTTTTATATATCAGCAAGCATTAATTATGATTACAGGGAAAAGAAATTAAACTCTTAGAATGAACCGTTTTTCAATCATTTTTCATGTGCCAGACTCTACATCAGGCACATAGGCATGAGCTATCTCAAGCTTAAACAGACACTGTTTGTTAGTGGGTAAAAATAATTTCTAGTATTGTTGAGATGAAACAGACAGAGGGCCTCCTGTGCTCTGCTGCTCGGATACTAATAGATATCCATTTCTCATTTTCGAGGGGTTTGTAGGAAAACACCCATGTGTAAACTTCAAGACTTTATCAATAAATAGTTTTTTTTTTTAAAAAAGGCTGGTGCTTCTAAAAGAAGATAGTGGTGGTTAACATGTTTGTTATGCATGAGATGGTACATCTCTGCTGCCTGTTGACAAGCTGGTAAAGTGGACTGGGAGCTCATTTCTGCCCTCTTCAGAGGAAGCTGTTCTCCTGTCATACTGTTAATGAGTATATGCTTCCTAATGAGCTCAAACTCGAATTAGCATGCATCCAATTTCTTCATAGCTCAGGTTCCAGACTCCAGTCAACAACGCTCTTGTATTGCGGGGGCAATTTAAATGATTTTAATGGAAGTAAATTCTTGACGTTGCTGGAGAAATTAATGCTAAAATGCTAATTAGCGTTTTGGGTAATCCAGTATATAAAGACAATAGCCCCATTGTGCAGTGCATATATTACCACAACATCTTTGAAAAACCTATAAAGTAATTTAACATTTAAAGCTGTTCTGGGGGTATTTTCAAAATCCTTGCAGTCAAAAAATGTTATTATAAGGTACATTGGTATATATTGATTCCATAGAAAATAATGTGTTCAAATGTGGTTATTTTTTTACAAAAAGGAGCAGGGACATGTCATTTTTAGCTACTTGAATTAGGAAACTAGTCTGAACTTGGAAAACGGGTTGAAAATTGTTTCATGTGGCAGAGAAAATATGTGTTTGTTGTTTTTGAGGACTATCTTTTGAACACTACTAAGTGTTGTTAAACAGCCTTGACTTTTTTAAAGATTATCTGTGACTCAGATGTGAAGGTAATAATTTGCAGATAACTCATTATGTCCTGTTGTTTGACAATAAATGTAACATTTTACACGCTGAATGGATTCGACTCAGTGGAGCTGAATGATCTTGATCAATGGAATAATGCAAATTATACAACAGCAATCTTTGCTGGAGATGCCATTGCTTCCACAAAAGACAGTAAAGTAGGCTTTAATGTACAGTCTACATCAAATGATGCAGTATATCAGTAAGTGAATGTGAAATTGCTTAACAAACACAGTGACAAGTCAAAAAAAAAAAAAAGCTAGAACTGAAGAAGAGTGACATTTAATAGCATTAAAAAGACAGCCTAAGTGGGAGGCTAGCAGCCAGCCATGGGTCAGAAAATCTCCGACCTCAGTAATTTCATGCCATTCCACTTTCCATCCTGACAACGATGGAAGATATTAGCATGCAATCTAAGGAGAGTGCTGACTAGGGAAGCTTTGCAAATGAGACCCACTTTGACCTACTTACTGTACTGCTTCAGTCTGAATCAACTGGAGAAGAAGAAAGGCATTTCCTGCATCAACAAATTACATTTATGTGAGATGAGTTCCAATAGTTGGACGAGTTTATATTCCCTTTAATTAAGTATTGATTTCTAAAAGCAAATAGCACACTATAGCCTGTCTTTCTTCTCCTAATCTCTACTTTATGTCCGTTTATTTGCCTTTGAGAACACCCGGGGAAAGGAGCAATATATTATCGTAAATCAACCTATTATTTCCCCAGAAGCTTACTGTCATTGTAATACAAAAGGCTTTTCAGCTACAAGACAAGGCCACATCCTCTGGGTAATTTATCACTGTACACTGCCATGCCACTGACACAGTAATTTAGGGATTTGATTCTTTGCATATCCCGAGACACAAACACCTGAGTGCATTTGACCACAGCAGCCAGAAGAAAGTGGGAGCATCTTATTATGCGAGGGCATTTTGACAAGTAGATACTTGGGCTGTTACCTTTTGGAGATGGGGCTCACTAATGAAGCCCCTGTACCTTTATTTAGTGACGCCCCATTAGTAGCCAAGGTGATGTAGCTGTCTAGAGTTCTCAATACACCACCACGTACATTTTATTCCTTAATAACTACGTGACACATCGCTCCCTGCCAACATACTATAAGCCCTTAGCTCGTTTCATTTAATGATAACAAGTCTGGAAATGCTTGTAAGAGCCTGGCTGAGTTTGAGAGACCACTGGATGGACAGGGAGAGGGGAATTTAATTATCCCGGCTGTTAACGCCTCCTCTCTCCCTCTCCGACATGTCTTATATCCTGCCTTCATGTGGCAGCTGAGGAAGACAGAGAGAAAGCAAAAACCCACACAGCATTTCTGACTACCTTTCGATCATGCGGCTGCAAGTGTGAAATTGTTGCCATGGTTGACTGGTGCACCTGTGTAGATGCAATGTCTGAAATGATGCCAAATGAAAGGCTGTGAGATGAGGAAGCTGATATTTTGGAAAAATCAGTTATTGAACTATGAAAAAAAAACAAAAAAAACTTGCAGGTGTTGATGAGACTTTGCTCTCTTGTACGGGCTCAATTAGGACTTTCATTCTGTCATTTTCAAAATAAAATATTTGTTGCTGTTAATCCTGAAGATTTACTCAATTAGCCAACAAGTTTGCGTCAAGCTCTATCAACAGCCAGCTGTTCCTGAACCGCTGGCATGCTCATGCTCTACTGATCATCCAGAAGGAGTTTACATAAAGCACCACTTTGATCCCTCTCAGTGACGTCAACCACACAGACCCCCAGTCGGAATAAATGAGCCTCAGGGCTTGCAAAGGAGGAGGATCTCAGTAAGCAATCTGTGATGCTATAAGGAGTTTGTGCGAAAGGCAGTGTTTGTTGTCGGTAAGGCTTACATGCTGTGGGGGTAGTGAGAGTTCAAAGTTAGCACACTAACTGTCACCTGTTGGGGGGAAACACACCACCCACTCACACACCTGTGTTCCTATTTAAACGCAAACAGAAAGTATATATATATATATAAAAAAAAAAGGCGAAACGGAAACGCAGGATTTAGTTTGCTTTTGAAACTTTGACTTTTTATTACAATAAAAAGACAAGAGGTATAAAAGGCGAGATAAAAAAAAAACATTTGGAACAATCTGAACACATTCAAAGTGGAGACATGATCCAAATCAACTTTTTTATTGCTCTGCACTGATAACTTAGCCTCTCGTGTAAATGTTTTAAAAACTTTGTTGACTGTCTAAACATAAAAAAGGTTAAAATCCTGATGCAAAAATATGTAATCACTGTTTGGAATGTTTCATGTATCATGTATAATAATCAGCATATCTTGCATTGTACAATTCCAGTGCTATTATGAGATATAAAAGTCACATTTAAGGATGCAAAAGTATGTAGAAGTGGTTATGTATAAAGACTAAACTGTCATCCCTGATAATTTTACAAGATCGGTACATTGCATGTCACATTATGGTTTCATCATATATATAAAAAAAAAGGCACAGTGACTTTTGCAGCAGTACTGACATGCCAGCATTGCATGGTTTATGACTGGAACAGATCGCAGATGGCCAGGTGTGTTTTAGACACAGACAAGGCCGGGTAAAGAGGGTCAGTAAACTTGTGCCGGTAGGAATGCATTAAAGCTATACTGCCCCCTGGTGTCACATTAAAGAATGATAAAATACCCTCTTCAAAGTCGAGGAACACTCCGACCCTCTGCAGCCCCTCTGCATCCACAGGCACCGTCACCTTGTTATGCAGGGCCTCCACCTTCCTTCTGTCGCAGGCAAGGCACCAGGAGTATGAGTTGAAGCCCAGGCGAGAGTTGTCCTTTTGGCCTTTTCTCTCTATCTGACCCTCACACACCCCCACCTTCCAGCGGCCTTCATCCGCAGACACGTCCACCTCCCAGTACCAGCGACCCCCCTCTAGGGCACAGGAGGCCAGGACCTGTGGGAAAGAGCTGAAGCGAGCCTCGTGTTCTGTGTAGCCCTGCTGAGCTTCGCTGTAGGTCACCCTCCTGTTGTTATCCGACAGCTGCAGCTTGGGATGTGCTGTATCTGCATCCAGGAAGGGGATACTGCCATCTGTACGAAGAAAAGAATTTAGACTAATTGAATATGCCACATATGGGCCCAGAGGGTGCATTTAGTCATTTAGTTTGTGTTGGTATTAAATAAAACTTATTCTCTCACACAGCAGTCTGTAGAAGTCGATGTCTTTGCCTGGCTCACTGGCGGTGACTGTGTCCAGCCGTTTCTCAGTCCACCTCTGCAGATATTTCAGCCGGGCTCGATCCAGTTCCTCTGGAGCCTTGAACTGCCTCACACAGTTCCCCATGTTACTAGACCTGGTGAAGAAGTGCAGAGTTAGAAGAGAGCATCAATACAAAGTGAACTTATTTTTCTAATTGTATTTGAGTAGTTTCAAATCAGTTCAAGGGCTGGTTCACCGAAGTACAAAAGTTTTTCTAACTTACTTCTTGTGCTATCTAGTCTATCTAGCTTTGTTTTACTTTGCTCAGGTTTTAGGACATCTGCTCTGACACTTGTGCCCCAAACCTAAAATACTGAAGTGATTGAAATTTTGTTTATACTCACAGCACCAAAATAAAGTCACTTGTCACTTATCAGGATCCTGACTCCTCTGGATAATCCACAGAACACATTGTCAACAGATTTCAAAGAGACTATTTTTACAGAAGAAAATAGTTGCAGGTACAAAAAAACCTGTTCACAGGGAGGCCTGTGAATTATCCAGTGGAACAGGGGCACTGATTCTTTGAAGGCACACTGCTGTTAAATTTTTAAAATGTGATTCCTCAACACTGTCAGCACCAAAAACAAAATCCAATTCACCTCCACTGTGCTGGGAGTCGATGTCTCAAAACCCTGACACATAAAACCAAAAGTGTGTCTGCATGGCTAGACCCCACTAGAGGGAAGTGAGAAAATATGTTTCTTTGTAATAAGGGTGAATCGACCCTTTAGGACTTTGCTTTGTTGGCAACACATTTAGCCATTGACATGCTCAATAAATCGCTGCTTTAAATGCAACTAGGGAGAACGTGGTAGTCACTTACAGATGGGCAATCCTGCTGTATTCCTGTAATGTGAGAGAAAAAAAAAGACATTTACTTGCGCTCATACGCCAACAGTAGATCTTATATTTGCAAACAGGTTCGTCTAACATCGAACACACCATAATGAAAGCTTGGTCCTGAATGAGTTTGTCTCCCTTGGTGTCAGCCAGCGCTTCCAGGGTGTTGAGGCCATGCTGGAGGGAATTCATGGAGCCCTGTAGGTGGCTGACTTTCTCCTCCAGCCCCCCCAGAACCCTGATCTCCTCCTTCGTCACACACTGAAGAGCTGACTGCTCCTCTTGCTCCAAGGCCTCTCTGATGGCTGCATACTGCTGCTGCACCCCTGCTCGTGCCACACTTAAAAGAACCTGGACAGATGGTGTCAATCAGCATCACATAATGCAAGACTCTCATTCTTCTGTTCAGATATTGGTCTACAGTGCAACTAACAGTAAAGAAATGTGAAAATGTAAATTCAGATTCAGCACTTTTATAATTTGAGGATTAATCATGTATGGAAGACAAGTCTTCTAAGTCTGATATGAAACACATGACCGTGTCCATTTGTAGCTGATCATATCTCCTTACTAACAAAACTATAACCTCTATTCAATGCTACAGCTCCATTATGTATAACTTCACTTTTTTCCCTTCAATCGATGTGCAGATTAGTTTGTGGATCAGTAATTAAGTAAGATAAAAATCTTATAAGTCTAAGCAAGTAACCTAAATACATGCATGATTCAAGGTTCCCACACCTACTTAAACAACTAATTCAAGGATCTTTTAAGGAAAGTGCTGCACTGCAAATTCAAGGATTTCAAAGACCCTTGGGAACCATGATAATTGAGCGAAAGCTATAGCGTTAATTCTCTTACTCTGAAGGTCTCTTTCTTCTGTGTGAATTCAGTCAATCTGTTCTTCACTTGCTCTTCAGCCTCCTGCAGCTGCTTGATCTCTTCTTTCAGGTTCCCCTGAGGAAAAATGTGCACAGAGATTAAAACCAAACAATCAAACAAACAAAAAAAGACAAAAACAACATAATTTATTTATTGTAACACAATTATTAGGTATCAAGAGACTATATAGGGCTGTGAATTTGCCACTTACCCTGAGCTCTCTTTCTGCCTCCCTGATGCTGATGCAGACGTGGTCGCGGTGCGAGCCTATGACAGTACACACTGTGCACACACACACTCCACATTCCCGGCAGTAGATACGGTTTATCTCCTGGTGCTCTTGGCACCTCCATGTGGAAATGTCCTCTACAGGAGGGACCAGTGTGTGATTCTGGAAGACAGGGGAATCCAGGTGGGGACGCAGATGCTCTGTACACATGGACGCTCCACACACCAGACAGGTCTTCACAGCAGAATTAGCCCGAGTTTTAGGGCAGTAATGGCAAGGCACAGGCTTGGTGTCTTTGCTCTCCGGCCTGGGGAAGGTGTCAAAACGACTTTGGGATCCTGAAGCAGTGGCAGGAGTTTTGGGGGGTATCGGAGAAGACTTGCTGACATTGTGCACAGGAGACTTGTCTTTACCTGGAGTTGAGACCCAAGGGAAGGAGTTGGCAGATGAGGCAGGTTTCTGTGGCGATGCATGAATTCCTGTCACCTGGGTGTCTTTCTTGGGGGTTGCGAGTGGGGGCGCATCACATATATCTACTTCATCCGAGCTGTCAGAGTCGACTAATGAGACAACCTCTTTGGATTTACGCTGGTCCTGCTGGACTGAGTTGACATGTGGAACATCACTTGCAGGTACTTCCTTGCTGTCAGAAGTTTTGCTGGAGGATGCGCCATCGCCGCGCTCAGACTGAGTAGATTCAGGCTGCACTGCTTCCTTGGATGTCTCCACACTAGTCGACTGCCCTGGTTTACCTGAGATGGAAGTGGTGGGAGTCTCGGTGTCACTGGGCCGATGACGGGGAGATTCCACAGTCGATCGCTTTGTGTTCGGTTGCTCTGGTATAGGTGTGCTGGCCTTTCTCTTCCCAAGAAGTCGGCTGGTGAGCGAGGGCCTCCTCAGTGTTGAGTCAGATGTGTTTTGTTCATTATTACTGGGTGTGTCTAGAACAAAAAAAACAGAACACAAACAAAGCAAACCTGATCAGAGGGATGGCTGATGTAGCACTTTACCAATAATACTTATACCCAATAATACCCCAAAACACATGCAAACTGTGTGCACAATTGTGCTCAACTGAGCAGTTCCACTTTAGGCAACTTAAGCAGTGACTGTCTTGGTTGTTTGCACTTCTGTGAGCTGCTAACACAGATATTGATCTATGGATACTGATAATGAAGTTTTAAGTCAAACACAGGGAAAAAAATCATGAGCACATACAGTACATGAACACATGCCATAGGTTTGTCAGACCACTCCTCGCTGACTAGCTATTTGTCCACGTAAAGTGGGCTTAAAATAAGGAATACATTAATGATTCGACCTATACACTGACACTACAGACAGACATTTAACATTACTACCATTCAGTTACACAAGAGCCAATGCTTTTTAAAGCTATTTTAAGACGTGGTTTTACCTCTTTGAGCATAAAAAGATTAAGGATGGGAGCGGAATGGCATTTGCCGGTGGTTCAGTTTAAAAAGTGACCCTATTAACTGGCAACCGTTAGCCGAATGTGTCTGAGGTTGACGCAGTTATATAAAAAGATGAATAAAAAAAAACAAATAAAGAGGCAGTCATACGGAGCCCCTGAGGGTGTTACACCCAAAGGGTGTTATTTTTTTATCTTGTGCACTATAAATTTACTATAAATTCATATGCATCTCCAATGACTTCAGATGCACATAGCCACCATCATATAGAGATAACTGAGCTAATCAAATTTTATTTTCACCTCTGAATGTCATCATGAGACGAAGGAGCATTTGATGGAGGTTTTAAAAATGATTTGACTGGAAATTTTATACGAGTCTCACTTATTGACAGTTGGTTTTGTTAATGAGAGCTATAAAACTATAAAAGCGCAAGCCACTACATTTTAGAACAGTCAAACTAAATGATGTCGTTTCTCCTTTACACCAGGAAGGCGAGGGTGATGGGAGGACAACACTATATGCAACTGGACCTTTGCTTAAACATTGCACTTGACTTAATTAATTGACACTTGACCAACCTGAACTAGAAATAAACAAGTAGTGTGAATTTCAACATCTTTATTTAAATTTCATTTTATCTTGTGCATTAAAAATAAAAAATAGCACTTTTTGGGACGTTGGGGGCTCCGTACATTCACGACAGCTCCATATCAACATGTGCCGTAACTACGACAACCACAGACTCAATCGGCTGACGGTCATCGGGTAACACGGTCGCTCGTTAAACCACAACACCGGTGAGGAAATCCAGTTTTATTTGGGCGCCATAATTTAAATAATCACGTTGCTTTAGCTAAACAGTGACGGTAGCTGGCATTAGTTACCACCTAGAATAATAAGTGTGTTTAGTAGGAACACGTCATTGCATCATGTGAGAGGGAGAACACTAACGTTGGGTTAGTTAGCTAACTAGCTAGCTAGCTAGTTAACTTAACAGCTAGTCACTTCCTTAACGGCTTTACCCGCCCAGTTACTAGCTTTAACCTGTTTTTACCTGCAGTGCTGCGAGGCTGGGCACATCGGTTGTTGGTTGGCGGTCGCCGTATCAAGCTGCTGTCAAACGGAAGAGTGTGGTACACTGTTTTACACCTCCACTCCGGACAGTTGTACGGCCCGTTCGGGGCGACGCTCCATAGGTCTCCAATACATCGCTGACAGAACCGGTGGTTACATTTCAGGGTGACGGGCTCCGCTGTCAGCTCGTTGCACAGGGGACACCTCGTCGGAGTGTCCAACACTGCCCCCATTTTGTTTTGGCTGATTTTAGTGCGTCTTTCCGCGATAGCAAGCAGCAGAGGCGGGGCTAAAATGTTTGAATCCCGCTTCCTCTCCCCGGCAGTGCGTGTCTTAAAGGTACAGTACATGCATTCATGATCAATGATGGAGGAAGTATACTAAGAGTAAAAACACCACACTTACCAAAACCACTCAGTACAGAAATATCGACAACAAAGTCTATTTAAAATGATAAATTAAGTGCCTGCAAGTGATAACCTTTGTGGCTGTGAAGTGCCAAAATCTGTATTTCCTCAAATGTCCACTTGAGGCTGGCTGCAAAACCAGTCAATCTCCATAAGCCCCCATATTAAAATGTCCAACTTCACAGCAGCAAAAAACATGCTTACAACCTGCTACAAAAAACCAGTTTTGGTCTCTTTAGCTAATTACCCCATTCATGACAACTGTACCGAGTCAAAACTCACCCGGTCAAATTATATTAAAGGTCCAGTGTGTTTATGAGATTTATGAGTACCTATTAGAAGGAATGGAATACAATATTCATTAGTATGTTTTCATTAGTGTATAATCTGAACCTGAAAATAAGAATCAATGTGTTTTTGTTGTTTGTTGTTTCTACAGTAGCCTAGAACAGACAAACCAAACACTGATTCAGATGTGGCCTTTGCCTTTTTATGTGAATTTTGCAATGGTGCTCATACACCTGCTGATAAAAAGAGACTGGGGGACCAAAGATGCTGACAGAAAGTGGACTGACTCTGACTCTGAGACTATCCGGGACAAGAAATTTAAATCCAGAACAACTTTATTAATCCCACTGGGGGCAATTTGCTCTGAGCAGCTTCTCGTTAGGCTACACAAAACACAGTGTTTGGAAGAATCTATAAATAATTCCATAAATAAACTTGCTGAGCACAATAAAAAAGATAAGCTCACATAAAACATATAGTGACAAAGGAAAGAAAAACTACAAAGCATTTAGCAATCGGATTGCAGAGGGAATGAACGCAACAGAGAAAATTCACTTCCAGGAACATGGCCAGAAGAAGCAAGACTCGCTGTTTTATGGAGGATTTGTTGGTTACAAAGAGAATTGAGATCTCTTTGTCTCACTTCAGTGATTTTACAACAGATCTTAACAATGCTCTTAAGGCTGTTTCTGGCTTTTGCTGCGAGGCTGTGAAACCAGCAAATAAAAAAATAAAGTTTGTAAAAGTTGTTTAGCAGTAAACTTCCATACCATGCTTCCCTAAAACTAAAATTGGAGATCCTTTATAATAACTGGTATAATGAAGCTTCAGAAAAACGGCACATAATTTTCACATCTTAAAAGTGAGAATAAGGCTCAAATGTCACATATTGTTTAGTTATTGTTAACTTAGGAGTGTTGTTGTTAGGATCCCGTAAGGCTGATTTACCAGCTGTTGTTTTATCAGTGATCAGATTTGTGAGGATGCAGCAAAAACCAAACATCATATGTGTGGATACAAATAGGAGTTAGTACAGGCACAGCCTTGCTGTTTTCTCTGTCTGTTTCTGTATTCAGTGGGACTCCTCAGATACTATACATAAGTATGTTTTAATAATGTTGTACTGTAACTCGTTTGGTATAAGGAAATGCAACGTCATCCACATAATGTAATACAATAAATACGTACAATAACTCTTAAACTCATCTAAGGCACAGTTTGGGTACACTCCAGGCTGATAACTATTAACAATTAACCTTCCAATGAAAACACAAATCAAAATACTGCAGCCCTTTTATGAATTTGCTCATTGTGCTGTAATGAAAAGCAGTTAAACAAAAGGAAGTTGCTGCTCATTTCACCCCCTGGATACCCCAAAGGCCTCCCATGAGAACCACAGTCCACACACACACTGCTTCTAACAATTCTTTTCTCCTCCAAATGGCAAAGCCATCTGAGGGGCAAAAAATAGTTTTCTGTTGTTATGCCTTAAAGCATCAGCTGTAAACAATAATGATTAAATGCGGTATTTTCTTGTTTTCCCTCATGTTTCTCTCCCCCACAGCATTCTTTACCTTATGGTGGTCTAGACATGTGACTTGGATAAAAAGCCTATTGCGACGTGTGAGAGACTTGTGAGTGAGGTTAATCTCTCAGAATCTCAGAAATTTTTATCTCAAAGAACTCAAAGAAAGTGCAGTTTTTACTTGTGTCGCCTGGAAATGTGAGGTTAGAGTATGTTTAATATAGCTGTATTTAAAATGGGTGTTACATAATTTATGTCCTCAAAGTCATAACCATCAAATCCAATCCAATGATTATATTTGGCCTCTACTCCAGCAATTTTGTAATGCATTTCCATAAAGCCAGTTGCCATGAAAGAGACCAACTTAAAAAAAAAAAAAGAGCTGATACCCGGCCTTGATTCCCTAGTGTAGTATAACTCTTAAAACACAGGATCCTACATCTCCAATAATGCAACTTGATCTCTCATTAAATTTTCTCAGACTTGATGGAGCTCTCTTCAGAGCCGCAGAAGACATTATACAACTGTTTTCTCAGGCTAAGTAGAATTAACCAAAAGTAGTAATCTAATCTTCATGTGTAAAATCGATGGAGCGCAGAGTGCTAACTCAGCAGTTTTCAGTGTTTCCTGTAAAAACGGGCAATAGGGAGGGACTTTGTGGATATTGATTGGCGTTTACGGTAGCTTCATCTTCCAGTGAGCATGGCCGGACCCGGGAACAAACACAACCTCTGAAACCATCAGTGGCCTGTCTGGCAGGGTATACAGTAGCCTATTGAGGTGGTTTTCTTGCAGGGATTGGCTCTACTTTAGCAAGTCATTCTGCTCATCAGGAAACTCTGTGGTTGGAGGACATCAAGGGAATACCACTAAATATGTTTGGTATAAAAATGATCCAGTTTAACAAAAATCAGTGAATAAAGTTTTAATTTTGTACTGTAATCAGTACCAAAGATGCGTGTAGCAGCCCTCAGAGTCACTTTATCACTGTATAAAGCAGGAATCATTCTACGGAAACGTCACAAGTGAGAAAGTGCTTAATTGGATGTCAAATTAGTACATACCCCAGAGTGCAAGATGAGTCATCAACAACTTTTTATTGTTTATCAGGAAAATACCATGAAGAATACCTGAAAATACCTTAAAATGACATTGTTGGGCCAGATACTGGTGTATAGGTGACTCATAGCGCCAGACGTATGTGAGAAAAAACATTTAAACACCCATTTTGACTTCATAGTTAATGAAAAAGTTAAACAAAAAAATCACAACAGGCTTTTACAGTGAAAACCTTTATTAAGTGTCCATATATTCTTAAAATTGCTAAGTTAACCTCCTTCTCCATATCTGCTAATTGTTTGGTATCTATCGAATATCTATTTACACAGGAATATATCCACAGGTGAGGCTGGGACAGGCCTTAATAATCCATTACCACTAGAGTTCACTCCTGAGGCACGCCAGTCACTATACACAATACCTTCAACTCCATCATGTTACCCTGTATGTCCCAACAAAACGAAGCGAGAAAGAGAGTCAGAAACACAAAGAGAGAGCTGGAGACAAAGACAGAGATGGACACATTTAGCAACACAACATGACAATTGTGTGTGAGGCTGGCATGTTGTTTCACTAGCCCAACAAACACAACACACTCACGCCGCACATGCACTCACACTCCCTCGCACACATCCACAAACTCCCCTGAACACACACATACAGAAGCACAGTCACACAGCAGCTACAAGTCCTGCAGCACACAGTCCTAATAGCCCCCCATCACAGTGTAGATACCACAGACTATAAAATATTAGATTTCTTCTCAATCTGAAGCGCTGTGCAAAGTTAGCTAGCAGGGCATTGAATGGATTTAGGTAAAATTCCTAGAACATCTTTAATATTCACTGTACATACTTTGTAATACAATTTTTTTCTCTTTTGGATGATAATATTCTTATAAAACAGTCTTAAATATATTTTTTTCTAGTAAATGAAGAGGAACAAAGGGGATTATGAGCAAAAAAAAAAAAAAGAAACTAAAACTTTCATTTCATTGTCAAACCTTACATATGAAACACAATAGATTTACATCAACCCGATATTATCTGAAAATGAGCAGTTTCTTCTTTTCACAAATAAAACATGACACACACATTCTGACGGTGGTACACACGGCTAAGTGTTAACATAGTTTAATACTTGTAATTACAGGTTTTTGTTTGAATGTACTGAATGTGCGTGTGTTGTGTTTGAGCATGTATGCGTGTGTGTTTGTGTCTGTGCTCGTACTGCAGGTGTACAATGTCAACCCTGTGCCTTCTCAGGTAGGTAGTGGGTAGTCCATATACTTCTCAATAGGATAACAGTCTCTGCCCCTGTCATGGTCTATGTAATGTTGTGCGAGGGTTAGCTCTGTAGACACACTGGGATAAAAGTGCATTGGGCTTCCATCTAAGTGCTGGGGACGATGATTCAGGGACTGCAAGCAAGATGGTTGAAATTCAAGGGTAGGTTACACTGGGTTTTTGGCAGGTAGATGTGACAGGCAGGCTGGCTGCTTCCACAGTATTTCTCTCCTTCAGAGACCTGGATTGCCTCCCTCCTTTAAGCTGATGTTGAGGGACTGGTACTTTATGACGACAGACACATGGAAATTCAGGAACCTGAGAGAGAAAGAGACAGTGTGTTTGTGTGAGAAGTGCTGAAGGCAGTGATGGAAAGTAACTAAGCACATAATAAATATAAACATTAAACATTAAAACATAAAACATTAAGTAAATATATAAGTAAGATAAAAAAGTACAAGAATATATAAATATATGTAAAATATGTTTTTAAAATGAAAGGAGCTGAAGAGTTTGTGCAAATATTCATCAGGTAGTGTACAAAAGTTCACAGCATACAGAATATTTAAATGTGCAGGATATATATAGGACATTTTAGTCTAATTATTATACTAATTATTAAGCTTTTATATTTACAAACATGATCAGTGCATGAAATATAGTGCATTGTTCAAGACTAAACCAGTAGTTCCCTTTATGGCTTACAAAACAAAAAAACAATGTGTAGTTAGGATAACTCTTGTTGTTGTTAGCAGATCAACCAAATATTTATTCCCTCAATATATATTTATATTTGTGTATATTTTTTCTAACCCCATTAATCATCTCTCATATTTATCCTGTGACTGTTTGGAGTTAAAACATTATTAATCTGATATTATCAGAGCCACAGCCATTTTTCTCTGAATTGGCTACTTTTGAGTATATTTTGCTGATAACACATTGACACACACACAGAATTTTTAATGTAATGGCATCTCTACATTTTTGTATTAGTATTTTTACTTAAGTGTAGGATCTGGGCACTTCCTCCACCACTGATATTCAGATACTTGTTTCCTTCCCTTTATCTGAAATGTGCCTTTTCACATGTAAAAATTACACATTTCTTACACGTTTCTCATTTCAGAGAGTAATACTGTACGTTTCCTTCACTACATCTAATCTTGTTTAAGCCAAAGATCTGAGGAGTAATTAAACCTCTGGCTGAAGAGGGTTACGGGAAGAGAGGCAAAGAGCGAGGAATAATGTTTATGCTATGAAAAATTCATTTCTATTGCATTTCCACTGTTGTACTGCACATTGAAACACAAACGGCATTCCATGGCTGTCAAATATTAAAGAACAATCACAATGTGCATGCTTACATAATGAGAGCAAGCTCTTTAGATCATACATGGATACATCAACGCATATATATTTCAAGATGCATGTTTTGTTCGTACTTACCTAAAGATTTGGTTAGGCGTTCCCTCCCTCTGCAAACACACAAACACAGAGAAAAATACAAAAGTGCTTTAACATGATTCTCAAGGTCATGCTATTAATAGACATGGCATGTTTCACAAATACATGCATCCTTCACTATGACGATGATGCTGTATTGCACACAAACACCAGTAGATGGCACCAGGGATGAGCTGAATGGTAAGAGACCTTTGAGCTGTGATGAATTATTCATGTTTGGTAGATTCTCCAGAGCCCTAAACTAAGTAATGGTACATCATCAGGCTGCACAGTGAGGCTGTTTATTGACTGGTAAAGCTACTGATAATCCCATTCAAGTTTCTTTTTTTTGATGACACTGTCGACAGATCTTTTCTTTTGTCTCATCTCATATTTGCCATTTTGAAGGTCACTGTAGTCTAAGATGAGGAAATAGAAACTGCACACACATCCTCTGAGAGCTGTTATATTACTCTGTGGAGAATATTACAAGATTTATTCACAGATGGTTAAACACCGTGATGATGGTACATGTGTATTTCTCTCATAATAACAAAACGTCTTCTTCCCCTTTTAAAATATCTGCTTCTATCCTTTTGCGTCCTTCATTCTCATTGTTTCACCCTTCTTTTGTTTAATGTTGGTTGGTTGGTTGCCCATGCCTGTCTGGTTCCATTACCAACTACAGGACATGGACATATTAATCCCATTTCCCACTGGGACACATGCCTGGACCTGAGCCTTTGCACAGTAAATCACTGTGTAGACTGTGCAATAGTGATGCTGAATTATATATGCATGGACATATATGTATAGGCCAGGCCATTTCCATGATTAAATCATTACATTCCTTTACAGTATGGTAGATCTTGGATGGTGAAGTGAGTTTTGATAGTGCCTCTGAGATATTCCTACTGCCTTTGGTTTTTTACACATTCATATGGAGCAGACATGTGACTTGCGAGATAGTTATGGTGCGATAATATTGAAAATGTTATTTTAAGGATGTTATAACCCCTTAAGAAGTAGAGGACCAGGTGTGGTATTCATGAAACTTCATAAAACCGAGTACAAAGAGTTGCTTTTAGTGTCGAAATTGTAAGAAAATCCCTTCCCCTTAAAGTTAAGACTAGTCTCTGATAAAGATAAAAGTTATTCACCAAGCATCTTAGTGAGCTTAGAGAGCTTCTGAAGTGAAAACTATGAGTAGAAACCGGGCTGTATGCTGGCATAAGCAAACTATGCGGTTGCTTCTTCTTGTTTCTTATTAGACCTATAGCAACAGATATATAGCCAACCACACCTCCTCACTAGAGTAACCATGCTTAGAGTTGCTCTGAGAAATTTCTTAAATCACTCCCAAGCTCCTTGCTAATCATTTTTTGACGTTGGTTGAATCCTCACTTGACCATGACAAAACATACTTTGACTAAAAGCACGAAGCCCTGGGACTCTATCTGTGGAAAACCACTTTATATACAAATATTTTGTCGACAACAGTTGCTGATTTTGTAACCGTGCGGTAAATGGAGCAGTAAAACAATTAAAAAAGAATTAGATACAAAAAAAGATGTAAACTTCACTTCCTTTTCAGAACAGACCACAACCACAATGACTGTATTCAAAATGGGTTAACAACAGGAAGTATTTTATTATAAATATGTCATTTTCAGGCAAAAATGGGTGCTTATTATGGGGTTCAAATGAGTGCACATGGTTGCAGTCATATTCAACTTCTTTTATAGCTTCCTAAATTTAGTTTTGTTTTTACAGAGGGATCATCAAAGGCTCATTCGATCAAACTTTTGGCTTTTAATACAAAAGCATATCAAATGTGATCCCTTTATGAATTCAGCTTATGCAATCTGTTTGCCAGACTAGTGCATGTTTTATTACCTTAATGAGTGCACGCTTTCTATTTTCAGTCTAGTGGAAAATCACGTGGGCTGTGATAAATGAGAAGTCTATTCTTAAAGCGAAATGTAAAGTATTCTCATTTACTTTAAGTGTACGCATTTGCCAGCCCACTGTAGCACAAATTTCATTGAGAGTGCACTTTTAGAGCAATTTGTCTGATACTAGTCAGCCAAAGAAAAGAAAAACTGATTCCACATCAGTAAGATTTATAACCCGATACCACAAAGATTTAAAATAAGTGGAAATTTGCGGGAATCAGTTTCCTGTTATAGATACTGTGATTACTGTGGAGAAAAATGTAAGATTTCGCTTATTTACTCCAACCCAAAACACCCAGAAGAAGTCATTTTAAGTTCACATGCTGTAGAAGTTTTCTTAAGTAAATCCCAACATGCTCCTGGAGCGCTACTCTGAATCTGGCTCTGACTTCCATTGCGGTGCACGAGTGAAAACTGAGTTTCCTAAAAGAGATCAATAATATAAGACATTTCTATTAGATTATATAGTATATTCTCACCCTTGCTCTCAGCCAGCAGCTCTTCTGTCATGAGTCCATCCTGCCGGTTCCCCAGGACGAAGGCCAGGAAGGAGAGGATGAGGGCGTCCAGGATGCCCATAATAGCCAAGATGTAGGCCCAACGCACTGAGCAGGCGCCCAGGCTGTATTTGTCTGTCTGCTCACCGCACATCCGCCGCACCTCGTCACTGTCCCAACCATCAGGGTAGATCATGCAACCGAGCACCAGACAGACACCTGTGATAGGCAGAGAGGGGGAAGAACGGAAACGTTAGGACAGACAGCAAGTGACGGTGAGGGAGGAGGGAGCGGAACGAGGAACAAAAGGTATAAGCAGAACAAAAATGAGTTTGGGGAGGGAAAGTGCAGTGTAATAAATGAAGCTGGGGATAATGAGATTTTGTGGGGAAATGAGAGATAAAGAAGAAGAATGATCATTTCAAGTGCTTTACAAAAAAAAAAAAAATCTGTACTCTTATATTCTCCTCTCTGGAGATTTTGCTGTGTTTCTATTGCATTTATCATATTGATTTTCATTCCCTCCTTTAGGCAGAAAATAAGTGTCTAGACAGAATGAGTGCCAGTGGAGGAGCTGTAAAAACCGAAGTAAACAACCACAGCAACAGTCATAGCCAGACACAATAGCAGTAGGAGATTTAGAAAGTAGTTACAGCTCTGATAATATGAAATGTCCTCAAAAAACGGCCTGTTTTTTTTCCCCTCACATTTACACAGTTTACTTGTTTTGTTGCACAAATTCAATACCTCTCTCCCTCTTGGATTTGAAATAGAGGTAATTTTAGATTTTAACTGGCTGCTTCTCATTCTCAGCTGTTGTCCAAAGGGTAAAATCGTTCTAATCTTCAGTTTAAAAACGCTTCTTCTCTGGAGGTGATGCTGCGGCAGATCAGCAAAAGAAAAAACAAAAGCCAGCAGAGAGTCATTTTTTAAACTCTCTTTTACTTTATTTTAACTAAGCACTCCTCATTTTCAGTTTATGCCCAAGGGGTTAAATATTCATCTTCACTTTGGATGTGGTTCTCCTCTGAGGTGATGCTGCAGCAGAACAGCAGTAGACCTGGAAAAAGAAGCTGACTGCACAATTATCCGGAGTGCATTGCACATTAATAATAAAACATAACTCCCTGCTTCTTCAGCCCCAAAACTCTTGCTCGTTGTGCTTCCTCCCTGAATGCTGCTTGTTTGTGTATCAAGGTTTAGGCTTTCCTAACATTATTCTAGTTTGCTACCCGTGTAATCATAATTTCTGAGTGTCCTCGTGCCGCTTTTAGTTGTACACTTCTCAAAGAGAAATATATGTGTCATTGTTTTTAATTGCATTAACCCATTATCCTTGGCTCCTACAACCCACAATCCTACAACCAAAAGTGAAAACAATACGCTCTCTTCTCATATGCATACACAAGCTGCCCACACATACGCATTAACGCACTCACAGCTCTCGCTGCAGTTTGTTACAGTAGTGCTGCAGTCTTTAAGACGGCTGAAAGACATCAGGGGGTGTTGAGAGACGTTTCAGAGAGAGCAAGTTAGTAAAAGGGAGATTATAGACGAATATATGCTGCAGACAGACTGACAGAGCAGAGTATCCCCTAGACACCTATTCTACCCCCGCCATGGCTCAAACTGTCATAACAAATTCATATGCACACTGAGGTTCAGAAAGCAAGGACTCAGGCACTTATTTAAAATCATATAGATGGATGGAGGAGCACTGCTATTCAATTTCAGACATTGCTATGCCTGAAAACAGTCTTCTACTTTGCTTAAAAGCTGTGTGAGGAAACAACACGTGAATACATGCAGCTCTGGCTTTGTGAATGACAAGTACAGTGTTTCCAGGCAGCCCTGCTGAATCAAGTGACAGGTTGTGATGTAGCATCGCTAGGTATGTCACTCAGCCCACCTGAGTGCTATATAGAGTGTAGCATCACAGTGTGTCAGACGTCCTCCAGAGTCTATATGATTCAGCCCCTGAGTGAGTGTCACTGACGCACATTGGGACCAGTAAGAGTGCAGACAAATCCACCTACTAAGTGTGCCTGCATCACATAAAACCTAACTTGCACAATATGTCTGCCTGTCCAACTCCTGCTAACAAGTCTTGGATGTTCCCAATATACTGACAAAGACATAGCTGACTGTTGCTACAGAGCAGCCCCCTCCCTGCCTCGACAAAACATTTACACAGGCGTAGCAGTGTTGTTGAACCGATACCACCTTTCAATCTGCTCAGTAACGAGGCTCATGGCAAACCAAAATATCTCTAGCTCCTGTACATAAAAAAAGCCATCCTCATGCTTTCCCCAGAGTCTGACTTTCCGGGTTGTTCAACAATATGAGGTGTTTGACAAACTGTAACACGATAACAATAGTTGTGCTCACAGGGGGAGTTTGATGCAGTCACTGCAGAAGAAAGGAGACAAAGCTGCCCGTGTATGTCCTTGGTGTGGACAAAAAAATCTATCTTGAATATTAGACTCTGTGTCACGACAACCAACACAGTGCTCAAAGCAGTGGTTCCCATCATTTTTTTTCTTACGAGACCGCTTTTTTATCATTGAGTAAACTATCCCCTGACTGAGTGACATATTTCATATTATATTCTAAGCATAACAATAACAGATTTGACAGATACAGATTTGAAAAACTGAGATATAGGCCTCTTTGTATAGTTTTCTTAAAATCAAGAAGGCTTTGTGACCTCTCATGAAGCTATGGTGACCCCTAGTGACAGTTGTGGCCCCAAAGTTGGGAACCAGTGGTTTACAGTATAGCTGCTAGTAAAATCAAGTAAAACGCAAGCCTGCTAGCTCAGTCGTCTGGTCTAGTTTGCCCTGATGCAGTTCTCGTTTTTAGTATTCTATTGATCAGTTTTATGTGTCATGTTTTATACCTGCCTTTAAAGCAGCAATAACTGTTTTTTATAGCCACTTGAGGGCAGCGGCAGCAAGCTTTGAACACAATATTGATATATAATCACATCTTTTAAGTTGAGCAACATTAGCATTTATTTGGAGTTGTGTTTCTGGCCATGTGATGAATCTAAAATTCAACAGTCACTCTCCTTTTAGCTCTGTTTTTGGTCTCTACCAATGAAGTACAACAATAAAAAGGTTATTGCAAATATTAGGAGATATCTGCTCTTTTTTATAGGGAGCTGTCCATCCTGAGATAAGAACGTACCAGTCAGCTGTCAGCCAGTGACCTGAAGGGAAAGCTTTCCATACACTCTCTGTGGGTTTTTTGAAATGGACATTCATAAACAGTGATGCATTGATATGAGTAACTTTTCACCTTAGATCAAAAACGTTTCCTCCCTACAGTGCTTCTCCTATCCGCATGAATGCTAGGCGTATCATGGGGGTTTATGTGACAGGTTTCACCCAACAGAGGGAGTGCTATGGAAGACAATAACATTTGATATTCTGTGAGTCAATGCGCATTACTATTCTCCCTCCCTTATGATGCATTCCCCACAAAGGTTCCAGATCCTTCTTGGTGTCTCCTGCACGCCTTTGGTTCGATTCAGCGCCATCATGAATATTGCATTGAGGCTCAGGAGGGAAGAGAAGAGGCGCACAGAGCTATGGAGCAGGTTGAGAGAGAAGCAGAGGGTGCAGGGAAAGGACGAATAAAAGAGGTGTACACCGACTGATACCATCAGGGGAAGGAGCCCAAAAGAGACCAAGAGATACAAAAGCAGTAAAATATTTCATATTGCCTCTGCAGAGGAACACCTCTGAGGGATGAACTGGTGAGGATAATACTAACAGAGGGTGCCACATATGCCGCTCCTGTTTCCAGAAACAGTTTGTGGTTAGAGGAGGAGCACATGTCCCGTCCATACACTGTTAACAGTAAGCCTGGAGTCAACTAATCCATAAACACACAACACAACCCGGCAGGCCCATCAAAGCACCCACTTACATAATGAAGAGCTTAATCAAAATTCACAGAGTAAAAAATCTAACTATGGCACCTTACATCATACCCCATCTCCATAACACCAAAGGGTTCACAATATGTTTTCACACTGACAGAGGGATCAAAAACATTAAATATAATATCATATTGTGGCTAAAGCAGCATTTAAACTCTTTCAAATACAGCATATATGGGAATTCTGAATATATTAATAGTATCTTAAATAAATATGCGACTATGCATTAAGGGATCAGTGTGTAAGATTAAGTTGTATCTAGGGGTGTAACTGCTGATTACAACCCGTCCACCTTACCCTCTTAGTGTGAAGGAGAAACTACAGCAACAGCGAAAAGCACAAAAAACATGGAGCCAGTATTTAGTTTGCCTGTTCTACTGTTTCTACAGGCTACCGTAGCATCATGGTGGTGTTACATTGGTGGACTGCATTGAAAAAGACCTGCAGTGTCAGTGTAAATATACAAGGCTCATTCTGAAGATACAAAAACATTACGGTTATTGTTTTCAGCTGATTATACACTAATGAAAACATAGCTATGAATATCGTATTTCCTTTCAGCCGTACTCTGTAAATATATCCGCCAAAATCTGACACACTGGAGCTTTAAATGTCATTCTGCATCATACTGTGTAGTGAAAGTAAACACCTCAATACTAAACTGAGTTAAAGAGAATCAGTAATCAGTGGAAATATTCAGCAAAAAAACATGCAGCACTCTGAAACTATTATTAGCAGCATCGATGGGCCAGTTTTCTTGCATGGTGTTTTTCTTATTACCACAGATCACAAGCCAAAAGAAAAGAAAAAAAAAGAAAAATTACATCTAAAAAAATTAAGAGACAACATTATATTTTTATGTTAGCTCCTCTGTTTCAGGAAGGTTGGGCTTCTATATAAAATCAATTATTTTTTAACCAAATTAACATATTTTTATAGTACTAAGTTGGATTATGGGAACAAAATCAAGTGATGTAGCTTTAATAAGAATTAATTTACGTCCACATCCTTACTTAAGTTTATTACTCAACTCATTATAATGCAGATCTAAGCAGATATGAATTAATATTTATTAACATGTTTGTGAACAACTATGACTCCTCCAGTGGGCACTAATAACTGTAGGCTGGTGTATAAACATATTTAATGATAATAGTAAGAGGATAGTTTATATAACTAGAATTGTTGACAGAAACTGTACATTAATAAACACTTAAAATGACCTAAATGCACATATAATGCATAGAGAGGGACTTACCAAAAAAACATTATCGCACTATTATTTGGCATTTGCTGGCTTCACCCACTCGCACTGCACTGGAGCAGAACTTTATGCTGCAGTAATAAGTGGTGTGCTCCAAATCCTGGCAGCAGAAATAACAGCCCACCTGACAGAATGCAGCTGTCAGTCGAAGCACAGACGAGATATTAACTGACGGCATTATCCTGCCCTTTCAGCTTTGCCCTTCTCACCGTCTCTTTCCTGCCGCCTCTGGAGAGCAGGAGGCAAGCAGCAGACAGGTGCAGAGGGAGAGGAGAGACAGACGATGAGGCAGGGCGAGGCAGAGATACAGAGAAAAAGTGAGACGGAGAGAGAGAGAGAAAAAAGGAAAGAGGTGTTGAGAGACAATGCCCGTGCAGGGTGCCATGCTCCAGCCCTGTGTGTGGCCGCCAGCAAGTACCCAGCACCACACTAACGTCATGAGCACTGGCTACCATATGCTGGAACCCCTCGGCGGAGCTATTCTGAGCATTTACTCGTCTTTTCACCACACACCTCTCTCTCTCTCTTTGTCTCTTTTCTTTCCCTGGGAACATTGGGATCATGTGAGTGGAAAACTGGACTGAGAAATGGTTGTTGGCTAACAGCAGCTTATGTAAGCGGCTGTAGGTAGGGCAGATAAGGTGCTAACAGCGCTACAGGAAAGTCAGACAGGCAGATGGTACAGAACTGTTTGATGGCAGTAGATTTGTCAGAAGCACATTGACTCATCTTCTCAAAGAGATCTCTAAATCCCATCGATACCGAAAGAATCCCATTGCTTCCTATAATCTCTGTGTGTCACTTGAAAGTAACGTAGGTGACTGGAGGTCCAATGTGACCTCCAAAGCAGCAGCATGACTGCATTTGTGTTTCTGGTTTGCAGGCAAAGAAAAATAAATCACATTCTGTATAGTGCATTTGAAAACCTGTAGGGTTTAATCTACCTCCATGGCATCAGGCTCATGTTTTACTGTGTTTTCAGTGTTTCGGCATGTCATTGATTACACTGGGTGTCATGTGGAAATACACGGCTATTTGTATCGCCTGTTCTTTTCATCACTTACACATCTGCAGCACATCTAAGCAGCCATGAAACCGGATTCACATTTTTTAACTCCCACGGTCCTTTGTGGGTCTCATTTTCTCCTCTCCTCATTTTAAATAGCTGTGACAAACTAAATTATGCATACACACATCCCAAACCGCTCTATCTCACGCCGCATATGGATCCAGTTCTACCAAACACACATGCGGACCCATGTATCGGTACACATGCCTAGTCTTTGTGTAAAATATACGCAGGGGCTTAAGTGCTGGTCACTTATCAGCGTGACACATCTTGATGAATAAGAAACTGTGTTTACTGAAATGTCAGTTTCTCTGAATGAGCCCACGGCTGACAAAGTGGCATTCAAGGCTAAAACCAAAAGTCAGCTCAAAGAAGAAAATCAGCACAGATGCTCAGGGAACAGCTTTGAATGTTCCCATGAATATGCATAGGTAAGTTTACTTTAATGTAAGAGCTTATGTTACATTCCCACAGGTGAAAGAGTGACCCGAATGTGTGCGAAATCTCACTCTCAGTTCAAAGAGTTCTCTTCCTCACAGGAAGCAGTTCATGAAGTCAGACAGCACAAGAAGAGATATATAAAAGGACTGTGACATTATTGCTCAGATCCAAAAAGAACACTATAACAGCTTGTGATTGTTCTTCACTGGCTAGTAATGCGATCTACAACCCCTAAAGACATGTTTCACCCCTGATGCTTGTTGTCTGCGTTGCCGTTCTCAGCGTGAAGCTTCAGGCAGAGTGAGACTCCTGCCAGTGCTGAGGCACAGTGTGACAGCGTGGCTGGGTGCTTGGATGACTCACATTGCTGAGATTGGAGACAAGCAGCCCAAACATCACATTTTGGAGAGAGGTAGCAATAGCATAAAGTTTCAAGCACCGAGCACTTGGTTCTGCGTGTTTTAATGGTTTGACGTCAAACTGTGTATATTTCTGCAGACCACTTTTTTGGAGTTTCCAAAATACTGCCTGCTCACGACTGTGTTATTGTGCCATTCAATGACTGGGGGGGGGAAATAAAGCAGACTCAGTTGTCCCTGTCGCTCACCTTTCTCTACGAGATGATTTTCATACCACCCTGTATTGAAACCACTGGTTTGATGGAAAGAAGCTCTCTTCTCTTTTTCGAGAATACCAGTATGAATTTGGACAACATATAATTTTCTTTGTCTGTAAACAGTTTATCTTTATAGGTCCCCGCTGCAGAGCTGCTCACTATTTGTCCTGAAAGATGTGAGTTAATATTTGTAACTCACTATTCTCCTGTACCTCTCTTCTGAATAAGGGACCAGTTGGTATTGTTTGTGCAGGTATATTTTGTAGAAATTGATATTTTTGTGATTTAGCAATACCACTGTCATGTCTACATGTATGACATGTTGTATTATCAAAAACTAGCAGGTCGACAACTTTGCTAACAGCCGAACATCAGTAAACTGCAACAACATACAGTAAGGCATAGCAGCCAGCTAATATTACTTATTAGTCCGGCAGCAAGAAGCCTAGTTCAGCGTCTGTGTTTCAGGCTTTTATTTCATTATCCTCCATGAAGCTCTCGCCAACGACAAAAAGTCAGTCCTAGATTTACTCTTGTTTGGTCACTCTCTCTTTGTCTCTTCTTAGCTTCTGTCAATGTCCTCTTCAGTCTCTTTGCCGCAGCTACTTTGGTCTGCAGAGGCTGCTGAGCCCAGTTACCAAGCCCACTTGCCCAGCTCCGGTTCTGGCATGACACCAGGTCCATAATGCTAGTGTTACAAACACAAATTCATTAGTACCACACGACCTAAAGATCTATGTTTATATCAAAGACTTAATTTTTACCTACTGTTTGTCTGTGTATTAACTGGCCTGTAAATCATGAGAAATCTATGCAGACTCTCATAATTCTAACTACATTCAAACTTCATAATTACATAAAATTCATATCAAAGTCATAATCTGGCCTTCCTGATATACTTCTCATACTCAATACTAAAAAAAATTAGTTCTTGCTTCACCTACAGAGCTTCTTGAGATTTATGCAGTCAAACGATGAGGGTGTAAAATAAGACTTATTAATCTAATCTTTCCCATGGCTGGTCAGGACTTTAACACAGTGTGGGCAGTGTCCTCTTTTCATGCTGGACAATTAAGATTTCTCTCTGGCTCCAAGGATGAGTGAATGACTACCAAAGGAAGATGGCCCGAGACTATGACAATGATATGCCGTAATTGCATCCACTAAATGGAGTGTGAAAATGTGTCACCACTTAAGTCCGCTTCATGGTCTAGATTTACGGGTCAAAGGAGAACAAAGAAAGAGGATTACGAATGTGGATATAGTGCTATTATAAAAACCTTTATTGTGCTACTCTGATAGCATTAGAAAATGTGTCCGTTCGTGTGGCTATGAGAGAAAAAATAATGAGAATTATATAGGAGTTAAAGTTTCATAGTTTCACACAACATAGGCAGGATATGAACATTCATTTTGACAGCTGCCTGGACACAAATTTAAAACCGTTCTCTAAAAAATATATTTCCAAAGTGTCATGGATACAGTGGAAAGTGGAGCAAAAGAAACTTTTAAAACTGACTCCAGCTATCTCCCCTGGAAGACGAGGAACGTGCTTCTTGAGATGAGCTGTCTACAGTCCAAATCTATTTCTGCTTCAGTTGCTGGCAAAACTCAGTGCTTGCTAGAGGGGAGCAAGGAGCTTCCAGGCATCCTCTGTCAACATCTTCAGCAATTTTCTGCACAATGCGCACATAATGCCCACAGCTTACCTACCAATTCAATTCAAAAGATTAGAAGGCACAAGAAATGGCTTATTTCATCAAATCATCTCTGTTCTGTGCCAGGACAATTCTTGGAACAATCTTCTCAGATGAACATATTGAATATTATAGCATACCTGTAGGCTTCAGGAAGCTCTCTGAATGGCATTACAACAGGGAATAAAACTCAACTAGAAGGAGATCTTTAGAAATATAATTTCCACTACAGCTTGAGAACAAGCCTGACGTACGAATCAAAAAGAAAAAAGACACCGTCTATTGAACAGGAGAGGAAGAAAAGGATTAAATGTCTCCATCACCACCCACATAACTAATACCCAATCTACCCAATACCCAATACACATCAAAGCATCTATCTATCTATCTATCTATCTATCTATCTATCTATCTATCTATCTATCTATCTATCTATCTATCTCATCATCTCCTTGGATCTAATGATCAGTGACTTGTCCTTTCTAAAAGCTTTTTTTTTTTTAATCCTGCGTACTTTGGCCAAATGGTGTATATTCAGGCAGCCTGTGTGCTCTGACTCTTAATGTCCACACAAACCGTCCGGTGAGACGGCGTCTCATTATTACACATTGATTGAAGTTGGTGTTAGAAAGGAGCGCGGACTGCCTACAGATGAAGGACAACATACTGATGTAGGGACACACTGTGTGAGATTATTGAGTGACTACACTCAAGTGAAGGTTGACACAGGAGTAAGACATGTGGCTCTGTAATACATATAACACTTCAGGTTAAAGCAGTGTCTGGGATGCAGAGGTAGCAGGTGGAGGGAAGGGGGAGAGGAGTCGAGGGAGGAGTGCAGCGTAAACCGCAATGAGCAGAGCAGGAGGGAGTCAGGATGGGGAGGAGGGCTTATGTAACAGGTTTAGATGTGGCCTGTACCTCCACAGAGGATAAAGATTGGCAAGGGCAATGGGGATCAAAAGAGACCTTTGAATTCTCTGTGAAGATACTGACTGGACCACCAGCGCAGTGGCAATGGAAGCAAGAAGACACGGCTTTGGCAAGACTGTGCTCTCTCATTGAACAGTTAACAGACTGAGAGAGAGGCTGCAGCAGAGCACAAAGCAGTGATGGTGTAGTTATAAGAGAATATTCTGTGAGAATATCAAAATCAAAAATTAAATGAAACTAAAAATACAAGAATTCATAAATGCTCCCTGGAGTGATAACTACACCACAAGTATTTAAATAATAAACAAACGCAACAACACTTCCTATCAAATACTCCTGTACAAAATTTTAGAAATGTTTGTAACAAAATGTACTTAGCGGTACAAACGTTTAAGTGCTCATTCTGCAGAGTACAATGCAAAACAGCCTGTCAGTGACATATTATCATATTGATATAAATCATATAAAGTCTTACTCTTTCCATTTTTCGCATGTTTCATAAGCACTGTAGTTTCTTCGTCCTGCTAGGAAGGAGAGAGCGTAGTGAGGGGATATCAATCTGCAACTGCGTCGCTAGTTGATAGCTGTGTTCCGCGAATGCAGTGGAGTAAAAAGCACATTGCCCTCTGAAAGTATTAGCATAAAATGTAGCAGCACCTCATGTGCTTGGTTACTTTCCACCACTTGGCATAAACACGAACATGTGCACTTCTACCACAACAGCACGGAAAGTTTTTTTCATGGGTCACAGTGTCCTTGCGGTCCCTCCGTCTGTGGAATAAATCAGCAGCATCCCCCTGCCTGGACTCTGGCCCGAGCCAGGGCACTTCTGAGATCACAGGGGATTAACTCTGACAAATCTATAGTCCACACCCCGCAGGGCTGCAGGGACACAAAACACAGGGGAGTCATGATGATGACTTGGCTGGCATTTAGAGTTTGTATTCCACACTCAGACTCACAAGGTGTGGACTAATTAATCAGCATTGATTCGTTTGGTTTTAATGTCAAAAAACATGAGGGGTTCTTAAATTAAACCAACTCATCTGAATTCATAAATAAGCATTAAATCAACAAATATGCATTACAAAAAGAGCAGCACAGAGCTATCCCTTTGAATCTGTCCTCGTCCTGATATTTAATTACAGAAACTATGCACAGTACATGGCATGTAAATGACCGTGCCTATGTGCAATATGCATGACAACGTGTGTGTGTAGATATTCACCATCCATCCTCTCCTGTCCACTGTCAGCAGGACGATGAGCCGCGTGAACGATGGTTCCCCTATGCCTCCCGCTGGCTATAATTAGGTGGTTCAACCAGCCGTATGTATTTTTTATTTACGAAAAACGCAGTAGAAGGGTGTTGATTTGAAAACAGACTACTTGTGTAGACGCAAGGAAAACGGGCAAGAAAGCATGATTGGCTGTGTGACGCAAACGGGGGCAATAGAAGAACAGCTAACGAGAGTCCCAGAGACATCATCCTGATCCCAACTTTGAATGTTGTGCCACCTGCTGTACAGGTACCATGTGGATTAGTTAGTGCACAAGGTAATGTTGTGCAATCCAGCTGATCTGATTCAAAAAAGGTTGTGGGTCAGCGCATTCAGTTTCAGCACTGCTCTGAAAAGACCCAGTGAGAATACAGATCGGCTCTGTAATTATCCCCGAACCAGCTGTCATCACTTCTCTTCACCACCTGACTGCCGCTGTCGTGTTTCCCAGATGGCCGGTATGTATTTCAGCCCAAGATTTCTGAAACCTATTTAGGATTTGAGAACAACTCTGCAGAGGATTAATATTTCTGATGCTTCAAAATCTCTCAGGTCTTGTCTTGTTTGTTATGTCGCTTACATCAGGATGAGCCCAGTTTTTCAGTCTCCCATAGACACACAGAGGCACTGATGTTTCCAAGTTAAAAGCACTAATGCGCCTTATAACAGCAGATAGTACTCTCCCGTGTTGTTTCACTATCCGCCTTACACAAATCTGCCCCACTGGGTATCTGACTTGATGTGCTGTGGAGAGACATTACTCGTTGCTCTGTATGTAGCTGCAGCAGCACGACTGACTGGATACATCAGAGTGTTTCTAACATGATGATGATAACCGGCAGCCCCCAAACTGTCAGACCGCTGTAAAATAACAAAAAGGTCCAAGGTATGATTAACCTCCTGGCTCAGGCTGCAGTCTGGACACTCCAGTGTAGTATTTATGAAGCTTTCAGATTAGACTACTGCACATTCACACAACTGGACAAATTCAGACCTCATAGACTTGTACAGAGAGGAGGCGAAGCCTTATAAAGTTAAATTATTGATCAGAACAGGGGGGCTCATTTATATAAATGTTCTTAGATTTATGCTTGAACTTAGTCTTAAGATCATTGTGTGCGTACGTTTGATTCATAAAAGATCCCGTGCATAAAAAAACTTGCTTGCGTAGGTTCCGAGAAGCCCATTTGTAACTTTGCACCTGTGCTCTAAATCTCAAATTAACTTAAAACTCACAGCACCTGCCTTACAAGCAGAGCTTTCCCCCTCGGTAATGCTAGCACAAATGAGGGTTTAGTCAAGAATAGCCATGAATCATCATGCGCAAACAGCTCTCCCTTTGTGAACTCTCTCTTCCTTCTAAAAGCAGTTTTCAATGTCTCCCAATAACCGCCATGGTCACGTCTTTATAATTTGACACGCTATATATAGAACATTGCATCCTTGTTCACAAAACTAAGTTCAAGAAAAGTTCACCGCAGACTTTTGTATCCCAAACTGCAACATCCCTACATGGCCGGCAGTAAAATAACTTACTGTACGTCAAATCTAGACTTTGCTTAGAGAGAAGATCTTTTCAAATGAAGGTGATGAAGTGACTTTCATACTTCATACGATCAAAATTGACTGTTTCATAGATGAGACCCCTGTGGTGTAATCTGGGTATTATTAGGACTCAACGAGTCAAATTTTTCCATTATTTTTCCATTTACCAATTATGGAAAATTCCATTTGACAGTGTTGATCAGTTACTGTTTTTTTTTCTCTTATTATCCATCCACCTAACATACAAGTACTGTGACAGGTACATCTTTGACTAACATTTGCTCACTTATGTTTGTTTGCACCTTCTAGTTAAATACTAAAGGAAAGGTGTTGCAAAGCACTATTTACATGCATCAAGACAAAGACAAACTGTATTTTGTCTGAAAACATGCCTTGAGTTGATCAAACTATTTCATATCAAGCAACTGAATGCCACTTAGATCCCCAAAAGAAGTGTATCGGTGCAGTGTAGACATTGCAAAGCTCCTTAGAGATGTGGGGTACTGCGGGGTCAGGTGAGAATTATCTGTGGATTCATCATTATGGATTTTACATGTAGTCGTTGATCTGTTATTGATAGAAAAAATATTCATTCAGCATCTTTAAGAAATAGCAGTGGAGATGTAGTGTTATTTTATAAAAACTCAAAAAACAAGAAATTTCCATCACTGCATTAACTTGATGTTTCAAAGTCCTTCACAAAGTCAAACTAAATTGAAGTGAAGTGAACTATGGATAAATAATTCGCTGGCATTGATAGAGCAGCAGAGTATTAACTTAAAACTTTAGGGTAAACACAGAGCTGTGTGAAAATGGTCCGGTTCAATTACTTGTGACACAATGCGACACGCTTTTAAGATGCAATCAAGGCTGAATGACAAAAAAAAGATGTTGAGAATGAAAACACTTTGTTTACTTTGTTGACTACTTTGGGATCAAGGCAATTATGGAAAAGCTTAGCAGCACTTCATCACATTAAAGTCAACTGTTTTTTTGTACATTTTAATAGAAATGCTGTTCATTTATATGCAAATTGTTTTCCTATAGAATAATGTTGTTTGGGTTGGGTAGTTTGACAAAGCTGCTTTTCAACAAAGGTGCATGTGGCCAAAAAGTTAATTAAGCCCAGGGCAGGGATGGTCATGTTTTAGCATGCAGGCAAAGGAAGTGCATCTCTTATGTCTATCGTATAAACTGAATGTTGTTGAAGCATGCACACACACACACACACACAGAACATCAGCTTTTTCTTCAGTCAAGCACTAATCTGCTTTTAAAGGCCTGATAGGTATCCAGACATAAGTGCTCATTTGCAGCATTAACTCTGGAGCGCTGGAGCACACAGGTCCAGTCCTGCTGCAGTGAAGAGTGCAGCTCTATGACAGTTGCTCTCATGCCGAACTCCACCACTTTCCACCTCTGCATTCAACTAGGCTTTAATGCTCCTTTCAGAACAAGCCTCTCAATAGAGCTAATGGACCATGGGAGTGAACGCCAGCAATCGAGAAACAGATAATGATACACAGAGAAAAAGAAAGAGATGACCCAAAGGATCAGTATGTCTCTGAGCTCTGTTATCTGATTTGTTTTCTCTCTGCATTCTTTCTGTCAGTCTTCAGACCTCATACTACTCTCTCATATGTTATCTCCCACTTCTTTTTTCTCTTTATTGTCATCTCTTCTACCCTTTATCTTCCCACTGTCTTTTCTCACGACTTTCAGGCAATGCAGGTTTAAAGTTTTGATGCACTGATCCCTCTTGTCTGATCTTTATCCATCGTTTATCAGGCTCTATTTGCTGTAGCAGCATACTGGCACACACACACCCATATATGTGTATATACATTCACATGCGTTAGTAAAAAGAATATAAAGTGGAATTGTACTTTTTCTTAGCTTACACAGAGATGTAAGTGTGATTTTGCAGTGTGAAGATATGCGGTAGTGTAAGGACACCAAATGTTGTAATTTGGCTAAACTTTAGCTAATTAATTAATTGATTGAAAAATATTCGGCAGCTATTTTGATCAGCAGTTAATGCTTTCTGTTTAGTTATTTTTCAAGCAAACATGTAGAACATTTTCTTGTTCAAGCTTCTCATTTGTGAGTATTTTCCTTTTTTTGATCTTATGTGATTGTGAACAAAATGCTTGTGGTTTTGACTTGTTGGTGGCACAAAATAAGTCATTTTAAGACATCAACTTGGATGAACTTTCATTGTGTTCTCACAAACCAACCATTGATTAATTGAGGAAATAATCATTGGATGTAGCCCTACTTTGGTTATTTATGAGGTTGCTAATTTCGCTGTTGATATAAGCTGTGTTCAAAGGAATTATGTAACAAACAAAAGAAGGAAATGTTAACAATTGACTGAGCAGCATAAAGTAATAAATCTTGCATGTTCCCCAGTAACTTCACAGTTAATATGCCTTTAAACTACATCCAGATTTAAAAAACACACACACACACACACACACACACACACACGCACACACACACACACACACACACACACACACACAATAACAGACCAAATAAAAAAAAATAAACAAAAAGATGGAAAAATACAAATGTGACCTGTGAGTACTTACAGTCCTTTGAAAACAGTCCAGTCTGTATCTTTCCAAATAGGCCACCCTCTGTCTGCACATTTGTTCTGCTGAGTTTACAAAGCTCATGGCTGTATGCGTATGACTCATATGTTTTTGAGAAGAAACAATCTCATCAAATATAGAAAGAGGCGAACGGCCGACACAGCTGAGGAAGTAGACAGGTTATAAAACGGTGAAGTAATTACCATTGACCTCACAGTCTTCTTACTTAATTGGCATGCAGACCTCTGAATAACCGCACTTACAAGAAGGAAAGAGAGCAATGGACAGCACATATTGTACGCACTGATACACTTCTACAGAGTAAAAAAAAAAAAGGGGGAAGGGGAGTTAAAGATGGACTTGTAAGGAGAGAAAGGTATGAAAAGAGAGTGGAAATGGAGATATGGTGAGGTCAAGATGAGCAAGTGAAATGAGTTGAGATGCACAGAAGGGTGAAATTGCATGAAGGCAGCAGAAAGAGATAAGGTAAAGGAGCTTGTGCATCATGTACCTTGCTGTGCTCAGCTCAGCGGAAAAAAACACGCACACTTACATCTGCATGCCATGGATTTGAGCAGATGCACGGACGGAAATAGCTCTGGTGAGGAAAGTTAAAAGACGGATTGAAGTCCATCTAGGGCAGGGATGGACGCGGGAGCATTTCTGCACTCAACTTTGTTTGGCTGAGGTAGACATTTTGAGACGTCTAATATGTCCTGGTGGTTTGCTTTCTCATCAAACACTCAGCCTTTTCACCTGGGTTTCACAGAAATACTCTTTTTTTCCTGGCTAGTTGGCTAGAGATGTGTGCGTGCTCCCCTAGACTGATTTACTGGAGAGGAACTGTGTGCAGTGGCATGAATCTGTTATGTTGTTAAGTGTTTCCACAACCTTCTGTGTTTATCCACAACCTCTGCCCAAGGGAGTTTGTGAAAGCTGCCACAAAAGGGGCTTACAGTATATCACTTAAATGACATATACGTTGCCAACACATACAGTATGACCTTGATATTGAGTTAGTGTATCTGAATAGCTCTGTTAGTCAATGAGGCATGGCGCTGTTATATGCTATTTTTCTTCTGCATATAAAACTATAATGTAGCCTTACAACGGGAAAACAGAGAGACCTGTAATGATGACTGGAAGCAGAGAGAAAGATCAGTGCCATGAAGCAGAGAGCAGTGCTCTGAATACTGACTGTGTCATTTTTGTCCTTAGACCAGTATAGCAGCAGGAACTGGTGACAACAAATTAAGGCTGACCCACTGTGTCCATTTTAATTTCTGCTGGCTCTATTGGCATGATATTTGGCCTTCATTTGTGCAGCCAACAATGTTTCAAGAAGGAAAATAGTGGATAAAGACACACACTTTCTGGCGTGCCATTTATCACTACTGTATTGATGATTTGTACCTCCCCAAACCTCAAAACATCAGCTGGCAGTAAGGGGCCAATTACAAATGCTATTGGGCCACCTGTCCTCCACAGGGCTAGTAAGTGAAAGCAGCGTGAGTTTAACCTTCAGCTAAGTGTAATGAAGTTTGACAGTGCTAAGCAGCCAGGCTTGCTCATTAGGCGTCCCTGTGCCAGCTTGCCATGGTCAGGGTCTCTCCTCTTGGCTTTCTCTTTCATCTCTTAGCTGCAGAAGTACAAAGCCCGATGGTCCCCTCATTAGACAGGCCCATCGCATTAATTCAGCCCAACATAACACACTGAAGCTGGAGTTGGTCCAAATATTCCCCCTCATTTGTGGTTGTTTGCGAACAGGAAGACGGGTGCTTCGACCACTGGTGCAGCTGAGCAGACCCGTGCGGACTCAGATGATGGAGGCCTCCACTGACACTGGATGACATTAGCCCACAGTTTCAGTGACAAAATGCTGCCAGCGGCTGAACCACTGACCTCCACAACTGCTAAACACCCTCAACACCCGTAACTCTACCACGCAAACACATACAGACAGACCGTCTTTGGTGCTATAATACCAGTATTCTCATGAATCTTTAATTCGTGCGTTAATAGAAAGGTATTACGATCAGCAACCTTCCTGCCTTATATTATCCAATCACAGTGGACCATCTTTATTGACCAATAATAAAAAAAGATATGTATTTTTCAAAGATTTAAGCTGCATGTATATATTGTGCTGATGTATGGGAGAAAGAGTTATGATGAAAGCAAAGAAGCATATTAACACCAAGGCACCAATCTCTCAACATTGTTATATAAAGCAAAGACGGGAGGCACAATACTAATGTAAACAAAAGGGTTGCTACCTCAAAACACAGGACCGTAACAAGAAATGCACCCATCTAACTTTTTTATTCCTGATACCCTCACCTCGGCTCAGGGTATCTACCAACATTAAGTGCCGACATAATGGCTCATCTTTTTTTATAAATTTAAAATCTGATCTGTACACGTCACCATGTGTAACTATTTAAGCTAACAACATGAGGCTTCAGGGACTGCCACTGAAAACTGTAAAAAAAAACAACAAACAAACAAAAAAAAAACACCATGACTGGATGAATGAATGAATGAATGACAGTGACATTGGATTGGTCACCTCATGGCTCATACCTGATCTGCTTACGATCATATCAGATGAGCGCATCCCTGTGAGTGCACTCCCAGATTGATTGACAGGTTTACTTACATGCATAAAAACACAAGGAAGCACCACAAAAGAAGATAGATAGATAGATAGATAGATAGATAGATAGATAGATAGATAGATAGATAGATAGATAGATAGATAGATAGATAGATTATTGTGTTGCTGTTAAATATATTATATTTAGATATTTTGAAATACAGCTGAGAAGTTCTTCACATGTGGCAGCTTATACGGTCAAAAAGTAACAAACTGAGTGTTAATTAAGTGGCGATGTCCATCATGTCCTCAGCAACACTTCAGCACCATGGACAGCACTGTGTGTTCAACAGTGTCGGCTGACAGCTGGAGGAGGGATCCTGCACGCTGCCTGCTTATCTTCACTTTGGCTGCTCCCACCGATAATTAATTCATTTATTTATCTAATCAACTGATCAATCAAATTCAAATTCATCCCGGTGATTAGGAGTTTCAGGGTTTTTAAAATCTAATCAGGCCCTAGGGGACACTCATTTGATGAGATCAAACATCTATTTTTTCATAAAGCTTGTAACTGGGCTGAGCTGGAAAGTTGCCTTATTTCTCTCCACGCATTCTGGGAATATAGTGACAGTAAACTGAAATGTAAGAGGTCCCTTGCAGCCCACTTTAGACACTATAAGGCACTTACCTGATGCTGCTTGCATCCAGCCACAGATCTTGTACACGGTGGAGGTGCTGAGGAGGAAGAAGAGACTGAAGCAGCCGATGCAGGTGACAACCAGCATCATGGACATTCCAATGAAGAAGGAGGCGGCCTTGAACGCACCGGAGGGGATAGCGGAGAACTCAGTGAAGCTACCCTGGCAGGCCAGCTCTCTGGAGAGTCCGTCTCCGACGCAATAGTGAAAAAGGCCGAAGTAGCCGGCCTGCGGCGTATCCACGCCATCCCCAATCCAATAGGGCTGTGAGAAAATGGTCACGTTAACAATACCGAACAGGATAGTGAAGATGGCCCATAAAAGTCCGATGACACGGGAGTTGCGGACGTAATTGGTCTGGTACAATTTCGCAGCTTCTGCAGATGGTAGCATTGATGCGGCAGATCCAGGTATCATTTTATGCAATCCCGAAAGACTAAATGAAATGTTGCGATCTGCCCGAGCACACAGCGAGGACTTAAAACCACATAAAAACAATCGTTTTTTTTTTTTTTTTACACAATCATCCCCGGAGCGGCGGGAAGAAGCGGAGAATCTACGACCGTGCAACTGCAACACAGCAACATCTGTCAGGAGGAGCGATCAAGTCATGACGTCGCATCCTAAAAGCCAGGAACCAAGTGAGGAGCTACAGCAGAGGAGTGCTTGAACCCTGGATATGGAGGATAACTCTGAAAAGTCAATGACTACAGGAACACAAACAGGTTCCCTCCCACTTGCTCCGTGTAGCCGTCAGACGTGCACATCGCTGCCGCACCGTGTCGCTCACTGATGCCCTTGGAAAAGCCTCCACCGAGCGCAACAAAAAACAAAAGAGGATATATAATTCACACCGAACACATATGATGCGCACGTATGTGTATAAATAGCAACAGCCTATAACAAGCAGGTTATATCTCTGGATGGGGTTGCATCCAATAACACATTATAGGCCTTGTACTTACAAATTAATGCAGCCTACCATAATAACCATTCAGAAAATACGATATTCCCCCTTCAGGATCGTTAAACGGGGTTTATATTCTCCGGTTTATGACAGCATCACCGGGCTGCCAGTGATGCTGGGAGTCGGAGAGGGAGGGGCGCAGACGGTAGACGAAGAAGCAGCGTGTGCCGTGTCTATCTGTGCAAACACCTTCTGGATAACGCTGCGTCAACATGCACTCAGCTGAGGAAATGTTAAAAAAAAAAAAAATGCTAAAACGGGTCGAATGCTGTCAAATATTTAGCGTTAAATCTCTGATGCGAGTCGTCGTCCTGCAGGTCAGTGTTACCTGCGGTGTTACAGACGCAGCCAACGCCGCTCGGTTTCCTGGCGCGCGCTGCTTTGCTGCCAGGAGGTTATGTAACACTTCATGAGACTGCACATGACAACCTGGAAAAAAACTGAAGTACACACAACATACAATGACACAATGCATGATATAAGAATAGTTTAAGGAGTGTATAAAATATAGATTCTAAAATGGCATCACTCTCCCCTTTAAAGAGAATAAATGAAAAATAAATCACCATATGGAGCAAATAATGCTTCTCCTCCCTCCTATCCCAGCCTTTTCCTGTTATAGCAGTAGGGGTTGTTGTGTATTTGTGTCAGTGCCCAGCTTCCATGCACACAAGACACCAATTATTGTTGTTATGTTGTGCATTCTTTGTCTCCTTTCCCAATTAAATTGTGCCACAGTTATTGTCATGCACCCACAAGAAGTCAACATCAAAAACATTTTAGTAAAAACAAATCACATAATGAGGAATTAACACAAACTGAGCTTCATATTCAGCTAAATCACATTACAAACAAAGCCTGTCCTCTTCAAGCTTACCATTAAACCTATCCATTTCTATGGTTGTAGAGCTGAAGCTAATAGTGCACATAGAGATTTTTGACCATCTTTTCTTATAAAACACAACAAACTGTAAAATTTCCACTTTTGGAGTGCCATTATAAGTTTGATAGAGACTTCAATGACTTATTGTGGGATAAATCTGTTTAATCCTCACTATTAACCACCACATTGCCAGAATTACCTGTCTATTCTTAATTAAGAGGACCAATGCATAGTGCACTCTCCAGTAGGCTACATCAAATCATTCTATGGGATTATTTCTCTGCCATGCATTGTCCTTATTTTGCTCCCTTGATGGCTACTGTGCACAATGCCAGTTGCTCATGGATTAGTGATTGGATTTACTGCCAGAGTTCAGCGCTGATTTTTGAAAGCACAGATGGATCGGAGTGTATTCATCAGAGTGAAAAGAGGCACATCCGTACTGTAACTAAAATGCAGAATATGCATAACCTTTTAGGTCAAGTGCAGTGAACATGCATCTGCACAAAACCAAACATCACATCACACAGATGTACAAGCCTAACCCAGATCTTTGTATGAATGCCAGGGACATTCAATAACAATTTAATCATTTTGACGGAGGACTGTTTTGGTAATAACATGTTTGAAATGTCAGTTTTAATATACATTATTAATGGCATCTGCTGCCAGAGTCCCAATAAAATCAAATACAACAGCTCTAAACATCCTTTGTGACACTTATTTGCAGTTAAACTGACCAGAGAGGTGATGATTCAACTCTATGGTTATTTTTAAGGCCATACAGCATGAATAGATCTTTCCCACAGCAGCCATTTTGATATGTAATAGTAGGTAAACACAGGTGTTAGCAATGATACAAAGAACCTGCATTGACCTTAATATTTTAATGTCAAAATGGCTCCTGTGCAAACCATGGCACATTTTTTGTTCCAGCCACGTATAGAGGAGTCTATTAGGTATCCAAAAATGTCTTCAAAAAGGAGGTAAGTGTTGCCAAACAGGCACTACGTTTTCGAGTTTGGCTTCATGTCATGTTAGAAAAAGTGATGCTTAATCTAGCTTTGTAATTCCAGTGTTTAAAGAGTGCAAATATCCCAAAAGTACTAGCTAACTTTATATATATAATATTATATATATAATATTATATATAATATTATATTATATTATATTATATTATATTATATATATATATATATATATATATATATATAAAACAACTACAGTAAGATATAATGTAAATCACACACATAATAGTGCCTCAAACATGTCTAGAGCTTGCTGAAAGTCTACCTTCACAAAATGATTACCCCGCTTTTGTTATAGGGGATTATTGGATTTTACAAATGTTCATTTTTTTTCTTCTTCTACTTCACGATGAGTTCCTGAGCACTTTCAAAGGCTTATTCAGAAACAGTCTGTTAAAATCCACCGAGCTTTTATTCCAAAAGAATGAATGAATCATCTGAAGGAGTGTATCTGAAGCTCAGTGCTTGATGTTTTCTGTCTCTTGCTTTGCTCTCCCACTAATATTCTTTTTCAAGGCACATCTCCTCCAGCTCCTGTCTTCTCTCCACCAGCTCCCACCACCTTTACGAGAGCTACTTTTAGAAACTCTCCTCATTGACATCCAGAAACCAAACAATTGTGGAAAGTGTTTCCCTGTTTTCTGCTGATATGCCAGTTTAGTTTGCACCGTCCATTGTCTACTGGGCCAGTTAAAATATATTCATTACCTTACTTGTTCTGCTATATCCTATCCTATATTGAAGCATATAGAAGTGAACACACTTTACTTAATACTAATGACTTATATCCACTGAGGTAAAACAGGTAAAGCCAGTGTTTAATTGTAATATCACAATTAGGACTGCAACTAACAACCTTGGGCAGATGTGGCTCATTCACTAATCAGATGATTTATGGTTCCAACCCCAGCTCCTCCAGCCTGCATGTCGAGGTGTCCTTGGGCAAGATACTGAAGATACTAAGATACTAAATTGCTCCCGAAGGCTGCGCCATCGGTGTGTGAATGATTAGCTCCCAGACTGATGAGTAGCTGGCACCTTGCTTGGCAGCTAATGCCATCAGCATATGAATGAGATATGTAGTGTAAAAGCGCCTTGAGTGCTCCCAAGACTAGAAAGGCACTATATAAGTACAGTCCATTTACTTTTATTATTGGTTATTCTCTCTATGTTTTTCTTTATTAATGAATTAAATCACATTTTCTCTAAAAGCAACCTTCAAATGTGGCTCCCCAAAGTGTGAAGATTTATTTAACATATTTCAGTGCATATTTCCAAATCTTTTACTGTTAATCTATTTACCATACACCCAGGTTTGTTTGTTCCTGCATGAAGATGAAATATAAATGAATAATATAAATGAAATGAAATTTAGATGTGCTCCTCTCACTTGTATTGAAGTTTTGCTATCCCATTGTTTTCCAAAAACTTGCATCACATTTCCAAATTGTAGATCCATTTAGATCCACACAGTAATGTGCAGGCGCCAACTTTGCATTTTTATATTTTAAAGCCAGACTTTTCTTAAACATTACCAAAGAGCCTTCATGTTGTGCACAAGAGCTTGAGCCACAGTAATTGTAGTACTTCATCTGACCACCAAGGATCAGTATAGCCTAACTTTAGACCGTGGTACAGGCAGGCTAGAAGATAGTATCTAAGGATGACTCATTCTCTTCCATAAAACATAACATACTGCACCAGTAATATTAAAGAATCATTATTTGATATCTCTCTATGAATATATTAATACCGACAATGTTTAAGTGTGTCATATTGTACTATATTGTCTCGCTCTGTGTTGCAAAAAAAAGACTCTGGAAAATGATTTATGATGTCACTAATCTCTCGTAATCTATGGCCAGATCCGTGTGAGAGTCAAGAGCCAGATTTAAAGGCCATGCCAGTCATAGTCTGTGCCCTCTGGACCGTAACCCTCACTAAGCCTGGTGCTGTACAGAGCGATAGCAGAACAGAATAAAGAAATTGTTTGGGAACTAGCTTTGGCTTTTCTGTTGTGTTGCATTATGATGACCCGCGTCACAGAGCAGATGATAATAGCGTAAGCACTTCAAGTTGCTACAAAGTCACTGTGCACCATAATTTGATGTTGTTTTAAACCCTTCAAATCTGCGCCACAAGATGCATGCTAAGTTAGACTCACTTGCTTTTGGGTAACGAAAAAAGTATCGACACTCTTGCTTGGGGCTTTCTCAGCTGAACTAGATTATTTCAGGATCAAAACAAAGCCAGTGGACTGTGACAAGGCCAGCGAAAAGAAAGATTTGCAGAGTGTGCTATGACAGTAAATTGGTCAGTGTTTGCCAGAAAAGAGGAGATTTTAGAGGCAATGCTGGGACAGAAGAGGGAGCGGTGCCTGCGAGAGTTGACGAGAAAGAATGGCTGGTAGAGGATGAGAGAGATTTGCCTCCATGAATTTTGGGATGAAAAATAGGCTTGTGTGTGTAGTGTGTGTGTCAGCGTGTGTATGTTTAAGAGGAGAGAGGGAGAGTGAATGCCAAAGAGAGAAAGCCTGGGTGTGTTGAGATAAGCATGGGTCGTTGTGAGGTTGTTGTTTTCAGGGCACACTATGGTGTGTGAGAGTGCATGTGTAAATGATTGTGTTTATGAATGTGCATAGCGGTTGTGACTCGTTGAGTAGTGATTTGGGACTGCAGGCAGCTCTTTTTGAAACTTCAACCCTAAATGGCGCCACTCTCGATAAGCGTCTCCCCTCCTCTCTTTCTCCCTCACCCTGCTGCTCTTTCTCTTTTTCCCAGATGCCGTTTCTTCTCTCAGAATTTGCCGATTATGTGTTTCCAAGTTTCTCAACTGTTGTTTACTTGTTACTTTTTAATTGTAGCCAAAAGTGTCTCTTTATCTTTTTCACACTGGGAATAGTGCCTGTTTATGATGTGTTGCTGCCATGCAATCACTACTCAGAGGCACACTCCACTGCATAAACTCTGTGCAAAGACTAAATTAGTGCTCTGTGATGGTGGATGGCAGAACTACAGTATGTGGGTTTGACCATCTGTTGATTTGTATTTAATTCACTAGGAGTTAATCAAATCTTCGCCATAGATTGTTTTTTCAAATTGGCAACCAAGATTTACTCATAGCACAATGTTTAATAAATTGTTGAGATCCTAGATTAACTAAGAACTAAATCAACCGACTGCGACATTTAACCAGGAGTAAATCCACCAGCACCACTTTTCATTGTCGCTGAACTGATTGGATGTTTTTCTGATTAATTGTACGGTCTCTCACCACTGCAGTCAGTGATGAAAAATGCCTGTCACAAGATCACAAGAGGTGATGTCTTCAAATGTCCAAAGCCTAAACATTATTGATAACGTTTAAATGATATAAAATACAGAAAGGCAGCAAATCCTAGTTCATGGTTGACTAATCAGTTTGTCAGCTATTTGTTACAGCTTTATCCATCCAGAATATTTGACTTCTCCTGTTTAAACATTAATATAATAAACAAAAAAAAGTTGTTATCTTTGTGAGCCCCAGTTTACAGTCATTATTCATTTGTGACTTAGACATCCAAAGACAATAAACCGTTAAATCTGGCAAACATACAAAGGGTTGATGGTTGTCTTCTCTTTTATTTAGCTCATAGTAAACAGATTTCTTTGATCTGCTCTATGAGTGAAAGCATTCATTCACACATATTCTTTGGCAAATCCTTGCCGTCTGTGCTTTGTTTTCCCCTTTTTTTCCCCTCAACATCAAAATTGTCTTGTGGTGTTGTTGATGCTAACTCACCACCGGCCTGCTGCGTGCCTACTTACAGCCTCAACGCCTGAAAGGACTGGTTGGATTGTGAGATAGTTTCCGGACTTTTTTTATTTCCCAGTTGAAACTCAGGCTTGTCTATTGTAGAGGTGACCCCCACTGAGTCACACAAACACTCCCTCGCAGACTGTTTACCATCACAATGCTGACACTGGCACTTTCCCTCGCTGTCAGGAGGACTCATATTTATGTATTTTCATTGTAATTACATGGCAGTGTTTTTATATTTCCAAAATGCCCTTGTATTCCCCCACTGGCGCTTTTCATCCGCGGCCGCAGATCAAACTGAGCTACTGCCAACACTTTGCTTCCCCGAGCCACTGAGAATAAAACCCAACAGTAAACAAAAGATAAACCACCCAAATGAAAGCTGGAGAGAGAGCAAAATCAACACAATGAGAGGGGTTGTTGAATAATGGTGGGAGTGTGTGCGTTGTCTGATGCTGGCTGGTTTTGGGATTTGCTGATTATAAAGGGGGAACGTGTACGGGTGTGTTTGTATGCAAGTGTCTCTAAATGTCAGTGCATTTATGCCATCTACGATTTAGAAGAATTTTCTGCAGTGTTTTGAAAGCGTCAACTAAAAGTCTAGTTATTATCTCTTTTAGAAATATAGTTTCTGGCAAAGTCTTGGCATTTGCTGGCAAAGTGATAAATCCAGTGAAACTTTTAGAACAAGAATCATTAAAGTATTGGTCGGGTGATGCTTTGTATTCACACATCCATAGTCCTGCTGTCATAAATACTAACTAACACCAAGCAAGTTTATTTTGGAAGAAATGGATTTGGGGCTGAGTGCCACAAAAACAGTAGAAAAGTTGGAAAGTATTTAGATACTAATGCATTGTTGTTTTTGGCCTTTACACGGGATATGTTGCAATAAGAAAAATCTAGCAAAATGGCCTTTAAAAAAAACATATCAGCACACAGTGTACAATGTGTTGACGGGTTGGCTATCTTCTACACCGTCTTCTGGGATCTTCTTGGCAGGATGCGATGTCTGTTCAGTCTCTGTCTTCCCACTTCTGATGCTCTACTGTCTCCTCCAGATTGACATGTTTATACTGCTCTCATTAGACTGATAACACCCTGCACCATACTAATGATCTCTGTAACATCTGTGTGTGTGTGTGTGTGTGTGTGTGTGAGCGCCCCTGTGTGTGTCATTTAAGGCATGTAATTGCCTGTCTTGAAAACAGGATAAGGATACATTGGTATTTCAGTAAAGTCACTGATTCTGTACTAGCCCTGGCTGATCTTTATAAATCCACTCTTACACAAGGACACGTCTTTGTACAGGACATACATAAGTATACACACACTGACCTGGTTTTTAATTGCTCTACCCTCGGGAGTTTGATGTCATTTATTACAGGGTCAGAGCTTTCAAGTGGCATAGAAAATGAGCATCATGAATCTGTTGCAATGTATTTTTACACAAATGTATCAAACTTCCTTTTAGTGAACCTTGTTTAATAGGCAATTCTCTACATTTCTTGATAAATCACAAAGCACGAGGTGTGTATGTCTCATGATGTACCACTAGATGGCATCCTGAGAGAGGCCTTGTCACCCCGGCGGCACTGTTTTGTTGGCCAAGTACAAGAGAGACGTTATAAAATAATGCTTATCTCTATAGACATACATTTTATATGTCCCTAAAACTAATGCTAATATATTTTACACTTCAGGCTTTTTTTGTGACACTTTAATGAATGAGTCTAATATTGTCTCCATATTTCTCTTCCTCTTTTGCAGCATTTTTTTGTCTGTTGATGCACAAAACAATTGGGAATGATTCTTTTGCTGGAACAATAATATTGTCGAGGGATGTCTTTCTTTCAAATGCACGCCCATGAAGCCAGCATGTGCATTTGTTTTTAGAATGTGCTAAAAGAATTACAGATGACATTTCAAACAATTCACAAGAGATGTTTTTGTTAGTGTTCTGAGACTGATAATTATTTTATTTAAAAAAATGCTATTGCCTTTTTGATCTGTGTTCCCGCAGAAATTAAATCCTGTGAAACAACTTTTATAGTTACCCACTCCTCTACATGGCATGTAGTTAAGTGTCACCATCCTCGACTTGTTACCTCTGTCCGACAAGGCTGTCACAATAGAAGTGTTGAGCCTTCAGGAATGTTACAAATAAGGAATTTCCAACTAATTTAACATTTTTCTGTGACAAACAGGCTCTTGAGCAGTAAATGTTATTTTATAGTGACAAATATATGCCCTGAGGTGATGAGAGCTCTGTGTGTTTCTGTGTGTGTGTTTGTCCATATGTGTGTATTGAATGTTTGGCATTGTGAGACAGAACAGGCAACGTTTGCTGTGCGTGACTGACTAACAGCAGAGCACCGTGGACAGCCAGCTGTGTCTACCCACGGACAAAGGCTGCACGTGGAAGAGAAATGTTGACCACACCAGGTCAGATCACCTCTAACATATGTAGTCATTCCTCCTTCCTCTCCCCGTCTGTCAAAAGCACCGGTCAGCATCTGCTTTTTTCCCTCAATCTGTCTACATCTTTTTTGCTATGTCCATCCATACATCATCCCCTCCATCCCCCCTTCTCACTCTCTCTTTCTCTCTCCCCCCCTCAGCTCAATCGCACCACACCGGCTCTCTTTTCTTAGCAAACCTTTCTCTCATCCATTATTGAGACTTGTTTTTTTTCCTTGAGTCTCAGAATGAAGAGGGGGAACGGATCTTTTGAATTTTTAATGCCCCGCATGAAAAATGTAGGATCAGTCATTTCTCAACGATACGAACTGGTAAACTTTTAGCAGGACACAACACTCCGAGTCACGAGATGATGAGAGAGACGGAGAGAAAAGTTGGGAAAAGCCCCGTGGCCTTTGATATGGAGAGGTGGAGACGGGGCATGGGGAGGAGGACAAAAGGAGATGTAGAAGTATTGATGTGAGATGTGACAGGATGGTGATGAGGTGAGGTGTTTTTTGAATCGACCATAACTGTCTCAAAAATGCATACCTGGTACAAAACCAGAACACAAAGGAAAAGGGAGGAGCACAAAAAAGTGTACAAAACAAGAGTGATGGGTTCATACAGATGTTGACGAGGTTTCATCTCAAGTACGAGGAGGTAATCATATTCAGTGAATACCTGGAATGATTTGAATCCCAAAGGATGGTGCTTTATAGTCTCTATCCTTCTGTTATGCATCAGGAAAACCTGTTAGAACCCTCTCTAACCCAACAGTCATTCTCCCCTCCCCGCTTACCTGAGCTACAGAGCGTGCTCCACAGCTCTTCAAACAGCAGCCCGGTCAAGGTCAGTGTTGTGAAATGGTAAAGACCTTTGTCAAGAGAGACTCACTGCCGTACATCAGGTCTGGACCATATATCCCGGAATACGATGGGATTTATCAGGGCTCCAGCAAACCAGCAAGACATGCACTGTGATACAAGAAGGGCTAAAGCAGGTGGAGAATGGGAATGTGTATGCCATAAATAGTAAAAAGAGGGGAAAATGGAGGCTTTATATGTCAGGATGCTACTTGCTTACACCTCTCTCTCTCTTTAAACACTCTTCTTTGATGTTTCATACCATGAGCTATGGAGGTGATGATTTATGCCTTGGCAAGATGCGGAAAATCATGGAACATATTTTCATGATGACTGCATGCCATGCATCAGCTGACGCTATTGTATGTCAGACAAGGGATGAGCTACATGAGGCAAGGAGAGTCGAATTCAGGTAATACATTCCACGCCTATAGTGCAGTAAGCCTTCTGAAAAATATATTGTACCACTGTGGATGCGACAGGCTGATCGGCCCTCATCCAGTTATCCAGATCATAAATCTGACTCTGGAAAAAAAGCTTTGCTGCCCCCCGCTCCCCCATCTCTGTTTCATACATATACACATCGCAGGGCTTAAGGTGGGGGAAGAAGCAGAAACAGACCTATAGCCTGAGGGGGTCGTATATTTCTACCATAAGCCTGGAGCATGTCATCTATATTTATGCACTCATTAAGTTGTTTGTGTCTGCAGATTGGCCACAGCTTGTAGTAGCATATAAATACTTGCTGGGCAAATTGATGCAATGTATAGTACCCTGATGCCCCTCCTGTACCTTGCATAATCTCAAATGGGAGGTTAATGCCCACATACACATATGAATGAATGAATAGATCAAAGTAGGAATGATGTAATGTATGATCATACACTATTTCAATAGTGATGTTTTGCATATTAATGCAGAGGTAGGCCTTTTAGGGAAGTGTGTATGATGGTCTTGATCAAAAAGTTGTGCAATTTTTCATATTTTTTATATTTTTGGTGAAGTATATTAAGCTGCCTGTTGGTTGCAATTGAGGGTATTAATTTGGCTCTTTAATGTTGGTTACTTTTATTGCATGTTTATGGTCTCCAGTAGCCTTGGCCAGCTTATCCCTGACTGTCAGTCATTCATCAGGAGGAGCGAGGTAGTCTAGAGGACAGGGACAGGGAGGGGCCCACTGCTCTAGTTTCAGGAGTCAAATTGACAGCAGGAGGATGTTTCTGCCACAGGCCTTGGCTGGTTATGACAGTCAGGAGGATCCATTAAGGGACCTGCCCTCATCTATAACACTGTCTCTCCGTGAACCCCATTTAGCTAGAGGTACTTTTCTCACGAACAGCAGCAGCAGTGAAGGACATCAGGAGTGTGGTTTACATCGTGGTTTACAAGGCATCTGGGGGGACAAATAATGATCAATTAAGACAGAAAAGCAATCACTGATTTCTTTGAGCTACACCAGCAGGTTATTTTACCCTCTCAATAATTCACCATGCTTTAAAAGAGATTTCTTCTCTGCGTTGCTGTGAAACCACATAGAAAATTGCTGTGGAAATAACTCCTTCATGGTGAATGTAATATTTTTTTTTACAGTGTATCTTGAAAAGCAGGTGTTTCATATGTGAGTTTCATCTATACATGCACAATATGCAGAATGTATAGCCCGCGGCAATGGACAGAAATAGAACCAACAGCCTGGCAATGAACTGTCAAGAGACAAGGAGCAAGAGGTTCAAATGAAGAGGAGGAACAGTACAGGCCCAGCTAATGAAAGAGGGACTCAAGTGAGCTAAAATTCCTCCATAACAACAGGAGGGGAAGCTGAGAACATCTATAATCATATCTGACAAAGGTGAATGTCTTCTGTCTTCATTTTAACGCTGTTCCGCTCCTTCTCTGGGGGCGATGAAGTTCTAATAAGGAATTGATTTTTTTTAGGCAGAGGGAAGGCAGCTATAAGGGTGACCTTCTGACCCCATTGCTCATTGTAGGTGTGGCGGGATATGGTCCTCATCCCTGAGAATCGATGCAGGAGGCCTCATAACCACCCTCGGCCATTTTCAGAGGCCCAAATGTGTCATCAATGTGTCGTTGAACATACATCTTCGCCAGAGGTGACAGGACATTTCCCACCCGACCCCCCCCCCCCCCCACCCGGCGGATGAGAGGGTGGAGAGTGGCATTTCCCCCAATTCTGTGAAATGGTGCAGAAAAGAGGAAAAATAGGGACACGCCCCACACTGTCTATCAATCCTGAGTCTGCAGCGCTGACCTCCTGTGAAACTTCATCTAGATACCCTCATCTATCTGTCAGTGAATAGGAAAGGAGGTAAAGGAGGAGGGGGTGCTATTGGAGCCAGCAGCCAATCTCCCCTCCCTTCTCAGATGCATAATTCAGTGTTTCTCTCACAACAGCCTGCGCTTCGAAGGGCTCAGCTTCCCCCAGCCATGCGGCCGGCAGTCTGCTAATATGAAAGAAGCTCAGAATCCACTCTGTTGTTCCTTCAGGCTTTCTGGCTCTTCACTCTCAGTCATACTTGTATGATTTATTCAGCTTGTTCAACCATGGCGTGAGACTCGGACCCCAATGGACGAGTTGGGAAACATTTTTGTCCTTGTCAGGATCCAGCCGCAAAACTTGGCAGAGGAAGTGTGTCGGCATCACTGTGGGTTGTCAGAGTGACACTGGAGTAGCTTAACCTCCCACTGGTGGTTAGTTTTACTGCTCCTTCTGAGAGGCTCACAGCTGAGCCAGTGTACAGCAACCCTGCCTTGGCCTCAATAAACAACTAAGGAAGGAAGCATAGAGGACAAGAGCACAGGGTGACTCTTCCTGTTCCTCCAAATACAGTCCAGTCCATTTTTGCTTAAGTCACTGAAAGTTCATTAAAAAACTGTACCTATGCTCATTTTTATTTGTCTTTACCATATCTGACAGCTTAAACCACATTTTTTATCTTGTGCAGATACAATAAGTTGGAATTGTGGTCTTGCTTCATGTTCCCACTAAACATTTCCTCCATGTGAGGGACTTTGAGACCATGGTGGTTTGTCTGTTGAGGGAAGGAGGCAAGCTGTTTATAGAGTTAGACTCCAATAGTGGTACAGTGTTGGCTGAGGACCAGAACTCCACATAGAGAGCCTCCTGACTGAGACTGGACTACTTTTTTATCTCCCTGAAGGGGTATATTATTGAAACCTGGCACCACCACTGTCGTGAAACCTAAACTTTATGGATAAATTTGTCTGCTACCACAATGCATTGACCAGGAGGAAATAAAGATATTCTAGGACAAGGCTCGTCGGTTACTGTAGATTTGGCAAAGAGCCTGTGTATCAGCACTGTTCATGAGAGGACGAACACAGGTATAGTCAGGAAGCAGGCCTCTTCCACTGCACCTCTCTGTCTGTAGCATAGCCTAGGTTAGATGTTTGGTCCTTTAAATTTATTGAGACTTTAGATTTTTTTTAAAATTGATTTATATTTATTATGTAATATCTAGAGCAGATTTTAAAAACATGCCTTAAAAGACTTGCCCTGCAATCTGCTACTTTCCCTCCTGTTCTAGGGTCACGATTGACCTTTAGCTTCTCATTATATGGTCATTTCCCTTGCCTATGCAATGTTTTATTTCTAGTTGTGCAGGGTCTTGATTAATTTGTGAATATATAATTTCACATTCTTATCTCTCCTAAAACAAAACACTCTCTCCAGTCGAGTGCTTCTATAATCTGTTTGTGTTTTGCTTCAGAGGCAGAAGATGATAGCGATTCTTTAATTGCCGCTGGGCTCCCCCTGACCTTACTGCCCATGTGCTGCTCCAGGTCAAACATCCTACTGTGACGTCAAATGTAATGAGATGGCATAATGGCTTGTTAAATAGCTTGGCGTAAATGATGGCGAGCAGGGATGGGGTGGTGGGGGTGAATGAGCCTAGCCTGGCCCTGTGACAGCGCTGCTCAGGCTCATGACCACAATCCATCAGCTTCTGCTGATTATGAGATCCCCTCTCCCAATTCATGATTGGAATTGGCATTTAATTGCATGGAAAGTTTCCACCATGGTCCAGGCAAATGGGTTTGATCTCACTCACTGTTGTGTGAACATTTCATATCCCACCCTTATCTCTCTGTCTTTGCTGCTCTCTTGATCTTCTCTCTAATAGAGAAGAGCATAGCTTGGGGAGCAGGTTAATTATGGAGGAGCTCATTACTCATGTTTAATTATTGCAACTAGATTTTTAGCTGATCAAAATGTGTCCTCTTCTTTTCATTGTGTGGAGTGGAATTACTCCATTGTGTGTTTCAGCACATCAATGATTTAGCTGAATAGTATTTTCTTACAAAATCTCTGCTCATTAATCCCGGAGGACTTGTTCGATGATTTTAATGGATAAAATCTCAGAACAGATAGACATTTATGATTTATTTTTAGCAACACTAACAATCCATCGATGTACCTGTAGATGGTCTGCTTGTCACACAGTGTAGGTAACACAAAGGCTTTGCTCCGTATAAGCTGTCACCGAGCTGCCAGTGTAGGACTTGGTCATTAGCTGGCAGTCATTAGCAACTTGTTTAATTGAACTCATTTACAGGCTGTGCTAATCTGCCGAGGTGACCTTGATTCTGCGTCTGGGTAATGTTTATGCAGTGCAGCAGAGTGTGTCTCTCTCTGTATGCCATTATGAGCACAAAATGCAGTTAGTCCCATGTTTGGCCATAAAAGTCTGCACTTCATTAGTCATAATTACCTTTGCTGTTGCCCAGAGAGGTGATGAGTTTCTGTGCTCTTAGACTGGATGCCAGACTGATGCCAGGAGAGCAAAACTCATCAGCAGAGGTGCTGAGGGCACAGAGTGCTAAATTCTCAGCTCTCATCTCTTCCTCTTTTTCTTTCCTCTCTCTTTTTTTTTCTGTCACTGTTCACTGTATATCAACCTAACCTCTGCCGGTGGGCAGAGAGGTAGTAAATCTGGGGGCACTCGTGCAGGACAAGTAGCAAATGCATAGTGGAGGAGAGGAGTGAGGGTGTGGAGGGGGTGCTTGTTGGAGTGATAGATTAATGAAGCGTGGCCTTGTCAGTGTGGGGTGTATGGTTGTCTGTATGGGGGGGGGGCACCCATGGCTCATCTTACTCCCTGTTTCTCTGGTCTCTCTCCCAGTTATTTGGATTTTGTAAAGAGTGTTTTGACTTGAAAAGGACAGTTTTATGTATATAGTAGAGCAGATTTGTGTGAGCTCAAATATCCAAAATACTTTGCCTCATACCATTATAAACAACACAAGGGAATGACCAACAAATACTCGAGTAAGATCAGTAATGTTTTGCTGCATTACAAAGCCAGCCATATGTTGACACAGTGACACAGTAACACAGTGACTACCACACACAAGAACGACTTCCCCGGCTAGTTACCAAAAACAAACACAGTGCAGTGACACAGTGGGAGAGGAATAGATTTTTCTTCTCTCCAGGTCCAGCGAGTTGAAAGGGAGAGCTTCCCTCAGGGCAAGAGCTAGAGACTTACTATGTGAAGGGGAGAGGGAATAAGGAAAGAATAAAGGAGAGAGTAGGAGAAAGACTGAGCAACAGTGGAGGAGCGTAGGAGAGAAAGCTTGGAGAGAGGGCAATGATTGAGAAAAGGGCAACCACAGAGAAAATAGATTAGTCGAGAATCCGCAGCAGCAACACTTGGAACCGTATGGAATACCAGAAAAGAAGAGCAAATTAATGGAAAGATGTTTTACACTTTGAAAATGATGTGAAGAAACACTATTTGGCCATTTCTGTTAGATATAGCATCGGTCAGAGGAGGGAGGTGAATATACAAAGAACATAAGCCGGTGATTGGCAGACACATTTGTGATAGAGACGGACAAAGAACGAAAGCTCTGTGAGCACAGTCAATAGCCATTTAGAGGAGACGAAGTGAGAGATGACAGCTGAGCAAAAAGGGTGTGAAGTGAGGAGGATAAATGAATGAGGGAGATGCTGGGAGGATGGGGAGAAGTGAGTGGGGGAGGTCCTATTGTATATTGTGGTCGGATGGGACTGTCTTGTGACCCCTGACCTGTAATTGGATCAGTGAGTGTGTGGAGCACTGTGCTGAAGGACCTACAGTGGAGACTGCAGCCCGGCCATTTTATTTTGTGGTAAAGGTGTGGCCGCATGTGTTCATGATAATGTGTATCTGCACCTCGCTTTTAATTACAGTCTCTAGCCATCATGGTGATGGTGGAGCAGGTGTGAATGAGGCACTGTTCTCTTTGTTATCGGTACTCTGTAGTGGAAGAGCTATTGTCCTTGGTTTTTATGATTGAACATGCAGGAGCACAGCGTCCTTTTTATCGACTGAATATAAAGTCAGAGAACGCATCCACAGACATGTTCTCTTTTTCTCTGTCACTGTCTCTTTTTCATGTTCAGTTTTTTGTCTTTTGACTCATAAAATGCCCCAAATGTGTCTCCAAATATGACTCTGAGTGTGTGTGTGTGTGTGTGTGTGTTAGTTGTATTTGCATTTTGGCAGGTTTCACTTTATTAAGCAGGGCCTCATCATTGATTGACTCTCTCAAGATCAACTAGCTGTCTGTGTGTGTCTGTGCATTTGTTTGACTTGTTGATCCCCTCCATGTGGGACCACCAGCTCCTGGTCCACTGACCCATATAATTAAGGGCAAAGGCCTCCCTCCTTCTATTCGTAGCCACAAATATAAAGGGCACATTATCATCTGTATCATCTGTCTCATATTGTCCCCACTAAGGGCCCCCCTCCCTCCTTGCCCGTACCACATTTTCCTCAGTTGTTGGTGGCTTTTTTTGGTCCTTATAGTCCGAGTGTGTGCTCTGTTAAAGAAATTTCGTGTCATGTCTGACCAATACCTTCACTCAGAGCAGGATGTTCATCTCTCTGTGTGGGGCTTACATGCCAAAACAGCTGTGATCCATTGTGTCTCACCAGCATCCACACCTGCAGAATCCACATGCCCACAGCCACTACTTATCTCTGCTTGTTTACACAATAAAGCACAACATGGATTTGGCTAAAACTTGAAAATGAGGTGGGGGCTTTCAGTTTTTAGCCTGTGGAGCTACAGCAGACTAAACCTAGATGGTAAATAAGAAAGTAGTGTGTCCACTGTGGTCTTCTGTCTGGAATTTATAAGCTCCCATGACATCCATGCCTTTCTCTAATTGGTATCATCCTACCAGCCTCAAAGTTCAACATAATAAAACATGGAATATGAAATGGAGCCAATTGAATTTGTTACAGTAGATTCAAACACATACAGTGTGGACCCTGCCACCTCTGCGGGTTGATTGTCAGGTGTCAGATTCTGCTGTGGTTTGGTGCTGCCAGAATTCATCATGGGAATAAAGGAAAGCAGAAAAACACAGTGCAGCGCTCCTCGTCCATGTCTCTGGAGGCCTGCGATAGGTTGGATGGATGGATGGATGGATGGATGGATGGATGGATGGATGGATGGAGTTGAAGAGATGGATGCTGGGTAGCCAGTCTTTGTGCTTCTCCAGAATGAAACCATGATCGGGAAACAGGGAGGAGGAGGAGGAGGAGGAGGAGGAGGAGGAGAAGAAGGAGAGCAGGGAGGAGGAGTGGGCTCCAAGAGGGGGTGTGAAGCTACTGGTTTAAAATGAGATTTTCACTTATTTATTTATTTAGCTGAGCTCATAGCTCAAGGCTGTCTGCTTGCTTTTTCTTGTATGTTCTGTGGCCTCAGTGGCCCCTTCCCCCTCCTCCCTCCCCCTCTGTGTTTTTAATGTGTATCTGCAAGTGCAAATATGTGCATGCACATTTACACCTCTACCACTACTGCCTGTGCTCTTCGAGTGCGTCTATGTGTTAGCACTGTGCGAGTGAGAGTTTGCGTGCATATTAACAGTGTTTACGAGTGTGTATGAGCATTTTATCGCTGCTATCAGCACATGTGTGTTTATGCACCCTCTATCTGGTATGAAGTGAGAGCCTGAGCTGGTGTCAAGGGATGAATGGTATCTTTTGGGATAGATCTGTTTTATTATGTGTGTGCCAGACATGCTGTGCATCTATTGCACACACAAGAAAAGCAACCTCTCCCAGGCTGTTGCTGAGCACAATGCCTGAAAACAGCTCAGATTATGCAGGACACAGCGGAGTGAGAACAAGAGCTGTTTTGTCTTACTTTTTTTTTTTTTTTTTACAGGTTTATGGATATTTGCACCAACCACACTAAAATCAATATTGTATCTATTAGGCTATAAGAGTTTTCTGTGAACGCAGAAGGTTTTTTTGTGAGTGTGCGTGTAGGATTTCAGATGTTAGAACATTTCTCTATCATTTATCTCATTGATTTTCAGCCACGCTCGTAGCTTATGTTCTCTTGAATGCAAAAAAGGGTAACATAAGGGATTTGGAGCTAGAATGCTGAAAAGTTCATGTCAGTAGGTCAGCTCATTGATCTCTTTTGTAGAGGAGGAAACTAGTGTCAGCTATGAAAATGATATAACAAGACCAAAAATGCATTGAATAAACAATAAAGCATGTGATTACCCTCGCTCACTCTGCTCTTGAATGCTGCTCCAACACTGGCATTACTGTTGATGTCGACTCTGCTGTGTCCCACATAACTTCGGCCTCCTGTCCTTTCTAATTGCTTGCGTGCTGGATGTTAGGATGGGGAAATGGCTGTCTGTGGTGTCAAACCACTCAGCACTCACTCCGTCTGTCTCTGTCACAATGTGGCCATGTGTCTGTCATCTCCCATGTCTCATATTCCACAGCTTGTTCTTTCACAGCTCCGTTACCATGACTGCAGGATGGGAGGGTGGGGGAGTTGCTGTGATGACAGTGAACTGGAGGCTGAACTGAAAACGTGGAGTTTGGAGAACAGATTTCATGTCTAGCAAATGCAAAAAGAAGTACGAGGCCAACAGTCTGTGGACGCAGGCAGCCCTGAGCAATGCACTTTGCCATGCGGAGAACTAGAAGAGGAACTATGACTCACACCTATTGAAAAATGTATCAGACTTAAATTGTGCTAGGCCATGTGCCTCCACAGAGACACATACAGACACACATCTACTTTGTCACTGCAGACAATGTCTGTCTAAACTCCAGTATTTTATTGCTTAGTGTCTTTTAAGTGAATTCATGGAGTGACCGAGCTAGAATCAGGACAACTAATGTGCACCTGCACTCATTTAACCTCTACTTGTTTCTGTGTGCGCTCAGTGGAACAGAGCCCCTGCAGCGAATGCAGAAAAATGCACTTACCTCTGAAGAGGAAGACAACAGGGGAGGGATATTTGTACATTAACTATTCTTAAGTGTGTTTTATCATATACTGTAGTTGTTCTCCAGTTCAGAGCAGATATTGATCCATTACTTACTATTCTTGCTAGTGGCGTCAGCTGATCCTTCTCTTAGCCAACTTAGCTCAGTAAATCAGGTATGATATTACTGTAGCGTTCAAATTTTCAAAAGAGTACACTTAAAAAATAGTACACTGCAGTAATTTAGATACAAGAGATCAGCAGTATTTTATTTGTCATTATACAGTTTGGCTAATTCATGGAACTTGTCTTATTTACAAGGCTCTCAAAGCTTAGAAATGTTGATGATGAAACTATAGCATCATACGCTGCACTGTCCTGAGATATTGGCTGATGTGTGTTATGATGTACGGCACAAAGGCATGGGCAGAATGCTAAAAGTAAGTAGGTAAAAGCAAAAAGCCAAAACAAAGAAGTGGGCCACGTGTTGCAGATGCTAGTGTTGAATTTTGGCCATGACAGGTGTTCCCTCAAAATCTTTGGTTTTGAATGCCTAACAGCCGTGATAAAGAGAGGATCATAAGCCAACACATTTCTCTCCACTTCAAAACGATGCCCATGTGTTCCCTCAACCTGTTTTTAATCATGCAAAGCAAAAACAAATGCTCTGTGCCAAGCAGCTGGCTCAAGAGTGTAACTCACCTTGGTAAGAAATGGTCTTGGCATACTGAGGCAAAGCCTTTCTGGCTAGGCTGATAGCTAAACAATACTCAGGACCAGTTTCAATTCAGTCAGAGGCATTAACATGAAGACTTAATTAATTGGGGAAAAACATAAAAGAAAACTCAAAACAACACATACAGTAGCTTGTATATCCAGAAAAATCTGTTTGTGTAGAGGCAGACTTGTTTGATTGAAAATTTGTAATATTTTCATGTGAAACTGGAAATTATTTATTCAGAACATAAGTTAAAGCAGCAACTTTTCTATGGTAAAATAATTTTAAATAATTCTGATGCTAAATTGGCTAATCAGGTGAAAGGTGTCTGTCGTTTTCAGTCTGTGCCCTGTATGTTTGCTTTTGCACTTTGTAACTTTGCACTTTGTTTTATTTCTGGCGAGAAGTATCTAACACTTTACTGCACTAAATCACATGCCACAAACTATCTAACTAAATTGCTGAAAATTGTAGCTGCTATTCACTGGGCTTAGTTCAGAACACTGGGAGAGTCTTAGTGTTTATAACACATGTGTACCAGGAGGAGAACGTTTTTCGTACCTGCGATGGGTGGGAATAAAAATTGGGATGGGCACTAGAACTGGAGCCAGGTAACCAGCAGGCAACATAACTGGGCTCAATAGAGGCAGAGCATGAAAAGTAAATCTGAAACTGGCTTTTAGTTGTTGGTGAGAGCTTTGCGAAATCACAAAGTTATCACTAATTTTTGATCAAAAGTAATGTAATAACACATGCATGTGAACAACTGTCCACATATATAACAGTAGTATTGCATTCTGGAACTGGGGACGCTAAAGTGCAACAAATACCAGCTCTTACATTATGTTGTTTTAAAATGTCAGGAATCAAATTGTTACTCTGAGCAAAGGATGAGCTTTCACAACATCTAACCATGACTAGACTCAAGATTTCTAAAGGGGGCCATACATGGAACTTTAAACCACTTTTCCGAAACTGGAGTGACCACACAATCATAAGATCAATACATCAAGCTTAGTTCCCTGAGAGATAGAAAAGCAACTTCATCGCAGATACAGAATTTGCTAAATAAAGAATGCAAGACTTCAAGCATCTTCACTAACCGTCTAAGACCTTTGGACCACTGTACATCTTGTTTAATTTTAACATACATGTTTTCTCAGTCTTTTGATAGAAAACATGTCTCTATATTGAGAAATTAAATAACGTCTTAACTATTTTAGTTTTCTTCAGTTTACATTTAGATAAGACAGCTTTTGCAAGGTGGTCAGCAGTTTAATGTAGCCTAAAACTTGAAAGCAAAAACAACTGAATTATCAAGATTAATTCTGTCACGCTAAATTCCCAGACACGCAGTCAAATATATGATGCAGTTTAATTGTTATTTAATTGTGTCTGCCAAGTATTCCAGAAGTGACAGTTTCACTTAGACAGCCCATCAACTTAGCACTCAGACAGATTATACTGCTTTTTCCAAACAACAATTTGGGTCTGGTAGTGAGTCGTTTATGTGAGAGAGGAGGAATGTTGATCCTACTGTTTTTCAAGGGATGATTCTCCACTTGGTCTACAGGACAGCTTCATTTGTCAAGGTGTCAGCAGAACCACTTCCAGAGGCTCTTGGCCTAATCCTTGAGGTATGGCAGGCAGAACAGGGGCCTCTTATCATCCAGTGGGCTCATGCTTGTAAGCACTGTATGTCATAAGGCAAGAAGCTGACATAAAGAAGTAACCTGCTGCTTCGTCAGAGTGTAACCAACGGTACAACAAATGAGCATGTCTTTGTCATGCAAACATCTCACTGTTTTTAGGAATGGTTAAGTATAATTGGACCACTTGTTTCAATTGCAATCAGAAATCAGTCACTCAGTTGCTGAACAATTATAATGCACCACATTATTAACTATTGTAATTATTTCAGCAGTTGCACCAACGACAAATGAGTCTGAATACAAAACCATTAGTGAAACATTTCAAGGTGGTATGAGCTGCATGTTATCACAGGTCCACAACTTCTAGCTGCCCTCCTGTAAAAGGGCTAAATGAAGATGGATGTAAGACATTACCATGGACACAACAGCAACTTGACCTGAGCTTAAATGGCCCCAAAGAACAGGATCCTGTTCTAGCTAATGAACCACACATTTTAATGTATAGTTAGCACAGTGGATTAATACTTTAAAGCATTTGTGTAAATGACACAAACGTGGAAAACGTGTGTTTATGTTGTTTATCTTCTTTGTATCTGACTTCTTATGGTTACAAACACACTGCTGGGCCATTCTGCATATTAAATGTTCACTTTGTGTCTGTGTTTCAGGAGTCAAAATGCAGTGTCTGTCTTATGGCATACTGGCATTTCATTTTTTCTGTGGCAGCGGTGCAAATGGAAAAAGAGCTCACTTATGTGTAGTCACTTAAACTGGGGCTAGGTTACAACGGAAAAACACAGACGTGTGTCAGCAAACTCACTCATAATAACTATATTTTACTTCTCTTGTATCCTGTCGTGTTCACTCATATCTTATGTTTGTGATTAGACAGACTTCAAAAAACAGTTTGAGTCTCAGTATTTGTCCAGCATTTCTGTAGTTTGTACTGAAAAACGACAAAAGGTGTCAGTAACTAAACCAACACATGGAGTAAAAACATGTCTGTGTGATTTATGATCTCAAGACACTCAAGTGTGCATGAGTGTCTTCGTTGCATGTGCCCACTGCTGAGACCTGGCTACCAGCGGAAAGCTCCTTGTGTGGTGGCCCAGTGAGAGCCTCGATGTTTGTGACTGCAGCCCTCCCTCTGTGATTGGACATTGAGTTTTTGGGGTGATCTGACTGGTTTTATTTACACATTGACCAACACACCCCTCCTTTTGCTCCTTTCAGGGGGGACAAGCTTTTCATGGGGCTAATTGGAGTGTGCAAGCCATCATAGCTGAAGTGCTCCCGCAGGGCCTCTCTCTTTCTCTTTTTCTCTTTTCTTGCCTTCTCCCCTCCTCCAACACCCAGGCTTTTATTATCATTTGCCATATCGAGTAAACAACCTGTTAGTGTAAATTAGGGTCCAGTGAGTGATGAAGCGACACATGCAGCCCCTCTTGCCTCCCCTGCTTCTGCTTTCCCCTCGTCGTCACACTCTTTCCATCCCTTTGAGCTCTTTTCTCTTTTGTGCCCCCACCCTCTGTTCTGCCTTGTTTGGCACGCAGCCTTTTCAAAGACAGTGGTAGTGATGGTGGCAGTGTGTGTGTTTGTGTGTGTGTGTGTGCGAGTGGATGTAGGGGGTCTGAAATGAAGATTGAAGTAGACAAAAAAGCCCTGGTGCAACCTTGAGGTGGAAATTAATAATGATAAAAATAATTACTGCCCCACTCCCCTCACCCACGCCTCCCCGACCTAGTTTTCATAATGGAGAACGATAGCCCCCAGTCGCACACTATGTGTGTGCGTTTAAGTCTGTATTAGTGTCTGTGTGTATGTGTGTGTGTGTGTGTGTGTGTGTGTGTGTGTGTGTGCACATACAGTAGGGGAAGGGGCTGCAGAATGGCCGTGATGTAGTAGGGATGGATGTAGGACAGGACCTACATGAAGAAAACACAGAGGCCATCAGGTACAGGCATGTGTGTTGCTGTTAATAAAGACTGCTACAGGTAAAACAGATGGCTCTCCTGGCCCACACTGCTTCTCCCTCTTTCTGCCTCTTTGTGCATCAGAAACACTGTTCATTCTGTCTCAGAGTGCTGGGATCTTGCTCACATTAAGGTTCCTCGTTTTGAATGTGTGTGTGAATGTGTGTGTGTGTGTGTGTTTGAGCACTGTGAGCACGTGTATTCAGCAGGGGTGTGTGGAACAGACGGTGAACACTGTGCTGTGACCGATCTCTGCTAGCAGCTCCGGTTGGAGAAGACTGCAGAAGGTCACACACAAATACACATATGTGCAGGCACATATGCGCACACACATTTTATAGAGATGAACTATGACACAATTACCTTTTTTTGGTGCCCTTTAATAGATAGGACATTTTGTCTTCCGGTCAACTGTGGTTGTGTTTAATGTATGTTTCCAAATGTGTTTGTTTGTGTGAATCCAGAATGAAAAGCTGATGGGGATCCTAACTAATATACAAATAAATCTAATGGCCCTGTCCAGATATAGGCCTCTTTGCAAGGGCAAGGACAACTTTTTTCCAGACAACCCTGAGTTTCTTGCCCAAGTCCTTTTCATCTGCAATCCTCTTGTATCAATCCAGTTGTCTCAGTGAAATGATTGAAGAGGCTTCCACACAGCGTTTTTGTCTAAATAAGTGGTTAATTAAAAATAATCAGCTGCGTGGGTTGTCAGTGTACCAGACATGTAAACCATACTGGAGAAATAGTAGCTATCCACTTGTTTATTTGTGTTACATTGTCCATCCCAGGTATAAACATGTTTTTATATTAACTAAATTGAGAAACGACACATGATGAACGTTGTAGTTTGCTGGTTCAGTTGCTTTCTTAAAGGTCGAACATTATAAGAGCAAGTTATTGTTAAGTGTTGTCAGATGTCAGACATTTTCCTGTGAAGTGAAGTTTCTCTCTCTGTCTGTTTTCCATTCTGATGATGATGTTGATGCTTTACCAAACTCTCTTAGTGTATCAAGCTTCTCCCTAGACTTAAGTTTTTCTTTTGCAACCACAGAATATTCAGTCATACTGGCCTGACCTTTCGTTGTCCTTTGCTGATGTTCCCCAACAAGTTCTTCATTTGACACTATGACAGACACTTCTGGCCATAGCTCAGAGTAGCCTTCGTCCCTGCAGGAAAAATCCCCCTAGCACTCCCACGCAATTGCATAAGCTAGGGCCTCTTGTTCTTAGGGCCAAACTCCAGCAGAGTAGTGCTCAGCAGGGAGCTGAGAGCTGTTATCAGTGGAGAACTACTCACCTCAAATTTGGATTTGACAAAAGAACTCCTGGCTAACACAACCTCTTTGGACTGTGGACACGGGGAAAACTTTGTTGATCTCTCTGGAAGAGACCGCTGAGGATGTTAGAGAGCTCCACAGAGGCAACGGGCCAGAGTCGGGGGATATTCATGCTGAAATGTTGAAAGCTGAACAATGTTGAAACATTACAGTGCAGTCATGGTTTCCACAACTGGCTCTGATTATTGGGGTATCACACTGTACAGCCTCACTTACTTTTAATCAATTGTAGTTTTTAGTTTTTCAACAATAGGTGTGTTTCCATCCACCTGTTTTCAGTGTCAGATATATACAATATATCGTATTTTTATCCATTTGAGATGAATTACATATTAAAACCTGGCATGGGAATTAGGGATCAGATATCTGATCAACCAGTAGTCATTAGATGACTATTCGTCGTTTAATGAATAATAATAAAATAACAGAGCTGCCTGTCACACAGATCACACTCTGTCACACAACACATGCCTTTTCTCACGCTAATTTACAATAACAAGGTGGAAGCACATTTCGTGTATTGTCTCTGAACGCACTGATCATTGTCATCTCGGTGCATGTTGCAGTGGAACAGTCAATCAGAATGATTTTGTGGTCGAGCAACCAGCTGAACCTACTGAGCATGCATGAGTAGAGTAAGGCAAATTAATTGTTTTACACGTTTAATTCTGTGTGTGCTATGTGGCTGTTGTCAATGGTTTTTGGTGTAAAAATAGATTAATAAAGATTTCAACACTTCCTGGAGGAAAAATCTTGTGATTAGTTCTAGATAGGGTTTCTTGCAAGTGGCGAGGTTGTAGGTATCAAAGTAATTATTCAGTCTGATTGTTTGCTCCCTCATGGAAAGAAATCTCACTCCTTGGCAGCCCTGCTTTAAAACATAAATTTTACAAAGTGAGCCACCTGTTAAATACTAGAGATTCAGAATGCGTCTGAACAACCAGAAAGGCGACTGAACATTTTGTTATTTTATTTCTTTTACACAGTTTAATGTCTCATCATTCAAAACACAGGAATAAATAACTTCGAACTTCACAGACTGATCAGCGCAACGGATGATGTACCCTATTCATGGATGAACTTCATGCCTCTCCTGTTCATGCCTGAACCCACCATGTGCTCATTGTCCCTGGAGAGAGTCATGGTTGGAGCTGCTGTAAATCACCTCAGTATAGCACTCGCTGTTGTCAAAAACTGGCCTCCAAAGTTCCCAGGCCATGTTCAATTGGAGGCTGTTGATTTTGGTGTGAAGGTACTGGTGCATCTCTCCTCGGCACCGGCGACTTCCTGTGCTGGGCCCTCTGCCATGGGCCTGAAAACCTCCTCCTCCCAGCTCCCAGTCAGAGTGGAGTTAGACCCACTAAATCAACTGTCAACTAACTGATGGCTGATGGCAGCTAATACAGTTAGCAGAACTACATTGGTAAATATCCTTGTGTTACAAAAAAAGGTCTGTGCTGTCTTGCAACAGTCAAACAACATTAATACTTTTGTCCTGATGACAAGTCGGGACAACTTCTTAGGACAAGAAGTCCTAATAGGAGTGCATTGAATATGTGCTTCAAGTAACTAGTTACAGTTGTATTGCACTTGTATTGCAGACAAAAAAAAATAAAACCGTTTGTTACTATTTGGTAACATGAAACTTGTCTGCACACCACCTGATGACAAGACAGAGGTGGTCTTCCCTTCTGCAACAACATCCATGAACTCTTCATTGAGAACTCTGCTGTGTCTCCAGCTCAGACTGCAAAGAACCTAGGTCTGACCCTAAATGACCAACTAACTGTCGCTGTCAACACCGCTGCAACAGCCCACTCCTACAAGTTTATTCTCCACAACATCAGGAGGATACGTTGAGTCCTCACCCAGGAGGCTGCAGGTTCAGGTCCAGGTTCTTCCTTCTATGCCTAAACTTCTGCAGCTCAGTCCTGGTTGGTCTGTACCATGTTGCATCCAACCTCTGCAGCTCAGCCAGAATGTGGTCAGAAACCTTACAAGCTCTCCCACACTACACTGTCTTCACTTCCTTGTGCTGGCTATCTGTGGCTGCTTGAATTGAATTGAAGACACTGATACCAGGCTCATCGTACATCCAGGACTCTGTCAAACTATACACCACAGCTATGCTCTGCCCTGTCACTTGGCTTGTTACTCCCTCAATTCGAGAACTCTTTCTGTCTCTTGCTGTCCTGGCTCTACAATGGTAAAATGAGCTCCCAGTTAACATCAGGACTGCAGAAACTATACACATCTGTTCTTTTCATTTGTTCGGACTGCACCTTGGCCCATAAAAAACAAATTCTTCCTTATCTATATTTCTAAATGTAGCACTTGGCGTCGTTCAGCATATTTGATGAAGTTGATGTAGATGTACTTGCATGATTCTTGCAACTTCTAGGTTGTATCTTCATAGCTGAATGCACTTATTGTAAATCGCTTTGGATAAAAGCATCTGCTAAAAAAATGTAAACGACTCTTGGGGAAGTGTGGCTTTTATTGGACATAAGAAACTTCTTGTGCACTTGTTATTAAAAAAACACAAGTTTAATGTTGAATCCAAGTCACTTGAAAGATAAGAGGTATAGTTTTTCATTGCAGAGTCAAGGCTGTAACTATAGTACGACAACATTTATTGTAACAAATGTTATCGAAGCTGTACATACTGTAAGGACTTAAGCTCTTTAAAAAGTCTTGCTGGTGAGTTAATGCAGTCAGATTAATTAAAAGTGATTAATTAAGGCAATGAGGAGCTGGAGGGTGGCTGTGGCTGTGTGAGAGGAACAGCAATGGAGGACTGCGATAACCTCTGACCTCACTCTCCAGTCTCAGCAGTATGGTCCACCTAGCTGACCTTGTCGAGGAACTTGGGAGGACATGCTGTTTCTGAAAGTTACTGCCTTCAGTGGGACCATACACTGTTTCTTACTGTACTTTCTTTTCCATTGCTGTTCTCACAGTGTTATGGTGCACATGGTTGACATTGTCTTAGATTGGTTAGATACTAAAACAAACATTTCAGCACACCTGGTTCTTGTAAAAAACACTGTCACGCTCTTCACATCAGTTATAGCCTTCTGATGTTGTGCTGTCCCATGGGTAAAAGAAGCAGCAGGGGTCTTGTCACAGTATTAATATGGACTCCATATAGGAAAAAATGCTGTCTTGTTGAGCACCTATGATGACTTAGTTCTTTTGAGTGTTCAAGATTTTGGGAAAGAGTTGTAATGTCCGTGGATGAAAAACGCAAAAAACTCAAACACATGATCTCATCAGGCATGATGTAAACTCAAGGGAGAACGAATTGTGAAAGACTGTGATGAGGAGGCAGTGTAGTTTTTTTCTGACTTTTCTGACAGATGCTTGTAAGTTAATATAGAGCAGACTGTGCACCAGAATAGATATACACAAAGTAGGTGAAGCTCCCCTTTAAAGTTGCATAATATTGGCCTTTTTGTCCAGCCTTCTTGGACGTCTGGACTGCTATGTGGATAAACATAATGACTGGGGCTGGTCTGGGTGCAACAGCTGGCCTGGCAGGTGAATTGCTTCACTTGAGCGAGATATAAATCTTTTTAAGTACCATAGCAGAGAAAATCAAGAAATCAGCACACACACAGTATATAGTATATGTGCATTTTGCTTGTGGGTGCGTGTTTTGTATCCTTGAATGTACATATATGTAGGGATGTCTGGGTGTGTGTATGTGCGAGAGAGAGATCCAGGGTTTAAACTGTGAAAGCATCTGGCCATGCCGGCCTGACTGTGTGCTCCTGCTGTGGGTCAGTCAAGCTGTTTGGACATGAAGCGGCTGTGAGTGTGTGTGCAGCTTGCTGGCTTGGGAGTGTTTATGTCTGTAATAGGCACTTAACCACACAAACCCAGCAGGCAACTAAAGAGAAACGCCGGAGGAGACACTCAGCAGCAAGTTCTTTAAGTTCCCTCCTTTGTGATAATTTGTTTAAAAATATGGGAGAGAATATCCGAGGGGGGAGACAGAGTGTATCATGTTTAACACACAGCAAGAGATTGATGAGCAGAGAGAGAGAGACATTGAAAGACATGCATGGCTGGAAAGTGTGATAGGTGTAGATTCATGTTGTTTGCATTTATTCTAGGATGAAAAAGGAGAAAGTGAGTTGGGGTGTGTGTGTAAAGGGTGTTACAGAAACACTTATCCATCATTTGGTGAGCTGGAGCAGAGACCGGTGGGGGAGAGAAAGCAGTATTATGGCTTGTGTCTGCACCGTAGTGGTTAATCTAGAGCAGAGAGACGGCGCACACTGCTCTGACAGGAAGAAAAAAGTTGGAGAATTCTGTGGAAAAGGAGATTCTGATGTGGAAAACCCGTGAAAAAAAAAGCAACAGCACACAAGAAGAAAAACAAATTTGAGCACTGCTTAGGACGAGAGGAGAGACTGAGAGGTACGGGGTTGGAAAAAGAGGGAGAGGGAGATCGAAAGAGGGGAGGGGGAGAGCAGCCGAAAGACACAGGGAAGGAGAGGGAGGTGAAGAGAGCGGAAGAGGGAGGGAGGAAGGAGGTGTGATAGTGGGTGGGAGAGGAGGAGACAGTCTGGTGGATGGGCAAAAAGACAAAGGAAAGAGAGGAGAGTGAAAGAGATATGTCAGTGGGCTGGTTAGGGATGAAGAAACTAACAGATGCATAGAGATAAGACAGCCAAGGTCTCAGGAGGGGGATACAAGAGTGCAATGTGGAGTAACAGTGTGGTTTAGTGAGAGGTAAAGAGAAGGAAAGAAGAAGGGGGGAGGAAGAGATTAAGGAAAAGGCAAAGTGATAGACTGGCAGAGAAGAGGGAGGAGAGAAGAGCTGGATGAGAGAGAGGAGGGAGGCCGTCTCGTAGAGCGTATACAGCACGCGTGGAGCTGGTGTTAGAGCAAAAGAGAGACGAGAGAGAGAGGGAGGGAGGGAGGGTGGGAGGAGAGAGGGAAACAGAGGGAGGGGGTGAGGTATTTAAACGCCGGAGCAGGACAGCACAGGAGAAGCTCTGAACTCCCCGAGAGTGAAGGTAGGACAGGGAGAGGAAACAGAGGAACAGAGCTCTACTAGCTCTCTAGTTTTCCTGACGGCCAAGCCCACACACTCACACACATAAATATTGCTCACACAAATACACACACACACACACTTTCACGCACGCACTTTTGGACTTTTGACTCATCTGTGGACTCCAAAAGCGGTCCTCTGGAACTCTACCTGTGCCTTCCTCGCTCCCACTCATCACTCTCCTCACCTCTTCACCCACCTCCACTCCCACAGTCCCTCGCTTGGTGAGGGCAGATGGCCATGGCGCGGGCCTCTCTCGGGGGTGCCTTAGGCTGTGCCCTGCTGGCCCTAGTCCTGGGGAGCAGCAGCATGGATTTCGGGGCGCCCCCTGCAAGCTTCTACCCCCGTTTCAACCCTTTCTTCTTCCTGTGCACCCATCACGGGGAGCTGGAGGGAGCCGGGGTGGCAGAAGGTGGGGGAGAGGTGCTACTCACCCTCCAAATTACGGGCAATCCCACCGCCTACACCCCTGGACAGGAGTACCAAGGTGAGCACACCCCCTACGGTGTCCACTTTCTATTTTGCTGCATGTTGAAAAGAATGGGATTTATCATAATCTGTATTAAATCGCATAAAGAAAAGAGATGTGATGAATTGATTTGATTGTAAATTTCATGCATTTTGTGTTATTTGAAACTAATTGGCAAATAATTTTACTTTGAAATTAAATTAAAGATCTAAAAAACAACTTCATGTTCAGAAATTCTGCACACACGTGTGCATAGTGCATATATTTTCTTGCAGGTGTTTTGCTTCACACATGAGGTTCTGCTGTGGTGTTTGCATATGGGCAGTGAGCAGTTTGAGTGGGGTGGCTGTTGTTGGAAAGCAGCATTTATGTAACTGTAATAAGTAGTGATGCTGAGTAGGACTCCTGTTCAATGCCGTGAGCGGCTTTGGTGTTTTACTGAGCTGTGATCCTGATGCTCCATGTGTAGGTGGCTTCTCCACAGGACTAACAGCGAGATCCCTTCAACTGAATGAGAGAGAGAGAGAGAGAGTGCAAAAACTGCCAGTGAGAGTGGACAACCAGAGTACCATAGAAAGAGATGCTCTGACTGATAGAAATAAAGATGTAGACATCAGTAAACCATGAGTACAGTGTAAGAGGAGACGGTTATTAATGTCCCTTTTCCCACACTGATGTGCTGGCACCTGGTCCTGGAAAAAAATATTCCCTCTGACCCCTGAAAACTGTGTCATCACTACTCAGTCACTCTCCCACTACTAACTTAACACAGGGGACAGTGACCCGCACAGGCCACCACAGACCAACTAAGGTCACATTCCCATGCAGCTATCCTTTCCTCTAATAGCTGAATGTATATGCATTTTAATGTATTACTGATTATATCTTACTTCCTAAATACACACATATTTTGTGTACATTGCCCATATCCTTTCCTAACCCTGTCTTTGTTGTATTTCACTTAATCTGATACGGCAAACAGTGGATTTATTACACTGTTCCTGCACTGTTAACAACTGTATTCCATTATCATAGCAAATAAACCTCTTGATTTCAAAAAGGATATGTGCTGCAGAGTTTGTGTAATTGTATACAGAAAGAAAAAGGATATGAGAGGGACAGGAAAACAGAGCAGGAAAGAAGAGGAGTCTGGAAGAAGCAGTATTATCCTCTGTCTGAAAATAACAGCCCGGATCAACCCTTCAGTCAAACACCTTTTAACTGGGGCCGGGCTTGTAGGGAGAGCGGGTGGGAAGAGATTTGAATAACTAGCTGGTGGATGGGAGGGATAGAGCGCACGGAGAGGTTTAAATAATTAGCATTAGAAATGTGGTGGACTGGGAGGAGGGAGAGATTTAAATAGGGCCACGGCTGGGATCGGATGGAGTAGGGGGAGATTTAAATGACGATGAGAGGATTGAGCAGATAAGATACCAGCAGCAGGGCTTGCACAGAAAAATGACATGGTTCCAAGCTGCTCACTTTTTTTCTCTGTCCCATGTTTTGGCACACGATGGCAGCTCATTGTTAAATTTCTGGGGTTGTGACTGAGTTTGCATGTGGATTGAAGCATAAATGGCAAGTGAGCAAGTGCAACGTGGCTGGCTGTGTTGTGCAATCAGGAGCAATCCCGGTCTCTATTTCTCATCTCTCTCATCTTCGCAAACCTTGATCCATGCATGTTCTTTCCACAGTCACTGCCAGGCTCATTGTGGTAAGAATCGGGTGGTTTGAGGACTACATATACAGGTGTTGGATTGAGGGTGGACATGTATCTGCCTGCTCTGCTCAAAGTAGAATGAGAGAAAAATATAGAGAGGGAAAAACAATAAATCACATCTAGTGATGTGGAGGAAGGGGCAAGGGAAGTCATGCCATTTTTTTTTTGTTCATTTCTGCGAATGAACATTTGTATTTCAGCATGCTTCTTGTATTTGGTTTCAGCTGTTTTTTCTCCTTCTCTGTTTTCATGTGCTCCCTCCGCTTTTAGTTTTAGATTACATTTGGTTTAATCTTCTAAAAGCAACGTGTGATCTAACCACTGAAAGAGCTGCATGTGGAAATGGTGGGCGGAAGGCATTAGAAATGCTGGCCGTGTAGTTGTTGAAGAGCTGTAGAAAAGAAAACTGAGGAGAGAGCGCAAAGTAGAGAGGTTGTTAGCGGAGTGAGGGAAAGTTAGAAAAAGAAAAGAGACAGATGACCCCTTATAAAAGAGACAGGAGGTGAGTGTCTCAAAGACCCACCTCAGTAAAAGGTGCAGAGCAAGAGGAAGCTTCTGTGTGGCCGATTTGTCGTACAGTAATTGGGTTTTTGACCTTCTGCCTCTCTGTTGCTTTCGAGTGATAAGACCATGTGTGGGCAGTGTACCCTGTGTGTGTGTGTGTGTGTGTGTGTGTGTGTGTGTGTGTGTGTTTTAGATGAGATTACTGTGTTTAGCTATCAGAATGAATTGACCAAGAGAGGTTGCATTACTCTCTGTGTGAAATGTTTGAGATAGTGGGTGTATTGGCAGGGTCATAATGGACAAAATGGAAACAGAAATACTGTAGAGACACTCTGAACTTCTGGGAGACAGTAGGAGGAGAAATGAAAAGATTTGTGGAGATTTATGTGCTTGCATTCAGACTCGAGGGTCAATCCTTGTTACAGACAAATGGTGACCAAGTGTCACTCACACACACACACCACACACACTTGCATACTGCCCACACACAGCTTTATCTTAAAGAAGAGGGGAGAAGCAAAAAGAAGTAAGGTCACAGCAGGATTTGAGCCTGTCCTCTAAATAATCAAACGACCCTTTTGAACCAGTTTTACAGGAACACTCAGGAAGCAGTTCTTTATTTCTGTCGCGCATTTTCTAAAATTTTGCCTCTGACCTCTATTAACACTGCCGTGGGAATGCAAGATGTTCTCCATACAGCAACCGCATGTTTATAGGAAGCAACATCAGAATACAAAGCCCAGAGCCCTGTTTCTAAACACAGTCAATCAGAGCATGCTGTTTTTCATTCTTGTTGGTTCGTGCACTCCTGCTCTGGAAACATTACATGTTCATTTTCACAGATGAAAAGCAAGAAGGGACGGTGACAGAGCACAGGAAGAACAGGAAGAGGCAAAATTCTTCCAAACAGACTGTTTTAGTATCGGAAAACATGGCCTTTCCAATAAAACACATTGGATTTAAATCACGAGTAGAGGGGACACCATTCAGCTGTTTTATCCAGTGTGATTAGAAAGCACAATGGAAAAGATTGGTGAGGGAATTCAATGGCAGCGCGGTGTCCTCTGCAAGTCAGTAGAGAATAGCTGGAAAAATGGTGGCGCATGAGCAGAAATGGGGCCAGTTAGATTGATTGAGTGCCTTTGTGTGTCGAGGAATTTGTACCATTTTTTCTGTTGATCTCATCCTAGTTTGTAGTAATGCGTGTGCACTTGTGATTGCAGCTACAGTTGTGTTTATCGTGCCAGCGGTTTCAAGCATGCTGCTTGTTTGTTTGTATAGAACACAGTGTTATGTCTGGTGTCAATTAGTCTGTCATTTTTATGTTTATGGTATTTAGAATTAGAATAAGTGAGCTTGTATTCACAGTATGCGTGTTTGCATATAGCGTAGAGTTTTGTGTGCGCATTTCTATATGCAGGGTTATTGATGTCAGTGTAGAGCGCTGAATGAGCCACTCATACAAGCCTCTGCTGAGGCATGCATGTTCAGGTAGGTAGTGCGACTCTCCCTCTCACTATATTCATTGTTCCTGCACACTACTGAAAACCAAACAATATTCAATGGGATTCAGCAGTGTGTCTCTAACACAGTGCCACAATAGAAAAACAGGAGGAGAAACAGCGGAGCGAGAGAAAGTGACAGAGGGTAAAAACAAGAGAGGCTGCTTAGAGAACTAGTTGACAGTACAGGCTGAAATGGCCATAGCTAATCTGTCAATGGTCTCTACAGAAGTCCCTGTTCCATGGACCTTTTCATGTGCAAATGATTGAAGAGGCCTGAGAAACAATCAACATTTCAAGGAGATTTGGATGTTGCCACTAAATGACATTCTTAGTGGGAACTTGGAGATAAATTCATCCTATAAAATGCCATCAGCTCTCCCCATGTTAACCTATCAGATTAGACATTGTGAATTACTTGTGCAGCTCTACTGCCAACCACCACAAACGAGTCGATGTGCTTTGCAACGCGATAAACGCCATTATCTGTCTGCAAAGTTGATTACTGTGGTTGGGGGAGTTTTTCCTGTGAGTGCGCTGTTGACTGATGTCTGTGGAACAACAAGTCAGTCATGTTGAAGTGAAGGTCACAGACACAAGGCCCCAGCAAGGCTCTAAAAGCCGATATTATCTTACCATATACTGGGTCATATCAGTAACGCCACAGCAAGACATCATGGAAACACAGGGTCCATATTTAAGTCTTTACAAACAGCCGTCTTGTCGAAATGGCATCAGTCTGCTGTGACTTCAGCAGCCCGTCAGATGTCATCATCGCCTTCTGCAGCACTTAACCTCTGAGGCGAGTGTTAAGGGTCTGTTTTCTGACCTCTGACCACTTCTTGTCAGTGCTGCAGTGCTTGGATCTCTGTTCCTACGGAGTGATTAGATTTGGCTGCCAGTCTAGTGCTCCTTACATGTCTGTTAGGTTTATCTATTTAAAAGACTGGGAAAACTCTCAACTGTTTCTTCCGGTGAAGCAAGCATTGGTCAGTGAACCATCAAAAGACTGGCCTAGTTTTCATGCAGACATCCAGTTTAGAGGAACAGGGACACTGAAAAAGGAGGATAGAGCAGAGGGGATAGGGGGTAATGGTTTAATAGGGCTCTCTTGTGAGTAAAGGAAAAGCAACATGCAGATAGCACTTGCACTTTCAAGTAGTCCAAACCGGTGCATTCATTAGCTACCCCGCTCTTCAGCCTCTCTGCCTCCTGCTGCTTTGTCTGAATAGGTCACTTCACTGAGTAGAGAGAAGTGTGTCAAGTGTATTACTGTTTGTATGGGCTTGCTGGGTGTGTTTGGGTGTTCTGTCTGTGTGGACATTGAATGATGAACCATTTAAAGACCATTGTATTCACTGAGATATGCCAGTTTCCTTTATAGGAAGGAGCAGATGGGCGAGAAATGAGAATGGATATTCATTTGGAATCTTCCCTTTGTCACACATGCACGCTTGGCCATGCACACAGCACTCAGCTCTTAGTGGGTGATCCATCATGACATAGAGACAGGTCAGATGTTCCACTGGCTAAACACAAATGTCCTGATCAGCGGGCTATTACAATTCTTTGTGTCAATGCTCCAACAGGATATGACATGATAATATGAACAGGAGGTTACTATTTTCCTCTTGTCAGGCGCTAAATGGCTGTGTCAAGTTGTTTTCACAGTAACAAGCTCTAGCTTTTATAATATACTATACAAACCTATGAAAGTGTAATGATGCTACGGCAAACTTGCTCTGTCTCTGCCTTTGTATTTTCTCATAAAGAGGCAGCACGCTGCAGCAGCTCTGGAGAACCTGAAGCCGTGATAGTTGAGACGGCCCAGATGCCACCTATATGCTACATTTCTGGAAAATTGATTTACTGCATCAGAGCATGGAGAATTGCCTCGGATAACAATGACATTGTTAGCCTTTGCCAGGCTGGTGCCAGAATGGTGCCAGCATGGTGCCAGGTGTGGTAGAAAGAGCTAAAAATGAAGGCAGTGAGTGGATCCCTGCCAGGCAGAGGTGTGTGCCTGTGCCAGTCTTATCTGGGCAAGCGGCAAGGAGCTCTTACATTTTTTATTTTCAATTTCCTCAACGGATTCATTTTCCAGCCAAAACAAGAAAGCTCTTAACAAGCAAATGTGAGTTGTGTTTTCAGTAACTTCCATAAGTGGGCAGACAAGTGGGCGTAAGTATTTTCAGGATGTTGGAGTGTGTGCTTGCCTTTTGGGGATTTGTCTGATTTGGAGAGCGTCTGTTGATAATATAAGCTGGGATGTGCAGATACTAGGCTTTCGCTGTCCTAGTAGGTACTTGCTTGCTGTGGTTCCCTTGTGTGTTCCCTGTCTGGAGGGTTTATATTTTAGACAGCAGAAAGAGCAACAGCATTTCCACTCCCGGAACAACTTTTCCGCCAAAACTATGGTGACATTGTGAGTTTTTCCACTACTGAAACAAAGCATTTGGTAGCATTCTTGTTGGGTACTTACTCACATTCCTCTTGTTGCTGAAGATTACATTTGACAAGGAATGTTGTATCTCAGTCATTGTATAAAGTCACATATTCGCTCTGGTAAACCATAGTAAGAAACAGCAGCTCACACAACATACTTCAAACCCTGAGGGCGTGAGGATGAGTCTCAACCACACTGTAAGTTTTCCAATAGAAAACACAAGGGATGCACCCTTCTACAGTCTATTCAAATTATTTTTTTATTGGCACATTACAGTTTCCCCCTCTTTGCTTCCGCCTCTGCCCCTTTGATGTTCGCTTTCAACTTACAGACAGGTTGTAAACATAATTATAGAGCCCAAAGCCCAAACACCAGGTCTGCATATGACATTAAGAGCTCGGTGCAAACTCATGCTAATGTCCCCATCCCAATCTATCTCATAACAATGGACCAGTGTTCACTCTCCTTAAGGAGTACCAAGTGGCTCTAAGCCGGATTTTGAAAAGTGATGGATCCTTTCTAAACCTTTCCCCCTCCTCCCCATCCTTCGTGCTGGACGTGTTGTTCTCATGGGGTGGTTTCCCAGCCGCTGTTGATTAGCGTGTCAGCTTTGCCGATGGCCTCTTCCTTTTAGAGAATGAAGCTCCTCTTGGAGGATTGTGTACCTCCTCCTCCTTCTTCTCCCTCCTCTTGCTCTGGATCCTCCTCCTGGCGACTTCATTGAGAGAGCTGTAATCCCTGCTTGGGGGGCAGTGTGTCGTCTGTGCTGATAGCATTCAGAGGGCCTTGTAGCACTCCAATGGACCCACTACAGAGGAGGCGGCATGATGCAACTGGCTGGGTGCTGGGCACATGGCGCGTGGCACAGGCGGATTAGCCCCAGCTCTACCCCCCATTCAACACCAACCTCCTTCAAACAACCAGGCCTTCTCTGCTCACAGAGACACGGCAGGCTGGCAGAGGCAGATTACACATCTGCGCACATGCACAAGCTCACACGTACTCTAGCTGAAAGTGACAGCTTGGATCAGGGGGTTAGTGTTTACAGGGCCCCTGAAAATACTTCATTCCCCTAATGCTGTGTCGTTAAATCAAACCTCATATCTGCACCCCCCACAGGTTTGTGTCATCACTGAGCTCTGACTCAGGATTAAAACATCCGCAGAAAATCTCACAGTACAGCTAACAAAGATTAGGATTCAGCTTGCTTTTATGGTAGATAACAGACTTCCAGCAATGGGCTATCAATGAATTATTTTTTTCTCCTTACCAAGGAGTACCCACAGGATAGTAAATTGTGTCTTTTTTTTTTTTATCAGGACACAAGGTCAATTGACAGTGTCCATCTACTGTAAGGGATTGCATTCCTCTCTTTGGCTGATTTCTGCTCTTGGCTTAACTTTTTTTCAAAAATCTACATGGAGCTGGGAGCATGTGTTTGTCACCTGATGCTCGGCGCTCACTTTCACAGGAGCAAGAATATGAAATGAGATGAGCTTAATCACACCTCAGCATTTACCTCAGCCCCCCCTGGAGATGGCAGGCATGCAAATCTTTATTTATTGCATCCTTTTTTAATCCTGAGAGTAAGTATGGAGGAAAATGCTTTTATTCTCAACCTTTAATTTAGATGGAAGTGCTTGGGAGTCACAATGGGAGCAGATATACCTCAGAAGTACCATAAAGTAATTAAGGAATTAACACACCTCTATCAAAGTGTGGACCATTCGCAGGTGACTGTTCTTGGGGCCTGAGCCAGAGGTTAAATAAGTGGACAGCTACAGCACAGATGTGTAGGCCGCAGCAACTTTTGCTACACAACAGATAACATCCCAACCAGCTTAGTGCATAACGTAAGCGTCACAGTATCTTTGTCGGTGACTCAACACAGTTGTTTGTGCTCACACGTCACTGTATCTCGACAGCAGAGGATACAGACTGATAGAGTCATTGAGTGATCCCCGCTATCGAGTGAAAGCAGAGGTCTGATGTAGAGGTTAAGACAAAAAGAGAGGTGGAAATGAGTGAGGGGAGATGGAGGGAGTGTGACAGCGTTAATTACAGCAATGAGTGCATTCTTACCAAGCTGAGCCAGTGTGATTAAGACTGGATGTCAAGGGAAATGCTCCCCATTGATCCACTGCCAGTAGAGACCATCTAGTCTTTCATTACTGCAACCAGCTTGTTAATTAGAAATCAATCTTTCCCCTCTGCTCTATGAAACCTCCCCCTCCACACCACTGTGCCACTCTCCTTCCACCCAAACATTCATAACCAAAAGCTATGGAGACATGTCAAACTTTGACTAATGTCAGCGCTTTTTCACTTAGTTGGCCATAATCTGTAATTTTCACGCCAAGAAAGAGCAGGGAGCGGAGAGCAAAATAGCGAGGCACAATATCCTGGCTTCCTTTCCAGCTCCCAGGATGTCTTTGACTTCTTAAAAGAATTTGCCAAACTTTAGGATTGCTTCAAGATTGAGAACTGAATTCCAATTTTCTTGCTGAATAACTGTTATCATGTTGTCCTTCAACTACATCTGTTTGCAGTTGTGTATTTTTAGGATCAATGAGAAACCCGTAGATATTTCCTGTGGAAAACTAAATGAGACGAAACAGCATGGTTCATGGCTCGATTATCTTTAAAGGAGACCCATCTGGGACATCAGTTAGTTCACCTGGTAGAGCGTGCGCCACATGCACAAAGCCTTGCTGCAGTAGCCCAGGGTTCGAATCCGACCTGCGGCCCTTTGCTGCATGTCGTCCCCCATCTCTCTCCCCAAATTCCTGTCACTCTTCAGCTGTCTCTATCAAAAATAAAGCTTGAAAAAAGTCACAAAAGCATCTTTAAAGGAGACCCATCTTACCCCAGTAACAAGTCAATCTATGTACATATTATATTGTATGATTATGCAATGTATTATTCTGGATAAATGACGCAACATCTGTAAAAGAAAAGAAAACAAACACCAAAACATTTTAATGCTCTAAATAATATCTCATATAAGGAGGGCTCACATTATAGTATATAAGAGCTGTAATGATGACAATATTGTGTAAGCATGCAGGAAAGGGGAACCAGGGTGCTGAAGAGATCCTTAAAAGGACTGACAGAGCCGGGATGTGAAGTGAATCTCTGTGTAAAGTGACAGTTCCATTATTTATATTAGGGCTATTATATCTGTTATAGTGGGAATGTGGTTGAGACTGCTGTCAGCCTGGAATACTGCAGACGGCTTGAGTCTGAGCTTGTGCTGAAAGCTCTGTGTATGTATGTGCACAAATGCATGTGTGTGCACACAGTAGTCGGTACTAATAGGCAGAGCAGCTGTCTGATTTTGCAAAAAGGTGCAGTACAAATATGTTATAGGGACAGGTTGGTGGACTCATTTTCAGATTCATTGTGTGTGTACTCTTAAAAGCATGCAGTTATGAGTTATATTTTAGCTACACATGCTAATTCCCATTTGTTTTGGCATCCAATGGGTCCACTTGTGCTTCATTGTTACTCTTCTGTCAAGTGTGGAAGATTTGATGAAAGTCCATGCACACTACATCTGAGAAAAGCGTTGCGAGTTGTTTTTGGGACACTAATCACAATTGCTGTCCAACATAAAGCGAGCACCACGCCTTGTACTTTTAATGAAGCTCAAACAGTTCAAAAGTCCAGGTTGATACTCTGATAAAAACTGCAGTTTGAAGTGTCAGCCCATGAGGATGGCTAAGAGCAGGGCAGGTTCACCTGGTGCTAACTTACTTGCTTATTCCCTTTCATCTCATAAGCCTGAGTGAGTCTCGAATATGCAATGTTGGGAATACAGGGATGGAAATTCAGCAAGAAAAAAAAAAATAAACAGCAAGACTTTTATGTTTTGGAAAATCTTTATACAATCTGAAAAGAATATTTACTTTTTAAGGCTATTTAATGTCTGTTGTAAATAATTCAATACAAGCACTGTGAGTCATATTAATAAAACATGACTGAGCGGCTCCAAGATATTGACATTTATTAACTTTAGTATATTCATCTCATTGTATGTGAGGAGAGGTGTATACTGTGGCAATTTCTTTACTAAAACAGTGATGTAATAGACTCTATAATTCTCTGTAGTTTGACTCCACCCTTTGGCAGGGTTTCAAGCTGTTTTCCTCTGAGGTGTACACCTGCTGTCTCTGCAGTGGCTACAAGTTTACGGTTTTGACCTCTTCATTCCTAGAATATAAGCATATAGAGTTACCAAATGCCTTTAAATAGCCAATTATCATTATGCTAAGATGAATACAATTTTAAACAAGTAATTTTTTTTTATATTTGAGAAGAACACCTTGACTTCGTGAGACTTTCAGCATACCTCTACAAAGAAAGTCATAGTCATAGGCATTTAATATGTAATGGGCTTCATTAAATGGAGAACAACCCTGCCTCATGTTTTATCTTCCTACCTTACATCTCTCAGATTGCCTCTTTTTACTGACAGATTACCATACACATTGGACAGAACAGAGATCTAATGACAGAGGTGATTTGTCTCAGATATTGGATATGACTGCATGTGGGGCAAATTTCCAGAAGATGAGTGCAGGGAGATTTGAAATTCTTAGCACACTTAGTTGTGCTACAGGCCATCAAGTGATCAGTTTAGTTCTGGCATTGGCAATCAAGATGTGCGTTCCTAGATAACAGCACTGTAATGAGTGGCTGAGTTGTTCAGTTGTGTTATTGTGAAGAAGCCATGTTATAGACCTACCTTCCTTACTTCAGAATGATGTGGGCAGTGTTTGTTCAAATTATATGACTTTTGTGACTGGGTGTGTCAAACTGGACAGAATGGGTTGTCACTTTTGTTAACATGAGCAAATCCGTGCTCTCAAGGCCTTGCTTTGACAGACGTCTTCCGATCTTGGCTCGTTCAGTTGTAAAGCAGTTTGAGGTGGGCTGTTGGAGGCCCTGGGAGATCGCAGACAGGCCAGCTGTGGGAAGGGGATAGAGGTCACTTAGGCTAAGTGGCCTGCTGTCCCTCAGAGAGACATAGAAGGCAATGAGGTTGTAAAGGCTGTAGACAGCTTGGCCCTCATTACCTCTTTCCTGTTTCCTATCAGGGCAGATCCCAGTGGAACAGGTGAAATGGAAAGGGAATTATGCAACTGCGTTGGTCAATGTCCAATGTCTGCATTTTGCCTGTGTATACTTTCACAACTGGATTGTTGGTTGTCTCTGTGTGCTTATCTATGTTTGAGTGTGTGGAGGAGGCTAGCCTGTGATGACGACATGTGCTTTTACACATATGGATGGCTGTGATGCGTTGAGCTTGCTGTGGACTTATTTATATATATATATATATTTAGTGTTATAGTGTGTGTTTGGGTAAAGAGTTGTGGTTTGGGTTTTATCCCAGTTTTTGAGGCTGACTGGGCTTTTAGTGTTTTCCTACATTCCTTAGAATTTCTCTGGGGAGAACTAAGCTGTGCGCAGTAGCAACTTTCCTCTTTAACCTGCATTAGTTTACATGAAAGTTGTTCATATTCTCTGGTGCATGGTTCTCATGTTAAACACTTTGGCTTCGACAGCCGTGTGTTAGCATGTTCAGTGTGGCTCTGATAAGCAATGGAGGATGCTTTGCCCATCAGGGCTGGATGGCTGAAGCCCTTTCTCTGTCATGTGCAGAACACATGGTGTTGATCATAGGGACAGCTCATTCTCCAGCGCTGGCAGTCACCAAGCGACAGAGGGAAAGAATCATGGTGTTCCTGAACCCTATTACAATATAACCCTTTACAGCAACCGCCAATTAAGCATTGTATGCTGAATATTTAGTAAATTTAATGCTTTAGAGGATGCCTTTAATGAGTGACTTTTTTGCTCACTGCTTCAGTTTCCTGAAGTTTTCTTACCCTGTTGTTTGTTTGGTCTTGCACCCACGCTGCTTTCTTTTCTTTCTTGTCTATTTGTATCAAGAATATATCAAGACTGATGAAGACAAGGTCCACATAGCAGAACTGTAGCTTATCAAACCCCATTTAGACTCATAAGAAAGATCAGTACTTTGATGGGATCTGGGCACTGTTTGAGCCCTCTGTACAATGAATCAATGAATAATGTTAAAAGCTAAAAGAGATGATTCGCTATCAAAGCCGATCTCCGGTAAAAAGCCTTTGAGTTGTCACTGCGTGATGTGCTTCTTCTGAACATGCAATGTTGAGTTAGAACCTATGAGGAAATGTTCTGCTATCACCGATTTGGCTCTGTTTATTAGTGGATATGTGTTCCCATTGGGGTTGTATCTTTCTTGTAAGTCAACTTTTTGGCACATCACTAAGAAGTCATAGATAGCACGCTGTGTACAGAATAATATGATTTGTAGCTTACTTGCAGATGCAAATGGTGCTACGCTAGGAATCATAACGAAAGGAAAGAAAAATTCTCCATACTTAGGTGACTTAGATATAAACCGAGGCTTCTTCTTGTGCACCTATGCTTGCTCGTGTTCAAGCATGTGACACACAGGCCCATATGAATGTAAACCAACACACACATTCATACACTACACAATGAAGTGTGATTCTGAAGCAGATTATGTGTGAGGAACAGGATGTGTGTGACAGAACTGCCTCTTCACTCCTGTTTTTCTCCACGGCTGTTGCAGGGGTGAAGCCAAGTTAGGCAGGCAGGAAGGCTTCAGCTCCGCTCCTTGGTAAACAGAGTAGAACCTCAACTGAGCAAATTGGACCAAGAACAAATAGTTTGTGTGTCATAATCTCTGGCAGGGATCATGAAAGGACCTGTTAACTGGTCCCAAGAGATTAATTGCATTCATTCAGCCTTTTGCAAAAAAAAAAAAAAAAATGTTGGAGATGTTGTAGTTAAGCAGACCTGTAGAAGCTCAGTGGCTGGTAGGTTGTCTGTGATCTAGTGTTTCACAGCAGCAGATGGCAGTGCCGGCAGGCCAGGATGGTGCCAGGAGGTTACGCAATGGAATGATGCCTCTAAGACCTGACTGGAACACCACATGACACATATATGTGCAGAAACACACTTCCCACACAGTCTTCTGAAACTGTACAGAGAAATCCATACTTATGTGATTCAGTTAGTTTGTCCGCATTCTTGAGACTGTGGTTGGTATAAAGGATCAGACTTGCCCTTCATTATCAGAGGGAAGAGCGGCCTATCCTTCACGGTGTCATGCTCAGGTGACTGACAGTTTGAACCATTTCAGGAAGCTCAGAGTGAAGTGGCACCCCGACATTGGCATGACCACAGAAGCAGATGGAACTATAGCTTCCCTATGGTCTGGCCTCCATTTCCTGGTCCTCTCTGGGGCACGTGTGTGTCTGCCAGTGGGATATGGGTCAGATGGTCGGCTATCTTTATCCAAATTGTTGCCAGGAAAACCTCCATCCACTTGGAAACAAAAAGGGCGTCCTCCTGGTTCACTTGGGAAAAAAAATGGGGATTTCATTGATAATACTTTCTGCTACAGTATCTTGTTGTTGTGTCTCGCTTCTCAAATTACTTGAATCATTACGTGACTCGGAATATCTTATGGTATAATGATTCAACAGTATATGCTGTTGTGTCACTGTCTTTCCAGTCTTGGGTACTTTTTCAATGTTTTTCCAAGACTTAAGTAATGTAAAGGTTATGAATGTGGGTGTGGTGAAGGCTGGTGGGTGTATTTGTACACAAAGAGCAGAAAGGAGCTGTTCAGGCCATGCCAGCCACACAGGGACTTCAATGCATGTGGACTAGGCTGAGACGTTAATCAGGTCTTCTCTCAGAGCTCCCAGACTTCCTGTCCAGCTCCAGCCTAATCCCCTCACCATGCTGTTTTGTAAGAATGAGCTCATGCCACCAAGCGTTGCCAGCGACAGTGCCGACCATGCTTTGCTGCTTCATAAGGAGACTATTGCTTTTAGGATGCCGCTGGGCCCTATTTTTCATGTCCCTAATATGATTGCCGACCCAGCATACAGCGAGCAAAACTTTGGTCTGTTTTTCACTATTTAATAGACCTGCTTCCTGTTCAAGGAATCGACCAAAACCATATATCAATCATGGCTGCTCCCTCACTGCTTGTACTATAAATAAAGAAGCAAACAACCAGAAAAAAAATATGGATTCTCTGTCTACCTCAGGTGCATTTGTTTCTAAAAGCAACCACACACCGCTTTGGGACTGGTGTAAAACCGCTCTCTAGTATCTTATCAAATTTTAAACATCTGTTCGCTGTCTTCTTTCAGGACCTTGTTATCTCTATGTAGAAGATGCTTTTACAGCATTCAGCTTAAGGTGATGCACTCAGACAATACCTAGAGCTGATGCAGTCCTGCCAGGTGGCCAGAAAAAAGTTTAGAGATCCAAGAAAGATTAAAAATAATTCAAACCAGAAGTTGGTGAGATGAAAAATATAATGTTTTGCACATGGATCAGCTTAGATGGAAAATAGACTTTCCAACTTACTGGCAGTTATTTGTTATATTATTTTTGCTGAATTGTCATCAAAGTTTAATTTTCCTTTACTGAGTAGTCGCCACTGTGTCTATTCTGTGTGTGTGTGTGTTGTCAGCAAAGCCAGTACTGTATTTGTGAATGCGTGTTTTGTTGTGTTTTGTTGGGTTGTGTTGTGTTGTGTGGTGAGGTGTGCTGGTAGTTTGTGCCTTAACATTACTCCTGACGGATCCAGAGAGGTGAAGAAAGCCCCAGGCCCATCAATAGTTGAGTAGGAGCACGGTTGTGTGTGTCTGTAATGAGGCATACCACATCGCATCATCAATATTACATGCTGGCTTAGGGCCAAGGGATGTGCTCTGTGGTGTGTTCAAATATAAAGTATGAGCATGTGCATGTGGGTGTGAGTGCTATGCATACAGTGTAATGAGTGTTTTACATTTGCAAGTTAGGTGCACCTGCAGACACCAGACTTGTCTAGGAGCATGCCCCAAAGTGGAGTTAAAGTGGGATAGAGGGATCAGGAGCAAAGGATGCCTGTAGGTCAGGAGGCAAGGTGCACCTGACTACTAGAAAGAGAGCTTTGCCTCTTCAAAATATTATGAGCACCTGCAGCCTCCACAAGTTACTCTGCCACCACCCAAACCATCCGGCAATATTAACCTGGAAATCAAAGTTGACAGATTAAACATACTTTAATATCTTTCCACAAAATTAAAGCATCTGCATATGTACATTACTCTGCACCGCACAGCGTTTGCACTCCTAGTTGGATGCTAAACTGCCTTTTATTGTCTTATATCCAGAATTCCTCATTCCTTCTGCCCTCCAGTACGTGTTTCATTGTAAAGTTGTTAGTCTCTTTTAAGTCTCATGGTAAAGAAAATCTAGTCCAGATGTTTGGATGAACTGTGCCAGCCTGACACCTGCGTGCGTTTACATGCGAATAATCCACAAATGTGCACACGCGCACATCCTCGCAATCACACAACCTGCTTATGTGTTGGATGAGTGTCGGTAATAAAGTTCACCCCCATTCCCTCCTCATGGCTTCTCATCCCCCTCGGCCAAGTGAACAGTACTCAGAAATGAAGTATGGACGAGAATTTTAAAGGCTACCATCAAAGGCGGCCAGCCTCCTCCTTTAGATCTGTGTGTGTGTGAGAGAGAGAGAGAGAGAGAGCGTGAATGTGTGTGTGTGTGTGTCTGTGTGAAGTACCCCCACAGGTGATTGGATCTCATCTCATCTCATCTGATTGGCTCATCCGTCTGTTGCGTTCCACAGGCGAGTGAGAGAGAGGTGTTAGAGGCCTGTCTAAATAATTTAGATCATGCATTTGTATTGATCAGGCAGCGCCGCTCTCCGTGGGCCACTCCACTACTACCTACCTCTGCATCCCTCTTCACCCCTGTTCTTGTTTTTTTCGATTGTAACCTTGTGCCCCTAGCTTTGCCTCCCCTCCACTCTTTCTCTCCCCCAACCTCCACATCAAACAGAGTGCAGGCACACCGCTGCGAGGGAGCAAGAAATGCATGAGAAGGGAGTAGATGGGGAAAGTGCAAGAGAGAGCATTTTTTTTTACCATGATTCCTCAAATGGGAGTAAGGCTGAGGGAAAGAGGCTGGAAGAAAGGTGTAAGCGGTGGATAAAGAGAGAGAAATAGCACAGTGGAGGCAGAAAAAAATCTTTTGTGTGTGTGTGTGTGTATAGCCCATATGCAAGTGTTTGTGGAGGGTAATGGAGTGTGTGTAACCTTGGTGATGCAGGTCAGTGAAAATGCAGAAATGAGCGTATTGTGCGTACGGAGGCTGGTGAAGCCTGCTCCAACTTGGTTCTTTAAGCCCAGTCCATTACTCCATTAAATACTGCATCATGGCTCGGCCTTGGATCAATACAACATAATGTAAACACTTATAACCTGTCTCACCACACTCTGGAATGGATTTGTTGAATAGATAATGTATTCCAGGGAGCAAAAATAGCATAAAAGAGGAGCACATGTATCCTCAGTATGAACACGATAATTACTTGCCTGAATGATAAGGCCTTTTCGCTGCGTTCTGTTGGTATTGCAGTGTTAGAGGTGCACCGAGCAACATGGATTGAATATGATAATGCTTCTGTTGCCAAGCAAAATATCTGCCTTTCTCACAATACGGCTTCGTGTACACGCTGTACATGCTGATAGAATTTGGCAGTGCTCTCCGCCGACAAGAAGAAGAAATAGAGAGAAATTACTTGTTGCTCACACGGACTTATTGCAGCAGTTCATACAAAAATAATAATAATATTTGCTAAATATTTAAAAGTAACTTACGTTTTACATTATTAGTCAAATCAGGCTATGGAGAGTAATGCTATTTCAGAACAGAAACCAAGCATGCACTCTATTTTATGGATGTTACCATGTTTTATTTTGTGTTTTGCAAGTTAAATGATTGAAACAAAAAAACTTGGACTACATAGTTGCAGCAAGTGTCAACAACATGCTTGGATCTTTTCACTTTTTCATGCAGCCTAAACTAGTGTGTCATTGACTCTATACTGTAGTGGAGCAGAGAGCACGTGAAATACAGCATTTATGCTAAAGCTGGATTTCTGTGCTGAAAACTGCAACAGGAGAAGAGAGCAGGAAATATCTGCATACAATAAAGAGAGCTGTGGGATTAATTATTGAGGCTTTGATATGAAAGATGGCGGAGAGATGGGCTGAACTTAAGACAGGGGTGTAGCACATCAAGTATAGACAGACACATATGCAGAACACACACATCCAGACACAAACACAATTGATGGGTGCCTGTGCTCGTGTGAGGACGTGTTAATGGAGGCACCCAGACAAACAGGCATGGAGACTGGGCCACACAGGAGTCTGCTCTGCCCAGATTCCCACATCGAAAAACACACAAAGCTCCAAAGAATGAACGCCCCGAGACCTAACTAGCTTTTCTTACTAAAAACACAGCAACGCCACGGGTGTCTCCTTTTCCCATTCACTTTTCCACCGAAAGCAGGGGGATTCCAGGGTCAGGAAATAACAATGCCTCCATCTTTCCTAGCTGCAAAGGATTTTTATTCCTCAGCGTTTAAAAGTGTATTTTTTGGGAGTGTGTTCTTCTTTGAGCCACAGACTGTTCCCCTGTGTTTGGATCTGTCTGGCTGGAAGCAGTCCAGTGGCTGAGCTCTTTTCCTCCAGTGATGCAGCCGGCTCTGTGGTCCCGTCACTCAGGGCCTTTGTTTACTGGGTAGATCAATAGTTAACTTGCTGCTGGATACACTAAGCTGTAGATCTGTAGAGCTGGTTAATAGACCTCAGGCGGTTTTCTACTCTGATGCTGTTTGTGGTGACCTGTGATGAATAGAGGCTTAGCAAGGCTATTAGGGTTACAGCCAATTAGTTCATCAGTCTCTTCTAATATGGCTGTCAATAGAGACAGGCTTTGATTAAAGCACTGTGATTTGTTCAGAATGAGTTAGATTACACTCTTGAGCCCTTTGCAGCGAGGAGATCTGTGTGTCTTTGTATATTTGTGTGTGTATGTGTGATATTTTTGCCTTAACACCTGCTTACACATCTGTGCGCTCTCCTCTCCACCTGCAGCATTTGGTCTCATTGGCCTCCCAGTTAATGGTCACTCTACATTTCCATTTGTTAATGCCTGAACTCTGTGCTCATTAGCAGCAGGATGTTAGGGATTTGTGGTGTGTACACATTTTCGCACTTCCTGTCCACAGGCATATATATCACACCGACTAATCATTGGTGTAGCTTGCAAACGACGTGTGAGCATGACTTATTACTTGTGGTCTCTGACTTTTAAAGCTGTAAGGGTGGAAGGTTCACTAAAATAAGAAAGCATTATATTTTATTACTTATATTTGTCTTGTGTTTTGTGACAAACTGGAAGTAGAATTACATTTAGCTTGAGAGTTACACTGATGTTAATCATCTTACTTTCTTCTGTCTCTTCAGTAACCATCTCCACCAGTGTATCGTTTGATGGTCTGCTGGTGACTGGCCTCTACACCTCCACACCAGTCCAGTCGGCTCCCATCCCTGCTCCAGCTGCCTTCGGCTTTGGTAAGTCTTCATAAGATTCCTCATCCTCCTCCTCGTGCCAAAACAAGCCCCTTGTTAAGTGCTCAGCTTAGCTTTGCCTTTTCGCACAAACAAACTCTCAGATACTCCAGATAGTATCTTAGTGCTGGAACTATGGAGTACCACAGTGAGCATGACCCAGCTCAGTGATCCACATCCGTTCCCAGAATGAGCATAAGACCACTTCCCCACTACGTTTGTGACAAGTCCATGATGGATGAGGAGTGGGATGATGTGACCATGGGTTTGGCCAGATGCATTTTTATTGATGCTTGACAGAAGGAAAACAGAAAACTGACTATGAGATGAGGAAAGGAAATTACAGAACAAAGTAGAAAAGACACATCAGTTCTCTGAGAGAAAAAAATCAAACTTCAAATAACAAAGGAGGCCTTATTAATGATCATCAGGTCATCTGGTCACATGTTGAGTTGCAGAAATAGTGCAGTGGGTTTGGCACTTGATTTACTCACATACAAGTTCATACTGTATCAGTCCAACAGTACAGTACAATGTGGATAATGGAAAACAGTTTAGGAAATAAGTACTATTTCATTTTATTTTTGGCTTGCTGTAAAAACTGCCAAGTCCCCAGTCTTTAGTTGTTATCAGTATTTTCTTTTTCTTTTCATCATCTGCCTGTTTAGCTGGGTGTTTTTCTAAATTCAATGTACTGCAAGTTAAATTGAGTCTTAAAATTGTTTTGACAAGTGCAATCTAATTACCCAGTAAAGAATTAAATTTAAGTGTGACCCATTTCTGGACACACAATGAGGATTTTTAGTTTCAGATGAAGTGTGTGCGGATGGAGCCCCTGTGTGCAGGGGTGGGGGCTCGCTCAGGGTGATGGACTGGCTATAAAGAACTCCCTAGAGAACAGGGCCACTGGCCCAGAACTGCTGCCCAGTGGGCTCACTTATCCTGACTAACTCCACTGTTCTTCAGACGCTGACTTCACCCCGGCCAGGGCAGCTCTTCACTCTTGGCAGCACTGTTTACTGGGGAGGCATCCAAGCAAGGATTGCGTCACCTTTGCTTCAGTCTCATTAATTTGAAAAGTTTTAAGAGAAGGGCTGCACAGACTGATAGGCAGCAGCTTGTGGGATTGTGAGTTTCTGCATGGTGTGTGTTTAAAGAAGTCTGTAAAGCCTTCCGTTACAGTATGTGTAATCTGCTAAGCAGTGATGCCGCCCAGGTTTCACAGCGCTAGTCACTCAGCTCTCTGCACTGACTCTCTCTGCTCTGATTCTCCTGCATCATCTCTCAGTGTAGGCTTCAGGACTCCATCGAAAATGCGAAACAGAAGGGTGGTTTATTACCGCCACCATAGTCCTCCTCTTAGTGCCTATAGTGGGACTGCTCCAGTTTTATTTTTCCTTTACTTCATTTGTCCAAGAGCACTTTTTAGGTATATTATGAGACACCCTCCATATCCTAAGTGGCAGCACCCTGGCTGCTCTGCAGAACCGGGTCACATCTGTGGTGAGACAGCTCTTCAGCCTTGGGAGGGCTGCAGAGAGATTCTCCCAGAGAGAGCTTCATCACTGAGCTCATGGAAATCCGGTGACACCACTGTGCATGAGAGAGCCAGTGTTTGAGCAAAATGCTTTGAAGATAACGCAGTGGAACAATAACGGAATGAGATACCTCTTGATGTCCATTGTTATTGTGACAAAAATTAAGGGATCTGTGAGAACAACAGCGTCACGCAACACCAAAAGGGATTCTTTTACAAGTCTGGTGTTTAATGTAGAGCGTCTAAGAGGGCGCGGCTCTAATCCCCCTCAATGAAGGCATGTAGGGGACACAGAGCCACATAGAAAGCAACATGCACACAAACACACGGAATTCAATAAAGAAATACCCACCCACTCTCACTCAAAAGCACATGCACACACTCCAGCTGTGTACAGCTGTTAGCACGGCGGCTGGCTGGGGGAACATGTGGCTGACAGATGTATCAGTGCGGGAACTGACATGAACCCCAGCACGGGAAGAACGAAAGCTCACAGCACCGCCACCACAGGGTGGCACACACAGGGAGAAGATCAGTGGTAAATTAAGATTGCTGAACGTGTTTGAGATTTTAAATCACAAGATAATGCTATGCAAGAAGAAAAGGAAGACTTTTGTGTTAGTAGATCTTTGATTTTTTTTTTCTGGATTGAAGTCTGTGGAGGGAAAGACAGAGAGGTTAGTGTTTGTACACTCTGTGTGGGGATGTCTTGTGGTTAGTGTGGTCAGAGCTTTTGCAGAAAGTAGACAGGGCGACTGCAGAGAGAGAATTCCCCTCGGCCTTCCGTGTCACCCTTCACCGCTTTTTACGGAAAGCTCATAAAACCAGTGCATTCACATGTGCATGACCACACAATACACAAGCTCTATCACTGATCTTTCTCTGTCTTTTGTCTTTTTCTTTTTTTTTTTTTTTGGTCTGTCACATGCACTAATGTTACCCTCACACATATACAGCGAGAGAGAGAGAGACCGCGACGTGGGGGCAGAAAAGTGAGCATTTTATTGGCTTCCACTCCCTCTGAATAACAATGCATTTCACACTACATTTGTAATAAAACGTGAAGCTTTGAGGGACTGACTTTTTACTGCGTCGTCAGAACTTAACACCCACTCATTGTCGAATTAGCTCAAGTGTGATGGAGCAATTGGGGTGGCAATCAGGGTAGTCTGAAGAATGCCATATATTTTTGGCTCCTTTGCTGAGCTGCAGCTCCAGTTGCCCAAGGCTCATTCCTCCACTGCCTAAAGACAGGAGATCCCCCCACTTGCCGCCGGGTGGCTAACCACAAACCTTTATGATGCTGTAATTGCTTTGCTTTGGCTAGTGCAAAATCAGACGAACTGGAGCTAAAAAACACTGTTGATAGAGGCAATACACAAGAGTGTAAATGGACTGCGGTTTTTACACATGTTGAGGCACAGCCAAAAAAAAAAAAAAAAAAGATTCTGTTTCAAGGTGCGAGGAGCTGGCAGGAAAGACTCAAGGTGTCACTGTGGGAATAGTAAAGTCACAATAACAGCCAGTAGAAGAAGACTGTGTAAAGTGATTAATTTCATTATATTGTGAAATATAGTTTGACAACCTAATTGCTCATTAGAGACCTTTGCAACATGTTTTACAGTAAAACTTTTAGACACTACATGTGTCTGTGTGTAACATGCACGCAGGGCAGGTCTATACACACTTCCAGAAAAGCAACATGAGTCTGGACTGACTCAGCTGCTGGAGAATTCCAACTGCTTCATGTTTTTCCCTCCTTTGACTTTTATTCCATTAAGAGCTTTCTTTCTTTCCATTCCAGCTTCTTGGCTTTCTGAAAGGAACTCACACAGCTTTCAAACTGGCGTCTACAAAGATTTTATGATGAAAACAAAGACTTGTGTACATTGTCATAATTTTGATTTATTTGTTTTGGGGTTTTTTTTAGAAAAAAAAAAGTGACAGCAGTTCAGTGTTGTATGTCACACAAGCAATGATGAGGTGATGTATTGGACCCCACACGCCAGAGTCTGAGTGGAAAGAAATGTCACATGTGGCCTGATTTGTATTTCTCCCTTAATGGTAAAATGTTTCCATCACATCATTATCCATTCAAACACACAAGTATTCATTCTTAACGTCTCCATATTTATAATTACAATGATGAACAAAAAAAAAAAAGCACTTGAAATGGAGGAGAGAGCTTTGAAAATAGACAGGAGAGGGAAATGGATTGGCGAAAATGCCAACATGGGGCTGACAAAGTGTTTGAGATTAAGCGAATGAGTGTGAGGGGAGAAAATTGGAGAAAGTGTGCATGAAAAATGGCAAAGAGGGACCAATGAAAGGCAGACAGTATGTGAATGATATAAGGAGGGGGTAGGAGAGAAAGAAGATGAGAGGATGGCGTTCCATCACTCCCTCTGACGGAGTGGCTGATTGGTGTTGCCGTGCCAATGCTGAGCTGCTGAGAAACTGGTCATTGATGGATGGCTCGTTTGCAGGGTGATGTTTATTTTGTCGTTAATTTGCATATTTGTATGTATTTGCGGGGCGGCTGGCTTCTGCTAGCAAGGATCAGTCCCCATCTCAATATGATGGATCTGGCTGTCTGACAAAATGGACAGCTTAGTGACAGGGACATCCAGCCGACACTCTGTCCCCATGACGGATGGCCTCATGCTAACACGCAGCGAGATCAGAGATGAAATCCTGCTGCACCTTGACCTGTGGAGGAGGGGACAGAGAGGGTGTGCAGCCAAAAGTGTAATCACGCCATACACATATTTAACAGCACTCATGCAGTAACAGTAGCATAAAGAAATACACGACCATGAATGGTATTAGGCACAATTATAAATTCAAATCCTGATAGCCACACACTCATCCATCTCAAGGCTCAAGGTCTGTCTGTGCCCTTGTGCCACTAAGCCAGATTGATTGTCAGCCAGAATGTCAGACTATGAGAGATGGCAGCTCATCATGTCAGTATTTACAGAGACACACTCGCAGGTGTGTTTCCTACTGAACAAAGCCTTGTTTTGGAAGTGCAAACAGTCCCAGGAGAGCACAAGTGTGCTTCCGCATACGCCTCCCATCAATGGGATGAGGAGGAAAAACTGGGAAGGAGATACTGTGCAGGGAGAGATGGAGGATAAAGAGGAATGATATTGAGAAAGGGTGGTGCAGGAAGGAGAGAAGGGGTGAGGGAAAGGGGTTCCCATGGGGAGAGAAGCTGTCAGTCCCTGGGAGACTTCAAACGCACTGCAGCCCTGTGATCAGCCTGCTCCCTGGCTCTCTGCTGACAGCTCCCTGACTGTGCCGCTTAGACTCCTTCATACGCGCACACACATTCACACACATATGCACTTTCTTGCTACCATAGGAGCTCGCACACTCCGATTTATACCCTCATACCACAACACATTCAAATTCCATTGACATACGCATACTCATGCTGATTCTCACACTTAAGATGCGCATCTGTGACACGTTTTCTCTGACATCCATCCTTGTAATAACCTTGAACACTTCCAAAGTTCCTCTGTTGCAGCTCTGTCAAGGACGCTGCACAGTTACAAACTGTTGCTCCTGAACTATGGGCAGAATGGAGGCAAGGTGGTGCTTGTGGTGGTGGTGGTGGTGGTGCTGCTGCTGCTGATGATGTTGATAATGATGATGATGACTTATCTGAGCCATTACTCCTTCTCTGCTCAGGGCTGAGGCACCCAAAGGCAGATCCCTCCTGATGATGAATTCATTAGTGCGGAAGATGAAATGAGTTGTCAGGGGCAGGGTTATGTATGGGAGGTGATTTGTGTTCTCTGCGGCACAGTGTTAGATCAGGCTCAAGATCGGCTGGGTTGACTTGCTGTAAATCTCCCTGCTTCTGGCACAGGACTTTCCCACCCCTCGTGCCCAGACTGAGCCTCTGTTCTGTCCCTCCCGTTGCCGGGCACCAATCCCGCAATGCTTGGAAGCTGCTAACAGGTGGCTAAACATTTGGGTGCTCTCGGAGTCCAGAGGAATGCTTGGGTGATTATGCATCACAAGTCATCTAGCTACTTTCTATGCACAAAGCCTCCTTAGAAGCGAAAAAGCAACTCAACCTTCAAAGAATTCAAACAGAATACAACATAATCCATTATTAATTTAAAGTTCACCCATAGCAGACTCTGAACGAGCCCATTAGTGGTGCCCATACATCCCAACAGCATGGGTCTTGGCTCTCAGGTGTTAAGGTAGAGTAGACCTGCAGGAGCTGCTGCTGGGAATTTAATGGTTCACTTAGTGTACACTAGCTCTCTTGGAAAACATAGACCCTTCTTTGAACTCCCACGGCTTCACTAGGTGTGCTTACATCTGTTTGTGTATGTGCTGTGCACTATGTGTGTCTTATGTTCATGCATATGTGCATCTATTTGTGTCTGTGAGTGAAAGTGTATGTGTGCGTGTGTGTGTATTTTTATTTGCCTTTTCTGAGAGCACACATGTATTTGTATGCACATGGTGAGTATTTGAGTGCTTTCCTCCTTTCTTCGCTGTATTTTATGCATCCAAATGTATGGTAAAAAAAGAGAGAAAGAAAGAAAGGTCCAGGGTGACTGAGAAAAGCAGAAATAGGGGGGAAGTGGGAGCTGGTCCGAATGTGATAGAGATTTCAAAGTGGTGTGTGAGATGTTGGCCAGTTTTTTGTTATTTTTATTTTTTTATCCTGCAGGAGGGAGCAGCAGGCGTAGGCTGTTTCTCCCATGTGTGGTCTCTCTTGAGCAGAGCAATGTTATTTTCTGCCATGCAGAGAGGTTGGTTACGTGCCAGAGAGAATGAGAGAGAAATAAAGATAGAATAAAGACAGAGAGAGCTTTGACTCAAAGACTGCTCAGTTTGACACATTTCTGTGAACACTAGTGGGTTTGCATCATTTCAGCAAAGAGGCAAGCTCACTTTGAAATGTATCTTTGTTGTGTTGTGGTATAAAACTCCTTATACTCTATACCTCTATATGCACCTTGCAAGTGTGTGGGCATCTGTGGGTTTGGTGTGTGAACTGAGAGAAAGTGATTTTACAAAGTCTTCTCCATAAAGTGCATGTCATCTGGGCTGCACTCTGAGGTCTATTCATTTTTAAAGTTCCCTTGAAGAGAATGTTAGAAAAAGTGGAAGTGCTCTCTTTGACTCTGTGAGATGAGGAAGCTTAGCGGTTCTATTGGTTTCTCCCCGTAGGGTCCCGACTGGATCTGGCTCTCCAACCTCTAAAAGCCTCAGAGATGAACAGGAATGCTTCACTGCCTGGCCTCTGACTTCCTTTTTTTTTTTTTTTTACATTACATACAAGTTCATCTGTGAGCAACTCACCCAGATCCGATCTGACCCATATTTTGGCAGCAAAAATAGTTGGTGACCTTCTCTGTGTTTCGCCCTCCTTACAAGAGCCAGGCTGTTGCCATGATTAGTTCACCGCCTCCCAGCACTCCTCTGTCAGACCAGGCTCGGCTCCAGCTTCCTCCATAAACACATTTAGGTACACAGGCATACTGTATATACACACACATGCAAATGCAGCACAGGCACCATGCCTCTCTTTCCCTAGGCTTTCCACTGTCTCCTCACCTGTCGCCTCAGGTCTCTACATCTCATGTGTGTCTCAACATGTGTGTCAGGACACAGCCTGCGAGACCACAGCCTCACCAGATTGTTTGTTTGCTGCATCGACGGGTGGGGAGCAGGGACGTGGGTGCAAGAAATTAGCACAAGTCAAATCAGATTAATTAATCCCCAGCTCAAACTATTAGCCGAGGAGTCGTGTTGAATTAAAAATCAAATTAGCCCTGGCGCCTGCCACTGAAGCTGTGGTGTGTGCCTGCCAAGCTACAATGACACACACCCACAGAAGGCAGCCGCTCATGGGCTTCACTGATGGATGGACGTATGGATGGATGGATGGTGGAAGGGTGGAAGAAGAAATGGGTGCTCAGGGACTAGAAGGGTGGGGGAAGGGGATTTTAGTGACTTTGCCACCCAGTGTGGTAAGCTTCTCCTGGGGCACAGAGCGGGCTGTCCTCCAGTGGGTGCTCCCTCATAGGCCTCACACCATGAGTACTCAGCAGGCTCAGCTATGGTACTCCAATTGGGCCTTTCAGCAACATTTCACCCTTGTGGCTTACATAACACACACACATCTTGAGCCTGGGACCGAACCAAGTTTCAAACAGGCTGCTGTTTCTCAGCTTGAATCTATTTTAAACAGGTACTTATTTTTGGATTTACCTACAAATAAATTGGTTAAAAATGGTGCTAAACTGTTCAAGACATGTGTCTTGCTTGTTGTCAGATTCTGTTGTAGTGGTCTTGTGGTGTTGTCTGTGATGACTTAAGTGAGTAAAATGTTACCATATACTGATAGAAATAATGCCCAAAACAAGTTTTCATTCATACAATGTACAGTGTTAGCAATATAAATGGCTTGTGTGCATGCATACGAATACATGCATGCATTCGGGTATACTTCATGTGTGTTTGCATGTATATGAGTGTGCCTTTTTGAGATGGATTGCAGGGCTGTGCAGAGATGTAGAAGTCTCATCTATCATACAGGGTGGGGCTCCAAAACACAGAACACTTGTTTGATTCAGAACAACATTCATTTCAATTATGACACATTAGTTCAGGGGGTATATTAATGCTCCACTGGTGTAGCTGTATTCCATTTATCATTCATGCTTGTATGGCTTGTAGCTCTTGATTATTGAAAGGGCGCAGCATGAAGCCTTAAGCAATGAACTAAAGGTTTATTTCTTTTAGTTTTCATTTATAGGTTTTGAAAGATGCAACATATATGGGATGTATTACAGAAGAAGAAGCAATTATTAAATTAGTATTTGTATTAAATAATTGTTTGTGTGTGACCGTATGTTGTTGGCTAGAGTCCTTTCTCTCTTTCAACCGGTTAGAGCCATACTGGCAGCTCCTACAATAAGCCCTGTCTTTGTATGTTTGTGTTTGTGTGTGGTGTGTGGGTGTGTGCGGCCTTGCCTTCAGGAGTTTATGGATGATGGATGCTGTGAGATACAATGGAAGCCTAAATGAAAGAGCAATTGTTCTGTGAATGTATGCATATGGGTAAAAATTGGTTTGGTTTTTTTTAGAGCCAGGACATGAATACTTACATTTTATCCACACACAAATGGAACATTGGATTGAACGTACTGCATGCACGGAAATACATAATAATGTAAATATATACAAATGCACAGTAAGTCTTTCATACATACACATGCTCACCTCCAAACATATACAGCCCAGCAGACCTCCAGGTGTCCTTTACTGCCAGTTAAACTCTTTCATTCATGTGGCAAACGTCTCCCCCTCACATTTTCCCACAGAGTCTCTTACCCCCGTTCCCCATGGCCACTGGCATCTTTCACCACCCATATTAACACACAGCTTCCTCCTGGCAATGCTGTGCCGGACCCCTGCCATCACCACAATGCTGCCAACTCGTCTCCATGGTAGCATGATTGGCAGATGCTGAGATGGATGCCCATTTCAGCCAATGGCAGATCAGAGCCCGGGATGTCATGTGCCGACCCTGCAGTGGTTCGGCTGACCAGCTGAGGATGGTGTTGGGAAGAAGGGGTGAATGCGACCCAACAGGCACACACAAACGCACACACATAGCAATGGATCATTCAGCAACACAAAGCGTATGGGGTCCCTACTCAGGCTGTCAGTACTGTTGTGATGTATCATTTATGTCGCCATTGTGTGGCCTTCTCTTTAAACATGTTGACAGAGGCATTATTCTGGCTTTTGACAGATTCCCATACATTCAGAGGCTTTTAATAACACATGTTAATGCTCCAATAGGTTTATGACAGGTTTTAAGAATTACCGCATGAAATATGACCCTTTAATGGGCCTGCTCTCCAAATTATCTAGGGTGGTATACACTGAATTCCTGAAGTCTGAGCAAGTGGGAGAATGATTACTGCATACAAGGCTATTATCTGCGTGCACGTATACACACACACACACAACAGGCCTGGAGGACAAAAGATGTGCATCATAAACATTAATCTGTGATTTTTAAATGAGACCCACTTTTCTGTGTTTAATCAAAAAGCATATAGTGATGGTGACAAATACATTCCTAAGAGAAAAATCAAATAACCTAATCTGCTTACAGCACATTGCGCTTCTTCATAGTGGTTTCATTAACACTCCGAGCAACCTGCTATGCATACACATGCGTTTTAATATTCTGTTTGTGGTTGCTTTTGTATGTGTATGTGCAGGCGTGTGCAGTGATGATGGGTGATGTGCATATGGTTGTGCAGTATGTGTGTTCTCTTGCGTTAAAGGTGTCCACGAATTCATTCAATCAATTCCTCCAGTGAAGGAAAAGTTGGATTATGTACTAAATTACTGTTTAATTAAATTACTGTTGGAAAAAAAGGAGCAACAATCACCCAGACTCATTTCATTTTTAGGCCTCAAGTGCATTTTTTCCAAAAGTCTTCATGTTAATCAGAAAACATGTCTGACCATCGACAGATCACTCAAACTGAGAGTCTTTTGTTGCTCCCAGACTTTGCTTAAAGGCAGTTGTGAAATTAGTACAAAATCCAGTAGCTCTTTGGTACTGACCAGATGTCAAATGGTGTGTATAAACCCTGAATGGTTTTGGTAAATATCCACATCACTTTGAATGGTGCCTCTCGAATCCTCGCCACTCTGCCACAAAGCCTAACTATCATTTCTAATGCCAGTTAGACCGGCTCCTGCTGGTCCTACAGTGTGAAGTCACTGCCAGGCTGAGCCACCGATTGCCCATCTGCTCCATCGGGGAGAATTCTCACTCCATCTATTTGACTTGTTTTGAGCTTGGCTGTGGAAAAGCTCATTAGCTTTGCAAAGTGAGATATAAAGACAGATAAAAATGCTGTCTCCAAACAGAGATGTTAAAGAGAACTCAGACAGATGTGAATTGAAGTGTTTACATATTTAAAAGAAGCACGGCCAGACGGAAGGGGAAAATGTGAAGACTTCTTTGTTGCTGCAGACATGGGCGGACTGGATATGAATACATAAGAGGCGCTCAACTTCCCACTTCCTTTTTGTGTGGCGCTTAAAAAAAATCACTACAATTACCAGCAGAGATTGATGTCGGGGTGACACTCCTACAACCATCATATGACCCTTAAAATCCCGACACACCCATTTCCTGTGTTTCTGTGTATGTGAGTCAGTTTGTGTGTGGGCATGCTCGAGGGTGTGTATATACGCATTCGTGTGTGTGTGTGTGTGTGTACATGTGTGTGTGGGTTTATATTTATGAAACATGCTTTGCCCAGTCATACCGTGGGAGTTAGCAGGTCATCTTCTCTTGCCATTAATCACTGCCGACAGCTCATAAGTGCCCAATCTGCATGTGAAAGAACTGCATGTGTTTGCGGGCGTGAGCGCCAGTGTGCATGTTTTTGCATGTGTGCATTTGACTGTGGATGTGTGGTTGCAAGATCCCCCCCGTGGCTGCTTATTGAATTAGGGGCCTCTGCTGATACTTATCTAACATGCAGCATGAATGCATCACCAGTGGCATTTGTACTGCAGCTACAACTTGTGTCATTGCCCACTGATTAGGTTGAGTTCTGCATGTTTGTGTGATAAGGAGTCCATACAAAGAGAACAGTCGATAAACCATAAAATGTTTTAAATGTTTAAATGTTTTAAATGTTGCTTTCATTTTCTGCCAAAATTACCCACCACTGCATCTAATACTGTAATTATGGGATTAGAATCCAAAGGAGTAAAGAGGAGAAGAACAAAGCACAAAAAAGCATATGAAGCAAAGCTAACATTTACCACGTTAGGTTTCAGGGATGTGGTAAAAAGAACTCAGGGGTCAGCTGAGTGAAGAGTAAATTAATTCACACTTTTTGCAGTTTGTGTGACCCCGGCGTATAAGGACACAGGAGGGTCTTTGTTATATATTTTCATTTCACAATGACGAAAGAGTCTGTCTTTCTATTTCTCTGCTCATCTCCCCGGACAGAACCAGGGTCAGAGCTTTCTTTCTTTTCCCCCGTCCAGGTTCACTACAGCTTGTTACTTTACTGGAACATTTGGGATTTGGATCTCATTGAATAATAGTGATTTTTTTTTTTTTCTCACTCTCACTCTCTCTCTACACCCGGACATGAAAGGGACTAGTTTCGCTATTTGCATTTTTACGCCTGAGTGTATTTTTCAAGTGGGAATAGAAATTCTGTGAGCAATGTCGAGTCCCAGCACTGCTGTGTCCTGGAGTGCATCAGTCTGCCTTTTCATCTTCACCCTGCTCTAACTGCTCTCTGCTTTTCTTTAGCCATACCCACACGTCTCCACCTTTCTCTCTCTCTGTCTGCTGCTATTTTCTTTGTTTTATCACAATGTTTTGTTCAGGTTTCTGTTTCAAAATATTGAATTGTGTGCTTGTTTTCACTTTTCACATCCAATATTAGTTCATTTGCCAATTTAATAGAGAGTTGTGGAAGCCTGTGGTGAATTAATCAGGAATGATTTCCAGAGATTGTCATCACTGTAAATAATAAAAAAAAAAAAAACCTCTCTGTATAATGCTGTACTTGTTGTTGGTGCCCAGCTCTTTCTTTTGCTCAATGATGAGTGACAGCACTGTAAATGAGAATATTCCTTTGAATGAGTGATTCATTGTTTCTGTCTGTCTGTCCACACTGGCCACAGCCCGTTTACTTTCTCCTTCTGCTATCTCCTCTGCTCAGTCTGCTGCTCAACTCCATCACCACACTTCTCTCTTTCTGTTTGTCTTTGCAGCTTTCCAGATAATGTTTCCATTGCCACCACAAGAGCTTAGCTTGTATTATGCACATCTGCAGGGATTCTCAAATTGCGCCATGGCAATGTGCTTAGAAAGATTCGCAGCTCCCTTCCTTCTCTTCTTCTGCCACAAAATTGGGCAATTAGTGCCAAAACTGTTGTCTTGACTGCCGTGACTGCGGCAGTAAATGCGTGGCACGTAACAGCAAGGAAATTGTTCTGGAAATGGCACTCTTTTGTGTCAGACGGGGTTAAAAAGAGAGAAAGATGTATGGGTATGTCATTGCATGCTTCCCTGAGTGCTGCGTAAAGAACAGCACAGAAACAATTTCTGCAGTTCTGTATCCCGGCGGTAAAGACAGGGTGCTGAGGAGATCTCGTCCAGGCACACAACACTGCAATAAGTAATGTGTGCTGCTTACGTGTGTCTCTCTGTGTGAGTGTGTGTGTGTTTGCTTAAGAGTGAAATGTGGCCATTACGCAGAGAGGTTGTAGCTGAGGTGATTAGAGAACAGCAGTACTATTAGTGGGTGATTACATCTCAGTCTGTTATTACACACCAGCAGCTCCTTTGCAATGTAAAAGGCTGCGCTGCTCGACACCTCGTAAATCTGACACACTAGGCCCACACGCTGCTTGCACTCACACATAATGACACAATATGTTGTTGTCATGTGAAGCCTCTTAAATCATGCAGCTCTGATGATTATTCAGTTTGAACTCCAGGAGTCTAAAGAGTTTGATGTTCCTCTACACGATGAGAAAATGCACAACTCCTGCGTTGAAGAGAACCTTTGCAAACAAATAAATGCATGATGCTCAATTTCAAAACAAGCTTGTTTTTCTAAGTTTTTCATTCGATAGCAATGATAACTACGTTTGTTTGTGTCATGGTGCACACACACACACACACTGACATAAAATTCATGGAACAATTCAAACGAACACACACACACACACACACACACACACACACACATCAAGCCGAGTCAAACAGAAACATTTATGGAGCTGTCGACATCATGTGTATTTATGGATGCAATCTGCAAGGTCAAATTTATTACTGTCAGAAATGGGAGGAATTATTTCTCTTTAAATAATTAGTTTTGAACCACACACATACCTAAACATACGCACACACATTTGCACATTGATTCAGGGGATATTAAAGCTCCGATGTTATTAATCATTGCTGATTATGTTTTCAGTGAGTTGAGTTATGATGGAGGAGAGGAGAGGAGAGGAGAGGAGAGGAGAGGAGAGGAGAGGACTGTGTTTGCAGGTTACACAGAGCAGAGGCCGGCCATGAGAGCACTGCAGCTCAGTGCACATCTTCATACGCAGATGGGACATCACATACATTTTTAAACTGGCTGAATGTGTTTGCTCCATGTGCAGCGGACCAAACTATGTTGACTTAGTGTTGTAGAATTATGACAAATTCCCAGATTATCTGCCTTCGAGATGCACACCGCATACTTGTGTTTGCATTTGTGATAGTTACCGCACAGTTTGGACGCCTCTTCGCCGACACTACAAAGCCATTTAGTTACAGTAAATTATTAAACTGCTCTGTACGTCTGCGGTGTGATTGATGAGGCAGGCGGCGTCCTGCCCTTGCCCTCTGTGATATGAAGGAAAGATTGTGTGACATGATGTCATCCCATCGGTGCAATCATAGCCGGACACAGACCCTCATTAATAAGAGCACCATTATGTAGTGTCAGCTCACAGGGACGGAGAAAAGAAGGAGAGGGTCGAGGGGAAAAAAATGATGAAAGAAGAGAAGTAGAGGAGAGGGAGGGGAAAAAAGCAAAAAAGAGAAAGTGGTTGAGAAGTGAGTGTGAGGCAGGAAGCAATGAAGAACAAAAAGGAAACTGTGGGGTGCCAGTGGAATGGAAAAAATAACAGAAGAATGGCATGAGATCAAACGACTGAGGGAAGAAATAAAAAGTGAGTGGAAAGAAGGGAGGAGGGAATAAGGTGTTTTGTATATGTTTGTGCAAACTCCAAGATACTGGTAGATGCACAACACACTTATATCAAGGACTTCTGCTGATTTGTGTTGCTTCATGACATATTTCATATTTCCCTTTTAGTGCACTCTGTCTTATCAAATATTACTGTAACATTTAATTGCATACAAGTTGATAGGTTTGACTTTTTTTTATTTGTAATGTCACTTTTCTGCCATTCTAATTTCATTTCAGTATTTTACATTCATTCAACCTGACCAATGAAGTTGAGATACTTCACAGTGAACACTGAGTGTGTGTATTAATTGAGTCTGCTGTCTCGAAATCAGTGAGTTGGCCATCAAAAGCAGTTTTAATTCCAGAGGTCATAAATTAAATATAACTATTCTTAAGTGTTTGTCTTTGGGTGTGTTTTTTTTTTTGCAAGTTTATGAAGGCAGTGTTTTTCAGGAGGCCCACGAATGCACACCACAGGCAGACTATAAAAATCACTGCTTTATAAAGGGGCTTACCACACAATGATAATGTAACTTTTACAAATACAACATACAATATAACCCAAGTTTTATGTGGAAGTTGACTTTAATACTGTAATAAAATGAATGGAAAGCAGCTGGTACCTGGAATTCATCAAACATCTAAAACACCATGGTCGGCTTTATATGTTTCATAATAAATAAATGATAGGAAGACACCAAACATTGCAAACTGTACTTCCTTGTCCCTTCCTAATTATTTGACCTTTCTCCTCCAGGTGTGATGTCAGAGCGGCAGTTTGGTGGAACCCAGTTCGTTTGCAGTGTGGTCGCTTCCCACGTCAGCCACCAGCCATCCTCCAGCTTCAGCTTTGTCTGGATCGCTCCACCGCCTGGCACCGGCTGCGTCAACTTCCTGTAAGTCAGACATGAGAATGTGTGTAAAAGAGAGCAGCCAAGAAAGAATAAGATGAGTAGATGTGATGCAGACCAGGACTTTTACAGCTGCCACGCGTCTCCAGACATGGGAGTTGTAAACTGCAACAATAATATCCGTTAATGTTGTGTGGCTGACCCAGTTTATCAGCTGACATCCAGGGTGGTGTTTTCTCTGTGAGAGACACAGAAAGGATGTTAAAAGGCCATCCTGTCAGAGAAAACATGCATAATGACTGGAACGGGGTTAAACTCGGGACAAAGATAATGTGTGTGCGTGGTTATATCCTTAATACCTTGCTTGACATGACCTGTGCATTGGCAGGTGTGACTGTGTGTGTGTTTGCCCTGCTGAGAATTAACAGAAATATCCCCATCCTCTCATTCAGTGGGCTTGGTACCTCTTCCCTTTGGAAAATGTGTGAGTGGCTGAACAGATCCACCCATCCTCAGAGGATGGGTGTGATACAGACACAAACACATACATATTTTTAAGATAGAATAACATTGGTTTACACAATGCTCTTCTTCTGTGACATTACATAAATGCGTGAATAAGGAGCAATTTTCCAGCCTCACTAGTACAAATGGCTTCTGTTAGGATTTATAGCCAATTGAAACAAACTTTAGGGCAGTGGTAAGTCTCTCGGGGATACTGCACAGGTCTGTTTTGTATATGTTACATGTTTGACTCAGCTTAAAATGTACGAGTCTGAAATGTAACAGTCTTTTTCTTCAGTTTTTTTTTTCTTTTTCTCATTTTCGTTGCACATTCCTCTGTCTGGTCTTGCTCTTCATCATTTTCTCCATCTCTATCTGTTGGAAACATCCTCTAACTCTCTTTCCCTGCAGTTCTCTTGGCTGGTGATTTACAGCCTCATGCTGATAATCAGTCAAAATGCAATTAGCAGCTGTTGCTGGAGAAGTGTAGAAAAAAAAAGGGAGGACTCCAGTAACTCTGCCCCATGCAAAGTCACAGCAGCACAGCACTACTTTTCAAAGATCTTTTATAAATCCACCCAGAAATATTGGAATATTTCTACATTTTTCTTGGGTAATCCTTACATTTCTACATGAAGAGTGAAAACATCATTATCATATCATTTGAATCCTTAGATAGACAAATCAAACTGCAAACTAATCTCTAGTTTTCTTTCCTTTTTTATTACCAGTCACCCCCTTTCCAAACCTGAAAGGCATTGCAAATTGCACATCAGTGTTTCATAAAACCCACAACTAAATTAAACATTTTGGCAGCCCTCAAAAAAAATCCCTCAATGAATTCCTGGAGGAACGTGATAGACTATCAGACAGAGACTTTTATGGACAGACTGACAGAAAAGGATTCAATTGGGGAATTTACTGAAGTGGAGCTGCTATTTAGACAATATCCACGGAGCCAAACAGATTTACCGGCTTTTTCGTCTGCCAGCGAACACATTTACTGTTGAGCGTGTGTCAGCTTACGAGGATTGTGTGTTTCCTCAGTGAGTGCGTTTGCATGTGCGTGTAAACCATTGAGCAGGAGTGTGCCAGTGCTGATGACAGTGGGGCTGGCAGGGGTCCACGACTATATGACAATAAGGGCCCCTGCGGGTGACCTTATCAAAGTCAGCCAGTCACACTCCAGCTGGCTGGAGACTGCTCCTTACAGACACACACACATCCACAGTCTTACTGCATCCTGTTCCAGTTCATAGCCCGCATCTCCACGAGTATATCCTAACCTCTGGAGCTGCCTTCCCTGGATTCAGTGACGTGACTCTGGGCAAAATTCAACAGGCGTGGCCCTTGTGACCAAAGCCAGGCTTACCTTGGGTGAAAAATGCATTTTTTTAGCTCTGAATTGTCAGTGTTATTATTCCTTAGGTTGAGATGTGATCAAGCTATTGTCATTTTCATTTTTTTGGTCATATTTTCTTCTTCCATCTGTCCATTTGCTGTAACCTTATCCTTATACGGGTCACTGGGAGCTGGAGCCTATCCCAGCTGTCACTGGGCGAGAGACGTAGTACACCCTGGTCAAGTCACCAGCTCATATTTTCTTCCATTTCCGTGTTTTTTATTTCAAAAAAAGTATAAAAGATTTGTCTCGACTGTACAAAATGTAAATAATGTGATGTTCTGCCCTTGCCCATAGTACGCCTGCTCCTGATTGATACAAGGACCATTTTCCACAAGCAGTGTCCATGAGTGTTTAAATTAAAGGCGCAGACATCCTATGTCCTTCACAGGGCTGGAGCTGGTCCACCGCTGCATCAATATGGGGGCCTGTGAGCAGTTTTATGGGCAATATTGTGGGAGTGTGTGAGTGGTAACAGATCACTCGCCGGAGTGTGATGGAGTGCAGTGACGTGGGCATCCAGAAGAACTCATTTTCTGGGTGGCTGTAAATTGCCACCTAAAGAGAAGGGGAGGCCTTGGAGGAGAAGAGTAGAGGAGGTGGGGCATTAGGAGGAACACACACGCACAGACACATAAATCCTGAAGTAAACACTGATCACACGATTCAAACTCAAACTAGCCAATCAACAGAAAATTAACCGGCAGTTCTGAAAGTGATTGATCATTTTAACAATGTAACAAACAAGCTGCTTTTCTGTTTGATGTCACTATAAATTGAATATATTTGGATAAAACTAATGATATAAATATGTAGCAGTTGGATCACAGAAATTGTTTATTTTCAAACATTTTACAGACAACTATTAATCCATTAATCAAATAGATAAATCTGTTATAAAACTGATAATTACTTGCAGACCAAAGATGGCACTCTTATTCCTGTGACCCAGTATCATCCAGAAGTATCGACTATCATAGTGAAGCTAAATTGTATGCCAGGAGCAAACCTTTTTCTTACACACAAAATGCAAATCAACTCATGCTTTAACGATTGCATAAAACCCACAGTTGTGCCCCACTTTTTATTCTTCTTGCTCAGACAATGTAGTCCACACCATGACATAATGTACTCAGTGCTTTACTGCACTTAACAGAGGTGAGAATGGTTAAAAGCGTCTTCTGGTGAATGCAAAGATGCACTGTTGTGTATCTTCCTTTCTTTGCCTTTATTCTGCTTCATTTATAGCCTCGAGGCAATACGCACTGTGTGTGAGCGTGTGTCCGTGTGTATGTTTATGTGCGCACATGCACAAAGAGTACCTTCGAGACAGAGAAACTCATGTCACCCATAACTTTGCAACTCTTGCTTGTGTGTGGGTACTATAAGGCTGTATCTGGGTGTTGTATGCACACATGCAGCCTCGCATGAACATGTCCTTGTGTGTTCATATGTGTATGTGAGTGTGTGTAAGTGTGTGTGTGAGCAGCAGTGTTCTGTACTGTGTCCCTGTGGGTCTCAGACAGCTGCCTGGTTAGAGACTGCTTCAATTACTGCATGTGAGCCCCCTTCCCAAAGTGTTCCCCTGAGGTGACGGATGTCTGCAGATCTAATGGCACACACATTCCTTTATGTCATGGCATGCTGTGTATGTGTGTGTGTGTTAATATGCATGTTTGTAAATATGCATTTGTTTGCAAACACTTTTTTTTTTCTTTTTCTATATCTCCACTACCTGTGGTTCCTCTGTGGAGCCCTGTCTGATTGAAGACACTTGTAGGAGCAATTAGGAGGAGGAATAGAAATAGGACATGTGGGCGCTCGAACACTCTCTTGTCTTGTTAGCTGTAATTGAAAAGGAACGGTTCCTGTGCTGTAATTATGCCGGGTGTTGTTGTGTTGTTGGTACTGCCATCTGTTCTAAGTGGGCAGGTCTGTGTGAGCATGAAGTTTGTGAAACATGCACTACAGTGCTACATAGTACGTGGTTCACTGAAGTCCACTGCTACTGCTTTTTCCTCTTACAGAGGAAGCAAGCAGCCGTGTTTGGTTGCTTTTGTGAAAATAGACTTTGTGTTCCTCAGTAGCAGATCATCATTTTACTGTGAGCTATAAGGTCCGGAAGATGTACTGCTGCTTTTAGGCATGCTACTAAAAATTGAGAGCACACCAACTACAGATCACCCTGAAAACAGTAAATATTTATACTCTCACAAAAGCTTCAGGTGCATATTTCCTTTCTTGAAACTTGTATTTGGAGAATTTGGCAGTAAGCTCATCCAGGCTGGTGATTCTGACAAGCAGGATGATAGACAGCGTGTTATATTAATCAGAGGTCAAAGGTCAGAGGTCAGACATCATGCTGACAGGTGACCTATCTCAACCTGCACCTAATTTCTCCTGGTATTAGTCTTCTGCATTGATTCCCAACTATTCATGTCAATCTTTCGGTCTATTTTAACATAAAATCACCAGTTAATGAGCTCCCCTCGTCACTAAAGCTCAATACTAGCCCGTGGCCGTGTGACAGATTCACAGTAGACATTGGGCCAGTGAAAATGAAAGATTGGATCAAGTTTATCACATTTTGACATTGTAGATATAGAAATACAGGGTAGAAATGCGAAGCATGACAGAGCACATAAATTTGATCCACTTTTTTCCTCCACAAACCCGCAGGAGCTGCAAATCCGGTGCAGTCGACCCATATAATTCCAATTTTTATATATCACACATTCACGTGTAAGACAGCAACTCTTATATCTCTCATATTCATGCATTTAACCTTTCTTGAACTCTTAAAATGTGTCGCTTTTTCAGAATGTAACAATAAATCGTCAACTTTTAGAGGCAAACCAATTCCTGTGCTCCTCAACAGATTACAACCCAGACTCCTGTTGCAGTGTACCCTAAAGGTCTCTGCGTCTACGATGTGCTCTTATTTCCCAAGAGACGGTCCGTGACCCCTGTAAATATGTACATACACCTGCGTACACAGAAATGCACATGCACACACACACATGTGCACACAGATTCATGCATATTACACATCAGTACTCTGATCAATACTGCCACATATTGTCCACATCTGTGGTACACCAACATCACACACTCCCATCAGGAGGTCACAGTCCCACCTGCTGGGACGTTGACCTTCTTATCAATTCTAGATGAAATAGAGCGTGGAGATTGAAAAAAAAAAAAAAAAAAAGATAAAGCATGATTTTAAATGCAGCAGAATGAAGCATGCTCAGGGGAGAGGGGGTCCGTTCCAGATGTATTTTGAGAGAAATGATTGCTTCACATTCTGAACTGTCTATTCCTGCAAATGTGCTCCGTTGTGACTGACAAGATAAATTACAGACGTGACTTGTTGTGGGGAATTCATCTCTCTGTTGTTGACTTTGGGTCAATACCGTAGATTCTTCTCTTTCACCCCCACTTGTCGTAGTCTGACTCTCTGTCTGTCACTGACAAAGTGAGGTTCTTAAAAGGCAAATTTTTTTTTTTTTTTTTTTTTTTTTTTTTAGACTCAACTCTTTTTTTTTCTTCTCACATATTCACTCCTAACTGCCGTTGTTTTTCTAATCCCCCTAATTATTACCTGCTAACAGTAGTCAAGGTCAATTGCTCTTCTCCTGGCTGTATACTGAGCATTAACTGTGCTTCTTCTGGCTGTATTTGGAGCCGTAACTCCGTATGACCCTGTGCTAACAAGCAGGTAATTTGCCAAACAACTCCCAAATCCCTCCTCTGTGGAGCTTCATTAAATTTGCATGTTCTCCAAGAGCCTTTTTCAATTAATTAATTTAGGGGCGGAGGGAATGGGGATGGGGTTAGAGGGGGGTGGGTAATGTGATTCCACAAAACCAGTCCCACCTTCTCAGGCCCTGATGGGTATGAAAATATCAAGACTGCATTGAAATCATGAAACCCCCGCTTTACATTTGAACAAAGCTCTTGATCAGTGTTTTTCTGGAGAGAGCTGATGCAGTGAATTCTTGTTTTTCCTGTTCAGTCTTCTCCATCTTCCTGCCTCTTCATTGTTTTACCCTTTGTCCCTGATTGTGGTGCCATAACCACAGCTGGTCCTCAACACAGAAGATAAATCAACCAATTAGGGTGTATTATTTTAAGGGCTAGGTCCAAATGCACCAAATCAGTGCTGGCGACTGGAACTGCACCCCACTGGAACTCCTCATATTAATCATGATTACAAACAGGCCTAGTGAGCTGGGAGAGAAAATGAGCTTTTAATTGGGATTTGAGGAAAACGGGACGGGAGAGTCGTCTAACGAGGGAAGAGGAGCGAGACAACGTGTGTGTTCTCAGCCCTTTAGATCTAATAGTTTGTGTTTCAACAGCATTGTGTGAAAACTGTTAAAATGTTTGCTTGTGTGGTCTGTAGTTCATATTCCTGTCTTTAAAATAGCAGTCAATATATTAAACTGAATGTATATGGCTTCAGGGTAAATCATCCAGCAGTGTCTCCTGCTGTGTGTGTATGTGTGTGTGTTTGTGTGAGTGTGTGTGGTTAGCAGGGAGCTGTCAAACTGGCTCCTGGGGGATACTTATGGCCGACAGCAACATGTAATCTAACATGGAAGACATGCTTGGTAATTACCCACTCCAGGCCCTTTTGGGAGCTCTTTGAGTGACAGCTTGTCCATCTGCATACATGTTAAAGCTCATATGTGGCTCGGAGTGTGTGTATATATGCATGGGTGTCTGTGTGTGTGTGTGTGTGTGTGTGTGTGTGGAATGGATCTCTGCCCTTACTCACATGCCTTGCTATTTGACAGCAGATTGTGGACTTTGAAAGACAAAGCCATGTAACCCCCATCTCTATTTCGTCTGACCAAATCCCAACCCTCCCCCTTTTCTCCCTTTCCCCGTCCATTTACCCGTATCTCTCATTCAATCTTTCTCTTTTTCTTCATCTTCCTCTCTTTCCCATCTCTCAGATTTGCTCCTCTTGACTAATGAGAGGGGAGAGGATGACACTTATTTTCACAAGATGAATGATCCCTCGTTTGAATCAGAAGGGGGGAGAGAGAAAAAAAAAAAACACCAACACGTTTAGACCCTTAATTGCTTTTTTCCCCCTGAAGAAAGTCAAATTAACATTTAGATGTTCAATAAATGTTTTGTATCAGTGCTGCTCTGTGTGTGGGTGTCTCGGAGTGGAGACGGTAATGAGAGACACACGCTGAGGAGCCGCTGGAGTGTGACGGCAGGACAGACGCTGGCGTCGCGCTGCGCCGATCACACACTCTCCTCAGACTAAATGCCCTCTCCTGGCTACTGTTTTAATGACAGACACGTTATTAAGTCACACATAGTCAGACCACTCAAACATACACACACTTTCACAGGAACACTCACTGAATATATCACAGTCATTGTTTGGTAGATACTTTGTATTTATTGGAGGGAAAGAAAACGGTGTCATTAGAAACAGACAAGTGCTTCTGGACTTTTCAAAGACACTCCTGCATAATTACATTTTAAAAAGCTTCCCCTCAAAAATACTACACAGCTTTTACATTGTATTCTGAAGTTTACTTGTATTTTTCTAGAGTGTTCTGTTCCTTATGTTATTATACTTCAACTCCAGTTTATCAGACTTTGCAGATTAAGACTGCACCAACAAAAATATCATCAGTTTGTCAGTATTGACACAATTTTATAAAATAAACTACCCAACAGCTTATAAAATATTTACATGGCCTCCACCTTAAACATTAAAATGCTTCATACACATTTGTGCACCAGTAAAAAGAAGTCAAAAATAAGATATATAATGATAAAGTTTAACAGGGGCTGTTCTGCTGCATAATAAGTATTTTTACTTTTTATATTTTAATATGCAGAGCTTGTTCTATGCTTACTGTACCTTTACCCAAGTAAAGTATCTGAATAATTCTTCCACTACCCTCAGCAACTCCTACCTGGCCTGTAAAGGTTACAGTCACAGATGTGTTCAGTGAGTGTAAAAGATGTGTGAGAGGTCAAATGTGCTCTTTGATGGAGCCCCGTGTCCCCGGGTACTTAACAGAATCTGTTTAGTGAACTTGAGCTGAGACCATGTTTAGTAAATATTTAAGGGCCTTGTTCCTACATCCCCACGCGCTGTTCGTTACGTGCCATCTTTTATTCATAAATACCAAACTCAAATTAGTTTTCACCCAATTCTGAAATATGAGTGTAATTAAGTATGTTTTCTCCCTAGCTCTGCACAGGCACAAGAGCTCTTTACTAATTAATGAGGGGCCTGTTCATTATTCATGAGCCGAGATGAACGAGTAAATGCCTTGGCAACCATAAAAGACCTGAATCTGCATGGTGGGCCAGGCAGGGGTAGAGTTTGGGAGGTGTGAGGCAAAATCCGCACGGGGATGTCAAGAAGGAAAGACGAATGAAGCAGTAGGAGAAAGTCTGTAAAATCGATGTGGGCTCACTGAGTCAGAGACCCACCATATTGTGTATACCCCATTATGTTTTGCTTATTTATATCCTCTTGTCTCCTCTCCTCCTCTTCTTAATCTTGTTGTAATGGACAGCATGTTGACCGGGTGTGGCACTGCGCGCACACACACACACACACACACAGAGGCACACAACTGTCTGGATAGTTCCCATTGAGTTTGTTGTATAGCGAATTTGAAATAACACTGAGGTTACTCATAGCTCGACTTTGCTGGTTTGACAAAAATGTTGTGTAATGTCTCTGGATCGTGGGAATACCCTGAACACTGAGACAACAGTGTGTCCTTACATGGCACAGAGTAAGAAAAGAGGCCTCTTATTGCTTTCTGCCCTCGCCTTGAAGGGACTTTCTCACTGTATGTGGGTGGCTCACATAGTTCTGTGTCAGTGTGTGCGTTTTAGTGCAAGTTGCTCAGATTTACATGCCACAGATGATGCTCATAATTTACAGCCAAGCCAAATTACAACATTAAACACAAGTTTGAGTGCCAGACAGATGTAACAAGATTTACACTGCCCTGCTCTCCTTGATGGACAAGCGCTAATACAAGGAAGCCTTTATGTTTTTGACCTCAATACCACTGTTCCCTGTCTGTATGATGTGGGGAAAATGCAGGTCGAAGTGGTGTTATATAGCTTTTACTAGCCATCTAAAAATGTACTGTTGTCTCCCCTTACACTGGTCTTTCCTTCGTGGAGCCACAACACATCCAATTTTGCTGCTGCCACTGACTAGAATGAGCTACAAAAGGCTTGAGGGCTCTAAAACTTTACAGCCTTTTCCAATAACTCATTTCAAGGACTCTGAATATTTCAGCTCCTTCTTCTTCTTTCCAGATTTCCCCAGTTTTGCTCTTGTTGTTTTTACAGAAAAATATTACTATAAGAACTGCTGTATTATTATCATCATTATAATTGGTAGTAGTAGTATTTTGTTGTTGTTTTTTTTATATGGTTATTGGAAAGGATGTTTTGTACTTGAAAGCTGCTTTGTCAGTGTGCATCTTTATTGATGTTACTCCGCTATAGCAAATGTGGAGTGGATCTCTTCCTACATGTCTACAGTACGGCAGAGCATGTCTCGGTGTCTGTGTAAAATATCCCGCTGCACACTGAGCCATTCCACCCTCTTAGATTTTTAAAGCTCTCTCCGTTTTCAGATGAATAATGCATTTCATGGCCACCGGAAGGAAATTCATATTACATTCCATACATGCACGCAACATACAGTTAGATTTACACTGGCATGCAAGAGTGCAGTATAGTAGCGCAGAGGATATTGGAGGATATTTGATAACCCACACTCTATTTTATATCGTATGTGCACTAAAAATGTTGAATAATGTGACTGGGGAAATATTACTGTCAATACTTGGATAGTAAAACAACAGTTATCCCCGTAGTCAGAGGATATGCGGTCATAGTAACTGCTCTTTTCTTGTCGATGTTGTTATATAATCCCATGTAAATAACAAATTGTGCGTCTTGTTTTGTGCTGTTTTACCTCAAAGTTGAACTTCAGGAAATGTCTTCCTTCATGTAGGATACTTGAACACATTAAACATTTTGATTTAGTTGAAGATGATGTGCTTGATGATTGATTGTCATATATTAAGGACAGAACAGTTAACTTTCTCCTTAGGGCAGTCTGTGTTAATGCTCTGTCTCGCCTTCTTTTTCTCGCAGAGCCACAGCAACGCATCGAGGACAGATCATTTTCAAGGATGCGCTGGCCCAACAGCTCTGTGAACAAGGAGGTGAGTCTCTTACATGAACGGGCACCTATGTGTTAACACATACGTGCACCAACATGCTGTATATACATACCCCCTTTCTCACCTCCCATTACTGTCCATCATATGCACAGATTGTCAGGGTATGGATGACACAATATGGTTGATATGCTGCTTCTTCATGACAGTGGCATTGCAGCACTTCCTGGCTCGCTTTCTGCCTAATGATGCAGCCAGAGCCAGAGATATTTGGATGTCCTATATTGCCAGCTTAATTTCAGCTTATGCTAAACTCAGCTTTTTTTTCCCTCTCTCTCCCTCTCTCTCTCTCACTCTCTCTCTCTCTGTCTGCTGGAGATTTACGCTTTATGGCCGACACTTCTTACATCCACTTTCTGTGACAGCCTTAAGTAGCTATTGACAGACAGTGCAGGCCCACTCTGCATGCTGAGTGTGTATAATTGCTTGTTTACAGAAAAGAAGCCTCCTCCTCACTCAAGAACTCCTTTTTGTAGATCAAATTTGACTTTAACGCTGAAAGTGAAGAAGTACTCTAAATGCTGCTGGGGTCTTTTCAGAAACTGTTTCAAGGGAAAAACAACTCAATTTCAGCTTTAAAATATATGTTTAGTCTATTAGAAAATGAAAATCTCTGTGGCGAGTCTCTGAGGACTCCTCATGACAAGTGTGTCCCCCAGCAGGTCATTGGAGAAACTACTGATGAGTGTAGCACATGCCAGAAAGAGAGTGCTCAACTTCATGGCTCCATGCCACTTGGAAAACATGGGGCACAGAGCCCTCAGTCAGGTCTGGAAGAGTGACAGGGAAAGAGCGGCGAGGCTCTTCTCCTCTGTCTCCTTGCCCGAGATCTCCTCCTCTCACCGCCACTGACACACTGCCCCAGTCTTCTCCCTCTACAAATGAAATATCTGCAGCCAGCAACAGTCACTTAGTTGTTTAGTGCCAAGGCCCTGCAGTATCACACTAACACACAAGTACTCAGCGCAGACAAGCTGGAAAGCAGAGATTTAAACCTTACAAGGCCTTGGAGGAGGTACGTTGTGAATGGGAGCAGACAGAGAAAGAAGCAATGAGGTAATAAAAAAAATCTACAGTGAACATGTGCAGGTAGGAGAGGTACAGAGGGACGTGAGGTGGGAGAAACAGTGCTGACAGTTTTAAGGGATACATAGGACAGTGTGTTAGCAATGACAGCTTCTGTCTAATTGGTAAAGGAGAAATGGAAGAATAGAAGGAGAAAATGGTAGGATGAAGAGATAGTAGTAATGAGAAACTTGAAGGTCATGAATTGCAGGTGTTTTGAGTGTTTGGTAGAGGTAGTGTGGTGATTCAACATCATTAACAAAAGAAAAAAAGTTGGGAAAGAGTAGAGGTGAGCGGGTGGCTGACCTTCTTGTAAGCTAATTCCTTTGACGGCCAATAAATGCAATGCTTTTTCTTTTGCTGAACTACGCCAGGAAATCTGAATTACAAATGAGACGCGAACATGCCGTAGGCACCAGAAGGCGAAAGGAGAGAGAGCAGAGATGAGAGAAAGGAGGAAACAGAAACAGAAATGGGTCTGATCAGTTTTGGTCTCTCGTGAATTGTCCAAACAGAGACAAGCATCATTTTACTCTACTCCACTGATACAACTTAGTGTAGTCAGTTCATCTTTCTTTTTCCAAAACTTGCAACTTTGAAAGAGATGGTTGAAAAATAACCCATTAAATTTGAATGAGCTAGACCCTTGACATGAAACCAGAGAACTTCTTTGACATAACAGTTATGCTGTGGTGTACAAACCATAATAATATAATAACAATATTATTTAGAAACAGTAAAACTGTTAAAGTGAATAACTATACATGAATTATGTCTAAAGTCTTGGTTCTCTCGGTAAACTCAGACTTAGAATCAGTTGAAGCAGAGGCCTGTAGACTTTCCTCTTCCGACAGGATCAATAGGCAACCTCAGAGCAGTGCAAAGAGTGCAATCTGCCCTGAGCAAAGTTACTTCAAATCTGGGCATTAGCAATAGAAGACACAGGGCCAGCTCAAGCCACTTCAGAAGTTCATATGCTTAAGACTCTTTGAAGAGCTGGAAAAATGAAAGCTATCTAAAGCAGGGCGATGATCCATGGAGGAGAGGGAGGAAGGAGGAACAGAGCAAGGAAGAGATGAAGGGAAGGAGAGATTCACAGGGCAGGCTGCTCAAATAAGAAGGCAATCGGGTGATCAGCCAGGTTGAGGACAAATGGGCAGATTAGCCAAGGAGTTATAAAAAGAACTTCAAGACGTGAATTTGAGCTTAACATGATAAAGAGATGGAGAAAGAAACTCTAATGTAAATAAGAGATTTAAGGATAAAGGAAGTAGAAGGGGAGGTATAAGCCTTAACCTCGCTGTGGAGCGTCTGACATGCAGCACTTCTCAGTAGTAAAAACCTGCCTGTAGGTCCGAGGAGACAGATGTTTGTCTAAATGTTTCCACTGTGGTGCACCTAAAATCCTGAGACATAAGCAAAGACTGGATTTATGTGTGTCAGTGTTCTGACAGCTACTTTTTTCTGTGCCAGCACCCGTCTTCACCCCATCATTTCATTCAGCGTCCAGTTCATCCCTCCAACTTCCCTTTGTTTGCTTTGATCTACCCCCTGTTACATTACTCAACAACCAGTGCAGAAAAATCCCCATATTTTGTTCTTATCCGAGGATTCAGAAGACAAAACTAATGGGAGTCTGACAAAAACTGCTGCAACCAAATGAAATGCACAGTTCAACAGAGTAGTTTGTGGCACCAATCGGCGGATTGCCAAATTGTTTGGACAGGCTTCTAGAGATGCTTTAAAGCATGACGCGGCAAAATGTAAATTACCACCACAGTTTTAAATGACTGCAAGTATATGAACAGACAGACAAGAGGATGAAACACGAGTACATTTCAGCTCCCACTGAGCGACCATAAAAAGATTTATTAAGCCCAGATGAGAAGAGCAAGGCAGGGTGTGAGGAGAGGTAGGGGTGGGTTAGGAAAGGGTGCTCTGTGCTAAAGGGTGGAGTGGCTGTGGGTGTTGAATGGCACTGCAGGCCGTCCATCAGCTCTATCTCCTGACAGCAGGGCCAGCAGTCCCTGCTTCCTGCCCAGCATCGCCAGGTCCTCTCATTTCCAGCGAGGGAATAAATCAGGTCTTTATGGGCCTGGCCGAGTGCACTGCACCCCAGATGGATTATTAAAGGGACATATAACTCAAAGAGGCCACTGCTCCCTGAGGGACGCCTGATCACAGCGCAACAGAGGAGGGACGGGTGGCCTCCACTCTTCCACCTCCTCGCTACCCACCACAGTCTGCCAGCCAGCCTGCTTGCCTGGCTGAATGCCGGCTTGTCTGCCATCCCTCATCGCTCACCAGCAAGAAACCTTGAGACCCCGCTATCTAGTCTACCCCCGCCCCCTTGCATTCTGAGTGTCTCCTCAAGCCCTATTTTCTCCTGTCTTATAATTTCTCTCTTCCTAGACTTCTTTTGTGTTCTTCTGCCATTAAGATTTTTCTCCTCTTCTGCTATTTTGCTTGTGTAGTTTTTGTTGGAACTACCATAGTCACTGGATTAGTAAGGAGTGATGATATGTGGAAGGATATTTATTGTGCTTTCCCCTTCATCTCTAACACATTGACAGCCAGGAGATGTTTGCCAAAAAGATAAACAACAAAAATGGTCTTCAAGTTTTGAGACAGAGCCAGACTCTGATTCTCACTATTGTGAAGAAAAAGATGTCTCATCTTTACCTTATATTCCACCTTTATATAAAAGCACAGCTAGAAAAGGTAACATGGAAATTGGAAAATAGTAGTGAGTCTAACTTCTTTGCTGGTCTCCTCTCCACTCAGCTCTGATTATTGTATTGATGCCAATTGAAGTCTACACAAAGACCCTGTTTTTTGAGTGGAGTGAAGTGGCTGCATTCTGACCTTGGTGAACCATTTTTTTCTAGTCATTGTAGAAGGAAAAAACAACAGCATTCTGCATCCCGGTGAGTCAGTAATTGAAACCGCCAGTTAGACAGGAGCAAGTCGACTTCAAACGCGGCTCATGTCGTCAAGGATTTGAGTCAGACGAAGGGGAAAAGAGCAAATGAGAGGAGAATAAGGGGAGATTTGGAAGAGTGGGGGCAGTTTACATGGCGGGGAGAAAGAGACGAGAGAGAGGAGAGAGGAGAGATTAGAGCTGGAAGATGGAGAGAAGAGGGGGAGAAGATTTAACATGACTTGTGCCCTGCGCTCTTTGTGCAAAGATGTCTGCGTCTTCCAAAGATTACGCTCATTTAACCCCCCTAGTATCACCCCAACCTTACTTGTCAGCACCCGTGTGATTTTAGTCTCTGTGTAGTTTATTGAGAATCTCCTCCTCTTCGTTGCTAATGTGCACACATGTGTGCATGTGCATAGCAAAATGCAGAAAGGGTTGGGTCAGTTGTGGAAGGTAAAGCTGTCTGTGTGTATGTGTGTGTGTGTGTGTGTGTCCCTCTGCATGCTTGTGAGTATAAGCCCTGGCCAGGGAGATACAGGCATTAGCAGAGATGAGCCGCAAATAGAGGAGGCAGTAATTGAAGTCTTTAAGAAAGTGAGAGGGGATTAATCCAAGTGAAATGAGCGCCACTGTCTGCTCCCGATGCACAGAGGGTTAGGCAAAGAGAGACAGAACGGGTGCGGATGGAGGGGTGGGCAGGAGGGAGATTGTGATAGAAGGCAAGTGAGAGAGACAGCAGGAGAGCGTGATGAAGCATGGAGAAAGAAAACTGTAAATGAGGCCTTTTTGGAAGCTTGAAGGGATTATCCACCCAAAAAAAAAAAAAAAAAAAAAAATCTTTGGGCGTTTCTCCAGCCAAATGGCCTCACTAGAAAGACTGAGAGCGATTCAGAAGAGTTTGTTTAAGAGGGAGACGGGAGAAGACTGGAGAGAGCAAAATACCATCCAAGCATTTATTACTGTATGTCAGTTTGAGAGGGGGGATTACCAGGAGTCTTAGTACATGTTCTTTTCAGGTTGAATATGTAAGATAAGCACACACTCATGTAAACTGAACACCAAACTTCTCATTTCATTGTCATAATAGTTTAGTAAGAATGTTGATAAGGGACAAGGAACATGTTGCCACATGCTGGGATTGATAGTTCCTCTAAACATGCTTTGAATCAGCAGATATTGGAGGATTAGGGGGCGAGGAAGGAAGAGAGCAAGAGAGACGCAGAGGGAGGAAGAAGGCCCTTTGATCTGCTTTTAATGGGCTTCATCGTCGAGCCAGAGCTCCATCCATGAAGCTGAGAGTGTCAGGGCCCACCAGAGCAGCAGCAGAAACAGTCACAGCCACTGAACCACCCAGCTCTGTCACACAGGCCACTAAGACTCCAACTTCTACAGTCAGCATGAAACTTTACCAACTCTCTGTGAATAGTAAATCCATTTCTAAGAGCCCAGTATTTGGATCCCACGAGGAGAAATGAGGGCAGCTAACAAAAATGAAGCTTGAGCTCTAAGTTAAGACATTTGCAGAACCAATACGATACTAAGAAACCTTTGTTTTGGTAATCCATCCTGCTTTGATTCAGGTTCTGTTGTTTATGAGGGAGTTTTAGGTGGGCTCCCTTAAATGTAAGCCCCTCTCTTTGAGGACATTTTTTGAACTTCAGCATGGTTTGAAAGAAAGTCTTAAGTAACTAGAAATGAAACTTTAGGATGAGTCCTCACTGTTTTATCTCAGTGCGTTTTATCAGGTGGGCAGGCTCATCCTGGATAAAGAACACTGTGACAGATTATCCTTCTCTTCAGTCTGGAGTAAAAGACCAACGAAAAGTAAAGAAGCTCAAAGGGATTGAAGGGTGTCATGTTCACTTAGGTTGAAACCACTCAATAGTGACTGATCATGAAACGAGGTTAAACTTAAGTTAAACTCAAGTTTGATTATCACCTTGTGCACCCTTTTTCTTGGCAAAAGTCTGAGTTTGCAGTGGTAAATGATGTCCACTCAGCTGCGTTATTTGTCACACCTTTCCTGTCTCTTTTGTTCGATGTGTACTAGCTAATAAAACACAGTTTCCACCAGACTAATCTGTCAAAAATTCTTGATTAAGCTTTAAGCCTCACTGTACAACCTCCTTCATCTTTTCTAGCACAAAGGTCACTCCCATACTCTGCAACTTTATGATATTTTTCTAAATCTGGATGCAGACTGTATTCTACAAAGTGTTCTCATTAATTGAGTTAGTGCCAGTGTTTTTTTTTTAAACCCATGTTTGATTCATTAATTCTTAACACTCACTACCCCCCCTCCATTCACCTCCCTCTTCTTCTCAGTGCTGTGCGTCCCCTGGGAGAGATTGATGGTTGAGTGTGTTAGCTAGGCAGTGGCCACAGATTACAGCGCACAGGCGCCTCTGGGGAGGATGGCGGTTAATTGGCATTGAACCGTTAATCATGGCCGCCTGGCCTTTCATTACTGAAAGGAATTAACATCAGCAACAGCCAGTAGAGTGCAGCCCTGGCCGGCCAGGAAACAGAGAAACTTTATTTCACTCAGAGATGATTTAAGAACAGGCCCATCTTCATGCACTTACTGACTAATCCACACTTTATCCATGAAGTTAACAAAGCAAAGATGCATAGACATGCAAGATGTTGCCTCTGTATATCTCACAATACTGACTCTCTCCTTCTCTCTCTCTCTTCTGTTTCAGCTCCGACCGAGTCCCCATTGAGACCTAGTCTTGGTGAGTCTGCATGTCATTGCATGATTTTCACATCACAACCATACAGGTAATTACAACATGAAAAGACGAGGTGTCATACAGATTGTGTCTAACTGCGAGCATATGGCGTATGTGTTTATGTAGTGGAGCTCCATGGCAAACAGGCTGTACTGCGTGACGACTTTGACTCCAACCTCCAAGGAGAGCTGGACCCAAGCATCTGGTAGGTGAAATGGTTACAACTCCTCTTGTAATCTCAGGCTGCAATCATCATCTTTGGTGCTCTCCTTCGATACTGCTTTGACATTGCTTTGGTTATAACTCCCTCTTCTCTCCTCTCCTCTCCTTTCCTCTTCTCTCCTCTCCTCTCCTCTCCTCTCCTCTTCTCTCCTCTCCTCTCCTCTCCTGTCCTGTCCTGTCCTGTCCTGTCCTTTCCTCTCCTCTCAGGTCTGAGTGCAGTAACTGTGAGGTGGGGGAGCAGTGTGGTGTACTGATGCATGGCAGAGCCGTGACTTTCTGTGAGCCCTTTGGAGAGCGAGAGCTGGTAACTGCCATATTTGACCACACTGCTACCGCTGTACATTTTACGGACCATTGACCATACATCCAAACCAACCACTCAGTAGCCACAACCACAGCTTAAGTAAATGACAGCATACAGGCTGTAACCACAGTAAAATCTCATGTTTAAACATCTGTATCTATATAGTCTTCGTCTACATTACTATGCCAGTGTCTGATTATGGCAAAGCGCTGAAATCAATTTTACAATAAAAGCACACAACAAAACAAATAACACATTTTGCAATTTACTATTATTGGTTCCATTTATAGTGAGAGCTAAAGCATTTATGTGCATTTAGTCAGCAAAAGCTGAGATAAAATAAAATCACATGTGTGTTTGGTCTTTTTGCATGTGTTAGCCTCGGCATGACTGAACAAACCAAATATATCTGGCCTACCCAAACAAATAACAACTAAAAGGAGCCAAAATCATGAAACAGTTTATTATTTGCCTCATGTTTATGGTAAAAAATGGAAAGCTGACATTGCCTGGCTGAAGATGTGTGCACATTTGCACAAGTAATTTTATGTCTCATGATTTGGTTACAGAAACTTGTATATAACTTGTACACAATGGCTTTCTTTCAGTCATCTGCCAACTTTAACTCAAAACATTGCCGCACCTGTTTGGCATCTGTGAGTTTTTGGAGGGTTTTTAAGTAAAACTAACTTCTCCGCTACCGCAGGACACAGAAGTTCAAGAATTTAAAAGTAAAAATAAATACAGGGAGAGCACAGAGGACTGAATATTAAACAATTTTAGAGTAAAGTACACTAATATCAAGATACTGCCTGACAACCAGTGTGGCACACACATACCTCATGCCAGAACACAATCACTCATAATTGCTAATCAAACCTTTTCATTCCCTCTTTCTATCTTTATGACTGTTTATTCTACTAAAAGAGATAAAAGCCAGTCAGTAGCAACAAAATGTTGCATGCCTCATGATTCTATGTACTTCTCTGATTAGCATTTGCTTTGTCTGTCACTGTTCCAAATGTTTGATGCCACTGCCTGGCAGCTCTTCTGTCAAGCAGAATAAGCATGCATATCCAGAAACACTGACACAGATAGCCCCAAACAGAAAATCATCAGCAATGAGAACACACAAACAATGATGCACCAATTTGCATTTAGAGTTTAACTTAAGCCCAAATTGTGTTGTTTCACTCACATCCATTGGTTGGAGTTGTCACCCTTCTGCAGTGACGTAGAAATGTCTTCAGAGCGGTTGAAAACATTTGACGTCATTGGTGAATGTGGTTACGTTTGCATCAGACTTGATACTTAAAATGAGAAAACATCAATAAAACAAAGTTGAAAGGTTTAAAATGCTTTTCTACAAGTGCAACACATCATATTGGATGTTGTAGTTGATATTATTTCAAAGATTTGAACTGTCTTGTGTATCTTCCCCAGACCACTGTACCTCTCAACACTAGCACAGCCTCAGTCCTGCAGTTTGCCCTGGGTGAGTATCTCCACACGCATTGCAAACAATAAGTGAGATTATGTATGAGACCCTGTATTAACCCTGTTCAAACATCTTAGCCCTGCGTGCAACAGTCTTTTCCATCCAGGACAATAGATCCCATTGTAATCTTTAGGAAATAGTCCTGTCACATGTCAGTAAGCCAGCTGGTCACAGTGTAATTCTGTTCCTTTCTCTGCTCTCCCTCTCCTATCACAATAATGAATGATTTACAATATTCTGGGAAAGACACCCAGAAGGCCATAGCAGAGTTTTTAGAGGTGTTGTATTTTTCATGTCCATTACACGCATCCAGCAGTTCTCATGGGAGCACGACTGAGAGGAAATAAGAGTACATACGGTAGCAAAAACCCTCCTCACCCGCACTCCTCTATTTCTCTTTCTCTTTCCTGCCTCTCATTCTGTCTGGCTGCACTTTCGTTTGCAGGTCATTAATATGAGTTTGTGATGCAGCACTGTTGTGTATGGAGCAGTTCAGTAGAGCAGTGCAATGAAGTGGTGGCAGGTTAATGCACGGCTTTACTCAGTAGGGATGGAGCGGCATGGCAGGACATTGACCTGACATGGATGCTACAAAGCGTCAGGTGGTGTGGGAGGAGAGGGAGAGCATGGACGGAGGAGAGGAAAGGTGGGGGTTAGTCTGCTTCCTCCATTAGTAACCTCTGACCCCCACCAGCTCCCACATCACCCTCACAAACCTGTATTTTAAAGGCGCAAATATAGTCTGATCCCACGCAAACTCTTCAAACACAAATGCACAGATACACTAACAGAGTCTTCGGTCCCCTCTGTCCAACCCCTTCATGCCGCCTCCTAACTTCTCTCAGTCCTGTTAAGGCTGCTGATCACTTAGTTCCACCATGATACCATTTAGACATAATTTTCCACTTGGCTGAGGGAGGGAATGTGGAAGCAATCAGTCAGAAGAGGCCACCCTGCTGTGCCTGGCTGCCCCTCAGGCCATACAAAGGATCATTGCCCCGCTGATAAAATTCAGCTTTTGAAAAAAAGGAAAGCGCCTCACACATTCTTTAGCTGTTCCCTCGACAGGAGTGTGTTAACAGTCATATATGTCTGTCCTCTGTGTGTGTTTGTATTCCCCAGGCTCAGGTTCCTGTCGGTTCAGTTACTCAGACCCCAGCATCACTGTGTCATACAGTCTAAGCGGTAACGGCAACACCTCAGATGACTGGATCACACTGGAGAAGATCAGGTCTCTCTCTCTTTCTATCCTCTTCTTCGTTCTTCCTCATCCATCCCACAGTCCTTCCATCTGTTATGAACACCCGCCCTCTCTTTTTTCCCTCATTCACACCTCCCCCTCTCAATTTGTCATTCCTCTCCTGTTTGTGTCTCTGTGATCCCCCTCTTTTTCATCCCTCTATCCTATCCTGCCTCCCTATGTTTAGCCAACTCTCAAACAGAGCCATAATGTATAGATCCTGTCTTCTAACTACATTATTAAGCTGCAGTGGGTGCATATTATTCTTTTGTGTAGATAGAAACCAACTTGTAGATCATCTACTACATAACTCATTCTGAAATGTGTCTACTTCAGCATTATTTAAATGTATAAGCATAAGACTTAATTACATAAACACCACCCTCATGTTATATGTTTTCCTCACCTATAGAGCCCCTACCAACAGCAGCACTGTCGTCCACCTGCTCCCGCTGCCACATCACTCCAAGGCTGATGGCGTTCGTATCCGCTGGACTCAGGAAGCCCCCCAAGGCCCCGAAGGTTATGAGTCCTGTTGGGGGTTGGACAACGTGCTGCTGGTCAATGCTGCCCACAGAGCACCCCTGATGGAGGACAACTTGGACCCTCCAGACACTGCCAACTGGCTCTTCTTCCCTGGAGCTACTGTCAAGGTACATGGATAAATCAGTGCACATTTACATGGATTCACTTCTTTACACGATTTCAATTTACAAGTGATTTTCTTTAAGACACTGATTTCTAAAACTAGCTGCATGTCTTAACACCTGCATTCTTATTGGCCAGCACGCCTGTCAGTCCGAAGGCAATGCTATGTATTTCCATGGCAGTGAAGGAGTTGGCCAGAGCTTTGCGTCAACCAGAGACATCGACCTGCATCGTGAGGAGGGAAGGAGCTACTGGGAGGAAGACTTTGAAAGCTCGCCCTCAAAGTAAGTCAAGATGATGGTCTCATTTCTTCCACATCCTCCTCCTTACTAGATCATTTTACCTAATTGTATTTTAAATAAGTAAGCAGGTAATCTTCATTTCAAGCACACTTCACAAAATCACAGTTACAGAGTGGTTTAAAAGTTCACATAAAATGCAACAATTACAGGAAAAGATCAAATTAGGCTAAACAACAAAAGAGAGCTGGGTTAATTCATCATTAAAATGACAATCATTGCAGATTTACAGGTTTTTAAAAGCTCTTTCGAATGTGATACTGACTTGATACTGAAGGAGAGTTTGCTCCACAGCAATGAGCTAACACAGTAAAACCAAATCTGGTTGCCAAGGTTTAAAAGTAATCAAAAAGTACCATTAAAGCCAAAATGACCCAAGAAAACATTAAATCAATGTAGGGTCAGTTTTGGATGAAAATTTGACTTGAGCGCCAGGTGACATGTTAGCTGGGGGAGAGAGAGTTAAGAGAAAGGGAGGGGTTTGGTAGGATATCAGTGGTCTGGTCTGTCTCTGTATGTGTATACAAGCACATGCTTTGACACCTGTCACTAGTCATATGTCAAGTGATGCGACATGCAGCGTGTTGCACAAGTATAAGTCAAGCTTGGGGGCTGACACAGGTGAATGCCATGCTTCTGACTGCTACAGAGACAGCAGTCCATCTGTTCAGACTGAGACACATACACACACACACAGATGCACACAAACACACACTGGACAGCAGACAGCAAGGAAACACTGTCAGAAGCACTGCAAGAGGTAAGGAGATAAAAGAGGAGAGATGATAGATAGTGTTACAGCCAGAGAGTAATTAACAGGCCTCATGCACCAGGTCTGTCACTACATTTTCCCATTAATGAGAAGGACCTCAAACAGGAGTGTGTTTCTACGGCCACCCCACACCCTCACACCTTCATGCAGCATGCCAACATGCTACACTGCATGCTAGCTCTCACCCATCAGACATCATGGGTTGACACATGTGTAAGGTAGGCAGGAAGAGCTTTTGCTTGTGTTAATGCTACACTCCACTAAGTGTCATTTAACCCAACGCTGGCTGTGACAGAGACACACCAGCTTATATACTGCACGGCAGAAAATAGAGAGGAACAGGGGGGGAGAAGGAAAGGGGGGATAGAGGAACACAGGAGAGGGCTGACACACTGAGTTAACTTCTGTCAGTGCTAATGAGGATCCTCTCTCCACTGTGCAGAAATATGTGTCTGCACGTGTGTGTGTGTGTGTGTGTGTGTGTTAGTCTGTGTGTGTGTGTGTGTTCTGTATGTGTAAGCCCCTTTCCAGGTGATTTATGCTGGCATTGTGTGTTTGTTCACTGGCAAGGTGTGAATTATGGCAACTGTTTACTGACTTCAGGAACACTCCAGGGGGAGATACAGTGTAAAAGAGGCAATCTATAAACACAAGTGTTTGCATGCTATAATTTCTCTGTCTGTGTCTGTGTGCTGGTATGTCAGTAAAGTTCATTTGGGGTTAAGTGCTTAAGATTTCTATTTCTTCAACTGTAAATTATTTAGTCACATTAGTAGTCATGTTGTTATTTTAAGGTTAATCTTCCTTCTCTAACTAAACTTATTCTCAATAATTAATTTGTTGTTACTTTTAAACTATATTCAAAGTATTTTTAGGAGTAATTCATCGTGTGGTACGACTGTTTGAATGTTGTTTTTTTTATTATGAATTTTGTTGAAATACTGCCTCATACATTTCAAGTGCCACTTATTTTCCCAGATTAATATATAGCATTTAGACACAAACAACGTGTGTTGAGAAATGTTTTTTACTTACTAAACCGGCCCTGTCTGTTTTTCACATTCAGCTGGGACATAGAGGGAGCTGCCTATGGGACTCAGTGTGGAGAGATTGAGTCGGGCTCAGCTCTAGTTTTTGAGAAGGAGGGCCGGAGGAGAGTGTGCACCCCGTACCTCGACACCACGTCTTACGGAAACCTTCGCTTCTACTTTACCATGGGTACAGAAATCCTTCAAACATAAGGCTTTGACATACAGTAGCATTTTGTTAATGCACTGTACATGGTTTTGCTATTTGTGCTGTCTTGTGTAGTACACTGCATAAACAATGTGAGGACTGTTTGTGTTCAGGTGGTGGGGACTGTGATCCAGGAGAATCCCACGAGAACGATGTGATTGTGTTTGGAAGGTCTGAGGGCAGGAGGGAGCGTGTGGTGCTCGACACCCTTCCATACTCTTCTTATAGGGTGAGACATACAAAACATATGCACACCCAAAATATGTATTCTGTTGTGTATGTTTAGATTATTTTTAATTCCTCGTCCAATTATCCTATTTGATTTTAATGATATATTTCTATCAAAGCTAAAACTGCTCAATAATTACAAAATAATTATCAGGTATTTTGACAAACAAATAATCTTTCTCAGTCATTTTCCAAGCAAAAAAGCAGAATGTTTGTTTATTCCAGTCTGTAATCTGTGAGGATTTGCTGCTTTTCTTTGTCTTATATGATAGTAAACTGGTTATCTTTGGATTTAAGACTGTTTGTAAAACAAATCAAGCAATTTGAAGACATCATCTTTAGCTTTAGGGAAAATTGTGATTGCCAAAAAACGGATATTTTCTAATTAATATTTTCCCTCTGGTCTAATCTATCATTCTATCCTCCGTTTCTTTTATCTCAGACTCCTGCGGTGGTATCGTTGGCACTGCCCACTGAGTTACAAACACCAGTCACCCAATTCTGCCTGGAGCAGCGGTCACATGGAGGTGCCAACCGCCATGTATGGGCCGTAGACTTCATGCAGCTGCTCCCTGTGCTGCCTGGCACTCACACACATGTCGCTCAGTTCTCCATCAACCTCGGCTGTGGCTCCTACCAGCCTGCCAACAGGTGTGACACATTTTAAAACTAGGTTAGGCAGTGCTTTTATGTGGAAAAAACACCACTTTTTTCAGCAGAATTATGAAAATGGGCTGCAACAAAGCAGACCTCCATACACTGAATAAGACACCCTGGATTGACTCAGTTATTTTGCCATCAAGAATGGTAACTGGTCCACACAGGAAACTGAAGAAAATAATGCTTCTAAACAGCAGAATCAGCGGCTGTCAGTCAGTCAGCTGAGCTCAGTTGGTCTCTAAGAATAAAAAACGTGACTTCAAGGAGTTTTTTAAGTATACGTTACATTTAGACTACGTATTTAAATCCCACCGGTTCAAACTGTTGCTGTCATTTGATGCTGCACATGTATTGAATTTCAGAATACAATTTTAATAAAAGAGCAGAGGGAATAATTTATTATCATTTACTCTTTTTTCTCCCTGCTGTAAACTTACGAGATTTTGCACTAATTCAGGCTGAAAATGTAAATGTTGAGATAAGATGTCCTCTGTTATTTTTCATTAGTGTCAGTCTTGAGTTTTCCACCAACCATGGTCGCTCCTGGTCTCTGCTCCACACCGAGTGTCTGCCAGAGCTCTGTGCCGGACCCCATCTACCTCACAGCACCATCTACTCCTCTGACAACTACAGCGGGTATGAAAGTCTGCACCTCTGTATGTGTATGACTGATATACATACAAGCATACCTTTATCAGCCTGTCACTTTATGCACATACATGTATTTTGTTTCTCCAGGTGGACCAGAATCTCTATCCCGCTGCCCAACGCTGCCCTAACAGAGACTACACGGTTCCGCTGGAAACAGTCCGGCACCGGAGCAGGCAGCATGTGGGCCATAGACAATGGTTAGTATTATAGATACAGTTCACATGGTACACTCTTAAAAGTCATTGTTTTGTTGTTTACTTGGACACAAGCCACAAAGCCACAAAACCTCTTCCTTTCAGGTGCCAACCTAGAAAATACTGTTCATTAAAGCTCGGCTAAATACACAAAAAAGAGTCCTTTGTTGTAAAAGAAACTGAATTTCCATGCCTGTTTTTCTCTTCAGTGTATATTGGTCCTGCCTGTCTTCGTTTCTGCTCCGGGAGAGGACATTGTTCTCGCACAGGCTGCAAGTAAGGATCTGCTTTTTATTAAACCAAATAAATCCAACGTCTCTCCTTCAAAATGAGTCTCCTCATTATCCACCTAATGCCTTACAGCACCAATCACCATTCAAAATTAATCAAATTGTATTATGGCTATGATTTATTAATGGATTTTCATTATCTCTGTCTTCTTTTCCTCGTTTATATTCTTCACTCTTTTTAATGTCTCATGTCTCCTCTCCTCTCCTCTCCTCTCCTCTCCTCTCCTCTCCTCTGCAGATGTGACCCAGGCTTTAGTGGTCCAGCCTGTGAGCTTGCCTCCCAGACCTTCCCAGCTTTCCTGTCGGAGGGTTTCTCCAGCCCACGGCTCTCCTCCTACCACAGCTTCTCTTCACTTCGTGGAGCCGAGGTCAGCTTTGGCTGTGGGGTTCTGGCCAGTGGCAAAGCCTTGGTCTTCAACAGGGACAGCAGGAGACATTTGGTCACTGCTCCACTAGACAGCTCCCAGGCCAGGTAATGAAAATGCTGATAAAGAACAGGGTCTTGAATGTAAAAGCAGACTTTTTACATACACACATAGGCTGAGACATGAGAAAAACGTACATGTACAGCATGCACACAAGCAGACCTAGATTCTGCTGATTTTGCCATCAGTAGATTACTTTGTAAAACTGTGGCATGTCCTCATCAGGTGTCTTTACTTCTGATTTATAGTGCAAATGTTCCAGTCAGATATCCACTCTCCTCCTTCGTCAATCCCTCTTTCCCTCATACTCTTGTGTTGCAATGCTGGAAGATGGATTGTGATCATGGAGAGGACTGCAGATGAGAAAGGGGAGGATGAAAATGTGAGAGAGAAAGATGGAGAGCAAGAGATGAAGTTAGATATGGCATCTGTGTTAGATTGATTATGCCTGTTGCGGCTCTCAGTATGCCACCTGATGGCCATATTTAATGCCAGTTTCCTGGCTGATTGAGTGAACAGCTGCCTGAAAGAGGAAACTGCAGTGCTATTGAAAGCAAAGCTCAGCCAAGGACAGAGAGAGCTGGGAGGTGACTGGCAGCGCGAGATAGATGATGGAAATTAGAATAAATATTGCATTAGTATAAATGATGACATGGCTGCCAAAACAAAGATGAACACATAAGAGGATGGAAACGAATGCTACATTAGAGCCATGTACAGTTGACATGAATACATGGATGTGAACTCTCACTCTCATTCACTCTCTCTCTGTCTTACTCTTTCTTTCCCTCCACCTCCTCTCATCTAATTTTGTCCTCATTCATTTAATCATCTCATCCATCATCTTGCCACCTCCCTCCCACCTCTCTGCTCTGCATGAATGTCTGTTTATCTACCCTTTTACCCCTCTCCCTCTCCCCTCTCCATCCTGAACACACTCTTTGTCACCTTACTTTTTTCTCTTCTCATTTATCAACCTGTCCTTTTCTGTGTCATTTTGTTTGTCCCAACTGCTACTGTACTTCCTTTATCACTCCAACTGGCTTGTTTTCATTTTCCGTCATGTTCTTGCTTCCATTCTCTGCAGGTACCTTCAGTTTACGCTTCGCCTGGGCAGCCGTAGCACCCTGAGCTCATGCCCTGCCCCAGACCAGCCAGGAGAGGGTGTCCTGCTGCATTACTCCTCGGACAATGGCATCACCTGGACGCTGCTGCAGCACTACGCTTACCAAGGCTTCCACGAGCCAAGGTTCTTCCTCTGTTTAGAGTGTGTGTGCATGTGATGTGTGTGTGTCGACCTGCACACGCTTGTATGCCTATGATTCCACTGAGACCCTATAACTCCATTAACACACACATTTACGCTGCTAATGGCATGCTGGAGGTGTAAGCCACTGGGACCCACTGAGTCAGTTAGTGCCATCTATGTGTGTAATGAAGACAAAGTGGGCTGGGTGCCAGCTGCGCAGGCCGGGTCTCAGAGCTCTTTATCAGCACAAGAAAGGTCAGCGAGGGTCAGTGACAAGTTCTCCACAATGATCTGACCTGCAGGTGCAAGTGGAGTTTCTTACTTTATCAGCGTGTGTGTTTGTACAAAACAACTTGATAACAGAATCAGTCTTGACAAAGAGAAAATGGGTCTTTCTGGCAAACAGAGTGAGCTATAAGAAAGATGACAGAAGACAGAGCCTGTTTAATATTGTAAGAGAAGAAATGTACATTGTTTACAAACATTATGTGTGCTGTGTGTTTACAATTCCAGACCAAATACATCCGACCTACATAAAACAAACTTTCCATTAAGTGTCACTAATAATCTCTTTCCTCCATCCAGGATTGTGTCGGTTGAACTCCCGTCTGGTGCTCGTAAGTTCGGCGTGCAGTTCCGCTGGTGGCAGCCGTACCATTCAGGCCGAGGTCACGATGTGTGGGCCTTGGATGAAATCAGCATGACGTCTGTGCTGTTCAACACTATAAGTCTCGATTTCAGCAACGTGCTGGACGTGACCCAGAGTCTTGGTTTCTATCTTGGCCATGTCCAGCCCTACTGTCAGCATGACTGGACCCTCAGGTAGGAGACTTATTGCTCTGCTGCAAATAGTGGTCAGTATTTAGCCATGGGTACTTAATGAAAGATAAACATGTTTAGTTACTGTTACAACAGTAACAGAACATGAATATGGCATACAGTATAATAACCTCTCTTCCTCTACGATGTACTCTAGTTTCTCTGGTGAGCCCAGCCCTGGCTCCAGCATTCGTTATGTGGAAACTCAGTCAATGCAAATCGGAGCCTCCTACAGTCTACAGTTCTCCCTGGTCATGGGCTGTGGCCGTGAGCCCTCCCCTCACATTGATACTCAGGTCCGCCTGGAGTTCTCCACCAATCACGGCCTCACCTGGCACCTAGTCAAAGAGGTAAGAAGCATGAAATGTATTCAACATTGTTATCCATGTTAAATGATTGTTAACATACGATCCCTTTGTTTTCACAGCCTGGCTCAAATCTTTGTTTACAACTTAAACTTGTAGAAGTCATGCTGCAGAGAGACAAGGAAACATATCATTTATTCATGATCATGAATATTGATTTACTCATTACAGCCTCAGTAATAATGTGTAAATAATGAGAGTCTTTAAATGTGGCACTTTGTTTCAGATGAGAAATTATCACAATTACAATTTTATCATCCTACTATTAGCAAATACATGGCAATACTTGAATCAGCAAGCAGATTATCTTCCCATGATTCAACAAAGATTTTCTGTGATCACAACTGGCTCATAAATATTCATAAGGCACCAAAGTATCTGCCAAGATTTTTATTGCCTTTGGAATTGAATAGGGCGTAATGAGTCCTCCATCAGTGAATTTTATCTAATTCTCTCTTGCGCATAAAAATGCAGTCATCTGGCAAGTGCAGAATGTAACTCACCGAATGTAGTGTTAATCCTTGCTTGTCTAATGTTCAAGGTCAGAGAAACTATCCTGCTTTAGTCTTTTATATGCATATACTCAGGAGCTAATGCACCCTGAGGTTGTATCTGCTGTATGTCAGGCTACAAATCAAAATCCACAATAATAAATGAAAAACTTTATTTTACTAAACTAAATTTTGAGTGATTAACAATGCCATTTTTCTTGAACAGGTATGCAATAAAACCTGTAATATAATGAACCTTATTGTTTCTTTCACCTAGGCCTGTCTGCCTGGCATGCCAAGCTGCTCAGAGTTCACAGCTCCCAGCGTCTACCACCCATCAGAGTTCAAAAATTGGAGACGTATCACTCTGTCTCTGCCTCAGAAGACATGGTAAAAAAAAAAAAAAATACACATCTGTACAATAGTCATAGAAGAAAAAAGCCACAAAGTACCCTCGTTTTCTGCTGTTTTTGTAGCACACAGAGCTAAGAAAAGAAGACACACGTACACACGTTCATGGCTGCATGTCCCCACATACTGGACATGCATAGACACAATCCTCGCACACATCATCAGACGTGCTACAAACACGTGCACTGACTGAACTGTACTTTGAAAAAGTGGAGCATGTTTTGTTCACAGGCATTTTCGGTGCAGCAGCACAACAATGAATAATAACAATGAGAACTTTATTTATGTAGCAAACAGTGTTTACAATTTGCTTTGATACTAAAGATGTGCTATGTATACTCAGAGGGCAATATAACCACAGAAATCCAGGTAGTAAGGTAAAAATGAAGCTAAAATCAATAATAAAACAAAAACATTGCTGTACGAGCAATAAAAACAAGAATCACACCACAAGACTGTAATGCACAGTAAGGAAATTTCTTCCTTCTCACACAACAGATACCCACACAGAGGTCCTTTTAAATATTTACAGAATTATTTAGAGATTGGTTTGGTATGTTTTTGGTACAGATGTAAAAACAGAGCTAAAATTTCTGTTTATTTTTAAAAACATAAACGTCTAAAACGTCTCATGGGTCTTTAAACATCTGGTCAATCTGGCAATCTAAAAGAACTCAGAAAAGCAGCATGTCAGCATTTCTTGCCAACTCAATTATGAAAATATGCACCAGAGAAAGGACCAAAGTCTTTTTAATCAACTGAGTATGGTAAAATATCCTCAGCCTTAAACTCTCATGTTGTGAAAGGAGGGTTTGTGACTTGAGAGATGCCAACACAAATGAGGCACATACACACTGTTTCTCTACTTCATGTCTGGAAATATAAGAATATAATATAACACACAGTTCTCCTAAATATGTAATCTCACACATATAGGACATTCCTCCAGTTCTGGCTGCTCATTTTTGTTTGTGATACGAGTGATAAGAGCTGCTCTGTGAGCTCAGACAATCTGACAGCCATGTGTTAGCAACAACTGCCAAAGCTTTGCCAGATGAACTCAAACTGGGATTTGTGTTTTGCGTGTGTGAATTCAAAGAATGTAAATACATTGTATTAGGTTAACAAGACTGTAATTTTTCAGTTTAGAGGACAAACAGAACTGAAAGTCCCTTCCTGAACTGGTCATCCTGTACTGAACAGTTCATGAGGAATACATGCTCCGTTAACAGCCTTAGCTCACACATATATCAACTGAAATAATCACATAAACCTCCCCCACTGCAACCTCCACCTCCATTTTATTCCACCACCCAGCTCCTAAATAAAGGTGGTCTAATCTCCTGCAGGATGTGATGAGAGGTCACAGGGTCATGGCAGTAAATGATAATAAAGCAGTCGTGGCCAGCTCTGTATGATCAGGAGGTGGTCTGAGTTAATATGGGTCACCGAAGCAGCAGACCAAGAAACCTCCCTGCTATATAATCCCCAATATACCTGTCTATCTACGCCTTTACAACTATTTGTCATTGCTGTACATGCTCCGAACATGTGCCCACACTGCACACAAATTCATATCTACAGTCTGCCTTTGACAGAGCTGAGGCGATGATGATATTGCCTCCCAAACACACACACCCGCACACACACAGTCATATAGGAAAATAGGCATACACACATGTGATAAGGTTAATCTGTACCTGCCAGAACACATCTACAAATCTCTATCCCCGGTAGAAAAGTAGATTAGTGAGTATAACATGATGATGTGGTTGACATGCAAGCAATCACTGTTCATTTATGAGTTTGCCTTATGCATTTTTAACATTATATTACTTTTTAAACGTTTTAAAATTTTGCAGTTTTTCTTCCATCTATGCACACTTTGTTCTTCTTCTATCATATGAATGAAGTTACAAGTAAACTATTTGTGTGTGTCTACCTTCTGTGCTCAGGTCCAGTGCCACACGGTTCCGCTGGATCCAGAACTACTATGGAGAGCAGGATGAGTGGGCCCTGGATGACATCTACATCGGCCAGCAGTGTCCTAACATGTGCCATGGACATGGTTGGTGTGACCATGGACACTGCAGGTCAGTATCACATATTAACTTCTTGAGCTTGTTCTGTATTACTTTCACTCAGTATGGAAGCACTTAAAATATTTTGAAGTATGTTTGTTGGATTCATATGTTGAATCATATGTAAGAATATAAAGGAATTTGTATTTGTTGTGTTCTGATGGCCCTAGTTTCTGAGTGCAATACCACTGTTGTAAATATGGATAGCGCTCCATGCGCCTTTGTTATGAATGATAGTGAAGCTGTTGTTTCGATGTAGAAAAGAAGTTACATAATTTTGCTTTCAGGCATAGATGAACTCAGAGTAAACATAAAAAGTTCAGTCATTATCTTCTCTCGTAGGTGTGACGATGGCTTCTCTGGAACAGACTGCCAGCCGTCCTCGCCCCTCTCCTCCAGTGTGTTGTCTGACTTTGAGTCCCAGGATGCGCTCCTGGCCACATGGCAGGAGGTGATTGGTGGAGAGGTGGTCACCCCTGACATGGGCTGTGGGGTGGTCTCATCTGGATCGTCCCTTTACTTCAGCAAGGTAAAACAAGTAAAACAAAAGTACCTTCATCAGGAATGTCACATGTTTAGTTAGGACGTAGTAGCATCTAGCTGTGCAGTTGCAGATTTGCAACTCCCTTGTTTCATCGTCTCATCCTATGAGGAGTATGAAGAAGAAACTACAGTGGCCACAAAATGAATGAAAACCATGAAAGACCCTTTCTGTAGTCACTATATTTACTATTACAATTGTTTGTTTTGGTCTCAAGATCTAAAATATGTTGTGTTGTTAAAATCAGTAATTTAGAGGATTCTGCTAAATTGGCGGACGTACAGCCTTGAATCTCTGATTACTAATTTACTGCCAAAAGGCTGACCTTTGACCTCTTATGACTTGATGATTACTTCTACCCTGAAATCATACCATGGGTCTATAGCAGATTTGATTCTGATTAGATGGAGGGTGTGCATGTCAGCTGCACACCTTGATGTATCAGTGTAATCATCACTCCTAAATTTGTATACAGGCTGGGCTAAGGCAGCTGGTGAGCTGGGACCTGGACACTGAATGGGCGGAGTTTGTGCAGTTTTACCTGCGAGTGGGTGGAGACTGGGCGGAGTGTAACCAGGCAGATAGCAGGGAGGAAGGAGTGCTGTTACAGTACAGTAATGATGGAGGCATCAGCTGGGGCCTCATCGCTGAGATGTATTTCACTGACTTCACCAAGCCTCGGTGAGAAACCTGATGATGAAGAAAGTTGAAGGTTATATATGTAATGTATATGTAATATTTTTCATCTTCACCTGTGCACAAGAGCTCCTTTTACTCCTTTTTGGCATCTGTATGTGAAAAGAGCTTTAGATGTGGCTGTCTATTTTGGAAGAGAAATAATCTGTCTCTTCTTCTGTTCTCAGCTTTGTCCACTATGAGCTTCCCTTGGCCTCTAAGACACCCTCCACAAGGTTTCGTTGGTGGCAGCCTCTTCACTCTGGGGAGGGTTACGACCAGTGGGCAATTGATGATGTGATAATTTTGTCAGAGAGGGAGAAACACATTATCCCTATGGCCAATCCAACTCTACCACAGGTCAGGAATCAATCTTAGTTTTTCCTTTAACTTGTTGTTGTCTGACCTCGTGCAGCAGCTTCTGCTTCATCTTGAGAAATTGTTTCTTTTGTTGTAATGGAAAGTGTCAGCCACACTGACATAGAACAGCTATAAAATCTTGAATCTTTCCAGAAGTGTATCCATTTATTTTCAGAGAAATACGTCCTGCTGCAGACACTTGTACCTGGTAACACAAAACACCACAGTAAACAATAATCGCCTGTCTTCTGTCCCTACAGAACTTTTACGAGAAGCCGGCGTTCGACTATCCTCTGAATCAAATGAGTGTGTGGCTGATGCTGGGTAATGAAGGCATGGAGAGAGAGAGCAACAATAGCTTCTGTGCCCCAACACCTTCTGCCATGGTGTTTGGACGCTCTGACGGGGACAGGGTGGCTGTCACAAGAGACCTAGCCTTGCGCCATGGCTACACCCTTCAGTTTAAGGTAACCACATGGAAAGTGTAAAAACTAGAAAGGCAAAGGCAGGCACACAGTCTTACTTAACCAGAATTAAATTGTTCTTTAATTTTCTGTTGTTTCTATTGTTTCCTCTACCAGTTGAACATAGGGTGCGAATCAGAGTTCAGCGCATCTGCCCCGGTCCTGCTGCAATACTCCCATGATGCTGGCCGTACCTGGGCCCTGGTGAGAGAGGGCTGTTACCCAGGAACCCCAGGGGCAGGTATCTGTGAGGGCAGTGGTCGTGAGCTCAGAGAGCCCACTGTGTACAACACTGGAGACTATGAACAGTGGACAAGGGTCACTGTGGTTATACCACGCAATGTTGCAGCCAGGTAGCTATGGTAACAGGCATGCAATTGTTGTAATAGTGGGTTTATATTGATAATAGCGATTTGTATAATTTAAATGTCGACTGCATCTCTCCCCAAATCCCCTTCCCCTTGTTTTCCCAGTAAAACTAGGTTCCGTTGGTTCCAGGAGAGCAGCATGTATAGAGATGCTCCAGCTTTTGCCTTAGATGGGGTCTACATCTCTGAGCCCTGTCCAAACCACTGTGGGGGACATGGAGATTGCATCTCTGGAGTATGCTTCTGTGATATGGGATACACAGGTACAATGACAGATAGGAGGAAAAACAAGGAAACAAATATTATATTTTTCATGTATCTTTATGTTTTATAATTCCCTGTTATTTTCTATAGTGGAGCAGGATAGTTGTGTCCCATCCGTAGCCAGCCCCACTGAGCTGACTGAGGGCTTTGAGGGGAAGCTGAGCCCACTCTGGCAGAGCCTAAGTGGGGGACAAATTGGAGGTGGTTGTGGCATCATTGGTGAGGGCAAAGCTCTGTACTTTAGCAGCCCTGGGAGGAGAGAAGCACGCACAGTGCCTCTTGACACCACCAACACACGGTGAGCGTAATTCGCACCTATAAATCTCTCGTGTGGCTGTTTGTGTAACGCGAAACTGAAATGTAGTTGTTGTTGTTGTTTACATACAGACTGGTCCAATTCTACATCCGAATTGGCAGCAAGAGTTTAGGCCCCACTTGTACCAGGCCTCGCTCCCGCAACGAAGGTAATTATCACATTCTGTACTGAGGCCCTCTGCTGCATTCATGTGGTTGTTCTTTAACAGTGCAGCCTGTAGAGAGCAGCTCCACATCTGATCTCATGAGTTCACCACTGTCTTTCTTTGATCAGCCCTGTGATGTGTGGTACAGATCTGGTCTTCATTGTCAGTGTTTTTTGTTTTTTTTTAATGAGGAATCAAAGACTTGTGTTGTTTGTTCTATTCTGCTGATCAGTCAGCAGATTGTGGATCTGTAGCCTGCAGCAGTACTGAAGGCTCAGTCTGATCATTTCTGGAACATCAGCTAAAACACTACCAGCCTCCTAAACAGCTTGTCTCTAATAATCAGGCTCCCTGGACTGTTGTTGTATGAAACACTGCTTCCCATCTAAACATGCTGTCCACTCTATTTCTGTGATTTTAGGTGTCATTGTCCAGTTCTCTACCAACAATGGCGTCCAGTGGCAGTTCCTGAGGGAGCTGGACTTCAGCTCCTTCCTGGAGCCCCAGGTGGTCACAATCGAGCTGCCTCCCGCAGCCAAAACTTCTTACACAGTATTTCGGTGGTGGCAGCCGCAGCAAGGTTTGTGCATGACCACTACAGAAAAGCACATACAAATAATAAAACTACTGCATGCTTTAATTTTGTTTTTTTTTATTTTACTTGTTTCTTTCCATCCTTGCAGGGAAACACTCTGCCCAGTGGGCTTTGGATGATGTCTTAATTGGTATGAATGACAGCTCCAGAACAGGTTTCCATGACAAGTTTGATGGCACGACCCCTCTGAGGCACAACTGGTACCGCATTCAGGGTGGTGAAGTGACTGTGGACTGTTTGTCTCTGGACACAGCACTTACGTTCAACTCTGAAGCCATTGACAGTGAGTCACACAAACACATTACTGCTCATAAGGACATACATTTGGAGAAGAGGGAGTATGACGACAGGGTTGTCAGTGGTAATTGTGTGCCTGGAAGAAGAAGGAGTAACTCACTGCTCCCTCGACAATCACTGTCAAGTGGCCCCTGAGTAAGACACTTAACACTTAAGCGCTTCAGTGAAGCTGCAGTGTTTGTAGTGAGCAGTGTAAAAGTGAATGAATATAAAGCAGGATGTTACTGTAAAGCAGCTAGACAAAACATAAAACATTATACACACACATGCATAGACACATCTGGTACACAACTGACACAAATATTCACACACACACGTACTCTAACCACACAAATTCCTGTACGGTGACAACACAGTAATACCCCCACAACAGGCTGAAATTGAATCACCCATTTACTGTGGCGCTTTGGGTCCTGAATTATTAATGAGAGCAAACCTGAATGAACATCCTGCTTGTTATTTATGCTTGCATCAAGCTGCGAGCGGATTTACTTTGCGCAAATATTACATTACAACTGAGCCCATTCATTAAGCGTGCACAGCAAAAGCAATTTGGCAACATATCTATAAACATAAAGCTTCTGTGTCCCTGTGTGAACACATAAAGCACTGATTATAAGACTCAATGGCTGTTCTCATATGAAACATGCACACATTTTGCACATAACTCAGAAGGACCTATTATTTTCAAGGCTGTATTGCCTTTTTTGCATTTGCCATTTGGACTTTTGTTTGTGTTTTGGGTGTACACTTTTCATTTCATGTGGCTTTAATGTGAAAGTTATGTGGTAGCATTGTTGTTCATGCACTCCCTGGGCAGACACAGAACACTCCTTGACCTTCTTTTTCAAAACAATGTATTATAATAATAATGTAATCACCTGTATTAACATCATATGCAAACACAGAAAAGTTCATCCCTGGTTCTGAGAATGGTCACCTTCACATCCTGCTTAATTTGCAACCTGTTTATGGTAGTAGCCAGAAACATGTATTTTCTTGAGGTTAAATAATTTTATGGTTGTAGTAACTACCGGAAAATGTGATGTGTTTTCCCTCTGTGTCCACAGAGAAGCCAAGATATGCAGAGAGCTGGGACTTTGAGGTCTCAGGCTCCTCATTCCTGCAGTTTGAGCTGAGTATGGGCTGCAGTAAGTCCACATCATTCTCCCATGGCGTGCGACTGGAATACTCAACAGACTGCGGTCATCACTGGTCTCTCATCACCCCAGAGTGTGTGCCTCCAGCCATCGGCTGTGCTGGTTATACTCAGAGTTCAATCTATACCTCGACTCAGTACAAACACTGGAAGAGGATCACCGTCTACCTGCCCAGTGCTGCCAAGTACGTGTTTTTGAACGTCTATACCCAAAATTAGTAGATATTTTAATAAATGCATAAACCCCCGAAGCCATTTTTCATTATAACTTCTTATTGAACCCCCCAGTTCCCCCAGAACTCGCTTCCGCTGGATCCAGACCCACTTCACCCCAGGTGCAGAAGGATGGGCTCTAGATAATGTGTTACTTGCCCCTGGCTGCCCCTGGATGTGCTCTGGTCATGGTCTGTGTGACAATGGACGCTGCATGTAAGTAAAGTGGCTTTTCTGCACAGTCAGTGAATCTTTGTCTTTTTACAGTTATTGTTTTCCCACATGGAAATGTTACTTACCTTTCTGCCTGCTTTAACACAGGTGTGACAAGGGCTATGGAGGGGCGCACTGCGTACCTTTGGCCCCCCTGCCGTCAGTGCTGAGAGAGGACTTTAATGAGAACCTGCAGCAGGAGACGTGGCCTGAGGTGTACGGAGCAGAGAGGGGAACTCTGAGTGGAGAGCCTCTTAAATCTGGCACTGCCCTGATCTTTAAAGGGGTAGGGGGTCCTAAACATTATCCAGAGAAACTCCAGATCAATAATAATACAGTTACATTGACCAACAATGTAATCCTTGTCTGTTTGTTTGCAGGATGGTCTGCGAATGATTGTGTCACAGGATCTGGACTGCACCAACACTCTCTACATCCAATTCTCTTTCAAATTTATCACTAAAGGTGATACATAACTCACTGTTTCCTCTTGGTATACATGTGTTTTTGATTCAGGATGTAGTTGTAATAATTTATCATGTGGGTGTAGGTGTTCCAGAGCGCTCCCATTCAGTGCTGCTGCAGTACTCTGTGAATGGAGGGATCAGCTGGCTCATGTTGGATGAGTTTTACTTCCCAGCTTCCACAGACACTCTGTTCCTCCACCTGCCACTGCCAGCCAGCGCTCAGACCAACGCCACCCGCTTCAGACTCTGGCAGCCTTACAACAGCGGTGTGTGGACACATTGTGTGGTTGCACATTAAAATTCACATAATCTGTACTCTTCACATCTCTTGTCCATTTCTTTTCCACATTTCCTTCATGCCTCCTGAACCTGTAAAAAAATCAGTGTGTAATAATCTCCACAATATTATGCCTTTCAGGGAAAAAGGAGGAGGTCTGGGTAATAGATGATCTCATCATTGATGGCAGCTCCTTACACAACCCACCGGTGGTGATAGACAGCTTTGAGGAGGGCCCTAATGAGTCCAACTGGCTGTTCTTCCCCGGGGGAAACACTGGCCTCTACTGCCCTTACCAGAAGACTGGACTGTAAGAAAAACACTTATATTTGACTGTTCACAATGACGGCACCTTAACAGTGTTTTTGTTTTTGTCTAAGCTAAGAGCCCAGTGATGATAAAACTTGCAAAAGATGTTTTTACCCTTGACTAATCTTTGTGTTTTCTTGTGTGGGATTGGTACAGGGAGGAGGATGAGTCAGCGATGGTGTTTGTCTCCAGCGAGCTTGGAGAACACTCCATCACCACCAGGGACATTGACGTAAATGAGAACACTATCATCCAGTTTGAGGTACACAAACCGAACCTTGATGACTACGTTTCCAAAGCAACTATCATAATACTTAGTCATTCAAGACACAAATCATGCCTCGTCATCTTCGCCGATGTTGTGGATATTTATGTCTCTCCAGATAAATGTTGGCTGCACGGCTGAGAGCTCCTCTGCCAACCCGGTGCGTCTTGAGTTTTCACGGGACTTCGGTGCCACATGGCATCTTTTGGTACCCCTGTGTGCCGGTGCACCCCAACCCTCCTCACTGTGCTCCACAGAACTCCACCCTGCGAGCATCTATTTCCCTGGTACAACTCAGGGCTGGAGGAGGGAAGTCATCCACTTTGGCAAGCTTCGGCTGTGTGGGTAAGGACCAGATACATCCTGTTCAGCAGATGCACCAAAGAAAACAATGGGAAACTTTTGGGGAAACTTTTTGAAATTCTTTTAAAATGATTACAAGATAACTCACTCTCTAATCGTTGCATTTTGACCTCTCCACAGGTCAGTGAGGTTCCGTTGGTATCAGGGTTTCTTTGCGACTGGTTCTGCTCCTCCAACATGGGCGTTAGACAATGTCTACATTGGCCCACAGTGTCAGGACATGTGTAATGGTCATGGGGCTTGTGTGGGTGGCACCCACTGTGTGTGTGACCCCGGTTATTCTGGATTTGACTGCTCCGTGCCTGACACCCCGAACCCTGACTTCCTCAAGGAGGACTTTGAAGGTACACCAATATACAGATGTACACAAAATACTGTTAGGAAGTAAGCACAAAATGGATTGTGCAACTGTGTAATATTCATTGATAAATTGTAGAGTTAAAACTAGGATCTACTTCAAGATTGATTGTTCCTCATATTTTTAATTAATGCTGATATTTCATAAATTATTTTGATTCCTATTGGGACTTCAGTTTTCCAGTTCAGTTAATATTATGTGATGGATTAATGATTGTGTGTTTATGTGTTTCTTTGTATGCGTACTTGTCTGTAGGAGGAGCTGTGGATGCGGAGCGTTTCAGGCTACTGAGCGGTGGTAAACCATCCAGGAAATGTGGTATCATGTCAAGCGGCAACCACCTGTTCTTCAGCGAGGATGGTCTGCGCATGTTGGTCACCAACGACATGGACCTGTCAAATGCTAGGTAAAGCTACAGCCACACAAACAAACAAAGCACTTAACAACTCAAATAAACGCTATCACAATGTTATTCTTGCTGAATTTTCAGTGTTCAGTAGTAATCTAATGTGTTAATGGCTGTGCTCTGCAGGTTTGTTCAGTTCTTTCTACGTCTTGGCTGTGGTAAGGCGGCTCCCGATCCTCGCTCGCAGCCAGTTTTGCTGCAGTTCTCTGTAGATGGAGGTCTTACCTGGGGCCTCCTCCAGGAATTTCTCTTCAGCAACAGCAGTAATCAGGCACGCCTGGTCGCCCTGGAAATCCCGCTGCGTGCTCGCACACCTTCCACTCGGCTCCGCTGGTGGCAGCCCTCTGAAAATGGACACTTTTACAGTCCATGGGTCATTGACCAGGTACAGTAAGTGAGGATCCATCCAACCACCCATCCATCTATAAGTCCTATAAGTCTTCATTCAAGCATTGAGACATCATTATCTATTCCAGCATTTTTTTATCTCATTTTTTGTCTCATATGAATTTAGTTTCCACTTTATCGGCCTTCTTTACATTAACAGTGCAATCATTTATCTTTCCCTAGGTGGTAGTAGGTGGTAGTGCCAGTGGCTGGGGACCTTTGGAAGATGATTTCTCTTCAATTGATGGGCGCTCATGGCTTCTCCATCCTGGAGGAACCCGCATGCCTGTTTGTGGCTCTGATGGGCCTGCTTTCGCATTCATAGAGAAGTCGAACACTCGCTATGCTGTTACCACCGACATCAGTTTGGGTCAAGATGCCTTCATCCAGTTTGACTTTTCTGCTTCCTGCTCTGTCACCAACTCCTGCTACTGTAAGCATCCGTGATTTAATGTTTTGATGGTAAAATGTTACAAAAATAGAGAAAAATGAAACTTTCCACAGGCCAAGGTGAACCTTTTACTTTTGAAGTTGTTCATGCAGTTACGTGAGTAGACAAAACATTGACAGTTGTGTTTCTCTTCTTTCTCTGTAGCCGTAGAGTTGGAGTATTCTCTGGATCTGGGTCTGACCTGGCAGCCCGTGGTCAGAGACTGTCTGCCTACAAGCCCTGACTGCTCTTCATATACCCTGCAGAGGCTTCTGGTTTCTGACACTTTTAACAAGTGGGGCCGTATTACCCTGCCTATCCCATCATATGCCAGGTCAGCACTGCCCTGAACTTTACTCAAACACCTTGACAAACTTGTAGCAGCTAACTGACATAACTGATTCTGCAGTACACTCTTAACTTTCCAGTTCAAAACCGTCCATGATGTCGCTGCTCTTTTGCAGACACAGTCCTAAATTCCAGTCTGATACAAATCATTTAGTGCCATATCAGTATTTATACTTTAATTCTTTGCTTTATTATTTTAACTTAACTGTATCTATGACTTATTTATGTCTTTAGGTCTCCAGCCACAAGGTTCCGTTGGTTCCAGCAGGCTCCCTTTGACAAACAGCAGACTTGGGCTCTGGATAATCTCTATATTGGAGATGGCTGCCCAGATATGTGCTCGGGACATGGACGTTGCCAACAGAGCTCCTGTGTGTAAGTAACAACAGACTCATGCTTGCATACGCCAAAGTTTTTACTGCAAATGTCTGGAATGTTAACTGCTAGAAATAAAAGAGTAAAACTGAAATGGAAATGTGTTTTAATTCAAAACACTTTATTCTCTGAAGTTTTGTGTAACACTACATGTGGCTTTGTAATTTTATTTCTATGCGTACAGAATACTGTCAGTAACCTAACTGTAACTTGATGGCCAGCTTGTCTTTGACACTGATTATTTGTGTCTGACTCAACCATCCTCCACAGGTGTGACCCCGAGTGGGGTGGAGAGTACTGTGACGAGCCTGTGGTTCCTCTGCCCTCCCAGCTGAAGGACAGCTTCAGTCGAGCTCCCTCGCTCAGCCACTGGCACACACTCACCGGTGGGAAACTTAGCACTGTGTGTGGAGCTGTGGCCTCTGGAGCTGCTCTTCACTTCAGTGGGGTAAACATACATCGACCCTTGTTGTTTAATTTCTTTTATATATTTTTCTTCATCCTTCCTTGTATCTTGTAACATTCTTACAACATTTTCTATCATGAAATGTTCCCCAACTTGGTAATGGATGGATGGACCTTCCACTCGCTAGGTAGAAATAATATCTGCACATTTGCTGACCCAAACAGATGATACAGAGATAATTAGAAAAGAGAGACATCTAACACCATCGGAAATATGCTGCTTCAAGTATTAATTGGTTGAATAAAAGACCACAAAGTAAGTAGCTGTCAGCCTTTATGTACAGCTTAAGTTTTCCCAAGGCACTTAGTGCAGTGTTGTAAATGGATACTTATTGACAGGCAGATCTCGGATGGACACACAGCCAGAGAGAGCAGCAGTTAAGGTCAAGCATTAAGCTGTATGAAGACCAACACCACCCTGGTTCACCCAAAGTTTTAAGTCTTTTTTTTATCTGGTAATGTTCCAGTAATTTTCTCTAACACAAATTACCATGACAGATCATGTTTGAGATTGTTGGATATGTTTTTAGAGGGATGATAGTGAGATAGACAGATAGAGAGGCATCTATCCATCCATCACAGGCCAGAGCAACTCAGACGGCTATTCTCTATGTCTGTTCCGTACAGAGTTGCAGCCGCCAGCTGGTGACAGTTGACCTGAATCTGACCAACGCTGAGTTCGTCCAATTCTACTTCATGTACGGCTGCATGATCCCACCGAGCAACCGTAACCAGGGTGTGCTTCTGGAGTACAGTTTGAACGGAGGAATCAACTGGCACCTACTGACAGAGATCTTCTATGATCTGTACACCAAGCCTGGGTGAGAATTTTTGAATTTTTAACACTGATGTCACATGGACTTAACTACTAGCACACCGAGTGAAGCAGGGTGTCTGTGACTTCCTTTAAGTTGTGTTTTTGTCTCTGTTCAGGTTTGTAAATGTGCTGCTGCCCCCTGCTGCCCGTCAGGAGGGAGTGCGTGTGCGCTGGTGGCAGCCACAACACGAGGGAGCAGACCACAGTGACTGGGCTCTGGATAACGTCCTCATCGGAGGCTCAGACCCACGAGCGCAAATATCTGACACATTTGGAGGGGTGGCACTGCCCAATCATGAGAGAGCTCCTGCTGATGGGACTGTAGGAAGGATAGGGCAACTGAGCGAGCAGGAGGAAACACCCATAGGTATTTTTAAATCAGTTCCTCAGTTAAACAATCAAATTTTATAATGTTTTATCACTTTTAATAGAACCTCTTGGTCTTGTAAGTATCTAAGTTTTGCTTCTCTTTCTTTCTTAGTGAGCGATCATTGGTTGTTCTCAGAGGACTGCTCAGTGCAGCGTTTCTGCAGCTCTCCTGATGGAGTGATGGTGTGTGGCAATGCTGATGGGAGAGAGGTGTATGCTGTCACACATGATATTATTCCCGACAAGGGCTGGGTCATGCAGTTCAAGGTAACTAATGAGCCTAAAATGACACAGACAACATTTCTTTGTGCTGTGTGATGTTGAAATAATGTCGTTAATACCTGTGTGTTGATTTAGATTGCTGTAGGCTGCACTGTGCTAGAGCGTCACGCAGACCGACAAGTTCATGCCCAGTATTCAGTGGACTTTGGAGTGACCTGGAAGTATCTGGTGCCCCAGTGTCTGCCCGCTGACCCCCGCTGTGGAGGTCAGGTCTCCCAGCCATCAGTCTTCTTCCCCGCTGAAGGCTGGAAGAGGGCAGTCTATCCCCTCCCTGACAGCCTGGCTGATACGTGAGTCATCCTACGTCAACATTGCTTTTGACAAAAAAAATACACTCTACTTTATATTTAATGGTACCGTCATAGCATGCTTCACCTAAATTATTGATACATGGAATTATTGTGATCATATAAATTATTAAAATCATTGGTGTGCATGTTGTTTGAATAACCTATGCCGTGTTTTCCACAGACCGGTGAGGTTCAGGTTTTACCAGCAGCATTCAGACAGTCAGTGGGGTGTGGAGAACTTTTACATCGGGCCAGCTTGCGATGGCCACTGTGGGGGACATGGAGATTGTCTGGATCAGCGTTGCCTCTGTGACCCAGGATTCACTGGACCGAACTGTTACGCAAGTACTGCTCTTAAGGTAGAGTATGCCTCTCACTCACAGATTAAAAATTTTAAAAAGCAGAATTTATCTGTCTTATCTGAGATTGTTCAGTGATTCAGATTATAAGTGTCTTTTCACTGTAGGCATCTCTGAAGGAGCGTTTTGACTGGGATGGTGCAGCAGGTCCTCAGTGGCAGGTGCTGGAGGGCGGCAGGCCATGCACAGACTGCGGTGTGTTGGTAGAGGGAACTGCCCTGTACTTTGGAGGAGCTGATGCCAGACAGGCTGTCACTGCTGATCTGGACCTTCGTGGAGCAAAGTTAGTCCTTCTGTCAACCACAGCCAAAATTTTCTTTTAATCTTTAAATATTTTGCTACTCTAAGTGCATTCATTGATTTGTGTTTTTGTGGATAGGTTTGTGGAGTACTGGGCGAGGATTGGAAGTGAAGATAACATGACCATGTGCCACCGTCCAACTTGTCGTAAAGAGGGGGTGCTGCTGGACTACTCTACTGATGGAGGTGCAACATGCGTGTATGCAGTGCATTATGTATTTTCTGTCTTTTTTTTCTTTTTATTTCATTCTGTGTACATCTGTTCCTCAGGTGTGTCCTGGACACTGCTGCATGAGATGGATTATCTGAAGTATGTGTCAGTGAGGAGAGATTATATTGTCCTCCCAGAGGGAGCTCTGACCAACGCTACGCGTCTGCGCTGGTGGCAACCATTTACCATTTCCTCCGGCCTCGCCACCCCCAGCCTGGAGAGAGCACAGTGGGCCATAGACAACATCTTGGTGGGGGGGTCCGACATCAACCCATCCACTCTGCTTGACACCTTTGATGATGGTGAGTTTGTTTGTGTGGATGTAATTAAAGCCTGACAACTCATCTATTATGAAAAATGATCTAGATGTAATGTATGCATGTCTTCGCCTTTCACCAGAGGGTGTTTCTCATGAGGAGAGCTGGAGTTTCTACCCTAATGCTGTGCGCACAGCTGGCTTCTGTGGAAACCCCTCATTCCACCTGTACTGGCCAAACAAGAATCAAGACAGGACACACAACATCCTAGCCACTCGGGAGCTCATAGTGCAGCCTGGATATATTCTACAGTTTAAGGTACAGTGCTACAAATGAGCCACAAACACGCTGTATTAAAACGTAGCGGCTTTATTAAACATCTCTCGTGTTGATGCAGATTGTTGTCGGTTGTGAGGCAGACACCTGTGAAGACCATCATTCTGTCCTGCTGCAGTACAGGAAGGATGCAAGGTAAGAAAAACAAGAACAGATCCTGATAAAGGAAAACACTTTCATGTGGTTATAGAACAGCTGTTTTATATGGACAATACCTTCATTTTATTATTTGGTGTGGCTTTCCTATTTAAACAGTTAACAACCAAACTGTAGAGAACGAAGGAACATTTCTGCAGCTATTGTGGAAAAAGACATTGACAGCCAGATGCTGACGATATCTAAAACAGAAATGTGAACTATCAGGCCAATAGTCCCATTAGCTTAAATCAATGACTGCTTTGTATTTTTACATGGACAGCTTTCAGCTTTCACTCTCTCCCTTTAGGTCTGACTCGTGGCAGCTGGTGCAGTCAGAGTGCCTCCCCTCCTCAGTCAACAACGTGGGCTGCTCTCCCTTCCAGTTCCATGAGTCCACGATCTACAGTCCAGTCAACAGCTCAATATGGACCAGGGTCACTGTCCAGCTTCCAGACCATGTCTCCTCAGGGTAGGAGCACACAAAAATGGGAGAGATCATGATGTCACACTTGTGCATTAGTTCTTATTAGCAGGATAACAGCACCTTTCTCTGTTGCCAGTTGAAGCAGTGTAAGCCTTTTGTGATTTGTTGTTTATTTCCAGGGCCACCCAGTTCCGCTGGATTCAAAAGGACGGGACCGGAGAGCGACAGAGCTGGGGAGTGGACCATGTTTATATTGGCGAGGCCTGCCCAGGGCTCTGCAGCGGCCACGGCTACTGTACAAGTGGAGTGGTCTGCATCTGTGATGAGGGACACCATGGTGGGCCACAAACAGCATATAATGTTCAAATTGCTACAGTAGATACAGACAGAGTTATTTGTCATTTGTACTGTTAATAGAAAAAAATTTCCGACCATCAACTGTCCTTTGTTCCAATTTCATCACTTCCCCTATTCTTCCTCCCACAGGTGACGACTGCTCCCTCTCCAGCAGTGACCTACCGAGCTCCATCAAGGACAACTTTGAGTCAGGCAGTGTGTCTCAGGAGAGCTGGCAGCTGATCCAGGGTGGCGGGGTGGGCAGCGGCTGTGGACAGCTGTCACCGCATGCCCATGGAGACTCACTCTACTTTAATGGCTGTAAGATGAGGCAGGCAGTTACAAAACCGCTGGACCTCACTAGAGCCAGGTACAGGTACTAAGTAAAACATATTGTACGTTAACTAATTATGTAAACATACACCTACCTACCTCGCAGCTTTCATGGATTAGTTTTCCTCACATTGTCTTATCAACTTTTAATGTTTCTCTTTTTCTGTCCTTCTTTGTCTCCCCACAGTAAGATCATGTTTGTGCTGCAGATCGGCAGCGTGGCACAGACAGACAGCTGTAACATAGCCCTGGATCAGGCTGACACAGTTGACCGGGCCGTGCTGCTGCAATACAGCGTCAACAATGGCGTCAGCTGGCATGTAATCGCCCAGCATCAGCCTAAGGACTTCATAAAGGCCCAGAGAGTCTCCTACAACATCCCACTGTGAGTGACACACACACTGAGATACCATTTTCTAATAAGGCTCCACTTAATGACACTTTTATATGATGAACTAATGGCTTTAATGTTGATTAATATTTTACTAATGCTCCATAAATGTTATCAAGATACTGATAAAAGTTAATGGAAGTTGTCACTTTCTAATAAACCATCAGCTAGTAAGCAATTGGCAGTCATATGTGTTAATAAGTCATCAAAGTTGATGATCTGTAGCTGTTTTCCAGAAGGTAAGTCCATTTGAGGAATCTTCCTGATGAAGAAAGAGTTACTTAAAAAAAACAAAGCAAATGTCAAACAGTTGAAGGAGGAGGATGAAAACCAGTCACAGCTTTTACATCCTTCATGAAGGTGCCTCATTAGAAAGTGGTTCTGTTTAAGCCAGTCTTGTAAAATTCATCAGGCTGCTTTGAAGCCACTTTACCATTGACATACTTGACATACATTGCCGAGCCTCACTGACCCAACAATGTTTCCCATGGTCTCTCCAGAGAGGCGAGGGTTAAAGGGGTGATGCTGCGATGGTGGCAGCCACGCCACGATGGTGCGGGACATGACCAGTGGGCGTTGGACCATGTGGAAGTAGTTCTGTGAGTACCCAATTCCCAGCCGGCCCACGGCTTCCCAGACTGGCCCCCAAAAAGAGCCTGATCTGCCCCTGTCTCAGCTTCACCCGTAGAAACGGCCCCCTCTACTCCACACGAACACAGGGATACAGTATACACGTTCAAATATTGTAATATCTACATGTGTGCTGCTTTATCACCTACAACCAACCTCTCAGCAGTTGTTTAAAATGCTCATCACGGCTTCTGGTGTCAGGCAAGCAGAATAGAAAAATGACTGCAGTGTGCTTTGCTGTTTGTGGATGGCTGTTCTGTGTACGACAGATCAACTCCTGCTGTCAGATCATCATATTTTCAGTGTCTTGTAGAACCCATGCGTCTCCCAGATAAAAAAAATACACAATCTAACTGTTAAAGCCTTCAAAGGTCGGATATAATAATAGATATAGTTGCTATTTGTTTTCGCACTGAAGCACTCATAAGATTTGAAGCACGATCACTTATCCATAATTGACAGTAAATCTATCGGCCCCTAGTGGGTATAATGACAGAGAACACTGAACCAAAGATCATGCAGTGTACATTACGGGAAACTGCGAAGGTGGCTTCACATCTATAACATGAGTGTCTGTTTTATTGTGATGTCAGTGGGCCCATAATCTGACTGGTCTATTTTTGTTTTCATCTTCATTTCATCTGCAAAAATAGTCCTGCATTTCATTCTACTGGGAATAAAAAAAAATCGTTTTTTTTTTTTGATTTTTTTTTAATTTGATGCAATTTGCAGACACCCTGCACTGACTCACTGATTGTTTCTCTCTTTCTTTCTTCCCCTTTTTACATTTATATTGCATTTTTGTTTGTAACCAGGACCAGTAAACATTTTCTCTACGTGGAAGACAATGCCAGTTTTCAGATAAAAATGGCAAAGCTGGAGATTCTGCAGGGCACTGAAGATATCATGGTCTATACTCAGCTAGCGTATTCTTAACATGTAACAGCATCATAAAGCATTTTGAATGCATTATCTGCATGTTGCGGGTATCAGAGCAATGTTCCCTCTCACGTGGGTGCTGATTGTTCGTTCGGATGTGTACCCAATGCATTTCAAATGCTGCGTACAACAGTCACAAAGTTGCACATACACACAAACACACACTTATGCCTAACCTGAGCTGTCCCTGGTCTTAAGTGGTCGTGACCTGTCCCACTCCCTCCCTCGCACTCGCACGGTTTTCAACAGTGTCTGCTGAAAAGAGTGACCGTGATCCTCACACTTTGCTCTGTTGTTTATTTCTCTCTGTTCGCCACTCCTCCACTCCTTCACACATTCTTCCTCTCACTCCTATTCCTGCTCAACCTTTTCTTTTGCTCCACATTGCCCTTCCTCCCTGCTGCTTAACCGTGATTGATTATGTGGTCATGCTTACTCCTCTGCTTGTGCCGCATCATATCCTTCCTTACTCACCTTCATCCTCCTCCTCCTTCATCCTCCTCCTCCTCCTCCTCCTCCTTCTCCTCCTCCTCCTCTTCTTTCTCCTTTCCTCCCTCAAACTCTCTCTTGCCCCTTTTCTCTTCCCATTCTGGCATACAACGGATGGATTACTTCTGTATATCTTGCTCTCTTTCATCACCTCTACCTGTGGTTGTCTTTCATTTTCTTCTTTGTTACATTTCTCTGCTATCTCTTCACTCTCTACCTCCACCTACTACTCTTTCGTATTCTTTCTTCTTCATTCCCTCTCTCTGTCCGACTCACTATCACTCCTTCTTCCTTGAACCTCTGACTATCTTTATGCCTCTCCTCTCTCCTCCCTTCTCCCCGCTTTGGGCCCCTGCCTCCCCAGGCTGGGGCTCCTACCCCCCCAGACCTTTCTGCGAGACAGCAGTCCCCTCCTCCTGCTTCTCCCCTCTCGCGCTCTAACCTCTGCTCTCTTCTGTATTCTGCTCCCTCTGGCATGGCTGTAGTGTCAGGTAAGTTCTCCGCCTCTTCCTGAATGCAGCCCCCTCCCTCGCCTTCCTCCCGGCCCCTTTCTTCTCCCAGTTACACTGTGCACACCCTCCCTCACTTTCACTGACACACCCAGCCCTCCTCATTCTCACCACAGTCATATTCATGCCCTCGCTTTAACTCAAGCACCAGGCAGGTCGACAAGCGGGCCATCTGCTCACAGCGCCCAAGGTGGAGGCTCGCTAACACAGAGATCTTAAGAGACAGCTCTCATCACAGACAGCAGAACAATATTCACAACAGCGCAGTAAACAGAGGCATAAACAGGGCGGTAAAAGAAACATTACATTCCCGAAAAGGGTTCAACACAACGTCACCAGATGAAAACAAATTCCTTGTTTACGCAACCCTTGTGGCATTTCTAATTAAATACTACAAATGTCGATGGTACTGTGTTTGTGTGTATATGTGTGATGTAATCCATCACTATACCTTTATCTGTTTGTTTTGTTCTTGCTATGACCGCTACTGCAACTGTTGCAGTGTTTTTGACCTAGCCGCCAGTTTACACGGCAACATACACAGTTCAAAAGCTCCAGCTTTAAGATTACTCTTTGTGGGTCCAGTATTTATCTCACTCCAGTCCAAGCACTGAAAGTCTTTTCTTTTTTTTTTTTTTACATTCATATGCAAACATCAGTTGCAATGCAGGGCATCTGGCATCATTGATTTCAAATGAAGGCCCATTTGGTGGGAGAGTTTCATCTGACTAACCTCCTCCATCCAGCTCCTTGCATGGCTTTACAGATCGACTGTTGCAACAGCTCTCCATCCCCTTTTGCACTCATGGCTGTCTGTCTGTGGACAACAAACAACATGACTCTGAACCAGAAGCTCCCTCCTTGCTACCCTCTTGTTTCTGACCAGACATCAGAAACCTTCAAGTCTTCATACACACACACACACACTCTCTCTCAAACACAGCCAGCCACAGTTTACCAGCCATGCCTCCCATCCACCCTGACACTTCCACCCCCACTCCATCGCCCATCACACACACACACACGCACACCATCCTCTACCCTCGCCCTGCCCCTCCTGAGCCCCCTCCCAACCCCACCCACCCCCGCCCGCTTCGCAGAGGCCCCTGCCTGCCCTGGCTGTACTCCTGGCTCACTGGCACCGCCCTGCTGGATGGAAGAGGCAATGAACAGGCTAAGCAAGAGCGATCTTCCGCAGCTTTTCTCTGTGTCTCCTAGTTTCAAAACCACCCCTTCTCCGCTCACAACCCTGCACTCTTATGGCTTTGGTTTAGTTCTTTTTTTCTTTCCTTCCCAGTGATGGCTGTTGACTCTGACCTCAAACACTCAGAGTCAGAGTTTTCCTCTAGTGTCTGTGGTAGTATGTTTGTAGACTCTGTGTCCCATGTCTTTGTCTTGTGACATTTGGTCTTGGATACATGTATCCAGTTCTACCGTCATGTTCACCGTCTAGCTGCTCATTTTTGTGCAGAACGTAAACAAATCCAGTCGTGTAGAGTAGCGCCACCCATTCTCCGAGCTATGAGACCCATCAAGCTGTTGAGTGTTTGAGGTTATGGCTGAAATATGATTAAAAATGCCAGCATGAAACCTGAGTGTGAGCGAGTACGAAAGCTGCATTCGACCATCCGTGTGTTTGCGTGCATGGATGAGCGTGTGTGCATGGGAACGTGTGGATTTGTAGCGCCCTCTACGCTGTCACTAACGTTCACACTCCTCCTCTTTCCCTCCCTCTTTCACTGTCTTTGTATCCCTGCAGCACCCGTAAACAAAACTACATGATGAACTTTGCCAGACAGACCGGCGCGCGTCACTACTACAGCCGCAAGAGGCGGGCACTGCTACAGCGTGCCTGAACCCACCAAGAAGGGATTCGTCCTCTGACCTGCCAATCACACATCGACCCGCCACACTCATCCTTTTTCTCCTGACGACATATCGCCCTGTCGAGTCCCATCCACCAGTGGATTCCAGTCAGCCTTAGACTTCCCTCACCCACCTCTCCCTAACCTCTGACCCACAAACACGGGCCATCCAATCAGTTTACGCCAGCCAATCAAGGCCTTCCCAACTACACGGGTCGGCGGGAGTGAAACTCAGAAGAAAGGAGTGAAGCGGCCATTTTGTTTACTTTTTTTCATGGACGGTCGGGGTTTCTAGTTGTTTTCTAATTGTTGCTGTGGTTCCTCTGATCCCTGTTCCCACCGCCGACAACCCTCCCTCTGGCTTACCTTTCCCGTCACCCAGCCTTCCCCTCTCCTCATCCTCCTTTTTCCTACCACACTGTGAAATTGAGAGATAATATATCACTGCTGAACTGACCAGCCGATTGGAGAGTTGCCTCCCAGTTCCACTGAGCCGCCGGGGGGGAGGACCACTCCACTGCCGCCAAACCAGTACGCCAGGAGAAAGACCACGACGATGATACTGACCATTAAGAGGAATAACGGTGATGAAGAAGCTCAAAAACGAAAAAAGACAAAAAAAAAAAGACAAAAAAAAAGAGTACTGTGTTCTTGCTGTTCTGTGTGTCTGTGGGTTCTTTTCGTGATGAGTTGACTGTGGTGTTCTGTTCATTTGTTTGTTCGTTTTCTACTAATTCATATGCTTTTACGGGGGGGGAGGGGAGGGGGGTGCTGGGTTCTGTTTCCTTTTTCCTCGTTTATCTGGAACGGATGTGAGCAGGGCAGGAAAAGCCCAGCCTCCGCGGGAAGAAGGAACGAAAGAATGATTTGCACGACGGGAAAAGGAGAAAATAAGAAAAAAAAAAAATTAAAGACTGAATAATGATTTTTTTTTTGTTTTTGTTTTTTTTTTTTAATCATTTTTTTATATATGTTGGTTCCCGAAAATACAGATATTTATGGTAAATGGTTCTTCACGTAACCTATTTAAGATGCACTGTGCGTGAAATCTGTATGTTATTTTCTAGTGTTAAGTTATTAGGCAGTCAAGCTCTCGGACTGCATCATCTCCCCTCTTCCTTCTCTTTCCTCTTCTCTTGTGCTGTTTCCCCCCCTTCCCATCTCTCTCTGCTGATTTCTGAAACCTGGAGGTGAGGCTCTATTAGTGTTGTTTTTTGAAGTCTGTGTAATATGGACCCTCTGCCCTCAGTGTAACTCCAGTATAGCAATCTCCTGTATATATATGTATATCCACTATGGGGAGACCCAGCAGCCTTATAAAAGGGAAATAAAGAACTGTCCAAACCTCATACTGTACACATTGTTTGAGCAGCTTTTATTTATTTGTCTTATTGTCAACAAATCTTAACAATGTGTTGTCTCTCAGTACTTCCTGGCCTCTCTTTTCATGTCTGTTGCACTGAGCCCAAAACCTGGTCAAAGATCTTTAAATGTTGTCCACAGTTATTACAGTTACATGGTATGTTTTCTGAATATTTTCAGCAGTGAATTAATACAATTTAGCGCTCCAAATGAGGATGGACGGTGTATGTGGTGCATGCTACAATGTCCATGTTTATTATGAAGTCTCCCACTGCAACAGGGGGGCTCAATTGTTTGTTTTGAACACTGGAGCTACATGGCACAGAGGAATAAGTTATATCATGGTATGAAAACACAGATGATACTTAGTAGAGCAGCTATGTTGGTTGGTTTGTTGACAATAAGAAATACATCATATCAGTTGCCCTGTCTGGTATGTGTGTGTGTGAGAGAGAAAGCGAAAGAGCTCAGACGTATTCAAAAGAACATTCAAATATTTATTTATAGACATTAAAACAGAATAAAACTATGTTGCTAAGATATTATAAAACAATACATCTACATTGAGTCTACCTTCATCTTGGTGCACACCTCAGTGTCTTTAAACTGGGCATTCACCACATATTTCTGCAGGCCATCTGCATTACTCCATGCTGAGGCTGAAGAGATTACAGATCACTGTTGAGCCAACCCTTCCCCCTTGACATGAACCCCTAAAGATGCTCATAACATAGCACACCAGGAGTCATTGGTCACAAGCTGCCGACCATCACAGCTACAGTCACGAGTGTTAAAGTGACGTAGAGAGATTTGGCTGTGACGCCCGGGCAGGAGTTACAGTACGGCTTATCACAGCAGCCGTAGCTCATGGTATAGACGGTTCCTTTGAGACTGAGGCTGTGCACCTGGCTGCAGTCCTTTTTCGCCATGCACCCCCTGGCCGACAGGGCACTGTGGTTTCCATAGCGACCATCTGCCTTGAAACACAGCTCGTCTGGAGGACACACTGTCACAACGAGCTCGAATGCGACCTCCGTCTCCAGGATGGGGCTGAAGTAGCAATACAGTTTGTCACAGAGCAACGAAGGGAGGAGGAGGTAGAACCACAACGCAGAAACATGCAGGAGCTGCAACATGTTCCACCTGCAAGTTAAAGAGTTTTATTTCACTGGCAGGGCCTGGAACTTAAAGAGTACATCAGTGATATTTGGGGCATTTGTTGGAAACATTTAAAATAAAACAGTATCACTCCAAAAACACAGAAACCAAAGAAATTCATCAAGTTAACCAATCCTTATACACAGGTGTTAATGATCTCTACTGATTGTCACATTCAAAATACTCAAGGCTTGAAAGACAGACACAATTTCAGCCTTCAGCTTCAATAAAAGCAGTAGTACAGAGACTCACCTGTACATTTTAAAGATTCTAACTCAAACAGGTAAAACTTCTCAGAGCTTCTCCTCGTGAACTCTTATCTCACCACTGACTCCAGATCTCCCTGCACAGGCCACACCCTCTAAGCACACCTGCTTGCAAAATCTGCACAGAGCGAGCGAGCAACCACACACACACACACACACACACACACACACACACACACACACACACGCACGTGTTAATCATGGTGCTTTTATTTTGTAGAAACACACATTTTACTTTAATATACAAGGAGGATGGCTGACAAGTCCATCTTTTTTTCTCTCCGGAGCATCAATGTAATCACACAAAACACTGACCATGATGCATTTCTTTAAGTTTACACACTGATTCAGCAAAAATACGTATAAGCACAAATGTGTCAACATTTGACCAAATGTTATACACCTTGTGCAGACTCAGGTAAGGACCTATGGCTAACAGGCCTCCCCCCGAGCTTTCTATAAGCACTTCTATGATGCAGTGGAAGATCATTTGGAGCTCCTTAATGATGTGTAATTTGCACATGAATCCCAAGGCTCTTCCCTCAGAACAGTAGTGACGTTGGCGTGATCTATTTTGTCTATAATTATCCCCAGCAGCGTCTTCAGATTTGTTTTAGACTTTTGTGGGATGTTACATTTGTCTTTACAGCAGCAGGTATGGCTGACATTGTATTCGACCCCCCGGTAAGAGAGGATTTCGTGGGAGCCACAGAGTTCAGCATCCACGCAGCCCTGAGCAGACAGGATGTGGACGGCGCCGTAGTGGCCTCTGGAGCTGGAACAGCGCTGATCAGGCAGACACTGGCTTGTGAGGTTGGGGCAGGGCTTGCCTTTCTGCTGCAGAGGACAGAAGTGACACAGCAGACTGTCCAGGCTCAAAGCAGGGAGGACGAGAGCAGCTGTGGCCAACAGGACGGAGTTGAGGAACCAGCGTGGACCCAGACTAATGTAAATCCACACACACAGCATTAAATAGGAATGATACACACTGAAAACACACTTTCAAATAATTAGGTTCGTCATCTTCGGTGTGATGGGATTCAACTTCACCTGGTCTTTCTTCGGGATCCCATCTCTCTGTACTGTAAAACCCCTCAGAACACGTGAAGATGTGTCAACCTGAAGAGCCTCCAAACACTAGAAAACCCTCTGATTGCCAAACAGAAACAGGTGTGTCTTTGAACCGCTTTGTGCTGAATTCATAAATAATTTACACACACACACAAGACAAATAGTCTCTAAATTGGATTTTAGCTCTCAATTTATTGCACAAAAATAATACACTGATTCTTCAAAACACTTTAAACGCACACCTTAAAAAAAAAAAAAAAAAAAAGATTGTTTCTCCACTGAGGCTGGAGACAGGATTATAGTGCCATCTGTTGTTCTACACAGAATATGTCAGGAAGAAACTGATTTGATGTGGTGCTTGCAGCTGTTGAATGTCACCCAGATGTTGTTTTTAAACCTCATGAATAAGGCCAGTCTGTAGTTGCACAACATCTGCTGCACAAAATATATTATTTCTGGATTCTTCTGCTCATGTTCCGTACTCAGATGAAAAGGAAAGCTTTCCCTCCTTGTACAAAGGTTCCTGTAAAGATAGATTTAAAAAAAAATGTGTGAGTTCATTATCCTGTGTATATAATAGAGAATGGAGGATTATTGTGATTAGTAAAGTGGCTTGCTTACAGCCAGGTCCTCCTCATCCTCCCTGTCCATGTCCCCCCAGTCTTCTTGTTGCTCTGCGGGGTCGTAGCTGTACAGAGGGATCAGCCTGTGACGTAACTCATCTACTCTGAAGCAAACAAACCAAACAGTGACAGATCAAAACGTAACACAAGACGCCAAATGAATCTGAAAGTGACGCTTTGCAGAAACAGACTCACCTCGATCTCCTCCTGATATAAAAAACCTGAAGAGAAACAATGAGCAGATAAACGTATGATGCAGTCATGTGAAATTAACAATACAATAGTGTGTCTTACCATTGCCACTACGCATCCAATCAGGGTGAGGAGTACAAAGGGGATGAGTGCATAGTAACCAAGAAATCCAGGCTTGGGCTTTGAGGGTGAAATATGGGGAGTTGTGTTGTTGAAATGCATTTCTTTCTGCTCCATCTTCTCCTTCATACACCCCTCTGCTCTGTGCACCTCAGCTGACACCTTTGTGACACATTCAGAGTGCCGTTGTTGTCATTCCCACTGAAAAGCCACGATGCTCAACCCCAGGAGTACTCATAGTTCTTGCTATAGGGAGTCACATAGAGATTCATAATCCAAGAATTAGTATGCATGACTTTAAATAAAAAGACTAGTAGTACAGAGTAATTTTTATCTTACCTTGTCCGTCATGTGTAGAGGACGTGGACACACATTTCCTGTTTGCTGCTTTCATTTCACTTTGCATGAGAAGCACAGCGCTCACATACCTCAACCTGCACAATGACATTCCTGAGTGAGGAGTGGAAATGAGACAATCTGGTTGTTTGGTTAAACTGGACAGATCTGTTTATTTATATACATTCAAATGTTTTAATCACAAATATATTATAATCCTAAAAGTTTTCCAGCAGGAGTAATTACCACACAATGGAATATTGCTACTTTAATAACATTAATAACATTTTGTATTTGATGCTGGAAGAAGCAGGTCACAGGTCACACACACACACGTGTAATTTTTTCTTTCCTCCAGCAGGGGGGGAGGGAGTCGTTGTATGTGACAGGAGGTAGAAGAGGGGAGGGACTCCTGCAGGGGTGAGGAAACGTATACAGGAATCTTTCCAAATCTTTTACAGGTCTAACTCGCCGAGCATGGCTTTAGACAAGCATTCATGTCATCGACACCTAGAGGAAGCCTTGAGGGTAAGTTGCAAACAAAAATAAGAGGTAAGGACACAACAAGACTTAAGTTTTTTATTTGGAGAAGTCTAAATAAGTAATCTGTTACTCTGTGTACTCTACTCTGTAAATGTGTTTTTTACTGGATTACAGTTTTAACTGGACAGAGTTATCCCAGGTTAAACATGCGGAAGTTTTAAGCTATAATCACTCTTTTTGATAGATACTTTTGTCATGTCTTACTTTACACAAGTGTGCCAGAGTCTTGGCACAGATATAAAGGCGCGCACAGGTGGATTTCCTGTTAAGATTTGAAAGCTTGTTAATCATTAAACCATCCGGTTCAGTTAGACTCCAGTCCATAAAACAGCATTTTCTGCCTGCAGTAATTCATTCTGAACACTTTTTTCATTGTATTTTTCTTTGTGTCATAATAGGTCTACATTTTACTATGATATGAAGCGAGGGAATGCTGAGATAGAGCAGCACCATCTGAGTGGACTTGTACAACTCCCTAAGATGTGATGGATCCTCCTGAAAGACGAAATAGATCAATCCAGAGACAAGATGCAAGCGACTCTGGCCTCCACATGCCTCTTCCTGAGGATCCAAATGGAACTTACGAGTACCTCGACGTCTTTCCAGAAGAACCACATTTGTATGAGAGCATCTCTGGGCTCATAACTTCATCCCAGCCCAAACCTCCAGACCGTCCTTCGGATCATGGAAGAGGAGTTCCTCAGAATACCGATCACCAAAACACAAACCAGCCTCCACCAGTCCGTAGACCTCCACCTCCTCTCAGAACCAGGACTAGTCTTCCTAATCCATCTTTGCCAAGCAGACAGGATCCCCCTCCTGTTCCCCCGAGGACACGATTACCCCTCAGAGCAAAACAGTTTTCTTTTGACTCTATTCAGTCTGCTCACAAATTACATCGTTCCAGGACAGAAATAAACAATCATGTGAGTAGTTTCTCCCTCCAAAGAGACAAAGAGCTCCCTTTATAATTCAATAAAACCCAAATCAATCTTTTTTTTTTTTTTTTTTTTCTTTTAATCAGGATCCATGGGCTATCAAACTAGTAGACACTCCACAAGGCAGCACCAAGAGTCTGGCTGCTTTTTGTGCTGCAACTTCAAAGTAAGAGAACACATGAGAGTTAGTGCCTGCATGTTTACAGTAGTTCATTTTTCAATATTAGCTTTTTTTTGTCCATGTAAATGAGATGAATATAAAGTGCTTTATATTCTTTGCAGCTTATCTTTGTGAACACAAACATGATTTGTGCTTTTTTTTCAGCTCAGCATTGTTTCTGCAACTTGTCATGTCATTTACATTTAGTCATTTAGCTGACGCTTTTATCCAAAGTGGCTTATGGGGAGCAATTTGGAGTTCAGTATCTTGCCCCAAGGACACTTCGACATGTAGACTGGAGGAGCTGGGGTTCGAATCAGTGATCATCTAATTAATGGACGACCCGCTCTACCTCCTGAGCCACATTTTTCTCATCATGCTTTCGTTTTCACGCCAGCAACCTGTTTTTCTTTGCCGCCTCAGGTTAATGTCACAGTACAAGCACACAGACAGCGTTCATAACTCAGGAGTGGTGTGGGGTCGACTGTTACAAATCCACCCCGCCCTGATGCAGCAGGTGGAAGTGGATGTGAGTGTGGCTACCGAGTGGGACAATCACCAGCTTCCCTTCCCCACCACAGGTAAGATTAAGCAACAAAGTGCCACAGACACTCGTGGTTAGTAAGTACTCAGATCCCTGAGTGAAAGTAACAATACTGCAATCTAAAAAAACAAATAAAGATACTGCATTCTACTTGAATGCTACTACTACTACTACTACTACTTGAATATTACCTTCAGGGGCTCCTTAAAGTCCCCGAAAGCTCCCTGAAATTTTGTTACAGGCAGTATACAACTATATCTTTCCTGTTAGCAGATGATGACCTAATGTAAATCCTATCAGAGAGTTGCACAAATCCAATCTGAGCAGATCTAATCAGCCAGGTTGGCAGGTGTACTGGACCTTTATTCTGTTATACAGTTTCATATGTAACTAAATCAGTCAGATGAATATAGTGGAGTATAAAGCTCTTTCCTCTGTAATTTGGTGGAGGAGTTCAATAGAAATGTACTCGTGTAGCACTTTATTTATAACATTGTCACACTGTGGTTGTTATCTGCTTGAGTATCTGAGGACACTTGACTGTCTGATCCATTAAGTCACTGCACATGTTGGCAGACGTGTGGACTCTGAACTCTTAATGCTTTATTATTCCAGTGAACAGGACAGTGAAGAGTCTGATTGATGAAATCTTCCAGCTGCTGGACCTTGCTCCCAACACAAGTGGAGATTACGTCTTGAAGCTGTGCGACTCTGAGGAGTACCTCCGAACGTGAGACGCGTATCCAGAAATTACCGTTTAACTATGATGTTTTATTCAAACATGCATTGTTTAATTTGATGCCATATCTCTCTTCAGTGAAGAGCTGCTGGGTATGCATGAGACCATTCAGAAGTACGCCAAGGTTAAACTAGCAGTGCCCCTCCGACTGCTCCGCTTGAACAACCTCAGACACCGCCTGGTCAGGGATGTAAGTCAGTTCAAACTCCGGCTCTGTTCCCACCCACGGTACAAATCATTTACAGAAAAGGGTTGGCCTGTCTTCAGTCTTGAAATGCTGCTTTCACACACACCTGTGCGTGGCTGCAGGCCAGCTTGTTATCATCAGGGCTGTAAAAATCTTCACCCTGAGCTCTTGACTTTGTTCTGTTTACACATCACGTCATGGAGGGTGGCATTCAGCAGCAACAATAGAATAAAGGTGAAGCTGTCAGTGCCATTATTCAAAAAACAATGCATCATAAACAGCCATAATCATACACAGCAATCGGTGTTTCAACTTATGTTTCTCCTCCAAGGTGGAGGACGACATAAGCGCATGCCAGCTCTACCAGCTCCTGCGTCCTGTCTGCGTCTTCAGCACCTGCAAGTAAGATCACAAGCAGTCCTGCATCCCACACCGGATTCGTGACATGGTTTCAATAACAACAACGACTGTTCAGTGGGTCATGTGTCAACTGCCATGTGTTTGTAGAAAACATAGGCAAAGGTAGCTTTGCTTTGTGGTTTTCTACCACTTTCTCACCTGTGTGTGCGTGTGTGTGTGTGTGTGTGTGTGTGTGTTTCTTAACCTTTCCTCCTCTCTCAGGTTGAGTCTGCAGAATGTGCTCACCAGCTACAACAGAGAGGTGACAGAGCTGATGAGGAGTAAGGTCCGTAAAGACAGAATAAGCAGTAGGACATTTATTTCTATCCAAAAGTGCATTTTGGTTTCAACCTGCAAACATGTATAATTTGAGATTCACCACATCAGGATGTTTCAGATATATCTGTAGGTGTCATTCATCCTAAGCTGATATTTCTCTCTTCGTGTCTGTAGTCTGGGATGAATGTCAACGTCCTCGTGGGCTGCGTTCGCTCCATCAGCAATCTCCTCTGTGGGCTCTCATGTCAGGAGCTGGAGGACAGTATTGGTGGACTCAACCGAATCAATCCCATACCTCTGGTAGGACGGCGTATACGTTTGTCAAACATTTCTTGTGATAAAGGGATGCTCAGTGCAACCCTTCCAGTTTTTCTGTCCGTCAAAGAGTTGTGACGCTGCAGTGCGCCAAAAGAAATCAAGTAGCTGTGTTTCCTCATCCTTTTTTGCAGAGTCATGATGAGATGTCAGAATGTGAAACTGGTGAGTAACCAACCAACACCCCATTGTTACATGTGGGGATTTTTTAAAGTTTATTTTCTACACTTTTCCTGGCTGATGACCAAACTGGTGACAATGTGGTTATATGGTACACGTCTAAACGACACTGGACACCTCCCATGATGTTTTGATTTTGTTGTATTTTTTTTTAATTTGTTTTCACTCTAATGTACTAAGTGCCCCCTTGGCACCCCCTGGTGGCTCTCCTAATAAAAAGAAACACACACAGATGTTTACATGTCTGTTTATAACCATATGATCAGATTTTGTTATGAACCATATGTTTACATACTGCTTATTAATACTAAATTTTGGTACTTACAGTAAAATGTTGCTTGTCTGGTATATCAACAGTTTGTATGTCTAAACCAGAAGCTTTCAAATATATTATATATTACATCAGTTACATTATAACATTAGTTTTTGCATCTTCTAGTCTAAATGTGTGTGATTTGGTTAAATAGGTAGTTACAGATACAGTAGCTGTAGAGAGTTTTACTGTTTTTCCACATTTTCCCAGAGTTATAAACTAATAAATACCCCAGGACAGACCTTTTATTAGGAATTTATAGACTGAAGTTATGTCAAACAGCAATATTAGCCATATCTTGTATCAGCTGTGTGTCCGTGGGATCCAATGACACAGTCATGGCCCTCTAACCATGCAGGAATTGAGCAAAACCAAACAAGTAAACTCTGGAGCTCTATCTGAGGGGAAACTGACAATCTCAGACTGGTCTAAACGGATGTTTGTTTGTGTATTCCAGCCATGTTAATGCTCCACAAGGCGCTGCTAAAAGTGCTGCAGATGTTTTTTGACAACTTCCATTCAGACTTCAGAGGTCAGGAGTTAACCAGCAACCCACAAATGCATGACGTGGATCACCACACTGAAATCTTGCAATTCAATATTGCTGCTCTCTACCAACTACAACTCAACTGGATGACCAAGTATGTTTGCATTCACAGTCGCAGCCAGACTTGCATACATTTAGATGCATGTACTGTATGTATACAGAGATGCACAAACACGTGCACACAGATACAAATAAGTAGCAATAAGATCACTGTGTTTGACTGCTTTCTCTTTCCTCTTTATTTTTTTTTAGTTATGAGTGCTTCTCTGTTTCCTGTGACGTGACATACGGAGCAACAAAGATCTGTGACACGGGCATTTCTGAGAATATCAGCACCGCGTTGTCATACGGAAACAAGCTCCAGTGTAATCGCATGTAAGAGTCTCTGATCGTAATTGTTCATTTAGGATTTTCAACTTCCTCTTTCCGTCACACGAAAAGTCCTGAATCACTGCAGAAAGTGAAAGTAGATTCACCTTTAGGACAGGCTTCTGTCACTGTGTCCATCTGATGATAACAAATCTAAGATAAAAGCGGAAGTAAATAAGATTTGCAATATAACATAAATACATGAAGAAAGGAAAATAATGATTGTATCTATTTTTTGATTTTAGGATGGTGTTCCCTGTTCCAGTAAATCAGCTGCCGTATGAGTCCATGTTGACGTTCTGCCTCAAAGGCTCCAAGCGAGGCAAGAACCCAGAGCTTTTAGGCTGGGCTGTACTACCTCTTTACAGCAACAAGTAGGTGTTTACACAACATTTACACCTTTTCTATAAAGCTTTTGAACAAATGTTAACACGTGTGGAGGCTGGGGAGGTGGATGGAGTCACATTTGTAGCAGCGAGCTCTGTGTTGAATGAAATGTTTCTATGGACTGCCTAATTTGAGAGACAAAATAAGTTGTGGACATAAATGATTGGAGGGTGTTCTCAAATGTTTGTAATTCATTTTTATTATTTAAGAAAGAAAGATGCACAATTTCAGCAGTCATTTGAAAGGATCACAATCACTCAGGATGCTTTTTGGTGCCAAATGGAGAAACCATCTCTGTATTTGTTACAATATATCAAAATCATATTTCTTTGTCAAGTAGAGCGCAGCTTGGGCCCCTTTAATGTTGTAAGGATATGTGTCATCCTGCTTTAAGAAATACTTAATCAGTAACAGCTTTCAAATGTGGCCCTTTTTTTCTTGCTGTCTTGATAAAATTTGGTTAAAAGGCTGATTTGTTTTTACATATAATTAATTATACTTATATTAAGTGCTATATCCATGTCAATAAAGATAATTATTGTTTTGCTTTGCTTTTTTTTTACTTTCTATTCTTGCACAGTGCTGCATGTACATTTTACAAACTTCTTTTCGACCATTTCCTGAACTCTGTGTGTGTCTAGGACTCTGGTGATGGGGACCGTTCTGCTCAGTATGTCCACACTGGCTGAGCTTCCTGCTCCTCCCTCGCCTGCCCTGTTTGACAGCCACAGACAACCCATCGGGGTCATACTGCAGGTTAGTAACACTGGACAGCTCTGCCCTCTGTTGACCAAAATACAAACAGCGGCACATTACCTGCTCAGTCGTTCATCCTCACATTCTTTCTTCCCCAGCTCCAGTTTCGAGATCAGCTTGAGTGGAAGTATCAAAGGCCCATTGCGCTGACCGGTTCAATCATATTTACTCAACCTTGTGAGGATTTGCAAAAGAAAATGTTGGATGTGTCCAAGAAACACTGCCTCTGTTTGTGAGTGTAATACACAGCACGCAATATCTGTCACACTCATGTTTGATCCCTGCTTTCACATTCATGACTTCATCTGTCGTCATCCAGTCTAACACCAAATGAAAAGGCTTTCCTCTGGAGCAAGCGTCACTGCAGTGACAAAGGAAGCACTTTCCTCCACCTAGTGCTGGGCGGAGCCCACCGCTGGCGGCCTGAAGACTTGACAGAAATCTATACTGTTGTAGAGAATTGGCCTATCCATCTACCTGAGGAGGCCCTCTTCCTGCTCAGTGACAGGTGGGTTACACTTGGTTTGCATACAGAAATACTGACACCTTAATACTAATATACAATGCTTCAAGGACAAACATGAATAGATAACATACAGCACATAGAGAAAGGACTGTTATATTGTTGTTTGTATTTTGGTTCATAGTTAAAGTTGTGGAGGTAAAAGTAAAAATACTGTATAAAAAATACTCAAAGTACCAAACAGTACCTATTATACCAAATGTTTCATAGTGTAAGCATCACTGCTGTTGGTTAGCTTAATACATAATAATGCATCATCATTTATTAGTTGATTTTTATGTTGTATTAACAATATATTAAGAGTAAGGTACAATATTTGCCTCCAAAATGTGGTGAAAAAATAAACTGGAAATATGCAAGTGGTACTCTTCCACTGCAGCAACAGAATGTGTTCAGGTTGCTTGAATATTCTCATTGATTTTTCCAGTGTTTTTTTCCCATATATCACAAAAAGAACTCTAAGGTATATGCAGAGTTTTCCTCCAGCTGTTTCTTTTCCTTGCTGACTCTCTCGCAGTAGAATCGATAAATAAAAGAAAGGTTGAAAGGGTAAAAAAGATTATGAATAACCAAACTCTCGGAAAAAGGGTTCAGTTTGCAGAGAGGGTGCAAACTTTGTGTATATGTGTCCCTTTAGTCATCGAACATACAGTAGTGCTCAAGTACTTGTAAGAGCAGACAATTTAAACACTTTTTAGACACTCATCGTGTCTGTGGTGTTTCCAATATCTCTGATCACAGCCATGATTCAGGTCTCCATGAGTCTTGTTTAGTGAGTTAATATGCACATTTTTGTTTTTTCAGTTTTCATGATCAGACTGTGCGGAAGGCTGCAGTTCACTACTTTGAACAGATACCAGATGGAGAGCTAGAGTTGTTTCTGCCGCAACTAGTCCAGGTACAGTAAACACACTAACACACACCTGCTAACTGTTGCACACTAAATATACAATAAACATCACCACACCCTCTTCCCTGTACCTATGTCTTGAGTAGCTAATATTTCAGCATGAGACCAGGCTGATGATTAACTAATTTAAGCCATCAGATTTTCACTGTGACAGTCGGTGACGTCCTCTGTAGTTTGATGTTGGTTTCATCAGTCATCCTGTCCTGCAGGCTCTGAAGAGTGAGTGGGAGTTGGATGGACCTCTGGTGATGCTGCTGTTGGAGAGATCACTGAAGAACATACAGATTGCACAGCAACTGTACTGGTGAGCAGCAGAGTCAGACATCAAACTGAGGGAATGTAGTTTTGGATTACTGTAACACTGTAATGCTACAAAGGGAATGAAAGGAAGGTAACACTCCTTCAGGCTAAATGCATTGATATCTTTGCCTTTATCTTCTTTTCTGTATTTTGATACTTGTCCCCTCCCCCCACCCCCCCACCCCTCCGCAGCACATGCTGTAAAGTTTTATCATTTATTAATCCTTTACATGCTTGCAGGCTGCTGGAGGATGCCCACACTGACCCGTACTACCAGAGCTGGTTCAGTAAGGTCCAGGCTGCCCTGCGGCACTCATGTGGCCGGGCGCTGAGGCAGGAGCTGGAGCATGAAACCCGCCTGGTGTCTGTGCTCGTACAGGTGGCCGAGAAGGTTCGCACTGCTGATAAGATTCGACGCAAGGTCTGTAAACCTTTATTCATTCATTCATCACTCACTGGCTCGTAATCCTTTATTATGATGAACTTATTTTGTCAGCCATTTTTTCCCTATGCATTTCCCTGCAGAATGTTTTGAAGAAAGAAAAGTTGAAGATTGAGGACTTCTTTAAAGCTGGGGTCAGCTGCCGTCTACCACTGGATCCTGCAGTTCATGTAAAGGCGTTGGACGTGGATGTAAGGACGTTATGCAGCACCTTTTTATATCATTTCTGTAAAATAATATGCACCTCTATAGCAGGAGTCGTTTCATTGTTTAACATGTTACTTATAGGCCTGTAAGTTTTACAACTCCAATGCTGCTCCTCTGGGGATCTCATTCATCTGCTCTGACCCTCTGGCCAAGAACGTCAGTGTCATCTGCAAGGTTGGCAACATTTTTCTTAAACTTTCTTTTTATTTCTTACTTCTTTCTTTTAAGTGCGCTTGTACTAATTCTTAAATTCAAACCGGTGTGTTTTCCCCCTGTGAACAAAGGCAGACAAGTACAGATAACACGTGTTTGTACCTTGTTCATACCTGAGAGGAAATTCTAAGCAGAAGGAAATTGATGAATGATTTGTGCTACTTCTGTTCGAACGAGGTGTTCCTGCATGATGCCGATTGTCTTTTATACTTGTCTCCTTCAAGAGGAAAGTAAGAGCTCATAGTCTGTTACAGAGCAGTTTGTACAAACGCTGAACACAAAGAGAATATTTACTTGGATTGTCTTGCATCCTTTTTTAGTAAACCACTTTCAATAATCAGTTAACTGTGTCGTTCAGACAGGAGATAACCTGCGTCAAGACATGCTGGTACTTCAGATAGTCCGTGTGATGGACAGGGTTTGGCTCCAGGAGGGGCTGGATCTGCGAATGATCACCTACAAGTGTCTTTCTACGGGCAGAGCTCAGGGTCCGTTTATTTGTTTGCACATTAATACTTTGTCTCATATCTCTGTGGCTGTGAATTCATGTTTTATCTCTTGTATTCAATGTGGTTTGTCAGGCCTGGTAGAAATGGTTCCAGAGGCAGTGACCCTAGGGAAGATTCAGCAGGAGTGGGGTCTGGGTGGCACCCTGCGTGAAGACACACTGGAGAAATGGTTCCACATGTGGAACAAAACTAAAGAGGACTATGAGAAGGTTAAGACCACAACAAAATCTTTGATTTCTTCTTCTTCAATATTCACTTTTGCTATTGTGTAACATTCTTCTACTGTGTGTGTGTGCAGGCTGTGATGAACTTCATCCACTCGTGTGCAGGGTGGTGTGTGGCCACCTTCATCCTGGGGATCTGCGACCGCCACAATGACAACATCATGCTGAAGCACACTGGACACATGTTCCACATCGACTTTGGCAAAATTATGGGCAATGCACAGAAGTTTGGAAGTTTTAAAAGGTAAGAGAATAAAAAAAAAAGTGAGCAAAAAGGCATAAAGATGATAATGTGAATTAACAAGAACATTCACATCTTCTTCTTTTTTTTGCAATGATAGGGACCGATCACCATTCATCTTCACATCTGAGATGCAGCACTTCATCACAGGCGGAGGGCAGAAGCCTCAGCGCTTGCATCGCTTTGTGGAGCTCTGCTGTGAAGCTTACAACGTGATCCGAGGGCGCTCCGCACTGATACTCAGCATGCTGGAGCTGGTAAAAACCTATATTCAAGACTCTTTTATTCTGCGTATAGATTATATTAAATAAAACACCTTTTCATTCACGGTGTGTCTGTGCTTTCCAGATGCTACATGCAAGAATGCCAGAACTGAAGGACAGTAACGACCTGCAGTATGTCCAGAACAACCTCAGACCTCATGACACAGATCTGGAGGCCACATCCTATTTTACAAAGTAATTTACACACACATTCTGTCTGAACTAAACAAATTATTTAAAATATCCCATGTTTTATTTATACGTGCATATACTCGGATTCTCATACGGTTTGCACCCCTCCTGATGCAGGAAGATCAAGGAAAGCATGGGCTGTGTGGCAGTCAAGTTTAACTTCCTGACACACAGCATGGCTCAAGGGAAGAAACAGGAACCGCTAACCCGGAATGGCATCCCCGCTCCCAGCACCAACATCCAAGAAGCTGTCATCCAGGGATACACCGTCAGGGGAAAAGATGTGGTGAGGCTGCATGTTGCTCTTTGTGCTGTTCTAATTCAGACGAAATGTCACCGACAAAGTTTGCCCGACGCACCTCAGAGCTCTGTGTTAGATCCTAATATCCAGGGGAGCTTATGAAACACCTGGAACTGACAGCAGGTTCACACATATTTGTTCGGGGAGAAATAACCCCTGGCACACAGCTGACAGTGCATGTCTGTGTGTTGGGTCTGCTGTCACTTACGGCCTCCTAGGTAGCAGCGCTGTGTTTAGAAAGTGTTCCCCCTCACTCTCTAGAGAAGGGGTGAAGACTGTTACTGGTGTTTGTGAGGATTTTACTGATCTTTGATCAGGATAGACTGAGTTGCCCAATTACTTAGATCCAGCAAGCAGCAGTCTGTGACAATGGCAATTAGCATTCATTCAGGTATTTGCATGAAGATAGTATTAATTATTATTATTTTTTTAATATAAAGAGTGTGGACCATTTCAAATAGCACTTTTATAACTACTGATCTACTTTGATTGTTTCCAATTTACAGAGGCAGAGCTGTGTACAAATGCTAGATTTTTTTTCACACACACACGGTGGAAAACTAGGTCGCAAGGAGATATTTACTGAATTTATTTAAAAAATTAGATGATGTAGAATCGCTTCCCTCACCTTTTAAGAATGTAAATGATATTTAACCTGAAAGCGTCAGTAAGGATCCCGGACTATCAACTGTCTCTTCATGTATTCACCCTGCAGCTGACTGGAATATATATTTTGTGTTTGATTTGCAGATCTATGACCTCAGAGTAACCATTCACGATGGTTATCTGAACAGTGAGAAGACATTCGGGCAGTTTGAGCTGATCCACAAGCAGCTGCAGAAACACTTCATTGAATCCATGCTGCCTCAGTGAGTGAAGAAAAGTAACATTTTATTTCTTTGAGCTTTTTCATTCACAGTAATTATTCATGCATTCATTTCTTCTCCATTGCAGGTTTCCTAGCTGGTATAAGAGGTCTTTCACACCAGGCAAGAGGGTGTCTCTACTGAATAAATACCTAAAACAACTTTTTGATGGACCATGCAAAGGAGTAAGTTTCTTGATTTCTCTCTCATCTCATGCAATGCTTTGCTCTAACTTACAAATCTTGTTTTGTCACCTGCAGAATGAATTTGTGTGCAGTCTGTTCCTGGATGGCCCCAACATAGTCCAAGAAGGTGGTGGGCCAGGTAATTTTCTGCTCTTTGGTGTATAAAAAAAGATCATAAAGGTTTTTAAATCATGTGATTAACTGTCACCATTGTGGTGATCTATTACAGGAGCCCGTCCTCAGATCCAGCTCTACATTTCTTACTCTGACTGTAAACTCACAGTCTTGGTAAAACACCTGAAGAACATTGTGAGCTTCCTCCACTCTTCTAATTGCATCGCTATATTACAGCATTTAACAAGAAAGCATACGTATTAAATGTGTTTCCTCTTAAACAGAAGCAGGCAAACGGTTCTAACCCTGACGCCTACGTGGTCACGCGTCTAAGACCGGACCCTAAGCAGCGCTCCAAGAAGAAGACAAAGGTGGTTCGCAACAATGACAACCCCACCTTCAATGAACTGGTACGACTACCATCCACCCTATCCTCTATCAGTGATTTAGCAGGCTAACAACAACATAAGAAATGCTTTCTGATGTGATCTTTGGGTGTTGAGCTTCTTGCCACAAGTTTTATGCTGCAAAGCAGGCCCTTACAGAGCCACATGAAAGGGACGAAACAAAAGAACAAACCCCCTGTGCCACACTTTTACAAAACTTTACACACAACACAAAGCAAATGTCGAGTTGTCGTCTAAGACATCTGCCTCTTATTCACAGCTGGAGTACACTTACGTCCCGCTGCTGTATGGGATGGTGCTGGAAGTGACAGTGAAGAGCAAGAAGACTTTTGTGGCTGCAACCAACATTAAACTGGAGGATGAGTTGCTTGACAAGGAGACTTGGTTTCCCCTTGGGAACTGTGCAATCTGACCTCAGAGAGAGCTGCACTGTGGACCTGCTGCCAGCAGGGGGTACAGCCACACTGACAGAACGAATGAAGCCCAAGATCTCTCACACTGCCTGAGTGAGACAAATTCACCTGAGCTGAGAAACCGTGCACTCTCGTTTATACCTATTTATCAGATGTAAATGAACCTCACTCCAGAGCTAAATATGCTGGCAGCGGATGATGTACTTGGATGAAGTTACAAACCTGAGTAAAAGACTCAGGAAGGAGACTGTTTACTTTGTGAAGAAACACTCACTTTGCGTTCATTCTTAAATGTTAATCAAATTTGCTAATAAGTCCGGCATGTGGCACTGACGTTGGATGAAGGAACAAAACTTGTATTACCATACTTGCACTCTTTGTTTGTACTTAACTTTGTTTTCTTTCTGCGAGTCAAAAGTGTCCTTGTAAATGTGTGTGTGGTCGAGACTGGCAATGTGACAGATTAAAGAGGAGGTGATGCAGTGCTGTTAGAAGCGGCGTGCCTGATACCTGCCCAGACTGAGTGTGTTTGTCCCTTTGGGCTGTGTCAACTGGATGTCCTTGACCAGTGGAATTGGAGGCGGTGAGAGGAGGAGTGGGGGGAGAGAGTGTGTGAGCTGGATGACAACAATGCGTCTATGACCCGAGGAGCTGAGTTAACACTCTCCCCCTCGGTCCGTCCTTTTCCTTATCCATCAGTGGCATTCAAACACAGTGATGCACATGCATGCACAAACATGCAGAGGCAGACACTCACATTCCCACACAGCTAAAAACACAGACGCGCATGCACACTTTTTGTAAGAGCTAGGGCAAGCCTTCATGTTATCTTAATGCCATCCTCCTGACAGGCCCGCTGACCCGTACTCTCCTCCGCCTCATTCACAGGATTTAATGATGAACGAGGATAGAAATAGACCTCCTTGCACTGGATCTGGTTCAATAATGTATACCTCCGTGAATGCTATTTATATTATTCCCTGCTGGGTCTCTCTTGGAGGAAAAAACTGGCTGCTATTCTTTCATAGTAGTACTCATGGAGTATTAATACATCCTGGAATCACTCATCGGTTTCAGACCTAACAGAAGAATTGCTTTGGAATGGATGATTAACCCAAAACATCACTGTGTTGTTGTGCTCTACCACAATAATTACACTTGGATTAATTATTAAACCTGTGATAAGAAACTAATATCCCACTCCAGGGATTTCTCCAGCACAGAGTTTTTCGTCGTCAGAGTGTCTTTTCAGCCCTGCTGGAGCCTTCTGGTCTTTTCCTCTGCAGCGCACAGTGCAGGCAGCAGAGAAAAGCCACATCTATTTTCTGACAATAAAACTGGTATTTATATCTGAGGAAATGGTGCTTTTGATTTATTTATATATCTTTGTCGTTGTTGTTGTTGCTGCATCAGCCACGCTTTTCTATCTGTTGGCGAACTGGGTGTGTGTGTGTGAGTGTGATACAGAGAGCTGTTTTTAGGAATACCAAACAAAGACGAAGAGGGACGCTGGATCCAGGCTGCATCCATCTCGGGACCGGAGAGGCACCCATCGGTAGCCTGAAGGGGGGGAGGAAAGGGGACATGAAAAAGAAATGTATGTACTGTATAGCTGCTAAATATATGAGCATCATATAAAATATGTGGAAGCATTTTCATAAACTCCAAAGACCATAGAGCAACCTTCAGTACCGCTGACACTGTGACTGAAGGGAAATACAATGATGATTACACAATGTCACTTGCTGTAATTTAGCTCTTCATCTGACTCCCAGACCCAACGCCCACCCCCCCCTCGCTCTTTCTGCTTATGTGGCTCACCTTTCTTCAGGCTGGTGAAGGGCAGGGTGTACTGACAAATAAAATCACTGCTGAGAAGGCCGATCTGGTCACGGACACAGAAGCGGATGAGACAGAGCTCAGGGACGCTGATGCTGAAGTTCATGTCGGTATCCCAGTGAGGACTCAGAGCTGTAACGAACCAGTTCACGGGACTCAATAAGCATCATTAGGTGTAGTTAAAGCAGCTATAATCAAGTGTTATATATTCTAAACAAATGAGTCAAATGTGATGAACCCACAGAGATTCATCACACTGCAGTCCCCCTCTGCTCTATGGAGCCTCTTTAAACTCTTTGTTTTGGTTTTATGGCAACCATTTTGATTCACTTTCACTCCTCATAGTATCATTTTTGGGTGCTATGGGCAGTTGTTTTCAGTAAAACTGCTCTAAATACCCACTGCACACTGACAGCTCAGCACTAAATGGAAGTTAGCTGATAAACACAGTGGAGCGTTTAGCATTTACATAGCCAGATATTTCCATCGGGAGTTGGTGGAGACCAAAAACGGAGATTGAAAAGAGCAAATATTGGCCTCACTTCAATGTTTGAATGTTTATCGAGTGATGACAGGTCAGTGCAGCTACAAGTTTAAAATATTAAATTATCATTATTAAACCAAAATTGTAGAAAAAAGTTAAACTAAAGCCACCCTGGAAGAACGTACTGTGACAAGTGATATTCAAGGTGTCACCGATGAGGCTTCCATGCTTTTCATCTACACTCTTGTTTAATCACACTGCTCTGGAGCCAAAGGCGCATCGTAGACGAGGACCAGAGTAAAAGAGTTGGAGACCAATAGAGAGATTCTGCTGTCAAAAACTCATTCATTCATTTATTCAGCTTCTGTAATTTTGTATTTGTTTTATTTATTTATTCAGCTTGTTAAAAAAGATCAAGATTCCGCAGCCTTGCTGGTGGCTACGTGGGGGCTACACTTTTGTGTTTTGAGCCACGTGCTCGCAATGACAATCACAGTGCGCAGACAATACACGATACGAAGAGCAGTGACAAATGAGGAGAGCTGACTTAGACGACTAATGAATGATCTCTGCTGCAATCCCAAATCCATTTATGATTCAAAACTATTTTCTGAACTTCCTCTGTAACATCCAGAGTTTTAATATAAATCCACATCCATTTGTATTCACCAGTGACCTTATCTGTTTCATAGTGTGAAACGATTTTTATGATTTATGCCTGCATGCATAAGTGCTCTGCTCCCTCCAGGATTCTCTCTCTCTCTCTCTCTCTCTCTCTCTCTCTCTCTCTCTCTCTGCTCTCTGTTGTATTTCATCAATGTCATGTCTAGATATTAAGTTAATTTCCAGATTGCCATTGTTTAAAAACAAAAGCTCCAAATCAAAAGTGACATACTGCATCTTCTGTGGTGAACGTCAGCTGAAATATGGGAAGTCTGTCAGAAACCTCGGCAGCTGGAGGATTAGCTTCCTCACTTGATGACAGTTACAGGCAGTAAATTTAATACCCAACACGTCCTTTTCATATTCATCATTCTAAACAATAATGAACTAGTCATTGTGAATGTTTGTGATATGGTATCGAGAAACAAACAAAAAAAAAAAACTGTAGCACTTCATCCTGTGTGCAGTGACTGTCAGCTTCATGTTTCTAGTCAGTGCAGTGGTGCATGACAAAATTCTCTTCAAAGCAAATCCACTTGTGCGTTTTGAAGAAACTCATCAGCACATTTCCCCTCAGAAGCCCAACAGCAGTTTACTGGAAATGGATTTGAAAGGGAGAAAAAAAAAACAAAAGGAATGCTGCTGTCATGGAAAACTCCTTAGAATCCAGTCTGAATGGTTATCATGCCATGTTTTCACCTGAAGGTTTACAATATCATACAGTATGCAGGTATGTCATCTGTATCTGGAGGATGAATCCTACTGGTCACCTGACTAGAGCTACCATGAGGGTGGCATTTGTGGTTTTTAGTAAAATATTTTCAATTTCAAATTTTAATTTGTCCAACACTTTGTTTATGACCAGCCAAACAAAAGACATTCCCGTCAGCCTCAGCTGTAGCTTTTGCTTATCGCTAAACTAAGATGTTAACATTATACCTGCTTAACATCAATGTTAGCATTGTCATTGTGAGCATGTTAGCATGCCAATGTTAGCATTTAGCTTAAAGCACCACTGTGCAATGTGCAGCCTCACAGAGCTCTAGCTTGATGCATTTAAAGGTCCTATTTAATAAATATGGCAAATGAAATATAATATATGCATAACTCTGTTTCATCACCTGAAAATTCAAAATCGTAATTTTTTTTATTAACTTAGAAAGAGCCTTTTATTTCTACAGACGCTATGGGTCCTCTTTACTATGTTAAACCTCGTTGTTTCTATGCTGGCATGGCTTTAGGCAGGGTCTCTCACGTTTCCGTGACCATGTCTGGGAAGGAAAAGGTGAGGCCAGGTGGTTGCAGTCAACAACTACACCACTAGATGCTACTAAATACTACACACTGGTCCTTTAAGTCCTTGTTCTATAGTGCTTGGCTGTTGCCACAGTAGCAGCATTTAATGCAAGGAACTGTCACAATGTCAACATTCAGAATGTATTAATCTCTTCCATCATTCTTAATTTCTAGATAAATTTAAAGTTAAACACTGAGTCTCCTCAAACACAAGTTAAGTCTGACGAAATACATCTGGGATTGATAAAACCAAGTCTGACCCAGTATATCTGAACCAGTCAAGCTGTGTTTTGAGACGTCAAGGCCACGTACAGTTTGTCTTGCAGTACTTACAGTTGTTTTTGACAGTATGTGTGCTTTTTCTGCGTGAGTCAGAGGAAACCCCGTGAATCTCCACTCTGACAAAGGGATCCAGAGCTTTGCCACTCCTGGGCACAGGCAGGTTGGATCCACTGATCACCTGTAGACAGACCAACACAGAGTCACCAAGGGGGTGTATCAAAATGTAACTGATATTAGGGAAAAACAGAAATTATAAAAGAGAAAACAGGAGAGCCAGAAAGAGTAGAGAAAAGAAAAGGATACCGCTGTAACTACACTAGTCTGGAGAGAGGCAGGCTTATCTGCAGTCCTCTCACACTGAGCCTTCTCTTCCCCGGCTCTGATCAAAGACAAACCTGCATGCACTTATCACGACATGCCCTGCTTGGCACTGATGGACCTTTACAGTGTCCGGTCCAAAATTACAGCCCCTTTCCTCTTCTAAAGTCACGCTAGAAAGCACCCTGCATTATGCTCAGTCACAGTTACAATGGTCCATTCTGTGTATAGATGTCAGTCTGGAGTTATCGTTTTATAAAGATTTGCTATTGAATAACAACATTGCATATAGTTGACAGTTTTATGCTAAACAGCCTCGTGAAAGCTCAAGGGGAAATATTGTTTTCCTGAGCAGATGAATAATTTACCGTTCAAAGATTGAAAACCTAAAGTTACAACACTGAGCGCTGCTCATGACTGTGATTCCCACTGAGTTTAGAGCTGAGTCAAGATTGCAGGATTTTTTTTTTCCCTCAAGTGATCAAATAATACAGAACGGTGATGTGAATAAATAAAGGTGAAGGTTTTCCCAGGGCATTCAAAAACAGAGCACACTGCATTTATATTTCATGCTCTGCTGGGATGATGTACACTGTGCATACTTCATTAGAAGACAACGTCTGATGTGCTTTTGTTCTGGGACTTGTGAGAGTTTATACATCCTCATGAATCGCTGCCTGATAAAGATATATCGTCTTCATCCACCACAATCCCATGTGATTGGACTTTCGAACAACAGATTGCATGATGTGAATTCTTTTACTGGTGTCGCTGCTCCATTTAGAGCTGCTACTTTGCTTAGTCAGCGAGGTCAGTCGCAACCTAGACCAGATCAGGCTGAAAAATCTAAGCACAGACTGATCTGCTATCGGGTTAAAAGTGAGCTCATATAATTTGGGTGAACTGATCCTTTAATGGATGATTCATTGCTGTTTTTTAAGTCTGATTCCAGCACAGTAATTCCCTCGTTTCCTCGTCTTACTCTTAAGCAGTAAGTCCCATGTGATCACAGTTAATTCCTCACATTGTCTTTGCAGTACAATGCTTCGGTCCCACTCAGAGCAAACCGTTGTATCTCTGTAATTGGACGTAGAAGTGTTGGTGTGTGAGCGCCGTCCTCGTGGCAAACTACAGATGTGACTTGATTCCCCTTTACATTACAAGTGCTGCTATTACTGTTCCCAGTGTGCTTAAAATAATGGAAAAAGGATGATTTATTAATTGGACCCTGCGTCTAATTGCATTAGATTAGCCCTCTCTCTCCTTCCCCTTTATTTTCTGAGGGAGATAATCTAATTAAGTGGAGACACTCTCAGGGAGTTTTACATCATTGTTGGTTTACAGCATCCGGCAGGAAGGCATTTAACTGAAGGCAGAGGGTAAGATGCTACACAATCCCTAGATTATGAAGGCATAGACACACTCATACATGCACGTAAAGCACGCACACAGTCCTGTAACATTACACCTTAATCCATAAAGCCAGCCCAAGTGGATTACTCAGTGCTCAGTGCTCCATAGCTTTACCTTGAGCAGCAGGTGTGTGGGTTTGAGGCTGCGCTGGCTGCAGCTGGGATCAGAGCTCCTCTGACTGGACAAGAGCAGCGCCGGCTTCAGGACATATCCACAACCCCCGTTGTCCTGGAAACGGCCATCATTAAGGTCCATAGGAAAGCCCAGAGACTGGAAATTGAGAGCCACTGCAAAACACCAACGGGAAAATGAGGAGCAACAGAGCAGTGGTAAAGACATTTATAGGAACAAGAGTGAGAATGCCAAAAGTTTGTTGAGCTAAAACAAGCAGCATGAGATTATTTTAAGGCTCTTGTTCATTCTGCAGGAGGGAACTAAATTATACAACGACTTGAAATGTTTCTGGAACAACAGCCAACGTTGCATCAGGGACGCGTTCGCGATCACCAGCTGTTCAATAAGTGCATCTGTAGGGGGTTTTCTGCAGTGCATTGCAAAGACACTTTCCAGACATGTGAACAGACCATCAGATAAAGAAAGAAATGGGCAGATGTAATCCTGCTGACAGGTTTAAGACAGGTCTCTGTGGGGGAGGAACGCAAACACTTATGAGTCTACAATAACAAAGATAAATATGTGATACGCCTCTAATTCTGTCCTTTGTAATGGATTCTTCTGCCTTTTTTTATATACTTTCCCTGTGAATGTCACAGGGTCCCTGCTCATCTAACAGTAATTGATCCATCCAGGCTGCTGCTTTGTACTGCAGTCTCCTGCAACTGTGAAAAGTGCCTATCACCGCTTGCACAGCTGCCACTGAAGCACGTACACAGTCTGCTCAGCGATCAGCAGGTCTCCGTGTCAGAATCAGTGGCTGGCTGACTGAGCAATGGAGACGGATGAAGAGGATGTGTAATGACAAGTGGAGTGACTCGCCAAGACACTGCCAGACGGATCAGGGATGTGACTCTGAGTTCATGGATAGCTGTATTGCATAATAACTTTTTAAACATAGTTTCTATCAGGATCACAGGTACACTGTGTGATATGGTCAAAGCCAACGGTAACTACAGGAAAAAACTAGGTTGTCACCTGGACAAGGAAGTGGTTCAGAGTAAAAAAAAAACAAAACACATTTGGGCGGGTGCAAATCAATTTAGAAGAGCTGTGATAAGGTCCAGGAGAGGACTTGCTCTGGGGAAAAACACAGATGAGGCGGTCAGGCTGTAGACTGGAATGAAATGTTCTTTTCACTGCTAATCGACGGGACACTTGGCCAGGTTGTTCCCTTTGAAGTTTGACAATCTTAGTTTGCCAACTGAATTTCTCTCCGTTTGTAAGAAAAGAAAAGAGGAAGAAAAGAAAAAGTCTCGTAATGGATTGTGATGGTTGTTCTTTTTGATTCCTGTTGAAAGGAGAAGAATCAAAGAGATTCTCTTTTCATGTCTCTTTTTGAATGAATGTATTAATCTTGGCCAAAATAGAAACAGAGTTGACAACAAAGCACTAATAACTGCTTCCCTGACTGCTTTATAAACATTTCTGTGAAATCAGAAGACTGCCTGTACTAAATGTACGAACCATATCGATGTGTGGGTGTGTGTGTGTGCACAATATAGGGATGTGTGCACATTTTACTGCGTACCTTTCGTGTGCATACAAACCGTGACCATAAAGATCTGAGCTCCTGTTTTGTACAGGCGTATACTCGCTCTCTCCAACTCACCGAGCTGTGAACCGACGTTCCAAAACTCCTGAGGGTTGTAGTTGGACGAAGACGTCCTTACACCTGCTGGGTAAATCCTGCTGAGGAACCTCTGGTTATGCTGAATAAAATCTACACCTGAGAGAGGGATGTACAGCACTCAAAGGTCAAATGATATCTCTGACGCACAAACGAGTCATTAATGAGAAAAGTCCACTGATTCAGACTTTACTTTAAGTTTTGATCTAACTCTCTGACGATGGCCATGTGACGCAGGGATCCAGGAAAGCTCGTTTATCTACAGAGACATGGTCATTTCTTAATAGTACCTGTTTGTCATCATAACAGATTAAAGTTCTTGACATTTGAGATGATTCTTGGCTGTTCTGTTTTGTTTGTGACTTATTTGATGAGTATCCTGGCTTTTGTATGTTGGACACCCTAGAACGGTTATCCTAACCTTAACCACTCTGGCTTCTTGCCTAAACCGAACCAACGCTTTGAGATAATAAACCAGCTCTAAACATCTCTCTCTTTTTTCACACCCTTCTCTCCTGTGTGATGACAGTACACTCGGGGTGGGATCATCTGGTTGATTGTGATGACTCGTGCACTGCCCTTGGCTCCCTACTCCAAACTGCTTGAGTTGTCAGGCAGCACAGGGAGAGTTAATGTCTTAAACACTAATCCTAAACCCTATATGGATTACCGCGAGTAAGATGCACCAATTTAAGCATTATTTAGCTTCATGCCAAATGGATTATTTCATAGAATACATGAGAAGATTGAAATTGATCAGGTGTTGACGCCTGTATAATTATCCTCATTCTGCATAGACAAAAAAAGGGCTCCCACACAGCTTCAGCCTGCGTCTGTCATAGCTGTGTAGTTTCCCCGCGGAGCTTGATGATGACACGAGACTACAAGGCTTTTACAGCTCCGGCGCAGTCGAGCTGTTCATGGTCTCAAGCCGACCCGCTCATAATGTAGCTGTGTGTCTGGAAAATGTCAGTCCTCAGCAGGCGCAGATTTCATTTCTTCACATCGCTCTGCTTCTCCAATATACTGCGGCACAGCAGTGCAATGACAGTTTAACTGATTATCAGTTGATTCGATCCTCTGTGGGCTCTTTCCTCTTCCCCAGCAGGGAGACTATGAGGCACATTTCTGGGCTGTTGTGCTTTATTCCCTAAAAAGTACTCCCCTATGTCATATAAGTCACATTTAATGCGCTTTCGCTTTTACGGAGGTTTATGGCAGCGGACGTAATTGCATTTCACATCCAAAGAGAACCTACATAGACTTTCTCCTTTGAGCAATAAAACTATGAATCGTGCCGGACTCATCAGATTGATGTTTTGTGATATTTGCATTCAATTATACACATTTTTTTTTATTACTCCAAAATCAGGCTTTCGTTTTCTCTTCACATAGTTTCAACATTTTTTAACACTTTACCTGAGGCTTTGGCCAGCTTCCGAGCTTTCTTCTCTGTCATAGATGTGTTCTCATAGTAGTTCTGATTGTCTGTGGAGTGACTGAAGCTGACAAACTTGACAGACCTGGTGTATATGACCAGGTCCGATAAAGCCTCTGCCACCACCACTTTCTTCTTCTGCTAAATAGATTTAGGGTAATGAGAAAGACAGAACCAAAAGACAAGATTAAAGCAGATTTGCCTCATCGTCTTAGTGGCTACAGTGTACATTCAAAACTATATCTGTGCTGTGTCCCCTCATACAAACTGATCTTAATTCAAAGTGACTTACTTTCATCTTTGACCCTGCCTTTCTGGGAGACCAAAACTTTGTTTTTGTTTGTTGTTCCTCATCCTCCTCATCGTCCTCCTCCTCCTCCTCCTCCTCCTCGCCCTCATCTACACTCTCCTCTCCCTCTGTCTTTATCTGAGGCTTTAGCTTTTTATTCTTGATGAGGATCTTATACTTCAGGTCCTAGCATCCCCACCGAAACACATGCAGTACAAATTCACACATAAACAAATGCAAAGGTCTCTTAATCATGCATACGTACAGCACATTCACCCCCGCACTCATAAAACCTTCACGCATTTGCATCAGCTCTTTTCCTGCATCCTCAAACTTAGGACACAGACATCAAAACACACAAACCGCCCCCTCCGTGATTTGTCAAAAAGATGCTACTCTTCAAAGAGTCACTCAGTAGCCACGTTCACATCAATGCATAAACACAGCCGAGTTTGGTGGGATAAAGAGGCAAGGAAGCAGCAGGTGTACCGAATCACTCAATCACACATCTGCTGCTTGCATTTCACCGTCCTGACTCCAAACCCGTTTTGTTCTCTATAGGGCTCTTTATGCAGATGAGCGGCAATATGCTAAAATTAAAAAACATTATGGTCCGGACTTGGAAGCAGCTCTGTGGTAAGTCACCCTGTCAGCATTGCATACTGTATGCACAGGCAAAATGTGCCAAAATAATTACAGATCTGCCAACATTAACAACCTGTAAGAATCCATATAGTATGAAAATTATAAGCTTCCTTTGGCACTGCACTCTTTCATTTTTCATCGCCGTTACACAAAATGATACAGTCTGGAGAGCTACAGCAGAGGCTTTGCTTCTGTTGATGTAATTTTGGATATCATATGAGGGTATTAAAGAGAATTATGCCTGTGTTTACGGTAAAAATAGAGTAAAGTAGAGTAATAACTTGTTAATTAACTATAGATTATTTATAATCCTACGCTAAAACGGCATAATGAAAAAAAATAGTGGGAGGAAAACTGGCTTTTCCAGCCTTCCTGTGGCTTTGACGATTTGGCAAACAGATTTAAAACCTTTGATCTAAGTGGTCAGGGCGGTGTATAAGATAATAAACAGTTCTGAATATAGCATATTTCATAATTGGACGGTAACTTGAGTGTGAAGCTGCATGAATGTGATTCACTATTCAACTTGCTTGGGGTTAATAGTTAAGATGAAACCATTAGTGCTGAGGCTTCTACTATATGTGAGCCCCCACTTCCTGAGTCATAAAGATAAAAAGCAATATGGGGGAGAAAATCTTATATGCACACTCAGGATAAAACACAAGTCATTTTCTGCAGTAAATTCCAAAGCAGCAGAAGTCAGAGGCAGCAAAGAAACTCAGATATTCATCCCCCCTCAGAGAAAAACCCTTCATCCTTCTTGTCATATTCAATAGACTGGAGTGACTGTGCCGGCATTTTTCAGGCCAGTCACTCAGTCATGGGATGAGGCAGACGCTTCAAGTCAGACCGCAAACAGGGAAATCTAAATGAACAATCGGCTCAAATGCCTCAGCACACTTAAAATGATGGACGCTTCTCCGGATCAACCGCATTTTAGATTTTATGAATCTCAGCGAGATTAAATAGGCTTACAAATGCAGATGTCCATCTACCCCTCTCGTCCCAGTGGAGAAGAGAGGCACAGGAAGCCTTAGAAAAAGACTAATGAGGCCCTCTGTGACAACGAAAAGGTCTCATTTTCTCCTTGTTTTGCTTTGCTATGACAGACGATGAGGATTTATACATACAAATGCTATCATCCCTCTGCCTGTGCCAGCAGCTCTGACATTAAACACAGATTCTGTTTCTGATTTACCACTCAGATGGCCGGGTTCTCACTTTTAGTCTTACATTCGGGCTTGGGAGGTCTCCAGTGGTCAAGTGATCCAAGGGAGTTCTCAGTAGCTTCTCCCCAAGGATGGAGATGAGGTACTGGGCCATGACCTCCTGCTGCTCCTTGGAGCAGTGGTTTTCTAAAGACAGGATCACTGGGTAAGCAGACACCTGTCAAGAAATAATCACATAGCACACAAAAAGTCACGATTCAACCCCTATCATCAACAGTTAGCATCAACCTGCATCTACTGCTCCCACTGCAAGCTCTAAATTCTCCAAACACATCACAGAGAATGGCCTCAACGGCCTGAATCAAAGACAACTTGCAAGCGCTGCAAGTACTAGAGATGCTATTAATTAGAGCAAATGCAGCTAAGTAGGGACTCCTGGGGTCTTTAGAAGCAGGAGCGAATAGTTAGATGCCTCAGGCGCCGCTCCAGGATATACAGTATATGTCATGTAACTAAACTATGTACCTCAAAGGCGTGTTGCTTCACAGTCGTGATGACATCCTTGAAGAGTATCTTGGTGGTCAGGGTGTAGCCATGGTAGACTACAGGCTCCATATCTGGCCCATCCCAGCAGTCAATCTCCAGACAGCGACAGCCTTTCCTCAGAGCACTGTGCCACACACATGCAAACACACACACACACACACACACACACACACACACACACACACACACACACACACACACACACACACACACATGCATACATACAGAGGCACATGCACACACAATCAGCATGTGGCAAGGCTATGATAAGCACTTATGATGTCCTACATCAGAAATTAGAAGTGTAGAGCTGAAGCAGAAGTTACTTTCACAAGAAGTTCAAGTCAAGTTCTCACAAGTTGAGCCATCATAGCCACTTCCATATACACGACATATTACTGTATATCAATATATGCATAATATGTAGCAAACAATGCAGTCTGGTAATTTATTCCATCAGCTTCCTCATCCAACCTCTGAGTGGGTCTACTCCTCATTTAACACCACAAAATAGTGATGTTACCTTTCCATTTCTGTGCTTTCTTCTGCAGAACAGAATGTGCCTTTGCTTTATGTTGGTAGTGGACAAGAATTATATTACTTTCACAGCAAATGATCACTGTGGCTATGATACATTTTCTTGCAACCCTGATGCAAAATTATATCCCCCTTTTAGACCCACACGATTAGATCCTGCAGACAGCTTAACTCTGGAATGCTTCTGCGTTTTGGTTAATCCAACTTTTCTACCAAATGATTGCTGTTTTACATTTAAATGGTGGCACACATGGACATGCTTCTGCTGTGTGTTTCGTCAGGAGTTGGTGTCCATGCATGTTTCACTTTAGCTTTCTGTAGGTAGGTGGTATCACGGATGGATGGATGAGAAGACAGCACAACATCTGCTAAGCTCATTTTTATCTAGGTCCCACTTTCTCCTTCACTGCTTCACTACTTGTTATCTTTTTTATTTCTTCTTCTTTGTAACATTTTTGTGCTATATTGTACAGCCGACTGTGGACAGCAAAGTCCTGCAGGGAAATAAACATGTCATGTCACGTAACAAAGGTTATCATTGAGATGTAAATCTGCAACATGTGTTTACAAGGTACGCCATGAGTTTGTTCTCATTCAGGTTTCTGTGTGTTGATAACAGATCTAGAGCTGGGTAGTAATTAGTTTAGTTAAGCATGATGCCACCAGGAGTGTGTAAGTGTGCAATAACATACAGTAGCACAGTTCTATCTACACTTTGATCATATACAACTAAAAGTTTCAGTGATAAATTAAATTGTGTACACTACTTTTTCAAATGTCTCCTTTGTAAATTCCTTCTTTCACAACGTATTACTGTTAATCTTGCATTTCTTCACTCTCCACCTGTGCAGTATTGGGATTTCTAAAAAGCCACCTTCTACTCGTGCCACTTTGTTCTCCTCTCTTGGTGATTATTTCATTATCTAAGTAAACCAGAGCTTCCAGTCCGCTGGTTTGGATGGTTCCACTCTACCAGCCGGCCGGGGCACTCAGCACTTTCACGGGGACCATAAATACAGCACTTCTGCTGCCATCAGCCCCTTTCGTAATCACCTCCATTACTCCATAAAGGGACCACAGCAATTTCATTGTCTGCCTCAGCACATGAGTGGGTCAATGAAATGAGTGGCAAAGTGAGTATCTAGATAACACACATGTAGGACCGGTGGAGAGACTTCACAGAGAAGGTAATGGTGTATTGAAGGACATTTTAGATTAGTATCAGAGCCAAATGGTGTTTAAATTGGTCTTATCATTTATTTTAACTTTCATAAAATAGAAATTAGTGAAATATATTCAGCTGATTAGTCTATTGTAATTAAAAGTAGAATTTAATATTTGTATATACTTAATGCGTGTCACATTGGGAAAACCTTACCAAACATAGGCATCCAGGTCACTCTCTCCTACTAGCTGATGTCCAGTCAGGTAGGTGTTGTGTGACGAGGAGATGAAGTAACTGGTGAGAGGCTGGTCCATGTTTTGGTACACAGCTGTGTGGGCCTGGTTGAATATGCAGCAATCTTTAGACTCCATGTACCTGAGGAATCCTTCAAACGTCATGGACCTGCTTTCTCTGGCTGGAAGAGGAGGAAGAAGCAGAGTAACACAGTCAAAATCAGGTCTTTACCATGCGCAAAAAAAAAGGACTACACTAGCCTCGAGCAAAAGTCATGTTCAGTGTGTCAAATCAAATTGATAACAGACCAATCTTGATCTCTACAGCCACTAGCTAGCATCGTCATGGTTTCACGTTTCTGTTGTCTGTTTAATGGCAAAATAGGTTTTACTAGATCACTTCCTGTCTCTATTGTGTTTCCCACCATTTTTGATTGTCTGTTCCACCCTGATTAGTTTCCACCTGTGTCTTGTTGTTCTGTCTTCACTTGTATCTCCTCTCCAGTCCTGTTTTGTTTTCAGTCTTCTTCCCTTGTTCCTTCTCTTTTTTCTAGCCTTTCCAGTTCGACTGGATTTATCTTGGATTGTTGGACTCATCTTGTGTTTGGTTTGCCTGGATGCTTTTTTGCTTTTTTTTTTCTGTAAGTGGTTTAGGTTACCTTGATGTTCACTCAACCGTCACGTCCGCATTTGGGTTGACTTTGTTGAACTAAACCGTGACAAGGTAGCTTGAACTAGTTCACTCAAAATAGCAATTTGTCAAAGGTTACCAAGTTACTATTATTGTATTAATGGATTATTTGATTTCAGCTGTACCTTAGTAAAAGACACAACTTCGGTAAGTCAAAATGAAACATTTAAAAACATAGAAGTACACTCAAACAAATCTGATCATTTGATTAAACACAAGACTACTACATAAAAACTAGAGAGGAGAAAGCATCTCCCATGGAACACTACTGTAATTAACATCCAATCACTGAGCTTAAAACAGACCTTGTTTATGGCACACATTAGCTTGAAGGACAAACTATGGTGGACACCAAAAGTTAAAGGACTTATGACTGTAGTTTGTCTTTTCTTTGTGGAAGAGGACCCATGGCATCTGTCTATATTGATCAGCAATGACATTAAGACCTCTGATAGGGGACAGTAATTAACATGTCATGTTAGTGGGTGGGATATATTAGGCAGCAAGTGAACATTTAACCCTGCCATGAAGCAAAAATAGTTCAGAAATTGGATCCACGTAGGAATTCCACGTAGGTGAACTTTTCCCAGGTCTATTGTGCATGCTAGCTGCAGCACAGATTAGTAGTGTGCCTTAATTGTGTTGTTTTCCTGTTTTGCTGTTTGTGATGCTGTAAATTTGCCAGGCGTGCACTGGGCTCTACAAAACATCTGGTCTACTAGTCCATTGACAAGTCTGACTTTAATTTTCCTTCTGTCATTTCAATCCCCTGCCTCTGGACTTAACAGCAAATCGCTTTGTCAGGCAGGCGCCACCGGAGCTTAGGCCTTAACTTCTGTTATAACCGAATTAGCATGATTATGTGACAAAGCCTTAGTCCTTAAAGGAGAGAATATTTCTTTATCCATAGTAATGAGCAGCAAGCAGCCTGATATGGTACACAGCTCTCCCTCCACTTACCTGTCTCTTCAATCTCATATCTATCAATCAAACTCTCTGCCGTCTCCTCATTTGCTGTGAGCTCCATCTGTTCCTTGCGAAGGAACCTGAGGAGGGCACAGGCAGGCAAAGTCGTCTGGCCTAAGGCGTAGCACTGGTACAGATGCTGGATTTCAGCTCTCCTGGAGGATGGGGCCTTGCTTCTCCTCATCTTGCCCTGCACACAATAATTATAGCCTCTTAATCCCATGTCGCTGATCATGGGAGGTTATTCTTTAGTTTCTTTGTGAAACCTCCAACTAGTATCTACACGCAAATCTGGCATTGTGTTTTTCTACAAGGCAGAGTGTCCACCATGATAGTGGTCCATTTAAAGCATAATACTTGAGATGTTTTAACCACTTATAAGTGTTCTCTCTTGCTGTCTATAAATATACAAGAAACGGCAAATAGAAATGCCAGCTCAGAGATGTACCCCAGCTTTTACCTGAGCTCACTGCTGAAAATCTTTTTATTCAAACTCAGCATGAGAGAGAATACAAGAGAAGTCAGGGTCTTCACTCCGCACAAAGTTCTCCCAGCCTCTCACCCCCCCCCCCTTTTCCTGTATCTCTTACTTCCATCAAATACTAAAGCAGCGTCTGTGTGACTTTCTCATTTTAGTCCCTCTTCTCTCCTTGTCACTCTCTCAGTCAGTGAGACAAAAGCATCTGTGACTTTCCCTTTCTTTATGTCTCTGTCTCTCTCTGTATCTCTCTCTGTCTCTCTCTCCCTCTCCATACCTTTCATCTCACTGTTCTGCAGCCCTTGACAGTTCAGGCGTGTGCCAGTGCTGTCATTGGGTACCCTGCAGTGGGCCAGCCTCCCGCTGCATCTGTCACCTCAGTGTGATCAACACAAAGCAACTAGCTCTGCTATCATCTTCATTAACCTTTTATGCATTTGCAGAACCTCTATCTAAATCAGAAGATCCCTGAATAATAGCTAACAATTGTGCATTAACCCGAACAAATCACCAACCTTACATAACATGCTGATACATGATAAACCTTCCTCACACTTACTACACTTACAGTAAACCACTGTCTCTCAGGAGCTGAGTTAGCTAGAGTGTTTCCAGAAAACTCAATAATATATCATGTAAACAACAGCCTACCTCCGATATTGATGATCTTTGAGTAGATATTTAGTTAACAAGAAATAAGAAGGGTATAGAAATACTCAAAATGCTCTCTGCACATTCAAGGACATCAATGGATTCAGTCTGTGGTTGAATTAATTTGTAAAACAACAAAAGTAACAGTACCCAAAACAACACTGAAATCATTCCACAGAAACACCATGGATTACCAGAACCATCATGCTTTAAACTCACGCATTGAATCCTACAGATTACAAACCTGCCCTCTCCTTCTCATTAAGTGTTGATGTACTAAACAACTTTAATGCTCGCTTTGAGGCCATAAGCAGCCAACAAGCAGAGCTGAAGCAGAGGTTTGTGGATGGGAATGGCACCTTCCGCATCAACAAGCTGAATGTCAGCAAGACTAAGGAGATGATAGTGGATAGAGGAAGGAATTATGCCCCTCTTAATATCAACTAGTCCTCTGCAGAGAGAGTAGACAACTTCAAGTGCGCACATCACAGGGGGCCTGGCCAGGGCGCTGCACCCTGTGGTGAGAAAGGCACGGCAGTGACTCTTTCACCTCAGACACTTTTACTAAATTCTATTTATCCCTACAAATACTGAGAACTGACTCCTACTACTCCTGCACCACTGATAGCACCACTGTCTGGTGTAGAAACAACAACAGACCAAGACCACTAGACCCTCCGAAGTGTGGTTAATTCAGCTAAATATACAACAGGTGGTGCTCTACCTTGCCTAAGATTTTCAAAAACAGCCACATGGATTACAGCTGTTTCTCCCTGCTACAATTAGGAATACACCTGGAATCAGGACACACCAGGGCAGCACTGAAAGGTTCAGGAAGAGCTTCTACCCTTAGACTACTAGAATCCTAAGTAAGGACACTGCCCAAGACTGTTTTAGTTATTATTGCTATTTATTATTGCTAATATTATTACTAATACTTATTAGTTTAAGAATGTATAGTAGGAGCTCACATAAATACATTTCACCGTTGTGAATAAATTGTTCTTTTATGATTATATGACAAATAAATTTAATTGAGGTTTCTGGGGAGGTACAGGAAGTTGCTGCCATTATGACAAAACATTTTTATTCTATGGGCATGCTGTATAACAAAAAAAACAAACAAACAAAAAAAAAAAAAACTGACGATCATAAGCACATTGCATACAGCTTTCTCTGAAGTATGGCAGAGGAAGATTAAAACTCACCCTGTGCCTGTCTCCTCTCATTTTTTCAGACATGAGTGGTGGACTTGCTGAGAGAATACAGACAGAATACAGTATGTGAGGAAAGAACTTTTGCCTTCATGTTCCTGTCTTCTAAAAAAAAAAACTGTCTGGAGTGAGTGAAAGTCTTATCCTTTTGTATTTTTGATTGATTATATATAAGCATAGACCTAGTGTACAACACAACATTGTGATCAAATAAGTCCAGTTTAGGCCAAGCTGAGTCAAATAGCTGAGTTAAATAGGATTTCACAGATTTCATGATTTGATCTAAAGTGAAATGACAAATATTGGACGGAATGGCTTGAAAGTTTTTCACATCATAGTTCATGGTTCCCAGGAGATGAGTCCTAATGACTTTGGTGATCCACTTAATCAAGGCCATCATCAGGTCAGATTACAAGCTGCCCACTGCTTTTGTTTTTTGATCAAATAACCGCAAACTTAATGACATGTCTGTGAGCCTCAGCTGTACTTTTTTGTTGCTAACACACTAAAACTAACATAGTGACCATGGTAAACACTGACCTTCTTCACAGCAGCCATTTTGACATGAAATAGTAACTAAATACGGGTGTTAACAACAGTGATACCAATTAAGGTTCTGTTTCATTCTGGTCATTCATTGCTTGCTTTAGCATTTAGCTCAAAGCACCACTGTACCCAAGTACAACCTTGTAGAGCTGTTAGCGTCTTTGCTGATTTATTCATTCATGTTTTCTGATATGCATACCTGATAGTTGCAGCCTATTTGACATAAACTGCCATTACGCATAAACACACTGTGTAATTGCTACTAAATTTAGCAATACATTTCCACTGAGTTTATTCTGTGAATGGTACAACTGGAACACGATTAAAGAAATGCTCAGAACTGTGTGGTTATGAGTCTCACCCACATGAAAATTCGACACAAGGCATCTTTGTCTAACGGCCTAATATTTCTGGAAGGATGTAGTTTTTCCGCAGAAATCAGCCAATCAGCATTGCTATTTTGATTACAATCTAGATCCACATGCAGGTTAAAACTTGTGTTTTTGTTTGTTTGAGTTCTCTAAACTCTCACTAAGAGATTTCATACTGCAGTGTGGTAAACTGAAGTACTGGCATCTCCAATGTGTGCTACAGTGTGCACTGTGTGGAGATTGATGTAAATAGTATTGATTACATGGAATAAAGTCCACATCCTCATGCCAAAGCCACAGTACAAGTGTGAACACATAATCAAAGCTCATCTATGCAACAGTCAAAGAACATTGCCCCTGACTCTGTGTTGCTTGTTTTAGCAAGTTTGACAAGAACTTCCTGGTTATCTATGTAAATCTGAATGTTATTGGTGTGGTGTAGTCACTGGTGCACAACAATAGTCATTGCCTAGTCATAGTCCAGCAGAGTCATTCCTGTCTACACCAGGCCGTAATGGCTTGGCCTCGGGCCTGTCAGAAACATTGAGCACACAAGTTTGATGTGATAATTCCCAGGCAGTGAACATGAAGGCTCGTATGTGGCCCCTGTCTCTGCATCACTGCACCTCCCTCTCCACGGTCCGTTAGTTGGGCTCATTTGGGAGCAGATTGTGCTTGTGTATGTAGCTGTCGGTTTTTGCTTGTGCTCATGTGCATCTGTGCATACTGGAGGGTCAACTGAATAAAAAAAAAAAAATCAGCAGTCCATGCGTGCGTTTGTGTGTGCGTGAGGGGGGGAATACAAGATTACACATGTGGAGCTCAGATGCTCCAGCATGCTGCGGCACTGTCAATGCTGCTGCTTGTGGGAAAAGCACATAGCTTTGCTTCTTATTACATTGTGATGTGCAGAGTTCATGGCTTTATCTTAACCCATCGTTCAAATTTAAACTGCACACTGTTCAGGTGCTTAAGATGAAAAGAGCTGAGACTTACACATCTTTTTGAAATGTGACTCTGTACTTGAAAACGGGCGGCGTAGAGCAGACTCCTTTTGACAATTTGTTCCCAGTTGGATTTCCACCAGCTCATTTGGTATTCATTGGCCTGTTGGAGCTTTGAGTCAGACAGCAGGATGCCAGCAGTAATGCCCAATGTCAGGGGATAACTGGAGAGGTGAGGAGCTGTGAGCTTTGGCCTACAGTAGGTGCATGTATAGTATAGTAATCTACAAAATGTATTTATTTACCAGTAGCAAGTCAGTGTGGGTGGTTACCCACATAAAAAAAAGCACTGCTCCAAAAATCACAACCTTTTCTTAAACTTTGCCAAGTGCTTAGAGTTGCCTAAAGATAACAATAAAATCATCATGCATTAGTTGGAGCATACTGAAATACATAATTAGGCTGTTCATCACCTGTAGCATAGCCAACTTTAAAATAGCGTAGCACCTGCAAAGTTTAATGGATTTCCTTATAACCCATAAAAAACATCACAGAAACACATACTGACACCCTCATGCATGCACGCCCACACTTACGCAGACACATAAATTGCATGCTGACTGAGTTTGGTGCCAGCTGTGTGAGTAAGATAATACTGATGGGCTCATTATTATGAACAGTTGCTTTATTATCAGGAAATCCAGCACATACTTAACTACTGAAAACACAACAAACAAAAAAGGGAAGAATGGTTTCTAACTGTAAAACCAAGGTGATTATTTTCAATGAATAAAATCTGGGCAATGAATCAGAAAGCTGTGAAATCCCCATTTTACACTTAATGTATCTAAATTCATGACTGCTTTGTATTCTTTCTATTCCATTTCAGAGATATTGCTATAGCCCTGAGCAAATGGCCATCTGTTGGAGAAAATCACCATCCAGCAGCATGCATGTTGTCGAGGCATCACAGTCATCATTCTCTGACAGTGCTGGTGTGTGGAAAGGCGGGCGTTTGGTTATTAGGAGAGATCCTTGCCAAGGGAAATCAGCGAGTCAAAACGGCACACAGAAACGTTCATTCGTTATTCAGCTCAGGACTGAGACAGTGATTCAGATATAGATTTGTTGTAAGGAACGTGTAACACTGATGATACCTGTGCACCGTATGCAAGGGCTTACATGTTGTGACAAGTCCTCCACATCTGGCTCACCCCACCAAAGATAAACGCTCCACGTTCAGTGTTTGACATAAAAAAAACAGAAATGCTGTTGAGTCCTGTTGATTCAATAGAGACAGATTGCTTGGACGTTACTGCAGATCTCAAATAATGCTAGCAGTCTCTCTTTTACGTCTGTCTCTGTCGCTTTAAAATCTTTTGGCAGGAGAAGCGGAAGCTGACACAGCTAACTTTCTGATGAGCTGTCATTGCTTTTCTCTCATTATGTCACTTTGTAATTTGTCAAAAGACTCTTATGCCACTTAAATTGAGCTAAATATAATGAATTGGCCAACACTTTGTACAGTTTATGCAGAATATGACTATAATTAGAAAACACTACTATGAAGAGCGTTAATTTAATTACTGCTGTTACAAATTATAGCGTAATTGTCAAACTTTTGCTGACTGCCGCTTTAATTATAACTGGTTCCAGCCAATGTGCAGTGATCCCCGGAAAATTACATATCCTCTTCTGTCTGTGTGTGCTTTGCCCATCCATTTTCTGTGCCATCTTGTCCCATAATAGCCATGGGAGATTAATTGGTGTCTTTTAGCCTTGCTGACTGCCAAGAGTGATGTGAGGGAAGTGCATCCACCTGACAGGAAAAATTGGACCATTTAGCTTTCTATCATGGTTCACATAGCTTCTCCATCCTCCCAACTAATTCATGTGCCCATATTAACCTAAACAGAGTTAGGCATCGAAATGTGACTTCCACTCTCTATTAGACAGCTTGGACTCTGGTACATGACTGAAGAACTGTGAGTGTTTGGGGTGAGTCAATTAAGCATCTGTCTATGTGTGTGTGTGTGTGTGTGTATGGTCCGCTGCCCTGTGGATGCAGGCCATTTCTGGCACATAAAAAACTGGATATCGTTCATCAGGCAAGCTTGGCTCAGCAAACCGTCAACATATTACAGAAAGATGGAGCGCTTTCTCAACCTCTCACAGTGGCGACAAACTGCCAAAACTCACATACATATCAGATCTTGATGCTATGAAAAAGGAAGCCCGATTCAGTTTGTAAGCCCCATTAGTGAGAGCAAGAGCCTCTAAAAATGCAGCTTTGGCATGAATGAGTATAAAGTTATGAACAGTTTTGAGGGGCCATTGGAGGTTTTGAAGTTACAGGTCATATTTTGTGTAGGCACACTATGCAAGGCAAAATGTTAGTTTCTTCATGCCTGTACTTCACACCGCAGTTTGGCGGTGTATACGGCAGTCGAGTAGAATACTGCAAGTTTGGTGTCCTTTACTAAGATTTGTGCCATCCACAGCCCACCTTAGTTGACAGGGAAGCATGCAAAAAGTGTATAATGTGATGAGAGAAGGTCTCTTACCACTGCTGATCCAACTGAGAATCATCACCCCAGCCTGAAGCTCTGTGCACCGCTAGAAAGCCTTGACAAGAGCTCATTTTAAGCCCAAATAATATTTATAGCATATTTAAGGGCCTCTCTCGAGCTCTGGGCCACACACATCAGTCAGGGATCATGTCAAAGGAACCAGCCTACATAGAAATTTCATAATATGAATATCTTTAGTTTCTTTAGCAGAGTTTAATAACTAAATTCACATCAATCTTATTACCACTTGTACTTTTATGGGGGGCAATTGCACAGCCATTTGAATTATTCATTGTGATATGATTAAATTTGTTACCATTTCTGTTCATAGACCGTGCCCTTAGTTTTGTATCCATGTTTTCTCTCCAATGCCAATCAACTGTTAGATATTAAGTCAGGCACATTAATAAAGGAGGTATTCATATTTGATCGCCTATGAAGAAGATCATCTGTACGTGTGTGACACAGCACAGAGCAGTGACAAGAAAATCAAGGTATAAGTGAGCTTGTGTATTACTATTTTCTGTCTTAGGTACATCTGCTATAGATCTGAGCTGCAGCTACAGCTTGAGCTGTTGTCAAGGGGCTAATTAGAGGACATCACCTGAGCGTCTGCAAGTACTGCTGCCTGGGTTAATTGTTACCCATGTTAATGCCACTCCTAGATCCAGTACAATGTTTTGTAGAGACTTCCTCTTTAAAATTCATTTCCTATTAACACTGAATTTCATTACTTGAAGGAAACTACTGATCCTTCTTCAGCCTTTCACTCCTCATTAGGGTTTAAATCTATTCATAAGAATCCTTAAATTTCCCATGGCTGTATTTTCCTGTTGTCATCAATCAACCAATAACCAGAATATTCCTGACCACCTGCGCTGTCCCACCCACAGATAGAGCAATTGATCATTGAAGAAGCATGGAATTGCAAACATCTGCTGTGTTTGAATGGGGTTTGAAGTTAAAAACATTTCATTACCACGAGGTTGAAATTAAATTATAAGTGTGTACAGATAAAAATAAAGGGAAGAGTGTTATTTAATGTGGTATTTAAACTTTATCATGCTCTCCTGCTCTGTTAGGGTATCATTTCCCATAGATATACAACAGATTACTCTTACTCTCTTTTAAGCCAAAGTGTGAGAGCTGGTGGACTCCTTGGACCACTGGGACTGGCATGAGCTCTCCCTTTCTGGCTCCACTGATATATACTCAGGAGGCTCTACTAATTAATCAGTTGCTTGGCAACATCTGGCTGAGATATAATTTATGACAAACAGTCTAAACACCTGTTATGCTGAGACAGGAATGGGTGTAAGTTGAGTTATTGTGCAACCCATCAGGCCCTCTCACACTGTGTAAATATCTGGCAGCAAAATGGAGTTTGACAGGGACATTTACATATTTAGGCCTCCCTTGCTCTGGATTTGAACAGCCTATTGGGTTTCTATTGTAAATGAACACAATAGCCTTAAGGATATTTCAACTCAAGTTCTATTTCTACATTTTTCACCAGCAGCGCTTCATCAAATCACACAGCACACGCTGCTGTGGTTAAATGAAAATCATGCAAAGCATTTATTCAAGTGTAGCTAGGATAAATACAAGCCATGTGACTTCATAAACATTTCCCACACATCCTCATTAATCCCTCATGTCATATTCAAACAAAGCTTAGCAACAAAGCAGAAATTTCCAGAGGGTACCTCCAATTATTGCCAAGCTGTGTCCTGTTTTCCTCCCCAAAAATCAAGTAGCTTGTTTGTACCTGCAGGGACATGGCAGTCATCCAGGGAATCGTGTTGTCTCACATTTTGCAGACGGTTCCCCTGGCATCTGTCTGGCTGCAAAAAAAGGAAGATAGCATGTGTCCTTTGCATAGTACTCAACCAAACTCATTCTAAACAAGAGACTGCTGTTTTGACATCCACGTCACCTAACAGAGACCTCAGAGCGATTATTGAATCTGTCAACTGATACCTAGCTTTGTCTCCTGTTTCTATATAAAACTTGTTAACACGTGTTAACAGTGAATGTAGGGCATTTTCTTTTACTTATATCTAAATTTACATTTCTGTGAATGCGCCTTTCTTTTTCTGTCTCCTCTCACATCCTCGCAGAATGAAGACCTTATGTTCAGCCAGGATGGAGTATTGTATGCCTGCCTCAGTAAGCTCAGAGGAACACGTTCATCACAGCTCACTAAATAAATCAGGAATCCATTAATTGCATTTCACAGCAGTCATGATCTGCAAATTAGGAATCAAGGAGCTCATTTTGTGTACACTACTGTAATTGCATGGTAGTCACAAATGCAATTATTCCAATCCTTTCTGCTCTGATTCTTTGCCAGTTTTTGCCCTTTCTGTCATTTTCCACATGTCTTCTGTGACGATTTCATTTATTATGACACTGTCCACAGATGACGTTCTTTAGAGAAAGAAAGAATAATATTGGTGTCACTTAAAATAAATATTTTATTTCAGAAGAAGTCATTAAGCAGCTACAATGAACCTACTGAAAATAGATCAGTTACTCTTTTTGGTGACCACCGGAGACTGCCTACAGTAGATATCACACCTTCTGACTCCACAACAAATTGGTAAGCCATGATGTGAAGAACGTTTGCCAGTCAGTCATTGTTCTGTCCTGGCATGTACAGAGATGTTAAGGATTTTTAAAAGGATGGAATCATCCTTGATCTGCCAGTGTCCAAGCTTTAGAAGTGGACCACGTGAGAAGCTCTGTTTTTCTACAATGGGCATAAAATATATGGAGGATTACTGTGGTTACTTTAGATTTCATTGGTTGTGAAATGAACCCTTCACCATACTCAGTAAAGTTGAAGCCAGGGATGGGCAAATCTTCCTAAGTGCATTCAAACGAACATTTCTTCATTGCGACTGAGTGTGGTCCCAGCTTTCTACTGAAATCAACTGTTTATAGCATCCCTTTGTGTACTGTTGCTATCCAGCTCTCCATATAGAAAGGATTAGACAGAGAATCAAAAGATGTCTTCAGTCCAAGGAATTATGATTCAATGCATATGTAAATCTGGTGGGGAGAAGGGAGAGGTGAAATATTGCTTTATGTTTATTACTAATAATCTGGCAGTTTTCTTTGCTACAACTCCACCACCTTCCTATGCCCTGTAGACTTTCTTGTCAGTGAGCTCTTTGATCTGTACACTATACATACACACACACATCTGCATTTGTTTCTGTGCCTGCTGTAGATTTTTATTGTCATTTGTCAAAAACATTTATTATGCTACTATGTGTTGTTATTCTGACGCCTGTGTGAATTAACCCGTTCTTTTAGACTTTGAAAAGGATATTGTCACAAGCTGTCAAACAGCAGTCTGTCCATCCATCCATCCATCCATCCATCCACCATCCATCCATCCATCCATCCATCCATCCGCCCATCCACATGACATCATTTTAGAAGGTTTGCCTGCTCTTTATTTATTTTACCTTTCTGCTGAGCACAGCAGCTGCAGTGAATGTGAGCCACAGAGCCGACAAAGCACTGATTAATTGTCTGTCTGCAACAAGAGTGAGTGAGAGCTGCAGAGTTAGGAGGTGCAGAGGATGGACGCTAAAGAGGATAGCAGGGGGATAACTGGTCCATGCAAGCTTTGACAAGTCTAATGTGAGAACGGAGAGCACATCCTATTGTGTGTGTATACATATGTAGTGCCGAAATCCTGTGTGCATACCTGTCCTTGTATACAGTATATTTGTCTTTCCTCTAAACCACAGGTATGCAAGCATTTTGCTTGCGTATTTGTAATGCTGTGTCTTTGTTCTGCACAGCGCTTACCCTGCAGACAATGCTCCCTGCAGGAGGTCAGATGTGTGACATCTCATCAGCCTGGCTGCATTTGAGATAAGTGCGGAATCAATACTTATTGATTAGGGTAGCTACCACAAGAAACTCTTGCCTTACCTCGGCTGCTCTGCCTCAGTGTCCCGGTATAGGAAACAGATGGCCCTAAGTACCCAATGGTGCTCAGCATACGGGACGTGTTTAGTGGCCCAGACACAACCTCACCCCAGGACTCAGCTGTGTCCTACTGCCTCTCCAACAGACTGACAAATTTAGATGTGTGTGCAGACACCCACACACTAACTATGGCACTATCGCTCAGAAAGAGATGTCACATAATTCAAATCTTCTGTTTTTTGAGGATTATTATAAAATAAAATGTAATCACAGGATTCTTCATTGAAATCTTGTTTTAGGAAATATTTTTAATTATGGAGAGTGAGCGTAAACCATTCTTTACATCTCTGTGTGATGCGCAGTAAATGCCAGGATGTTGATGTACTGTACTACCCATATGCTTGCTGGACCTTGACAAGGGAGGAAATGAGCTCACATTTCCCACAACCCTTCACTCCTACTCATTGATTCAGAGCCAATTTACTGCCCCAGCCCTTTTTACTGATGCTGACACTGGTCATCTTGCCACATGGCTACAACTACATGTATATATGTATGTTTCTTTTTCAGTCTGTGGTGTAGTTGGGAGCTCTGTGATATTCCAAAGAAAAAAAATTGAACTCACTATACACCGGAGCAGGTGTGAAGTGGGAGGTAAAAGCCAAAAGCTGTGTCACTGACTCAGCACAACGTGCAATCTGCCACATAAGCAGAATAGATGAAGAGCAGTCATTGAGTGCATCGGGAAAAGGGAGATGCTCAAAAAGGTTTTAATCAAATGATTTTGTGTTCATCTAGAATTGATACTGTGGTCTGACACGATCGAGAAAGAGGTGTTTGTTTCTCAGATATCATTAAAAGTGACACACACCAGAAACACTGCGCTGTGTGTGTTTCATTAAAACAATTTCTAACAAACATTGAACAGCGAATAACGAGAAAACATCACACTATATCAAATTCTTAGATTTCCCATCTGGACCTGTTACCTTTGGTTTATTTTCATATTCATATTTTACATCCATTTTTGTATTCCAGTATGAAAAAAAAAAACACATTGTGTGGGAGTTAGTTTCACTCATGGCTTCTGATGCAAAATGACTCAAGGTCCCTGTTTTGCTTGGGTAGTTTTATTAACATGCTGTAAAGTGCTAGCCTTAAGAGGTCTCTAAGGACAGATTATTGGTGGTAGAATATTAAATTCCTTTGTCAATATAACATGATGGGGTGTATGAGTATAAGGCTGTGTGGTTTCTAACTGCATACTTCATCAATCAGAGGCCGATCCATCCTTCTAGGAAATTACTACGGAGTGTGGCGTCACTGTATAAACAAATAAAGATGGAAGAGCTCCCACTCAGTGCTCTCTATAGTTCATAAAGCTCATTACCCAGCGCTGAAGGGTGTGTGTCAGATTGTGAAGAAAACATTAATTTGAGAAAAACAGACACTTTGACAGATAGGCTGTTGCTTTAGTACAGTAAATGAAACTCACTTTTCACAGAAGAGTGTGATTAAGCACACTGACACATGTAACGGAGTGACTTATTTTCTCTGAGGAAATCCAGGATTTCACAATAACTTCCTGCGTCCCGAGAAACTCCTCCAGGCATGACTAAACAACTGTTCCTGTAATACCAATAAGCAAGAGGCTGATGCAGTCAAGACACTTTGATCATGCCAAGTCGAGTGTTGTGCAGATCTTGCAGTTTTGCATGACCTTGAATTTGAAAAGCTCCAGATTCAAAATAGCCGCAAGCAGAGCAGATGTTCATACATAAATATGTGTACTGTGATGTCAAAGACTAGGTCATATGTTTCCTTCATTTTCTTGAATATCTAATTTAGTCCTTTTTATATCATTAATTACTTTGGAGGTTACTTTGTTTCACATGGATAGAATACAGCATTTTAGTTTAGATTTTCTTTCAAAGCCACGCTTTGACAGAGAAGCACAGTAAGGGTGCTCTTGTGCATAAGACTTTCTGTTCTTTTGCTGATTCAGCTACTTTGTGTGCCTTATACTTTTTTCCTTCACATATGAACACAATATTCTGTGTACAAGGCTTTTTTTTTCCTTCTCTCCTGTGTATGAGCTGTATTGTGCAGTATGTGCACCCTATTAAAACTGAATCTTTCCTTGTAATTTATATTCATGTGTTAGGCAGCTCTCTTTGAATTTGTTAGTAGTACATATATATATTACAGTAACAGAGTGGGAGGGATAGTCAGCTCATTAAAAAACTTTTAAAAAGTTTATTGTCTCTAACTCCGGGATCATTTGGGAATATCAGTGTTGTCCTTGAGGATTTCTTACCATCCGCCTTAGAGAATTATTCCTGGACTGGAGCCTTTCTCACTGTCGCTCACATGACCCTCGCTGCCCCGAGAAGATGCTCATGACCTGTTTGTCACACTGCTCTGCTTTCCCATCAGACACAGGATATGTGTGTCAACAGGGGAGGACTGCATGCTGAGACATCCTGAATATTGCAAAGACAAACAGATGTTGTGGTTGCACTGTTATACAGTACATGTCATCAGCTTCTTTGTTAAGAAAAAAAAAGAAAAAGAAAGATGAGTTTTCTTGGTTGGTTTCACATCCACACCTTGATTAAATTTGTATATCAGCTCAGACGGTTAAGATGTCTGCAGTGGAATGTGGCCTGGTCTACTCCCACCAGAACACCATGCCTTTGAAAGAGCACTTTCACATTACGCAGCACTAGGCCTGAAGTAGTTCTCCAAGAACTGATCTATAATCTGCTACTTAAGCATAAACACACTGCAGGGTGAAGCAGCCTTGCACTCATGAAGATGAGACCAGGAGATGCTGCGGGTCAGGATTTGTGATGTCAGCACACGTGATGAGCTTTAATGAGCACTGTATATTGGGGAATCACACCCATGTGAAGTGATTTATGAATTATACCAAAGTGGCGCTTAAGACCCCGATCAATGTTAAGTAGTCCTTCATCTTAATTAATAATCTACTCCATTACTTAAATGACACAGTGGAATATTTTGACTAATGGTGCCAGCTGCAGTCAATAGGGAACCCACTCATGTTTTGTGTGGATGTTTTAAAGTCCAGTGCATTTACAGCAGTCTTTCGTAGCGCTTACTAAGCATAGATAGTAATTAATTAAGCAGTTCAGTTTTTTGATCCAGAGAGAGGTGCAGGAAAGCATGTTCATCCTCTACACAGAGATTCTTGTCTAAACCAATAATCCCTAATGAAAACATGTGGGTTACGGTTATGATGATTAGATATTTAACACACACATTAATCATGGGAGGTCGAGCTATGGCCCTTTCATACAGATGTATGCCACTTTATTACCGTCTGCTTCTGCTGCTGGTCTTAACGGTATGGCTAAGACTCGCAACCTAAATCTGGAGCTGTGCAGTCAACTTTTTCAGTACTTTAGCATGAATAATAACATCACATTGAACACAAATCCTGCTCTGTTTTTACTTTACATAGCAAAATAAAACCCAGCAGTTCTGGAGGAAATAACTTTGCTTGATTTTTTTTTTTTTTTTTTTGCCACAGCAGAGCTGCAAAACATTTCCCTTCACAATCACTTCAGTATAAAACTGACTCAGGCCACTTACAGCATCCTCTAATTACAAAATAGAGTAACCACTCATTCGGTCTTAATGACACATATCACTAGTGGAAATCTCATAAAAGATGGAAAGAAAAACATTTGGACTGCATCCAAAAAAGCTATGGATCCAGTGAGGTCATTGCTGTGGTGAACATAAAGCCATTTGTGGGTTGGGTGTTTGTCAGGCTGTGACTAACAGTGATTCAGGGAAGCATGTTTAATGATTCAGAGGTGAGCTGTGAGAAATACACCTTATTTTTTTCACAAGCTTCCAAAGCCTAGTGACCCATATTCCCACCATATGTATTACTACTACCGCATACCTTTGCATCTACAACTAAATTAAGTGTTATCCAGTTTTTTCCAGTGTTGCCTATTACCCTTTCCTGCTGACTTGACTGGCGCTAGTAGCTATACTGGTCTGTGGGTTTTGCATGCCAGTCAAATGATACTGTGCTGCAATCGGAGAAGCACAGATGACATCATGTTAACATCATTGAGCAATGTGTAAAGGATAGCATAAATAGTACAGCACCATAGGAAGTTATTGTGACCGCTAAGTTAGTTTTATGCTGTACTTGTGGGCTGAACATTACCTCCCGAGGCTATATTAGGAACTGTTATTTTTATCTAATCAAAGAATGAGTAATTTTCCCTCAGCAGTAGTTAAGTGGCAATGTAATAAAATTTCCCTCATTTCCAATCCACTAATTTCAAAGCGCGGTGTTCAGGATGAAAGATTACTCTATCTGCAAAAGGCTTTTGATGCCAGCAGATGAGAGGTCCGCACAGATGCAGAGTGGCTCCAGTCTAAAGAGGAGAGTCCTCCCTCTTACCTAGCACAGACAGGCACGAGGCTACTGCTGAGCTGGCACCAGAACAAAGCCTTCCAACAGCTGCTTGATAATGTGTAACCATTAATTACATACTGATGCCTTAAGTCTGGCCTGTGCCGCTAAACAGAGAACGCTCGCCTCGCCGAGCATGCAGGAATTATGTAAGAATGCGCTGCACAATGTGAACTAGGCATGATGTTTATACTCAGTAATGATTATTTTGCAATTATGTATTCACACCAAAGTCTCCTTAAAGATATGAATTCATATTTTGTGAGTTGAACTGAGTCTCTGAGAAGAAGATTGTTTTATTCAGCTGATCTTGTTTCTTTGGTTCTAGAACAAGGGTGTGAAATAGGCTTGTTTTCACAAGCGCCAGGAAAATGTTTCTTTCTTTCTGATCTTTCAAAGTCTCTGCAGAGTTTGGCTTTGCATGACATTATGACCAGAGTCTAACTTAAGTATAGTGTGACATTTATTGGATCCCAGAGAAATCAGTGCCTGACAAAAAGAATAAGCAAATCTGCAGGGGCCAAGGCTTAATGGATGCAGATCTGTTTTGGCTTGTTCTCCATATCTTTCCATTTTCTATTACTCAACTTAGTGCTGTTGAAAAAGGTTTACACACAGCCCCCACATGCGCGTCCTGTACTAGCTTTACCTTTTTGCAGAAAGACAAACATACTATGTCACTCTCATTTAGGCTCCCACTTTAACTAAATGGTATTGGATTGCTTGAGTGCTGTTGATAAGCTACAGCAGAGCGAAGGCATTTATCATTCACCCTGGCAACTGTAGGCTCCAGATGAGAAATGTCTGCGCTCCTGCCAAGAGAAGAATTACACGAACTGACCCACAGTGCTGGACCTGTTATGTCAGTACTGTCAGACCTTGAAAACAGAAGTCCATGGAAACTTGCTTATTGACTAAGGGCACCTGCGAAAAAAGAAAAAAAAAAGTTGAATTAAAAAAAAAGGTGAAATAAGTTTCTTGGCTTTACTAGAAATACTTTTATAGTAGTACTTTTGACTAATAAACCTATCAGTGCAAACTTTGTGTGTCATATATCAGGTTATCGTATAATTTCCAGTCAGTCAGGAAAAGGAAATAGTGATTAAATGTTTCACTTTTCTTCTCTGAATGCTAATAATGGCAAGACATGAGAAGATTTACCTGTTGGAAAACTGAGAAGCAGAGACTCTGGCTTTCAGACACTACCTCACTTTCAGGTCCCACGGGTATACCAGCACATGCAGGTAGGTAGCAGGCTTTAATCCAATTATTTCCACCTAATGGATCTCATTCATAGATCTTCTGAAAGGGATTAAATAGTGATGGAGAAGCTAGAGCTTGGGCAAGTAAGATATTGTGCCTATTTTCTACTTTAACTGTTGAAAAACGCCTGAATATCAGAATCAAGATTTTTTTCCGGTTTTCTCAAAAGGTTAGAGAATGGATTGTATTTAGCTGTGTACCAGTCTCAGATGTATGTCTGTGTAATCAAAACAGCACATGAAACCTAGCTTTGTTCAATACTGTTATGTTCTTTCTTCTCATGGATCTTTGTCTTAACTACCAGGGGAAAAACAAGCGGTTCTTTTTCTTTTGTATAACCAGAAGGCTGTGCTGCTCTACCCCAGGTAAATAAAACAAAGGGCTTAGTGTTTGACATCTGACCGGGGGGGCATCAGGCCCTAACTGCCTAACTGCTTCCTCTCTCTATTGAGTTATTCTCCAAAGTGGATGACCTAGCAGTTGGCAGATATGTCCACACTTCCCACCTCCACCTACAGCCACCTCAAAAACAGTGGCTTACCATGTGTCTAGAACACAATGCGACACAACAAACAGGCCAGGCACGGCGGTGTTAGATGACTTGTCTTTGTATGTTGTGAAAGGCTGATGCTGTAGTTTCACAGCATAATGACAGAAGGCGGAGACCCTAAAGGTAGAGTTAAAAGTGCGTATTCGCCAGTGCATTGTGTGTGTCTTGTTTGTGTGTGCCAAGGCTGGATTACCAACCAGTCAAAGCAGACATCTTCCCCAGGATACGAGGACTCCAGGGGCCACAAAAGCTGCAGGCTTACTGTGTGTCATCTGGTTTGTACTAATTTAATTGATCATTTGTTTTGGAAGACGCACAATACCATCTGACATGATAAGGGACTCAAGGTGGCTCCTGCTATTAGCTGACCTAGAGGCACTGTCTTGAAAAGAGGCATTCTGTGAGTTTAAAACATTTAAATGTAGATGGTAATGGAAATGAGGGGAGAGAGAGACACGAGGGATGACATACTGCTGTTGAACGCCTCAGTCACGGTCGTGTCGACTCTAGTTGGATTTGTATGTGTTGTTTCCCCTTTGAAATATTCTTGTTTTGGAGTTTGAAACATATCTGTGGTATTTATGGTATTTATTATTTATTTTAAGGCATGCAAATCCATACAGAAAGGTAGACGTACTCATCGTAAATAAGAGGCTTCAACTCCTGCCTGAAAACAAGTGTTCATATTGGCCTTAGTTGTCTTATTGTTTGTATTTCTTTTTTTTCAGTTTGGTTTGGTTTTGGCACCTAAACTATTTGGTTAGGTTTAAGAAAAGATCGTGGTTTGGAGTAAAATAATAAGTCAATGTTAAGATTTGGTTTCACATGGGACATAAACAGCGGCTTTCTGGGAGAATGCCTTAAACACAACCTTCTCCCACATGTATAAACAGCGGGTATAAATTTCACAAGAGTTTCACGAATCTAGGGTTACCGCGGCAGATTAGTACAATCTGAATGATTCTTTTGAAATTAAAGTGCAATTAAAGCTAAACCAATTAAGGTCTTAATTTCGGTCCAGTTCAGATAATAATGTCAAATTAATCAAATTACCAAAACCAAGTGACGTGAATGCAGCGAGTCTGAGGTTTTTGATGAGCCTGAGGTTCTGGGCCTCCTGGGCAGGTGCCCACTTTCCCTGCTGGGTAATGCACAATCCATAAATTGATGTGCTTAATCAAATTACCACACAGAAAATGTCATTCCAGCAAAAAACTGTAAACACTACCAGAGAGTACAAGTCCATCTTCCTTAATAGGCCTTATTCACTGAGGACGGCTGATTTTCCTTGTAGCTTCTTCCTCATCAGGGTCCCTGTAGCGTGCATATTGGCTCACTGTCACACTCTTGTGTCTTACTGGAAAACTCGAATAAAGGAGCCAATTTATGTTAATAATATTAGTAACACCTGTGCTTTCCCTGCCATAACAAGTCAAACTGTCTGCTGTGAACACCATAGGGGCCCAGAAGATCAATTTTACCCTGGGGGCCTCCCTGGATGGTTAATCCTTCCCTGCCCCCCATGGTTGTTCACCCTACAGATAGGTGTCTTTGTTGTGAACAATGCGCATCCACAGCCATGAGAGAGACAACAATAACACAGCAAGGGGTAAAAAAAGGAAAGAAAGTGCATCAGCGGCCACACAAAAGACAATAATAACACAGCCACAGTCAAACAGCAAAGAAAAAAAAAACAAGTTTTAAAGATCCCACAAAGAAAAAAAATAACAAATCTGACTATCAATTTAACACATCTGTCAATCAAATCATCCCTCAGACAAATGAGTTGCCTGTACCTGCCTGCCCTACCCCCTGGGCTCCTGCCCTCCTCTCAGCTATCCGCCGTTGCCAAGGTTTCCGTGTACGCGCTGCCTGAGAGAGCGGAGCCGCGCGATTGTCATACAGTATAGCCAGACATGGCGGCGGATCTACAACCCGAGTGGATTTCTTGTCTCCCTTCTTCCTGGAGTTACGGCGTTACTCGGGATGGACGCGTCTTCTTCATTAAGTAACTATCCCGCCAAAGAAAACGGATTCGAGTCATTTATGTTCGTTTCTCATTCGAACAAAGTCACCGTGTGATTATGAATGATTTTCCCCCCCTCTCTCTCTCTCTCTCTATCTGTATCTCTCTCCCTCTCTAACAGCGAAGAAGCCAAGAGTACAACCTGGCTGCATCCAGTAAGTGGTGAAGCGGTAATAACCGGACACAGAAAAACTCCAGGTAAGGTGTCACCTAACGGCTGTCAAGTTTCTCTGGTGTGTTTAAACGTCCGTCTTGTTGGCCGTCATGTGCTGCTGTTTGCCCCCCTAAAAAAAAAAAAATACTTCACCACAGTGAGAGAAAAGGCTTTGACATCCATGCTGTGTTTCTTAACGCATGAGTGGGCTTTTGTCGCTCGTGATGTGAAAAGTGAACCCCCCCTCGTGCCCACCTCTCCGCCCTTGCTCGTGCCACCTCCTCGTGAACCTCAGCCTCTTTTTTTTTTTCCTTCCCTCCTCACTCTCACGTTGGTTAGTTTAGTGAAGTTGACGAGTGTCAACTTGTTAAACGACGACTCATCGGCGCGTAAACCGATTTCACACGCGCGTTTTATTCAAGCGGTTAATTAAACTAACTGCTTCCGTTGACCTCGTAGCCTTTTCCCACACGTGCAATTGATGCGAAATTGATGAGTTAACAGAGACACAGTCCGCTAAACAGTGATATCTAGTGTGACAGCTACACAGCAACAGCTGCTGAAGAGCTAGTAAAGGTTTGCTGTAAGTCTATTAAATTAGCTTTCTCGACGAGAACACTTAAAAAAAAAAATCTCCTAACCAAGTTTAAACGCAGCGTGTTACATGATAAAAAATGAGCTCCTTGCGGCACCATGCTTCTGTTGTAGCTACCTCCTCTTGTAAGTCTCTGCAAAGCATTCCCACTAATGTTATGGAGTGGCTGCTGCTGCTGCATCTCAATATGTCTTTCACTTACAGTCATTTCTAATACAAAATAATCAATTTAGTCCGAAAATCAGCAACTAGAATTTCCCATAGCCCAAACAAATTTGTTGATTGCCAGAAAATGCATCATCAATTTTTCATAATTATTTGTAAAAGTACTTTTTTCAAGCAGAAAATGTCAAATATTCCACCATTCCAGATTCTAATTTATGATAAATTTCTGATGAATATTCAATATCTTTGCTATGTGAAGATGTGAAGAAGCTTTAGGACACTATGATGGGTAGTCTTTACAGTTTTTTTGTGGTTTTTTGTTGTTGTTTTTTTTGCCATTTTCAAACAATTAACTGGTTGATTAAGAAGATAATTGACATATTAACTGATAATGAAAATAATAGTTACAAACCTAAAAGTGTTAACGAATGGCTGATTTCTTGAAGAAAAAGCTCCAGTTTCTTCACATTTGAGAGTAAACAGTACGTTTTTGGCATTCTTGCTTGAAAAAGGATAAAATAATTTATGTTTTTTGGTTGACTAATAGTTCTTCTTAATCTCTACGTCTCACTGTGTGAATTGACAGCTGGAAATGCATAGCCCTGGTTAATTTAATGCACACAACATCTGTTTGTTCCACCAGTATGTGCTGACATGTTTCTCCCTCTTTCACAGACCTACCCACTGGATGGGAAGAAGGATATACTTTCGAGGGCGCGCGATGCTTTATCAAGTGAGTTTAACACTTTTCCCTCCCCACAAGAAAGAACCTGCATTCAAATGAATTCAAAGCATGTTGTCATGATTGCAGCATGCCTCATCATAAACTGGAATTTATTCATCGGCAGTTTTATCACTTTGAATGAAAGGCTCGTTCACATACCTGAACACATGCTGTGTATTTGAAGTAAATATTGCATGGTCATAAATGTGGAACCTTTACTCCTTGTCTCTGTACTGCAGAAGCCTATCGCAAAAGTTAATGATTACACAGAAACATTGTGCAAATACTAAACAGACATGGGCAAAGTGTGGTTGCTGTCTTCTTGAGAGCTGTTTTTTTTTTTTAAATTCAGACCTTGCAGAGAGCTTAGCCTGCTTGAAGAGTTGATCCAAAGCATAATGTGTTCTCTTTTTTCTGTCAAAAAACTGTTATCCTCGCTCTTTGGGTTTATGTGGTTTACTTACTGTTTAAAATGACATTTGTCTTAAGTAGATGTTGGCGCATATCTCTGAGGTACATGCCAACCTACAGTATTAAAGACATCTTATCTCCTTCCATTGATGTTGTTTGAACATCATATCCCCAGTTTGTAGTGTGTGGGCAGGAGTTTTGTTTGAAGGCCAGGAACTACACAAATTACATCGGTAGCTGGCTTTGTTACATAGTCTGCGAAGTTCCACATTTTCCCCCCTAGCCTCTGTGGTAGTGTGATGCATGCGACTAATGAAAAAAGATCACAAGTGCTGTCTTCCAGTCAGTGCAGATTCATCATCCGTACTCAAAATGTTTTAAATCCAAGGCTATGAATTGAACTATTTAGCTCTTTTGCATCTCCTAATGAAATACTCCTCTCGAACAGCAGGTATGGATATTTTACAGATGAATTTCACTGCCAAAATGCTTGTGTATGATTGAAGACACTGCATTACACAGGCTAAGAATTTAGGATATTATGCCTTATTATCCTCACTGAATCCCCTCTCCGTCTTTGACTTCCTCATGAATTTGAGGCGCTTCACGTGGCAGGTTGCCAGGCAGTCTGACTGAAAGGCAGTAATTTTATATTCCAGCATTTTATCACAGCTTCTCGGTGCAAAACAGACTTGGAGACCACATTCATTAGTTGATCACTGTGATTCTGGCACAGTTCAACGACATGGTAATGTTCTTTGTAAAACAAGTCACAAGCTCATCATGCTGGTGCCTACAAAGTGTGCAGACTGCATTTTGCAAGTGTAAAATGCTTTTGCTACATTTTCGACACATTAACTTTGAAGACAAGTTTATAATTGTGTTGGAGAAGTCATTTGTATTCAAATATTGTGTCCTTAGAAGCTGCAGATGAATTTGCAGCCTTGTTTTTAGTCTAAACCCAGTTGTGCGTGTCTTAAATTAGTTAGCTTTCAACAGAAGTCACGCTACTGTATGTGAAACACAAGGTATAACTGAGGATTAAAGTGATGTTAACTGTAGTAATTGAGGGAATGTATTCACATATATACACAATTAAGATCTTACCAAGAATGATAAGTATATCTTAAACCGTCTATTCATTATGTATTAGCTCAGCTGCTGACACTTGCATTTGCCACTTATTTAATATTGTGTTATCTCAGACTTTTCAAATCTCTTTCATCTTAGTAGGTATAAGAAGGCCATTGATTATCTGAGAAACTAAATAGACAATTTGCAGCAACCGAGTATTAGCTGATGCACCACTTCTCAGCAAAGATGACCTGCGTTTTATTTGTTTGTCTGCAAAGAAAAAGATGAACCACGTGTAAAAAAAAAACCAAAACAAAAACATCATGTTCTGCTAGTTTAGCTAAGCCACAGAGAAACAGCCCCAGCATATCGCCTTGTTTGGACCTTAATCAAAATCTGACCAGCAATGTGATCAAATTTATGAAATATAAACATTTTTTTATAACATATCTTTCATTTGTGCAGGATACTGTTAATTTAGCATGTCCACCCCCCCAAAAATACACACTGCACTTCAATAGATTACCATCCCCTCGCTCACATCATGGCGTCTCTCAGTCCTCTCTCACCTCTGTTTCCCCTTTGTCACATTAGTGGTGCCTGTCAGCACTGCATGAAATCAACCTACTGAAAGCTAAACTGCGAGCTTGTGTGATGTTGATTTTGTAGCCATACAACATGCTGTACTGCTACTCATTGGGTAGACTGCCAGTTAAACTTGCATGAGTGTCGATGCAGATTTTAATGTCAAAATGCAGATAATTGGCGTACATGTGACGTGAATAAGACACATTTTTTTAGGTTTTCTGGTTCCACTTTATTGTTTTACTTAGCGTGTGTCACCACTATATATTTGTGTCTTTACACTGGCTGTGATTACTGCTAAACAAGTTTTCCTTTTACGTATATTTTATTTAAAATATACATACACATATATTCTATTAAAAAAAAACAAAAAAACAAGACAAATCTTTCAAGTTTGAGGAGGAGGAAGTATGCACTTACCTATTCCTACCCCTTGTCGCTACTTGTCGTTTCATGTCATGTCATGCCAGAACTCCTGTACACAACATGGTCATACATATATACACATACACACACCCATGTGCGCACATGCACCTATACATACACGTTGTACTAATATCATAGCCCTTTCTCATTCTTATACCTCAGGGAGACATTTTTGTGTGTTATTTGTGCTTTGCTTGACTTCCTCTTCCAACTCATTCCACAATTTCACCCTGCATATTGAAATACACATACTCTTCACAGTTGTATGGACACAACACTTCTTTAAATAAAATTTTCTCAAATTATAACCACCTTCCCTGTCAGCAAACATTTTTTGTATATTACCTGACCGTAAATTATTTCTTTCCTTATACATAATTTGTGCTGTGTTCAGTTCTGCTAGACCCACAGACTCCAAGACGTTTGACATAAAAAAAAATAGTGTGTTTGCAAAAACCTCAATATTTACTATCCTTTTTTGCAGTATGCATAATGGATGTTGGGTGTTTTTGTAAGCGCTACACCACTCCTCCACACAATAAATTAGATATGGCAACACAAGTGAACAAAAAAAGAATATACAGCAGTTTGTGATTCAGTATGTGCCTTGTTCCAGGATTGCAATGCTCTTTGTGAGCTTTGCTCTTACATGTTTTATATTATGTTTTCAGCAGGTTTTGTGAAATTCAAGGCAGTCAGTCCTTGATGATGAAGTCGTATCTTAGATGTACTTAAACTTGAGTAATTGGGCTACGTAAACCCGTGCCTGTTGGTTTCATTGTGACTCACTGTTTTGACATAGAGACTTGTTGACAGGTTTATGTGATAACTGTCTTGGACAGTACTTGGGGCATTTTGAGGCTTTATGCAAGGCTGCCAGTGAAAGCCTCTGAAATGTGTCCAAGACCATTAGCCTGATGACAGCTGGATAAGTCTTTTCCTTATATTTTACAGTAGGTTATCATTACTTTGTCATCAATTTAGTATTGTTAAGTTTTGCAAGTTTAGGCTTAGATTTTTGAATGCACATAATAACAAGGGGCAAATAGTTAAAAACAAAAAAACAACAGCACTCCTTTTGTCTACAGACTCTGGATCATTGAGTCATTTCTATGACTCAAGGCTTTTTTCAGCCTGCGAAAGGATCTGGCCCATTCACATGCTGGCAGTGCGGCTTGGCTGTTACCATCAGGTTACACAGTGTGAGCATCGAGAAGCAGATTGTGCTGACGTAGACTGTCCTCTGACTAGATGAGTTTGGGAGAATGGAGGCGCAGATTGTTGCTGCGATAGCGTGGACAAGAGGCATGGCCCATCACAAGATTTGATTATTTTATGGTGCTGTGAGTTTTGAATGAGTGAAGGTCAGCGCAGATGTTAATTGAATCAGTCGCGGCTTAGTGCTCTCTTCAGACTGAGCAGTCTATTCTGAGTTTCTGGGTTGTTTGCATTTGGCCCAGTGCCAACACACCTTTTTTAGTTTTGGGAACTATGTGTCAATTGTCCAGTACTTGCTAACCCACTGACAGAGAGTGAGATCATGAGGAGGTGTAAAATCTATCCAAAATCTTCGCCTGCTATACGATTTCTGCCAAATTCTGGAAATAGAGCCCCTCTGACCTTACACATTGGACCTTTAGGTACAATATACACAATATACCCGCACCCAGAGGTCCCCACACATTTGTCAAGAAAAAGTCTGCAGGGTGACATCCTGCCAGCTCTGAGGGCAGTTTTTTTGCATCACCACATTGCATCTGCAGATCTGTTGGATCAAGAGAGAGTGAGAGAGAGGTGGTATTTTTTTGTCTAGCATTTAGCTCTAATACAGAAAGGTCAGGCCATCCTGCCTGATCTGTACTGTGCAGATAGGGCAGGATGGCCTGACCGTTTGTAGAAAAACTGTCAGTTGATCAGTGATAAAAAATGAAACAAGATTCTGTTGCCACATTGCCTGTTTCTTGTCAATTTATATATTTTTGTGTACTGTTTAGCTAACTGCAAGCGTCTAACTTGCAGTATGTCATTCATCAGCTGGAGCTTTTATTGGTCTGTTGTGGCCCAGTGCATTCTGGTTGTTGTGGGATTTATGCCATTCGAGCAAAACAGAATACCACAGCCCATTTCTCTCTTTTTCTCCGGTCATATAGCACTAATTTCAAAAATATTTGTCCTGCATAGACAGCCCAGTATTATAACAAGACCATCTTTGTTTTAAGATGCATTGAAACTTTACTTTTAATGTCGTGTGCCACCTTTGTTATTTAACTATTTTCTTTTCAAATGTGCTTATTTGCTTTTGTCTGAAGAACACATACCCATTACACACCCGCAGTATCATTGTATCTTCCCATCTGCTTTGGCTCATTGAGAAGAGAGTAACGGGTCAATAGCACCCACCCATTAGTCCTAATACATTCAAGTTTTTGAGCCAGTGGCTTTTGGCCCTTACCTCAACTGCTGAATTTGGCGATGAATCAGAGAACACTGTGCTCCATCCAGTCGTACTGCACATTAGCTTAACAGACCTTTAATGCTTTACATTACCTGTGTGTTACTTTGTACCCTGTGTTGAGGGTTGGGAGATTTATCTGTTAGTGAACTACACTTCTGTGCAAAGATCTGCAGCTGGGCTCTCTGATGCTGAAGATGTTATGCACACATGCACATAATACTCCGCATAGGCCCCGTGCAACATCCTGTAGGGAGAGAGAAGCCACTGGACATTTTATTTTTTTATGACATTGTCTCTGTATCCCTGACTTGAGTCTACTAGTAAATTCAACAGCCACCCAGAGTGCCGTATGTGTTCAGTTTGGTTTTATTTGTGACGTAAACAGCGTTTTGATGAGACCGTGCCATCTGGCAGATTTTAGTTCCCCATTTTATCTCTGTAGCACATAATCCTACATTTTAACTTTGTTTGTCTGCTAATGAGGATTCTTGACAACCTTTCACAAGTGTATATCAGCACAAATGGGGGTAAGTCAGCTTAACCGCTACAAAATATTTTAGTATGAGATTGATGACCCTAATTACGAGTTTGTTGCCTTGTGGATGCAGGAAGTGTTTACAGCAATTATCCTTATGAAAAGACAGGTGCAGATCTCCTGCCAGTTCCCTTTCTTTATTCTGTCTGGTAAAGGGACAGGGGGTGGCTGCTGAAGCCAAGGCTAATTACAGTACGTTACACAATGAGATAGCTGACATCTTGTTTTGAGGCTAATGAGTGAGGCTGAAACAGCTGACCCTCACTGTGCTATTAGACCAAGAGTCTTGCTTGATTGCTGCCCAGTTATTAATGTTTCATTTAGTGACATTTTGTCAGCGTCCTTTGAGGGCAATTTGACACTTCCGAGTCCTCATCAGTATAAAGTGCAACATAAAATATAAATATTGTACTATTTGCTCTGCAACCGCGACTTTCACTTTCACTGATGCATAATTCATCACTCAGAACAGAAGAAAGCATATCAATTGAAATTTGGCCAATTATGACAAAAATCTCTCAAGTGGATCTCTACTCAGCTGTTGGCTCATTTTGTACTTTGAAGGCCCACACACTGGCTGACTGCACATCTAGACGTAGGAGTGTCGGGTTACAGTGATGTGGATCGATATTCAGTTGTGGTAATTGCCACTCAAAGATAAATAATGAAATCGTCTTTTTTGATGAGTCTGTGGTTCTTATTGATAACCCATTAGAGCTTCTGCTTCTCATAATGACCCTGCAATAACAGCGGAAGCAAGCTGTGCAACACAGTACTGACATATTGTCACATTGTAATTATTGTCTTATTATCACTTGTTTCTCATAGTTTCCTATTTAAACATGGAACAGATACAAGGCAACATTAACATTAATTTGAGGATGAGTTTCTTGTCACCCACTGAATTCAAATATTCACTTTCTTTTAGCTCTGTTTTTGGTCTCCACCAACTCGTGTAGGAAATATCTGCTACTAAATGCTCCACTGTGGCCAACAACTATTTGCTAACTTTGTTGTCAGGTGCTGAGAAGGTAGTGTACAGTGAGTTTTAAGAGCTTTTTGCTGTAAACAGATGCATGCTTCATGGAACTACAGAATTATGCTTATTATATCGGTTGTTCCATTGTTATCGTCAACAAGTGGATACACTTGTTTGCCGTGTTACCAACAGTCAGATGAGAAAATGGTTAAACATGTCCTCAAATGTTTTGTTTTGTCCACACCCCGAAGATGTCCATTTTTCTGACAGTTAGGTTCAGCTAATTGATTATTCAACTAATGGTAGCAGCTATAGTCTTGTTGTATTTTTGTTCTTGTCTTGCCTGTTTCTGTCTAAGTTTCATCTGCAGTTCCAGACACTGACACTTAAGGGTTCAGTAAAATGAGGCATTTTATCAGAGATCCGAAGAATGTCACAGATTTCAAGCATAGAGGATTTGTTTTCATTTTCATGGTTGACATCGGCTGAAGTGAATTAAAAAAAAAAAAAACCCAAAAAACAATCTGAGAAATGATCTCACACTGAGATTCTCATTTCTGTCCTTGTGAGTTTGCAGTGGCTTTATCTGTAGCTTCACCTGGAATGTAGTAAAGGTTTTAGATTTGAGGGTTTAGGTCCTAATATTTCAGGGCAACCGCGATGGGAGACCCTGTGAAACCTCCATAACTGCCTGACACACAGTTATGGCAGACTTTAAAGGCTCTCTCCAGGGAATAATCCAAGCGTCTATCTGTGAGCAAAGCCTTATATCAGACCTAGGTGTGTAACCCTGAAAATCCAGTCACAGCAGTGAGGGTAAGCGAGGTGAAGTGTTTAGACTGGGAATTGAATTAAATCCAAGATAGGGCTGTATATTTAATGACCACAAGTTTGGCCTCCTCATTCAGGCTGATTGAATTCGATCAGGTGAAGTATTGATTTTATAGTTAGTACCCTGCTCTGGTGCATCAAATCAAGTGCTTCCTAGTGAGAGAAGCTTTAACCAATCACAAGTGTTTATTTCTATCACACTGTGATTAATGGTCGCTTTTAAAATATCATTGCAGCTATAGGCAAGAGCATTGTCACGACACAGTTAGCCTTCCATGTAATGTGACTTCATTTTCTATGTATAGATCAATTGCTTTTATTCGATGAGCATTATAAATGCTTGTGTATGATTAGCTGGCAGGTGTAAAATTATTTATAAGGACATGGCAAATATAGCTCTAATCAACAACTAAACGTTGAATGACTGTTGTAAATTAGAGTGCATGGTATATTGTGTCTGAAACTCTGCCAGCCACCACATGCACCACCAGTGACTCTTTATAATGTGTTCTTTCATGTAAAATGCACGTATAGTTCTTTCCAAGAATATAGATGTGTCAAATATGTATCCAAAGTTATAAATAAAATCATAACCATAATTTTATTTGAGCCAAAAAAGAAAAAAAGTTTTCAGTCTATATATTTGGTATTGTTCTAAAAACGTATACCAATTATACTATGTTACCAGTTAACTCTCACTGCTAAACCTAACCTCAACCTTAATGAAGTCTAATTAACCACATCCTGTGCAGTGTTGCCGGGGCAACGCTCACAAATGTTCCTCTTTTTTTTTCATTTTCTTTCAATTAAATCAGTACTTTCCCACACAGAAGTCTCTGGCTCTGCCTTCCTCAGCGTGTGTCTCCTGGCTGGTAGCACCTTGAAGTACTTCAAGAGATTTATTTTAAAGGCAACAAGTAGAGCCTGATTCTTTCATTTGTTTTGCCGGAGCCAAAGCCAATCTCAGTGCATATTAGGTAAGAGGCAGGGTGCACAGTGGACAGACAGTGTATTTCACACCTATTAGTTTTCAATTCACTTAACCTGCATGTCTTACATATTTGTGGAAACCTGAACAACCATAGCAAATTCACACAATATGCAAATTTCTAAACTAACTATAAACAAACTTAAAAAAAAAAAGAATGGCAGTTTGAAGTTACTTTTTTGTCTTTGGGAAATTGCCATAAGAAAAACATTCTGAAACATTATCTGATATCTGATTGAGAATAATGAACTCTGCCTCATGTCGTGTCGATCTTTGCCTCGGCCTAATCCATTATTATCAGGCACAGATTTAATGTAAAAGGGTACTGGCTGTGTATTGAACACTTAATCAATTTTAATGAAATAATCCTCCTCATGATCATCTTAGCCATAATTATGAAGCCCATATGCAATGTCTAATGGTATGTTTGTAAAGAAGTAAGATGTTCCTTCCTGTACACATGTCTAACATTAACGAATGGCACAGCAGAGACAATGACTTATTCAAACTGTAAAGCTCTGAGAGAGTGTTTACTCACCCCCTTGGCAGGACGAGGCTCTGACGGCTGTGGCTGCTGACTCACTAACTCTGTCAGTGCTCGGCACTCATGCATTTCACTAGTGTGTGTAATGTGATTTAAGAGGGAAACTAGTGGACCTGGATCTGCTGTACATCATCCCCGTCTCTAGCCCCATAACTCTCTGTTCTGAGGCTTGGTGCCGACTGGGAGACAGACACTCAACTAGGCAGCCTTTGAGCAGCTCAGACTGCTCTCACGCGTTTCAGTCTCTGTGAGGTCCCTGCCATCTGGCTAGCACTGGAAGAAAAGTGTGCATGTGTTTTGGTGTTTGGATGCTCTGTGTGTGAACATATGTGTCAGAGATCCTCTGATGTCTGCAACCACCCCAGGTGCTGATTAAGACCAAGATGTTCTCTAGCTATTGTTCATTTAATCCTTGGCTACCTATTCCAGAGATGTGTGACATGTTTGTTGTTATCTTATTGGAAAGATTGTTTTCTCAGGACTGGAAACTAAAGGTGTGGCTGCTTAACGGGATCAAGAGACTCTTTCTCTGCAGTGGTCATAGTTGCCATCAGTAAAGAGGTGACATCCAAGTCTCTAACTTTTAGACTGCCAGAGTGTGCACAAATCTAAACCTTGCTTCATTTTACAAATTATTTCAAACAGAATGCACATTTTATCAATGCTAAAGCTGCAACCAGTAACACTCGGAATATGTTGATTGAATGTAGGCCTACCTCCTGGATTTAATAGTGGAGCACACAGTAGTACCACACCAGTAATTCTTTGGTCTTAAAGCTTCTTAGCTGGGTGGCATCTTTGATTGAATGCTGATAGAGCTGTTGAATTTAAGTAATCCCAGTGGTAATCTGCAATGAGCCATCATCTACTGCCAGGTTGAATCTGGGGACAGCTGCCTCCATGGCTGTTATGCTGTTGGTCAGCTATTATTCCTCATTTTATCAGGACATGAAAACGTGATATGCCAGCCTCAATTGTTTAGAATCAGATTGTCTTCTCACAGTTAATGTTTCTTACTTAGCTTTGCCATAGAAAGAGTGCCAGTCTCCTGCATTCTCTTCTATGCAGACCACTTACCTTTATTTTTTTATCCATGTAGTTGGAGAGAAGAGAGGGATATGAAGGAAGAGAGGCTCAAGCCATGTGTGAGACTCCTCCATCTTCTGTTTTAAATACCCATCCAGCCTGACCGACTGCGTCTAAAAGGCCTGTGTTAATTAAAGAACTCAATATTGCTTGAAGCTTAAACAGGCAACCATGGCAGTTCTCATGGTGATGTGATGTAAAAACAAAACCAGAGCTTTTGTCTGCATGTGGTAGTGGAAAGCAAATTCTATTAGCTGAAATCCCTTTACTTTGGCTCTGTGATATCTGTTCTGTGATCCAGGTGATGGGTATCTCTTAAGCTCTTAAAATGGTTTAGCATCCCGAACCTATGCCCTCTATCTTTTTTTTCCTTCTCCCTCTCTCTCTCTCGTTCTCTTGTCTGTCTACCTCAGTCCAGTGGACAGTGCACAGCCCAGTTGTTTTCCAGATGGTCTGTGATGATTAGGGAGCTTTTGGAAGCCGTCACTCTGCTCAAATGTTCTACAGCTGTGAGCTCTTGGATCACCATGTTAAAATGTCCGCAGAGGGCTTTGGAACAACGCACTGTTTCCTGAAACAAATTGTTACAAAGCCTCTGAATTTGTCTTCATCCACATCCAAACAGGCAGTAAGTACTCTCCTTTTTTTCCCCCAACTGCTGCGCAGAAAGAGCATCCAGGCCTCTGTTTTCACAGTGATCACCCCGTCATAAAAAGGGTCCTATAAAATATTACAGTGTATCTTCTTTCAGAGGATTGAAAATGGGTGTAGTTCTATATTGATGTACAGGAGGCTGCCAAGTTTTCAATTTAGCAGCAGCAGTGAAGGGATTAATATCGTCCCCTCCTGGTCCTGTGGCTTTGGCTTATTCCCTCTCTTTCTCTCCTGGCAACGGCGTCGGCTGCACCGCTCCCCCTGCAGACCTCACATGTCCCACGATTGTCTCTCCCCAGCACATGTTGTTCAGGCTACATGATGTATTCTATCAGCAGGACGTTGTTTCTTTCTATGACTCTTCTTTAAGTTTTTAATCCTCTTACAGTTCTTGTCTGTGTCTCTTGAGCTCAGTGACAGCACAAATGCTTTTGGCTCCTTAGGCGCGACCCTTGGATATTTTCCAGCTCATAAGAACCACACTGAGAGTTAATAATAGGGAATAAATAGCTGTCTGACCCGTACGTAGACTTGATAACCCTTACCTTATCTCTACTTGTCTAATTAGGGAGAGATTATGTGCACTGGTAGGTTTTTTTTGTCTCCAGTCCATCTCCAGTGCTGACACTTGTAGAAGCCATTCACGTAAAGAGTCCTTATGTAATATCATAACTGTGTGGAGGGCTTCCATAGTTATTACCGACAAACATTAACTCTAAAGTGAAACCGCTTTTTACAACCACTTCGGGTCTCTTGTATGTCTGCATGCATGTGGTTTAATGTGAGTCCCATCATGACTTGAGTGCTCTGTAAATTCTGCTGCTAGCTGGGCCACTTGACAGATATAAATAGTACCCAGGTCATCACGACTGCTTCAAATAGCACCAAGTTCTCTGATGTGTATTCGTACCATCAGACCCATCAGATTAGAGAGAGAGAGAGAGAGAGAGAGAGAGAGAGAGAGAGAGAGAGAGAGAGTGGAAATATTTCAAACTTATTTGCAAATAGGTCTTCATGCTAACATTATCTGTAGAGCATGCACAGAGAGCTACTTGCTGGAGATTTTCTTTCCGGGGACAGGGAGGGGTAGATAGTGGCAGTGATTGGATAATACACTGCATTTATTGCTCAACTCTTTGCTAGTGACTCTTCTGCTGTCAGAGTCCTCTCCCACGCTCTGTCCTAGAATCAGGCTGTCCCTGCTTAAACAAATATTTGAACTCCGTGCCAAGTCTCTCATTGAATAAAGTATACCTGCTGTGATTGATATTGTACAATTGTGTTTCTCACAAGCTTAATGCCATCACTGGAGTTACCAGAAGAAGAATGTGCCACCAGCGGGGTCAGAGTCACAAAAAAACCTGCTAAAATTGTCGTCCCTCTTTACAAATAAACACAAACCATTTGTTTGTTCCAGGGTTTTGTGTTTACCGGACAAACGTGCTAAACGCGCATCCTTTGATGTGAATTTTGTGCCTTGGAGGCTCTGTGTGTTTCCTGCCTCTAGGAGTCTGAGCCGTCTGTTTGAGGTCAGGTGATTCACAGACAGCTGAAGAGAATAACACGGCTAGGTAGTGTACATAGCCTTACAGCCAAACTCTCACTTTGGATGTCCATCAGAATCCGAGGTAGCCTGTGTTTTGTTTTATTCTCTAGAAGAACCAACATTTCAGGAAACAGTCTTATCAGAATCCACGTTTACTTTGTAAACATTTGTAGATAATTTTATCTTTATATTAATTTCCTAGCTTCTTTTTCACCTAAATCTTTTGCAGATTGTTTGCTTTAAATATTTTCAGCCCTGCATTGTTCTTTGTCTCCCCTCTTGCATCTTTTACGACACATTACCACCATCACCAGTTAGTGCACTTTGCAGTCTGCAGTCTCCCTCTACTCCAAGCTTGTAAGTGCATCCTGCCGCTCATGGGGGCAAACCTCAAAACAATATGTGGAGCAACTCATCAAAACACTCACTCTCCCTTGCCACTAGTGGTTAAAAACTCCATAGGTTACCTTTAAAGAGTTGGTGCAATGAAATCAATCTGTCCCTCCCTTTCATACTGCATATCAGCTCTGTGCAGCCTGCTTTCAGCTCCAGTTAGAGTGTGTGTGAGAGTCTGAGAGATGAGGCCGTGGTGGAGTAAGCTGACTGTATAACTGTAGCAGTGGTTGCTCCACATAGTGATCCATCAGTCTAATCATCTGTCAGTCCTCTGCAGCATAAGGGATGAATGCCTCTGGAAGTCAACAGTCTGGTTTAAATACTTGCACTACTTGCTCAAGGATAAATGCAGCCTTCCCACCTCTGTGCTGCTATTCACAAACTGATGCGTGCAGGCTTTCCCGCTCCTCTCCTCTCCTCTCTCTGTTTTTCACTGTAAGACCTCTGCTGGTGGTTCAGATAAATGCACCCTTGACTTTGACCGTGACGTTATGATTGAAATGTCTCTGCCTCTGTGCTTCTTGTGTAAGGTAGGGGGATTTAGTCTGGCTTTTCTTCCAAGGCATCTTCCATGTGTGACAGCTTTATTACTGCCTGCCACTGGACTGATGATGGCTCTTATTGAGTTTGTGGGTGGTAGGCTGTGTGTGTGTGTGTGTGTGTGTGTGTGTGTGTGTGTGTGTGTGTGTGTAGGGGTGAGAAAAAGAAACCGGTATAAATGTCACAATGGTACAGAGACAAGCCACAATTTAAATTTGACAATAGTGCACTGACATAAGATGGACTTCACATCACATAAAGTGCGGTGGGAGAATCAGCACAGCTCACTGTGTATTAAAAGTGCAGATGTAATCGATGGCATGCCTTTTCCAGGATATTAAAAAGCGAGCGTATAGCATTTAAATCATATTATCTTGAAATGTGGGAGGAAAATGATATGTTTTGACTAGAGCTGCAGTTATAATCAAATAACAAATGAGACAATGATCTTCTTTTGTTGGTCTTACATCATAATAAATTGAATACTTTGAGGTTTTGGACTGACAAAAAAGTTACCTGGTCTCTGGGGAGGTCATCGTTTTTCGTTGTTTTCTAATGTTTCATATACTAAACAATCAGTTTATTAATAGAGAGCAATATTACTTAATAATAACTAGTTACGAGTCCTAATTGTTTGTCTGTATGTTGTGTGTCTCTGAACATGTCGCCCACAAGATACATACAAACATCCCACACTCTCTGTTTCACATCATCTGAAAGCAGTCAGTATTTTGAATGTCTCACGATAGAGTACGAGATGTCATCTTTAATTTCATTTGGCTCAGATTTGTATAACAGTGATGTCATTTACTCTCAAAGGAAAACTTCTACTCCGTGGTGAGAGTCTGTGGAGGAAGCCTCATAAATAACTCTCGAGTCGAGTATTTTACTGCTAGCCAGACTTGATGTGGACGATTACCAGGAGTGATTTGGAAATGCTTGATGAATGCGGACCCTGATTCTTGAGGCTGCAGACTCGCATCTGTTTGTCTAACAAATGTGAGACCTTCCCCAAATCAATAGAAGGTTTCTGTGTAGTGATTTGGAACAAGCCATAAGTGGACTGTAAGATCTTCTGAGCTGTTAGATTTGCCTCTCTGCCTATTTGTTTTCATTGTTTATTTATGGAAGAGGGAGGCTCATTAGTCATTCAGTGTGACAGTGTAAATGTGTACACAAGAAGTTTGCTCTTTGCCAAGAACTAAAGTACAGTTGAAGCTGGCTCACTTCCATGCTTAAAATTAGCTTTACCCTACCTACAGTCAAAATGGCAGCGTTCTCAAAAACATGTTTGGTGTTTTTTTTTTTTAGAAACCAAGCCAGGACAGTCCCTGACAGTAATTGTTGTAGTGTTTGGCAGATTGGTCTTACATCTTTAAGTCCTTGGTAACGTCTTTAAATAATGCTGAGTTCTATTTTAGTGGTATTTATGTGTGGCAATTAAACATGATATTGTCACAAAAATCCAAAACAAGCAGAAGGAAAACAACAAGCTGTAAGGACACACTCCAGCCTAGCACTAGCGGTTCATTTAGGCAGTGTTAGATGACGCTTGGTTGGTCATTAAACTCTCATAGTTGAATCATCAGTACAAAAGATGAGCAACTGTGTTAGAAAATCTCTGGTTTTTAGTTTGAAAGCTAAAATCTAGTTACTGTAAGATAAACGGACTCCAAAGCAGCATTTTAGTAAAATACATTTAAAGCTGAAATACTGTTTCCTGTATCTGTAACAGGTGGTGGTCAGGTGTTTAAATCAGTTTTTGAATTTGGGTCTATTTTGGGTGAATTCAGCAACTACTAACACTGACTCGCCTTGGTAATGTGACCAATGTATGTCCTGCCCACAGTGACTCTGACAGGCTCATATGAGCCAGCATGTCACCAAAGACACACCAGACCTATTTGACATGTTTAACAGTATTTTAGTTGTGGGCAGGAGTTCACGTCTGGAGCCAGGCTAGGCAAGATGTGTGAGACACACACACACACACACTGATATCAGTGTGCCCTGGTGTTCATGTTTCTTGTTGTCCCTATGATGACCACACATCTGAAACCTGCTTAGTCAAACCGGAACGGAGGCACTTCGATGCTGCCCATGCCGTTTCAGATTTCAGGCGGTGCACGACTCAAAAGCACCACAATCACAGCACTGTAACTCATGCACCCTGTCCTATAGCAGTCTTTAAAGCATAGCAGCCATATTGAACCAGGAGGTTGTCGGTTGTGTTCCAGCAACATAGCTATCCTAGTAATGAGGCACTCATGTCGAGAGCTTTCCTGAGGGAAAGATGAGAGAGGTATGTGTGAACTAGACCATCTTGTCATCCCTAGACTCCCACACTGCACAGAATTTTAAGATCAGCTGAATGTATCACAGTTCAGGGTATTAGCATGCCTCAGTTTTTCTTCCCCATTGTGAATAAATTATTAGCATCACTGTGAAATGTCATTATGAACCTCAATCACAGACTTATAGCTTTTCTTCAGGTGAGAGATCAACAGTGGAGAGTTGTGCTTTGGTTAAACCGGGAGTCATTCCTCTCCTCGATGAATGCGCTGACTCTGTGTGCCCTGATGTAACTTCAGCAATAATACCTAACACTGGGAGAGATGAGTGTGTCTGCTGAGAAAGGAGCTTTATTTTGGTGACTAAAGGAGGACTACTGTAAGCTCGGTCACTGCCAGGGAGAAAAGCATGTGGAGCAACAGTAGATGTTGATTTTTATAATAAATCAACCACAAGCCAGTCAGTGTTAATGCTGCACAGTAAGGAGAGATCAGTGACATGCTACAGCCGACATTAGTCACGTCCCTCCTATCACAAAAGTTGGGGGCGGCCCTGTGGCTTTCTTTGTATTCGTGTAATCTCTAACAGTCACCACCCATATCAAAGGTGGAGATACTGTATGAAATCACGCAGTATTGCTCAAGGTGATTGTGCCAATTCAAACAGCATTTTAATGATTCAACCTTTGTTTGCAGACTTATTGTTGTGTAAATGTGGTATACTCGTGGGTGTGCATGGCTCATATGTTCATTTCCTTCTTTGTTATAAGGTGCGGCATTGTTTTAGACCAATACAGTGAATGTTTTAGAGGCTTCTTAAGGAATTTTAAAGGAAAATACATTTCCCTTTACCACTGAGAAGATTTTCTTCTGCTCTTCCAATGTGACCTACAAGGTATGACATTCCTTTTTACCTTTTTACTGCTTCAGGTTGGTACTTGCTTGGCTTATGTCTGTGTGCTACTGAAGTGAATTCCTCTGCCCTTTAATTGGATCTCAGTTACCACCTTGTTTTACAATTAGGTTAGGTGATGTTGAAGGGGAAATCAATCAGGTTCGGTTGGGAACAAGTTCATGTTCTGTCTGCAGAATCTCTCTTCAGTCCTGTTGCTGTGATTAATGGACGGTGCTTACACAGCACCTTTTTTTGTTTTGCCATTAGTTGCCTTTACCCTATAAAACATACTGAAGATGATTCTGATTATCCATGAGTCATGGAAGTCTGCTAATCCTGTTTACATGTGTTCTGTTTATAGAAAAGGCCCATGTCACAGTTCCCAAAGGCATCTGGCAGGAGGCGGGTGGGTGTATGAGGCAAGGGTTTCCCTTGGTCTGCTGCAGTGCTCTAATCAAATGCTGTAATGAATGGATAAAAGCACTGAAGGGGTATATTTTTCATGTGTCCCCTTTTCTGACATTATACTTGCTTTAGTGTTAATGTGATGTTTGTTCATCAGTTATCTCCTGCAATGCATGTTCGACTTGGAGAAGATGGACGTTAGCTTGGCTGTTATCCTGGCTGAAATATGACCCATCCCTTGCAGTGGCAAAGGCAAAAGGAGGGAATACATTGATTGTGCTTACTTGAAGTTTAATCTGTGACCATACTGCAGTGTGGGCCAGCTTTTCACTTAACCGCTTCCTTTGTATAAAATGAATCCCTTAACAACAAAGTGGTTAGAAATGTCTAAATGTAGAGTTCAACAGACCTTTAAGTAAATCCTTAAATCCTAGCTGCTGCTAGTTACCAAACTGATCAGTCAAGACTGTGTGACATTACTGTTACATTTTTCTTTTTTACATTTTTAAGAGGGTTTGTATGAGGTACTTCATAGTTTGTGTATAAGCTACATTTTACAGCGATCAGCACAACCCCAGTTTGGAGAAGCAGAGAGGCGTCCTGGCACGTAAGCAGAGCTGTGCACACGCTGTAGATGGGCGCAGCAAAGATCAATATCAGTTTAGGTTTACACTGTATTAATAATATTTTCACTGCTTTACAGTGCCATCAGCTGCAAACTGTGCCATGCACTGCTTTACACTGCCGATCAGCTGTTTGGATGGCATTTACAGAATGGTGACCTGCTGAAAAAAAGAGATTCAGACAAGCTATTTGGTCTTTACACACTGGCACAGTGGCAGCACGTCCCCTTTATTTGTGATACTGATGTACAACACATAAAGAAACAGCCGAGGCCCAAAGAGCAAGAGTGTCTCACTATTGTTTCCTTTTGTGGCTTGTTTTTTTGACTGTTAGCACCTGCTGAAATAATACTGTTTTCCTGCTGAGTGGGATGTAGTCACAATAAGATCCAACATCTTTTAATCTGTGACCATTTTTTCTCCCTCTGCAGAAACTGTGGTGTGTCCTATTATTTTACAAAGGAAGCAGATGTCACAGTTAGAGGTGCCTGTGGGCTTGAGAGATAGTATGAGGGATTGTGACATTGAGAGGATTTATTCAGGATACACTGATGTGATTGTTCTATCTGACTATGGGGAAAATTGAGACAGCACGGTGGTGATTCAGACATCTTGATTTATCAGTCAGCAATGTGCTGACCTCCACCTATAGTCCGAAATAAGATCTGGGATGAGTTTAGTGACCCTGCTGGACCTTGGAGCTGAGCAGCTGATTCACTCTGTGTTGAGAAGACTGAGTGCAGACCTGTGACTGTGGAGATGACACATGTTCAAATTGGCCTGGGGACACCTGGGGATCCCCCAGAAGCAGCTGGAGGGTATTGCTGAAATTATGTAACGTTCCTCCTGGCGTGGAGAAAACATGGAAGAATGGATGTATTTGGAAGTCCTTATTAAAGCAAATTTTTTTTGACATTGCCTCGGCTGTCTATGCATGCGTGTCTGATTGTGTCTGTGACACACGCTGCTGTTATTTTATTTCCCTCCAGTGCAGCCATTAGCAGAATGGGTTGCACATCTATTTGTGCAGCAGGGAGATGAAAGGCTCTTTGATCTGAATTATTTTGAGGTTTTCTCATTTGATTGAAGATATTTTCAGAAATTAAATGTAAGCTATTTGAACAAGGTTTAGTGTCTGACATCGTCTGATTGAGTTTTACACGTTTGTCTATTCTTTGATCTAAATAATCTCTGCTGAAAATGCACGAAAGTGTGATCACGTACAAAATAAAACTCTAAGTCAGATTTTTAATGTAGTTCATGCTCACCACTGATCCCAAATATCGTTCTTGCTTATGGTTTGGTTTTCATTTCTCCAGACAAAAAAAATCCCCAAATAATCCAGTGTGTTTGCATGTTCATATTATGAATATCTGCAAAATGCTGATTTTGAGTAATTTGTGCGCTTCACAAAATTGTCAATGAAACACAGGAAGATTTTTGCATATGTCTGGATTAGTGTGGGCATTCATGGCTGAAAGTATGCGAGGCGTTGGTGTTGGGTATGCGCACGTGAGGGAACTGAAAAAAAAAAGTGACTCATTCCTGCCTTGGATTTGTGTACGTCTGTTTGTGAGGCTCCTCTCCTAAACATAGACGAGTCTTAACAGTCAAGCAGCTGTGCTCACAAATCTCTCTCTCTGTGATTTCTTTGATGAATATGCATAAATTTACTGGGATCAGCCAATGCCTCCTATCATGTGGGGTTAATTGTTTATGCCTGCATGTATTCCTTTGCTCATCTCCACAAAGTGCTTTGCTCTTCGCATCCTTTTCCAGCTGTAGGGGAAGCTGACTGTGCTGCTGAAAGTGAGAAATAAGCATTGGGATTAAGACCAGATGTAAGCCTGTGTGCAATTAGTGATTTTGCTAATGAAGTGTAATTGCAAATTTTAACCAGCAGAGGGCCTCACAACATGGACTATGATGTAAACCCAGCTTGAAAATGACAGTGGAAGACAGGAGGTCTGTGTTGCAGTTGTCACTTTGACTTATTGGAGAGTCCAGTTTATATTAAAAGTGACGTTTTATCTCACAGATAGCAGCACCAGCTTTAAGCTGAAGCTGGTGCCAGTAAACTGTGCATGGTTGTAATACTTAATATTTAAACAAGCATTTGTTTTGGAGTTGCACATACTTGGTAAACAAAAACCATATCTTGTTGTATTGATTTCCAGCAGGTCTGTTTCTTATTCTTTCTGGAGTTTATTGTTGTATTTGGCAAGTGTTTGCCATATTGTGTACTGCTTTGTACACTTATTGTGTAATAAATGATTGTAGCCATTGGAGGGCAGTGTTGGATTTTGGCCACAACATCTAGCATCTCTTCAGACATTATAATTATAATTAGAAATGTTACTCTTTTAAAAAATATACTTCAAATACAAAGAAGTATACAGAGTATGACAGTTGTACAGTACTTGACATTGCTGTGCACTCTTATTAACAACATATTTTCCGTTTTTTCTCTTTTCTCTCCCTCCTCGCCCGCTCTTTGTTTTGTGTTTGTTGCATCATCAATCCAGGTAAGTGGCACTTGAATGTTTTACTTTAAAAAAGCGTTGCCTCTACCAAGAGTAGGAGGATGACTTGATGTCTGTTCACCTTGAGTTGTTTACAGTTGAGTGTGGTGCCCAACAGGGAACATTTTCTTCCTGCTGTCTTATTGTTCATTGCTCCTCACACAGGTGTTAATCCTGTTTTTATGGAAACGGCCCTGTGAATGTGTCCCATGCTAAGGAACTGTTTGTGATAAGTCTTTTTAACTTCACCTTTCCTTACAGAAACGTGGATAGCATTTGTTCTTTAGCTTTTATATTGCTGTTGTAGTTTGCTCGGTCAGCTAGGTTAAACCACTCATTCAGTTCCCTCTGTCTCTCTTTCTATGTTTGTCTTTCCAAGTAATTCCCTCCCTTCTAATAATCTATGCGCTTGTCAGGATGTTGATGTATTGCCTTTGTGACCCCTTATAACTCTACACCTGACACATGCAGCTGTTGCTCAGAGGGCTGCAACCAGGAGGGAGGGAGCTGCAGGCGAGAAATTTACAACAGATTTTCATGGAGGCTGCTTATCTGAGACAATATCATCCCCCCTAGAATTATCACAAATAAGGTGGACCTGTCTGTTCGGTTGTAGGCGTGCTGAGCTGCAAAGGAACAGAATTTGAACCCCCCCAACAGAAGTAGCTTGTTGTTCTTTCTCCCGGTGGGTTTGAGTAATGCAGCTGCACCTACAAAAAGAGCAGCGGGTGAACTTAGAGGAGACACTCCCTGTAAGAGTGATAAAAAACATTTGGCCTCTCCCTCTCATGAGTCAATCCTCCAAATTGAGAACATTACAAATTTGCTTCATGCTATAAAATTTAGAAATAGACGGTGGTGATCTGAATGAGGAAGATGAGGGAAGATGACGAGGGGAAAAAAACATGAGTGTGCCAAACTCCCATTGAGTCACTAACTCTGTTGACTGTGGAGCACTGGAAGCTGTCAGCTGTGCCTTCCCCTGTACACACCCAGGTCTTGTTTTAGACTGGCATTGATCGCCCCCATTTCAAATATGGATTGACAGGCTGTTATAATAAAATGTCAAATCAGGGTGTGGGAAAGTTCAGTGGGGACCTTGTCTGGCATGTCTTATTAGCAACCCTCACAGGTTTATCTGTACTTTACACTGAAAGAACTCAAGAACTGATGAGGTACAACTACAGTAGTAAATGAGTAATTCTCCCTGCACTATTTTGAAATCAGCTGCCAGACCATGATTGCCAAATGTCTCAGATGTCTTTATGGCAATAACCTGAACGTGCTAATACCCTTATAAGTAACTTGTTCAGATGTGTTGATGGCAAAAACCACAAGTCCCTGCGAGTGTGGAGCAATCGTGTCCTGTGCCAATGTGTTTTTTCCAGCTTACCACTGCGTCTCTGTGTTACATCTGTTGTCTTGGATTAGGCTTGCTGATGAGACAGCAGTCAGCTCGGAGTTCTGAAGCTGTGGCCAATCCTTTTCTTCCAAAGATTCAGCATTCAGCGTGTCGTGAATCGTTTGTTGTTTTGTCTGCACTATCGTGTTTCGTGTTCAGAATTCAGTAGGCTCCTGTCATCGGTGATCTGTAATCAATTGGTGATCTTTTGTGGTGCCTTTTTGCTTGATTTACTTAATTATGCACACGACAGAGTAAACGCACAGCATCGGATAGGTCACCAAAAAGTGGGCTGTGGAAGTGATTACGTAACTGTACATGCTGTATGACATTTATACTTCACATGACTGAAACTGTGAGCAAGAACTAGAATATGTGCTCTCTGGTGTTTGTTTAGTCATCTGCTGTTTGCTTTCCTGCAGCCTGAAGGTGATTATATTTCACAATCCACAGCGCATGATGAGTGTTTTTGTTCTTGGTGTCAGAGAGCTCATCTGGGAAGGGAAAAAAGGTCTGAGAAAATAATGAACATAATCAAGAAATGTACATCTAATTGCGAGGTAACACTCATGTTGCAGTAAATATCGGCCTGCATGATTGCAGGTGCTGCGTCTTTCAGGTGTAAACAACTGTTTACGCCGCGAATCTCCCACCTTTTAATTTGCTGCAGGTAATTTTCATATTTACTGTCCTTGAAGCTTCCACTTCATTTCTCTCTCTGTCTCTCAAAGTATCTTCGCTATCGCTCTGATGGCTGACCCACTTCTGTTGGTCATCTTTTCTATAATCAGTTAGACCGATGTCCAACTGCCCCCTTTCTCTGCTCAAGCTACAAGCTTTGCCTGGGGACTAGATGAACTAGAACTTAACAGATCCTTTATTACATATCATTACAGTGTCAGTTAAAGGCTGCCTTTCTCACAATCTTTTAAGTATTTTTCCTTCAGCTGCAATTTTGGTCGTGGTTTTTGTGTGTCCATATCTTTGCCTGTTAAAGGTCTGGATGATAGACGGATCAATAACAGCCATCACCAGGGGTGGTATCTGTTTGTGGCTGTGGTTGATGATATTGGATTTTGCTCCTATATTGAGGACACACACACTTCTCTCTGTCAAACACTCTCTGTCAGATTGACACACACACACACACACATACTCGCTGCAGAGAAACTTTCCGTGACATTATTGGCTTTATCAGAAGTAGGCCATTGCCTGGCCCTCTGGCACGCCTACTGAGCATGCTCAGCACTGCTGAAGGCTAGGTAGTGGATCAAAACCTCATTCTACTACTACCACCACATTTCTGTCTCTTTCTCTGTGGGTCTGTCACAGCACAGGCTCGATGAGCAAGACTCACTTTTATTGTCGTTTTAATTTTGTGTTATAAAATATGAGAAAACAACTTTCTCATCTTGTCCTTTATGAAGAAATTCAAAAGAAGCAACTGACTTATTCCTATCTGGGTTCATTAGGCAGGGAATTCCCAGTGTGTGGGAGTGTGGGGGGGGGGGTCCTGGGTGTAGCCAGCAAATAAATGGTTGCAGATTTCTTATCTAATAGTTTCAACTCTATTTTCATTTTTAACGCAAAACTAACTTAATTTAGTCTTTAAGTCAGTTATGTTGCCTTGCTGAGTGAATTTGTGATGTTGTGTAACCTTACATAACATGGATAATATCAGTCAGGTGACCACCCATCTCAACATCAACAATTTTAAAGTCAGATTGTAGGATAAAACACAAACAGCAGGAGGAGAAGCATCGCCAGAGGGCAGTCACAATGTTCTAATTATATACTAAATACTGTCTGCATAAAGTATAAACTGTCACTAATCTTTATGGAATACTGTTTCTACAGATAATAAATATAGTATTTATCAGTTTACCATTGTATACTAACAGGAAATATAATACATGTGCTGTCGGATGTCAGTCGAACTGTAACAACTTTAAAACTCTTCAAATTAAACTTTAAACTCAGGAAAAAGCCAAATGTCCCTCTAAAGATGTGCTGCTTATTCTTCTACATTCATATTTGTTAGAATGTCTATGTAATGTTTTGCAGCACACTCAAATCAAACATTATTATAACACACACACTTTTTTGATCATATTTTATTTTGACATGTTTTCAATGTGAACACACTGCATTCTCAAAACTTAATAGATACCATGAAAGTATGGAACAGTGAGTTTTATTGGAATATAAACACAGTGATTTGTTCCCCCACACACACATAAACTTAAAAGTGGGTATTCTGGACCAAGATTTACTGCCACAATAGCACAGAGAGAACTATAAGATACATTAACATATTTTCAGTCTCCACTGAAAGCATCCACTATAGCCATTGCTGTCGCCCCCCTACCTCTGATACTCTCATCCTGTCCCTCTTTCTGAAACATATTGTTGCATTTGTTGAAGCAGTTTTGGGGCTCTGACAATTCAAAAGAAATTCTTCACCATCTCTGTTCTTTTGTTTCCATTCAAATGCATTTGGGCAATTAGTTTGGTCTTCAAATAAGTGAGTGTCATAAAATCCACTTGAACAGTTGAATAGGCAGTTTTCACTCAGTTCCTTAGCAATGAAAGAAGTAGCTGTAGTCATGAGAGAAAAATGGGCCTTTGGAGCCAGAAAACTGTTGATGAATGAAAATCTAATGTCGATCTTTTCACTGAGAAAATGAAGTTATGATTCTTCAAGAGGGAAATCGATGTTATTTTGTGAATCACACATAAGTAATATTTTATTACATGCAGACATACATCGCCTCAAGTATAGAGGAGTAGAGTTGATTACATTTGTAGCATGAAGTTTGCCTCAGTTTTATTGCTGTATTGTATACAGTATAGAAGACATTTCTGCTTGTGAAGCAGATTGTGCATCCGAAGGCTTCTCGGTAATCAATCTAAAACGACAACATAATCTCAGGAGGGAAATGAGCTGATAGAATGAGCGATAATACACGCTGTGCTGTGTTTTCTGCTGCCATATAATCATCAGTTTTGTAGATGGTTATGGAGGCTCCCCATGTATGTGCGCCAGTGAGCTGTTATTGGCTCTATCAAATCACCAGCACGGCCAACATTATCCAATCCCAACAGGTTCATTATGCTCAAGACAAGAGTTTACACATTCATTAGCCTCGCAATGCCCTGTGTGCATCTTTTAATGTGCCCACCGAGGAAGCTGAGAGCGAGTGAGGGCTGACGTATAACCCTTAATGCTAGCATTTACCTTGAGGAAGACGAAGTCAGTGTGGTTTCTTTATCGTTTTTATAATGAGTTCGTGGCTTAATGATGATACCACTGTGAATACAATACTATGGTTTGCCATGCATCCAGAGTTATTTTGGTTTGTGTTGTTAGCATACACTGGATATGGTTGTGCCACAGTGATGTCTTCAGTTAATCATGCAGTGAGTTTTACCGTCGTCTCATTAGAGGACTTAAGTCCAGTCCGTGATTTTCTTATCATGTTCTGCAACTCCATGAAACTTTTTGTCTACCGTGACTATTGAAAGTCAGCCGCCATTGTCAACTGAATGTATTGTCAACCCAAGTTTGACCCAGTTACATGAAGCTGCTCTCTCAGGTAAATCCCCAGTCATTACTGTTCAGTCTCAAGTTTGCAGCCGTAGATCCACGTACATTACTGCAAAACTACAGGATTACATGTGTGTTCGTTCTCTGTCTGCCTGTTTGTGAGGTCTTGCTCAGCATTAGTTAAATGTTTAAAGGGAAAGAACAAATTTCAGTCTCTGAGAGAAACACCTGTCCACTGGGCCAAGGTGCACGTTAACCCATTCAAACGATTCGCTGGCTCTGATTTAATTTGCATCACTGCTGAACGGCGTATAAGAAGATATCTGGACAATGGATCAAAAGCCTAAATTCCAGTTCAATTGCAGTGTTAGTGTTGTAATCTATGCACAAAAACACCTCATCTTTTATTTATATGCAGGACCCGAAACAAACATGATCTTTCTCTGCTAGGCCCCATTTATATGACTTGATCAGACTCCAACTTTTGCTCCCCATAGGACACAGTTTAACATACTTTTCTCATAATTCTACAAAACTGAAAACCCACAGATTGATGCTGTGCTTACCCAAAGCTTTTTGTGTTTATCTTGAGCAGTTTAACTATGAATTATTCATAGCCAAATAATTACCTCTGGGCTGGCTGCAAACATAAAGTTGACAGACTGATGCTGTCAGTCATATGATCTGAGATGTAAAGACTATAAATATTTCTTGAATAACTGCACCCTTTTCAGATACTGGAAAAATAAAGTCAAGCCTGGTCAGCAAGCAGTCATGAGTTGGCTGAGTTGTGTTGAAGGGGGCTGGGTTTGGAGTCATGCTAGAGTGCATAGCTATTGGTGTTTTGACTTGCAAACGTTGGAATTTGTAACTGTCAGTACTGCCAAGGCTCACAAAGCAGCCTGAGTAGTGAAGCGAGTGTGTCCGACCACACTGTTCTCATCTGACCCTTCTGCAATGTCACTCAGAGCCATTGTGTTTGAAAAACACTGACTGATCTGCAGGCTTAATTTGCCTCCTACTCTTTTTCTTGATCACTGCTGTGACCTGAGCGTCTTGGTTTAATCCAACTGTCTTTGCCTCCAACTCGCATGTATGCTCTCACGCTCGTATGAGACAGATCCTAGAAACAGCCTTTTCGATTTTCAATTTTCAATGTGTCTGTAGCACAGTGTTTTTTTGCCTGCTGATGTAATTATGGTCAGTGGGGTGTTGTAATTCATGAGAGGATCCAGCTCTCCTAAACTTCCTGACAGCCTGGGGGTTTGTGAGTTTGACTTCCTCATTGATTGATCCATTTTGTTAGCCTCTGCAAAATTAGCCGTGTTCTTTTGATCTTTTCCTAATTAGTATTTTCTTCAGTGTGCTAGTGTAAACACACTTCCATTATTTCCACCCCAAAAGGCATTTGGAAAAAAAGATAGAAAAGTCATAGATAAAACTGTTAAGAGCAGAACGATTTTCTGTCTTTACTATTTTTACTTTATGTGAACTGTGAAGGAATGCATCTCTTTTGACGCTGACGAATCAGTAAAACATTTAAATAAATCAAGATCATCAAGGCTGACCTTTTTATTCAGCACAGCGATGCAGAGTGGGTGCAGTGATTTAAGGTGTTTTGAGAGAAATACATTTCACTGTCAATATGCAAACGGAAAGGCAGACGATAAAATCTTGAGTCAGTTCTGAACAACCTTGTTTCCATCACATAGATGGAAGCAGCTCAAGAGGATTCTCTCTGCTGCTCTGTTCTTTAAAAAATCTTTGGAAATGTTTGTATCTTCCCTGGAGCTTGCTGTGGCTTGTTATAAATTAGCTTGAAGTGAATGTGTTTCAGTTTATCTAGTGCCTCGTTCCAGGATTCACTTCACAAGTAAATGTGACTGTATTTGCATTCATTCCTTGGCATAATCAGCAGAAGTTTATATTCATTGTATATTTGACCTTTGCAGAGCAGTTTCCAATTCACTGGTGTCACTGGAGTGACTAGATCTCAGCCTTGCTTCTCTGGATGTGACCGCTGAAGCACCCATGAGTCTATTGTTGTTTTTCAGCTCCATTTGACACACACAACTAATTACTGGGATAGAAGACGCCCCCTTTCCCCATGCACTTGCACACCAGTGCACCAAGAGGGGTGGCCATTTCAGCCCATCTTCTCACTGGCTCCCTGAAGACAAGCTGGTAACAGAACTGTTTATGCATGCAGTATTCTTGCGCTATCACTCAGTTGGAAAAGAGCCCCCTGCAGACTATTGGCAAATGCTCTGATTTAGGCTGGCTTCTTCAACATCAACCTCGGTCTACTGGCGCTTTCAGCCACCGTTACCTACAGCGGTTCAGAACACCAGCAGGTAATAACCTGCAAATCAGTGACAAAGGAGAGAGCGTGGGAGTGTAGGTGGAAGAGGAAAGAGCCAGAGACGAGAGCGAGTGGGCAGGTAGAAGAGGATCCTCTGAGAGTGGATAAACATGTGAACACTTAGCGATTCCCTCTCCCTTCCTGTCTCTCTCTTACTCTGTGTGGGCAGTTAATGAGTCTGAAAGCTTCTCCTCGGCATCTGTCAGCTGAGAACCGGATGAAGCCTCTAGAGCAAGCTGGAGCTGAAAAGAAACGCTCTATTGCTCATTGATAATTGGTACAATGTACAGAAGTTGTTTCTTTTTATGTCAGCTTCATCCATAGACTAAAGTATACAGTAAATGATGTTGCCCTGTACTGTTCTGCACAGCATGACTGAAATGTTCTTTAGACACACAAGAATATTATGCAATTCACAGTATGAAGTCTTTTAGTTCTAATACCACCACAGGGTATCAATTATAGCACAGCATGTTGTACACACCTCAGCCACCTCTTTGGATTTATGAATGTTTGTGCATGAAATAGTTACAATTTTTATATTCAAGAGTTTGCACAAAATAATTCTCTTTACTATAAAACAGACTCTGGCTTCAACGAAATACCACAGAGATGACTCATCACCTGCCTGATACGGCCTAACAAAGATTGTATTGTGTTGATACATATTATACATTCAGGGCTACAGAGCTGGGCGGCATTATGTTGTACAGGTGTTGCTTTAGTTCATGATCTCCGTATCTACCATCACACACAGTGCATTGTTACTTTACAGGGCCTTCAGCTTTGATGACTTTGAAGACAGGAGTAGTGGTGCCTAACCGCTATGATAACATCAACAGATATGAGGTCTGCCTACCTTGTTATCCTTTCTTTGTGTGGTGTGTGGCCATAAAATGGAGTGTAGTTAAGTCCTGGGTTGAGATGAAACAGAGTTTGTATGACCTTGGTATAGTCATACCGCTCCCCCCCTCCCCTTAAACAGATTCTTGGATCACTAGCTCTCCCACTCCCATCGAATGCCTGATAAACTCATGTAAGGACTATTCTGGGTTTTTCCACCATCATTACTGTGCTTGGCATGTTTCCTAATTTCTAAAAAGGGAATTACAACAAACAGCCGACAGTTGCAGTCAGACAGTTGCTCAGATGCTGAGTTGATCGTGACTGATTTCACAAGTGTTTGTACTCTCAAGATGTTTTTAGCGACGAGGCACAAAAAAATGTGGGCAAATTATGCTACGGCATCTGTGATTTTGCTTCCAGCCTAAGGATGAATGTGTGGGGTAATTCAGGAAGGCAGCGATGGTGACATTTACTGTTTAATCATCTGGCAGATGCCCTTTGACTGACTTACAGTGAGTGAGCAGTTAGGAACACTCTGTCACTCTGTCTTGGAGACTACATTGATAAAACGCAGTTGTTGAACACAACTTTGGTGTTGTGAGGATCAAACAACCGATACACTGTTGTCTGTAACCACCCTGTCCTGTTTTTAATAGAACAATGTGAAGGGCTTGACAGTGGAAAATAATACTCTTTAGAACAGTAGACTGTTGTTTGATTTGGGCGCTGACAGCAAACATTGATTCAGTATTCCTGGATTAAAAAAAAAAAAAAAAAAAAATCTCTCTCTCTCGTGGCAACACATGCACACACAGATGGCTGAACAGCTTGCTTTGACTTTCCCCTCTGACACCTTTTTGGTGGGCGTTGGAGCACAAGCTCCTTATTGGCCATGGATTCATCTTCCAAGGATTGGGTCACAAAATATCATATCACGTATCCTTCAGACGCTCGTTTTCCCCTCTCTCCCTCTGCACTTTCTCTAGGGACATGGTGTCCATGCTGCACCCCAGGTGGTGGCCATATCTCCTGGTCCCAGGCTCCAGCATGGGAGGCCCTCCCTGGAGGATGAAGGGTAGCTTAAGGACTGAATGTTTTAAGTGCACCCTGCCCCCCACCACCCCTTCCTTCGTTTTATAATGGAAGCGCAATGCATTATTTATGTGGTAGGGCTGGTCAAGGTGGTGTTAATATATATATATATGTGATGCCTCTTTACTGTGTTTTTAATCCATAAACAATTAATTCAGTGTTAGTGTTGTTGTTGTTTGACTTTTAGAGCTACTGTATGGTGCTTTCTTAAGAACTGTTGAAATATCTCTAAAAGGAGGCAAGAGGCAGAGAAAAGAAGCCACTAAGAGATCACTGACTGTCTCTGGGTGTCTTCCTGCACCATTGACTGCACTCAGCAGGTTGATGAGTGGAGGAGCTGTGTGGCTTCTAGGTTTGGGCCGAGGTCATTGTCCCGGCTTTCATGTCTTCAATAGCTGCAGGCTCCCTGCTGAACCTACTTGGTATTCAGTTCTTTCTCTCACTTTATCCTATTGAAACCAACAAGATTCAACTAGATAGCACCGCTCCAGTAACAGGGGGACTGGAAATAAGACCTAAGACACAGTAGAACAATACCTTGAACTGCGGCCACAGTGTTTTGCAACAAATCACCACACTTTTATTAGGATGATTCATGAATGCTTGCATGATGAGCCCTTTAAAAGCCGCATGCAGCTACAGTTCAATTTTTGAGCACAACCCCTTTGTCAGGACTTGCTGAAGAATGAGCTGAAGGAGGTGCAGCTACCCACCTTCATATGTAGGGAAGCAAATGCCAGAAATAACACAGCTCACCGAGGAAATAAAGCTCAAATTCATTCATGTGCATATTATTGACCTGCCTGCTGGGATACAGTCCCAAATAAACAATGGAACAGTTTTAAATCTGGGATATGGTGTCACTTCAGTTCTTCCATGCGGTTTCCTAATAATGCCTTTAGCTGCTTTGGAGTGTCTCATTTTTTTTTTCCATGCTGTTTTACATTTCTTCGAGGAAATTAGTAAAACTGCGTGTAAAGAATAATCCCTGTAAAGAGAACAGTACACCAGGACGCCATGGCAATAACTGTAGCCGCTCAGTCTGTGTGTACATCCTCTGTTTGCTCGGTTTGTAATTATGCTGGGAGGGCATAATAAAAGCGCCACCGGCCACCTTGCTTGTTTTTACATCCGGACCGTGACATCATCGCCTCTCGGGTTTCAGTGTGTCTCTACTACGGGCGCACGCGGCGCAGCAGTCAGCGCGAGGGGCTTCTGGTGTGAGCAGTAGCACGAGCGGCGAGCAGCAGCAGTGACAACACACACACCGCTTCTTCAAAGTAACTCCTACGTCGTTACATGCGACGTCCACACCTGGATAAAACGGCTACTTGTTTTCACCGAGATTGGACATTTACGGACGCTTTTCATTGTAAGTAAAAGAACAAAACCTGCCATGCTGTACGTGCGTGCGACACGTATTGAGCCGGGTTTGATCTTACCGCGATAATTCGGGGGGGTTGTTTAATGTTTGATGCTATCATTAGGCTATTTAAATGCAGCCCCCGTGTGATTACTTCCTGCTGTACTGCAGATATGACCAGCTCCTTTACCTTACGGTCAGCGTTTTGTTCCTCACATGGCTTCATGTGCAAACAGCGTCTCCTGCACTGGACTTTGTCATCGTTTTTGTCAAGGCACCTCTGTGGGGTTAAGTTAGAGATCTCCGGGGTTCACATATTGGCACATATAGAAGCCTTTTCAGTGGTATCTTCAAAGTTAGTCACAATAACAATATGTGATACAAGAAATTGTGCATCTTCTTAGGTGCTTTTTACTTTGGACTGGTAAAGCCAAAAGGAAATTGCAAATCAAATATTGGATTCTGGTCTTTCGTAGTTTTAAAAACTCATATTCTGTTGGTTTGTGGAGCTCAGCCACAGCCCCAGGACTTTCGAAGGATGGTACACAACAGTGAAAAACAAACCCCGGAGGGAAAATATTCTTGACTCTCTGTGTCTCTTGTGTTTCAGTGCTGTCTAAGTTTTCCAAATCTATTGTCAGTCAGAAAAGAGTATGTCCTGCCAGTTTTAATACACTGTTTTCAGTTATAGAAACAGCATTTTTATTTCCATCTTTCTCAAGTCCACTGTTTACCCCCTTGGGACTGCATTTTATTACTTTGCATCAGCTGCTATTTTCTATTCCTGATGGTACTAAACTGCACAGTGGTTCTGGGTGATGTTCTTTCAGAGATTTTATCTGTTAATCACAGCCCGTTAAGCCATAATTATAGCATTGCTCACTGTCTCTCCTGCAGTGACCTACTGCAGACTATGCCCTCTCTTTAATAACCAATGTAGACCAGCTCACAACCACTAGATCTTCTAGACAGCTTGTGTATTATTGTATTCCTTTTTTTTTTTTTTGATCTTGTGGTTTATGCCAGAATTCTGCAGGGAGGAGTTGAACCTGTTCCTCATTATCCAGTAGTTTTTTTTAGGCAGAATGTTAACTGTCTTATTTTGTCAAACTCTTGTGTAGTCTTGCCATGCACAGACATCCTCTACAAAGCTGGCCACTATTTTTGTGTCTGCATGTAAAAATATGGGACATCTTCATGGCTTTATTACAGTTTCTGTCAGGGTTTGAGTCAAGACTGTGCCTGTATGGACTGATTAGTTGAATACTAAGTAGATGTTTGCATACAGCACAACTCTCTCTCTCTCTAACTTAAACCTCTTGAGGTGGTCAAAGCCAAAATATTAGCATGACGCTTGTCAAACCCACAGGGAGAGCAGGAACAACCAATCTGTGCTTACATATTCACTTTCCGTGTGAGCTCATGCAGTGACCATTGTCCTCACCATTTGTTTCCTACATACTTGGAAACATTGATGTTTCAGCAATTTCCTACAGACATAATTTTCTTGTGTGATTCAGCTGGGAGGGGGGCGGGGCACTCTGTTATCCAACACTTGAGCTGACTGCAAAACACCATCGCACTCACAAACTGACTTTTGTTTAAGGATCATTTTACCGGTCTCTGTGATTTTTTTATATCAAATCAATAGACCATTCTTGCAGACCTTTTAGACTCTTCAGTTTGATGGACTGTTATTTTTAATATTCAGTAAAATCAAATCTATTTCAGATGAGCCATACAAATAACTTGAAAATCTGATACTGATATCATTAAAGAGCAGGTCAGCAGTAATGGATATGTACAAATGCCCTGTTATTGGCTGCTGGACCACTCCCAGCACTCACAGACTTCAAGGGGAGAGAAGGGCGGAGCTGCATTTGATTTCAGGCTTTGAGATCTGCAGAGAGGTGTCCACTCCTATATTCTGCCAATTTACTGGTTGTCTTGGTCAGATGTTAGTATTTTTATGAAGATATAGAGAAAATGAATGTAAGAAGTTGCCCTCCAACATGTGCTTTCTGAACTTTTCTCAGTCAGTTGCCAGATTTAATTTTGCATGATAGCAGCAGGGATGTGCATCCTTACATTCTGTAAGAAACATTCAGTTGGGGCATGACACTAGCTCATGTGTGCAGAGCATTTTGTAAAGAAACATTTTGTGTTTTGCATAAATGTAAATGCTTCTCAGATAATTTGCCTCCACACTCTTGTATGTGGTAAAAGAGGAACTTCTTCTTCAAGTAGTGCTGAAGGTAATATGTTAGGCCTTTTCACAAATCTTTAAAAAAATGAGTGAGTTGTGTAATCATGCCATTTGTCATATTATTTAATTGCCTGCAGCTCCCCAGTCTTTTCATCCATCTATTCCTTTAAGGAGATGACCTTGATTAGAAGAGTCTGAGTACTATTTTGGGTGCTACACTTATGCTCTTTGTCCTGCAATGGACCTACATGTGAATTTTGTCCCACTTTGTGGAAATGAAAACATAGGCTAAATGTCATCATTGCATATTTGATACAGTTCTTTGAGCATCCTGCCTTTGGTGTTTTTTCCATGTACTACTATCTGCCATGAGAGCCACATTGAATGCTTGCCTGCTGTTGTCTTTAATGAGGCCTGAAATTGAACATTGAATCATTGACAAAGAAAGTTTTACAGACAATGAAAAAGATGGAAACTTTAGATGTGTCTGTGTGTGGGTTAATGCAATATTTAGAATACTTTCTGTTTCATGAATAGACTTTTAAGGAACCAATCCTTTTGTCTGATGAGGAACAGTTGTAACATGTGGGTCTTCGGTCAGAAAGTCACAGCGAGGTTTGGTTTTATACTACAATACACTGCAGCATAAATGCAAAATTCTACTTCTTTCAATCTGTGCTCTATATTTCCTTGAGAAGGCAGCTTGTTTCCATGGTTCTGAAATCTTCTTGAATCAACCGTTCAGCTGTGTCACCTTGACACACTTGGTTCCCAGTCACAGCTGCTTCATGGGGGCTGCTAATTAAATTGTTTGTGAAAAAAAAAATCTGATTTGTAGCCTGAATGAGCAGCTGTTTTCTCTGGTTAAGTGAAAAGGTCTACAGTGAAAGTCAAAGCTCCTTCAGCTGAAGCTGCTGGTTGAGTAATGATCGTGGCGTGATGCAGGTTTTCCACTACTTTCCCTTTTTTGAAAAATACATACGTACACCCAAATTAGTAAAGGATATTACGCTAGTCCAGGTATTACCATTTTGTGATAGTGCTGCATTTCATGTGGCCTCCCGGGGACTGCAAAGCCCCTGTTTTGTCTTTTCTCCTGCTGCCCTCGACATGCCCACTCACAAACTGCCTATTCTGCTTATTCAGCTCAGCTTTTGTGAGGACAGCTATTCATACCTCCAGTCCATGTCCATGTGGTATTGAGCAGTTTTTCTACAGTCAAACTCTTTTATTTATTTTTTTTCAATGCCAGTTTAGAGTACTCACCTATAAAGCGGATGATAATGTGAAAACATTAATCAGTACTCACTGGCCTTGTCCAACATTTTTGGACAAGTTCCCTCCTGTGTAATTGGATTAGATTTATGAGCATTAACAGGTGGATTAATTATCACTGAAAGGCTTAGTTTGTTGATTTGCAGTTAGATTTGTTAAAGGGACCAGTCGCTTTTCTGGCTCAACTTTTGTAGACTTAATCTGTAGATTTTTATTTTTTTTTGTCACCGCATAGAGTTAAATGTGACTTGTGCAGATGTATTAAGTGGATATAGGCTAAGGAAGCTTGAGCTGTGCAGCCTGGTTTAAATGGAATGGTATGATTTTACTAGCACAGCACTGCTAGGATAAGGGTGTGATCCTATTGGGCAATGTGTGCTAAAATGTTCTCACTTAAGCCTCTGTGCGGGCTGTGATTAAACCATCTACAGTGCTGGAGTATGTGCCGTTAGATCACATCCTTGGCAAAGGAGGCTGTATTGCTTGATTGCTCTGACCTGCACTGTTCACGTCCATACAGTAGGATGTCCCATGAGTAGAGGATTGAATCAGCCTGGGCAGGCATTCATTTAAAAATAATTAGGATACATTTGCTGCGGTAAGGTAGTATATATTTATAGAAGTTGTGAGGACAGACAGAAAGGCGTGGCTTTCTTGGCTTGTAGTTAAAAGCACAGAGTTTGAATCTCCCAGCAGCATGACTGTTGTCAGGCAAACAGATGCAGATAAAAGGATTCTGCAATATAAGACAATCTGCTGACTTTTTTTCCCCCAATATGTTACCAGTAAATAAAAGAATAAAGATGCTGCGTATCTTATGTTTAAATATTCGGTGTATAAGCTGATCCCTGGTCCATTTTTAGAGCACAGCTTACCTGCCACAAATGACAAACGGTCAAATCTAGCTATTAGAAGATATGTTTTATGTCACGCATCAATCAAAATGTTCCTGCCACTTTCATTTTCCCGCACAATACACTATAGGGGTTTTCCATTTTCCTGAGTATGAGTGTCATCATCACATCTCTTAACTGTCACAAGTTATTTGAGAAATAAGTTCTACTTTTTTTTAACACAACACGAGGAAATCCCCTTTTTACAGTTGCACAACACTGAAAACAATGAAAGTCACATTTTTGAATTCCATCTTCCATTTGGTGTGTAGAAAGTAAGGCTGTAAGGATGTTAATTACTCTCGGGGTTTAGGGGTTGAAAAATGGTCTGTGTCAAATTTACAGTATTTTTCCATTTCTATTTTTACTCAGACTCAAAGACTCAACTTCAGACAGTTGAATGAAAATCAGAGATAATTTCCTAGTGAAAATAGCCCAAAATTAAAGGGCTGTTTTTAGCCGCATGAACAAGGGGAAATGGGAAACCAAATCTCCCTCCCCTCACCTCATCTTTAAAAACATATTAAGATAAAATAATCACACAAAGTAGTGGGCCCCCAAACTCTGGTGTTAAAATCCAACAACATGTTGTCAAAACTCATAAGGACCTTCTCCCCTCTCTCTAATGTAAAGATCCTTTTTGGAGCCTCATAGCTGTTTGTGGTTAAACTGTAGTGGAAGGGGGAGTGAGGGATCAAAGACCCATCCAGAATAATAAAAGCTAAGCCTGTGGAGTGTTGACCCCCAGACCTTAAGCTCTTCATTACTGCAGCTCACTGCTAATTGTTGTGGACAGGACAGTGCAGAACCTAGAAAACTGCCAAACCCTCCTCACTTGCAGGGTGGTCAGCTCATGCAGCCCCTCCTAGTTCCCCTCTTGTATACATCTGAGGTCAAGAAGGAACCTCCTGGTGCCCTTTACTCTTACCCGCCCAATAAACCAACATTTCCCCCTTGAAGACGAGAAGAAATCCTAAACGTAAATGAAGAGCATGCAATGTTTTTGCCATCTACTGAAGCAAAAATGCTACCATATGCTCCTCTTACTGTACAGCCCCGTGATTTTATGCAAACTTAATCTTGACTGTAGTGACCACAGACCACATCCTCCAGAGCATGTGTGACCATTTTAAATGGTGCTGGTGCTGTGAGCTTAGTTGGCAGACGTATTTATAAAAACATATTTACTCAGAAAGAGATTTGATTTCGAGCTGGTAGCTGTGCAGCATCAGTTGATCTTGGTGTAACAATGGGTGCTGTCATCAACTTTGATTACATTATCATCCAATGTTTTCAGAAGGCCTTATGTTGCGTGAGACAAGGCAACTCACCCACATATTCTGTCAATAAATGTTTTGCAACATGATCCTGTCATATTTGCAATCAGCTGTTGACGCCATATGGGGGCAATAGAATTGATTTTGAATAATATACATTTACAGTGTGGGTTGCCTTTATTCTTTTCTCTGCGTTGTCAAGCCTCTCAAAGCGGTATACTAAATGCCACTGCTGTATAATTTGAACATGATAACGAAAGAGCTCAAATGTAGTTCAGAAGGGACAACCAGCAATTGTCATGAGCTTCTTTTGTAGGTTGTCCAAAAGGGATTTTTCTACTAAACAGGAACATGGGTATTGCTGTTAGTCATATGCCTATTTTTGCCTACACACAACCACAGCTATGTTACCTCATAGCCCCCATCTTTCCACAGAGGTTTAAGGACTCTCTGTCCTCCCATGCCACATGGATCACGTTGGGAATGTTTAGGACCTTCTCAAATAGCTTCTGTCCATATAGGTAGAGGGACTCTTTGATGTCACACGCCCCCCTTTTTAAAAATACTGACCTCGCACACGTGTCAGTCCGAACATCTGCAAAAACTTTCCTTTCGTCGGGAGGGCCTTTTATAGCTGTAACCCTAACAAACCTTGGTCAGCTTCATTTTGAAGGTCATATTTAACTTATCGCTTTGAACAGTTTTATGTAGACACAAGGATGCTTGTGACTTCCTGACAGTTATAACTTGTGTCTTTCAGTTGATTACTTGACTGAAGTCAAACACTGATATACATATTTTAAAATGATTTGACACAACATTTTATTGTTATTCACACATTATCTTCACAGTATGTCAGTGGGCGGGGTGAGCTGGATTAAGGAGTAATTTAGAGTCATTAAACAAATATCAATTAGCCTTGTAATAAAGTGCTTCAGAGGACAACTTTAAAATGGTTTGTGATTCCAAAGAAGCCGGGTACATTAGCCAGTACACTGAGGTATCTTATTTGACTTAGTGTCCTGTCAAAGGTCTTGATGAACAGGTGTTGCTAATGGGACTCTCTTTCAATCAGGGTGGCTTTGGACTATTGCCAAGTTCCAGTATCAATTACCTATGGGTAATATTTTAAACACTTGTCTAACATGACTTTCATCAACAGAAAAAGAACAACATGGATATCATATTGAAGCCCTCTTTTAGTTTAGACTAAGTAGGGGTCATCACTCTGCCTACGTCTGAGAAAAACATCTTAGTCTCTTTTGGCCAGTAGATGTTGAACTTGTTTTCCTGGGCTTGTTTTACTTTGCCACTTTTCATTGGGCAAGTAACTGTGTAAGTTCGTGCATCGAGAGTTCATACTCACCATGCCATCATTTAAAGCCATTGGGACTTAACCACATGGATTACCAAACCAAAGGAATGAGCTGAAACCAGCTGAAAACTGTAAAGAGGTGCACACTGGGTGTTGATTCTCAGTGGGAATGGCAATACTAGCAAAACTTCAATATTACACAAAATCACATGATTCAGTGTTAATATAAAATTCTTAATCGAAAATATAGAACATTTGGTGATACACTGGTCCAAATTATAGCGGTAAAGGCGGTGTAAGTATACAAAGTTATGGTGGACAGTGCATTGTGTAGTCACTCTGCAGGAGATAAGTGGAGGTTTTTAGGTTGGAGGTGTTTAATTAAATATCCTCTCTGCTTCCCTGGAATAAAATAGCGTGCATTGCCAATTAATAGGTTTGCCAAATACACCCATATATTTAAACCTTTTAGCCATGGCTAAAGTACCACATGAAAGAAAACTTGTGGTGCATGCATTAAGTCACTGTTTGCAAAGGAATCAAGAGTATCAAAGCTAAAGGATTCTCAAGTATTGGATAGGCACTGGTGATTAAATCCTATACACAGTTCCACGTAACATCATTCTTGCATACCACTTGTGTGTACATAAACACCTATCCAGACTTTCTTCCTTCCTCTTAAATCTGTAGCCAACCTATATGCAGAACAGTATAGGCATGTGTGAAGGGATACCAAAGAAAAATGGAGCCGTTGGTCTGCCCCAAGACCGCAAAAAGTGCTCTGCTGCCAGCAGTGCCTCCAGTAATTATAGACCAGAGCTGTGGAGACTGTTGCTCTCCAGGCTAAACTGAAACTAAACCCCCTATTTCATGCTTGGTATTCGCTCTTTTCAGTACATGAGTACCCCATGTTTAAAAACTGTTATTTTTGGGCTGTAGCTTGTCTCTCTTCTGTTTATAGTACGGCCGGACTGAGTTGAAATATAGAATAACTGTCCGGCACGTAAAGCCAGTAGTAGCTTTGAAGACTGTGCGTTGACAGTACAGCTCTTCTGAGTTGAGCTGAGTGCATGAGTTCTTTTTACTCATGTTATCTAATGTCTTGTTTGATCTCTGCTGCTCTCAATAGATTTGATTAATATATTGACAAAATACTCTTTACAGTTACTGAACTTCCTATTGCTGTAACTGTCTGAGTATAATCAAAAAAATAATGATTTTCCATCTCCAAGTTAAGTTGTAAGATAGGAAGCAGATACTTTGGAGCTTTTATGAATTCTGCAGTGTAGTCACTATTCCAGTGACACTGTTTAAACAAGAGTTTGATTTAGGATTTACCACAGTGCGGAAGAATTACAAGCTTCAACTCAATTTACTGAGTCTTCCGCCCCCAGGACATCCAGATCACATACAGCACTGACCACGCTCTACTTTACTGGAAAGCTGCTGCTGTTTTTGTAAAGGCCCCAGTCGTTGGACTCCAAAGACTGTGTGGTCTGCGTCCTGGTGTTTTAATCATGTTAGGACGGTAGTGACTGTGGGTCGCTGTAATTGACCGTCAGGATGGGTGGGTGGCATCTTCTGTGTTTTTGTGATTGCACGTCGAGTGTAGGATGGTACAACAACCTGCTGGAGCCTCTGTGTCTTGATTTGTTTACGATGGAATGAGCTCTTAATGGTTTTCAAGTACACGCTTGAAAAACACACGCTAAATTTCTCTTTCCTCCTCTTGTTGTTGTTAAAAGGAAAGAGTTATTTTTGGCTGTGGACCTTTTTTGCTATACCTCATGTAGCTTCTTTCTGCTTATGTCATAATATGTACTTTGTCTTTTTGCAGGGTACTTAAGCTGTTGTTTTCCCCCACAAGTTCCATCTATTTGTTCCTGTCTGTATTTTTTTTGTGTGCTTTGAGTGCTTATTCTTGTGTCACATCGATCCAGTATATGTCTGGTAGGACCAGTTTTCAGAGTTTGCAGCTTGGACCAGTTTTTGATTGATGAATTCCTCCTTTGGCACAGCTTGCTAATATTATTTCCATATTGTGTATCAGTGCTGTCTCCACTCAGTATTCCTATTTCTACCCAGCCAATACAAACTCTGCCTCAGCTGCTCTCATGTTTTGCAGCTATTGACCTATTGCAGCTGGAGTTATTTGAACATATGTTTCTGCTTCTCTGGGCAATAATCAGCATTTCGATGAACCATTTTTAGAGATAGATCAAGTATTTTAGTGATGGTGTATGCAGTGTTTTCTAATACTGATCACTCTTTTCTTTCCTTTTTCCCCCCCTCCCAATTTCCAATAGTCACAATGAGCGGAAGGTGACCTGCAAGCATCCTGTCTCAAGCTTACCCTCACAAGACAACTGCATCTTTGTCGTCAACGAACAGTAAGTCTCTTGTTTTTGCTTTTAGAATGCCACTGGGTAGCATTTTCGAGCTCTACAGTATGTTGTTGCAAGTCTTGATGTGTAGGCAACATACCACAAGTCTGCGCCTTTCCACCCTCTCTTTGCAGCACTGCCTTTTTAAGTTTAAAGTCTCATCTATGCAGTGCTTCCTGTGTTATCTATCTTTATAAACAAAGTCTTTAGAAATAAGAACTTATGTTTGTATGCAAATGTCACTTTAGACTTCTTAGGTACTCATTTAATTTCTTGCATGATTGGGCTGCTGTTTTCTGTCAAGCCAGGGCTAGTAATCTTGATACAAAGGATTGGGGATAAAAGAGCCATTGTATGCATACATCAGCTAGTGGGAATGCAGTGATTCACAGTTCCTCTTTTTGACCTGGTGTTCATGGCCTTTTCGGTTGTCATAAGTACAAAGATATGTCCCCCAACAGTGTTACGTCCATGTGATCATCCACACTGTTTTCAGCACAACAGTCATCACATGTCTGCCCACATGACTGGGTGACGCCAGTCATCTTGAACTTTCACTTCAAGGAGAATGACTCTATGAATCTGTCAGACCAAACGTAGTCAGTTTCTTTCCACTTCAGGAATCATCAGCACTCCTACTTTCAGTTTTACTCACCTTTTTAACTCCTTAATCCCACCCATGGGCCACTGATGGTCGGGTGTGGACAAGGTCAGGTACTCTGTCCAGAGGTTTGCAGGATGTACAAGACATAGAAAAATAGGGCAGATTTATAACTGACTTATAACTTTGGCCTCCTTTGCAGACTCCCACTTATATCTGGGTCCTAATCTGTAAGCATCCTGTACATGTACTAAACTGTTTGCCTCACAACCCACACTCTGACACTAGCTTTAACTTTCATCTTCCACCCTAGCCATCCTAGTTTAACGCTGCATGACACGTGTCAGCTCGACTCAGTTTGTCACTCGACTCAGATTGTCCATAACGTTATATTGTTATATTGTTGAACACTTATGTAATCACAACTGGTGTTAATTATTTTATTGAGCAACCAATGCTAGTTGAAATATGTTCCGCTTCAAGACATAATGAATAATGGCTAAAGTCCAATAACTAGCGGAGGATGAATTCCCTGATGCCCCATCATGGGTACCAGTTTCAGCATTCCTCGATATGTGGCTTAGAAATTAAAATTCTGGTTTTAATTCTGTCTCACCAAAGTCTTGAGAGCTGAATTTTGTTCAGCAGAGATAGAATAATTGGGAAATGGTTGTGAGGAAGCTTGTTGTACCCGAACTGTCATGCTGCACTCTCTTGACACATTCCTCCCCTCACTGCGTTACTCTCACATCTCTGCTGTTTCTCGCACAGAGAGGCACAACATGCCCCAGCAAGATGACATCTAATTCAGTATTACTGTTTTATTGTTGTAAAATAATCTGCAAAATAATCACATATATTGGAACAACGGCATCAATGGGAAAACAACATGAAAGTGAGCTGCTTGACTCATTGTCACACTTAAATTTGTTACAGTGCATTTCATCCAACAGTTGGATCTGTTTTAGCAAAACTAATAAGGGGGGAAATCTTCAGCCTGGATGAGTAATAAAAGGCAAAGACGGATTTAAGCTGCCACAGGGATAAAGAGGCCAGACTGAAAATCACAGACTAATCTGCTCTGCACTTTAAGTAAATCCAAAACATGAAATTTAGTTTAAATTTGGTGTTAGAATTTTAGCACCAGTCTAGTACAATATATAAAGAACATAAACTCAGCCATAAACTCCAGACATAGATATAGTGGGAGTAATAAAATGCACAAAAGCACAGCTTAAAATAAATTGAAGGGAAAGGGAAAAGTAGATTAGTTTTAAATTAAGAGATTTGAAAATACAAATAGTCTTTTCCACCTCCGAGACTGCAGCTGTATCGCAGTCTGGGAATGAAATGAAGGTCTGCCATGATGTGTGAAATGCATCCATAATGAGTTATGTAATTGTCAGAGGGCGTGGCAGCCTCCGGTGAAGAGGCAACAGACAAGAGGGGCAAGCACACTCAGATGTCTGCTCAGTACGAATAAATGACATGCTTAAAAAGTTTTGATGCAGATAAGCAAAACTCCTCTGCCCTTGAACACAACAAAAACAGGTGCTTCAGTGACGCCTGGGCCTCAGTGGCCTTGTCACAGTGAGTGGAGTTGGTACACAACCCCCTGTTTTGAGAGCCCAGTTTGAGACATTACTTGTACATTGGGCTCGCCTAATCTGTTTTAACATTGGGTTATATAATAACATACATACATATATGTACCAGTGTATACATCTGTCACTCAGACTTAAACCCTCAGCTATGCTCTGATGTAAATTACTGCTCGAGTCCTGGCTCAATCCTGCCATAGCTTTGCCCACCTCAGTGTATACATACTATACATGCCTGTGCCTATTTTTAGCGCTCCACATGATCATGTGCAAGCTGACAGGGAATATTTGTAACTCACATGTGAAACATGTTTACCAAAACATGAACTGACCACATGTGCAGATCAAGATCATGCTCTTCAGTTCAATTTATATTAAAAAAAAAATGGTTTTATCATCATGGTAGCTATCCCCTAAAAATAAATGAGCAAATGGCTAGTTGGAACTAGGACCTGGTGGAGGGGGGTCACTTCATATTGAAACATGTCCATAATGTTGACCAGAAAGATCACTCATAAAACAGTCCTACATCCTGATAAAGGTCTTTCTAAATTTACAATAATGTGACAGTATTAAGGACCAATAGATATATCAGTATGGTTTTTATGTGCAGCACATTCTCAGAATACAAACAAAACAAAACAAAAAGCATGCACTCTCATATCAAAGACATCATCTATGTTCTAATCTAGTGATTATATTATTTATTTTTCACTTGGCTGAATATCACTTGTTGTATCACCTGAGCTTTTTTCTCTTATCTTATAACTTCATTCATGGTTCTGATGATGTCTTCTATAACATAGTGGTTAACTGCTAGAGATATAGAAATTGGCCACTAGAAAACTTCTAAAAACTTTTTTTCTCGTCCCAGACAATCTCTGAAATATCTTCAAAACAACACACTCTGTGTTGCCAGTAATACTGCTATGTGAGTGTTGTTTGAGTACTACAATGTCTTGGTGCTCATCACAAACCTGCGTCTCATCAGTCTGCTTTATGTCTGCCTCTTTGTTCTCTTCAGTCTCTTTTTATTGACAGGTGTGCGCACATACATACATGCATACATACACACACGCAGTTGTTTCTCCGGTACGACACTTCCTTTAGTAGAATAAATGCTGCCTGTACTGGACCGAGTGTAATTAAACAGAAAACTATGAGCTTGAACCGCTGTTTATTAAGTTTTTGAACATTGGTGGGGATATGACCCCCAATGTATCTTCACTTATAAGGTTTTGAATTCAATAAAGGTATTTAATGCTAGATTTACAATTTACCACTAGTGTCTAGTGTCTGTCCTTTATTTTCAGAATAAGACAGACATGGAATATAATATTCATAACTATGTTTTCATGCATGTATCACCTGAAAATAAGAATCCTAGTGAAATCCTAAAAAAAACAAGAAAAACACAATGATTGGAATATTAACTTGTGCATATGTCCTTTTACCAACATGATATACCACCTAGAGTTGCAGCTAGTCTTCAGAGCTCCTCATTTGTCGAGACGTTTGAACTTTCATTCTGAACAAATTTGTCTTTCCTCTGTTTTGTAGTGTGAATTGTGGAAAATTGTGTCACCCAGCGTTTAGCAGGTAATACACTACTAGGTGCCAAATGGATCACTGTGTGTTCTCATTTGTTTTTTCTGTAAAACACCTGAATGTGTCTGTCTGTTCCTAATCCTTGTTGTTGCACACTGGGTGTTTTTGAATGGTGTCTTGCCTGATGACATGTTATGCGTTTGCATTCCAAAGTCCCGTAAGGTTGCACTTTACCATCTGAACCATTTGTTGTGTTCATCTGGACTTTAATGAACAACTAACCACAGGGAGGTCATTACTCACTTATCCTGAGCAGAAGGTCACGCTCTTCATCCTTGATGAACACTGAGCTTTTGGGCAAATCTTTTTTTTACTCCCTGCCTTTCAATCGACTTAGTTGGCAGTGTACTGATTTCTCAGAGAGCATAAACTCTTGAGCTCCTCTTTGGTGACACACAGCTCAGTTCTCTGTTCAGTCTGTCAGAAACCTTGACTCTGCGCAGCCCTTTATGATTTGACCCTTATGGATGTATAGACTACATACATGCAGGTAAGAGTGTTGACTCCATTCCTTTGCTATGCTAGAGCTGGCTGATATGACCAAACAAAATCAATAACATGTTCTTCATTACTAAACTGACAGTACATTTAGAAATGATTAAAACTATAAATGACAATACATTAGAAACACTATTATTTTAACCCATCATCGTACGCCTGCATTACAATGTCATAATCATCCACTAAACAATGATGCTTTAGCATTAGCTCTCACTTTTTCAGAATATAGAGACGTGGGTCATTTAATTAGGTTGGTTAATAATGTTGGCACCAGTGAATAGTTTGTTTATCACCCAGCTCTGCACCGCATTAATGTGAACTTCATCATGGCCTGTCTAATAGTCTCTTGTTCAGTAAAAACATAAAGGTCAGGTTCAGCACCTAACAAAAGTGTTTGAAACCCTTATTTCTTTAGAAATGCTGTGTGGTCATTTTAAAATGCACCCTCAGCCACTCCGTTCAGTGTTTCCACACAGTGTGCTTAGAGCGCCAAGCTCCAGTGGCAGTGTAATCCCTCCTCACTCTTTTTGCACGCACAGACTCACACAAATCCATGCAGGACCAGGCAGTGATGTGACACTTTAATACATGTGGGTTAGCCTTGTATGTGGAATTGATGAACGTGTTTTGTCTTGTAGTATAACTCATGAGACGATATGAGAAGAGCAGTGTATTTTTTACGTTTTTATTGAACACATACCATACAAACCATTTGTCGCAGCTCTCGTACAGTTGTTCTAGCAGTATTAAAATAAGTGTAGCATGCATGCTAAACTGAAAACTTGGAAATATTATAGAACTGAGAAAATTAGGTGTAATTCTTTGAAGTGATCTTTCTCAAATTTAATGTTGCATTATGCATTAAGTTAAAATCTACTGACTTATCACTTTTGCAGTCTAAAGCTGCAAGAACAGTTACAGTCTTCCCTCCTGAGGTAGCGCAGTGAATCGGACTTTCATCTCACAGTGAGAAGGTCCTGAGTTTGATTCATCGACCTCGATGTGTGGAGTTGGCGCATTCTCTGTGTGTATTTCTCTTGGTGCACCAGCCTCAGCAGACTAAAGGGATATAAGTTATGTTGGATCAACTAAACACATAAAATTGCACCTGGGTATCAGATAAAATGTGCTTGTGTCTGCCTGTGTGTTGGTCCTGTGATGGACAGGCAGCATGTTTATAATTCTTTGCAGACAGATGTTCGGTGTGTTAGAAAAGCATGCATGCTAACCTGCGCTGCAATATTTGAACATTACCTAAGCTTTATAACTCAAACAAAATCTTACCAAACCAACTAAAGTGTTACAGATAGATGTATAGCAATGTTATTTAGGAGAATGCTCCCTTTGTGGCCCTTTCAGGCCCCGATTTGAGGCATTTTGACTTTGCTGTTGACAGGGAGCTGGAAGATGGTTTGTTATTTGGCTCTGGTGTTTTGCTATAACTATTACAGTGTCCTATCTGCTGTGGGCTGGTGTTAGCGGGAGATAAGCACTACACTAAAAAAGAAAATAGTAATTTAAAGCAGACAGACAACCGCATGTTGTGGATATGAACCCTGACATAATCCATGTGGAATTTCATGCTTTTTTTTTTTTTTTTTTTTTTTTTGAGGAAGTCAGTTAGAGCAAAGTTAATTTCAAAATATAGATTTGAAACATTGGGCGGTCTCCATTGCGTGTGTGTTGTAATCCCTGTAAGTTTTGACTGGAGAGGTCCAAACGGGGAGTGCTTTGTTAGAGAGTTGCCCTGTGAATTCACACCATTAAGACTTTATTCAGTTTTTATTGATTCAGTATTAATTAGTACTTTGTATTAGCACAGAATTAGCTTGCAAAATAACAAACTGCAGGTTAAAGCCTGGAAAATGCCTGTTGGCTAAATCAAGCATCAAATAGAGCAGTATCTCTCTTACAACAAAGTCAGTCCACTTTCTCCACATCCCCAAACCTTGGCGTCTGCACGGCAGGTCGACACATGATTGATTATGGTTCACTTAGGATCTTGCCTGTCACTGCAAGTGCTGAAACTCCTCAGAGCTTCGTTTTCTGCATTGAGCTCATTAGATGGAGAAGGCGAGTCTCAGTGGCTACTCCTCACTCTGCACAAGCAGCTATTTTAGCGACTTGAAAACTGTGTGCTTTTCATCTCTCGAGAGCATTAGTCACCCTCTTGTCCACCTAATGACTTGCTTGGTGGTGTCTCTAGGGGAGTGTCAACTAGTCACAGCTCCTTATACATTATATCATCACCTCTCTAAGGTGTCGCTGCTTCTTGCAGCTAAACCTTACCTTGTAGCTAACGATGTAAATACAGGTAAGACAAAGTCAGTCTGTGATCGTCCTTGTGTTGTCTTGTCATTCTCTTGGCGGGTCTGCAGGTAGTACCAGATCTGTTATGCTATGCTGCACGGGAATGAGAATCCTGTGAGTGTTGCCTGCTGTTGTGAGCCGAGCTGATGTTATCCCTTGTGATCCCTTTTCATGTTTGTGCACCTTGAGTATTACAGCATGGAGTCTGAATTGTTAAACTGTTTTTTAAATTGAGTTTCCTTTTTTCGAGTGTTAATAGTCTTGTCTTCATGTCTAACAGATGGATAGATTGAAAGATTGGTCTGGGTGGTATAGATAGGATGAATAGAGAATGGATGGATTAATTATTGATTGTCAGATGAGTGCCTTTTTTTATGCTGAATGGTACCATCATTGATCAGTCGAGCAGGTTAAGTGGGGGGAGCTTGCAGGGTTAGCAGTTTCTGTTCTTATTCAGTGACCTTAAACCAGGACATCAGAGAGATTACACTTGTTTCACTGCTGCAGTATTTCTGCTCTACTCTGGTTCTCCCGTCTTGTTCCCTCTAGACTACAACGTTGTTCCCTTCCTAAAGAATATAGGACATCTCCATCGGCCACAGACAACTTATTTCACAAGGTGTTCTATCCTATGACAAATGTTGGAGTTACTATGTTTTTAGCTTTTGCTTTAACAAAATTCTTTTAGTGGCATCCTGACCTGATTCATTGCTGCAATGTAGTACGTCAGGCAGACTTAGCAGATCATTTAAAGCTGTTAGAAGACTAGGAATGTATCTGCTCTGACATAGTGGGAGTAATTGGCTTGATTCATAGGTCCATGTTGAGATCTCATTATACAGAGAGTTTGAACGTCAGAGGAATGATGGGAGAACAGACAATAAAGTCTGCTTCCTTTCTGTTCTCCTTCTTTTATTGAGGTCATTACACTTAAGTCAGCTGTCTTTATTTCTGACTGATGATTTGCCTATATGCTCTTGGCATGCTCTGTGTCTTTTGTTTAGATCCGTCTCCAAAGTGCCGACGAATGAAAAGAAGGAACGGCCGCTAAGCACCATGAGTGAGGCCTCCAACTACACAGGCGGCTCGGACTACGCCGCAAACCCCAGTAGCCCAGCAGTAAGAGTGAGTGATCCACATGAGGATAGGATTATCATGCATGACATATTTTAATGCCTTGAAAAGTTTTTTTTTTTTTTTTTTGTGGATTGAGACCACTTTGCTGTTCATATTGTATTTTTAGCCCTCAAGACCTTCCAAAAAAATTCATAACTTTGGAAAGAGATCCAACTCCATCAGGAGGAATCCTGGTGCCCCGGTAATCAAGAGAAACTGGCTTTATAAACAGGTGAGCACATTTGTATGACTTCAAGTAAAACATTATATGTATTAGATAAATAATATAATGTGCAACTAGCCATGCTTACTGCGTATCTTCACAGATGGCAATATTGGTCAGGACTGAAATGTTTGATCAGCTATTGGATGGATTTCTGGGAAATCTGTAAAAGACACTGATGTCCATGTAGCACCACAATCACATCAAATCATTTAGGATACTCATGAATCTCTCATGTGCCTTAGTAGTACTTTGTATTTAGTGCTAATTATCAATTGTTAGCATTGTCATCGGGAGCTTTTTTAGTATGCTAACATTTGAGCTCAGCTGTAATTGCTGTTGTGCCTAAGTGCAGTCTAACCGAGCCGCTAGCATGACTGTAGGCTGTTGTTAAATTGAAGTCAGCCTAATCGCAGCACATACAAACAATTAGATCCTTACTTCCTGGCTGTTTTTGCGCATTTTAACATTACCCTAAAATAAAGTAATGAATGCAGACTTTATTTTTATACACTTTCCCTTTCTTTTTTCTTACACATCGAACAAGGTTATGGTCTCCCTCTCACTGTAAGCAGCACCGGTCTTAAGACATAGCACAAAGGAAGCTTTTTGACGCCTTACAGGATCTGAGCATTTCTTTGTCCAGTGTTTCTGCTCAGCCACTCAGTGCGGGCAGTGTTTAAATACCAATCCCTCATCACAGCTCCCTGGTTACTTACAGAAGGGTGAAAAGGGGGCGCTTGAAGCAGCTCTTGGCCAGACAGGACTCTCTCATGCTTCTTAAGTGGGAGACTCATTTAGTTTTGATTGCAGCCTCCTGGCGCAGCTTTGTGAACACATGATGGCTTCCTTTAGTACAGCTGCCAGCTGCTATTTCTTTGGGGACCTCAATCAGGGTGACGTAGATCAAGCAGAAGACTCACAAATCTGCTACACGGAATAAAAGCTGGATTTGCACTTTTATTTTCCTGCCTCATTGAAACCTGGAAGCTATTGAGGTCCTTGGCTGAGGAAAAGCTGCAGCCCTTCAGCTGATCCATTGGGAGAACAAAATGCCACAGTGATTGATGTGATGGTGAAAGGCTCGTCTTTCTCTTCCCGCCTGAACAGTCCGAGATCTGACAGAACTTTTGATAAAGTTTATTCATACACACACTCATTGTGCAATAAGTGGTTAAGACCTTAATGGAAGGTGATGAATTAACAGGCACAGAAAGTTTGAATCTTTTTGTTACTTTTGCCTCCATTATGAACATACTGAGCAGCATCTGGTATTGTGACTTTTTGATACTAATGTGTTAAACATGCTGGTTCATGGAAGTGAATTTCCATTTAAAGTAAACTGCAGCCCACATGCTGTTTGACCATAATGACAGAGTTGTTGAGGTCCCTCCTCCTCCTCCTTTTGTCTCCGGGTGGAATCCATGATTAAGGACTCTGCTCAAGATTTTACAATAAAGCGAACAGGGGAGTTAATACCCTTTTTCCTCACCCTTCATCCTTTTCAAGCAGCAGTCTGAAATCCCCTTTGATCACAGCATAGCGATACCAAAGAACAACTTGGGCAAAAGAAGTTTATTTTTATTGGCCGTTGAAGATACTTTCTTCTAAAAGTGAAAGCTGTTTATTTGGTTTAAATTATATACACAGTGGTGCGCTTTCTTTATTATGATTATTCCTTACCAGAAGTCAAATGTTTCCCCCGAACCAAACAATTTACCCTTATTCCATCTCAGGCCAAGAATATGTAAGAATCAGAAGCTCTGACTTCCACACTGTCTTCATTAAAACATGTACAGGATGTACTAAGAACATTTCCAAGGACATATTTTGGACCACGATATGCAGAGATGCATTCACGTTTCAAACCATTCCCACTAGTTTGTGGAGTAACTCTTTCCCTGTTCCTCTGGTGTCTTTTCAGGACAGTACAGGGATGAAGCTGTGGAAAAAGAGGTGGTTTGTGCTGTCTGACCTTTGCCTCTTCTACTACAGAGGTGAGTCCTGCCCTCTCAGCTACCAACACTCTTCATTACTATTACTGCTATAGCTTAAAATTACTGCTATCGTTAGTTCAAAGTGCTGTTGTGACCTTCAGAGCCACAAGCTGCACTCTTGGCTATTTGTACTACATCTGGATCCAAGTCCCTGTGGTCGGCAGCCTGTCAGGACCAACTGAGGAGACGTATTAATTGAAATGGCTCCCCTGTTGTCTGATTTGCCATTTGAGAGATCATTTTTTCCTCAAGCAAAGCCAGGGCTTCAACCAAAGCTTGGATGCAGCCATAATGTTGAAAGAGAAAGCACAGCAGCAAATTGGATTTCACACTAATGTTGAGTCACAAACAAGTTTCCGTTGAGGATGCTGTTTTTATACAGTGGTTGCGGACTTGCGTAAATCTTGGATTCAGTTGCAGTAAACAACATTTATCTTGCTAATATTTAAAGATCCACCTCCACTTCCACATTACACGGACCGCTATTTTATTATCACTTTGATCATACGTTTGAATCTGTGTGGTATTTTAATGGATCTGTAATTTAGTGAAGACACCCCGTACTTTTCATAACCAAGTCCTACAATTTTCTATTTTGACTGAATTGGAAACTTGAGTGAATTTTTATTGAGTCTGCACTTCCATAACGCACTTCATTTATCACTGGTCATAATCGTAGCCATGTTTCTTCATGATAGGCTTATTGTCATCCCACTCCCAGTCCAGTTTAATGGTTTTCCATTCGACTGTTTGCTACTATTGCACAGTAGGAAAATATTTGCAAGTGTTAGTGATCTTTTTTTTTTTTTTTTTTTTATAAGATGCTATTGACTGAGCTGCTGTTGACTGGGCATTCCATCCTCTCATGCAGTAGTAATGGTCACATCAAATATTGACACAGCTGTGTCCAGAGAATGTTTGTGAGCTTTCCTATTCCAAAAAAAAAAAAAAAAAATGAAATGAATACTGTGAATCATTGGGGCCTGTAAGGTAAATGTAGTGTAGGTCTGCACCGGGGTGCAGAGGGTGATGATATAAGTCTGGCACGAGTCCGCACATCCCAGTGCCCTCTGCTCACTTGTTGCGGATACAGTCATCATTTCTGCTGATCAGGATGACAACTAGTCTGTGTTATTTCTGGCGTCTGCCAGCCCTGTCGCCTTCTTTCCGCCCACTGACTGACAAAAGCCACAGACAGCAGCAGACCCGAAAGCTTTATCCAGATGGACACGTTGAGAAATCCATCCATCAGCACAGAGTGGGCAGGGAGGTCATGAACTGTGCTGCCCCTCAACTAGACACCGCTGCTTTCTGCTGTAGTTTGCGATCTATTATTTTGCGCTAAGATCTCCCACAATGTTAGATTATATTCTGAAGCTGCTCTGCTGAATCCTCTGTGTATGTGCTGCTGTTACAGAGAGAGGCAGAGATATAGAGACTTCATGAATAAATAAATGTGGGGCCACAGGGCTGCAGGTACAATTTCTGCTGGCGAATAGATGAATCCATTAATTCTTCAGACTTTAGTATTGGAGCCAGGTCTCTAAACATAGCTAAAGGGGAAACCGTTTTACCTCTAACCTACCAGAAGCTGACCAGAGTTCACTTATTCCCACAAATATTACTCAACCGTTTATGATTCCAGTTGCTACCAGTATGCCACAAGAGACTGTTACATAACATCCCCAGTCAACACACAAATATGCAGAAAGAGCAAATGCACGTGTGGGACTGCAGTTGTCCTTTCCCTGATGTATGTTGTTTTCTTGCACTGTTTTGGGTAAACCGTGCAGATTGCTTATATCAAATTAGGAGGTTAGGCAATTCCCTGTAACTCGGGACTCCTATAATCCCCCCCTGTGGAGAGAACTCCATTGTCAATGTGGAGCCCTGTCTGCTAACTTAATGAGGATTAGAGCAGCCTAGCTGCATTGGACATTGAATCAATGCACATCTTTTCCACTGATTGGACTCCGCTCATCAGACCAACACACTCCTTATATTCAAGTTTTATCTTGCAAGCCACTTGGTTCGGCTGTGGCCTTTTTGATGTTTACAAATTAGCGTTCCACGAAAGAGGTTTAAGAGTAGTATCGTGGACAACTTTTAAGTTGGCTGGCATAAACAGCCCCTAATGTGTCGTATTGACTTGTCTCTGCAGATGAAAAAGAGGAAGGAATACTTGGCAGCATCCTCCTACCAAGCTTTCATATATCCATGCTGTCTGTGGATGATCACATTAACAGAAAATATGCCTTCAAGGTCAGTGCATGTTTTCACCCCTGTCAAACTTCATTAGACTGCACATTCTGTGGTTGAGTGCATTGAAAAGTAAAGCGTTTGTATTATTTAAAGCGCTAACAGCTGCATCTAAAAGCTCCCAAAAGGTACTTTTGATCACTAATATACAGTTTGAAAGTTAGAAAATAGTTTGAAGCTGTGGTGGTATTAGCTTCCCGGTGTTTTCTTAAACATACTGTGTAAATCAGCTTCTAGGTTTACCTTGCTTTGAACATGTTTTGTCTTGACTGTAGAAATAATTTTAAGTTGACTGACAGTGAAGCTGCAAGTCATTTTAAAAAACTTGAATTGCACACTGCTAATGCTAGAAAAGCAAAGAAAGTGCTCGCCAACAGTGATAATGTCTGTGCTGGAGTACTAGAGCACTGCGATACTGCAACAGGGACATTTTATGGGATTTCATCGCTGTGTACAGTATTTAACTGTGGGTCCTTCACAAACCCTAAGAGACAACAAAGTTGACCTGCCAAGTACAGCCAAACACAGACGCCCGGGAGTCTGCTCAAGGTCTCTCCAACCACACAGCCTACTCCTTTTCCAACTTAGACTCAGTCTGAAAAAGAGAGAGTTGAGGTAAAGAGAGAAACATGAGAGCAGGGCCCGACCTCTTCAGTTTACAGTGATTCACTCAGGAACGTGATGACTTTTTGACTGCGTAGTTTTCATTCTAAACTTTTCCTGTCCCTTGTTGTTGTGGCCAAAGTAGCCATGTCATTAAAAGTTCTTTATTTTTCAAGATTATTCTGAAGTAAGTGGAGTAATGACAGGGCCTTTTTTTGTTTTCAGAAATTGGTAAACAGGATATTGAGGTTGTTCACTAAACAATCTGTTTTTCTCTTTCCACGTCTGGCTCTAACAATAAATTGGTTTGTTCACTGCAAGCGGACAGAGCATCTACGGAACAATGCATGGTAAGTCCTACAGTATTATGGCAGATTTAGTGCCCTAATCTTGTGGTATGCATGAAACTCAGGTGACTCATGGTTTGATTTATGTCGATGGTACACCAGATGCCCGCAGACAGGCGTATTTCACAAGCCATCACGAGCATTCCTCACCACTGTTTGCTAAGAAACGTGATATGTGTCTCATCAGCTCTGCACTCTTCGTTCTTCTCCACATCTAGTGATGAACCTACATATAAGCAACCAACTTTGACTCACCGGTCAGAGTTATCTGATTGTTTTCTCTTCTCTCTTTCAGGTTGCTTTCTCTGTGTGTCACTGTTCCTGTCCCTGATCCTCTCCATTGTCAAAACAGGCGACGCATCCCAACATGAGGACATACTATTTTTGCACTGACACAGCCAAAGAGATGGAATCATGGATGAAAGCAATGACAGATGCTGCGCTTGTGCACGCAGAGCCAGTCATAAGGTTTGTAAAAGCATCATTAAAAATAGTCATTTTTCCAGAGAGCTTGTATTTTATTTGAAGTTGGGAGATCTCAGTGGGTTGTTTAAAAGAAGGCATTTGAGGACAGCTCTTAAAACAAGTATGATTTATCTTAGTATTTCTTGCTTAATTTCTTCATCCTGATTTTTCTTTTTTAGCATTTGTACTTTAACTAAGTGCCTTTAAATCCCTCTGTTAAGCCTGTTAACTTCTTAAGCAACAATTCAACAGCAGCTTTTGACATTTTTGGTCTGTGGGTTCGTTGAAGAAGCTGCGACTGTGTCTTTCATGTTATGTAACTGCTTTTACTGTCAAAGTTTATTACAGAGGAAAATACACAGGAATGCTATGCAGGTATATACACAGCGTGAATGCATGCTGCAGGTTGTTCAGGGGATGCTGTGCACAGCTGTGCTAGCTGATCAGGATCACTGACTCATCGCAATAGGGTTTTTTCCTTCCTACTTTTAAACTGTGTTAAATATCTGTCATTTGGCAGCCTGCCTGTCTAATGCCCTCCTTTTACATGGGCGAGCAGAGGCGTAATGGTAAAGTGCTTTGTAATTACACAGAGCAGTAGTGCCTGAAATCAACTGAATAGCACTGTTGCATTGGACAGTGCAATGCTGTTAAAAGGCTATATAGGATAACAGCACTATGATTTTTTTTTAAATTTTGAAGTATTTAGTGTCTATTCTGTAAGATTCAGTAGCTCAAATTCTTCTAACAGTATGAGTAAATACTGTTAAATGTGCTCTATTGGGCTGGTGGAGCCACAAAAGGCTGGAGAAGACATTATGTGACTAGAGCTGCTATTTAAAAGGATACAAGTGGAAACTCTGAAGGAATCTCTTTCCTAGTGCCTTCTTATTGCTAACTCAGTGAGCCATGCTGCTTAGGAGAATTTGCCAAACTTTGAAACTGTGACCTTGAGTCTGTCTAAGGCCAAGGAGTAGTGGTGTCTGTTACCTCAGTAGGCCTCCCTAAGGACCACAGAGTTGTGGATAGGTCTTCTAGAGAGGGAACAAAAGGGAGCTGCAAATGGATTACCAGAGTCTGAGCAGCACCTTCAGTGACGTGCCCTAGCTGAGGCAGTGGTTTATTGGGGATATCTGATTTCCTTTTACACGCCTGGCCTCCTCTGGCAGCTGGAGGAAACATTGTGCACCTCCACCAGATTTCTTTGTGCTTTCTTTTTGTTTTGGAGCTGCCCCCATGAGCACAGTTCACGAAGATAGTGCATTAGGTCTATAGTATATTTTATCCATACTCCATATAACGTCACCTTTTATTGGTGATTTATGACACAGATGACTTTCCCAGCTGCCAATGCGGTCCAATCCAGTTATCATCTTTCCTTCTCTGAGTAGGTGATCTTATGTCCTGAAGGCCTCCTTTTTGTCTTTGCCTTCAGGTTGGATAGGCTAAAAGTAGAACAGTGTGGACCACAAGAGATCAACCATGTGGCCAACAACAGGCCACCACTCACACAGCCTGAAATCCAGAACAATGAGCGCAACCGCGAGGTGGACCGTGAGCACACTGCAGCAGCTCCCACCACCACCACCACCACCACCACCACCGCAGAAGAAGAGAGGAAGCAGCGAGATGCCGAGCGCTATGGCTTCCAGAAGGATGGGGCAGAGCGTGAGCGACCGCTCACCAAAATCAACAGTATTAAACTTCAGCCAGCCCAGGCAGCGGCCGTCAAAGCTAGCATCGCCACGCCACAGACTCAAACAGAAACGGATGGGTCACACCGCAGCCCCCAGGTCAATGGATCAGGTGACCAGTGTCCATCCAATGGGACCGAAGTCCCTACTCAACGAAGTCCCAACCACGAACCAGACCGTGCCCTGAGCAGGACCAGCTCTATGCAGCAGCTGGAGCAGTGGGTCCGCACACAAAGAGGACGCAACCAGGATGATGACACCAGGAGGTTGGTTTGATTTACATCACCTCTTGTCAATTTGAAACTACCTTAATTATTAAATTGTGTGATCTCATAATGTGTGTGCTGCAAGAGGGGGAAATACGCCAGCAAAACTTGTTGTCAAAGTAGGACAAGATTGAACTCTTGTGAGATAACTTTAAAACAAGAGGCAGAACTGAGTACAGCACATATGCAGACAACAGTGTTTCAAAGCTTGTTAGTCACTTCTTTCTAAAGCTCTGGTGTTTAAAGCCAAACAATTCATGCGCTACTCCTCATGATTTTGTTATTATACTTTGATATGTGTCTATAGAGTGTACCTGTAAATACAACTGGGGATACACAGTCGCTGAGCAGAGCTTTTAGCCAGAGTTACTGCCTGCCACTGATCCTGCTGTGAGAGTCCAATTTTTAATTGGTTGAGATTAAACTTGCTCCCTCACTGTGTCCGTCTGCCTGCCCGCCCGTCTGTCCGTGTGTCTGCCTCTCCATATGTTTAGCTGTCTGTCATTTTATCATTGGCTGGCTTGTGCTCATGTTTGACACAGCCTTGCTTCTTTACCTCCACTCATTTCTTGAATCCGTTTATTTTAATAAACGGACGTACCCATCTGTTTGGAGCAGTGCATGAAAAAGATGATTGCGGATAAAACCACAGCAAAGGCCTTAGTCATCATTACCGTAGTGGTCCTCTGTGATAAGCGTGCACACTTTATTTTCTCTCCATTCAGCTCCCTCAGCAGTCTGTTTGTCATTACACGCATGTCCTCCAGAATGATCTTTAGTTTCCATGTAGTCACAAGCCTCTTTTTTTTTCTTTTTAATGCTACTGGGTTTTTACAGACCAGTGAGCGTTCTAGCCACGATCTGTCAGGGAGTCTCAATAGAAAGCTCCTGGGATGCCAGTTGCACTTACTTTGAACCCACTTCGGGAGGGGAACTTTTCAAAGCTTTGCTGGGGAGGTTCTTGAAAGAGAAAGGGCTGAATTGAATCTACATAGACTACAGCGATGTTTTGCAAGTACAAAGTTTTAAAAAGGCAAATCAAAAACTTCCAATGATTTGTTATTTCATAACATTGCTTTGATAAATTAGTTGGTTATAATTTTTGTTAATAAAAAGTAGAGAAATGAAAGTCACTGGCTCTAAACAACTTCTTCTCTGCTTTGAATGTGTCTAGGAGAGCCTATTATTCATGAAACAAAATCATTAAAAAAGTAGTAGTTCCAGAAGATTAAATAAAGATAAAATGGTTGAAGCAGCAAAATAAAAAGCTTTGTCCAAACAACACTTGAAATGAGAAACTTATTATTGATTCATTATTAAATTGTATTAGTCTCTTCAGCTCCCTTATAACGACTTGTTTTTTTCTTTCAGCATTTCATCATACCAGACACTGCCCAGAAACATGCCAAGCCATCGGGTACCCTACATGCCTCATTATGGCGACGGCTACTGCAGTATGCCCCGGAATAGCATGGCACAGCGCGACAGCATCTGCAGCATGTCGCCATCGTTGTATGACCAGGCCCTCGGTCCCTCACCGGGTGACAAACGGCGCTCCATGCGCGACGACACCATGTGGCAGTTGTTTGAGTGGCAGCAGAGGCAGGCCTACACCAGACAGCCGGGGCTTTACAGCAACATGGCCAGTCCCAAAACCATGATCAACCTGTCGGAGCACGCCGCACCGATCCACTCCATCCCTCCCTCGCCCTCCCACGGCTCCCTGTCCATGTACGGTGGCTACTCTCCAATGCGATCCTATAACGTGAACAGTGCTCGTTCAGAGGTGTCCTCTCCCATCTACAGAAGAGACTTGAGTATTGACAGACGGCACAGGCCACAACCGAACAAGGTCAGTTCGGGCGCACATCAATGCTAATGGGGTGGTTGTTGAATTTTGCTTGTGGCGCTTACAACATTAAGAAATGTAATTTTAAGAAAGTAAACAGCCAACATCTCTTTCCACACTAAGTCAGACCATGTCATCCACAGTTTCCATTAGAGAGACCTGTTATTTCAGAAATAGATTTTAAAACTGTTGGTTGCATGTACTTTATCCAGCATAGCAGGAAACACTAGTAACTAATGTTACAGTTCCCATCCATCAAGTCATTTTTGATATGTTAAGTAGCACAAACAAAATTCATTTCATCTTTATTGTATTAGTGGTGACAGAGTTTAGATGGATATATCAGTAATTTGGCAGATGAAACAAAAATATCTTAATACCAGTGAGGATATGTACAAAAAATGTTTCTTTGCTTGTTTCCTGCAGTATGCCTATCCACCTGATAGGAGGTCTATGCCTGCAGGCATCCCAATCCAGACCATCACTGCCCAGTCTCTTCAAGGCAAAACAGTAAGTCCTCATCCATCCCGTCCACGGCTATTTTTTAACTGAATTTCTGTAGTACACCGCCCAGTAAATTCAAGCCTGGGCTCTGCACACTTGTTCATTTAGTTTTAATTGGACTTCTTAGAGCGACAAGGCTATTTTCATAACACCACCTACCCTCCCTTTCTCCCTCTTTTTATCCTTCATTTCCTTCCAAGAAGACATTGTGAAAGAATCTCTAGAGACAGATTTAGGCAGAACTCAGATGTATGTTCCAAGTGGTAGGATTTAGGGTTCGTTCACTTCAGGAGCTCCTTTGACTTGCTTCACATCAGTGGAGACTTAACAACCCTGTCAGTCACAACTCTCTAAGCCAGATCAGGAATTTATGTCAAAGCCGCACACAGTGCTATGTCCTGATGGAGCTGGTAAAGTGTGAACTGGATTCTGTAATAAATGCTAAACTGTTCATCTGTCTAGAGTGGACGTGTAGAATTTGCATGCTGCTGACAGAGATAGCACCTTGGATAATCTCATGGTCCTGAATTGCATGAAAACCCAATACCTACATAACAACAACTGTTCACCTATTGGGAGCCTGATACCTCTAAATCTCCTGTCCTGGTGTGTTCTCTCCTTTCCTTTTCCACTCCCCCTGCGGTGTGTCCCTGTTTCATTGTGGTTGTATGTCCCTCCCTTCCTCCCTCCGTTGCAGCCTGAGGAACTGACTCTGCTGCTGATAAAGCTGCGGCGGCAGCAGGCAGAGCTAAACAGTATCCGGGAGCACACTGTAGCACAGCTTATGCAACTAAACATGGATGACGACAACCCAAAGGTCAGGCCCCCAGAGATGCCCCTGCAGGGGTGTGTGTTAGCATGTGCTGTGTATGCCATCTTTGCCAACTTCCATTATCCATCTGCATCCAGAGGATGTTTTTCTTTATGGTTTTCACACCTGGCCGATTTTAAGGAGAAAAGGTGCTGCAGTAGGCATTCTCTCCATAAAGGATTATTCGGTTTGAAGTTGTCTCTTCATCATGTTTAGGGATCGGCTAACTTGCTTTCAGCTATTCCGAAAACGCGTGGAATGCCTGGAAACAAAAATAATCGGATTTTACAACCAACATATGACTTTTTATAGTTCATCAGCGCCTTGCTGTTGATCCCTTTCTGTCAGACAAGCAGTTGTCATTTTACTTCCCTAAAGACTCCAGACAGATGTTTGCCAGAAATGAAACTTCAAGTGAATTAGGTTGTTTTATTTAACTACTTCTCTAAATTACAAATTTACTAATTCGAATTCTCCTCGTACTAGTAAAGCCAGAGATTGTTGCCTTACTTTATGTAGATTATTTGGTTCATACCAAGATACCCACACCCAGTTTAAGTAATGCAGATCTTTAAAGCTTAGCTCACTGCTTTCTCTGTGTTTTGCCTGACTATGTGGTCACGATGTAGCTCGCTCATGTCCCATGGTACACTCACTCTGCTACCTTTATATAGTACTTTGACTTGAACTTTTGTCTTCACTCACCTTGACTGTCCAGTTATCTTTGGATACACTGTACATGACCTGTCTTGTGTGTTTGTGTGAGTGAGACAAAGAGAGCATCAGAGAAAGAATGCGACGACGTCCTTTTGCTCCGTCTCACTCTCCTGTCGCCTTTCTATCTTCTCCTTTTTGCTGCTGACGTTAGAACGACATTCTCTCCCATCACCTCCAAAGGAACCTCATGTATTTGGACAATCAGGTGGGGTAATGCATGAATGCATGGCCCTGTCTCCTCCTGTCATGAACTGAACTCATTTAATGCATTGCTAATTATTATATTAAACACTACTGTCTGCTGAAAAGTCCTTTGATTTCCTGTTTGATGTCTAGCTAACTTATCCTTAAATTCATTTAATGTTATGTTAATTTTTACAGGGACAATTAGCAGGTTGTAGAATGAATAGGCTCAACATGGACCTATTCATTCATTAGTCTAAATACGTACCCTTAACTCACTGTCAGCTACACTAACTGAATATCTGGGCATCTGTTTTGTATAGTTTGGGAGATGTGGACAAGTTTTGTGTTTCCTCTGCTCGGTACACATAGAGAGGCGTGTACCATGTCTTTCATCTTATGTTCTTTTTTTATTGCTCCAAATTGCTTTGAGAGTATGAGTAATTACAAAAGTGCAATGTGTAGTACACAAAGGCACAATAACACATTTTTAATAATAAATATAGGGAAGATAATTTCATACTTAAATGAGCCAGCTTCCAATTTGTGTGTACATTAATGAAGGTGCAATTTTGCTCTTTATACTGAAGCTGTATACTTTATACTAAAGGTAATGAGGCTTGACATTTACCATGTACTGCACAACACTACAGACATCACAACAACAGTTTTTGCTATATTTGCATCATTATAATGAATTTCACACTGCTAATAACTAAACGTCTTGGAGCTTTGCACTTCACTAGTTTCCTGATTCTGTTTGTAAGCGTCTCTTGCTTCATCCCTGTCTGCTCTGGATGCTTGTGTTTGAGTCTGCTTCATGAGAGCGAGCAAGCGAGGTGTAACATCATTTTCGGTGTTGTCTCTGAAGTGAAGCACTGCTATGAACTGACTTGCTATATTGCTCCTCTCCACACTGGACTAGATGAAGGAAAATGATCCTTTAATCGTCATGACTCACACTTTGATTGAGAACTCTGCCCCAAGGCCTCAACTTTACCAGCAAGTAAGGCCAGCCAAAGGCTTTGCTCCTCCTCATCCTCACCAGTCGCTGTTGTTATTTTGGTCTGTTGTGCAATGCTCCTCCTCCGGTGTCCAATTCCTCATGGCATCTTGAGACTGGTCTCTCTGTATCGTTTGTATCGCCAGCACCTCCTCATCCATCGCTTTTGACTGTTCTCCTCCTTATTGTGAGAAGTCATTCCAACATGGGCATGACTTGTAAAAGAGTAGTACGATGTGTATGTATTCACCGTTCAGTTAAACCCCTTTGTCACTCTCAGGTTTGTGTGTGGGGGGTGGATAAAGTTTTACTCCAGAAGTTTCCATGTATTTAGAGAACACAAAGGACTGTCCTTGATCAAAAGCTGAAGCTGCGGTTTCTCTCAGATCATTTATGTAACAAAGCCTTAAGTCTTTACTCATCTTGTTTTGTCTGGTTAGTCCTAACCAGTGAAGGTTAGTGTGTGATTTTTCATAACTCTTTGCAGAATGTGTTCCCTCCCATTAGCCCAGCCACCTGGACCTGGCAGGGGGACTCTAATTAGTGTGACTTAAATCTATGTCGCTTGACATGTCACTTCTCAGTCCAGTGTATGACCAAGTACTATTTATTTCTGTGAAAATATTGTAGAGGATTGTTTTAATGGCACAATCTAAGTGCAATAAAGAAAAAATTCACATTTAGCAGGATACATAGATATTCAGTTAATTCAGTTAGTGTTTATTTGACATTATGATTGCCCAAGGAGCCACATTAGTGATGAAGATGAAGACAGATGTCTTCTAGGTAAAGTCCCTCCTTTAGTTTTACCTGTCTTCATTATTTCTCTCTCACCCCGTCTTGTCATTCTGCTGGTGGAAAGGATAAAGAGGTCCGGCTTGTGTGTGACGATGGCTATGACATCACTTTGCCACTTTTGTGAGCACCCCTCGGGGTGTAAAAGTGCCGCCGAAGACTGCCCCCACCCACCCTCACCCCTCCGACCCATTCATTGGCGTTCCAGCCCGGCAACAGCTGCATTCCCCACCTGTTCAGCTGCCAGAAGTCTGTCTCCCTCTTCCCCATGTCACTCGTAATCCACACCACACAACACCACAGTGAAGCTCCCTGAGCTGTGGGAGAGTCTGCATGTTCTGTGTGGAATGCCATGTGGTTCTCAGGTCCCACCTGCTTTAACTGTACTGTGTGGTTTAACTGAGGAAAAAGGTGTGAAGGAAAGTGTGTGTGAAAGAGTTCAGGTGTGAGTGTGGAATGCTAATATACAGAGAAGTCTAAAAGTATTTGGACAGTGAGTCATTTATTTTTGTTTTGGCTCTGTAGGTTTTTAAGTTTTAATAAACCTAAATATAATGTATGACCAAAGATCATCTGAATTTTGGTTATGATCACGTGTTTTACTTTTAAGATTGCTGCAGTCTAGGCCTGACAGAGCATCACAAGGGAAGAAACCAAGTGTCTGCTGATGTTTGTAGCATAAAATTACTATAATTCTTCTATTTATCTGGCTTCCCCCAGTGATGTCAATTAATGCTGAACACTTTGACTTTATAGTCATCATGTGATTTCATCTCCAATGTGAGTACAAACACAAAACAACTGAAATCTGTCACTGTCCTATTATTTATGGACTGCACATGTATTTTATTTTGGATTTAGAAGAGTGTGTGAATGATGAGGCATCATGTTATGGATGGATTTTCTGGAAACAAGGGATCCAATGCAGTTGAAATTAGTTCCCCAGTTTGATCAATGTTTTATTATTATTTATATATATCATTATTATTTTCTTAATAAGTCGATGAGTGGTATTAATACATTGGAAAATAAGCGGAAAGAAAGATGAGTTTTCCTTGGTTTTGTAACTACATAAATGTAGGCATTGTAATATGATAAACAAATGTGTTGTAATAGTATTGAACAGTTTTTGTTTGTATTTTAGCTTTGATTTAAGTAACCTTGCTACTACTACTATACTTACTACTATATGCAAAGTCCTAAAGAAATCTGTGATTATGTTGTCACTCTGGGAATATTTTTGAGTAATATTACACTTGGACTTAATGCAACACACACTCAGTTGATCACAGCTACAAAACAGGCAGCGTCCTTGGACTATTTAGCTGCAGAGCATGAGCTGAAGAAAACACAGTTGGTGGACACAGCTTATGCGCTGACTCTAGAGTTTAGTAAGCAGTATTGTTTTACACGCCTTCCCTTTGCATTTCCAATAAAACCACTGCGCAGTGCTGATGGAGACAAATGACTGTGGGTGATGAAACACAAGGCACCAGGATCTGTGTTTAGACTGGCTGCTCTCCCACTGTTGGTTTGCTAACTTAGGTTGTCTGATTCAGTGAAATATGAGTTTCCACTCAAGGACGAATCCCGTGGCTCAGTGAGAGAGCCTTGTCATGACACTGCATTAGATCTCCAGATTCTAATGTGTATGTGCATATTCAGTGTCTCTGTCTAATGTTCACTTTGTCTTCACAGATGGGTCCAGAAGACTACAGGGAACACGCCTACACATGTCGGCCAGAGGAGGTGGACACTGATGTAAGTTCAGTGCCGCGCTTGAGCATGACATGATGCCACATCCAGCTGTACATAATGAGTCAAAACTCTTTATTGTTTCTCTTCAGACCAAACTAAGCAGATTGTGTGAGCAGGATAAAGTGGTGAGGACACAGGAGGACAAACTTCAGCAGCTGTACAGAGAGAAGGTAACGAAACAATGCACATCTGTCATCTTTACTTTCTTACACACAGTTTGAAAAGCTCACAAAGATGTAGTGGGAAAAAAAATAAACTAAAAGAATATACAGTTTACATTTTTAAATTCTAAGAATAGCTTGCGTTAAGTGTATAGGCACAAAACCGAGACAGAACAAACAAACTGAAAAGTCTTGTATATTTGTTATAATGCTTAATTATAGCCTAGCTGCTGTCATCAGCTTGAAAGATTTGTTTTGCTCTGAAAGGCTTGCATCGTCCTGTCATATTTAGCACATGCGATTGTCCACTGTCGGCTGACTGTTTGTGTTGGTCGCTGTACATTGTTGACAGACATTCGGAGAAACGATCAAATTAAGACGTACACTGCCAGAACAGTAATGTGCTGTGTTTGACCAAAAGATCATTGGAATCACTTATGCAAGCCCTTGTCCTACATGAATGTTTTTATTTGTCTAATTTAGTGAATAAATAAATTGTTAAATGTCGTACAAATTGTCATTGATAATGAATAAAGTGATGGCTCGAGTAAGGATACAAAAAACGCTGGTTCATAGTTTTGTGCTATTAGATATTAAATATGGTGAGATTTGGACTGATGAGAAGACAAAATAACCCGCTTCAAAACTGTCCTTTGGGCTCTAATGGTTGATCAGGCTTTGTCATTTTGTAAACAGTGACTTGATTAATCAAAAATAAAAAAATAATAAAATGCAGTTTTAGCCATACAAGAAAAGAGTTACATGTAGCTGTACTTAATATTTACAAGAAGTATGGGAGCTGAAGACACAGCCGTGGACCAGAAAAGTTGTAGGTTGGAGTGGAGGCTTGAAAAATCCATTATGACTTTGCTAAAGTGAAAGGTTGCGGTGATAAATCGCACAGTCATGCTGTATGTGTATTTGATATGTTGTGTGTTCCTTCAGCACACCCTGGAGACAGCACTGCTGTCAGCCAGCCAGGAGATAGAGATGGGCTCTGATAACCCCGCTGCCATGCAGAGTGTCATCCAGCAGAGAGACTTACTGCAGAGCGGCCTGCTCAGCACCTGCAGAGAGCTTTCCAGAGTCACAGCTGTGAGTCATACAGTACATTCAAGCGCATTACGCACACTCATGCTGGACACTGCTGCTCTCTTTCTTTAGGAACGCAAGTAAGATGAGAGTTTCTGCTCTAACATTGTCATTCACAAAGTGTGTCTCTTCCAAACCAGGAGCTGGAGCGGTCGTGGAGGGAATACGACAAGCTGGAAGGAGATGTGACTCTGGCTAAGAACAACCTGCTGGAGCAGCTTGAAGCACTGGGAAGCCCACAGGTAGAATAAATCTTGACTCAAGCAGTGTTGCGTTAGTCTTTCACCCCTCCTGCTGTCTTACATTGGCATGGAGAAACAATTGGAGTGCATGTACTGCAGAGCTTCAAAGAAAGATTGAACAACTTTTTTGTGGACAATTTTTATTTTTTTTCATTTTGGAGAAAGGATTTCTAAGGATTTCTGTGCTCCAGTGCCCTCAGCTCCAGCGTGGAACTGAGAGATCAAAACAACATTGTGGGTGATTGATGAGTGTTGCAATGATAGAGCAGGTCTTAATTAAGTCTGCCTTTTATCTAGTCCGTCTTCATGAGAGAGGTGTAGAGACAGGGAGAACAGTTATTCCTGTGTGAGTCATCGCGATGCTAATTCAGAGTAGAGAAGTCAGAGGACATCCTCCTCTTAAGTGCCCTTCACTCACAGACAAACCTATCATCAGTACGGAGGAGATAATTATGCATCTGTATCTCTAGGTCTTCTGCCCTTCTGTGTCCAAAACACCAAGTTAAGTGTTAATTCGTTGGTAATAACAGTTGATTTGTGAACACGTGTATTTTCTGTGCACACTCAGACTGAGCCTCCCAGCCAGCAGCACGTCCGCATCCAGAAAGAACTTTGGAGGATTCAGGATGTGATGGAGGCCCTCAATAAACATAAAGCTCAGAGAAATGCTGTGGACGGCATGAACTCCTATGGGCCCTTCAGCAAGCACAGAAATGAGGTGAGGCACCACTAACAAAGACACTAAACAGTACACGTGGTCATTCAGTTCTTCAGTGCGTTCATTAGATTAGTTGATTAAAAGAAAATGAATTGAATCAACATGAATTTTTATAGTAAGACATTTTGTACACAAAACAATTAACCCATTAATTGCGGAAAAAGAAACTGATCATTACAGAATTAGACGTTGCAGCCTTACAGCTCTACAGTGGTAGAATGGTGATATCTGACTGGATGTGTCAGTCACCCTCTATCGGCATATGGAGCGTTCTCTCTGGCTACTCGGCTGGATTGGCTGTCCTGTTGGCCAGAAGTACTCTGGACCAGATGGTGGTTGCCCTGAGCGTGCATGGTGGCACCATGTGTCACCTTGCTTCCTATCCTGTCATGCCCTGTATAATCCCCAGGAGGAGGACTCGGTACCCCCACGGCCACCCTTACCACAGTCCTACGAGCCCAACCCCCCCTCCGTGCCCCCTCTGCCCTCACATGCCGGTGTGCGTCCTTCATCACTCCACAGGCCGGAGGACAGGAAGGCCAATCACAGGAATGGAACACACAGCGTAAGCTTGTTGACCAGTTGAACTCACGGTTGACCTTGACCCTCAGCTGTGTCGTCACGTCATTGCTTGCTGTGATGGTTTTCACTTTCGTTTTGATGGACATCTCATCTCTTCTGGATTTGTTTCTGATTGGATCATCCCTTATTTTACTTGCCATCACTTTTGTTTTTGTTGGATGAAGCCTCATTCGTATATTTTTTTTGAAGTATTTTTCATTTAATTGCCTCGTCTTCATTTTCTTTTCTTTTGTGTGATGAAAGTGTTCTTTTGTTCTCTTTTGTTATGTTCTGTCCTTGGTTGCAAACTATTTCTAAGTTTAAATGTGTCTGCCTGCTGCTTACTTTTTCATTTTGCTGGAAAACTGTTTTGAACTCCGACAACATGCCACGTTTTTGTTCAGGCTGTATATATTTATGACTAGGCCGTAAAAACATTATTTTGTCGATGTGTCACTGTCTGAAGTCATTCTGTGGAAGAAAATGTCACATTATTTAATGTTTTATGTCTCAGTTTGGAACAAAACTCTGCATAGCTATAAATCAGAGCTGTTCTGTATGTGTGTTGAACTTCTTTCTTTCTCACCGGCAGGGCCCAGACTACAGGCTTTATAAGAGTGAACCAGAGCTTACTACAGTGACCGAAGTGGATGAAAGCAATGGAGAGGACAGATCTGAACACCCGTCTGAACATTCTGCAAACAAAGGTACATTAGAGTCGATCAACGACGATGCCTCTTTGTGCAAAAACTCGTCATTCGGCTGATTGAATTTTTTTACTCTGTGACACATTGAACTTGTTTCTAGCACTGATGGTTACCATAGCACAGAACAGCGGATAAATACAAGGTCAGCCTTTTCACCAAAGGATAGCTCAGTATATCACAAAATAAATCTCATGGCAACCGTTATTTGGTGTGCAGAGGTTACCATGGATACATTGGCTTTTTCCCCTGTTTTTGTCTGGATTTAATTTACACTGTGTGAATCAAAACATAGCCCAGCTTCTTCTTTTTTTTTTCTTTTTTTTTTTTACAAGCTTGAAATGTGTACCAGTTTTGAAATAACCTAGTTATCCTATTTACTTGGCTATATTTGGACTTTATGTGACTATACATTCTCCCTGAAAAGGCGGCTTAGAATTTCCAAAAGAGCAAATTGACCTGAATTCGGTGAAAGAGCTTGCACAGCATAATCCAGATGCTCTGAAGTTGAATGATTACACTGTAGCTCTACACTTGTTCCACACCGGTGCACAATCAATAGCAGCATCATGATGACGCTGCCTGCAAACACTGTGGAAAAAATACTGTCGGCAGAGTGTACTTGATGCCAGACTGTATGTTCCCAGGCCAAGGCACACAGACGATTTTATTCAACAAACTTAAGAAAATATGAGTCAGCAAACTGATGAGATAACTGTAGTTGCTGTACTTTTTACCATGTTTACCATTTACATATGTCTTAAATTTGGATAATTCTCCATTTAGAATTTTCCATCATGACATAAACTGTATTTGAAACTTGGTTCATGAAACGTATTTATTTCCTAAAATATAGTTCATTTATTGTATGAAACCATCCATCATCAAACCAGGTGTCTCACTGACCTCTTATTTTCTCTTACCAGGGATGTCCTACCCAGTTGGCATAGTCCCACCAAGGACCAAATCTCCAGTGCCTGACTCTTCCTCCATAGCTTCGTACGTCACCTTAAGGAAGAGCAAGAAGCCTGACCTCAGGACGGTGAGTCCTCACTGCTCCGGGAGATAAACTTTTCCCATTTGACAGACCTGTTTTCTTGTTATCTTATAATTTAGAGCCTCCCGTTGGCAGTAGCAAACTGGCCACCACTTACTTTTATTAAATTGCATTTACTCCCTTCTTAATTGGTTGTTTTGGTCATTAAGCTGTTGTTTGAAAGCCAGCGTGTGGCAGAAGAGGCCACTCGTCACGTGGCCAGGGTGTGACTCATGCTCTTAAAAGCAGGCTGTCATAAAATAGATGCCGAGCTTGGTTTAGACAGTTTCCAGCCTCAAACACTATCAACTTAAATATACTAACCATGTCATTAGTGCACCACACTGTAGGGTGTGTCCTGTTTTTAAAGTGTCTATATGTGTTTGGAAAATAGATGGACATATAGTATAAATGAACCTATGTGAACTTTGTGAAATGTCAGCTGCACACACATGCTGTAGTCCTCCCTGCAGGCCATAGAGCCCGCGGTTGTCGCCGGTCTATAGAGTCCAGCTTAAGCGGTTGGATACCAGCCTTTTGAACAATATGGACAGTGGAGGGGCTCTGGACTGCATCCAGATCTGTCAGCCCTCCAGCATCGCACAAACCTGAAAGTGAACAACTTCTCCACAGTTCACTTCATATCATCGGCCTCTCCTGCTCAGGCATTAACAGGCCTCCAGCCTCTCTGAGTGCACCCATGTGTGCCAGCAGGAGTGTGTGAGTGCGTGTGTGTGCGCACAGCAGCCTGTCAGGTCGTTTCCACATGTACTTGGACTAGTGCTCAATTTAGTTCTAAGAGAGTGAACATTAAAGGGCCATTTCATAGTCATTATTGTGGTTATTATGTCAATCTTGACTGTTTAAAGAAGCAAAACGTTGTTCCAGTGTGTGCAGTATTGCCAGAGAAGACTGTTTTCATCTATGAAGAGATGAGATCTGTGCCAACCACAATTTGATGCCACTGTGCTGCACACCTGAACTCTGGCGTGGTGGTATTTGTCTCCTAGCACGGACTATCTGACAGTAACACTACACTATTATTAACTTCTATTTGTTGTCTGTGTCCCTCTGTGGTGTTTGTGTATGTCTGTGGTTGTCGGCTCTGGCTAACAGGAACGTCCACGCAGTGCGGTGGAGCAGCAGCTGTGTGCTGGGGAGAGTGGCAGGCCCAGAATGAGCGTGGAGGAGCAGCTGGAGAGGATCCGACGCCACCAGCAGGGTGCCCTCAGGGAGAAAAAGAAAGGCCTCAGCATCCGGGGTGGCAGCCAGGAAAACACGCCCTCCCGCAGTCACTCATTTACTAAAGAAAACCATTTTCGCAGTATGCAGGTATTGAGCGACTGCTGCTGACACTATGGCCGCAATTTCAGTTCAGAGTAGGCTGAAATCAAACTCTGGAATCATTTTTATCTTGCTTTTTTTTGGTCCATTTTTAGTCTCAAATGAGGCGCAGAGATGAGGTGATTAGCAGTGACATCCAGGAGCTGGAGGCCTCGCTCAGGCAACAGGAGGTGGTGAGGGAGCAGGAGACGCCCGCCGAGGAGATTGCGCGTCTCAAAGAAGCCTCGCAGGCTGACCACTTAAATGTGGACCGAGAGGTACGGCACAGCAGTTGGCTGTCTCACTCATCAGCTGGCTGTCTTAGTCATGACACTGAGAGGGCTAATATTATCTCAGGCGAACTATTTAGAAATTGTTTACCAACAGCACATCAAGTGTTGTGGATTTGATTCTAAAAGTTACTTAAAGCACAACGAAATAGGGAAATAATGCCAATGTCTGTCTCACTTTGAGATACGTTTTGAAGAAAATGAAACTTGTTGATGTTAGCTAGATGAACGTCACACTACTTTAAAGTCAGACACTTGATTTTAAGTTGCTTCTTGTTGTTTCTAAAGGAGTTCACGGCCTTTTTTGGATGATGTCAGTGAACTCCTTACTGTTTGCATTCTCAACTGATCTCTGCATGGTGCAGAGTGACTCACACTAAGTGTTTCTCCCTCTAGGATAAAGCCTTTGGTGATATTCCATTTAGTCTTACACACCCAAAATGTGGAACAGCCTCCCTGTGCTATAAACCATGATGAGCATCTGTTGTCTATTTATAACTGTTATTTTCTAATTTATATCTCCATATTTTTTTTTTTTTTATTGTGGACACTTGCAGCTTATCTCTGTTTTTGTTTTTATTGTAGGTCACGCAGTCTTTCACTCATTTGTGTGAAGTGCGCTATCTGAAGTGTTTCTTTGTGTTGCCTTTCTTCCAGCTTTCTGTTCCTGACAAAGTGCTGATTCCCGAGCGTTACGTGGAGTCAGATCCCGAGGAGGCTCTGAGCCCTGAGCAGGAGGCTGATAAGCAGAGGAAAGTTGATCGTATCCGAGCCCTCATAGCCAAAAACAGGTAAACACACCAGTCTGTACCAGTTAACGTTTTATGAGAAAGGACAGGGCTGCTCAGACCTTTTAATGTCATGCAAAAATCCTTTGGTGAAAAGGGCTATCTTTGTAGGTGACCACTGATATTTCCCTGCAGATGTCATGCATGTAATCCTTTGTAGAAGTGAGGGGTAAGTCTGCAGTCATAGCAGGGCATCACCACATAAAGCTCAAAAGGAGCCACGCAGATCCCATGCAGATCAGTGCCTTAGATGTGCAGAAATGTCCCTGCTCTTATCTCCTCGCCACTGTGACATTTTATCTAAATGTCAGCCCTCTTGAATTGATTTAAAAGAGATATCTTTTCCATCCCGAGGTATTTGTTTATTCTCAAACAATGTTGACACACATCACAACTGCATTATATTACATGAACCATTTTGTGTGTGTGTGCTCCTAGCATGCAGAATGTGCTGCCTAGTGTGGCTCTTAGCCCAGAGGAGGAGACTGAAGAGGAGGTTACCATACAGGAGAAAGAAAAGATGATTAATATCTCCTACGAGCTGGCAGCCGAGGCCTCCAAACGCAGCAAGCTGGTAGCAGGTACATCTCTAGAGACAACTGGGAGGAGGTGGATCAAAAGAATGCATGTGATAAAACAGAAAAAAAACTGGTGTGAGCCTGTTCTCCAAGATCACTACTTTTTATTGCAGATGTTTCCATTGTGTATGTGTTCAGTCGTTTATCATTTTTGTCTCAGTAGTTTGTTCATTAATTCCACTCCAGTCATCTTGAGTGTCGTTTGACGGCGGCCATTTGTTTTTGTTACGTTGTGTGTGTGCCTGACGTGTGCTCAACATGTTGCTCTGTTTCATTGCAGTGAAGAGCCCGTCGTCCTCTTCCCCACCCCTTCCACAGTCTCCTAACTCACCCCCTCAACTCACTGACGGGTCTCACTTCATGTGTGTGTAATAGCACCAGTAAGGGCCTTCATCAACCTGTTTTGTCCATACTCACAATGCTAAAGTGTTCTCTGTGTTGTAACTATTGTCTCTGGGGGGAAAAGGTGCATCAGAATGGAAGTGATGGATAAAAAGTTGTGTTAAAGTGTGGAGAGGGGAAACAGTTGTGATGTGTTTGCATGCATTCTGTGTTGTTTCTCAAGACTCCATTAACTGTTATGTACTTCATAGCAGAAAACTTAGATTTCTGTTGTCTAGTACTATTGCTGACCATTATGAACTCTCCTTGTCTCTTTCTGCAGCACAAGCTCTGGCCTCAGTGAAAACCTATACATGAAGGAAACAGCAGTGGTATAAAGAAGCCTCAGAAGACTTCCCCAAGGACATCAGCACAAGGCCACGGCCTACAGAGAGAGAGAGAAACTGCCCACCCCGTACTCTAACCTCTGACTTCTGTATGCTCACTGTGACGTCTTAAGCTCTTATGCCACCACCAACACTTTTTTTTTTTTTTTTTTTCCCGTGTGACATTTCTCTGTTACTGCCTTTCTGTGGTGCCCCGCACTCTCCCTCAACCTGGTGAGACAATACAGCTTTGATACCTTTTGGTGTTGCAGTTCCATTTTCAGTTTTTACAAGGCTTTTACGGTTGTTTTTATTATTTAAATGGTTTTATTAGGCTCTCATTTGAATACGGGCCAACGTCTGTAACATCTGTATGTATACAGTATATATGAGGCTAATAGCTCTATTGTGAGCCTAAGGTCCTGTGACAAAATGTTTTGGGCCTTGCCACAGTTTGCATTTCTGTTTCACCACCTGTCTGAAAAGGTTTCAAGAACACACAGTTTCACATAAATTTAGTTCAGTTAAGTCTTTTCTAAGTTACACAATTTGTTTTTCAGACATCGTTCATTGGCTAACCATTCATATTTATCAATTTATTATAAAGAACATTTGTTGATATGAAAGATGGGCATATAAGAGATGTAGATCCCTCCATTATATTGAAAGGAGGGGCCACTTTATTGCTGCAGATGAAGATTATTTGTAATTTCTCATGTAATTATTTAAAATGGGGATCTTCTGCAGTCCCTGTCGCATTGTTGCCGACACATATGTGAATGTTAAGGCTTTAGTCACTCTATACTGTCTTTTTTTTATTGCTGAGAGATATATTTAAACTGAGAGAAGGAAAACATAGTTTGGTTCTATTTTATGATATGTTGGTTTGAAGTCTTGGAAGTATAAGAGAAAAAAAACGATTTAGCACATGTAAAAAGCAATAATAAAAATAAAACGTTTGTGAATCCAGGATTTTTTTTTTTTTTTGTGTGTGTGTGTGTGTGTACAAAGTGTAATTATCAGAGGTTTACTGTGTATATAATGTACATGGTAGAGCAGGATGGGAGGATGTATCCAACGTATGGTTACAAACTAGATTTGATTTGCAAATGTTCATATTCCATCTGTTTTATATCATGTTAAATAAATGTTGCTGTTCTTAACAAAAGGTTGCACTGGGCTCTTTGCCGTCATTTTAGCCAGCTGTAGTAGACAATAAAGCCACATAAACATACTTGTCAGACTATTAGTTTTGATTATCGGCTTCATCAGAAATAATTAAATATGAAATGGATCATTTATAGCAAACAGAATTATGGGGGATGTAGTCCTCAGGTAGAGTAAGCCAGTTTAAATATAGAACTATGGCTCCCTCTTGTGGTCACTGCTGCCGCAACATTGGTAGTATCTTGCAATAAATGTATCTATTTTATGATAAACTCGTCTTTTACAGAATACAATTTCTGTTTTTCGTTTAGAAAAACTAACACAGCATATCCTCTGTCAATTTCTATATTTTCATTTAATGATGTCCAAACATAGAGCAGCTGAGTTAATGTAGCACTGACCTGCTTGGGGTGGACAGTGACCCACTTTACCCAGTTAGTAATCCAGCATTAGTTGAGTTATTCATGTTAAACCTGCGGCAGAGTAAATAGAATTTCTAGGTTGTAATCAATGATTTTATTAATAGTTAATAAATAATTTGATCGATAAATGAGTGCAAGAACATCTTAAAACGCCTAAGTTTGCGTCATCTATCATCAGTAATAAATCATCCATTAAATTATTGTTTCCTCATAAGCCATAAAGGCTAGAATTAATCGTGTTGATAATATGTTACGAAGTGATTAATGTCCGGATACATTACGGTGTTTTTCTAGAAGGTAAGTGATCCTACAGTGAGACTATCAATATAAATCATAAATTGGAGTTCCTGGAGGGGGAGGAGGATGATTTAAAGGGATTTCCCCCACGACCTGGCAACCCAAAATTAAAATTATCATTACACACGATCCGTGAATGACGGTCTCCTGGCTCTAATTTGGGTTGATTGCTTTAGTAAACAGTGACACCCTCGTTTAAACGGAACCGTGTTGTTTCGGAAACACATGGAAAGTTTAAATACCAACGTCAGAGTTTCTCCTCCTCGTGCCGCCGCCGGCCAATCAGAGAGCAGACAGTGTGATTTGACCCAGCCCTTCTTCTGCAGTGAACTGTTGACGGTGCCACGGTTAAATTTTAATACCGAAAGTGTCCTACGCCGCCGAAATGGCTGCTGCGGCTACAGAAGAAACACCCGCACTGAGTGCCGAGAGCGATGTACAGCCCGTGGAGAAAACCGAGGGCACGGCCGAGGAGAAAGAAAAGGGCCTCGGCGAACAGGAAACGGAGGAGCCGCGCAGTAGTGTAGAACCGAAAATGGAAGAGGTGGACGCGGAGGCCGGTGAGGAGAAGCCCGCCGCGGCGGCAGACAAGGCCGCGAGCGAGGCGGTGACAGACGACGGCGCTGTAACGGTCAACGAGGAGGCGAAAGCCGCTCCTGAGGAAGCGGAGCAAAAGCCGGAGACACAGCAAAGCCCCGGGGGAGGTAACAACGAACCCACCGGCGATAACACAATGAAAGAAGCGAAGGAGGAACCGGGAGAGGACAGCCGGTGTTCGGGGCTAGACTGCGAGAAGAGCGGCAAAACAGTTTGTGAAGATGGGGAGAAACCCAGCAGCGGAGGCGGGGAGCTGGGCGACAAGAGGCGGCCGAGTGTGGAGATCTCATCCTCGGATGGTGAACCGCTGAGCCGTATGGACTCGGAGGACAGGTTGGAGCGGTGTGGGTGTGAACGGGTTACACAAGCTGTGGACAGTAGCAGTCCCTCCATCCCCAGCACAGCACAGGATGACAATTAATTAGAGTTTTTATAGTTTATAGGTCATGCAGTTAAAAAAAAAAATGCACTCGTTTATGTTATCAACCTACCAACTAAAACTTTACTAAAACTCACACACCCCCAATTTTAACTTTAACATGTGATTTCTTCAATTAATTATTAGTTTAGTTAAATGACTAGATCAGGAGAGCACTCTGCTTGGATAATTAATAATAACTATGTATATAGCACCTTTACAAAGGGCTTTTGTCAGCACGAACAGGATGCTCATAAAGCCATAAAAGCAGGATTAAAATATGATTTAAGAACATGGTGATGGAAAGAGACAGTTAAAAGAGGAAATAAAATTTTAAAATACATAAAAAATATGATAAAAGGATACAATTTAATGGTGATTTTTATGTTTTTCCCACTAAAAAAAGTTCACACAACCTCAGAGCCACAAAAAAAAAGTTCTCTCCTTTCTCCTATTTGACAAAAAAGTCCATCTTCAGCATGCTTTTCATACGATGGAGGTTTTTGTAGATTTTCCTATCACATTTGTACAAGTTCCATATTGGACCATGATTAGTTTCTGACAGGCCATCAGCTCAGATTTAAGAGAAAACGTCCCAACTTCAACAGATGAATGGGAAAACAGCTGACAAGCTGACATCAGTCTGCACAGTGAAAGTCAGACGGGGACTTTAAACATTAAGGGAAGTCTACTGGAAGTCACAGCTACTGATCCAATTAATAAAACCGGGGTGATAATCTGTAACCGGTGCGTGTTGAATGTGTGATGAGTAAACCGTTGCCTATAAGCCCTTTTGGTGACGTGACAACACATTAAATGAATAATGTAGTGGCAGGAGCAATAAATACAACAATGTCATTGATTTGGAATGAGTGATGAAAGTGGTATGCATGGAAAATCAGTTCCAGACAGAAGTCTTTCACGCATAGTGACTATTTAATGTGGCTAGTAATATCTGCACCTGTTCTTGACGGCTGTGCAAAGTCTGATCTAAGCTATGAAGATATTCTTGATGGCCTTAGCACCCATGTTTTATAGCACTGGGACTCTTTCCTCTTTTTCTCTACTCACCCCCGCCTCTTCTCTCTCTCTCTCTCTCTCAGTATCAGCAGTACCCTGATGGAGATGGAGAGCACAGTGTCCAGTGGGCGCTCCACCCCGGCTATGATGAACGGGCAGAGCAGTGCCAGCTCCTCCGGGGCTAAGACAGTAGCTTACTCTTGCTGCTGGGACCTCTGTCCGCAGTGCTTCAACAACAGTCCTGATCTGGCAGAGCATATCAGGGGTATTCACGTGGATGGACAGAGAGGAGGGGTCAGTAGACTTTAAAGCTTTGGATAAGCTTCATGTTTATACCACCTGACAGGTAGCCGGACGAGAGAATGTCACTTTTTGCTGTAGCTTAACACTGACAGTCAAGACAAAGCTCAACAGACTTTGTAGACAGTTCATTGGAACTACTTTCTGCTGAAGAAGTAGTCCTTTTGAAAACTGTTCACAGTACGTTCTCTGGATTATCTGAAGTAAATGAAACAATTCTTGGGAACAGACTTTGTTTCTGCTTTTTCAAAATATTATTCATCAATCATGCAAACACTACTTATGTATAAACATGTGGTAAACATGTTTAAGGACCAACCTTTGAATGCAGCAGTCAGTGTCTATGCTGTTTTTATGTTAAGTTTTTCTTCTTTCTGTAAGTCTTAATGCGCCTTTTTTATAAAGTACACTTCCGACTGCACAATCAGGAAAAAGGTTTGCAAAATTAATCAGCCGTGATGTTCACATGTTGACACTTTCTCCTTTTTGACTAGAATAAAAAAAAAAAAAGACAAGACGAGGTAAGAAAACTCACAGATCTCTTCCACCTCCAGTCAGAAGTGGAAGTTAAGCAACTTAACAGATAATTTGAGAAATCTTTCTCTGTCCTTCTGTCTAACACTGCATCTGTACGCTACATAAACTTTTTGTCCTCTCTTCTTGATGTCTGTCTCTCTTTGTCCCTCAGGTGTTTGTATGTCTATGGAAAGGTTGTAAGGTGTATAACACACCGTCCACCAGTCAAAGCTGGCTCCAGAGACACATGTTGACCCACAGTGGAGATAAACCCTTTAAGGTAAAAACAATAACTCCGATACAGTCTACACCTGTAAGTGTTTCTCCAAAGATAGTCTGATAATAAATGAACTTTGCTGTATGATAATATTTATTTTATCAACATCTAGACTGTGCCTGACTGTCATCTTTGTTGTTTCACTAATATAGAAGTCAGTAATTACGTCAAAGTTGCCATTAGTTCTTCAGTGCCTTCTCTGCCATGCCATTTAGCTAAGTGTTTAATATCTCACAATTTTCTGATGCAGTGTGTAGTCGGTGGCTGCAACGCAAGCTTCGCTTCTCAAGGAGGGTTAGCTCGTCATGTCCCCAGCCACTTCAGCCAGCAGAGCTCTTCCAAACTGTCCAGCCAGGCGAAACTGAAAGAGGAATCACCTTCCAAAGCTGGACTCAACAAGAGGAAGAAACTCAAGAACAAACGCAGGTGCTCCCTACGTACGTACCTAACAGGCACACAAACTAACCCCATTTCAAAATGTTTCTTGTTGTGGTTTCACTCTTTTCTTTGTTGGAAAGGATTTCAAGCTGAACACATTTTTGAAGTATCGCGACGTGTACATAGGCTTGAACCACCTAAACCGTCTAATCATGTTAGTGTTCTGCCTTTTAAAGAACAACTTAGCCTGTAACAGCAGCTTTTCAGGTTGGTATTGATCAGTCGCTTCTTTGTGACAAGTTTAAGCTTAGATGGTTTTTGTCTGCATTATATAGATAAACAAAGTGTTTATTGATGTATAAATATGTGTGAAGCACGGAAGTAAAATCATCTATTTTTTCCTAAGCATAACTGTTAAAAAAAAAAAAAAAACCTTAAGTCGTGCATTCAAAGACACTCTTGAAATCTGACAGTTGATATATAAATGAGAAAAGGCTTTTTTTTTTTTTTTAGATATAATGCTAGAAAATAGAACACAGAAGGCAAATGATGAAAAAGGTATATTATGTGGAGACAAAGATCTGTCTTGTTTTTTCCAAAAGAGACAATGCTTGTGAAACGACTTTCAGATGTCAAAGTGTCTTTGAATTCAGAAACAGGTCAGGGAACGTTTCTTTCTGCAGTTTGTTTCGCACTGTAGCGAATCAGCTCTAAACCGATGGCTGATTTTAATTTTCACTTCCTCTTGATTGTTGTCTCTCTTTTTTTTTTTTTTTTGCAAGTTGCAACAGTTGCAAGCACTGTTTTCTGTGGAGATGCATGTACTTCTATAGAGACTTTAAACTCTTGCAACAGACCAACATGCTCGTTAGTGGGGATGAGGTTGAGTGTTTTTTTTGTTTTGTTTTGTTTTGTTTTTTTTTGCTTCGATATTTTGACATTGGCAAGTTCTATGCCAAGCATTCATCCTAAAGGGAAAACAGAAAACAAGAAATGCCTGGATATAAATCATGGAATAAACAACAAGCTTGTATACTTATGTTTCAGACTGATACATTATCTTGTTGAAGACCAATTTGAGATTCAGTGCCTCACCAACGTGTTAAAAAAATCATAAAAATCAAATACTGGTCAGGACCTCTAAACATGTTGGCAGCAAAAAGTCAAAGTGATACATGATCATGTTTCTGCCTGGACCAAATGTGTGATTCATTTGCAAAACTTTTCACAGTCAGAGTGCCTAAAAGTATGAAATTAAAAAAAACAACGATTTTGCATAGACGTCAGCCCAAAATCCTGAATAAATGTATTTTCTAATAACTTGGAATGTCACATGGTCCGAGTATCCTTACCACTGAATATGTGCAGTGAGGCAGTTATTCAAAGCAGCTAAACCATTAGAATCTCATTACTACAGCTTTCAATGGAGAATTGTGCCTCTTATGTTACACATTTGCTTTTTTTGTTGCTACAAAGTAACATTTAAAACCCACAAAGAAATAGCATTTTTCACTCGTGGGATGATTCTGACGTAGTTCTTGAAAGACTTGGAAAGCTGTGGAATTCTTATGTATCGGGGTCACAGTGGGAACTCTGGTGTTACGTTTGTTTGACTCTTGCTCTCATCTCAGTCTGTTCTCCTACCCCTCCAGCGAGGCCCCACGACTTCTTCGATGCTCAAACCATGGATGCTATTCGCCACAGGGCCATCTGTCTGAACCTCACCACCCACATCGAAAGTGTGGGCAACGGCCACAGTGTGGTCTTTCACAGCACGGTGAGTCCATGTACAGCTTCACTCCTTTTTTTTTTTTCTTTTTTTTTCTTTTTTTTTTTTTTTGAATGAGTTTCAACACATTGAGTTGATGGTGGAAGGATGCGTTCTCTGACAAGGTGAAACTGTACTAGAGAAACTGAATCTAACCAAAGAAGTCACAACGTGAAAATTGAACGTAGATAGGCTTGTTTCAGGTTTAGTGTTAAGTATGCACACACAATAAGAGAAATTTAATGAGAAATTTAATGTTGGTAAACTACATACTACTGATAAACTACATTTTGATTAATTTACTTTGGAGGTGCTTCAAATCACCTCAAGTCAGAAAGAACTTCCATCATAGTGACTCAAAATATGCTGATATTGTGACGATTCTGCGTTAATTGGGAGGAAACTACTTATTTCATAAGCTAATTTCTGTATCTGTATATTAAAGGGTTTATAGGCATAATGAAGTAGCAGCATTACTCTGTTTCATAACTGATAAAAAAAAAATTATGGAAAGTGTATAATTGGTACTTATCCTGTCTTACGACATATTTAAATCATAATCTGTTTTATCTACGGAAAAAACTGAATCTTCCCGATCAATTTAATCTAAATATAACATCCAGTTTTTTGTCTGTTTTCTGTTGTTTTCTTTTTAGACAACAGGGGGCATGAAAGAGTCACTGTTTTAAAGTCAGCCTCCGATCGTTGCAGATTCTTTCTTGTTGCACTTGAAGTGAACCTTGCGAATCGCCTCAAGGCTTGATGTTGTTTTTCTCTGAATCAGGCGTCACAGGAAAGACAATTGGATTGTTTTTGTGAACCGTACTCGGTCCACTCTGATCCCAGAGTGTGATACATTATTAATGAGCTCTAAAATGCCTCTGCGCCTTACTACTGAGGTCACATGTGAGCACTCACAGGAGAAACTATTTTTCTAGTAAAATATTCTCACTCTTTTGCTGACATGGAGTGGAGGAAGGAATCCTGCATTAAGAGAGAGAAGTTAACTTTAATGATATTTTGGATGCGAGGACCATATTTCTTCGACTGACTGCCTTTCTGGTGCATTTCCACTAGGGAGCACTCTGTCTCCTGTTCAAGACCTTCACATTGCATGTTGGTGGACAAAAAACAATCATCTGCTGCCAAATTCCCCATTCTTTCACACACCATACATCTACAAACACACTCTACTTGTTTCTCGGCACAGTCTTTCATTCTAATCATAGAAACTGATTCTGTTTACGCAGGGCGCATTAGGGCAGAAATTTGGCCCGTATAATCGGTGTGTTGCAGAGAAAATTTGCCATTTGGTGTTTTTTTTTTTTTTTTTCCCCCCTCAGTGAGTTAACTCCTATAAATTATTTATTTAATGTGCTGTGCTACTGTAGCATGCCACCACTGGCTAACCTAGCAGAAACAATTAGTGCACTCAGCAGAAGAATTTACATTTTCTCCCCTAAGAGAAAAGTGAAAGCATCTCCTGGGGCGCCGCACAAATGTTTTAAACCACTTTGATACATGACTTACTTTTGAAGGCACAAACACAGCACACGCACACAGGCAGGAGGGTAGTTTGAAGGTATGGGCAATGTTGTTAGAATTATTATGATAATAGTTATGACATGTTCTGATAATTTATATCACATTATGGTATGCAAAAGCAAAAGTACTAATATATTTTGTTGTATTTTAATTGCAGCTTGCAGAATCATTCATTTGCACCACAAACATCATACATGAAGATCGTATTAATCCAAAAAGATTGCACTCAAAGTCAGTAACCTATTGAGGCCAGAGTAGATTTAGCTTTACTCACAGACAAAAATAGAAATAAAACTAATCCAATCAAGAAGTTTAATTTTAATTTTTTTTTTTTTGTGTGTGTGTGCCCACGAAACCCACCGTGGGGTGCAGATGATGTAAGTGTGTGATGTAGACCTGCAGGTTATACAGGTGTCTCTAAAATTTGGCATACATTTTTGTTTACCATGCAAACAGAAAGCCACGAAGCAATCTCATGCATCTCTTTCCCATGAAATTGATTTCCATCGACAATAATTCAAGCTCGTCTGGATACAGAGATGAGTGCGCTTTTAGACCAACTCACGGTTAATGCTTTTGTTCAGTTCAAGTATTGATATCAGTACCATGCTCACTAGTATTGTTTTGCTCTCAACTCAGTGCTCCCCTCCTACTACAGAGCAGAAATCACCAGCAGCCAAGAATTTTAAAAGAAAAACTCACACAAAAAAGTGAAGATAAAGCTTGGGAAGAGGTTAAGAGAGGTAACCACATATTTGGACACAGACTGAGAAGGAGGAAGAGCCAGCCAGGGGAGGGAGAGAAACAGAGTCTTGGAGAGAAAGGACAAGAAAAAGGGGGTTAAGTGAAGGTCAGGGTCATGGAATCGGAAGGAGATCTGGCCAGTTGGACATACATTTCTTCTTCTTTATAATCCCTGGAGGATTGTGGTGGAGAGAGACTGTGGTGCTGCGTCAGACCCCAGGCCCCAGTGGACCCTCCCAGTCCTGGGGAGAGAGAGCAGAGCTGTAGGGGTCCGGTGGAGCTTGGCCAGTGGGCCTGCTGACACGCCAGAGCAACTCAGTCATGTTTATGATGGGATATTTTTGTTATTGCGGCAATCTGCGTCATCGACAGCTTGACCCCCTGACACTAGACAGGCACCCAGTTTTAGCAGGCCTGCCCTCCCCCGCCTTTGGTCCTGCAGTTTTCACTGGCTTGTTTTTGAGCCACACTAATATCCACTGTTCACTCCCTATTTCCTCCCACTCTCTCTCTCTCTCTCTCTCTCTCTCTCTCTCTCTCTCTCTCTCTCCCTGTATTACCTCCCTCTCTATTACCTCCCTCTCTCGGGTCTATAGAGGAGGATTAAGATCTGTCCCTTAAAGCACCAACTTCCATCATCAAACCACTCAGCTCACAAATCACTTCATGCTGCTTAAACACAGGGCCACTACTTCATCTTCAGCCTTTACATACATGGTCATGGCCTCTTCAAGTGTAGCCTGGGTTTGTGATTATTAACCTGGTGCTGTGAGGAGCCTGAGGGTGCAGGTTAACAGCTATGCATTTTTAATTAAAAGGGCAGTAAAGCAGCTGCTGGTGTAGTCTTTGGTGCGAGGCTCAGGACACTTATTGTAGGTCTCATTGCAGCCAGCACAGCATTCATGCTAATGCTGCAGCCTGTTGTTGTCTCTGAAAAGTTGTCTCTTCTCCCACGTGTGGGTTTACTGTGGAGCTGCAGCAGCAGCAGCCAGCCAAGCCCTGATGGAAAGTGAACAGATAAAGGCAGAGGCAGATAAACAAGAACAAAATACAATCCCTAAGTTATGAGGTGCTCTAAAAAGCTGGGAAGGAGTTTTTACATGTTGGAAATGTCAAAGAGAGCCATCTAATAGCATTTAAGTTGATCTGTGTAAACAAAGAAAAAGAAAAAGTTTTGATTGTGCGTCTGGTGAATGCCAGTTTTTTTTTTTTTTTCCTTTTTAAAGAGTACCGAGACAGCAATAACAAACTTTTGTGGTTCTTCACAGGGCTTAACAGGCACAAGAGACATTGGAAGTAAAGGCAACAAACTAGATGGGGATTTATTTAGTTTGTGTTCTTGAATATACAATTTAGCCATCAAATATATAAATGCGACAATGCACTTGAAGTAATAATTTCTAATCAGTCTGGACAACACATACGTTTAGTGACAGGAAATATCTAATACATTTACATGCACTTATATAACCAGGTTACTCAGAGAAACCAGGTTAGGAGGATCATTTGAGAACACGCAGATTGCAGCTGTATTAGTATTAGTGGTGGAAGTAGCCGTGATGCTGCTTTCTGATGGATTGAATTGTTTTAAATACAAGGACACTTTACTGTCTGTCTGCTGTTTCCTGTTTCTGATTAGAAACAGAATTTCTTGTATAATAAATGACACAGAAATCTGTTCTTGAGGAGAAATCCATCCCAATTTCAGAAACCGTTTTTCTCATTTACATGATGTTTAAGGAATCCGCTTAAATGGGACAGCACTCAGTTATTTAGTTGCATGTAGATGGCTCCATTAGAGGGAGATGACATCCAGTAAGAATTCATCCACGGTGTTTCTATGTTATGTGATCTGATCGCATCAGAATAATGCCATACCTACATGATCTCATACATGCATCAGAGAGCACTGCTGGTGCAGCAGGATGCCCCTACAAACATGTACATGGTATCACTCTGTCCTGGCCTGTCTACAGTGTAATTCATTGACAGGGAAACGGATGCAGGAAGTCAGACTATACGACACATATTTGTTTTTATGAGTTGTATGAAGAGTTTAGATTTCACACCAACAGAATTTCTGTTTTAAGCGTGAGATGCTCAAGTTATTTTTCTCTGTTTCATCACTCCTGTTGTCGCTGCTACTTTGCTCAGCCTACTTGTTCTGTCTTCCACTCAAAGGACTTTTACGCCCGAACAATGTATCACAGATAAGAGGCAACAACATGGGTGATTTGCCAACTTGGCTGCTATTTGTAAAGCTTCTCACACAAATATTGAGGCACTGAGCCAGCAACAGCAAAATTCGGATCTGCTAACGGAGCATAAACGGTTCCAAAAAGTTATTCAAACTGAAACTAAACGTGTTTGTGTCCTGTTTGCTGTCCTCAGAAAGTGTGCCAAAAAGTTCTATACCTGGAAACTTATCAAAATATAAATGTAGATTTGCACATGTTACAGTTCACAACAAAGTTTTGTGCTGGATAGGAGACAAACATGAGTCTATATGCTGAATTATCAGATAATATAATCAATCAATATATCAATAAAACAGTTTGAGCTTCCTGAAATCAGAGAAATCGATACAATCGATGATTTTAGCTCAGATGTCGGAGGTCAAGAAAAGCTAAAGAGGAGAGTAATTCTAGGTCTCTGTGTGTCTCTCATCTCAGTGGAGTCTTCTCCCTCATGTCTTCAAACCAGTTTCCATCAATGCTGCAGCCGGTCTCTAGAGTCACAAAAATTATTTCGGATATCCATGTGCGTAAGAGAAGTTCTTCACATGTGAGCTCATTCCCTCTCCTAAAAATAGACATTCCTAACAAAAAAGAGCCAATTGACGCAAGAGCTTATATCTGTGGCTATTTTTGACACTCCTGGTTATTTTTCTAATTTTCTTTTCCCTACTGACAATATTTGTGCAAATTCCAGGCCAGTTTTACTATAAACCAACACAGCGTGATCGTTGAAATGTAATGCATTAAAAGGGAGCCAGCAATTCAGGAAATCTGGTAATGTCTCAACTCTGTTTTCACAAGAAGAAAGGCCTTGATGTTTGAGGTTGTGCTGGCAGATTCAGTCTTGAGTAGTTAAACCAGGTGACGAAACGACAAAAGATCAAATGAACACAACTTGCCATGTTACTGCAGTAAATGTTATAAGAGTCTCCATCTCTGAAGCCGTGGAGTGCTTTGGAGCTGACATAATCCACAACGAGAGCAGGGGGACTTGTTTATGGTGATAACTGCTCACAGTGCGACCCCATGTCTATCTTCTCTCAAGAATGTCTGCAGCGATAAGCGGTTCTCAGACAAGTCCAGCGATGGGAGGAGATAAATAACTTTTGTCTGGATTCGAATTCCTTAGTTACAGTATGTTGCAAGGGAATGTTGGATAGATCCTGTTCTCTCGCTGAGCTCTTGCATGCATTATTAAGAGTGCTCACATTGCTTATTAGTGTAATGATAAGCCACTGTATCAGTTGGTGAGATGTTTGAAGCATGTAGCCTCATTATTCATTAGAGATATGAGGCCAGGATGGGGGCATGTCTTTGAAGCCTTTTCTCAACAGACGAGGGAGAATGCTGCAATCGGAGCCAAACCCAACACATTTATGCTAATCTGATGCCTGTAACATCACAAAATGTCTTGACATTTGAAATTAACCGTAATATGTAGGTTGTATAATATTCCTACTGTATTTCCATTTTTGGTGGTGACTTTTCATGGGTGGAGCTGCATGTTACTTTGCAATGCAAATACCAATCAGCAGAAACAAACGGACTGTGTGAAAGCAAAAAAAAAAAAAAAGACAGGACCCACGTTCTTATTCTCTTTTGCTCTTTTTGTGTCTTATGAAATTTGTGTTGATCGACTCTGTGTAGGTGCTAGCCAGAAGGAAAGAGGGGTCTGGCAAGGTGAAGGTCCTCCTACATTGGACACCTGAAGACATGTGAGTAAACTTGCCTGTACATTGTTGCAAAATTACAACAATAATTTAGATAAATTGAGACTTTAGAGCAGATGTTCTTTTTAAATCAAGTTCAGTTTTCAAGATCAAATGATGATTGTTTTAATTAGTTCATCATTATTACTCTGAGAGACCAAAAGAATAGAAAGAGCTACAGTTTATGCACTAGAAATCCCTGTGGCTGTTGTAGTGAACTACATATTATAGCAGATACATCTGTGTCAACTTACAAGATGGCTTCACTACCTGCTAAAGTTAATCATTAGCTTTATTCCTATTAGGAAGCTGTTTAAGGTTGCTTTGAAATACTGCTCAGTATGTATTTAAGGGTAAAGGGTGTGTGTGTGCATGACAGACGAGACACATTTGTAGATAACCTTTTTAAAATGTCACTGATCTACAAATAGAAAACTCAACATGACATTAACAAATCTCCAGCACATGCTTACCCGGTAAAGTCTGGGCCTGCCACACAAACATTTCCTTTTATGAACAGCAGGGGTTCACGCACGTACAAGCGAACATCAACAACATATACATTTCTCTGTCTGATAGTTTTACGATTCTCCTTTCCATCCAGTTGTGCGCTCAACATGGTGGCCTTCTTTCACATCAGGGCCCGCTATAAATCTTCCCCACCTTCTTCTCTCGGCTGATTCAATATTTGTTGTGGAGAGCTCTCCGTGTGAGGAGGCCGTTTCTATATAGTCCAAATCACACAAGCGCCTCTACTCAAGTCCACATAGCTCTCCACAAAGAGAGCTGAGGCTGTCCGCCATGATTATCAGCTAGTGTCCGCACTCAGTGTTATGATACGCACGTTCATGCCTGGAGAAGACTTGACTGTCTCTGTTCCTCTCTAGGTCTGTCGTTGGTTCTTTACCATCAGCTTGGCTTGGTCTTACTTGGATAAACATTGATCAACCAAGATGTCTTAAAGAGTGGATCAGCACCTAAAATTAACTTAGAGGCTGATTTAATTCCATAGCAGCATTTTGGTGTAACCTCTGGATAAACTTACTCTAAAAAAAAATCATGCTCAGTCACGCCACTTGGGGCCTGAGCTGCTCTGCCCAGTCCTCACTAGCTGCATACTTATTTTTAAGCTTAGCCTCACTGGGCTCGGCTCACTTGAGGTGAAGCCCCAGCTCATTTAAGTAATTGGGCAGAATGGCACACACGTCCGGCGCTGTGCTTATGAAATGGGCCTGTCTCATGGAGAGAAAGAGCTTCACAGAGCGCTGTGATATTCAGCAGGGCATTTGCTCAGGGGAAGCTCCCACCACGCTTGCAACACTCCCACACTGCCATTAAAGGGTTTGACTGCACGGCTTCTGAGAGTGATCAGAGAGCAGAGATGGGAAGAACGAAAGGGAGGAGGAAAGAGGGTGCAAGAGGTGGGAGATGAGAAGAAGTGAGCAAAGACTGGAAAGAGTGGATGTAGCGGGAGGGGGAGGGGGAGGAGTGGGGGGAAAGGAGGAAACAAAAACAAGGTCAAAGGAGACAAAGAACAGGTTGGAAAGCAAAAGGGAAAATGGGTTTGGCAAAAAGAAGAAAGAACCTGGATGATGCATCATAAAGTAGATTGCAGCTGACAGCTTCCGATGAACATACTGTAGCTAAAACCTTGTTCTCAGTCCTCTACTGCCTCGTCCTTCCATCCTTCCTCTTCTTCTTTCTTCCCCTCTCTGATCCACCTCTGCTTTCCTCCTCCTCACCCCGCGTGTGGGAGTTTAATCTTGTGCATAGAGAAATAATGAGGTAAAGGGGGAGGGAGAGAAAGATGAAGTTTGGTGATCAGGAAAGACCCCTCAGATTAATTCCAAACAGAGAGACACAGATGGAGATTGATACTGAGACTCCAAGACAGATAGAGACAGAATGGATGAGGGAAAGAATGGGGGAGATGGAGAATGCAGGAAAGTGAGAAATGGGAGTGGGAGCAAAATGGTTGTGGGGGAGAGAGAAATGTGAAGAGGTGGAATGAAACCAGAGAGAGTGAAGGGAGAGAACAAAACAGAAGGATAGAAAACAAGAGTGAGACACCTTTTGGCTCCATCCATGCAGGAGAAATCAGTGATGCTACTGAGTCATATATTTGCCCTGCAGCAGGCAAGTGCTTTGGTGATTAATAAGCATAACCAATCTATAGTGGGGTGCTGAAGGAAATACACAATGCCTTAACCAGTGAGGGTGGCTGTATTATATCAGATAGACGTTACTGTTCGGTAAGCCCCACCCCCGCCATGACTGTTCGGATGTTTGTGGCTGCGACCTTTAAGTGTCATTCAGTCAGTTGTCACTTTTTCTTTGTTATAAAACTATTTTGGTTTTATGTGTTAACATTATTTTATACTGTAACATTTGTTTTGACATTGGCTGTCAAAAAACTATGTTAAGACTAAGTATGTCATGAGAAACTGACGTGAAGTGGCACCACTTAGATTTGTAAACATGTCATCAAATGTCATAAGGCCAGTTTGATGGCAGACTACGGACGTGTATGTTTTCTTGACCGATAGCTGTTTTTTCTTTTTGCTAGGCATCAGGCATCTGTGTTCAGCAGCTAACAGAGTACTGATCAGGCATGATGTCGCTACATCCTGATCAGTACCGTGCATGTGCAAGTTTCAACAGATGAGAAGGAAACGACACTCACACTGTCTCATTTATGACTTGCCCACTATCCGTATTCTTTAAACGTTTTAACACTTTTAGTAAAGCCTCATGCACCTCGCCTCGCTTTTAATTGCTGTTCAGGGGATGAATTTAACCAACTAGACATGGTTGGTAGTCTGTGTCAATTCGGCCAAGTTAATATTTAGTCCTTGACTCAGTGTCAGAGTATCTGAGAAACAGTCTAGTGGTCATTTTGACTGCCATGAAGTGTCACCACCCTCAACACAGAGGTCAACATCAAGTGCCGCACTGTTTTTGTGTACATGTATGTCCCAGTCACCGAGTTAATGATCAGCCCTGTGAATGTGGGAAGTCATGTTTATTAATGCTGGAGCAAACCATTCACGTCTTAACTGGCACTCATTAACTCATTAAAGAGTAACTGATTAACGTGAACCACCAGCGGCTCACTAAGGACAGAGAAGGGAGGTGGGCGGGCTGGGAGAGACAGAGAGAACCATAATTGCTGTCTAATCTTTGATGAATGGGTGAATGGATTTCAGTGCATGCTGTTGAATGCTTTAGAAATACAAACTGTACAATACACAGTCAGAAATGATGGATGCATCCTTGTACATTATGGACAAAATTACACGTTACTTATCAACATACGACATGGAATTATCTCATAAACCTTGGTTAGCAACTTTTTTTTTTGTTTTCAGTGTGTTGTTTGTAATTAGACAGTTCCCATAATGCACAAAAATATCACAAGCTAGTTAGCTAATATCATTCTAGTTTGCTATCAAAATCAAATTAATATGTAATAAGAAAAGTATGTATGGTATGTACAGTACTTAACATTTCTGAACAAAATGAGCTCAATGTTAGTCAAACCTAAACATTTGATAGTAACAACTAATATATATAGGCTTATAAAATATAATAGCTGGAAAATATAAATATAACCTTATCTAGGAAAGCCTTATAAACCTGCCCAACTTCAAGGGAGAACAGAAAATCCTGGGAATTTTGTCACATCAGGTTGGTAACACTTATTTAACGTGCAGAATCAGGGCAGAGATCAAGGATCTCTAAATACACTTACGGTCTGTAAGTGACCTCCATTCGACGTGTGAAAACCCCTTACTTTGTGCGTATCTTTGATCGCAGAGGAACAGCAGTACATGAATGGCATTTTAAACGAGCTGCCGGTGAGTCAGTCGTAGACCTATATGTGACTAATTTGTGCGAGTTTTAATTGCATTCCTGCTGTGATATTACCAAAGAAGGGAGTGTCATTGTGTTCTGCAGAAACAGGACTGCAAGAAAACACTTCACTGCAGTTTAGTATGTTATAAAACAACAGAAGAACTGCGACTTTGATCTCATAGCAGAAAAACTTTTAACCTCATTAAACACGGACATCAATCAAACATGTAAGAATTGGCTATGTATCGCATATCTGGTTATATGTAACAGATTCCAGCAGGACCCTTGGTTCACCCAATACAATCCAGGACCTGACCCTGTGGAACCCTGTGTTGGTCTTCTCTTTAGTTATGCGCATCTTGTTATTATTATTTTTCATTTAAAGGAAGTTGTATACCTTTTTATGTGAACTTCTTTTTGTAGTTTTCTTGCCTGCAGACATGACATTTTGTGAGGGGAAAATTGCGGTTGAGAGAATCGTGTCACATATTGGCACTAAACCTAAAACAGCCGCAGGCAGTGGTGGATATCACACAAGGAAAAAGTCTGAACAGTAGTAACTTGCGATACTGTTTTTTCTTCTTTGAAATTTCACCATTTCAACCACCTGAGTAGCTCATCCAAGTCCATTAATAAGTAGAAAATTTCAATTAAATTTCGATGTAAGCCCCATTTACTCAACTATGAACACGCTGCGTCTATCTATAAGGCATTTCAGAGCGCAGTCACAGGAGTGAACAATTCTCTCTGTGCTGTGATTGTACTTAATTTGTGCAGTGCCACTCTTTGTGACATTTTTTCCTTTAGGCTACAGTGTCCTTACCAACCTGACCCAGCCCTGTGAGCTGGCTCTCTTCTGCTTTGCAGAATGATGCAGTTTATAAGGACATTGAACTCCTGCAGTCATTCTTGCTGAGTTCCATATAAAGCCATTTAATGTGTTTGCGATTTAATACACACTTTGCTGCTTTGTGATTAACTTATTGCTCCTGTCACCACTGGGAGCTTCAAGGCCTGGAGCCAGCCATCAATCTAGCCTGGAACACTGGGCTTCTATCTGGCAGGCACCCCCAGTAGCTCTCCCTACAGAGGCCTCGCTCACAATATACATTTCTGGCTCATAAAGAAGCAAGCCAAATAACAGTCTCCTCTGGAAAATAAAATAAATCCATTTGTCTTTATTTGGCTTGGTGTGACTGAATGGAGTCTTTGGATGGAGAGGTCTTTGAAAATCTGTTTGTGTGTGTGCACGCACAAACAGATTTTTCAGCCTTCCTTTGGGCCTCACGGATCATCAGAATATAATTTACTCATCAGTACCAAAGCGCACTCACCCTGACATGTTTACGGTGACTTTGGAGTGGAACACGTGCACGCACGCAAAAACACATGGGTGTTTACTGCAAATTTAACACTCAGCAGGTCCTCCTCTGTCATTTGAGGTTTGCTTTGCACAAGCACACTAACTCAAGGCTAACCCAAACTTTGAAGCAGCTTTTGAAGGGAACTGTTTCTTGTCTTGTCCCTGCCTCTTCTCAACTTCCTCTTTCTCCTCTCCCCACCATTAAAGAGGATAGACACACTTTTGAAATGAAAATCAAGAGCGAGAAACTTGACGTACAACTCAGTCTGAGGCTTACATTTTAAAAATAACTATTTAAGTATTGGTATTTCAGAGTGCAATACCACCGTCATAAATATGGGCAGTTATACATGTGTATTTGACGGCCAAACATCAAGTAATTGCAACAAGACGAGGCATAGCAGCCAGCTAATATTACTTACCAGTCCAACAGGAAGAAGCTCAAATCCTTGTCTGTCTTTCAGCATCATAATGAAGCTTGCCAACATCTAAAAGCCATTCCCAGACTCTTGTCTGGCGTCTTCTTGCTCAGTCACTCTCTACTTTACTCTTCTTGGCTTCCTCTGTCAGTGTCCTCTTTGGTGTCTTCTGCCGTTGTGTCCATAGAAGCTGCTTACATTACCTGCTTGTCCAACTCTGGTTCTGGCATGACACCGGCTCCCTGTCAGCTTTCCCCAGCGTCCCGGTCCTGAAAACCTCCATGCTTCGGTGGTCCAAAATGCTTGCGGTACAAACCCTAACACTCTCCCTAATGCTCTGACCTCACAGTTCAGGCAGCCCGGGAAATAAACGGAGCTAGCGTTAACTAACAGCAGCTATAGTTCACGGCAGTTTACTTTACTGTCCATCAGGAAAAAAAAAGTTGATGCAGAGCAGCTGCAGGACATCAGAGACAAAACCAAAAAACATTTTCTCCATAAAACATAATCCAGTCTCACCATAATAAGTGAAATAATTGGTGGTGTGTGACTTGGTGCGTAAGCGCTACGTACTTCTGGTGTGTGATCATACCCATGCAGGCAATGACAGAGACGCCATTCACCTGATTACAAGTCAGTGTCGCATCAAAATGATTTAAAATGTTTTATTTTATGGTTGAAGTTAAATAATGGGGCTATAAAAAAAAAAAAAACTTTGTATGCTTTTTCCAAAATTTCTTTATCCCTTTACTGCTCATTCATGAATTGAAAAGTAAGCACCAAACAGCCATACTTATGGGCGAAAACTGCCATCAACTGTACAGTGATCAGATATGATCGCCATCATATCCCTGCTTAGACCTGTGCATGATTATTTCCACATGTGCATGTGCAAGTTTGTGTCTCTTTTTATCTGTTGTGTTCCTCCCTCAGTTTTTTAAGTTAAAGGGTGAGTCAGACTTGCAAGTGTGCACACACTTGTTAAAATAACATTTTTTTTTGTGGCTGTCTGTGCATTTAATGGCAGATACAAACAGAAATCGTCATCTGTGATAGTCAAGCTGAGGACAAATAGTAATTGCAAATTGTTTGTGTAACAGCGATAACTTGAAGGGTTTAATTTAATGCAGCATCCAAGGATGTGTATTGTAGATCATAAGTACACTACTGTGGCTTTCTGAACTTTATAGCTGTAGTAAATTATCCTATCTTGCTAGTCCCACCCTCTAGGCATTTAAACATGCCATAAAAGGGTTTGCAACCACTGTTTAAGCGAGTTGTTGTACATTAACGTGAGCCACTTAACATTTTTTCCCTCTCTCGCCACTTTCCTTTTCCCTATTCTTGATTTGTTAGTTCTCTATCACTTTTGTTCCATCTCTACCTGCACACAGTTGTGCTGAATCTGCTGCATGTGGAGCATTACCTGCACACCATCCCACTGAATGGGCTGACTAGGCATGTGAATGAGTGATTTGGCTGGGTGGCTGCCTGCTTGCCTAACTGCCGCCTGCAGTGAGTGTGTATGAGTGTGTGTGTGCGTGTGCGTGTGTGTCTACATCTCTGGGGGCTCCTGCGATGACGCACATGGTGACGGGGGGAATGCTGGGGGTGGAGACGGGGTGGCTGGAGGAGGGAGGGGAGGCTCAGTCGACTCGCTAAGCTCTTTGTTTCCTCTGCACCTCGACTTGCCACGCCAGTGCTTGCTAACCCTTCTTTCACAGGGGGATCACGCTGCTGCGGGTACAGTGAGCTGCAGCTGAGCAGCACAATACATACATCATGTGCACGTGTGTTTGCGAGTGCGTGTGTGTGTGTGTGCGCCTGTCACTGTAAAGTCACCTCGTTAGCCTTGAGCTTAGAGGTTAAAATTCTGGTTAATCATGGGGATACAGTGTAGAAGTTACTCGATAATTAATAACACAAGAGGACAGCGTGCTTTGTCCTCTGTGTGTGCGCATTTGTATGCAGACCTGCACACGCGTGTGCATGTGTGTCAGTCCCAGTGCGTTGGTCAAGGCCATGTTACTTGTGGAAATGTACTTAGTGTTCAGAGGAAGGTGTTAACATATGCGCTGGACTCAATGAGGCTCTTTGTCCATCTCTCTCACCCCCCTCCTTTTCTCTCTCTCTTTCTTGTGAGAGCGTAAACCCTGACCACATGTCCTCTCTGTGCATGTGTACGTGTGTTGTCTTGCAGACTACCTGATGTGTGGGTGAATGAAACGGAGCGATCGCAGCTGAAGACTAAAGTGGTGCACTTGTCGCAATTACCACAGGACACAGCCATGCTGCTAGACCCAAATATCTATAGGTGAGTGTCTGTATGCGAGTGTATGATGATGATGATGATGATGATGATGCCAGTAGCCTCTTTGTTCACATGCACGCACAGACACATAGACACACAAACACACGCTGCTGCAGATCCATTTTTTGCCTTAGCCAAACACATGTTGCCCATGTGTAAACATTATGTAATCCTCAGTAGGATTCATTGTGTGAAGCATTTAAGTGCCACAAGAAAAGTGTTTGCAAGCGTTTTGCCTCCTGCCCCCCCATACCTGTGTTTGTGTGCTACACACTTATCACTTTGTTCCACCAGGTGGCACCAACTCCCACCATCAGCAATTAGGTTAGAAAAGACAAGTGCAGAGAAAACACAGTTTGTTTGTTTGTTTGTTTGTTTGTTTGTCTGTGTGTGATGAGGGAAACATTGTATCGCTACAGCCTGATCATCATAGTCAGTGATCAGCAGTATCAAGGTGTAATGTGACAAAGATAGTGTGCAATGATAATGATATATATGTTATTTAATGTATTAAATTGTTCATTTAGACATATATTCACACTGTAAAACCTTCTCGGCTGATTTAATATGAACACAAATATTTATTTGAGCTAATGATTTTGCTTGTTTGAAAATAGAAATGGTCACAGTTAGAGATTTATAAACCAGGATGATCTCCCGCTTCAGTGCAAATGGAACTCCACAGCCTATGTTTTCTCTGTCTTCCCTGTCTACCACATTCCACTAAACATTAGCTCTGATATTATTTGAGTCATGCGCAGCTCTGCCAGACTTATTACACTCATCGCTGAGATAAAAAAACAAGTTTAGCTTTATGGTATACCATAAAAGGCTGAAAACGCATCCTGAAAGAGGAACAATGTGCCTAAAATAACAGAGTGGTCATCTTACTGGAGATATATGGCACACAAGTGTGCTGATCAGCACACAGGCTGGCTGATTTTAATTAGACCTGAAGGCTCAGTAACTGCAGGGGCTGCTGCTGGACTCTGGTTTCATAGTTGAATATAACCGTCAGCACTCAGCCAATTTATGTCAAGGTTGTCTTAATGCATGAAATCCCCAAACAAATGAGGTGGTTGGTGCCCGTGGCAGTAAATATAGTATGGTGTTTGAACCCCTGTACATGTGAATATGATGGCTTAGAAAGAAACCAGTGGCAGTCTAGTATTGTATTATTTCATCAATGTTTCCATGCCGAAATTCTTCATTCTGTCACAAACCATGCTGGACTGAAATGGGCTCAAACACATGATCACGTTGTGTTACATTTATACCAAAGATCCTCTTGCGCAGTGACCTCACACACCTCTTTCTTTGTCCTTTCAGAGCACTTCCACAAAAGCGTCTAAAGCGCAGGTAAGCTGAAACAGTCGAACGTGTGTGTATGTGTTATGATCAAATATATCGATAAACACCTGAAGATATATTTAGGTATAGATCCTACAGATACAGTGGTGTGTCTTTGGCTGAAACACACTCATGTAGTAGCTCACAGCCAACAATCATAGTCGTGTTAATCAATTACAATACGTGCACATGTTATTAATACACAACTTAAAGTGATACTGGACAAGAAAGTCATAGTACACACACAAGTATATAAAGATGGAAAAATTCTAATGCTAGCAACTGTTTAGTTTGAACTGCAGAAGTTCAAACAAAATTAATGAATGAATTTTACCTTAAATGTATTTCTAATAAGGGCTTTGTTTCCATAGTTTGTGGCAGAAAGCCAAAGATGTATGAAACGAGTAGGGTGATGCATAAAAAGGTATCTTATATCAACATCCGTACACAGCTTTTGAGGTTGAGTAATGTTGGTCTGAATATGCAGACCACACAGAGCTGCCGCCTCATTCTGACTTGTTAACTCAGCTGCCACGAGTCTATACTGCTGTATCGTCCACATTTAAAATGTCCATATTCTTTTTGCTGTAACGGAGATCAAACGATGCAGATGCCTTGATGGTATGGTAATGGCTTGTGCATGAGAAGTATTACCCGTGGCTCTGACTCTCCTGTGGCCAAACATCATCGTAGATGATTACTTATCGCCCACAGTTTCACAGGTCCTGTGCACCGCGAGGCCAGTTAATTGGGGAAACGAGCCTTTCCAGAGCCACGACCCCTGGCATTCCCTAGTCTCACTCAAACGTGATGTCATATTTGGACACAGTTCATTATTCCACGACTTGACCTCAGTAGTTCATTGTAGCAAAGGCTCTAAAACACACATTGTAATGTGTCTGCAAAGGAAGACAGCTTAATGTCTGAACGTCCAGGATGAAGCCAGTTTCTCACACTGTAATCTCTCACGACGAACTAAGAACATCTCATTCTCTCCATCTCTCTCTCTTTCTCTCCTGTCTTTGTGCTCAGCCTGTAAGGAGTCATCTGTGGACTCGATACTTAAGGGGAATTGCTTGTTCATAGGAGGTTTATCTGTGTGGGATGGGACGCTCTTCATCTGTCTCTGCCGAACGGGGGGAGTGAAGTGGCGATAAAAGGAAGTCAAACTTGGCTATGCTGCAGTTCTCCTGTTTTCCCTCTTCATATTTGTATATCTGAAATGACTGTTGTAGCCAAGTGTGGTATAAAACGGGACTAACCATTTTTTTTTTAAAGTTTGTGTTTATTAAAAACTTAAATTAATGTTTTTTAGTTGTTTTTTTTTGTTTGTTTGTTTGTTTTTTTAACAAGCACCAAAATATGCTTAATACCCAACAGTGTAAAAAAAATAATGAAAAAAAAAACTGTTTTGTGTAACCTTGTCAGAAAATACGGCATATTTTATAACTGTTTTGTGTAAAATATTTATGCAGATTTTTAACTTATTTTTCTACAGTGAAAATTCTGGTGTAATGTGGATTTTTGTGAAGGTTTTAAATAGAACCGTATTTACTGTGATAATCTATGTTAACTGTCACATGTAGGGGTATTTGAACAATTTCCAGTTGTAATTACATTGTACATGACAGAAGTCTTAACAGATTATCCTATTTATACTTATTGAATGCAGTACTTTTACCCGTGTGTATGACAGTGGGGTGTGAGGTTTTGCCAGTTATGTCAGATTTGTATTTAGTGTAATGCAAACTGTTACAGGAGCAATAACTCAGTAGTTAAGAACACTACCGTGTAGCTCTTAATCTTACACGCACTGTTGACAGTACAGCATAGAAATGACATTTCAGTACACATTTAAAAATGTAAATCACACCAATTTAACTTCCCCACCACCTCTCCCCCAAGTAACATGAACTGTTTATCATAGCTGCAATGATAACTTTGCATTATTACTTTTTTTATTGTTAAAAAAGGTGTGTTTTCTACTGTATCTTGTCCCTGTTGGTAATCTAATACTGTGTTTGTAATAAAATGGGGGAAATGACAGATGTTGACGAACACTAGTTGTTTGTACAGATGAGTATGCAAGGTGGTGGAATGGCAGAAAGGAGCAATGCATCCATTGTGGTATGAATATGAGTTCCTTATGTGTGCGTTGGAGGGACTGGCTGAGTTATTTGGCGTCCATTAGCAGAACAGCTTTGGGAGCATGCTGTGGAGGAGCTAATGACTGGGCCAGCAGGGCAGAACCCCTGCCGGCCTCAGCTGTTAGTGAACATGCCTGCAGAGAAAACGGAGTTCAGGGAGAGGTCCGCTACAATATGGCTGTCCCGCTCTTCAATCCACGCTCACACATACAACATTCATGGGCATTAGGACTCCAGCATGTGATATAATGAGGCCTTCAGGTGCTGGTTTATTCTTCTTGTGGGGTTAAAGCACTGAAAGTATATGTTTTGTGCTTTTGTTTTATGTCTTTCTCATATCTGCAGTGGTCTGTGGCAGCACACAGAACTGTTTTGTGGTAAACTGATAAGATATGTCCAAAATATGCAGGCAACACAGTTTGGGGTCATTACAATAACTCCACCATCAGCTCGGGTTCAAGTCCAGTAAATTCATGTGTCAACAAAAATATCTTTTTCAGATTCTTGAATCAAGACACGTTTTTAAAAGAATAACAAATATTTGAGCAGAAAAATGTCGACACTTTCACACAATGCATAAAAAACAACATAATATACAGGCAATAATACATCTTTATTGTGACTAATGCAGTGGATTTTTATACTTCACTGCATTTTGATTTTAAGATGCAAACATAGTACTTTTTAACATCTACAGATCAAAACAAATATTTAAGGTTAAGGGTCGGTTAATCCCATTTTAACCTCTTAAAATAGCACACTCACTTAATTTTGCTTGTGGTTTGTTAAGTAAGTGGAGGACTTATCACAGGATCACAGATGTAAAGCCATCTGTAAGCAGGAAGTTCTCCACGATAAGCATGCACTGCGAGGTTAGACTGCACATATTATTTACACTTATTCAGTTACCCATGAGTCAAAGTATAAGACAGTTGAATAGACCTATCATTTTTTTTTTTTTTTTTGTAGCAGTGAGTAAATAACATTCCCGCAGTTCTGTTGACAACACTCCACTAATAAATCACAGACTGTTTGGCTGTGACAAAGTTGGAGCTGATGGTTACAAACAGGATGTAGGCCATATCTGCAGTGCAGTTTGTCCAACAGGAATCGATATCGCTTCACTATGAAGACTGGACCTTTTTTGCACATATGCACGTTACTTTTGTAAACTGCATCATTGTTTTTGGGAGCCCGAGTTAAAGTTTTATCCTGCCTGTGTGTGTTGATCTGAGTCTCGTACCGTACATGTTTTATTATGAATTACTTGTATGCGCCCAATCAAAACTAGACATTTATTGCATTGTTTCGTGATTTCATTATTTTTTTTAACTATAATCCTAATCTGGAAACCTCGAGTTTCATAAATATTACTGTAAACCACTTTATAACATTGACATTCTTCTATAATCTCCACCTTTACAAGCTTTTCAAGGTCTAATAATCCCTGCCGTCGGATTGGATTCATGTTTTTGTGATGCCTTCATTTCTCTCTGGTGCCTCAAGTGATTATTTGCAGAATGTTTTGATTAAAACAATACCACGTTGTTAGTGAGGATTGCCCGAACCATGACTTCAGAAGTGACATCATTTGGAGAGAACAGGATGATTGATAGAAAGACTGGCAGGCCGATTTAGAAAGCGGACAGCAGCTCTGCCTGCAGAATCTAACCCTGCCTCAGCCTGTCCGTGAAGGAAACGCTGGGATGCTACTCTGAAGTGACGTCTGTTCACTCAGCCCATGAGATGAGTTTTCCTCCTTCATCTTCTCTTCCTCCAAACACCCAGTGTGATGCCAATCCCCTCGCCTCCGTCTCCACTGGAAAATCTCAGATAAACTGTTTTGTTTTGGATTAATCACAGCATGTTCACAGATGTGAACTTATTGATGTCACATTCTTTAATATTGATCGAAGTTGCACCAGCAATGGAAGCACATTCTGTACCGCGACATGTGAACCTCATTAAGCCGGTCCATTAGTCATGTGTGACATTGTATCTGTAAGTGTTGTCCATCAGTTCTGTGGTCCAACTACTCAGATCTGGATCTCTTCCATCGTCTGCAGCACTGCGTACACTTGGTCCTGAATCATCCATCTGACTTTCTCATTGTGCTCAAAGTCTTCGCTTTGCTTTGCTTTGGCTACATGCGCCGCTGTCTCCGTAAAGAATGAAGGCATTACATCAAGAACAAAAGCAATGAGCTGCCGCTCTAAATCCTGGACTGGAATTGTTTTTTCTCACTTTTTCACATATTTCACAAAAAGAAATTCCAGGGAATGAATGCTGTTCACCAGGAAACCTGAAGAGTTCATTTAAGAGTGTTATTTTAGAGACTGATTAATTATTGTGCCATCCTAAAGGCTATCAACATTTTTTAAAATTAGGAGCAGTGGTCATCAGACTTATTGAATTTGTAACTTTAGTGTAGATAATCATACATGCTTTTGGTCATTTATATTGACAACCTCCTGCTTTGGACAAAGTAATGTTAAATATAACCAAAGCTGTGAAATCATATTACATGAATATGGAAGTTTCACGTGTGACAAGAGTCCATATAAGGAATTCATGCAGGGTGTATACACATGGTGTGTGTCTGCACAAAATTGGACTGGAGCATATCAGCTGCAGGAGTTCTTGTAAACTGCTTAACTCTTCCTTCGTAAATGTCATTTTAATTGGGTTTCCATCATGTTTCCAAATCATTTGTTGCATCAAGAAGCCCTAATGGTCTTTTTATTGAGTGGTCTTTCCATCTCGGTAATTTTCTTTAGTCTATTTGAGATGCTGTAAGTCTGTATTGTGACATAACTGTCCATCCATGGTTTCCTCTCCTTGTATTATTCATTCCGATGGCTTATTCATTTGTTTAAGCATTGTGCACAAATATATTTTGACAGCTTCGGACCCTTCCATTAGTGCAGACTGCATGGAGAAATGGTCAATAATCTATCCTTAAGTGGCCCTGACTGTTGACCCATCCTGTCAACACAAGAAACTGATGCTGTCTAAACATCTTCCAGCTGGGGAAGGCAGCCACTCAGCGGTAGTGTTTTGCTCGCTATCCACCATCTTACGGTGCAGTGTATCCCGCCCTCCGGTATATCCTTTGATTTTGTGGCGCTCGGGGGAATTTTCCTGTTCTCAGCATGAAGCAATTTGACCAAAAAAAAAAAAGTTACATTGGAACAGTTATCATGTATGTACATGTTGTACATGAGACAGATGTAGTGTCAAATTTACTGTATTGTAGTTAAATCTGAAATTTGTGTGGAAATACATAAACTTAAAGTAAACTTAAATCTGCAAGTATCTCAGCTTCTGCTGACTCTGAAAACTACAAAACAGAAAAATAACTCTGGAACATATTTAAGATAACGTTGATCCTGCCAGCCAGTAGTTTCTGTGCTTCAAATGTTTGTTCTCATCTCCTTACATCCACGAGTTACCACTGGTGGTCAGTGCGCACACCGAGACTCTATTCCAACAAAATAAGACAACACTGTGTTTACAGGATAAACGCCACCAGGCAGCACAATAACAATGAAAAGTCTGCACAAATGCACATGGGGGATGTACAAATAACAACCTCACTCTGACTACTGTGTCCTTTTACCCGGTGGTTGCATATCAGTTGTAGTATATTCAGTATAAGTGTTACCTATTGCTGCTTATGTGTATTCTTATGTCTGTGCATTAAGTATGGCCTTAGAGATGATTAGCTAAAAGGGGGGAAACAGCTAGTTTGACTCTTTCCAAAGCTCCTACCAGGACCTCTGAAGCACATTGTGTCTCTGTGCACATATTTGTACATAAAAACAGTTTACAAGAGTTACAGGCTGTAAATATTTCTTGGTAAACAAAATTCTTATGACAGGTCCCAAGGAAATGTCAAGAAATAGTTTCACATCAACTTCCTTTAAAGTCACAACTTGTCATTTTTTACATTACACAGTTTATACGCAGATTATATGCAACAACAAAAAAAAGATGCATTGTTACTTAGTGGGATTTGGTGGTGTTGTTAGGCATGTTTCAGGTTTGAGGAGGGGCAGGCTGCTTCCAGTCTTCATGCTAAGCTAGGCTAATCACCTCCTGACTCAAGCTTCATACTTAACAGCCAAACAAGGGAATAGTTTTAATTATCAAACTCTCTGGAAGATTGTGTATCATCTTTCTCAAAATGTCAAACTATTCCTTGTCAGCATTACATTGACAGCCCAGGCTCAAGTACATGGTTGCTCCCTCGGTACAATTAGTCCAATAGACTCAGTTGTCATCGTGCAAATATGACAACACAACACTCTGACGGGGGAGAAGTCATCGTGTAGAGGTTATGTAAGCGGTAATTACAGCTGACCTGAAAGCAATGGGAGGTCTGCATTAATGAGTTTATGTCCATCTTTGTGCTTGCCCACGACTCATTCGCTGCTGTTTCAACATTCAGGCTCTGTCACAGTGTCGAATGGCCCTTTGGCCATTTACTCAGCCTCACGCTCCCTCTCTACTCTCCCATCAGGCTGTGCAGCTGAACAACAGTACCAGCTTTTATTTATAGATGATAGTATTTCATCAGATCCACAGTGTGCCATCAGCACCGGAGGAAAAACAGCAACAATGAGGAGTGTAAGAAACACACTGCATGTGATTGGAGCATCATGAGTTTCCTCTTTCAGCTCAGAGTAATGTTCTGTGTTTTGGATTTGTTATTAAGATGTGCTCATATGTCATGCAGTATATATTTTTTTTTTATGTTTGTTTTCTGGTTCTGGTGGGAAAAAGGAGAATCTTGTGGGATTAATAAAACTGTACGACTTCCAGCTGGTGATCATCATACGACAAATAATCACCAATATAAACAGAAACCAATTATACTCTGCTTCCAGACATTAGCATTAATTTATGTGTCTGACCTCCACTTATGATTTATTTTTCGGATATTTATTCTTGTTTATCTGTAAATCAAGTTTTTACGGTTTTGTACTACGCACGATGACGTGAGAATTCATTTGCCCAAAGATTTATTTAAGGCGTTTACAACAGAGGATGTGCAATTTTTTTTTGTGCGTAAGCTGATTTTTTAGGAGCCTGTGTGGCTCAGCATTTTTGGTTCCTGACAGCACTTGACATGTCTCATTTCTGACAATGCTTCTTAATCGTGGCAGGTTTACGTGCTGATTCATGAGGGTCAAGGGAAGCGGATGGGATGATAGCGATTGCAGCATGCAGTGCGCTGATGACAGATGCAGAAATAAATGGTTAGGGCTGCTTTCGGTGTTTTGAACTCAGACCCTGGGGAGAACCAATTAGTGAAGGCACATTAGAGATGCCTAGCGTCAGCATCCCTTGTACCTCATGTGAAATAGAATAAGTTTATCTCAATCCTTTAGGTATTGTGCCACATATTTCCCATGCATGTTTCTCTGGAGGATGGAGGTTGTGTGTGATCGAAGTCGCCATATGGGAATAATATCATGCTTCTTGCCTTGCCTTTTAAACAATTCCATCATGTCAGATTGCTTCAGATCATCCCCAGACAGAATAAAAACTACTTTCCCTAACGACAAAGGCGACACGTGAGAGAAATGGAGCAACACTGCGCTATTGTGCAAGATAATGTCAAAAGGAATTACTCACAGGGCCTTAAGTTATACACTAATCATTGCCAGAGCAGTACGGCTTACACTCATCAGCATTATCTTCACATCTTTGGCATCTACCCCATTCTTATGTCACAGGTTGGTAGGTATAAGTGAGGCCTACTGGTTGTGTTCAGTTTCCTCTTTTTCTTCTGTCTGAGCTGGACCCCCCTTTTCTCTGATGATTAAATACATTTGTTCTTAAAATCTTGAAATGCGATCGGCCTGCTGCATCTCCCGTTGTAGGCTCCCATTTTCCAGGCTTCAGCGATTTGTCAGAATTGCTGCCCAACTTTCTGTGTGGTCTCTCTCTCTCTCTCTCTCTCTCTCTCTCTCTCTCTCTCTCTCTCTCTCTCTCTCTGTGTGTGTCTATCTATCTCTTGCCCTCTTTCCATCCCCTCCTCCCTTCATTATCTTCTTACGTTATCGAGCAATACGCCTTGACAGCTACAACTCTATTTCTCAAGTTCCTCCTCACATTAGGCAATATCTTAGAGTTACATGAGAGCCCATCAATCCCGTATGGATTTGGCAGTCCTGTAAACAGGAAATGGAACGTGACGTGCGTGATTTACCTACTGTGTGGTTACACAGAAACTTGCCATGTACATGTGTTGAAACATTGATGGCTGATACAAAATCAACAACAGCGATAAACAAAGTATAAGCTTCCAAGATGTTTTATTTGGTAATCTTATGGATCTTGGATTGAGATTAAACAATAATTATACAGCTGATTTATTAGTAGTGAAATTGTTTATTTAAAGCTAAATATCTCTAATTTTTCTGGATACTTTGAAACCACAAAACTGTACCTTCATGATAGCAGTGCAGTCCTAAAGATAACAGGTACAACTTTTTGAGATTTAAAGGATTTAAAGTCTTGTTTCCCAACAGAAATTGGACATTCTCAGAGAACTATTCATCTTGTCAACTAAGCATTGCAGAGAAGATATAAACAATTAAAGAAAATAAAATAAAATGTAGATATAAGTGTAATTTTTCAGTGTGGCTGTAAGTACAAGTAATGCATTTGGTAGACGTGCAGAATAAAAAGCTAGATATGAACATGTGCTAGATATATAGAGGACAGAGCTATAAATATATATTAGCATGTCCAAGTAAGTGTGCAGTAGTGTGTTAGAGGAGGGGGGCGGTGGTGGAGGGGAACAGAGAGTCCTTTAGTGCTTCCCAAAGGGAAGTAGGGCAAACAATCTGTGACCTCAGTTAGAGATGTCCCTGAAAATGCTTTGTGCCCTCCGCAGACACACTCGCACTGGACAGCCTCAATGGTGGGGAGTGGAGGTGATGCATGGGACACCGCCCTCTGCAGTGCTTTCCTGTCCAAGACAGAGCAGTTGCCATACCGTATCGTGATGCAGTCCACAACGGTGGTGTTGAAGGACAGGTTGTCATCAATGCACTATGTCACAAGCTGCTGGACCTCCCTGTGGTCTGACTCATATTGTCGCTGATGAGGCCAATCACTGTTGTTTCTCCTGCAAACTTGATAATAGCATTGGAAACGTACAGATACACAATCACAAGTGAAGAGGGAGTATAGAAGAGGGCTCAGCATACAGCCCTGTGGGACACCAGTATTCAGGGTGAGGGTTGACGAGGTGTGGTTGTCTAACCCAACAGATTGAGAAGAGGCAGTGATGCCCAGGTTGCTGAGGTTGGAGGGGATGATAGCATTGAAATCTTAACTGACGTGGATGAACAGCGATCTCACATAGGTGTTAATGTTGTCCAGGTGGGAAGTCAGGTTGGTCTAGGTCGTACAGATATGTAGACGTTTACTAAAAAACCAAACGAGTTCTGCTAATCGTACTCTGGTCACATCTCATGCAGTGAAACTGTTTGAGCTAAGGTTATTAGATCCAGCTGACTTACAAGGAAAGTGTTTAACTGCTCAATCAGGTCAGATTACTTAATGTAGTGGTGACTTGTCTCTCCCCCTTATACACACACACACACACACACACACACACACACACACACACAAGGAATGGGCATGTCACGCTAACGCTGGCATGGATGCTACCTCTTTCATCTAAGGGCCAGCCCACCTCTCTGAATGGGCTCCCCCAACGCCAGCTGCATTGCCTGATATGGAAATAACCAGTGACTATAAAACCGTCGGTGTGTGTGAGAGGATGCTTGTGTCTTTTTTAAAACCGTCAAACTAGCCTTGTGTACAAAAAAATAAAGTCTTGTATATGCAGCACTTTTAGAGTTCAGATCATGAAGTTCCAGTCAACACAAGAGCCGCTCTGTTGCCAAGTAGTCTGTATCTTTCCAAGAATGGCTGGGAGGGTTTTGTACATGTCAGAATTAGCAGTGTTTGCACACAGGTAATAGCTAACCCAACCATTAGCTTCTGATCTTTCTTGCTAGAAGTGACCACTTGACAGCCGTATCCTCCAGATAACATCATAAGGCTCAGCTCTTCTCCTATAAAAGACGTTTCCTTGAACACAACATCAAAAGATATGTAATCTTTGATGACAAAGCTGTAAATTCTGAGCACTATTTTACTCCGCTAGCTGACACACTACTGGTACAGGCCCAATATGGAGCCTTTAATGGTCTGTCTCGACTGTTAAATGCTGCTTTTCCCTTCTAAATCAGATTTTCAGGACTATATGTCATGTTTGTTAGTTGTTATTGGTCCCAATTGTGTTTTAAATCACGGTTAGCGAAACAATAGTTAAGCATGCAGACAGAAAAGTGGAGGCTTGTATAAATACCTGTGCAGGATTGATGTTGGCTATCTGTCAGTTTTGTTTTGGTCAGTGCATTTCATCTGGAGGGAATGACTAATCAGATTGCAGATTTCATTTCAAAATATAAATATTGGCATCATATGTACTCTTTTAATGTATTCCAATGTAGGACGCCACAAACATTTGATGGAATTTTTTTTGTTCTCACATCTACACTATCATGTCATTGTTGGCCAGATTATCTAGCCTTAACCTTACGATGAGATACATGACATCTGCGCATAGCAGAAGTGGCTAAAGGCATGATGACAAGCTGCCTCCTGCTCTCAGAGAGACGAGAGTAGGACATTGACAATAAGGGCTGAGCACAGACCACTGCGACGTGTCTTGTGCTGCAGTCGGGAATGACACGTGGAGAGAGGCCTTCGCAGCCTCCTGCCTCTCAGGGCTCCTTTGGCCTGTGTATAATTGATGAATGGAGTGAATAAGAGATGAGTTTGTGACTGTCAGCCAGCCTGATGGGGATGGACAGAGCTCAAGTTTGGCTCTCTTCATCTGGCTGATGATGACAATGATGGTGATGATGATGCCTGTTTTTCTTCCACGACACTGTCCTGGACTCTGCCCGGGCCGTGCATCACCACTATCGTCACTGCTACCTCTTCTGGATAGCAACACAAAGATAGAGGGACGTGCCAGAAAAGAAGAGGCAAGGAGAGGAGAAAGAGGCAAGAGGCGGGGATGGTGTGCAGGGGGGTGACGAAGAAGGCAAGAAAGGAAGTTGAATAAAAGGAGGGCAGAGGATAGGAGCGGGGGAGGGGAAGACCGAAGCAGCTAGAGAGTGGAGAAAATCACCTAAAAGAAATAATAACATACTGATCAGAAGGGCATTCAAGTGAAGAACAAAAAAGACATTATAGTCAGTCTGAAATTATGTATTTGAGCAGCTAGAAATTATTGTTTTAGCTTTGGTAACAGCAGTACTTGGTCGTAGTAGTTGTTGACTAGGCAAATTATTATTTCTTCAATCTCCTCCTTTGTATCTCTGAGGCAGCTTGTGCAGAAAATATCTGTGATTGTCAGAGGCAGGTGTTGTATGTAGGAGATGTTAGGACAGCAGTGTGCTGTCGTGGTATGAATACATTACCGGGGTCGTCCCTGAATCATTTTCAATCTATGCCCCTTCTCTAATAACCATTCTGCCCTTCTGAGACAACAGTTTACATATCAATGTGTTTCTTCAGAGGAGGATTACCAGCAGAAATTGGACTTGTTACAGATTTGATGGAAAGAAATGGCTCATAAAGGAATGCATTTTCTCCCTTCCTGACATGAATGCTGATGCTAAATTGTCATTGTAGTGTCCAGAGATAACTCAACCATGTACAAAGTTGCAGCAAGGTAGCGACGGAAAACTAAGGGATTGACACAGCTTTGACACATAAATGATAATTCCCCGCTACAGTTAATGAGGGTAACAGTGTAAGATGTGATCTAAGTGTAACTTTGGGCGTATGCAACATATTTGACAAAAAAATAACACAATTCACCAGATGTGAATATAAATATATAGACAATATATTCTGCTACAATTAGGATATGCAAATTAATATTTTCTAACCTTTGACGGTACCAATTATAAATAAAAAAGACCACCTCAGATAGCCATTTTATCTCAAAAATATAGCATTATAAGTGCAGCCGCTATTATTGTATTATTAACCACAAGTTATTGGTTGTTATGTCCTTCAGCTATGAAATTTTCTCATATCTTACATAGTGTTATATCATGATTTCATTATGTCTATCCTTTTCTGTTCTATAATTTGTTAAGATCTAATTTTAGTGCACCTTAAAAATGGTTTTCTGTCAGTCTGTCAGTCAGTCTGTGGATCCATCCACCACTTTTGGCATCTCTGTCTGTCTCTGTATTTTAACTGCTGGTAAAATTGCAACAAACTTATATAATATTTTGTTACGTTAAAAGGGGTCTTAAAAACTAATTTTTAAATTTCTGTTAGATTTGCTGTGACTAATCGTGGCCCTCAGGGGATGAATCAAAATAGTGAGTTGCACTAAAGAAGTCCAAATCTGATTGTCATGGTTTAACACATGGATGCTCGTTAATAAACTCCATTTTCTTTTTCCAGGCTGCCATTGGAGAACACTTATTCCTTTTTTTTTCTCCTCTCAAATAGACACTTTTCTTAAATGGTGCCACAGACATCAGATTTTAGAAGAAGGCTCCCGCAATAGCTCAGAGACCAGCGCATACGTATGCGTATATCATCTATAGCTGTCTGTCTGCTCGATTCTTTGAAAATGAAATGGAGACATGCGATGGGAATCTGCTGGTTTAGTGGATAGCTGTGGTGGTGCCATGGAGAAAGAGAGTCTGCCCTTTACACAACCGCCGGGACTGGGTGACTGACATTTCTGCTAATGCCATCACATGAACCGTGCCATTTCAATGAAGACATGGACAGATGCCACCCTGCGCTCACACCACTGTGACCACACAGGAAACTCCATGTCTCTCTGTGTTTTCAAGTGAAGGCCTGCGGAGGTAAATTCTTACGGCCATCTATGGAAGCAGGCTGCCTCCTTAAACGTCATATGTTGGATTCTTCAAGTCATCAATGAGTGCAGGTGACAGCACAGAGGAAATGCAGGCGAGTACAGTATATTGTATGCTTGGACATTGCGTGGCCCAACCAAACACCACATGGTGGAGCTTTTTATATGTTGCATTTTACAGCTTCAAATGAATCTCAGCAAGCACGGCAAGTTGCGTGCCTGAATGTCGTTTGAAGCTGACATTTTGCAATGTGTTGACCTCGGTTGAATCCCGGTCGTTAACAATACATGGTCCACTTTGACAGCACTCCATGCAGTCTGAGGGGAGTAGGAGCTCGCAGAACTCAAGGACTCTCTCTGCTTTCTGATAAACTGTTCACTTCCTCCTCTACTTTGTGTCTTTTGGGGGAAGGAAGGTGTTAGTTGGATACAAAGCAGGCGAGTACGCAAGCAGTGTAGCGAGGGGAGCCGAGAGTTTCAGCTGAGTCCAGCGTTTTTCTCTCCGCTCCCTGATGGCTCCCAGATGTTTTTTAAAGCAGCCACTCTCTCTGTATTTGCTCTCTTTCTATATCCCCCCCCCCCCCCCCTTCTGTCTCTCTCTCCTTTCACATATTCTGCCCCTCTCCCTCTGCTTGTCCTTCCAATTTTCCCTCTCTTCGGGGATCACACCCTTCACAAAAGTGCTCGCTTCACCTTGTCTGATCGTAATCACCCCTTGTCAAATAAACAGCCGTTCTCCACACTTGTTCTCTTTATTTCTCTTTTGCTTCTCCCTCCTCTGCCTGTGCTGTCTTTGCTTCTTTCTCTCTCACTCGTCGTTCATCTTGTCTAAAGTAGGGAAAATGGCATTCTGTTTCTCCTACAATACACCGGACTATGTTGTGTTTTTGCAGTGTAACCACAGACCAACTGGCTTCACCAGCAAATGCATTGCCCATGTAAAATTCATGTGCTTCTAATGCATTCATCTGCTCATTCACTAGTAGTCCAGAACATGGCCGATACTGACTTCAGCCATTGTTTTTTTTCAATACTGAAATGTCTTCCTTTAAAGTGCAAAAATAGTAGTTGTGCTTGAGATGTGAGTGCTGTATAAAAAGCCTGTTTCCTCATGCAGGAATTAGTGTGTGTGTGTGTGTGTGTGTGTGTGTGTGTGTGTGTGTGTGTGTGTGTGTGTGTGTGTGTGAAAATGTAAAGACAGACGTGGAGGGGGAAAGAAGAAAGTGAGTAAGGAAGTCATAAGTCTCCTTGACCCCCCTCTCTCTTCCTTAGCTGTACAGAGAACACAGGAACTTAACTCATATATGTAAACATGTTTACACAGCCTTAAAGGAACACACCATTAATGACTTACCTCTGAAATAGTCGGAGAACCATCCATATAATTTTATCTAATATGTGTGTATTTTTTGCTAGTAGTAGGAGGTCTGCAGCAGATTTCGTCTGCAGCAGGCAGAAAAAAAAGCAAATTAAGTGAATGTTAAACCCTAAAACACCAGGTCCGCTCTATTTCCACAAGCCTGGGGAGTTTAAACATCCTGGCAAGAATAGAAAACACAGAAAAGGACGTGTGAACGTCATCCATTTTGTTTTGCCTGTGCGTTCACAATATTGTATTTCTTTTCTTTATTTATGCCGTTGCTTGTGTTCTCTTAGCGTTCCCTTTTTTAATATTTATATGATAATTTCTTAATATACTCCTACATAATTTAGAGCATATATTCCTAAATATTTATGCTTAAGCTCTTACAGCGTGATTGTCCACGAGGGCCACTATAATCGGAGAACGTTCTAAAAGCTATACTGTGGCTTGGCTCCAGCATATGAACCATTAAGTTAATGATGCATCCTACACTTTGGAAATACTGCCAGCCCCAAGGGGAATAACAATGTCTTTTTAATCGTTGATATATCAAGCACAACGCCTCAGAAGCTACTGGCAAGATCTTTGATGTCACATATAGTTATATACATACAGCTATCTATTGTTTTAATCATTGATGCACTTCACTTTACATCAATATCCCATAGTCTTTACTGTTAACATGATTTTTACAACAGCTGTAAACAGATTGCTTATGAGGGACATCTGTGACAGTCTCTCTCTCTCTCTCTCTCTCTCTCTCTCTCTCTCTCTCCCTCTCTAGATACAGGTTTCACATGAGTGTTCACCGACAGACAGAGAGGTTGACTGTAAACACCGTGATCTGTTTTGATGACGCACAACCCAGTGCAAGCTCATTGATATGGAGAGGGAACTGAGGGCAGGAGCTTCCTCATCAGCAAACACATTCCTGTGATGTTGACAGAGTGAACTCCAGACTCCAGCATACAGTATTTAAATGCGTTTGCGTACAGGTGCAGGGCCTAAAGTTAGTTCGCATGCACAACTTGAGACACTTTGCTACACTCACATAGCATACAGAACATGGCCAACTTAAAGGAATATGTTTATTCTTGCAGAGGCTTACATGGTGTGTTTTATAGCATTCTTATATCTCCCATGTTCCCCTGCCTCTAGTCTTTATGCTAAGGTGGGATAATTGTGCCTTCTGGTTTCTTCACACTTCATATCCATCTTCTTATCTAAGTTTACAAGAAAGCAAATCTTGGTGCATTTGCCACTCCTTTTCTGCTGCTTCTGTCTATGTAGTGTAGCCTGTCTGTTGATAAATAAGCTCGCCTGCTAACACCCTGATGATGGTATGTCAGTACAAGTTTTTGGAGATTTGCACCTCCTGCTTCTGCTGCTGCAGTCCCTCTCATTTCACCTGTATGGTGCAAACACACCTGTTATGAGCTATTATTGGAATCGTGCATTTTGCAGTCTGTTTGTCTGCTGCCAGTGTAGCTGACAGCACTGCGTTTTGTGTTGTTTTTTGGGTTGTTTTTTTTTGTATTTGCTTTCTCACATATCTCCTTATGCTGAGATGCATTGATTTCTGTTGGCTGCTAATTTAAATAGCTGAGCTCCATTTCTACACAAAGCTGCATTGGACTGTCTGCTGAAAGCCATCATGCTTTATGAGTCCGACAAGTGCAGCTTATGTAACTGTTTTACGTTTGTAATTCAGACATTCCACTTTTTGTCGACATCGTTGTAAATGTGTAAATTAAATTATCATATATAACACCAAATCATAACAGAGGTTATCTCATTTAGAGCAGACTAGACCATACTCATAAGTATATTATTTACAGAGACCCAACATTTTCTACCATGGGCAAGCACTTGGCGACAGTAGCAATTAAAAAGTTCCTTTTAAGATGGAAAAACCTCAATCAGAACCCAACTCAAAGTATTCCTCGACTGGTTAGTTTAGAGAAACAGAGAGGCACAGCTGGTAAATGGACTGTACTCATAGAGCACCTTTCTAGTCTTTTCTAGTCTTTCTAGGCCACAGCTGCAGGACACAGCACCAGTAATAGTAACAATCACAACTATAACAATAATGTATATCAAGTTGATATATATTAAGACATATAACTAGTAATAAGAATAAGAATAAGAATAACAGTAAGAATATTAGAAGCGGCTGTCAAGCAGGACCACAACAGCACGTGCAACAACAATCCCCACTCTAGACTAAACCATGGTGGGAACCTGCGAGACGAGAAAACACAAAAACTCTGGGGATAAAGCTACATTCATGACATGCATTAAGGGGATTTGAATATGTACAGATGGAGTGGAAGAGAGAAAACATAACTGAATATATCACAGTACAGTACAACATCACCGCTAGAGCAGCTTACGTTAGATTGCAGAGAGCGAGGAGGTCAAAGACACACACCGAACTCTGGACTATTATTATTGTGAAATCACATCATTTGTTTGATGTGAGCCGTGTATCTGACATGGTGTCAGAACAGTCATGTACGTACATTCACACAAACATACAAAAATATAAGGTTGGAAGGTCTCACACATGCCTTGAGCGTTTACCACGTTTCCTTGAATTCCCGTCTCATCTAACTTTCTTCAGATTTCTTCTGTTTTCTCAGTCCTCAATTCCGTAAATGAAAGGCGCGTACAGCATGTGTGTGGTCACGTTGATAGCGGAGTTTTGAACAATGTGATGGAAGAAATCCATAGGGAGAAATATTCCCTTCAAAAGACGGGCATGAATATAATTATCACACAACAATGCTTATAATTAGCAGGAGTACAAGCTGGTGCACTTTAGCACAATGACGAACCTTGCTCCGGATTATTTGATTCATATTGCTTTTTCCTCTTGTTAAAATATTCATTATCATATGATGAACTGTGGACCTGCCTCTTCCTGCTCACATCTCTCTGTTTCTTTCTCTGCCACTAACCCACTTCTTCTTCTTCTTCTCTTCCTTCCCTTCTTCATTATGCATTTTTATTCTTCAAAAAGATTTTTTACGCTGTTGTTTCTTTCTGTCCTCTCTCTCACTCTCTCCTGCTAATTACCACTCACGTCTCCTCCCTCCCTAATTCCTATTAAAAACTCTCCCACTTTAGTATTGCCCTGGCTCAGGTCCTATTCGCTGTCACTAACTGATCCGAGGCATCTTCCAGCCACTTCAACTCCTTTCCTTCCTCCCTCCCTAACTCCTCTCCCTCTCCTCCCTCTCTCCTTCCTGCTCTCTCTCTGGCTGGCTCGGCATGTAAGGAGTGACGCACGGCCCTGCTGTCAGGGAGAGATAGTAGACTTGACTCTGGCTGTGACGTCACCAGGTTATCTCCAAGCTGTCCTTCTGAAGAACTCAGACCTGCTACACACATACACACACACACACACACACACACACACACACACACACCTGCGCCAGTACTATTGGGCTACACATAAGCACACCCATCACGATTATGGTTCTCCTGCTTCTACAGCGTATGAGACAAATGCACACACATGCAGTCACGTTCCACTCCTCTAAAACCCCAGACCAATTATCAGATCGCATGTCTTAGTGCCACCCTCTTGCATGCCAGTCACACTTTACATGAAATCATTAACATACAAGATTTATCCTTTTCCCACGTCTGCAGCTGTAGTGAAATGCACACAGCTAGTCTTGCACTTGTAATTCAGACAACCACCAATGAAGAGACATTCTTTTGTTTGAGTGTGTTCAGATCAGGCGTACGGCATATGCAAAAATTATGACTTGCCCTACTTTATACTATAAATTCTGAAATGATTAATGAAGTCTTGAATACATAATTTTCATCTGAGGATGTGTGACACAAACTGAGGAACTGAGGACGTAAAAGTTTTGTTATTTTCTTTCTTCATATCATCATTATTATTGTGATTATCCAAAAATGGAATAAATATAATTCATCAAAAAAAAGCACAGAAAAACAGATACTGAGGGAAGATAATGGATAGGTGGTACATGTCTGATTCATACTGATGTTGTTTTTGTGGTAACTTTAGTTTTATTGCTTGTCCCAAAATTCAATTTTAAATGCAAGTCAGTTTTATTTGTATGGCACATTTCATACATGTTAGGGTTAGGGTTATAAAAAATGTTATAAAAATGAGTTTTATACTGTGTTTCAGATGTCTTAAATCATATGATGTGTCATTAGAAAATTCTTATAAAAATACACAATGGCAGTTAAACGCATTTTCCATATTGAGTGATTTGCTGATTATTTTCTGGATTCATTGATCATCCATTTACAAAATGTCAAAAATGAATCACGAAAAATGCCAATCACAGTTTTCCACAGTGACATCTCCAGATGTCTTTTTCTGTGCGACTACCAGTCCAAAACCACAACAATGTTTTATTTACAAGAAAGAAGAAGAAAAGAAGAAAATACTCACATTTAAGAGACTGGAGCCAGCAAATGTTTGGCAATTTCCCTTTAAAACTGCCTCAATCAATTATCAGAAATGTTTTGGATTCATTTTCTGCCGATGAATCAATGTTTCTGCTGCAAGCCATTATATTTTGTGAATCTAACGAGTGCCGCTTATGTAAGTGCTTCAGGTTTGTAGTTCAACACAACAGCTGTTCCATAAATCCCATCTTCACAAAGTGAATAATTCTAGTTTTTGCTGACACTGTCTACTTTAATCAAAAGCAGAAAAAGACCTAGTAAATTAATAATCAACAGTCAATTATTGAAATAAAATGTATAATAGTAAAAATGCTATAAATGAGAAAACCAAGTGCTGTGAATGTGATGCAGTTATACCATTAGAGAATACATGATGAGCTGCCAAATGAGGCCCTGCTCCAAATGGAAAAGTATCCCAGCTGTCCGACCATTATTGGGGTTAATTTAAACCATTGCTGCACCATCTCCTCCAGTAATGAGAGGAGAGGTGTGCCGTGCTGTGCTGTACTGTGTTTTCTAAGGCAGGCAATGGACCCAGACTATCCATGATGGATGGATGGGGAGGTACCAACCCCTGGACAGCTGTTTCATCAAGACTCTTAGCTTGTAATTAGGCTCTCTGTGTACTGGATATTAATGAGCATATAAATTCATAATTGTTCTTTGTCATTTATGTCTTATTTTTCTTGCAGTTTGTTTATTTTTTATCTTAATTTTTCAGTGTCTCTCCCAAAATATGTAATAATAAAACACCTTTAATAGTAATGGCTGTATGAGGGTTAAAGTAGGTCAAACTCTGTTTCATTTTCACTCGATCTCTCGGGTTCACTCCCTTATGTCCTGTCGTCCTGTCCAGTTTGAACCTCCCATAGTATGCCTTGCTTCTACTACAAAGGTAAGCTTTGTTCGTGTTCTTTGTTAATGTGACAGCATTTATCCCAGAGGTGCTGTCAAAAGTACACCAGTTCCACAGAGAGCACCACAGGAAGAGAAAGCTTTTTTTTTTTTTCTTCTCTAATAAAATTTCCAACGCCTGATTTCACATTTACAGTCAGTCTTAGAGTAAACCCTAAGCGAGTCCCAAACTGATTGGAACCTTTACTCACAAAGCAGAAAAAAAGGGCCGCTCTCTCAATATTCCTTTGAAGTGGAAAATCAGGCAATGGTGAAGTTCAGTGGGTTTGGGTGGGATTCAGATGAATAAAATTGGATGGCCCACTTTTTTCCATTTCAATGAATTCAGATCAGGACACGATGCCAGCTCTTAGATGTGTCGCAAAATTTGGCATCGCCAGTGATGGCAGAGACAGCTGCATCCAACAGCCTCCACCTCCATTAGAAACTAAAAAACTCCAACCACCCACAACGTTCATGTGTTTTGATCATCCTGTTCTTGATTATAATTTCATCACATTCATATCGTCTGCTGCTGTCTTTGAAACGAGTAAAGAATGTTCCAAATTTCATATTGTTTTGTTCTCGTATTGCACACAATTGTTCCCAGGATACATTGTCATCATCAGCATCCTGCCCAGCACTTTGGCTGACATGGATCCATAGTCTCACCAGAATGGGACAGCCAGACGCAGGCAGATGTTCGGAGCGGTGTGTAGGTGTGGCCAGGGACTATATTAGAGCCTGATAGGAACAGCAGGACAGACTTCCCTGTAGTAATGACGGCGAGTGTGAGCTGCTGCGTTTTCCTTTGTGCTCACCAGCTTACATCAGCCAGCCATGATGCAACATAGCAAAGAGGAGAAGAGGCACACAGTAGGCATGTCAGCGATGTTGCAGAATAGCACTTTGAACATGACCTTTGTGTGAAAGCACCTTGTGACATTTACAGCTTGTCAGGAGAACTCGGATCAGAGTTCTCTTTTAAAGTTGGGGCACAGAGCTCATAGTACTATTCTCCATCTGTTCATCCACTTTTAATTGAATCTGAGCTCTGTGGAGGAAAGATAAAATTACAATTATGTGACTCTTACTTACTCAAGAAGGTGGTTCACCCAGGGTGAGGCTTTGCTGTGGGGCCTTGGCTTGGAAGTCCAGCATGGACCAAAGTATGAAGGGTGGACTGGTGGACAGCTGGAGATGTGCCAGTTCACCTCCTGGGCACTGCTGAGGTGCCCTTGAGCAATGCACAGAACATATTATGGTCTTCATCAACAGATAGTTTGGAAAGTTTAAGTCTGGTAGAAATATACCAACCAATGTCAATCAGGCTATTATAATACAGGCTATTATATTTTTACAATTTTGCAACAAAAGTGACCAAGAAATAGTATTTCACACATGTCACCATTAAATAAATATTACAGCTGGGAGCTCATCCCAAATTATAACACAGAAAGTTGCCTACTCCCCTTCCCAAATACTGTATCCTTCACCATGACCTGAAACGTAAGATACATACAGTCACTTTGATTTTTAGACAAATTTTCAATCTGGTTATTTGTTGAATCTGTTTGTGCGTTGTTTGTATTGTAGTTTGCTGTAGGCAAGCCTGCAGTCACATCATATTCATGCAACACACACAAGGGACTTTTCACATGTAACATATGAACCTGCGCTGCAGTTCTCGTTCAATTATGCAACATCCGTTGGTGTATTCCATAATGTTCTGGATGTACTGATTTCTGTATCAGTGGGTCCACATCTGTGTGCTAACCCTGATTTATTGGAACTTATAAGTAATTCAGAAGCAAAAACAATTTTCCATAAACAATGCATGAGTGTGACAACTGACAGAAACGCACAGTCAACTGATTACATGGAGGAATGAATAGGAGGAAATCACCTGAGAATGCTGACAGTCACTTCTGATTACTCACTATCATAATATATTCACCATGTTTGGAGAAACAGATAAAAAAAATGTGACTCTGAAATAGATTTTATGGGCATGCTTGTACTTTCATTTTTTAATGCTTCAGCTCAAGATTCAAACCGCGCTCGGTGCAGTTCTGTCAAGATGGGATCACACTGAATTAGATGCCAATCCAAATAATAATTGAAGCATAACACTGCAAATAGAAAGTGCTCAGGTTCAATCCCAGAGTTAAATGGTAATTTTGTGAATTTATACCATCCAGTTGTCCTGTCACATCATATAATGATGATAATTTGATTGATGTTATCAATCAAATTATTATAATGCATGCATTCATATGTGAGCTCTATGCCGTCCGGTCCACATGAACCAAAGAGAATAATGTAAGCGAATGAATGAATGGATGGAAATGGGAATAGCTTCAAAGTTGCAAGAGTGATCTTTTCATATTTCTGGGCTTCTTCTTCCTGAAAACTCAAAACATCGCACACAGCACCAGGCAGCACAATCGACTCTTGGCGCAGAGTAGGCAATATGTGGTGATGACGTTCTTTTTTGGGATCTCACACACTCCTGCAGGCCTGATAGCGTGATTCATAGCTCATGTGACTGACAGTCAAAGGAAGGAGCAAGAGAGTGCAAGAAGAGGGACAGCGATCACAATCCCTCTGTGGCTTCAGATGTGCTGGAGAGCATTTAGTTCCTTCCTTTACAGTGACAAATGAGAAATGAGCGTTCTGAAATAGGGTGTTTGTCTCTTGAGCTCCTAGCTGTTAACCTGGCAGCGGGATACGAGAGGGAAAGTTTGGTTCTTCCCAGTGATCAGAGGTGTCACATGAGGCATAGACAGTGCCAGAGCTGAGAAAGAATCTCTTCATTTTCTCGACATCAAAAGAACCTACTGTCTGCAAATGTAACAACTTTAAAGAAGACAGGAAAGAGATTAGTTTGGAAGCTTAAAATGGGAGACAGATAATCGTGTCCTCAGCTTGCTTTGGCAAGATGCTTTCCTTACTGAGCCAGAGAAATCAAACAGGTCAATGAAGGCGGCAGATAGCCCCAAAACTTCAGCCAGTTTCATCAGTCACCCTTCACTGATTGCACATCTCCTTCCTGAGTGTATTAAACTGAATGAAGATTCACATGATTCACACCACAATTATACATGATTACTACAGTAAATCCATCCAATAAAAGCTGTCCAGTTCACTTCAGGAAAACCAAACTATGATGTCCTGACAACAAACCATTATTCTGTGTTGTGTAGCTGGGGAAGATTTAGTGGGATGACTGAAGAAAGATGATTATATGAATTGTTTCAATGAGTTTGTGTGCACTGTGAAAATGTCCCCGTGCTTACACCTGTTTTTCTATGTCTTGGGAATTATTTGCCTTTTGAAAAATGTGCTTTTATTTTGTTTATTACTGACTGACACCGTAAAATAGTGAGTCAAACTACTGTTTAACTGATCCATGAACTTCTGATGAGCTAAGGATTCAGTACACTGACAGACTTAAATGTTTAGATCACAGTTAAGTGTTTGTATCTCTTCCAAATGGCAACCCAGGCATGGAGAAAAGCTTGCCAACATAGAGTGAATTGCTATGAATTGTATGAATTGTACAAATGGGGATAATGGGCTATACTTTTGGACAAACTCGCGTGTGTACGCTCAAACCTCTACAGCTGCATAATTGGGGCTGGCACTGAAACCCGATGTGTGCCTAGTGAAATTTGAAACATCGGTCTGTGGCAATCCTAACAGTTAATGATTGACTGTTGATGACTCGTTGGTCTGTGAAAGCCCCATCCAAATTGTACAATGGCAAAACAAAGATATCACGCACAGCCTTTCACAATTTCTTCTTCTAGAGTGGGCTTTTTCCCTGCACATTGCTGTAGATGTTCATTTGTCAACAGCTCCCACTACAGTGTCAGACACTGATGATAACACATGAATAAGTGCATACTAATTGAGGACATTGCACACTCAGCCACCAAGGAAATGGCACACAGATGGCCACATTGGAAATTTGTAAGTAGGAGGTCCCAGATGCTGGTAGACAATCTGACAAGCACTTTGTTTGAAGAAAACTGACGCTTTATCAGGCACATCTACTTCGTTTAGTTCGGTCTCCAAAACGTCAACCACTCAAGGCCTGAAAAATAACTTACTGTGCAAGTGCAAAGATGACAGGGGTGCAAACAGCGGTTAAGTGCCTTTCTTTTATGTAATTCCATTGATCCAAGTTAACAAGTTAACAATTAACATCATTGTCCATTTTCAGTATAACTGTACCATTATCCATTATACAGCATTTGGTTACAGCTTTGGATTATGACCAAAATATAAATCTAATGATATATATATAGTGTAGATACCACTGGTGTAGGTATCAACAATTTTAGGTACACATTGATATTCTGTTGTTATACTATTTGTAGTCAGGATTAGTTAATTGTAAGTAGTAGAAATGTATCAATCAATCAGCAGTAAAGTATATAAATTAATTCAAACAAGACTCCCAACAACTCAGTGAACTTCATCCACAGTTATGAATGCTATAAGATGTGGTAGAAAGCTTCAGAAAAAGCTAGTAAGTAGACCTTGAGTTAAGCGTTCTTTTTGGTCAGTCTGTCTAATGGAGGTTTGAGTCATTTGAAAAACATCAACATGTGATAATCGAGATATCCCACAAAGCTTTAGAACCTACATTACTAATTGTTTGTCTGAAATTGGACGCTTTCGTGGGCTGCCACCCCTCAGGTTATCCAATGATCAGGTAGATAATCTCCCCGTGCTGTCAGCACGACAGAGGAAGGCCAAACCCTGAGGTGGCTGTGATAGATTACTGTGGTGCCCTCTGTACTGTTTGTCAGACCTCTTCCTTTTTACTGCCTGCATCTATCAGACTCACAGTAAATACTGAAGATAAAAGCATATAGTGCAGGGCCCACATAAAAACAGCCACTCAGCTGATTTATTAGGTTGTCCTCCACCAAAGATCTGTGATTCTCAAGGCCACAGTGCAATGACTTCCCCGCAACATGTATCCAGCATTGTATCCTCTGAGAGAGCTCTATCCACTGTGCCTCCTGGCAGTAATTGTCACCTCCTTAATGGCTCTGTTTTTCGGCTTTGATACATTTTGTCATGTTGGTGAAACGCGGAGCCACCTGGAACGTAGTGTCCTTTAGTTGGCTGACTGATGTCGCACTAAAGGCCAGCCTGTGGCACATGTTGCCTCGCAGATTGCTGTGACACAGATGATGGTGATGCTGCTGCTTTTTTATTCACGCTTGGAAATTCAGAGGGTTTCTCGATTTAATAGGAGATGAGGAAACACATCTCCCATGACCTGCCCGTGGTCGCTCTGAAGCTGACACGACGATGGTTGTTTAAAATGTGTCGCCTGCAGTTCTTCTCTCTATTTGATTGACATTTAGTGATAGCAGACGCTGATGGAAAGGGTCTGTTTGCTTACGGCGGTGCAGAAGGAGGCCGGGGAGCCGGTAGAAAGAGAGGGGAAAAAGATAGACAGAGATATAGAGAGAAAATGTGAGGGCAAAGCATCCTGAACTGCGATAACCTTAAGTCCTCCTTTGATGACACATGCTCCCATCTCTGACAGGGTTGATTGTGGTGACAGCAGCCTTTGCTCATCTCAGTCTGGCCTCTGCATCACATTCCTGTGATGAAGACGCTGAAAAGGGAAAAACAGTCTTTGTTGTTTGCTTTGGGAGCAATGCCTCTGTGTATCTCTGCCTTTACTGTCACTCGCTATTCAAGAGTTATTTTTTTAAATTTTATCAGAAAGAAAGATCTGCTTTTGAAAATATCAAATGAAAGTTTTTATATAATTTTTTCAAAACAACTTTAAAAGGTCGAATCCTTTGTTTTTCAGGCCTGAATTATACATACGCAGAACAGTGTTGAAATTTCTGAAACAAATCTTCAATTATTTTCTCATCATCATCATTGACCGGAGATAACTTTACCAGGCTGTTGATAGGGAAGTCTGAGAAGAAGTGCTCTGTGGCCTCACACTACAGTAAACTATGATGACCCGCTGTCATCGCATTTGCACTGACATTTTTCACTTATCTGATTTGATGAATTCCTACCATCTGAATTATTTGGTGTGGTGTTAACCATCTACTGTGACCAGGCATGTACTATTGATCTCTTATAGATGCTGACGTACAAGTTGTCCTTGTCTGGGGCCACATATTTAATGCCAAGTTAATGAATGGCTACAAATAGAGATTGTGTTGCAAACTGTTGAATGAAACTGTAGATAAAAAAAAAAGATGAAATGTAATATTCTGTCACATGCATCAATAACGAGTCGGTTCTCTGCAAACATCTCAATGTGTTCTCCGGCAATTGCAACAATTGGCTCCAATTGCAAAACTTGAACGTTCTGTTTATGTGATTGCGTCCCTTATTACTGTGAATATTTATACTGCATGTCTGATTTTTTTTTTATTCAGCCATTATTCTTACTTAACCAGGATTGTCTCCTGACATTGAAATCCTGGCCAAAATGGCCACACAGCGTGTTACACAAACCAACGTACACAGAGAGAAGAAAAGTAAGAAAAGACTGAAAAACAAGACAAGGCAAGACTCTAATGGGGTCATGCATATATACTGCATACATTAATATGTGTGTCTGTGTGTGTGCATGCATGCATGTCTCAGTCTCGAGTGATTCCCCACAGCCACCGGCATTTTTTTTTTACACATTGCATCACGTTGTCTTATTTCATCTCTTACATGAGATCATGAAGGAAACATAGTTAGCTAGGCTTCTACATTTAGTGGAATATCATTCTTGCATGCATTTCTTTTTATTTTCATCTCGTTGCCGCTCTCCTTCAGGACATTTAACATATATGCTCTCAGCTGCAGCAGACACACAGCCAGTATATGATTAGAATCTTCCAGCCTGACCACAACCACCACTGCCGTCACCACCGCTGCCACAGTCCCTCTAAGAAATAGATCACCTCCAAATATTGTGTTATGTAACCTTTAAACAACTGCAGATTTCTCCCTCTGCTTCTTTCTTGAGAGACACGGGACCACAAGCGTGCCTGGAGGCCAGATGCAGATGATGGTCTGTCAGTTTGCGGACCCATGGTCAGGCCATCATGATGACATTAACACTCCAAGAATGTCTGTAGCACTCACTCTCAACCATCTTTCCACCCTCAGCTCGAGCAGTGTAGGCTAATTCTCCCCTGCAGAATGTGGATTGTTATGAAGGATTGCTTGTACAGTATGTTTGTTAAACCGCAGTGCTCGCTCTTTAGGTAAGCCTTTCTTTTCTTTGTGGTCTCTGAAACTCCTCAAATTCTTCATATAGTATGATAGATGGTATAGATTACATAAACTGGTAAAGTGAGTGATAGAAGCACAAAATTAAAACTTTTTTTTTTTTTAAATTGAATTCCTTTCAATCAATTTCGTATCGGGGTGTAAACATCTAACTGAGTTATGGGTGATGCGGTGGCAACAGCAAACTATCAGCCAGTTTTGGAGCGTTGCAGCATTGCTGTACAGCATCAGGGAGTGTAAGTGAGGACAGATGAAAGGAGATTTTTCATGCATCACAGAAGTCCCTGTGGATCCGCTCATGACATGCACAAGAGCTTCAAATATTTTCAGGGGGGGGGGGGGTCAAGCTGACTTCCATTGGCTCAGTCACACCACCTGATTCCACTCTCTCCTCCTCCTCCTCCTATCTTCCTCTCACTGACCTTTTTTTTGTGATAGCAGCCCTGATATGATGAGGGTTTCATGAAAGAAATATTTAGACAGATCACAAGCTTGAGCCCGTGCTTTGAAGCCCACGATGGTGGTGTTGACAGCAGCTACTGGAGCGCCTAATTAGGCTGCAGAGACTGCACCTCTGTGAGGGCTTCTCTGATGCAACTTTTGGAAGGAACCCGCCTAATGCCACCACGCAGTAACACTGTACAGATAAAGCCCTGCAAAAATAACTGATCAGTGTTTACCCCGTGTCACTTACATCTCCAGCATGGATTTACATTCAGGATTTTATTGCTGAGCGCTTTGGAGAATAGCCGGGAGAAGTTGTTAAGTTGTTAGTACACTGATCTGAGATTTGAGGTTAGCAGGAGGGGGGTGGTTGCAGGAACTGGGCTTGGCGTATCCCTCATGTTTGATGTACAGCCTGCTGAACATAAATCTTGGCTGTGAAGTTCCGTCTTGATAAAATGTCTGAGGCAGGAAAGTGGAATGGCTGTTGCCTGTAAAGCCAGCTTCCTGTATGCAGCCTCGCTCTGCTGTGCTTGTATGAATTAAACATGGACAAGGGCCATTATAAATGACAGGGTCAGAACAGCCAAATAGGGATGTTGGAAAAACAATGCGACCAACAGAATCTATCATCGCTGCCAGCTCAGTGAAACTTTGTCAAGTAAGGCCAAGTCAGCAACTATAAGACTACAGCTTCAGTGAACACTCTTAATATTGAAGTGAACAGAGCCTCAGTCAAACAAGGATGACAGCAGAGGGGTGCAGTGATCTCGTTTGAATACTGCGGTATTGCCGTTGGTTTGTTGGGAATGATAATCTCATAGACATTTCTTATTACCCTTTTATTAATTCATACATGCACAAAAAAATGACCGTATAGAACATCCCTGACAGGCTATTTGTCATCTGCTGTGAAATTTCTAGGTCACCTACATCTTTGAGGTTAGATATAAACATTAGTGTCAGACTGTAATCTTTCTCATATTTACAGTTAATCTAAATATTTTTAGATTAGTTATCCATTAATCTTTCTTTAGTCATTCTTTTGTCAATATATCAGAAAATAGTGAAGAATGTCCATCAGAATTTCCCAGCACCAAAGGTGACCTCTTCAGATAAAGTCCACAGCTTAAATATATTATATTTTCCAACATAGTAACAAAAATATTTACATTGAAGAAGCTTTTTTTAAATATGTATTTATTTAATTGCATTTTGGCTTTAAAAATTGCTGATTACTTTTACTGAGTAATCATAGAGGTGAATTGATTAATTATTTTACCATGGCATCTAGGAAATTATGTCATTTTTCAGGAAAAACCCACCAAAAGTGTTAAGTAACAATAATGAACCAATTAAAATATGAATTAATTTTACCTTATCTACACATGGCCTCTTATTGTTTAGGTAAATCCCAGCTTATGTCCACTGTGTTTCTACTATGTTCTGTCGCACACTGAGACACTCCTCTTTCCATAAAAAATTAATTGCACTTGAGATTTTAATGGCTTTTCAAACAAAGCCACACTGGTATTTCCCGACATCACTGACTCACCACAAGCAAAACATCTCTTAGATCCAGGCACCTTGTTTTCAGTCGCTCAGCAGTGCAGAGCAGAAGAAAAATTATGGGAAAGTGTCTTGCATTGTGATCAAAAAGACAAGTTATGATTGTTGAATCCTCTGTATTAATCACCACCGATGAGTCATTGTCAAGACTTGTGTCATCATCACAGCAGCCTTAAATGCACCGTTGCACTTAAATGTACTCTTCTCTCTGGGCATTGCTTTGTCACAATGGTCCAGCCTCTCTGCCGCTGATGGGGATGACACCACGTGCCAAGACTGTGACAGCTCAATCCAGATCTCTCACTGGATAAAACTTGGACTCCCCTGTTTGCTTCATATGCCTGAGCTCTGTTATCTGGACCAGGAACAGACACATTGATGAAGTGGACCTTGAAGAACAGTGGACGATGACCAAAACACATCTGTCTCTCTTGTCGTGAAAATAAACCAAAGAAGTGTATAATTAACACAGAGACCAGGGTGATCCTTACCGAGCGGTAAACACTGTTGGTTTTGTTTAATTCTGAGACATTAACAAATTACAATAAAGAGAAAAAAATCCTTTTATATACCACATCCCTTACCACTAGTGTTATGTTTTTCATACATGGATAACCAAGTTAAATCGATTTGATGGTTGATAGATGTACATGATCCTGGATTTTTTCAGGTCTTTGAAATTGGCTCAAGCTCCGTCCAAGGATTTTGTTGGAGCAAGAAGACCGTAACCTGCAAAAGTATACACTGATTCAAAGTTAAATGGATCGAGCATTTTTATGTTTACTCCATCTGTGAACTTACCGATGGAGCTTTGCTGCAGTAATTACGGCTTTTAGAGAAGAAAATGTGGCCACAGTTGATCCAAGAACAACAAATCGATTCTCCACTTGTGATGAAAGAGCAAGTTAATCAGGTGATGATTAGCACGATATTTTAGACCTGTATTGTCATAATAGACTGGTTGTTACGCAGTGTACAAAGAATGAGGTCTGATTGTTTTGTTTTGGGACTCGTCATAAAGTTGCATCTCTGTAGCTTCACAATAACACATATTTACTTGGAGAGAGAAGCATAACCTTTAATTTTAGAGACTACATCCCGTATGCATACAGTTCTTCGGGGGTCAAAGGTCAGAGTCAGCCATGGTGCAGTTTCTCAGAAGTGGTTAGTGTGACAGAGCGGGCAGTATAAAGCTCTGACCGTGCTGAGTGGATGTGTGAATATTATCCTTTTTCAAATCATAATCCACTAACAACCAAGATGTTCTTTGTAAACTGCCTTTCATCTCTTGACATTATCGTCTCCACTCTCGACACTGAGCCTTTTCCCAGCCATCACATCCAGTCCCCTTACAAAAATCTCTAAAAACCATCTAATTCTACATTGCTAACCAAACAGATTCCTTTGTTGATTACTGCACAGACACACAGGCCAGCTGGAAAGTCTCCCTTTTATATCTGGCCCTGAAGACAGCGGAGCAGACAGAAGAAACGTTGGTGGGGCAACAGGGTGGCATGGTAGCCTAGTGTTCAGAGATACCCTCCCAAAACTGAAGGGTCAGGGGTATGATTTGCACTCCCACCATGCAGGACCACCTACAGCAGTAAAACACCGTAGGCAGATAGAATATTCGAAGAGATGATATAAACCACGATTTTCTTTCTCTGCTGTAACATTGTCTTACATGTGTATCACAGTGTGGGTGTCCTGCATCGTAGAGACAGACTGTATTTCTCACATTCTTCCATGTCAAATAGACTATCGTCTAGTGTGGTCTGAAAGGTAAACAGGACCCAGGGGGGTCTGGGAGCTCCAGTCTGCATTCACTCCTCAGTGTCAGAGTCAAGTGTTGGCTAATGGAGCCTGTCAAAATCCCTGTAGCCTAAAACCACCTGCCTTGAGAGGCCTTGTGTGCGGATGTCAACTCACTATAGTAATACCCACAATCCCTGCAGCTAGACTCAATACTGCGCTGTCACACTTGATTTATACACTAAGTGGAGAGGAATAAATGCTACAATTAATCTTAATTAAGCCCTGGTAATCCCGACAGAACTCTATTAGCTGTGACTTGTGTGACCTCTAAATTGAAAATGCCTCTGTGTTGACTCGGTCAATGTAGGGACATAATTTAGATTTGAGATGCAGCTATGTGATGGTATTTTCATAACATTTTTAATATATATTTGATATCCTGTTATTGTTTATCATTATTATTGAGTGCTTAGGTAGATGGGTACTAACTAACTCTAACTGTAACGGATCAAAATGCATCCCATCCCAACATGTGTACATACAAATACACACATACACACCATACTCATGTATAAGGCAAGAATAGATGCTCATTGATATCACTTTATGATCACTATGGACTCTTTAATGGGCCATGAAGTATTACAATTCAAAATGAACTATAAAATATTCCATTTACATTGAAAGTGGTTGACATCATTAGCATTACAACATTGTTATAATTCATTTTGTTGATCTAGTCTTTTTTTCAGCAATTCAAAAATGTCAAATTGTTTTGTGACTTCTTAAATTTAACTATTTAGTGTTTTCTATCATAGTAAAGAGAATATCCTTCGATTTTGGACAAAACAAACAATTTGAAGACAGTCAGTTACAGTTAGTCAGTTAGTTGCAGCCATAGTTCTGTTACTGACCCGTAGGATTCACCGTGGCTCACTTACGTCGAGGGTGAACAAGCAACGTGGCTCAACCGAGGACACAGAAGCACATTAATGGATTAATCCTTTGGCTGCCTGAGCAGATTCCTCACAGTCACACACTGTCATTGCTACAATATGTGAGTCAGTGAGAGGAATATGCTGCTACAGTGTGACGGCTAAGATTTAGAAACCAAACTATTAGGTCACTAGCAACAAGAGCTCAGCATATTTTTATTATAACAGCAACAATTCTGAGATGTTTGTTAGGATAATGTGGTATTCATTGGGGAATTATCACTCAAAGAAGTATACAGGATAGAATGGCAAAACCTACGGACTTAAGAAACGTAAGCTTACAAACAATCTGAACAAAACACAGAGGAAAAATGGCTGGCGTTGTTTTCCTTTGTGTTTAGAATATTTACTAATATTTACAATGTCGCCCCAAGATCAAGAATCAATTTTCATGCTCAAAAACTGTTTATTTTAGAAATGTGGATTTACCCAATTAGCCAACATTACCCCAGTGAAGTGTCATTATATACAGTAGAAGTATAATATATATCAGTGTCTTTACTTTGCATATATTTTATGACTTTTTCTGTGAATATTAACCCATGAGCCTGCTTAAAGCAAGCCAGCTACTACCCACCTCAAGATATGTACCCATGACTCCTAGTGCTCACACATGCAGTGTTCATCCATGCTGCATACACACTGCAGGTCGGTTGACTAAACCTGGCTCTCTCAATTTGCTTTACCAGCGGCTGTTACGTGAGCTGGAGAACGTCGGCGAGTGCAGCTCAGAAAGTCTTTTATTTGTAGCTGCAGAGTTTTGCCGATCCCTGTAAAAGTTAACAGTGTTTTCTTTTATCTATCCTGTATTAAAGGTGTATGGAGTTTTCACTGCACAATCTTTCAGTTACAGAAAAGTATACATGTTTTATTTTCAGTGTGCTTACAGCAACAGCAGTCTTTCCTACATCTCTTCTTCAGCATCGGCTGATTGTTGCAGCGAGTTAAGTATGGACCACAGTTCCAAAAATGAGATATAAGATGGCAATTTTTTTTCCGACATGTTCTTTTTAGATAAATAAATACTAGTAGATGTTATGTCTCTCAGTCAACCAACATGATCATATAAAATGCAGTGGTGGTGAGTTGTTATTATCTCCAGTAGTGAACCTGAGAGTGAATAGTATGGCCTGAATGTGGACACAGCGTCATGCTTATAAAATGACATCTTTGTTATTCCTCTATGAAATTTAAACTTCTCGTCAACCCAGGCTGTATTTTGAGGCGAACTTGATATTTAATTATTTTAGTACTGTATGCTGTATACTCCACAGTATACTGTACATACAGTGTGACATTTCTTCAGAGAGGTCAAAGGTGAGGGTTAGCCATATTGTAGTGGCTCTGAAGCAGTAAGAGCGGCAGAGACATGTAAGAATGAGTGTATTTTATATCTGTGGATGTGGAGAAACGCATGAATGTTGTTTGATTTTCATGAATTACTAGTTGTGCTTTCACAGAGTTTAACTGAACAGAACAGGAGCACAGTATTGAATAGTTATCATCTGTATTAGGATGAGGGTCCTCCTGTAACATCTCTCTTTGAGGAGATATTCCATGCAGGCTTTACTGGCACACTGTATTGACTAAAACTAGAAAAAGGGAACAGGCACCGTTTGATTTCTACTGTACTTAGTATATCTTTATTGCAAACAAGTGGGGAATACACACTGCTTCATTTTCATTATCCTAGGACCAGTTGTGATGCAATATTTGCCTTGACCACCTCTTACACAGAAGCAATGTTACAGTTAGGCCTTCAGTTCAGTCACCTGTATTTTCCAAATAATGCTACAAATAGTTATGAGTTAGTTAGTTAGTTAGTTAGTTAGAGTAGTAAGTTATAGTTAGTATATAATGACGCCATATTTGAGACAGAAGATGCATGTTTTAATGGTACCTTTGAACAGACGTGAGTATCATTAGTCATACTACTGATGTTGAGATCTTCCACATAGTTTGATGCACATTGATCTACATTTGATGTAGGCTTTGAAAATGGCATGAAAACAACGCTGCTGACATGATCAGGATTCCAACAGTTGCTGTTGCTACCTACAGGCACATCTTTTGACCTGACCGTCTTCAAAGTGTCTTTGTAGTTTGTAGTGGAGAGCATGAATGTTGGCACGAGGCAGCCTAAGGTTGTCAGAGTGTGTTCTTAGCCAAGACTACTGCAGCTCTCTCCAGGTGTGCCTGCATGTGCCGTCTGACCCCTACACCTCATTCAATCTATCTACTGTTTAATCTGCTCAACTTCCTTCACACTACACCGCCCCTCTACGCCCTGCACCAGGTCCCACCTGGCTGCTCAAATCCAAACGATGTGATGGTACTTGCCTACCATGATGTGAATGGCTCAGGCCTACCCTACATCCAGGATGTGAAACCATACACCCCCAATCTGCTCTGCTACTGCCAACCAGCTTCATACTCCCACATCACGAAGAGGGCCCAGCTACTACTCAACACATAGCTGTCTGCTGTCCTGGCTCTGCAATGGTGAAACAAGCCCTTTATTGACATCAGGATTGAAGAAACTGTTTTGCATCACAGGCTGAAAACTCACCAGCTCAGACTTTGGCCCATAAAAAACAAACAAAAAACTAAATCAAAAAAACTACCCTTTTCTCATATTGTTTCTAAATGTAACACAAAAAATCAGCATATTTGATGACGTCTGATGTACTAGGTGTTTCTTGCGATTGTGATACGGATGTGATGGTAGCTGTGAGTGGTGTATTGAGGGAAAGACTTTTGGTAAGCCCTTTGCATGCTGTCAAAGCCATATGGGAGCTTGTCTGTTGAATCCTCATTAATTAAGGCTGTTGTATGTGGTATGATTATAAAATCTTGGTGCACAATAGGCTCTTCTTGGCATTATTGTAAGTCACATTACACTACTTTTCATACTGCTCTTTCTATCAAACACAAACGGGTGACTTAGTTGTAGTTCTCATGATCTGTGTTAAATTGAATGTATCGCTGAGTATATTTTCCAATGCACTGCTAAATCAAACATGCACACTGAAGAGCTGGAACATGATTTCATCAGCTGCAGCAACTTCCACTGGATTGGTGGACATTGACCTCCTGTTATTTTTTCGTGGATATAATAAATCTAGGGTGGCTGTATGCTGAATACCTGGGTATGGCCGTACTACACCAGGGACCATGTGTGCTTTTCAAAGGCTTACCTTGGAGAGCCCAAAGTCGGTGTATGAAATTGCATGATGTCAATGTCTCCTATACAGAGCTACACAGCAAGTGTTTCGCCTTTCTCACGCAATGGAAACGCCATACAGCCTCTCTGCCAGTCATCATGGATCAGCAAAATATCCAGCCAAGGAAACTTGAAAGTCCTGAGTATGTTCTTCCCAGATGGTCTGCCTGCTGTATCAGCCAAACATGATGTGCATGTGCCCTCAGCTGCACGTACAAACAAATATAAAATGCTTTCATACACATCACGCACACTCAGCCATTGTTACATGTTCATACATCTATCCACGGGCATACGTTATCTTCACAGACTTAATCTTTGGATTCCTGAGTGGTTAGTTAGTCTGTAGGCTTATCTGGCCACCAAGGCCAATATCAGAGTGCATGTATATAGGAAGGAGCACTTTCCTCGTGCACCAGAGTAATAACAAGCTGTGCAGGGTTTTCTTGCCCAGCACAGATTAGATCAGAGCCAGAGCCTGATGGTTTGGTCTGCATGAGAGCTCCAAGGCTTTGGCTTTTACCACTTGGACTACGTGGAGGCCCTCTCCCTAGGGAACGGTCCGGTTAAGGCAAGGCAGAGTAGAGTGCTGCAGGGAGAGTCCAAGTCCAACACACAGAGGTCTGAGCACCAGGAAGTACAGACAGGAAATGACCTGGGTCTTTGGAAGTCATTAAACCCTTAATCTGATACCACAGGGATAGGACACACTTCAGCAGCTGCCATTGCCTCTCCTGTGGAAATTTTGTTCCGTCTTTCCAGAAGTTTTTGGTTTTATAATTTTGCTTTTTTTTAGATCGAATTTGTTTTGGTTTGATTTCTGATGACATCTTACCAAAAATTAAAACAGTCAGTGTGATTATACTTCCAACAGAGAAATCATAATAGGAATTGAGATGAGATAGAAGATAGTCCTCTTAAAAAAACATATATATATTTTCCATTTATTTATCTTTCTTGTTATTATTATTATTATTTTTTAATCTCTTGCTTTGTGTGAGAGAAATGTTACGTATACTCTTGAATACTATGTGACACAACCCCCAAGAACATTGAACTGGTAGGATAGTGAGAGGAACAGTGCAGTGCACAAGTCTGGCAAAAGGGGGTGTTTAAATTTTTAAATATATGCCATTTTAGCACTTCAATTATTGAACGCTCCCAGTGAGGCGTGACTAACTTGTCCATGCAGACCCAGAGAAATGCTTCAGTGCCATATATTCTGAGAAATTTTGGTCTGTACTCCGTATAGTACTCGTTACAGTTTTCTGTTACTGTCATAGGTTTGTTGTTTCACAGGAAAGTCAACAAAATGTTTTGTCAACAAGAAAACAAATTCATAGAGAGGATGACCTTGACTTAAAACGTAATGATTTATTCATCAGGCCTCCTGTAGTTGAGTGAACACCGTTGTAAATGTATCTGTGCTGATACAAAAGCATGCCAGCACAGATTACAGAAGACAGAGATGCCATTCATGTCCGTTGTCACAGCTTAAACCCACAGATTCAAACTAAATATCTACTGACTGCGGTGAAGAGTGCACATTTTTTAAAGTGCAAAGTTAGAACCTGTTCTTGCTCATTGTTTTACTTCAAAATTTGCTGCTAACTTTATTACTGTGCTTCAGGTTAAGGGCAACTCAGACCACAACCAAAACATGTGTACCCCTCATTCTTAATCATTATTTCAATAACACGTATCTCTGCTGGCTTTGCCTTTAAAGGGTAACAGGGATCTGTTGGTACAGAGAGTCTGTGTATGCACCAGGCTCTTATAAACACTCCTGACACAGGGTAATGTTTAGTGTATCCTGGGGCACACATGCCTTCTGTAAATTCTACCAAATCACTTTTGCTCTAAACAGTTATCATCCAGGCATATGGAAAGACAAATATTACAGCTTTGATTCAAGAAATTAAATTTTTGTAATTTTATGCCTTAAATTATAGCAATGAAATCTAGGGTTTCGTGGTAAATTAAACACACGTCTTCTCTCCGTGCCAACTCCGAGTCTCTGTTTAAACAACGTCAATCAGAGAAATCCCTATTACCAACAAAGCACTGCATTTATAGATTAATCCAGTCAAATGCTTTTCCTGAGCTGTTGCTAACTGACAGTATTATATTTGTGTAAATTTCCATGGCAATCTAGTAAACATATTTAGGCTTTGAGTACCGAGAGAAAATGACTCGACATGAACATGAGGACAAACGTAGGGAAACGCAGGGAGGAGAAAGTGCTTCGACAAACAAGAATAGTGCTTGCATTGTCACCGCCATCCGACATTGTGTCCAAAATGTCTTAAATATCTGCCTTTTCCTGGGCAGTACCTTGTGGCTTCTGGGACTAGTAATGCTTAGATTGCAGGAAATATGTATGTAGGAAAAGTACATTTTCAAAAGAAGCAAACTTGGCTGTTTACCGTGGAGGAAATATGAACTAAAAATACATAGGTGATTCACAAATTCAGAGAGGTACTCTCTTTCTACGGCACATCTGGATTTGCAATTATTGTTTTTTGTTTTTTTTTTAACTGCAGGAGTCAGACTTTCACTTATCAATGACATGATAGATAACTGTTTGGAAACCATAATAGGGTGCTAAGGAGTAAGGAGAATTTCATTCCTTTGTCGGAATGTGAATAATTAAAGCCTTTTAAAGTCTGCTGTGTTAAAACCTATAGCATATAGCACAAATTGCACTCGGCTGAGGTTCATGAGCAGCAAGGATCATGTACGATTTTTCCCTGTTGTTTACAACCCTCAGGCTTAACCAAATGACAACTGTAAGCTGTTAGAGAGGTTTCTCATTTTTGTCAGTTTACTTAAGACAGCTTTTCCTCCATTAAGTGACGTCAAACAGCCACTGGAAGACTAAATAGGGTTTTTTAAAGCCTGTTGCCGTCTACACAACTGTCCTCACACTGTTCTTAATGGGAGATTTTGAGTCCCTCCTCCTCAGTTGATGAAGGGAGAGAGTGAAGGGGCGTGGATGCTTTTTATTCTCAATTTAAGAGGCAAAAATGTTGCCTTAAAAGTCTCTGTTTGGGATATCAACCGTGTAGGTGTTTCCCATAAAATGTTATTGATAGAGGAGAGAGTGGACGAGAGTAGAGAGTGAGAGTTTGTAAATGGAGGCCTCAATCTGCCTGCTTCCTCTTGAGGGGCCACACACTTTATGGATCACTTCCTCCTCTTCTCTGGTCCAAGAACAGTCTGACGTACTTTCGGCGCCATGCTCTGTGATGGCAACCAGGATAAACGGTACAAACAGCGGGGGATACATGGCAGCTTAAAAGCCTCTGTCCCAAATAAAAGTTACAAAAAAACAGAAACAGGCAGAAAGGCTGTCAGAATCTAGAGATGAAGACCAGCCATGTGAGATGCGAGCTGATTGGACAGAGCTGGGATGAGGCTGAGCCTGTTGCTGCTGCTTCTCGGGGACAGGAAGTCTGCTGTGGTGTCCTGTCTTCTTTCTGTCTCTACGTCTGTTTGGGTGCCAGTTTGCCTGTCTGCTGTCTTTGTCTGTGTGCTCTTTCGAGAGCCAACCCCTCCATAGGTCAGCCAACATCAAGCTGAAAATCTCATTCTCTCCTTTTCATCACAGAGCTAAATCGTGTTTTACAGTAAATCACCTGACAAGTGATTCAGAAAAACTGACTTTTATGAAGGTCTGGTGAAGTTTGTAGGATTTGGCCTCAGGAGAGGAAAGTTGACTTGCATGCTTCACTGAAAGCCCACAGCTGTTGGCTGATTCTGAGTGGTACCCTAAATTGTTCCGTAGCTTTTCATCCTTGATGATTGTTTGTGTCTGGCATTTTAAAGACCAATAGCATGTACTTCAGATTCCTCTATGTATGAAGTTCTCCCTAAGAAGCCAGACACATTCTCCAATCGCATATTTACACCCCAGGAGAATAAAGTGGTCTGCCAGCCTGCAGTGTCACTAAATTATTACATGCAGCTTGGAATCTGACTTTCTCTCCTCTGATACAAATTCTGATACCTAAACTCGGGGTCAATATAGAGTACCGTTTCCAGTAAATCTGTAAAAATCACTGGCCAGAATTCATTGAGATAATCAGTATGAGGCTTTGAAGTCAAAAGGCATGAAAACAACAAGTGTTCACAAGCTGTGAACACTGACATATTGTCAGCTCTTAAAGCCTCATTGTGTAACTTATCTAGCTCTGTACTTAGTCTTCTAACAGTTTTTAAATCATTTTGATGCCCCACTGATTTTTAATCAGGTCAAATGTGTCTTGCATTCCCGCTTTCCACCCCATACGCCTATTTCTGCACTATACTACAAAGTGCGTAAAGTACTACTAGTCACACACCACCAACTATTTCACTGATTTTGTCTCCTCTGATGTCCTCCGCATCAACTTTTCTGATGGACCATAAACTGCTACAAACTACTGCTGCTTTTAGCTAGTGTTAGCTAAGGTTAGCTCAGTTTGATAGCTGGCCTGCCTGAACTGTGAGCTCACAGCACTGGGGGAATATTTGTGAGAAGAGGAGGTTTTCAGCACCGGAGTGTGGAGGATTGCAGACAGGGAGCGGAGTTGGTGTTGTGCCAGAACCGGAGCTGGGTAAGCGGGCAGTGTAATCAGGCTCAGTAGCCTCTATGAACATAACGACAGATGTGAAGAGGATGTTGATGGAGGAAACTAAGAAGAGAAAAGCGGAGAGTGACCTAGCAAGAGACCGCCAGACAAGAGTAAATCTGGAACTGACTTTTAGCTGCTGGGGAGAGGCGCTGCTTTTCATAAAACTCACTCTTTTTTCTTCTTGCTGTGACAAAAAAAAAAAAACATTCCTTTGATATCCACCATTGTTCCCGTGCTTGTGTCATGTTGAAGACAATGTCATGGCAATTTCACGCTGTGTCGCTATGACACTAACATAATGTTAATTGCAATTTAAGTGTTGTATTGTCTGCAGTGGAAAAGTATATCACAAAAAGTACCTGCCACCAAAAGAGAGTCGAATCAAGTACAGCTAAACTGTACCATGCAGTGGAAACACGGCTTATGTTCACAGCTAGTCGCTAACTTTCTCTGGCTGACATTTGGTGCTGAGCAGGTAGTTTACAGTTTTCCCTGAAAACAGCTCCCTGATGAGAACGGTAAGAGCGAACCAAGGCAGTAAAGTTGTCATGATCGCTTTAACAATATTACTATAGACGGTTTATGAGATTTTTTTTGTTAAAATGTCCTCTTTGCCCAACCAGATGCCCACCCAAATCAACCCTCAAAACAACATAGCTCATCTATTGTTTTTTTTTCCCACACACTGCTAATTATTTTCTTTAATTTTCCATGCAATGCTGCAAAATAACCTCTTGATCACCAGTGCAGCTATGGCTGAATGAATTAAAGTGATAACAGAAACTGATTTTTACACCGACATTGAAGAAAACTGTGGCTCTGTGACATATGGACAATACCCAGTCATGCTGACTTTTACTGCTATGTGTCCATCCCAAATGAATTGAGAATATTGGAACAAAAATGGTCTTAGATAATCTACCACTCATACTTTGTTGCTACAAAGTTAAATCCTGGGCCTCCAAAATGTCAACCGCTCAAACCCTGAAAAAAAAAACAAGCTGGCTTTTAGCTTGACAGTCATGCATTTTTGACTTCATCCAGCTGGCTCGGAAAGAGTTTCATCAGCACGAGTGTCATGGGATTTTGTCATCCCATAAAGGTCCTTGTGATCTTTCAGTTGCACACTTTCTCCCAACAGTGATGATTCCTTTAGAGGGTTGTTCCAGGTAATTAGTTATTTAAACATACAGAACAAGGCTGAAGTATGTTGCAGTCAATAAGAATCTGTTTGATTGTTGTTTGTGATTATGCTTTTGGAAAAGGTTGTCCATTACCCTCATCCTTTTTCCCGACTGGAAAGTTGCCGTGAAGCACTTTACCCATGACCCCCTGTTTCCTTGACAAGTGAATAGAGCCTAAGGATCTGTTTCTGGGCCTGAGCTCCCAACAGCATTCCTCATGTTTAGGAAAACATGTAAACTGACGTCGAAAAAATAAAAGTGAGCAGTCAGCTCCCTTGGCCTTTCTCGCCTGGCCCAGATGCCCATATGAAAGCTGACTTTTGTGTGCTGGACAACTCTTATACAAGGTGGACGGCCGGTGTTTTTCCTGGCATGTCTTGAACAAACACAGACCAATTACACTGGGCTGCCTGGTGTGTCAAGCCGTGATCTACAGTTTTATTTTGCATTATTTGAGAAGGCTTAGGTGGTAAATCTCTACTTCGTAAAACAAGAGAGATATAATAGAAGTTCCTGCAGTTTGCCTGGGTTAGCATAAATCCCGGGCTCAAGCAGATATCTAGTGTCTAAGACAAGCAGCACGTCCCTCGCCAGCTAACTGTCACATGGTCTGAGCGAGCTGCGGTGGCAGAGCAGCTTTGAAAACTTTGATCTGAAATATTCAAAACTCATACATGCAACTTTCCTAACTCCCCTGAATATATATGCAATACAATGTGTGGCTCCTTTCCCACTCAAACCTTGGAATTGCATTATTCATCTGAGGCAGTGTTTCAACTTTCTCTCTTTCTCTGCCCGCAGTGCTCCCACCCACACCAGTGAATTAAGTACCCGTCTTCTAATTCAATCCCAATATTCTTCCCCATCGTTCTCTCTCCAAAAACTCAGCCCTTCTTATGTGCACATGTTCTGTCTGTAAGGGCATGGCAGAAGCATAAAACCACCCTAGACATCTGTGAGTGCTATGTTATGATAATGTTGTAGTATAATTATTAATGCATTCATGTGTAAGCAGCATTTTACAGTTCTGATCTTGTTAACTGTTCAGTAGGTTAATCTATAATTATGCATCATATTTTATGACATGTTTTTTTATGTAAAATCTTGACATAAAATAAAGTAGTTACTATAGGTGTCAAATAAAGGCAGATTAAGTACAATATTTATCTTTGCAATGTACAGGTGTAGAAGTAAGCAGTCAGTTTGACCTTTGTGATACTAACTATCAACTGTATGATGAAGATTTCTCCTGAAGCAGTTTTGTGCACATTTTATTGATTTGTTTAGTAGTTCAGTCATGTTTTATATGAATACATTTTTCATGACAAGTCATGAAAATCTTTCATCAGATCAGTTTACAGATCTAAATCTGCCAAACGTTTCCTACCATTAAAACAAGTAATTAATAAGCTGAATATCAGGAGTAGGTCTGTGTTAGACTGCATGTGCATGTACTGTATATAGACCTTTGTTTTGGTGTGACATTTCATAACCCTTCTTCAAGAAACAGCATGTTACAGTCTGCCATGTCTGGAGAGTCAGCAGTGTTATTTACCAACAAGCACAGAGGGAAGGTGGCAGACAGAGGCAAACTGAAGTGAACTCTAAGCAGCTGATTGTTATCGATTCATCTGCAGGTCATTTTCTCTCTTAATCAAATTAATTCATCTTAACATCAGATTGAGATCGCCCACAGTCAGTGATGTCAAAACAAAGCTGGGATCATCAAATGTTTAGAAAAGTTGCTTGAAAACTGACTTATCGATCAATTAATCGCTTAATCATTGCCGCTCTAGATCTTATTATTTTTATTATTTTTTTTTTTTAAGATATTTTTTTTGGCCTTTTCAAGCTTTATTTTCAGTAGAGACAGCTGAAGAGTGACAGGAATGTGGGGAGAGAGAGAGACGGGGAATGACATGCGGGAAAGAGCCACGGAGCTAGACGACACCCCTAGATCTTATATTTTTGTATTTGTCATTAAGCCAGGTGGAATTACGGCTTGCATTTACAGTAGTAGCTTTGTCCCATCATTGGCTTAAGCATTTCATGTATATACATAAATACACACATATTTGTACATGTATATACAGTGTAAAAATATGTTATGTGGCTCTTTTTTGTGCTAATGAATCCCTGGGATGTACATGATTTAAATTGGAACACTTTGGCAGATATTGATATTATTATTGACTCGGCTGTTGGCTCTGATTGTGTAACACCAGATAGCACTGACTGATTACAGTTTGGGTGATGACGTCGGGTCAGAGCCTTGTTTCTAAAGAGAGAGGAAGCTCGCCGGTTGTCCTGCCCAGAAGGCCCCTGTTCGCTGAGCACTCGTGTAACAGTATATACACACACATGCAGATAAATGACTGTTAGAAAGTGTGTGCACGTGCATGTCTGTGTATGTGATGGCAGTGGCATTTGTGTGTGTGTGTGTGTGTGTGTGCGGAGATGGGTGTCCACAGCACCTCGGTGGAAACTTGGCCCTGAGCCGACCGTTGCCCATGAGGGCTGGTAAACACGCTGTGATGAATCTCACTCTGCACACAAGTGCCAAACACAATGTAAACTTGTTTCCATCACTCCATTCAGCCTCGTGCTCTGCTTTTTTCCTCCTGTTCGACCTTTGAACAACTCCTTTCAACTCTGAAACAGGCTGTAGTTTATGTATAATGTATAGAATAAAGTATATAATGTATAGATAATCTAACATTTAATAGCTCAGTCGGCTTTTTGTGTCTCGAGACAAATCTTGTATGAATAAAAGACAACTGCTCTTGATGTTTAGTTGTATTTAAGATCATTGAAAATTATTTACAACTATATTTGCCAGAAGATGTAAATCATGTGTGAGGTGCGTCATCAAAAGTGGTTCACGGGTACACAACTCTGCAGGAAACCAGCCTTTCACACTTCCCGAGTGTACATCAGATCAATCAGCTGCAGCAGCAGAGGCCAGCGTGGGTCTGAGCGAGGTCACATCAGACGACTGCCCTCACTCCATGCAACATCCAAACCAGATGTCTGATGAATTGCTCCTCATAAAAGGATTCCTCTTTTACAATGGACCGTGGCATTGCCAAATAGGGTAAGACGGTTACGTGTTCATTCCTTCAGTCGTTAAAATTCTTACGGGTAATTCAGAATGGCCTCTAGACATTTGTAGAGACAGTTGTAGGAAATTTTCACAGTCTTGTCCCGAGATGCTCGGCGTTTGGTGGCAGCTGAGGACAGTCGTGATTCATCTCCATCTGCCACAAACTACATCTGAACCAGAAGTGATGCTTTTCATTGGGGAAATACGCAGGTTATGATGAGTTTCATTCTTCCTGGCTATTGATGGTTAGCAGGGAAACAAGGACAGCTGTTGGCTTTCATATTCGGTAACAAGGGTGTTGTTCCAGATATTTCACAACTGACATAACTGTAGAAGACTATTTTTTTTCCCTCTGGTTTTACAGCCTATAGCAAGATCTGCATTATTTTATATCATGTTACCACACACAGAAGCAGTTATTTAGGACGACCATTTGCCTTTTATATGATGTATTCGCCTATGAATCGTAAAATGGAGCCAGCAGCATCACAATTTGAATGCACCATGGTATCCTGCGAGTAACGGGGCTCTGGCCTGTTATATCCCTGTTTTCTCACTGACTTCAACTTCTCTTTCCTTTGTCTCGCTCTTATCTTCTGTTTATAAAGAGGGAATGTTTCTGTTCCTGTCTCCTGTGAAATAAACCAGTCAGATGAAGCATTCAAAGAAAAGTTACTCATGGGCTCTGATGTGGTGAAAAACGAAGATGTTGTCGCAAAGGTCTGCTCACACTTGGAGCCAGCAGCTGTCCTGCGTGATACACTGCATTGAAAGGGCCGTCTGGCACTCAGTGAGCATGTGCTGAGAGGTGATGGACAGGACCTGGCCTCCTACTGCTTCTATCACTCCCTGTTAGCGCTTCTTCTTCTCCCGTACTTCCCACTAATCACAACTGACAAGGGATACACAGGACTCTGTCTACACCAGTGGATAGAAACAGTTGTGCTGACTTGTCTCAGTCTGGGGGAATGACATGTATAAAGGATTGAGGAGGGAGAAAAAAACCCCAGTGATTTCAAGAAGATCAGCATCCCAGTCCAGCCAAATATGCTGCTTCTCTGTTTTGAAGGCTGCAGGATTTCCATAAATTAATGAAGGACCTGTAAGAACAAGACCATAGCATGACAGATCATTGTCTATAAGAACGCTCTGTCTTCATTTAGATGCTGTGAGAAGGCCAGATGTTGAAAAGCTTCAGGGTTAAATATACAATATGAAACAGGGAGCGTGTGTGTGTGTGTGTGTGTGTGAGAGAGAGAGAGAGAGAGAGAAAAGAGTTACAGAGTCGAGAAAGAGTCAGAGGCTGACGACACACACAGTATGTACGTCAGCTTCTTTGTGCATCAGCAAACATGAGTTAGAGCAAATGTGCTTGCTTGGCTGTAGAGGTCTATATATGAGAGAGGGTGCGATCCCATGAGAGCATTATGGGCATCTGAGGGAACACACGTGTGCCTCCTGAACTGTGAACACAAGTACTTATGCACATGGGAAGATCTGCATGCTGAAACATTGATGGAAACGCAACACATCATCAGTGACACTTAAAGTGTGATGAATATTTCAGTGACCTGGTGGTGCGGGCACATTGGGAGTCAAGCTGGAGGGCAACCACGGAACTATTCTGGCAATTTCACTGCAAAACAGTTTGCATACAGAGCCTCCATTTCTCTTCCATTCGTCAGCATCCAGACACTAAACATGAATTCATGTCAAGGCAGTTTAAAAGCCCCCAGGTTGGTTCTGTAACCTTGCATAAATATTAGACCAAGCCGCAAATCAAACTGCAGCCAATGAGATAAAACATGGCCTGAAATGTTTGCTCTCAAATACACCATATTTATTTCATTCACAGAGGAGCTGAAGAGGAAAATATAGGTCAACCCTATTTTATACAAAAATAGATTTTGCTGAAGTTTAAATAAAAAAAAACATTAGAATACATATATTTTATATAAAAAAAATAAGGTAAATTTTTTCAAAAGACATAAAATAAATCTTAAGTTAAGTCAGATCTAGTGAGGACAACGCCTGCTGGGCTGGCTGAGGAAAGATTTTAGGGTTTCTCTGCTGCTGCAATATCTTGCTCCCTGTGTAGAGTCGGAACTCGGGGGTGTGAATGAGCTGAGACTCACGGCTGGTTGGAGAGCTGGTGACAAAACACTCTGGATTTGCCCCTCAAAACGCCGAGCAAGGACCGGACGGACACTCACTCAAACTGCTTAAATTCCTCAGCAGCGTTTATCCTCGAAAGTAACTGGGGAGCCTCTACCATTTCAAGAGAGACCTGGAAGTGGCCAAACAATGGACCCAGGGAGCGTGTTTTATTGCTGAATGTTCACGGAACGGGACTGATGTTTTGCAAAGACTACTGCTGCTGCTGCACGGGCCGGGCCGTGGAGCCACAAAGCGAGGAGAAGGACAAGAGAAGTCAAAGAGACAGCGCTCAACAAAGGAGGGCAAAGCAGGACGCGTGTGTGTGCAGAGAAGCAGTGCCCTAGATCAGTGTAACATCTGAGTTACTCTGTCATTCAGACTCCTTTCATGCTGTCTCAGGCAGCAGTTTCTCAACCCGCACCTGGAAAAACAAAGAGAATGTGTTCAGTGGCAGCACATCTCCATGCGTAAATGGAGACGCATTGGTGCGTATTCGCTGTACTTTTTCATTATGCGTACAATAAATTATGTTTGTTTTGTCACTAACTCATGCCCTGTCCCATGACCACACCGGTATAGATGCATTATAGACTTCCTCATACTTCATATCTGCCATGAGTGATGGCGATGCCTGCAGAATCTGACAGTACCGGTGCGCAAAGCAGCACTCATGAAAAAAGCTACAGCGCACAGGATCGCAATGGTTATGTGAAAACATGTGTCATCCCACTGTGCCGTGACCGAGATTACGAGTCGTGGGTGAGGCTAATGTTCACAAAAATATGGAGTTCCCAGAGACTCCGGAGTGCAGTGTGTGCGGGGTCGCTTTCGGTTTTTCTCGCTCTGTTGGTCAAATGTGCAGACTGGAAAGCTGAAGCCAGCAGCAGCAGCAGCAGCAGCAGCGCTGACAACACACTCTCGCATTCATCGTCTCCCCTTCACTTCGTTTCAGGCTGCGCGGCGGAGCTGTTGCAAACTTGCTGGAGTGTGGTTTCGCCATTGTTCACCCTCGTATGTGCCTTCTTTTGGGTCGGTGTCTACTTGATCCGCTGCGGGGTTCTAATCCAGACCGCCCTCTCCCTCCTAACCTTGTGCCACCTGGGCGAAGCAGCGGCGTGGTCTCTCCTAGACGGGACAGATGATCAGCTGTTTTCATTCACGACAGCAGCCGTGGTCGTGCTCATCTGCGTGGCCACCGGCGCACTCATGGTAGCACGACTGAATCAGGGCATATCTGTGATCCTTTTCATCAGCATTGTCAGGACTATCTCACTCTTCTCGCTGCACAAAGTACGGGCCACTTGGAGACCGTACGTAGCGTACCTGGTTGGAGTGCTGGGCATCCTGCTGGCGAGGTATGCTGACAAGCTCATTCCCAACGAAGGGAGACACAAGGAGGGCTGCACCCCCGTGACTGGAGCCAGGGAAGAGATCCCTGTATTTAAAAGGCGCAGGAGGTCCAGTTCTGTGATAGCCTCAGACATGGCACACAGTCAGTCCAACAGTAAGTCACATCGCCGGACCTCTCTGCCATGCATCCAGAGGGACCAGGTAAGAAGTTTGTGTCCCTTTCAACTTTATATTTTTGGCTTATTTTCTTCTCCCAGTGACTAGGTTTGTGTTTGAGGCAAAGTGGAGAAAGGAGGGAGCAATGATATGGTAATGAAATGAGGAATGATGGCTGTTTATGAATGTGGTTTGAATTTTTAGTATTATTTTACTATTATCATGGCTGTTAAGAACATCATATAATACTGAGAGAGCTAAAAAAAAAAAACCAAACAAACAAAAAAACATGTATGTCATATGTGCAGTGTGACACACAACAACAAAATAACAACCCAGTCTTGTTAGTATCATTATTATTATTAATATTGTTGTTGTTATTATTAATGTTATTATTATTTTATTATAAATATTATGTAATATCCACGTTGTTTGCAGTGTGGATACTGCAGTTTGTTTGGGTGTTCTTTGATCTTCTTGCTGTGATTGGAGTCTTATATTCTGCAGAGACACTTGCATCCAAACATAGACTTCTAACTAATTACAATATTTTTCCTCTACTCTACCTTCACAGTAACATATTTATATGATGCCTCTTTTTTTCCAAATAAAAACTAATACGTTAATATAACTTCTACTGAAATCATCAATTAAGCCAAAAATGTTCACATTTTTCTCTGAAAACATTACACCTGTCAACAGAGGTGATGATTTAATTTATGCAGACATATACAGTGTAGATGCAATTTTTCTGTCATTAAAAAAAAAGCCAAATTTGGTATTTAGGGTCCAAAGGGATGCTATTTTAAAAACGTTTTTTTTTATGTGCTGGCGAGAAAGGGAAGCTGAGGATACGATATCAGTGATTCATCTCATACGTAATTATTTATGTCAAGCATTTTCCTCGGATGCTCTCTGAACCACTGGCGCAAAACTGACAAATGCATTTTTATCTTTCTGTCCTGGACTTTTAATACCACTTGTTTCTCATCACTTATCGATGCACGCTGTCCTTAAACCCCAGGAATGTAGCAGCTCTGGCTTTAAAACCTCTTCTGATACTGATACAGATGGGGGGGGGGGGGGGCATACTCATATCAGCTCCTCCACCCTCCTTATGGAAAATCAATGAGCATGCTGAGAATGTCGATGGGAAACAAACTTTTGGAGTGATCAAAGCTCTCGTTGTGACCTGTGAGTGCGGTTAGGTTGAGAGATGAGAGGCTGCACTGTTGGCTTGACCACTTGAAAGATGCCCTCAGCTCTCAGGGCTAGTTAGCGTTGTAGTGTGCTTGTTTGTTTTTCTTCGTGGTCACACACACACACACGCACACATGCACACCTACACACACACCAACACACACTCATACGCATACACAAATCACATATGAAAGGCTCTTAGATATTTTACAGCTTACACTTTATTCTTATTTCAGTTTGACGTCTCAGCTGAAGCTTATCCAAGTGTCAGTCATTATTAATTTGATAAGCAGAATTTGGTTTGCTGCAGAAATGTGAGTGAGGATGTGTCTTTGTTTCTGAATGAGTGATGAGCTGGAAAATGGCTGGCTATATAGTTTACATGATAACTATAAACGAGCATGTGCACAGATGGCAGATTATTTTACACTTTGTGTGTTTTAAAGAGCAATGCTGCAAATTTGGAAGCCAAATGCCAAATTTTCACTCTGAATATTTATGTACATATCCAAGAAAACCTTGAGTATATTTTGTTGTTTATATCTTGGTCTATCGTGCTGTTGTTGCATTGGTTAATGAAGTGATAATACATTAAAAAACAAGAATGAAACTGTTGAAGGTGAAAAAACAAAACAACACATTTTTTCACAGCGTGGTGTTTTCCTCGTGGTGAATATTAAGAGTGAACAAAGGCGTCCAGCTGCAATAAATGAACTTCTATTCAGAGACACCAAATGTGTAAAAAAAAAACAAAGAGGATGGATACCATTACATTTCCAATCAGACTCCATTACTTTAAGAGATTCAAGATGGACTTACTTAGAGAACAATAAAAACAGACCCAAAATCAAGACATTAGTCGTAAACAACTCTCATTGAAGCAGCTGCAGCAATTAACACGTTTTTGTCTGCTTTAGATTTTTTTTTTTTTCTCTCTCACAGAAATGTCCCAATAAAAGCTGAGCAGGATGGAACTACCAGACAAGCAAAGCAAAGGCATTAAAATTCAAGGGATGATCTCTATTACATGTTTTTGTTGTGGGACGGGGGAAAAAAAAAAGACATCAGCGCTCAGACTGTCTTGATAGTAAAGTGAAAGTCAAGAATATAATAGATTTTCTGACGTTTTTCTGATTGTTCTACCGTTCGCTCTCATCTCTGGCGGCGGTGCTAAGCAGTTGACCAGCCATGGCCTGTCTGTAATTGAGACACACATGGCGTACATATGCTGTCTTAACCGTGTCTTGTCTGTGTGGTCTTTAATGTGTAAACAAGCCAATGCTAGTCATCACCTCGCTCACACGGGGCTCTGGCCTCCCTAAGGGGGGTCAGACGCACGTATGGGGGCCACAATGCAACCACCACATGGTGACGGAAAGAGTGGAGATGCCAGACAGCGTTAAGTGTCCAACTGACTCTGCCTGGGGGATAAAATATAGGCTAACTGCGTGGCTGTAATTTTTACAGCTTCTCAGTTAGATGACCTAAAGAGGCTGAATGATGTTTTAGCAGTGCTGCCCTTTTGTGTGCTCTGTGTTCAGTAGAGTTATGATGTTTTAAAGAACGCCTTGACAAGGAGTAGATCTGCACTTTGTTGACGTGACGATGTTTGCATTAGTGCTGTGCGTCTGAAGTGTTTGAAGGATTGCGTGAGGTTGGATGAAGGGCTACAGATGATACTTAACTTTGTTTTTCTCAGGAAGCTTCTCCCACAGACCTTAGAGTCTTCTATACTGTAAAGGCCCTTCAGATTGATGGTCACTGTGCAAAAAGTGTTTATTCAGAAAATAAATAGAGCAAAGAGGAATCCCTCTGTCTCTTCTTCCTCACAAACATTAAAAGCTGCCATGTTGCCCCTCCGACGCTCTGCCAAAGCCATGCTCCGAGGCAGTGCGTCAGTCTGCGCAACTGTACTTTTAATAAACAGCCATTTTCCCTCCTTTTTTTGATCACAAATTGGCTGCCAGCATCTATCAGCTCACTAAGTAGGTGCATTCAGCAATGCTGGGGTCGTTCTTCCCATCATCAGGGTAATAAAAGAAAGTCATTATCAGCTGATCTGATAGCGGTTAGCAGGGGCCTCTGCGGGATAGTTCTTATTCTTGGGGTAATACAAAATGACAGGCCAGTCTCTGGGTTTGAGCTGTGGATATTGAGCTGAAGGAAGAGGTGTGGACTTGTGGTGTGGATCGCTTTTCACAGTGTGTAAGGAAATTTGAGTCCAAGGCTATCCTGCTGCAGACATCAGCGCTGTCATAGAACTTTCTCTCCTCTCGAAGCACAGGGAAAGCAGCCTGTCACATTGCCAGCGCACACTGAATGTTTTGCATCTACCTGAGCTGCAGATTTTGAGCAGAGCTGATTATCCAGGAGAGGGGAGTGGACATTGGCTTCTGCTTTTTAGATGATTCTCTTCAGGAGGCGTTGGAAGCCACTCCCTTTTCTGTCAGTAACTCCACCCCTCCTCACAGCGCTCTGCTCTCTGTCCTCTCACTGACACCAACACAAATATTATCCCAACCAGAGGAGGAAATTCTTTCTTAACTTGGATGATAAAGATATTCTTGAAATCTATGGTAATGACTTCCTGTGGAATGGGATCCGAACATAATTACTGTTGCTGTTGTAAATGTTTCCTGATACTCTATTTTTGCTGCACCGTCCATAATTGAATTGTGTTTTGGATGGAGGAGGTTGTTGATAGCCTGTAGGGCAGTGATTTACCACTGAGCCACAGTGCACTCTCATCCCAAACAGCTTGTTTGTATTCTAAACACATAGCCTCGTGAGATGTGATGCTTCTTTACTTTTTTTTTTTTTTTCACTGGACCAGCCACTGCATTGGAAACGCTCTCACTGAAAGCCTCTTCTTGCATTTGGAAAGGAAGCTGATATCAGCATGGGGTTGTGTGTCTTATGATTGGGTGATCCACTTCACACTTTCAATCCCCATTCAGCCTCAGTGTATTAGCTGCACTGTGCATGTGTGAGGAGGCAAGGAGTGGAGGAATTGGGGTAGGAATGAAAGTAGGTCATTCGAGGTTTTGTTTAGTCGCCAGGCAAAACAGCAGGCTTACTCTTACCCCCCTGAACAGTGGAAGAGTCTTGCGTTTGACTGATGCAGTGTAGCAACTTTAAGCGTGTTTGTGCTCCAGATTTGTATGTGTTACCTCTGCCATGTTGGCTACACAGCGTGAAGCCACATTACACTGGGTTTTGGTCTGTGGCGGCATAAACAAGAGCTTCTTGGCCACATTTTTTTTGTCTCACCAAACAGACATGTTCTGGACAAAGTGCTGAGATGGCCAGCTCCCAATTTGGGTTCGTTACAACCTGGGTTTTATTTTTATAGTTTTGGCAATCATTTTATTTGTTATGATTACATTATACATTAAAATTTGGTGACATAGTAAGACAAATATAGAGGTTGTAAACAAACCAACAGTTGAGCCAGATTATGTAAACCATGTTAGGTTAAAATAAAAAGTGAGCACACCCAAACTGCTGGTAACAATTCCTCATTGCATAGGAAAACCAAGAAGTCATCTGCAAACTGTTATGAATGTTTCCAATGCACAGTTTGGGTAATAATTTTTCCATTCACCTTTGTTTTCACTTCCAAAAAATTACTAACCTGAGGGTTTCTTTAAATGAATAGTTGGACATTTTGGGAAAAAAATGGTTAAAGTGCAGAGAGATGAGAAGTTTTATACTATGGTGAAGGTGATTTCTGAAATTGGGGACATTTTTAATGCAGCATTATCATTATGAAATAAAAAAAACGGGACAAGTATTTTTTCATGTATTTTAACCAGCTTTTATTACACAAAAGGTTAATAAATCAAAATGTCAGCACTCACAAATATCATGTATCAGTAACGTACAGCAGTGTTTAACGCACGCTATTCTCCTGCTCTTTTCCTCTTCTCTCCTTCACTCTTTACTATCAGTCTCTCCTATACGTGTCTTCTCCCTAATCTACAACAGAGCAACATAGAGATAATCTTCATAATCATCTCATGGTAATCTAATATAAGGAGTTACACCTTTACTAATAACAGTGCTATACAAAACAGTGACTCAGGGCATCAGCTAATCAGATGGTCTGCATTCATAATTACTACAGTCATTGGTTATCCACATAGCACTGTCTGGTGCCAGTCATACTTATTTTAATGTTACATCACTTCACACATACACACACAAAATAAATAAGTTCATACACAACAAACCATTTATCGCGGTCTTCTCTGGCGATGTGTTAAATGGCTACCGTAATAACTGGTGTTTGAGTCTGCAGACGTTTTTCCCCCATTCACTGTCAAAATCGGGGACAGGTCACCCAAAACGGGTGCTGGTCAAACTATGTTATACCCCTACATCTCAGGCTACAGTTGCTTAGCTTAGTTTAGCATACTGCCTGAAAACAGGGGATAACAGCTAGCTCACCTTTGGTTTAAATGCATAAAAATCTGTCCCAATATAACAACATATAATGTGTTAAATAATAAGATTTAGAGGTGGGCAGATTTTTTTTCACCTGTGTACAGAACTAAGCTAGCTGTTTTTCCTGGTTCCAGTCTTCATGCTAATGTTGCTAACGAGCTGCTGGCTGTAGCATTTCTTAGAGCTGCAATGATAAGTTGAGTTGTGAACTATTAAATGAATTGCAAACTATTTTGATGATCGATTAATTGTTTTGAGTCATTTTTTAAAGAATTTGATTGAGAATCTGGTTTTAACTTCTTTAAATAATGTTTTGGTTTCTTTAGCGACGGTAAACTGAACATCTTGACGTCACCCTGGGCTTTGGGAAACAGTCATAAATATTTTTTTCACCATTTTTTGATATTTTATGGACCAAATGACTGATTGAACTGAGAAAATGATCAGCAATAATTGTTAGTTGTAGCCTTAGCAATTATGCCGTAAGCAAATTAGAATATTTCCCCAAAACGTAGCACTATTAAAACCTGTATAATCTACTTGCTGTATTACATGCTGTGTTCCTAGATCCTCAGCATTTAACTGGGTGACAACAGTTTTATTGTTACAGATAGCAAAGATGGGCAAAACTACTGAAAGAGAAGTTGTAATGAAGTGGAGTTATCCTTTAAACTCTACATTACATGGCTCACCCATCTGTGTCCAATTCTTTCATTACCTTCATTTACAGCAACAAGAGTAGCTCATATCCTGGTTCTTGCCCTGCGTCTCTGATCACCTAAGCCAACCAAACCAGAGGTCCAGGACTAAGCTGGGCACCCCTCTTCCATCCACCCGCTGGCATGACCACGATCTGGCTCCTTACTGATTACCATGGAAATTATGGAAGGACGTCTGTGTGAGCATGTGTGTATGTGTGTGTGTCTGTGTGTGTGTGCGTGTGTATATGTGTGTGTTGCCAACAGCTTGATGGCTGCCAGCTGCTGCAGGCTGAGAGGTTGAATCCGCTCGGAGAAACACGGAGGGCCTCAAACCACAGACACAACCCAACGCAGCTGGAACTGCTAGACAGGCACAGGCCTCCAGTCCCGACACACAGCACACATATTAACACCTCAGGATCCTAATAACTGCTTCACATTTGAATAGAATACTAGAATCTGAAGTGAATTATGGACTTTTTTTTTCGCGTGTGTTGAAGGCTAGATTACACGCTGTTCTTTCTTCTTCTGCTGTCTGTTCTAGACTAAGGCAATTATGTCACTCAAGTTTTCTGTGTTACCATAAGAGACCCGACTATTTCAGTGATGGAGGTGAACAGAATGTTCCTGGCAGAAATGTGTGTATGCGTACAGCACGTGGGTGTGTGTGCTTGTGCACGAGTGTGTGAGGCAAAGATAGAGAGAGAGGAGAGTGCGTCTTTTGAAGAACTGGATGCACTTGCATATGCGCATATGTTATGTGTATTCGCGAATAGAGCTGGGCTTTGTTTTTTAGTGCTATAACCAGTGTGATACCTGAGTTTCTGTACTGTTACCTTCACAACACTTAATAACAATAACAATCACAGTTTCATCAAATATTTCAACATTTAAAAATGAGTACTAGTGATCAGCACGATGATGGGAATTATAGGACCCAAATGCAGATAGAAGGCTCCAAGCAGTGCTTATTCAAGCTTCAAATATGCTTGTTGTGATTTTTTTTTTCGGTGGGGACGTTTCCAAACTGGGACCTTCTTCTGGCTGCTGTCTGGCTAACATCACTAAAATTACTGCCAGGAACTGAGCAGCACCAGAGGATGTACTGTACAATTCAATTCTGGCAAGTTGCTAGTTTACCAGAGTAAACTGAATCACTGTATACTTAAACAGGTACATCGTGAACTTTCAGGTGATTTCCACGCTGTGTCAATAAGAAAATTTCCCTGTTAGCTTTTCTACTGAACTCTTTAGTCATAAATTGGAAAAAAAAAAAAAAAATTAAAATCAGAAATTTCTGATCAAAGAATTACCAAAAAGAACTGAAGTTCGATCCACAGCTTTATGTGCAAAACAAGCACTTGTGTGTATGATGCTGAAGCAATGTTTTCGCTCTTTAAAAGATGGGCAGGTTAATAGGTGCCAGCACATATCCGGTACGACATCACTTTGGGGAACTGAACACAACACGTTTGGCTTTCATGTCTATTTATCCTGCTGAAGGGCCTTTTCAATCACACGAGGAGCCCACCTTTAAGACAGTGATCCCTTACATGAGGGGACATTCCTGTGCTTGCCCCAGCACTAAATGAACTGGAATGTGCAGGTTGAGCAGACCCTGAAGGACAGGCCTGTGGGCTCATTCACCAAGCCCTCCCCTTTCCCGGCCCTCCCCTCCCCGCACACCCTGACCTGAGCCAACACCACCATCCTGGGCTGTCACCAGGTGTGCAGCTGGCCTCTACCGAATGAATAGACACTCTCACATCGCCTCGGGAAGTGTGTGCTCGAGTGCGTATGTGTGCATGTTTGTGAGAGGGAGGGGAAAGCTGAGGGGGCAGAGAGGAGTGGAGGAGAGTAGTCTTAGACGTAAATAGCTGCAGTCAGTAGAATGTGTGAAAAACAAATGGAAGAAACAACTGTTAATTTCCCCTCTCAGAGTGTGCACAAGCACATTTGAAAAAGTGGTGTCCCAAAAATTGATCTCATGGCCTCTGATTGGTGTCAGGTTCAGGAAGGAAGTGCAGCTAATCCCCAGGTCCAGTCTGGGCATTGTGTCTCCCTAGAAACAGACCAGGCCACTGTCGCTGCTGCTGCTGCCATGATTCATTTAACAAGCAGGAACATTTTGAACCCCTCTGACTGAGGCCGTCCAATAAATCCAAACATAGTCGCTATTAATTGATTATATATTTCAGAACATGATAGGAGCTGTTTCACTGATGGATGGTTGTATTTAGTAATCAACTGCCTGGCTACAATTGGACGAGCTGTTGCATATATTTTATTTGATTCAAATTGTTCATGTGGTATACATTTTCCTTCTCAACCTCTCATTTCACCCACAGGGCTGTTGCATTATTTCAAATACCAGTGGTAGAAGAAGCACTCAGGTCCTAAAAGTAAAAGTATTAAACTTTAAGTTTATCAAGCTTACCAGGTTTTATTGTATATTGTACTTTCTGTATAAAAAATAACAGTATATATTAGATTATAGGACTCTTTAATTTTATATATTGTATCTCATTTTTACAATGTATTACATGCTGTAAGGTAATTTAATCTTTCATTACATTATATTTTATTAAGTGATCTTATGTTTTGTATAAAATCTTGACCTGAAAAGTAACCCCAATGGCTATCAACTTCATGTAGTAGGTAAAGTAAAATATTTCCCTCTGTCAGCAGGCTGCACGTCTGTCTAGCTCAATGGCATGGTACAAGGAAATGTGTTATTGTAACCTCTGCCTGGTGAGCCCTCCCCGTCCGTCCAGCCTGCTGCCTCTGGCTCGCCATGAGCCTGTCTGTCCCCTGCAGCCAACAAGGCTTCTGCTTGTTCCCTGCTCAATGCTATGTTTTACCTCTCTAAATATGTAGAAAAAAAATCTGTCTGTACATCTGTCTGTCAGTCAGGTTATTTCACCCCTTGCAGGGGCGAGAGTCTTAGGGTTTGGGTTAAGGGCTGTTTTTGCACAGTGCTTTCAATTAGTCAGATATTAAAAGCGCAATGTATAGCTGCTAGTGCAGCGCTGAATTTTGCATGATGGTATACAGTGTTTGTATGATTAAGATTTTTATGGACACACTGTATGCGAACAAATGCCGGTGTCGGAATGCTGGTTAAGATGCTCAGTTTAACAGTGTGGAGCCATTTATACACCATACAGTCACATTTCTGAGTTCACTCTGCAAACAAGAAACTCCTAATGGTCAGCTCAAGGAAATGATTTATTTTATTAATTAAAAATAGCAGTATTGGGAAAGATGTCAAATTAAAAGCAGTCAACTGTTTAGAAACATTTCCTCTTTGCCTTTATTTTCTTTGCACTGTTCCTTGTAGAAAGAGTGTGTTTGTGCGTGCATTATTGGAAAGTGTCTGGAAGTTTTGTGCATTATCAAGTATTAATGTGGGACATGAGAATAAGTTTACAGGAGCTTTTTTGCTTTCAATGTGCTAAAGCGCGATAAATATTTAATTTTATTTTTAAAGCAAGTATCGTCTTAAGTAAGCATCCACTTTCGTTAGGTATGGTGAGGACAAGACATCCAGAGGGCCCCGGAGTTAGTTATTCCCACACTTTAAGAAGTTTAACTACACACTGTATTATTCATTTTGAAGTGTAAGTCTCAGCCCAGAATTGGTGAGGCAGGCAGAATAAGCACTTTTCCTCAGTCGTTTTTCCCAAATCCCTGCTCAGGCTCTTAGACCCCCTGTACATCTTTTCTATACACTGTAACCACCTGTAGACACACACACACACACACACACACACACACACACTCACACCTACAGATCCAGCAGACTGGCTAGGTAGGTCTTATTGATTTGTTGCTGCTATGCTCCACATTGCCTGGAGACACTAAACGATGTCAGGGCTGACGTGTTCCTGTGTATGTGACATCCGTTTATACTCAGCCACAATTGATGGCTATGAACAGCAGGCTCTTCTGTGCGTAATGTGTGTGTGTGTGTGTGTGTGCGTCTTGTGTGTGTGGTCAGGCACAAGTCCTGTGTCGTGGAGATGGTGGGCTGTTGGTTCCATGCACCCCTTCACCTAAGATAGCCAAGCTCACGGCTAATTGCTTTATGGAGCACAAAGCCAACCTGATCCATGGACTCTGGTTCAGGTCCGTCTGCCTGGAAAACAAGAGTGAGAAAAGACATGCCATGACAACATGTGAGCCATGTTGATAAGGCATGGCATTGTTTCAGAAAACTTCAAATGAATCGGCGCCCGTGAACGCCGTCCTGCTGTAGATAACTGCGTGGCCGCATGCTCTTGTGTGAAGGAGGGTGAGAATTGTGATTGAGTTAAAATAGGCGTACTAGGCCTTTTTATTTTAATGGTTATGTGCTTTGTACCTGCCTCAGGTTTCGCTCTCCACAAACTCTTTCTCTCCATAATGTTTCAAGTGGCTGCTGTTCCATTCATACTCACTGATCCTCGTCTCCTGCAGGACTGGACAACAAGTGAAATCTCTACCCTCTGTAGCAGATACCTAACCTCTTCCCTTCTCTCTTTTTCTCAGTCATTTTTTTTTGCACTACTCTGATCTGTCCTCCATTCACAGTGGAAAGAGTTTCTGATCTCGTTCTTCAGGCTCAAGGCAGTTTGTAGCCTCACATCCTGGATCACAATGATTGCTCTGGGAGCACATTGCAGATTCACTCTTTTATAGGCGATTGCTACTGACATTGTCACTCTCTGTAATTCGGCACCTTTCTTTGCTCTCTCTCTCTCTCTGTGTCTCTTATGGGTCTTTTCTCGAGAGCAAATGAATGAATGTGTGTTGACCTTTTTTATGATCAATAATCAGCCCTTCATCTTGTGTCCTAGCTGTCACGGTCAGACCCTTGGTGTTTAGATTTAAGAATTGTGAGAGAGTTTGGCAGGTAGTTCATCAAGGCTTTGGAGAGAGTTTCCATTATAAGAACGAGGTGGCATGTGGTGGTTTGTAAAGCTCCACAAACTGGAAAACGAGGACTTTTGACGTCATCGGAAGCGTGACCCACTTCTCAGAGGCAAAGGAGCCTTGGGCTGGTTGAGCAGATGTTGCACAGATGAGCCTGCAAGGCATGCACGTACGCACACACACACACACAGACACGCACACATGCCATCTACCCCTTATGCACACTTTCTCTGCCTTTATTTTCCATTAAAATACCCACAGTAAAGAATGAATGGCATAGGAACTTTAACGAGGTCTCATTTGGGTTTCTTGGTTGTGCACAGGCGTGAGCGATGTGGTCGATCAGATTGTGCGCTTGCAAAGGGCTAGCATGACAAAGGGACCGGTATTAGTGGGTCATTGGGTCATATCTGGTTGTTTTTGTTTTTTCAAAAAGATCTGAAGTAGGATAGAAAGGAACCTGAAGAAGCTTCTACAGTATGCCTTTCAGCTACGTTGTCCCTGTTACATAGGTGGGAAACAAGGTGATGTTGGGCCCAAGAGAATGACTAGTTCAGTCCTCCGGCTGGCTCCATCAGCCAGGGCAATCTCCTCTCCTCGTCTCTGCCATCACTCCTGCTTTCAGGCGTTACATAAAGCGCTTCCGTTCTGGTCTGTCCAGTTAGTTAGACATGTTACAGAGCAATAGACTCTCTTTATCTCTCACCTTTTATTGAAACTGTAAAGTTGCCTGTTGTTGTCTTGTTCAAGGGCCGGGTAGATCAGCTCAGGCTGATTCCACTGGAGAACACAATATGCAAACCAAATGATGTTTCTATTGCTGCATTTATATTCTTCATTTATAGTCAACATTTTTAACTAGAAGGAAACCCAGGAAGAGATTAGTCACTTGTAGTTATGAAACCACATAAATTATCATTGGACTTGTTGTAGGGCGGCTTCAGTTCCCCTCATGGAGCATTTAGCATCATTGTGTTGGTTTATAACTACTGTTCTGGTTCGCTCTCGTGGTGTTGTTTTCAGCCATCGCGAGCAGCTGTTCTCAGTGGAACGGCCTTCAGAATGCATTGTATACTTCCACCTGCTCAGCATCGATCAACGAACCAAACAAATTGATTCACTGATGAACATAAGGAGGCATTAAGCAGCTATAGAGACAATTATTTCCCTTGAGGAGGCGATGGAGACCAAAACAGGCTAAAAGGATAGTGAATCTCTATTTAACAAAGTTTGCTTTGTAGCAAATGATGAAAATATATCAGTGTTGTATTTTAAGATAGTTTCTGCTGCCTCAAGTGGCCAAAACACCAGTTTTCGATTTTTCCTCTTCTTCTTCTTTTTTTTTTTTTTTGCCAGTTCATTGGTTTTTCATGTGCCACCATGTGAATCTGAACTCAGTCTCCTGTGGGAGATGATAATGTTTCATCTAATCTGATTTTATCCCCTAAACTTGATACACACACATCACGATTTGTGGTGTAACCAATCCTCCATACAGTAATTTGGTAATGAGGAGGAAAAAACTCAGGCATTTCTAGAATTTCAGTTGATTAAAGCAAATCATGGATACAGTGTGTTCGATGCTGTAGCCATCCTCCACTGGAGAAAGTGAGGGCCCTAGTCAGCCTACAACCTGAGAGATCATGTCATTTTAGCTATATAACATTACAGCTTTAGTCTATGAAACAAATTGCCCCTCATTGATTTCATTTTTTTCTTGAATAGGCTCTTTCTGCGATCACTGTGGACACTTTTGATGCATATTTTTTGGATTTCATCATATTTGCATGAAGTTTCTCCGTCCATAACAGGGTCAGAGCATTTCTCGATTTCAAGAATTGCGTGTTGCACTACCTGCCAAACCGCAGCTGGCAGCCACTTCAAATTTGAAGAAATCTGCGATATCTCAGATCTATGGAAAGGGAAACATCAATACCTATTGATTTCAATTATAGCCCTGGCTGTGTGCTATATTATGTTGATATTGTTCAGTTTTTAATCTGTGGCTCTGTTTGTATGTACTCTTCATTTTGCTATGTTTGTTAAGTCAGAAGCTATATCATTTTCAGGCAGATATTTGGTCAGAGCCGTTTGTTTCTGTGTTCAGAACAACGTCCAGAAAACAAAATGGTTGTCATGCCAGGTGCCTTGAGGATGTACTGAGGACAGTGAGCTGAGCAGACCTGATAAGATTACTTCTTTTCACATGCCGATATTGTTGCTTGATGGCAGGAATGCGCTTGGATGTCGAGGTCAAACAGACAACATTCATAAAAACACGCTTGTACATACTGCAGCCCCACACCTGTGTAAAAGGGGGGCGAGGTTCCTGTGATGTTGCCACAGATGTAATAAGCACTCATTCATTTCCATGTTGGCAGAATGTTAAGATTGATTCAGGGGCCGGTAGATGAAAAGGTCAGTGGGCTTGTTTTGAGTGAGTGTAAGATTTCCATCATCCTCCGCGCGCTCTACCAGGCCAGTCAAACTACACAAACAGTGTCTCTGAAGCCCTTGACAGCTCGATTCTGCCATTAAGTCAATAGTCTGCCCTCCACTCTACCTTCTCCTCCTCCTCCTCACGACTGACCTGCTGTTGATTTTACGTGCTTCCTTTTTACTTACCCTCCAACATAGCTTGTCCAAACAGCATAACTTTCACCCTCATGTGTTCCCTTTCTCCGCCACTGCCATTTCCACAATTCTTCCACTTTTTCTCCTCCCCACTTCTCCACCCAGCACCTTTCATTGTTTCCAGACAGTGGTGAAACATATTGTAAGGAAATGTGGAGCGTTAGTCTGTTTGCATGGAGAAAGACAGGGACACACACACACACACACACACACCCTCACACCCACAGAGGAATTGTTCCAGAAGTGGCATCTGTGCAGCCCATTGAACAGGATTCGTGGACCTGTGCGGGCCTTTACATATGGTGGTCAGCTGCTGAAAGGAACTGGAGACCAGGGTCACATTTGAGAGAAAACATTAGGGAGATGATGCATGTTGGAACTTTTACACACACAGCACACTTCAAAGTCCTGTCGTTAGCCTACGCTGCCCCAGTAACGTGCTCTGTCTAAGTCATTCATATCTGCAGGAATTTGGCTGCAGGTTGCACACAGTTAGCGTGAGCTGCAAAAAAAAAACAAACAAACAAAAAGCACACGTTCACACATTGGGAGCCTCCAAAAATTCTAACACTCATCTTCCTGGGTCTCTCCTTAACTCATAAGCCCTGAAAAAACTGACATTTGAATTCATGAGTAAAGGGGCTATGAAGAAAAATGAACTCTGAGAGGCCTGCACTCTCATCAGTAACAACACAGTTATTATTGCAGGAAAGTCCTGTACTGTAATGATTGCTAAATGTCTCTGGAGGTCTACGTCCTTGACTTTAGTGAGAAGAGGAGACAGTAGGAGGAAAGAAGGAGTGGGAGGGAGTAAGTAAAAGTAAGGAGAAAGGCAGCTGTGATTCATTAGTGTATTTGTGTTGCTAGGTCTGAGTTGACTGGACCACGTGGACCCAGTCCAGATGAGCTGGGATGCACTTCCTACTGGGCCAGCTGTTCTACCCCATATCTTTGTGAACTTTTCTCAGTGCACAGAGACATTCCTGTTAAATGTGTAATGGCTAAAACATGTTTGTATTTGCTCTGAATTTTTGGATCATACATGTTGGTTTTGAATTTTCAAGGTTGAGAAAACAATAAAAGAACACTTGAGAAATTAAGTAAGCACAGCAAGAATCTGGTAAAAATCATTTATAAGCACTTTTGGCCTTAGAAATGTTGTACTTTATGCTGCCTAAATTATTTTCATATTACTTTGAGGAGTTTTCTTAAATGTTGATCGGGAGGTGATGAGTGGAAGTCCATTAATGATCATAGTTCTCTTGGCCTACTCAAGTGTCCTTGAGTAAGAGCGGTTAAAGTTTATTATTATTAATAATATATTATATTTGTTAAGCATTTCATTTGTTAAAAATTATATAATTAATCTTAATTGTATTGCACATTTAATTGAGTTGCACAAAAATCAAGCCACGGTTGAATATTAGGATGCTTTTTTATTTTATATATTATATATATATATATATATATATTATTTTTATGGATTATCGTTAGAAGAAACACTATGACATTAAACAATCAGATTAAAGGTGTAGACAATATTATTGATTGTGGTTATTACAACATTTACACTTGACATTCGGTTTATAAAGTTAACTTGGTAGTGATTGCTCAAACACCTTAAATGATTTTACTGCGATGAAATTGGAGTAGATTGCTCATTTAACTTAATGGACTACGTTTATAAATGCAGTTTAAGGCAATGTGATTATACTTTTCAGAAGTTAGTCAGTAATAAATTACATTTGGAAAGTAACTCAATCACCCTGTTTCTGATCATGTTCGGAGAGAGCCGCCCACATTTTATAAAGTTGCCTATTGCCAGGTAATGTTGTTAGGGAGAAGTTTTAAACAAAAGTCTTCCTTCTGGGTGGTATGCTGTTAGTCACAGTGATATTACGAGACACACGACCCTCTGCGAAGATCCTGCTCACGTTGTTTGAATATGTGTTGTGTCAGAGCACCTGGTCAGGGCCTCAGGCAGCGGATGTGGCTGCACATGCTGCAATGAATACGGGACTCATTAAGTTCACTGGGCTGCCAGGTGGAGTGTAGCTTGTCACACACACACACACACATGTTGCACACGCACTCACACTGTGTTGCATGAATGTATACATGTGTGCTTGCTAATAGGTGCACAAATAAGACACGTTCACACACTTTGCAGGGATGGACAGACGGAAGGAGGGAGCTTGTAACCCTCTAATCAGATCAACTAAGATATGGTATCACTGTAACCAAATTAGTGATGGTGCAGAGTATAGTATATCAGGTTTTGGCCAGAGCTCAGTCACATTTGTGGCAGAGAAGTGACATGGAGCACTTGTCCCAAATGCAATAACTGAACTTGCGTCATGCACATTAAGGACAGTTGAAAATACAGATACTGCAGAGGATGATAGACTGACTCACACGTGTAACTTCATGTACGAACAGAGAGGAGACAGAAGCTTCTGACTGGAGCTGCTGAAGTCACTCAGTCTTTTGATCAGTGCTAATCTGTCCCACTCACACAAGAAAAAAACAATCATTACAAAGAGAGCCATCAGTTTTCAATGTTTGATGTGTACACTTGTACACAGCTGGAATAGTATTGATGTTTTGGCAAGATGTTTGCACATAATAATAGCTCATCATTTTTATCTCATAGTTTAAAAAAATGAGCATGTTTATCTGTTTATTGTGAATACTTTGTCTAAAAGACGAGCGAAAAAAACATTTTTTTTATTCGTTTAGAGGAGATGTGGTTAAATCAGCTTTATAAACTACAAAACACTATTAATGAGCCAGTTGTAGGTTGTTGACTATATTGAATCCCAGGACACAAGGTAAAAATAATACACACGTCCACATCCCACGGCATGATGCTCATTCCAGAAGCCTTCAAAAACAAAATAAGTTTTAAATCCCGTCCATAAAATCCTCTTCTTCCTTCATATGAATACTTTTGAACTCACAGCTGTTCTCCAGCAGTGGCAGCCTTTTACATACCAAATATCACACAAGCTCTTTCTGTAACCGTCCCGTCGCATCTGAATAAACCTGTCGCGGAGCATTTACATGAGGAAGACTTACGTCTGCGTGACAAAAAAAAGCCAGCACAATAACAAAGAGATCAAGTCACTTATTTCATGTCAGGGAAGTTCTTTATGTAGCCTAACATTTATCAAGATGCTGTGCATGTGCAGCTGTTTTATTTGTTTTCATTTTGTGCACTGTGTATCAGAAAACATAATTTTTCTTGACACCAGTGATAAACAGTAGACATTTTGGGTGGAAACACAGTAAATATGATTACAGCTGAAACCACTGGAGCCAGCCTCAGCTTTTTGAGTTCTGGTCACTCTCGCCGTCTGTCTGGGCACACCTAATGGTCTTTGTGGTGGGAATGCTTACGGCCCCAATAATGGACTCTGGATCACATGTTTGTCTCGGCATACTCTTCTCTGATAGGCTCGTGGTTCTTAATTACCAGAGTGACTGTTTATCCACACTGTTTGCCTGGATCCTTATCAGCCCTAACAGTGTTTTAACTCCCAGCGGAGAATGTGTGGGAGATGGCGAGAGGAAGTGTGCATGTGTTTGTGTGTGTGTGTGTGTGTCGTGACGCACAATAGTGTACATGTCAGTGTGCATGTTTGATGTACTTTGTCAGACATGGGTCAGAGTGTGTGGAATGCAGAACATGCAGATTCTGCCAGCGATATTCTGGTTGTGGTTGTGCTGATGAGGTAGTGTTTGCGCTCCTCGTTGCCGGGACGGAGAGTCACACTTGTGGTCTGCAGTCATCGAGGGGACACTTGTGTTGAGGTTTTTGCGCTGACTGCTGAGTGTTTAGGTTATTGCCTCATTCCTCAGCTCCAAGGTTATCAAGCAAACATTGAAATTGCACGTTTCGCATTCCAAATCAGAAGCCCTTGTAAAAAATTGTGACGTTTTTCCTGAGTCTGGATTGTAAAAATGTCCACGCAGTGTATCGTCAGTCTGCTTTTATTTAAGGTGGAGCTGCCAGAATGAGTAGGTAGTTTTTTTGTGCGGATACAAGTGTGTTTCTATATGCTTTTGTTTGGACGTGTATGTGTGCTTGAGTGCGCGTGCATATGCAAGCATGTGAGTGTAACATGAGCCCTGGCCATCTCCCTGTGTGTGAGTAATGGTCCCTGTTTTATTGGTCCGCTCCTCAACAGACTCTATGAGTAATCACATAATGCCTGCCCTGACGTCAGAGCTGTTTCCATGGTAACACAGTGCTCCCCACTCTGGGGAGGTGCGTTCATTTTTTTTTTTTTTTTTTTTTTTCTTTCCCCCACATCTCGTCCTATGTGCGCTCAAAGCTCCGGCTCCGGATGGAGACATTACTTCTCGGGCTAAAATCACCTCCCCCTAATCTATAGTTTCACAACGTGCTCGTATGATTAGAGCCTCACATTTTTACCTTTTTTTTTTTTTTTTCCATTTATCCCCATCTTTCTGTGTCTCGCTCTGAGCCTCTTCCTCTCTTACTTCAGCGTCCCTATTTTAGTCATCCTCCGTCTCTTCTTGCCTCCCAGCTCTGTCTCTTTCATGATTAGCCCCCATTTTACTCGCTGTCCTCTCCCTTCCCCTCTCCTTTCTTCTCTTCTCCAAACTCTGTAATGCCCGACAAACCACCTCTCCTATTTCCACGCCAGATGTATTCATTTTTCTCCCTGCCTTTCATGCACTGTTGAATTCCACTGAACGGCCGACCCCTCTCATTTCTACAGGCTCTTCCTCTTTACAGTTTTGCCTTTTCCTTTCTCTTGCCTCGCTCTTGTGAGAGGACAGGCTCAGATGAAAAAGAAACATACTCGCTCGTGTGTCCGTGCTGACATAAGATTAATGCAGCTCCAGCGATCCCAAGGGTGCCAGAGGACAATAAAGCAAGTTCAGGTTTAGGTGTATTGTGAAAAATGATCACTTATCTAATTTTATGGTTGCTGGAGTGCGCAGATACTATTTTTAATTTGCTGATAATGAGTTCCACATTTAGTTAGATACATTTTGGTGGACCACTCCAATAACCAGTGTACATGTGTAATTCATAATGCAGAAAAAGCTTTGTAATCACGATGGCCAAAATCTATCAGACTACTGTAGAGTCTGACTTTTTCCTAGGCTGACAACCATCAAAATGTCAATAATGAGGCCAGCCTCAATCTCTAGCTAGTAGCGGCCGGTTTGTCTGGCTAGCCAAACACTCACACAGTGAAGCCGTTAATGGCTCTGTGTTATGTCTGTTGTCATTGCTGAGAGTCTGGGGCTGAAAGCTTTACACTGCCCATTTCCAACCCATTTCCTTCCCCTATTGTAAGTGGTGTATAACTCCTGAGGAAAGGGGCATTGCTGTCCGCCAAATCAGCAGTGATCTACGGCTGCCTCTCTGTCATATGGATGCTCGTCACTCATCCCGTCAGGACTGTGATTGGTGACTAACAGTGAGGACTGACTGGTTGTCTGGGTGATGTGTTTGGGTCGGGAGCAGGACCACTGTAATAGACTCTGTGTCTCTTGCTAATCAACAGGGCTCCGTTTGCACAGGCGTCCGTCTTCATTTTCCAATCAATTAGACCCCAGTGGAAAACAGGCTATCCAACACAGGTGCATGTGCACCATGTGTGTGTGTGTGTGTGTGTGTGTGTGTGTGTGTGTGAAGTTTCTCTGTGGATGTGTGGTTGTGTGTGAGAAAGGAAAAAGAGGCAGACAGAGGAAACATGAGGGCTGGTTCATGAGCGTGTGTGATTCTGTGCGGTTTGCCAAAAAGGCAGCCGTACCAGATGACGGCCGTAAAAAAAAATGCCGCCTTACAGCACAATTTTGAGTCACGGCTGGGTTTCTGGATGACTTGGCCTTGACTTGTTTCTGAAGCCCAGGGACAAACAGAGCCATGCCCATTAGTGCATTGTTGCATGTGACTGGAGTTTTGACCTCGGCTCCCAGGAGCACTATCGAACCAATACCCAATGAGCCACAGTTGCCCGAGGCCAACACAGGTCCCCTGGTTGCCCACAGTTTCGCATGGCACTGCCAACTCAGCAGAGGGATCGAATCCAGTCAAGGATAGATCAGGCATTTTGAAGTGGGCTACTGTTACCTACAGTGGACGGTTGACAGGGATCTTCGCTCAGGAGCAGAGCTTTGCCCCGTTGTGGACAGGGGCAGAAGAAAAACACATTTTCTCCAGTCTTTCTGCAATGCTAAGCTAAGCTAACATTGCCTGAATGTAGCTATAAATAATTGTCTTTTTACAGACAAATATAGTAAGAGGGTGACATTGATCCTATCGTAAAAAACTCCCAGCAGGAAAGCAAAAACCTCTCTCCCTAAATACTGAACTATTCCTTTAAGCAAATCCCTCTCATCAACAATGCAGTCAAGAAACAGCCCATCACTGTTAATCTACCAGTTGGTATCATAGTGTAGAAAAGATTGGAATGAAATGTGACACATGGAAAATGCACTGTTCTACTAAAACAATCTCCCTTCGACCTGACAGGCGTCATTTAGCCGTTGGTTTCCAACTTCTGACAGCTCATTATTGTTGCCGTGATTAGCTCTGTAATGTTGTAATCACTGACAGTGAATGTTTTGGATGTGGATGCAGGTTGGATGAGGTCTGTCTGCAGTTTCTTCCTCCCTTTCTTGTTTTCGGGGTTTTCCACAGAGTGACAGTGGTAGTTATGGCCAGATCCACTCGCAACCCCTCCTCTTTATCTCTGCTGGTTGTCTGCACCAGATCCATTTGGTTCAGGCTGGTGCAGCTGTACTAATCAGGTTATACGGGGAGAACTAATTTGTTTTGGGGTCTGTTTTCCATTAAATTAATGCGCACATGCACATAATAAACATGCAGATTTTTCAGATGGAAAAAAAATAACCGTTTGCCCAATTTTGCACAGTTTTTCACTTGAGGGTGGCCATTTTGTATTTACAAGTCCCACACAGTACAGCCTTATCAGCCATGCAGTGGAAGCTGTTTATGGCTTAGTTTTATGATCTCTCTCTTCTAGTCTACCTCCCTAGTTAATTGAACTACTTCCCATTATACTGGATTATCCTTTCCAATTGGGCATTTTTCAAGCCAGCATTGTGAAAACAATCCTGATGGTCGTCATTTATTCAGAGTTGCAGCAGACGTTATTTGTTTCTGCTTTTCCATGGTCTACGGAAAGCGCAATTACAGCAATTACAGATGAGAAGTCACACTAGCCCCGGGCTACCCGCTTTGTCGGACATATACAGTATGTGAACCTCTGCTGAACACGATCTTAAAACCTGGATTAATCTTTCTTTTCATTGTTTGATTAATTATCCTGTCATCATTACTGATTGGTCAATTAAGTGAATAACAAATGAGGATTTGGACAGTGTAATGAGTGAGTGAGGTTAAACACAGCCTCCATCACACTCTCCATCATGTTTTCTCTGCTTTCTCTGGTAGCAAGATGATGTCTTCTTTTCTGTGGTGTCTTTGGACCACATGGTGGGGAGCAGAATTTGAGAGTCAAAGGTTTCAGGCTAATTGTTTCCTCAGCTGTGCTGCAGAGTGGACTATTTAGGATAGACTAAGAATTTAGCAACCCCTTTAGAGCTGTGTTGTCTTAAACTTTCTCTGTTTTGAGAGTCTGTGGTTTTCAGCAACAGAAAATGACGGTTGCGACTTTCTATGATACCCATGCATTATAATGCATTATGACGTGTTTTACTATGATACCCATGTATGATTATAGTTGGAAAAATTCAGAATGCTTTAGATCATTAATCATAACTCACTGTGATGTACATGTACTGTATATAAGGCATTATAAGCATACTTAATGGATTACACTGTGCTTATAAGTGCACTGCACTCAAAAGTAGTATTCATACTCAATACTTCATGATGACACACAGTGGCAAAAAATATGTCAGTGAGTGACCAGAAATTCGGAACTATTTTTATATTTGACCATTGCAAATATTTTATGGTTTATGTGTCACGATTATTGTGATAAAATATTAGGAATATTTATGAGTTCTTATAATTATAACTATACATGAGCATATTATAACGCAAGTATGTATGTGTATAATGCATTATAATAGTAAACATAATAAGTGTTGTCGTATGAAGCCATGTGACTCCCCTGTGTTCATGTTTTTGATCAAATTTATCATTCACATGCATATTCACATATCAAAGATATTACCATTGTAGGTAACTAATGTGTAATCTCATTTACATGTGGGAGGAAGTGTAATTGCTGCCCGCACACTTTTTCAAGTTCATTTTAGTATTGGATGAAACCCGTACAGGGAGGCGGTTCAGTATGGGTGCGAGTCGTTATCCATCCTGAGTCCTGTATGTAGAGACCCAGATGCTAAACACTTTACCCTTACTTTAGGTGCTACAAGTGGATATTTTATTACATGAGTGGATAAGAGAAAATGAAATGGAAGACTTTGCCAATATGTTCAGAATCAACATTTTGAAACGTTTTCCTCATCAGGTTGATGAAGTTTGTATATAAGTTGTATATAAATGTGATTTTTAGAAGACATTCGAGGACATGATGCTAACTTCATGTCATATTGTATTGATTAGTACATGCCTGGCATGTGTCAACTAAATTATTCACATTAGGCCAACATTGAGCAATCTTTGTTTTTGACTACAGCACAGCGAGAAATATTGTAGCCCAAAACCAACCAGGAATCTGTTCTGTACCTTTTATTCCACCACACAATGATTCATTAATTTTACTGTACATTATCATACATACAATATACTGCAGGATTGTCATTACCAGTGTCGTCCTCTGTAATACAAGCGAGAAACGTACACTAACTTAACAATAAGCTGTCGACACGTCAAGCAAAAGCACCACCACCAAACATACTGTAGTTTAAAGCTGAAGCATTCATGCATACTTATGTAGTGAGTTGTTTGTTCCCTGTATCCATCTCTTGACAGCAGTTTTGCAATTATTTATGGATTCCATGTTTTAAGTGGAACAGGAGGACTATTTCAGGCAATAGCTGTTCGTAACACACAACTGCTTATGAAAACAGATGGCAAACACAAAGTAGTGCTTATTTATTTTATCAGTAAAAGATAAATATAGCAAACACAGGCCCAGTGAATGATTGCTGCTTTTATAATGTGTGATCTCTGCTCCTTGTGTTCCGCAGCATCTGAGACAGTATTGGTGAGAACTAAGACTGATGAATGTGTGGAATGTAAGCTGACGTCACTGGATGTACCGTAGCTTCAGTCACATGGCTAGGTAAACACAAGTAGCCGTTTGGCGTGATGTGTGTGTGTGTGTGTATGCGTGGGTGGCACCAGTGGCTCTGATCGAGCAGATCCAGAAGGTTCAAGAGAGTTTTGGTCCGTGTTGTTGAGTGTGAAAAAAAGAAACAAATGCTTTGTGTATTTTTACTAGGATTCCTTCCATGTTTGAACAGCAGACTAACAAAGTTTTTTAACTGTGTTTTTCTAGCTTGTGGTTGGCCTTCATGCTGTTCCAGAGCCTGAGCACACATGCATACATGAACACCATAACATCTGTATGCTCACACAGACATGAAAACAGAGCACAGGAGTATGTATAGGGATATAATGCACTGTACATTTACTGTACATCTATACATGGATAAACTCAAAGACATAGAGTGTAAACACATAAAGGACCAGGCTGTTATGTACTGTAACAAACAAACAAACACCATTTTAACTCTCACATGCTTACACCAATTACAGAATGTAACTAGCAGTACATTTACTTGATTATTTCCATATTATGCTACTTTACTTACAGTTATGAGGTACTTTGAAGATAAATATTCAGGATTTTACACCAAAAAATATAATGAGATTACAAATTAAGATGCAAAACCAAGTGCAGCATTAGAAAACAGTTTACACATTGTCAAGTTCCTCCTAGGTTTTGGCTCAACTCCTGCCCAAACTTGAAAATGGCCTGGATCATTTTTAAAAGGACACATGGGACAACTCAATCTTCTTTTTCTATTTTCTTTTCATTTTCACTCCTCCTTTTCCAAACATTTGTTTAATTATTGGACAGATCTCAGGTAGATAGAAAGGTAGGTAGGTCGATAAGCTTAAAAGAAACAAAGCTGCACTAGTAACTGACAGGGGGAGTTGTGTTTAATACTGAATACGTTTACTTGTGATACTTTCCGAAAATAGCCCTTAAAACAACAGATCATGCGATCAGCGATGGTGGGGAAGTGTTGCTTCAAGTGCGATGTGAAATAAGATCCAGGAAGTCTAGTTTGAGTAGCAGATCAGTGAATGTTAAGGCTTCTTAGATGCCAAAACACTGCACAGTATCTGAGACAGGATCTTACAACTCATGGTGACCATTATTTTATCTTACGTCACTCAAGGTAAACTGTAGAAATACACTTTGCTGGTAAAACTCCCACCCTTTAATTTCAGCTGCACTTGTTCATAGTTATTTTATATTAACAATAGATCTGCATGTGATGTGAAAGGTGACAAACACAGAGGCTCCAAACATGGCGTCCTAATGCTAATGTTTAAAGTAAAGGAACACACAACACACTCTTCCACCACTGCCTTACACAAATATAAAGCGCGTATCGACTCGTACATTCACAGTTTGAAATAAATATGTCCCTGCAGTGGGCCTGTGAACAATCATTCTGGGTGGTCCGGTCACAGAGCTGTTGTCACTTTTCAGTAGAGCTCTACTAAAACCATACATCACGATATACCTTTGCCAAAAGCAAAAGTGCTGCATGAGTGACAGTGACAACATATTATTACAACAATATCTTTGGTTATTATCACATCATATATCATTTAGTGTGCAGAACAGAGAGTGTCATGATAGTATATAGTGTGTAGTGCTTGCTAAGCCTCAGTGAGCCCCAGCAAAGGTGTGATCGAAGAAGATGGCTTTCTGTCACTCATAGAACCGGCAGCCTATATCCCCAGAGGACAAACCAGCATCCCCCATATCTTATCCCCCTGTTTTCTTTGCTCTAAACCAGGTTTCCAGGATGGCTATCAGCACGATGGCCCATTCTTAATGGCTCTGTGCTTTGCCTCATAGAGAGAAGCCCAACAGAGTGTGTCATGGAAGGCCATCTCTTGTTCCCCTGTACCTTAACGGTCCCTGCAGACCCCTGCATTCCTTCTACATGGGGGAACTAGAGCCCTCTGTGAATTTCACTGACAAAGCAAGCGCTTTACAAGCTAATGGTGGAAAACCTGCCCATGGGGCTGACCTGAGCCTCTCCTCAGGGAACAGGCTCTGTAATGCAAATCCTTCCACCTGCAAAAAGAGGAAGCAGAGATTTATACCCCCACGCAGATACACATGCAGTTTATTAGAGGCTGGCATTCACACACACTTTCATGCATGCACACACATGCTTTGAGTACATCAGTCAGTACATAGGTGCTGTCATGACTGTACGTTTATGTTTCTACGTCAGTGATTTATAAAAGATGTAGAGATGTGATTTAAAGGCATATGCTTGAGCAGGCAGCCGCTGTCTGTTTGTTTACTGGAGTCCTGTGGGAATCTTGATGGGATTGTAAATGTTCTACGTGCAGCTGAAATGGTCGGGGAGATGTGTGTGTGTGGTCCTCTCTCTGAGGAGCACAGACAAAACACAGAACGCAGACCTTGCTGAGTCAGGACTGTGTATAAAATATTAAATAATGTATGCACTGAAGGCAACATGCACACACAAAGTTCCACGCTGCTTTCATAACATCGCTTTTGATTTGCACTCTGTGTTCTCAGATCCTTATTACTTATTCACTAAATTATTTTAAAGCGTAAGCAAGATCCTAAAGCTAGAACAGCGTAGTATCAAAAAGTAGATTTCCAGGTTATTAGTCAGCCAAAATTGACACGATTCACAAGTCTAGTGTTCAGTTCACATGTCAAAGTCAGGTCTAAATTGTTTTGCTGTTCAACTGTTCATTAACTTTGAAAACCCCTTTTGACGTAGACTGCCTCCTCCAAAAGAAATATTGCCTCCTGTCCCAGTCAGACTTATGGCTTCATAAAAACATTTTACAGTGGAACTGTAACACCCAGCCCTGTTGTCTGAGACCTGCAGTGTGCACTAAACTAGCACAAATCTATCCATTTTTCATTGCTTAAATAAGTCCTGTGGGCAGGCAAATAGGGAAAAATGTGGTTTAACCCTTTTTATCAGCCTACACTTCTAATCGCCTAGCCTTTCGTAATTTAATTCATAAACGCTACAGAAAGTCTTCAAGAAGACACATAAATCAATATTGCCATTTCCATTTTGTGATGAAAGCTCAGCTGGAAAATACCCAAGCGGCTAAAGCAGGCTGAAGAGCCGAATCCCAAAGTTGATGGATGATGGGGAAATGCGCTCTTTATCTCAACGCTGTCCATCTTATTTGATGAACATGAGCCAGGCCAATAAGACACATGAAAAAGCACATAGGAGAGGATTAGTTGTACTTTCGATGGTCAATTAACGAGCAATTAACAAGCAGGTGCGATCACCTTCGGGCGAACCTATCGACCAACACAATGAGTGACGGCAGCAGCGTAATTTCAGAGGAAGCTAGCTCAGATTTATGAAATGAATTGCAATGTCATAGCCTATTTATTCTGACATGACTCTTTGAAACAAGTGTGCTGTGGCCATATAGTAGTTGCTATTGTTGACACACTGTACACCGTTTGAATCAACTGTGAATTAAACCACACAAAGCCCACTGGCACCTTGCAGACTGAACAGAGCAGAGGCTTGTAAAACAAACAAACAAGTGAGTGCTGTGTTCCCTTCTCAGCTCTCCAGGCCCCAGCAGTAATCCTGACTGGACCATTATACACTAATGGCGTTGGCATGCTGTTTTGAGACTGGCTGCCAGGTCTACCCAGCTAGATCCCCTCTTTTTCACCCAGCTGAATGTGCGGAGCTGGGAACCGAACTGCTTGTGAAGGAGTGCACCAGTGCTCATAAGCAAAGAAAGACGGCGCATACATAAGTAATATGACTAGGAAAACATGCATGAGGCTTTAAAGATATTTTTGTAATATCCATATGGGCTTTCATGAAGAGATTATCACTTTGTCTGTGACACATCTCACGCAGCTGTGTTTGACAGTTTTTGAGGTCAGAATATGGGGTACTCCCATTGAGGTTTTCTCTGGGTCACAGCATCCTTGCAGCCTGTGCTTTCAGCCTGGGAGACTGACAGATCTATCTCTGGAAGGGACTCATACACTGGGTTTCTTCTAGGATCAGGCTAAGTCTCTCCCAGGAAACGTGAAGACAATAAATCTCATTAGTCACACTTCAGAAAGTAGAAGAGTCTGAGTAACGAGTGGGGGACGGTTAAACAGAAGCTGATGTGTCTAATATATCATGGGATCATATTTTTTAAAGCACATGCAAATGTGGTTCTGTTCATTAAGTGTTGCTGTGTGTGTGTGTGTGTGTGTGTGTGTGTGTGTGTGTGTGTGTGTTTGCTTTGCAAGCATGAGACAGAGAATGTGAGAGGCTGTGGATGCCAAACAGCTTTTAGGTGTGCGTGCGCTAATCTCCGCATACACACAAGTGTGTTCCTCATTCCCTGTGCACGGCCCCCTCCGCTTTGGCAGCCCACCTCAATAGTTCCCTTCCCTCCAGCAATGACGCAAATGACCCACGATGACTGACCCCCACGGTAAAACCTGTAAAACATTAGCCAGCATGAATAAGAATGACTCTCCATACTCTCCCCTCAGCAGGCAGGCAGGCAGGCAGGGAAGGATTTATGGGTGTCCTCACAGCAGACGGCTGCCGTGCTCGGGGTGATTGTGGCAGAGGAGAAGGTGCGGCAAGGTTTTCGGAGTCACAGGGACAAAGAGCCAGACAGTTTGGGTCAGAAATTTGTGTCTGCCTGGACCTGAGCCTTTCCACACTCTATTCCTGCAGTTTTACTGTATACAGAACACACCCCTATTAATTTTTAGCACTTTAATATCTATTTTCCTTTTGCCTTCTTGCATTACTGTTGCCATGTGTCCAATTAAATCCAGGACAGTTTACGAAAGTATTTTCCAAGGAGTGTGATAGTTTATTCAATAAAAATGTGAGTGGAAAATATACAGAATGAGAAAGTAAATACATTATGGAGAGAACAACTTTAAACTTTTCTCATTTACGTCTATTATATCTGTTTTTGTGAAAAACTAAAAAACTATTTATACGTGTCTGTGATGTTTCAAATTTACATAGCTGTCATAGGCCCTTCAGATGCTAAATTTAATATTAAATCTTTAAGGCTGACAGCTTTAATCAGAGTCTGTATCTGTCTACACTTCAGAGTAAGAAATAGATTAAAAGCACCAGGTAGACCAGAAGGTTCAATTATCAAAACATCCTGCACTCGAAGCTCAGGGAGCAATTCATGGAGTTCAAATTTAAAATGCATGTGTAAGTATTAAATGACGTTAGTTTCTCCAACTGTGCAATGCTCCCATTATCCAAGAAGGGAGGCCTATAAATATACATTGTCATGATTCTTTAAAAAAGTGTCATAAAACAAGAATGACAGTTTGCCAAACAGGGTCCCAAGAGAAAAGAGAAAGCTACGTATATGACACTAATCATGAGAATATCTCCACCTGGGGGTGCAAAACAAGAATGCACCTCATTTTCAAAGCCTTGATGAGCAGTGTAGAGTTTACTGTGGCTCTAACACCCATCCAAATGAGTACAAGAATCTTTGATCGACGCCTCGATGGTGTCCTGATGGTGACTAAGCCACTGTCGTTTCTGAAGCTGTCATCTAGAGAGTCTTAGTAGAATCTGACCTACTTTCTTTCTAGTTGGCTGAAATGAAATTGAGTTCAGGGATGTCTGAGTCAAGCACCGCAGACGTCAGAATATCTTTGACAGAAAGCAGTGATAAAAGAACAAAGGAGAAGTAAGAATATATTCCTCAAGGCAGTGGGTGTGAATCTGAGTGCATGTGTGTGCGTGCATTTACGTCAGTAGGCATATGTGTGAATTCATGACTTTGCAGACCTGACTGTAAGCGAGAGCAAAGTGAGTTTAATTGGAAAGAGAGGTGGTGCATAAAACCCTTGGGTCAAGCTGATCGGAAATCCTGCAGACTGATCTCCCGGCCTTTCAACACCGCCTTAATCAACCCGACCATACTGTAAAATCAGCAATCTCTCTTGTTCTCCTCCCCTCTTCTCTATCCAGTAAATCTCTAGTCGGCACTTCTTGATAACTGTGTCCTCAATGGACACTGAGGTTGTGTCCCAGTAAATTCAGTGCACTAACAAGCTAACACGGCTACTGAAGATCTGAGTCGACACACATCAACTCCACTCATATGAAGCCAGTAATGAGGGACAAAATAGGACGCAGGAGGCAGAGAAAGAAGAATGAAGGCCCGATCATGAATGAGTTATTAAGAAACACTGCTAGCAGTTAAATTTCACTGAGCTATATTAGGACGAGGCAGTTTCCGGTTCCCTTTCCAGACAGATTTAGAAAAGTGCTCTGTAGTGAGAGTTGATGACACTGAGTTGGGCTCATTACGAGGTTTTAGGTTGATCAGATAGTGAGAGTTGAGCTACACAATGGGTGCTGCCGCTGCTGCCACTGCTGCTCTAGCTCCCACCACTTCACACCCACAGGGAAGTGGTTCTCAACTGGTTATTGGCGGGAGCAAGTCAAACAACAAGCATATTCCAGTAGTTTGTTTGTGCTTTGACACCATGGTGTTTACCCAGCACCTCAGAGGCACGGCAGCTTGCTGTGGGCTGTGGCTCAGAGCCATGGTGGTGGACAGGGCATGGCTGCATACTGGCATCCACACTGCTGCCCTCTTAACACTCTGGGTGAGAGGAAGGCTGGGAGTTTACTTGGCTGGCAATATTTTGAGTCATGAAAGTTCAGCTCATTTGCAGAGGACAGCAGGCATATTTTGGCTTTCTTTGCGTTTCTGTATTTTCATATGCTACACATACGATGATCCATTCCATTATTTACCGTAAAGCCCTATAAAGGTCTCTATTCAAACTGGAGCTGGACAGGAAAAGACAGGACTTAAGACGCTTTGTATGGAGACAGGTTAAAATCTAAATCTGTAAACATCTCACATTGTAGAAGCATTTCCGTCTTAGATTCTGTATCTTCGTCCTGGTAGTCTTGTGAAGGTTAATTGCTGGTGTTTTGTTTCAGCAACAAACCTATGTCCAATTCCCAGGAAGTATCCTTTTTGCCGCAGCTTATCAATTGAACACCACCCCATGTAACATAAAGAGGGAATTGTGTGCTAAAGAGTGTAACATTTGGAAAGCACTCGCTCTGTTTGGCTAACTCAGACTCTAATTCACTTTGAGTAAAAGTATTTCTAACTTACTCCTTGTGGTATCTAGCACTGGTTTCATTTGTCCCAGTTTTCAGACACCCCTGTCTTAGATATTTGGCCCCAACCCAACACAATGAATGTGAATGGAATTTTGTTTTTGATACTCCCATTATTAAAAATGTCATTTTAAAATTCAACAGCAACATCTCTTTCCAGGAACAACGTCTCTGTGACTGTGAATGTTCTACAGACCTCACCGTGCACAGGCTTCATAGGTAGAAAATAGTGCCAAAGAAAACTGTTGACAATGAGGTTTGTGGGTTATCCACAAACAAAATGTTCCTGGAAAGACACATTGCTGTTGACGTTCTCAAATGTAATTCTCTAGTGCTGTGAGCACCACAAACGAAATTCCATTCATGTCCATGGTATTGGGGTGGACAGATGTCTCAAAACATGGACGAGTTAAACCAAAACTACACTGTAAAAAAGAATGGTCGAATGACTGGCAGGAGCAGCTGCCAAACAAACAGCTTTTGCAAGTTTTTGCAAAGAAACCCTGAAAACACTTTCAATGAAGTGATTATACTTTTATGAGAGCTCAGTTTAGTTGACCATAATTTTATATAATTTCTTTTTAAAAAAAGAAAGAAAAAACTAGCATAACTATTTAGAGTTAGAGTTTTTTAAAATTACATTTCATTAAAATTAAGTTAGTTTTTTGTTTTTGTTTTTTGTAGTGTATCTGCATGGATAGAAAGCAGCTAACTCAGTGAGTTCACCACCATGACAACACGCGCTGCAGTTGAGAACACATGAAAACTATTTAGCAACTAGAAAAAATGGATGGGAAAATGGTGCAGACTACCAGCCTGTACCACTTGACCAAACCCACGGAAAGAAAGATGCAAAGAGATAAAAATCTTACGTTCACGGTACACTATCAGTGTTAAAGACAGCAACATCCAGTTTAAAGTCAATTTATAAATACAGTTCTCTTGTTTGTTGCTTGAGAGTATCACTCTGCATCATGAAAGTACAGTAAATCTCCAGAATGTCTTCACAATGGAGCCAGAGTCCCATAAAAGTGCCTCAGACCTTATTGAGTGTGTCATGTTACTCTGGTAGCTGTAGCATTGGGATTGAAAGACATACTTCCACTTTCAAAGACACAACGCATTTTTTCTCCCGAGGACTGGTTTCATTCTTATAAATCACGAGTATTGCTTTAAGTGATGGAAAGCCACTGCTAGACCTGGCTTATTCTGAGTTATGGGGTAGCATAATGAATCTTGCAGAGGGTGAAACAAAGGGCATAACTTCTACAAAGTTGTTATTTTTCCCAGTAGGTGCACTCTAGCTTTAGGACAAAAACAAATCCATTTGGAAATTTTACTGCTTCGGCTGTGTTATGCTGCCTGGAGGGTGTCCATAAAAAACCTGGAGATATCTAAGAAATCATTCATGTGTGGTTTTACCTCTTCAGACATAATATTGGCAGCGGACTGTCACATGTTTTAAGTATAATCTTAGACTGCTCTCCTCTGTCCTCTTGAAAGAAAATAAGGTAATAAAGACTTCTTTTTATCAGTATTGTTTTGTAAAGGATTGTCTGGCTTGACATAAAGCCTCTTCGTATTGTCACATTTGTCCTTCCTCTGCAGTCATTTATACAAAGTTCAGCCTCTGTGAGGTTATCGTCTAGTTATGCTGTTTTGTTTTTTGTTTTTTTCTTCTCTCGTGACTGACATTTTCGTCTTTGAAAAATAGATGATGTTTGTGTTACAGTAATTCCTTGTTTATTCAGACACTAGCAGTTTGAAGTTTGAAAGCACTAACACCAACATATTTTGTTTACTGATTTTCCAGCTCTGGTAAAAAACATTTGAACACAGTGGCACCAGACTGCACCCACTGTTTGGTTTAGTAAGTAAGTAGCGCACCATCCGCATGTTTTTGTTGATCAAATTGTTTGAGCCGGTCTCAGAGGAAATGAACTCCACTGTGGCCTGTAAAGTCACTCTGCGCGAGGGGGCTATCTGCGGCGCTCAAATTTTAGGCTGGGCTTTGATTTTGTGTGGGTTTTTTGTTTTGGCACATCAAAGGGCGCATGTAGACTTCTGTGTAGTCTGAGTCTGTCTCTCTGTGCATGGAGATGAAAGGTTGGGTTACATAAGACTGTAAGACTGAAAGGCTGTTTATGTGTGTGCGCCTGGAGAGTCTAACTGATACTAGGACCTTCTAATGGAGCAGGACTCCTCCATGGAGGAGCTGCTGCCAGATCCTATACTGTAAAAGCAGAACCCCGTCGTCAGAGCAGTAAAGAATAAGACAAACAGCTCACTGGCTGGCCGATACTATCATTTACAGTAATTTACATGTCATACGCGAGCCTTTTACACAGCTGATTGCTTGTTGACTTTCCGTCTAGTATGGTTATTTTAATGCATGAGAAGAGTCGTGCACGCTTGATGGAGCTTTAAAGTGGCTCACAGATATTATCGTGCTGATGATCGGACAATCTAGGCTCCTCATAGCTGCAGTCCACAGCCTAGAAAATGAAGGATGAGGGAGTGAAGATGTTTGTTGAGAAAGGGCAAATCCCTCATGCTTTTTTCTTTTTTTTCAAACCTCTTAAATGTCAAACTGTGGAAAAGTGGTTTGCATTTAATGAATGGGTGTACATCATGTTGTGTGATTGTTGTGATGGCGACCATGTTTGCTGACTGTCAGGGTCACAATGTTCTGCGGAGCAGTACCTATTGTTGACTAAAGAATGGGATGTACAATAACTATCCCACAAAGTAGCCAACAGACCAGATCCTGTGTCTTGCCCAGCTAAATATGTCAAAGGCACGTTTGATGAGTAAAATGTAAGCAGAGTCATCATCAAAATTCAAAACACAGGATTTAAACCTGCTGTGACTCCTGTCTCATGTCTTTAAAGACCTTGAAAAAACATTTTCTCATTCAGCTTCTTACTGAGGGCGACGGGATGTGAAGGCATTTAACTCTCGACCAAAGTTGGGACAATTTTGGAAGAGATTTCTGTTTGTCTTCGCTGTTTTGTTGACCAGCAAAAGGGGCTTTCAAAACTTTGCAATATTTTAGCAACATTTGAATCAAAACATAGTGACAGCTGAGGGGGTGTTTGTTTGTTAATGGCGACCACTGTGAATCAAATGTGATCAAAGCTGAAGATGAAGCCGCTTGATCGTTCACGTATGGTCACAGGCACGCACACACACACTGAAACAACGTCTCACCTCATGGGTGACTTTTAAAGACATACAGATAGACAGCGATGTGACAGGGAGGGAGGAGCAGGAAGAGGCGGGGCGAGCTGGTGGGAGTGCAGATGTGTAGATGTGTAAACACTAAATAGTAGGGCGGAGTATTTTTTTTAGATTGTTTGAGTGAGAGTGAGAATGACCTGTAACCATACATGTTAAATCAGTTTTCAGTTAAAGAAAAGTTAAAATGTCTGTTTATGATGTCAATTATAGTTCTTGTAAAGAGAGAAAATATTAAATATTATATTATATAGATATATATAGAGAGAGAGAGAGATATTAAATAATATCTAAGGACTTCCCCCAAACTTCAACTTTGATTGTTTTATTGACAAATGGTGTAACATTATCAATGACTTTGAATACAGGGACTATAACCAGAAAGGGCCTTAATGAAAGTATTGATATGTGACTCTATGCTTATAACTAACAATTATTGTCTTGATTAACTGATTCATTATTTAAGATATTAATTCACAGAGAATACCCCATAGAGATGTATTCTCCTTGGGCACCATCTTTTAAGACAAGCAAAGCAGAAGTATAAATAATCACGTTTGAGGAGCTACAGTATAACTAGAGTATGTTTGGCATATATTTTTGGCCAAATGATTACTCGATTATCAACACAAATTAATTTTCCATTCACCTCCATTGAAGTGGAAAAGGTGGAAAAACACAGGGCCAGATTTTGTGAAACCTCAGAGCACAAGACTCAAACTATCTGCGTGGTTAGTCACCATGAGAGGCGCAGTAAGTGAGAAAACTGTGTAAACATTGAGAAACATTCTTCATTTGTATTTGTTTAGAACTGAGCAGCACTGCTGAAAAACACTCGCTGCTGAACAGACAGCGACCAAAAGAAACAACTGTTTTCTCAGTGTTTTCGCTCACAGCGTGACACCACTGAATGACCTCCACTGACATAGTAAATTACACCTGAATTATCAGTTTGGCTCTTATACTGAGCCCCTTGACTCAGTGTGTGCAGCAGCAATTTGTCACAGCAACATGCTGGGCTTCTCAGTTCTGGGCCAGAAAGCCCTGAACAGAGGCAGGGGAGCGAGGGTGTCTAATGTTAACTTGGCTCTACTGCAACATATTCACCCAAAATCAGTGACAGAGCTGCACTGATGCATTTGGTGACTCCCGAGAAAGTGGAAAACGGGTTTACGAGGCCTGTGGGAGGACACAGTGGCTGGTAATTAGACAGCGTAAAAATCCTCAGCCTTCACCAGCCCCTTAGGCAGTGAATAGGAGCTAAAGTAAACCAAACCTGAGTGTGAAATTGCATTAGACGTCTGTACTTAATGGAAAGTGAAAAAAATAGACAAAACCCATTTTTTGCATTTATGAGCGTTCCCCCCCCCCCCCCACACACACACACACACACACACACACACACACACCCCCACACACACACACACACACACACACACACACGCGCGCACACTTCCTGGACTCTGCATCATCGCTCAGACTGCTCCTCCTCTTTTCCGTTGCAGCGCGGTACATCTACATAATGGTGTCGCCTTCTATGAGAAGTTGTAGGATGCTAACAGAAACAGGATGTGCAGGACTGTGGTTTGAACATGTCTCTGTCTCTGTTTTTTTCTTACAGATGCTCCCCCGCTCAGATTGGGACCACAAAAGAGGCTCCCGAGGATCACAGGTTAGCACTGTCAACAGAAAAGAAGAGACACACCAGTAATAACAATAATGATAAGCAGCTGACTGTAAAACACACAAATGCAGAAACTAGCTCCCTGATCTCTGTTACTCGCCTACGCACACCTTATAAATGACGCAAATAGCAGAAATCCTACCACTAACAGGCCTGTTCACCCACTCATTTTAACTGTGGTTAAACAGCATGTCCAGAGGTGTCACTTCCACCAGAGTCCTTGTTGTACTCTGTTAGTCTAAAGGACGCAGGTCTGTGATTTGGCTGCAAGGCTCTGCGCAAGCCATTAAAGGCCAGGGAATTGAAACTTAGAGGGACTCGGCAGAGAGGTCGCAGCTTGTAGAGGGCAGACGCACGCAGCCATATCCTTGAGATTACCTTTCACGTCTTTTTGTAAGAGGGTGGTTATGTTTTGGGAATTGATGTATTGAGCTGCGGCAGAGTCATGGGGCAGGGCTCAGGAGTACATAAAGAACAAACAATGCCCTTGGCGTTTGGCATGGCCATATACAGTATGTGTGTGTTCTGTACAGCATGTTCTCCTATCAGGAGGATATCCTTTAGAAATGAATAGACAATGCGTCTGTGCTGACGCTTGAAAAGTTGTGGTTGGGAGGAAATTGGGGGATTTTACATGGATAGCGATCATAACTGCAATGCAGGATTGGGCTTGAAACCAAATTACACACTATGTAATTTCCTAGAGGTACAAAGTGTCATATAGGCGTACATCTGTTCCCAAAATCAACTTTACAGTATTATCCCCTCAAAGCAGAGACATTTTCAAATAGTATGTTACCCTTTTGAAATATTGTCCAGTGCTCGTATCAATTTGTTATGTGGGGTTAGTAGGCAAGCATATATTTTTTGATTGATGCATTCCCTAAGCTGCCATTTAGACTTTAGTGGTCAGTTCAGTCTTTTTTTGTTTGGATTGGTGCTACACGTTCGTCAGTGGAATCATGTAATAGTCCAGAGACTGACAAGACATGTAAGACGTCGAGGCTTATGTTGGCATCCCTCTCCATCTCGTGGCTGTTTTCCCTTGGCTCTGCTCTCTTGGACCATGTTGTTGGTCAGAAAGGCTGCGGTGCTTCACTATGGTGCGCATGGCACCTCGTCGAGTGTGTAAATCACACACTCCATCCTTTAGCCAGTGACCATGATCTCCTCTGTGTCGTATTGGCCAACATGCACACATTAGCAAGCTCATTTTCCAAACCACGTCTTTTTCTTTTTTTTTTCCTTTTTTCTTCTCGTCCAATGCTTGCGGTGGATGTTTTAGCTTAGGAATTGACAGTGAAGTTATGTATGGAAAGAGCTATTTAAATATTTGTATTCAACTTGAAAACACATTGGTTTTGGAACATTACCCGGGGAGATTATCGGAGAAAAGAGTGTTTGTAGGCCCAGATCTTGTGACTGTTATTCTAAATTACAGAAAGGCTGGAAGAGTGGTCTGTGAGGCAGACAAGCCATGACATTACAGTCATGTTGAAGATTTCTCAAAATCACTGTGAGCACTTCAAACACTTAAGATCGGCGTTTCTTAAACTGCGGGTTTGGGAGTTGAAAAAGGTCACTGCCCTTTTCTGGTTGGTCCCATCATGACAGTATTTTCTCATTAAATTGGATCCTGTGGCAAGACTAAATTTAAGGCTGAAAGAGACTGAAAACACACGCGTTTGACTGTCCCCTGCCTGGGAAATAATTGGATCTGCCACAAATGATACTGCAGCATTAGCAATTTTCAGGCTCCTACTTTTTTTTTTTTTTTTTTTTTTTTTTGACGTGCAACAGTAAAACACCTCTGTGTCGGTGCCATTTCTCCGAGAGAAACTGAGAGATAGGATGACATTTTAACTTGGTTTTATTTATAGTACGACTGTTCAGTTAGGGAGACTTTTAAAAAAAACTCGTGACTGTGCCCGCTGCAGCACTGATGATGGATATATGTTTAACCACTTGTATCATGTGGTAAATCCTCGCTCACTCATCGCCCCGCATAAGCCATCTGTTTTATCTCATGCATCCCTTTTGTTTGCTCTGTCCGTCATGCCAGCATTTCTTGCCTCTGCCTCGACCAGTCTGTCCATGTGTCTGCGTCTCTATCTGTGTTTTTTTAATCTTAGTTGGCTCCTTTGCTGGAATCAAACACCCTGAAATATGTCGAAGGAAAAACAAGCCTCTCCTTGGAGATGAGATGGCTGTATGTTAGGGGTCAATTGGCTTGACCTTTCCCAGTAAATCTTTAATGAGGCAGTTATTCTTTTTTGTTTTGTTTTGATTCCCCTCACGTCCCCCAAGACACCAACTTTTAATAAAATATGTAATAGCGTGTAATTGTATCCTGGCTGCAGCCGAGGACCTGGCTCAGCACGGCTTCGGTCTGAGCTGACGGAGGGTTTGTGAGGGGAGTTGGGTCGTGGTGGGGGTGAGAGTTGGTTGGGAAGTGCTGCTGGGCGTAGTTTTGGCTATAGGAGCTGAGGCAGGGAGCGAGGACTGTCTCAGTGGAGTTTTGTGTTACTGTTCTGCTGTGATTCACACTGTATCACTGCTCTGTTATTTTAAGTAGAGAACATCGCCATCTCCCAGGCTATTCTTTTAACTAATCCATCTCGACAGATGTAATCAGGGCCGTTACACTAACTGCACTGCCACTATAATAGAAAACTGAGCTGTAATGGTTTTTTCGAGACTTCTGTGTAAATTAAATCAACCAAAGAAAAAATAATGGACACACTTAAGTATTTCTCGAACATATTCCTCAGCTTCTCGCTCAGCACATTCCTGCATTTCTAAGAGTGTGAGCAAAATAAGTAGCACAGCGTGTGTAGCGGTGTGCTTTATGAAGAGCCAGAGTTGCTTACATTATTGAAATGTGTTTATTAAGAGCATCAAATACCTTTCTTTCTCCCACAGGCCCCTGAGGCATTTGTCCGATCTTTAGCTCTCCTGTGGGATACATTATATTCTCACCATTGCACAATTTCAAGAAGCCCACATATTGTTGCTGTTTTACCCGAGGTTTAGAGCAGTATGTGTTTAGATGAGGGAGCCGAGGGGTTAAAAGTGCATGAAGTGGACCGTCTAAGAAATGGCAAAAATGTGACCTTTCTGTCTGTGTATCCCATTAATAATCATCATTAGACAGAAGGATCAGCGTTTTGTTTGTTGCATCAAATGCACTTCATCTGTCTTCTGCACAGTTATTGGCAAAAAAAACATGTGGACGCAGCAGGAATACCAACAATCATATTTCCATTGCTCAGTGTTGTTGCAACGGTCGATGGTGTCGTTTGTAATAAATTATGTTTCACGTGCGAAACGTACATTTTGTGCAAATACATGTCTGAAGTTAGTCACTTAATCAGAATCAGATTTAGAATCACTTTTATTGGCCAGATGTGTTCGCACATGTTCGCTTTGCTTTCAGGGCACATGCACAGATATTGACATAGATGCAGCTCAGAACAAGGAGCTCGACAAACATAAACATGAAACTACTACATGCAGATGTAATATATGAATATGTAGATCTAGATGTGTGTAAAAAACACTAAAATTTGTAGACAATTTGTAGGACAATAGTGCAAGGGTGCCAAAATAAATTTGGTGCATGTAGCAGGTTGCTTTATGTACATAAGGTTGGTGGATATGACATTATATACAGTATGAACAGCCTGTGTAGAATGAGTATGTGTGGTAATATTTACATGATTAAAGAAGAAAAACTGGATTCAAACAATGAGAATAAATCACTTACAGGTATAGTGGATGTTTGGCACAGAGACTGTTCCTAGCACAGTACGGTGTTAACTGTTTATGATGGCCTGATAAAGTATTATATACTGTATATATTATATCATATAAAATATTGTAGATACATGTATGCACACCAGCATTTGGGTGATCTGAGTTATTCATTAATTATATAAATCAACTTTTCTAGTCAAATCTTCATTGATCTGGTACAATATCCAGATTAACAACACTAAGAAATATATGTAAATATTATTTGGTCCATTTTCGGTACACATAACTGAAACTAAAGCTGCACACACAGCTGAGTAGAGCCTTGAGTGCAGAGACACTGTGTGGACAAACAGCTTTTCACTCTTCAGGAGTGATTGCTGGTTTGTTTTGACTGGCCCTTGGTTTGGTTTACATGAACTGTTGCACAGGTGTTAATCTATGGCATGTCTATTGACGTACTGCTCCAAACTGCGTTCACACAGGCAATTAAGACCATTGATCATGTACACCGTTGTTAGTCATACTAAAATGTCATAACAGAAGGTTCATGCATGGTTTGGTATATGACTTGGCTCGTTGAGTAGTCATAAAAACTGTTTATTGATGCTGGTAGTCATTTTTATCAAATGTAGGATGTCAACAAAAGTTGGGGCTTGTGATCAAATATCATAGATTTGTGGTAATTTCCTAACCAGAGGTGCTGGCACAAGGGCCGGATTAAGAACATCAGTGGGTGTGTCAAGTGCTGGCATCAGGAACTTTCCTGCCTTTTAAAAGCAGCGCGTCTCCTGCCAGTTAAATGCAAAAGTTTGGCCAGCCACAAAAATACCAAATGGCTTCAAGCAGGAAAACATCCACATGCTCTTCTTGGATAACTTCTTGGATAACACACGGTCACTACAGTTATTCTGCAATGGAGCAAAAGTTGGCAGTAAAAGTAGCAAAAGTGGAATCCTATAAATTACGTAAAAATGACTGTTAAGAGCACCAATTCACAGGCTCAAGTGCAATAAAGAGTGTTGTATTTATTTAAAGCAATATTTCACATTTTTTGAAATACCCAGTTTATTTTCTTGCTGAGAATTAGACAAGATCAATACTACTATCATGTATACAAGGTAAAAATTAATCTAGAGAGAGTTCTACAGTTTGCTTTTATAGCATGTGGTGGCTTCACATTTACTGTAAAGAGTGGCATCGATCTTGTGATCTAACTCTTGGCAAGAAAGCAAATGTGTTTTTTCCCAAAATGTCAAACTATACCTTTAACACCCTCATAGTGTTGCTGGGTCAGGACAGTAGGCCATAGTTTGTCACTGTCCAAAAAACAAACATGAAAGTTTGAAACAATAGTACAACTAAACTCACAGTCATCCAAAATTAAGTGTAACCTCAATACGCTAGTGAGCAACAATTTGCCAGTGAATTAAAGGTCCAGTCTGTGAGATTTTAGGGGGCTCGAATATAATATTCATTGCTTTGTTTTCATTAGTATGTAATCACCTGAAAATACGAATCTAGAATGAGCCTTTATATCTACAGGAGAGTCCTCTGCCATGGAGTCCACCATGTTTCTACAGAAGTCCAGACAAACTAAACACTGGCTCTCGATAAGGCCTTTCGCATTATTTGTAGAATGATATAGTTTAGGTACAGGTTTTCCCTTCGTGCCAAATGGAACGAGGGGATTGCAATTCATAACGACACTGCTAAATGGCAATTAATTTTACACATTTATCCTCTAATCTGACCAGATCAGAGGTTCTCTGTTTGTCACTTTCTCAGCATGCAGGCCTACTGCTGTTTTTATGTGTTATGTACGTATGTTGCCTTTAAAAAGACGTATTGATCCACCTCACTTGGAAACAGAGAAATAATGAATCATTTTCATACCAAGGAAGCCGTTGTTTCAGTGATCAAAGAGGAAACTTTTTCTTTTTGCTCTATAATTTAAAGCAGTTACTCCCATATATCTCCTTCATACAACTCTCCAAGGTGCTGGATCCCTGACTCACCCTGAAGGGTGTATTTCTCAGAAAAATCTCTGCAGAGAGGAGTGTGAGCCAGTGGCAGACGGTTGTTGACAGTTCCCAGATGTGAATGTGTGTTGTTACTATGAATGTGGTGTAGGGCAGCAGTAAAAAAAAAAAAGAGCATGTTTGCTAAGGGAACCATTAAGAAATAAGTCATTAAACACATAAAAAGCCTGACTGGAAGGTTAAAACACATTGATTTTAATCACAGCGTTTAATGGAATTTACAAACACTGCAGATGTGTCCAAGGCAAGAACATACGCCATGGTACTTTCAGAAAAATATTGAGAATTTTGAGACGATCCATCATAACATCTGTCCAATAGCTTTTTTCTATGATACTCAGTGTTTTTTTCCCAGGCAGGGGTCACTCTGTGGGGCTCGTATGAGAGCTGTCCTCTCAGAAAGTGAAACAGAGGTGGTCATAGCTGATGAATGAAACTGATCATCTAACCTGACAGGAAATGCTTATATAACCTTATGATATTATGTAACTTACTCACAATTTGATCCGTTACAGGATGTCCACTGATAATTCTTTAGTTTTAGGTTGCAGATTGTTGGAAGATTAGGAAATTCAGGAGGCATTTTCTAGCCAAGACACAACTTTTAAGGAATATATAAAAGTTTGAGCCAGGGATGATCTGGACTTTACATTCTTGATCTTTCCCCGCAGTCAGCTTCATTTAATAGCTCAAAACTCCATGACTCATAAACATTCTGTAGAGAGGCTCAGGGAGAGGATTTTTTTTTTTTTTGAAGGTAGATATATTTTAACAGCACATTATTTCTAAAGATAAGGCTTGTGTATAGTAGCAGACAGGTATTGCCATTTTTTTCAGGTCAGTAAGAATAGTACAAATTCAGTAGAAGCAAGATCCCCACTGTGTCCCAAAGCTCATGTCTCAAATGCTACCTATACACCTGGAGCCTTTCTCCTCACTTTATTTTTCATGTCAGGTTTTGGGCATTAAGTGGCTTGCTCCCAGTGCAAAATCACACTCACATTCATCATTGCCTCCCCTTTTTTATGGCCACTCGGGTCCAATTTTGCTCATCCTCTTTGAAAACGTGTGTTTATCTGCATGCACATGTCTGTCTCTATGTTCCATGTTCAGATATTTGTTTATGTGTCAATGTCGCTGTATGTTTGCTTGCTTTCGTATACGTTACTTACTTACGTTTTTGTTCGACTTTTAAGTCGGCTGCGGTATGAGGACTAGACGTAAAGTTTGCACGAGTTTGTGTGTGCGTACATGCATGTTTGCAGATGCTGAGAGCAGCCAGATGTACTCCAGCAACGATATTCTTCTTAATCCCCCTCTTTAGCAAACTCTTAAATCAGCCTGTAAATGAGCTGAGAGACAGGTGTTTACATCTCATCCCCACGGCATGTATTAGAGGAGGCTATAGGAAGGAGAGAGTGAGGAGAAGAAGAGAAGAAGATGTAGGGGAGATGAAGCATGAAAGGAGTACAATAGTCGTCTGTCCAGAAATGTTCCACCGGCCGTCCCGGAGGACATCTCCTTGTCTGTAAAAGAGATTAGTTTGGTCCCCAGTGCTGGTCATGTGACAGATTTATCAATAAATGTGTGTCATCATGAAGGAATGGCCTAACACCCCATGAACACACGCCTTTTGTATTTTTGCAGACCAATAGGAAAATTGTATAAACACAGCAACTTATCTGATATGACTAGGAAAATAAAATGCGAAACCTTCACTGTTCCCACAAGTGGAGACGAATGAAAGGTGCTCACACATGTGTTGTTCAGGTCAACCTCTTGCCTCTTAGCCAGTGTAAACAGAATAATTCTGGGTGCCTGGCAGCTGGTGTCAAAGTGAATGGGACATTGGGGAAGAAAAATCTGATAACATTCTTTGGGGAAAAAGGGAACTCGTGAGCTTATTAGATAAATTCGCTGGCAGCCAAGACTGACCTGTGTTTAGTTGTGGTTGTCCAACTGCTCTAGGCACGGCAATTAAGAGTGGGTTGTGAACTTTTCACTTTAGTCTGCAAAAACAAGGCCGGCTCACACTACGCTGGTGCCTTCAAAGCCGTGGGGCAGACGGTCAGGAACAGACTTCGGCTGTTGGCTGTCTGACGGGTCAGAGTGAGGAAGTCAAAGGTCAGATTCAAGCTGAGACATCGCTAATGTGTCTATTCATTAAGTGTCAATTATTCCACAGCTGCACAATGTTGTTCTGATGTCTAAGAGACTGCAAGTATGTCAACTCCTACTACTGTGAAGTACCACTCCCTGCTCCTCTTCATTTTTTTTTTATTTTCTCAGAGCTAAAAGGAGCCATATAAGGTATATAATAAAGCCTTTGATGTGTGAATGGATCTAAGTGTGCGTGTGTGCGCCTGCATGTGCGTAGCCTGGTGTAATACAACAGCTGAAATACACTTTCCAAAGCTTGGCAGAATCTCAGTCCGACACTGTGATTGAATATGTCTCCTATAATAGTGGTCCAAAATCAATTGTCTATTGTTTTCTTATTTTCATATTGTTGTGTTTGGGAATTGTTTGTTGGGTATCATTTGTTTTATTTTGTGCCATGTTGTTGTTTCCCTGAACTAAGTGCACCTTTGAAACATGATTTGGTTATGGCTGTGTGCACTGCCATTGTTCTCATATAATAATATAATACATTCTCTATTAAGATAGAACAAAGCTACTGCCGAAATATTTTTGCAGGACAATTGGCCACATTATTTTTGCATGCAGACTGAGGTAGTTATCAAATCGGTTTTTGTTGTGTTGTGATGTAAGAGAAGAAGGAATCGTGGTGACAGAAGTATTCAGTTCCTTTACTTAAGTAGCAATACAGCAATGTAATAATAATCCATCACAAGTACAGTCCCACATTAAATATTAGGTAAAGAAATGTATGCTAGAATGATCAGCAAAAATTGTAGTGCAATAAACATGTAAAGTGTGTGTGTATGTCCAGAAGTGTCCTCTGTTGCATCTGTAACCACATCCACCAATGACATCGCACACAAGGTGAGAAGTTAAGCCACTGGAGATCAGCAAAAACAAGATTTTCTCTTTAACGTTTAATGTGTTTAATGTCAGTTAACCTAATGTTAACTACTTTTTTAAACCCAGTGGAGAGATAGGACATAGAAAGCAGCATCAAAATACTTAATATATATGTATGTATATATTTTTTGGCTACTTCGGGGCATTACACTGACATATTATCATATTTATAAAGTTATTATTACCAACATGTTAGCAAAAAGTTGCCGTTGTAAAGGTTGTGTGTCCAGTGTGTTGACAAATGAACGCCTAAAAGTAACTAAACCTAAATCCTTTTTTGTTCAGTTTTGTTCACCAAATTCTGAGAAAAATATTGGGCTTTTTAGCTGCTAAATGTTTCACTATGCTCTCCAACCAGACGCTAACCTTTTCTGTCTGTGGTTTGGTGGTCATTGCGTACAGCAGGTCTGTTAGAGCTATCAGCTGTGTGCTGCTGCTGCTGCTGAAAGCAGTGAGCCTGAACCAAAACAGTAAAGACGAAAAATAACCTAAAGATGCCAAAATGACACATAGAGGTGAGAGAAACTGTAGTCAGGTGATGATTCTCTGTGGGTTTGTCCACCACTGAGAAAGTCAAAACTGTTTATCTTTAAGACTAAAACATAAACTGCTGTGTAACTTCAGCGTAGTTTGACTTTCAGCGACGCCAATGTCACCGTTAACCACATTGTGTCCTCACATGGGAGCTGCTGACGTAGTTCACACACCTGCTCTTCATGCCTGCCACCAAGAAGCTGCAAACAGCCAGAGCCAGCCAATAATTAGCATCAACTCACATTTGCCACAGCAGCAATGATGTTTATTTCTCCTTTTTCTGTCTCCCCCATAGTCATCAGGCACCACCGTCATGGTGGACATAGCAGTCATGGGAGAAGCCCACGGACTAATCACAGACCTGCTGGCTGACCCCTCTCTACCCCCCAACATCTGCACCTCGCTGCGGGCAGTCAGCAACCTGCTAACCACCCAGCTCACCTTCCAGCCGCTGCACCGGCCACGCCCTGCTCCCCTGCTTAACCCCAGCGATGCCTACAACCTCTCCGACTCAGAGGAGGGACCTGAGAAAGGAGAGAAGATATCCATCCACAAGGTAAGGAAATGACAGATGGCCGAGCGTCATTATTTACACTTTCCTAGAAAGTTATGCAGTACTAGGAAGTCTAGATAAGAGTGACGATATTTCACCCAAATATCAAAAGTTGGAATTGTTAATCAAAAGTAGTCATGGACCAGACAAATACAATTTTGTTTTGGAAATGGCTGAAAATAATCCTTAGATGGAATTGCAGTCCAGTTTATTACGACCAAATGATTTATATACCACACAGAGCTCCACGCACATGTTAATCTTTCAGCCCATATTTCAGCTAATGAGTGCTTCCTGCTCTCAGAGCTTTTAGCATCAAATGAAGGAGTGTATTTTCATAGAGTTGAGTGAAGAAAAATAGAGCTCGGAGCACTGTTCTCCCTTTCATAGCCACAGCTGTGTCAACATGACAGATGTGCAGAGCTAGACAGTGTGTATGTGTGTATCTGAGCTGAGTAGAAGAGGAGAGGAAACATGAAGGTGAACGCACCTCTCAAAAGGTAACAGAGAGGGATGAGTATGTATGAACAAAACAGGACCCCCACCACGATTATGAATCCAATTATTTATCTGAGGATACTTAGCCTGGAAGTTGGTGTGTGGTCGACGGCTGCAGTGCTATAAAGCCAGTCGCCTGGCTGACAGGTGCAATCTTACATCGCCTGAACTTTGTAAAAGTAGCTAAGACAAACTGGGCCTGTTGAGTGGTCAGTGAGGACCGTGCTCCCCAAAGACACCGTTCCCAACTCAACCTTCATAATAGCAGGAGCTGCAGAGGTGGCTAGTGCAGTAGTGGAAAGCCGTGCACTTGCTTTTCTGGCTCCTGGCTATAAGTTTGATGTCCATTGTGATGATTACTGATCCCTTTCAAGCACTTTTCCAAAAGTCTTACTGTGAAAAGAAAACACAGCGTATTAGAAGCACATACTGTACAAAAATGAAAGAAAAACATGAACGACAAAACACACAATCTGGCCTGGTTTTGCCATGCTGTTGTACATGGTGATGTGTGTGTGCGTGTGTGTGTGTGTGTGTGTGTGTGTGTGTGTGTGTGTGTGTGTGTGTGTGTGTGTGTGTGTATGTTTTTGCCATGTGTGTTTCTGCTTTCGTTGTGTCTGCAGGGCAAGAATGGAACTGTGGTCGAGAGTTACACAGATAGTTTCATATGCAGTTCCACTTATATTTATGCTATTTTAGTATGCGCTTTAAAAAACACCTTAATAACAATAACTTAGTGCAGTTGTATGTGCAGAAATGTGTCAGTGTGTGTGTACATACGGTATGTGTTTTTCATGGGCTTAAATTAACATTATTTTAAATTCTCCAAAGTGAATTTAAGTCCGAAAAATGTTCACAAATGTGACCTGAACATGTGTACGAGTGTGTGTGTGTACACTCACTATATGACACCTTGCTGTGAATGGGTTCATTCAGGATTCTGAGGCGAGCTTTACTAGGTCACCCTGCAGAAAACTGAGAGAGAGAGAGAGAGAGAGAGAGTGTGTGTGTGTGTGTGAGAGAGAGAGAGAGAGAGAGAGAGAGAGAGAGAGAAAGAGAGAGAGAGAGAGAGACAAAGAGAAAGAGCCCGCCATGTTTAGTGCTGCTGTGCCAAGCTGCTGCATGGCACCGAACAGATGGAGGCATCAGAAGGGCAGAGACTACTGGGAATCCCAGAGAAAGAGCAAAGAAGAAACAGATGAAGGAAAAGACTGAGAGAACGAGACAAAAGAAAATTTAAATAGAGAATGAGAAGCAGAGAGGCAGAGTATCTAGGATCAAATGTCTATACAGTATGCATGTCAATACTGGCAACGTATCTAAGAATGAACCACGAGGGGCGTCTTTGGCGCAGCTCCTTGCCAATATCCTCCAGTGATTACTGCAGTGTTGATTCTTTTTGGTTACAATGAAAAAAAAAAAATCAAAGTGCTTCCAATCATGAAAAATGCTCCAGGTTATATCACCTGCATCATTTGTCTCAACTTGGGCAGATTCAGGAAAAACAACTGTCTCATCTAGATGATCTATTTGACAGCGGACAAAGCAAATAAGCATGAACTTTATCTTTACAAGTGGGAGTACTTTTAAAGCTTTTATCTAAATGCAAACACAATTGCTGCCTTGTTTCTTTATTATTCCTGCTATTAGTTATGGATGAGGCTTTTATTCATTTATAAAACAGTGATGAGAAAGGTTTCCCAGTAGTCTTAACTGTGTGTGTGTGCGTGTGTGCGTGTGTGTGTGTGTGTGTAGCGTCTGAGGCGGAGTCTCCACCCTGGTCTTCTGAGGAGGATCTCTTCCACATGGACCACAACCACCTCTGCCACAGGCCTGCCTACCATCGAGCCTGGACCCGTCCGACGAGACCGCAGCGCCAGCATCAAACCCTACCATGAAACACTCACCTGCAGGTACCTGAGCTACTGACAAATGTGTGCCTGATGTGTCATTATTTTGTTTTATCCTCTCTCAACATACACCTCTATTATTCTCAGGAACCTTTACTTACCTTTACTCAAGTTGTTGATTTTGCAAATACAGTCCATTTTACAATGGCTACCACTGTATTACACGTCACTCTATTGAGTTTTACTCCCAGCAGTGGCTACCAAGAGTTATACCAAAGAGTGATACTGTGAAAAGGATGTGTGTGCAGTGGGAGCCAGAATGAAATAATGCCCTGCAGGCGAACACATTAACCTGAATAACTAAGATACACATCAACTCTCAGCACATTAGAGCTGAAGATAGCACGAGACTCACAGAAGTGTCACGGCTCAGATGTAGATCCGTATGTGCGTGATATCATAGACAGTGTGTCATTTGAAGCGTTTGAAAGTTTTGGGGAGAAAAGTGCCGTGGGACAGACACGGTTGCAAGGTTGTGTGTGAGCGCTGAGTGTTTGCATGCATTCATGGATTTGTGACTGGATGCACTGAGAAAATCTGGCCTGATAGTGTTCAAACCGGACTAATACGGATACAGAAAATCGGTAAAAAAAAAAAAAAAAGGCACAACAAATAACTTGTTTCTATTGTCTTTTGTTTTGCTAGTGAATCAATCGTTGCATTAAATCTAGAAAAAACATAGGATCTTAATTTATTAGAGTAGGCATGATTACTAAGTCAAATATTTCTGCATAATTTACTGTGATCAGCACAGAGATTGCATTCCTTACAATTACTTTGTGATTACTGTGACGTTATGTTTGGATGATCTTAAAACAGCTCAGGGGAAATAAGGTTTTTTATTAATTTCAAAGGAATAGAAAATGGGGATTCAGCTAGAAATTTTTCAGCTGTGCGTGTTTGTGCATGGGCTTGATTATGAATTATCGTGCATACAGTGTTTTTATGATGTGGGTGCACAAGCAGCACTAGACTGCATGCGCTCCCTGTCCTTAAAATATTAACTGCGCCTCAACAAGAAAGGGTCTCTTCGTGTTTCATCTACCTAATTCAGCTTCTCTCCCATCGAGTCTGTGTCACGGGAACGAAAGTCTTCTGATGGACGCCAGCGTGTCTGAAAATACAGACGCTTTCTCTCAGTCTCTGCAAACAGGCATCAGAGGTGCTCGCGGTGTGCCAAACAAGGGGAGTTAGCACATAGTGTAGGTTTGTGTGTGTTGTTGTTCAAAGTTTTTATTTTACATTGCATAAGAACATTTGTCTGATCTCTAAACTGACGCTAGAGTTTAATTATTAATGTGTAATAGAACTTCAGAGAGACATATCTGATGTCTGACTCAAAGATACGCTGAAAACAGCCTGCCTGGATTCAAACAATAACTTCAGCTGGTGACAAGCTTTGTGTCTTCTTTGTCTTCGCTGGCATTTGTTTGGAAGTGTACGTGCAGACATTCAGAACAACAATAGATGTATCTTGTTTCTCCCATTTTAATACACGAGGATTCGGGTACAGCCTCAGTGTCTTTGAACCTCGTAAAGACAGCATCTCAGGAGCTTAGTTTTCACTACAAGCTTTATGTCGGGAACTTGAGATCTGAATCTAATCAAACAAACTCACTGCTTTTGCAAAGCCCCTGAAACTTGTTAACAATTGTTAAAACTAGGTATTGTAGATGTAAAATGAGGCATGACTCTGTAACTGCATGGCCTATTTCCCACCTCAGAATAATTTAGAAACTTATTTTCGGTAGACAGCTTGGGACAAATTCGATGTTTCCAGATAAATCGCCAAAAGAAAACGCAAAGACCAATCACGGGGCAGCAAGTGTTACGTTTGTCCAATCAGGTGTACAAAGGGTTTATGTTTAAGACTAAGACTGGTTCTAGTTCTGGTCTACGTTAAGAGACACAGTGTAGTTGGTCTAGCTGGTACATATTCTCACATACAGCTTACTTGAACTGATGTCTGTCTCAAGTTAATTCATCCGTGTTGTTGTCAGTAAAAGAAGCCAGCCAACTTTTAGCTGTGTATTGTGAAGTGTTTTTTTTTTGTTGTGTGGAGATTTGTTTCATGCAGCTATTAATTGATTATGTTTCTGTAAAAACATGTGGCTCCTGCCTTGCAAAGTAATTGTTTGTGCCAAGCTGCCTGGAGAGGCATGCTAACCAATCAGTCAGACAGTGCCTACAACTTGTAGTAGATATACCTTTGCTCAGTTTATGGCCATTATAATGCTTGTGTGGTTTTAGATTCAAGTATTTCTACCACAAATACACACTTTGAGGCCAAAAGTATGTGGACTCCTCTGTCACCTGACTTTGTTTGTACGTCTGGTCTGGTCTGTGTTTTTTGGCCTATTTGTTTCAATTACGGGAAATCCTAATTTTACAGCACACACTGATTTTTTTTTAGACCATAGTTTGCTTCCAACTTTGTGGCAACAGTTTGAGGAAGGCCATTTCCTGTTTCAGTATGACAGTGCCCTGGTGCACAAACAAGGCCTGGAAAGAAATTGTTTTCAGAGAGGGGTTCTGGGTTTCCCTGCTGCTGCTACTGCTGCTGCTGTGCTGAGACTTTAACCCCGTCAAACACTGTTTGGATGAATTTGAATGCCAACACAGAGCCTAACCTCATTAATGCTCTTGTGGCTGGATGGGACAAAATCCCAGGAACCAGGTTCCAACATCTTGTGGAGAGACTGGTGGCAGCTACAGTAGCAGATTAATGTTCATGCTTTTGGAATTAGATGTTTAACAATTACATTTGTCATGTTCAGGTGTTTAAGTAATTTTGTTTGAGTTTCCATGTACTTTTGGCCTCTAGATGTGTGTGTGTGTGTATATATGTATATATATATCATCTGAGCTGAATTTCTTTCTTTAAGACTGACGTGGGCTAAGTTTTGGTCATAGAGGAGTTTTCTACACACATAATGTATCAGTGGAGAGGGTTGAAAGATAGTAATAAGAAATTGTCTAAATTTCAAAAAAGAAGAAAGAAAATAAGAAAAAAAACTAAAATCTAATCCAATGTGGGATGAAAACATAAAACAAGCAAACTCCAGTATAAATAGCATAATACACGTACAAGATATATGAAAAAAATGCTTAAAACTGAAGCATGACTCACTAAAAACACTAAAAACTTATCTCTATAGTCGTCCTGGCCCCTCGAACATTACATAGTTAGTGAAAGCTGTGACAAGTAGATTTAATCATAGCAATATTTATCATACAAACAGCTCTAAAATTCTTACTTACTGACCTTTACATTACACTTACATATTGTCAAATTATATACAAAACTGACAAAAACATCCAACGAATGATGACAGTACATCCAACCTGTAGTTTTAAATGATTTTGTTTACCACACGGAGTTAGCAACACTGCAAAAATAGATATATAAATATATTGTTTTGTTTTGTATCTTGAGCCCTCTGAAGAACTGTGTGGGCTGCATCTGTCAGTGGCTTGTTTGGGTCTGTTTGCACAATGACAGTGTGACACTTGAACAAGTTCTGTAAATGTAAGCATACTGAGCAGCTTCTGTACACAAAGCCCTGTCGGCTGGTCTTAAAGCTCAGCCCGGCCCAGCAGCAGGCCCCAGCTATGGCCACTTATGGTGGTGTGAGTATAAACAAACACCTGGGCCTCTCCCCAGTCACCAGAACCCCACAATTAACGCACACACACATGCTTAGACACACTGTCACAGCTGCTTCTTCTGGCAGGGATTTTACAGACACAATCTGAGAGTACAGAAAGTCCCTGGGTTTTCGTTTACTGCAGCTGAGAGGGCTCTCTTCTGAGTAACACTTTATTTAAATTTTCTTTTAGACATCTGGCTCTTATCCATCTTATCCAGGGTCGACCTGAAAGACTCCCAAACAGGGCCCATGCCTACTGACAACTGCTTGCTGTTGTAGGGATCCAACCTGTGATGGTTTCTTAGCGGTGGGCAACCTGCCAACACATCATCTCTCAAGTGGGCTTTAATACAACAATCACAAGTTCTGGGAATAGGAGGGAGTGTTTTTGTAATTAATCTACTGTAACTTGTTTTTATCAGTGTTATACTTACTACTCGTACTAAGATAGACAGTAACATATAGGTTTATTTACAGATCAGACAAAACAGCAGTAATTATTCCAGATATGTAATGAGACCTCTCAGAAAAGTAGAAATGGTTGGAGAGGAGGGAAGGAGAAAGAACACATGGAGGTTGGGCTAAAATGAACACATGGCTTCAATTGCCTTCTCTCTGCTCCATCATCAAATCTGTACAATCTTAATTAGGACATTAGGCTTCTTTTTTTCTCTCTCTCCTTTTTCCATCATGTCAGCTTTCAGTGACGTACAGTGTTAAGAAGGAATAACACCAACTTCAAAGCTACAATATCTGCTTTTTATCGGACATGCCCAGTAAAAAAAAAAAGAGGGCGATTGAATACCTTCCATTTCCCTTAGCCCCGGCCACTGTGCTGTTATCTTCTTCACGTCATCTGGCTCAAGAGTAGGTAGATTACTGGAAGCAGAAATAATGGCTGCTGTGTTTATCGTGGCTTGGACACTGTCCGTTTGGGCTCCGAACCAAAGGTAATCTGTCAACCTGCTGTGAGTGGTTGAGTTTAAAATCGGGCTGAGGCCAGTCAAAGCTTATTGCACAGATCGAAACATTAAGATAAGCAACATGGGAGGGGGAGAGGCAGCAGAAAAATCTGACAGTGTTGCAATTTATACAGTATTTCCTATTGCAGGATAATTAACTTGATTAAGATTTATAATGAAGAATGCCAAGGTGCTTTTGTGTGAGTGTGAGAGAACAGGAGTCATTTTCTACTTCAGAGAAAGACTCCCAATTGACTGTTGACAATTTACTTTGGTTGTATTTAAATTTGTGAAAATGATGTGTGAAGCAAGAAACCAATTTTGACCTCTGACCTTTGTGTGATCTTGTATGGTCTTGTAAAAACACTACCCCGTCAAATTAAAAGAATTACGTTTGTGTACTATAAATCTACTAAATTTACTGCAACAAATATCAGAAATTTGACAACCAGATTACACCACATCTTACGCACCGAACTGAGATATTTCGGCCAAAAAAAGTCACTTGAGACCTGTGAAATAGAATTTTCTCACAATTTCTTGACACTATGAAACAAATAATTGGTTGATTAATTGAAAAAAAAATAGCAGATAAATTTGGTGATGAAAATAATCATTATTTGAAGCTCTAAATGCATCTGCAAAACATTTACTGGGAGTGTATTTAACTTGCTTGCCCTAGAGCGCCCGCTCGAAAGAAAGACGGCATCCACTTGTTGCAGCTGCGATGTTTGGATGGTTGTGTTTAGACAAAGGCACTTAGACAAAGAAAATTTGTGGTTTCGGTTCAATATAAAAACTGCATACTAACTTGAAGCACAAGACAAGACATGTTTATTTTTTCAATATTTAACCAAAACCATGACTTTTCCCCAACCTTAACCAAGTGTTTTTGTTTGCCTAAATCTAATCATAAGTCCAGGATGTTTCCTTGACTGGACAAAATATATTTGCAGGCAGCAAAAGTTTGAGGCAAAATTATTAGTATATAAACTTCATTTGTGATGACAGGTCAGAAATAAAAACAGACAGGAAAATATTTTGTCCGCACTCGGGGTATATCTCACTGGGACAGTTAAATTACTGTAACTACAGTGCTACCTACTGTAACTACACTTAAGAGCTTTTTTTTGTGATAAAAGCAGAGTCACTTAATACGTGACTGACAGATTCCTTGAGTGAAAATGGCCGGCCTTCTTATTTACATTCTGTGCTGAAGGCTCAATGTCAGTAGCCGAGGCTATTCTGCTGCATTAGCAAAATAGGAAGAGTGTCTGCCAGTTCTTCAACTTTCATTAAAAGTAAACCTTTTAAGCCAAGCGCTGCTGCCTGCCCAGACCCCCCTGACAATAATGTACTAACTGTTCGCCCGCCAAACTATCAAACTATTTTATATTCCACACCTGCTAGGCATTACACACAGTGGTCCAACCTGGCCATGCAAACACAACAGAACTGCCTTTGTTGGGGCCTCAGGACCATTAGGCAGGGTGGGTACAGCTCAAAAGTGTTCAAGAAACAATTTATCAGAAGGAGATAGACACACTACAGGTCTTTGTGCTCCCTGTGACACCATGCTCTAACGGCAGGCATTTCCTGCCCTGAGAAGGCAGGTTTTACAACATTTAGGGAGAGGTATTTTAATTGGAACCACCTACAGCCTGACAGAGGCCTCAGTGGAGAAACATGGAAAAGCTGTTGCGAGCAGCTCGGGAGACTCCCCATGGTGTCACACAGCTAGCCAGCGCGGGCCGACTCAAGGCTCTTTCGGTTAAAGAAAATATTTGCTGTTTGATTTATAAACCAGTCAATAAATGTGAACTTTTTCATCTGTCTCTAAGATTGTGGCTAGCACTAAGCCTTCTCTAACACTGACACTGATTTGTCATAGGGCTCAGAGAGGGCGGGGCTCGATTTCTAATGAGTCATTTATAACAGCGCCTGCTTTGAATTTGTTTTGTTATTTATCCCCATTGCATTGTGTTAATGTGTGCATCCATTAAGTTCATTAATGAGTATTTTTCTTCAAGCATCTGTACAACGTCTGTTTCATGTGGGGACAGCACAGTAGGAATCCCATTAAGGATTTTTTTTTTTTTTTTTTGACAACTTCTGCCGACTGGTTAGACATCAAAGACAGATGCAGCAAATGGCATTATTCCCAATTCTTTGGCACAGCTACAGACATTTGCTTTTTGCTTTTTTGCTTTCTACAAACAAACAAACACACACATATACTATTCTGTCTCCTGGCGTTTAAGCATTTGCTGTTGATTTTGGGGTCTGGACTACTTTTTTTAACAATCTGTTATACCAAACTGAATACGCAGAATTCACAGCATTATGATAAACACCACATTTTCTCACAAGGGCAATTAGAAATTTGTTTTATCCTTCAAAAACTACAAAACATATCAGCTGTTTTAATATACATTTGGGTGTAAATGTCTAAGCAACAGACAAATTCGGCTCTGATGACATTTTTCAAGTCTCTAGCGTTGGTGTTGAACGTTTTCTCCTTTAAAAATCACTGAAATTGACTGATTCTGACATATACTCTGACATATCTGCAGTGCTAGCACCAGCTGCAAATATCACAGCATTACAACAAGGAATGTCATATGGCACTGAATGAAACGCCTCCTTTTTATGCACTTTACCTCTAACCTGTTAAACCTCTTGTCTGCAGCTGTGGGAGACCATACATCAAGCTGAGCCATGGGGAGGGCTCAATAGACAAGGGAGACAGGATACCCCGGTCAGGTATGCTCTCAGTCTTCTTTCTCTCTGTCACTGCCAACACTACCTCCAGGCAGCGTGGAATGAGTGTTTGTGGGCATATGCACGATATCACAGTGTTTCTCTCTCCCTCTGAGACCGTCCATTACATCTTGCTGATATATGAGCCAAATATATACAGCAGACAAGAAAACTTCATAACTGCATCAAACCTCAAACAAACCCATAACTTTCAGATTTTGCGTTGGTGGTACAAGAAATATGTAAACTGATATTTCTATATTGTGTCCTGCATTTTCGTTCTTTCTTTAGTCCTCGATGCATAACTGGGCTAATCGCTAATCAGTTACTGTTTGCCTCTCCTCTTTGTTGTTGTATTAATTGCGTTTTATACTGATATTGCCTGATATTGGTGAATTTCTTGCCCCTATAGTCACAGGGCAAGAAATTCACCATTTTGTACCAGTATTCTGGAACCAGTCAGTTAGAAATCAACATTTAAAACATTTAAACTGTAGATATGCTGGTCAAGTTCTTCTTCTGATACAAACTCAGACATCTGCATAAAACATTGCTTTCGCCAAACACATGCACATATTTTGAGTAAGGGGCGTGACAGCAATCACAGAGATGCATCAGTGTTAACGAACAACAGAAAATTACTGACAACAACAAACCGAGATTAGGGGATATGCCAGAGAAGTAAATTCCCAGTACACCTAATGATGAGGAAGATTAACAGTGGATTATTTTTTTCACAGGCCACAGTGTGAAATCTCTTTGTTTTTTTCTTTTAATAGCAGAGGACCAAGTGGTTGTGTCATCAGATTATGACAGCACACATGAAGCCAATCACAGTGATAGCAGTGATGTAGCACATACAGAGGGAGACACAGAGGAAGGAAAAAACCCTGCCCAGAATGTCATCCTTCACCCACTAATACCTCCTGAGGTAAGGCGAGGCAGAACGACTGCTGATACAGTATAACTCTGGTATTGAGCACACAGCATCATCATATTGGAATACACATTATTTACGTGATATCTACTGACCACTATTCATTGCGTATCACTTGTACAGGACAAACCAATTCTGGCTCCAGAGCCGTTAATAATGGAGGACTTAGAGCCTTTGATGAGTCAGCTAAACAATTGGAACTTCCCCATCTTCAGCTTGATGGAGAAGACCAATGGGAAATGTGGACGGATCCTCAGTCAGGTGAGCAAATCCAAGAGCGACGATGATTAAACTCTGAGGTCACCCAGAGTATCAATAAAACTATGATCATCTGGATGATATCTTGTGTATCGTTTCCACAATAAATAGGACCTAGACACATTTTCAGTCAATAAATGCAATAAAACAAAACTGTTGTGCAACTGATTGCATCATTTGATCTACAATAACAAGATCTTTGTATTTATTGATTGAATGATCACACCCTTCTTCTGTACTGTGTTGATTATTCAGGCCTGGTGATGGTCACAGACAACTTGATTTTTGTGTTTCAGGTCTCCTACAGGCTCTTTGAAGACACTGGCTTGTTTGAGACCTTCAAGATCCCTGTAAAAGAATTCATGAACTACTTCCATGCCCTTGAGAATGGTTACAGAGACATACCATGTAAGCTTGAATAAGTCTCTCTCCTTGTGTTTTTAATTTTGCTTCAGCTCACCTAAAACTAATATTTGCAGCTGTAAAAATGAACTCAGCCACTAGAGGGAAATATCCTACTGTTTTTTGTTTTTTTTGTTCAGTGTCAGTCGTATACAGTACTGTATGACTGTATGCGGCCTTTATTTAGTTGCAAGGAACATAAGTGGACCAACAGTGCACCCTGGTGGAAAAGGTTACACACACTGAATAAGCTTGTTTTCTTTCCCTGACCCAGATCACAACAGGGTCCACGCCACAGATGTGCTTCATGCAGTCTGGTACCTCACCACGCAGGCTGTGCCTGGTCTGCCCAGCCTCATTACTGACCACAGCTCGGCTAGTGACTCAGGTGTGTCCATTAGCACACGCAGACAGACATTTGCATGTCCTGGTGGGGGTGCTGGTGTGTATGTGCATCCATTAATGTAACTTCCATATGTTGCCACATGAGCAAAACCTTTGTGTTCTACATTTTTCTAACTTTTCTGAAGCCATTCACAACCAGAGGGACTGTCTATATTCACATTTCACATTATATTTCCATCTGCTCGCAGCTTTACTGTGAACCGTCTCATTAATGTCAGAGCATCCAACCTGCAGTGTGTGTGTGTTCCTATCCTACTCACAGTTTGTCTTATCTTACTCAGGCTTTTGGCGCTTGCATTTATGTACCAAACACTATTTGAAGTCTAGAAGAGCATGAAATTGCAGGCAGATTAGAGTTCCCTCTCACCCATATTTCCATAACCTCATTTGTATGCCTTAGTAGGGCCATCCCTTTGATCCACATATAAGTGGATTTGAATGTTCAAGTCTGTGTTTGCCTGTGTGTGTGTGTGTGTGTGTGTGTTCTAGAGTGTGTGTAGGCATGTGCACTTAAAGTACAGTATGTGCGTTTGTGTAAATTCTGCCACCCTGCTCACTTTGTCTGTTTCCCCGTGGCTAGACTCCGACAGTGGAATAACACACAGTCATATGGGCTTCCTGGTTTCAAAGACCTACACTGTGTCCGAAGATGGTTATGGCTGCCTCTCAGGCCTCATACCTGCTCTGGAGCTCATGGCCCTTTATGTGGCTGCCGCAATGCACGACTACGATCACCCCGGGCGGACCAATGCTTTCCTCGTGGCTACCAGCGCCCCACAGGTACTCGTGCTACTCAGCCTATAGTAGAGAACAGTATCTGGTTAGGATCAAAGTAAGTAGAAGTTCATTTGGTTGATTTACTGTAACACACTCCATTTATGATCATTTGGTCGGCTATTTTCTTCCACTTTTTTCTGTTTGACTGCAATTCTTATCCTCAGCTTTTGACAGTGTATTCAGACAATCACTAGTTACAGTAACTCCTCAGTGCTTGTTCTGTTCTGTCTCAATGTGTACTGTATTTTCTGTTAGGACATAAATATTAATTTATCATCATATTGATAGATCACTAGATCACAGAGCAATGTAGTACAGTGAAGTATTCTTGTCGATACTTACTTCTAATTTCTTGATGTAGCAACATTTGAATCATCTCCGCTCTCACTTTTTATGTCCCTTTTTGTTTTTGTATGTGCAGGACTCATATGTGGGTATTCTCGTACTTGTTTATGTAAATGCATTGTGTCTATGTGTTTGCAGGCAGTGCTCTACAATGACCGATCCGTCCTGGAAAACCATCACGCTGCCTCAGCCTGGAACCTCTTCATGTCTCGGCCAGAGTTCAACTTCCTCGTCAACCTGGACCACGTGGAGTTCAAGCGTTTCCGTTTCCTAGTCATTGAAGCCATTCTGGCCACTGATCTGAAGAAGCACTTTGACTTCCTTGCAGAGTTTAATGCCAAGGTAGATCTTAAAACATAATTGTTTGACATTACATGTTAAAAAAAATATATGTATTTTGGATCTAAAGGGGTCATGAATATGGTGATTAGATCCCTTGAAAATTAATTTGACAACAGCTAGCACTGGGTTAAGAATATCTTCAGATATGTGAAGTGAAAAGTTCATGTTTGAGTACTTCTTTTATTTTGTTGTCTTTGGAAACTAGACAGAATAATGACTTGTCTGGTATCAATATTATTTTTTAGGAGTCAGGTGTATTCTGTAGAGGAGCTTGCCTCATACCTTCATACCTCAGCTGTTTTAATATTTAAAGGAGAAAAGCCTTTATTGAAAAGGAAATATCCAGTGGTTTTCGAGGAACAGGTCTGTTTATGCAGAACATTGCACCACTTGCATGTTCAGCTCAAGTGAACAATACAAAGCGCCCTGCAGCTATTCAAGAACTTTAAGTGCAGACAAAATGTTGGCTCTGGATTTGAAGTTTTTAGGAATATTAGTACGGTGGTGGTGCTGGGTGACCACGGCTTGTATGCTAGTGTTGAGCTGGCTTGGCAGCTATGTCTCTCACCGCAGTGTGCCCTGCTTTTATCTTCCTGGAAACAAATTAGCTTTCTGTGAAGTACCAATCCAGTTTTGCACTTGATCTCTTCAGCTTCTCGAGTTATTAGATTAGATTGATGACTCAGGAGTCCGTGGTCCTCCTTCTCCATGATCTGAAGCTCATTAAACAAAACTAGAAATAACGAATTCAAATGAATTCATCTTTCAGTGTTGAGATTCTTTCGCGCTTTAACTTCATGCGTTTGAGTGTTGCCACACCATAGAAATAAGTTGATAATCAAAAATCTCACAAAGTCTGTTTACGTACCTCATAATACAGTCCTCATTCAACAGTGCATCCCAGTGTTGTTGTTTTTCTTCTCCCTGATTAATAAACACTCCAGACATTAATATGAATACACAATCTTTGAACTGCAGATCAATGGCATTGCATTTACATAATATCTACATATCACATGCCACGTCTGCCAACATGTTTAAATGTGTTAAATGTCAACATGTCTGTTTGTCAATCCCCTAGGTGGGTGATGATCCGTCCACAGGTATTGATTGGACTAACGAGAACGACAGGTTGCTGGTCTGCCAGATGTGCATTAAACTGGCTGACATCAATGGGCCTCTGAAGTGCAAAGACCTGCATCTGCAGTGGACAGAGGGCATTGTCAACGAGTTCTATGAACAGGTGTGTGAACCGTCTCTGATGGGAACTTAGACCTCTTTTGTATTTGCTAAACTAAAGATCAATGTGCTGTCGTGTTTGCATGCACGGGGATCACAAAAACACAAACACCTGCACAGTATAATACTGTAGTACTGTAGTATTTTTTAGCATCATCATTTTTGTATTATTTTATATATTCATATAACATATATTTTAATTCTTCTTTCAGTTAGCCTCATCACTGAAACTACAGAAAAAGAATTTAATACTTACATAAACATAAATACAAACAACAGCAATACAACTAAATAATTCAAAAGCGTCTTTACTTATGTTGTTATATCATTGCTGATCTATGACCTATTTAATTCTTGAATCTTTTAGGTTCAGTAAAAACAGAAACAGTACAAGAAGAATGTGAAATGGGTGCATGTGCATGTTTGTATCGGTCTACTTGTGATGAATGTCATTGACGTAATGCATTCACTAACCGCAACCTCTTATCTTGAAGGATAAGTCTGATGGTATTTCAGATATTTCTTGCTGTCCATGAATCCTGTTAAAAAATTTTTTGGAGTTGATCCTGCATACATCATTCTGGTTGTTTTACTTATTATTCGTTAATACTCATCAGCCCACCAAATGTGCAGCTAAAAATAGTCTCCAACAAATTTTCTGTTTACTCCTGTCTGGCTTACATTTGTTGAAAACTACAGTAACTGGCTGTATTAACACAGCACAACAACATGCCTTATCTTAATCTTAACATGCCTAATATAATCATAATCACAACACCAACTGAATTCAAATTAAAAAGCTAGCTAAATCCTGGGGTGTCATTTAGCTCAGTTGGTAGCAGCCGCCCCATGTATGAAGGCTCAGTCCTTGCCGCTGCAGCCCAGGGTTCGAATCCGACCTGTGGCTCTTTCCCGCATGTCATTCCCCGTCTCTGTCTCCCCACATTCCTGTCACTCTTCAGCTGTCTCTATCGAAAATAAAGCTTGCTCTAAAGCCAAATGCAGAACAAGCTAGAATGTCCTTACTATGCAAAATGTCTAAAAATCAAACTGTGACACACACACAGGTAGAAAACACATTTTAGCTGGTTGAATTTCTCACAATATTTTTTCTCAGAGTAAAATAAAGTAGAACAGCAGAACAAAATGACTCCTGGTAGCATGCTGTGTGTTTCAGACAAACAAGTTTATTTTGTCTCAAAACCAAGAGAAACAAGTAGAGAATCTAAAATACAGTCCTCCCCTCTGCATTGTTTTCTCCACAGAGACTTTCGACTTCAAACCTGATTTATTTTGCTCCCTTTAATGCCAATGTTTCTGACATATTGAAATACTAAGGGGAGTGCTCCCTCTGAGAGCTGTTATTATGTGTGGAGCTGTCATGACTCCATGACAAGATTTAGATATCTGTTCAGTTATGTATTCTTCTTTTATATTATATATTTACATTGTATTTATCTACAAGCCGGGGGAACAGTAGAGGCATTAAACACATCTTATAGTCTTTCTTGTAAAAATGGACCTACTATGTGTTTAGCTTTAATACAATTGTGTGTAATAATAATTATAATATTGCAATTCAGCTTTCAACAGTTTTGCCATGAATTCTAATGTTCAATTTCTGTTGAACTGGACAGAAATGTATAAATTAAATGTTGTGTATTACTAAGGTAATAGGGCTCCATTATATTGAGAAGTGTTTTGTTGTGGTTTTTTGCATGAGATATCTATAATAGAGTGGCCACTGTGTGTGCAGGGCTGCTGAAACAAACATAATCCAGTCAGGCCGTCAGCGTCTGTGACCTTTGTTACAGTATGTCCCCTTGGCACTGTATGGCTGCTAATCTCTGCTAATTGCCTCTGGGTCAAACTCAGACACTCATGCGCCCTGTTACTTCAGCTTGGTGACGCAAACCACCTTGTTACAAGCCACTCTGTGGTCTATGAGGGGAGATACAGAGCACGGGAGCCTCGTAGGAGAAATGCTCTTCAGTTCAGTTGTGCTGCTGGATGTGGTGACGCAAGCAGGGTGCCCAGGCAACTGTCATTCAGGTGGAGCAGCAGCCTCTGATTACACTGACAGCCTTGAGAGACCAACAACCTTGAAAAAAGCAGCAAAGCAATACAGCTACTCTTGTATACAGAACATGTTCTGGCATGCATACACACTGTCACACACACGTAGACAAACACTCTGTCATGGATCACAAGAAAACATGTTGACAGAGTGTGAAGGATAGGATTTATTCACCATACTGAGAGGCCTTCTGAAATTGATTATGATTAACCGGGATCTGGGTGTCTTCAGTCGGTATCTATCAACACTAGATAAATCTCTGGGCTTACATGTCTTGTATTTATTTGCGTAGTTTGGTTAGAATATATCTGCCCACTGTATTCATAACGCTGTTGCGTCTTATCACAAACACACGAGATACTGATTTAGGAAAACAAACCTTGCAATGCATCTGTAGTTTCACCCATTCGTGTCATTCACCTGTGAAGAAATTCCATCAAGTTGCAGATCCCTGTGAGATCCCGTCTTTTGATGACTCTCTTTGTGCTTTGCATTAGCGGCAGGCAGAGCTGCAGGAACAAAAGCATCCTACTGTACAGAGTATGGGATGACACTTAGGGTCAGTTACCAGGGTAACCAGGAAACCTTGCTATAGTTGTTTATTCACATCCATGTGGATGTCATCGACAGCACAGATGCTGCTGCCCCACAACATTTCCACTATCAATGTATATTATCTAGGTGTGACTTTTAAATGTTAGATGTATTTGCTTCATATGCAACCGCTGGTATATTATTGGTAACACCTCACTTAATGGTTCCCATACTTCTTTTATAATCATTTCCCACAGAGCTGATATGTAATCATTCATTTCTAGGAAGGTTCCTGGAAAGTACTGTAATTATGTACTAAATATAGAGAAAATTGAGTTCTGTTGATAATAATATCTGGCTGAGCCTATTGAGTAGATTTTTATTGTTATTAGTCAGTGCACAGGAGGTCTATTGAACATGCAAAAATGTTTGTCTGAATGTTTGTCTACAGGCAAGTATACAAGCAATATTTACAGAGAGGATAAAGCAAAGAATAGAAGACTGTAATAATAAATACATGATGAATAAATGTATGGGTAATAATTATTCTTGAGCTCAGTTGGGGCAGTTCCTTCAAGGAAATTAACAACAGCTTATGAACTCAACACAACTTATTAAAATCAGTGTAATGGAAATTCATAGATTTCTTTTGAAACACATAACCCATGTTGGAAAATAACTGCTGAAAACATGTAGTCAGCTGTCTTTTTCACTGCTGAGGCCATACATAGCACAACCCCTCCTTTAACACTGTAATGATATAAAAGCCTGCAGTACGGTGCGGTACACACTTTGCTAGCCAGCTATGCCTTCGCCGTGAATAAATACTGCTCTGAAAAAGAGGCTTTTTTTCTTCCACAAATCTTTAATAGGAAACGTAGAAACATTACACACCTGTCAAATGTAACCTAATCCATGTCACTCGGTTGTGCCAGGATAAAGCGTGGGTTGAAATGTGAATCATGCCATGTCTTCCATGGCATTCATTCAGCTAGTGCTAATTTTGCACTAATGTGGGTCATGCTTTATGTAGGGCGATGAGGAGTCCAGCCTGGGCCTCCCCATCAGTCCCTTCATGGACCGAGCGGCACCACAGTTGGCCAAACTCCAGGAATCTTTCATCACACACATCGTGGGACCGCTGTGCAACTCCTACGACTCAGCCTGCCTCATACCTGGACGATGGGTGGAACCCAACCCAGAAGCAGATGAGCCGGAGATCATGGAGAACGAGGACGAGGAGGAGGAGGAAGATGAGGAGGATACTGCAGAGGAAGACACGTCCACCAGCTCAGAAGCATCACGTAAGAACTGTCTAAAACAAAGCTATAAATCTGAAAATGGAAGTAAGCAGAAACATGTAGCCTGGAAAACCTGGCCATGTATGAAATTATTTGTTATTGCTGTTTATTCTCATTGTATGGATTTGGTAATGCACTGCAAGTCATTTACAATTTTAATAAGAGCATTAAACAGTGGTTTCTCCTCTTGAATGATGAGTTTTGAACATTTCGTAGCTTGAAGTTCAACACTGGATTGCAAATCCTCTGATCAGAATATATAGAAAGTCAAAGGGAAGTGCTGTTTCTACTAAGACTCAAGACCAACCTGAGTGTAATACTACACATCTTGTAGAGTGTATTTATAATTTATATAACATAGCCATCCCCCCCTAGCTTTAATATTTATATCAAATAAAAAATCAATAAATGAGCAGCTCTCTTGAGATTCTTTATCCTATCACAGATAATGGCAACATAATGGTAAAGTGCAAAGAATCTAGGAAATGTAAAGCAATACCGGTTATTAGCGATGAGTGCACATTTCTAATCAAATTCTTTCTCTTATTTCCAGAGAAAGCAGCTCCCAAGAAGAGGAGGAAAGTTTTCTGCCACATCACCCAGCACCTGCTGGAGAACCACGAGATGTGGAAGAAGGTGATCGCAGAGGAGGCCCAGAAACAGGGCCAAGGAGCAGAGTCTGTCCATTTAAACAATGTAGCTGAGCCAATCCTGGCTATTCACGAGGAGGAAGAGGAGCCAGGCAGCAGAGAGGAGCTAGTAGAAGGAGAGGATCCGGAGGAGAGCGTGGAGGAACCGGAGTGGCCAGTGTCTCCGCAAGAAGACTCTAAACCTCCAGAGGAACTAGCGGAGGGAGACCCACAGTGAACAAGCCCATGGGAAATATGGAGTTGGTCAGGACAAGGACGTGAAGAAGTATTTCTTGTTTTCTTATCCTATCGACTGACTTGACGTTTTTGCCAGCACATCACTTAGACACAACACTGTAGATGTTTGGGAAATGTGTGCCTATACAGAAAAAAAAAAAACAGGGTGGGGAAATTTGTGCTTTACATATTTTATCTGAATATCTGGTTTCACCAAACATTTAAAGGAGCTTTCCATATTGCAATACAGGATTATTTGTGTACTTTGGGATACAGACTCTTTTGCTACTGTCAAGAGAAGAGGAAGACTGGTTGCACAGACCTCAAATCAATGTGGTAACACGGGACTGCAGACATTTGCTGCCAATTTATACATAATTATTTTCTGAATGCAATTATATATAGACATCACAGTTACTTGTACTTGTGTTTCAACTTCAGCAGTTTTTGAGGTCTCTAAAGGGAGTAAATTAAATGAGGAACATTGGCGTATCTTTCTTCCTTTCAGTGTCTGCCTACGAAATCAAATAATTCTTCATTTTATGTCTTACATTTGTTGCCAAATTAAGTACTTTACACCATTTTGTGTAGCTGTATTAGTTTAAGGAAGGAGACTTGAGGCTCCTCACTCTCTGTATGTGTGTGTGTGTTTGTGTGTGTGTGTGTGTGTGTGTGTGTGTGTGTGTGTGTGTGTGTGTGTGTGTGTGTGTGTGTGTGCGTGGTTAAATTAGTGCACTCCAATGCACAATTCGTATGCAGAGCACATAGATATATTCAGCAGATTACCTGTTAGTGTTTCTCTCTGGTCTCCAGTCCCAGTTCAAATATAGTGGACATTAAAAGGTTTCAATGGCCCAAGTGCTGTAGTCCTGAGGCCTGCACTTACACGTACACAGTACAGCATGTACTAACACTATCAAAGTGTTAAGAAAAAATGAAAAATCAGGTAACCATGCATTCATAAAACATGATAAAGAACCAGAACCTGTTAAACAAAAATCTCCCAGGTAAATAAAATGTATAACCCGACAAAGTTCTTTGAAAACGTAGCATATGTAGACAAACCAATACAGTGTCCTTTGTCTTTTCTATCAATTTTTGACTATGTACTTAGGCTCAGTGTGCTGTATTATACTCTATACTTACTGTTCCTCAATATGTACAAACCCGTGAATGATGCTGACCTTTAACCCTCAGGAAAACCTCGACTGTAGAGATTCAAAGTATACATCTGTATCACCTGTGAGGACAGTAAGTTAGAAATATGCAGGGATAGCAAGCTAATTTAGAATACGCTTAGAACAAGACTGCAGTTTATGTCACACACACACACACACACACACACACACACACACCAAACCTTCCTGCTTTCTCTAACATCTTTGCGGATAAAAACACAGTGAATCCATGTGAATTTTTTCTCCCGGCACCTCAGGGAGACATTCATTCACTCAGAGTTGAGAGCAGATGGGACTCCACAGTGCATTGGTTCTTCTGCGAAGTGAAAGTCCAATCTGATAAATCACATCTGTTACTGTGATGACACACAGGGAAATTATTCATACTAGGAACGTTTTTTTTTTTTTTTCTTCACATATAATAGAAATATGTAGTTTGAAATCTAGTCAAGGTTGACTGAAGATTGAGCTATGATCAACATCAACATCAGTGACCTGAAAATATTCTCAGTGGTGGTGCAAGTCTGTGCTAACTGTAGCTGTTTGATCCCCGTAGAAAATATTGTTCTTTATTTAATGAAGCTGATATGCAGCGGATAATCTTGTAAAAGTTACCTTTTCAATCATGGCCAACGGAAAGAACAACAAAAGTTCTGTACTTTAAAAGTTTGTGTACCATGACATTTTCATGGTGGAAAATAACTCCAGTCGCACAATGTGATTATAATCAGACATGATATGCTTATAACACACACCTTTAGGTGATTGCTTCACAATAACTGTGAAACATGATCACTATGATATTCAAAACATGCTTTATTAATGGAATTTACACTATTATCATGTTACATGCAGTACGTAATATTACTACGTTAAAGGTCAGCCCCCACTTTCAACTGAGAAAAAGCCATGAGGGAAACCAATTACTGTTTATATCCAACTGCACACTAGCTTGAGTAGAATAACGTCTCTGATGAATAAGTCAAGTGCTCTACAAAGAGTGGACGGCTCAACTTTCTGTCAGATGCGAGTGCAGTGAGGTAATATGTAATGAATTATCCACTACTAATCTTGTCGAGTTCTCATGACCCACATGCCTACATGTATCTCTTATAAACTGGTACAGTATCTCATCTCGTGCTGTACCCCTACGCCATTCCATAATCTAATTTTTGTTTCAAACTGAACAGCACACATGTCAGCGTGCAGGCGGGACATGATAAAACGATTACATTGTTTTGAGGTTTTGAACATCATGTTCTTGTGTCCTCGTAGTTCCTGCATTAACATACTCTATTACCACACAATGTTCCTAGCTGGGGTGAATAGCACACGGCAGCCATAATGGTCTGTTTACTGCTGGCTACAAGGGGAGAGGAGGAACTATTGCAGCTCAGTTGAGGATAATTGTTGACCTACTGATTAGAACAGCATTAGACAGAGAATTATTTCCCACAAACCCTATATGTGACCAAACTTGTTAGAAGTCACTGAATCAGAACATTGTTTTTTTTTCTTCCCGGACCTCTAATGACCATGTGTGGCCTCATTCATTGTCTCTCGAACACAACATGCCTGCTGTTTTCCGTGTGTTGCCTGAAATTCATCCTTAATGAACTCTAATCATCATTACAGACACAATGGATGGTTTTGAAAAACCCGATGACGTTATATAGGCAGGTTATTCAATAGAACCCAGACTTCTGTCATTAAAGTGGTCCAGAATTAGAAAGAAAAACATTTTATTTCTATGATCCATTGGGATGATGTAACTTCTACAGTATTTCAAGCTTCTAACTCAAAGTCTCCAAGGCCACTGCTTTGTGAATGTATAAATACAGTAAACAGTGTGTGTGTGTGGGGGGGCGTGTCTGCATGTGGTGTGTGTGTGTTTTTGAGAGAGAGAGAGAGAGAGAGAGAGAGAGAGAGAGAGAGAGAGAGCAAAAGAGTGTGTTTGTGTCTATTTGAATTCTTCCATTGGCCTCTCTAATGTGACTCTGTCCTGTATTTGGCTAGCTTTTACTGTTTAGTAGAGGGGGGGGGTGCTACTTTTCCTCACACGTAGAGGTGGTGAAATACTGAAGGGTAAAGTGATGCAGTAAGTCATTCTTCAATTCTCCTCAGATGAAATTGTTATTCACAGAAGGTCCTATACCATATTTCTCCTTGCGCTTCCTCTTTGATCTGCCGACTACTTAGGCTGCAGATCAGAGATCCTCACTGGCAGCAACAGCAGCAAAGCATTCATCACACAACATCTCTCATCTTTAAAGGTGATGCGATTCTGTCCACTGTGTTAGTTTTGTTGGTGTTGCTCGTTTTCTTTAGAGTGGACTATGTATGCATTTTGCCCCCCCAAGTCCATCAGTCAACAGTATATCAGTTTTGATGGTGTATTTTTCACATCTTAATTGATTTTGTTTGTCATACTTATTCACACATGTAGCATAATTGTAATCATGGGAACCAAACAAGCTTTACAATTATGTAAAATAATAATAATAATAATAATAATAATAATAATAAGGAGATGAGTATTTTTATATAGTTGACACATGATTAAATAATTGCTTTCTTCTCACTAGTACCTTGCACTTACCACATGTACTATTACTTACACAAGGAAGAATATGTCCGAATACACAGTATTTGTGAAAGTAAAAATAATTAATTTTCTTGCAGGTTGATGCTCCATTTTGTACAATATACATATATGCTGTACAGTAAAGAAATTTTAAAACTACAAAAACTCTTTTAGATATACATTATTTATTTTTACCATTTTGTAATTTAGACACTATACTGTAGCTTCAATATTGCCAGACTTACTGGAAGTGCCTATATTGGTATTATGTATCATACAGTGAATATATTTGAAGATCATTAGAAGTTGTCACAAACTGAACCATGTGGATGTTGTAATGTGAATACATTGAATTACAAGAATATAATTTCTGTGGTATCCCCGTGTCTGTGTTGTGCTTCTTCTTTTTTTAAAAATCTACATTTAGTATCTTCTTATATTAAAATTATTCTTTAAACATGATGACAAAATGTACTGACATGTTCTTCATCAGGACTATGTCTGTGCTTTGTGCTTGACTAAAAAGAGTTTTGAACCTAGACATCCATTTCCTCATCATTTTAAAGTGTTATTCAAGTGCAGTTCTCAAATATTTGGCTGTGTTGTTTGGGTTAGAAGCAGCCCACAGATACTCCACAAATCCCTCTCCCAAGCGCAGATGGAGTATGTCTCTCCATGTTATATTAAAGTTATAAAAATGATAACATGTTATGTTTACAATTGTAGGGATTTATTGCATCAAACAAGAGTCGACTGTGAATAATTCCCTCTTTAGAGTGAAGCTAACGGAAGCATACACACATCCAGCCAGTTGTAGCAGATACCACTGGTGAGGATATAGAGAAAGACTCTTTTCAAAAACTTAAGAATTATAGTATAATAAATAATATATATCATATTATTTTATTAAATCTCTTTAAGGTAGATTGGCACTATATAGTTTGATTGTCTGCCCTGATTATGATGATTTATTTATTTATTTATTTTTGTGGAGATCAGCTTTTTCATCAAAATCTTGCCCAGTTTCTAACCTTGCTGTGATTTATCATGACATTTCCTGGAAAAAACATATCACTCCACAAGCAGGAGGCATTGATAAAACACTACTGACGTGGTTAAACATGAATGAAACAGTTTTAAAAAGCTTTTTTTGGACTGCTGGTGTCGGCTTTCTGTGAATGTCTTCATTTTGAGGGCATCCAAACTACTTTAATGTCAACACTTCACAGATGCTGCATTCTCGCAACAGATCATATTTTACAACAAGACAGTGTGTGTGTGAGAGAGCACATGTTCTTTTTCTGTTTACGGTCTTGATATATTGTTGGACAGGAGTTGATACCTTCACTGAGCTTAAAAAAACTAACTAAAAATAGGAACACTGTACATGAGAATGCTGTATAATATTCCAGTAAAGGTTTATTTGCCAATTTCAGTTTCTCATACATTCACCACACTTGAGTGTCTTCTTACAGATTTATCCACAGTCCTCTCTATTTAATGCATTGCTACAAGGTTGGAGCAATATCTGTTTCTGCACACACACTAAGGCAAAACATCTGATAGCCTTGACTTGCACTGCCAAGAACCTTCAGAGGGCTGCTTAGCCCTGCTGTATGTTGTGCTTTGATATTCAGTTGTTGTTTTAAAGATGACAAAGGTTAATTTCATGAAACATTTGAGAATGACATCAGCATAGCTTTGTTGTTTGTTTCACCTATATTACTGTGTTTGCCATAATCATTTCCATGATCACGTGTACTCATCAGTGGTTGAAGAAGTATTGAGATGGTGTATTACCAGAGTAAAAGTAACAATTACAAAGTAAAAACAGCCAACCCAACTACCTAAAAAGCATGCCACACAAAATGTACTAAAGTATCAACAGTAAAAGTATAATAATTCATCAAGCTACTGTACCCTTGACACCCTCTCACCATCTCACCATCTCATTACATGGCAGTACCTTGGAAAATAGGTCAAAAATAATTTTAATGTTCAGCAAAATAATATTTTATATTATCTAAACTCACCACCAAATAAGTGGTGAGCAGGGTTTTGCTTGTAATTGCTTCTCAGAAAAGGTGATTGAACTGGTTAGATGAGAGGCGCAGACTGGGGTTGGGAGATAATGGCTTCAGGCTTAAAGAATAGCTAATTGTAGGTTAACGTTACCTGATAGACTGTATGGGTAACTTTTTAGTATTTCAGCTAATATAATTCTGCACAAGATGAAGCGAGCTTACCAAGACAAATAGATATAGCCAGTCACAAAAAAACATGCAGGGACTCAAGCCTATTGATCAGTTTTGAATTTCTGTGTGTGCACAACACTTAGAGGAAACCTGGCTGCTAACCAGATGTTGTCCATCTACAGCAACAGAACACCTACAGCTGCATTTACATACATATACACCTGTATATCTGTTCTCACAATGGAAGTCTGCAGTTAGTTAAAAAAAAAAGTAAGAGATAACTTTCTTTATACTTATATACTATATACTAAAGAGTAACAGATCAATTACTCACCAAGAAGCAACTTGAGATAGGAGCAACATATAGTACTTACCTTTAACCTTTTAAACTTGTGTCCTTATTTATGCACTCATTTGTGCTTTGATTTGTTACTTCATTTGCTGGATTCACCAAAAACATACAATTTCTGGATACTGTATCGCAATATAGTCTATATAATTATACAATATCTCATTCTAGATTGAAACTAAAGAGACATGAACACTTATTATTATACATTATTCCCCACTCCTATCACTATATAGTTTCACACTGTGTGATTTCAGCTCAGATTTTATTATTCAATACTAGAATCTAAGCACAAAGCATTGAAGTGCCACTCCTACCTGACTGCAGCTGCAAGGACGGGAAATGCAATGAAATAAATCAGAAGAAGAAATTAATATAGAACATTTTTGCACCATAGCCAATTCTGTATCTCACTTTGAGTGCTAACCTTAATAGATTATATTAACCTACCCCTGAAGCCATAGAGATGGGTGTGGACATGTTCATAACAAGTGCGTCTGCTGTGTATAGAGCAGTTATCCCCATAGCAACAGAGAAACTTGAGAAATGAGGTCTGACCACCTGGTGTGTCAGTAGGCTCAACAGGGGAAATATGACCTTATCTAACGATGCATTTTCATCCGGCAGCTGAGCATTAAAGGTGCATTGGTACCCTCTTGTTTTAGGCTTTTTAAAATGTCTTTGCCACTTTGAGGTGAGGTGAGGAAAATGTTGAATTCCATATTTATTTATTTATTTATTTATATTTAACATTTTAACAGCACCAACAGTCCAAAGCTAGATTCATGATCAGCTTTAGACTGTAATACACCTTTTTATGTACCAACTTCATTCCATGATTTTCCTGTTTAAAGACAAATTCAGTTAACATTATTGTCAAACATGATTCAATCTGCCTGTTTTTTTTTTTGGTGACATGTCTCTTTCTAATGAAGCTGGCCGCAGTTACATGATATTGATTCAGTCAAAGAGCATCTGCATTATTTAGAATAACTGACTTGCTCACATAGCTCATGATGCAAGACAGTTATCCTTTCAATGTCATAGTGACTGAATAGTTTAAAGGCCCACGTGTACTCCACTTAACTGTTAAAAGTGAAGATAAACATGAAGTCAACCACATATTCTCAATCAGGATTAGATTTTCTTAGTTTACATGTGTCCTTGTGTGTGTGTGTATGTAATCTGCGTGATATGATTTAGCATATTTGTAATAACATGAGTCATCTTTGAAAGCTGTGAACATTACATACAGTAGGAGGAGAGTAATTTGCATGTTTGAACAAAATGATGGGGACAGGCACGCAAAATGAATGTCAGAACATGCTGCAGGTCCGGTATATTAATTATCCACTGGTGTTGTGTGTTCACTGACACGCTGCAGGCACGTCTCACAGCTCGTTAGAGCTGGGTGAAAAAGGTAGGATGTGGTGTGGGTAAGTAGTTTTAGCAGCTTTTTGGCGCATCACGTGTGCTTCAGTGTGAACACGGCGCTCTGTATCCACCCCGTCGCTCTCATTGAAACACTCTGTTCTCCGCTGTGTGAGGAGGTGATCAGTATGAGTGGGTGACTTGAAGGGGGAGAGGCTCGTTTTATTTGTGAAACAACCGGATTCTTCTTCGCCTCAGTGTTTATTTCGAAATAAGAAGTTAAAGGCGCCTTGAAGGGAAGCTGAAGCTTCGAGTTGGGTAAGTATCATGATGTTCTTTTTTTTATTAAGCCTCCCAGTCATTGAAAAATGATATTTTTAGATTGTTTTATTGACATGTCAGTTGTCTAAGGCTTGAATTTAATCAAGATGAGCGATGTGTGATTTCATATTGCAGCCATAGACCGAAAATATCTGTCAACTCCGCATCGACAAACAGTTAAACCGGTGCAGTGCACACAGCTGTCCGTGGAAACAGCAGGGGAATTACAGAATTCTGAGAAAGATCATCTGGTTACTCGATATGCATTGATTAATTAACCCGAGTGCAAGTAATACGACCAGCAATTCAGCAGAGATCACGTGATTGCTGCTATGTTTATTATAGGCAGATAATAAAAGTTTACTCACTGCGTCTTGGTGTATGTGTGTGTGTGTGTGTGTGTGTGTGTGTGTGTGTGTGTGTGTGTGTGTTTAAGAGTTAGTTTGACATGAATCTCAAGTCTTAATCGGTTTGTTTCAAAGAGTTTGATTGAAGATGAAGGTTGATTTGTTGTCATGCATATGCCATTCTCTGCAGCAGCCAAACACTTGTAGATTAATGTCAAGAATCCTGATCAGGAAGCCAGCCACTGCCTTTAAATTGGACAATAAATCACTTTTAATACATCAGGCTATATTTAATGCAGAGGGCGCTGTGTCAGTTTATCACCCAAACATTTGAAGGCCATGTCCAAAAGTGCATCATGTGAAGAAACAGGGACGTTAAACTGTAGCTTATCTGTATGCATTTTATTCCACTCCAACATGGAAAAAAAAAACCTGACTTATACTTCACCTGCAGGAAATTCACTCCTGTATGACTTGGCAGTCTTGCGGTGATCCTGGAGAGAAAGAAGACGGGGTAGTTGTCTATATTGGCCTATAGGGAATGAAGCCTATTAACAGCCTCTCTGAAGCAAACCCTTCAGTCAGACACAAGCTTCAAGCTTCAGGTCTGATGTAATATGTGAAGTTGTCGTGGGACACATTTCAATGAAAGGACAGCTCTCGTCATATTATTGTTATGCGATGATACAATGGGATGAATGGCTCCTCTTCATATGCCCATCTCTAATTGGTAGGCCAATTAGAGACGGGCATATGAGAGATGAGTTTTCTAAAAACTAAGAGCTTCTTTCATGCATGTAAGAGAAACACTCTTACTGTTTACATTCTCGGTGTGCCAGTTCCACTGAACGTCTTTATTAAGGTTAGATGAGCGTGAAAGCTACAGCTCCATTTCTTTCTCCTGTTTTTTGCAGAGTTCAAAGCTGTGTGTGGTTTGGTGCATGGAGGAGGGATCCATAGGGAGTTGTCATGTCACTGAATTAACAGTCTGGCTTTTCTGTGTCACTGCTGCGCTCCTTCTTATATCTCGTTCTCTCTCATCATGTCATCATTCACAAACACCAGACTAAACAGAGTTAATGTGAATGTCATCTTCTGGCTTTACTCCCCACAGTAGATCGGTACAGTTGTATTTAAGAAGAAAATGTTTTGCAGTGGGTTTACATTTTTCCTGGAATCTGTGTGCTGTCACATTATGAATCAGATTGCACATGCAAAGAAGTTTGTCAAACCCTAAATGGGATATGGTATAAAAATTCAAACTGCAACATCTGAAGCAAGCTGGTTGACTCCAGATTTCTCATGAAACCCAATAATGTACGGCCTAATCATGCCACTCATAGTAAATTCTTACTTTACTTTGTTTTTCTGTTAATTTTCACCATCTCTAAAGAGCTCTTAGTATCACCACTGCTACTGAAGAGATTAATTTATATAATTAATAGATAATTAGAACATTTTTATAATGTTCAGAATGATATGATGCCTGGTTTTAGACCTGAAGTAAAGGGAAATATTCTTGTAGCTTCTTCAGGTTGTTAAAGGATGATCATGACTAAAAGATACTGCATGTGCATTTAACCAGCATTTCTAAAAAGATTTTCCAGAATAGTTCAGACACGACTGTGTTTTATTTTTCTATAAGCTCCCTATTATGCATCTAGTTTTTACTGCCATCATATTTTCACTGCAGTCCACTTGATTATTCTGAAAAGATTTTCCTGTTTTCTTCTTTCACTGTGCGTTTCCTGTCACTAAGATTCAGTTATAAGCACATTTACTGAGCTACACATTGTGCTTGTTAAACCTCTATTGCTTGTTAAGTGTGTTTGAGGCTTGTTCGTATTTCCCAATATGTTCTTGAGTGTATTGTGTGCTGTTGATGGAGGCACACGTAACTGACCTATATGTTAAATTTGGTGTGAATACGGTCAATAGTCATTATTTATATGTATACGTGAAATTGTCAGTTGCAATCATGTCACAGATGATTAAGAACATGTTATGTTTTGCTCTTCTGCTTGGCCTTGCATTAAATGATATTTACATCCTATTTTAAAAGCTACAGCTGTCAGTTGTGTTTACTAGGTTTAAGGTGAGATTTGTGATGTGACTCATTCATTTATTAATTAATTTCTTTAACCATTTATCATCGGGGTCACAGGGTTTTTCTTCTTGTGGGAAAATGACTATTTCAAGTAATTAAAGGAATTTTTAAATGTCACGCTTACTGTAAACAAAGCTAATAACCAAAGCTGAGACACAATGAACACATAGATTTATACATACTGAAATCATCAGTAGATTTATATAGGTCAGTATAGTATAGTATCAGAGCACCAGTGTTTCACATGTTACATTTCTGCATAATCGTTTTAGGCCTTTCAGAAAATCTCAGATTTAGAAAACGCTGCCCCACAAAGTGAGTCTTTGGAAGATTGTCCAGAGTCTCTTTTCTTTTCTTTTTTTTCACTATTGTGGTTCAAACACTAATCATTAGCACAGGTCTATGTCATGTTTAATGACATTTTGGGAGGCTTGTTGACTTTGTCATTTTTATATTGGTGAAAAGGAAGATTAAGAGCAAACTTTAGTTTCTTGCAAAACATGGAGAAGGTTTCCAACTGCTGCTGCAAAAAAGGCTTTATTTACAACAAAGGTGTCACACCAGTTGCTAGTACAGCGACCGATCAACTGGGTTTTGTTCAGAGGTTTGACATTGTGCAAACCCACAAGACTTACTGGATGCTGTGTGCAGACTCTGCACTGTTGTTGGCCTTTAAAGTAAATGCATCCATTCATAATATTTTTAACTTACCACAAGATACAGTGTGCATATACAGCGTGATATAGCAGGAGGTGATAAATAGATTTATCAGTTGTTCCGTTGTTTTAAGCTCATACAGCTTCTACGTTGGTTGACCTTATTTCAGTCTAGGGAACACACTATTCCTAACACGTAGGCTTATAATGAGATGCTGTTAGGTTTATAGGTGACTCTATAGGTGTGCATGTGAACGTGAATGTGTGTCAGACTTGTGATGAAGTGGCAACCTTTTCAGGGAGTATCCCTCCTCTCGCCCAAAGGATGAGCCATTATGGAAAATGATGACTGTCTAGATGAGTACAATAATTGTTATTGAGAAAATGACTTTGACACGTTTCTAAACTTGAATTTCTTCCAACAGGTGTGAGTAAGGACAGTCATAATAAACCACCTAAAGAGAAACCACAGCTCAGGCAAAGTACAGTACAGGCTGCCATGAAGAAGATGGACAACACAGCCACAGGCAGCTGGACTCCAGACAACAACCCTACCTCCTCCACAATGAAGAACTCCTGCCATCCCAATCTGAAGGTACTGTACTTTGTGGGAAAACAATGAAAAAATAAATACATGAGCACAGTTACACAAGCCAAGGTGGAGATTATGCAACAATCTAAAGCACTATATAGCAGAGAACGGTTATAAGAACATGTTTGAAGTGTTTCAGCCTGAGGGCCCACATGTCATTTACAAAGTCACCTGACTGGTTTAGAGGATGACTGAGATCACATGTATGTCATGAAGATGGCATCTAATTGATGTCAGAGGTACATTAGAGCTCAGTGTAAAATGTGTATTTCATGTATGTGGAGAATACCTGAAATCCATAGCTGCAGGCACCTCTGCTGTACTGTGATTTCTTCAGGTAATTTAAAAAGCTTTTTTTTTTTTTTTTTTACGGCTGACTAGTCGAATAAAACCACTTTAGCTTCTATATATGTTGATGTAAATGCATAAATGTTTGAACACCCACTGAAAGTTTCAGCTGAGCGTGCTGCATGTTTCTCGCTAATTGAAGACGATGCAAGGTGTCGACTGCAGCAGCAGCTCTCAGTGCCCTTTGGTCCTTTGGATATTAGGTCGCTGTGAAAAATTCCTCAGACAGAGTTTGTGTTTCAGTAAAAGAGGTTAGAGGGTCTGTGGCTCTTTATTGGATTAAGACGCATACTGGACAACAATTAAAAAGCTGCTTAGTGAAATACCTGGTCAACAATAAGCAACAATGTTAAGGAATTCCAGTCATGCTGCCTTTTTTTCCCCCCTGTGTGTTTTCCTTCTGTGTGTGATAATCCTACAGTGAACCTCAGTGTGGTGCTTTTGATACAACATTCACATGTTAATCTAGAGAAAGGGTTATTGTCTGCGTGGAGCTCACATATGTTGCTGATATTCAGAACAGGGTTTTGCATATTTCTTTTAGCCCACATTAGGATCGTTATGTTTGTCTACATACTGTACATGTGTTCTGCATGTAAACAGTGACAACACAAACTAATGCAAGTATAGATAATGGATGGATGAATGCATATTGAGTATTGAGAGATATACAGTATTAATCAGCTTCAGACCACCCAGGCAGTTGCCGTAGCTCCACCGCTCTCTCTTGGCTCCACTGTTGGTGCCCTTTCAGTGGAAAACATGTAACAAAATGCAAAATGTGAGCTGTATTCATTTTGAGATGATAGAAAACCAACATGGATGTATCCTTAATGTTAATTGTCTGATGTTGGAGGGTCCTCAGCTGATTAAGCACACCTGGCTCTTGAGTTGTAAAAGCTGGTCCTTGTGTTCACTCACTCTCTCCCTTCCTACAGCGTGGCATCCACCCTGCAACGATGTCTTTTGGTTGTCTTATGATTTGTGTTCGTCTTACTTTTAATAAATTACTCTTGCTTTAAGTAAATGTCGCATTCGGTCTGCCAATTATTTTGATACAGTTATTGTCAAAAGTGATTCAGAATTCATATTTGCTTTCTAGACATTGGACTAACTTGGATAACTGAATTTGTGAAACGTGTGTGTGTGTCTGTATTGGTCAGGGGGTGCATGGGGCTCCTCTAAGCTCAGGCTATTTTCATCCCTAAGGCTGTGGTTACCTCTCACCTGTTTCCAATTACTCTGCGTGTCGGCCAGTCTGTCAGCTCACAGTGCAGTGGATGCGTCTATGTCCTCTCAAACTTTGCCACTAATCCTCCCTTTGTTACTGACTGTCAGTGTCCACATGTAGCTTAGCAAAAAGAGGAGGAGGGAGTTCAATACACTCTCTGGTCCAAACTTAAACAGCACATGTATTTCCTTTTACAAAGGTGTATCTGCACTGCAAGTCATACATACATATTTGAATCGTACTATTAGTATGTAGTATGATCAAAAATAACATTACGAGTTGATATATTCTTTTGTACATTGTAGTACAACGAGTACATCATTGAGGAGAAGCACTTCAGGGCCTCTTTGTTTGACACAGTGTTCTGTCTCTCTCTGTATCTCTGTAGATGTTCCTTGCAGCCTTGTCCTTTGCCTACTTTGCCAAAGCTTTATCTGGCAGCTACATGAAAAGCACAATTACACAACTAGAGAGGCGATTTGACATCCCCAGTTATCTGATTGGAATCATAGATGGGAGCTTTGAAATAGGTGAGTTTCTCAATTCCATTTTGTCCATGTGTCTCTGTACTGACTGGCAACCATAGTACATACCTTGAAACAATTAGACGCTAAAGCAATAAGCCAAGAATATGTCCTCAGCATGTCAGCGGGCTCAACACTATAGAATATATGCATCCCCTCTGAGTGTTGAATAGTTACTGGTCGCATACCTAATTGACTTTTAATGAGCAAGAAATACTTTGAAGCTACAGTACATAGACTTGGAATCAAGGGATTTTATAAACGTTTGTGCAGTCGCACAACAGACTGGGGATATTGAATGAATAATATGGAATACTGCATGCGTGTGCCTCATAAATATACAGTTCTCTGGTAGGGGATGTTGATAGTGTAAATGATGGAGCCAGGAGACATATCTGTCCTTTTTATATTTTAAATTATAAATATATAAATTATAATATATATTTTTTAAAGCACAGTTTGCAAAAATGAACATTGAATGACATTAACAAAGCAGTGTCTTAACAAGGGAAATACATTTCATGAAAAAGCTGCGCACTGTTTACTAAAACATCCTTGATTAAAGCAAAGTGTCTGTGTGCTATGGCTGTCTGAATGAATAAAGGCTAGTTTCCCCTGTGTGTATATCTCTTGAAGGTTGTGATCCTACTGCCTCTCAGTTCAATTAGTAAAATGCAGTAAACTACGTGAACACCTCACAGACATGATGTTTTTCCAGTGGCAACTGGATCAGAAGCAGTACAAGGTTACATTTGTCAGATTTAGATGAGTGATTCTAATTTAACTAAAAAAAATTGATTGATGAAAGATTGACTTGCTCTTAGATACTTGGTATTCTGAAGATGTTTGATGGATGTAATACAGCCTTTGTAGAAGACACCAGCTAAAAACAGCAGGTCTCACCTCAACCCCCTTTTCTGATCATCTCACCCTGTAGGGAATTTGTTGGTGATCGCCTTTGTAAGCTATTTTGGAGCCAAACTCCACCGTCCCAAGATCATAGCAGTCGGATGTCTATTGATGTCCTTTGGGACCTTCTTGATTGCGATGCCCCATTTCATCATTGGCCGGTAGGCGAATGTCATATCATTTAAGTCTTTAAGTCTTTAAGTCACAATATAGAGACAGACATTTGTTGCACTTTGAACATGTACTATCTGATGTGCTGTATTTGTGCTTCACATTGTGAGTATCTAACGATACCTGATGCTTTCTCCCTTCCCTTGTTTAACAGTCACATTGGTATTTTGTACGCAGCTATAAGATCGAAACATCAGTTAGAGCTTCAGTGAATTCAACCAATAACCTCTCTCCATGTCCAGAAAGCTCACCTGAGTCCACCAGGACAGGTGACAGACCCTCTATACTGCTCTCTAGAGGTAAGACGAGGAGTAGAATCCATTCATACATAGATCATTTCTGTTTTATTCACAATCTGTGGTGAAAATGTAGAAACATATAGATAGACATGCATGGATTAAGGAGTCATCATTACGTTATGTTACTTTTTAGGATTTGAATTTTAAATTTTAACTGTAGGCTGTGAGCGGGAGTCCAGTGTTTCGATGTGGATCTATGTGTTTCTTGGCAACGTCCTGCGTGGGATCGGAGAGACTCCAGTGCAGCCTCTGGGAATCTCTTATATTGATGATTATGCACAATCCGAAAATGCTGCCTTTTATATTGGTAATGTACTCACTGTTTATGCTTTGCACGATACCAAAGGTCCACTTAATTATCATCGTAGTTAAGTCAGGAAGTGGATTTCTATAAATTTGTACAGTTGACTAAAATGGTTTTATATACAGCTGAAAAACAGAGTAGTGATACAATGGTGGCAATGCAAATGACACCATTACTCATGCAGAGTAAACTGTATGTCAGCAGGCATATAGGATGTTCTAAGGATTAATTGAGAGTAGGTGGATCTCACCTTCTGACTACATGTTTAAAATAGTCAGTAAATTGACTGCATTATATAATGGAATGTGTCACAGTGCAAAATACCAAATGAAGATAAATCTCAAAAATTAACCTGTTGCACCCCAACATAATGTTTGTATGATGTATGTTAGTAGATGATGAATGTTCCCTTTCTTTGTCATATATTCCAGGATGTGTCCAAACCATATCAGTTATTGGTCCTGTCTTTGGATACCTGCTGGGCTCGCTGTGCGCCAAGATCTACGTTGACATTGGCTATGTGGACATGGGTGAATAAACTGTCATCTAACTGATCTGACTTAAAGGGACTGTTTTGGTATTTTGAGGTGTGGCTGTATGAGGCACTTCTGCATGGTCAGTGTGTTACCTACAGCAGACGTCAATTAACATGCCTCCAGTTTGGAGAAGCAGACATGGATATGTGCACAGAAGCAGAGCTATGAACTCAATTTTAGTGTACACTGTATTAAGAATATTTTCACCACGTTACCTTGCCGTCAGACAGCCTTTTTTTCTTTGGTACTGACTGTAAAACTTCTGCCTATTCCTACCTACAGTATATGCACAACAACTCTGTTTGGGTCTAAAAGTTGTGAGATCAGATGGGAATGAAACTTGGCACCTTGTAATTCTGACTACTACTACTACTGTTACTTCAAAATACCCAAACTATCTCTTTAAATTACTGTATTGTGATTGCTAAATTGTTGTTATGGATTATCATTGTACAGTACATGACATTGTTAAAGGTGCGTAAGACATATATATATATATATATATAACACCTACCAGTAAGTAATGAATTAGGGCAGGTTAAATCCTGTGATGCAGTATAATCTGACTGGGAAACAAACACTTTGAAGCTGTTATAAACCTTTCTCTGTAACAAGTCAGGAGACATCAACTCATGTTGCCTTTGAACTTAACTGCCCTACATTGAGTGTATCAAGTGTATTTCAAGCATCGTCTCTCTATATATTGTGCTCGTGTTGCCCTAGAAATGAATATAACCAGACGTAAAAATGAACGCTGTGCTGATAAGGTTCTTATCTCTACGCAGAGACGGTGACTATTACCCCTGGTGATGCCCGTTGGGTGGGGGCATGGTGGCTGGGTTACCTTATTGCTGGTACCATCACCCTCATGTCTGCTGTCCCGTTCTGGTTCCTGCCTAAATCGCTGCCTGTGCCTGTGGATAAACACGATACCAGCTGCACTCCAGAGCAAACCAGGTTTATCAAAGATTCCCCAACAATGGAGCACAAGTTCAGGCCTGAAGAGCCAGCTAATTTACATCAGATGACCAAAGGTATGAATATAGTCACACCAAGTGGTATTTAGTATTGGCATCATAATTTTCTGTGGAGTCTGTGGAATCTTTAGGGATGTTATATATTCTACTGCTAACTTTCTCTCACAATTCTCTCACAACTGCAAGCTGATTTTTTGAAGAGCTTCATTTCTTTTCGTGAATTTAAATGATCTAAGTCTGTGAATTATAAAAAGATTACAAAGGTGTATCTGCACTGCAAGTCACACATCCATGTTTTGTTTTCTTTCCCCTTTTCAGTCCAGCCGTTTGAATTCCCCTTTTTACTTTTAAGTTTTTCTTTCTACTTTAGCTTCACCGTTTATTCATTTGCAGTAGACTTTGAATTGTAAAAATGAAGGAAACGAGTGATGTATTTGAATTGTGCGACCACTAATTCTAGTTGTAATATGATAAAAATAATATTCCAGGTTGATGTGTTCTTTTGTACATTGTAGTACAGCGAGTACATTATTGAGGAGAAGCACTTCAGGGCCACAATGTTCTGTCTCTTTCTGTATCTCTCTAGATGTTCCTTGCAGCCTTGTCCTTTGGCTACTTTGCCAAAGCTTTATCTGACAGCTACGACTGTAACTTTCTCTAACAGACCTTTATTGACCCTCAGTATTCTCACAATCCTCTTTGAAAAACTTTATTTATCATATGAATTTGAACCGTCTAAATCTGTGAATTATAAAAATGATACACAAGCATGATGTGTTTAAAGTGGCAAAGCCTACGTTTTAAGTGCCATTCATAAACTTCCCCATGCAGAATTTGTGCCCACAGTGAAGAGTCTCCTTGGAAATCCTGTGTACATCATCTACTTATGCGTAACCATCATTCAGTTCAACTCTCTCATCGGGATGGTCACCTACAAACCCAAATATATTGAGCAACACTATGGCCAGTCAGCATCAAAAGCCAATTTTCTTATGGGTAAGCAGAGTATTTCCATAATTCATAATGTTTACCTTGTTTGGATGAATTTTGCCTGGTCATTCGATCTTTGTAGATGGATTACAAGCTTATTCAAAACCTGTTTTGCCTCACTGAAAGGAAATTATTTAAGGGTGCAAAGTGATGTGAGCTGGACGGTCATCATAAGTGTTTCATGAGCCAGCTTTTGATGAATATTTTATGTTCCAACTCCCACATCCCTCTACAGTAAACACTGCAGCTTCAGATGACAAGCAGGTCTATGGCAATCATTGGACATTCTCAAATGACAAACATTGATTTAAAGAAGACACACAGATTAATGAGAGCAATTATTAAATCATCCTGATGAAACTGGAGACAGTGTAATAGCATAGCTGTTTTCATCCACACAAATGAATGATCGATGAGGATGTTGGACGATGCATTCCATATCCTCTCAGCCATCAAAAGTCATTTTCATTTTTCACGACATGACTTCAGTTCACTTTACATGAAATATGAATGAGAGAGTTCTGACTTTGATCGCTTTTAGGGAGCGATGTTGCCAGAGATGTTCACAAGTCATTTTTTTTGCAAGTCCAAGTCAAGTCCCAAGCATGCCATCTGGTCTTTTGAGAACACTGCATAGCCGTATCTAAGGAATTCAAAGCGTGTACTGTATTACCGTTAATCTATTAGAATATTCAGTATCGGAAATGATAAATACACAGTGAAAGCTTTCCTTTTCCTTTAAAGTTAATTATTTTGCCTTGTAACATGAACATACAGCTCTAGTATAAAGTAAGTATTATTCAAGGCAATCAATACTCAATAATAACTAACTTATTGTACAATTACACAGTTCACATCCCTCTGACCTCCTATAATAAATGTGTAACCTGCCTTAATTGTTAACGTTAACAAGTTCTTTCTCTCAGTTTAACGTTAGCCAGAGCATTTTTCATAAGTATGGCAAAGCCAGCAAGTGTGGCGACACGACACTCACTCATCTTTAAAATATTCAGCAAACACATATCCAACCAAGTTAACCTCTCTAAGCTACAAAGCTAACGTTAGCTGATGCAGACCTAAACATGCTTGCTAATTGTCCAGGTTCATTAATATGGGTGTATTTTCAGGTGCAATTTTAGACATTTGAAGTGGTCAATACAGCATCCTTTATTTTAAGCACAGAGCACAGAGTGATTACCAATTATTTTGTTTGGGGCTTACAGTATGTGAAGTAATTACAGCCAAAGGTTATTACAAATGGCACAGCAGCTGCAGGTGTGATCGCCATGGTGTTGTTGCTGCAGCTACAGTCATCTGTGGCCATGTACACCAGATGCCTAATTATGTATGATAATAACTGAGGAGATGACATTCAACTCGTCAGATATTTCCAGAATGTTAATGTGCGTGAGTCCCAGATCCCAAAGGTAGAATCTCAAATCACTGTTTGTGTTACTTAAAGGACCGATGAGCAGGATTTAGTGACATCTAGCAGTGTAGTTGTGGATTGCAACTTCTTTAACTCGCCGTCCCATTGCAAGCGTGAAATGGAAAGAGTAATTATACATAAATGAAATCTGTAGATAAATCTTACACAGTGAGATCTTACAGGTGTGACTCCAGTCCAAGTTGAAGACTCGAGTACCCGTCTCTGGATATTGCTGCCTGTTCATGTTGTTTCCTATTCCTCTGTAAAAAAAAAAAAAAAAAAATCCATTATATTCTCCTATTTGGCTAGGCATGATCAACATCCCGGCTGTGGCCCTGGGGATGTTCTCTGGAGGGGTTGTCATGAAGAAGTACAAGCTGGGTATCATGGGAGCAGCCAAATTTGCCTTTGGGACCTCTCTGCTGGGCTACTTCCTGTCAATCTTTTTCTTAGCCATGGGCTGTGAGAACTCCAAGGTGGCAGGCATCACAGTTTCATATACCGGGTATGTGATGTCTGAATACATTTTCCTCCTGTCTTGGGGAATAGGTAATATTCAGAAGACGGAGCAAGATTTGGGTTTGAGAATCCTCTAGTTAATTAGTACAGCTTACACACATACCACGGTTCTTTATGTTCTTGTGTTGTGTTGCTTTGTCTCTATACTCATATTCCTTGAACGCACGTTTGTGGCTTCTCAATTCAATCAATATTTCAGTGTGAGTTGTCAATAATATATGCATTTTTTTTATGTTGTTACATGCAGAGTAGAAGGCTTGTCTTATCAGGAACCGTCTCTCTTCTCTGACTGCAATTCGGGTTGCTTGTGCTCGAGAAGGGAGTGGGATCCAGTGTGTGGAGAGAACGGGATCACCTATGTGTCACCGTGCTTGGCTGGATGTGCCTCTTCCACTGGATCTGGCAGAAATACGGTCAGACACACATCACTGACTTCATGACACACTCATATTTCTCAGTCTAACAGATGACTTACAAACATAAATGTAACAAAGAATAAAATAACAATATTTGGGCTTAATTGCTGTGTTTCATTCATATATGCAATAGTTTTTGCTGCTACCCAATACCAGATGTCTTCAGAGTAACACAGACATTTTGGCTGTATTTACTTACAGGCAAAGTGTTTCCTGCTGTGCTCATATTATCGATGAACCTTGTTTTCTTCTTTGGCAGGTATTTGACAATTGCAGGTGTGTAGCGCTCACTTCTACCCAACCAGGCAACCTGACGGCCACTCTGGGCCAGTGTCCGCACAGAGACAACTGTGACAAAATATTTCCTTACTTCCTGGCTTTGTCCGTCCTCAGTTCTTTCATCATCTCTCTTGGGGGAACACCTGGCTTCATGCTGCTTGTCAGGTCCATCATAACCTCCTTGTAGACTATTATTTTGTCTTTCTTGGACAGATTACACTTTCTGGAAGAATTTGATCACTTGCATATAATACAGTGTCAGTGGAGCTATTTCATAAATAACTGAAACTTTTGTAGCTTGAAACATCTCATCAGTGTAATTAATGTTCATGTACTTCCAGTACAAAAATTGTAAATAATTGTCCTTCTTTGAGTCTTTAAAGGTCCAGTGTGTAAGATTTAGTATCTATTGGCATTGGAATTGAATATATAAGTCATAAGTATTCATTAGTGTATAATCAGCTAAAAATAAGAATTGTTTTTGTTGTCTTAAAACGAGCCCTCTGTATCTACAGAGAGAGCAGGTCTTCTTCCATGGAGTCCGCCATTTTTCTACAGTAGTCCTGAGCAGACATAACAAACACTGATCTTTATATGGACTTTTGCTCTTAATGTGAATTTTGCAACCAGACTTTTTCCTACATGCTTAGAGGCAGAGAGTGAGACGGTACAGAGAGTACTCATTTGGTTGCAATCTGCAACTTCACTGTTAGGTGGCATTAAATCATACGCACTGGATCTTTAATGCCTTGGTTTTGTTTCTATAGGTGCATTAAGCCTGAGCTGAAATCCCTTGCTCTTGGAATTCACACGCTGGCCACTCGCACCCTTGGTGAGAACCATCTTTGGTATTCTGTACATTACTACAGTATCTACTTAGAGTGAATGTCAGGTGCACAGAAATGTCATAAGAGCTGTCTTCTATATGTTGGAGCGGCAGTACCGAAAGTACCGAAATAATGTGTGTGGAAACAAATCATTACTTGAAGCTTATCGTTAAATATTTCTAAAATGTGAAACATGGTGAAAAAGAAAATGTGAAAATGAAAATGAATGAAGCAACCCCTGTTTTAATTTAGTTTGAAGTAACAAGTTATTTTAAATTGGACAACAGCTGGAATACCTGCCCCTATATACTTTGGAGCCATAATCGACACAACATGCCTCAAATGGGGATACAAGACGTGTGGAGGAAGAGGAGCCTGCAGAATATATAACACCTCAGCTTACAGGTAATTGGATCTGTTGGGCTTTTATTATAGAACTCTGTATGTGACTGTATCGACTAAACCTGCCCTAACCACTAATGCTTATCAAATGTTTCTGTTTTGAGACCCTTACAAGTGGTACAAATACTGTATGTATACTGTATAAGTTTGCCACAAGGGTGATACCAGAGTGAAGGCCATGTTAGCTGAATCCGACAACCCAGTACCAAAAAAAGGCTTTGTAAAATCAGCCTGGTACAGTCTTGCATTGGCTGCCATTCATTTAAGTTGGTCCTTTAAGGTCCTGAAGGCTGACCTAAAGCTTCCCTTCTGTCCCAGATTAGACCATTGTGGTGATACTAGTACTAGTCTACAGTGTTGCTACTTTAGAATAGTAGTAGTGCTAAATACAAATGATCAGTGCAGGTAGTACAGGTGTAGGATTAGTAGTACAGAAAGTAAAATGTGTTTTTGTCCCAATAACGGGTTTAATGTTAACATTTTAGCAAAACACATCAATACGAAACAAATTAAAATCCACTAGTGTATTTTTTATTATTATAGGCAGCAACATTCATAGAACTACAAGACTTTGTGACTGTTGGAGACTTGAAGTGTGTCTTCCCCTCAGGGACGTGCAGCTTGACTTTTTCTTTCAGTTAATTTACTAACTGACTTTGGCTTTCTTCTTTTTGCAGGATCGTGTACCTGGGTCTGACACTGGGCTTGAGGACAGTCTCCTTCTTCCTTTGTATTTCAGGCTTTGCTCTACTTAAAAGACACATTAAGAGAGAAGAGAAATATGCTCTGACCAATGGGAGCGCAGAGCTGGAGTCGCTAAGGAAAGAGGAGAACAGCTCCATACACTGTGAGCCGTTTATACTGGCCTCGGACTGCAATCCTGACAGAGAGACTCGCTTGTGAGCCTCAGCACAAGCTCATCTCCTTTGACTCAACTCTGCGGAGCACCTCAGATGTATAGAGGAACACACACTGTGGACACTTTTCATAGCACACAGAGTATATATTTGTACAGGATTTGTGTAGCTGTAAGATACATGAAATACGAGTCATTTTAGATATGCTGGAATGTAAAATTGTACGTATTTGTGTTTTTCATGAATGGAAGACGTTTTGTAGAAAAAAAAGAATGTAATTGTGCTGTATTTTCTATGTTGGTCTCGTTTTCTTTTATGATTAAACTTGATAAAAACACATTTTTGGATTCAACATATTTAAAATGCCTGAGTAAGGTGTGTCACGTGTTACTGGCTTTGCTTTTAGTTCAGAAGAGATATGAACATTAAACAGGTGTGTAGAATGAACTACACTGAGCCAATGAAAGCGTTTCAACCTGTGAACAAAGGGCAACCAGCTGATCAAAGCTAATGGCAACACAGGAACATCAGCCCACTGAAAGATGATCCTGTTGGCATCCAGAGGGGAAACTACCACTTCCTGTGCAGAAAGTATTGCTTCAATAAGATTACTATTGCATTATGCTTTTTGTAGCTTCGGCAATCTAAGGTTGACTGAATGATCAAACTCAACTTTTGATTCAACATTGATGAGAAGTTTAAACATTTCCATGATGCTGTTAATAAGGGCCATGTGATTTTCTGCTATAAATTTCATAAATTCATTGCAAAACATTTAAAGCGACCCATGTTTACCAGAATTGTATATGAGAGAACCGTATATTTACTTTTATTAATAATAGGACAGCGTTTAGTCTTACATGTACTGTATATTGTATTTTGGCCTTGACAATGAAGCTTGTTACAAAAGCTACAGCACTGACATCGGCGGCTCATTATAAATCTGACTGCATTGTGTGTTCAACCTGTAATCCTATTCTGCGTCAATGTGGCACCAGAGACTTTTCACAGACTCCACGATTGATCTCAGCATGACAATGAGGAACGTGCTACATGGGGCTTTCTGCTGTTTACATTTCACGTTCACATTTCCCGACCAAACCGCCAACAAAATTACAAACTGTCAAGAAAGATCATTGACATTATTTGCAAGAATGAAAAAAATAATAAAACAGCTTTAGCCTAGTTTAAAGATTTGCAATGAATCCAAACAAATGTGACATGCCTGTGTGAAATGTACTGGTGGGTGCCAAATCAGCATATTAGAATTCATGACTGCCATAAAAAATGCAGAAAAAGGTATGCATTAGTCATTATGTTCTTACAGTAGGGCACCATTGTCGTACTCTGAAACCAGTGCACAATCTCTAGAGCAACAATAAGTTTAGCATAATGGCATATGGATTATGTATTTATGGTATGTTGTCAGGTATAAATCATTATTAAATGATAGTTTTAGCAATAATCATGAGACAAAGTTTAAATTTAACATGCAAAAACACAAACGACACATATTAAGTTCATGATAAAGACTTTAGTAAGAATTCAGCATTCAACATAAATAAAAAAAAAAAAGAGCTTCAGTTCAAACATTAAAGAAGAAAATAAAGTTGTAAAAGCTAATACAAACATGGCTTCTGATGGCATACTGCATACAGTACACATGTCTAGTGTAATGAGAAAAAAAGTTATCTATGGAACAAACACATGACAACGTCTGTCGCCGTTTTCTGGTTACTGATCTTTTTTGTCTGCAGCAGTCTGGAGATTCTGTGGATCAAGTAAGGTAAAACAGAATCACTCACAGGATTTATAGGGTTAATATACAGTTACTATGTTATGATATTTAAAGTACGTGTGTGTGTGTGTGTGTGTGTGTGTGTGGTTTACCTGGAGTTGATGGTGTTCTGTCAATAATCTGTCATACTCTTGTGCCAGGCCTTTAGCCTGCCTCCTCATGGCCTCCACTTCAGCATGAGACTTGCGCAGAGCTGCACACACAAACATCTCTAAGTTTTCTACTGTACATATCATCAATACCTTTTAAAATCAGCTTCATTCATAATACCACAGGTGCTGTATTATAAAGGTATGACTATCCTGTGTAAAGGAAGTGAATATTAATCACCCTCCTCAGCAGCCTTCACTTGATTTGCCAGCTTCTCAACTTCCAGCTTCAGTTGCTGGTTTTTTGCTGACGTGGATTTTTCCTCATCCAGGAGAGCCTGAGCACAAAGGATTTTCCTTAATTACCAACAGCAGACTAGAGAGCATATACAAAATACAAATCACAGAAACAATACTAAAGGACCTCAGAGGTCACAAACTTTGGAAAATGCAAAATTCTGTTATACGGAGGAGACACAGGCTTTGAGACTACATGACAAAAGGTTTTAGTCTCACTTGTTTTAGTATCAGGTTGTCGTCCTGGTGCTGCTTGGCTGCTTTGACAGCATTGTCCATCTGCGCTTGAAGACCTGCACTGTCCTCCAAGGTGACGGCAACCTGATTTAGCAAGGTGATAACTCGACGCATGATACTGTGATGAGTTCACAGGAGAGGGAAAGGTGAAGAGATCCGGAAGAAAAAAGGAAATGGCAGGACAAGACAAGACAGGATCCCAGAAAGTGGAGTAAGCAAGTGGACAGCTGTGTGGAATGGTTAAGTAAAGTCCCATTATTTTCAATAAATGTGGAAAGAAATGACACTAACAGCCAGAGGAAGAGAGAGAAGCCGGATATGTAGAGGTTCCTCTGCGCTCTGAACAGCTTCATGTGGACATGGTCGTACACATTTGGGTTCACCTTGGCATCCTGCATGGACTCAGGACCTGAGTACTTGTTCACCTCACGGACAGCATCTGAGCGTGGGCAGGAGGGCAAAAACATGACTTATGCTGATGTTGACAACATGTTGTTAGTCAGCTCGATATTATTTAATGTCTGTCACTCACAACAGATTGCTTACCACAGAAAAGAACAACAAGAACCATGATCATGGTGAAGAAGCATTTGTTCCAATATGGAGATAACCAGTTCCATAGTCTCAAGTTGAATACAGAACGCCATCTAAAAAGTTGTTTAAAAAGGACACTGTGAGTGTAATATAAAGTAGATCTACTCAGACAGAACATGGATGCACTCTGCTGGTGATTTCTGTGAACTACATTCGTCAAATGTCTTATTTATAAACAAACTGTCTTGAACAGGACATCTTTTTCAGTTGATTGATTTTGATTATGTTTTGGATTTGTGTGATAAATTGTGGTACCTCTTTGCTGATATGAAGGGTATACACAAGATGAGGTTGACTGCAATTTCTGCATAGAGGAAGAAAGCCACAGCCGTCCACTGCAGAGTCATTGTGACTGATGTCCTGAAGAGGTAAACAGGTTAAATCAGCTCAAAGTGGCAGAAGAAATAAGTGAATATCCAAAACACACTCCTTTATTTTTCTTAACTCTTTACCTACTAAACTATATACATGATATACTACTGTACTCAGCTGCTCTTTTATATCATACAGTGACTAAGCACACACACAGTAGGCCTACATATAACAGGCAATCTGCAGCAGGCATTCATAGCCTATTTTCTATTTATAGGCTTTTACCTCTAGGTCTATTCTTACTTTTCAGCATTAGCATTGTCAACTGTTGTTCTTATTTTGTTTAAGGAGGTGGTTAATCTATTCCAAGTCATGAATCGAGTTGTTGGCTTACCAGACAAAGTTGTTCGATCAGAGGAATGGGAAAGTCCAGTCACGGCCACACATGCGCTCGCACACACACATTCACAACAGCTGCTGGTGAGCATCTGAGGAGCCACAGTCCTAAATAAAACTCTGCTGCTGGTCAGTTGACATCACTGGACAGCCCCTTTGGATGTGTTAAAGATCACAACCTGACTCACCAAACGGAGAAAAAGCTTTGCTTTCTATTGGATGAGTTTAAGATTTGTCTGTCGCTTCTCCTGGGCCTTCTTTTTTTTTTTCTTCAGTGCTGTGTGAGAGTGTGTGAGCAGGTTTGCTGGTGTCATCTCACGTTTCATGTCACAGTACAAAAATAGTCATGTCAGGAGGAACACTCAGACTCTTTATTCACTCAGTAATTCATCTATGGTCTGTGTTATTCATTCAAATCTTTTAAAATAAAGAAGCAGATTTAATACTTTTAATATCCCTTTGTGTATGTTGACTTTTCTGGCACAAGGGAAACCAAACAAATGTCCACAAGGGGGCGGTGTTATCTAACACTATAATATAGCTTTTCCACAGGAGCAGGATGTAGGAAGTCCTTTATGTTTTGCAGTCATCGCAGTAAATCCAATCCAAATATTCCCTGTGTGTCAAGGAGATAGAGACAGCCAACAGTGTGGATAAAGGGCTCCGTTTACACACCATATAAATAGTCACTGAAATAGCAGATACAGGCTCTCTCCCAAAAAACTCATCATTACCAAGACTGAAAAAGATTGCTTTTTTGTGTCTTTATGTGCCTCATACAAAGGAACACAAACAGACCGGCTTGCTCATAAACACATAAATTGCACGAGTATTGCACATCGACAAGAGAGACTAAGGGAATTCTTGAGCGTAGTCTTCAGTACACACTTCCTTTTGAATAATGACTTTCTCTGACCGAATTCAGCTCCAAGGACTATTCCATGTATTCTGCCCTCTCCACTGTATTCAGCTCGCAAAGTGTATTCACACAGGCTTCCTCTGTGAAAGCGACTGATAGCTGCTATCCTCTTTGACTGCATGTCTCAGGAGTGCTGAGGAGCAAAATGTTTACAGCTGCACCCTGTGATAGCTTTTTGAGAGTGGGCAAATGACTGTAGCAGAACTGAATACGCTTTGATTGCTCGCTTCTCCTCACCATCTCAGAGGTCGCAGCTCAGGAGACTGAAGAGTCATTACAGCAAAATGTCTGCAATAAGCAGATGGTCAGGCTATGGTGATGGTGTGCTCGGTAGAGTGCTGCAACCTGAGAGCTCCGTCCATTTTATTTATCATCTGTCTAAATATATTTCTGTGATTACAGGCCCAGGTGTCAATGTGACAGTGCATATAAATCCTTAATCCTAAGCATTATATGAGATTGTTTTCATATACTTTTGTTTTTTCTTTCGATCCAAAGAAGTGCAAACTCTTGTTTGATTCACATCAAATGCACAGAAACAGCAGGCTGACCAGAGGCGTTCATATGGACTTTAGGTTCCAGTTAATATGTGATCTCAAAGCATTCCTTGCAAGTGAGGAAATATAGGCGCAATTGAGTATTTTGGTTGTAACATGAGGTACACACCTAGCTGTTTGTGCCCAGAATACCTCCACAAAGAGGCTTCCATGAACTTGAGATTTTCGTGTACATCAAAGTTTCTCACCCTCTCCCTGAGGGGTAGCACGGATGCTGCAAATGAAACCACGATCTTACCATTTCAGTCACAACCTAAACTTGTGACCACATCTGAAGGTTGCAGCATAGGTCGGCTTATGAATTGAGAACTGTGCCTTCAGGCTCAGGTGCTTTTTTTGCTCTATAATGGCCCTTCAGTGCTCTGTTACTCTCGTATGAACAACTGAAGTCAACATGTCCATGTGGGACCGCGTGAGTTAGGGCCGTCATGAGCTTTGTACTGGTCCCATATGTGTCTGCCCATGTGGATCACTAATGGTGTGAAGAATGGACTGGTTTGGGATTACTTATCTTGCAATGGAATTCACAGCACTGCACTGCATACTATAGGTTGAGACTTGGGGCCACCGACCAGTATACAGTAAACACTGTCCTTGACACCAATGCGGATTGAAGAGTCACAATGGCTGACAAAATCCAGGGCACTGACTCCTCCAACTCCTCTATCATTAACCAAGAACATGTCAGCCTCCCCTCTGGAGACATGTAGTCCATGACCTTGCCAAGAGCTTTTTCTTCTGTAACTGCAGTTTTTGTAGTTTTTCAGGCATGTTGATATCTAGGCTAACTAGCTAGAAGGCTTCCATCTTTCGCCTGGTAGGATCCCGGACTGTTTATGGTTTTCCAGCAAAGACTCAGTAATTGTCAAAGTATCCAGTGATGCTAAACCTCATCTATAGCCTCGACTAAGTCTGGACACTCCAAACCACATTTTTGTGGATTTGAAGCTACCACTCGATAGCACTCTAGCGCTGGGGGCTTGTGAATATTTCTTTACCAGGCCTACTAATACTCTATACACCTACAACGAGGCCCTGTGCCATTAATGTAGGCTGAGGATGCCTAGCCTTGCAGCAGCTTTATTCCAATTCAAGTAAGCTTTATCTACAACCTGAAATCACAGATTTTCTTCAAATATTCATCTGCACAGCATACACTCTCTATCCTTAGACCCAAGATTCAGATAAAGAGAGCTAGACCTAGCTACATAATGGGCTTGATGTCCCTGGATGAGGAGAGATTGTTGATTTTCAAAAAGAGTCAGTGAGTTTCTCTTTGAGTGGCCCCTTGTCTGCAACAAATTCACACCAGAGCTGACACGTGATACATTTTTTTTTAATACTAGAAACATTAAAAACCAGCAAGTCTAAAACTTACGCTGCAATTCCTCCTCTTGCCTGTTGGTGGTGCATGTTTAGAGGTGCAGGTGAGAAGCTGTTGCGTGAACAGCCACAGGTGTGTGATGATGGATCCAAACACAACGACCAGGAACGCTCTATGAAACCGAGGAACTGTTTAATGTAAAGTTACCGCTCAGGTAATGCTGAGGTCACAGATGGGGACAAAAAGCAATTAAAAGAAAGGCGAGTCATAAAGAGTGAAGACATATCCACAAACCAGGTCGGTTGGTTGCTTGTTTACTTTATATATTTTTTCAGCGTGTATTATTTGTTTGGTTTTGTTTGTTCTACCGAGTATGTTCATACAGTATAAACGTTGAGTACTTTCTATCGTTTTAGTAGGACCATTTACCAGGTAGTTAGCTTAGTTAGCAGGTAAGGTAAAGAGGTTATGAGACAGGTTAGCTTGAACAAACAGTCAAGACTGGTAGGCAGGTAGGCCAATGAATTTTTCATGTTTCTTTTTCTGGACCCAAACTGCAGAAGCCCCTTTTGCTCTACAATATATATATATATGTGTTTATATGTGTTGATATTGTATGTAAATTTACTTTATAGACATGACTAAATAGCAGAAATTCATTTGTTTGGCATTTGTTTGTGCCCTCCGTTCACTCTAGATAAGTAGATTTAGTTAATGAAGAGATAATATGCAGATTTCCCCAATGACCAAAGAGTAAATTGAATTTTAGTTGGCCAAGGTTTTCTTTGGTTGACTACAGCTCTAGTGAGCAGACCATTTAACAGTTTTAAAGTAAACATCTCAGTGCTCTGCATGGCATTTCTATTCTGCAATTTCTTGTTTGTTATTGGCTAACGTAATTTATGCCAGTAAGATGTATCTATGATAAACTAATGTCAGTGCTCTTTGCTAGGCTAGTTTAGTCTCCAGGAGAGTGAGTGTGACACAGAAGTAATTCTGAACAGAAGGACTCTCCACTAGCCAAGACAAAACAAGGAACTCCTACTACTTCTATTGCATGCTTGTGATTTGGGTATAAAAACTCAGACACAGACCAGAAAATCATAACATTACTTAGAGATTTTGCTGCAGACCAGTCCCCACAACAGAGTCAAGTACCACTAACCTCTTTATCATCTATGCAAGGGACAAAAAGTACAGAGAGAAGCTTCCTTTGCTTTGTCTTGTTTGTTTTAGGGGAGAGAGACAGCTGTGGTCGAGTGACCGTAGATAGTGTGACGGTGAATGAGAGTGAGAGAGCCAGTGAATCAGAGGGAAAGTTGTCTGTTGTTTTATATCAGTTATGTTAATCACAAAAACACTCACACATAGCCCTGCGGCTAATCGACACAATGCATGATTTAGTCTGAATGTAGCTTTTGCCTGTGGCACCTTAAAAATAATATGAATAGATGAAAGAAGATAACCAGTGTACTGCTGCCTTAGCATGCAAATGTATAAAGTGTAAAATGTATTAAGAACTAGGCCTTTCCATGTGGTCATTTTATATAAACTATAAGATATATGTTATTGTCCCTGATGGCTAATTAGGCTTGGGAAATTGTGCTACACACACCCGCAATCAACTTAAATACAATGCATAGCCAACTAAACAGTACAGTGATACACCAAAGACACAATACATACCATAATTGATCGACGTATTGCTGATTTTGATACTGAGTCCACACTCAACCCACTTACAGTGGGTGGCGCAGTTTTAACAAAATCTCTTATTTGAATTATGATATATATAGTCATATATGGCATCATATTAACCGTGTTTGTTGAAAAAGGGAATAAGGCCAGATGATGAATTCACAGTATATTTGCAGTTTCTTTGCTGTATACACTGTTTCCCGGCAACGCCATTTCGAGATGAACATTAGGATAGAGGGAATAAACAGAGTTTTACATAGAGCTATGGTAAGAGGAGTTGAGGGGGAGTTGTGTGGTTAAATGTGCGAATCACAAAAACAATGGGTGGGAAATGTTCAATATCACAGAGGTTAACATTTGTTTTAGTGCATGGAGCATAATTCTATGCATTTAGAAGTAAGGGTCAGATCCCTGCATTATAATGTGGATGCTTCTTTTTCCTCTGAATGTGGTTCTGGAAAAATATCATCAACTGAAATCAATGTCACAAATACTTGTCTTATTTACTCGAGTAACGATTAATGAAACAGCATCTCCTTATCTTATCTCTGCATCCTACAGCTGAAAGTGAAGTCATTTAATCTGCTTCATTTTGCTGTAATGTAATCTACTGTAATCTTCAGCTTCAGCTCGACATTGGCGTCACAAGAACCAAGACTGCTTGTTCTTTCAGGGATTTTTTCAATATACAAAGGCTGCTAACTTCCAAAAGGCAGCTCGTGCTCATCTTCCTCACCCATAATGAGTTCCAGCTCCATCCAAGCTCAACACTGTCTAAACAGAAAATGAATGGGACTTCTACTTCAGGAGCACAGGCCACTCAAAACAACTTCTACTACTTTGCAATTCTATTGTGACACGAGGACACTTGGAGGAGAATGGAATCTATTTAAAATGTAATAGTCTATTTTGGCTTGAGTGAATACAAACGATTGCCGTGTAGTCTCAGACTCAGGCCGCCAGACTGTGTTGGTGAGCTCTGTTGTGCTGGTCCCATTCATATCTTTCCATGAGGAGAGAAGAGTGGCAGTGTAATCACCAGGCAGTAGTCATCACTGTGTGAGGAGAGCTGGAGGGCAGCAATCTTCTCTGTGCTGTCTCCCCTCTCACACACAGTGGTTGACACTCTGTCACTGCCTGATAAAACAATTGGACTGACACGTGGCTGCATGCACAGACTGTATGGGCATAGCTGCACTTGCTGCACAGGACACACATGTTGCTGAATAGATGGATGCAGAAACACACACACACACACAATTGCACATGTTGGTAGGTGTACACACACACACACAGGGACCGGGCATGTAGCCATGCCAAGCCAAAACCAGTGACTTCTGTTTGCCCTTCACATTTTTGGGTTTAGTGCGATAGGGTATAGTGCATGAAATGCATGATTATGTAATTATTTTGTCATTATGATACTCCATTATTTTAAATTGTCTGCCTCAGCATGCATGTAAAGTTGCTTTTCCCCTGTTTTACCCCCGAGGATTAGATTCATTTGTTGTCTGGTGTGGAGTGGATAATAAAGGAGAGCACTTGATGTGTCATTAAACGTCTGCTCTCTACTGATACTGACAGAGAACAGTAATCTACACAGCATTGAATTAAAGGCTGACTGGTGTGTTATTTCTCTCCGCTACCACACAATGATGCCATTAAGGTCATATCAGGTAGAGGGCATACGCCATTGTATCTGTCAGCCTGTGATTCCTGGTTTCAATCTGAGGCGTAGCTTGTTCTTGTGCAGAGATTATGGGTTGCATATCAGAGTCATATATCTGCCAACTCCATGAAGTGTCCTTCCATCTCTCTAAATGTGGCTTAGTGCGAGTAACATTTGGAAAATGACCACAACCAACAATTTGTCAAGCTGTGCTGACTGGTGTGCTCAATTCACTTTCTTCTTCTCTACGATAGCAGAATTACGGTTGAGTGTTCGCTGACCTAATCCAATAGAGGCTACATACGGACGGAGTAATGTGATTTCCCGGGCTTTTATTCTGTGTCTGCAGCTGGATAGAGAGAGGCCCCGAAGAGATGGCATCTGAATTGGGGATGGCTGCCTAAGAGCGGCAGCCATTGGGCGAGAGGGGAAAGGATATAATGTATGTGATAGGGACAGCAGCCTCGAAATGGAGTATAGGGGAGAAGTAAAAGGACACGCCAGGGTCAAGTGATTCTAATAAGGCTCACAATGAAGCACCCTTGAACCATTGCTATTGACTCTGGTAGTGTATTGACCCAGTTTGTTTCTCTGCAGGTCACGTCAGGTTAGAGGTGTAGTGGCCTATTCGATATACTAACTAGAAGTGCTGACCTTGATTTGTATCCGCGGCAACCATTTGTAAATGTCAACATCAATAAAAGTGGTTCCACATGAGCCAAAAACATGAAATTACTTGAAATCAATATATTAGCTATAATAAGAATAAATATAGATGATACATTATTCAGCTGAGTTCACAATACTTGGCACAATATTGGATTTTTTTTAATTATATACAGAAGGAAGAGTAAAAACAAGGTACGTGAGATATGACTGACACAGTAAATTGTTCTGGTTTGTGCTTCAGTCCCTTGCTAGACAGATCATGTTATGTATGTCATTATTCTAAATTATATTTTACAATATTTAAACAGCCCCTGTAGCAGACTTGATGAAGCAAGGGTATGTCTAGGCGTTTTTTTGCCTAGGGTGGTCAAAAACTGCTTAATGTAGCTTTAAAATTGATTGAGACAATCATAGGTCATTGCCTAATGTGCACCACAACATTTTACAATACAGCCTACCACAAAACTCTGGATAATATTTTGGTACGAATCTCGTATTTAAGCTGAATATGTCAAGCGCATACTAGAGTATACTGCAGTGATTTGAAATAAATGTGCCATTATAAATAAAAGTGCATCCTCTCTGATCTTGAATGAGTGTTAGTTGTGGCATGACTCCAGGCCTATGAAATGCTGCCAGCACTTAAATTTGTAGTGTTTCAGAGCGCTGTTGTTGTTTTCATGAATGGCTTTTCCCCTAGTTGGAGATACTACTGAGCCAGTGAGCACCTTTATTGGTGGGGCCAAGGCTAGGAACGTCATCATTGTGTGCCAGAGCCAGAACCCAAACGACAAGGGTCGATAAAACAAAGGTGGAGGTATTAAGCCTGTAAATGAAAGTGAAATGAAGTGAATGAAGTAAAAACAGCTTCTAAGTTAAAACAGCACCATTCTCCCAAAGAGATTTTGAAAAAAAAACAGTTTATAAATTGGCCATCTGGTACACAAATATAAGGTACTAGGAAAGATTTAATACATCACCCATGATGGCCTTAACGGCTGGTTTAGCTTCACAGTCATAAGTCTTGGTATACACCATGACGATAAAAGTAAAACATTTAATGAACATTGCTCCGTTTTACATCAATGAACACAATAAACTTGATGCTAATTGCTCTTACCCAGTACTCGCAGAGCTTCATTGTCGGACTGAAAATGACAACGAGAAAAGAACTGATACATCCATCAGTCTCAGTGATTAGTGAGAACAAAATACCCCCCACCCCCCCCCCCCAAACAGAAAATGACTAACAAGAAGTGAATGCCAGACTGAATAATGGAGTGTTAACAAAATGGCAATTCAATCACAACATCAGCCCGTGTTGTGCTTTAAAGGTCTTTTTGGCTCAGACAGTGTGGCTGCATTTCAGGGTGGAAAACAAACTGTGACCTCAAATTCTAGTTGGTGTAAATAGTATTGGTCTTTGAGAGGTAATTTTAGAAGGCAATCAATACAAATGATTTTTTCAGTAGCACTGATGAAGTTTGGAATAGTACCTGACATTTGAGCAGAGGTCTAAATTATGTATTCACCAGCAACGGAGCACAGATGGGAGTTGTGTATCATTGTTATAGTGCTAACAGAAATAAATCTGATGCATGTGTATATTGATACCCCGCCTTCGAAGTCATCCTTCTAAAAGTTGGGCTCACGTACATATGTGTTCAACTTATCCTCTGGCTCAACGTTTCATCTCATAGGTCATTTTCTCCCCTGTCGGCTAATCTGTTGCTGGCTGTGATTCCATCTCCACTCTCAATCACAGACATGCCCTCAAGGACATCCATGCGGCCTGTTTACAGCGGGGTCATAAAGAACCTTGCCTACATCAATATTCCCATATCAGTCCTCTCTGTTGTGCTACAAAACACACACAGGCAGCCAGAGAAGCATCTGATCACGGTTGTGTAATCGCTCTGGAAGCCAACAGCCATGTGCTCTCAGGATCTAAAGGGCTCTTCAAATTTTATACTGTACCTGAGACTGCAAAGGCGTAACAAGCTCATTACTGAGATGCACTGTGCAGCGCAGTGTGCATGCATGTGAATGTACTGTGTATATCCTAATCTTAAACAGAATGTACGTAATCCTTGACCCGGGGATTGTAATGAAGCGAGGTGAGCTGCCAGGCTAGCTGAGCATAGCTTTGTATGCTAATGGGTATTGTAACTCTGCATCTAGATTCAGTATTAGAGTGGAGACTGAATAAAATAGGCTGCCTTTTTTTTTTTTTTTACCGGCTAGATTTTTACCACTAAAATTCTTCTGCAACTGTATGAATAAATTATTCTAATTTATTTAGGACAAACTCGGTTCATAGACATGTTGAGCCAAAAATATAAGGCTGGCTTTGTTATAATCTAACAGCAGCAGCCACTTGGGAAATGCAATTTCACTGTCTTATTCCTCGACAAACAAAGGAAGACACGCACTGTTGGTAGGCATACACAGGGCGGCGAAGAACTTCATTATTGTTATTGTGTATTGTAAGCAGAATCTTTTATTAGACTTTTAGATTTTTTCGCAGTACTTCTTTATTGCAGTTTTGGATTTGCTTATTTGGAGAGCTCTGTTGTTTGGCTAGTGTTATTAGAAACAGGCAATTTGATAATACATCCGTTTTCATTGTAGTTTGATGAAATTACTTGGCTGTGAAAAATAACATCTAAGTATTCTGCTCTCTGTGAGAATTAAGAGAGTATTTGTTATCGTTTTCATTGTGTTCAGTGTGTGCTCTCCTTGTCACAGCCCCTGTCCCACCGTAAAGTCATACTCAATTCATCAAACCAAAATAAGGCAGCTGTAGATTTTCCATTTGGCTCAAAGACCTGACCGTTAAAATGAAACAGACTAGGCTTTGATTACATCTGGTTTATGTCAAACGTGGTGATGAGAACCATGGTGTGCTGTTGTGCAAGTGTTCTTCTTAAACTCTAAAACCAGTGATTGTGAACAGTGCCCCCATAGCTTTTCAGCTATAGCAATATAACACACATTACTTTGCTACTTCCTTTCCTTTCCTTTCCTCTCCTCTCTTAACCTGTCTGTCTCTGTTGCATCCTCATACCTGTAGTCTCATTTCAGTCTGAGGGCCTTCCCTCAGAGGGGTCCCAGGCAATAAGGTCAGTGGTCAGTGGGGACTGCAAGGTCTGGTGTCAGAGCAAGTGGCATAGTGATGAATGGGAGTAATCTCACAGCTCTTACAGAATCACAAACACTTTACTTGGGGGGAGGGGAGAATAGGAGACTGCGTTATGTGAGTGAACACAAAATTTATTATAAATATACATATACATAACAATTTCTACTTCTCTCTCTATTTATATACCTTGTTTATCCTAAGCTGTACACGTATTACGTATGTACACAATGTACTGTATGTTGCTACTGTTACAAAAAGCCATGCAATATCTACAGTACAGTATATGGTGTATCTATGAAACCTACTTTTGTTCTCAATAAATAGTAATAAATTATCCACTTCTTGTTTTTGTACATTCTATTGCACATATTATTTACATTACTGCTTTGGATTATCATTTTCCCTTTTTCATCGTGACCTGATGTCAGTTTTAGCTGCTTTTATTGACTGTATACCCTAAAGGTAATGAGTTCTTTCACTCCACATCCTCAGAGGACAGACATTTCTGTCGGGCATCTTTGTCCTCAAATGTCACCTTTTTGTTCCTCTTTGGATCGATCCAGGAGTTGTGAATAATGGCATTATTAGGGGTAGGATCTGCCTCAATGATCGACACCACTCGCTTCTTCATCTTGCTTTTCAAGACTTTCTGGAACTTCTGCCTCGTGAAGGCGTAGAGTAGAGGGTGAAAGATAGTGGTCCCATAAGCCATGACTAGGAAGCCCAGTCTCAACTTGACCATTAGGTCACTGGGACCCACACTCAGGATGACTGTGTTGAGTACTGTGATGGGTGTCCAGCACAGCAGGAAGGTAGACACAATCAGGAGGGACATCCTGAAAACCCTCTTTTGGCGCTCTCGCCTTTCTCTGTGGCGCTTAACAGCCCTGCGCAGGGCGATGATGACCGAGACAGAGGTACGCATACCCAGTGTGGGGTTGCGGCTGCCACTGCTCTGGGATCCATCTGTGGCTTCTTGCTGTGTTGTCATGGCCGTCATCGAAGGGCGCTTTTTCCTGCGAGCCTTCTTCTTCTGTGAGGCGTGAAAACGTGTACCAATGCGAATATTAAGTGCCTGCAGGATCTTGGAGTAGGTGATGAGCATGACAACGGCAGTAAAGAAGAAAATAGGAATCTGAGCCAGCAAGTGGTAATACAGGCCAAGTTCTGTGTAGTACTGGTTAGTGTGGACGACATTCTCCACCACTGTCTGGTTCAGCTCAGCATTGCCCTGGGCGAAAAAGCCCACTTCAATAAAGGGTACGAGAAAACTAACAAAGGATAGCACCCAAATGGCAGCCAGTAGGGCCAGGGCACGGCCCATGGTCAGCACCCGGTTGGCTGGTTTAACTGATATGTCGTAGCGATCAAGGGTGATGGCAAGCACATTAGCAGCAGTGGCAACACTAGCGAAGGAGACACAGGCTTCATGGAAGCAGCAGACAAGAGCAGTGTCTCCTTCCAGGGAAAGCAGCACTACCACAATGGTAAGGGGGATGCAGCACACACAAATCAGCACATCCAATACATGGAGGTTCATAGTGACGATGTTACTGACAGAACTAATGAGGTTCGACTTCATACAGTAAAGGGCAAGAACAGTGAGGTTGGAGCTCAGGCCCAGGAGGATTTCCAGCATGAGGAAGCCAGTCAGGGAGACCTGGAAACTAACAGGATAGGGATACGGGCTTGGGGTTGCCGGGTTCATGGTGCGGCTAATGGGTTCAGTGTTGTCGGTGACCGTGACGTTGCTCATGGTGGCTTCTTGTTCCGGGCAGGGAAGGATATGCATTATCCTGCAAGTGGGAAGAAGAGAGATAAAAGAAGAGACTTTATGAAGAGGGAAAGAAAAAAAAAAAAGATCAGTGTTTGTGCATCTCTAGAAAGTTTGAATTAATACACATCTGGGAAATGTTGTCAGACGTAATGCTGCCAATTATCAAATGATAAGGAAGCTCTTTTGAGTTTAAATGAGAAATTCAGAGAGCAGACTAAATAAGCTGGAACTTTTTTCCAGCCATGCCCTGCTGATTAGATTGTCTCACATTATCGGCACGACTAACTACTAACTATCTTTCCTCAGTCAGTTTCTACCTTTATTATCAACATCCTTTATCAGACACATAATAAAATTAATTCCGCTAACCTCGTAGTTGTAATAGCTTTGTATGTAGTGGCTTAGTTCTTTAACCTCTGTTGAAGAGAACATTCAAGTAGACAGTAGTATTACAGAGAGAAGGTGGGTAGGTAACTAAAATCATAATTTCTGGCAGCAGCATGTGTCCAACTCCCAGTAATTCACTTAAATGGACTTATATAATTGAAGGACTAATGAGTGCAGCAAAAAGCAATTGGTATTTAGGACTGTAAATAATATTGGGTTAGGGGGCAAAAATACACATGAATTCAAATAACTGTTTTGCACATGTGGTTGTAAAGTGCTCCTGCAGAGAAATAAATCGACTCTGAACGGGGTTCTAGATGACATGGAGAAAAACAAATGATATTTTGTAATATTTACCCTTCCCTCCAGCACTATCTGAATACCAGGCCTGTGTAATCAGGCCAGAGAGTCCATGATGCATCCACAGAGAAAAGCATCACATCCAAACATAGCCAGTGGGAAAGTGTTTCCGCTCCAGCAGAGCCCCCCAGCGAGGCTTTTCCTTTCACTGCTAGTCCCTCCCAGAGAGGATGACAGCCAGAAAAGCACCTGTCCGTTGCGCCAAAGACTGTCTATGGGCTGCCAGTTTTTTTTTGTTTTTTTTTCCCCTGACCTCAATGGCAAGAAAGCAAAGGAAATCAGCCACCTGCACTCAGTGGATGTTAAAGAGTACAGGCTAATGTCCTCTACAGACTGTTTCTCAAATCTCTGGTCCGTTTGCTTTGGTGATGGTGGGAGCTCTGATGGATGAGTGGAACAGGGATAAGATGTCGGAGCCACCTCCTGTTTATAATCTCATGATATTCCCAGGCAGGAGAGACACAGCCAACCAGGAAAACAAAGAAACACAGACCCTTTCCCCTGAGCAGGACTGGAATGTGCTGCTCATAGTACGATCCAAATCCTTGCTTTTTACTTTTTTTTTTTGTCCCCAGTGGGAAGATAGTAGTCAGATCGGGTGATACAAAAAAATAGTTATATCCATTAGCTTGTACTCCAAAAGGCAGAGTTTGTCAGTCAGTCGTATAGATTCCCCTCTTTATACCATAGTCATGTCCAGAATCTGTCCAAGGGAGGTCAGTGCGTCCAGGCTGCGTCCAGACCCATGTCTCCTCTGGGAGCACTAATGGAACAGGCCTTCACTCTCCACCTCTCTCATCACTCTCTGTACGCCTGGCTCCAGCCGCCATTGACTTGTAAATCGAGCACAGGTCTCCAGTTTGCCCCTTGACATGCTGAACCCTCAATCACTGGAGATGGCGTGAGTAGAGCAGATTATTAGAGTGCATGTGTGTCCGATCACCATGACACGTGTGATCACTGTGACATTTGTGATCGCCAGTATTTATACGGGCATGGGAGAGGGGTTGATTCAGCGATTCAGGAGAAGGTCATCCTCACGAGGTAGTGGAAGAGAGTTCATCAGACGGAGAGCCTGCCTTGTAGATTCGCAAGAAAAAAAAAAAAGATCACAGGCAAGAAATTTGACTTTAGGAAGCAGGAGCTGCATACGACCTCGTCTGTCTGGCCTTCAGTCCCCACATCATTCATTCACAGTTGACCTGAAGAAACAGAAAGGATTGGGTAATGGATGATAGAAAGAGAGAGGGAGAGCGATAAGGGGAGAAAGAGCAGGAGGATTAGGAAAGTGTGGGGGATGTATTAGTGAATATAAACATATCCTCAGTAGAGAGGCGACAAGGAAACTCATTAGCATAGCAACAAGCCTCTGATGTCTTATCATGTTCCTGTGCGTCGCCTGATGCACTTTACATCTTTGCTATTGCATTAACATAACAGTAGCACTAATCATGGACTTGCACAAAAGCAACTGGTATTTCACAACTGGTAAAAGCAACAGATATTATGCTATTCATGTTGTGTATAGTGTCAATTATTCCAGGAAAAAATGCTTCAGAGTGAATTATTGTATGTCACGTGTATAGCCACAGTGATGATGATATTGATAAACCATTTTCATGATAGGATAGACTTGTTTAGAGCTTAGTGCAGTGTGATTCCTTGAGGGGGAAGTTGTGATAAAGGCGTGGATGCCTCCTCGTGTGTCACTATATGTGATCCATGTAATCTCTTCAGAGGAACATATCGGTCATTCTTCAAGGTTGTTTCTGCGAGGGATGCCATACTTTACTATGACACAATGTCAGCAGAACAGCAGGGTGCCATGCTTCTGTACCAGGCAAGAGGGAGGATCATGTATGTTATGAAGATGTGCAGTTTTTAAAGTGCAAAATTGGATATCTAGTTTCTTGTATCATTTGACAGTTTGGATATGATGTGTGTGTGTTTAGCTGTAAGACAGACCGATGTGCTCACAGTATGGGCATATGCAGACATCAAAAACCATTTGTGAGTATGATATTGATAGTAGCAGCTACTTGGAATTGAAGACTGAATATATTTTAATCATTTACTGATAAGTTTCAAATGATAATCATCATGTTTCTAAATGAAAGTCTTGCAACAATACAAATGAATCAGGAAATTATAGCGGTGATGTTTGGCACTGAGTTTTATTTGCTGTCACATACTCGCTCCTCTGCTGAGTGCTGTAAATCAAACCAATAAGTAGAGTGCCCCAACAAAACACGTCAAAGCTCACCATGCAGGATAAACACAGATGTTCCGGAGCCGGTCCATACACCACACTTTCCCCTCTGCTTGCAGCTCTGCAACAATCTAGGTCGACTGATAAGTGCTAGTTTTATCTTCTGCTCCTTCCAGCAGTAATCCAAGAAGTGGGATTGAATATTGATGAACACACACAAGAGTCACACAACTGACAGATGTTTTTTTTTTCCTTCCTGAGTCCCAGACAGAGGAAAAACAAGTCCACAGAGATTAGTCCTGACAGGGATGATGGTGGGTTTCTTCTTTTTCTCCCCTTGTCCCCTCTTTTCTTTTATCCGTCCGTGTGGACCGGTTTGTAAATACTCATCATCTCACCAACTCTCTGTTGCACTCCCTCCCTCCCTAACTGCCTCGATAGGAGTGCAAACCATCACACTCTTGGTATCTCTCTATCTCTTGCTCTGCTCTCCCCTCTCTCTCCCTCACTCCCTTGTTCCCTCTCTCTCTCTCTGTCTCTCTCTCTCTCTCTTACTGCGGAGGTTTGCAGTGCTCCCCCAATCCTGATTGGTCCTCTGTAATAGGCTTAACCCTTTCCTCTCCAGCGAGGGGAGGTGTTTCCTTTTGTTCTGACTCTATCCTCCCTTCCTTGACAGTGTCTGTAACATCCCCGTGTGGGGTTGTAGTGATTTGGAAAAAAAAAAGCTTCTACTACGCTTTTGCACAGGGACTTTAGATGCCACTACGCTAAAGACACAACCTGCTGCATAATCAGCTGGGCAGACTGTTGAAGGGAAAGCAGCAGAAAATTCCTGGATGATGTATTAATTAGCCCTGTCACGATGTAATGAACAAGTAATGTGTTTGTGCACCGTAGGGTGGGATGATGAGGATAGAGAGTGAGCAGGGAGAAGCAATATTTTTTGTATTGATTTTTGCGCACATACATGGGTCTTAATATGCATGTGCAAGCGAGCATGAGAGGCAGCGAGACTGACAGCAAGGAGATAAATTCTTGTAGCTGTGAGTGGGAGAAATGGATTATGCAGGAAAGAATGAAAGTCAGAAAAGAAGAGATAGAGGATAGTGGCTCTGATTGATAGTTTCAATTAAGTTGTTCTGTCAGATCAGTAAGAGGTTGACCACCCTCCATTCTTTTGTCAAGGCTCATTTGTCAGGTGCAATTATTGCTAGAGGGCATCCTGGTACCTGACAGCCCCCAGTGAAGAAGAAGGGGGCATCTGTTGCTATGGCTCAGCTACCCGATAAACTAATGATTAAAGCCCTCCAAAAATCAGGTGTTGTTATTCTGGTGGTGACAGCTTAATAATTGCACTTTGCCAGGCAGATGTTTTTAATTAGCTTTCAGGGCATTTAAAGTTTACTTGCTGCCCTAGAACAGAGATCAAAGGTCTGGAATACGTAAGCGATTACATTCGTACAATTAATCAATTAATTAGTTGATCAACAGAAAATCAATTTAAAAATCTGACTGATCAATTTATCACGAATTGTTTCAAGTTCCAAATTTTGAAGCTGAAGAGTCATTTGATTGATCAAAAAATGTACACATCAATTGATAATGATGCTTTTTGCAGCCCTGCACCTTGCATGATTAGCTTTGCAGTCACAACTTTATTTCGTTTGCATCTCTTACTTGATACTGTACCAATGACAAGGCTTTAATCTAGAACAAACTGAAGGTCAAGGATGAAACAATCTGCTATTATTGAGGGCATCGGATATCCCTGATCATACAGAAATCCTTTCCACTTGACACACGAAGACCACCACTTATTGGAGGATTAAGATGAGCAAATACTCGCACGTTCTTAAGCCTGTCATCAGCTCTAATTCTCACTTGATCTTCACATCGCATGATACGGGGCTTGGCACGTGTGTCGAGATGAATCGTGTGCGTGTGGATGGAGGAAAGATGTGAAGTTTAACAGATGGAGGATGGGTGAAGGGTTCTTATGTGTAGTGGTTGGTGTATAATTGGTGTGCAGTAGAGGTTAAACAGTATAAATATTTGTTCTTAAAAGTTTCAACATGGGTCTTTTGGTTTGGCACAAATGTGTACCATTTTAACCGCTGCATGTACATCAAATCAAATCAAATCAAATTTTATTTGTATAGCCCATACATGTACAGGCATGTGAGAAAATTAGGACACCCCATTAAATAATCAGCTCTTTATTTAGAAATGGTTCACATACCAATATCCAGTCATGTTTATATGTATTTTTCAAAAAGAAAGTGATTTGATTGCAATTTAACAACAAAAATGAACATTGTTTGACAAATCCAAAAAAAGAAAAAAAATAAAGTATGTATTTTAATGGAGGAAAAAGTTAGGACACCCTACCCCCTAATAGCTAGTGTTGCCCCCTTTGGCTGATATAACTTCAACGAGACGCTTTTTGTAGCCTTTTACCAGTCTCTGACATCGATCAGGAGAAAGTTTGGCCCACTCCTCAATGCAGAATTCTTTTAGCTGTGAGATGTTTGAGGGGTGTCTTGCATGTACAGCCCGTTTCAAGTCACCCCACAGCATTTCGATGGGATTAAGATCAGGGCTTTGACTTGGCCATTCCAGGACTCTCCACTTCTTCTTTTTTAGCCAGTCCTTGGTGGATTTGCTGGTATGCTTTGGGTCATTGTCTTGTTGCAGTATCCAGTTACGCTTCAGCTTTAATTTTTTGACAGATGGTTTCACATTTTCTTCAAGCACCCTCTGATACACAGTAGAATTCATGGTGGATTCTATGATGGTGAGCTGGCCAGGTCCTGCTGCAGCAAAGCAACCCCAAACCATGACACTGCCCCCTCCATGCTTTACAGTTGGTATGAGGTTCTTTTCTTGGAAGGCTGTATTTGGTTTACGCCAAACATGTCTTCTGTTCTGGTGTCCAAATAATTCAATTTTAGACTCATCTGTCCAAAGAACCTTATTCCAGAAGTCGTGGTCTTTGTCTATGTTCTCTCTGGCAAACTTCAGTCTGGCCTTGATGTTTTTTTTAGAGAGCAAAGGTTTCTTCCTTGCACACCTCCCATGCAAGTCACACTTGTGCAGTCTCTTTCTGATCGTAGAGTCATGCACTTTCACATCGACAGTTGCCAGAACCTGCTGTAATTCCCTTGATGACACTTTAGGATTTTTCAGGACCTCTTTGAGCATCTTGCGTTCTGCTCTGGGGGTAAACTTGCCCGGACGGCCAGATCTTGGCATGGTGGCAGTTGTTTTAAATGTCCTCCACTTGTAAATAATTTTGCGAATGGTGGAATGGCTGATGTTAAATTCTTTTGAAATCTTTTTAAATCCTTTACCAGACTCGTAAGCGGCCACAATCTTCTTTCTGAGGGCATCAGGAAGCTCTTTAGACCTCACCATGGCGCTCACCTCAACATCTCAACTGTCAGGGCCACACCAAACTAAATCTGAGGTTTAAATAGGGCAAGGCTCCATTCAAATGCTGGGTAACGATGTACTAATCATGTGCACCTGACGTGATGCACCTGTTAGGGATAATATAGGGGGTGTCCTAATTTATTCCTCACCAGAAATTGCATTATTTTTTAATTAAATTTTACAGAAAGTTTTAAAAAGGCTTTTCTTATTTTTTTATTGTTTAGTTATATTACTTGGATCCCTGAGTTTAATTAAAATTGACATTAACTACCCATATGTCCAAATATATTTTAAAATACACAGGATTTCATAAGGTGTCCTAATTTTTTCACATGCCTGTATGTGTCTGTGAACACAGCACAGCCTCGTAGTTGTGGTGAACACTGATAAACTAGAGCTTGAAGATCCCCCAGCATCATTAAAGTCTGCTGTTTGAGAACACAGGCCATACCAAACCATGATTTTTCTGTACAGTTACACGTCTAGTGTGCCTGTCTTTTGAACATACAGTGTCTACTTATCAGTATCAGTCTGTGTGCATATATGCCATTGGGTTTGTATGTTTGTGTACCCTGATGTATACACCCAACATCAAGTACCTGTTTCCTACATGGTATCCATCTGTACGCCTCTGCCTGTCAGGCTATAATTACACAGCACATCAGTGCAAAACTTGCTTCTCCGTCACTGCCTGCAACTCAGGGCACATTTCATAAAAAGCATCCTGACGGGAGTGCAAAGTGGATGTGTATGTGAAAATCCTAGACGGACCACTCTATCGCCTTCTGACGGATTCTCGAGAATCCATCTAGTTAAGAGTGTAAACATGCTGCTGCAGAAACACTGCATTACCAAAACTTCAGAATTCAATAGAAGAATGATGTTAATATTTCATTCCCATTAATATTTCATCCAGCCTTTTCTCTTCGTCCCCAGACTCCACTGTCTGATATTCATAGTTTTTCTTTCCTTTCACTCTTTAGTGCCCGTAGATGTCCATGGATATGCTGTGTCCACGTGCCTGTCGATACTCCTATATAGCCTTGTTGGTGCAGTGTGTGTGGCGTGTCTGTGAAGAGGACCCTCTCTAACCTAAGCTCATCAGATAAAGAAGATGCAGATGTGCTGTCAGTGACCGTCTTATTTCAACTCCATGCTATGCATGCCAAACATCAGCAGGCAACAGTGGGATGGAAGCCGGCAGGCCCAGAGGACCGAGCACACAGACTTTTATCGCCTCTCTGCAGCAGGCATCCTGCACTTCCATTTGGTGCCACTGTGATTTGCTCCAGATTGCTACAGAACAGAGTGGCTGGTTTCAAATGTTGTGGCTGGCATCTTATCTACTTAAATTGGCCTTTGCGCAAACCTGGACCAAAATCACATGGACCTGGGCAGTCATACATAAATGGAGAAAGACAAATAATATCTCAAATAATGTCTCTTGAGCTGCTCCTGATTTTTTTGGTGGAAAATATAATTATCTACTTACAGCCTTTAGCAATTTCATCCACTTTCTAAAGCACCACAGTGCTTCTTAAACAATGTTAGCCAAGAAAGACACTGAGTAGAAGATGAGGAGAAAAGGGAAGACCACATTTGCCGGACCTCTGTTTTTTTTTCCTGAGGTTTAACCATAGGTTTGCTGCTGCTGCTGCTGCTTTGGCCACAGTACCAGTGTCCCTTTTGGATTCATGCTTAGTTGGTAAGAGATGAAAGTGCCTGGATCAAGCAAGAAGAAGAGGAGATGAAAGGAAACCCATCATCACCACCTCCTACGTTAAACACTCAGGATTGATGAGCAGCTGCTGAAGACAAAATGCAACCACAGTCATAGAGGAAATGTTAATGTATCCTCTTCTATCCCCGTACAAGTCCATTAGCGCTGAAGTGGCTTCATTTGTATGTGACATTTAGTGCAGCACATTGTTGAAGGGTTTTTGGTGCCATTGGTGAAATGCTGTTTGAGAAAAAGTTTGTGTTTGATTACACAAGAGATTCAAATTATAATGTAATTATTTATTAATTATTGTGCACTTAACACTTAATTTACTACGTAAAATAATTATGTGGTACGATATAAATAAACAGGGGAACAAAACAGGAATATATAGCAATAAAGGTGTTTGTGAAGAGCAAATATTACATAACAAAGAGAGGTCTATGGGTGTAATTGTTTTTAGATATTAGAATAATTGTTATCTGTTCATGGGCGATCATGACATGTTTAATAATCCAAATATAGCCCAAAACTGTCGGCTTGAGAGCAATAAGTTAACACACACTGCCTTGGTAATCATCTATTATTAGCAGTTATAAATTATTCTCTTAATGTCACTGCTGTATGTTACCATTGCCTAATACAACTGCGACCTGTCAAACTCCATCTATTGCAGGTGTTAGACTACATAATTTCAGCTCGATAATGGCCCGTCCTGACAGATGTGGGGGTGTAGGGGACAAAAATGAGCTTCAGGCGAGACAATTACTTGTTTTTATCCTGTGTATTGTGTTATAGTGGAATACAACTGACAGAGTATCTGGGAAGACATCTCAGCAAAAAAACTTGTCAGATTTCCCCCCCCCCCTCTCTTGCCTAATTTGTCAACTGTGATTGTTGTTAAATTGACCCTTAGGGCAGTGGTTCCCAACTTTTTTTTCCTTGGAGCCATTCCTGCTTGTATCTATAAAAAGTTGACAGCCTCAGGGCAGACAAAATATCGTTCACACATGACTAAGGCCGCTTTCAGACGGGATCCAGCGCTGCGGCAAAAACGCATTCATTTGAGTCGGGGTTGTCCATTTTGGCTGCGGTGGTCTGCGCCACACGCGCCAAGAACGGTGGAGAAGTTGAGTCAGATCCAACTTTTGGAAAAACGCAACCTGATGGCCACCAATCAGACGGTCAGAAAAGTCAAACCGCCACAGTCAGAATGTTATGTCGATGAGAGATGAGGGAGGTGGATCCATGGACTGAAATCTGATACTCTACCTGTTGTGTTCTGACTGTTTATTTCATGTAACCATCGTCTAAATCTGTCTAGTCTGATCCTGGCAAAACAGCGCTGTTGTGTGCCTGTGGCTGTCAGCAGTTTGTAAGTACCCTAGTACTAAATTTGAGTGAGTTCAATCAGGGGAATATTCACCATTGTGGTCAGACATGCAACAGACATACAGTACATTTAAACCCATAGGTGGTTATGCAGCTGTGTTTTTTCCTCTCAAAATCCAATATAGACTTATTCTTTACAAATTGTGCTGTTATTGAATTGCTGCTTTTTGGCATCGCTGAATATAAAGTCATAAAGTTTATTTTACACGTATCTCGTAATTTGCTTCGGCATTCTTTGTTGCTGTCATTTGAGGCGTTTTTATTGTTATAGTCCTACAACTGTTGATCAAATGTTTGTTATATTAGGTGCCAAAGATGTTAATCTTTCTCTCTCCGTCTCTATAGCTGTGCATCCATCTCCCCTGTACTCAATCACTCATGCTTCCCTCATTGATTTACAGTCCTAGTGGTATTATGGGTCAGTAAGGTTAGAGCTATAAAGCCGAACCGGGTGAAGTCAGCTGTTTAACCCTGATGGTGGGGTTAGAGATTGTCCATGCAGCCTCTCCAATTCCCGACATCCCTTCCACACACACACACACATAGACACACATAGATTCTTTGCTGTTTCCTGCTGTACTGTGACCTCCTCACTGTTCTCCGTCACGGAGACGAACAGCTTCTTTTCCATCAGCCCCTCAGAAGTCGGCCACTTCCTGTGACGCCGTAACATCTGTTTATGTTAACCATGTCAAAGAGCGTCGGCCAAGGCGTGGGAATGCAACGGAGTGCATGGTGGACCCCACGCTCACCCACAGGGAGGTGTGAGTGCAGCAGGGGGCTGAATCTTGAGGGGAAGCAAGTAGAGGACAACCACACACAGTGCGCACATAAACACACAAATGCACACATCCGCGCTCCTCCCTACAGGCACTCAGCCATCAGAGGGTTTAGTGTTTGTCATCACATTTCGTCTGGTCACGCTGCGACCCCTGGGAGTTCATGTTACTGGAAAATCCAAAGCTTTCTTAAAACAGCCACTCTCCTTCAACAACAAGTTTAAAGACTTCACTAACCAGTTTGTTGTCATTGACCAACTTGACGGTTATTGTGTCAGAAAATTTTGAATTCCCTGTGTCTTAAATGCATATCAGGAAAAATTGATTATTTGTGCAATGGACATTTCCGCCCTGAGGCTCTATATCTATGTGTGCACGTGTGTTTGTGTTATTAAGAGCTGAGACTGCCCATGCTGTCTGTGATCTAATCCTGTCGACCCCGTTGGCTTTCCTGGCTGACTACTAATACAATGCCTTATCCCCGTGTTCAGTAGCCACAGGAGACCCAACAGAGAGGGAATTCCCGTCGAAAGAAGTGACTAGCTTAAGAGTACAAAGACCATTAGGCTCTGAAGGCCACAGCAACATGGAGAAAGGACTTCTTAATGGAGCACAATGACATTTACTGCCATTTTATGCCATTGTTACAGAGCAGTGTGCCATTATGGAGTCGTGTTTGGCATTTCCTTCAAGTAATTTGTCCATGTTGGGTTACTCCACCATTAGAAAGGTGGAAATTGAGCTAACTTTGAAGTTAGCTTTGCCCTGTCTAGTTAGAAAACAATCTCTTATTCTGGTATTGATTTTATTCCATCATCTGTTTTTGAAAATCACAACATTTGATTGCCACGTAGCAGTGACTTAAAGGCTCAGTAAGGCCACGTTAATGGTGTGTTTACAGTGGGGGGTTAGAAAACGCTAAGAGCATGTACATTATGTCCGGTACATGTGCCGGTCAGTCCCTCACACTAATGTAAAGAAGGCTTTGTGGTTGGAACACTGTGGCCTTGTAGTTACTGGCGCCAAACAATGCTTGTTTTTCTCTTCAGGATCTCTTTTGAGTTGCAGTCTTCAGGGGGATGGAGGGATTAACCTCAAATAGATGGGTCTGTGAACACCAACAGGAGGCCTGCTAATAAGCGAGAGTTACTGTTCCTTGAACACGTACGCATGTATTCAAATACTTGCTCGCATGCAAAATAAGTGTCCGTTAAACATCTGCATTACTATATAGTTCCTATCCTTGACAGTAATTTATACTTTTTAAATAAGGTTTACTATTCTACAAAAATGGAAAAAACCTTCTGCTTTCTTTCTTATTTTACACACAAGAGTAGTTTTCCTGTACAGTGATATATTTGGTCCTGACAACTTTCCTATTATAAACGTAATGCCTGCAGGAAGCCTTCCAATATTAAAACCTGTACACATAGATGGCATGACTCGAACCTTTTGCCCTTGTTCCCTCCCTGAAAGTGCCAATTTTTTTCCCGCCTGTCTCATGTCTTCACCTAGTTCCCTTCCTTCTCACCTTCCTTGCTAGCACCTAACAATAATTAGCTAGTGTTAGCTGTCGTCTTGTGCCTGTCCCTAGTCGCACCTTGTCAACGAGGCCTCTCTTGTCGGCGGTCCACCACTAATGGGCCACTGCCTTGGCTCTGACAGCCAGGATGACCCTTTCCTCAGCTGCTACCTCTTCATTAAGACCTGCCTCCAGCTACTGTGGCACAAAGATCAGCACCTTTGTCCCTGTGTCTGTCAGACCAGCTGGGGATCTTCACAGACAGGCTCAGCTCCTCCTACCACCCAGGTCAATGGTGAGAGGATGGATGATCTTTTCTCCTGTTTAGTTCCAAGTGTAACCTGAACGGATCTGATGCTGATTTATAAATATAAATACAAAAACTTGATATCAGCCAGAAAATGCGAAGACCGTGTCTTTTCCTGTTACTTATCCACTGTTTGAATGGAATGAAATAGATGTCAATTATATGTAATTAACACCTGAATGCAGCACCGAGCTGCTTATTATTGTTCGGCGTAGTGAGGATGTGCAGCAATGAATGGAGCTCTTTATAATAGCTAGGCGTACAAAACTCAACCTTTGATAGGTGCTGAATGAAAGATTTATCTTGCGATTTTTCAGAATTAGACTGATGTCCTAAAATTTTCAGAGCATCAGAGAACACCGGGTGCACTTTAGCCCAGTCTCCAATGCGTCAGTGGGATGACTGTTGCTCAGGAGTGTGACAGTCTGTGTGGGTGGTAGCAGTAGGGTGTTGGCCCTGCCTATAGTCGTACCAGGCTGTTGCCCTTGATTGTCTGGCACGGGGTCAAGGTAGCACAGGGCTGGTCACTACCGTCAGCACTTCCCATTGTCAGGGCACATACTGTAACACCACTGGGGTCTGCATGAGCCAAAGTGTGTATTCGTGCATGTACAACAGAAGATGCTGTTAGAGGGTTGATGCTATTTGTGCTTTTCTAGCGCATCGCTATGAGTCATGTTTAAGTAGATTGCCAAAATATGAACCTATAATCAATGCGTCCTTGCTGATGCCATAGTGGGTGACTCATGCAACACACTGTAACATGTACATCCTGTGGTGTGTGCTTAGTTCTACCTGGTGTTGTTTATAAGAAATCAAGCATTGGTTCATTTAAAAGTACCATGAATTTTATTTAGATCTCTCTCTGTGGCATTTAGTTATTTAGTGATCATTTTCCATTAAAGCAATGTTTGCCTCCACTGTGAATTAGTCTTTCTATTAGCACTGAGGATGCTGAAGCTCTCAGGCGCTTACTCATCTTTGCAGATTATGAATTGATCATACTTCAGCAGAAATCCAGGCGGCAGGGTGACTTGGAAATTGAATTGAGAGGCGGGACAATGTGAAATAGTGGTGGCCGAAAAAGCTGTCACTTTTTATGCAAAATTTTAAAAACTATTCAAAGACGGAAAACATTTAATATTCTATCTGTTTGAATTCAAAATCATATCTCGCACTCCAGCACTGTCACTAATCTATTTAATTATCTGCTGCTGTATCAGTAAACTAGACCATTATTGTTCACTTTGTAAATGCACTGAGCAGAAAATCATGACAAACTATGAGAAGTAATGTCTGGAAGTTTAGATAGATGGGAAAATAATGGATCAAGATAAAGCTGTTTGCTTCCATTGAAAATGCAACTGCCTTACAGTAACATAAGCACTCGCTCAAATGAAGCAATCAAGGTACCACCACTGAACTGGGCAAAGTTAATTATACAACACAGTTTAGGACCAGGCTTATACAAACTAATTAGATGTTCTAATTCATTCAACCTTTACCGACAGCCTTAATGGATTCTACAGATTTTTACTTTTTCACTTTTTCCAATTCAACCACACTCTTTTGAAAAAATGTTTTATTAATATTTTATTGCAGTATCGTGTTTTTTATCGGACATTCATAGTGATACACTACATTTTATGGAAGACTGGTGATGAAACAGTTGGCCAGATATCTGATAGCCATGGAAATTGTAATGTCTTTATTTTTGACTTATCCAAAAATAACTTTGATATATCATGATGAATACAATGAAGCAAAACTCATGTAAATCCAATATCGCATAAAGCAGGACTATTAATTGATTTGCAACATTACCCACAATGAAGTTGTCAATTTTGAACTCTGATACAATGCTAGTATTAAAAAAACAATACTTGATTCCTCTTTAGATACCACAGCAGAAAGAAAAACAAGTTTATGGCATGCAGAATAAAGTATTGTTCATTGCAACTCAACACGTATTGTGTTGACAATGTAACTAGGTTGGGTTTCTATTTTATTTGAATACATTACCATATTTCTATTGTGCTTATTCACAAACTACTTTAAACTGCCTTGCTTGCTTTTTCTTCTCTCTCCACCTGCCCAGCTCCACACACTACAGCTTACTGTACACGCACACACACACACACACACACACACCTGCTTGCACCATCCTGTCTCCGTCTGTTTCCGTCTTGCTGTATCATTCAGGGATGGCAGTGTAAACTCACATTAGGATTTTTGGTCTTCACAGCAGCAGGTGAGCCACATGTGTAGGAGGCTTGTTGGTAATCACGTAACCTATCAAAACCTACGTGGCGATGACATTGGCACCAATCAGGTGTGTTCACTGTTTACTGTTGCGGTCGGGGGCTTGTGAAATAAACAGTTTGTGTCTTCAACATAATACCAGATAATCCTTCTCTCTCTGTGTCTTTGCTGCAGAGTATGTGTGATTGTCAGTAGACTGCATTGGAGAAGAGTGGGAACACGCATCCTTCTGATTGTAGATCTGCTTTGTTTGTTTTTTGGTACTTTTGATACTATCAAATGTATAAATCATGGAGATTGTATTGGTTTAAACACATGGTAGCAAAGCATTGACATTTTTATATGTTTATATATGTATAAATTATTGTACATGATAGTTGATACATTTATATCATCTCACAGTGTCATATTGCCCTCTACTAATGTGAAATATGGGACACCTTTGATAAACTAAATGCATTTCTCATGGTTGTAATATGACTAATAACTATGATATACTAAGACCATTTAAATGACAGCTCCGAGGCTGATAGATATGTTCTTGAGAGTATTTAAATGTTGGTTATAATGAGCTATGAAGGCAGAGGGACTTTGTTTAGTCGGCCCTGTAGAACGGAGCCTCGTATCATTAAACAAACAGATTAGATTTTGGTTCCACTTGACAAATTGACTGTAATTTCTTTTGCTGGCTGGATGATCGTTAGAGATTGGATTTCTGCTGGGCTCTGTAAGAAATTCACAGGGAGGTATTAGCAAAACAAACATCTAACAACTGCGCCGTCTCGATTCAGACGCTCTTTTTGCATCACCCAGAGACTTAGAATCACTTCTGTATGAAATAAAACAATATTGGGGGAACTCCCAAATGAAACTGTGGAGCAACAAAGTTGTTTGTCTCTGCAATTTCAAATGTCAAGATTTGTTTATTATTTATTAAATATAAACGAGGGATGTGAATAGCGATGAGGTGATGAGCTGTCTTCATGACAGGAGCGTCAGAGAGTGAGTAATCAATGGTGTCCCCAACAGGAGAGATCTCAAACAGGAAATACGTGCTCTGGTGCCAAACATGGCAAACAGATGGCAAGCAACAGGGCCCTGTCAGTCCAGTGTAGGGTTGTGCTTTTGGAAGAAGATACAAGGGGGGGAAAAAAACGGTCAGGATGGATGATATCAGGCCATCTGTCTGCATTACGACAAGGTGTCATTTTTAAGAGGGTGGAAAGCTCACTCTCATTCTTTCTTCAGATTCTGGTCTTTCAGATAGCACATAACAACTGTGCTTTTGCCTCCTCTGTCTTTGACATTTTATGCAGCCAAATCCCACAGAGGCAGTTGCGTAATGATGTTTGGTTTGTTTATCAAATTTTCTTTGAGGATACTGCGTAGTGCCACTGATGTTCTCTCTCTATCTCTTCATTGGACCTTCGCTCCGCCCTTTCTTCGGGTCACCATATTGTTTTATTTTCCTTTATGTCTTCCTCTCCACCTGTGATCTTCTGCACTGCATCAGTGCACTGTCGTTCATGGCGGAGGCCAGAAGTGATGCTGATATATTCCTCTCTTTGTCAAAGGGCGATTGAGACGTACATAGGAAGGAAACTGCCTGGAGAAGGAGGCACTGAAGTTCACACACATGTAGGGAGACATTCCGGCTGTTACCAAGTGGAAAGGAGTTTGTCCGCCTACACACTCAGAAGACCAGGAGATGTGTGTCTGGGCCTGGCTTAGAGGCTGCTGGCTTGCTCTACTGTAGCAGGTGGTGCACATTTTTCCATTTACAAGAAAACACTTAAGTGTGGGCAGCAAAGAGGAGGTGCTGTCATCTATTCCTGCAACGAACATAGCTGATCTGAGCCACTTTGTGGATGGTCATGTTGTATGGATGCAGTTTATTCTGGCACACGTTTTGGACTCGGTAATGTTTTCCAAATTACACAATATAAAGTTGATTCACAGAAGAATCACAGTCAATATCTTGTAAGATTCTGAATTGAGGTTTTGTTAATAAGTAAATTGTGTTGAAATTGATCCACGAGAGCACAGTGCTGCACCTGAACTGCGTACAGTGTGCACACACTAATTTATCTTTCAAAGAAGGAAGGTGTTCAGGGCACATTTTCAATTTAATAACTTCAAAATTGGCTCAAGATGAAGGCAAAGTACTCTGTCAGTCACTCGGTAGGCACAGAGAAATAAACCTTAGTAAAGTAGTGCACTTTGGTATTAGAATAGAAGCCAGCCAGGCAACAGAAAAAAATAAGGGTCACTACTGCTTTTGCTGTTAGCATTCAACAGTCAGCTCTCTGCGCCCTCTGTTAAATTTTATTAGCACACTGTTAACAGTGTTACTTATAATATTCTGTCTCAGCCCTGGAACTCAAACCATTTTCTGATGCCACAAAAATATATTTAATTAATTTAATTAATATCGTAAATGTATGCCGACAGGTCAGCTTGGAAAATCTCTAATCTCTGTCTCTCTGTGTCTTTCTCTTAAAACTATTAGATAATTAATACAATCATCACCCTTGATGAGTTTGCACCCGTTTCACATTTCACAAAGATTTTTAATTTCATGATTTCCCCCCTGATGTTTCCCAGCTGCTGTGCATCAACTTTCTCTGACTGACATGGTTTCCATTGGACAGATGGATAGTTTTACTTGCTAAAGTAACTAATCGCTAACTGTTAGTCTGCTGTTTTGTGAGCTTAGCAGCCACTCAGCGAACACAGCCAGATGGGGACTATTAACTCAGTTAGCCATGCAGCTAGGTTAGATTTACAAACTCAGCCCATGATGCCAGGAACCAAACCCGGTGAGTAAACCACCTATGCACTGTATTCCCTGTCGTTATACTTGCCTGCATTGGTATCGGTTGCTTTCGGTCCTGGTCAGGGTTCACTGGAGGCTTCCACTCTGGGAACAGTCACCTAATAAAACTGCTGTACAGTCAGTGGGACCAGTTTCGCTGCATGTTTTTGGTTGCTGTAAATTCCAATCAATATCTGTAAGTCCCTCCCTAGCTATCTAAATATGTAGAAGCACCCAAGCTAGCCGTTTAGCTTTAATAAAAGACCTTTTTGTCAGTGAGGATGTCATGGGATTAAATACCTGGCCGGTGCAATGAAGCAAATGGATCCATCCTTTCGAGTCAATATAAAGATAGTTTTATCACAGCTGAATTGTTCATCTATATCACTGTATTCTGTCATGTGGATCTTTGTTATGTGTGAATGTTTTCGGGGCAATGAATGATGATATTCTTTTTACTTCAGAAATTCTTTTGATCGAAAACAGACTGAGACCTTTAATACATGTGCACCTTTTTTTTTTTTACAGTCAATGGAAGCCAAAATGTCATGCAAGAGGTTTTCCAGTCTTGATAAGAAACACAGGCTCAGTGTTGGCTCTTATCTTCATGACCCAGAAAAGTCAAGGAGAACTCGGGGGGGCATTGCCCTGATTTAGACATATGTCGCATGCAAGGCCAATGAAAAGAGGAAGGGCAGGTAAAAATGAGGCTCGAAAAATGCATGGAGATGATCCCTGCATTCATCCAGTGACTGCAGAGTTGGAGATATTCAAATTATGGAGATTATTCAGCCAACCATTGGTTTCCCCAGTTAGGATTAAGGTGGGGCTTCTAGGGATTCATAGTATCTACTCTCATGGCTCCATGATTGGATGAACAGTTGACAGGAGTAGTGACTTTAAGTGCTGCACATTATTCTCTGGTATTATTAATGCTCTGAGCCATACTGTATGTGAAGAACCTCATCCAGCATTGCAATGCAAAGTAGAGATGGGGTCTATTCGTGTTGAATTATGCCTATAGGCGCGACTTCTAAGTCTTCTTTCACCGTGTGCTGCTCTAATACTGCAGTACACCTAATCTGCCAGAGGTATGCAATATGCTTAATCACATGAGCTGCATGCTTTCTGAATACTGAATATAAAGGTTGTAAAATCCACTGAGAAAACAATGAACAAGTTCACTGAGGAGTGTGCAGTACAGCAAGTTAGTGATTTAGTTGCTGGTTAGAATTTTAATTAATTTCGAGTTTCTTTTTCTTGTACAGTTAGGATGTAAACTTGCCCAGAAACTTTCATAATTCAATCTGAAACCAACTCCAATATCATCACGACTGTCACAATAATATTTCAGTGTTATATTGTATAAATGCAAATGAGGCAGCACTAGAAGGATGGCACAGGCTTTTCTGTGTGCCCCCGCGGTTGATATTTACACTAAAATGAACACTGATGCTGAGTAATGTTTGATGATGGGCCAAGCTTGTCCAATTCCCAAAATGTGATACGCTCCAGTGGCTCAGGTCATTATACTCAGAGCCAGCATGCTTTAGAAAGCACTTTTAATGATAGGAGTTCTGTAATAAACCGCTACAGCTAGACATTGCATTAGAGTCACGTGGAGTTGTTAACGCCGGTTGTTTTCTTAGTGAAAAGATTATTTAGTTGTTAATGTCACCATTGTACAGCTTCATTGATTTAAGCCAAAGGCCTATCATACTGTCGTAATACATAATTCAAATGCATCAGCTTTTGAAAGTGTGGCATGACAGTTGTTCAGGGAGTGAAGGAAGAAACAGTTGTATAGTGACTTTCTCCGTGTTTTACAGGAAACGGTGACATGTCTTGGATCCAGAAATCATTTTTCGTCTTTCTATTGACCCCGAAACATTGTCTGATGGAGACGTTTGATTTCTTGCTATTTCTGGAGCGTCTCCTTCCTGTTGTTAAGTGTTAGCGTAGTTAACCCAACACGTTGCTTAAATGACAGATTTTTCTGTTTTGCATCTCTCTCTCTCTCTAACACCCCCACTCACTTCCCTTTCACCCCCCACTCCCACCACCTCCCCTTGGGCAAAGAGAGCTAAGATGGAAGGAGAGATGGATGATGTTGTTTTGAACTGTGACATGTCTCCATGCAAGTCATTCCATTATTATTCATAAATAATTGGCTAGGACCGTCTGTGGGACCTATTTATAGAGCTGATTGCTGTTTTGCCAAGGAGCACAAACCCAACTGAAAACCAGTCAGAAGGTTTAGTTTTTATGAAGCCTCTTATAATATGCTTGACCTCTGGTTGATTTTTATTTGGTCCAAAATACTGATGAGATGCTATAGTTTACTCGTGTCGGAGACATAGATATATGTGTACGGTATTGATTCAAACTCTGTCATCTCACTTTTACCAGCTAAAGTCTCTCTAACGGTTTAGAGCCGGTGTTTAAATATATCTAATTCTTTCACTGGCAGCCAGAGATATTAACTCCGTCTCTCTTCTGAAGATCTATCTTCCACTTAAGTTGAAAATCAATATGGACCGGTGAGGCCGGTCAGTTATACTGGATTAGACAGGAGCACTGATCCTGCTCAGACGAATGGCTTGCAAACACATGAACCACTATTCATTTGTTCATCCTGACCACAACATTTCAAGCCCCATTAGTTATATCTGTTCATGCGTGCGTGTAAGTGTTTGGAGGTACCTGTAGTGCTTACCATACGCTGTGAAATCTTGAGCGATGCCCTTGAAGGTTGAACACGTGAATGACAAAAAGGGAGAGAGCAGGAAATCTAAGCAGAGAGAGGGAGAGAAAAAAAAAGAGAAAATAATCAGATTGGGAACAAAAGAGTGGATTATTTAGGCCTCATGGTTCATCAGGATAAGCCCAGAGCCTTCCTGTGAATATTACGAGTGTTAGATTAGAACAGATGAAAGGGAGAACACTCGCCCAGCCAAGTTGTGCATAAACATACTACATATTTCTTTGTGCTTTGTTTGAGAGAGGCACTTTATATTGTAATATACAGCTAGGAAGGGAGCAGAAAGACAAATGAGATTTCTTTTTAGAAAGAACATGCTGTTGTTACACCTTGCACTGCGCATGGGATTAAAGCAGGTGGATGTGTTGGGCTTTCACAACCTTTTGTCAGGTCACTGTTTCTGCTGAATCAGGATACAGAGGGTGTGGTATGTTGAACTTGCTGAAAAGCAAGGCCGCGGTCAGGTCTGAGCCTATCTGCATGACAATAAAGAATTCAATTTCAAACACAAATCGAAGCCTCGCACGTGCCGTATTAAAGCATCGCCTCATAAAGCGCTCCATCTCCCTACTGCAGCGTGACAGCATGAGAACATGGCTGGAATGCAGGATGACAAGGGTGTGTGGTAGAAACAGTCGGCTGTCATTAGTATGCAGCACAGACCCGTCTTGTCTAGCTGGACCTTTGCAGAAAGTCCCCCCCCCCCCCCCCCACACACACACACACCCCAGAACAGCAGATAAATTGTCTGTAGTGAATAGAGCAGCTGAGGCAAATCTGTGCCCTTTTCCACACAAGGAGATTTCTCTTGTGTCATTGGATTTGCTCCATCACACAGTCACAACAGTCCAAAATACAGGAGTTGTATGAAGAAAAGGGTCAAAGTTTAACTGTAATATTGCCATGAGAAAGAAAAGCAGAAAGAACCTTATTAAGACCTGTGCTCCAGCAGCTTAGCTCTCAACTCCTGAGTGAGTTTTATCAGAGAGGGCCCTTCAAGCATGTCCACAGTAATGAACCTATTAGCCATGAAATTGACTTTTCGGATAAATAAAGAACAGATGAGAGTTTAGAGAACCAATTCCGCATTTCAACCCTTTTGTTTGAATTTCATAATCACATTTGAGTTTTAGTACTTTTTTTTTTCAACGACTGGATTTGCATGGGCACACAAGTTTTTCGTCATTTGTTTTTTGTACTGAGCGGCTCCCTTTAAGTCTGCCGCAGAATATTAATTGGATCAATTTTTGAGGTAAATGTATTAAGCCCACAACAGAGCCAGTGTTTAGAAAGTGTCCAAACTGTGTTAACAACGGTATGCTCATATTCAAGGCACTGTATCAGCAAATGATTCAATCAGCAAATGCAAACTTCCCTGCTTCCTGAAATAGCATTTTAATCAACTGCTGTGATGACACTCAAACTTTAGGATCTCATAGTGCAAATGTCTTCTACCCGTCTTTAATTACTGCTCGAGGATGAATGTGATTTGTTTCCCTGCTGGTTCAGGTAGTTATGTATACATCCTCAAGGAGTGTGCTTAAAAAAATCAGACAAGAAGCAACAATGCGCCTTATGCAAACAAACACTATTTGCAGCTGTTGTTGGCAAGTGTACAATCTCTTGTTTCAGGATCAGTAATATGACTACGGACGCAGCTAAATTTGGTTTCATCTGCTGCTTTCCGACATCAGGACTTAATGCTCAGATAACATTTTGTGAGTGAAACAGGTGGCTTCATGTGGAGGCATCAGTTATGCTTATAATCACATCGCATAAACAGGCATTCGCCAAATTGAAATGGACAACTTATGTCAAGTTTGTGCAGTTAAGAGGGTGTGGTGAATCCTAATCTCTATAAACAGATATTTGCATATGAATGCAGGATCTTTAGGCAAGGGACCAAGATTTTGGAGCCAGAAACTTTCTGGTTTCCGTCTGTAATTCGAGTAGTATTGACCAGTCACGTCTGTGCGTGCTTTGGTTGCAACACTCTGTGTGGAGAGCAAAATTGTTGGAACGTATTGTCCCAAATGCAGTTTCGGAACCTATCAGCTATTTAGGCATTCTTGCATATCAAGTTGTTAATCAGACTGCAGAGGATGTCTTGGCCTCGATATCTGTTGTCCGTTTGTTCCGGATATCCGCTGGCTACATTATAACCCCTGAAACATTGGCTGTTGCCCCCAGAGACCAAGATTGGGTGGATCCCCCCTGGGGCACTTGTACGAGAAAGCCTCACTGAAAAAAATGAAGAGATCGCTACAGTAGGATGATGATAGGATTTTTTTTCCTGCATGTCACACATTGCGTCTACCGATTTCCATTTTGAGTATATCAGCATGATTAATACTGTCAGTTCAATTCAAAAGAATGTGCACAGCACAGAGACGAATGCTTTTAGGACCTCCGATAGTGACAGTATTTTGACCAAATCCATCCCATCACCACAGAGGGCAGTCAGGTCTTTTCTGAAACAGGTGGTTTGGGTATTTCATTGGTTAAAGAGTAGAATACCAATGAACTCCAACTGTTGCCGGTGTGCAAAAGGTCCAGACAATCTCAGTGGGTACAGAATTGCCCACAACATATTTCTATTTACATGGATATCCTGTGACATCCAATCAACATATCCCTTTGTGCTGAGTGTCAGACCCTGGTTGATTGATTGTAGTTCTGCTTTGCACCCCTCTGCTCTGAGCTCAGCTCTGCAATGACAGAAAGGACACACACATGAATAATGCATGTCTCTATCAACCCATCTTGCAAGCAGAATGCTAGGAGGGGAGAGAGATGGATAGAGAGAGCGAAAGATGGACAGGAAAAGTGAGGGAGATGCTCCAGAGTTGATGAAGACGGGCACTGAAATTATAAGTCGTGATGACACCATGTCACATGAAGTGTTCAACACAACGTGTGCAAATTCAAAGTAACCAATGATTTTCATTAAGTCAGCTGCGCTGATATAAGATGACTGCTCCTTTTTGAAACTCGCTGTGGCTTTGATATTAAAAAAAAAGCTTTGAGAGGGGGAAGCTCCTTCACTAACTCATCTGATTAAAGGTCTCCTTTATATTTTGAAGGTCGTCTTATTGCTCTCAGAATTTACAAATTGTAGGCCAAAGCCATTACATGCCATTCGCCCTTACATAAAGGAAACTGAATCACTCAACACTCGCTCCAATAAAGTATTAATTCCTGGAACAGAACTCAACATTGCCTTGGAGTGAGTTATCCTGTAAAAAGGTATCATAGATACTGCAGAAAAAATATTTATTAACCTGGCGATGAGCCATCCATGACTAAGGGCCAAAGGCCAACATATTGAATTTGTATCAGTTGCTCTTTTTTTGGAAGATGCTTAATCACTCTGCAGCAAAATTATATTACCCTCATAGAGAGAAAAACAAGAATATATTAGCCTGCTTCCTTCTGCTACACTCCATTAGACAATACTGTTATTTTCTGATCATTGTCGTTCTCCAATGCCATCAAAGTGATTCTCTCTGATGCTAAATGCAAAGGTGATTTCATGTGAAGTGGATGAGAGGGAAATAGGAAGAATAATAAGGAGAGAGGGCTGACAATCTTGTGAGCTGGCGAGTGTTCTTTGTAATTAAGCCTAATTGAGATGCATGACTAGTAATCTGAATAAATTATTATTGAATTATTAAATTAATAAATGTCAGAATAGGTATGAACATTCACAAGCTGACTAGTAATCAACAATATGGTAATTTTAACATATGTTGGGTAGAAATAACACGCACATTAACACCTCTTTATTTAGACACGTTTGTCTGAAGAGACGCACAAATGTACAATCCAAGCCATGCGGTTACCCATTTGCTTCACTCAGACATACTACCTTCATAATGTTTTATAACCAAGTAAAAGTACAGTATGTTCTTAACAAATGCTCAAATGGATGCACAAATAGGCTTCTTTTGTCAGAATCAACAGGCACTCTCTGTGCTCATATACAGTATATATTGCTCATATATATTCTGGTCTAAGAGGAAAGAAGAAGGGGGGAGGGTGTGAGGAGAAGCTTAATGCATAAAAGATAAAGCATTTAGTTTAGAATTTTATTCTGATTCACATTCCTCATATAGAGAGCGAGAGGAAGATTGTCACATTAAAAGAGTAATGAACACATTTTACTTTGCACAGTTATACAGGATCTCTTAGACAAACGTGTTTTCATATCCTGGAGCAGAGAAGAGTAATTAATCATTAGAATCATTTTGACTGTTTTGTCTTTTTCCTCAGAAGAAACATATATAAAAATGAGATGTTGGGTTTTAAAAGAAAGGGGAAAAAAAAGAGAGATCAACAGCCGTGATGATCACAGAAGCGAAAATACAAAATGCATATAAATATCATAACATTTTCTACACAGACAGCCCACCCACTCACACATGGTCTCATGGTATCGTGTGTGCTTGCACACGGTTGGCAAGCCAACAACAGAGGGTAAAAATAACTTTCCTGTTTGTATTGTAACTCAGTGTATGAGGGAGAAAGTGTGAAGCTTAAAAAGCACACGACTGACAGCCACTAAATTACTCTTTCTTAATCACCTCAAGAATATGAACTTTGGTTATATCTGCATCTGACTGCTTTTGCTCCAGGTATTTTCTGGATGTCACAGAATCAGAATTAGAACGTAGAATTGAAAAGTCGTTGCTTCTTAAAATTTTTGCATTTGTCTTTCGGCACCTTGTTGGATTTGAAATGAAATTCAAAAGATCTTTCATATTCTTCAAACCCATCCAGTTTCACCGATGCACATAAAAGTCATAAAAAATTATGAATACACACATTTAGGTGTGAATGCATTTTTAATTCAGTTTAGTTGGCAAGCAGGAGTGATTTCATCTTATTTGCAATTGCTCTGAAAGAGTTTTCTCAGTAAGTCAGTAAGCTTTGAGGAAGTGTCTTATCTTATTAACAAACACTACCAGCATGAAAACAATCATTAGTGTCTAAACTCAGAAATATGTATGAATCTCACAGACACAGATTGACCACAACAGCGCATAAAAAAAAAACAAAAAAAAAAAACGTCCAAACAATGATTACCTTTTAAGCCAGCAATTGCTGCCAATTGCAGAGAAAGATGTGAATATGCCCCAGTTTTAGGAGATTACTTGCATTTTGCTGACGTCACTGTCTAAAACGCTGGAGGCTTGACAACTTCACCATGAAGGGAAGACGTCTGTTAAAATTTTAGGAACCCTTTGCAGAATGCAGAGCTGTCGGAAAATGCTGTTTGAAGTCTAAATCCTCCTCGGCCTCTGCAGCATAATAAATTTAAAGTTATTCATTTCAATGGTGCCTGAACTATGATAATCTTTTCTAAAATCCTTCAGTCCAAATATTTTGGACATCCCATGTGAAAGGGTCGATCAGTGATTTTAAGAAGTCAGGTTGCTATATGTAATCTGAATGTACATCATGCAGTTTTGACAGAAGATAATGACAAAATGTTTACAGTGTCCTCCGCTGCCTGCATGCATGTGAAGTTTTACAGTGTGTAAGGAGAATACAACAAGCAGGCCGTCTCTCATCGTGATTAGCCAATAAACATTTTAAATAGGTCATTAAAATATATCAACTGATCTACCAACAACTGTTTCAGCAGCGCAGCGTCATACTACAATAGACCCGATTTTCCAATTAATTCTCACAAGCCATTAACCATGTTATTTTATTACAATGTGGAGATTACCTTTGTTTACGCATCTCATTTAATAACCTTTTATTGTAATTATTGTGGCCCACAATGGCTGAATTTTCTGCTAGCTTTGCAAAACAAGCCGCAGAGATGTTGTGTTGGTGTTACTATGATTTATAGCCATGGGGCAAACGCTGCCTGAGAAGCCTCTGGGGAGAAGGACTTCCCAACCAGAGGTTGCATTAACTGAACATTTTCATTCATCTGCTTTACGTCGTGATGACATGAATAGTGACCACACGGTTGGTGTCTCTGTTCATCCTTTCTTTCCTTGTCCTTATGTGCGCATAATCCTTAAGGCATATATTAAATGTTATTGTGTTTGAGTTGTTTTTAAAAAATCAAGTGCTACAAAATAGGCTACATATATCTCTCACTATCATGGGTAATGAAGGTTATGATTGAAATTTCACAACCCTACCTGTCAAAATGATGAACAACACACAACCTCTGCTCCCAGTTACTAGAAGGAAGCTGGGTTTATTTAAAATTGAGGCTTAAGTCCTATTTGACTTTGTTTATTTTGTCTTTTCCAATTGGAAATTGAAAGTGAATGGACTCGTGTTATATCTAATATTGTGACTGGTAAAATTAGCAACCATTCTCTCAGCAGTGATATCTATACAGTATCATCGGCACAGATATTGACCTTTTTATGAGGTGGATTGGTATGGACAGATACACAGTAAATAACTGTCTTTGTCAAGGTCATTGATAAAAAATCTTCTCTCCGTTCTGTTAAGTTCTAAATATACGGTATAGATTTTAAATCAGGGAAAAGAAAGCACTGGTTTTGGATTGGTACAGATACTCTGACAGCAGAGGTATCGGAAATAAAGCGGGAAGGAAATAAATTCTTCCAGTTTTCTTCCAGTTTGACAATTTTTATATAAAGCACAAAAAGAAAAATATTGGAAATACTGCAAGAATTACTAAACTTAACTGCTTCTGTGGACTGGAGGGAGCTAAGTGAAATCTTGCCTCAAGTGATCAGTGAGTCACTTGAGTCAGCGTTGGTGCTGAAGGCTACAGGTTTGACAATGAAAACAAAATGAACATGAAGCAGTAACATAGAGCTCCAGATGCCCACAGACAGCAACAATAACGACAATCTGTACTCTTGTCTACGTCAAGAGTACAGATTGATCCACCGTGTAATTCCAGACAAAAAAAACAAACAAACGTTGAGCTGTCCTCCTGACAGGAAATGTCTCCAGATAACAGCAGAATCCGACGTGACTCTGCGAATTTACTCCACATGAAGCTCCAGCTTTGGCCGCGCCGTCTGTTGCTCCAGCTCCCCCTAGCTGCCGTGACTAGGAACCCAAACCTCATCAAATGTATGTTGACTAGCATCAGCCCTGTCCCTCCTCTCCAACCAGTTCTCTACTTCCTCTTCCTCATGTTGGACGGAGGACAGACTAGAACCTATGTTGACTCACTATCGCCTCTCCAGGCACAAGTGGTATTACAAAGAAACTACGAGCAGCGGCTAATAATTAATTTAACATTCATGAATTGTCTTACATAGTGCCCCTTTAAATTACATAATATAAATATATATACTTGCTTGGTTCACCTCAATGCCGTTCTGTCTGCCAGAAAAAGAAATCAAACTTGTCGATTACAGTAATGGTAGTCCACTCAGTAGAATATAAGACAGCTCCCCGTCCTTGTGAAGTACGTTGCTGTTTGATGGATTTCATGGTGTGTTCTTGTCCTTGTACACTAAATCCTCCCATTTCTGTACTCCCCCAAGGCAACAATTAGCCCTCAGTCTGTCAGTGGCTAATAGTTTTCTAATTGAGTCTCCACAGGTAGTGTACCTGTTTGTGGAGGTTAAACTGGGATGACATGGGCAGGACACTGATCTCCACCATGCTGCTGTAGTTTTTTTTTTTTTCTTTTTGTCATCTCACGGTGAACAGCAAGAAGCACTGTCCTCGGTCTATAAGTGTCATCCTTTATCCCTATCTGGTTTTCACCCCACTGCTTCACATCAAGCATGCTGTTGTGTCATGCTGTTCACCTCTCATATCTATTTGACTCTATTTGTCTGCAAAGAGCAGAAAAATTCACGGTCTCAAAAAAATATACGTTTCACAACTATTGCAGGACAATTTTTGGATGTGTTTTGATGTTTTTTTGTGTCATTGAAGAAGCACAATGTATTATTTTGGACTTTGTAAGCACATTTTTGACTTCCATGTTTTCTACTACAAACTTTCACTAACAATTAGGGTCGTCGACAAATTCTGAATTCAGAAATCGAGTTGTAAAACAAAACAGAAATATTCAGTTATGAAAAAATAAATAAATTAAGGTAGCACTAAAGTACCTGTTGGTCTTGCATGTTCTCGTGGAGACCTGAACCACTGCACTGAGTAGACTACATGATTGACAGGAGTCGCAATGTCAATGTTATCAATTAAAAATTAAATCCTGGTCAAGTTGAAATGAGCAAAATAATTCAACAGCCATGTGCTAACGATTGCAAAGAGATCACAACCCAGCATGGAAAGAATGGTTTGCACTCTGACCAGGATCTACATTCGGTCAGCCCAAAACAGCTATCAGTGTCTGGATAACTACAGCAACTAACGATTTAGTTTCCATTGTGCAGAGCAATGTTTCCATTCGAGTTTTCCATTCAGCACGGCAAATAAATTACATCGGTTACATGTCCCATTATTTCTAAAGGACACACACCGAGAGAGAGAGAGACGGAGAGGTAGAAGCCATCGTTAGCTGCTAGCTAGCAGAACTATAGCATGTAATCAACTGTGATTGGCAAGAGAGTCACTAAGAGGAGAGAGCTGTGAACGCTTGAGCAGAACTTGTATGGATAGCATGTAGCTTGCTGCTGTCATGGAGAATATAACAGAATTAACTGGGCAGAGCAGCAATAAATAGTACCAGCACTGGCAAACCAGACTGTGCAAAAATAGATTCTGACCAACTCTGACAGCACAGCTAACATTAGATTATAGATATAGATATATATAGAGATAGGTTTTTAAAGCATATAGTGTAGAAATGTCGCATTACACCCATGTGACGTTGATATATAGTATAGCATATGCATAATATGGGTACATTTTGTGTGGCACTACTGCATCAGTGCCTTTAAACTCTCATTGCTATTGCGCCATCATACGTCTTCCTTTCATTTTTCTTAAAGCCTCTCATTCCGACCCCGCCACACATCTCTCTACGCCCTGCATTTTGGCTAGCCTCTTACCAGCTTCAATCTTCTTTCCAATATCCCTCTCCTAAGGTCTATTTTCCACTTTCTATTATCATTCCCTCACAGAGCTCTCTTTTTGGAGCCCACTTGTCATCTCCCAGTCCATCTCTTGGTGCCCTTTTTAAAAGCCTTTCTTCTTTCTGACCAGACTGAAGGACACAAGCAGCAGCACCAATATCACCTGTGTTATTTTCCCAATGATTTTTCTATTTTTGTTGTCTGATCATCTCAGCCGGCCCTGACTGTCTTCGCTTAAGTCACATTGCTGCAATGAAGCTATGATATTTCGTCTCGTCCCTCTCCTTTCTTCAAATTAGCAGCTCTCTGTATTGATTAGAGTCGGGAGTGCATTACTGCCTAAACATGGAGTCTCGCTCTGAGGCTGGTAAAGCAATAAAGGGGTATTGATCATGCTGCTCATCTGACAGCTGCCTGTTTTGTAGGTGTATGTGTAGTTCGTAGCACGACATGGCCAGTGCACATCACTGCTTACTGTTCTAAAGTGTGATCATAAATTATTGTCGTTATTGTTGTCTTTACAATGTTATTCTGTTGGGTACCGGGGTCGTATATTGAGTGGGAAGTCTATCAACCAAGCTGTGGCATGAAGCATATAGCTCTGATGAAGTATCCCAGCCACAGGACTGCAGAATGCAGTCCTTTGACCTTTCTGAAGAGAGGACAAGCTCAAAAGCCGGATCAATCAAATTCCCAAAACAACCCGGGGTACTTGTTGTACATGCAGCATTTCAAATAATCAATATAAGACTAATTTCATATGAGCACACAAACATGACAAACACTTGATACCGTGATTAACGTTAATTAGAAACAACTGATATGATCTGGTGACAACGTTGGTCAGCTTTACTGGCAACAATGAGAAACTGCTACCCGAATGTCTTGTTACCTTCTGCCAATTTGAAAGCGAGAGTTAGAGTCAGTACTTAGCGTTAGCAAATCCTGCATTTGATCTGTTTTATTTTAGCCGATTCCTTCGAAATGTGCCCACATCTGCCCTGATCCTGATTCTTTGCATTGGCTCGGGACATCTCTAATAATTAATGCTGCACATTACTCCTCACATTGCTCCTAATGGCCTATTATTAGAAATTATTCTGTACAAATTTCTAGCGGCAGGACAGAGTATTATTTAGGTTCAATTACATTCCTGTCCTAAGTTTTTGCTTCAGTGTTGTACACAATGTCCTCATGCTGTCATTTTATGATAGGGTTAACGCAGCTAATTGCCCACTCTCTTGCCTGGCACAGGGCTATTTGTCTCCCTATGTAACATCTATTAATTATGAATAAAATGAGATCTTGTAGTGTCATTGCTCATATTTCACCTCCTATTCACACCACATCCTATCCTTTGGGCTGCCCGCACCTTTTTTGTTACATTGTGTGAAACTAATATGCTGAACTTGCGCCCTTCAGATGCCTTGAATGTCTGAAAGGCACAGCGTTTTCTGCATAGGTATTCGACCATTATGTGCGTTTGATAATTTTGTCTCCCTTGAAGTGGTTTTTGAAATGGAACTCAGACATGAAACTGCCTGCTTCTGTATCTCTTTCCCACTCATTTTGCTCTGAGCGGTGGAGTAGAAAATGGGAGTGCACTGTATTGTATTATGTTTTTCTGTGTGCGTGCGTGTGTGGGCGTACGTACTTGTGGATGTTTGGAGTGGGTGTTGTTTAAGAGATATGTGAGATAATGTGCATGAGAATTATGGTGGCGGTTTTGTTGTTGCGGTTCTGGGGCATCTGGTTCATTTATTGGTAGTGGACAATCTGATTACATTGATTTGAAAATCTCATGCTTTTCAGGTTAAGTGACATTTAAATTTTACAGTCTGTGTTTAACAGGTCTCTTTAATGATGCTGCACATGACGGACGGACACACACACACAAAAGGGCGTTTCTGTGTGTGTGTGTGTGTGTGTGTGTGTGATTGTGAGGAAACAGGAAGGCAGAGAGGTGGCTGAATGCGTGTGTGTGTGTGTTTGGAGGGAGGTGAGAGTGAAGGAGGAGGGATGTGAATCCATGATTAATGCAGCATTGCCCTTGTATGTTTCAAAGAGGAGAGAGGACGGAGGTGAGCCTAACAGCATTAGCATTCTGCCCGCGCTCCAGGAGGAGTCTGCTCTGCCCCTGTACAGATGCTCCGCTGCCTTTCAGATTACTGAATAGACACTTCACAGACCCTTCAGTCTGGATGCACACCAACCAGCTGTTATCCAAAACTGTTTAAGGTCCGCTGCACACTTGTGAATCCAATTTATGCGCTGACATAGTTGTGTCTGCTCATCTGGTTTCAGCTGTGTTCTCTCTCATTCTAAAGCTGTCAGTGAATACATGGACAATTCTGTTGTCTCCCTCGTTTTCATCCTGACTTCTAATTCAGGGTGTTTTATTTTTAAAGAGGTAAAACAGCTTTGCCTTTTTAAGTGGAAAGGATGTACAAGGGAGTGACATTGAGCTGACTTCAAAACTCATCACGTATTTAAATCCTTTATGCTATGCCATGCTGCCAAAACCCTTTGAGGTGTTATTTGGGGTAGTTGACAGCAGGGATACTGGTATGCAGAGCAAGGCACTCCAGCACATAGAAGAGTTACTGCCCTGACGGTGCAACTTTTGACATTTATGGTACTGTGTTGCATTATAATTTAAAAATCTACCCTAACAGCAAACTCTATCATAAACTTAACTTTTGTTCTTTGTATTTCTGAGCAGTACCAACTATATGTTCACACTGCAGACAAAGGTGTCCCAATTTTTTAAAGTTATTATGCCCTCACATTTGACACAGATCTGAATGTGAGCAGCAAACACCTGAGAGCAGCATTTTTCCAGTTTGAATTAGGACAGATTTTGGTAGAACCTCAAATACAAAGGTAATTAATCTATAAAAACTATTTAAATTTAGTGTGCATATATCTAACCTGAACACCGGGCCTGAAATCCTTCTCGTCCCGGCAGACCAAAGCTCCTTTGTTGCAACCACTGACAGTATAAAGAATAAACTACGTATGCGTGACATCACCCATAGGTTTCTGACAAGCCACTTTGAAGCTCAAAATCTGCTCATCTACTCAAACAAGCCATCTGTAATTGCACCCACCTGTCAATCTAAACATCCATGCAGTAACTTTAGGCCTTTATATGACATGAAAAAAATTTAGCCTCAGTGCAATCGCCATGAGGCTGTAAACATTTCAGCTGTGAAGTTTGACATTTTAACATGGGGGCTTATGGAAACTGACATGTTCTGCAGCCAGCTCCAAGTGGCCATTTGAGGAACTGCAGTTTTTGGCACTGTGATATTGGCTTCACTTCACAGCCATGGATGTTGCCTCTCGGTCACGGCAGACCAAAGCTCCTTTGCTAGCTGTGTAAATACCAACACTCTCCCAGTGCTTTGAGCTCCCGGTCCAGGCAGCAGAAGTCAGATCCTCTAAATGCATCAAACTTATTTCATAAATGACAGCGGAAGCTAATTCATACCTTTAGAGTATCTGTAGAATTGAGTGATGAGTTTGGTTTGATGATAAGCCAGCTACAAATGTTGGTATAGGTGTGAAATATAGGTGATTTTATGTCTTATGTTAGAGGCTTGTAGTGGCTCAGTGCTAGCTCACTGAGTGTTACCATCTCCCAGCCAGTTGTTTCCAAGGAAGTAATTGTTTTGTGTGCCAGTAGTAGTGGAGGAGTTTAAGCTTGTCTTTTTGATCCACAGAGCTGAGGTAATCGATTCCAGCATTTGTCCTCCTGTGCTTGTTGTCCTCCTCCTGTTCCTCTTGCACTGGGCTAAGGAAATGTTTGCACACACAGCTTGTTTGGGTAGTTATTTCTGCTCCTGCCTCAGGTCACATATTGAGCTGAACCTGGCAGTAATAACTTTTCTCACTGTGCCTCAGACAGGTACTCCTGATTGTCTCTGGCTTACTTTTTGCGCTACAGGGTGTTTTTGGCACTCTCCAATACCTATCATTCATAAATGATAATGACATGTGTATGGTTTATATAGTATGACTTGCACCTGGGATCATTTTTATCAGGTTCTAACATTGTCAAAAGTTGCTGACAGATTAATCAGGATGAGGAACAGGAGGATTGAGAAACAATCTAAGGATTGTTTAGACTTGATCTATATGAATAGTCAAGAGATAACTTCTGTTATACTTTGGCACTATTTAAATGAAATTGAATTCAGTGAACAGGAATGAATTATTAAATTATCATAAGATAATGAGCCAGTTAATCTATAATTTATCATAACTGGAAAATGAATCTGTGCATGTACTCAGAAAAAAGTGTGATGAATTTTGCTGGGAATTTAAATAAAGTTTGTTCCATCTAATTGAACACGTGTATGGAAGCTGCTTGTGATTACTTTATATTGACAACTGTGTGATTAAAAAAATGTTTGATTTGTTGAATTGATATTTAGTAGATAGGTTGATGTATTTATCTCTTTATTCTAAACTCAGCTCAGTATTGCAGTTGTACCAATCACTTGAGATACTTTCAGACAACCTTTTCAGCCATTTTCTGTGGCTAAAAGTACTTAGCGCTTATTTTTTGTGTGAATGCTACTTTTACTTCAATGTCCACCAACAATCAACCAACTTAGAGGTGTTCTGAGGTGTTGGCATTGCTTTTTATCACATCTGCCCTGGTTGAACAAATGCACTGGAATGCTTCATAGTTTTATATCATTTTATATTATTTACCTGCCTTGCTCACCCTTCTTTGCTGCAGATTTCTGTGGAGGCTGGTGTCATGTAGAGAAAAACAAACTTCAGCTTTAAAAGTAACCTTTGTCCCAAACTAAACACTCACAAAAACCACTTTAAAAACATTTCAGTGATCTTAAAATAAAATCAGCATGACCTGTCGGCTGCTGGCCGGTAAGTATTGTATATTCCTTGTGTAATTATTTAACATAATTATATAGTTAGTAATGCAGTGTGTTTAGCCACATGTAAATCAGCGGCTGCATTCACTTATCAACCCACATTTATCTGTTTACATCTTCTACCTTTGACACTCATACTACTCATCCATATTTATCAAGCATATTTTCTATCTGCATAATACTGTGGATGGTTTGTGGTTTGTGGCTGTATTGTGGGATTTGCTGGATAAACATTGTTAGCCAAAACAATGTGTCAGCTTGCTTGAGACATAACCATATGTTAAGCTCGCTAATTTTCATAAAATTATCATATTTTTTTCTGAAGCCTTGTCTTACCATAGTTATTCGAATACATTTTTTGACTTGGTAGATAATAGAAATATGAACATACATATAACACTTACAAACATATAAACCTGGAGACAATGGCAATAACAAAAGGTGTTGAATTGAGATCACATGTCAGGTCACATTTTTTACTGGAACTTAGGACAATATATAAGATTCAGTGCATGAGTATAATATGTATGTGATGAAATGTGGTGTTATAATAAAGTTTTTATGAAAAAGCAAAGCCTTCTGTTTGTCTTTTCATGTGCTGGCCTGTCATCAGTCTTTGCTACAGATTCTAGAGAAATGATTCTAGAAAAATGATTTTGATGCCCTGCTTTGACTTTTGACTATACTTAAAACATCCATTACCGTCATTTCACTTACAGATCACCAGAAATTGTCTCAGAATATCTCAAGAGAGAAGTTGTGTTGTGGGGAGAAGCGTGCCTCCTCTGTGTAAGTGTAGCTAAACGTAAAGGACAACTTTGAGTAAAGTGGCAGGGGAGTTAAAAATACAAGCATGTACAAATGTCACACGGGTGAGCCATTAGCGAATGAGATTCTCAGGCAGCGGGACCTGTTTCTGGTCCTTGACGTGACTCCCATGACATTTCCCAGCACCTGGATGTTAAGGTTGGGTTTGTGTTTGATGCAGGAATTTGATGCTTTTGTGTTTGATGCAGCATTAATTGAGTTACCTACTGTGTAGAAGTCAGGTCCTCGACCTGTCTTTGGTCTATGACAATTTATTCTTTAGATAACGCCCCTTCTAGTGGGCTGATAGTGATAGTTCGTTTCGAATGACTTCCTCCCTGTCACCTTCAAGTACAGGCCTATTACCTGCTCTGCACATCTGTTACTTTACTTATCCAGCAGTATTCTGCTGCACTGATGAGCAAAATTCTCTGTAGAGTCTTTTGGCCTGAATTAAGAGTATTTGTTGTAATTAAGCCTGTGCAAAAGCTGTAACAAGGATTAATGCTTTAAAAGGTGCATGCATTAATCAAAAGGGCAATGATCTCGATCCCACAGAGATTTTCCAAAATTGAGTCATTTATGTTTAGTAACAGCTAGAGCCACACCGATACTGGAATTCTGAGGATGATGGAGATGGAGCCATAATTTGAGAGTGGCATTTTGTGCAGACCAGTTTCAGTTGTTTTTCTGTTGGATATATTTAAAGCTCACTTCCCAGCAGCAAGTCCTGAAGCTAATGATGGAAGGATGAACTATTTTGTTACCATCTCCCCTGTGTGATGTGCATTATCATATTACATATTGGAGTGAGGTGATGATACCTTTCTTCCACACCTAAATCTAAATTAGTTAATGATCTACAGGATGCTCCCTTAATTCATACCTACCTATACACAGGTCATACAGAGTTATAGTTAACAGTCCTCCATCCATGCATTTCCCATACACTGATGTACTCATACTTTGTGTTATATACAATGTATTTTCAAATTGTCACTGTGTTCCCACTGTTAGAATCCACAGCTGTTGTTGGCCACAGCCAAAGCCAGGCTTTGGTCATCATTCTTTGTTCCTGCATCGTAGACTCCAAATGATTTTCCCTCCTGTCAAAGTGAAAGATGATTGTATGTTACAAATGATTCATTATCACCGTGGCAAAGGACAGAGCGCATAAAATGACGCTGATAGTGCTCCATGCATCTTGACATGTGCAGATGCATAGATCCTGTGCTAAACTGCTGCCACAAGTATGGATATAAATACTCCGTGAGCTTTGTTTAGGTTGTGTGTCGAGCTGTTTATGTTGAGCTCAGTAATGTCTTTTTTTTCTCTTCTGTTGACAATCAGTGATGTTCCCACTTCAGGGCGTGACACCACACTTCCTGGTTATCTGATTAACCCCAGCCATTTCTGCATCACTGTGAACGCTGTCTGTGCTCTGTTCACCTAATCAAGGCTATGGGGGTACTTAATGATATCTATATTTCTTTTGGCTCAGGGCTATAAAACTGCCATCTATAGTAATGTAAATACATTACAGTCCCCAATCTTCCCAATGAGATTTCATTTCTCCAGGATGCTCACAGTGTGTTAGTCCTGTAGGACTTAGATCTACTCGGAGGCAGCTTTTCCGAGCCTTATTTTTCAGGGGACAAACAGTGTATTATGGTCCTCCTACTGTGCCCCAGGTTTGAGGCTGTTGTTGTCATTAATTCTGAGCTCAGCGTAGTGTTGCTACGACCCATTACAAACCCACACCTCCATCTTGGCTCTGCAGTGATGCATTACTCTATACTTCTCATTAATAATTCCCACTGCATATAGCTGGGTGAGGGAAGAGACAGGAAATATGGGCCAAAACAGATGCTGAAGCCCACAGTTGCTGGTTCATATACACACAAGAAGGCACAAGTAATTAATGAAACAACATTGGAAGGCGGGTTAGACCGCCTAGGCTAATCACTGTGATAATCCAAGAGTGTGCTAAAACAGTATCCATCCATTTCTTCCTTTGCATTAACCTTTTAGGAGAGAACACTGGTGCAAGAAAGCATCCAGGTCCCCTTTCACTGGACTTTGCAGGAGCAGAAATAACTAATGGGTAACTATTGTTTTGGGGTGCTGTGTGTCCCATTGTTATTCAGAGAGAACCCAGAGTTCTTCTGCTGGTTACTTTCCCAAGTGGGAGCAAAAAAACATTAATTTACCAGTAAAGGAACGAGTAAATTTGCCTTAGTGTTGAGTTTAATTTCCAAGAACTGTAACTAAAAACTAAAGAATCGGTGTTGAACCCCTGGAATTACTCTTATGGATGAGGTCAGGAGTAAAGTTTGTAACATTAGAGCGATGGACACATAGCAGTAACACAATAATTGTTCTGACAGACACTCTTGAGTCTTTAGGAACAGGAGATTGATTGAGAAGTTCCCCTAAAAGTATTCTTCAACACCTTCATGTATGCTTTGATATTGAGTGGCATTGCCCTTTAAAATCATTGGCTGGCCTTTTATACATCTTCTCACACAAGAGCAGCTCTTTATGACCTCAACAGCTGCCACTATATTTGCTCTTAACATTTACATTGTGTTGGAATAGAGCGATTACATGCTCATGAATTATTCACTCTGCCACATCACAAAGCTTTGAAATTTTCCAGTTCAATACTACAGGTTTCTGTAACATGTCACTTGAACGGAACATTTTTACTGCATACCATTAAAATGTTTTAATATTACTTATGTGGTTTCCAATGTAAAAGCACAGCAGTTAAACACACAGTTTTAATCATCTTACCTTGACTTTTTTATGTGTTGTTAGCTTAAATGTGTTGTCTAGTAAACATTGCACAGACATAAAGATTTGACTTAATAAATCAATATCTGGACAATGACATATTACTATATATCTTATAAACCTTCTAACATAAATCACAACATGTACTTCCAACTCATTTAAATGCACAACAGCTTTGTCAGCCCCCCAATCATCATTAGCTGTATAGGCTCATGATCACAGGTCACATCACCATGTCTGCAGGTTGTGAAGTGTTCTGCTATATTTAGGCCTCCGCATCTACAGACCTGTGCATATATGCAGTCATTACCGCTCGTATTGTGATTAATTTCATGTAGTGGCTGAGCTGATTTTTCTTTTGATTGTTGTTGGCACACGCTTTATGATGTTTATATAATTATGACATTCTTCATATCATAATTAGATCTAAACAGCTGAGCTGTGTTATTGCCAAGATGCAGAGCCTAGACGGCAAAACTGCACAAATGCTCTGTAGTGTTATAATCTGTAAATCTGAGGCACAGAGACACATCCTGCTTGATACAACATTCAGTGCAGTCAGAAAGCACTGCGGTATGTTTTTCATTGGTTTGTCTGTAAAGAAAATAGTAAATCTATCCCATATTACTTCATTAATCACTGAATAATTATATATATTTTCTTTACTGTATTACTGAATTTATTATTGTCAAGTAGAGGTGTGCTAACTAGTAATCTGGACTTTAGACTTGCGCACTGGCATCAAACTAAAAGGCTAAATCAAATGCTGCAAAACCTTGTCTCCAGCGAAATCTATCACACATTTTGTCCTCGGCACTGATTGTCAGTATCGTTTAAATTTGTGGTGAAAAAATACTCTGCCCTATGAATGCCATAATCAGCTAGACTCATACCCATATCAATAAACGCTGAATAAATACAAAGAATAGTGGAAAAGAGATGTCTGTGCCAGGTTTTGTCAACAACTTTTCAGTGCACGTACGGAAAATAATCAGCAGGGTCATACGGTGAAGATAAAAGGCTCACACAGCCGAAGAGCTGAATAGTGTGTACAGCAGCTTGTAGGAGAAAAAAAAATAAAGCATTTAACTTCCCTTCACATCCCAGTTATTTTGGACTGTAATCTCTCCACCATATTTTGTTTCGTTGTCTTTTCCCATTATCTTTATCTCTGCCCAGATCGCTTGGGGAGGCTTACCTGCCTAAGCTGATTCTGTATTTGTTCAAAAACAGCTTTCTAAAAGGAGCTGAGAGTTTTCTTTGAGATAATCACGGGCATGTGTCACTTGACACCAGAGTGACTGGGAAGCTCCATAGCAAGGCAATTTGGCACAGCACAGCCCTGAAAATTAACATTGTGTTGAGTGGCGCTGCCAGGACTCCTTGGCGACTTCACTTGGTGGCATACACAGAGGCTTCCTCAGAAATCAATTATTGTGTCAAGGCCACTTTATTCTAATATTTGACTCTTGACATCAAGGGATATTGAACAGATTCTCTATGTATTGGGTATCAAATAGAATAATTTTATAAATCAGTGATCACTAAGACACATTTTGTAGAGAACTGAATGTTCTCTAAGCCCCAAACCCTGGGCTTAATTTTTACTTTTACAAGAGAAAAGGCTTTGACGATGAGGACTAACTGGCAATTTTTTTTGTTTTTGACTTGTTTTGTTTTTTGTGGACTGGAGTGTTAGTTTGAGATCTTTAGTCTCTGGTGAGGAACTTAAAGACATTAAAGTTTCTGCAAACAGAGAGTGACGAATTTGTGAGTTTTTTTTGCTCAGGAGATTTCAACTGAATGACAGGCATGAAAACATACTTTTTTTCCCCTCTCCTCTTACCTCTAGTCTTTAAATAACACCAACTACTCAGTGAACTACAGTGAACACGATCTTAAACTTGAGAGCTTCTGAAGTGCCACCACTTATGGCTGATGGTTAGATCGTCACCTATTGTAAGTGTGAAAGTTGAGACATGTCGCTCCATCTGTTAGGAGGGAACAAGTGATTATTAGCTTGTGCTAGGGCTTTATCACTTCTTAAGCTGGCCAAAAAGCCATGTGCTCAAAGATGTACCGTCAAGATGGAGGGATTTATGTTGCCTGTATGAGGTGAGAAGAGGTCAGCGTATTGTGTGTGTGTGGCTCTCAAAAACAGCAGTCATACCATCATCCCAAAAAAAGCGACTGCTGACCGCTCAAAATCTATTTTCTCCCGAACAAAGCCAGTTGCTCTAGAAATAACAGTGGCTCTGTTTGTTTGATAGTGATAATAGCAGTGGTAAGAATCAGATAACAAGCAAGGGCGCCGATATATTCTCCTCGTCTGTCACTGATCCCTCCAACTTTTCCCGTCTTTCTCATCCCCAGAGTATAACTGTCATCCGCGGGCCAAGCTCCGTTTCTTAGCTTCGAGGATCTCCTTTCCCCAAGCACAAGCTATGCTGGTGTTTCAGCTTTCACTCTCCTCCAGATGCACAGTACTGAACTCGACAACCTTTAAGAGAAATGGTCGTAGGGGACAGGTAGTCAAACTTGACCTCTTTCTTAAGTGGAGACAATCGTTTGTAGTTTTCTCTATGGACAGCCATGAGTAATAGTAGCTTTGTATTTCACTGTTATTTCACCTTATTCACTCTCTGTGCCCTGGCAAATCAAAAACGAGTACAAACATGTAAGAATATACCCTAATTACTCTTAGAAAACATGGTGGGGAAAAAAAATCAATGCTGTTCTGTATCTTATCGCTCCTATAAGCTATCTACTTTGAATGTTTTTTGCTTTTATTGTAAAAAATGATACGTTTTAATGACCAAGCAGAATCTCACCGATCTAGCCAAATAGCTGGTATGACAATAAGAGATGACAGACTTGTCTGATTGATGCAATTGTTGCATGATGAAAAAAAAAAATACTATAGCGTGTAACGTGGGAACGATAAATGTAATCTGAAAACTCTCTGAAATGATGGTGTCGGAGGTCCTTGGGAGGAGGATCCTTGGGCCAAAGAATTGGCATCAGGTTTTGAAGCAAAAGGGAAAGGGCTTTGAACTGAGGCCTTGAGGCGCTACAGGCCTATAAAAAGTCCTGAATCAGGCCCCATGGCACTGATAACAGAGTAGAGGAGGATGGAAATCCCCCTCTGAGAGAGTGGGGCCTGAGGAATCGTGTCCGGATGTGCAGAAAATGCCAATAAGAAAATCCAAATAGGGAAGTGAAAAGTGCTGACATCTTTATTTCCAGAAGTGGGCATAGAGTTGGGTGTAGATTGGGCGTAGAGGCGAGCTGGGGTAGGATATCTTCAGTTTGACTCCGTAACCGACTCAGGTGTATTTTTTGTGAAAGAATAAACTCATTTGCCTTAACTCTGTTCATGCCTCCTCAGAGGATTTGTTTTTCAACTCTTAAAATCTTTTTTTAACCTTTCGAGACCTCTGTAATTCTTCTCCATCGCTGTTGCTACGGGCTACGTCGTTTTGGACCTTTTGAAACTTCCATAGATCTTCACCTTTGTTGTAGTTACGTTTTGGAAAAGAGGTCCAGATTTATGATTCTGGCCCTGACACAGACTTATTATCTCCAACACAGCCTTCTTAATTACAAAGCTGGTTGCAAAGTTCACATCAAATGCTACGATAAACACTGTCTTTACATCATTAGCTACTTATAAATGGGAGCTAATAAGCTATTAAGTATCTGAAGCAGCCACATGTAGGCTTAAATAGTGTCTGCATGGAAGTCTTAACGTCTTAACCAACTGAAGCTACAGGTAACGTTCACTTCATTAAAAAACAAAGAAATCTGCTACCACACTGACTCTTTTTTTCATGCCTAACAGAGAAATTTTGCACATCTCTGGACAACAGCCTAACAGATCGCGGCATAATGCTCTCTTTTTTTTTTTTCATAGTTTTACATAGTACATAGTTATTTCTTCTGAGAAAAAGACACTTTCGTCTTGTCAACTCTCCACTCTGGAGTTTCCCAACCTTGAACCACCCCTTATTATGTAAAATACTGATCATACTCAACCCTGGGAGCAAAGAAAGATAAAAGTAGGTGTCCTTAATCAGCACTCATAGATAAAAATGATCTATTCCTTAGTACCGTGACTGTTGGGTAAAACTTGTCCTGCACTGGCCTGGTATAGTGAGCTGTGTTAGTCCACAGCTTTACTTGGAATGAGGCTGCGCCTGAAATAAATATATAAATCTGAGAATCAATTTTCTTCAGAAGTCTATGTCACACAGGTCATCTTGCTCCATCTCTGACCTTAGAAATTGAAGCGAGAGTGCCCAATTACATGAATGTGTGAATGTATGAGATCTGTTTTTAGATCTCTTCTTCTCTCTTAAAACTGTATCTTACTGTGTGTAAGATACACATTGACACACAGGTTTGTGTGTCTATGTGTATACACACATGTACACTGAATAACAATGTACATGTACAATGTACCCACACCTAAAAAGGTTTCTTCTGGCATATTGTGGACAGTTTTTTAGCATCAGCATATGGCTGCACAGAGAGGTATTAGAAACAACAAAGGTGTATGAGGTAACAGCTTTATGGTTAGCAGATGGCAGAGGTAATCTTACATTTTGCTGCCCTAAGACAAAAAAAAAAGTGTATAATGTAGTTGTACTTTTAATTTCACTGCCATTCAGGCTGATTACTTTGTGTAGTGCTGGCAGTGATTTTATCAGAGAAGTGGAAATCTTCCTCTTTGAACCTGCAGTCCGTTCTGCCCGTTCTGCAGACTAAAAACCTGATCCTACACTTTTTTTTTTTGTCTTGGTGCAGCTGGCAGTTGCTTCGTCTGCATTTTTCTCGCTTTAGGTCACTTCAAGGAGTCAGGTCAATGCCTTTTTTATCCTGGCTGTTGTAATGATACCAGAGCACTCAACCACCTTTGATGAACTTGCAGTTTGTCCAAATAGTGACTGATTTGAGTCTGAAGACATGGAACAGACAAATAAAATAGTATAATATAATATGATTAGTAATTTAAATAGTTTAGTGTCTTAGTAAGTGGATCGCAGAACACCTGCTTTGAAACAACACAGTTGCAGCAGAGTGATAATCACATAAATATCGTCGTAAATTGCTAATTCATATTATTAAATTACTGGGATGTGATATTTTCCATTTATTAGGCTGTAAAGGTATTTAAGTCAAGCCAAGTAGAACTTTATTTATCCCCAGTGGGGCAATTATGCAGCAGAAATAAAGGTAATAACACACAATATCACACAATATCAAAAACACACAGGGCAATTGATCATGCGTTGGTCTTAAAGGACTAAGAAATCATAACCCCTTCTTTTCATCCTCCCCTTTCATGTGTATGAAAGTGGGCAGGAAACGTGAAAAAACACATGAAAGGCTGTATTCAGACACAGTGTTTGGCAGTTCAACGTGGATATTATATTCCATTTTGCCCTATTTTGCCAAAAAAAAGCCTATAAATCTTATACACTGGACCTTTAAGGGAATACTAAAACATCCTGCATGTAGAACATAACCACCCAGATAGTGATGATGGTACAACCAGCAACCTCTAAATGGTCTCTGGCAAATCCTGCAGAGACCACATGTCAAGCTGTATCTTTGACAGTTAGAGCAGCAGCTCTCTAGGTATTTCCCTCACACTTTCACATTTTCCTTATGTACTGAATCTGAAAAAAAAAAAAAAAAAAAAAACTGGGCCAGTCTCCCGGCACACGGTGCTCCAGAAATACCTGCAGGTGATAACTAGCTGAGGTTTTCTAGCAGGTGTCCTGTCACCTCCGCCATTATGTATGCATCATACCTGTGGGTGGAGGTGGTAATTAACTGTTGCTTTGCCATTTTTAGAACGTTGCCATGACAGCGTGTCTCTTTCTTCTCACCTTTTTCTCAATAACTGTCACCTACTTCCAGTGTCTCTTTATGTTTCTTTGTCCGTCTAGCTTTGTGTCACATTTTTTTTCTCTCATTTTATTGACTAAAAAAAGGAAATAAGCATGTAGTCTTTCCACAACATGTAGCGGTAATGCATAGAATCTGGTGCGTCTGTGTGTGTTTATGAGTTTGGGGTGGTCCTGATGGGCTTGACAGTGCCATCCATCATGGTCAGATGAGGTCACAGACTCTGCCCGATGGGCTGTGGCCTGCAGGTAACAGCAGCTGCAGCACAGTGTCTCAGCTGTCATCCATCTAGAGGATGTCATTGTGACAAGTGCTGTCCACCTCAGTCTTCTGCAGCTCACGGGACATGGCTGCAAATAAAATAACTGGTCTTTTTGTGCTCCAAGTCACCAAATAAAAATCTTATTTGTAGCTTGACTGACGCTGATATCCAGGTCTGTGCCTGGTGATTTACAGTCAGTCAGCACTTTTTCTTTAGCTTGTGCCACAATATGTTTATTCACCACTTTTTTTGAGTTTTGTGTCATAAAGTTTTCTAGTCGGTTGTTATGTTATAGCGGTCTCCTTAGTTGAAAATGCATCAGCAATTGTGTTTCTAATTATTGAATGAATCTATGAATCAAACAAACATGTTCTACCAAATGTTGTACCTGTGACGTCACACAAAGGAGATGAAAACTGTACCAAACTGGCTGCAAACATTATTTATTTCTGCTGTGAAGTTGGACATCTTAATATGGGAGCTTATGGAGATTGACTCATTCTGCAGCCAGCCTCAAGTGGTTGTTTGCGGAACTGCAGTTTTTGGCACTTCTGCATTGGCTTCCCTTCACAGACATGGAGGTTGCCACTTGGTTCTAGCATTCCCAGACCAGTGTGAGTATTCACTGATTGTCTCTGTTTTGTAAAATTGTAAACTGAATATTTTTAAGTGTGGTGACATATTTAAATAAATTAAAAGCCTGTAAGAGATTTTTTAGGTTACAGTAACATGCAATCACGTACAACAACACCACAAATTACAGCTTCAGAAATTAACCTGCAGAAAACAAAACAACAGTCTTATTTGTTTTAGTGCTATTGTATTACATTATATGGGGGTCGCCTTTAATGTGTCCGTCCCCTGTATGTAACAAGTACAGTTTGTCACGTTAAAGCGATGATAGTCCACTGCCACCACCTGACAAATGAAGTAATAAAATGAAATAGCTGCCTGTGGTAAAATATTTAATAACCAGGATAGCAAATATTAATGTTTGAAAGTAGAAGAGCGATATCATCAAAAGGTGAGCGTTAGTTTAAGAGGGAGGTGACATTTGAGTGATGATACCTGAGGTCTGCGAAAGCTCTTCTCTGCGTCTGTTATTGCACTGGAGATGGAGAACAGAGGGGATGTAGACCAGACATGTCAACATTAACATGCTACTGTAAATCAGTCATTTTTTTAGGGGCCATTTTAATGATTGCCTGCAAGGCTCAATCACATGTGATCTATAAACATTTCTGTATTCAATTGTCAGGTAGTAGCTTAGACAGGATTTGTAGTTATATATCGCAGAGTGATGAAACGGCTTGAAGTCCAGCTCAGATGTCAGAAGAATAATATAACAGCAGTACAAATGGTGGCTGCAGAGGACATCAGCCTATGGGTGTGATAAATCTAGAGGACCATTAGACAGAGAGCACTGTCACCAATCTAAATGTTACAAGGTTGTGAAGGTATGAATGTCTCTAAGATGATCAACTTGGCCACCGTGGATGTTTTATTGAATTTGGCAGCCCCTCTAGAGCTAAACAATAAGCGACTAACCTCAAATCATGCACCTTCTAAAAGCACGTGTACTTTCCAGTGGAGCCAAAATAGTCAGTTGATTGACAGAAAATGAAACACTACTATTGATAATACTGCATATTAGCAGTATGAAAATGACAAATACTGTATGACAAGAACAGCGATGCCACATTCACTAGCTCCAGCTGCTGAGGTGTGAAGACCTGCTTTTCTTTGTCTTCCATGATACTGAACTGTAATGTGCATTCCCACTATGTTTCCAGAATAATCTGCAGGTAAATTGCTCAGGAAAATCAGTGTTGATTTAAATATACAATAATATTATTAGGTTGGATTATTCCACTAACCCCAAAGAGAGGAAACTAGTTTGGTTTTCCATGCACACAAATTTGACCGGTCACAGCAAATATATGAAAGAAAACAGCTGTTCTAAGCTTTGTGAGAAATATATATATCATTCATATTCCTGCTATAGATATAAACGAATATACAAACTTCAATAAAACAAACTCAGACAAAAAAAAAAAAACAGTTGTACCTCAAAATGTCAGAAAATTAGTCTGTAAATTACAAATGAAAAAAAACAGACTGTAGCCAGTGTTATGGACGGACCGATGTTGGATGTAATATACACACGTGATGTGCAGACCAGATATGAGGGATTTGCCCAGCACAGGCAGGCTTAGAGCAGCAGCCTATTAGGTTTTCATTGATGTCTCCAAAGATTCAATAAAAGATAAGGCACCCAGATACAAAGCAGGGCTCGCTTACCTACTTCTGTGTCCTTGGCAAAGGCTAATTCTCACTTATGGTGGCATATTTATGGTGTGAAGCGTGAGTCGGGTTACAGAGTTCACCTTTTATGGTGGGATGTGGAGAAGGTTCATATGGTACTTGAACTAGGGACGGGTGATATAGGAGAATTTATACTGAGGCCATAAGAACTGCTCAGTCATCAAGATTTTTGCCTTATTGTTTAAACTGTGGCATCTATCCCTTTAATATATATAAATAGGTGCATTAGGTCATTGTGGGCAATGTTACAAATCAATGAGAAGAACTATTTTTATTACTATATTGGAATTTTACCCCAGCTGCATCTACGGATTGCAACATTCCTCTTCTTTGGTTCAGGCTGAAATATCTCAACAACTATTTGATGGATTGGCATCCCACAGGATGAATCTTAATTAGTTTCAGACTTTGATGTTCACTTAACTTTTCTACTACCGCCACAAGCCAGTCAAAGTCTTTACTTATCCAGTAAAACATCTCAGCGTCTAATTGATGGATTGGCACCGCATTCAGACATCAGATGTTCATATCCCCCTCAGGATGACTCATTTCCTGACTTTTCCTCTCGCAGCATCAAAGTCAAGAATTCAATTTGTCAAATAGTTGTTTCTTTTTTTTTTATGATTTATGGTTTCTGATCAAATACCTGCAAACAAATAACATTCCCATCTTAGTCGTGTCATTGTGGGCATGTTAGCATGCTGATGGTCTAAGTACAGCCTCATAGAGCTTCAAGCATGGACTCTTGTATAATTTCTGCATCAATGTGATGAACCGTACCTCACATCATATATACTGTCTATTGATATTTAGAAAGACATACCTACCATACATGCCTACAAAAGCATGCAATCACGTGTGACAGCAGCCACTATAGTATACTATTCAGAAATAGTTAAAGGTTTTGTCTGTGCCAGTTTATCATGTTCTAAATTTATTTTCTTTATTCATTTTTCTTTTCTTTATTTTGTTTTACAATAACCTAACTTCCAGCAATTCTCTACAATACTCCACAGGTGACTCTCTTTTAGTTTCGGCTCTCAGTGCTCGTGTGTTAGTTTATATAAACTGACATACTAGTTATGTGATGTATGTATTTGTGTACAGCCTGCTCAATAGTTTAAAATTCAATAAAAAAATATATTTGAGAGAAAAAAGAAATGGTTATAGTAGTTACTTCAGCTGCATGTCTACAGACCACAGACAATATAAACATGGATGTTGTATCCGTGGTGGTATCCATATCTGGAGATGGTAACAGTCCTTCGCTGCTGCCTCGCAGCTAATTTAAAAATAGGGAAAGACCTGAGGCTCACTGAATGACACCTGGATACTCAAACAAGTTGCCTGTCAATCAAAGAGGCCATGCTGTTAATTTTGTATAACTTTAAGCCTTGATATAAGTTGATAGCGTGAGTTAAATAGAAATGCACACTCAGTACAGTTGTCATGAACGTGTAAATTAGCTACAGAGACCAAAACCATTTTTTGTTATTACTCTTTCTTGAGCCACCCTTCTCTTGTGTTTTAGTCATTGCACATTGTCTCACACATTGACTATAAACTAAAATGATTCCCCACTGCTCTGTCACAGCCTAATTACAAACTCTGTCAGTGCCTCTCCATGGAGATCTGTAGAACAGACAGTCAGTCGCTTGTTAACTAGTCCATGACCCATCATAATCTCTGTAGTTGTACGGAACTCTCAAATACAAGTACGCCCACACCATGTAATGATCATAACAGCATGTCATATCCCACCAGCTGGTCTGCTGCAGTGGATGTCATGTTAGAGCAGGCTTGGGCTTCTCTCTTTTGATAAATCAGTTGGCTGCATAATTTCAAATGTCTTTATTGGTTTCCTGATATCACTGCAGCTCTCTTCAGGCAGACGTCTCAGACTAATCACAAAGGCTCCTGAGCAAATAAGAAGGCAATAATTAGATAAGTGTGCAATGGTGAGTTAATGACAACAATCTAATTATCTTTTAATTCACCCTAAAATATGTCAACAGTCAATGAGTAATTTCCTGTAGAGATAACCAGATTTTTATGATACCCTGTGGAGAAAAAAAAAAAAAAAAAAAAAAAAAAAAAAAAATATATATATATATATATATATATATATATATATATATATATATATATATATTTCTTAAGCTCCCATTGACTCTCAGGAACATAATGTGACTAGCGTCAGGTGCCTGTCTCCGTCCGTCTCTCTGTCTCCCTCTCTTCGTTATGTCTTGATGTCTCATTAGCAGCATGCTCTAGGGTTATTGATCTGTGGGAGACGTTAATTACGTTATCAAAGCTTGAGTTGTATCTTTTGATATAGTGAACACAGGAAATGAGGATCTGAGGCTGATTGTGTTTACTATTTTCAGTCGCGTACTGGCTTGAGCCTCCATCTGAACCCTAAGGATAATTTCTCGGAAAATATTAATCGATTAATGTACGGTCAGTAATAAAAGCTCATTGCATCCCATTTTATGATCATTTTCACAGAAGCGATAGCTTTTGCTTTCTAACTTCCTCTCTTTTTTTCCATTATATTAGGGCTGCAACCAAATATAATCTACTTTATTGACTCATGTGACTATAATTTTTTTAGATTAATCATCCAGGCTGTGCTCATCACAGCTTCTAAGGTGCACCAATCCAACTTTTTCTTTTCTAAAAGCAGTACCAGTCCTAACTGACAGGGATTACTCCTCTGTACAGCAACATAACACTGTAATTTCACATCACTTCTTAATTATAGATGAGGCCTTTCATATACCATTCTGTTAAGGTATTAATGCCCTGAGGCCTTGAGTTCAACTTGGCCAAAGCAAACAGTATAGAAAAAAAAAAAACCCAACGATGTTGAGTTTACAAAGATAAAAAATAAAGAGAAGCAGCAGCACATCCGGCCGGGTGGTTGACTCTGGTGATCCCTCAACTTTTTGTTTCGCACCGCCAGCAGATGAAAGTTTTCACTTATCATGTGAAATATTTCTTTATATATCTACTAGATGGGTTGTCACAGCATTATGTGCACATTACAGTATATGGTCTTGTATACTTTTCCTGTGGTTCTGAACAAAATGTGTCAACAACTGTTGGATGGATTTGCTGAAATTTGCTATTCAGATTCATGTTGCCCTCAGGATGAAAGGCAATCACCTTAATAATACCCTTTTTTAACTTTATTTAAGCGTCATTATTAGGTCAGAATTTGAATATTACATTACTCTGGTTTACACTAAACTAAACTGTGAATATGAATATGTGAAATAACTTAAACTGCATATTGTTTCTGATAAATGCTCTGTTGTTCCTATCAGCACTACTTTATATGGTGATGACACAACTGGCCAGCTGGTAACCCGGCAAAGACTTAGCTAGACTTTTGTGTGTCTACATGTCCAGCTATGTAATCCATGTCAGCGGCTACAGTATGTAAGTATTAGTGTTGATTAGTATGCCACACAGTGGTTGTGCCTCTGGAGCTTTGTCTGACTCCATGCCATGATGTCTGTCCACGTGGCTGTTCTGTTGTTCAGCTGTCAGACCAAAGCGCAAATTCTATCAGCGGGGGTTTATTAAATTCAGTTCTCCATTGCCTGAAACCTGTGGACCAAGGAAATAGAATGATTTTCGCCTTTCACAGTGATCACGCACCATCCAATTAGGGCTCCGAAACACAAGGGAGAGAGCAAGAGGCCAGCAGAGATGTGGGCAGTATAAAAGGACAAAAGAACAGTGGTGTGACAGGTTATAGAATATAGTTAGAGAAGGAGTGATAAAAGAGGAAGGACAAATGCTGATACTTGATACTATACTTCACATTCCTTCAATAAAAACGATTATTATTTATATGTTTTCTATTCATAGCACTATTACTATTACTATTTTTAATGGAACAAACTGCAGGAGATCAAAGAAACATATTTCACTACGATGGTACCTACATGATTATATATGTGTGTAAATAAACTGAATTGAATGCAGTAAAGCTAACAAGAAACTCCACTACAAAAACACCAAAGATGCTGCGGACAAGATCAGCAGAAAAACTGATTTTAGCCACAGAAAATCAATATCTGTTGAAGTGCTTATATATGTATATGCACTATTATTATATTAAGAATATTGTCACCACTTTTCCTTGCTGTCAGACAGCCCGTTTGTTTGGCACTAGAAATCAAACTTCACTTCAAGATTTCCAAGACGATGCGTGCGCTTATATTTTTCTGGCTGTGCCTGTAACTCTGAGCCAAACAGCTGATCTGCAGCGTAATGTAGTGCACAATGCAGGTGGGCTTTTGCATAAGAATAGGGTAATTCTACGGTTTGTGCCAAAATGAAAAGGCTGTCTGAGTGAGAAGACAATGGCTGAATTTACGGTGATGGAGGTGGAGGTGACACCAAGATATGTTTCAGCAAAAACCAACAGCTCTTATAGTTATCATCAACAAACCTTTGGCTGTTTAGCTATCTCCTTTCTTGCTGTCACAATAATATTTCATGTTTCATCTGCGGTTTGATCCACAGTAATATTTCTCACATTGATTTTATCACTTAATTCTTGCCACATCTGCTTATTTGTAGTTGCTATGGCCAGATGGATTATGTGCTTGAACCTACCGTACTCTTCAAGGAGGACAACATTCTCATCTTCTGTCTAGTTTGGCTGTATTTTTATTTTTGTCTTCTCTTTGTTGCCCATTTTGAACGAGACTGACAAAAATGCTATCAAGTAATATTAAAAGATGATGATGTGAGTGAAGTGTAACCACGGTAACTGAAGTTGATAGGTGCTCTATAATGACAGTAACTACCGTGAAAGCCTTAGTCTAAACACTTAAGCAAGGAGACAACCTAAGAGGCTTTATGCAACATTTCTAAATAAATCCCTAGAGCTTAGAGAAATATTTAGCATAAGGCACAAAATTAAGTTTAAAAAATGTAACCGGGCAAATAATAATAACAAATCCAATAAATTTACATTAACCTACTAACCATCAAGCTCTCAGAGTAAGAGTTTCTTGAAAATGTTTGGACAGTGTTGAGCAGTAATGTGAAGAGTGGATGATTTGTAGGGTTGAGCCTGTTAAAACATTGATTCAGTCCAAACAGGAAATCAAAGGCTTTCCCTCTTTGCATCAGAATCTTGGCTCCGGCTTCATCTGTGATCTGAGGTTCACCATCAGACACATTCCCAACAACATCCTGTCACTTCGGAGCGCGCTCTGTATCAACAGTCTCACTCCTCCTAGATGAGGGTGAAATTCAGTAAGCAGAGATTTATTTCTCATCGCTGCACAGTATCGCCCCCTTGCAGCTGTGACGGACAGAACCGCTGAACCTTTCGCTGCTGCATTGAGGTTTAAATCACTGGGTGACTGAGTTTTTCACCTGATTGATAGAAAGTGACAAGATAATGTTCACTGATCTGTTCCGGCCTCTTGACGGACAAAACATCAAAAGTGAAATATTGACAGGAGTGTTTCAGGTTAAAGGTGGGGTCAGTCATGCTGGAGGAAGATTGATTGTTGAGTCTCCTTCCGAGGTCGTCAAATACCAATGTAAATGGGGAGCAAAGTAGCTCAGAGCTCTTCATGAGCTCAGGAGACTCAGCAATCAGCTATATTTCCCCAGCATGACTGACCTTACTTTTGAGTGTTGAGCATCGACAGTATAAAGAATGGAAGTAGCCTCTGTGACATCCCTCTTAGGTTTCTGAGGAGACATTTTGAAGCTCAGAATTTGGTGGCTCTGGCTGCTGCCATGTTGGCCTCTTTTGCCTCCTGCTTAAACTAAAAAGTGGCAACGATGTGGACTGTCTGTGAGGACCTTAGGTGGGCCGAATCATGCCTGGGTGCTCAAACATGCCACCTGTGACGGCGTCCACCTGTCATGCATAATTAACAGTGTGGTTGCTTTGAATAAGTCTTAATATAATTTGAACAGGTAAGTTGGTATAAGTTAGTATAAAAATTCAGCCTTGAGAATTAATCAGCAAAATTAGTTACGGAGACCAAAGCTGTTTTTTGTACCAGGCTGTTAACGTTAATTTCTGTTGTGAAGTTGGACATTTTTACATGGGGCCTTATAGAGACTCGTTCCATAGCCAGCCTCAAGTGGTTGTTCAAAGAACTGCGTACTTCACTTCACAGCCACAGAGGTTACTGCTTGGTGCTAAGCTGCCTGTTCGCACAGAGCTAGCTAAAATAAGTGTTTGGCGGCATGATTTTGTGTGTGTGTTAGTTGAAGTTGGAGAGCAAAGCACTGACACAAACTTAACATCAGTGATGCATTTTTTAAACCGTCAAACAAAATGACAGTGCGCGCACGCACACAAGTATACCATTTATTTCAACAGAGTTAGGGAGCCAGAAGAATTCAATCACCAACCAACCATCAAGAGTTGATTAAGAGGCACAGGATTTTCTAAAAAGAACTCTTTTGTCACTCACCTCTTTGTCACTGTTGACAGTCCAGTGAACCTGCAGAAATCTTCTGCTCTCTTCAAATGTCATGAGCTGCCACTGAGTGTCGAGCAGGAGAAAAAAGAAATCCAATTATGTTTTTTTTTTTACCTGTCTTGTTGTTGTTTTTACCTACCATATCTTCTTAATGTCAGCTCCTTTCCCCTAAACTCATACCGTACCTTGCACAGTGATTTAAGACTTCTGACAAATGAGCATAAACACGCAAAGAGAATTGCCAAGTACCTCACGCAACATTTGCTCACACACCTCTGGTTCCTTTTTTGTTTGAACAGATTGTACATAAAACTAACAATTATAGTACCTAGAGATAAGATTTTAAAACATCAACTAATGTATCTAACAAAATGCCACTTAGAGATGACTGCCACACACACACACACAAACACTTCACCCTAACAAAGACACAGTCTCCTATATCTCAGTGAATTACTAAAGCTAATTGCCCCTAATTAGGAAGCCGTGATTAAGGTGCAGCTTCTGATTTCAGAGGAAGCCAGCAGTGATGATCACTGTCTCAGTCTCTCTCCATTCTAATTGTTCATTTTAGTATTCAGTTCTCCTTTAATTGTTCCAGTCAAAAGACCTTATGCATAAATGCATGCCATTTGTGCCAAATTACACCTTCCACTGCGGATTGTAGTGGCCTTTATTGAATTAGATTATTATTTTTCCTGTACTGAAATCCGTAGGATCTTTAAGGAAAGATTACTTCTGAAATCTAACTTGCCACAGCTTAAATTAATTATGCTTGTTATGATCTTCATATCATCAGATATTCTCTTGCGATGTTAGCTGTGGTAGCGTCTTGGTACATTTATTTTTTTCCCTCAATTAAACCTCAGTGCTGCAGCCATTAAAAATCAAATGTGAGGAATGAATTTTTCACAGCAGCATGCCATGTTTCTTCACTGTCCAACAGTTACGTTCATAAATGGACAACCCCGCTTCCATATTGCGTAACATGCCCCATGACAGTGACACATTGTTTTAATTTACAAAACGGTGACAAGATTTGAAAAATGCTTTTAATTTCTGACCGCAATGACTACTTATATTCTTTAGCCCTCCATTTAAACGTACAATAGTGCAGAGCCTTAAGCACATCCGACACAACTTTCCATTTCCTCAAATACTCCATAAAGTATTCAACTCGGATCATTTTGGAGTGGCCTGTTACGGATAGGCTATAATTAGATTCCTGTGCTTCAGAGGCTTGCAGGGTGTTGATCATTGTTTTTTCATGAGGCGTGCACTGCTATGAATCTCATCTTTTCAGACTAACAATTTTCTACTTGCAGACAAGCTAGGCCCTAAAGATATTCATAAATATAAAATAATAACTTCCAAATGTCCATGAATCATTTGACGGATGCTTTTTTTTAATTCGTGCTAATCATTTCACGGTATTTCTTATCAGCTTTAACAGGTTATAGTTTCCTAAAGCACAGATACAGTATTATCAATGCAGTTTTGAACTTATAATTATGTAATCTTTTACAAAGAGAGAAATGAGATGGAAGATTTTTATATCATGGGAAAAAAAAGTGTAACATAGTTCACTGATTAAAAAATGGAGTGATGGCGCCCTCTAGCTCTAACAATGGAAACTATGATTTCAAATTGGTGATATTATTCTATATTATTATAATATTGCACATTAGTACCAGTTTTATTCATTTCTTTATGCCCGTGCAAGCTTAGGGCAGTTAGGTGAATTAACCAACTCTTATGAATGTAATCATATCATTGGATTATATGTGAAAATGCATGTCTTCCTTAGAAACAGTGTCTCCTGTTAAAAGCTTATGATAATGTATTCTTTCATTTTCATTTCCTTTCAGATCCTTTTTCATCTCCAGGGGAAGAGGCCTGGGTTTCGGTTAAGTGTAAGATTCAATTAAAAGCTTTAATGTTGTCCCCATTCAGTCCAAAAGGGAATGATCCCGTGCTTTAGTACAATTACTCCTTGGAAGGCTTTTGTTAACATCTGGTGCATAATGGTTTTGATGTGGCAGGCCAGCAAAGAAACAGGAGAATAAAACACACTTTAACTGTGTTGTTACCTGGAAACATCAGACTTTACTGGTTGGACGGTGAGATCAGTGGATATCGAGCGCTCTTAAAGCTTAAGATAAAAACTTGTCTGGTTCAGCATGTTATTTAAGGACACTTGTTCACAGGAGAAAGCTGATAATGGTAAGCAAAAGACGAGCAAAAACATACGGTGTATTCAAACAAAAAGCCAAGCATCCCCACACATTGTGATTACAGTTTACAGTTGATGAAAACACTTGGATAAAATGCAAGTTTTAAAAAAGTATTTATAATATGATACAAGTATACTTTGTGCAAGAGGTTGTTGGGGCTGTGAAACCTGTACATTATGAACAAAGCACTTGAAATTCAGTGGCAACCTGAAAGCAGAACATGGCTACTGGGCCATGATTGCGTCAAACGGCTAACTATCAAGATACTAGCTGTATTATACAAATGGTTTTCCAACAGTATACAATGGCTGTATTAGATTACATATTTATATAAAGTGCAAAAGAAACAAGCACTGACAGCGGAGGCCTGAAGTGCTTTGTGACTGAGTGTAAACCCACCACCACATGCTGAAAGCCTTCTCATCGTATGGCCAGGTGGTTGGGCAAAAAAACAATCTGGAGACTTGGCAGGGCAGCATGGCAAACTGTTGGCCACTGTCGGCTGCAGAATATACTGTATTACAAAATGTATGAAAGGGTTTCCAATCTGTGCAATATATTGAATCTTACAAATATAATCAATATGGACAGTTGTGAAAAAAGTGTATCTAAAAAGTCCCCTTTTTACAATTATAAATAAACACTTGTTGTTAACTGCTCCTTCTACACTGAAGCATAGCACCACAGGCTCTTTTTTTTTTTTTTTTTTTTTTACCTTGAATAGGAAACGACCTGAATATGAAATGACAAGGTTCATTCTTATTTCAGGGGAATAAGACATCTTTGACATTAAAGATATAAGAAAATATATGCACTGTTAGTGACTAGATTACATGTTTTGTTTATAGTTCATAATTCTGTTTTTTTTTTTCTCTCTAATATTGTTTCACGGTTACAAAAAGCAAGTGAATTCAGCATCACAGTTGAGTCTCAAGAATACAGGAGAGCAAAAGAGGCATCAAGCGGTCCGTCAGACTCTGTCCAGCACCTCACCATGTCAAAACACCAGCAGCTGGGGATTCTGGGGGATTATCTAGGTCTGCTGGGAACCCTGTAGAAAGATGATAGAAATTGATGGCATTCAGTATGATTGCCAACAATGTCACTGTAATTGAACATTGTTGTGAAAAGAAGGCTAGCGGATGTTTTAGCTCTTAGACTTCGGTCCTTACTGAGTTGGTTCTTTTACGTTTCCAGCAGTCTGGATTGAGTCTTTTCTGCTCCTCAGCCAGAGCCTTGGCCTCCATGGTGTACATCCTCCTCTCCTCACTCTTCATCTTCTTCCACTTGTCACCAAGGATGACGCTGATGGCTCTGGAGTGTAAGGTTAGAGACAGAAGATCAACAACACAGCTTTTTCAGATTGATTGAACTTTGTTTTTCCCAGGAAAATGAACACAGCTTGTATTTTTAAAGATTTTAAACCAACATTCCTCTTTAAATTCAATACAAATTATATTTGAGCAGTTTTGCCTCCGGTCTTTTAAGCAGGGTTACCAACCTCAGGAGTAAAAACCTGTGTTTTTAAATGAAGTATTAACTTCTACAAGAGGGCACTGAAGGTTCTACAAACTTCCTGGTGATACAATTTGGTAAGCCAAGTGAAAGACAAACAACAGATTCTCTGCAGTGAGGAGCTGTTCTATCTCATTTCTTAATATTTCAATGTGCAAGAGTTATTGTGTTACTTTTTCTTCACCATCGGGGTCTCGGAGCTTCATGATGTATTCTCTTTGTGTGAAACTACAAAGCTTCATCTATAATGTCATGGAATTTTGATCTGTAGCTCTGGCCTGTTCGACTCAGTAACAGTCAACACAAAGAGTGTAAATGAACAGCACACCAACAGGACTGTGCTGTTAAGATGTGGCCATATTACACTTCCACCTTTAATGTGTTTCATGCGTTATGATCTCAGCTGATTCCAGCCATTTATTACTCATACTGGATTTATGACATCACATCTTCTATCAGGACTAAGCAAATTTGACCATTATTAAGATGTGACATGAGAATACAGCAATTAATTCACCTAAATTAGATTATTCTGTTTTACAGAAATGCAGTTAAATACATGATGCTTGGCTCTCATTGACTTGTGCATACCTGTTGTCCTTCCCAGGATACATCTGTGTGTACTCCACTCTGTACTTCTTGGCAAAGAGCATGAAGGCATTCATTGGCCGCTTGCATTTCGTAGGTGTGACACCACTGGCTGTCCCTGAGGTGTGGCTCCTGTTTGATTTGTTAGTTGAGGATTGTGGGGAGCTGGAGCGCTCAAGTTTATCACAGTCTGGACTGACAGCACCCCCACTAGACAGGGAGGTCCTGCGCTGACGAGCCATGCTGCTCAGAACATACACTGCAGAAGAATCTAGTGGGGTGAAGTCATAACTGCAGGAGAAAGGAAGGAGACATGAGTTAGTATGATGTTTTTTCTAATCAGTCACAACGGCTAAGGATGGACCAGTGTACCAAAACTGAAGAGGACTGTGTTAATAAAACAAAGTGCAAAAGATATGGCGGTGCACACACTCAACATAAATGCTGTCTTGCTTCTGTGATAGATGATTCAAACTTGCACTGTTTTAGTTTAGAGCGCCTTTTTCTACCACAGCAGACAAGTTTAAACCTTCAGTAACTGATTTTTGGCCACTTGGGGGCAGAAGAGACAAGCTGTGAGCACAACACTGACATGTCATCAACCTTTGAAGTTGATATGGAAAAACCTATTTATGCATGCAACAGTTACAGAGCAACATTATCATTCATTTGGAGTCGGTCTCTGGCACCTGATGAATATAACTCCAATACCCAGTATCCATAGCTCTGTTTTTGGTTTCTGCCAACTCCTGAGGGAAATATCAGGCTCATTAGCTGCTAAATGCTCCATGATGTTCAGCAGCTACTCACTAACCATGTTTGTCTGCCATTTGGTGCTGGGCAGGTAGCGTGCAGTGGCTATTTAGAGCTTTTTCTTTGAAAACAGTTACCTGCTGCAGATGAAAATTTCGCTATGAGAGCAGTGAGAGTGAATTAACAGTAGGTGAGGGGACCAACAGATTCAGGTGATAATACTCTGCGAGTTCATCCATTTCACCATTTCACGTGTTCCTTTGTTTTCACATTGTCATCTGACAAATTGTTATTAAAATATATATATTACAGCTGTTTGAAGTCTCTTCATTACACAAAGCATGACCACTATAAGAGTGTGTACCTTCTGAAAGTGTCAAAGACCACAGAGTCATCGCAGTTAATGGCATCTGGGTGATTTGGTGGCAGGCAAACATCGCCCAACTGCATCTCATAGCAAGGGATCCCATGGTGCACCACAGTAAGGCTCGGATAAAAGGAAGCCCATCCTGAAAAACACAGATGGTAAATTACAGATTACTTTTATGATGAAGCTGTTTGTATAAAATAAAAATAAAAAAAACCTTTTGGCAAAACAACATTTGGTCAGTGGAAGCTTCTGTTGGCAAAGATAAATTTCACATATTGCTATAAAATCTGTTTTTTGAGCGTGTGTTTTTTTTAGTTTGCTTTTCTTGCCAACAAGGTCAGCATTCAGCTCATGTTTTTGTTTGGGATGTTTTAGGAAAAAACTTGCAAATTAGAGAAATAAATAAAGAATCATTTTTGGCTCACGTTACCTTTGTTTTTGACAAAAAATGGGTGATCAAGTCGGCATTCAGCTGTTAACAGGCCATTATCTGATGAGCCAGGGTCAAAGGTCAATTTCAGAACTGCCTGGCTAAAAGATACTGTCTCTTCGTGGCTCACCAACTTCAGCCCATCTGAACCGTATCTCTGTAAATGAAACAAAAGACCAATAAGAGTGTTTATTCAGCAGCAATATGAGCCTGTTGAACTTACCGCCAAAGGTGAATTGGTGTAAAAGAACTTGATGCCTGAAAGACTGGTTCCTATGACGCTAAATGTGATCCACCAATGCAAAACATCAAGGATATAATGTGTGCATGCACTCATGAACTCGCTTCCTGTACCTCCACTGTTATCCTGGCTGCCATCTTGTGGCCTTTACAAGCTATTGTAATGTCTAGTGACATTACACTGAACCATGCACTCATCTACTAATACTAAACATCATGCATACACAGCTGGAAGATATTTCAGACTAAAGAATGTTATTGTGAAATATTTTAAGACACACAAAGGTCATTATTTGTTGCCTGCCTTAAGAGAGGAGGAAGATGGCATCATTGTCTCATCATCTGAGTCATCATCAGAATCCCCGAGTTCATCAGCTTCCTGCCACTCCACATTCGGACCTCGATGGAAACGCAGGCGGGTTCCTGAATGTCGACAAAACAATGTGACACAATGAATAAGCAGATGTGTGTTTTCTTGAGTCAGGGAATGCTGGAGAGTGGATGCAATACTGCTGTTTGAACACCTGAGGTCAGGATTTCTTTACAAATGTTTCTAATTCAGAACATGACACAGGAGTGTCAGCATTCCTATAGCTTCAGTCCAATACAGTTGTTTACATGTCTGCTTGTCATCAGCAGAGCAGATGAGCAGCTCATCAGTACTGTTTTGACCATTACAGGTATATTCACAAACATATAAAAGAAAAAGAAAAAATAAATAAATTGTATGTTTTTTTTTTCTTTTCAAATTCTTGGAAAAGTTCAACATTACCATGACATGTCTGAGTGAGGCAAGGTAGCTACATGCAATATGTGTATATACCTTTAAGGAAGCAATGCCAGGCTGTGGAGGGCCAGGAGTGAGACCAGGCCATGTCTTCATCATCAGAAAACGATGAGGACATTGAGAAAACTCCAGACTCAGATTCACTGCTGGCCTGTTGTAAATAATAAAAGCAAAATAAATTATTTCAGTATGCACGTATCACTGGTTGACAGGAATTGATTATTCTTAGGATTTCAGAGGTTGAGACTGAAAATGAAAGGATACCCTGACACGCCTGCGCTCCCTGAGGTGGCCTCTGGATGGGTTGGGTGCACTACTAGCCAATGGGGGACGGGCGTAGGAATGTAAACTATTACTGTTGCCAAAGATGTGGACTGGAGATGATCTGAAAATAATGACAACCCCATAAACACACTGTATATTTTTGAAGTAGCCTACAGACATCTGAATATATTCCTGTTCAGCATCAGCAAAGGAAGATTAGACTGCTTTACTGTGAAAATGATTTTTGCAATATCCAGGTTATAATAACGTAAACATAATACACATAAGGAGACAATTTCTTTAGTAATCGCAAAAAAACATTTCAGAAGATATTTCACAACACATGTCGCTAACTTGTCAATCCTGTTCTGATTATACCACTGTGTACTGTGTTATGATTTGTGTTTTCAACTTCTCTATGAGTTTGTGTTACATGTATGTACACATCAGACTTTATGATTTTCATTGAAGTTAATATTGGTACAAACCTCTTATATGGGGCGTTCTTCAGCAGGGGGCTCTGTGGACTGGTGGCAATGTTGGCAAGTTCAGCAAGCCAGTTGGTGCTGGGAGAGCAACTGAGCTCCTGGTGAGACACTCCTGCTCCGACCTGAAATAACCCTGGAGATCTCTGGTCCTCCTCCACTTCCTGCAGCTCTGGCATGTCATCTGTGGAAGAGGTTAATGGTAATAATTATATTATTAACATTAATAATATAGCTCTTTTTTTTTTTTGGATGTTTTAGTGTTTAAGATTTTACCATAATCCATGTGACACCCAGGTGAGGAAGGCAGGTCCTCGTTACACTTCAGTGGATCAAAAGACTCGTCCATTCTCACAAATTTCTGTTGTTTCTTCTTTCTTTTTCTTTTTTTTAAACAGGCTCCTGGTCAGTTTACTTGGCTTCCATCATCATATTCTGCCACATCAGCTGGTTACAGGCAAAGACAGATATTAGAGCCTTCACAGACAAAATGAAACTGCTAAACAATTCCGTTAACAGTGCTGTTACAATCATCCAACAACTGCTCATCATTAATAAAAAATGGTGATAATGTGGGTTTTAACGCGACTTAATAAAAGGATCCATGCAATAGAGAGAGCGTTAACATAATACACGTAATGTGTCAAAGCTTATTTAAGAAAAAAATACCCCTGACAGTATGTTATCATTGATATGTCATGTCATGTATTGCATCAATATAATGGAAATGGTAGGCAGCCTTTCGAGAATCCTTTGTCTCTGAATCGACACAGTATACCTCTGTGACTAGTCATGTGATCCGCTGCGTGGAGGCCTTGTTTATAAACTTAAAAGGGTTTGGCGCATGCGTATCAGAGCTCATTCATTCATAACTGCGTAGCAAAAGTGTTAAATAGCAGAAAATCGTTAGGAAAAGTGGCACACAGAGATTCAAAAACGCGTAGTTTATAGGAATATAATATAAGAATATCGCTGACTGAGCTAAACATTTCATTTAAAAAAAATATGTGGTGTTTGGCGACGTGCAAAGTGAAACTAAATCGTTAAAAATGATTTTGGAAAAGCGTGTTAACATCAATATATATATATATATATTTTTTTTTTTTTACTTTAAAGTACTAACGGACACTTGCGTTCTGACAACCGATCAACGGTCGCTGCACGCTCTGACAAACCGTTGATTCGACTTCGCAAATGCGGATATAGCAGCAACATAACGTTAATAAAACGTTTGAAAGGTGTTTTAATGTTTTAAAAAAAGAAAAGACAGTTCGACGGACAGGCCTACTGTCTCCCCACTCCTCTAAAAAGCAGTCACAGTATCCTCGGTTCAAACCCAGAGGCTGTCGGGTCTAACACTGTAAACAAAAGAATGTCAACAAGTTGAGGCATGACGCAACCTCTCTGCCCCGTTCAAAATGAATGACACGAAAACCACCAGAAGCCTTTCAACGACATTTTCACACTGCTCGAAGCGTCGTTTTACCGAATGAAGAACTTGTTTTGAGACACAAACTTGCACTCGGGTGGGTTTTTTTTAATTGCCAAAACAACAAGCGTCACAGCGAGAAAAAAAACATTGTCGAGCACAATCTGTCATTCGACATCAAATAAACGCGTGACAACCCTGCTAAAACACCGCGTTAGAAGCGCAAAGACACGGATCACACCACGCTCAAGTTAAAAACAAGTTTGAACCTTTTATTTCTTCGAAAAAAAGTAGTCAACTTCTTCACTTACCAAACCTGTCGCCATCGACAAACTCTCTGGCATTCACTCGAGGGGTAGGACTGAACGTTTCAAGAGAAAGCCTCCTATTGGTGGATAAGAACGTCAAAAACAAAAATCCGGGCATTCTATTGGTCGACGCCGTGCAGAAAAATATAAAAGGCGGGGTCTAGTTTGTTGATCATCGTATCATTGGATGAAAGTACATGCCTGTTACTAGCCAGTAACAGCTGATTGGCAATAACAAGAACAATACATGGTTATTTTTTTATCTGCAATGTTGCAAGAACAGCAAGAAATGCTTACTTACATTGTTTTCTGGATCATTTTACCTCTTGCCATGTAATTTAATCATAGTTTGATACAAAATCAACCGAATAATCCAATGAATGACTATGAATGAGGGCCGAATGAATGGTGAATGAGACTGTGCAGTCCCTTTGTTGTAACAAATACTTGTGTGACACGCGAATATAAAAATGTTCTTTATTGACATGAAAAGTGAAACATACAGTACTTTCAGCCAGTATTATGTGTTTGCCTTCAAAAATGACCAGTACTATCTGCACAAAGGGGGGGAAATAAATTCAGAATCTTTAAATGTTAAACCAGCTTTAAAACAGTTTAAGCTGCAGCACACCACAGACAAAATACAGAAGACTTCAATTATCAATTTTAAAAAGAGAGAGAAGAAGAAGAGAGGGAGACAGAAAGAGAGAGAAAGAGCCGATCCACTTTAGGTTCCTGTTGAGAGGGAACATCAGAATATGTGGTTCCAAACAGTGTAAGTTGTTGGCAGAGGTAGACAGCAATAATGGATGTCATAATCATAATATATGTTTCACCGACACAAAAACAGTATGACTTAAATCTTACATTAAAACACAGGAAAAGCAAATGTCTCAAGACATTGCCTATAATGACTACAGTCTAGAGGGGCAACTTATTAAATTATAGGTGGGCCTATATAATAACAGTTAATACTCAGTTTCAAATTGTACAGCAATGTGTTGTATATTCTTACAAAACTATCAGCTATCTCTCTGAAGTTTTTTTTTTTTTTTTGTTCTGTTTTGTTTGTTTGTTTGTTTTTTTCTGCAAAAGCATAGTATCAGGCTAACAGCCACAAACATTAACCAACAATGATATACGGCTTATGAACATGTATTCAAGGGGTTAAATCTTATGTTAAACAGAAACGTATTTTGTAAAAATGTTAAAGTACTTCCATGTCTACATTCTGTTGTGATCAAAATGTGAAAGATGTTATTCAAACACAGAATCAAATCAACTTCCTTTACAAATTGTTTATCCTTTCTTTAGTGTTGGAGCACTTCTATAGCAGTGCGCCTCTTGCTGCAAGTGTTAGTGCTCTTGCCAAAAAATGACAAGAGAATGTAACATATTTGCTCACAATTATCCAGTAAGAAATTAGCTTTGGCATCTGATTTGAACAAACAATGATTAGAAATTTACAAATGATAGTTTTCTGTAGGTGTAACTATAACACTGTGGAGAAAAGGTGAGAGATTAACAAAAGTGTTCAATATACAAACAAATAATGCGCCTGACACCGAAGTAAAATGTACACTTACATTTTTAAGGTTAGAGTCGTGAGAAATCTAATTTAAACAAGCTTGAAGCAACTCTGCTTTGGCTTACTTTACTTTCGTCATAACACTCTGCAAAACTTAACTTAGTCTTATATGGGGGTCTGACGTAATCTGTTTCATTTATCTGACACACAAATGTTGAAGTGGTTATTCACATTTCTTGTAAGAAAAGCTGTTTAAGTGATTATGGGGAAAAAAAACCTCCGTACAAGCCTTTTTGTTTTGTTTGTTTCCATCCACTGATTCATGGTCCATTGGAGCCTTCTCATGCACTTTGTTGCTCAATCTCAGTGCTACTCCCAAACAGGGTCACCAGCTGCTCTTCATAGTTAGCAATGTTTCTCTTCATGATGTCCATGCACGGGCCCAGCAACCTCTCGAAGGCTTTAACGTCCATGACTGCCAAAAAAGAAAGAAACAGACATAGTTTCAGGAGAGTTATGGAGGGTAATATGAAGATCTCCTGGGAAATATACAGTACATGCTGGATAAACGAATGATTGTGAAATTTTACTAAATGTACCCAAGCATTTGACACTCCCCACAGCATAGGCAGATGCAGCTCTGGGCTTGTTTGTGACAAGCGCCAGCTCCCCAAAATACTGGCCCCTAGAGCATGTGGCGATATCCACCTCCTCTTCCTCCTGGTCTTTTTTCGTCTGACAAATATAGAAAGACATGTGCACACTGTCAGACACCCGAACAATAATAACAACAATAACAACAATAAAGTTATTTTTTACACTTAACAATGGTGGACAGGGCAAACATACCCTGCTTCTTTTCATGGTGATTCTAACTTGGCCAGACTCAACAATGTAGAAGCAATCCGCTAAATCCCCCTGTAACACAAAGCATGTAATCGTAAGTGTTCATAAATGCTCCATTGCAGCAGAATATAAAAAGACCAATTGCAGAACAGATCAAACAAAAAAGATTTGTCACCTGAGCAATAATCTGCTGTGAATCATTGTACACCTTGGTGGATATTACGTCTACTACCTTCATTCTCTCTGAGAGCTGTGGATGAAAGGATATTTGTTTGACAATGCGTTCACTGTAAATGCATACTGCACTTTCTTAGCGCCGGAGGACAAAGCTAATATTAACCTCTAATGACGTAAGCAGTGGTAGTGTTTCAATGAATGCCTCATACAGCTTCCTCTTCTTGGCATTGTTCTTCACTATGATCCTCCTGAATGTCAGACGATCCTGGAACACAGATATCAAGAGAAGAAAGCATTCAGTTTCATGTTTCTCCATGCAATCCTGTCTCCCTGTCTTGTTGTACTGCATATATTGTATGTCAAACACTAATAATACACATAATCGTGAAAGAATCCAGGATACACAGAAGGTCAGGCTTCACAATCTTTTGTACTTGTTTTTCCTGAACTCTTTAAAACACAGGATGGCTGGTTAGTAATACTCATTTACATTCTTATATACAGTTACAGACTGTTCTTGCACCCTTTCACCAAACAATAACTCATATGAAACAACATTTTTGCACTAGGGGTCGCTATAAACCAGATTTTAAGGAAGTCCTGCAAACCATAACACCACCCATAACAGCACCCTTGTGATTATGTCATCCTGTTGCTTTCGATGAGAAACCTTCAGAAATCTCTTCAGTTGTGTTGTTCAGCAGGAAGACATATCGTTTAGACTCAAATAATGACTAACAACAGGGTTGTGGGAAATGGTTTGATGCTTTATTTCAGGAAACAGAAGCAGCTGCAAAGGGCGCCCTCTAGCTAAGAAAGAAAAAAAATATAAACCAAACAAGCAAACACGGCTTTAACCTTGTGGTACAGTGGTCAGTAGAGTCCCGAGCCCTAGAGTACTGTAGCTTGATTTCCTACCTGCTGCCAAAAGTTACACAACATTAATAACAGACTCTAATTAAAGTTCCTGTTATAAACACTGCTTGCTCAGAGGCCCTTCAGCAGCACTGACCCTCGTGGACCTCAGGGAATTGTGGGTCTCATGTTCACAGACTCAAACACACACTACAAATACCCAGGTCAACAGGGGATACAGCTACAACCTGCCCGGTTTGCACATAGATGACATAACCAAGCTGTTACCCACAGTTTAAGGACATGACCCTCACTAAGTCATTAATAAACATGCTGCTCCACAGAAAGAGTAGCAACTGAATATTCACAACAGCTGTTCTGCTGGTTAAATGTTATTTAACCAAAATTCAACTGAAATTTTACTACGATGGTGTCGTCAGCCCCAGTTTCTACATATTGATCATATATAACTTCTGGATTTCATCTGATGTGCATACTTGCTGGAACACACAAGGTTAGCCTTGTTTGTCTGAGCTCACTGAACGGGCCGCATTGGTTTGTTTGTAATAGATCTGTATTGACATTCATGCATATCTATTTTTTCGTATTCAGTTTGCACATTCATTAGCTTGAATACACACATTAATGAGCATGTAAATTCACATTCAGGAGGACAATTAGTGCTCTCTTACATTTTGCATTCACTAGATTTTTTTTTTTTACAGCATGTTATCTCAGTCAGACAACATGATATCACCTATGGTACCAGGTACCAACACTGCCACAGACAGCCTAGATATTTACAGTAAATCATAACAACTGACAGCGCAGCGTGTTATAAAAATCGGTGCGCGGAGCCAACTGTGCTCCTGCATGAGGATTTAATGGTTTACTCACTAGGCACCAAAGGGCTCCAGGCGAGGTGGCGATTATTGTGGCTGCCCTGGGGGTGTTGTACATCAACGCCAGTTCTCCAAAGCTGCCTCGGTTGTCATAGCAGCCTACCAGCTTCTCTGTCCCATCAATCTTCACGAAAATGTTAAATGTCCCACTGAATGAAAATACAAAGGGGAAATGTAAACACATGGCAGCCATATTGGTGTCAACTGAAGTCTTTAGTCAGCAGGAAACAGTATATTACACATATATTCATATATGATTCAAGTATAATGAATAAGTTTTGTTGTTGTCAAAGTGACATGAAAGATCACCTTTCAATAACATAGAAGTTGTCCCCATCATCATCTTGATCAATGATGTGTTCACTTTCGGTGCAGAACTTCTCAAACATGGCATCCAGCACCTGGGATATCTCTTCCTGTAATGGTGTGAAATATCAGTCAAATATTTGAATTTCACGTGTTGAAACAATCATGCAGAATCCACTCAGTGCGCAGTTTCAGCTACACCACTTTAAAAGTCATGCATAGTGCACTGGGCTGTGGCAAAAAGCCGCTGGCCTCAGGCCATGTTCTCCTTTATATAATTTAAGAGATGGCAGAGGACAAACCAGAGGAGTGCAGATTGCTTGTGGAATAATCCACTCACCGGATCCAAATTCTTGAACAGAAGAATGTCCCTACATGCTTCCTGTAATCTCTGTCTCTGCTCATCGGTTTTTGGGTGTGTGACCTGAAAATCGAAGCACAGTCTTGTGACATGACCCTTTGCTGGCCTACACATTAGAGTACATACAGAAGACTTTATAACATCGACTGTGTAATACAGCTGCAATTCAAACAGGAAAAAACAGCCTCAGTATTAATAGAGGCTCTTTGTGGTATGAAACACAGTTTACCCATGGCTCTTTATCCTCCTCATCTTCATCAGGATTGAACGCCTCAGCACACACTGCATGATAGAGATCATCAAATAAATATTTCATTCAGAAATTCATATTTCTACACAACATAACCTCTAGAAACAACAGCATTTGAACTCAAACGCTAAAGAGTAACGCTTCATATTCAAGTAACCAGGCTGTACAGTTTTCATCCTGGTCCAATAACAAAAGCCAAATTCCAGGGATGATTCAGCGGCATTTCATGCAATAAATCTTTCAATAAACACAACTTTTCTCTGCTTAAGTGTGGAGCCTTTGGGGAATGCAGTGATGGTGCTGGCATTCATACCACATTTCCTTCCTGAGGTGTAACAACAAAATACAGTAGTCGAAACACACTTTTACACAAATTGAAGAGTGCTTTATATTTCAATTCACCAATGTGGGAAAATTAACTTTGTTTCTGTAAAAAAAAAAATAATAATACGTCATTAAAATCTACTTCTATTTTACATACGAGTACACTTGATTCAGTTTTCAGTCTACCAGCACTGTAGTGTTCTGCTGTATGTAGAGGAAGTTCATTTCCCATCTGAAGTGATAAAAGGTATGAAATATTCTGTTGCTGAATACTTTCACTTGCTCATACTTTCCATTCAGACTGCCAAATATGCAGATATCAGTCCTAATACAGTACAGTTAAGTCATTGTTTCGAAGCTACAACCTTATTACTATCACGAACAAGAGGTTAATATTATTAGTACCACTTGTCCTGACTTCTCCACCCACGTCACTCACTCACATTATTAACCAGGCGCGAGACAAAGTGGTCTCACAAACTCTAATAAATCAACCAGATTATAATAAGCTGCAGACAGCGAGAAAAGACAGATGGAAAAATACTTTGATACTACTTGTACTGGAGCAAATCTGACGTAACTTCAGTATTCATGTGTCAAAGAAGTTTTCTGTTTCCAGCCCTGACACTGTCCAGAGTTTTCCCTCTTTGACACAACAGGCTTAAACAGCCAGCGAATAACAACTCACCTGATGCTCTTCTGATGAATCTGTTGATTACCGGGGCTGCAGAAGAATAACACAATACACAGATATACATATTAATATGTTAAATATCATCATCAAGTAAAACCTATCTTGCAGCAACAGATTAGGTTAATGCACTGTGTTACATGTGTGATGGAGTACACCCAGCCCTGCGCTCATTATCCATATTCATTTGGATGAAACCTGAATAAGGACAGCTGCTTTGAAGTGCATTTGCCTCTTTGAATCAAATTTAAATGAGAAAAAAATTCAAATGTAAAACACAGCAAAAAAAAAAAAAAGTGCCAAGCTCCAACACAATAGCACAGTATGAAATATACATTAGATAGGAGGTCTCATCCATTAATATCCTGCCAGCCAGTGTTTTTTCAAGATGGATCATTGGAATATCATTAAAAATAAGGCATTTGGAGGTGTGATGGGGCGCAATGTGACCCAAAAATACTAGAACAGTCAGTGTCATGACTGGATATGGTGTATTTGTCCTTATGTAACCATTGCAGCCAGCCTTGCAGACCCCACCACTCATTGGGATGCTGTGTCAGAGCTCTGGGTTGCTATGCTACTTGCTGCACCTTATGGCTATACCGCACCGGCCATTGTGTTAAATATGAGCACAGTTTAGGAGGCACAAATCAATCTGGGGCAACGAAAGTCGTATGTTGCATTGCATTGTTTGCTTTTCTATCTTTATCTGCTTTGTCATATTTTTGATACATAATGAGGGGTAGGCCCATCAGGCCTGAAATGAAAATATTGAAATGACCTAGAGGTGCAGAGCTTTTTATATAAAACACACACACACACACACAGTTCCCCTTTTCCTGCAGCTGCTGTGCTTTAACACAATGCATTATCATAGAAAAAAACGTGTCTGCATAGATGAAGACCTAGACACGTTCATTAACCATTATTCAGCCTCCATGACCATATATGGCAAATGACAGAGCCGTGGTGGATGCAAGGTGGCGAGCATCACTGCGCTCAATGTGTCTCTCCCACTGGACAGAAGCCGTGCACACAGCGATACATGCTCATTATTCCAAATAAATGAAAGCCGTTTCACATATGTTCCTGACATATTGCAAATGTATTCGCCTACCTATGAATTCCTCGTCATCGTCGTCCTCCTCTTCTCCGTTTTCCGAATCAATCTGCATGGCTTCGTCAATGAAATTGACCGCTTTTCCAGGTCTTGGGGCCGAATTTTGGTCATTGCCAAATGAGGCCTCTTTGGTCTCGCTTTCCTTCAGCTGGGTGAAGTACTGTAATGCAAACTCGAGCAAATCCCTTGGCTGATTCCTCAACACTTCCACGGTAAAGCTCTGTAACAGCTCCGTCAGTCCTTCAGGAATTTCTATACTCATTCCTGTTATCAGTCTATGAATGTGGACAAAACCGGTTTGCTGCGAATTTGAAATAATCAAAAGCATGCAGCTCAGATGAATCTTTTTTTTTTTTTAAAAAAAGCTTCAGTTATAGGAGACGGGTGTAGTCAGTCAGGCCACCCAGTCAGTCAGCAAGCCATCCACAGCGGATCCTCTCTTTTTCTTGAATGAAAATGGCTCTGGATTTTTTGGTCCAAGCATCTTCTGCTGCTTCTGGCTACAGGAAACCCACGCATGTGACCCAGGAATCCATGGCAACCACCTATCCAGGGATTGCGTATGAGCAGCAGCAGCGCAGAAACTGCAGTCAGTCGCAAAATACAAATGATGGGAAAGAGAAACCCTCTGGTATATCAGTCAGGGATCGATTTTCACAGAGAGAGAGGGAGATGAGATGACACATCAGATGTCCACATTATGTCTGTTGTCTGGTAGTAAGTTTAACATTTCCTGTTTTCATGCACACGCTTTAAAAAAAATCGTATTTCTGCACAGACCTGCGGGAAAATTCTAATTATATCGATAAAAACGGCATGTAAAATAAAAACATCTCATAAATACAGAAGCAATCATAGCCCTGCCGAAGAAAAAAGGCACTATCATAGATTAATAAATGGTACGTTCATTCATTTCAGCGGGACTAAAAAGATAAAACTTAAAACTGCTCTACTGTACAGGAAGAAAGGTGGAAAAACACTCCTATATGTGCTGTAACTTCAGCATAATTTCAGTTATTAATTACATTTCTAAACTAATTAATATCTCTAAGACAAAGGCTCATTATAGAGAGACTGTCCCTTTAATAGCACGAGCAGTTTAGACCCTATTTCTTGTTCCAGAGGGAGAAAAATTAATAAATCTGATGCATATTTTAATGTCATGGGACCTTTCAGAACATTGTGTGACTTCCAGGCAAATGCTGTATGCTGCCAGAAAAAGCTTCACCACAGAGTGAAACATTCAGAATATGAATTATAAAAATGCTGTGGCAAAAATATTTTTGGCCTGAAACTAAAACGTGATTATCATCAGCACACACGAGCCCTTTACATGACAACACTGTGGTACTACAAGTGATGTAGTCATTTGGACTGAAATGGATAAAACAGGACCACCTTGGCAGGTTGTCACATGAGAATAAAACATGATTTGATAATAAGCATCGAACATGTCCTTAAACTGGTAACTGTACTCTCAACTTTAACGTCACGGTTGTCATGTTACTCAACTTTAAACACAGCTGATCAGAGAGAAACAGAACAAAAGAAAGCAACAAGGGAAGATGAAATGAAAATCACATATTTATGACAAACATTTAGTTTCAGAAGAAATATTAGGCAGATTAGGTGAGTCTAAAAAGACCAGCCAAATGTCCAACCACCCTCCTCTGTGTGTGCCATATTTTAGGGATGATCATGTGTTGGCATCTGATGTCAGAGAGCAGAGGTCAAAGAGAGATAAAGGAATAATTCTACAGGTAAGCAGCAGGGAATCACTTGCGGGGGGGGGGGGGGGGGCACAGCTATTAGCTTGTTCTTCCTCTGTGCCTCTGTGACTCCTCTATGAGAACCCTCCCCCTGCTTTGGCCCATATCTGTCACTCTTTGTTAAGAAGGCACAACATTTTCTCACTCAGGCGCAACATGGGAGCACGTCCACGAAGTGACCTGTAATGCAACACTGCCGCTGCATAGCTGATAGCACTCACAAGGCTGCAGTCTGTGAGCTGTCCACCGGAAGGATTTTATTGGGGATGCGTACAGTACAACCCCACCGTATCTACTGTGAGAAGAAACAGCTGTTAGTAGAGAACAAGCACTGTGCGTCAGTCCTGCTCTCTGAACCATAGATCCTGAAGATTGTGCCTGCTTGATGCTTCACAACAGACAAATGAAGCATGCAGCTGTGGAATTATTACTTTAAAATGCAGGTTTACTGTAAATAAGAGCAGAAACTGGCCTCTGTTGACATTTGGAGGCTGCAACAGGTGCAACAGGAGGCTACTATATTTTAAAATTAGTTTACAGACATGCTAATGACAGATAGAAAGACAGAATTACAACCACTGCTTTTCGAAGATTTTACTCTACTAAACTCTATTAAATGTTAATATGTTATAAATAAACATGACACAACATCAGCCTTTTCCAGTAGGCTCACTTCTGGTTGCAGTTCACTTCTTGTGGTTCAGCTAAACTCAGACCAAAGTGAGTCATTCATCTCAAAATGTGGGGCATATTTTACACATCCAAAGGAAATGTGCTGACTGGATAGCTTACCCACACATCCACCACATCATCCTGAGTGTTTACTTACTTTACTTTCTCAGCAGTTTATACCTGCTATAAAACCTAGAAAATGCAGCTGCTGATACTGGTAAAAAAAACAAAACAAAAAAAAAAACAATGACAAGGATGCTTCTTCACCAGACCAGACCTCTCTGGGCTCTTAATGGTGTGAAGTGAATTCATTCCTAGTGAGAATCAGTAAAAACTGAAGGTAAAACATACTCACTCACTTGTACTATGCATTGTGACTGATACAGAGGTACTGAAGTGAACTTTTTGTGACATAAATGAGTGACTGTGGCCTTGAACTGCTAGTTACTATTGCCACGAAAACAGTGTAACAGAGTTCTTACTACAACACCACCTTTAAAGGAAGAGGTGCTTTTCTGACTTCTACAGTGATAATTCTGCTGTTTCTTTGAGTGTGATGATGAAACAGATGAATATTATGACTATTATGCAAACATAGTTTATTAGTTACACACACAGTATCTATAATAATATAAAAGTATATAATAGTATCTACAATCCATAAGAGAAGTGTTGATTCAACTCTCTGATTATTTTAGAGGATGTGCAGAGGATGCTTTTGCATTAGTCAAAGAGGTGTTCCAGTTATTTGATATAAATGAGGAAGACAAAATATTACAAGCCCCTCTCACCTGTCAGTATACTACATGATGATTCAAAAGCACCACAAGTTACAGTCCTGAGTCTGATCATAATGTTCAATCAACACTTCTAAAACATTACAGGATTTGTTGCAGGACTAGGAGTATTAGTTTTAGCTAGATATACTTTAAACTAAGCCATGACTTCTTTCTTCTAAATACATCCTCTGTATCCTCCTCCATTCATGTTTTCAATATATGGGTAACTGTGCCACCTACTGGGCATACTATTGTAATACAGTGTTTAAAAATCCATCACATTATTTCTATTATACATATCTATCAGTTCTGATGAATCACTCTACTTTAGTCAGAGTCTCCAGTGAATAATAGAAACATCCTCCTGATCCATTTCCTGTAACCTCATGATGGTGTGCTGGAAGTTGCTCCATCAGAGAGGCTTGGAGCGCACGAGGGAGCTGAGAGCAGATCGTAATGTGTGTGGAGGTGGAGGGGAGACGTGATCATCCTTGTTATTTCTTCAAGAGATAATCAGCAGGGTTAATATGTTTATCTCATGGTATGTCTGTAATCACATTAAATATAATACTGTTAAATACAACGTTGCAGAAATTACATTTTATTGGATGTAGGCTATAATAATTTGTTCTTTATTTTTCTCTTATTATGTTGACGTAGAACATACAGGGATTACAATTATAATAATGAGTATATTTTAAGATGCCTATATGTCACAGATTTTTAACTATGTATTAAATATTTGGAAGCACGTCATTTTTGGTTTCATATTGCGCTTTGTAAACCACGATAACTGCTGTACTACATTCATTCCTTTCAAGTTTCCACCACAGATAAGAACATACAGTTCACTTTATCAGATTTCAGGGTCAACAAACCACACACATACACGCACACAGCTGATAAGAAATGTCAAACTTGCAGTTCCCACTGAAGCCTCAACAATAACTTGGTGAAAAGAAATATGATTGGACTTGAGTTGCGATGAAATTCACTTGTTTAATTTTGTCTGATTTTGACGCTCTTTTATTTAATGACTGATGATGCATGGTTGATTGCATTGAGCTCAGTATTGTTTTTGTTCACATTTGATAAGTGAATAGATCATTGAACTGTAAACTGTTTATTAAGTCTCACTGGTAGGATCTCCCACTCTGGAGCTTGCTGTAAAGGATTATCAGTCATGTTGGTTATAAATGTTGGGGATTTCAAAGCCTTGAATGTTGCTGTTTTTAAAAGTTTCTCTGCATGATTCCTCAATTTAATACAGTATGAAAATATTAATCACTATTGACCTCCACCTCCACTTAGATTAATAAATAGTTTACATACTTACAGCTCTGCTTTTTCTTCTTCTAGTCTCATTTAGCACCAGGTGCAGAGACAGAAGTACGCATACATTAGTTGGAAGTAGGTTGGAGGGCTGAATGTTTTCTGATAACTTCACATACAGTGGATGGACTAATGGAGGTCCCTGATTATTCATTTGTTATAGTTTGAAGAAGCTACCAAGACCACTGCTGATGTTTTGATAAAACAGTTTAGGCTGTGCAGGAAATTGATTGCATAAATAATACATAGAGTAAAAGGGGAGGCTGAACAAAGATGTTCAAACTGCTGTTTGAGCCTTTGCGTCTATCAGTTTGCCTTGGCATATTCATTTTGCATTCATTTGCCTGAACTCCAACTGCTGATAGAGAGTTTGTTGCACCTGCCAAATATATGGCAACAAACCGAATTTAAAATTTGTAAATTTCAGTTAGCTAATTGCCTTCAAGTGTCCATCTCTGTAAGTTGGTGGTTTGTCACGACACAAACACATCTTATTTCTGTCCACAAGCAAAAGCAACTTCCTTTTAGTTTTGTGTATTTTTAACATTAAATACCAAACAGACACTGCATGTCCTTTTTCCAGGAAACATTTATTCGATCAAGAGACAGGATCGCATCTTTCCATAAACAGGTCAGTTAAATATTAACAAATTTACAGTCATGAGGAATGTAATAAAAAAAAACCCCAACAAAAACAAAATGCTCGCCTTAAAAAACCCCAACCCAGGATAACATCGACCACGGTGGAACTGGAACAAGATTCAAATCCATCTCCAGCACCATTGTTACATGCTCTTCCTTTCAGTGCTTCACAGTTCGTCTTTCTCTGTTGTTTCCTGTAAACGAACAGAAAAATAAAGTTATGAAGAAACTGTCGGAAGAGCAAACTCTCTCCATATCTTTAAGGTGCTATGCCATCTTAAGTGTTCTCACCGTTTCATCCTCATCTACAATTTCCTCTTTGTCCTCAGAGTCGTCCTCTTTATCTTCAGAGTCATCCTCTGCTGCCTCTTCTGGTTCTTCTTCTGGCTCTTCTTCAATCTGCAGAAGAGTCACATCATATTTAACACAACACTCCCACAATCAAACAGCCACTGAGATAGCACACTTAATACAAAAACGGAAAGTGGAACCATCTCAAATGCAAAAATAACTGTCAGATAAAATCGTGTTCGCTGGCTTTAGAAAACGAGATGTCACATTGAAACTGAGAAACATTTTCTACGCAAATGTTTCTAGAGTCACACAGTACGCGGCAGCTGGCCTTGACTTGCCTGTTCGTCCAGGTCTACATTCATACTGAGTCGGAGCATGCGCTCTATCCTGTCTCCATAAGCCTTGGTGTCGGCCAGCTGGTACCCTGAGCGCAGCGTGGCTGTCTCGAACAGAACCACGGCCAGATCTGATGCAGTCTGGTCCTCGGGGTCACTCTGAGGGAGATGAGGAAAAGAAAGTTGGTCCATCATGTTCAGAAATGCTGCACTGAAACCAATTAATGCAAGACAACTGATATTATCGCTAACAGAACTGCTACAATATTTAGAAATTGTCGAAAAACTATATTGCTTGATATGAATGTCCTAACATTAATTACTTTTTAGGTTACTTTATTAAGGAAGTTATTTTATAAAATACATAATATGGCATCATTAAGACAGTTTTAATTAAGTGACAGTGGTCAGACTTACATTGACTCTATCAAGCATCTTCTTGACGAGAGGATGTTTAGGGTTGATTTCTAATGTTTTCTTCTGGCTGGCGTAATAACTGAAGAAGAGCAGAGGAGGATTACCATATATGCACAGTCAAGCACCGCAGCATGTTCGTTCTACATTTGCATTTTATAACTGAGATAATGGGCATCAACGCTGCTGCAAAACAGGATCATTACTCACTTTGTGGAAATGTCTTTTCCTGTCTGGTAGGCCTGTGCCTTCATGATCCTCTCCATGTTTCCTGACCAGCCATACTGACTGGCAACCAGAGCACAGGGTGAGTTGGTTAGCCTCTGAGAGATGATGGCCTTCTCAATCTGTGGGAAAGATAGCATCATATTAAATTATATGACTAATAGACAGTCACTGTATCACCTCTGTGGTTGGTGTTTATTTCCCATTTCATAAATATAACAAAATAACTGGCTCTCTACCTTGTCCTTCAGGGCCTTGTCCTTCAGCCATGTGGTGAGGGGTTCATACTCCTTCTCCAGGGTCTCCCTCTTCTCCTTGGCCTTGTCACTCTCGTCAAATTTGACACCCTCCTTTGCCACGTTCTGGAAGCGTTTTCCATCAAACTCAGGCAGTGCCTGGATGCAGTACTCATCCACAGGCTCTGTCAGGTAGATCACCTCGTAGCCCTTCTTCAGCAGCCTCTCCACGAAGGGAGAAGACTCAGCCTGCAGAGGGCAAACAGAACAGACAATCAATACAGGGCAATGAAATTTCATTTCACTTGAAAAGCTTGGTTTATTTGGTGCAATTTCAACACACCTTGTATGTGACTGACACTGATTTTAACAGAACTGAACACATCCACTCACCTCCTTCCTGCTGGTACCAGCCATGAAGTAGATCTTGTCCTGCTTCTCCTTCATGCGCTCCACATACTCCTCCAGGCTGGCCAGGGTGGTTTCGCTGTTGGAGGTCTGGAAGCGCAGCAGCTTGGCAAGACGGGTCCTGTTGGAGTGATCCTCGATGACACCCAGCTTGATGTTGGTTCCAAACTCCTTCCAGAACTTCTCGTTGTACTGATCCTCTGCGATCTTCTTGATCATGTCCAAAGTCTTACGCACCAGCTTCTTGCGGATAACCTGAACAGAGAGAAGGCAAACATTACATCTTGGTTATGTCAAGTAATGACTCTTTTATTAATATTAGTACTTCTTCATCTCTCTAAAGCACTTTCTGACTGTTTTGAAATGTGATGTAGATTTCTGCTTATTTATCAATAACCTTTTTGCATCTAATTAAAGTCATCAATCAGCCAGTAAAGAAATGTATAACTGTTCATGGTGGATGTGAAGCTCACCTTGAGCAGTTTGTGCTGCTGCAGAGTCTCTCTGGACACATTCAGGGGAAGGTCATCAGAGTCAACCTAGCAAAACAAATCTCCTTTAAATCACAGTGCAGGTGCCATCTCTGCAAAGTAGTTCATACTGGTGCGTGATGGCGTCTCCGCTACCGTTAGAAAGGACTCACCACTCCCTTGATGAAGTTCAGGTACTTGGGCATCATGTCGTTGAAGTCGTCGGTGATGAAAACTCTCCTCACAAACAGCTGTGACAGAAAGATGCATTTATTTAGAAGCAGAGTTTAGGATCTTGTGAATATTATTCAATAAGCACGATTGATTCCCTTAAAATGGACACTACTCGAGCGACATACCTTGATGTAGTCGTTCTTCTTGGAGCCATACTCATCAAACAGGCCGCGGGGAGCTGAAGTGGGCACAAACAGGATGGACTTGAAGGTAACCTCACCCTCAGCCATGAAGTGGATGTGAGCCAGAGGGTCGTCACTGTCCTGTTAGAGCGCAAAACGTAGTTTGAAGAGTTAAATCTACACGTTGAGCATAAAATCTACATAGCTCCAAGCGCAGCGTTCAGGGGCCCACCTTAGAGAAGGTCTTGTAGAAAGCTTTGTACTCGTCCTCCTCAACGTCCTTAGCTGGTCGCTGCCAGATGGGCTTGATATCGTTCATCAGTTCCCAGTCCCACACAGTCTTCTCAACCTACAAACACAACACATTTTCATAACTCTATTCCTTTTCAAACAATCAGACCAAATGATTTAGGTCTTAAAATGACCACATGAAATAGGATTAACTTTGAGCTACAGTACCTTCTTTGTCTTAGGCTTCTCTTTGTCCTCCTCCTCTTCCTCTACCTCAGCCTCATCTTCAGCAGTCTCCTTCTCTGGTTCCTCTGCAGCCTCAGCATCTTCCTCAATGGGCTCTTCAACTGTCTCAGTCTGACATGTTCACAGGAAGAAATGATGCAATTAATTTCCATATTTCTCAGTTTCACAATAGAAATGCTATTCTTACGAAGACTGAGTTGACGTGAAGAAGGAAGTGTGTTGAGAAATCACCTTGCTGGCCCAGACGTAGATCGGGAAGTTGATGAACTGAGAGTATTTCTTGACAAGGTTCTTGATGGTCTCCAGCTCCAGATAATCTGAGGCTTCCTCTTTCAGGACCAGTCTGAGGACAGAAAAAAATTAATTTAATTAAGTCAATAATATCTTAAAATTTGATAGTAGACCAGGAAGAGGAAAACAGCTTTCTAGGTCCAACTGAGTAGGTGTTCCATGTTACAGCATAGTGAGGGGTGTGAAGAACAGCAAAGCTAAAAATGTAGCTAAAATTGCAGTAGGTGATTTTAAGGTGGATTAAAAACTAAGCTCTAAACATACGTGATGGTGGTTCCTCTGCCCAGTGTGTCCCCACGGGGGTCCTCAATGACGGAGAACTGATTAGAGTCAGACTCCCAGATGTGCTGAGTGCCGTTGTTGTGTTTGGATGTCACGATGACTTTGTCGGCAACGAGGAAAGCAGAGTAGAAACCCACACCGAACTGGCCAATCAGCTCTGAGGTGGATTGTCCTTCAGTCTGCATCTCTGTCATCTTATTGAGGAACTCACTGGTGCCGGACTTTGCAATGGTACCCAAGTTCCTCACCAGCTCCTCTTTGGTCATACCAACACCAGTGTCAGTGATGTGGAGCATGTTCCTCTCCTTATCAGACTGGAGAGAAGATCAACACAGTTAAGTTACGAACAGAGCGAGAGCTGTTAAACATTACCATTAAAGACTGCATCATGCAATACATGCACCGCCTCCCTTTTTTATGCATACTTTTATTTTGATGGTCAGCTCTTCATTGGAAGCCATTGCTTCCTCATTGGTCAGAGACAGCAGGCGGATCTTATCCAGAGCATCAGAGGCATTGGAAATCAGCTCCCTGAGGAAGATCTGAAAGAGAAACAGTTATTAGTTTAACTTTTCATGAAGACGTACCATCAGAGGTTTACAGCTCTGTGTTTTCAGCAAAGCTCCAAACTTTTACTGTTCATCACGTGTGGCATTTCAAGATCACAGCAGTGAAGGAACCAATGTGTTTACACTGGATGGTCGGAGAAGTCGCGCTGATAGAACAGAACAGAGCGCCTGCTTCCAAGGGCAAGCTGTCATGTCCTGATAGTCAGGCCACTAAAATGAGTAAACTTGACATCTAGGCCAGGAAGTTGTAAAAGATTTTTTTTTTTTTTTTTTAATTCATTGCAGTTGGTAACTTAACCACAGCATTATTTTGAATTCTGTTGATAGTGACATGTCAAAAAATACATAATCTTCCTTTCCTGTGTGGCATGTCTGTTGTGTTTTATTAAATTACATTATGTAGATGTATGAAAAGGTAGAGAAGGCTGTTTTGACAGTTAAACTGTGCATTTGAAGCAATTCATAAAGGACATATTTATATTGCAATATTTATCCATTGACACATGAGCCCAGACTTATTTAAAGATTTCAGGGCTAAAACCTAGAACCCTGTGTGCACCAAACAGGTTAATCCATAGAAATTATCCTACAAAACTGATTGTTGTGCATCAAAATGTTTTTCCATTCCAGCTCACCTCCTTGTTCTTGTAGAGGGAGTTGATAATCAGCTTCATCATGCGGTTGACTTCAGCCTGAAAGACGTGTTTTTCCGACTTTTCTCTGATTTCCTTAATCTGAGCTGCATTCAGTCCATCCAGCTGGATAGCCTCCTCCTCTCTGAGTACAGACAGATGCACAAACACAGGTGAGACCAGGGCACGTGCACAACAACAAATCATAGCAGTCAACAAGCAAACATGCAAATCTGTTCTCCCCTCTAGGGATTTGTGTCCAGACTGAAGCCAAGAAACAAGATTTCCTCATCTTAATGGAGGGATGTGTGGTAAACTTGTGAAGTTTTGTGGCACAAGCTACAATTCGAGGGTTGCTATGAGCATTTGTGTGCATAAGCTTGGTTGTGTTGACCTTGTGCTGTTAACTAAAGGTTCAGCTGACCTTTTTTTCTGATAGGGGACAACCACAGTTCAGTCAACAGACATAATATGAAAAGATATTCAAAGTGACACCTACCTCTGCACCACCTCATCATCTGTTCTCGAGCCGTCTCTGCTTTTACCAATATCGTCTTCTACTGTGCCATCGATGTCAAGTTCATCCTCTGCCTTTACAGCAGCTGCCAAGGGACAAAAAAGTTTGATTTTAATGAACATTAAAATGACTAATAACAGAAATATTCAACATTTCAGAGCATTTCATTCAGGATGAAGCTCAGTAAAGGTAAAATAAATAAATACATCACCAAATAAGCAAGGTAACATTAGGCAGACTGGCTACATTAACTTAAACTTAAGCTTTAACTTAAATACGCAGCAGCAACGGTTTTTAATGGAGATGTTAGCGAGCATCAGAGAGCTTTAATACAGAAACTTCTGGAAAGGCATGCAAGAATAACAGATAAATATCGCTCCTAGAAATGTGTTGGAGCCATATCAGTCGTGCTGTCTACCATTAGGCTTAATGAAGCTTGAAAAACTGCGAGTATATGAAGGTTGTAGTCATGAATGAGCAGAGACGAAGAAGCACAAAAGCAAGTTAACGTTAGCTCACCGGCTAACGTTCGTTAGCTGAGACGTTGGGCACTAAAAAAAGTGAAACCGTAACAAATATGTCCGCTACTCACCAAAGGCTAAGAGTGCGAAGAGAAGACCTATCGCCCAAACTCGTTTCATTTTGAGGTAACTGCTTGACTGACGAGGTGTAGCTTCAGCTCCTGAGACAAAAGCCGGGAGATCAGTGCATGCAGCACTGCCTTTACAAGAGAGACTGACAAGCTATCGCTCCCACCAAAAGAGCCCACTCTATTAAACCCGTGACGACCGACCAATGGCTGCGCACCACGCACAAACTCGGGCCAATCACATCGCGAGCTACTGTACATGTTGTCCAATCAGATTCTTCAACATAAGTCGATGCCCGAAAATCGTGGCTGGCCACCATTGGCCAAGAATGAATAATCAGCACATCACTTCCTAAAATTCAGCCGTCAGTGTTAAAAAAATAATCTTTGTCAACACTTTGGTTAAACTTTGATTTTCTTACGCAATGTTGCATCGCATGAAGCCCGATGACACTGAAGATACAAGCATTTATAGAGCTATTGACAGACTGTGGCTTGATATCAGTTTGTTCAGTCTGTGTCAGTCTAAATTATACACTGCTTATCTCATCTTTCGGTGAATGTACTGAGGCTATCTGCATTGCTTTTCCTTTAAAGGTGTGGATTCATTGCACTTAGATATCATACTGTGGAGGCAGGCATGGTGGGTGCATGTGCACTACAGATCTTTGTCCATGAGGTGGCCCTGTGTAAATACTCCAAGTTCAAAAAACACACAGTCTGATCAATATATGTAGAGATTGTGAGATTGTGTCATACTGAAATGATTACTAAAATGGATAAACAGTAACGTAACATGCTGCTTGCTTACCCCGTGTGTTGTGTGTGTAACCGGCTGTAAATTACAGCAAATTACAGTAAGGCTGCAGGTGTCAAAGGCGTTCACAGTTATAGTTATAGGTGAGCAAAGGTTATGTGTGCGGTTTTATCCATGACTGTATGAAGTCTGAATAAACACAATGTCAGCTGCTATGAAGGGGTTTTGCGCCATTATTTAACAAAGTATGATATTTCCTCAACTAGAAGGCAATTCTTTAAATATAGAGGTAAGAGGTATAGAGGTAATTAAATGTATGAGGTACTAAATTAAAACTAAATTAAAAGTCAAAAGACTGAAAATGTCAAATTTGCTGTAAAAAGTAAAACAGTTGATGTACTATTTCATTATTATGAATTTCTGAGATACTACTATAAGTCAAAGATATGTCATAAATGTTGACTTAACAATGAGATACTCAGTCAAAATCATCTCATATTAAAGGTCCAGTGTGTAGGATTTAGTGACACCTAGCGGTGAAGTTGCAGATTGCAACCAAATGAATACGCTCCCACGCCTCAACCTCTCCTTCCAAGCATGTAAGAAAAAACTCAGATTCACATAAAAAGCAAAAGGACATAGCTAGACCAGAGCTTGGTTTGTCTTCTCAGGGCTACTGTCATTGAACATGGTGGTGTGAAAGAGGACCCGCTACTCTCTCTGTAGATCTAAAGGGCTTATTTTTAAAGCAACAGAAACTCAACGATTCTTATTTCAAATGATTACACACAGATTAAAAGATACTTATGAATATTACATTCAATTCCTGCCAATAGGTGCTCCTATATTTTACACACTGCGCCTTTAAATCAATTACAAGTGTGTCCTAAAAAGCCTAATTATGACTAAGTACCTCATAATTTGGATTTATTATGAGGGACGACAAAAAAAAAAGACTGATGAAAACAAGACTATGAAATATTAAATAAAAGCTCATTTATTGTATATTATGATTTTAAGTTAAGTCTTGATGACTTTCTAAGTCAAACTTATGAGATAACAAAGACAAACCTCAGGTAGTAAGGCACAATAATGAGATACTCTGATAAAACCTGAACTTTTTAAGACAAAAATATGAAATATTAAGTCAGCTAGAACTGCCCATCTTACAATACAAGTCTAAATTCTGATTTACCATGATTGTATTTATTTTGGTGGCTTCCAGAAGTGTCTGTGTGTCTGAGACATTGTTTTCATAACTAGAGAAAGAGAAGCCCTGCTGTCTTGTACAGTATCTCTGTATAAAACCGGTCCCTTATCTGGATCATACATATTTCATACATGTGTCTGGTACCACAGCTGCTCAGAGGATGGTGGGAGGAGACTGCACTGCAGACGCACCGGCCTCCGATTCGCTGGTTGGCTAAGACCTTGTTAAACGCGGAAGTGACGTGCAAATCAACCATCCAGGGAGACTTTCGGTATTTACCACTGAAGAGCCCGGCGAGGCGAACAGCTGTTCAGGGTCCTCCGCGACCTACACGCGGGCTGCCACCTAAAGAAGAGTCATGGCGCCCTTGTCTTTGCCCCTGTCGTCTCTTCTGAAGCACAGGGACTGTCTCCAGAGGGCGACTATCTTCTGTAATGCGTTACAGGGTTTACAACACCGGCCGCTCAAATCTCGCTTATGGAAACGGAATTTCGGTGCAGTTGCACATGGAGTCGGACAACTACTGTCAGACCAACCCAGAGCCATAAACTACGCAGCATCTGCTTGTAGCAGCTCTTCAGACGGCCAGGACATGACAGAGAGGCTGTGGTCTGTTTACAAAGAGACCAAAAGACAGACGGAAGGTATGGACATGATTACAATAAAACATCAGAGACCATTCATTAAATTCATACACAGCACTGCGGTATGTACAGAGATGTTGTTGCCTCATATTATAACCCTGACTCACCCACTTACAGCAAACAAATGCAACAACCAGTACTGCATCCACATGGTGGGAATAGCGTACTTTAGTTATAGGCTATGATAATTTGTTTTACGCATACATGGTGAGGACAATATACAGTGTAACCCCTGTCAAATATAATGGAGCCATAAGCAGTAGCTCTGCAATTACAGCTACCTGTTGTGAAGCTTATAACATGCAAGTTTAGTTCATTTTTAGTGGATTCAAACCTATTATTATTTTGTAGGTTGTTGTATTCCTGTAGTGCATTGTACTGACTTCTAAGATTTAGATTAGATTACATTAGATCATACTTTATTCATCCCACAACGGGGAAATTCACTTATTACAGCAGCAGAGTGTGATATACACTACAGAATTAAAGTTGAAAGGGCAAAACACAACAAATAGAGAGAAGTATCTCATCACCGACACAATAAAACAAAAGAACAAAACAACCGGCAAACAACAGACAATGTGCAAAAACAAGTACTGAAGGTGGCATGATATTAAAATATTGCAATGTAAGTGACCATAAAATAAATAATATTGCAAAAGTAAAGTGACCATGGTATAAGTAATGTTGTACATTGTAAGCAATCGGAATGGAAATATAAATATAAATACAAAAATAAAAATAAAGACCTCAGCATATTTGTATCTTCAAAGAGTAGGAATATTTACATAAATCTGCAAATAGGGTAAACACAATACCTGTACCAATACTCAATACCTGTAAAATATAATGCAATTAAATGAAGTAACCATGCAGTTATACTTGGTAAAGCATGTCAGAGACTGGTTGAATGAACTTTGTGGTGGTTATTATTTTATTTATCTATTTATCTATCTATTAGTTATTATAAAAAAAAAGAAATTACCTTAAACCTACATAGTATGTAAGAACTTCTCATTTCTGCATACTCTACCAAATTCTAATTGAATAATACTTCATGTGGACAATGGTTTTACTTCCAGTTACCCGACTATCTGCTTGACTCTGAGTCCACACGTGTAGATGGAGGATTTTGGAGGTAGTAGCAAATAGATCACATGTTTAACCTTGATATTCATTAGAAAGAGAGAAATAGTGCAGGTACTCAAAACTAACTTATCCAGAATCTTCAGTAAACTTTGTTATCGGATGTACTTCTGCCTGTCTGTCATAACATCGGCATATTATTCACAAATGGTAGAAAAATTACCTGTAGCGTTTTCTCTCCTCTTAGATTTGATTCCAGTCATAGCCACCAACTCAGTCAACCCTGACACCATTTTTGCCAACAATGAGATGAGCCTGCGAGACATAGAGATCTATGGCTTCGACTACGACTACACCCTGGCCTTCTACTCCAGACACCTCCACACTCTCATCTTCAACATAGCCCGGGACATCCTCATCACTAACCACAGGGTGCGTGTGCGCTGTCTTTTAAAACCTGCCATTTGTATACTGACTGAACAGAGCACAACAATGTACAAACATGTGTTTCCTTGCGTATCTGTCATATCTGTCAGGATCTCACTAGAAAAACACTGTCACTGTGCAATCAACTGAGGCATTTAACCCCCCAAACATTTTCAGTAGAGATGCTAAGAAATTGATGTTAGAAACTTGTGTTTATTACTGAACGTGTTGGGGTGCTTTGGTGATAATCAACCAGCATTTAAGGTTTAAACTGAGGTACAGCTGTGTTGCACAATCTAGCTTTGTTTTTAATGTACCTGCCTACTCACTGATGTTGTAGATGTAGATCTCTGTTATGTTGTCACTGTAAATCTCAAAGAGTTTTTTTTCTTTTTATATATTAGTATCCAGAGGGTCTGCGGAAGTATGAGTATATTCCTAATTTTGCTGTAAGAGGACTTCACTATGACGTTCAGAAGGTGAGAAGATCTTTGCTTACTTAACTCAAAGACTGACAGATGTTTTATATTTTGCATTTTGTACTGCAGGCTCAGTGTGAAGATCATTTCTGTGGACATATTGAATGATTTGTAACAGGCACTGCTGATGAAGATAGATGCTTTTCACTACATCCAGTTGGGAACTGTCTACAGGTATGTGCGTGCCGTGTCACTTCTCACACCAGGGTGTTGGGTAATAAATAATACGCTGATGACAAATGTGAGATTCACACGACACTGTGTGAGTATAATATTCTTTTGGATGAATGATCAGGGTAGAGGTTTAGACCATGTCAAATATATTTGTTCACATATTCGTCACCTTTAGAAGGTCATTCGTATCTTTACTCGTAAATAACAAGCTATGAATAGTCTATGGATTTGACATTTTGTGTCTCTTCTATAGGGGTCTTCATCCAGTTCCTGATGAGGAAGTAATCGCCATGTATGAAGGGAGTCATGTACCACTAGAGATCATGAGTGACTTCTATGGCAAGGTGATGATCGTTTCCTTATTTACATACGACAAGAAACTTACAGAAATAGAAACAACAGAATATAATTATGTTAATTCTTGTCTTGCAGAGTTCACATGGCCACACCATGAAACAGTTCATGGACATATTCTCCCTGCCTGAGATGACCCTCCTGTGCTGCGTCAATGACTTCTTCATGAGGCACAACATCGACTATGAGCCAGTCCATCTCTACAAAGATGTAAAGGTGAACTATCTTGTTATTGTTCTACCATCTTTGATGAATATTTCGGGGAAACTCGGCATACAGAATTTGCCATGATCTGACCGGGTGAGTAGTGCACGGCTATTATTATTATTCTCCCAGGGTCCAATATATGGAAAGACTTCCCTCCACTTGTACATAAATATAAAGGTAATTTACATGTTTGCATGTGTGCTGTGTACTCCAGCCATTCAATACTGTCTTAATTTTAGCTCTGATAAACCGCTTTCTAATTTTAGTCAAGCAAAGCCCGCCTCCAGCCATCTGCGTCTGTTCTCTGGTGGCTCTGCAATTTCAAAGGGAGAGGGACTAGAAATCAGCACTGTGTTCTCCCTTTGAGGGCGTCTGTCACACCGGCTCTGTCTATTCTCTGTGACACTGCAGCATTTTTGACAGATCGCTGTCATTAAAAGCTCTCACACACGCTCTGTTCCACGAGTGCCTCTCATATCTTTTCAAGGACGCCCCGCTCAATCTTTTTCCTGTCAGGCCTGATTTATTATTCAGCATTAACCCTGTCATTTTTCTGCTTACTTTTCTTTTTCCTTTTGTGAACATCAAATGATCTTTGTATATGATAAACTTCCTTTAAATGTGCAGCTTTGAAAGGGAGTGTCTGTTTACCCAGTAGCTGATTCAAAAGTTACACTGCTTGAAACACTGTGGAAAGTTTCTCACTGTGCCACCAAAGTAACTAAACTCCAGGGCCTGCTTTCTTCATATTTAATTTGTATTCAGAGATGCACTTCTTTGTGCTTCCAAGTCAACTGTTTACATACAGACCAATGTGTTGCTACTGGAGCTGAATGCTAACATCGCGACACTGAAGTCATGACTTTCTGCCTGAGGGCTGTTTACTTTTTCCCCTTAACAGGAAGCCATTAGAGATGTTCACGTCAAGGGCATTATGTACCGAGCCGTGGAGGCAGATATTGGTAATACTTTTTGATTCATATTGTTTTGCTTGAGCTAATATAAAATAAATTACACGGCCACATCTGTGATGTTGCCAAGACATAAAAAGCAATTCAGTAATAATGAAACGGCGATATACAAATAAGAGCAGTGCTTTGTTTGTGCAAATTCTCGATCACGCACCCCGCCCGCTTTATCTTCTTCTGTTTTCCCATTTTCCAGAGAAATACATTTGCTACGGCGAGCAAAGCCACGCTGTGCTGAAGAAGCTGTCAGAGCACGGAAAAAAGATGTTCCTCATTACCAATAGCCCATTTGACTTTGTGTAAGTGAGTAAACAGAGTGCGCATGGCTGTTGGTGTTATTAATTAAAATGTCATGTATCTGTGTACTAACATTTAATTTGTGCTACGCTATAATAACTTTTAAAGATGGGCAGCCTCACATCAAACAGCTTTCCGTCAGCGAGTGTTTGTATTTCAGTGCAAGTCATTGACCATGAGCCTCTTTTGAAGTCAGGCTTGATTGCACAAAATGAGCAGCAGAGCGTATCGAACCTCAAAAGGCTCCGCAGATATTAGACCTTCAGTACGTCTTTTGATTTAATAGTTTATTGCATTCAGACAAAGGGGATGCTGTCTGCACGCTAAAAATGCACAAATGTTTTGACCTTGACTTCCTTTCAGATCTATATTCTTTATACGTGATTACAATCTATTTAGTCATCCTGATTTTCCACATTATTATTATTATATTTTGTTATTTTGTGTTTTTCTATACACACAGCATCTGTTGTCATGCATCTTCCTATAGTTTAATAGGGTTTTTTTTTTTTTTTTTTTAGATGTGTGTGTTTTTCCGAATCGAGGGTCTAAAGATAGAAGGTGCTGTGTGCTGCGCAGATTGTAGAAGCCTTGAGGCTGCTTTGTGATTTGTGATATTGGCCTATATACATCTAACTTGATAAACCTGCAACATCCTTATTGGTCCCAAAGACCTTTCAGTTGGAATCACTGCTTACATTAAAGCCTGAAAATTTCAGTGTGTGGACAGTCCCTCCTTTGCCTTTGTTGCTGCTTTGCTGCTGCATCTGTACTGGAGTACTGGTGTGCACGCTATACAACTTTTTGGCTGGAGCAGTTGAAAGTAACACGACAGCTTCATTGAATCTTATTTAAATCCACACAAAGATAATACAAGATGGACGTGTTATTGCTGCTGAGTTGTCGTGCCCTCAGCTCACGTATTTGTTACCTGCATGATGAGCTTTTAAGATGTTGCTGACAAGGTAATCTTTATCCTTTCCAGGGACCGAGGAATGACTTACATCGTAGGGAAGGACTGGAGGGACCTGTTTGATGTTGTGATTGTTCAGGCTGACAAACCTGGTTTTTTCAATGACAGGAGAAAGTAAGTGTCTGTAGACGATACTATCTGTGCACTGCATGTGCACACAGGTGTGTCTGTCTGTTTAGGAACTGCCAATATTATAAGAGGTTGACATTTGTCAACATTTGTCATGTGTCTTTTCCCTCAGACCTTTCAGGCGAGTGACAGACAAAGGTGCATTGCTGTGGGACAGGATTCACAGGTTGGAAAAAGGGCAGATCTACAAACAGGTGAATAACTCTGACAGATCGGTCAACAATGTCAGACAATTTTCTGCTGGAAAAATATTACTTTTTAATGTGTGTTTGTGTGTCTTTGATCACTGTAGGGAAACCTTTATGAGTTCCTGAGACTCACCGGCTGGAGAGGATCCAGAGTGCTCTACTTTGGTGATCACATCTACAGTGACTTGGCAGTAAGCAGCTTCTAGTCATATTTACCAAGAAAAGAGAGAAAAATTATATCAACACAAAACAGTGCAGTATGAAAATATACACTATTATGAACAAAGAGGGGAACCCTGCTTTGACCATGCTCCATTTAAGATGATTGTATTTCTGGGAGTGAATCTTTACATCCGGCAAGAAATGTAATTCTCCATCCATTAAACCACAGTTACTGCAGCTCTGCACTGGGTTTGATTGACAGACATTTTAATGAGCATAACTGGTATTTCCTGGTATATTACACCTACCACAGTTACAGTACTGAGCACCTCTGCACCTTATTTACCTGTAACCAAGCAACTTGCCAACAGCTTCCCCCATCCTCTGTGCTAAACAAACTAGCAGGCATCAGTTTGTTGTTGTTTGTTTGTTTGTTTTTTTTTGTTTTTTTACTGCGTCACAATGAGTTATAACAACTTGGATATATGAGTGTGTCTGATCAGCTGTAAGTGGTGATAATGAAAGAGAGTTTACATCTTTGGCATAATGCCTTGCTGGTGGCAGGCAGCCGGCTGTCAAATATGTCGTCTTGCTTATTTAAGAAGATGGAACATGGCGTGTGGTTTACGTCGACCCCGGTTTCCAGTCAGCCCGAGATGAGATCATTAAGCGAGTGGACACAGAAGCAGAAGCATTTCTGAATTGCTAAGGAGTTACAGGCGAGGGGAGGATGGAGCAATAGCTTGTTTATGCTTCATGTAGTTTTAGTAAAGATCCAAATCTCACTTCTCTGAATCCTTTTCAAAAAAAAGACGCGCTTCTGTTTTAGACTCTGTTTGCACTGGTCACCTAATGCCTTACTTAAGTTTTAGTCATATAACTTCATCCAGAGAGGTCTGAAGTCTATTTTCTTTAATCTCATTTTCATAAATACATTGATTGTGTGTTGGGCCGCGAGCCATAATGCATCATTATGTCCACTGTGGCTGTACAGATAGCATTGCAGTTGTGCTGCTAACGAGCTGTGGTTGGTATATACGAGGTGTTTATGTCACAGTTGTCTCATAAATATGACACAGTGGCAATACACTCATATTCAGGCTGTACTGTACAATATGAACTGGAATTAAAGAGAAGTCTGGTGTATTATTTATAGCACTCCTTTTCATTTATTACTTGTCAAATCTTGCTGTCCACAGCAGAGTGTGTTCAGGACTGTTCTCCTGGTCGTTTTGTTTTCCAGGATCTGACACTGAAACATGGCTGGAGGACGGGCGCCATCATCCCCGAGCTGAGGAAGGAGATCAAGATTATGAACACGGAGGAGTACATGCACATGATGGCCTGGTTACAGGCACTGACTGGACTTATTGAGCAGATGCAGGTCAGGAGACTTTAAAGAAACACTTCCGTCTGTCTTTTGCTTTTTGCCTCCATCCTCCATCCACTTTAACGTCTATGCACTGCTTCCAAACAGGTCCACAGGGATCCAGCATCTCAAGCGGTCGTCGAGGAGTGGATCAGAGAAAGAGAAGCCATGAGGTAATGGAGATAACGACTTTTGGCAATCAAGAGCAGTTTTGCAAATGTATTGATCGATCTTGAGAAAGTAATCCAACCTCATCATGATGAATGTGTCTTCATGGCAGGGCGCAGACGAAGGACATTTTTAACGGCCAGTTCGGGAGTCTCTTCCGGACGTATCACAACCCCACCTACTTCTCACGCCGACTCTCGCGCTTTGCTGACATCTACATGGCCTCCATCAGCTGCCTGCTCAACTACGACTTACAGCACACCTTCTTCCCCCGGCGTACTCCCCTGCAGCACGAGTCACCCTTCTGGCCTGAACACAGCCCTGCTGGTATTAGCGTCTCCTCCCCTTTCCACAGAGTCGACGGCAATTAGAGAGAGAGGAAGTCGGGCTTCAAAAATAAAGACTAGGATTGTATGCTCTCATAGCTTAGTTTTTTAAGTTAAGTCTTTAGTCATAGCATTTTAGAAGATGCATGTGACATTTTAAGATGTGCATAATTGGTATCAATCATGTAAACTATTGACGTTTAAGCTTTAAACTTGTAAGTTATGAACTTCCTCTCAAATAATTCAGTCTTAGGAAGAATGTACTGTGTTTTTTAAGCCAAATTTCATTGTAAACATGAGTAACTTGTATTTTACATTTCCACTGCACAGCATTAGAACTGTTTAATGCACTGACTGACTGACTGGTTTGAGTTTGTGTTCTGTCTTGGTGTGTGTAAGATAGTGCTGGGTAGGGGTAGTGAGAAATGATACCAAGACGGTGCACTTATCCAGTCTAAACATTAGGGGGCAGTCACACTCCAAGTCTATGTTGGATCTCTGAATTGTACACGCTGTCTTTGCTTTTTGTATCCTTTTGCCTCTGCGATAAGGAGACTGTTAGAATACTCAGATGTGACATTTACAGTACAAACATTGTTGCCTTAATCTCTAGTCCACATCACTGCAACCTATATATTTTTGTAACAGCCTAATAGAATGTGTGATAATCAAGCTTTTTAAATCTTAGTTCATGTCATTTTTGAATTGTACACTGTGGCACAAATTTCACATTTATATTCTGAGCTTTGTATTTAACACACGCAGCTGTATGTCTGATTTTAGCAGCTAGAAATCTTAATATTTGTCAGGGGTAACAAAAAAAAAATAGATCATCACTGCTATATTTAGTGTTGCTGTTTGATCTGTTGAAGGCAGCAGCGTGTTTTGTGCGTTTGACAGAAATAAATGTGTGAAATGTGTTCACACGTGCTGGAGTGAACGCGTGAGAAGAGTATATTTTTAAGCTGGAGTCTTGGAGTTTTTAATCATTGAAAAAGAAGGAATTCTTAAATACCGGTGGACCTCATGGTTTCTCAGTGTTTCCGTGGTTTAAATATGTACCGATGCAGTGTATTTTTATTTCACTATTTATTAAAAAGTAACTGGCTTAATGACCTTGCAGAGTGTTTTTGTTATGAATTCAGAGTAACTTGATGTGGCTGGTTAATTGTTCTGTAATTAGATTTAATTAGCAGGTATTTGTTTAATGAGTGCGTACTCTGCTATTTCCCCACTTTTCCATTAGCTGAATAAACATCATAAGAAAGAAATATTTAATCATTTGGAAATTAATTCTGAGAACTAATTCATCCTCCTCCTTAATATCCTTCAACTTTCCAATTAGCATTATAGCTGTGGGTTTATTGGGATTAATCCCTCCAAATCGTGTTGTGGACTAATTTCCCATATTGCATTTAGGGCTTTCTCTATCAGACAGGTGCACAATCTGACATCTTGGAAAATAAGAGCATCCAAGTGGTTTAACAGGAATCAGCAACGATAAGATCGACGATGCTGTGTCCTGAGCTTCACTCTCTGGCCTCACAGTTGTTTCACCAAAGCTGGACTTCATTTAGGCACCATGGACAGCAACAGCACACTGTGGACCTCCGGCCCTCATCCTCCATCCTCCTACACTGAGGTGGTGACTGTGGCGCCCACCATCTTCCCTCGGATAGGCTACAACATACTTTCTTACCTCATGTTCATCAACACACTGTTATCAGTTTTCAACAACGGCCTCGTCATAACCGTGATGCTGAGGAATCCGTCTCTCCTCCAGCCTATGAACGTTTTTATCCTCAGCCTCGCTGTGTCTGACCTCATGATTGGCCTTTGCGGCTCCCTGGTCGTCACCATCACCAACTACCAAGGCTCTTTCTTTATTGGCCACGCAGCCTGTGTGTTTCAAGGATTTGCTGTCAATTATTTTGGTAAGTTGTGAAAGAGCAGCTTCTTGTATTGTGGTGGTGTTTTCGTCTGTGCCTGAAGGTGTTTTGTAGCTGGCTAAAACACAATAAGCTAAAATCTGAGGCTAAAATATCCATCTTCTGTAATATTGTTTCACTTGATTTAATCTCAGGATGTATTCTGGCTTTAAAATGTCAATGTTGTCAGCTTTTGTTTGATGCTTTTTTTTTGAAAATGTCTTCAATTCTGCTGTTATCAGATCTGGCAAATGTCATGTTCCTTTCTTTAAAAAATGTATTATTCTGTGATTCATGGTACACTTCAGCTTTTCCCAGGGCTTTCAACAGCATCCCATGGTCTTCTCAGTGGATTGAGTTTGCTCAATTGTGGAATGGAGATTCTCTGTGGAAATTAAACAAGCACCATTCACCCAAGATCTCCAGAAGAAGCTGTAGAGTGGACGTTAAGAATCGTTTTTTTTTTGTTTCTCTTTCTCTTCTTAGGTTTGGTGTCTCTTTGTACTCTAACCCTGCTTGCATATGAGCGGTACAACATAGTGTGTAAGCCAAGAGCTGGCCTAAAGTTGAACATGCGGAGAAGCATCGTCGGGCTGCTTTTTGTTTGGGTCTTCTGTTTGTTTTGGGCTGTGACTCCATTATTTGGCTGGAGCTCGTACGGACCTGAAGGAGTCCAGACCTCCTGCTCTCTGGCCTGGGAGGAGAGATCATGGAGCAACTACAGCTATCTCATCCTCTACACACTCCTCTGCTTCATTTTCCCTGTTACAGTCATCATCTACTGCTACTCCAAAGTGCTCACATCCATGAATAAGGTGGGCTCATGATGGCTTCTGCATGTTTATTACACTTTTACACATTCATACCTCCATTCTCATCTGTTTGCAATTTACCACCTGCAGACTCAAACAAAGTGATTAGCTTTTAATGGGTGTAGAATCTGCTTTCTGTTCGTAGCTGAACAGGAGTGTAGAGCTCCAGGGTGGGCGTTCCAGCCAGAAGGAGAATGATCACGCCATCAGCATGGTCCTGGCCATGATCATAGCTTTTTTTGTTTGCTGGCTGCCCTACACGGTGCTGTCAGTGGTGGTAGTTGTGGATCCAGAGCTCTACATCCCTCCACTGGTTGCCACCATGCCCATGTACTTTGCCAAGACCAGCCCTGTCTATAACCCCATCATCTACTTCCTTTCCAACAAGCAGGTGAGCAGTTTATCTGCAGTAAAAATGAGATAGGAAGTACAGGATAAGCACATTTGAATCGCATGTGATGCTCATAGCGTTAATGTATTATATCCAACAGTTCCGGGATGCCACTCTGGAGCTGCTGTCCTGCGGCCGCTATTTTCCCCGCACGCCCGGCCTTGTCAGCATCCACATGCACTCCATGAACAGGAGCCGGGTGACTCCCTTGAGCAGGAATGTCAAGATGAATAGCAAGGTGTTGCCTCTGTGACTTTCTCAGACAAAAGCAAGAAGAAGCTGCCGTGGTTGTGGGTGTTCATCCGGTGTCTCATCAAGGACGCAGACCTGCACGTCTACGGGCCCCATGTCTCTCAGAAACATCTTCACTGTAGCCCAGTGAGAACAGAATCAGACCAGAGACTGATATTCAGAGGGTGGACAAAATAAGTGGAAGATGACACACAGTATTTCAATCCAATACCACAGAAAAAAAAAATGCTTATTTTGTTCACTCTTTGTTAAGATTGTATAAGAGATGACTTGATTCATCTCCTTCTGAGACTAATTTGTTTTGACATTTTATTGAATTGCATTATATTGTGAGGTGTTCTTTTAGTTGTCTGTATCTGTCTTGTGTTGTCTGTCCCATTTTTTTTTCTAGAACAATACAAAAAAAAAGTTTTCAGTAAGATGGCTTTATTTCTGTGGTTTGTTTGGATCAATAAACTGCTACCTTCGTTTTAGTGTTTGCAGGTGTGTGCTGTACGCGTGTTGTAAAAACTAGCCAAAAAGAAAGGAGATCTTGAAAGGACAGAAAACACTGACTGAAATGAATGTTTTGTGACCATTTGATATTCTCCATTCGCATTGTTTCTATTTGTATTTGTAAATTTTTAACAGCACTAAGGGAGCGGGACTGCAGAGAGACACTGTGAGCAAGTTCAACCTTTGACCCCTGATTTTTTTTTGTCTATAAATAAAATACAGTGGACCTGTTTTCATGCAGTCGGGGAAGAAAGTCACTTAGATGTTTAACATTTTCAGGGTCTCGGGTAATGCATTCTGCATGGCATGAAATATTGATTTATACATAACAGACTCTGAAACCATTTTTATATCAAGGCTTTTTGTGGAGACAAATACTCTGTTTTTATGTAAATTATACACAACTGCATGGCACCTCTTCCTGTGTAATATTATTATGTAAATAAATGAAATCAATGCCAACAATAGACGGCTCCATCATGTCATCAATACTGACAGCTAGGCCAAGTAATTTTATTTATTATGGATTATACAATGTATAAGCTTTCCTGTTGCCACCAGTATATATAGAGGATTTACCCAGTACATAATTTATCAGTTGCAAAGAAATTGCAAAGGCCACATAATATGCTCTCCCCTCAGATTTTGTGGCTGGCTTATACATAAGAATGACATAACACGTTTAAAAATAAATTCTGCAATGCCCACAAAATTAAAAATATGGTAAATTTGGCTTCTTACAGAAGCCTGCTGCATACCTCACCTTGTGAATTTAACAATAAGAAGTCAGTCGGGCAGTAAAAGACTTTCATTTTTCTTGGATGGCCTGCCTCGTGGTCTGTCAATTTCTTATTTGCATTATCTTTTTTTTATTTATTTATTTCATCTCTATTGGCAGTTTCAGAGGAGGATTAGACAGTTCAGAGAAGGATGACATAATGGCAAAATCTCCGAGCCTGAATCAAACCAGGACATCGTGACACATCTGAGCCCACACTGAGTCACCAGAAATGAAGATTAACACGCATCACTGAATAAAGATGATATAAAAGCTCACAATCAGAGGGAATTTCAACCGTCGGGTTGGTGCAACTAATCAATGTGCAAGAGCAATTGAATCATGAATTTTTGGCTGATTAAATTCACTGTTCAATATCTGGTGATTTGATCTAAGAGGGATATTTATGGATTTACTTTGTTTCACTGACATGTTGATTGGTTTATAAGTTTGTTTTCAAGGGGAGTGGGGCGATTAGATTTATTAAACCATAATTCACTTCTGCAAACTGATGAAAATATTACTAAATCTCATGAGCAAGTCCTTGTGACAGATCTGTCCCTCATTGGTCCGATTAATATCCCGTCGATATGAACGTCTGACATAAAGAATATAAGCATCAAGAGAGAGTTCATTCTCCCTTTGACTGTGAGTGCTGTGTTTTCTGTAATATAGTATTTGTGTTGTTGTGTCCAATAGTCCTTTTGCAAATATGTTTTTAATGGTTTGAGTTTGTTGGTAAAAATAGTCTGGGTGAATTTTTGTTTTATTGCTTACTTTGTGCTGCTCCCTCGCACTTCTTAGGCACGCTTTATGTAAATATTGTAAATGAGAATCTGATTCTGAATTAAATCTTTTTCATTTGCAAATCTTTTGTCTCGTTATTTCTATTTTAGCAAGTTGCTTATTACGTCGTCTCAGTTTATGGTGTGCTAAAATATGATCAGTTGTTTCAACAGTTTCTTTCTCAATAGCAAAATTTGATCAATCTAACATATATCGATTGTCAGGAGGAAAATGTATTGTGTTGATCTAATCCCAGATTTAGCAGTCCATAAGCTTGCACATTTGTAGCAAAGAGCATTTCACACTTTATCTCCAAACAGGATTACACAATGTCATGCTATAATCCAGCAGCAGGGCTCCATTTATTTCCTGAGCCAATTCAAGAACTCCCCAGTCACCCACCTGGCATGCTTAATGCAAAGCCTTTAACCTTTGTGAGGTACTGAATTTAATGAAATGGACAGCTGTTCACTTCACACACATGTGCATATCCAACGCGTCACAGTGCCATACTAATAATCGCCATCATTGCAGCCCCTGGTTGGCTTTTCAGAGTTGTATATCAGGATCGAGACAATAGTGACATAACCACTTTTCAATTAACAGCCATTCCTTTTTTTTTTCCAGTTGTCTATGCTGCGAATACACAGCACAGTTTTTAATGAATGTGAACAGTGAGGACTCCCAGGTGACCTGCTGCTGCTGTGGAGTGATAATGAAAAGGGCGGATACTTTGGCGTAATTTGTCCATGCTGCAGGTTCACCCATTTATATTATTCATTCAGTGGAGATGTCAGGCTAAGCAGTCGTACTGCTGTTTCGGTCAACGTAGGGAGAATGAAGATACAGAACTAAACATGTTGACTTTTTGAACCTGGAGATGAAAGGCAAGCCTACACCAGCATGGGACTCTGGGAACGGCACCATTTGGGAGGAGTACACTGACATCGCCTTTGTGATGGCAAACAGTTTCATTCTGTTGGTCACGTCTGTTGTGGGGATTGCAGCAAATATTTTTGTCATCCTGGCAGTTTATCACCAAAAATCACTGCAGACGTCGAATAATGCACTGGTGGTGAATCTCGCAATTATAGACGTTCTGAGATGTTTAATCGACTGCCCCATTCTTCTAACTATCGTCATGACTGTGTATCAACAGGGACATGCGGACGAGTTCATCTGTAATACACAAGTGGCCTCTTTCTCTTTCAGCTGCTGCATCCAGCTATTGACGCTGGCCTGCATAAGTGCAGAGAGATATCAGGCCATTGCACAACCCTTCAAAACCAGTCAAAGGCGAAGACGAATTATGGTGCTGATTCCTGTTACATGGACCTTAGCTATTGTGGTGGCTGGTTTTTGTTTGATATTTGTGAAGGACTCACCTGTGCATGTGAGATGCAAAGGATTACAGAGAGGAAAAGCATCCTCCTATGACACCTTTGGACTTTACATGTTGTTCCCACTTTGGGCTGCTTGCTTTGGTGTTATCATTGGATTCTATGCTCGCATATTTACCCTTGTGAGATCACACAATCGCAAAATATTTGACAAAGGCGTTGCTCTTTCGAAAAAAGACAAAACGGAAGGTAAGCAGACAAAAGAAGAAACCGCAGCTGTTGAAAATGGACATGAAAAATCTGAGCAAAACAAGATTGCTCAGGTGGAACCAGTGGCACAAGCTGAAGCAAACTCATCCAAGAAAGATTCCACAGCTGCACTACTGACCTCGACAAACGCTCCACAATGTGTCCCCATCGGTTCAGAGAATAAAACTCAATTAAAAAATATGTTAGAGATAACCGACTTTGATACAGAACAACCTCGCCCTCCTGCAATGCAAGCTGCAGTGCAGACCGAGGAGAAACCTTTAAAAACTGAGCCCTCAAGTCTCAGTGCCAAGAAAGTTGAAGCAAAACCATCAAATGGAGATGCTGCTGCTAGTGTTAAGAGCTCAAACACAGAGCCACAGAAGGTGTCAAGCAATTTCCACACAGAAATGCAGTCCAAAGAGGGAGCGAAAATTGACAAAGCACCCACTGAATTGAAAGAAACCAGCCTCCACGTTCCATCGTCTGCACAGTCACAAAACCTTGAATCCACTTCTGTTTTACTGATTGAACCTAAACAAGCTAAGAACCACAACGGAGGAGAAACGCTGGCTGTTGCTACAGAAGATCAAGTGTCTTCATTACCTGCAGTCTCAAATAATGTCCCAGAAACAACAGAAGCTACGAAACAAAATGTGGAGATGGAAGGCACTGTTTGCATGATGCCTTCAAAAGCAAGTAAAGAGAGAGCAAACAAAAAGAAGGAAAGCAAAATGGCTAAGCGTGCTGGCTACATAATTATAACTTTCCTCATATTCTGGCTGCCGTTGATCACAACTATCCTGGTGAATTTTGTTGTTCACAAAAACAAGAACACGCAGGTAAGTAGCTATAGAGTTAAGATAATGTTTTTGTCTGTTGCAGCTGCATTACGGTGCTCTTATATTGCAGTGTAAAGTAGGACGTCTCAACTGATTCTGGCCTGTGAACTCACTTTTATGTCCCAAAAATGTCATGACACCAGCACTTATAAAGTTGAAAAGATGTAAATTTGAGTATAACATGCTCTCAAAATGTATTTTCAAGATGCATAGTCAAATAAAATCTCCATATCAAGTGGCCCCCAAACCCAAGGTTGAAAAACTCTCTTGTATACATCTAATGCTCTTTAATATTGTTATTTTTTCAGGTAACAGTCATTCAGGATGTGGAGATTCTGTCAGTCTCTGTCGCCTGCATCACATCACTGAGTGACCCAATAATATACGCTGCAGTGAACCCTCAGTTTCGGACAGAGTTTTACAGGCTTAAGAACAGGGTTAAATCCATATTCAATAAGAAATGATAATATTCCCACTTCTTCTCACTAGACAAAATGACCATATTCAATATTCACCATGCAACTGAATAATAAAATGGTTAACATTTGTCGAGTCATTGTTTAAATATGAACTAAATTAAACCCCAGTCGTCAAAGTGCAAGTTTCTATTTGGGTATAGGAGGCCTATTATTTTATATGCCGCTGCGTTATATTAGATTTTATGCTGGCTGACGTCTCAGCAGTTACTGAACACTGCAGAGCAGACGCACTACATGCTGTGAGAAACAGCTTGGACCAACAAAATCAGCTCAGCGGGAGAACGCTGCTGAGTTTTCTGTCAAACAATCACTGAGACCTGCCTGTCTGTCTCCAGAGACCCTGCAGTCAGGACCCACTGCTGGGCCGGTCAGGTCCTCACATGTCCTTCAGTAGCACCTAATTATTATGTCATCCTGTTATTAGTGATGCTCTTTGAGTAATAAGGGAAAATATTATGAAATCCATCTTATTGTGTTCTAGTGAAAAACAAAAGAAAAAGACATTTAATGGATGTTTCAGTAGAGCTACAGTATTTATTCTATCCACTGCACCAAATGCACAATGTGTGATTACTTCTCCCTTTTCCTTCCCTCTTATATATGTACTCCATGACAAGATTTGTATTTCATTAAAAGCAAAGTGTTGCAGAATTTACATCATAACATACCAGCCTCATTGTGTTTCCTTCCATCAATCTCATTTTTACTGACAAACCTCAAACAAGAAGCAGAGACATACTTTTAATAAAACAGAATTCTGCAAAGACAGCATGCAAATCCTTAATTCAACCAGTTAACAGACAGAAATAGTATGCCAACAACTGTCAACTAAATCTAGAAATAAGAGGAGCCAACTTCAAATGCAGTTGATAAAGTTCTAACTGAGATATTTACAATATGAAAAATGTACAAAATGGCCCTTTAACACAGTGAAATCTACCAAGTCTCGCTTATGAATATTACAATTTAAAGAGGAACTCAATGGAATTGATACTCTACACTCTTTCATATGGTTTCCAGGTCAATACTATGTCCACGTTAGGGTTAGTATTAGTTAAGTGTTGCAGAGAACATTCACTTATATTTCTACCTTGTGACCTAACTAATATGTACCCTGTATAGTTCTCAATATCAGTTGTTAATTAATGACAGTGGCTTTCACAAAGATCCATATCAGAATGTCAAATATGTAAGCTAACACAAATTTTTGTCATTTTGACTTTCACTTGTACATTTCACAAACATGTCAGGATGCGTAGTATATTTTACTCATCAAGCGATGACATCAACCAGTTAATGAGTCAGTTAATGAATATTCACAACAGTTATCCATTCCAGCGGATGTATGTTTTCTGAATTTACAACAGTGAGGGGACTATTAGAAGCCAGTTAATTGAGGGGTCTCAAAACAAACTATTTAACTGGGCGGTGAGTGAAGTCGACAGATTTAATATTCACAAAGATGGCCATCGGTTAATGAATATGTGTGCTTTATCATCGGAGGCCATCGTCAAGAGTGACCTTTTAACGTATGCCTTTCCTCCTTGGAATCAGAAGACAACAAATACAACTACATTACATATTCAAAAATAAAGTTTTTTCTTAGTATTTTTAGGCAACAACGATAACCACGCAATCCCAACACTTCCTTGCTCTGCTGTGCTTAATGGAGCAAGATCTGCTGGTTCGCTCTTATTTCCAAGGCAGCAGTCCATTCATCATTCTAATACCATGCAGAGTTTGACATCAGATGAGATCACTACTTCAAAAAACCCCGATTTCTGCTAATCTTATAATCCCTCTAGATTATGGCAGGTTGATGCTCGGTGGTCCCTCTCCTCAGCATCTGGTGCTTCTTCAGACCAGTTAGCTGATCAGATAGGCATGACATCTACAAGGCAGATACTCGGACAATGTTGCTCTGAGAGTATGCGGTGGTGGTGGTGGAGCCGTGCCCGTCTGATGAGGTCACCACGGGGGCAGATAGGCTGACCATGGAGGGAGTGATGTAAGGTTCGTCACATTTCAAGGGCACAGTCTCATCGAGTTTGGCATTCAGGCTGGAGCGGCTGTAAGGGAAAACAGAAGATGAAAGAGGGTGAGAAGACTGACCTTGTGAAGGTATTACACAAAGCCTGTGAGCAGTTCTTTCATACATTCTTTTACTGTACAAATGCCACTTGAGAAATATCCACGTTCTTTGTACAGAGTGAATATATAAAGGAGCGTCAGCTCCTGTTGCTTATAAAGTATATTTCAGTGTGGATGTCTGCAGCTTTTGTTAGAGTCTATAGAGAACATGTATACTGTGTAATTAGAAACTAAAGGCTGAGAGTGACTATAATGTATATATTAAACTCATTTTACATGGTCCATCCTGTACAAATACATCACTTGTAAAAGCCAACATATTAAATGTGTTTTTTGGGAACATTAAATGTCTCATTTTCTGTTTGTGGATAATATGTACTGTCTTGTTGCATTTGAAATCAAGTCTCACACATGGAGTTAATGTTATCACATGTAACGACAGGCATGCTCGAGTGTTTGCAATTCTCACTTATGTATGACATTTTCACACTGAGATTAATGAGCAGCCCACCAATCTTTATGAAATCACGTTTTCTCTCTCGCACCGTGTGTTATCAAGAAATACAGATAGCTTAGATTTTACAGCACTTGCCCATGTTTTGAGATATCCATCTCCGAGAACCCTGCTGTGCCGCAGTATGATAAAGTTGAATGGAATTTTATTTGTGCTGCTCGCATCAAAAAAATTACATTCAACAGCTCTTTTCAGATACTGTGTCCTAGTTGGTCTGGATAATCCAGGGAACAAGCTGTTCAACGGTTTTCACGGAGAGAAGAGACAATTTCTTTGGTAGGAAGCAGCTATACTGAAAACTGTGCAGACTGTGGATTATCAGGAGTCACAGGGACGATGTTTGGGGAGGGAGGCGTTGCTGTTTTTCTTTGAGCTTTCTTTGAGCTTTCTTTGAGCAATTTCATTGTGTTGGATTGGAAGCAGAAATCTCGGAGACACATACTGTATGTTCGAACCAAAAATAAAACTAAAACTATCTTTGGATAAATACCAGTAGAGGTCAAAATAATTCTGTGTTTAGGAAACCCAACATGTCTAAAAATCACTCATGCTTGAAAACTACAATCTCTGATGTGTATTTTTAATTAAGAAAAACAGTTTGAAGCTTTGTGAGATGGTTCAACGAATTATGTTTTTTGAAAGATACAAACTAATTATCTGATATGCCTTTACTTTATCTGAAAATCTAGAAACCAAGTATTAAAATAATATATAGAAAACATATTTTTTATTTATAATGAATCATAGTTCATTTCTCTGCATAATGAATTCATCATAATTAAAGTTCATCTTATCTTATAATACATGATCAGCTGTTGGCATGCACACAGACAGACAGCAAAACAGAGCAAAACAGATTGGCTACCTGTTGGCCACAGGCCTCTCTCTGATCTGTATGGTGCTGAGCTCCTGGTTGTTTGTGCTGGGCAAGCTGAAGCTGCTCTTCTTCCTGTGGCGTCGAGAGCAGCACGAGCTAAGTCCATGTGGTGACGAGGACAGCGAGGATGTACGGGAGCCCGACTTGTTCATCACAGAGATCTCCATGCAGTTGGACTGAAATGTCTGCTCGTCCACGAACTCGTGATTCTGCAGAGAAAGATGGCGGCAATGTTGCTCATGAATCACTCTATTACATCAATGATCGGTCCTGCTAAACAATGAGTGAAGACATTTCACAGTAAAGACTAAACAGACTGAACAGAATCCACAGCAAAATTGTTTAATAATTGGAAAATGAATCATCAAGGGAATAGAAATATATTGGCCCAGATGTCCATATTAAGTGCCATCTGTGAAAACATTCACAACTGTTATCCCTATGACAAATGAGCATGTCTTGAAGGTCAGGCTGCAAGTGCGTTTGAGACTCCACCAGCAGGTGGCAGAGAGACACCGTGTAGGATCCAACGCCATGCCCTGCATCGTGCATCCGCTCTTATGTTCCTTCTGTCTCCCCTGCACCGCACTCTGCCATGTGCAACGCACACCACCATGTAAATGTGCCATCTGAATGGCATCGAGCCTTTATGGAGCTTTTCCCTGACGACTGGCAAGCCTTTTACTAGGGGGAGATGTCATCTATGAGTAGGAGCGCTGATTTACTGCCTGTCCATGTGTCTGTACGGGGTTTAGTGCTGCAAGTGTAAAACTCATGTCACAGCCAAAGCATTAAGGAGGCTCTTACATCTCTAAATTATAGATAGTGTAAAATTAAATATGCTGGTTTGTTTGCAGGGAATAATGCTACTGGCTGGTGGAGTCATGTTATCTTTAGCATGTTGCTGGAGAGGGGACTCAACATTCCCCATCCCCATTTACAGCTATTTTTAACTCGCGCTGCATATGAAATGATTCTACAGTTTGTGCATGGATGAAAAAACTCACTTTGTTTCTATTTGCACTACACTGTAACAGGCTGACACCACTGCAGACTGTAGAACTGATGCAATATTAGATAAAAGGAGTTATTTTTTTACTGTAAGCTATTTTACAACTGTCTGAAATGTGTTACCAAAATAGTAAAAAAAAAAAAAAAAAAAAGGAAGATAGTTGTGTGATTGCACAGCTCTTAGGTTTTAGTTTAAAAAAAGAAAGGGGGATTTTACCGTGGTCTTCTCCAGGCAGTGCAGCAGGTGATGATGTTGGCTCTCAAAAGGAGGGTTTGGAGCCTTCGCCACCAGGGCTTGTCCTGCCTCCTTGGAGGCCTTCAAATAGACAAAATGAAAAACAAACAGTGTAGATCACCAGATTAAGACTCTGCACAGGAACGGAGTTTCAGGCAACAGCTAGGTCGACGATGTAGTGGAGAGTACGCAAAGCATTGAGGGTTGAAATGCTGATCTGTAGCACGGCAGCCAATCTACTGAGAACCTAGTGAGATGGGGATGTTTTAGAGATGCATAGAGACAGTGGCTGATTACAACATGTTTCACTGATAGAATTGATTTTTGCCATTCTTTCGCTGATTTGTTGAGAAAGACCAGAAAAGTCAAATTCGAGCTGAGCTCATTTCAGTGCAACAGCAGTGGCACACCTAGACACAGATCGAACAGATTGCACCAAACACGGCACAGATTCTTAACCACAACAACACTACACACATTGATGAAGCTCTGCACGGCTCTGGGATGGAAGGGATGTTGTGTTAGTCGGCACTACAACCTGGATGCTCTAGGAATAACACACAGAACACACAGCAGATCAAAAACAGAGTTTAGAGGAGATGCAGGCTGAGCAGACAGCCTCCATAGGCGACCTACTGTCCAGTAAGCCTCTGGTTCCCTCCTTCCCCTCCAAACCCTGTTGGACAGACATGCAGAGCTTGGTCATGAGTCAGTGTGACTGTAATGGCTGTGCTCCACCAGAAGGCAAGTGTGCCTGCCTGGCCCTCCTGCTGTATGGACAGAGGGAGAGTGTTGACGAAGCATGTCAATGCTGCAGCTGAGAGGTGTGATGTAAGAAGAGAGAGAGATAGAGAGAGAGAGGACGATCACACTGAAGCACTGGAATGACAGCAGCCCCTGTGTTACAGCATGAGAAGCCCCACCCCAACCCCACCCGACCCTCCCCTGTGTGTGGTGGCATGGCCCCCGAGCAGAGCGGCATGCAAGCATCAGCGAGGCCCCGGTCAGTTAGCCCCCAAGCCGTTGCTTGGTCCCGTTACCTCCTCCAGTGAGTCGATCAGGAGCCCATTTTGTTTGTAGCGCATATAGGCATTAGTGCCCCGAATCTTCGCAGCGCGGATTCTAGCAAGCCGAGTTTTCTGTTTGAACAAACAGACCTCTGTTTTAGCCTCTGATGGTTTGTCTGTCACACTAATTGGCTCTGTCTCCCTCTGGCAGCCACAGTATTTAGCAAGAAGAGGCCATTCTTAAATCTACCATTAGTAAATTCTGCCTTAGCAAACACTTTCAGAAAGAAATGCACATATTGCTATTGAAAAGCTGCTGACACTAAACTCTGAAGATCATTTGTTCAGTCATTGTCATTCCCTCTCTTATTCCTTTCTCCCACTGAAATATACCCAAGTAAGTTTAGCCTACCCAATACACACAGACACAGAAACACAATAAAAGATTAATATTCTGGAAGATAGTGTTTGCCCTGTCATTCTGTTACGTGTGGATAAGACAGGGACAGAGGAAAGAGGCAGATAGAAGCAAAACAAAGAGAGATAGAGAGAAAAAAAGGGGCCAGAGAGAGACAGAGGGAGGGGTAGAGTCAGTACCCTCTGGGCTCGTCGTTTCTCTGCCCGCTGGCTTTGGTGGTAGATACGGCTGAAGTTTGACACGATGACAGGGACAGGCAAGGCGATGACCAGCACCCCACTCAGAGAGCATATGGACCCAAACACCTTCCCCACGATTGTTTTTGGCACCATGTCACCGTACCTGCAACACAGTAAACAGACACCAGTGAGCACACCGGGTAGACAAACAAGGAAAAAAATAATATTTTCCGATTACCCGCTCTGGAAGCTTGCTTTATGATGTTAAACCGTGGTGTGTTTAATGCTATTTTTTACCGGTCTTGAAATAGTGACAGTGACCTTGGATTATTTCACAACTTCAAATAAGAAGTCATACGTTTGAAGTGGGTGAAGAATAAATAGGACTTTTATGAAGTCTCCTTTTGCTGGCCTACTTTCTACATGCGATCCTGATGTTCCTCTTTAAAAAAAAAAAAAGAAACTCTGTTTCATATATAATTACACACCTGCTGGCACGGGCTAATGCTTTCACATCGTGACCAAACACACTACACATCCCCTGTGACCTCTGTTAGTCAAACAGCTTGTGAAAGATACAGGGAGTAGTATCACATCGAGTAAAAGCGAAATGGAAAGGGAACAGTGTGACGCTGAACCCTGGAGAAATCATTTAAGTCTGTGGGCCTCTTCTGTGTTTTGTTCCTCTTCCACATGTGATAATGGACCTTGAATTTTGAATGTAGATAAGTGCTTCACGTCCACGAAAAAAAAAAAAACCAGCTCTTTGGAAATTATGCGCACATTATACAAATGTTGAACAGGCTACATTCAGCATGAACAGATTAATAATTGTACATACGTCAGATGAGTCTGAATCATCCCCATTAAAGAGATTAATTGCGGCTGTCTCCTATCAGACAGTCGAACCTGTCTGTGGTAAAGGTAAAGAATCAAACTGACGTCATCGTCTCACTTTCTTTGCATTGGCCGACACCTCCAGAGCCACTTTACTAAATTTACAAATCACTTAGCTGATTTGAAGTGTTTCATTCGATTCAGTTCTAAGTTTGGTAGCCACTCACTTTTATTCCAAGTTATGCACTTGTATTAGTGTTCAAATGCATTTCAGTCCTTCCAACAATCATACCGGTGCAACAATCAATAGTAAGTTCAGTATGTTGCTGAACCCTAACGCATGTACTAAACCAAACTCTCTACTATAGCTAAACTAAAATCTCTCTGACTTCAAGACTAACAAACTAAACATTTATCCACGAACTCGGTGACGTTCTTTTGCCACCCAGAGACGTGATTATCATTCAGCATCATGAAATGATGAGGGATTTCTCCTAGGCAATTAATAGCAACGGAGACAATCCCTGTAAATTATACCTACAAATCATCTGAACATAACCTGCATGTTTATGAATGGCCCTCTGCGGACACTTTAAGCCACAGGCAGCGCTGTGTTTTGAGAAGAAGAGTGCAAATGAATGATTCAGAGCATGTATGTTTTCCTTGTCTCTCTAAACATCCCTCTATGTGCTGCGGAGAACCAGCAATCCACGGGACTGCAGGTGGGTGAGATGAATGATCGAGACCCTAATGCGCAAATGACCTGAGAAGACCATTACCTCCTGAGAGTAAGATGAATGCAGGTAGGAAAGGACATCAGCATTGCTCAGTGGCTGTGACAGCTGCGCGTCTCTCAAGTGAGGCAGGGTAATGTGAATGTATCGCTACACGGGAGGTTGACTATTTCATAAATGAAGTTGTCTAATGCCCACGGCCGTCTGCCTGAGTCATTAGCCTCAGGTTTCCATCACGTTGGGCGCAACAGTCTGGGCTTTTACAGAGCTTGGGCGTAAAGATGTAAAAGTGGACATTTTAATATCACGCTTCATGGGACTTCATGTACAACAGTTTGCTTTCAAGTTGAGTAATCTCACACAGATGTCATTAGCTTTACAGTTCATTACAGGTCAAGTCATCTTCCTATGTAATCACCGCTGAAGCTTGACAGCAGGTGTCAATTATAGATTCCGGATGTACTGTTGAAAGCCTATTAAGAGATCCACATAAAAATGCAGGGCAGCATTCCATCAGAGAAATGTGGCTGCTCACGTGTGTTTTATTCCAATAGGAGGGGTGTCAAGATGCTGCTGGATGTGAAAATAAGTCTGAACACTCAACTGTGGAATACAATGTATTTCAGTTCTCTCAGCGAGCAACGTCCTTTGAAAGCAAAGCAGTGAGCAGGTGAAAAAAGAAGGGAGCAAGCACACTCTGGAGAGAAGCACTAACAGTGATGGATTGTTCATAAGGGGGAAGCTGAGATACACAAAGCTCTGCCTCCTGGATGACGGCAGAGGTAGGAATTAACAGCGGCGAGAGATTAAAGTAATGTTCCTGCTTTGTTCTTGTTGTCTCTGACTACCAGGTACCCACGTTCGCTACCCCGAGCTGACATGGGTGAGACACGAAGATGGATGGCCAGATCCTTATCCACCCTGCAGAGGAGGAAGAGGAATGTCGAAATGACTGAGTATCAATTCCCCAGTTCCACCCACCTGAAACCATACTGCACTCGCGCCGGTCTTAAAAAACAACGCATTCTGTAGAATTGTCCTACAGTGAGATGACAGCATTGCAGATGAAGCCCGCCGCACTGAGAGAGTGAAGCAAGGGGTATGCCACAGAGGGTGCAGGAGAAATGTCAGATTAAAAGGAATATTTGAATTCCAGAACCGGGGGATGAATGTCCCCGCCCGACTTGGATAATAGACCAATCAAACATTCATGAGTCCCTGTATCAACCTGCGTGGCAGAGTTTGTGCGGTTGACCTTAGAAGCGGCGCAGTATTCCATCAGGAGGTGCTCTGAGACAGATTTCTGTACATGACCTCACCGCCTCACAGCGAGCGCTGACACCCAAAAACACGGACACGCCTGGACACACACACACGCACACACATAAGCAGTTGCAAGAACGAGCGCTCGTATGTGTACATGCATACTTGCGTGCACGTGAGAGTGTGTATGTGTGTGTGAGGCTTTTAATTTGACATCTAGTTAAACCAATCCCCCTTCCTAAAAAAGCAATCTTGTTCCTTGATTGTCTTCCAGAACCCTGTGTCTGAAATCTGACTGCCATCTGGTTAGTGGGAAGCGAGAAAATAAAAAACAAACAAGATATCTGGATGACTTTTACAGACACATCATTTGTTTATTTCTCTTCTCAGAGACAGACAATCAAACAAAATTAAATAAATTGTTTTCAGATAAAATGAGCCTAAATTGTAAAAATCTCTAATTTGCTCCGCTGTGTACGCCATCCAATTAAAGTGTTTGGGGGTTGGCAGGACAGAAGCAACACTTACAACAAAACCTCACTTGAGTGAGGACAGGTTCAAGTTTTTCATGTAATCAAAGTGGTCTAAAATAAGACTTGCTGTCCCACCAACTCACATGCCAGTTGAAATCACCGCCAGAAGCTTAGCAGTGCTGACAATTAGGATCCAAGAAGGATTGTGGCAGATCTTTCAGTTGAAAGGGTTTTGTCAACGGCGTTAAAATCCAATCATCCACTGACACCTTTCGTCATGATACATCTAACTTCCACTTCCACTTCCAGCTTTCACCGTGAAACCTCCTGCAGAAGTGACTGCAGTAAAGCGCAGTAATAAAAGCAAAGGGAAAGAATGATGCTCAAACGGCCTCGCAGCACTTGATTGCACTGATTGTGAGCGATCAAGGTCAAGGTGTACGAATGAAGAAATATCCTGTGATGAAGGTCTTGTAAGTGTAGTGTGTGTGGTCCGATCCTATTAAATCAGTAATGGTAAAGACATTGAACTGCACTTTGATCTACTCCACTTTGATGTTTCAATGCAGTGGAATGAAGCTAATTTGATTAATACATTAAGCATTATGATTCGTCTGCTGATTAAAATCAAGCTGAATTAAGTACACTGTCCTATCTCGTGCAACATCTATCCCCGTTGTTTCATGCCAATAATTACTGTGAGGCCCACTATCTGATAATCGGAATCTAAAATTAACTTCAGTCTCACTTTCTTCCAGGAGATTGGTTTAACTTCACATCCCTCTTGGCATTTGTCTCTTATTATATACATTCATTCGACTCGTTGGTATGTGTCTTGTGTGCTGAGGCTGTGATGTGAACTTGTTATAAAATGCTCTTTGAGATGCTAAGACAACACATTTATTTGAAAAAAAAAAAACAAAAAACAGAAAAAATGTCAAGGTCACCTACTTTTAGTCAGCCACAGAATTGAAAAGATGAGTGCTAAATTTCAAGCATGCTCCCTGCATTGCCTATCCTCTGCGTGTCTTCCATAATTCTGTGAATGCATGATTTTCTGTTTGACCTTCACCGACCATCCCATTGCACACTGAGCTCCCTATCAGTGCTTCCTGGGGTAATTCACTTGCTCAGTTTCACAGTTCAATGGTTTCTACAGCACAGACAAGCCCTCCAAACCTGTGAGACCAAAACCTGTCAATTATCCTGAAACTCAGATACTGTCACCGACTGTACCAATCGAACGTTGATAATGACAGAGGGAGGTATTAAAACTGCGCAGGGACGTCGGGGTAGTGGCAAGGTCGGGAAGTATCAGATATCCTTAAAGTGGCGACATCTCCTGCGGGCGTGATGTGAAATCAGATCAAAGAGTGTCAGACTGGACACAACATTAAAATCATATCTGAGAGCATGACATAGAAGCGATGAAGCCTTGCACTGACCAAGCGAGGAAGGCTCCATTTTTCACAAGTCATGACAAGGAGCAAAATAGAACAACGCTCCGTGACAATATTCTCTGTACCTTCTCCACAAGGCTGAAAGAGCGCAATATTCATCCTTGCTGACAGTTAAATAATAGATGTACCAAAAAAAAAGTAATTTTCCTCCTGAACTCCATCCTGCTCATACAACTATGAATTCAGAATCTCAAGAAAATGGATTAAACTGCCTGCATGTCATAGAGGCGTACTAGCATGAGTGACAAGAAGATATATATTTTCTGGGTTGTATATGCGAAGATTTATGGAGTACTGCAGGAGAGGTCTTGAGGGTGGTTATGTCAGAGACCTCATAAAAAATTTAGCTCATAAAAACAAGAAAGGAAAAAGGCTATATGATCGTTCTGCTCTGTGCCAATAGGCATCGTGAATCTGACCACCGAGCAAGAAAAGAGAAATGTATCTGTAAAAATCTGCAGCGAACAAGTGGAAGTGAAGCTACTGCAGTTGAATAAAGCAAAGGTCTCTCTGCTGAGACATATATTTATATTATTGATGAGCCGAATGTAAATCTGTTTTGTGTTTTGGTCAGCGTGTCAAAATATTAAGCACATTTTGTATTTTCTCCACGAACAGACCGTGAAATAAAATCTCAGAGAGACGGGGAGCATCGCTGGCGACCTGCAGGATGCAGCGGCACAGCTACAGTATGTGCCACTGCAATGCAATCCTTAGGGAAGATACACCACAAGGTTTCAGAAGCACAATAAATGAACATGATCTCCAACATGATCCCTAAACACCACGTATCATTCCTGATGTTCTGCACTGCATCTCTGGCTCCAGCCCGGGAGCACAACATCCAAAACGCTGCCTCTCTTGGGTTTGGACACCAAAGACTGATGGGATTAAGAGTGTGTAGGCTGATAGGACTTTGCTCTGATGCTATCCCTCAGATATACATCATTATAGAAGGGGGAATCCCACAGGCGCTGGGATTAGCCCGTTAGATTTTCACTGCAGGTGATAAGGGAGAGAAGGAGAGGCTGGCAGAACTACACAACATAATGGGGAGATGGGAAAGCAGAGATAGGAAAGAGCCAGAGGACCGCACTGCCTGGTGTAATGCGTGTGGTAGGAAAAACAGAGCACTCGAGTATGAGTAACTGTGAACAATAGCTACAGGGAAGGACAACTTTGAGATAGGTGAACATCGTCGGCACAGTGGGCAAAAATGCACAGACTGGATGTTGTAATGCAGCAAAATGAAATGTGGAGCAGATGTGAGAGATTGTTTTGTGCGCTTTCCACAATCCAGCTGAGATCTAGTCTCTGCAGATTTGTGGAAAGGCGATGGGTAGAGCTGAAGGTTAGCATGTGAAGTTCAAGGAAGCTGCCATAGGATGTGTGGCTACATGCCAGTCAGTATTAATGCATTGTAAATGAAGACTTTGTGATGCGGCGGTGTCAATGTGGCTTTGATCTTGCAACTGAACGTTCACCCTGGAGTCTCAGGAGCTACGCAGACCCAATAAAGGCCGGTGCAATTCCTCTCTTTTAACCATGCAGACACTGATAAACCATATAGAATAATCCCCCACGTATAGCTCTGGCAAAGGCACCTCAGCTCCCTCTCGCTCACATATCAAACATATTCCCTCAGCCCTCCAAATCCCAGCTTAACCCTCACCCCGCGAAACCAGGCGGCTAGTTATCACCACGGCTTTGACATTAGCATGCACGCCCTCTCTCATTTGGGAGATCTTCTTAAGAGTCGGGGATGATAAAAAGCTTTCCTCTCTACCGCTCTTCCATTCCTGACTTTGACTCACCCTTCCTCTGCCTGGACCTGCCTGCCTCTAACTATGAGTTGGAGATGAAACGCTTCATTCTCTTTCCCTTTCTCCTCCTTTTCTATTATCATGCAGTGCTAGCTCAGCCCTGCTTGACATTTCTCTTTTCTTCTGCTCTTCTCCAGTTTCTCAGTCTACACCTGCTGACACTTGAGAAACAACTGCTGTCCTACGCAAAAAAGCACCCTATTTCACTGCAATTACGTGCCAAGTCACCTCTACTTCATCTCCTCGTCGTCGTGATTATGACCAATTCCTTGTGGCAATTTCTTTTAATTACTGTGTATTAATAGAAATTTTATGAGGGTTAAGTATCCACACGGATCCATAAAATAGCACGCTATCGTGCAAACGCGCAAATAATAATTTGTGTGTTAGAGGGAGGTCTGGATGATGCAAGTCTTCGATCAGCAAGGACATGATGAAACCGAAACTCCAACATTGTTCTAAATACAATTTGTCATTCTGTGTTGAGATTTCTGCCCTTTACATTACTTCAGAAAGCCAGGGGCTAAAAATATATTCCCACAATGTCAGTATGTAACTTTGATAATGCAATTACACTGCTTCGTGGCTGAATGGGGAGGGCAAAGAAACATTAAAGAGGGGGGGGGCTGGAAGCACGAAGAGGCGCTACAGCTATGGATTATGAGAGAACGTGATAATAAAATGAAATCATCAGACACTCAAGCGATTATGCTAATAAACTCATTTCATATTCATCAGAGGTTAATCGGCATGCGAGCGAGAGAGTGGTGGCATTTTTTTTTAGAACACAGAAAGCTTTGATCGAGCAGGCAGGCGGCGAGTTACCTCACCTCTGGCGTGTGAAGGCCTGAGGTGGGGTTAAAGACGAAAATGCTTTGGACATGACCAATTGTGATGGCCTCTGCTTAGGTGGTTTATGTGTTTTGAGTTTTTTTTTTTCTTCTTTAAAATGCCAGATGAGACTGATTTCAGTGTCCAGCTAGATCTGGAGCACCAGGGCCCAGTGCTCCACAGGATATAAACGTCCTTACTTTAAGCATGGCTCGCTTTCTTCCCCTCCAGCGTGTGCTTTACTTAGCCCTTTGTTTCTTTTTTTTTTTTACTTTTACAATGCCTTACACTACCCTATATACACACATCCACATGAACACTATTGATGTCACTGCCTCACATCTGAATTTACCCCTCAGGTTATCTTATAATAAATAAATTTGTTGCCATTTTGTTGCCACAACTGAGAAAAATAAAATAGTAATAGCAGTAGAAGGAGTGTTAATAGTATTAGTCGTACTGTTGTATTATTACTGCTGTATTATTATCCTGTCCTTATTATCACAAGGACACAACAAAACTGACCTCTTACTGACACATTCTGTACAAAAGGACCGATGCAAATGGTCAACTAGTATTGATCAGATGAGATTTCAAAGTGACCCCTGTGACCTTTGTTATATGGTCAGGTGAAGGGGGAGAGGAAAAAACGTGAAAGGTCTTGCGGATTAGTGCCTCTGTGTTGGAAAGGGGAACTGGTCCAGGAGCCTCATCACACTGACAGCAGATTAGTGCTCCGCGGCGCCAGAGCAGACGGTGCAAGATTAACTTTGATGTGCGATTCCACACAGAGCAGCCGCTGGATATCAACTCCCTTCACCAAATGGCCTCTTAACTCTGGGTTTGCAGCGTGTGCATCCACGAGCCGCAGTATCTAAAAATCAGCAGAGAGCAGTGTCACCAGATTTTTTTTTTTTTCATTTAAAGGTGCCAGATTCAGCCAACAGCCTGTTTGCTGATTAATTTCAGGATCAATTGATCTATTGATTGATTTTTTTTTGATTAAAGGGACACCCTTTCCTTTCCTCATTATGAGGAGTACTACTCATCTTATAAAAACAGATATAAGCTTCTGTGGATCTTTTTGGTCAAAGAAAATAACCTGATGATGTCATAGTGGTGTTTTCAGGTCATCTGTGCTTGGTTTGGAAAATTTACATTTCTAACATAAAGCCTGAGTACTGAACTATAAGTGGGCAGGGAGCGTTCAATAAAAGACGCTCTGGAGTTGCATTAAGGGAACTGTAAATTCAATATAACCATACTATGGTATATCTCCGAATATCAGCCTCTGCTGTTTCAATTTTTTTAATTATTTGTCTCTCTTCACTGAAGTACCACTTCAATCTATTAAATGATTTAAGATCAAAATCTAAAGTCTAATGTCTGGATCAATATTTCAAAGACCAAAAAAACGCACTGCTTCCTCTCATTTAAGAAGCTGAAACCACTTAATGTTTTAATACCAGAACTACTAATCTTGCATGTCAACAGATCCAACTCATTGACACGAGCAAACTCTGTTGATGACGACTGTCTGCTAAGATTGAAAGCTCTGGAGAAGCTAGTAAGCAAGAGCTTAGATTGGGATTATTTACAGGGCGGCATGGTGGTGTCTCACAAACAGGTCCTAACCTAGGCTCTAGCCAAGGTTCGAACCTGTGTGGAGTTTGCATGTGTCTGCGTGGGTTCTCACCAGGTACTCTGGCTTCCTTCTGCAGCCCAAAAACATACAGTTAATAGATTAATTTGTGACTCTAAATTGGTCGTAGGTGTGAATGTGAGCGTGAATGGTCGTTTGTCTCTGTGTGTCAGTCCTGTGATGAACTGGCGACTTGTCCAGTGATAGTGTCAGCCAGTGTCAGCTGGGATTTGCTTCAGCCTCCAGCAACCCTGATAAGGACAAGCAGTTACACTGAATGGATGGATGGATGGACGGTATGAATGAACTTAAATGATTAGCTGACTTATCGTTAAGGCATCATTCTGCTATCTCTGGGCAATTCAATGTTACAACAAACTGTTAAAAAAGCATAAAGTTATGCCCAGTTGGCGAAATATATTTCTAGAATATATTTCTAATATATTTCTTTGAAGGAAAGGAGAAGGTCTCAAGATACTACATGTTGTTTGGGGAAATGATCGATTCACCTAATGTTCAACACCAGAACACTTCTGGATTCTGTCTGAGTTGCAACTTTAAATTGTCTATATCAGCTTTTTACACCAAACAGCTGCAGCCCCTCATCTTCAGGTTTGCTTCCTGTTCAAACAAAACACTCACATGCAAGATAGTTAATGCCTCGTATGAGAAAATGTGAGCAGATGCAGAACGCAGCGGAGAAATGGCCCTTATTTGTCATAGCAGTTAAAGATGCATTTTTAAATCCCTCGGAGCATCTTTGAAACAAACATCAAGGTACAAATTCCAGCCGTTTAAAAAAAACAGCTGCAAGTTCAAAGGAACACTTCAAAATCTCACAGAGAAACTGAAGGGGAATAGCGGAGGCTGGGATGAGACAGAAAGAGTGGTGAAGCGTAAAAATGTAGTGAGCGCTCTCTCAGAGAGTGTGGACAGCAGCCAGACTGGCGACAGCAGCGAGCCCAGATAACAGCGAGTACCAGGAACCGGCGAGAACCTGTAGGGAAGTATTGGAGAGAGCTGCATCTCTTCTAACAGCTGCTGACTGCCCCCTGGGGCAGAGTAGAGCTGCTAGCTGCAGCAGTATCCACCATCTCCCCACCTGCACTACGCCGCTTCGTGCGCATTGGGGACGTCATTACTTTTTCCATTTCACTCCACGAGACTTCTCCTGTCAAATCAAAAAAAAAAAAAATGACATGAAAAATAATAACTCAGGGCTATGGGCAGAACAACAACAACACAACTGAAAGGTCATTTTGCCAATGAAAATTGGTCTTGCATCCACGCAATCTATCAGTCATCAACAGGTTTATTGCTACGTCTGCTTTCACAGCAGGAGTGGTTGAAAGCTTGAATTAAACTGACCCTGGGCCAGTGAGAGAAAGCATGTGTACTTAAAGACGCAACTCCCATTATTTATAACTTCAACATCTTTGTCACTGCAGAGGACAGACCTCCTGATGAATAATGATGTTAACACTCTGAAGACAGGCTCCACCACAGACGGCACATTCGAACGTACCGTTACCAATCGTGACTGAATGAAGGTTATTCATTTTAATCACACTACAGCACGCCCTCCCTCCCACTATCCCAGGGGGTTGCTATATTTAAGCACTTTTTCATTTCTTCTCCTTTTTTTGGTCTTGGCTGATGGCAAAGCAATTGCTTTGTGGGACGTCTGCCCTTGAAGAATCAGACAACAGAAGGAGATATTTATACATACTGTAGATGTGGAGTGAGAGCAAGCTGTATCAAATTCAACGCTTTCCTCTTTGACTGTGTAGTGTTAAGAAAATCAAATCACAGGCGCTTCTTTTCCCGCCTGCTCGCTCGCTTTTATTTCTCTCGTTTTTTTTTTTAACGTTTCCCCTCCAAAACAGAAGTGATGTTGGTTTTGTACCTGTACTCTAAGATTAGCTGTCTGTCCTGGGGGAGAGAGAGAGTTGGAATGCTCATCTCCCATTTCTCCCATTCATTCGCTCGCTTTCTAATTGGACTTCTCCATCTGTTGAGGTCTACAAATTGTCTTCTGGGGATGCACCAGCTAAAACATCCTATCAAACACACAAATGCATCAGGGAGAGTCTACTTGGAGAACTGCCATGCCTGGCATTGCAAGAGTAGTCTATGTATGTGTGTGTGTGTGTGTGTGTGTGGGTGTGTGTGGGTGGGTGTGTGAGCGCCTGTGTGATGTATAATCAGAAGTCCAGCAGCATAGAGCCTGGAGATAAGTAGATATCCAGCATATGCTGAACTCTGATTTGAAGCTGGCAGGACTGGCTACTTGGAAAATTAATCTATCAAGCACACAGCAGATCTGTGAGCGAGTGACATACTTTAATAAGAATTATTTCGCACGGTGACAATGTTGATGGGTGGGTGAAACACTGTGTCAGTATTATCGACTGTGTGTCTCATGCACTTCTGATCGATGTTCCTCCCCTGCAGTCCCCAAAGATGTTGAGTAAACAGACTAGGTTTCTGAATTTCTTAAAGTTTTTTGGATTCTCTGCCATCTTTCACTTAGAGTTGTTAATGATATGGGAAATTGTGTTCCTCACACTTGTCACTCTTTACATCCCATTGACTGGGAGTTGAATACTCAGGAGTGAGCAGTGGGACGTGTGACAGAATATTTGTGGTGATGATTACAGCCCATTAACTTTGATGGATGCCATCTCATAGAAAAGACGATGAGAGTTGGAACGACGGCAACGCCGCTTGTTTTCTGTCACCAACATATGTACATAACAGTGTGGAGGAGAGCCCAGAGTAAACTGGAGCAATGGCCATACAAAATTGATTTCTGGGTCCCAATGAGACCTTTGGCAGTAATTGAATGTCACATTAGAGAGGCTGATTCTGGATCCCAGGATGCTAAAGCAGGATTCCCCTGTGACCTCTGGAGGACAGCGAGGACCAGAGGATCCAAGATCACCACGTATGCTGCTAGCAGATACACCAGGAATGTAAATGATGTGTTGTGTGCGTGTGCTTCCATGCATGTGAGAGTGAGCCTGTATCTGCAAGTAAATGAGACCAAAGCTGAACCTGAAATTGATTGCAGTGCCTGCTAACTGTCTGGGTGGCTTTCTTCTCTGCCTTTCTCAAACCAAAAGTGCAGCTTAGCCAAAAAAAGACACACTCCATTTGTTTGTGGCCGTTATGTAAAGATAAAACATGCCGGAAATCTAACTCTTAAGCTTCTCCACAGGGATTACGGACAATTGGCTAAAGGGAAAAATACAAATAATAATCAACACGGTTTTACGGTTTTCCACTAATACCTTAAAGGAGAAGCGAATATCCCCACATGGAAATGCAGTCCTTAAGCAGTTATGATATTCATGTGTAGGATGCCTGCAGAGAGACACACAGGCAGGAAATCCTCTAGGTGGGAGCTGAACCTGCACTTCAATAACAACCAGACAAATATATGAATCTCAGCAGCTATCATCCATCCTGCTCTAAATAAAGCTTTTAAACTGTTTCCATTTTTAAGTCAAAAAAACAACCACTGACAGCGTAGGATTAGTATGTGTTATTTTGTTTTTTTACTTTCAATTTCAATATGTTTACCTAGTGTTACCTTGTTAGTTATTAGCACAACTTACCCCCTGGAGTGTGTATTCATCACCTGCATGCAGGCTCATCATATCATATTTTATTAATTATTTAAATGTTTTGTAAAATGAAAATACTTAAAAACCTCAAATATAGTCATGTCTGGTTGTCATCCAACTGCTCTGTAAAATAATGCTAAAACACCTAACGTGAGACTAAAGCACAATCACAATAAACTGCCCCGCTCTCTGTGATAGCGCAATCAAATGTGAAAGCCATCCAATTTGATGTTAGAGCAAGAATTAGCAGGACTTAGAAGAAGATTTACTTTATTAATCCCCAAAGGGGAAATTGTTTTCTCATTATATTTTTTACACATCGGTCCAAAACACAATCACACAAACACTCAAACACTGCGGAGCAATGGTTGCCACATAGTCGAGCACCCCGGGAGCAGTTAGGAGTTTGGGGCCTTGCTCAAGGGCTCCATGGCAGTGCCAAAGCGCTGAACTGGCACCTTTCAAGCTGCCAGTCCATACTCTATATTGTGGTCCATGTTGGACTATAATCAGCCACCCTCCAGTTCCCAAGCAAAGTCCCCACCGCTACTATTGATCATTACCCCTGTTTCCTTAACAGATTGTAGCTACTAGTCTAGTGAGCTAAATGCTAACATACTCATAATACTAATGCTAACACGCTGATATTTTGCAGGTATAGCATTTATTATATTCACCGTCTTGTTAACATTTGCTAATTCACACTTAACACAGAGTACAGCTGAACCCGATGAGTTTTACAGGCACACAGATTGTGGTAGATGCAAAGTTATTACAGCTGAACAAAGATATTTCACTTAAACCTCATGGTGACGCTAGAGGAATCAGTAGGATTCCTCTGGGGAGTTTATGGATATCAATCAAATTGCTACTTTAGTCCGGACCAGTCACAGAGCCCCACTATTTTTTGCAGAAACCTGGAAAAGCACTATAGTTTATCACCGTGGGACACTAAATTACACTGAAACACTGACAAAAGGCAGACACTGATATGTGCTGCCTTCAACCTGTCATGTGACTGCTCTGAATTTATAGTGGGTGGGCACAATAAAAGCATCATTACCATTTCAGTTTGTGAAGATTTAATGCTCGATCCTTGTTAAGACTGTGGCAGTGAACTGTTGATTTAACGCTGTGGTAATTCAATTGCATCATGTTATGTGTGATTGAAATTTTAACTACCTCCTTTAACAAGAACCAACGTTTTTTTTTTTTTTTTCAGACACACACAAGCACGAAAATTACACAGAAACTAAAAAAAAAAAACAATGCAATTTTCACGAGCTGTAGTTATTGCTGGTAGAGATATTGTATTGGAATTTTATTGTACAAGCTTTATTGTGTCCACCGCCACAATATAGCCAGCAGCCTAAAATACCAACTGTAATAACAGCAACAGGCCGTTATCTTTATAGTGTTGATAAAAAGGAGAATAATAACAGATATATGTCTTATATTTATCTTTAAAAAATAACATTAGATCAGCAGAAATGATCAGTTGAAGATGTCTGAAGGTCTGAATTTAAAATAATGGCGCTATATGATCGCCACTTAAAACGCCATCAATCCATCTGAGTCCGCATGAAGAAATAAGAATATTTTAAGACTGTGCCGGTGATACACCTGTACATGAGAAATTAGTTTGAGGTGAAAGAGAAATATATAGCCCCAGAGCAGATGCCCTGTTTAGTTTCTGTTTGACCAAATGGCCTACATTAGGTGATATATTTAGCTATTTATAGAAGCTGGGGCAGGCAGGAAACAGCTGCCATGCGTCAGGGTGACAGCCTGACATCCCTCATCTCAGCAGGACCTCCCTGCCAGGCAGACAGGAGGAAGCTCTTTATACCTAAACTGAAATGGGACATAGCCGCTTATCATTCATACAGCATACAAAAACTAATAATCTATGGAGCCTGTGGCAAAAACTCAACAATGAAACTGGGTTACCAGTGGCTAGTATGGCCAGCTCCATTCAAAAGGCACACTTGCACGCCTTACAGAGATCCGTATTCTGCCTTTACAGCGAATACTGTGGATTTCATTCAAGTGGGATCAGTATTGATCACGAGGAGCTTTTATTGTGATGTCTTGGCGCTGTAAACTGGCACAAGATTCCTCAGCTCTGACAAAAATGAGGCGGTTCATGAGGGGTGAAGCAGAGCTTTAAGCTGACAAACAGGCTGAATCAATATTCATGACTTTGCCGTGAAGCTGTTCACGTTCAGGTGTTATGAATGGGCTGTAAACCAAGTTTCAATTAATATGTGAGCATCAAAGTTTCACCGCTCTCTCTGAATTTGATGACAAGCGATGCCCTCTGTTTGTCTCTGGTACATGGAAGTCTATTTGATTTGAACACTCTTGCAGGATATAAGACAGTGACTGGTGTAAACATTACACTCTAATATACAATGAAAGTGAGTTACCATGAAATAAGTGTAGGCTACACAACATTTAAGTGTACGTATTTTGAAAACTAGGATAGCTGTCAAGGTAATGGATTTCTCTTATTTCCTCCCATGCTTTGCTGAGAGGCTTTTAAAAACAGCATAACTTTCTTTTTACATCCATATCTACAGTGATACCCTATCACTCCGCAGATTAGATGTCAAACCAGCAGAAGTTTCATCACTTTCCTTTCTTTTTTGTTCACACAGCAGCGGACTGATGATTGCTGTTAGCTATAATCTCTGAATCTCTGCTGATCACAGATGTTGGTTTGTTGGCTGAGGGGCATTTTTGATAAAGAGACAAATGTCAGGGGGAGGGATACTCTCACTCTGGTATTATAAAAGCTGGCACCGTTTCAGGATATTGTGTTTGCTATGCTACTCCATGCGACAGAGAGAAATAATCGGTGCAAAGAGCACATTCCTCCCAAACTCCTCTCAGTGACGAGTGGGACTATCAACCCCCCCCACACACACAACTTTTTGTTCCTACATCTGTGTGCTGCAAAGTTGATTTTGAGGACAGGAAGAGGGCAAAGGCTGTTTTGGATCTGGGAAATGCTGCATAACGAATGCTAGTTCAGTGTTTACCATAGAGACAGTGGCATCTAAAAATAAAAGAACAACTGTTTCTCCCTTTACCAGCGCTCATTACATGCCAATGCGGGGAGCGGTGTGATGTTCAGACAGGCATAGCGGACATTAAAAATGTTACAGCTCTCCTTGAAAACAGGCCAAAGCCTATGCTTTGTATGCAGATTGGTTCAAGTGTTGCACAAAAGTAACAAGTGCAAGGCCAGTGACTTGCATATGTTTAACTAACAATTTATTACAGTGACTTTTTTTCTCAATGCTAATGTGACCATGAGGGAATTACTCGTATCAATTCACTCTGTTGTTTCAACGCTATGCTGGCTTGATAATTAGTTTTCTGACCTTACGTTGAAATCCCGAGCATGAAAATGGAGACAAATGAGTGGTAGTGACTGTCTCCTCATTTTTTAGTGGCAGCTCTTGAACTTGTGTATAGGAAAGTGAGATCACACTAAAAGGAAAGAGCATGAATTTAGGTGATTGAATATAGAAAAACCTTCACAATAATAACTTCAGAATGAAAGAGAGGTACAATGACTCAGAAAACTCAATGAATGCACAATGGGTTTTGGGTTTTTTTTGGAAAATATTGTTATTCGCTTTCCTGCCAAGTGTGAGATGAGACAACAAATTGAAATTAAATTAAAAGACATAAACAAGTTAAATCACAAGTGTGTTCGTCAATGCACTGTAGAATAACAAAATAAAAGCTCTTTCTAAACTGACACCTCTATTGGCAGGACAGAATCATTTGTTATAATTGCTGTTGAAAAAATAAATAATTTTTATTATGTGAGGTTTGGTCTGGGCACAAAATTGACTTGGTTAGGTTTACAAACATCATAGTTTATGTTAAATCTACTGCTTCTTTAAGGTCATCCTGGTCATGGTGGGAAATAAACAACATGTCGAATGTCAGTGGTCTAGCAGTCAGCGGTATGGACTTCTATTAAGTCCAATATTTTGTTGACCTAACCATCTACCCTGACCTTTTCTCTATGCAGAATATATCAGGCTATAATACCATAATCTGACTTCCTCATTTCCTCCTGTCAATACTATACAGCACTAGAGGGATTTGTCACATGACTGTGAAACATACAGCATGTTGTTCGTCTAGCCAAGTCAGTTTTGTTTATAAATCTTAATATCACAAATCACAGTCACGCCTTAGGGGGCTTTACAATCTGCACAGCATCTGTACAGACGCCCTTTGTCCTAAGACTCTCATAAATATGAAGCTACAACCAGCCCAGCTTAGCATAAACAGTGGAAACAGGGAGAAACAGCTAGCCTTACTCTGTCCAAAGGTAACAGAATCTGCCTACCTGCAACACTTGACCTCACTAACTACAGCTCATTAACTGTAGTGTAAAAATAACCAGTTGACGCGTTATGGCTGGATGCAACTCGGCAAATTGCACATTCTTGTGTGTTTTTAGTTATTTCCAGAAGAATCTGTCTGCGTCTGTTTGTTTTATAAAGTGGTGTAGATATGCATATATATAAATGCATCCATAAATTAACTCACTGCTTCTACACTGACGTTATCTACCATTAAAAACTGTCTTGTGTTTTAACCTGCATGCAAGAATAGTAACAAGAAATGCCTAATGTTGGCGGTGATGTAAATATATTCAGAAGAAGCCTATTGACGACGATAACACACACCTCATAAATCATGACTATCATGATATTACTGTACATTACCACCTTTAATATAAAAAGGTCTCAGATCGATGCTGGTAATTCTGGCGCTGGTTTTACTTAGTATTGGATCGAAACCAAATTTTGGAGGTTTGCTCATCCTTACTGTATGTTGTATAATAATACATTATGTTGTAATAATAACAATAACAAGATTTAGATGAATCTTTGAAAACGTATATTTTTTTGTAGAACATGCTTTGTGTGATCCTGACATGACAATTGCATGGATCTAATGCTAAGAGGATCCACTTTGAATACTGTCGTACATTTCAACAAAGTGATGAGGAGGCATTATTGTGTCTGCATACCAATCTCCATCACTAGACGAGCTATTTTCATCTGTATGTTAATGCTGAGTATGTAAATAAGATATGCACTGGAGGAGGAGATAGCTGGTAGGCTTGGCTTTATCATTTGCACACTATTTCATCCAGCGATCTCATGGCGCTCGCTACATCCGCTATCTTTTACAACATATCAACTTTCAAGATAGGACATGATATAGGCAATATTTCCCAATTTCATTCATTCACTCACGCTGGGTCAGGGCTTCAGGGCTGTTAGATTGGATGGAAGTGGAGCCCGGCAGAGCAAATGCTGTCTAACAACAATGAAATTGAGGTGATGTGTTTTCTCACATATCTCCTTATTTCCTAATGCAGTGATGCTGCATTCATTCCGAGTAACTTTAATCTTGTTCTGGAAAATTCCATTAATCTTTGACGTTGCTTTGCAACACAAAGAAGATGAAAATGCTGAGCAGTGTAAAAAACACTGATGCCATATTTTATGTCCTCACACTACGTTACCCAGGCCCAAGTGCAGAACATGCTAGTCTATTTCACTGCTTAATGCAGCACATTCAAAGTGAATTAATGAAAACCCCCCTGCGTGGAATGAGTGTTATTGGCGGTGCCTTCAAGATGAGTTGTCAAAGAAATCGAATCAAATGGAGGGACAGCCATTTTGTCCTTGCCATATAGATTATTTATCAATCTGACCATCCGCAGTGACGCATGCCTGCTTTTAGAGTCAGTTCACACACACAGTATCCTCACATCAACCTACCAGCTGGCCACAATCTGTTTTTCACTTCAGGGTTGACTGACCACAAATACATTTTCTTTCTGACATTGTATTTTTCAATAAATGTATGTATACCGTCATTAAAATGTAATTTAAGGTGCAAATGAAAGTCTCTGAAGTTTCTACCTATTAAAGTACATGAATATGATATAATAAATCTGTAATATATGAATGTCTATAAAATGTTAATCAATCATTCAACTCACACCTCCGACACCCTTTTAAATCTCGAGCTGCTGGTGTGAAACTGTTCCAGTGTGAAGAAAACAAAGAGAATAAAAAAAAAAAAAATGCAGGGGCTTGCGTATTTTCAGTTTTGCTGAAAAGAAAAAAAGGATCTCTGCTTTTTTTTCACAGATTCTGTCTTTCACAATGATCTTAATCTCCAATGAAGAAGCCTGCTTGTTTCCCGTCCCTCACTCTCACTCCTCCATTTGGCAGTCATTTGCATGGGCAGAAAGGAGCTCGCACAGAACACATTTCAGTGCCAGGTTCCTCTCATTAAGTCACCTGTCACTTCAGGACTATTATACCAGCCTCATATTAGCACCACCTCTCCTCCCCAATAAAGCACCTGGAGGGGCACCGTGAGCCTACAGGCTAATGGCAGCCTACACAGCTCACATCAGCCACTTCTGCTTTACACAGTAATGCATCACATCACTCATAATGGATTGCTGATTTTCATAATGTGCATAACATACACAATGCCAAGTGGTGTAATGTATTCTCCACAACACAAAAAAAAATTACACCCATTGCGGTCCATAATGAAACAGCCCAAATGTTCTCGCTGACTGTCGTGCTCAGTCGAAAAAGGGAAAAAAAAATAAAGAGTGAAAATCCACTGCATCGCCTGCCAGGGGCATGGTAACTTATCCAACCACATAAGTACTATATCATCAAGAGCGCATTTGTTATCTCTTGGGTACAGATACAGTAAAAGGCCCTCCAGATTGTTCCTGTATATTTCAATTACATTTGACATGCGGTGAAGGGTTTCGACTTCAAAAAGCTTTACTCTGCGCCACATCGAGCCATGAAGCTAATGCTTTGCATTGTAGTCTTTGATTGTCATGGGGTTGAGGTGTCAAAACTGGCAAGCATGATAATGGTTATACTTTTGGTGGTTTATAGACTCTACAGTGACCCTTGTGTCTGTTAACCTTGCCTCCTCTGTCTTATAAATCCTGCCCTGAGAGGTTTATAGGGCTCACTTGTCAGGCCTTTCCAATCGTATTTGGTGGGTGGAGCTGGAGCACAGACCAACGACATGGTGATAAATTCTGCATTTGTTGAGTAACTACGACATACAGTCGCTTTCGTCGGGACAATGCACATAGTAAACGCACACAGTAAATGTTGCAACAAATCGGTAATTAAAATGGTCGTTGCTCTCGGTATTATCCAGATGCAGTGGAAGACAGGCACTGATCTGAGGATTGGGAGAAAGGTGAGTGAGTGTGTGTGTCTGCAGCTAAGGTCTGTTACGTCTATCAAAGCTAATGTCTGTTTGTGTCCAAAAGGAACGTTTGTACCTCTATGCCAGACTAAACCCTGTCCTCCTACTCCTCTTCCCTTGTGGGTTGCGCTTGACTTCCACCGTTTTCACAGCTGCTCTCAGCAGTGCACTCCATTACACCTTAAATCACTTAAAAGATCTGAAGCACCAAAAACTCCCTCTGCAGCTAATTCACCCTGACTGTGTGGATCATCTAGAGAAAACAAGAGCAGGAAAACACTGCAACATTTGATTCTAGGCTAATAAAGTGCAATGCTATCTTTATATTGGAAGCTATCGCTGCCTTAAACGGACAATATTAAATCAGGCTGCAAAATTATACTCTCTGACTGCGGTGCAGTTTTCAAAGATGTTGCAAAACACAATACCGCAGATAGAAATCTCACATTTTACACCCAGTCACCAAATTGCAAAATGCAGGGGTATTCTGACAAAGGCAGACTCGTCTTTGTTGGGCATCCGAAAGCAGCCACAGAGATTAGGCTCAATAAATAAGGAGGGATAAGTGGGGCTTGTCCTGTGTTTGGTGGCACAGAGCAGTAGACACACAGAGGTGTGACACGCAGCTGCACAGTGCTATTGATTCTCCGCTGGTCTCCAGGCACCCTTCCCCTTCATTCAGGCTGCCTGCCAAGTGCCTCTGAACAGGAGCCCCTGCTCTCCCAATGTCTGCACGTCTGCTTAAGCACAATCAATGGGCCATCAGCAGGGGAGAGAACACATGCCACTGTCTTTACTTCCACAGGGTGTGAGTCAGGGAAATTGAAAATATATGTAGTGGAAAGGCATCATGATACCATGCAGGCATAAAGCATCATTGACTATCAGGATGAAATCAAATGCTTCAAATGGAGGTTCCAGCCAGTAGTGCTCTCGCTAGTCTTTTAAGAGCTTATTTGCAACCGAATGAAAAGGCTACCCCGTTCATATCTGACTTAAATAACTATTTGTTCTGCGTGGATCGATTTTTCTGCATGCTGAGATCTGAAACAACCCATCAGAATACCTCATTTCCCCTGATCAGATAAGCATTTGAAGGTTACCGGAGGAGAGAACAACAGATTTTCTTCTCACTTCAGTGCATTCCCTAGACAATGACAATCTCAATTCAGCGCTACTGTAGGGTCTTATGAGATATGTCTTTTTAAAAGCACACCTTAAGACAATGATGGATCATGAGAAGGAGCTGACTTTGTCTTTCAGTGATGGGTATTCAGCCTCTCCTCCGGTGGTCCACTATGCAGCATTCTGCACCACTGCAAGGCTTCAGTACAGGTTGCAAATCTGTCAGCCAGGCTGTCATGGTTCACAATGGAGTGACAGAAACGTCCCCATTATCAAGGACGTTTCAGTTTTGTTCTCGCGCGGCAGAACATCTTTTTCAAATCCATCTTAAGCAACACAAAGGGGATCCCGTGCTGAATGCAGTAATATCTTTGTTGCTCCCCAAAGATAAATAATGTACCCTCTTACACAACACATCTTTCAACTGCGCCTTAAATCTGAATGGAAAGTATGCCTGACGCAGCATCACATTTTAAGGTGCATGCTTCAATCACCAGATCGCGCATATCACTAATTATGAGCTCATTGGTCATTTCAAGGGTGAGTGGTGGTTTGACTGGTATTGAATGAGCGCAGGGGGAAGCTCTGTATGTCATTAGGAAGACAGGAAATCCACTAACTGTCATCTGCAGCATGACTGCAGATAGAGAGAGGTTGCCGTAGAGACAATAAATAGTATTAATAATAATTGCAATAATAGCAATAATACAATATGCTGCCTGCAGAGCTGAAGGGTAACCAGGTGTAGAGCAGCTGCATCGATGCAGATAAAGAGACAAAAACAAGTAGGGTCGATATCGAGCACATGAAAAGTCAGACAAACAAGTGAATTTCTTTGTGTGGAGCATTAACGTTCGTGCATCAGCTAAACTAGAAATAATACAGAAGAGAGCGCATTTAAAGTTAATATTATGCCAAATCTCAAACACACACACACACACACACACACATATATACACACCTGCAGACACACATAAGTACACACAGCCAGTGGCAATTTGTTTAGCAGTGTTTGATCTGTGGTGTTATGACTTTGAAATTAAAAGACAACATTATTTCAACAGGACCTCATTTCTGTGTCAGCAGTGAAGAGGAGGGCGTGAGGGCTAACACTGGCTGAGTGGCTGTTCAGCCTCATACATGCAGAGTAAAGAAGACACACGGGATATTTTTAACACACAAATTACAAACGGTCTAATTATTCTTTCTCGCTGTAGAACTTGTAATCACGCTCCAGGCGACCAAAAAAAAAAAAAAAAAAAAAAAAATGCCGCATTCACTTCATTCATTTGAACATGAAATAACCAAATGGCAACCAATCGGCTCATTGACACAACTTTTCAGCACCTTGGAAAGCGCACCGCCCCACAATGCAGCGCTGGAGCGTAGAGGGTTAATAATAATAATAGTAATAGTAATAATAATACTAATAATAATAACCCACGCAGAGTTGCTGCTGTGCGGTTGACTGCGCTCATCAATACAAATTAATTTGATGTAATCGTCTTAACCGCTTTTAATTATTTTATGCCACATCAGCACATAGTACAGCTGACGTTGTTCACGAGCATGAAATTAGCATTCAAATACTTACTGTAGCTCGTTAAAGGAAGAGAGAGGATGAATGAGAGAGACAGGAGGGGAGGTGGTCTATGTGTGCTTGTGTGTGTGTGTGTGTGTGTGTGTGTGTGTGTGTGTGTGTGTGTGTGTGTGTGTGTGTGTTTGTATATATATTTTGTAAAGTACTTCACCTTTAATTTAATCACTTATGCCACAGTTTGGCCTGTAAATGTGGTCTTGGCCAGTTAGGAACCTTTTTTTCCGCTTTGTTCCTGAGAGCTCTGCTCTAAAGTGGATTTATAAAATAAATAAATAATATGAAATTGGCTGTTAACTGGGCCACGATGTTTGTGTCCATATTGCGGTAACCTTTTTTTTTTTTTTGTCCAAATGAGAAAGCCCATTTAAAATAAAACAGACAGGACAAAAGCCTAACCTTCAGATAAGGAGTGTTTGTGAGGTGCAACCTCATTGATAGGCAGTGAATGGCGCACAGCCGCCTCTACAAAGCACGTCGTCCCTGCCCACATACTGGCTGAGCAGCGCTCGAGGCTGTTAATATACCCAATAAACGCACACCTGTGGCCGCACGACAATTAGCTCAAACAATGCTCGAACAATGGAGTTAAAAATGCTTTAAAAAATATACAAAAGCAAGCTTATTTAACTACTCAAGAATTAGAAAAAAAATAAATGATAACTGATTGATACGTGGTGTTTTTGTAATTAAGCGAATTGAGGACTTGTTCCCCGTGTTTCTCTAGAAAATATGGATGTCTCACAAAAGGCAATAAGCCACTAGAGTCGGTGATTTATGGTGAGTTAAGAAAGCTGTAATGGTTTTACGGACTTATATGCAGCCACCTACCCGAGTGTTGTCATGGTGACAATGGTGTACCAAAACGCTGCGGGGATACTGGTGAACTTGCTGGCTGTGGAGCCTTTTTCTGCATAAAACATGACCGTCGCAAAGATAATGATGGCCATGGTGAGGGAGAATAGTAGGAAGCCCAGTTCGGAGGCGCAACTCTTCAAGGTGTAGCCCAGGATGCGCAGCCCAGCGGAGTGCCGGGAGAACTTGAAAATCCGAAAGACCCGGAAGACTCTGAGGGTGACGAAAGCACCGCTCACCTGGTCATTGTCGGTCATGACCAGGCCGATGTAGTAAGGCATGATGGCGACCACGTCAATGACGCTCATCACACTTTTCATGAACTTGTACCGGCTGGGAGCTGCGATTAAACGGAGGAGATACTCAACAGTGAATATCATGACACACGCAGTGTCCAAACAAAAGAAAGCCAGTGCGTAACGGTCTCCACAGGAAATCTCCTTTGACCTGTTGGGCAAAGTCCCACACGGAACCGTCTCCACAACGTTGGCCATCACTGATATGGCAATGAAGAAGCCTGTGACATAGTAGAAGACCAGAGCTAAGGTGCTGGTGTGAGGATTTTCAAAAGCCCGCCACAGGAACTCCCGGTAAGTCAGGTTCACCGGCGTGACGTCATTGCTCATGTCCATCTCCTCGTCGTCTTGAAGCCTCTCTGCGTTTTCGCGCCTCCGGTCCTTGTACTCCTCATAACAGCAGTCCCCAATGATCTCGGGGATTATACCAAAGAAAGCGAGCTCCTCGTCGTATGCGGATATGCATTCTTGGCGCGGATAGTGTAGTTTCCCCGTGCGGTAAAAATTGAGAATATGTCTAAAGATGTCAGGGTCACGGTCGAAAAAGTATTCATTTGTCTCCTCGTGGAAAAAGAAGTCTCTCTCCGTGCTCCCCAGCAAAGTGTCCGGGTACCGCTCCAAAGTGGTTCGCCACGTTTGAAACTTGGTCCCACTCACGTTGAGGATGATGAGTCCGTCCTGGCCTTTCTTCTTGTCTTGGGGAGGGATGGGCATCGGGGTGCTCGCCACGGGCATCCATCCTATGGCCGCCGCTCGGGCGAATGGGAGCCATGCCGCTACACCTGCTGCCATGCTGACCTATAGTGTTTAATACAACCCTGCTCCGGTTATCACAGTGCTATGGCTCAGAGATGAATTGCATCTGCAGGAAGAACAGCAGATAGAGACACTGATGGTTAGGGCTCCGAGGCGCCTAGGCTTAACAGAATGTGATAAGAAAACACACAAACCCATTTACTTATTCTGATATTGCGCATAGCACTGTTGAGTATCACTCTCAAGCGTTTTCCTCATTGTAAGTGTTCAGTTATGGAAGCCCACTTTGCGGCAGAATATGAATTGGCTTTCGAAAACGTCACCAATAAGCAGGAATAGATTTTTTTTTTCTTTCAATGAAAATCTAAGTAACGGAAAACCACCCACCTTAGGTAAGGCTGCTCTTTAAACTGCATCCACGGCGAGTTTAATAAAATACCTATCCACGGAAGAGAATACTTGCGATACCGCCACCCATCTATCTGTCACTGCAGCCAGACGATAGAGAGGAAAACAGTAGAATATCGTCGCATCAACAAGTTAAACAATTCAAGCGGCAGTTTCTCGGCACAGAGTGGTCAATCGTCCGAGCGCGATCTTTTCTTTTGTGTTGTTTTTTTCCCCCCTCTCTCTTCTTTACCATCCGCGAGGCGACGGTGCTCAGTAGTATGCGTTTTTTCCCCTCCCGTTGCAGCTACTCCTCAATAAACTCCTGTTCCTCTCGTCGACTGTAAGACCACCCTCCCCCCTCCTCACCACCGAGCCCCGACTGTGGAGAGAGGAGAGAAAATCATATGCAGAGAGAAACAGAGGAAGAGAGCGAGAGAGAGAGAGAGAGAGGGAGAGAGAGAGAGGAGTGGTCCTATCTGCACCCAGAAATTCCTCTGCTGCTTCACTCTGGGGGGACTAATCAATGCGTAATGGTAGTCTAAGGAGGCGGCATCTCCATAACCTCAAGTTAACGCTTATTTGTGTGTTTCCACCCGCTGCACGCCGCGAACCCTCACAATTCAACTTACCCCAAGTGTATAATATCGTGTATGATGCAAAGAATATCACGAAATATCTTATATTAAGGTGGTTCATTTTCAGTGGTGGTCGTAATGAATTTGGGCTTTTTCTGACCACAATAAAACACAAAGTCCGTTAAAGTTTTCTTCCCTTTTTTTCTCTTGAAAATCTCCCCAAAAAGAAAATGAAAATAACGAGTCAAATACATCTCCGATTGGCGAGTTTGGAGCGATATCCTTGTGTTGTTTTTTTTTTTTTTTACGCATTGAAACTCTCACAGGACTCCATGCGCACGATTTTCCTAGCGCATTTGATGTCATTATAGTCATAATAGAAGGCGAATTTGGTCCTTTTTTTATATAAGAGAAATGAATTTATGGATTTCAGATCTGCAGCAAAATCGTGATTAATATTGTTTTCTTGCATTGCATCGTTCTGTGGTGCTGTTGAACGGAGTTACACGGCGTAAAAGGTCAACATCATTGGGCTACACTGCTCAACTGACATTTTCCAAAATAAGCATAATCAATGAAATGTCTCTTGTGTTCCATAGCACAACACTGGCATCTCCGAGGGGGGTTCGTGTCCGAGACAGCTGCGTCCACCGTGAAGCATGTGTTGCAGCATGGATTATATATTTGTCTTCACGTCCATGTATGTGGACGGTAACGCTCGAGCTTTGAACGGTCCCGTTTTTAACCTTTTTTTGCGCGTGTGTTTCAGAACCATGGACAGCACCGGAGCTGTCAACGACGTCACTTTCTCGTGCCTCCTCGTGCGTTTCCTGCCTTGGTTTACTGTCTTCGGTTAGCTGTAGATCTCCTCCAGTTTCAGCCAGCACAGGAGGGGGGTTCAAAGTCATGCTTAAGTACACACAGCTGCTGAGCTTCTAGAAAATGAACGGCCTCTTTGACCATTAACTCAGACGCCCAGCCACCACAGAAAATGGGTTGCGGATTCACTCTGTTTAGAAATTCTCCCACAGCTGTTGCTCCCATCCAAACTACTGTACTGTAATTTGCAACAAGTGAAAAAAAAAAAAGAAGAGGCCCAGTGTCCAGTCTGACAGGCTGTTGATGATGAACACATTTGATGTTGCACTCAGCAGACCTGTGGCCTTTTCATTTCCTAGATCTTCAGCCAGTGTACTAAATTCACACTCAGTCTCTGGTCCCCTCTGGCACAATGCTGAGTTTTTGTAGGATGAATGCACAGGACTGTCAGAAGTCCCATTAGTGTATGCTGAGCATGGCAGAGCACACTCAGTGTTCAGTTTGAGCAGTCAGACCCAGGGGCTATGTATTCATCAGGGCATTTAAATATTCCAGCGGTTGCCAAATGGCACCAAACACAGGCGTCCCAGCTGAGTTGGATGCCAGACTAGCTGCAAGCTTGTGAGAGCACAGATAGCCACTGTGTTTTAATTTAAAAGGTACTGAAAGTGGTTATTTAGCATTTACATATCCTGTTATTTAAGCAAAGCAAAGCAATTTGTCAGAAATGTTCTCAGCTGATATTTCTAACAGAGCAAGGTAATATTTGCTTTGTAAAGTGAGTGTGAAAATATATGGCTGGGTTTTTCTCTTTCATGCTTCACACAGTCATTTGCCTTTGGTTTGTAAAGTCTCTGAATCATTGATCAGGATCCTTTAACAAGTGAAACCGCAGATTTATCCGCAGTATTCTTGAAAAATACATCACAGTGTACAGACAGTTACGCTGTGTTGGACTAGTAAGTCTGTATGCTGGTGATCTGTGGTCTGGCGGGATAGTCAGAATGGCATCATCCAAGTTGCTGACATACTTTATGAACACGCTTCGTTCATTTCAAGAAGTTCCAAGGTCATTTCTGATGATTGGTGTTGACACAGAGCTGTGGAGATGATTTAATTACATCGTCTGTGTGTTTATGGATTTACTCTTTGGATCAAGTAATTAGCATGTGTCCTTAACAAGGTTGAACGACTCATCTGTCATTGTTTTGTGGGCTTTTTGCATGGACATCAGTTCAAAGATGGATACCACTAATCTGGGTGTACAATAAACGTCAGACATTGGATAATATGGTTAGCAGCGACCTCAAGTAAAACTAATACATAATCAGGCTCTCGTCCTGTCTAGCCAGATAAAGCCTGCTGATGTTTTGAACTTTTACCACGAAAGTGGCACTGGCGGCTTTGGGATTAGGTTGTATAACCGGATACATTTTGTAGGTCCTTATTATATTCAGTGCCGTAACGCAAAAGCATTCACCCAAAACAAACACACACTGACTCTCCTTTAGAGGTTCACGTAGGCTGGCATGTTTTGGGTTTTTTTTTCTGCATCTGATCCATTGACAGCAACAGTCTGTCCACTATAGTACACTAGTACAGCCCACACAGCGGCCTGTTTTCTGTATTCTATATTTAGTCAGGTCCGGCTCAGTGATTGAGATGATTAAACAGATGAGTCCCCCTCACTGGAGACGTGCCAGGGCTTGTTAAGGAAGAAGCGAAGGGGCAGCCGCCATTTGATTCGGGTCATCAATAGAGAAACTCAAAATATTTGAAACTATTGAAGCGGTTTTGTAAGTTTAAGGCGGGAATGACACGTGAGCAGGATGAATCATGTACAGATATTTGCTTGGATGCTTCGAGCTCCTTTAAAGACAATCATAGACTCAGTGCTCTTCACTGGGTTGGTAGTGGGACATAGTTCCAGTTTAACCTCATAATAAACTTTATTTTTATGGAGCATTTCAGTGAGATGCAAAGTTCATGACAAGCGATAAAAGGGTAATAAATAAAAAGCCAATAGGATGAGCAGTAAAATTCATAGAAAGGGGAAAAAAAGGTTAGTGACAAATAAAAAGTGCATGTAGTGCCCTGTTTCAGGCCTAGAAACACCTTGGCATGTTTTATGACATTCTGCTAATGAAGTCATGAATCGTCCTCATGACCTCTGGGCACAATGACATGCTGATATCCTCAGGTGAACAGCCCACGTCTAAACAGCCTATCTCCTACCACGTCTCCAGCCACGTCATCTCCCTCAGCTGCCTCTGCCTTTCCTCGACTCTAATGAGTTATTGACCCCCTGCGGATGTGTAAAATAGAAGAGGTCTTCTTGTTTCTTTATTGCATATGGCAGCTGGTGTGTTTGTGTCTGCATCTCTGCGCGCGTGTGTGTACACATGAATGCACTCGTGTGTAAAGCTATTTGTGTGTGTGTGTGTGTGCGATGTACTGCAGGAGAGAGGGAGGGGTGGGGGGGGGCTGATGCTTGTGCTTGCAGACTCTATGACTAGTTTTATCCCCACCAGGATTGCTGGGATAATCTGTAATTTAACAACCGCTGGTTGTCAGAAAGCTACAAATAGGCCATATGGGTAGGTGTGATTCACACGGCTTGTAATAATACCTATGTTTGTTATAATTTTAGGCATATTAAGTTTTGTAACTTCACTCTCTGCTGCCACTGGAGACACCCAAATATGTTAAAGCCTACGTAAGTAGCACCGTTACAGGTTGGCAAAAACACAAAATTGCTGTTTAAATATGGTCCTACTCATTAAATCATTTTATCATTTATATACAGTACCTTCTGGATATGAAACAATGAGATGGGGAGAAGTATTCCACCCACTGGCGTGTTTTTAATTGTTTTTCACCTAGCTCCTTCTCACTGTCTCTATAGGGAAAGCAGCTCTTGTCATCTGGTGAAGAGGTGTAGAAGGGATTAGAAGAAAACGGGAGGTGTCTGTCACTATGAGCTCTTGTGCCTATAGCTAAAGCACATACACTGCAGCATGTGTCTGGGGCTTTGAGAGCTCCTCGAGTATAGTACATCACTGCAAGATCAGCCGCAAGTCCCTTAACTACCACTGCACAAGGGCACATCAGCTGGAAAATGTAAAAACGCACGGCCATGAAACGAAACTGAACCATACTTCCCTTCACCTTGTCTTGTCAGTTCGCCCTCATAGTATTTCTATGTGGCCTTGCGGCAGTGCAGCAAAATACAGATGTGCGTTCATCACATGGTGTGTAATTAAAAACTAAAGACAGCATGGCATCCAACTGGCAAACCGTCATTGAAATAGTAATTCATTTCCAAGGACATTGCATTGTTTACTCGCCTCATCTGTTGAACACAATCCTCGTCACAGAGGTGCTGAGCAGATGCTATTTGAACATCTGAACAAAAGACTTTTAACAGGTTCGCACTGTGCAGCCCCAAATTGAAACCAAGCTGTGGCAAGTGTTGGAAAAACAGAAAAAAACAGAAATTACAGACAGAATTGTAAAGTTCAGCTCAGGATCAGATCAGACATTCAGAGTTCATCACCCGTCATTGGTGCGTATAGATTTAAATGACAGTGTTGTATGGGATTGGATCCAAGATGTAAAAATATTAAATCATCTACATCTGCATTGGATGTTTGTTTGGCCGATGTGATACTGTTTTATTAGATCGTGTTCAGAATTTCGCCACTATTTCAGCTGATTGATACGTAAATGTCACTGGCTTTAGTACGCTTGGCACAAACGTACATATTCAATCTATTTTTTTGGATCTGCTTTCTGTTTTCTTTTTAGATGATCTGACTGGAATAACAGCCCATAAATACCCATGAACCAAGTTCAAGCCATCACTGTTTTATCTACACTTCCCAAACCTCTCTCTAATCCCTACAGATATATTGTACTTGTTTTTAGGCATTCAGCGCTTTTTTTAGAGGGACCGTGACTGAATGCCACGCTAGGATAAGCTTTAATTCTTAGATCACCATCACCATCATTACAAGCAACCGACAGCGGGGCAAAGGGTCAGGAGGGGATCGGACTCTGTGGCAGGGTTGTTTGTTTAGGCAGTGACAGTGTGGGCTTCTCCTGACGTCATTTGTCGGGACTTGGCATTGGCTGGCCTGACCAGTGACATTTGCTTTCCCACCATGTGGCCCCTGTACTTTGAGGCCAGATGGCAGATGATGCCTCCAAAGCAGACGACACACAACCACTCATGCAAGCGTATCGACACACACACACACACACACGCAAGCACAGACACATTTACATAAGCGTACACACACTCACGCACACTGCTCACAAGTTTCCCTTCACTCAGCAGAGCGAGGGGCAAAGCAACAGATCGATTTGTCACCCAAAATAATTTATAAAGTCCTGATAGAATGCCAGAAAGTAAACTTGGGGAAAAGTGGATGTATTATGATTGGAGCCGGGTAGATCGATGCTTTCCTCTCTCTGTGAGGCTCAGCTTGTTTGTTCAGGGTGAAATATCATCATGAAGGCACAGCACACAGCTCTTCCACCTCGCCTTTATCTGGCCTGCAAAATTTGTTTCTTTTCGTCCCTTGTCCCCTCCATTTTTTTTGTTACTTGTACCCGTGCCTTAGTCCTATATGAAAGAATCGTCACTCATCTGTGAATACTATTCAGAGCAACAACCAGTGAACTGAGATTTGTCATTGAACTAGATATCTTGTGAAGTAGTCCAGAGGCCCAGGGAGACATGGGTTGAAAAGCAAGCCGAACACTTTGTGGGGTGTATATAAGTGTGGCCTATTAACCCTGCTCGGAGGAGGCAAATCAATTTACTCCCTTTGAAAGTTTTATCAATCATAAGCATCGCAGCTTGGAGGAAGCGTAAATGAAGGAGGGCTTTCTCTAAATACATCATATCAGCAAAATGCGATAAGCATCAGCACTTTAATCTAAAGCTTCTTTGAGCTGCTTTTGTGGGGAAAAAAACATTTCTGGTTTACTAGAAAGTACACAGAGCAGGGACTCACAGGAAATGATATGGACAGAGAGACGATGATGGGGTATGCGCGCGTGATAAATCCATAAGAAATCCCAGTGCGTGCTGCTTCTTCTGTGTACATGTTTCATTATTTCCATATTCACTTCCCACTGCGTTTGTTGTGTAACTCAGCAAACTATAAATGAACAATTATTTTCTGCGGGGAATTGAGCCCCGGCAATCCAGAATTCGACCAAACGAAACGAATGCACATAGCATCACATAAATACTGTGTGGTGTAGGGAGGGCTGAAGTTTCCACCAGAGACGGTTTAAGAAATAGTTCGACATTTTGGGAAATACACTTACTCCCTTTCTGGCAGAGTTAGATGAGAAGATCAATACCACTCTCATATCTGTCTAGTTAATATAAGGCTACAACAAAATCCACCCACCAGCACCTAAAACTCACTAATTAACACGTTTGTTCCATTTGTGCAAAAAAACTGAAGTGTAAAATGAAGGTTATGTACCGGACTACTTCTTGGCTGGGAGCAATAATTTCCTTCAGGCTTCATTGGTTGCCTGGCAACTGCTCAGAGTCAAGGAAGAGTTTGACAGGTAACCCCCCCGTGAAATGAAGAATTATCGCTTTAACAATGCTGCTTTAGAACAGATTAAACAAATAAGGTATAACATGTTATTTTGTGAACTTTAGAGGCGCTGGAAGGCAGATTTTGTTGCTGTACAGAGCCATGTTATCTATTTTGCCAGCCTTTGTGATAAGCTAAGCTAACCAGCTGCTGGCTGAAAGAGTCTTCCTTTAAATTCCTTTAAATATTTGGCTTAAGAATGACTTCAGCACCTATTTACAGAGTAATATATTAATAAGGAAACCACGTAATCAGCGTCTTAGCGGTGCGTGCCATCGCAGTGAAATTAAAAACACCAGCGTAGATGAGGCTGTGTGTCATAAACTCAATTGAAATTCCATCGAGCGCACGATTGTCTTACCCTTTAAAGAAAATCTTTACATGGAACAGCTTGATACAAAGATAATGATGTATTTCAGTCTTGCAGAAAGAGCAATATAGCAAATGAACAGGAGAGCCGCAATGAATAACGAGATAACCTGCCTATTAAAGATAAAGGGGAGGTGTTGAGGTCATCAGCTCTGGAGCAGCTGCTATTGGATGGCAGTTCAATTTGAGAGGGGGTGGACCATCCTGTGAGAGTTTTGTAATTAATCAAAGTCCCCCCTTTAAACTCAACTATTTCACGTTCAATTTTATCTGCTCGTCTCCCACGTGCAAAGCCCTTGTGTGATGTGAGCCCATATCTTAATTACTCTCAGATCACTGATACCCCCCACCCTCCCCAACACACACACACACACACTCCCGGTATCTCTTGAAGAGACAGAAAATCATTTTACAGCTGAGCAGATAAGTCCCCGTGCTCCCTTTAACAGCCCCCCTAGCCAAAGCACATCTGACAGTATTGTAATGACAGACAGGCAGCGAAGGGCCTTGTTCTGATAATTCCTCGGCTACATTCTAGTAATGAGCCCCCCACACCCGTGATGGATTTCAAATTGAGCTTCTGCAAAAATATTATAATTTCAAAGCAGACATACATCGTTAATATGTTATTAATGGCAATGGCTGCTGGAAGTGGCCTGCTGCTGTATAAGTTTTTCAAGTTGAGTGAAGGATCATTATCGAACGTGTGTTTGGGCATGGGTATGTGCATTCATGCGCATTTACTGAAGATGTGTCCTGCTTTATTACTGACCTATACTAAGGCCACTAATCACTGAGTCTAATTTGATGCCATGTTCTACTTAATGCAACGTTTGACCGTGCTCGCTTGCCTGCAACCAAACAGTCGAGTCACACTCTGTGATTCACTCCCTGTCGAGTACGGATTGGTCACCCTGAAGTGTTCCAGATGTTTTCCTCTCTGTCTCTTTTCTCTTTTGTTCTGATGTTGTGATGCGTACGACTACCTTTAAAAATGATCTGAGAACTGCTGTTAAACTTAAAGCATAAAAGCTTTAATGTATAATTCAGGGGTAATTAAAGATTTGTGCACCCGCGGGAGTGACTGCAGTGGCTGGGAAAGTGATAGGAAAGGTATGTGTTTAAACCCATGAATGGAAAAAGTTTGGACAGGGAACATTATTAAATTCCCACAGAAACTCTGTCAGAATTGGACTCTTACTCACAGTACACAGTGAAGTGCCTGGAGCTGCTTGTCAGATATTATGATGGCGAGCAGCGCATACAAGCTTTAGAATGGCAAAATCCAGCATGTGCTTTGATGCTAAAATAATTATAAACCCTTCATTCTATAAATATACCTGCCATATTAAAGCGGAATATTTTGATATGCTAAGCCAGGGGTGTCTTTATCTGAGGGAAAAGAAAAGGCCAGAGGGCAATGCAGGGGCTTTGAGCGTAGCTCAGGGGCTACGCTGACAACATGAGCTTGTGGTTAAATTAAACAAGAGACTGAAATAAACACAAGGTGACTGACCCAAACTGAACTGCTGATATTAAATAGATTTGGACTTTCTGATCTGCCTGAGCAGACACGGCAACATTAAAGCACTTCTATTTCACTGTGCCTTGGTGTGCCTTCTGTCTAAATTATAGTAGTAAAACCAGATTTTATTACAATTTAAGGTTGTCATTATGGTTGGGCTAAACACCCTGAGTATAAACATCGTTAGAGCAACTATTACTGCATAAAGCAACAAAAATATTCACCTGCAGCAGTTTGGTTTTTCCCACTGATGGCGGATGAATCAGCACACAGTTGTCTAATCACCTCCTTTCACTCTTTCAGCTTGTTACCGGCTAATCATGCTCATTTAAACGGCTCACATGTGTAATTACTGCCATCAAGCAGTCCCAGGCCTAACAGGTCAGCTTGCTTAGAGGGCCAAGCCTATTATGGAGACGTTAAGTTATGATCACAGCTGTAGGCCAGCTGTAGTAATACAACCCGAGGGAACAAATGCCAGCCCTTCTCATTGGGAAAATAAAGTGTTTGTTTAACATAGAGCGAGGTATGTGTAGTGTCTAGCTTCGATTAGCATAAATGACCATAACTCATTTATGGCTCATCAGTGGCTGCTGTTTTCCAATCAGGCCATTTCAGTGAAACGCAGCAAGCCCTAATGATGAAAACAGTGACTTTGTGCTTCCGTTTTTCTGCGGCATCGAAAGCCTAATTGTGTTGGTGAAAGCTAATGATGAAGCAAAGCTCATGTTGGTTGATTGTTAGTGTTTTTGTTTTTTTCCAAGGCTGCATGAGCAAGGCAAAGAGATGGGAGAGGGTGACAGAGATAGTCACGTCTTGAGGATGTGTCTGTACTTACCGTAGAAAAAAAAAAAAAGGTTCTTATTTAGGATGCGGAGAGTGCAGTGACACTCAGAGGATTAGCCGCAGCATTTTCCATAAAGCGAAAGCGCTCTCAGGACACCTTCAAGTCTTTCTCACTTTCCCTTCAACTCCCCGTTTCTTCCTCTCACTTTTCTTTTACTCCGACGGCACACTCCCAGGAGGTGAACGAAATAAGCCCTCAACTGTTGGAAGAATAGAAGAAGAGGAAGTGAGAACAGGGTGAACATAAATTCACTAGGTGTTTCAGTAAGATGAGTGCATATTCCCCTGCATGGGTGTGGGGATACATAGACAGACATCTGGGGATGTCATGGTTCCTGCAGGCTATAAACCAATGTTAAAGAAAGCGGTGCAGATCCGCAGCTGGATTGAACCAGTGTTATGGCTGGTTTATGGACTGTGCCCATCCAATCAGTGCTCTAATTAACCAGGAGCAGTGTGGGAATGGTAGTAGCAGAGCACCTCATAGCCCTCAAGATTATTTTGCTGTTTACTAGAGCAAAAAGACTTTGCACTGTGCGACTGCAGCACCGCCATGTTGACACGGCTGTTTCATTATGAGCAAATACAGTTTTTTTTTTGTTTTTTTTTTCCCTGCGCCTTCTCTGCTTAAAAGAGTGTTGGCGAGGCGGACCCAGGAGGCTGTACATTCTATTTCATTTCCATTTGAAAAACAGTGCAGTGGAAATGACAAATGTGTGAGGCCTATTGAGGAGCCTTCAGGGCAGTAATGTAAATAACAGAAATTAATCATCTTCTCCAAAGAGGGAGAAACACGGCTCACAGTCACAACAAAGGTCACAAATCCGGCCTACGCCTTCACATCTTCCCAACAAGAAATGACAGACTTCTGACACGCCACTAATGTTTGACTGTGTGGTCTGTGTGTTTAACCGTGTGTGTGTGTGTTTTCATCTTGTTTGTCTATGAGTACGTGCAAGCATCACTCCATGATTTTTTTTTTAAAATTATTATTATTATTATTATTTGTGCATATCTGAATCTTCCTTTTGAATTTCTCTGGTTTATTTGTTTACTAGTGCGAGGCTGTGTGCGTGTGCATCTGCATCCACATGCATATATGCATGCGCGCTTCTATTGTCTCTTTGAGTGAGTGTTTGGTCGCGGATTCGCAGGATACCTTTTTCTCTGAGGCTGAACCGTCTACTTTTAGCTGACAGCAAATAGTTGAGCAGAACCAATTTAATCTTGTTTTTCAGCCCAGGATGACATACGGGAGAATAAAGCAGTGAAGCTTGTCCTAACTCTCCTGGTGGAGGTAGCCACTATGGGCAGCTGTACACTGAGGAATAGATGGTAATTGCAATGTGTTGATTTGAACTTTATAGGCATCATGGGAAGCTATGGCAACACAGTGTGGTATTACCATACACTGGGCAGAGACATACTGCAATCCTCTCTCATAGCCAGTCTAACAGCTTCTAGGGAAACTAATTTGCAGCTCGGGAAAATACTACCTGACAGATCGATTCACCAGTTGTACCCACAATTAATGGACGATTCACTCTCACGGAAAAAAGAATCCTCTGGGTAGTTCTGGCACAGGAGAAAGCAAAGCACAAATGTTGCTCTCCCACATCTCATAAATGTCACAATTAAAACCAACCACAAGCACTGTGTACATTACAATGCCTCTCGGGGGACAGCTTGACATTTGGACAATCATGTTTAGTTTCTCATCACGGAAGAAGTTGGATTTTATGTACCCCGAAGAGCTTGCGCATTGCAGCATTATTGGACTCATTTGGTGAGAAAGAGGTAATTGCATTGGAAATAAAGCACGGCACAATGTTGCACATATATTCATAGCAGCAAGAGCCACTGAAATAGGCTTTCTCAATGACGACGATCTATACATAGAGCTGGTCTGAGCTGAAGTGTTGCTGGTGAAGAGCACACACCAGCTGTCAGTGTGGGGAAAGAGAAGAAAATAGCTTTCATCACTGAGGGGAGAGGACTATTGGGCCACGGGGAGGCAGAGACTGAATCAGTCATACATTTTCAAATAAATTCATATGGGTAAACTAGAATTTCACTGCAGGAAGCCAGAGTGGTACATAACGTAACCGAACTGCTCATCCTCCCCAGAGAATCCGCAGATGAACAGAGTAAAGCTACAAACCGCAAATCCTTTCAGCTCCCAGAATTCTGCAGAGTCCAAACCAGATTAACTTAGCTTTGCACCAAGTAGTCGATAAAAATTTAAAGGGAAGGCCCTCTGATTGTTTTACATAACACCGGGGTGGATGTGAATGGACTGGTGTTGATTCTATCTCGACTTCCTCCATTTTGAACGGCTGAAACTGGGTAGCTTAATCATTGCCCTGTTGCTTATGTTTTTGTTGATGGACAAAATTATGGGATTTGACTAAGAGGATTAAAATGACAGCAGTTAATGAGACACAGCTGGGACTGGATCACAACAGACAAAATTGTAACCCCCCCTTCGCCCTGTTGGAGTTACAAATCCATAAATACATAAACAGACAACACATGCACACATGGGCATACACATCAGTACACAAACGCACATGCGTTTCCTTCCTTTTCTCTCTACCACACTCCTAGAGACCACGAGACAAGCTGCCACTCACTTTCATATAATGCTTATTACGCAGGGTTTATTATCCTATTCAAATGAACCAGATTAATTCATGTCTTTTCTTGCTGGATTTGAAATATTTAGCCCAACAGGACAGACTGAGCATAATAACATAATAACATAATTGTAAGCTCTCCCTAACCCCTCCTCCTTTAAATGTTGCTTATGGGAAGAGGGCCAAAATATGCACATGACAATGAGGCCTCTGATGCTGTAAATGAAATTCAAGGTTGATCCACATCACGTTACCACCTTGATCCATATTATTATGTCTTATAAAGTCAGCTACTGTGACAGGGTAAACAGGACTAGCTGGCATCTGTAAAACAAAATATGACAGCACCTTATCTCTCTGTTCTGACATGGGATTAATAGAGAAGTGATTGATATTTTTTGGCCACTTGGGGGCAGCAGAACAGGATGTAATTGCAACCATGACCATATTAGTCCCTGATCTTGTCGATTAGGTAGCAAACAGTTGTCTCTTTACATATCTCCACCAACTCCTTACCAAAATATCTGGCTCTTTTGCTACTGAATGTTTCACTTTGTTCCCCAGATAGCTGTTAACTCAGTCATTTGGTGCTGGGCAAGTAGCAAGTAGAAGCAGGAGAGGTACAGTCATAAAACCAACCAACAATGAGCTAAACAGTGGAACAAAGCGCCAAAAGCTCCATAAAGCTGAGGAGAACTACAGAATCGGGTGATAATTCTCTCTGGGCTTGTCACTACAAGTCAGACATGTGACAAGTCATTTGGTCTCAAGTCTCAAGCAAGTGCTAAGACATTTTTCCTTGGCAAGAAGAGTCAAAGTCACAGTTTATGCCAAGTCTACTCACAAGTATTTAACTTTAAAGTCTAAGTAAAGCCTGAAGTCATTTATGTTTTGGGTCTAGTCGCAAATCAAAACAGTGACTTGAGTTCACAGCTCTGCTACGAGCGACTGCTTCCACATCACATGTAGTCATTTAAGCCTTTGTTAATTATTGTAGCTTTCATGACACACGAGCCGAAAGTATCCAAGTATCCAAAACAAAATCAACAGGTCACACCACTATGTCTCCAAGATTGATCGACAGGTCGACAGCTACATCAGAGTTTAGTTAGCATCTGTAATGTTTGTAGTAGAACAACAAGTCTAAGTTATGTTATAGTCAAAGTACTCAGTTAAATTTCCTTATGCATAAATGCCTGGTTAAAAATGACAGACTGGGCCTTTAATGATTTTTATAGGCTATGATCGTTTCATATCATCTGTCTAAATGTCACCATGTGATATTTAATGCAGTAATATCCTGTACGAAACAGAGCCCACTTTCATTAAATGAACATGTGATTGATTTTTTCCGTGATGATCTTAGTCATGATCACTTCTGTCACCGGGGCTTCAATCTTTCCAATAAGTCAAACTTCCCGTCCTTCCATCTTCATCTTTCCAGTCTTGAGTGATGACAAGTCTCCTGTGTGTATCTGATGGTGATGTGGGATGTCCGATGGACATAAAATGTTAATGACGTTCCTGGACATGTCGTCCTCGTGAGCAGCCTGCATAAACCCCCCCCCCACACACACACACACTAAAGACAGCATGCTTAATTAGATTCATGGGGAACAAGATGGGCTTACATGACACTAATGTGTCCTGAACCTACATGATAATGTAATATGCATGTTAATAAAGAGGCATCTAGTTTAAAGATTCTAAATAATGTAAGCAACACATTATTAATCATGGCTGGGAGCACATCTAGAAGACAGAGTGCCTGCAACGCATGCATTTCGAAGCAATCCTGATGATGTGTGTGTGCCCGTGTGTGTGTGTGTGTGTCCATCAGTGTGGGCGTTTTAATCTATGTACACTTTGCGACTTTCACACACAGCGATGATGCATTATATTACATTTTTTCATAGAGCAGTCAAAAATGACATTCCCAGCGTCAGTTTGGTGCGGCACATTTATTGTGATGCCTCTCATCTTTCAGTCTTACACACACAGCCCAGTGTTTGGTTGGTGCATTCAAAAAAAGGGGGCGACTGTATAATAATCAAACTTTGATCAAGCAAGCTGTGGCTCTCCCAGAGATGCATGCATTAAAGTGACTCCTGCTAGTCAGATACAAAAGGAAAAAAATGCAGAGAAGAATTGGAAATCAGAGGGAGGTCACAGCAGCAAGGCTGTGGCTGTGAATTTCACCATTACATGGTGTGATGTGGGCTGAGGAGAAAGCTTGCGAGATCAAAAGGATAACCCGTCAGTCTGGAACTTTCCTGTGGCCGAGCCTGCATGACGGACACGACGTCTTCTCATGCAATACAGTCTGCTTGCATTAAGATTCAGCAGTTAAGTCCAGCACTTATTTAGGCTGTAAACAGTCAATCTGCTCTAATATTGGAAAACATATCGCCCTTTCAAAGCTCAAGGGCCACAGCATTATTTAGCTTGGCCTGATGCTGTGATGAATTAGCGAATTTCTGTGAGTGTGCTCTGAATTCCATTATGCTAATATTAACAGACGGCCCATCTGCAAGGAGCATCAAATAGGATGTATTTCTGTTCAGCCGAGCTATTTCTATCCGATGGAACACAGATTTAACCACCTGTGCACATATTCTAATACAATATGATTTTCACAGAAGCGTGGTGGCCATGACTGAGGAAATATTCTGTAATAGAAATTGGCATAGTCGCTGAAATGTAAAAAGTGGTGCAGGTGGTGCCCAATGACCCACAGGCCTCCATCATCTCTGGGTTAAAAGCTGATTGAGACCAGTGACTCCGACTCTTACAGTAAGAGGGAACAAAAAGTTATGCTTCCATTTCAAATCAGCTTGAGTTTCAGCCCATACACAGGACATGCTTCAATGATCTGAGAAATTACAGGATACCACCCCTTCCAATTCCGCCATCACTGGACCAGACTGTCGCGGGCTTTGAAACAATTACCCCAAGGGGACCAGAGTAACCTTGTTTATAGCTCATTGAGCAACCACAGTTCCAATTTAGAACAGGTAATTACAACATCGTTATCTTCTCTTAAATCGTCACCAAAGGTGTTGTCACAAAAAAAAAAACTGCCTTTGGCTCAGCTGTTTGCCTTTTGGACATTGATCGAAACAAACACAGAGTCGGTACGCCCATGCATTTCTTGGAAGGGCTTACGTTTGTTCTCCAGGTGTCGGTGACCCAGCGCAGTCTGCTCACCCAGAACACATCAGTCACACTAACACACATCTGTCGCACCGGTCCAACCCACTCCATCATAGCCATGGCTGGTCTCTCTCCTTGAATGTCCCACCCCGCTTGGAGAGGACAAACAAATCTTCTGATTTGCCTCTAATCTGCAGTCTACCCTCAGCATGGGCCACCGTCAACCCAGCACATCAAGGACAAGCACTCCACAGGGGGGCTATCCATTAGCACAGCATCCTGCTTCTACCATAGTGTGATAGGGACAGGGCAGAGAGATACGCTCCAATTAGAGATGGAGACATGGGGACTTTGCCCCTGACATGTCCCTGCTGCTCCAGAAAAGAAGTGTGAGCACACCTTTCTCATATAAAAGGAAGCCTTTCCTTCCAGTCATTCCTCCTGCCTCGGGCTGTTGCTGTTCATTCACCTCATGAAGCCAAACCATTTCGCATCATGCTGTTTCTTACCGTGTGTGGCGCTGCCTGGCTGTGTAAGCCTGTAAGTATGAATTGCTGGTCAAGCCTGTGTGTGTGCGCGTGTGTGTGTGTATTTCTGCGGACGAAAATGTGTGTGTGATCTCGTGTGTGTGTGCTTGGGGTGGTTTTTGGCATGCATCTCTCGTCCGAGGTTTCCATCAACAGAAATCCATCCCTCTATATAGTGCAGCATGTTCAGCGTGCCTGTACTGGGTTGATAGGTTGAACCCGCTTCATGCTTCATGCATTTGCATGCTGCATGAACACAATCTGCTGACGCCCAGTGGGAACTCCTTCCATCCATTTGCATTGTTTTTACGCTCCTACGTGAGGGGAAACAATTTGTGGTCATAGTCCGTCTGATTTGTAATGAGGGTTTGTACATGAGAGGTTAGAGACACAGAAGAAAGCATAGCAACAACACTCTGGCATGAATATTTTATCTTTCTTCTACTGTATATGAATAAAACACAACATGGTCCTGATTCCTGACTACAGGACAGCATACCTTTCACTGGTCCCATGTGGATCTGTCCATTCTAAAGGGAAGAGATGAGCACTCCGATATAACTGGGCTTCTCCATCATAGGGTGCCTCCCTCCCATTGAATTGTAACTTCACCAACAGCCTGCAAATGCAAGTGCTGCCTTCTACATAAACACTGAAAAACATCTAGTGTGTTTGGTTGATTATGCACTGTATCAACTATGCATGAAGCAATTACATACCAGAGCCTTGGGGCTCGGATGAAAACCGAAGGGATGAATTCCTACAACGATCCCTCCCTCGACTTTCTCTACATGTCCATTCATTAATCCAGCCGGGCGGCCATTTGTTTGTGCAAACATTCGTTTAGCTGTTTGTTTGTCTGTTCGCTCAGCCATGGAAGTTTTCCTTTTTTCTCTTAATCTGCTTCAAGAGACGTCAGTCTCTTGTGACCCAATCTATAGGGATTTTACATCTGAGTTGAAGAGACTGGCTGCGTTCTTAAATAAAAGGTCAAAGGTAGAAGGAGCAGGCCCTGGGACTAGGCTCATGGTGACAGAAGAAGCGAGACGAGAAATAAACCACTGGATCTGCAGAGGCTTAGATTGATTGGAATTTAGAGGGAGGGAGGAAAAAATTAAATTGGGGAAACGGAGGGAGGGAGGGAGAGTGGATGGAAGGGAGGAGAGAGAGAGAGTGAGGAGCAGGAGTCAGCATGATAGGGGCAAACCAGAGAATGAGATTTTTGCCCTGAGAGCACCAACTTCAAAAGCTTTTGGGGGCATGCCTTTACACAATTTTTACTCTTAACATAATCCAGATTTCTGAGTGTGTGTGTGTGTGCGTGACTGTGTGTGTGTGCGTGACTGTGTGTGTGACAGAGAGAGAGAGAGAGAGATGTAAAAGAGACAGAAGCACCCCCCCATCGATCGCCTTTAGAACAAAATGAATAACTTATCACCCATTTCACTAAGTCCAACATTTATGATTGCTTTGAACGTTAAGCTGCACACCGCATTAGTGAATGTGGAGCAGTGATGGACTCATATTCAGTGTGTGTGTTTTTAACTTCTTCTCCGCTCAAATGTACCTTTGCTTGTTTATTCCCGTTTTTGTGTGCGTCTGTGTGTGTGTCTGTCTGTCTCCTATTCTTCCATCTGGATTCGTTTAATCCCGTTCTCTTCGTCTAATCCATCCATCCCCCCCCCCTTACTCTCCCTCTCTATGCTTGCTTGATCGCTGCTGTCTGCATAGCGAAGAGCTGTATCTTCCACGCGGTTGTGATTCACTTGGCAGCCACTCCAGATAAACATGTTGTGGTGGACAGACGCCTGGGTCCCGGTCCGGAGGAGCAGGACGAGGATGACAGACTGACGTGGGTGGGCCCTGCCCTGGTCCCACCGTCAGCACGGGCAGCAACGGGCAACGGCAGCCACTTGGCCAGATGGTCCGGAGTCGAGCTCTCGCCACTGTTCATCAAATGCACCAGCTCGCTCTGTCTTGCCTCGCCATGGCCCCCAGCATCATGTCACAGTGGAACCAGAGAAAATTAGCACCTAATTATAGGCTCCTCTCTGTGAGGAATGGTACTGGTGCTGGTGGTGTGTGTCAGTGTGTGGAGGCTGGGTGGTTGACTCACTGTGGGATCGAGGCCTGTAGACCACACAGAGGACATACAGAACACACACAGGCCACGGAGGAGACACAAGTGATTACACACACATATGTATGGGAACACACACCAGCAAAAAGCTCAACCTCTCGTCTTTCTGGTTGATTTGTGCCTCAGCAGGGTCTGCCCCCTCCCCCCCTGTGAGGATGCCTCAACAGGAACCACTTGTGTTCTATCTCTGATCCAACAGGATTAATTACACACACAACGGAAGCTGATGCCTCTGGTTTCTACGCTCTGCAGGCTCCCTTGTGTGAGGGATGGTGTAGTTAATCTTCACTGGGAACAATGGAGATTTTGTTCTGGTGTATTTGGTTGAGATGTATGGAAGAGAGCTTGACTATGCTGCCATCTTGTGATTGCATCTGGACAAGTACATGATGTAAATGAAAGGACTGAAAGAAAACCCTTGACTCCTTCATCAAAGCAAATACTAATCAATAATGATGAATCAATGTCAGACGTAAATAACAACCTGTAGGAGAGATGCTTTCAGAAGATCCCCAGATTTACAAAATGTTGAGACGCCTAACTACCTATTAGCTAGTAGTAGATCACATACTACCAGCCGAGAGCCTCTGTGATCAAGAAAAAATATCCTGACAGCTGCTCCGACAGAAGAACCAGCAGTGGTCTGAAAATAGCTGCATGATGAAACTATTAAAATCTAAAAAGTAAGAAATGCCTCCTGCTGAATTCGCAAAGAGTCCAGCGAGCACTGCAAGAAATCAAATAAACTCAATCACTTTTGTCTGGAAAGTTAGCCATTAAATCTTTATTAGGTCTGCAAAGACTTACCAAAAATAGGTTAATATAACAAAAAAAAATCATTCAACTCATTCTTAAACAATACAAAACCATATTGCATCACACTTGAAATACTGCTTACTGATTACTCCAACATCTCTTAACATTTATATATTGTGCCATTTGTTTACAACACAACAGATCGGAAAGAGGACACTTTATGGACCGAGCAAAACATTTCACCAACATCACTCAAGGAATCGTAAACCACACTGTTGCCTTTACGTCACTCTGAATGTGGATGCAGTGGATGAGTTAATACAAAACTTTGGCACAATTGATATTCTGTTGTCAAGAAAACAGTAAGCAAATGTCCTCGCAGGTTTTAGTGCATGTTGAGTATATTGTAATCCGCTGAAGAAAAGAAGTACTGGGTAGTTTGACTGATGCGTGCACATGACGACTGAAAAGGGTGGTGGGTCAGTAGAGGAGAAGGGGGACGGGGCATTGGTGCAGTTCATTTTTAGGGGGCGGCCACTTTGAAAGGGCTCCCGGGGACGTTATCGTCGCCCCATTTGACAATGATGGTGTAGCTGCCCTTTTCCTTGACGATGTAGGTGACGTTATAGAGCTTGTTGCCCATGTGCTTGACAAACACCTCCTCACAAGGAGCGCTGGGTCCGTGCACGCCCACCATCAGCATATTGGTACCTGGACAGAGTAATGAGAGTTGGTTTAGGTTCAGTGACAAACACCTATTTCTGCAGTTCACCGCAACTCTGCCTCAGGGTTTTAGTGTCTTTCAGCAGTTTGTTTTGGTTATAAGGTCTGCAGCTTTAATGTTTTTGTTGACTCTGCCTCATTAACCTCATTTTCGGCATCGGCAGACAGTTGTTGTCATTAAAAAAATCTCAGACAATGTTAAAGACTTGTGATTGAATATACTGTAGTGGAGCATTTAGCCGCTAAAGAGCCAGATATTTCCCTCAGGGGTTGGTGGAGGGTTGCTAGAACGACGACTCCAAATGAATGCTAATTTTGTTTCATGTTTGCTGGATGTGTAAACCTGCTATTGTTTGCTAACGCGTTCACCAAAACAACTTTATGGGGTGATAACATATGAGTGCTGTGTCTACAGCTTGTTCCTCTGCCCGCAAGTGGGCCAAAAATCAATATTGCTTTAGTCTGCAGTGTCAGTGTGTTGATTTATGTTTTTACTTATATGAATATAAAGTCTTTTGTATTTATGATAATGATGATCTCACCTGCTTTGCTGCAGTCAAGCGTAAAATTGTTTTTCTGTCCAACCAAAGCCTTGGACAGCCCCGCTCCACGACAAACCACCTTGCTGGCATCAGATGTCAGTTTTGTTGAGGTGGTGGAAGAGGAGGAGCTGTAGGCACCTCCAACTTTGGAGGTCTTGGTAACTGTCTCAACCAAGACAGAGGAGGTCTCATGAAGGCTGTGTCCCCCTGACAGCCGAGTGCCTGTAGTGGAGGGAGAGACAGAGAGAGAGAGGTTATCTAATGTCATCATGACTCAGTGCAGACATTAAATAATACACTCAGGATTGACAGGGATATTAGGGGAGCAAACATGCTGCTGCTCATGGGGAGAGATTATAAGGAAGTGGACTAGTGCCTGAGCTCAAATAGGAAAACATTTCATATTGCTTTCAAGCTTTAGAGGTAACTTCCAGGAGTCAAAGTATTTTTATGCTACATTAATAAAAAAAAAAAAGTTTGCCAGGGATTTACAGCGTTTATGTAAGATGTACTCTGGGCAGCGTGAACAAAGATGACATAACTTCCACACGTATTTCAGAGGAACATTTGTTTCATAACAGAGACACTTGTCATCTGAGATCCACAGATCAGATGGGAGAATGACTGGCAAGCAGACCTGTGATTTTAGCTTTGAAAGGGCTGCCCACTATGTGCTGTGGTCCTCCGTATTTAATGGTGATGAGATAGTTGCCAGGAGCCATGGGTGTGTAGGTGATCTTGTAGCCTTCAGGACACTCCCGACAGTCCATCTTGACCTTGGACGGCCCGTCAATGTTGACCGATAGAGTGGCAGAGCCTGCGTTGCAGGTGTTGACCACAAACTCTAAGGGTACACCTAGAGGAAAGAGGAGAATGCAGAAAAAGGTGAAAAGACTGAAAATATAGGGGGAAGCCATGCTAAATTATCAATAAATGTGGTATATATTTGTAGTGGTGATGGTGATATCTACCTGTGGTTCCTCCCTGCAGTCCAGGGCCATGTGCTGTCACCATGCCTGGGTCTCCAACCAGCCCCGGGTCTCCCACTCGAACGTTAAAGGGGCTTCCAGGAATGTGGCATCCATTGAACTTGACATCTATGGAGTGAACTCCGTTCTCCCGTGGAATGAAACGGATTGCATTCTTGTCTGAACACATCACAAGTGGAGGAAGTGGTTAGTGATTTGTTACTCATAAATGATGCTCACAGATATTAAAGCTCATTTCTCTCTCTCATTCTCTGTTCGCAAAGTGTACTACAAAGTGAGTCCAGTGCATACCACTGTCAAGCTCAGTGACATAGCATTCCTCAGTAGAACCAGAGGGAGTGTGGACTTTGGCGTCAACCACACCACGAGCCCCATTGCGCTGCACCATGAAGGATGCCTCTTGGTTCACCTTCAAATCCTTCTCCTATAAAAGACAGGAAAGAATATAATCAAAATATATATGTGTGTGTGTGTGTACGTGCAAGTGCGGATGTTAGTGCCCACGCCTCGAGGGACACACTTTGTGTGTGACTCATGCCTGAACGAGAATAGATGGAACGGCTGGGTGTGAGAGGCAGGAAAGGTCAGAGTTTACAGCGAGGCGTTTAGTATTTTTGCCCCACAAGCGGACGAGTGGTCCTACCAGACTTAAGTGCTAACGTGACATTTTAAATGTTGGTCTGATATTGCACTTCACCTTCCTCTGGTAGAAAAGCACTCTGAAGTGACATTCGAGTTAACTAAAAATATCTGTTTTTAGTGTTGTTGGCAGTCATATTGCAAACTGTGCAAACATCTGTGCAGCGAGGAGAAGAATACTGTGAGCTGTCACAGGTATCCTCAATAACGTCTCTGTGTTCTGTTCACTCTGTTCTAGCTTTCTTCCTCTTGGACAGAAACACAATCACATAGACGAGCCGACTGCCCACACATAGCACAGCTTGTGTTGCCCCACATTAGCAAGGGACAGTTAATCCAGCCCTTCATCACTGGCCAGCATCACAGTTTTATAATGCTCCAACACTGGCATTCAATTACACGTCAAGGGCAAAGTAGTATTAGACAGAAATATCTACAACCACTCATACATGATGTTACGTGCAATCTGTTAATCAGCCCTGATTTTTTGTGACTTTGCTTATGTTGCGTCTTTGTGCAACAAATTAGTGTGGATTTTGTCGACGTAGTACGTGTGTGTGTGCGCGCGTGTGTGTGAGTGATCGTACCTGAAGGCTTGTGACAGTGAGCCTGCGGGCCTCGTCTGACAGCGTAGCAATTGGAACGATGAATGGGCTGTCAGGGATCTGCTCGTTGTTGAACTTGATTGACACCTCATAGTCACCTAGGGAAGAAGACAGGTTATTTACTTTAACCATCAAATAAACTGGAAGAAGTCGGGAAGAATATCTAAAAAGTTTACCGGTTTAACATTCAAATGAGGAAAATTCACAGGTGGGTGACAAAAGTTCTACCTGGTTCTTTCACTATGTAGGAGACGCCGCAGGAGCCATCCTTCCTGTCCTCAAAGGAGATTTCAGCCTTGCTGGGGCCCTCTACAGCGATGGACAGACCGCCAGCACCCGCCTCTCTGGTCCAGATGCTAAATTCAGCTAATGAGGGTGAAACAAAGCTGAATTAGAACGTTTTCCATTTAAAGTCATTCATTTTTCAATAGTATTTGCAGAAAACTCAATTCCTTCCACTACTAGTGCTTACATGGTGCTCCAGCCACGCCTCTCTCCAGGCCGGGTCCTCCTGCACGGACCTTGTGTGCTCCTCCCTCCCCCATAGGCCCCACAGTAAACTGGAAGGGGCTACCAGGAACGTGTTGACCTCTGTACTTGACATTGACAGTGTGGGGTCCAATTTCCTGGGGGATGAAGCGCACGCTGTAGGTGCTGCTACCTCCGTCCACTATGTCAGCATCCGCTGTTTTTCCACTGGGGCTGGTCACCTGAGCCGTCATGGCCTGAGACCCACTCTCAACTGATGAGGCAGAGCAGCACAGAAAAAGTGTTTAGATGGATGCAATGAAGACATTAGCACAGATATTCTTGGTGGACGATTTACAAATTTTTGGGTTTGACTCTCACCCTCAGGTCTGGCAGTGATGCCAGCAAAGCCGCTGAGGCTCTCTCTGCCCAGAAAGTCTCCAAAAACATCTCTGAAGGGGCTTCCTCCTCCGCCCACCTGGGTGCTCTCCTCCACTCGTACCTCCCTCTTGGTCTCTCCACCGCGGGTTTTGCTGATCTCCGTGCGCTCAGTGCGGGTGTAAGTGTGGCTGCTGCGGGTGAACGTCCGGGTCAGCCTCTCCTGAGCTGAAACCATCTGGAACCAGTTTCCTACAGTGAGGGCAAAGCAGTGAGAAAGAAATTTGAATGCACAACAGGTTCGTTTAGGATCGCTGCCTTCTAACCACCTCTTGACTGGCTCCTGTACTCACCTGGGATCTTGAGGTTAAGGCCACATGTGCTACCCACTGAGGCAATAGAAGACGCCTGTCTCTTTCTAGTAATACTCTCCTTGATCCTTCCTTCTCCGGTCACCTTCACTGTGAAAGGACTTCCTGAAAGGCACAAACACATACAGAGTAAAAAAACAAATACACATTTCTTATTCTTCAGATATCTTTTTTTTGTATTTCTACATTTTCTGAGTAAAAGATTCAAACCTGGAATGTGCTTTTCTGCAAACTTGATGTTAACAGTGTAATTTCCAGGTTCTGTTGGACAGTAGCTCACTCTGCACGTCCCATCCTCCATATCTTCACAGTTGATATCCACTTTGCTCGGACCCTCGACTGACAATGCTAGACCTCCATAACCTAAAGGAAAGAGGGGAGTAGAGAGAGATTGAAGAAGTGTTTGTTGCTTTTGTATTTTATCCAACCACGTTTATTGTCTCTAAAAGCTTACCCGCACTCCTCGTATCCACAAAGAATTCGGCGTTTTCGAAAGTGTGTGCCTCGACCAGCCCTTTACCGAAAGCCTTCACTCTGCTGGCCTCTCCGATCTCTGACTGCCCAACCATTATTTTAAAGGGGCTGTTGGCTACGTGCATGCCACTTTTCCTCACACTCACTTCATGCTCGCCAACTTCTTTAGGAGTGAAAGAGATACCTGTGAATGTAAAAAAGGTAGAGAGGACAAAAAAAAAATCAAGACAAAGAGCCCAGAAAAATGTAATCTAAGCGTTAGACGCATCAAACAATGTCTTATCGGTTCTACTCTTGCTGTTGTTTTGCGTTATCTCGCAAGTGGATATCTCACCAAGGTGTCTGTTGGGCAGTTTCTTGAGCAGGCAGGGCTCCTCATTGCCTGATGGTGCTCTGATACTGGCAGTCAGGGAGCTCAGATCAGTCTCTGCAATCTTCAGGGACACGTCGGCTGCTGTGCCGACGTTCAGCTGGGATGTTCTGGTTATGGAGTCATCCCCTTGACATAAGAAAAGGTGTGTTTAGATGTTTGTCAACCCCTGAAACCTGATTTATATTACTATAACTCCACTGCCTGAACAAGTCTGTTGGAAAAAATGATGTATTATCTCACCTGTGATCTTAGCAGTAAAGGGACTGCCAGGAATGTGCTTGTTGTCAAACTTGACGATGATGTTGTAGTCTCCAGGAGCTGTGGGTAAGTAGGACACAGTGCAGGTGCCATCTTTATTGTCCTTACAGGTGATCTCGGCCTTAGAGGGACCCTCAACTGCCAGTGACAGACCACCTGAGAGGGAGAAACAAACACCCAGACTCTAACTTTTCTGCAGTGTGGTGTTGACAACAGTTTGTAAATACTGCCACAAATCCACTGTGAAATAGCAAATATCACCGGAAAGGTAAGGGATAGTACCTTCTCCTGCATTCTTTGTGACCACAGTGAAAGTGGCAGCCTTGTTGACCATGCCGTAACTCAGACCTGGACCATAAGCAGTCACCACTCCACTGTTCACAGCATCCACAAAGAACTGCAGAGGGCTTCCTGCAGGAGAAACATTAACAGATATGAGAATCAGACCTGTGTGTAGTATTATTTCAGAACAGGACATCTAAAAAGGTTTGAAATAATCCTGTGTTTCTCACCTGGAATGTGGTTGCCTTCGTATTTGATGTCCATCTCATGCAGGCCTCTCTCTGTCGGCTGGTACTTGATTGTTATGGTACCATCCTTATTGTCGGTGATATGTGGCCGAGCAGTTTTGCCTGAAGGCATTCGCACCTCACCTAGAAATGACAGCAGTATGGTTAAATGTCAGTGACCTAAAAAAGATGTTTTCTGTGTGTGTGTGTGTGCGTGTGTGTGTGTGTGTGTGTGTGTGATGTTGTGCTGTTTGTCACACCTGTGATTTCTCCTTGTTGTGGCGTGAAGGGGACGAGGAAGTTAACGGGACGGAAGAGAGGATCCACAGTATCACGGGGAACAACTGGCTCATTTGTGGCCTGTCAATACAGCCAGAAAAGAGAAAGAGTAAGTTTCATACGTCTAAATGTCAGAGCTGGAGTGCACCTAGCACATAACTGTGGCAGCTGTTCAAATACTGCTTTACTCACCACCACATGGAAGGGGCTTTTAGGGATGTTCTGTCCCCCAAAGCGGATGGTAATAACATATTTTCCAGGTTCAGGGGCTGTGTAGTAAATGTCAAAGGTCCCATCATGATTTTCCACCACATCCATGTCCAGCTCCATCCCTTGTGGGGTCTGCACCTTGCAGGTCACCTTGCCTTTTCCAGCAGCCTTGGCATCCACTGTAATAACTGTATCCTCAGAGGTCTGCAGCTTCTGAAGATTTGCTGTTAGAGGGAAAGCAGTGCTGCATAAATGCATGGCTTCTACCATTTCATAGGAAAGTAGCACATGAATAATAACAGCCTTGGTTACTCACACACGCCATGCCCTCCAATGGAAACTGAAAAAGGAAAAATGCAGGTTTTTAATACAAATATGTGAATTGTAATAAATTATTTTGATTTATCAGAACAAATATGCACAGTGTGGTTTATTTTTGTTGTGTTGTTGTTTTTTTTACCTGTGAGGCGACATTTGCTGGCGTCTCCTGTGGGCAGAGACTGAATGCGGTATGGGGAATAAGGGATCTCATCTCCTCCATATTTAATGGTGATGGTGTAAGGACCTGTAGAGTCTGGTACATAGGAGACAGTGTATGTGCCATCCCTATTGTCCTGGATGGTTGCATTCTTCGGCTTGCCTTCTGGGTCCTGTGAATAGACAATTTCAAGTTATTTTAGATAATGGCTTATGGTTCAGAAATGAATGCATAAAATGGAGCTGAACCCACCAGAATCTGCACAGTAAGCAGTCCCTCTCCAGCATCACGAGCATCAATGGTGAACTCAACAGGGAGACTTGCAGACACACCTTTTGTGTCTAGACCAGGGCCACTTGCGCGTACTTTACTGGCATCATGCCCGGGCTGAGACATCACCTTGAATGGACTGTGGAGAAGAAGTGAGTGTCAAGTGTAATTACCAAACCCAGTTCTACAAAAGGCAGAAATGGGAACAGAAAATTTGCTGAACTACACTTTTATTTCCTAAATCCAGACAGACAGAGCAGAACTTTAATTAAGACATATCTGCACATACTGCCTGGCCTTGTGGGTGTTTTTTAAATCCACACTGTACCTGTGTGGGACCTCCTGATCTGCATATTTGACAGCTACAGTGTAAGGGCCATCCTGAGCTGGAGTGTAGTGAACTGTGTGGGTGCCATCCCCGTTGTTCTTCACACCAACTGGCTCCACAGTACCTGGAAATAAGGCAATATGGAAATCATAATATACCACCAACTTGCAGTTACTTGTCAGCTTAGAGTTGGCAAGGTTTCTGGGTTGTCATTGTTAAACAGCGCGTCCTCACCTGATGGGCCATAGAGTTTGACATCCAGTGGAGCCTGTCCAGCCTTAGAAGAGTCTACTGTGAAAGTCTGAGGAACATGGGCTCTTACTCCGGCGCCCAATCCTGGACCTGAGCATTTCACCTTGCTGGGGTCCACAGGGTCCCTCACTGGGACACGGAAAGGACTGCCGGGGATGGGGTGACCTCCGTAGTTAATGTTGACGTCATAGTCTCCAGGAGTGTAGGGGATATACTCCACACTGCAGCTGCCGTCTTTATTGTCCTTGCAGGATATTTTTGCCTCTGAGGCTCCCTCGATGGTGAGGCCCAGACCCCCTGTACCAGCACCCCTGCAGGAGAAGCCAACACTATTATTTCAGTGCACACGTTTGAGTCAAGTTCCCACAAATGATGCTTTAAATAAAATCCAGCAGTACCTGGTCTCCACGGTGAAGCAGTTGGACTTGTTGGTAATTCCTCCCTCCAGACCTGGTCCATATGCACGGACTCGGGTCGGATCACATCCTTCCACCACGGACACTCTGAAGGGACTCTTGGGCACGGGCGCCTCGTCATACAGCACCTCGATCAGATGCATTCCTGGACACAGATACGTCAGATGTCATACACCTCTGCCAGAATGTTTTCAAAGCGAACAAATGTTTTCTGTTATTGCCACTTGCTTTTAATTATGGGCCAGACAAATTCCCTTTTAGGGAGATAAACATCTGTTTATTTATAAAAGACACCATCTAGCACGCAGACGCTCTGGTGAACGTACAAGGCGTTACATCTGTTCCCTATTCATTATTCTGTTACAACATTTTTCTGACAGAGCCCTCTCAGTAGGCCTATATGCCAGATTCCCAGCCACACTGCAATGATATTAGAGCATGTCTGGGTGGTGGAGAAGTGCTCTGTGATCTCTTTGCTTTGTGTTATAGGTCTCTATTAATATCCCCTGTCATTCCCCCGCTGTATAGCTGTGTGCAGGCAGCCTTCAGCACACATACCTGCCTGGTTAAGAGCTTCTGTTGCAGAGCACACTATTTATAAGACAGAGCCTGTCTGCCTCCCTGCCTCCCTGCTCTCTGCCCCTCAAATCATTGCTCCACTGCATCACTCTGTATTTATACCCCTCTCTCTCACTCACTCGCTCGTTCTTTTCCCACTCTCTTGCTTTATTCCCAAATGGCGCCCAAAACAAGCACCTGTTAGTGATTTCTCCGTCTGTCTGTATGCACTCTTTTAGACAGCCCGTCTATATAAAACCCTCTGCAGCAGGTTAGGTGTTTTAACGTCACACTTTTCACTCTCCACCTTATGATCCCGTGTTAATTAACACTTTTAAATGAAGTACTGTTATTTTATTTTTTTTTCTCCTACCATCCTCAAATGCTGTGTACTCCACTCGGTAGGTGCCATCTCCCTTGTCGGTGATGTAGGACTCTGTGTTGGTGCCGGAGGGGCTGATAATGCGAACCTTCACATGATTTCCTCCAACTTTTTTCAGGGCGCGGGCATCAACAATAAAGTGGGTTGTGACTTCTCTGAGGACCCCTACAAACAGAAGAGTCATTCATGTGACCTGTTAAACCAAATGGGCTCAGACTTGACATTATAAATCTTTATAATGCACTTTTGAGAATAGTATATCAACAGTAATTCAGGTGTTTTGTCTTATTACCTCTGGGCTCCACTCCTGGCCCATAGACATGCACCCCAGTGGTGTCCACAGAGGGTTCGACCTGCAGGACCTTGGGAAACTGGGGAATCATGTGGCCACCATACTTGATCGTGATGGTGTGCGTGCCATGGAAAGGTGGGATGTATGTGACAGAGAAGATCCCCTCCGCAGTTTTCTGGATGTGCACCTCGGCTTTAGCCCCGGTCTCTGACACAATCTCAATGGTCAGCTCAGCATCACCTGCCCGGGTGCAGTCCACGGTGAATGTCGCTGGTTCACCTGCCTTGGCTCTCTCCAGACCTGGCCCACTAGCCGTCACCTTGCTGGGGTCCAGAGCTGCGCGCACTGCAGCCTTGAAGGGAGAGCCGGGGATGTGCTGCTCGGCAAACAAAATGTTGATGGCATACTCGCCAGCTTCAGTGGGCAGGTAGTACACTGAGCATGTGCCGTCACCATTGTCCTGGCATTCAATCTTTGCTTCGCAGGGACCCTCCACAGTCAGGCCCAGCCCACCTGCACCAGCTCCCTTTGTGTCAATAGTAAATGGAGCTGGTTTACCCACAATGCCTCCCTTCAGGCCTGGGCCAAAGGCTCGCACCTGTGATGCAAAAGTCAGGTCAGTTTTTGAAACAATAAAAATGTGTACATCATGTTTCATGAGTCTCAAGTATAGACTCTATAGATATACTTGCAGCTTGAACTACATGCAGCTTTTATGAACTTTTACCTTTGAAGGATCAGCAGGCATCACTGCTTCAACTCCAAAGGGGCTTCCCATCACCGGGTTGCCATCATAGCTGACATCAACCTTGTACTGCCCTTCCTCTGGAGGAATATACTTCACACTGTGAGTGCCACTGGCTTTGTCTGATTCCAGCTTGCATGGGATTGGCCGGCCAGAGGGTGAGGTCATCTTCACACCGACATTGCCCTGTCCACCAGCGCCCTTTGTGTTCACCATGAACTCCTGATCCTTTCCGACCTCCACTTCTGCAAGAAAGATTAACACGAGACTCTTAAACCTGTGCAATTAACTGTTTGAAATGGTAAAAGAGTGTATTATGTGGTGTTTGTAACTTACTTTTGTCCAGTCCATCCACTTTCACCTTTCCAATGTCAAGAGGTGGCGCAACTGTGATGTGAAAGGGGCTCTTGGGAATTGGATCTCCTCCATGAGTGACTGAAATTGCCATGTTACCCTGAAAAGACACAAGAGCAAGAATGAATATGAATTTACCTGATGCATTATTATGAATAATTGCTGCATCCTGTTAATGGAAAAGTTAATGGACTTCAAACAGAGGCCTACTCTACCTGTTGAAGAGCTGTGTACTTGACAGTGTAGGAGTAATCGTGGTTATCGATGATCTCAAAGTCACGAACCGCCTCTCCTGGGCCTGATGCTGCGAAATGTACCTCAGGCTTGGCCTTGCCAGCTCCCTTTGTGTAGATGGTGAAGTGGGTTGGAGCGCCCACCTCCACTCCTGAAACATTCACGTGTTTTGTCAGTGCTACCAGTCCAAATATTGTATTGTAGTGTTTGTTGCAAATACCTTATACTAATTCTGGTTTTTGGTGTCTCACCTGTCTTGTTGAGTCCAGGGCCCTCTGCTCTCACCTTACCAGCATCATGGGAAGGATCCACCTTGACTTTGAATGGACTGATGGGAATTTCCTGACAAAGCCAACCATAAAAAAACCATCAGATAAAGGTAAGATAATATAACAATCATATCTTCAAAATTTATCTGCCCTTCTTGCACTGGAAACTGTATTTTTACCTGGTCTGCAAACAGCACCATGATGGTATATTTGCCCGGACCGGGGGGAGTGTACTTGACAGTGAAGGTGTCATTGTCATTTTTGATGATGTCAAAGTCAATGTCTGCCTCGGCAGGACCAACCACCCCCGGGGCGCACTTGATTCCAATGCTGATGTCCCCTAATGGCGCATAGCAATGAGCACAGTTCACTAAGGTCATTAAAAAGTAGATGATCTGAATACATAGAAGAAGTCACTCTATCTGACCTAAAATATTAAGTACATTACATACATTTCCACTAATTTAATTTCAACTAAACAGCACAGATTTACTTCTGTTGTCTTATTTCATTAAGACTCTCCTCAGAAGGGGTTTTTGTAACCACCCACATCATCTCCTTGTACATGCTCACCTTGACCGGCCTCACTGCAGTCCACGGTGAAGTACGTTGGCTCGTTAGCTTTGAGCCCTGTCTTCTCCACTCCAGGCCCATAAACCTTGACTCTGTCTGGATGAGAACCCTCTCCAACCAGCACCTAATGAATTCATAGTGTGCTTGAGGCAGAAGCAATTGGTTCAAGTACAACTGCTGCAGTCTTCTTACTTTGTCTATATTCGGTGGAGTATCATTATACTAAATTGACTGAATTTTAAGTGCAGCGGTTGTAGGTGTGTGCATGTGCATCATCGTGTGTCTTACCCTGAAGGGGCTGTTGGGCACGTTAACCTCCCCCCAAGTGATGATGATGGTGTGTTTAATGGGCTTGACAGGAGTGTACACACACAGAAACGTGCCATCTCCCTTGTCAGTGATCTTGATGTTAATGGTGCAGCCTTCAGCATCCTTAGTGGATACAAAAGCATGTCAGCACTGGTCCATAGAGCCTCATGCAATATAAATTAATATGAATAAACAATGACGTTTTTGCAAACTTCGTACCTGTGCATAGATCTTGAGCTGACCCTTCCCTGCCATGCGGGCATCAATGGTGAATTCAGTTGGTTTATTCACAGTGACGCCAGTCGGCTTCAGGCCTGGACCGTAGGCTTTTACCTGCAACATTTTATTTTTTTAATATATTTTCTTTCAAATATGATCAAGGTCACCGTGGAAACCTGCTTTAGATGTATTGTATATAATTCATTTAGTGGGAATTACCTTCTCAGGGAAGGTATCGTTGGCTGCAGGAAGGATGTGGGCCATGAAGGGGCTGTCCTTGATGTCCTCATCATCACAAATGACATGGACAGCATAGTCGCCAGGCTCAGTGGGCCAATAGCGCACATCACAGGAGCCATCACCCTTATCATCACACTCAATTCTAGCCTGTGACGGGCCTTCGATGGAGAAACCTGAGCGTCGAAATAATGCAGACATTCAGTTTTAGAACACATAAACAAAATCCACCTCACTTCTACAAGAGATCATAGCACTCGCACAAAACTCACCTAGAGTACCAACATCAGTGCCGATGGCCTCTACCACAAAGTCAGCAGATTTTCCCACCATGCCGGTCTTCAGACCAGGACCCCAGGCCCTCACCTTTTGAAAACCTGCCTCCTGACTCACTTCTACCTCGAAGGGGCTGCAGCACACAAGAATACACAATATTACCTTGTGTAAATGCAAATGTGCATTGTTAATGAATAGCTAAAGGCAAGCAATGGGACCCTACCTGCGTGGGATGGGCTGGCCTCCCCAGGTGATGCTGACTGTGTATTTACCAGGCTTCAGGGGGTAATATTCACATTCATACACGCCGTTTCCTGCATCTCGTACTTTCACTTGCTCCTCTGCTCCAGCTGAGGATGAATAATACAGGCAATATGGATTCTTAAAAAGTCTTTGAGACATTTTATACATTTTGTTTAGCGCATTCTCTTATGCCTATGTGAATGCTCCCCCTCAGACAAAAACCTAAACACAGCACAAAATTCTATAAATGCATGAGGAGGAGTGATGCAGAGAAGAGAGAGCTGTCTGACTCACTTGGTCCTTTGACTGAGACGTTCAGCTCTCCGCTGCCAGCTCCCTTGGTGAAAACTTTGAAGTCTGCAACCTCCTTTACTCTCACGCCTTTAGGCTGAAGGCCTCTGCCTGTAGCTCTGCAGGCATTCGGGTTCATAGCTGAAAGGAATAACAACAAGTGTGAAAGAGAAATATTTAGCAAAGCAAAAGGCAACTGAGAGTAGCCAGCAGTTGGCAGCAATGTTAGTAGCAAAGACAATAAATATCAAATTCATCTGGGATTTCTTAAAGGTTGGCTGAGAGAACCTGTAAATGAGAAAGATGCTTTTTTGCAGCACAAAGTGCACAATGTTGAAAGAGACATTGACATGTAGGAGAGCATCGAGGGAGCATCTGACAACATTTCAGTCACTCCAAAATGTTGACTGCAGGCTTAAACTGTATGCTGGCAGATGCGAATTCAGATGTGATAAAAAACAAACATGTCAACAGCACAAGCAAAGATATTTAACAGAGAAGAACAAAATGGACAGAAATGCAGAGTGGGACAATCTGTAAACTGTTTGCACGACATTGCATCTCATCTCTTTCTGAACATAATTAAACCATCAAGCTGCACGATGCAAGAAGATGCGACCAAGCACGAAACTGAGCTGCGGCACCATAATCTTAAGAGAAAGCACACAGGGGCATCTGCAGGGCGCGGCATAGGGAAAGGTTTGGGGGGATCTGGCTGAGCAAATGACACAGGCTCCTCCCAGCAGACCATACTAACTTGGGCGGCCAGGTTTTGGGGGAGGTACCCCCTTCCCACCCTTCGCTCCAGGAGGGGCACGCACTGACTGAGGGACTATCTGCAGTGGAGCTCCCATGGGAGGAGCAACGGGTGGAGCTAGAAATGACAGATAGGAAGGGTTACGGTCTATCCTGGGTGTTTTTTTCCCAGGGAAAATAAAGATGGTGATGGATAGATCACCCTGACACTAACAGCACGCTAAGAAATCAGATTTGTCTGACAGTAATTTACAACACAGACAGATGGCTCACCTTCTGCGATGTTGACAACAAAAGGGCTCTTGGGGATCTCCTGGCCTGCAAACAGCACGTGGATGGTGTGAGGCCCCTCCAGCATGGGACGATAGGTGCAACGGAAAACACTGTCGCCTTTATTCTCCAGGATGAGCTCCACTGTGTCCTTTCTGCCCTGAGGATCGACGATGACCACGCTGACGTCACCATTACCAGCACCTGAGTGTGAAAACAAAATGATCAGTCATCAGAGGTCAAAGCAGACACTGTAGCTTTAGTCCAGAGATTCCTTTGACTTATATAACAGTATGTAAAAGTGGTGAAATTTTCCATACTAACCAGCTGTGTAGATATCAAAGTAGGTGGGCTTGTTAGCCACATTGCCGGTAGGCTCCAGACCTGGTCCCCTTGCATGCACTTTGCTGGGGTCACCCATAGCCTTTGCTACATTCACTGTGTAAGGGCTCTTGTCAATGTCCTGACCAGCAAACAACACTTTAACCTAAGAAGTAAAAAAGCAAGACAAATTCAAGACACCTTTAAATAAAGTGGCTTGTCCACGTTGTGCTAAGTGATGTGTGGACATCAGAAGAAATGCAGCTTTGTTTTACCTTGTGAACACCCTCAACTTTAGGCACATAGGTGACGGTGTAGGTTCTGTTTTTGTCTTTGTTGGGTTTAACCTTGGCCTGGAGAAGAAGAGGACAAAGTAAGACAGGATCAAATAAAACTTTTACAATTAGCCAGATTATCTGAAATGGCATTTTGTGTGCTAATATTCTTCCGTGTCTATCAGGCATAACTTGCCTCCTCTTTGTGTCCCTCAGGATCCTCCACATAGACAAGGACCTCGCCACTGCCAGCTTCCAGAGTTTCCACAGTGAACACAGCTGGTTGCAGCACCTTGTTACCATGAGGCTCGATACCTGTAATGACACAGGGGTTTTAAGCAACAATGTGAAACACCAACATACCAAACATTTTAAGAGAGTAAAATACTTGTGCTATTGCCGAAGTACCTATGTGTCACTGTTGTGACATATTCTGCTTTTATATTCATAACTGGGAACAATATTAATTATACATTCATATTGTTCATGCGAACTGTTGTGAACTGCGCAGGTGTTGGGCTACCCACCAGGACCATAGGCTTTGGCCTTGTTTGGGAAAAGTTGTTTGGGCTTGAGAGGAGCTCCAGGCTTCAGCTTTGCCTTGGGGAACTGAGACAGGTAGGTCATCACTGAGTGCTCATCCACATCTGGGTCCACAATCTCCTCAGGGGCGATCACCTACAGCACAAGAAGACAACCAGCACAATGGGGGTTATATAATATTATACATAATAGTGTATGTGTGCGTGTGAATAACTGTCTGGGTTTTGTTTGAAAGCCAGATTTCAAAATAAATGCTACAGTTGAGTTTTATGCAACCTCCTGCAACAACCGTGCTATGCTACCACAGCTATATTTATGCTTAGACTGATGGTATTATCTTTGCAACGAGGGTATGATTGACTCTTTACAGAACCTTCCCTTATTAAGCATAGTGCAATGGGATTGAACAAGGATTAAACTTATTTATTCTCCCCACCTCTGACTCCTCTCTCCCTTCCAGCACTTGTTTGCCTGTCGATCACACAGTGGCACAAAGCCACGTTTCATGCTGGTTATATTTAACCCCAGGACAGCAGGGTTAAGGATTGTTGCCCTCAATAAGCCAGCCAGGGGGATTTATCCTGAGCCAGACCTCTCCCACATCTCCTTAACACCACCACACTGGAATCCAACCTGCAGGCCTGCAGAGCCATGACATACACCCCACGGCTATCTCGCCAATGCTAAGCCTCATGGAGAATAGCTAACCCTGTGTCTTAGACAAACAAGTAAACAACCTGGATGGTGCACATTACAATATGGATACACAGAGTCTTACAAATGGGCTGGAAATATTGCACTCTTGCTCTGTTTGCATTGTTATTCTGATGAGCGGAGACATATTTACACCTCTGTTTCAGTGGCTGGCTCGGGACGTGTTAAGAAATCTCACACCTCCACAAATTCACGAATCTACTAAATAAAACTCCTACAAACTCACTAACTGAGAGCTACAATACAGTAAATGGAAATATTAGAAGCGAGCTGGGTAATAAATATTTCATGACACCCTCCAGCATGATCTCCCTGGAAAAACACCAGGCTCCTTAATATCATGCACAGTATTGCCTTTTCTCACCTCAGTATTGCCTCACAGGTGTACGTACATGTGGTGAGCCATGTTTGAATTTACAAATGCGTCTTTAGAAATGATTGGTACTTAGTGAGTATCAACTAGGTTGCCAATCAGAAAACATCGTATTGCCCTGTGAGATCAACTCCAACCACCTGACATCCGGCTGAGCTAAAGTAAACTAAAAAAGCCCTGTGTGTGTCTGTGACTGACATTTATCATGCATCTTACCTGAGGCACACCCAACCAGTCGTCAGCCTGTTGCATGGCTTCTCTGGCATTCTGCACTGGCTGGTTTGGGTCCCACTCTGCCCAATCAGGACACAAACCTGACAAAATGAAAACAAGAGTGATTAAACAATCCTGCACAGGCTAATGCAGACAGTGTTTCACTGCGGTTGCTCTAACAAGGCCACTTGGGCAGTCACTACTATTGCTCGCCTATCTAACGCCTCCAACTACAACATCACATGACCTTACCCCCACTGCTCTGTTCCTGTGCATACAATAAAGAGCCTCTCTTGACGACTCAAAAAGAAGCAAGCTTGAGACGTTCTGGCACTTTCACTGCGGCTAAAGCTAGCCTCCACCACGCTGCTAATGCCTAAATAGGATTAGAGTTGCCGATGGAGTGGCCACTCATTCAAAAGGTCCACAGAGGCACACCATAGAATACTATCATCCAATTATCATAGACCACTGTATTGACAGTGTTGAGTTTACATGCACCTGCAAGCAAGGAGTGCACAGTGACAAAACTGTCAGTAGGGTGGGCCTTCCACCATGTTGCTATGGGAAATCAGTGCTCTTCAAGGTGATGTCAGCTCTGGAGTCAAGCCATGTGTAGCTATACTGTTCATTATGCAACATCACTGCAATATCAAGGGCGACAGACGTATGCTGTAGTTGTGTAAGAACATACTGGATGTACTAAAAGAGGTTGGAGCTACCTTGCAAATACTCTTCAGTTTCTTCAGGTCTGGAGAATTGACTTGTTTTGCACATTTGTATCTGAATTAAAGGAGCTTCTGTGTTTCAGAACAGAGCTAGTTTTGTCTGTTACCCTGCTGTTTGGTATTAGCTGATGAAACAACACAACCTTGTATGGTCAATATTGCAGCAGTGTTTGAAAGATGCGTCTGTGGCTTAGGCACCTCCCTGTGACAGCTCACTCTGCATTTTGATGCAGAGCCAAGCATCCCCCCCTGACAGAACAGGAGGAATGGTGCCCAAATTTGGGGGTGTTGTGTAGCAGCAAGGCTATAAACACTAAAGCCGGGCTTGGGCCTCAGGGCCCGAAACAGTGAGAGTGAAATCTTCAGTCATTGTAGGACAGCTGGCATGGACGTCCTCCGGCCATCAGCAACCCCTCAACAACCCACTGACATTACCTGGTCCCCGGAGACAGATTACACTAGCTGACATCTAAATCTGAATGTGTGTTTGCGTGTGTGCTCCAGAGAGATATACACCCTTCATTTCTAGATGACAACCAAAGGAGACAAATTCTCATGAGGAGACGATACTGTATCAGATACACTGACTGACACATGCCTGACCCCAGCCGCTATAGCAACCGAGGAAAACCTCCACATACAACCATCTTCTTCTTCTGACTCAGCACTTACTCCACCCAGCCTGTAGATTCAGCTCACGCTGCTACACACTGCTTACCTGGGGCACAGTTGTCGACCAGAGCTCCCAGGGCTTTGCCATCGCGCCAGTCACGGTTGAAGTTGTTAATCGGCAGCTGTGGCACCTTGTTCTGTATCCAGCCCAACAAGCGTTGTTTGGGAGTCAGCTTCTTAGTCTCCTCGTCATCCTCGTCGTCCCACATGGGCATGGAGATAGAGTAGTGGAGGATGAGAGTCCAGATAAGACCCAGGATCAGCTTTAGATTCCCATCCACAATGGCTTTGCTATCTGTAGTTGGACAGTAGAGATAACAGTATTCATGAGGATTTATAACTTTCAAAAGTTCGCACAATGCACCACGTCCTGCAGTATTTGTTGGTACACTAGTTTACTGCATCCTTCAGCTGTATTTTCACTGTTAATTCCTTTAGGGCCCTTCCAGAGACATTTGTGCAGTCTACTAGTAAATCTGTTTCTCTCTGTGTATTGTTATCACTGATCAAGGGAGCCCAAAGCTAAACCATAAAATATTAAGACCTAAGATCTGTACATCTCAAAACAGTTTTTCCTTGCTGCTCTGCAGAGTTGACCAGGCTATTCCGAGTAGAAATATAAACAATGATGATTGACTGCTGAGGAGACAAGAATCTAATGCTCCTCACTGCTTCCCCCCGAGCCCCTTTCTCTCAGACAGCTGTCTGGCTGAGGACCCCTGACAATCTGTCATCCAGTCACAATGGTACTCTGCAGACAGTGACAGCTGAGGATATGTGGAAGTGGATCCCTCTCTGCATAAATACCACTTGGATTTCAATTACGTTCAAAACTTGTAGTGCTAGTCTGTCATAAATCAAATAGGTGGAGATTAGATTCATTGACAGGGAGCGTGCGGCTCATTTCCTGAAGTTCTCAGAGGAAAAGTTTGTCAAATAAGCCAGTTTGAATCCACTCTAATTTAGAAATCCAGCCATTTAAGCAAAAGAACCTCTGAGGAGTGTTAGACTTTCATCGACTAATCTTGTGTGATACACTCCAGTTAATTCAATAAGATTTTAATAATGGAGGGACTTTGACGCTCGTTGTTTATCATGGTACTGTTTTATTGAGACTATTTATCTTTTCATAGATCAGTGCCTCCAATCAGAGCGCAACATTTGATGTGTCACCGTTTGACTGGCACAGGCAGGTGGCACAATGTGGCACAGTGTGGGTTTGATCCTGCCGTGTCCGACTTTAAGGGCAACTGTGTAGTCACAGAGACATCCATCAAATTGTATCCTGTTACACACTGTGACACATGTGCAACTAAGCCTGTGGAGTTTTTTTTAGTGTCTCTGGGTCACTGGAATCAGACTGAGACATTATCTTAAGAGGGCTGCACTGACCCACTAGAGCTACATGGAGGGAGAAGGTGCCGGGGAAGTAAAATGCCAGGACTTCTATTATCACGCCCTATTTCTGTCAAAACAGTCTGACCTAGTGTGTGTCTGTACAGCTGGAATACTAAATAACAATAACATATTAACTCTCACAGACTGCAGACTGGGGGTAGATGTCTGTGACTGTGCCCTTTGTCCTCCCCTAGGATTTAAGCTTGCCATTGACAGTTTCCCTATCACACACACTCTCACACACTCAGTATCCAGGTGGACACACTGTGGCCTTCACAGCCTGCCGGCCAAAGCCTCAGCCATGCCGGGAATTTCACTCAAGTGTGTGGCCACCCATTAGTCACCAAAACAGAAAAATACTCTGTCAAATGTTTTAATAACCTTCCTCCCGTATGAATTGTGGGGTTGTCTGCAGGTGTATAATTAAACTCTTCATCTTACAGCATCTGTGCTTTTCATATTTGGCCACTAGTTTCTCCTCAGTTATTAAATATTTCGAAGAGGTGCCCGTTCTGTTCACTCAGTCTTTCTCTGGCGACTCAGTGGATGTGACACACATCCACAACAATTTATTGTAGATTCAGCTATCCGTACCACAGTCTGATCCCCAAATCCCACCAGAGTTAATCCTCACCTCGCAGGACTTGCTGATGGCTCTGGCTGTCAATGAAGAGCCGCAGTGAGTCGTTCTGACCCCTGACCCGACACAGATGTGTGTGTCTGTGCATAGAGGAGTGTGTGTGTGCGTGTGCGTGTGACTGCGTCCACATGTATAAATTCTCATTAGCACAGTCCTCATGAATTTACAGCTCATAGTTTATCACATTTTTGCAGCGGGAGTAAACTTAAGTATAGTATGGAGCCACTCAGCTTTGGCCCTGACACAAGTTAGTGACCTCAGTGGCACCTCTGCAGTAACTTTCCAATAAGCTATTGACCCCAGCTCAGTGCAGCTTTCCAGCTTTCCAGAGGCCTGTGAAACCCATGTCTCACTGCGTGGCTGACACCTGAACTGATAACATACCAACAACGCAGCTACAGAATGTGGATGTGTTTGTGAAGATGTAACAGACTTAGTTGACAGCACTGCATCTTATTAGGATCTAAACACACACTGCCGGCCATCATGAAGTCATATTTGTCACTTTTTCCTATCTAATAATAGCCGGTCGACTTTTTTATGCTTTGCAGCTGAATTGTTTCCATCTAGGAAGCCATTAAAAGTCAGACTTACCAATTGAGACCAGTTTGATGTGCTCTCTGTCCAGGAACTCTAGTGCCACAGAAACGTTTTCCAGTTTCATCTGACGGAAGTTGGGTCTGGTGTGGTACTTTCTGTACATTTTCTTCTGGCTCAAAACCTCCAGGAGTGAAATTAACTTCAGCCCGTCAGTGAAATCCCTCTGCAGGTCGGTGATGGTCTTGTTCACGCACTTGAGGTGCTCGTTGCACCACCTGGTGAAGGTGTTCTGCTGGATCTTCTTCCATGGCGCGTCCTCGGCCAGGTCTTTCTCCGTGGCTGGCATCTCGTCGTCCTCTTCGTCCCCAAAGTCAGTGGCCTGGTAATACTGTGGAGGCAGCTGGTCGTCGCTGTAGTTATTGCTCATCATGATGGCGTTTTCCGTGTCCACTTTTATACCTCGGTGACACTTGCTCGGCAGCGCAGAAAAACTTTAGCGGGTCGATGGCAAGCGCGCTCTCGCGGAGGAAAGTTCAAACTTGGAGGAGTTTAAAGAGCAGCCTAGAGATTTTTCTTACGTACTTGCGAAGAAACCACTTATGTCAGGACAGTGATGGATTAAATTATCCGATTTACAACGTGCAGGGCAGCTGGTCGTCCGCTTTTTTTTTCTTTTTATTAATTGGCACCCTCTCGACAAGTCGGTCCTTTCCAAGGAGAAGAGCTTTGAAAAATAGAGTTTTGTGGCAGGTGAGCTGGAGCAGCAGTGTTGAGAGTTTGACTCTGTTTAACTTGACTGTGGACAGAGGAAAGAGTTGGGTATATAAAGGACCCGGGACCACGTCACTCACCCTCTGTGATCATAGTCTATTTGTTAATCCATAAGGATAACGGGAGTCAGGGGTCGGTTTCGGGGAGGATGGGGGCGGTGATTGGTCAGACCCCGGACAGCGCAACAGTTGTGGCATGCTCCTTATTTTTAGGCGCTCCTATTTGGGCTGCTTGGGGGATGGGACTTCACGATTGTTCCCAATGTGTGTCACGCTCAGGGTCCAAGTGGCTGAACAATTGGTCTAAGAAAAGAAAGTGAGACGTGTAGTGAGCCCCTCATAGTCTCAGTAACTTTTGTTTTTTATGGCTGATAGTTGTCTAAAAGTGTGTTTTTGCACTTGATCAGCGAGGCCTTGGAGAAAAACATTTTAAAGGATGAGGTCACCCTTAGTAAAGATGAAGCAACTGCATTACGTGTGCTTCACAGCTATCTGCCACCCCTGGGCGAAATGCATCTCTGTGAAGACAAGCAAAGGTCAATATAAGCTCAGGGAAGGTCATAGGAGGTGATTGATATTAAAGAAAAACTGTTTATTTGGATTTTGATAGACAGTAATTCATGTTTCTGCACCATCAAGCAAACCATAATTAAATGTACTGTCAGCTATGTGTATATAAATGCTTTTGAACTCACTAAATTCAACATTTACAGCCAAATTTTACACATTTAAAATATCCTTTCTTGTAAATGTCTGTTCAGAGCACAGGATAAAGAAAGGAAAGGAAACCCATGTCATCTCCAACTCTAATCCGGGACAACATGTCAGCATCCATTGACTGGAGATGAGGCTGTTTATAGAAATACACTGGGACACTTGTCAGTGTGTGCGCATAGTAAAATAGATCATCTATACAAAATGAGTCAGTTCCAATAAATATTGTGCTTTTTTTTCCTGCAGGTTCCTGGACTGTCATGGTGTTGTGACTCAGCAATCAGTGGCATGGCAGTGACACCAGATGCCAGCACCGTCCTTGATGAAGTAGTGGGAGGTAATAATAACTGTGACACATGCAGAAGGCATTCTCAGGATACTCAGTGCGGACACAATGCAGGACTCCCCATGTTGATCTAACGCCATGAAATAAGACACTCATAGAATAGACTCAGAATATTACACAATATTTAATTATCTCATGGTGTTGTGGGGCAGAGTTTGTATTTATTTAATTATACCATTATTAATCTCATTAATCTCCATAAAATTGTATTAAAAATGTATATATTTACATCTTTTCCTGAAGTAAAAATATCAATATGTCAATGTAGAAAATACTTGCATTATTACAACAAGTCCTTTTACTGTTGATGCTTGTCAGTGTCAGTGTCAGTTTATATCGTTAGTTACATAAAGTAAAGATAATTTTTTACTAAACTGTTTGATAGGTTCATTTTTCCAGTTATTGTTTACTAGTTCGCTATAGTGAACAAGTATAAACGTGTAGCAGAGTTAAAGTTTAGAAAGCAGCACAATATGAAAATACTCATGTAAAGTTAACTTTATGAAAGTAATAAGTAAGATGACTTTGGAAGACCATCTGAGGTTGGTGGAATATTTTATTTCCTGCAGCTTTGATCTCCATTTCTTACTCTCATCTTCCTTTCTGTTTCTTTCTCTTTCTGTATCTAATTCACCTAAGACCAGTCTGAGCTTACAGCCAGACAAATGAGAAAAGTAGTCAGCTGAAGAATGTTTATTAGAGAATTTGATTATTAGAATCAAATCTTTTTAACGTTTTTATGAAAGGAAAAAAAGGGCAATTGGAATATCATGCAAATTCAATTCAAATTCATACAATAAAAGAGATGAAACGAAAAGGAAGGAAGCTCTCAAGAAATGATTGCAAATGTTTCTTGAAGCGGTGCCATGTACAACATGAACTGAACTACTGGAGCAAATATTCTCTTTATGGAAAATAAGAACCTCACATTTTAGTTTAGCTGTAAATACAACAGCAACATGACTATAAATGAATATAAAACATTAGTATAGTAATAAAAAATAAATATTCTAACAGCATGTTTGACTTTCTCATTGATTAAATGAACAGCTGGCTGTTTATCCAACCGTAAATGCAAACACCAAAATCTGTCACGTTGAGACACACACATGAAATGTTTAAAAGTTCAAATAAAAGTTCAGCTTTTTAAAATGTTTTGATTGCTTTAATATATGTCACATAATTATACAATATAATCCCACTCTTGATAGGGAGAGTAAGGTATGTGTGAACTAAGCCAGAAACCAAATCACAGAGATCTGTTGACCTGGACACTGTTCACTTGACATTATATCCCCAGACACTGCCCATGGCTGCTCTCACAGTCAGCTTTCCACCTTTTTTAATTAGCTTTTTCCCCGTTAGTCTGTCACCTGAATATATTAAATATTTAAGCAGAGATTTAGGGTGAATTTACTGGACAGATAGGCCCGAGGCCAGGGCCCAGTTGATTAGGTTTCACAGGTGATTTGGATGTGACATTTTAAGTGTTAAGACACTTTTTTTTATTTTATTTAGGCTCGACTGTGACGCAGAATGAGACAGAACACTGGTTCAGGATCTGCTGGGAATATATGCAGAATCGGGGAAACTAATTAAACCTCGAGTGACAGAAGGTTGTTCATTGAGAGTTGATCCTAACTGTGCCCCATGACTAGGTCTGCACATCCAGGCTACTTTTAGATCATTAGACACACTTAAACCCAGTAAACCGTGAGTTGTATCAGTTGAGTAATGAGTGTAGCTCAGAGACCCCTCATCAACAACGTCATCACATCAGTTCCTGCCATCTGTAAAGAATATGTGTCTGTGAGCTAATGTCACATCTCTGGAGTGAAGGTTATTAATATCTATACAACCCGTGTAATCTGATACCAGCAGGGAGATGGTTCTCGCTCAGGTTCACTGCTGGTGATTTCATGAATGGGATTCTACGACACCTTAAACCCCGAGCCTGTCATTGCCAATGAGGCCACCTCCCCAGAAAAGAAAGCGCTCAGACATCATGTGGGGTGGGTATATTTATTTTTTTTAAGTCATTTACAGTACAAAATAGACCTCCAGGTAACAAAATAGCCACGACTATATTGAAAACAACAATGCCAACGATATGTAAAGCAACAAAGCTGCAAAACACAGAGCAATATAGAAGCTTTGTTAATGAAATAAGCTCAGAAACAATAAAAGGAAATGTTCCTCAGACAACATCCTTTATGTACCAATTTCATTTCTGGTCATCTTTAAATAGACAGTGACAACATTTGCAGTCCAGTGGCATATTATTACTTTAGTGTATGTTCATATGCAAAAATACCATTGGTCAGTCATTGCTTATCAAGGTTCTGTTTAATGACAAATGTTTCAGAAAGGATTTCATTACATTTCTGAAATTTAGAGAGCTTGAAAAAAAAAAACAGGAGTCATATTGCTCTTTCTGGTAAATAAGGTCAAATGCAATCTATATGCATGCAGTGACTACACCACCTTTGAACAAAGAGGTACTGAATATGATTAGCAATGCAGCAGTTGTTCTGAATAACATCACCATAAATAAACATTTGCACGGCATATAATTTTGCTATCAAATATACGATGCTCTTTCAAAATAGAATAAACTTTCTACAAAGCTAGTACAAATGGATTTAAGAAATATCTCTCCCATAGTACTGTATGTCACATCTATTTACATGAAATACAAAGTAACAGAATCAACATAAATTATATATTGTGCTTCTATATATTGTTTTTCGAGCATGCTTTTCAGTTCTAAAATATTTTCACGAAAAAAAAAACATTTCACGGATGTAAACAGTAACCGGAGTCCTTCCACATATACATATATTTATTTTAACTGATGCTTAAACAAACTACATTTTTCTGACATCTTTCTATTTACATATTTTGGAACCATTTCGATTTCTCGATTTTTCCTTCACAGCTAACTAACCTTGAGCTTCCACTTCAGTCGCATCAGTGATCAGATGTCACGCCGAGCTGGATTCACCGCCAATCTAACAACAACAATACACTTGGCAAAACCAAGCCATTTAAATCCTGCCAGAGTGGAACAAAATGTTTATTTAAAACATGTTAATATAGCTCGATCATCATAGAATTTGCTCCCAAACCTTCCCGAGCACATGACAAAACTACTGTACAGCAAACCCTATTCTAAATGTAACAGTGCAGCTGCGGGTGTAAGATTTGAGATTTTGAAAAGGACGCATGAGCAAGATGAATCAGGGATACTACTGCTTCCTGACACCCTGCTTAAGTGATAATTGAAGGGGAAGGTGGGAGTTGTCTGGTTTTAAAGTCAGACACATGATAGTTGTCACGGAGACAGAAGTGACAGAGCCTGGAGCGAAGTGAACTGAAAAAAAAAAAAAAAAAAAAAACACTGAAGAAGAGCTGCTTCCAGGCATCAGGGCTGACGTCGAGTTAAACATCAGCCACATGCGCTGAGATAACACTGACAGCTGCTTAGTTAGCCATACCTGTTCTCCGTGCAATAACATATCAATCAATTTGATATTTCTAAATTGTGTGGGGCAGCAATAAAGTGACAGGATAGTTGATAATGGTAGTGCTGACATAAAATCATGGAGATTTTGTGACATTTAATCCAGTTTTGCAGAATGATGCATTTATTGCATTTCCGGGGGAAGCAACAATTAATAAAAATTAATAGTGAAAATATGTATTATGTTAATGTTTTAAGGGCCTGCGTACATTTCAGGGATTTCAGTGCATTAAATGTCCAGACTCCATGTTCGTCATTATTATCAAAGACAATAGTTAAACAAACAAACAAATAAATAAATAATGGTTAAATAAATTGGTGCACATTAATAATCAAAAGCTTCATTTTATCACATTGTTAGCTAAAGGAGAGAAATAACAGACACAGAGGAGGAATGACACAGCACTAGCATACATTTAGTGGAGTGATATCATGTCCTCGTGTGGGCTCTCTGCAGGTCAACTCATCATTACAGCCGTCTCCAATCTCAAATGAGACTGAGCACATCACTTCTCGGTCTGTGTGTCGATGTAGTACCTTCTCATTAGAGATTTTTCCAAACATTTTTCCACTACACAGTTGTCAGCTCTATCACATTTAGAGAACTCCAGTTCAGTCTATAGACATGGCAGGAGAGAACGAGGGCTGGTCTGAAGCAGACGTGTGTCCCTGTGCAGTTGTTGCCCATCCAGTCAACATCGGACGAGAGCTCTCAACAGGCTAGTCATCATTAGCAGCACTGCTGTGGCTGCAGTGATAGTCAAAATGGAGTTCCAACCTACCTCACTCCCCTGAGGGAAGACAAGAAACAAGAGTGGTGTTAAAAGTCAGTAAAAGGCTATCACAGAGCCAAAGATAAACTGTTTGGGGAACACGCCTTTTTTGCTTTCTCACAAAGAGCGACATAAGAAGATTGTTACCACCTCTTATCAGTAGTTACATTAAGTATGAAGCTGGAGCCAGGGGAAACAGCTAGCCTAACTCTAGCCAAAATTCAAAAATACACGTACGTGAAAAGTTCACAAACTAACATGTTGATGTTGTTTGTTTCATTCATACACAAATGGATATATGAACACAACAATTTGTGGTTTCAGTGGTTTTTACATGCTGTTTCTAAACAGCAGTTTATCTCTGTCCGCCCAGCTCTTAAACGCGTCCTGCTAATGACTCTAAAAAGATAGAGCAATTAGCTCTGTTTGACAGCTCTTAACTCCCACAAAGACCACAAATTGATGTTTTTATATTTGTGTACAAAACAAACAACACACAATGTGTTAATTACCAGGATTCAGATGTGTTGGTAAGAGTATTTTTTAATTTTGGGTAGAGCCGGTCTTTATGCTATGCTAAGCTAACTGTCTCCAGGCTGTAGGTTCATACTGAATTCACAGACACAAGAGTGGTATCAATCTTTTCATCTAACTCTTGGTAAGAAAGCAAGTAATCGTATTTCCCAAAAACGTTTGCTGTAAATGACTTATTCGGTGCATATCCAAGGAAATACTTTGTCATAATTTGCCAAACTGCCCACCCGCCCCATGTCCACCTTCCATAAATGTTTAATATCATTCAAATTTGGCATTTCTTCTGTTCTTCCCATAAAAAATCATCCCTCTGAATAAATCTGGTTTATATTAATGGGTCAGTTCACCCAAATAACACAAAAACATATTTTCTTACTTTGCTTTTGCCATGCTGCACCATGTGGATGCAAATGATCAAGTTTTGAGATATTTTTGCCTCCATCCAAACACAAGGGATCCAACTACAGGTATTTTTTTAAACAGTGTCCTGAATACTCAGGATAATCCACAGAATACACCATCTATAGTTGTTATTGAACTACTTTCTTCTGTAGACATAGTTCAGTTTTCGACTGTTGGCATTGTGTTTCAAAGGTTTCTGTGGATTATCCAGATTAAACCTGAATATTGCCTGATGTAAAGCAGAATTACAAGCAGACATCTCAAAGCCTGAGCAAATAAAAGCTGTATAGCTTCATAGAGTATGTGCGGAACCATGTTTCTATGTTACTGGGTGAATTGAATCTGTGTGTGAGAACCATACGTAGCATTACGCATCAGATAGAGATAAGCTCCTCCCATACCTTGCCCTCTGGGACGCCAGCTCCGACAACCAGCACCAGACCACAGCCACTATTACAATCATTCCTATGAAGGGGATGGAGAGAACAGGGTGCTCAGACGAATGGATGAATCTCTGAGGAGGGAATAAAAACAAACACAAGGACCATGGGAATGAAGGGGATGAATGAATGGATGGATTGAGAAATCAAAATCATAAAAAAAAAAAAAAAAACACATAAAAAATGGTGTGACAACAGCACAAATGGACCACCACTACAAATCACTAAATTAAAAGTGTGAGCATGAGCAATGGCTGCGATATAAAAAGGGAAAGGCTGTGATGGAGTGATGTACATTTCCCGTTAAACAAACAATGCATAACTCTGTGGTGACATACACATCGACTCAATGCGAGTATGTGTGAACAGTCCTATGTGGCATTTATTGGCTGTGTGTGATGTTATGATGACAAAAAAAAAGAAAGACATAAAGCATGAATGTTGTGACTAGCATATGGTGGTATTTTTGTCTCTCTATCCTCATTTTATAGTTCATTTGTTTTTAAATTTGTTGAATCGTACGGGCTGAGAGGTCATGGACATTCAGAGAACGAGGACAGCACCAGAGACAGGCACGGGTAGACAGTTTGACACAACGCAGAGACATTTCATCACAGCTGTTGCAGACAAAACACAGAGTTTTAGTCCTGTTTGTTTTTAACGACATAAAGGACCATATTAGTGTTTATATACTTTGCACTGCTTCCAACTAATTTCCAAAACATATCACAGTTTTGGAGCTTGTTAATGATTTTTGGATTATTTCACTGAAAATCAGCTTGCGGAATATCGAGTCTGTCTTTGTGCTCAGACAGCGTATTCAAGTGCCACGTTGTGCTGCGTTCACAAAGTCAAATCCAGAGACAAACAATAATCACATTTAGAAAAGGATGTTGGAGTTTTCCTGTGAACAAAACACTACAATAGTGTAATACAATAGTAAAATGGGATGCTGTTAATTGTTTCACTGCAAGCTGACATTCACACTGCACCATTAAAATGAACAGAAACCAGACTTAAAGTGGGAAAACAAGCATTCAAAAAATCCAAATGTGCAGATTAATTACTTTTTCTCTACTGAACAATAACTCCAACATTGGATTCAGTGATAAAAATATGCATCCTTTGCTTTATGCCCGAGTGCCTTTTTGCAGATTTTGTGTTTTTGTCCAACAACAGTATAAAAACATTGCTGTCACAGAGAAGTTAGAACACAGACACAGTGGGGGGAAATGTTCCCCAGCCTAAAGCGCACAATAAGTACCGATATGGGCTGACAGGCCAGGTCAGTTCATATCAAAACATATATATATTGCTACGGTATGAGACAGACAGAAAAAGTGGGCTTAACAGACACAGTAGGTGTGGGGTGACAGTAGGTGTGATGTCAAAAACTATTCCTAGAATAAGTTCACATTATTTTAGAATAAGCACAGACAAAACACAGCCCGCTCTACATAAACTTTAGGTATTAAACTGCAAAGCTTACCGCACTTAAATGTCTTAAAAGATAGTTAACGTTGCGTAGTCTTTAAACTTCTGTCTGTATACTTCTGTCATTCGTGTCTGTCCCTTACCTGAGCCCCCCCTGACAGCTTCTCCAGCTCTGCCTTACAGCGCTGCAGCTCCTCCTCCAGCTCTGCTCTCTCCCTCTGACTGCTGTCATACAGTACCTGCAGCTCCTGCAGCTCCATCTTCAGACCGTCACACTGAAGGACACAGAGTGTAAATTCTTCACAGTCTTTTCTTAACATTTGTGGATTTTTAAAAAAAAAACAATTTTAGCGTATTTGATTGAATTCATTGTACCTAAAATCAAAAACAACTTGCTCATAATGCTTGACCCAGATCTGTCCATATTTTATTCATATTTTTAACTCCCATTGGCATTGGTTAGACACTAATGCATCATACCTCTCTCTGAACCTGTGAGGCCTTCTCCTCTGCCTGTTTGAGCTGGTCCCTCAGGGAGAAAATCTCCCCGATGCCCCCGTTCCAGCCAGTCGGAGTCATCGGCTTCCCATCAAATGAAATATTCTTCTGGATGGAGGCGTCCACCAGGCGACAGTTCTCAGACTGGGCCATGGTCATGTAGTTCTCTGTCATGACCTCATCTGAGCCGGTCTCCATGTCCTTCCCCTCTGTGCCCTCTCCTGCGTCCTCCTCCTTCAGTGACAGGTAAACACTGGAGCTGGATGAAAGAAGCGAAGATTACACTTATATACTCTGAGTATCAGCTGAAATATCTCAAGGTCAGACAGTTGATGTGATCAAAGGCATTTTTCTGCTTTGTCTTCGCAGAATGCAGAGATTTCATGAGAGCGAACACAAAGTCTGATAGCTGATGGAGACACATTATTTGTGTTTCTGCGACAGACGTGTATCTAACCAGCCTTGAAATAGGACTGCAACGAGTATTTTCCTTTTTGACTAATGAATTTTTTTATTATCAGTTAATTGTTTAGTTTATAAAATGTCAGAGGAAATGAAAAAGATCCATCACAGTATCTCTTCTTGTTCTGTCTGACCGAAAGTCCAAAACCAAAATTGATTAAATTAAATTCAAAACGATGCAAAGCGGAGGAAAGCAGCAAATCACGGTTAAGAAGCTGGAACCAGAGAATGTTTGGCATTTTTGCTTAATAAATTCCATTTGATTGATGTTTTTTATTTATTTTTGCTGTCGTTAACGTTCGTGAAGGCAATTCAAAGATTACAAAATACATTAGATATGTCGGAAAATAGTTGCTGAAAATGTGAATCCAGGATTTATTGGGCGGTCCTAAAGGGTGGCTCGATGACACACTGAGGTCACCCTGAGCATACCTCTGCACCACTAGCAGAGAGATAGAGATTAATGCATCTGGATCTGGAGCCTTTCTGTGTTGAGTATGTATGTTCTCCCCATGCTTGCAAGGGTTCTCTCTGGGTACTCCAGCCTCCTCCCAAAGTCCAAAGACATGCACTCAATGACTCTAAATTGCCCGTGAGTGTGAATGTTTGTTTGTAGGAACAAGGTGTGCCCTCACCCTGAGTCAGATGTCACGGAGTCACGGGGGGTTGCCCCCGTGATGCTGATGAGGATGAGTGCTTACAGGAAATGGATAGAAGGTTCTTTTAGTAGCTGTTCTGGTCATCCTGTAAAGTCTCAGTGCACGTCTTAAAAACTATTAATGTCTAGGTTATTTCTCCCTGTTGTATCTGTGCGTGCTGTCCTCCTGTAAAGCACCGTGTAACTTCTGTTTTGAGTGCCGCTATAAATAAAGTTAGCTTTTGCTTTCGATGCATCATAAGATCTTTCTTAGCAGATGGAGTGTGCCCTGTCCTCCATCTGCTGTGGAAGATGGTGTGATGCGTTCAAAAAATTTCAGAACAGCTACTAAATAGACTTGTTTGGAGACTGTTTTCAAGGTCAGTGATGAACTTTTAATCTTTAATTATTTTCCTGTCTAGGAATTTTCTGTCAATCCACCAATCAGTTAACGAACTAATGGTTTCAGCACTTATGTGTAATCCTGTTTATGACATTAGAGCTTTTCTGCGGTAATTAAACAGGTGGCCGATCTTTTCTAAATGAGACATGACGTGGATGGCTGTGACGAGGGGGTAGTACTCCAGAGGGTCTCCCCTCCAGCTGATCCAGTATCGGCACAGCTGATGAGTGAGCAGCCATTGACCCCTCACCATGTCCGCTGTCTCTGCAGCAGCTGCAGCCTCTCAGAGAGATGTCTGTTGGCCTCCTTCAGGGTCTGACACTCCTCCTTCAGCATACGGCACTCCTCCTTCAGCAGGTCCACGTCACCTGATGGAATAAGGAAGGTCATCATTGATCTTAACATCATTACAACAGGTATAGAATATATTAAAGGAGAAGGTGTAGCCAGCAGCTGGTTAGCTTAGTGTAAAGCCTGGAAACAGGGGAAACGGATAGCCTGACTCCGTCAAATAAAATCCACCACTAGGACCTCTAAAGCTCACTAATTAAAATATTAAATCTCGTTTGTTTAATCCATTTAATCCGGACTACTTATTGGTTGGAACCAGTTGCCAGGCAACCAGCACATACACCCCATCAATGAGCCTAAAATGTCAAACTATGCCATCTGTAAATTAGATTGAACTTGCATATAAAATATATATTTGGGTGATGTTTTCGGGAAAGAGCACAACTATAAGATAATATGAACTCCTCTCCCTCGGTCCCAACCCGGGCTCAGCTGCAGAGCCCAGCGATGACATCATGTGTGAGAAGTGTCCCTCCTCCTCATGACCTAATGTCCCTGGTATCCTAAATGCAGACACACATCTACACACACACACACAGACACACACAAAGACACACACCGCTCCCCTTTCAACACTCAGCAAGCACATTTGTAATTTATAATATTTATTAAACTCCAGCAATGATTTATGCACTTGACTGAGGGATGCTAACATAATGTGAGCATGGAACAAGAACATCCATAACATCATGCTTTGTTTTCATAATATCAGCCACACTGATACTGATCATGGGCTATTTGTGCAAGTAGAAAGTTGGATTACGAGCAGAGGGAGAAGGTCACCGATGGCTGTTTACACAAAGTGTGAAGACGAGGTGTAAAACCAAGACGTATTACATTTTAACTTTGATATAGTGCAAATAAAAAGAAGTCGTAAGGGAGGAGAGGGTGTGTGTGCAAACTACAGAAACCACCTCCAGCCTCTGTCTTCTCTACATCTTTCTTCTTTGTGCTTTTTCCCCTTCTATCCCTACACTGCTCCTCATCCCTCACCCTCTCTCCTCTCTGCCTCCCTTCGCTGGCTCTTCATGCTGATCTCGGCTCTCAGCGTGGTGATCTCCAGCTCATACTCCTGCGTCTCGTCGCTGAGGCGCTGCAGTTCGGCCCGCCGGCGACACAACTCCTCCTGAAGAGAGGCAATGTCATTCTCCCTCTCTGCTGCTGCCTCCTCTGCTGCCTGTTGGAGCAGGAGCACCTCCTCCTGAGCCACGCGCAGCTCCTCCTGGGCCTCGGCCAGCTCGCTCTCCTTCTCTTCCTCCAGGCTGTCCATCTCCTCCTGCACAGAACGCAGCTGTGCTGTGGGGAGAGGAGGAGAATGTTTGGTTGTGTGGGAGAGAGTAGCATCACTATAGGTATATGTGTGTGTGTGTGTGTGTGTGTGTGTGTGTGTATGTTTGTGTGTGTAGGTGTGTGTGTGTGTGTGTGTGTATGATCTTACCTGAAGTTTTGCAGCAGAGGGCCTGCATGTGTTTGTGTGTGTAGGTGGTGTGTTCTTGCACGTGCATGTGCCTCTGTGTGTGTGTGTGTGCGTGCGTGCGTGTGCGTGTGTGTGCGTATGTGTGTGTGTGTGCACATGCTGTATGAGTGGGTACTGTTTGAAAGCGGAGCTGATGTAACTGATGGTAACAGCCTTTTTTATAGGGTCAGATTCAGATTATTACTTCAGTATCTTTAGGAAAACAACCTCCTCTCACAATAACAACTATAATAGTTGTTATTGAGCGATAATACAAAGAAATTACATGAAAACCAGTAATAACTCAGCCATTACATAGACATAATTCTTGCAGATGTTTCAGGAAATTGTTTGGCATTCCCCCAACTGACTCAAAAATATCTTTGAAGCTTCAAAAATAATTCTCCGCTCCACTTTTTCTATTTTCTTTGTGTCCTTTTGAGCGAGGATTCAGATTGGAAATCTGTTTTTACAAACGTTTCCCATAATGTATTGTTTTTTTTCTTCCTCCTTTGTTCCTTTATTCATTTTTCTCCTTCCTGTACCAGGAGCCATTATGTTTGTTTTTTTTGGATGTGTTGGTTCTGAGGTGTGTTTTCACCCCTCATGACTGAACACATTCAGGCTCTCTGAAGAATAATTGTGTCTGTGTGAATTACTTCTGTCTTTATTTATGCACTCAAATCTTATAAAAATAAATATGAAAATGCAAGCATTTAGCATGTTCTATCTAGTAAGTTACATCCCAATATACTTATTTAGAGCTGGGTGTCTGAGATTAATCAGTAGAGAATTAATTAAATAAAAATAAATAATGTATATAATCAGACACTTTATCAAAGAACAGAACAGCACTGAGTTTATGTCGTATTATGTTGTTACCTTGTAGATTCTGAATCTGGCGTGTGAAGGCTTCAGCCTGATGGGCACTGGCCAGACGCTCATCCTCCAGCAGACCTGTTGGGGAGGTGAGAAGAGAAGAGGAGAGGAGTGGGCAGAGCGATAAGAGGAAAATGTCACTTCAGCAGGCCAATATAAAGATGACAACTTGATAAGCCCTTCAACCTTGAGGCATGACACAAGCAGTTTTGTGTGTCTGTCTGTGTGCTAAATACAGTGTGAGCAAGACCATCAGTGTAAGTGTGTATATATATACATGTATATATATTTTATTAGACAATCTTTTCTACAAAATGCTATTTTTGACTTGTGTTTGTCATGTCGAATCATTTCTTCAGTATTATTAAACGATCAGTTTTCGTTTAATAAAAATCAAATTGACATAAGAGATATTTTGCCTTTACATGTTCAATCATGTAAATATTACCTTTAGCCAGTAGTGGTACGGCTCTATGGCTGGTCATGTTGTTCGCCCTGTCCACCAGTTTGATCCAGACATAAATATCTCAACATTTAGCAGACTGCCATGAACTTTGGTACAGACATTCATAGTCCCCAGAGGATGAAGTCAGGCACATAAATATAGATGGTACACTTATAGACAGCACAGAGAGGGACAGGCTGATCATAATAGCTTACACTGGGGCCTGTTGTAACTACCTTACACCAATGGATTAAGGCTTCTAACTTTGGTGCTCCCTCTAGTGTTATCCCCTCTAAAGTGTTAGCCTCAGGTGCACTCAGTTGCACTATTGCGAGCTAGAAAATGTTAGCATGCTAATATGCTTACATGAACATGACAAACATTATACCTTCTCGATAGCATGTTAGCATTGTCATTGTGATGATTGGAGTGCATGATCATGTGAGTACAACCTTATTAACAGTTGTCATGGGAAAGTAGGAGACCTGTTGCTTTTGAATTTTCTCATTATATTTTTTCAATGCTGCAGAAACCTCAAACAGAAATGATGTTCCTTGTAATTTGCCTCAGCCAGCCCTTTAATCAGCGACATCCTGCTTCACATTCTTCTCCCACTGACAATGATATCATTCCCACTGAGAATTCCTCATTGTCTGTCTTTCCAGACTTTCCCAGCATTTAGTCACATACTCACTATTGCCTGTTTTCCATTTGAATCATATCATAAGCAGTATATAGCTGGGGAGTGTAGCATGATTGCCAACCTCTGTTCATCGATTGGCGATCATCTTTACTTTTAGATACCCTTTATCTGTAGCTACACCTATGTCATTCTGTGACCATGTACACTCAAGACCTCCACCATCTCCACCACTCCATCCCCCACCCTGCAACAGCTGCCAGTAGCCTGAACAGCTGACTGTTCCCAGTGGGAGTCGACCAATAGTGATTTCTCGATGTGGCCTAGGACACCCAGTCTGGAAGCTTCCCTCAGCATGTACGCAGTTGTCTGAGGAATGCCTCTACTGCTGCCAGACAAACAACTGAGCTCACCCTGCCATGTCTTTTAGTATGACACACAGTCATACACACACACACTCATAAATACACACATACACACACTGAGCTCAGTGAGGCCCCATACCCAAGGCCTTACTCATTGCTAGTGTCCCTGAACGTTAAGCTCATCATTTCTAAGGTATGATGTGATGCTCCATTTAGGTTCTGAGGAAAAGACCGTGTCAGTGGCCACATATAAACATTTACGCTTCTGCATGTTCTGCTAGATTGTGATAAACCGGAGACATCGCAGGTCTAAAGTTACAATGTGTTGGTGGTAGAGGACAGCGGCTTTCTTCTGTGGTTGTGTGGAAAGAATTGAATTGAAAACAGTTGCTGCTGCACAGTTTATTTACTTTAACTGGTTGAGATCTCCCAAACAGGAATCCATTCCTATGACATCTTACATCATAAATTTAGTTGAGAGGAAAGACTTCAGGACTGGAACTTGTTTTGCTCATTGATAATACATTGAGATTAAATCATCATTTGTCAATCTGGATCTTATTCTCATATTTTGTCCACTCTGTTTATTGGTTCTAGATAACACTTTACCCAGCACACATTGTAGAGATTTGGAAAACCGAGAAATGCAAATGTGCCAACCATGTTGAGTGGCTGTAGAGACACGAGGCTCATTTCCCTAAAGTGATTTGCGAGCACTGTTGCAGGTCGAAAATGGTGGCAGCATCACGTTTCGCAAATGGTTATTGAATGCAAATTGCAGATAAAGTCTGGCTCACGCCTGGGTTGCAAGTTTGGTTTGAATGGTAAATTGCAACAGCAAGAAAAAGGAAACTGAAGGAAATCCTGTTGCAAATTTCAGATTGCATGTTGCAAATGTTGTGAAAAAGGCCACTGCACAGCATAGTGTACCCACTTTGTGTGCCACTGATTTACTGATTTATATTTATGTAAGCACACCAGTTTACTTACATTAGTGTGAGGCTGTGACTCACTTTTCATTTAGTTGGTGTTCGTAGTAGGGAAATGGTAGCAGCAAGCACAAAAATGTATTTAGGGTCTGCAGACTTCTGAATTGCAAACATAAAAAAAACAAACAAGTTAAACACTCTGCAGACTGCATTGAATTTCACTGACTGCCACTATATGATTAAAGGAGGTTCCAGTTGTAGATAATTGCACTATTATTGTGCTGTTTACTACATGAGCAGAAGGGATTTCCAGAAGTTTAAAAAAACAAATGTGATTTCTTTTGAAGTTTTTAGGGAAGCTGGAGCTTTTTCGGCTCTTGTTCCCAGTTGTTGTTGTGGCAATATCTGCAAGTCATAAATCTCTGTAATGACTAAAATGTTGTCATCAGTAATCATCCTAATGGACAAAAATATGAGGATAAGAATCAGGTTGACAGATGTCTAAATTTCGCATGATACGTCAGAAAATCTGCTCAGGATGACATGATTCGTGCTATGTGGACAATGTTTGTATTCATTTCCATACATCTTTATTTAAAATAGCTCAGACTGCTGTTAGCAAATAATGAATAAAAGATTGTGATCAAGACTAATGATTCAAGGCATATGCATAATTAATGCATACACACTACAAGACTCATATCCAAGGCTCAAAGTCTCACCTTGCAGCTCATGGAAGCTCTCCTGGTGTTTGTTGGATGTCTCTCTGGCATCATCCAGCTCCAGGAGCAGCTGCAGCACCTGGGCCCTCAACTCCTCCAGCTCCTCCTCCTCTGTCAGCGGCTCCTGCTCCTTCTTCCTCTTCTCCTCGCCTTCGCCTTCCTCCTCCTTCAGCTTCCTCTCTTCCCCCTCCTCCTCGTGGGCTCTCTCCTGGTCCATCTCCTCCTTCTCGTTGTTCTCCTCCAGGATGCCTCTCTCCTTCGCTGTGATTTCGTTGTCCATGTCGGGGCTGCACTCTGCTTTCAGATCGCACGGGTCATCTGGTGGAAAGATGACAGCGATATTAGAAAGGGATGCCTGATAGGGAGAGAGAGAGAGCGGGAGACATAAAGAGAGATTTACAGGTGACAAACCTCTCTGTCATCAACCGAACTCAGTCATGCCTTAAACACGGAATAGATTTCTTTTGAATCAACAGCACCATCTTGTGATTGAAATGGTATTGAATCCTTTCTACAGCAACCTCTATTACACTCATGTATATTAATATAACACACGTATTTAAATATACTAAATTAACTGCAACCCTCTAATGAGATTAGTGCTGAGATTTTGATAGAAAAGCAAACAAAAATCCATTAATTTGGAGAAGAATGTGTCAGAATATACGTCCAAAAGTTGAAAAAATGTGAGTTTGATACCGTGTAATAAGTGAAAATTATAATATATAACAGGTTGATTGAGATTTTAAGACATACTGTACATTACTTTGTTTGACAGCCCTCTATCTGCACAGTGAATTTCAATTTCTGACCAGTAGGTGGAGTAAGTTAGCTGACACGATGCAGAGAGAGAAGTGGGGAGGTGGGCCTGTTATGCTGAAGCAATCACTATGACTCACCACTCAGCAATGCACCTCAAAGTTCATAATAACACAAGCTAGCACTCATAGTAAGAGAGATGTGACAAAAAAAAAGACATGTCTCTATCGTAGCACACTGTCACATCACATTGTTGTCTGCCTGGGTTTTCTTTGTCCTTTTAGACACCCTGAACTGCTGTTAATGTGGAACTTTAAAGCCCAGTGAGACATTATATACAGTGTAGGGCTGAACTAATGAACTTGATTTGACACTGAGACATCTGTTGCTTGATAGAGCTGCAAAGACAAATGCAGAGCAGGTCGAAAACTGGAAGGGAGGGCATCAATTACAGCCCAGCAACACGACGGTAATTTCCCATTTGACTAGGAGGAAAAGTCTTTTCCCATTAGTCAGATGAAATTTGCTGTGAGGCGGAGAAGGCCAGCGCTAAATGGAGATTATATTCGCAGTGTTAGCTCGTTCTGATGTGCAGTTAAAAGGTAAACACAAATCACTTGTGCCTCAGTTACTGTCTCTGTCTCGTACACTGGCCTGCTATCACCCATCTCTTATTGCTCAATAGCATGCCCTCCAGGGTCAAGTCTGTCTTGGAAATAAATTGATATGTAGCACCACGCGTTCATGTTCGAGTGGTCTCTGAGTGTCTCAAAATTGCTGTACGTACTCTGAAAAGCAATGCGAGGATGATAGAGGGGAATGGTGTTCTCTGAGAGAAGGGAACAGAGATATGTGATAAGAGAAAACTGCAGCAGGGGACAGAGTAAAGTAATAACTAAAGATCAACCTAATTAAGAATGATGCTCACCGGTGTAATCTCGACTCAGGGGATGTTTCCATTCCTTGCGGTAATTATTTCTCTGCCTTGTTGTTCTCCTCACTGAATGTAACGATTTCCATCAAAACAAAGCGCATGCAACATACTTTTTCCTTATATCTGTATGACGTTAGCAGCAGGCTGCATATTCCTTCATGCCTCATAATAATGATAATTTAAACAATGCAGCCCCTGAGAGGCAAGTAAGAGGTTTCATGAGTACTGGGCTATTTTGTCATTAAACTTTGATGCTGCTGTAATGAGTTAACCATAAAGAAGAGAGCTGGAGCTGCTTGTATAGCCAGCGGCAGCTAAAGGCCATCAAGAGACAAAAGGCTTCCTACTGAATATCACTCAGATCCTCCAGGATGTCTTGCTGAGGGTGTAATAACTCGGAAAGCTTTGGCTCATGTGATTTGTGCTGTATTTTAAATCTAGGCTTCTGTAGCTGTAGTATTCAGACTGTGGGCACAAACTACAGCTGATCGGAAACAAGCTGCAATCATCTTACAGTGAAAACACGGAAAGAATGAAGTATTGTACACAATTTTTACACACTTGAGAAGTGTTTTAGGACGCCCGTTAAACCCAGACAGATGTGGTGGGCATGAAAATCCTTCTAAACTTTCTCCGGCTTCCTTTGACGTCATCTTTGCAAAGGAATTAACCTCAACATTATTATGTTACCTCTCAGCAGAGCCAACTATTCTACTATCTTCCCATTGTTCCCATCAGCGTCGCTTTTTTGGCTTTACCCAACAGCTTGTTAATCATTCTTCTTCTTAAAGAAGCTTTATCACTTCTCCTCGTGAGTGAATGTCAAACACATTGTGCAGCAGAATCAGCTGCAGTGGCACCTGTGATCACTCCACTGCATTCTTGGCACAGTACAGGTCTTTAGTCACGCAGGGATTGCATTAGACATGGACGCTGCGTGCATACAAGAGCAGGAACAGGCAGGAGAATCATCTCAGGACCTGCGTTACCGCTCCAGGGAGAGGATGGCTCTATCTAGTCACAGCACATTCCTTCCTAATCACATTGCAGCACAACACATTGAGAATGTCACTGCGAACGCTGTGCCACTTTAGAAAAGAGACAACAAGGCCGAGTGTTCATTGTCAGCATCTCGGAATAGCTGTCTGAGATTAAATTTAAACATTAATTTGGCAACACGAGCCCCTTTGTTTTGCTTCCGATTTGGTACTCAGCGATGGAAAAGAGGGGTGTAATGAAATTTGCACTTTGTAAAATTGAGGAGCAGAGTGAGGATTTTAGCAAACGGCAGCATGCTGGGAGAAACGTGCTGTGGGACATAGAGCTGCTTTAACCTGGAGCCACAGGAAAGCCTTTCTCTGTGTGATCCTGCAGTCGGGGTTATAGTTGTGGAAATTACAGCGTAGACAGTAACGTACTGAGGATATGTCATTAAAAATGTGGCACAAAGCAGTTTTCAAGAGAAGATTCAGCAGCGGTATCAAATAAGTCTACTTGACTGCTAGTTAAATATCTAATTTTACGGTATTGAGTGGAACATCTGGAGTTAAATCAGCTGTAAAAAAAGAAATGACGGCGTGCTGAAACATGAGCTGGAGGCTGTCTACAGGTGTGGTGTGATGGGCGCCTTGTGCTGAACCACACTGAAAACGGGACTGAGCAGACAGGTGGTGCTGGTGGCAGGTTCGTGTGTTTGACTTTTTGTCTGTGATTCTTAGTATTAAGTCTATAAGAGTGTGTATACGCTATGCGGACATGCAGGCTTGTGTGTCACTGTGTTGGTGAGCCTGTACATGTACATGATCACACAAGTCTACCATGTTTAAGCTGCTTGTGTTAAGTATCTGTATGTATGCCATGGATCTCTGCAGCTGTGTAGGAGGCCATGCATAATGAACGCCACCCCCTCCTACCCCAGCTTTGAAGCCAGCTTTGTACTCATGTTGTAGCTCTCCCCTCGTACTGGCACACTTCCTCAGCAACACATAATACGGAGCGGGGAGGGGGGAGTCGAAAAAGGCGGAGAGGCTGTGCGACAGCAAAAGACGAAAGGAGGAGAAGACAATAATACAAGGAAGGAGAGGAAGTCATGATCTGGCCTGAGGGCTCCCTTCCTTGTGAAACTAACAGGTGAAGCTGTAGACGCGTTCATCTCCATGGTGACCTCTGCACACCATATGGAAAATCGCCGTGGTAATAAAGCCGTGTTTGTGTCTACAGTTCTGCTTACCATGGAAACCTCTCCGCTTGCCATTTGCTTTGCCCCACAGAGAAGCCAAAGTGATTTTATCAGGTGTTCCTCCGTGAAGCCCACAAAGTGAGGTCACCATCATATGAGATTTGCTGACTTCAAACTGACTCAACGCCATGGGGCGGAGGTCTTGTGAGGTCAAAGTGACTTTATCTCATTTTCTCTTTCTGTACTTTAAGCCTGCAAACTCCAGGGAGAGTGAGGAGAAACAGCAGCAGCAGCAGCAGAAGGCAAGAAAAGAAACAGGGACCACAGGCGCCCATAAGTTGGACTGACTTAATGAGCTGCGCTGTTATTTAAATGGAAAATACATGTTTGAAATAAGAGAAAGTGGGTCAGTGGAATAGAGATGCATTGCATAACGTGCTATAATCTGGCCTCATTAGATGAGCAGGCACAAATACTGTGTCATTGTGTGCATACTGTATGCGACTGATTCAGGGAATATGCTTTGTATGGGACTGTGTGGTGGTGCGGTGTGAGCGTGCACATGTGCTTGTTGTTCAGCTCATTCGTTAAGAGATAGCGACTAGCGACAGGCAACAAAGCGTGAAAACAAGTGGCGCTGAAATAATCCATTTGATCACATATCAGTGCCTCCCACCTGAAAGCAAATTCTCTGGGAAAGATCTGACATCACAGAGAAAAAATCAAAGAGGAAAGAGGGGATACCACAGCTCACCGTGTAGCTGCCAAATTCAAAAAGGATAAAGGCCCAAAGGGAGACGGAGGGTGCACTAATAATAGGTTGACAATGCTGAGCATTTCTGCAGGTCCATAAATCCATAAAATAAGCTGCAAGAAGGAGCCACACGAACCAGCTCTATTCAATCAAAAGTTTTAAGAGTGTTTCCATTATGCAACCAAGAGAAAAAAAATCATATGGCACACTCACTTTTGTCAGGGACCTGCAAAGTGCCTTGAAAGCCTCTTTTAAAACGAAGCACTGAGAGTCTGAAAGGGGAAGTGAGGATAGGTTTGGTACAGGCATGCAACAAAGTTACACTTTAGGACTTCAGGGGCTGAGAGGGAACAAGCTGGGATGCTACAGGGTGGAAAAGTATGCAAGATTTGTTTTCATGAAGCCCCATGAGTGGCCCATGTTAAACACTGAAGTAAGAATCTCACTTTGCTGTTTTTCTCAGAGGTCTCTGCAGCTCCCAGATCTAAAAAGTTTGTCTAAGCCAGCAACTTTGCTGTTTATTAGTTCCAGAGAGCTTGAGTGTAATCCTGTTTGTACACCCCTTGGGAAGTATCACTGCTGATGTGAATTTCACAACGTGAGGGCACAACACCAGAGAGGAGTGGAGGGAAAGCAGGAGAGGACAGGAGAGAAACGCTGTGTAGGCTGAGGCACTGGCAGGTGCAAAGGTTTTTTTGCGTGTCTGTGCAGGCGCATGTACGTGCACGTGTGCGGGTTGGAGGGTGTGTGGGCGCTGAAGGGAGCAGAGGATTGCGATTGAAAGAGGAGGGAAGAGATATCGAGTGGGAAAGCAAGAGAGAAGGATGGAGAGAGATGTGGTCGGCGACCCGTGCAAAGTGGGAGGAACAACATGGTGGCCGACAGTTGTAAGATACACAGACAGCTTGCAAATGTCAAACCAGCCTCTGATGGTGTTTTATTGATCAGGGGGAGCGTGTGTTTGTGTGAGAGCATCTGTATTCCCTGTAGGTAGATGTACCAAGTGATTTTACAGGCCCGTCTTCCAGCGAAGCGCCGTATTCATTCTCAGCAGGGCTGACAATGTGTTGAAAATAAAGGCCTAGTATGTAACCACTGTTCAAAACAAAGCCACCTTTTGTTCTGAGGAACAAAAAGGCAGCTTAGTTTGAAGAATCCACAGTGATGTGTGGCTAGACTTGACCTCAGCCAGGACAGAATAAACTCACTTAAATCATTTAGCTCCCTGAGTGAGTGTAATTCAAAAAGATGCCAGTTATTACTAGCCATCACTCAATCCACTTTCCACTCGCTCTATGTCTATCCTTATTACGGTCAATCAGACAGGATTCACGCTACATTAGGACAGACACTTTGCCATCACTAGACGCTGAATTTCCTGGCTTTAAAAGCATGCCTCGGGTTGTGATGAAAGGAAAGAGGTCCCCAGAGTTAAGATAACAGGAACTCGCTTGTTATGGAAGAAGAATTTCTCCTGAGACTGCTTCCATATCATGATGGTCAATACACAGGTTTAAGCATAACAAACGTAATATAGGAAATTACTCGCTGAACACTCAGAACAAAGTGGTTTACAGCTAAGAAATAATCCACAAGTCATTGAAAGTTCAATTTTAGCGACACAGGAAAAGGAAGCCGGTTAACCTGGCGGCTGGTCAAAGGGTTGCTGACCTGTGGTTCTCTCTGAGCCTCTCCAGAGCAATAAACATCCTCCTAGCAGTGTCCCACACAGAGCTGCACTGTCTGCATGCCCATTGAAAACACACAGAAAACACACACTTCTTCTTTGTTGGGGACACACAGATAGAAAAAAAACATTCCACACATTTTTCTTTGAACTGTTGCACACAGTTACATAGCACCGAAATGAAGAAGTATAGTGACAAAATGTCATACAGTTACATTCACTGTGGTCTTAAGTTGCCGAACAAGCTGAACAGCAGCTATTTATATATATATGTGTGTGTGTGTGAGTCTGTTATATGCAAATTAATTTGTGAGCTGCAAAGAGCATGAAAAGAATTCAAAGCAGAGCAAAAATAACATTGCGTGACACCACATTGCAATTGTCAATCAGCCTCAGACAACCACATGCAACACTAACAGTAATGACTGCATTATTTGCTGTTGCCTGTGGCTGCCATCCATCCATTACCTGGCAGTGTGTAGCCTCCATCAAAATGTCCACAGATGCCACAGCTGACAGTAATGCCCACTCGTCAGTCTGTCAAGTCGACCACAGCTCCTAATAAAGATGTGCTTCCACAATAATCTCCCCACCTCCAACCACCTGACCACCACCACCTCCTCCTCCGCCTCCTCAGTTCACCGCCACATCCCTCACTTTAGGAGTAAACACGCTCTCTTAGCAGGGATAAACATCGACCCCCCCCACAATCCCATCTCTACCTCTTTACCTTTTACAGCTGATCACATCTGATCTATGGTGTGGGACTAAAAATAGCATCTAAGTGCAAAGAATCGCAGTTGAAAGCACACTCACACACTCTCTCTCTCTCTCACACACACACACACACACACACAGCGACAAAACAGCTGCAGCTGCACAGACCTGTAGAGTCCAAAGCCTCCTCGATGAGTGGAGGTAAACGCAGTCCATCCATAGCCCCCTGTAGCTGCAGCAAAGAGGGAGAGACAGAGAAAGAGAGTGGGCGAGAGAGGGTCAGAGGCTCCACACGCCCACCTCAGCTGCAGGGAGATAGAGAGAGACACACACACTCACACACACACACACAGAAACACACGGAAAGTACTGAGCGCAGCGTCAAGTACTCGCGCACGCACACGCAGGCTTTAATGCATACACACACATATACACTCACGCATATACACACACACACACACACAAACAAGGCAGTACCTCGGGAGAATTTGGGAGGATCCGGGGAGCTGAAGGCTGAGCTCTGGAGCGTGGGAGAGATGCCGAGAGGGGAAGAGGGAGGAGCAGAGTGGAGGGCAAGATGCTGTTTTCCAGACTGCAAGCTCAAAACCTCTCTCTCTCTCTCTCTCTCTCTCTCTCTCCCTCTCTCTCTCTCTCTCTCTCCCCCTCTCTCTCTCTCTCTCTCCCTCTCTCTCTCTCTTACACACACACACAAACACACTCCCTGCCGAGTTTACACTCTGTTAACTATTTTTTTTTGCACTGTTCTTCCAACTTCTTCCCTCTTTTCAGTGCCTCTTTTTTGCTCTTTCCCCTTTATTTTCGCCGTTGTTATAAACATAGACCACAAATATAGAAGTCATAACTATATGTGGCATACTTACATGGGCTGACTAAAGGAACCCATCCATGACTACTCACTGAAACAACATGCTATACACCAAAACTGTGCTTTAAAATAAAGTATAAGATCTTTCTCCCAAAATCAAAACTAGTATGGAAATCCCGTTGATGCTATAGTAGACCTAATCAAGTGTTAAATAATTTGAGAGCGCAATCCACCAGTGTGAAAGAGTTGGCAAAATAGTAGTTCTCCAGTGAATGGCAATGACTTCAGCTGCCAAATGAATCTGAATAAATCTATATATACATTTTACCACGTAAAAAATCCATCTGGCTTGTCTAGATCCTCATAAACAAAGTCGAGGATTTGGATATGTGTTGTGAGTGCAAAGAGAGAAATGACAACAAACAGATTTCCAAAAACGAGCTCAGAGGATCAAAACAAACTCCATCTTTGCTTTTTTCCAACATTCACCACTCATCTATGCACGCGCGCACACACACACACACACACACACACACACACACACACACGCTTCAAACACTCGTATAAGTTCAGCCTTGGCCCCAAAGCCAATTTACCTATAATGAGATCCAGACAGACTGTTGCACTGTAGGCTCACAGCTACTATTGCACATTACTGATCATTTCCCCCTCCATTGTTCATTTCCTCCCCTCTTCTCGCTGACTGCTCTTTCTCTCTGTTTAGTGCTACAACAGTTCTGCTATAAACAGCATCTGAAACACCTCACCTCCCCTTCATTTTCATCACTACCCCTTCACATACTTACAAACATCTATTCCACTCTCTGTCTGCCTCTCATTCTCTCTCCGCTTCCGCCATTATCACATCTGGCGACTTCTGTGCAGTACATAAGGAGCCAGATATGTGAGGTGTGTCGTGAAACAGTCTGAAAATATGTCAGCGTGGAGAGAGAGAGAGAGAGAGAGGAAAAGGAGGGCCAGCCTTAACTGTTTGTTGGCCCAGTAGGAGGATATTCCTATCACAGCATTGTCAGACAGCAGGAAGTGTTCTGCAGACGTACACACATATATGAAACCTGCCGGCTTCTTGAAGAGGAAATGTTAAAAACAAAAGCAGAAGTCTGTGCGAAGGAAATAGAAAGAGGTAGAAGCGTGAGAGAGTGCCTCGTGTTCTTGTTTGTACCTGTGATAAACAGCATGTGATTTTTTCAGGGACAGACAACAAGTAAAGAGAGATAAAGGGGAGCAGATTGAAAAGACTGATGCCTGTGTGGAAGCACTTCCCTCATTTCCTTCACTGTGACTCTGTACAGCTTTCCTCAGGCAGCTGTAATCCCCAGACAAGGCGACTGAGGCATCTTTCAGCTTGAAGTCATCCCACAGTCTCCTCACCACACACAATAACAGCCTCCCACACACACAGACACACACACACACACACAGGAAGGGGAGAGCTGTGGAGTGGAGAAAGTTGGCTGACAAGGTGTTGATAATGAGCTGACAATGCCTGGCTTCAATCCACCTGTGTCACTCCAGTGTGGCAGGATTCCTGGTTGCAGAGCAGAACGAGCATAGAAGGAATGCAGATACCATCAAACCATGATGGTCAAACACAAAAATAATGTTCAGTGTTTGTCTGGGCCAGATAGGCGGGATGTTACTGCTTTGGGAGGGCTCACATACTCTCAGCCATAAAGCTGTTTGCCAAAGTTTACTAAGATGGCTGTTAAATGTTGTGCAGCTGGAAGATGCGCTCCAATTTTTCTCCGCGGCAATCCCCCTCCATCCCAGAGCATTACCTAAAAAAAATCAACAATAAAAAAAACCCATGAAAAGTATCTACAAGTGCCATTCGAACCAAGGCCTGCAGTGTGAGCGTGTTAGCGATGAGCTGTTTGCTTTGTAAAAGAGCACTGTCCCACAGAGTGAGGTCATACACAGGGAATCTATCCGCTCATACTGTGGTCTTTGTTTTGTCCAGATTCAACAAGTCATATGCAAAGGCGCCCACAGCTACAGTAAAGACCTCAGGAATGTGGGCCTGTAATTGACATGTAACACAAATGGACACACACAGACCCAAACACACAAAGGGGCCAACAGTTTCTTAAAGTATTTGCAATGTGTATCTGTGGGTTAACATTTTAATATCGTCCATTCATGTAATCTTTGATGGAACGACGGTTTGAATGGGAATGTTTTTGCACACATATGTGCGTCATTGATATGATTGTGTGTGGAATTCATGCGTGATTTAGCCGTGGCTCCAAGGGCGCCAATGTGAGGTCCTCCATTTTGGTTCAGATTTGAATATCTCAACAACTATGAGATCAACTGTCCGCAGACAATGAATCATAGTGAACATCACAAAATGCCTTTTTTGTTCTTTTATTGAAAAGTTTTCTTTGGATGAAGCGCCAGAGTCCTGTGAAGAACTGTGGTGACTTTCTAGCACCATCATCAGGTCACATCTTCACATCTGTCCAACACTGTGAACATGCAACACCAATATGTTATTCCCACCAGCCTCAGCTATTCTTTGATTTTTTTAAGTAGCAAATTCATTAACATTTAGTTCAACATGCATCCTCACAGAACAGCCAGCGGGCTCTTGTTTCATCATTCACTTGCGGACAACAGAACAACCTGTAAGCACAACGCTATTATAAAGATGCAGACAAAGAGCAACAACAGGATTTATTGGGAGTTGTGTGTTGTGGCCTAAATTAAATATATGGCTCCTCCTGAGCTGCTAAATGTTCCTCTATGTTCATCAGCTAGCGGCTAAATGTGCTGGGCAGGAAATGTACAGTCAGTTTATCAGAGCTTCTGCGCTGACAAAACAAAATAGCAGGCCTTAAAAGACACATCACTGAGCTAAAAGACACTGCAAAGCTTCAATGTCTCATTCTAATGTTTCCTGCAGAGGGTTCCTGAGACAATATTTATCTTTAAGAAACATATCTTTTAAGATATTGTGTTTATTCGGCGCATACTGCTAAATGAAATTGTCAAACCTGGGACTACTTGTTGTTTACTGAAATATGATGTTGTCATGCGTTGTCTGCAGTGTGCTTATAATAGGAATTTGGAGGTGACTGATCGCATGCATAGAAAGCAGGAGGAACAGATGGTCAAAATGGCTCCAAAAGCTCATTTTTGTATCACGACGACCCCATAGTGGTTTAATCAAGCCCCGGGTGGGGGGAAAAAAAAGACATAAACACAGACACATACAGACCAATATCAGACATCATTTATGGCATGCAGGCTTGAAATAGATTAGATCGACATTGATGGAGGGAGCAAAATGAAAATATTACTAAATATTATGTTGCTGCTGTTTTTTTTCCTCCAAGCAAACGTGCCATATGTTGTCACATCTTTCAAATCAGTTCTAATGATTATAATGGTTAACTGCTTGTCCAGTGGCAATGGTCAAATAGCACAAGCAACGCTGCAACCATTTGGCCGACATAATTTGCTTGTGAATACACCAGAGGGATAAACAGGCTGTATAATTACTCTGTAGTGACAGTGTATCATTGTCACTGTCAGCTGGCCGTGTAATGGAACCTCAGAGCTATAAAAGACAGTGATTCACCCCACAATCTACTTTACAACACTGGGCTGCCAGCCTTCAACACCAAGCATCACTGTGGCGCTCTACGGTTGCCTAGCAACTAAAGGAAATTGGAGGTGCCTTTGAATTAGGGAATTTTAAGAGGTGATTTATACAAAGACCTTGATGATAAATGTCTCCATAAATCTGGTATTTTCGACCGGGCCGTTTCTCCGAATTCATCATTGGAAGTTCTAATTCTGGTCACAGACACTGCAGCATCAGAGCCGCAGACTTACCATCATATGCCTGCTGAGTGAGGTATTCATAAAGCTGCGGCCCTTTGCTTGATGCAGGGTACATTTTTATGTTATAGTGCAAAAGCAGAGGAAAGGAAAGTTTCCATGACACCATAAACAGGAAATGGGAAGGGGCGAGTGCTGCCAGAGGAGTCTAAATCAGTGTGGAAGTTGCCAGAGAGGTCAGAACTTTCCCATAATATGAGTTCATGCACTGGGAGTGAAACCCATATTCACACTAGTATTTATAAACACACAAGTACAGCTGAATCTTCACAAAATTTAATGCAGCAGTGCATTAAGGCTTATTCTATCCACACACTTCCCACTCTCTCCTTTGTCTTCCTAGGAGTGAACAAAATGCGTCCCTCTCACTCCCCCTCAGTACAAGAGAGCGGGAGTGAAGCTGCGGCGGCAGCGGCGGCGGCGGTCCTTTTGGTGGCCACCTCCATGCAGGTCCTATCCCCTACAGTCACCATGCCAACCTGTGTGAGGAGGAGGCTTAGCTACAGGGCCCAAAGAGACTCGATGAGGTCCTGGGATAATTAGCAGCTCATTATGGAGCCCAGTGAATAGGCCAACGAGCTCCAGGAGCTCACAAGGGAGAGCACAATGGAAAACATACAGGATCTGAGCGCACATCAAAGGGAAGAGCTCACTTTTTAGATCACATAATACAGAGGAGAGAGAGATCAGGAAATGAAATATTGCTCTCTATTCACACCTACAAATATAGCTCATAATCCCCATTTTTAAGCCTGTGTGTGTGTGTGTCCATGTGTGGGTGGCTGTGTGCATGTGTGTGTTAGTCAGGATCTCTGCGTCACACCAATCTGAGTGTTTTTTTTTTTCTCCCCCAGAGGCCTTAGTTACTCCACAGATGCATGGAACACAGCTAGTCCTCCTACACACACACATACAAACACACGTATGTGCACTGTTAAACTTAAGCTCTTGTAAAGTACAGGAAAACTGTGTCAGTGCCAGAGATCCCCAGTTAAGCTATCTGTCAATCATCCTCATTCCTGTTTCCATATCTCACGGTGTGTGTATCTCTGCTTTGCATGCAGGCAGGTACGAGTCACGCAGGCTAAATCATGCACACCGCCGTGCCAGGCGACCCATATTGCAGTGCGGCTGGGTTTAACTGTGCATGAGTTTCATTCTGTGTGAATAGGTGTGTGTTTGTGTGTGCCCCCTGTGTCTGCATCAGCTGCTCTCTGACAGTGATATGCAGCAGGAGAGATGATGCTGTTGTGCTGTTGCATACAGGTGACGTGTTGTTTGTTATCTGTCATTTGGAGGTGATAGTTAACATTTAGTTTACGGTGTGTTGTTTTATATTATTGTGGCTGCATTACACGTCCTGCATTAATTCATGCACCAAAGTCGTGCACTAGTGAGGCATTACTTAGGCATAGGCACTGTACTAAAAAGTGTGCATATTGTAGCAGCTCGGCTGAGCGATCCATCCATCTATCATCTATCACCTGATGAGAATCACAGCAGCCACAGTCACAGGCTACAGGCTACAGAAAGCAAATCCTGTTCACAGCACGGAATACAGCGTGACCTAGATTTGATGTTAATGGAAATATATAGGAATATGCTGCAGTGGAGGAAGAGGTGCAGAAAAACTGTAGCCTCAATGTTCATTTGCTACAACAGAAGAGGGCGCTACGCTTCCATGCGGTTCTTTCACTGAAACAGGAAAGTGTTGTCTCTGTTTCCTGTTTTTCATGTTTGTGTGAAGTTCTGGCATTGATTTTGACAGAATGGAAATAATTAATGAAACATGGATCAAATGTGGTTAGTATGAAGGCTGTGTAAGATGCTGCAGCCTCCCAATAGCTTGATCTGTGTTGTGTCAACAGTGCAGCACCTACACCCCCTAGTGGCGGTGAAGGAGAGAGCGTTTAGTAGCAGAAGAGCAGCAAATATCTGCAGTATTCATAGCGTTCATATTGAGTGTAACTGTTGTCCACGCTGCTGAGATGTATCAGTGTTGAAATATGTAATCAGAGCACAGATACAGTCACGAGTTGATTAAAAAGTATTGTTTAATTTAACAGAAATTATCAGACAAAGGCACGTAATGCATGAAAATACAACTGATTGATCACAGTGCACCAGAGATAAAGAGAGAATGTAAACCACATCTGTAGTTCTGCAGGTAAGACGTCTTCAAATACGTCAAACACAAGAACAAATACGTATGATACAGTCAGTAGGACAACAGAGAGATGACAACAACAACAACAACAACAAACATCAACATAAACATGTTATTATGGCAGACAAACATTAAAAAGTGATCCGTGACTTCATGTCAGATCCTCACAGGCAAACATGAAATAATACATTAGTCAGTCCACACAAAAAAAAGAAAAAAAAAGAAAAAGAGACTCATAGTTGATCACGCAGAGCCTGTAATGTGCTGCTCTGTCATCATCAGAGTACTGAAGGCTATTTGTTGCTTCTTTAAAATAAAAAAGGAATTGCATTTTTCCTCAGAAAAAGGCTTGTATCACAGTATGACCCATTGCTTCTCCATCACATTTACATTAGTAAAAGAACAAACATCAGACCCATAAGACATAAATAGAGCCAAGTGACTCTGTTCTGTGTTGTTTGGGTGTGTGCGCATGTGTGCTTGCACTAGAGAGCTGGCGTGCGTTGATATAACCACGCTATCAGCACGGTAATGCAGTGGGATTGATTTTTGGCCCTTGAGAGAGGAGACAGCTGGTCTTATCAGAGCCCAGCAGTGGCTTCAGTGGTTATGGATCTCTCATGCCAACATTAATGACACTTCCTCACGCAACCCCACCCCGCCAGCATCAACACAAGCACACACACACAAGCACACACACATCACTGTAAAACACTGACGAAAAAAACGTTCACTCCGAAATGAAACATTTTTAAAAACAGTGCTCTTAGAAATCAAACATTGCACTTTAAATATCAGGAACAGTAAACAGAAAAAAAAACTTCCAGAGGTGACTGACCACACAGGGCAGAAAAGGCAATAAGGAATAAAGAAAATAAACACATGAAAAAGAAGATGTACATTGCCTCTGTGCTGTGCTGGAGTCTGGAGGTTCTTCACTAAAAGGAATAGTTCGACATTTGGGGAAATATGTTTCATTCTTCTTCTTTTTTTTTAAGCTCGAAGTTTGATTAGAAAATAGAAACCACTCTCATGACTGTATGCTAAAGTTATCGTAGCTTAGCATAAAGACTAAAAACAGAGGGAAACAGCCAGCCTGTCTCTGTGCAAAGGTAACAAAATCCACCTACCAGCCACCTTTAGCATTTCATAGCTATGGCTGACAAGACACCAGGCTTGAGGTTTTGCTTGTATGTGCATGTACGTGCTTGCAACAGTATGAGAATTGATGGAAAAAAACAAAACAAAACATGCATTTGCTAAATTTTACCTCACCTCATGATTATTTTCCAGAGAAAGAGAGAGTCCCATATTGTTGCATTGTAGTGATAATGCACTTCTCTTCACCCTTCTTAATCCTTGAGCTGACTATTCATGTCTTGTAAATGATTTCGTAGCAATCAGTGGAGAGGTAACAAAATTTACTGTTATATAAATATTACTTTAAAAGGTTAAATGAAAATTGTTAGCAAGACACATTCAAGTTCTAGACAAGAAAAAAAATGACAAATTTTTATTTCAGTCTGACTAAAAATAATAATTAAAAAAAAAAAAACAGTGATCAATGTAAATTCCAACGATCATGTCCTGTGACGATTGTACAACCAATCCTCTCAGACAGTCCTATCCGCACAACTGACAGCATCCATGTAACTGCAAATATTGTTTGAAGTATGTATTCTTCTGCATCAGGCAGGCACCAGCAGCCGGTCTATAGTATACTGTAAACGATCCCAGTTCTTCCAGAAGATGGTCAAAAAACAAACTCCTAGGAAGGTAGCGACCACATGGTGCCGGCTCCTCATCAGTGGAGCGGCAAACTTGGCAGCGGTGGAGACGCACACCAGAATGACGGTGATGATGGCCAGCATGATGTTGATGCTCTTCCCAAGCAGGACTCGGGCGTCACGGCTCTCGAGCTGGACTGTCTGCTGCTGCTGCTGCTGCTGCAGCTCCAGTTTGGACACTCTGGTCTGACACGACTCCAGAGCCTCCTGAGATGAAAATGATGGCGAGAGATTTTGTGGGTCTGGATGTTGCCCAAGTAGCTAAAAGGCATTTTGCTGACCTTTTCATCCTCAATTACCCGAATTCACTCAAAAGATTAATTATGTATCAGCAGGGAGGCACGCGGACAGAGGTTTGGATTGTCATGAATGTCAGATGACAAAGAAGACTTTGATTTTATCTCATAAAGGGAACCATTAAAACATGCTACGAATAAATTCAGCTCTATGCAGCAACAGCTTTAATCTATAATAACACATTTGAATTATCTCACTTTTATGTGATCTGCCTGCTGATACTCTAAGCACACACACAGTTAAGACACGTAGTCTGCAGTTTCCTTACCTGTATATCTCTGGCCCGTTCGTGAGCCTGGTAGGCCACCCTTTCCTCGATACTGGCCAGTTCCTGCTTCAGATTGGTCATCTCATGTTGGTGAAGCTCCGTCAGGTCGTTGAGCTGGTCTTCCAAACGCTCATATCTGACAGTCGGTTCAGGAGGACGTAGAAATATTAGTTAAATTTTCTCATTTGTGGGCAGAATTGAATATGATAAATGGAGAATTTAGTAAGTACTTATCTTCAAATTCCCTAAGTGCAGTGGATATTTACATTTTACACAAGCCCAACCACAACAGAACAATCCTCATCTCTCTTTTTTTTTTTTTTTTAAGTTTCAGGAGAAAGAGTTTGTTTATTGTGAATCAAGATGGCGAGACATGACAAATGATGGGGTGATGTAACATTCGTGTAGTCTACACTAGGATGTGATGTAAGTGTCTGTTATGTATGTACATGAGCAATGAACATATTGTGGAAAGTCATACAAACATACCTGTATCTCTCCTCCTGCAGTGTTTGGCTGATGATGCCATACTCCTTCTTGAACTGAGACTTCAGCTCCTCCACATCCTCCTCCAGCTGGCTCTGAGCATCTTTGATCTCGCTCACCTCCTCCAGGCTCAGGGCCAATCTGCTCTGGCCATCTTCCCCAGCCTGTTGGCCCCGACTCCGCGCCTGCCCTGCTGACACTCCTGCCCCCGCTGGGTTCCCGTTGCTGTCTGCTGAAATGGAAGCACTCCCCGAGGAGCATTCATCATCACTGGGATATTTGGGCTTGCCCACCATAGAAGTGCTGCTGCTCAGCCCCTTTCCTGCACCGTCAGTGGGCAGCGGTGACGAAGCATCCAGAGTGGTCTTGAGGTTGGCGATGTTGTCAGCACTGCCAAACTTGTTCCTGATAAGATTGGCAAACTCTCTGGGCTTACTGAAGAAGAAAGGAGGGGACAGGGAAACGCCTGGTCCGATGGTCTTAATCTTATCCATGGTCGGGTGGCGGCCACTGCCGGTCATATCCTTCAGCAGCTCTCTGGGAGACTCCCTGGGCAGGGTGGTGTGTTTGACAGTGGACTGGTGAGGTGATGGACTGTGCTGGGTTTCATTGTCTTTCATCTTTCGATGGTACTGCTCCAGCTTCTTTTGCATCTGGGCAATGTTTTGAGCCGACTTCTGGTTCTTCTTCTCAAACACCTGCTTGATGCGCCCCACTTGTTGCTTATCCGCGCTGTTCATCAGTTTCAGGTACTCAGCGACGTTCTCGTCCCGCGCGGTCTGCTCAATCTTCAGCTGCTCTGTGACTTTAAGTATCTTCTGCTGAAGGTTGTCCAAGCAGGAACGACTACGCTGGACCTCGAAGCCCAGACCAGGACTGGGACCTCCATCACACAGATCTAGATCCAGATTGTTCTCTGAAGAGCCCCGACGCATCGACGCAGGGATGCTCACAGGACTGCCCTCAATACTCCTGTCCTAAAAGGAGGAGAAATAAAGATCAGATACAGATACTGTATTAGTCATGGAGCATTTGCACTGACTGTGGAAATGTATCTAATTAGCAAAACAAGTCATCTGTAAAAGGTAAAATATGGTCTACACTTGTAGATGTATGCATTACAAATGAGAGCCTAAAGGAAAATGAAAAGGATACCATTTTCTAGTCCAGGACCCAGGAAATAAAACATTTCCTTTAATATTTTAATTATGCTTTTCTGACATTTTCTGAATCTTTATAAACATTAATACCGAGTCCTTGGCTCTGCTCACTTCAGCTGTTCTGCTATTGCCACCGTGGGACCATCTGGGTGAGTATGTAATGCTCTTATTTGGCACGTCTGTTACATTTTAGTTGCCAGAATTTAATACTGTTGTTTATAGTATAACACACACATAAGACAGATGTCTATGCTTTAACTACAGGTCTAGCCAGAAAAAAAGCTCAGCTTTTCAACTATATTGGAACTTGGATTAAATAAAGATATTAAGGTGTCTAAACATCTCTTAAGATTCAACAAAGTTGTATGATGTACATTTCAACCAATTAGGAGGCTGTAAAGAGGTGGAATTTATTAGCCACTCAATATTTACCAATATTGAGTTTTTCTGTTTCAGACTCTTCCAGTTGAAATAAATGATAAACGATTTAACAAATGGGACAAGTTCATATGGAGATTTATTTGGCAGGGGAAAAAAAAAACTCTTTCACGCTTTCCAATTAGCAAAGGATAGAGGAGGATTTGCACTCCCAGGCCGAAAGGACTGGTTTGTTTTGCTGGTGCAATTCTGATTACCAGGCAAGATGGAAAGAAACTGAAGAAAGAACGTCAGGGTCAATTCCAATTCAGGCAAGCAAAGGGGATAAAAGATTGATTAGAAACTTAATGAAAACAAGTGATAAACTGATCAATTTGAGTCTGAAAACATGGCTAAGCGTTGTTGGCAAGAGTGGCTTGCTCGAAGAAATAAAGATTCTGAGACGTGCTCACATGACCCCAACTTTATCAGTTAGATATTAGCTATAAGAGATGGGCTAATCAAGGTCTCTCTTCACTTTGAATCAGAGGTCAGTGAACCGCTTTCAGGCAGACTACATGATTTAAACAATAGTGACTTCTTTAGGTACATCATCAAATTAAAAGTTTTATTCCAGAGAGCCAAAAAGTGTTTGAATGAAGAATTATGAAAAGTTTTTATTAGTGCCTCAACAGGACAGACTCAGGGCTTAGAGAAATCTTAATTTTATAAGGAACTCCAAGGAGTTAAGACTAATTAGAAGTACCTATGTTAAACAAAAATGGAAAAGTAAAACTAACAGTTGCATGACAGAGGAAATATGGACAATATTGCGAATTTCAATAGAAGATATCGAGCCCAACCTCTTGGAGAGTGTTTGGCTGGAAGAGTCTTAGCAGATATTTTATTTTACCTGGTCAGTTTCATCACTCGATGAGTTGCCAGTTGCTGGAGAAAATGAACCATTATAACTTGTTCTGGGCCAGTCCAATTGTTAAAATACCTTCTGGCGTAAAATCTACACAGAATTAGTAAAAATTACCCCATGTTCGGTTTGTATATTTTATTTTAAAAAACTGTAAAGATGATTCACTGTAATTTATTTATTAAACAATAACAATAATTAAGCAAAGAAACAATATAAGAAAGACAGATGACAACACTAAGACAGCTAACGGTTATTAAATGAAGAAAAAAAAAGAAGAAGAGCGCACCCTCCTGATGTAGGTCAATCATAACGTCACACAAGGCTACAAGCTCAGGAAATCCCTTTTCCAGACACTGTCACCTAGTTTTACAGTAAGTTATCATTTCCCTGATAAAGGGTCAACATTACCATAGGTTTCGGACTGATGTATCAATAGGTCACTGTGGAGCAGAGAATTCTTCAGAACTTTGCTGTAGATTTGAGGAAGTGAAACAGAGTAAATACAGTTCAGTAAGCAGGTTTAAACTAAAGTCAGGAAACCTAAAGACCTCCCAAAAAGAGGAAACTGAAAAAAGCAGCAAAGACAGAACTTAATTAGGTTTCAACGCAGCATTTTTTTAAACAGAAGTGTCACCTCAAGTGTTAAGGCACTGCAGTGTAACGGTGGCCTAACAAGTGACCGGATCTTGCAAGTTGATCACAGTACAACACCAGTGATGGGAGGTGGAAGCTGATAAAGCCTAATGCAAAGTGTTGTACAACAAGCACAATGGGCTGTGCAAAGCTGCACTAATCCTCGACAAATGTAACACAGCTAGTTTCAAGCAAATAAACAGATCACAGCTAATGCAAGCAGACGTGAGGCTCAACAGTCCTTAGCATTTCCACATCATGACACCATGGTTACATATTGCAAGCTAAGTACCTTTACAATCAACTGACTCATCTAGAGTATGCCGCATGCTGAGACTTCTCCACACATGACTGTCAGGTGGGACTCAAGACAGGGTTTGCAAACAATAGGGTGATTAAGTATGATTAGTCATACATGGGTGCAAACACAATGAGTAACATATGGCAGATACTTACTAAAACGAAGAAGATGTGTTCAGCAGGACTGTTCCTCTTTCAGTTGGATTTAACTTATCCAGTTACATGCATGTCCTCCTGTTGTCCCTGTGATCTCACACGCAATCAACTAGTCAAACTTGTTCACAAACGTGACACTTAGACCAAGAATTTGGTGTGTCATCTGAGAAATCTCTTAGTTATTAATAAACACACAGCATAACGTGTGATACAGAAACTGCTTAAACACTTGTTAGGCAGCTGTTTTTAGGTCCACCCGACTGAAATATTCACAATCATCTCTCCTATAACACTATCATATGCTCCAAATTTCACTTTGATTAATACTTTAGTTTATGACCAAATACCTGCAGAAATGATGTTATTTACATCAGCTTCAGGTGTGCTTTAGCAATATTACATGGGAGGGTGTGCTTTAATGTCATTATTGGCACTGCAGTGATGCAGTCAGTGTCACAGAAGTGCCAATAAAAAGTTAAAGCCTCGAATGTAATATTATTATGACAACTTAAGTAAAATATATCATCAACTGTGGGCGATTTCCCCTCAAAATAAACATTTTTTGCTCACTATTTCCCTGGAATGCCTTGAAAACAGTGAGCCACAGCGGTGGACTCTGATATATAATAGAACCCAGTTTACACCATTGCTCCAGGAAATTGTCCGAGCCTTAGTAACATCATGGCAAGAGATCGGGGACTTTCCCAAACTGAATAAATAGAGCACATAAAAAACACAAAACGTCTTTGCTAATTCAGTCTTTTTGTGACCAAGATATCTACTAAAAAGTATGTTTTCCTTGGACATATATAGCTCCTAAGCCTGTGAACGTCGCATGTATTTTAAAGCTAATAGCGTTTTATTTGTGACTGACCACAGCTGATGGAAGATGTGATCCAAACACACCCATCTCCACAGTTAAGAGTCCAAAAGTCAAAATGATTTGAAAAAAGATCGAAAAAAATTCACATTTTTTTATCTAATTAAATATTCTGCTTCCGTCCATATTTGTCGACGTTTGATCTTTAAATATAACATTTTCTCTGTAGTCACTAAACTGTTTGATCTCCGACGTGCTGCACACAAACAAGGTACGCACCTGTATGAACGAGGCAGTCTTACAGCTCCATAAAATTCAGAATATTCATTAAAGAAATTTGAAATTCAGATGTATCACTTTATTAAAAGTTGAGTACTCATATTTATCAAGAGTCGTGTGTGCTGTCATGCTGATTTGAGCACATTTTAAATGTCTAGTTGACCAATCAGATTGCTTTTTTAGAACTACTTGTATAATTTGGGTTTAGTTACTGAAGTAAGATGCTATACCACGCTAGTATTCACCTCAATGCACTGCTGTGCTGTTATACAGCTTCAATAAGCCGTTAGCATGGTTGTAAACCATATTCTTGTTTGTACATGTATGTACAAATCATGCCTGTAATTATACTGTACATACATGCTTACTTAGAGTGTGTAACCAGAGAATGTCATGCTTCTTTCTACAAGCATGCTTGGGGTATTTCAGCCTCTGTCCTCATCCCAGTCTCTCCCCCTCTCTGGCATCTGTCCTTCTTGAACACAGGACTCTTTGTTTGCAGAGAAAAAAGCAGACTTTGTCATGTCCTACCTCTGCTCTGTCCAGGACTCTGACGAACGAGGCTACTGCATATGGATTCACTGGCCTGACGTATAGCCTGAGGAGCCTTACACCCAATCACAATCCTACTCCTTCCAGAGAGCCTCCAATATCTCTTATCAAAACAGTCCGCTTCGCGGAGCGGCTATTTGCCAAACCTGTTTGTCATACAAAAGAAAGAGGAGCCTATTATCCTCCCTTAAGAGGAAGTGTAGGGTACGCATATTACCCAGTCTTCTTAGTTTTCAAATGACAAACACAAAGAGCTGCCTGTTCAACCAGACAGCTTCAACTGCATGATATTTGTGCAGTACTGGAACTAAGCTAGCTCCTCAGGCTCTCTCCCACCAGCGGCTTTAACTCTTAAATGTTATGCAATATTTTCTTAGTAGCATTAGGGGGCAAACACAGAGAACAGAAGTGTATTGCCTCAAGCTGCTGTGATATCATAGTTACAGCATGAGCGTAAAATAGATCAAATTGTGACCTATTGATGGGTCATCGCTGAGGCCTGCAGCAAAAGCAAACCTTGACAGGAGTGGGATGGTGATGATGATGTTTTGAAAGAGTATCGATACAAGTTTCATATTCACACTCGTGCACCTGGAGGAGGCAGGCCTCAGACAAAATTATATTACACAGCTGGAGTGAAGGAAGTAAGACTTTTCTTTTAAAAACAAGATGGCTTTTGGCAGGATGAGGTAGGTTTGATTCATGAGAGCAGCTCAAATAACACGACACAGATGTTTCACACAAATACTACAACCCCAAAAAACGAGTATGACATCTGACCATTTCCTGACATTCTACAAAAACTGTAAGATTTAAAATTTAATAAGCTCATTTCCACCGCTGCTGCTGCTGCTGCTGCTGCTGCTGAAGTTTTCTACCCGTGCAGACTAACTGCTGGAGCAATCTGAGGGTATCTCTGGATGAATGGCTCTGGGAAATGAATTAGCCTCACGCTGATGAAAACAGCCTCCCAAATCTGCTGAGGAGCTGCCCTACTTTTCACTCTGTTTCTCCCAAACACTAATGCAGCCGTACTCCAGGGCTTGTTGAGGTGGCAGGGTGAAACGGCGCGAGGATTGAAGATCTTTGGGAATGGGCTGGAGACAACGGGAGGGTGGGTTAAAACTCAGTAAGTAGGGGAAAAGCTGCTACAACACAGCAAATGGCAACAGTAAGTTAGGTGGGCTGTCCTTAAGTGAGAGGTCACAGATTCAACCCCGGGTGTGGTTTAATAAGATGATGTTTAAATCTATAACCAGGTGACCTGTAACACGCTCGCACTCACTCAATGTGATTCTTTGGGATTTAAAATCTGGGCTGTGTGAGGCCCATCTGTCTGATCATATGCTTCAATTTTAGTTTATCATTATAAATGTGAGAATATGGCTTGCAGTTAAGAAAGCCAGGCATACTCCCACTGTCGTTTGACTCATTGATATTACTGTGTCAGTAGAGCAGACGAAGAGAGACAGACAGAAAGTGGGAGACAGACACAGACACTGAAACCAACACGAGAACAGGAATAGAACAAAGGGACGATGCTTTCGAACACAGCGCAGCAGCACACATCATCCCGATCATCATCATCGCCACCAACAGGACCCAAAGGAGGCCTCTGTGCCCCGAGGGTGCCTCGCTCACACCTCAGCTGTGCATGAGCCCCCTGTCCCCCCACGCTGTCCTACATAGCACACAGCGTCTGTCCAACCACTATGACCCATTTAATATGTTCTGACCTCGCCAGGCAGCATAACATAAAGATCCAACAGTATTAGCCTCAATCTTAACCCAACAAGGGAGAGCTGTGTGCTCAGAAATCCGCCCAAATCTTTGCTACATTTTGGGGCCAAAGTCGGGGCGAGTCAATAGAAACTGCAGATGCTGCTTATCTTGCGCTGCAGTGCGCTCTCTCGGATCAATGAGCTAGTTAGTGATTCAATTTTTCATGCAAAAAACAAACCATGCACTCATCTGCCCACTGCAGCACCAGAAGACACAGGCAGAGCAGCATTTCAGCATTAAAGTCCTGAGCCAGAGCGAGGAGAGAGCAGACAAATAATTTAAGACTGGCTGTTTATGCAGTGGGCGTGCTCGAAATACTGAGTGGCATTAGTGAAATAAATATTGGTTCAGATTAGCAAAATGTATTGAAACTGAGGCAGGTTCTTGCTAAACTTGTTTTCCAACACCACTGACATTTTCTTGTGCAAACAGGAAGGCATTGTGGGACGGCGTTTAGTTCAGTCGGTAGAGCAGCCACCCCGGCGGCGAAGGCTAAGTCCTTGCTGCGGAAGCCCAGGGTTCGAATCCGACCTGTGGCTCTTTCCCGCATGTCATTCCCCATCTCTCTCTCCCTCTCCCCACATTCCTGTCACTCTTCAGCTGTCTCTAGCAAAATAAACCTCAAAAAGGCCAAAAAAATAATCTTAAAAAAAACAACAACAAAAAAACAGGAAGGCATTGTTCCCATAACGAGGAAGTAATGTCCCTAAGTACTCACAATCGCCGCTGTAACACTAGTTTACAACAATGGTCAGGTCAAGCAGCCACACAGGCACATGCACCTACAAGCAGAGGTTCGACCTGCAGCGATCTGAAGAAATTTGATGCACTTGATGAAGCTGTGGCGTGTGGTGCATAGGGCGGCATCTGTTTAGATTTTAGACTGTCGTTGCCTCTGTGCACCCCAAATAAACACACACACACACACAAGGCAATAGAGCTGGCATGCTCACTGAGATGGAACAAAACCGTCCCTTCAGCAGAGAACAGAACCACAGAGGGGGAAGAAGCCTGTGGTGCTTATTGGTATTCCCTCCAGCTGATCCACATGGATACAGACGCTCTCCGACTCAGAGCTCACACAGGGAAACGGGAAGAAAACCAGAGAGGGGAAGAGTGAGAGCGACAGGGAGCACATCTTTGACTGTAGTCAGAAAGCTGACCTAACATCACCTCCTCCTCCCATCTCCATCCCACAGCTGCCTATGGGGCCACACTTTGATTGTAAAACCTTTCTTTCCAAGCCAAACAGTAAGCGCAGTCATCAGAATAAAAAGAGGGAAAAAAGTAGCCACAGAGTTTGAAGTCTTAAGTTTCCTGAATGACTAAATCCCCGGGAGGTCAGTGGAATTAATTGCTTAAGACGTATTTGCTATTATCTCATGGACAAGCTGGTCCAGGACTAAATCAATAGCCCATTAACACTCCCACTGTCTGCTTGCCCCTGTGGACTGGGGAAGTATTGAAAGGGATTCAATTAAGATAAATATGCAGGCTATATTCAATGTAGTGACTCAAAGTGAGAGAGCGAATGACGTGGCAGAGTTGAAGAGCTCATTAAGCATAAAAAAAATAACAACTTTAAAAAAAAAGGGGATGATACTGTGACTAATAACTCATACAGGATACAGTATATTTAAAAAGGGTGCTATTCAAACTGATGTGATGGCTTGATTTTATCTGACGACGTCAGTGTTAGAGAACCTCTACAGGCAGAGCAGAAAGTTCAGGTAAGGACAGATGTGTCACTGAGAAATGAAATCTCTGCAGAGCTGCCATTCAGTGCAGGGTTAAAACCACCCCAACAGAAGTGTTGCATCATCTTTGGCCTCTAACCCACTATATCTGCCGCACAATGGCTTTTTGAGGAACAAAACTGGAATGTCTTTTGCGGCCAACAAAGAGAGGAAAAGCACAATTACACAGCCCAATGGTAATAAACCAGCCACCATCCTCAGAAATGTTGGTCATTATATTGTGTCGGTCACTAAACCACAACCGTCTGGTGCTTACTTGAGAAGAGAAGCTGCTCAAACGAGTTGTGTATGATTCTTTCAAACTCTGCTCCAGTGGAAAAGGTTATTAATTTCATTTTAAAATATTTTGTACAAAAAGAGTTTCAAGTATCTGCTCACAGGGCAGCATCAATAAGAGCCAAACATGACAAAGAGCACACGCCCGAGCTCCCTTTATTATGTAGGATCCTCTTCGTGTGTAGATCAAAATGTCATTCCCCACCTTTGAACATCACAGGTGGAGGTGGAGGTTCATACATATCCTGGAAAGAGAAACAACCTGCTGATACTTGACTTTCTGGTTGCACAAGGCTCACACTTGGCTGAGCATTCCTCTCCTCGGTGTCACTGTGTCTGAAAGCACCTGGCTTTACTATCAGATCTGTCACAGCCTTTAGGGGATTTTTCACAGCATTGTGCATTAACATTAGTGAAGGGTTGGATGGTTTTCCCCAAAACCTGTCCATGTGAATTTGACGGTGTAGTTGATCAGTTTTTTTTTTCTCATCTGAGTCAGAAGTTTCAGGACAGAGGAAGGAAGTTACCTTGAACAGATCGTAAAGTTCTGGAAGGCAAATTTGTGATTCGAGCTACACAAATAAAGCTGACTGACTTGATTAGGACAATACTACATTTCTCTGTGTGTAGAGACATGAAATAAGATACATCAGGTCAATTAATGCTTCACTCATTACTCATTCCACTATCGTAAATGGCAGCAAAGAGGGGGGAAAAAAGCATTATATTTTCCAGACAAATGTTTCCATGTCAGATAAAACGGGATTACGGTAAGAGTTTAATCTTTACTTTCGAAAAACGAGGTCAGACATTCAGGCATAGAGTGCCCGCAAAAAAAACACAAAAGCACCTGTAAGGATGGAATGCAGTAGAGCTCTGCAAACATACCTTCAGATGAACTCACTCCAGACTGTTTTTGTTGTTTTTGACTCCATTTTATGGCACAAATTGTGGCTGTGCTTAACTGTGCGTGTGTGAAATACTTGGTCTCTCTTATTTGGTTGGAGAGAGGACAAATATTAGGAGCAACCTAGAGTCCAATACAACATCAACACAAACTGCAGCGTGAAGACATTTCCATCAAAATCACCTGTTTCAGTCCAAACACACTACAACATACAGGATTTTATTTTAAATTTTTTTGCTTGATTAGATATTGATTAAACATTTAGATGACAGATAATAAATCAGTAAAGAAGTCTGATAACTGATTCATCGTTGAGTCATATTTTAAGCCCTCCTTGGATCCAACTTCTCTCTCTTTGTTTGAACATAACAAGCAACCTCCCAAAAGACATCAACTATCGATCTATCATCGATCAAATGATTGCTTAGTTTCGATATCTACATGAGGCAGAACAGTGTTACTGTCCCGTTTGAAGGTGTGTGTGGACAAACCCTTTATGTCCCGATGGTGACACACACTTGAGTACATCTCTCGCCTTGTTCCTGTCTGATGTATCTGGGTGGATCACCGGGGGGGTTAAAGGCTCTTTGTTGGGGAGAAATGTGCGCAGCTGTTGGTTTTCACATGACGTGGAGATCAACAGAAAACAATGTGCCGCTGGTACAGTGCCGTGTATGACACAACGATTATGCAAAACACACACTCACTCACACACACTCACAAGATACTCACCATCCGGCTGCCGAGGTATTTCTCTACTTCGGATAAACTTCGCATGGACACGTTGGCGCTGGGCATAATAATCCCGTGTTTTGTGGTCAGTCAGGAGCTGGTGGTTGTTCAGATCAAGACCAGGACTAGTTCACAAGTCACGCCTGATGTCGGATCCATATTTAACCCCGCTTCGGTCCCCCTCTTGTTTGAGCACACACACATATACACACACACACATACACGCTCAGACACACACTGGCTGCTCTCTTCAACATACAAAAACTAAGTGTGAAGCCAAACTCCGCCTATCTCTGTCTGCAGGGTGGCTGCGCGAGGAGGGGTTAACCCTTTCGACACACGTGCCTCACACTCAGCCTATCAGCCCGCGAGCAATTTCTTCAAAAATTATATCCAAAAATTAAAAAAAAAAAAAAAAAAAATGTATGCTTTAAAAGTTGTAATTAATTAATTTAATTTTAATTTGTAGTTTATTTTTTTGATAAGTGACTTTCAAAATAAAAGATTTTTTGGGGGGGAGTGAAAATAGATGATAAAAGATGCTTCAAAGCGTATATAAAGGTCATAAAGTCTGTTGCAATACTGTATTAAATCAGTGTATTTTAAAATGATGCTATTTTAATATAAAAGAGACTTTAATGATCCCACTTCACTAACTTCAACTCGCTTCAGCACCTCCAGCACCTCGCTTCAGCTCCAGTTGATGAGATGATTCATAAATATGAAATTATCAAAGAAACTCGCAAAGTCATGCTGATGTTAAAGAGTCTGACAGCTGTTGGAGTACACTGCTCAGTACATGGTGGAAGCAGCAGTCTGTAGCTGAAGAAGCTGTTTAAAGGTCCAGTGTGTAGGATTTAGTGCCACCTAGCAGTTAAGTTGCAGATTGCAATCAAATACATAGTAATGATGATAAATTCAGTACCTGCCAATACATTACAGACTGGAGCTCTCACAGTCTCATGCTGGGGCTGAGAGGAGTTGTTCATGATGGATGTCAGTGTTACTAACATCATCTTTACATATCATAATATTTACTCAACACTGGTGGAGGAAGCACTCAGATCCTTTACTTAAGTATAAGTACAACATCAGTGTAAAACATACGTCCCATTGAAGTCTTATTACTAATGTGTAAGACGTATTTAGTAGCAGTTAGTAACTGGTCAGGTATTTTATTCACTGTTGAGCAGTTTAATCTAGAGTAATGAACAAATATCATAATGTATGACCAGAATGGCATGCTGCTGGTATTGGTATAGTTTTGTCTGATGACAAATATGTTGTATATTGTAAATAGTGTATTGGGGGTACGTGTAATAAGCTGTAGTTTTAGCCAACCCTCTTTTAGTCTGTTAAAAATCATCTATGTTGCATTATTGGGGTTATATATGGTTATGTATACGGTATATGAGAGATTCCTGCTACATTTTCAATAGCAGTGAAACCCAAAGCCCAAAGAGACCATGGGAACAGTCCAACCGACCATTTCACTCACATTCATTCAGCATGGAATGAGCTAATCCACCTAGCTGTGAACACAAAAGCCTGTGTTACGCCATAAATCGTTTATCCTTTACAGGTCCAGACAATAAATGTTTGTTTTTTCAGCCTGTAATCAGAGACTTCAAGAGAACCCTCTTTTGTTTGTGCAGATCATACAGTGAGTGCAGCATACGTTGACATGCATTAACCTCTGTGGTTCAAAGAGGAGGCCGGTCAAAAGATGTAGATATGATAGGGCTGTGCAGAATCACATAAAGAAGCTACTGGATACACCAGACAATGGGCTTCTAAAAACAGCAGCAGACAATATCATTCATCTGGTCATCAAGTTTTAATGGTCCTATCAGTGCCTTTAATTAGATGGACACATTCACCGGCTAACTACAGCAAAAGAAAGCTTACAGTCACTGTCCTCGGCTCACCCATATCCGCAGAGCCCTAATGAAAAATTGATCAGCTAATAACACACACTGTAAGTCTAGTCCCTTACACAGCACCCTGAAACATCTTCCACCTTCACGTCACTTGACACAAAACACGACAGTAAGTCACTGAGGTAGGATACAGATTTTGCATTATTAATTCAGAAGGAACATGTAAACAATCCGCAGCCTTCCTTGATGCGTTTATTTACCCTCAGAGACTTGTCAAGTCTGGAACATAATCAAAGTGTTACTGCAGGTTTTAATCTGCAAACTAATACGTCAACCTTTTTCTAGAAAGTCAAAGTGGGCTCATGAACACGTGCGAGTCAGTCATATCGTCGATTGGACCATCTAACGAGGCAAAGGATAACATGTTTGCAAAGCTCCAATGCTCAACTGAAGCTCTAATGTTTGTGCATGGGGTCAGTTTCAGTGGTACGACCCACTCTTAAAGGGTCTTTGACCGACAAAGGTCAAAGGTTTATTAGCTACAACTTCAGATATTCTGAATATTCTCTCGTCTGAATGCTAAACAAACTGAAATGGGTCATTAAAACTGTTGTTTTTTGCTGTTATAGTCTTTATATTTAAAATATTTTTGAAGCATTGGCATGCTTAACAAAAATACAGCTGCCTTTTTAACTGGGAGCACTTAACAGGCACTGCTCAAGCAAATACTTCCCTTCTCTTTATCCACGCAGAAAGCCTATCATAACGCAGACTGCTGACCTTCCAATTTATCCTAACATGACGAGCATGCGTCAAACACAACATATTTTAGGGTATTTGTTAGTCCACAGCTGCTTTCCAAAACACGGACACAAGCACAGATGAATTGCTTCACTCAATTCTTGCAAACAGAAGATAAACATTATATATACAGCGAAGCATCAGCTCCACATTTTATTACCGATACAGTTGATCAAACTGTAAATAATTAGAGAAACATGACTGAAAGGTGTTTTTATTTTCAAATGACTTGACCATCATTTTCCATCCACATGAGTTTGTCCCCAAAGATGGAATCCATGAATTACCAAGTGCTACCCATCTTTGTCTTTTCGGTGCATTCTATAAACAACTCTAGATACACAATTACTTCAGATCCACATGATGATGATGATGATGATGATGATGATGATGATGTCAAATATTTGACAAATGCTGCTGCCCAATCCTTTGGATTGGCAAACAAACAAGAAATAAAGGTTATAACCTTTAGTGATAACATCTCACAAATCAATTCACGTTGACAAATAGTTTTTCCTCATAATTAGAAAATTAAAAAAAAAAGCATGACCATGTAAGAAAGCGGTGAAAAAAAACCCATCCTGATTCCTTCAGAGTACAAACAAGGTCTGCAAAAAAAGGAGAGGCCTGGAGGCGATGAAGCATAAAATACTATGTACAATAAAAAGCGCAATCTACTATGCAGGTTTCAACAGTTCATTCCTGAAAAGGGCCTGGAGCTGATTTGTAATCGTCCTCTTTGTGAAGTGTCCTCCACTGACCGGTTACTGAGGTGTCAGAAGTAGGAGCAAAGTAAGAGTGAAAACAGAATTCCCGTAAGATGCGGTGTCATAAATACAGTATGTTATGACCACTTAGTGATCATTCTGTGGAGCACTCTGATTGGTTGGCTGTCAAGTTTTCATAGTCCAATTTTGCTATCACAAATGGCACAGTGTGTGTCACACCCCGGAGACCGCCTGGCTATTATAATCAGTGGACTCCATTTTGAGGATGTATGGGATGATGCTGTCGATCTGCACGTTGCCAATGAGCCCAGCGAAAAACAGCTCCTCTGTGACAGCTGCACTTATCAGCCTGAGGGCGGGAAGACGTAGCAACAGCTTGGATAACCTGAGAGAAATGAAGGGAAGAGGAGGCATAACCTTTAAAGTGTGTGTAATGTAGCATGTGCGTCTATGGCATCATCATAAATCTGTCTTGATAAAAACAAATTATGTTACTAGTGTGAATAAGCTGGCATTATGTTGTACTAACCTGTAAGAGTCTTCTGGGTAGGTCCTAGTTACGTAGTCCTGGAGCTCCATGTAGGCTTTCTCCTGAAACCGCTCTATCTGTGGGGTATTATCTATGCCTGGGTGATCTGGTACAAAAACAAAGTCAGACATGAGTCAGTATCCCTGTTTGGCCCTCTGCGAAACTTTTGTTCAGCATTTCCCTCTCAGGATTCTTCCCTAAAAGGAAGAATTTTATTTTGTAAAACTGGCCAGCTGTCTACTCACCAGGACTAAAGAGAACGATGGCTTTGAGGTAGGCATATTCATACGAGTCTGGGGTCAGCTTGATCATGCTGTTACAGAACTCCTGCATCCTCCAGATGTGCTCCATTACTAGCTTTACTCGCTCTGGGGACAGCTTGTCTGTAGGAGACAAAACATACACAAAAAAAGACAAGCTTAGAGGAGTGTAGGAGGGTAAGCTTCAAAAGTGAACATGGCATAATTGGTTTTCCCCTCAGCGTCACACTGCTTCCCCTACCTTCCTGTAAGCTGGTCTGCAGATGGGCGATAATGGCACTTAAGATGGTACCAACATTCATTACGTTGGAACACTGTGCCAGACCGAGGGCAAACAGTTCATTCCAGCAGGCTTTCATCAGGTTAATGTCATTGTCTTGGCCACTATAAAACGAAACATCAGGAAAACATCTGTCATTTCTTAACGGATGTGTAATGACTATAACGTCTAATAGGTGTATTTTTAAAACGACAACAAACAAAAAACCTTGTAAGGACAACTTACCCAAGAGTTTGAAAGGCAGGAATAGAGCGAGCCCAGTGCATAGAGAGGAAAAGTAGCCGGGAAGCTGACTCACAGATGTAGTTGACATTGAGGTACTCTGGCACAGGCAAAGGCATCATAAGCTGAAAGAACAAATTGTAGAGCGAAGGGAGAAAAAAAATGACTGCAGAGTTTATCAGAAAAATGCATGAGTCAGTAAAACAAGAGTTTAGGGGTTTTTTTAGTGTTCAAGATCAGTGGTCAGTTCTACCTTGAAAGGAATATGGCCGTCAGAGAGTAGAGGTCCCTCCAACTCTACCACAGGACCTGATTGGTCCCCTGACATCAACTGCATTGTGGCCTCCAAGGACTCTCCTGCTGAGCCATCAGCAGGATGCAGGACTTTGGCCAGCGTGTCAAAAGCTCTAATGATATGTAAAATACAAACACAAAACGTTCACATTAAAAAGATGCACTTGTTTTGATCTAGACAACTAATACTGCAGCTTACAAAGAAACTGAAAATACAGGATTAAACTCAAAGCACTGCAGTGCACCCTAGACATATGGTGCATTTTCACTGACTATGGTTGAATCTAATTAAGTCCTTAAGAGCTGAGTCAGAAAACCACATGGCCCTACCGGAAATTGCATTAAAGCTTTGTGGCAACCAGAAAGAAACACCCCATGGGTTTATTTCTAATGCTTCTGTTGATGAACAGTATTCATAGCCTCTTTATTCTTTATGACATCTTCCTCACCGTGTGATATCGCTTGCAGTTTGCTCTTCTCCTTGGATGTCTGTCATGGAGCTGTCACCGTTACTAAGTGTTTCAACTCCCATCAGATCATTGCCGCTGTCACTCGCCTCCCTGGCCTTGTTGAGGTGGGCGAGGGACGTCACTACATTTGCCAGCGTGCCGAGGTCACCTTGAGACGGGTCATCCTGCTGAGTGGGTAAAAATCATTATCAAGCATGTTTCATAAGCGAAAAACAGAGTTTAAACTAATACATACATCATGTGCACTGAGCAAATATTCCTTTCTTAATTATAATAATATAAAATAATATAATAATTATGAATGCAACGTATTTAAAACCTCCATGTTCTCAGGAGCTTTAATATTTAAGACTTGAATATTTTAGTAATAACATGTTAGACTTTCATTTGATTGCATCAGTGTTACCTTGTCAGGAGATGCTGGGATCAAAATGGTGTTTTCCAGCTTGGAGAAGGGTTGCTGGATGTTGAGCAACATGCTTGACTCGAGCAAACTTGTAGACCTGAAGTCAGAGATTTAACATTTTACAGTGCATTATGTAATTTGGAACAATATAATATAATAAAGTCATTGTTCAAACTCAGTTACACGTGTGCAATTGAATTTTTTTGTAATCCAATCTTTTTAGCAAGTATATAATGGTCTAATAGACACATTGTGTTGGAGATGATCCTCTGAATCCATTTTAGGTGGAGTTGAAGAAGAAAAACAGGGAGAAAAAGATCCTTCCTCATTCTTTTATTAAATTAAAGAACTAAGCTATAATTTGGAACATTAATGTATCAGGTAGATTAACTATTTAAGTTAACTTCACATTATAAAAATAGATAAATAAACTTTTTTAACTCATTAGCTAGTTATTACGGATGAGCAGTTGTACCTAGCAGTTTCCTTGTCGGATACAAAAGTGGGTGTAGCAGCCAGAGGGCTGCACAGGTTCTTCCGGATGTAGATTTTCTCCGTAGAGGCTGCACAATTGACAGATTTCTCTCGGGTCACTTCAACAGGCTTCCTCTCACATTGCACAGCTAAAAATAAAACGATGGCATCAGATCTTATTAATGTGAGTCCTAAAAAACACAATATAAAAGAGAATATTAAAGTCTCTTACAATCCTGTTTCATTCCCAGAGCAATGCAGCGCTGCAGTCGACAATACTGGCAACGGTTTCGGTGAAGCTTGTTGATGGCACACTCTCCGGAGCCCCTGCATGTGTACACTAGGTTCTTTCTAATGCTGCGTTTGAAGAAGCCCTTACAGCCCTCACAGCTGACAGCTCCATAATGGCGCCCTAACAGAGGAAAGGGAAAACAGGTCAGGTTGTAGATTGCTTGCTCATGTGTGTTACTGCAACATAATGTCAAAGCTAATTAAACTTAATTCATACCTGAAGCCTTATCGCCACAGACAACACAGTATTCCACAACCGGCTTTACAAGAGACTGGTCTGACCCCTCGGTCACAAACTGACAAACAACACAAGACAACGGAGTCATTTAAAACAGCACTCACAGCAATACGCTTAGACTGACTAAACATGTTCATGCCTCGGTCATAAGACATTTCAGTAACTTGTTTATCAAAAGAAAGAAGCTGATATCCTGTGGCAATACCTGAATCTGCTGCCCCGCCAGTTCAGGAGAGGCAAACAACAACTGGTTAACTCCAGAGCTGTCTGGAGCAGCGAGGATGACCTTGTTCGGTGAGCCTTCCTGCTTGGCCAAGATCACCTTCCCACCAGGGGAATAGTCAGCATTTGCTAGGATAAACTGCTGCTTTCCAGGGGAAGATGGCTCAAGTGCTGTGACGATCTGGATCTTCTGTCCAGTCTGCTGATCAGTTACAATCTATCAGGAAGAAAACAAATAAATCTAAACATTAGGGAGCAGCTCATGACATGATAATAAAAAAAAAATAACAGTCTCTAGTGGTGGACTGGCTGTCACATCACCTGTATTCTGTGTCCTAATGCCATGCTGCTGTCTGCAGACACAAGTTGAATCCTTTGAGTCTGTCCATCCATTCTGATTCTGCACACACTTTCTTCCACTGCTCTTCACATCAGTGCCCCATGAGGCATGCACACCTGTGGAGAGAGCATATGTTTTACTTTAAGTTTTATCCAAGCAAACTTTGGGTCAGGTGAAGGAGTACCTTCTAAGACAGGGCTGATCTCTAACTTTCTCACATTGTCATCAAATGTGTGGAGTAGTACTATCTAACTTCCCTACCCTGTCTGTGGCAAGTATTTCCTGTAATAGCTGGGCACTGTAGTTTTTCGAAAACTTTTAAAGGTTTTGTTTAGGACTATTTTTAAGCAGATTTGTAAACATTAGGTGCATATGTAGATATTTACAGCCAGTAAAATAAACAACAGTGCCCATATCCAAGGATACAGTTACCATAGTCCTTTAACAGGAGGTTTAATGGGGTTTGGTCTTTTCGTGGGGTTTTACTGACAATAAATGAAGTAAAGATCACAAGCCTTATACTTTACCAGACGCTTGAGATCTGTGTTTAATTAAGATCCCATAAATCACTTTATAAAACGTTTTACTTTGTGTAAAAATTGCTATTTTTTTAATATAATACAGATGTGTGTGGAGGGACCTGGAGCTCGGGCTATTAAGCATTACTGCATTAATGTATCATCACCTCAGAGCTGTTATTAAGAGTGAATAAGTCTTATAAACACTTAACTAACGTTACAACTCTTAACCCACATGTTAGTAGTTTACCTTTCCCTTTAGCTAGAAGATATTTCAAAGCTTGATCGATGTTTTTATACACTGTTAAGAACAAACAAAGTCAAAATTGCCCTGAAAAGCATGTCCAATGACCCAACAAGTAATCTCACATTGCATGCATGTAACTAATATTAGTTTCTGGCCTGTGCTAACGGATCTAGCGTTAGCCGGCGCTAGCTCGTAACTGTACTATTGGTGGCCTTGTTATAAAAATACAGCTTAAAATGAGTGTGCAGTGACAACGAGTGAGCGGTATAGCTGTCGAAGCAACCAAAACAAGCTCTTGACAGCCAGCTATTTAAAATCGATACGGAAGATAAAGGTATTTCTTTTCCTGTGGGTGAAAGGTCAACATTGAAGGGTTAAAGCATGTTAGGGTTCAAGGCCCGTGTGATGCCGCATCGCAGAGCCAACGGCGGGACTTCTGCTTTGACAACTAGGGGCAACATTTGCATTCATTCTTTGCGCTGGATTTTCACATCACCGGACAATTCAACAAAGGCGCCTAGTGATTACATACAACGACACAGCGGTGTTGCATTCAGACTTTAAATCAACGACGCGGCAGCAGAGTTTACCGAGACAGGATAGCGATGCTAGCGCAGCAGCTAACACCAGCTAACGGTACAGTTAGCTGCCGCGGCTAAGCTCGTAGGCTAACTAGCATATCCGTTAACATTCACCGAGTTGCTAAAAACAGCAGCACGTAGGTGTGTCACGTCAACTAACAAAACAGCCACGCAGTCGCATGCACATCACAATATTATTACATACTTGCGGTTTTTATTTTTGTGCGCGGAGCTCTGGACGACAGTGCTAACGAGCTAGGTTAGCTGCGTGCTAGCTGGTAGCTAATGGCTGCCTCCCTGCTGTACACCTACTGAACACTCCCTCCCTTCCTGTGTCAACCGGCCCCTCAGTGTCTCTCCCACGAACCGCTCTTACGTCCACAGTAGTAAGCACGTCTTACCTGCCGAGAAACTGTCAGGTTAGATGATGTATAATCTTCAATAAATTAATATTTTAACTGTTTGCTGCAGTTGGTGGGAGGGTCAGAGTTCGTGACCTTTTTTCCATCAATAAACGGCTTTCGCACATGCGCAGTCGGGTAGCCGCTCTTCATAGCCCCCCCCCCCCCCCCCCCGGTGGATCGTTAACCTGTTAACAAATGTCATTTTCCGTCTCTCTTAATTCATTTTTTTCAGCACAAGAGTGGCGAAATAACTGTGGCAGTCAGTGTGGGATCACTATATTTTATTAAGGAAAAAAAATGGGCCACATTTTTGGATGTAATGTGACTACAGAGCTCAGAAAACTGCAGATTTCAATGTTAAAACTGTTAAAATAAATACTATTCCCCATATTTCAGTAAAAACATCATCTACTCAAATATCTTCAGTTATAGCACAATGACTACTTATGTTACTTATTTCCACCTTTGCTGAGTACTCAAACACTTTGCTTTCCCACCATTTTAAAGGCCAATAATTAATTTATACCACATTTGTGCTGCTACACAAGCTGTAATATCTTAGTGTATTTATTTCAGTATGTCTGTACTGTTAATAGTGTATATATAACATAATTCATATTTATATTCATAATTCATAATTCACATTTTATATCTGCACTATTATGTATATATCCTTATACATATGAATACAATCTGCACTTCACTCCCTTTTTGTACTTCTGGTTAGATGCTAAACTGCATTTCGTTGTCTAAGTATTGTGCAATGCCACATTGCCCCTATTTGTCCAGTTGACAAAAAGGAAACAGTAAAACAAACATTCATTTCACTGACAGAATTTAAACAGTAAACTTGAGATTCAAGGAAATTTGAGTACATTTAATTTACAGTTATCTATATTTACAGAGGATGTTTGTATAGGGATATGATATATGTACAGTACAACTATTTGAGTTACTTAAGTGCAATACACATTATGGTACAGTTATGTTCAAACAGTGAAACACCATTACTGATACACCATTAAACTAAGTTAGTCTCCAAAATGACATAAAAGCTTAAAAACTTGGTGTGAATTATACAAGCATGAGGAGTGCACATTGTGTCTTCTGCAGCCAGCTTCACTAGTGTGGCAGAAAGTAATTATTCCCAAACAACTAGAAATATGATTTGCTTTGACCTCTGCAAGTTAATTGGTAAATGTAGATCAAAATGTTCTGATAGTATTCATTGCAAAACTACGGAGATACAAGCAGGTTACTAAAAAAAAAATTAAAAATTAAAATGTGGTAAAATTAAAGCATAACCATCTAAATTAGCTACAGATGATTGTGACATGATTCAACAATGTAAAAGGTAACATCAGTATGTCTGATGAAAGCAATAAAATAATATATTTGGATTTTATTTTAGTGCAACTAACAAGGTGTCTCCAGATGCTTTGTGCAGAATTCAGAGAGCACTGAGGTAAAAAAAAAAAAAAAAAAAAAAAAAAAAAAGTGTGTTGATTGTCAGCATTAAAGCACTGTGGCTTCTTTGAATGACTCGATCCATCTGTCAAAACATAAAAAATAAGTTATTATCAGTATATTGTTTGCTGTCACGATACACGACAATAAGTGTGTCCCCTCATGATACAGTACCTCTGTGCTGTTTGGACGTCGTCAGCTTTAAATATGTAGTAAAGTGTGTTTTTGTGGTAAAGCTTGAACTGCATCTTCTGTGATGAATCAACTTTCAACATGAACCCTAAGAGGGGCTGACTCTCTAAGGCTGCAACATCCTGCATGAAAGCACAATAAAAAAAAACAGATGTTAGATGGACATGAAATCAACTTATGGTCAAGTAATAACATGACACTGTGATACAAGTAAGAGACCTTACCTCACTTGCAGCATACGTGTACAGGACCTTGTCTTTGATGACGAACCACAATCTCTTCCCCTGCTTCTTATTGGCCTTTGACCTCTGCAGATAGCCACTCATTGAAGAGTCTGTGTTCGCTGACACCTGAGACAAGTAAAGTATCTGATGAGTCACGAGGTCTTTATCAGCGCGTCACAGTGCGTCTTGATCAGAACAAAGCATCATTCACCTCTTTGAGTGCTGCAGGTATTTTCTTATGCTTCCTTGAGAAAGCAAAGGTAGCTTTGTTTCCAGGGGATACACCTGCTGACAGGGCTTGCTTACCTGATGAAATGAAAGAAATGTGGAAGGTGTAGTTTGTTTAATGCAGAGAAAAATATAATCTGCCTTAGACAACATAAAAATGTGGGGATGACTCCAGATCAGAATGATGTGGAAGGAAGCCAGACTTACTTTTCTGCTGCTGAAGAACAGGGTAACACTGGTCACACACTCGTGCTAACTGGTTCTTTAGGTATTCAAGGCAGTGTTTGTTGGAGGAACAAGACTGGCACACCACCTAAAGGGATTATATAAAGTTATTTTTTCTCCTTATTTTATATAATAATAGTTTTCAGCATGCTTTGCTGTCTTATTTTTTTTATCTACTATGTAATTGATTTTTAATTAGTTACTCAGAATAAGAAGAATATTTCAGACTACATTTGTTTTTTTTTTTGAAGAAATCTAACCTCTTTGTCACCTCACCTTTCCACATGCACGACAGTGGTGGCGCCTCCATGTTAGGGTGAACTCACAGGTGCAGATCATACACATGGTGGTCCGTGGGTCAGGAATCCATATAGGTGCTTTGGATCCCAAAGGAGCACCATCCCCACAATCACCCAGCTCTGCCTGATATATATATATGAGAAAACTCATTCCTCACGCACACAGTATAAAATAAACTTGTTTGTGTTGTTGTCATCACAACACAGGCTCAGACACCGTAAACAGGAAATGTATGTGGTTCAAGTTGTTATCTGACCTCTTCTAGAGACTTGCCAGGTATGAAACTGATCTTCTTTCTGGTGTAGTCACTGATCGCAGTGGATATGGCCTCGAGCCATTCATCTCGCTCTGTGGCTGAACTGTAGAGAAAAACAAAGTGTGATCTAACACCTCCACAGTATTTACAGACCGATGCATCACATGAATAACACAGGAAGTTATGAAACGACACGAAACAATACACATTTTACCAGATAGATATCTTTTGTTTCTGATCATTACCTCGCTGAGAGAATGAAGGAGCGCTCCACGCTCTCAATGTTCAGCTCATTCTGATAGGCCTCTTGGCTTGGTTTGCTAACCTGTAATTATTTTCATTGTGAGCAGTGACGACGGTGTGTAACATATCTTGTTGATGTGAAAAGATGAAGAATGAAGGGGGAAAAAATGAATGAAGTTCTCACCTTCATCCCAGCCAGAGACAGCATGTTGTTTAATTTGTACTGGCCTGACTGAACAGGGGTGGTGTACAGCAATGTGTCGTTAAACTAAAGGGGAATTGACAAAGAAACATCATTTAATAATTCCACTGAAGATTATAATTCACTACAGAGGAGCTCAGGAAATATTGATGAGAACGAATCAAGATATTTTTTGGTCTCATGAGCCTGCTAATGCTTTGATGACTCAATCACCCTAGAGCCTTGAACTCAAGACAACCAAAGAGTCTCTGATCTAAGAGCACAGCAGTCCTGTTAGATGTATGACTGACTTTGAAAGGAAGCCAGGATGAGCATCTCTTGTCTTGGTACTTGCATGTGATCACAATCAAAGCTTTACAGAACACACTTTGAACTAACAGACAGCAGGAGATTGGTTTAGGCAGACCACTGCAGTACTACCATGATTGTGTTATAAAAGACAGATAATGAAATAAGAGAAGGAAGAGAGAGGTTTTACCGTACCAGGAAGAACATCCTGGGCTGCATGACCTTCCTAGACAGCTTCTTTAAAATGCCCTCTTTCAGGAAGATCTGGAGCACAGAAATGTCATAAGAACACATTAAGTTATGTTTGTTGTTTCACGTGATTGATTCAATGTACTTTGAAATGTCAGTCAGTGAAAGTGAAGCAAATTTACAGGGAACAGTGCAGAAGTTCCACTAATATAATTTCCTTCATTATAGTAATTCTTGCAAAACTGGATTTCATCATAATGACAAGAAGCTTTACATTTTAATAACTGAAGGTGCAGTCAACATTCAAGACCCGGCAGTCATAAATTAGTCTTATTAATTGGTGAACCTGAGTTTTGAGTTCATTTTGAACCTTGGAAACAGAGCTATAAAAACCTTAAAAGGGACACGGTTTTATTAGCTGCTACTACAAAGTCTGAACCCTGAAATGAAGCTTTTAAGACGGCACAAACTAGAAGTCTTTCAAGCTGAAGAAAAACAGAAATTTACGACTATTCAATGACAACTGGAAAAACTCCACCTGCTTAGGAAGATCCAGTGTTGTATTGCAGGGTATACATAAGTATACAGAGTATAACCAGTTTTATATTTGTCGGTTTGCATTGGGTATACCGACATCTAAATCCCCTCTGATGGACATCATTAAGCAGTGTTCCACAGTTTTAATGTTTTAAATCAGATGATGAAGTTATGACATAGTTGTTGTGCATGCATTATGTAGTTGTCTCAACTGTCTGTGGGTGAAAAAGTGTTTATAACGTGTTTATCCTTTGCTGGATCAATGCTTTAAGAAAATTCAGTTCATAAATTCTCCAAGCACCAATCGACTTTATTATGTTACTTCATGTGAAAAATGTATTTAATTAATATTTATATTCATGGAAAGAGACTTTGGTGATCAATATAAATGAAGTGCAGTTTTATTAATGTATCAAAATATAATTTTGGGTACACTTACAAATGGTTTACATTTAAAAGCACAACACGTCTTACCCGCCCAGGTTGGACTATCTCATGGTGGCCATTCAGACTGCACTGCACCTGGATCAGCTTCTGGAAATTATCCTGAGAGGGGAAAAAAATGGACATCAACAACGTGGATGGAGCACTTTATCAACATGTGCACAAAAGACAGACTAGATGCCTGATTTCTTGTTGGCTCTCACCCCTTGTTTCATGATGTCGTTGGCATGATTGGCCACCTCTTTCACTATCGCAAGGGCAGCTGAATGGAGAAAACATGAAAAGGTATACATGACATATGTGATGGACACTGAATTCCACTGACAACATCAGGTGACTAGACAGTATCCTGGTTTACCTTGCGTGTCCTTGTAATCGTCTGAGTCTTCGGAAAGGTTTTTAAGATAGTCTGAAACACAAACATTTAAGAGTCAGGACCAACAGTCTGAGAAAACAAGCTGTTCAGTGTTGTGCAGTAAATTCCTGGAACGTTATCTGAAATTAAAATCCTGGATAATATAGTCTGCAGGTGCTTACATAACACAAGAGTGACGCAAGGAACATTTTTCACATTCGCAGAGGGATCAGCACCTCACCCAAGCTCACTCATGTTAAAGCTTATGTTATGTCACCAAATCTGATTTGGACTGCACTTCAAAAATCTTATTACAGGAGGATTGAAGAGGCAAGACGGGAATTCCAAACTATTTTTATTTTTCTGGACACCAGAGGGCAGCATGATGCTTTATTATGAGACATTATAGGGCGTGCAAAATTCAGGAGGCCAATGAAGAAGTGAAACATGACTTTGACGTACACATACTGTGTCAAGAAACGTAATCGATGATGAAATATTCCTACAGTTCTGTGAAAATTTCTCTTTTGTAGATGTACCTGTGAGCAGCAGCTGATACTGAGGAATCCTCTGAACAGGCTTCAGTAAGTAATGTTTTAGAGCCAAGTTGGCACAGCGTGGACTGGCCTTGGACAAGAAGAAAAGACACAAATTACAACTGACACACTTGTTCAGGAACAAACTCAGGAACACATCCTGTACACATGAATAAACAATGAAACCTCATTGGCCCAAACACGCCCCCGCAGAGAAAACAGGTCAAGCAAGCCTCATTACCTCAAATTCCCGTACCACTGCGCCGAACGCCGGGTTCCTCTTAGTCTGCTCTTCCAGTAGGGCCACATTCCTGTCGAACTCACGGATGTAAGTGGAGTACATCTTTAGATAGGGCCCTTTCTTCAGGAAAATGTCTGCTACCTGGGCATTCTCCTCCCTGTAGACATAACAAAGGATGACATGAGCTAGATACACAGTAACACGTGCAAAAGAGAAGCATCAGGAGTGACTAAGGAATGCTACTCATAGTACAGGGTTTTAGTCTGGTAGCAGTGGTTGGATTGAGTAGCTTTGCCAGCCATACTGGACTGTGGGGAGTGATCTTTTGTTCCATATGTCCAAAATTAGTTGCGATAGGGTTGTGGTGAGAGTTTTTCCACTCGAAACTTGCTTGCTGATTTTGTAACAGGAGGGCACCTTTACCAAACAGTTATCACAGAGCTAGAAGCACACAGTTGTCTGAAATATTATTGTATGTTCTGACATGAAGATTTATCTTACATGCAACAAAGTCTTCTAACCAAAACCGTTAAATATGTAAAAAAAAAAACGTAAAAGCACTTTTTTAATGTACCATTTGGCCACTCTCTCCTTCAGCTCTCTGAGCAGGTTTTCATTGAGTTCATAGAGTTGCGGAAGGGAGTACAGGATCTGGTTTAGGAGCCGCTCCTCAATCACAGGCTTCCCACTCTGAGCAGACGCTTTGGACACCGCATCACGAAAGTCCTGTAGGTAAGATAAATAAAAGATAAAGATAAAAAGAGTCAGATGGTGTAATAAATTCAATTGTTTTAAATTCTATTTGTTGTTTGGTGAAAATGTGATCACAGTAGTGTCCAAGAAAAACACAGACTACAAGACTTAAAAAAATAGAAGGTTTAAAGGTTGTCTGCTCTGCAAATCATGCTGGTGATTTGGTCCCAAAATAGTCCCAAAAACAACACTACAAATTAAAAAAAGCTCCAGGAATCTTAAGTATAAACGATAAAGAAAGAAATACTGCTGACCCACATCCTACACACACACCTGATTTGCATTAAAGATTCTTAAATTTCCAGGATATAGTGAATCAGGACTAAAAAAAAACCCAAAGCAGAGAGCCCGAGGGTGTTGATTCTGCTTCTTTTTCTGATGATGTGGAGTTTTTTGGTGGTTTATAGGGACACATGGCATATAAAACTGCTTACAGATGAGCCCCCAGCAGAGAAGTCCTGTGGTTAACGTGCGAGAACAGTTGATGTCAAAGGAGGAGTGCCATGCGGAAAAGGACTCAGAGATGAATAATAAATATGAATGTCTGATTAGATGAGAAAAGATAACACCAAGAGCAAAAGTGAATCAGTATTTGTTAGTAACTTCATGTTTGTGATTTTTTTTCTAGGCTTAAAATGAGATTCTTTGAACTCAGTTTATGCGTTTTCATCGAGCTAAAACTCAAAGCTGTTTTATCTTTCTGTTACTGAAAAACATTTTAGGAGACAACAGGTTTTTACCTGGAAATAACAGTAAACAGAGCATAACACAAACAGCATTTCTGAAAATATGGCTGAACTGATAACCCAGATAAAAAACACACAACAAATAGTACGGCATATCTTTGTGGAAAGCTGGCAGAGTGCCTGGTACAGATGGAGTCACCTTAACATTCTTTTGAACTTGCTATAGCTGTTTCTCATTACTGGACTCCATTTCTCTACCGTCTATGGAGACACAAGCACTTCCTGTCTGTTCCCAGCAGTGATGACTCAGTACTACTACAACCTTGTTTCTAACCAAACATCTGCTCATATGACTGTTCATACTCATCCTCTCTTGTGAAAAATAAAGAAACAGAAAAATAACTTCCAAGTAAAGGACTTTAACTTTGACCAGCACTGCAAACACTGGTTTACAGAGGTTTATATGACAGCTAAGGCATCAAACACAGTGCTTGTTGATTAGACAAACTTTGGGGCAATCATTCCTGTAAAGCATTTGCAGTTTTGCACTTGGTTGTACACACTGCTAAAAAAAAACAGAGATAGTTATATAAAAGAGCATGAAGGAGAAGTTAAATTTCTGCTTTCTCAACGATGCACAGCTTTGCTGCGTGAAGTCGGTGTGAAAGCCTGATTGTCGGTTTTGGAAAGTTATTAATTTCCAGACACTGACCACTTTCCAAAGCTGAAAATCTGAGAAGCACACTCACTTCACACAGTGTTTGACCAGGTGTGATTTGGTGAGGAGGCATGGTTCGTGCTCTATATTTCAATATCTGGCACTGGCACAATACTATGGATGTCTCCCAGAAAAGATCGGAAGTGTGTCCTCTTTTACCCATATCTAAATGAGCATTGCGTCTTTGCCTTCTCAGTGACAGCCAGCGAGTTTAACCATTCAGAAAAAAATATTCGTTTAGAGACAAATTTAAGCCATAGTTACGCTGGTCTGACAATAGATACAAATACTAGTGTTACTCCAGGGTGTGCCTTCTGACATTGTTTCTCAACACAGATATTGTGGGAAGTACAGCAGTTAAACAAGGTCATCATTTAATTTTAGCAGCTTCAGATTAAATTTATCAAAACACCACAACGAGACAATATTTAAGTACAGACGAGTGTAGAGTTACTGTCAGATCACACTACTAATGAAAGTGTGGGGGGAAAACTGCGAGGAATGTGAGCCGTGCGGGCGAGACTGTGGGGAGTCTGGTCTACACACAGTCTTATCCTGCATGGGGTGTGCCCCAGTGACAAGCATAATCAAAGACATATGTAGAATGTGGGCTCAAACAGTAGACTAGCACTAGATACTACAATATTCACAGAATAACATCAGCGCAGACAGCAAACATGGTAGCAAAGGGTGATGTGTGGAAGTACTTACAACATGAAGCAACTTCAGGACATCTACAAACCTAGGAAAACAAAGTATTAGAAAAGTTACCATGGATGAGTATAGTTATAGAGTAACTAGAGTCACTACACCCATTTTTCATTTCGCTCTAATCATTAGTGATAGTTTTGGTTTTATTTGCCGAGGGAAGCATGCATGTTTTCATTACCAAATAGTCCCTGTGCAACCTGTCGATAGCGATGTATGAGGATTATCCAGTGTAATCTCTCTAGAACGAGATGCTACTAATGAATTTTCACTAATGTAATGTGGTGAGCATCACAAACGACATCACTTTCAACTCAAATGAACTTGAAGCATATTCAAAAACCTGGCAAAATAAAACCAAATCTATGTCCATGGCTAAAAACTCCTAAATGTCAGCAATAAAATACTTTTCTCACAATTCATCTGAAAAACAAACAAAGACTCTTACACACTCTCAGAGGTCATAATCTCTGTGGCGATGTGGTGAATCTTGCTCTTCTTTTGTCCACTCTTCATCTAACAAAAGGTGCAAAAAACAGCCTTAGAATTACAACGCACCATAATAAATCACTGCGTGCGCTACAGTTCACAACAGATAAGTGCTGCGCATCGTAATGTATTTAGATAGAATAGAGGTCACAAAGTGTCAAAAGGAACAAAAGTTCTTCCTCATGAGAGCAAGTTATCTTTAAAACCTTGTGAAGAACAAACCCTGTGAGATGAATCCAGGAAGTTTTTCTAAACACTTCCAGGCACTAAAGCCATAAATCTGCTTTTCACCTGACTCTCCTCTGGCTGCTCAGGGTCTCCTTTACTTGAAATGGAGCTGCTGTCGTTCTCCTCATCTGAGGTGTTGGCCAATACATCATCATCTGAGGCACCATCATCTAGAGGTGCCACTTCCTCGTCGACAGAGCTCCTGTCAAACGAGTAAGATGTTAGTGTCAGAGGAATATAGGGCATGAACACAATGTACGGGTGTTTTGGACATAGAGAACAGCTGCAGGCATTTATCAAAAACTCTGTGAATGCAGCACACAATAACGCATTTGGTCATTCACATGCAGCATGATTTGTATGTAATGTTTGTAAGTAAGTGAGGACGCTATTTATAGAAGAGATGAGGTGTGAAATAAAAGCATCTGTGTCTGCAGTATTTGAACATTTCCTGTTCCGAGAAAGTGGGAGGAGGAAAGATCGCACAAGAAAGGGAGAAAAAAAAACAACATAATAATCATCAACACTGTCAAAAACACGAGGTCCAGCTGCCTGACCCCGGGTCACAGAGCACCAGTTTGTCTAAAATTCTGCCAGGTCCATCAGAAACAGAAGGATGGCCAAACCATTCACAAAACCAATAACCATCACACATTTTGCTTATCTAACCTTGCAGCTTTAAAATGACTACATGCGGGTAGCTAAAAGAAAACTGCCCTGAAGAGAAACTGCATATCTAAAATGCCACAATTCCCTGAGGGAGCACTAAATGTGAAACAACGGCACCTCCCTCAACAAAAATGAAGAAATAGGCCAGGACGAAGCAGCAAACCCAACAGGCCGGAGTCTGTTGGGTTTACACATTGTGGCAGCTTTACAAAAGCTGCTGCGTTAAAATGTGACCGGTCTGTTTGTGAGCTGCTCGACATGGTTTTTAACATGTGACTGTTGCACAGTTTGATCTAAAGAGGACTAAGCTGTGCAAGTGCACAGTTACACAAACAATAATCCTATTTCTCCAACTGACTTCTGCTCATTCATAACACATGAGTTAACATATGAGTTCTTTGCATAAAAGGATCATTGCAAACGACATGTAAACATACTGAAAGTTTAATTTGAGCCTATTAAGCACCAAACTGGCTGTCCTAGACACAATTTTAGCAGGAAGATATTTTTTTCACATACCTGGGAGCTACTCTACTCTGCAAAGTAAACAAAGATATTCTTCATGCCTACATACTACCCAAGATAACTGAAAAAAAAGTATGTTTAAGGAGTGAATCAATTAGAGTTAAGTGGCTTTTTAGCACTGCTAAGCTGCTAACACAAGGCCATATACCTCTTGATGAAGAAAGGGATGTACTTTTTGGTGCAATGTCCCACGTTTATGCAAAAAGAAGGCTGGATAATTGTGAAAAACTTGAGTTGTGTTTCAGGAAGGGTCCTATTTAATTTTGAGAGAGAAGGCTGAGCTGTAAAATATTCTGTAATTTCGTAATATGACATGAAATGTACAGCCACTACAGCTGTATATTTGGTGTCTTGTAAACACGTGAGGGTTGGGCACTTTGTGTATGTGACCCAAAAATAAAAATAAAATCAGAATCTAGGTCAAAGGTTGTCTCGTGTAGATATATCATTATCCATCAACACCTCAAAGACAAGCACACGTGTACCTGTCAAACTCCCCTGACAAGAATCTGTAACAATAGACACAGTGTGCGTGCTTGTCTGTGATCTTCCCCTATTTACATATGATACTGAGTCTCTGTAATTAACTTGATCTTTTACAGATTAGTGGTTTTAAAAGGGAGCCTCAGGTGGTTTCTTGCACCTGTTTTAGGAAACTAGGTGAATCACCGGATGTACAAAATAATTACAGGTAAGAACAGAATGTGAGGTGTAATCAAGACAGAAACGAAAGATCTACCTGTCACAGTCTGTTGGTGTCTGACACTGTGTGTGTCCAGTGTTTCTCTCAAAGGACATATATGGCTCCTGCTCCTCGTAAATGCCCTCATCATTATACATTGTGCTCTGCCAGGTTGATGGCTCCGTGAAAGAGGCTTGGGGGGATGCCACCGCCTCTCCCACATGCACATTCATGTAGTCTGGTATCTCCTCATAATGAGGGATGTTCTCATAGTAAACGTCATCTTCTCTTCCAACAGCAAACTCGTCTCCGTCCACGCTTTGCTCTACCCCAACCAGCGGGCAGGAGAATTTACGTTCAGGCTTGAAATACTCCTGACATCCATCTTGGTCCCTGTCCACACTTTGTTCATTATCATTCGCAACACACTCTGAGCTCTGGCTTCCTTTTACTATCAGCTTAGGAAGTATTTTCACCGAGAGCTTCAAGTCCAGCAGCTTCCGAAAAGAGTTTCTCTTCTGTCCTTCAGAGCGAACGAGGTCAGCACCTGAGAACGACTTGGCTCTCTGTTTGCCCAGACTGGGCCGTGAAGGCTTGATGCCTCCAAAGATGTTTTTGCTTGTTTTTTCAGCTGGAGGCGAAGGCAGCTCCCTCATGACTCTCTCCCTCAAAACACAATCTTTTAGAGGAAAGGTATGTCTTTTTTCTTTGTCCACTTCTTCTGTCTCCTCAGAGGATTCGCTCTTTTGCATCCATGCCATCGGGCTGCTGTGTCTCTTGGGCTTCTTCGGAGTTACCTTGACCACCGCATCCTCGGCCACCGCAGTGATGGCAGGAGGCTGGCTGAGCTCTGACTGATTGAGTGAGCTGCTCGGAGTACTATGTGTGAAGTCAGTGTAGACTTCCTCCCGATCATGCGTTCCTTCCTTCTCCTTCTCCACCTCTTCATCCTCTTTATCAACTGATACCTCCATGTCGTGGATGCTGCTATCCCAACCCAGGTCTTCCTCCTCCACATCCTTTGGGAGTGTCTGCGGAGCATAGGTCGGAGCTTTTTCAGGTGCAGATAGAAAAGGCTTTTTCCTGGGCGGAGGGGCTGGCATAGGACAGGCTTTTCTCGCAGACAGAAAAACTGTGTGCTTTTCAACAGGTACGCTAACAGGCAGCCATGAGCTGCCCTTCCCCTCTGATGACACCTTCACCTCTTTGACGTTCATATCCCTCCCATCCTGGCTTACAATCTCTTCCCTATCTTCCTCCACCTTTTCCTGCCGGACAAGCACAGCCATCCTGGGTTTCCGTGGTACAGGGACAGGGACGGGCTTCCTGGGGATACCTGGGACTGGTTTGCGGTGGGGCACACAAGACATATGTTCTGAGCCAAGAGCATCTTCCTTTTGTCCTTGCCCAGGCGCACTCTGAGGTACTACGTTACCATTTGCCTCATCACTCCATGTTCGGTGAGGAAGGGACGGCCTACCAGTCACCGTATTGATGTTTGAGTTGTGGTGATGTTTGTCTAAAGGTAACGTTTCTTGGAGAGGCTTATGCTTTGTGAGGTGGGTATTAGTGGAAGCAGTGATCATTTTCTCTCCACCGTTATCCACAGTACCTCGAGATGTAGGGGGAAGCTTTGTGTTTTCTTCAGTTTTACCCTTGTGCAGCATTTTCAAGTCTGTGTTCTTGATGCACACGCAGTTTTCGTTACTACACAGACAAATAGGAATAATATAATCCCAGTCTGGCTTTTTGTTCTCTTGCTGTATTCCATTTTGAGAGTTAAGAAGACCTTCAGTCTTCTGGGTTTCTGTTACAGATGTTTGGTAAAGACTCTTTGAAGGGACTCGTTGAGAATCTGCAGCAGTGGTGAGTTTGGAGAGGCAAGGTTTGGGGGCCAGTGCTGGTTTAACCCTCCTCGGTGTGCCAGGGGAAGGAAGCGAGGGGCCTCCTCTTCTCGGGGTTGAGGTAGACAGACCTGGCCTCTGGGGCAGGGCCAGCTTTGGTTTTGGGGCCACAGGTGGCTTGTGCATGCCTGAGGAGAGAAAAACAAAAGATATACACTTTAGATTATGTGTTTAGAAGTTATCCTCAGAGCTTCTTGTACAGGCTGAATATCCAGATGTTACATTTGATGCATTTTCACTGACAAACGCTGCCCTAATGAGAGTTCACTCTTGAACTCTGTTGCACCGATCCTAACCTAATGGCAGCTTAGCGTAAAACTACTGTTACATGCTAAACCCATCCAGGAAGGGGGTTCAAATATCACATGCTGTTTGTTTGCCACTCCAAGCAACAGCACAGTAATCCGACTAATGGTCCATGTCAACAAGCAGAGGAGGAGGAGGAGCAGATGGGAGATGAAGAGAGGGCGATAAATGGAGGAGGGGGCTGGAAAAGAGTCACGCACACTGGTACATCTGGCTGAAATGGTGCCCTAAAATCTTTGCGTGAGGGACAAAACACTAACATGCTGACATGCTTTTTTTTTCCCTCTCAGCAAATCACATATTTCCTCATTCAGCAAGCCGCAGTCTGACACTCAACAAATGTGCAAAAACTTTGTGCTGAAGTTTGATTTGGAGCTTTCTGGATACAAGTAACCTCTGCCTGACATGAGTGAGATGTACATAATAACAGGAGATATTCAGCCTAGGTGTCCCAAATACTATTAAAAAAAAATCACATGATTGTTCAAACACACACAATCACAAACACATATGCAGCAAACTTATATGCTGTTTTAACTTATATATTTAAAAGCATAACCAGATTTGGAGCTGCAAATTAGCTTCAGCTAGACGCCCTACACTGTTGTCTTTCTCATGTTTATCCGCATTATCATAAATAATAAATAAAAACATGCTTACATATGAAGTAAATGTCAATATTTGTAATTGATTTGCTCAGTAATGACCGCGCTAACACTGACTAAAAAAAAATAAATCAACAAGTTTCCAAACACTTACCTGAGCTCATCGTGGCTTCACTCACTTCGTTTCTCCTTTATCAGTTCTTATAAATCAGTGCAGCGGAGACTGATCATATTTTGTGGTCGGATACATTTCAAAAAGTCGATCCAAAATAAGTTATCTGTGAAAAAATTGACTTTTTTTTTTTACTCCTGTGTCCGATTAAACGCGTGAATCTGCGGCGCACAGTTCATTCACAGTGGAGCCGCACTGCCTGCCTCTGGTATGAACCACTGAGCTTCCTTCTTGTTTCTATAAAAAGTCCACTAGGGGTCCTCGGGAGCTACAACAGTATATCAAAACACTGTCCAGTACACTAAAAGTGTGCCAGACAAAATCCTGAACACTCTGATCTCAGGTTGTTGTTGTATAAACTGATGTAGTCTGAAAGCTTCTGATTGATTATCATTACTCAGGAATTTTCCACTGCCATTCAACCACATATCTTTCCACATACATCACCATCACTGCTAATATTAACACAGCTGACATGACTAAGACACAAGAAGAAGAAGAGATGTGAGTGGGCAACAGCTGATTCGTTAAAAGCTATATTTGATGTATATATTGAGGAAGTAAAACTAAAAAAAACTAAAAAAAAAACAAAAAAAAACTTTATTATCAGTTAACGGGACTTTCATCATGTTGAAACTTTGTCACCAGGCTGATTAATCAGCCATTCTTTAAGGAAACAGGATCCAAAGAGGACAGAAAGATACTGGATAGAAAGATAATGACAAGGACACACACTGCAGATAGTTTGGTGTTTTTATTAAAGGTCCTCACACTTACTAAAAACATAACAAATACAGATGTGGATGTTTATACAAGATAAAATGACCATTATTCAGAAAACAACCAAAAGATGGTTTTTGATTATATATTTTCCTCTGAGAGTTTCCAGTATATACACATTAAAAAAAATCAAAAGTTGATGCAGTTTGGAGGCTACAAGTGGATTAATACAGCCATAGATCATGGAGTAGCTTCAGTGCGTGATAACAGGAACGAGAGGAAGTGCTGACGTTTTTTCTGGTCTGACACTAAAGCCTCTCTGTCGTCTGTGTGATGCCTCAGGAACTTGATTGTTTTTTCTGTTCAGATAAGAAGACAGGAAATTCAGTCACATCTCTCTCTCTCTCTCTCTCTCTCTCTCACACACACACACACACACACACACACACACACACGCACGCACACACACACAGGGCGACAAAAGATTAGGTAAAGATTCATGAGAACGCATCAAGTTACATTTGAATTAAGTAAAATTCAGTCACGTACTTCTCAGTGGCCTTTTCCTTTTCTGCTGAACCAGTCAGTGTTATGTCATCTCCTCCTTTTAGGGTTGCATCTTGTGAGTTGTGGTCATCTGTGTCTGCAGTGGTATTCACTATATCACTGCACGGTAAGGACAGAAAGAAAGCTATGAGTAGAATCAAAGCAGTAAATAATTAATTCAACTAAATCTCTAAAATGTATTTCAGTGTAACAGTTAACCAGTGCTCTGACTATATTACTTTCATTTAGTTTATTTATGGATACAAACTCATAGATGATACAGTTTCATAACAGTAAATCACATTGTACCTGTACTTGTAGTCTGAGGGGAGGCTCCGACCTAATCTGTAGTCTCCCCTGGTTTTGGAGATTTGCTTCTGAAGGTCCCTGACTGAGTGAGTGTGACCACTCAATATGTAGCCTACAAACAGCAGCTTCCCTCTGATGTACATCTGCCACATGAACAAAGAGAATTTTTATTATATGTGCAATAATATCGCAGTCACAAATCTGCAGTTTCAGCCATCCATCCATTTTCCTTAATCACTTATCCTCACCAGGGTTGTGTGTGTGTGTGTGTGTGTGTGTGTGTGTGTGTGTGGGGGGGGGGGCTCTGGAGCCGATCCAGGCTGACGCAGTTTTCATTGTGATATTTAAAAAACGTCCGTCAGAGACGTGGTTTGCACAATTATGTTGATTCTATCTTTCACAACGTAAGTCATACCAGTCACATGGTCATTTTTAGGTTTCACAAGAGAGGAACCTCAGTGTCTGCATGCAGCATCCTGTCAGTCATAAGCTCTTTCTGACCTCTCGGCCTAAAGTCTTCAAGTGCAAACACTGTTTCACGTCAATGTGAATAAAGTCATTCTGTTTGATTTATGGGCTGACTAGGCGGTTTTTCATCTTACAGCAAAAAATCAATGACTTTGGACTAAAAATTAAAGCTCCCTTTTGTAATTAAGAAGTGTCATCCCTCACTGCTTGTCAGCCTACAGTACTTTTATAATAAATGCCTGGGTATCTTGGAAAGGACAGCACAGTACAGTGATCCTCACTCCACCTCAACCCCCATGCTATCGCCTCTCCTGCTTCAGGCAAGCACTGCTGCTGCCACCCAGTGGGAGCCATGAAAACATGCACTGAGCAGAGCCTGCAAAGGTTTACCGAGCCTGCAGTGGGTTTACTGACCAGGACCATCCCAGGAGCGGCGTTATGGCGCTGCTGCAGCAGGACGTTCTCCACTTCACAACCGGGTTTCCCTGTTGACATCTCGTACCTCACCAGGCGAAATGAATCCATCTGGCACTAGATCAAAAAAAACATAACCTGTTACTGAGGCATATGTACTGTACAATAGCTTGCTGACTATAGTATGTCTTTCAATGACCCTTTGTTTTGTAGTCTATGCAGAGCTGCGTTGTCCTTGTTTAAAGTAAATCAGTATGAAGAAGAATTTCTGCACAATGAGTGCAGTTGCTGATTATGTAAACTGGATGTTATTTTAACTGCAGCAATACAACACACAAGTGATGCACAAACTGAATCAAATGATACTTTGCTGGGTATACATACAGCATGACCAAAATAAGGTAAATTTGTTGTGCTAAATTATTGTGTTTTTGCATTCACACCTGAGTACACGGTGTGGTTCTGTGTTTGTTCCGTCTCCTGTAAAGCAGCTCCAGCACGTCCTGACGGGGCGCTGCGTGTGTGTTGACGGGTTGGCGTGGCAGAGTCACACACACCACCAGGATCTGTTGACTGTATGGAGGCTGGCCCATAATGAAGGCATCATACTCCAGGTCCGTCACCACTGGCATGAGCGTAGTGCTGCAGCAGCATCGCCTGCGTCCCCCCTCCCCCAGCATGGCAGCTCTCAGCAGAGCAGGGCACTGTGTGAGGGGGGCGGAGGGGGTGAATGACAGCGGGGCTGGACAACGGGTGACAGCAGAGGGCTGCGAATCTGGACGGTTTGGAATAATCACTGATCTGGAGGGGGAAGGAGGAGGAGGCGATAGAGAAGCTGTCATTGTAAATATACTCGTGCACATAAAACTGCAGTAAATGTCATTTTCTGCACAATAACCTCTGAATGATTTTGTAATGTCAGTAATAGAAGACGGCCTTACTCAAGTCTGATGTTGCCGTGAATCTGAAGAGGTCCTATCTGTGTGATGGAGGGCTCCTCTTTTGTTTGTTTTTTTGCTGTCCTGGCAACATACAGGTCAAAACAGTGAAACTGCCCTTTAATAGTTCTTACATAATGCAGCATACTGTACATCTGTGTGAGCAGAGAGCAGAGCTCAGGCGATAGATAGATAGATAGATAGATAGATAGATAGATAGATAGATAGATAGATAGATAGTTTTACATTATTTAGCCACAACCATGTCACAACCAAGTTTGCAAGGCAGGCTTTCTTTTAAAGGTGTCTTGTCATCTAGCTAATTTACCAAATCTCCTCCAGAGCCCGCAAATGACACAGTCCAGCTGTTTTCACAGGCTGTGTAGTACTTCTCATGGTTTGTAAATTTTCTTTCTAAAATTGTTGGACTTTGGTTAAACTTTCTAGCCCTGTGTACTGGTGTAAAGTTTGCACCTTAGCGGCTTGACGTAGGACTCCGGAGGTCTTTCCGCCGGCGCTGAAAGATGCCTGTGCAGCTTCTGTAACTCATTCCTGCCTTCCTTGGGCTGAACTGGTTTAACATCAGCCCGCTCAGGTGAGTTCAGAGAGGGCAGAGCAGCTGACTGTACCTCTCTTCTCAGCCTGGTCCTCAGTGGGACATCTGGCATCCGCTCCATGTCAGGACACTTGATCCCTGAAGGAGAGGAAGAGGTCACTCAGAAATGCACACAGACAACGAGTGACACGAGTGACCGTGAACAAGATCCTCATGGAACTATTCAATAATGTTGAGTTTGCAAGATGAGGTGATACTGTAACTTTTTTGCTTCATTGAACTAATTTAAACAACCTCACCAGGTCAGATTTGCTCCGTGTTACTTCATTTGCACTACATGCATTAATAATTCATAGTGTACAGGGCATCACACCCACTGGTTGCAGTTTGAGCACACATTACTCATACAGGAAGGCCAGACAGGCTGCGTTCACAGGTAGGTACCGATGGCTACACGATAATAATCCAGCCAGTCATCCAGAGTGTTTCGTACTCTCTGCTGAAGCCTCTTCAGCTCCCTGCCAACCTGCCCTCCTCTTCTCCACTGTGCTGATGGCTCCTCCACCACCTCCACCTCGTTGGCCATCTGGAGGACCTCCTGGGAGCACACAGAATGCCATACATTATTACTCGCATGGTATGATATAGAACAGACTAATGAATCCGGCAACTTCTTTTAATTAAAGTGACTCAGTGAAGGTTTATTCAGAACTCAAAAAACATGGATTTTTTATCTAGTTTCGACCATTCTATGTGCTGCCTTCACTGAGGCATTGTCATATGGTGTTAAATACTTACAGGTGTTAGCGTCACGTTCCTCTTGTTCTCTAGGATCACAGCAGGGGATTTTGTCTTCCTCGTCAACTGGAGGTCTTGAGCAGCACGAGAGGTAAACCGTCCTGAAGTCTGCAAACAAGGCTGTCGATGCAGAGCAACTTAAAATTGTTTATCATAAATCTAATATTTTCTTTGGTCATTTTCTTGTTCATCTTAATCTCACCGTTTCCCTTGATTGGTTAATGTTAGATAAGGCAGAAAGAGGAAGATGAACAGTCTCGTTGTTACACCTGAAGCTGAGCACGGAGGAAGTACCATTGAGCAGCCTCACAGAGATCAAATCTGACAACTGTAAGAGAGAAAAAACATTTACAGGTTTCTTTAACATTAAAAAAAAAAATAGTCAGCAGCATCGTGAATGCTCATAAATTGGTGCAAATTCAACCATGGCCATCTAATCTGCGTGTGATATCGACCATAAAACCTCTCTCAGTCCTGTCAGAGACGGTTAGTGTTGGTTCATCAGTCATGCGCTATATCTCACACGCTGTGCTTTGTTTCCCCCCCCCGAAATGTGACATTTCCCATATGCACATCTCACGATTATCTCACATGACAGCCTCACTGCAGATTCTTAGTCCCTCTGACTAGCCTTGTCACTGAATATGTTTCTTATCTGGAGATGAACTGGAGATGTTCTTTGTGCATCATGCTGCAGAGTTAATAGTTTAGACACTGACACACTGTCATCTGCAGATCTGACTGCAAGGAGAGAAACTTCTTTCATAATTTAACTGTTGCAGGGGGACTCTGTTTGCTTACTGCACAAAAAAGAAGGCATTTTTTATATGTAAGTTGCAGTAGTCTCAAACGTCACCTGTATGACAATCTTCTCTCTTGGTGCGCGTCCTTTCTGCCAGCTCCACTCCTTGGTTATGTTCCCACAATCGTCATATATGTATCCACCGTCCTGATCCCACACTGCTGTAATGGCAGAGCTGAAGGAACAGATAGAGATAGATTATATTTTACATATTGTCAAAGATGGATCATAAACAGAGATGGAGATGCAGGACACCGTTTTTTATGCTTTCTTTGCTTTCCCATAATCAACTTTCTCTGGCTCTCTCCAGAGCCCCACAGACATTATGAACATGTTTTCACAGAATGAGTTTCTCCTCATGATGACTTAACTGACCAGTAAATCGTTAATTTATTCTCACCTCAGAGGGTGTGTAACAGCACCGTGTCCAAATGCTGTGATGGTCGCCAGGATAATGGGACGCTCGCTGTCACTGAACACGTTGGTGTAGAAGCCTCCACAAGGCAGACCTGAGTGGCTCTGGCTTACTGCCATACAACCAGATGGGTAACTGAGAGGGCAGGGTCAAAGGTCAAAAGCTCAGCTGCAGTGACACTTTTCCCATACGCTGCACACTGCACTGCTTCTAACCACTAAAAAAACACTAAAACAGTTATGAATAAACATGATGTGAAGGATACTATATGAACGAGGAGCCGTCGCTGATCCTGTAGTGTAGTTTCTGCCCAGCTGGACCTTTCTGCTTCACGTCTGGTATCTGTGGCATCCCGTTGACCAGAGAGGCAGATTGGGCCTTTCTCCTCGCTCTCCTGGTGTTCAGTCGTGTCTTTGCATCACCATAGTGACGAAGAATCAGCGGCTTGTTGAAGTCCTGATCAGCTGTTTGTAATTTTCTGTGTGAATATAAAGTGTTTTTTAATCAAGAGTTGCAAAATAAAACATCACTATTATCAAAATCAGAAATAACAGGTGGCTCAGGGTGGCAGTGGAAATCTCATGGAGTCACCAGAGTTATTACTCGTTGCACAGCAGACATTTTGATACGTCATAGCAGGAAATTCACAGGTGTATTAATAATAGCTGCACTCAAGGGAGGTCCTGCTATTGTGTGTGTTGGTTCACTATCACTGTTAATGGGACACTAAATGGAACTGTGCCATTGTAGCTAAGTTAGTGTTTTTCTGACTTTGACAAGTCAAGTCGGCTGTGCAGCCAGGCAGTTGAGATACTTCAGCCTCATACAATAACACTGCTAACCTGCTAATGATTATCAGGTATTGTTCACCATACAACATTTGTTATTAAGCACTAAGTATAACCGAGGCAAAGGCCTTGCAGAAAGAATTGGAATAATGAGGGCGCTATATGAAAAGTTAGGGAACCACCAAATAAATTAATCTGACCGTTCTACCAAGATTTACATCTGATATTAGACAAGAAATGCTGGAACGCAGCCCCACATTTGACACACTTTTGTTATATAGGCTAAATTCAGCAGGAAAAAGTCAACAACACACTCAGGATTTCTTGCCAACTGGAGTCGCTCCACCACCCACTGACACAAACTGATCCACTGAGGTTCATCGCAGGAGGGCTGCTTTGGCTGGATGATCCAACCTGGAAAACAAATCACATCCAGCTGAGACAGCAGGGCCACCGTGGTGAAACAGCGGCTGACAGTGAGAGAAGTCTTACCTGGATGTTTACGGCTGCTGGATGAGATAGAGAAACTGACAGCTGTGGAGCTTTGAGCTGCTGAGGGAATGAGATTATCAGTCAATATATATTGACTCTGTTTGGACCACACTGACCATACTGCAGTGACATCAGGGAACTTAAATGTAACCCAGTAGCTCTGTAACTGATTAACAGACAGCAGTACATCTGTGCTCAGCTACCAGCTACCTTGTCCATTCTGGTAAACCAATCCCCCTCACTTCCACAAACTTGCAACCAAAGCTGTACTCAAGTTCAATCTTCAAAGGTCATGTAAAATTATTGAATGCACTCTTATCACTCTGATTATTCATTATTTTAAGGGAAAGGCTAATAAATAATTTCTTAATATTTTGTAAGCCACTTGTTTAAAATGTACTTTTTGGTTACTAATTTACAACTTAATGGATTATTATAGTGAACAAATCCATCATCAATTACTTACTAATGTTATACCTGTTATACCTTCTAGAGTGACACATTTATTATTAACCTTCTTATAACCCAATTTTACAATCATAAACCATCTAGTATTCAGCTGTAAATCAATCAATATGTTGCTGTTTCTATTTCTAGAGAGGTAAGTGGCCAAACTATTCCCAATGAAGTCGAGTCGAGGAGGATGAACCACAACCAAGTGGATTAGTCTCAACCTGGCAAGCTTTTTGTATTCGTGACCTCAGTGATTCATTTACCTTTGTTGTCATTCTGTTTGCGTTTTTTCACGCGTGGATTTGAGCTAACTTGTGGTTTTCTCACTGAGGGACCGTCATTCCTCGCATCACACGAGTCTCTCTCTGCTGCCTCCCTCTTGTCGTCGGCGGACACCTGACTGGATCGAGCTTCGTCCAACTTTTGGGAGCCTCTTTGGGACTCTCCTCGAGGTGCCACCACCACCCCTGCAGTCAGATCATGCCAGGAGCAATTCAGAATATTCACAATCCCGTGAGGAATACAGCCCTTCTCAGTCCACTTGTGTTGTGAAAGCAGGCAAGCCAGCTCGTTTAATAAGCGAGGGGCTGCTCGCTTGTACGCATCCAGCGGATCGTGGTCCTTTATGTTGAGTGCGGCGCCGGCAGCAGATGGAGTATCAGGTTTAACATCTGACAGCCGCTGAGTGAGCTCATCACTTTTACCTTCTTCGCCGTCATTCTCCCGACTGCTACAAGAAAAAACAGAGACGTTATTAGACACATGAGGTGGCATAATTTGATCAATAAGGGGATTTATTTAGCCACATTACCTTTGTGTTGTGTCTTCTGGCTGCGATCCTTCATCTGCCACATCAAAACGCAAAATGTTGCATCGCGCCCCCTTAATTCTGTTTCGTTTTGTTGGCTGCAAAGAGGTAAAATACACGGTTAGACGTCTTGTTTCTTTAAAACAGCACTCAGCACAGTGAATCGTTAGCCCACCTGGTCAAAAAAATACAAAGGGCCAGTCCTGAATTGTGCCAGCGCGCCAGAGAAACTCATAATGTCCCGCGAAAAAACTAAAACATCCGCTTGAATTCCCTCTAAAGATTCAGCACACGCAGATAAAAACGCGCAGTGACCAACAAACCCCCCAAAGTGCGCCGCTTTTTAAAGTCCACCTTTCTCTCCTGTAAATGCGCACCTGTCCGCTCCTGTCTCGCCGCCGGTTGCGTTGCTTGGTTACACACTTCTACACATGTCTCCAAAATGTACACTCCGCGCCTTTAATGATCGGAAACGCTATCTGCGACAATACGAAACAACCAAACATTACGCACAATAACAGATATAAGGTGTCGAGCGCTTGGCAATGTGGACCCACATTTGGGGAGTCTTTTACTGAGGGAGGCAGGTGCGCGCACATACAGGTAACCTGAAACTCGGCAGCGACTGGATGTTCAGAGAAAGTGATGATTCGAGCATGGAGTGCCATGTATCAGGACATGATGGTCGCATAACCAGTCATCAGCCTCTGCAGAGAACACTAGGATTGTGTTGCTGTCCTTTTACACCTTGTCCCAAAGTGTGTGTGAGAGGGGGGGGGGATTTTTAAGTTTTTTCTCCTCGGGACAGAGCAGGATCGTCTTCCTCTACTCGGGTCAAATTGTTGCACCGAGATTGTCTAAATAGATCATTATTGGCTCAGCTACCTTCCTCCACCCCCCCCCCCCCCAGCACAGTTTTCTGCTTTGACCACTGGAGGCTCCCAGCAGCTTATGCGTCACTTCATCTCTCAGTCGCTGATCATGGCGGAGCTAGAGCTACAGCGTGAAGTGGAGCATCAACTTCTCAACGGGGACGACTTGAACGAGGAGAGAGAAGATGCGGACGCGTCGGAATCAGTCAAGAAAAGGAGAAGAAAGAAGAAGAGGAATAAGAACACTGCACCAGGTAAGAGGCTTCACTTTGGACAGGTTGGAGAATCGTTGAGGGGGGGGGAAATAGCGCAAAAGAAAATATGTGTCTTCTCCAGTGCCACACATAGAGATATAGAGCAGGAGTGTCAAATATGCAGGACTGGAGACTTTTCAACCTGTCAGAGGGTATTCCTGTCCAGCTGTCCCAACTGCTGCTGGAGCTGAGGGCGCTCATCTGGAAACGGGACAATATCCAAGAAATTCAGCATTAAAACTGCCTAAAAGCTGTCATGTGAAGATGTGGATGGAATAAACATTAATTTCATTTCATATTTAATATTTTCTCTCCTATAATTCACCCCAAGCTGTGTGAAATGATAACACACAGTTTTAGTGCAATGAAATATGCAAAACATCATGATGATAATTGCAGCCTTACTGAAACATAATGTGAGATAATAAAACCTCTAACAGCCTGAGTGGTTGAACTTGCCATAAGTCAAGTGTGGTCCACGCAGCTCTGACAATGAGGGGCTAAATGTCATAATGCTGCATGGTACATATGCCCTTGAGGATATTGACTCCTCAAGGTATAGAAAGAATTTATGCACAGACCCTGCCAAGTTCAGCTCGTGGTGGATGGTGGATGCACTTTTCTTGAGATGACTCTGAACCGCAAATAATTTACTCACTCTCCATATGTGTGTGTGTGTGTGTGTGTGTGTGTGTGTGTGTGTGTGTGTGTGTGTATGTGTGTGTGCCACCGGTGTGCACGTGCGTGTTCACCTGCACATGCATGCACGAGGGTGTGTGACTTTGCAGCAGGGACAAATGAGGCTGAGGGGGATGGAGAAGCCGGAGGTGTTGGTGATGTGACAAAACAGTTGGAACAGCAAACGCTGGAGGCCAAAGACAGGGAGGAGGATGGAGAAGAAGGTAACTCCTCTCTACCATCATCATCATCATCATCATCATCTGCAGTGGGGGAGTGGGAGGGGGGGGTGATGTGTTGTGTTGTGTTGAACGCTGACCTGAAAGTGCACAGTGAAATTCAGCTGGTCACTTTCTGCAATGTGATATCTAATTTTCAGTAGCGAGCTTCCTGTCGATATTCTCTCACTTTACAAAACTGTATTGAAACTAATGACGCTTTCAACAGATGGGGACGAGGGAGAGAACTCAGCCGGAAAAAAGAAGAAGAAGAAGAAAAAGAAGAAAGGATGTAAGCCATTTCCTTTTTTTAAAAAAATCCACATTTGGTCGTGATGTGAGCTTCAACTCACATCACGGTTATCGTCACAGAGAGGTAGCACATCCTGAACTGACTGCATCAGAGTTACATGAAATCATTAGCTAAATACAACAGGTGCACAAAAGCGGTTTGACTCGGCTAATTAGTGTCACGAGACTTACATAATGCAGCACTGACTGGAGTTGTAGGACAAAATGCGACAGGACCTTACACGTCGAGCAGAGAGTATAAAATTAATTGATGACAACATACAACACACAAAGCCAGTGTTGTGAGTGCTCCTAAATAATGTGCTCCATATATATAATTATAACCCACTAAATACAAGTGCTTTTTTATCGCCACAGAGTTTTCTGGCAACATAACTCAGTGAGTTTCTTTTACTCAAGTCTATCCAGGAACTGCTCTGAACATATATGAATGTCCTGAACACAGGGAAGATAACTTGCGTTTTCTTTTCTCTCTCCTGTTCCTTTCCTCTGCCTCTCCTTCGTTCTATCTGGGCCACAGTGAAGGGACAGACTGACCCTCCCTCAGTCCCTATTTGTGAGCTCTATCCCAACGGAGACTTTCCAAAGGGAGAGGAGTGTGAATATCCACCATCGAAAGACGGGTGTGTGACCTCCACGTCGTCCCTCGCACTCAGCAGTAGTCTTCCACACTTTGTGACATGCTTACTTTTTATTTAGGTCTCTCTGCTTTGCTATTTATTCATATTGGACAACATAATGAGGTGCAAGGTTTAGTGTGTGGTTTAATTTCCACTTCAGGAACAAATAAATCAATTTTGTCAAGATTTGGCCTCAGTTGAAATGCATAAATACCACCAAATTCACCTGTGCAGAGTTGCACCAGTGCAAATATGTGCATAAGGAGAAAATAATGAGCGCCTCCTCTCTACGGTGTGCCTGTCTACCTCCCACCAGGCGCAGTGCAGCGTGGCGGACCACCAGCGAAGAGAAGCGGGCGCTGGACATGGCCAATGAGGAGATGTGGAGTGATTTCAGGCAGGCGGCCGAGGCACATCGGCAGGTCCGCTCCTATGTCAGGAGCTGGATTAAACCAGGGATGACCATGATTGACATCTGGTGAGCCTTGCACCAAAATATTGTCCCCAAGCCTCTTTATAAAAGACTTCAATATTAATAGCTTGTACCTGCCAGGGCTCATTTGAATTATTATAATTATTGTTTCAGTGCTTTTTTGTCCTGTCCTGCAAGAAACTGTTTTACAATGATCAAAGAAAGGAGGAGAACTGCTATGCGGTTTCAGCCTCTTCTGGATGAATTATCTGCTCTGACAACAGTCTCATTGTTCCTGTCATCCATTGTCTCTTTGTGCTGCTTTCTGTTTCTGGCAGTGAGAGGCTGGAGGACTGCTCCAGGAGGCTCATAAAAGAAAACGGGCTAAAGGCAGGCCTGGCCTTCCCAACCGGCTGCTCAATCAACCACTGTGCTGCCCACTACACCCCAAACGCGGGGGACCCCACCGTGCTGCGCTACGACGACATCTGCAAAATTGACTTTGGGACACACATCAACGGTAAGCGCTCGCTAATAACTTTTTAAGTGCTTTTGGAGTTACACCATGCCATTTCACACTTGGCATTTATTGTGACATGGTAAAAAAAAGGATGATTACATTATAATTCTTACTGCCAGAAATACACTGGTGTCAAGTAAATTAACTTTTTTTTTTTGTATGCTTATATTTTCTGCAAAATCATCACTTCAGAGAAACTGAATAACAAAACGTTTTGGTCGCTTTCAGGTCGAATAATAGACTGTGCCTTCACCGTCACTTTCAACCCAAAGTTTGACAGGCTGCTGGAGGCCGTGAGAGACGCAACCAACACCGGCATTAAGGTAACACGCCTCATAAAGTAATGATGATTTTCTAGTAAAGCGATGCACAACTTCACACGGGGGAATGTGTGCAACGATTAAGATAAGACAGACTGAAATGTCACAGCAGAGAGAGTAAGCACAAGAACAAGAAGTAGGTAGCTGTCAAATGATAATAAAAAACATAGATGACCTTTAAAAAACTAGCATATACTAAATGATGAAATATAAAGATTACACTTCATTAGAGTTTAGATTTCCTCCTCGGATTTCAATAATAATTTATTGAAGCAATCATTATATAGATTCACATAAATTAAAACATATTGTCCTCAATTTAAAGTTATTCACAAACTACTACTCACAAACTAGCAGTTATTTCCTGACTTGTTCCTTATTTGCACCTCTGTAACTACGCAGGAGTTTCCATACTTTACTGTAAAGCTTATAAATGAGACACATCACAGAAGGGGTGGCAAATATAACATACTATCCAGGAATGTAATGCTGCATATTGATGTGAGTGTAAACACCTCTCCGTCCCAGTTTGCAGGGATTGACGTGCGCCTGTGCGATGTTGGCGAGACCATTCAGGAGGTCATGGAGTCTTACGAGGTGGAGATAGACGGGAAAACATATCAAGGTGATGTGTTGTCATGTTTTCCTCACGTTCAGGTTCAGTGCAGCATTCCTGTTTGTCAAACGTCTGCGTGGTGTTCTCTTTACAGTAAAGCCAATCAGGAATCTTAATGGCCACTCTATCGGACAGTACAGGATACACTCAGGGAAGACAGTCCCTATTGTCAAAGGCGGAGAGGCCACGAGGATGGAGGTTTGTACAGCAGTGATTACAGCACACTTGGTTCAACTTTAAATATCATTTCATCTGAGCCAAATGTGGATGTGACTAGAGCACAAAACAATACCGCAGCCTCGTTCTGCCGGAGTATCTGAAATGAAACCTTTAGCAGCTGCTTGACCTTGCGTATAAATAAACCCCTTTTAATTCTTAAGTGTAATTGGAAGAATATGTGGCTGGTTAGGGTTACGACAGGGTGTGGAGAAGTGTTCCAATTCACCGCTCTAACAGCTTCTTAGTCACCCTCGTCAGCACTTTAATTACACCTTTAATGGAATTACCATCCGCATCAAGTAGCAACACATGTTCAAACTCCAGCCCCTCATTTCACCGTAAGAGCAGTGAATTGTGAGCATCCAGAGTTCATTAACAGGCTGCTACTTCACCAAGGAGAAACAAAACTTTGCGCTACATTGCATTTCCCGAGATTATACTGAGATCCATGCCTGCCTCACACTTGAGCAGCTGCAGTACATGACTGCATTTGGACAGAACTGAGCATTTTAATTGGCAAGTTTGCTGCGTCAAGCTTTTTACCTGATGGTTCCAGGAGAGTGAGGTGGGGGTTGCTGCTGATGTGGCAGCTTTGCATGTTGTATTTTTAGCTGAAGTGTGTTGGTGTAACAGGCCCATTACCCTCTTTGTGATCAGAGAGTGTAATGGCTGGAGTGGCAGCTGGGCGTGCCACAGGGCTGCTAGCACTTTGACTGATTATCGGTGCAGTGAGAGAGGGTGTCGCAGTGTTATCAGCTAATACCACAGGGACTCCCAACAACAGCCACGCGCTGATAGAGACACAAAACGCCAATGAAGCCCAGCCAATCAACTCACGAGAGGCGCTGCTCCAGAAAGGACACCACTGTCCTTAATAGACTACACATGAATATGTCAGCCGCTGGCATCTTGAGGTTTTTGTTAAATTTACTCTCAGTCCCCCTGGAGTGTTTTGTCCTTTCAGTAACATCATAGCCACTCAGCCCTGCATGAGAGGTGTATGGATACAGTTTGATACTGCGACCTTCTCCTACTTCTAAAAGACTTTCACAGTATAATTCTACATTTTACATCGACGACTCCCTTTTTGTTCAGGAAGGTGAAGCTTACGCCATTGAGACATTTGGCAGCACAGGAAGAGGTGCAGTCCACGACGACATGGAGTGCTCGCATTACATGAAAAACTTCAACGTTGGACACGTACCAATAAGGTTGGCTCCGTTTTCATCTCTTCCTTGGATTGAAAATAAAGAGATTAGATGTTCTAATAAAAGTGATTGTGAATCGAGCATCGTGTCTCTATGTTGTCCACGTGTTGCAGACTTCCAAGGGCTAAACATCTGCTGAATGTGATCAATGAGAACTTTGGGACCTTGGCATTCTGCCGCCGCTGGCTGGACCGCCTGGGCGAGAGCAAGTACCTGATGGCGTTGAAGAATCTTTGTGACCTTGGCATCATAGACCCGTACCCACCTCTCTGCGACATCAAGGGCAGCTACACTGCCCAGTATGAGCACACCATCCTACTCAGGCCCACCTACAAGGAGGTAGTGAGCCGGGGAGACGACTATTGAGCATGCGCCAAAAAAACTCAAGGCGAACCAGGAGGAGCATGACAGCTCTGAAACAACAAACCTCTGCAGACTGATAGCAATTATGCAATATTTCTCTAGGTTTCCACTGCTTTAGTACTTTTAGGTAATTATTCTGGCAAGAGCAAAAGACTTGTGTCATGGCAGTAGCTTATTAGTACTTTTTTCCCCACCCCAAAGGATTCAACGATCGATAGACCAACAGAATATCTTTAAGAAATGTAGTGTTGTCACTTTAGTCTTTTTTTTTTTTTTTTTTGATGTGCTGCTTTTAGGAAATATGCAAAACAAATATGCAAAGGAATCATGCAAAAAAGTTTTGGCGAACCCCTCGCCTAACAATGCTGTGCTTCATTGCCTTGTTAAGACCTTGTAAGGAAAAAAACTGCTATGAAATATTTATATTTCTATATTTCTTTGCTCTATTTTAATTTGAGTTTTATAAGAAATAAATTGTTATAAATTTACTTTTGTTTTGTTTACTGTGTACATATTTATGAAGCTTTAATACTTCAGCATACTTACATTACCAGTAACAGATGAAAATGTGTAACATGAAGGTGCATTTCTCTGTTTCAACCAAAGGAGGGTGGTACTAAAACATCAGTCAGCTACCTCTACTAGTGAACACGTTACATCAGGTTATTCATGGGCTCATACTTCAACAAAATGTCATCATATAATGAAATGAGTTTTCCCAGAAGCATTAAGAATGAGCACAATGACACGTGGTTTATTTAGATGGAGAAAAAAAAAGAACATATAGGACACAGAGGAATAGCATCACAAATATCAGGTTGATGGCAGAGTACATTCACGCACCCTAAATCACCACTTTGTCCTTTGCACACAAAAAAATCCAGCCCATTTTCTCTTATTTTGGTAAAGTCTTTGGGACAAGGACACGAGCGGTGATGTCATGGTTGAGGAATGCATCATGTCTCCTCACAGAGTTTGTCCTTCTCCTTGGAGACAGCGGACCAAGACTATTCTTAACTGGGCCTGGCTCAAAAATGGCCTGTGGACTCTGGTTGTGATACACTGTGATGTCAATGAATACCCAGGCTTTTAATAAATATTTATTTTGGGGCAGCAGGAGTCATAGGCCAAAAAGAGAAGCACATGTTAAAGAGTGTGTGCACTCTCTTTCTCTCACACTGGCTCTCACTGGGCCGGGGTTGAGAGAGGCCTTCTCAAGTGAATCCTTCTCATACAGAGAAGCAGGTCGTGTGAGGGCAACAGAAAATCCTTGCAGAATCAAATTTTACTTAAGCAACCAGACAATGATCCACTCTTGTAATTGAAGCAGCTGCAAGAGCAAACTCAATCCCGAGTGTTTTAGCCAGTTGTCTGTACTCCAGACCAGAGAGGAGAGGGTGGAGTGTGTTTTACTCTCTCGACAGCGGGCGGGTGAGTGTGCCCGAGCAGAGCAGAGCAGAGCTGTTCAGATTACGCCGTCTGATTCCTTTAATGTTTTTTTTTTTTTTTGTTCATCCTCTTCCCTCATCCAGGAGTTACTTGTTCTGACCTGCACAGTCCCAGACTCCCTCGCCAAGGACATCAAGCGTATGCACACACTGACGCTCCCAAACACATACACACTCAAACACACACACACGCATTCGGATGTTGACTCATTCGTGATTTATCGCCAATATCTGTGAGACGACAAGGATAATTCAGTCTGTGCCTCCGCGAGATTTCAAAGTAAACAGCTCTCAATGAAATTGATACAGTAGGACGTGACTGTGTTTTGGTTTGTCAACCCTAAACGGCATCTTTTGCCAGCAAATAAAGTATAGCTGAATATTTAACATGCATTCCGTATAGTTTTATGACCTTGAGAAAAGTATGTGATGAGGCATATCATACAGTAGCACGGGAATGAAATTACCAACACCAACTTTGTCTTTATGATTTGCTTTGTTCTCTTTGAGTCTTAAGTGACTGTCATTCTGGTGAGGTATCTGCTTAGAGTATGTGCTTATTTCTACCCCAGTTTAAGAACAACCTAAGCATTGCAACGTTGCAGCTGTTTCTTGGGGCTGTGGACTCTGAACACAGAAGAAATGGTGAAATCCCTGTAGCAGGCATCAGGGTTTTGCTTTCATTCTAGCGTCCAAGCAAAATGCCTAATTCAAACAGTCCCTCTGTTCATTTTGCACACTCCTACACTCATCCAACAAATCATAAGTATGTCACAGATGATCCTCCGCCTCTCCATCCCTCCGTCCTTTGCAGTGCTTAGCCTACCAAAGGCCACAGTCTTTTCTGAGGATGTGAAGGAATTTACGTCCCAGGCTTGGCTTCCATGGTTTAACAAGGCTCTTGGTGTTGACCATCAGCCGGCCGGTCTTCCAGTCCTCGTGACCAGCCACCACATAGTCGGATCCTGGAAGAGAGGGCAAAACATGAACTGAGAATGTCACTAAAACGCACACAAAAGGAGAAATAGCACCTTAAGAAAAAGAACATATGTGATTATATGACTATAATAAACCAGTAAAATGCTGTGCCGCTCTGGATGAATGCTGCCAAAAATGATTACTGTGAACGTGTTAGATGTGAAATAGTCTCGTAACAGAGAGGTGGCTCTAATCTTTAAGCTGTAAATGTCCCTTCTAAATGAGTGATGCTAGGACGTTGGCACCCACTCAAAGCCTCCTTGAACAGAGACAAAGATCCTCTATTCAGCACAATGCTGGCAGATTTTCCACTACAGAGTTGACTAATTAATAAGCTTCTGCATTGTGAGCAATAAAGTTACTCATTGGAAGTAGGTGCAACGGACCTGGGTTGAGGATTGGACAGGTACAGCCTTGAATGGTCCAGGACTCTGGATAAAGCGTGACAGTCCCCCTCTGGATCTTCATCTGACGGCTCTGGTGCAAGATCTTCTTGACCTTGACCTCCACCTCTGCATGGGAGCCTTTATCATGAGCTGACATTACTCTCACCACCAGCACTGTCAGGGCAACACAAACAATCATTCAACAAGTTTGCAGCCTACTAACTATAAAACATAATCAGTTTAGTAGTCCTGAGGAGAACTACCAAGCCTCTGGAAAGTACTAAAGTTGTATAATATGTTCTGTGTTGGTAGTCTAGGAACATAAGTGATTTTTGGGTTTTGGAGGCATGGTATTTAACAGATGTCGGCCTGTACTAGGCAGGAAGAGCCTAATGAAAAGATCCTATCGAGTTGCAACACGGGATTTGTCGGATCAAGTGTTGATTCGAGCTGTGGACACTCAGATGTTTTAGCCTGTGTTGCATCAGTTTTGACCTTTTCTCACTAATTCAGAGGAGTGCAACACTAGATTTCGGTATTATTTCTTTAAAGGTACACTGTGAAGTTTTCGACCACTAGTGGCGCTCTGGAGCGATGTTTCTGTGAGCGGATTCTTGTTTTGTGTATCCCCGTGCGTGTGTGCACAAGGTACTACTAATCTACAGGTGGTGGCAACAAGGCAAGAAATGCAGCAATGTGCCAACAAAGGCAAGGAAGGGGAAGACTGGTAGCAAGGATATCGGATATAAATAAGGTGAGGCAAGTAACACTAGACGTAAACAGAAACTTTGTTTATAAGAAAACTGTGCAGGCATCTTTAAAAGATCACCACACACAATCGAAAGTGGAACAGCGAGGGGCAATCCTCAACATTCAGAGTTTTGTTATGGACAGATGGGGTTTAAACAGCCACGGGACTTGAATATAAATCAATTCTATAAATCAATTATAAAATCAATTCCCTCTTTTAAACGGCACTTACCGTAGTCATACTCCGCAGCACAGAAGAGTTTAGGACTGCTAAGGGTCACTTCTACACACTCACATTTCTCTGGAAGAATAAAACATGATTAATGAGAGTCATATAAATCACTTCACTGTGATGTATAAATCCCAAAAACAGCTGTATTTTATCTGTGTGTTTTGATGAGTGTGCAGTGTTTAAGTGTGATATGACCTGTGACTCACCAGAGTGGTGCAGTGCAGAGAAAAGCTCCTCTACCCTAAAGAGTGCCGTCTCACTATTATTGCTGCTGTGTCCCATGTGGCCAGTGGCTGTATAGAAGACCTCCACATCTGAGCTGTGCCGCAGAGGTAAAAACCAGTCAGAGGCAGGGCTCCGCTCAGTGTTAATCATCCAGAATGCACTCTACACAGTAGGACACTTTATCAAAGCACCAATACATATGGATGTAGTGTTAAAGTCCTGGCTCTCACCCAGAAATGCAGTCACCGGTGTAGGGGTCACAGTCCCCTGTGCAGTCACATGGACGGCAGCCGTATTCATGAAGCCCCCAGTATCCCAGCATGCAGCTGTCACAGCGGTGGCCTCCGACACCAGGCTTACAAGTGCACTCCCCGCTGCTGGGGTTACAGAGAGTGCTACCTCCTGAGAGGACAGAGCCTACAGGGTGGCAGGAACAAGCTGCCGAGGAGAGGGGTGACAGAACAAGAGGATTGCATGTTTGTAAGTCAAGTGATTTCCCTCCTTTTCTGGCACGGACCTCGAAGCACTCAGCGTATATTACGATCCTGTGTGTATTGAAAGGACAAACACACTTGTTTACACATACTTAGAGTGTACACAGTAAACTCCCACCACAATATAAAAGTTAAATGTATTTTATCATCCTCCGGTAACAAGCGACAAGCTGGGAGCCAGTACTCAACATGCTTTAAGTAGCTGCAGCAAAAACAAACAGTAAATCACTCCCTCTCTGCGCCGTCAGACCTGCTGCCTGATGGCCGCTTGAGATGACAGAGTGATTTTTGTTACAGACTTGCTTCATCTGTTTCCAAAATCGGCATGTTTGTTCTTAAAAAAAAAAAAAATGCTGCGGCATGCCTGGCGGAGGCGAAAGGGCAAGAATGGGAAAAATGTGCTCGTATGGTCCATGGGAAATTCCTCCATTGTTTGCAATTACAGTCACATTCCAAAACAGTGCGGTCTCCGTCATTCCTGCTAAGAAGTGGAGGAGAGTCATCTTACTATCTCCCCACTGGCAGGGCAGTGACTCAGAAAGGTGCTGGGGAGAAATGCCCTTATCAAAGAGATCAAACTGCTTTTAATCTGGAGGGTCAAAAGAAAAATCAAATCTCCATTACTGTCCTCAAGATATCAAAGGCTGCCCTCTTAATTAGAATTCTCTGCTGGCGTTCATCCAGACAGAGTTATGGTTTAAGGAATAAAAGAAGTTTAAAGGCCTTACGTTTGCAGGAGTCCGGGGCAGTTTTTGGTTGGCCGGGGTCTCTGAAGAAGCCCTTCCTACAGTTCTGGCAGTGGCGGCCCTCTGTGTTGTCCTGGCAGTCGTCACACACACCGCCACTCCGCCGTCCCGTTGCGAGCCACAGTCCACGGCTGAAGTGACAGCTCTTGGCATGACCGTTACACTTGCACTCTGGGTTTAGATGGACACGTACAATCAAGTCTTTGCCCAAGTGAACTTTCAAAGCCCCGGCGATCATGGTGACAACTCTTACAGTAGGTGACACAAAAAGAGAAGCTACTCTGTTATTCATCTTCCATGAATGTCTAAAAGGTCACGCATGATTTATGAGACTGAATCTAAGTCTACATGCTGTGTGTCCTACTACTGCATTTGACTCGCTTGCCCCATCACTCACTCTGGCACTCATGCGGCGTCCCTATGATACCGTTGGCGGCCTGCCAAGGTTGGTCATTGTAGAGAGGTGCACAGCGCTCGCAGTGGTCACCGGCCGTGTTATGTCTGCACACACACTTGCCGTGGACCTGTTGGGGCAAAGAACAAGAGAGCGAGCAGTTAGCAAATACTGCAACAGGCTGTACTCCCGGTCTCCTTCAGGTTTGAGTCTTCATTGTGTTGGACTCTAGGTGTTTATCACCATGGGCAGGTTGGATGGTTACCCACACCGTCATCAAAGAGCCTGCTGATGTATATAAAGGGTGTGGTGACCATTTTAAAACATTTTAGCCCGATGATGATTTGACTGGGATCAAAACATTATCCACTTAAATAAATGTGTGGTTTATCGTCAGTGTGCAGGCATTACTCTTTTCATTCATGCTGAATTACAGCAGCCTTACACCTACGTGCGATGTGCGTGATACTTCTTAAACATTGCAACATGCACAGTGGCAGTGGTTACACGCTGTGCAGCTGCGAAACATGTCTACACCCCCATAGACCATGTTGGAATTAAACAAGTGCTTCTATTCTCCATTTACAGTAAAGAGAATAACACGACTGGGACTATGGGTTGTTAAAGCATTAGGCTGAATACCATAATTAAGGTTTTCCACATCCTTAAATCCCTGTAATGGTAGGTAAAGCTATGGCCTAATATCCAGTCTTCAGTGTAGCCTTCAGATTCAGCAGCGCATACCAGCGCACAGCTGAGTAACAAGGGAGTGGTGGGAACAAAACCCCAACCCCTCGACTCCCAATCTCACCACAAAAAAAGCAAATAAAAAAGGAGACAAAATGAAGCCATCTTCAGACTACAGCATGACACAACATCTCAGTAAGTTTTCACAACGGAGCAAATTCTGCAGAAGCTTTCCCTCGGTGGAGTATCGTGCACCTGCAAGTTGTGTATATTCACAAATCTAGCTCATAAACGCTCACCATGTTATGAGTCTTCTGCTGGCTGTGTTGGTAGCCGCTGGCCGGTACACACTGGTCAGCATGTCCATTGCAAAGACAACTGCCTTTGACAATAAAGTCATAGATGGCATAATGGTCTGTGGGGAGGACGGCTGCACCAGGATGTTTGTTTTGGCAGGGACACAACTGGCGCTGCAGCAAACGGACTCTCAAGTTGGTGATCATGAGCTGGTCCTGGGCAGCTGGTCCATAGGGATCCACCGAGTGCCAGGGCGACAGGACTCGGTAAATCACCTAGAGATTGAAGCAGAGGAGGCATGCAAGAAATCTCTTAAAATCTGTGTTATTCCACATGTAAAAGCCTTTCTAGTATGTGAAAAAAAATATCTCAGAGACACTGACAGACCATGACGAAAACATAAATCATGTCAGTTTCTTGGTCTACTGAATAAAAAACAGGCGTCAATCTGGTTCGCCTTTCATGCTCCTCAAATAGCCGCTATTCTCGGAAAATCGGACGAGCTCCAATGTAAACACGGACAAATGGTTCTTGTTCTCCTTCATAAAGTTTTGTTGATCTTTCAGATACAACCTCTCTGTCTGTATATGAAAACGTGCACAGCTTTAACATCATCATCCCAACATCTGGAATGAAAACTTTCAGACACACAATAAGGATTGTGTTCATTTCTAAACCCCAAAACATATTAATCTGAACCAGAGTTATCCTCAATGCATCCTGTTTTATTTTTATGTGTCACTGCCAAGAATTCCTTTTTTAAAGAACGACGTATAACCTCTTTCAAATCTGGAATTAATCTGAACTGTGGCATTCAATATTTTTAAGTCATTATCTCTTTTTACATGCCTCTTTAATTTTATAGTTTACTATAATTCCTTTATCCATTTATACTGTAAACAAGAGAGACTTATTGCTGTATCATAGTGAAAACATTCTGTACAATGACATCATGTAGTTGGTGATAAAGTACAGATGTTAACAACAGGATTCACCGTACAATTGACAAATGAGCAAATTCTGATTTACAAGAGGAAAACATTCACTCGTGGTGACCATACGTACACTTTAGCTCAGTACCGCAGGCAGACTGTTTAGACTAAGTACATGCTGCTTGCAGCGTTACTTTATTACTGAAACTCTACACTTTCACACAACATTTCGGGGATGTCTTTGCATGTTGAGCAACAGAGACACTAATTATAAAGGGTGAGGGGCTTACACAAGAGAGCTAACACACTGTAGCAAGACACATACTTGTTGCAAATGCACTGTAATTATGAGATCAGTCAAAGCCATATATTCATTCAGACGTTTAACCAGAACCTCCCAACGTGGTCTGACTCTTTGTTGCAAAACAAACCTCTACCTGCCAGTGAGAGTCTCTCTCTTTTGACATCAGCGAAGGCCTGCTCATGAATTAACAGTAGCTGCTTATGTGGCTCAGACCTCCCTGTGATGATACAGCAAGTCCGAAAAAATGCTTTGAGGGAACATCAGAGGTAAATGTGAACATTGATATTCTAGTCGTGCATGTCAAAGCAGTTTGCACGGCTTAGAAGGCTGGCTTAACAAAAAAAAAAAAAGGTCTCCCACAGCCCATCAGAGATCAGTTTACAAAGCTTGGTCAACTGTTTGCTCAGTGGTTTGTGTGATATCAGCTTGTGGTGTGTCCTTCTGCCAATAAATGGACAGCCAGAGCAGAGCAGATGGTACGTGTTATTGCTCTGAAGTGTTTGCAGCATGTTTTGATGTGGTCGCTGTCAGATCTCACAAATAAAAATCACAATCCAGTGAATGAATTCAACTTTTTTTTTGTCCTTCAAAGCTTTTCTCTGACCCAGAGTGTTTTAATGCAGTGAAGATTTAGACTCTGTGGTGTTTCTACTGTATATGAATACACAATCTGTCTGTGACAACCTGATCATGTCATGTTATCAATTCTACAAATTCTGTTGGTTAAATTAATTGTTTAGCACGTTTTAATTAAAAAAAAAAATGAATATTAGTTGGCAGTGTTCATGTTTAGAGACATTTCTTTGCTGTGGATGTCAATTTGATCATTTTATAACTTATGCTATATTCTTCATGCACATGTTTACAATCTAAAAGTTCAAAGTTGCATCCTGATTTGTTGTACTATGATTTTACAATGTTGGGCGTTTGTTTGTTTCACACATTTTTGGCATGTTTGTTACTCTTCCTGAGGTTTCCACTATCATTTCCTGATCCAATTCAAGTGCTGTACAGATTGTGAGGCCCCTCAAGGGTAATTTGTAGTTTATGATGTTGGGCAATGAAACTTTAATTGACTCAGTGTGGTTACACCTAAAGGTGTAAATCCATAAATGATCTTGCTCTCTTCATATCACTGCCAGTATAGTAATGTCGTATACCCTTTTACACAGTAAAAGAGCATGTTTATGGTTACCTGCAGAAGTAGTTTACATTGTTATTTGGCACCCAAACACACCTCTCACTGCCAAAACCACATGGCAAATGTTCCAGACCAGCCACCGTACTCACCTCTCCTCTGGCACAAGGGAAAGCTCCTGAATACTTGGAGGTGCAAGTTGCTCCACTTTCCCCGACTGGCGACCCCTCTGCCAGGCCAAACACATCCTCACAGTCCTTGGCAAAGTACCCGAGGGTCTTCCATGTGTGCCCATGGTCTTGGGAGCGCTCCAGCACCATGGCAGCGGGGCGGGGTGAGCGGAATACCAGGATGAGGTGGGTGAAGAGGAACTCCGTTTCCAGGTCGAGCTGGAGCGTCTCCTCCTTTACCCCCTCTGCAGACTGCCACCAAGTGTCAGGGTAACGGAAAGAGGAGTCGCTCATGGCGGAGGGAGGGTGCGCCTGGCTGGGGATAGCGGAGTTGCACTTGCTGCATTGAGCAGCCGAGCAGGACTCCCTGATGCGGGGCTCAGCAGTCTGTTTGTAGAAGCAGAAGGGTTCTGAGGAGTTGGAGCCGCAGACCGACTGGGTGCTCAACACTCTACCCTGGGCCAAGTTGCCCATGCGGGGGTTGCAGGCTCGGCCGGCGCAGCGGCTCTCCGGAGGTGGACTTTTGGGCATGGATGTTTCTGGTAAGAGAAATGTGATTAATTCAGAACAGTTTGACTGAAAGTGAGTGAAGAAGGCTGTTGAGCTGCTACACAAGTTGCGAGGTTCCCGCTTTTCCAGCTATGATGCTGTGAGACACGTGCACGGGCACAGCTTCCCCCCCCCAAAAAACATACCAAGCGCAAAATGTTTGTTTAATTGACACAAGCCGCGCGCGTAAAACACACAACTTCAAACTCACCTGAAAGAGGAGAGGATGTGCACATCCGGATAATGACAAGTAAAGTCCACAGTCTCATCCTGAGGGAGTTGTTCTACATAAAGTCACCTGTTGTGTATTCCGAAAAAAAAGGCAGAAACGCACCCCGAGCAGCTTGATCCGAGGAGATCCCACCGTTAATAATCCAACATCCGATGTAAAATAACTACTTACAAAGTGTGTCGACACACAGATTAAAAAACACAACGGGCAGGAAGCTTCTTATCTGTCTGTCACGGTGTAGAAATCCTTTTATTTGAATGAACTCGTATTATCTTAGAGCTCTGCAGGCATTAATAACATCCCACGGACTTCAGGGTTCAACTTGTTGTGGAGAGTTCATTGACATTTGGGAATATGAAGAGGTTAGCACCGCCCTCTTCTTGTCTTTTCCCAGACCCCTCCCTCCCACCCTGATTCCTAAAATCAGACTTCCCAAAAGGAGAGCAATAATATCAAAACCATCTTTGGCAGACTTTTTGCCCTGTAGTCTAATTTAAAGTTTGTTTGTTTTTTTTAACAGATAATGCTGATTAACATTGACACAATGATGATTTTACTCTGGCATGATCATTATGCCAATTATCAACCAAACACAGAGGCTATTTTTTTTATTGCCACAAACTAATAATTGCATGTTTTACCTTACAGCAGCATTATTAGTTTTCTCTGCATTCCTCAATAAGTACCCGTAATGAAAGAAGGAAGCTGTCATCAGATTTAGAGGAGAAAAAGCACTGGCCTAAAACAATAACTGAGACATTTTAGATGGCCTCCACAAACCACCCAGGTGCTCGAGCGCTGACCGACAAGTGTGTCATTGTGTTGCATTCCTGCCACATATCACCACTTGTTTCCAACCGCCACTCATTAACCACGCTTTACCTGCCTCGTCAAACAGCCCTGCACCTCAGGGCACAACCCTCGGCCCCAATAATAATCCAGTTGCACACATTTTTTTTTTATTACTTCAACAGTGACATCACCTCATTGAGTCCATTCATCAATAGAAAAAAAATGGGTACATGATATTACAAGTGGCTTCGCCCGTGGCTGACAAGATGTATGAAAGCTTTGAAGTGTGAATAGTCTGTGAAAGAAATGGAGTGGACAGCCAAAGACAGGACAGGCTGGTGAGTTAAGATGTAAAGGCAGCGGTGTCATTGAGAATATAAATCATACCTGTGAGTGCATGAGGTCAGGAGGACCTGTGATTGAATCATCGTGTATGTGTGTATGTTTAAGGAGAAGAAGGGGAGTCATGAGCATTCTCAGTCTCTTCCCTAAGGCATCAGGACGGATCAGGACATTCCTGGAATACTGCGACTCTCGTCACAGTGACGGCCTCTTCTGTTTAAACGGGACAGGGTTCATGTCTGTGTGTTTTTAGATTTGCATGGGTTATTTCGGTTGTCTCCAGATGATCCGCTGGGGCAAGGGGCGATGCACCTTGAGCTGTTCTCTTTGTACATCACTTGCATGTTTCTCAATCCTCAAATCCCAGGAGTCACCATGAAAAATGCTCCAGGAAGGATGTCTAATCTCGGCCAGTCTGTGGTGTATTCCCCTGGCAGGATGAAAGCGAGGCTCATCACAAACAAATTCCTTTACACGCTGTTACTCCAGCTGTTTGTTGTTTTTCTCTGTTACACAACTTGAACTACAATTCTAGTGAACCACATCATTAAAGGAGTAGTTTGACATTTTGGGAAACGCACTTATTTGCTTCCTTGCCAGGAGTTAGGACAGAAAATTGCTACCACTCTCATGTCTGGATGGCAAATGTGAAGAATCATACAGCAACTGGTTAGCTTAGCTTAGCACAGACTGGAAACAGTGAACATGGCTTGGTTCAAGGATAAGAAAATCTGCCTAGCGCCTCTGAAACTCACTAATTAACACGTTATATCCTGTTTGTTTAATCAGTATAAACATTTAAAATATGGTGGATTATTTCTTGGCCGGGTGCAGTCACTTTCAGGAGTTGCAACCAGCCAAGTTTCCTGTAGGGTGTCTTAATTTGTCTATTTCCCAAGATATTTGGTTGTTCACACCATCAGTGATGGCGTATGATGACATGTGAGTACCCAGATGGTGCACAATAACAGTCACTGGGTTGAGACACTTCTCGCCTTCAATGGTTGCCATTTTGGCTATATAGTTTGGCATTGTGAAGATGAAGACGGCAGAGGAAGCTGCTGGAACTGAAGCAGCTGTTGTGAACTCTGTGATATACAAATGTAAGATGAACATATGTTTTATATTTGTATTTTGGCAGTCAAATGTTGGAGCTAATGCTCCGCATAGTTGCAATTCAGCAAAGAAGAAGAAGCGGTAAAGCGGTACTACATGGAAGTATCCAAATTGAGACACATCCTGGAGGTCACTGCACCCGGCAAAGAAATAGCCCTATGTAAAATCCTGATTAGTCACTTTTCCACATTTTTTTGGTTTGTATTAAACAAACAAGATTTAATGCGTTAAGTTTAACTTGAAGAGCTGCTGATAGGCCGATTTTGTTATGTTTAGTCAGGGTCAGGCTACCTGTTTCCAGACTATATGCTAAACTAAACCAACCAACAGCCGGATGTCACTTTATATTTACAGAACAGACATAAGAGTGGTATCAATGTTCTTATCTCAGTGAACACTGATTCGATTTCTCACCTAGAAAGTGAAAATGTCCCAAATTGTCATACTGTTCCTTTAAGAGAAAACACTGTTATCTGATTCCATTAAAAAGCTGTCTGAAATCTCTCTAAAGAGTATTTGTATGATGTTATGATACAACCACAAGCAAAGGCTTGTGTATCTACCTGGGAATACTGCAGATAAAATGCAGTTATGAATATAATGTCGAGCATTACAGTACAGTCATAACTTACGAAATACTCCCCTCCCTGTTAAATTACCTTCCTGCCTGCTACGGTCTGGTGCTGGACCTCCACAGCTAGTGGTAATGCTGTGGCATCACCATCCAGTGGCCCAATAAGATGACAGCCACGGGGCCGTTCCACCGCCGCTGGCCTGCTTTATTTCCAGACTGTAAAAGGATATGGGTTTCCTCCCCCTCTCATGCTGTCATGTCACCTAGTACCTTCAGCTCGCTGAACCGTCTCAACCCTTGCAAGTAATCTGTCTACTCTCCTGTAAAAGCCAGACAAAAAGCCAGACATGCTCCAGGCAAGGAGGGTAGGTACCTTGGCCCACAGGCAAAGGCATTAAACAGAAGGTACCAAACACCCTCTGGGGCTGGTCTTTGCTCTTTGCTTCCATTTTTATGACGTTTATCACTGCTATCTGTCTGCTTGCTCCTAGCCATAACATTGCCCTCACCCACATTTTCATCAGATGGGTTAATCTGTCGTGACAAAAAAATACAGCAAACAGGGTCTGCATTATGTTAATATTAGTCCTAAAATGCAACTTTTCCCACGAAGTAACTCATTTAGCATTATTACTCTTATCTATATGATACTATGACAGTAGTGAGACTCCTCAAAGGCCTCCTCTCCACCAGCAGACACATTCCCCTCACCCCTCCAACCCTGTCCAACCAGACACTTCTGGAAGTTTATACTCTATATTTTACATAACCTTTTGACATTGCACAGGAAGAACTCAACAGATGACTGAGCACCAGCCTGATTTTAAGAGTGGACACAGAAACAGAGGGAAACAGTGGGAGTTTCACCTTCATAAAAGGGAGGCAGGCGGATGTGTCCCATTTTTAGTTTTTAGTGCTATAGGATGGGAACGGAAAACCAGCAGAGGGCTAAAGTGTACCTGTGTCATGTCACCAGCCACATGGCATGAATAAAAGTGGAGAAAAAAAAACATACAGTATCACTAACAACTTTTTAACGCTGTACAAACCTCAGGTGTGAGTTCTTTTGTATGTCTGACAGGGGATAGCTGAGAAAGCAGACCAGCTTTTCTAATATTACAGATCACGTTTACATTATGTTATAGAGGAAGCACCTATGTTAAAGTGACGGGCCATCACTGTATCCATGTTGCATATTGTATAAGAAATGTGAAACTTTGTATAATCACTGTGGTGAGCACCACTATGTTTTACATCAATAGTAACTGTACGCAGCTTTAAATTTCAGTGTTTTTATGTCTAAATCTTGTATTCGGTGAAGATGTTGTTTATTCCACTGCTGTGGGCAATAAAGTTATATTGTAATGTATTCTGTTCATAAAGTGGAAGCTCTTCTTCTCTTCTTCAGAGCCTGAAAAGGCGATCTCTTTAAAAACACATAAATTAGTTTAGGAAAATACATTTTTACTTACTATTTGTGATATTTTAAGTGCTCCACAGTAACAATTTAATTAATTATTGTACATTTCCCATCAGCACAAACATACAGTAAATTAATTAATTGTATATTATTATTATTGTACATCCATACAGTATGAATATGAAACACGATGATGTGTTGTCTGTTTGATCTTCACTGTACAGGGCATATAAGACATCCCAGAAAAAGGCTGTTTTCCATTGGATGTGGTGCATTGCAAAACACTGAGGGCGTACTTCTTTCAAACAGCCACGGTCACACGGGATGGCCCATGAGTATGTGACGGACATCATGACCTTGAAAAGCAGACTGAAAACTTCTGGCAGTTGTAAATCATGAAGATGCCAGAAAATAGCTCCAAGCAACTACTGTGTCATTTAATTGTAGTATTTACTGCTTTTAAACACACCAATGAAGAAAATTGTGCAAAAAGCCATAAACATTTTTAAATTGTTGCTGGATTGAGGATAATCATAACGTGTGTGTTGTGGAGCCTTCTATTAGAGCTTATGATTGATGGTAACATGTCCTAAAGATCCACCCTTTAGACTTCGCATGTGTTATGAGAGGAATTTGTCTGCTCCCTCAGCAGCATGTCCCCGTATGTAGGTGCAAGCATTAATTATCAATACAAGCCTTTAATAAACCTCACTGAAAACAAGGAGAAATATGCAAGTGAAGGATATGCTTTCAGTGGAGAGCGGTGTTTGTCTGTCACTGATACCAATATCTTCTTAGATATTATGTACTGTCCCTCTCTTGAGAATGTACAATATGCTTAGTGAGCCTGACTAAAGTCTGATTCTGCAGGTGGCATATCCCTATCCCACCGGCATGGCCCAATTACTGACAGGCTGTGTGGGCTGATCTGTCAGTGTGATGCAACACTTAAAAATTCTCGTTACATGCAATCAGTTGATAACATGTCCTGATACTCAAACCTTAGCTAAGGTCTTAAATGAATACTATATATGTATAATTAAGTGAATATCTTTGCATTCACTCACTTATGTGGACAGTTTGCATCACAATAATATCATGTGTTATTTATGAAGAGGTTAGAGTGAAAATGAGCGTTTGGTTTTATCAGTGTGCTGCACATTGATGCCTTATGACTTGTCTTAGCATATGGTAGGTGTGTTAACTCAAAGAGACGTGTTTCACTTCTTAAAATGAGGGAATGTTGCCACCTAGTGGATAAAAGTTTGAAAGACGAGTGATTTAGATTTTAAAAATGATTATTATGGAATAATGTAGTAATTTAGTGACATTTATAAATGATATTAACCATAAATATAAAATTTGTTGTGGTTTCAAATACACAAATCAAAGAAATCCAGGTTATATTCAAGGTCCTCAATGCTTATCGCACATAATTTGTTGTCATAACATGAACATGAACCTGTGATGTTAATGTTACAATTACAAATTAAAGGTACAATGCGTAGGATTCAGTAGCATCAAGTGGTGAAGTTGCAGATTGCAACCAATTGAATACCACTCGCCTCCCCCGTTCCAAGCATGTACAGCAGCTGTGAACATTGGTGCAAAACAGAAAAGGTCCTCAGGCTCATTCTAAGGTAATAATAACATAATGATTCTTAAGTTAAGGTTAACATACACAAAAGAAAACATGACCATGGACATGGTCTTAAATGTTACACACTGGACCTTTAACTCATCAAGAATATACTAAGCTAATATATTCATATACTATAGGTTAGTATAGAAATGTACTAACTATGATTAATTTATCTGCTTCTAGAAATGTCATCACTGTGTTTTGTACATTGATGTCCTCATTAAAGTGTTTAGATATATCCCATGTGTCTTATTCTCATGTGTAAAATCCTGCATCCTTCTCTTCAAGGAAGTCTCTTTTACTGCATCTTCTCATCACACCACCTTGAAAAAAAAACACATTTTTAAGGGCAGTGTGTCAAATTTGAACTTTAAATCTCCCTCAGACTAAATCATCAAACTGTACTTTCTTTTCATTTTCACATGTGAAATATTAACATGCTTTTCATGTGTGAAATCACACTGAGAAAATACTTCTTCTTCTATCAAAAGAATTTATTGCAACCTAATGCATGTGGCTGTAAAGATCTCATTTAGAGTAAAAAACAGTTATATCGTTAACTCACGTGTGTCCACTAGTACAGTGTATGTTTACTTCACATTTCACAGCCAGTGATCATCAATATGTTGACCACAGCAGCTGGCAGCAATGCAGGAACAACAAAGTGTTTTCTGTTCTACAAAGATAAACCCTCTGCAAACAACAACAGTACCATTTCCTGTTGTTTAGGGCACAGAGAGAGATGACAGTGATGATAAGAAGGACTAAACTGCCTGTTAACCACAATTCAAATGTCTTCAAGGCGTTTAACTGATGCCTAATGGCTTTATGTGGCCCCTGGAAATAACCACTGTAATTAGCCTACTGCTCTTAAAACAATCATGGACTGATTGATTACAGTTGTTTTTGTTAATTACAGTTACAGTAACTCCCAAATGATGTTGTTAGTTATCCATAATGATGCAAGCTGATAATCAGTCACTGTGACCTCTTAAGGGGAGTCAAAGTCTCATGAGGTATTATTTGTTCTGGACTCAGACCTGGAGGTTTTCAGGCTGTACGTCTTCTCCTGTGTGAGCTGGATTCAGACCTTCAGACGGCTGAATCTATTATACTGTTAATGGTTGACTCTTTTGACTGTTTTGTTTGTGTGCTGCAGCAACAGAGGATCAAAAACTACCCTGTTAAATTAACGCAGAGCAAAAAAGAGAAAGAACAATTGTCATTGCAACAGTAGTTTTTTGGTTTGAATCCGTGATCCGGCAGGTCCAAATTGGACAAAGCATCCCTGCTGAGCAAGGTTTGTTAAGTTAGTGCAATGTAGATTTAGTGACATTAATCACCTGAGATCCATCACACCTGTTTGTGTTTGTGTCCATGGAGACAAGAGGTATGTTGCTAATTTATTAGTTTCCCCATTTTAAGATGAGTATTTGTGGCTGTCTTGATGTGGTATATATGCCTATAGACAGATAGACAAGTCATAACCTCTGTGTGTTTCTCACCATTAAATATTTACATTTGATCCCAGCATCAGATACTTTTCACAGCATACAGATGGGACTAGTATGTGTAACCTGAGTCAGTTTGGTGCATGTGACAGCTTCACAGTCAGAGTTAACAGGGGGTACATGTCATAGGAAATGGAAAACAAGGCCTGCCATGAAATGCACCCCACCTGCATAACTTTGTTCCTTTTTACCCCAGCATCAGGTACAGCAACAACAGCATACATTTGGAGCCGATATATGTATGAGTTTGATAGGTCTAACAACAGAACAGTCAACGGTGGATGGGGGATTTATTTATTGTGTTTTATTTTATAAAGCAGCAAGAAATAAAATATTTAATTATCAATTAAAAGCACATACTTTTGAACCTATGAATTGCAAGAAAAGCTGTTTCTAAAGAGAGAACAGTTTAAAGACTGTAAGTAACCGATGTTCTTCTCTTCTATCTCCTATTTTAAATAATTAAAATCGTAAAATACAAAAAATTCCCCTGCGTTTGTTTGCGATATTAAGGCGAGCTGTTTGTGCGCGCTCCCGCGAGGGGGTGCTCTTCACTGCAGGGGTGCTTAATTCGGCACAACACCGGGTTTGACCACGAGCGGAACTAACCACAGGTACAGTGTGTCACCTGGCTTGCTAACAGGTAGCTAGCTGTGGCTACAGACGCTAATTCGGTATTCAGACCAAGTAAAATAAGAGTTTTGCTTGAAAGCTTAGCAACAGACGGATAGTTTATTTATTCCAATAAGCTTTCAGTCGCCGTGGTGATAATGTTATCGTAACTTTGATTGAAACTAACATGATGAATGACGTTTAACTGGTTAGCTAGCATTTATTAGCGTGTCCTAGTGTGCGGAAATAAACTGATAACAAGAAACAATTGATAACAATTGACAACATGTGCATGAGATACTTTATATAGTTTGACATGGCGTCGATGCATATCGTCCCTTCGATAGCTCAGTTGGTAGAGCGGAGGACTGTAGAGGCTGAACTGCTGAGATCCTTAGGTCGCTGGTTCGAATCCGGCTCGAAGGAGACTTGCTTTTTTTCCCCAAACTTGTTCTAGTCATGTAATAACATGTACAAAGAGAAATATACATAAACTCTGTGCAGCAAAAATGTACACTGTGTAATCTTAATGTCCCTAACCAAATATCAAAAAAGAATGGGTCTCCTCTCTCTGCTCAGAGGGGAGTCATTGTAGAGGGTTATATAAACTATTTGAAATACTGATTGTAACAGTAGATAACATACAAATAGAGTTACTGTTTGATTATGAACAGTGAATGTTAATTTGTTAAATGTAAAAAGTAATTTTGATCAATGTAACTTTGTAAAGTCGAAACTTCTGCAGCCCCAGATGGACGGATGGATGTTTTGAAACAATCACAGGTTTCATATGCCATCTAATAACATTTAAACATACAGTATGTCCATCAGAACAGTTAAATGTTTGCTCATAAACACTGCTAACATACACCTAAGCTGTATTTGGTCTTAACAGATATTCCTCTCTGTTTAATCAGGGAGTACTGTACTTTAGCCTGTGTTTGATCAAATAAACCTGTGGTCCTCACAGTGGACCACACAGTGACATTTATTCTAAGGTTTGGCTATTTCTGTGCACAGCAGACTCCTGCCCCTCGTTCTACTATCGCTTATGAGTTGTTTGTTTAACCTTTGAATTTGTTGACCGAAGCTGCCTTTACAGGTCTGCGACTGTGACATTTTATCTTCCTCAGGTTTTCCTCACAGCACCTCAAGGTGGCAGAGTGGCTTCTAAGCCTCGACAAGTAGGTGTTGTTTAACTGGAGTGGGAAGCCTCAGTTAAACTGAACTTCCCTGAAGTTCAACACACAAAGAGAACAAACATAACGTGACTGTGAACACATTCCTCTCTGTTCACTGAGCGTGTATTTAATTTAGATACTGAAGCGAAAGACAATTAAACTAATCACTTCTAATAAGAAGTGATCGCAGGCTGATATGTTAATTCTTTGAATTTTTCTGATGGGTCGCTCACCTGTTACTGACCAAAAAGTACAACTTTGAGGTACTATTAATCGATGTATGACTGTGTATTTCATTTAACCTCGACATTGCAGATAATCATGGATGATGCGACCTGTCAATCATCACCTATTCTGACAATGGATCAGTTGGAAAAACGTCAAACATCTCAAATGTTTGAACCAACAAATATGATGGTAAACTGAACATTTTGGAGTTTTAATCTGATCGTTGGATACAAAAATTAACAGATATTTTATAAACTTATTAAAATAACTGTGACTTGCAGCCCTGCTGATAATTGCACACTTCACATAAAGCTCTAATGCTCAAGCTATAATTTACACAGTAAAGATTTATAGTCATAACCTTAATTACACCATCAGATCAAATCAGTTGACAGTTAAATAAACCTGTTGATATATAACATTTAATGTGCATGAGATACAAATGGCAATTTACTTTCTACATTTTTCTAATTTATATTATTATTGTTTAGTATTTCAGTAATTTAAACAAACCAGGAATATTTTAGTGAGCGATTAGATAAAGTCATTTCTGTGTCCTAAATGTACATAAATGAAACATATAAACATGCAAACTGTTCATGAATGCAGCTTTAAAACCTTTTATTGTCGTGTTGTCTACGTTGGAAATGTATAGATGACAATCATTTAAGATTTCATGTAATTACAACAGAAAAAAACAACAGCATTGAATCACAGTTGTATTCGTGCTACGTCATTAAAAAAATATTTGATATGAAAATGGTGCAATGGCTGAGGTAGTCATGTGGCAGTAAAAACTAAATTAGGCACATTTTAAAGGGACGACAAAGTTTAGATAAATACAACTCTAGTTTAACTTTAACAACTATTAATTACTATAGAAATATACTGTGTTTATATAGTAAACCCAGTTTTAAATTACTAAGAAACCCTGAAGGATTAAAAGCATTAATGTCTGCAGTCACAATATTAATTTATTTTGCAAGGGTCAAAACAACATTGCATCTTCAAATCAATCTTTAGTATTCAATCACAGTCATAATAAATGATGTTTTGCAAAAATACAAAAATCGGACATGCTTTCACTCATGACGAACACGTTTCCTCGGTGATGGTGGAGACTCCAAAGAGAAGGCAGTGGGAGAGACGGGACGGGACTCTGGGATGTACTCTGACTGATACTTGTCAATATATGGTTTGGCCACGTTCCACACCTGAGTGGAAAATATAAACACGTTACTTTAAAAAAAACAAAAAAAAACATTATTTTCTCTAACCTGTGCTTTTGACTTATTTTACTGTCCCTAATATTTGACACTTGCCTTTTGGTCAAGTAGAAGACGGTGAACAGCTTCAATGTCTGGAGACATGAACCTGTCTTTGATCCAGGGTCTGTTAATGGCAGAATATGAGAGTCAGAAGTGGGACAGTGGATAAATATTAACTGTCCTGCACATCATTTCAGTAGACTGAAAGTTTTGTACCTTGGCCACAACTGTTTGACTTACTTGACTACACTGCGCACAAGTTCATAGACCTTCTCCAGTGGAGTGGTGGTACGGAGTGGGCGGAGGAACTCAATACCCTGACAGGCCGCCAGCAGCTCTATAGCAAGAACTGATGAGAAAAAGTCAATTAGATTTGGCGAAATGTCGCTGAATAGCTCATCTTTTGAGTTCATTTTATAAAGGACACTACTTTTCAAATCAGTTATTTACTATAAAATAAAAATGTTACATCTGATGTCTCAATTTTGGCATCTTAAATGACAAGTCCAGTTGCATTTCTGTGCATTTTTTCTGTAGTAGTTTCGTATTTTGATGTCCATACATGTGCCTCGCATTTCATCGATTGCAGCCTCACCTTGCTCCACATGTTCCACGACCCTCAGGGCCTTCCTAGCAGCCCAGCCTCCCATGGACACATGATCCTCTGTGGCAGCACTGGTGGACAAAGAGTCCACAGAAGACGGATGACACAAAACTTTATTCTCTGAAACTAGAGAATTCAAAAAGTTAATGCAACATTGGGTTAAAAAAAGGACACGAATACAGATAAATGTAATAATAAAATGCTGTTTGACCTTGTAACATTATATAACTTTGCTGATATTCATGCTCCATTTTATTTTATTTGTTTGCGCACTAACCCAAAGCAGCAGCAGTGCAATGAGCAATCATGAAGCCCGAGTTGAGTCCTCCCTCGTTTACGAGGAAGGCAGGCAGCTCACTCAGAGAGGGGTTACACAACCTTTCGATCCTCCTCTCACTGATAGAGGCCAGCTCGTGGACTGCAATGGCTAAAAAGTCCAGAGCCTATAAGAGAAAGGGAAAGACAATGAAAAGGAGGGGAACAAATACCAAATATAGATGTTTCACAAGTCACAAACATGCATACCTTAGCTGGGTATTCACCATGGAAATTCCCACCTGAAATGGTCTCACCTCTTTCTGCAAATACCATCTTGGATTGCCGTTAAGAAAAATAAATCTTTTACTTCCAATAAAAATTCAGTATACACTTTGTGGCAGAACCCAGAATTTGTGGCTGAAACCAGTTTACAATTTGAGTACAGAGACAAAAGTAGCACATCTGGATTCATGCAGCAGACATCTTTTTCTCATCTAGATACCAGGCAAGGATACAGGATTGTCAGTGGCGCTGTTGATTTCTGTATTGATGATGTTCTGGACAAATTTTATGGTGTCATTGGTGACTCCATGAACCTGTGTACAAAGTCAGAAAAGTAAGAAAAACAACTCCACACAGTCCTGGTACTCCAATTTCTGTTTCAGGACTATCACTCATATGGGATCCATCACAAGAAAATTCTCCACAGAGTTTCTGGAATGAGTGATAGCGGGTGTAGAGATTGTAAAGTCCTGAAGGAGAAACTTGTGATTTTGGGATATATAAATAAACTCGACTTGACTTGAGGTTACCTGAGGACAACATCGCATGGTGTAGGCATCCTGGACTCGGTCACAGAACCGGTGGCTCTCTGGAAAGACATACCAACACCAGATGACACACATTAAGTACTACATGTTTAAGAGTGCAAAAGCTATACTTTATTAATCTCCCTGGGGAGATACACCCTCTGCATTTGACCCGTTTTAACTATTTATGAGCTGCGGGCAGCCACAGTGCAGCGCTCCAGCTCTGAAACCCGCTGATCAAGGGCAGTGGTAGAAAATACTCCCCGTAGACGTGTGTTTTAGGTGAGGTACTGCATCATGCAAACACCGCACACAGCTGCCCAGATGTTCAGTGTGTAACGATAACCGTGCGTAATTATCGTATAACATTGCGTTTACTCGTCTGTTTTAGAATCTGTCCTCTGACCTGCAATCTGGGATGGATGGTGATCAGAGTCCAGCAGTGAGCGGAAACGTTGGGCCACTTCTATCTGCCCTGGGTGGGGACGCAGCGTGTGGATGTCTGCAGGAGGAGAACAGAACATGAGGCCACATACAGACTCGTGAAGTTTGAGGTAAATATTTCCATCTAGTTTTGTGGGGTTTTGTTCATGGCCGCTGGTGCTCACCACTGTCAAAGGCCTTGGTGGTTCCCTTTAGCACCTCCAGAGTGAGAGCAGCGATGATGTCTGCCTGCCGAGCGATCGCCTGGGCTCGCTCCACAGCCTCGGCACCCAGAGAGGTGATCATCTGGGTCCCGTTTATCAGAGCAAGACCCTGTAAGGGAAAGACAGAGAGCGGTGAGGTGGATGTATTTTCCACTTAAAGAAGCCACTATTGTAAATGTAAACATTGTTCTTGTTCTTGTGAATTCTGTCAATGCGAAAACACAAATATGTTCCCAGTGAACTCTGGTTCAAACCCTCTGTGAGAGAGAGCATGCTTGGTTTTAAACATTACCTCTTTAGGCTTTAGTGATATTGGCTTCAATCCATGGGCCTCCAGGACCTGGCCAGAGATGAAAGGAGAAAAAACATGTAAAGGGTCAAGGGGTCATCAAAAAGCAAACATGTTGTCCTACTGGACCTTGCAACCTTTCAATCTGCCAAGCAAAATGAAGATTTCCTGTAGCATTTAGCGTGTTATTATTATGCAACTATGGAAAGCTCTCTGCAGTATAATATCTACAAGGTCTTACATATTTGGCATCTGCCCATCCGCTCTTGGGAGACCACATTCTGCCCTCTCCCATCAGCCCGAGAGCCAGGTGAGAGAGCGGTGCCAGGTCTCCGCTAGCACCCACTGTTCCCTTCTCTGGGACGAATGACAGGCAGGAAGCTGCGGGAGGAAAGTGTGTTAGAGATGAAGATAAGTCATATGACAGTCAGCTGCCTCAACACTGATTTCTAAAGGAAGTTATCAGGAGCTGATATCACACAGGTCAGATGAGGTGAAGTGAGTCTGTTGGTTTACCGTTGAAGGCTTGGATCATGGCATGAAGGGTTTCCAGAGAAATCCCACTGTGGCCTTTGGCCAGAACATTGATCCTCAGAGCGAGCAGCATGCGGGTCCTTTCTGGGCTCAGCGGGTTTCCCACACCTACACAGCGTAGCACAACTCTGTTGTTGCTGATTTAAATACAGCGAAACCTAAAACACTTTGTCAGGCACCCACAAATCTTGTGAACGAGCTGCACAGAGGGTGTTATTACCTGCTGAGTGTGAGCGCACCAAGTTCTCCTGCAGCTCTCTGTGGAACAAGAAGTACACGGTCATCAATCAGCACATAAAAAAAAAAGGCTCATTCTCCAAGAGATGATCTATCGCTGACAAAGAACAGATGTTAAAATATTGTCTTTACTTGAGTTTGCTGACAGGAATGACTGTTCGGGCGAATTTGCCAAAACCTGTTGTGATTCCATAGACGACTAGAGAAACAGAGAGACAGATAAAGAGAAGTGAATATGTGGGGTCATTGTTTTCTCTCTGGTTAATTTCAAAGGTGTTTAAAGTCTTTATTCTTAATGCAAATGAACCTTTGTTTTCTTTGACAATGGTGTCCAAAAGGTCTCTGGATTGCACCACTTTTCTCTCGGCCTCTGGAGTCAGCTGAAAACGTTGGTACAGGGGAATGATTACGTAAGTCAAAGATTAGCACAGATGAGCCGTGACGACAAATACAATTTGTTGAACATTACCTTTATCTTGTAGAGTCCCCTTCCCAAGTTGACGAGATCTGTTGATGTCAGGCTGTTACCATCCAGGGAGATATACTGCACAGGGGAGAGCTGCGTTAACACAGAAGCAGTCTGTATTTTAAAGTTTAACAAACGATAAGCGAACACTTACTTCTCCCGGTTCTCTGTATGCTGCTGTACTGTTTCACACAGTTTGATTAAGGATTATTCAGCATAAAACAATTGTTATTACGCACAGTTTAAGAGGCTGAACAAAGTAAAATTGCAGTACACACTATAATTAACATGGCACAAATATAAAATACAATTGAAGGATACAGATGAGACACTCCAAGCTCACAGGGGATAAAGTCAGGGGACATGGTGTCGCCTTCAATAGCTGTAAGTACGGGAAAATAACACATATTTGCACACATTTGTCTTAATAGTAATTGCATGCACATCCTCGCACAGTTACGCACAGTTATTTGTAAGACATCACCAATTTTCTCCAAATGCCATGCGCACATTTCTTGTATTTTACATGCGTATTGTCATTACCGAGCTCGACAAAGTCATTATCCTCCAGTACATCCTCGATGGTGTCATCCGCGTCCAACAAACCCAAACTCTGGCACCTGCGCACCACAAAGTGAGTGTCCTTCACAGCCTTGATGCCCCCGTTGTCTGGTTTGTTCTTCACGTAACGTTTAAGCGCCTCCTGTCCGAGCCAGTGGATGGTGTTGGTGGTATCCCGGCAGGGCACTGCCAGCCACTCATCTCGGATATGTACGGTAAAACGAGGCATTGCGCTTCAGCTGGACTCTGCTGCAGTGAGCGCTCCTCGACGCTCTCCAAGGTACCGCATTCAGCCGCCCGAAGTCCAGCCGCCAATCAGACGCACCGCTGGAGAGCCACGCCTCGCCGATGTCACACCTCTGTGGACCACTGACCTCCACGGGCCGGGTTTGGACATTTTGACCCAAAATGCGTTCACGTGATTTGACCACATGAGCGCACCGGGGGCGAAACAGAGTTCAGGTGTTTGAAGGAGCCAAAGGTGTCGAGTGAAGTCACTTTTACACTAATTAAACAACTGAACCAGATGCTCTTTTACTAATAACAATAAAATCAAGTGATTTTTATTCTCAGAATGAATAAATACAAAAATAAATCACAATTGGAATTGGAAAATAAATAAGACAAGATGGAAGAACTATCACAACTGATGCCTTCACTTGCTGTCAGGCATTTGTGGATAAATGTAAGAACACAATATTATGAACATTTGCAACTCAGTTTGATGATTTAACATGATGTTATGTGTAATTTAAGTATTTTATCATAATCTCACATCCATTCTTAACCTTAACCACATACCCAAAGCATTAACTAATAATTACTCTGTTAGATTAGATTTGCTTTGTCAGATTTCTTTAAAATTACAAAACAATCATTCACGAGTCAGCAGAATATTATTACGAACAAACATTTGTACTCTAGTCAGATATATTAGAAACACACAGCTGCATTGTGTAACAAAGGTCCTAAAACACACTTCAGACAGTGTGTGTTACATCAGCTCCTCTGTGTGTAATATTATCTCTGCCTTACAGCGAGGGCATACGCTGATCTGAGGAACAAAAGAGTTATTTATGTGTTCAATCTGACTTGTGGAACCACAAATCTTTAATGACAAAAGCTGATGCTGACAAATCTTTTCAAATCGCTCTGTCTAAATGTAGCTATGCTGTCCATTTGGACATTTACGGCATGCCATCCTCTTTTGGCTCTTCCTGTTTGTGCCAAACAACACAATATCAAATAAGGGCAAAATGTTTAATAAATAAACTTAAAATATAAATGTTACCATCTCAGAATTAATACTAGCTTACCATTTGTGTCAAATTTCCAGTTTTGGTGGGCTTCTTACTTACACAATAACAATAACAATAACAGGCTAAATAACAACTGGAAGGTAAAAGTTGTTTATAACTATACAACTATATCGCACAACTATGGCTATATATATAGGCTATCTATCTATCTATCTATATCTATCTATATCTATCTATCTATCTATCTATCTATCTATCTATCTATCTATCTATATATATATATATATATATATATATAACGTGGTATAATCAATTAATTTAAAGGTCCGGTGTGTAGGATTTAGTGGCATCTAGCAGGAAGGCAGACTGCAACCAGTGACAGTATAAAGAAAGGACAGAGCCTGAGTGATGTCACCGTAGGTTTCCAAAGCACTGTTTACTGGAAGCTGCCATGTTGGATGTGTACTGCTTCACTGTAAATATCAGCAAAGATGAGCTTCCATCGTGGGCGGACCTGAGGCGGCTGAACGATGCCTGGGTGCTCTAATAAGCCATCCAGCTGTACTTACCTGTCAAACAAGCGTCACTCTGTTAATTATGCTGTCTTGAGCCTTAATATCATCTGGACGGGTGAGTTAACAAAGTTCACTCGCCACAGCTGTCGTGGACGGAATTTCAGTTTTAGCACTTCTGCATTGGTTTACTTCAGCACTGGAGGCCGCTCTTGATGTAAACAAGAGTAATATCTGACATACAGAGAAGCACAGATGCTGGAAGGCTTTAAACCATTACAATGCTAGGGTATGCTCAGGCTGGCCTCCCAGCGTGTCATCGGTGCCACCTTTTAGGACCGCCCACAAAAACTGGTGAAAAACTGTTTTAACTCCACATTTCAGTAATATATCATTCAAAGTCTTTTCACGTTTCCATTTCAGCATAATAATATATTTTGCCTTTACACAGTCTTTAAAAAAAAAAAAACCTACATGGCTCTGTGGGGCTGTGATTGTAAGTGTTTGAACTAACGAGGCGTCCCTGAAAGCATCACAGTATCCTGTGGACTGATGATGTCAGTTTATGGGGCTGTAGGAGTTTCTGTATCACCATGTGCCGACACAGGTAGGCCTACTGCTGGCCGTCAGCGGGCAGGCAGAGGAGAAGAGGAGGGGGAGGAAAAGTGTGTTTACACAGACGGCAACCGCCTAAATCGTCGGGGAGAGGAAGTCAATGGCTCTGTGTCTGCCTGCTCCAACTTCCTGCTCAGAAAGAGAAAAGCTCAGGATCCTATTTCAGTCCAGCACAACTGTGTTAGTCCAGAAGTACATGGAAAAACAAGGAATCACACAAGCTCGCCGTAAAGTTTCACGGAGGGAAAAGACCAAGTCTGAGCTCTCACAGGTGAGGGGAAACAATTTAACTTTGTTGTCTTATATGTAGAAATAATGCATGATGTGTAACTGAGCGAGCACACTTTACATGTAATCGCTCCTTGCTGCGCTGTAAAGTTTTTTCTGGGGTTGTAGTGTATTAAACTCTTTGGACTGGAGTGTCTTTTTATAAGTTTTATAGTTTTTTTTTTTTTTTTTTTTTTTGAAGTAAAGTTTCGGACATAATTGTGTCGTCTTCCGGTCCGAGCAACATCTTGAAAATGAGTCAGTGGGGCAGACTGGTGATCCAGACCTCGTAACAGTTACTGCAACTTTCAAGTCCTGGATACAACCATAGCGTCCTGTAAAAAGACACACACACACACATGGCACACAGGCAAACAAAAGACGAGCAATGCAGCTTCAGAGTATTTATCCGATGTTTATGATGTGTGTTTTTTTTTTTTTTTCTTTCTTATGGCCCCTGTTGAATTTTTCCACCGTCTGCGAACAGGAAGAGATAGATTTAGTCATGGCTAAGTAATGTCTGCACACACCATCTAATCTCATTAGGAGTTTCCGTTCAGCCAACACACTGGATGGCTTTGTGCGCACAGCGAGACTTCTCAGCCGGAGCATCCGCAACAGGGCTCCTGATCCCCGACCAACAACCACCACCACAATGAAGCTGTAATATCTCTAGAAAGAGTTATACCCATCGTCTGCCGCCCTAGCTGTGCTTGTGTGAGGGATTTTTTTATCCACGTGGTCGGCCTATCTTTAATATTTATTTAAGGTATCAGTAATGAGGTTATTATTGCTTTATGATATTTAAATTCTCCCCTTGATGTCTGTAGGAGGCATTTCTGCATCCACAGTTAGCTCTCCAATCCTCTGTGCTATTTGCAGCATCTCGCGAAAGGTGAATGTTTATAAGTCACACTGGCCTAATTGTACCTCTGTCAGCACAGCAGCTCCTCCTTGCAAGTGCTTTACTTTGCTTCAGTGTCCAAAAGCCAAACCAAAGTCTGGGTTCAGAGGGGTTAAAGGGTGAGCTGTAAAATAAAAATGAAAAATAAATGGGGACAGTGATTTGATCTTTTGACCCTCTCCTTTGGGATTTTTTGTGGGAAGTGTGGCAGGACCGTGGAAATGCCTCTGCTGTGGGATCCCCTCTCCTCACCATTTGTCCTTGGAAGTAGAATAGAGAAACCATTTTGACAGGTCTGCGGTTTCACATGGCAGATAGAAAACTCAGGATAGCAAGTGTCGGAAATTAGCCCAGCCCTCCTCTGCCCTGTCTCTGCCTCCTCTGATGTAGATATGTAGCAGATGAAAAGTCCGTCTGTTATTGTTTTTTTGTTTTTTTCTATATCAGTCACTAACGTCCTCACATCCAAAGCATAAGACAGAAAGAAATACAAGATGAGAGGACAGTCGGAGCCAATAGCGTAACATTTTTCAATTCTAGTCTCGAAAACCACACCTGTGATTTGCTTTGGCATGGTTCTTGATGACCTTTTTATCTTAACAAAATAAGCCAAAGAAGAAGAGCCTGATGAGTAACCAAACAAAGAAGAAAAGTCTCTAAAGAAGAAAACTCTCTAAACTCGATCGTGAATTGACAAAAACATGACAGTTTTTTCACCATTACAGCCAAGGAAAAAAGGGTTTAAGTTTGAGCTCCATCTGTATGTGTTACATTTTCCTATCTTTAAGTCCAAATTGGCCTCTTCAGGTGTGTCATGTTTTGTCCAACAAAAGGTCTAAAACTCAAACATATGATTTACAACGATGCAAACAGAGAAAAGCAGCAAATTCTCACAATTGAGAGGCTTTAGCTTGACATTATCGACGCCTAGGCTTGCCACCTCGACTAATTGATTAATCCTTTCGCACCATTCTGCGTTACTGTCTGTAGACAGAAACATCCCAACACCCGGACAACCACCGCCACCCCCTCCCCCACTATTAATATGTGAGCTCCAAGGAGGCAGACATGAGCTTCGGAGGCTGCACATTCCTCTTATTAAAGGAATAACTCCACCCTGGGTCTGGGTCATACTTCCTGTGGGAGAGAGGCCAGGTTGAACTGCAGCATATTTCTGGCTTCTGAGCTGTTGTTCCTCCTTATATTTTTTTTCTCTCTTCATGCTGCTGCTGCTACATTACACTACACTCTTTAACACACACTGTCTTCTATTCATCACCGGTCTACTTTTCCTTACACCACATGTTACAGCCTCAAACAGCCGTTCTCTTCAGACAGTAACCCACTTAGATCAAATGTAACGCATGCTGGCAAGATAGAAATCAGACAAAGTATGCGAATTAAGATGAAACATCAGCTGTTCTCGCTCTAAACGTGTCTAAATGAGCAAGTAATGAGCACAGTAAGGTGCAAAGAGTGTTGCCCAGCTTGTTCTTTTCTCTGAGGTTTGTGCTATTCTGTCACATGGCAGGTAGCGGGTAGTAATCTGGACTTTACCTCTGTCTACTGACACCTCCGAGAAGCCACAGTCATAATCCATGTGATGATTTTAAAAATAACCAACGAGGGCCAAATCTTTTACTCTTTCTCGCCTCTGACCACGTCTAATATGGTGGTATGGACAGTGCCATCACCCTGTGGTAGTTCCTGCTGCAGCTGCTGCTGACCAAAGTCATGCACCTGATATGTTGGACGTCCACAGACGGAGAGTTCGCCCTGAAATCAGAGAGGAAGTGGCCAAGCTGTGGGGCTGGCGCAAGAACAAGACCAACATGAACTATGACAAGCTGAGCAGAGCCCTGCGCACTACTACGACAAGGCGTGAATTAACGGTCAATATGTGGAGCCGGGCAGAAAACCTCGCGCAAAAACCCCTGACTAATCATGTCATCGCGCGTTAGTAGCCCAGTGTTTTATCATGTCTAATTCTTAGTTGTCGCTTAAACCCACAATCTCCCTGATAGTCACTCTCCACTTCTTCTCGTCACACAGACTATCCTGTTGGCGATGTGTAGCACCTCTAACACACAGTTGTTTCAGTTTGCCTTTGTCATCAACCCATAATCTGCACGTGTCCTCTTCTTATTTTCTAGTATTTTTCTGTTAATCAGCTTGCTGCTGTGCACTGACGTGTTCTTTTTTATTATTTGTATGTTTGTGTGTTTTACAGAACATCATCAAGAAGGTGATCGCCAGAAGTTTCTATATCTATAAGTTTGTGTCCTTCCTGATCCTGTATGGATCCCCAGGCGGTGGAGATGGGGCCTGGCTTCAGGAAGGTTTCCTCCAGGAAGGGGAGGCCTGAGCTGGAAGTAGAAGAAGAGGAGTGAAGAGGAAGTGGGGAAGAGGAGGCCCAGAGGAGGACCCTGGCAGCCCTGGGGCGCAGTGCAATGTCGCAATGACTACCTCCTCCTCGGCCGTGCCCTACTCCTCCTTCAGCATCAGCTCCCTGCAGAACTGTGCCGGAGCTACTCCGCGCCTCGCGGAGCGCTCAGGAGGAGCCGCGCCTGTCATCCGCGGGCGCTAACGCCAACGAAAGGAGCCTCCTCCTCGCCAAACCCGGTGTCCTACGCTCCCAGGCTATCCAAACTCCACTCCCCATCCTCTCCGCCTCACCCCACCCCTCCCAGCCTGGCCGGGTTGAGCCCTTCAAGCAGCCAACAGGAGGAGGACGCAAATCGGACCAGAGCCGCCAGCCCTCAACCTCTCCTCCGGCACAGGGAGCGAGCCCTGCAGCCTCCTGAGAAGAGGAGCAGCAGCAGTGGTGGCAAAGTAGCTCCACTAGTAGTAGTAACCAAGTGAGATGGACTCCACCAAAAGCAAAGCCCAAAGCTCTGGAGATCTCCGCCCCGTCCCTGCTGCTCGCAGGGAGCGACATCGGCTCCATTGCCCTCAACAGTCCAGCGCTGCCGTCTGGCTCGCTCACTCCTGCCTTCTTCACTGCACAGGTGAGGTGATTCATCCGAATGATACACAACTATAATTTCCTCTGGGCAGCACCGGCACAGATAATGACTTGTGTGTGTCCTGCCCAAGTTAGAATGGGTTTCCTCCCTCTTTAGAGACACATTAATCAGTTGGTTTACTCCAAATTATGATCATTAGCACTTGGGGGCTGACACCACTCAAGGTGTTCTCTCGGCATTTGCCTAACGTGGTGCTGAATCCAGATGAACACTATTATCGTTAGCACGGCAGTTTCTGTACACACCCGACCGCTCTAAACCTGCTTGCCTATCCAGTCAAGACATGTTTACACACCCGGTCGTGCAACCCTTGACATTTTTCAGTTCTCCTGTTTCTGCTGTCAATAATTTAAGGTAGACTAGAGTTCATGTCACTTTGTCAAGCACAGCGAGCCCAATAATAATCAAATCAGTAGGAAAGAAAATAACTGTGTGATGCTATCTGTTTACGTCCGTCTGTGTGGTCGTCTGGCTGGCCACAGAGAGATGATGGGATCTATCCAAAGTATGATGTCAGTGTCCTAAAGTGCAAGAGTATTATCTGACACAGCCTGGCATGTGTTGGTGGAAAGACCACGCTATATTTATTTCAGTAGTCAGCTGAGATAAATTTCTCAAGAAACCGACCGAGAAATGTGCGAAAAGGTGAATTTTTCTGATTTTAATGCACACGCACTTCACATGAAGTGAATTTTTACATCGCCTTGAACAAATCCAAATTTAGACTAATGAGTCATTTGTCGTGCTTGTTTTAGATTAAACTCACATGATTTCGATAAACAGTTCTGTGGGAGTAAAAGCCAAAATTACTGCAATGTTTATGCACTGCAACAACAGGCCTTGCAGAAATATGTCCATACCAAATTAAAGTTTGAGAACTAAAAAGTGCTCAGAAACGTAAACACGCCATGTAAAGTGCTGTAAATTCAGTAGTTGCGCTGGTCGTGTCTCAGCTTAGAGCCAAATTGATCCAGCCATGCCATTTTTCGGGCGCTCTTGATCTTTGCTCCCAAGGGCGCCAAGTACAGGCGGCAACTGGTATTTAATAATCCATTTCAGTTATTAATGTCTTTTGGATTGGAATTGATTCAAAACAAAAAAAAAAAAATCACTCTACCCCACATCAGAGGCTTTCCATTATTGAGCAAAGGCATTAATACTGTCTGTTTAGGAGGGTGCAAAAAAAAAAAAAAAGTGAGATCAGAGGAAAACAAGCGATTTACAGAAATCTTCTGCAAGTCCAACGTATGAGAGAGGGGGAAGAGGCCCTATGATGCCATATGCTCCAATAATTCCATTAATAATGGGAGCAGGGCTGTCCCTCCGGGCAACACTGGCTCACTTCCGGAGGTGACACAGGGAAAGTAGGGGGAGGGGGAGAGAAGACCAGGAGGAGAGAGAGAGAGAGAGAGAGAGAGAGCGAGAGACAGAAAGAGAGAGAGAGAGAGAGAGAGAGAGAGGCAGCAGTTTCATATGTTTTCTCTCTAGTTGGCTGCCCAAGTGCCCTCCACCACCTCCACCACACACACACACACACACACACACACACACACCCGCCCCAATCAACAACAACCCCGACCGTCCACCTCCTCCTCCTCCCACGTCACCTCTGTACTGGGAAACCACAGACTTCCTCTTCCTGTTCATCAGTTTATAGCTTCCAAACGCCAATACACGTCCATTTACTAATTCAGCATGTTTCTCGCATTACTGAAGCTCCCTTGGAGCAAAGCTCAACCAGTGTTTTTCTTTAAAAATGTTGTCTCCACTGCTTCTCCTATTTACAACATAGCCTCCCTCCCCTCTGTAAAACTCTTTTCCCTTCCCTTCCTCACAGACTCCTCCGGCTTGTTGCTGGCTCACAGTCCGCTGTTGTCGGGCATCCACTCTGGAGCAGCTTGAGCCCCGTCGCCCCGCTCAGCCCCGCCCGGCTGCAGGGCCACAGCTCACTCTTCCAGGTAAGAAAGACGCGCAGGTGTAGACACATGAGGAAGCAAAGCGGGCGATAAAATAGCAGGACATGAGAACAGAAGGTGCGCTCAAAGGATTATTGTTTACTGGCAGCAGATAGCCAAGGAGGAAGTTGTGAAGCTGGGCGCAGGGTGAAATCAGCCCTGCTGCAAAATCCCTGTTCTTTCCAGTTGTTTCCAACATTTACAGCAGGTAACAAAAGGACTGACTCCAGTTTTACAGGCTAAATTTAAATAAAATCATTTATTATAGCTGATATAACTTTAATGCACAATAACACTGCCTCTTTAAGGCCAGTCTAAGCTAAAATGCATCTTTATCTTTTTGAGTTTTGCATTTCTAAGCAGGTATTTACCTGATAGAAAAGCATATGTGCTATAAAAAAAGTGTTTTGAGATCTGCAAAATAGCAGACACCAGCGGTTGTGAAACTAGTCGAGACTTAGTAAGCTGGTCCAGCAGAGGTGTCCTGTTTCAGCGCTTGTGAGAGTGGGAGAGTGAACCGTGAATACTCTGTTTGGAGCCCAGGGGAGCCGGTTTGAGGGTGGACTGTTTGAGAGCTGCTCTCATTTGTGAAACACAATAATATCATCATCACAACACACTCACATATGTATATACGCCACACCCCCTGACACCATACCGACTTGTGTGCACAAATAATGTTGACTTCTCCTTGTTGTGGAGGTACAAGGGACAGAGAAAAGGAAGAGGTACAATGAAAAAAAAAACAAAAAAAAAACAGGAAACCAGAGCAGTGACAATGCTGCAGTTCCTCACCGGAAAGCAGCTTTCATAGAGCTCTCCTGTCCCCACCTCGCTAACCTCAGCCCCTTTCTTCCTCCACAGTTCCCCAGCCTAATCAACGGACACAAGCTGTTCCCCTGCCAAACCTGGAAGGAACACCCTCCTCCTTGCTCCTGTCCCCCACCACCCACAAATCCTGATCTAGTTCAGAAGAAAAACAAACAAAAACACCCACCTTCATCCATCTCTTCATCATCATCATCATCTGCAGCAGCGATCTTGTCCGGTCTTGTTAAATTCTGCTTCTACGAGACAGTATGTGACCTCACTCCTTTTTTAATTTTTTTTTGCACTTGCGTTGCTTCAGATTCCAGTTGGTTGAAAGCACTTGCAAAGCTATAATGCCACGACGTCCGAGAGACGCCCTGGCTCTTTGTGATAAAATACGTTAACATTTCACATTGACCCCGTCCATGATGGACAGTAGTGACGCAGAATAGTTGCAAAGATCAGCCGCCGCCATTCTGCGCAGAGTTGTTTTAATCTTGTTTTATTTCCTTAATGTTCACTCACAACGAACTCGTTTGTCTCACTTGTGTGGTATTGTATGTATTGTATGCACTATGCTTCAGATAGTACCGCCGTGCCTTGTTACCCTTCCCCAAAAAAAAAATCTTTTAATGAAGACGAGATTTCAAATCAATGAAAACCTTTGTAACACTTGTAATGTTCTTTTTTTTATACTGGACTTGGTATACAGTTTGTATTCTGTATAATTTTGTATTGTGAAGAATGTCTTTTTGTCATTTTCAATAAACAAAGCATTGAATGCTTGAACACAGTGCCTTAAATTAAACATTTTACAGTGGCTACAGTAGCGCGGTGGACAGCAGTCACGTGTCGCTTGTTGCCGGACAGAACAGGAGACAAATAATCGATCAGATCACATGACGTCTGTTTAAACTTTTAGATTTTATTTTCTTTACTCTGGAAAAAAAAAAAAAAAAAGCTCAAATATGGGAGGGTATCTGCAACGAAATCCCACACCAATAACAATTATCCACAAATAAAGTTAAAGAATATCATACAAAACATCTCTTGTAACACTGTTAAATAGACTGTGACTCAGTATTGTATTCACTAGGGGCAGGACTATAGCTAGTGCTCCCTGAATTAGGAGATCAGTGGCTGTGTGCTTCCTCATACAACAGAGCAGGCATGCAACACAATGATGGGGACAATCCGGAAAAAAAGGATCCGTTTTCTTTCGTTCTTTTTTTTTTTTTTTTTTTTACAGTCGATGAAGATGGGAATGACAGAAAGGATAACACATCTGTGAAGGCAGATTTCAACACTTAGACATCAGACTGGAGGAGATGGTGTCAGATTAAAGTGGGAAATGATGATGGTTGAATATTATCTGAAGAATTTAGGTTGAACTATTCCTGTAATGCCCTTGTTAACAACTCTAAGTTGCCTTTTTCTTTTTTACCCCTCTGCATTTGTTCATTGGTCACGACAGAGACCGCATCATCCTGGAATGATTCGCCAGCATCTGACAAGAATGTGATCTTCTTCTTTTTTTTTTTGTACAGAGCTTGGCAGCACAGCTTTCATATCAGTTAGGATAAAAAAAAAAAGATCATTTCCATCAAAGCTGGCCTCAAAAAAAAAAACCTTCAGAGTAAAATGGTCACAAATGATGGGTGCATCTGAGAACAGCACTGTGGCAACAGAGACAGAAAAATCCTTTTTGAGTTGCTACAGAAACATCCCTCTGTTTGTCTGTGCGCTTTACACACCCACTCTTTCTCTCTCTCACACACACACTCACACACACATACACACTCACACACTGAGAAGCTCTGAGGTGGAGTTTTGTATGTATGAAAATGGAAATAATGACAAAAAAAATCACTAAAAATACCACCACTTCAAAAAAAAAAAAAAAAAAAAAAAAAATTAAAATCTATACACATTGCATGTACTCATTAAAGTGACTGAGCCAGTTAGAATTCTAGACAGTAGTTGTATTTAGCAGCAAATTCTCTTCTTCTCAATAAATATAGATGTACAGTATATAAATGTCTCTTTTGGGCCAGGTTCAGTTCCAAACCTGGAAACGGGTTCGGTCGCACTGAGGACACAAGTTTCCCAAGTAGTTTGGGGGGAGTGACAATGATGATGGTGATGATGATGATGATGCTTCTCCACGCCAACATCCATCTCAGGTTACCGATCCATCGGCGAGACTGTACAGCTACTAGATCCTTCCCAAATAAAAAAATTACAGTCCAGAGAATCTAAAACAGCATGCTTTGTCTTCTGCTCTTTCCGTTGCCTAAAGGGAAACAAAGAAAAAGAATAAATTATTCTGTTTCTGGAGTTTTACAGAAGGGGATTTCAAAGTTCGACCCTGCGGGATACACTCAGACAACATCGAGATGGAGGATAATCAGGCTCCAAGTTTTGGGAGCAACGATTCCGAGGGTTGTAAAGAAGGAGGAAAATTTTGCCGGTGAGTTTTTTTGTTCCCATTTTGACAAACTGGCAGCATTGTGCAGGCTATTAGCAGTTCCTGTTTGCAGTGTACCCACAGATATGCAGACAACTAACACTGGATTACTTTGGTATTGAAAAAATTATTTCTGAGCAGGATGAACAACAAAAGTCAACTCCAGCCTGTGTGTCATCCCCCTTCTCTCTATGTCCCGGCTTTCCTATTATAAATATTAAAAATATTAAATTCTCAGTAAGTAAATGACACCGAATCAAATTAATGTCTATCGTGTCTGTATGTTCAAGGGTAGTTGAACATAGAGTGGTTAGCTCTATAAGCAAGAAGGTTCCTGGTTCGGACATGTTGCATGTTCTCCCCATGTCTGCGTGGGTTCTCTTCTCTCTAAATAGGTTAATTGGTGACTTGACTGTGAGTGTTAATGGCTGTTTGTCTCTATGTGGCCTGTGATGAGCTGGCGACTTTCGCCCAAACTCAGCTGGGACAGGCCCCGGCCCCGCCGTGAGCCTGTTGACAATAAGCTGTTACAGATAACAGATCTGTGTGTTGAGGTTTGAATGAGCTTTTAATGGTTAATAAAATAACCACTGTGAGCTGTCACAGCCACTGTTGTAACTGCCAAACTACAATAATTTATTGTATTCACCTGCCTGCTTCATGTCTTTAATTCTCTCCTTCCACATCTCAAACATCAACTCTCCCGCGGTGAGGCACACCTCGCAGTTTAAAAACTTTTAATTCACGAGCAAATAAATCATTCATTTTTGGATTATTCCTCACCTGACTCAGGGTACGATGAGTTCCGGTAGCCGGGATCCCTCTGTAGTTGGACCTCCTTCAGTGTGAATATGGATATGCCTGCCAACGCAGGAAAAACAAGAGAAACTCAGTGTAACATAAATCACATCATGCCAGGAGAATAGTGTCTTTGTTATGAGGCTGTAACTGATCCTCACTGTACACTGCAATATCCTTCAAGTTGTACTTAGTGGAGTCTGCCAAGTCTGCATTACTATGTTGCCATTTCATTACTCACTCTCTGGCAGTGTGTGCACACGTGGCCCCAGGCTCCTGAAGTACGGCTGTCTCATTGCTTCATCAGCAGAGATCCTCTTTTTCGACTCGTACTGAAATTTTGGGGGAAGTACAAGAAACAAAGACGTCAAAGAAGAAGAACAACAACAAAAAAAAAAAAAAAAAAGAAAAAACGGGTGAGCAGAGTGTGATTACATGTGAACGTGTCGACGCGCCCTGATGCGCTGCTTTCCAAAAATACAGTCCTAACATAGCTGCAAAATGTGTCACAGCATTCATGCCTGGCAGATATAATGACACTCACTTTTAGGAATGACATCAGCAGGTCGATGCCATCGGTGTCCAACCTGAAGAGGGGTGAGGGAAATGGAGAAGGGGTGGGGGGGGTGAGAGGGTGAGAGGGAGAGAGAACAGTAGAGAGGTCAGTAGAGGTGGGGTGACGCAGATGCTGGCGAGTGTAAGGAAGGAAACAGAGTCAACTATTCCACAGGATTTCCTTACAGGAAGTGACACAGAGCACACACTCCTAACTAAACAAACCAATAATACTAATGTCTAAGTCTAAAATCTAAAAAGCTCGACATGCAGTAGCAGCTCTTATACCTGAGTCTGCTTTGAAATATTTGCTCATTTCCATCTCCAGTGCTTAGAGGGCTAACAAGAGAGGGAAGGGGGAGGGTTAAGAAAGTGTAGAGGTGTATGACTGTCATATAAATTTGAGAATAATCTCATGTAGCATTTGATAAGATGTAATATAAAAAGACATATTTAGTTTCACGAGTTTCCCGTCTCACCTGGGCGCGTGGTTAATGAGCGGCTGAGCTTTGTACTTGGGGAATTTGTAGGACTTGAACTCGTCGATAGAGGATATTCCAGGCCAGCTGTCTTCTGTGGGAGTGCCTGCGGAGGGACATTCAATCGACCCTGTTAGAGACGGGCTTTGCCGCGGCAGCTGGAGGGGCTTTTCACACTGCCACAGGGGCTACATGCCAGGGTTAATGAGATTAAAGGATCATATTCAAAGTTTGCGTGCTTCCCTGTCACCAGGTGGCAGCACTGACCTAGCAGCCTGAAGATGAGGTGCAGCTCGTCCTCCACTGTGGATCCTGGGAACAGGGGCCTGCCGGCAGCCATCTCATAGAATATACAGCCTACACCCCTGAAAGGAAAGCACAGAGGGACACTTTAACATCCATTTAACTCGACAGATCGCCTGTTTTTATATAACCGCTAACTGTTTGGATTAAAGTCCCTGAATCGTACATCAAACTGGGCGGTTTCAATCTGTCGGGTGGGTGAAACGTCAAAAAGAAGAGGCAGGAGTTCATAGAAGAAGGCAACAGGGCGCTTTGAAGTCTCAGAATACCCATTCACAGTTAAATTCTATAACAGCTTGAGCGCGTTCATTAACGGCCATGTGCCACATCAAAGTCTCTTCACTGCAGACACCTGTCTGCTGCTCACTTCGCATGTTGCTTAACATGAGAGCATCAATTAAATGGAAATAAACTCCCAACATCTGTGCATTGCCACACATCACTGGAGCTGCTGGAGATATTAAAAAATTCATGACGGGAGTTCGTTCTGCTCGAGGATTATGTTTGCCTCTGCACCTTCGGCGTGCTCAGTCATGTGGACGTGAAGAGAGATTAGCCAGGAGTCTACTCAGTGTTTTCCAACAGTTGTAATCACCCCTGTTGAGCGAGGCCCACTCACCACATGTCTATCTGCGTGGAGTACTCGGAGGAGCCCAGCAGCACGTCGGGAGGCCGATACCAAAGCGTTACCACCTCGTTAGAGTATGTTTTAGTGGGCACGGACTTGGCCCTCGCCAGGCCTGTGGAGCAGAAATATGAGGAATAAAAACAGATCTAATGCACACATTTGTAGAAGGTTTTTTTACTCAAAAACGTGGCTCACTTCACATCACGCTGTATTTGTCCGACATAAATGAATGTACAGCTGTTTCTTTTCATCCAGATGGTTGATAATTAAGTTGAAGAAAACTCTCAGGCACTCATAAACAGAGAATAATGAACACAAATAGTTGTTGTTTTTTTGTTACCAAAGTCAGCCAGTTTGAGCTCTCCCCTGTCGTTGATGAGGAGATTCTGGGGCTTCAGGTCTCTGTGGAGGACTTTCCGCCTGTGACAGTAGGCTAAGCCCCGCAGGATCTGGAGCAGAAAAATCTGGGGAAACAGAGATTTGACATCAGCAACTTTTGTCATATTGGTTTTTAAAATAGCAGTGCTGACTAAAATTTATAGGTTTTATATGTTACAGATGCTGCATTACATGTGATTTACACAGACTCTCCTCTTTGGAATACAGATTATTTAGAAGAATAATAAAACAAGATGCATTGACGTTTATAGAGACACAACGTTTATATTCTCCTTCCAAGCAGCAGGAGCTGAGTTTTAATATGCACTTTAAGTATTTATAGTCCTATTCAAATGAACATTTCCAACCAAACAAAACAAAACAGATTTTTGTGGACAAATAAGGTTAAAAGAACCCCCCCCCCCCCCCCCCACACACACACACACACACACACACACACTGTCTAGACACCACCACCAGGGGGCACACTAACAGCATTTCTCGAGGTGACACCAGCAGCCACAAAGCCATGACAGTTGATGAAGTTGGCCGACCCAGCAGGCCGCCTGTGGAGGCTCACCTTGACATTCTGCATGCTCAGGATGTTCCCGCAGTCGTCCATGTACTGCTTGAGGTCTTTGTCCTAGATGAGAGGGAGGAGGAGGGGGGGGGTTAGAAAGGCTACAGGCACACCAACCGCAACAGTTGGGCTGTTGTGCTCTTGCAATATCGTCCTCAACTGTGCAGAGGGTCATGAATAATAATGATGGTGAAGATGTATTTATTTTAGCATCTGTGAACAGAATAACAAATGAGTCACGCAGGACGCGAGGGCAGAGGCTTTGTTGTTGGTCTCACCAGGTACTCGAAGACCAGTGTGAGCGACTTGTCTGTGTGGACAATGTCGTGCAGCGTCACAATGTTTGCGTGTTTCAGGTCCTTCAGTAACGACACTAGAGGAAAAGAAAATGCAGAGTAGTTTATGTTATATACAAGAAATCACTCATGGATTTAACAAAGAGTACAGTATTCTTTAGAAGAAAGACAAAAAACATGGACACATAAAGCACAACTTCTTATAAAACTTTTAACTTATTTACTGTACGAACACCTGAGTTCAAAAGTTTTATCAAGTCTTTTTTTTTTTTTTTTTAGGAAAATACCTGTGGATTAGTGTGTCTTAAAGTGTTCGTATACTGAAGAATATCACAACATAACTACTGTAGATATACTACAACCTTACATTGCAGTTACAGCTGCAAACTGTAGCAACTGCTGTGATTTCTTCAATTACTTTTCCTGCTAAAAAAAAAAGGCACTTTACAGTTTCAGTTTCCACAACTCGGCTGCAGGGAGTGGTCTTTGCACGTAGTAATAACTACAGACAAGCACTGGTTACATCGTCATACACTCTCATATAACCACGTGGAGGTAAAGTGGTTAAGAGAAAATGAGAAAAGAGGGAAAGAAAAAAAACGCGTTTTCGCAAACCTTTAAGAGGAATTGTTCTACGACCACATAATCTTATAAATCTAAAATAATCCATCAGAGAAATCTCAGGATTCCCAGAAAAAGAGCAACACTGAAAGTAGACAGCTGTTGATTATAAAACACTACATCCACATTAAATCTAACTGGAGACAGATTGTCGGTAATTTAGGTTCACGGTGCAACATTGAACCTTTATACCTTCTCTGATGGCCGTGCATGGCGCCCCCTCCTCATGCTCCAGTCTGATCTCCTTCAGTGCCACAAGGTTGTCCGTCAGCTTACTCCTCCCCTTGAAGACTGTAGCGTACGTGCCCTGGAGGAGAGGAGGGAAGGAGGTGAGGAAAGACCTCAGAAGCTGGACTGGTGCGGCACAGTCAGGCTGACGGGGGTTAAAAGTGAACTCTATAACTGCGTCGGTAAATATCACTGACTATGGGAACATTAGCACCTGTGAGGTCAAGGTTAACAGTGAACACACACACACTCTCTTACATACCTCCCCCAGTTTGTCCAGTTTGATGTAGGTCTCCAGCTTCCCAAATCCAATTTCTGACTGCAGGAGGCGAAAGGACAAACAGCATTAATGAGGGTGGCGTCTTTATTAGCACTGACAAGCTTACAGACACTACGGCAAATCCTTATGACGGCCTCGCTGCAACGGGGGGGGGTGTAAGGAGGTCAAACACCCCCAACCATTATCAGAGCTAATCTCTTGTGACAAAGGACTGTTGGCTTTTGGCTTTTACAATGTGTTTGTTTACGAGGTGGGGAGGAAAAACTTTAATTATAAAGCATGTTTAATGCACGAGTCACAATTTCCAGGATGCACAGCGAGGGACGAGCTACAAGAAAGGCTCAGTTCAGTGAATATATTTGTATTTCGTATAGACCAAGCTGTCTGCTAGCTGTGAGATAACATAACAGGCCTTTTTACATATTTTTTTGACGACAAAAAGACAAAAATAAGGAAGTAAAATGCATGTTACAGTTCACAACTGTTCACACATACAGTCTTTTAATGGTCAGGAAGCAATATTCATTCTGAAAGGCGGATTTTAAAAGAAGTCTGAGTCTGAGGTCGCTTTCAGAAAAGCTTTGACTGCGATGGGGAGCATAAAAAACTAAAGGCAACTTCTCCAGACTATAAACTGACCCCCCTCCAACAACACACAGCCGTTCAGCGCTTTCTAAACAACTCTGCAGGGGAGTGTATGCAAATGCAGTGGACCGGGTGTGGCACAGTGTTCATACTTTCCCTCTGCCTTTCCTTTGACAGATGCACATTCAGAGTGCAACCGCAAGCCAATTACTGAGACTGCTGACAATGTAAACTCACGACAACTGAGAGGCTGGGAGGATGATATTCAACTATCTGAGGGTAAAGTGGGAGCGTCGACTCTCTCACTTCTGTTTCTTGCTGCTGTTTTAAATAAAACATAACTCTCGCAGCTGCCTTCATATTCTGCAGCCCCTCCTTGACAGCTTTCCTGTTTCTATTTCACTCCGTTTCCGCTCGATTCTCAAATCAGTACTGCTCTCTCTCAGACGTGGGCTGCAAGTACATTTACATAAGCACAGTTTGGAGGTATTAGCACTCTGCACTTCATTTATCTGACAGTTGTGCCTGTTCGCTATCTCGCAGAACCAGATTTCAGCTGCAAACTGTTAGAAAAGATGATGGTTGGTTAGTATTACGATTATACTGAGGTAGCTTTCTATTTTATAACTTTGGGTGTATTACTGTGTGCGGCGCTGAAAGTAAATGTGCAAGACTGTGATGAGGCACCTTAATTTGTCAAGTATTTAATATATTTATTAGCCAAAAACAGACATGAGTGTGTCTAAGATACTGCTTGGGGGACAGGTGATTAACAACAGGAAGTTAGTTTCTGTACGGGAGTATGACAGCTGATTTTACCCATTTACTCACACTGTCAACAGCAGCCTTGAAACGCAGCTCATGGAGGCATTTAAGGTCAATAGCTGCTTGCGTTTGCATTCCCACATTTCAAACAGCAACTCCTTCACCACACCTCAAGCCAAAATGTAAAGTAATATAGGCTAAAATTAGAGGACTCAAGCTGTAACTAACTGAAGTTTTTATATTTGTGTCCACCTGATGAATGCAAGTCGTAAAACTCATTCTGCTTTTAGGTTTGTTTTTGGTTTCCAACGATGACAAAAAAATATCTGTCTCTTTGGCAACTTAATGGGCCACCGTGTTTTCACCAGCTAGTCATTAACTTAGTCAATCGCCTGTTGGGTGCTGGCAGGGAGCGTACAGGTAGCATATGGTGGGTTAATTAGAGTTTGACGGCAGATGCCTGGGGGCTAGAAACAACGCTATGAGAGCAGGGTTTGTTGCTGTAAAACATATCCAAAAAAAAAGCTTAAAGACATTAATAAGCCAGAGGAAACTACAGATTTTCTGTGGGTTTGTTACTACGAGTGACTCCTTCAGTTTGTCTCTCCAAGCAGTAAAGGAATTGAGCACCCGTGGAGCTAGCAGGCAACACTTCAGCAGGTACACTTGCTGACACACTGGCCAGAAAACAGAAAGGGAATTTCTTATTTTCCTCCTGCATCATCACAGTCTCTCCCCCCTTTTCTCTCTCCGTCTCACCAGTGATGCTCTGCGGGAGCGTCGGCTCAGCGGCTGGTCGAAGGGCGGGCTGCTCAGCTGCAGCTTCTCCAGGTAACCGTCAGGTATCCGAATGTCAGCCGGCAGGGACAGACGTTTGTTCAGGTCCTGCGCGCACACAAATAGATAACAAAAAGAAGAACCAAATTTAAAAATGGTGTCAACAAGGTGTAAAACCCTAAAAAAACACCGAGTTAACCCTCAGTAAACAGCGTAAGCTCTGGATAAATACCAATGATTGACAACAAAATGGCAGAAACCCAGAGTAAACAGGCAGAATCTGTAAGAACCAGCCAGCTTTAGGACTCATTGGTCAACAGAGAGGGCAGTGTGTGTGTGTGTGTGTGTGTACATGTGTGTGTAATTACACATGCAGCATCATGCGTCTGTCTCTACAGTTTTGTGCTGTACATTTATTAAAGGCTGCCTGTGGAGAGCTCGGGGAAAAGACTTTCCCAGAGCTCCAAACAACTAGAGCATGATCCTAATGACTTGTTATATAAAATGAAACACAAAACAACATCTGAATTCTCCCCATCATGCATTTCCTCTATTTGTTAGATTACTGTTAATCCCCTCGTTCTCTCTAGCTGCTTTAAATCTACTTCCACTCCCTGCGAGCCGACACTGGACACTCAGTAACACCCCAGCGCTCCTGCTGGCCCTCCCTGCTAACCACCAAACAACAATATGAAACTTTGGACTTTCCACATTTCAACAACAAGCTCACTGATCAATCTCTAACTGAAGGCGACTGATCTGTGTGACAGGTGAACTGACCCCTCCAACCTCATTCAATCCATGACAGTGACTCAGCTTTTGACCAGTTGGTAGGTTTTAAACATGCTCTGATGCAGAACGGACAGGATTTTCCAAATATTTATTGATATATTTTATCCTGTACAGACAAAAGAATAGTACCAGAACTAATTACGTTAATTTCTCAATTATTCCATAATCACTTTGCCTATGAAATTTTAGAAAAAAAGAGAGGGTTGACGTCTACAAGTTGCCCAAAACTCGAAGATATTCAGTTTGTTTTCCGTCATATGAGGCAAAGAAAAGCAGCTAATCCTCGTGCTACAAAAGCTAAACAATAAATCGATTTTTATAATAGTTGCGTGTTAATTTTTCTCTCAATCTCAAGAGGTGGTGAAATTCTATAAATAAAGTCATATAAATAACAGCTGCAGCTCTGCTGGTCTGTAGTTCCTGTGTGCTGGCTCAGGATTGGTGGTTTGTCCCCAGAGGAAGCGATGCCATCCATCACCTGACCTTTGTAACCCGCCACTCCCCCCCCTCCAGTTGTCCAATCAGCCCGTCCTAATCTGTTACAACAGAGACCCATCTGGACCGTATTACAGTAATCCTTGTGATGTAATCCCAAAACACTGCTTCCTCTCAAGTGAGAGACGTACAGTCCTCTACCTGACCACAGACGGAGGGATTTCCTCACTCTTCCTCCTATACTTCCTTTTCCTCCTCCTCATCTTCTACTTCTATTGTTCCTTCCCCTGATTGTCACATCAGCACAGGGACAAAGAGCGAGGCAATACAGTGATCTCACTGTTGGATCACTTCATCAACAACAAGCCTACGGGCAGTCACGCTGCTCATACCAGCACAAACAATGTACAGAGTGTTTGTTGGGCTGCGAGAGAGAAAATCTACTGTATAACTGTGGTTGTTGACGTGCTTCTGTTCAAATAAACTTTTTATGCTTGTGAAAGAGTCACAGGAAGTGTGGGGTGCACTGTTCACATTCTCTATGCGCAGCGAGAGGTGATGTGTCACGTCTGTGTGGGTAGCTCCAGATGAAGAAAGTTGCTTAACTTCACGTTTCAAGTGTTTTGTTTTTTTGTTGGTTTTTTTCTCGTGTGCAGTCTCGCGTGCTCGGTTTGTGTGTGCAGTTGCAGCTATCTGCTTGTAAATCCCCCAGAGGTCCTGCAATCAAACCGACCAATAAACACTGTCAGAGGGAGGGGAAGTGTGTGTTCTTCAATCACAAGATCTTTCCTCGCATGATCACCCAGCAGGTACTGCGCAACATGTGGTTCGCTGGCAGGATGACAACATCAGCCATACATCGACACAGAGAGACAGTTTTACATCAAAGCTTCAGTTCTTTTGTGGAAATAAATAAAAACTTTGATTGTAAGCATTTTAAACTATCACTTTCATTTCACAGCGTGTGTGTGTGTGTGTGTGTGTGTGTGTGTGTGTGTGTGTGTGAGCTCACAGTAAAAATCAGGCCCATTCAACCATCTTAATAGCTGCTGATGGGATTGTAGGATGTGCAAGAGACATTGCATTTCTATTTTTTAGAGAAGTGCCTTGACATTTGAGACATTTTCAAGGAGATTATTCAAGGCGGCCCAAAACAAAGTTGAAACCGAAATTGGAAACAAAACCATAAAAAACAAATTTTTTGGCAAAGTTTGGACAGTCTGAACAGTCACTTGTACTTATTCATGTCAGTTGTGCATTATTAAATCTCCTTAGTATCCTTTAGCAGTTCAGTATGTGAGGTTTGGACACTGGACCTTTAAGGTGGATTGGAATGACAAAGGCTTTACTGTCAAGACAGAGCATGAAAAACAGCCTGAGTTACTGTTTTAAATCCTCAAGCACAGTCTAAACATCATCTCAAGATGTTGCCTGTTATGGTGGTAAAGTTATATAAAGCACATGTTGAGATATGCAGTATTTCTACACGACGATGATGAAACACAATGTCAGAAATGTGGAAAAAAAACTCAAGTAATGCGCTCACTCTATCTGCTACCTTAAAGCAGCGAGATTTCTTCTCTTACCTCACACTGCCTTTCATGTGTCATGTGACGAGCGAGCTGGATTAAAGCTTTCGCTCTTGGTGTGCTTCTGCATTTGTGTGCACGTATGGCTTTCCATATGCTCTGCTGTACGAAACTCTGTGCGGTGCAGGCCGTGACGACTTTGACAGCGGTTTGCTTTTGTTCTCAAACGTTTCATCTTTATGAATTCGGGATAATAACGCTGCACTGTATTTAACACGCCCTGGATTAAAAAAAAAATAGTTGTGGTAAAATGAAATCCCTCTTAGACAACAACAATAAAATAATAATCAACGAGAAGTCTTTCCATAATGTGTTGTCATTATGTAACCACCAGAGGAATGTCACAATATGCCAGCCTCTTACAGTGTATGTGTGAGAAAGTAAGCGAGGGGGTTCGGGTGGGTGGAGCTGGCGTCGACTGTGAGACCTTTGTAAAACAGATTTGAGCATGTTCGGTAGTACACTATGAATGTGGAGTCACTGTGTACATGTGTGTGTGTCTCCTACTGAGATTATGTAGGCAGCTGTAGTGTGTTCACGACACACTACAGCTGCCTACGCTGAGTACCAGCGTGGAGCTGTAACGCACGCGTCATTAAATGCCACTTCTTGCAGAGGAAAAAAAAAGGGTCGACGGTCAAACACTCAGATCTTCCTGTGCTTTTCGTTGAATTAATCCAAATATACCTTCACGGACAAAGAGGAGGCTGAACCGCGAGGCCAGGTAAGAATGAATGTGACATGATTCATAACAGTAACATATTCAAACGTCAAAGCTGGAAATTGTAGCCAATGACTCATTTCCCTCCTTTAAAAGAAAAAAGCAGAAAGGCTATGGAAGCGCCGTGACAACACAGAGAAGCAAATCCCACCTCTGCAGAGATGCGTCTGTTCCCTCTGTTCCTCAGACAAACACCCGTGGGCGACTGCACCTCATCAGAGGAAGTCCCAGACGCCTGGTCGCTCTCCCCGTCCGACCCCATCTTCAAGTTCTCGTGGACGATATCTGGATTCGAGAGAGGAAGGAAAAATAAAAGAGAGAAAAGGAGGATGAGAGGTTGAGTTTGACAGATGGAGCAGGTCTGTGGAAAACAGGGCAGGGCTCGGCACCGGCTGATGACTTCAGCAGGAAAGAAAAACACTCTCTGGGACACTTTTTACGAGCCCCTCTGTTCCTATCAAGCTCCCGGCTGTGTCGAGCAAAGGGCGTACACGACCAGTATATTAGGTTTAATAAGTTTGACTGATAGATTTAATTTATTTCATTGCCACGGGGCCTTACAAGACAAATCCATACATCACACTCTAATTTTCCCAAGCATAAATAAACTCAGGTTTCATACATTTAAAGGACATCGCAGTTTTCCTTCAGGCTTTATGTTCAGATCAGGCACTGCTGTGAATTTAGATATTGTATCTGGGTTGGGAATCCAAGCTGCTGCTTTGCTAGAAGCGTTCAGAGTCAGTATTTTTGTCTTATTTATTAACAAATGGCTGGCTGAAACACTGGAATGATTGTATTGATATGTATATATGGATGTGTGTGCAGTAGCTTATACCTCTAGCAGTGGGCACATGTTTTCACAAGTAGCTGTATGTGCAGGTTCAGCTGACTCAGTAGAAATGTGTAATACAGGGATTTAAGATGTAGTTTCAAGGCTATTCAACACTTAATCAAACAGCTTCACACATCTGGAGTAAAATCTAACCACTGTAGCAACTTTAACCTACCTACACAAAGTAAATCTTCAGTACAAAAACTCTGTTTAATGTCACAGGAAATACAAATATCAAGTGTGATTTGTGCGTGTGTGTGTGTGTCTCACCAAGGCGACTGCCGTTGCGAGGCATGACCATGAGAGAGCCCAGGCCTCCTCCGATGACGCTCTGAGGCCGTCGCAGTGGCGGCTTTTTAAAGGAGCCCGTGTACTGATGGAGGAAGGAGTGGACGCTGTGGGCCGACGGAGGACGACCATTCCTCACTATCGGTTCTGCAGAAGAAGAGATTTTTTTTAATTATGACCAAAAATAAAACACTTCATATCTGTGTGAATGCACCATCCTCTAGGACTAAAGATACAAGCCCGCCTGTGACTGAATGAAAGCAACCGGTAACGGAAACACTGAGTTTTATGGCGACAGTGACAAAGAAACTGTGTGTAACGTGAATCTGGCTGAAACATGAAGCAGTGTCAGCTTGGATAAAGACAGGAAAAGCAAAGTTTACAATATGCACTGAGTATCCGCATATTTAAATGATTCATGTAATTATGGCTGCTGCCCTTTACACACCAAGATCCAAACCTAACCCACCGGAATCTTCCTCAGGTTTACTTCCAGTCTAAAAACATCAGAACTGCTCGTCAGAACAGCCTTTAGGATGTTGTACAAACTAGTTATTTCTGAGTCATACTTGACCCGTAATCATCCAAACAGGTCAATAACGTCCACACTCTTACTTGGTATGGTATATAGAGCATGTTGTTTATGAGAAACAGAGAAAATGTTTCAGCTGAAATGCTCAAACTATACAGCTGCCATGAGAGATCATTGCTCTACAAGTTGTAAGTTTGATGTTATAAAGTTTCATGATTTTATTAATCCACGTTTCACCATTTCAGAATAATGATAAGCTTTTGGGTTATTTTTAGAGTTTTAATCATTTAAAAAGGATCTTAAATCTTGTCTCAGAGTGTTTTCCAACCTTCCGCAAGCACCGAATCTCAGCTCGCATCCATCAAAGTCTAGTTGGCTAAAAGTTCATTAACTTTTTAATGATGGATTTTTTGCTGGCTAACCGATTAAAAGCTCTCCGATGCACCGGCTATACATTACTGGTCACATAGCAATAACACCAGACTGCATGAAATAATCAGCGTTACATAAGAGGTTTTAACTCGTAATCTACTGATGCATAGATTTGCATTTAATGTCGTGTAACTGCTGCGACTTAGTAAGATAGTCAATTGCATGCTAAACAAACACTGTTCTGCATGAAGCGTCTCTCCATAAATGGATCTGAGCGAGAATATGATGAATTTTCTTCATCACAAAGTTTGAAATGGAGGAAAGAAAACTGTCAGAGTTAGACTGACGAACAGGCAAAAAATGTGTTTGAGAACAAAGAACTGTTGCAAAGAGGGAAACAGATAAAAGTGAAGTCGTGATGAGGGAAGATGATGAATTGTTATACAAGCGATTACACAACAGATTGTGTAATGTGAATTAACAGTTTGGGGGACTGACATTTGTCAAATCTACATGAAAATAATACGAAAATTTGTGATATTATCATATTTTTAATCACACCTGAACTCTTCAAAACAAGAAACACAGTAACAGTACTTATCATGTCCACGCAATGAAATAAAACAATGTGATTTGATGCAGTTTAATCTTCATGTGCTTTGATTTTTTTCCCTACAAACACAAAACACAAAGTTACAATGTAGTCTGTTCTCTGATCCAGTGTAACCCTGACACTGTAAAAGGCCTATATCAAAAGTAGTCTAGTCTAGTGTCTGAACATAAAGTCTTGTTTTCACAGTTTCAGCAGTGTGTTTTGGCTTAAGAAAATGGTCTACAACTGCCTGACAGAGGAGCATTTGTCCAAAAGCAAGAATGGAGCTGACAGGAGGTGAAAGATTTATTATGTATAGAGTAGCACCAACTAAAACACCAACTGTGACAGTGAGGAGAAAATGGAGTCCCAGAGAAACTGTTTAGTTTGCCGGCAGAGCCGAGCCGAGAACAGGAAAGGGAGGGATACTGTGGGAGGTGTGGATCAAAGGCAGTGAGGATTAGGATGATATGTAAGACAACAGTTAAAGATAAGACGGTTCAATTACAGAAAAGGAAGATGGATCTCTTTTACAGATGACTTACACTCACAACTGCTGGATTGAGACTGAGTGCGTATCATATGTCTGAAGCAGGAATGGATGGACACCGTGATAGCTCTCCCTTTAATACCTTCTGGTTTTATTAGGCATTGAGCAATGTTGCAAATCAAGAAGAACGACTGATTTTGGATCAGTGTTATGAAACCGGCTGCTTGAGTAACTTTTTCGCTAGATTAGTCAAAAACACACATTTCTCTCTCTATCCATTAATAACACATATAGCATGTAGTATTTTAGCATCTCCCTTGGCCACTTGTAGTTTCGTTTTTTTTTTTTTTTTTCGATTTTCAATCGAACAATTGCTGAGTTTATAAGTGGTCCTTTGAAATCAGTGACTATAACAGCAGTTCTGGGGTCAGCTTTGCACTGAATGAAAGTGTCGATCTGGTTCGGTGGTCATAACAATGAACAAATAACATGTAAATGTAGACACGACAAGATTATAAAAAAGCCGACAAAAGCTGCAACCCAACCAAATGTTCTAGATGTTACTGTTACTGTATTGTCTGTCTTCTAGTTTTCTGTTTTTCATTTCTTATGTTTGGTTTTTGACTCATAGCTTTTCTTTGCACTTCTCAGTTTTTGTTTCACATTTCACACTTTAGCTCAGTTCTGGGTAGCAGTTTTTGGTGTGCTTGCTTTGCGATCCCACAGATTAAATGAGCCCTGCACAAGTGCCTTTTATATTGCAAGATTTTTATGTTTTTTGTTGGGAGTTAGAGCTGCAAAGCAACACCAGTGTTTGGCTTTAGGTACTGTTGTGCAGATACTTGATTTTGGATTGTATAACAGATGACTGAAAGTACTTTCTGTCACAGCAACCCTTCCTACACATGATTAGATAAATGCACCTCTGACTGGGCTGTCATCAACCACTGGCCCTGATTGTCAAGCTGGGGGAAAACATGGAAACTGTTAAATGTATCTTGAACTTGAATCAATCCGAGGCAGGAAATCAGACATGTAGTGGCGGTGTCATGCTTCACTTTATATCTATAATGCCTACGATAAATGGTTAACAAGATTTGTGATCTCTGAGAGGGCGCGAGCCACGTCAACGTCTAAACCACCCCCCATAGCCGCCTAGTTTATCTGGCTTCAGTTTCCAGGGTCGAACAATTTTCAATGCATTTATTACACTTAAACCTTATTGACAGAATTAAGCTCATAAGATTCAGGCTGCCTTTGAGGCTGATTCACAGCACTGTGTTTATGACGGTTTTGTCAGCGCAGGCATCAAAACATTTGAGGTTTCCTATATTACACGCCATGTCATCCATTTGTTATTTCCTTGTTGTTATTGTTGTTCCCAGTGAGGCACTTCCTAGATGTCCCACGAGCACAAATACACAACAATACACCCCCCCCCCCCATGTAATATCCAAGTCCTTATGCTACTTCTCCCTTATCTCCCTGCAGCTGCTGCTGCCGCTGGCTCGATCGCAAGTGTGTATGTGTGTGCATGCATGAGTGCATGTGTGTGTGTATTGCATAATCAGATCAGGACCGCAACGTTTTCCCCAATCACAGAGTTCAGATCACATCTCATCTGGCTACTCTGTTCTGTCTCCTCTCTACCCTACTTACTGTTACACAGGCCGCTGAAATCCCTTCATGCCAGCTCTCTCTCTCTCTCACACATACACACACACACACACACACACACACAACATGTTTCTGTGTCCTCACTCACCAAGCACAGAACACTCTGGCCAAACCTGGTGTTAATCACTATACAAAAAGCTCTTTACAAAGCCCAGTTAGTTCTCAGAGGGCGGTGGGGAGGTGGGGGTGGACTTGGACGATCTGATTGATTGAAGAAGGGGGAAAAAACTTCTCATTTGGACAAAAGACAAGAGAGGAAAACTGAGGACAGGCCTGAAAGAAGCTTGAGGGGCGAGGAGGGAGAGGGAGGGAGGGTGGCCAAAAGAGCTTTTTTAAAAAGCGGGGAAAAATGCATCAAGATGCTTGGCTGGTTTCACCAAGTCATCCAAGTTGCCGTGGCAATGTCATGGAAACTCTAGAATGTTTCCAGATCCCGAGTGCCATAGCAACGATGCGGTAGCACACCGAGGCATGCTCCCTGCAGATTTTGTGAATATCAGCAGAGATAAGCCGCTGTGTCACTGTACTTTTATTTTGACACCTCGAAGGATGCAACCTTCCAACTGATCCAACTGAATGATGTAACCAAGACGGTGTCTGCGACTGTGGAACACAGTGTGTCTCCGGCAACATAAATAAAGAGTTGTGTCAGACAGGCGACCAAGTAGAGGGAGTTACTTCTGTAAAAGTTACGATCATTTTCTGATTGGCAAACGCTAAGTTAGAGGATTTCTGAGGCCGGGACGTACGTAAAAACTGAGAGGACAGATGTAATACAACTCCCCAAGGTACAATTCATTAAGAATTACCCAATCGTGTGTATGTACATGTACTTAGATCCCACGTCTTCCCAATTATACTCCCACAGATTATTAATGTGGAGCAACGATTTTCTCTTTATTGTATTGTACTATATAATATAAGAAGTAGTTGTTGAGATTTGAAGAAAGAAAGAAAGAAAGAAAGAAAGAAAGAAAGAAAGAAAGAAAGAAAGAAAGAAAGAAAGAAAGAAAGTTAACCATGTATTCAGCAATTTAACTTTCAGATTCTGGCTCGTTGTTTGGTGAAATTTGGCTTTGGATAAAAGTATAAACGCAGTCCCATTTTAGACACAGTCTTCTCTACGTAAACTTAAACTCTACACGTCAGTCTGCTGTTTGAATAAACCTCTGAGTCACTTTTGACTCTCAAAGTCACGATGTTCTTGGTTGCCAATGGTAATACTTAAGACTGCAGTGTCCCTTATTCATTCAGCGATGGAGACAAAGAGCCACTTAACAGCTGTATAGGTTTTAAAATCCATAACTTAGACTGATCTCCAACAGCTCAAACACTCGACAAAATATTGAAAGACAAATAAAATACAAGTTGAAGGAAAAATCTTAAAAAGCAGCCTTACTCACTGATGTGCAACACTGCCCATTACGGCCTAAAGATATTAAAGCGATAGATACTTCAGACCCTACGGCAAAATCTCTCATGGCTGACTTACTGTCTCCAAGTACATATGTCATTAAACTCCATATTAATGCCAAAAAACAATTACTTTAACAGAAAGATGAAGCCGGCTTTATTATAGATGCCATGTCTAAAACAGGTTTCGTTTCATTGACACAGTGATTTGAATTTGAGTCAACCGTGCCTCATTTAGAGCCATTTAATATGCTAAACTGATGGAAAAGAGAGAGAGGAGGAAAGAAGACAAAGGTGAAATAATTCAGACGTCTATATGTTTATCTGTGTCTTTATGTATTTATATCTTATAACTGTGCATATAGTGTCTTCTCGTACACATCAACATTTACAAAACGCACCACTGTCCTTCAGGCCGTTCTCCTCGATGGTCATCTGCTCAGCCAGCTCCGACAGCGACTCGTCGATGGTGTGGCTGCCTCGTAGCGTCTGAGAGAGGCGGCGCTTGAAGCGCTTCATCTTCTCCATTGAGCTCTCGGGAAGGGGAGGCCTGAGGACGACAAATCACACAGTTTCTTTCAGTGACGGGAGAATATTTTCCCTGAATATCTGGAAGCTGTGGCGTAGTGATGCAGGCTTTGACATTTCTTTCTTGACACGCTCGGTTTAGTTTATACAGCCCTTATTTCAAAAAGGACACACCTCATCCGCCTGAAGCCATGTTTCACAATCCCACATCAAGGGTGAAACTGACACGGAAGACGCTGTTAGCTCACCAGGTATCAGATGGGTGAACAATGACACGGGCCAGTCAGCACTCTGACGTTAATTATGACTCAGCTCATTCAAGCACGTTACTTTACATTCCTCCCCCTGGGAAAACGTGACAAGTCAGTGAGAGATTCTTATGGGGGAGTTTGGAGAACGGTCCCTGGCACACCGGACTGTAAAAGCAAATCCTAAACCAGGGGGATTTGCTGCTGAATGGAGCAGGACTAGACCGGGCCACATCGAATCCACATCACACATTCCAACCGCATTTACTGTGTGCATGAGAGTAACTGATGGTGAGAGCTAGAGACTGTGTGTGTGTGTGTGTGTGTGTGTGTGTGTGTGTGTGTGTGTGTGTGTGTGTGTGTTTTCAAACCAAGACAGTGGATTTTTGGGAATATCTGACGACAACAGCTTACAATCAGCCTCTCCCTGTGACCTAAGCGATAAAGGATCATGACTCCACCACTACTACAGATCAGGACAAGTGTCTGTCTGCAACGCCGATGAGTAAAGCCAGACATGAAAACACATGAGCAGAGCAGCTCCTCAGGGCTCACTGCCTGTCAGCTATTCCCTAGTGACAGCCTTTGTCTTCTAAATATCACCCATAACATGATTTTTGTACACAGACAGCAACAAGTTAGTCACTCAGCCGGAGTCGAATAGTGGAAAAGCATCCAGCGTCTTTGGAGAACATGTTACATGAACAGGTTACAGCTGAAACGAAGGCTGCCATATATCCGCTGACAATTTGAATCATCGCTTAAAAGCATAGTTTAAGTCTTTCTTAAGATAATATTCGCACAGTTACACGTGTTGAAATAGTTTTTGGTGAATGGTTAATTTTCCTTCCTGTCTGTACCGGCCACAAAGATCGCTTCGGCCCTTGTTGAGTGTAAAAATATATTACAGGTACAGCAAAATGAAATATGAGGCTTTAGCAGCAAATCAAAGTTGAATATTTTTCAGAATTAAATTCCCTTTTTTTGTGATTTGTTTTAATGCTGAGCTGCGGCGAAGGAATTACAACACATACAGAGAATATTTAACTCAAAAGGCGAAAAAAAAGTTGGCAAATACTCTGTATAGTCTGATTTCTGCAAAGCCTCATAAGACCTTCAGCTAAACTTCAGAATGTATTTTCGTACATAATGAGGACTGTTCCCCATCACTTCCACTGGGATTACGGTGGGAACAGACTTCTTCTTGGCCAGTATGGCAAGAAAAAAACATTAACGTGATGAAAAACTTTCATTTTAACTTTAAATGCGTCATTGAACAGATAACCCAGGATAAGAGCCGAACAGACAACAGTATCAGGGCTGCAACTAACAATTATTATCATTATGAATTAATCTGTTGATTATTTCTTTGTTTAAAAGGTCGGAAAATTGTGATAAAGGATCTTTAAACTCACGTAGGAGTCAAGGCCATGTCTCCAAATGGCTTATTTGGTCAAACAAGCATTTTAAAGCAACTAAAAACTGTTTAAAACTGTTTAACGATAAACAGTTTAAATGATAAACATTTTGTTGAAATATATGTTGATTATCACAGACTAGGAGAAACATGTCCGTCCAAACTGACAACAGCAGCAGCAGCCAGTCAGCAAAACTGGCTTTAACTTTAATTTCACATAAACAGCTCACAAACATCTGTTTGTGAAGATACAGTACATCTGGGGTTTGAAATAGGCCAGACTGCTGAATCATCTGCAAGTTTAGAGCTACAGCGGCTGGTTTAAAAAGTTTGTATTCAGAGTTTTAAGAGGCAGTGAGCCTGCCCCCATTCCCTCCACACAGAGGACAGCAGCAGCCGTCTGTCTGAACTGGGCTTAAGGCCAAAGCAAACTGGGACAGTGCAAAGACGAAATATTAAATGGGAGATCAGGAGACCTTAAACTGCACAAGGAAACTTCATATATTAACAGCTTCATGCAGAAGTGAACGTAACAGTACATCAGTTGCAGGGAGGACAGTGTAGTCGTGACATTCTGGTTTCATTCTGGCTGACAATCTTTGTCACATGCTGCCTCTTCTCTCTCTCATTATGCTTCCTGACCGTCTCATAATATCAAATAAAAAGGCAAAAATCCAGAAAATTGCATCCAGTAATTTCATGACTACCAACTTCAAATTGATCTGATTTGTTTGGGAATTTGGGCAGAAGCAGAAACGAGCTGTGAACACAACACTCACTTAGGCAAAGTCTTGCTTATTTACACATCCAGCAGTTACAGAGTCGTGTCTGGCTACCTGATGAATTATGTCCAATATTTACTCTCCTTCAACTCCTGAGGGAAATCTACGGCTCTCTAGCTGCTAAATGCTACGCACCAGCCAGTCGCTAACTGTCTGTTCTTCATTTGTTGCTGGGTAGGTAGGGTACAGTAAGGTCTTAGAGCTTTATTGCTGCCTGCTGCAGCTGAAAGTTATACTATGAGAGCGATGAAAGTCAAATAAAACGGTAAAAATATTGGCTGGGCAGCTAAACAATGAGCTGAAACTCACTATAAAGCTTCATAACTCTATAGGTTCATTACTACAAACATCTCCTTTCACACTCTTCTCACATTTGTCTTTTGAGACATTAAAAAAAAAAAAATTGATTATAGCTGCTTTAAGGACATAAAAAAGACAAGACTGAGGTTCTGTGACTGTTTTTGGGGTGCAGCTTTTTCTCTTGTTCGCTACTTTTGAGGAGGAAAAGTTCACATATCCAACATCTAAAATCTACAGCCATGAGTTCCTCTCCTCTACAGCCTTGTTCATTTAATTCAGACTGGTCAGCATATATATTTTTCATAACAATACTAATCTTGTTTAAGCTTTCATCCTGCTTTTGCACTCTTAAGTCAAGCAACAATCAATCTGATTATTCCAGAAACCGACATGAGGCAGAACGTCAACTCGACTGTCATAACAGCTTCACATCAGTCATGACACGTCAGGTCCAACATGGGCAGGCAGTCTGTCATCTCCTGAACAACTCACAGCGTAAACCCACTCTCCTGCTGCGGCATTACGCAAAGCCTGCAACACGTGCTCTGTACTGGGGGGGGGGGGGGGGGTGTTACACACACATGCACACTCATAACTCTGATGAAAAATAATGAATTCATCACTGTAGGGTGAACAAAGCCCTGAGGGGGACAACTCACCCACCACACAGGTCATTTCTCAGGTGAGGTCTCTACATAAGATTTACGAGGTTGCAGCAACACTTGATGTGCAGCTCCCAGCATGTTTTGAGTTTTGACGTAGGTTAACATTCTGGTTAAGGAACTTGCAATGGCTTCACTATTTTGTGGATTTCTCATAGATTAAATGGATGATCGGTTAATGGTGGACACTAATTGCAAATGAATCATAAATTTGGACGATTAAGCGGTATGATGTGTTCACAATCACTCGAATTAAAAAAAAAAAAAATCACCTCAAAATCTGGATTATCTGGCACCAAACTGGGATAAAAATCACAGGCCAGTCACTGTTACAGTCAGTCGCTCTTCAGTTTCCATGGTAATATCCAGAATCCCCTCTTAATTTATGAAATGTATATGATGGAGATATTAGGGGGGCTATGAAACATCTCATAAATAACTAGGATATGACCTACTATCCAGCAGAGTGTGTAAATTAGTTTCTTCCATGGAAAGTTAAGAAGAGGGGAAGAGAAGGGGGAGGTCTGTCTGCTGCACACCCATATCCGTTGGCCCACGTTCCTGCTTTGGGATCGAGTGTGGAGCTTTGGACATGATCCGCGTTCCGAGCTTTATCCCTGCTCCCCCAACCACCCCCTAAGTAGGCCGGACTGAGGTCTGAGATCCAGACCCGCTGGGAGGTGGCCAGTCAGGAGGAGGAGGAGGAGGTGGAGGAGGTGGGACATGGAGGGGTGGGAGTATAAAGGAGGGGATGGGACTGCTGATTCTGGATTTGTTGCCACGGCAACCCCTGCTGCTTTTTCCATGTCGAAAATGCAGAGCACGGCAGGAGACTGCACGCATGCTGATTTTCCGTCTCACCCCCTATAGCAACCCAAACCCTCCCACCACTCCTGCAGCACCCCCACCCACCTCCACCTCCTCTAGCTACGTCTGCATTTTCAGCCCCCAAAAACCAGCAATCAATAGCCGCTTTAACGTGACTCTCGCCTCACTTGCAGCTAAATTGACAGCTCCGGCTTTATGTTAAATTGCATTTTCCACCTCTGTTTTCCTGGCAGTACTACTGCAGGAGGCAGTGGTGTGGATGCAGCAGAAACAGGAGAGGGGGGTGGGGGTGTGTGTGAGGCATTGTGGATGCTGCAGTGGTGACAATAGACATATGCCTCATATGGATTCTGTCCTTTTCCTGCTGCAGCCGCGAGCAAACAGCGACTGTGCTGATGATGAACAGAGGGCTTCTAAAAGGGTAAGGCCAGAGTTCCTGCTGTGAGGAACCACCACCCCCCCTACGGCAGCCCTGCAATGCCACACTAGATCTCCACAAGCCATCATCACTGCAGAAGTCTGTGCAATTGTCCCACTTCTGCTAGATGGGCTAATCACACCACAGCCACCAGCGCTGCCACAGGGGGACTGCAGTCTAGGCCACCCACAGAAACAGGAAAAGCAGGAGAAGGTTGTAACCTCTCTGTGCTGCAGCCTCTCTGTGACCCCTCCAGGGTTCAGTAAACCACCTCACGTCATTGCCTTTACTTGGGTCCTAGAAAAACGCTTGCCTCTCCTCCTTCTTCTCCTCCTCCTCCTCCTCCTCCTGGCTGCCTTGCTTACAGAAGAAGACAGAGAACAAGTGTGACTGTTGGCATGATTCACGGGTGAGCTCAGCCCTGCTTTTCTAAAGAGCAGCCTTTTCTCATCCTGGCCAAGACAATGAGGACATGAGTGAGGAGCTGGCTCCATTATGGGGGACTTATATAAAGGCTGCATTGTGCCGCTTTTCTTTTCGTTTTTTTTTTTTTTTTTCAGGAGACGCAGGAGGTAGCGGTGTGCTGCGTGGTGCTGAGCTGAGCTGAGCATGACAACCAGGCAGGCATGCCCACACACACACACGCACATACACACACACACTGCAGCAGGTGAGGCGTTACTTCAACGTTATAACTGAACCAAAGCCACGTACACAAAACCTCTCATCCTATTTGCCTCTCTTTTCTTTGCTCTTTTCCATCAACACTGACACACTCTTTCCTCACACTCCCTCCACACATGTCACCTGTGTCCTGTGTGCTGAGTGGTGCTGACAGACAGGTCAGTAGTGCGTGTGTGTGTGTGTGTGTGTGAGAGAGAGAGAATATAACAGACATCTCAGGCAGAGCCTGTGGCTGAAGGAGGCCAGGCCAGACCAGTGACGCAAAGCCACAGATCTCACAGGCAATAAGATTCAACACTAGCTGATTAACACTGCTGCTATGGTTACAGCAGCTTGAGTGACAGGCCTGCTCCCCTCTAAGCTTCCTCTGTGGCCCAACAACGCCTGCAGTCAGATAGTAGATGACCAAGTCCAATACTGCAGGTTTGTAGCTGCAGTTAAACACTACGCTGAGCGGTAATATGGTTTAGGGACAGCCTAGACGAGCCTTTGATTATTCTCTAAGATTAATTGATTATTATTACATCAACAGAAAAATACCAATGCTACAACAATTAGTCAATTAATTGATAAATATTTAATAATCAATTGATCATTAAAGTCATTTTCAAGCAAAAATGAGCTTCTCAAAGGTGAGAATTCACATTTTTTTAGTTTTACATTAAACCTCCTTGAATATTTTGAGGATTTTGACTCTAAGATTGACCTAAGACAGTTTTTTGATGTCTTACAGACCAAATAATTTATCCAGAAAATACTCAGAAGATCAATCAATAATGAAAATAATTGCTAGTAAATGTGCATCCATAAAAAATACCTATCATCATTCCCAAAGCTTGAGGTAAAATCTTCTGATCGCTTGTTTTAACTGACAAACAGAATACACTTTTATGAAACACAACATGAACCCTCATTTCACATTACAAATGCCGTGAACTTAATGAGGGCGGCTGTCATCTGGTAAGTACACTGATTACAAAACATGATGCATCAGGATCTGAGTGGTCAACCAACAAGTTCAGGGGTAAACTGCAGTCAAAAAAGCAAAACTAGGAACTAAGATAAAAAGATACAAAAGGAAACAGGAACAAGTGGATATTTGGCATTTTGGCTTAATCAATAACTTCATTAATCATCTCTCCAAACCTGTTGTTGCTACAATGGACTCATTATTACAGCACTATTTGTGTTATAACATAAATATAATACAGACATTGTAATCACTCTATTTGATAATATAGTGATTTTATTAAACTTTTACTGTTGCTATGGATTTTAGAGGATGGTGGGATCTTTCTGAAAAATAAAACTATTTAAAATTAACTTTCCTGAATGAATTTTACTAATAAACATAAACTTTGTGACCAAACACACCATTTAAATGAAAACGATACATCTAAAGCACCACTTACAGTCACACTTCTCATGATAACACAGTTTATGAATGAGATGAAAGCCCAGCATGAGTTGTGGGAGATAAGCCTTGCGGGCCCAGCTGGGCTCAGAGCAGGGCGCTGAGATCGACAGATAGACCCTGATATGATCAGGCAGGCAACAGACGAGTGTCGCTCCAAAGTTATGTTATTTTCTCATCCAATCAAATTTATTGAAAATTGGGGCGATTGGAGTCCTTTATGGATAAAATGACAATAAAATCAAACTGCTTTTCAGCTCAGTTTTTATATGAATACACAGCTACTCTGATACCAGCCTTCATTCATTCTAGATAAAAGGCAGCATGATTATCACGCCTCCTGTTTGGCTCATTATGGAGATAATCGCCCAGGCGTGGACTGGATCTGAGCCTGAGTCAAGTCACCTGGCCTCCGTTTGTGAGCTGAGCATTAGCATCAGAGAGAGAGAGAGTGACAATTAGCCTTCCCCTCCCTGCCCGTCTGCACTTGTCGCACCAGCAGGTCCTGATAGCCTTTCAAGGCCGTTAAAAGGGGAACAACAGGCCACCCTGCTATCTAAGTGAGGGCAGACGGTAGGATGGGGTTATCAGAATATCAGTTTCCATATCAAACTGCAAACACAAACAGTTCTCACTGGCCTCTGTAGTCATTTCAGACAGCATGCATTGCCAGGCAGTGTTGTGTGTTACAGCAAAACCTGCAGAAAGTTAAGATGTTTGTGACTTTGTTGTTTTTTTTAATCAATGAACCTTCTGATTCAATGATTATTTAACTATTCTCTTAGAGTCCAACGTGTCGTATTCAAACTGCTTTTCTAATCACACAGATTACGTTTTATAATGATCACATTTAAGAAGCTAAAAACAAATTTTTTTGTCTGATATTTTTTTGGCTCTATGTATTTGGATAAATACAAATTACTGTGGAAAACTCTTTACACACTTGGTGGTGCAGGAGTGTGGTGGGAAACTAATAAAGCTTTGAATGAAATGGAAAATTGATTATGCTATTAAGACGGAACCAAAGATGTATTTTTAGCCGTTGAACAGTGGTACTACTTTCTCAATCCCTGATTAGAAAACCCTACTGAGCCGCGGTTGAGCGGGCCCGGGGGTTTCTAAATTCAGCTAATTAAAAAAACCAAACACACGGATTTAACACCGTTTTTCATTAAACCACTGAGAACTTAATTATGAACTCCTCTGTACGTCTCAAATATGCGAAGCTATGCTGGCTATAATAACGTTGGTTTGGATGAAGATATGTGTGTGTGCGTGCTTCCAAATAAAGACCAGACAAGTGTTCAGACAGCTCCCACAAATCCTGCCAAGAGTGACGGGAAAAAAGGCAATATTTGTCCCTCACCTGCTTCAGACATTAATAGTACAGATGACGACCCAGATATGCGGTGTAAGTTATTACTGTATAACTCAATCAAACAGGTTCTCGGGGCCAGCTGGCTCAGCTGGCTGCAGTGGGGTCTTTACAACCACCAGACACTTCCAGATTCAGACTGCGATACAGAATCAGGGAGTGGAGGCGGCCAAACTTGCAAGCAGCAGCATTTGTCCTGTGGTTCAACTGTGCATGTGAGAGGCCTGAGCTGCATGCCGGAGGCCAGAGTTCTTGTGTTAATGCAGCAGAGAAAAGAGGAAGAGTTTGTATTCATGGCTATCTATAGATCGGAGTGGTGCCTGTGACATAGCAGCTGCTCCCCAGAGAGTGGTGACACATTAACCTTCAGCCAGCTGTCTTGGTCTGCCGCTTAAACATGAGCTCACACACTCAGAGGAGACACACACTTGTGTGAATAAAACCCCAAGAAGCAACGGAAATTGCCAAAAATGCTAATACGCTTGGTTTGGTATCATTCTGTCAATCAATGCATAGCGAAAACACATTTATTTATATGTATCCTGACACGCGCACACACACCCAGACGCATACTGGACCATCATCTGATCTACTCTAGGACTCGAGGGATCAGCACCGCGTGGCTACAGCTGTTTCACAGTGGGTCGGGTTACCCTGCCAGCACCATCCCCAAGGCCTTCACCAAGGGAACGACCCCACGTCAAACCAACATACACAGGCACACTGTCGTCCAACAGCTCCCGGCCGTGCTGCAAGGTACCAGGCTCGAGGCAAGGTATTCTGAGCCCAAAAACGGACACACACACACACGCACACACCCCTCCTGAAGAAGCTCCTAGAAGGTACACATCTTGCAAGAAAGTTCAGCAGCTTGTGGCTGTCAAACTGAAACCCGCTCACAGGAAATGAGAGAAAGTGCTACAACAGCTCTTTCATTGAGCCGTCAGAAAAACTGTAAATAGTGATGAGGAGGGTTGGGTATCGAACATAAGCAGTTTATTTTGGTAATGACCAAAATGTTTCTGTTACACTGAATTAAAAACTGTCAAAAGGTGGCACGCAATGCTTGCTTATTTACTTGTCTTCTGATTTAAACTGCAGTTAGTCCATTTACGCAAAGCTCTTGCCTGACTGCTGGAGAAGTTTGGCTCTTTTGCTGAAGAAAACACACTTTCTTTCCTCTTTCTTCCTCAAAATATTGACACAAAGAACAATAGCCAGCCACACTAACAAAGTTCTTTTCTTATATCAATAAAAGGCACGGTGCCGATTCAATACCACCAATTATTAACCATCAGTTGTCATATAATCTTATGTTATCCACAGCTGAAACGATTGATAAATGAATCAGTCGATCAGTAGAAAATTACAACCGATGATTCTTTGAAGCAAAAGTGCCAAAAAATGAACTTGTTCTAACTTAACTATGAAGTTTTCTGCTGGTTTTCTCAGTCGTCTGTGACGGTCAACTGAATAACAGAAGACGTCAGATGGGTGTTTTTTCATTTTTAAGACGTTTTAACCAAGAAAATCAATCGTGAATCATGAAAACAAGCAGTTAATGCTGCGGACATTTGTTTTATTTTAATCTCTGGTTTCAGGGCAAGTTTCTGTCGTATACATTCGAAGAGTTAACCACTCCAACTCCAACACGACTGGACTGTTTCATGTTGTTTTATATCATGTGTGTGAGTCAGTAGACTGTGAATAAGGCTATTAACAACATGACTCATGCATGAGAACAATAAATATGTAACCACATAGGCTCCTGGGTCTTCTGACACCAAGTGAACTTCCTCATCAGTTTACCATGAGCATCCCCCCCACCACCACCCTCCACATCCATCCGAGAACAATGATGTCTTCCTCTCTGACATCCTGCTAACTTCACACTCTTCAAACACACACACACACACACACACACACACACACACACAGGTTAACTCCCAAGACATAAGCACAGGAATTCAATGAAAGCAGCCTCTTTGGGATCTGGAGATATTCCTAGAAACTGAAGTTTGTGCAGGCCTTTCCTCCAGAGCAGCTGAAAAGCTCTTAAATGTGACTGTGCTTGAGCTCAGAGACAGAGGCTGGTACAAGTAGCTAAAGAAAAGGACAGGACATCTTTAAAAATGTGGGTCAGTGACAACTATACAAGATGATACATGCAGAGCAGCTCCTTCACAGCCAAACCTCATAGTTTAGTGACAACCCGGCCAGGCAGACTGTTTGTGTTTGTGTGGAGGTATTTTAAAAAACACAATGTTCAACCCGAGAGGTGAGGAGACGTGATAAAACATTAACAACTTAGTTTACAATTCATGTACGCAAACCTCAGTTGAAGTTAAACGCCGGTGAACGGCTCACACAACAACAAAACGGCTGCATTCACAAGGAGGACCGTGAAGTAAACATTGTTTTAAGCCCCCCCCGTTTTGTGTCAATGCAGGCCGGTGTGAATGTGTCGCGTTTAACCGACTACACACCGACTCTCACCAGAAACGATGAGCGTTGCTCCGACCGGAGTCCCCGACCTCGGAGCTTCTTCTCAGGCCGGATGCCGTCTTTCCCTCCGAGCGTGAAAAAAAAAAAAGCACCGACTGCTCCTTCTTTGTGGTTTCCGTGTGGTGGTAGCTACTTTCTGGGCTTCAGTATCGCTTTATATCCGCGGGGCTTCAGCGTCCAGCGGCATGGCTTCAAAGTTTCACTCCCGGTTCACAAAATAGGAAGCGCTGTTGGTGTGTGTGTGTGTGTGTGTGTGTGTGTGTGTTTCTTTTTTTTTTTTTTTGCTCCGTCCGTGAGACCATGGCAGTGTGAGAGACGATGGTGATTACTGGTTGATCTGAGTGTGTCCTCTCTCTCTCTCTCTCTCTCTGCCTGCTGACGCTGCCTGCCTGCCCGCCTGCCTGCCACCGCCACAGCCGCCGTGTCATCAGTGTCAGCGGGGAAACAGCGACACCTAACTACGGATGATGGGAACGGCGGAGAGGCGGCCAGAGCGGCACCACAGCGGCCCCTACTGGAGGACATGCTGCAGGCCAACAGGATGGATAGATAGATAGAAGTTTAGATAGAAGTTTTTCCACACTCGAACCGATGGTCTAAGGACAGAGGGTGTCACTCCCTGTCCAGATTGTAAAGTCCTCCGAGGTAAAAATGTATTTTGTGACTTTGGGTTATACAAATAAAATTTGATTTGATTTGATTTGATTTGATTTGATTTGATTTGATTTGATTTGATTTGATTTGATTTGAATTTGATTAGATAGATAGAGTTGATCAACTTTTTTGTTTTGTTTTTTTAAGCATCTGTGTATTTTGACAAACATTTTGGTAATCCAACAAGGAGATTCATGTAAGGAACCAAAAATAACTACATTCAGATCAAATGATAATTGAAGTTTGTCAAAACAAGATGCACCTTTAGAGAGTTTTTTAGTGGTTTGCTATAAGAACTACATTTTATACTTACATCGAAGTCTGGGTTGGTTCATCCACAGTGATACTAACACCTTTTTGTGCTCTTAAAGGAAGCATCTTCCTCCATCCCCAATTCCTTGCTTGAGTATTTCCATTTTATGGTTCTTTATATTTTTGCTAAATGCATAAAGCAGATTATCTATTACAAATGCATGGTATATTAACAGGCACGGCTATACTGTGTATATTCAGTACAACGTACAATGTTAAGAAATCATTATTTAAAGGTTGGATGACTACAAAAACAAATCACTTCCTTCGATGTAACCTTCTTCCTGAACTCACACAGAAACTCTCTTCAAACTAAGGTCTGAATTCACAAATACGTAGAATATTTACTTGGTGAAAAATAACATGATTTTCCATGTTTTCCTCACTTACCTGAGCAAACTTACTAGACGTATTCTGAAAACCCTCCCTCCAATTTCCTCTCACTTCCCTAAGCAACAATCTCTCCACCTTAGATCGCCCCACAAAACAATTTAAACATTCAGTCTTTTCTGGGGCACAGCCAGAATTCAGTTGGGAAAAAAAACTCTAGCAAACTGAAGGCTGCATACTTTCCGGCAGGACTTTATGCAGAAGCAGAGAGAGTGGCCTTGTTGAGGGGCCTCAGCTACATCTGCAAAGGAGACATTTGGCAAGAAAAACTCCCAGCTATAGCTCAGGGCTTTGGTTGTTTTCCGTCACTTTTTTCCAAAAACGTCAGTGTTTTTGTTAGCTGTCATTCATGTTTTCTCTAATACATGTGCATATTAAGTCTGCAGAATAATTTCTATAGTGAGCTCTATAGGTTTTCCCTTCTGTGACTAAAGAAACCCTCACAGACTGACTGGTGTACGATGACTGAAAAATATAAGTGGTTCAAGGTGCACAAAATTAAATCCTCAGCACCTCTCTGTCACTTGAAAACTCTCTTCCCCTGTTTCTTTGGATTCAGCCTCTTATCAGATCTGCACCGTCACTCCCTCCCTCTCTTCTGACAAGCAGTCAATACTCCTCTGGACTCCCACTCCGCCTCTCACATACATCTTACTCACCTCTCCCTCCTGGTCTGTCTCACTACTCATATCTTTCAACAATCCAGACACAGAGGTAAAGATGTCCTGGACGTATGCAACCCTCTTGGCTCTCCTCGCTGTGCTTCTTGCACTTTCCTGTGAGTCAGGGATATTTTTGAAGGGGAACAAAGTGCTGATAGGGTTTTTTTGTTGTTTGTATTTCATGAAGAGGTAAGCATGGGAGCCTAGTTTCTCTGTCCTAATTTTGAGCCTTCGTGTTTTGTCCTCTGACCCAGTGTCTCCAGAGGCTGACTCTGCAGCTGTGCCCAGCAGCACCGGCAGCGCTAAAGACCCACAAGGTGAGGAGCTGCATCAGCTGCACCTCTTCCACATCCTCTCCCTTTTATTCCATTTATGTCGTGAGCTGAACCTCATCCTGCTTCCACTGCAGGTCCACTGAAGAGGATCTTTATGAAGGAGGCCGATGCCTCAAACTTCTTCAGGAGACGCAGCAGACGGGGCGTGAAGTCTCAGGATGAGATTAACGGTGAGTTCACTCTGGGTTTGTCTGAGTTTAGACTGAGGTCTGGTCAGCCGTGGTGGTGTGTGGTTTGTGGTAATTGTTGGCATCTGTGTCTTATTATAAAGGACATTTTGGCTGCAGAATTACTCTCACACTAATTTCTTCACTGTAATGCCACAATGGGAGCCACCATGTTGCATCCAAATTGACAAATATGAATCATGACTCATTACAAAACCGTTTGTCTTTAGAAATCATTTTTAGAAATCCAAAAATTCTGCACACTGTTGATCACTGTAGTTCTCACTGCATTGTTGTTGATTATTATTTATAAAAGTGAGAATAAATGATCAACACTTTCTTTGGTTTCCTCACATTAAAGATGTTTTGGTTCTACGTACCACGCTTTAAACTTTATGGTCTCCAAAACGTGTTATGCAACTGTTAAATCTTAAAACAAATCTGCTAAAGAGATGAGATAATGCAGCCAAAGTTTCCTGGAAACTATGTGTAAGTCTCTCAGAGAAAGACAAAATAACATTTGATTCTAGAAAAAGATCTTATTAGATCTGATTGAATCGATGGGAATGAAACATTTAGTGCACCGTAGAAAACAAAAAGTATAGACCCAAACAAAAACATCAGACATCTGACAAAATTCTGGATATTGATAAAACAAAGTGTTGCTGAATACTGTGTTAAATAAGAGATAAGTCTCCACTCTCAGCATAAAGAGACACTGTACTGTAGTGGGAACGGTTGACATCGCTCTTTTTTTGCAAGCAAACATGTTATTGGCAACCTGTCTGTTTTTATGAGCGTGGCAGCCAGCAGCTGTTAACTGTTTTCTGAACCTGGCCTGACCAGAGACCAGACTCTGACCTGTCTGGTCACACAGCAGCTCTGCTTCCTCCGCTGGACGCTCCAGCAGGAGTCACAGGGCAACATGGAGCTCACACACACACACAAACACACTAACCTCAGAGTATATCAGTGAATGTCCTCCTCAGAAATTCACATACTGTACGATGTTTGACATTCTTGAGTGATTTAATGGCACTGTTATGCACAGCTCTGCCAACAGGAAGGTGAGAGCACACACTGAGACTGCTGCTCTGAATTGGAGTTGTGTAACATGCTGTGGGTCTGTGTGTGTGTGCGTGTGTGTGTGTAACAGCCAAAGCTTAGATAAAATGAACACAAAGCAGTAAAACTCAGTGAAAAGACTGAGATGGACGAGTGAGTGGGTGAGCAGCTGAATGTGGAATGTGCCGACACACGGGCAGAAAGGGGTCAGAGAGAAACCAAGTGAAAAAGTGAGACAAACAAATTGCGCTCACTTTGAAGAGCCTCTCTCTCTGCTGTATAATGACACAAAAGCACAACATCTCGCATGCAGGCAGATGAAATCTGCAGAGGAAAACATTTGATACACGAATTAGCTGTTTCAGTGGGTGGATAAGGTGATGTGCGATTTCTGCAGCAACGTTTTGACATCCAAACTTCAGACGTTAAATGAATGCTGCTGTTTGAGGTTTTTGTCGGAGCCAAAAGAAGCAGCAGCTCTGCTGTGGTGTGTCAGGCGATTAACCTGCAGTGTTCAAAGCAAAACCAAACATAGCAGGTAGATGCTTGCAATATTATGTTTTCATTTCTGCAAATCACAAACACGGACCTACAGTTAAATCATTAAACCATTTAAAAGGTAATTTAAAACCAAGTGTCTTGAGTTCCAGCTCTTCACTGCATGCCCGGACCTGCAGTGAGAATCTTTGGTAAAAGGTCAAAGGTTGTGACCTGACTTTGGAAAGATTAGCATGACTATCTCAAACCTTTCCTATCTCAGCTAATGGCTCTTTCTAATGTTACTGCAGTCAGAGTATGAGTTTCACCGACACTAACTTGCCCGTGCATGACTGACGGGTATTTTAATGTGCTCTGGTCTTCTTCAAATGTCCAGTCCTGAGTTCACATGCAGGCTGCGTGAAATCCTGGGCGTCACTTCTCAGTGTAAATGTATTAATATATATCTACTAGTACCTACTTGGAACCCATCCCCACTAAGGAGACTGTAATGTAATGTGTCTAATTCAGTCTCCTCGAGTATCATATTAGCTTTGAGTGTATTTTTAGACCAGTTCTGTGGATTTCGTCCTCCATCACTTACATTACATCTGCATTGGGAAGTGATCTCTTCACTGACTGTACAGAAAGGAAGGGAATGTGTATGTGAGGGACCGAGTCAGTCGGCAACAAGGACGACAGGTAACATCTTCAAAAAAAGGGGGTCTTTATTTACCCAAAATATGCAAAACAAGTTTTCCAAAAAAACAAAAGTAATGAAGAATCGGGCCCATAAAAGAGGTCAAATCAACAAAACATCAACTGAACAAACTAACAGAAGACGAAACAAACAGACCTGCCACTGAACACAAAAGGGGAGCTTATATAGTGGGTGATCAGCCCATAGCAAACACAAAAGGGGTTGACACAAACACTAAACACAAAAGACAACAGCCAACTTATTAACAAACAAATCAGGAAAATTAACCTATTAAGAATAAACATAATGTATACCTAATCAAACCAAATGAAATTACTAATTATCTAGAAAGAATAAACAAAGCAACAAATCCCCCCCATGATGTGCAGGCCCTTTGGGTTGGCCCAATCAGCACCACAAAATGGCTGAACTTCTGAGGCGGATCCTTTTGTCCAGCCTTCCCAGCTCCAAGCAACAGCAGCACCAGCACCGGTAACTCAAAGAAAAACAGAAATTAGAAAACTATAAACAAAGACTGTACAAAAGCTATCTAAATGTGCGCGCTTCAAATAGAAAACTAATGTACTGTCAAAAAGAAACAATAAAGTGTTATGAACAGAAAATCTGTGATTTATTCCAATACTAAATGTTCAACTAATGTAAACTAATAACTAAATGTATAATACAAATAATATATGAACAAAACTTAACAAATGTGAGTGCAGATTGTCACAGACCTTTATAGTTGTGTGGTCACAGCTGTGGCCATCACAGTGTATATGCAAGCATGTCAGTTTTGTCTGAAGATGGACTGGAAGTAATCATTTTATCCACATTTATCTTTCTGGATCTGGTAAAAAAGACAGTGAGGCATGACCCATTAGACTTCTTCCATCACTTGCAGGTCCAGGTTGTGTGTTTTTGTGTTTTTGTGTGGATACACAGCTTCTGTGAATCACAGCTTCACCACAAATACCAGCTCCGTGAATGTCACAAAAGCAGCTTTTGTTCAGACACGGTGATTCAGTTCTTTGGTATTTCTTTTGAGGCTGTAGTTTTATAAAGTGTAACAATCACTGTGTTGAGTGTCTGTCGCTACTCGTATTGAAACAATGGTTCCTTTCGGTTGATAAATTTCCAAATTGCACGCTGTATTAATTGTCTTCGTTTGGTGGAGCGCATACAGAGTTGTGATATGTTGTTGACAGATTTGTTGGGCTTGACCTGATTGAGTCATTTGCAGTATGTGATGCCCTGAAAATCCCCATTTGTGCGCTGTTGTTTTCAAAACCAGACCTTTTCAGGTGAGGTGGTTTCCATCCAGGAAGTTAGCGGTAGAAAAATGACTCTTGGCACGTGGCCTTGTTAAGGTTTTTACAGGCAGTTTCATTTTTGGTTGAGCTTCAAAGGACGCACTGAACTTTAAAAAAACAACCAGCTAGCTTAGTTCATACATATTCATTAATGGAAGAGGTAGTATTACCAATTACCATGGAATAAAAAGTTTTATTATTCTAAACTATCATTATGATAAATCTAATGTGTTTGTAACTGTAAATGTATTTTTCATGCCAGCCAACAAGACACTACAAACATAACAAAGGCAATAAACATTATGAGAGCTAAAGAAAAATAATACACTGCACATGTCAAACAATGCAGAGCAGAAAGATAAACACAATGCTGCTCTTTAGACATGACTGACAGACACACAGACTGTGCACAGACTGTGTTCCTTCACACATAAAGCACCTCTTACATCGTTGGCAGGCATTTAAAGGAAACACTTCATCTGTAAACAGCAACTTCAGTCTGCATTCATCCGCCATAGAAAACAAATCGGGACATCCTGCCGAGATCTTATGAGAAAAGTCTACAACATAATGAAAAATAGAACGAAATATTGTTCCACAGTATATTTGTAGTACATCTTATAACAGCAAGATGTTTTTGCATACGTTTTTTAAAAAATGTTTACAGTGAAAATATAGTCACTTATTTATTCACTTAAATATTGGTGAGAGTGAATCAATAAAGGCAAAGTGAACTTCTACTCCTCTACTCCAGCTTCTGCTCTTTCTTGAGTTATTTCTCCTTTTGTAGTTCATGCTCAAAAGGTAAAAAATGAAAAGCAAAAATAATTAAATAAATAAAAAATAAGAATATTGCGTATTGCATTTTTGTAGATAGGGTTAAAGTGTTCTGTTTTTACAGCTGATACATATCAACTCATATGTCTTTATGTTCTGTTTATGCGTCTGATGCTTTGTCTGCTTCATCAGCAGCTGGATTAAAACTACTCAATCGAAGATGTTATCATTATGATGATGATATCATTTCACAGTTAATTCATGATCCTCTGTGCTTGCAGCTGAGCAGAGGCAGGTTCTGGCTGCAGATGAGAGAAAGAGAGAGTTTCACGAGGAGAAGAGGAACGAGTTTGAGAGCTACGCTGAGGAGGAGCACGATGGTATGCAAACCCAGATATCTGATGAAGATGAAGAGTTCATTCATTCGGCCAACTCGTTCATCCATTAAAAATTCTAATAATCTCCCAGAACAAGACGAGAGGACCAGAGAGAGCACCGAGCAGTGGAGGGAGTTTCACTATGACGGGATGCACCCTCCTCAGGAGTACAACCGTCACACCATCTGAGACTGAGAGGAAAGAGGTGATGATGTAAGCCGACAGGATGCTCGTAGAGAAACATCTTTTCTTCTCAGATCTTACACAGTAGAGACATCAGCTGCATGTTTCCAGACACATTCGTTTAACCCTTGTGTTGTTGATTTTGGCTTTACCTGTTTGGGATTTTAGAAATAATAATAACTGCATCATCTTCAATTTCTTTTATCATTTCTCCCAATGAAGATCGTTAATGAGGTGGTAACCTTTCCCTTTGCCACTAACTGGGCTTGCACCCTAAATGATGGCGAAGAATACAGAAATAACAATAAAACATTGTTATGACACTTAATATATGCTCTTAGGCCTGCAGGGCTGCAGCTAAATTAAACTGTCAAACAATTGATTATTCAATTTGCCAAATTTAAGACCAGCAACCAACAGTCAATTTTATGGTGGATGATCAAAACCAGCAAATATTTGAAATTTGAGATTGAAACAGTGATTTTTTAGCCAGTTTTGCTCAAAGTCAAAGTCGTCAGCCAACCATGTCATGACACGTTCGGGGTCAGTTAACAAACCTCTTATGAACAAACTGTGTATCTGGCTAATTCCAGGTTACGGAGGAATAATACTGAATAAAAAGTAAACTGTAAACACCACTCACAGATACAGAGCTGATGAAAGTTCATTGTGTTTAATAACCAAAGTCTCTGGTAGTCCAAATAAGTGATCTGAAGTACATCTGTAAAAGAGTTGTGTAACAGGTCATCAGTTTAAAATCATGTCTATAATCATAATAAATCTTTCAATCATAAAGCTGTTAAAACAATGTTTTTTTAATCAGTTAAAGAGGTTCAGGGTCTCCTGGGTTAAACAGATGTGCAATGATTTTCTGACATTATCAGAGGCAGAAGTGTGAATATACTATATTTACTCATATATACTGTATTTACTCATATTGTATTTACTACGTATTTACTCACTTGTGATGACATTAGTCAAAACTTTTTAACATAATCCTTTAAAAATCTGTATTTACTAACATTTTTTAACATTTTTTTTAAACATTTTTTTTACCGTAAGAAACGTGTAGAAACTCTTGAAACTCTTGATATTTACTTCCCATCAAAGAAGCAACGACACGTGCAAACCTCTTTTTTTTAATACATGAATCTCTACAACTCCAAAGCACATTTCTGCAGCAATATGTAATACATGCATACCGAGGGGCTTTCAATGCGTCATGTTTTGCTTCCTGTTGATGTTTTTATGGGGGGGAAGAGGGAAGACAAAAATAAACACTCAAGACCAAAGCTAACGGTGTGGTTGAGATTTGTATTTACATTCACCATAACATTTTTAGATAATTCAGGATGGCCTCGATGTCGGTTATGTTCTGGTGGAGTGTAAGTTGTTTTTTTTTGTTTTGTTTTGTTTTTTACTGTTCATGTTGACTGATTGAAAATCAAATAGGGAGGTATGACAGAGAAAATACAAAGACTGATCCCTTCTCTTCTCTGTGTGAAAGTCTCTAGAGAGCAAGTGGGAGAGAGAAGGAGAAAGAGTCTTTCTGCTAAATTCAACAGGCTGGTATGAAAGCACAGTGATTAAACACAGAGTGAGTGAGTGAGTGAGCTGTTTTCAGACCAGCCACTTCATGAGCGGAAGCAGAGCACGATAATACAACTACTGAACTGTACACTACCGAACTGACGGTTCTGCAATGGGGAGCAATCGTGCATTCGTTTGTCATTTTACATTTTTACATGAATGCGCACAAATCTGAATATAATTTAATCACACTTATACAGTCAATAATGATTTAAAGGATTTAAAGACGGAAAGCATCTCCCAATGGCACATTAGAATAATATGCAGTATTTGGAGGTTTTACCTTTCAGCTATTTTCACCATCACCACCTCAGCAGCGTCTGATTACTCTGACAGAGGGGTTTGGGTTAGTTTCATGTTGGAACGCGTCCCTGAGAGCTGGTCACACAGCAACAACACGTGGTTGCCCTCCTGTGGTCAAGGAGGACTTCATAGTCACATCAAAATCAATTGATCAAATCAAAAACAGCAATTACAAAGTGACGACTATTAGATACTGTGTCTTTATCGGTCAATTCAAGAACTTTTCAGTCAAATCTAACTACACATTTACACGTTTCCGCAAGTGGTATTCTTCCAAAAAAAAAAAAAGAAACACAGTCAGAATATATTGTAAGAAAATAAATAATCCAATACATTAGTGCAATGCACCGGCCCACTCTGTGATCACAGCCGTGATTGAAGCACACCGTCCTGCTCGTATTTCATGTCCACACACTTTAAAGCAAAGAGATAACACACATACTGTCACACTGTTGGGAGTTAGTACCCTGCGAGCCATTGCAGCAAATACCACATCAAATTAACAAGAGCTGTCAAAACGCCAAGAAGTTCAGAGTGCAGATGAAGTCACAATTATTCACCACAGTTTGAAGCTTATATTTCACTTGCATAACATGACTCCACTCAACAGTTCCAGGCAGGATATTTACACAAGGCATACAGCGGAGCGTTCTCGTCTCAAGACGCTCACAGTCAAAAAAAAAAAACGATAGCAGCTTCGATAAAGAGTTCCCTTTAGTGTGGCACTTCCCAGACCAGCTGCTTGTTTGTCTGCCAGACAACCGTGATCCAGGCTGAAAATGGCCTCCACAATGACAACTTCTGGTGAGCATCTTCCCCTCTGTACTTCCAGATCTGTATGACAGTGGGAAGGGAAGCAGCGTGGTGCCATGCTGAGCCATGGTAAATGGAGCTGAGCCAACGCTCCTCAATTTCCTCCCGTGGTTTGGCAGAAACAGATGGGAGGTTGCGGGATGGGCAAACTGGGGTAACGACGTCGAATCACAAGGCTTGGGATGGATTTATCCCGACTCAAAGCTCTGTGGTCTCCCAGCTCACCTCCCGCGGAACCTGGCGTCATTTAGTCCCAGTGTGGATGACGGTAACCGTGGAGGGTCGTGGCCGGGGTGGCTCGGCAACCACTGACGGTTCCTCACATACCACAGAGGGGGCGTCAGAGTCCTGATTGTACGCTTTAACAGCAGAGGGCAAGGGAGCTATTGGAGGGCCTGTGGGAGAGAATATAGTTTCAGCAAGGAGTTAAATACAAGTTATAAAGGATAAGCCTGTTTTTGTTATCCCATAAAAAGACCAAAATCAACTCGTGTTAACGGTATGCTTCTTCAGAAGTGTTTGTCGGATGGTTTCAAATGTTGGATAAGGGAGGTCCAACCATTTCTGTAACGTTATGAACCCGACAATTCAACATTCCCACCGACTTCAGGCTGTCATTGTCAAAGAAACCACAGTTTGAACTGCTCTCTCTATTTCTGTCAACAACTGAGTGCAACTCCATGAATTTCTTCCGGAAGAGAGAGTCTGAAAATACTAATAATCTCAATACTTCATCAACTCCCAAATCAGGATCAAATTTGAGTGGTTAATAACGCTTTCTTCTTTGGTCTGACAAACAAATATTTAATCTTTAAAAACAGATCATAAATAGTTTTCTATAAACGGCCTAACAATTTCCTGAAGCATCTGAGCACTGTAGTCATTTAAGCAAATGTTACCCAAACAGGAGCAATTCTGAGCCAAGGATGAACTCATTTTAATGCTCTAGTGACTAATTTGTGTGTTTTTAAGTTACATTTTTGGAGGTTTTGGCTGCACAGACAATAAGAAAACTACTACTGACTTATTTTTAAGACAACTGAGCAAACTATCTGCAGACAAAAATGTCAAAGAGACCAAGAGATGTCACTGAAAGCTCAAGAAAAAAAGTTTACCTTAACTTACTTTATTTATCACACAATGACTACAGTCACTATAACAACAAAGAAAAGTCAATGCACTTCTGCACGATGGGGAAGCTAACAGACATACTGAGAGCACAAATAATAATTATCTCAACGACTAATTAATCTGCTGATTAGTTTTCTGCCTGGCTGCTTAAGTCCATGAAAAAAATTAGTCTATTAACTAATTAAACACTTTCCCAGACCTCAATGGGAACGGCCTTTTAAATCACACCAAAACTCAGTAAGGCATCATTTTCTCACTGTGGTCCACCCTGAGCCATCCTGACCACCTGACGTTATTAATGTTTCTGTCTGAATACTTTAATCTGTTACACCTCTTTTCACTTTTATTTATTCAGTTGGTTAGCATTTATTTATATATCTACATTTTATTATGCTTTACTTTTATTCCATTTTAACCATTTATACATTTTAATTGGTTTTATTTTTATTTATTTTATTTATTTTTATTCAGTGTTTCCTCCTTGTATGATGATGAGAGGCGCTTCCTCAGTTTATGTTGTGCTTTTCTTTCTAATATCTTATATCTATACAAATAAAGTTTGACTGATTGATAAAACAGAATTGGCGATTTGTCCAGGGTGTAGCTGGGATAAGTTCCAGCTCACCATAACCTCATTGAGGATAAGTGGTTACAGAAAATGGATGGATGGATGGAATAAAACAAAAGGAATTTATATTAAATGGCCCCAGAAACGTCAATACCTGCATGGCTCGTGTCATTCTTCAGATCTTTTTTAGAGCTTTTAAAAAAAACGGTCACCGTTTAGCTAAACAGAGGCGGCAGCAGAGTGAACAGGGCTTAGCTGAGTGCAGTACTAAAAGCTGGACGTGTCTGCGTTTACAGAAAGCAGCTGAAGTGTCACTCACAGTCCTTCAGGGAAAGCGGTGCACAGTCCACAGACTGGCTCTTGGCTGGAGCTCGGCTCTGAGGGTTGGACACGGAGTTTGGGTTGTGAATACTGCTGCCAAAGCTGGTGCCCAGCTGCAGGCGCCTCATGTGGCGGATGACAGCAGTCGCATTGAAGGCTTGCTGTGGAGACAGGGTGTAAACAGACACATGTAAAAGCAAAGACGGATGCCTGGAGAAAGATGGTACGTTTTTTTTTGTTTGTGTGGGTCTCGCTCACCCTCCATTTGCTTTTGGCAAAGTTTTTCCGCATCTGTCGACTGACTGATTCGTGTATGTTCTTGCAGAGAGCGGTGTCTCCAGCGATCCTGAAAATTAGAGTCAAGTAAATAACAATTCACACATAAAAACAGCATTGCCCAAATCATTTATATTTTTATGTGTAATACCTCCGGATTTGTCCTCATGCTGTTTTCCTAATTGCCTGGATCATTTATTTTCATTCTGCTAAAACATTTTTGATTGATGGGTTGATGTTTTTGCCTGAGCTCACACAATGCATCACTCCTGTCACATTCATCATAATATCTCAGTATGAAACCTTGTCAATGAAACTCATTTCTCTCTGTTATTATACCTGTTACCGGTGTCACAGACCACATGTTTGTCTCAGAATGACCACCTGCCCAAGACCCAAAAGGCCCATTACTGGCTAACAGACCTATTCATTTTGGCCACATCAGCCGGAGACAGCAGCCCACGCCAGGTCGCTCTCGTTAGCTCCGGCTCAGGCCTGGAAAGACATCCTAATTGTTCATTAAAGCTTCCACATTCTTCAAGGATCCTTCAGGACGCCAGCCACTAATTGGCAGCCATTTATTCAGCAGATTCCTCTCTGAGGGCTGGCGGTGCAGAGCAGAGGTGGGTTCGCGGCTCGGAGCCATGGCAACAGATGACAGTGGGAGGACATGCTCTCCATGACTGAAATGTGTAAGCCTGGCAATCTGCGTCATACTGCTGTTTAATCGCACCGAGATGTGTGGTTCCCTGTGATTGTCTGGTCGGGGCGCAATGTGGTGGTGGTGGTTAGTTTCTCACCAAGGGTGCTCGAGAGCCTGGTCACATGTGAATCTCTTCTCTGGGTCCTTCTCCATTAGGCAGCTGATGAAGTCTTTGGCTACGGAGGTGGACGAGTAAAAAAGTCAAGAACACATCCCGCTGAGATTGCAATTTCTTAAAATTGATTCCTGGAAAGAGTCATGTAATATTAGCGGTAATTCTAAATAAAATAGAGAAAATGTTTGGGGCAGCACACAAACTAAATTTCAGTCCCATTATTTTGTTCTTCATGGAGAAACTACAAAATGTAGTTGCATGGAGCTTAAAAGTATTGGCTGATTTCCAGAAGAATTAATTCATTAATTCATTCATTGAACTACAGTTCAAATGGAGTATTAGACTTCTGTATAACAACCGACTGCCTTTTGCTGGTTTCTGGGCCTCCATGTATCAGTTCTTTTATTGAATATTATTAGAAAACTATGGAAATAAAAGTGTCACCATTTGCTTAAATAAAGTTTACGTACGCACAAACAAAGCTCACCTGAGTCTGATATGTCATCCCAATACGGTGCGTCAAACTCATAGTCTGCCTTGAGAATCTGCTCAAAGAGCTTCGAGTCATTCTCGTCATAGAAAGGAGGGTAACCGCAAAGCCTGAGAAGATGAAGATGGATGATTACACAACAACAGCGTGCATGAGTGTCGTTATCCAGCTGGATGTCAGAAACTTTAACCCAGATCTAAAAAGGATTTGCTGCCGCCTAATCTCATTCACTGACAATTTTTTATATAGCATGCAGCAACAGGGGGGAGATTCGGAGGGATTAAAGACACTACATGAATATTAGGAGGCGAAAAATGGGACAAAAACAATCCATTTTAAAATGATGTGAAAAGAAAGCTGGAGATCTGCAGCATAAATTCATATTGTGCATTAAAGTTTATCAGCTATTTCATTGCAATCACCATAACAAGCCTCATTTGTGAGCGCGTCAGAAACTCTTCAGCAACACCAGGGATTCTCTCTTTATTAACGAGCAACAACACTTAATTAGTTTGGCACCTTCCCTCTGAACACTTTACAGGCTCCGTCAAATAGGCTGCTTAAGGTGCCACATTGTATTGTTTTTTCTTATTTATGTTTTGCCATGTTTTCCTATTTCGGTGGCTATGGTTAACATGGCTAACATTCATGCTCCCTGGGGATGAATCTTACGGAAATGGTGATCATCTAGTGAAATAACTCAACAACTACCATGAAATTCAGCACAGATATCCATGTTCCCTTCAGGATGAACTATAATTACTTTCATCTAATTGGCCACAATCGTCACTTTAAATTTTGTTTCATCCAACACAAAATCCAACAAAACTAATGACATTTCTCTCAGCCTCAGCTGAGTTTAGTTCCAATTATCAAATGTTAGCAAGCTAACACACCAAACTAAAACTGTGTAAAGCCAAATCCATGCTGTTGTAAGATGAGAATTATTCTTGTGAAGATAAGATGTATCACATTGTTGGTCAGTGTTGAGTTGTCCTATTCATGTTACACAGAAGAAGCTGTCCCGCCAAGTTAAAGTCAAGTTAATAGTTAACGCTAAGAGTAACCAGCGTTGCACTATATTCTAATTCTGTATAGCATACTGTTTACTTTCACAGTATTTTAGTAGTTAATGTACAAGATTATTAGACATATCTAACAATACTATACCAACAGGAAAATGTGAATATGCCAGTTGTTAAACAAAATGTTTGAGGGAGAAACTATGGTGTCTGCAAAACATACAAAAAGCGCACAAGTCCCAACCAAGAGATAGTGTTTAGTTTGTCCACTCTAGGCTACTGTAGAAACATGGTGGACCCGTAGAAAAGGACCCCACAGCGTCCTATCTCCTACACAGTGGAGACTTTAATACTAATGTCACACTTACATTCAGTTTGCAGTGTAGATTCAGGACAAAAGGGTGAACATGTCAGCGCTGTTAGCATGTTAGCACGCTAACTGTTGAGTTCAAAGTCTCACAGAGCAGCTAGCTTGGCCGTAAACTTGCTATATTGTTCTTGTTATTTGTTTTAGGATGTTTTTACACTGTGCTCACTTTGTTGGTCAAGACAGTGGATAAAATGGTGTATGGTTACACGACTGTACTCTCAGTGAGGCTTTTCTGGTGGTTTCTGATCTGAACGAGGACTCACTGTTTAAATAAAGCTTCAGAAAATACATGAAAATCAATTGAGTGTGAGCACTTACAGAATATAAGCGATGACCCCGATAGACCAGCAGTCCACAGCTTTACTGTAGGGCTTCTGGGCTAAAACCTCAGGAGCTGAAAGAGTTAACATAGCATCGTCTGTTGAAACAATTCAAACAGCTTTTGACCGTTCACAGTGAAACAGAGGTTGGAGAAGAATGTGAATGTTTGCCTGAAGCAGATGGCTAAGGTTATCCTGTGGCTACTGGCAGATTAGATTAGATCATGTTTAGCGACTAGTGGATCTAATTATCTCAGAGGAAGTTTCCACCGAAAAAAGCAGAGCTCGGAGGTCATCCTCACCGACATATCCCGGAGTCCCACAGGCTGTGGCCATCACATCGCCTGTTCCCTCCATCTTTGACAAGCCAAAGTCACTGATCATGATCTTCGATTCATCATGAGGACTGAAGTAGAGCAGGTTCTCGGGCTGAAAATGAGAGGGAAGAGTCTAAAGTCTGCCTGTGAATGATTATATCAGCTTATGTACAGACTGTTTAGTTTCATTTCAGACATCCAGACAGTAAGATGTGAAACAAACTGTGTGGATTTGTCATTCAAGAGTCAGGGGGAGGAGCTTTACAGCCCTTCCAAGAGGCTTCATCAGTTTTACCGAGAAGGAAAATCCCTGACATGTAACCTTTGTGGGTGACACAGGTTAAAGAGCCGGGATTTCCCCTCTTAGTAAGACTGATGAGCTCTCTTCGAGTTTCATATGTTCGACTGTGACACATACAGCAATACTGTTGTACCTTTAGGTCTCTGTGCACTATCCCCATGGAGTGCAGATAGTTCACCGCATCCAGAACCTGTCGAATGAGTCGACTGGCGTCCATCTCGGTGTAGAAGCCCTTCTCTACGATGCGGTCGAACAGCTCACCTCCAGACACCCTTTCACAGCACACAGGAAATTCACACAGCACACAAGTGACTAATGATTTCATGTAAAAAAAACCAATGGTACCAAACATTTCACAACGCAGTATCTCTGCAGTGGCTAAGCACATACTGGTCTGTTTATTAAAGCAATATATTTGTGAACTTAAGCCAAATGCACCTTAGACTGTGCACCAAAATACACTTAAAACACTGTGCAAGGTCACTGTGCATTTACTGTCCAAGGACGCCCAAAACTGAGTCATCTGAAATCAAACTCACTCTTTTAAAGTCCTAAAATTAATCTGAACACACCTGCATTTCTGTATCTTTTGCGTGCAGCGTTTGAACTTGATTATAAATTATTTTTATTTACTTATTTTTCCTTGAAAAACTTTGTAACTTTGTTTTTACCTAAAAAATAAAGTAATATAAGTGCAACATAACAATGACACATACACAGTACATGAAGTTAACAAACTCGAAGAACTTAAGTGCAAAAGGCCTTAACTGAATGAGCCTAAAAGGTAAAGAGCAAAATGTTTAAAGCTTTGGTTTGTTCTTTGCTTCATCTGTTGTCAGGCTGTAGTAGCTGTGAGGCTGTAGTTAAATATATTTCCCAGTATAAGTCATTGCGATTTTTGAGGCACATTATGCAACTGATGTACTTGTATCACAATTTTAAAAAGAGTCAAAGACATGACAAGTGACTCATATTAAGTTGAGCGTCAATCACGAGTATGTACCTGCTTTCACAGATGACTGACAATCAACATCTTTCTAAGTCAGACTTCGAGGCAACGTTATGCATCTTGCAGAAGTCAGACGAGGGCGGAGAACCGTTGCTTAAATTGCTGGTGCATTAGTCACAAATGCCATGAAATTGTGTAGTGAGGGGAGCGGTCAATGAAATCATTATGACATATGCCACACAGGAAAACGGTGATGGCAAAAGTTGTTGCACGTACACCTCCGCAAATGTACTAAAATACATCTAGCAAGTCATTTGCTCTATTAACACCAAAAAAAAAATGACACAAAGTTGAATCAACACCTCTGACAGCCTCAACGCAAGTTGACGGTCAAGTTTTAAGAGCTTAAAGAAAATATGATTATTCCTTTTTTGCCATACATTTAGATGCAGAACGGTCAGCATATTCCTCTGTCTACAGGTAAAAACAAACAGCCTAGGAGCACCTCTAAAACTTAGACTAATCACATGATATTATACAAAAATATGATCTGGTAATTTAAGGAGGAGGAGACTGCAAACAAACAATTGAAACTTGTTAAGAAAAATAAGTTCAATTTCAACAACATTATGCCTCAGTTTAAGCGCACTGCAACTTAGAGATCACAAACTGTGAACAGTGTATCTGCAAAGGCACAAAACATTTAGTCAGAGGTATCTGGAACTGAACAATATAGTATTTTACTTTATGATCAAACACAATATCATGTGTCAAATCCGGAGTCGCAGCCAATTTCAGGATGTCATTAAAGTGTTTGTGTGTGCGCTTTGAGCACAGCTTTGTTTTACTGACGCTTATTACAGAGAAAACTTGTTCACAAAGGTAGGCAGTCCCAAACACGTACATAACTTTTGTAGCTGTTGATTTGGAGTACCTCAGCAAGAGCAAATTTGTCCTCCAAATCTGAATCACACTGCAAGTCAATTATTTCAGGTTGGATGTCGACAGGCGGAAGTTCACCAAAGACCTGAAACTGAAATTGCGAACGAACACGATAATAAAATGATAACGATTTTTTTTTTAACTGGCAGCTCCAGCATGGACAGTTTGCTTGTTTAACAGTGTTGTGTGTGTGACCCACAGTTGAAATAGTTATTTTAACTGGAAATTTGCAGTTGATGTCTTCTCTGTAATTTTTACACTTTGCAAAGTCGTCTCACGGTTTGACACTTCTGACCTAGGGTGTGATGTGAGTGGGGAAGACTGATTAAATATTTTATTATTTAACGGGAAACATGAGAGAAAGTTATTCCTGTATAAGTTACTTCATAGGTTTTATTTTACTCCTTCTGAATGACACAGAATGGGCTTAGTTTTGGGAGAAAGTGAGTAAATGGCATCGGCGTGGCAATACCTCTATCACCACGGCGTCTGTCAAGAGACCAATCAGAAGTGCCAAATATATCCAAATATGAGCGGGCAGATTTAAAGGTCGGGGTGGTCACAGCTGCTCGAGTGATCCTCAGATTATGGAAGAGCTGCTCCAAATGTTAAAAAACCGGATGGAGTTCATGTCAGAAATAATATCATATGAACAAATTCTGGCTAGAATTAACAATGAAGAGGAAGACTTGGGACAGTATGGGACCATATTGTTTTCTATACAGAACCTCTGGGACTCTCTGGTGTTGAATGTTCTGGATATTTTGGTTGTTTAAGATGTTAATTTATCACAGGCCTTTGTATGAATTGTTGTATGTTTGCCAATGTCCGTAAGATTAATTTGTTCACAAATGTTTGAGTGAATAAAAAAAGTCAGTGACACAAAAAGAAATGATCACATCACGTCAGTTTTGTTTGTTTAACGCGAAACCTAAGAATAAATTGTGGTTTTTACAAAGAGCTGCATGCTGGACTATTTCTATTCAGCGACTTCCTGCTAACCACAGCGAAGACAAGGTGGTGGCCACATGTGTGAATCTATTTAACATTAAACTAAAATTAAAGCATTAGAACGACAGTTATAATTATCTATAATGATGTTATTTTCTTTTATTATTATGTATTTTTATCAATAAATTACATGTTTACTGTATATGTTCAATACGTGTCATGCAAAATGTAATTACTGGATTCTTTGATAGGAAACAAAGTCAACTTGGCAACTTGGGGTCTGTCAGGATCCACAACTCATTGTTTTTATACTTCATTTTTTTCAGTTTTCGACTGCATTAAACAAAAAAAAAAGACATCTTCCCACTTTGCTAGGCTAGCTGTTTCCCCCTGATTCCTGTCTTTATGCTAAGCTAACTGGCAGCTGCTGGCTGTAGCCTCATATTTAACAGACAGATGAGAAGATTATATGAAGACGACACCACCATCTTGTATGTATCCATCAGATAAACATATTTGACTGTCAGCTGCGTATCTCGTTCATCTTTATGACCTCGCTGTATTCTCTCAGACGATGGTCGCATGCCTCAAGCAGAACACACAACACATTACCAGAATGACCTAAATAAACAGTTTGGTGGGCTGATGATACTCACAGTTGCATTATGAGGTACAGGTGGTTTGAGCTCTCGTAGATGTCTTCCAGAGCCACGATGTTCTCATGTTTTACCCTGGAAAGCAAGAACAGAAAATTCACTTCGCTTGCACGGCCCACTAATGAGGCGCAATTAGCCTTTTCTTTTGTTAAAGCGATGCCCCCACCGACTGACAATGAGATGTTTTCTCTTACAGCAATTTACCTGCATTTCGACTGGTGTGTGTTTCGACTGTGTGTGTTTGCGCACATGGGTATGTTCACGCCTGCCAATCTGGCAAAGCGTATGTCTCACACAAGGTAGGAAACCTTTTGTGCATGATGGAGAGCGGGGGGAGACTCTTAGAGGATGCTAATCAATGAGTCATGAAGCGGCAACCCCCGTCAGCAGGAGCACCTGAAGGATATAATATAGAAAGGATCACGATGCTGGGAGCCTGTGTCCAGGCAACCATCCATCCAACCAAACAACCAACTAAGGTTTTAATAAAATATATAAATAAATAAAAAAGCTTCTGCAAGGAGATATGCAGATGACAGAGCATGTTCACAAGGGCAGGTGGCTGAAAAGGAAAAGGTGGGGGTGGAGGAGGAGGAGGCGGGGAGAGTCTCAAAGGACTAAACAACCTTCACAACTTCCTTTCTTAGTCCAGAACAAAAATGAGGTTGCAGTTTGAGGGCTGTTAGACAAACAGAGGCAAAGAAAAGAGTATGAAGAGAAGCAGAAAAAAAAGCCAAGACAGAGAAGAGAGAGAGAGAGAGAGAGAGAGAGAGAGAGAGAGAGAGAGAGAGAGAAAAAGAAAAGAAACGAGGAAGTCAAAGGATAGCAGCTGTAACCAGGCAACTACACCCAACAGCTGGCGTGCTCACTTCGAGAGTGACTGATAACTGAGCTTCTTGGGGGAATTATTACCCATCAGGCCCTGGAGGAGGATGGAGTGTCACCTGGTGTCAATGCAATCCTATCATACACTGTGTAGGTGTGTACACTGAGAAGTCCCAAAATGGTGGATAGATGGGATTCGACAAGGAAGTCACTTAAGCCCGACAACGACTGTTAAATAAACTGAGCGGCACCGGCATCCCGACTCTGAGTCATTACTCAGAGTGGAGAAGCTTCCTCCCCTGAGGACTCAGCGAGGTGGTGACCCCTTCTAAAGTGGTGTTCTTCTTCTGCAAACTCCCCCGCGGCCCGAGTTATGTGTACCTACCTCCTGAGCACTGCGATTTCATTTTCGATGCTCGTCTCCTTCCCCTTAAGCGCTTTTTTCGGGATGCACTTGATTGCGACCATCTTTCCCGTGGCCTTCTCCCGAGCCATCACAACTTCAGAGAACGCGCCGCTGCAGAGAGAGAGAGAGACAGAGAAACATGTTAGTCCTGCTTTATATGCGCTTGGGCAATATTGACACAGAAAACCTATCATCTGTGAGTAGATAGAGGGCACTCAGAGGCAGACAGGCCAGAGTACACAAACAGCATATTGTGAATATTTACTGAGAACTGGCAAAGTCCCCGACAATGTCCAACAGCCTTCTGTGTTGGCTTACGCTTGGTGCTCGTGCACGGCCAAAAGCACGGCAAACACTTTTAAAACCTCTAAAAAACACCCATTTAGGACGGCAGATAGCGTGTCTTCCTCGGCCATCTGTCTGCATACATACATGAGAGAGGCTTTAAAAACAAATACAGAATTAAGGGAATATTTGCTCAAGCAATCTCTATCAGTTGCTATGATACCACAGTCAGTCCACCTTAATAAATCTCGCTGAGCAGGCAGCATGATTGCTTCTTTTTTCTTTTTCTTTTTTTTCCCCCTCCTCTGCTTCTAGTTTTCATTACACACTGTCACAGGCACCTTCTACCCCCGTGCAGCCTCAGCAAGGTTTTATGTAAAGATGTGAAACTGTCTGGGTCATGTTCGCTGAACCAAAACAACCAACTAATATGATCTCAAAGACTCTTCGATCCACTGATGAAGGTTTGCTTTTCACTGCAGATCGGCTTAAGAAATAAAATAGTAAACAGAGCTGAAGCACTGAGATTGTACGACAATGCTACGCTACTTCACATATTCTGGATCAACTCTTCTATTTGCAAAGCCATGCACAGTTTTTCCATCTATATTCTTCACTGCAGCTCTGCAGCCTTACATTTCCTTTACCTTTTGACCTTTCTGCATGTTCCTTTTTTTCCCCCCATTTAGCAGCTGAAATAAAGATTTTCCTTGCTCCGGTTTTATTGTTGGCAATACTTTCACGCTAAATGAGTGGCAGCAGGGTCTTTCAGTGACATACAGCACGTAATGGGTTATATCTTATGGGCTTATCTTGTTGCCAGAAGGCATTTCTGTGTAATGCTTTCTTGCTAGCAGCCAAAAGTATTTAAAAGGAATACTTATCCAGAGCTATAAATCTATCTGTGATTTGTAATGTAGCAAAAGAGCAATCAGCTTCTAATCCAGGTCTTTTCATTATCTCCTTAGTAAGCTCTTGCCAACAGGAAATAAATTAAAGGCCAAGATAAAATAACAACTGGCTCCTGTATTTGTTTCCTCGCTTCCTGACATGAGAGTCATCTTAATCTTTGTCCACTGACAGAGAGAAATACACCTAAAGTGATCTTTAGATTTAAAAGGTCTGTTATGTTCTCAAAGTGCAATCAGTTTCCTCCCAACAGGCTCTAAACTCAGCCCCACTCGCCGCACTAAGTCCTACCGAGACCATCAAATCCACGCTAATCCCTCACTCCACCATCGCACGAGGGAGGGGAAGGAGCGGGGTGATGGGTGGGGGGTTGGGTCACACACTACACACAAACACACACACTACCTGCTCACAAAGCCCGGCCCCAGGTGTGATGAGGTGAAACACACTCGCTGCAAACACAAACAGAACTAAGAGGGCTTGGAGCAAACGCCCTTCTGACTTTGACCTCGTTCTGACACATGATGTGGGACAGTATGTAAATTCAAGGACTTGTGTATGTGATGGTGGAGTTGGTGCGCTACTTGCTGGCCTGTTACAGTGCTATCTTCGCAACGCAGCTGTTGCCGTGAGGACAATGAGCATCATTTCTATTCAGCGCATGCGGCCGGGTTTCCACAGCTGTGTGGACACTGGGAGAAGTAGAAAATTCCCCCGCCAGCACCGGCACCAGCTCCAGCACGCCAAGCCTGTCAAGCAACTCTCTTGCATGGTTGTTTCAGAGCACGCTTTCCGCTTTCTGCAGCAGAAAGGAAACCACAGAAAACCTGTGAACTCACTGAGAGGGGGGTTAGAACATATAGCATCATTCCGGTGCCCCTTGCTCACCGCACTGACAAGAAGAAACAACATCACTTCCGGTGAATGACAACATGACAGAATCCACGCCTGTGACTTTCCTCGCTCTGTCGGCGCACGAAGAATGACAAACTGTGTTTGCGAGCTCTAATAGAATTCAATCGATTCATTCACAGGAAGGGAAAGGTGCGATGTGTGCTGGAGACATGCATATGGTGATGCTACAGCCCACACACACACACACACACACACACACACACACACACACACACACACACACACGCGCACACACAACCACAACAATGTGATTTTCTTTGTCACATGGGAGAGTAAATGAAATATGTTGATGATGAGTGTTCTTCGCTAATCTTCACTACTTTATAAAATAAAAAAAACTAGCAGATTAATCGATAATAAAAATAATGGTTAGGCAACGACCTCTGTGAGTACAAGCACACCAAATTCATTTACAGGAATAATCCTGAGTGATCTAGCGCAGCATTAAGTGATGAGAGAAAGCTCCATCGACCCTTCACTGGAGCTCTTCTCACCCACAAGATGAGCGGCTGCACGGCTGTGAAATGTTTCTGACTGACCCAGTGTCACAGACTGCACAATCAAGTCAGCACGCTGACTCACACGCTCCAGTAATAAGAGCTGAATTTTAACTTCTTCCCAGTGTCACAGAGCTCCCACCACACGGCTCTTGGGAGGATAGAGCTGTGTGTGTGTGATAGTCAGTCTGCAGTCATACAACACCACCGCACTATGTGCAGGATGGCCGGCTGACTAATCTGAAATGTGAATGTGAAACCCTCGCCTGATGCTGCAGATGCAAAAGTCCTGCATAAAACAATCATCCAGAAAACTTTTTTCTTTTTTTTTTCAGGCCGCGACCTCAGCAGCTCGCCGCTCTCGGCGATTATGAAATTCAGAGAGCTGTTGATGTTGGAGGAAGTTTTCCTGATGGAGGGGGTGGGGGTTCGGTGACGGAGGCTGGCTTATTGACATTCACAGGCGGTGTATGTATTGTGGTGCTGCTGAGTAATCACACTGAATCATCTTGTGTAAGATGCATTACAGCGGCCCGTTATGCAACATATGGGATGGAAAAGTCGGGGACTTGATAATCCAGGTAGAGCTACCGCCGGTGTAACCTACTGTGTTCAAAGTCACGGAGCGAGGACAGCTTTACCCAGAAATATGACACAGGGATGACCTACGCTTTCAAAATATACAAGAAAAAAATGGATGCACAGTGCTAATATCATAACTAATCAATCACATTTATATTATAAGATCCCTCAAATTTAGTAATAAAAGTTATATTGGCAGCAGATAATTTTACAGTTACACGAAACACATACACAACAACATACTACACTACCATCTGTTACTCAGAGATTTCTGTCTATACTCGCCTCTCTCCTCTGGTATCATGTTTGCTATGAAGTATCTTCGAGGTATTTAGATCTTTTAACTAAGTCGATGTACAGCAAATATAAAGATACAACTTAATACTCAGTTTTTGAGGTCAACGTAAAGATCAACGTTGTTAATTTAGCCCGGTTAATTTAGAATATTAGAATAGAAAGTGAAGGTCATGCATTCAAAACACTAAAAATCTTTTAGCTCTAAGTCTGCATGCAGACTGCGTCAGCGGAATATTGTTACTGGTTCAGTGGCACTTAAACAGCATTTTAATGATGCAGCAGGCCGCTGTGGAACTAATTTTCACTACTTTACATACTGTTGAGTATTCAATCAGGTGTTTTATATGTAAAATCTTGATCTGTGAACTGTTGAGCTGATACAGTCAGTCTAATAGTCGACTGACAGAGAAACAGTCGGTTTCTCTAGATGAGAAAACTAATTGGCAGATTATAAATAATGAAAATAATCCATAGTAAAGAAACACTTTTAAATAAATGTAGTGGAGAAAAAAAAAGCACAGGTTGTATAAAATAGTAGCACTCGATAAAGTACCTCAAGATTGTACTAATTGTAATGTGATCCATTCAGCTGTGGTTTTCACCTCTGGTGCCAGGCTATCCAACACTGTATAGATAGTAAACAACACTGATCTGATGCTGCAGAGTTAAATCAACTCCAATAATATGAGCAGAATGAAATCCAGCACCGCACACAGTCCCAAAGCTGGAAACCATTACCCGACAGCTCACTGGACCTGAGGCTACTTTCAGGAATATTCACTTTGTGTTCAGCAGGCTGTTGATCAAACAGAGAGAGAGAGATGGTCAGTTTACGGCCCGATAAGAGCGAACGCTGCTCGTAAACAGCCGAAAAAGGAAAAAATATGTATCACTCGAGGCAGAAACCTGTCTGAAGCCGCATATCAGGGGGCATCAGAGAGAAGCTGAATTATTTTAATAAGGATGATTACTGCCTCCTGTGCAGTCTGGTTACACTCTCTGAGTGCGGTGGATAGTACACTATGGCTCTGTAGACATGAGAGGGACATGAATACAAATGGAAGCTCAGGAAATTACTACACATAAAAACACACTACGTATTATCTTAGTGAATTATTTGACTCTCTATCGCCTCGGTCAATGACACAGTGTATCCTCCCACGGTAAGTGCAGCTGGAGGACAGCGGTGGTGCGACGTGGTAGGTAGTGTCTCCTTCGTAAGGGAGCAACTATGGACTCACGACATCCTAGTTGCCTAGCTGCCATTTTCACTGTATCAAGGACCCAACTAGTCTCTGCACAAGCATTCAGAAAATGACCAATGCATGGAGATCGTCACGTTAATGCATCACACACCAATGGGGCTTTATCAGAGCCAGGGTCAGTTGTAGAGATCTGTTCATTAATATCAAACTCAGAAAAAGGTAATTATCCTCTTTGTTGGTGAAAAGAATAAAGATAAAGATGTGGCTCTCGGTGGGTAATAACTGACCTGAATGAGTCAGTGACAGCTAAGCTGAGTTTGGCCCTGCAGTGGGAGCTAACTGAGGACAACTTTGGCACTTAAATCTCAGAAATTCTGGAAATACACGACAAAGCACTTAGAAGGGAGACGACTGGGAAGCGATGTTTTTGGACAGGTTTTTGAGCTCTGACATTTCAATAAATAAAATATGTGCATTCTAGCCCTGAGGTGAAGTGGCGACTTATCCATCCAGGGTGTACCCCGCCTTCTGCCCAGCGTCAGGTGGCATCGACTCGAGTGACTCTGATAAGGATAAGCAGTTATAGAAGATGTAGTTCACCTAAGTGCAGGGAAGTACAGGAGACAGCAAGGAAGAGGATTAAAGCAGCTAAAAATTTACTCAAAGCGAAGCCACACTCAGCAGACCCTTGCTTTTAATCTTTCAGCTCGTTGTTTAGCTCTCCGGTCCGCAACTTTATCATTTGGCATCATTTTCAAGCAGCAGTTTTCATTCCTGCCAAGCATTAAACAACAGTTAACAACTAGCTGGAGACTTTAGCTGTGAAAGAGACGGATATTTTTCTCAGCAGTTGGTGGAGACCAAAAACAGAGCTAAAATAGGGTGGATATGGGACTATAGGAGTCACAGAAACACAACTCCAAATTCATGTTTCTCTGTTACTGCTGGGTGTTTAAACAAGCAGCTGTTTGCTAGCAACTTGGCCACATCAACTTGACAGCACATTTTACAGTAATCAAATAAATTTGGTTAAATGATGTAATCTTTCTACATTCATTTCTAAATTACCTCAAACACATCTTTGGTATTTCTCTGCTGCAGTTTCTTGTTATTTATTGGCCATAATACACCAATAAAAACATATTGATGATAAGCTAATAATGTAAGCTATAGTAGCCCATTTAATTATTGGTGCTGCACCAATCCAATATATACTGTATCAGTATCCAGAGCAGTATTGGCTTTTTTTTAAACAGGTCCTGTATTCAGCCCCTCGCCTCATGTTACCTCACATAAAATACGATAATCAATAAAAATGATGCCAATGAGTGAAGCATTTTAAATTCAGGGAAAACTGCTTTCAGAACAGTACTCAGTATTCAGCCGGGCTCTGAGAGTATATGAGACAAACATCTCCACCGCAAGCAGAAACCTGCTGCATATTTCCAACACTGACCCCACTGGGATCTCCAAAGGTGTTTGTGGTCTGGTTACTTAATTTGCTCCCACAGAGCATCAGCAGCTTAAAGGTCTGAAATTAGCCACAAGGCAAGCGGCGTTCAGGTAGGAGGACTGGCTTCAGTGGCGAAGATCTCATTAGCTCACAACAGCTACTGCAAGGAAAGAAGAAGAAGAAGAAGAAGAAGTGTGAAGCCAAAGCATTGCTGACCTCAGGCTTCTTCCTCCTAAACTCCTGTCAATATCTCATCAGTCATAACGTCCCCACACAGACAGTCCGACCTCCAGCCTTAAATCAAACAAACCCATTTTTGTACGATGTTCACATTGACGTGCACTTCATTTTTAGGTTTACACAAAGCCAAATATGAGTCAATGAAACTGAACAAAGGTCCCTCAACACTGACTGTGACCTTCAAGGAAAAGTATTCAGATCCTTAACCCTAGCAAAAAGCAGCAATATGACAAAAAAAATCTGATTTACTGATTAAAATCAGTAAAATACACTTAACATACAAGATATGCTGCAGAATGGCCCATGTCCCATGTGTCTTTTATTGATGTAGCTGGAGGAGATTAAGCTAATTTGAACTACTTTAGACTGGTGAGTACTTTTATCTACAACAATGCATCATTTAATAATATTGTCAGATAATGTAGTGGAGAATAAAGTATATTTTTCTCTGTAATGTAGTCAAGTAGATGGATAAGGCAACATAGAAATGGAAATACTTGAGTAAATGTACGTCCACTGTCTGTCTGTGGAGAGCAGTGAATGAGTGTTTGGCACGAGGAGGCTGCTGAGGGATGATCCCTCTTGGACATTGACGGGGGAAACCTGACAAGGAATCTATAGTTAAAAGGTGGAGGAGGAGGATAATCTATGTCTCTTCCCCTGATCAACAGTCCTTCCTTGTTCATTTTTAATCCTCAAGCAAGGCTGCTGGACTTTTCTCCACCGGGCGGCTTGTTGTGAACCCTGCTGTGCGGCAACAAGGAACTCCCTAATTAAGACACACAGGAACTATTAGATGGGATTTACTTAAAGTCAATCAGGACGAGCGCGTGCTGTACGATGCATAACAGAAGGGCTGAACGGTGACACACTGGCCCCCGGAGATGTGCGCTGGGTTGTGGGCGAGGGATGTGTGTTCCTCCAAACTGGCCATTGTGTGGACAGTAAATCATGATGATTCACTGGTGTTATTCAGAGGCTCTTCGCACATAAATGAAATCCTTGGGGAAATCAGAACAGCCTCCAGGTAGGAACGTCTGACTGTTTGGTACAGCAGCTGAAGTGCTGTGAAGTGAATCACATATCTGCATGACAATTTCATGATGCTGCTCCTCGGGATGAATCAGGCCGAGAGTAGCACCGCTTCACAAGCTGATGAAGACCAAGTTTACACAAGATGAGGTTGCGTCTGTTAAAAACAGACGTGTTTTATCATCTATGAATGACCAGTTTAGCTACAACCACAGAGGCCATTTCTGCTCAGCTTGACACAAGTTTCTGAAAAAAAAAAAGAGAAAACATTTCCCCCAGAGAGACACAGCCCTTCCTCTGAACACAAACACATTAAATTCCCCTTGGTCAAGGGAGGACGGACTTATCTGTAAGAGACAAAGACCGGCAGGAAAATGAGACATACAGCCCATTCCTAACAACAGATCACAAGACTGACCGCCTGATAGCTGTTTCGATCATAAAGCCACAACCACAGGTTTGATCACTTCCACTGGGGCTCTCTGCATAACTTATTCAAAAAGGGGGGGAAAGACGTGAAGTCAAGCAGCACTAACAGCGGGACCAAAATAAACTCAGGAATTTGTCTGCTTTAGAGGTCCAAGGGCATGGAGAATAACTTAAAAACTTAAAGTGGTCCTAAAAAACTACGAGAACAAGCCAGATTCTGAGTACGAGTGTTCAAAAACACAGACGTGATGTTTGACTGCTTGAAAAACATAAAGTCATCACAGATGGTACTTTAATTTGGGAGCTGGTTTCATCATTCATGTGTGCATATATATAGGCCGTGCTGCGTTTGTCAGAGTTATGTTGTGCATCCAGCCCCAAAATAAATCAAATAAATAAAAGGAAAGCTGCGTGTGCATGATATGAATATGTGCAGTAGTTTCTGAATGAACTGTGACATAACATGAGGCATCACGAGTGTCTCAGTTAACTGATGCATGTCCTGATTGATTGTTTTTCTGAATAAATGTCTCTTTCTGTGGATGTAAGTTCAAAAAAAAGAGAGGGGGTCTCTGTGTCTGTCTTTCTGTCACCGTCGAGCCATCCTCAGTTCATTCAGCGAATATTCAACAGCTGTCAGTCTGGTTTCATTTCCGTCAAATAAAAAAAAAAATAATAATAAATGTGTCACTGTTCATTTACACAACTGCATACAAAGTTTTCTTGTCTCGGTCGAGGCTGTATACTCACGTCCCAAGGACTTCCTTGAAGTCAAATATCTTCTTGATATCATCGACATGCTTTTTCCAAGATCCATCGCTGGACTCGCCGTTTTCTTTCGCCATTTCGCCACCAGGCAAGGGGGGGGGGGGAGGTTGGTTGGGGTTGGGGTTGGTTGGATTGGAGAGGGGGTGAAGAAGAAGAAGAAGAAGAAGCTGCTGCTGGAGGAGGAGGAGGAGGAGGAGGATCACCACCACAGGCAAAAACAAGAACAAAAAAAAAAAACAAAAAAAAAAGAAAAGAAAAGAAAAAGAAAAGTGCACTTCTGTTTTTTGGCTTCCTGGCTGTTTGTCAGCGCTGACTGTGTTGCTTCCTCAGCCTCATGCATGCAGCCAGGCAAGCCCAAGAAAGGGGAGGTATGTCCTACCCCGAGAGAGGTTATTTGACTAATCTGTTTGACGTATAGCGGATCCCGACACTGAGCTTCCCCACTGTTCAGATCACTGTGACGGGGAAACACAGGCTCTCCCCTCCTCCGCCTCCTCGTTCACCTCCTCCTCCTCCTCCTTTTCTTCCTCCTCCTCCTCACCGGGCGGGTTTCAGTCAGTATCAAGCGGCGATGCGGTGAGCTCAGGTCGGGCTACTTGCAGGAGGAGGATGACACTTGGCATTTGCATCCGAGCTGGTGCTGCTGCTGCTTCTGAGCCATCGAGTCACACCGACCGACCGCCCTGTGGTTGTTATAGCAATAGGAGGAGTGGGAGGTTGCTGCTCCCGCCTATCTATCTGACAGCGTGCACAATGAACGATTTAAGTGTTCGCATTGCACCAAATCACCGACCCGGTGGAAACTCCTCTGGACTCCATCAGTCTGTCAGGGTGCGCCTCTGCTGCTAACAATGCGTTTTTTGTTGTTGTTGTTGTTTTTCTTCCAGATTTGAAACCAAGTTTGTGCCTCGTTGTTGCACACATGCAGCAGATGCTTTCATTTTAACATGTGGGGAAATTTAAAAGCAGGGGCGGAGCTAGGAGAGCATGCACGACCGAGGTGACCCCTGCCCTGACTTTCACTTCCTCCCATGGTTTGTCTTGTCTGCTTGTAGGTTTATAGTTTGTTTGTTTTTTTTGTTAGATGTCAAACTGCTTTAAAACAAGTATAAAATGTGCATAAAATGAACACTGGGTCGCAGGTGTGGACCGGGCAAAGAAATTAATCAAAACCAAAACAACACAAGGGAGCAATACAGCAACAACTACTGAGAACATAAAAAAAAAAAAAAACTTAAGCAAAAAAAAAAAAAGAACTAGGACAGAGGCAGTAAATGTTGTTAATATGTAGAAAGTTAAAAGAATTAACAGTAAAATTAGACTAAAAGTAGAAAGAATATGGATGCAGGAAGAGGTGTGTTTATTTGCGCTGAACATAACTGCGATGAATCAGAAAATAACCTTTTATTTCAGGTTTCTCGATACTTGCGGTCCCTCAGTCTCATTCACTGTCTATGTCACTTGACCACTGCTTTTCCTCTCTCATACAAACCATTGTACCCAAACCAAAGGAAACTTCTTCATGTCACTGTTTTGCAGCGTAGACTCCGAGTCAGACACAGATTTAAATTTAAAGGCAGGGGCAGAGGTAAGAGAGCATGCACAACGAGTTGAAGTATGTGGTTGTGTATCAACGCCTGGGGGCGTCTGGGGGTATATTTACTTGTTCTGAATGTAACCACAATCAAACAATCAGAAAATCATCTTTTATTTCGTATTTCTCAATACTTGTGCTCCCTCACTCTCATTCACTGTCAATGTCACTTGACCACTGCTTACTTTCTCTCTCAAACCATTGTACATAAACAAAAAGAAACTTCTTGGTGTCCTTATTTTTGCAGTCAGACACAGATTAAGAAGCTGGTACATGAAACAGTCAGAACACAACATGTAGAGTATCATGCACTGCTCCAGCCAAAATGCAATACCCCTATTTAAATGAATGGGGGAAAACTGCCACAGCACTAGATTTGGTCTGAGTTGGACCTATGGAGGTCTTCAAATATTCACAAACTGTTTTCATTAGTGTATAATCACCTGAACAAAAAAAAAAGAAGCTTATCTTTTTGTTATCTTAGAATGAACCCTTCATATCTACAGATGCTGTAACTAGTGTCCACCATGTTGAACCACCATGTTTCTACAGACAAACACTGGCTGTATACAGGGTATTTCACCCACTGTGGTTTCTCCTTCATGCTTGGAGCAGGAGGACAAGTGGAGGGGATTGGGATCTAAATCCAAATCCTACAAATTGGTCCTTGAAAGAGGGAACTCTGTCTTTGGAGAGTACTACTACATTTGTTGGGGGTGGATGCATAACGCCTCTTGTGGCTACAGACAGAGCTGACCAAAATCTGCTAGACTGCCTCGACTGATGTCACTTGACTTGTTGGTTATTGGTGAAAATTACAAGTTCGAAAAGTAATTAAAATCTGGTAGTGCGGAGATAAAAAGAAGAGAGCTTAGCAAACCTGTGTAACTCGCTCCTTATCTGTCGAGCCACTACTAGCATCACACGTGCAAATCTACCAACAAACTTGCGCAACATACGTATCTTGTGATGAGGAAGAATGTGCGACGTGATTAAGAGATTTCTGGTTCTGCTGCACTGATTTTAATCCTTTTGTTAAAAAACGCCACTGTGTGAGTGCAAAGCTGAATCTGCAAAGTGCTTTCTACTTCAAACAGACTATGTAGGATAATTGTTTATAATCGTGAAAGGACAGTTAACGATAATTACTTGGGTTTATCCTCCAGTGTGTCCCTGATTCTAACCAGAACAAAAAAATGTCTTTATTACAGGTTTTTGAAGGTCATCTGAAGCCGCCTTCTCCCCTCAGACACTGATTTTTGTGAGTCCTATCATCAGTTGTAGTTGATTAGCTTCATCAGTTGTGGAAAACAAAAAAAAAAAACATGACATCAGGAGAAAACAAACATGAAAATAGATTTATTTGAAAATATTTCCATTTGAATATTCTGATCTGGTTTATTTACATTAGCCCTTTATTTTGTAGTCTAAACCACAGTTAAATAATTATAATGTTCAAGTACTTCTCAACCCCAAATTTGTACCACGAAATGTCCAAATATATTTGACTCGATATTTAACAGTCAAAATGGTAACATCTCTCTTTGTTCGTTCAGAAATCTAGTTAAAGGACATGCGTTCACACATAGATACTTAAAGGGTAATGCTCAGTGATTCCTAACAACTTAATTTGTTGTACAGAACAGCGTGAGACGACTGAAGTGCCTCTTTACTAGAATGACATTGTAAACATCGTCTGTAAGGCCTCGATTCAGATCTTGTTTTCTTGTGTAAAGTACCTTGTACACACATAAATATACAGGCATTGTAGATGAGAGAAAGGGGAAAAAACCTAATTAAAACCTGTGTTTACTATAAAGTTCAACTGACTGATTTATTTTTATAATGCACATCCACGTTGTCTTAAAGGTCCCGTGTATCTGCCATGCAGCAGCCCTGCACACTTAGTGATGACGGTGGGAAGACCACTGCAGATACAGTATGTAGTGTAGTACTGACTCTGGCGTACTGGATGTTTTGGTTCCCAGGTTTGTTGAGTCTTATGAGAAGGTAGTGGTGAGGATGGCCTCTTGTTGTTGCTGATGGAGGGTCCCGATACCGACAGCAGGGGCGGGCAGAGCGGGTCGGCTTACTAACCGCAGCTGAGAAAGACAGAGAAGTCAGTCTAGTATGTGTAATATCGATAATTCATATCAATAACTGTATGTGTTGAATCCGTGCTCACCTTGCAGGCCAACTGTTTCTCAAACCTGGGAGCTACAAAAGACCAGGGACCCATGTTTTGAGGCTCCTCCTGACTCCATATAAACTCTGTGGATGATATTTAAAAATATAAACCATGTTGTTCACACCAAACACGTGACATTAAAAAGTCCTCCTGCTCTTTGACCACAGCGCGGGGAAACTTCAGATCAAAGTGAAACTGGATTGGCTTCAGCACGTTCGGGGGAGTGAGTGAAATGAAACAGAGAGCTGAAGTGAAACCTGAACCCTGACATTTTGTTCCAGGAAGAATCACAATGACATTTTATAAGAACACACTGACTACAAATCTCTGAACACACCTTCATTTACACAATATTTCAAGCAGTTCGCTCCATCTGTCTCAAGAGGGATGCAAGAGGGAGTCTCTGGAAAAACACTGATGGGGTTTTCACTATTTTCTGACATTTTAAGCATAAATTCCTATTTAATGTATCCAGAAAATAATCAGCAGATTATTGGAGGATAAAAATAATTGTGTTGAAGCTCCACTAGTTTTCTTTTTAGCAGCATTTGACAAATAACACACTGATTAGCTGCAGACTAATGTGGATGCAGCTCAGCAGGCTGAAACCGCTTTGAGTGGCGACTCGAATGAGAGTGGCTGAACAACGCTGACAAGTTTTAGACAGTGAAGATTATAGTTAGACAGTTAGATAAGGTAGAAATATTTAAAATAATGTAAGTATGTGCACTGCGAAACTTAATCAGCCATTTTTGTGATGCCAACAAATTTATTGTTATTCAACTTAAAAACATGCAGCGTTGAAATGTTAATAAAAGTGCTGTAGATACTCAAGTCTGTTAGACATGCAGGAGTGCCAGTATTTTTAGCCATGACTGTATATATTCATATATATCCATATTCTGTCACATAAAGCACTACTTCTCCCAGAAAACTGTTGCAGTCACAAATACTTGCAGATGGTATTGTCGTGTTTATTTTCTTTTGTTTGCATTGGAGCAACACAAAAAAGAGCAGAGGAAAAAAAAGCCAAATTGAAGATATTTTACACAAAACTCCATCCAAAACCACCGTCAACTTAATATTTGGTGGCACATTGTTTGGAAAAAATGAATCACGGTCCCTACAATCAAACACGGTGGAGGTTCACTGATGTTTTGGGGTTGCTTTGCTGCTTCAGGCACTGGATGTCTTGACCGTATGCACGGCGTTATGAAATCTAAAGGCTACCAAAGAATTCTTGGGCACAATGTAGAGCCAAGTGTCAGAAAGAGGTCATGGGTCTTACAGCCGGACAATGACCCAAAGAATACCTGTGGAGAGATCTTAAAACGGCGTGAATATTGGGATGGTGAACCCCTCAATGAAAGACTGCACTGAGTTATAAAGGCTAGATGGGACAGCATGAAGCCCAGAAGTGAAGTCAGAGTTTGAGCTGTCAGTTTATATATTGTCATCATCATCTAGCGTGTTGTAATCATGTTACAGCTCATTAAAAAGAGTGAAAACCATCTTGACGCAGCCGGCCACAAACACACAGTCATATATGTGTGAGGAGAAACGTGTCACACTGTTAGCTTGTAGTTCCTCATTCTTTGGAAGTCTTGCACACAATGAAACACTAACAGTCGCAGAGAGGATTGACATTTGGCGACAGAGGGTGGACGAAACAACAGAAACATTTAATACAATAGCCCTGCAGTGAATACCAGTCTGGTGAGAATGTTTGTCACCGCGCCAGTTTCTTGTTTGTTTAGACATTTGTCTAATGTTGTCTCGAGGACTCGCTTATCAAAGTGGTGACTGTCAGACTTCTATTGAAGTTACCGCATACTGCTACACGGCTCACAGCTTACAATGACTCATTTGTGTAACTGCTTCTATAATTGTTTCTCTCAACAAGTGTACTGAAGACAGATCACCTTCTTCTAAGTTCACTATAATAAATACTGAAATGTTGTCAACAAAAGGTCAAAGGTCATTCGCTTTCACTGAAGACTACAAACAAAGGCATGTATATACGATTAGAACAACCTCATCAGGACAAAATGAGCGTGTCTAGTTTCAAGTTGGTCTAATTTAAAGGAATAAAACAGCTCATGAAGAGTTTTTAGCTTCTCTTCATCACGCTCACATCTGGAACAAACTTCTAGAGGATCTGCGGCTCGAAACTCTTTGGACTCTTTGCGTCAGCTTTTTACTATGTTCTGGGTTCATTATTCATTTTTTTCTTTTTTCATTGAGGTTTAAATGATGTTTTGGTGCATTTTAAGCTCGATGACTTCCCTTTGTGTTTGTAAAGTACCTCTTGTGCATCAGTCACAAAGACTGCAGTGTTATGTAATGCAGCACAGGGAAATGCCTCAAAAATCATGACACAGGAAAAGCATGTTGGCAAAGACAAACAGTGGACACAAAGAATATAAATATAAACTGGGAACTGCCTTGGGGAACTTCATCGAGGCACTTGTGATACACGTTACCAGAACAAAAAAAAAGACAAAACAAGAAATTATTTGTATTTACTCTGAGGTGAGTGTTTTGTCCTCTACTGTGCTTCACACTGAGATGTTCACAGAATAAAGGTCCATTTATTCATAAACAAGCTCTGGTTTCTTTAAGGATGAGAAGGTCACGTTATCCCGCTGCTCATCGAGCTCCACTGGCTACCTGTAGCAGCCCGCATTAAATTCAAATTGGCAGTGCCTGCATACAAAGTAGTCTCCGGTACTGCACCCATACGCTCAGGGTGATCCAAACTTTTCTCGTCTGTCGTTCCCCGTTGATGGAACGTCCTACCAGTTCCCACCAGATCAGGGGCGTCCCTCTCTACCTCAGAAACCTCCCGAAGACCCAGCTCTTCAGAGAGGAGCTCCTCTCCTAGCACTACCACCAACTGGAGATGATAAATCTACCCCCTCTAGAGTACTTCTTGCTGCACTAACATGTCCTAGTCGCACTGCACCTTGATTGTTTCCCTTCTTTATAAGTAGCTTTGAATAAAAGTATAAATCCAAACGTGAGAAAAACCTAAACACAACATTCATGAATAAAGTTTTCGATGACGGCACTTATAACGTCAGTGTGCCCACTAACGGTGACGTTGGCTGTCCCACACATACCTTTAGCATTGGTGTATTTTTTGAGCTCCTGCTGCAGAGGCTCCAGTGGGAACGGACACAGCTCCTCCACACGGATGAGTGCTGTGTTCTGGTTGGCTGCGGCTGTCTCCCTCTGTTTCAGCAGTGCATAGTAATGCTTCCCCGAGCACAGCACCACCTTCTGGACACTGCACGGAATAAGAAAGAGAGAAAAATGGGCCAAGTTTGACAGACGGGTTACTTACAGAAAGTTTTAGCAGGCTGTAATTTTGATCTTTGGCAGCCTGTAATTTGAACTGAGGTCCACCAAAAGAAGTCTTTTCACAGATGGTGCAGCGTCTATACCTTTGTGCTGAGACTGAAGTATCACCCAGCACAGGTCTGAAAGACGTTCCTGGTGCCATTTCAGCCAGACTGGAAGCTGCCCCCTGTGAAAAGATCAAACATCATTTTACCCGCTTGAACATGCATGCACAGCATTTGGGACTGAGTCGTCTTTACAATATCTACAGTACTCACGGAAAATCTAAGCAGTGTCTTGGGTCCGACCACGATGAGGGGTTTGCGGAAGTTTCGGATCATCTGTCTCCTCAGCAGGTGGAAGTACTGAGCAGAAGTGGTTGGGTTGACCAGGCCCATGTTCACATTGTCGCCGTCCACTCCCTCCTCTTTACTGTCACACATCTGAGAGACGAAAGAGGACAATCATTTACAGCTCAGGTAATATATAACACAACATGGAGTCTCTGTAATGTAATATGAAAGACATTGAGCAGCAGCAGCAGCAGCAGCAGAGACTTGGAGGTTGTGATGTCAAGATATTCCCACGAGTTAACAAATAAAAGCCGTGCTTTGCAAACAATACACCTCTATAAATGTTCCTCTAAATCCAGATGTGTTGGTCTGTTCAAAAGCTCAAAATCAGCTGTTTTTTTATTGCTACTTCTTGTGCTGAAAAGTCCAAGTTATAAAAGTCTCACTGCTAAAACACTCTACAGACTGGACTGTACTGTGGACAGTCACCAGTTTCAGACATCAGTGATCGCTCCTTCTTTACTATAAAGAGCACTACATTCACACTCTGCCACTTTATTTAGATGTCCGTGAATTTCATGCTTCTTAATCTTCCATAACACATTAAAAAGAAATCCTGTCCATGCATGCATTAAAGCTAACATCCACACATTGCAATTACTACTGTGTGACAATAAATTTGATTCCTACGTCTCTGAAATTTTTACCTACTTGCCTGATATCAGGCAGAATTGTCACCACATCATACTCAGAGTCAGTCAACTCAATGGAGTGGGCGGACTCGAGGGTCTTTACCCAGGCAATCAATTTCCTGCTCACAATAGTGCGACCGACAGAGTGCCACTTACATAGGGGGTAGTGAATGAGTGAATTGGAGGGAGGGATTTCAGACACAGCCTCAATCTGTTGGCTTTTGTTCGCTGACTGCAGGTGGTCAAAGAAACAATATCTTTGTTGATTTGTCATTGATTTCTTCTGTTAGTGGTCTGTAAATTATGTTCCTTTATACTGCAGAAAGCCAGCATGGACTGACAGGTCTCTAACATGACTTTGCTGTACCATTTCTGTTTATGTAACCGTGCTAAAAAAAAAATGATCAAGGAGCCAAGGAACACTGGTCCACTGCTAAAACTCTTTCCAATCTCAACGGTACAACAGGAGGCAAAAGATAGCCTCTGGTCTGCTGTGAGGTCAAACATTAAACCTCCATAAACAAATGTAACAGAGGTGAGGCTTCACTTATTGACATGTTTTGGACTTGGACCGAGCCAGGAAAAATACTGGAGAGACATTTTCCGAACCTTGTCCCTCATCCTTAATCTTGAACTAGAGCCCGACCCGTTGATCGCCCTTGTTGGCACCACTGGAGAGGAAGACATGTGCCCAACTCCAACCAAAAGTTGCACACTGTCCTTCACCTCTCTTTTGGCTAGGTGTTAAATACAAGATGGAAGGATATCTGTATCGGATGCATGATAGTGATGGGAACGAGCCTGATGTTTACGAATGAATGACATGGCGTTCAAAGTTTCTCAGTTAAACTTGCAACTGAGACGTTGACATGATCACTATTTACACAAAATCAGACCTGGAGGAAGCGCTCCATATGGCAGGATGAGTGCTCAGGTCCGGCTCCATCGTAACCGTGAGGCAGCAGGATCACCATCCCGTTCTGTAGCAGCCATTTAGCTTCACCTGGGGACACAGTTTCACATCGGATGTGAGAAGATAATAAATGTAATAACAATGATCTAAACCTTTGTATGGAGGGGACTATGTAGCACCTATGTAATAAAGTATATTTTGTATAACTGTGAATCTGCTGGAAGCACCAGTGGTGAGAAGTCTACCTCCAGAGATGAAGGTATCAAAGATGATCTGCGCTCCGTTGAAGAAATCTCCAAACTGAGCTTCCCAGATGGGAAGGAGCTTCGGCTGAGCGATGCTCATACCGTATTCAAATCCGAGCACCGCCTCCTCAGACAGCGGGCTGTTACACACCTAAACACACAGAAAGACGTCACAGTACGGCACGTGAAGGGAGGAAATGAATGTTCTCAATTGTTCAGATATGATTTAGATGGATTTTATTCATTTTACCTCGAGGAAACCTGTCTGCTGACCGCTGATGTGGTTTAGAGGGATGTACATGTCATTAGTGTCTTGACACACCACCATGGCGTGTCGCTGACTGAACGTTCCTCTTCCAACATCCTGTCCGCTGATTCGGATATTAAAGCCTGTAGCAACAATCATTTGAAATCTATAAATCTTGACAGCAATAAAATTAAATCATTCTTATATTTGATCTGATGTTGATCTGCCTGATGCCGACCTTGAGCGAGGAGAGAGCCGAATGCCAAGGCCTCTGCTGTGGACCAGTCCAGTTTGGTCCCTTCTTCCAACTTCTGCAACCGAGCCTAAGATCACAACAGAGGGAAAACCATCATCTAGCTACTGCCGTGCCGAGAAGAAGATGGAAATGACCCAAACGATGGCGATAGCTGTACCTGTACGTGGGTCTTTCCAAGGTGGCTGTGCAGCTGGATTTGCTCAGGGATGTCCACGGATTTTGCTCCGACAAACTGCAGCAGAGGAACAGGGACACCCGTGTCCCAGGTGGTGACTCTGGCCTGGGGCTCCACCAGATCGCCCCAGCGGCCCTGCAGGTTGGTGGGTGGAGGGCTGTACAGGGTCATGTTGGACAGCTTGTCGTTGAGCATGCTGTAGTATTTGGACTTGATCTCGTCACGCTCGACATCGGTCATCAGCCCCTCGGAGATGAGCTGGTCCGAGTAGGAGTCAGGAACGCTCTTACGGGATCTGTGATGGGAGTATTTTATAAGAACACAATATAAAATCCACAGGGAGGGAATAACAGTTTTGCTAACACTAAAACAGCCTCGCAATATTTCAGGGTATTTTTTGAGATTGATATTCTTGTTGCTACAACAAGTTATTTTTGTTTTAACAGCTGTTGAGCTCTCCTGACAGGATTCTTAACTCTCGTAGTAATTAACCAGGTGCTTCTGCTTGAAGTGGTAAATTTGTGGTTTTCCGGATTGCACTGTTTTGTTGTTAGTCTTCTTGCACTTCTTACAGATTACCATGGTTTGTTTTTTGTTGGTCTGATCTGTTGCTAACAAACCACTTTCACACTTCTGAAGTGGCTGCGCTGTGGACCTAACTCCTGCAACGTGTTACTTCCACTTTCAGCCATTAGTGGCTGTTGCTCTGCTTAGTAGTATGACATTATTTCGTCCACAGCAATAATGAAATGAGTTGAGATGCAACTTCAAGTAGTGCCGTTTCCACAATTTTAGTTCAATTTTAGTGTTTCAGGGAGGCTGGTTAGTTCAGTAGGTAGAGAGCCCCATATACAGAGGCCCAGTCCTCGCTGCAGCAGCCCGGGATTCGAATACGACCTGTGTCATTCCACCTCTCTCCCCGCCTGCTTCTCTTCAGCTGCCACTACACAATTAAGATTCAAAAAGCCCCAAAAATATCTTTAAAAAACTGTTGTTGTTGTTTTTAACCATTATAAGCAAGTTACAAGGTTCAGATTTAAAGAGTTCATGGAAGAAAACTGAAGTTACACATTATGAAGAATCCTCCTGTTTGTGCTAACTTTGTCTCTTTGGTCAGAGCACCTTTGCTTTCTCTATAGCTGCAATAACTGCAGTAAAACTGTTGAGTGGAAGGAATGTTTTGAGGAAATGTTGCTGTGATCTCTCATATGTGACAACTGTTTCCTTAATTTGAGGATTTTTGATCAGGACTCAATGCAACATCTTGGAAATTGAAAACACAACCTATAATAAAAACAAACACAATGTCTTATGTCAGCAAGCTGTCCATGTCACCATGAGACCTGAGGCGTACACTGTTCTGATATTTTGAGGCTGACAAAAATATCCACCCAGTTAATATTGTGTGCATCATTAGTATTTTTCTGTTGCAGTATGACAGCTGAATTAAGTGTCATGCTGATCGTCACAAGAGAACAGGCAATTACTCACTCAGTAATGCCTAGTAGTCCTGAGAAATATGATGTATATGCTACAGTAACTTTTGAAGTGATGCTAAGAAATGTGCAGTGTGAAGGAAAACAAACTTACCGGATGATTTTATACATGGCCGGGTTGGTAAAGAAAGGCTCGTCCAGCTCGTTGTGGCCCCACTGGCGGTAGCAGATCAGGTCCAGGATGACGTCCTTCCTGAAAAGCCGCTGATACTCCACAGCCAGCCGGGTGGCCCGCAGGACCTCCTCTGCATCATCTCCATTCACATGGATCGCAGCGCAGTTCACCATCTTACCTGTGGTACAAACATGAGCATTACAAAAGGTCAGGGAATATGCTGAAAAGTGCCCAAATTTCACCTCTCCGACTGTTTTCGATTTGCACATTTGCTCTGACAATTCGACAGATTTATACACTTCAACATAAAATACCAAATTTTGATTTTACAGATGCTTTTTTTTTTCACTGACCGACATCACTACAGTACAAAGAGGATCTCCCTCTCTCCGACGGAGTGGTGTAACCCACTTGGTTGTTCACAATGAGGTGGATGCTGCCACCGACTCTGTAGTGAGGAAGGTTTGAAAGCGTCAGAGTTTCTGGAACGATCCCTTGGCCAGTGAAAGAGCCGTCACCATGGACCTGTGCAAGAGAGAACACAGATTGTCTTTAAGTTTTGGTAACATTGCAGGACGGTTTGATAATCTGTAGATGCACTTGTTTCTCAGTGGACCTTGTATATTTCTGTGCTGTTTTTGACTATGAATTATGTTTATGAAGAGAACTTTTTGCAGGCAAAGTTTAAAAGCTTTGTTCACAGTTTTTCATGTCCGTCTTAAAACAATCATCAGATATATGGACACTGAAACAGGTTTTACTTGCTGTAACCACTCCCTCTTGGCTATTAAAAGATGATGAGGGATGCTAGTTCAGTGTAAAACAAAGATGCCAAAGTCTATTTGAAGTTAACATGAAACTCTCAGTGTATGAGTTAATAATTAAATCATGTGGGTATATTCCAAAGTTAGAGTTTCCTTCACTGTGTTCAAAACACATTATTTTTAAACATGAAAAATCATAAAACTATCCTTTAACATGAAGCAGCATGTGTACAGACTGCACAAGTTCTTATTTTAATTATGCAAAATATTATAAATTTGTATCTTAATCTGCATCACAATAGTACATGGTGCATTGGTTAATGAGAAATGGACAGTCCTTTCGTTCATCTTATTACTGCATTTATATACAGAGGTAGTTAGTGGTACTAACAGAACAATACAAATATTTTATATGCAGTAAAATATACTGTATGTGCATACTGTAGGCTGATCTATGACAAAGTGTCGCAGAATTGCTGTTTACTTTTGCTTTGCCTTCCAGTAACAAGAAATAATTCAATCACAATCAAACAAAATATTCCAAAATGTTTTATAAAACATTTGTAATCTGTGATTTTTTTATTCTAGCATGTCACATATGGGTTTACACAGCGTCAAGAATACGTCTTGAGGGATAGTGTTAAATCTTAGATTGTTATGGGGACGCTGACTTCTTCTGCTTGAGATACAGAGCAGCTGGATGTTTGTGTTTAGGAAAGCAGGCGCCTTTCTAATCATTACTATGATAACCAGGTGGTCAGAGGATAGGCCTCACTCTCTAGACACAACAGAGATAGGTACAATGTAGAAGCCTCTAAAGAGTCAGTTAAAAAGGTCCAGTGTGTAAGATTTAGTGCCACCTAGCAAATTAATAGTCTGCCACACCTCGCCCTCTCCTTACAAACATGTAGGAAAAACTCTAGAGCCAGAGATTGTTTTGTCTGCTCAGGGCTACTGTAGAAAAATGGCAGTACAACATGGCGGACACCACAGAAGAGGACCCGCTCTTACTGTAGATATAAAGGTCTCATTTTAAGACAAAAACACAACAATTCTTACACACTGGACCTTTAACAATGTCAGAGCACTAAGTGTAAACATATTTCCTTGTTTGCAGACTAATAACCAATTGGCAAATATCTTACACCAAGTATGACCATTTAGGGACATGGAGTAGCTTCTTCTTCAGAGCTGAAGTGTCATCATGTCATGACAAGTGATTGAAAAAGACATCTTAGACTCGTGTACACTTTCTCTTCTCTGACTGGACTGACTACTCATGAATATATCACATAAAAACATTGTACTGTCAATCTCTCTCACAATCTGTCATATAAAGGATAAAGTATTGAGTTCCTCATCATGTAAACTTCATGGCTGCATGTGTTGTTGAAGCATTGTTGTGAAGCAGTACCTGCAGACAGACGACTTGGTCTCCAGACTGAGCGCTGTCTTCGGGTGAATAGTCTCCTTCCTTCCTGAGCTGCTGCCTGGCTCTGGTTTTGCCCTGAGCCACGGGGTTGATCGCCTCGAGATGAGACGGGTTGGGCAGCATGGTCACGTGAAGAGGGTGTCCGGCACCGAAATCTAACTCCACTGAGGACGTGAGGTGGGAGAGGACGTCGCCGATGGCAGGCGAGGTGTCAGGAAACTCGCTGAGGCCACGCATCTTGCGGAACATGAGCTGGAGGGAAAAGAAATGATGGAGGAACAACATTGTTTGATGCTATCTTAACCTTGTTTGCTGTTTGGCAGCTGGCTGGGAGTTTCTATTTACTTGTACGGCTGATTAAAGTAGTGCAAAACAATCTAATTGTATCAGGTCATGGATAATTTGAAAGTATGTCTCATTAAATGAGGCTAATTAACCTCTGGTGGGAACTTCAGCAGGCCTGTCAGGAGGTTGAGGCGGCCTCTGTGCGGCATGCCGATGACAATGTCAGTGACTCCGCTGTGGGCCAACTGGTAGAAAAGCTCGTAGAAGAAACCCATCATGCTCTCTGCTCCTTCTCCTCCGTAACGCTTCACAGTAGCAAACTTGGTGCCCAGGAAGTGGTCAAATTCCTGCAGGTTGAAAGAGAAAACGCGACATTATAATATGAAACGTGAGTTGTAAGACAGTGCATAACCACCTATTTCTTCTTAGACTTACCTGAGACTCAAGCATGACTTTGGCCAGCTGCCTCCTTTCCTCTGGGGAGAAACTCTTCTTCTTGAGTTCCTCAAAGCGGTCAGCGAACCACTCCCTCTCCTCCAGGCTGCTCAGCTGGCTGATCTCCACTGACAGGTGGCCGCAGTAGGCTTCTTCCAGGTAGGCCTGAACTTCTTCGACTGAAGCCTCCGCTTTGCCAAAATGCCGTAGACCTACAGACGCACATTGAACGAGCAGCGAACATCACTGAATGTTTAATTCAACGGTCTTCAGTCTTGCACCAGAAATTGGTTTGTTGTAAAATGTTGTTTATAAATTTATAGAACATGAATATCACATTTAGTGTGACGGTCAAGCTTTCTCCAACTGTGATGGACGCCCAGCATCATGCAGGAATCCTGAGGTTAAATTTAATACCATTTAATACCTTCTAAATATTTTTTAAAACCTCAACGCAACTTGCTTCTAGTCATATAGCAAAAACAGGATCAATAAATGGGAGGGCACACACACTGTTACTGTCAATCCCTTAGTTACATCTAGTCATTTAGCTTTTTCAGTCAATGAAATACAACTTTTTTGTGCAAAGCTTGTTTCAAGTTTTACTCCAGCAATCGACCATGTACATAACTTTTCAGTATTCAGTGATGTTGTACCGTCATACTAACCACAAACTTCTTGAGAATCATCACAAAGTTCCAGGGCGTTCTCGAAACCAAGACCACTCACGGTGCCGGAGGAGAGGAAGCGACGCTGAATATTGTTTTTGCACAATGTTTGGACAAAGTCCAGAGCAGAGTTGCTGTTTCACACATGAAGCAACAACAGGAGACTCTCTGTGTCAGACGAGTTCTCACATGTTGACAGAACCGAGTATCTAAATGACGTCACAGCTCTGTGACGAGTCCATCCTAGCTACCACGCACGCTTTAAACAACACCGCTGGCTGTGTGACAGTCTGCCAATAAAAACATCACCTCCCTCCTTGGATATACATTAGATCTCATAAATGAGTTCTGTGATCTCTAAATGACGGAAATAGCAACGGAGACCTCGAATGCATGAACTACACAAAAACAATCCTGCACAGCAAATTCAGATGAGTTACATTTTTGGTGTTGGTGAAATTTGAGCAAGAGTAGAGTTAATTACACTCTCATAGAGTTAAATTCATTATATTTTACTCTGTCTTTAAAAGTAGTTGGTGTCAAAATCAAGTGTCACTAAAACAAACCTGTCAGTGTGATTGTATAAATATTAACTTAGTGTTAAGATACCAACACTCCAAAAAGAGTTAAATTAAGACTTGTGGCGTGGACCCATATGGACACCTGAAAAGCGTTGAAATCAACTCTGGCAGTGTTAGTTTGGATATGCTGATTTTGCCGTGTGAGTCTACCGCTGTGCGCTATGGAAAATAGTTCTACTGTACAGTCTATGTCATAAATTCTGGCGAACTTTTAACAAACAAAATTGCTATTTCAATTCTGACGTTAAAAATGTGTCTTCCATGTTTATATAATCCTGCATGAAGCAAAGTATCTCAGGTGCACGTTTTGTAGTCCATCATCTGAACTTTGTAGTTTTACCACAGATCGTGTCAACAACAGCCTAATGTGGATGCAGTCTAAGTCCCTGAGCACGGAGGATGTCTTTTCCTGAGCCCTTGTGAATTCGCCTTCACATTTTTCCTTGAACTCTTGACATTTTACATGGAGGCTAGGGAAAAGTGCCTAGGAAAGTAATTTCTTGATTATTATTATTTTTTTACAAGATTTAAAACAGGATAAAGCAGCTCCCAATAAATCTTACACACTTATGTACATGTATATGAGCATCAAAACATGGTTAGAAGGAGCAGACACTGTCATGTTAACATCTTTTCTGTGTGTTTATTTACCTGAGGTGTTGAGTTGTCCTCTGACTGTCTCCTTCAACATGTCTATCTCGGGGACACTGTCAGCCACAGGCTTTTGGGGTAGTAAGGGGTTAATTTTAGCAGCCTTGTGTCCATGTGCTCTGTATGTCTCCACCAGACGGGCCAGACCATGATCTGAGCACAAAAACAACAGTAGTTAAACACAAGATTAGCTTCAATGTCAACACAAACTCTGCCTCTATGCAGTTTAAATGTGAATTTGTTATTTTACACGGGTGCAAACTGTGATAAAATAACCTTACAAACACGAATAAATGCACATTTTCACCCAGCAGGCTCCTCTCCTCACCGGGTGATGCTAACTCATCCACATCGTGAATTAACCCCATGCTGACCTTGATTGAGTGCCGCGATGCGGTCGACCTGATACTGGAGCTGGCTCTCGGTCTGTTTGGGTCGGTACCCGTAGACTCCTTTCTTGGTGTGATAGTAACAGCAGCCGACAACCTGCCGAGCGACCCGGGGAGGGAGTCTGCTCAGCGACGTTTTGAGGAAAAGCACGGCGGACATGTTTGAAAGCAGCACCGCTTTAATCTTTGAGCAGCGCACACACCAGCGGCTACAAGACGGCGGCCATACTGCCGACAACAGACGGACGTTATGGGAGGAGGCGCCGCACCAGGCGCCGATTGGCTGAAGTTCACGGACTCTTTCACAACCACAGTAACGAGGAGATGTTTCATTTTTTTTAAAAAAATAAATATTTAATAACTTTTGTTTCTTATAAATACACAATATAGTTTACAGATAAACAGTGCTTTAAATTTAAGCTAGATTTAAAAAGTTCGAAGGTCAGTGAAGTATCCGTGGTGACGTAGCGCAACAAGTGTCAAGCATTGACAGTTGTGCTGCGTTCATGTACACCGGGTAAATACCACTTTCAACGTTTAAAACGTTATAACTCAGGATTTCAAGTGTTTTTTCTCTGTCTATTGTTTATTTATTTATTTTTCTTTTAAATAAATAATATAACATATAATAATATTAAATTCATATAATACAGTATTATTTATAGCTGGGATAGGCTCCAGCATCACCGTTATCCTGATAAGTGGTTACAGAAAATGATCTAATACACATAATAAAATAATACTAAAAAATAAATAGATAATAAAAATCTATATAGACAGGTGACTAATTAAAGTCCTTAAATTATATGCTATGGCCGACACAAAAGACTCATTGACATGCAAATGTGGAGAGATGGTGGAGTGATGGGCAGCCCCGCATAGTGGCATCTTGCTCAAGGGCACCTCAGCAGGGCCCAAGAGGATCTAGCACTTCTCCAGTAACCACCAGGCCACCGTCCATACTGTGGTCCATAATGGACAAGAATCAGCCAACCTCCACTTCCCAAGCCAAATCCCCACAGACTATGTGTTATACTGTCTCTTTTGTTTGTTTGTATTCTGTCTGTTTTAATTTACTTGTTCTTAGTTTGTGCTGCTGCCTGTCTTGGCCACGACCCCCTTGAAAATAGATTTTTAATCTCAATGATTTTTAATCTTTTCTGGTTACTGACTGAAAGAGTCTTTGTGAAAGGTGCATTGAGATGTTCAGAAGGCTTGTGTTAGCAAAATCAAATCATTCATAAAAATTACAATCTGCATTTAAATGAGGAAGCATTAGTAATTTGCCTGTGATACAAAATATGATAAGTGATATGTGATAAGTTTTGTTATGGTCTCATGAGACCAGCGTCAACTTTGTTTTGTCAGCATTTAAGGACGACCTGAGTTCACACGGCTGAGATTCAGATGTGTAAATGAACAGTAAAACAGTCAGAGCTGAGCAGTACACGATGGCGTGATTTGCATGACTATGAAAATCTTTAATATTTATTATTACTGACCAGTATCACACCGACCTGCTGCTTGTTCAGATATTTATATTTTCTTAGATAAATCAATAAAAAATGCTTCACAACATGGTTTGATATCAGGAGATCCAATGTTATCTTTCCTTACCTGTGCAGCTACTGTATCATTGTACTAATTTTGTTATGTTAGATATATAGCAGGCCTATAGTCAGTGCTGTAGTGGTAAACACAGATGTACAGAGTATACTTACTTATTTTTTCAGCTGCATTCGGTATATCCGCTTCTAAATCCCCTCTGATGTTCATTATTCGGTACTGTTCTACAAGTTTGATTTTATTTTAAATGATTTCCTAGAACTTGAGTTGTTTTACTCGTCTGTGGGTCAGTATTGATCACAAACTTTGCACCTTTTATAATGTTGATTTCATAATGATCATCACTCCCACCAGCAGAAGTTAAGTGACATTGTGCAAATACTACTGGCCCATCTTTGGGTGAATAATCATGCAAGAGGCGTCTAACACGTTGCTGTTTATAACAGAGTATACTCACTTCTCCAGGCATCACAACACCTCTGCCTATAATTAAAATGTATCAGTCCTCAGCTTTTTCATAAGGGAAGGACGACTTACTCGACTTACTGCAGATCTCTGTTAATATTTCGTAGTTTATAGTAACTTCATTGTAGATCAGGATTTTACTCATACAGTAAATGTGTTTTATATTGTAGCTTTCCTGTAGATTCATATTGTCTGGCATAGTGTACGATGTCCACCACTGGGTGGAGATATTTCATTCCTTGTAAATGGAAGAGTTAATCTAAAAGAAGTATTTAGTTTCATAGTCATAACAAGTCATAAGTGACTCTACATCGCTTTCAGACATATTATGTCTCAGCTTGGCAGAGGGAAGTCCTAAGTCAGAATCTATCTGTCAATTAGTTGTAAAATGAGAAGATGATGAGGGAAATTATGAGGAATGATAGCAAATCATTACCGTGCTCTTTAAAGGCTTCACAGATTCTGATCGTTGAGCTTTGAAACTTTATTTTCACGATGAAATCAAACGCTCAGTTTCTAATTTCTCAAGTCATCAATGTTTTTGGATGACACTTCTGAATAATGTCTCCCTGTTTCAACAGCACTTACTGTACATTAACCAAATGAGCAAGCTGATCTGATCTTCCAATTTCAGCTACCCTAAACAATGTTGAACTTCAGATTTAATATCACCTAAAATCTAAAGCTTCTAGATGCTGACTAACTGCCTCTCACAGTAAAGTCATCATGATGTAATGCAGTCAAACATGTTGCGTCTTGGTTGAAAGCTGAGGTGTGGCTGCCTTTGTCATGAAATAACTGCCCCTCTTTTTGCCTTTATCACACCATGTTGTCCTGATGACGCTATGCTGCTAAAGCTCTATACGCACATTCTCAAGGAGCTGCAGAAGGGCACTCTGGGAAATAATACCCACAGGAAGATACATGACATTGCAGACTGATATAAATAAATGTAAAAGGATCTGAGTTTGAGACCACAAACAATGGCTGTTTGGGTATTATTGACCTTGTTGGCATGGAAAACAAACCAATCAGTGACGTCTGTGCTGTCAGCAGACTACAGCTCCTGATGTACAGAGTGAACGTTTGAAAGATATTAGAGAGCTCTTGAAATAAGTGTATACTTTTTTTGCTTTTGACATGCTTGAACTAAAAAAAAATCAATCAATTAATCAATCAATCAATTACTGGTTCTTAAATCACCCTTTGAAACATGTGACCTGGTTTTCTTAAAAACCATCAAAGGGAGTGTTTAACCACCTTTTTTGTGAACCTGCAGTAACTAATGGCTGCTATATACCGAACCAATTGACTTAACTTGTGGCTGTGTGTAGGAATTATTGTTGTGGTGCCATTACTAATTGTAAAAGGTTCAATTCTACTAATAATACTTTAATGAGACTTTACATAGGCAGCAGTAGCTCAGTCCGTAGTGACATGGCTTGGGAACTGGAGGATGGCTGGTTCAAGTCCAGTATGAAACAAAGTATGGGTGGTACCTGGGGGGCTGCCAGTTCACCTCCTGGGTGCTGCTGAGGCCCTTGAGCAAAGCAATCCCAACTCTGATGAGCCCTGTGTGTGTGTGTGTTGTATTTCGGGTAGAAATGCATGTAAAATTAATTTCCCCTCGAGGGATCAATAAAGTATCTATTCTAGAGAGAGCAACTGGTAAGATGATAATTTATATAAAACAAATAACTTGGATTTTTAAAAGTAATTTACCCACTGGTACATTTAATAAATTGTATATTGCACCTTGAATTGAGGGATGAATACTATTTACCAGTCACTTCTTTTAAAACACATTTTTATTGTTTTTTTACATTGTTTTTATGAAGCCTTGTTATGAAAGTTTGCTGTTTGTGTATCTACCTATATTTTTTATTTTCTTTCATTTTTAATGTCTTATTCATTATTAATCTAATTACTTTATATCATGTTTTAAATGGCTATTGCCATTACTATGTTCTTAAATATTATTTTTATCCTGCTTTTGTTTGGCACTCCATTGTTATTGTGCCTGAGTATTCTGTATGTGTGTAAACTGTATTTAAAAGGTGCTATATAAATATTCTGGAAATAATTGATGGATATAGGCTCCCCTATGGCATCACCATGAAGACCCACTTTAGGTTCTTACCCAAACCTTTATTTTTAAGGGTGTGTATGACAGAGCTCCAGTTCAGCTGTTTTGTAATTAAAACCCAAAACAATCCACTGTAGCACCCCGACCAGACCGTCAGACACCTGCGAGTTTACCTCAAGAGTTACATAAAGCTGCTTTCCCTCCATCTGTTACGGCTCAGAAATAAGCAAAGAGAAGCACAACGAAGAGAAACAAGTTAGCGAGACATGACACACTGGGGGAGGGAGGGGTGGTTTGTAAAAAAATGTCTTTACAACACTGGACAAGCACAACACACAAAGACGCACAGTCCATATTAGGGGATATGGTTTAATTTGGAGACAGAGGCAAAGAAACACACCACACATGAACAAACATTGACCAAAAAAGAACACAGAGTCTTTCGGCTACACACTCCGCTATGGGAAAAAACGGAAAACTCTACACAGGTAAAAAGCAAGGCTCAAACTAAACAGATAGTTAACTCTTCAACTAAGACAATTATCCACAGAAGTTGCTGAAATCTTGATGACCATTAAACTATGTGGACAGCACAAATACTAACATGAAACTTACCACGATTTAGAGGATCCCAACCCCCCCGAAACTGAAACTGATTAACGAAGTGAGGGACATGTAGAGATCGAAGTAAAATTAAAATTCAGGCATCTTTTTTTTTTTTTTTTAGAGACAAAAACCAAACCAACCAAAAAAGAAAAAAAAAAAAAAAAAAAATTGCTTGACACCACCAAGAGGCCAAACTCAAGACCTGGTCAAGGCAAGGCCACATTGAGAGGCCAGACAATTTTTTTTCCAATATAGATTTTTTTTCTTTAATTTCCAATATAAAAAGCTTCACTGGTACAAAATACATATGAACAACCAGTTGTAGAAATTGGAAAGCCTGTGTATGTCTTTTTTTTTTTCTTTTTCAAATCCCACCCAGTTTCAAAAAATTTAATATTGACTCAACAGAAAAAAAAAAAAAAGAACTACTGTATGTATAATACAGATCACATCAAGATGCACCCACTTTGGCTTTCATCAAGACAAGATAAAACATCTATTAAATTATTGGTGGAACATGAACAAAGTCCTACCGATTATCAGACAAGAAAATAACACGATTTTTTTTTTTTTTTTTTTTTTTTTAAACTCCTCTCTTTTTCTTTTGGATCAAGACAATATCTATAGAGATGCAAAGCTACCACACTGTCAAAGAAAATAGCACTTCAGAATATGAAAACACAGAACAAAGAAAGTGATTGTTAGAGCTTGAACAGGATTTGTGATGGAAGCCCCTGAAGTGAGTCAAGTTCCTGTTGGGACCGCTGTGGACTGTACATTGTGCTTTTTTTTTTTGTTTGTTTTTTTTTTTTTTAAATGCATTCACAGTAACACTTCACCATACACTGCACATCTCCGCAGATCTGCAATCATTTCATCATTAAAGATCTTTTTAACATGGCCGTCTTTGACTTGAGTTTTTTTTTTTTTTAAGCTTAATCCAAAATAAATTCCCTGACGCATCCGATCACCAATCGTTTGTATCGCGAAGTGTTACAGCACACGTGTTCACACTAAGAAAGGAGGTTTAACCTTCAAATGTATAGGGAAGTTTATTGTTTATCTACAATTTTTTTTAAACCAACTGTTCAAATTGAGTACATCACAATACACATTTACCAATAACTCAACACAGAGTGGGGAGGGGAGGAGAAAGGGGACATGAGCAGGTGACAAGAGCTTTCATGACACTGGCATAAATAGACAAAAAAGGCTAACTGCAGCAATCTCTAAACCAAGGCCTAATAAGGATGTGTAGGCAGTTTCTAGACGTATATATGGCACTTTGAATATTGTATTGCATTTGGATAGAAAAAACACACTGTAAAAAGCACATGCCCATATTAAAAAGTGAAATCAGTGGTACCTTGAAAATGTTGGGATCATAATCACACACACAACATTCTGCAAAAGTGATTAGCTCCCACAATTGTGCTTAACGTTTCCTTACAAAACTACAACACTTTTCCTCGAGCACTGCTTCAAATTTGGTACCATTTTTTATTTATTTATATATATTTTTTTGGAATATTTATGTATTTTGAGAAAAGAAAGAAAGAAAAAAAAAAAAAAAAAAAAAAAAAGGTCAAATGGTGACAATTGTGCATTTTGTGTCGTAATCCTGTGTGAGCGTCTAGTTTCACACACAAAAAAAGCCCCTGAGTTGACTAACTCTTTAGCGCCATCAGGTACGCAGTTTTAGGGAACCCTTCATGAGGGGAGTGAGAGGGGGGGGGGGGGGGTGTTTGGGTGAAGTGGTTTGTTATTTTGTAGTACAACAGACAAAATACCCCCCCGGTAAAAAAAAGTGTAAACTTTGTGCTGAAAAAATGGAATGTATTTGTAAACCAACACTATTGTGGTGGATTTAGTAAATATTAATGTGCTGTGCATCGAGTACGACTGAAACATGATACTGGAAGTCACTTAAAAAAAGAACAATCAGCGAAGAAATGTTTAAAAAAAGAAGAAGAAAGAAAAAAGCAAGTGTGTGAGTGTGTTTAGAAAATGTGCAGAGACCCACAGGTGGTGTTGTGTTGTGTCCAAGTGATCTCTTCTTCAGGGGCTCCCACATTTGCAACCACAGAAAGTGTTTGGTGTGTCGCAGTGTGTGTGCAAGTGTGTGTGTGTGTGTGTGTGTGTGTGTGTGTAAAGAAAACTAAGTAATATTACAGGAAAGTATGTTGTGTGAATTAAAAAGAAAAAAAAACACTGAGTTTGACACATGGGCACTTTAACAACAACAAAAAAAAGAACAAAAAGACATTGTCTGGCATCTGTATGATTAACAGACATTGTAAATTATCTTTCAACATGAGGCATCCAAACTAAACCAAAGTGAAACATCCATTAATTAAATTACTAATGAGAAATTCACAGAAAGTCAACAAGACGTACCGTGGAAGTTGAACACTAAATTTTTCTTAAATGCAGGAAAACAAAAAAGTCTACATACTGTGACCCTTAAAAAAAAAAAGATGTGTTTTTTTCCCCCCCCAGAAATTGAAATTACAATTAACGCAGAGGAATTTTTTGACTTAAAGTGTGTTTTTAATTTACTAGAAATGACCTTCAAGCGGTCACGCTGATCAAACAGAATTTTTAGTCCTCTTTAAAAATGTAATACACTCAAGACCCCCCCGACACAGATGACATTACAACATAATCTACAAAAAACCCAAAGTTTTGCCTGGGTTCTGTTAGTTAAACTTCTATAGATTCAATGGTATAAAATATAGGTAATCTAAGTGTGCATTTAAACCACAGATTGTCTATTTGTGAATCAGTTCTAAAAAAGTTGACTCATGTAGGTAGTCATTTCTCTAAACAGAGCAAATGTACCTTTTATTGTGCCATCAATAGTTCAAAAAAAGGTAAATACACAGGGTATTTTTTTGTAAATGAAAATGAAAATATAGTTTTAAATAGCCTTGGTGTAAATCTTCACACTGCCCGCAAAATGTAGAGATCATTACAGAGCACTGAGAGGGGTTTTACTGGTCAGACTTTCAAAAGTGTTGGAAAGTGGTCTGTAGCATGTTTTTTTTTTTGTTTTTGTTTTTAAAGAAGCCAACATATTGCTAATGGCACCAAATAGCACAAATGTGCCAATCCCTGTATTCAACTTTCAAGTGAACTTTACTGAGAGAGGTAAAAAGAAAGCAACATAAAAAAACAACAAAGCTAAATTAAAAATAAGAAATCCCACAGGTTTTTAAAACATTCGCAAAACAAAAAGAAAAAAAAAAAAAAGGTCTCTTAAATGAATTCAACGCAGGTACGTTTTCACATTGATTTGCTTGACCTCTCTCCCAACTGTCACATTTCTATACAGAACAAAAAAAACAAAAAGAATATACATGCAGAAAAATCAGGTTGAGCTAAGGTCAAGGGTCAGTGGGTGGCCAGGTATTGGTCAGGCGAGCTTAGAGAGACATCACAGACAATGGTGGGATGATGAGGCCAGGAGTTTGGCTTGGCTTTCAACATCATGAAGACATGCTAGGCTAATGATGAGCAAACAGGCATGGAGATTTGTTCTAAAAAAGGAACAAAAACACGAAAGGAAGAGGAAGAGAGAGAGAGGAGAGAGAGAGAGAGACACAGAGAGAGAGAGACAGAGAGAGAGAGGAGAGAACAGAAAGTTAGGGGCACAGCACAAGAATCGTTTAGCCATGAGGCACAAAAACCAACAAAAACAATGCCAATCACCACATACAATAAGGACAGTGCGGTAAACATTCCCCCCCACTACTTTCTCCCGACACACATAAAACGATACACAGATTTAAGGAAGTGACACCACCAGGACATATGGCAGAGACTCTGACATGCACAAACTGTATACTTGGCACCCAAAGAGAGATCCATCTAGGGCCAGTCCCTTTGTGGGAGACTTGGAGGATGGATGGAATGACTGGAAGAGGTTGTTAATAGAGAAAAGAGAGAGGTAGCCTAGCTCAACATGGCTTAGATAATGACAGAGAGAAAGGGTGGTGGGACACAGAAAAAGGTGGAGGTGGAGGTGGGTGGTGGTAGGTCGGGGGAGAGGGGGAAGGGGGAGCAAAGATCGAAGAATCTGAGAGTGCAAAAGATTTTCACATTTTTAAAAAAAGATGACGAAACGGACGAGACAGACTACACGTAAAAAGCCAAACACAGGTTGAAGCTATGGGCTCGGGGGTCTACGTGGCCTGGCTTCAGCCCTTCGACACGACAACTGATCCTTAGTCAACCCGTCTAGCTTGACCTGAAGGCAATGAAATGGCATGGAAACACACCTGATGCCCTCCACTAATTACAGTGACACAAAATACCTCCAGCGAACACTGACTCCAGTGATAGTCATAAATAATCATATACATTAAAATATTTAATTCGACTCAAATTACATGATAAAACCGCAGGAATGAAATACAGTAAAATGTGGAAAGAACGTTGCAACCATTTTTTTTTTTTTGTTAGGAATAGAGTGAGTCTCCCTCCTGTGGTGGGCTCCTTTTCCCCCCTGCCCCACTGAGTCTCTGCTGTGGTGACCTTGGCTGGAGGGTGAACTTACCCTAGCAGTGCTAGCATTAGAGCTGGGGGTGGGGGGGGGGGGCCCCGGGGCTAGGATCAGTAGGGTTTGCTGTCGTTCTTGGAGCGCTTCAGCTGAACCTTCAGCCTCTTCATTCCGATCTGGAAACCATTCATGGCCTGGATGGCAGCTTGCGCAGACACAGGATTGTCATAGCTGACGAACCCTAAGAATAAAAACAGGCGAGGACACGTGTTACGTACATTTAAAGAGCAACTGTATGAACTTGAATGAGTCGACAAAATGCACTAAAACCAACCACTACTTCAATCGCATAGTCTCAAGTCTAATTAAAGCTCCAAACAACAGTTGTGTAACTCTGGATGACCATTAGAGCCAATATATAGTGTCTGAAATTAGGCTGTCTGTGGCAGCCAAAAAGAAAAAAACAGAACTCTTCACACTGAGATCTGGTTTCTGTTTTTATAAATCATTTCAGGGCAAGTTAAGAAGACGGTGCCTTGGACTTTAAGGCACAAGTATACGAGGTAACGTCATAGATTTTCTCACAAAAAAAGCCGTTGAAATAAATGTATTTATAGTATAAATAAGTGACTGAGCATATAATTTAAATCCTCAAAATGTGCATTTAAATACTTGTGAACTAATAAACATTATTTCATGATCATTTATTGTTGTAGAAGTTGTGATAAAAGAATCAGAGGACCGGTGGAGCTCGTGACAATTTGACAGAGAAAATAAACTTGCGCGTGGCTGCAGATCAATAGTTCAGCTTTATTTCAATAAGTGAGATCTCACCAGAAAATTCAAAGTGACAACAAAGCAGGTTGGCAGTGTATCAGCATCAGTTATATATTGCGGTGCCAACACATTCAGACTTACCAAAGCACTTGCTCAGATTGGTCTGTTTGTCGATGAAGACTTTGGCAGAGACCACATTTCCAAAAGGCATAAACATCTGCAGAAGATCCTGGTCCCCAAATTCCTGGGGCAGGTGGTAGATGAACAGGTTGGCGCCCTCTGGCCCTACTCCATTTGGTAAGAAAATCAAATACTCAAGTTAGACGCATGTCCAGATGGCATGCACGGGTGCAATTAATTCATTTTCTAAATCAAACAGACGGAAACGTATGCTAATGAAACAGATGAAACAAAAAGTGTGAGCTGAGGAACTTCTCACCTTCCTTCTGGCTGCCAGCGATGCTCTGCTGTAGGAGAGACTGGCCATAGAGGGAGGGCAGGGCGGAGGCCGTGTACTGCTGCATCCCTGAGTAGGCCTGGGTCAGAGCGTCCATGGAGCTGGCTGCTGACCCGTTGGCCATGGAGGCTCCTAGGCCTCCATTCATGGCCCCCATACCTGTAAAACATGAAGTGAATGTGTTGTATGGTCAGAACATTTTACAACTGGCAGAGAATTACTGGAAAACATAAAATGATTTGTCCACCAGGGGGCAGAAGGACAAGCTTTTATAAACATGTTAATGCGCTAGCAGTCAAACCTAACACATCCAAGCAGCATCAGAACAATGTGAGCTAGCCAGTCCAGTGAGCTTTTTAAGTCTTTCTGCTCCCTCGTGGTCAAGACTGCTTGACGCCATCAAAAGGACATTCTTACCACTGACGCTGCTGGTGAGAGCGCTGAGGTTGAGGCCCACAGAGGTCCCAGTAAGACCCTGGAGGGTGCCCAGAGATGCCAAGGTGTTCATGGCAGCACCTGCGCTGGACCCTGCTGTTGAACCGGCTGTTGAAAGACACAATAAAAAAAAAAACAACAGGACATATGGATTACCGCAGGGGGAGATTTCCTCATGTACAAAACACCACATATCACTCTAAACGCCTGGCTTCTTTGCCGCAAATTGTTACGGTTACGAGAGGATGACACAGCACTGAGAGGGCAGTTAAAAATCTGTCTCTTAATGAGAAGAGGTCATTACCACAGCAGCAATATGCTAAAGTCAGACAGATGGAGCCAATGTATATTTACACAGATTAAAAGGGAAATGGGGGCTCTCGTAAAATTTTATATCTGGGTGATTAACTCTCATAAAATAAATGAGGAATGGCTGAGGGCTGTTAGGCAAATAGCAAATGAGGTTTGCAGAGCAGTTGGTAGATATTATCAGAGGAGCAGAACTGTGGACATGTATGTTTATCTGAGTGGGTGACCAAATCCATAAACAAATACTGAACTGGAATAACCGTGACAATCAATACCGTCACAGGGTGTGACTCAATGCGTGCATGTGTACAGTACATGCACGTATTACAAATGCAGCTCATGTTTAATTACCTGGACTGGCCAGGGCTCCCAGAGCTCCACTGTTTGTAGACAGGGCGCTGGTGGAAGTTGGGCTGCCAGAGCTCTGGGCTGCAGCCGCAGCGGCAGCTAATGTGGCCAAGTTCTGCAGCTGAAGGGGATTCACACCTGCTGAAAGAACGAACAAACAGAGGTGATTATCAAAGACTTCCAAATTCATGATCAAGTTCTCACAGAGCTTTCCAAATAACTGCAAAACGTCCTGGAGGGAAGAAACTTTTCCAGAATACAAGCACAGAAACTTTGACTTTAAAGGCTCATTGCGTAACTTATACAAACAAATTGTTTTGATGCTACTGGTGTGTAATCTGGTGACCTGTCTCTATTACTTTGTGCTTTTTGTAAACCTCCAACTATTTTACTGATTTTGGTGAAACTAGGTCATATTTTAACGGAAAACATGTTTTCCGGTTCTCCCTCTGATGTCCTCTGTCCGCTCCACATCAGCTTTCTGTGATTTTCAAGGTTTCCTGATGGACAGTCAAGTTAACTGTTGCTCACTATCGCTGCAGTTAGCTTATGTTAAATGTTAGCTGGGCTGCCCAGATTCAGAGCTCAGAGCACCGGAGGAGTTTAAGTGTTTAGTGTGAATAATAACTTCATTTATATAGCACCTTTAAAAACAGTTTACAAAGTGCTTTGACAGACAAGCACAAACACGATACTCTGCAAAAATAGCAGCAGAGAACCAACAAAGCAGGATAAAAATAAGATTTAAGAACACGGTAATGGCAAAAGACGAGACGATATGAAGCAATAAAGAATTAAAAATAAACAATACATAAAAATATTAAATAATACACACACACCACATCACATAAAAGCAAGTCTATAAAAATGTGCTTTAAGGTGATTCTGCAAGCCTTAAGTCCTCCGGCAAGGCGTTCAACAGTCACGGGGCCTTGACTTCAAAAGCCAGAAGGGATCCACCTGAGGACCTGAGGCTGCAGTCTGGCTCATAACATGGAGTCAGACCTCGGCATGCTTTAAAGGTGATCAGTAAAATCTTAAAATCAGTTCTAAAAACAGGAAGCCAGGGAGGAGAAGTTAAAATTGGTGTAATGTCAATGTTGCAACGTTGGCAACTCACTAGTTTTTGATCATCAGTAGTTAGCCATAACAAATGCACGTACGTAACAGTCCATATTTACAACAGAGAATTAGAAATTAGCAACTTCCCCCACTTTCAACCAACTATCACTGTAAGACACCCATCCCTCATCTTCATCATATTTTAACTATTACATTCAGTAACTTTGGCATTATTCTACAAAAAAGTCCTTTCTAACTGGTTTGAGGGTTGTTTACTATTATTGGCTCTAATAAAAGACCTGAAGTTAGATTTCAACATACAAAACCAGCCCCATTGTAATTCTGGTGTGTGTTGTTTCCTTAATATTTTCTTGTCATAGGTCTATTTCTTATTTCTTATTTCTTAAATTGAACCCGGCCATGGTTCTGCACTGTGTGTGTGTTTGTCTTTAAGCAACCTGAACAGGCAGAGAATAGCAGCGCTGATTATTAATGTGCCACTGATCTCAAAGAGTAATGTGATTTACTGCAGTTAAAGCCACGGGGGCGCAGAGCACTGAGTCACAAGGTTGGTGACATGAAAAGTGTCAGCTTGTTCAATTATAGAGGATGACTTAAGAACATCTCGATGTCTCAAAGAGTGAACTTACCTCCTAGCCTCTGAATACCGTTGAAACTGCCTTGGTTACTGGAGGATGTGGCCTGCTGGAGCAACTGTTGGAGGCAAAGAAAGAAAGAATCAAATAGGGGGCACGCCGTCAGGTCTCAAATGATCAACAGTATAACTAAAACAGCTTGTCGCAGATCAAACGATGTCCAAGTCTGTGCTGCCATTATACTGTAAATGTGAGAACAAAGATTAGATCTCACTTTTAATATGGGATGTTTGTTTACTGCTTTAGGCCCCATTTACACTTGTCATTTGTCATTTCAAGTGTCTCATGTCTGGCTAAAATACTTTATTTACACTATCACAATCAGCATTTGTTTTCCCAGGCTAAATGCAAATTAGGGACAGCCCTCCTCCACTCCAGGAAGAAGTGGTGTAAATGTTTGACTACTGTGCAGAAGATATTCAACGGCATCAAAAACAGTTTAACTATAATTAGCTTACAACTATCCATACAAAAGTTGTATCATATTCACAGGCTCTAACTCAAGCCAATCCCTCATGCGTGTAAATCAATGCTCTCTCATGGCCACAGATCATTCAGCGGTTGAAGCGCAGCAGCTCGGTGGTGCGCCTCATATCTGATCACACTTATATAAATCTCTGGAACTATTTAATGAGAACGGCTAATTTCAGTGTAATCGTATCTGCCGTTATCACAAAGGACAGACCAGACAGACAATGGAAGCATCGAGACAATCAGACTGAGTATTTCCACAGACCAGTTGAAGATGGAGATTATGTATGCGTCTTCGACAGATTCATTTACACCTTTTAAACATCTGGTGGGAATGCATCTCAATCCTCCCGAGTTGATTTGAGCAATCAGATGTTAATTCTGTCTCGAATGCTTGTTGAATACATTTTGCTTTTTAGACATCAGACAGTATAGAACATTAGCAGACAGTATATATAGTAGTGATTAAGTGTAAATGGGGCTTTAGTTTCAGGAAGAGCAATGACAAAAGGTCATGGTTTGTTACAGAATTTAGCATTTCGACACACCTGGTTTGTTAAGATGTTTGTTCTTACAAAGTCTCTCAGTTTCTCTTTATTCAAAACATCTGTTCAGTTACTGCAGGTCACTACTTAATGTGAGTCTCAATATCTCAAATTTTCCTCTCAGAAACAGCTCAGCTTTTCATCTTCTGGCCATCTTTAAGTCACATGCTCAATGGCTCCGAATGAAACTCACATGCTCGTGTCCTTGAGCGAGAACACAAACTGAGTGAGATGAGACAGACCTGAGCTACAAATGTATCCTTTTTGACTCAGAATGTAATAAGTGCTGTTCAAATAAGATAACTTTTTTTTTATTTGTACTGCACCATCACACTATGATAAGCTTGTTTAATTCCAGCATTTTTTCCAAAGCACTGAGGCCTAGGAGGCTGCCGGTACTGTAGACAAAATGGCTGCTGCATTCCCAGAGGCCGTTACTTATATTAAAAATAATCACTGAGCAGAACCCTGCCTGTGCAACACTCTTTTTTTCAGTGTGTCTTGAGACTGTAGCCTGTTCATACATGAACTTAACCGCACCACAAACATCGCATCTCTTCCACATCTAACGTACCGACGATGGTGAACATATGGCAAATACATTCTGCAGAAACTAAAACCATGCCATGTGATAATGCATGAGTAATTGCGCAGCTCAGCGGGGCTGCGTGGTTGAACAACACTTACAGCCAGGTACTGCGGTGTGAGGGTCCCCAAGCCGGCCAGGTTTCCCCAGGTGGAGGCGCTGTTCATCTGCTGAATCTGCTGTACTAGTTGCTGCTGCAGACGCCGCTGCTCCTTATCTCTCTGTGTGTCTGCAAACTTCACCACCAGAGGTGAGGAGCAGCCCTGAAGTAGTGAGGAGGTCATAGATGTTAGGACGAAGTTTACAGGCCGTTGCAAGGAATTGCTCAAAAAAAAAAGGGGGTGGGGGGGTGGGGGATGGGGTGGGGTAGAGGGGCATCATCTATGACTCAAGACAATTTTTATGCCTGTTGCATTCATATCAAAGCTAACACACAGAAGACATCTGCCATGCATAGCTGAGCCAGGCCACATTCCAAATAAGGGGCACAGGATAATGCTGCAGACAGTGAATCTTTTTAACACTCTGAAGAGCTGAATCGAGTCCACAGACAAGCAGACGACAGATGGAGACAACACTTAAAACGTGACATTCAAATGGAGGATATGTCAGTAGACATTAACGAGAAAAATGCAATTACAATACACACAGTCTCACAAACAGACAGTCACGTACTGTTCAGACGCACGCATGGACACGAGGCATGCGGTGCAAAAGTATTTTGAGAGTCGAGAGCTAGACAGGGACCAGGCTGGACAGGGAAAATGGCTTCTGAACCAGCAGCACCTCCCATGGCAGCTGAGAACTGGGGAGGTTGTGATATGGGGCGGGGGGGAATAGGTGGCAGCACCACCGGGACCTGCGTTTAATCTGGTAGGAGGAGTGTTATGTTTGGTTGGCTCCTAATTAGACTTGGTCTGATGCTTCACTGGGGAGCCTCTGACCTGCTAGCTGTCAAATTACTGCTGCTGCTCCACTTCCACTAAGACACTATTGGCTACACGATGACATGGACCCAGTTTTTGAAGGAATCTAATAGGGTAGCTGCTCAAGGCGAGATTAATTCTTTGTTAACCTATATTTGATGGTGTGGGCCCTGTTTCTCTGTGGTCCAAAATATAGATTGATTATGGCAGAGTGTGATGGCTTGGCTCTAAAATATTATTAGAATCAATAAATGAGATGCATTTAGTTCAGCCCCAAAATTAGAGATGACAGCAGCTCTCGCTGTGTCCCGTTAGCTCCGGATTCGGCAGCTATGCGAGAGGCAATGTTTCAAGTTTTATTCAATTATTTTGGAGACGACAACGTAATTTGTAATTGGCAAGAGTGGTTCTGGAAATGACTCATGCTCTGTGATGAATGGACACCATCTGCTTGGACAGGTTCTTCGTCTTTCCAACACAAGGGGGCAGCAGAATGTATGAGGGAGGGTAAGGAGGGGGGGGGTAAATGAGAAATAGGTGCTAAGGGGTACAGTACCTCCATAGTCTGAGAGTGATGCATGGTTTTGATTGCATTCTGTGCCATTGCCCTGGTAGCAAATGTGACAAACGCACAGCCTGTAGGGGGGGGAACAATAGGAGAGGGGGATAGGGGGGGGGGAGGAGGGAGGGACAAGAAGAAACAAAACAAGACAAAAGGTTTGGACAACTCGTTATGAACCCCAAAAAAACACATTACAGTACAGAGAATGGCAACTCCCAAGCACACAGAACCACCCTCACTGGTTAGCACACAGAGAAAGAACACAACGAGGAGAACAGTAACACGTGTCACATGAGCACGGTGATCGACAGATTAAATTGCCGCCCCGAAGAGGCTCTACTACATGGTGTCATGGTGGAACAGTCAACGTGATTATATACACATAAAATGCACACATAGATACACACTGAAAGGCTTTGATTTGGTAAATAATATCTGCAAACATGAAAAGGTAGTTACATTAACTAGAATTTAAAAAAAAAAAAAAAAAAGCAGTAGAAATTCATCTCCGAGTGTCTCTATTGAGAGGTTTAATCGTATACATCAACGCGACAGCCTCGTGCTGCCTGCTATCTGAGGCTTTATTCTGTGCAGAGCTACGTAGGAGATGCAACGACAGGCTAATTCCAGCCTTTGTAGAGTGTGATGAAGGAGGCGGTAAAGGAGGAGCCGAGCCGCCTGCCAGCTGAGCCCACGAACACCGGCAGCCAGTGGTTGCCAAGGTGACGGGCCATTGTGCCGGTCAGCGAGTGCGGTGGCCCTCCACTGTGAGATGTGGAGGCTGAGTCTAGCGCAGTGACGGGAGGATAAGACTATGGGTGCCACTGGAGGTGAATAGCACTTCATTTGGGTGGTGGAGGGGGGGGTTGAAATGAACGAAGCAGGGAGGGGCCTGTATAAATACTTGATGAGAATATGGACTCTGTTACGCTGAAGGTGCCGGCTGTGAGGCTGAGAACACTGTGCCTGTGCTGAAAGCACACCTACCTCTGCTCTGACCATCTGGTCCCCGGAGAATTCGGCACTCTTCGATCTGTCCGAAAGATGAGAACATCATTCTGATCTCGTTCTCGCCGTATTTCTTTGAAACCATTCCGATGAAGAGCTTTCTGTCTTCTACCGCTGCACAAGGATGAAAAAAGAGGAACAGCTATTCAGTTTAAGCCAAACAATTATGGAGCTATGAAAGCGGCAGTTACATCAGGCGTTAAATCATGCACCTCTCTCTTCTTTTCTTGTTAAAGCTCCCTTCTTGTTATGCTGCCACATTTTCTGGCTCTCACTCAAGGTGCCATCCCTCTTGGTACAAAAATCTCTGCAACTTGCAGTTTTGTTTTCCTCAGTGTCTACTTCTCTAGACAGATGACTGTATCATCCATTTGTGGTCTCCTCCAAATCCTCTGTACCTGCTCCACTCTTCTCCCCTTGGTGCCTTTTAAAGCCCTTAATCCTCCTAACCCCTGGCACTATATAGAAATTGTGCATTGCTGCACATTCTCTGATCTAAGTCCTTCTCGGGGCTTCATATTTTGGCATTAAATAGAGACAATCCAGCCCCCACCTTCTTTTAAAGTCTCTCACACACACACATCATTTGTCTTGGCTAAATCTTGCTCTTCCAAGATTCTCCTCATCTTTGTACCCCCTCCATCCTTCCACATGAATCCACTTACCACTTGTTTTCTCACTGTCAGCGGGTTTCATCTGGATAGGATGATGCATCTGAAAGAAAAAGGGTGAGAAATGGTTAACACCACACCTGTCACCATTATAAACTATGCAGGTGCTTGGCCTCGTAATCTCTTCACAAGGGTCTCATATCTTCACACTCAGACATCTTAGAGTCTCTCTGCCTCTTTGTTCGCTCACATGTAGCATCATCCCTCAACCACTGCCAGATTCAGGAGGAAGTGTCTATGAGCTGATGGCGGGTATCAAATTCTCCAGTATCCAATTTCACTTCTCGCTGTGTTGTAGACTCGTGATTGAACTTATCGATTCATCCTGTCAACATCTCTTATCTTCTTTAGAACAATTGTACTGAGATGGTTGACAAGCGAGTCTGTTCTTTATCTCTTACGAATATACAGTGAGTTTTAGTTTTTGAGACATTTCTTTGACGCCCCTATGCACCGTTATATCACATATAAACAGAATAAGGTGTGGCAAATCTGAGCTGTTTGAGTCAGCCTCTCTGAACATGATTTTCTCAAGTGGAGTACGCAGAACAACTGTTCCAGGATCTGTCATTTTCGAGCCGTTTAATGAGCACTTTAGTCCGAGGCGACTCATAGAACTTCAAGTGAATATATTTTTAGCATGTTTACCTACCATGTGACGTTAAAAAGAGAGGAAATAAATCCAGGCATGAGATGCCGGAGCAGGTTGTACTTATGAAAAGTGGTGGGTTTGTTTTTGACAAGCACTAAAGAGAAGCAGACAGATGGCCTGCTCAGTATGGGTACTGGCTAGCGTCACTGACCAAGGAGAGCAAGGCACAGAAGGGAGAGAAGGAAAGCAGGAACGGGGGGAAACAAGCTTTTCCACTGTCATGCAAACCAACAGACTCAGTCACCTGCAGTCAATGCCACTAACAGAATGACCAGGGATTGGGATTTGAGAGCTGAGCTGTTAGACCACACTTTATTTGAAATGTCTGGCTGATTGATAGTCCTCCAGTGAAGAGCCGGCCCTGTATACTCAGCCTGCTACACTCATTTGTCAACACGGTTCAATATTTACCTGTAACCTCACTGACAGAGGCTCCTTTTCCAACAGACTGGGCTATTGATTTAATCGACGACTGGAGTTGTTTGGAATAGATTTAATTGATTTGGAGGAGAGTAATTTAGAAAGATGTATAGGCAGCACAGATTTGTAGAGGTTTAACAAGCAATTGCACTTATTCCAGTTGACCAGGCTTTAATCTCCTCAGATAAATCAGGTAAGGAATTAAGAGACCTCGCTCACTCTAACCAGACTGTATTGTTAAAAACTGTTTAACTCGCCTCCTTTTGTACTTCCAACTTTGGGAAATAAAAAAGTACATGTGCATCAATGATTCATGAAGACAAGCATTAATAATTTGTTCCACTTTGTGGCAATCGGGTCCAGTGGCTCGGTGAATAACCTGCTGCCTGGTCAAGCGCACTTTACCCGATACCTGTGCGTGTTGGCTAGGCTGCATTATCAATCCAGTGTGTTCAGTGTGGTTCAGGGCAGTCCTCGTGTGGTGCTGGTGCACATTGGGAGCTGAGATGTTTCTCAGGACAGACTGGCGTTCAGTGAGCCGAGAGCTCATTATCGGTCAGCACACAGCTCGCAGCCTGCACCGGGGATGTAGAGGGGGCTCAAGCAGCTAAAAGCAGCCCATACTGTGCTTACTCACCCCACTTAAGGTCTTTATGTTGTGCAGTGCATTCTGGGCCTCCAGTGCAGCTTTTCTTGTATAAAAAGTTACAAAACAGCATCCTGCAGAGAGAGAAACAGGGACAAACAATGGGCGGGGGATGGAAACAGCATTAAAAACGCAGTGCATACAGACAGTAAATGCAATACGACAACTGCTGCTGCTGCTGCAGAGCACGAGAGAAACTAAATGGATGAGTGTACGTTCTCTGCATATCACATGTTACAAACATGTGACAGGATATTCTTAGCGCCAACTGTTAGATGGAGCACATGTAGGAGCTTGCAGCGAGGACACTGGAGTAATGAGATAGTTGAAAGCTGCTGTATGACATGGCCATAGAGATGACCACAGGGTTACATAGCTGTCAGGAGGCACTGATGAACAGTCCACGGGTCAACACAGCACCGGCCAAGCCAGGGCACAGTACCAACACATCAGAGAGAGTGCCATCGCGTTACATAAGAATACAATCACGTAGGAACACATATACAAGAGGCATGAAAACAGCACAAAGAGACAAGAGGGAGCAAGAGTGGGGATGAGGAATCATGGGAGGAGAGAGGTGGGTGGTGGGGGAAGGGGGATGAAGAGGAGAAGAGCGGGGGAGAAGAAGAAGAAAAAAAAAAAAGCCTCTCATCCTTCCGTCCCAGCAGACCGCCAGTGGCGTTCCAGCCTGTCAGTTTCACTGGGTTGGGGAAGTGGAGCACTGCAGCGTCTCTGACCTACATAGTGTGTATTATGCTGTTACTGGAGCTCCCAGGCCGCGGGGAGGGCTGTTGAACTCTAATATGCATCGAGCTGCTCTCTTCTCTCTCTCACAACCAGCTGAGCTCTCCCTCTTTCTTTCTCTGCTGCTGCTGCTGCTGCTTAGCTCTGCCTCCGATTTACTGGAGCTAAATAAACCATCCAGAGAGGCGTGGTAGTTATCAGATGATTTTTTCATGACCTGCAGTCTACGTGACCTAAAAAACATTGCAAATCTGATGGCTCCTCAATCGATCAGTGGAAGAGTAAACAACCAAAATGAAAGCGGGATTACAGCAATTTCGGACGAACAAATCAAACAAAAGCAAGATTGATGACAAGAATGGGGTGAAGGGTGTGTTACCTGTCATGCAAATAAACATGAGCCAGATAGCATCACGGCGCCGTGCATTGATTAAAAAAAAAAAAACTGCCCCCACTTCTCCCAGTAGAACTGGTAAAAGAGGACGGCAGTGAAACTGATGGGCGTGGGGGGTGCTGCTGCAACATATTCACCTCACACAGGCTGGGTGAGCCAAAGAACGCTGTGATCAGGCCAGATTATCTATTAGAATACATTAACATTGCATTAACATGTCAATAGGCCATCACAGCTGACACTCCGCATAGAACAGGGGAGGGTTCTGCTGAAAAAAAAGGGGGCTTTGAACTCCTCAGCCTCCCAATGAACTGCACAGTGTTGGCTGTATATTTATATACGCACAGCATAATAAGCACCCTGGAGATTTTCTGGTATACGTTTGAGTCCACTCAGGATTATCTGCTGACGAAAGATGTGTGTATATCTTTGTTGAGAGATCATGTGAATCAAGTGCTGTCCTGGTGACAGGGTGTGTTGCCTTCAGGGCACAAACACACTGAAGGCTCTTTCTGACCAAATAGTCACAGTGAAATGAGGAGCACTGGGAAGTAAAAAAAAAAAAAGAGATCAAAATGAGGAACTAGAGGTTCCCCTTTTTCACATTGCATTGAGATTAAGCAAATTAGCAGTAGCAGTATTGTTGTCAGCACTTTTAAATGAAGACATGGCAGAGTCAAAAATTAAAGACAGACTGCACTAAATTGGTAAAATAACAGATTCACTAGACACAGAACAGCCAGTCAGGCAACACACTCTTTCAGTCTGCCTTCACCAACAATTTCACAGATGCAAAGAAAAAAAATTAGTGGATTAGTGCGCCTTCAACCATAGTGAGTCATCCAACCATCAAGGGAATTGAAATTTGGGTGCCGTTGTAAACCCAGGACAGCTCCATCAGGGATACTGCCGTTTACTTTATTCACCTGCAGTTAGTTACGGGAGACCGAGCACTTGCGGTGGCACTTTGCAGCTCTCTGCAGACAGCGGGCTTCCACTTCACCGTCTCCTCTAATTGCAACCTAAACTGAATCACTCAACTCGAGCACCGTTGCTAAAGGTGAACGCATCGATAGATGTCTTAATGGAAAATTGTAGTTGAATAACACTTCCTTCAAACAATGCTGCTTTAAATCAACGATGGAAGTGAAAAGAAAAAAAAAAGTGATATTTTTTAACCCCAACACAAAACACTATTGGATCATCTCAGCTGTAAGTGCAAACACAGCTGCACTGCATGTGCAGACAAGCAATGCTGTGCATTGCCTAAGGGGATTGTGCTGAAATGTGTTGGTAGATGATGTGGCAATAACAGAGCTTTGCGTATTGTGCTTGACCACTACAAGCCAGGGAAATGGAGGCAAAACAGTGGCTATATGATGGTCCAAGTTTCTCTGTACTTGTAAGCCACTGGAAGGTAACTAACAAATATTTGTACGTGACGATTTAACTGTAATCGGTTATTTGAACTGATTAATCGATTACTCATTCACCAAGGTAGAACAAACAATTATTAAAATCATTTACCTTTGCTCTGAGGGGGATTCTGGGTGCGATCACGGAGGATGTTGATCTGGTGCACAGCTCCGAAGGGCTCAAAAAGCTCTTTTAGTTCTGTTTCTGACCAGGAACGTGGGATCTGTCCCACAAACATCTTGATAGAGTCTGGATCTGGCTGGTCCAAGTGCTCCAGCGACCCGTTCATCTTGCTGCCGTTGCCGTTGCTAAGAGAAAAGAAACAAACAAAAAAAGTTTGTTATTTGGACGCTGGACGTCTAAACTAATTTCATCTTCTTAAGTTAGAATGGGTGGGAAAGCAGGATGACTCAAAACCTTGATATCAAAAACAATGTGACACTGCTTTGGACGTCAGCAGCATGGTGTAGATAAGATAACTTCACCCTGAAGTTCAACTATCTAGTATTTTTGTAAAAAGGCAACACTATGTTTTAACTTGAGGGACAATGGGCTGCTTCAACAAGATGATTTCATTCATTTAGACGATAATGTTCACAATAATGCTGCAACAAGTAGCTCGGGCAGATATGAGAAATAAAAAGCCATCTGACAGATCTGTCAGGGAGGCAAACGGCCAAACTGTGTCAGAGTTTGTTAAATTAAGAGGTCATAAAAACATGAAAAACCAGTTCCACTGCAGACTGGGTTTATTTGACTGTCAGTAAAAACATCAATATTTTCCAGGGAGTGAAAAGAGATAAACAATTGTTGTTCAGTACCTTTTAGAGTTTATGAGTTTTGCTGTGTTTGCTTGAGGGGTGTTCAGACTATCTTTTGACACATCTTATTAATCATGAATCCATTCTTACGCAAACCACACAGTCTAATGCTTTGCAACATGTTTGTCCAATTTACAGTGAGAAAGATTTACAACGTGATCCAAAAACAGCTGAATAAACACAATAAAACATGGTGGACAGTTAGAGCGTTGGCAACAGTTTGGATTTTAACAATATACTCAACAGAAGAGATATTTTAAATAACTTAAAGATAGATAAATACGTAAATAAAGATAGATAAATACAATTCACATTATGCTTTTCAAGCCCCAAATACTTACCTAAAAAAAAATAGAGCTAATTTGTGTAATTCATTAGATGGGCTAGATGTTTTTGGGTCTTCTAAGATTAGCTATGAAAAACAAGCCATTTCAAGATGTCTACCAAGGAGTCAAATGCTTTATGAACCATTACATCATTTGCAGTGTGACAATGTAACATGTGTACACTGGAGTAGATGTGGAAACAATATATTGTTTACAATAATAGACTCTGAATTGCATAGCCAACAACATATCGAATAACAATCTGGATGGCGGGGTGGTAGTAGTGCAATAATGGAGATGAGTGAAATACTAAATTGTGCCATTTTCCTTTCAGGCAAGCCGTAGGGACAGAGAATCAATACACACCAGTGTACCTACGACTACAGCACCTTTGTCTCAATCACACACACACACAAAATCAAGCACACAAACATTTCCTGACAGAGATAGAGGTGCTGGAAACCAGAAATGAGGTTGAAGCTGCAGCCAATCCACAGGCATGTAGGCAGAAAGCATCACACAATGTAGAGGGCCAAGGATCACATGTAACACACACACACACACACACACACACACACACACACACACACACACACACACACACACACACACACACACACACACACACACACACACACAATTCTTAAAACAACATGATGATTTTACACACAGACCTTTGGACGCGAGCCATCCATCTCTTACAAATTGAGCCCAGCCGTTCTGCAGAAACACCAAACTCCTTCAGGGACTTAAATGACATGCTAACAAATCACACTTCAGCTCGTTTTCTTCCGAAATCCAACTCCACACCTCAGTATGAATGTTTTTTTTTCCCTTTCCTGGAGGCTGTCAATACATGCGAATGATGACATATAAGCTCCAGTGGAACAAAAGCCTCTCCACCAAAAAAACAAAAAAAACAAAAAACAAAAAAAAAAACGGGGTGAGTGCCCCCCTCCCACCAGCTCCGACAGCTAAAAAACGAAAACAGCACTGCAGAGCTCTAAACCTCCAAGAATCGCTGGTTAGCAGACAGAGATTTTGCGGTGCATCTCCTCCTCAGGCGCTTTGGCGATGGTACAGAGAGTAACCTACAGCTTCTTCACCACAGCAGGGGGAACAATCACATATTGTTCCCCCATGCTGGAGAACACTATTCACCGTTCCTCTACAGCACAATGGGCCAAGTCAGAGAGATGCTTTGGAACACATCGGAGGCTACGTCTGCTAAGGCCACAGCACTGGTGGGTGACACCATTTATCCAGTTTTGCCAGTGGCACTCCGACCATCCGCCATTTTGCTGAGGGCCCTTTGATAAAAATCTGACTGTTGAAAACAGCAAACCTCACTTGAAGCATTCGAAAACATCGACGCCCGCTGAATGCAGCCTCTTTAACAATCATTAAAGACCCCCTGCAGCGGTGCATTGTCTCTTCAGCGTAAGAGACTGTTGGAGAGAAATGCAACTGCAATAATACATTCTTTATCCCACCCACGCAAAGATGATTTAATTGCTGCAAAACCGCCTATATGTGATACATTTATATCACTCAAGGCGTTGTATAAATTAGAAATACAAGTAATAAAGATGGCTGATTTAAACTGCCTCCCTCAAAGTGTTGTTACAACATTGTACAGTGGATGAGGGCACAGTTAGGGCTGTCACGTTAAGACCTGTACTGACCACTCGAGTTGAAACTGTAGGAGAGAGCAAGAACAGACAGGAGGGTTAGAAAAAATGCCAGAAACTATAAAAGCTCCCATACTGCTGCACTGGCCTTAAAGAAATGGGTCAACGTTTTCGAAAATATGCTCATCTTTTCTTGCCTCGGCTTAGATGTAGGGTAAATATGAGGCAGCTCGTGAGCTTAGCACAAAGACAAGATATGGAGGGTGGTGGCACTCTGGCTCTGTTAAAGGGTTACAAAATCCACCTCCAACAGGCCCAGTAATTAACGATGGTTAGCACAAAGGTGACAGCTGCCCGCGAGGATCAGTATCAGCCTTTCTGTCAGTTTTAAGTGGCACCTGCTGGTCTAAAGTAGTATCAGTGGAACCAGAGTGTCAAGCCGTTTAAGCGGCATAATGTTATGTCAATACAGCAGCGGCCTTGTGCCAGTATGAAGCTGTTGGCCTGAACATACTGTCAGTTTTAACAGGACATATTTCTTCAGTATCTCAAACTCTGCGCAGCTGTGCAACTCCTGTTATTTGAAGATATTTTGTATTTGGGTGAACTAAACCTTTAAACATGGAGCCTGGATTACAGTGAACTTACATCATTTTTTAAATGATTTGACAAGCTGGGTGAAATAGCAGCAGAGGACGCTATCTGCTTAACCAATGTATCCACATAAGCAGCCTCTCATACACCTTTATTGGCACATTATTGACTCAAAAGTTAATTCAGTCGACACTGCCCAGCTCCACTCCCTACACCACCCAGCAGGGCACTCCCAGACAGTAGCGATGAAGTCTTTTGCTGAGCTCGTGGCAGCTCATCATGCTCTAAGATGCCCTGCAGCAGCTGACAAGTCATTCAAGAGCCAGGGCCGGCGACAGTTGCGTGCTTGCTGCTGCGCCGCCCATAAAAACAGGTGATTTATCTGGACCATGTGTCTGTCCTGTTGGTGAGCTCTGACCGCGCAAGTATGCCAGCGACACCTTTGCTGTGCCCATAATAGCCAGCCAATTTGCCTGGTTTGTGCACACGATTTTGCTCCGCTCAGCACTGTGTGTTTGGACATTACTCATCCCTAAACCATCAGGGGTCACAGCAGCAATACATTTCAGATTGTGTTTGGTCACCACCGCTGACAGAAAGCAGCGTTGCTGCTCCACATTAAATTATTAAAATCCTCTGTTATAAATACATCTTATCATTAGCAGTAGTTTATTAGTGTTATTTAGAGCCTGAAATATCAAGATTAGATTCAACTTTAAGCACTGAGACAATGAAATGCAGTTTAGCATCTAAACAGTGTAAAAGGTGCAGAGAACGTATAAGAGTATATAAATGTAATTATTGGTGTAATTATGCAGTACGGGTTAAGAGATATATTGTTTCAACATAAATGAACAGTATTAAAAAGGTGCAGTGTGTGAGATTTGGGGCCTAACTATGTTTTCATGCACGTATAATCACCTGGAAATAAGAATATTTGTATTTTTGTGACCTAAGAATTAACTTTTTGCTTCTCCGGTGGGAGCGGGTCCTCTTTCATGAAGGCCGCCATGTTAAGTTTCAGCCCAGAAGAGACAACCTAAGTACTGACTGTAGACACGGCTTTTCAAGTGTTGTTTCTCCTTTACACTAGGAAGGTGAGGGTGATGTGATGAGATTGCAATGCAGTGATTACGAGCATTAACAGTGCAGTTGTGAAAACAAGTGATTAAATATAGCTAACATTATACACAGCTACAGCTAGATATAAATACACTATGTACAGTACAGATGATGGTACATGTACACATGTATGAATCAATTAAACTATCAGAGTGTTGCTTTAATAAAGCAAGTGATATTTGGGCAATCTTCCACATAATGCCATGTGTCTTCCTGTTTTGAGTAATAGAATAAAACTCCTTTGCCCTGGGCTGTTTTGGCAACCAGCAGCACACTGCTGTCATGTTTTATTTGGGATAAAAAAAAATGTCAAAGTTCACATGGACACTCTTAATGCTTCTGAGAAGAGAGAGAGAGAGAGAGAAAGAAAAAAAAAAAAAAAAATCAGTCCACTGAAGCGGTCGTTTACAAGTAATACCCTCAGAAAATTCACGAGTTGTTTTTTTCCCTTTCAGGAAACCGATGCCCTTATAAGCTGATTCAATGAGACACAGAATGCCTCTAATGCCTCGGTAATATCTACGACAGCTGTCAAGTCGAACATAAAGGCTCTTTCCTCTAGCTCTGTCTATTTTCACCACCACCACTACAAAAAAGAGACAGAATATTCGGTGACGGGTTGAATAAGGTTTCACGAGCGCGGTGTAAAAATATCCTTTTGACAGGCTTCAAGTTTTAACTTTTTTATTTTTATTTTTTAAATGGTCGCAGAAAAGGATTGTTGGACCCCTGAGCCACACTCACTCAAGACTTGTGGTCCAGGTTTGAAGAAAGAATGGGTGTTGTTTGAGGGGAAACTGCGTGTTCAGGGGATTTCCATTCCAAGTGGTCGACCCTAATCAGTGCATTGTGGCTCTGATGAGAAGTTATTAAGAATATTTTCCTCCTGGCATTAACTCCAATTTAGCTCAATATGACCTGATTTCATTGTTGCATTTCCCCTGATGAAGACAGACACGTTCAATCAGCCTCTGAATGGGCCGCATGTTAACAGACGGCCAGCGTCTGATGACAAGGCCCGCCCCATTAGCTCCATAATCACACCGAGGGTGTCCCTGGTGGTTATGGATGACGTTGCTAAAGTCAAGCTCGTGTGAACCAACATCCCGACTAAATAAACTCCTCTCACGGCTCCGTCAGCATCAGATGGAGCATGAATTTAAAATCTTCAGGTAGGAGCTCGCCGGAATAGGTGACGCATCTCGAATGAAGAGACAAACAGCCCGCTAAAAGCAGCAATTAGACTTGATTACTCTGACAGAGTGTGTGCTCGCTGTGGCCTGACTTACTCAGTCATCCATTATCCTAACCTGTGATAGGTAAAAGAACATCTTTAATTAATACAAAACCTCCGTTACTAAACATGTAATTTTTTTGGCTTTCAGTTTCTGTCACTCACAGCATCCAATATTATAGAAACAAAGATTGCATTTGATTTCTGACAGTCAAAGTAATGATTGGCAATATATATAAAATTATTGGCCTCTAAAATAAACCAGTGGTCATTTAAATAGTTAAAACACAGTCAATAATTTGTATTTTCTGATATTGTCTGCAGCTGTACACGGCAGCATCAATCACTCTAAAAGAAAGGAGCTCTTGTTGTCACATCCTCTCAATCCAATCCATTACTGCTACTCTTACTTGTCCACTCAAGGAGCACTTTCCAAACCAAATAGTGGTTTCCACTTCATGTGGGCTGCAGACACTGACTCTCAGGTCACAAGCGTGCTGACCTTAGCAGTGAATAATCTTGAAATCATGCCGAACTACTTTTTTTTTTTTTTAAAAAACGTAGACTTCCTCTAAGCAGACACACAGTACTGTAGCTGACACGGTGGATGGGTCTGATCTTGCGTAACCCTGTCCTACAATATCTGTTGTTTGCAAAGCTTGCAGAGGAATTTGCTCAACCTTCGATCACGCCACCCCGCACAGGGGACGTGATTATGAGCGTTCCAAGGCTGTAGCACATAGCTCCAGGACAGCCAGTCTTGTAATTATTGTCGCGCCAAGCTAGCAGCGGGAGCAGAGAAACAGGTGACAGGCAAGATCAGAGCACCTCCTACACTTGGCCTACAACATCTGGCTGCATGGCACGCTCTCCCACCACCGGCGCTACCCTCACAGAGAGCAGAACAGCTGGCCCGAGCAAACCCCCAAGACCCTGTGCCAAGATCCTACACTTCACACAGATCAACAGCTCCGTGGCCACAACAAAAGGGATCACTGTGACGCTTAGCTTACTGACATAGCACTGTGGCTGTGTTGGCTGCCAAAGGATCACGCTTAAGCCTCGATAGTCACTCTCACCGTCAACAATCAGAGGGATAAATCAATCAAATACAGCTGGGGAAAGATCTTATTGCCACCTCGCTGTCTCTGGGTCCCACAGATGAGATTAAAGAAAAGAAAATCCTTTAAAATCAACCCATGAATTAGCCCAATTCACAACTTTGGGATTATAATCAAACGATTGGGCTGCAGTTAATTATTTTTATGAGCGATTAATCAGAAAATCAGTTCTTAAAATCTCAATTAAACACATTTTTGGTCTATAAAACACCAAAAAGCATCAAAATATCCTTAAAAAAAAAACATAGGCCGTGTCCAATCATAAATCTAAGTATATACAATTTATTGTCACATTGCACAAAGAAAAACAGCAAATCCTCACAGCTAGGGAAGGTTTGGCATATTGTTAAACTGTTTCATAGCCCGCAGACCAAAATAATAAAGTAAAAAATCAAAAATACAGACCAAGAACTGACCTTGCAGTCAGTCTTAATACTAATTTAATGCCAAAACTAGAAGAAAAGGTCTGAGGAAGTCCATAAAATCAAACAACAGGGCTCAGTTTGGCTGCAAAAATAAAAAGATAGCACACAAAAGTACAAACATTTACATTTTTTACGGGTGTGGAAGTGTTTTTTAAGCTGTTGTGTGGAGAGATAAAACATGTGGCGCTTTGTTGAGATGTCTTCCCTCACTTGTTTACATGCCCCCTGTCACAAGATGTCCATTAATGGCTCAATAATGTAGCAAACCACGTGTTTTGTGCCGTTAAGTAAGCACTCTTACATCCAACATGGACGGAGGCACCGTGAGCCGAAGCTAACCATGTTAGCACACAGAGGGAGAGAGACAGGGAGGGGACGAGGGAGTAAAAGCCGAGCTGATAGCCCCCTTGTGCTGCCTACAAACAAGCTCCACTTGTACCGTTTAGATTAAGGCATTAAAACTGAAGCAAACAACCCGACATCAAGCGGGCAACAAAGTATATTTAAAGCTAACTTCACGCCAACTTATTACCGTAACTCTCCTCAGCGCACTTCCTTTATAACCCGTTGATTAGCACCGTTTTTTAATACCTACCGTGTCGAGCGAGCGCAACTTGTTCAAACTAAACAAGAAGGCGGTGCTGTGTTTGTACAAGTTAAACAACTCGAACACAAACACCACCCAAGCTGCTGACTCCTTTTTAAAAAAAAAAGAAACTAATGATGTTTTCTTTCTTCCAGGACTGATACCGAAACGTGTGATCTCCGGAAGCACATGTCACTTGACTATCGCAGCGCGCCTTGTATCCGACACCGTCGCTAGCGTCGCTAAATTCGCGTTTTCCTCCAGCCTCCGCGGGGTAATATGTGTGTTAGCCCCCGGAGGGTGTGTGCTCAGCACACAATTTAGGAGTGGTGTTACGTCTAACTTGGACTCCCCCGTGTTGTTATGTGTCTTAATATGTAAAGTTACTTCAACTCCAGGTGAGCGTACCGTCACTGTTCGTGTAAATTAGCAACGTTAGCATCCCGGTTCGCCAGTTAGGCTAACGTTAGCTAACTCCCCAACTCCCCCAACTGAAGAACTGCGCCTCAACCCCACATCAGCTGAAACTGTCACAAACGTTGCCCAATAAAAGACGAATAACCGTCACGTTAAGTTGTTTTTTTTCTTCATTTACTCACATTGTGTCGCTCGAAGTCATTAGCCGACTTTCAGCCAAAGGGTGGAAATCCAGGTTGTACGTCGAAGTCATGCTCAAAACAAACCGTCCTAATCTAACAATGAGAAGCGACGTCCGCTCACTCGCAAAGAGGCTCACAACTCTCCCCGGCGAGACGGCAACAAGACGAGGCAGAACAGGTGCAGGGAGGAGGGGGGGGGCGTCTTCTTCAAAACTGCATAAGAGCGAGAGAGAGAGAGAGGGCACCGATATCCGCCTTATTCCTTCCTCCTCCTAATTTCTCTCTCTCTCGTCCCCCTCGACTGAAATAAATTCAATGCAAGCCGCTGTCACACTGCACACGGAGCTGCAGCAAACCAGAGGCGTGGCCTGCTCAACAAAAAAGTCTGAAACCACGCTGCTGCTGCTGCTCGGCAAACCCCACAGCGGCTTCTACCTCCATGTAAGATCACTGTAATGTCCCTTTAGGGGCTGGCACGTGGTTTTTCTATAGAGACTTTACTGACCTATTTGTAGTTTTATGATGTCTTATCAGCTGTGGCATTGTGCTCTTACAATGTAGACATATTCTGCAGCCTGTGAGTAAAAATGTTTGCTTTGTTTGTAGAGAGGTGGATGAGTCAGGGGTGGTGGTGGTGGGGGTGGTGGGGGTTATCTAATGATCCTGATTAGAGAGTCATTTAAAACGTTTAAATATAGCAGCCAGGTCATTACCATCATGATTAATAATGCTGCTCCTGTTTCCACAAGAGTCCAAATGAAGCACCTGCCTTGTTTTTTATTGAGTTACGCAAATAAATATGATCATTTCCACCTTACAGTTTGGAGTACAGGTCCATAAATCTCCACCAGTCAAAAGTGAAATGCAGTTTTTCTTGTTGTCTTACTTGCTTTCCCTCCTTCCAAAGGGTCATAGGTCATGTTCCTCTTTGTGCTGGGCTGTTGTTTCCCCGGGGGGAAGGGGAGCCTATCTTCTTTTGTTGTGCTGGACTTGCAGGGCGAGGCCCCTCTCTACACTTGGAAGTGGGGGGGGGGGGATAAACATCCCATTCACGAAATCCGACTTAATCCTTGTATCCATAGCAATTTCAAGTCAACTTGGCACCAGTGCAGAGTATATACTCTATTAAACAGTGCCTAAAAGAGGTTTGTATGCATAATGTGATATGCGACCTATTTTGCCATACATGTAGACAAACCCACCGTGCAACACGCATAACCATTAAGCTTGAGGGGGACTGCTATAAAAAGCCAGTCTAAACCTCTCTGGAGAATCAGGTTTCATTAAGATGGAGGGAAAATACAATAATGTCATCCCATCTGCAGCATCCACATATTTCCTTTGACTCAATTAGATCTCAGGGGATTGTGAATAGATTTGTTATAAAAAAAAAAAAAAAAAAAAGAGGAGGATTTGCATAGAGAGCAGCTCCAGTTTGCCTCGTGGGGTATATACAATACATACAGTACAGTCTTCTATACATATACGTATAATGCCATCACCAGTTTATTTCTAGCTTCCTTGGCTTTTCCTTATTATTGGAGTGAATTCCAGAGGATGATGCCTTGTTGCCGGCACCTTATAATACTCGCCTCTTGTTCTTAATCTCAGATTATTTACTACTGTAATCCTATCATAATCCTCCACACGTACCATGCTTTTGTTGTTTACATCAAATGTTTTAACGTCACCGTCATCATCCAGCGTTTAAATTTGCACCATTTTCACAACAAACTGCACAGTGGGGAAAAAAAAATCTATATCTGGCCACATCATCTCTTATTGAACACATTGCCCTGATGGCACACTTTTCTTTCACACTCTTCTTCTTCTGCTTCTTCTTCTTCTTCTTCCTTTCAGCTCTGCCTTTGGTGAATTTGCAGAATGGCGACCAACTAAAGGTCTCTCAAAATGGAGAGAGAGAGAGAACCTTATCTTATCATGCTTTTGTAGAGGAAATCTGCTGTATCAAGATGTACTTAAACACGTATGATAACATTAACCCTATCAGAGTCCTATGCACATATCAACATGGATGCAATAATTACAGATTATTAATGGTTTTTTTTTTAGACTGAGGGAGTGATGGAGTGAGGCCTTGGTTGGTTTCAGTAGATATCTAGTGGCACAGGTTTGCTGTGAGACAAACAGCTGCATCACTGAGACATTTATGTCTCTTTCTTTATCTATAGTTCATTCAAGTATCTGAGGAACTTTTATGAAATGAAATGAGAATGCTATTGGTATTGATTTTTCTATTCTGATACCATTTAAACTAGACCACTACCCCCTGATTTAATCTTTTCTCTCTCTCTCTCTCTCTCTCTCTCTCTCTCTCTCTCTCTCTCTCTCTCTCTCTGTCTCTCTCTCTCTCTCTCTCTTGGGAAGATATGAGATTTAAATACATGGTTTCTGGGTTCCTTTAAAAAAAACAGAAACGTATAGGGACACCAGAGGAACACCACCCTTCCCACAGACACCCAGACGCAGCATGGGAGAACGCCTCAACTGGAAACAATACATCCTATGACAATATTCAAGCCCAGACAAAAGAAGCAGTCCAAATACGGGCTGCTCCACAAAAGCTACCCCAGATTTGAATGAGGGGGCCAACCCCAACCAACGTACCTCATAGGCAGGTCCTCATTCCTGACAGAGATCCCGGCCGCAGAGGGGGGACAGCGCATGCTGTTGGCATACAAACTCTGCACCAGGGCCAGCTCAGAAGAGTGTTCCAACATCGGTGCTCTGGAAAAATCCACCCGGTGTAATGGACACTTTCTTCTCTTTCCCTCTTTCCTCTATGTGTTTCTCTCCCTTTCTCTGTCTCCCGCCCACTCCTTCTCCTCGGTTTAGTGCAGCAGAGCGGCGCCCACCCCCTTCGCTGACTGGCGTGGCTGAAATAATCCTCTCTGACAGCTCATCGTGCACTAATGCATTGTGCTGCCTGCGGCAGCCCAGTTTGCAGGCTGTAAAGCTGTGGCCACAGTAGCACTCTTGGACTAATTGACACCCATATTAGGAAAACTTCAGGATATTGGACATGGATGATTTATTCCTACTGTCAGATTGGGGGAAAATTAGAGGAAACATCGACACAGATCTCATCCACAAGTCCTGGTTTTGTGGCTTGCTTCTGTGCATGTTGGCATGTATCTGAATCAGCTGCTCCAAAATACAGGCCGAGGCACACTCACTCACACACAGCCTGGTTTACTGGAAAAAAAAATTATCATTATAACTATTTTTAATACTAAAAATGAATCACTGAGCACCTGTTTGCAGGTAAATATTAACACCATCCTCTCTTTAGCTCCTGTGGGGATGTGCATGTCACTGTCCCTCCATGAGCTGGCTGATAATAAACCAGTGGGTGACAGGCAGAGCGCTTTCCTTGACAACCTGTGTCATTATTATTCTGAAATAGACAGCGATAAAGATATCCTGCTAGAATATGAGCAAACACTGTAGTCAGCATGGATACTTGTTAAATAAGGACAGATTACAGTAGAGAAATACCTGTAGTCCCTGAGAGTTAATTTAACTGCCCGTGACTCAGTATTTCAGAGCATAACGTACGTATACTCAAAAGACATTTACTTGTATGTAATTCTACAAAAAATGATCCAGGATTGGAAACCACTCTCCATGTTATAATTAAATTACTGGAACCCCCTAATCATCAAATGATGGAAGGATTCAGAGCATGCTGAAGAGGCTCAGCAACAGAGTTTTATCAAAGAAAGCCTTACACGTTAATTTGCATTGGACAAATCTCATTTGCCTATGTTCTGAGCTGGGAGTATAATGAAGGCAAACCAGTTTTTGAAGCTGCTGAACATAGCAGAACACAAATTCTCATAACTAACACACTTAAAGCGTGTTTTGGTTTTTTCCTCCCCCGTCATTACACCACCTCCGATTATAAATGTAGTAAAAGTAATTTGTCACAATATTCTTTGCACATAACCCAAGAGACATTAAATCTAGGTCTTATTCTCCCATAGGTGTTGTGTCCTGTTAGAGTAACATGACATTAAGTAGGAAAGTCATCTGAAAACAGGGTCATGTCGGTGTGTGCTGGTATCATAGCCGAGAAGCATGAAGGGGCTCCACTTCCTCTGATCGTGGCACACACACACAAAAAAAATCCTCTTAATTTTCAGGCCTGCTCATGCTGCTGACATGAATATTTTAAACACTAGTGTGTTCTTTATGATGTGTTGCTGCTTAGTATGACTGTCAACACCACAGGTATCATGTTGAACACCAAGTAACCGAAGGTCTTCCTGGTCCTGCTCTGATGTAACATGAAGAAAAAAACAGCTCAGTGTAATAATACTGTGTGCAGTAAAGCTTTCCCCCCGTTTCAAAGAGTCGGATAACACACACACTGGTATGTGAATGAGATATGAAATGCATTTCTAACCCAGTGAAAGCTGTGAAAGTGCATCTCTGTAAGAAAACAGCCACATCCTGCTCACGCCAGGAAGAGAAAGGAAGTGTTTGGTGGTCTTTTCACGCTCTCATGCCTGTCACGAAATCAGTCAAATAACGGCATGTTTATGGCACTGCAGGTGGCCTCGTGATGAGTGAAAGCAGCCATCAGCTTTCTCTTTTTTTTTTTAACCACTTGTCACAGGACTGATAACTGCATTATAAATACTGTCTGTGTTATCGTGGGTTAAAACTGAAACCGTTACAGTTCAGCGCACACTGCGTGCTGTAGGAGTCACTCAAGTTTGAAACATGTCACCCGTTTACACATCAGTGAGCATCATATTCTGTATTACAGCAGCTTTATATCCAATTAATAAGGCAGTATAGATGCATCTGGACAAGGTGAACATTTTCTTTTACCTAACAGGAAATAAAGACTTGATCCTTTTTTGTGTTTGACATGCCAGAGCTCTATCTTTACCAGCACTAGGCAGTAAAATTTATGATCCAACAGATGCCAGTATAAAGCTTTGACTGTACGAGACCTGACACCAGCATGTGTGATTGAAGAGGCAGAGAGGGCCACAGCCATGAGTGCACTTGTGGCATTTTAGCGTCAGCCTATTTGCAAACTAACGGATCATTAAAGTGCTTCATTGCGTGTTTAACAAACTGTATTTTCCCCTTTAATTCTACGCGAGTTTGACTGTTCCTGAGTGCTCGCATGTGTGAATGCATCCTATGATAAAAACGTACACCACACTGAAATGTCAGCTTGTTTTGCATGAGCAGAAGTCCTTTTAGTTCCCCTTTACTTAACTGTGCATGCATCATTTTTTCCACTTCCTCTTTGATTTACAGTTATCGGAAGACACTGAGTACATTTCCATCAGGGCCATCTACGGGAGTAACACTCAAACAGAGACAAGTGAACACATAACAGGGTCATTTCACAAGTTTAAAAAGTGAATGAGGTCTATTTTTTTTAGATGTGGAGAGCCTGAGATTGAGTCCTGTTTATCGTTAAAACTACGAATGTTGTCTGTGCGTGACTGTACTCACCAAAGAGAGGCACTGAACGAGTCAGTGATCGGCCACAATTTCCTTCAATTAAATGAGACTAAAACTGAAGTAATCAAATTAGTGACAAAGCAGAAGGGCTGAAAGGAAACCTGGTGTAATCATGGATTCAGAAGTGACTTTTTAACAGCAGTCAGTACAAAAGTCAGCCTATTACCACAAAAAAATGAATAAGATTTAATAAACTAATCCAGGCTTTTATCCCGAGTATGTTGTAGGACTTTAATGGGCTTTTCTCAGGTTTTTCTAAGAGCTCTCAGCTGCAGCTCATTGAGAAGAGAAGCTGCTCTGCACATCACACCACTCTGTCAAAGAATTGATTTTAAAGTACTGCAACCGTTCATAAATCATTAAATAGTTTTGCACCAAAATACATTTCTGATATGCTACAATACCAACCCAGACTTCTGAGGTCAGTCAGCACTCGGCTGCCGATTGTTCCCAGAAATAAACAGATGCACACAGAATCTGATAAACTCAAGCTTGACTGGTAATAAAACCTTCGGCTATAGATACAACAGCTGAGCTCCCTTCCTGTAAATCTTCAAAGCATGGAAAGAGTTAGATTAGACATGCAAAACCTGCATCACAAAAACGACAGCCCGGCGATCACTGAGGAGACACACTTTTACTATCTCACAGTGCATTCTTTTCTTTAGAAATCTAGCTCTTAACAGCCTCTGTGGGGCTGTAAATCATGTTTACAGTAACAGTCATCTATAGGTACTCTCATGAAGGACGGCACTGCTGGAGCTGGTTTTGCTTAAAGGCATGCTTTGCAAGATAAGTATTGCACATGCATCAAGTAAGAGACACCTGTTACATTTCTGACATTCATGATGTGGCAAAAAAACATTTTTGTGAGCCCGCTGTGGTGTCTATACATGTCATGAGCTGCATGCCTGTGTCTGTGCATGAAGAAGGACACCGTGTGGTCACCGAGGGGAAAGCAAATTTAGAAAAAATATATATATGCACAGGACGACAGTTTTTTAGACACTTTAAGAAACCTGTTCCTCACAATTCATCTTTTAGCCACCCTGTGCAACGTGACTGTCAAGCACTCCCCCACTGATCTTATGGAGGTGGAGTGCTGGATGACAACTCAGCAGAATAGCTTTAAAATCTAGGCTAATGCATTGCACAGACTGCTGGAAGGGAGTATCCTGAACTTGATCTGTAACCAACTGCGCACTGCTTGGACAAATTCAATAGTTTTGTCATCAACTGTAAAATGAGCAGGAAGAAAATCCAACATCTGAAAGTCAGTTTGTTAAAATAGTTTCAATCTATTCTATGTATGCAAAGCAAATGCAAACAAACAGCGACTGGAAACAAAAAAATAATAATAATAATAATAAAAAGGGGGTCAACGTAGAGATGTCGGTCCAGGTTTAAAATAAAATAAAGGATGTACAGGAGTGGTTGACATAAAAATGTAGGTACAGTTTTGATGGTAATGAGCTTTACGTCTTAAAGTCTGTGAGTACACAGACTGTTCATCTTTAATATTGAAATATCAGCGAAATGAATTACATTACAAGCACAGCTACAGTATAACTCCAGGACAAAATCCATATGAAGAAAAAAATAAAAATACAAACTTTAAATTTAAAAAATGTACAGAAATTACAGAAAATCATTTCGAGTTAAAAACCAATATCTGCAAATGGATTTAACAAGTCAGAATTCTAAGAACAAAATGCACTTGGCTTGGAAGTTGGTATTGACACATTTATACACACCTGATGCCGTCATCATTATATACATGACATTTCAATGATACTGCAGAAAACTGGGGAAATGTTTGACTTAAGAGGTCAGTCAAGAAGGAAACAGAAAGAAAGACGATGGGTGTTAGTTGTTCTCCGGTTCTGCATTGTTGAGCTCTCATCTTAGGCAAATTGTCATGGTCTTCTTATACAAACATAATTGTCATGATCTCCTACAAACGGGTGTCCAAAAACAACAAGCAAAACGATTTACAGGTGAAAAGGGGGGGGAGGGGGAACCACAGAGCCCACATGAGAACTAAGGCTGGATATGTGCTGGTTAAAGCCTTTTTTTCCCTTACCAACTCACAAAGCGTCGTGGCTGACATTAGAAAAAATCATCAGATGTTAGTATCAGCCACAATTTTAAACTTCTTTTTTTTTTTTTTTTTTTTTTTTTTTTACAGCAGTGCCACGAGTGTTCAGTGATGGCTTTAAGTCCAAAAAAAAGTCCAAAATATGTGCTTTTTGCATAGTCTCAATGCAGTTTGTGTTTCCGTTTCTTGTGTTTTTTGTCCTTCTTCTTGCTGGAACATTTAACACAGAACCACTGCTGGTCCTCGGGAGGGGCTGTGAGGATCCCAACACAAGGCCTGAGCAGACAAGACAAGGAGAGAGAGTTCAGGTTATTTAAAAGATGACGGAACAATATTTTTTCTTGTCTGTCACCATGTGACATCGGCAGGAAACTGGTCCAAACTTGAGGGCGAACAGACACATCTACCAGAGCAAATAAAACACGCGCTCACAGATTGCTATAGGACTAGACTGTCAGGGGACTTCCCATAATGCACTGAGCGCTTCTCTTCCTCCCCGTCTCCAATACATGTTACTAACATAACTTCTTCCCCAGAGGTTTTGTGCTTTCTCGAAGGTTCTCACAGATCGTGGCTGCTTTTGTGGTCCTGCACTGATGTCCACTACATATACTATTATCATCATTACTGCTACCGTATCTCTATTAAAGTTTATAGTTACAGGTATTGTTTTGCTGCTGCTGCGTATCTGTGTCTCTCTGTCACACAACCGGTCGTGGCGGATGACTGTCCACAGATGGACTACGCTCTGCTCTGCCTGTTAAAAGGAAGTTTTTTCCTCGCCACGGTCGCCAAGTGCTTGTACGACCTGCTCTCTATGGAAAGTGTCATGAGATAACTTTTGTTATGGTTATCAGGTGTCGGTGTCTTCGTCTTCAGTTTGGGATGTCCAAAATAATTACTAATTTAATAACGCTTGCCCTTAAATGGAAAAAAAAAAACAAATCACCAATTGTTAATCAAGCCTGTCTGCCATAGAAAAGCTGACATATGTTACTAAGATGCCACCTACAGATAGTCCAGACTAGATTTACTGCCTCATGATTGTATCAACCAGTCATGTTACAGTTTACATCCAGGTCTGTCCAGGCTAATCTAATATATGTAGAGAAGAAAATTTGAAGGAATTTAATAAAGCTAAGTGTATTTTTAGATTTGGGAGTTGCTGTCTTCCCTTAGAGACCATTTTTTCAGGAGTATAGACGACTGATGGAGCTTCATTACAAGGTGCAACAACCATAACCTGTCAGCAACACCAGCTTGTACTGAGAGAATAGGGGGCCTCTGGTCCTGGTTGTCATCCATGGAGAAGAGGGTGGAATCAAGTAACCTTAGAGCCCAAATCAATAAAAAACTGAAATCACAACACTGGAGCCCTCTTCAGGAAAAGACAAAGCAGAGCGTTCTCCCTGAGAAGACTGAGGATACCAAATTGATTCGACTTAGTTAAGCTTGGTTGTCTCTTACTGTGTAAGTTCAGAGTGAAAGTACTTGTATCTTTGTATGTACTCATGCTCGGTCAATAAAATGGATTCTGACAGAACACAAAGTCGCAGCAGTGACAGCTGACAATGCTTTAAATATGGACGTTACTGCAACAAAGCTACAAATTCGTCCAACTCTAATATTTGGAGGGAGCACTGCAGACAAGTGTTGGAGAAAATGTGGATCACAAAATGGAAACCGCACTCATATTTTCCGGTCATGCCCGAAGTTGAGTCATTTTTGGATGCCCTGAAAGAAGTGTTTCACCGAGGTTTTAAGGGGAGAGCCAAAATCTATTTGTTACAAATACTCACTAGGAGTTGCAATTAAATGTATGACAATCAGATGGTTGAAATCCGACGTGCCAAAATATAATATCTGGCTTAAGAAAATATGGGAACTGTATGAGATGGAACAAATTACAGCAATAAGGCAACAAAGACCCCCATTTATAAAGAGGTGGAATCCTGTAACAATCTCCTCTTCTGTTCCTGATGGTGTTTTTACAGTACAGTTGACCTTTAAACTTTTCGATATAAGATCAGTGATCAGTGATCAGATATCCTGTTGACAGGAACCGGACGGCTGGCCGGACAACGCAAAAATGCACCTTTGGTCATGGCTGCGGCTCGCCTGGTGACATAAAATGTTGTAAAGAAACTGGGAAGAAGATCTTTTGTGTCACTATGATAAACTAATGAACCATGTATACCTTCTGTTGACATGGTGCCGTCAGGTTGACTGCCAGTTACAGTAGCTCTGTGTTTTTTTGTACTACTTTTTGGGTTTTTTTCCAACACCAGTCTTCATCCAATTTGTGCAAACATGGACTTGTAACTATGAAGATCACTGATTTTTTTTCTTTCATACTACATAATACATCAGTGACCCATTCAAAATAAAGTCGCAGCTCTCGGACTTGCTGGTAACTCTGGGCGGCTTTCAGCTTGTGAGAGTGGGCAGCTGAAGAAGCAAAGGAGACAGAGGGGGGACGACACAGAGCGAAGGACCACAGGCTGGAGATAGAACCGAGTCGCAGCTGGAAGGACTTGGACGTGGGGAGCCCACTCTACCAGCTGAGCCACCGGGGCGACCCTATTTTTTGATTTGTTTATGAGAGTTGTATTTATTGTGTAACTGTAACAAGCAGTGTGGGATCAATACAGTCTGTCTTCTCTTACAGGTACAGGGCATTAGGCTAGATATTATACAACTTCTTTGGTTCGGTACGCTGAGAGACCCCCCCCCCAAAAAAAGAGTAATAAGGAAATGAGTCTCTTACCAATGATACCAATCATCACAGTCATCACATCCTATCATGGGACTGCCGTCATCAGGCTTGTTGCATCCTGGACAAATCCAGATCTGGTTTCCCCATTCATCTCGGATCTTTGGTAAAAACATATAAAGAAGGCATTATCGACACACTGCTCAACGATAAAATAGCCACAGAAATGATGCATATTAGTGGAAAAGGAGCCACGAATCACATGAATAACCTGTAATTTATTTACTGTTCATCTAGATCCACAGTGTGCATGTTTGCTCTACTCAAAGATGAATCACACTGCACTGCATGATCAATAAACAACAAGCCCAGAGTACGAGCACTCACCACGTAGGTACTGACAGTCTCAGTGACCACGCTGCGCACTGGTGTTTTGAGGGCTGCAGCAGGAGAGAGCAGAGGGCTGGGCGAGAGCAACGACGAAGGGGGCGGAGGTGGTGGAAGCGGAGAGGGAGTTGGGGGCAGAACGGGCATGATCGGGGCGAGTATTGGAGGTGGAGGGGGCGTCCGAGGACGATTCCCAGGTCCGGACTTGGCTGTCGGGGTCTTGGGTGTTGCCGTCTTGGGCTCTGAGTTTGGAACCACCTTGCTGATAACACTGGTGATGGACAGAGACAAATGTGAGTTCATATAAACAGGAGATGTTACTGCAAGAACTTGTTTTGTAATTGTAACGTATATTATTATTGCTTTTCAATCTAGTTTATTACTTGTAACATTGTCAGGCCCCTATTAAAATGAGAGCTTACTCACCGTGGGACTTACCTGAAACTCAATACACATATTTTTAAATATCATATTTTTTCCAAATACTTTTATTACTTGTTTTTAATTTGTGAAGTCACCTTGGGTGTCCTGAAAGGCGCTTGAAATTAAGTGCATTATTATTACTATAATTAAATGTTAATAACAATAACTTTGGCTAATGGAGAAGTCTCGTAAAACTCAGGCACTTGACAGTTTTCAATAAAACTATATATATATATTTCAGTCCCTACTAAAAACGTCTTGAGGTTTGATACCCATCTTGAAATCTCTCTCTTGCGCTTGATTTACTACTGCAGTGTAAGAGAAAGAGAACCTCGTGTAAAATGCAGAGGTGATGGAAAAATATTACCAGAAATATCACTAGAAACACAGATTTAATGCTTACATTTTGTCCTGGCCTGCTCCCACTCTGAGCGTCAGTCTGGGGATGACTGGAGACGGTAAAGCTGCTGGAGTGTCTACTTTCACCTGAAGAAACAGGAAGGAGCGGGTACATTTTAGTGACGCTCTTCAGTGACACGGACAGATTATGACACACCGAACAAAAAAATAAGTTACCTTCTCCAATCGAATTCTCTCTTTTTCTTTCTCTTTCTCCTTCTCTCGTTTTTCCTTTTCCCTCTCCTTTTCTTTCCTCTTCTCTTCTTTCTCCCTCTCCTTTTCTTTAGCCTTCTCCCGCTCCTTGTCCTTCTCCTTGTCTTTCTTTTTCTTTTTCTCCTTCTTGTCTTTCTTCTTGTCCTTCTCCTTGCTCTTTACGTCCTTATCCTGGAGGATCGGAGCCAAAGGAGGAAGCATGGAGGGTATGCGCAAACAGGCCGAGGGGCTGAACAGTGGTGGGACTTCACTCAGAGCAAAGGGTGCCAACGCAGATTGTTTCTGCCTGTCCTCCTTGCTCCGGTCTTTACCCTTGTCCCTCTTATCTTTGTCCTTTTTACTTTTTTCTTTATCCTTCTTTTTGTCTTTGTGTTTCTCCTTCTCCTTCTTAGGGCCATCTCCATCTCTGGATTTTATCTTGATGGAGCCCTCTGGCAGAGTAAAATCTCGCTGAACGAAGAGCTCATCATCCTTCAGTCCAAACTCCTTCCAGGGCATTTTGCCATCCTTGGAAAACTCCTTGTTTTTATCCCTGTTCTTATCCTTGTTCTTCTCTTTAAGTTTGCTCTTATCCTTTTCCCGGTCTTTGTCTTTCGGCTTGTCTTTCTCCTTCTTCTTCATTTTTGTTTTGAGCTCCTTCTTCAGCTTCTTCTTCACATCTAGTGGTGACACAATCTTGTTCTTCTCCTCAAACACTTTGAGCAAAGGTTCCGGAGTAGGTGGTGAGGCCGATCCTGAGGACACATATTCTCCTTGGTTTGGTGGGGGTGCGGACGGACCCCCCTGGTTAACCTTTCGAATCACCTCATTGATTGAATCATCCATAGTCCAATTCCCTAGGCCTGCGTGTGCCTGTAGGTGTATCGGTGTTGATGTGTCTTTTACAGAGTTGCTGGCCCCAATTAAAAGTTTAGGTGTAGATGGCTCCATGATGGTCAGCCTCCTGGGGCTGGAGAATCCATTGCTATCCGAATCAGAGCCCGAGGAGAAAGCAAAAGGATCGGGCTCCCGTTCAGCACACGCTCTGGCAATCACCGCATCAATGGAGTCATCAATAGCTGTATTATCAGGCTCTAGTTTCTTGAAGGGGCCCTCAGCTAACTCCCTGTCCTCTATATTTAGACGCATATGGATGTTCTCCTTGCCCATCCTCTCACTCAGCGCAGACAGCGGTAGCTTATGCACAGCGTCTGTCTTGCTCTGGGGTTGGGATGGTTTGGCCGAACCCACCTTTGGGCTTTTTGGGCTTTTAGGACTCTTCGTCCTTCCTGGGGATTTCTTCCTTTCCTTAGACGGTTTCGGAGAATGGATGGGACTACCACCCACCGGAACAGGGATGACCCCTTTAGGGGACTTAGTCCGTTGTCTGACAGGGGATGAAACCTTGGGCTTCCTTCCTGGAGTGGTGAGGCCCTTTTGATCAGAGTGTTTCGGTACTACCGGCAGAGGTCTGAAGGAAGGCATGGCTCCAGAAGGTGTTTCAGGTGATAGGGGGTCAAGACTATCATGAGTAGGCAGCATGCCTGGGGGAACACGTTGAGGGTTGAGAGAGGTAAGGGGCTCCCTGGGCTCAACACCCCATTCTGGGCTGAGGCCAGGGTACAGGCGTGGTCTCTTGGAGGTAGGCATCATGCCCATAGCTGCATCAGGACTGTCCAGGTGCCTCTTAAGGGGGTGGTTCTCATCGTTGACCGTCTCATCTTCATCCATTTCTTCATCGTCCTCTTCCAGTGCCACCTGCATAGCTTCGGCTGAGGTGCCCATGTCAGCAAGGACCTCCTCCTCCTCCTCTTCTAGAAAGGGAAAGGACAAAAAAGTTAGTTGAGTACTGTTTTCAAGGATTCTCACAACCACAACACGTGTTTTAACACATAAACAATCCAAACATATTGACTTATACAGCTAGCTGGACAGTACTACTAGTAACCCTAGTATGATACAATCCTACCCTCACAAAGAGAAACGCTGAAAGATGTACGCATGGCCATTACATGCACTGACCTTCTTGTAAGGAGACCAGGGGTGGCATGTAATCTGGAATGTAATCCTTCCTCTCCTCTGCATCTCGCGCTCCTCCAGGCTGGGGAAACTGCAGGACATTGTTTTTGCTAACAGGAAAGAGCGGGGTTTGATGGGTGAAGGCCACAGGCTCCAGGTTGTGGACGTAGTCCTCCAGTTCACTCAGACTCACTCCCAGTAGCCTGAAGGCCTGGCTGACATCATCCAGGACCGGATCTGTTCTTCCATCTGAAATGCAGCATCAAAAACAAACCTCAGCGCACACGTTGCATGCCTCTTGCTCACTAATATCAGAGTCTAAAGCTTGGCTAGCGTTTGTAGTGCACCTACAAGGAGGTGCTCTGACTGATGTTGACATACAACCTGGAGTAAAGCTCAACAGGTTACAGGTTGATTGAGCCTTTTTACAGATAATACAAGACCGGGCGATGAAGCATGTGACATCTACTAACCAAACTGTGGCGAGCACAGCTGGAGAGGATAATATCCACAATAACAACAAACCACGAAAGCTGCTTCGCTGTGGTCTCTACTTTTTTTTTTTTTTTTGACACATTAACCTTATGCTAGGGGGCGCCCGTTACGGAGCTAGTCAACAACAACGTGATCGACTACTTCAAGCTTTCAGGGGTTAGAAAAGTAATCACAGAGCACTTACACAGCTCAGAGTACCGATGGCAGGCCCTGGATAACTGCTGGATGTATCGATGCAGCACATCGGACAGCAGATCGCACGCAGTGAGCTGAACTGCATCCCAGCCCAGAGCCTGGCAGATCTGCGCCACCGAAACACGCAGCAGCGAGCGGGCATAGCTCTCGCACATCTCGCTGACTTTGTTACGGTATTAATCCCGGTCAGTTCCTCTTCCAAAACATTCTCCCGGTCTTCATGTTTCACAGAACCCCCGGTGGGGTTTGAGAAAAGCCGCCGCCGCGGTTAATCTTGGACATCTACTTCAGTAAATATATTGGCGCTTTCGCCAGAGTCGCCATCTTGATTCCATCGATAGACCCATCCCCGAAATCTAGACGGCGCATGCGCAGAGGCGAGCGTCTAGCCTACACGGCTCTGTTGCGTTCGAGCGGTTCATCAACGTCCGGAGAAAACGCAGCTCGCCAGGGGAGCTGAAGCTAACTTCAACTTCAGATACTGAGCTCACAGACGGGTGTAGTTTACGCGTTGGACCGGTAAAATGTCCACGGAGGTCACAGCTGAAGATAACTGGCTTCAAACGAGTTTGTACGACTCTTTCAAGAGGGATTTTTAAGCCTACAAAACACACCACCGACGACGACCAGTTTCGGTTTTTATATCATATCCGCTGTGTCACATTTAAGTTGCACTCTTCTCCGATTTATTGATTAAACAAGTAGAAACCAGTTTATTTTAACTTATATTGAAGGATTAATGTTGTGTGTGGCATTTAGGGTAACTATTTATTGTTTAATCTTATTAAAAACGGCAACATACGAAGCCCGGTTTCATTTCCTGTTTGTTTGACTATCAAACAAGCGGTAACCTCCATGACTGAAGAGAAGTCAACAAGGAAGTGCTCAAAAACTGCAGTTCCTCAAACGTCCACCTGAGGGTGGCTACACGACATGTCAGCGTCCATAAGCCTCCATGTTAAAACTTCAGAGCAGAAATAAACATGTTCATTCTTTATTCTGTCAGTGTTTTATTTCTCAAAGTGTAAAATTCTCACGATTGTTGGAAATTACAAAGGTATTAAAATATCTGTAAAACCCTCAGTGATATCTCAAGAAGTCTTAATAGGTACGTAAAAGGTATAAAGTGAGGTGGACAGGATTGTGTGGTGTTATATATTTGTAGATGTGACAAAATATTGCTTTCTGAATGATCTTGTCAAGAGCAAGAGTGATATGTTTTAAACTTAAATGTTAACAGACTTTGGATCACTCATAATAAATCATGTTTAGAATAAACATGAGGTTCAGATTTGTATCGACTTCATGAAAGTTTAACGTATTCCATAGAGTTTATTCTGTTTTCTGGCTTAAGATGTTTGTTTTTTGTTTTTTTAGATTTGTTTGTGCCTGATTGGCTTAGATTTGGTTTTATTGCCATTAAAAAATAATAATTGCAACAATGAAAATAAAATTGTTACAGAACAGTCCATTTGTATGTAACCTTTTTTGTTGATTTTTTCATTTTTAAAATTATTTTTTTGGTATTGGCCCCTGGACAATCTGACCCTCCTTACAAAAAATTTGGACACCCCTGCTTTATTCTGTCAGTGGTTTAGATGTTTTATTTCTCAAAGTGTAAAATTCTCTTAATGGCTGCAGATTACAAAGCTGTTAAAATAGCTGTCAGTGATATCTCAAAAAGTCATAATGGGTACATAAAAGTTATAAACTGAGGTGGGCAGGATTGTGTAAAATAAACTAAGGATGACCCAGACTGCTTTAAATTGTTCCTCAGAAAAGTTTTGTTCGGATTTCAGTCCTTTCAAGGTCATGCACCCCCTCCTTACCTTGTTTAAATTAATTCCAGGTCCTTACTTGTATTAGTTACTTGGTGGCAGCGGAGAAGGATGAAGAGAGATTATCAGTGTTGTTTCTTCAATTGTCTTTTTTTCCCCCAAGAAGTTTGAAGCCCCTGTATGTTTTTACATTTATTGCTGTCAACATGATAACATCTGCGCTTCAAAATATATTTAAATCATTAAAAGTCTAACCTTTAATGTTTTGTAACATTTTGTGGTGCTTATCCTATGCAGGACAGGAGATTTTATTCTACATTTAAATTAAGTCATTTAGCTGATGCTTTTATCCTAAGTTACTTCCAAAAAAGGAAACAATCAATGTACAGTGCGACATGGATACGTTAGTGCAGCAGTAAGTACTGTCCAAGTTCTTGCAGGGGGTAGTTGTCTGTAATGCTCAAAGATTAAACTATACATTCAATATTTCACTTCACATATACTTATCATTGATGTTTGACTATATATACATAAATCTGATTCTCAAGTCAAATAGAGGGTTTCGACATGAGAATCAGATTTATGTATATAGATTTGTAATGATTTTCATTCATTCACTGTCAAAAAGGCTGAATCAGAAGACCAGCATCAATTTCAGTAGCAGTGCCACAACAGATTATTTAATTCTGACAAAGTTTAACTTGACTTCACTTTTATTTTCTTTCAGTTGAGCAAAGATGTGAAATGTAAACAAAGTCATGGGTCTTATTGTGTAAGGACTGTCCAAGCAGTCAGGATCAAAACATAGATCATACATTCAGTGTGGATCATTTTAAAGTAAAACAATGAAATATAGCTCTTTATTCTCAGTCATTAGTCTGTACAGCGTTAACATCATGAAAAATACACATATTTAACTTTTAGTGATAATGTTAAACTGCTGTGTAACACAGTGTTAAGAATTAAGTCAGCAACTGTAACAATGTACATTAATATACGTGACTGTTGAAAACAATTGAAAACAGCTTAATCTAGCTTTGTTGCAAGACTTGGACAAAGTAACAAAAATCAACCTGTACTTAAAAAAAAAAAAAAAAAAAAAATCTTTGAACAGCCTTTTGACCACAAAAGTAACAATTACTCTACACTAATAATGATTGTGTTGCAGATGTAATAAAGCTAGGAATATAATGAGAACACTCCCAAAACAAACAAAATATACACAAGGCAAGTATTACTTTTTAACAAGTGTACAATTTACAATAAAAATATAATACAATAGAAAATGCTTACAGTATTACATTATTTACAGTACACCTGCCATGGCAGGTTTGTCACTATTAACTGATAGTGCTAACTTTACAAATAAACTTTATTAACAAAAAACATCTTAAATCACAGATCAATAATTATTGCTTGATCGAAAAGAGCTGACCTCACATACTGAAAAAAATAAAAATAAATTGTAGTATCTTTGAAATGAATGAGTTTTCGAATGTGCTGTACTTGAATCAGCACATTATTTTCTCGTTTTCAGGTCAGACAGTAAATGTTTCACTCAGAGAACACGTCAGGAAAGAGCTCGAAGTCATTGTTAAAATTCCATTCGTTCCAAATGCACTGTCTGTTGTATCTGTGAGAAAAAGAAAATTGTGTCATTCTTTTTGCATTGCACGATAATGAAAACCTCTACAGGTTAACTTAGAAAGAAAAGAGAAACTGAACCAGTACTATGTGACCTATATGTCCATTTAACAGGTTCGTGTTGACGTACTGAAGCATTGAAAGCAGTTGTTTTCAATATTCGGAGTCGTTGAATATAAAAGTACAGTTAATGTATGTGGGCTGTAGTGTCTCACCAGTTATAAACACAGGGTAGCGGGCTGATATATTCTGAACCTGCAGACGGACCAAACATGAGAGATAGTCAGGTTGATCTTTTGACATGAGGTCACACTCATGGTAAGGTAAGACCTCCAATAGTCCAACTTCGTGGCACCAGTTTAGGAAGTGCTTCTTCTCTTTTGCCTCTGCGCTCAACCTGGGAATGGGAGGAGAAACATAATATTGAGGCTTTAATTAAGTTTATAACAATCAGCATCAAGTCTGAAAAAAGATGAATCCAAATATAGGATATTTTAAAAGCATGGTGGCTGATGCCAGGAGATACAGCAGGCTCATGAAGGATAGTCACGGTGTCTTCATTTAGTGTGGGATAATAATTGATTTGATTGGTGTAATTAAAAGTACTGGAGAGAGGTTGCATAAACCATTGCCAGACTATCCCCAGCTGATCTACAGACAGAAAACAGATTTTTTTCTCAAGTTGACCCCTACCTCGCATTTTCTTTGATCCGACGACTGTCTCTGTAGTGCAACATCCATTTCCACTTCCCCGTTCTGCTTAGCTCTTGCAAGATTTCTGACATTTTTTTCATGTTGCCTTGAAATTCATCAAAAAAATTGACATGAGTTAAACTGGGATAAATTATCACTTGCTTACACAACAAGATCTCAAACAACAAAAAGCAGGTATTCAGTTACAACAAGTGCACATACTAAGGGTGAGGGACTCCAGTGTGGCTCTGTCGAACATTATGAAACCACCCCTCATAAAGAGCTCCTGGTGAGTGAGATTCACAACATCATCTGGTTCATCAATTCCGGCAAACTGCACACTTGGTGACTTCTTCAGCTCGAGCAAATGTGGCACCTGAGACAGCAAAAATCAGTCATTAATCCATGATTATCTATGGCAGAAGTCGTGAACTTTTTCACGAGCTGATAAATTACCTCGCAAATGTGCTCTGCGATATCTTCATTCCTAAGGATGATGAGTAGAGATGAAGAAGTATCCTCACTAAGGAAGAACTCTGATGGTTGTACAGCAGTATGTCCCTCTGCCTCTAACTGGGCCTGTAAAATCAAGGATAAATTACAAAAACTTAATTTTCCATTTATTACAATGCAGTTACAAGTCTACATCATTACATCAAGTTGTAAGATGATGTACGGAAATGCCTCAATCTTGGTTTATGCAGTGTCTTCATCATAACCTCTTTTAAATATTCCACCAAAGTGTGAGACTGTGAGTCAGTTTGGATTCAAAGCAGAAGATTTCAAGGTGTAAAGGTATCACAATGGCCACAATGCCCAAAGACACTACTTTTGTGCTTATGCTCAACTCTGGCAAACAAGAAGTCAGGTATGCATTAGATGGTGTAAAGCTGTTCCTGTAGTCGTACATATTCTACTGCCCACCTGAATTCACATTTAGCTTTTTGGGGAAACATCAGAAATGCTCTTTTTTGTCTTAGCAGTTTAACGTGGCATGTTGGTGAGAAGTTACACTTGTAGCTTATCAGTTTGAAGATATTGTTTTGTCAGCAGTGATCACACCAGCATCTAAATGGACATAAGTTTAAAGTTTAGTTAAAGTGCAGGACAAGATATATTTAAGACTGTAAGTTAGATAAGAATGATAGCAAGAAGGTGGGTTGTTGTTCAAAGTCCGTGGTTCTTGTGATGTGTAGCAGGCTACTATCTGGGTGTTGGTCAGAGTAACCATCTGCCATCTGATAACAGTTACTGCTTAATACAAATATGGTTTGTCAGTTTGTTGTCCTTCACCCAATAAACGTAATCTTTTTGCTTGGTTTGTTTGTTTGGTTGGTTTGTTTTTCTGGGGGACGGAGGGAAGGTTTGAGGATACAAAATGTACTATTATGTTTGCATGTTTACCTACTGTTGCCAGTTATTGTATACTCTTTACAATAAAAAAAACTGATTGATTGGCTGTATGGAAGCAAGTTCTTCATGTACACAGAAGAAGAACTTGGAGTATTGCAACAAATTAAAGCAAAGACAGGGTGCCATCATGAAACCAAAGATTAATTACTCTCTTTTGGTTTCTGTTTTGTTTCTCAAACGCAAACATGGGACGTGATTCACAGAGGAGGTCTGTATCCTGCATTTCCTTTAAGCAAATTTTTATAAATGTTGTCTAAATGTTGTTGTCTGACTGGTGTGACGAGTCACTTAAGCTCAAATTATCATCTCATTTAAGACCAGTGTGTAGGATTTAGCGGCATCTAGTTGCTGAATTGCTGAATGCAACTCAGTCACCTCACCCTCTCCTTCCTAAAGTGAAGGAGCAACTACAGTGCCTGGAAAATGTGAACTTCTAGAACCAGTGTTTGTCCATAATACAGTTCCATAAACTTGGAGAACCAATGTCAAGACACATTGAAGTTGTACTGCAGCACTCTCAACACCTTACTGAGATACTTCTTACCATGTCCTGTGAGTAGACCCCCTAAATCTTACACACCAGACCATTAAGGTTTGTTCATTTGTTTTTAACTGATCATACAGATGGACATCTGAGAAACTGCTTACTCTGCAAGTGTAGACAATTTTTTCTCTGCTGTGAAACCTTGCTGCGAATCCAAGCTGACCACAACCTCCAATCCCCACTCAGTCAAACAAATTTGTACTGGCGCCTTTTGTCGTACCATTGTCAATATATTTTAGGTGGGATATTAATTAGTTCAAGAATGCATGCTATAAACAATACAATGAATACATAGCTACTAGAAATACTGTATTGGAAGTATGTTGAAAGCTTGTCTTACCTTGGTTTCCTCAAAGAAGGTGTCATCCGACGTCACCAACGTGTAGAACCTGTATTTTGTTTTGCAGGATTTCTTCACAATTGAATTCAGATTACTGCGAAAACTCTCATCCATCTCTTTCTTCATTTGATCACAGAAGTCAAAATGGTTACTTGGTTCAGTCTTTATGCCACCTCTAATCGTTCTTAAGTGCTTAGATCTAGATGGGTCCTTTGCAACAGCACAAACATCATTCATCAATGCTGTGTACAGACTGGCACACTCTGCAGTCACACCAGAAACTCCAGCATGTTCCATTGGGTTGCCTGTTCTTTGAGATGATTTTTGAGGATGTGAAGTACTTCCTTCTGTGGTTTCAGCTGGTTGTTTCCTGTCAGACATGTCTACCTTGATTTTCTGACCAACAAGTGATGGTTCATCCACATCGAAGAGATCCATTGAATCACCCTGCTCCTCTAAACTAGAAAACTGCACAGTTACAGGACTGGAGCAAGACAAATTCAAGTTGTCCCGTGCATCCTGTTGGTGGATAGGTCTCTTTTTCAAAAGCTGCTTCATTTGTTCTGAGAAGATAAGGCACTCCTGTTCTAGTGTCGCCTGAGTGAGATCTTCTTGTAGGCACCTTTTTGAAAGCTGCTCCAGAAAAGAATCAGATTTCTTCTGTCTGGTGTTATAGACTGTACATGTGAGTGAGCTTTGAGGTCCCAAGATGAGACCATCATCTATGATAGTATCATCTTTGTAAGTTGCAACTAAAGTTGATATACCTAGGTAGTCTTTCTGATCCATCTCATTCTCTTTAGATGTTTTCCCTGTTTCAACTAAGCCATTTGTCAAGACATTCTGGCTCACATCTACAAGTTTAGAGAAAGTTTTTGCAGATTCAAAAGGCTGCACTTGGAAAGATGATGAAGGAATCTTATTGAATTTTGAAAAGTCCCTTCCTTCATACAGATATAAAGGATCTAGAACTGCACTGAACTCTTGCTTGTCCTCATTTAGACTTTCTGTCTTTTTCTCCAAGAGCATGGAAGTTGGTGTGGTGTATGTGACGATGGGGGTTTTAGTCTGTTTATCTTTGGAAAACTTTGACATTACAGAGTCTTCACTGTCTTTACAGATGTACTCTGTTTGACTTTCATCACTCTTGGATGGTTTTACAGCCATGACAGGGCGCTGACAGTGCGAACGTGGTTCATGACCTAAACTGGTCTGTGATGTTGTTTTATGTCCATCTTGGTCAATATTTGGTTTAATTGCTTGCAAACACTCAGTAGAAGGAAAGGATCTTTGTGGATAACAATCTTTTCCTACAGTGTTTTCCTGCAGTTCCTCTCTTTTTTCAAAATAGTGATGATTAACTGATGAGTCAGTGTGGTTTAGCTGCAAACGAACACCAAGTAAGTCTTCTAATTTACTTTTGATAGGTGATATAAGAAAGTGACCAGGTGATTTTGTGTCCAGTTGCTGTGAAGTAGAGGCTGACACAACCACTGGCTTTGTATTGCTTGTTTTTTTGTCCTTAAAGTCAGCTGAGGTGTGGCTTGGGGTAAAGCAAGTGGGGCTGTATTTGGTACTGATATTAGAGGTTTGATCAAGAGAGTGTTTTATTTCAGCTGTCTGAATCTGACTGGGTAGTGTGTTAGTGTGGCTTGATTTGGAGAAGAACTTGTCTATACTTCGCAGAACTCTTAGAGTCCTTAGTTCAAGATCAGGGTGAAGACCATGATGAGGTATGGGATCACTATTAACAATAGACTTCTGTTTTTGGTCAAGAGCCATTTCATCTGGGATAGATTTTGCACTTTTACTAAGAAATTTCTGATTGATATTCTTCCAGGTTTCAATACCATTAAAGGCAGTACTACTACTGCTACTAGGGCCAGCACAAGTTACGTACTGGTATGGTTTTTCGTCCATAGTTGGGGTAGGGCACCTGTCGTCTGATTCACTTCCTGAGACCTCTGGCTGGTTTGTTTCACTTACATTAAAAAGTGAAAATGGTATTTTGCCAGCAGACATTTCTACCTTATTACTATACAATTGAGATGTACTGCGTAGATCTGTGGAAAGGACAGTTTCAGGGTATGTACTTTCACCAATAAATGGAATTTCTGTCAAGCCTGAACTGGTCTGAACTTTTTCCACCTTGTGTTCCGAGTGTGACTCACATGGATGTACTTCATCTTCAGAGATGTCTTCTCCAATAAATGGAATTACAACCCGATTATGGATCTTTTCCAGTCCTTTATTTGTTGTGTCACTTTTGAGATCCGTTTCTTTAGACAATGCCACTTCAGCTTCACAATGAGGCTGATGATAAAATAGTTCTTTTTGAACTGTGTTATCAACACTTTGCTCTCCCTGAAATGAGGTATCCTGATCTTTATGATCATCGTTACTTAGACTGAAGTTTGCCATCAATTTGTTTTGGCCTACTGTTTCAACACTGTCATTTACCTGGGGAAGAGGTCCATCTGCAGAGGACTCATCTAAGCAGGTGCTCTCATCAGATATAGGTAATGCTGCCTTCTGGTGTGCCTTTTCTGCCAGACAAATGTCATTTTCTTTATCTTCCTCAACTACAGGTTCACACAGCTTTCTCAACTGAAAATTGTGGCAGGAAACTTCTTTGTTGTCTGCTTGAGGTGGTTGCTCATCCAATTGTGGTGCCTGTTCACTGCAGTCTGTGATGCAATCTTCCTTTACAAAGTCTGGGCCATCATTCATCAATGGTAATGGTTGATCACTCAAATTTGCCAAGCCAACATTTTCTGAAATTTCCTTAATTGCAGGTTCATCATGAATAGGCTTAATTTCTGATGGAACGTAATGATTTCTCTCTGAAAAGTGTTCATCTCTCACTGCTCTGTTTGTTACACATATCGTTCTCAAGTGCAAATCATGGCAGGCATCTTCTTTGTTGTCTGCTTGAGGTGGTTGCAATGGTGTTTGGCGATTACACTCCATCATATAATCCTTCTTTTCCAAGTCTGAACCATCATTTGTCATAGGTAATGGTTCCTCACTCAAATCTACCAAACAAACATTTTCTGAAATTTCCTCAAGTGCAGGTTCATTGGAAATAGGATCCAGCTCTGATGGAGCACAGGAAGCTTTTTCAGAAACATGTTCATCTGTCAATGCTCTGTCAGCAGCACACAGCTCTCTCAACTGCGAATTATGGCAGTGTTCATCCATCAATCCACTGCCATTTGCACACAGTGTTCTCAATTGCAAATCATTGCACCCATCTTCTTTGTTGTCTGCCTGGGGTGGTTGCTCAACTAATGGTGCTTGGCCATAACACTCTGAGATGCAATCTTTCTTTACAGAGCTTGGACCATTACACATCATTGGTAACAGTTGATCATTCAAAGCACTACTGGGTTCCACATCTGAAATGCAATGGTCTTTCTCATCAAGTCCATCTTCTTGTCCAGAGATATCAGCTTTGATCACTTTATCTTCATGCTCTGTACAACAATCCACATCTTCACAAACATTTTCAGCCTTGCCTAGTGGCACTGCCTTATGTTCCTCCCTGGATAACTGCTTTTCATTTCCCAAAAGACTTCCATTGCAGACTATACCAGATTCTTTCTTTGTTGAATCATCACCTGTATGGATCCTTTTTGGAGATGGCTCTACATTGCCTTCTTGGTATGGCTTTTCTTTCACTTCCAGGTTTTCCATACGTTTGGATTCAGTTTCAACATGCTCAACTGTATGAAGCAAATCATTTGCTGTTTTGTTAGAGTCTACCTCTTTGTCTGTCACAGATTTCAATGAATCTCTTCCTTGTTTTTGCACTAAACTCATCTCTGTAGCTTCTGAATTTACAATCCCATCTTTCACATGTGTCTTCTCATTGTAGCGTTCATGTAACACATGGCCAATTCCTGAAGCAGTCTGATGCTTTTTTGGCTGAATGGATACACTTTTTATCTCTTCCTGTGCAGAACTGAATGGCCCAACACCTTTCAAAGCTGGTATAACACTGTGCTCCGGGGGAGTAGCTTTTTCATAGGCACTTCTGGCATTCACCTTAGTGATAATGTCTGTTAAGAGTATCCTTTTTCTGGAATACTGGAAAAAGAAAGAAAACAGAATAAATAGAAACACATTATAAAAACTTCTTTCATTCAGTGAAAACCTGTGACTGACTCTTTAATTTACCTTTTGCTATCAGTACACCAGCAATTAAAAATATGAATACTATAGATATAGTCATATAAGGGCGACATGTGGGTGCAGTCTTATGGTACGTGCAATACATTTAGGGAAGTATGAACATAGAAACTGCACTGGGCTCTGAGCTGCCATGGACTTCAATTAGATTGTCCCTTGTCCAGTAGGTGATGTGGTTGGTCATCACTGAAACTACTTTACATGTAGATAATCCATTTCTGCTGTGCCAGGAGTATGTATGGCATCTGATAATTGAGGGGTTTGAATGTATACCTGGGAGGCATGTTGTCAGGCATAATAGTTACAAATTGGTCAAAAGGGAACAGTAATTTGAACAACCTGGCCAAGAGATGGCCAAAAGAGGACATAGCCACCTTATCTGGAATATAGAAAAAGGGGCTCCCTCTTGAAGACCGGCCTAGTAGCTGGGCCAGTCCCCAACTGGCTTTGCGAGTCTGAACACAAAGAAAAGAGGTGGACTTACCACCAACAAGGAGAGGAATAAAGGGTCTGCTACACAAAGTGTAGCTTGTCCCAATGATTACATTTCCTTGTTTTGCGTATACCTATGTGTCAAACTGAATTTCAAAGTACTTACACTAGATGGTTCTAGAAGCTAGTAGAATAAGGACTAACTAAACCTATTTCCTTAATTAGTCCTTTATGCCAATGACATCAAAAACACAAGAACCTGGTCCTTAAATTGTTTTATATTCTAAAGACCATTTGAAAATCATGACAAAACATTAATATAACAGTTCATCATTAGTATAATTATATTATACCAAACCTGAAATGTACTTGCCTTCTGTTGTCCCATAGATGTCTTGGGTGTGTTCAGTGTTTCACTAGTTTCTTTCTGTTGATCCGATACAGAAGTCTCTCGTTTGTTGACTCGTGGATCTGAAGTAACAATCTCTGCATTTGAGTTTCTTAGTGACAAGTCTAAAATCACAGATTCTTGGTCCAAGACAGAGTTATCTTTTTTGCTGAGGTCCAAAGCTTTTGATACCGAAGTGTCCTTCGTATCCATTACATTCAGCGATGGGGAATCGGTCTTAAGCTCAGACTGAGCTGGAGCCGCCACCTTTCCACTGGACTGGGTTTCCAAAGAATCGCTTTCTTCTGAACATGGGTTTGTAGACTTTGAGTCAATATGAAAGAACCTGTCTGTTGTCCGGCTGTAGAAGAGACCTATCCACATGTGGACGATGAGCTGCACCTCTTCACTGGTGTCTTGAATGGAGAAATCCCATGGGCTATCAAAGATATTAAATGTACAAAATTAGCTCTTTCAATTGAATAATGGTGATCACATCATCCGAACTAAAAGTCATCTTTATGGCACATTGCCCACATTTGTCATCTACAAAAAAAGTGCAGCAGTGAAATTGTGAAATAAGCATTGAAATGCACTGTATAAATAAGAAAACCAAAGTACATACCCATGCAAGGCTCGGATGATAGCTCTATCCTTTGAATCACTTGTATATTTGCTGTCTAGATTAAAGTCATAATTGTCTTTCCATTGTTTTGTGACTTGGATAGATCCATCCTTGTTATCAAAGGTACGGGAGAGCCTGAACTGTCTTCTATATTTTTTCTGGTAATCTGGAGTCCTGTTGTATTCACTTCTGTCTTCCTGATCGACAGAGAGGTGTAGTGTTTTAAATCCATCGCCATACATTGTCTGGTGATGGTGCAGCAGTCTAGTAGAACCACTTAAAGGGGATACCTGGAAGGGTGCACCTGACAAACCCAACAGTAGAGAGGAAGATGGGGGCAATGAGTAAGCATGTTCTATAGATACCAAACCAACCAATTCACTGCTTTCCATAAGATGGCTTGGTGAAGGAGATTCAACAGGCTGAACGGGTCTAGCAGCAGGCTGTCTAAGCAGAGCATGAAGAACTGACTCTTGTTCAGCACTGGTAACATCTTTTGTAAGGTCACACTTCTTCAAACTTGTCTCAGGTTTTCTCTCAAGTGCAGGTTCTGGTTGTGGTGGAACCTGGTCATTACCGGCACTGAGTGCCAAGTCAGCAAGTAAGGTCAAAGCATCTGTAGATGTGCAAGCACTGTTACTTTTTTCCTTAACAGTCGTCCTGACAGAATTATCGCTAGTACAGTCTTTGTTTAAGAGTTTTTCACTGGCAAAAGAAGCTGGGGTTTGAAAATGCAACCACCCTGTGAAGACAAAACAGAGGAGAAAAAAAGAGAAACTGCATGAAAATAAAAAGTAGCACATTGAAAGCATTTGAAATATACCAATGTAATACTATTAGGAACTTGTCACCAACATGAAAACTATGTTCTAACAAAAGGTTTGGTTTATTTAGCCAGTAATACCAGATTTGACTGAAGATGCACAGAACTGGCAACAATACAGCACAAGCAAGAGAAGTGCAAAAGCAGACTAAGAGTTAGCAAATACTAGCCAGGTGCAGTGATAGCATGCTGAGAACAGTTACAGTAGTGATAGAGCCAAGAAAGGATTAGTCAGTTTCAATGACATGCACAATATCGAAGAGGTTTAACAAATCATACACAAAAAACATTCCAAATATTTTAAATATGACTTACATTTCTTTTTAACATATTCTGCAGAGATGCCTTGATGCTTTTTGAGTGTTTTAATCCTACTCCTCCTTGGAAAAATCGACAGAGGCCTTTGTATGATTTGTGGTTTGTCTGAAATGGATTGTTCTTCTGTCACTGATGAGTCTTTTTGTTGAGTATCCTGACCCTCAGATGTCTGTATCTTATCTGGTGTCTCTTTTGGGGTCAGGCCTAGAGCATATGCAAAAACAGGGTCAACTGAAAGCATCTTTGAAACATCCTTCATATCCAAAATGGTTTCCTGAACAGTGGTAATTGCATCAAGACTCTTCAGCATCCCAGAGTCGGAGTCAACTTTGCCCTTCTTGAGACAAGGCTCAGTTTCTTGGGCAGTATTTGCAGTTGTTTCCTCTAGCACAGGGATTCCGGTTTTTCTCTTTCCCCTTTGAAGAACTGATTTTAGTTTACTCAACAGAAATTCACCCTTTGTTGTAGATTTTACAAAGGAGGGTGCATCAGTGTGTTTTTCTTGAACTGGTTTTAAGGGTGGCGTGTCCGTACCATCATTCGTTGAAGAATGCTCACTACTGACTGGATTTAAAGTTAATGAACCATTACCATCATACGACTGTCTCAAAATGCCAGGTTCAAGATTAACATGACTAAGAACAATGTTTGGACGATGGTTCCCTTCATCCTTAGATGTTGTGGCCACAGTTTCGTCCACTGCTGTCTCTGAAGCAGCGCTGGACTTTTGCTCCATTTCAACTGTGTCATGAGCATTGACAGTGGCATCAACCAACATTTTTTCAGGGAGCTGTTCATCTTTTGTAGATTGTATCTTATCCTTTAAAGACTTAATCTGATCAGCAAAATCTACAGAGCCATGAGGGACCAAGATTCTTCCACATTCACTGGTAACCGGCTTTAAGTCCCAACGCTCTGTTTTCTTTCTCAGTGGACAAGCTTCAAGTTCCTTTAAAATAGTGCCTTCAAAACTCTGCTGTCCAGGGTCAGAACTTTTCTCCTCTGCTACTGGTGGACCAACTGTAGCAGATCTGAGTTTTTTATTTTTTGATGACAGTTTTCCAAATATGCGTTTTCGCTTTCGCACTTTCCTCCAATCGATTTTTGGAGGCTTACTCAACTGTGGGTGGCCTGATGATTCCTTGGCCTGGTCTTCCTTCTGACTCTTCATGTTGTCTTCTTCCAATGGAGCTGTAACAGTATGTAAACTGGAAGTCTCAATGCAAGGTTTCAATATATGTTTCCGACCTCTGTAATGTCCCCTGCGTGGTTTCCTACGTTTTGTTTTTGTGAGATTGTTTACCTCAGGGCAATCAACATCCATCTTAGTTTTGTCATTCAGAGAGTTCATTCCTGTTTCTTCTAATTTGGCTGTTGAAAAAACAGAAAGCTCAAAGTCATTGTGCTTAGTTGCTGACTCAGTACTGATCACACTTAAACTTTCATCAGTGACAGTTCGCTCTGCTGACGTGATGCTGACAATCAGCTCTGTGGGCAGGTCACCTGATGTAGAAGGAGTCAGGAGATTTTCTGTCCCCATGTCAGTTTTGATAAGCACAGTCAGGTCAGCTTTTTCTGAGTCTTTGGTAGCATCTCCAGATTGCAAATCATCTGGTAAAACATCTGTAGGCTCTGTTAAGTCACCTTCCGCTTCAGCATTTGTTTCACATCTGTCCACAAATGTCTCAACATTTTCAGATGATTTCTGGCCTGCACCCTGGTCTTCTGATCCCATGCTAATATGATCGGCCGGTGCCTCCTCAGGAGATGACAAACAGATGTAGACATCATCATCAAGGTCTTCTATTCGCTCCTCTTGTCCAGCTGCCAGGATTTCTGAAACCTTTGGCACTGGTAGTTGAAAAGAGACTGGTTTGTTCAGGTATGACCTCATGGTCTGCCATGCCCTGTTAGTCCACTCCGGGGATGAGTAGAGGTGCTTGTGAGCATCTGGCACATCATACTGATCTGGAAAGATGCTGAAGTCCCTAGAAGGGCTTAATGCCAACCCAGGATTTATCAGTGTTGCATAATTATGCATATGTTGCATAAATACTTCACACAGTTCTTCACTTGGATCAATCACTGTTTTCTCAACTTCGCCTTCTGCATAGTTTAGTACTGGTAAAACTCGCAGGACTTCAGATGATATGGCAGGCTTTCTCTGTCCAGATTTTGTGTCTGCAATAAATCAACAAACAGAATTTGTTTAATTAAAAAGTGCACTTTAATTTAAAAGGTCCAGTGTGTAAGATTTTGGGCGTCTGTTTATAAAATCTGGCAGAAATGGAATATAATGGGCATAACTGTGTTTTCATTAGTGTATAAACACCAGATAGTTATGTTTTTGTTACGTTTCTACAGTATCCCAGAACACACAACTAAACACTGGCTCTACATTGGGCTTTTTGTGTGATTTTGTGAGAAACCATGGTTTCCCCTTCATGTCATGGTTTCCATGGTTTCTCCTTCATGCTAGGAAGAAAGAGGTTGCACTCAGTAACTCCACCACTAGATGCCACTAAATTATGCACACTGGTCCTTTAAGTAATGTAAGAAATATATCAAATGTAAATTAACACATGCTGTAATTACCTGTATATATAGTTCGTGAGTCTGGAAACACAAACATGCCTTGCAGGACCTCAGATGCACTGGACCCAGTATCTGAAAAAAATAATATTATGGGGCTGATATGAAGTTGAATTATGGTTATTAAAATAGAATTCAGGAAGTTATGTTCTGAGATTGACAACATAGCTCTCCATCATCAATCTTACCATCATATCTGAGGAAATGGGAGGAGTGCAAGAGGATAAGAAAGCCACCATCATTGAGCGGAATAGTGAGAGCCTGTGCAAAAAATTTGCAAGTTTGTCAGGTAAGGTTTTTGGATGATGTAGTAAAAGAAAAGTTCACCAATATATTATCATGCAGTGTAAAATGATATAAAAAAGGAGCCCGACTGAATTATAAGTTAATCAATAAAACACCACATTGGACTTTAATGGCGTGTTCACACGGAAAGCGAAGCATTTCAACCCAAAGACACAAATAGAAACAATTTGTGCCAAACAACGGCATAATTTCTGCAAGTTGAAAATATTAAACTTTGAGTGAAAAATGTGTGTTGTGTTTGGAGGAATGAGTGAAGACGAGTGAGTGCTGGTGAGCTCCAGAGGAGACCTGGTGGCCGAGCTGAAACTTCTGGGGGAGTAAACACCCACAGTCACAGTTATTTTCTGTGTGAATACACCATTAGCCGTACAGTTACTAAAAGGTTGAAAATACAAACGCACAACATCTTTCTCCTTGATCTCCCATAGAAGCGAAGAAAGTGAGCTGGTTTCGTCCGCCTCAGAAGAAACTAACTCACACAGACTGCAGTATAAGCCATCCAGAAAGACTGAAAGACAGCAAAGAAGACAAACTCATCAATGATATGTTCAATAAATCCAGGAATTACACTCCTTGAAAACATAACTCCTATGTAATAAAGCTCTGTAACATTTTAGAAACAGCACACCTTCACCAGAGAAACAGGTTTCAAAGACGGCCCTTGGCAACAGCTTTCTCAGATCTAACATGGAAGTGGCTCGTTCAATTTTCACCACTGGTGGCCTTAAATATAAAAATAAGACAAAGCACAGAAGATAAGTTATACAATCCAAAAGATCAGTCATTTAAAAAGACTCTGTGTCATTTCTATATCCACATTTAACTTACAGCTCTGCAGGGATCGAGCCCCCCGTTGTAGACCTCAGCGCAACGTCATAGAAATGGGTATCTATTTGAAGTTGACCCCTCCATGGAAAGTAATGACAAACTGGGAAAAAGTCCATGAATCATGAAATAAAACAATTATTTTCAGAATTATTCCTTAATCAGTGGTCCAAAATGCATTCCTTTTTGACAGCAATATATACATTAGAAACCTTTGTAGGTTTGTTATTTAGTACATGTCACTTACCCGATTTTTTCTCGTTGCTGAAAAGACAAATCAGGGAATTAATACAACTTTATTATTCTCAATTTGTCTGAAATGGTATTTGGTGGAGTACATAGTAAAACAATAAAATCATGTGTGGCTGTAGCAATTCAATACCTCTTCTCCTGTGGCGCTTCAAGTGCTGCTTTGGTATCCGTATATGAAAATGACACAATGGCAAAAGGACAGGCGGCACTGGGGGACTGAGCGGTCTTACTGCTTCCATCATTTAGCAGCTCATACATGTAATACTGCAAGATGAAAATGAAGAGGCATTTGAGTTCCTGTTCCTGCCACTTTTCTTTTTTAACATGTACTTGTGCATTACGGTGCTCAAGAATATTTATTATGCTCACAGGGATCTACACACAGACAGATGATAAAGACACCTGCAGGGCTAAACATCTGGGCAGTACAACTGAAACGTGTTATCTCCAGTGAAATCAGTATAGTGTGATAATGTGAGTTACGTGCGCCTTTATTCTCTGTGCATATGTGACTTATGGAGCTGTAAAACACTGTGCTGTATGATTTTTATCACCAGTCACATGCCTCTTCTTACCTGGGTCCTCTCAAAGGCAAGAAAGGAGCTGGTTTTGGCAGATACTGAGGGCAACTGTTCTGACACGTGACAGTCAAACCCCTCAGTGGGGGCGGTGAAATTCTGGGTGTAGTTCTCTGAAACCTTTTTAACTCTTCCCTGTCGGTAACAATAAAGGACAATAGCGTTGTTCATAAGACATTTTCTTTGAATGAAACCACAACATACCTCAAATATTTCACAATATTTGTTTTGGTCTATACCTTTGTCAGCCTGATGATGGCAATGTACCCAGATTTCCCATGATACCAGCGATTTAGATCCAAACAGTCGGAGTACATTGATATGTAAACACCTGAGTGAAGACAAAAATTTTTTCACTTAATCTGTGTCCAGCTGAAAATAAATATACAGGGAGGGTTTGTTTATTGCTGAAGATTTGATGGTCATAAAAAAAAACTACAGTGTGTTAACTCGTGACTTTGAAGTGGATTTGAACTTGCACTCCTACAACAGCAAGGCCACACCTTGTATGAGGGATTGTTCAAAGACACGGCACACGTGCACTAACTATCTGACTGACCTCACCCACTGCAGCTCAACATGAATTTGAAAACAAGGCTACATTATGATGAGCCAGATTTCAAGATAGAAATGGGTAAAACTCCACCCAGGGCGAACACTGTGGATACTCAAAACTGTTGAGAGAAACTGGAGTTTACTTGTGACATCAGAAAACTGTTGAAACATGCATATAGACTTGACTCACACTCATAATCACGCACCCGATTGTGCAAAAAGTTGTAGTCCCAGCGGCAGAAAATACCTCGAATGACCACTAGATGATCTTCATGGCCACTAGATGATCATTTCATCATCATCATCATCATCATCATCATCATCATCATAATGCCCGTGGCCTTAGATGACTCTTTATAATAGTTACTTTCACTATTATATCAGATACATTCAATTACATTTAAGGCTAAAAGAAAGAGATGTTTTTGATCATGTTTGCTAAAAACAGCCGGCTGACAGATGATCCTGTGATTGTTACTGGTTCCTCACTTAAGGCCTTTACATGCTTTATAAGCATGTAAATGTTTTACAGTCTATTTTATTCAGTGAAGTAAAAAGTAAAGTTCAAGTTAATGTCGAGGTGGTTTCAGACCTCAGAAGTATAATAAAATTCACTGAAATATGAATAAAGATAGATAAGACAGAAGACAAAACGGAGACATTCAGGCACGTTTGGAGAACAACAGTTTGGAAATCTGAACGTAGGAGGTGAAACAAAGAGCCAGAAACTGGTTCGGCAGGTTATACTTCTTCACCCTCAGTGTGCTATCACAACAGTTAGCATGTGGTAAAAGACTATACAGTAGAACTACTTTAAATGTCTGTTTAAGATATTAAAACATGCAGTTTAAATATTTTTAAAATACAAAAGTTTCCGGTATGAGAAGGTATTTAAGTAAATCTATTATTGTGCCGTTGCTATCTGTACACTGAAACGGATCAAAACATGCACAGATGTGAAGCAAAACACAGATTAACCCTGTGTTATAGTGCTGTATTCAATTACATGTGACACAGTGGAGCTCTTGTTTTCATGAACCACTCCAGCGTGGTTTCATGCTACAGTTCACAGAAAAACAGTTCCACTACAAAAAAAAAAAAAAAAACAGACTTAAGGTGTTATGTTACAAATAAAAGGAGATGTTGCAACATACAGTGAAGTAGACAAGAGCGCCGCTGAATTGACTTTCTCTTAGTTTCCAAAGCACTGCATAAGCTGAACTGCACCAACTTACTTTCTGTTTCATTAAAGAAATTCTTCCACTTTCAGTTGTATACATTGTTATATCCTGCAGCTTCCCTTTCACTTTCAAAAGGAGAGGAGAGCCAGACGCTCAGCATTGCATAGCTTTAGCTGCACTATTATGGACAAGCAGCAGCAGTTAAACTAAGCAAAAAGTGAGTATATTTAAATTACAGCATTTTTGTTTAGATGTCTTAACTGGGCGTTTTCTGCATAGAAGTATGGCCTTGTTTGTTCATGCTTAAACTGCTGATACTGAAATGTCATGCTGATCTCACTCCGGGTTGGCATACAAGCAGTATGACGGGAGAGAGAGAGAGGAGGGGGGGGAATCATAGTTTACCATTTGAAGGATCTCCCAGTGTTGTGCATGTGCTGTTCCCAGTGAGCACACCAGTTTCTCCGAGTGTATTAGCCTTTAAGAAAATACACAATATCAGCGAGATTTGTTGGAACATGTATTTTGCTCAGGAATGTGTTTTTTTTTTTTAAGTTTCAAGTACCTTATTGGCATCGTCAAACAGCAAAAAACCATAGGACTCTTTCAGATCCTCCTCTGAATATCCTGCTTCTCTTCTCTTTGCTCGGAAATCATTATACTGATGTGGATTTAAAAAAAAAAGAAGAAATCAAGTTTGAAAGCTGATGTGTCATTTTTGATTTCATGTTTGAGGTTCCTCTCTTAAATGCCAGTTCCTACTTCTATTCTTTCATTGCCAATATAATAAGAAATAAGATGCGGGCTTACCTTTTTTTCCAACGCTGTGTTCTTTATTAAGACGGCGGATTTGTATCTGAAGAACTGCTTTGACTCCTCATACAAGTACGCACTTTTCAGTGGAGCCAAAACTTTGTTTTGAAAGGTGTCAGAAATCGGTGATACAGGTACTAAAACACCTGGAGAGGAGGGGGGGAAGTGAGGACAAAACATGAGCACAAAACACAAGCGACGTGGCGAAATTATAGATAATTAGATTCCTCGCTTTGAACTACAGGGGGAAAGTTTTCCTCCCAGCCTGGGTGGCTGGGACTCTGTGTACGGAGAGACACACGACACCGGAGCCAGACGCTTCATCATACACAAACTGAGCCTAACGGTTAATGGCGGAGAGGGGGTGTAAATCCAAAAAAATCACATTAAAGTGAATGTTAAAGTGAAAGTTACACGAGATTTACAAAAAAAAAAAAAAAAAAAAAGCCCGTCACCTTTACTCGAGGCACCACCATTTCCACTTTCCATTGCTGAACTCTTACGAAATCTGTCGCTCTCCTTTTGCCCTTCGTTGGAAACCTCTGTTTTTAAACATCACCGCAGAAATGTAAGGTCTCATGTAGCGTGTCTCCGGTAAGTTTTTAAAAGTAACTTGAGCTTGCGCCGCAGTTTCAACAGACATATTCAGGCGACACAACCAGGAAGTTAAAAAAAAAAAAAAATAACACACACACACACACACACACACAGTCCAAAGGCGTAGTAGTAGCAGCAGACAGACACTCAAAAAATATCCACTCCTTCCTCGTTTCACGCCGAATAAATCCGACTTAATGTCACACTTCGTCGGCCGAGTCACCGAGCAGGAGCCATCGACATGTGGATTAGGCTCCGTTAGCGAAAAAGAAACAGAAACCTATCGAGGCGAAAGCATCCATCTTGAAAGTCGACACCAAACTGGTGGTGGCGAGGCAGTCGTTGAAGCTTCGAGGCTTGTTTGCGCCTGTCTGTTTCCTGCTCCCCGGTGAAAAATTAATGATTGCTTAATTCGAACGAAGAAGTGACATTGTAAAAAAACAAACAAACAACAACAAAAACATGTTTCTACCCTCACATCCGCGACACACGCCTGTCCTGACTGTAATATGTCTATAATATGTCGTTTGGTGTAACTGTACAGGCTGCAGGGGAAGTTAGAGACAGTTCTGACACGTTTTATTACCAAGAAATGGAGTCCCGACATGTTTTTATTTGAGTTTGTATTAAAATTCAACATGAATAAACCAGTGTTTCTAATGAAGTTTGGACTGACATCCATTCTGCCTCTGTTAGTGTCAACATTTAAAGTGCTCGCTCACCTGGAATGAGTTTTTTTTTTCAATATGACTTGTATTAACATAACAAAATAAAAATAACAGACAAAAAGACTATTTTTTTTTTAAATTTATACTGGTATTTCTAATGAAGTTTGGGCTGACACTGATTCTGCCTCTGTAAGATATTTGTGTCAACATTTAAAGTGCTCACTCACCTGGGATGATTTTTTTGTGTTTTAACTTTAAAGGACCAGTATGTAAGATAATCTTTGTATGTTATAATATTCATACACATGTTTACATTCGTTTATACTCATCTGAAAATAGCAATACTGATGTTTTTTTTTTACTTTTGATTGAGCCAGAACTACCATGTTTCTACCACTGACACTATAAAGAATGGACAGCGTATGTGTGATGTCACCTGTAGGTTTTGAAGCTCAGGCCACCGCCCATGTTGGATATACTGCTTCTTCAACAAGCAACAACTTCTGTGGCTGAGAAATTAAGCCAATGTGGAAGTACCAGAAACTATAATTCCTTGAGCGCCCATATGAGTCAATCTCCATAAGTGTCTATATTAAAATGTCCAACTTATTCATGTGACAACCAGGAAGTTAAAAACAAACAAACAAAAAAAAGTCCAAAGAAATGTAGCTGTGATATACCAAACTTTTTGTTATTTATGATGGTATATCTAATGAAGTTTGGGCTGACATTCATTCTGCCTCTATAAGATATTTGTGTCAACATTTAAAGTGCTCACCTACCTTCATTTATACTCATCTGAAAATAACAATATGTTTTTGTTACTTTTGAATGAGCCAGAACTACCATGTTTCTTCCATTGACATTATACCTTAATGTGACTTTCGAATGAGCCTTTTGTGTCGACATAAGGAGAGAGTCTTCTTCCACAGGATCCATCATGTTGAACCACCATGTTTCCACCACTGACATTATTAAGGATGGATGGCCTAGCGTGAAGTCACACATAGGTTTCTGAAGAGCGATGTTGAAGCTCTGGCCGCTGCCATATTGGCAGTCCTGCATCTTCTGCCTTCTGGCTAATCTAAAAATCAGCAAAGACATGGATCATCGACCTAAGGAGGGCTGAATGATGCTTGGGTGTTCAAACCAAGCAGCAACCTCTGGTGCTGAGAAATGAAGCCAAGTGGTAAAAACTGTAACAGGCTGCAGAAGCAAGGTGCCATCAGTTTGAGGAGCTAACCATTCATACACATTCACACTCCCTTCAGGAGCAATATGGGGTTCACTATCTTGCCCAAGGACACTTCAACATGCAGACTGGAGGGGATCAAACCACCGGTCTTCTGATTTGTGGACGACCCGCTCTACCTCCGAGCCACAGCCACCCCAACAGATACAGATGACTTGTTTGAGCAACCAGGCCTTTATGTTGCTAGACCACTGCTCTCTCAAACCATCCTACACAAACCAAAGGAAACGTCTTCTTGTCACTACTGCAGCACACACTGTGAGCCGGACAGAGATTTAGTACTAAAGTATCAGAGTTAAGTCAATGAACTCGAGTTGGATAGCCTCAGTTTAAGTGACATTTCAGGCTTCCTGTGGAGTGGTTTAACCGGTCTGATTGTCTGATTGGCCACTGCAGTGTGACATCGGGTTACATTTCTCCAAAATGTGAATCTGGCTGAACTTCTCTGCCACAGGACAGTGCAAAAAAAAAAAAAAAAAACCACTTCCTTCTACCTTAGTGTCTTTTGTTTCAAGTTGCACAGCCACCATAGTTCCACACTTACAGTATCATTAGTTTGGCTCTGTTCATTCTTATGGTAGCTACTGTTCTCAGTGGTACTCAAGTTCTTCCACATATGCATCAGCACTGTGTGACCCATAGAGCAAGTGTGAAGAGAGTCATTTCGCCAATATTTGACTTGGATATAGTCAGCTATTTTATTGGAAGTACTGCATGATCAATGGAGTAGATGACATGGCAGTTTTACTGCAGTGAAAAGGTTGACGTCCGGTTATTTCTAAGTGACACAACTGCCTCAGGTGTGAATCCTTTAAAACAAACATGCTTGATATTTCGCTACCCATCTCCGATCTTGCCACTGTAGACAATGGTAGTACAACAACATTTATACTTGGTGTTCACATTTTGATAAAACTTAAAAGGATCTCAGGAGGCACCACTGTTTCAGTGTTCAACATTTCTTGGCCAAAGGAGGGATGCCACAATGACAAGCCAAAACAAACAAACCTGTTCCTCTTTGACCCAGACTGATGCTGCTGTCATAACATAACTGACTATATATATTTACTTGACAACTACAGCAAGGTCTGACCTCAATGCACTTCACCTTTAAAGTCTATGCTTAATTGGTAGCCAGATATATACAGTAACAAAAAACAAATGCAGGCAGCATTATTATATTGCTGGGCAGGCAGAATTACCAGATGCACAACAACAGGAAATGATCAATATCAAAGAAAGACAATACTATATTTACACCTGCCTCCTCAACAGTGATGCTTTGTATGGAGACTACATCAAGGAAGAACCATGTAACCTTCCTGAATCCTGAACCTGAATATGAATATACACATGGATGTCTTACAACGGCTCTTTCAATAGATTCAGCTCTGGCAAGTTCAAGCTCATACAGAGTTATAAGACTGCATGGACATGCCCAAGTGTTTTACCAAGGGGAAAGCCATTCGTTTCTAGAAACCAAAACATATATAGTTTCAGTGTGCAAGTATCCATAGAAGGTTGGCTACCCGTGGCATGGGATTTTTGGTGTTTTTCTTTGCAACTAAATCCAGCTGTTGCTACTAACATAATACCCATTTTTTTGATTAGTTGACCTATATTGTTGGAACATTTAACTGTATGACATACAAGTATACCTAGTTTATCAAAATGATTTTGTGACCTACTGTGCAAGGTGTTTTTCAGTATGTTATTTCCCTGGAAAAAACATTTCCCCTCTCCACATGGAGGTTAAAGTTCATGACTCTGGTCGTAGAACTAGCTGAAAGTCAACAGGGTCTAAGGACAGAGGGTGTCACTCCCTGTACAGATTGTAAAGCCCTCTGAGGCAAATGTATTTTGTGACTTTGGGCTATACAAATAAAATTTGATTTGATTTGATTTGTTATAAACATTTACATCACCTCGCAATACTCTTGTATTACATCACAATATATTTTGCATTCCAAATGATAGGTTGGTGTGTTGGTCTAGTCCAATTGTAATACATTGTAGGTTTAGGGAAATGCTCACCAGGTGATGCAGCTTTGTCTGTACACAAGCCTCCCCCCAAAGTGCCAGCAAAAAAGGTATTTTAGTAATTGTCTATCAGCTGCTCTGATGCATTTCTGTCACTCTGGATCAAGTGACAACCTCCGGTTCTTTGAAGTAAAGCCAACGTGGCAGTGCTAAAACTGTAATTCACAAAAGTACCCACGTAAGACAGGCTGCAGGAATGAGTCAAATCTCCATAAGCGCCCATGTTAAAATGTCCAACTTCACATCAGAAATAAACATGTTTACAGCCTGGTTCAGTATAGCTATGTAATTTCCTGGTTCATGACAACTGTACAGAAGGTGAATCTTTATAAAGCTCACCCATTCAAATGATATTAATACTTAAAGTTATGCATAATTAACCATGTGACTGCTTGATTGACACATATTTTCGGCTTCAAAACAGCGCTATGGGTGACATCACTCATGCTCTGTCCATTGTCATTGCTGTCATTGCTCTGAAACTATGAAATCTGAACGGCCAGAAACCAGATCTGGAATCAGATTTCAAACCACCTTCAAATGTGGCTTGTATCCAATTTCCAAACAACCCATTTTAACCCATTTTCTGGATCACCTGGTTCAGTCTGGACATGGCCTATGTCACAAGGAATATTCCTTGAAGTGCATATGTCAAGACAAAGTTAGCCTATAGCTTTTTTTTTGTCACGATTAACACTTGCTAAATTCATTTAGGTTTGCATTGAAAAAATAAAACAAACACTTCCCTTACATAAAATGAATGCAGACACTGCTGTTGAACCATAAATCCATACAACACATCATGGATCAGCAAATGTAATACTATATCTATCTAGAACTATATAACTACACTATTTTAATACATTTCTTATGTTATTGTTAATAATAATATCAATACACATGCACTATTTGTTGTTTAACATGTGTTGCCGCCCATTTTTTAAGTGTGGTAAGTCTTTACTGGTCTCAGTCTGAAGTAGGTCACTCGCCTACATATCCCAGAATTCCCAGCCGCCGTTTATTTGCTGCCCTCCCTGAGCTCCATACCCGGCTGCCCAGCGTGTTTTGTAGTATAATGCAGCCCTCACAGGCTTCATTGTTTTGTTTCAAAATGATCGACCTGTTTGGCTGAATCTTTTCGCGTTTTTTTTTTTTTACAAGAAAACGGTAACATGAAATGGAGATCACTCGGACCAGGCCGTCCTTGTATGGAGAAATCGGTAAGTAGCTTAGTTGTTGGTGACCAACAGTAAACCCAAGACGGCACTTTGAACGCTGTGCCAGCTAAGCGGACTGATCGGATAGTGTTGGTAGCAACAACGAGTTGCTTTCATTACCTTTCATTTCAAGGTGACGAGCTTTCAGTTTCTGTTTCAGCCATACAGCTGCATCAACGTCAGGTAGCATGCTGCCTTGAAGCGGTTTGAGAGCATGACAGCAGCAAGCTGTGAGCTGGTTAGTGAGGCCAGCAGGCAGCTGAAGTGCATGTTGTGCAACTGCATCGCTCCTTCAGATCAATGAATGGGCACCACATTTAGACTTGGTTTTACCCAGTAACAGCAAATGTGACATATTTATTAAACATCTTCACCAAACAAATCACCTGTTTAAATGACCCAATTATACACTTTTATGCAATACAAGTCAGTGTACAAGTGCAGTTGTGATGGTGTGCATCCCACTGGGCGTAAGTGATTTAATTCCCCTCTCTGTGCCATGTAAAGCATCCACAGTTCAAAGTATCAAAGCACCTGTTTTCAAACTGTGGTACGAGGACCACTGGTGGTACGCAACCTCCTTGTAGTGGTGCTTAGAGGAATCTCTAAAATAAAGATAAATTAATTAAAAAACTTCTACTATGCATAAATGTCATTAAAAAGAAGTTATGTTGTTTCAATGTCAGCCTCATATGTAGTCACTCTCATGCAGGTAGACCAGAGCTCGCATGCATCCTACATGATTAGTTATGGGCTAAAATGTGACGTTAACTTAGTAAGCAATCGTGGCTGCAAAAAGGAAATATTAGGAAGAGAAGTGCAGATCAGGGGACCCAATTTTACACCAAATTTCTTGGTCTTGAAACCGTTCTGCTCAGGAGACAGGAAAGTTGTTTTTATGGTATAAAACTGGCAGCTGTGGTTGCCAGAATTTTACTGTAATAAATACGGTATAACCTTTTTTAATATTACTGTAAAAGTTGATTTCAGTGATGATGAGTGCATTCTGTTCCATATTTTAAAATGTCTGTAGATTGTATGATGAAAAACAACTATAGACTAAATATACCATTAAATATTATGGTGTTTTACTGTATAATTAACAGCCTCTAATATGAAGTACTACTCTATTCTGTATGGATACCCTTAAAATGGTTTGTAAATAAAGGTTTTGAAATATGAGCGAGAAGTGCGGATCAGGAGAACCCCTTTAATACAAAATGAGGTCTGGTTCTATTCAGGATTCAACAATAGTCAACAATAAACAATCTTCATATTGGGAATAAACCTCTTCCTGCACGAACTGTCTGCAGCTGAACAGGGTCGGACTAGGCTGATGAATTTTGATGTCTGTTGAAATAGTGATATTTGGAGAAATGATTAATTTCCGAGGTGGTACGTGATGTGAAACGTTGGAGAAACGCTGTATTAGAGAATAAAGACCTAAAATTGTGTAATGTTTTCATGAGGAAACTGCACTGTGGCTTGTTGGTTGAAGAAGAAGAAGGAGGACTGGACCGCATTGAAATGCTGCAGAGCCATGACTCGGCTGCACATAGCCTCATAGAGAAGTACTTTGGGGACAGGGAGGTTGAGGGAGTTAAGGTTCATGCTACAGACAATATTTTAACTATACTAGTACGCTTGGAATGACAAAATAAACTTGAACTTGAAGAGAGAATGTTGTCAGTCATAAATCAACACACCGTCATCGTCATGAATAGAAAGGCTTATCTTTGTTTGGTTTCATGTATTTGCAGCTCATGGTCTTGGATTCTGGACGGACCGGTCAGTGGTGCACGAAGCCGCTGCACAGGGCAGGGCCCTCCAGCTGCAGCGGCTGATCGAGGCCGGCGCAGCGGTCAACATCGTGGCGGTCGACTCGATCACCCCTTTGCACGAGGCGTGCATACAGGGACAGACCCAATGTGCCAGACTGCTGCTGGACGCCGGTGCACAGGTGAGGCGATCAGTGATGTTGACAGCTTTCTTCATCAGTTAATGATTGATTGGTGTATTTTTAACCACGGCTCTCTGCTCTCCAGGTGGATGCACGTAACATTGATGGCAGCACTCCGCTGTGTGATGCCTGTGCAGCCGGTAGCCTGGAGTGTGTGAAGCTGCTGCTGGAATATGGAGCAACAGTTAATCCTCCACTGTTTACGTTCTCTCCTCTTCATGAGGCCTGCATGGGAGGTGTGTCTTATTACATACAACACCACACAGGAATGTATTTGCCCATCAAGGTATCTTTGCTTCAACAGTGTGGCATTGTTACGCCTAAATCCACGCTGTGTTTGTCTTAAAGCAGACAAATGTTCTGGGAAAGCTAGTTCTCTTTATGAAAACAGTGAATAAATGAGTCATCAGGGCCGACCTAAAGTACAACAACTTCCCCAGTGACCTTCCTAAATAGTACTGAGAGCACATATTGCATTCATTTGTCTGATTTTGTAACCAGTTGGGATTCATGGTCTTAGATTTTAAACATTTCAGAGACACTAAAAGGCAAAAAAGTAAGGGAGTACTAGAGTTCCTGATTATTCCTAAACAGCCTGTCAGGATAAAGCAATAAAACAAAAAGATAATCACACAACAGTGGAACATGAGTATACTGGGTACATTTGCTAACTCAGTCGAAACACAGCACTCGGATGACTGCAGTATTGATTCTGAAAACAGAACTGATTAGTAAGGAGAAAGCTTTAAAGGGAAACTCCAGCTAAAATCAGGTTGAACATCAGCTTCTGTACTCTCTCTGAAGGATGAAACTACAAACATTTTACAGCCTGCTTTTAAAGCCGGATGCATTTACGGCCATTTCCCAAATTTATGTGACTCACTGCCTCCGGGGATTTGTTTCCCAGCCGTGCTTTGCTTGGAAAGTCACTCTGCTGCAGAGAGTTAAAATTTTATTCTAAACAGACCTTATTCTGCCCGCCTCTCACCATAGGTAATTCACAGTGTGTTCAGCTCATGATTGATCAAGGAGCTTTCATGGAGGCCCACGACTGCCACTACGGGACACCGCTTCATGTAGCCTGTGCGAGGCAACATTATGACTGCGCCAAAGTTCTCCTCAGTTCAGGTGAGTTCATGTTTGTCTCCCTGGGTAAGATTGAATGTCACTGTAGGTTTGGGTGAAAACATAGGTGTGGGTAGTTCGCACATTTTAATGTGACATTTTGAATTATTTAAAGGCAGCAACAACTTAACCATTAAGCAACTAAAGATTATTTCTGCTACTGATTAATGAATCAAGGACTTTTTTCAAAAACTAGCTCAGTCATAAAAGGTTTTATTATGTGGGCAGCACGGTCGCCTCAAAGGAAGAAGGTTCCTGGTTCAAACATGTTGCATGTTCTCCCCGTGTCTGCGTGGGTTCTCTCCGAGTACTCCGGCTCCCTCCCACAGTCCAAAGACATGCACTTAATAGGTTAATTTGTAACTCAGGGTGTACCCCGCGCCTCGCCCAAAGTCAGCTGGGATAGGCTCCAGCCCCACCGTGACCCTGATGAGGATAAGCAGTTACAGATAATGGATGGGTGGTTTTATTATGTAACTGTAATCTGAGGAATCTTTTATTTTGTAAATCCCTTTATACTTAGTAATGTTAATGTAATGGTAATTACATCTCCTTATTTGCGTGTCTATAGTGTGTAAATCGGACGAAACCTCTTTGCGTCTCCATTTTGAGGCATAAATTGTGAGCCAGACAGATTTAGAAGTGGGGATACATGAAATAAACAAAGTCAGAACACAACAGGTAGAGTATCAGAGTTCAGTCAGGAGTCAGGAGTGTCTGATTGGCGGCTGCAGTGTGACATCAGCCTGTGTTTTTCCAAAAGTTGGGTCCGGCTCAGCTTCTCGGCTGCAGGTTGCTGTGTTTTGACGGGTACCCCAACTCGAATGAGTGGTAAAACCTGCGTTTTTGCCGCAGTGCCGGATCCTGACAGTGATGTAGTTCTGTAGTATTGTTCTGTTGTCTAGCAGGTGAAGCAATTATTTAAGGTGGACCAAGTTATACAGAGCACCCTGTCCTAGTGCTTTTACTTTACCCATGACTCGAAAATAGTTTGTCAAGTTATTAATTAACTAAGAGGAACCAGCGTTGCGTTGCATTGACTTTTCTGCAAACTATTAAATAGTTTCATGGCTACTGTATCTGTCAGCTGGTCTGAAAACACTATGTTGAGCCTGTCACACAGAACTGCTGCATCATTCTGAGATTCGATTGACTGGTTTGGCATTGCTTGCCACTTCAGTGACTCACTGGTCCCTCATCCCTCATCTGGGAAATTTAATTTATTTAGAGCTAACTACTAGTTTGTTGTTGTACTTCCTGCTAATGACATTCCTTTATTAAGTGATTTATAGTGCCATTTTAAATGATCACAGATGCTACAAGATAGACAGATAAGAGAAGCACTTATGGTGTTGCCTTTCTTTTCCCCCAAAGGGGCAAATGTGAATGCTGCCAAGCTACATGAGACGGCTCTTCATCATGCAGCCAAAACAAAGAACGTTGACTTGATTGAGCTACTTGTGGAGTTTGGCGGGAACGTGTTCTCCAGAGATAACCTGAACAAAAAACCTATCAACTACACCAGTCTTGGATCTCCCTCCTACCTCTGCCTCGAGTTTTATGAGAGTAAGTTTGTCTATTTAAAGTGTTCATCCTGTCACTGTAAGTATTTTAGTAATCTAAGCTGTCATCTGTCATTTTCACTTCCTTTAGATACCCCCCTCAGTCTACAGCAGATAAGCAGAGTGGCTTTAAGAGGAGCTCTCGGAAAAAGAGCGCGTGAAGTTGTGTGCAAGCTGGGTTTGCCCAATCGTATTATAAGTTTTCTTTCTTACATGCCACCTCCAGTTATTGAAATCTAATCAGCCGTGGGAAACGTAACATGCAGCTCTTCGAAGGTTAAATCTGAACCTGTTATGTCTGCTGGCTCTCTGCTCTCTGCTGGTTCCCCTCTCTGGAAGGTCACATGACAGGATGTGGAAGTTGGCTGGAGTTCAGCACAGATGAATTGTCCTAACATTGGAAGACTTGTGGCCTGCGCAGACATGACACATTTCAAATGAACAGTCTTTATCCAGGAAAGCTAAAAGGGCTTACATCTGGTTTTTCATGTTTGTCTTCAGCTTGTTTGTAAAAAAAAAAAAAAGCCTGCTTGTGGAGCTTTAGAGAGGTGAGACTCGACAAAACGGTCTGAGCGAAACTACTAGTAATTAAATGTCTGGCAATATAGGCATGTACAGACTCTCTAGACCTTTATCTTCGTTATATGAAGTCAGGTGACCTCATATGTCTTAGTTCAACCGACCTGCAGCCTGAGCAGAGGTCAGATCAGCCCCAGCAACCGTGTGGGCATATAGAGCATTAACGTTTAACTTCCAGAAGCTTTGGCAACACCTTTGAGTGCTTCACACGTTAATATACTCACAAGTCATATGTGTCAGTGTTGAGAAGTAAAAATGTGAACTTGCTCATCATGACCAAGTAAATTTCATCATAAATGCAGTAATACCTTGTTGAACCTAGAAGGAACATAAAGTAGTTTGATTATAGGATTATACTGTATGCACTGTATGTATTTGTATATTGTTACTATTTATTTTTTCTGTACATTTGTAAATATTATAGATGGTTCTACCTTCCGTTAAAGTTGTGTAAATAAATGGATCACTACCAGACTATTTTAAAAAAAACTATTCTCAAGTGTTTTCTTCTGCTGTTACTGTTGTTTTTGATTTGTCCTTTCAGGGAAAAAAATCGTTGTTAAAACTACATTATTGATATGTAGGAAGTGAGTCCAAAATACATCTGAAATCATCAGAGGTGTACACGATTTGTAGCTAGGAAACCAAGTTTAAACATCTAGTATGCAATAGGCCTCAAACAAATGTTAGTTAAAATGAATAGAAATATTAAAATCAACATGTTTTTGCTAGGAAAACAATTACTACATTATGAATCGCCTTAATTACATGAATGATTTCAGGGACTGTCTGAGGAACTGTTGTCTGTAAGCAGCTATATAAGACCAGTTGCAGTTGTAATCTTTTTAGGGAGAAATGAGGTTGGAAGGTGCAGATATTGGAGCAGTCAGTTAGAGCAAACTGTAGCCACATCCTAAAATGGAAATGAGACCCGCCCATGAGCAGATATTAAATGCATCCATTCAGTCTACCTTTCACAAAAACATGTCTGAACACGAGTCGCTGCTGCTGCTGCTGCTGCCGCTGCTGCTGCAGAGCCTGACAGGTATCAGGTGAAAATGTTTTTAGCAGTTGTGTGACCTCAAAGAGAGAAGTAGTGTTCAAGAGGAAAAGAACAAAGTATGTGATGTGCGTGACATAGTCAGAATAAATAAAACTGATGTCATATCCTGTTTTTCTTCTGGGTATTTTGAGGTTTTTGCAATCTTGTGGAGTTTGCAGTTTAAGAACTTCTCATGGGGATTTCACAGCATGTCACCAGTATGTTTAGATAGAAGAAATTAGAGAAATTAGGTTATCAAAGCAGTCTGGTATGACTCAATATACTTAAATATGTCTGCCACTAAACCTTTAAAAATAAAGTATTATTTCTTGAACTATGAAGTCTCAGCTCAGGCTTAAACTGTATTTAAAATCATTAACTTGGTCAGTGTTATTAAAGATTAAAGCAGACGTGGTTTTGTCACTGGTTTCCTGCAACCCTCAATGTATAATGCTTAGAGGAAATGCACAGGAAGAAACAAGACAAAGATATTTAAACTTTCATCTTGTAAAGTAGGATACGAAACAATTAAAGCTGTATATAATTCAACAGTTAAACTAATAAATAAACTAAACTGTGAACTAACTACTTCCGCCGTCTAGGTGAACAGCAGCTAACTAGCCAGTAGCTAAAACCGGCTAATGAAGAATAATGAAAAATAAGTCCTGAAATAAGTTGAAGGGCAGCGTTACTAACTTTATGACAACATGTGTAGTTGTAAGAAGGTCAGACTGAATGAATGGGATAAAACACTCTGTAAATGTTTGTTTATCCTGTTTTTTTTTTCAACGTATAAATTAGCACCTCAGCTACGAGCTGGGGCCGTTAGAAAGTGTTACTTCCTGTTCAACCGGACTAACTACAACAACCTGCTAGACACTTCCTACTTCACACTTCGAGGAACTGATGAAGTAGAAGAAGAAGTATCACTCCTGCTCTTCTCTGTGGCAAAATCAGTCACAAAGTAATATTTTATGTCACATCTACAGATATATAACACCAGCAGTTATGTCCTTAAAGGTTCAAATGCTTCGTTATGTCAACCAAAAAAAGCCAGATCTTCCAGCCATACAGTATCTGACAATCCTAGCAGGCCATACATAATATAAAAATGAAGCTTCAGGCCACATGAAATCTGACCGCGGGCCGTACTTTGGACATCCCTGACATACAGCATTGTCTCAACAGCAGGAACTATGGCAGAACTTGTGCAAAGTAAATGTAAAGCTAAAGCAAATAAGAGTAAGCTAATCATTAAACAACATTCAAAGGTGCTTGGCAGAAAACTATGAAAAATGATGAGTTAAAGATTAATATTAAGATTTTAAAGGGGGGCATGGAGAATAGAAGGGACGTCATTTGAGCACCAGTTAAGTTTGAAGCTGATGAAGACGGTTAAAGCTGAAATAAAGATTAAGACACATTGCTTGTTGGCGTTTTGACGCTTTCTGTCATTTGATCTTTACCCAGCGGCCCTATCAGCTGTCTCCACTGATCGCCTCGAGGGAAAGCAGGTGTTAAGTTTATAGGACATCGGGATAGCAAGATATTTCTTTCCTTGGGAAACAATTGAGCCACTGTTTACCTAAAATAAGGCGCTGTGGTAAATGGACGGACAAATGCCAAATGGTTGTACATGAACCCGAAACATTGCTTGGACACCCAACATTGGTCGCTCTAAACTGCGCATTCAAGTGTCTTATTTCAGCAGAAAAATAGATTTTGAGGAAGCTAGTTTGTGTAATGTTTGCTGAGAAGCTGCTAGTGTTTGTGGCTCACCATGAGCTATAAATACTGCAGGTTTTAACGGCTGACACTGCGCAAGAGGCCCCTGTCAAACGGGTATTTGGCACGCAGCCGCGGCTGCGACAGGACTTTGAAAGTCTCAGGTTGCCGTGGACACGTTGGTTGAAACTTTATGACCTCGATCTTGTCCCAGACAACCTGCACCCAAATTCCAGTCTGGTGGACCAGATGAGTCAAACCATGGGCTGATCATGCAGGAAGAAGTCATCATGAATGACGTCTGGCACACTCCAGGACAGAGCTATTTCAAAAGATACTTCCTCTATGTGCAGTTTCATTTTTGGTTCCCTAAACTCTTATTTCCCAATGAAACTCCACAGCCATTTTAGCTGTCTGTATGAGTTTTAAACATATCAAGGCTCAATGCACAAGTCGAGTATGATTCCTTATCTTATCTGAGGTGTTAGGATGTCACTCACACTCACTAAATATTGATATTCATCAGCTTTACGGGAAATACAGACACACGCATAACAGCTGGTATGTAAGTAGAGTTTACCTACATGTAAATCTACCTTTGTATACACGGGAAAGCAGCAGTTTTAATGCAAATTATTTTGCAGCCACGTCTTTAGTATCCAGTCTTTCAGGCTTAGTCTCACCAAGCAGTCAACAGCATTTGATAAGACGTACACTCACAAAGTAGAAAATCAAACTCAATCAAGACATTTTTTTAAGAGCTTACTGCTGTCGCAAGTGTGTCATGCTGTCCTGAAAAATTCACAAAACAACATTAAGGATGTTTATAAATTTTCAACACGCTAAGAGGAACAAACTTCAAGCTTTTCCATGACTTCTGTTTGCATAACAAATATTGCAACACACAATCAGCAGCCATGTGAACATTAAAAAGGAAGTGACAGAGCGGTCAAAGTATAACCAAGATGGACGCTGGTGTGTTGTAAGATGTAATCTCACAGTCAGTCAAACTCAGGACTCTTTTTAAAAGTACAAACTAAATGTTTTATTTTCTTCCTGTTGACAAATTTTCACTGAATACATCTAGATTCATTTGAATTTTTTTTTTTTTTAATCTCCATGAAATTAATCGAATCGTATTCATGGCCAACGGTCTTACTCATGTTCTGATCGTTATCTTGTATCTAATCTCACATTTTAGACACTTCTCTTCTCAGAAAGCTGAGGCCATTTCTCGTTTTCCGTTTCATGGTCCCTTATCTTGGAACAGATAACGCATAACTGACAGCTGCACACATGACGCCTATAATACAGATGCACATTTTGATTATAGCAACAACAACAACAAAAAAAAACGAGAGGGTTTAAATGTGAAGACACAGGAATGAAGCTACAAGTGGTACAAAGTTGTTTTCCCATTGGGCAGACATATAAAACCCTAATTCCACACAGCTGCTGTAAACATACATTTTAGTCACATGTCACACGTCTTTTTGTAAACTACACATCTTTTAAGACAAAAATTTTGATAAACATTTGGACGGAAATGATAAGCAAAAGCACAAAAAACAAGACGTTGCATGAAAATTCACTGACTGAAACATGTGACCGGACAGGTGACCTGTTTCAAACACGTGCCTGTCTGACAGTAACCCTTTGTGAACCACCGGGCTGGGTTTAAACATCTACACTCCAGTCTCCTTCCTCTTTAGCGAGCCTTGAAACTTCCGGTCCAGTCTGGTTTTGGAGAGCGTCTGAGGCCTGAGTTTAGGGCCGGAGACAGGTGCACAGTTCTCGTCTATCTCCTCATCGTCATAGCTGGTGGCTGAGATAGTGGAGGAGCGGCGCTTGACTTTGACAGCCTGCCCCTGTTGAACTTTCGGTTGAGCCCCTTGTTGTTGGGTCATCGCTGTGCGTAGACAGTTGAGCCACTGCTGCTTGTGGTAGATGTCGTTCACATGCAGGGTGTGGGCCTGGCCATGGGATGGATCCAGAGAGCTCACGCGAAAAATGTTCTTCGCTAGAGGGACGCAGAAAGAAAATAAGTACAGTCAACATGAGCTTCTACATTTAACATTCTGACCTTTTATCTACACTACAAATTTAATTTAACATTGGACTAATTAATGGATTAAATGACTAAACGTAAAAGGTATGTCAAGTGAAAAGCTATATGAAGCATGTTCCCCTCAGTGTTTTCTGGCTGTGTTGGTTCACCCTCAAAAGCTTTGTTTCCAGCCACAGCAGGCAGCTGTTTGCACCAAACCCCCACCTAAAAACTCCTGCTCTGATTAACATACCCATCTAGCACACAGACATAATTAGTTACATAATTAGCGACCAGCTGGAGAAACAAAGTGGAAAATTTAGCTGCTTAAGTGACAGATCTTTCCCTCAGTAGTCGATGGAGACTGGCTAGAAACATAAATAATAATAATGTCGCTCTATAACTGCTGGATGTGTTCATCGCCAACTGTATTGCACAATGTGTCATACAAAGAAATCAGTTTGCTGGTCTGTTGTCCAATTTAGGGGTCAGCCACACACACATATTTGTGATTTTGCCCAGTCAGTTCATCAGCGCTGACCTCCATGTGAAGCAGAGATGTGAGTCTGTTTTGAAACTGGAAGCAAAGGTTTTATTCAGGCGTTTGCTCGCACATAAAGGGAAGCTGAAGTATACACCAATGTTGATATTGCGTATGTGTGACCATAGTCGTATATATGGTACTGGAAGTCAGTTTTGTGTTTACAGTTTGTTTCTGCTGCCCCCAAGTGGCCATTAAATCAACCCATCCAGGTTTAACAGTATATTTAAGTTAATTAATTATAGTAAAGTCTGTAGGCCTGTGGTATAGCCCATTGTCCTTGGACCATTGTTTATATCTGGTCTTAAACCATCCTGTTCACATTGTACAGTCTTTTGATTGAGAAAGGGAAAGGAAGGCGTGTGACGAATGAAAATCCTAACTGTGTAGTCACTTAAGGGACACTGCACTAAAGGTTTATGAACTCAGAGTTTTAGCTGATATGTTCTGAACACACAGGACAGGATCCTGCGAGGGAGCAAAAGTTCAAACTAAATTGTGTTACAAGTAAAAATACAGAGCACAAATTAAGCAAAGCATGTAGCATGTACAACAGCATGTACACTGTATTGTGGTCATACAAAAAGTCAGTAAAACCCTGAAGATGGAAAATTATTCAGATATTAGTGAGTATGTAAAGTATGTAAGTACAGTAAAGTATGCAGGTATATTACAAAAAGTTCGAATAAACAAGAAAAATTCTTCTGAAGTGCGGTAATCGTTGTTAAGTACACACTTTTATCCGTCCATCTTTAGCTCTGCTTGTGCAACAGGAAATTTAAAGGTGCAGCTAAGATAAGATCCAAGGCAGGTTTAGTTCCCCTGCTGAAAACCCTCCCACTCACACCTCAGGGTATGTTTCGAGGACAACAAGGTATTAAGCACTACTTTGAAAAGCAATGAAAATCCAGAGAACATGCAGGTTATAATTGTACCCTGCTTCCACCCTGAGGCAGCAGCTAATAACTGTAAAAATTAATCTGTGAATGTTCGTATGAATTATTTATTTTCTAAACAGTGTGGCCTCGGAGGTAAAGCGGGTCGTCAACTAATCAGGTGATCGGCATTTTCGATCCCCAGCTCCTCCAGTCTGCATGTCGAAGTGTCCTTGGGCAAGATAGTGAACCCCAAATTGCTCCCGAAGGCTGCGCCATCGGTGTGTGAATGCGTATGAATGGTTAGCTCCTAAACAATGATGAGCAGTTGGCACCTTGCAAGGCAGCTAATGCCATCAGTGTATGAATGTGTGTGAATGGGTGAATGAGATATGTAGTGTAAAAGAGCACTGAGTGGTCAGAAGACTAGAAAGGCGCTGTGTAAGTACAGTCAAGGTGACTTTCCATTTCCAAAGCATGACACAAATCTGAAGCTTCACCAGCAGGTGGAGTGCATCTTAACACAACCCACCTTTCTCTCCATTGGTGAAAGCCCCTCTGAAGGATCCCCCCATGCGGATCTCTCCATCCTGCAGGTCCTCAAGAGCCAAGTCCCGAACCGGGATGGGCTGTCGATACACCTGGAAACAGCTCCTGTCGTTACGAGTTACCGGTCGGGTCAGAACCAAGAGCTCGGAGAAGAGGAACACATGCAGCCTCTGTGAAGTGACACATTAATAAAAGGGTGAAAATTATTTTAATATAAGACAAACAGCATGTAAACAATTTGAATTTTACTGCACGTGAATGAGAGTAATCCTAATTCTCACCGAGCCACTCTTGTTCCGTAGCTCTCCGTGACAAAGTAGAGTCTTACAGTTATCTATGAGAGGGTCCCGCTGCTTATCATCCAGGTACTCCAGCTTGTCAATATAATACTGGCACTCCGATTCCCCTTTTCTCACGTTGATATCAGACAGAATCTCCTGGATTATAGTGATCTGGATAATTAAAGAAAGACTTATTTATCAGGCTAACAAGACTAAATAATTAAACAGCTAAACAAAAACACCATCTGTGATTGCAAAAAGTATGTAATGTGGATAACCTACAGCTCTCCCCAGACTGGCTACATCTGGGTGATCAGGAGGAGTGTGTCTGAGGATCTCTCGCAGCAGCAGTGGATATTTCACCAGACGTGAACGTGGGATGTCCAGGAAGCTCCAGAGGTCCAACTTCCTGCTGAAGGGCGACTCCAGGCAGCGCTGCAGGAAGTCCTGCACACGCTTGTCCTGTTTCTTCTGGTCCAGCAGGGCTTTGGCTGCAAGCTGGTTGCTGCAGTAGTTTTTGTAAGCATTCAGACCAGGCAGCTGAGAAGATATATCAACAGTTAGAATCTCTTTACTTGCTGAAATTGACATGTATGTACGCTTGTTATGTGTTAGTGTGCTACCGTACGTACCCAGTCTATAACTATCTGTCCAATCTGAGCTACTGTTCCATCAGGGCCAGTTCCCTCTGTCAGTTTCATCAACAAGTCTGCACATAAAACACGCACATAGTCAGAAACAGTAGAGACATCAATAAAAGCAGGCAAATAATGGTTAGAGGTAACTTACCCTCATGTAAAGGGATGTACGCATCCAGGTCACCAAATATGTGAGCGAGTTCCTCCTCTGTCATGATGGACAGTTTCAGCATCGGATCATGGTATACCTAAAATGTAAGCAGCAGCGTGAGCACGAAGGAAGGGAGCATATATGTTTTGATTTCCTTGTATGATTTTAAATAAAGATGTTTCAACCTTCCGTGCAAGTTGGAGATCTTCGATGAGATCCTGCTCTCCCCTGTAGAGCTCATGAATTGCCTGGAGGAGAAATGCAAAGAGAAAGTTACTTTTTCTGCTCTCTGTACTTTCAAGACTTAAAAAAAAACTAAACAAAACTTCAGTACCTCTTGTCTTTTTATCTCTTTGGTGGAGAACGTGCTCCTCTGATGGACGTCCAGCGTCTCCGACCACAGCGTGCTGTTTCTGCGTTTAGTGGGTGTGGGACCTGCCGCCTTGCTGCTGGCTTTGAGGGACATCCCTGGTGACTTGTTATCACCACGTAATGACATGGACTAGGAAGAAGTATACATGTTTTACAGTCAAACACATATTCCACAAATTTAGAGTGAGTGTCGCAGGACTGTGACATTTACCTGGATGGTTTGGCCGAAGCGCCGCACTGCTCCATTCTTTGATGGAGAAATCAGGTTGACGAGAGATGAAACTTTAGCGAGCGGTCTCACACGTTTGTTATTGGGCTCCTGGAAATCAAAGGAATAAACTGTCTTCCACTTGTTTGCACTGAGGTGTAGACTGTATGGTACTGTTTAACACAAGCCTCTCATTGTGACTGAAACCTTTAACAACTAAATTGTATAAAACCTGAGAGAAAAATGCTGATATTACCTTCCTGACATATTATAAAGCACTGCTTGTTTAGTGTGATTTATATTGATGAGAAACCACTCTAAAAAATCCATTATTTTGTTCCACTCTCAAGTGTAATTGCTGACCTTTATAAAAGTTTAATGTGACATTGATGATGTTGTATAGGAAGTGTTTGCACATGCTGAGGCTCAGGTTTTCTTTCACCATTATCATTTCCTCAGACAGACATTTGTGCCAGTCTAAGGGATCGTAGGATTATCCTGAGCTCATAACACACAAGAGCACTCATGCCTGTCTGTGGCGAGTACCTGAGTCATGCAGAGGGATTAAAGTTTGCTGTGAGGACACGTTCAAGGGTGTTACACTAGAAATGTCCACAGGAAGCTGCCCTGACTCTCTCACCTTGAGGTCGAAGCTGGAGAGACTGACTGTGTCATCCTCCTTCTCTTTGCGCTTTCTCTTCTGCAGCAACAAAATAACAATACACACTGGTTACTTTCATTCAAACAACGCATTTGTAGCAAAACTCTTTAACAGATAGAAAAAATAATCATAACAATCCAAAATGTCATGTTTTGAACATTAACTCACTAGACTGAACTCCCACGGAGTCCCAGGGGTGAGAAAGGTGAAGGAGCTTCCTCTCTGCAGTGGAGGTCTACAGGAAACGACACACAACACACAGAGAAAACAAGTTTGTCATATCTACGTCATTGCAGAGTGACATCTTGGCGTTTATTTTGTTATTGTATATGTGATAACAAATACTCTGCCCGGGATGTTTTTTTGTCTTTTATTGACAAGAGGGACAGAGCCTAATCATATGTGGCTGAAACACACCACAAAAATTCAAGGCATGCAAACACGACTGGACGTCAACAACAACAACTCGGTTAGCTAGCTTATGAAAATGGTCAGTCTAATTTATCCTGGAGAAGAGAGAGACAGAGAACGAATGTGAATTTGACGTCTTTTAATGCGATGGATTCCTTTTGTGTGCCGTTTATGTTTCAGTCACTGTCTGTTACATTTCAAATATGTGAAACGCTGTGGAGGATGACTGATGGGTGTTAATATCTAAAACCATATAAGAGCCTGGAGCTGGTGACAAAACAATGCTGCTACAGAGAGTTACAATGTTGCCTTGATAGCAAACGACACCCTGAGGGTGCAGTCAAGCTCAAGGTCAGCTCAACACACTGCTACACAAACTACTTCTTATAATCCTGCCTTCAAGTCATGCTGGAAATAAAAGACTTCTCAGTGGAGAGTAGAAAAACACAAAAAAGCGATTAATCGACATACGTCATGAAGACACTAATATGAATATTTTCAAAATCTTATGTACAGTTGCATGAGTTCTGCAAGAACAAATATAGGTGTAATAAATGTTCAAATATGCAGACATGCCTTTAAAGGCAACTGAGTGAGTTGTACGAAGACCATGATACATCACTGTGTTGTTATGCAAGAGGCTGATACATTTAAGTGAAATACAGGCAGAGAAGAGGCATAAAACACTCTGCTGTTGCCCACTATGAACAATACTAAACTGATAAATATGATATTAAAAGCATGCTTATTGATGTGTCAAACTTACATGCCATTACATGTAGTTATAATGATTAGTCACTGACCTTCCACATCTTATTAAACTTGCTTTTAATGTTAAACTTGATTTTTTATGTGTTTTAGGGTATTATTTTGATGTTTTCATGCTTTTTACCCTGTAAAGAGTCTGCAAAGAGTCTCTGAGTGCACTTTTAAATAAAATGTATTATCCTTATTAGTCTTATTATTAGTCTACAAATCTATAGGCAATCGACAGAGAGGTGACTGATATTTTTAATGTAACTTACCAAGCAGAAACGCCAAATTTGCTGGGTTTAGCTTCTAAAATGTGACAGTTTGCTGCCATTTTTCTATTGTGCATCATTGTAAAATATGTGAATATTTTGTTTTCAAACAATAAAAGCAATATGGGGACTTATTTTTTGTACTTTCAGGAAATTATGATGGGCATAGTCTAAACAGTAACTCATTAGAGGCTTTGCTTGCCATTATGACACGATTTTATTAATAAATGTATAAGTATAAATAAATGTAAGAGCTTATTACACGATTTTCTCTCTTCGCTTGTTAAAAAAACAGCCAGATAAATACAGATTTATCATGTTATACAGTCAGTTACACTGAGTTTCTGTTATGTGTATAAGAGGCAGTTTAATGCATGGCAAACTGTTGTCACAACATCCGTGCATATGTCCTCCGAGGTGCACTTGAACGCATCGTTTGCCAGTTACAATGCCAGCCCTGCCCGTCACAGTCGACTAACAAAGTAAAGCTGCTTGAACCGTGCTAAAATCACATAATGTTACAAACAGAGCTTCTAAATAAACAACAAGACATAATAATATCACATTATTCGACATGATCTACTCACTTCTTGGAGTTATTTCTCCGCAGTGTGTGTGGAGAGGACTCTGCGGCGCTGATCACACTGGTAATGGACGTTCTCGATGACATCCTACGCAGTTTGTGCTTTTTGTTTTCCGCCGTCCTTCCGCTCACTTCTTCGTTTTCTTCCATTTTGCTGGAGGCTTCGTTTTGAAATCAGTTACACGGAGATGTAATTATGGCTCAGCGAGCAAAAGACGAACGTATAAACGTATAAAAACTGTCCCGATGTGTACAAAGAAAGCAGAGAGGATCGATGACAACAGAGCTCATACAACACGGCGGAAGTTTGAATATGGCGGATTCTTGGAAATGGACCAATCAGGAGAGGGCTCAGAGCTCCGCTGCTAGGATACCATGAGGTGGGAGGGGCCAGGCAGAGTTCAAGTAAAAGGACCTTGAATGTATATACATAATAATGTCTTTTTACTGTTATATACTACACTGTAAAAACTATTATATTATATTATATTATATTATATTATATTATATTATATTATATTATATTATAGACTAACTTTCTATATACTTTTGTACTTGTAAAAATAAAAGCACAGGTTTAAGTTAAATTCAGATCTATCTATCTAATCTAGAGTACAGCATAAAACATAGTAAGTAAATATAAAAATAAGTAAATGTGGTTTTAGCTGATCTTTGGGGCACAAGGTGAAACTGAATCTACTGAACATATACTTTATCCATCACTAAATACACTACTACTACTACTACTAGGACTATACATTCATACAATATTTACTACAGTAGTATTTGCTCTGTTATAAATTTGTGCACTACACTGTAAAAAATCATAATTTTATTGAAAATAACTCAAAATTTGTATATATATTTTTTAAAAATGTATACAAACCTCAGACATCATCTGCAAATTAACAACCAAACATATTATAAGCATGATACATGCATCAAAGACCCACAGGTCAGCAAGGACTGAGCCTTTGTACATGGGATGCACACTGCCAGATGAGCTACCGTCTATCTTCAAACGTTCCTGCACATAGCCGCTATAGTAACTTTACATTTGACTACCTTTGTTTAGCTTTGTTGTCTTTATTTCACTCTATGAGTAATTGTCTGTCATATTTGTTCTCTGCTTTGCATATTCATAGTCTGCACTGTTGAAGATGGCTTCTTAAAGATGACTGTGAACATACACTGGTCTAGCTGGGGTGATAAAGAAGGGGTTAATGAAAACCCACATCTTGTTATTGTTTATTTTTCTACACCCTGTGGGAGGGCTGAAGTGAGAAAAAGCATGAACTTGTTATGAAGTCCTGAAATACCAGTTTGTAAAATGTCTCATTTGAATACAAAGACATGCTTGTGTTCAGAGACAGGGATATAAATATTATGAAAATGAGCTATATCATATAAATATTAGCATATTGGTTTTATATTCTTATTAAGGCACTGCTCGTAAAATGTCAAAACCTCAAAATGTCCTGGCCTTTTATCAGAATAATATATATCTTTAAGGTAAGACTGGTGGTATGACATAAACTTCTCTCTTGCCTCCTATTAATGACCAGCATTAGATTATATACTCTGAGAACCTGTTTGACCGTCCCCTATAGGATGACCCAACATCAGTCAAACAGGAAATGAGGAGCTCTGTGGACCCTATAGCTCTGTCCTGTGCGAGCACATCATCACTTCGATGGGGTCATCCATTCCACTTTAATCAACATATCTGTCGGTCACGTGAAATATGGAGCCTGACATCACTACTGTGGTGTCTTCATAAAGCCTGAGTCAAGAGGCTGTTTTGAAATGGACAAGGAGATGATGTACTGTAGCTTCATTATTATGGATAACAGTTCAATGACAAGAGGACAAATCTCTCTCTGTTGAGGACGACTGAATGATCAGAAACTACATAAATAGATTGTTTTGTGCTTGTACTGTTTCCAAGGTCAAGAAGGAACTTTTAACTCTTTCACTCTCAGCTTGAATACATTTTAATGTTGTTTATTTGCCTTTAAATCCAGCAGGTGGTGTAATTTTTAAACATTTCACATGTACAATATTTTCAAGAACTGACTGACTCATGCACTGTAAAAAAAAAAAACAAAACAAAAAAAAAACCTGGCAGCTGTGGTTTTACCGTTCTATACCAGATTTTATAATGTCTGTAGGTTTTATTGAGCAACCTTGAAATAAATTGGTTTGTGCAGTTGACGGAGTACAAGTAGGCAAGTTTAACAAAGGAGACATGTCAGGTAGAGCCACTGAAAAGCTTTATTGTGATGAAGTTATTTCATGCGTAACAAGTGCTGCAACATTTATTAAGGACAAAACACCTTCATATAATTTCACACATTTATCACAACAAAATACAAGGCAATTTTAGTATTTTATAAACATGTATATCAGGGTTTAATTGCCTCAAGATGTACTGATATGTCAGTCATTAGTACCAGGCTTCATTTAGGGAACAGTGGTTTAAAGTGAGACTTTAGCACCTTTCAGTCCAACGCTCATAGAATGCACCACAGCTCAGTTTTGCTGAAATAGCCTCACTTCTTCAGTAGAGAGAAAATATTTAACAAGAACCAGGACAACAGCTGTGACCAGTTAGTGAATGAATCAGGAGAACACAGTAATTTATACAAATGTGACCTACTTTTTGGCATTACAAGAACATCTCTTATTTCAGTGTACTCATGTACAACGTATGTACATGCTGATAGTCCACCTCCCAAAACACTGATTTCATATGGTGCTAGAGACTGGGTACAAACATCTACGTCACCAAATGAAATCAGTTTCTGAGTGCAGTTAACTGAACGAGTCTTCAGATTTGACGTGTGCTTTATTCTTGCAACACAAGACATGTCGGACACACAAAAAGATCTTTGGTGTTGTGTAATACAGACTGGTGAGCCCTCGTGTTGCTAATTGGTTGCAGATGTAGGTCAAAAGTTGCGGTTGTTTGAAGAGTGCAGCTTTCCAGTGTTTGCTCCTCTCGCTGCAGCCCTTTCTACGAATGAACAGCAGAGGGTGTGGTTACACTGAAAACCAGAGCAAAGCCAGTGGTGGAAAGAAAGATTCAAAGTCAACCTCATGAGATTCAGAGAGATATTTTTGGAGAGACAGCGTCAGCAAATCCTGAAGGAAACCCCCGTGTGTCTCCTGATACTGCAACCACCTGGGTCAGCAGACAGCACCGGAGTCTTCCAGTAAAAATATCACATCAGGTTTCAGGCTGAAATGGTGTCAATGAATCAGGACACTTCTGGAAAAAAAGTTGTTATTTTGATTGAGATGACACAGTAAGACTGTTTTTAAAGGAATAGTTTATGAAATACACTAAATTGCTTTCTTGCTGAGAGTTGGATGAGATGTTTGGTACCACTATCATGTTTGTATACTAAATATGGAGCTAGACCTAGTTAACTTAGCTTAGCATTAAGACAGGCAATGGCAAATCAGCTTGCCTGTTTCTGTCAGGTAAAAAAAAGAAATCCACCTCTAAAATTCACAGATTACTAAGAACTAAACTGTATTTTTTTTTACAATGAGTTTGAATTTATACAGATCAAACAAACAAGATGCACTCTAGAATCAGGCTAGCTGTTTCCCCCTGCCTCCAGTCTTTATGCTAAGCTAAGCTAACTGACTACTGACAGAGGGAAACAGCTATCCTAGCTCTGGTAACAATATCCATCTACCAGTACCTCTAAAGCTCACTAAAACCGCAACATCCATGCATGCATTGTCCATAACTGCTTATCCTTATCAGGGTCACGGGTGGATGGAGCTGATCCCAACTGACATTGGGCAAAAGATGGGGTACACCATGGACAAGTTGCTTATTCATAACAGAGTTAACACATAGAGTCAAACAGGTATTCACATTTACATTCACACCCATGAAAAGCTTCATACTGGACAAAAGACATGTATTAAATTAATCTGATGCAGAAGCAGACACCTCAGTGTTGTCCCCCTATTTAAGTGCAGTATTAGTCATCATCTTACAAGGGCAAATCGTCCATTCAGGTTAGTCTGTAATGTTAAATCCCAGTCCAAAAAATATGCATTGCAGGCACATATGTACAAAATAGAAACAGAAACAATGTGTATTACAAACACACTGCAGCAGGTTGGCTCGCAGACATGCGTGAAAAGAAAACATGCATTATGATTGAATATTTAGGTCTGAGCTATAGACTAAACTGTTGATATTAAATGAGTGAAGGTTTCAGGTCTAATCCACTAGAGAAGCGATGACTCATGTTTGTTCTCAGATGGCTTCATTTAAACAGGAGCTGAAGGGGGTGAAGGTTTATCACACACTGTTCATCACACCTCCTCTTCCCCTTCCTTTCTACCACTTCCATCTAAATAAATACAACACACAGAGACAAAAAGATATGTTTTCATTCAATGAAAAGGCTTTGTCGCAGTGCAATCTCGCCACATCACACAAAAACAACCCTGGATGAGTTAAGAGAAAGGAAATTAAATTCTACCCTCCTCTGGGTTTGATGGTAAATGCTCTGCATCAACAAACTGGGATGATGACTGAGCCACAGATAAATGAGCGAGACCCCGGGAGGCATCCAGAGAAACCAGTCATCAATTTGTCTCTCATCACTACAATATTTTTGTCTGGAGTCATCAAGCACCCAAGAATTCAGAGCAGGAGTGAGTCCGTCAGTAGCAGAAGACGGTGAAGGATATAAAGATTGTAATGTATTGTTCCCTTGAGCTCTTCCTGAAGGTGGTGCATCTCTTGTGACAGTTTCATGTTCGTATTACTCTAAATGCTCTTCAGTGTGCTTAAGTGAGTTCACACCCAGGGCAAGCAGAGCAATTATCCTTAATAGCGGTAGGTATAACCCCATGAATATGTGCAATCGTGCTCATGAGGCAGAGAGAAATGTGGAAGGAAGAAGGGAGTGAATCTTGCAGAAATGTTTCCTATTCATCATCACATGAACATGGAGGTTTGTCGGCCTAAGCAAAGCAGAACTGGCATTTAGGTTCCTGAAGTACTGACTGATGAATTACAATCAGCAAAACCATCCAAACTGATTATTTGAAACATTCACCATCCAAAACTACTCCCAATTAAAAAATTTTACCTGCTGGCACGTATTAGCATCATCAAAGAGGTGACGCTTCCTTCAGGTTAAAGAACTATATCAACATTTTTGGAAATTATTTGCACTTTTGATACCACTGTAAGGAGCTATATGTAAGAATATAAGTTTTGATGTTATGTTAAAGACATATTGCAGAGATATCTATTAAAGTTAGTATGCTAACCAGTTAGCCCTGGCCAGTCCTGTCATGTAATATCACGTTACACCTCAAGAGGTGATAATGAGTCACTGTAACGTCCAGTCTGCCCTCAGTCCAACATGAGAGGATGAAGAAGTAGAATTAGCCTGAGGGCAAGAAGCCAAGCGAGCAATGCAAAACTGCAGTTCCTCAAATGGCCACTTGAGGCTGGCTACAGAATAAGCCATATCACCATAAGTCCCCAAATTGAAGTGTCCAACTGTGGACTGTAACTGTAAAGTGTCACAGCAGAAATAAACATGTTTACAGCCCAGTACAAGAAACGGTTTTGGTCTTGATAGCTAATTTTCCAACTGCCAACATGGTGAGCTACCACACGCTGAGCTTAACATATGTCTTTTCAGAAACTTGCGTGATATGTCACGGATACAACGTCCATATTTATATTGTCTATGCAAGAAACCTGGTTTCATTATACAGAGAATAAGTTCAGCTGCATAAAAAGAAGTAATAGAAATACGAGCAAAAAAATGTTGACGCTGGTATCGCTAGTGGACATAAAGGGATGAAGTTTGAAGCTGAACTTGCAACATGGCTTCTAGACTGGTAAGCAAACAGCTTTAATAGCTGTTTGCTTACCAGCTCAAATTGGTAAAGGTAGGTAATTTAAAGACATATGGGAGGGACTGTACGTTTGCTTGTTTCTTACAATAGGTGTGGACAACCCAACTTCTTGGTAGTTTAGCGTAATGATTGGAAACAGCTTGCCTGGCTCTGTTTGAAAGTAACTTGAAGCTCACGAATGAATTCAACATGAGTGTAGAAGTGAGAAGTTTTTTATTTTAGTGAGCAAAAAAGGTATTTTCCAGGATTTATGCTAAGCTAAGCTAACCGATGCTGACTTTAACTTCACATTGAATGGACAGACAAACTCTTATTGCATTAAGAGAATCTACATGATGCTGTTAGGATCAAAAACCCTGAAAGGCTCCTGGCATTTGGCCAGATGGATGAAACCCATCCCCAACTGTCTCAAACTATCGGACACTGAACTGAAGATTAGTCAGTCTTTGTCCATATACTGTCTATAATGTCAACACTTGAACTGAGATGTGCGTCATGTGGCATGGCAACAACTCTACTTCTATTACAATCAACCTTGTGACAGATGAGTCATAAAAAAATATTTCCTGGGCCTATCATTTTGAAGAAGCAGCTAACACAAGCACTAGTAGACAGTCTCCTGTTTATGAAAAAATATATCTGTCTCAGCACGGTGACGGTTATGTATGAATATCAGCGCACAAGAGACAGAAATTCAATTACTTTCGTCAAAATATGGAAATAAATGTCACCATCTTTGATGCTGGAGGATGAGTAACCAGGGGGATTTTTAGAGACCTGTCAGTCTGTCGTTAATTAGCCTGGACCTTTATCGCCTTGCCTGAGATCAGTGACTGTACAGACAAAGGAAGTCTTCATCACACGAAGGATTTAAATGACAGAATCGGGTTTGCAGAGAGTCTGTTCTGGAGCTATATATACCCACACTAATGTAGGACAGGATCCAGGTGTGGTCATCTGGCACTCATTTAAGATATGAGAGCAAAATAAAGTCAGGAAGTGCTGTATGGACACACGTATACTAAAGAGAATGTAGTATGAATGATTAATGCCATTTTTTTTTCTGTGAGCACAGGCAGAGAGAAAGGCTAAGAGACTACATCTGATGCTTTTATCACTGCATCTGGATAATAACGAAAGCTGGATCTCCTCCTGGAAAGATCACCGGTTAATTCCTCCCACCATCAACACAAGCATCTTCATCTTGTTCATGCCAGAGTTGGTTTTACTTTTTTTTTTCAGGAACTCTAAACTACACACATTTAAAGCCTGGACAATACGTTTTTCATTACATGATAGAAACCAGTCACTCATTGGCTACAGGTGACTAACTGTGGTCCAAAAATAGACTGAAAGTGAAACTACTACATCACTTTCCGTAACACCACCCATCAAATGATCTAATTTAACTACAATTTGTGAAACAGCAGGACGGTTAGTGAAGCTGCATCTTTGTTTCTTGAACACTGACTGACAAAATAATGAACACACACACACACACACACACACACACACACACACACACACACACACACACACACACACACACACACACACACAAGTACAGTTATAAACACTAACCTGTTGCAAATGATCTGTCACCTACCACACGATGCGTTATTTCCTCCACATGCTGCTCCGACTGAAAGCTGATCCCGTCCCGTACTGTACTGAAGTGAACTGTATTACACTGTACTGTAGGTGCTGCAGTCCTCAGGGTTGTCTCCTCTCTATAGGAGTGTGTGTGTGTGTGTGCGTGTTTGCAAGTGTATGAACGCACTAAGCGACAGAGGAGTTATGAGATGGAGAAGCCGGGGAGAGCACAGCCCCCTCTCTCTCCTCTCTCTCTGCTCTTTACAGTCAGTGTGAGCTGTTCATCCACTGATCTGCCAGAGTCATTATTGTAACTGTGAGTCAACACAGGCACCCACACACACACAGAAACACACACACACACACACACACACACACACACACACACACAGAAACACATGTAAATAGACACAGATGCACTGTGTTATCTATTTGCATTAAGATGGATGTAAACAGTGAAGATATGAGTATTTCTGCAAGCCCTGGAAGATAATTAACCATGCAGGAAATAAAAGTAGCAGCTTTCTCTCTTTCACACAGACACCAGCATGACAAAGCATCCTTGTCTCACCAGCACAAACAAGCTATTAGTCCATTAACACACTTCACCCACATAATCCTCCAGATTTGTTTCAGCTCTAAAATACAGTAAGCAGTGTTTCCTCTCATTTACTGACTCATATAGACTCTCTTCAAATGAGCAAGTAAGTAAATTTTGTGTGTGTGTGTGTGTGTGTGTGTACAGTAAACAGGAACAAAGCTTTGTTGCTTGAAATATCCAATTATTACCAGAACACGGCTTGTACAAACTGTGTCACTTCCTCCCAGATTGAGGCCACGCAAACTGGGGGAAGTCCCCGGCCGAGGGAGGAAATGGATGGAGGAAATAGCATCCGTATGATGATGGCAGGTGAGAGGGCACGACTCACAGAGCAGGAATCTCACCCTGCATTCCTCTGGTGTGAGTGGAAATGGAATAACTGTGACCAAAGGCTTAGTGTGCTCACACACATGTATTGCCCCCCCCCCCCCCAACGCTGAGCACATGCTTCTTTTCCCAGCATCCATTCCTATATGGTGAGTCAGCTGACCACACGATGAGTCGCTCCTGCTCAACCTTTCATCGGTCCATCCTGAGGATGCCAAGGGAAGTGGCTGTGAGGGTTGAATCACACAAACTTTTCACCCTGGTCTCATCATCACTACAACAACAACATCCACACTTTGATCTTGCTGTCAGCCGTCCAGCATCCTCCCACGGTGCTGTGTGCACCTGCTACTACTCTCTCTGACCTCCCACCTCTTTGCCTGCTCTCTTTCACTTTAATGCATCCTCACCGCTGTGTGTGAATCCACAGCCGCAGTGTCGCAAAGAATCGCTCTCGAGATGTCCACAATCCCGCAGCCAGCCTCCGCCCGATTACCCAACATCCTGACCGAGCTAGAACGATCCCCGAATCCTCACCAGAGGACAACACTGCTATAAAGACTCAGAGATACTGAAAATATCTTAGATACACTGAATGTTTCCCGTCCTTCTTCTTCTTCTTCTTCTTCTTCTCTCCCTCTTTGTGTATCTCTGACAGCCATCATACAAACATGAGCTATATCAAGACTGGTTCGGCGCAGATGTCGCTGTCATGACCCGGCATGCTGAACTGTCAGATACTCACAGATACTCATAACTTCACAGTCTGCACTAAATTTAGAGCTACATAAAGATAGCCTGGCAGCCCTGGAGGTGTTCACGTTTGTATGTGTCAGATAAACTTTTGATTCTGATGAAAAGATTGATACCACACTGATATCTGTTCATTAAATTAGAAGCTACACCCAGCAGCTGATTAGCTTAGCTTAGCGCAAAGACTGGAAGATACTAGAGATACTTTATTAATACCTCAAGGGGGGAATTCTTTTTTAACCCCGAACACACATACAAGGGCTCATAGACATGCAATGTGGAGAGAGATGGTGGAGTGATGGGCAGCCACCCAGAGCAGCACCCTGCAAGCAGTTGGGGGGTTCGGTGCCTTGCTCAAGGGCATCTCGGCAGTGCACAGGAGGTGAACATGCTCACAACTTCCGTGTTTCTATTCACTGTCACTGCTCTCATAGCGTCAGAAAAAGCTCGAAAAACCTACCGGACACAACCTTCTCAGCACCAAACAGCAGGTGGACACAGTGGACACATTTTCTCAGGAGCTGGTGGAGACCAAAGACAATATATCTGATTTAGATTCAGCAAATGGCCAGAAACACAACTCCAAATTAATGTTAATTTGTGTAAATAGGCAACTGTTTGCTAACATGTTTGTCACATTTACTTAAGACTGACTAAAGGATGTTGGTACAAGAGGGGGAATTTACTTAGAATAATATCTAAATGCTCAAATAAACATAAAGTTATGTATGTTTCAATGACGCGTCTTTATTGTAAAGTAGATTTTGCTGCACCTTCTATATTTGTGGCCTGTGTCTTGTGGCCTTGTCAAGGTAACATCCCATCAGACGTCACACTCTCCCCTCAGGTTTCGTCGACATCAAGGCGACGAGAGAACGCACAAAAAAACAAGCAGCGTTATGTAACAGTTCTACTCGAGTAGTCTGCAGGCTTCAGATGCGTCCTTGGTAACAATCACTATAGCACCACTAAAGAAAGGACAGGACTGCATAACAACAAACTCAATGCAGCAGACCTAAACCCAGATATTATGCAGTGCAGGTGATGCTGGAAAGAATTTGATGTTTCAGTAGTTAAAGTTGTGATTAACATAATGTTCATTCAGCCCTGCAGCTATTGTTTTGCTCAGCAAAGCACACCTCCCACACCAACAGCAAAAGAGATGAATAATTTCTCTTCAATAGGAGCAGCGTGTCCTTCATTTTCTAACATGTATCTGATGATGTGTTGTGATGTGATGCTGCAAACGACAGGACAGACAGTGCTCTTTTCTCTGTGGGCACACACACGCAGAAATACATGCCTCTGCATTCATTTTCTTTAGTCGTCCTAAATATATTTTATCATCTTTCATTCATTCACGACCTTCCGAGAAATCTAAATGCTAAATTTCTCTCTTGTGTATCAGACTGCTCACATTTTAAAGACAGGAATATCTAGAGTGAAGATTATCCTAAGCCAAAATTTATTATAGAAACACATTTTCAAACCACAACCTCTAAAAAATCTAATGTAAAAGATGATATTAGATACAATAATATCCTAAGAGTGTATGCAATACTATGGCGGCACAGTGAAAGAGCAAGAAGCTTCCTAGTTCAAACCTTGCCTGCATGGAGTTTGCATGTTCTTCACATGTCTGCATGCAGATACTCTGGCTTCCTCACGCAGACCAAAGACATGCGGGTTAAATGATGAGTCTAAATTGCCCGTAGCCTGAATAGTTGCTTGTCTCTATGCAATAATTTGGCGATTTGTCCAGGGTGTATCCGGCCTCTCACCCAGTGCCGGCTGGGTTAGGCTCCATGAGGATAAACAGTTACAGAAACTGGATGGATGGATTGAGACTAAATCTGACACACTGGGCCTTTAAATTGCACCTCATTAGACAGTAAAAACATATCAAACACACAAAAACACGGATACATGTAGAGTAGTGCTATTTTCAAGGCATAGGTGCAAATACACGTCGTTACGTAATGTTTTCACACACCACTCTTGTGCATAAACACAAATAAACACTGGTGAGTTTGGCCGGTGCTTCCTCTGTGGCTAATGAAAGAACTTGACGTCAGGTCTGTTCTGCAGACGACAGCTTCACTTCTGTTTTACTTTCCCGGCTTTTCTAGTGCAGTGAGAAGGCTGATGCTCTCTCTGAGCTGCGAGGGTAAAGCAAACACTTAAACGTCTGCCTCAATCCATCACTGTTCGTAGAAGTCCTTTTTGAAGTCATGCACATGTAAGGAAGCAGCTATAATATCTGATAGAATAAATTAGATTTAAAAAATTGAAGCCATGACAAACTGCCAAATTCATGTAACATGAGGTCAAAGCTGCAGAATGCTGACTTCATTCAGTATGACTGAAAAGTGAGGGCTAAATGTTCAAAACTAGTAGTTACAACTCACACAGAAACATTCAGCTTTACCTCCAAAATGTCAACATTTCAGGAACTAACAGAGCCAGACTTGTTTTTAGCTTGACAACCATAAAAAACTCATAAACTCAAAAAAATGTATTCAGGAAGTTTTAATGTCTGTACATTCTTAACTTACAGAAAGAGGATGCAATCCTTTAATTTTAATCTCTCGTCTTTAAATTGCCAAAATTGGAGTTTCGACATGTCTGCACCCACACGGCCACACGTACATGCAAACACTCACTTCCTCTTCGTTTCGACCAGGACATGTCGTACCTAAAATTAGATGAGACAAACGCTCACATGTTAACAGGCACGTAAGTCCTCGATTTAGCTGCACTGTGGTTTAAAACCAAAATCAGGAGCAGAAAGTGCAAGATTTGATAATGTTAATTTCTATAGACCGAGGCGGAGATTAGTGTTTAAATGTAACAAACCACAATTTAAAAAGTATTTTTATACACTTATACTCTGCCGCAGTTCAGCTGCAAATAATGTGACTACATTTATGTCACAGCGGTTCATAGTTACACTTCAGATTAAGACTTTACATCTAAAATTTGATGACTTAAAGTAAAGTAAATAAAGCCGTTTACATTAAATATGCACCCACCAAATGTAATATAGAAGTCCAAGTCCAGCAATTCAGTACTTTTGATACTTCAAGGTAATTTTTATTAAGTATTTAAATTTTAATTATGTTTGTGTATCACTGCTGTCAAGACTCTTATTTACAGGCAAAACTGGAAGGAGACTGAACTCATCCAGCTGTTTGAGAAAAGATGAATAAGTGACTCTAATATCAGGGAATACAATAATTTCTTTAATAACTGACAGATGATGAAGTTATGAGCAGCAGCCTGCAGGAGGGAGGCCCTCTACTGGTGACACTGGTGTTATCATAATTTCCTCTTTGATGGTGAGCTCCTGCAGTGTTTGGAAAACTGTGACAGACATTGATGATCTGCACCTGTATTTATTATTTAATATTAATCAAAGAGAACCAGCTTCTTCAATTAAAGTGAGGAGTAAGACATGTTTATGAAGTAACAACTACAAGAGTAAGTTTGAAGTGATGAATAAGTTTGTCTGTATTTAGTCCCTACATCTGCCTATTTTTCATTATTTTATAATATTCTTGTATTATATATCCATATATTATATACACAGATTAATTGATGGTAAATGATGGGAAACTGACTGAAACTGAAACCATAAAAAACTAAAAAAACAGAAATTGCTGCTGACAGATGAAAAACATCTTGTATCATATAATAAAGAGAATTTAGTACAAAGTGCAGACAGCACAGATGCAAACTTTGTTCTTTTGTTTGCACTCATGTTTATTTGAACATCCTGCAAATATTCAAATAAAATGCAAATTATAAACTAAAACTACTGTTAGTCATCATCATGACTCACTCATGACCACTCACAACCACACCATCGTCACTCCTGCTGCATCCATCTGGCACACTTTAGAGACTACAGGAGATTTCTTCATTTTAGGAAAAATTTTAAGCTGTCAGATGTAAAAAGTTTTTCTGAAGTTTTTACTTTAATCTTTCACTTCAAATACAAGCTATGATCTCCACCAGAGTTTATATTTGGGCTTTTTTTTTTATTACCCGCAGGCCTGTAGCAGCTGTGAACAGATGAAGACATGCTGTTTAACTCATGATTTGAAATTTACAGTGGAGAGGAGAGGACGTTTAATCTTCGGCTGCCAAGAGGCTGAGTGAGCCCTAATCTCATCCATGGGTTGGTGGGTGCTGATGAGGGGGATCCATGGAGGAATTCCTCAGAACTTCAGCGACACGAAGACGCATTTAAGTCCTCTCATAGAAAGTCCTGCACAGTGCATGACTCTGCCTCTCAGTGTAAATAAAGATCTTGTGATGTTAAACAGCTGGGACGGATCATGGAAAGAGGACACATACAACAGGGCATTTCTTCCTAAAACTCAGTGGATGAATGTGCGTAGAAATATAAATGTGATGGGGGTTAGTGATACACAGTCTTTGCATTATTTCACATCTCGTTCAACACCAAAACCTTGAGTGCTTCTTGCTTTTTATGGTTTGTTGTATTACATTGTGTTTATTATGATAAATAGTTTTGTCAGATGTGAATCTTGGGTTCTGTGTTTTTATTGTTTTATGACCGAATAAAACCGAACCAATAACAGTGAGTTATGTCATCTGGCAGCTGTTTTCAGCTGTCAAAAGTTAATACATAATGCAAGTATAATGCTCTGCGGTGAAAAATTAGATGCCAAAGACATTTTCTGTTAAAGCTCTCACTGTGTTGTCTTTTGCTTCACTCCATCTCTGCATTTGTTCCTGAACACAAACACAGAGATGGAGTGAAGCAAAGTGAAAGTCTTCATTTGTCATATGAGTTGTCACAAACAATGAAGTCTTTCCAAGTCATTTCTCATCATGCATTTACTAAATAAGATGTAATAAATACAACTAAAAAACACAGGAGACTCATAGAGGAATATTACAGTGATTTCTAATAATCACAGTCATCTTGAAAGAAGCTCCACAACCTTCAAATTACCTGACTTCCTGTATTTTCCTCCGTTCTGTGTGTAGTACATGAGATTACACAGTAAGTCAAGGTTCCATACTTTGTCTGAATTATGAAACAATGTTTAATTTTATAAAAAAAATATATATATTTACCCCCTGTAGCTCACCTGGTGTGCCCCATTTATCAAGGCTAAAAGCTTCTGTCTCTCTCTCCAGTTGTCACTATAAAATATAAAAATACAAAATAATAATAATAATAATAATAATAATAATAAGAATAATAATAATTCACAATGCTCATTTCTCTCTCTGTGGTATGTTGTATTTTTAACCACGGATTAAAGACATATGAGTTAAAGTGATTTTTTTTTTTTTTTTTTTTTTTACAAAATTTTGCACTTTTCCAGCAGAGGGCAGCAACTACCTCCACCTCCCAACATGATCTCAAACTGCAAATTATAAAAGTCATTAATGAAGTTCAACAACAAAGTTTACTGAGACTGATTTATTTTTGCATGCAACAGAAATAATTTATGTAAAGTACAATCGCCTCAAACACGTACAAGTACAGCTTCTTCACTCTCTGCTCATCAAACAATTCTTCCATGCATCTGCAACCTCATGATTAGCTTTCACAGCTTTAAGGCACACAAACGTAATAATTTATCATCAAGGTCTCATTCGGTATATATTTTCATCATCTATCACGCTGCTGTCAAAATGAAAACTTCAATCTTCTGCTCTTTCGCTGTGTTTCTCCACATTTACAAAGACAAGCACTTAAAATGATCCCTCAGTTATTGTCGCGGCACATTTGGTTTTAAACATGATCCCGAGAACCAGAGAGGTTGGCACCCAAAACTAAATACCGAGCTGCTAATGTCAAGCAGACTAGTGGTCTAAAGTGGCCTATATGGCACATATATGGAGTTATTTCTTTGTCTATTTGTTGAATTCTGTCTATCAACCTTTCTTTGTTGCGACAGAAAAGCTGTCTGGTAGTGTTGTCGCCCTCATCAGGTGGTCCATATTAACCTCCGGTGATCAATTTATTCTGTAGACACAGAGGAGAAATGGGTTAAAATCAAAGCGAGTGATGGGGAGTGATGAAGAGTGGCGGGGAGAGAGATACCTTCTTGGCGTTGTCCACGCATTGCATGTAGGCCGAGGCGATGCTCGAGCAGGACAGAGTCTTTCCCGTGTTCTCCTTGTAGCATTTTAAAATCTGACTCTGCAGGTCACTGCACACCGGCTGGATGTTGAAACGCCTGAAAGAAAGCGAAGTGGAAAGACGCAGACGTGCCAGTATCAAACATCCTGTTGGTTTGGGAGTTAATATCACATTCAAACGATGTCCTTTTGTTCTTGTACCATGTTTCACTGCGCACATATTAATAATCACAGACAGATCTTATCAAGACTAGATTATTGAGGAGGGGTGACTCTGAACTTACGCAAAGCGGTTGTGAGTCTCCTCTTTGCCTTTCTGGAAGCTCTCAGCAGTGACTTTGTAAAACTCAGTGCACTGTCAAAGTAATAAAATTCCACACATTATTACCAAGGTCAAAAACCACAGCTGCATTATACAACCAAGCAAAGAAACACAGAGAGGAGCTAGTTTATAATTTAACTTATAGAGAGAATAAAGAGCTTCCGTGAATATTACCTACCTAAGCATGTTATATAATGTCTTGATCTCGGTTTAGGTGATCTTGACTACAACACTCGTAAGTAATGTTAGCAAACTGTAGATGACTTCATGATACTTCTCTACTTGTTCTACATTACATTTTAACATTCATATTTATCCTACAATTGTTACCTATTGTCACCAACATTGAGCAAAGTTTACGTACGGTATTCTCATTTTATACCTGCAATTACTGATTTTTTGGCCACTTGGGGGCAGCAGAAACAGGTCGTGAGGACAAGATATATATTGCAAACTCGTTAGTACACATTTTTTGGTTTCCACCAACTCCTGTGGAAAATATCTGCTCTTCAGCTGCTATATACTCCATGGTGTCTACCAGCTAGTTGCTAAATACATTAGCTTACTGCGTGCAGTGGATTTTCAGAGCTTTTTCACTGAATACAGCCGTCACAAGTGTAAAGCTCTGGGCCTGACAGCTAAACAATGAGCTGAAATCCAGTATAAAGCTCTATAAACTGGAGGGGAGCCGCAGATTTGGATGATTCTCTATGGGTTACGTTACAAGCAGCCTCTTTCACATCGTTTTCACATTGTTTTCATGTTGTCTAATTGTACATTGTGTTAAGATACTGATTATAATAATGTTTCATAATGTAAACAATGTTTTTTTCCCCCCAAAACTTTTAACTTGATTCAAGATTAAATCCTTGGAAAATGTGAATTTTGGGGTCTTTTGAGTAACTCCATCTTAAATGAGATGTAGGAAGGAGGATGAGTCAAACTGCTGCTCACCTTTGCTTCAAGTTTAGCGACATGTTCCTTGTAGAGAGCGTCTCGTTTCTTTAACTCTTGCTCTTTCTGCTCCAGTTGATGAGCCTGGGTTTAAAAATGACATAATTAAATCTCCAGAACCAGAACATTCATTATAAATTATTTTTCCCCATAATTGAAGAAGTAAAGAACAGTAAAACAGCAGTGTAGCAGCACTGAACGTGAAAGTTGGATGAAGGTGAGTCATGGACATGCATGTATGAATTCTCTCCCATCTTACCTTCACCTCCATCCACTGCAACAAGACAAGAGGGCAAGAAAGAAGAAGACATTAAGAAGGGGAAAGAATTTCATATTTATGGGATATTCAAGAGAGATCCTGTCACATATTTACAGATTGTGCATCATGTTTTCTTGTGCTTACATAAAGCTGCACCATGAGCCGCTGATCCTCTGTCTTTATTCGCTCCTTCGCGATGGACTCCGTCAAGTTCTCCATGTATGCCGTCTTCTCTGCCTCCAGCGTCTTCTTCACCTGCTCCTCCACCTGAGCGTGAGCTGCTGCTCTGGCCTCTGCTTGAGCCTGAGCCCTCATCTCCTCCAGCCTTCACACGGGCACACATATGTCACATTTTAAAACGCGATGCATCCTTCAGACATTTGATTAGAGTGAATGATTTTGATGATGAAATTGAAATTAACAGAAATTTTGATGATATTCATCATAAAAACAATACTAAAAAAAAAATCAAAATCATTTTAGCTTCTTAAATTGGAAGATCCAAGTTGTCCTGCCTGGAGTCAAGCTAAATGATTTTTATCTGGCTTGAGAAATATAATTGGGTATCATCAGCATAACGTAAAATAAATCTTACCACGCAGAAATAATGATATAACATGAACAGTAATTTGTTCTTACTGTAGCTGCAGCTCCTGCCTCTTCAGGTTGATCTCCTCCTCCAGGCTTCTCTGCATCTCCTCTTGGATCTTCCGCCTCAACTTTTCCTCCACCACTTCAGGAGAAACGGGCGGTGCTGCACATGAATGCAAAGAAGCAGAAGAAGTTTAGTTCAATCATTTCAAACTGTTTCTACAACCATGAACATCCACTCTGGGGTGATCCTCTCACCTGCTGCAGGTGGTGGCACTGAGGCGATAGCAGCAGGTACTTCAACTTCAACGACAGGGGGCAGAGGCAAGGTGATGGTGGGCTCCTCAGTAGGTGGCGCTGGATCAGGTGGAGGTGGTGCTAGAGGCTCTACAGGGGGTTCACTTGCAGGTGGATCAGAGGTTACGACAGCCAGCTCCATGCAGTGACAGGGAGGAGAGGGCTCTTCAAAAGAGAGCTCTGGAGCAGGAGAAGGTGCTGCCTCAAGATCTGCAGGAGGTGGAGGTGGAACCAGTTCACATGGAGGCAGCAGATCCACAGGTGGAGCCACAACTGGAGGCGCTTCTTCAACCACAGCAGGTATGACTACAGGCTCAACAAGAGTTGTCTCCGTTTGTGGAAGTAAAACTACAGCTTCAACTGGAGCTGACTCAACAGGACAGGGTGGGATTATTGGTTCAACTGGTGTAGACTCAACTGTGGGTGGAGATTGGACTGTTTCCACTGGTGGTGTCAACGAGACAACAGGTTCAACAGAGGGAGCTTCAGGAGGAGGTGCAATAGTAGCTGGAGGTGTTGGTGCCACAAGTTCAGAAGGCAAAGATGAAGCTAGAGGTTCAGGTGGAGTCACAGCTGCTGTGGATGACTCCACAGGTGGAGGTAGGACAACAGGTTCGATGATGTGTTCTGCTATTGGTGGTGTAGATGGGGTTTCTGGCTCTACGTGAGGTGGAATGATGGATTCAATGGGATGTAAGACTATTGGCTCCACTACAGCAGGTGGAGGTGGAGGAGGCTCCACAGGTGCTTCGACTTGTGGAGACGGTGTAGATGTAGGTGGAGGAGGGGCTAAGACAACAGGGTCGGTTATGATTGTTGGCTCTACAGGTGGAGGCGGGGCTGCAGGCTCCACTGATGTAGGAGGAAGAGAGTTAAGAGGAGCTTCCACTGGTGGAGGTGTCAGTGGAGCTTCCTGAGGAGGAGAAGGTGGAGGTGGGGCTGTGGGCTCCACAGATGTAAGAGGAAGAGAGAGAGCAGGAGCTTCCACTGATGGAGGTGTTGGTGGGGCTTCCTGGAAAAGAGGAGGTGGAGGAGGGGCTGAGACAACAGGGTCAGCTACAGGTGGAGAAGGGGCTTCATGCTCCACAGATGTAGGAGGAAGAGAGTGAAACATTACAGGAGGAGGCGCTTCCACTGATGGAGGTGTTGGAGGGGCTTCCTGAGGAGGTGGAGTAGGGGCTGAGACAACAGGGTCAGTTACAGGTGGAGGAGGGACGAGCTTTACAGATGGAGCTGGGGCTTCCTGGAGAAGAGGAGGTGGAGGAGGGACTGAGACGACAGGGTCGGTTACAGGTGGACATTTTGGCTCTGCAGGTGGAGGTGGAGGGGGAGCTGCAGGCTCCACAGATGGAGGAGGAAGAGAGTGAAACTTTACAGGAGGAGGAGGGACGAGCTTCACAGGAGGAGCAGGGTCCACTGATGGAGGCGTGGATGGGGCTTCGTAAAGAGGTGGCGGTGTCAGAAGAGGTAGTAAATGTTCGACAGAGGGGGCGGGGACTGGGGTGATGGTTTGTGGTTCGGGTGGAGGTGACGGAGGATTTCCATTTTGTGAGAGGTGCTGAGGAAAGACGACCTTTGTCGGCTGTCTCATCCGTTTGATGACTTTGTCCGACAGCTGACGAGAGAGAAGAAACACTCAATGAGCGCCACCTGCTGGATTAATTAATATTTATTCTAAATCTGATTTTGCCTCTTTGAAGTGATGTTGGATGTACTGCTGATAATCTAAATATTGGCAAAGACGTGGATCATCAGCGGACCTGAGGCAGGCTGAATGACGCCTGGGTAATCTAATAAGCCAGGTCAGACTCCCGTTATGGGAAGACTGAGTTGTAAGAAACAAATGAACTTTAGTATCTTGTAAGTAAATTAAAGGTTTTTATGGCAGAACACTTGGTTGTGTTTTGTCGTGTCATCTGACCTCTCAGCTAAAGTAACTTGATATTCTCTGAGTGGTGATGTGTGTAATGATGTTTTTACATGTTACAGTTGCATGCTCATATTGTCTTCTTAAACTCATTCTATTTTCACTCTGTTGAATCTAGACAATATTGGAGTAACTGTGTTCATTTGAGCTTGTATATTTTAAATATTCTCCAAGTGCACATCACCTGGTGAATACTTTATGTGTTGCTACTCAAACTGCTCAGCTCTTTCCATTTTAAAACATACTGTATATAAATTTATACTGTTTATAATTTTAATATAAAACAGATTTTTAAAATCTTCCTTATATTTTCAACTTAACTTTTGTTTGTCCTGGTATTTGAAAACCTACTTGGCAATAAACCTGATTCTGATTATCTCAGTTTGAAGTTCCTTTAATTATATATATATATATATATATATATATATATATATATATATATATATATATTATTTTTATGTTATATTTTTATATCATTTTTTAATTAAAGATTTAGAAAGAAAATTTTCGGTTATTTTCATAATATCCTGGATTATTTAAGCAGACTGTTATTTTCTGTTTGTTTTTTCTTGTCAATGTGACAGCCGACCATTTTCTTTCTATATTTAAACACCAACACACTGACTTTGCGCACTGACAACAAACATGAGGGCTGTAACGCATGAATTTAATTAAACACCTTCCAGGTGTGCAGGTACAAAAAAACACACCCATGCACTCTGCAGCAGCTCTGTGCATTGAGCCATGTGTTTGCATACTTTCTCCCAGTTTTATATCATGCAAGGTCTCCCTGAGCTTTCACTCACCCGAATGCCCTTCACAAAAGTAACTCCACCGGCTTCATCATCCTCATGCGGGAAGTGACTCGGGCTGTTTCCCCCCATCCACACCCGCAGCTACACACCACCACTGACCGGGACTGTGCGGTTAATATTAATTTAATCCACAACGTGGATCTGTGCTCACTGAAATCAACTCGTAGCAGCTGCAACTATCTGCCCTTCCCACAGCTGAGCGTCAACAACAACAGCAGCTGCTATTGGATGGAGCTGAACAAGCTCTCTCTGGATTGGTCGACTGGCTTTAAAGTCAATGTAACGTGAGGGAACATTGTGTCCCAGCCTGTACAAAACAAAATACAAACACAAAGTCCAGTCTGCTTGTAAAAACATGCACTTCTTGTTATGATAAATGATTTTTACAGAGACTTTATAATCTGTATTTAATTTAATCTGAGTGTAAACATTTATTGTACAATGTGTCCTGTTGATAAAAACTGGTCCAACACACCTGAGACACTGAAAAATACAGAAAGTACCACTTTCTCCACAAATCAACGCTCTGTATGTTCTTTCTAAATAATGCATGAATTATTGTGTTCAGTGTAATCCTACTGATGCACGTTATAACATTAATATGGGGAAAATGATCTGCCATGTTCAGAAAATAAATATTCAAAACAACATTACAGACAAATAAACTGGGTTCGATCGTGAGGTACTAAAGCTAAAGAGCAGTGCTGGTGATATTCTATATTTTACATAATCAACACGTCTCATGAAATGATCCAATAACAAGCTGCTAAAGCTAAAGATGGATCTTATTCTTCTGTGTTACAGAGCTGTGACGACGAACGAGGCCCTGCAGTTTATTTGAACTCAGTCCTGCTGCTACAGACAGACATTACTACACCAACTGTGTATTAATCCACAGCTGAAAATATTCCCCTGTAAATGCACTATCTACTCCTTGTCCGTAGGTGTGAGTGTGAATGGTTGTTGGTTGTTTTGTGGCAATTAATCGATTAACTGTTGCAGCTCTACACATTTAAGTTGAACGTGTTATTGATTAATTTAGATGCAATGTTTACTCTCTTTTAGTTTTCGTCTCCACCAACTCCTGAGTAGCTGCTCCACATATGCTCACAAGCTAGTTACTACTGTTCCCCCAGTTGAAGCGACGCTATGAGAGCGAACCTAACACCAATGTTGCAGCAATATGGGCGAAATAATGAGCTGAAAGACGCTTATAAACTGCATGAGCTGAGAGAGCTACAGAATCGTGGTGATATTTTCTGCTGGTTCATCAGAACGAGTGACACACTTCATATTTAAGTAGTCGCAGGATTTTTTTCTAATAAAAGCTGATGACAGGGTTGGATATCATTTAGGATGACACATTGCTCATTTTTGGTCTTTTCCTGGGATTTATTGACACAACTAAAATGTAGAATATCAGCAGCAGCTTTCTCCTTTAAACTGTAGTGGGTTTTACTATGGCCTATGATGTTATCAAGTATGAAAACAAAGTGACATAACTGTATAAAAATCAGTGCAGGACAAAGCCTAACAAAACAATTTCTAAGTCCAACACAGTGGCTGTTTTTCTATTCGACCACCAGTCCCGTCTTTGTCTTGTTCCTCCTCTTCTTCTTCTTCACTCTGCCTTCTTCTCCTTGACTTCAGGTCCACGCAGGGTCGCTGCACGCTGCCCACACTCCGTACAGCAGAGTTCTGTACACCACGGCCGTGCCCACCCAGTGCCAGGTCGTGAAGGGGTTTGGGAAGTAGAGGATGGAGAAGATGAGGCTGAGGAACTTTTCAGAGTCACCACCAGAGTGACCTAGCAGCGAGGCGCACTCCCTGTGGTCAGGACGAACACGCCAAGGATGCACACATATCTGAAGAGAAAGGGTTAAAGTCTGAAACAGAGTGTGAGAACACCTTGCAATGTAAACCTAAAGTAATCCTAGTGGTTATGCTGCTTGTCTGTTTTGTTAGAGGAATATTTGTTATGATGGTTCAGAGTACAACACATAAGTAGTGTAGCACAAATGTGTTTTTTTTCCTATTTTGTTGGGCACAAGCATAATAAAGGTCGTAAATGTTACAGTATATAAGTGAGATCAATGATTATTTGAAAGGATACTGTGGGTGATGACATTGACCAGCAGGTAGATCCACATTATCGGGCACTGGCTGGGCCCAACTCCGGGAACAACTACAGGAGCTGGAAAACAAACACAAAGACATTTATTTACACCTGTGGGTTAAGACACTGTGATCGCCCTCTGCCTCCTCGGCTGTCGTTTGCTTTGACGTAGACTCTGCAGGGCTGCAGACAATTTAGGAGCTTAATGGGACACAATCCCAGAGCAAACTGTAACATCGTGTTGTGCTGTTTCAACATTGTGTCCTAGAAATTATGTTTATATAGTAATTATTTTCCATAATTACACTGCAGTGAAGGTATCTGCTTGCCTGGATTATGATCAGAGACAATGTGTTTTTACCCAGGTAATACTTTTAAATTCATATTGACCTTAACAATGAAATTAGTTATGAAAATTCAATACAGGTCATACGGTGGGGAAATTAGTCCAGAGAGGCGACACTACACACTGCTCCATCTGTATTAATGTTTTCAGAACGCATTCTCATTTCCATTATAAAGAAGTAGATGACGTATGATTGGTCTGTTTTGTGGAGAGTCAAATGAGGCGCACAGAGCAAAAAACAAACTTGTGTTACGCGGGCACTCCAGCACAAGAGCCCTGTTCAGCCCTCTCCAGAAAAACTGGCCTGATTATGAAGCCCTGACATCAAAACTTCAAAAGTCTTAAAATAATGTTATTAGGGCTGAGCGAAGGTGTTTAGTCCTGCTAACTGTCTTTCCATTAGAGCCCGAACTGGCCTGATTGTAAAGATACTTAATGATCAACGACAGCTACCTTCTACACATGTAATAGTTGTTGTGAGTTGCTAGATGATCTTGCTGCAAAAGTACTCTGCTGTCAGAAAATGGATTACTGCGTTACACATTTTTTTTAAATCTAGGTCTGCTAACTCAAAAATGCCTGGCTATGTTAACTTTGCCTTACTGTACACACCTCAGTGTAAACTGTAGAGTGACCTCACACACCTTTGCTTTGTGGCTTTTGGTTTGCTTTTCACAGCAAACTAATTCTACACTACCTAATTATCGCATTATGGCTCTAATTTTCATTTGGTTGCGTTTGTTTTTGATTATTTTGTTGTAAATAAACAATTATCCCTATATATCTGTAGTTTTTTTTTTTGGCATCATGAGCTGGACAAACATAAACTTTCCATCCACAACATCCCCTGAATGACTCGATATTCGATGGGACTCACTGCTTGATTGAAGTATACAGTGGTTGTAGATGTTTGAGGAGAGAAGCAGGAAGCCTGGCAGAGGTAGGCAGTGCTACGAAGAGAGAAGGGAGACAAACAACTGTCAGCTCAAACTCATTTCTTAAGCTGTTGTGATGGTTTAGGGTGTGCCCTGCGTGTTGGAGAACAAAGAAAACTCACATTATAGAAGAGGGCCTCTTTGGAGTGTTTTCCTGCACTGTTTGTACAACGTCTCCTGAAAAATGCCCATCCTCGCCGACATCAGGAGAGCAAAGGTCAACATGGCAATACCTGAATGGAAAAATCAGCTTTATGATGTCCTGAAAATTTAATGTATCTACTTTTCTAAAGGAAGAGGTGTTTCTAAATTAGAGTTGAGACATTTAGTTGAAAATGACAGAACAGTAAAGCACAATAATTTTGTCAATCTTTAAGTGATTTATAAAGTTAAAAATGACAAAAATGCTCTTTAGATTTTTAGACTTTTCTCTCTTTATGTGAATATAACTTGAATTAATTGTTTTTAGACTGCTGGATGTGGAAGAGAAAGAGCAATTTTTCAGTATTTTCTGACCGGCTCTTTAACTGTAATTAATTTCTTTCCTGACAAAATAATCTAAAACTTAATCACTGATGTGATAATAACCTTTAAATTGCATCTCGCTCTACAGTTGAACTCACCTATGAGCCAGTGCACGAAGGCAAAGCTCTCTTCTTCTGATCCCTCATTGGCCACATTCTGCAGAAACAAGATGCATCAAAGCAAATTTCAGGTCAAGACTGCGCTCTGCGAGAGATTAAAGACTCTGTATTGAAAAGCAGCACTGTTACAGTTTGCAGAGTGGACTCACCACTTGTTTGGCAGACATGATGGTGCAGATGAAGATACCAGCTGACACTAAAGCTATAGACAGATATTTACTTGCTGTATACCTGCAGGGTGAGAAGTACAAACCAATTAAGCTGCATATCGATGATTTAATTAAACGGCATGAATTAGAAAAAGGACTCACAGAACCGGGAGAGGAAACTGACTTTTCAAGACCTGAAACATGTGGATTAAAAAAAAACACGCATTTCTTACAGCTAAGGGATTATTTGGTAAAGGAAATACGGTGCTCAAAAAATATCAAATGACTGATGTACCACGTCGAGTATAATGGGACACAAGTCAAAGTGGTATCTGCATTTTATGCCAAACCTCAGAGAATGTAAGGGCACTCCTGCCGGTCACACACATGGTAGAAAGTGAGTTTGGCATTTGCCCCAGAGGAGTGGCTCAGTGAGACTCTACTACAAATTCACAAATGTGGAGAGAATCTGCGGAGAATTTCATCACGCTTAAAGATAAAGACAAATTGACACAGGACAGCCATATCAGTGCTGTGCGACGCTGTTCAGACATGGCTTCATCCAGACAAGCTCTGCTGTCATACCTTTTCTTCAGGATGATTATTCCCAGGATCATGTTAGCGACAGCTTACTCCCTGCGAAGAAACAAGACAGTTGGTCAAACACACACATCAGAGCAGAGGTGGAGGGTATATGAGAGGGTGTGCTTCACATCACTATTGGCACAAACAGCATGCCTGCCGCTAGCGCATAAACAACAATACTCACTGATCTGGAAGATCGCGGTAACCCGCATGGCGATGTTGAAGTTGAGAGCGTAGTTGCTGATCACACTGACTGTGAAATAACATGGTCACCATGATCACATAGTCTCTGCACAGAAAAGAGACATCACAGGTTTGTTTTAGCATTTATTTTTCCTGCAGCAGGAAGATTAAACCCATAAATAAAGGGTTTTTTTATTTTACCTTAAAGGTATTATCATTTCTTTCCCTCCTAAGTTCAGCCTAAAGATGAAACCTCTAACGCGATGAATAGAAATCCGAGCTAAGGTGACGATGTTGCCACATCCTGAAACTCTCTGAGGACAAAACAACAGATGAGACTGAAATCAGGCAAGCAAATGTCCAGATTTAACAGCTTACGGAGGGGAAAGATAAAGGTCGGTTCAAAGTTTCTTGAAATGTGATTACTGAGGTACTTTTTAAACATTGTACGCCCAGTTCAGTTTGTTTGTGCACACTACTAAAGCAGTATGCTTTGACATGTACAGCTTAACCTGCTGCCACCATGAACCCGACGCTGGATAAGCAAAAGAAAGTGGATGGATGGAGGTACTGACTTAAGTGAAGTGAAGGCTGTGGCTATAGATGATCTAACACAATGAAAGAAAAGTTCGGTACACCAAATCTGTGCACAGATTTATTCTTTAAAGCTTTCTAAAGCTTTATTTCTTACTGGGCGCAGTGTCAGTAAGAGCCCTTCTTCAAGACAAAAACATGCAGCAAGCTAACGCAGCAGCACACCCCAGTTTGAAGACAATCAGATGATTTTCCGTAATGCAACACTCAGTTGAACCTGTTAGACTAAAATTACATCGAACAAAAGAAAAATACGACACCACAGAGATGCTTTGTAAACATCACATGTCCGGCTTTATTCTAGTTTATTCCTCATACAAAAATACAACATTTTTTGAAACAAAATCCCTCAAGTATGACCCAGTGTTTGCAGAAGAGCACTTTGATATAACCTCCTGCTAACATCACCTCCCTCTTGGGAGGAGTAATCTGCCTGTGTGGGTGGTTATTGTGAGTAAGTGACTTCCAGCCACATGACAGTTCATATATATTTACATGTGTCTGTGTTGTTTTACCAACACAGATATCATCACATCAACATTCAACACCTTTTTGTATAGCATGTGATAACTCTGACTGGATTTTTTTCTCCCCGGTGCTGTGGATGTTTAAACTCTTTGTTGGTGGTATTATGACACTGACATTGTCATGGGGAGCAAATTTTGTCGCTTGAGGGTAGTCAGAGAGTCTAGAGTTTAAAGTAAGAAGGCATGTTGCCTCTAAACAATTATTTTGCAGGTTAGGACGTCTTTGTTTAAGCTTACAAAATAAAAAAGATTTTTGCATTTATTTGAACGTGCTGAGGTTTTTCCACATCTATTATCTTCTTCTTAAGGAATTATGCAAAATGACTAAACTAACTGATTTAGCAGCAGCTGCAGCTCGCCTCCAAATGACAAATCTACAAAAGGTCGTTGTAATATTTTTTCCTCATGCAGCCCAACTTTAAAACACGCAGAGGTGGAAAGAGCACGGGAATGTCACTTTACTCAACAAGCAGCAAAAAGTATTTCTGATGTTGTTGGAAATGTTTCAATAAAGTGCGACAGCTTCTCAGCATTTCCTGTTTTTCTTTGTTTCTTACTTGATAATAAATTCTTTGGGGTTTAAACAGTTGATCGGAAAACATCTTGAAGACATAGTTCTTGGATTTTCTGACATACAGTAATGGATTGTTGAAGAAAAATAACTGTCAAGTTAATTCATATTGAGTATAATTGTTAGCTGCATTCCCTTTACAAACTGTAATACCAGAAAAATGTCATAGTTTGAGACAGCAGAAGATGTAATGTTACTTACGGTTGTTGTTTTATATTAAACAGGAATTTAATAACAAAGATTGTTTATTGATTGGCTTTTGCTAATTTGAAAGGTTGTAACTACTCAGCACTGAGAGACATATGACAATTAAAACTAACAGACTTAACCCACACAGTTACAAGAAGGGCTTATATTAATAATAGTTTGCTGTTATTATCTATAGATAGATAGATACTTTATTGATCCTGAGGGAAAATCTAGCATCAAGTAGCAGCACAAGACACAGTAAACATATTTCTTTAACATAACCTCTTTACTACAGCAGTAGTAAGTTAAACATGCATTAAGAAACCATAACAAAATGTATGATTTCTTTCGTTCTTTTCATGATTATATTGATATTTTATTTAGATTTTTTATATTATATATATATGTGGGCCCCAGAAAGATTAACAACTGCTATTTAAGTTTTTGTACTTATTCTGTTTGAATATAAATTTTATATAATTTTTTATATAATTTTATATAATTATATAATTTTATTTTACCATATGTCCATACAGTGTATTTATATTTCTCTTTCTATATATAAAATATCTGGGTCGCATAAAATGACCTTTGACATGCATCCTGATCATGCATGAGCACTTCATGAACAGTACAGGATGAACATGAAGAACAGTCCAGCAGCCATTCATAAGATCACCGCTGTCTTGTTCGCCTGCTACTTGCAGCACCGACCTGTTTACTTCTGTTAAAATATGCCGAAAGTATAAAAACTGCTCAGAGCTGCAGCTGTGCAAACTTTCGTGCAGTTGAAGTCGACATGAGTTCATTGACAGTCTAAGTTTGTCACTGACCTTACGAGCAGCTCCAGAGACACCACATTGCTACAGCATCCGACAAACACCAGAACAATGGCTAAAGCGGTCCCCATGTCGGCTCCCAGCTGGAGGACACTCGGCGGTAAACGTGTCACTTATCGAGGCTGGAGGTTTCCGATCGGGGCATATCTGCGCGGAACCGGCAGGCCAATGTTTCCTGGAGGTCTCCTGCTGCTGCCACACAAACTCCTGCTTCAGCTGAACACGTCTCAAGCCTGAGATTGCGCTCGCTTCCCTTCTCGCGCTGCCTCGTGGGAGCTGTAGTTCATTTGTGATATCGCCCCGTAGAGAAAGTACGCAGCGTCCTTAAAGTTCTCCGTATTTAACACAACGTTAGAAATTAAACATTTATTCTGCCTGCTGGAGGAAATATTCGTGAAATGTGTGAAAAATATCCAACAGTTATCTTAGATTAACGCGTTAACTGCGCACTCACTGCGCAGTCGTGATGCACAGAAATATACAAACGCGCATGAGCAGATTAGCAGTTTTAATGTGATATGAAGACGTCTCACTCTGATTGAATTTCTGTGAACTAAAGCAAGTAAATATTTAACATAATACAATTAAATTTCTCTACAAATATTTACTGTAAATGTATATTTAATGTGTCTTATTCTGCTATTACATTTCCTAACATAGGACTTAATGTATTAAGTGACAAGTAAAATAAATTACATTAGTTATAAACCACAAAAATAAATAGAAACAAAAAGAATAAAAAATAGAATAAAAAAAAGAAAAAATATCAAAATGTAAATAAATAAATAAAAAATAAATAAATATTTAAATAAATAAGTAGACAAATATGAAGCAAAATAACTACATAAATAAATAAAGAGTAAGAAATAAATAAGATATTATAATAATAATAATTACAACAGGCAAAATAATATCAATTTCTTTTTCAGAATCAGAATCACTTTAATACAAACATCAAACATGTATAGACATAGGTATGGTTAAAAAAAGAACATAAACATAAACAAGAACAAAAACTATGTACATATGAAAGATTAGATTAGATTATACTTTATTCATCCCACAGTGGGGAAATTTACTTATCACAGCAGCAAAAAGAAAAGTGTAGTACACACTACAGAAATTAAAGTAGTAGTAGTAGTAGTAGCATCTGTAACGACGCTTCTGCAGCCAGCCTCAAGCGGCCATTTGAGGGTACTGCTGTTTTTGTGCACTTCCGCATTGGCTTCATTTTACAGCCACGGTGGGTGTGGCTCATCTGCCTACATAGACGATCTACGTGCGTGGCTGCGTACGTGGCTCGTGGAATGCGTCGTGGCGTCACAAACCGCTAGCTTTTCCTCCGTCGCTTCCTCTGTAGCATCAGTTAGCTCTAACGGGCCAAAGCGGAAAGATTTGAGTCTCTGCGAGCTTCGTGCGGGCCGATAAACACTTCAGCTGCCGCCGACATGATTTCGCTCACGGACTCGCAGAGTAAGAAGAGCTCACGTCGCTCCGTTAATGTTTGTCTTTGTACTGTTTGTGTGTTCAGACCGGTTCAGCTCAGTGTGTGAGGCCAGGAGCTCTGACGCCATTGGCTGAGAGGGTGGTGACGTCACAGGGTAGTATTTAAAATGAAGAAGTAACTGGATGTAATCATGAAAATAATTAATTTATTGTCTTAAAATAACATTTATTACACAAACTACAGCTTTATTTAATTAACTACTAACATATTAATTACTGTAAATGTAAAACAGTTTTCTAAATCAGCTTTTAAAACGTTAATTGAGTCATAATTTAATGTGTAAATGTTACAAACGTATCTTTTCTGATCATAATTGTCATTTGGGATTTTATTAATCATGTTTGCACATGCAAACAGATGGATTTAGGAGTAACTAGGAGTTTATTAACACAATAATCACACAGGAATGTCGTTTTTTGGGTTAATCCAGCAGATTGAAAACAGATTAAGCCGTCCGTAAAGTGGCTATGTGGGTGTAAACAGTGTGGCAAACTCTATATAGTCTCACCCATATGCTGAATATTAGAGTTATTTTTTTACTAATGTGTTACCACTCTTTATATAGTTTAGTTTTTACTACATTGATTGAATCAGGACTGCTAATTTAAGATAAGACAAACTTTAATGATGCCACACTGGGAAAATTCACTCGTCACTGACAGTATCAAAAAATGGACCACGTATGCCTGACGCCACGCGGAGTCTAGGAGGTAGTCCAGGACCGAGCTGGACACTCACCATCTCCTTCGTCTTGCTGGCATTGATGTGAAGGTGGTTTAGATCAAAACAGTCAAGGAAGTCTACAGTGACCTCCTTGATTTTCTGCTCATAGCTCATTGTAATCAATATTTTTATTACCTTCATTCACTTTTAGTGATATTTGACCCAAGTATTGTCTGCAGCGACCCTGTTCTTGATGTGATGTTACCAAATATCCATAATAACTTGTGTTTCTTTATCTCTGCAGAAATTGGGATGGGGCTGACGGGGTTCGGTGTGTTTTTCCTCTTCTTTGGGATGGTGCTGTTTTTCGATAAAGCTCTCCTCGCCATTGGAAATGTGAGCTCATCAGTCATACTGTAGGAGCCAAAAACGTGTGTGTGTGTGTGTGTGTATAGTTTGAGTTGTTCATAAATGTGCTTAGATCACACATGTTTTCTTAACTTCCAGTAATTGACACAGAAGGTGTGGTTGTGGTTACACCTTATTTTTACCTGTGCACTCAGTGGTGTGAGTTTTAGACAAAGAGGGTGGGCACCAATATTTTCTGTTGACTAAATTGTAGCAGCAACTATCCATTAAACAAGCTGCTAAGAGCCTGAGTAGACTCCTACTGTGAGATGTTCACAGTCACGTAAAGTAAGTTTTATACTATACGATATGATATGAAACAAAATAAGTAGTGAGACGTAAATGTACACACATTTTGGCTCCGACAAATACTGTTATCGACGTCTCCCTCACATGCACTGACCAACAGCTTGTGACTGTCTTTGCTTTCTGTGCAGATTCTGTTTGTCTCGGGTTTGTCCTTCGTCATCGGCCTGGAGCGTACCTTCAGATTCTTCTTCCAGAGACACAAAGTGAAAGCCACCAGCTTCTTCCTGGGAGGAGTGTTTGTGGTTCTGATCGGCTGGCCGATCATTGGAGTCGTTCTGGAGATCTACGGGTTCTTCCTCTTATTCAGGTCAGTTCAGACAGAAAGAAAAACGCCTCTCTGTCATCGCTATCCTGAATTAATGTGAATGTTTTGGTGTCGCCTCATTCTCTCTCTTCAACAGAGGCTTCTTCCCGGTGGCAGTAGGCTTCATCAGACGTGTACCTGTGCTCGGGTCTTTGCTCAGCCTACCAGGGATCAGTACAGTAAGTATATCATGATGATCAATGAATTGGAGATTATGAGTTTATGAGCATTCTTATTTCTAGTAAAAGCTGCAACAGTATCTGATATTTGACAGTGAGATCCTAAAAAACACAGCATCTACAAGCTGTTCATGACAAATTAAGCCAACAACAAAAGCCATAATTAGTCTATATAAACAGATATCTGCACATGAATGCACAATATTTTCATTTTATTAAAACACAGCAGCCAACTTTTCTGGAGCTTTCAGCAGGTCCACATGTAGTTTTCAGTGAAGCTCATTTGCTGATGAAGATGTAGTTGAAAGAAGCTGAGATTATTGTGTCCACCTGTATGTACGGTCTTTAGTTTCAAACGCTGACAGGAGGACCTTTACTGAAATGTGAGCGCTGACAGTCTGTCTCTCGTCTGGCATAAGAACAATGTCTCTGTTGTTCTGAACTCGGCCTCGTGGGACTCTTCACGTAGAGTCTGTTGTCTGTGTGAGACCTTTGTAACTATATGAAGACTGTTCAGGATCAGTTAACGTGTAGGTGGTGTGGTGTATGTGGTGGTGCACTGTACTTTATTCTCATCTGTTCCTGTCAGCTTCATCTTGAATGATCTTAAACTTGAATGTTTTTATCTGATTCAGTAATAAGTTGCAGAAACTAACTCTGGATTGTTCTTTTATTCTCTTTCAGCTGGTGGATAAAATCGGCGAGAGCAACACGATGGTATAACAGCGGGCCGCTCCTGTATCGGAGGAGAGTTTCAGTGTTTATTATAGTTTCTAATAGTGACTGTATATTTTGGTCATTGCCACTCCAGAACTGTGAATCCAAACATTTCTCTGCACAAAAGAATCAAGTGTATCTGACTGACATGGTGTTTTGTATCTGACCACTACTTGGATGATATTACCAGGAGATTTTTTTTAATTTTTATTTTAAAAGCTGGAAGCAGGTCTCCCATTTTGTATCATTCCAGTCTGTTCATATTTATGGGCCGATGAGTTGGGACCACTTGGATTGACTCAGCGGAGAGTTAGGAGCTCTTTACAGCATCCACTCCTGCAGATTGCGTGCCTCAACAGTCACTGAGAGCTTTTTGTCTGAGTTACTCGATGAAGTGTTACTGAGATTATGTACATTACAGAAAAATAATACCGAGCTAAATGTTATGTGAGCAAAGAAACATGAACTGTTGTGGGGAAAAAGGTTTAAGATGTTTGTTACCGAGATGTTTTACTGTAACTTTTGTAAGTGCATACTTGGAATAAAGTGTGTCTTTTTATAAAGATGGTTTATGTTTTTTGCTGCAAACCAAGTTTTATCCAGGATAAGTACCCTGCATTCAAATACTGTATGTACTAACTCCCACTGCTCAAGAGTACAAGTATCCATCAAATCCAATATTACAGCTCTGAAATCAGAAATGACTTAATTAAGTTGTGCTTTTGATAAATACAATGAAGGTTTAACCTTTGTATTCTCCCTTTTGCTGTAATAATATGGTAACGGCAGTTTACAGTTCAATTTAATACATTATATTAATACATATTAATGTTTTCATCAACAGTTATAACTGTTTAAACAGCATGATGTAGCAGCAATCACAAATAACGACAGATTATAATATAAACATATACTTAAAGTGTTATGTCTTAATATTTATTAACAGTTTACACACATGTACAAATCATTCACGGGGCTTAAAACTATCAGTAAAAATAAAGTTTGAAAGTTTGTCCCTGACTGAATAACATTAACGATGACACCTGGAACTGGCTCACCTGCAGCCAGTGTAAAAGGAAGTTATTCTTTTTGAAAAATAATGAGACTGGCAAAATAAGGAAGTATTTAGGTTCTTTACTTAAGTAAAACCACACTAAAATACTCTTACAAGTATTGCAGGGATTGAAAATTGAATGGAGAAACATCTGTGACTGGTACAATATCACATGTGGATATATCTGAACTCATTTAAAAAAAGAAAATTGAATCATACAATAAATTAATTATAAAGAAATTAAAATAAGCCGGGCCCAATCCACCTATGAGCAACTCTAAAGCTCTCTCATTAAAGTACTTTTACAGTAACTTGCATGACACATAATGACACTTCAGTCTTTTTATGGAAAGCATCAACACGTACAGCTTGAATTGTGTTGCTCCTCAGACTCACTGACACGCTGTCAGCATGTCAGCTTCATTCATAAAATCTCAGCAGTGTCGTCATCGCGTTATGACCCTGTGAAGAGCCTCTGCTGCTCATAAAAGTTTTACATCTCTCTGGTGTGTTTAATTAATGAGCAGTGACACGTTGAACAACACCTGTCACTCCTGTCAGCATTAAGCATTAAGTGAGCGGGAATGAAGCTACCTGTCATCAGTGACGCTGTTTAATGCGGTGGTTTGCTTTGTTTTTATAATGACAGCAGCGACAGAGCAAGTCATACAGATCCTACATCCTGCAGGACAGAAGAACAGGTACAATTCACGGTGAGCTTTTATTCTTCTTGTACTTTTTGTTCTTCTTCTTCATGTTCTCCTTCATCTTCTTTTTCTTCTTGTTGTTGCTCTTGTTCATGATGATGTTTTTGTTCTTTTTGTTCTTATTCTTGTTTGTCTTGTTCTTCCTCTTCTTATTGTTCTTCTTGATGTTCTTGCTCTTGTTGTTGTTCTCGTGTTGTTGTTGTGTTAAATTTCGGCGTGGTCTCTTGTAAACAGATAATGAATGACAGAATAGTTAAATGCACCTAAAGAAACACTACAAATGATTCTTAATAATGTAAAATAAGATAGACTTTAATGATCCCACACTGGGGGGAATTCACTTGTCATAGCAGCAGCTTCTAATTGTTGACAAGTACTGTGCATTAATTAATAAAATATTAAAATGTCCTTATATCTGCTTACAAATACATTATATTGTGTCACAAACCATGTATTAAATGGTGGTTATTCCTCTCCTCTGGTTATATTAGTGTTATTGTTAATTAAACTAAATGTCATTGCAGCGTTCAACAATGTCTCTAATAGTCACATTGCTTGTGGTGACGTTGGTGTCTCAGTGCTGTAGTGCACCACAGGTGGGTGAAAGTAGCTTTTTTTCTCTCTTTTCCATGTTTAAGATAAAAAACAACAAATGCTTTGTGAAATGTCGTTATGAGATAAACTCTCCATCACTTTTCAGCGGAGAAACTGGACTCCTCAGGCCATCTTATACCTAAAGGGAGCACGTAAGAATATGCAGAGGAGATTTAGAACATTTTTTTAAAAAGTGATTTTGAGCCACCTCATTGAATTAAAGTGTTTTTTTGTTTTTTTGCAGAGGGACACCGCTCAGCGTTGAAGCGCACCAGCAGAGAGGATTTAGGTGAGTGACCCTTTATAAAAGCTCTACAGGCTGTAACTAATGACTTTATTAATGGCTAATATACTAATGCTGTTTAAATTAGATAAACACCATATAATAATAACTTATAAGCATAACTTCTAGGTGTTCAGGCTGTGAAAAATCTTTCTGGCTGGTGATGATGATTTGGTTTTTTTTAGCTGTAGATCATGTGGACCTTAATCTCTTTATTTATTATTTAATGACATTAAAACTGCAGTCTTGTATTATTGTAAAATTGATTACTTTACATTTTGGCTTATTAGAATAAACTCTGTATAAATTATTTTATTCACATGTGGTTTATTAATGTTTTATTTATTATTATTTTATTTAGTGTAGACTTAATTTTACCCAGCTACCCAAATGTTGCTCTTTTGAATAGTTTATACTGTCACTGATCTATAAAGTTACATTTTAATAACATTTTATAAAGAGTTATTTGCTTACTTGCAGCAAACATATTCTACCATTAGAGCAGAGAAAATAACAGTTGTGTTGCTTCTTGCATAAACGTGGTTATGTGTTTGTGTTTTCATGTCTTGGTTGTGGAAGTTTCTTGTTACCTTTTCATTTGTCTCTGTGTCTCTGCAGTGAGTCATAACAAGAGCAACGATGGACTCGGATCATCTTTGTCATCCATTTTTCTGGAGCTGCTGCAGCGAGCAGTGGAAGAAGGTAAAACCCTGAAAGTCATCAGCTACACTCACCACCGTCTGCTTGAGTCTTCTTTAATCTATTTTCTTCCTCAGGTGGAGGCAATCTGGATAATTACCCAGATGGAGAAAAGCTGAATTTGAACTATTTTTGAAGTTTTTATTTGAGTTTCATTTTCTTGTATTTATTATGTTTTTCTATACATGTCACGTGTCACTGTTTTGAGTGTACTTGTAATTAAATGTGCCGTGTAATTAAAACAGCCTTACAGTAACTTCTCTGTGAGCTGTGATGTGTTTCTTTATTGTTGGACTGTGTGTGTGTGTGTGTGTGTGTATGTACATTATCTCTTCATGAGTGAGCGTCCAGAATCCAGAGTGCGTTCAACATGGAGCCATTTCTCTACAGTCCTACAGCTTGTCACAGTCCGTCAGCTCAGGGCAACAATTAAGTCATTCACACCTCACCAGTGATTAACACCATGCTAAACACCATTGATCATCATGCTGTCTACACCGAGGTCACTGAGAGAGGTGGACCGATGAGTTTTATTTGAAATGGCAGCCTGAACCAGCCATGACTTGGTCAAACAAAGGTCAGAAGCTGAGATGCAGAAGAATCAAGGTTTTACCATGTTTTTTTAAGCTTTAATAAAGAAAGATAGGAGCATATGCAGAACTGCTGAATAAGTAATTTCATGTAAAATCTATTATTTAGGTTTGAAATATGTTCACCTGTTATTCAAAAGACAATAAGTGTGTGTCTGTTGTGTTTCCTGCTTCACAACCTGTGGTGATTTCTTGACATTAACCCACTTTAAAGGGTTTCATTTAATTTGTTTCCAATTATTGTCACCAGAATGTCTGTTGTTATTTAATGGTGGACATAGAAGTGGAGAGGATAGATATTAACTGAAGAATTGGATTTTTTGTCACCTTGTTAGCAGGATAAGATTAATTGTCCCTTTACCACCGTAAAGTTGTAAATAAAACTTTCAGCACACGTCTCTTTGCTGCTTAAAGCTGGTTTAAGTTGATAAAGTTGAACAAATGCATTTCTTGTCCAAGCAACAACAACAAACTTGCTTTATTACACAACAAAGCAACATTAGTGTTTCCACACTGCAGCAGCACAGTCGATTAGAAATGAGTCAGAGCAGCATTTCACTCAGCTGATGTCACATTTAGACTCCGGTGAGCAGAAGTGTACAAACTGACGCCTGCAGTTAAATCTGAAGGGATTAAACTACGCCTGTGGATCTACAGAGGGCAGTGGGTCGAAGGTGTGGAGTGTTTAGTGACTGCAGAGTGATAATACTGCAGGTTGATGAGCAGCAAGGAAGGTACAGCTACAGCGCCTCCTGTTGTTCACTTAGACGTCATGCAGGTCCTTCTGGATGTCCCACAGCGTGTTGGCACTGGCCTGCAGTTGGGCCACCTCATCATCTGTCAGGGTCATGTTGACCACGCTGGCCACTCCTCCACTGTTCAGCACGCAGGGCAGACTCAGATACACCTCGTCACTGATTCCATACATGCCCTGAACACCATAAACAACAACCTTACTGTGTGTAGGAGACTAAACATCTCAAAAACAGAGATAAGTGAATGTAACATGCAGAAAATATAAAGTCTGAACCAAACAACTTGTTTGGAGGCCACAATTTAAACCTGAAAGCATCTTATTACATTATTACTTTTTATTATTATATACTGTGAGCAGTGATGTCAAAGTTTGTCACTCAGAATCCAATCTGATTTTAAAAATTGAGCCTGAATAAGCAAAATTGGAGCTGCAAAGTAAGTAATCGCCTTCAAAATTGCATTTTATTCAGATACAGTCAGTCAATTTGAGACAATTGAGAAAATTTGACTTCGACACCTGAATATCAACATGAAAAAATGAAATTTATACAAATTAAAAATCATCTTTACTGACATCTCATGTGATAATTAATGAAAAACCATGAATATGTATGATAAAATGCTAATCTATTTAAATCATTTAAAGACAAAAGTACAGTATTTACAATTTGGATATGTTTATACACAAGATGCTGTTTATTTCTATAATGTATGTGAAAATGAATCTGTGTGTGAGCAGACTTTACCTGCACCATGGTGGAAACAGGATGAATCCTGTTCATGTTCCTGATGAGGCTCTCTGTCAGGTCAGCCACACTCAGACCGATGGCCCAGTTGGTGTAACCCTTCAGTTTGATCACCTCGTAGGCACTGAAAGACACAAGATGCAGCTTAAGATGACCAAAAACAAAGAAAGCCTGTTTTCAGACTGCTAAATGTTTGAATTTATTGGTATTGGTTGATTTTAATGGTGATACAGCAGATAAGAAGTGCTAAAAAAAACTGATAAAACACTATAATATACTCAGATACCCAAAAGTGCAGAAAACAATGTTATTCTGATTCAATTTGAGCTTGTTGTAAGGTTATCGATGAGAACATCTAAATCAGTCAGGTGACCTCTGGTGTACCTGTTCACCACCATTTTGTGGGTGTCCTTCCAGTTCTCATCATCACAGTCAGTGCCGATGTCAGGGTTTAACGTTTGTAGGTTGACTCCAGCCACATTCGTTCCACTCCACACAGGCACTGAAACACCAATGAAACAATCAACCCTCGTCCGCGTACTATCGTTTGTCAGCAACATATTGTGATACTTTCTTTTTGCTGGCTCGTGAGCAAATCACCACTCACCACTGGTGTCCCCATGTTCTCCCAGGATCCAGCCGTTGAAGCTGCTGGAATGGATTCCCAGTTTGTCGGCCATCAGGAAGCGGAAGCGCGCCGAGTCCAAGTTTGTGCCGCTGCCGATGATGCGGTGCTTGGGAAGGCCGCTAAGTTTCCAGGTTACATAAGTCAGCACGTCGACTGTTGAAGAGTGTTGTTATTAGACGGTGAATGCTGTATGACTGGCATACCGACAGAATGAAGGTTTGTGTACCTGGGTTGGAAACCACAATGATGATGCAGTCAGGGCTGTATCTGACGATCTGAGGGATGATATGCTTAAAGATGTTGACGTTTCTCTGGACGAGGTTCAGCCTGCTCTCCCCCTCCTGCTGACGGACACCGGCCGTCACCACCACGATGCGAGAGTTTTCTGTCACAGAGTAGTCTGAGAGACAGGGGGGAAGAAGATTTGGAGTAATGGTTAAGAGGGCAAAAGCTCACTGTCAAATTCCTGCTGAAACCAAGTAGGAGGTGGTAAAAAATAAAGATTCAAAGATCAATAGAGAAAAAAATGTTTTTGTCAGTTAGCTGCATCCTGCAGATACCTGAACTGTGCTAAGATTTAGTTTCTTGGCATGTCTGAGGTATAAACTTGCCTTTGTCTGCAACTATTTTTGGAGTTTTGAGGAAGAGACTGCCATGCTGCAGGTCCATCATTTCTCCTTTCAGCTTGTCCTCCATCACATCCACCAGGGCCAGCTCATCAACTAGCTCCTGAACACATCAGAATAATTCACATGGCACAGTTCATTAATTCAGCAACACGCCCGTTTGTTCAGTTGGGGATAGAAGTGGAAATAACCTCAAAAGATGTTTGATCTGTATGAATTTAGAGAATAAATATATCCCCAGCACATCCAGTGTTCACTTTAAACTGCATTTTTCTGTATTACGTTGAGTCCACATTATACTGACCTTGTCTGTGTTTTAAACCACTTTTACGCAGATGACACTTCGTTATATATAAAGCACAAATCAAGGAGCAATGACTAAAATAATATTTTACTGTAGGATTGCCTCTCAGTCTCACATCTTTCCTAAATGTAATCCAGCTAAAACAGGATGTATATATATACATGTGGTCACATATCAAACCAAAACCTGATTATAAATCTATATTTACTTATTGTACTACGCCTGCACTTTGCTACTGTGCATTCAATGAGTGCTACAATTTAGATAAAGGAACTGACATAGTACAACAGCTGTTCTCTTTCTGTGTCAAATCCATTTTTCCATCATTGTGTCCACACCTTAACAAGGACTGTGAAAGGATAACAGATCCAGCCAGATCAGACACCAAGAGATCAGTAATCCGGTGTCAGTCTCAGAGGATCCTGGGTATTACCCCGTCCTGTGACACCAACAGGAAGGCCATCTGAGCGGAAGCAAAACCAGTGGGGCTCTTACCCTGAGCAGGATGCTGACAGCACATGCCATGCCAACCTGGCCCACGCCCACCACTGTCACTTTATTCCTGGGGGGCTCAGGAGGACCGCTGAACAGCGGGGTGATGAGCTTCTGCAGAACTGAGGCCATTTTTAGATCTAAAGGAGGAAAGAAGAAGAGAAGAGTGTTTCTGGTCAGGACACATGTTGACGGTAGACGAAGTGACAAACCCTATACACAGGCACGACTGAGGGAAACAGTCCTGCATCCAGAAAGTGGGCTGCGTGCTCAGATTTCATAAATACTGCATTCAGGACGTGTAGAGGGTAGAGGGATTACAAATTAAGCCTGACATTTATGTTAGTGGCACTAATGGAATCACGAGTTATCTAACACAGATCCATTACAAGAAATAAGAAGAAAAAACCCTGACTGAGCTCTGTCTCACACATTACTCCTCTGCAGAGTTCACCTTGAAAAAGACACACAGCTAGACACAAAAACAGCAGCAATACTTGCATTTCTCAGCGATGCTCCGAGCTGTGAGGTATAAATACCACCATGTAATCAACATGGCAGACTGAATAGGTATCTAAGGTGTGTTGTCACAGAGCTGCGTACCCCCTGCATCCACAACACCTCCTGCAGTCACTGTTTGTACAACCCAGACAGTCGAGGCAGGTATCCGGTCAGCTGCAGCACATGTGACTCAGGACCAGACTGAAGGGGAGCTGTGAGCTGCAGAGAGCTCCTCTTCCTCCACCCTCCTCCCCAAAAGGAGGACGGAGCACTATAATCGGCCCAACTTGACTGACTGCAGAAGGAGTTACTGTAATCCCTTAACACTGCCTCCATCTGCTGCACCTGATCTATGGATGAACATAGAATAGTAATATCCTTCAATCATCAGTGTAAGAAGTATTATTTAAATTAGGTTACCTACTATATATTCTGTCTCTGAGATAAGTGCAGTATAAAGCATTATCCTCCCAGTGTTAAATAATAAGGCAGAAATGTAAGTTATGTAAGTTATGTACAATCGAGCCACAGAATTTGAGCACTTGGTAATTACTGCTGCAGATTGTGATAGACACAGAGCACTACATTGTCTCTCCAACAAGAACTAGATTATGATGCAGGATGTCAATGAATCAGTCCTGGAATAAATCATGTTATTGTGAAGCAAGATGCCTGTAAAAACCAGCCATCTCTCTCCAGCTTTAGTCCCATTAAAGTGTGTTGATAATCTGTCCATTCATTAGCCCGGAGTGAAACGGGATTATCAAGCGAAAGGATGTAAACACGAGCGAGTAATGAGGTGGCTTAAGCGTGCAAGGTCACAGCGGGGACAGGAAGTTTCATGACTTTTAATAACGCAAAATAAAACCGTGTGTGGTGCCTGAATGTTCAAGAGACAAACATCTCATCTGTGTCAAAATTGTAGGTTAAAACAAAGACGTGCAGCGAACTATCAAATGTTTGACAGTTTACATCACCCTTGAACTTGAACACAGACAACATGAGGTACAAGTGGCAGACTACACATTCAGCATTTAAAAACAGCTACAACAGGTTAGTATTGGATGAGCCACAAAGTCCCAGATAAAACTACATATATAAAATTATAAAACTACATTTCAGCAAACTTTATATCCACCCCTCAAAGACACCTCAATTACTAATAATCTATTTATCTGTAGTAAATTTAAACATGTTTGTCTCTGTGTACATGATAAGATACTGGAAACTGTCACAGTTACTGATATACAAACTGTATGTTGACCCACTTATGTGGTGGGTAAATAGACAACTACAAAACATCTGCAAAAGGAGTGCAGAGAGAGAGAGCATCAAGAACAGGACACATACAAAATTACCCATAAATCCAGTCTAAATCTATCTCCTGCCTGCACATATTAACAGGATATTACCACATAACACTGAAAATCGTGGCTGTTCACCTGTTGTCTTGATGGTCCGGTTACTTTGAGTGTAAATCCGTCCTGCAGCACTACAGTGAGACTCACCCCCTTTGTGTGGTGCACTGTGTGTGTCTGCTCCTCTTCCTGCTGTTGTGTCAGGCTGCAGCCTACTGGATTTAATTAACTAAGCCTTTCCATCCCCTACAAAGTCTCAGTTTTGCAATCCAGGGTCATCACAGTCAGCTGGTACAATATTCACCTACAACAATAGCAACAACATGTATATCCTGTTAAACAATAAAGAAAAAAAGACAGACGGTTGAAGAATTGTTCAACATACCACTTATGTATTTATATATTTACATATTTACCTGTTATGTTTCTTGTTATTTCGTTTGTACACCTTCTATGTTTATAGTCATCACTGTTTATGTTAACCATAAATTAATTCCATCTGATAACGCATGTGCATTGAACTATCCCAGGTAAGAAAGGTTGTTTTTTTCAGTTACTTTTATTGTTCGTTTCGTTACATTTTCTTAGATTTAACCCTTACAATGCGTTCAATGCCTTCATAGGAAGAAAATTCTCATAAAAAGTGTTTATACCAAATTTTGAACTACAGAACTGTTTAGAATAAATAAATAACCTAAATAAATAACAATCTGACATTAATAAAAAAAAAACACTGCAGATGCAGACTGATGGTTTTTACAGGAACATTTAAATTTCAGGAGTGTTTCTAATTTACCTAGTGTTTTGAGGTTTGTTCATTTACATATTCATTGATCTGAGCATCATCTTGAGGGCGCTGACTGCTGAGCTGCATTTCTTGGTCAGGCACAGACATCATGGAGCCAGCAGGTGGAGTACAGCCACTTCAGGGAAATACAGCAGGGTGATTAGTCAAGACAGATATCTGATTAGCTGAGTTGGGCAACTACACTGAGTGCTATTATCCTTATTACAAATAAGTCTGCTTATTTCTACAGAAGTTGAAGTAAATCTGGCTGCACTCAGGAACTACCAAGACACACACACATAAATAATAGAATTAATTTGGACCTCATTTTACCGTCCCATTACCTAAGTTGGATTTCAGAAGCAATTTCAATACAAGAAAAAACACAAGAAATATTTATAATTTTATGGTATTATTGCTTTAAGACACTGTAAAAGAATCTGTAGATTAATTTACATTAAAATACAGTAATATTTACTGGCATATTTTATGTTTTTTACTGTCATGGTTTGACAGTTTTTCACCGTAAATCCACAGTTGCCAGTTGTTTACTGTAAAAACAGGAAGATCAAAGCACTTCAGGACTACTGGTGCAGAATAAAGCTATTAATTTTGGCAGGTGGTCAGATAGAACAAAACTGAAATCTATATAAAGTCTGGACAGTGCTTTAGGGGGGGAAGAAGGGCTTGAAGTCATAGCACGGTGTGTTTTTCACTTTAAATTCACTGTAAGCAGTAATGGGAGGTGTTTACTGCCGGTGTTGTGGAATTTTCCGACCCCCTCAGAATCCGACTCCCCTTCACGTGAACGCGCATGAACTGCGCGAGTGATAGCCTACGTGGGTTATGACGGGCGGGCAATGAAATGTTATGGGTTTATGTATATTCTGTATAGCCTGGTGTGGTTATTATATATGCACATTCTTTTGAAAACAAATTCCTCTGTTGACACTAGTTACAATAACTTTATACATAAGCAGCAGGTAATATGCCAGCAGATTGAAAATGGTTGGTGTTCCTTATTGTACAGACAGACTTACAGACCATCTTTATTGTCCCGCATGGAATTTGATTTCAAAAGCCAGTGCATATACAATAACCACACCAGGCGATACAGAATATAAATAAACCGTAGGTGATCACTCGCGCCCTGCATGCGCGTTCACGCGAAGGAGAGTCAGATTCTGAGGGGGAGTCGGAAAATTCCGCAACACCGGCAGCAGCCTCCAGCTGTCCGGGGCTGATCTCCTGACCCTACGCCGCTTGTTCGACCTCCAAAAGGGGGGACAGCGAGTCGCTGAAGGGACTCGGGCTATCACATTGGTAGGTTACACATCTAGGTGGTCAGGAGGGAAATTGGCACGGTACGAAACCGTTCAGTTTGTGGTGAAAAGTCGCCATTCCCACGACTCACAAGCTAGCGAAGCTAACGTGAGCTAGCACGTATAGCCTTGATGTTGTCAGCGGTGCTTCCTTACTTTAACCACCCACACGGTTTACACCAACGGTAAAACTAAAATCAGTTATTGTGCCACAATATCCGGTGGATTAAATCACGTATTTAACGTTAATAGCTCTAACGGGGTTAAAAACGAAAATGTTTGTTTGCTAACCGTTATCTCCCCCCCGCCCGTAGACAATGAGGTGTTAGATTTTTGACCCCCGTTGTCCCGCTTGGCTTTGTTCGTTTCGAACTGAAGCCGTTTGTGCAGAGCCCCGCCCGCCAGGACCGTCGCGGTTCCTGTCTCCACTTGCACTGGTTTATTAGTAATGTTAAAAAAAAAAAATCACAACTAGCCATAACCACTTTTAAATAAATAAATAAATAGATCCTGTTAGTTTCTTCTTAGTATTATTATACCATACGGTTTATAAGAATGTCTTTGTTTCCCCCTTTCAATTTCTAGGTGTTAATTCAACTCAGTTTTTGTCATGATTATCTGTGATAATGTGTTATTTTTAAATTTTAATGGAAAGCAATGATTGCCTGGGAGAACAGAAAACTTTAACTGTTCATGTGTAATAAAACACAGGTTATTCCCAGGCAGCACTACAGAAGACAAAGAAAAGAAAAATCTGGTAACAACAAAGTTTATTTTATGATACACTGCCTACATTATCATAAATAAACAGATTAAAAATCCTTACCCACATAACCCCTGTCATTTGTCCATTGTGGGAGAGCTGCCTGATGATGAATCACTTAATTCAGATTAAGATACAGTTTCACTTGCATGTATAACATATTGCTTTCAAATGTTACCTTTAAAATGCTATAAAAAGTTGACACACCACTTTAGAAAAATATCAAAATAGAAACAAAAGATGCCCCAGTAAATCTTCCAACCTTCCAACATCACCTCCAGTGAATCCAGCAGGTAAACAACCCCATTCACAAAAAAACAACTGTGTCTTCATTTTGTGTAATTTGCACAGGCTACATTAATTGACTGTCCCCCAAAAAGGATTAACTTTGCAGATCTTCCATGTCTGGACACATGCAGTCAGTGAGGCGGGCTATGTGGGTGCACTGCAACAGCCAATCCTGCATATTAGGACTGAAGGATCAGAAATCTACTTTTTTTAAAAAAGAAAAGAAAGAAAAGCACAAAAAAAACACTAAAACCCAAAGCATGTAAACTCAAATGGGCACACTGACAGGGCTGGAAAATCAATAATCTATGGTCAAACACTGCAATTTTTGTTTCTGTATCAAATAGACAAGTTGTCATTTAGATTTTTGTATGTAAATTGATGAAGATTCTGATTAAAAGATCTTAAAAGTACAGTAAATCTTAAGTCTTCCTCAGTTCACTGACAGTAAAAAAAATCATTATTACAATGCAGAGTGACCAGAATGATCATTTTACTCATAATTATAGAGCCTTGTATACAATGATTCAAGCAGTGATCAGCCGCTGAAAAATAAAAATAAAAACTTTTTATACCTCGACCTGAACGCGGGCGGATTTTCCTCATGCAGTGACGCGACCTGATTACACCACGTGACTCCTCCCAGCACAGACCACATGAAAAAGTTTGAGCTGAATCGACCTGAGCACCATAGAAATAATGAATCACTCTACCTAATTCTATAGCTACAGAGCAAATTTTGTAAGTCCATACAGAAAACACGTAGACAATCTGGTATTAGTAGTAGTAGCACTGCTTTGTGCTTTAAAATGGGAGGGCACTAAGTGCTAACAGTGTCCAGGCACTTCACCATCAGAAAAACACCTGGCACAGAGAGTTAGAAAACTACAGTATGACCTTCAAAAACTACAACCATGCATGGATAACTTGGCCTCTCCACTCTGCACTTGTTTCTACATACAAGGGTTAAATATACATAAAGACACGAAACATTTCACAGATTAAAATCAACATTAAAATGAGTCTCTTCTGACTGCCACATAACAGTGTTATCCAGAAGCTACCGTTTCCTCTTGCGGCAGGAGGAAAGCTGGCGTCTGGAGAGGAGAAAGTTTATCGTTCCAATTAAATCTGTGTCCTTTGTCCAACCATGTATGTAAAAAGAAGAGGTGAGCCAAGTTTACTGCTTGAGTTGTGGTGTGCTGTGGCAGGCGGCAGGGAGGTGGCGTGGGCATGACAAAAGACTGCTGAGGGTCTTTACTTGCCGGCGCCCTCTGTAGCGCCGCTGCTGCCCATGCCCAGGTAGGTGGCTACGTTGTTCACGGCGCCCTGAAGGGGGACGATGACGCTGTCCAGGTGGCCTTTCAGGGTGTTGATTTGATCGGCATCCAGGTTCTGGTAGGCATAGTAGAGAGAGACGCCCACCACAACAAGGAACAGGAGCTTGAGCAACACGGACAGGAAGCCTCGTCGGGCTGGCGCTTTGCTAGAAGAAACGGTGCTGCCGCCTCTGGAGAAAGACTCTGAGTAAGAGCGGCTCTCTGTGTGGATAGTGCGCTGCACACGGGACTCATCCATCCAGTATTCACTTGGTTTTAGAGGTCGACCTGCTGCACCTCGGATCGGGCGCCTGCAGGTAGCACTGATCAGAGAAAAAACACAATAAAAACTTTAGTCTAGGCCAAACGCAAACTTTTTACACCGTGTACCACCTCAGAACATATTCAGCTCTGCACCATCATGACAGATGTTAAACCACAGTCGACCCCGTTCTGCTACAGACTGTTCACATAGGAGGCAGGTTTATTCTACACTGTAAAACAATTACAACGCTTTTGAACCGTTAATTTTACCTCCACGTACGAAATTAACATCATATTTTACCTCATAACTAATCACAGATGTATTCAAGCTCTCCTCGGAAAACTGCAAAAGTAAGGCAAAGTAGTCCACTTAATTGTCAAGTAAAATAACTTGAGCGCACACAAAAGGTTATTTTCCCTCAATTTCTGTTCACAAATGTGCCAAATCTGTGCAAGTAAGGCAAAGTCATGACCCGCTCTACTCTGCCTCCGATTGGCTATTACTCATTTCCTTTTGTTGGAACTTCAGGATAAGCCAATCAGAGGCAGAGAAGGGCGGGTCATGATGTTGCCGGGAAAGACATTGATATTGGTATTGGCTGATATTCTATGTGAACTATGTGCCACAGTTCAGTGTCAATAAATGCCTTTTTTCAAGATGTATAGCACATCTCTGTCACAGTCAGGCTTCTTGTTATGCCTATCAGGTGGTTGGATTATCCTGGTAAAGGGGAAGTGCTCACTAACATGGATTTTAATAGATTTGTGAACTTTAAAAAAAAAAAAAAAAAAAAAAAAAACTTTAGCTGTTTTACTTTCACTCATGAAAAAAATGGGAGAAAAAAAAAGATTATATTTTTGTTGAGCGTACTATTTCCACAGATAAACTTTTTTTTTTCTTTTTAAGCATTAAACTTTTACACTTTGGTTAATCTGTCTAAATAGAATATGTTTTACTTTACATGTGCTTGGCTGTTTGTGAGCCTGAAAGGTCATCATCAACCGTTACCTGATGCCTGTTGGTGTGCTTATTTCATTGGCAAGGATATCTTCCACGACACTCTCACTGGCCTTCTTAGGTGTTTCTTCAGTGATAATTTCCTCCACCACCTGTCAGAGTGATAAAAATGTTCATATCACTTTAAATATAATCTCACAATCTCTCTCTAATGTTTGGGGATGGAAAAATGTGCCTCACCTTGGTTTGTCGTCTACTGCTGGTTCTGACGGTAACTGGGGCTTTCCCTCTGCTCCTCACAGGCTTCTCTACCACAGGGACTGGTTCTGGTTCAGGGGCAGGGATCTCTTCTGAAAAACACATGTTCAACATGGCGAGATCAGTACAGGATTCAGTGTTTTTCCAACATTCAGTCAGGCATCAAGAAGCAAGAGATATATTGACGCACTCAGGTCATGTTGTTTGTCTTGGTAAACATGCGGTCATAGCTCACCATCTTCCTTGTCGCTGTACTGGTCAGAATTTGTGTTGCCGTTCTGGTTACTGTCTACCTTGGGGAGAGCTGTGACATCTGTTGGAGCTTCAGGCTCAGCTGGAGGCTGGTCCAAAAGCTTCTGCAGTTTTTTCTCATACAATTTACGAGTGGTGGCTGGATTAAAGACAGGAAAGAGCAAACAAGGATAAACTTATACATTTTAAATTTTTTGTTTTCATAAGTCATTGTTTAAATGTGATTTCTTCTTGATTTCTCAGACATGCAATGCTGCTTTATGAACTAATATTTTCTGATATCTACAGCGTAATTTTGACGGCGGGTAGTGGTATATGTACCAGCATGTACATGTTAGTTATGAGAGAAACTGGATAAACAGGTCAACACAAAGTACACCCATTTCCTTTTACGTGCATTTCTTTGTTACTTTGTTATCTACTAAATCACTTAATAATCTCTGTATAATCTAAGTTGGAAATTATTTCTCACGTACTATGTAAGATAAGTTTTTCTTTACAACTAAAGTCTGAGGCAGTCCTCTGGGAGGGAACTCACCAACAATGGGCCCGGTGTCCACACCATGTTTTGCCAGCTGTTGTTTCAAATCTTCATCACTGAGATCTGTCACCTCCACTTCCTCTGTGCGAGGCTTGTCTGTCTTTTTGGTAGCTTTCTGCAAAAATAAAAAAATTATTAAAAAAAAAAAAAAGTTACAGATCGTACAACAAATCAGGTCTTCCCTTCAAATCCACACAGCATCTTCTCACAGATATCCACAAATAAAATTAAGAAAATAAAAACTTACTCTTCCAGATCGACTTTTGTTGGACACCACAGGGGCAGGTAACTCTTCGTCGCTGGAGAATGTATCTATAGGTGGGCTCTTCTTATTGTTGAGTACTGTTAAGTTCTTCAGATACAGCTGCACGTACACTTCTTTTTTATGCTCTCCGCTGGGAAGTGGCACATTGTTGGCTGCGAGCTCATTCTTCAGCTTATCCTTCGTGAGCACCGACGGATCTTCGAGAAATTCAGCCATGTTTAACTTTATTTCAAAGCTATCGTTGAGCTTTTTCCCCGTAACAGAAATTAGCGCCTCACTTCAAACTGAGCTGCTACACACAACAACAACAACCGGGGAACGTGACTGAATAGCCGCGCTGTTGTCAAACAGGACTGGCGCCTTTACCCCGCTGCCTATTCAAAGCTAGCAGGAGAGAAAGCGGTTTACCAAAATAAATGCCCACTTTAGCGTCTTAGCCCAGCAGCGAATGTACTCACAGGTAGCTCTGATTTTTTCAAAAGCAGACACGGGTGTGAGCTGCAAATGGAACCGGTGCAAAAACCTAAATTAACCGGCTGTAATGTGACTGAATTAGCTTAGCTTCAAACCGGTCCACTTGCTTCTGTCTGTCCGCGGCGGTCGCAACAAGGGCCAAACAACAACCAGCCCCGCTATTGGACGGGACGCCCCAGCGAGCCGCGCTCTGATTGGCCTGCTATGAATGGAACGCTCGCAGGCCGCTGCCACAAAGAAACCGCAGGCTGTGTGTTTTAGATAACGGCTACACATCAACGCTGTCGACGATATTTACGCTGTTGTTTCAATTTACCGCCGTTAATGTCCTTATTTTTATCAATAAGTAGACAAATGCGAGTTTAAATAATGAATGTGAGTTGAATTGAGTGGTGAAAGAACAATATTGATGGCGGACTCGTAGCACTGGTGGTTACTCGCCTTTAGTTTGTTTACGTAGCGTGTTTATCGCTTTAATTAATGATTAATATCAATTAGCGAGTTATTATCAATCACTACAGTGTCTCTAATAGTTTTCATATTACATAATGTGGCAGTGAGCGAATGTTAATCCGTTTAGATGAAGTCTGCTTCTCTAACAGAAGAGGGCAGCATGAGCCACATTATTCAAAAGAGACATCTTATTTCAGGTTTTTAATCTTCAGTATTAAAGCCAGTAAGTTAAGTAGTTCAAAAGTTATGGAGTTCTTTATGGGAAGAGGAAAATGGGGGAAAAGACAGTGTGAGAGTTCAGTGTACAACCTACAAAATTAAGTGTATAAAATCTAGGAAAAAAAAGCCAAAGAAAACAAACTATAATTATTATATTAAGATGTTTTTGCTCCTCTATATCAGCATGATCTCCATAGGTTTGTGGAACAACTATACATCTGCACAAAAGATCTGATGAAACGTCACACTCTTATGTATTCATTATCTATAATATGTGTTTATTTTAAGATTAAAATTATCCAATCAAGGACACAAGGTGGACACAACAATGCACAAACTGGTACTAGCATCTTTGATGTGAGGATTTGCTGCTTTTGCCTGTTTTTTTGTAGTTGAAAATGTAATATTCTGGAGTTTTTCACACACAACAAGACATTTGAAGACGTCGACTTGGGCTGTGAGAAGCTGTAATGCCTGATAATTGCGTGTTGGCACCAATCTGGAAGTTTTGAACCAGGCGACTCTTTCACTATTCTTTGACAAAACGATTAATTTAAATAAATATTTTGCAGATTGATCATTAATGAATCACAAGCTGCAGCTCCACACACTCGCACACAGACATGGCACTGTTGGCCCACCTCCCTGCATGTCTCTGGGCATGCTGGTCTCTAACTCTGTGGTGAGCCCCCCCCTCTCTCCGGCCGTGGGGACAGTGGTTTGAGGTGGCACTGTGTGGCTCCCCACCTGTCCTTCAGACCTCCCTCTCTGGGGCTTTCTGGGATGCTGCTGCAGAAACCAAGCAATTGATCCCCACCTCAGCTCTAAACCACACTAAAATACAGCACTTCAAGTATAGTTCAGCTTTTCCATAGTGCATTTGCCAGTTGAGTGTAGGCATAAAAAATGTTGAGCCCTTGAGAAACACCTCTTAAGCTTTCTTTGTATGTAATTTATACAGAAAATAAGGCATGGGCCAAGAATCATAGAGAGTGCCTCTTTAAGCATAACAGTCATGGCCTCTGAAAAATGATCAAAGCCTGCTCTTTAATCGTCAACATTCACATTTTCAGAATGAGTTCATTTAAAATGGAATTGCTTCACCTGATGTCGACCAGTCATTATAATTGACAACGTTTCTTGACAGATGACGGTAAAATAAATCTCGAGTACAAATGAAACAACTGGCAGGAGAAAGACAAAAATCAATTTATGGAAAATAAAGGTCTGAGTGCAGTACTTTTAGGAAAGACATACTGACTATTTGTTATTTAGTGTTGGAAAAAAAAGACCCTGCACATTTCAAATGAACACAAACTCAAACATCCACCTTCTAAAAGTGGATTTCTGATCACTTAGAAAAATGTCAAACACAGGCTCCACGGCCGAGTTTATCTTGGATTTTAAGCATTTCTAAATCCCAATTGAGCCAACCACAGAAGTAGCTTAGGAAAAGTCAACCTTTACCACCCAGAGGATGTCTGATCCAATTCCACTGACACAACAAAACACGTAGTCGTAAAATTAATCAAAGTTATTAAATTTCAGCACATTGTACGATCACAGTCCTGTCATCTTATCTGTCGCTAGGTCCGGATTTACATAATAACCAAAAAGTTGACTGTTTATATAATTTTTCCCACATTTAAAAATTTTCCATTACCAGAGCATTTTGTTGTCTTCTCCAGTCCTAAAAAAAGGTCTTCCTGCATTAATCTAACACAACAATCTCTAATCCTCAGAGGATGTTATTACTCAGTGCCAAACTAATTAAGATCAAGTCCTGGGCAGTTTCCTGTGCAAAAAGGAGGGTAGGATGCGGGCAGCAGGAGCAGTGTATTTCACAGAAGCTGAGATTTGTGTGTCCTGGCCTTGGAACAGCCATCTATTAGTGCTCACACAGTATATTTTCATCTGTTGACAATCCAAACTCTACTTAAAGGACACACGCTTAGTTGTAGACATTTCTGTCAGAAGGAAAAATGAGACTTGCTCTCTGGCCCTTGTTGATGCCCATTTGGCCACCTGCCTGTTTGTATCATAAGTACTCCTCCATATATTTGCATTATTATTATGATTCGGGCTTTTCCCGTTTTATTTGGCCATTGAGTACAGAGACACTCTTGCTCATGTCCTCACTGAACTTAAGGCAAACATTACTGTGTGTGAACTTTCGTGTAGTGAATGAAGAATTTCTATTAAGTCTCCAGTGAGGCACCCATGGGATGCAATGTTGGATCATTGGGGGGAAAACTTAATGTAGGCCATCCATCTCCTCAAAATGTAATGCACTGACATAAAAGGATCAAGACAACTTTGATCTGTTAAAGCCACTGAAAGTGCCTCTTCTGCAGTAGTTGGTGACCACGGATGTAAATCTTTTATCGCCTTCACAGTTCAGTAGATCATGGCATAGCAGTAATCAATATATATTAACAATGGATCAAATGATTACTTGTAATGTGAAAGGGGTCGCTCGTAGTGATGAAACCACAGAGATTTATCACTCAGTTCGCCTAAGCTCCACAGAGCGTTTTAGCACCTTTCAGCTCGTTGTTTTGATTTGTTTTGGTTCACTCCACTTCCCTTGTTGTGCATAATTAATAGCATGGCTGCTTGATTGACAGGTAAGTGTTATTACAGAAGGCTTATTAGAGCACACAGGCGTCATTCGGCCCACCTCAGGTCCACCGATGATCTACGTCTTTGCCGATATTTAGATTAGTCGGGTAGTGGAAGCAGTGCTTTGGAAACCACTCAGGCTTTGTCCATTCTTTATACTGGTGGTTCACACTCACAGCTCCCATATTGATATTTTCAGCAGCAAAAGGCTGCTGTTATCACCAAACATGTGACAAACAAAATTAGTGACAAGCCTGTGAACATAGTGAAGGCTTTAGCAGCTGAAGAGCCAGATATTTTTAAGTGAATACAGCATGGCCAGCAACAAAACTCCCAATGAATGCTTAATGTTCATATCTGCTGAATCAGTTTGCTAACAAGTTCCCCAAATAAACTTTATAAGGTGCTTTTAATGTCTTCAATTTGTTTCCGCTGGCCCCCAAATGGCCAAAGAAAATCATTTAATAGAGGTTAAAGGAGAACATGTGCTGGTGAGCTACTGTGCGCCAAACACAATCACCAGCCTTGCCCAAACAGAAATGTATCCACTGTCCCGAAGCACAGACCTGGCCGCCCTATGACAGGACCTTCAGGAACTCATTGCAACTTTATACTTCATCAGCGAGGGGAATTTGTTTTAGCCAACACAACCAGCAATGTGAAAATTTTCTTAAGTTAAGAGACAACGACACGCAGTGCAATATAGTGTCAAAACACTCATCTCATGTGCAGGAGTTCAGAAACCACATATTTGACTTTAGTCATGGTTCATCACCAGGTAGGCCTGACACGGCTGAACCGAATGGCCGGTGGCTCGCGACTAAAAGAGAGGGCAACCTCACACAGGTGACTGCCAGACTCTTGAGTTAACAGGAAAGAAATATTTCCGTGCTTAACTTGGCTGAAGCTTTCAACAGACCTGCCTCTGCTTAGTTTTTCTGCCCACATGGCTGAACACTGGTACTGGACCAGTATGGGAAGAGCCAAAGGCTTCTCAAAAGCCTCCTGTGATGTGTCGGTGGTGACACCGCCATGCCCCTCAACTGTTTCCTCTCTTTCCCGGATGCCTGGTCTCTGAGCTCACAGGGCCCTCACTCACTCAAGCGAGGAGTCACCATTCTGGAGTGTCAGCATTAACCATACCTAATGAATGAGAAGTAGACAATCAACAGAGACTCAGCAGCACTCCTAAGCACAAGTGCCAGATCAGGGAACATGCCAACAGCTCAGTGCATTCAGCATTTTATTGCAATTGTTGGCAGGACTCAAGCTCAATTTTCAATTAAGTCCCAAAAAAGAAAAGGGAGTGGATTTTATATAAGCTGACAACAAGAGACCTCTTTGGGGACCTTTGTGTGAGGTGCCTCCATAGACCGACATGACTGTGTTTGTAATTTCCTTACTGGTCCTTCTGGTGTCAAGTTATTTTAAGTAATAGCTCTCAGCTCTGTGTCTACTGCAGCCAGGACACATTCCCCAAACACCTGGTACTTCAGCTGATATGATCTTATTTATTCAATCTTGAAAACTGAAACTTTTAGGCCTCATACTGCCTCGCTGCCGGAATGGCTGACTCCTCTTTGGCTGGACCTACATCAGAACTGTTTGGTCAGTAGACTCAGAGGTGCACCACGTGGAAAAAACACTTGTCGTCATGTTTACTGTCCTTCCAGGAGGTAGTCTTGATGATTCGGCTCTTGTAGCAGCTCATAGTTTTGGGTAGTAAAACACCGGGGGCCTATCGGTGCTCTGAAGCCTCACAGCGTGGCTCATCCGTGCCAGCGGTAAAGGACAAATGTGCCAAAGTCTGCTGGGTTTGGCTCTTTTCTCACCCCCTGGCTTCCAACACCGATGTATCCAGCTGAGGTACAATAATTTGACACCTCTTAAGCAGCTGGACCCTTTAGCGTGACAACCACTGCTTTGTTTTATATTCCTGCGTATTTTGAACGCAATCAAAAATTACAGTCAGCAACATCTAAACTGTGTTTTTATCCACTTTGGACTTTTGCCCCTCCCCACCCCCTTCAATCTCCTTTATCCCTCCCTTTCCTATGTGGGATTTAACGTACACTTTGTGGTAACCTTGCTAAGTTATCAATTTTTTCTATGTTCTCTCACACTGAATAAAGGCTTGTTTCTGTGCGCCTGCTTGTTACGACTTCAAGGACAGCTCCCTCCATCTGGCATTAAGTATTCCTGGTGCCAGTGTCGGGTTAACTGACACTCCTGCACTTAAACTAATGGCAGCGAGCAGTCATCTCCCATGAGGTGCTCACCTTGGAAAAAATCACCCAGCTCCCTCATCCTCAATCATAGTGGTGCTCTCGCCACCCACTGAATGAAACCATGGGCATGAAAAGAGGGATTGTTTCACTATTCAGGCATATATGAGGGCAAATGAAAACATGTAATACGCATGTCCTGTCTTGGATTCGCCCTCCACCCGAGTTCAATGAGACGTTGAGAAGTGGGAAGAGTAGTACAGCATGCAAACAGAAAAAGACGGAGTCAGCAAATCGTCATTTTCATTAGGAAGGTTTACTTAACCTGATTTCTTAAGCAAATGAAGCAAAAACAGTGTACTAAGATGCCTAAAGGAATACTTTGGAGAAAGCAGACGCATGGATTCAGGAGAGAAATCCTAGATTTTGATAGAGAGCAGCAATCTTATATTAATCTTTCTTTCATTAGATGTTAAGAATGAGAGCTGTTTACATGTAATTATGACTGTCGTTACGCACGTTCATCTTCACACCCCTTACAGGCTTTCCATGTTAATTAGAGAGCATGTCAAAAGATCAGAGGGAGGTGTCAATTTATATTTATATCTAGGTAAAGAAATGAGTTGCCCATACGTGTTTGAGGTATTTTTCACATACTGATCTGATCACCCTCTTCCTACGCTGCTGTATGGCATAACAATGTCTCTCATTGGATTTCCCAGGACCCGTCTTCTTGTTTTACCACATTTTATTTGGCTGTCCTTCAGAGATAGACTATTTCCATTTTAGGTAAGCTGTTAACATAAATATCTTGTACAGGTGAGTCCAGGGCAAAAGAGGAGCACCTCTCAGACCACAGGAGTGCAGCATCACCACCCGTCCTCCTCTGAACCCCCTTCTCAATGGAAAGCTAAACAGCTTTTTAAGAATGAAGAGGTTTTTCAGTTTGTTGCTAAATATAGGCCAGCCCGGTGGGAGGTGGCAGGTTCGAGAGCCATTTTCAACAAAGATGAGCCCCAGGTCCTGCCCAGGACCTGGCGGGTGGTGACTGCCGGTGGTCCGCCTTTCTCTTATGCACCGGCTCTTAAGTAAACACTGCAATCCTGCGGTCAGCTACAGCATGGCAACGAGCGAAAGGACTCACTGTGCAGTTGCACACAGCTATGGTGTGTTGTCTCCTCCGGCCCACTCAATCTTGGCTCCTCCCCGTCACAGAGGCCTCAGCAGGGGTCGAGGGCCAGCGACAGACCTTGATGTGTGATCCCAGAACCCTGCTGGGAACTCCTGGTGGGGGCACTGTTGGACTTCACCTTCTGGACCCCTCTGATGGACCGTTTTCCATCTGGAAAAAGAAATCTAAATTAAGAACACGATCATGTTTACTTACATTATGCTAATTCATTGTTTTTACACTTGCTGGGATGGAGAAACATTAATCAACAAATCTAATAATCTCTGGTTAATTAAGCAGAAGGACTCATATATGTATCACATTTAAAAGCTTAGTGTGTTAAGGAATAACAACCAGAAATATCAGGTTCAACCAGGAAATATCTGAAATCTGAATGTTTTTATCAGAGGGGCAACCTTTCCAGGATAATATGCCATTAATCATCAGGATCATATCCAATAAAGTGCCAGATTAATCAACACAGAGGAAAACTGACAGCCCTAGTCCTTATCCACTGAGGAAAATAAGGGGCAACAGGTAGGCCTTTATCCATTGAGCTCTGTTCTTGCATTGCTCCCCTATACACGAAGATCATAATTTGGGGGAGTCTCAGTGGCTACCTGTAAGGACCACAGGGGTGGCAAATAGCAGGGCTGTGGCTTTCTGAGCTTCTTAGTGGTGCGAGCAGAAGGATTTACGGTAACTCTCAGACAAGCGTTCACAGCTTGGACTCTTGGCATGGATTCGATATTGTCCCTGGCTGAGCATCAAACCCACTGAACCTGAGGTCCAAAAGTACCTACACAAAAACCTGGGATGTTTGAATGATAAATCGCCGACATTTAGTGGCAGAACAAAAAATATTGGCCTTGCTGGGGATATCAATTTTAATTTTAATTCACAGTGAGAGCGCATACTGGGTGGCTTGATTGACCAGAGATCGTCTTCTAGTTTAATTGACAAGCTCTTCTCTTTCGGGTTAGGACTTTTCCTGCAAATTCAGCACAGGTGCAACAGTAGAAGGCAGCCCCGCCGTGTAAGAGGTGCAACAATTGCCGGTGGGGGTGATATTGAATATCAACCATGATTTGAAGTGCACTGACCAAGTTATCTTTAAGTTCATGTCCAGTCCTTTTGGGAAACATAATCTATTTCTATGTGTAAGTGGACTCTTTCAGCTTCAGCCTGCCATCGCCAGAACTTCTGGTTTTGATAAAAGAGAAACCAGCTCCATTAGATTTCCTGAGCGGAGTTCAATGATAAAACCATGTGGCGAAAACAGCTCTAGAAGTTAATACATGTGACATGCTGAGAAGCATAATGGATCAATTCAGTAATCCGTTTTGTTTTTTAGAAGGATTAGTACTGAAATCGAGGATGTTTTTTAAATCATTGGTATCATTATTTTCTGCGCTACATTTAAGCAAAAACATCTTTTACAAGGTCAATGCTGATACTTATTAATGTGCTGACTACTGATTATGCCAAGAGGTGCTTTATAAAGCCACAGGACTGAATTTAAGGTCAAAAAGGATGCACTGAGCCAAACACACCAACCGCCACCCTGAAGAAAAAAGCCATGGTGCTAATATTAGGGGGAAGACTGATTACAGTGCTACTATTAGGTTTTGGCATCGATTTTGGTCCAAAGTAGGAACGCCCTCGGCACTTCTCTTTGGTGTTCATGCCCTCAATCCTAAATGGCACACTACATGATATTATGAAGAGCCAGACCAAACATGCCGAAGCAGACCACAGGGTTACTCACAGCCCCTGCACATTCTTTTGAGGCTGAAATGTGACCCGGTCCTATTTTTCAGCAGCTTGTCAGACTCAGTGTGGTGCAGGGAGGTAAACTAGGAGGGAAAACTGTTGTCACCTTTCTATAGCTCTTACTTTTTCTGACTTACAAGATGGCAACCTCGGGTGTCAAAATGAGACCAGATGGGTGGGTTGCTTGAGTGCTGGCAGTCGCTACGGATATGAAAAGCAAAGACGTACTTACAACATCAGCAGTGGACAGTAAATGGAAATTAGTTTATTGGTGAAGCTTTGCAAGTTGATGGACACACTCTGGTAAAGTAATAAGTGCGGTAACCACATGCATTAAGACGTATAATGCCATATGTGAGACTGAAATTGAAGTGACAACATAATGATTTGGGGTGAATTCAGCAAAATATCTTTGCAGCAGCTTGAGGAAGCTGTCCACGTCCAGCTGTGTGTACGATGTTTAAAACATCGCTGTCCTGCTCAATTTCCAAAAACATTTTTTTTAGTATTTCCTCTCTCTATATAGTTGGAGAGCAAAGTCTTTGTTGGACAGCATCATCAGAGACTTGGACTGGAAAACACTGTCGAGCATTCAATATGTCCGAGCTTGTCATCAGATGAAGCTCATTTTGAAAAATGCTTGTTATGACTGCTGCTAACCATATCCACCCACTCTGTGCCCAGTGAGACGGACAGCGAAGAGGAAGTCTTTCAGTCGGTCAGGTCGTACTTCATCTCAGCAGGTTATTGAGCTGCTGGACCATAGACAGAGCTTTAAGTGAAACTTTGCACACTTGAGCTGAAACTTGCTGGTGACACAAAGCACATCTATGACTTGAACACTGAGATGGACTCTCATGCCTTCTAATGGAAATAATAAATAAAAAATAATAATAAAATGAAAACAATCAACTGTACAAACCATTTCAAAACAGTTTTAGATCCAACCACGGCCGAGAAATCGCTGCAATCAAAGTCACAAATGACCTCCTCTTCTCCTCTTATGCCCATTCCACCAATATCCTGCCTTTGATACCATCAATCATTCAGTCATCTCCCGTCTTGAGTCCTCCCTCAGTATCACCCTCTCCAACCCTCAGACAGCCCTAGTTGCCCCGTCCTCCCATTCTCTATATGCTACACACTTGTTCACATCAGCGGCTGTGGTGATCCCCCATGTTAAAGTGTCCTTGGGCAATATACTGACCCCCAAATTGCTCCAAAATTGTGGCATCGGTGTGTGAATGTGTATGAATGGTTAGCTCTGTATGAATGGGTGAATGAGAAATGTGGTGTAAAAAAGTGCCCTCAGTGGTCGGAAGAATAGAAAGGTGCTATATAAGTACAGTCCATTTACCATTTACCATCATATACTACCATGGCCACTTTCACTGTTATGCCAACGACACCCAGCTCTACATCTCCAACAAATCCATAATTGCTGCCACTCAGTCCACCCTCACAAATTCATTCAAATCATTCCCTCTACATCACTGTTCATCATTGTTCCTGCTTCCACAACCTCAGTGTCTTTGATGAAACCGTTAATCACATCACAAAACCTGCAGTCTTTCATCTTAAAAACAATTCCCATATTTGCTCCTCCCTCTCCTTCTCAGCTGCTGAAATGCTCATCCATCCTTCATAACAACTTGACTACTGCAACAGCATTCTGTACGACACATCCACCCAAATCCTCCACAAAAAACTCAGCTGTTTGTCCACTAAAACACTCTAGTGACTCCACACCCTACTCCCCTCCTACTTCAAGACCTGCAGCAACATACTCCATACTGTGACCTACAACCTCCTCACCCCTCGCACCCAGTCCTAACACTGGACCTGGGTACGTGACAGAGCCTTCTCTATCTCCACCAACATCCATTTAAATCTGCTTTTTTTAATCTGTAATCCACCAGTCTGTCCTTTTTGTATTTTGTCCACTTGTTTTCTTTTAAATACTGTTTTTGCTCGTCCTATTTCTAGATGGCTGAGAACTTTGCCAACGGCGGCGCAACCGTTCATACATTACATTCACACTATAATTGTAACTCTCATACACAGCGAAATGCTGCAGTGCAACAGTAGCAGCTAGAATCAGCTTGGGACGCCTCTAACGTCTAACATCTCTAACCTTTAGTATTATTGTATTGTGCTACCTTCAGTGATTTCGTACATCTCCCAGAATAGCTTACTGTACATGCCTCTGCTGCTGGTTATATCTTGAGAGCTGCCATGGTTATAGGACAACAAGAGCAAGACAAGAAACATGATATTCCAGTTTAAAGAGCATGAGAGTTGGGCGATCTACTCAAAACACAATGTGCCCTGAAGCTGAAGTGCATTATGGGCCACTGATGTGGGTGTTAGTGAAGAGAACGGTATCTTTTCTTCCACTATAGTCGATTCTTCCCAGTAACACTGATGCAAAATCTAATCTAATATCAAAAATGAAACTCTTTTACTTGTATTACTGATACACACTTTATGCTGTCAGTGCTGCATCATCCAGTCAAATCATCAGTCAACAAGATGCTCTGCTGGCCGCTTATCTGTAGGAGTATGAATCACAATGTTTTTGTTTCAAACATGACAGACTGTTGATCAGTCTATACCTTGCCTTTATGACCAGTTCCTCTAACTGCAGGTTTCCACCGGCCGCAAACCTACACATTCCTCCCTCGGAGTACAGCCACAAAAGCAGCTCACCTCCTCATTGACCAAAACTCACTGTGCAAGGCTCGCCTCTCCAAGAAACACAGCCAGCTTTACCACTGAAATAGATTTCAATAAATTTTAATTTCCGCAGCCACTTTTCCCGGTCTTGAGAACGTAATGAATTAGCAAACAAAAGGCTCGAAAGAATTCCCTCGCATTTCGCTTTACTCAATGAATTACCATCAACCACACAAGGAAAACAAAAGATGGCAAGTTTATTTTTCTGTGGTGGGGCTGTTTCAACAGAGCGATTATTCACTGACACCACTTTCAAAGGTTCCTCAATCAAAGGTTTCAAGCACCACTGATAGTACTAAGCTACAGTGGGAACATTACAGGACTGTGTATTACATTGTCACATTATAATTAGTTAAGAACTGTAAAGGTATGTTTTGTATATTTGTTCATGGAAAAAAGTAAAGGATTGGTCCAAGAAAGGTTCCAGTGCTGTAAAACCGATTGGTATGCTGTTTAAACGTATGATTTATTGTTGTTTTTTGGTTGTACACAAAGAAGCATATTGTTCATTATGTGACCGTAGATAAGATTAAATTATTTCAGCACCAGGCACAGCTTCTGGTTCCATCGTTAGCTAAATTTATTCAGCGATCAGATCAATGACAATGTAAAGAATGGATGGACCCTGAGTGATGTCATCCGCCTGGCTGTTTTTAAGCTGAAAATATACAGCGCTGGCTGCTGCCATGTTGGATGTACTGCTTCTTCGACCTCGAATTAGCTATAGAGACCGAAACTGTCTGAACCAGGCTGTAAACATGTTTATTTCTGCTGTGAAGCTGGACATTTTAACATGGGTGCTTATGGAGAATGACTCACTTCTGCAGCCAGTCTCAAGTGGCCACTCGAGGAATTACAGTTTTTAGCACTTCCACATTGACTCCCAGCATCGGAGGCCAAATGAAAACAAATCACAACCACGCAGCAAAAAACAGGGACTTGGATAAACATCTGGGACAGCCCAGTCCAATCTTGATGCTGAGCTTTTATGAATAAAACAATGAGGATTATGGAGAGATACAACTAAAACTAATTCAGATTATTTACAATATAAAAACTGGAAAAAAAAACAAAACATGCATGTTTACAAAAAATAATGATGAAGAATATGAAGAAAACAGATGTGTTTATTGCATTTTGTTGACTTATTGCAGACAACCTAGAAAATGGTTGTGTGTTTGTTTGTGTGTGCTTGTATAACTGTGGGGGTATATATTTATATATATATCTGTGTGTGTGTGTAAGTGGCCTGTGTGTGGCCAGACTCACTGGGCTGATCTTGGCCCCTGGCTTTTGCTGGCGTTCAGCATGTCTGTAAAGAAACAGCTGGAGGCAAAGGCAACACCAGTCCCGTTCAGGAGCTCGGCCCTGCCAGCAGCGACAGATTCCAGAACTTTCCATGGTCCCGCGTCGCCATGCCAACAGGTCTTGGCACGGCACAGCTGTCCTGATCTGCACACCTGGCCCACCAAGAGTCCAGAATCACCTCTCCTGTCACTGTGTGATGAACAGGTCATTTACAACCCAAGTGTTTGTGTGTTTTTAAGAGTTATGGGCCCAGGTAAAGAAAACACCGTGGCAGTGGACCTCCTGTGTGTTGCCCTAATCAAACAGAGCTGAGAACCTTAGCACTGTAGAATAGCACCGGCTTGAATTTGTTCAGACGTGCACTGTGGAAAACCCACACAGAGGGATATTCAAAAAAGAAACTGCATTATGGAAATGGAGCTCGATAAAGATTTGTTTTGTTTGTCTTTGATAGTGCCACTGAGTCCTGTGGTTTCAACCTGAACATAGAGAAGTACCGCACCTGGGACTAAGACACATATCTAACCCAAGCGGCAACCTCCGGTGCTGGGAAATGAAGCCAATGTAGAAGTGCTAAAAACTGCAATACCTCGAGCGGCCACTTGAGGCAGGCTGCAGAAGTGAGTCAGTCTCCATAAGCAGCCATATTAAAATAGAAATAAACATGTTTACAGCCTAGTACAAAAAACTGTTTTGGTCTCTATAGCTAATTTCCCCGTTCATGACAACTCTACTGGAGGTGATTTTTTATAACTCACCTGTTCAAAATGATCTTAAGGCTTAAAGTTTTCCCTAATTTACATCATGGCCACTTGATTGACAGGTAAATGTCATTACAGATGGCTTATTAGAGTACCCAGGCATCATTCGGCCTGCCTCAGGTTTGCAGATGATCCACATCTTTGTCGATATTTAGATTAGCCAAAGAAGAAGCGGTACAGCCATCATGGTGGCTTCTAGCGCTGCATATTTTCAGCTTTGGAAACATATGGGTTCATGCTCTGTCCATTCTTTATACTGTCATTGATCTAACCACAGTACACCGCTTTAGGCTTTAAGTTCAGTCCTCACAAACAATGTGGCATATTTGTTGTCTGCAGTGTTTTCCAAAGTGATGAAGTTTCTTCCTGGACAGAGAGCACCAGTGCTGGAGGTTTTTTTCCCTACATTCACAGAAGTTTCACTGTGCTGCTCAATGACACGTTGACATGTCAAAACAAGGATCCACCAACACCAACCTTTCTAGCATATGTCCCAGTGGTGCCTGTCCCATGAGAAAAATTGGAGGGATTTGCCATAGGAATTAATCTGGTTTCAAGTTTTACTCCATTACATTTTCATGTGACACAATGCTGCTTGCTGATCTATGGTAATGTTCTTACTGGAGGATAAAACAGTGGATTACTGACAAATACAAGAAAAACTGGCTGTTTAGAGGAGAAACAATCTTGACTGAACAGACAGAAATGTTAGACAAAAGTTTTTAGATTAGATTAAAACCCACAAACAGAGAAGTGAAAACAGATGTTGACAAATAACTGCATGACATATACTAAATGCAGTTTCCCCTGAAGGTATTTTATGTAAAATGAAATCATTATGTCCTCCATACTACATTTGATTGTACCGTTATAGTAGGTTATTAGTCATTTTAACACAGGAATGTTGCAGAACAGAAATACTACCATAAAATACTAATACCTATAATTTGCACTTCCTTGTACTACCTAAAGATGCACAGTACTTGAGTAAAATTACTGTGCCACCTTGGTTTAAGGGGTAAAACTTACATCGCTCTTTCGTTCTGCAACAACAGTTATGTGAACATTAAAACAGAACATTAAGAAGCCAAAGAAGATTTAGCTTGATAAGTCCAACGGATAAAGTGTCTCATCACATCTGTTTTTCAACAGAAGAACAAAATGATGAACAGTAACTGCTTGTACTGCATCTACTGATATTATACTGTTGCGAACAGAACATGAAGACCAGATGATACTGGATGTTGAAACACTGAACCACTAATCTATGCTGAGCCTCATGATGATAAACTTGCTGGCTGAAGGAGTGAAGGACAGTAGGTTCTGATTTAGTCTGAAGGATTTTTTTGTTCCCTGCAGCACAGAACGGAGCAGCTCGTACTATTGAAACATTACCTTTCTGGGAGGTATGTTGACTGAATATGAACCATGAAACACATTTAAACACAGCCAGATCCATGACAGCCAACATGTGTGGCCCACACAACTGAGATATCATATACCTCTAATCTAATATCAAGTGAAAAGTGATAATTCAATCATGATAGTGCAAGTTGGAAGACATTGGGAGTTGTTCTGATCACAAGATTGAGGTCTGTAAATAAGGCAATACTCCGTTCAGCAACTTGTCTACTGCATTGGCCGAGTGATTCCTCTGACAGCATCTGGGCTGAAAACTCTGCCGATATGTTCCCGAGTCAGTTGTGACTAGCCACTCTAATTCAATTATGGAAAAACCATTTCAAAACTTGATATTTAGGGAGGAAAAATAAGAGGTTATGCACATCATGAAAATGCACATTTCACCTGGTGTATTTTGGCTCGACATTTTTAAAAGACGCCAAACTTTATTGCCATTGGAGAAAAAGTTGTAATTTTTGAAGTGGTGTATGTATGAGAGGGATTATTTCTAGCTCTGTCTCCCTGGATGTCGTTGCCACCCATGATATCTAACTCGAAACTTACAAACACACACTCACACACATTATGGGGTGGAGTACGGAGAGAAAACATGATTTGTGTATGGATATCCGGCATGTGAACATTTTGATTGATGGGCAGCTAAAGAACACAGGCCGATCCTTATTAGTGGCTGAAGCCTGCCAGCTCTGAGGGATGCGTGGGCATGTCCTCCTTGGTAAGTGATCAGGTGTTTGACTCTGTCTGGTAGGAAGGAAGTCCTTATTAATGTTGAGGAGAAGGCCGAGGCTCAGCAACCTCAGGCATGCCCGCCCACACACACACATACACACACACACATCCAAACAGCGCACGACTGCTCTCGCTGTGGTTCATTACTGTAGAAGAGAGTCGGTGTGCTCTTACACGAAACGTCCTGATTGGGAACAGATATCTACAGCTGTGGAGGTGTTAAATAAATCTTTCAACATCTTTTACTGTTTTTGCCCCCCTTGTACTTTCTTTTCCTCTTCTGGTGTTTGCTTTATCAAAATACTTTTAACCTGCATTAACTGTTTTTTTGGGGTGTTTTCTTATGCTCCTTGCGGGCTGCAGAAGAAGGCGTAAACACAACACAACATATCATCACCTTAGAAAGACGATATGATGAACACATGAGGAGATTAGGAGTTACATTAGCACCCATTTGGAGTCACGTTTTTGGAAGTGTTCCCACTCTTTTAGCTCTGTTTTGGTCTCCACCAACACTTAAAGGAATAGTTCCACATTTTGGGAAATATGTGTATTTATTTTAGATTACAATATTTCAGTAAATATATAGCTATATTGTTTTGAACTTAAATTGTATAATCCATACAAGAAATTAAGGGACACGTTGTGGTTATACGGGGGTTATGTGCCGCTCATGGGTTAAACGAGTTATCAAAATGTATGTTAATTACACTGTAAAAAAGTGTGTAGATTTTACAGTGAAAGACTAACAAATCATGACAGTAAAAGAACATAAAATATGCCACGAAATATTTCAAAACCTTTATTTATACGGCATTTTAATGGAATTTATACCAAATACAGTTAAACTTAAGTTGTTATGTTAACTTCAAGTTAAACACCGTAATATTTAACAGCATATTTTACAGTCTTTGACTGTCATGTTTTGGTAGTTTTTCATCTACAAACGTTATAAAATATGGAATAAAACGCCAGCCTTAGACGTGAAATCAACAGTACTAAGGGTTAGGGTTAGTAAGAAAGAAAATAAGTATATTGTCCAAAATGTCTAGAAATATATGGCCTTTAAACAATGACAGTATAAAGAATAAAACAGAGCCTGAGTGACGTCACCTGTAGGTTTCTAGACGCTTTTGGCGGATATAGGAAAGGACGTGAATCATCGGTGCACCTAAGGGAGGCCAAATGACACCTGGGTGCTCTGATAAGCTATCTCATATGAGGTTGCTGCTTGTTTTTAAGCTGCTAAATGCTCCGCTATGTTCACCAGCTAGTCGCTAACTTTGTCTGCCATTGGGTGCTGGACAGGCTGGACAGTTCGTTTTTCAGTGAAAATAGCTGCATCTGGAAACGAGGTCGATGAGAACGGTGGTCAGAGTGAACCAAAACAGTAAAGTCGCATGTCGCAAAACCAAAACAATGAGCTGAAAGATGTCCAATGCTCCATAGAGCTGAGGAGAGATCGAGTGATGATTCTCTGTGGGTTCATTGTTCACTGCGAGTGACCCCTTTTACATACAGATAGCCACGTGATATTAGCTGATCTTTAAACTTGGCATAAACACCATTATTTTTGGGCCCCCCACCCTCATCCCTTCATCGTCGTGGACAGAAATGCCAGCGACCTGTGAAATGAACACATCACACCTACACAGCCACTTCACTCCCACCATTAACACTGAACTTTAAAGGTCTACAACAGCTCTTTTCCCCCTGTAATCCATCTGCACCACAGAGCTCAACTCTCCTTGGGGACAGTGTAATATAAACATATTCAGCATGCCTCAGTATTTCCAAAGCCACCCACACAAGCCATACCCCATCTGAGAGAAAGGGGATCTAGGTCTGAATCAGTGCCGCTTTATTTACAACTCTTACAAAACAAACTTTTAAAAGCTAATTCCCTTTTGCTCATGCAGTGGAGAGGCAATGAAAGCCCGGCCTTATGTTACAGGGTTGTGAGAGCGTAGGCAGCACAAAACAAACAGTTGTGAGCTCTGCCTTCCTTCCTTTGCTTTACAAGGGGATGCAGATTGGAGAAATATGTTGGCTGTTGTGAGCAAATCCGCTTCATGGATTTAGACTGTTGGAAAACCACAGTCGGACAGAAAACAAGCTGCCTGGCCAGAACCCATGTTTGAATTACACTCAGTGTTGATTTATCTCCTGCCCAGAGTATGTAATCGAATGTCTAATGGACTCACTGTTCATTAGTGAATTAACACTTTTGAACATTTACATCATCAAGGCCGAGCACGTGTTTTCAATTTTATGAAAGAAAAAGTTATTTTAGAGATTTTGCTTCAGAGGGTGGGGATATTTTTCTCAGTACGAACCATTCTGAAAAATACAGGATTACGGCACCAGTTTCATCAACTTAAAAGGTCAACGCGAGACCAGAACACCCCTAAAAAAATATGCTCGTAAAGATTTAAAGGGAACATTACAAGAGATTTTAAAAGACCAATCCATAAACGTGATACTATCACAAGCTAGTGCAGTTTTCTGAGCTCTATGGACAAAACCTCATGTTTGACCTGTATGTTGTGGGCATTTACTATTGAACATACCCCCAAAATACCACAAAGTTTATATTGTTACAGCTCTATAAACACATACATAGCTGTAAAGCATAACTTCTGGGTTAAAGTTAAAGTATTTATGTTATTTTTAACATTTAAGACACTTTTAGTGTGCATCAGTAGTGGACATGGTTCTCATTTGTTCCTAGAAAAGTCTGCTGATTTATAGTGTAGATCTGAAGAGACATACATACTATATCCACTGTCCTCTCTCATTTGGTTCCTTTTTTTAAGTGCTGCTCTCTTTTATTGCGTCTCGCAGGAAAAAATACTGACAGTCCTTGCGTAATTTTAAATGTCTGTCTGTCTGCGTTTGGTGAAATCTTCACTAACAAAAGATGTGGCCTCCTGTAAAAGAGCATGATGTCACGGTTCACCACATTTGACTATTTTAGCTTTATAAAGCAACTGGAAAGCATTTTTCAATAAAATGACAAATCCCATCTTTGAATATTGCATATTTAACAGTTGCTTTTATAAAGAGAGGTCTGCTAAACGAGACCACACACTGAACCCCAGCAATTAATAATAACTTATCAAACATGACCTATCCCTTCTCTATTTAGCACCAGTGTGTCTGACAATGAATGTGGCTCCTTCTGAAATTTGCTTTGCGACAGCCATAAAACTTAATTTGCGCTGTATTTTTCTTTGCATGTCCCATTTGCTGCTGCTGCTGCTGCAGTGACCCAGTTTCATCTTATTATTTCTTATCTTGTCTTGTCTTAGTTCACCTGTAAACGTAATTTATCCACAACAAAACAACATGTGCCGTAAGACGAGGAAAATTCATCACATCTGAGTCTCACGTTTTAGCTTGAAAAATGACTTAAATTATAAATGTTTGATCAAAACAACTGCAGTTTTTCTTTGCAAATATTCACATTTTCTTTTAAATTACGTCCACTGATGTTGGCCTCCACTCAGATTAAATGTATAATATCATATAATTAATTCAATAATCTCCCTCAATGGAGTGTTTTCTTTTAAAGTATTTCATGCTTAATAATGTTTTAGACTGAGTTCGAGACTTCCTATTCTCTGGCTGGCCTTGATATCCTTTCATGGTCACACAGCTTTAAAAAGTGTACAGTGTTCTCCAGTTCTCTCGGAGAAGCAGAAAATTGAGAGGTAAAAATTGAGGCCGGGGAATGCCGTGCCAGTCACTGTGCCCTGGTGAGCACGAAGCGGGTGGCCTCGCTGTATGCAGGATAAAGCTGTCCAGAGGCTGCCTTCAGCATCCGTGTCTGTCTGCCAAGCGCTGCTAGCATGTCCCAGGGTAGGCTGGGAGGACAAGACCGCTCAACAAGGCCTCTGCATTGAGTGCAGTCCATTTAAAATAACCTATGGATAAATAAATACAGGACCTAAGTTCACTGTACAGTAATTGGTCAGGAAACCAACAGAGACAAGCTCATTTACAGTAAATGGATCAGCTTTGAGTCGGTGAAGTGCACTTGGCTCACATCGTGCATTATAACGATTTGGAAATTTCAAGTGAAGGAGTTTTTTTTTTCAGTGTTTAAATATTCACTGAAATGTCTCATAGATGTTTTTTTTTCACTGGGAAAACAAAACTGTATCTGTGTGTCAGAGTACAAGTAAATATAGAATGATGTTAAATATAGAAACATTACGGCAAGTGCTTATAGATGATGTAAGAGCAAATTAACACAAGCGAGCAGCACAAGTCTGACAAGTCCTGATACTGTTACTTCAGTTTCTGCATGTAAACTTTGTTTTACTTTTCAAGGACATGCAGAAACATGTACACAGCCTCTCTCATACACACACATACACACACACAGTGGTTAGTCTGGCCAGCCTTGTTGACCCACTGGCTTAGCTGTGGTTGCACGCTGGACGCAAAGCACTCATTAACGATTTGAGCCTGCTCTTCACTTATGCAAACAAACAGACTCAGCCCGTTATTACCGTAACACCATATGTGTGTGGTCTTCTCAATCAGACCTCTATTGATTCTTCAATTTTCGCAGAGGCTGAGGCGAAGCAAAAAAAAAAAAAAAAAGGCACGATTTGTCAAGTGAGTCAAAAAAAAAAAAAAGAAGTAGAAGAAGAAAAAAAAAAAGACATGGAGCATGCAGACTTGTGGCATGTTTCAAAACGGTTCACACACCGGCGGACACATTTTTCATCAGCCTCAAATACTGCACAGTAGTTGCTGCAGCGGGCAGGAGTCTGTTCCACAGGCAACGCCACGGCATCACCACAAGCCACAAAACATAAAACACCACAGTAGGTTTTATGTCGCGTGTAAAATGCCATCGTAACCGAGAGCGCTTACCCCTCTCCACCAACTCCACTTTCCCCCCTCAGACAGAGCTATCTCACATGGACGAGCAGTGCACAGACTGACTGTAAGCTCTGCTGTGTGTGCTGCTTGGCAGCCGGGCAGAAGTTTATGGTAATGTTTTGGGTGATAGGTCAGGGGCAGGAGGGTGGCGGCCACTGGTGGTGGCTATGTGGTGACTGTGTGGGGTTTCAGGCTGTGTCCAGCTGGCCTGGGGTCTGCTTCTGAGGTCAGGAGAGTGAGAGGGGGGCATCAGACATAGGGCAGCTTGTGGTTTGGGTTTGGGGCAGCGAGGAGGTAAGGAGTAAGGAGCCCTCCCCTCCTCTTTCCCCAGAGCCTGGAGCACAGGGCCACTGCAGAGAGGCCAGCCACAGTCAGACACCCCACCATCAACATCTGCCAAGAGAGAAATGCTAATGCGGTGGGCACCTCATACGGCCAGGTCAAAGACTTTGGACTTATTTTTCTGCTTTCTGAATCACATCTTGGACACGATCAAACGCACGGTTTAATCGCAAGATGAACAACATTTAAGGTTTTCACTAGAAACAAGCTGTAACGTTGAATAGATGAGTGCAAAAACACTCAGCAGTTCAGATGAGAGTAGAGCTGTGCCAGGCAGGAATCATTTCATCTTAGAAATACATTTTACAGGCAAAATGTCCAGTGGCAGATATTTCCTGTCTGAAAAATAATGATTTAATGTACCTGTGCTCTAGACTGAGTCTGGACAACATGCTTTTGTCCTACCAGGACCTCCCCGACTTACTGTCTCCAAGAGCTTGACATTTATGAATAACATTAAAAAAAAATCTAGTTGTAAATAAGAAATCAGCCCCAAAGCGCTACCTGAGGAGGATTATCATATATCAAGCAGCAGGAACAGAAACAGACAAATCTTGCAGGCTACTTTCAGATCAAGTAAATGCGTGACAGAGGAGGGCATGTTTGGGTAACCCTGAGCAGGAATTAGGTAATGTTCAGGATGTATGCCTCTTAAAGTGTGGAGCAGTGACCCTTCTCTGACATCCTGACTACACTGTCCATTGTGCATTGTGGCTCTAAACCTTAAAAAAAGTCTACTTTTGCTTCTGGAAACATCGACTCAAAGCCTGTAAATTTAAACGGATGTAATATAATGGATGTGAAGATATAAAGTGCTGTGCTAAACATTATTGTTTTAAGAGAGGGGAATATGTTCACTCAATGGCCAAGACACAGTGGGATCCAGGTTGGTTATTCATGGACCATAAACACATCAAACTTCAGTATTTTCTCTTCAGCTGCCGGTCAAATGTGGTCAAATGTGACGATTTTCTGCTGTTATTTCTATAGATTGATGAATTTAAAAAAAGAAAACATCAGATTAATAATGAAAATAGTTACATTGAACCCTGAGACGTTATTAATATAAGAGCTGATATGATGGCAAAACCGAGTTGAAAAATCCAGTGTGATCCAAAACAACAACTCATAAAATCAACTTAGATCAAGCTTATAATGTTTCAGTTTTTGTGCACGCTGTGAGAGAGGTATTAATTATACTTTATGTTTGTTATTGAGGTCTGAGTGGGTGATGTTGTTGTACACAGGTGTCTCTAATATTATGGCCCTTTCATGAACTCCGGGACTGCCAAAAAATTAGAAACACTTCAATATAATGCAACACAACTGCAAACTACAACCTCAATAGTAAACATAATAGTTAAAATAATACCTCTTTGACAGTGTCAACAAAAACTGAAACATTATAAGCTTCATATAAATTATTGCAAAGTTGTTGAAGCGTACCTAATGAAGTGGCCGGTCGGTGTATGTATCAATTTGGACTGAGCACCAACCGCAACTCCACCGATCAGTAAATATTTTAATCAAATATTGTCACATTAAAAATAAAGAATGTGACCATGACTTTATTTAACCATTTTTTTCTGTAGCTTTCAACCACATCTCAGTGGAGTTTGTTCAGTTGTCATAATAAGTGAATAAAGTCATTACGTAACTGTAAATGTGGAAATTTAGTTAGCAGGTGGTCTGAAAATATGAAAAAACACTAAAAATAACCTCAAAATATGTTTCGGTCTTAACAAATCAACTCAACAAACAACACGGTAAAAAAAGCTCAGGTTAGCTTTCACATACTTAGAGTCCATCTAACCAAATGAATCACTATTTAACAAAGTTAAAATACATTTCAACTGCACACAAATGTTTATCTTCCGTATTTTAATGGACGATTTTGCTGTGCCCAAAAGTAAATATGATAAAGAGCTCTATCCTTCAACTGCTGATGCTTCATGTCGCTGCAGAGCGTCCAGGTTTTAATGCTCCGCTCTTATAAAGTGACACATTTTAAGCACCAATAAACCACATAGGCCGATTTCATCTCCGAGCTTTTCTTAGCGAAACGCTGCCTCAGTCGCAGAGCTGTTGAAAATAGCTGAACCAGAAGAAGTAAAAGAGGAATAAAGAGCATTCCTGGGATGACAGTTATGATTGGTAGGTGTGAATGATTCGGCGAAAAACTCTTCCAACAGCCCACAATACGACATTATAATGCATGCCTTGAATCAACTAACTGAAACGGCCCGTACAGTAACTCACCGTTAAAAAACCATTAAGAGGGAAAAGTAACTCTGCAAAAGTCATTTTTCAAGTGAGGTTTTCCAGGATAACAAACCTGAAGTTCTCATGTGAACAAATGGCCAAGCGATCAAAGTCCTGACTGCATCATAAAGGGACCATTATCAAATACACTATAAAACCTCTGATTCTGTACTTTGCAGCTAAATATATGGTTACAAATGACATTTGAGGTGTTGTATACATTTGTTGAATGTCATGTTGAACAGAAACCACACTGAATTATTATTATTTTAAACAGATATTAGATGTTTTTTTTGTTTTTTTTTACTGTATATGTCTTCACTTTTCACTTTGCCACAATGTTCAAATTTCACTTAAAGCACAGAGACAGTGTTCAGAGTTAAAAGGGGAGTGGTGCTGTAAAATAGTAATAAAATAACAGGAGAACGCTGACAGCACCAGAGTGTGACGTGTGGGAATTAGCACTGACTCACTGGCATGGACAGAGTTGCAATGGACATGCCAAGTACATTGTGATTCTGAGAGTAACCCCACAACAAAAGCAGGAACTGTTGCCGCAAGTAAAGCCAGGATTTATGACATAATAGGGTGGACCAATAGAGGGAAATGGTACAGCACGCCCAAAAATAGATGCTTAACTCTGGATTTATACATGAAGTGAGGGTGTTTCTCTGGATGCAGTGTGCATGAGCTGGATGTTTGGAACAGGAGGGTACAAAATTCTTCGAATCTGGGGTGGGTGTGTATACGTTTACTGTATGTGTGAACGTGAAGTAGGTGCAGCGTGAAAAGGATGAAAAACGGACAGGAATACTGCTCTGTGTTGAGAGTGCAATTTAGCATGAATCAAAAGCAGCTTTCCTGGCTCCCGTTCCATGCGCTGCCGTCTGCCAGGAAATGGGATTTTTTTCATATTTTTTTGCAGGTAAAGTCTTTGCAGAATGGAATCAAATGAGGTATTTTTTTCCCCCACCGAATGTTAAAGTGTTGGAAGTTTGGGGCCGACTCTCTGGAAACAGAAGAAAGCTGAGTTTTTGGAGACAGCAGGGGGGGTCTGCCATATATTTGTCCCAGCCCCAAAAACCCCTTCTGGACCCCTTGCTGAATTGAATCATGACTGCTTGTAAAATACTGAGCCCTCTATTAAGTAATTTACCACCAACTGGTCTACAGTCTAGCCTGAAGTGATTCGACTAATCATCACTGCTCGCAGAAATAATTTATGGGTTTTATTCATGAGGAGAAATGCAAGTTATTCCATCCAGTAAAACAGTGCAGGAAGGGACAGCGACCACATAAATGGACTGTATTCATCTTAATCACCTTGCAATTAATTTGAACAATTAATTAAATAAATGAAAGATGCAATGTATTCATACTGCAGCAGAGTCGATGGTGCATTTTTAAAATCTGAGGGTTAAGATTTTACGCAATCAGTGCAGCGATGACAACATATGACAAAAAACAAACAAAAAACAGCACTGTTAACAATGATTATATTAATATAAACCAGAATATATAGCAGGTAATAAAGATATATATGTGGCCTTTGAGTTTTCCAGGGCTAATGAAAGAATTAAAATGACTATAGAGAGTGAGAATATTAAACAATAAAGAAGTTTCACTTTGAAAACGTATAAATTTTTTAATTGTTTAATATTCTGAGGCGAAGCTCTTGACTTTCCTGTCCATCTACGTTCCAACCCTCACCTATTGTTATGAACTTTGGGAAGTGACCCAAAGAATGAGATTGCAGATACAAGCTGCCAAAATAAGCTTCCTCTGCCAGCCTTAGTGCGGTTAAGAGCTCAGACATCACCGTCTCCATCACGTCGAAAGTAGCCAGCTAAGGTGGTCCGGGCATCTGATGGCAGGAAACCCGTCCCGCCATGTGGAAGTGTGGAAGAAACTTGATGGATGGAAGGATGGAAATCAGTTAAAAATTAAAAATTAAGTGTTATTTAATTGAAAGAAGACAACAAGAGTCTACAGCCATGGTAGTCCTCTGTTAGGCGCAGTAGTTCTTTGAGCTAAATGCTAACATGCTCACAACAGAGCCAGTCCACGTGAAATGGAAGATTTGAATGTCCCGGACAAATGGTAGAAATCCAGGTCAAATATTAAATGTGTTTATTGATCTGAAATTATGGAAAATTTTATATTTTTGTTAATCTCATTGGTGACATTAGAGGGAAAGTATGAAGTTTGGAACCTCCAATTCCTCATTTCTGGGAACTGTGAATATCTGTACCAAATTTCGTGCCAATCTATCTAGCAGATGTAGCAAATTTTCATGGATAAGTAAAAATGTTAAAATAAAAACAGAATCATTAGGATTCATCCTCTAAGGACCATGAATGTCAGCACAAAATCTCATGACAATCCATCAAATAGTCCTCTCAGTCTGGGCCAACACTGCCATCCCACTGACAAACTAATGTATCATGAGAAATGAAAATGGTGTTAAGTATAATAATAAGGACATGGGCGGTTTGTACAGAGGCAGAATTTCTATGAACTTAATGTGTCAGCACAGGCTGTACTATTGTCTTCGATTCATGGGTCATGACCCAGAAATGAATCACAGAAACATTTAACTGGGCTGAGAACAATCTGCTGCCAGCCCTAAACTGACTGTAACCACAACTGAGGCACTCCAATCCCACATACAGCAATATCCATGTTCATGTTAATAGTTAGATTTCATTGGAGTCCAATTACATTTTACGCACTTTGAACAAACCCGAGAACGACATGTTCATATTGTAACCAAACATGAATGGTGCAGACAGACCCAGCCCAAGTTTCATAGGTGGAGCAACATCAAACAAAAAAGACTGCAAAGGACAACGAATGACATCTAAAGATGTCAGCCTGATTTCTGTCTGACTGAAATAGCTCGCCCATGATTTATGGTCCCTAGATGATTTGTCCAAGCGATTATGGTGAACCTCTGACTTTTCATCTATCAACACCATGAAGTTCACATTGTGGTTTAGACAACTACTGAACACACGGCCACAAAATTTGACCCTCGCCCTCAGGATGAGTTGTAAAAACTTAAACAATCCCTTCACTTTTTATCTAGCGCCACCATCAGGTCAAAACCAATGACAGTATAAAGAATGGACAGAGCATGAGTGACGTAATCTGTAGGTTTCCGAAGCGGCGAATGACACCTGATTGCTCTAATAAGTCATCTGTAATGGCACTTACCTGTCGATCAAAGTGGCCATGCTGTTAATTATGCGTAACTTTAAGCCTTAATCTAATTTGAACAGGTGAGTTTAAAATAAATTCACCCTCAGTACAGGTAGAGACGAAAACTGTTTTGGTACCAGGCTGTAAACATGTTTATTTCTGCTGTGAAGTTGAACATTTTAACATGGGTACTGGAGATTGATTCACTTCTGGAACCAGCCCCAAGTGGCCACTCAAGGAAGTTTTTGCACTTCTGCGTTGGCTTCATTTCCAGATCTGGAAGTTGCCACTTGGTTAAAATCATATAAATATGCAGGTATTTGTTCATACCTGCAAATCTCCCAACATTTTTGTTTAATATGGATTTTCCTGATGTGTCTATTTTATTCCATGCTGCTTATGTTAATTACTATTTTAAATGTTTAATATCTTCTTGGTTTATTCTCTCTTTACAGTAAACACATAGACACAAAAGACTCACAAGCCCTGACAATAAACAAGTGGCAGTGCAGAAAGAGTGTGTTATCGAGCTGGGCTAATTATCATATCATCACATTCCTTACCGTACATCTTACCGGACGAAAGAAGAAAGAAACTCAGAAACACCTGTTTTATAGTATGCAAAACCACAAATAGAGTAATTACAGTGAAGAAGAAAGAATCATGTTCAGCTGTATAGCATTACAATTTATTTAAAAACTCTGCCAACCTTGTTGCACACATGACTACACGTGGCCATGTAGCGCTGTCAATCAATATGATCCTAAAAATACATCACTTACTGCTGACCTTTAATGGCTGTATTAATTACAGTTTCTGCAAAAATTACAAATGTGGCTGGATTTTTCCTTTTTTTTTTTTTTTTAGAGCGGTTTCATCACTTAAACACACACGGTGCACCTGGGATTGTATGAAGCGCTCCAATTTCCTTATTAGCTGAATATGAGAGATACCTCAGAGCCCACTGTAACCATTCGGTGGTGAGCTGGTTTGCTGAGGCAGAGTGGAGGTGAATTGAATGGTCTGCAGTGAGAGGCTGTGGGTTGGGTTTCTCTGAGGTTATGGTCATTCTCCCCTGGGAAAGTGGTTAGGCCTGGCTGTTTACTTTGGAGTAACCCTGCCCCTCCCCTTATACACTCTCTGCTTGGTAAGCCCTGATTACCTCCATTGGTGCACACCTGTCATTTCTGACCTCTGTGTGACGAGATATTATTCAAAAAGTGAAGCTAAAACACTTGAAAGCTGATTAAAAGTCTCTTCCAAGTTTGTGTTAAGCATACTCTTTGTTGCGTAGCGGCTTGGATGCTACGTGGGCGCCACCTTCTTGTCACAGCAGGTGTGAGTGTGTGTGTGTGTGTGTGTGTGTGTGAAGGGTTTGAGGGGCGGGTGGGGGGAGAGAGGCGAGGCGAGGTTGGGGAGGGTGTTAGGACTGGACTTAATGGGAAGGGGCTAAGGTAGTGCCTGCATCTTAACCCAAAGAGCATTTTTGACTGCGCCTCTCTCTCAGACAGACTCACACAAGCTCGCTCACAGTGCTGGACTGAAAAACCCTCTCAGGCTCCGGCCACCGGAGAAGATGCTTCACCGCGACTCTCTGTGAGATTATTACCCAAGACTGACTGAACGGAGTGGCGGCTCTGCAGCTGATGGGCTGCTGCTGCTGCTCATTCCATCTTTATCTCTCTTTTAATTGGGACGCTGGGGAGAAATAAATAGCTCAGCGCACGCTGTTGGGAGGCAAATGAATGGAACAGACTGACAGGGGATTTCCCCAGGCTGCCTTCACACCAATGGACATGGACACAAGTTTTGTACTGGCCAAATCGTATTTGGCAGAATAATGTTTCTTATTATTTTGTAAATTAGTTTTTACAACAAGATCGTCACTTCAGAGCTTGCAGACAGACCTTTTTTTTTTTTGTTACTGTCGTGGATTTTCACTGCAAACATTCACACCATGTAAGTCTTCTTCTTTACTTTAATAATCTGTTTATTGGCAAGTAATGCCAGCCTGGGAGATCTCACGTACGCAGGACCGGTGTCATTTTTCAGCTTACGCTGCTGCTGCTACTCACATAAATGACTGTATCGTACATAAACAGCTCAGTAGAATGAAGTTTAAAGTTTAAAGTTTTACTTAATTTAATGAAGTGACGTAATATTTCTTGTGCTCTTCAGATCTTAGGCTCAAGGATGTGCTCTATAGTCATGCTTCATCAGTGGAGTCTGGCTGTGTTCTTGCTGTGGACCCCAGTGACTCTTGATGGGAGACCAGTTGATGCACTTAGTAGCAGAATGTGAGTTATTTTTATATTTATTTTGACAAACAAAGAAAAATAATTCAACTTTTTCTGGGAAAAATAAGGGACTCATTAATTATTTTGCACAGTGAGGTAATAAATTTGAACGATTCCTGTTTTTTGGATTTACAAAACTACAGTTGTACCTGTACAGATTGAGTTAAGAGCAGAAGGTTTTCTATGTTTCAACTTTCAGCATTATGATGGCTCTCAGAAACTTGTTTATGCTGCCACCTACTGTACTGAGGTTTCCTGGTGCCTGAACTTAAATTAAGCTGACAGCACTTGTGAAACGATTCCACAAAAACTCAACACTGAGATGTTTCACGAAGTCACAAAAAATCAAACAAAAAGAAAAATTAAAATTTTTTGTTGGTGCCAGTTCAGAGATTTAATTGTTTAATGTCTATCTGGTAATCTAAGAGTTGCTTCCCCCCTCTCATGCATGATGCTGTGTTCAGATGCTACTAGCTCCTTTGTTGCCCTGACTCTGTCTCTTCACTTTCATGCTCTAAGGAGGAGATCAGTGAGCCATGCCCAGCTGATGCATGACAAGGGCCGCTCCTTGCAGGAGTACAAGCGTCGCATGTGGCTGCACGAGCTGCTCGGGGAGGTGCACACGGCTGATGAGCGAGCTCCACCTGTGCAGAGCAGAACGCAGAGCCAGACCTTCAGTGGGAATGCCCTGCATGAGAAGCCCCCGGGGGCTACCAAGAACCTCCCTGACAGGTTCAGACTGGACAGAGAGGGCCCTAACCTGCCCCAGGAGACCAACAAGGCTCTGGCTTATAAGGACCAGCCACTAAAAGTGGCAACCAAGAGGAAAAAAAAAGTGAGGTTAGGCAGACGCAGAGAAAGCGACAAGAAGCGGAGGCGGGCACGGTCGGTCATAACTAAAGAGCCATGAAGGACGCAGTACCTCAGCTTAGAGACTCCCAGTAGACTTTATACGGTACTGCACTAAGACACTGACGTAGACTGGGATGTGAGAGACTCAACCCATTGCTGACTCAGTTCATATCACGGCTCCAGGGTTGTGCTTGTATGATAATATTTTTCTATGTTTGTATTTTTCAATTTCGTACTTCCTGAAATTTCGTGAACTATCATCATAACATCTTCTTAGGTCCATATTTATTTGGAAACTCTGTAGGCCTCTGTACCCCTGATTTACATTTAAAGAAAACGTCATATGTTGTCATCTCTAACAGGCTGTTTGATCACAGGAGGAACTATTTATTGCCTGAATATAATGTAACTTCATCAAACTTGGAGGCTGGAGTGGTTTATGTTTGTTTGGCTGTATATGTGTTGACTTATCGTGGACTTACAGTTACATGCAAACTGTTCACTGAGTACATCTGTTGGAACTGTTCTGCCATAATTTATTTCACTTTGAAAGTGTGTATTTATTTTGTGAATGTATCACGGTGCTGCTGACTAAATTCCATAATGCACTTTAGTTATATCCTGTACATGTTCTTTTGTGGTTGAGTTTTAATTTGATGTTTTCTTTTTGATGGTCCTGCTTTCCTTTTTTTCCCCCACCTTAGATCCCTCATGGACTTGTAACTTATTGGAGGCTTCATCAAACCCACTCTCACCGTTTTACATTATAGTTTATTTTTATAGAACAAAGCCCGGGACACGGGGCTTCTCATTTAATGTTCTTCACTTGCACTGTAACATGTTTTCAGTTAATCAAACATTAAAAGTGTAGCCATTAGAAATATTTTTTTTGATTCATGGCGTCTTTGTTCATCGGCCACATCACGTTTGATCATCAATTTTCAAGCAAAAATGTTAAACATTACCTCTGTCCAGCTTCTCAAATATGAGGATTTGCTGCTATTAATGATCTTTTTTGATACTGAATTGAATATATCCAGATTTTGTTTTGTTGGATGAAACAAGGCATTCAAAGACATCACCTTGGACTTTGAAAATTAAAATGATTACCACTCTTTTGACATTTTATAGACAAAATAGAGAAAATAATCTGCAAATTAACCAACTGACAATAATCATAAATAAAATATTTAAGAAATAAAATAATTAGCTAATTGTAGCATTTAATTAATTGTAGTAGTAAGTAATTGTAGCTAATGATAACTCAGATACTATTCAGTGTCCCATGATTGCATAAGTGTTTTTGGTAGCAGTAGTGTAGAGTTGTAGCGCTTGGTTCAAGTGAAAAGCTCTTCTTTTTTAGCCAAACAAGTGATATTTTGGTAATAGTTTTGTTATTTATTAACGTAATATGGATAAAATGATGTACAAGAAATCATATTAATCTGCAACATAGTCAGCTATCTAACGTGGGGTTGGGCTGCAACAGTGACTTGTTTAATCTGCAAATTATTTTCAATTAATTGTTTTTGTCTATCGTCAGAAAATGACGAAAAATCTCAATTCAGTCTACAGATTGAAAGATATTAAAAGATGTCCAGATATTCAGTATTTGATCATATAAAACAAAGAAAAGCAGCAAATCTTCACATTTGAGAATCTGGAGCCAGCAACAGATTATCAAAAATACTTAGCTAATTAATTCTCCTGTCGAGTGATTAGTCGATTAATTATTTCAGCTTTATTGTGCATATTGTGATATTCCTCCACGAAATACGACAAGCAGCCTTTTATGCTGATAAGAGGCAGATCTGTACGCACACTACATGCCTCTTCGTGAGGAATCAGTAGCTAAAAAGGGCAGCAGGGTCAATCAGCTGTCAGTATAAATCACTGAATCTCTTCTGGTTTTTGTGGTGCTGGTCTGTATATTTTATCCTGACCTTTGACCTTTACTTTGGAGATGGTGCAGGGTTGTTCTGCTGAGCATACGATGAGGTTTATAAAGATGACAAGCTTTAAAAAAACACACACACACACACATCAATGTTTTTGTTGACTTTTTGACACAGACAGACCACAACAAAGCTGTTAATGTCCCCCTTGAGAACATGTGGCACTTTTAACAGCCGCTGACTGCACGGCGCAGACACGGGTAATGGAGGGGGTTAGCAAATGCATCAGCATCAGCTATATCCTGTGCTAAGAGCAGCAGTGTACACCGTAGGCCATTAGCTGACACAGAGTCATAAATGCTGTGGAAAGCCTGATAAAGCCGCCGTCAGGAGCCTGCAGCCCACACCGAAGAAATCAATCACACAATGTAGAGAGACATTAATATCTCCAGAGAAGGGGGAGGAACAGAGAACGTAATCAATGAACTGGACTTTTGTTCTTTGTAGAGAGCTGATTTTTTAAATATAACTCATATGCTCCCAAACCATCTCCATAGAAAGAGGAGACTTTAACAGGTCAGGAAAGTTCAGATTTTACAGCAACACCATCCCCCCCCCCCAAAAAAATATACACTGTAGATCAACAAAAGTCCAACAAAAGTTTCAGTGCAGCTGTTACTAAATCTCAAAGTAACAACAACAAAATCAGGCACGGATAGTGCATTACTGTCCTCACAGCAGCTGGTCGGAGGCTGTTCTCTTTAAACCCAGTCAACCAGAATCAATCTGACCCAAGTGATGTTTGCCTTTCTTCCCTGCACATTCGGGCAATTGCACTTTGTAACGAGTCCTGAGAGGCTGCCACCTCTCCTGTCTGCATCTGAAACGATGGACAACAGAAGGAGAGAATTCACCAGTTTACATGATGAGGATAGTTCACCCACAAACACGGAGATACTGCTTTGAGGAACGAGGATGGTGAGTACATCGATGTTACATGTGACACCATTTTAAACCCTAAAACTGAATTCTAAAGACAAACCAGTAAATCGTCAGCTGTCAATCAGCCGAAATACAGACAGCTAAGAGTACCTGTCCAATGTGAAGTAAAGGGACATTTTGTGGCTGATTGTAGATGAATATATTGTAAGACCTTTGCACCTTTGGGTGAGGTACAGAATATTTTCTTATGTCTTATTAACTCAAAAATGCAGTTTGGCCAAGCTACAAACAAGTCGTTATTAAATTTACTTTCCTCTTTCACTATGAATGTAAACAGGACTGGAACTTTTAGTTTCATTTCTTAGGTGTTTTTTCAGTTAAACTGTTTTGACTACAAAAAGAAAAAGTCAGCAAATTGGAAAAAAAAAAGAGAAAAAAAAGAAGGGCAATATGTTTTTCCAGAGCCCGATGTGACGTCAAGATGTGACGTTCAAGATATTAAGTTTATCATACATGACGAAGAAAAGCATCAAATCCTGAAAAGCCTTTCAGAAATAATAAAAATAGATGATTAATTCAACTTAAATGATTAACATATGTGAGTATATATATATTTTGTTTTTTATTTAAAAGGTGATGAGGTCACGTCGGTGATAATATGGCTGTTCTCAACACGTATGGGGTGATCTTTGCCTGTACCTGTGGAGTGATCTTGGGCATCGGACTCTGTGCCAACCTGCTGGTCTTCACTCTGTTTGCCAAGTACAACACATTGCGTAAGAACCGTCTCGACATCCTCTTACTCAGCATGACTCTAGCCGACTTCCTCACCCTCCTGCTCATCCCCTTCACCCTGCACTCTGCTGTAAGCCACTCCTGGCCTCTGAGCGACACCTCCTGCAAAGTCTACCAGTTCTTACTGGCCTTCAGCCTGGCCGCCAGCACCTACTCGCTCTGTGCCGTGTCCATGGCCCGCGCCATGATCATCACCAATCCATACCAGCCACCCACCATGGACCTGGTCATCCTTATGTTTGTCCTCGTCTGGGCCCTCAGCTTCTTCATCAGCCTGCCGCTGCGTATGTTTGCCACCAAAGACAGCCTGGGCCCAAGCCTGGCAAACTTTACCTTCTGCCTTCCAACCATTCATGAGCACCACTACCAAGTGGTCCTAAGCCAATTTGTACTTTACTACTTTGTTCCAATGCTAGTCATCGCCTTCAACTATGTCCGGCTGGCGCTCTTTCTCCACAAGAGCCCTGTAATGTCGGTGTCCAGTGCCAGGAACACCCGCCGTGCCTCTGTCATGGTGTTCTTGGCTGCTGCTACGTTCTCAGTGTGCTGGCTGCCTGGTTATGTGCTGGAACTGTGTCTGTACCTGGGCCTGTATCAGCATGGACAGGCTTGGGAGATGTTTTACTTCGTCTGTACTGTACTGCAGTACTTGCACCCCTGCATCAACCCCGTACTGTATGTGCTGCTGTCAAAGCGTTACCGCCACAGGAGGGCAGCCTGGCTCTTCAGCTGTAACAGGAACAGAGTGCAGCCACAGGTCATCAGCGTCACCACAGACAGCCTTTAAAAACAGATGATTTGTTTAAGCATCCAACAGTGAGCTGGTGACGTTCAGGGGCGCTCTTAGTACTTTTTTCTAATTTAATGCTTATACAAATCAACATAAAAGTTTGTGAACAATAAGATATTTTAGTGACTACTTAATATATTTGAGGTACACATGTACAAATGAGAAGAGGTTCACCATTCACTACAAAAACTGAAAAAAGTCAAAGTTTAGTTATCTGTATTTATTTTAACTATGTACACTGTACACTTTACGGTAAAAAACTGGTAGAAAAAATACAGTGTGACTTTATAAACTGTATTTAATATTACAATAATAGGATATTAGTACTGTTGATTTCCTGTTTAAGGTTGGAGTTTTATTTCATCTTAAAATTTTACGGTAATAAACTATAAAACCATGACTGTAAAAGCCCGTAAAATATGCTATTAAATATTACAGTGTTTTACTGTACAATTAAACGGTAAATGGACTGTACTTATACAGTATCTTTCCAGTCTTCTGATCACTTAAGGCATCCACACTACATATCTCCTTCACCCATGCAAGGTGCCAACTGCTCATCAGTTTCAGGAGCTAACCATTCATACACAGTCATACAGTGATGGCCCCCAGCCATTGGGAGCAACTTTCCAACATTTTACTGTCATAGTTTGCCAGTTTTTCACCGTAAAACCTACAGACGTTATTTTACAGGGTAAGCTTATTGTCCCAGTGCGGCAGCCTTAATAATGCAGAGCTGAATGACGATGATTCCTGTATATTCTATTTCTATATGTCATTACAAACTTCTTTCTTAAAAAAACTGTTTTCAGTCTTCTGATCTTAACATAATCTGAATGAAATAACTGATGTTGTAACTTCAGGATTAGTTTTCGTGTCGTGTGCAGTAAGGTGTGTCATGTCTTTTCCTTTTATGCTGTGTTTTTATTTACAAAGTCTGTAAAGTTCAGGTGTATTTGTTCCTCTTGTGTTCCTCAGTTTACAGGTCAGGACAAGATAGCAGGTCTATCTGACATTGTGCTAATTTACCGTTATAAAGACACAGGTTGACATATTCCAGAGCAAAGCTGGTCTCACTTACATTTCATGCCAATGATACATTTATAAACATAGATGCATTATTCAGAAACTCCGTAGAGTTGTTATGTAGCGTTCCATCAAAGTCTCAGCACAACAAGCTCTAAAAATGTAAATGGTCATATGACAAATAAACTTTCACAGGGTGGCTATTATCCAAGCAGAAACAAATTATTCAGAGGTTTGGTACCTTGGCCAGAAGGATGATAGCCAGGAGGCCATTAAATATGAGCTATACGATCCACTAATATTCCACCACATAACTAGTAATTAAAAACCGTGGGGTAAGCTGCAACCTTTCAGCCTCGTGCAATTTAATTGAGCCATCAAAAGTGACATTTTAACAACTTAAAGACGAAAAACTGAAGCTGAACGGAAGGACAAGATTATGATCCAAAACAGTTCGATTCAAACAGTTTCAAGTTTCAGTGTGTTACGTATCGTTCACAACGCTAAATATCTACTACAAAAGTGAATGCTAAACTGGTAAGTTAGATAATGTGATTATAATACTGCTGTGACGGGGTGCCATCAGGAGCAAGATGCATGTATGGAAAGTACAAAAATGGTGAAGTGAAGTATATTTTTACCCAGATAGTGTATTTCTCTTGTAAAAACAGGTATTAATACTTTCTTTTACTCATATTTGCAGCTACGATCCTTTTGTTCAATACATTTTCTGCCGTCGCTGGATATTGTGATACAACACCGCCCAGTCATATACTGTCGGTGTGTTGAACGCATGCTTCTTACACAAATAAACATTAGGAAAAAAACACATCACTATTGCTAAGTGTTTTAGGGATGACTGCTTCTTTAAAAATTAACCTAATCCCCGAGGAGCTGACGGGCGTCCGCTGGGCGGATCAACAGTAACACCACCAGCTTTAGCGTGCCATTCTTTGCTCAATAGCAGCACACACACTTCAGATAAAAGCACACACCTGTGTTCCCACTTTTTTCTCAGGCAGCTATAGCGGCCTAAACATTTGGAGAGTGTGGCAGGAGTAGTAGGCAGAGGCCTGTGCAGCAGGTGTTGTAGTTATACGGAAAGCAAAGGGATTGGGAAAGGGAATAACAACTCCGGCTGAGTTCTGGCGGCTGCTGCAGTAATAGGAGACAAGCTGCCCCTCCCTCTGTCAGCTCACCCCCTGACTTTTGGCCTTCTCTTTAGCGTACAGCAAGGGCAGCTGGCCTGACTCGTACAGACCGTCATCTGTAGACCATCAGCATGTCGGATATGGTGAAGCAATAAAGAACACGTGCTCAGGCGCTTCAAGTCAAACTAGTGAATGTACTTCAGAGCACGGAGATTGCTCTGCAGCCTATGAACAAAGCAAGATGATTCATAAACAATACAAGCTCATAACCACGCTAAGTTATACTTATACTACACTAAATACCACCCTAACTTTATTTATCTTGACAAAATGTATCCAGGAATTAGTTTCCATTCTTGCTAACCTTGTCTTTATTTGTTCTGTTATTTTTAAGTCACCTAATTGGGGGGTAGTTTAATGTCAGTTATCAGCAGACTTTTAGTTCAATTTCATGCTTGTGATCATCACAATTTCCAAGAGTGCAAGGTGACACCTTCAAACTGCTTGTTTTGTTTGACTAAACTAAAATATATTATTTTTTACTATCACATACGACAAAAAAAGAAGCGTATACTGTTAGGTAACGTTTGGCATTTTTGCTAGAAAACATTACTTACATGATTTGATGATTATCAAAATAGTTGACAAGCAATTTGCCGTCTTAAAACTAACCAACCGATTGTTTCAGCTCTTCTGCAGACCCAGTGTGATGAGGCCACCAGGGGTTGCTAAGGGGCGCTGACACCTCCCAGAAAACAGGCGCTTATGTGCAAATCAGTGTTTGTTAATCCAAATAAAATGTCGAGTTTTCTTCAGTTATTGTTTTAGATCTGAGGCACGATCATTTAAGTAATGATGAATGATTTCATGCCATAATATTCTTCAATTTTCATTTATTAAGAGCTAAAATTAGTCAGTCACAAACTGGGTTTAACTTCTCATGTATGCCAGTTTTTGTGTTTTCTTGGCGTCTTGACAGTAAACGAACTTGATTCACATTCGACTGCTACCCGCCTTTCCCTCCCTGCATGTGATCCCATCATGCTCACCATGAGGCATTTAATGCTTATCATAGAAAATCAATCGGAGTCAGGTGCTCTGCCAGCTTGATCTGTCACTAAAAAAAGAAGTGTGTGGCAGGCATCTCCTGCCTGTCAACTACAGCCCACCATGGTCGTTGGCACTGAACTCAAAACATCAGCTTGTCAAAAAAGTACGTCTAGTATTTCTAACCCTCTATTTCAGCTGGTCTGGATACATACAATGTGTGACATTCATGTATTAGCTTTGGGCCAGCTGATATTTTGGTAAGGTTTACTGGTAATGATTTGATGTTTGATTTATGTGCGACGTCTGAATATTTCTTAACAATGAAAATAAAACAATGAGCTTAAATCTTATCTAATGTCTGACTTTTAATTTTACATTTTGTCCTGTTTCATGTGGAAGGTAATCTGAAGGTGGTGGCAGACTCATTTGTATTATCTCTGAATGTGTTCTGCTAATATAGCATCCTTGTGTTCACATCAGAACTATCACATACAAAAGGATTTTGTTCTCCGGGCCTGCACATCCACAGTTTCTTGAGTCAGCGTGTTCCTCGGGAGAGTTTTATTAAGTTGATACTACGTCAGTGTTTGCCAGTAATACCTTTGAGTCAGGAAATCCAGCAAAGCATACAATTAAACAATTTCTGTAATGGTTGGAGGGCTTATTTCCAGAACATCTACGCCAGAGCTGCTGCCAGGGTGTAATTCAATTACAATGTCACTTAAAACTCCCTGCCCTGCATCACCTACATGAAACAACCTTTCAGGACAGATCTAAATTTATTAAGACACCAGGCTCCACACTTTCTTGTTCATCATTATCATGTATTAGATAGGCAGCAGTGTAAAACCTAGTCGGCTTCAAAAATGTTGGTACAGCTTAACCATGCAATAAAGGTATATAAAGGTATATAAAAGGTATATTTTTGATTTTTATAGACCTAATGTTGGCTCTATATTAAAGGTATGACCATGATTATGTTTGCTAAAGCTAAAATGAATCTGTTACTAATACTGCTTCTCTTGTTTGACATTATATGTGCACCTGACTGTACAAACAGATACGACTACATTAGTAGTACAGCCTTAAAATAAGAGGAATTCCCTGCAACAACACGGATACCACAAAATATGTTTTATACTTGCATGGCATTCCTAAGGTCAATAAAAACTGTGGAAAATCGCCTTATTACTTAAATGTACTTAAAGTATAAGTACATAACTTAATCTTAAATCAGGCTACCAAGCAGTATATAAATTATTTAAAATGAGCTCCATTTGTAATCCAGTGATATAATATTTTATTCTGCATTATGACAACTTTTACTTGTAGGTATATTTTGATGCTAATACTTATTTTTTTAATTTTGAATGCAGTACTTTTACTAGTATTTTTTTTTACACTGTTATTAGTTCATTATGTTTATGTAGATCAGATATTATACCATCAGGAAAGCCAGAAAGAGAGCGGGGAGTGTGAGTGTTTGTTCACCTACCAATATCTGAAGATCCCGATCATGGCGGCAAAGTCATCACTCACCACCTTCCCGTTGGAGGTTGAGGTCTTCTTCCACAGACATCCAATATCTTTCTCTTATGTCCAGAAACCTCATCCTCTTCCCACTGGCACAGTTTGAAAGGATTTGGCTAGACCTCCTTTCATTGTAGCATTGTAGCAGTTTTTCCATAAAAAGTGCAATCATCACTGCAAGCTTAAGTTAGAGACATTAGCTTAGTATAATGTTAGCTAACGGAAAAACAGTTGAGATAAGCTAGTTAACCATTAGTACGTTCACTAATGTCAAGCTAAAAGACTGTAGCTTCACATTTTTTGCTCCAGAGTCAAACATTAACACTTTTCCATGAAGTTACTAATTGATTACAGGATGCTGTACTTGATTTGCTATACATAATTGTACTGCAGCGGAATTATCATTGTTCACCGCACAACCTCATTGCAAATACTATAATGGTTATAATTATGGCAGTGCTGGATGAACTGTTCAGAATCAGAAAGACATCTCACCCAATGACAGAGCATGAGAAGATTTCCGCCGCCGCTGGATGTACTGCTTCTCCCACCTCTAATTAATCTAAATGTCAGCAAAGACATGGATCAAAGCGCTGTTTTACTAAACAGTGGAAGAACAAATATTAAATTCTATATAATGGAGAAAAATGTTTAGTCTCAATAGGAGGACAGTAAGAGCTTGATTGAGCTTAGCCTAACCGTTAAACTGTTAATGGTTAGTCTAACCATTAAAGTTCATCAATATAATGTTGACCAAACGTTCTGAATCAGATCAACATTATTAAGATAGCTGTAACTGGCTCCTTTTAGCCACATTTAGCTCCTTGCTTCAGTTCAGCCTGCCATTATCTTTAAATATCCAAATTCAGGCAAGCTAGCTGTAACTTAATGCTGCAAGTCCCACGAAGCTGTTGAAGAAAATCAAGCATCTTGTACCCTCAAAGACCCAGATATTGTTATCAAGAGTTGTTGAAGGGAGGTGAATTAAAATTATTATTATAATATGAATCCAATGTGATGGTTATGTTGAAGGTTGCTTATTTTATTCCATAGAAAATACACAACAATCCTTTTCAATATTACAACAAAGCCTAAGACTACAGTAAAAACATAAATGAGTTACTTACACCACCACCTAATAATAACCTAATAATACTATTGCATCCATAATGGCCCACATAGTCCCTTTACATACAGCTGTTTCTCTTTATAAATACCTCCCATTACAACTACAATATGCAGCAACATCCATTAACAAATGTATGTAAGGCCAATGTACAGTATAGGCTGACTAAATTTTGTGAATTCCTAAGAGACCACATTCTTGACACACTCCACGAGTTAAGCAACGCACATAGCTGACAAAAAATAGTTGTGGCTACACACTGTAAGATCAGAGGGCTCTTGCCATGAGCTAATCATTCCATGTGCCATATAGGCAAGTGTTGAAGGAGTGTTGCCTGTTTATTTATAGGAGTCTCTAAGGTTCCACGGCAGAGGGTTGCTTTTTGAGCTGGATTCAATTACAGCTCTGGTGAAAGCAGAAAATACAGCATCCATACAGACGCAAACATTAGTATACATTTTTAACATGAATCCATAGTTTACTGTGATGTATTTAGAGAGTTGTTGACGTTCTCTCCAGAGAAATATAGGTTACAAATACAAAATGAAGGCCACATTTCAAATATTTATACAGGCTTCTTATTTCTTTTCTGTTGCAATTAAACAGGTTACGGATGTAGAAATGAAATGCATGAATATAGAACAACTATAATGGAAACAGCACAACCAGTTTAACTCATGCTGTCATCATAGCAAAATCATAGTTAACCCATGGCTATATGAGGAAGTCTCCTGAGCTCATTTTTAAAATGTAAGTTATATACACAATGGAAACAGCAACAACAACAATTAAAATAGCAATTAAGGATTCATGAACAGAAACACGCTATGGAAGTGGAAGTGGAAATCAGCCGCCATGCTTTGAATTGGCCTCTGAGCATGAGGAAGTAATGGAAGATTTATTAATGAGCAGGCGCAAGTTAGAGGATTTCAAGGAAGCTATGGATTGAGAAATGTTATCGGACACGTGGCAACAACTGAGCAGTCCAGATGGTCAGCAGCAGCCTCTGCCTGACCTAATATCACAGTTCAGCGGTCTGTTGACGTTGTGAAGCTCACTGTAACATGTACGGACATGGCAGGTGAGGTGCAAAGGAGGAAAACGTTTGAGTTAACGCTGGTTAAACCTCTGAGCTTCTGAACAAGAGAGGCCTTGTAAGTGCCAGTGTAAATATGGTTCTTCCTATAAAGAAAATAATCAGGAAAAAAAAGGAGGGGAAACCTGCACTCACTTCAAATGATTCTTGAAATTATTTGTACAGGCAGAGTGTTCTTTTGGATGATCTGGCTGGAGAGTCTTCTACAGCTTGCCAAGAAAAGGAACCAGCCAGCATGTATAGTAGGTCTTGTGAATGTATTTCATCCATCTGCCAGAGGAGTTATTGTATCTGACAGTGATGGCATGAAAATGTCAGCAGAAATTTGACTAATTAGTCAGTCTGGTGCTAAACAACATGACCTGGTTGCTGTGGTCTTCGTAGGTTTTAGGCACTGGCAGAATAAAGAATGGACGTTGTAACCGTGACGTCACACGTACGTTTCTGAAGAGCCATTTTGAAGCTCAAAATACGCGTTGCTTGCTGCCACCATGTTGGTAGTACTGCTTCTTCCACATCCAGACAAATCTAAATATCGACAAAAACGAGAATCATCAGTGGACCCGGCTGTAAATACGTTTATTTCTGCTGTGAAGTTGAACATTTTAACATGGGGACTTATAGAACTGCAGCTTTTTGGTGCTTCCGCGTTGGCTTCACTTCACAGTCACAGAGGCTGCCGCTTGATCTCAACCTAAAACCAATCAGCTGGGAAGTGTAGACAACTTTAAAGTCACGCCTGTTCAAATGATATTAAGGCTTGCAGTTGCACATAATTAACAGCATGGCCGCTTGGATTGACAGGTACAGTAAGTGCCGTTACAGACATTCCACATGCCATTCGACCTGCCTTGGGTTCGTCGATGATCCACGTCTTTGCTGATATTTAGATTAGCCCAGAGGCGGAAAAGGCAGTGCATCCAGCACGGCGGCGGCCAGCACTGCATATTTTCATCTTCGGAAATCTTCTCATGCTCTGTCTGTTCTTTATACTGTCACTGGTTGAGATGCATTTCTTTGATTCTGAACAGTTCATCCAGCAATCTGCCATAATTTATAACCATTGTAATTGTGACCACTAGTAGAGTTTGAAATTATTTCATACAAGGTTTAGTATCGTGTCATTCAACGTTGGTGTAAGTAACAAAATACCAAATGATAGCAAACTGGAAATCTATCTTTATTGACTAAAGCTCTGATCACTGTCATGGACCGAAAGCAACACGAAGGAGTGGTTATTTTATAAAATTAATTAATTTATCTGTTTTTATAACGGTGGTTAAAATGTCCATCACAACTTTCCAAATCTCCACAGTGATGTTTTAAAATGTCTTGTCTTGTCCACGCTACATTCCTGAACCCAAACACACTAAACTGACAGTTCGTCCCTGATAAATTAATTAAATTAAAAACTATTTGAGATTATTTTTCTTTATATCACCTAATCAGTTAATCGACTAAGTGTTTAATATTGTAGATATATAATATAATCTCTGTGTATTGTTAAAGGTTGTGTGGATGTATCCTGGTTGAGGCTCGGCACATTGAGAACGAAGAGTGTTGTCAACATAAACTCAGCCTGATGATGGGTGTGCAATCAAATGCCAAGAGCGACAGTAGAGTCTGAGAGTAGAAACATATAAACATAAAGTTACCAATAAAAGCTAAACTTTGAGACCTTTGAAGTCATCCATGATTAATAACCCATATGTGGCTCTCCTGTGAACTGATCCTCTTGCAGTTGACCCCGGCTTGGATTTTGAACGACACTCTCTACTAAAAAAGGGAAAGGCTTGATCAAGGAGTGAAATGATAATCCGAGGTAGGCGTTGGGCGGGATGTGCAGAGGTAATTCCAAGGAACCCTGCCCTCCGGATCTGAGGTGTCCAGTTTCATCTCTCGCTGCATGCCTGCTTACCTATCAGCAAAAACATGGACATCAACTTCAGATGACAGCAGGCTAAAATTGGTGGCTATCAAAACCCTTGAACTGGCAAGCTTGGCTCTGGTATCCGCTTTCTAGAGTGGAAGCCCTGTGTTCAGACACCTCCGGGTGAGGAGACGGTGTGCTCCACTCATTTGCAGAGCGGGTAATGTGGACGGCATAAACACAGCTTAAACTCTATTAGGCAAAAACTTTCACACTGTTAATTAGATGCAGCTGCACATGCTCCTCACATCTCAGATATAAACACAAGCTGATGAGTGAAGATTAAAATGTTTGCTGTGAATCCACACAAAGTTCACCCTGCAGTATAAGTTTAACGTTTATGAATCAATGTTTTTAACTTTACACAGTCCAGAGACAGCAAAATGTAAATCTTACACGAGCAATGCAACCCCAGCAAGGAGATGTCTAGTAGAACAATACTGGCCTTTATTAGCCAACTGCAGGCATATTGTATCAGCTGAGAAGTACCATATGTTAGTACTTCCTGCAGCAAGCTGGTTAGGAACCTGACGTTTCCTTTGCGGCGTGTCATTCGCCGCCTCTGTCCCTGCTTTTCCTGTCTGTCTTCAGCTGTCTGCTCCCTGATGTCATCATTGGGTTTTTAAAAGTGTCAAACATAGTCACTGATATCTGTAAATTAAGTTATTTGCTGGGCCGTAGCTTCTCGGTTAAAACTGGGCTATTTTGGTTGAAACGCAGGTTCAGGTCTGATCATTGCTTCAAGAGCATTTCAGGTATTTCAACACGCTTCAAATTGAAACATAGTGTTAAAAAGTCTGTTGAAACAACATTTATACGGTTTAACTATGTTTAAAAATCATACAATTTACAAATCATTTATCAATCAAATTTATCCCAGGTTTAAGTAGAGGTGAGGGATATTGATAATGTTGAGACATTGTTAATGGATAAAATACGCAGATATGAATGTCCGGCAATCTGAATTCCTGACAGCACAGGAGAGATATTTACACAATTGTTTCCACCACTGTAAACAGTGTGGCAAAGCCTTTATTACAATGTCTATAGACTTAAGGTAAAGCCTCCCACATATAGGTCCACCTTTATAGACTCATTCCAGTGTCTGAGACGCTGTCATCACCACTCCTACAGCGCGTACATCAGTCTGGGTCATCTGCACCCTATATCATTTCTAGGAGGGTAGCTGGAACTAGAACGATGTGATCCGGAGGAGCTGTTGACTAGCACGGCTGACCTTCTAAAAACTCCTCTTTCAATTTATAACACACTCTCACTCACGGACACACACACATACAAACATAATTTGCACATGCGTTCATTCACCAATAGTACTAATAGCAACGCCGGATACACGCTTACGGAAATACACACACATGCACACACACACACACACACTTTGTAAATACTTGGCCTGGGGTTCAGGAGGAGGAAAGCCAAGGGGAGTCACTGACACAAATTGCTACTGTGGTTACCTCACGTCTGTAATGAGTTAGTAAGGAACCTCATTCTGTCTATATTTAGAGAAAGATGAACTTCAGAAGATGAAGTGTGATTAATCAAAATGCAAATAAACATTGTCTCCTTTTAAAGAAATTGAATTTCTCTGGTTCGGATAATCTGAGCGTTGCTAAAACGGTGCAGCACGAGGACTGTCTTGATTGTTATTAATCATATTATTGATCATCATATTTGAGGAGAATGATGAGAAAGCAGTTGTTTTCTTGGTGTGAGTGAAACCACGGTATCTTGTTACCATGTGGGGGTCTCCTGCATTCATGGGTCAAGCCATTAATAACGATGGGAGGTTCCTCACTGTCAGCATTCATGCACCCCACAGGCTTTACAGCATGTCTGTACCAGATTACGTCACCGTTAAGTATGCACACACATGCTCTATGCGTCTATGCGCGTATGAAAACATATGGATTTTTTCTTTTCATCCTGTAGGCACCACCACAAACACACATGGCAACAGAGTAGACAGTATATTATGCACTCAAATAATGTGTGATCCTACAAAGACGAGACACGAGTGCAACTTATGAAAAATGATAAACGAATGCGACACAAGTTTTTTTTTTTGTCTGACCGATATATAGGAGTCACGTGTCCATTCCTCAGCTTGTTTGTTATTGTTTGTTTCCTTGGATATGGTCAAGGCCTTGACACCTTGGCTTGACCCAGACAGTCATTTGGTGAACACTATATGCTAACACATTAGCAGCAGGCGGCACCATGTCCTGACATTTGACTCTGAAATCTAACCCTTTGTTCAGTAATGGAAAGGCCAAAAAAAAAATGTTGTGCTCCTCTTGGGAACTCGTGAGACTTGTTAACCTGCAAAAAAAAAAGAAGACCCTCCTCTGTGACATAAAAGTTAGTGATGGCATGTTATACCCGCCAAAGTCTGCCCGCATCTACGTAATAATGCAAACCGTCCAGGTTGGTTTTAGTAACACTGATTAGCACCCCGGTGCTATTATTGTTGTGCTCCTGTGTCTGCAACTGCAGTAACTGACATAACCGATACAGCTTTATGAAGGCAGTGAAAGTGGAAAAAACTCAGCTATAAATAGATCACAATGCTGCACTGCACGTATAACTTCACTCTGTACACGCAGGGAACATCTTTGAAACTTCAATCCTAAAGAGTTATTAAACTCTGAGGTGAAGGACCTTGTGTTGGACGAAACACTTCAGAGGATTTGCAGCGTCCGGAAGGGAGCTATAAGTGTTCTTTTTTGGACATCTCAGCGATCCCGTGGATAGGTCACTTGACTTCTGGGGGCCTCTGCGTCCAAAGTTGTACAATTAAGACCTTTAAGTGCTATGAACGGTGAATATTATCTTGGCTGTGGCTTCCTGAAGACACTATCCTCTCTGGCTACTCAAGTGTCAGTCAAGCCAGCAGTTTCCACTGGCCGGGTCCAGGAGGGCCCCTCGTTATACGAGGCTCTGTGCTCCAAGGCATTCAGGTTATTTCATCTTATTTATTTCAAGACATGTTTAATATGTAGCTGCAGGGGGGGAAAAAAAACAACCTTACTATACTTTACAAGCTGGATCTATTCGTCACCTTCGCCTGCTTTCTAAAACTGTAGACATGGCCGGGTCCTGGAGGTTCCCCTTGTGACAAGAATAGCCCCATGATTTCATGAATGAGGGACCTGCAGGGTGAGAGACTCTATTTCTGAGTCGAAGAAGGATCTGGAAAACTTACTGGAACTTGAACAAAAACAAGACCGAGGACTTCGACGTGGGATATGTTTAAAAAAAAAAAAATCATTAACTTGCAATTATACGATTTAATTTGCTGTGGTGTACTTGGAAACCACTGCTCAGCTACAGTGAAGTGAGTGAGAGTGTGAGAGGGACAGCAGCAGCAGCAAGTGTCATCTGGTCTTCCAACTTGGGGAGGGCTTTGGAGTTTAAAATGGTGTGAATATGATAGCCATCGGTATAGCTTATGCAAGTGGAGATCTGTCTGCAACCATTGAAAAGTTGACAGTTCAGAGGCACTAATCTGACAAAGGGACGGTGTAAATCAACAACAACACAACGATTTTGGATATCAACAGATATTGGGACTTATTGGGTGCGCAGAAAAAAAAAAGAGGGGACTTTGCCTGAGTCTTTGGCGGCTGCATGAGAAAGAGAGTTGGGAGGACGCACAGGCAAAAGGGTAAGAGGAAGACACCAAGGAGGTGAGTGACGGATTTACCCTCGGAAGGGGTAAAAAGATGACTGTGGTGTCCCAGGAGAACCACGACGAGACTGTGGTCATAACTCCTTTGCTGCAAGATGCTGCTGACTTGGAACCAGCGGACCAGGAGTGCAGCGAGAGGGTGGTCATCAACATCTCAGGTCTGCGTTTTGAGACCCAATTAAAGACCCTCTCCCGCTTCCCGTCCACGCTTTTGGGCGATCCGCGTAAAAGGATGCGTTTTTTCGACCCGCTGAGAAACGAGTACTTCTTTGACAGGAACAGGCCGAGCTTTGACGCCATCCTCTATTATTACCAGTCAGGTGGGCGGCTTCGGAGGCCTGTGAGCGTCCCTGTGGATATTTTCCTGGAAGAAATCAGGTTTTATGAACTTGAGGAAGAGGTCATTGAGCTTTTCCGAGATGATGAAGGCCTGGCGAGGGAAGAGGAGCGCCCGTTGCCCAATAACGAGTTTCAGCGACAGTTTTGGCTCCTGTTTGAGTATCCAGAGAGTTCAGGACCTGCACGGATAATTGCCATCGTGTCAGTTATGGTTATCTTAATATCCATCATTATATTCTGCTTGGAGACTTTACCCGAGTTTAGAGAAGCCCCCGCAGTGCACGACAATAACGTCAATGGCACTGCTCACGGCAAAACGCTCAGTCCGTTCACAGATCCCTTTTTCATGGTGGAGACACTTTGCATTGTGTGGTTCTCTTTTGAATTCACCATGAGATTCCTCTCCTGTCCCAGCAAACCAGCTTTCTTTAAGAACATCATGAACTTGATCGATGTTGTGGCCATAGCACCTTATTTTATCACCCTGGGCCTTGATCTCGCAGAGCATCAGGGCAGCAGTCAGCAGGCTGCGTCTTTGGCCATACTGAGGGTCATCCGTCTGGTGCGCGTTTTCAGGATTTTTAAACTTTCCAGACACTCCAAGGGTCTCCAGATTCTCGGCCAAACGCTTCACGCAAGCCTCAGGGAGCTGGGACTGCTCATATTCTTCCTGATTATCGGAGTTGTTTTATTCTCCAGTTCTGTTTATTTTGCAGAAGCAGAAGACCCCGAGTCTGGATTTACAAGTATACCTGATGCGTTTTGGTGGGCCGTGGTGACAATGACCACAGTTGGGTACGGAGACATGTGTCCCTCCACCATCTGGGGGAAATTCGTTGGATCTCTGTGCGCCATCGCCGGAGTGCTAACCATAGCTTTACCAGTCCCTGTGATAGTGTCAAATTTCAATTATTTCTACCACAGAGAGAACGAGGAGGAGGAAAACATTACGTACGTACACGTGACGTGTGGACAGCAGCAGCACCAGCCCTCCTTTGGTGAATGTGATTCAACTAAAAGTACCCAGTCGCTCTCCAAAACTGAGTCCTATCATGAAAGCGACGACTTGGAAACTTACATCCAAAACGTACATCCAGTGGAGATATACACAGGGAAACTGACAGATGTATAAAAAAAGGCAGCCGGTTTTATTTCTGGTGAGTTCCTGTGGACATACAATCAGGCTCCATCGTGTCGGATGCTGCAGATGTTTTACGCACGCGTGGAGCCTCAGACGTGCACGCTACAACCCCAACAAAACGATGATTGGCTTCATTTCAGTGTAATTTTGTTTTTAAAAAAGCATTCCACACTCTGCTGCAACCCTTTTAACTCTCTCATGTAGTTACTTGTTAGAAAACAAAGTGTGTGCTAACATATTTGGGAGTTCTCACATGAAAATAGTTGGGCACGCCTGTGGGTCATATGCAATAAAAACGCGCGGAATATTTGCATCAGCTGCATCAGCATCAGCTGTAACTGAGCCAAATAGCATCAGCTGTAACTGAGCCAAATGGTAACCAAACCAAAGAACAATGCATTTGGAGATGTTTTTTTTTTTTTTTTTTTGTCTCTCAAAGCTCTTAAGTGACGTTTACGCACAAGAAAATGAGAAGCACGAGTCAAACTTTGGCTTTATCAAAGCCAAGCTTTGAATAAAGCTGAGAGGAGAGTTCGGCCGTGCGTCATGGCGCACCAGGCGACTAGATCTGCACAGAGAAGCGCACGACAAAAGACCAACACAGACACATAAACCAAGATATCAATTTCTCTGTAGCACTGAAGTTAGTTGGGTGTGCTCAGGGTTTGTTTGGAGTGCGCCATGCGCTGCACCATGGATACTGGCTGCAGTAATCCACGGCGTCCTAGCGCCTGTTTGTTCGTAACACACTTGATGGATGTGTGCAGCGTGTTAAACTTAGTGGCTGTTAGTTTGCATTGAAGATTGTTGGTTTAACAGAGACTCTCCCTCACGGCACAAGAATTTACACAACAACAAGAGCGGCATTTCATAATTTAACGATCGTCCTTCCGTAATCACAGGACAGTTTTTCATAATTATGGGATTATTCTCTAAAAATAACGCATCTCCCGGTTCTGAAAATGCGCAGTGAGAGGAGAAAACATCTCCGAGTTCATTTTTCTTTGGCGCTATTGACATCATGCTTGAATCTGATCAGAAATGCCAAACCGAGTGAGCTCTGAGCGCCACTCTGTGGATGATAAATGTCCCTGCAGACACAACACTCTTGCTCAGACTCTCCTGTGTGCAAAATTAATACTTGAGCATTGAGTATCTCTGCACTGTTGCAGCTGGCCTTGACTGATTTAAGCCCCTGAGATCATGCTCTTTAACTCAGTATGCATCCGGATGCTTGTGATGGTTACAACTAAGCTCACCAGAAGCCTGACTGCTTTCTATTACCTCCTCATGTTAACATAGTGGGTGTTGTTTTCTGCTTACTTGCAGGAGGCAGACGATTAAATGAAGCTCGTTCCTCCATCAGAGTCGCAACAAAATAAGAAGTGTGGGATTTGTCTTCGCCAAAATGTTGGATCATTTTTTTCTCATGGATATTCATGAAATGCCAGTGTTTGGAAAATGTCTTGGACATTGTGTGTATCATCAGTAGAAAGAAAACAACATTCTTTTGTGTAGGCTTTATAAATGACCACGCTTTCTTTGTATAAAAGCCTTGTGTATACTGCGTTTTTTTTGTAACTCTAAAAGAATTTTTCCTTTTCTTATGCAGCTTATTACGCAAAGTTGGACTTGCAACTTACCTCTGTGTCGTTACGAACATTCAGATTGCATTGCAGCAACATATAGCCCAGAACATTACGATGCAATGTCTGCATGACATGAAGTACTCATTGTGACTGTTAAATGTAATAAAATATTTATTTTTCTAATTTAAACATGTATGTGAACTTAACTTAATCATTGTTTTTTTTCTTTTTCTTTTTCTTTTTTTTTTTTTTATAAATAAATCGTGAATCAGAAAATATACCACTCATTATTTGTCACATGTGACACAGATAAGACTCAGACAAAGGCAAGACGCCCTTTAATTAGTTCAATACACTTCATCACGTTTGGTGCTGAATGATGGGGAAAAGGCGCAGAAGCAGACATTGGGTTGTCTTGCCACAAAACCAATTAACTTAATAAAATGTCATAGTGATAAAGAGAAGGGGGATTTGTTTGGCTAGAGGCAGATTTTTTAATAAATTAGGTCCAGATCACCTGATTTTGTGTTGAATGTGTGTTTTTGAGTTAGTTCTGCCCTCTCACTGTGTGTGTGTGTGTTTTTTTAAGGCCCGCCTACATGCAGGCCACCTCAAAGTCAGCAGTGGACACATATAGGTTATTAATGGATTACCGTAATGAGTTGCTCTGGTTGTTTGTTTTTGGGATTTGTAGTTTTCTATGAGGTGGATCAATCATCTGCGCTCTCCGTGGTGCTGAAACTGATCCTCCGCCCTCTGCAGTACAAAAAAAAAAAAAAAATCCTGCATTTACCTCCAAATGTGCAGCAACGAGTGGACACCGAGAAGATGTTATAACTTAGTCAATGTCATAAGTGTCAGATGTTGGGTGTGTGAGCCGTGCACATCCTGGATGCAAGCCCCCCCTCTCCCACCACACACACACACACACACACACACACACACGCACACGCACGCGCACACACACCGTCCTCCTCCCTCTGATGTGATGTTTCACAGGGCTGCAGTCACTAATGATTTGATGTTTCGCATAGTAAAGCGATGAAATGAGCTCACATGACGGAGCGTGTCAGTCCTTGACACATCGTCCTTAAATCCTGGAGTGACACAGTGATTTAATCTCTCACTTCAATTGATGATGCGCTAGTTTTCCTGCGCTATAAATGATCCCGAAATGTTACACAGTGCGTGGATTTAGAGCTCCTGTTACCAACTGTCCTTCTTTGCAGTCTGATTGCGCCAGTGCTGGCACACACAAGCGCTCTTGTTTTTGTGGTGTATGAAGAACTTCTGGCGGCGTGCTTTAGTAGAGCCGGTCTGCATTGCGTCGAAACCCTCCAACTCCTCCTCCTCCTCCACCTCCTCCTCCTCTTTCTCCTGCTGCCCTCCCTCCCTCCACCCCTTCCCTCTCTCCTTTTTTCCCCCCCTCACCTCCCCTGCACTTGCATGTAAAAAATGCACAGCAAAACTTGCTTGACATTGTGGAGAAAACATTTGGACCATCGCTACTACTACTGCTGCTGCTGCTGCTGCTGCTGGTGCACTCTCAACTCTCCATTTTGATGCTTTTATTCTTGCTCTCCGAGCCGCGCTGAAACACATTCTTGCCCGTCATCATCATCATCATCATCATCATCAAAAAAAAAAAAAAAAAAAGAAAAGGCAGCAGATTCCCGCTGATGCAGTGATGTCTGGAAATGCCAAGGGTTCGCTTATTGCCCCTTACTGTATCTCCCCCCCTGAATTGCAGCGCAAGATTTTCTCCTGCGGTATACTGTAAGCTGCTCTCGCCACAGGCAACTACCGACGCTTTGTCTTCTCCATCTCACGCATCTTTCATCATTAGACTCACCTGATTTTCATCTTGTTTTATCTCATTAGACCTATTTGAGGACACTCTTGGGATGGCGATGAGCACACTGAAGCTCTAGGGGTCTTTTTTTTTTTTGGGGTAGGTGCAATGTAAAGTTGCCACATGACACTCACTGGTGCCCTGCCGTTGGATGATTTTACTCGAGGATAAGACGCATTCAAGACCTTTCAAGATCAACCCACGGTAAGCCTCGAAACTGCTGACTTATACAACAGATATTTGTCGAGTTATTTCATTATTTCTCTATCGGTAGCTGATGTTCATGTGAAGGTAACATACAACTGCTGTTGTTGGATGTCCCCCCCCCCCCCCCTGTTTTCGCAGATGCATCTTAACTAGGGATGTATGCATGTAGAAACATCATATCAGTATGAAATGCTATGCGTCACATCATCATAATTCAGGCTGGTGTAGAGTGGCGTAGGATGGAGCGCTGTCATGCAGCTTTAACACATACAAGCGTTTCTATGTTGAACTAGAGTGACAGCTTTACATGGTGCAACATCTTTAAGAGAAAATATAAAATACCATCATATACTCACTAATGAGTATTGTAAATGCCTGAATTATATTAAGTCTTGAGTCATAGAAAATCCTCATTAGGGTAATTGTCTTTAACCTTTACTACAGCAGGGCTGCACTAATTGCAGGCTGAGAGAAGTAAATAAATAAATAAACTGCAGAAAATGCTGAGCCAGCAAATATCTTGGCTGTTTGATCCCATTATTTCCTCCTCCTCTCTCTCTCTCCCTCTCTCTCTCTCCCTCTCTCCTCCTCTCTCTCGCTCTCTCTCTCTATCTCTTTCTCTCTCTGGGTGACAGAGGCAGCAGTAACAACAGCAGCAGATGCATCGGAGAGCAGCAATGGTCAAGTCAGCGAGAACCGCAGTGGAGCCGCACTGAGGCAAAGCAGCCAACCAGCCCCTCTCGTATCAGGGGACGTCTCCAACAATTTAAGGGGTGTGGGAAGCTGAGGAGTGGAAAAATTTACCCCCCGAACCTGAATGCCTGCTCAGTCAGATTAACCAACATCCCAACACAACTCCTCCTCCATCTCCTCCTCCTCCTTCCAAAATGACCGTGGTAGCAGGAGATAACATGGACGAGACCTCAGCTGTCCCTGGCCACCCTCAGGACACCTACCCCCCAGACCACAATGACCATGAATGCTGCGAGAGGGTGGTCATCAACATAGCCGGTCTCCGGTTTGAGACACAGTTGAAAACTCTCTCCCAGTTTCCGGAAACGTTGCTGGGCAACCCCAAAAAGAGGATGCGGTACTTTGACCCTCTGAGAAACGAGTACTTCTTCGACAGAAACCGCCCCAGCTTTGACGCCATCCTCTATTACTACCAGTCTGGGGGTCGTCTGAGAAGACCAGTGAATGTCCCATTGGATATGTTCTCAGAAGAGATCAAATTTTATGAGCTGGGAGTGGACGCGATGGAGAAGTTTCGCGAGGATGAGGGTTTCATCAGGGAGGAAGAGCGTCCTTTACCTGAGAAGGAGTTCCAGCGTCAGATTTGGCTCCTCTTCGAGCACCCAGAAAGCTCAGGCACTGCGAGAGGGATTGCCATAGTGTCTGTGATGGTAATCCTGATTTCAATAGTCATATTTTGTTTAGAGACTTTACCACAGCTGAAAGAAGACCCAGCAGGTCGAATAGTGAGAGTTGGGAACACTACTATTTATTACAAGCCAAATATCCTCACTGACCCCTTCTTCGTCATTGAGACTCTCTGTATAATCTGGTTCTCCTTTGAGTTGATAGTACGCTTTCTGGCTTGCCCAAGCAAACCGGCCTTCTTCAAGAACATGATGAACATGATCGACATAGTGGCTATCATCCCCTACTTCATTACACTCGGCACTGAGCTGGCTGAAGACCCAGAAAACGAGGGAGTCGGGGAGCAGGCAACATCTCTGGCCATACTCAGGGTGATCCGTCTGGTCAGGGTGTTTCGGATTTTCAAGCTGTCACGACACTCCAAAGGACTGCAGATTTTGGGGCAAACCCTCAAGGCCAGCATGCGAGAGCTCGGATTGCTGATCTTCTTTCTGTTCATTGGAGTCATCTTGTTCTCCAGCGCTGTGTACTTTGCCGAGGCAGAGGAGCAAGGATCCTACTTTGGCAGCATCCCGGATGCATTTTGGTGGGCTGTTGTGTCTATGACAACTGTGGGCTATGGGGACATGGTCCCAGTCACTATAGGAGGCAAGATTGTGGGATCTCTGTGTGCCATCGCCGGAGTGTTAACAATTGCGCTCCCAGTGCCTGTCATTGTGTCCAACTTCAACTACTTCTACCACAGGGAGACCGAGGGAGAAGAGCAGGCCCAGCTGCTCAACGTCAGCAATCCCAACATCCCCTCTGAAACCAACTCCAGCCGCCGTAGTTCATCCACCGTCAGCAAGTCAGAGTACATGGAGATTGATGGAGACATAAACAATAGCATCGACAACTTTAGGGAGGCAAACCTCAGAACTGGCAATTGCACTATAGCCAACCAAAACTGTGTAAATAAAAGCAAGCTGCTTACAGATGTTTAGACACTAGTTAGGAACTTTGGGATCTCTATGGGACTCTCACATGTGGAGTAGACCATCAGTAAGGAATGCTTCATTTACCTCCCCAAAGCACTCTATGGCATTAGGCCTACAACTATGCTCAGCTATATAGAAAGGAAACAGAAAAAAACAAAGCTCTTAGAGTATATGACAGGTAGATAGAATAATTAATTCTTCTGATCCTACAAATATATAGGTACATCAAAAAGAAAACATCAATTATTACGCATATACATGGCTCCCTGGAGGACGCAGAGCACACACTGTCTTATCAGATGACGGCGTGATAATTAAAATCTTATGCATGGAGTACAGATAACATTTCAGCAAGTTGCACAATGCACCAGAAAAGTCTGCAGAGACATGCAAGCATCTGCAGCCAAGTGGTAAGCGCCAAGAAATTAGTTAGGTGACCCCCTCGCTCCTTCCCATCCTCCTCCTGCTCCCTCCTCCTTTTTCTCTCCTCCTCTCTCCCCGCAAAGGATCTACTATTCAGCAAAGCACCTTATAGGAGGAAGACTGATCTCTCTTGTTTGGATGTAAACAGATGGTGATCTACACGCTTCACGGACATCCGCAATGCTGCTGTTTTCCAGCAGATGCTGTAATTGTGATATCACCAAGTGATTCAATGCCATGCCCTTTAGATGCAACACAGCACAATGATAAAGTGAGCTTCACACGAGCATGATTAGAGACTTTCCATTTTGATATCGGCATGCATGAGACATATCTCACATAATGGAAAGGATGTTCTTTTGGATACCTGCCTCCATCCACCCCCTTCTCATCTGTTTTCATACTTGAGTGCACTGGATGAGTTTTTAATTTGAAATGCTAATCATTTAGAAGCATAGAATTGAATGTTAAATCTTAAGGGAACAGTACATAAATGAGATCATAGCATGAAAAAAAAGTAACCTGCATTATGGTCTATCGACTAAGGTACTTTTGTATCCTGGTATATTTAATGCATGACATGAGTATACAGCTTGTTGCAATTCAGGCACTCTGCAGTGCCCTATTGTCAGGGAAACTAAGGAAATCAAATTCTGGATGTTTCTGAATTGCGATCAAATATATCCAAACCCATCTTGAGGATGCAGAGTTTCTAATTTAAAAAGTAGTCAAAGAAACTGAATAAATATTATCAAAAATGCATATAAGCATAATAAGCACCAATTACAGTATTACGTCAATAGTGCAGTGCATGGACCTTCTTTGAACAAGAAATGTTAACATATCATTAGTCATGCTTCCATTTCCACGTCAAATTTAAGTACATATTGGTTTGGAAATCACTAAAAAGAAAAGAGGATCAATACCAAATTTCACTTCATGTTACAGAGAATTATTCTGACATTAGTTGCTAGTGCCTTTATCCCTCCCACCAACAGGACCAGTGAAAGTGCCTCTGTGTACAATGGGATTTGTGAGGTGGAGCAGAGCTGGTTTACCTTCTGTTCTCGTGTTGATACACTGTTGGTTATGATGTTAATGATGCCAGATGAGCAAGGTTTGAAACAGCAGGTGATTGTGGTCAAAATAACAAAAAAAAAAAAAAACATGAAAAAGATGATCCATGGCTGTTAATGCACAACCCAGTTTTCATGCTGTCACGCACTTAATTATGCCCTTAAGCAGCAATGTATTGTACTCTGCATGTTTACCAATCCAATTCAAAAGGGAATATCCATAGGTTTTAACCATATTTTATTTATTTACGTCCGTTTCTGTTCATGCACCATGCATCCTTTTTCAGGGTCTCTACCTCAGTGAGGTCATTGCAAACTTGCTGCAGAGCTGCAAGCTTCAATGCAGGGCTTCCTATACCATAATGCAAAATGGAACCTTAAGTGTAAACTACAGTCATGCAACATTGAATGTGAGAGTCCCAAAGCATAGCCTTTACACAAGCACTTAGGGCAAATAGTATACCACAATCCCGCTGCTTTTGTTTTTGTTTTTTCCACTTAAAGCTGCGCACAATCAGAATATTCATTTGTTCTTGAGAGTTTGTAAAGATTGCTTGACTCTCCTAACGGGATGAGATTTATTGTTTTCTATGTCGGTTTCTTTGAAACGATGGTAAAGTTACTGTTGCGTCACAGAAACACACCCGAGTGTTTTTCGACACACACATGTATAAGACGGCGGAGGCGTTTGTTATAGTTCGTTGTAGTCATCCTGCAATCCATGGGCATTATGTGACGCACGGCAAAGTGCAGCCCGTCTTTTTTGCACAGTCATTTTGTTCTGTTGCTTGAACCATTTGTTTTTGTCTTTCTTTTTCACTGTGCTCACTCAAAATTGTTGTGCATTGTTTCTCAGCATATTGCTCCAGACAGACTAACTGCAGACAGATTGGGACAAATTGTACTTGAAAATCTCCAGCTACTGTACATCAACCTACACTCAGTACTGAGATGAATTCACCCAAATGATAGTAAGATTTTGTACTGTATGCCTTTATTTATTTATTTATTATTATTTAGCACTCTTCTAACAAGGTCCTGTAAAAAAAAGAAAAAAGAACTCCACTGCAGTGCTACTTGAATGTCATAGTTGTTTCTGTTGGTGCAATGGCTATCCTTTGTGGTGCTAGGACAGGACTACTATTGTTGTCTTGTTACATCACATGTGAAGCATCAGCTGAAGCAAGCGTTCGTTATCAGATCCATTTTATAATCCTTATTTCTGTTTTTTTTGGTGGCTGGTTGGTTAGTTTAGGGCACTCTTTGTCATTTTATTTGGACCTGATCTTCGTACTGTACTGCCGTCTGCAGTAATTTATCACGAGAGCAAAAAAAAGATACACATTTGGGTCAGGGATCACCACTTTGTGTAGGGTTCCTCGTACAGAAGGATACAAATAATACCCAGTAACACACATTATAGTACTATATATAGAATGATATAAGAAAATCATAGTAGTCTCATCAATGCAGCTATCAGGAAATTGTTAGCTTTGGTCACAAGTTTCTCGTACGACTCATGCTTGAAAGTAGTGATGTGTGTGTAACATGTTCTGCAGGAGCGTGAGGTAGAAGAAAAATACAAACGATTAGCCCTCACATTAGCAGTGCTGTTGCTCCTTCTTGCTGTGAGGGCATGTATGGATGGTGCTATGCATTCAATTACCCGACAGAAACATGCATTCTTAACAGCAATAGAATAACACATCGCCTGTTTCTTAGATGCTTTTTGTAATAAAAATAAATACTAAAATCTATTTTGAATGTCAGAGAAGCTGCGGTCACTTGACAGATAACTCACAACAGGGCTGTTTATGTACCAACCTCTTACCCTCTGTTCTGTGATTTTGTAAGGTCACCGGGGTGAAACGCAGAGGCTGACATTTTCTTGAGAGAAACCCGTGAAATATCCAAATATAGGCTTCGTAATAGCGGCGGTCCCCATTAACCACCCAAGTTGGACTGGAGTTGTTTTGCAGTCAGGAAGAAAGGCTGCTGAAGGGTTCAGTCGAACCTATAACACAGTCCCAAAGGGACGAGCCCATAATGCACTTAGAGAGGATCTATCGTCAGTTCACCGGACTGATCAGCTATGTGAGAGAAAGTCAGAGAAGGTGCCTAAAAATGTTTTACATACTCCTTTGTTTAGCTTACTGTTAGATGTTAACGCTTCTGCAAACAAACACGAGCGAGAAGATCTCAAAAAGAAAAAAACAAAAAAATGACATTAACCGAATTAAACTATAAGAGAAAACATGAAATGTCATGAGAACAAAATGCAATTTAGCTACAATAAGATAGAGAAAAGTAACCACTATATACTGCAATTACTTATGAGAAACAGTTTTAATGTGTGTTTTTTTTGTTTTTCTTTGTTTTTTTGGTGGCACTGTAACATGACTGATATAGGAAGAACATGCCATATACTGGAATATCAAAGACAATATGTTCCTCTGGCAAGCCATGATAATGAAACTACTGTATTATGATCAATTGCTATACACTAAATGATATGGACAAGAAGTGTACTACTATTAAAAAAAACAACAACATATGGTTGATTCATTCAAACACCATGTTCACATTTTTTCCAATCTCCACTGCTGAACCTACTGCTACAATGTATCTCTACAGAAAACCTACTAATCGCAAAAAACTGCATGGTCGATGGAAGACTGCATGAGTTTTGCCTTTCAAACTGTGGATCAACTATAATACAGTTGCATCATTTAAAAAAAAAAAAAAAAAGAAACCCTTGCTTTCATCTGCACCAAGGCTTCCTGTTTAAGGCCCTGTTCAGAAGTTGTCGTGAAACGTGTCCTCTGCTGGATTTCTTTAAAAAAAAAAAGAAGAAAAAAATAATAATAAAGCACCTTAGCGCTGACCTCATCACTAAAGATGGCGTCCAGGTTATCCGAGCCGTTTCTCAGCGTTCTCGGTGTGTGATTTTCAGGTTGTGCTTGCAAGGCTCTGAATGTGAGCAAGGACATTAAGGGCTAGTTTCTCAAACTTTATCTCTATTCTAGGACTGAAACGCTCTTTCAAAGTGACATTTTGCCCATTCTTATCTCAGTCTAGACTGTAGTGATACTGTGTTGTGTGAAACATGCCCGTCATGTCTAAGCAAGGCCTGTGCCACACACCCTCTCCTCTGTACTACACTGGTGTTCTTGTTTGCTAAAGATCTTGACGTCGGACTGCTTTCTGCCTGCTGAGGAGGCACTGAACAGGATCAAATGTTGGGATGTTGTGTATCTTACTTACGCCAAAGGTGATTATCGATGAGGATGATCTTGTTTTGTGTTAGGAGTGTGATGGCTACGGTCTTTTCTGTCAAGAATGCACATTTAATCGCTAGTAGGGAAGTTTTGGAGCAAAAGCGCATAAAAAGGACTGTTGAACTCTTCTGCTCTTCTTTTCATCCACAAGCAAACCAAACTCTGATTGTGTTATCTAATCCAGCCGTCATTGTCACGTTGTGTTTTACCAAGGATTATGCTACAATGTGTTCAGTTTGTCAGATGATGACAAAGGCATGGTCTGTGATCTATGCAAGGGTTATTTGTTTTTGTTTTTCTTATATCACTTATGATTTCACCTTACATTAACTTCAATAAATTTTTAAGGATCTGCTGGTGTACGCTCATTTTGGCTTGGGGATGGGGGTGTATTATATCTGCACAAAAAAAAAAAAGAAAAAAAAAAGAAAAGCTGCATAAATAAAACCATCTTGTACACTAAGTTGTCACAGCCCTTTCTGCATTGCGCTAACAGGAGAAATATGCTGCAGTGTGCATTGTTACACAGCTCGAGGTCTCAATCTAAATGTGTCCTACCTCTGTACTACAGTACCCTCTCACTGAGGCCATTAGCGGTGATTCACGGGGCTAAGGTAATGCTTCCACACTAATCCTCCTGTCCCAGGAGAGACCCGCTTACTTCTGTCATTCCCTGTGAGTTGTTACACACCTCAGGGCTCTTCCTCTCACTCTGCTTTCACACGGACACATGATTTAAATTATCAGAGACGTTGTGCGTGTGCTGAAGTTACTAACAATTATTTTAATCAACAATCTATAGTATGTTTGAGAGTAGTGAGCGTTCATCTCAGTTTTCCACCTTCAAACTGCTTGTTTGTCCATCTAAGTATAGTCAGGCACACGTTTGAGAAGCCCTTCTCAGTATTTAAGGCATACTCTAAAACGTCTTGCTTCAAAGAGTGTGATTTCGACAACACGCCTCATAAAGAAGAGGCCTTTCTATGTTAAATTAATATGTGCAGTGACCTTAAAACGGCGAACAAACAACCAACCAATCATAAAGCAGTCAAAGGACAATCAAGCGATGAGAAGTGGAGTACGTGGGCGCAGTTTTTGGGGTGTGAAAATGATTCATTCCCACTTCTGTCCTCTGATGGCGTGAAGCTGAATATTTGTGGAGAACATTGGAGGCATCACACTGAATGCTGCAGCTCATCTGTCCATCTGTCTCTCTCTCTCTATCTGTCCATCTGTCTCCCTCTCAGTTTCTCAGTCCGCCGCAGGCTCTCTCTACACGCCTGCAGACCGGCTCTAATGTTGGCTGTATGGTGACCTTAACAGAAGTGAGCCTCTTCTTCCTTGTCCTCTGCATTGCCCTCAGGAAATGCAGCACTCCTCACTCTGCAGGCAGCAGCAGTAAGGGTGGGGTGGGCTGGCGCCGGTCCCACTCTTCTTGCACACACATACTCTCTCACTCTCTCTGTCTGTCTTTGTCTCTCCTCCTCTCCATCCTTCTCCCCCTCCTGAGTGCTGTGAAGCTCCACTGGACTGTAATAGCACAGAGCATCATGCAGAAGAGAGCTCAGTCATAGTAGACAATATCACACCTGCTTTATTAGTCCTCTCTCTATCGTTGTTACTGATCTTTACCGACATGCACACGCGCAAGGATTTAAAGATCCAACCATGACTGCTTATGTTTACTTTTCCCACGTTCCTCTGTGACCATTTGTATTTTTTTTAAAGCTGCACAAATCAATATTTTATTAGCAATGGAATAAATGACTATGTGTAATGTGAAAGATTGCAGTAACAAACCCACAGAGAGTTGTCACCTGACTCTGCAGTTCCTCTCAGCTCATTCAAAAACCAGAAATGTGTCTCTCAGTACTTTCTGACTTCTCCAGCACCGAGCCTCAAGTCCATCGATTCCTACTGAAGATGTAAACCTATATCACCAATTTATAATTTCCTGCACAGCTACATGCTGTAGTTTTATTTAAACAGAAGTAAATTCAGCGATTTCGGCTCAGGTTTTTTGATGAGATGTGATTTTTTGCAGCGGCAGCACGATGGCGCATGCAGGAAAATGAACTACAGCACCCATGTTTAAAGCTAAATGTGCAACAACGTGGCTCGCTGATTTGTTTTTAACCTTTTTTTGGATGACGACGCTGCAGAGGAATGTGATACATCAGGGCTACCCAGACAGTAGGTGTTAGTAGGATCAGTTCATTGTTGGTTTTGGTTTCTTCGTCTGTCTCCTCCTTAAAAAAAAGACTTTACTCACTTACTGTTGGATACTTATCGGTGGTTTCAGGTCAACACGTGAGCCCAGGTGTCAACCTCTGCATGCAAATGAGAAGCATGTAATTGAAACTGTGGTTTAAGCCACTGTCTTGGTAATCCCTGATCAGCATGTTGGACTAATTGAGGTGCTGTCGGTCAGTGGTGCAGTAGGCCTCCATCCAGCTTAACGCCTACGCCTCTACGCTCGGCCCTCCCTTGAATGAAAAGTCAGCCGTCAGCTGCTAAACTGGAAAATGTGTGCTCACGGCCACGTCTGTGAGCAAATGTAATGTTGCTGTATGTGCTCAACGCTTCAGTCTTTCATTGTGTTTTCTCACACACACACACACACACACTCACGCTCACACACACTCTCACACACACACACACATAAGGGATAGCTGATTTGCCTGAGTCAGGCCTCTGGCTCACTTGATATTCCCCGATCGATTTCTTTGAAGACAGACACTCATCCCATATCTCCCTTGTACAAAAATGCCGTGCCATTCCTGTTGACGTCATCCAAAAAGTTTCTCAAGGGCCTTTTCATTGTGGCCCAATGAGCTGTGCGTGCACAGTATCGTATGATTACTCTATATCAAATCACAAGTGTCCTCTGGTGTTGGTTTTATCGCTTTGTAAAAACCAAATCACTGAGATGCCCGTGCACAGTAGTCCACCTCTAACTGCCTTGTCTACAGCAGGTTCTGAATGTTAACAATGTGCAAAAAAAAGCTTTGACAGCATTATTGGATCTCCCATGCTTGAGCCAAAGCCCTTGGGCCTAACACCACCCCACCCCCAGGTCCAAGCCCACCAGCCTCTCCTATCCCCTTGATCCCAAAGGCCCTCTCTCTGGCCCACTTCCTCTTTGCATTACCTCCATCAGGCCAGGCTGCTGACACACTTGTTTAATAATTAAGGGCACGTCCATAATTTCTTCGTCCTTGTGGAAGTCCACAAATGGTCTCTGTGAAACTCAGGCCAGTTAAATGTACCTCTTTACCTCTGACAACCCTACATCACTGTAGTGATACGGAAAAGATGATACAATCCAGCGAAGGTGGTGGTCGTAGGATCAGATCTTTTTTATCAGTTTATCTAATTTCCATTGATGTAGACACACTCACACACCATGCGGTGTAGCGTCTACCATCACTCGATGTTCTAGGAATAAAGCACGACAGAGTACGTTGGCTATAAACAAGCATCGATACGTTTGTTTGTCCACCGTCCCTCCATGCTCCTATAAAACAATCAATCTATAAACTGATCAATCCAGCTGTTCGTCCACTCATCTGTGAAAAATGCTGAACAAGAGTCTACAGATCCTCTGAGACTCCGTGAGGCTCTGCTAAGATGCATAGAAACATTAATTAGCATGCTAATTAGCACTAATCGCAAAGAACAGCTGAGGCTGAAGGGAATGTCTTCAGCTTTGCAGACAGTGGTTCATGAAAGTTTGGACAAATTGAACATTTTTAATCTGATGATGGAGCTAAATTAAAGATTAACTGCATCCCGAGGCAAACATGAATATCTCTGCAAAATTTTACAGCAATCCAGGTAATAATTATAGAGATATTAGACCAGAGTGACAGCCCAGACGACCCACGGTGGCATTTTCAGAGCAGAAATCGTAGATGTGTTCAGCTGGTTTAAGATTTAAATACTGACACTTAATTTCTTGTCAATATGGACATTCTGTTTTCCAATCTGATCCATCCAGCCAAGGTAGGATCTGTTATCAATGCTCCCAGTCTCGATATGTCCTTGTGGTATCAGGCGATGTGGATCTCAGTTTACATACTCCTCCTGCTCAGTGTGCAGTGTCAGCGTGCTTGTCTGGGGGAGAAAATTCAAAACTTAACATCAACGAAACCCAGCGCTGTGACCTTCCCGCTTCAGTTACATCACCACACAGCGCTCAAGGAGGCTGGCAAATACAAAACCACAAACGGATATCACCATGAAGCACAAGGGCCGTGCTGAGATATACACAACCTGAGCCTCGATTCTGCACGCTGGGCCACTGTAATGATGGAAAAGGTGGTTAATAGTTGAAGGTTACTGGCGGGAAAAGGAATTACAGGAATACTTTCTACCAAGAATTGCATCAGTCAACAAAAGCATGCACATCCAAATCTCATAAACACTAGGTGTTGGACCAAAGTACATGTGAAAGCAGTGAGATTGTGTCTGTCCACTAGATAATCTATGAGCATTTATTGGTAAACCACCATGTGACATTTCTACCAGAGAGCTGCTGCAAAACTCAGTGCTAACTTTAATCCACACCATCCAACCAATCTTTTTCCAAACCTAACCAAAGAGTTTGTAAAAAGTCAACATCAGCATCACTTTTCAGACACGATACAAACATCAGGCTTTTGGGTGAAAGTCACCACGACCACCTGCCTCTACGGGTAAGACTGCAGCAGTGCTTCAAACTACAAATCTCATGAGAGTTTTGCAAATGTAGGTTCACCATCTAGACGCGATCTCAGAAGGGCTTCAAACCATTCTTGATCTTAATTCTCATGTATGTTAAACATGAAGCTAGAGCCAGCTTAGCTTAGCTTAGCACAAGGAGTGGAAAATGTCTGCCCATGTCTGTGAAGTGAAACCAATGCAAAGTGCCAAAACTGCAGTTCCCCGAACGTCCACTTGAGGCTGGCTACAGAACGAGTCAGTCTCCATAAGTCCCCATGTTAAATGTCCAACTTCACAGCAGCAAAAAACATGTTTACAGCCAGGTACAAAAAACAGTTTTGGTCTCTATGGCTAATATCGACATTAATGATGAATGTACTGAGGGTGACTTTTCAAAGAACTCTCCTGTTCAGATTATATTTAGGCTTAAAGTTATGCATAATTAAAAGTGTGGCTGTTTTGATTGACAGATGGGTGCTGTTACAGATGGCTTGTTTGAGCAACCAGGCACCAGGAAGTGGCAGGACTACTCAGGTGACGTGATGAATACGATGTCCATTCTTTATAAAGTCAATGGTAACAGTTAGCCTGGCTTTGTCTAAACAGCTAATTAACACTAATCAAAACAAACCTCATAATTTTTACACTTGGTTTTGTACGAATTAAAAAATATATACTGTACAATATATCAGAGCGTTTTAGAGGTACTAAGAGGCTGATTTTGTTACGTTTGGACTAAACCAGACAAACTGTTTCCCTGTTTCCAGTTTTAAACTAAGCTACAAGCTAAGCTTTAAGCTAAATGTAATAGATCCAGTCACTGAGCCAAGATGTCTCCACTACCATCTCTATACTTTTAGCTACGTCTCAATTATTTAACCAGACGTTTTCTCCAACACATGGCCGTTGATTTGGTATCACCTGTGTCAGATCTTAACCTTAGATGACAGACTGATGTTAAGGTTAAATATTGATGACTCGTCAATAGTCAAAAGAGGAAAATAAAACATGCATGGGATGTGTCTTTTCCCTGAGGTTTACAGGAGAGGACACCAAGACTTTGTTGGACATAAACCACCATCCGTGTTGCACTACATACAGACCCCATACAGCAGAGCCATTACATACTGTACGATGATGGAGGAGCATGTCAGTTTTCCTGCCCAGGACACATTAACTGGACTGCTGGTGGAATTTACTGTAAAGGCTTGTGTGGGTCAGCTGAGAGTTGTGCACACTGCAAGAAATATCCACCTTACTGAGCAGTTCTAAATATTGAAAACCAAGAAATAATAAATTACTACTTAATATCGACCTTTGTCTCAAGAAAATGCTAACGCAAAGAGCTGCAGAGAATTATTTGGAGTTCTGCTGGCATTTTCCAATTATATTGATGTTTTAAATTATTAAATTAATCAATTAATTAATGTCCTAGAGGTCAAGGGGATGTCTTTGAATGTCTTAAATAGTCTAAAACCCAAAGATATTCAATTTACAAGGATATACAACAGGAAAAAAAACAAACAAAGAAACAAACAAAAAAAACCTGAGAATAATTACATTTTTTTTATTTTAAATGTTGTCAAAGTGGTTGCAGATCACTTTTCTGTTGATCAACTAATCGATTAATTGACTCATTATTTCAGCTTTACGTTTAACAGCTTAATATGAGACCAAGTAAGTTGTCAAAATTGTAATTTTTTGCAGTGCAGGCAGCTCCACTGGTGAGAGAGGCTGTCAGAGGCTGACAAATGGAGAGAGTGCTTTGTGCTGAGAGCCATCCCTACAGGTTTCCCATGCAGGCAGCATATTCGGTCCAGGAAGTATATTTATATGTATATATACAGTATATCATTGACCATCATGATGTTCTCACATGGAAACCACATAACTTCAGAATGTAAGTTCAGGATTGTCCTGCTCAGCGACATACAGTGTGGAAGAAGGGTGGAAGTTAAAGGACTGCATTGTGCATTAAAGATGAACTAAGTTTGGATAAATCTGTGCAGATTATGACAATCATCTCAGCCCCAAGAAGTCAGGAGGCCTGTAGACCTGTGCTTCTGTTTAAAGCGATAACCACGTCCTGACTTACATACTTAAAGGTAAAGATCAACAGTTATGTAAAGCACTAACATTTATTGTTGTAAAGTTAGCAACACTTAGTAAAAACCAAGCGGAAACCTTCATAGCCGTGAAGCGAAACCAATGCCAAAGTGCCAAAAACTGAAATGTCTGAATGTCCACTTGAGGTTAGTGCCAGAAGTGAGTCAGTCTCCATAAGTCCCCATGTTAAAATGTCCAACTTCACAGCAGAAATAAACATGTTTACAGCCTGGTACAAAAAACAGTTTTGGTCTCTATAGCTAATTTCCCCGTTCATGACAACTGTCCTGAGTCTGATTTTTTGTAGAAGTTGCCTGTTAAAATTATATTAAGGGTTAAAGTTATGCATAATTAACAGTGTGGCCACCTTTCGGGGTCTGGCCCCCAACTAAATTGCCAGCATGCTAACCCCGTACCAGCCAGTTCACAGCCTTAGATTCTCACTTCTGGTTGTTCCGGGGTCGAGGCTAAAAACTGGAGGTGATAGCACCTTTTCCATCAGGGCCCTCGACTCTGGAATGACCTGCCCGAGCAGATACGGGCTCACTGAGTCAGTGAACTCTTAAAATGGCTTCTTAAAACAAATTTTCATGTGATGTCGTCTTATTTTGTACAACACTTTGATTTATGACCCAATAGCTGCAAAACTAATAGCATGTAAGGGTCCAAGAACAGAGGGTGTCATATGTTGCACAGATTCTAAATGCATTTGTGATTCTGAGGTATATATGCTGCTGATTTTCAGATTTTAGCATGCTAACACGCTAAACGACGCTGTTAAGCACTACATGTTTGCCATCAGCATGTTAGCATTCAACTCAAAGCACCGCCGTGCCTACATACACCCTCGCAGAGCCTCTAGCATCGCTCTAGGCTCTTACAATGCGTTCACAATGCTTTCTATTGTCTCATAATCCGTCCATGCCTCTCAGTTACAGACAGCTTACTCTTACTGGCAGCCACTGCAGCTACTGTGCCCTCTCCACATGCCCTCATAGCTGCAGTCCTCAAGGAAAGCGAGATTTCAGCAGTTTAACAGACTGAACCCCCGCAGAGGACAGCTCTGAGGAAAAGAAGAGTGAAAAATCAGGGATTTTTCTGCTTGTCCCGAACACCTGACCAAGACTTAAATGCTGTTTGCAGACATTTATTTGTAAATGCTCAGCATATTTCAGTTAGGCGTTTATGGACAGGGATTTGAAGTTGCAGAGTTGTCCCAGAGCTGTTAAAATCACAGCTCTGGTCTCTTTATACTTTGATTTAACTCAGGTCTTTATAACATGTAACTAAAGGTTAATTCATATCTAGGAATTACCTCCAACCTCTTTCGCTCCATCATTCTTCCTCACTCTCCAGTCTCTTATGATAATGAGCATGAATATGCAGTTTCAGCAAAACATGCTACTCAATAAACTAATCATTCGTTTTAGGCAACACCGTCCGTCACAGAGCAATTAATAATTAAGTCGGACATGCTTTCAGGCAAATTTTGCACCGCTGTTTTCCCACTGGAGCAGAACTCCCCCCCCCGCCCAAAACACTGAAGTTATTTCCTGAAAATAAACATATGCTATTCTTGAATATGTCAGGTATGCATCTTCACAAAGACACCTCCATTATGTTTCAGTGCAGTGTCTGCATGAGTGTGTGTTGCCCCCCCCCTCACTCTCTGTGTTGCTGCTGACTCATTGTCACAGCCCCTGAATCTGCTGCCTGCCTGCGTTATTCACAAACTCACCTTCCTCTTGCTAGTGCCTGATCAGCACCTGGAGCCTGAAACCAGAGGACGGGGTGGAGGGGAAGGGGCTCTGTTTCAGCCCCTAGTTGTCCAGTTACACCAGTTTCACAGCTGGAACCAACTACTAAACCAGTTGACAGGAACGTTAATCACATAATATAATATGATTCAACAGGCAAAATTCTTTGACTGCACCTTTTCTAGTGTAAAGAAGCTGCACTGTTTAGCATGTGCACAGTGTAAACAGTTAATAAATGGTTTATAACACTATAATGTGTTATAAAGCAGCGTTTGTGTATTTGTCAATAGCTATACCTCCTGTAAACACCTATAAGTGGAAGTAGAGATTATCTTCTTATACACCAATCTCAATATAGCACCAATCTCAACACATTTGTAATAATATAAGATTTATAGAGGAAATACTAGTTAAATAAATAATAGTTAGCAAATACTACACATTAATACACACCTCATATCTTCTTATAACTACATTACAGTGTGTTTAGTGTGTAAATGTTTATATACTGCATATAAATACTAGAAATGAGAACATGTAGGGCCCTCTGATGAATCTGCAAATTGTCTTTAATGTCATCTGGGGTGAGCTCCAGCTCCCTGTGACCCTCAAATGGATGGATGGAAAATGCAGACAATAAATATGTTTATTGTGAAGAAAAATGTCCTTATTTCTGCAGTAGTTGCCTGGGTGTGATCCTGTTTTTAAGATCTCTTCAGTATTAAAGTGATACAGTGATAGTTAGTTTGTATATCCATGAGCATGCTACAAACTGAACTTGCTAATAGTTCATTCTTTTTATAGAGGAGATTTGTCAAAACAGCCAACTGACTGATTATAGACCTTTTTTCACAGGAGCCATTTTGACATTAAACAGTCAGGTCAACGCAGGTGTTTCCAATGATACTAATTAAGGTCCTGTTCCATTTATTGCAGCAGAGACTTTCCAGTGAGCCAACATGCAGCACAGCAGCATCCTGACTCTGTTTGACCTGAATGGAAACTGAACCTAACACCCGTGTTTACCTGACTATTTCATGTCCAGATAGCTGCTGTGACAAAGATCTATTCCCCCTCAGAAGCCCTTTGACTTTGAAAAACCCCTCCACTAAATGATCGATCAGTTAATTAAGTCAAATAACTTGCAGATTCATTGAAAATGAGAATAAACTGCAGCCCCAACAAGGACTATAACTTTGGACTGGCAATGCAAAGGGCACCTGATTCAGATATCTAACTGCAGAAATAGTGAAGCCGCTGTATGAGTATCGACTGTGCTCCTCCCTGTGTCTGTCAGAAGTCCTACAGGACTTCCTACAGGAAGAAAAAAAAAAAACAAGTCTCTGCTGCAGGTATCTACTGCTGCATTGGCCGGGGAGAGTGCAGAGCTGCAATATGCACGCATGCTCTGCTCCCAGCAGTGCAAAAAAAACAAAAAAACAAAAGACACTGAGAAATGTGATAATGCCTCATTTTTATCTGCATTACAGCCGCATTTAATCATCCGAAATCAATATTTCAAACTGTTATTTAACGTTTAAAAAGATGGTGTGCCTCACAGGCTGTAGTATCAGGAGTTATTCTGTGTAACCTTGTGTGTGTGCTCAACTGAAGTTTGACTGCAGAGCTTCATCACTGACAGAAAGTGACCTGCCCCCTAGTGGAAGACATTGGAACGACAAACAGGAGTGATTTCACAGTGACCTTCGAGTGGAGGAGTTGTATGCGGTGTATTTTAAATATGTATCAGTGCACGTATTTGAATCAGACAGCAGACAAACACCAGCTCTGAGTTTTCAGTTTTATTTAAGGTTCATTTTTCCAGACCTGCAGAGGACAGTTCACGTCCTTTAAGCGCCTCGATTTTTGTTTTTTGTTTTTTTGTTTTTTCTCGCAACATCACGTTAAAACCCATTGTATGACTCGGTGTTGGTTTCTCCAGGATGAGTTTGTTCATTTTTGTCAATACTGTTAAATAGGGAACAGCAGGAGGGGGTGGGTGGGTTGGTTGGTGGGTGGGTAAGAGAGGGAGAAAGAGAGAGAGAGAAAGAGAGAGAGAGAGAGCGAACACGGATCAGAATTAAGACTTCAAAAAGAAAAAAGGCGGTGGTTGGAGAGGTCGATCTCAAATCCTCAAGGCTGAGAGCTCCTGAAATCACAACTACAGTACTTGGTTTTGTCTTGCAGCACCTCCCTTTGTGACACACACTCACATACAGTTGCTGAAATCACATACAATATTGCATATTCTTCAGCAATCATTGACGCTAGACTCCCCCCCCACCCCCCCACCCCCCCGTTTCCAATCATTTGAGCTCCTTTCTCTCATCTGTCCGCTTTTAAGGCCTCGTTTAAGCCCTCGTGGGTCAAACAAAGAGGGACCTGTTAACCCTGTCATTAGATTATTTCCTCATTCATCCTTGTCCTATCTACTCAGTGGCTGTCCATGTTAGGGCTAGCTACTGTAGGTACCACACAGTGGCACTGTGAGTAAGAGTCTAACCCTAGTGCTCAGGATGTGTGCCACGATCTCCCCAAAAAAAGCCCTGGCTCCCTGCGGTTAGGCAGTGCTCTATCCTCTGATACAGAGGTTCAGCAAAACTTTCCCTCCAGCAGGACAGGGCCAATCAGAGCCCCTCTACTAAAGGGAATATGGGCCAAGTGGCCTCTCAAGCAGGCCATCTGTGTCCCTACCTAACAGGGAGCCCATGCATAGCCTGTGCCCTCAGCTCCCCTGCGTCATCTGCATCATTCACTCTCGACTAAACCAAATCTCAGCTTCTTTTTTTTTTTTAAAACCACTCAAAAAAAAAAAAAAAAAAAAAGAAAGAAAAAGTGAAAAGCTATGTACCAACCCTCTCTCTCCTCTCGCTTAATTCACGACTTAGCTGTAAGGGTTAACCGTTTCACAGTCTCCTGTTAAAGTGGGGAGGATGAGGGTCTTTGGGGCAAAGCTTCAAGAGCAGATTCACAGCTTGCTTCATTCTTTACTTAACTTTATCAAGACTTCAACTTTCAAAAAACACAAATGTTGTTCATGAGTAATCAGTTACTTATTTTTATATTTAAAAAGACCTCACTTCAGCTAATTTGTTTCTTTTTCGTCGGTTTGTGGAGTTAAATCTTGTGTCACCACTGGGCACTCGATGCTATACTGTTGAGCTCTTGTGCTCTCTGTTAACAGCGAGCTACACAATGAATTTCATGTTACGCCCAGAACTAGATGTAAGGAGTGGTGATGGCAGCAGACAGGGTAATGATAACTCGTGTACCACAAACAAAAACAAAAACAAAAACAAATCGGCCTTCAGAATAGACAAAAAGGAAGGAGGAAGAGAAAAAGAAGAAAGCATGTTTGTTACTTCGTTAATAATTTTTCATACTCTGCAGATTGGTGTGTATTGCATTGGGAGGGAGGGGGCGGGAGCAGGGTACAGGATGAGTGGGTATAAAGTGGTAGTGGGGGAATGGATGGGTGTCTGCTGTAGTCTGTGTTCAGTGGCGGTCCACAGCGGCACTCTGTAGCAGCTCTGTGGTGGGCTGTCCCGGGGGTCTGAAGGCGGTCTGGAAGCCGGGTGGAGGGGAGTGGAACTGGCCGGCGGGGTTGGCTGTGGGAGGGGGCATGTAGGAAGCCCAGCTGCCGGCGGCTCTGTGGTGGAGGGGGAGGTGGGCGTCGAGGAGGCCGGTGTGAAGGGGCTGGGGAGTGGGCACTGCTGAGCCGGCTGGGCCGTCCATCTCTGTGAGCGCCTGCAGGGACTTGAGCCAGTGTGGTGGGTTGTCGTCCTGGAGACAGTCTAAACTGTTCCCTGCTGTGGCCGGGATTCCTGCAGAGAGGAGGACGAGATGAAGAACACGATTAATCAATGTTTAACGTGATAAAACTCTCATAACTTTAGAGCTGAAATGGCCAAAGAGTTAACTGATAATTAATCAATGAAATGAATCTACTCCAGCAAAAAAACCAAAATAGGTTGGTTGTTTTGTGTCTTTTTAAATTAATTCAATTAATACTTTAATGTCTTACATCTTCTGGGTTGTTTGTTGGGGAAAAAAACAGCAGTTGTTCGTATTTTCTGATATTTTATAGACAAAGCCACAAATCCATTAATTAAGAAAATAACTGGCTGATCAATCAGTAATGAACACAGCTGCAGAATGGTGACTTTTCAGCTGTGCTGAATGTTGATTTTCAGGTGCATTATTTGCAGAAACTGCAAAATGATGTGATGCAGCAGGGAGAAGAGTATCTAAAATGATTACTGTTCATTTGTACACGTTACTGGTTAAAGTTATTTATCGCTCTAAAAGTCAATATAACACTGAAGAAGGCTGAAGTGTCGTTTGTTTTCTCAGATCAAAAACACAAAATTAAATTTAGGATTATTCAACTGAAATACTTTAAATAGTTTCCCCATCCCCTTCCTCCATCCATTTTCTGTAACTGCTTGTCCTCATCAGGGTCGTGGTACACCCTGGACAAGACCAGTTCTACTGCAGCTTCTTCAATGTGAGAATTTGCTGTTTGTCTCTGTCAACATTAAAATTTACTGAATGTCCAACCAACAGCCCAAATACAACTATCTTGATTGGCCTTTAGGAAGCTGTGACAGACCTTGTTCAATAATTTCTCACATTTTTATAGATTAAGAGATTAATTGATTAATTGAGACGCTAATGGGCACATTAAAAGAAAGAGAAAATAGTTATCTGCTCCTGATTCAATACAAAATGATTTTAAACCAGTAACTGGAACCATTAATCAAATATCAAAATGACTGCTGGTTGATTTTCTACTATCATTTCAGTTACTTTCTACCTGTGATGATAGCAGGGTCCATCCAACTGGCTGTGCCGTCCCAGCTCAGGCTGTGTGAGATGCCCGCTGGCCCCGCCGGCCCACCAATGTGGTTAACACTGTTGGAGGATGAGGAGGATGAAGAGGAAGAGGAATTTGGGAGACCCCCGAAGTTGATATTGATGTTGGGCAGGAGAGCTCGCAGGCCGTCCTGCCACTCTTTCACATTTAAGCCGTCTATAGAGCCACTGTTTTCTGCAGGAGAGGAGAGGAGAACAGGTGTCGTGATCACAGACTAGTGGCTATCTGCAGAACTGCATCTAGTGTTTCCTCTCTGAGGTCAATAGATGCTAAAACAAGTGTTACAAATGCCACGGGCAGTGTACATGTGTTGTGATATTAAATAATACTATTATGTAACACATCTGATCTCCATTTTCACATGCACAGCTTCAACAGGACACAGAAAGGTGCCACAGTGACCCAGGTGTCTGGTACCTGAGATGGGGATCCCTCCCAGCCCTGTGTTGTGCTGAGGGGGCAGATTCAGGTCCAGGAAATTACTGTGTGAGGCAGCACTGGCTGAGTGGTTCAAGTGTGTGAGGTTATTTCGTGTGGGGACGCCCATCCAGGGGTGTCTGGCGGCTGGCTGCTGCTGCTGACTGGCCTGGCTGTTCTGACTGCCGGGGAAACTGAAGGAGCTGTAGATGGCTCTGTGATGGAGCTGGGGGAGGCGTGGCAGGCTGCTGGGGAAGTGGTGAGAGGCGCTGGGGTTAGGGGGCAGCAGGCTGGGCCCGTGGCTGCTCCCCTGAGCGAATGGCCCTGGGGACGAGGGGCTCTGATCCTGCACTGACAGCTCCTTCTCTATCAGGTCGGCCAAGGCTTTGCGGGTGACGTCGAAAGGATCGAAGCCCAGATCGTCGTCCTGCTGTTTGCTGGACGAGCCGAAGCCAAAGGCCGCCTGCCAGTCTGTGGAAGAAGACACTGGTATTGTGTCTGTGAAGAAAGAAGAGAGACGAGTTACTGTAGCTGTCCTTGATGTGAGAAATTCTTCATCAACCATCCACAAGATTTCTTTGACCAAGTGATTAACTGATGGCTGTTGACAAAGGGCGCTGCTGAGGAACACTTTGCTGTGAATTCTCACAGCTTGTCACTGCAAATCACTTCTTATTAGATAGAAACATTCTTCTATATAAAAGGTGTTTATAAATGTTTGTTATTGATTTATCTTCACATACCCACATTTTAAATTTGGATTTTTGGATTTAATTTTTCTTTGTTTTTATTTGTACTGGCTTTTTATTTTTTATTGTTTGTTTTTTTCTAATGCGCCGTGTACCTTAAAGATAAATAAAGTTAATCTCATTGTTGATCTAAATGACTCAAACTGTCTCTTCGATATTGTTCTTTCTAAGACGAACGTGGTCTTAAAGAACGATCTTTTAAAACCTAAAACTTACAAACATATTTAAGATAAGTCATTAAGTAATGACCAAGGACTTGCAGCTCATTTTGTATAAGAAAAGATTCATTGACTTAGTGTGGACACGGTCAATGAAAAATGTGAAGCCTTATAATTAAACTGTTTTATTATCACAACCTATTGTTTGAAAGTTAAACAAAACGCACAACAGATCACGCACTTCACACACACAAGATGTTAATTAAATCTCCGTTGTACCTGATGTGAAGAGGCTCTGTGGTTCAGGTGTCATGGGCCAGTCAGAACTGCCGCGTGGGGAGCTGGGGAAGGGTGGCAGGCCAGCGGGGAGAGGGTTAGGATGTCTGAAGTTACTGTTGTCTGAAAAGAGCGACTGGGACTCAGCTGCCGCACCCTCGAAGGGCGAACGGGCTGTGAGGTCTGACACGCTGATGGGAACCACCAAGCTGGGTTTGGTTAAACCCGGTGGAGGAGAAGGGGAGTCACTGGTGGGTATCTGGACAAAGAGAGGGAGGAGAGAAACGCTTGTGAGATCGTTTCCTCAGACCTGATTTCCCTTGAAAGAAAACAGAGAGTTGAGGTGTTTTTACCTGTTGTAAAGTCTCACCATTCACCATTCCGATTGACTCTGGAGGTTTGTCACTGGGACTGCAGACACACAGGAGACAAACTTAAACACACATCTACAAAAAATACTGATTGGAAGATAAACTAATTTTCTTTAGGTTGGTGTTTTTGTTGAGGAATAGTCTTTATTACCTGTTACTGTCACAGTTAGAAGAGAAGGGGGACAAGGCAGTACGCTGACCAGGACCCAGCTCTGTTTCTAGCCCATCTGAAGTAATAACTTCTTGGTCTAGATAGTCTAGCAACGGAGGAGACTTGCGGTCCTCTGAAAGCCCGTTGGCCAATTTGTTATGTCCTGACAGCGTTGGCCACCCATCTTTACCATTGCTACTGTTGGTTCTGTTACAAAGCAGGAGAAAAAAGTTTAGCTGGTTCATCAAGTTGGAAGTAATAAGAGGACGAACATAGGACGGAGGAAAGTAAATAAAAAAACAAACCTTTGTGTGGAGTTGGATTTACTCTTTGACTTCTCTGTTCCACATGCCGGAGGTTGTAGAAAGCTAGGGTTAATTTTATAGAGGTCTTGGAGGAGTTTCTGCTCATACTCTTGATGTTTTCCCGCCTAAAAAACCCCAAAAAGATAAAACACAAAGCCAGTTTGTTAATACACAGACGTACACAAAGTGTGAAAGCACATTCACCACACACAGGAAAGAGCAACAACGACTTTACCTGCATCTCCTCCTTAGTAAAGCTAGCCGCTTCATCCCCCAGCTCATGTAGATACATACAATCAGGTTTGGGACACTGCATACTTTTAAGAAAGTAACTGCAGTACTTTGTTGTGCCTAAAGAAGCCTGTAACAGAGAGACAGACACAGGAGCTAAGGACTTTTACTTGAATCCTTTTCCATCAATATAAAGATGCTCATATATTACAGACAGCAAAGAGGACACAGAATTAAGTTATCACATCAGCATCTAAAGTTACACATGTTAAGCTAAATTATTGTTGTTACATCTTACCTTGAGTGTTCTGCCATCCACAACCACATTGTTCACACACTGTATTGCTCTTAGAGCATCTTCAGAGCGGATGTAAGTGACATAGGCGCTGGCGCTGGGCCCCTGAAAAACCAGATAGTCAGAGTAAACACACAAGTCAAACAGATCTAATGCTGTTTATATTTACTTACAATATCAATGTTCCAGGACTACAATGAATTATTAAAACAATTATACCCACTGACAGCTGACATCAGTTCTAATCAGTTTAGTGTTGATATTTATAAAACTGTTAACAACACATGGTTTAGAAACATCCTGTCACTTTGAATCAACCTCTCACCTGTGAACCGGCGTAAGACGTGCTATTGTTGATGACCACTTTATGGATTTTCCCAAACCTCCCAAAATACTCTGGTCGTTTTAGGACCTGTGGACACAATGCAAAAAAAGATAAATACTTAACACTTATGGTATTGGGGCAACTTAAGCACTATATTTACAAGAGACTTCAGTAGGAGGTTTTAAATCATTCCCTATTAAAGTATTTGATTTTCACTGTATCTGTAAGCAGCTACTTCTGTCAGTTTGTCACAGCCTCATCCAAGTCTATCAAGTTGTCCGATGACAAAGCTGTGCTCACCTCCGGGTCGGCGAGTCGCTGCGAGAGCCCCACCACGAACACCAGGTTTCTCTGGACCACTCGGACACTGGCCAGGTGTTTGCGATTTTCTGTCACCTTCTGCTTCTTCTCATTCTGTTTCTGCTTCTTCTCGTTCTTTATCCTTTGGATCTCCTCCTGTGACAGAGGCTTGTATACAGCGGGGTCCTCTGGGTACGGCTACACAAAAACACAAGGATATGAGCTGAGATATGAAAAATACTCTTCTAGTTTAAATAAAGTGAGGCCTGGAGATGTTAATGTGTTATTTTAAGCAGCTATCACCAGTCATACTGCTAAAGCTTACGTAAATGAATAATTATTCATTAATAATTAAATAATAAATGATGCTGAACTGATGATTTATCTAACAAGTAGTGGGATAAAGTCTCCGTTGAAGACTGAACATCATCCAAACACATCCTCTCTGTTGATGATTGAGATGAGCTTCTCCGTTATCGTGTGCACTTCATCACATCCTCACCTTTCTACAGGCGGGGCAGAGGCCGTTCTCGTCTGTACGGATGCGGTGCCAACAGAAGCGGCAGATCTGATAGCCGCAGGTGCAGGGGAAGAAGTTGACGTCATCAATCTCCAGCGGCTCCATGCACAGAGGGCACTCCATGGGGTCGTCCTTCATTTCAGGGCTGTGGGACATCCTATGGCGCAGCGAGGGTGAGTGTTGAAGCTGGTCACAGAGCACGGGGGCTAATGAAACATATAAAAGGCCAAGTATGAGAACTCCATCATGATTGTTGCCGCCACACATACTCAACAGCGGGATGGTACAGCTGACTTTATGATCACCAAGGTCGCAATATCAGACTGAGCGCACACACCAAGATGTAGTTAACACAGAGTTTGACTTAGTCAACACTCAGTTACCAGTGTGGAGGAGTCGCCTCACCTTCTCCTTCCTAGTGGAAAAGAGAAACTACCCTGTCTAGTGCCGACGTTTAGTTTGTCCATTCTGGGCTACTGTAGAGAGACAGTGGCTCCAGCAGTGTTTCCTAAGTAAACATACTTGTGCATATTATATTTAATTTCCACTGTAAATAAAGGCCTATAAATCTTACACACCTTTAAGTAATGATCGGTTTTGATTCATCTTTATGGTCCTTTTGGGTGCTGCTGTGTTGTTTCTAATGTTTTGTCTGTAACATTGAGGGTACATTAAATAACATTTCAGAGCTGTAAGGATTACTCTATTGACAGACTTAAATCAGTCTATATTTTAACAATCAATTTAACATTTTCAAGAGAGTCTAAAGTTGCCAAAGGATGACAATAAAGTTGAATAAACATCTCTCTGAATCAGTTTGAGCATTATAACCTCCATGAATGTTTAAGTTATGGCATGACTTTGTATTTAACCACATAAAAACACAACCTGACTGTATGTCAGAGCAGCAGTCATCAGGTTAAATGATACACGGATGCTGTGCCAGTTGTCAGGAATAGACACAACGTCGTGATGGACGTAAAAAAAGGGAAACAACGCAACAACAAACTGCGTTTATTTACATATTTGACGGCTGGTGTTAGCCCCTCAAACACTAGCCTGGCTCTTTTCGTGACAACACTGCTTGCCAGCTGACTAACTCAATGACAAACCCAGATTGGTTAAAAAAAAAAAACCCGAGCAGAGTGGACGATAACAGAGAAATGCCTACGTTTCAAATACTTGGCAGCATTTGCTAATAAATTATCAGAGTGTCACGGTTTATTCCTGCCTCACTTCACAGATATCAGATGATTTGTAAAAAGCCAGAATACATACTTTAGCCAGGCTGGTAACTTTAGCTACTCTGTCCTCTGGATCGTACATTATGACAGATGTTATTTGACTAACGTTAGGCTAAGCAGGCTAACATTAGCCGCGAATTGGTAAAAGAAGCCGGTCTAACTAACAGCAAGTGTCCGGGAGCGATTGGTCATTAAACCACAACACCAAAACACACATGGGTTAATATTAACTTGAAATATATATGTGAAACGCGTATAAACACGTACAGTACAACGTTACGCTTTCGCCTACATATTAACTGACAGTTTGCTTTTTTTTGCCCAACCGCTAGCATCGCCATAGCTAGCATGCTACATTACCATCTAAACGTACGGGGCTTTTGGAGCCAAGCGTACGACGCGGCCTACACAAGCTAACGCTGAACTGGGGGCAAGTTTTTGGGCACTAAAAAACAACTGACATCGCTCTCACGAAGTTAAGATTACCTGGACAGTTGTCTAGTGAGGCCGTGGACACTTTCAGTGTCAATCTGTAGGGTCGTAGCAGACACAGCTGTCCTTTATTTGTTGAGGGAGAAATGGTAGCTGGCTAGCCCAGCTAGCGATTCGGCTAACGTTAGCGTTACTTACCCTGTCCGTATTTAGCTTAGGATTCCACTCCAAGGGAGTCACACCAAATTGGGCGGGGACTGCGAGCCAATATCTCTGAAATGTCAAAATTTCTATGAGCGGTCATATAAGGTAACCGTGAGTGTGTTGTTCTGTTGTAATTAAAATGCTGTAAAGATGTTTTGCCCCTTTCTTTTCTTGGTATTGTGGAGACAATTTACGCTCTGACCACCATCTTAGCTAGCATTAAAGTAGGGAGGAGGGAATGGGGCAAGTGTTCAGTGCGTCTGAGTCTGCGCAGATGTGCCGGTGCTTTGTGGGAAATTGAGTTTTCTATTTTAAAAGCTACTGCATGTCCTACTAACACGTATAATATGCATTGTGACGCCACAGCAAGGACGTTGGTGGTTCGAACCCCGGCTGAGGCCTTTCTATGTGGTCTGTTCTAAGTATACCATACTTATACACTATAGTTTTGACATACATGTATATTTACATGTGATACTTCATCTGAGAGGGAAATATTTACTTTTTTACTGCAATATTTTCATTAATCTTCAGTCATTAGTTACATTGTAGATTGATTTTGCGACAAAACATGGGGCTAACTTTAAAATATGCCAGACTGTTACATGTTACATTACACAGGAGTATATGAAGTAGTTAAAATTAGCTCTCAGTTCATTATAATGCATCAAAAAGAGGACATTCAGCACAGTGAGCACTTTCCCTTCCCGTTTTACTTGTAATTGAGTATTTTACTTCACAAAAGGGCCTGTATAGGTCATCAAATTCCTTGTATGTGAAAATCTACTTGGCAATAAACCTGATTCCATCACTGATATTAAATCTTTATTATCAGAAATCAACACTCCTTGTACCTTGTTATTATGTTTTGTAATTTATTTACAAGGATCTGTAATCATGAACTCAAGCAAAATTTGAGAAAAGGTGGCTCATTTAGGTATTGCAGTTTCATTTATTAAAAACAATGTAAATGTGAAATGAAAGTGGATTATTAATGTATTCAATAACTATTTTACACCCAGGTTTCACATTAATTTTAAGGCCAAAATCGATAAATTACATTCCAACGTATAACAAACCTAATCTTCAATAGTTTAAAAATTGAAAATGTTTTTAATCGATCCACATGAAGCTGGGTTTGGGCCAGTGCTCGGCAGCTTTGTTGGGATCCACAGAGTCTAAGGTGAGCGTGGGGGCAATGGGGTGCGGTGACGCCAAGGACAGCCGTGCAGCCAGGAGCCCGATCCGAACACAGCTGTCTGTGTCTCGATGCTGGAGAATCCCAACCATCAAGGCACCTGCAAGACTGCAGAGACAGAGCGGAGATGAGCGTCTTTTGAGAAAGAGGTCACGGAAAATGAAATGTGAATGAAAGCAGAGGAAATTTGGAAAATAACACAGGGACAATAAAGTAGGTCAAGTAAATTTTTAGCACCTATCTCCTGCTCCTGATACATTCATTGTCTCCTCTGCTGTCACAGTCAGTGCTGGGTAGTGGAGAGCACACAGCCGCCTCCTCTGCAAACACAGGTGCAGTGAACATCTTCACTTTCACTGTCACTATAATAATCACTATCATTATCAGTCTAAATATATGCTTCCCTTACCCTCTTTTGTTTCCTTGGCTGCAGGTTGACTGAGGCTGCATCATGCTCTCCGCACACCAGCAGTCCATTAGCCCCCAGAGTCACCACCAGACAGTGTAGATGCTCCAGAAGGGGGCGTGAGAGAGCCACAGCAACACTCAGCACTTCCTCAAAAGAACTCGGCAGCACTGCAACCCCACAAAACAAAACCACATCCTCAGCTACTATTGCACTATTTGCATTTTTCACATGAACTCTAACCGTGAGGGAGGTTATGTAAGAGACTCCACAGTTGCACCATTAAATACTCATTAAGGAATATAGTTTTACCTTCAGGTGTTGGGAGACCAAGTGTTTTATTCATGGTGCACAACTCTGCCAGGTTCGGGGATGAGTAGGACAATGACTTCCAGGAATCTGAAAGGAAAGGCTTACAAGCCTTTTCTGGATCTGTGGGCTCATACCAAACTGTGACACACATTGATGAATTGTATTAAAATCAACGAGAGCTTCAGTTCATTGTCATTTATTATCATTTAGTAACCGTCTTCCCTCCTCTGTTTACCATTGATGTTGTGTTTAGAGGCGATGGAGCAAACGTAGTCGATGGTGGAGACGGGAATGTTTCCATCCAGACACACGAGAGTGGCTGATGAAAGCTGCTTCTCAAACTGGGACACCTTTGAAAATATTGAAAGTTGGAATAAAGTACTAAATGTTCATTGATCATCAGGTCAGTTTACATCATGAGGGTAACACATGACATATAAGCATGTACACAAATGGTTTACAATGTCTATATGCACTGATTGAGCTCACACTCAATCAATGCCCACACTGACAATGCAAATGACTATATCAAGGGTATAACCACATTAAAATAAATAGTATAACTTATGTCTAAATGTGGGGTTGTTTGATTTGTCACTGGGACTTACATATTGCTCTGTGATTTGCTCATGAATGTCCATGTCTCCCAGTCCAAGACTCATTTCTCCACTCTCAGCGATAACAACACAGTAAGTAGCTGTGCTTTGCTCTTCAAGTCTGGCCACACCACTTGTGTTCTTACAGAAATAAGAAAAAACAAAGTCAAATAAACATTTTACATTTAAATATTTAAGCGAAATAGACTATAATCATGCTTGTTGTTGACATACCATGTGTTTACAGTAGTTAAACACTGCATCACTGTGTGAATCAGCTCCGGTAGCTGAGATGAACAGAGGTCTATGGCCCAGTCGACTCAGAGAGTCTTTAGAGGAAGCACCAAAGTCGTCAGAATGGGACAAATTTAAACTACGGATGGAAAGATGAATTAACACAATCAGATAAAAACTCACCAGCAATGTTCCGACCTACACCACCAAATGATTGACAGACACTTCCTGCGTTGGTCTGACCAAACTGAAAGAGACATTAAAACATAAATAATGTGCTCTAGAGTAGTGTGCATAAATTCATGTTATAAATTAAACTTACCTGAAGTGTTTTTGTTTTTCCTTTAGCAATAAAGTCAACGTTTATTCCTCCTATGACAACCTGTAACAGAACAGCATTGTAGGTAGTGTATTCTGCCCATATTTGACTGAAACATTTGGTCCATCGTGTGTGTTTATACTCACAATATCTGAGTATGAGTCTGATTTTCCATGACGACGAGTGTTGCCCTTGAGTTTTCCCTCATTCATTTGTTTTGACAGTGCACATGCAATCTGACTGCCTACCTTAGCATTGTTATGAATCAGAGCAATGTCTGAGAACATCACAGGTTAAGGACAAATTTGTTGTAATACACCTTGTAGACACAGTACTGTTACATCGCCTGGCCTATGAGAAGACACATTTATCAGTCTTCTTTGTGTCAATAGTTTCAAAGAACTAATATGATGACTGATTTCAGTTTTTCAGATTTTCAGCAGGATACTGGCCTGAAGGGACTTTCCTTTAGTCAGATCATTCACCTTTTGAAGAATAAATGGTGTTACATCTCCTCCTGTTATGCCTTTAGCTCTGAGTAATTAAAAAAAGAGAACAAAAAGTGATATTTTTTCCAGCTAAGAGCAATGGTCCACTTGATTTACACACAAATTATAAGCCACATGGACTCTCTGTACCTTGCCTCTGTTACTGCAGCCTGTATGGCTTCTTCTATCTCCTGTCCGACTGCTGCGTGTTCATCTGGGATGGGCACCGCTAACAGGACCCCGCTTTGGAGACCCAGTGACAGAGTGCTTGCTGCATGAACCAAAAACACCCCAAACAAACACAGCCACGTTCATAACCTTTGTGTGTTTATGATTATGGAAACTATCAAGACCGAGGATATAAAAAGCTGATATACCAATGAGTTCTGCAGCCTCCTCAGGGTTGCTGACTTGGTATGGAGAAGTGAATCCGCTTTGTGGAGAGAAGAAGGCTGGGAAATTCTTCAACGCCCCATAAGTGGCTACACAGACACCCTGCGTCTCCTAATAAAAGATACAAAACAATACAGCAATATAACACAGTTTTGCAAGTACAAAATGAGTGTGCACCATATCCATATCTAAGACTGTGTGATGCAAAGCGTGTGACCGTGTGTGTATGTTCTAACACCTCTTATCGGTGTCAAACCACGTGCTATGTTTAGGCTTTATCAGTTAAAATGATCTCAATATGCTTACAAGGAACTCGAGGGTGCGACCGATGTCCAGTATAGACTTCACACCAGCGGAGACCACTGCAATGGGAGTCCTGCTGAGCTCTGTCAGATCTGCACTGATGTCCAGACCTGAAGGAGTAATCAATTGCTTACTATAGTGACTAATAATGAATCTTCAAAGGACTATGACATTCACAAAACAAGGAGTTAACATGATAGTAACTTCTTCTTCTTAAAATATGTTTAAAGTCTGAGTTTGTCAGACCAAAGAAGAAAGTGCTATTAACCACCCAGCCCAATGTGAATGATTACAAATATCTTTATTTATGAAATTAGGTGTCAAAATCAGGTAAAAGCCAGGACTGTAGGGGCTGAATGTGCTGAAACCACACCCACTCGTGGGAGCAGTGAAGCAGTCATTTTGAAGTGACTGAAACGTGTCAGATGAGTTCAGAAAATGAAGTGACTAACTTTGAAACACTCTGAGTGAGGTGAATTAATCGCTGTCTCTCTGCTAGGGGTGCAGGTGTATGCTCAGGGTGGCCTCAGCGTGTCATCAAGCCACCCTTTAGGACCGCCCACAAAATCCTGGACTGAAAACTGGTGAAAGACTGTTTTAACCTCTAACTCCACATGTCAGTAATATCGTTCAATGTCTTTTCACATGTTTTCAGTAACTATTTTTCAACATATTTGATGTATTGAGTTGAGTATATCCCATCAAGGTCTGCTCACTGTTCTCTCCGTCTCTGTGAACTCCTCCGATGCCTCCCGTGACAAACACAGGGATGCCAGCTCGATGTGCTGCTATCATAGTGGCTGATACTGTGGTTCCCCCGGAGAGTCCCTAAGAAAGAAAAACACAGACTGCAACGTTCAAAAGACCATAAATGACTCATTACTTACTTATTTTGATCATGAGTGCGAGCGTGTCTCACTTTGCTGACGACATAAGGCAGATCACGACGGGACACCTTCAGGGAGCTCTTGCAGCGAGCGAGGTGGTCGAGCTCTTCTGATGACAGACCAACGTGGACTTCACCCTCAATTATTCCAACTGTGGCTGGAGTGGCTCCTTCAGCTCTCACAATGGCCTCCACCTCCTTTGCTGTGCTGCATTAAAACATTAATGACACTCAATTATCAATGATTAAAACAACTACTGACACTTGAAGGTTATGAGAAGTACCTCAGGTTGTGTGGATAGGGCATGCCATGTGTGATAATAGTGCTCTCGAGCGCGACCACAGGTTTGTTTTCTGCCAGCGCCTGTGATACAGATGGATGAATTCTGAAGTGGCAGTCTAAGAGAAGAGGTCATGGTTTAATGATGAAGTCGTCATTGATCGGTGTACTTTTAGAGATACAGTACAATGAGAAGATGTAGTCACCATTTTTGCACAATCTCCTCTGATAAGTTGTAATTCCTCTTCTCAGGATGAGTGCAGAGGCTCTCTTCAGCATCCTCATTCTGTTCAGAATTTGTGGGCAAACTCTGAAAATATGGAGAGTTAAAAATCAGCTGATGCTTTTCTCACAATTAATGCCATTCGAATCTCTTTCATTGTTTCATGATACTTACAAATTAGTGTGTTAAAGGCTGTGGTCTTCCCTCCAGAGGTCCTCCTCCTCAGGCAAGCACTGGAAGTAATGTGATTTCAGACTTTGATAGTCTAAAAATATGAAGAGATTAGGAGAGAGACAGGGCATCAAGCGATATTAACATTTACTTTCTTCACATTTACACAACTCCTTGAAATATACATTTAAAAATTGGTGTCACAACATTAAATTACAAGAACGTCACAATGTCTCAATGAAAGTTTAACAACATCACACTAAAGGGAGTGTAAGGTTGATTCATTCCTATGTTCACTTCCTGCAGACTTCTTTATTTGATAGAAAACATTTCATAATATACGTTACATCTAACTTCAATTGTCTCAAGAACAATCTTTGAAATGCATTACACATGCCGTGCTTGTTGAAATCAGAACATTACCTCGTCTTCTTGAAGGAAAAAATCAAACAGGCTCCCCAGTTGCATCACACCCTGCAGTGTGTTTCCTGCCACTGCAAGGCACAAGTCCAGTTCAGCCATTGTGAGGATTTTCTTTGCTCCAGTTAGTTGGGACAAATTCCCATCGCCCTCCCCCACTTTTTTGAGGCCACTCTCAGAAACTGACACCCACATTCCTGAGCTGGGGTCTGCATTTGTATCTGTTTTAACTAATTTATTCCCCAAAGACTGTTAGCTGAAATGTTATCTGAGACACAAAATTTCACAACTCGTGGCAGCATTGCAAGTTTAACACTCTTTAATCATCATCAGCGACTCTGAGTAAATCAGAGAATCATCAACAAACAATTTAAATACCAGTTACAATAAAAAGCCACCTGAAAAGCTGCATGTATCTAAAGAAGTTATCAACATTAACTCATGCTCTGTGCAGTAGGAGAGCTGTAAATATTGACCATTTAATCAAAACATCCACACTTAGAGGTATTAAAAAGTGCATAGCTTGTTACATTAAATCAGCTCATTGTAAAGAATAAAGTGTCCCACAGACAGGGCTTAATGCTTACCTTCTCCACTGCAACAAAAATGTTAGAAACTTTGCCCAGAAGGCTGAACTTTGACCCGAACACTGTTTACACAGTCCACAAGCATCAACCACAGGTCTCTGTGGTCTAAAAGTACTCATGTGATACATGTCAAGCATGTGATATTTAACATTAAAGACAAGCAGATACATGGTAAAAATACATCATGAACGTGTGTCATGAAGTGTCCACATATTCCCTTTTTTGAAAGTCACATTGAAAACTGGTCCCTGTCTTCTACATCCGCTGATCAAATATCAGCTAATGGTTTGTGTTTTACGTCCAAGCCACCACCAAGAGGATCATGGGCATTGATATTGAGTACTTTTCTCTATTTCTACTTGGGAAACATTTTAAAGGATTAGATGGATAAATATTTACTTCATTCTCATGGCAGCAAGCAGAAATTACTAGACGCTGGCTTCTCAGAGATCCGCCCACCTTGAGCCAATGAATAGTATAATAAATATTAAATATTATAAATAGCATCTACGCTCATTAAGTTGAGTTTACGATTACAGAATGAAAGAGTCTGACAACTGTGACTGTAGTAAACACATTTATAAAAGTGTCATCCTGTGACTAACTCTGTGTGCATTACTGAATGTGACTGAGCGACCTCTTGTTTGTGTTATGAAACAAAAAAAAAAAGTATAAAAGAATACTTGCTGTCGATGGAGTAGATGATGAGGAATATTTTGGTTGGCAGCAGAAGAGGAGGCGTTCACAGGAGCTTTAATTATTGATGCAAACTAAGTTTTCTCGATGTCTCTCAACAAAAAGAGGGTTGAGCTCAAGTGAGTTGCACATTTGAAACTTTTCAGTCATGTAAAGTCTCATTTCTTCGACAGTGAAATCTCTTTCATTTGTCTCCATATAGATCTCAGCTGAGGTCCTCTTAACCTCCGAGCTTTCCAGTAATTCATCTTCAAACCACTGTGGATGCTCCAGCTGGTACGCATGAAAGGCCTCGATGGCGTCCCGCAGGGCTCTACCTGAGGGACACCGGTAGTACTCGTCCTCTGAAAGCCCTTCAATGTGATTCACTCTGCCTGGCTCGTGCTTTTCAGTGTCCAGGATCCTGAAAAATAACTCCTCAAACTGTTTCATCAGCCTGTATCGTACTGTAATGTTAAAGGGTGAAGGAACGTCTTCTTGAGAGCAGACATCATCAAAGTAAGCCACGATGTACTTTTCAAATGACGCAGATCGGATAAAATGGGGGACCATGAGGCTGAGGGCTGGACTGAGCATGTCACCTACAGGTGAGCAGGCGTCCTCTCTCAGAAAAACCTGTTTGTCACCACACATGGCTCTCCATTTGGCTTGAACTCCTCGAGAGCACAGGATTAAAATCTTATCTGAAGAGTTTTCTATTTGCTCCCTGTGCCAGTCCAACCACTGGATTCTTCCCAAAACTCCCAGTCTTGTAGAGTCCAGCAGGTCCAGGACCACTTCAGTCCCACATCTGGTCGTGAGGAAGGCAGAAAGCTTGAGAACGATGTTTTTGTATAAAGGGTGGTCGAGGGAGTAGATGAGGAGGACTCTTTTTCTCTCTTGCACTTGGAAATCTTCTGGTTGTTCTTTGGCAGCAGAAGAGGAGGTGTTCACAGGATCTGAGAAAACAAAGAAGTCTGCTGATTAATTACCAATGCAAGCTGTGTTTTATATTCAACAAAGTGAGAAGGCAAACCTCCATGAGATGCTCTCCACAGGAAATAAGCAAGACAACTTCCAATGACAAGCAGCCCCACAGTTGCCTTTATAATTAAAGTCCGTGGTGGATAATCTGAAGAAGAAAACAACCAAATGAGGAAAAACATACCTATGATTAACTAAATACCCATAATAAATATAAAAAATGAACTGAAATATATATATACAACATTACGCCAGAGATTTCCAAACTGTAGTTCAGGCCTCGGTGATGATTAATGTGATAGGAGAAGAAAAAACGAACGTTTCATTGCATAAATTTACATACATTTATAGTTTTGGGGAAATAAGGGATTGTTTGAGAAGTCTAGAGGTCAATATCGACACACTTCTGACACCTGCAACAAGTAATCTGAAGTGAACACTGTTTGGAAACAGCTGGTTACTGATTACATGTCAAAAATCTTACTCACATGAACAGTAGTCGATTATTTTCTCGGGGCGCCAACAGTCATTCTTGCATCGAATAAAAAATGGATGAATCTTTAAAACAAGCAAAAATAAGGTGATCTTTTACATCTGCAAGTAAGATTTCTTTGTTAGGTATTGGTATTGCTAAAAAAAAGAGTAACTTACGGTTACTAACAGTTTACATTGTGAGAGGTGACTGAACTCAAACGTCACATCCAGCGACGTTTTGTTTCCCTGTTTGTTTAAGGAGTGAATGCAGTACGATATCAGGTGTGATACAGAGCTACGGGATTTCTCAGTGTATTCAATATCCACTTTCCACATCAACAGACATACAAACAACATACAGCATGTTCACACCACAAACAAATAAATTCAACCCCCCCATATCTGATCAACAACATTAGGTCTGTTGTTTTCACGTTTCACGTTACTCCATATTTATAAATCCTTACCGTACAAATACGCGTTTTTTTTTAATCAGAACATGTTTTGCCATATAAAGTTATATATGAAGCAGGATTACAGTCCACCTGTGTCTCTTTCTAACACAGAAAATTCAGGATAATTACCTTTGTGACATTCTTTGAGTAATGTAAGCCTTGACTCTGGATGGAGACTTGGTATCTCTCTGAATATTGCGCTGCCTCAAACCCCACGACAATGCATAACTTTCCATGTTTCCTATCCACAGACACGTTCATGTGAGGGTTCCACAGGCTGCCTGAAATGACAAAACATGGAGAATACAACACAGAAATGTTCCTGGGTCTCTGACAGTAGTCCGTAAAAACTTGTAAGATGTAAAGAATTTCAAGTTTACCATTTTGCCGACAGATTTGGGACTTCTGGATTCTCCTGTCATCACATCCTGTCATAAAAAATAATAAACAGGTGATCAGAAGATTGTGCAGTTTTGTCTTGGATTTACATGACAGTGAATTGTGGTAACCATCCACTAACAATGAAAAAATGTCTCTACCCTGACAAGACAGAGAGTCACTTCAGATGCAAGAAATAATTCATTGTTTACACATCCAAATGTGATAAATATTAAAGAAAACTGATAGTTTAGGTCAACAATGTAGTTTTACCTGAACACAACACAGAATAAATACATCCTAAAATCACAGCAAATATATATTATTCACATAAATTAATACATGTCTAACACAGTGAATGTATTCCTGCTTTTTAATGCAGATTTCAGGGATTTTGATCTGAAGGGAACTCACCTGGGACTGTAATTTTCTTTCTAATCATCTCGTCTGAATCATCAGGTTGTGGCAAATTCAAGACGGACACCACGTATGTATGTCGAGGCTCTACCGCAACTCCATCCAAGGAAAATGTCCACTAATAAATAAAGAAAAACAAACTGTAGGTTGTCTGGTCTGTTATGTGCCACTGTTCTAGCACGAGTTAGATAAATAAATATGTTACAATCTTACCCTCTTAGATTCTGGATTCTGTGGACTGCTGAGTTTGTAAGAAAACTTCACACACATGCTTTGATTTGTATTTTCATCCAGAATATTTATCTCGGATCCATGAACTGTGACTATACCTCCTGTGAACAGAAAATAGTGTGTATTTCAAACAAATTCTTTCTCTGATTTTCCCCTTGGATGAAAGATTTGTTGTTTTACAATTTGTATTTTATGCATTTTAAAATCTGAACTATAACAACGCTCTATTTTGAGCAGATTTTTAGCATGACTTACCATTGGCCTTTAGTTTCCATGTGATATTCATAACAGAAACAGGCACATGTTCATCCATCCAGATTCCCATGTGCTCAGAATCCCACTCTGGGCCAGACGGTGCTAATTGTACAATCATACGTTTCTCTGAGCAGTTACCTGACATTTAGGGAACAGTGTATATTTAACTTATGTGTAGTTATGTGATGTAGATATGTATTATGTATAAGTAAATCAGTCAAATTCAAAGATATCCCTGCAAGTAATCTGAGATACTTACTAATCTTACAGTTGTCAAGACCCTGAAAAATCAAACAAACGTAAGAGTCAGTTTACTTTTATAAGACTGCCTGTGTATTTATCATCATCTTAGTTTGAATCCTCACCTTTTGATTGCAGTTCAGACGTTTGTCCAGAATCCTGAGAGCAGATGACACTATGAGTCCAGCAGTCAAGCAAAAACAGAGGAAAGGAACATGGGTCATTCTGGTGTTCCTCAATACAGGCAGAAAATCTTAAAAATAAAACAACTACTGATCAAACAATAATAATTAACTTAAAAAGATCAGAACAAAACAATTTGGTATGATTGTTGCTTGAATAGGCGCAAGACTAACTGAGATCTGATCACAACCAGTGAGATTTGTTCCATGTCTATCAGGTGCTGTCATCTGAGTATACAGGAAGGATGTTCTTATCGAATGTGGTTGGTAGTTTCCATTCTCGTGTAGAAGTTGCCTGAGAATGGGCAGAAAACGTTGCTGTCTTAATTGGCACTTTTCTACAGAATTATGTTAGAAACACGAGCAGGTTTTTTTTTTTTTATTTACATATTGCAGCATGTATGTATGCATGTATGCTATGGATTGATACCAACTGTGAATGTGTCCAGACATCAGACAGGCACTAGGAGGCAGCAGTGATTAAATGTACAAGAGGTAAACTTTCCAATCAAACTGTTTAAATTGAATTTTGGTTGCTGGAAACAGGGTTTACAGTTAAATGCTGTCTAGGACATGAGTCGCATCATAAGAAGAGTGCAGCTGTTGAGCAAAAAAAAAAACAATTTCTTCACATGCTCACTGCTATTTTCGTATAGTCTTTTTGGCTTTAATGGACAGCAATGAGTAAGTTGACAGGAAATTAAGGGAGAAAGAGACACATAAGAAGCCAGACTTAAACCTGAGATGTTTACAAAGTCCAGCAAGACACAGCTTAAACAAAGTTTTAACATCCAGCCTGACCTCACATAAACCCCAGGCATCATCACCTAAATATACAGAAATACAGAGAACATCTCAGCTCAGAGGATCAGCACACGAAGACCAGCGCTATGACCACTAAACCTTCGACTATTCACCGCTTGGTCACCGGGGATTAAATATTCTATAGGACAAAAATGCATCCGTGGCTACGTGTTAATTCCTGTCGCTTTGTCTCAGTGTTACCGTGTCTCCCGCTGGACATCGAGCTCAGCTGTATCACTTAGACAGACAGACAGTCATGTGCCACTAAAGTGCGACTAGAATAGACTGTAGAGGTTGTATTTGATCTCTCCTCTGTGTGTGAGTGGTGTCACGGCATATTAGAACCCAGAAGCCACGGTGACTTTGATCTAAATCTATAAATACTCTTTTATTCAGTATGGCTACTGTCTGTTCTGATGTGGTGTGCTGGGTTCAGGATTTGGCCAACAGGATTTAGCATTTATAATCAGTAGATAAACAACTTATTAATGATTTATAACATATTATAGCATACAATAATGTAGCTGTAATCAGGTCTAAGGACATTTTTGTCTGTGTTTATTGGTGTATTTGTCAATAATTATGACTCCTCCTTTAAAACTCCTCCTATAAGCAACCATAACTCGAAGTTTGTTAAATATTGTCATCCACTACCATTAATTCTTATGTACTTCAACACTAATATCAGCATCATAGCTTTAGCTGCGACCAGCAGCTGTATTGCTCACTCTGTTGGTTGGCTGACAAATATTTCTCCACATTTTGGGAGCCAGTTTCCAGCCTAGGAGGATGAAACTTGCTGTGAGTGTGCTTGTGACTGCATGAATGTGTGGATGCACATACTGTACATGATCCCTGCACGTTGTTTGAATCTTTTTATCTGCATAAATTAATTGTTTATATGTAATTTCTGTTTGCAAACGCCTTAAATTTCTCCTTAAGGGACGAATAAACAAAAATAAAATAAAACAAAACATATTTGTAGTAAAATGTCTAATAGTATCTTCATGGGTTTTAAACCACTTGTGAATGATTCATATAAACTAAATGCATGTGTTTATGTCATCATTATATTTATATGTATTATCAAGCTTACATTAACTGTTTAGACACCAGGTACAGATGCTTCAGAAGTATTGTTAACAAACACATAAAAAACAAATTAGGTGGCATAAAAAACAGCTTAATCAGGATTTCAATATGGCATTAAAGTTAAAATAATAATAAATAAATATTAAATAAATTAAAATAATTACACAAGCTGACTGTCTGCCACTTTAGTCCAGACTGAAATATCTCAACAGCTACTGGATAAATTGTAAGTGAATTTGTAAAGACAGAATCATACTGACTTTTTATCCAGCTCCATCATCTTGTTATAATTTTAATTTATCCAACACCTCCCAACATTCCCATCAGCCTCATATTTATTTTGTGTTTAATGCTAATGAGCACACTAACACGCTAGCAGACTATGATAGCATCATAGCGTGCTAATTTTAGCATTTACCTCAAAGCACCAGTGTGCCCAAGTACAGCCTCGTACTAAACGTGGCAGTAGACTCCCAGTTGAATAAAACAGCTCAAAAGACTTTAAACTTCAACTTCAACCTATCAACCTGTTTTTAAAGTGACTTTAAAAGGCACCTTTAAAACGACTGGTCTTTGAGTCGCACTTTGCCAGTACACCTCATGACACAAATTTAAAAAGCAAACACGCTCGGGGCACCTGTTATCTGCACAGAGGATAACTCAGCTGTCAGTTAGGTGAGGGGCATGTGAAGTGAGGTCTTATGTAATGCAATCACATGAAATAAATAGGTCACGGGTTGAGGGCAAATCAAAGAGGGCTCCATTGTGATGCAGGAATTGTCAGGTGGACAGGGGGTGTATTTTAGTGAGCCATTCACATGAGGCTTTTGAATACATAAATCTTTCACTAATAACCATAAAGTGCTTTTTCTTTTCCTTACTCGCCATTGTTGCTGCTCTCGCTGATTTCTTCTCACCTTCAAGGTAAGATTCATATCAGATAATCGACCTCTTTATCAGAAGAAAATAGAAGTCAGTCAGATTTATTAGAGGCATTAAAGGAGACACTTTTTAACCTGACACTGTACAAGTCAGAGACTTCTCTGCAGCCTTATGTTTGTCTGGGTCAAGTCTGCCTTAAACGTAGGAAGTAGTAAAGACTGCATATCAGCATGCCCGTGACACGGCTGGTATTTATGTGAGAGATGCTGTGTCGTTACTTTAGTCAAGGTCTTAAAGCAAACTTTTCGAGCGTGGCCCTGGTTTGACTTCTACGACGCCTCAAGCTTCTTGACGATCTCTTGATCCTCTAAGTGAGGAAATGTAACCCGAGACTTAAACTGCCAGCTAAAGCATTGGTGACTGGTTGACCCATCGTCGTGACCGAAAAGCTGGTGTGACAAGTGATGATGGTTTGCTTGTATGAACTGGCAACCCCCTGGGTAGAGGGGCAAGGCTGCGGGCTTCCTAAAATTGTCTCCTGCTTTGCTTGTTTACCTTGACTTTCGCACCCTGTCAGGCTGGATTAAGTTAAATTGGATATATTACTATGATGTGTTAGAAGCACTGGCACGCTTTCATCCTTCTCTAACACCTATGACTATTCATTAATATATGATGCCATGTTTAAATTCATTAACAAATAGGAAGCAATGTTGTAAAGCCAAAGAGAGAAGGTCAGACACAGTGAGAGAAAGAGACAGCAGAGACGGTGGGATAAAAGTGATCGATTCACAGCTCGTTTTCTCTCTAATAGTAGTAAAAGAGTGCTGTGAATCATAAAGGATCAAGATTGAGAGCAGTTTTTCCTTCAGATAACTCTCACAGCCTCTACAGATTCGGTGGTTCATCTCCCGCTTGCCAAAGCTTTCTGCTGCTTGGCTTTCTCTGGCATCACAAAAGCCACAGCAGCTGCTGGGACACAGCAAACCACGGGGACAATGTGGCCAAATATAGCCGCACAACAGGCACTTTATAACAATAGGAGGGTTATCTGGTAGAGTACTGAAATGTATCTGAGAGCCCCCGAGGACAATTGGACCAAATAAATCTACTAAACTGTTAACAGACATATTAACTGTAGAAAATATTATCGACACTTTGATGAATACGCTTTATAACTGAGTACATCATGCGTTAAAAATACATCTAATGCAGTTTAAATGAGTAAAGAGAACTTTGTTTTTAGGTACTGTAAGCTGCAGACATGTCTGAGGGGTGAGTATTAACCTCTAAAGATACATAATTACAATTACATCATTTGTATATTAAATTATAACAATCTAAATCTAAAATCTTTTGTCTATTTTCTTGTCACACATGAAGACCGGTGAGTCAAAATGCTTTCTGTCATTCATTTTATGCTTAAAACAACATTTATTAATGATGGTATTTGATGTATAAAGTACTCTTATCTTTCTCACAGAGAAAGCCAAAGTACTCAGCAACGCGCCGGCTGCTTTTGAAGGTAGGTCTTACATCCCTTCAGGCCATAGAGGACAAAGGGGGGGATTGTGCTTTTTTTGGGGGTGCCCCAGAGGCTGGTAGACCTGGTAGAGTTTGTGGCCCCACGTAGCTGAACAAAGCTGAAAATCCTTTCTGCAGCCACTGTGGTTTGATTTCAACACTCATGTCACCCCTGGCTCTATTTTCCCCTTTCCTGTCTGCCTTCAACTTTCACCTTTAGTCAAATAAAGGTGAAAAGTCTCAAAGTGGGAGTAGATTACTGTGTTAGCTCCACTGCTGTGGAGCAAACAGTGCCTCAGTTTAAAAATCTTTTACAAACACACCTGTACAGATTGGCATTTATATCTGAACACTTCTTGAAATGCCTGTTTGTATTTCGTTTTCTGTGTATGATGATGCTCTCTCATGGCTTATTAACTCTTTACTATGTTACAGTCCAAACTGCTGAAGAAGGCAGCGTCCATGCTGGTGGCTGAAGCTGAAGAAAAGAAACTTGAGAAGGAAAGAGTTGTGAACTCGTCTTTCCCACCACTGAAGATGGCAGGTCTGTCAGTCCAGGAGCTCCAGGTGACTGACACAGTAAATCATCACGCTGATTCAGTCACGATCATAGCACATCATCTTGACAGTTTTCTTTTTCTTCACAGGAGCTTTGCAAAGACCTGCATCGTAAGATCGACGTTGTAGATGAAGCTCGTTATGACATGCAGATTAAAGTAGCTAAAAACGAGACAGAGGTACAGTAAGACGGACTTGTCAGGAAGTTGCAGCAATGCGGTTATTGTTTGTTTCTTAAACTGTGATGTTTGATGCACAGATCCTGTCGCTGAATCAGAAGATTATTGAGCTGAAGGGCGTAAAGAGGCCCAACTTGAAGCGGGTGAAGAAAACCACAGACGACATGCTGGGTGCATACACAGACACCTCCAAGCTCATGAAGGCTGATTTCAAGGTCAATCTTAAGACAGTGAAGAAGGAGGATGAAAAGGTAACCGTGGCAACTGAGATGAAACTGTCCACGAAACAACACACTGCGCTAAAAAGTCGATTACGATACGTATCTGTGTTTTTGCAGAGGGAAGAAGTGACTGACTGGCGTAAGAACGTGGAGGCCATGTCTGGTATGGAGGGCAGGAAGAAGCTGTTTGATGCCGGGCAATAAAAAGGTGACTTTGTAAAACAAAGCTTTGTTAGAATCATCTTTACTAAAATAAACCGTTTGACTGCAAATTCAAGTTTTTTTTTATATTAAATAAATCCCTTTGTTCATCTTCATTTCAGAATCACGTGGGTTTCCATTACAGGATGAAACAAAACTGATTTTGTAAAGAACGCTGTCAACCACAGGCACTTGTAAAAGATTAAATAAATGCACTTTTTTTGATCATACTGTATTAAAATAGTTTTAATCTTGCATTTATGTAAACTTGTATGTAAAAAAATACCTCTGTATGCCATGAATGTAATAATAAACTGTATGGTATACAGTACTCTCTGCATTGGAAAGAAAAGGGCCGGTGAGTCTCACGAGTTTGTCCTTTAAAGTGCAGTCTTTGCATTATACAGATGATGGCGCTGTCTCACTATCTGTAATACATGTGATGCTGATTAAACAACCATAATGACATTTCTGATTTGTTTCTTTGCTTTGTCCTGATTCCCATATTTAAATTTTCTTTATCTAATTATACGAAATCGATCTCAGTCACCGGGGTTAATCTCTGGAGGTGGTGAGGCCGTACTCTTGAGCAGTGTTGAGCAATGAGGATGCAGTTTGAACCTGGTGTTGGGGGATGCATATGTGTACATATATATATATATATATATACATACAGTACACAGGCTGTCAGGCGAAGGAGGCTATTTTTAGTTGGCCACTCACAGAAGGCAATAGGAGGCATTAAATTTGACTTGAAGTTTTCTTCTTGTCATTTAAAGACAGTCACTTGCTCACCTCAACAGGTTTTCTGCAGACATTAGAAAAAGGTAAGTTCATTTTCTGACGATGATACTGTGAATATTTAGAACTATTTCACCTGTTTATTTATTTATTTATTTATTGGGAATCATTTTAAAAGCAGCAACATTCAGATGGGACAACATAAATATGCAAATTTACTGAAAATGTAAAATAGAATTTGATCAAATGTCATATATGACGAGCAAAATAAGATAACTCATTTTGTGTATAAAATCCATGATTTTAACACCATTAATTTATAATTTATTATGTTCAAATTCACAATGTATCTTTAGCCATTTACAGTACCAGCAAACCTAATCATTTTCAGCTACTGGGAGATAGTTTTACAGTGTTTATTATTTTATTATTCTTATTATTTTACATCCAGATTTGTTACATTTATTTCTTATCTGGCAAAAACTGACCGTGATTCTGATTTGGCTGGCTTGAAAGTGGATCGACTCCAACTGGGATTAAAACAGGTTATCATCATTCAAAGTATCTGCAGCGCTCAAGTGTGAAGTGTTGCTAATGTAAAGGCTTACTGTTGGTATGTTACCATCTCGATGGCTTCACTCAACAAGATGTGAACAAGCAGCATGTACAGTAGAAGAAGAAGATTCTGCTTCATGCATCGCAACAAACGCTTAGTTTATCATGCTGCATGTTTGCATTGCTGCCAACACTGTTTAGAATTATTTAGCATTTTTCTGACTTTGGTATGAATTATTTTATTTTTACAGACAGAAGCCGACCATGTCTGAGGCGTAAGTTTTTTTGTCTTCATATAAATCAGTATTTGTAAAACCTTTGGGTCTTTATCATGTTTAAACTAATTCGCATCTTATTTCTTTGCTTTTTCGTCATCATAACGTCCACCATAGACCGGTAGGTCATTAAAAATAATTGCGTCGCTTATCTAAACAATCTTCCTTTAGATACCTTATGGTTTTGTATAACTGTTGCTACATAAATATTTTGTCTACTGCTTCTTTGCAGAGAAAATCAAAGATCTCTGCATCTCGCAGACTGGCGCTCAAGGTTTGTTTGTACTTCCTATGTTTGTACTAAAAGTGAAGACACTTAACCGCAAGTAAAACATCCTGACACACAATAGGGTGTGATCTGTGCCACAAAGTCAGTCAAACTCACTTTTTATTCAATTTAGACCAAGCTGCTGAAAATGGCGGCGGTGATGTTAGAGAAGGAGAGGGAGGAAAAGAAGCAGGAGAGAGAAGTGACTCTGAATGAGAAAGTTCCTGCACTTCAGCTGTCTGGTTTGTCCATACAGGACCTTCAGGTATGTGCAGGTCACTCCATGAGCACCCAGTCATACTACACACAGCATGGTTCCCATGACCCACACGCAAGCATCCCTCTTATAGATGCCATGCATACACCGTGTTCACATGCAGTCGGTGCATTGGAGGACAAGTGCCTCATCGTCTACAGTTAGTATTTTGGGCATTTAGCTGGCACTATTATGTAATTCACATATTAAATACATGAAAGCTAACCACTTAAAGTGTTGCATCAGCAGAGAAAAGAGTGTGAGATGTGCAGCTGTGCAACGAGCCAAAGGACTGCTGGGTTCAATAAGTACGTTCTTGTCTCTGTCTGCAGGCTCTGTGCAAAGAACTGCACCATAAGATCGATGTGGTCGATGAAGAGCGATATGACATTGATGTCAAAGTGACCAAAAATAACAAGGAGGTACATGTTTATTCACATAAATATAAATACATGTACAAACATATTTACATTAACTACCAGATTTAATCTCTTTATTTATATTTATTGTTATCTAAGCGCTGAAGTTTTATTTAATTTTCACTGCAAGATTTGTTTAAACTGTGTGTTTTTTACTCACGTGTTCGATTGTTTCCCGCAGATCGAAAATCTGTCTCTAAAGATCTTTGAGCTGAAGGGAAAGATGAAGCGACCTGCCCTCAAGAGGGTGAAGATCTCTGCTGACGCCATGCTGGGCGCTCTGCTGGGCGCTAAGGTCAAAGAGTCTGTAGACTTCAAGGCCAACCTCAAGACTGTGAAGAAGGAGGAGGAGAAGGTAAGAGCCACAGCAGATTTATTTTGAATTTACTGAATTTTCACGATTATGTCAGGTTCAGGTGACTCTTTGGTTTTAAGATCAGATCAGATTTGGCTGGATGTGTTGTGTGTTGGGTTTCTGAGAACTGTTTTCTTCTCATGAACAGAAAGAGGAGGTGACTGACTGGCGTAAAAACGTGGAGGCCATGTCTGGTATGGAGGGCAGGAAGAAGCTGTTTGATGCCGGGCAGTAGACTTTATATTTATGGACATTTGAAATACGAATGCTGGTTTACATTTGACAAGAATAGAGAGGAAAACAGAGCACACAAAAGTAACTAAAGAGTGTATGTGTGAGTGTGTATTTAGACTTTTGCAATAATCAAAAATATTCTGATTCAAAGGACGGGAATTGTATATATTTCACATATAAATTAGTCGTTTTGTGGTTGTTTGTTAATTGTCTACACTTGCTGCTGCTTGAATGCCTGAAAAAAACAGCAGTTTACGTCAAGATAATAAATACGCCTGATCAACACAGAAAACTGATGCTCCACTTTCCTTTTTAACTACCGACTTTATTACCTTCTTGAGATTATAGATCAGGACACAACATCAGCACATTGTAGTGTAGTGTTCCAGGACTTGGCAGTTATCAACAGCAGCAGCTGAGAACAAAGTTGTTAAATCATCTTTGTAAATCAGAGCAGACGGAACGTTCGCATTAAGGACTGTGAACATCCAAAAATAAGAGAGGTCGCAGGTTCAGGGCTGCAATAAACCCCAACAAGGGAGCAGCCAGAGCACACAGCGCCGATCGACACTACTGCTACTGCAAAAACTAGAACAGATGCAATTACTTCATTAACTGACTGAAACGATTCACTGGCAACAATTTTAACTGAGTGATGGTTTGAACATTTTGGAGTTGATTCCAGATTTGCTGGTTTGCTGATAGGAAACTAAATATTTGGACAAAACATGCAATTTAAAGAAGAGGAAACTTGTGATGAGATTTGTCACTGTTTTCTGATATTTTATTTTTAAACCTAATTATTATTTATTTAAACTCTGTCCAGTGTTAAAGGAGCCGTATGTAGGATTCAAGCAGGTAACATTAGCTTTGAAGAAGATGGCTTTGAAAATATGCAAAATCCTCTATCATGTTTAGTTTGTCCATTCTGGGCTACTTTAGAAACGATAAAACAAGTCTTATTTTCAGGTAATTATACACTAATAAACACAAACATAGTTAAAATCTAAAAAAGGATATCATTCATGTCTTTTGAGTACTTTGGGAGATGTCAAGTTTCCAACTGTGGGTTAACAATGGAAGAATCTACTGCTGCCTTGTCAATCTTTTACTGTAAAATATGAATTACTCTCTAAACACTATTTCTTATATATTAAATTATACACATGATGTGGGATGCATTATGGGAAATGTAGGAGCCAGTGTTCATGAGGCACTAACAGTCAGAATATCTCATGCTCCTTTGAAGCAACCAGAAGAAGAAGTGATCTAAAAATAGTATTTGACCCCAAATCTGTGTTCTACTATTCTTGTTTAATCGTTCGCTGCCTTCCTATCCTTACTTGAGGGTTACAACAATGACGCAGATTGAACTGGCTGGCTCAGTTTACAAACCATCAAGCCACCACCGACCAGCACCTGTCCTTGCTCCTCTACTCCCCTAAATAACCTTTGGCTACCTCCAAGGAGGTCCTGTAATGTGCTATTATCAAGCTATAATAGTCTGTCATCGCACACACGGAAAGAAATAGTGATGTATACGGAGTAAGGTGAATGGAAGAAAAGCACTGAACACAGACTACATGGTAGTGGTTTTTGTGATGATGGTGGTGAAAGTAAGAAAATCACTGATTGAATTCACGCAAAGAGACAAAGTAAATCATCTGTAAAGCTGCAGAAAACGTCCAAAAACGATCACTACATCACCGCTATTTTTACATTTAATAAAACCAGTTTTGCATTCTCCAAAACATCTCATTGTTAGATCAATTATAAGTTTTCTAACCGATATTTTGTTTCTTGAAATTTGAGTAAGGATGGATTTGCAAATACAGACATACGAGACATACAGTTGATCTGGCCACTAGAAAAACAGATATGGGAACAGGTATTCAAAGCATCTCTAGTGGTGATGGTCCAGATTCACACTTGGACTATGTTGTTTGTTCTATAAATAAAAGGTGCAAAACAAATGAAAACTAACAATCTAGGCTGATTTCTTCATTCTGTTTCCCTTCCTGGCTCCTTGACAACTTGATCCTCACACTGACAGGCTTGCTTTGGACAAATGTGAATGTGTGACACTAGCCCAACAATAATGTGGTCACCTCTTTAAATGTTCGCTGCCACTTCGACCAACAGGTGTTGTCGAAACCACCTAAGATACCCAAATGCTGGAGCCCATAAACAGAGTTTTATTACCCCCCCTTTCCTGTCTGAATATTGTTATGCTATGTGAATGTCACTGCTGGCGGACTGACAGGAGAAGTAGAAGCAGAGACAGAAGTCTATTTTAGTGAGCTGTTCGCATTTGACACAGGCGCTATAAATTTGATTGATTATTCTCCATCATCCCTCAGAAAGTCAATTGCTGCCTCCCTCACACACTTCAGTTTTGAGGTACGACTCAAGGACCCGCTCAGCTTCAATAAGGTACAGAGCTGCTAATATCCTGGTACGTGTGATTTAGAGTCAATTTGTTGTGGCGGTCGTGTCTGAATTTCTTGAATAAGGAGAAACTTGTCAGCATGTTATGGATTACTAACATGTTTAAAATCTAATGCAGGGTAGTGTCTCATCTTCATACTGTTGTTTCATTTGAATATTGTGATTAATATTAACAGCAAGATGAATGTTGTCATTTTACATGCCTGCGGATTATCAGGCTATTCACCTTTTTTGCCACCTATGCAGAGACTCTTGTCAGTTATGTTAACACATGCACTGACTCAGCACTCTGGAGCTTTGCAGATCACGCAAGTACTCTGAAAGCCACTGTGCTTAAAATTATTTTTGAAAGATGTATCCTGCAGGAATGCATACATATGAAACCTTTTAGTTTATTTCATTTAGCTGCATGGTTAAATTTGTGGATTTCTTTTTAATTCCACATGAATGAGGAGAAAGATGTCTACTTACAGCTACGTAAAACTGCTGACAATAAAGCAAAATTCAAGTTAATGAAAGCAAATTGTGAATTGTTCTGTACAATATGCCAGTCTGCCTTAAATGGCACCAAAGGAAGAACTGACTGAAGAGTAAATAACTTTGTGCATTCAGCTTTAATGTGCAAATGAATATTTGGAGTGGGTGAAATGCTTTGAGCAGGGAGGTTAAAAAGATCAATCTTCAGCTAAAGGTGTTAAAGGTGAAGGAGAGGGTTAAAATATTTTAAAAGGTTAAAATTACAAGATCAAATGTTACCTTTATTTTTTTACTTTTCCAGTTCCGGTGTGGGAATTTAAAACAATCATGGCTGATGAGTGAGTATAATTTCTTTTGGTTTCATGTGTTCATTGACGACACCAAACTATAACGTAAAATTATGCATTAATACTCATTATGTAAATATGCTGACACGTATTCTCCTCCTCTTTTTAATGCTCCAACAGACCTGTGAGTATCTATCTATTTTTAATATGTCCTTTTTTTATCATTAATCTACTCAAGGTTATAAAAGCATGTATGTAAATGTGTGATGTGCTCTGAAATCTACTATACATAGAGTTTAGACCCCCTGAGCTCCCTACAGGCTCGTTAGACGTACTGCAGGGGGCCCACCAAGTTATTGTTCGATCATCTTTTGAAATCAGATCTTTCCCCCCAAAATTGTCAAAAATATGTCCGGAAATACACGTTAACACAAATCCAACATATTATTAGATAAACTGCTCTACAACATTGTTGATAGGCTACCCATGAATCTTCATGCAATCATGTGAGGCCCAATTTAATATGAAACATAGTTATACTATACATGTAGCAGGTTGACTCTGCTCCACCTCTTTATTGTCTAAAAACAAACAAACAAAAAAACACTGAAGGTTGAGACTACAATAAATATTTTTCTGTGTAAACTCTAGAAAAAATCAAAGATCTCATCCTCACGAAAGCTGGGGTTGAAGGTGAGTTTCTATTCATGTATTTCTATTTATTATGATAGATTGGATTTTTATACAGTATATAAAATGTTAGCCAGCATACAGCATGAAATGTGTTCGGTATTCTGCAATGTGTTAAATATTAAATTATACACATCATGGTCAAGTCGTATTGTATGAACTGATTGACAATAAAAATATTATTTTGGTCTAATTGGTCCAGACATCCTATTTCACATATTTATTTTGACCTTTTCCTCAGATTCGACTCTTGGCAGTTGCTGCTGAGATGCTGCAGGAGGAGACGAAGGCGAAGATGCAGGAGAGAGAAGCTGTGCTGGCAGAAAGAGTTCCTCCTCTAAAACTCTCTGGTCTGTCTTTGCAAGAGCTGATGGTACTTCATTTCATAACAACAACAACAACACAAAAAACACTATTATGCCTTAGTTCGTGCTATATTCTAATACCACTAGAGGTTGTCTTTTACTTATTTTACAGGATCTTTGCAAAGACTTGCACCGCAAGATTGATGTCGTGGACGAGGAGCGGTATGATATAAACCTCAAGGTGTCCAAAAATGCCAAGGAGGTGAGCTGCTAAAGAAAATATGGAAATGTTTTTGAAGTCAGTGCATCCGGTGTCTTTACTGTGAGGAACATTAGAGGCCTAAACATGAACAACCACCGCCTCCGTGTGGCAACACTGAGCATAACAAAACATCTAAACAGATAGCCTGCTGCTCTTCTTCATGGACACAGTCTGTGGTTATAGTACCAAACACTGCCAGATATTTGGGAACTCAGCAGTTCATGATTGTGTTTTACAACATCAACAGTAAGATGGGAGTAAAATGGCGATTTGGCTGAGTCCTATTAACTGACTTAAACCACGGCAGTAAATTATGGACAGGGAATTTGTTTGGAGCCAATAAATTATTACACTGATATAATGAAACACAAAACCTCATATGACATTTATATTCTATATTAGGATTAGAGCAATAATAATAACTGGGCAACGATTGGCGATATATCAAATATGGAGTATGGAGCAATCCTGAGGTTCAGTGCCAGTAAAGCTAGAATATTTTCCCCTAACCACAGACGACTAAATATCTGTAAAAGTAGCGATTGGAAATAGTTTAGTGTTTTTTAGAGCTTCTTTTACTGCTTTCTGTTACTTTGTGCTGGTTGGCCCAACCTTGAACAGCTGCTAACTTTAAAAGAATTTGAGCATTTGAAGAAATAGTTTTACCTACAGTAAACAAGTTAGTTGAAGAAATTAGTCAACCTTAACTTTTTAAAAATAACCGTCTGGTATTGGTAGATCTCAGAATTCATGTTCAAGTTATCTGCCAAGGAAAGATGTATAATCGTGTGAGGTGCCCTCACTCTATATACAGTACTTGATCGGAGAATGGTACAACTCGTTCTATCGCCTGCTTTTCCGGCCAGATTGAGAACTTGAATCTGAAGATCACTGAGATCCAGAGTAAGTTCAAGAAGCCAACCCTGAGGAGAGTGAAGATCTCAGCTGAAGCCATGCTGAGCGTTCTGCTTGGCTCCAGACACAAGGAGTCCTTTGACTTCAAGGCCAACCTCAAAACGGTCAAGAAGGAAGAGGAGAAGGTACGTAAGCCTCTTTAGAAACCTTCAGATAGCAGCTAATCCTGGTCAAATCATCTAATTGTTTAATCTTGGCTGTATGTCCGTGTTATGTTTCCAACAGAAGGATGAGGTGACTGACTGGCGTAAGAACGTGGAGGCCATGTCTGGTATGGAGGGCAGGAAGAAGCTGTTTGATGCATCCGGCAACTAAAGAAACATTTACTTTTGTTATCTCCTTAACACGACTTATCGTGTTACCTATATCAGTTTAGTCTATAGTCCCTCTTATTTTAAGAGGGTCTTTTCGTCAATTTTTGAATAGACTATACTAACTTCAATACACATCAGTATTTTTGTACTAGTGTTGTAGTGACTGTTTGCAGTAGTTCTCTTCTGCAGCCTTATGATGGCAGCATAGTTCTTTCACAAGATGCTGAGACACTTGTGGACCTACAGTATAGTAGGTTGACTATGGAGTCCCTCATAAATTAACTTCTGCTTGTGTGCTATCTGCTGTCTGGCCATTGATTTTCTCAGACTGGCAAAGACAAAATATATTGCCTAATAAAGATACAATGCTAAAAGTTAAGTAGCATGATCGCAGTCTTTCTTAGAGTTCAGTGGGAGTATGCTATCTTCGTATCTGGGTTATGTACCTGATACAAACATGACACCAGCAATATTCTCTCAATAAAAACACTAAAATCCTGTCATTGTTTCCCTCAACTGTGTGGTATAATGATCACTTTTGTAGATTGTTGATTGTATGTGGGATCAACTTTAATTTCAAACACATAAGGTTGAATTGAAGTTCTTTCAGGCTTTGCCTTCTCCTCCTTAGCGAGGAGACGGAGGCACTAAGAAAGCATCACAGGTGGACAGTCTAAGTCGTTCACACCTCATACTTGTGTGAGAGAGAGACGCAGTGCAAGAATGGTGAGGACAGATGGGCTATTTTAGTGAGCCACTCACATGAGCGGTGGAATCTATATATCTACCCTCTTTCTGTCCTTCTCGTCTCAGAAAAAAGACGCCTGAGAGGTTTGTCACCTATTTTAAAAGGTAAGGAGTTTTATTTTGAAATATAACAGGACGTGTAAGGATAAAACAGAAAACAAAAAAGGATTTTTAATACAATAATAATAATAATAAGAAGAAAAAAATCTACTTTAAATTCAGTGTCTTCTACTATATTACTTATGAGATATTTCTTGTACAATTGCTACAACTGAATCTAAGTTTTAAATTAAATTTAAAATCTTCTTACATCTCAGTGTAATGATTAATATAGATTTATATAAATAACAACATTAACTCTGGCCTTTTTTGGTCCTGGTTTATTACTTATCAGGTAATAAGAAAAATGTTTGTTTTAGTGAGTATTCTTCAAGTCATACAGTAAGTTTGACCTTTAGACAATGTCAAACATTTTTTTGTGTCCCCTGCTTTGTGACCTCAGCCTATAATATGTAGGATTTCTCAGTCAGAAGTGATGAAAACTGATCACCAACCTTGCTTAATTTAGATTTTTTTCTGTTCACAGCAAATTAGCTGAGATAAAAGTGTATTCTTCAGTAAAAAACTGATAATTAGATTACTTCTTTCTTTTTCTCTTTGATAGATTTAACAAGAGGAGACACACAGAACTGCAGCCATGTCTGAAGCGTAAGTACTCTGTACTATGTCTTATTTACTTTCACCACACCATAACTCATATTTTATCATCATGAAATTCCAGAAATGTAACAAACTTCTCTTTCTCTTCTTAAATTATGGACACTGCCTTCCTAACCTTATAGGCCTCCGGTGAGTTATTTCTACTGTCAAAGATAGAATTAATGTATTAAATATAATTTGAGTTATTCATTTGTTGCATCATTGTGGGACCAAAAACTACACTTTTGTTGAATTATGATTATGATCTGATTAGGAAGATTAGCCTACGTGTTCTGCAGTCTAAATCCACAAATATATATAAATGCCTGGACTACACATTAAATAAAATTGACTTGACTCATATAAACTATATACTATATCTGTCTGAACTGTATATTTTGTCATTTTTTGTGGCTATTGAATCAAAACATGACTAACATGCAATAGCTTTATGTCAGTTAGTTGTATATGCGAAACGTTTTGCCAGAAATCTGACATATACACCGTCTTCTTTTCCAGAAATCAAAGCCAAAGATCTCTGCATCCCGTAGACTGTTCTTGAAGGTATTTTATGTGCAACTGTGTGTTAGTCTTGTATAGTAATGCTGTAAAAATCTTGTTCATGAATTTACATTCTTTAAGTGCTGTAAACTATACATTGTCTGGCTGACTGAGATGTCATTTTTATATGTACCAGACCAAACTGCTCAAGAAGGCGATGACTATGCTGGAGAATGAAAAACAAGCCCGAAAGGACGAACGGGAGAGAACCCTCGCTGAAAGAGTCCCACCACTTGAAATGTCAGGCCTGTCTTTACAGGACCTACAGGTACATTTATCACTGAAGCATTTTAACACTCATTTTCAAGTCAGCATTAAATAACAAAAACTGTCTAAACACTTTAAAATGGTCACTTCATCCAAATAACTTTTTCCTACCTACTGCACCCCAAGCCGCAAGCAATTACTTTTTTTCTTGCAGAGGTTTTGAGGTATCCGTCATTTTTTTTTCTTCAAATACAATCAAGGTGAACGTAACTGAGTTTGAGGTGCACAAATAATTGAAAAATGACATTTGCAAACCTCAACAGCAATGCCTCTTGCCAAGAACAATGTCTCAGTTCGTCCAATGAAAACTATGTCTTGGATTAAGTCTGCGGTTCATACAAATTCTTCAACAAATGTTGCATGTGTTTATATAAATTGTACGTCTCTGTGCATTGTTCCAGACTGTATCAATATTTCCAGACCAGTTACATTCAAACAAATTGGCAGCTGGAACTTAAATGAGTCTAACATGCTAAAGATTTCTGTCCACAGAATTTTTGCAAAGAGCTACACAAGAAAATTGATGTGGTGGATGAGGAGCGGTACGACATCAATGCTAAAGTGACAAAAAATGAAAGGGAGGTAAGTACATTTGACATATGTACCCATACATGCATACTGTATGTAACCGAGGTGAAACATTTTAAGGTAATATGGGTGGTGGGTTTCTTATTTGTGTTGGAAAAAGATACAGGACCTGTCCCAGAAGATCTATGAGTTGAAGGGCAAGATGAAGAGACCGAACCTGAGGAGGGTGAGGGTGTCTGCTGACGCCATGCTGGGCGCTCTGCTGGGTGCTAAGGTCAAAGAGTCTGTGGACTTCAAGGCCAACCTCAAGACTGTGAAGAAGGAGGAGGAGAAGGTAAGTGCTGCTGGACCTAACTTCACTAAGATATTGTGGTGTCACTTTAGGACAGCCCACCAGGTATCTGTGCTGCTTTCATGGGAGTCCTGGGTACATATATTAAACGAATGACAAACTATTAAAAACATAAAAGAACAGTCGCACCATGTGCACTGTTATCGTAAGGAGTAGCAGTCTGAGTCCAAGATATTCACACTGTTGTTAAAACTAAAGGTTATTTGCATATACATGAAATCCTGATGTGAAACTTGAACTGAGAAGAATAAGAATACAGTGATACGATATCTCAGGCAGCCACGTGTACTGGGCTTATTTGTGGTGTTCAGAATAACTATGTGCACTTGTGTTTTAATCAGAATCATCTTTCCTCCACAGAAAGAGGAAGTGACCGACTGGCGTAAGAACGTGGACGCAATGTCTGGTATGGAGGGCAGAAAGAAGCTGTTTAATGCCGGGCAGTAGAGTTCGTGGTGAATTTCTTTGTGAAGGTGTTTGCTGCTCTAAAACAGGTGGAACAAGTGAATCATGTGACTGTTGTTCACTTTATATTGACAGTGAACATGAAGACCAGGTTAACAGGCAGAATCTGGCACAGTTCATGTTTCAGATGTCTGTGTAAATGGCAATAGTGAACATAATTCATGTCATACATTGTTTTTTTACATAATGTATGGTGTATTATGAAAAACATATGTACTCAATAGCTTAGAGCACTGTATTTATTGTGTAGCTTTTAGCATCTATTTGAATTCATGCACACAGCACCACTGCCGGCTGTCCAGCTCACCTGTAGTTATGCTGCCATATACAACAATTATTATAAGTCTGATTTGGCCCAATTTATACTTTGCCCATTTGCAAATGTTGGAGTCCCATAATGTGAGTATCCCTGAAGATAAATGTAGCACTAAACTGAGAAGAAGCAGTGCTATGAATTGTGCATCAAATAATAAAATGCAAACGCAATTGCTCAGAGAAGAATGGTCCTTTGTGATTTTGACTTGTGTTGACATGTTATTGTCCCAACTTTTTAGGAAACAGGATTGTAAATCTGTATCATGTATATATATATAATATTTAAATGAGCAAGTGTGTGTGAGTGAAATGGTGTTGAAGTTTAAACAATGAAACCTGGCTTCGTGAAACACTCAAAACAACACTCCATTATGTTCCCCCAATTGTTTTCCACTTCCCACACTCCTGCATCATTTTTATACAAGCTTAACATAAACTGTCCCTTCCCTTTTCCCGTAAACACAGCTGTCTTAAACAAAAGATACTCTATAACTGTAGTTCGTCTCTTTCCATAACCATAAATCCTCTATGAGCCACAAAGTCCATACAACAAAACATCAACATTTAGCCAGCTGACTGTACCTCTTCAGTACATCCATGCGGTGATGTGTCAGTCACGAACGAGCCGGTTCAAAGAGTCGGCTCTTTTACGTGACTGATGGGTGCTGGCTCCTGAGTATTACGGTGCGCTACGTACATGCAGTGACAATAGTCGAAACAGCGCTAAATTTGGCTGAATTATTAAAGGTATAAGCGATAAAACAAAGAGTCGTTTAGAGTCGACTCTTCTGGGCGAGTTGAGTCAAATGATCCGGCTCACTAAAAAGAACCCAACTTCCCATCACTACATCCATGAAGTAACGGTCACACCCCTTCGTCTCCCCCCGCTGCTGGGTTACTACTACTCCTAATATGGGCATAACGTTCAAAAAGGCGCCGCCCACATGCGATTTGCGGCATTCTGATTGGAGGAGCCGAACGTCAATTAAAAAACGTTCCCAGGAACGCTACTGTACATGGCCTGTCAACGCTCACGACTGTACTAGCATACATTTACGCCGGATTTATAACCCCACACAGGGTAAGACGACATTTAAAATTTTTGTAATTATTTATGGGTTAGGTTGCCACATGTCTGTAGCTGTGTTTTTTTTTAAATATTAGGCCTCTCTTTACCTCGGTGTGAGCGGTCATAATACACGCTGTACTGTCGTTTATTGACATAGCAACATGTCCATCCATCCTTTCATACATGCTAAAAAGATAAAAGATTTGCAGCAGCAGCATTCAGTGCTGCTTTATAGCAGCTAACTAACGTTATTATTTTGTGTCCAGGCTCTGAATAAGGCCACATACTGTTACAGCTATCTGCCTCTGGCCTGTCACTTTTTTAAGACAACCTCTAACCTTTTGCGAGCACTGCCTCCACCAAGTACCTGCTCCTGATCTCAGATCACATACACAGCCTTGTGACTAAGTGAGGCTAGAAGCTGGATATTTGACTTTGTGTATTAACGTTTACACTTCTGCTATCACCAACTGCAGGTTTCTGTTGCTCGTGCTTCGGATGTCCAAGTACAAACTCTTCCTGCTGAGGCATGGCGAGGGGGCCTGGAACAAAGAGAACCGGTTCTGTAGCTGGGTCGACCAGAAGCTGAGCGAGGATGGGGTGAAGGAGGCCCAGGACTGTGGCAGGCTCCTGAAGGAGCAGGGCTACAAGTTCGATTTAGTATTCACGTCCATACTCAGCCGCTCCATCCAGACGGCGTGGCTGGTGCTAGAGGCCATGGGTCAGGAGTGGGTGCCCGTGGTGAAGTCGTGGAGGCTGAACGAGCGCCACTACGGTTCGCTGATCGGCTTGAACCGAGCGGAGATGGCTCTACAGCACGGAGAGGAAAAGGTGAAGCTGTGGCGAAGGAGCTACGACATCACACCACCTCCGATTGATGAATCCCACCCTTACTTCCTGGAAATCTACAATGACCGCAGGTACACCACCTGTGACGTGGCAAAGGAGAACCTACCACGAGCAGAGAGCCTGAAGGAGGTGCTGGACAGGCTGCTGCCATATTGGGACAGCACCGTGGTACCAGAGATCAAGAATGGCAGGACTGTGCTGATTTCTGCTCATGGGAACAGCTGCAGGGCTCTGCTGAAACATCTGGAAGGTATACTACAACACAAGCTATTATAAACAGTGCTCACTCTCTCTCTCTCTCTCTCTCGCTCAGCTTTTGTGTCTCTGTGCAAAGGATTGCATTCAGCTGAAATTCAGCTGCTGGACTCTAAAGGCTGCTGTTTCTAAGTTCAACCTTCCATTTCATCAGAGTCTTTGAATTCGAAAGGCCATATCTCAGATCCAGAAATGGAAGGTTGAACTCAGGCAAAAAGGCCAGTGAGTTTATGTTACATTTGGCTGTGGCGATGAAGTCCACTCTGACCTTTCGACACACTCGTAAGCTTTGTAGGCTCCCTGTGCCACAGGACACTCAGTAACTTAAGATATATTGGCTGTTACGTAATATTATGCAGCACAGGATATACACACACAGGCTGGATATTGTCATACATTTAGCAATAGGCTATAACAGGAAAATGAAGTTTGACTGGTGTTGTCTTGCTGTCCTTTATTCAACAGGTATATCAGATGAGGACATTGCCAGCGTGACTTTACCTACAGGGATACCCGTCCTACTTGAGCTGGATGAAAACCTCAAGCCCGTGAAGCCTCGACAACTCTTGGGAGACCAGGCAAAGATTCAGGCAGCTATCAAAAAGGTGGAGGACCAGGGAAAAGCCAAACAAACAGCAACTTGAATGCACTAAGCTTTAAACTGGCTGTAAGACTTAACATAGCTCTGTTCTGGCTGCATATGCGCACTTTTATTAGGTACAGTGAAAACTTGAAAAGACTCAAATAACCCATTAATTAACTTCAGTAACAATAACAACAATTAGCTGTTGTTAATAAGATTCAGAGGATAGGTGTAGGTCTTACAGTGATGTTGCTGTATGTGTCATAGTTGCCTGGATACTTGGAGTGTGTCACAGGTCAGACTGGTCCGACAGGGGAAAGAGAAAGTTCAGAGATGTACTGTAAATGTTTCAGCACTGTGTTGGGTTGTGTTATGTGTAAGCACATAGGCGATTTTTTTTTTTTTAAGCTGCTCGTCCCTACTTCTTCTGCCTGTATGTTGGCCCTAAGTGGTTATTTATTTATTAGTGAAGCTGAAAAATCTTGAAATACATTTCGTCCAGAAAGAGTAAAAACATGCTTTTCTGTTACATGGATAAGCTTTATGAATATTCTCATGTGCCTTCAGTATTAACGTAGTGCTCAGCTACTTTTTTAAAAAGCTTATTTTAAGTAGCTCATCAGTGAGGTCTTGCGGTGATTTTATTTAAGAATAAAAGCACTCCATGAACAAATCTTACCTCATATAAATAAATTAATAGCCAGGCTGTTCATTCCAAGAATGGGGGTAAGTGTGAGCCACAGAAATGCTGTAAATATGCAAAACCACTGAAATCCTTGACTGTCCCACACTGATGAGTCACTCGTGCTTTTAAATGGCTGAGTAAGACAGCTGAGGTTGTTTTTCTATGAGGTTTATACAGTATAATAACTCTGACATGAAATAGGTTGAGTTTAAAACACTGTGGCCAACAACCATGGTCATTTGGTATGAACTGGTTTGCACTTTTTTTGAGTGGGGGGGGGTGATATTTTAAAATTCATCCCTTTCCTAATTAAATGCAACAACTGTGAATGGTAAATACCATTATTTTTTGATGCATGTAACAAAGTTTGATTATAAAACACAAGCACTATTTTGGTTTTGGGTTTAAAGTCTAAATTATTATCATACATGTGCTGTTTGATGTTGTTAATAACACGTGAAAATGTTACAAGCCGCTCTTGAGTCTGCATATTATGTCTCTTAGCAGCACTATTTTACTTTGTCATGTTACTACTGCGTGTGGCTCAGGCTACTTTATTGTACTGTACACCGACTGGCCACTTCATTAGGTACGCTTGAACAATCCAACGTGATCCAATACAGTGACACGCTGCCATAAATTCAACTTTAAGGAAATTAATAATTAATACAAAAGCTTAAACATTATAAACTTTGTAAAAGCTGAATTTATGTCAGAGCTGTTGGATTGGATCACACTGGATTGTTCAAGTGAAATGGCCGGTTGATGTATGTTGTATTGTGTCTCTTGTTTGATGCGCAGCACTGTGCATTATTTCTGTCACTGCTGTTTGGTACACTGGTTTGTAAGTTTAGTTAGGAACATGCATCTGTGGATAGAAGAGTAGAAAACACTTGTATATTTGTCATTTCCTGCAAGATGATTGAGTGTCTTCCCTGCTGTTCACACCTTACCCTGTGAGAGTCCGCATGATGAAATAAAAGGGACTTTTCTGTCTTCTTTGTCACTTTTAAGCTTCTTTTTTTACCAGATAGTTCCTCATTTCACAACACGAAGGCATGTCAGATGTCACACTTCCATAGAGTTAGTCGTAAATTTTGCAATGAAGCAATAGAAACAAATTAGAAAACAAACAACAGTGCAGTTTGGGGAAGTACAGATATGTCTGTAATTTGGATTCTTGGTTGCCTTTAGCCCACTGGAAACAATAAACAACTGAGTCAGTTTGGCTACCACAGACGGTTCCAGAGGAGTGGCTCTTCATTTCTCAACTATTTCTGTAATTTGGCCAAACCAGTGGGGCTGAACCAGAGAGAAACCCTCTAATTGGATGGAAACGCTCTTAACTGGACACAATGATTAACATGATTCTTTTTTCCCAGCGATGTGGCAGCGGTGATACAGACATTATGACGTATGGACCACACTGTTCGCATGAGAGACAGCACATTTTGTAGTGCAGAACTGCATCATCCAGGTGTGTCAGAACTAGACCGGTGATACCAAACCTGCATTCACACCAAGCGGCAACCTTCAATGCTGTGAAATGAAGCCAACGTGGGAGTGCCAAAAACTGCAGTTCCTCAATCGGCCACTTGAGGCTGGCTACAGAACAAGTCAATCTCCATAAGCCCCCATGTTAAAATGTCTGACTTTACAGCAGAAATAAACATGTTTACAGCCTGGTACAAAAAACAGTTTTGGTCTCTATAGCTAATTTCCTTGTTTAGGACAACTGTACTGAGGGTGAATTGCTTTTAAACTCACATGTTCAAATTATATTAAGGCTTAAAGTTATGCATAATTTACAGCATGGCTGCTTTAAATGACAGGTAAGTGCCGTTACAGATGCCTTGTTAGAGCACCCAGGCGGCATTCGGCCCGCCCCAGTTCTGCTGATGATCCACGTCCCTGCTGATTTTTAGTGGTGGAAGAGGCAGGACTGCTAACATCTCTTCAGAAACTTATACATGACATCACACATACAAGGTCCATTTTTTATACTGTCGCACACAGGGGAAATGAATAAATCTATTCACTCTTATGCATCACAGACAGCCATTTGAGGAACACAAGTTTCTGTACCTGCATCAGATGAATTCATGAAATTAATTAGTGTTAATTAATCTCAGAAATATTTAACTGTGTATAAACTAGATGAATCACAAACATCAGTCCTGTGTGAACACCACTGAGTCGCAGCCTGAGCAGGCGGGGCTGTTCACTGCATGCTGGGCTTATAAACCTCTGGTCGCTCTCCCTCTGCTGATTTCCAGCAGGAACAGTCACTTTGGTCTGTCAGCCTGGTAAGTTTGATGATGATGATGATGAGGATGTGTGATGCTATCTTATAATGAAAATCTGTTTTACTCGGAGTGACTTATTAGGAAGAATTAGAAATTTGTAATCAATCTCGAGCAGATAATTAGCAGCACTAATGACCGTTGTGTCATCATTTGATGTCAGGACAAGGTAGGTGTGTGGCTCCTCAACAAAACTTAACCAGCTGGTTCAGATTAGGAAGAGATGCTCTAAGTTCAAAACGTACTTGTTAAATTATGTTACATATTACAGATACTGCATTTATCTGCTCCTCCTCCGAAAATATGTGTCTCGGAGTAGATTTATGCCTTTGAAATGTTCATATATTTATGTACAGTACCTATCATAAATCTCCTCTAAGGACAGACATCCTCAGGCAAAATTACAGCTGGGCAAGATGAAAAAAATTGCAGATACGGACGCAAAAGCAATACTTTTCATAACATGGATGGGTATTTTATCCAAAATACTCGCCCACAGGGCAAATTTGATTGTACTTTGATTGCAATGTTTAGATTTAATGCAATAAAAAGTCAATAAGCAACAATTGTATAATTGCTTGTATAACTGAGTATATTTCTGCAGGGGCATCTGAATTAAAAGATGCTGCGTCCAAGTTGCGTACAATAAATAGGATTAAGAAGACAGGACGTGAAGTGGCAAATCTCTCATTCATCTTTCTTGAAGTAATTGTGAGCTGAAACATGCATTTTGTTGTCATACAATTCCACAAATCAGTGTCTTCAAACTCCCCAAGTTTCTCTTGCAGCTTAGCAACTTGCATGTGTTCTGTGTCCAGCACAGCAGTGAATGCATAACTTGACTTTCTGTTGCTTGTACGTTGAGCAGACGACTAGCTGTGGAAAAGCTGTTTGCCGTTGTTGACATGCCAAGTCAGACTCCTATTCCTTAGATGGTATTGAAGATAAAGCGCATGGATTGGAGTGTGTGAGTTTATGAGCATGGACTCATCTCACTTTGGAGAGTGGATATGTGTGTTTGGGTTTCATGAGCATCCCCTCCGCTGTTTGTTTACGGAAATAATTTCACGTCACGAGAGTGAAACAGCTGCATATGTGCAGTCACATGTTTCACCATAGATGATGAACACACAGCTTTACTACAATACAAAAAATATTTCTGCTGTGAAGTTGGACATTTTAACATGGACGCTTACGGAGACTGACTCACTTCTGTAGCCAGCCCCAAGTGGCCGTTGGAGGAACTGCAGTTTTGGGGAACTTCCGCATTGGCTTCCCTTCAGAGCCAAGGAGTTTGCCGCTTGGATACGAGCTGTCTTGTGAACACGAGCATGGACGACATTTTTAAATAGTTCAAAAGTCGTCGCTCAGATTTGCCAGATGAGAAACGAATACAGCGAGGACTCAGCTGCTAATGTTCTCCGAGCACAAACGGGTCTTTGTAGCTTAAAAACATTGTGATTAGACACAGAAGGAGGCTCTCTGGTTTTGCAGGTGGGGCACTCTAAATAGAGGAAATGGTTTTCCACATGAGCAAATTACAGGAGGGGCAGAGGTGAGCGCTAGTGGCTCTGACATTAACGGAGTCATTCATCAGCAATCAGTGTGCCATCAGGCCTACTTAGATTTTAAATAACAGAGTGATTTTCAAGTACAATTGTCCCTAAATAATGTAAAATCCACTTCAATCAGCCATAGTTAGTTTACTTTTATTGACAGAAACAATGATAATCAGCCTTCGAGACATACTTCCTACCTCCCAGAAGGCGTATTCTTCCAATCACAATGGAAATAAGTTATTCTTGGATTGCGACTTTGTATAGCAGCAGGTATTTCCTACAATAAACCATGCTCACTGTCCATGGCCCTTGCACCTTGCCAAGCTGGGACACCACAACTAACACTGCCTGTGTGCTTCCTTAAAAGGAGGCCAAGTACACCATCTCGGCTGATGGGATGCAGAGCAGGGAGTGCACGTAGCTGCATCTATTTCCAATGAATGCCCAGTCGAGGAGGAAACTTTAACTCAGCTTTGAATTCTTGGGTTCCCAGATATTTCATTACACGTTCATTCTAAGTTGCTGTCATGCACAAGCAAGTACAACTTTTACTTCTTTAAGTCATACCTGTCAGTCGGTGATGGACTCCATGTGTCCTTTTAAAGCCGAGCTACAGAGCACTCAGCTGAAGAGTCTGTTAACTCTGCGCAGAGATGATAAGATGCTTACAAATGTCCACTTTACCAGTCAATGGTTATCGGCCACAAGACAATACACACTCCCTTTTCAAGCAAACTGTACACAAACATTTTAACAAGCAGCAGAAAAAGGTCACCACTACAGTATGTTGTGACTTGTAAACTGAGTGGAATTTGTATCCTGGTCAGGGACTTTTTCATATGTGACCATGTTTGGTCAAGTGGAGTAAGCAGCTGCGGCATCTTTGATTGATTGCAAACGCCTCTCAGGCAACTGTTTATTCTATAAGCGTGTTGAAGCACTTTCCTTATCGTTTAACAAGAACCTGAAGAAGTCTGATTTTAGGCGGTGGAGGTATATTTTACACGTTTAGCTGATGCTGTTATTTTGGCGCAAATTACAATGGGATGAAATAAATACTCATGATACTCTCACAATTTATAACATGCGCAGCTGTGCAGGTAAACCAGCTTAAGACATCCAGTAAAGCTCAAAGAAGCTGTTGGCTTTTGTCCACTGGAAACAACTGACCCTTCCAGCAGTATTTAGCATACAAAACATCATTGTGAAAATGTTTAAATTTCCCACAACTCCACAAGAATAAAAGTTAAAAGAGAAAAATACAGTTAGCCTACCACTAAATACTTCTGCCTCAGGCAGCTAGTAAAATGGATAGCTTGGTAAGCAGTAAACTGACCACCTAAAAACGTCAGTGCCAGCTTATCACAGTTTATTTCCTGGTCTCCCTTTTTGTAGTTAGACCTGATTACAAGAGGAAAACAGCTGTACAGCTTCTAACATCCAGCTGCCTGCATGTCTCTCCCAGTTGAAGTGTGATGTGCGGTCTACTTCAACTTGCCAAACCAAATGTAAATCATGCATTAAAAAACAGCCTTTAATAGAACATAATACTTTCCTCTGTCCCCTTTTGATGTCTGATTAACACATTGGCAAACATTCTGTCATCGAGCCAGTAATTACAAAGCCGGACAATATACAAATAGCACATGGTGTGTACATAAGGCTGGGATGAATAAGGAGGACCATGCGACGGATGCAATTATGGAGCTTTTAGTGGATGGCTTTTAACTTTTGTTTTAGATACTAAGCACTAATGTCTTATAATGCTTAGAAATCCTCAAAGGACTCAAATGTGGGTTTAGCTCGACTTCTTTTGATGGGCAATGCTGGCACTGGATACTTCCAACTGCAGCATTTTATTACTGTATCCATGAATCACATTTAATAACTTCAATCAGTATATTTTATGAATCCGCTGCTCCAGCATTTTGTCACTGAGGTATGAACTGTATTTATTCTTTCACATCACTCATCACTCACTCACATCATGTAGTTTTTCACCTAAATATGCCAGAAACCTGCATGCTTTCAGTAAACTCCCTTAAACCTGTTGGATCCACGGGAAGCCTTTTTTTTTTCACCTTCTGCTTTGCAGCTGGGGTCAGTATTTCTCCTGAACGTTATCCCAGTCTAATCTAGATGTAAAACGACTGCAGACTTGACTCTGAAAGGTTTGTAGATAAAATACACACAGACCAAGTTGAATGTCAGGTTTCAAAAATATGTTCTCCCAGCTGCAGCTGATGTTTGAATATAAAAAAAAAAGTGTGTTTCCACTGGCTCCGAATACTCTCTGTCTATATTTTGTAGCTCATATTGTAGTTATATCTCTCATAAGTAGGTTTATATGTGTTTTTATCTTGCTTTTACGTGTATGTATTTTAACTATTAAGATAGCAGCATGTCCTGGCAGAGGTGAAAGAGACAATCCTGTAACATAACAGTTGTTTTAGAGTCATAAATGTCCATTGAAGGAACAAATCAACATTTTGCGACATAAATGAGGATCCGGTCTGTGCTACCTTTGGAGCTAGAGCTAGCATTAGCATAAACATTGGAAGTGGAGGGAAGCAGCTTGGCCCAAACCTAAAAAAACAAAAAAGCCCGTACCAACACAACTACAGCTCAATAGTCTATATATTATGTGTCCTTGTGTATCTAAACCTCCTTTTAAAACTGGCTTTGACTGCAGCCATCATCTTCTTCTTCTTGTGAGAACTGATTTATTGCAGCATCTATATGAATGAGCAGGTAAGGTGTTGTGGCCATCGGTAAGCCAATGACAAGTTTCCATCCGTGCGAAGGTAAAGAGAACGAGGTGCCGCACCAGCTCTTGATCCTATCAGCAGGCCACAAAAAGGGAGAGCTTACCCAGATGAGACAAACCAGTTACAGATGTATGAGTTTGTCCTGGGTACCCGTCATGTGGGAACAATTTGTGAACCTGATTCCGCCTCATGACAGAAAGGCTAACAGCCTATAAGTCCACATGAGGAGATCACAACAATGTCTTCCAGTTTAAGAGTCTGGTGTTTCTATATCACTGTGAGATACAGGCAGACATTTCTATCTAAACTAAAGTGCCATTTTGGATTATCTCAGCATTAGAGCAGGCCAACAGCACACCTCTAATCCATACAAATCACCTGTCAGGTGACTGATGGGACAGCTGTTCTGGTGAACTCTCAACTGAAGTGAGCATCTGTACTCTCGCTGTGTGCATCCACATTCGTGAACAAAGTGGGGGGTGGACATGCATCCACCTCAAGCTGCCAGAGTGGTGAGTTTGGTGCTGGATCTGGGCCAATCCAAACAGGATCTGGATCACAACTCTGACATGTCAGCGAGCTGCTAGTCTGCAGGTCAGTCAGACCCATAGAGTCCATAATGCTCCAGCTCCTGGCTTAGAAACAGACCAGCCTTTGTCATCCTCCAGACCATAATTGGTCCCATATAAGAACGGCTGTGAGGGAGTGATGGATAACAGTTTGTCTCGTGTTTGACTGTGAGAAAAATTATCTCTGGAGCTGGAAAGCAGAACATTCAATTTAAGATGTACATCTCACATCTCAATGATGTAACGACGCCACTAAATTAACTGCCGTGTTGATCATGATGTCTTCTGGACACAAGGTGCCCTTGACATGATAGTTGATTGATGTTGGCTCTGTGCTGCACATACTGCACAGGAGACCACATAGCTGAAATACCTCCGATACCATCGCTGTGAGGGACACTTTGTGTAATGATGAGCGATGTGAAGGATGTTGGGAGGAGGGGTGAGGGCTGTTTTGGACACCTGCATCTGCTGGTTATCCTACAAAGTTGTCGGTTCTTGACAGAAACTGTAGCATACAGTACAGGTTGTACAAAATAACATACACTGCTTAATTTTATGTCTTAATGCTTCAAAGCGGTGTTTCTATACTTTGACACCAATGGCAAATTACGCCTTTCTAGTCTTGTGATCACTTCAGGCGCTTTTTACGCTGCATATTTCATTCATTAATACACTGACAGCTACCATGCAAGATGCCAACTACTCATCCCTTTGGGAGCTAATCATTCACACGCCAATGGTGCAGCCTTTGGGAACCACCGATCTTCTGATTAGAGGACGACCCGCTTTACGTCCTGAGCCAGAGCCGCTCCCACACACCCATCAGTGTTTAGCAAATCTTAATTCAGCCCAAAAAAGTCCACAATTATTCTAGCAGATATGTGGAGGATGCTTACAGTGACAATGCTAACAAAGTACAGCTGAGGCTTGATGTAAATGTTATTTGTTTGCAGCTATTTCACAGTTTTGATTTGACGGTGCTAGATGAATAGCTTCACTTCAACTTCAGGGCAAGATGATTCCTGAAAGTTCCTACCAATACATCCAATAGTTCATAATCGTATCCAGACAGGAGCTATCCTGTTGACCTCTTTTATTTCACTAAAGTTGGATCATCAGCTGCTTCCTGCTTCACTTTGGAAATGATTAACAAAAATTGTGGGGTGATGGGGATTTTTATGAAGTGGGAACAACTGCTCTAGAGGAAAAAGTCAAGGGATCATCAAAAATATGTTTATTGTCTGGAACCATCTGTACAAGAAATGTCCCAATTAGATTAGCGATTATTGAGAATTTCACAGAAGAAGTGAAAACTTAAAAAGCCAACAACATTATTATTTATCATCTGGGCAACATGAATATCTGTAACACATTTCACAACAATTAATCCAATAGTTGTTGAGATAAATCACTCTGGATGGATCAATAGTTCAGAGCTACACCACCAGAGAGGCTAAAAAATTCACTTAGTACATGCTCTTGTTTTTTTTTTTTTTTTTTTTCAAGCTGTTCCTCCCTGATCTCCCTGATCATTATGTTTTATACATTAGCAACAACCAGCTCTCCAAACCTCCACAAATGTTCTGTCCAAAATACAGGTTTCAATTACTCATGTTCCGGGGAAGCGATGTGTGAAGGATTGTCGCTCTTTTCCAGGAAAGCTCTCGACTGTCTTGTTATTGGTGAAGTGGATGTTTTAGAAAAAGGCCTTTTTTGATCCACTCTGTTTGTAAGCCTTTGTGACTGTATATGGAGGCCATTGTACAAACTAAACTGTTATATCCTTCTGCTCCATTATGACCGACTGCTCACTGTTGGTGGGCTCCTCTTCAGATCTGAAGATACAGAGTCCTCAATAAAGGGATGATACTGAAGTTGCCCTCTTTATCACAATCTTACATGACCTCATATATATTTAAGTGTGCTATGAGAAGAGAAGATGCATGATTTTTAGTGTGAAATGTGTGATGTTGATTTGACTCTGTGATCTCACTTTATCTCAGTTCCCAGTATTCTTTTGGTGTGTTGTTACAGAGGACGATTGATTGATTCACGGTTCCAGGCCAGAAATTTCCCCACATATCATTTTCTTTCAGCATGTCCTCAAATGTCAAACAAATTAATGTGTGTGTGAGTGTGTGTGTTTGTGTGTGTTTGTGTTGGAGACGTCAGGGCATCCCAGATATTGTAACAGATGTTTTTGTCCTAGTACTTGGACGGATGTAATTGGTTTCCTTCACCACTGTCTTAAGATTCATTTTCACTTTATTAACTGAGCCATGAACAGAAAATATCGAAGTTGGACTAAAAGCTGAGCTAACATTTGCTGACTCAGGCTGACCAAACATTTATTTGGTGCTGTCCTTCTGCTTTAATTGCCACAGGGGGTCTTAAAAAACTATTTTCCAGTCTGTTGGATGCCTTGTTGTGTCTCATGTGAAAATGTGAGCTTAGTCAGCAGATCTTCATTCAGTGCATAGATCTAGCAAGCTACTTTCTCCATTTGTCACAGTTATAACAAACCTCATACTCATCAAATTCAAAAATTCAAATTCAAAACAGCTTTATTAATCCCACTGAGGCCAATTTGTTTGGAGCAACTTTACATAAGACATTCTGTGATCAATATTTACAGCACAAGGCTCTAAAATACAAGTTATTATTTAAATCTTGCTGCAAAAAATACAAAATCTTTGTTCTATAATTAAAATTTGACTTTGACAAGTCGACAGTAAAATTAGCTTTCACTTTTCTGTGAAGCTTCTCAGTCATCCAGTTGGTCTTTCTTCGAGAAAGGTTAAATCTGGAACAACTGGACTTGGTTTTACATCCATGAAGATGTTTCACCTCTCATGCAAGAAGCCCCTTCAGTTCCTGTACTGATGGTATATAACCTAGGTAGGATTGTTTCCACTACAACCAAGTCCAGTTCCCCCAGATGTAACCGTTCTTGAAGAAGTGTATGCAAAGTGCAAAGTGAGAGGGAGTTGGTTGGATGTTTTATTCCTTTAGAAACATGGAAAAACAACTTTCTGTCATTTGTCTCACTGAGCACTAACTAAAAAGAAAAGTTTTGTACTCGCTGATGTTACAAGAGCTTGTGTTTGATGGACATCCTGCATTTCCTCACAGTCTAAAACAGATATCTCGTCATAAACTGTCATCATGTTGGATGATTTCACAGGAAAATATTTTATTTAAAAAAAGGAGTATTTCATGTACTGAGCCAACGTGTCTGGAACTGCTGGTTTGTTGCTTTATTTTTCCTTCCTCCTCCGAATGGGACCGACTCGCTAACACACTGTAGTTTCACACTGTCAAAAGTATCTGTTGGCTGGAAGTGCTGGCAAATTTTCTTAAAGACTTAAACAAGGTGGTCATGAGATGTTTGATGGTGTATTGTGCAGCTGGTTAAGTGTTTCATGTAAGAAGAAATAACATTTGATAAAGTGCTTTTATTGGCAGTGGTTGAGGGTGTTAACACGGTGCAACTCAAATTGTTTTAAAGGCCATAGACAAATTACCTGGTAATTTACCTTCACACCTCATCATGTCTGATGTCAGAGGGATGTTTCAGCAGATCTGCACTGAGCAAAAGTAGAGAAAGTTTAAGGGTTCAAATATTATTAAGAAGAATGATGGGTGCTTTGCTCTGTCTTACCCTCTCCAAATAAAGCTATGGGCCTACATTTCCATTAAGGGAAGAAGATTACTTGTTTCTTGGTCAAGAAAACAAACAGACACAATTTGAACATACACTTAAAACTCAAAATAATAAACCAGAGACAAAAAATCATCTTTCATCTTTCTACTTTCTTCTCGTGGCAGATTGTTCAATGGAGATGAAGCTTTGTTCTTATATTAGTAAAGTTTGATGAAGTATTTTATTTATCAGATTGTAGTTCATGGCAAAGCAGAAGCTCAGTTCATAGGGACTTGGCTTGGGAACAGTAGGCTGGAATGGTAGCTGGAGAGGACACTGCCGAGGTGTCCTTAAGCAAAATATCGAATCCCTAACTGCTCCCAGGACACCGCTACATAACTGGCCATCATCTGTGAGTGAAAAAGAATTTGAGGGACCAACAAACATAGTCTCAAGTTCAACCAGACTCTTTGTAGATTATTATTTTCCGTGTCTTTCAGGCTGCATCTCTTGCATTTAGAGTTTTGGGTGTAAAACACAGAACAAACCGCTTACTAAAATCTCAACAGACATGACTTAAAATTCAATTAAGTTTTCACTCTTTTCAGTGGTTCTTCAGTGGTAGAGATGCACCCTCAAAGACACCCTAAAACATTTGAGACAACAGGAATATCAGAAAGCATAGATGATGGGTTACTTAAATGGTTTATCAGCTGATTATTTAGGACAAACTTCAGGGTGGCCTATGTTGAACAGGACAGAGAGAAACAAGTAGGATGTTGCACCTTCAGAGGAGTCCATTCATTCAGAAAGGTATGCTGAATAAATTAAGAACAGACACATTTTAAAAAAACAGGATAACCAAGGCAAACCAAGGGAAAGTGTTCGAGAGTTTGAAGTCAGAGATCAGGGAGGGGAAAGCGTGACACAGGGAGAGAGCAGGAGTCAGGTTGAGGAGGAGGAGGAGGGAGGCTGAGAGAGAAAGAGAGAGAGGAGCAGAGAGAGGCAGGCTTTGCCTTTTCTGGTAGTTAAAGTCGCTGTAAGAACAAGCAGGAATTCTTTGTGCTGCAGAAGGGCTGAGATATAAACCAGACTGTAGAAGTTGATGTATGAAGAGAGGGGAGAGACTGCTGTTCATGGACTAAACTTCAGCTACTGCTAAGGTAAACCAACAGGCACTATGGATCTTTCTGTTTCTATCCATGGCATGAAGCTGTCTTGGGTGGTCCACTAAAGCTCATTTATGAAATTACTGATTCTTTTATTAAATTTAGCATTGAGCATTAGTTTTCTTCTTTGTTGTGAGGGTCTGTTAAGACCTGATGACTGTTTTAGGATCCCACTATAAAAAGTGTTCCATGTACTGCCTTTATATTGATGGATTTTCCAAGCATTTGTTTAAAACATTGTTGATCAAGTCGCTGACTAACTGGACGGATTTCAACGCACACGATCTGACGTCACAATTGTGTCTTCCAGTGAGAAAGTGAGGAGAAACTTTGGGGCATCATGGATGATGACTTTGACCGCCGCATGGAGCTGAGGAGGCAGAGGAGAGAGCAGATGCGCCTCGAGGCTGACAAGTGAGTAAGAATATGCAAGAATACGTGCAAAAAAAATCACACACAAGCACACGTTTGTGGACATGCACACTAAAACATCAATTACATTTAGTAGGGAAACAGTGAAATGCTATAAAAGGTCATCCTACACCACAACATTAAAGCCTCGTTTGTTATCAGTGCTTGGCTCTCTGACTCACAAAACAAACCTGATACGTTTTCACTTTCACTAAACCATATTCGATCATCACTTTCATAAATTCTTATGAACAGTTGTTGCCAGATTTCTTAGACATTAGCTGCTCACACGTCGGTCCCGGTTTTCTGTTTTTAACCCCATGCAGCTAGGACAAACGTTACCACCACTGCAGAGATCTTTAATCTTTTTTCATTGTCTTTTAATGATGCATTATTCTTGGAGACAGATGCTCAGTCGATGAAGGCTTACTGTGTGTATTTGTGTCTGTCTTTGGGTTTGTGCATCGTTTGCGTGAGAGAGCGGTGTACAGAGTAGAGAAGACAGGACTTGGATGGTGCTAAGGCGATGACGGCTTAATGATCTCCACTGCCTTTTTCGCTCATTAGGGAGCCAGTCGACTGTGCTGCTGTTTGGATTTGTCTCTCGCGCTCTGTCGTCTCCCTCCCTCCCTCTCTCTTTGCGCTCAGATAAATGTTACAATGCCGTTAAAGAGTTCTTGCTGACGTTCTTAAAACGCAATTGCAGATACCTGTAGCTGTCAGCTGCTGCTTAATTACTAAGCAGCTTAAAAATAAACATCAGACATTGGATGATTTTTCTCCTATCAGAGCCTACAGACAGCAAACTCTCAAGACCAACCAAAGACAAACATAAATTGGATTTGATGTCAGAAAATTACCTACAAATTTGTCTGTTTTTATACTTTTTTCCTTTGTTCCATAGACGTCCATTGTTCTCCAGAAATATATTAAAACCACAGTGTTACACCACAGTGTTGTAGTGACTGGACGACATGTTCCTTCATTACAGTGAACATGACCACTGTTTTTATTCAGTCCCACACAAGTGGCAAACTCTGTGGCTGTGAAGTGTAGCCAGGGTGGAAGTGCCATAAAAGCTGCAGTTTCTCAACCGCTTCGTGCTCTGAGAACATTAACAGCTGAGTCCTCGCTGTGTTCGTTTCCCATTTAGCATACCTCAATGACAACGTTTGAGCTATTTAAAAATGTTGTCTGTGAGGTGAAGCCTATGCTGCAAAAGTGCTGAAAACTGCAGTTTCTTGAATGTCCACTTGAGGCTGGCTCCGGGACAAGCCCCCATATTAAAACATACAACTTCACAGCAGAAATAAACATGTTTACAGCCTGGTACAAATAATGGTTTTAATCTCTGTAGCTAATTTCCCCATTTGTGACAACTGTAGGGTCCCAACTGAGGCTGAATTTTGATATAACTCAAATTATATTAAATTCAATATAATTTAAAATTATATTAAAGGTCCAGTGTGTAAGATTTGGGTCTTTATTTTCAGAATAAGACATGGAGATAATGGAATATAATATATTCCATGGAGACATGGAATATAATATCCATATGTTTTCATGCATGTATAATCACCTGAAATAAGAATCTTTTTATTTCCGTTACTTAAAAATTAGCCTTTCATACAGTGGGAACGGGTCCTCATTCATGGAGGCCACCATGTTTCTACAGTAGCCCAGAACAGACAAACTAAATACTGACTCTAGAAAGAGCCTTTCAAGTGTTGTTTCTCCTTTACACTAGGATGGTGAGGGTGATGTGAAGAGATTGCAATGCAGCCATTACACCACTATGTACAACTAAATTCTACATACTGCACCTTTAAGGCTTCCCAACACTTTCTTTTTTACTCTTGTTTCAGTAACTAATTTGATGTTAGCTTTGGTCTTTTCATTGGAATATCATCTGTTTTATCTTTTAAAGTAATGATGGCTAAATTTGGCCATGAGCAAGTAGTCAAGATGTCCACACAGTCATGGCTCAACACATTATTTTCTTGCCGTTCAGAAGTCAGTTGCTATCATATCAGATGTCGTATCAGAGCCAAAGGCGTTCCTAACAATTTTCTCACAGTCTTGCAGACAGAGCTTTGCCAGCAGTGCCAGCCCAGCCTGCCTTTCCTTTTCTGCCTCTAACAGCCCCCTTAGCTTCCTAGCTCCTCTCTGCAGCCCAAGGAAATGCTGCAGACGCTGGAATGTCTTGACTGCCATCTTTATTTCAACACAAGATAGCTTTCTCTGAACGCTTCTGACAGTTTCAGCTAGTCTCGTTTCCTCCATCTCTCTCAGGTTGTTCTGTTAGCCAAGAAACTCTCATCATGTTTCCCTCCATTTAATATGTTTCACGTCCCTCTGGGTTATTCGTCTGGAAATGTAACTGTGACATTTTGACAGCACTCTCACAGCAGGCCTCTACGTTTGGGTGGAGTAATATTGAATTGAATTACTTCCTCAGTGATTTCCCGGGGCGACCCGTGTCATTTAGAGCAACCCTTGCCTGAGGATTTGTTGGATTTCCACGATGTTTGAGTCTTTGTTTGTGTTTCAAAGACAGAAAAGATTCTTGTGATTCCCATCACATCTTCCTCTCACAACATCTGTGAATCATTGTGTTGCGGATTCAGGAAGAGCAGAGGGAAATAATACCCATGCTCTATTAATGAGCCATTTCAAGCTCTCTCTCTGTGCCTCATAAAGCCAACTAATGCTTGGAAAGATAGAGCTTGGCATGCTCAAAAGTCCCTCTGTGGATGTACTCGCAGTTTGATGAAGGTCAATGGCAAGATGTCAGAGAGATGGGCAGGAGAGGATGGAAAAGTTGTTTTTGTCTGGTCAGCTTTATCACTTTATCTTCCTCTTTGTCTTGCCAACACCGTCTCTGTCTCTGATTAAATGCGTTGCCATAGGGGTCATTCCTTTGGGTTTCTTATACCTCAATTTCTTCTTGTGACATTTAGATCTCAGACACATGTTGAATGTGTTTCTTATTATTCCTTTGTCTGTTTTCCATCTGTTGTGGCATATCCCATCTCCATCATATCGAGTGTGGCTTATATCAGGGGTTCACAACATCAGCGTCAAATAAAATAATGGATATATTTGCGCTTTTTTCCTGTGAAATACTGGATACTTTGAGCTCTTCCGGCCTCTTAACATCCTTCAAATTTATAAACTAATCACAACTGAGGCCAAAACCTGAACCTGGTCACAAGCAGATCTTATTTACAATTGACATTTTCAATATATCTTAGCTACAGCTGCAGCTACAAATTATAATGCCCTCAGAACTATAACAGAACTAGAACAGACTGCTCATTTTGGAGTATAAAAACAAACACACATAGTGTGCATCTGTATGTGTACTATATTATATTTTAGTTTGGGTTACACCAACGATGATGAGGAGGAGGAAGCTCGGGAGCGAAGGAGACGTGCGAGGGAGGAGAGAAAGAAGATGATGGCGGACTCAGGGGAGTCTGGAACCGCTGATGTGATCGACACCAACAGGTACAATGTAGATGAAATCTACATACGAGGTAGTGTTAGCGAAACAAAACAAAGAAGAGGCAACATTCACAGGAAAGCAAAAACCTCCCAACTATGGCAAAGCTTCGCCATCGACAGCTGTACACCAAAGCAGAAGAAGAGTTAAGAGTTAAGCTGCTGTTGGACAGCAGAGAGGTGTTGCATGGTGGATTTCACCAGTAAGCTGAGTGGATTTACAGTATGCGGCTCTCAGTACTTGATTATCCTCAGGTATGTTCAGGATGTACCGGACAAAAAAAGATACAAAAATACAAAAGTTTTCTGTTGGCTGATTGAACTGGTTGAGTAAGCCATGCCATTTAATGACTGTATATCGCATAGAAACTGATATTTTTGAGATTTAATGCTCCTAGTTTCAGAGTGCAACACCACTGTTATAAACCCAGACAGCTGTACATGTGTATATGTTATGAATATTGTACTTATGATCAAAAACTAGCAACAATACAAGGCATAGCAGCCAGCTAATATTACTTACAAGTCCAACAGCAAAAAGCCCAGCGTCTGTCTGTTAGCCTTTTATTTCACCAAGCTCTTGCCAATGACTAAAAGTCCCAGATTTCTTCTTGTCCGGCAGCTTACACTTGGTCACGCTCTCATTTTCTCTTCTTGGCGTCTTCCATCAACATCCATTCAGTCTTTTTTATCTCTCTTTTTATGCCCATCGAGGCTGCCTATCCCAGTTACATTGCATTCTTTGCCAGCTCCAGTTCTGGCATGACTTCAGCTCCAGTGCCCATCAGCATTCCCCTGTGCCCCCTTATCAGTGGTCCAACATCCCCTTATCAAAACACCAGTGGTACAAACATTAATACTGAGCTTACAGTGGAGGCAGGCCAGCTAACAAACTGAGCTAACAGCAGCTGTAGTTTGAAGCAGCTTGCTTTACTCCATCAGAAAAATCTGTTGAGTTAAGGCAGAGCAGCTGGAGAACATCAGAGTGAAAATCCAGAAAACATTTTCTCTATAAAACATGATCCGGTTTCACCAAAACCAAAGGCTGTCATGTTATTAAGATGAGAAGTTCAATCAGACGTTGGGAAATGTTTGAAAAAACTGTTTCATTTGGAGATCCGCCTTGAATTTCAGGTGTATTTCATGTGATTACAGTGTGACGGAGACCTCCACCACCGAAACGAGAACCGAAGGTGTAGATGACGACCAGGCTTTGCTGGACCGCCTGGCCAAGAGGGAGGAGCGCAGGCAGAGGAGAATGAAGGAGGCCATGGAGAGACAGAAGGAGTTTGACCCCACCGTGAACACCACCAACGGCACAGACAGCACACTGGAAGAGCAGACCTCCATCAGCAGCAGCAGACAGCGACAGACAGACGAAGAGGAGAAGCCAGCTCATGAGGAGGTGGCAAACACTGACGTGAACTCATGGGGGAAAGAGGAAGAAGACAAGAAGGAAGAGGAGAAGGTAACGTGAAAAATGGTTTTGTATGTAGAATAATTAAGTTGTAGTGATATTATTCTTGGATCTTACATTGTTTTTTTTTTCTTATGATAGGAAGCTGTTGAGGAATCAAGAACGGTGAGCAAAACAAACTCTTATTTTCCCTTTTTGCTAACTTAACATACAAGATATTGACATAAAATATGTGCCTACATTTACAGGAAGAGATTGAGGAGAAGGCTGCAGAAACAGAAGTAGAGGTGGATTCAGGAAAGAAAGACGCTGAAGAGGAAGCTGCCCCTGATGTTGACAAAGAGGAAGAAGAAAGGAAGAGGAAAGAAAAAGAAGAAGAAGAAGAAAGACAGAAAAAAGAAATGGAAGAAAAGCTGAGGATAGAAGAGGAAGAGAAGGTCAAGAAAGAGGAAGAGGCAAGGCAGCTAAAGGAGGAGGAGGAAAGAAAGAAGAGGGAAGAGGAGGAAAAACAACAGAAGGAAATGGAGGAGACGCTCAGAAAAGAGGAAGAGGAAAGGCGGCTAAAGGAGGAAGAGGAACAAAAGAAGAGGGAAGAGGAGGAAAAACAACAAAAGGAAATGGAGGAAAGGCTGAGAAAAGAGGAAGAGGAAAAACAGAAAAAGGAAATGGAGGAGAGGCTGAGAAAAGAGGAAGAGGAAAAACAGAAAAAGGAGTCAGAGCAAAAAAAGAAAAAGGAGATGGAGGAGAAGAAGAAGAAAGAAGAGGAGGAAAAACGGAGGAAAGAAATGGAAGAGAAGAAGAAAAAGGAGGAGGAGGAGAAGCAGAAGAAGAAGGAGCTGGAGGAGAAGAAGAAGAAAGAAGAGGAGGAGAAGCGGAAAAAGGAGGCTGAGGAGAAGAAGAAGAAAGAGGAGGAGGACAAGCGCAAAAAGAGAGAGATGGAAGAGAAGAAGAAAAAAGAGGAGGTACTGATTGTAACTTATTTGTCCTTTCACCAAAAGCCACTTCAAAAACCCGGAAAACTCAATTAATGTCCCCCATCTGTAAAGTAACAGAACACAGACACATTCATGTAACACAAGTCTGTGGTCCTGAAGATTAAGTGACAGTTGGAGGACCACATTTTATTTATCCAGGCTTTGTTCTCGCTGTGTCGTTATTCAATGTATGATATGGTTCCTGCGGTGCAGTCACAGTGTTTTGTTTGTCACATGGATAAAAGAGCTGGTGCTGGTGTCGAGGATGTCACAGTGTCATGTGTCTTCAGTTTACATCTGTGTTGCATTCACTGCCAGGCCTTGAATTGCACCAGTGTTTGATGGTTTCTTTCAATATTATGTTCCCGAGCCTCCTGTTTTTGATTTTAATAATTATTTTCCATTTCTGTGTAAAGGAGGAGAAGCCGAAGAGATTTGGCTTTAAGGAAAAGGTAATATACCTGATGCATTATTTTCTAATATGAACGATATCGTCAGAACAGTGGTTTGATGTCTAACTTTTGTTCCTCTGTTTGCAAGAATGAACCAACCAAACAGAACGGAGCTTTCATTGAGAATAAACTCAAGAAAACAGAGAAGACATCAAGGTAAAACTGACCTGACCTCTCATCTCTATATAAGTGAACTCGCACCATCATCTACACAACTGAGTTTGAAATGATCAATATACAGCAGGGGTGTCAAACTGCTCCACAAAAGGGCCGGTGTGGGTGCAGGTTTTCTTTCCAAACAAGCAGCAGCACACCAAACTTGACTCATTTAATCAACTGATCTCAGTCTTCAGAGAGTTGATTGGTCAAACTGTGTGCTCTTGGTTGGTTGGAACAAAAACCTGCAGCCACACTGGCCCTTTTGTGGAACAGTTTGACACCTGTGATATACAGAGTCCAATGTAAAGAATGTGCATGATGTCAGGCAGGTAGTGAAGGATCAATATGATCCATAGAAATAATAATTACAGAGTTTGAATATAAAAGCACATAAAACTAATGCGACTTACCTTATAATCACAGAAATAAAATCAAAAGTCCATACTGACAACAAAAAGTTGTCAGTATGGACATAAGCCTTTATATTTTTTATAACTGTATTTTTTATAACTGGGAAATAACTGTAGTCATTACTGCTGTACTTAAAATAACAGGTGGGTTCTTAATTTACAGATAATCCATAATTTTACTGTTTTTTTTTTTAATACTATTTAAAAAAAATGGAAAAAAATAGTGTAAAAATTTTGAGTTAAATTGAAAATTGAATTGAATCCTTAAACTTTTTTAAAGTGAAAAATATCATTTATACACATTTTTGTGTACTTATTTATGACCAAAAATCTACAAAACTAGTGACATTCCCACCAGCCTCAGCTTTACTTTGTGTTTACCAAATGCTGGTATGTAAGTAACAAACCTGGAAAACACTATGACCATGTTAGAATGCTGACATTTAGTTCAAAACATGATGCATCCTCACTCCTAGAAACTCACTTTCGTCATTTCACAACCCAGCAGTCGGTTGGAGAAACATGAGTTTCTGTCTTGATCATTAAATAATCGTGTGTTTGTGAGCAGGGACAATGTTCCCTCCACCACGGCCGACGACAAGGAGCGACTGGAGGCTGAGCGCAAGCTGCAGGAGCTGAAGCGTCGACGAAACAATGCAGAAAGTGAGGAGTTTGAGAAGATGAAGCAGAAGCAGCAGGACGCAGAGGTGGAGCTGGAGGAGCTGAAGAGGAAGAGAGAGGAGAGGAGGAAGATCATGGAGGAGGAGGAGAAGCAGAAGAAACAGGAGCTGGAGGACAAGAAAGCCAAGGAACAGGTGAGAATGGACTAAACAAGTGGAGCAAGTGGAATCTGTATGTAAGCCATGACAAATGTGCGACAATTGTGGTGTTTGTAACAGGAGGAGAGGAAGAAGATGAGGGAGGAGATAGAGAAAAGGAGGGCGGAGGCTGCAGAGAAGAAGAAGCAGAAGGAGGAAGAGTCTACAAAACCTGCCTTTGCCATCAGTCCCAAAGGTTCCTCAAAGGTGAGTTTTGGAGCAGAGGGTCAGACATCTTAGACATCCAGAGGGATTTCTCACTCTTTGGCTATACAGAGATTAGATATTTGGTGGTGCTCATTCATCCTAACTTTGAAGACCTCAGACCTGTTAGCACCATGTTGTTTATCAAAACAAACCAAAGGTTTTAAGTTCTTCAGCTCATGTAGTGGAAGGTTTTTCATGTAGTCTACTTATATGAGACACACGTTTGTAAAGTCTACTTTTAAAGGAATAGTTTGACATTTTGGGAAACATTTGTGTTCATGCTGAGAGTTAAAGCTTAAAAAACTACAATAAGCCTAAAAAACTACGACTGTGGTTTGTCCAAAGATAACAAAATCCACCTAACAGCCCCTATAAAGCTATGTGATCACCATCTGTCAAGACAGTCGCTGCACCAAGAAGAAATTCAACGTATTGTTTTTACACTTTATTTGTTGTTAGTGATATTCATTATAGGCACTGGGAGGTGGATTTTGTTACCAAATAGAGCCATACTAGCTGTTTATACAGTCTATATGCTAAGCTATGCTAACTGGCTCCGGTCTGTAGCTTCATATCAGATAGAAAGTATATTTCTCAAATCTCAAAATATTTCTTTAAGCATTGCTACAAGCGTTAAATGTTGTCATTTACCCCCTACACTGCAGCCCTATTTGTATTTGTTATCTTGAGCTGTGAGACGTTACATTTATTATTCTCCTTTTCCCTCTATAGTCAAACATGTGGCCTAATGTGGTTGCTTGTTTTGCTAGATTCTGTTTCTAATTCCTCTGATATTACCCATATATTATTAGATGACAAGAAAAAACAAGAAAAAAGATTCGAGATGGCATCTGTGCTGTCCTCAAATATGGCCCTCGTCAAACAAGACCAAGACTGGGTAATTTTGTTGGAGGAGTATTTCTGGAGGAATGTTGAGAATTGTGTGTGCTCGGCTTGTACATGGGAGGTATAATTCATCTGGAACAGCAGTACACAGTGCATGTGTGTGTGTGTGTCTGTGTGTGTATCCTGGCATGCTGACAGCCAGACTCTCCAGCTCAATCACTCAGGCAGCAACCAACGCAGTGTCCGAGTACAGAGAGACCTCCCTGGGGACGGACTGTCCGGCCTCTGAGCGAGGTCGCCTTGGAGACATGAAGGAAGCCAGGACAGTTTGATCATGTGCGTGTCAACAACAGACTGCTTTCTAACCTTTAACTATGCTGTTTCGTACAGATCGGGGAGAAGGCAGAATTCTTGAGCAAATCAGCCCAGAAAAAGTGAGTTTATAGCGACATGAAAATAAATTAATAAAGCGAACACTCTTGTACTGGTGAGCTGCACTAATGTCCCATATGTTGTTCATCTACATAGCACCGGAGCCAGAGTGTCTCACACTCCAATTGTCACCAAGATAGGCAACAGAATGGACCAGTACACCTCTGCCATCCAGGTGAGACTCACAATGTTATGCATTATCCTCAGCAGTGGTGAAAGTACCAATACAACACCTTAACTTAAGTAAAAGTACCAATACAACACCTTAACTTAAGTGAAAGTACCAGTACAACACCTTAACTTAGGTAAAAGTACCAGTACAACACCTTAACTTAAGTTTTTTATTGAATCATTTTACCTCTTTGTGCCTCACACACCTGTTTTTGCATCGTCTGAGAAGTTTAGAGTGGAAATCTATCTTGATTTGATGACACTTCTGACACGTTACTCTGAGACATGACAAGACAATGAGTTTGTGTAAGGGGCTGTAAGCCAAAAATCACAAGTTGAATCATTTACAATTCATTTCTGTTTTATAACAGTATAATATGTTTTAATGTTGAGCTGTCAAAAAGAAACTGTGGAGAAATTATTCAATATTTGCCTCAAAAACATAGTGAAATAGAAATGACATAGAATGGAAATACACCTTAAAAGTACTACGTTACTTTCCACCACTGATGCTCGATGTAGAGCTTTTTTTGCCCATGTAAACGTGGTGAAATCCATCCTGTATTTCCACAGGGAAACAAAGAAGTCAAATCCCCCAAGTCTACAGTGACAGATATTCCCACGGGAGGCACGCGCAGCATCAAGAGCATGTGGGAGAAAGGCAACGTCAGCAGCCCCTCTGAGCGTCCAGCCCCTGCCAACAAGGTGAGAGAAAGAGAGAAGGGAGCGTGTGAGTGTGTTATGTGTGGCTCGTTGACGAGCGTAACAAAGAGGGACGACCACACGGCAACCATTTTAGTGAACCAAAATTATTTATTGAACAAAACTTTGTGCAGTCAGTACTGAGGGTTGGGTGCTATGAAACTTAACTTGTTTAAGATGAAATCAGGTTACACTAAACACAATCAACAACCAACCAACTTTCCAGGAGGGACCAAGAGAATAAGCAAGAGGAAGATCATCCATTATATAAAGGCCGCAAGCAGGTGATATTGATCAATCACCAAGGTAGGAAAGGCCTGAAAGAAAACAGAGGTAGGACAGCACAGACCTAAATCCCAGGGGAGGATGCAGAGATTTACTGATGTGTGATTGGGTGTTTGAGATGTCTCTTTTTTCCAGGACTTGGCTGCTATCAAAGGAGGCGTGGCGGGACGTGTCAACAGTTGGATGGCAAAGCCTGCAGAGGCAGAGAAGGCAGCAGAACCTGCACCAGCAGCAGCATCACCAGCACCAGCACCAGCAAAGCCAGCGGTAAAGCCTGATAAATCCCAGTCTTGATCACACACATGCACACCATTGTACATTAGGCACCTGTGTAATCCCCCCGATATTCCGTACATGCTAATGATGTGTGGTGTGATCATTAGCACATCAGCATGCCAGTCTTTTGTTGGCTGCAGCCGTTATATCTGAGCTGGAGTCTAGTGACACCACATGGACGGTTCACTTCACAACATCTGCTAGCAAAGCTCCCCAGAACCCCCCCACTGTGTATTATTCTTTACATGATGTGAAAGTTTTGCAACATTTAAACTGAAACCTGTGAGAAATTAGACACAGGAAGAATATTATTCCCATTGTTGCTAACAACAGTCAAACCACAAAGCACCGAGCAGCAGTTATGTGTCAGCTGGCTGAATGCCAACGTGCCTCCTTGCACAGCCGTCTCCTCACCCTTTTTTACATCAGTCACTTGGGCCTCTATAGGTATTTCAAGATTATATTACAGCCCGTAAACCATACGCCACTTTCAGACAGGTACAGATTGTTTTTTGGGTTTGTATTTAAGCCAAAGAACTATATATTTCAATCATTGTGGATCCTTATTTTAAGTCTCCTTCAGGCAAGGGTAAAAGGTCACGTCCCCTCACATTTGTCACACACAGAGACATTATTATCCTATTTCAACCCTGACAACAACAACCAACAAGTGAGTAGATGTTAAGTGATTTATTTTGTTCATTTACTACCATATGGTGTCGATAGGTGGGGGTCGTGGGGGAGTTCACTTGTAACCGAGTACTTGCTAAACGCTGTGTCCTTTTCTTAAAGTAGGACACCAGCTGCTTGTCTTACCAGGTCTTCTGGAGACATTGCACTCTGTCCACATGCAGTAGCATTGCTGAATGATGTGTAACATTGTTCTAACGTGAAATTTATGAGCGAGATATCTTTAGTGTCAAACGTCTTGGCCTGAGTAGCGGGTATAACATTACCGTTACTTATGCTGCAATACCTCCCCCTGATGGGAAGAAGCTGTATGGCAGTACAGTTTAATACATGTTTGTCTCTCCACCTCTCTCTGGTCCGTATGTTTAATTCTTGTCTGCCTTTCTTTCCCCTTGCACTCGTTTTTCTCAGCTTTCCTCACTCAAACCTTTCCTGCTGTTATTTGTCCACTCTTCAAACTGGTAAAGGTACCATTTTGCACACATTTCACCATTATTGCCACTAATGATCAGAAGAGAAGCATAATAAATACTAAATAATTGCAAGTACTTAACTAAAGTATTTCCATTAGAGTATTTTTCATTTGATCCACATTTCATAGAGAAATTTGTACTTTTCACTGCATGTAGTAGTAGTAGTTTTGTAATGTGAGCTTTAGCTGCTTTAGTTAAACAATAATTTTACATAAAAATCACGTTAAGCACATAAACATGAACATGTTAAGCATACTCTAACTCTAACCCTAATATTTCTGGTAATACTTTTCTACTTTTAATGCAGGTCTTTTACTCGTAGCAGAGAGTTTCTAGTTTGTGCATAAGACTAAAAGGATTATGGTTGGTCTTATTTGTGACAGGATGTGAAACCAGGTGACATCGGTAGCAAACGTGGCATGTGGGAAACCAAGAAGAGCCCTGCGCCTGCCAAGGTAACACACACACATAACCACACACACACACACATAAACATACATACGATTCTACTGTAAAAGAGGGGAGATTTTTGTGTTTAAAGGCTTTATAAGTGACATGGTTCTGTTTGTTTGTTTCATTCAGTCTACCTAATAGACAGGTAAATGAGGTAATTTGCAGATCTGCAGATCGACATTCAATGCACGCTCCACCAGCGAGTGATTGATCTTTGTGATGTGTACACCGTTTTAATGCTGTCTCAACATGCATATGATTGATTGGCGTCAGTGTTGCTAGATTGGCTTTTTTTTTTTTACACAAAATGTGGCTACTTTTTCTTTAATTGAGAAGGTAAATGGCTATATTTCAATAAATTTATCCTTCTCTCATCTAAGAGGTATGATTGGCATTAACATGGCACTGAGCACACATTAAACATGAACTGATGACCGTTAAAATGTGGTTTTAAGGTTCTATTTGGGCTCCTTTTTGTCAGTCCAATCTGGCAACACTGTTGAGCTTTTGTTTCTCAGTTCAGTCAAATCAGATGGTAGACATAAATCTAATTACTATATGTACACATGATTCTTTAATAATGGACTGTATAAAAATTATGAGATGGGGTGGAAAAAGGGAGTTTAGTATTATTTTTATTATTTTAAGTTAGTGCAGTCTTGTTTTAATGGAAGAGCAGGGAAAGGCATTTATTTATATTTTATTTTTATACATTCCAGATTTTATTGATTTTATTTTTTCCATGTTAGATTTCTTATGAAGTTACTTAGGCCATAAAACAGGTCATAAAAGGTATAGTCGACTATATGCAGATAACACCATTCTTTCAAAGCACCGATTTTAAAAATTGTTTTGTTGCCTTGTTGGCCTTTATGCACTTTTATTCCACCTATTGTGTTATTTTTGAAAATAATTTGTGTTTTTCTCAGTCAAAGGAACCAGCCAAAGAAAAAAGTAACATTGAAAAGGCTCTCCACCACCCTAATAATTTTAATACAGTCTCTAACTCATTAGTATGAATACAATAATTGTCTCTTGCTAAAAGTAGGATGTATTTTAAATTAAAATAAACGTCTCTTTGAGTTGCCTGAACTGAAATTAAATGACTGATTTCAATGTGATGAAGAAGATGCTATCAGTAGTTCCTACACTGGCTTTGAATATAAATATTATATCATAAATAATATTACTTGGCTCTTGTTTTAGTCATTTGAAACGTGGATTGCTTTCAGACATAACTGGGATCTATTGTTACAGGATGTTTGGCTGCAATGTGCACAGCTTTTCATGCCAAAATAGTCATTGAATTACAGAGAGGATTGTGCATGCAGTTACATTTGAGTGCTGTGTATAATGTAGCTTCTAAGGTCAGGGGTGCTTTAAAATGATCTTTCATTTGTTGTTTTTTTGTGTATGACAGAGAAAATAGCACTTCTGATATCAGTCTGTGGGAATGTTGTAGAATGTATCTATCTTTAGAGTATAAGCATGTTTTCTGGCATGTTTTATATGATTTTTTTTTTTGTTTGTTTTACATCACTCCATCACTCTTACACCAACCTCCCATGGTCTAAGATTTCCTCATATGATTTTCTGCATCTCATTGGCTTCAATGTAGTGAAAGTTATACATCCTGTGGTTCACCACATACTGAAGCTCAAACATAATCCCACAATAAGCTGAATAATTGTTTAAACACCATAAGATTTCATTACATAATGATTTTCCTTTCCTTTTCCTTTATTTATTTTGTTTTCCTTCATTCCTAATTGTTTACAGGTGACTTTTGGAGCCAAGGGCAAGTTTGCTACTAATGGTAAGTTTCTTAAATAACTGTGTATAGCAGTGAAGTGTAACTAAGTACATTTACTCCACATTTACAAAACAATTCTGAGGTTGTGTACTTGAGTATTTTCTATTTAACTACTTTTTGCTACTGTACCAGATTTATATGACAGCTACAATTACTTTCCAGAGTAATGATGATGCAGTGCTATATGTTAAACTAAAATCTAAACATTGACCAGCTAAACTATTAAAATGCTGCATACATTAATGCATTAGTGATAAATATATAATTATAGAATAAATAGAATAATTAATTAGAATAAAAATAGAATAATTATGATATATAATGATGGCTGCCACTGGTGTGGATATCAACTTTTGATACTGAAGGACATTTTAGGAAACACTTTTCTTTCTTCTTTTGCCTGTAATGAAGTATCTTTACAGTGGGGGTTTCCACTTTTACTTAATTAGAGGACCTGAATACTTACACCAATGTGCACATACTACATGTTAAGCCAGGGTTTATCTTGATCAGTCCTGTGGGAAGCAGAGTTTAGATGAGATGTGTCTGTCCTTCAAAACATTTTCTGGATGAGGGAGGGTGGCAGATCTTGACTGATTTATAGCTGCCTGTGAACTCATAACCACTACAACTCACCAGCCTTCCTTTGTGCCAGACTAGCTGCTCACTGTAAATCAAATCTGCTGCACAGATTTTTGGGCACAGGCTCAGCTCTGTGACACTGCTCTATATTTAAAAAAAAAAAAAAAACCCTCACCCTGACCTTGTTTCCCAGTATAAAGAACCTTCCAGACTCCTGGGATGGCTGTCGTATCTTTGCAGTGCACTGTTCACCCAGTGCCACCTGGGTTGTCCAATGCCAAGCAGGGTGTCGGCGAGCTGTTAGACATGCCAGAGTGCAGCTGCTTGATTTTCACATTACAACCGACTGCTGGGGAGGATTACTAACCGTTTAAACAACAGATCGTGCTCGATCGCCGGGCTTATTCACTCAGTGCTGATGACAAAGACCTAACATGCCCCTGCAGCCTGTAGGGACAGTTTAAAAAAGACGTTTAACCTTCGCTGATGTTGGTGTAGTAAAGCTGTCTTTCCACTTTGCGCATCAACAATAGCAATGGAAAACTGTTTGTCGAGTGTCAGCTTCAACCCTAAATAGCGGCCCTTGTTTGTAACCTTCCCACTTCTTCATCAGAAATAGACCGCTGAGGAATGAAGTAAAGGGCAAATGACAAAGTTACAGCTTTCAATCACACAGGGAAGTGTCCTGACTTTTACTGCAGGGTGAATGTCAGCAAGAACACACACACACACACACACACAGCGTATATATATATATATATATGGAGAATTATGGATATAAAAGCTTTGATTAACAGCGCTGAGATTACTCTTGTTTAACATGTAATAAACTTTGATAATGTTTAAAATGACGGATGTATTGACTAATAGATCTCTCTGTCTCTGTCTCTGTCTCTCTGCCTGTCTCTCTCTCTCTCTCTCTCTCTCTCTCTCTCTCTCTCTCTCTCTCTCTCTCTCTCTCTCTCTCTCTCTCATAGCAGGCACAAGACCCTAACCATTGACATCCTTATTTAAATCAAGCCTTACCTGACCAATTACAAGGCTCTGCTACTGTATGTGCATCCATTTCCTTTCAACAAACTTCCATTTCCCGCGTTGATGTTCACTCCAGAATGAGGAAACGATGAGCAGCATCAAAGTCTTCCAGCGATATCTTTACAAGTAACTTTTGCAATGTAACCTAATCCCTGAATATGTCAGACTTGGTAAGGGTTTACAGGACAAAGTACCACATGTTAAATGCTTCATAAATAATGGATTGTGTAGTATCCATCTGGCTGTCCGGTCGCTTAAATGTTATATTTTGCTTTCAAGCCACACTGACATGTCTGCTCTTCTGGTGATGTATTGCCATGTAGCTAACACCCAATAATAAGCCTTTGTGTTTTATTTTCATACACACTCACTGCTTTTTTGGGATGATGGTCACTATTTTGACTCCATGTGATAAAACAAGGCTGATTTAATGCTCCTGTCACAGGTCGCATTTGTGTTGTTAGAGCATACTGCCATGACATCGGGTGATTAACCTGTACATAAATGAGTCTGTACCACTTTCTCTTAAAAAAAAAAAAAAAAAGGTCATCATATGACTTCATCAATGTTAAATAACTCAGTTATGAGTGCAGGCTCTAGGAATGGTGGTCCAGAGGGAAATGTCTCATCAACTACTGGATGCATTGCTATGGAATTTGGTACAGGCATACATGATCCCCAAAGGATGAAGTCTAATGACTTTAGTGATCCCCTGACTTTTCGTCTAGTGCCACCAGCAGCTCACATTTTTGACTTATCCGGTGAGGTATCTCTCTGTCTATATAAACTGGCACAAATCTCTGTACAGACATCCATGATCCCTGAAGGTTGGAGCCTAATGACTTTAGTGATCCTGTCATTTTTCATCTAATGTTCATCTGGATTTGAGTGAAATGTCTCGACAACTGTTGAATGTTATGAAGCATGTCTCCCTCAGCATGAACTGTGATGTCTTCGGTGATCCCCTAACCTTTCATTTAGCGTCACCATCAGCTCAAAATGTGCCTAATACTTTAGTTTACTTTAGACTTGTTAGCTTTTTAATGATTTAGAAAGACAGATTCACCTTTTAACACCAGGAAAAGCTTTGCAGGACCAAAGTTCTTTTATCAACAACTTATTAACATTTGCAACTGCAGAAACAACAACTCCTGTTGTTAACAAATGCAGACTTATTTGAAAATGAGTTTATAACCCCATATAACAGGTGCCTTATAATAAAGTGGTACACATAAGTCCACCACCTCAGACCAGATCATAATATCAGTGCCCAGGACTGCAGCCAGACTAACGCAGTGTGCAGGCAGTTCAGCGTTTCTGTCAACACTTGGGTTTGTTACCTTTTTGACTTGTGGCTGTTCACATTATTATGTAATATAAGCACCAACCAAGTCTATGATTATGTGTGTAAGTTAGTATCCACTCTAACAACTATTCAGTGACCAAAAGCAATTCTCCTTTAAAGGTGCAGTGTGTAAGATGGAGCTCTATTTTCAGAATAAGGCAGACACGGAATATAATATCCACAACTATGTTTTCATGCATGTCTAATCACCAGGAAATAAGGATTATTATGTGGAGGGTGATGTGAGGAGATTGCAATGCAGCGATTACACCACAAGATGCAACTAAATCCTACATACTGGACCTTTAATAAGCAGATAACATGCCACTAACTTTGCATTGCAGCAGCAATAAGGGTTTATATGCACTCTGTTTTAACGATGCCTGTAATTAACTTTTAAATTGTAGCCTGGTGTTCCCGTCAGCAGTGCACATGAGTTGAATCCTGCCAAAATGTATTGTGAGTCTTTCAGTATTGTTGTGGTGAATTGTTTGTTTTTGCTTCAGCAATAAAAAAAACTAAGAAAAAAGCGCTCTGCTGTTTTGATTTTAGCTGTTTAGCTGGTGGAGACGTTGCTTCATGTCCTTCCTAACTACCTGTGAAATTATGAGAAACTTGAGTGGCTGGTGAAAGCTTGAATTGATATATGACGTTTTACCAGGGCAGGCATGTACCTGCATCATGTGTGTTTTCATATGTGTGTGAGTCAGAGCTCCAGCTGTCTAACAATAGACTGACCAGCCATAGGGTGCTGTAGTCACATGAGTAAGAAGGGCTGGACTATGTATCCTTGATGCTCAACCTGTTGGTGAACTTCAAGAAGCTGAAGTCTGTCGCTCGTCTGTGAGCTCCCTCTGTCTGGGTCACAGGTAAGGACTCTCTTATGTCGGTGCTGCTACTTTAAATTAAAGCCTTGTTTAGTCGTAAATCTTGAAAATATTTCCTGATTCCTCATTAAACTAGTTTTTAATTGTGTTCACTGCCTGTTTATGTCTTCGAGCCACATTCAACATGTAACAGAAATGACTTCACATCCCTGTTTCAGTCTTTTTTCCCACTAGAACAGAGTACTTCATTGTTCTGCATCCATAACCTCTCACGCAAAGGTTACTTGGTTCTCACTGGTGTTACTCATGTTAATTAAAGATCTGGTATTTGTGGTATATTACCTAGTAAATGTTCCCTAAATGGCAGAAAATAAATCAAATATTTGCAGCAGTAGTAACCCTAAATGGAAAATTATGGAAATAAAGTCCATTTAGTGTACACTGTAGTTAAGTTTGACATTGTACTTCATTCAAGTACTTCCATTTTCAACATTTTAGGAGGAAATTTCTGTTTTATTTCACCAAACTTATCTGGCAGCTATCGTAAATTACTTATATTACTTCTCATACACTGAACACTAAATGTCTCTGACACACAATAAAAAAAAGATATAGAGTAATAACATGAAGTGGAATAAACTAACTCTTCTATACTTGAAATTTCCACTAACATCTTTATACTTTATACTTCTGCTCATACTTACTGAAAGTTCTTTTAATTTACCGTTTTTGAATGCAGGGCTTCTATTTCTCTATTTCCAGGGCTGAGTAGTCGCCGCTCCATTAAAAGATCAGAAAACTTTTTCCACCACTGCCACAGTGACCACAGATATTTGGCTCAGTGCTGAGCCTCATTGTAAACTGTGTGACTGTTATTCTGCTGCGATGATGTTTTAATGATCAGATATATTTGTCACTCTAAAAATAGATCAATAGGGATCCATTTTGCAGAGCTCCATTCATAACAAAATGTCTGACACAGAGGAAGTCATGGAGGATGAAGTTCAGTATGTATTCACTTTTATACTTTTAAATTATCATATTTAGTTTTTTTTTACATATTAATATTATATTGGATTTTTCCAGTTACTCATTTATTTTTTAAATTCTTCTTCTTTTTGTCAATGCTGCTGTTCTTCTGAAGGGAGGAAGAAGGTAAGAACGTTTCATCTTTTTTGTTTTCATATATTGAAGTTCATTTAAATTCCTCAAATTTTACTAATGATTTATGTTCCTGATGATCAGCGCAAGAGGAGACAACAGGTGAGGATTTTATTTTTTTATTTTTAATCTATACGTCCTACTTCCTTTTCAATTTATTTGTAATTTAATTATTTTATTTTCTTCATCCCAGATGAGTCAAAGCCAAGGCCCAAGTAAGTTTCTCAGCTCTTCTTTGGTTAAGCAGCCTCTCATGTCAGATTTTACAATAATAAACTGTTTATTTTGTTCAGGTTCATGACAAATATTACCGCCCCAAAGATCCCTGATGGTGAAAAAGTGGATTTTGATGTGAGTCAACCTTAAAAAATGCCTCAAAACATAATTTTGATCACATTCAGCAAACAACAGATTAATAATCTCATCATGTCTGACCCTGTTTTGTTTTTCTGATGGCAGGACATCCACAGGAAGCGTCAGGAGAAGGATCTGTCTGAGCTGCAGTCTCTGATCGAGGCTCACTTCATCCAGAGGAAGAAGGAGGAAGAGGAACTCATCGCCCTCGTTAACAGGATCGTGAGTGTGTCAGTAAAAGAGTAATCGTGTTGTTTCTGCTTGGTTTAAACCACCATGACTGCGTGTGTCTGTTCCACAGGAGAAACGTCGCGCAGAAAGAGCAGAGCAGCAAAGAGTCCGGGCAGAGAGGGAGAAGGAGAGGCAGGCCAGACTTGCGGTACGGTCTCGATGTTCATTAAGTCATATCTTCACACCACAGCACCACACAACATAAACAAACACCAGTTTCCTCCTCTAAATGATTGACCTGTGCTGCATACAGGAGGAAAAAGAGCGGAAGGAGCAAGAGGAGCACCGTAAGAAACACGATGAGGACGCCAAGAAGAAGAAGGCCCTCTCAAACATGACCCAGCAGTACAGTGCTGGACAAAAGGTCACTGAACTCCTCATGGTGGATCAAAGTTGTTTCAATGTGAAGCATAACAAACAGAGATGGAAAGGGTCCAGTCACTAACCATTCGAGTATAATAATAATTAATAATATAATATCCTCCCATAATGTCCCATATCATCAAAAATACACAGGTGAAATAAGTACTGCTGTTAAAATGTACTTAAAGCTAAAGATCTACAGCCATGTTAGCGACTCTGTGAGGCTGCTTTGAGCTAAATGCTAACATTAGCATTCTAACTTGTGCGCAGTTATCATACGGGCATGTTAATGTTAGCGTTGTTAGCACTAAACACAACACTACAAAAGTAATGCAGAACCTGGTAGGACTGTCATGAACCAAATATGAATGTCCATGACCATGAATGTCAAATTTAAGAGAGATCCAACCAAAAATTTCAATATACACTTAAAATATTAAATTCATCAGTTTCAATATAATGTGCTGGAAAAGTAAGAGAGTAAGTAAAGCCCATTATATCCTCTGTGAACCATGAATATATGTAGAATGTGGTGACAAACCATCAAGTAAATGTTAAGAACAAAAAAAATCAGGGAATCACCAAACAATTTATCCTCAAGGATCTTGAATATCTAGCAAATTCTATGGCGATCCACGTAGTATGAATGACTGCAGTCAACCTCATGGTGACACAGGAAACTGATTCATCCTCTGGGTACTATGAATGACTGTCTGACTGACACTGGAACCCCTAAAACCTAAAAAAAAGTGTGCAAGGAAGTCTTAATATTTCCCATTTATTTCATTTGGTTTATTAAAAGGGTGAATTCAAAAATACACCTACTCATTTCAGCCATGCTGACGTATGTATCTTGTTTATTTGACCAACACAGAGTGAGAACAGAAGAGGCGCCAAGAAACAAACTGAGAGGGAGAAGAAGAAGAAGATCCTGGCTGACCGCAGGAAGCCTCTCAGTGTTGACCACTTGAGTGAGGATAAACTGAAGTATGACAACGCCGTTGATGGTTTCTGTTTGAGCGTCGTCTTGAAGACTGTGTTTCTGACCTCTGCTTGTTTGGTGTTTAGGGAGAAGGCCAGCGAGCTGTGGCAGTGGCTGATGGGGCTGGAGGCTGAGAAGTTTGATCTCAGTGAGAAACTCAAAAGACAGAAGTATGATGTAAGTTATCCAACACACAGCTGGAAGATCTACAGTGACAAGATCTCCATCAACTGAGATGGAGATTATGAAATTCATCAGTGTGTAGCAAAACCAGTTCCCCAAACAGAGACAAACTATTTAAAGTCACAATTTAAGTTTGTCAAACATACATGATGTGTTGTGTTGGATGGACGGAGGGTTTTAAATTTCTCAGGGTCCTGTTAACAACATGTCAGGTATCTTGTGTTCTTAAAAATACTGAAGAAGATTTATGTGTCCTTGCAGATTAACCAGCTTCTCGCCCGAGTCCAGGACCACCAGAGGTAAGTAACTAAACCCCCAAATATCCACTGAATTTAAAAGATATATTTTTCCATTGTGCCATTTATACAAAATACCATTTACACACATTGTTTTACCCATGGATCAGAAACCCCAGAGTATCTTTCTAATCTTTAAAGTAGTCTTTGAGTGTTTAAACATACTCAAACTGTAGATTAGCTACAACAAACTTTGTTCAAATGTCCTTTTGTATTTGTGTGGCGTAACATGACTGAAGCACGGATTGTGACACAGCATAATGCAAAAACGTCCCCACAGAAGTTGCATATTTATGATGACATACTTTGATGACTGAGCATGAACAGCTCTCTATCAGCTTCAACTTTAAAGCAACTGTCCTATTTGCAGTCATTTAGGATTTTGTCACAAAAAATGGCTCCAATTCTGAAATATAACGCAATATAATGCACAAATGTTTTGTTGTGTATCATCATAATCATAAAAGAAGCCTCACATATTTGCAGTAAATATAAAAGGTGGTTGCATATCGTATTATTTTTGCATGATCTTGTCCTGAAAGATTTAAGCATGTGGTTCAGTGTTCTGTTTTTTTTTTTTTTTTACCATCAACCAAAACACACTGCGTTCACTGCTGAGTGTTTACCCTTTCAGCGCCAAAGGTCGTGGCAAGGGCAAGATGGGCGGCCGGCTGAGGTAAAGGAACAACAGCCGGACAAGGACGAGGCAGACTGCAATAACAGGGATCGTGCTGCAGAGTCTGTCGTGTGTGCTCATTGTTCTGTTGTGTTGGGTTATATGTTAGTTATCACGATCAAAGAATCAAACAATAAATATGCCACTACATCCACTCTGCTGCCTCTCGCTTTCTGTGTTTCATGTACATACATATACAAATAACTCACTAACACTGAATGTACCAAAACCTTTAAAAATGTGAGATCTTGTTGAACAAATGTGAAGGAAAAGACAAATGAGTCTGATGTAGACTTTTACGTCTGCAAAAATTAACACTGTTAGAGGAAACAGAAACATTTTGTCAACATCCAATAAAAGACGGCAGACATGCAGCATGAGTTTGTTATTTATAGCTTTAATTCAAATCTACATTAAGAACAGACGTTCCTCAGCAAGGCTCCACATAGTGGTGATGTATAACATTATCAATATGTTGTTTTAATTACATAAGAAAAATATAATAATCTAGGGCAGGAACATGTGTGCTTCTGATGGTCAGGAGCCCACGTGCGCTGCCCTTCATTAAATCAAAGTCCTTACTGTACATTAAAACCATGTTTTGATATAAACATATCAACACCAGTGCATTTGTAAGTTGTTCGTCTGAAGTGCTGGCAGAGTCATCGGGGGGGGGGGGGTTTCAGGGAGGTTGGTGGTACATGTAAGATGAAGAGAGCCCGCTGAAGAGAGGCCGCCCTCACCACATGTGGGTTTCTCTGATCTCTGCGATCACCTGACTGGCTTTCTGCAAGGCCTGGAGACGAGAGACGAAAAACCAAGGATTCGTTTCAATTAGAAGACATGAAATAAATCAATAATTCTGTTGTGTTTATGTGTCTAAACACACTCTTTTTGGGTACACAATGGGGTACTACATCAACTAGTACTCGTACACTGAACGTACATCTTCCTGTTATTGAGCTCCTCTAAATTGTCTTACAGCTTTTAAATCCTTAACTCGGGGAAATCAATAAGGGAAGATGGCCTTTATCTGGATTTACTTCTGCTGTATACGTAAAGAAATGTTTAAAAAACATGCCTGCTGAAGGTCCATGACCAAAACGCTGAGTCTCTAATAAAGTGAGTAAAGTAAATGTTTTATTTAGCCGTGTATGGTCGACTCAATCTTTTTTTTTTTCTTTCTACGTGACACCTGATGAATCTATTACCTTCAGCATGTCAGCAGCCTCGTTGCGTCTCTGAGCCATGTCCTCGGACTCTGTCAGCAAGTCGTTCAGCAAGGCCGTCTTGTATAACTGACCCACCAGCTCGCTCTGCAGGCAGTCCTTCACATGGTTCACCAGGAAGTGCATCACTGCCTTTGGTACACTGAGACACACAACAACAACAACAACACCAGAGGGGGAAAAAGGAAAGAGGACAGTAGTAAGTACAACATCTCAAAAATTACAAGATGTTGGTTGAAGAGTGTGTGTGTGCGAGTGTGTGTACCTGTCCTGGATGTTTTTCCGAACGATAAGGAAGTACGACTTGATGAGTCTCTCGATGACCTCGCAGTCCCTCTGCTCCCGAGCGGACAACTTCCTGGATACTGGAACAGGCTGTAACAAGTATTAAATATGCTTGTTATGAACAAAAAGTAGAGCAGAGGAAGATAGACACAGGAATAAAACTTTTATTTAAAATGAAGTAATTAAAGTTTGAATTCCACATGTACACTTTAAACACCTTGGGCCCCCAAACTAAAGACCAAAAGACTGCAGCCTACATGTCCCATAATGCACCTGGATAGTCCCTGCCTGCCTCATAAAGAGCCACAAGTTTGAAACTCCACAGACTGAAGCTGAGTCTCAGTTCAGGTCCTTCAGGCAGCACACTGTATGTAGTACTCTGTATGTAGTACTCTGTATGTAGTACTCTGTGTTTAGTACTCTGTGTTTAGTACTCTGTATGTAGTACTCTGTGTACTTCCTGGTGTAGTGTAGTCCCAGTTACACTACAGCCGTTGTTGCCATGATCATTAGCTCTAACATCGAACCTCCTGAATATAAATATAAATCATATGTAGTGAATTTCAGTGTGGGATCATTAAAGTCTATCTTAGTACCCACCACATCGAGCAGGTTGACAGCGTGGCCCTTGTGTGGGCTTGAGGGGAAGGGTGGTTGAGGAACAGCCCTGTCTCCACCTGTATTCTCCTCTCCCCTCCTCAGCATGCCCCTCCAGTTACCCGTCCCACTGTCTGGCTGCTCGCCGGCAGAGCTGCTCTGAGAGCCACTGGTTGCTGCCTACGGGGAGGAGAGAGAGAGACAGAGTGAGGATGTGTCCGGTATTCCACTCAAGAGTAAATGCTCAGCTACTGAGGGGCTGTAAAGGTGCATTATTAACAAGGTTATTTAAACTTCACAAAAGTGTTGTAGAGCATGCCACGGGCCTTCTTTGACTCCAAAGTTCATCCAGACTATGGAGAAGATCTGGTAGAAAATACTGACAAGCAGTATTTAGAGGTTATATCACCGTGTGGGTGAGGGGGGACAAGAGAGGGGTTTCTAAGTGAACTGAGATTTTGCTTCACAGTCTCAACAAAGATGGCCACTCCTAATATTTCCGGTTATATTCAGGCACAGTCAAAAAAGTAAAGATTCACAGGATTTGGTTGAATCACAAATGCGATGGGTGGGTTTGATATTTTATTCACAGGATTAGCCAAAAACATGCTGTTATAAAACCATGATGTACCGTGATGGAAGATTTAGTTCACATTGCTCACACAGACTAAAACTAGCAGGGGCAGGCAATGTGAACAAAATTCTTCTTCATTTTGAAATGAAACTGTGCATGCCAACTGTCAGTCTGGAATTTATTCCTCTGTCAGAGCAACCAGCATGCAGAAAAAAAGGATTAGATGTAAATACAGTGTGATCAATCACTGCCTCTTCAACCCACTGCATTTGTGGGACAACGAAGACACAGACACCTGCTGCAACAGGGGTTTTAGAGTACTAGGGTAAGGGCTTGGGGGTGGGCAGAGGTCAGACGTGAGAAGGCAACGACTGAATGAGACACACCTTGGCGAACTCGCCCTCAGGCGCAGGAGGCTCTGAGGGGGAGAGAGACTGCCCCCCTGGGCCTTTAAGGGACTAGAGAGAGACAAAGTGAGGAAGAAAAAAGTGGACAGAAAAACTGATAGGAGCTACAGATGGATATGTGCATGAGCTTTAACATGATGTGGATAATAACTGTTAGATTAAATATAAAAGAACTGTAGAGTTTGTTCTTTAATCATAGTAAACTGACTGAACCATTTAAACTGTTACAAGAAAAGTGAGGGAAACTCAGGGACTGTACCTTGTCTCTGGGGACGGCAGCAGGGAGGTCTCTCATTCTGTTGCGTCTCTGCTCCTATAAAACAAAAAGTTTGACAAATGGAGGACGAGGAGACGAACAAAATGTTTCCCATCTTTGAAATAATGCTGTCTCATTAGTTGTTTTGACCCTTTGTGCTCTTAGCTTTCATACAAACAGATGCTCATCTCTTACTTCTATGTTACTGTTCATGAGTCCGCAGGCATCTGCAAAGTCAGGGTGCTTAGTGTTGATGTAGGCCAGCTCGATGGCAACCAGGTTGTGAACCTGAAGAGAAATTCAGAAAATGGATTCATCAGACTAGGGAGCGAGTAAACCTCACATGAAAATGCTCGGTGGTATTCAGTCCTGACCATTTCATTGGTGACGGGGAGTCGTTTTCTGAGTAATGAAGTGACCACTTCCACTATGGCATCGTGGAGCTTTGGAAACCTCAGCAACTCCTACAGCGACAAACAATATGCAGTTATTATTATGTTTACTGCACAGCGTGACTCTGTGCTTTGGTTTTTAAATGGTATACTGCACGTGTGTATTTTCCTCACCTGTGTGCTGTAGTTGCTGCAGTGCTGAATAATCCTCTGCATCTCCTCGTGGACCAGCTCCACACAGCGCAGACTGGGCTCCTCCAGACGTTTGACTTGTCGCTTTACCAGCAACTCAAAGGAAACCTCTGGCACAAATAAAGCAGGCCTCGGGCCCTGTTGATTCAAAATGAAACGTCATAAAGTGTTGTCATAAAACAGAGATTACAACTAGAAGAGGCAGCAGAAACCCACCGTTGCATTTCTGATTGCTGTGAGCACGTCAATGGTTGTCAGACCACCCAGAGGATCGACCGACTCCAGCGTGCGACCAAACGTTTCATGAAATATATAACAGATTCTCGCTCCACCACATCTGGAAAAAAAAAGAATAAAGCAAACTGCATTGAACATACAGGCAGTATTTGGTTTAGGTTGATGCTAGCGCCCCTCAGTGGTGTATGACGGTACATGCACTTCAGAGTTGTGTAACTCACAGTTCAGCTGTCTCAATGTACTTGGCCGTGCCCTCTATGGTGTGGCAGTACTCTGCAGCAAACTTAGTGATCAGCTGCAGCAACGTGGAGCTCTTGTCCTCGACAGGTTCACCGTAACTGTTGAGTAAAGACTGGTACTGCGCTGCCAGCACGTTGATCCTCGTCTTGAGCTCAGGAAGACAGTCTCTGATGTGATGCATGAGTAACCTGTAAGATTAAAGAACAGTTTAGACCCTGACTGGAAAACAATCGGACAACATCGGATCAGACAATTTAGAGGTCACAGTCGTATGTTCCACTTTGTACTTTACAAAGTCTGACTCTGTACCTGTTCAACGTTCTGGCCAGATATTTGGTTCCATTTCTGTTTGCAAGGGACGGGTACTTCTTCTGTAGGAAGGCATATTCATCACGGATGGCATCTGACACTGCCTTCTTATGATTGATATCCAGCTGACTCCTAAAAAAAGAAAACACAAACAAAAATACATACTTGCCTTAGTTAGTCTTGGCTTTTATGGTCCCCTTGTATGACCACCAACAATCATGTAACCATAAGACTTCCAGACTACAATCATTCCCACCCTTGACCTTCAAACTTTTACCTTCAGGGAGACACAATAGACAAGTAAGAGCCATCAAATGCTTGCCAAATGCAAGTAGGATACTGAATACATAACCAACTTTGGTGTAACCCTGCTCTTATTGTATTTATATATTCTGAACGTCTTTGTTCTGCTTTTTCATTTCTTACTTCCTTACTAACTAACCAGCTAGCTCATGTGGTGCAGAAGTGCAGTGTTACCTGTTAACTACTCCAATAATACCCAGTTTGACAGGAATGACCCTTCCCATCAATACATCCATGGCATCTGTACCAGCATCCATCAGATCCAGCTTGGTCACTACTGCTAGCGTCCTCCTGCCTAAAGACAAACACACACACACACACGGCTATAAAACAACACCACTGAAGCAGAACACACAAAGAGTGATGAGAAAGCATATATGTTGATGACAACTGAAGTGGACGAACAAAAAGTGCGATTATTCACCATCAGCGTCGACCTCGCGTGCCACTTTAAGGGCCTCTGAGGTCGCCATGTCTGTGTTAGCAGCAGTCACAGCCAGGATGATGGAGTTGGGGTTGGAGATGTATTTAAAGATCAGTTCTCTGATCTGAATCTCAATGTCTTTGGGCTGGTCTCCCACCGGTACCTGTCATAACAAACATTGACTTCAAACCATGAATTTATCTGCAGGATCATTTTGAGTGAACACCGGGAATCAGAAGAGAAACTCATCTCACCTTTGTAATGCCAGGAAGGTCCACCAACGTGAGGTTGACAACGTGTGGTGAGAAGACTTTCAGGTGAATGGGTTCGTCACAAATACCCTGGAAAACATAAACAATTCTTCAGTTACTCTCGCAGGCTGATGTTACTTGAGAGCTTGATCCTGACATTTAAAGAACATCCAGTGTGTCAGCGGGTATCATTTAATGTTTGGCAACCCTCTTAATGACGCTAATTATCATAATCATACCTTGTTGTTGCCAGACATTCTTTCCGTTTCTGCTTCAATTTCTTGTCTGATCTCCTCAAAGTCTGTGTAGATCTGAAAAAACAATTTAACCGTGAAAGGCAAACGCTGGTAACAAGTAGTAACAAATTGACTTAATTTATAGTGACAGAAGGAGGACAGCACAGAGATCATTTTCACAACATCTCCTGAGTCTTCCTGTTTAGTGTCACAAGTTATCAGCACATCACAAGAGATTCTTTGTACCAACATGAGGGAACTACATGGACTCATTTCAACTTTAAACCGACATTTACCCTACAGCCATATAAATATTTTTAGCTACTGAGAGGGCGTGTGTATGAGCTCATTACAGATTACAGCTGTTGATGCTCTAAACGTGCCACAAAACCAGTAGCTAACTCTTATGTGTCAGTGAATCAATCAAGACAAGAGGGTGACAACTCTACCTTGTTTTTGGTGTGCAGGAATTTGCCCCATTCCTCTCCTTCGATGCCTGCACAGATAACAAAGTCGAGGACAGATGTTTCAGTTAGCGATGTGACAGATGTGGCCTTAAGATCAGTGTTACTATTATTACTATCTCTATGTCTCATGGGAGGATTTCCCTGTTGGCGAGGATGGGATGGAAAAAAAAATCCTCAGAGCAAAGATCCACAGCTGAAGTTTAAAAACATAAAAAAACACAGTGGATCAACTGTTGTTGTCAAACAACAGCTGTGGAAGCGAATAAAAAGCCTGAAGCAAAAGAAGCATGTGAGACTTCTTTAAAAGACAAAATAAATATTTCAGCTTCAATAAATCAACACTGCAACAACGCCAAGGAAAACAACAATACAAGGGTGGAGTCTGTTAGTCACCTTAGAGGAAGCTGGTATGTGAGGAAATTATAGGTGAGCTTTGAGGAAGTTGGAATCAGTGGACTAATACCTTTTAAAAACCAATCACAAAATGATTATGATGAATTTTCTTTGTCTAACTTCAGCTGACAGAGACAAGTCTAAATAAAGGGCAGGGTTGGAGCCACATTAAGTGAAGCCACATGATCTGGTCGCTTTGGAAAAGCTACAGAAACACAAGGCAGGATGGGGGGGGGCAGAATGTGCAAAAGAAACCTGGGGATGTTATGTAATGGACACACAATAAAGTAAAGAACAAGGAAAAGGAGACCTCTGTAAGTGCTGCCTTTTTTCTTGGACTCTGTGGTTAGGGAGAGATGACAGGAGACAAAAGGGTTAGCTCGGTTATCTGCAGCTCCTGCACGACACTCTGCAGCAATGCAGAGTCACTCTGAGGCCAACGCCAGAGGACAGCGGTGAATAAACGCAGGATCTTGGCACATTTTCTTTACCCCTGCTCTTTTCACTGAGAAGTGGATTGTATCAGTGCTGGTTAGAGTTACACTGCTATTCAGATATTCAAGAGTTGAATTAAAAAAAATAGCACACAGAGCAGAGAAGTCTCATGACCATAAAAGTGTCTATTAAAGATCTACTTTGATTTAAGTCTCATAAATATTTGTGCTCTTGGCCAGTGAAAGTGAAGCATGCTACAGGAGTCAGATTATCTGAATTTCAATCACTCTTTCCAGCTATGACACCCCCATATGTTCACTTGAACTGAACTAATTAAAAAAGTGGCTGACATATTATCATCCTTCTGTTTTGAACTCTTAGATATCAAAATCAGTATTTCCTTCCAAAATCCAGTACACGTATAAAAATATAGAAATCTTGGAGATTAGTTTAGTTTGTAGGAGAAGATCAATATGCAACACCTCCACAGATACAGAAGTAATAGAGGTGACTGTGATGTTACCATTCTCTTCACTGGTTTTCCTGCGGTCCTCTGAGTCGATGTGTACCAGCTGCAGGATAAGGGGCCGGCGTGTGACGATGCCAGTGCCACGTGGTAGGATGTCCCTGCCAACCAAGCTCTCTAAAACAGAACTCTTCCCACTGCTCTGTAGAAAATAACAACAACAACAACAACAACAACAACAACAACAACAACATCATCATCATAAACAAAACTGCAAGTGGGAAGATTTAAGCGTGCATGACTCAGTGAGCAGAGAGATCAGTCCTCTCATTGTGCAGATCCAGACAACACACGCTAACCTGAGGTTGACTGGATTCGGCACTACTTCTCAGTGTGTTATCAAAGCTATCGCTGCAGGAACTTTGTCAGATGCCCAGGAATTTCAGGAACCTTAACTTCATTTGGATCAGAGGAGCCAGGGTCTAAGTGTGGGCCCTCAAAGTACTTCTGAATGGACCAAGAACTACTGGTACAAACTTGGCAGTGGTGAATGTAACTCACTGGTCAAACCACGTACTAATTCACACATATTCACACATAGAGTAACCCCTAATGAGATATGGTGATGGTGAACTGAAATGCCTCATTTAGCTCGCTTGGCTAGCAGATTCCTCTTTAATGGACTGGTACTGACTTTCTCAGCAGGAGATGAGGGCTAAAAGTGTATAGTACTTTCTCTGCAGCAGAAAACCAAATGTTATTTTGTCTGGTATGCGTAGACCTATTTATAGACCCGGTTGGGATAACCAGTTACTAATACTTGGCATCAGGTCTCGGTTACAGCTGTCCTTAACCGAAGGTCTTTGTCAATGTGGGCCTTTGCGGAGCACTGGCAAGGACAAACACAACAAATGAGGCATTTAAACCATCCTGGTCTTACTTTAACACCCTCAGACGCCTGCCAAAAGACGGAGACAGTCACTTTCTATTAGCTGACAGCAGTGAAAGTAAACGCATTAGACCAAAACTACCACTTTAAACCAATTAGCCTCCAACGTGTACACAAAGCTAGGTGGACAAGGTTAGAGAGGAAATGTTGTGATTCAGCGTTATACTCATTAGCATTTGTGATGCAGTCGTATTGTGCTGTGTTACACTGAGAGGTGTTTGTAATATTGTAGTTTATAATGTTGCATACAAGAGTAGGCTGAATATCATACAAAATATATTAAAAATCTCAAACAAAAACTGAACAATGAACATTTATGACTATTTATGGATTAATGCAGGGCTGTTCAGTTAGACAGACAGACAGACAGACAGGCAGGCAGGCAGGCAGGCAGGCAGGCAGACAGACAGACAGACAGATAGATAGATAACTTTATTAATGATTTCTACTAAGAGGTAGAAAGAAAATACAAGATAAACAGGTCGATAAGGTGCAGTGGCAAGATGATGGTAATAGTACTGATGGTATGATGGTAATGTTATTGTTAATAACAGTATATAATAACGACAACAACAATAATATATCTATAGAGATAGACAAAGAAATGTGTCATATATTTAGCCTGTGTTCAAGGTGTGCATACATACATAATTAATAAAATTAACTAATAAACTAGCAACTAAGTCGTGTGTGTTGTTTTTGTTACAAAGACAGAGGCTTGGCAGTGTTCATAGGTTTGTTTAGTGATTAAATCTAATCTATTTAAAGTATTTTACGTTACTCCCAAGGTAGTCAGCTAATGGCTAACTGTTTTGTTCCCTGTCAGCTAAAATATCGCTAAGTTTAGTATCACATGCAACCAATGCTAACTTAGCCGCTAAGTTAGTTGACTTAGATTTGCGAACAGTCCAACACAGTGTTGTCTCGTACACATTCATAAAACTGAAACAGAAAGTCAGACAGCTATCAGAAGTAGCCAAAACAATAAGTTGGCGCAGGCTAACTAACTTGCTAGCGTTTTAAAGCAAAGTGACGTTCCTCACCTGAGTCCCCACGACAACTATCTGCGGCAGCTGAATGATGTCTGCGCCGACCGTGTTGAACACATCCTGCAGTTTGTTTATGACAGGTATGAGGGCCTCCATGAGCTGCGATACGAAACCACACGACCTGTCAAGTAGTTAACTTTCCTTACTGCCGCCGCACACGGCTACAAAGTCATTCAATGTCCCTCAGCTAAAAGCTACTGGCGTCCGTTGGGATCTGCCAACAACTGCGCACTAGACAGTTGCTCAGTGTTGAATCATGGGAGTTTGAGTTCGGTACACTAAGCTCTAACTGTTCAGAATTCGGGGTTTGTGTTTAGATGAACTACATTCCCTATAAGTGACGCAGTAATCATGTTGAACCAATGAAAAGAGAGATAACTTATTTTTCCTCTTCGCAACCGTAACTAGGGTGAGTCCCCAAATATTTATGTGAACCTGCATGATGAGAAGTATGGATTTTATTATGTAAACCAGTGAGAGCAGTTATTTTATAGACAGGGACTTGAAGATTGTGGACTTGAAACATGAAATATAATATTACTGAATAATATGATTTTATGCATGTATAATCACCTGAAAGAATATAAAAATCTCTTTGCTGATATTTAGATTAACCAGGAGGTGAAAGAAGCAGTACATCCAACATGGTGGCAGCCAGCGCTACATATTTTCAGCTTCAAAACAGTGCTTTGGAAACCTACAGGTGATGTCACTCATTCTCATTCTTCATTCTTTATACTGCCATTGCTCTAGACAGGGCCTTTCAAGTGTTGTTTCTCCTTTACACTATAGAAACAATGTGAGGAGTTTGCAATTCAGTGATTACACCACTAGATGCAGCTATATCCTACACACTGGACCTTTAATCAGCTTAGCTTAGTTAGCTAATCATTGAATTTCTGGTAGAAAAATGTGTGTGCATTTGTTGGACTTCACTTGTCAGTCAATCAGACAGCACAGATGGCAGCCCTAGTCAAGCTAGGGAGAGTGGTGAAGTGGTCGCTGACAAGTTAAAACCAACAATTTACCTGAAGGTTACCTTATGGATGTGTGGCACCTGTTTCCCATCTGCTCTGGGAGAATTTTGAGGGCAGATGCGGACCTGGCATGACTACAAATTTTCTGGAAACGCAAGTTTGGAATTGGGATGCTTGAAGGAAGAGGGACGTGATATTGAACACATACCATTTTCACTGTGCATTCATGCAAGGTTTTTATTATTTATTATTACATGATACTTTCACCCTTTCAGCTCTGCCTAGAACATAAGGAACTTTTAGAAAACTATCCATATGTGTGCGTGTGTGTGTGTGTGTGTGTGCAAGGCTTGGGGAAACAGAGAAAAGCTGAGATCGTATAAAGGCATATACAGCCAGGTAAGACTTGAATGTACCGTACAGCAGGGGAATGCCATTTTGTGCACACACTCTGCCTGTCAATGGGGTCTGTTCAATTCCAATGTGCAAATAAAGTGTGTTGTTCTGCAGCAAATCATTTTTTCCCACAACTGATGAAATATATGTTTGAATTAGTTTACAGAGCTGGTATTGTCCTGTTCATCTCATTGTCTAAAACAGACATTTTCTATGATGCATCTCATCCAAAACACCTTTAATCAGCTTCTGAAAGCTGAATAAATGGTCGTCCGAACAGGCCCATAATCAGAGTAAAGAAACAGGTCAAATATTTAGGAAACAGAAAAGTATGCAGTAACAAGGTTCATGTTTCAGAAAGGCTTTGTGAGCTGCTGAGATGCCACAGCCCAGTGGGATTTTGGTGTCAGGTAGTTCAGAAGAACTCAGTCCTGTCCACTGTAAACACACAGCTTTCAAACCAAGTGACAGTCTATTAGGGAAGTTCATGATTCGCTGACTTGGAAGTAAAACTTCAAAAATATAATATTTTAGGATGAAATCAAGAAGTACAGCAGTTTATTTAATCCAGGTGTGCACATTGTGTGCTCTGTCCTCATACATGGATTTGCATATGAGGCACTGGCTCATGTAATCAGGCAGAGGGCACCAGTGTGTAGAATTCTGGGAAGGACGCGTGAGTGTTTGAAGCCTGCAGAAAGAGACTCCACACAGGACCTTGTCCGGGTGAACACACAAAGCATTAGACCACACACAATTTTCACTGTGCACTGCAACCTGCCAAATTAGCTGCAGTCGTTTTTGATCAGTGCTCCAAAGCTAATTGCACTGAGGTGTTTCCATAGAAACAGACAGTTTCCATATTGTTTCCTGGACTGGTTTCTGCTTCTGAGTCATACACACCTACTGCCCACCCCAGAGCTGTACTGTGGTTTCATCAACATTGTGGTCAGTAGTCATCATCAGTGAATGTGGTCAACAGTGATGCCTGTACATTCTAATATATACAGTATTTATTCAACATTGTAATACTGCAGTATTCCTACACTACAAAATATGCAGTATTTACACCTCTCTACAAAACAAACCCTTCTGACAAGAAAGATCGGACAAAATTAAACTTCTTGTCCATTCTGTAGTTAGCTTGTGGTTCAACTGGCAAGTTAGTTTACACGCCAAACATTCTTTTTTTTCTTTTAAAGATATTTAAAAGAAGAAACCTGTGGCAGTTGTGGCAAGGACTGAGCCTTTGTGCTTGGGGTACATACTCCTAAGTGGCAGCCCATATCGAATATTCTATTGTGCCAGTCAAAAGTTTTTTAGATCCCGTCAATTTCAATAAAAGTATTAAATTCAGATGAAATACTCTGAATCTAGAAAATATTACTAAAAATGTGATTCAGATATGTTTGTGAGTCTTGCGTATTAAAAATGGGCTCAATCGTCCTCTGCTACTACTAGGTCCATAAAATACAAAACACAAAAACAGTCGGTCACAAACAGTCCAAGATCAACTGAACATTATGGACTTTAAACATAATTCAAGTGTATTCATTTAAGGGCTGTTGCTACTTCTCTGTTTACATATACCCCTGCTACTCATTTCTTCACTATACTTTTCTACTCAACAAAGTATTTACAACTGCACTGAAGAACATTTAACCATAAATGTTTAAATATATGATGTTCAAAAAATGTGAGGCAGTGTAGAATATGTGACTATTACTATTAGTACAAACAGTTAAACAAACTGACACGTGCAGATTTTGTCGACATTGTTCCCCATTTGACCATCATGCAGAAAATTCCCCTGACTGCTATTGTTTCTACGTCCAGCTGTGTTTTGAGACGCACAATAGCGAAGCCTATAACAAAAGAAAGTGTGAAGAGAAAGTGTGAAGAGAAAGAAAAGAAGTGTACAAAAGAACAAGGTGTGAACTGACACACGGGTAATCCTGTGCCAAATTCAGCATGGATTGTTTTATTGTTCCAAACAGTGAACTACCATCAAAGAAAGTGCTTAAAAAATACTGACAAAATATTCCCTTTCAGTTTACTTTAACAATAAGGAATTACTACAATCATGTCCATTGACACACACACACACACACAGGATAGGTTGAACAAAACAAAACTTATTTGTATTTCGACCTAAGCTAAGTAAACTGAGTGGTCACTATTGAGTGTCAGATCACAGTGCTCGCAACATTTGAACCAAATGGCTTCCCGTTACCTAATCAGTACAACAATATTACAACCCTTAAGGCAATTTTGAGTCAGGTCATTTTACATTCCACTTTAAGATGCAGTGCAGTCTGTGTATGTGGTTACCATGTTTCCTCTGCGCTGTGTCACTGTTATACAGTGCTGTTTCTGTTTAGTGTGTCCGTCAAAGGTAAACAAAGGTTTCTCCATGTCTTCAAACATGTCACCAAAGATATCTGTTTTAAAACCTCCTTGAAAGTGTCTCTTGTGTCTGCTGTGCGACCTGGAGCGTTCGTCAAAGTGTCTTCGGTGACGAGCGTGCCTGTTCTGGCTGTAGATGTCGAAATCCTTGAAAATGTCATCAAATTTGAAGGTGTAACGCTGGTTGGCGCCCGGTCTATGTCCTCCTTGAGTCTCCCCAGTGAAGAATGCAGAGGTGTCACTAAACTGGTCATATTCTCTTCTTCTGGTTTCATCTGACAAAGTTTCATAAGCTGTGCAAAGAAAGACAAGTTTCAGTCAAGGCTGGAGAAGTGACAAAGGTAGTGTGATATATGGTAAACATGCAAGCTCCAAATTAGAAATAAGAATAATATTGCAGATTGTCAGAAAAAAAAAAAAAAATCAATCAATTTCTAAACATTAGATTAAACTAATAGACATCCGACGGCCACACCGACGAGAGGTCCATGTCAACTCAACAAACAGAACAGTTTCTACCATTGGGCCATCAGACTTTTGAACACATAACCGGTTATCTTTATGCAAAACATGCAATCCAACTGCATGACTGTTAATGTCACTGCACCAGCCTGGATAGCTCTTTGTGCAATACCTGAAAAACACTTTACTCTGTCTGCACATTAGTCACTCTACAATCAGTATTCCAATGTTCATGTGTATTTATACGGTAATACTTATATAGTATAGTTGTCACAACCTTGTACAGTGTATAGAAGATTCAAACATATTTTTCCATACTCCATTTCAGTATCCCAATCAGAATCACTTTAATTCGGCAGGTATGTGTGCACACACAAGGAATTTAACTCTGGTTACACTTTGCTTTCTTAGTACAAACATCAAACATATATAGACATGGGTACAGATGAAAAACAAAACAGAGGACTTGACACGTAGACATAAACTAAACAGGAACAAGAACAAAAACTATGTACATACAACAAAGTATATAAGTAAATATCTGACAAGGATAAAAAATATTTTTTAGACTGAATGGGAACGTGCAAAGAAATTGTGCAATGGCGCATAATGCAGCATATATTTTCTAATTTATTTTTAGTATATTTTGTATTACACACATTTATATGTATTCCATATTTTATTATATTATATTTTCTATTTATTTTTACCTATAAATAAATATTTTAAAGCATTAGCTTATTTCTATCTGTTAGACACGTCCTCTTGTCCGACACATTTCATTGTATTGTTGACCCTGTGTTAACCTGCACGTCATAATTAAACTTGAAACATGAAACAAACTGTACCTTCAGCAATTTCCCTGAATTTCCCTTCAGCGTCCGGGCTCTTGTTCTTATCTGGGTGATATGTCATCGCAAGCTTGTGGAAAGCTTTCTTTATCTGTCGCTCAGTGGCATCTCTAGGCACTCCCAGTATATCATAGTAGTCCTTCTTGGCGAGTATGAGCTCTGTTATCATGAGGACGCACACCGCGAACGTTACGGCACACTTTGCTGTTGCCATGGCTCCGACGTCTCCTTGTATTGAAGACAGAAAAGCAGCGTCAACACACCTCAACAACAACACGGCACCTTGTTAATAGCTTAGCTCTACGCACATCTACTAGATTATAGCTCATGTATTTCAGTTTTAGTTTCTATATTTGACAATTTCACCGCTATGTCATCATCAACCGTTGCTCCAGACGTTAGCAGACGTTGGCTAACACGTTGCATCGGCCGTGTGGTCCTCTTCTCTTTCAGACACACTCTTACCTTTTAGGAGACCTTTAGTGCTCCTTTAGCTGTTGTGTTTCAGTTCTGCCTTTTAACTAGTTACAATAACGGTAAACATGACAGTGTTGTTGTTAAGGATAACTGTGTTATCGAGACAGCAGAGGCATCTTTTCTGTCTTCTTCGAGCCTTTCACTGCATCAGGACTCAAGGCTGAACGCAGCGCCGCCACACCGGCAACACAGGAAGTGCATGCAAAAATTCAAAATAAAAGCGCGAGATGTGACACAAAATAATACTTTCTGGATGGTTTTGTTCAAAGGAAGAGCAGGAGTTACACGTTTTAAATGTATTTAGATGTGAAAGAAAGGAAGAACTGTTTTTTAGATTTATTCACACCTGATTGGCTTAGATTTGGTTACATTGCCTTTAAAAAAAATGATAACATTAATAATATGGATAAACATTTGTATGTAACATTTATTGGTATTTTTTTCATTTTTTAAATGTTAGTATTGGCCCCCGGGCAAAGTTTGGATACCCCTGAATTAATTACTCAACATCATGTGACGGTTCAAAATTAATTTGAATATGTGTTTGAATATGCGTTCTAATTGCAGCAGGTCTAACTGATTGTAGGTGGAAACACCTGGGCTCCAGTGAGGAAGACTAGAAAGCTCCACGTGTTTTTTTGGGTCTTTTCATCCCATGCAACAGTTTTGTTAGTTTTGTTTAAATTAATCGTAATTTTGAGTTATTAAAGCAATTCCATGATTTCTTTCAAAACACAATAAATATGTTGGAAAATAGTGGCTGAAAACTAGACTTTGAACAATATATTACTGAAATGCAAAGTTAGAGACTCAAACAGTTTTTCACCAGTTTTTTAATCCAGGATTTATTGGGCGGTCGTAATTCACGTGGTGCCAAGTGGAGAAACGCTTCTGGGATGTGTCTTAAACGGACCACGGCTGAGCCAGTGGGGTTTGATACATTGACTAGAATGGCCGTGTATTGCTCGAGATGACGTGGCGCACGCGCAATGTGCCGTGGACGCGCCCAGTGGAGTTTGGCCGTTATACGTACAGCCTTTGCTAGCTAGCTATGCCCCCAACATTCTGAAAATGCATCTTACCTGGATGCCAGAACAGCTCCATTACTTTATTTCAGTTCCCAAAAAACAAAGTGATGACGAAGAAGTGGATTGTGAAGGCCCATATTAATGGAGACCTAAAGATAATATAGTAATTACAGTAACGCTAGGTGACTTAGTGCACAGTAACGTGATTTTACATTGTGTACTATACATAATCATGTTAGGGTTTTTCATCATTTTCGTGTGTGTTATCTAATGTCAGTGCATGTAACGCAGGATGACCATATTTTGAGTTCCAAAAAAAAAGGACACTTGCCCCAGCCACGAAACACAAATTCAGACAGGCTTCTCAGAGGTTAATGAACAAAGTACCATAGTATTCTGTGCAAAAGCGCCAGTCAATATAGTACACGCTTAATGGTCCCATGGAAAACAATGAAAACAAGAAATTTTCATGAATTTGTATTAAAAAAAAAAAAAAAAATGTTCAGGACATAAAAAGTGGACATGTCCCGGCAAAAGAGGACGTTTGGTCACCCTAACGTAACGTTAGACTGCTCTTGTTTCCTGAGCGGAATCCAGAGGAAAATACACTGGTAACGGACACGGGATGTCTTTTATGCAACAGCTGATCATAGCTATGACAGGGAATATGTAGTCAGATATGAGTTTATGTGTGTTGGTAACAGTGCACATGTACAAGAGACACTTGCCTGGGTGTGACATGCTGCCAGTATATACTAAATACTTTATATACCAAAATGGTATTTTTTCATTCATTGCCTCAGGGCAACATTTTATGGGTGTAAGGAACATGATCAAGCAGTTGTGGCTGATGACTGTTGAAATAAAACTTGATGAAATTGTTGTTGAAATATAACTTCTTCTATTGTATTTATTGCTTGTTTGTTCCTCATTACGCTTATTATAAAATATAGAAAACCTTAGTGTTTTAGTACCCTCATAGCGTCTTGTTGCCCTGAGGCAACAAACCAAAATCTTGAAGGGGGGGCACATTTTATGATTGATATATTATCAGGGACCTCCATGCTCCCAAAAACTAGGGAGAAATATTTTTTTAATTTTAAGAGTGTGTCTAAAATAAAAAATCATGCCATAGAGAGCTAATTTCATAAACTTGTCGTTATTTTTAATCATTCAAATTTGACTGGGTGGTTAATAACACGTTCTTCTTTAGTCTGACAAACTCAAAACATATTAACATACACATTTATTTTTTATTTTTTTAAAAAATTTCTTTACACAGACTTTCAACAAAATTGGGTGAGATGAGAGATGTCCCGTGTCCCGTTACCGGTGTATTTCCTCCGCTCAGGAAATGAGAGCAGTCTAACGTTACAAAGCCCTAACATGATCATTAGTACACAATGTAAACATTACTGTAATTACTGTATTTTCAGGTCTCCATTAGTATGGCCCTTAACAATCCACTTCTTCTTCATTACTTCGTTTTTTGGAAATTAAAATAAAGTGATGGAGCTGTTGTGCAATTGTTGCAGGCATAGTTAGCTAGCAAAGGCTGTACATATAACGCCCAAACCCCACTGGGCGCATGCAATACACGGCCATTATTGTCAGTGAAGAAGAACATACACCGGGAAAATAGCCAAATCTGAAGTAAACAATGTCTGGCGGGCTAAACACTCCGCTTCTGACTCCCGGTAGGGTTTAAAGTCACATAGAGGACGGGCCAAAGTCACGGCACATACGCGATGTGCCGGAGGCTGAAGGCTTTTTTGCGCTAGGACCGCCCAGAAAATCCTGGACTGAAAACTGGTGTTCATTTTAGTAATATATTGTTCCAAGTCTTTTCAAGTGTTTTCAGCAACTATTTCACTATTCCAACTATTCCAACATATTTAATGTGTTTTGAAAGAAAACATGGAATTGCCTTTACACGGACTTTAAACTATAGTTGGGGTAACTGGGGATTCACACCGGGGACGTAAGCGCCATGGTTTAGCTCAGTCCTCCGCCCGGCGTCAATTCACACCGGGCGCGTGACAGCAGCATAACGGCAGCATAGCAAGCCAGCCGTATGCAAGATCATGAGATCTCGCGAGAATCCTGAACGTACGTGACCCCATGATGAACTGTGTATAAAGGAAACAACAGCAACAAACAGCTTACTTTGCTTCTCCAACATGGAAGACATTATAAAAAGGATCTGTTGTGCCCACGGGCTCGGCCCCATCCGGGCACAAGGGCACAACACAACCCTCTGTCTCCATGTGCCTTTTTTTGCCTGTTCCCGGCTACTTTTACAAGGTGTGTGGCTGCTTCCACACACCTGAAGCCTGTTGCCAACAATTAGGTGAACCTGTGAGGTTCAGGGCCAGTAGGAAAATTAATTCTGCATGCAAAACACAACACTCGTGTAAAACACAAAGTTAAAAGCATGCAAAATACCACAAAAACTGACCCTACTACATTCTATACAAGTTTTGTTTTTACATGTAAACTTACCATGTGCTGACCAGGTAACCTAATGTTTGCTGCAGTAGCAATAGGGCCAACAGCCAAACCTTTAAGTGCACCGTCAGCTGACGGAAGAAACTTTTGGCCTGAGTCCTAGGAGCAGGTGGTTGTTCTTTCAGCGAAGTTTTCTGCTTGTAATCTTAACTCTGCTCCGATATTCTCAACTCCAGCTAACATCTTGTCCTCCTGCCTCCTTTCTAGCTGGTCTTTTAAGTCTTGCGTATGCTCTTTCAGAGCTTTTCTTATGGTGTTTTTGCTGTTGATGAGCAATTATGCTGTCTTGCTTTTGTAACAGCTCTTCAGTTTTCCATAGACGAATGCTACACTCCTCCAGCTGACACAGAATATCTTGGACAGTCTTCTTCAGGTCTTGGTTGTCTTCAAATGTTCTGACATTTCGTCATTTCTTCCATATGGAAACTCCTCATTTTCCTTCATCCTCTGGAATGTTTCAGCATGAGCCAGTTTCTATTGAATCTCATCTCTATCCCTTCTAATAGCCAGAGCTTCCTTTACTTGACACCTTCTGTTTGCAGACTTTGAATCTGTCCTTGTTTTTCTTCCTTCATGCTCTGAATATTTTCATTATAGATATGGTTCTCTTCCTCAAGATCATTAACAAGTGTAGAGAGATGTTCAGTCTCTGCCTTAATTTTCTCTAACTGAGATTCAAGCTCATCTGGCTCTTCTCTTGATTCATTTAGACTGTCATTTTAAGTCCATCTGCAGGACACTTACCTCCGGCTGGTGTGCCTCCTGCATTCTCTTTTTTTCAGACCTCTCCTCTCTGATATTGCCTTTATTTTTGCCTGAATTTGGATACAAGCATTATACAGTCAACCACAGTGTGGACCGAGGATCTACTAAGAGATAACCTGATTATGATTGAGTGGAATGAATGGCTGGGTAAAAAACACTATAATGGTCCATTGGGACGCCTGCTCCACAATATTGCAAAGCAATACAAATAGACAAATAAATGATGCCAAGAAGGCAACACATTGACATTCCAGGGTGTGTGATGTTCATTGTTTTGTTGTTTATTGTTAATTTGTGGAAATATGGGGTAAGTAGACAATGAAATATATAATTTTCAAGTGCAGTGGGCCTGAATATTGTATTATCAATTCATTTTAATATTAAGTTGTCATTGTTGTGTTGTAATCCCACCATTCCTGTCTACCACCATGTTTATCTGTGGTACAGTGTTGCATGTTATTGATATTGTTATCTGTTCATAAATGTGTTACAATGAATACAATGATCTTTTATCAATGCAAAATAATCACTCTGTTATACAGAGCACCATTAAAAGAAGTTAAATAAATGTTAGTTGATGGTTTACAAACAGCTTATTAGTCATTAAATAATTATTATAAACATCAGTCGCAACTTTACAATAATGATCGAAGTAATGTTTATAAATGGTTTAAAAAACAAATATTAACCATTTACAATGTGCTACAAATAGGTCTATATATTTAATCTATAATTGTTTTACAAACAATTTATATAAAGTATATAAAACATTTGGAAAACATTAACAGATGCTTAATATAGTGTTAAAATTTTTTATAATGAGTGCAACTATTACCTGTTAATAGTTCGTTAATAATTATTAATTATAATTTCATTGTTTGTTAATGGTAATGTAACTATTAACTTACATTAATATATTATATTTACATTTATAAATGGTCTATATTCCATTTATAAATGGTCTATATGCTGTTTGTAAAATGATGGTGAAACAATAAACTGATTGTTATTGTAAAGTGTTACCTAGGTACTTATATAGGAGAAGATATAAGTACATATATGGGTACATATATAGGTGAGCATATATGACCCTATATGTATGTGTACAGATATGTACATATAGGAAAACGGATTTTATGTATGTTGCATTTGAAACCTGTATCAAAACCTATATTAAAACTTCTATGTTTATATAGGTTCATTCCGTGTGGGTGCGGTTGATACACTCTAACTGTCCGACAGTGACCCTCGTGTTGTTTGTTTGTTTTACGTTTGTTTTTGTTTTTCATATTGGCACAGTAAACATTTGTTAAAATTAAAATTAACCTATGAGATGAATGTGAATTAACCCCTGACCCGTTCCTCAAGGTGCGTCCACTTTTTAAGCATCTGAATGACATCAACAACACAATCCCGATAGGAGAACATGTGGCAGTAGACAAGATGATGATTGAGTATTTTGGAAGGCATGGGTGCAAACAGTTTATTAGAGGGATTTGGGGTATAAAATATGGAGCTTAGCATTCTCCTCCGGGTTTATCCATCAGCTGGAGCCATATGTAGGAAGCCACACACATCTGGTGGAAACTGGACTTGGTCAGGGTCCAAGTGTGGTTCTCGGCCTGGCAGAGAAGGCTGAAGTGCCACCTGGAGTCAAGTTTTACCACGACAGCCTCTTCACAGCCCTGTCCCTGGTGGATGAGATGACCCTGAGAGGCTATGGCAGCTCTGGCACGATGTAACAAACTCTCCATAATGTTCCCTTCACAGCACCCCAGACCTTCAAGAAGACACCCAGAGGAGATGCTGAGTATCTGGTTGAGGCAGAGAAGCTGATTGTAAGGTGGAATGACAATAGCATGGTCACTGTGGTGTCGAACATGGAGAGGGAGTTCACCGAACCTGAGGTGAAGAGATGGAACAAACAGAAGCGGACCATGGACAAAGGTCAGACAGCCCAAGTGTATCCAGGACTACAACACACACATGGGAGGAGTGGACCTGCATGACATTCATGCATCTATCATGTTTTGTCATTCATTTAGGTCCGGGAAAAGCGGGCAGAAGGATCTCCTCTCCTTCCAGAGGCTGCGCCATGGAACAAAGCCAAGTAGGCAGGCAGAAGATCTTCAATGGCGGTGGCGATAACTGATGCCACCAGGTTTGATAGTTTCAACCACTGGCCCTGCAACACTGGTAGCAGGTACAAGTGATGCAAGAACTGTGGCGGACGCACATCATTTGGGTGTGGAAAGTGTGATGTGCCACTACATGTGGAGTGCTTCAAGAAGTACCACACCGAGTAGAACATGCATGAAAGATAATGGAATGTATGGGAAGAAAAATTGAGAATAAAGAAACCAGTTCAAATTGTTTGTTGTTTTGAATTTTATACAGGGGGAACCTGCGGCTCCACCTTTTTGTTATTATTTATTATGACTATATTATTATTTTGTTATTATTATATTATTATTATTGTTGTTTCTCTATTATTATTAGGTGACATTTGACCTAGTGACAAGCTGTGTGACTACTGGCAACAATTATTGCATAAAATTCTATTTTCTTCAAAACTAAGTACAAAATGCCCCAGCAGATGGCTACAAAGAAGATTGCACTTGCTACTTTTCAACAGCACCACAAACTGCAGCCTCAAAAGGTTTAATCAGCAACTCTCTAAAACATTTAACAAAATTGAAAATTAGGTCTAGAACTGTCATGACATCAATTTATAAAATTTCCAGCACTAGTGTTTTATTAGATTGTGTTTGTTTTAACTATGTGTAAAGTGTAAAGTCATAGTTTGATGTATTATGTTTACCTTTTAATTATTATTATTATTATTATTATTATTATTATTATTATTATTTTCATCTTTGACATTAAATGACACTCAAGTGTTCCTGTTGTGTTTCATTCAATTTATATACCTTCTATTTTAAGTTCAATTCCATGTACAAACTTTTTTTTTTTTTTTTTTGTAATTTTATTCTTATTGTATTCAATTCAAGACTTTCCTGCTCTATACAAGTTTTTTTTTTTTTTTTTTTTTTTTTTTTTACATGTAAACATGCAAATGGGTGAACTGGAGCGCCCGGAGAAAACCTCAGACACAGAGCATAGAAACGTCTGTGTGTGTGTGTGTGTGTGTGTGTGTGTGTGTGTGTGTGTGTGTTTTTATATGTGGGAGAAACGCGGAGCACCCGGCGAAAACCCTGGATGTTGCCTCTCCCATTTAGGAGAGAGGAGGAGTGATGTAAGTCCTGTTGCAGTAAGACTTAATCATCCCATGGGTATAGGCTGTCAGGCTGTACATGTTGTTGTCCAAGTGACTGACCAGGCAACCTAGGTTTAAAGCACCTACAGTGGCAATGCCAACAACCAAGCCTGCTGTCAGTAAACCGCCAGCACACCGACGGAGGAACCCTTTGCCCTCAGTCCTGGGAGCAGAAGATTGCTCTTTGGGAACCTCTACGATTATGTCACCTTTATGTTCAGTCTCTGCCTCAGTTGTTTTGGTCTCCATTTTCTTGTACAGCTGTTGCAGTTTGGCCAGCTCTTCTTTGAGGTCTTTCAGCTCTGTCTGCAGGGCACGTACCTCCGACTGGTGTGCCTCCTGCATTATTTTTTTCTCAGACCTCTCCTTTTCTAAGTTAGTCTGAAGTGACTTAACTTCAGATTCAAGTAGTTTGATCTGATTACTCAGCTGGGGTATCATTTTTTCTACCTCTGTCTCCTCTGGCACATAGAGACCGCAGGATTCATCTGACATTTTAAATGCAGTATGACTGGTGTTGATAGTGCCCTTATTTTTTTCAGACATGCCTTGTTCGGTAATTGAACTGGAATTTGGAAGTAGATCCTTTGTTTTCTTACCACTCGGATTTGAACGTCCTTAAAACTATTTGAATGAGTTTGATTCTCAAGATCAACACTATATTTTGTGGAAGTATACTTATAAGTGCTTGTTTGTTTTGCTCCTCCCACTTAATACGTCACCAGCGCCTTTCAAGTTCCCGAACCCTATACGCATGCGCAGTGGAATGTTGTTGTTTTTTTGTCCAGTTACTATGGTTACGAGGACGCGCCGTGTCTATCGTGTGAAACTTTCTCTTGAAAATGTTTTTATGTTGGTATGAGTAATTATGTAGAAGAAAAGAAGATTTTTTCTTGAACTATTTTGTTCGAATTTATCACGTTTTTTCATCGTGTCAGAGGCGCCGTGGTCACACACTGAACCGAATATTTACTGAAGACTACAAAGACAGCTCATCTTCTGACAGATTGCAGACTCTCGTGTTGTCAGGTGTCCTGTCTGATCAGTCAGAGCGAAGATAAAAAAAACAAAACAAACCGAAGCATGATGTTGATTTGCACACAGGATGATTTAAAATACATAATATTTTCATGAGCTAGGAGCTCTGAGGTCTCACTTTTTATTTGACTTTAGATTTCAGCACTGAGGAACAGTCATTCATGATTTTATTATGTTGGCAACACTGTCAGGATAACTGCACGTTAGATGTTAATGCAAGTCCTCTCCCTGTTGGTCAATGCGGCACATTGAAGTAAAAAAAATTAATTTAAGTAAATATTCATTAAAATTAAAATTAATTAACGAGAGTAAACATGTGCTGCTTTTACCAACAGAAAACTATAAAAATTTATGTTGCAGACGATGAAAGTCACTACATTTAGCAGAGGAGAGCAAATGAAGTCCAGCATGTCCAGAAATGAGTTTAGGAGAGTTTGTTTGTCTTACATTTAATGTTATGCTGTCATACTGTGGCACATTTTAGTCTGTTTTATTTATTTCATGATCACAACATTTGGCTAAAAAGTGTAGTCATCACATTTTCAAGTCTCTCTATCGCTTCCTTTATTTATGATTGAATCCCCCGTGATTCGTTGGAGGGCGGTGACCTATTTTTTTGTATAGGGAATGTTGACACCGCCTGCCCGGTGTTGTGCCGAATTAAGCACCCCTGCCGTGAAGTGCACCCCCTCGCGGGAGCGCGCACAAACCGCTCAGTCGTTTTTTTGAGCAAGTTGAATGTATTTGACTTGGCGTTTGACAAGGCTAAATATCATCCAGCTTTTCTTGCAATTTATAGCTTCGAAAGTATGTGCTTTTAATTGGGTTAACTGTATATAAGCTACTCATATAGGTCGAAACGATAGCCTTCTGATTCAGAATATCACCTATAATGAAAATATAATGTAGTCTATATGCTTATAGACTGTTAGACAAGTCATAACCTCTGTGTGTTTCTCACCATTAAAGGACATGTTATCTCCATCAGATACTCTTGTTTTTAAGATATTAAATATATTTCTTGCTGCTTTATAAAATAAAAACCATAAATAAATCCCCCACCCACCATTGACTGTTGTCAGACCTATCAAACTCATACATATATTGGCACCAAATGTATGCTGTTAAAGGTACCTGATGCTGGGGTAAAAAGGAGCAAAGTTATGCAGGTGGGGTGCATTTCATGAATTGCTTCACTTTCCGAACAACTTAGTGTGCGCGCTCCCGCGAGGAGGGGGTGCGCTTCCTGGCAGGGGTGCTTAATTCATCACAACACCTGGACGTGTTCGGTGGACGTCGGTGGTCTCTCTCTCTCTCTCTCTCTCTCTCTCTGTGCATGCGATGGTGATCATTCCCTCAACCAATGAGCGGGCTTCATTTTAAGGGGTCAAGTGATTGGCAGCCAATTGCAGAGCGAATAGAGCGTCACGTGACCATTGTTTTTCTTCTGACCGACGTCGCACGTCATTCCGGGAGGCAGACAGGTCGAGTGACCGTGTCTGTGTGTGAGTTGTTTTTACTCTTGTGCTAACCTTTATCGAAGAATGGCGACTTAATGAAGGTATTAAAGGAGTCCAGGCTTTCGTGACGACTTCCCAGACGACTGGTATGGTTTGTTGTGTTTTGTGTGTTGCCCTTATGAATGCTGGCGAGTAAGCTAGCTGCGGAGCTAGCAGCTACTGTTAACCACCAAAGAGGTTTAACATGTAGAGACAACTGAACGGTGTTCATAAGCTAAATTTAGGAGCAGCGTTAGTGTTGTTATTGTTTTGTCACATGTCATTTTCATCATTCTTCATGTATACATCACTTTGTTTTCTTAAAAAAAAAAGGATTAAGTCTGGGGCAACTGGATCCAAGCAGCTTCTTCAGTTCTGACTGACTGGTGGGGAGTCTACAACACAGCATGGCTCAACACAGGAGGGCCAGCTAATCAGGACTAGACTCTGCTAGACTCTTAATGACAGGGAGGACAGGTGGTTTGAAAGTGGAGGAGGCTATCTATGTAAAAGTAGAGAAATCTTCACTCAGAAGGAGGAGGAGGTCTCAGACACCACTTATCCCCCATCTACAGTGCTGTCCTTTCACCCCTCCCCAGGAAATTGAACATCACTTCACACTTAGCCTCATGTGACTCTAACACCAGACCTCAGGTGACCATCAACGACTCTGACAACAGTCGTCACATAACAATGAGCACTAACGAACCAAGTGCAACAATGGGCGGATGTACAAGCTTTCCCCACCAGTCAGTCAGAACTGAAGAAGCTTCTTGGATGAGAGGGGAAACGTCTTCACGGATCTACAAACAGTCCAGTTGCCCAAGACGTAACCTTTTTTTTTGAAGAAAGATGACCTGGACAACTGAGAACCTTCACATTGTCTTGTTTTCCATCACCAGGTTGTTGAAAAGGGAGAGCATAGATCTAAATATTGCTTTTGGATGGCACAAACTGATCTCAAAGAATGAGTCATAGATGTGCTCCAAATACCTGGGTGAAAGTAAGCAGAGCGTCTCATTTGTGGCAAACGCATGCCCACAAGTCAGCAGCATCACCTCCCTTGTTTGATACCTCTCACTGCAGGGTTCATTCACAACAACTGTACTACTACAAGGTTGGCTACCTCAGCTGGAGGCACATCCACCACCTGAGGATCACTGGGCGCAAGGGATGGCTCTTAAAAGCTAACCAGGTCAGACAAAAACTTGGTCTTCACACTAGCAGCCTGTATTTGAACACTTCAGCTTCGCGGTGGTCGGCTGGTCTGAGCCAACACATGTCGCGAGTCAGGAACACGTTGGACACAGTTTCTAAAGCTGTGAGCGGGACACATACAGAACTTCTCTCCAAAATCGCCAGACTCAAGCCTAATGCTATAAAGGCTGGGAAAAAATCTGAGGCTAGTGTCGAGTCGACGGCAAAAGCTGAGGAGAGTGCAATCACGCCTGCCACTGCTTTCAGTGATGCTGCTTCCCCTTCTACGTCTACTCCATCCAAACCCTCATGCGAGTCATCTTCTTCCAGTCCTTCTATTCCCACGTCTGCTGCTACATATGACGCAAGTGCCACTACCTCCACTCATCCTCACTGTTCTTCCCAAGCGACCGTCGTTGCCACAAATCAGCCTGTGCGTGAACCTAAGGACAAGCGGCTGAGACGTGTTGTCCCTGCTGTCAAAGCCACTTGTGCAGGGAAGCAAGAGGAACCTAAACCTTCACTGAGTGATACTGAGAGCAAGAGCACAGCCTCAAAGCAAACCACAGCACTTTTCCATCCCAGCACCTTTTCAGTCAACCTGGATGAGACCTACAACTACCTGTCCCATCACATCAACTCATACTTTGGCAGCAGCACAAAGACTCAGGGTAATAAAGTGGACAATGTTGACCATGGCCCTGCTCCGTCTCAGGGTCAGCAAACTACTGACCTCATGTCAGTGTCTGAAAACAAAGATTCTGCTGTAGCTGCTCCAGTTACCCCACCTTCCTCTAAGAAGGGTTTAGGACACTACCTGTCCTACTCGGCTCCCACCGTACAAGCCTTTGTGGGAAATTACATAGCTCCCCTGGTCCCCAAGTTTAGGACAGCAGAGTCTAAAAGTGCTGCAGTGGAGGAGAGGAAGTCTGAGGATGCACCAGTCAAACAAGTGGAGGCTGCCATTAGTAAGGAGCAGAAAGCGGCAGAGGAGAAAGCCAAGAGACTTCTGCTTCAAAGGGAGAAGGTAGGTCTACAAGAAAAGAAGGTAAAGTCAGCTTATTGGTCACACATGTTTAATTAAAAATAGTGTAAAAGGATAATAATAATAATAACAGAAAACATAATAAAGATTGTAACTAAATGAAAAGTATTCTTAATGGAACTAAATAATGAATAATAAAAACAACAATAGAAATAAGGCTTTACATAAGTCAAAGTAAATATCTTTATGTATTGATTGTCATACTGCTTATGTAAACATTTTGTCCTTGTAGTTCAGACTCAGATTTCTAATGGCTGTGATCTCTGTCTGTGTTTGAGTGAAACGTGATTCCCTCATCAGTTAGTTCTGAGTATCTGGTATATCATGGCAGGGTGCCGGCTGTCCACGCATTCACCAGAGCTTTTGCTACTCTATATGTCTAATGGTAGTGTTTGTGCTGACGTGCTGCCTGAGAGTTCTGGGAATCTCTTTTCAAAAATAACCCCCCTTGTGGACGCCACAGAAGGTGTGCAGTTTATATGCCAAGCCGGGCTCTGTTATTGTGGACAGACATAAACACGACTGACATTTAGTTTTTTTTTTTTTGTTTGTTTTTTTTAAGGTCAGACTAATAATATGTTTTGTTTGAGTTAGCAGAAAACAGAAACATTGCATAACGTATGTCCTTTGGTTGATGATATGCAGCAGTTTTATGCGATGTATAGGCGGAGTATTGTGCTCCAGTGCTGTTCTTACATTTAATTAAAGGGGGGCAGACAAGAACTCTGCACCGTCAGCGTACCAAACTGTAGTTAAAGGTACTGAAAATGTTTGTATGTCACTAATCTGTTTTAGTTATTTAACCAGTTTTACATTTGAACATGGGGATCATTAGGATTTTATTAACACTGCTATTGATTATTGACACGGATACTACTTTGTTTGGTGTAAAAAAAGACATGACCCGAAAAGATGTAAAAAGATCTAGCTTGATTTAATCAAGTCATTTTATTAGATTTTTTTTCAGAAATAAAGTTAAATGGTTTTATGAGCTATTTCCTTTTTTTGGGTTTAATTCAGTGAAGTGTGCCCACATTTTTGGATATTTTGCCCTGTCAGCTGTTCATGTAACATTACATAAATACAGATAGCAGCATTGTTTGTCCAGGAGCTTATTGGTATTCGGTTATTGACCAGTCGGGAACCAGACCTATATTAATATAACCCAATTAACTTACTTTACTACAGACAACTAATGCTTCATAGGTAGATCTCACTGTTTGCACTTTTTTTTTGGTTTCCCAGATCATTGCCAGGGTGAGTGTTGACAATCGAACCCGGGCTCTGGTACAAGGTCTCCACAGGGCATCCGATGTAAGAGTCTACATCAACAGGGTGGAGGACCTCAGCTACCATCTCCTGGAGTTTCCAGAGACAAGTGGTGTCGCTGTCAAGGTGAGAAATCTGAACAGGCCAGCATTTTTTTTCTTGTTTTTACATGAACGGTAGCATATTGAGCCTTTGTCAGTAGGGTTGTGTGATACAGATTCACCCGATTTCACCCGATACTGATAAAACCAATACTTACCAATAAAAAAAAAAAAAGTTTATAACCTGAGATTTATTGAGCAAAGATTTAATATTCCATAGCTCTCACCAAATCTAACTTACATCAAACTATTAACACAAAAAACAGCTATAATTTCATTTCTGTAATAATACATTACATAAATTTCCCATTATTAACCAATAATTTATCGGCCCTGATATATATGTGCGTCTCTGTATGTCAGGAAAGTGTTTCATGCTTCTCAGCACGTCAAAAGCAACAGCTCCTATGTTTGGCACGAGCTCATGGTGTGAAGGCAGCGTTTACAGCTGCGTGTTTTGCATGCATACATAATCGTGTTATATCTGGCATGATTTTCCTAAACAGCTGTAGCATGTAAATAATGTAGATAACAGCCTCCTGCTTGAGTTTGGGAGTTTTCCCATTCCAGGCAAAATGTCAGAACCCAGCAGCTACATGCAGATTGCATACTATTGCATTTATTTATGGCTCAGCCTTATCTGCAGTGGCGTCAGGAATGTATTCAGTGTTAACCTACTTCAAGGACACTTAAAGAAATTCTCAGCATATAGCTGTGTATAGAACAATTTCTGATAGGTTTGCAAATGGAAATAGAAATAAAGGAGAGCACTATGATGATTGACTGACCCGAACCTGGTCCTTACTCATCACAAGGAGGTGGGAGTTACTGATTCACTGGGTGTTATCATGTTTCATCCACCTATTATCCAAGATTATAAAGGTGTAGTCCCCTTAAAACACCTTAATGCTGGAGCCATATCACTTTTCTTCCTCTTTCATTTGTTATGCCTTCACATTTCATTGAAAATGATCTCAACTTGTTCACTTCGCTGAGTCCATGCTAATTTAACTATGACCTGCAAAATGGCAAAACTTATCAATTTCCAGCCAATTTGAGAGACAGTGGGATCGACCTCTCGTTTCAGGGAGCATTGATTGTTGAATAGCTGCATGCTGAAAGAAAAGAAGCAGAATCTGAGCAATGCAGTGCGCCCTGTGGTGAAAACAAACACAGGCATGGAGGGTATCACATGTATTATATTCAGCTAGTTGAAGGCTACAGTCGCTCCAACAGCTTGTGCTCAAGACCCTGTCCTCACAATTATGGGCCCTACCTCCTGTCTGCCACATGATACGAGAAAATTCTCGTCTGACCACATCATGGTGGACAGATCGTGTTTTTCATTTACACAGTTTGTTTATGTGTTCCACAGGAGAAGGTTATCCCTTGCCTACTGCGTCTGAAACAGGCCAGTGACCCAGGCTTGAGGGCAGCAGTGAGGGAAGCCCTCACTCTGGTGGGCTACCATGCTCCTGTTAAAGGCCGGGGAATACGCATCCTGTCCATAGACGGAGGAGGACTGAGGTACAAGTTTGGTTCTTTTTGTTATTGTGCGGCGGAAGTCAATGATGTCAAGTCCATACAAAGTAGAACTAAATAGCATTTACTGCAGCCAAGACTGTGTTTGAAAAGCAATTTACTGCGTCTGTTAGCGGGTCCAATCTGTCAAGTAAATGTATTCTTGTGAAACGTTCAGTTAAATGGATAGGGATTTATTACCCATTTGTCTTTGTTATCCCAGCTGAAAATCAATCGGATGTCACTCTTTGTGGCCAATTTTTGTGCTGTAGCTGTCATCTTATTAATTTACGGTTCTTTGTGTATGTGTGTCTGTCTGTTTTTGTGCTTTCAGGGGACTTCTCGCACTTCAGACGTTACAGAAGCTGGAGGCCCTGACTGGCAAACCCATTTACAAACTGTTTGATTATATTTGCGGCGTCAGCACAGGTGCGTTGTCCTCCTGCCCTGCTTCAGTATGCATGTGCGTGTGTCTAGATTATGAGGGCACAGAGTTACATTTCTGGCGGGACTCGCTGTACTGATCACACACTGACCCATTTGTTGCTCTACTTGGTTTGACCTCAATTTCACCACCAACACGACTGTAATAAAATCCTGCAGCTTTGTACTAAGGTTAGGTCACCGTGAAGCTGCTTCAAAATGTCAAAACTATTGAAAAGATTATTTAGATTATTTAGTTTTCATAAAATGTTATAGATTTATTTGGTTTCAGAAATTGTCAGTGGGTGGATTGTGGTGGATCACCACAAGAGGGGGTTGTGGACCATCCTCAAACCGTCTTCTCCATCTGTCACTTTGTTAGTTTCATTTCACAGCAGATTGAAAAACTGCTTTTTATTTGCTGAGCACACTGGCCTTTAATCACTACCAGGAGCTTCTGTTTGTCCCCGGTCCCTGTCAGGCCTCTTAATTTAATTTCCACCAGTTGGAGGTACTTCATTTTCACACTTAGTGTATGTTGTCAAAGCGTAATGTAATCCACCTGCTTGATCGAATGATGTCTACACATATAAAAGACCCACCTCATATAAGACCACATCTGGCTAGTTTGATTGCTCGCATTATTCAGGTACGGTCCTTTGCTGCCCTCACATTAGCCTCACATCAGTGTCACACTAATAGAACAACGAGCGGTACATTACCTGTTTGCTCATTTATTACCAAGATTACCTTGTTGCATTGTCAAAGGAATGACTGCAGCTCTTGTACTTGTTTATACTTGTATCTGTCTACAAAAATATTCTTTTGTGTGGCAGCACTTCTCAGTGACTTTCTCCCTTTGAATGCCTGTGTGTTTTTTTTTCTTTTTTTCCTCAGGTGCTGTCCTAGGATTCATGCTGGGTGTGTTCCAAATCCCTCTGAGCGAGTGCGATGATCTTTACCGGAAGTTGGGGTCGGATGTTTTCAAGCAGAACGTCATCGTTGGCACCATGAAAATGGGCTGGAACCACGCTTTCTATGACAGTGAAGCCTGGGAGAACATCCTCAGGTCGGTTATTTTGTCAGTGATGGATGATGGTTGTGACTAGTTAATGTGGAGCCATGTTTAAATGCCACGGAAATGAATGAACATCATCATGCCTCTTTGATTTCTTCAAAGTGTGTTAATGTGTTAACATTGTGATACAGCAACTGTTGGATAACCATAAAAGCAGACGTAATGTTCATTGTAATGGATAACTGAAGCAAATCTGTGTCACACGATATGGAAAGTTAATTATTACAACTTCATTAATATAAAAAATCATCACTGAATCTGACCAGCATTCAGATTAACTGCACACAGACTGCTGTAATAGCCTAAAAATCTTTGAGGACTGTAAAATTGTCCTTTTTTAAAAAATAATTATGCAGATCACGAAATGATTTTTAAGTTCCATTAACTGATCTGCAGGAAGATTTTGTGAAGCTTGCAGAAGGAAATCTGTTACAGCTCATACTACTATCCAGAAATCACTAATCCAGAAAATAACCTCAGCCTGTCTCCCCCTCCGCAGAGAGAAAATGGGCTCTCACCTTCTGGTCGAGACTTCAAGAAACCCTGAATGCCCCAAGGTGAGCTTTAGCACATGGTCTGATTCATTCTTCCCTCTTGTTCTTGTTCTGGCACTGACCAATGAGTCATTCCCTTCATCTTGTTTACTGGGGAATTACAAAGCAAGCTCCTTTCTCTATCTAAGTCCCACATACCTCTGCATAACAAGTGGAAGGAAAATACACTCTAAAGCCCTGTAAGACGGTGTGGATAAAGAAGTATATAGGATTTCATATGTCAGCAGTCTCCTCTGAGACTCACAGAACAGAGATGATATTGTCAGAATTATCTGTCCGGATATTACGCCTGTATTTTACATCTGTTTGTTGTAAAATGCTGCCTCATGCTGAAAAAAAGAAAAGTCGTAAGTTGTATGTCATTTCCCTCGCCTGTAGGTGGCAGCAGTGAGCACCATAGTGAACCGGGGCACTCCTCTGAAGGCCTACGTGTTCAGGAACTACAACCTGCTGCCCGGGGTGCGCTCTCACTACCTGGGCGGCTGCCAGCACCAGCTCTGGCAGGCCATCCGTGCCACGTCAGCAGCACCCGGCTATTTCCAGGAGTTCACCTTGGGAAATGATCTCCATCAGGTCAGCCTCACTCACAGCATGATGAACTTGATGATTAGATCAGAAATGTATCTGTGAAACGTCATTGTGAAATATGCCCCGGTGACAGAAGAGGGAAAGCGATGGCACTCATGGCAGCAGACTCCTTTAAGCACTTAGCTGATGCTTTTATTAAGGATGACGGCCATGAACTGTTAATAAGCTTCAAGTACTAGAGCTGAACGTGAATACATTCATTGCATGCACATGTTTGGCGTCAATGCAACATTTGCACTGGTGCCAGTCAAACTTTGAACTCTGTATATTGGCTTTCAATTCACTGAGTCAAGAGAAGTCAACGTAGCTCGGCCAGTACGTGTCTGTGGGCTGTCCTTATGATTATTTAACTATTATTTATACACTACACTGTGAAGACTTAAACTGAACACATGAGCCATATCTATTTTATTTAATCCCTGAACTACCTTTTTGTGCATACTTAAGTGTTCTTGGGCTACTCTTAAGCCTCAAAGATAAGCCTTTTTTTGGCTTTTCGACACTTTTTTTGAAATACCGGCATAGACGTGGATCATCGGCAGAACTGAGGCGGGCTGAATGACACCTGGGTGCTCTGTAATGACACTTACCTGTCAGTCAAAACAGCCACGCTGTTAATTATGCATAACTTTTAAGCCTTAATATCATCTGAGCAGGTGAGTTTAAAAAAAATGAACCCCCCTCACAGTTGTCATGGACGGGGAAATTAGCGATAGAGACCAAAACTGTTTTTTGTACCAGGCTGTAAACATGTTTATATCTGCTGTGAAGTTGGACATTTTAACATGGGGACTTATTGAGACTGACTCACTTCTGCAGCCAGTCTCAAGCAGGCGCTCAAGGATGTCACTTGTCCCTTGTCCCTTGAACCATCTCACCTATCAAACAGTGTTTCCACCTGAGTTATTAGATCAACACAAGTCCAGTTGATATGACTTGGTCAGCTTCAGAAAATTAATTTAGTGACTAGCCTGTTGTATTGGTATAAACATATATTGGTCTATTAGAAAGCTGTTCTGAAACCAATTACTTTTACTGCATAAAACTGTAATACTTCACTCCAAACTGTCTGGCCATGTGCACAAAGAAGTCCTCAGTTTACCTCACAGTACTCAGCTTGAATATTGTGATATTTACTGCTCAGCCTTCCTACAAAGTTCTTGTTTGTTTGCACTCGTGCCCTCTTTCACACCCTTCTTCACATCCACACTCTCGCAGGTGAGAACCAGAATGAAAAGCTCTTGATGTGCACTTTCTACTGCCAAAAGGGCACATGTGAGTCGTGAAGTTATTAATCCAAAAAACACCAAACACGGAACTGTGAGACTTACATGCACTTTACATAAGATTTCTTTGTTCTCAATAATAGTCTGGATTGAAATGTCACATACAGTCAGCGTTGATGTTAGAGGGTTTGAAGGATTTTAAGAATCCTTTTGAGAAAAATTCCTCAGCACAGCAAGCGAGAGGCAGGAACTGCATTTCCGTCCTGTCAGTGTTCATTTCCAGTCACTTACATTTTGGCAGGAGGAGAGAGGGGTAGAGTTGCAGTGAGACACACTTAAATCCATCTTCACTAAACAGGTATGCATTAGTCATCAATAACATAACAAACCACCAGCCCACTCCACAGTTTTATTGATCAATACGTATAGCTACTCTGTTTGCAGTCATCTTTTCGGTAAGGGCTTAGTCAGGCAAGAGATTTAGTTCCAAACAGAAGTCACAAAGTGCTTTAAAGAAAAGCAAAAAGTCATTATGCTCCACTTATGTGTGAATATTCAGCTGATGTAGCCCGTGTTTGACCTGTCACATCCAGATGTCAACATCTCCTTGGACTGACATTCAAACACGGATGCCGTCTTGAGACTGCCGAACTCCACATAGACACGGCTCACGTGAATGAGCATGTGTTTGCTTCAAAGGCGATATCCCAAGTCTGCACACTCCCACACTCTTAATTGGAGGCTGTGTTAGTTGTGTAGGCGAATGGGGATGTTCAGGGGGGAGAGAATGAAAGAGACTGGTTGATGAAACTCCACCTGTGCTGGGAGATTTCCCCAGCTTTCCGTCTAGCAGGTCTCAGTCTACTCTGAGATGCATAAATTAGCGAATCGGGCTGCCTTCATCACACACACAAATGTGTGACTGCTACATGTGCTTTGTTAGAACGAAAAGACAGACGATCTAATTGTGGAAGTGCTTCTCCAAACTCTTGTTACTTGCCAACGGGAAACCTCATACTGTAAGCAGGAGAGACACCATCAGCTTGATATATAAATTTTAACTGATGTGAAACCGGTTCTTGATTTTCATTTTATTTCTGTCAAAAGAAATATCCAAATAAAAAACTAAATTCAACAAGAAAAAGAGAGCTACTGTCCTGCTCATGTTTTTCTCAGACTAATAAGTCTTTAGAGAATATTTTTTGGAGATGTTTTGCCTTGACTGACAATTCCTGTGTGATTTGAGCTTTTGCTCATTTGTCCCTTCTTTACTCTTCACTTTTTATTTTGGACTTTTTTTTTAACCTGTGTTCACCATGACTCAAGATGTTCCACTTTGCTTTTCCAGATAATTTACATCTTGACATTAATATTGGGCTACAAACCTGCACATATTGTGAACAGTTTGGTTTCTGATTCATAGTAAAGGACACTTGTGTAGGATTTAGTGGCATCTAGCAGTTCTGTGAGTTAAGTAATTCTTAATTTTAATAGATTTTTTTTAACATAATTGGACAGTGTACAACATTTATAATAAGTTTCCTGCTCGTCTTCAAAATGCCACCCAGCTTGATGAGTTTATTCGCTGGTTACTCAAGCCACTGAAACCAGTTATGAGCATAACATGCTGTCTGTGTGATGTCAGGATTCCCTAGAGAGAGAGTCATCTTGCTCTTTTCCACAAACGCCCACAGAGTTTTCCACTTAATTCAGGCCCAAACAATCATCCTTTGTTTGGTGAGTGCAGGAGAGTTACCCTGCCATGTGCTGAACGAATGCCGGAATTCTTCAGCAGAGTTTTGAGAAAGTTGTGGTTGTTCGTTGACGTTTCTGTGATTGTGCAGGCTAGATTGAAGAAATCCGACGGAGCCAGATTCAGACTGGTAACGTAGAGGAAATTGTAACTTGGAGCAAGACCTTTTGAAGCAGAGCAGCCATGGTTTTTATCAAAGCGTCACACTTGCTTAGCATAGCCATGGAGGGGATGCTTTAGTGCGGGGGAACAAGGGGGGGATAAAAAATAGCGGGGATGTGAGGAGGGAGGTTCCACATTAAAGCTCCCTCAGTTATCTCTGCGCTAAAGAACACAGAGGCAGAAGACTTCAGACGTTTCACAATGGATGCCAGGGCATGCGTGGAATGGCGAGGAGGGCCTGTTTTTCTTTTTTTCCCCCCGCCTAGTTGCCATGGTGTCTCCTGAGGCGATGGGAAGGAATGGGAGCATGTTTTGTGCCCACCTCTGCCAACATTTGATGGGAGGCATCAGTGGGCCACCACCCCCAGTGAGAGCTCTTGAGAACCCCACACAACGTGGCACAACGCACGGCAGAAAGACTTCACACAGTTTGAGATGGAGTAGGTCACGTCAGCACTGACGTACTTTTTGACGCTAATGAGTGACAGAGGGAATGAGTCAGAAGTCTCAGAAGTCATGAAAAGTGCCAACTTTGGCTAAAGACCTCAGACTTTCTGAAAGAAGAAGAAGAAGCATATGGTCTCACGTAATTAAGTGCCATTTCAAAAGTGCAGTTCAAAACATCCTAACCTTTTGGATCACCTTTTTCTCTTCTCCTTCTTTTCATCGTAAAGGCCAGCGGAGGTGAAGTTATTGGTCATAAATTATGTGCTCAGCACTGCAGTGCTTCTCTGACGAGGTAGAGAGGAGAGAGTGGAGAGGTAGTGGATTCAGGGAGGAGACGTACAGTATAAATCTGAGCTTTTAGCCACTTCCTCGTCTCAGCCTTCTCCTCCTGCGTTTAAGCCCTGAGAGTTTGGCCTTGAAGTTGTCAGAGGATGGAGCTCAGACTTGTGAGTCGCTGCTGCAGACAGCTTCCTCCTCCTGGATTCAGGATCTTGGTCCCTTGAGTGTAAACGAGCACAAATGGATTCTCTCATTGTCACTTTCCTTTCACCGTTTCCAACACTGAAAGCACTTTTTGTTTTTTTTTTATATACATATACACTGGCACTTGATTGCACTGGCGCACTTGTTTGGGGATTAGGTCAGTTCACTGATTATGTTGACTGACTGCTGTGTGAAAGCTTTTACGCATCTCCCTCTGTCTCTAACTCCCCTGCCTTCTTGCAGTCCTGCAGCCACACTTAGCTGGCTTCTAACTGCAGTGGTGCCAGATTTCTTGAAATAAATCGCAGCCTTAAACCTTGCATTATAATATGTTGATATGCAAGTGCGTGTGCTCGGTCGTCTCTCGTGTGTGCAGCAGGGAAATTAGCTTTAAATTGCCAAGTAGATGACTTATTATGAGAGACAGAAAAAATATGATTTCCAAATTGTCAAATATGTACACAAAGCCCCCAAGGAGTTCAGACTGAGTAAATATGAGCAAGCCGGTTCTGCGCCTATTTATATCACTGCAGGAATTGTCTGAGTTTAATCTGAATGGCTACAGCCGACAGGGATGATTCATTGTTTCAATACTGGGTGCACATGTGTGGTCATGTAGACACCGAATGTGTGGGAAAAGGTAACTGCGCACGGTAGATCTCAATTTATTTGCCTGCCCGGGGCAAAGTTGGCACTTTCACAGATGGGTCCCTCCACTATTGACAGCCTGGGAAGATGAGTTGAACCTCAATGTGACCTATGGGGCCTGTAAAGTGAAAAAGGCAAAGAGGAGGACTGGTCGGCGTAATCACATAATATGGCATGAAGACCTCTGACTTGACCTGGCCGCCACTTAAGACTGGCACTGTTGTCATTCTCCCCCTTCACATCCTAACAGTGGTAGCTTTTATGTGGATTGGATGCCATTTAGACACTTAATTTTACTCAATGAGAAGATTTATTTTTATGATTGCATCGACAATGACTGAGAGGTTTGTGTGCAAACAGCGTGGATTGATGCTGAAGATTTTATTGAGAGTACAGAATAGAGACAGGGTTTTTTTTTTTATATAACTGCCTAATTATCTGCTTTATCGATTGAATGACCATCTCTGGAAAACAGTCTGCTTATTGTGACAGGCATAATCAGATGTCCACAGCTTATGTAATGCTTCCCTAATTAATCATTTGAGAGAAGGGAGCCTCATTGGCAGAGCTTCCATAATAAATCACGACTGAGCTCAGTGCCTCTTAGTCCAGCGCTGTCAAAGAAACTAAAGAAGAACTTGTAATGACTACAGCTGCTCATTGGGACTATGATGGGAATGCTACACCACCCACATGTATGTCAAAAGCTCACCTCATTTAGATTTAAGCGAGCGCTCCGTCTTCTACTGCGCTGTGGCCCCACACAAGAGAGCATTGAGGCTTACCCATGGGTTAGAGAGACAAATACAGAGGCTGAATGAAGAGGATGAAGTTTGCTGTCCCGGCTAATGGAAGCTGACATACACTGGGCCGTGAAATGACTTTTACTGATCCTGACGATAGCACCTCTTTCCTATTCAAATCAGCTCTCCTCCTAAACTACCACAATGATGATAAGCTCCCAAAAGTTAATGACAATGGAGAAATTTCAAACAGCAATACAAGGGACATATAAATCATGCATGTCTTCATTTTCTTTTGTTTTGGTTTGTGTTAATAACGGCTCATATCATCTGAATAGAGTTTTATTTCAGAATACACCGTAAGAATGGTTTCTTTTTAAAGACGTATTTCAGTTTAATTGGCTATCTAAAGTAGTGAAACATAATCCCATAGGTCTAGGAGGCCTAATTAGTTAAAAACATGCTTCATTCAAGCTGCAGGAAAATGAAGCTGATTTGTGAATCTGCCATTAGACCCTGAAGGGCAAAGGCAAGGCCAGGGGAGCCGTGATCCTCTGGAGTGTTAATAAATAGGCTCTACCGGAATCAAGGAGTGCTGTTCAAGGAAAGCATTAATCCTTTCAGGAAGGCAAAATTCAAACTTGTCAATTTAGCCCTCGTTCTGACTAAACAAACTAAAGTAAAACTGCATCAGATGGTCGTGACTGACAGGGTTCACCCTCTGAGGACATTAATTAGTTGACACACGGCACGTTTTTTTTCACAGTGCGATTGAGTCATTGTAAGTCTGAGCAGCATTATGGCTCAAACACGCAGCACGGCGCAAGGCAAAGGTCACTTCCATTTATAAGGATTTAGATAGACAGCTTGTGTTTGGCCTTTTTGCATGCAAAGCTCATTTGCAGTTTGTACTAAGTAGATCATTGTTTTTAACTTAACGCTTCTTACAAATATGCCCTTTCCTCAAGAAACCCTTATGTGACAGTGTGGTAGTGAGCCAAGTATGGCTATCTTACTGAAAAGTGGATTTAAAGAGCCCCAACATTAAAACTTCAGTATCTGCCAAACTGTTCTCAGTGAAGGTTTAACCTGGCACCATCTTTCTCAGAAGCGTGTTTTTTCATGACAGCTGTGGCAGGAGATGATGGATGTAAATTCTCTTCTGAATTATTGATTCTTCTTCGAAAAGTTCTGAACGCCACACACAAAGAAAAACCTTCCAGTCTTCCAGTGGCACCACATAGATTCTTCACTGCCAGAAAACAGACTTTCCTTGAGTATGTTCACGAGCTCTGAATTGCCCAAGCAGGTGCAACGAAACGGAGACAAGTTATAGCATTCAAGTCCCATTTCACAAGAGCATTGTGCAGTTCTTCTAATGTTACATGCCTTGGCTTTGCGTGCAAGGCCGGCCACTGTGCTCATGAAACTTGCCCCCAGCTATGAGCACAAAGAACCCATGACTGGACCCAGACTGTTGCCATAATTGCCACTGAGTTCAGAAAATGGAGCCCCTCACAGTGGTGTGAGCGATAAGAAAACTGCTTAGTTGTTGTGTTTCCAGCTGGGTTCGTCTGGTGCTTGCGACAGTCCCTCTAAGTCTCCATTAGGAGCAACTCCAATCCAGGCATTTCTCCCTTTTCTGTGATTCATTTCTTGGTCTGCCAGATACCCTGCTGGTGCATAATGACGTGCTTTGGACAAACGGCAGCCTCAGCAGTTCCTCCGTGCTTTGTGGCACAGTGAAACGCTCTTTGTGTGACTTCCATCTCAGCCTGTGAGATCGGTGCTCTCTGAGGCTGCGGCTCTCACAGGGATGGCTCTTAATAACCACCTATAAGGTTTTAAATGATTCATACAATTCATTATCATAACAGATTGCTTCTTTAGTGTCATATAAAGTCCCTCTATTAAACAGTGTGACTCAGAGGGACTGGAGACACTTGCCTTTTTAATTATTCACATTTCTTCATTTTTAGCCACACTAGCAGGCTCAAGGGATCAAGCAATGTCAATATCAGTCTGTCGGTCCACCACATTAGTCTAGACTAAAAAATCAAGTATTTTATACATTCATGGTCCCCAAAGGATGAACCCTTTTGCCACCAAGAGGTTGACATTTCTGTTTTTTAGTGAAATGTTTCATCAACTTTTGGATGGATTTGCGTTAAATTTGGCCCAAAGATTCATGGTCCCCCAAGGATGACTATTACTGATGCTCTATGGTGCCCTTGCTTTTCATCTAGTGCCACATGCAGATCAGAGTTTTCATTTATTTAGTGACATATCTCAGCATCAGGTTTTAGTGTGACAGTTATCTTTATCATCAGTTAATATGTTATTATTTTCTCGATCGCTCAGTGTATCATTTGTCTGTGAAGTATCAGGGAATGGTGAAACAAATGTCTTGTCTCCATTGTTGTCTGACAAACAGTCCAAAACCCAAAGATATGGATCTATAATCTGACAACTTTGGTCAGAGCTTGTCGGACTACGATCTTATGCTGATTTTTTTGTTTTTAGGGGTCTGCTTTGCAGAATTTTCTGCCATTTCAGTGCCACTCAAAGTTTTCTTACAGAACTATTACATTAAAAGCCACAACAAGTCATGTGAAGCTTCTGTTATCATGGGAGCTTTTACTTGTTGCAGTGCCCCCAGTCTAACCACAATTGCCAACTCCCTTTGCAGTTCTTTGGATTGATGATACAATTTCTCAGTCCAGCTCCCTGGATGATACGCAGACCCGTTCCTTGGTACAGAATTGTCGTTAGGCGGCAACACTGTTGAAGTGTGCATAAAAGATGGGCAGTTCCTTCCCCTCTGGTCCCCAAGGCTCAATGCATCTGAATCCATGTGACATATGCTGCCAGAAACACGTACTCACATTATTATATGCATTGACTCTAAGCAAGCGTGAGCTTTCGATCAAACATGCACACAGTCATATAAACATGCGCTCTTCCCCCTAGTGTGTCCCTAGACACTTGGGGTCCTGCGGCTCCCACCCCCCAGCCTGGCCTCTTTAATGAGGACTGGCCCCTGTGCGTTTGATCCTGCTGCCAGCCCTCAGCCCTGCGGCCCCTCAGCCTCATGCCTATTCAACAGTCCCCACAGCCTCTCCAGTTACTCCCCCATTGCCTTGGGTAGACTATGGATCCAAAGCAAAAGCACTCCTGGGCAGTTGTTCAATATCAAAGCCAGTTTGACTGAAACTGTGGGGAGGAGGAAAATGAAAAGAAATGCCGCATGTAGACTAACACGCAGCTCTGAAACTGCGCATTGATCTCTTCTTTTTGTTTCGTCAGATGTTCTTCAAAAAAAATTTCATCTATTGACTGTTAAAATCCATGAAAGATTTTGAAGTTTCAAATGCCAGTTAATTGGTTTCACTGACTGTGGTCTTGGCATGAAACAACATTCATAGGCTTTAAATTGAGTCTCTAACATGGCACCTCTTCTGTTTTGTTTTTTTTTGCACAGGATGGAGGTCTGCTGATTAACAACCCCACAGCACTGGCTATCCATGAGTGTAAGTGTTTGTGGCCTAACACGCCCTTGGAGTGTGTGGTCTCACTCGGTACGGGCCGCTTTGAAACGCATGGCAAGAACAGCACCACCTACACAAGCCTCAAAACCAAACTCACCAATGTCATCAGCAGCGCCACAGACACTGAGGGTGAGTGACAAGTGACAATTTGTCAGACTATACATCTATACCCGTATTCAACCATTGGAATCTTTATTCTTTATCATTTACCTTTATTGTATTACATAATGAATCATTTTAAAGAACCTCACAGCTGGTGAACCTGAAATGAAAGATGACTAACCTAAAGTAACTTAAAGAGACAAGTTGTATAATGTTTTAGCACGGAACCTTGAAGATATCCTCAGACTGGAGTTGTGGATTTTGTATTATGGGAAGTGTTGGATCCTTCCATTTTTAAAGAATCACCCATACTAGAAAATCAGGATATCACAGCCTCTGCTGCTGTAATTTTGACCATTTGTCTTTATAATTTGGCCAAAGTCCAAAGACTTAATAGGTTAATTGGTGACTCTAAGTGGCCTGAAGTGCCCTGCTCTAAACTAACGACTTTCCCAGGGTGTATCCTGCCTCTCGCCCTCTCCTCCTGATGAAGATAAATGGTTACAGGATGGATAGATAATTTGACGCTGTTGTACGCACAGTTTAAACACCCAAGTGTTTTACCCACCAGACTTTGTTAACTTACTCAGATTGTATCATTTTTGTTTGGTTTATGTGCTTCTATCATGAGTAAATAGTCTATTTAGTTAAATAGTTGGAGGTTTGTGTGGTTTATTTTGAAAATGGGCTGGATTCTTTATGCTATTTGTGCGTCCGACTTCCGTCCAGCTCGATCTGCATTGTGCAGATGATGTGACTGTATTCTCAGTGGACCAGAGCGGAGAACCGCTTCTTCTGAAAGGCTCCACAGCGCTTCTGGTGGGGTTACAAACCGTTGAATTTAGCTGTTTCCAGTCCCCCAACTTTATGGTGAAACTGCAATACTAAATTGAATACTAAATATCTGGAGTGTTCCTTTTAATCACAGTTATAAACACTGCTGCAAAAATTGATTTCATACGGTTTATTTGATTTGATGAAATACAAAACAGTCTGGCACTCAAACATTTTATATGGGAGCTTTCAAAGCAGCACAAGACCACTGGCACAGTGTCAAACGTGATGATAAATCTGTCAGAGAAAGCAGTCCCAAAAATCATGACATCACATGCCAGATGCCAAAGAGGAACACTGCCAGCTGTTCATTTATTTTGTCTAAATTTATGCACACTAGAATGTTCAAAGAATGAAAGTGTCGCCGGCGTAGAAAATGCTGCACTGCAGGTCGACTTTGTTCCGGATACGTCCCATTGTGGTCCTCTGTAGTTGCAACCTCTTCTGTTTCCTTATCACCTCTGGACATGGGCACTCTCTCTGCTGTGCCTAAATTTGGTTCGGTCCCCTCCCTGTCGCTGCCCCTGCTGTTGTGGTGCAGCGTCTGACCTAGATGCTTCTCTGCACTTGTTTCTCCTGTATTTGGGATTAAGCTCTTCCACCAGCTCTCCAACGGGCTTTGTTATTTCGAAACAGGAGATTAGCATGAGTGTTTATCGCAGATTTCCCCTGTCCCATCATTCACAAAGCTCCGTCTTTGTCTCAAGTGTATCAGCAGAGTTTCGATTTGTTGTTGTGGACAGATAAGGCTGATCTAATGGGTTTTTAGACGCAAACAGAGCTCCTGATGTGCTCGTTCACTCGCTCATGTTTAGCAAGCAATTACTCAGGTTTTCCATTATGTAGAGCTGCAGTTTAAACCTGCATTTTAATGTCACTACCTACAGGCGAGGAAAATAACAGCTGACATAAATTCACCTCTTATGTAGTGGCTCTGTAGTTTCCAGTGGGCGCCAGTGGCTCAGTCCACAGGGACTTGGCTGGAGAACCAGAGGGTGGCTCGGTACCTCAAACTGCTAGAAGCACATATTATATATGGCAGCCACACTCTCCACTAATGCAAGCCCTCTGTGAGTGCATGTGTATTTCGGGATATGCGTAATGATTGTAATGATGACTAACAACAGTGTAATTGAATTTCACATGGCAGGATTAATAAAATAAGCAACCAGTGAAATGCTTTAGCTTCTGTACTGTGCAGCACCCAGTCATGTAAATAAAGCAAATAAATATTAAATGATACAGATTTTTATAAGAAACTGATTTGAAATCGGCCTGATAATTCACTGCACAGTAAGATAAAAACTGACCCTGGATTTGTGATCCAATCACACATCTGCTGGGATGCACAAACCTCTTCTAGTGTCGTTATCCAAATGAATTTTTACCTCTAACCTATTTGATTAAATACCAGAATGCTGAGAGCGTCCTGCAGATGAGGACGTAATAAAAGCTGGCCTGTAGTCGTCCATGGCAGTCATCTTAGTGAACCCATAGATCCATTGTGAACCACAGCGCAGATTCATGCTGCAAACTCAGTTATGGGTTCACTGCAGGATTTGAATGTACAATAGTTTTATTCCCCTGAAGTTTAATTATTCTGGAGTGGTGTATGATAATTAAGTTTTTGGTTGCTGGCAGTGCTGTTTCAAGATAAAAGAAGTTAGCGCTGGGAAGCCGCTGTGTAAACCTGGAAGCTAGCTAGTGAAGACTCAGATCTGATTTTATACAGCTGCAGATAGTTAATGAGACTGTTTGATTCTTTTTTTTAATAACAACCCGATGGTCACATGGTAATTATTTAATTATTTTTATAATTTTTTAACAGTTAGGACCAAACACTGAGCTGCACTCTGATAGAGGAGCAGGAACAAACTGTCTGTAACTAAATGTTGGGGAAAATGTGACTTATAATAGGATAGAAAAACATATTTTATCTCTCAAAATAACCACGTTATCTATTCTCCTCTCATGAAGTCTGCAGTTGCACTTATCTTACTTTTGCTCTTCGGTGTATAACTTTTGAGAATGTGATAATGTAAAGCGGTACATTCACTGGTTATAAAAATCCAATAAATAAAAGTGAATAAAACTGTGGGAATAACCTTTTGAGATGAATTACTCCTGGTAGAGTCTCACCTCAAAGGCAGCAGGTTTTAATAGAATCCATGTCTGGAGTCTTTCGCTGCTGTGGGAACACAAACTGAAGCAAACGGCGTCACCTTTCTGGATCCTTCAGGCATATTTACTCTGTTATTGCTACCCGCTGCCTGTTTATATGCATTTATATTTTGTTGATTTTTAAACCTCTCAGATGTAGCGTTTCAAAACAACCATGACAGACAAAGTCAGACATTTCCACTCCGTCACCTCGCACTCTCAGCCCCGAATGCTTTCTCTGCAGCACGCTGTCACAGCGCTGACGGAATGTTTGAACTTTGCACGGCCTACTCGCTCTTAACACAACATTCGAATGTTTGTACAAATTGGTACAATTAGGAAGTTAATTGTGTGTTTATGATTTTTGGTCTGCGCTGCATGTAAAATGTCATGTTTGTGCTCTTGTCTCCAGAGGTTCACGCCATGCTTGACGCCTTCCTCCCTCCCAACACTTATTTCCGCTTCAACCCGTACTTGAGCGAAGACATCTCCATGGATGATAACCGGCTCGAGAAGCTCAACTTGCTGCAGGCTCAGGGCATCCGTTATTTGGAGAGGAACGAGGAGAAGCTGAAGAAGGTCACTCGCATCCTCAACCGAGAGAAAAGCTCTCTCCAGAGGATGACTGAGTGGGCCAGGCTCAGGGCTGACACGTATAACAGCCTGTCCTTTCGGGCCTAGAATTTCTAGAAATTCAACTCAAGCCTCCTTTACCTCACATGGAAACTCTTCCCATAGTCTAAATCGCCTAGAATATGCCATGTTACTATGCTTAGTGTGTCATAGTTTTTGACTTCCTGACCTGTGGCTCTGAAGAACATTGTGTAAACACACACAACTTGCCAAACACTACTTTCGGCCTCACTCATGCTTCACACATCGGGTTGATATTGTGGCTGGCAGCACTCGACTCAGCACTACTAAGAAAATATGTAAAATCGTCACTTTGGGCATTTCAGTAGGGATTTGTGATCGCTAGCAAATGAGTCTTTCATTCATGAAGGAATAGTTCAACTCTTGGTGGAATACACTCATTTGCTTTCTTGCTGTATGCTAGATGAGAAGTTCGTCAGTTAACCGCTCGCAGACAATTAGTTTAGCATAACAATAGGAAATGGAGAAAGCTAACCTGGCTCTGTCCAACGCTTCAAAATCTGCCTACTTGGCCAGTTTCCATGTCTTTGTGCTAAGCTGCTGGCTCCAGCTACATTTTCACCACACAGACAGACGATGAGAGGGGAGGCAAGGAAAGCAAATACACATATTTTCTAACATGTCCAACTATTCCTTTAAAAAAATAGAATACTGTAACGTCGTACAGTAGCCAGACTGTTTCACCAAGTGAGCACTTTCCAGCCATTTGCTTCAATTTTTAAAGATTTATTACGACAACTAGTATATCCTCAAAAACGTGTTTGTACTTTAACAGAAAAATGTGTAGATGGGCTGTACTGTATGTGCTATTGAAACGCAGTCATTTAGCTAAGCTGTCAGCCTGTAGCTCTGTACAATAGTAATGTAAAGAAATTTTAAAAAAAGGAAAAATACTTTTTTTTTTTTTTTTTGATTTATCGGTCTAATCAAGGTCAATTTGAGCACCTAATGCAAGTGACGTTTCTCAGCTGTAATGACTAAACTTTGCACATTTAACAATGCAGCTACTGGTCAACTGTGTAATTTTATACTGATTATAGTGACATTGGTACAGGAGAGTCCATCTCAAGCATTACAGTATTGCATATGATGTAAACGCATGTTATGTTTAAGATGTAACACAAAAAGACAAGAAAATATCTAGTAAAAAATATACAGCAGAGTGTAAGCTTTAGCACAATATTTTATCTTAAAATACCTGTGATTGTTAATGATGATTGAATATGAAAAGATTATATATATATATTTATATATATATATATAGAAATGGAGCCTCGCTGTCCTAACTTTCATTTTTTCTTTTAGATTCAGAATATTTTAAGTTCACTTGTTTCAAACACTTTTATCATTGTGTGCTTGATTGTTTGCTTTTATGGATTCCCCGCAGGAGACGCACGTTTTTCGTCTTCACTGTGCCCGCTTCTTTCCCTTTGATGCCTCTTCTCAAAAGCCTTTTTCACCCTCTGTATCTCGAAGCGCTTCGTTTCAGTCCCCGCTCTGCTGCACTGTAACATTTGTTGAAATCGTGCAGCTGCTGCTTCAAAACAGATTGCTGCTTATTGATTTGTCATTGCTGAAAATCGTTTTAATGATGCGCACAGCTTTAGCAGCAGGCATTCATTTCCATGGCTAACCTGGTCAAGTACTGTATAACTGATACAACAAAGGGTTGGTCACTCCCGGACCAGAGGAGGTAAAATTAACACGGATTAACGTAATTCCACTGTTCTCCTGTTGTTCCTGTGTAATGACTGTTCTGAGAGTGTATGTAATAAAAAACCCGTCACCGAACCTTGCTGCTTGTTGCCTCCTAATTATATGAAGATTAGGTGATTGTGATCTGAGTAAAGCTGCTGTGGATCATCTTCAGAAGTGGGGACGTGCAGATATTAAGTCTGTAACTTGTACTCACAACTGCTTAATTATTCCAACAGAGATCTGGGCTGATACACACCATCAGCTTCTTGGTTTCATTTCCAATGTGCTTGGTTTGATTAGCAACAAACTCTAATCTATAAACCCACGACTGCTGTCACATCTACAACTGCCAGTGGATATTTTCCTTCTAACTCAAATGCATGTTGCTTTTTCAAAGTGTGTGTGTGTGAGAGAGAGAGAGAGGGAGGGAGAGGGTATGGCTGTATTTTTCAGGGGAAGGTAATTTTAAGGCTTTTCCCTGAGCTGTCTGTCATAAAAGAGAGGGAAGGTGAGATGAGATGACTGTGCAAGGCTGTGCTCAAGCACCTGGGCAACAGCCCCTGCCGGTGATGGATCACATTTCCCTCCAGCATAAACACCATGCACTGACACAGCTCTCCACCAACTGCTTACACGCATGAAGACACAGCGATGGTCGCAGGAGGCAGAGGGCACAACAAATGGCATCAACACTGGCCTGAAGAGGAAGCGATACAGGATGCAGGCCGTGCACATATGCAGCATGAGTAGCTTCAGTATTTTTTTTTTTTTAGAAATTCAATTATTGAGGAGATCTAAATACAATAAAGTGTTATCTCTGGCTTTGCAGATACAAATATTAATATTGAAGAAGAAGAAAATTCACACCGTGTGATCATACACTCAACCCTGTTATCTGAAGATGTGCATTTGATTTTGCACTCACATCAGTCAGATTTAATAGATTCTGAGCTGGTTCCAGATATTTGGTTTTACAGACAGGGACACCAGATAACTGAGAATCACACAATCATTTCCTGTTTGATCTCTTCATAGACGGTTTTATCAAGGTGCAATACCTTGAAAATTGTCCTAGAGATTGGCATAATTTAATTAATAATAACTGTTTGTATTCTGTTGCTTCATTTAGAAAAGGAACTATATTAAATGGTACGCCTTGTCTGTAATACAAGTGATGGTTAAGATTGGAGTACTGATGGTGGGATAGCAGCTTTAAGGCCTGAACTCGAAACCTTTATTTCATCAGGATGATCCAATCAGGATCAATACTAGTATTAATATCAGTCAGTCAGGTGTCTAGACTTCAAGCTAGTTTGTTCTTGTGCAGACCTCTCCAGCTGATTAGTGGCACCATGAGTCTGAAAGCTGTTCTTGAACACAACACTCCTGGCTCCAGAGATTTCCAGGAGAAGTCAGCTCCACCTCTTTGCTGTTAACCTTGTGCAGCCATTATGGGACAGTGGTGAAGCCCATCAAATCGGTTTTGTCTTGACGGCAGTGTGACCTTGTGTGTGGACGATCGCTGTCAGCATTACAGTAGATACGTAACATTCTTCTCGAGATGCGTAGCTCTTCTGATGTCTGCTTGTAGATATCAACTCTGTCACAAATAATCAAAGAGTTTCACATTTTTTAGATCATTGATTTTTGATCTTGGAGGGTTTAGAGAGTTTATTAACTCTAAATCAAGAGGCAGGTCTCCTCTAATCTCCTGCGGTTTAGAGTTAATACTATAAAGTGTCCTTAAACACTAAGCACACTCTCCACCGTCTCTTTACTCAGCCACTGAAGTTGATTACTTTACTGGCCTTAATACGCTCACCTCGATCATTTTGTCCAATATTTTCTTTCAGAGTAAATTCGTGTTCTGACACAGAAATGAGGAACGATTAAACCTTAAGATGTGGTTATTAAAAACACATTCTCGGGGTTAAATGAAGAAATGCCCGGTGTGAATGGTGTCGTATAAACACAGTTATAGCAATGGTAGCCACACATATACTTTTCTCTGGACAAAACTGTCTTAATCTGTAAAAAAAAAAAAAAAACAACCAAAAGCAGCTGTAATTTTCAAACTCATCTTATATTTCATGTAAAAATGAGTCCTCAGATTCACATACAGCATACTACCTAGTGAAACACACTTCCTTCATATCTTGTGGATTCATGGCATGTTTTTGCCCCTCCCTCCCCCCTGTGTGTAAAGGTTGCTCCCACTCAATATAGAAAAGTCACAATGTAATTACACAGCAGACAGAGAGAGGAAATGCATCCTCCCCATGATGTAAACAGCTCTGACTCATGAACTTGTCCCCCAGCAGTAATCACATCACTAATTTGATTTTTTCTTTTGCACCTTTGGCCAAAGCTCCAGGCTGTGAACATAAATACGCGTCTCCAGCCCATGTCAGGAACAGTTCTCGAGGAGGTTTTGACAAGTGTGCTGTGTTCTCCCTGTCTTTGTTGTTATTAACTGTCTTCCCTGGTAGTGTCTGCTACTCAATTACACCTCACATTTAGCTGCAGCAAATACACCCAGCTCATTAGCATTTAATTCGTTTGGGAGCAGATGATATGAAGATAAGATACGAGAGTTTCATTCCAAAATATGACAAAAAAAGTGCCTGAAAAACAACAAACAAATCCTGACAGACACAACTATGACATTGTAAAATCACAAGTGAACTGCTGTGTTTATTTTATTGTGACAGTGTCAGTCACATCACAGAACAAGACCATGCACACAAATGATATTTTTCCAGACTGAGTCTGCTGCTCATGTCTCCAGGTATAAAAGTGACTGTTTGGATGTTTAGTATTTTTCTTCTGCTGTCTTAAGTTGAGACGACTATGACTTTAAACTTATATCAGCTTTATCTCTAGCATGAATGACCTACGCTAATATACGTGATGCTAGCTAGTATACAAGTTCATGGCTACAAGATCAGGGGCAGTTGTAACGTGGCCCCATGCAAGGATCTTGTTTGTTTGTGCTGACCATCGACAGTATGAACAGGGACATCGTATCTGTGACGTCACCCTGTGAAGCTCAGAGTGTGGTTGCTCTGGCCGCCGCCATCTTGGTCGTCCTGGGTAATCATCATGGGTATGGATCACACCTTGAAATCATTTATTATATAGAAATTCACCCTCAGTACAGTTGTCATGAATGGTGAAAATAGCTATAGAGACCAAAACTGTCTTTGTACCTGTAAACCTGTTTATTTCTGCTGTGATGTTAGACATTTTTATATGGGGGCTTATGGAGACTGACTCGGCCTATAGCCAGCCTCAAGTGGCCGTTTGAGGAACTGCAGTTTTTGCTATTCCTACACAGGCTTGTGTTGACATACTTTTCTGTAAGAAAATAAATATCAGGCATGAACTGAAATAAATGTGTTTGTTTTAGTACAGCAGTTTAACAGTTTGTAGATAAATTAACCAGATTTTGGCCAATCTAGAAAATTAGATAACTGACAAATCAGTCCACTTTATTTTAAACAATATTTCTCTTAACACTAAAACTATGGATGCAGATGTAGATAAATAGTTATTTTTGTTCCTCATTAAAACATCCAGAGTTCTGAATTTCTGGCTCATGTTAAAAAATGTGAACATTTCATGACTGTGCTATTGTTTCAGACTGCTGTGTTTTAATGTAAGCTCTGACTATGAGCCTGCTGATCTATGTTGAATCTGTGTTGGTTCATCATCTCCTCTGCTGGGAGCCAGGTCATTTCATGGTTGGCTTGCTGGCGCTGCATCTGTCATGAAGTTTGTTCTGAAAATAATCGAACAAAATCACACTGAATCAGTGAAGAAGACAGCCCAAGTGATGACTATGTCTCTCTGACACAATAGTCATGCCATGTGTGAACTTTTGTGTCCCAGTGAGCGGAGGATTTCAAGAATCCACTGCAGTAATATGCATGATAATTGGAGTTAGCAGTGAGGCAGAGATGTCTTCTCTGGCGGGTTTTTGCATTTCAACACAAAGACCTGACAAGATTCACTTTGCAACTTCGCAAGTGCTATACTTGGTCTCCATGGTGCCGTATCCTTGAACTTATGAAAATCCCGCAGAGTATTTTACGGATAATATGCATGGGGGAAATTAAGAGAATATTTTAATGAGATTCAAGAAGTATGTAGACATATCTGGAGGCGGTCTAAAATGAGAGGCGAGGACAATTACAATACTTTCCAGTGTGGCACTATTGGCAGATGTGGGTGAGAATCCCCCTGGTCCCCTTCAGATGAGGATGAGGGAAACTGGTTCTTATAGCACTGGGGAATTGCGTCCAGCAAATGACCTTGGCTGCATGTCAACCTTTCTCCGTTTCATTCATGTTGTCCCACTGTGAAGCAGAGCAGAAATGCTAGAGCGAAGACAAGTGAATGACTGTTAGTGTGGAAATTAGGCATTCATTTCTTTAGCTTATTTCCAAGTGATTATTGTCATCTTCAGATCTGTGCCACATGCTAATTTGAACTAATGTCAGTCAACCAGCCTCTGGATGGCAAATCAAACCAGTTTTCTTCTTGCCAAACCAGGCTTATCCTGGTAATCACTGCCTCTCTTGCTCTTAGTGTTTGAATCTATGGCTGCAGATGGCCACTATTGCTAAGCCCGAGATAATGCATGTGTGTAACATCCACTGAGAGAGGAGAGCACGGTTGGATGGCTGACTGGCAGCAGATTGATCTGAGAGGAAATGTCGCATTTAAAATCACATGACCTCATCCAGCAGAGTCTCGGTTGATCCCACAGGCTACACTGTAAAAAAAAATGTATATTTACAGTCATTATCTGTAAATTTACAGCCAAACTGTTATTTTAAGTAGTATGCCAACAATGACAGCTGCTGCCTTAACTTACATATTTTATGGAAAATGACAATTAGCTGTAATTTAATATGTGTCTCATTATATAACAGTTTTTTCTGTAATTTTAAGGTAAATCTTATTAGTTTTACATGAATGTGTATCTTTACATTCAAACTCTATTATTATTAATAATAATAATTAATAATATAATACAATAACTGTCAATGATTACATATATATATATATATTATATTTTACAGTGTACTGTGTGATTATTAGTGCAATCCTGCTCTCAGGTCAAAATGGTAATAGTGTATCAGGACAGTGAAATGGCTCTTCCTAAACGGTGAAAGCTCTCATATTATAGTCTGTGGATTTGATGTTTTATTTTCATGTCCCCTTTTTTCATTTTGCAGCCTGATTAATGGAAGTGTGCATGCTTATTAAGCCTTTAGGGGTTGGGATTTATGTCATTGTTAAACATGGTTTTTGCTTGTAGCATTTTTATTATGCTTAAACTGAACAATAATAACACAGCAACTAAATTAGAAATCCACTCCCTGCTGTTAAGTAACAGAAAATGGCATGCTGAGCATTAAAAGACAACTTTTGGCTCGTTTTATCCTAAAACTCGTCCAGCTGTTGTCCAGCTGTAAGCCTGTAGCGGACTAAAGTACTAGTAATGTGTTTGGATAACATTTTGCGAGGATGGTTCAGTGCCTTGAGGCCACCATACATCGGCAGCGGCGCTGCAGTGCGCGCAATGATCGTGCGCACGCCCCGGAGTGATGCTGCGCGCCCCCGCCTGAGTGTGTGTGTGTGTATGTATGTGTATGTTGGTGAACTGGTGGGAGAGGAGAGGACCAGTGACTGAGGCAGAGGAGACAAGTGCAAGAGGCTCGTCGCTGAGCGGGACTCCACGTAAATAAACGCCAGCAGCAGCAGCAGCAGCAGCGGCGGCGGCGGCAGCAAGCAGCAGACGGCATCGCTCTTGTCGCAGGAGACTGAAGATACAAGAAGAGGCTTCGCGTGTCGAGGGAGGAGATAAGGTGAGCGAAATTATAGCGTTCATTATAAACACGTGTCGTGTAGCTTTCCAGCTCTCTGTCAGGAGTTTGTGGAGAGAGAAAGAGAAACATTGGCAGCGTTTTGCAGCATCCAACTCAGTGGAGAGAGAGAGAGAGAGAGAGAGAGAGAGAGAGAGAGAGAGAGGACACTGTCCTCTTTGGAGCTTGAACGCAAAGACACGGGGTTTGTTTTTCTTTTCTTCTTTTTTCTTTTTTTTTAAAGGTGTGATCTCTAAAAATACACCCTGACGTGTTAGCCTGGAGCTTTTGGTCATCAGAGAGAAAGAGAGAGAGAGAGCAGGTGCACATAGCGCGACTGTCAAATCAAGGTTTGCCACATAGTGTGCAGCTTTAAAGATGCTGAGAGGAAGCATTGTTACCAGTCTGAACCTTTGATATGATCTGTTTGCTTCATGGTACTCACATGCTTTAAGTACAGACACATGGATATATGTCGATAGACAATAGATCTTCTGTACACGACAGTTGTTTTGATCAAATAGCTATGCTCTTACACAGAATCTCCTCATGTCTTAAGCTGATTTGCTCCCCACATGTTCAATTCCCTTCATATTAATATCACATCATAACTCTGTCATGCTTTGACTGACCGGTCAGTTTGTGTGGTCTAATTTCCCCTTCATCAGACTCTTCCTTAAGATAACCCTCCTCCTTTGAGATTCACTGTGCCGTTTGTCATACGAGCCAAACAATTCCTTCACTGAAAGACACACATTCCCACCCAAATCCTCTGCTCACTCCCTCCCTCCTCCCTCTGTCTCCTCTTGGTCAAAGCTTCAGTCAAAGAGGGGGGACTCACCATCATGCAACAACACCCCCCCTCCCCGTCCCCCTTCATACCCTCCCACCCTACCTCCCTCCCCTCATCCCCAGACACTCTCACTCATACACACACCCAAACACACATGCCTCGGCTGCACACTTTCGCTGCCTGCTTCAGATAGCCACATTAATACAATGCTAATGACCCCCCCTGCTTTATTGTCTGAATCTCTTGTTCGTACTTCTCTCCGAGAGGGCTGACACACTTTCTAGTAATGTTTATTCACTCCGGGGCAGACTATTGTTAATCTGTTTAAGAAGATAACAATATCCCTCTATCCTTAGCCTTATGGCTAGTTTGCATAAATTCAGAAACAGGCGGCAAAATGTGCGATATGACTTTAGGTTCGCATGACTGCTTGTGTGCCTTTTGGTGGCCTCATTAGTCATGGCTTCGACCGCGGTATGTCAGGGTGTTGCTCGAGCCCGGCGAGCCACCACTCTACTCCTCCACTGACAGGAAATTTCAGGCTCATTTGACCAATGTGGAGAAATCAGGACAAGATAGTGACCTACATTGTGCTGCCATCTTTACTTTCACCCTCAGCACAAATGGCACTAGGCGAGGAGATTTGCATAACTAAGGGATTATCATGACACACGTTGGCCGGAGTTATTGTGAGAGCACCAGTCAGTCACACTGTTGACCTAAAACCAGTGGCGGGCAGCTCTGCTTTGCGGGGGCTATGGGAAAAGCTTGGGTGTTGGAGGGAAAATGCCACTAATTTCACTCTGTGGGTCGAAGAAACACGCAGACTATTCTGCGAGAAGTGATCAACGCTCCTTCTGTAAGCTGCCGTCTGTGGCATTGTGAACTCTGCCAACCGCTGGGCCGGACAAAGTGTCTCATAGACAGAAAGAGTTGTTCTGTGTCACTTGTGGTGATGTTGATGACATCATTTCTCAGAGGAACTGATCTGAACCTGAGAGGCTTTCATTCGGTGACCAAGGACGCACTTTCACTATCAATATGTGACGGAAATGTCTTTCATAGATCTTACTGTAAAGATCAAATATTAAAGATGAACCCAACAAACTGCAATTGAAGTCAGAATTACTCTACACTATGCATCACTACTTTCATCACTGAAGATGAAACGCTACTTCCGATTTATTACGTCTTTGCTTTTGTAGTTTTGACCATCATTTCTTTGACTTTCTGCTATGAACAGGTCAAGAAATGAGTGATCAGACGAGAGCTGAAGTGATCTCTTGATCAATCGATTTAATGACTATTGCATCTACTTTTATCTATCCATGTTAGTCAGATTTAAAGCAACAATTAGCTTCTCCATGCTTCTCAAATGTGATGATCTGATGCTTTTTTTGTTATGAATCATTGTAGAGTAAAAACTTTTAGGATCTGGACTTGTGGTCAAATAAATAAAACAATCTGATTATCTGATTATGAATCTGACTGAAGTGTGGACCTACTGTAGCGTGACATTTCACAGACAAAATGATTCATTGGAAAAATAGTCGACAGACCGATCCATAATTGAAATGGTGTCATTCATTTCAATTTGCAAACAAGCAAAGCAAACAAGCAGATTATCTAAACCCCTTTGTTTGGAGTGAAGCCAAAATGTGTGTTTGTAGCTCGTACGGCAGGTCAGACTTGAACATGTGTGGTGGATGGATGATGGATGTAATAAACAGTTTAGTGAATAACTTTGCTGTTCTCTGTCCAATAAGTTTGACTAACCTGGGAGCTTGTTTAAAACCTGTATGACCGTCAGACTACTCGTGTTTCTGGCCTGTCTGACTCAAGTTGCAACATTCTCAGACCTTAGTAATTAAAATCAAGTACAGTGTTGTCGTTGTCCCCAGAAAACTCAGGCCCAGGTTGAAGTAAACAGTAATTATCATTTTATAAAGTGCTGCAATCATTTCTTTTCACAGAGAATGGCACAGTTAAATAAGGCAGCATCATAGGCGACTGGAGCCGATTGACTGAATGATGGAGTGTGTTCTGGTGACACGTGTGCGATCCAGCAGCCGTCCTCAATAGAAGTGCTGTGCCGCTCAGCTGTGATGAGGCTAAATCTCCGGGGACTGATGGAGGCCCATGCCTATCCATTAGTGTCACTGTGGTCTGGGTGTTTCTTCCCAGTGGGCCAGTCACACAGAGCAGCACAGTGCAGTGACATTGCCTGGACCTGCTTGTCACAAGCATGTTCATCTCATTTTGGGACTTATGAGCGCCTCATTAGTGGACCGCAGAGGGAGCGCTGTCCCCCTCGGTTCACGGCTCCCTGAGCACTTGCCTCGGTTGTAATTTGGACAAATATATGCAGGGGCAGATCAATACATGCAAAGAAGACACATACATGTTCATTACATACACATGCACACATGTTTCACTTTCTCTCTGTGAGAGGGGCCTGCATGGTCTCAAGCTGGTGGGTGCAATTAGAGTTTCACACTCAGTTAGGCAGCAGCTCTAATGGGGATTGACGCGTCCCTGTGAATCCTCTCCACACAGCTGCAACTGTTGATGTTTACATACTAGACCTATATTATATTATCAGGAGTGGATGGTGACAGGTCACCAATAAAAAAGGATAGGAGGTGATTTATGTGTTGCTCATAGCTAGACTCAAACTCAGCGCGAGTAATTAGATACAAAAAGATGTGAAGTACTGTTTTGTCTTCTAAAACAACAGAGCTTCAGTGACTCATGCTGACTAATTGCTTAGATCGCTTGTTCTCAAAATGTAGTACGCAACCTCCTTGTAACGGTACTTGGAGGAATCTCTGAAATGATCTTTGAAAATTAAATAAATTAATTAAAAAATATGTATAATACTATCAAAATACTCCACTGGAATGTGATTTAAGATGTTTTAGTGTGTAGCAGCTGGTACATGGTGTAAAAAGTTTGGCTTAGATGATTAGTGGACAATCGACAATCGATCAACAGAAAAATAACCAACGACAGTTGATAATTGAATAATCATTTATTAAACAAAATGCCAAGAAGTCTCTGGTTCTAGCTTCTTGCTGCTTTTCTGTTTTAGAGTATCTTTGGTCGAACCAAACACGAAAAATAATTTCTGACGCTTTCATCCAAAAATAATTGGTAAATGAAATGCATGAATGAATATACTTAAGGTACATTTGATCCAAAGCAGAGCTGAAATTGAACTGAATATTTGATTAGGGATTGAAAATTAATCAGCAACAATTTTCACAATCATTTATTTTTCATGCTGAAATCCAAATAATTCTCCAACTCTAGCTCCTCAAATGTGAATATTGGCTGTTCTTTTTTTGGTCTTTTATGACAGTAAACTCTATCTCGAAGTTAATGAAGTGAACTTGAGGTGGAAAATTGTCAGACGTTTTGTAATTATTTCTCGAAAATAATCAGCAGATTGATTAATTATAGTTGTAAGTTGCATCCCTGATCTCAAGTGTCATTAATCACAGATGCCGTTTTGCATTATTTAGGGTGCTGTACTGTTATATCAGGTTATATCTTTTGGGCAGGAGGTAGTGTGGACAGATGGCGGATGAGAGGCGGTCAGTGTGTATGTCCCTGGACGGCCTGTGACCGAATCATTACACCAAAGCTTTACACCGTCATCAAACCCAATCATTCAAGGTTACCCAGGGAACGCTATTATAGGCCCATGTCAGGTTATTACACCCCTATGTGAGAACAAAGCATTTAGAGATGCTCTTTTCTGTCCAAACCAACTACCAGGGAGTGACGGCAATCGAGCCCCCTTTTGAAGTGGGAGGTTGGGATAATGGAACGTAACGTTGTGGGTTTTATGTTCCCTTTCTCCCCCACCCCCACCCCCACCCCCAGTAGAGTGCCTGACAGGTTAACTAGCTCCATGTCAACTTGAGTTTACGGGGGCCTGATATGAACAAATGAAGATGTGACTTGAGATGCAAGCTCAGAGGACATTTTCTGATTTCTCATAAGATGATGTGCTGCTGTCTTGCCACCCGCTAGAAGAAGTGGAGGGAGTGGGAAGGGAAAGTGGGAGTGTTGTGAAGCTTCCAGGGTCGGAGGAGGGAGGAGGGGGTGGATCATGTACCTCAGTCGACGCTGAGAAATAGCAGGGGGAACAAAGGGGGTCTGTTTTCTCTCTGTCTGTACTGGTGGAGCGGCTGTTCTCGCCTCTTTCTTGCAATATAGGGGGGTGATGCAGGGTTATGCCTGAGGAGATCCACAATAGAAACTGTGGTGTTGGAGCCTCTATTTGAGCACACAGTTGTTCCTGCTGAAGAGGGTTTGAGAGGCAGGCAGTCTTCACTACCGGCAGCCTTGGGCCTGTTGAAACTGTGGCCAACTTTGGATGGGCAGCAGATGTTGGAGAGGTAGTCGGTGGCCCTATGGCAGCACATAACAAGCACCATTGCTTCCCTATCCTGTCCTGAAAACAACAGGAGGTGGGCATTGCTCCACCGGCAGGGTGTAGGCTCGCCAAAATTACAGGGAATTCAGGAAGAGTGTGCACTTGAATGCTTTCTAGTCTGTTCTCAAGCCTCCATCTTCCTCCTATTTGCATAGAGCTTAAGAGAAACTCGGCCACACATCCCACTCTCTGTTGGCACAGTGATGTAGCCCACTTGTGTTGTCTAATAGCTCAGCAAATACATCGCTGCAGCTCTTATTCTGCTTATAACATCAGAGTGGGCCCTGCCAAGAAATCCACCACAAGCCTGCATACTCTGTTGTTGAATGTTACATCCGATAAACTTGCAGAAGTAGGGGGTCTGCGGAGATAAGCGGAGCAAAGGCGTAGATTATCTTTGTCGCCCCAGCACATGATGCAACAGTGATTGAATCAACAGGAAAGAGTGGGATACTTAGCTGTCAGCTCATGAATAAAGTTGACATGGAAACACAAAGTGGCTTTGCCATGGTTCAGGAGGCTCGCTGACCTCGAGGTCTTATTTAGGCCAGGCCTTCTAATGCCCTCACCCTCTGCTCCACCCTCTACCCCCTCCCACACCCCGGCCAAGGGTAAGACACCATGTTAGCAGCTCAGCAGCCACAACTGAAGGGCCCTTAATCCAAGTGGGATGACAGCTTGGCTCTCGATGGTGTTTCTGTGGCGCTGAGACCAATGGGCTTTTCTTTCCCTCTTTTTTCATCCCTTAAACCCCCCAAACACAGCCACAGGAATCCTGGGAAAAAAATTCTCCCGGGGGAGACAAAGAAATGGGATGGTAAACAAATCCAAGTGTAGATCTGAGATTCCTCCATTCAGCAGAAGATAAATGTGCATGTCAAAAGCACAAAATACAATGCGACTTTGGCTGCTTTTTTTTTTATTGTCCTGGCGCCACGTGTTGTGGCAAAAACATAATCTATACCAGATAATCTTTGTCCAGGCTTCTGATGAATGATTAGAGAATATTAAGGTCAGAAAACCATTAGAATCACAGAATTTGGTGCCGCTGGCAAACCGAATCCCCTTTTTTCTTCTTTTACACCAATCAGCTGAGCCATCCAGAGATCACATGTGGTAAGAGACCAATAGACATGTTTACCATTCTCCAACTGACCATGCTGGTGTGTGTAAACACCCAACACTGATGTTTTCAGTTTAAGTTGATTATACTGTGTTAGGCTTTTTCACTGTTTGTCGGGAAAAAGATCATCAATCATCTCTTCTTTCTAATTAGATCAGACTGAACAAATTGGTTGAAAAATAACTTATCAATCTACAATCATTACATGATGCATTAGACGTCTTGAACTAGGAGATACTATATCGTTTATCTGAGTTAGAGGAACAAAAAGTTGACGGCTGACGGTAAAAATAGGCTTACTTGCTATGTATTTATACTGAAAACTGTATGAATGAACTGTATTTGCCGTATTTTTTTCTGTCAAGGATATAATTTTTCAGCCACCATGAGAAGAAAATTGTAAATTGTATTTATTCAGTAAAACCCAAGAATATCCACCATGGACTTGACTGTGCTCAAGCCCGGTGCCAGAGCAATTTAGGATCAAATATAAGCAATGGAATAGCAATCAGTATAATCTCCTTGTGGTCAGTCCTCTGCTAGTTTCTCAGCGCTCGGAGGAATGTAATTGTCACTAACGTGATTCCTCGCTGTGGGCTAGCTGAGAGGAGGGGAGGGTGGACAAATGGCAACTTCATTTATCAGGATCTTCTCTGAGGATGGCTGCGCTGATAACCCAATCAAATGTCTAGTGTGGTAGAGAGCCGTCTGGGCCAACACTGGGCTTTTTCAGTTCTGTGTTTGTCTCTCCGTCGATGTGGAAATATCAATGAGCCTTTGTCAGAGTGCCATGGTTTATAGCCAAAGCCCTTTGGTGTTAGGTGTCGCTAAAAAAAGAAAAAAGAAAAATACACCAATAATCTTAAAGTTTGACATTTCCAGCTGTAGAAATCGTCTTTTCTATAGTTTAACACACAGTTACACCATTATGTATTTAGATCTTTGCGGTGAATGCCATTCCTTATATTGGTTTTAGTGGGAACTCTGGCAGAGGTTGAAAAGACTCTGGTCTGAAGCAGACCTAATGCTCGGGTCTTCAAGGTTGGCTGGTTTTGGGCCTCTCAGGGCTGAAGGCACAATGACCACATCTCTGTATGAGCGGAGCCATGGTGGACATGTTACTCAAAGAGGGTTACTGCGTGACAGAGAGCACGCCTCCACAGATCCTGTGAGAGAAAAATAGGACACTTTTACTCATTGGTCATTTGTGATTTGCTACTGAGGTGGAATTCATATAGCTCCTGGTTTTGAAGTCACTGTCTTGATTGTAGTTGACATTTCGTGGTATGTCAAAAGCTCGGCTTAGAGTCAAGGGGCGCTCTTTAGATGTTCACGGCTGCTTTCATGAAATGTGATTGGTGTGGAATAAAAGACGAAATTGTTAATGTACTGAAAGGCCGCTGTTTTCACTCCTAGGTTAGACATATTTCTTAGGGCACATCTGAGGCGTTTACATAATTGTTCAAATCACTATCTCTGTAGAAAATCTGAACTCTCCTTGATTGGAGGATAATAATTAAAATGATGGTTTAATTTTCAAAGCCAGCCTTTGAGATCATGATATGCACGCTGCTTATAGACTTATTAAAACCTATTTTATAAGCTCAGCTCGTAGCCATGTGATTTAAATAAAGGAGCAGTAGGCTGCCCTGAGAGCAGATTATGCACTGATCTCTACCACTGTCTGTCTCGCTCTCTCTGTTCCTCTGATCATATCCTTTTCTTTCTGGCTCTCTTCCTTCCATACCACTCTCAGAGTATATTTCATATCTACATTTGCTAACCTGGCAACAGCTATTTATAAATCCATCACCATCACCATCATTGTGTTTGTCTGCAAAGTCTTCAGGTCTTAGTAACTGCTGTACTCACTAGGTCTAAACCAATGATTAAAAAATCACCACTGAACCATTAAAATGCGACATTTAAGTCAATGTCAGCATCGCAAACTGTAGCGTATCTTCCAAAAATTACATTTTCAATGGAGCAAACAATATAAGCAAGAGTAAGTGTCACATTTGTTTGTACTGGTATGTCCATACGTTGAGAAATATGTGTATTTCAGAGTTACAGCTAAATTCTGGGTACACCACGGCCAACTGGAGCTGTTCACGGCTGTTCTAGGAGTGACATCACCCGTAGGTTTCCGAAGCGCTTTTTTCGAAGCCGAAAAGACATTTTAATATGGGCGCTTGTGGAGATTGACTTACTTCTGCAGCCTGCTTCAAGAGCCCTTTCGAGGAATTACAGTTTTAGCACTTCCACATTGGCTTCATTTCACAGCACTGGAGGTTGCTAGAAAATACCCGGTGGGGCTCTGCCATTAGCTGAGTATTCATGCACTACAGAATGAATGGGAAATACTTATGCTAACCTAGCTAGCATTATCATTTTAATTTGAAGTACTTCAAATTTAATTTTTTTTCTGTTAAATGTGATTTAAAACCTTATTATTAATTTACTATGTTTTAACGTTTACTTAGCCTAGCATATCTGATTTCCCATGTGGCTACCCCAAACGTCCTCGTCACATACAGTCATTTGGCTCTACATTACGTTATTATAAGTCTGCTTACATGTTTATGCTGTCAAACTCGTGGTATTCATGCATATTTTTGTGACTTTCCCTGAATCCAACATTGCCTTAAAATGTAGGCGTTGTTCTCTGATACAGGGCCTAATCAGATCAGAACTGGGGAACTACACGGAGGTCGCACCAATTGGATTCTCCATGGTCACCCGCGGTGAAAAAAATCTAATTAAGCCTTAGGCGTCCCAAGTCAAACTCCCCAGGATTAACGTGGCCCTGCACCCAAAAACCCAACCCTGGGAGAGAGCGATAACTAGACTCCCATAATCTGAAGCTAGGGCTGACTAGAGCTAGAATGATGAAACCATTGCGAACTGAATCTACCAACCCAACTGGTTGACTTCAGCACAGGTTCAGTAACATGTCACTCACGTCAGTGAAACGCACCAGGTAACTCAAAAAGAGATTTACCAAACCGTACTCTATGTTAACACCACAGCAGGAAATAGTGCGTATAGCTACAGTTTTAACGTCACCAGTGTGTTTTGGCGAGATAATAGGAATAGGAAAACTGATTTCATGCAGTTTCATCAGTATTGCTCGCAATCCTGTGTGCTTTGAAGTCAAATTAGAAGTGTGTCTGTATGGGTGGAAATGACGGGCAGATTAAAGAACAGAAAACATGCTTTGAAAGAGCTCTTAACCCCCTTCCTCCTCGTCCTCCCCAAATCTGCCTATTGAGACAAAATAAAACCCCGTAAAGTAAATTGTCTTTCTCTTTGTCTTAACTTTAGGATGTGGGTTGGATGTACGCTCTGAATTTCAGGGTTTGCTTTTCACTCCATCTTTTGTTTTGAGTGTCCATTGAGTGGAAGTACATGTTTACTGTGGTCATTGCTTTTTTAAACGCCCGTTAAAAGAGTCAGTTTGTGAGGAGAATGAGTCACAACAGGAGACCGCTATTGATCAGGTGTTTGTCTTAAAGGAAGCAGGGATGAAGGGAGGAAGAGGTGAGGAGGGTGAGGGGTCAGGATGGGGTGAGAGACAGGGAAGCGCCAGTGACCAGGACGTGCTCTCCCTCTCTCCAGGATACAGCCAAGCCTGAAATATGGCTCTGATCTTTTGATCCTGGAAACAATGCACCTGCTGGAGGCCTGAGGATATGTCCTGTCCCCATGTGTCCTTTCCCTTGTCTCAAAGGTATCGCAGACCTGTACCCCTGTGAATAAGGGTTCTAGTGTTAACATTGCATAAATGACTTTCCTTGGACATTTTCTGTAACACCACAAAAGTTAAAAAGTTGTTTGTCATCTCCTTTTGCCTTCTCACAGGATTCGATTGTTTCTGAGTTGTTTTCCCAGTCAAGCATCAAAATGCAGCCAGAGCGAGAGCTGAATATGCTCTTTTGGCCTCAAAACAAAAGCCCCCGAATCTGTTTCACTTGCTCTGTTTATCTAAGCTGTGATTCAGCCGAAATGGGACTCTGGATATGAATTTCGAGTGAAAGCAGAGCGTTGGCAGCAGTGGCAAGGCCACGTCCTTGACAGCCCTGTTGAATTAATTCCTTCCAAATGGAAGCTTTAAAGAATGAAGAGGAGTTTTGAATAAAACCTACTACTGATCTAATGGACCGCTATGACAGAGGTCCATTTTTACCCGTAACGTCTCGTGAAACCATCCTTTTTTTTATCCCTGTGACTCATATTGTGTGCAGTTGAAGCATAATGGAGTAAGTGGCCACAAGAAAAACCCACCCAGGACAGCTCGTCATAGCACTTGAGTTTGATTGACATGGCACTTTCTTTTTTCACATGAGACATGGTAAAATGGTATAAAAGTGGCTCTTTTACATAACATTGGACAATTGCATGCCTAACCTCCTTCATTCACTGCTGGGCCTCTGTGAATTCAAACTGGAGCAACCTCAACATATCTGTGTTTTGTAATGCTAAAATTAGCAGAATTTGAGGCATGTGCTTGATATGGTAATAGGGCAGGAAAAACTGTGTTTTGAGTGTTGCATTTTATTTTGGATATTTGCCAGACGGCTTCTTAAAATAAGACTCATTGATTTGCGGCATTGCCCACAATGGACGAATATCCACAGAGTTATTTAAAAGACAGCTGCCATGGTAGAAACTTTATTTTTGTATCGTGTTATGGTATATATTGTTATCTCATCTTGGCTCTCATGTTTTAATTTAGTTAGACTTGGGTAGATATATGCTCAGCCTTAAACAACAACACTATGATTGGCCTAACCCTTCTGATAGATATGAAATTGTAAGGATTAGATATAAAACACGAGATAACGTTTAATCCCCACAGGCTAATTTAAATAGCTTCTCCGGTGTCTTTCTCTGCTACTTTCACTTCATTTCTTACTTTCTTAGAAAAAATTAAGAAAAAAAAAAAGCAGCAAAACATGCCACAGAATAGTGCATTGTGCTGGATGATTTATGATCGTGCTGGTAGATGTGGCATAAATTAACACTTTTGTGACACTGACATGTTTTCACACAGTAGCAGCTCTCTCGGCAGTGCCGAGTGCCGCTTTAAATGTTTAATGGAGAGAGTCAAGGGATGAGGGGCATCTTCTGTCTCTGTCTGCATAGTGTCTCATTCCCACCTGGCCAAGCTCCAGTGCTCACTGCAGTATTCTGACCCACTACGCTTGCTGCATTGAGACCGGATACAAAGCCTCATTGGAGACTTTTTAGCTCCACTGAAGTTATGTGGTGAATTGACTTAGTTTGTGCTGCACAGGCTTTTTATTCTCAAACTTGGCCAGACTATAAAGTTCCTCTGTCACTTGACTCTTGCGTACCTATGTTACATTTCTCTGGCCGTCGTCTCCGCAACCTCAATGTCGGAGTAGTACGCAGGTCGTTTGACCACCACCCACCGGACACCAGTGTCACGGTCAAAGTCTCAGAAGCAGCAGCAGCAGCAGCAGCAGCAGAGAGAAGCCCTGGCTGTCCCTCAATGGCTCTTTCACTGCCACTTGGTGACAATGCATTTTTTCCATGCCATAAAGCAGATGCTGTATTATAGCAGCACAATACTGGTCCAATCTGAAACTGTTTACCATGTGAAAGGCACACCGGGATCAGGATGCCTACCACTGTGTGGGGCTTTTTGACTTGCCACTCTATAATGAGTACACACTGGAAGGGAAAGGAGGCAGGCAGCTTTAACTGGCATTGTGATCACCGCACAGAGAGCGGAAATGCGGGATAATGTGCTGATCCTGGCTATTCTTTCAAGGCCGGGACTTTTTATACTTAACAGAATACAGAGATTACTGTGACATCAAATGAGCTTGTCAGCAGTTGTGCCCACATCAGATAAACAGGCTGGGAAGTTGCAGTTAAAGTGTTTGCACACCTGAAAAAAAAGGAGCTTTAAGAGATTTAATGCTCTAAAAAGTAATTTTACCATCTCTCTCATACCACCAATCTCCCCTGACCAGAGCTCTGCTGCAGCTGGACAGATCTGTGGCAGGTGTCCTCGGGATAAAGACAGTGATCTTTTAAAAGCTCTTTCTCTGAAAGTCAACAAATCAAGAACTAAGAAGTGAAGTGAAAGCAGCTCGACTACAAAGGCTTAACTGGCAGAACAGAAAAAGCCCTGCAGTTAAATGATTAGCTTCCTTTGTGTGACTAGTACCTGTCTTCTCTTGTCTTGTTGATGTTTGTTGTCGGTAAGTTGAAGAGGCTCCTCTTGTTCCGAGTTGTCTGCCCTCAGGGCTTCTTGTATGATGTAGTCCAACCCCACTCACCCCCTTATAAAAAAACAACTATAACAGTGTTGGACCAGCTCAGCTGTGGATTTACTGGTAAGTCTGTCAGCAAGGCTCTTAGTCACTAATTGAGCACTCAAGCAGAGAGGGACCTTGAAAGGCCAGAGGTACCCGGCCAGACAGGCTGGTTGGTCAGTCACCCTTCACAGTCAGACTCTTACCTACCTCAGACATGATTTCAGGCCCTAGAAGGACCTTCAGGAGACAGGCAGCACTCAGACCTCCTCCTGAAACCAAGGTCCTGTTTGCACCCCAGCACCACTCAGAGGGCTTATCGTCCCTGACAAGAGCTCTTCGAGGTCTCCGGTCCTCAACTGGTCATCAATCATGTCAAGGACACACATCTATCATGTCAAGAGCCTGGAGAAATAAGAGCAGCACCACACATAAAAGCTCAGACGGGGACACGTTTAAGTACATTAACCCAACTCTAGTTCCTCTTCAGAAGAAGTATGTCACTGTGGGAAATAAGGAAGTAACTGTGGGTGTATAAACCAATTGTATAATTTGATTTTTGCCTGTGGAGCGGATTGATAGCGCTGCAGTCGGGTGGATGTGTAGCTGAACTCACTGAGAAAACAACGCCGCTGGCTCTAGTTTAAAAAATGTTGGAGCAGAGCAGTGCATCAGGTTTTTTTTTAGTAAATACAATATCTATTGCATTTTTTTAGCCAATCTGACTGGACAACAACATCTCTCATGTCTGTCTGTCTGTTGGTCCAAACTGAATTATCTCACCTGCTGTCATTACTAGCAACATTCATGGTCCCCAGAGGATAAAGGCCAATCTGACTTTAGTGATTTTGAGATTTTATCTAGCTCCATCGTGGTTTTGAGTGAAATATCTCAACAACTATTAAATTAATTGCCATGAAATTTGGTACCAGCACTCTGTATCCCCTCAGGATTAAAAGTAATAACGTGGCAACATGATTTAATTTGGGTCACTGTCAGGTCAAAATTTCAATTTGGTGATCCAATACTAAACTAAAAACAATCCCAACTTTGTGCTTTGTGTTTTTGTGAATTATCAAGCATTAGCGTGCTAACACACGACGCTGACCGAGATAAACATCATACAGTACCTGTTAACCATTAGCACGTTAGCATGCAAAGCACTGCTGTGCACAGCCTCATTGAGCCGACTGGAGGCTCTTAATATATATTCTGTTGCACAAAACATTGTTGCACAGTCAAGTTATTTCCGATTGACTTTCTGACAAGAAGTATTGGTGGAATATAAGGTTTTTGGGATGTGTTTCCTTACATTTATGCACTTTACAGGGTGAAATCATCAAAATATTACACTAAACACACAGTAAACACATTTACTGTAGACTTAAGTTAAACATTAAAAGGTGTGTTTTTGTCAGGGAATTTGAAGGTGGGTAGGTCAGTGCAACCACAGAAGTGTTTGCACTCTGTTGCAGTACATCTAGTTCCATTATAAAAGCTATACAGCCTCTTTGAGAAGAGTCTCTTGCATACCAGTTTGCTCTTTTTCTGTCCGTAAAAGACATCTGGTGTGGATAATTAAGATAGCAGACACTTCTAAGCATGCTGTCAATACATTCAGCTCGCCACAAATCCCCTCCAGCCAATTTTTAAATTAAAAAAAGGTGATCTATTCACCCCAAAAACATCCCATCACTGTTCTTATTATGCCGCCGTCATTATGCTGTCATCTAAGTTATTTCAGCAATGAGCATCTGTCCCATTTTGTTATATCATTTCCCCGAAGAGTACAAGGTGTCTTGTCACAACTGCAGCAATGTTAGCTTTGCTTATCGAGAACGAAGCAGAGGGAACACAGACCACAGATACAGTGGAAGTTGTGTAAAATCCCTGTAGGTTGTGAATAACATGAGCATGTAGCGCAGATAACAGAGAACTCACATCACTGAGAAAACTCACTGCCAGTAGATGACAAGACTGTTGTCTCCAGCAAATCAAGTAAAGGCTTTTTAATGCAGCTTCTTCTTATCGTTGGAACCAGTTTCTCTGACATTGTGCATTCAGGCAGAGTTTGTCTGTCAGCTTCGTTTTGTCACTAATTTATTCATTTAAGCAGTGGCAGCCACATTCAAAGACAATGGCACACAAGCTCTGAGTTGAATTAACCTCAATAATTATGCAGATTTGGGGAAAGAAAAGCTCAATTGTTACACACTCCTCAAAATTCTTGCCCCCTCCTGTGCCTGACATCCAAGTGAATAAATTACCAGACTCAAGAAAATATTTCCCTACTTCCCTCTTCAGGATCCTCTCTGAAACAACTGAGCACTATCACCATGCCCTCCAAGGTTACCAATTCTTGTTTATGTTTGCACTCCTGATCATTTTCACGTAGTCCTCAGCCTAATGGTATCCACTATGAGTGCTTTATCCTGTGCGAGGAGTGCAGGGCATCCATTTTCTCAAAACATTTTAAAGGAATCCACTTTAAGCATTTCCAATAAAGACCTGCTTCAAAGTGCTAATGGTTCGTTTGATCAATACTCGAGCTTTTCCACTGTAAATCTTGATTGAGCACATTTAAATAAGAGCATTAGAAACCATTAAGTGTTCACTTGAATTCAGAGGACATTTGAGCTATAATAGGATGTTTTTTGGATGTTGTGTTTTGATGTCAGGTGATTCTCACCGTAGATTATCATTCAGATAAAACACTATTTCTTCTCGTCATGTAGTTTTATTTGCCCGTCAAGATTGCTTTATGTGAACAATCACAAATATAACAATGTATTTTACAGTAATACATTCAAAACTAAGAGGAAACCTAAATAAGAATGTCTTAAATACATTGACTTTATTTTGTGTTTATGTTTAAAATGCAAGCAATGCGCAATGTTCAACATGAACAACATAATTCTCTGCGCCCTGTTAACATTTTAACGTCATAAATCTATGCATTCATTGTTAAAATCAACACCTGAAACCAAGCAGCAACCTCTGGTACTGCGAAATAAAGCCAACGCAGAAGTGCTAAGACCTGCAATTCACACACTGATCTGTTTAACCTGAATAAATATCGTTCTGGTCAGTTGCTTCAGGCTGTCAGTAACTGAGCTACACACATCTTCCTGTGAACTCCACATGCTTCTCATCCTATAAAACCCACTAAAGGCATCCTGCATGTATCCTGAAACTTGTTAAACAATTAGATGATCAACTTAAACGTATCTGCCAATTAATTTGGGATAGATTAGTCATTCATCTAATAAAAAATCTGCATGTTTTCTGGTTTAAGCTCCTCAAATAACAGAATTTCCATCTGTTGTCTGTTTTATACTGATGTAATTTGAATATATTTGGGTGTTGGACTATTACCTGAACAAAACAAGCCATTGGAAAACAAACACAAGCTTTGGTCCAGAGAAATTGTCATTTGCATTTGTCACTAATTGTCCATTAAAATAATTATCAGTATTCATTATACTAATCGAGAACAGAGCAAAAATTGGTCTAAAAGCAGGGCCGATGTTTTATTAATAACACATGGCCACTTCTAATCATACACTTGAGATATAATGGAGTATTGGCTGACTTTGGAATAACAATAACAGAAGTCCATTTGCAAAAACAATGGTAGGTGTAATTCTGCCTAATGTAGAAGTAGATGGAGAAGATGAAAGCCTCTCCTCAGCAGCTCGCCTGGTACTTAGCCCGTCTCAGTTGAAGTGTAATGATGGATCTCGAGAATAGGAAGCCCAGGGATGTTGTTTTTATTCAGGTGTTTCTAAGAATAGGACAGCTTGATTCTAAAAAAAAAAAGAGAGAGCCTCATCGTTGTCTGTGTTTGCACAGCTCATAATTGGTTTCATAACTGGGGTAATTTGTGCTGTAATGATGCAGGATCAGTCACTGGGAGACGTGTTGGCCTCTAACCACACTTATTACCGGCTTCTCTCAGTATCACCGTGCGCTTCTGTACTTTCTTTGTGACCACTGCCTCCTTCGAAAACGCTATCGCTTACTCAAAGACAACCCGTGTTGAGTGTGTGTTTGGGGATACATGTGTGGCTGAATTATTGATGCAGTGTAAATCCAATCTGCCTCATGGCAGGTGCGGTGTGTGCTGTTTGCTGTGTGTGTTTGTTTTTGTATGTGTGCGAGACATTGTGAGAGAGGAGGAAGGAGCATTGCTGTAATTATGAGGCAGCACAGTCTGCAGTCCTGCCCACACAGATTCAGCTATAGGCATATAGGCTAAAGGCTCTGTGTAATTTACATACACACATGACCACCAGTGTTCACACACACACACACACACACACGCACACACAGATATACTGATGCTGCAGATAAAGCCGAGTATCTTTCTTCCTCTCCCCTCCCTCCCCTCTCCTTCCCTCAGTCTCAGTCGAGCAGTACAGTTTGCTCTGTCTCCCTCCTCCCCTCGCCCTCCGTCACTCCTGCTCTTTGTACTCTTTTCTGTCTCCCACAAACTTCACAATGTGCCACACTCGAACTGCAGCAGTCTGTTATTGTGCAACATGCAGACAAGCTGCTGGGAGCCGACCAGTGATATCATCCCATTGTCCCTGTGCTGTCACCTGCACCACGGAGCATGGAGTCTGGGGGAAGAGAAGAGAAGGGAGGGAAGGAGAGTTGGAGGAAGAAGGGAGGAGGTGGAGGAGAAGAAAAGAGGCAGAGGGTGAGGCAGCAGTCTTGGGAGGGTTTGGAAGATTGTGTGGTCTTCCTCCACTGGGCCAGTTAGAAAAACCAACCTCTGCAAAGGTCTTTTGAGGCAAACAACAGAAGCCGAGCAGTAATCAATTACGTAATCCTTTTGTAAACTATCAGATAGAGGTCAGGGCCTTTGTTTGAGATAGGCTTTTATTAGAGACCTATTTTTAGTTCCCCCGTTTTTTGTTTTTTTTTTGTATAATTTAATAAGACGCCTGTCTGTTGTTGGATCTGCTCCCATTATAAGTTGCTGTCAGCCGGTTGTCTTTTGAGATTCAAGATAATGTACTTTTCTACAGCATTATTATACAGCAGACATATATAGTTATATCATACTCTGAGTTTCTCTTTTCAACAGAAATTATATTTTCAGCGACCAATTCTACTTTATCAATTTCTGTCAAGTTAGTCAGTGAAACAGCACTTACTTCCTGTACAGGATGTCGAGCATTAAAAGCTTTTTTTCGTACTGCTTTTAATGAATCAATCGAAAACAACAAAGGAATATTTAATGGAAAAAGACTTGAGCAAAGATCTTATTTTTCCGAGTGCCCCCAATTTCAGAATGCAATACTGTCGTGAATATGGACAGTTGCACATTTGTTATGATGATGTCACTTATGATCAAAAACTAAAGCCAACAACAACAAGCCCAGCTCGGCGTCCGTCTTTCAGCGTTGTATTTCACGAGGCTCTCGCCAACGACTAAAAGTCAGTTGCAGATTTACTCTTGTCCGGCGGCTTCTTGCTCGGTCACTCTCTCATTTTCTCTTCTTAGCCTCCTCCGTCAACGTCCCCCTCGGTCTTTTCATCTCTGACATTATGTCAATAGAAGTTGCTGAGCCCGGTTACATTGCCTTCTCGCCCCGGGCCTGAAAGCCTTCTCAGTGGTACAAACGCTAACACTCCTCCGGTACTCTGAGCTCACAGTCCAGGCAGCCTGGCTAACAAACTGAGCTATCATTAGCTGACAGCAGCTATAGTTCACAGCAGTTTACTGTCCATTTTCCATAAAATATGATCCACCTTTGCCAAAATAGGTAAAATAGTTATTGCTGTGTGACTCTGTGCCGTAAAAGCATTATTTACTTATTGCAGTTGAGCGTACCTGAAGCAGTTAGCAGCTTCAGTCAGCAGAAGTTGCATCAAAATTATTTAAAATATGTTAATTTTTAAAGTTATACAATGTTGATCTTACCTTTTAACCATTACACAGGTCATTTTGCGTCCCTGTGTTGCTTTTTACCCAGCATTTATTTATTTGTTCCGATGGTTCACCCAGTGAATGTTATTTGAGAATTTACGGCACTCGTACGCACACACTCACACAGGGGATTCACGTTTCAGTGATGTACTCGTATCCAAACAGACATACAACCTTACACCCGCAGACACACAAACACAAACATTTGCCGATTCATGTTGCAGGAATGTACGCTCTTCTCCTCACTCTCCCTTCCCTGCAAACACTCACATATTTTTCAGTCCACACAAACGTAGCAGGTAACTAGCTAACACCTTCACCGGCCTTCACTTTTGCTCCTCTCATTTGCTCCTGCCCATGGCATACCTTCTCTCTCTCCTATATTTCACGTTTCTCTGTCTCCTTCGCTCTGCATTTTTATCTCAGCTCCTGCAGCAACATAATGTGTGTGTGTGTGTGTGTGTGTGTGTGTGTGTGTGTGTGTGTGTGTGTTATAGTGCGTGTGCAGGCATTAGTCTGCTGTAGAAGGGCTGATTAAACCCTTCAGCGCTGTCTCCTTCACCACTTCGGTTAGAAGAACAACATAATGCCACGTCACTGACACTCCCACCCCGCCAGCTGCCCGTGGCTTGTTTCACATCTATCAGAGTTATTTATTTTTATAAGAATATCTGTCAAAGGTATTTGTGATGACGGGGTGAACAGGAGTTGCTCTCTCTACTCAGTCTTTGTTTTTTTGTTAGCAGTTGACTCATTTAACACAATATGGATTTCACATCAGAGCAGGGGGTAGGAGGCGAAAGATCAGATACGTCAGTTTGTGGTCTAAAAAATATTATTTTGTGTCTGTGCTTATGAAAAAGTGCTAAACATGAAACATTTGCTGTGATGCAGGTGTTTCAATGTATTTCTTCTGTCTTTTGTTTTGCCATCTGTTTGATCTCTGTACTGGCGTGTGGTTGTATGTTTGAGGTGAAGCTTTTGTTCAGCATGTAGAAAGCAAAGTCTTTATCTTCTTTGCTCATTCAATACACTGCACGTTGGTATGCTGGCACAGGCCCAAGGCTAAAGGCTCAAAAGCATGATAGACACACATACATACTGGTCTACATGCCTATTGATAGTTTTGTCTTCTTTGTTTTTCTTTTTTAACTATTGGTAGTCTTGCTTAGACGCCTAGTTTCCAGATTTTTTATTGGTCCACCACTTTTGCTTTGATTGAAACAACTAACTACAATTGTTAAGACTTTCTTTGAAGACATTCATGGTTCCCAGAGGATGAATCCTGCTGACTCAGATCCTATGACTTTTCCTCTAGTGGCAACATTGACATTTGTTATTTCAGTCTTAAGTCTTATAAATTATTATTATTAGAAGGCCCATAAATTTGGTATGCACATTCGTGTTCCCCTCAGGATGAACCATAATCACTTTGGTGATCCTTTAACTTTTCATCCGTCTTGTGCAATCATCAGGATTCATTCCCATCAGCCTTAGCTGAATTGTTAGCATGCTAAGATGCAAAACTAAAATGATGAACACCAGCTAATCATCAAGCTGCTAGCATTATCATAGAGCACTTTAGCATGCTGTTGTCAGCATTTAGCTCAAAACAGTGCTGTGCTTCAGCGCCTACAGAGCTGCTCAGATGACTGTTGACTCTTGTTTGCCTCTGACTACCTGACAGCTCTACAGTGTTTGAGTGGATGCTATACGTGTTTCTGCGGTCTTGGGAGGCTCGGGCTGTGCTGAGGAGACAGGTGGTGTGAGAGCTGGACACACAGCGTGGGTGAGGATGAAGAAGAGGAGAAGAAGGAGGGAAGAAGACGGATCTCATTCCCCTCCTGCTGCTACAAACGTGCACTTCAAAGTTGACACCAGGCACCCTCAGCTGTTGGGACTAGCTAATGAAACTAATGAAAACTAATGTGAATCAGCAATGACAGGTGAACAGCAAACTCGACGCTTTATCATTGTGTTAAAAGCAACTGCCGTCCATTACTCCGGCCATAGCTAGTGTCTAATGCGTCAGTGGGGCAGGTTGTTTGTGCTTATGGCTGCAGTATTGCCAACAGTAATGAACAGCCGGGATGACGCACCCCGTGCAGCATCGATCACACACTCTCACGCAGACGGCGGATGGAAATTGGTCCTGGTGGGGAATCGAAGGAGGTGCACACATGCCTGCACCTTCTGTGGACACATATGGATGCGGGGATCAGCACACATGTACATACTGAGAGAGCGAGAGGGTGTGTGTCCATGTGTGTGTGTGTGGTGGTGGCGGTCGGGGAGCGGGTGGTGTGTGTTTATTGACTCCCGCGGATGCTCACTGCCCACTGGACCGAGGATGATCTTCTTATTGGTGACAGTATGGAGCATATAGAGGAGGAGGACCCGCTCTGTGGGCTTTTCTCGCTCTTTGCTGCAGAAACCTCTTGGATCTCTTCCACCTCCCCTCATGTCCTCAGCTGGTGCTCTCTGCAGTTGGAGGCATGCCTCATATCCACACAGTATCAAACCAGGCTGGAGTGCTTCCTCCCTGCTTCATTACCACATGAATGGTTGCCATATTGCCATATACTGTATGGCTATTGTTGGCAAGTCACTCAAAGTCATTGGCTTGTACATGGTGAGCTAACAATAGCTGAGGGAGGAGCAGTAATGGTGGCACATATCCTTAAAGTCAAATCTGGTTTATTACAACTAGGGCCCCATATTTTGCAGCTTTATTATTGTTTTATTTTATTTTAGAAAATAAAAGTTTTATTTTTTATGCTGTCATTTTGGACAGTGAAATGCACATATGCACATAAAACTGTACTCATCAAGTAAACTGTCGAAATCTGGGAACACAACATCATTCCTACAATAAAGTCTGATGAAGTCTGATGATCAGACAGGTTGTTAACAAGCCAACAGTTTAGCCAGACAATCTTAACCGTTAAAACCTCCAAATAAAAACATTGGAAATATCCCTTCAGGGAAGCTGTGCAACTTAACAAGCAAGAGGCAATACGAAGGCAATAGGCAATACGAACGAACCTGAAGAGACCAGCAGACAAAAACAAGAGCCGATAACAAGTAGGACGGATTGCCAACACTTAAAGTTAAAAATATGGTTTATTAGAATGTGGGTTTTATTTTTGTAACTCTGGCCATTAGTTTCACCACAGTAATTACTGAACGCTGGGAAGACAGCGCACAGCAAAACAAACAAATAACCACCCTCAGTCGTGCATGCTTTATTTACTATATTCAGCAGATTAATAATCCACAGAGATACAATCAGGAGTAACCATTAACGGTAGAAAGAATGGACGTCATATTCATGACGGCACCTGTAGAAGAGCATGAGTGAGCTCAGAGTGCGGCGGCTTGGTAAAGACGTGGATCATCGATGGACGTGAGGCGCCTGGGTACTCAAACAAGCCACCTGTAACGGCACCTACCTGTCAATCAAAGCGGCCTTGCTGTTAATTACGCATAACTTTAAGCCTTAATATATTTTGAATGGGTGAGTTATAAAAAAATCAGACTCAGTTGTCATGAACAGGGAAATTAGGTCTAGAGAACTGAGCAGGCTGTAAACATGTTTATTTCTGCTGTGAAATTGGACATTTTAATATAGAGATTGACTCGTTTCTGCAGCCTGTCTCAAGCCGCCGCTCGAGAAATTACAGTTTTTAGCAGCTGGTTGTCACTTGGTTCTTAGATGTCAGCATTTAGCTTGGTGGGCACAGTGTTATTGTTAATGTGGCGCAATCACAAAAAAAACCCACCAATAATAATGTACATAACAGAAACTGAATGTTGTTAACAGTTTGGAGAAAGAAAAAGAGGCCAGCGCTGCTCTGGCTTCTGTTAACTATTGTGTTTTTCGAATCGTGTCAGTTAAGGGTGTTTCAGTTCAAAAAGAAATACGATATGCGACACCACAGGTCCTTAACCTCGGGGACGGTCTGCTGCCTGTGTGTGGTAAATCTCTCCTATTCTAAACTTTCTTTGTTTTTTTTTACGGCGCTCTCTCTGCCTCTCTCTCTCCCTCTGTCCTTTTCTTTTTCTCTCCATCATCCTCTCTGTTGTCTGTGAGCATGTTAACACTCCAGCCCTGTCAGTGAGCCTCATGGCACCATGGAAACCAGTCACACCATTCTTTACCAGTGTGTCTTTGTGCGTGTTTGTAGCCGACACTGCCTGCCTATGGGTGTGGGTGTGTGTGTGTGTGTGTGTGGGTGTGTGTTGATGGGCGGGATCGGGGGTCTTGTTTAGTTTCAAAAACTTGAGGAGAGGTCGCAGCCGTCCCGATGGGCCTCTTGCTGTAATTCATGTAAATTCCCTTAAGACCCAGGACTGCTTTGTTTTCCTCATTGTCCCCTCGAGCTGAGTCAGATGAGCTTGTATCATCGAACGCAGCTTAATGCAAAAAAAAAAAAAATCCTTCCTTAAGCTCCTTTTGATTCTTAAGCAGATACCTCAAGTTATCATGATAGTCCTGCTACGTGATACCTCCGACACCAGACTGTTTTTGTGCTGTGATGAGTTCAGCCAGAGTTAACAAGGCTAAAACTGACACGAGGACGCTGCTGTTCTGTCTTATCAGGGTTTGTTGTCATGGTTTATTATTACCAAACACATAAAAAACAATTACTGTTTGGTTTGGTACATTCAAATGGCACAAGCGTTGAAAATCACTTGTAGGAATGTGTTGGGAGCAAACTTAAGGAGAGTAAATCATCTGTACTTTGTCTTTTCATTCGTACTCTGAAGTGTCCCCTCCCTCCCTGCCTCGATAGCCTTGTGAACCCATCCCCTTATTCTCTCCCTCGGCCAATCATATTTCACTCCCATTCACGTTCCTGAATAGGAAACTTGGGGAAAAAAAGAAGTCTTCGCCACGGACACCCACTGATTGACAAATGCACGCAAACACACACACACACATGCAGATAGCGTGCAGCTCTAGTTAGGAGGGCCTGGTCTAGACCACAGCGTGAACTTTGTTCTGTTAAAAGTTGCCATTGAAATATGCAGTTGCCATTGAAATATTGTTATTCTATTGGTGTCGTGACAAAGAGCAGGGAGGGCGCCGGTCCTATCTCAGTGTGAGTCTGAAGGAGCAATGGGCCGGCGGGGATCGCCCAGTGTCTCTGCTCAACAGAGTCAGTGTGCAGAAATAATGCCCATTAGACTTGGTCAATCACGCCCCTCGCTCAATGAAATATGGCCCTTTCACTCATTTCATACCATAATCCATACACCTCACCGCTATCCATCATCTCTCTGAAAGACGTCTGCCTCTATGAATGCTTTTATTTACGATACATTTTTAAAATTAATGGCTTCTCATGCGGTGACGTTAGATGCTGAGAGAGTGCAACACGCTGAGTTATGTTTACACAGAAAAAAAAAAAACGATTGAAGTCGTTTCATTAGTGAATTAAGGTAGAAATCCGGCACGGAGGTTTCAGGTCTCTTGACCACCAATGAAGCTCCGACGGTCTGCAGGCTGATGGGCTCATCATGGTAAGTGGGCGGAAATTATATACTGGCAGTAGCACGCAACAATGACCATGTTGTGAAGCCACTGAGCACGTCCCACTGGTGCACACAGAATTCATATGCCTTTGTGGGATTATTAAGTGGCTATTCCCAAACCTGCACGTAACACAAGTAGACTTACAGATTCAGATCTTTTACTCAAAGAGCCCCAGTGGAGTTTTCTTGTAAGTAAATAAAGTTATGTTTTAATCCAGTATTCGACACCAAAACACACTGTGTGTGCCCATGAGCTCTGATAAATAAATGGATTTCCTTCCTTATAAAATATTTGCAAATCCCATTTTCAGCATTGTTTACATCCATGTTAACTTGCTTGCAGTCCTCTTGTTCCTTGCCTTTGCTGGCACACTGCTGCATATCTTGTAAAGTGCTTATGCGTCCCCGTGAGCACGCACCAGGTGGAGAAACAGCCCCGTGGGGATACTAGAGGTCAAAAACTCCTCCGGGAAAAGCACCAGAATCCAAAAATACTCGATTGCAAGTAAGAGTCCTTCATTTAAGATCTGTCTCAAGTAAAACTACAGGTGTGTTATCAGCGAAAAGTAAAGTTGGATGTGACCGATCACTGCTGCTTACGCTGTGTCACCGTCAAGTAAAGTACGTCAGAGTTGTAGTACAGTATATGAGTAAATGCACTTAGTTACATTCCACCACTGTGGAAAAAGTGTGAAAAAGAAGTGTTTTTTGGGGGGTATTGGAGTTTAAATCATTGTTCAGTGTGATGGACAATGTGCTTTGAGGCTGATTATGTTACATTTTCTGTGCTTTTGTAGTGAGAGGAGCATTATTTAGGGCCGGGCCCAGAGAATGGTGACTCTTTTCAAAGGGAGAGCTCCTACCATTGTTGTCCTCTGCAACCATAGCTAACGGACGTCAAAGGACTTTTTTTCACATCTATTCTTTTAAAATGGGTTGCAATAATACCGGTGAGGAGTCGGCAATAAATAAGCTTCCCCTCACTGAGTCAACTAGATTAGATTGCATGGGGACATCTGTTGAGTGTAGGTGAGCACTTTCTCTGGCTTCTCACTGTATCTGTATGGGAAAGGAAGTCCTTTAGGATGTGCCTTCAGGCTTTTTTTTTTCTTTTATTCACTTAGCTTTGCTGCTTTTACTGCACCTCCACCCTCTATTGAACATCCAGAAAGCTGCATTGAGTCAAGAACAATCAGTGCCGCTCACAGATATTTTTGTGTACACCATGCGACATTTTCCAACATGCAATTATAGCGTCAATGTGCTCTGCCAAATTCATATAGCAGGAAGTTATGGCCTGTCGTCTTATCATCCTGTTGACAGTTATCTCTCTTACTAAACAAATATCTTATTGAATATTTAATGCTCTTGTTCAAATGTGTTTTTAAAACCCACCCGGTAACCTTGTGGATTCTGTTGGCTGTTCATGTGATACCAGGAAATGTTTAACCCCTATTGTAGAGAGACAAAAGGTTGTTTTAATCCCACTGTGAGAGGGGAGGGAGGGTCAGGGGAGGGACGCGAGAGGATGGGAGGAGGGGTTTGTGGGTGTGTTGGAGGGGTGGAGGGTGATTTTTTTTTTTTTTTTTGGTGAGGGAATCAGCTCGTCTCTCTTTACTGTCAGTCTCAGCAGACACATCGAGGAATACACAGCCACTGGGATTATGACAACTGAATTATGCGCCCACACAATGAATGCACGCACTGAAGGGATTTAATCCTTTTGACACATACGGAGATAAAAGGTGATGTATTCTCTTTGTTGTCTAATGGCTGTTTTATGCCATGTAGTCACCTGCTGTGTAGAAAGTACAGCCTGTGATGCTCTTGAAGATCTGCAGGTGATAATCAAAGTCCAATCTTTTCGATGATGACACTGCTGTAACATTCGATTTGTCAAAAATACTAAATATTTAATGGCGCAGGCCTCTCAAGCATGAGAACCTGTTGCTATTCCTTCTATTATATCACTGTAAATGAAATATTTTTGGATTTTGACAGTTTTCGCTTGAGCTTTCAGAACTTGTGATGAGCTTTTTTCACCGTTTTCTCTTTTGATCCAAACCAATTAGAGCTGAAACATTTAGTTTATTTATCGACTGATAGAAATGTAGTATTCGATTAATCGTTTCAGTCTTTTCTAAAGCAAAAATACCAAACGTTTTCTAGTTTAAGCTTCTCAAATGTGAATATTTGTTGTTTTTCTTTCACCTATGTTGTAGTCTTTTGGATATCTTCAGTTTATAGGCTGTTGTTTGGACTAAACAAGATGCCTGAAGGTATTTTGCTTGGGCCTCAAAAACCTTTACAGACATTTTAAACATGAAAGAATTGATTAATTGAGAATCAGCAGATGAATCACTGAGGAATATGCTCTTCAGGTGCAGCCCTAGGTGACTCTAATGTCTATTAAACCAGAATATCTAGTTGGTTTTGACACAATATTTCTTGCAGTGTTGTAAAATTTCCCCAGCATGCTTTTTTTTCTGCAGTGAGACATCCAAACGAGATTGTTTTCTCTGACAATCAGCGATGTTATTGACATTTCCATGGACAATTTGCACTTTTCCAGCACTTGCGTATCAACACATCATCTTTTTTTTCCTCTAGTTTATTCTGCTGAATCTCAGCTAGTCTGTCGGCATAATGGCATCAGAGCACGTCTCGGCCTCCGCAAGCCGTGTCCCCTAATGTAAATTCATCATAGGCGAAGAGTGTGTTCCGGCTCTAATTATTTCTCCCCTCTTTGGCGGTAATGATGCTTCATCGGGAGAGCGGTGTCGTCTACAGCCACACTGTGCCTCTCATTAGGCGAGAGTCTAAAATTAAACCTACAGGCCCGCTACACTGGTGCTGAGCCCCTTTCCTGTGGCTGTGGACACACACATCAAAACAACCCAGCCTGGAGGAGAAAATCAACAGACTCTCATTAGAGAAACACCTCACTACCTGGTATTATCTGCAGCAAGCTTGTTCAATCTGTGGACATCTGTAACACACACAGTTTTACCAAGGCACAGTTAGATCTGTGCCTGTGATATTCTCAGTCTTTAAAGCAGCATTGTGGTGACGATTGAAGTCAGCATATTCACAGTAATTGATACTAAATATTTTATATATCAGCATTTACCCTGATAGAGATATATTTCATTAATTATTATCCACCCAAGATGAATCATTTATGATGCAGTAAACCTGCAGCATTTTTTTGGCCACTTGGGGTCAGCGCAACAAGTTGTAATCACAACGCTGACATATTATCACCTTTTAACGTCAGCGTAGCCAACATGTTAGCAAACAGTTGTTTACGCACACATCCAGCAGACACAGAGGAATGTTTGCATTCATTTGGAATTGTATTTCTGTCCAGTATTCACCCTCCGTTTTGATATTCACTAACTGCTGAGCTAAATATCTCGTAAGTCGCTAAACAGCTAACTTTGTCCGATGTTTGGCAGTAAGCAGATGGTGTTCAGTGGGTTTTTTTTGGACATTTTTCACTGAAAATTACCTCTGAAAGTTGCTGTGGTGGAAGTGAAACAAGAACAGCAAAGAAGCCTCAAAGAAGGCCTCAAAGTGAGTTTAAAGACACTAAAAACTAAAAAGCTGAGAGGAATTGCAAGCTCAGGGGGAGGATCATCGGTATGAGCAACCACTTTCAGAACAGAGTATTTTTAAGTTTCAGGGTTATGAAAACACACGTTTCCTTTATCTGTTTGCTATTCCTTTACAATGTTGTCATGCTCTTTTATTCATGAAGGATTCAACCGTCTGTTTTGTCCGTCAGCACTCACGGCACGAGAGTGATCCCCAAGGTATTGAGGGCACCGTGCGTCCCGTGCTGTGAGGTGTTTTGTAGTCCTGCTCGCTGCCCACTGTCGGCATCCGATCTAAGGTTATTTTCAGTGCCGGCTCTCCGGCCGCCTTCTCGTCACCATGGTAGCCAAGCTGGACTAAGCTCAGCTCGACTCTGTGGTGTCTAAGGGCAGAGGTGGGATGGCAGGATGGCTGGCTCGATGTCATAGGGGGAGGCCGCTTTTGATGGGATCAGCCCTTAGCCCGTTCAGACAGGATGTGGAAAGGTCATTTTGTTGCTGTGTTTTATTCATAGATCTCAGCTGTAATCAGCTGTTTCGCGTGTTAGCAAACAGTTGCTGCATCAGTGAGGCAGCTCTTACAAGCTATCTCCTACAAGGTCGGCTGAACAAGATGATAGCTGAGCTGTGGTTCTGTGGGAGGGTTTGGTGTCAGCACAGGTGTGCACACCAGCTTTTAAAAATCTGGGTCACGATCCTTTCAAGTTCAAGGTTGTAAGAAGACCAGAAAATAATGTTACTGACTACGCTATGCTGCTGAGGCTGTCTAAATCCCAGAAACGTACAAAAGATTGAAATAAATAATGTAGGTTTTGGGAGAAGAGCATGAGAAATCACCTCAAATGTTTTCAGACAAGCTCACAGTGATCAAACGCAGCAGAATCATAACTTGTGTGCTGAGACAAAATGGTGATCTTGAGGGAAAACAACGGAAGAAACCACATCTGTTATTTGTGCGAAACAGAATTAATGTAAACCTATAGTTCGCAGTTGGATCCGCGTGGTGGTGCAGAAAGCAGTGTTCGTATTTAACCAAGTGGAAACTGCGGCGTCTCTCAATGGGGCTTCCACGGTCTTATTTGGAGCAGCAGACTGAAGTCGATAAGCCTCTGCTAGAAGTAAATTGGATTGGCTTCTTCAATCATTTTGCCCATCGATTCCTGTAGGTATGTCTGTGTTCATTGTGACAGTGTTTGAGGAGGAGAGGCATGAAATGAAGGAGGTAACGACAGAGGGAAGGTGAAAAAAAAAGAGAAGATGTGGGGAGGTTATTTGAGAGAAAAGACAGGACAGGACAGGATAGGTTAGGACAGCACAGCTGAGTCCATTTCTGGCCTCTGACCTCATGTTAAGATCCCACATCGCATCAAATCATGACATGTCACATCACGTGAAACATGTTTTTTGCAATTTCATTTTAAAAGCACGGCTTCTCCCAGAATATTTATTTCATTCATAATACATCACGGCACAACTTTATATCATCTCCCACGACTGTCGGAGCGGAGGCTCCTGACCTTGATGCTGAAAAACTCTGAGATAGACGATGGGAGGAGATTGGACAGAAAAAAGCGGGGGGAGGAATGAGAGGAGTTTATTAGAGAGAAAGATCAAAGAAAAGGATAAGTCAGAAAAGGACATCGTAGCCTGTGACCTCACAAAGTTTCATGATCAGAGCGAGGAGTGAAACACATGAAACATACTTTAGTACTTGTGTGGGTTATAAGGCAAATATTATTCATGACATCTGATTATTCATATGTGAAGAAAAAACATCTGTGTGACCTTCGGTGTGGGGGTTTCTTGAGGTTCAAGCTTAAAAAAAAAAAAAAAGAAGAGGATTGGGTAAAAACAAAGAAAGAAAGAAAGAAAGAAAGAAAAGGTGACATGACAGTCAAGAAAGGTAGGAGAGGAGAGAGAGGAGAGAGGAGGGGGGAAAGAACAGGACCAGATCAGGACGACTACACCTTTTCTGGCCCATGACGCCATGTTTAGGTTCTCATAATCAGGAGTTTATCATGGCCTCCTGACCGAAACCTCACAAGATCAAAGAAGAAAAATGGATCAGTTCTTGCCGAGTAAGAAAGCAGGAGGGGTGGGGAGAGAAAAGAGGAGGGAGAAGAGGACAAGAACAGAGGACAGGAGCGAGGACGACTGTAGATAATAGGAGAGGAAGGGAAAGCAGTCTAGAGAACAAGAGATGTAGAGACAAGACAAGAGGAGAGACGAGGGGAGGAGACGCGTCTCTCCTCAGCCACAGGCTTTATCAGTTTGGATTACACACTCCTGCATCTGAAAATCCGTGTTCACACTTTGGTTTACACAGCTTGGATGTTTGCTTTTTTTTCACCAACCAAAATGTGTCACAGTTGGGAGTATTTTAAGTGTTTATATATATATATATATATATAGAGTCAACACACTCACTGGTGATTATGCTTATAAAATTGACTCCCTCCACAAATGTGTTATGAGAAGTAGGAATTTCATGCAGGAACATCCCGGAGTGTAATCTGTGGTGTGACTCTGACAGAACAGGAGAGTTCCAATATGAAAAGGATTTAAGCAGATTATAATGAAACCAAACGTGAAGTAGTTGGGCCATTGTGAAGTCAATTTGATGTACTCGAAGTTGGAAAATATGCAGACTGTATTTCTGCAAAGCTCCCTCTGCAGAAATCACATTATTAAAGATGGTATTTTCATTTCTGGTTGGTTTAAAGTCCTGGTTGTTTTCCACGGAGGGAGAGTACTGAAATTTCTTGTTTCCATTTTTGTTTAACCAGCTTGAAGAAGAAGAAGAAGAAGAAGCGGACAATTAGCCTGGGAGAGGAGGAGGAGAGAGGGGATTCAGGTTTCTCTGGTAAGTTGGAAACATTTCTGTTCTGTCTGACTATTTTCTCGAGATTTCGTTCTCATCACATCATCTCTACCAACATCATCATTTTCCAAAACAGCATGAACTTCCGGCCTTTCAGAATCAAACGTTCTTGTTCTTCTCAGAGGCATTTCCCCTCCCGTAGGATGTGAGCACACACAAATGCCAGCCTGTTTGCCATGTCTGGCATGTGTCTCCAGTCCAAATATCTTCATCTATGATGCTGCCAGACTGTGAACGTATTAATATTAACACTCCCCGTAGAGCTCATAAGTCCCTAAACAAATACCTGACCTTTCTGCCGGTGCGACTATTTTCTCTTTCGGCCTCAGTTGCGATTCCTTCTCTTTTATTCTAGCTGTAAGGCAAAGGTCACCACTTGCCTGACTGGCATTTCTCCACTGGCAAAGTGTGTTTTTGTGTCGGCATTCATTTTGGCAGCGAGGTTTGGCAGCGGATACAAAAAAAACAGCACTGTGTGTCTAGTGTCCGACTGTCTCTCTGATGCATATGGTCGTCAAGGTAACACACCCTCTCATCATCGCCCACTGCTGTGACAGTGGGCGTCGATACTTAGAAATCACAAAACTGCACTTAGAGCCTAAATCGTACCTAACGCTTCTCTCTCATTGAAACATAATGTGTCATAATGGAGCACGCTGAGGTAGAAAAGTTGCCTAATGGCAGTCGGCGCAATTAAGCGCTAAAGTAGCTCCCTTAAGCGCGAGGCCTCAGTGTGCATTAGAGCCCAGAGAATTGACTCGCAACTGGGTTTTTTTTTTTTTTGAAAATGACCCTCAGTAACCTTTGGCTCATCCCCTCATTCACTAGCGCTGAAAGAGTGTCTGTGATTCAGCGGGGAGTTGATCTAAAGCTCTGTGAGTGGAGGTGACACGGTGTGATGTGTGTCCACCGCCCAGTTGAGTGTGAAGGAAGGATCCCACCCTGGACTTGCATCACACCGAGCCAGGCGGGGAGGCTACACTCACAGCTGAGTGGAGAGTTAAGGGACTCCGACGGGCCCGGAGCTCATCTGCCTCTGCTGTTGGCGCTACGCTTGTTACATTTTTGGCAACGTGAGGTCTCCCTCTCTCTCTCTCTCTCTCTCTCACGCTCTCACAGTTTATCCGTTTATGTGCCTATTTCAATCTCTCGTTTTGGCTCGGCCAGACCGTTTCTCATTTATTCTTTCCGTTTCTCTCTTGTCATTTCGCTGTGGCGGTGAGTTGTTTTTGTTGTGAAGGTGTGCTTGCAGGCCAGAGAGGCTGAGTCCACAGTTTTCAATGGTCGAGTCATAGAGGGCCACACTTAGGAGCTGTGGACTGAATTCGTGGTTTGAAGCACAGTGAGGCGTGAAGCGTCCATTGTGAGTGGCGGCATTCAGGTCCCAGGCTCTTCAATAGAAGGCCGCAGAGGTTTCTGTTTACGTCGATGGTGCTGTCTTTCACCGGTTTCTCTCACGTGGTCGTCAGAGTGTGTGTGTGGTGTTATTGTTTGTGTTTATGTGTTTTAATGCCAAGTGGGGGATGGTGGGAAAAAGATCTGTCCGAGCTGTGCTTCTTCTTCATAGCTATAATATTGTTACCTCTACATGACAGAAATGCATAATCAAGTCTTTTCATATACTGTGCAGTCAGGAAGTATTTGTGAATTGATGCGTTTTCCATTTGACTCAGACGCATTGGATTTGAAATGAAAATGTGACTATGAGGTTAAAGTGCTGAGTCATTTGATTGTGTTTGCACCTCTGTTGGGTGCACATTGTATATTGGATAAACAGTAGGACGCTTAGAGTGCTGCAACATCCAGGAAAATGGCCAAACTATTGATTGTCTAAATCAGTCAGCTGAGGGCCAACTCGTCATGTGTTGCACTTTCTGGAGACCACACTGAAGACAAAAAGCCCCCCGAAACAAGCGAGAAGTGCAGATGGCTGCAGCACAGGCCTGGCAGACCTACATCAGGGAAGATGCCAACCGTCTGCTAATGTCTGTAGATTGTAGAGTCCGGCCATTTTCTGCAAAGCATTTGCAACCAAATATTAAATATGACAAGAGGGAAAAAAAAGGAAAAAAGGACAGTATATAGCCTCAAGGAAAATAGAGGGAGACCACATACCACAAGTCCGGCTTGGGATCTTTCTTTGTTGTACGTTATTCCATCGCTCGTGGCCCTTCATTTCCTGTCATCTCTTCACTGTCAGATTTCTAATAAAGTAAAATAAATGCCCTCAAAACACTACGAAGGTACAACTTGGGTCATTTATCATTTATGTCAATAGTGCTTATGAAAGCAATTACTGGGATTCAGGATCACACCCAACATTTCTACAGAGAAGGTCAGTGTTTACAACAGACGGTTTGTGCAGTCATCTCACACTGGCTAACCTAAGGGTTTGTTTAGACCTGTATGATCCTCTGACTACTCCTGTTTCTTACCCCGTTTGACTTCTCTCTAGCAACTGGTGAGAACTATGTTCAAATTAAGCAGCAACCTCTGTAGGCGGGAAATGAAGTCGATGCAGAAGTGCTAAAAACTGTAATTCATTGAGCGGCTGCTTGAGACAGGCTGCAGCTTCTTTATACTGTCGTTGATGTGATGTGGAGGGAAACGCCTTCAAATTAAAACATAGATTTAGTGCTTCATCCTTTTAGTTATTGTTTCTTCAAATCCAAAGTGTCTTAATTTCATAGAACAGAGCTACTCCAGCTGGTTAGTTTTGAATGGACTGGACTGTGACCCACTGACTGTCTCACAAATAACCTCCTTTCCACTTTGCCAGTGTACACAAGCAGTATAATCGTTGCTTTGAAGCAGTAGCTTTCTCGCGTGTGGTTAGAAAGCAGTGATATTACGCAGCAGCAGCGGCAGATCTGAGATCAGAAGAGCTGCAGATGAGTACGGGGATTCACAAACTCACGGAGAGCCCCTGGGCTGCTCCTAGCTTACGTCGTTTCAGATGAACGCGTCAAGACATTTCTAAGGTGTCTCTTTGATACACGCCTGACAATTCTCTGACGGTTCTCTGTGTCAACACTCCTGTCTGCACATGTTGTGTTTTAAGAGCCGCTGTACTGTGCGTGTGAAAGAGGCCATGTGTGGATGTGCTCGAGTGGATGTGTGCGGGGGTTTGTCAGTGTCTGCATGAGAAGCAGAGACAGGGAGGTGCTGAGAGACACAGCTAAAGTGTCAGGAAGAAGGACATGAATAAACAAATAGATGAATAGATGGATACAAAGACAACGAGGGAAGAAAGAGACTGAGTGATGTGAAAGAGGTTGGTGAGGCCTCTCCTGAGGGGCTTCTGCTCTCCTCTGTCTTCCAGAGTTGTGGAGAAAATCGTCTTCATGCACAACTGAGTCACAAATTGTTCAGCAGACAGCCCAGAGAGTCTTAGGAGACGCTGTTCTATATCTGGCTCTGCATCTCCATTTATTTTTCTTTTCCCAGCTTCTTTCACCTTCTTTCACCTGCGCAACCTTCCTCTAGGCCTTGTTCTACCTTCACGAATCGTCCTCGCCGGACTGCAATTATCTGATCCAGCTTCGAAGGGTTTCCTTATTGTTGTAGCGCTGTTGAATGCATGTTTATTGAATGTTGCTGTAACGGTTTCATTTTTCATCCAACATCCGTGACAGTTCTTTGTTTGACATTTGGGGAAACGCATTTATTGGCTGTCTTACTGACATTTAGATGAAACGACTGATACCGCTCTCAAGTCTGCAGGCTAAATAAGAAGCCAGCAGCTTAACTTAGCTCATCTTAGCTTAACTTAGCTTACATTTTGTCTTTTGTATGAATAAATTACCATAAATACTGAAAGCAGTAGAAAACAGCTAGCCAAAGGTAACATATTTCTCCTGTGGCGCCACTAAAGCTTAGTCATTAACATGATATATTCTGTTTGTGTTTAAAAAAGTTGGTTATCATCAGTCAATTAAATGCTGGAGCTATTTCTCAGACAGAACCAGGCTGTGTGTTTCAACCTTGCATCCAGTCTTTATGCTAAACTAATCATCTCCTGGCTCCAGCTCTGTTTTTAGAGTACAGACACGAGAGTGGTATCAATTTTTTCAATTTTACTGTCAGCAGGAAAGTCAATAAGCATGCTTCCTTCCGCAAAATGATCGACGAGTGATCCATTGTTTTTTTGTTTGTTTGTTTCAAAGATGTTACTGACTTTTTTCTCAAGGATTTGGACTGGATTTCTCACTGGAGCTACAGAAAAAAAAAAACATGTTCAGACAGAATACTTGACTGGCCTGAGAGGATGGAGTAGGTAGTCTTATTCTTTATTTAGACAGAGAGTTGGTAGAGGAAATAGAGCCAGTGTTATAGTATGCTTCCAAATCTGCTAACTACCTTAATGTTGTCATTGTCCACACCAAATTTTCTACCTCAAAGTACAGAATTCTTGCCACTGCATGATTACAGGCCTTTTTTTGTTTCATCTTTTTTTTGTTTTGATACGCCGCTGAATCCTTCTTCACACTGTGGATAAATGCCAGTGGTCTGTTTAGTCTGATTTCTGAATGTTAATGTAGCTTCAGGAACAGAGAAGATTGTCCTCATGACGCCTTAAGCTGGTGGGATCTGTCTGTTCGAAGGGGCCCTCCAAGAATCCAAATGATTTATGTGACTGTTAGGCGTGGGTCCTGGTCCAAGGCCAAGTCTATCAGCTCATCAATATAAACAGCGCGCTCTCCGGGTGTTGTGGTGGAATACAAATGGCTGAATTTAGATGTAACCCCTCGCTCACCTGCATCTCAACCAGTTCTAATGAGAAATCTCTCTCTGTACCTGCTGAAAAAGAGAAATAGAGTCAAAGAATGAGACAAATATGAAACGTGAAAGCACACTGAAACACCACGCTATATACATAGTGACTATATTTATATATGTATATAAATAATTGTAACACCTACGTTTGAAATCCATTTATGCTTCCTGTAGGTGACCATAAAATGCCTTTATTCATTCTTAATGTGTATGCAGTGGAGGGTGAGATACTGTACCATTATATGTAATGGCAGTAATTCATTCATCTGTCATGTTTGACCCTGGAGGCCGAATCGCCCTCTCGTGTGTCCTTCCCCAGAGGCGAGCCACACTCAACTTGTAGTGCTCGACCCCCCATCGCCGACCTTTTTGCCGTACCTGCGCTGAGCGATGGACGCAGTCAGAAAAACTCCACTAAAGCCTCACCCAGTCATTATCCCAACACTCAATAGACACTTCTCTTGCATTAGCCACCGGTCTCATGCCGTCAAACACAGACACAGGACAGAGGCTGTTAGCGGAAGCCGGGCTGACTGTTAGTGTTAAATGGGAGCAATGTTTCCTCCGGAATCTCCATTTGACGAATGAGGGCTGATGGAACAGTTCTAGTCGGGGTCATTATTTCTGATGGGGCCAGACGATCTGTAAGGATGGAGCGCTGTTTGTCTGAGCTGTGACGCCCACTGGGTAAAACACAGAACCCACTCGAAACACACTCAGACTCTCCAAATGATAGATGTAATAGGGAAACTCTCTTAAGCTATAACACCTGGAAACATTTTTTTTTTTTGGACTCTCTGCCGTGTTTTCATGTCATGTCTTTACTAAATTTGTAAAGCGAGTGTTGCACAACGTGCAAAGGGAGCTCTTTTATGAGAAAGCTAAATCCTTAAATCCTTTATTCGCAACATTAATACTCATTAGACGACATTTCAGTCATCCAGACCCATGAGACAGATAGAAACATGTTAACACTGAGCCAACAGTCTCCGTCATTCAGTCACCACTAGGGGCTTTCCGTTGTAGTCTTTAATCCTTACAATTATTTCTTTCAATTCACCAAAAAAAAAAAAGAGTACTTCTAATAAAATGTGGTTGTCCAATTACGTCCTGACAAAGAGTACATCTGTTTGCTTAAGGGGAGATGTTATCACACTAATTTTTGGTAAAATATCAAGTTTCTCAGGCTCAGAACTTAATTAGATAAAATTCCTTTCTGGTTTTTGAATGGGGGAAGATTTAAAATGAAAATTCACAGTGCCACTCTTCAGTTCAAATACAGTCAGAGGAGTTGACACAAGGCTATCTTTGATGAATTGTTCACTGCCCCCGAGTTGTTTGTTGAGTTTAGCATATGAAAACCTGACTCGTGAAATAGAGTGGCCGTAGCTCAGGCCAGTGTAATCAAAGCTCATTGAGACTTGGCTGAAAAGAGAGTGTTTGGATCAGCGCTGCTGGCACACACATTATTTTCACATTAAGCAGCATAACCGCGTGAGTTGTGGTGTATTTTTGTAGTTAATATTATATTCTGTGTGATTCAGTTTTGATACAGCAAAAGGTCAGAGCGAGTGATGAGAATCACAAAACCAAAACCAAGAATACAGAGCATCAGTGAATGCACTGATTGACTATTTATCACCAGTTATTTAAATATTATTGGGAGATTAAGTCATTTATCAAGCAAAATATACCTTTAATATTGTCAACAAAAACTATGATGATAAATATATGGATATAATATTTTGTCCATGATGAAAAATTAGAAGTAACATTAGAAAAAAAACTATTCTCAAAGTTAGTGCAACTTTTATCAGTGTATAAACTTTTTGGCATTCACTGCTGCTGCACTAATCGCCAACAATTCAGATAATCAATCATTCAAACTTCTCTCTGCTCTGTTTCTTTCTTTTACAGTGTATTAACGTGTCAGTAAAAGCTGTGGTAAAAAATATTTGTCGGAAATTGCTTTTCCACTACGAAGACATGAGTAAAATGGAATAAAAGTCAATATTTGAAAGCAGAAATATGACAATTTTGTCAACAATAAAAGATTGAATACTCTTTTGTTCACGCCTGGTAAACTAATTCTTCTTCAGTTTAGTTTCTCTGCCCGACCTGTTGCACGCACATGCAGCATCTTCCATTATAACTCTGTTTTTCAGGACTTATTTAGCATTTTGGAAGGTTTAACTGCAGATTGTGTCTTTCATTTTTTTTTTAAAAAAAAAGAGCCATGATTTGATTTTCTCACACTTTGAAAGGGCTATTGTTTGTGTCCTCTATGTCTGAAATTGGATGGTGAGTCCTTTTAGAGAGCAGCGAAGGGGAAATGATTTGTATTCACCTGCCGTATCTGAATGGAGCTGAGGAGGGGCTGTGAGAGAGAGAGTGAGAGAGAGTGAGAGAGAGAGGGGGCAACTACATAGTGCTTCCTTTATGTGATAATGGATTGCTCTGACATTCACACACATTGTGGTGTGGTGTGTCTATCAGTCAATACTCTCTAACTTGTTGGATGAATGGCACATTTTAAACAGAAGCCGATAAATGGTTAACAGGTGACAGATTTATGTGTTAGACGTGTATTTTACATCAAAACGTCAAGGTGAATATCAACATGAATACTCAATGAAGACATGCAACATGTGTCCTCTGAATGAATCCTCTTTCTTATTTTCTCTTTTTCTTTTTTTTATGTAACTGCACTCTCTTTTATTGGCCCGCCTGGGCAACTGGATTCTTCTGTCAGCTGCACAAAAGAGACAAAGTGGAACCGGGGAAGGGCAGTAATGAGCAACTCCTCTTACAGTGTTACATATAGACCAGCCGCGGTGTGGGGAAGCCTACTGGAGACAATGGAGGGTTTTGAGAGGTCTGGAGCCCTCTGAAGCCCCTCTTTGATTGAGTTTCCTGGCACTGGGCTCCAGTGTTGGGACTGATTGTGGAGTGGGAGCTGTGGGTTCAGGGAGGGGGTGAGGACCCTCCTCTGCGCTGACCTTTCACAGACACAGGTGGGGTGGAGTGGAAGGGGCCGGTGGAGGAGAAGGAGGGGAGCGGCCCGAGAAGCCTATTGTGGTGCTCTGTGAATCTAGAGGTGGCACTCAATAACACTAGACCTTGCTGCCTCCGTCCACCTGCCAGGGATTTTCTCATCGCTACTTTATCTCTTGTAAATTGCATGTTCTGGTAACAGATTGTTCCAGCACACAGTCGGACATCTTAGCTGATGTTGTGGGTAGATTTCAGTCGACCGCAAGCAAGTTTGCTCTTTTTAACGATGCTAGTGTTGGCTGGAAATATTTGAGGGATCACAATAAAAAAAACATCAGGAGGTTAGCATGCCGTTAGCTTGCTGATGCTATCATTTACAACTGTAGCACAGTGTCGTTGGCACGGCTGTAGACTCTAAGCCTTCTTTCCCTGTGTTCTGGCTAACGGAGCTGATTGCGACTGATTGTGATGGCAGACACATGAACAACACCCTCTGAACACCCCTAATTGTAAGACAAAAGGGAAATAACTTAACTAAGTCTTCTTACTCACAGTAGAAGCAAATAAACTGAGACAAAATGGCTAAATCTGAGCAAGTTAACATAGTCTGGCGGGCAAAATGCTCCGTTTTTGAAACACTCCTGGGGAGAGCCGTGACCAGTTTGACTTTAGAGGTTTAGTGTTGTTTCAGCATATTTTGTATGTCTATTCATTCCCATATATACCTGAATCCCTTCACACTCTGGATAAATTCCACCATGCTGTTTAGTCTGATTATGAGCTCCGACATGGCCTCCGGACGGAGAAGATTGTCCTCGATAAGTCTACACCTCACTGCCTCTGTCCACCTGCTACTTACTCACTGGCAAATTACATGTTCTGGTGACACGCAGTGCTAATACATTGTTCCAGAGCACAGTCAGCGTTCACGCTTTGTTATCTGATGTTGTCTGCAGATTTTTCCTGGACTGAATGGTACCATACAAAGCACAGGCTAGGCAGCGATTGGTCTAAATGACCAGTACTGTATCAGCACAATTCAAATTCACTAGAAGAGTGTTTATATACAGTTGTGCTTTTCCAGAAAGGCCTGGTTGCATTAACTGTTGACTCTAAGCAATCATACGTAGACACTGTTTCTTGTTTCTTTTGTTACTCTGGCCGACAAAACATCACGGCTGCCAGTTTTTGTGTGTTTGAGGTGAACGTTTCCTCCGCTGCCTTTCTCACACACTCTTTTTGTTGCTTCTCCCCCCCCTCCTCCCTAAGCTTAAAGTAAACTCCACATATTGGCCCCATCTTGAGAGACCCTTCACATGTGGAGAAAGCTGGTGCGGACACGATGACAAACTGAGATTCTAATCACACCTCTTTTGTTGAGCTCAGAGGAGACTGAGATGTTTTTTAGGGCAGAGCAGATGTCAAGCGTACAGTGTTTCTCCAAGGTTACTTATGAGATGACAAATAGGTCTGGGGCCTCTTTGTCCTGTTTTTTCCCCCCATATGTCTGTGATTTGATGAGAGGGTTGACATCTTTTTGCCAGCACGGAGATCTGAGATCACAAAGGGGATTGCCATGGATACAGAGTGCCCTGTTGGAGTACAGTTTTGAGTGGCTCTACTCTGCTGAAAAGTGTATCGAGTGTCCCTATATTTAGCTATATAACATTTTCCTGCATTTGCCGGACTATGAGGCTTATGGATTATATCACGTGACTATAAAAACAGTATTTGTCTCTGATTCTGTGTTTGAATGGGTGTTTCTGTCTGCTGCCTCAAAGGATTTTCTTGTCTTCCCACAGCAGATTGGTTTTATGTTGATTACTTTCTCAAAGCTTATGTTTCTGTAGCTAAAGTGTGTCTTGACGTTGTATGCAGAGGATTTTAAGAGTCCTTTTAGCCATTCAGGAAGCCAGTCAGAATGCATTCCTCCCACTCTCCTGCATTTGCTCATGATAATGAACCTCTGCTCAGCATATGAATGGCCTTAACCATAACACACTCATATGGCAGGCCAAGCATAGTTAAGCTCCATCTCAAATGTCCTACGTTGACCCATACTCTGTGTGTATACATAAACAAGGAGGATGCATTTGGCCAATATAAATTCACATGCACACATGAAACATCCCCGTTTAAGGAGTAATTACAGTGTGGGGATTAGCTATCAAATAAAGGTCAAGTTCAGATCCACAGTTGCTCGTTCAGCCTGTTGCTGCTTCCCCTCCTGATCTCATTTTAATGAATGCTTTTTAAAAGTGCCTCCACTCGCTTAATTCTCCAGTAATGAGTTACTGTACAAGTCAGGAATCAGACAAGTGTACAAATGCACTTTGGGAACTTAACTTTTGGCACCTTGCTGCCACTGCTACTTTGTTAACTAATGATTTATAGCTTTTGCTATTGTAAGGTAGTGCAAAAGGTTGAAAGACTTCCAATTTACCACCGGCAATTATCCTAAGGAGAAAGAAAGAGGGCCTCGTATACCCATCCATACTCTCTATGAGAGTGCTGGTATAATGTGAGGACGTGACTCGCCAACTGCATGTCATATTTAGCTGATTGGCAACGATGAGATGAAAGCAAAACGCCTTTCGGTTCCATTTAGGTTGAACAGGCAAGGATTTCCTCCTTAACACAGCCGTCCCGTCTAGTGGTGCCGCTTCCATCTGCATACTAAAGAGGAGCCTCCTCTCAGAAGTGCCGGCGCCGGCAGTGATTAGCATTTAGGCGGAGGGTGACAGAGAGCGAATCCCGGAGTGTTTTTGGCGTGTACGGGGAGGAAGCTTATTGAATGGCAATGTGCGGCCTTCTGTGAAAGGAGGAGTGCCAAACAAATTGCCGGACACGTTGCATTAGTAGCAGAGCGGCCATTAGCATTAGGAGTTGTGGTCGATTTATAGCCAGGAAAGAAGTTTCAAAAACAGAACGACTCAGGGGTTTATAATATCGCGCTTTCATCGAGTTGGAGACTTTACTGGGAATGGTCTAAATCGATGCAGCAAAAGTCAAGATATCCAGACTTTTATTTTGTGGGTCAAACTTCAAGAGCCTGCACTTCCCATCAAGTGAAGGCAACCCACCAATTCGTATCACATGCTTTCTCTTAAAAATGTGTAACCTCCAAGCGCAAACTAAGGTTTAAGTTGATCAAAATCAGTTTTAGCTTGCAGCATCCATCCAACAAGAGAGAAAGAAGAAGAATGTAAACAACATATTTACAGTGGAGCGGATGAATTAAAGATCCTCACTTCACTGTCTGGCATTGTACAGTGCAGATGAAAGGACTGCGGTGTTTTTTTTTGAGCCGCGGGGTCTCCCTGAACAACAGGACCCCAATTCATATGTTAACCACACCAATTATTTGCATACGGCCCCCCAATTATAAAAGCTAATGAGAAGATTATGGGAAACGCATGCTGAAGCCGGCCCGCGGAATTTCCATTGTGATCCTGTAGCTGCAGATAAAAGGCCCGTGAGAGGTATTAGTCAAAGCCACTGAACATTCAACCTCATACATTATGGCTGTAATTTATATCACTGCTAATGCCTGTCCACTGCATTAGCTGTGAATCCAAAGCTCGTGGAGACAGCTGCTAAATGTAACAGATTCAATGTTCCTTTCAGCTTTTGTTGAAATGGACTTCCAGAGAACTATTTAGAGGAGTGATAACTTCATACTCAAATCTCGTATGATTTAGATTTTCCAAACTTTGTTAACGAAACCAAGTTTCACTGTCTTCTACATCAGGGCCTTTCAAGCGACCTCCCGCTCTCCCATAGATGTTTAATGGCACAGGGAAATGGGCACGCAGCCCGTGGGTTGAATTCCATGCAGTGGCATCCTGAGCTGCAGCGGGAGCACTCGACATCCTCCGAAAAATAAACTCTTCCAACCATATCCGTTTTCTCATCACCACCTTCCTGAGTGCGGAGCCGTTCTCATCATTATACCCCCACATTCAGCCGTCTGTGGGGGATCCCTGCTGCTCCATTAAGGCCATAGCGAGGCTCACAAACCCGCGATTGATCAATAGCACTGATTATAGGAGTTAATTAGGTTGCTTGGCATGAGAGAAAGGCGTGTCTTTCATCATAGATGCTAAAACTGTACAGTACTGATGCAACAACGGTGACTCTGTCAGTGTTGCAGTATTGCATCACTATTGTTTGGCACAATGGCAATATCTTCACTAGTAGTTAGCATAAAGCACATGGAGTAGTATTATCTGTTGCTGTAAGGCAAATTGAATCGGGCTTTTCTCCCTGCTGACTGCTATTCACTTACACCGTGGTGTGCTTCAGTTCTCAGTGCTCGTGCCCCCGTCAGCTCCATCTGTGTGCTCAGACATGTCCTGACCCTCACGTTCTGCAGCCAGCTCGCATGAATGTGTATATGCGCGTCGCTGTACGTGCTACATCTCTGACATGTGCACAAAACCAATTAGTTTTGGGATGGTGAAGTAGCTGGCCATGGGAAAATGACAATGGAGTAATTGAAGAGGCTGGCTGAATGAGAGGCCAGACAGCTCAATGCAGCTGTTACACAAGTGCTGAGTGTTTTCTCCAAGGACAGAATGAACAGAGAGAAAAGCAGGTCCTGATTGAAGGTGGTCTTACACAGTTGTAGACAGTAATTAACATTGCAGCCTTTCACTTTGCTGACATTTTTAGAAACACAACTCGGTTGTGTTGTGGAATTTAAAGGTCCTTAAGGAATGGTTTTGCATGATTTAGTTCATTTAACGCAAATCATCACAGTTAACCATCTTGCAAACTGTGTTGGTGTGTTGTGCCGGGCAGCCATGGGATATTTTCTGAGATGGAGGGAAATCTTTTGGCAGACTTATGTGATCCATCAGCAGTTCCCTTAACTTAAATTCCTTGTAAAGTAAGAATACATATGTGTTCTGAGTTTGTCAGACCAAAGAAGAAAGTGTTATTAACCACCCAGCCAAAGTTGAATGATTAAAAATGAAATTAGGTGTCAAAAACGGATAACGATGAGCAGTATTCTCAGCTGCAGGACTGTGGGGGCGTGTCCGCTGATTGTGCCGAAGCCACGCCCACTCATGGGAGCAGTCAAGCAGCCATTTTGAAGGGACTGAAACGTGTCAGATGAGCTCAGAAAATGACATGACTAACTCTGAAACACTCATTTTAAAACAGATGAATTAACTCAACATCAGTTATATATATCGCTCAAAGTCTTTTAATGTTTTCAGCAACTATTTCCCAACATTCCTTTTTTCCTTTCATATCTTTTATGGAAATCAATGACCACAGAAATGCTCAGGAAATTACGCAGAAAAATGTCAAACTCATCATCAGATAACAAAGCATGAACGCTGACTACGCACTGGAACAAAGATCATTAATTAGCCAGAGAGAAAGTAAAATGCAAAACGACCTGACTTTGCTGTTCCCTCCGGCTCTGTGAAGCGTTTTAGCATCTTTCAGCTCATTGTTTTGTTTTTTTTTTTAGAGCCCACAACATTATTGTTTCGGTTCAATCATCATTCCACAGCAGGTAGATGTTTCCAGCAATGAAGGTCGCTGTACCCCGCCTGCCCAGAACCAAACAGCAGACAGACACAATTACTTTCTGGTAAACATAGTTGAGCGTTTATCAGCTAAAGAGCCAGGTATTTCCCTCAGGAGTTGGTGGAAAGCTTAAAGGAGAGTAAATATTGGCGTGATAGTCATCAGGTGAGCACAAACATGACTATTCATGAATGCTAATGTTGCTTCATGTCTCCTGGATGTGTAAATAAGCTACTGTTTGCTAACATGTTCACCATATCAACTTAAGAGGTGAAAATATGTAAGTGTGCTTACAATCTGTTTCCACTGCTCCAGAGTAGTCCAAATAAAATCAATTAATGCATGTTTGAGGAGCTAAAACTTGGCAAATTACTGCTCTCGTCCTCTAAGTACCCCGGCAGTTGTCATCAGTGCTTTTAGTAGTTTTGTATTGAGTTTTCTAAGTGAGATGGGAGCTCAGTTTATTATCCTCTTAGCCTCATCTACTTTGAAAAATAGCTAAAATTCCTTGCTGGAAGTGTCCTTACCAACCTGTCATGTTTCTTTCTAACAGACCATTTCCTGTTCGATTTTATCAGCCGCCTGACAGCTTTTGGCAAGGCACTCACAAACAGTCCTGTGTTTTTATCTCGGCCTCAGCAGTCTGCGCTGAAGTGAGCTTTATTTACTCTGGCTTCTCCAGTTCTGTCAGCATAAGATGCATAAGAAGGTTCAACAGCTGTGATGGATGTTTTGTGATGGCGTGTCCTCTCATAGGCTTCTATATTCAAATGATAAACTGTGCTTTGAACCGTTTCTTCTTCGGGATGCGGAGCTACCTTAAGCTAATGCTCAAAATATACTCATACTATACTCATTATACAAGCTTTTTGCCTCATGGCACATCGGTAAAGTGAAGGCTATAGAATCAGGAACATGCGCCACTACTTCATTTGAAATGCTTTGAGTCTGGATGTTTTAATCACTTCTATGCCCACTGTTCAGGCAGTGGGTGTTAGTAGTTTCTGGCCCTCATGGCTGGTTCCTCATTTTAAGAGCCCCACTTGGGTTTCCACTGTCTTCCAACTGTGAGAGGGATGTGAGCTTTTGGCCCCTTATCGCTGCAGCTCATGGGGATAATTATTGCACATGATGAATACAGGCGCACGTATACTGTATGCACACAAAGAGGCGGACATGCTGACCGGCTTGAGCTGAGCTGCTACACCTCATTAAATTGGGAAATGAATCCTGGTTGAAGCCCTGGCTCCATTCCAGATAAGAATCACCAGGCTTTCGGGGATTCACCGTAAAATTTATAATTAACACATATATTCTCGTGCTGTCACAGCCTGTCCGTTTGACTGTGTACAGCCAAGTTCAGTCACTGTTTAATGTTGTTTTATAAATTATAGTGATCTTAACAGGTTTTTACATTAACAAAATTTAATTGGCACTATTGTTATATTTCTAACACCCAGAAAGCTGAAAATAAACACTGAAGTCTGTTGCAGGTTTTCTGCTCTGTACAAGTTCAGCACCCCTGCCTGCAGCCTCCAAATGAGCTTGATGAAATTGCCCCCCGCTCCCCTCCAGATCTTTTTATGTCAAATCCCAAGCCAGAGCTGCCTGATGGTGTCCACAGCAGTGTGATTGGCTGCCCTAGGCGAATAATACAGAGTTTCCCCAGAGAGGTGTAATGGAAGCTCGGGGCAGCAAACGTTAGCCTTGGTCTCTTCCCATGCTACCAGACATACAGGCTCTGGGGCCGGTACTGAATCATGACTGTAGGGCAGCACTAACAAATACATCAGATCCCCAAGGAGGACCAGGCCAGGGTCTGACTGCTTGACTGACTAGCCTCTGGTTCCAGACACAGCTTCCACCACTTCATCTGCAGCCCTGACCCGACCCACACCCACAGGCGGGAGAGAGGAGGAGTACACATATGCAGCTCCACCTTTTAATGGGTTCGATTTGATTCTGTCATACAGTAACAGGCATTAATATCCCAAATTTGATAGTGTGCTTTTCTGATAACGCAGCAAATTAGTCTGCCTGAGCTCCAAATTAAGCTGTGACATTTTAATACTGTGCCAGCGGATGCCTTGGGTAAGACGGCAGGAAGAGCGAGATAAAAACAGGTCAGGCTGCAGTTGTAAAGAGACAGAAAACGACTCCTTGTAAGTTCCATTTCCTCCTTTTTGCTCATCATTTGCAAGCTGCACTCTCATTTTTATGAAAATACTGAATGACACTGATCGTTTCTTTGCAACCGGGCTGAATCATGCAGATGAATATGAATTAAATTATTAAGTTATTATTGAAGTCTGTGTCAGACTGGTTCGACCTTGACAGTGATTATTACAACATTTGCATTTCGCTGTCATTTTTTTAGCTGTCTCAATAAATAATTGCTTCTGGTTGGATGAAGGTGTGATATGTTCTCGCTGAGCTGCCTGGCAACAAGACAAAGATTTAAAACCATCTCCAGTACAGTACGTACATTTCTGTTTTGCTCTATTCACAGTTGTGATGGACGCCTAATTAGGTCATATTGTGTAACAAAAGAGAATCCTCGCTTAATTAACAGTTAATCAATGGCCAATTAGCCTTGCACCAGTTTTTTTTTTCCAAATCTGTAAACAAGCCACCTCACTTGAACCTGAACACCCTGTTGAACTTGTGCCATCTGTCCACATTGAGCGGTATCTACTAAGATGTCAGAGATCTAAGGTCCGCCTAATCACACGTGATGTCGTTTCCCACGACAACAATCTCATGAAAGAATGATGGCTCAGCGTCTGAAATCTGACCTCAACGGCGATCGGCTCGCTTCTAGCTCAATCAGTCAGTCGGTCAGTCAATCAAACTGATAAAGCTGCGAGCCAAATGGAAAGTAAAGCCAGTGTCCCCATGTCTTGTCCCTTGGCATGTCATCTACTGGCTGATGTGATCGATATGGCAGAGAAGCCTAATGGCATTGTGGCCACGGCGGTGATTAGCCGAGCAAAATGAGCCCATGTGGGCCCCGTCGGCCCGTATTGGAGTGCACTAGATCAAAAAAGATAGCTTCCAGCAAACTGCACTGCATGGCAACTAACATCGATCTGTGGCCAGAGCTATGTGTGCCTGTCTCTCTCCCATTCTCTCGTTCTCTCTCTCTCACCAGCTGATGAACACAAAATAGAACAAACTCAGTATTATGATTGACGGCCGCAGTAACTGGATGTGCTATTCAACCCAGTAATCTCTGCTCCTGCCTCTATCCTCTTATCTCTGACGCCGTCTCCCTCTTTCTGTTTTTCTCTCCCTCCAGTTGTGTACGTGCACGTGTCCTCGGACGGCGTGACTGAGCAGAGAGCCGGGGCGTCGCTGTATTTTCGGGGCAGACCTTTGCGTCACACACCGATGATGGAGTGGAGGAGGATGGACGCGGCACTGCTGGTGCTATTACTAGGACACCTCGCCACCGCGCTGGAGGTCCCACTAGACCGTAAGACATCAGATCATACACCACGCAACATGTTCATATCCAAGAGAGTGTAAACGTTCCTAATGTCAGGGGTCTGTTTTGTGTGAGTCAATTCATCAATACGTTGATTGACAGAAAATTTATTGGGGCATCAAGCAGAATTACCATTTCATTGATTTGATAGTTGCAGCCTATTAAATGGGAGGCTTTGCTGCATTTGTTTATCATGTGTTATTGAGGCCAAGCAACTAATTTTAATATGTGCTATAACTTCAAGCTCAGTCTGTTTTCCCCTGTTTTCAGTCATTGTGCTGTGGTAGGTCAACAAGCTGCTTGGGGTAGCTTCATATTTATCAAACAAACAGGAGGAGGTCATGTACTGTATCAAGAATGGCCATTTTTATTACAGTTTTTAATCATCTGTTATCATTTTTATATATGAGATATATAAAAAAACAAGATATAAAAGCATTAAATACTACAAAATACTTGACTGGCCTCCAACACCACAGCCAGGCAAAATCATGTTCTACGTATTGTTTGGTTGGAGCTGTTGACCGCATGAGGCTGTCATTTCTCAACTGGGAACTTGTTTTGTTCAAACCATGTTTGCAGCAGAGATAAAGCAGGAAGATATTCTTCTCCACTAATGCCTGGTTCTCTTTACTGTCACCAATTTTCTTTCTTGTTTGCTGATTCTTGGAAAAACTCTAAAGTTCTGGAAGGATGTAAGTCTCATACTAGTGTGCCTTCACTGCAGAGGTTGTGCTAGCAGTTTTTTGTTGTGCATTAAAGGTTATATGTGATCTTTTTTTTTTTATCATATTTTTGTGTTACAACCTGCTTTTGTTTTTAAAATGCAGAGTGTGATTTGGAGTGGACTGTTTACTGCATGCATTGATTCCTTTGTTTCTTTTTTTTTTTTTTAGCTTGTTGTTGGTTCTGTGTGTTGCTGCAGTCATAGAATATTTTTTTCCATGAAGCAATATTGCAAACAGCATGAGTTCTCATGTCATTTGTTTTGTCATAGTCCATTAGTTAACTCCTGAGCACTGACAGGAATACATTAAGCATTGGATCATTACAATAAAATGAAATGTACCTGAGCGTTCCGCATGTTTTTTTTTTTGTTTTTTTTTGCTGTTGCACATGCTATAAGAGCTTTTTGTGTCCGTCAGCAAACAGCCGTTTGGTAAGTCTGCATGTGATTGGTAATGTCTGCTGGTGTGGTCAATACAGCAACAGCAAAAGGCTTAGTTATGCAGTAAAGGTCATGATTGAATATAACCTTCTTTCTGATCGCCTTTAGTGCCGCAGCCACCGACCATAACTCACCAGTCCCCCAAGGATTATATCATCGACCCACGAGAGAACATTATAATCCACTGCGAGGCGAAGGGGAAGCCTCATCCCAGGTAGGACTCTGTGTAAAATGTGATTTTGTATTCATGATGCTGCTACTAAGAAAGATATTCCAGCTGTGGATTCAACCGCCTGTCAAATTCAAAAGCTAAAAACCTCAGCTGACAGCAAGTCTCCAGAAAATATAGTTTAAAATATGACGGGTAAAGTTGAGGTTTATTCAAACTTTATAAATAGTAAAGCTGGCATCTTATTCCTGCACATGCTGCCCTTGCGGCCTTGAGGCTGATTGTAGCTAATGTTTTTGAATGTTTTATCTATCTCACTCTTAACACTTAATTAATTTGCACACACACATTGTATTGTACTACTTCTACAGTGCTACTTACATTGTACTATATATAATGAGGACCCTCATTGACAAAATACATCTCCTAGCCCTTAAGCTTCACTTTACCCTTATACAACCATAACATAACTCTAAAACACGAAATAAAGTCTAGTTTAGTGTAGTAGATAGTGTTTTGGAGTGAAGATTAGCTAGCAGCCATAGCCATAGCCCTCACAAGGACAGCAGTACCAGAACACACACATACACACACACACATGCATGCAGCTATCTCTCCATCATAACACAATTTGTCATCAGCGGATATGAGCTGCACTGTTATGACACTGGTCTGGTTTTTGTTCCTCAGTTTCTCCTGGACGAGAAACGGGACCCACTTCGACATCGATGAGGACCCCAACGTGACCATGAGGCCTCACTCTGGGACCCTGGTGGTGGACATCAGCAGAGCCAAAGCCGAACACTACGAGTGCGTGTACCAGTGCACGGCGAGGAACAAACATGGAACTGCCGTTTCCAACAACATAGTGGTGCAACAGTCCAGTAAGTCCGGCACAGTCTGTCATTTCCGTCCTCTCCACGTTCTTCATCTTATGCACATCTCATATCTTTCTTTTTTTTTTTTTCCTTCTTCTTCTAACAATTCAGTAGCCCTTTCCACCTTAAGAGCACTCGAGAAAGGTAAAGGTTGCATGTAGGAAGCAGCATGTTTAACTTTGCAGGATGTAACAGCAGATAAAACCTTTTGTATCTCTCCTTCTCCTTCTATTATTATTCAGTTAGGCATCATTCCCTTCATCCTTCCTCATCACCTCTCTCATCGAGTCAGCAACAGTCCATTAGCAACCCCATATTTCATGTCAAATTATGGGACTCCTCATCCGTTGATGTGTGTATCCTTCTCCAAATACTCCAGGGTCCCCCTTGTGGTCAAAGGAGAAAATCAAGCCAATCGTCGTTCAGGAGGGAGTGTCTTTGGTGCTGCCGTGTCGACCCCCGGCCGGGCTGCCTCCTCCCATCATATTCTGGATGGACAACTGTGAGCACCTCTGTCATGGGAGATGACGTTTTAGCCGCATACATTAACACTTTATAATCCACTGTTGTTTACAGCATATGTGTCCTTGTAATGTTTTTAGACACTAACTAACAACCTGTTGTGTTTAGTTTTCACCCTTTGTCCTGTGTATTTAGTGCAGTGTAAAAAGTCACATCCGAATGTCAAATCAGGCTGAATTAATGAATTATTAACATATTCTCTCTCACCACAAGAGACAGTCAGTCTCAGCAGATGTTACTTTCCTTTCCACTTTCTGCTCTTTTTATGAGCTCATCAATTTAAAAGTTCTGATTGAAAGTTCATTGTTGAACTTTCAATCAGAACTATTTAGTCTATTTAGTAGCTTGTCGGGAAGCTTTCAGCTGTATCGTATCGTGATGTCTATCTCTCGCTTCTTGGCAGCTCTGCTCTGTTTTTGGGAAGATCGTGTGATACAATTAAAAGCTCCAGAGCAGCTGAGGTCAAGAATAAATGAACAATCTCAATCTTAATTTCTCTGAGATTTGATAGAATTGTTTAGATGTCTCACTTTGAGATTTTTAACTCCAGCCGAGTACAAAAGAGGTGATTGAACTTCATCGGCAGCAACATCACATTCTATACAACCCACCAAACACACAAACACACAGTCTTTAACTAAACTTCCACTGCACACTTCAAAATATTTAATTGTCTGTACATTTCAGACTTCCAGAGGCTGCCTCAGAGCAGCAGGGTGTCCCAGTCCCTGAATGGAGACCTTTACTTCTCCAATGTTCTCCGAGAGGATTCAAGGAACGACTACATCTGCTACGCCCGCTTCCCGTACACGCAAACCATCCAGCAGAAACAACCAATCACCGTCAAGGTCCTCAACAGTAAGTCTGACTGTGTGTGTTTGTGAGTTGAAGATAAAGTTGTAATGAACTAGCATAGCTGAGATGACTGGAGTGTGAGTCCGCATGAGAGGCAGCTCATTTACAGTAGTGTGCGCTCGCATGACTGCGTAGGAGGGAAACAGTATTTCCTATCTCTGATTTCATCCTCAGAGACGCCAGCAGTCGTCATCCCACTGAAAAGACATATTGTCAGAGCTGTGATGGCTCCCTGCACTATCAGCCAGGCAGGCGTTCATTATATCACTTCTGTGCGACGCTCTGTGTACACACTCTCCACCGACAACAAAGACTTCTCTCATTCAGTCTAGCATTTTGCAGTTGACATGACGACAGGCTGTTCCCACAAAGTTACAGTCATTTCGGTTTTGAATCATTTGATGTTTTGTTCTCAACACTCTCATTGTCAACACATGTTTTGTTTAATTTTTTTTTTGATGATTTCACCTTGTGGCATGTTTGATTTTTCTGTTGTGTTACAGTGGATGCAATCAATGACACAATGGCAGCTTTTTACAATGACACTGATTTATTTAGTGGTGAGTTGTGGCACCCTCTAGTGTTTACCCTCCCCCTCACCCAAACCTAGAGCTCCAAAATCTACTAGCTTTTTACCCACTAACACCAACCCTTCAACCTGACAACCCAAGGTTTTTTCACAATCTCTCTGATTAATTTTTTCATTTGTGGGTAAGATCTGGCACCCTCTAGTGTTTACCTCTCAACACAGAGCAACAAATCTAGCTGCTACCCACTAACACTAACCCCTAAATCCAAGACGGTAATTCTCTATCCCTCTGTCACTCCTGCTCTGTCCAATCAAAAAACCTTTGATAACTAATCACTTCCTCCTGAATTAAACTAGCACTGCATGCTGATTCCAATATCGACTGAGCTGACTGTATAAACTTTCCACATGTATCAACATCTGTACAGTCTTGAGGTTTGAAAACGACATTTAATATAAAAAATAATCAAAATTAAAATGTGATCGGTGATTATTTTTATTCTTTGAACACGGCTAAAGTATATTCTCCTTTTTTCCGTGCCTTTCCTATGTCAAACAGTCAGCTGCGATCTTTCATTTTCAATGTCACTCTTTCCTTGCTGCCTTGCCTAATTTCAGAGCGCTCCTAGTTTCTAATCTCTCTAATCTACCACCAATCAATTTTTTTCATCTCACTTTATTTCTCTTTGTCAGATTTGTCTCTTTGTCTGAACAATGGTGCACGTTTGCTAATCTGAAACATGCGAGCAGTTCGATTCTCAGGAAATTGCTCCCATGCCAGGTTGTTAAGTTACCATCATCATCATAATCGTCATCATAAACGTTTAGTTTGGATATTTTATTATTAGTTTAGCTGATTCCATCTTTTAGTTTAGTAGCACATTATCTATATTAGGTTTATTTTAGTTCATTTCGGTCTTTATTGTAACCCCAGAGGGCAGTTAATTGACAATAAGCACCCGCAGAAAGCAGTGCAATAAAAGATAACGTGGCTACGCAATTTGCATTTGCAACAATAAAACATGAGAATTGTGGTCTGTAATGAAGTGGCGTAGTGCCTGTGCGTTGCAGACCCTTTGTAGAAGAGTGGTTTCATTATACCACAGTGAAGAAAGGGTTGTGAATGTGAAGGACAGTTTGTAATAGTTTTCTGATTTTTTATGTTTACGTTTATTAGAAAATGATATATACCAAGAAAATCAACATCTTTAAAACAAAAGAAGAATAGCACGCATGCTCATGATATAATAAATGTTTAGTGTGTATCCCTGAGACAAAAAGCCATTTTTAAATGGTACAATCTGAAATATAAACAGTGTTATAACAGCAAATGTTCAGATAACGTAAAGAAATAAAGTAAAATAAAATATGGAAATAATTTTCTGTTTGAATCTGTGTGTATGTGTGTAACTATAGAAGAACCAGCTGATGAGAGGAAGCCATCTTTCCTCATCCCATCTGGCCCCTCCAGTTCCAAGCTTGTGCTGAGAGGACAGGTGCTGGAGATGGAGTGTATTGCCGAAGGACTGTGAGTGAAAGAATCCGCCTTTTCTTTACGGTGCTGAAAGCCTCAAGTGTCCACCTGCTCAAGTGTCATCATCACTCTTTGTCTCCTTCCCCTCTCCTTCTCTGTCTCGCTTTGACTCCAGACCCACCCCTGAAGTCTCCTGGACCAAAGTGAGCGGCGATCTCCCAGCCAAGCGCACATCCTTCCTGCACTACCAGAGGACCCTTCGTATTGTGAACGTGTCAGAGTCAGACGCGGGAGATTACCGCTGCACTGCCAGGAATCAACTCGGCTCGGTGCACCACACCATCCACGTCATGGTCAAAGGTGCGTCCCTGGTGCTGAACGTGCCGCACCCCATCAGGCCATTTGGTCACCATGTGGCAGCGCAGTCACTCCTTCTTCCTGTCTCTTCATGCTCTCTCTCCATCTCATAATTGATTTATGCACAGATGCCAACAGGGCGGTGTGTTCAGTGATTAATTTTCCAGCCTTGTGCCGTGCTGTCTTCTATTCTATTTTCAGCTGCTCCATATTGGATCAGTGGCGCTCCCAGGAACCTTGTTCTGGCTCCAGGAGAGAACGGTGTGCTGACCTGCAGGGCAAATGGCATACCCAAGCCCTCCATTACCTGGTCTATGAATGGAGAGAGTATAGAGAGTAAGTGCAACTTGTTCCTTTGACTGCTTAGAAAAGACATTTCCCAGACTTGGCAGCCTTTTTCCATTTTTCATACAAGCTAAGCATTGTTTAATTTTATTATTTGAGACATGATTTGTGTTTTTAAATTTTATATTTGTGCATATCTTGGTACTACATAGCATTTTTCACCCCAACCAAGTTGATATTTGATATCAATGCCAGATTTAAGTTTTCAATAATCCATGCTAAGGACACTTTTTGAGGTATTAAGGCTTTATGCTCAGTCCTACATGGTGGACGCATACATTAAGTTATCTGTTTGGCCCCAGAAAGATAGCATGATTGCTCTCTACAAGATTTAACCAGAATTCAAACATCTATAACTCATGTAATCCATGAACAGATTCCCCTAAGGATGTCAGCAGAAAGGTGGAGGATGACACCATTATCTTCACTGATGTGCAGCCTGGATCCAGCGCCGTCTACCAGTGTAATGTCTCTAATGACTACGGCTACCTCCTGTCCAATGCCTTCGTCAATGTGCTCTGTAAGTTAATTTCAATGAGATCCATTTGTATAAGAATGCCGTTTTCAATTTACATTGATTCCTCGAGAGTAATAACATGGAAATAATTGCTGCGTCACTGCAGCGGAGCCACCCAGAGTGCTGACACCACCCAACAAAGTCTACCAGGTCATCAAAAATCACAGAGCCCTGATAGACTGCGATTCCTTTGGGTCACCCATCCCTAAAATTGAATGGTGAGTTAATGAACTTTTCAAACGGAGCGCTGTGTTGTAATGTGTTTCTTCAAAAGCTCAAAGCAGTCGCCTCTCTGCCTCAGGTACAAAGACAGTCGGTCCAGCATCCTGGAAGGAGAGCCATACATCTTTCATGACAACGGGACTTTGGAGATTCCAATAGCTCAAGCCCAGAATAGCGCCAAATACACCTGCGTAGCCAGAAACAAATTCGGTATCGGTGAGAATCACATCTACCTGGAAGTCAAAGGTGAGAGTATTTCTGCACTGATGATACTAATATTATAAAGCAGGGAATGCATATAACTAGCTATTAACACACATAGTGCTGTTACACACACTATGTCTTATGGTGTCTGTGTTACCAGAACAGATTAGACATCCCGTGTGCAGTTTCCAAGCATGCAGGAGGAGAAAAGTTTCTATCTAGTGCCAAATTTGTTTAGTCTGGGCTAGTGTAGAAACAGTATAATGTTGTGGATATAAAAGGCTCATTTTAAAGCAACCAAAATGCAACATCATTTTTATTTTTAGGTAATTATACACCGGACCTAAAGTAAAATAATCACCTCATAATGATCTTTGTCTGGATTTAATTTACATTCACTAAAGCGTCTGCTATCACATTTTGACATGGCACCTTGGTCAGAGCATACATGACAGTGAGTTTTCTTTTAGAAGGACACTTCATGTAAACATTGAGAGAAATTGCAATCGTACCCCTGCATGAAAGTCAGTAATATAGAGGATAGAGGTTATATAAGTTAAAATAAAATGGAAGAAAGATATAAGTTAAAATATAAGAAGTTGCATTTCTCCTTTTGTTTAGATAGGACGTTTGAATGTTAGTCAGAAATACGCAGTTTTATGTCATAATCTTTGGTGTAACTTTTATTGTAGTAAGCTTTCGTCAGTATCTTTTAACATTTCGTCAACTTAAAATAATAAAATGCTTTTTCCGTTAATAAAAATAATAGCTGCGCTCCAAATACTAACCTTTGAAGTCAAGTCTTATTTCAAACAGTGTTTTTGGAGTATTTGGTCACACTAGTGACTTACCTACTTATTGTCTTGATTCTTTGATTTGACTAATTCAAACGTAACCTAACCTTCTTGTCCTCCTCCCATCAGAGCCCACCCGAATCCTGACGCTGCCAGAATACAAAGTGGTCCAGAGTGGCACATCTGTGGTGTTTGAGTGTAAGGTGAAACACGACCCCTCACTCATTCCCACCATGATCTGGTACAAAGACGACGGAGAACTGCCCGAAGATGATCTGAGGTCAGAGTTGTCTTAAGTTAATCCTGTGTTTGCTGTCCCTGTGTGCGGCTTTCTTGTCCTGGCTTGGATGCTTATTCTTCTGGATTCAATCGGGTAGTGCTGAACTGTCTGTATAAATGTTTTGTTTCCAGGTTTATCGTTATGTCTGACAGCCTCACCATCACTGATGTGACGGAGAACGATGCGGGAGAGTACAGATGCCTCAGGAACACGACACTGGACTATGTTTCAGCCACGGCTAAGCTCACTGTTGTTGGTAAGTTTAGCTTTGCAGGAGCTCAATTTCACTGACTCATAAAACAAACTCAGAAATTATTAAAGTCTCTGTCTCTCCCAGGTCTTCCCAGAGAAGTGAATCTGACCATTAACTTACACGGCATAATTGCCTTTGAGCTCTTCAAGGTTAATTGCCGTAGGGTTTACTTAGGAGGGCTGGAGCGGATTCAGTCAGCTATCGTGTCAGCAGCATGAATATTTGATTGTTGCCCTCTTAGTGAGCTAGATAATCTTCTTTGTTTTCTTTCGGCCGACTGACCATTAAACTCCCTATTTCGCCCCCGCCCTCCTACCTGGCAGAGGCCACGCCAACACCAGCTGTCGTCTACGGTAAACCTGCAGCACACACGAGCTCCCAGATGTGCTCCGCTGACATGGGCTTGTGTTTTGTTGTTGGATGTTTCTGTTAAGTGAAGCATGCTGTGGCCTGAAGATTTGTTTTTGACGATCACAGAGCATTTATTTTTTGATTTTTTTGTCTTTACCCGCATTTATGTGTTTTGTCTCGAAGGTGTTTCTTTCATAAGTTCTTGTATGTTTTTGCCAAAACGTGTTAAGTGAAATGTGCTACACCGCTGCTGCAAATGTTCGGGGGGAACGGGGAAGCGCTGACACTTGAATGCAACGTTAATTTGCAAAGCAGACGTCTCCCCATTGCACCACTTGGGATCTGCATCAAATAAACAATTTCCTCATCACTCATTTATTCCAAGCATGCGTTCCACTCTTATCATTACAATTTCTAAACATGAGCTTCAATTTAGCCTCTCTCTACTGAGCCTGAGACTATTTCATGCAGAGTGATTACAGAAGATGCTCAGCTGAGCATCAGTCGTTTCATATGCATGACGCCGCGGCTGCATGTGAATGATCGGGCAAACATTGTCAAATGGAAAACTTAAAGAAATAGGGGAGTAACTCAGAGGAGTGCTTGGTTAAACAAACAGAATCACAGAAACAAAAGTATGTGAGCAGATATCCTCTTTTGTTTTTGCTTCATCTTCTCGTGGCATGAACCCGCGCCATGTTCTCTCACTGTAACTGTGTGCTGATGTTGCTGCCTGTGCTGTTTCTCCACCAGAGCGACCCGACCCCCCAACTGACCTAGAGCTGACGGACCAGAAAAAGAGGAGTGTTCAGCTCACTTGGACCCCTGGGGACGAACATAACAGTCCTATTAAGAGTATGTTTTAACCCTCTACTGCACACATTATGTTTTTGTTTTTTTAAATAAAAAAAAAAAAAAACTCATCTATTTTTTGGAAGATTGAGGCTTCATCTCACTCATAACCCAACTCAATGATGCCACTAAGGAATTTTGTGTTATGAAGGTCGTAAAACACCAAGAAAGCTCTGATAGTTGCGTATCTAGCATGTTAGAAAGAAGCACTCTTGTCATTTGTTTTATTATAATGTTTTTTACAAACACTTGTATTGTGCAGTGAGCAAATTTTAGTCATTTAATTGATCCTAGCTGATCAATTAACCTTTTTTTCTCCCATGTAATGTCCCTGTGTCCACTGCCTGTCCACTGGTAAAAAAAAAATGTTGACCACATTATTCTACAGTACTTAAGTCTCCATAATTACAATCATCCAACAATATAGTCATGGAAAAAAAGTTAAAAATAATCTTTAAGTCTTTAAGTCTTCTCAAACCTGAAAAGAGGCTGTGAAAAGTTTTTAGTTTCGACAACAGCCGCTGAAGTCCATTCAGTTTAACAGAATAAAAAATACCAAAACATCCACCAAAATCTCTCAAACCACAACATCAGCACAAACTACTTCTCCACTGTCTGTTGGTATACACAGCTTATTGAAACACTTATCAAAGCACTGCCAGAAGTAGTATATTTAGACATGTTTTTGCCTTTTGAGTTACAGTACCCAAACAAAACTTGAGGGCATTCATCCCAGTTATGCAAATGTACTGTCGGGCAGCATATAAAGTGTTCATTATGTACAATACTTATTCATTTTTTCTGTTTCACACAGGATTTCTGATCCAATATGAAGACTCACTGCACCACCGCGGCCACTGGCATAATCTTACCGAGGTCCCTGGGAGCAAGACGACAGCTCACCTCAAACTGTCACCCTACGTCCACTACACCTTCAGAGTTCTGGCCCTTAATGCTGTAAATTGGAGTCGCCCCAGCGCGCCATCCAAAGTCTTCAGGACAGAGGCTGCAGGTACAGACTCAGCTGCCTCAGCCGTTTGGTTGTGGAGCTTCATTCTGTCTATTAAATCTGTATATTAATGTTTATTTTGTCTTGGAGACTATAACTGCTTTGTATGTAGACATATTAGAGATCTATCATTGACCTGATCCTCGGTGAAAGGTTTTTCTTGGGATTATGTTTCACTTTTTTCTTTATTTTTATTTTTTGTTCAGCTCCAGACGATAACCCAACAGGTGTACGTGGATTTGGAACAGAGCACAATAATCTTGTAATCTCGTGGAAGGTAATAAAATCGTATAAGTCTATCTGTTTTAAGCATTTAGTGTTGTCCGGGGAGCACCAGGACATTTTCTTGAACTTTCTTATGTTCTTAATTTTTGTTATCATCCTCCAAAACCACATACATCATAATGTACTTTCAGTAAAGTGTTGAAAAATAAGTTTAATTTAAAACTTCTCTTCTCTGCAGCCGCTAACAGGCCACCAGTCTAACGGTCCAGGGCTTCGCTATAAAGTGATGTGGAGGCAGAATGTCGAGGGCGCGGAGTGGATGACAGAGACTGTGGCTAACAGCACAAAGTTTGTTGTGTCTGGAACGCCCACATTTTTTCCATATGAGCTGAAAGTTCAGGCTGTGAACGACCACGGAGACGGACCTGAGCCTGCTGGTGTTCTCGGCTACTCAGGAGAAGACTGTGAGTTCAGCTGATTTAGATAAATTATAAAATATGCTCTGTGCAAGAGTTATGGGTTTCCTCTTGTATTTAGCTGCTGTGTTGTCGTGCTCCGTGTCTCTCATACAGTGCCAGTAGCAGCTCCAGAGAACGTGCAGGCCATCGTGCTGAACAGCACTCTGGCAGAGGTACACTGGGATCCTGTGCCCTCTAAATTAATACGGGGACATCTCAAAGGATTTAAGGTACAGTAGAAATAGCACATGCAGTGTAACATATCCGAAAAATCCCAACACTTACTGTATACTAACTGCATCTCGTAGGTGTACTACTGGAGAGAGCACGAGCATGACCACCACAAAAACAACAACAACCACCCCAAACAGATCCTGACCTTCAGTGGGAACCACAGCCACGGCATGCTGCCTGGTCTGCACCCGTACAGTCGATACTTCTTCAACGTCAGGGTTTATAACGGCAAAGGAGAAGGTCCCCACAGCCCCACCCAGAAGTTTGAGACACCTGAAGGAGGTAGGAGAAGGAATTTATCTTTCTTTCCTTTCCAGTAGATTCAGTAAATCTGTCAGTTATGAATACATTAAAGGTACAATTCAGAAATGTTTGAAGACATACGCGGATACAAATGACCAGGTTTTGTCACTTCAAGCATTCATTATCTGTTTTCTGCAGTGCCGGGGCCTCCCACTTCTCTCACCGTCACAGACACCGATATAGACTCTCTAACCCTTGAATGGAGTCCTCCTCATGTACATAATGGACGCATCACCAGCTACACCCTCAAATATCAACCAGGTGAGGCCTTTTTTTTTTTTTTTTTGGTCTATAACACGACAACTTAGCTTTTATATGTTTGCCTAGTAAATGTCACCTTCCTTCATGTAGTTTGTAGTTTTGTATGTCTTTCTTTTTCATGTACTGCCACCCTGTTCAGACTAAGAGTATGAAACAAACAAAGTGTTAGAGTAGTCTAATAGCATTTCAGTCAAGTATTTTGCCTAAATTACGACATAAATTAACAAATCAACTTTTGTCACCTTCTATTCCTGAACCCTACACCTCTGTGCTCCAAATGCTTTCATTTCCACCTTTCTCATCATTGACACTTCAACCCCATCTACAACCCCCCCCCCCCCCCTCCTCCTCCTCCTCATACCTCTATTCAACTTACCTGACTACTTCCCAACTTCCATCCCATTATTCTCACCCCATCCTCCAACCTTGTAGTCAATAACTCCAATGAGCTGGGCCCAGTGGAGGAGCTGGCCCTGCCCGCCAATGAGACCTCAGTCACTTTGTCCAACCTCAAGTACAACACGCGCTACAAGTTTTATTTGAATGCGAAAACAGTCAGGGGAGCAGGCCCAGCCATTTCTCAGGAAGCCGTGACCATCGTGGACGAAGGTAAGTCAGCAAATGCAGATGACTAAAAAGCAAATGACCAAAATAATGTTCATGTTTACTCAACTGGAGAGTGAGATGAATATTCTGAATCATGTGAATTATTTCTATAACTCAGGTAAGAGAATCCAAACATCCCATTAATCTACAATATATATTCAGTTCAGTATTAGTGGTCCATGCAAAGTTAAAACACACAACACGACATTCACCAGGCGTGTTTAATAGTCTTGCCTTCATTGCAGAAGAACATTGCATATGGTAAAGAATATCTTTAAAAACTGCTCTAATGACTACAATGATTGTTTAATAATCTTTTTAGACTTTGATGGACTCTAGAAAAAAAAACAGACTCCATCCTGTTGAAGGCAAGAAACACTGTTCTGAAGAGGAGCTGTGTGACTTATTTTAATTTCTCACAATGAAATTCATTCTCGTCGCACCTCGCTGCGTGTGCCTTCTCAACGTTAGAAATGAGTGCATTGAAAAACATCATTCAACCACCGAAATGCTGTTTATTGTGAAGTTTATTGTGTGTCTTCTGACAGAAACTTTTCCAGCTTCTCAAATGTAAAAATTCGACGATTTTCTGTTTTATATCATCATCAATAGAACGTTCAGCGGTTTTGGACTGCTGGTCAAATTTGAAATTATGATCATTTCTTTTGCACTTTTAAGACATTTTAAAGACTAAAAAGTTAATTGATTGATTGAAAAAAATGCTCAAAACATTAATCAATAATGTCAGTAATTGTTAACTGCAGCCCTGTTGTTAAGTCAGAACATTGTCGTGTGTTTTGTGTATGTGAAAATGTTCATCGTCAGTCTACCATGCTCAAGTTACAGCATACTGCACCGTATAGCATGATGACCATAAGCTCTTCATCCATGTCCATGTTTAGTGGAACATGAGTGTAATCCAGCTGCGTAGGTGTTATAAAACCTCAGATCGATCATCAGCATGACCACATAAATGTGTTCCTGTCACATACAGTGAGGGGAGGAGAGGGGTCATCCCATAGCGACCCCTGTCCTGATGTTTCTCTGTGTCCTGTTTTTCTCTACAAGCTCTAATATCACAGCTTGACGTAGATGTGGACACAGGTACCGGTGGTATCTAAACTCATGCAGGTTTTAAAGATGCAGCTATAGCTTCAAACCATGCACTCCTCACCTTTTTAAAAAAAGTTCCCCATCGTCTCTATAAAACCCTGCTGCTGCTGCGCTAAGTTCAAAGCTGGGGAAAAGTTCAAAGCCACGTAGATAAAGATGCTATGTGACGTGTGCCTTTTTTAATGTCATGTGATAAAACTAGAAACTTTCAGAAAGCTCGACTCCTTTTTTCTGTTATTTGTCTCTTTTTTTTTATAACTCTGCCTTTGGCTGCTTTGACCCTTTCTCACTTCTTCCACTGGTGGCTGCTGGCGATGCTTTCTGCTGCATGGCAAGAGTTTGCTTGGCATGCCAATGAACTGTGTGCACTGTGTATAATGACTTTAGTGTCTGTGGTGTCTCTGCCTGCGTCTGTGTGTGTGTGTGTCTCGTGTGTGGTGCGGCCTTTACCCCTTCTCCGTGTTGTTCGCAGGAAACACCCCAACTTCTCATCCCATTGCATCGCCTTCTTCTCGCCGTCCACCCCACAAGGGTACTGCTGTGATCTTAGTACACTACATGTCTGATTTGTTCCATGATTAGCTTTGTTTGTTGGTATAGTGTCCCAGATTTGAAGTTGTTATCGTGTAAGGCTGTGACGGTCTGGATTCAGTGATGCTAAGAGCATTTAATGGGACTATAATCAAGTCAATGCAATTAATTGCTAGTTACTGGTTGTTCTTTGACCAACAGACCGATGTTGATGGTTGTCTTTTCTCTTGTGTGCTCAGTGCGGCACGTGAATCCTTTTGGGAACGTTAGCTCCTCGGTTGGAGAGGACGGGGCCCTGATCAGTTGGGAGTACTGGGGGCCGGAGAAAAACGTTTACGTAGAATACATATTAAAAAACAGTAAGAAAAAGAAACACACATTTATTCACAAATTACACACTTAGGTGGCAAGAGACTCATACTTCCCTATTGGCTTGTGCAGGTGAATAGAAATTTTGGCAGTCATGTTGCTGCTGGCTGCTGCTAATGTGGACCCAGATGTGATAAATAGGGTGGTCTGTGATTGGATTGCTAATTACTCACTCCTGCTATTGACTGGAGCTGCGTGCATCTCCCGTAACAATCACACAGAAAGTTATGCAGGCAAACATCATAAAAAGTGGCACAAACATTGTTGTTATGCCAGCTGATTTTGACTCAAGTGCTCCCCTTTATTTTTCTCCACCTGCAGTGAGGATAAACAGCAAACACTGTATTGTTGCTGTAGTATGGCTCTCTCACACCTGCTGTTTAATGGCATCAGTTAGGGAACATCATATTCATAGATCCCAGTAATTTAGAAAATGTAGTTATTAAAAACATAACCTTCAGTGATCATCAGTCAAACACATTTTATATCTAGCTCATCGGCACATGCATAATCTATTGTGGCCCCTGAGAGATTAATGTAGTGCAAACACATGCAAATTGGCTAAATGAAAGCAAATGAAGGAAAGATCAACAATGTGACACCACACGAGCAGCGTTTAGAAAAATGAGACATGCAGCCATGCTAGCAGCTCTGTGAGGCGAATGTCTCACGTTGGCGTGCTAACATGTTCACAGCGACGAGGCTAATGTTCTGATTTTATTAGCAGGTACAATGTTTATCAAGTTCACCAGCTTAGTTTAGCATGTTAGCATGTCAACTTTTGCTAATTAGCAATATAAAGCCATGGCAGTGTCACTAGCTGTGCCACCATTATGAGTATATATTAGCATATAGTACAAATTTAGGACATTTCATCGTAGCTTATCCAACAGACATTTAGCTAAAAACCCAAATTTACAGCTCGTGGTGGTGCTAGATGTCTCTGCACAATTTCAAGGCAATCCACCCAGTAGATGGAGATATTTCAGTCTGATCTGGACCCAGTGGTAGACAGACCCACTGACAAACATTGCCATCCATCAGTCATGATACTAGTATGGCTAAAAATATACGTGGCAGGTGTGTTATCAACCCAAAGAACACACGTTTTCTAACTTGTATTTTCACATATTTTTATAAAAATGCTGCCTGTCTTGCCTGTCGGTGAAATTTTCATCATTTGCTTGAATTTGCAATGTGTTAAGCTTTCAGAGCCACTGTAATGATTAATTCATAGAAACTTAATTCCATCAGTATTAGTTATTTAAATCTAATATAGACTGGATTGTCTGCAGTGTAATCTCATGTCAGAAGATGTCATGATCACCGTGACCCATCTGAAGTTGTGCTTGCTCCCTCAAACGTCCCTCTCTTCATGAACGTCCCTCCTGCAGGTGAAGGTGAAGAGGAGTGGCAGAAAGAGCTTGTGAACGGCTCTCAGAACATTATGCTGAAGGGCTTAAAGGGGGGCTCCTCCTATAGGGTGCGTTTGGTGGCCAAAGGTCACCACGACCAGCCGCTCCACCTCTCTGAAGAGGTATTGGTCAAAGTCCCAGGTGAGGCAGTTCCTGGACGGTCGCCTTCACCGTGGTCTGGCCTGGCCTGGCCTGGCCTTGCACTGTGTCGTGTGTAGAATGTGTAGTAGTTTGTGCCATTTATAATCCAGTTAAGCATGGGTTTAACAGATATGTTGTGGTCACTCTGTGTGCCAGGCATGCACTGTAGTGATATAGAGACAGTGTGTAGCAGTGTGCATGATTGTGTGGTTAAATCTCAGCATACTTAAAGTCAGTCCTGTAGATTTGGTAAATAGAAGAAGAATAATATAAGTTACTAAGTTAATGTATGTTTAGTGGTGTAATATCCAACCTAATATCACCCAAAGTAAACCTGCGTTGTGTTTGTGTGTAATCTGTGTGTGTCTGTGTGTATTTGTGACTTTCTGTGTGTGCCCCTCTGAGAGAAAGATTAGCCATCTACTAATGTGGTTTCAAGTCACCATTAGCTTAATCTAGGAGATTTCTAACATGAATTTTTGCTCTAACAAAAGGCAATCATGATCAGTTCTCTAACAAGTCCATACTAAAAGAATGACTTGTTTGATTTAGCACATAATTATGGATAATTGTTTTTATTTCCACTTCCCTCCGGGAAAATATCATCCAGTTGTAAAGGTTAAGTCTTCTTCTCCTCCTCTGGACAGCCGTGGTGAGCAGACAAGTGGACATCGCCACCCAGGGATGGTTCATCGGCCTCATGTGTGCTATCGCTCTGCTCATCCTGATTCTCCTCATCATCTGCTTCATCCAGAGGAATAAGGGAGGGAAATACCCCGGTGAGTAGTTACATAAACAAACATCACATAACATATAGAAACCCACGCTTCAGTGATTTATATTCCAACATTAAATCATGTTTAATGGGAAGATTACTTTTTACAGCAACAAAAACGAAGAAACTTTTCTTGGTAATAACGTAATACTATGCTGACCTATTTCATTAAAACGAGATTATTTCACTATTTTTATAAAATGTGTTGAAATATGATGCTTTTTGATATGACTTTTTTTAATTACAACATAAAAAAATATCATTTCATAACATGAAAAACAACTTTAACACACTTTCAGTCTGAATAATGAGCTAGTAGCAACACAAGGACATTAAAAGCAACATTACTATTGCAAAAAATATGAAATATTACACACATACTAAATTGCTTCCTCTTTTTTCACTAGTCAAAGAGAAGGAGGACGCACACACAGACCCAGAGTTTCAGCCCATGAAAGACGATGACTGTACTTTTGGGGAATACAGGTGAGAGAAAGTGCCCCGGCCTCTGGAGTCCCCAGAGCCCACATTCTTACCCATCAACCCCTGCCCCGTCCCCTGCTTCCTGCCCAGATCTGCTCTCTCTTGCTGGGCTGGAGCTCTGCACTCCCTCCCTCTTCTCAACCCCTTACAGCTGGCCAATAACTGTCCCAGGATCACCAATTACAGACAGAAGAAGACGAAGAAGAAGACGAAGAAGAAGAAGAAGAAGAAGTGCCCCTCATCTGAACTTCTACCGCTGTGAAGCACAAGATTTTTGTTCTCGGTTCTGGGATGTCCTGGATGCTACATGTGTTGGACTCTGTTGTGTGTGTGCTTGATGTGACATTGTGGTGTCATTCGAGAAGCAAGGATTCTTCAGGTTCAAGGGATTTAGGGGTTTGGGTGTTAATTTAAAAACTTTAAATAAGACTGTCAGGAACAAAAAAAAAAAAAAATATATATATATATATATATATATATATATATATAAGCTAGATTTATTTGCAGCGCATCTTAAACTGAACCCGAGCATCTAATCCCATTCAAACTAATAAGCTACTCATATACATCCTGTGTACAGTATACATAGTATTAACACTTTGCCGAGTGTATTGCTACTTCCATAAACGACTCTCATAGGACTGAAATGATCATTCTTGCTAACTTAAAGCATTTATCCAGCTGTGCTCGTTAGCATCCTCTTTCTAGGCTGCTTCTCCAATCGCACGCAGAATAAAGAAAAGTGAAGCACTTTACTTCTGTATAGCTAGCATTTTCGAATTGTTTTTATAAGTCGATTTATAAGATGGTCTTGCTTTTATATTTTATATTCCTTTTTGTATTATGTATACATAAATCTGTTCTATGGATTTTATGCTGTGATAAATACATATCGATAGATATAAATATATATATAATATGTGATATGCATGGTGTGAAGATCTGACCTGATATATGAAAATTGCTGTAGGCAATAACGTCTTGAATGGATTTATTGTTCATGTATAGATATACAGTATATAGATGCATATGGATCTTATATGAAATTATCAGCATGTTTGAGGGAAGCAGTCACTGAGTGTACAAGAGCTGGTCCATGCTAAGCCAGTAGCCAATTATTTTATAGTAATAATTTCTGAAGGATGAAGCTGGTGATCTTCTACATTATTACTGCTGTCAACAAACTCTTTAAATGGACCAAAACCATTGATTTCTGCAGCTTGTTTGTGTCTCTCTGCTTCAAGCCTGCGTTCCCGTTTAAGACTTCAATCTTTAAAGAGTATTATGGCACAGAGGAATAGTCTGACAGGCTTTTGACGCACAATCGATACTTGTTAGCACGCTTAATTTGTTGTTTTGGTCTTTTAATCTGATTTGTTGACAACAAGAAAAACGTAGAAAGTCACGCATCCTTTAAAACTCATGTAGTTTGTGTAAAATGAGAGACCTATTTACACTGCAAGAGTATCTCTCTAATGGACATCGACTTCATAGAACAACAGTAGACAATAAATCACAAGGCAAAGTGTATAAATATTATAGTGCCTTTGTGAGAGTATACTTTATATCCATGCTGTTTCATTAAGCTCAGCTGGAACCTTACAGTATGTCAATAAAGGCATAACTTAACTCAACTGAGCTGTTCTTGTTTGACTGCAGGAGAGCGTACTGTAGGTTCAGACTATGGCATACATAAAGAGCCACACTTCTGCGTAGTGTGTGCGTAGTGCAATCGTCCGTTGGAGTGACTGTTGTTTTGTGTGGGATCTCAGCTGGATCTCCTCATCTGATCGCAAGGGTGTAGGTCTCAGGAAAGGTAAGAGAGGTGATGGTGGATGGGGGTGTGGGTTGTCGAGGGTCATTTTTCTGTGAATCTAGCATGTGCGGAGGGTCAGTGGATAGCCGGGTCACCGTGGAGAAAAAAAAATGCTCACTGTATATAAACATCCCAGGCTGTCATCAAGTTTAACATTTGGTCATGAAGCCTTCATCATGTGCGCTCATCATCTACGGCTTTCCTGTGCTAGTTTCGTCCCAGAAAAGGCTTTCGCATCCTGATTATTCTATTTAAATAAAAAAAAAAAAAAACATTTCAGCATTATGATGGCTTTGTGATCTTATCTCATTGATGTTCAACTCATGTATGTGGAATGTTTTTCGACTGATCTGATATCCAAAGAAAACTTTCTTTGCAGATTTTTTTTTTCATGCATTTTTGCCAATTTGTGATTATTATCATGCTTTGCTTTGGGGGATGTTTGGCTGAAATCTTGCTTTCCAAGTTTTGTATTCACATCATTGCCTTTGGTTTTTCTGTTTTTCATCACAACCTCTGTCTTGGGGTGGATTGCTTTTTGTCAAACAACACATTTACCACTCCTCATCATATTTGGTTTCAGGGGGGAATTTGAACAGGGTATGATTGCTTGAGCTTCATTCCCCTGTTGCCTGATGGAAACCAACTAATCACTCATAGTTGCCGTTTTTTAGACATGGAGCAAACCAAAATTTAATTTTGCTTCTTGTGCAGTGGGCAGGAATGTTCACTGTTGCATATTAATGAAAGCTGCTGATTTTTCACTTTTACAAAGACTTAAAGAAATGGCTCACAGTGTTTTCAATCTGGGAAAAAAAAAACTTAACCGTCAAACTTGCAGCAGATTGTGGTAAAAGTGACTGTCGGCAGTTTCAGTGCTCCATCTAAAAAAAGTGATCACTAATCTCCTTGTTGCATCTGTCACATCATCTCACCTGTAACACCTGCATGTTATTTTCTCCTTCAGTGACAATGAAGACCATAAACCGTTAAAAGGGAGCCGCACGCCGTCCAATGGGACGGTTAAGAGAGACGACAGTGACGACAGTTTAGTTGACTACGGGGAAGGAGGAGACGGACAGTTCAACGAGGATGGCTCGTTTATCGGCCAGTATAGTGGAAAGAGTGCCAGCAGGGACACTGCTGAGGGCCACGAGAGCTCGGAGGCCCCATCCCCGATTAATGCCATGAACTCCTTGAACTCTTTTGTGTAGCCTGTAACAGTACGAACAGTACGAGGTGACGCACTGACTGCTCAACCCTCACGTTCTCTCTTGAGAGGGCTGTTTCCACACCGCATGGCTTTACGATCACATCTCCATCCCCAGTGGCACACATGACACATGAAATACAGACAACTCATCAGAGACCTTTATGAGGACATCTTCACGGAGAAGCTTTGAAACCTGCGCTCATTACAGTGTATCCCAAGCAGCAAGTAGGAATTAGCTCAACCTGATATTTGATTTTAACAGTGCATGAAATGCCTGATATGACCTAAATCCATATATTAATTAACATTTTGATATTAACAAGTGTTGCATTCTCACCACAAATCTCTTATGGACTATGCAGTGCTCGTCTGAACTATATTTGTTTTTGCTACTGGTTATTATATTATCTACTATGTTCAAATAGTAATCAGTGTCTGCAGTAAATGACTATTATTACATGTATTTTTCCAACACAGAAGCTTGTACAGGAATCTGTATTTAATACTGTAATTCCTCCATATATATATGTAAATACTATATATATATGAAGTGAACTATCTGAATACTAAACTGAATACTGGGAGCAGTGCACACCGCATGCTTGAAATTTGCTGCATTGATGCATCCTCATCTGTCACCACTCTGTCGTGAATGATCCAGCTGCACCTATCTATGATGAAGGAGGTACAAAATGCTGCATGGCATGTCACGTGACCTCACAACCTTTGCCCTGCATGTAACCTCCTCTTATTGAGTTCAGTCCGAAGGCCGTCGGGGTTGTGTGGGGGGACGCTGAGGGTGTAACAGCTCGCCTCAGTCCCCGCAGTGCTCCTTCAGCAGGTAGTGCCTTTTATACAAAACAACATTTCAATTGTGAAGTCTCTTCCCACAGTTCAGTGACTGGAACAGAGAGAGAGTAGTAGTAGGACTGCAGAAGTCAAAGCCAAGGATGGATAAGATAAGCTTGAGAAGAGGACTCTGTGGAGGGAGGAATAATTCATATACTCTTGTCATCTTTTTTTTTTTTTTTTTAAAGACACCTCCCAATGCCTTGAGACACAGGACTGGCTTTGAGTCATCGAAGAAGCTAAAAGCACCCACATAAAACATTGTTAAAGCCGTGTCTGGTGCTTTTTCAAAGTCTGCAGTCATTGTGTACGATACCCGATTGTATTTCTGCAGTGTATGAATGTGTGAGTGATATCTGTGAGTGTGTAAGTGTGTTTGTGTGTGTGTGCGTGCAGATACAATACATTATTCAGTCCCTATTAGGCAAAAATTGTTCACTTTTACTAACTACACTTGAGGGCCTTTGGATGGGATCAAGATTTATTTTCTCTTAACTTGCATCAAGTTTTTTTCTTTTAAATACGTGTAGAATATTTGTTGAATTTGTAAATATATTAATTGATTGTACAGGGACAAGCAGCTTATAAGGCAGCCTAAGAGGCAATATTGTGCATGATATGGTTTAACTTGTTGATAGGACTGTATTAAATATAGAGTACTTGTAGAGTATATACAGTATATATTCATTTTTTTTCTTGCTGTGCACAGTGTACATTGTACTGTAACTAACTGGACAGAAAAGAACATGAAATTGGATTGTTTTCGGATTTGCTTGTCAATGGTTACATAACTTCATTATTGTACAACATGTAGGATATAGCGACAATATTATTTGATGCACACAATTATATTATTCTGATTTGTATTGGTTCTACGCAGTCCAAGCATACTGCCAAAACGCTTTTTTTTCTGACAGTATTGCAAATGGTTTTGTATTTAAGAAACAGATTTGTACTAACAGATACTTTCTTTGTCTCTATTTAAGTTTCTCCTTTTAGTGCAAGTATGAAATTCATGCTACTGGAAATATAATGAATGAATAAATAATTATCTGCTTTCATTTTCGTTTCCAGACTCTTCACTGAAAATGTCATTGCACGCTGAAAAGAAATGATGCTCGTTAGATTCAGTGAGTCATAAAAACACTGTGTGCATGTTTAATGCTACATAATGTAGCCATAAATGATTTATTTCAGAACGAGGTTATACCACATAATCATAATAGCAAATTCTACAACCATAAAAATGAAAAATGAATACAAATCTGCACCTTTACAACAACAAGAAATGTTGAATATATGTATATTTATGTTGTTTGTAGTTGTTTTCATGGGTACTGTGTGGATGCATGGACTTGTGTGGGTGGCTGTGTAGTGACTTCGCTTATATAAAAGTGTCAATGCAACAATTTCAAAATTGCAAGTAAAAGTCATTCATTGCATTCAAAATCCTTAAATACAAAACGTAATCAACTACTTGGATTAAATGTAATATCGAATGACTGACATATTGTTATATATTACATTCTTATCAGTAATAATGCATCAGTGCACTTGCAGCATTTTCCTGTCATACAGTAGCTGATTAAGATAGAGTTGGTTTAAACTTTTTTAAACATGCTGTAGGGTAGTTTAGTCCAGTGGTTCCCAACCCAGGGATCAGGCTGTGCAGCGGGGTCAAAGGTTACAAGATAAATCTGAGGGATTGTGATTGTGAGTTCTCTAGACTTTGAAACTTTCTGTGAAATAATGGAGAGATCTGTGAAGTTTAAAGGGAAACATCTCTCGTTAGTGGTGCCACTAAATATGTGATGAGAAGCCACAACAAAATACAAACCAGAGTTGGAACCACTTTAATATCTAAGAATACATTTGAAGTTTATTATGTTTTTTCCTAATCTGAAAAGTACTACACTTTTATGAAATAAACCTAGCAGAGTAAAAGATACAATACTAACAATACTACTCTGAATTGTGGTGGAATAAAAAGTATAAAGTAACAGAAACTGTGTGCATGTGTGTGTGAGTGTGTATGTTGGCATTAAACCAATACCAGCTCCTGCTGCACATGCTGAAGGAAATGATGCCAAACAAACACCAGATTCCAAAAACATCATCATTGCAGGAGCAGGTAAGACAACTGTACAAATGCAGACACACAACCACGTACTCCACACACACATACACACATACGTCTACCCTGTAAAGTGAGCAGGCGCTGAAGGCAGAGGGGGTGTGTAAATATGGATGCCTACACCTGCATCAGCCTCCTCAGTTTGAAGCAGCTATAGAAAGGCCTTATGGAACACGACAGTTGGGCTCCATCTTTTTGGCGCACACTTGTGGCACTTCCACTTCCATTACAGTCATATTGTCAGGGTAATAGCAAGAGAGCAGCCCGCCATCTGGTGCATTATCACACAGCAATGGTGTCAGGAAGCGGGGATGTCTGGGATGTATCTAGTGTTTTGGAATTATTTTCTCTCCTCTGGCAAGGACTCTCTCCGCCTTCTGTTAGTTCAGGTACACTAATTCCTTTTCCTGGGTAAAGTTGTTTGGAGATATTTCACAGGATTGTTTGCAGTTAATAACAGCAGTGACTGAAAGTGGATTAGAGCTCTGCATATTTATGAATTGGGATTGATGATTCTCCTAAAGTGAAGACAAAGATTTAGTTTTATGAAAGTGTAAGAGCATCAGTGTGAGTCGCAGCTGGTTGGTATGTCCATATTATTTCAGCCAGACAAATGACTCTCACACACAGTAGCAGTGACCTCAAAGACCTGATGACCTTCAGCTGCCGGATGATGATTCATCAAACTGTTTGTGTTGTGGCAGATTTTCCTTCTTGCCTTTACTGCCACCTAGTGATATGAGGCAATTACACCAATGGCTGAAATAAGCAACAGGCTTTAAAATGTCATGCAAGGTGCATGATTTGAGCTTCTTACTGTGAGAGACAACAAAGAAAATATCATAAGCCGAGGCCACAGTTGGAACACTTTGTTAAATATTGTATTTGAATACGCTAAATTACCTTATATTTTAGGTGACAGTCTGTGAGTCTGTCAATTAGTTTGACCCTCTGTTGACATCCTCGGCCGTCATTACAAAGGCTTCCTGTAAGCGGCTTAGTTATTTATTTTTCAATGCAGCAGAATCACATTATTTGTCCGTCGATTGGTGATCATTGCCACCAAACAAGCAGCTGCCCCATTACCCTTCTGAACTCCACCCACTCCCCTCCCTTCCTGCTGCTCCTATAGCCGACCCCTCCCTCCATCCTCTCACTCCTCATCCAATCCTCAGTGGATTCATTCTGTGTCGGCTGTTCGTCTGCCACGGCGTCCATTAACCATTCCCACCTCCTCTGTGTCCATCTCCTTGATTTACTGCTGGGTAGAAAGCCTGCTTTGAATTGATCTATGGCTGTTTTTATGTGTACCTCCAGACTGCTTTCAATGGGGAAAAAGATCATTACATGATCTCCTGGACCTGTTTCCAAACAACCCGGGAGCTTTTAAAGCACATCATTTGCATCCCAGATGTTCAAGTGAAGGACGTGATCTTTCAGCGCCTACAAGCTTCCCGATAAAACATTATGCAATATAAAGGATTTCAAAGGCAGGTGTTAGAAAAACATCATCATTTAGTTTCTGATATTTTCCTTAAGTATGTGCCGAGCTTCAGGGCGTCTGTCCCTTTAGATGTAAGTGGCAGAGCCTTTGTGTCTTTATGTAAATTTGCCCTTTTCTGATGCTCTGAGAGCTGGGGAGGATAATTGTTTATGATTACTCTGTGACATTTCCATATGGTGACGAAGGGTTTGCCAACACACACACACACACACACACACACACACACACACACACTCGCTGACATGCACCAACACACGTCTGTCAAGACCAAGCTGTTTGGAGTCTGAATGGTAGGCTTGGTTTGCCTGAAATTGAAAACCGCAACTGTGGGAGGGAAATCGCCTTTTCCAGTATAACAGTATCATTTCTTTAGCAGTGTTTCTATCAAGTGAAGGATAGTGTTTTCCCCGAGGGGAAGCTGAGCTGATACAGTGGCAGATATCACTGTATTCCTGTTAGATGGTTGCTACATAAAGTGAGAGTGCTTTGTTCTATTGATCTGAAACTCTCCATCAAAACCCCCTCGCTCTTTTTGTCATGATAGCACCGGGATTATAACCCTCTCCACACCCTGATTCCTATTCCCCATGCAGCCCCCCACCCACCAGCCATGTCCCATGTGTATTTGGACTGGTTGGATGGTGGTGGGTGAGTGGGTGGGGTGGGGGTTACCTTCGCATGAGCCCCCGTGGAGATCATTGGGGCTAAATCATGTTTACCCTCACCCCTCCCTCTGCTATCTCCTCCATGTCCCCCCTCCTCCTCCTCCTCCTCCTCCTCCTCTGCCAGGCAGATAGATGACAGCCACCTATTCTTTCCTCCAGACAGCAGGGTGTTTGCTGTTCCTCTTATCCACCCCAGAGACCGGCCTTGTAACTGTGTTATTCACCAGCATGATCTGTCTCTATTTGCACTGCCATGTTGTGAGAGGAACAAAAGTGTTTGTTTGAGGGTTGAATACACCTAGATCTTGGATAACACACAAAAAATTAATATCATTTTAGGCCCCTGTGTTATGCTGCTCTATTTGGATGTCATGAATTTCCTCAGTGTCACTGAATCCCTTTGGCTTGGCTATTTTCTGTGGAGTGACGCATTTTTATAATACATCCTCCTGGGCTGAAGATAATGACTTAACAACAGTCTCCATCTGAAAGGGAACAATAAGGTTTTGATGAAAAGTTTAAATAATAACAACAGCCTTAGGGAAGAAAAAGAGCTTATAACCTTTCATGTAAAGTCATTTTCTGATCACATTAAAAAGAACTTCTTTGATATGTTCCCTCAAATTCATCCAAAGGGGGCTAAGTCCTTCAATTAATTCTGCCCTGCTCCTTCTCAAAGATCCCTGCATTATTTATGCGGCCGCAGCCACAGCAGATTATTATTTGCTTTGTGGTGTTTACGTCCAAGATTTAAATCTAATCCCAGGGGATTGAGATGGTCTCATGTTTGGACTGACATGCTGGTAAGGCATTATAATTAGTAGAGGTGCCCTTTTGATATCTGCCTGATGAAAAACAGGCTGACAGTTAACATCCAGGCTGCAGTCATACTTATTTCTCATCTAATCCTTAGCGGTGTTCAGTAATACAAACAGATTCATCTGCTTGTGTTTTGACATTTCTGCCTCTGCAGCACCAAAACAATGAGTTGAAATTTAGTTTGTGGTACTCGAAGCGCTGAAAAGTTTAGTGAAAAAAAGAATAACTGTAGAAAAAAAAAATGTTACTCTGGATGATTCACAAATCTTACGGTTACAATTTCTGAACTATTTTTCTTTGAAAGTAGTTCCTAGCTTCTCCTGCTAAGTGCACACTGTGTTGTCTAAATGAGCCTTTTGGGAATAATACGGTGTTATGTTTGGATATGCTTCAGGTGTTCCCCGTTAAACAAAACACCGTGTTATCTTTATCATCCCTTAAAGGTATTTTTGTGAGAATCAGGGATGTTGACTTAAGTATACACTTGGGGCAAATAATCTTCACTAGACTAAAATTAATAGAAAACAGACATTACTTGGAATGCAGTAAGACAGGCAGACAAAATTAAACAGAGGACGACAGACAGACAGGTCTAAAAACAGACAATATACTGTGGATAAGCTGGTTAAAAGGTAATTGCAAAGCAGGTGTGTAGGCAGGAGATTCGGATGATTAGTTTTATAGAATAACAGATGTTGCGTTGTATATTTATGTACATCAGGGGACTAATAATGTGATTAAAGTGTACAAGGTATTAATATTCACATTTTTTTATTTAGCTTTTAATGGCCGTGTTCATTTACAGTACGGTTGAGTTTCAGCAGCTCTTATCATGAACGCCTCCTGTTAGCAGTTGTTTCAAATCCAGCCACAAAGCTCTGATGAACTCGTTGTATGCCCCCTGCCAAACACAGGCAAAGTCAGAGTTAGCAAGTGGCTAGTGAGTATAGTTGAGTCCCAAGGGGAGTGAATATTGGACTGGACTGTATCAGCTAGCCTGGAAGACGACGTCAAATGAGTGGTTTTGCTCCCACCTGTTGGATTTCAAAGTAGGAAACTGTTTGCTAACATGAGGTTGAGGTTATTTTGCTTGTTTTACTGTGTTTTTCTGCCCAACCAGGCTGTAAACATGTTTATGTCTGCTGTGAAGTTGGACATTTTAATATAGGCGCTTATGGAGAATGACTTGTCCTGTAGCCAGCCTCAAGTGGACGTTTGAGGAACTGCAGTTTTTGGCACTTCACTTCACAGCCACTGCAGCTTTAGCTTGGTAGCTGATCTTGCCTCAAAGGCTAATGCTAAATGAAAATATTTACATTAGCTAACGTAGATGTCCTGGACTGCATTTGTAGTACCGTAATGTACGATGAAATTAGACATAGCCTGGAGATTCTGGGAGTTGGTTTAGATCAAAACATTGCATAAACCATAATTAATTAACTTAATTTTATAAACCTGACTGCTCAAATCATAATAAAAAATAAATAAGAATAAAATATGTAACCTTAATTTGAATCTGTAAAGGACTGAAAGCATCCCTTAAATGTTAACGTTTGTGTTTTGCAAAGTTGGGTCATTTAATGTATTAATGTAACGTTAAATGTGTATAATGAGTTATATTAGGCTGTTATAAGCACAAAGTTGGTAAAAGGTCATATGCTGCTGATGGAGCTCCTCTGGCACACGCAGGTCTAGCGCCCCCCTAAGCTGACAGTCATAACCCCTCATCCAATCCGCGGGGACAGGACCGCTGCTCTGTCAGTCTCTTTCCCCGCTCTTGAGCGCCCGGCTATGCGGTGCTGAGCAGGTGTGAGCATCGTAAAGGACACACAGACGCCCGCGTTTGTCCGCTACGGAAGGTAAGGACACATGAGGAGGGGAGCACTGGGAAGATGGTGAAAGCGGGGATGTTTGATATTACAACCGGAGAAGCCGGCCGCTGCATTTTGACAGCTGGGAAATCAGTGTTGTTTACAACCGACTGAGTGGGATGCGAGGACGGGATGGAGCTCATGCAGCCCTCCGCAATGCAGAATTACTAACGATTTTGGGGGTAGGAAAAAAAACTGCATTTATGTGCCGTGGTGACAGATGCAGAGAGATACCGTGTGTGCAATACCGGACTTATCGTGGCGTGGTGGGGATGATGCTGTTACATGATCTGCTGCACATCCTGGCATGCACTTGCCCCCCCACCACCCCAAAAAAATAGTCGATGCGCAGAGCAGATGCAACGATGTTTATAATATGTCTCAGCAATATATAGCACATCTGCTATGAACTAATAAGTCCGAGTGTTAGATTCAGTTTTAATTAGAGCACACCGGAGGCCATAGCCTAATAGCGCCGCACATACCGATGATTCAAACTGCCGCCTGCCTCTTGGCCAAGAGATTAGGAAGCACCCGCCGACTGTAAACACTTTCATCTGGGGTGGAACTAAAACGCATGTCCCGGTGTTAGTGCCGCGGTTGATTGAGGCATATGGTTTGTAATCTTCACCGGCAGATTGAGCTGTAGTAATGCTTAGTAATGGCCCATTGCGGGGTTATTCTATCAGGATGTCAGGTGCTGGTGAGAAGGTGTCATGGGCGCGTCCAGACTCACCAGACTAGGCTTCAGTGGAGATCAACTGTTCATACTACTGTACATGTTGCCAAAGTCAGTGACTGTCAGTGATTGTCCTTTAGAGGGATTTACAACGCTGTATTCATCTTTTTTTTTCTTTTTGCATGATGATGATGAAGAGTTAAATGTTTGTAATTATCTCACATAAGTCATGCATCTGTGCAGCAATTCAGCATGTAATTCTTTGACTGCTAAAATATGACTGATATATGTAGGTCAATGGTAGGACGTTGTTATGATCTCAGATAATAGCTGCTATGGCACTCACATGGTGAAGTCTGTCTGCCAAAGACATTTGCCTACTGTCTTTCACATAATGGTTTGATGTGTAGATTAAGCACAGTTTTCAGAATGTTTTCAGTATTGGCTCCGCTGCATAGCTTTGAGTGCTGCTACAACCTCAACCTTCCATTATGATCTAACGAGCTTGTAATTGCGATTCATAACATGATAAACAACACCAAGCTGGAAGAGACTTATGACATCTAATTTAATTGTATTTTCACATGACTGATTAATAAATGTCTGACCGCTTCCTTCTCCTGGGCACTGTGCATTTTTCATTTGGCCATTCATTTGTGCCATGCACAAGATTCGACACTGTTTGTCCTGGCTGAATCAGAGCCATAAATGTGGCACAAAATGTCAGAGGGATTCCGCGGCCGCCTGTCAGGTGGAGCACTTTATGAATCTTGTAAGCTTGACTACTGCTAAATGCATCCTGTGCTGTCCTGTGTACACCCCGAGGACAGACAGACGCTCTCCTTCATGCTAGGTGAATTAATTCACTCTGCTCAGAAGTAGGCTAACCTGCGGTGTGCGAGGCATCGTCTTACATTTTTACCTGCTCTATAACCAAATATGTAATATATAGGGTTTTGAATTTTATAATAGGCTGTTCCTGTGCCAGCACGTTGGCTGTGGGGCTGAAGTGCTTTGCAGAGCCTGCATGATGAAGAACTTTTTATATAACATGGTACCCTGCAAGATATAGCTGTTCTGTGATGCATTTCAAGGCTACAGCCTCAGCCTCCATTAGTGTCACAGTCAAATGACTCAACATATCCATACACTTACTTCTCCCTTGGTTTGAAGCGTCAGTCACACGCATCTGTCATGAACTGAGGTAGATGGGCTACCATCACCTGAGGCAGAAAATAGAACAGCGCTTCCCATCTCCACTCCAGCATATAACTCATGAACACGAGTTGGAAGATGAGTGATTGCATTACTCATCTTTTTATTACAAATCTGTATGCATGGAAAGGTTTTTATATTAAGCAACACTGATTTTTTTTCATTTCCTCATGCCCTGTTAACGTTCATTTCTTTATATAAACAGCATGTTTTTTTGTGTTCACAACAGAGCCATGGATGTTTGCCATCTAAGATGAAGGCAATTTTAGAGTCGTTTTGGGAGATTAGATTTGTTTCTCGATGTCCTTCCAAGCCCTGGGCGACAAATTCTTGGGCAAAGAGTCAAAGCATTAGCCGAAGAAGAGAAGAAGATAGATGTTGTGTGTGATTTTGAAAGGACTCTAAACTGATTGGCAGTGTTGGCATTTGGCAGCAACAGCGCTAGTTTGTTAGGCGCTGTTTGCTCTGTCACACTGGAAGCAGTGTCAGTCACGCTGGAGGGAATACATCCTGTAAACTTGTCTCACTGCTGAAGTGAATGATATAGCAAAGACCAGACAGCCTATGCATGTGAGCATTTGTGTGCAGAACCACGCACTCGCACTTAAACCTGCCTTTATCGCTGCGACTGTCTTCACCGCGTGTACAAGTGCTTTTTCTCCATCCTGCTGACAAAACACGTGATGCTCTCGTCTTGATGCTTCCTTTAGATTGCTCAGCAATTTACGCGCCGGCGATCAATAGAGAGATCCACTAATGGTACGGCAGTGAGGCAGAGACATGATGTGTTCTGTGTTTGCCTGGAAACAGACCTCTCCTCTGTTCATGCCTGTGGAGGAGAAAGGGCCTCAGTCCCCCATCTGCCATCTATGGCTGTCTGAATGCTAGTTGCACTGGGCCTGCCATTGATTCTCCCACTGTGAGTGACCCTATAGATCTTGTGTGTAGAGGCTGAGCTAACAGGGAAAAACTGGCACTGTGCACATTTGTTTCCCACTTGTTGATTATCCATCTGATTTAGAAAAAGGTTGATCAAACAAAGTTAGTTCTGTTGTTAGCCTTTCAGATATTTAACAATTTTGTGAAGCCAAAAGGTAGAAACGAGAACCGTGCAGGTTAGAGCTGAAACAGTTAGTTATGGAAAGCAATTTTAGGCTATTTTAATTTAGGTTTTTTCCATTTCTTGCAGGTCCTAGCTTCTCAGATGTAATAACCCTTTGTCACAGCCATAACACAGTTGCAACATAAGTAGCTAGCTGTATCTTTACAGCACCTTACTTTGTTCTATACAACTTTCCTCTCACTGTCACTTTGTTTGACTGAATAAGGTTTTGTCGTCTGGGCTGAAGTTCTATTTCTGGGCCCGCTGTTTCCTGCTTGAATCTAATGATCTGGAAAAGTTGCTCCTGGCTCTCCAGAAGGCTAGTTACTTTTAATTTCAGACACCAAATGAATAACTATTCAGCCACACTGGATTAAAGTTTCAGTGTGTGTAGGAGTGTGACTTCTCTGTCCCTTCCTGCTGTCCCATGATGATTTGTATCAGCCGTGATCTCTGATCGAGATAAAATACAGCCAACATAAATGGCATTTTGTTGATTTACACCAATGCAGCTCGGTGCTGAAGATAAAAATAGATTCAGCTGATATCAAATGCTAGTTTTTTGTCTATTTATAGCACTGAAGCGGCAGGACAAAGCTATTCATTTTCTGACAAGGTAAAAATAAAGGTTCGGAAGAATGGCTTGGTTGTAAAAACATCCAAAAGTGTCTTTTATCGTAGATCATTTAATCTTTTCCCCTTACTTTTATCAGTGTGATGTTGCTTGTTGATAAAGTGCCTCGGTGACTCACGTGGCTCCTCTGTTTGTCTGCCAAAGTGATGTCTCATTCGAAAAATCAGATTACTTTATTTCCATTAAGATAATGTGAACCGGACGAGAAGGTAATGTTTAGAAATTGCCCGGTATCTCCGCCTGCCACTCATGGGGCCACTCTTAGGATGACATTGATCAATGTCATCAAAGTGTTACCAAAAAGTTTGCTGCTCGGTGAAAAGGATTTGCCAATGGTCTGTCAGAGCAACTGAAGAGTTTAACTCCTCAAATAATTGATGTAATAATCAAGATTTTAGTGGAGAAATGACTCATTTTATTGGTTTACAGGCCGTGTTGGACGGTGATCTAAAATGGGGAGTTTAAGTTGATAACACCTAATTTTGTCTCCATCAAAAGGGCGTTCAGTTATACTGGACAAAGATAGCTGATTGTTGAGCATCATTCCCAGTTAAATACTGACAAAACACAAACTGACTTGGATCGACACAACACAACAGACCTGGGAGCACAGAAACCACCTGTTGTGGATGCTATTTTTGTATTTGACAACCTGGGAACAAGACTAACCAATCAACTATCTTTCTCCGGCATGAACGACCTTACCTATAAGAACAATTAAATTGAGTAACTAGGTTACATTTGACAGGATTTCACTTCTTTTCTCTGATTCGTTTGCTCGTTTTTTCTCTGGGATATTTTTAGACTTTACAATCAAAGTAAATCTTTTGGGATTTATGGACTCAATTAGAAAGAGATTACCAATGTGCACCCTTCGCCTGCTAAATTCTCTTAACAGCATAATCAGCTCTTTTCATTTTTTCAGATAATGTTTGACTTGCTTCATTACAGTGTCAGCACAGAAAATTTGTTGTTTGCTTATTAACAGGGGAGACGTTATCAGGCTTTGCTGGCATTGAGTTTCTGCAGTAATATCAAGAGTTATTTTCTCACTGCATCACTTAAATTACCTTTTGGTTGATGCTAACCAGTACTAAAGAGGTTTGTATTCAATGATGAGAGGAAGTAAAAGTGACAGTAGTGCAAGGTTAACAACTTTAGAGGACAGTTTAGCCTAATTAAGTAGTCCATTTTAACCATCTAAATGTGAACAGGTCTTAATTAAACTGCTCCTCAATGTGTCAGGTTACCTCTTGTGAATATGTTTGTAACATTTCACTGAGCAGAAATATTGTGTTACACACAGTGGACTGACTTCTCACATGGGAGTCTTGAGCCATCTGTTTTTTGCACCTTCATGGATGCAGGCAGATACATTGTTTACAGGGCTGCTGAGAAGCTGTGCGGGCAGCGAACAACAACACAACAACACAACAGTATGCTATTTTGGTCTTGTAAAGAGATGACTTTCAATTTCATGCAATTTGAAAATCAGTGGAGTGTGTCTGATTTATTCCCGGGGATTTCAGCCAGTGCTGCAATGTAGAAAACTTTGGCATGTGAGAACAAATAAATCCGTCATCTGTTGAGTTATTTTGGTTTCTTCCATGGCCTCACAAAACACAGAAGAATGAATGAAATCCGGTGTTTGTGACAACCTTTGAGCAAGCTGTAAAATGAATGGGTGGTCTTTTATCTAGAGTAGATGAGACATTTTGGATAATGAAAGCCGGAAACAGAAATAAACACCTTTGTTTGGCAAAACTTTCTGACATAGTAATTTATTCCATAATCTGAACAGGAAAGAAGCTCTGTATCCTTCATCATTGATATTCTCATATTCTCTGGATTTAATCCCATTTAATCTGTGTTCATCATGGGACTGTGAAAGCTTACTTTAGTTTCAACGGCGTGCACTGTTATCTTATAGTGTCTGGGATATAGAACAAGCCCGATGGTGCAGGGAACTGTCCAATTAGGTATGAAAGCGTCTTCCTCTTTGGGGCGAAGCCACTCTTGGGGCCTTTGAGCAAGGCCTGTTGCTATGGTGCTGGGAACATGTGTGGAAGACAAAAACACACCTTCATCGACATGCTGGTTCAGCATTCAAGTCTCTCAAGCATAACCACGCTCCTCTGCTTATACATCACCTTTCATGTACTGTATGTTCTTATTCATGCTAACCCAGCGTATGTGTTGCCTCACGGTGATGATGCACGCTGTGTATGTTTGACAGCTCAGCTCTGTTACTGCATTAGCATACTAAACTGGAGTCATGAACTTCCCACCAGTTGTGTGTTAAAAATAATAATAGACTGAGGAACTCAAAGGGGATTCTTACGCTAATCAGAAGCGTCCTTGGTGAGAAGCACACTAGCTCTTTAGCCGGCTGACCTCTAGCCTTCTGTAGGAGGGACTGTATGTGTGAGAAGTGTACGGATAGAAGGCTAATCGCAGAGAGAGCCCAAAGGCGAAGTCCTCCTGGCACGTGGAACGAATACTGAGGGAGTCAAGCTCTTGGGAAGCCTCATTATACATTTAGGGGCGTCCTGTTTTCCCTCTCTCTGGACAGCTGGACAGCTAAATTGTTTGTGGATCAATAGTTTAGCTTCCTACCGGCTCCACAGAGTGAGTGAAGTGCATTTAAACCCAAGAAATCCCATTACGCTTGGCAGAGATGGGAAACATGGCACTGGGGGCCTCAGCAAGTGCTACTGCTATGCCCATTATTCAATCTCCCTGTTTGTTTACCTGCAGTGCTTCTGCTCAGACAATCTATAGTCATTTTACACTCATGTTATCTAAATAATTTTTACCCATAAAGATTCTTTGCTATACAGTAAATGTACCAGAATATTCCCATATTTTTAAAATAATATATGTACTTGTGCTCTGTATTTTTAAATCATTCATTGGATGCTGTAATTCCCAGGACTTTGCCTATCACCGAGAGATCTTCACTAGTGGTATTGATTCAAAGTCATAAGGCTGTGTTGTGCTCCCCTACAGACTTAACCGACTGTATATTAATGCTGCTTATTATGACTTGAGCCTTGCTGCAGCCTGTCTGTATTGATTCAGCACTTATTTAGAATGCCTGTTGTTTTTCAGATCAGCTCTTTGGCTATGTAAAAAGGCAGAGAGAGAGAGAAAAGGGGCAGGGATTGAGGGGAAGAGGGGGGGTGCATTCGGGGGTATAATGAGAAACAGAGAAGAACAAAACATTTGGAGCTCTCCCTTCATTCCTTAGATCAGTGTAACCAGAAATAAAAGCTGTGGCTGGTGCAGGCTCTGGGCTGTGGGCCGCCGCTGTCTTCTCCTGGCTGTCTTGCTGTGCTCCCAGTGTATTTGTGTTTCGCTGGTCAGCCTGCGAGATCCAGGGCCTGCATCTCTACATGAAGAGGCCATTGATGCAGGCGGCATTAGCATTCGGTGTGGGCGAGCACGACAAACAGGTTGGTTTCCCATTTCACCCTAACAAACCTGTTCTCTCTGGATTCTCTCAAAGGGTCTCAAATCAACCCTCTTGTTGCATAGCTAATGAGAGCGGATAAAAGAGGTCAGACAATGCTTATGTAGCCCTCTTCAGTCAAAGCTGTGTACTCTTTGTGGAAGGCCTCGACCTGCCAACCACCACGTCAGGGCAACACTTTTGAGCTGGCGTGACACTGTCACATCTGGCTGACAAACTCACAAGGTGATGTAACCGCCTGCGTCATGTTTTCTGTAGGTGCTAGTGGGACAATACACCAGCACTAATAGCTTCCGACAAACTGCTCTAAAACGCCCCTGAACAAAAGTTGTTCTTTCCAGTTGGCATATCATTATTCAGATCTGAACCCAGTCTTTTTGAGGGAATTGGGCTGACTTATGCATGAGACTTGTGCACTAATTATGCCGCATATTCTTTTCCTCGGCTCAGTTTGTAGCGGCAGGAGCGTCTGTTGCAATCTGCTAATTCATGGCGCTGACATTATTCTCACAAAAGAAGTTTTGAACGTCGCCTTATGAAAAAAAAACACTTTAGATTCTGGTATTTACAATCTCTGTGTTTTAATTATCACAAGCAGACTTGGGAAAGTCATCCTGTTGCCAAGAGAGAGAGAGAGAGAGAGAGAGAGAGAGAGAGACAGAGAGAGAGAGAGCGAGGTGGAGGGAGAGTAGGGGAAGCCAGCTCCCTAATTACAGATCTTCCTCTTCTTCCGTTGGACATTTCAGCTTTAGTGCAGAGGAATTTATATGAAGAGGCAGATAATGAAGATGTGAGTGAAGATACCAGCCTTTTTATTCTCATTACTGGCTGTCTAGACCGAGGGAGGTGCCAGCATTCACAACATCAATTCCCCACCCGGCTGCAAATGTCTCTCACATCATTATGGAGAAAAATAAGGCATCCATGCATATTAATACACTATTTGTACAGAGTCCTGTAGGGCCTGGCAGTGGACAGCCTTCATGCTGCATGTGTGGGCCTCATGGTGACATGTGTCAGTACGATAGTGGCCAGTGTCACTGGTTGGATTATTCATGAAGAAGGTGTAATGGCAGTGAGTGAAGGAAAGGGCATCCAGAGGTGAATCTGACTGGGAGAAAGAGCACTGAATCCTTTTTTTACTGTGCTCTTTTCACACACTTACACACACACACACACACACACACACACACACACACACACACACACACACATACACACATGCAGGCACACTACTCTGCAGTACTCTGAATCTTATCTGCAACACACAGCTCCACTCATGCTGCACACACAGGGCCATAGTGTGTGGAGGACAGACGGAGTGAAGGGCACAGCGTCACAGTCAGGCAAGCACACATGCACCCTCTACACACACACACACACACAAACACATGCACAATGGACTGAAAGAGGAGGGGGTTGTGCTTTTTCTTAATTCCCCTGCAACAGAGGACAACAAGACAAAACAAAACACTGCTCTTCTGTATGACTGAAGGGGGGTGGAAGCTACTTAATGTTGGGAGGAGTACTTATTGTTATTCACATGACCGACCAGATTATAATTTGACTCCAGGACAATGACAAGGTTGTAAAAAATGTGTGCCAGCACCTAATTGTATACATTATGCATTTATCATGTAAGATAGATTCCTACAGTGGGGAGATTCAGTTGTTAAAGCAGCTCATTTACACGAGATGGATAAGAAATTACTCATAAATAAGACGTATGAACAAAAAGTTGTTAATTCATGCTGGTGTTAAAGTGTCGGACAGGTGTTAGATGTGCTACCACCCCTACAGGTCATTAATTAAAGATTCAGTGTGTAGGATTTAGTGCCACCTAGCAGTGAAGTTGCAGATTGTATACTCTCCCACGCCTCACCCTCTCCTGCCAAACTCTGGCTGCGGAATTTACATTAAAAGCAAAAGGTCATATCTAGATCAGTGTTTGATTTGTCTGTTCTGGGCTACCGTAGAAAAATGGTGGTTCAACATGGCAGACCCCATGGAAGAGGACCCGCTCTCTCTGTAGTTATAGAAGGCTCATTTTAAGGTATGGAAAGACACAGAGATTCCTATTTTCAGGTGATTATACACAAATAAAAACTTAATAATTAATGTTATATTCAGTTCCTGTCAATAGATACTCCTAATCTTACACACTGGACCTTTGTATAAAAAACAGTGAGAAAAAAAAGTGTAAAATTGAAAAATATGTGACTCTATGGACTATTTTTCTTGGTGCAGGCACAGTGACTTCATCGCTGTGAGGTTGCCAGGCAACCGGCAGAGACATCTCTGGACAGAGTAAGGCTAGCTGTTTCCCCCTGCTTCCAGTCTTTATGCTAGGCTAAGCTAACCTTCTCCTGGCTCCAGTTTAATATTTAATGGACAAACGAGAGCGCGGTATTGATCTGCTGTGCGATGAAGCAAACAGTTTCTCAAGATGTCAGACTAATTATCAAAAGGAAAACTGAAATGAGTGAGAATTTGGAAAACTTTCTTCTCAAAGAGTCCGTGCAATATGAGAGCTGTCGAAAAAGAGCGGATCAAGTGCTGCTAAATGAAAGGTCACAAGAAGAATGAGGCTACTAGAAAATCTTTTGAAAAGTAATAGAATCGGTGCTTGGTGCTGCAGTTTTACTCAAGCATTGACATGAATAAAAGCCAGCACAATGTAGGTGAGAGGGCCCCAGGAGTACTCTTAGGGCAGTCAAGCAAAAGCATCTGTTTGGAGCATAACATATGAAAAGTCTCTTAACCTAGTTTAAGCTTTCTCGCTGCCACTGAGGGGAACTCAAGCTTGATTGGAAATGCCGTAAACCATGTAGCTGCGTGGGTTGTTAATCTGAGCTGTAACGGCAGTTGGACTGTGCTCAAACAGCTTCATAATGATAAAAAGATGATTTTGTTATGTAAAGTGATAATCTTGTGATCCGAATGCCAGAAAGCTCCCACACATCTGCACCTCCTTATGCTGACACAGCCAAGTACGTAATGTCATGATGTACCAGTTCTGTGTTTGAGTTTGAGTTTTTGAAGAGACGGCACACTAACCTAATCACAGTCGCAGCCGATCATGCTCTGGCATTGTAATTTAAGCACTCCTTTTCGATACATCTCCCTCTGTTTTTTTGTGTTGTTTAAGTGGGCACCTGTTCTGAGTCATGAGCCATGATCACATGGTGTGACTTGGCCAAGAGGCACCAGATGACTCAGGTCTTTGCCCAGGCTGTTCTCATTGTCAGTCGGCACGCACACTGCTTTCCAACAGGCTGTCTGACTGTGGCCATGTGCTCAGCTGTAAACACAGGTGACTGGGTCTGTTGACATGGACACTGTGTTCTGAACATGCATGTTTCAGCTGAGGGAGGGGGCGGTTTAGATAAAGTGATATTTTGGTTAATACAAAGGAGACAACTGGCAAAGAAACAGTGAATCGCATGACGTTTGTACCAGCAAATATTCACTTCCCCCAGCTGTCATACTCAGGTTTCTGGCAATGTGAATAAGATATCATGCTGACTGTTTCAAATAGTATAGGCGGCTCCTCAAGGAAGGAGGACTCGAGTGCCAAATATCAATCAAATATTATTTTACACATAAATGCGCTCATTGAGAGGAGCTCGCAGGGGCACAAGTAGTGGAGGAAGACTTCCTGATGGGTAAGCATGAATATGCATGGCACTGCTTAAAAGCACTGGCACAGCCTAATACAGTATGGCAGTCAATGGTTTCACAGAGCAGGCTTTGTCTTGTGTGCTTTCAAGACTGGAGGAGGTGTCTGAGGCTCTTGTTTGAACTGCTCAGCCCTAAAGTGCCACTAGAGACTTCTCACAAGGAGAAATCTCTAATCTTGCTTATGAAGATCTTTAAATCTAAATTCAGTATCCTATGAGGAGACTTATTTAGGGTTAATTAGCTTTCCTCACTCACTACTTAATTGCTTATTTATCTGTAAAGCATAAAGCATTTATGCTCATTGAGGTTGAGTTATTTTAATAAACCACTAACTGATAAATTACCAAAGTAAACAACCCAGCGTGTGTCTGTCCTTATCTTTAAAGAGGCCGCCCTATGGCCCTATTGCCCACACGGACTGTTACTGTTGCATCAAAGGTACATCGTAAGTTAACAGCCACATCATTCCCAAATGTATGCATCAGTCTGCCTTCGTTTCCATGCTTCTGTTTTTATCTGTTCTTCTGCAGTCTCTGTGTAGCTGTGCGCCCCAACATACTGTAAGAATGTGTGTGTTGCTGTTGCCACAGGTTTCCCTATAGGGACTGATCCTGCTGAGAAAATAATAATAATAAAAAAGAAACAGATCCTGCTGAGACATTATTCTTGCACTAACATACAGCAATGCACTGCTGATATGCAAGGAAACATAGCACATAAGAATGTGTGCATGCACTAGTTTAGAATCTGAGCAGTCAGATGGAGACTTCCTGTATTTTAGCAATTTAAGAAGTTAGTGTAATTACTGGCAACAAAAAAAGACCAATAAAACTGTGCAAGATTGCTTAATGGAAAAATCACAGTGGCGCGAGAATGTGGTAAACTTGACACAAAGGATGTTCTATGTTTTTGTTGCTGCATTATTGAATATGCAAAAAACAAATTGATCCTACTAACAAATACCCCGATAAAGCTTATTTCTCTGTTCCATACAGCTTTATTGTTGTCCTCATTATTGCATGAAATCCACTGCTGAAAAGCAGTATTCAGTCCTGTTTATGTGAAGATTGCCAGTGCTCAGCTGTTTTGGTCTGGTTTTGGTCTTTTCGTGGACTGCTGTGCTGACAGTAAGAAAAACACAGACTTCCCTCTGAGAAATTATGCAAAAATAAGGACTATAACAACAGAACTGGAAACTAGGCTTTGTTTGTAATCATACTAATTATTCTGTGGATTGATTGTGGAATTGATACAGAGGTATCTGTGCTGTATTAAAAAATCAATACACTGCGGATTGATCCACCCTTTTGGACTCAGATTTATCTGATTGTTCTGACAAACATTGATTTTTCTTCATTCCTCAGACATCCTAACACGTGAGTGAACTGATTAATAAATGCCAATGATTGGATGGTGTCTCACCCGCATCCACAAAGATGTCACTGTATCTCTTGCAGTGAAAAGGATTTTGTTCGGCCTGTTACCATCACTGACTTACATTGTGTCTTAATGGTCATTATATTCTCATATGCTTGGACATGTCATTTGCCATTTTACAATCAGTATGTCTGGTGGTAAAAAAGTTTCACTCAAATGTCGAGGCCAGGAAACACTGCTCTCTTCAGCTGACTTGCATTTACAGTGCAATGCAGACGTACTACTTATTCACAACCCACCCACCCACCCACCCACGCACACATACACACTCACTGTTGGCTTGCTGGGCTTCTCTGACAAAGCTGAAGGAAAACACAGGAATTAAGCAGCATATGTTGGAGAGGATTTCCCGGTCTGATTGTGCGTCAAGCAGCTGCGGAGGAAGGTAAAGATTACAGCCATTAAACACACACAATAGCTCTCTGTCTTCCCCACTTCAAGACTCCTCTGCCGAACTCTTTTCACCTGCAGTTTGTTCAAACAGTCCGTGTACATGTTGATGATGAAGACAGAATAGCACAGAGGTGAGATAATGCTTGTGAGGAGGAAAAGTAGAGAGTGAGCAGTTAGCTGGCAATGTGTGTTTTTTTATTATTATTATAGTTTGGTTTAATGCTTTGATGTACAGTAATAATTAACAGACAATCTGGTGTTCGTTCAGTTCCCCTGCTCTATTGCCAGTGGAAAGATCACGTTTCTTTGTATTTAAGCATGTTTGCATTTGAGTTCTGCCTTTACAGAGAGAAACATGAAGAGAGGGAGAGAGTGTCAAATCTCCAGGACAGTGGGAGACACAAACACGGGACCTGGCTTCTGTGCTGTGACCTTGTTTGCTAATTAAGTGTCAGACCTATTTTTCCACTCCAGAAAGAAAAGCTCATATCTTAGAGCTGAGATTGCCAGAAGGCGATGGGAACATCGGCTCCTCAGGGTCTCTGTCTTTGTGTGTGGGCGTCTGTATGTATGTGAATAAAAGTCAGGAGTATCATTAGAGATTCTACTGGATGGGTAGCCCTTTCTCATGAATACTGCATAAAGCCGTGAACATAGATGTAACAACACAGTATAATGCTGCAAAAATGTCACTGATACTGTCACAAGTATTGTCACCGGTGATTTGCGTAACACAGGCCCAGTTTGGCTCTGAATTCCTGCATGAATAGTAAATTTGTCACATGGAAGACAACTTACAGCGATGGAAGACTCAGTATGGCTTGGGTTGGTGGTTGTTGTATTATGAAGTCATATCTTAAATGTTGACTTCTCCAGGTCTTGAGTGTTCTGGCAGTGGATCGTTCTACTGCATCATAATCACATTTAAAGCTGATTACTCAGTCAGTTGATTAGTTGATCAGCAGACCATTAATCTGCAACTATTGGCCTATATGGCCCAAACATTAAGTACCTTGAGAAAATAATCAATTATTAATAATAATCATGAGTTGCGGACCTTTTCACATGTTAGTACAAAACAAGCTTCCTAAAGTACTGATAATGATCCCCATGTTGTGTGTTTGTTTGTCTCTGATTATTTTATCAAGATAAATTCCACAAAGTGTACTATATCATGAATTTCTGATATAAAAATACAGATATTGTGGAAGAAGAAGTGACCTCTAATCACTCAGTCCTAACTGTAACAGAGACATACTAGAAGAAGTGATTATTTTCTCCATTTATATCACATTGCAGATTGATCAAACCGACTTGAAAAGTTGTTTTCTTGACATATTTCCTCTTGTCTCTTTGCATCTAGCCGCCTACTTTACATTGTGTGTGTTTTGTTCAGCAAGCATGAAATTTGCCCCATTTAATGACGTCCTCCCATGTTCCTCGAGATGCAAGTTGAAGGACTGAGAACAACTCACTGACCCTTCCTCTAAAGGCTCCTATGACTCCATTGAAGGTGCTGTTTTAAATGAACAACAGATTTCGCTGCAGATGTTTGGTTTATCTCCATTGTATTCCACTTTGTTATATATGTTGCTGCGGGCTATAAGTGATTGTTTTTCCAGTCCTAAAAAGAGCAGCACTGAGCGCGTGACACATATCAGTCACTTGAATGCCTATGTTGACCCACATTTATGAAGGCCTGGGTCAAAGGAGGGGCAGGCTCCTCACAGCATAGGGCAGATATCTAGTGTAATGAGCCTTAATGTAGCACCCAGTGACACGACGTACGTCAGACACAGATAGCCAAGAGGAGACAGGATTTATGTTGTTCTTTGGCGAATTATTCAAGCTGAAACTATTGTGTGTTTTTTGCTCTGCTCATTGTTGTGTAATGCAGACCACTGCTGCCTGAACAAAAACACACACACACATGGAAACCTTCACACAAGCACACACACATTTACCAAGGACTCCCTGTCCTCAATTTAGCTCTTCCTCTCTTTTTTTTTTCTCCTTACATATTTACAGATAAACATCCAGATTGAATAATTCCTAATTTAAAACCAATGAATCCATTTCCTGATTGGATTTCTACACATGTTCTATTGGACATGGCAGACAGAGGAGGACAGGAGAAGATGGACTGGGGGAGGGAAGGATGTTCAAAACTCAGTGTGACTCTAAACCTTATTATCTTTGCCTTGATGACTCCTCTGGTTCAGGAATCAATACAGCTTGACTGGCTCCAGGGGCACGGGGCCCACTACAGGAAGCGGATATCTCCAAACTATCCATTATGGATGAGAGGAGAAGTGTAAGGATGGAAAATAAGGAGGCGGAGAAAGAGCAGAAGAATTTTAAGGCAAGGCCATAGGAGAGGGATAAGAGGGTGGAAATAGGGGAAGGAGGGATGAGAAAGAAAAGGAAGTGAAGATGGGAGGGAGAGTTGATCCACTGGATGAGTGGAAGAGACGGAGGTGAAGATTGCAGCAGGGCAGCGAGCCTTGCAGCTGTTTGTTTTTTGTTGTAGCTCAGCTGCCTCAGTATGGCTGGCTCCTGCTGTCCCTTCAGTGTGGTTGTGATGTTTATTTCCAGCTGAGGGAACGGACGCAGCCCCGCACAGCTATCAAAATGAAATTGTCTTCTTCCCTCCCTCCCACAGTTTGTTCTCACCCCTGCAACTCGCCAGCAACATGTTTTGTATTACTACTTCTTCTTCTTCTTGCAGGAGCATCTTTCACGTGGTGCAAACCATAGACTTTTTACTTATCCTTCCTCGCTGTAGTAATTTCTTCCTCCTCACTGCTACCATGCTTTTTAGCCCTAATGTGCGTGGAAGAAACACACATATGCAACCCCAACCCCCTCCTCTCTCTCTGTCTCTCTTCACTCTCTTGCTCTCTCTCCTCCTCCTCCTCCTCCTCCTCCTCCTTCTCCACTGTGATGTGAGGTCACAGCTGGGGAGCCCCACGATTTGACAGCTTAATGTTTATGTGAGGTGCATTTGTGTGGCTTGTGTGCAACTGAGTGCCTGCGATAGAAGAGGGCAGGATGCCATGACAGTGGTTGCTAACCAGCACTAGCAGACCAGCAGTTTATCCTCAGGCATACTGTGGCGGAGAGATATACAGCTGGCCTCACTGCTGCCAACGCTAACGGGACCGTAACTGCGGGCATGTTGGGGTGCCTCTGCATGCACCTCAGGGCTGTGTGCTCTGGAACAGAGGTGGGTGGCAGAGTGGGCTCACTGTTTGGTTTGTGTGTGCTGTGTGTGGAGGAGCCAGAGCAGAGGGGAGAGTTGAGAAGTTTGCTAGCTCCTCTTGGGTTATTGTAAGTGTGTGTGTGTGTGTGTGTGCTGTATGTGTGCTCAGCTCAACTGTGCTGGCTCTGTGATTCTGCTTTCTGCAGAGGGAACAGCTCATTATCTGCCTTTCAGAATAAAGCATCCTACCCCAATGCTGCAGCGCTGCACCCTGAAAGGATGAACCTATTGAAGCATTATGCGTGTGTGTGTGTGGTGTTATTGTACACGTGCCTATTAGTTTGCAGGTTGTTATAAGGAAAAGGGTGGTGAGCATTACATTATATGTGTCTCTGTAGTTGCATATCTTCTTCTGTGGATGTGTCTGCCTGTAAGTACATCATGGAAGACAGTCTTGTTGTGTTTACATTTTTCTTACTTGAGGCTTGCACATGTTTCAGCCACAAAGCCGCTCATTAAATATTCATTGCTTATTTTCATTCTTTTTTGTATTTATTGCTGTATAATGTGTCACATGTACAGTGTGTGATTTATTCATCTCAGGGCTCAAGTGAGGCATTCGTCCTACATGCCCAGTGCGGCCTGTGAAGGTAAATAGTGTTTGGGAAGGATACATCAAAATGTACAGTCTGTTTGAGTAAATGTGTCAAAATAAAACACAAGAATCTGGTGCCAGAACATATATTAAGATATTTTGTATTTTAAGTTACTCGCCATTGGGCATTCTGAACACTCTTGCCTGGGTGCATGTAGATTTTCATAATGTACAGACAGCTCTGGTACGAGTTTGAGCCTACAGGAAGGAAGAACAGGGAGCAAAATGCTACTATATCCAAGCAAAACTGTGAAAACAACAACAAAATACTGAAAAAAGTAGAAATTTGCTCTTTCTACCTCAAAGACATGGTTGTGATCCAACCACTTCAGTCAGTAGCAGATGCTTCTTTAGCCACCAGGCAACAATATTCTAAAAAGTGAGGTATATTTTATATTGTTTATATATTTAGAGGGTTGTAAGTGGTTATTGTGTATTGTTTTCAATTTAAGATGTATTTAGATACATTTCTTTGGTTAGACCGCAACAGCGGGGCCAGTCCTATTGACCCTGTGACTGACTGAGTTTTGTGTGACTAAGTTAAGAATTAAAAGCCGTAAAGTGTTCCATACACTTCATCCAGCCATGTACTAGCTTTTGACCTAGTCTTTTATGTTTTATGAGTCATGGAGACCATATTTTTGAAATACAAATGACATCTGAATTTTTTAGCAATGTCAAAGACCAAAAGACCAAAATCCAAAATACTCTGCAGTAAAAGAAACACATATTTCAAATTGACGTAATAGGAATACTTCCCCCTGAGCTTCATCACAATGTATGCTGTGACAAGGCTATGCCCTATATATGCATTGTTCATCCATGTGTGTCGATCCATAGGTCTTAAGTATTCAAACTGTGTTGGAAATGTCGCTTGTGGTGAGCTTTTTCCAGCTCAGAAGCTGCTTCACGACTGCCTCTGTGACCTTTATGTAATGACTCTCTATGCATGAATTTATATTACTGCGCTTGTACCATCAGCGGCAGCAAGACACTGTCCCCTTACTCTCAGAGTTCAACTCTTTCTCTCTCTCTGCTTTGAGAAAATGTTGTGAGAGCCAAGTGCATGTGCAGAAGGTTTTATGACGTGTATGTTATGGAAATGGATGAATAATTTTCAACCAAAGGAGCGAACTGAATATTGAATAAATGACTTTGGAAAAATGCATCAAGGAAGCAAATCAAATGATACCCCAAGGTGAAATAATTTTGGCTTCCAATTTTATGTGCTCAATAAAGTTTCTTAAGACATATTTTCAGCTTCTTGCACAACATGAAGAATAAAGTTTGAACAGCTCTGGTCATTCAGAGAGAGAGAGAGAGGGAGATTTGGTAGCTGGTAAAACCTGATATCACCTACCTATATTTATCAAAATGTGATGACAGTTTTATGGAGATTTGCTGACAGGTCACTCTCAAACAAGATATTTTGTTCAAACCAAAGATTTTTTTTACTTTAACTACTTTGATTGTTTCTGATTGACTCGCTGTACTAGAATGTGGAAACAAAGGGGATTTAATAGATGTTGTGACACATGGATCACAGCTGGTAGTTTATTCATTATGAGTGTTTTTGAGTCTTTTTTTTACATTTTCTCTCTTGTTTCAAATAATCAAAGTAATCCAATTGCGCTCCCTACCTTCACCCCCAGCTGACATACAACAAAAAAGCACTCACAGTGAGAGCTGAACACCTTTCAAAGTACCTTATTCACCCAAACCTCTCAGCACTACTCATATTAACATGCACACAAAGGCTCTTTTGGGAAGGTTGGGCTCTTCTTCGAAGTCACATGTTGTCCGGCTTGTTCTGGTTCTATTCTCTTCGGTCTAAATCATTGAGCAACAAATAAAAGGCTTTGAGGAAAGGATCAGATCTGGGCAATCAGGGGCAATTTACTTTGGCTTAAACTCAAGCCTTTGAGAGACTGTAGCCGTGCTTGTCCTATTATCAATCAGCCATAAACAGCAGCAGGAAAGCCCTATTAACGTTATGCAAGACGAGTTAATTTATTCATGCACAGCATGTGAATACATTCTGATTCACTGACCTGTTCTTAATCTGTTGCACATAAAGTGACAGACAGAGTTGATTACACATACACATCTACATGAAAGAGCACAGTGCTAAAGAGACACAAGAGGGTGTTTGTGGGAATAAAACTGTTAAACACTGTCAACAACTGTACATTAGAAGAAAAGATCAATCAATGTAAGAAGGCAGATGAAAAGATGGATTGTAAGAAAATCTCTGTGGAAAGTCTGTTTGAGTACAGTGAATGCTTCATAAGAGCTATGAACAGTGTCACTGAATATGTATTTCTGATATTTCAGGCGTTCAGTCTCCTCATTATAGTGCTGACATCCAACACCACATCAAATGTGATCATAACGAGAAACCAGGGCAGAGCAGATTATAGACAGCTAAAAGACTTACCACAAATGAGGCTCGCATGCCTTCCAACAGCGTTAAATAGTCAGATCTAGTCTGTGGTGTCACCAGATCTAGTTCAAACACTGTTTGGAGTTAATTCTTTGTTTAAATTGGTAAGAGCGAAGGTGGGTAGAATTTAGTGGTTTAATAATTTACACAGTGAGATGCATGATCACTCAGGCGCTGGTCATAATTTGCTGATAAATACTCTGAAGAGGTAATTGGATGCTTTTTAATTTCACTGCTTATGATCACACATCTACAGTCAATGGAAAACTCCTCATGTGCATCAAGCGCCGTATTGAAATAAATTTTCCTGTTTGTGCTCTCTGTGCACTTCTGGTGAATGGACTGTACTTTTATAGAGCCTTAGTCTTCTGACCACTCAAAGCGCTTTACAGTACGTATCTCACATACACATTCATACACTGATGGCATTGGCTGCCATGCAAGGTGCCAACTGCTCATAAGTTTTAGGAGCTAACCATTCGTACAGTACACACTCACACACCGATGGCGAACCTTCAGGAGCAGTTTGGGGTTCAGTATCTTGCCCAAGGACACTTTGACATGCAGACTGGAGGGGATCGAACCGCCGGTCTTCTGATTAGTGGACGATCGGCCACAGCCGCCTCGCTGTTTAGGTATAGGGTAGTTGAGGACTATGTATTGTGATTTATATGTTGTAATATGTCTTCAGACTAAATGGGAAAATTCATTACAAACGTTGCCCCATCTGTAATTGGTCACAAAACAGAAGAAGATATAAAGATATGCACCGCTTGAAATCTAATCTACTCCTTACCATATCAGAGATACAGTTTATGCCCAATAAGCTGTCAGTAATGAAGCTGTTTCTTTATTATTAGATAGCCCATCTGGTGTCCTAAATCATATCCAGTATATTCGAGAAATATATCTAACTTAATCAAGTGCTAACCTGTAAATGCTAATGCCATTGCCTATCTACAGCATCTGTTGTGGTCAGAGCGGTGTTGTGAAACAGCATAAACTCTACAACATGTACCCACTCTGAATATACTGCAGCACTGTAACATAGACAGAAGGGAGGAAATGATCCTCTTTTTTTCCTGTCAGAGGTGAGTTTGTGCTGAGTCAGAAGTCTCGGGTAAATCACGTTGGAAGAAGAGAGAGAGAGAGAGAGAGAGAGAAGCCGGGCCGATGAAGCCAGCCGTACACAAGCCTTATGCTCTGTCAGTGCACCCTGTGCCCTGCTGCACATGCTGTCATTTGCATTGGTTTTAAATTTGCCAGGGAGCTTACGGTTTATGAAAAAAAGCAGAGTGCTCGCTCAAAGGAAGAAATGGTACTTCTTGCTTTTTTACACAGTTCTCCTAACCTTTCAGTGCCCGGTCTGTTTGGTCTAAATGGAAGCCATTAGATTGTATTTAGTCTCAAGCATCATCTCCAGCTCTCTTGACCTGACCCATTAGTTTTAATGACTTGAAGGTTAAGTGCAGACTTTTGTAGATTTCACATTTCACTGGCTACATTTTAGTACGACACACTTACTCCCCATAATCTCTTTCATTTTCCGTAATCACTTATGTAAGATGACTGACCCACAAAGTTAATGTTATGTGTGTTTCTCATTCTCCAGTCTTATCTGTGTTTACAATTCACAATCCCTGACACAATTTAAAGGCAGTAGGATGGATCAAGATCAATCAAGATCCATTTTCTTCCCTTAGAGCGTCAGCTGGACACAGATTGCCAAGTAAGATAGATGGTAATAGGATATCTGGAAAGATCTGGGACCTCTGCATGATTAAACACCTTGAAATCCAATAATTTGAATCAATTCATCGCACTGCATTTTGTTGCACTAGCACAAAGGCTTTTTTTTTTTGTTTCTTTTTAGCCTGATCACACAATTTATCATGTTGTCAGATCTGGCTGCGAGCAATACCAAACCATTTGCAGCTCAAATGCTGCACTATGTGGCAATTCAGATCTGAAGCCCTCTGAAGTCGAGCCAGACTTTTTGGTACAAACACACAAAGCTCCTATACATCCCAAAATCTGCTCTACCAAATTCCTACAACGCCCACGTTTTCTCAGTTTATTCAACCCAAAGGCAGCATGTGAGAATTTGTATAATGATGGCTGCCTCCTGACATCATGTAACCTCTGTGTTACCACATAGGCTGAGTGTAACACTCACAACAACCAGGAGCAGCTGAATAATAGACCCTTCAGTCAGAAAGACGGCACTCTAAACTTCTGAAAACTTACGGTGTCAGTATAAAGCTGTTTAGGTGTAATTGTAGCCCAAACATAAAGGTATTTTTGAGGTTGATTCCAGTATATCTTCATTTTAAAAAAATGCTGATATTTTTCCCCGCATAGTAAACACACAGCGTTTTTGTTAAGCATCTGTTTTAAAGAATTGTAACCAAGAACGGAGTGAGACATTTTTCAGCTGAAAAATAACCTTGTCAGTGATATCTGGAACAGAGCAGTGATATACTGCAGATACTGTTTCAATACTACCTCAAATAGGCTCATATATAGTTACAATCTGTATTCTTTTTGACTAAATTACAGATATTTTCTAGAAACTTTATTGATCTTTCCAAGGGAATTTTCTTTTTTCACTCACCCACACACACAAAGGACTCAGATGTGCAAATGTGTCGCACATCCTGGGAACGGTTAGGGGTTCAGTACCTTGTTCAAGGGCACCTCGGCAGCGCCCAGGGGGTGAACTGACACCTCTCCAGCTACCAGTCCACCTTCCACACTTTACATACCGGCCACCCTCTGGTTCCCAAGCCAAATCCCTACAGACTGAGTGACTGCTGCCCCATTTTCACAAATGTAATAAAATATTTTGAGTTCTAGAAAGTTATTGAGACATTTTGTGTGTTTCTAAACTGTACAGAACTTAAAATATAAGCATGATCCTTCTTTGCAAGTATTTCTGTTTTAAAACAAACCTTCAACAACATTAGAAAATGTATTTAGAAATGTATTAACTTAGATGTTAGTGTGTATCTGTCCTTTGTTTTACACATTAATGGTCGAGTGACTTAGGCATACCTTTGGGTGACAGGTTGTACCTTTTATAAACGGAAGCTTTGAATTATTCAGTGTGCTCATTCCTTAATCAAAGTAAAAGGAGGTAAAAGTAGACTTAATCCTACTTCTATTCAAGGAGAGGAGATAAATGAACTTCAAAGAAGAGCTCATTTTTTGTTGGCTTTCTTTGGAAAGAAAAACAGAAGAGGTGAAGGGAAATGAACTCGTGAATGTGCTGCTGACTGGGAGAATTATACCTTATATAACTTTCAAATTAGCGATCCATATCACAGCAACAGTCAGAAGTGTTTTGAAGCCTCTCTGCAATGGGCCTCCTTACAGGAGAAAAATTGTTTTCTCTGCAACAGCAGTGAAAATGATGATTATGATAGTGGCCTGCTGCCAGGCTAATGATGAGAGCGAAGTAGGGGAAGGAGGGTGGGGTTAAAGTTGGGGTGCTAGGAGAGAGGGGGGTGTTATTTGTGACATATTGTGTGTGTCTTCATGTTGTATTTTTTTATGCTGGTGTGTTACTGCGTGTGTGGGGGGGCAGGGGGGGAGGCTTAAAAGATTAAACCCCGTCCCGGCCACAGTGACGAGAGAAGACCCCTCTGTGGAGCGCTCTCACTGCAGGGAGGCTTCTTCAGTGGCGTCCCATTTGCATGGCTCCCTGTCCTGCTCGGGGAATTAGCCTTTTCTTTTCCCACTTTCCCTCCCGCCTCTTTGCACCTTTGAGAGAGTGCTTCTATCCAGCAGCATTGCTTTTTTTTTTTTTTTTTTTCCTGAGGCAGACAATGAGGCAGGGAGAATTTAGGACACTTGGCAGGGTAGGCATGTTGGAGGGGATGGGGACACGGGCTGCTAAGTAGCTCATCTTGTCACATAGCCACTGGCATGATAGCTTTCTACAGTAAGGCAAGCACTGAGCAGAGTCACACCACACACACTCCTGTCCTGATTGTTTTATTGCGTGCGGCGATATAATAAGCAACCTCCTCCTCTTCTTGACCAAGCAATTACGCGGGATGTTTGTGGCTTATATTTTGAGTTCATTTAAATATTCAGAGTGTCAATTAATCTGTGGCACAGTGTTGGATTCACACCCTCTAATCCAATAATGGCATAAATAGGAAATGTGGGGAAGAGTCGACTTAAATTAATCTTTCTATTGTTTACCATTTATTCTAACTGCCCAATGCACTGTTCTCACTTTCCCTCTGAGACCTTTCTTTGTGCGATCTGAAGGTATTGATTGTTTTCAGTGTATACTTCAGGACGCACTAATCGCAACAGACTAACTCTGCTCCCTTATCTGCACGGCTTCGCCATCAAGTGTAAGCAGCGCTCTGTCACTTAGTAATTACAGTTATTTAGCACAGCTATCAGTGAACGCACGCCCTCCTATAGAAACCTCTCAGCCAATATCTTTATTGGACAGATGTGGCATGAAGTAATTAAGCTGAGCTCTCTTTCTTTATTGAGTGCAAGTCTCCTCTGACCTTTGCCTGCCTGTATGGCAGTATTTATCATACATGATGTGACATACTTTCCATACACATATAGTGTTTCATATCTGGGGGGTGCTTTCTCTCGAGTATTATCCTCCCATACAATATATCACACTCTTCTGTCGCTGGTGCTCTGAAAGGTCAATGCGTTTCTGCCTTACGGATAACTGTCTTAACATAAAAACAAACTTGAAATCTATTTATTGTTGTGATAAAGATTTCAATGTTGTGTGTAAACAATAGTAACACCCAAGTGCCAGAACGAGCAGGAGGTCAATCTTATTTATACTGCAGTTTCTTAGTCTGCTTTCAGATTGAGTATGGTTAGTATCTATGATAATATTATAAGGGCCTGTTTTGAATTAGACTATCTTTCAATTATTTTTAATAAACCAGATTTTAGATAATCTTTGTGCAGTCCAGAGACTGCTTTATGATTTTATGTCTTACTCCTATCTTGAAATGTTGGCATTCCTTTGCTTTCATGTTGAATGAAACCGGTTGAAATGTTTCTGTTAGAGTACCTGCAGATCTGCTTAGTTCATTTGAAGCTGAAATGTTTTAATATACAGTATATGTCAACCTTTTATTGAATATGTGACTAAGACAACCTCGGGTCTTAGAGTTGGGTGTTCTGATTTGTATTTCTTTAGATGAAAGATTAAGATTTTTTTTCCTATTTACTTAATCCAATTAATTGAGCTAATCATTTTTGTGCATATCTGTACATGAATATAGCATATCATGATTTGACATTTGCTACGTTTTGTTTATAATATATTATACGACCTATTTTTCTCTCTGCCCTGAAAAAGAGCACCATTTCTGAAGATCCTTGAGTGCATTCGCCAGCTAAAAAGCTGTTACAGAAATGGACAAAACACAGGTTGGTAGTCATCACTTTTAGAGGCGTAAATGATAGCAAAATTATCAGCTGTCACTCCACATTTTTGGTTTGTCACTCACATTTCAGGCACAGCATCAAATTATGGCCTCCCTGTTGCTTAGCAGTGAACAAACTCACGCTGAGACATCAAAGGCAAATTTGTAGCCATCTTTTATGATTCCAGTCACGTGTTTGCTGTTGCGCTTCTGCATTCATTTACAAACACTACCTGATTTGAGGTTAATGTAATTTATACAGCAGTCCGGCTCCAGATTTCATGGATTGTGTCTCTGGTGTCATTGATATTCAGGTCAGCTGAGGTTGCTGAGCCTGTATAGACCTGGGGGGCGTTGTGTTGACTGCAGGAGTTGTGATAAATAGCTTACATTAGCATGGCTACCTCTATTGGGAGGGGGGAGAGAGACAGAGTGACACAGTGAACTGGCCATGACTGGATCATCTGCAGATGGATTACATCATGAATAGTCCTGTCCTGAGTCTGCCTGTTCTCAGGAGGTGTTGAGGTGTGTTTGAATGCGGCAGATAAAAATAACCACAGTTTAAGGCATTCTGGGTATTAGATGACGCCCAACGTGACAAATAATGGATGGTAATTTGACTTATATTTACAGTATATTTATACACTAAACACTCATCCACACACTGATGGCAGAGGCTGCCATTCAAAGTGCGATCAGGAGCGATACAATGCTTCCCATCCAAAGCGCTCACAGTGATACAAAGCTCACCCGTACCCATCCATACACACACATTCAAGCACGGTGGGAGAGCTGGGAATCAAACTAGTGAGCCTCCAATAACTAGACGACCCCACGTGACCTACCACGTGCCCTGAGACATCTCACTAACACAGTTGTACCAAAAAATTGCCAAAACGCACGGCTGACATTACCATTTTCTGTATCACTGAATGATTAATTATTAAAGAGTTAATAATTCAAAAGAACTGAACCAGCGTAGATGGCTCTGCTGTTTACTCTCCGAGACTGGTGCAAGGAAAATGTGGATTCTGACTACAGAAGAAACCAAGCTGTCACATTCTGAAAAATAAAGTTATTTTTTTGCCTTTTGAGTTTTTGAAGTGCTGAAGCAGTTCCTGCTTAGCAACAGGGGGCCTGTGCAGCATAAAGCGTGTAGAGAGCATGTTTTTCTGCAGGTGTTTTGTGGCTGTGTGTACTTGGGGTTGCTGCTTTTTCTACTGTGTAATAGACTTGGATAGCCTGCGTCTGTATTCTATATTTAATTGAATCGTTCAGTTTGTCTTGGGGGGGGGGTAAAAACCCCTTTGTCTGTAGCTGAGTCCAGTCTAATTACCCATATACAGTGGAGAAGGAGTGCGTCTTTCAGAGCTGTGGTTTGATGAGACATGCAAGTTGTCTACATCTCATTTTGGAAACACAATCAATGATTTTGTCATAAATAATTCATAGGTTAGACTAAATGTATCACTACTGCTTTGTGGTGGAATAACACTGATTCAGCATGAAAATCAAAAAGGATTGCAGCTTTGTGTTTCATTCCTGGATTGATGTTTAAACACAGTATGTAGTCATATCAGGTGCCTGATCTCATCAGATTTGTCCTGTTTTCTATTTCTTACCTTCCAGTTCAGAGAAAAAGCATGTCAAACTGTACTTTTAGCATTTCGATAGCAGACCTTGGCTACTTGAATATGTTATAAAGAAATACATTATAAAGGCAAAGTATAGTTGGCTGATATTTGCTTCTAAAAATAAAGAGACTTTGGCAGCCTTGGAGAAAGTGCTATGCTTTTGGCTGCTGGCTTCAAATGTGCTTACTATCTGAATTCTTGATGAAAGAACCGAATGATCAAACTTCCCAGCTGCTACAGTGGACCACCAGTAAAGGTGATTATAGAGGGCAGCTGAGAGGCAAGTTGGTGTGTAATTTTATTAATTTGAAGTAAAAATGAAACAGCAACTGTTCTCAGCAGGCACAGGATAAAAAAAGAAAAAGCTAAAACGAGATTGAACAGTAACGCCCCTTGAATTAGACAAAGTCACTGCTGCCTCTCGCAGATGACGACAGACCCAGTGTATCACTGTTTCATCTTAATTTAATCCGGATCAATATTCCTCTCCCTCTTGCTTGTTTTTTCCCAGCAGCTATTGGTGATGACACAAAATCGTATCTGCTGTATCACAAAATATGTGATTTGAGGATGATTAGTCATCAGACACCATATTAATATTAGATTCAACATCTGTCTCAGTATAAGAGGTTATACGCTGCTCAGTAGGAGATGCGAAAACAAATTCATCAGGCTACATTAACCAGGCACACCCTTTCCAATATTTAAGAAGTAGTTTATCATTGTGTGAAATACACTTATTCGCTGAGAGTTATATTAGACAATTGATATGACTTTCACGTCTGTCTGCTAAATATGAAGCTATAACTAGCAGCGTTGTTTTGGATTAGCATAAAGACTGGAAACAGGGGGAAGGCAAATAAGCATGTTTAGGTCACTGACAGTGTATTACTTCCGTCTAGAATAACTAGATAAATTCATGACATGTTAATTTACTTAACAAAATCTGGGTTTAATACAGTTTCAGTACATTCAAATGCTATTCATTTATGCTTTAGTTTTAAAGCTGTTAAGACAATTAAAAAACAATAGGTGGTGCAGGTGCACAATGGGACTTTTATTTTGAAGTGAACGGTGATAACAGGATATTGCATTTGGAATTGTTGAGCTCATAGCAAAGCAGGTACTGTTAAGTTAAACGGTAGCAGACTCATATTGCAAACACAAGACAGAGACCAGGATCAGTTTAAACCGTTTATTGAACTTCAGGAGAGTGGAGTGGCTGCATGTGATCCTGCAGAGATGGGATCCAGAACAGTGCAGGGCTGCTGGAAGCTCCAGGACACAGGTGCAGAGATGAGACATACAGTAAGGCTGGACATGGCAGGGGAATGGTTGGCAGCATTCCTGTGGCACAGGAAGATCAAGGTTCAATCAGGTATCACAATAAAGAGTAATTTTCAAAATCACGCAAAGTTGGTTGTGATGTTTGTTACCACAAGAGAGGCTGAATGATCTGTCTGGTAACTTTGTACCGTATGGGTTGACTGGATGATGAGGAACAGGTGGTGAGTGATCAGGCAGGTGAGAGGGAAAAGCGGACGCCATGATCAGCAACAAACCCAAACAGAGACAGAGACAGTGACAGGTACGCTACAACCAAAGTAAAACTGAGAAAATGTCATTTTACCATGAAACTTTTTACTCTAAAATATGTATGAACTCAACATGGGTGTCTGAGTAGATGCCTGTTTAATTAGAAATTAGTTGCAAAAGTCTGTGGTGTGAGGCGTCACTGTATGAAATAAATAATGTTATTTAAAACTCTGAGATTGTTTACTACATTTTTAAAATGTTTATTAGTTCTAAGATAAGATGTTACACAATTTCAGACCTCATTTTTAATAATTTTAGACGCCACTATCAAGTAAATAAAAATCAACATGAGACAGGGAGTGAAAATGATCCAGCTGCAAGAGAAGCATATCTCACAAAAAGAAATACTGTTGATAAACTGTAATTCAAATCTGGATGATAATATATGTTGCTGTTATTACTTTTTCCAGTCGTCAGGCCATATTTTTAAATTGGAATATTGCAATTTATTAGTTTTATGGCTATCAGAAGAGGAAGAGAGAGGGGGGATTTGTGAAAGACACTATCAGCCAGCTGTCCAAAACAAAATGAGGCAATAGTAGAACCCAGACCAGAAAAAGCAGCACAGGGAAAGTAAAAGGCTGAAGATGGAAGTGGAAATTTCACAACTGTCAATAGATATACTACAGATACACAGCTCCTCCTGTAGAACTACCAGCAGAGCTTTGACCTAACCCTCCCAACAATGACAAAAAGAATATTGATGTAGATGTGCATCAGTTGAGAGCATCCCTAACACCACAGGGAGTAGCAAACAGTAATGTGAAATGGCAAAGAGAGGAAGCAAAATCACACTGTGAAAAGAGAAACTGGAGCTGCCAAAAAAGAATCTGAAAAATTACAAAAAGGCAAAGAAACATTAAGTCTGAGAAGAAAAGGCAAAAAATGTACAACAACAGAAGAGAACAGAAGTACGATTGCAAAGAAATTGGCCAGTCGAACAGCCGCTTACTGCCAAAGAGAAAGGATCCCGTCACAAAGGAAGAAAAACAAATGCCAGAGGCGTTTGTTAATGAGACGTCCAGTTGAACTTCACATGCAGTATTATTCTGAAATGCAAGTCACACAGGCAATTTGATTGATATTGCCCTTTCTTTGGAACACTTGTAGATGCTTGGACCATGACTGAAAAACTGCAGCAGCAAGAATTTTCGGAAATTTCTCAGCTGTTGTGTTCAATTGTGTACAATCCAAACAACAAGTCATGTATGTATCACTCTGTACAAAATGCTGTTACAATGAGGGAGACGTTACAACGCCCCAGGCAGAAGAGACTGTGACCTGGCATCAACGGATAAGAATACCTGTGTCACGGAGGGGCGAGAGACCTACATGCATCTCTTATAAAGAAGCACAAAGTGGAACATGTGCTGTCGAACCTTTACAGTCAGAAGTGTAACAGCCTAACCGAACACTGCTACAATCGGTTCCACCAAGCCAAAGATTACATGGCTTTAAAAGAAAACCTAAGAGAAGATGAAGTTGTCCTGCATGCACGTGCAAATATAATAGTGAGTTGCAAGCTTTTCATTTTGGAGGGATTCGGAAGCAGGCTACAGTCCACATATGTAGCTTATGCAGCAGCTGGCTCTCAGTCCTGTTCCACAATCTCTGCATCCCTTTGGCATAATGACAGAGCTGTGCAGACCCACTTGGAGCCAGCGCTAAGTGATGTCAAGGAAATTGAAATCTGTCTTCCACAACTTAACATGTAATGAGCGATGGTCCAGTCAGTCCATACCATAATAAAAAGAATTTCCATTTACGAAGCACCATCCCGTTCCTCTTAGGCTTTCATCACCAGGAACTTCTCTGAGACGTCCCATAGACAAGGTGCCCCTGATGGACTTGGTGGTGCAGTCAGTCCTGCTGCTGATTCTGCTGTCCAAAGGGGCACAGATGTCCAGAGTCCACTAGATTTTACGCTCTCCTAACAGAAAGAGAAGCTGACATCAAGTTCTTCAGGGTGACTGAGCAGGACATTAGAGGATTTGATGTAGCGGTTTCCTGTGGATGTGCCCCTGTAAAGGGACCACCAGGTTATCTCCACTGAGCCAGGGGAGATCATCCACAGGGAGATCACATGCTTCTGCAGCAGACCGCATGCCTGCCAATGTCACAGTGCCACAGCGGTCACCCTAAGAGCCAGGCCAGTGTCCAAGATTACACATGTGATCTGAATGGGAAGGTCATATGAGTGAAATATGAAGACCAGCTGTTCATAGGACAGGTTCTACGGGTATTTAGTGATGAGATTGAGGAGAGCTGTGTGCAGCATTTGGAATGGAAAAATGGGTTCTTGGCACCATCCTGCTGATAGATTTGTTTTACTGCACAAGTGATGTGCTCAAAGCGATCTCAAAGCCACAACTCACTCATAACTCATGCATACTGCTTTAGTGTGCACATTTAATGGGATATTAACCGTCTGCCAGTGTTAAACTAACATCTTAAAATGTTTTGAAATATTTTTCTGCCTTTATATGTAAAACTGGATGCTAAAGAAACAAAATACCTGGCCAGTAGCATGCAGTAATCTTAAATTATAATCAGCACAACAAAAAGTAATATATTGTAGACACTTATGGCATCCGATTTCACTTAGAATGAATAGTATATTTTTGCATATATTGAATATGTATATATTTTACCATACCTTTTTGGACCGGTAGGTTGAGACAATGTTCCAGACTTCAATATACTCATAACATCTATATTTTAAAAATACTGATTCCTTTAATATACAGTAAATCACAATATCATGTTTCAATTGTGAAAATGAAACTGCTGTAATATCAGTCTGTTTTTTAATGTGACATTTTAACACCATAGAAATCATTGTCGCTAAGTGCTTGCAATTTACTACTTCATAATTAAGTTGAAATCAATTCATAATATTCCGTGGGAAATCCCACAAATCGATAGTAACAATGGACAGTAGATGATAAACATGAACATATTGCCCATGAGCCCATTGCCCAAATCTCCAAGCACATTGTAATGCATTTAAATGACTTATTATCCAGTCAACAGTTGAAAACAATACAATGACATAAAGTAGTAAAACAGCACTATGTCTTTACTGCTAAATGTCTGCATCCTTGTGGCATTCAGACGTGGATGCTGCTGTGGCTGACGCTTCAGGGCTCATTTTCCCTTCTCTGACTGATTAAGATCAATCCAGCGTTAACCCCATCTTGGCTTTCCTTTTCAGGATTACTGCAAATCTGTTATTAAAGCCTGATTCTGGTGGTAGCATTGACTGTGTTTGTGTGCGTAAGGAGTGATGGTGGTAGTGGGGGGTGGCGGTAGTGGGGGTGGGGTTGTTGGAGAAGCATCTTGTTTTTCAAGTGTGGCAATCTGACCGCTCCTCCACCCCATCCTCTTTTCACTCTGCTCCTCCTCCCCCCCTTACATCACTGGATCTGCCCCAGCTGATAAGGGAAGACGTTTCTATAAAGTTACCCACTTGATTATGCAGCACACATCAGGCTGAGCACAGACGGGGAGGGGTTTCACTCATGCTCACTTAGCCTGTGGCGCCCTAAGGGGGTTAGGGGGTCATGATAAAAAGCACAAATGACAGTATTGGTCATTGGAGTGCAGGAGTAAAATCTCAGAATCTGCCCCCAGCTGCATCTACTGGGTGTAATTTCTGATTTCTGAGCAATAAGGTTGAGAATTCTTCGGGGGGTAAAAGGAGAGAGACAGAGAGAGAGAGATTGAAATTCAGCAAGCAAAGCAAAGCTGGGAAAACGAGGGGGGGGGAAAAACGTGACAAGAAAAACCACCAAAATCAGACCACAAGCAGTAATAGCTCTGGCAGCATCTTGGGTGTGATTTATGGGAGAGAAGAAATGGCCTTGTTTGAGGGCTGTCACGTCTGGGGCTTGTGATTTACTGTGATGACATGGGGGAGTGCTCTCATCACATGCATTCAGGCTCCTAAGCTACGCAAGGAGGCCCCATTAATACTGATTATAAGAGCATGCTGCCTTTCTGTATAATGCTGGTCTGATTTTTTTTTTTTTTTTTTACAGTATATCAATTCACTGACAGATCTTAATGGAACAGATAGGATTGGTTCTTTCACTATGTACTGTGAAGCTATAATGAGGCTCACTGTCGTCTCCCCTAATCTCCTAAGTGCATCTATTAGGATCATTTATGATTTATGAGTTGCAGACATGATTTTGGCAATATAGTTGTAGAATGGATCGAGAAAAGGAAACTGTGAATGAGTTTAATAAACTTATCTTTTCAGCGCTTCGTCTGACTTCAAGAGACGAACGTCTTAATAGATGAACAGATACACAACAGCGCTGTTGTTCCAGATTAAAATGAGAGTTTGCATAGTTTCATTGCCGGTCACAAAAGGCCCCCCGCAGAACACAAACTGCTCCTTTTGAAAGGTGTTGCTAGGATACAGGCCAGCGTAAAAGATGAAATCCCCTCTGCATTGCTTTCCTGCAGCTGTACAGCTCGGACATTATGTCCAACTTATTGTGCATGTGGCACAGTCCCGCGTTTGTCTTAATTCATTTCTGTGTGCGCGTATCCATCCGTGTCGCTGAGTACGGGTGTATTTCCTGTTGTACAGTAAATGCAGTTTTGTTTGCGTCATTCAAAGCTGGCACATTACACGGACTCTCCTCTATCAAGATCCATTTTCTGTAATAAGACTCCATTTGTTTTGTGAGCCGCTGAGATCTCAATCCTGCTGTCACACCTCTGAGTCTCCGCCAGCTGACACCTCAGGCTGTGCACAAAGAATCAATAGTGTCTGCCTCATGTTCAATTACACTCTAATCAACACATACCGGTCCAGCACGACCTGGGAATGAATGGAAATGTCTGTTGATATTGAACTGATGCTCAGTACTGTGGAACCAGTAAATGAATCTATGGAGGTGTTATGTTTGGCTGTGAGTTTTGACAGTGTTTGCTGAGAGAGAGAGAGAGATACTGCTGGTCGTCGAGCACTGACGAGGCAGAAATGACTGACACAAGCTAGGTTTCCATCCAAATGTGTGTTTCAATCCGCTACATGCAATTCTTGGTGCTAATCCCTGGTCGGGTACCATTAACTAAGAAGAAGGCACAACAAGAGGATGTGATCAAATGAGATAGATGTTAATATTTGAGATTTCTTTTGAATTTTCAACATTTTTCACTCAGGACAAAATAAAAATAAAAACAGGTATGCACAAATGGCTCTATCAGCTCAAAACACTGTCAAACACTTGATAATGATGCTAAGAAATTGCACATTTTGTAGTTGATATTGTCCTATTATCTGCAGGCAGTGTTTCTCCTATAAATCTTTTCAGGCCTTGTGGTACACACGACAAAAGCCATAAATAGATGTTCAGGATGGCATATTGAGGTGGCACAGCAGGCAGTCTGCAATTTTTATAAGGATATTTATGGATTTTTATTTTTTTGCTGGGTATATTCAAAGCTAGAAAAAAAGTAATCCCAAGCAGAGGATTGCATAAAAATAAACAATGTGACCTAAGACCTTTAAAAAACAACGACACATCATGAAAACTGTGCATGATTCATCGCTGCACTTTATTCTCATCAAGACAAATTTATCACTGTGGCATCATAACTGCCACAGGAGTGACATTTATTGAAATCTTCATGCAGGCTCCGAAAGTGTCCTCATTGCAGTTTGTTCCTCAGATCTGTTTCCTCTACCTAAAGTGAAGATTTGTATGTATTTGTATCCTCGAATTTATGTATTGTTTTGTATTCAAAACATGACCATCAAGCATCGTGAGTGAGTTGTAATCAGATACCTTGTTCATGGTGGTAAAATCGTGTCCACAGTTCAAACCATTATTTACACCTCACAAGAGCTAGCTCATAATTAAGTTCACATGAATCAAAATGAACTAGTTTATAGCTCACAGTTTGGAATATTTAACAAAGTTCGCAGTCCCAAAAAAGGAACTGGTACTAGTTCATCATAGAAACCGTCACAAAATGCTGTGGGTTTGACTCGGGTGGAGGAACTTTGCAGCTGTTAGCTCGTAGTCTTAGCGTTAATTACGCCTTTCTTGACACACATCACTCATGCATTTTCTTTTGATCACAATTGATCGAGTCAGCTTTTCACTCTTTTGTTTTCCCCTCTCTTAAGTGGTTCACTGATAATAGGTGCCCTCAAAGAGAAACTTAAGTGCTGCCTTGTATTGTTTCCTTGTCTGGCTTGGAGAAAAACGTTAATACTGTAGATTAGCTTGCCTTCGTAGTTACAGCTTTCTCTCTTTTTAGGTGGCGACACGGTCACATTAGCTAACCTCTTTCCCATATGTCCAGGCAGTGATCTAAAGGGACAAACGGCACATGCATCTAATAGATTCCCATACATTGACTCACATTTCAAAACATTGCTGCAAAGACGCACACACAAATGTATTGATGTCCAAAATAAAGGATATTTGGTGTTATTTTTTACTTAAAAAAGGGGGTTAAAAATCAATGGACTGAGACCATAATGATTAATTCCATGTTTAATTGGATAAGTCGGTTCAAATTATTGATATTGTTAGATATCTGTCCATTGGAAAAGAAGCACAGCAGCATTTTGCTCCGTCTTAAAAGACCCTCATCTTAAAAAAAAATGTTTAATCAGTGTTCAGCCACATTTACTGCTTGTAAAAGTTTTCCCAGGATTCTTTTTCTCTTGTTTGGGCAAAATTGATTCAGACTCTCCTGTTACAGTATATAAAATGAAATGCTATTATCTTCAGTCTGTGCACCTTAAAACTGATTACACAGTAAGCAGTTTCAGTCTGATCTGACTTAGAATATGAATTATATAAAGTATATGAAGACGAGGCATTAAGGAGTACAATTTCAAATCAGATATTCTCAGCCGTTATGGAGAAAGTACTATCCTTTTCTTCCTTTTGTCTCTGTCAGCGCTCTGCACTCAGACAGCTGTTGCTTTTCATATTGTGTTACTGTGCGTGAGGCTCAGAGCTTGTGTGGTGCTGATGGGTCCTGGTGTGGTGTTAACGTCTTGGGGGCAGTAAGCGAGCAGCAAAATGACTGCTCTGCTAAACCAGTGCTCGGGGTCTCTTCTGGCAACTATCCAAATGTCAATCATCAGGCAACCTCATCAAGGAGTGTGTGCCTCGGAGGCTGACAGGAAGCAGAGACACAGTAAAGATGCTGCAACACTGTCCGCTTGTGGTCCACATGAAGGCAGGGATTAGCTGTTGAGGCCTGGCATGAGCTTCTATACATGGTAAGGCTGCCATATGGAGCAGATGTCTCCTGTCATGGACAGCAGAGGTGATTCGATTATGATCAGAAAAGGAATCAGCAACATTTTGTTTAAGGCATTTACAAAGCATGAATTCAAGATATTTGCTGGGTTCAGCCTCTTAAATGTGATGACTCACATATAGTGAGAGTGTTTTTATTCTGAGTTTATAGCTTTGGACTGTTGGTCAGACAAAACCAGAAGTTGAAAGTTGAGTTCTGGTAACTGAAAATAATTGTTGCAGCCCTACACACTTTGTAAAAGCCACTGTTGTGTGATTTTGCAAAAGGGAATATATTTCAGACTCGTTCATCCTAAAAAAACTAACCCGAAGGCAGGTTTCATCACATTTCTGACAGATTTTCTTCTGTAAAACTGTTCTGTGTTTTAAAAATCTCTCTTTCTTTGATCTCTTTCAGGAAAACCTGGCAGTCTGCTAATGTTCCATCACCTGAGCTACTAGCTGTAACCCCACCAGGTGGTCCTCACTTCAACATCATGCTGCACCTCACCCTGCTCCTCCATGCCCTGGTCCTGGTCCTCTCGCTCTCCCCTGCTGGTCAGTAGCACGTTCAGCGGAAAATGAACTGACAGGATGTGTTAAGAGATATTTTGGGATACTGTCGTCACTGTCGTCGGATGAAAGAATCTCTAAAAATCACAATTATGTGGCAATCAGGCTACTTTGTATATAGCTATTTCATGCTTGTATGACCCCACAAGTCATTAAATCTCTCAGTTTAGAGCTGCAGTAGAAATAAAAACATTTTGACCTATCTGGCATCAGTCATACATAAAATGTTTTAATTAGCTCAGCAGTAGGAGCAGTCTGCTCTCTCAGAAAGTCCTTTTCAAACATTTCTGGTGAGCAGCACTGAGACATCAAAAGGACTTGGCTCATTTAGCCTGACTTTATTTTACTCATATGTCCTTCATCTTTTATGTAGCAGCATCCAGAAATGCAGTTGTCAAATATTCGTATGGCACTAATAAACTGTCAGTGCGATATGTCTCGTGTACTCATATCGCATCTACAGAAACAAACATAAACTTTGATTTAGTACTAAGCATGAAAAGCACACAGGTGGCAGGGCAGGCAGCGTGAAGCCTCGAAGCTGTGGAAGTGAAGTAAAACAACTCTTCACTTATCATTTATTTTCTTCTGCTGATGCTGTAGCCAGATGTTCTGTGTTCTTAACAAGGAGGCCTCTTTCACATCCAGTATAAAGGGATGTTCCTAAAGACTAATTTAAATAGAAAATATTTAAATTAAATTAAATTAGAGTAGTAGTATTTGACTTCTTTGTTCTTGGTACGCTATAAAAGTGAATTATATTTCTGTGATTGGAGGTTTCTTTCTTCTGACTTGTGGCTTCATGTGATAAAGGTTGGATAAACTTAGCTTCGATAGTGGCCAATGGCAGCACCGCCTCCAAGAATCACACAGGTGTGTACTGTAGACATCAGTGCCTGTGTGTCAGTCATGTCAGGGAATAAAAAGTTGGAGACCTAGTCCGTCTTGAGATTAATTGTCAATTAGCTATCCGACCCAGGCATTGAGCCGAAAAATACCTTAATTCTTAGTTCACCTGTCTACAGAATTGGATTATTCTCCAGCCCCATCCTGTAGTTATTCCCTGGACCCCCCATTAAACTCCCTGGCTCTCAGGCTGGCCGATTTCTGAAGCCAACAGTGGCACACTGGCTGGGCTACAGGAGGTAACAACAGGGTTTTGGGAGAATCCAAAAGCTTAAACGTCTATTAAAAGCTTGGGTTAATTGAGTATTTTTGTTTGCTTCCTCATTCATCTTTCGGTGAACTGTGCATTTTGTATTGAGCATTGACTCAGAAGGTAAAACACTGAGGTGGACTGTGTTTTTTTGTTTTATTGGTGCCTTCTGAATGACCTGGTTGTTAGTGATTGTTAATGGGCGTACATTGAAAGACAGGAACCTTTTGTTGGGTCGACAGGTCCATAACTAAATATTATCTTTGTCAGACTGGCCCCTTGGCTCCTGCTGTAGTTAAACCATCATAATATCAGGTTTCTCAAACTGAATTACCGACTTTGAGGGAAAATAGCTGAAAACTCAGACCTAGATTTTTTTTATGGTTAGTTCATGTTCATGTTCCAGATTTATTTATTTAGGCATTTATGACTTTGAGTTTTATGTTCAGATCAGTTATCCAGTTTCTAATGAAGTCAAAATGGTTTTTTCTCATCCAAACTCTTGTTACTGTATCAGGCTTTAAAAATCCACTATTGGTCGACCTGAAAAAAAAGCAGACATAGAAAACACAGAAAAAGCTACAAATCTCACGTGTATCTATTAGATTACAGTTGTGACAGACAGTTGTGTGCCTTGGAGGGCCTTGAGTTTTCAGGGTGTAATAATGATGTGCAATCAGCTGTGTTGGAAACAAAGCAAAGTGGTCAGAGAACAGCTGGTCTGAAAATGACGTGTAAAATGTGATTATAAATATAACATCCTCTGTGTTCCTATTCCTTAGGCTATTCTCAGAGGTTATAGATTTGATTTCACACGAACTAAAAGGGGGGAGTTTGGGATTGGGATTTCTCTCGACTTCCCACCACATCTGTCTCAAACGGGCTCTTAGATCTAGGAGATTTATTTTTCTATTTCTATGTTTATGACTGCATGCTGAGGCCCTTGTGGTATTATAGCTGGTTTCACCAAAGCTTTTGGAAGCTACAAGTAAAGCTCAGAATATCCTGTTTAAAAACGTGCCCACATACATCAACAAAAGAGAAACTGGCAGATGAACCCAACACAACTCAAAAACTCTACTATCTTCACTGCACCACACAAACACACTCGGTAGATAGAGTTCAGCCACACAGGGTTGTACTCTATCTAAACAGACAGCAGCCAACCAGCAGAGTCAGGTTGTTATTGTGGGTAGAGAACATTGCCTCGACATTTTTGTTTAGCCCCAACAAGAATAAAGTTTGATGCTTAATGTGACATTAATGTTATGACAGCAGAACAAAAGGCAAGCACACAGGTATGAGTTTAGAGTATATGTGCGTGTGCGTGTGGGTGTTATCTATGTGTAGGCTGGACCACAGTACGGCTTAGGCTTTCTCTCTCATGCAAATGAATATGGGTGACCATTCAAATACAACATCACAGAGTAATTAAATCCACACTCAGTCAACACCAGCTATAAAAGATCTGAGTTTTCTATTTTACTGTGAAGGACAGGATGTAGCGGATTCCACAGAGAGATGGCCTTCAGCCAACGGTAGTACTTCAGTCCAAAGTGGGGTTTCCAGTCACCCATCACATTCTCTGAAGAAACTTTTATGATGATGTATGATTTGTTATGATCCCCTTTTTCTTTATGTCCTGTAAGAAATGAGAGAAATACACCGGCAGTATGGGAACACAGGAAGTCATTTATATATACTGCAAATTCAGAGCATCATATATCAATATGTTGACATGATTTCTTTTGTTAACTATTACAGATGCATCAATGCATGGGGAGGTACCTGACTTTTATGGAGGTAAGACTGAATCCACGTTTATTAGCCATTTCTCTCTGCTGAATGTTTGGTCAGCGAGCTTTCCAGCACCAGTGACTTGGCCAAGACACTTCTTCACCTAGTCAGATGAAAATGCAATTAGAGTTTTCACCCAAGAAATCTTCATTCATATGTGTCCAAAGTGTTCCTGTGTGGGTCATTCATGTAATCTATTTCAGGACACCATTTTTCATCAGTGGCGATAAGGTTTCATGATATTACAGACCCTGTTTAATAAGATCACTGGGTTTGTATCTATGTGTATAATTCACAGGATTCTTAGCTCCTCATTCAGACAAGTAAATACTGAAAAACAGGACTTCTGTTTGATTTATTGTCTTCAAACCACAGACAAACAAGCTGCGCCTGTTTACTGGCGTGTCATTACGGCTGTGGCCTTGGTTTGAAGGAGGAAGCAGACCGTGATTCATAGTGGACACCACAAGACCTGTTCGAGCAGAGAATGAGCGGTGACTTGTGACTGTTTTTTTTTTTTTAATTATTCTGTCAAAACACTTTTTGTTTTTCAGCAGATGAACAAAATTGTTTCAACAGAAATAATAAAAGGGATGTGTTATTGCTATTGTGTTGTAAATTTTATTGTTTTGTTCTTTGAATCAGCTTCTGATGCTAGCATGTAAAATACAACACATGTAGCAGGTTCAACAAATTAACAATGCTGTAAATCAGTTATAAAGAATAAGAGAGATAATACTTCATGGAGATAATACCTTTGCACTCTGTTGTTCTTCACATTTAGTTACTTATTATTTACTACATGAGCTTCAGTTGCAGCTTTGTCCATCTTTACAGCCCCTAACATGGTAAAACTACAACATCTGCCTGTCACCATCTGTTTAAGAGCAGGCAGTGACAGTTCCCTTTTCTCGTGGTCCACAATGCCACAGAACAAATGAAAATCTATCTGGATGTCATGTATCTTTCCGCTGTTGCTATTTCTGGATCTCTCCTACTTGGACATGTACATTAATCCTAATGGAGATGGTTAAAGTCCACAAGATTGCGCTGCGCTGCACGGATGAATCTCAGATGGTCATTAGAGCTGGAAACTGGATTAGAGCTGCCTTGCCTCATTGTGCGGTTATATTGGTATGAAGAGAAAAGGAGAAAAATGATAACACAAGGCAGTGGTAATGATTCAAACACCATATAAACATTTCTGTGTATATAAATTAAATTATAAAAAATGTAATTTTTGACTGTGTTATTTTCAAAATCAGGACTTTGTAGTCACAGATTATCATTAATATATATATTAGAGGACGAATGCATAAGAGAACTGTTTGAAGGAATAGTTCAAGTCTGCTGCTAAAGCTTGCTAATTAACAAGTTACATCTCATTTGTTTATTCTGTACAAAAGTGTATAAACAGCGGCGGGTTATGTGCCAAACTATTACTTGGTGGGGTGCAGTCGTTATGAGGTTGCCAGGCAACCAATGGAGACTCCAGGAGGTCTCTGTGCGCGGCCAAGAAATAGTCCAGAAATAGTCCACTACAATCTTTTCATGCAACACCCTGCAAGAAAGTAAAAAAACATATTTCCTAGGATAATGTAATTTTCAATGTTGACAGGATGGATGTCAAATCCTCCAAATGCAAGTGTGATTTTTAAAGGAGCAATGTATCGATGTAGAAAATACACGTGGCACTCACACAAATCTGTAGATCTCTATTCACAAGTAATAAAATGGGATGATTTGATTAATCAACGTATCTTTGTGTAACACACCTACTGTACCGCCAGTGTTAACTGCACAAAATTTGTACAATGTGTGTAATTCTCTGGGAGGAAAAATAAAGTGGAGGCAGGCTGTCAGCGAGGGGTAAATTGGAAAAAGGAAGGCTTGCTGATTCGTTGCTTGGGAACAAGTTGTGATGCTGCATGTACGATGAATTGTTGATGTATCCAGCGAGGAGACAAATCATTTTTTGCGGTGGTCTCTCTTTTATTGTTTTTTGTTTTTTCATCCTGTTATTTTTCTCTTTTGTTCTCCATGAAACATCTGCAGTAGGTGACTTTTACAGCCTGTCTGCCTGCCCGGAGTGTCACCTCCTGGACATGTTGACATTATCTCCACTTGTGTGAAGGAATAACTCAGCAAGATGCAGCAGGGACTGCATGTTTTTGATGCTGTGCACATTGGTTCGATACGCTATAGACAGCAGTGTTTAAGGTCAATCTGGGCTGAAAAAAATGTGAGAAAATGAGATTTGCCAAACTTAGACAAAGATGAAGGCATCGCCCTAGGAGGAGGCAAAGTTGATCTCACGCTCCTCGAAGGTCAAAAAAGTGTAGGTGGCCTTCCAGCTGGGGCACACTGCTCATCATTCAGCCTATAGCAATGTTAATACCTATTATTCTGCTATAGAAGCCCCTCAGTATCTCTCTTTTAAGTACCAAACAACCAGCCCTTGCAGGCTCGAACGACGGCATTAAAATGTATCAAAATGTCAGTGGAGACTTCACTTCACTTCTCAACTGTCTAGGTCAGTTATGTTCAAACATTTTGCCAAGAAATGGCTGAATACACCTTGTCCATCTAAATACTTAACCTTGTTAGGCTTCAGAGCAGGTCAGTGTGTTGGTTTAAGTAGCCGCTCCACGGTGTGTTCAAAGTTTTTGATACCGCAACGATAAATAAATCAACAAATTGATTGATAATGGATATAACTGCAAGTGATTATATATGCTGAACATCTGATGGACAGCTGAGCTTTCACAGAACATCTTTAAAATCTACAAGGCTTCAAACACTTTGGTGGAGTATTGGTGGACAAAGGACGAATACTGTACAGCAATCTTATTGATGCACCTCCGTCATTATTTATTATGATACCAGACTGTTTTTCGGCATGTGAAAATATCTGGATCCAAATTCAGTCTTTTATATCCGAGAAGTTTGAAAAGCTATGCTCTGTTGCAGCTGCCATTTACAGTAGGAGTATAATTCTTTCTGACAGCAGTTGTAATAGCACAGCTGGCACTACACTGAGCATACACTAACGTGGCTGACACTGCCACTCTTCTGTCCACACCTACGCACACTAGTTGGCCTTGCAGTGATGCCAAATAATTATTTATTTAACTTATGAAATTAACCTGACCTCAGGGACAGTTTGCTCTGGCTCCATGCCTCATTATGTGGCTCAAGGGCTTGTGGGTAATTATTGCACATGGGAGGAGTTTGCCTTGAAGGCCTTTTTATATGATTTGCGTGATGTTTTTCTGAATCTAACCAAGTACTGACTGAAAACCGTGACTGAAAACTGTAATCAACTGACTTTTGGTTTCACACAGGATAGTCTCCTGGGTGAGAGTCCCGTGTCTGACCAGCATGACCTCCTCTCTAAATGGACCGTCAGTCTTTATACTTTATCACATCCGGCAGAAAGGGACTGTAGCAGAAAGCCCCGAAGGCAAACTTCCCCCAATACCTCCTTTTTTTTGTTCATCCAGGAAACAATATGTTGTCTGTCCCACTTGGGCACTCTCTTGGTCATGCAAACAAACCGTTCTGCAGATGTAGCCAAAACGCACAGCTGTTAGTAAAGTTAAATTCATCAGAGGATTACATTCTTCTGGGATCGAGGGTAAATATGAATGCAACAACAAAAACACATCTAAAAGATTTATTTTGTAAAATGAGAGCTGCAGCCTGTTAAACAGCTGGAACTCTTGACATAACACATTAAACAAGAAAATAATTTAACAAATAGGACAGATTGCCGTTGTTTCATGTTCATTTGTTCCGTATCGTTTCAAGTCAACAAGTTATTGTCATGCACTTAAACTTGAGGCTAGGGAATATAGAAGGCTCCTAAAATAACAGATTGTATGGTACTTAAAATTCAAGTTACCTGCTCTTCAGTTTGTGTTGGATAACCTAGAAAAAGAAAGTCCAGAGAAAGATCACTTCCACCAGATCCTGGAGACACGCTAGTGTTTGTGTGTCTGTGGGTATCTGTCTTTGCCTTTTAGAAAGAATAAAACAGAGACTGAAAAAGAGATGTATCTTTGGACAGAGCTGGAAAGAGATTCTGAACAAAACAGGCATGTTGCAGGCAATGGATGAGGGTGGAAGAATTTATGAGAGAATACACCAGGCAGCTGACAGTGGGAGGCTTTGAGAGATGGACGATTCAAGTATTGGAGAAAAACTACATTTTCAGGCATGCTTGTGGCTCTGTGATGCTGTACTTAATGCACAGTGGGTCCTAGAGCTAAATCTAAAGTCAGGGTCCTAATACACTGATTTTGAGCATGTATAATGTTGACTATTTTACTATTTTTAGACACAAAGTCCAGCTAATTTTTGCAGGTAGGGCTGATTTTTTTGCAGGTATTTAGTCATGAACTAAAATGACCATATGAAGACACTAACTGGAACCTTCGTCAACGTTATTACAGTCCTGTGTGAGTTTTAATGGTGTGAAACTGTGTCAATAAATAGATTCAATCTCAACAGAAAACAAGCTTTTTAAGGAAAAAAAAATGCTATCTGGACTATCATATAATTTGCTGTTCAAGTTGCCAGATCTCTTGGCAATACAGACATGGCAGAAGGATAGAGATAAAACGTGAAACTGCTGGTGGCAGTAGAGGAAAGTTTTAAGTCTTTGTAAAGCTTTTGCATCATCTGGGAACCATGAACGTTATAAAAATGTTAACTTCATGGTGGCACTAGAAGGAAGTTGGTAGATCTCCATTGTTTGGTGGATGATATATATGTCCATACAAAATCTGAAGCAGTGGGGTGACATTGCCATCCCAGGATGCAACTCGCTTGGCTCTAACTAGTGAGTTCAGAGACCTTTAGGATGACAGTATTTGTAAAAGGAAATGGAGGAAATGTAAAGAAAGAGGAGCAGAGCATGACAGCAGGATATAGGTTATGAGAGATGAAGAGAGGACAGACGAAAGCCAGAGGGAGTCAGAGACAGACAGACAGAGAAAAGGGAATGCAAGAGGCCTGTGTGTGTCTCCAGGCAGTGGGCCTTATGTGGCCTGCTTCAACACTCCCCTTCACCATCTGTCACAATCCCACATTACAGTGAAAGGATAGGAAGCGTACCAGTGACAATCTCTGCAACTTCTACTCCAACTGCTATTTCAGCACTGCACCAAAGCCTCAGTGACTTCTCCAGCCTTATTTTATATGTATATTTCATATCACATTACACGTTACATATATAAGCAGAGCAATCTAAGTGCAACAGTAGAATAGGCTCACTGTAGTCCCTTTATTCTCCTTATCCTTGTGAGTATTCTTTCAATTCCTGTTTTTTTCCCCCTTTGCTCTTTTTTTCTTTCTCCCTTGTTCCCATAGCTTCCCACTTAATTTGCCTTCTATCGGCCCCATAGTGCCCCATTTATAGTATGTTTAATTCTCTCTCAGCCAGCAGTAATTCAGAGTCCTTGGGATTTTGCATCAATGTCATGCACTCACACACAGTTGGCTGCTGAAGTGTGAGAGTGGGAGTGTATCTTGTCTCCTGACGTCTTAATTGCACCCTCCCGGTTGGCCGTCCTGGTGCGAGAAGGGGTAGAGCTAACTTGCTGGTGTGGTTTCACTTCTGGTTAGGATTATGCTTCCTCGCAGCAGAGTCAGATAAATACGCATCACTGCACAGTATTTGAGATTACTGTACAGCGATGTCAAGCACTCACATGTTCGGCTGCTGGAATGTATTTGACTCCTGCTTTATTTTCCTATTGTTCTGCCCGAGCACGTCTTCCTGTTTTCGTGGTAGTAAATAGTGGTGAAAACGCTGCTGAACATTATGAATATAAGTGTCTTATGTTCAGGTTTCTAAAGGTTGCTCGCTGTCAGTCAATATGACATTTTCCGAGTGAGTGAATCCTAAGTCACGGTGCAGGCCTGGTTGGAAGGATCGAGCCGAAGCAGGATATTACTGTCTGAAAGAGCAAGCTTCTCCCCATTGAGGTGTCAGCTGCGCTCTCTTAGAACTCAAACACGCGGGGGAATAACACACATGTGCACAGACACAAATTCGCACACACTTCGCATTTGTATTCCCGCAGTCACCTACACGCGCTCTTGATCTGAGAGAATAATCAGCGTTTGAGAACATTTCACCTCATTGCTTATTCATAGCCTGGCATTGTGTTTATGTCTTATTCATGCCACTGCTCGTGATGTCTGTCTGTTTTAATGAGTAATTGGGGCTAATTGTACGTGTGTGTCGATGGTGTAAAAGCCAGATTGAACCAAGAAAGGCATTTTCATCAAGGGGATTCTTCTCCCTGGATTTGCTGGTGCGGCCTCTTCACAGCGCTCGCGATGATACGTGCAATATGAAAGGCGTTTGGATTATGCTAAGTAAAGTTAGCATTTTTATGTTCCAGGATTTGTATTAGCGTAACAATCATATCCGCTGGCAACAGATGAATGTGTCACTGTGGTTTGGCACCTGAGTAAGCACATCTCTGTCATAATTAGTGTGATGTTGTGATTTGGAATAAAGCAGCGGCTTATTACTCTGCATTATTCCTGAAAGAGAGTGTGTGTGAATTCAAGGATTAGTTAAAGCTGCAACCAGGATGTCTCGGATGTCTGGTGCCAGCTAGAAGCAGAAGGGGTTTAAGTGTCTGTGAAAACCACAAAACAGGCTGAAGTGTTAAAAGACAGGTCCTCACAGGGGCAATCTCCCAGTCTAGTCAGTATGTTTGTTTTTTGTCTTACATCTGAACTCTGCTGTCTTGTTTTTTGATGGAACTGCCCCAGAACTGCCAGAAAGACTGAGCTCGTACACCTTGATATTTTTCCTGTTTATAAGTCTGAACCAGCTTGTTGTTATTTACCATGGTCTTGTTTGCTTGTCGTCGGCAGACGAAGCCACAGGTTATGGGCCAGTGTTTGAGGAGCAGCCGGTGGAGACCATCTACCCTGAGGAATCGCCGGAGGCAAAAATCACCATGAGCTGCAGGGCCAGGGCCAGTCCACCTGCTACATACAAGTAACATATGTTCCACATAAACCCGCTCTCATTACTACCCGCTGGGCTTTCTGTGTGTCTCCCATCTCATGCCATCTCTCAGGCTGTATTCATACTGGTTTAGGATCTGCCTGTAAACGGCAAGGTCACAATGATGCTTATCCTAACCTTGACGCACCTCCAGGGGTTTACAATGTGTGTGACCGTCCAGCAGTGCATGACTGTGTGATATATTTTCGAGCCTTTCCAGTATAATTTTGTTGTCAAACAAACTGCACACCTCATTTTGTTCACAGCAGATGTTTGTTTTTTTCCCCCCTGTGCTAACAATAATTTAAATGCCAAAATATGACACCCAGAAAAACTTAATAACAAACAAGATGTTCCTGCAGGAGCGGCAGCACGAGCAGCGCTGCCATCGTGTCTCCACCTCATTTTACCGCTCAAAATTTTAAGTGTTTCGCATGATCCATTTCAATTTAGATGTAAATGTATGTAAATGACATTGCTTGGCATCCCCCAAATCAGTTTCACTGTCAGAGAGCCCAGGATTAGATGTCAGAGGGGAAAGAATTAGCTTTGACCGAAGCTGGTATTAAGTGTTACAGAGGGTTCATATACAGTACAGTCAGCTATGCCTTTCAAAACATGAAATTAGTGATTGCTTTTAAATAGAGCGCTTCTCAGTCTCTGAAATAAATTCTTACAGTATGTGCAGACGTTTTGCAAAAAAACTGTGATGCAGACTGGTCAGATTTTGCCTTGAGGGGCCCCGTGTATAAATGTTTTGCACAAAAAAGATTTTCTCACATATAAACTGGAATTTATAATGGTATTTATTAGGCATGTACACAGTTTTCAAGAGATAACTGCAGGTAAAATGATGCTGTGGACATGAACTATTTAAGGTTAGAGATGTAGCTTCAGAACGAAACATGGTGGAAGTGGTGCTTGTGCACGTGTGCCCTTTTCCACGATGACTCAGATTCATAAAACAGAATTAGGCGAACCTCAGGCAAGCTTTATAAACCTGACGAAAAGCATGCGTATGCATATTTCCGTCTTTGTGAGTACACACAGTTTGAGTTTTTTTTTTGCGTCTCGTCCAGGTGTTTGCTGCAGAGGACAAAACCACATGCAATTAAAATACTGCACACCACTGCATGAAACAACCTAACTTAACAAAATTATCCTTATGGTGCTCCATTTAAGCCATTTTGCCAATAGATGTGATCAAATCTTAGTTATGCACTCACATACTGGCCACTTTGAGTGCTTTCATAGTGCACTAATGTGTTGACCTCAACTGTTTTCCTTGCAGGTGGATGATAGGCAACAGGGAAATTGACATGAATTTAGAAGGCGACCACTACAGTTTAGTGGGAGGCAACTTGGTCATCAGCTACCCCACCAAAGCCCTACATGAAGGGAAGTACTCCTGTAAGGCTACCAACATGCATGGCACGGTCATCAGCCGAGAGGCCTCAGTCCAGTTTGGATGTAAGTGGCCCAGCTGTGAACCCATGTGTAGGCTGCAATGATGCATAGCACTATGCAGAATTAACAGAGAGAGACTGTACTTTCATGCATATTAAGCACATTGCCACCATGGCTAATGTAGTTTTTATTTAAAAAAAAACTACAGCTTAGTTTAAAAGCAAGTTGTTGAACTTTATACAAGTATTACACCTTTAGTGTAGATTTTATGGAAATTAGCTATAGGAGATGTTCAAATGTTCAAAACATATGACAGGAGATTGTGAGTAGCTCTTAAATCTGAAACAGTCTTACAATTGTTTTTTTGTCTCCACCTCTCTCAGACCTTGATCTTTTCTCATCGGAGGTGAGGGAGGCCGTGTACATCAAAGAGGGACAGGGGGCTGTGCTGCTTTGCGCGACCCCACCGCATTATCCAGGTACAGATGTGATAGCTGAGTCCGCTTCTGCTCAAGTGTTCCATCAGGATTGTTTCCATCATGTAGCATTAGCATCTTATAAGTGGGCAGATGGAGCAGGGGGACAATAGGTAGCACTGTAGCATTTTGATTTCTGCTCCTTTCCATGTGGATCTTTTTTTTTTTTTAATGTTCTCTCCTGGATTGTTTGGGCTGCAGGTGGACTGAACATTGTACATTTCCCATCTACAGAATTGAAAGTGTGACTGCTTTTGCAGCCTTTAGACACAAGGGTATTGTGAGTTTTTTTTTTAAACTTACATTTTTTATGAAATTGATTAACCAAATATATGAAATTAGCCAAAAATATTTTGTCCTCAGTAGCCTTGGCATTGAGTTGCCCTTCTTAATTTCCCCTAAGGTATAAAAATAATGACATCACCAACTCTGTCACTGTCTCATTAGGAGTTTAATCTTCTTTTCCCTTTAGTTTTCCGTTATCTGCATGCTGAGTTTACTTCCACTCCTCATATTTAGTTCAAGCTCATATGTCATTAAAAGGGCTGTTGTTTGTTTTTCTCGAACTGGTCTGTGTTAGGCCTCATTATATTTTTTCCTTCTTTCTAATTTAGTGTATTATTCATATTAATTCTAATGCAAATCACTCAGACACAACAGTCTGAAAGCATTGTTAACTCTCAGTAAGCCAATGTGTTCATTCTGCCTCTCAGCTCAAAGAATTATAAGATTTCATCCGAAAAGGTCAACAGACACTTGAATAATAAATTCCCCCCATAGCACCAAAGAATTGTGCCATTTTTATTTTGCATGTATTCAGATTATTCAAAGTGAGCCGCCTTCACACCTAATCCCCACGGCACCTTCCAGAGCTGTTGCCGTGTGTCCAGGGTCTTGATGGATGGGCGGCGTTTTTGTCCTGTCTCTTTCTGTGCAGACGAGCTGTCGTTCCGATGGATCCTTAATGAATTCCCCACTTTCATCGCAATGGACAAGAGGCGTTTTGTCTCCCAGACAACGGGTGACCTCTATATCTCCAAGGTGGACTCATCAGACAGCGGCAACTATTCTTGCATTGTGTCAAGCCCGTCTATTTCCAAGAGCGTTTTCTCCAACTTCATCCCCCTTGTGCCTCTGGCTGAACGTTAGTACCTTCTTACTACCCATTTTCTTCACAGTTATTTATTTCTGACCTTTCCATAAATTATGTTCCAGCCGAGAAAACACCATATTGTGCAGGAGCTTACTAGCAGGTACAAGTAGCCAGAAAGGCAGGCATGAAGACAGGTTCAGGTTCAGGTTCAGGTCTGGTGCGGGTGACTTAGAAGCAAACCAAAAAACAAGACAGGAACATGACAACCAGGGCTAACTGACAAAGGAACAACAGATCTGGGCCTGGATATATAGAAAATGGCTGATCAGGGAATGAGGTGCAGGAAGGGAGATGGGTAGAGAAGCTCGGGTGAGGGGAATGAGGTCATTCCAGGGCAGATGGGAGTAGCAGGATCTGGAAAGGTCTGGGGACATCTGGTGGACAGGTAAAGAATAATGACCTGGGAAAGTGGAGATGAAGGACAGAGAGGTGGACATTTTGACATATTATGAATACATTGTAGAAGTCAGATTTCTGGTGTCTTCAGTTTCGCCATCAGTGATTTTAAATGACCCACATACTATAAAAACCCAAATCAGAATCTAGGTTGGTTTAATTATCCTGTAACAGAGTGATCACAGCTTGATATTTGAGCCACAGTAACATTTCCAGCGCTCTACAATTAATGCTTCTGACTTTAATGGGCAAAACATATTATATTTTCATGTAAAGAATTTAGTTAGCTACAATACAATACTAAGTTATAACAAATACGACTGAATATGTGTCTAGAACAGCCACAAAACTGTCCAGACTCTAATTCTTTGACCCGTTTACCAGAAAAACGACACGTGAGTATTGAGAAAGTGTTTCTTAAAGCGATGAGTTAAGATAAGACAGTGTTTCACAGTAATGTGGCCTGACCTGCTTTGACTCTTTGAATAAGATTTTGAGCCAGCACGTTGTGAAGAATGAACTGGAACAGATGGAGCTTATTTTAACTTGTTTCTTGGGAGGCCTTCCCAGAATCTAACAGTTGTCCATTGTTTGATACTGACTCTGATGGTTGCATAACTTCAACCAGCTTCATCTGTGGCAGATGTGTGCCTTTAATGAACTGTATAATACTGTAGTTACTTGTTACTTGGACATGTTGTGTCCAAACAATAAGGTTAGGATTGAAACAGAGCACACCAGTTGTTTTTTTCTCTCACACACACTAAGTGTACTGTGATTGTGATATGACATACCTTTGCCTTTTGACTTGTAAAAAGCCCATTGTTTACATTTGTCATGACTTAAAATCAGTGCTCCTGAAATCAATTCTGTCTAGTTGTTTGCCTCTATACTTAAGTTATCGTTACAGACACTCTCTCCACCTCCACGAACTTATATTTGGAGTGTGATTAATTTACCAAAAAAAAGGAGACAAAAACACAATGATGATGAAGATGATTTTGATGATAAAGATGATTTTGACTTTTATTTCACATTTCCTATAGATGTTGTGATAAAATCTGAACCCTGATACACCAGAGAGTAAATAAAGTTTACAAGTTTCCTTTAAAAATCACTGGTTTCTCTGACTGAAGCCAGTGGAAATGTGTCAATACAACTTCCCGGCATAATACAAATCTTACGACCCATTTTAGAATCATGGACATAAGTATACAAGAAGACGGACTAACCTGTCTTTCATGTTTCATATAAACTTTATAACCTTTATAAACCAGGATGAGACTGTAAACCGGGATATTAATGTGCTTGCAAATGTAGTCTTTGTGTTTCAACTTAAAAAGTGTGTGATTGTCTCAGTAGGACATCTGAGTAAAAGAAGTAGCTCCTGTTTACTTTGACCCTCTTAGGTAATAACAGAAGAGGAACAAACACTAAAGATGGTTAAAATGAACACTCAGTCTTTTTTCTTTTTTTCACACACACACACACACACAAAATACACTATATATTTCAGGCTTTGCAGCTAGAAATAGATTTACCAACTGAGTCATGAGTGTTTTCTTTTGTTATTCCTCTCAGGGCCCATCAGGAAATACCCTGCTGATCTCAAAGTGAGGTTCCCTGACACCACTGCTCTCGTGGGGCAGAATATCACCTTGGAATGCTTCGCTTTGGGGAAGTAAGTGTCAGAGATTGCCAGGTACCCCTGTTTGTTAGAGTGCACAGTTTGAAATGTGCACTTACTGTTTGGACTGAAAGGTTTCTTGAAGATCTTGCATCAACCAGCGAGTCTCATCTTCTAGGTTCCAAGTGTCATAAAATGGGTCTCAAAGGAGACCTTTTTTTCTCAGTCAGTAATAAAATAAAGAGGACAGGTTACTCACATCATGTTCGTTCCCCACTGATTCATAGTAAAGTGATGTTTACTCTGGCTTACGCTGCTGTAGATTCACCGCCTATTCACGGAGCTAAATGGTAAATTATAATGATGGTGACTCTTGGAGTGCAGCGATGCATATTGTGCATACTGTTTATTATTATTATTTTTTCTCTCTGCCCTTCCCAGCCCCGTCCCTGAAATCCACTGGAAGAAGTTAGACGGGCCGCTGCCGCCCAACCACGAGGTGCGGATGGCTGGGGCTCATCTGCACCTGTACAACGTGCAGTTTGAAGATGCCGGCATGTATGAGTGTGAGGCAGTGAACTCGAAAGGAAAGGACTACCACTCTGCGCGTGTGTCTGTAGAAGGTGAGACGTATGTTGTATGTCAACCTTCTTTTAAAACAGATTACAGGGAATACACACATCCATCAAGCGTATGCTGTATTATCCTGTATATCAGCTAACTCACTTTTTTTTTTTAGATCTAACACCTACTGTAATGCCTCAGGTATCATCCTGTGTCATAAAATCTTTAGCAGCTTTTTTCTTTTCTTACATTTTCTTCAAACACTATAACTCTGACCTTGCTCACTTGCAGCTTTTCCTGAGTGGGTGGAGCACATCAGCAGCACAGAGAAAGACCTCAGTAGCGCTTACACTATGTCCTGCAATGCGAGTGGCAAACCAAAACCACGAATCCGCTGGCTGAAAAATGGAGAACTGGTAATACTTAAACTCATAAATCTTTATTGTCCTATGATCCTAAAATACTCTGTGAGGCCTCTCAGAGCCTTTTCGCTGTGCGGCCAAGGGATGCAGTGGCAGAGCACGGTGACAGGAAGCTGGCACTGTGGGTACACATTATGTCAGGAAAGAGTACCTGTTATTATTGAGCAGGTGCCAGCGTGGGTTGTGTAACCCTTCATAGAAACAACTGTCACCGGCTTGGAAAATACCCAAGAGAGAAGCAGGTACAGTAGTGACAGCAGAGTGGGGGAGGCTGTTTGATATATGTGGCTGGATACATCATTATGCATTAACGAAATCCTCTCCCAGTCAAATGATCTAATTGTGATCTCTCTCCATGGATGTCAACAATCAGCAGTTGAATTTTTAATCTTTTGCTTGCTAATGAAATTTAAATTGCATGAGAGCGACTATAGAATGATGATATTTTAACTTTACTCTGTTTATTTTCCGTAGCTTGACAGAAAAGAGATGAGATTCAGCAGCTTGACGTTTGACGATTCAGGGATGTACCAGTGCATAGCAGAGAATCATCACGGAGTCATATATGCCAATGCAGAGCTGCGTGTGTTTGGTGAGTCATACTTTTGGCTAGAGCCACAGCACAAACGGCTGTATCAGAGATTTAAAGGTCACGTTTTAAGCTGACTAATTGGAGCTTATTATGACATACAGAGGGGAGAACGTTAGATTTTGTTAAGGAACTCAACGTTTACATGGGATTAACTTCATTCAAACTAGCATGCACGGTATGTTAGATCAGTGAGCCACACATTTTTGTAAACGTAAAATGTGCCATAAATATATTCATGTCTGCAGTTTGTGATAAATAATCCACACTGTCCCTACTCAGCCTCTGCTCCCACGTTTGAACACAACCCAGTGAAGAGAGTCCTGGCAGCTCGAAACGGCCGTGTCGTGATCGAATGCCGACCCAGAGCTGCACCAAAGCCCGTCTTCTCTTGGAGCAAAGACACGGAGCTGCTTTCCAACTCTACCAGGTGAGCAGTGTCGCACAGTTTTTCTTTTGATTATTTTTCTGTGATTGTGAGAGACATCTGGGTCGTATTCACACAAGGACAAGTACTCAGATGTAGAGGCGATCCCCTCGAGAGTAGCAAGACACATACAGTGCTCTGATTTTGGGGGATCTAAATAAACTCCTGATGCCTTAAATCTTCAATATATGCCAGAGCGTCACAGTCTACTGTTGTGGCTTGTCAGTGAATGCTGTGGATTGCTTTGCTGCCTGTCAGCGGTTGACATTAAGCTCATTCTCAGGCTCATCAGCGTGGACAGACAGGATGTGTAAACCCCCTGCCTTTTGCTCCTCGCTGACAAAACAAGCCAAATCTGTGAGCTCCAAGACCCCCAACCCTTCTCCTCCACCCTACACACCCCCTATGCACCACAGTGAGACTCACGTAGAGGAGGAGCAGAAGCCAAATTACCATGCAGCATATGCCTCACAAATACACTCTATGCTAGATGTCTGCGTGAGAGAGGGTGTGGAGTAGTCATGGGGCAGCTGGCACGATGCTTTTTGTCATGCATAAATATGAAATATGCAGAGAAAAATGAACCAAACATTGTTGCCTTGCCTTTAGCGCAGTTTAATTTAAGCTGCGCCTCACTGAGTCGTTTCAAGTTTTTCCTTAAAAAAAAAATATATATATTATATATAATCATTAGGGAACTGGCAAATATTCAGAATACCCTCATCATTTTTCATCATCCACATATCAGTGGAACATACGCTGGACTTTTGACCTCAATATTGCACTGAATATTTTATATCACACAGCTATTGCTTACCCGCGTGTGAAGAATTCATTCTGGTTTCTCCCCAGGGTATTCATCTGGGAGGATGGGAGCCTGGAGATCCTCAACCTGACACGAGCAGATGAAGGCAGGTACACCTGCTTCGCGGAAAATGACCGGGGCAAGGCCAACAGCACGGGCTCTCTGCTGGTTACAGGCAAGTTCCAGCTAATGTAAACATGATTATTAACTCTGCTGATACCTCTTTTTTTTTTTTTTTTGGTGATGTTTCCAAGACGGTTGGTGTTGTTTTGACTGATGTCAGCCTTCACTGGAAATCATCTCTGTCACTCTCAGTCCCACCAAACTGTCCTGACCTCCAAATGTCTGCAGTTGTTTGAATTATGGCCCTCCTGAGTAGAAAATACGGGTTACTGGTGGATATTCAGTCACTGCACAAGGACGGAGGCGAGATGGGATTGATTTAGATGTGATGAGACTCACACTGGTCAATGAAAAATTAGGGCAGGATCTGACTTATAGACTTCTTGACATAGTTTGATTGAATAGTAAATAATAATATTGATATAAGTTTTTTTGCTTGACATTTCGGTCCTGTAGACATGCAGTGTCAGCTGTCAGACATTTGTATTTTTTTTTCATTGAACTCCAGTGGTGCTGAATGTACAGCTCTTTTCTGCCCTCTTCTGGGCTTTTGTGCATATTGAATAATTCTAGCTACTTCATATCAGCTCTATATTATCTGTCTACTGAGACTCTCTTCTTCCGTTTTCCTGTATTTTCTTCTATCGAACCAATTTCTAAACGCGTAAGCACAGTTTCTTATCTCTGATCCACCAATCCTCCTGTGTTTTTCCTCAGACTCCACAAAGATCACCTTGGCACCGTCCAATTCTGACGTTAAAGTCGGCGAGGACACCTGGATGCAGTGCGCCGCGTCACACGACCCCTCTCTGGACATCACCTTCATCTGGTCCCTGGATGGACGGGTCATTGACCTCGACAAGGACAGTCAACATTACGAACGCACCCCTGTGAGACATCACATTTTAAAGATAAACATGAATAATCTCAGTTTAGTTTCATAACCCCAACTTTGCCCCAGCTACAAAATCTTATCTCTAGCCTGCAGTCGATCCAATCATATTTGAGGTCGTTGGCTGTTGGCTGTAGTATTTTTATTGGAATACCTGAAACAGAAAAGTACAGCATGCTTTAAATGAATATGACTCTAAAAACCATTTCACATTCCTTCCCTGAGTGGAAGAGGGCATTGTATATCAGTTTAATAGCAATTTCAGCTAACATCCATTACTGTTGACATGACCTACTCTCTCTCTCTCTAGTGCAGCTCTAACCGTAAGTTAGTGGTTAGCATTTCTCATTTGTCTCCCTTCCCACTAGGAAAACACCATATTATGATTTTGATTGATGATACCCCGTTTCTGTACACAAGGAGGATTTTCCCCTCGTAAAAATGAGGTCCAGTTCGACTTAATACCATTTGTGTGGTATTAGCAAAGCCAGTTTGACTCTTAAACAGCAAGTTCAAATGCAGTCATGTGTTTTTAGAGGCGATTTTCATGATGGTTTCACCTTTCTACACTTAGTTAGCTCAGTAGAGCAAACACTGTGTGCAGTTTGACATTTCTTCACGGGAAAAGAGGTGGTAGCCCCTTTAGCAGGCATCTCAGTCCCTCTGATCTTGCAGGATTATTTGATAAACTGAAATAATATCTCCTTTGCCATATTTCAAGATGACTTTCAGGCTGAGTGAGTGAGCACGTGTGATGTTTTGCTTTGACAAGCACACAGCGGGGAAACGTTGCTCGCTCAATTAACTGTTCTGTCTGTTGTGTTGTTCCGTGCAGAATGGAAGCTCAAACGGCGAGCTGTTGATCAAGAACGCCCAGCTGAAGCATGCTGGACGCTACACCTGCACCGCACAGACCCCCATTGACAATGTTACCGTCTCTGCCCACCTGGTTGTTAGGGGTGAGTCATGAGCGGTGCACTTACAGTACACATACACACACAGCCATGCATATGAACGGTCTTAAAGGTTAAAAGAGTTTTTAGGTCTTACATGAACTCATTATTGTCAGTCAGAGTTCTGGTTTTGGTTATTTTACACAAGGGATTTCTGTGTTTTGTGTTTCGTCTGTGCTTTTTTTCACTGGTTCGACGTGAGCGAGCTGGAAAATAGCGATCATCTACTTTTGTGCACCAATCAGCATTAAGAAGCATTTGCGTCAAAATGCGACCACAATTGGTGGATTGTTTGTGCACTGTCAGTCACATCCGATCAAACCAAGCCAACATAGTCCTGATGAGACAGATTAGCTGAGCGTTGAAGTCAGTGTTTTTTTAGACTTGGTTGCTTATTTACTAATATTTATTGTTGTAGAGAAATACTTTGAATTCAAAACCATGTTTTCGGGGGAACCTATTCACCTGACCACAAGACTTTTAAATAATTCCGGTGCGTACTCTTAAGTCGCTCATTAAAACTCTTATTGTCAGACTAGCAACATAGAGTGAGAAAGTGCCTGTACGTGTGAAAAAATAGAGAAGAGACAAAAGAGAGAGATAACAGAAGTACTGTATGTTCCCAGCCTGTGTTTGGAGAGAAGAAAATCTCTCCAGAGTAACCAGACCGTAGCCTTTTTTGCCGGATAATCTGTCAACCCCGAGACTCCACACGAAAGAAAGTGAGAGAGAAAGCGCTGGAAAAAGCCTTGGAAGGAAATGCCTTGTGTCCTCATGTAGGAGACAGACACACACTGACACACACACACACACACACACACAGACACACAAGTATATACCACATCCACCCAGACAGGAAGAACTAACTATCTACCATCTACTTCCCAGAAAAGGTCAGACTAACTTCTCAGGTTGTCTGCTCGAAGATGATGATTTTAGATACCAGTAACCAGCTACATCCTTTTAATGTGTCAACTCAACATATCTGCTGACGCTTTGCCTCTAGAGTATATAATACATGTTTGCACATTGCAAATTAGGTCACATTTATCAAAGAAAGATTGCTTACTGTATGTCCAGCCAGACCAAATAAATTGTTCAGTTTTCCAAGAAAGTTTTTTTTTTATTTTCTGTGAGTTTTCATAACAAGCTGCTGCTGCGATTGCATTATTAGAAACAATAGTTATGAGTGTCAGCTCCGACTTGCCTTCATTATAACTGAATGAAGTAGTGCGTTTTATAGAGCAGTGAGGGCTGCTGGCATCACGGAAGCTCTTGTGTTTATGAGTTTTAGTTGTGTAATGCCATGTGATGATTATTTGATGACTAAAGCTTGTAGAACATCACAGATTTCTATCTTTCACCGCAATATTTTGATACGGAGCGCTGCTGATTTCACTACTTGTTCTTCCAGCTGCATACAGATATCAACACGTAGAAAATAAACCCTGCCAAACATACACAGTGCCCTGTCTGTCATTTACTGTATTTCACCTCCTGGATGATTCATCAGGCTTTGTTTTCACCCTTCATTTCCTGATGAGTGAGAGCTTGCCTTACAGCCCCTCTGCTCAGGTCTTGAAACAGGCCCAGTGTTGGAGGACAAAGGGTCTCTTCAAATAGGAACCCAAGAACTCAGCAGCGATCTGGTTGCCATTGATCCCTGTTGTGCCCTGGGTGTGCTGCCACCGCCGCTGCTTTCTGAGCAGGTGCTGACAGATGGCCAGGTGAACGCACAGCGGCTGACTGTGACGTTTCCCAGAGTGGAACCAAAACACAGGCCCTGGGCCGCTCCTAATGGAGTGCCAAATGCCAGCAGTCCGGGGCGCAACGAGGGAGATGAAAGACAGCCATTTATCATGGCAGATGAGGAAACAGATCTGCTCTAGGAGATTGTCCGACCTAAAAACACAGCTCTGCACCTGTAGTTTGTTATTAGTAGGGATTTGAGATAGGGAGAAGAGGTGTTTTCATATCACGTCTGTGTGTGTCTGTATGTTATTGTAGCATAATATTACAGTCTTGCCAGTGTTGAAATGTGGCCATGTTAATGAAAGTCTCTGAATGAGGAAAACTATTCAGAAACTTTATCAAATTTGTTTTTTGGGACGCAGTACATCGGTGGAGGCTTATCAGTTCAAGCGTTCACATGACACAGTGTTGTACATACATGAAAATCTGCACAATATTTCATCTCTCATATTAAACTGTATATTTTTTGACTGCTTTGCTTTCTCTCCCGACTCTTAGACGAGAGGGTAAGCTTAAGGGCTGTCCAGCTTTGGCTGTCTAATCGCCTTACTTGTCTCGGCTCATATTCATGACTTGGAAAAAGTAAATCCTGGCTGATTTCTGAGGCTGTGGGTTGGGAGGCTAACCCTGATGCAGTCTGGGTTTTCTATTAGGCCATTTTTATGTTCCAAAGGAAGAATCAAGAGGAGCAGGAGGACCAAGAGAAACATTGGATTCAAAAGCTTTTGCTAAAGCTTCAGTTCATATATGTCAATGGGCTCTAAGCTCTAATGCGTTAATCCATCAGTCGGTGCTGATGTCTCTTAAAGGAGTGACTAAAAAGAGGAAATGTAAGTGCTTTGATGTGCTATGTTTCATAAACATCAAACAGTTGTCTGGTGTTGAAGTATACAGTTGTTAAAAGGCTCAGGACCTTTGCCAAGAATTTCTCCATAAGCTCTTGTAATAACACTACACTGTCTTTCCCTCTCTACGATTTGTGAGCGAGCAGGACGTTCACTATCTGCCAGAGGAACAAGTCAAAGTGGGAATTTAAACTTGTAACTGTGCAACCACACTCGTATTCGTCACCCATCAAACGTCGCTTTTAAATTGTCTCTTTTTCTTATTCTCTGCTCCCAGGTCCGCCCGGTGCCCCAGGTGGGGTGCGAGTGATGGACAAAACTGACAAGAGCGTAACGTTGCAGTGGAGCCGTGGAGCAGACAACCACAACCCCATCTCCAAATATACCATCCAGTACAGAGAGTCCTCCTCAAAGGATGTCTGGAAGACCGCCACTACATGTGAGTGACTCCACTGCACTAGGTGGTCAAATAAACACTGCCACCTTAACGCTGAGCTGGCTCTGGTGTTATAATAATTTGGGTCATGCCACATAGTGATACTGTAGGCCTACATGGTGGTTAATGTTTCTTAAAGACGGCTGCAGTATAATTAAGCCATGCCTCGTGGACTTAAAATATAGGAATGGATTCCAAAAATGGAACTTTGTTGTTGTTTTAAGGATATTTTTTGTGAAATTGTATAATGCTTTAGTGCTGCAGCCCTAAAATTTTGGCATTGTAAAATGAAATCTGTGCATTTCTTTGCAGCTCCTGCAGATGTAGAGGGGGATAAAGAGAATGCCACAGTCGTGGATTTACTCCCCTGGACAGAGTATGAGTTCAGGGTGATTGCCACCAACACTCTGGGGACAGGAGAGCCAAGCAGCCCGTCACCTAAAGACAGAACCCTGGAAGCACGTAAGATAATGTCCTGACTGAGTTCCCGTTCAGTACAGACACAAGATTTATGGTATGAGGAATAACTCGAAAGGTCATGGAAATGTGGTCCCAACAGTCCAGCTTTCCATTCTGATATTTATTCTTCATCATTCTATTATAGCACTGTTTACTTATGTTAAGTATCGCTGTAGAAATGAGTCAGCATAAATCCCATCAAACTCTACTTCCTACAGCAGAAGCATGCTGCCAAACTCACCACATAAACCTCTACAAATGAGCACTGTGCTGAAACTGTATACTGAAATTCAATTATAAAATGGAAATCACAGGCCTACAGTAACCTCTCTTAAAAAAACAATCATCATTTGAAAGTGAGCTACTAGACTCGATGCAAAACAAGAGAACTTTTGCCTCTCTTTCTCCTTCTGTGGCAAGATTCCCACACTGACATTAAGGTGTTGCATTTGGCGCAGGAGAAGACATTGATATTATATTTGCAGGGGAAGGATGTTTCAATACTGCTGCCAGGGCTAGGTTACACAGCCTGTGTGGGTTGGCGTTGTTTGTGTGGATTCTTAGCATGTGGGCTCAGAGTTTTGCTGTTGCTGTCTCATTGTAGTTCCTGTGGTGGCGCCCTCGGACGTCGGCGGGGGTGGAGGGACTAGCAGAGAACTGACCATCACGTGGACGGTAGGTCTGGATTTTCCACTGGACGCAAAGGGGAAAAGGGTCATAGTCTCATGTAAGAGCTCACAGAAAGGAGACATGCCGCTGCTCTTAATACTAACATTATGTTTGCAACTTTAAATAATAGCACTGTTCAAAACAAAGCTTCATAGTTTTTTTTTACACAGTTGAAAAAATAACATGGCCAGAAAACACCACTGCTCATAAGCAGATGTCATGAAGAAAAAATAGACAGTCACATGCTTCTGACTCTGCTGCCTTGCATAAAGATCAATCAATTTGACCATATCAGGACCATAATTTTGTCAATATAATTAAAAAGCGGTCAGTTAAAATGTCACAAATTAATCAAGTGAATTAAAAACAGGGCACAGAAAGGCCACATCATGCAGAATGTAAGTTTCTAGACATTTAAAAGAAGCCACAGATGAACTTGCTTTGAGAGACGAAAATGTACTACATCAACAGATCAAATATATGGCAGGGGACAATCAATCTTGAGGACAGCATATCACAGAGGAGCTGGAACTGAATATTATTATATTTAATACAAAAAAAAAGAACAATCAATATCAACAAAAATCAATGACTGAGCTGAGTCATTGTCCACCATTTCCCTGCTGCAGCCGCTGATAAATCAGCTCTTATGGGTAAATTACCTTTTTCTTGGCTGAGGCATGGTTGTTCAATTCCCAAGCAGCTGGAGGATGAGGTGATGTTTGAGAGGTTGGCTGTGCTTAATGCGGGCAGGTCTTACTGGATATATGGTGTGATAAATAAAGCCAGAGTGCCAAGAGAGAGGAAATGAGGTGTGAGGACTGATTGAGAGAGACAAGCCAGCAAAGTGTCACAACTCTGTACTCACTCACAGACGGCAGTCCTGTCACTGAGCAGCATGTAAACATTATCTGATTAGAGAAGTAGATGATGCATAGTACAGACTCTCTTGAGAGGTGTGTTGGATAAAATACTTGCCACATTAACATAATTGTTTGATGTTTCTATCACCAGCCTGTACAGCCACAGTACTACTATGGGCCAAACTTTGGGTACATTGTGGCCTTTAAACCGCTCAACGGATACGAGTGGAGTAAAGTGATAGTAGCTGACCCGCAGGCCAAACGCTACGTCCACAAAGACTCCTCCATCCCTCCATCGGCAGAGTTTCAAGTCAAAGTCAAGGCGTTCAACAGGAAAGGAGAGGGACCCTTCAGCCTAACAGCTGTCATTTATTCTGCACAGGATGGTAAGAACGGAAGAGATTCACAGTGTTAAGGTGTTAAAATGTGCCAGAGTGATCACAGATCAGCCTGGTCCTGGTTTCCCAGTATCACAGAGAATGAGGAATTCTTCAACATGCCAACACTCTGCTATTTCAGTCTGTTATCACGACCAGGGTTTTCAATAGAGTAGGACCTATTTAATAGGAGTTCTCATGTATAGTTGTGAGGAATTTTAATACCCCTTGAAAGTGAACCCATCTTCCCCTCTCTCACTCTCTTTCCTTGCAGAGGGATTATCATGATCTATGTAGCATGAACCAGAAAGCTGATAATTCTCCCAAGGATGCAAAGCATTTAGCCTAGTTATTAACTTCCACTGACAGACAGTTGAGATAACCACCGGCAACCCAGACACGATGGGTTACAGAGATGCCCCGTTGCCATAGTAACCCACTTTTGGGACCATTTGTCGTTTAAGTATCTATTGTATTATGGCTACGTGTGCAAAGCACAGAGCCTACGGGGGTATGGCTGTTTGTATTTGTGTGCACGCTGGCTGTGCACCAATTTTTTTTTGTGCGTTTGTTTCTATGCGTAACACGATGACAGTATGTGATGGGTTGTTGGTTCATGGCCCAGAGAGACAATTTAACATTCAAGGACAGTTTCCTGGCTGTGACAGCCTACACACACACACACAGTGTTTAACTGGCACATAAGTTATGGAAAAGTGTCCGATGGCCCAGTGAAGGAAAGTAGGCCAAGAGAGATTTCTGTCACTTCATTAGTTCCCTAAAGTGATTAATTTACAATACTAAAAAGATGGGAGAAAAACGGTATTAGTAAGGCCAACAGACACAGATGAGGAAACGCCAGATTCAGGGTAATGGATCAGTTAATGTGTGTGGTACACAGGTTTATTCATACACATAAAATATGCTTCATATTGTGTGTGTGTAATATCAGAATTACCCCTGAAGGACATGTCCTGAAAATGGTTCCCTTACTGCAACCTATTTACCGAACTGTGTTTCTCCTCAGCTCCAACTAAAGCTCCTGTAAGCATCGATGGCAGAGCTCTCTCTGCCACAGAGGCCATTGTGTCGTGGCTGCCTCTGTCACAGACCAATATAGATGGATATCAGGTCAGTAGAAACTTTTACTGAGGCATGCTGGTAAAAAAAAAAAAATCACAATAAAGTTGTTATAAGTCACTGAAATCTCCAAATATTTGTGTTTAAAATGTCCTTTTTGGAAGCAGTCATTCAAACATGTTGCTTTATATGTGAAATATAGTATAGCTTCTTTTTCTTTTTTATTCTTTGTCAAATTTGAAACCCATCAGTATAATTTTCTATAAATTAGCATTGTGCTGTATCCTCATGCTCTAAATTAGTTCTTATAAGTGCTGTAAAAATGAGGTTTTCACTCCGGGCCAGTTTTGGATCTTACTCATCTCAAGTCTGCCCTTGCGTGTCCCAGGTGAAGTATTGGAGGACTAATGAGGACAACGAGGGGGGAGCCCAGAGTGTGGTGGTCTCTGGCAGGGAGAACCACACCAGGCTGGAGGGTATGAAGCCCGATTCCCACTACGTTGCTGAGGTTCGGGGCTACAATTCTGCAGGATACGGGCCGGCAAGCGAGCAACTCCAGATTCACACCAAGAAAGCCCGTATGTTGTGCTTTAAAGCAGTTTATTATTGATAAGCAGAGACTATGTATTATTTACAAGTCATTTTATTATATTTTTTTGAATATAAACTTCTTGTGTCCTTTACCAGCTCCAAGTCAAGCCCCCAGAATAATTGGTAAAAAGTTCAAGGGCCAGTCAATAAATATTGCCTGGGAACAAGTGGAACCAAAGGCTAACGAGGCACGGATAGATGGTTACAAAGTGAGTACAGTTCTATCTACTTTCATACATATTATAATATTTTTACATTATATTTATTGTACCTTATATCTGTGTATACCTAGGTGCTGTACAGGCAGCAGGGCCACTCCTTAGGCACCCTGTACACGACCATTAAACGGCACATAGACCTTCCGATGCCCGCAGATGGGATCTATGTGGTGGAGGTCCGGGCGTACACAGAGGGGGGAGACGGGGCTGTCGCACAAATCCAAATCACAGGTAACAGGACAGACTGAAGTAAAAAAATTAAATGAATTACCTAAAGGAGGAAACTGAATGGAAATGTTACAGTAGTCAATTAGGAGATTTATAGACTGGATGTCTTACCCAAAACCCTGGAGAACTGAGCCCAAAATCCTCTTCTTGTGTCACCAGCTGTGCACTGAGCCTGATGTTGAGTTCAGTTCATTTCAGGATGATGGTCATCATTCACTGTTCCAACACAGTCCATTCATATTAAACACGACCAACTTTCTGGGAAGTTGGTAACCGCTTGAAAATGACAGCTGGTGACTGTAATAGAATATAGAATATGGTAATAACTACATAAATAAATAAATACAAGGTAAAAGTATTTAAAGTATTTAAAATGATGAGTTACATTTTAAATACTTTAAATACTATTTTTTTTTTTACAAGTGATTGCTCTTATGTCATTGTGTTGGACCTGGCAGCTTTATTATTTATTTATTTATTGTTTGTTTGTTAAATTGACAAACTGAAAAGTCAGACTTAGAGCTGAGCTTGTGCTGAGGAAAAAGACACCATGCACGTGGGGTCAGAAAAGCTGCTAATCACAAAAAAAAATTATGAAACGCCTACCTTCAGTCAACACGTATCCTCGTTCTAATAGAGTTTTTAAAAAAAGCTGCTGGCACTTTATGACAAAGGTACTAATTTGTTCCCTTCCTATTGTGTTTTCTCTCAGATGAACATTGAAATTGAATGAAATGACTGAGAATAATCTCTTCTCTTTCACATGATTGAGGCAAAAATAAAGAAAGCAGTTCAGTTATCTAATCACATTTTAAATCCATAGTGCTGAGGTGACACACTGTGTCTGTTCATTCCCGGCCTGCCATTTGCTAGTGAGATTATACCAGGTTCATAGTTGGCGGCACATTATCATTTGTCACAGCTAGAGGGTTCCCATGGGCCTGTGCAGAGCTGTCACTTCAGGTTTCATAGCTTAGATTGGAGGCCTAAGATGGGAAACTTTACGGTCCGTGACTAAAGCCTTGATAGCCCACTGACTCGATCCCCTCACCGGCTGATGGACTGACAGGTAGGCTGACTGGATGGAGGAGGTTTTAAGCCTCTGTAAATGATCTTGATGAGTACAGGAAACCCCTCCTGTGGTTTCTCCCTTATCCCTTATCATTCAGTCCAGACCCACCTGACAGCTTGATTTCACAGACCCGGGAATTTAAGCCGTGAGGGATTTCAAATGCAGGGCACTGACAAATGAAGGGCCATTTAAGGTGATCTCCACACAGATGGGGTATAATATCACACGTCACACACCAAATATGGTCTTTAGCTTGATGGATGAGAGCTGGACACTCAGGGGATATGTATTTTTTTTCCTCAAATCAGCAACAAATTGAACTGTCAGTTATTTTTCAAGCAAAACCTGACATACCTCCGTCTCTGTGTGTCTCTCAGCTGGAAGCGCCATGGCCGCCCAGTCTCTCAGCGTCCTCTCCCTGCTCCTCGTGGCTCTCCTCTGCCTGAACCTCTGAATGTAGCGCCATCTTTGTCTTCACTTCCCGTGAAGGAGACTCTTTATGGTTGACGCCTATAAGGACTTTGGGACTCTTTCCACAAACGTTTGGTTCCACCCTATAAACCCGGGACGTCATATTCCGACTCTTCCCCACTGGAATATGTTTGTGGAAATAGACACAGAAATGGAAAAGAAAATTGGAAATGGACAAAGACATCCCTTATTTATCCACAAAAAGCCTCTTTGGAGGAGTGTCAAAGGAGTTCTGTCAACTTTTTAAATATGCCTTATATAAATGACTGCACTTATCTTTCACAATAACCTGTTCTCAAATGGATCATGACTGAAAGTGTGAACATTACACTTTGCACAGGTCGGCTGTTTAGTCTCTTTACATCATGAAGCCGACTTTTCTTACGTAAATGAAGACGCTGTTTGTTCAGAAACGTAGGCTTCATTTGATCTGTGATATTTTGGAAAATCTATCCTACAGTGCATTCCATAGTTTAAGGTAAACAGGTTAATGTGAAGGATAAGTGTATGAGTTTATAAAAATGTCTTTAATGTCTTTCTTTACTTGCAGTTCAGTGGCATTTTTCTTCTATTTTCTTTTTACGATGAAGCACACCCTTTGTTACAGAGATACAGTCAAAGCAAATCTCACCAATCATTCTTGATTTTATTAACAAACATCATAGAGGAAAGAGCAGTTAATGTCATGCTGAAATACTATATCAAATAATTGTTTTTTTTCTATCTAATATGCTATGGATGTTATTTGAAGATTTGACCTGCAATCAGTGCTTATTTGCAAACTATAACATGAGCTCTATTAATAGAATACCACTTTCAAAGATGTGTGCATGTTGACCTTGTTACATGAAAGGAAAAGTTTGAAGTGGTTGAAGTGTTTTTTGGGGAGTTTAGGCACATGGATCCGTACTTGCAAAGCAGAATGTAAAGCAAACAATATGAAGAGGACGTGAACTGAACAACATATCAGACATGCAGTTTAAAATGCAAAACGACGTGTGACAGTGGTTCTTTTGATTACTCGCCACCTCTGGTTATATTTGTGCAGTGGTCAAGGCTTTGCCACGACATCTGGATCGATACAGAGACTGAAATCTGCGCCATGTTTGTGAGCTAAACCGAAACGTAAAACACATTTTGTTTTGACTGTATCATTAGGACCTCAGTGTGATCTGCTGGTGCTTTGTAAAGAATGTTGGCATCTTATTTAGTGTGAACATTTTCATTTTCATCTCTCATTCATGGCTTTGTGTGAGAGTCACTATTAACAGTTACAGTAAAAACAGTAGCGACGCTCATGCCCTCCAATAATTGTGCAATGTTTGATTCATCTGTGGCTACTTTATATTTTTTAATAAGACAACTTGCCTAGCTCCTTTAACAGTGATCTAGTATGTTTCATTTTTTTTTCATTATTTGATATAAACAGAAGCATAAGCAAAGCCATCCGTGTCAACAGAAGAGCCCATTCGGAGCTTGTGACGTTGTTTTGTCTTTTTATTAACATGTGATCAGAGATATATAAACATTATCAACTGTTGTCTTTTTTGGTTTCTGATTATTCTATTTGTATGTCATGACCCACCTCTAGCTGGACCGTTTTAAAAGTTTATTTCCCTCGAATGGAGGAACAAATGCTGTGTTTTAAAATTCCTCCCATTCATTTCTTGTATGACTGATGCTGGCCATGCTTCTACATTGTGACTATATCAACATCCACCACAAAGTGCTTTTCCCAGTTTTCCTTCATGCGACAAATCATAAAAAGAGTTGCCAAATGCATGAATGCCTTGAACTTTGAACATTTTGGACTAAAAGCAGCAGCTCTACATTCTAACATGCATGACATTGGAGATGAAGTGGCACATTACTTTGCAACAAACATCATAGCAACTTCTCAACCTCTCAGCTTCATATGAAATACATTCCATTCCTGAGTGACATCCCTTTATGTCAGAGACAGCGTAGATGGTAGCCTAATATGTGCATTAGCTGCTAAGCTTCATTAAGCCAGTCATCACACAGGGGGAGAGGATTTTTAGACAGAACATGTTAGACTGACTAAAGGAATCTCACTCACTAAAAGTTCAGAAAAAGGTCCTGCAGTCTCGCGCACACGATGGTTGGGATGTGATAGCATCACTGGTGGCAGTGGCGGCATGTTTGGCTGTTTGCTGAAGTTCAGCACTTCGCTGGACTTGCACTTGTGAGGGATGAAACTGGAACCTCTCATTGGCTGGACAAGGAACAATAAAAGTGTAGTTAACTATTAAAGCGCTCTGGTGTTTTCTCTGATGTTTTGCTGTGACCCTTCAGACATATAAATCTTGAGGAGGAATAGCGTTTTAGAACGCCTCAGCTCAGTCTCAGCTACACCACAAATTACAATCAACAAAGCAGAGGTGAGCTTCGGTGGCTTTCAGCGCAAAGTAAAGCAATGGCAACACAGCAGGCGAAGGAGCATCGCACCATTCATAAATTCTCACTGAAGTGGCATGTAGTCGTCTAAAGGCATAACACCTGCATAAGAGATATTCAGTTTGCTTTTTTCATTTTTACTAACAACAAACTAAAAATACAGATTTTTTGTGATTTTTACACATGCATATTGTAAAATAAAGTAATCAATTACCATCATTATAAATCTAAAATTGTTGCATCCCTAGGGAGGAGTAGTTCACAATGTGAGTTTACTGTAGGTGTGTGAGTGTGAGTGACCATGTGAGTCTTTGGCATTTTTTACTAAGTTCTTTACAATGCATGCTGAAAGAAAAGTAACAAAGTACATTAAAAGCTCAAAGTATATAATCAGCAAAATGTAGATTAATGGGTTGTACTAACTGTATGTAGAATGGCTCATTACAAAGGAGAATATACAGTCAAAAGTCATTTTGCTGCTGTAATTGGTCAAGGAAGAGCTAGTTCCTTGAAAACTTTTGGGAGGTTTATTGCTTAATATTTTATGTGCTCCTAAGCTTTCATCAGTAGATAGAGTTTGCCCAGTTGTCATGACTTTTTATTTTTATTTCTGAGCACATGGAAGATTTGTGTTTGGAAACAGCAGCAAGAAAATACATTTCATCACAGGCTCTGTTTAATATCATGATGAAAAATGATTGCGCATTTGTGCTACTTATATTGCATTACATCAGATATAAAAGGCTGAAAATGTCATGAAAAAGTCCCAGTTAAAGATTTAGCTCACAGTCAGCCTGAGGTCACTGGTGAATGAATTTATGAATTCAGTCTGGACTGACTGCCAGTCTGAAATACTGATGTTACTGCAAGATTGGAAGTACAACCATGAATGTCAAAACAATGCTGACACCCCGGTAGAATATTTCCAGTTGGGCACAGTTTTGCTTTAAACACACAGACACAAAACAAATGTGTCAAAGGTTGCAAGAAGTGCTCTCAAAATCAGACAGATTGTCCACTGGGGTGAGACATCTGGTGGTCTCGGGTGTCGTAGATGTGCCGGCACTCCTGAGGTGGATTTAAATAAAAATTTAGCAAAGCTTTGATTGAAAAAAAAAAAACACTTGATCACTTGTCTTTGTCTATAGTCATTGCTGCTTTGGGATTATTTTATCCAGAACTGTAACTTTCAGCTCTTGCATACCAAATAGAGTGTCATTTATGATTTATGAGTACCCTCCATTATTCGATTTCTGTGTAGATTTTTTTCCACCCTTTTTAAACTATGTCTGTCTCCAGTAGAAAGCTATTCTTTACCAGTGCAAAATATATCAGATAGCATTTCAATCTGCCCTCCATTACAGATAAGGCCCACTTTGTCAATGTTTAGTTTTTCAGGCAGAAACAGCTGTTGTAGTTTTGCCTCCTATCAGGTATCCAGCAGATGAAAAGTAGATGGGTATCGCTTCTCTTCATGGATTAGGTCAGACCAAATGAATCAGATTTTAGATTCTTACAGAGCTTTAGGTTCGTCTCTCCATTTCCATCAAGGGTCTTAATGGTTAATGGCAAACAGCTCACACAGAGAAGAAAAGACAGTCTCTTATCAGTCCAAGCATATGGCCTGTGTGATAGGTCTGATCCCAGGTGGCTGTGTAACCTGCGTAACCAAGAACACACTCACAATTGTTGCCCAGACTGCTGTTGCTGCTGCTCGGTCTAGTCTCACTGTTCTTCCCGATCACATCCTCCAGACTGTAAAGTCATCCGGTTCTTGAAATATGGCTCTTTGCTGACAGTTGATTTAAAGTGATTTCATTTAATATCACATTATAAAGAAACACAAGAGCTACTATTTAATTTACATTGACTGACAGGAGGGAACAAAATACATTCTTCTGATTTTCCTTGTGCATGTGTTTTTGCAGACAGGTGTGCCGTCACGGGACAGCTTGTGCTATTGTCTTTGTAAATCTACACCTGTTCTTTGACAGCTCAGACAACACAAAACATACTTTAAAGCGGTGCACGGCAGACTAGAACCAGACCGCTTCGCTTGGAGACCTGAAACGTGACGCCATCTCTGACATGCCTGCAATATGTCATGCTGTGTCAGGCAGTAAGACTGGACCTGGACTCACGCAGGAAGGCTTTATAAGTAAAGGTCTCCCTGCAGATATTGTGTTACAAGCCAGGGCTTAACCACTGAGAGATCATCATCCCCTTGAGATGAGTTTTACTGACATCTCATCACTGCAGAACCGGTACCAGACGTACACTAAATTAATTTAATTTAAGTTAAGAGGAGGCACAATAAAACCCCTGTGATAATGCCAATCATGATGTGGACTCTTTAATTGATCTCAGCTTGAGGACAAGAGAAAGGGCATTTGGAAGTGTGTGAGGGGATGAGCGCCCTCTGGTGGCGAGGATTTATAACACAGATGGAGTTCAAAGCTTCACATGAGTGATTTACTTAATCCGCCAGATAAAACAGAACCAGATTGTGCAGATGAGTGAAATTAATGAATTAAAACACACTGTGTCGTTTTATGTAAACATCTGGATGGACACACTGACCCTGAGCAGTCAGGGCAGGAGTGAGTCAGCAGGGTGAAGTTTTCATTTCACTCCACAGACCAACATTTTATCTCATGTCGTGCGTAGTGGCGCAGCCCCTCAGCCTCAGCGTGAGCTGCGCAGACCGGTCAAACTTTCAGTGCACTCACTCTTTCATGTGTTCAGACTTGTAAAATAACTTTTGTACTAAGTCACAGTGGGGAGAAAAAAAAAGTGGAAAAGGAAAAGTTTGCTTGCGCAAACTATGTGCGCGGATTGCCCAACTCCTTGCGGAGAAAAGAAACCAATCTGTCAAGTTTTAAAGCCGGGCGGGATGGAGTCGCAAACAAAGCCGGAGACGGATCATCGTGGCGGTGAAGGTGTTTGTCAGAAAGGATGCGGGCTTCTTCTGTCCAGTGAAGGGGAGCACTGCTGTGTGGACGCGCTCCGGGCGGTCACCGACGCGCTGGAGAGAAGAAGCGCAAAGTTTGAGCACGAAGCCCGGATGGCGAGGCTCAGGTGGAACAGGAGGGAGCAGTCACTGTTAGCCCAGGTGTCAACTCTGCAAAACGAGGCCCAGCTCGCTGCACTCAAGTACCAACGGAGACTGCACCAATACATGCTGCACATCAACAGCATTGCAGAGCAGGTCATTGGGTACTACAAGGTGAGAGATGATTTATTTGACGTGTGCAGCCGGTGCAACAGCTGTAATTAACAGGGAGAAGGTCTGATTTGTGATTGAATCTGGCTGTCCTAAGAGCGAAACCTGACTGATAACACATGTCTTTGTGTGTGTTTGGCTGCATTAGAGTGACTTGAGAACAACTGCTGACATGCAGAGCCAGATATCAGATAAAGCAACATGTGCAGATGGAGAGCCACGGGAGCAGCTCAAAGCAGCTGAGGTAAGAGAAGCACACTCACTGCTCACAGCTAGTCAGTTTTTAAACCCTGCTGCAAACACTGACATTTATGTCTCTTTCATAAAAAAAAGTTTTAGCTCCTGTGTGTTTGTCCAAAAATGGCCTGGAGGCAACAGTGCACATGTTATTTTCTTATCTGTTACTATCACTATTGGTGCCCCAGTAAGACACTTCCCAGTGCTGTTTGGGATTGGCTGAGTGTTTTGCAGGCTCAGGATTTTGCTTCTTCTTCCTACTGTTTCACCTGCTGCCTGAGCGCAGGCTTAACCCTACCACCAGGCAAGTCTTTGTGCAAATGTTGACTTTGGGATCAGTGTGGATGCTATGGAGTGTCTGAGTAAAGACAGCTTATAGGAAGTAATCCCTCCTCACACACTGTTGTTTGTCATTCGGTGTGATGTCTCTTTCTCACAGGCGAGAGCGTGTGTGTTTTTGACACTTGAATATTAGATATATTAGTCTAATTGTAGCGCCATGATTTCGAGATTAATCACAGTTTCTGATGTCTGTGGAGGAAACTCATGTCCAAGCTTGAAGATTTTTTTTTTTTTCCGTCCTGTGTGACTTGAGAAATGTAGTCTTTGTCTTCTTCTTTGGGTCTCAGCTGATCTAATGTCATGGGTCTGGGTAGTGTCATACCTTTTTTTTTGGAAGGGTTAGTGTCAGAGTGCCTTATCACATTTCATCTAGAATCACTGCATCTTAACTGTAGTCCGGCCTTGCAAAGGAAAAAAAAAATGTAAATTTGAACAGCTACTCTGTCTTAGAAGAGACACATCTGAGCTTTTCTTTTACATTGTGCTGTATCAAATGCAAATTATGTAACATGGTTTATTTATGCAAACAGGATATGACTGAGCATCCTGTACAGGTGTTCTTAGCGATGCCATGAGACCTATATGAATGTTGTAACTGTGCAGGGAACAAACAGCTTAAATGAAATGTTAATCATCGCCTGTTTCGCTTCTGAGCTTTTGAATAATTTGGGCATAAAAAATTAAACAACTGTTTATGGACACATTTTCATTCAAACTGCTCCTGAGTCTTTGTTGCTGCAGGGGATAATTTCTTAAACTTCCCCACGCGTCTGCCAAATCTAATAATAGCTGTTGTTTTGGTAAGCTCACAAGGTAGCTTAAAAGTTTGTAATGTGTGTTGTGTTTGGGCTGCTGTGGAGGGTGGATGGGTTTAATGGTGGTAATGGTCACATAAAGTATTTCTCTAATTGCCTACAGCACGCTGTGAGTGCAACAGACTCACTTTTGATTAATGTGGAAAACTGTTCACTCTTCTCTGCCAGCGCTGGGCAGCAAACGCAGCATCTATTTTCAGCTTTCTTTCTTTTTTTTTTTTCTGGTCTGAAAACTCCGCTCTAATGCATCTTTAATAGTTTTCTCACTGTGTGTTTTCATCTCTTGCTTCTCAAATGGATTTTCCAATACTTGAGAGAGCTGGGTGCAGCTCATCAAACAAACTTTTACAGTTTAGTGGAAATCCACTTTGTCGGAAAAGCGATGGGCTTTTTTCGTTCTGCATGGACAATAGAGTTGGATGACTAGTAAACATCACAGTAGCATTTGTGGATCGTCTCATTTGAAGTCTCTTTGTGTGGTTGGAAAGCAAACCTAAATGACCCTTTGCAGAGCGCCTGCAGTTACCGACGGTCAAACTTTCTGCTCTATCATGTAATTTTTCAAAACAATGGCTGTCTAACTTTGGATTGAGGTAGATTAAAACAGCCTTCTGATACGTGGTGCCAACTAAAATCACAAGTATTGATTGCAAATTTCAGCTCTAGCTACGTCTAGTAGCCAACTAATGTTAGCTTTAACTTGTAAGTTGATTGAAAAACAAAAGTTTGAGTGATTTGCTTTAAATCATTTGTTGTCGTACTTCATGTCCCTTGTGTTCGTTCTTTTTTATTTTTTAATGTTGCAGTTTTTATTGTTTGTTTTTATTTTGGCTTTTATTTATTTAAGTTTTCCATCATTTTATTGCTGAAGTCTTAAGTCTTGGAGAATTCTATTTATTGTTGTCTATTGCTGTTGTTACTTCTTTCTCTAATTTAATTTTGCTTTGTGAAACACCTTGTTTGTATGAAAGGTGCTATACAACTAAAGTTGAGCTGAAACAAAAACCCTGTAAAAGGGATTTTAAAAAATGGACTTGATGGCTGCATACATTATATAAAGAAAAAAGAGTGAAAGGGCAAAAAGTCAGCCAACTATTTAAAAGAAATGGAAACTGAGGTATTGTTCTTTCATTGCAGGGTGGCTATTTGGCCATCATGTTATTGTTCAGTTTGATAAGTTAGAAAAACGTATGTACATTGGTTAGATTTATGCTTAATTTCTTTCCATTTTTCATGTTTCACTCTCACAGGAGAAATGGCTTTGGTGATTTGGATTAAAAGCAAATCTATCTCAACTAATATGAGTGTGATGTACTAACATTATCCCTTCTCGTGCAACCTGTAATCCAACAATATACAATAGTAAGAAAGCGATAAAGATGTGCTCCTTAGTTTTGGAGCTATTCTTTACTTGTAAGCTGGGTGTGCTAACGTTTCTCAGCTAACATACGAGCAGATAAACGTTTTATTGAATTTCTAACAATGGTGTTCTTGTATTTTGTTTTTGTAAAAGTTCAACCCTCCACACTCTTTAATAAAGAGTATCGGTCTTACTCACTACAGCACACAGCATCAGTGTGCGGAGAAATCCAAAGCTCAGAGGCCTGGCGTGCTGAGTTACGGCTACTTAGCTATGATTGGACAATCATTGTTTAGCGAACCATCAATTCATGTACTGGTCGGCTTAATTGAGTTACACACCTTGCCCAATGGCTCAACGTTTTTTTTTTTTTTTTTTGAGAATATTGTCCCAGTGCTTTGTAGACAATAACTTTATTGTTAAAAACATAAACAAAGAAGTCTTTGAGTCTATTGTTGAAGTGGCTCCAGGAACTAAGCAGTTCCACAGATGCCAGTTGTTCTTTATTGTCAATGATCCTGACGGCTGCTGAAGGGAACAGCTTGCCGAGTGCTTGTTCACTGTTGTTTGTGTGAGAGCAGAGAAAAGAGAGACAGAAAACTATGTGGACTGCTGTTAAGATTGTGACTTAATGAGATTCATACCATATTTTTCCATGTACCACAGAGATGTACTGATCTAGATCCAGCTGATTGTCTCCTCACTGGTCTGACAGTGAATACAGCTGGTGGCTGTGGGTGAGTCAGCCAGTTCTGCTATGTTGAAAAGGGATAATGGAAGCAAGAAACTGCAAGAGGCTTAGTCACCATTGAAAAAAACATACCTACGTCTTTATTTGCCCATGCAATTTGCTCGTATGTTTGTTTAAAACCAGATGAATACACAAATGAAACCACAGTTGAGGTAAAACAGTCCCACTCCTCCTCTTGTCTGCAGCCAAGATCCCCCAAAATCCACACTTGAACTTGGAGTCAGCAAAAAAGTTTGGAAACATTGGAAATATTTTCATGTCACTCACAGTGGATAGTACTTTTCATCATCCATTACCAAAGCTATTGAAAGCGTCTACTTCACTGGACAACAAAAATCTATTTGGTTGACGCGGACTGTACCTGCAACACCTCAGCGAAGTGCTCTTGACAGAAACGCTGAGGCCTTTTCACCTATCTAAGCGCAAGTACAGTAGCTCCTTCTAATTCTTCTTTTTTGTTCAGATCAAGAGAAAAGAAAGGGGAGGGAAGGAGTGAGTGGAGAGAACACAACTCGAGTATCGGTCTCATCAAAATCCAATCTTGCGTGACAGGCGTGGACGAAAGCAGGCCAGTTTGTTTGCTTCCATAACAAAAGATGATAAGAAAAGATTGCTTGGCGACAAGATAGATTTATGACCTCTGCTTTTATGTCAGTTGATTTGATTTTTCTTGCCCAGACCCGAGCCCCAAAATAAAATGATAAACAAGCAAATATCTTTTTGCCATCGAAGTCGGGTGTTGGCCTACTTGTCGGGGAAAAAAAATGCAATTGAACTACCTGAGAAATATGGGGAAAAAAAACAGTTTTTTATGTTGCTACAAACCAAGGCAGATGTCTAATGGTCAAATCAGTTGGGCACACAGTGGTCCACATCTTTTTACTGCTTGTCTAGACAGCTTTATAGTCAGTTTGTGCTCCAATTCCCTAAAGCACTTTGGTGAAAATGGAAGAGAATGCTTGTATTCAGAGAAAATAGCATAAAGTCATTGGTTTACAGCTCGCTGTCTGCTTCCCTCACAGCTGACAGATCGAGAAAATGGGATTGGTAGATATGAAATTGAGTCGATCTAACAGTCCCTTTCTACTTGTGCTTGTCAGGGTGTAAGTACAGGGTTGTCATGTTCTGTGTGCTTGAGTCCTCTGGAGGTGTTTTCTGTACCTGTTCTGCTCTGTTTGGGACATCATTTACCCAGAATTTACATGGCAGCTGTTTATCCTTCGCCTGTGAGAGAGGGACCGCCCTGCTCACCATTTCCTATTTCCTTTCCAATTCCACACACACACACACACACACAGCAAGCTGCTAAAACAAACTTCAGTTTGAATTAATGTTAATTTATCAGTTAAGATAAATTTGATTTAGATAAGCACATATTACTTAATGCCTCTTTAGCAGCATTTAGACCTTTTGTTTAACGTCTTACTCCTGCTTATCGCCGTGCATATTTATAGGAATTTCATTAGTTGAAGGAATTTGCAATATTTTCATAGGTGCTGGTTTGGCAAACAAGATGTTTTTCCAAAGCTCTTGGCAAGTGCCTGTGTTAGTTAATAAGGCAGATATTGAGATTAGGATATTCCAGATTCCAAAGTTGTGGATTTGGACTAAATCATGTACCTTTTGTGGGTTTTGTCCTTAGTCCTGTATGTCTGTTTGCGTGTGTTTGCATGTATTTACTTAAGAAGTCCAGCACTGTTGTTTTAGGCAGGAGGCGTGAAAAAGAAAACTGTTCCGCTAAGGACCACCACGAAGGAGCACTCTGGGTAAAATTGTCCCTACCTGCTGAAAGGCCTCTTTTTGAATGTCCATGGGATGTTGGTTAGTTTGGTCTGTGGGATGTTGACTTGAACTCGGATAAACTGTTTTGATATTCACACTTTGATGAGAAATTATGTTCCTAATTAGATGCGTTTGTTGAAAACATCTGCCAAGTAAAATACACAGCCAGCAGTCTGTTACAGCAGGAAGTACTGCCTTCATGAAGGCTATAATGACGGTTCGTTTTTGTTTGAAGTGTTCATTATATTTGCTCAGCTCATTTTATATAAATGGGATTTATAAAGTATTAGAAATCACTACAACTGAGAAAGTTTATCCTCCTCCTCATGTTTTACATTACTCTAATATTTTACAGACCAAACAATTATTACTCTATTATTTGAGAAAACAATCAGATAAATAAGTGATAATAAAAGTAATTGTTAATTGCAGGCCTTACGTGACCTTTGACAAATAGTAGTGGCTGTATTTTGACTTCAATAGACTGATACTTTATTGTCATTATGAGAAAATAAACATCCAGTACAGCACGTCTTTCCTTCCATATCTCATACGTGTACTGTATACTTAGCACATTGCAGTTGCTGGGGTTTTTTGTTGAGAGATGCCACGGCAGAAGGGACAAAACTCCTGTGTTTTACATCCAGCCAGATGGGAACAGTGTGTAGGATGAGTTGAGGGGCTGGCTGGGGTCATGTGCTATACTGTGCGTTTTGCGTGTAATTGCTTTACTGTTAAGGTCTGAGAGGTCAGGGGTCAGGAGAACGATGTTTTTGGAGGCATGGTGTGTGATATGTGTGAGTTTGTTCTTATTGGATGTTGAATGTTGAAACTATGAATGGTTTGTACTGCTACTACTACTTTTGTGGAGCAGTAACAGGAGGTGGCAGGCAACAGGGAGTTTACGGATGACAGAGGGTCTTTGTTGGCAGCACCTTGTGGATGACAGTGGCGTGTTGGTCAAAGTGCAGCTTTAGTTTTTGCATCTTACAAACTTACTATAACTTTTCTCCCCAGTTTGTATGCTCTGTGCTTTATCTGCAGATGGTTTCTATGCCTGTTTTTTTTTTTTTTTTTTTTCCAGGAGCAAGTTTGAGCAGATGTTCATGTATTGCAGCTGAGCCCTGTACTGTAGCTCTGCTCTCAGGTGTACTGCAGGAAGCACTCAGTGACTGGAGTGATTCATCATTTCAGTAACCCAGGAGGAGAATGCTTGGATTTATTCACACCTTAATGACTGCAGGCCGCCGATCTCTGCTGCTTCTGAGAGGCTTCAAGTTCAGGACTCAACAGCCAACATCTGGAAAAGAGCCTAGTGTCAGAGAGGCTGTAAACTAAGTGGCCAAATAGAAACTGATGAACTTTCCAGGTCACTTCCTTGTGTGGTCTTTAAAGATATCTCACTGTGTACATGAAACAGCTTTTTAAAAAAAAAAACTCACATGACCAGACACAGATTGATAGATGTATGTTTTTTTTAATACATACACACTTTTCTAACACACGCTTAAACACAGCTGGCACAGTTGATATACTGTACACCCCCTACCCCAATTATAACTGATGTCACGGAAAGCTGCGCTGTACACAAGAGCTATCGTGCAACCAAACGCTCTCTTCTGTCTGTTAGTGTGATGAGAAAATGGCTTGTTGTGAAGTTGATTCACCAACTAAATGTTTGTGGTCAGATCAAAACTCGGTCGCCCCCTCTGTTCCCATCTTTACCACCACTGGGGGGTTTGGTTAGTCAGTGACCTGATGCCTTTTGAACTCACACAGGCCTACTGATTTCCTCCTAGTCTTGATAAACATGTGGTTTCACCTACAGCTGTTACAGGGAGATTACAGTGAAAGCCTTGAGTCAGCATGTACACATGTGTACACAACCAGCTGCACACACAAAAGCAGTGGCCACTCTATCATCAGGGTTCGCCGCGCAGCTTGTAATGAGTGTGTAATGAGGTAAAGTTGTGGCTAGACCTTTTTCACAGTAAGAGCTACAGCAAGCAACATGGGATAATAACAAGTGCGACTGCAGGGTTATTTTCATATTCAAATATACTACTACTACTGTTCTGATAATCGAGTGAATAGAAAAGAAAATCTAAAGTTTCATTTCCAAATTATAAGAGTAAATATTAGTAAGAGTAAGTATTAGATCCAGTTCTCTTTACAAGTACTGTATGCAGATATTTTATGTAATTACAGCATGTTTCAGTTGTGATGGCCTAAGTGTATGTTTGTAGAAAATTACACAGTCCTTGTAAAAACTGTTGCAGTGTAATTGCAAATGAAATGTAAATGAACACCGGTTAGTGGTTGTCTTGGACAAATACAACATATTATTACAGTAATATGCACTCATGTTAATTTACAGTTGCAATAAACAGCAGTGAAAGTAATGAAAACAGCACTATAAAGACATGCCTTATTTTTTTCACTCAGTTTTTTTTTTAAAACTTGCACTGTCTATGTGTAGTCTTTAAAAGTCGTGCTCACTGCTGTGGTGGAAGAAGAACGCAGATCTCGGTCAAGTAAAAGTGGTAATACCACAGTGTAGAAATGCTCTGTGAGGAAAACGAAAGGTCATGAATACCTCATACTTTGTTTGCTGCGTCTGAAACTGAAAATAACCAGTAGCTCGGCAAGTAAAAAGTAGAATATTTCCCTTTTGAAGTAAGTAAGAATAAAAATACTTGAGTGTATTCAAAATTGTACTCAAATAAAGTACTAGAGCAAATGTACTTAGTTACTTCCTACCATCTGGTAATACATCAAACAACTTAGTAGCAGCCAGCATGGAGCTGTCCGGACATTTATTGTCAGTTACGTCTGAATCCATAAAAAAAACTGAGGCCTCACACTGTTGAATCCATTATGGATAATCTGGAGAATTTAAAATGCCTCTGTGGACCATGTTGGACTACACATCATGGCCTTTGTTAGAGAAGACCGTGACATTACCTTTGGCCTTTCAGTACATCATCAAAGCGCCGTGCCTGCAGACTGTATTTACTGCACATTCATCTGCAAACTGAATTAAGGCTGCCTCTGCTTTTGTCGACAGGAGGATTAGGGCTTAATTATATCTGGGCAGAGGCTCCCATATAGTGAGGGAGAAACAAGCGTACGGTGGGAGACTGGTGCAGTACATTAGGGAGGTGTTGAGGAGAGGGATAAGCCTGTGTAATATGCCAGGTGTGTCCAGGGTATTAGCAAACACTGGCACGGCACTGTGCGCCTGCCAAGACAAGGGATCAAAACAAACCCACCCTTCTGAATACTCGCTCTCATTTCATGTTGAAGGCCAATGCTCGACTGTGATGGCCATTGTTGAGTGGAAGAAAACAGTAGAACATTTTGTTTTAAATTCTCACACAATAGTACTCAAAATACAGACACAGGACACCCACCCACACAGGCAGGCATATCACTGAGAAGTTGTTGATTTATCAACAGCAGTCAGTTACCTCAGGTGGTATCTAGCCATGCAGATTTTTCAGAGTTTTGATTTTCTTTGTGGAGATTTGAAGATATCCGTCTTTCAGATTTCTGTTTTGGTCCCAATTTTGTTTGTGGTCCACACAGTCTAACGCATCATCTTTTCACCTCGTTGAAGGTCACCTCACTGTAAAACTGTGAAAAATTATTTACAGCGAGGCCTGTAAATAGTTTATGTCTCATGAGTTTGCAGTTTTTTTTTAGATTCATTTATGAACTAGACTAGTCTACAGCCATGCTAGCAGCTCTGTGAGGTACCTGGGCTAGCATCATGGTTTAATGTGTATAGTGTGTTAACACGATAAGATTTTCTGAACCTCCATGGCTGTGAAATAAAGGAAGTGCCAAAAACTGCAGTTCCTTGAATGGCCACTTGAGGCTGGTTACAAAACAAGTGAATTTCCATAAGTCTCCATGTTAAAATTCCCAACTTCATAGCAAAAGTTAACCGGTTCACAGCCTGGTACAAAAGACAGTTTTGGTTTCTACAGTTAATTTACTCGCTCATGGCCACTGTACTGAGTCTGAATTTTTATATAACTCACCCATTCAAATTATATTAACCTTTAAAGTTTAGTAAACTTTAAACAACAATCCACGTCTTTGCCCATTTTTAGATTAGCCAGTTAACATTACAGTAAGTGTAGAACATGGATGTGTGTACCAATTATGATGGCAGTCCATTCAATAGTTGTTCCCAGTCTTAAATGTGAACCTCATGATGCCATTTGTTGAAAAATTTGGGGATCCGCAAGTTGTTAGGATTAATCCTCTGGACACTATGAATGTTTGTACAAAACATCATGCCAATCCATTCAGTACTGACTGACTGACCAACCAACATTTTCACCCATACAAAGACTTCCCTCGTTCCGTTATTCCATTAAAAACTATTTGAACTCTGTCATTAGAGAAAGCACTGAGAGCAACATCAGATTTCAAGTCTCCCTCATCACAGTAAATGAGTGGGCTTCTTCCTGAATTAGTCAGAGAACAATGTTTGCTTGGTGTAGCGTGACCTCTTAGGAACTAGTTAGTGACAGGCGTATTACTTTTGCAGCCTGATAGAGCTGCCTAATTTCATTCCAATCATCGCCTTCATGTTGTTGCTGGAACTGGGAGAATAAGCTCTGATGGATGTCTTTTTAATTAGCTGAATGTGCTCGCAGAGAAATTGAGTATAAATATTAATTGTGATCGCTGTTGTCCTACAGATAGAGCCGACTTTTAATCATAATAGTCTTGAAAGGAAAGTAATTGTTTCAAGTACCCTTATTAAATTTTCTTTTTTCAGTAATGCAGATAATTGAAATCTTAAGTACTATTCAGTCATTTCATAGCAATTTAATGTGTAATATACAGCGTTATAGTCTCAAAGATCATCATATGTGCTTATCCATACCACTATTCATTTACAGGCAGAGCTGTTTCTAAGTCTTTCTGGCACTTGGATATTCTCCTTTTAAAGCCATGTTACATCTGAAGTCCTCTCAGTGCATAAATCCTATTAATCGCCCATCATGGAAATCATCCACATCATCTGGACCTTGAGTTGACGTTATTTTGTCAGTTAGTTGGCGTATTTATCAATAATTTATCAGTTTGGAAGTTGTGAACCTTGAGGCTTGAATATTTTGGCTGTTGGCTCAGATCTGTAGGATCATTTATTGAAAGTCTCCTGACCTTTTCTTTTGGTCTCACAGTCTCACGATAAAAGACAGAAACAGCTGAAACAGTACTGTTAGAATCTGTTCAAAGGTCACTGGAGTGAAGCAAAGGGATCTCAGTTCCTTTCTAACCAACAAATCCTGTGTAAAGCATCAAGTATTTTGGCTTCTTCTGGACGCATACTTGGAAGTGAATTTTCTTTGTTGCAATCAGGGCGGCGTTACCAACTTGTAAAACTAACCGATACTCTATTGACTCATTCCCTCTGCAATCTGATTGCTAAATGCTCTGTAGTCTCGTTCTTAAACCATTGTCACTGTTGGGTGATGTTTTTTTTATCTGCTTTTATCCATTTTTTATTATTTTTATTTTTTTCTGACCTGATTTCAAGTCAAGGAAGTGTAATATTTTGATGCATTTACTAGAAGCTTATCGTTAGGCTTTCTGTGAGATTTTAGGTCCAAGTTATATTTACATTCAGTGTTCAAGACCAAAATTGTGAGTAGTCCTCAAGTCTGACAGTGTTTAAATGCATTTCCGTCCTTGTAAAAGATGTGCAAAGCAGATCTTTACATCTGTCGTCACTAACCAGAAGTCCTTCCTTTTCCACGTGCACTGCTAAATTTTCACAACGGCCGCCATTTGTCGTTTCGTGGAATAAAATGAAGCCTTCAGCAGGAATGTGTCTTCTGTTGCTGCATGCCCGTGCACATGCATGAAACACAAACAAAATGTGGGTTTTGCACTCATAAAAACATTGTTCCTTAGTGCTGCCTGTGACGAAAACCTCCAGAGCGAAGCTTTTTAAGTGGGATTAAATGGACCTGGCATACTTTTTTTTTTAAATTAGAAATTGTCACGACTAGTTCCCCATAAGGACTTTTTGGTGACTGAGCTTCTTGCAAACAGGCCCGTGCCAATGTGTTAAAGAGAAACTAATGTTTCATGCTTCTCCGTTAGTAAAGGAGCACACATGAGCGTGGCGGCCTCGATACGTGTGTGTGAGTTTAACACAGGGCAGCACACATACGTCAGTGTTTCTCTGCTTCATTTCCTGCTAATTGATCTCCACCACGTAGAGCAGGAGGCGGATGGCAATCTGCATCTGTGTGTTTGTGTAACTACTACCAACAGTGAGCCAGATCTTTTGGACCACAGTACAGCTGGTAGTGTTGAGTCAGCATGTTGAGGTCACAGCACTGGTGTTGGTACCAGACCTCCATCTGGTTGTAGCAACAGAGAGCAACACCAATCTCTCACTACATCTGATTGTATCTGAGTGCTCCAGATTTGGTTTTGGCTTCCCTGCAGCCTCCCCACATTCAGAACACATTGTTTTTGTACGTCATGTGTTTCTCATTAAGCGGTGTATGTTTGGCAGAGTACAGCAAGCGTGGTGGTGGATATTTCTCCTTTGCACTGACTCAGGATCAGCAACTCCTACCCAAATTCTAACCTGATTGGTACTGGGGCTGATTGCATGTGAGTGTAACGGCGGTATCTCGCCAGCAGATGGCAGAAAGCACACACATCTGCAGCCTTGTGTAATTTACAGCCTGGTGCAGATGTTGGCGAGGCTGTTGATTTGTAGTTGTAACTAATTAGGATAGATGGGAATATTGCTTCAAGAGATCATGTTTAGATGTTTTGCTGCACATCTGACAGCTGTTTGTATTTGATTCTCATAGATGTGCTTTTGTTAGTTTGCCCTCAGTGACAACATACAAAATGTAGTTGCAGAGTAATGAAAGAATTTATCTGAATATCTAAAACTGATGAAATCCCACTAAGTCAGATTTAAAATATGTACTATAGTTTGCAGGGGATGATCCACTTATTCATGTCCCACATGATAACTGAGAAAACACAGTCAGTTGATGAGGACATTCAACAGCTCACGAAGACGCAGGTAAGCAGACCTCGAATTGAGACATTCTTGTCAAATGCTGTTTCCGAGGTAAACTTCCAACTGTCAAGCTGAACCAGTTTGGCCAGTTTTTTAACTTTTTGTTGGTATTTTGTAGCACAGTGAGAATTTCTCTCACGTTTTCTTCCTAGCATTCTTCTCTGACTCATGTAAGTCACAAGAAATGACTCTAAACTCGGGTGGTTATCATCTTCATGCAGCAGGAAATAACATTAAGTTGTATAACGACACAGAAATCTGTGAAAAAAAAAAGGTGATAAAAAGCACTCATGTGTTCCGTGACAATTGAAACATAAATTTCACAAACATGTGCAAACACATGCAGATTAATTTCTGTCTTAGTGTTGTGTGCCTTTTCTCATGGTTTCCTCGGTACAGGAAACATCTTGAAGACAGCTACTATCGAAGAGCACCATCTCTCCACTACTTGAAAGGATTTGGTGTTGATGTGCTGCTTTGTTCTGCCTTATCTCTCGTCTTCTCTCCCAGTGTGACTCATCTAAGCTATGCACTCTGCTTCTGTTCTGTGCATTCGTATGAAGAGGATCATATAATGCTCACGTAGCAGCATGCCGAGCTTTTCGAGTTGTATATTTCGCAGAAGGTGGACGTATATGATGTGCTGTATGGCTTGGATCAGCGCAGATAACTGCTGCGAGAAACTCTGCAGAAAGGCGTAGCATAGATTATTGATAGAAAACACTTTGGAGTGCTTAGTTTTAGTTGTTTAACAGCATATATCAGGCCAGATTGAGCCGCTGGGAGAACCTAGACATACTCGCCTGTTGTTCTCCCTATTAGCCTGCACCAGTTGTTGATTAAGTTTCAATAGACTCTCACTAGTTGGTTTCCTCCGCTTAGCTTCCTAATAAATGCCAGAGCTGATTTGGCTGCGATTGTCTTCCCTCATCACTGCAAATGACCGCTGAGTGCTGCTGCACTGTGAAATCAATAGCCTTGGACTATCAGAGCCTCGAACACTAGCAGATTACTGATGAGAGTGATTTGAGGTGTTTAGCTGTGAATTTGTGTATATGTACTTGTGTGTGTTTTGGCCGTGTGAGTGTTGGAGAGAGGGTGAAATAAAGGAAGACAAGGATAACGATTGTGTGCGTGCACGTGAAAAAGCTTGAAACAAACCAAAGCAAAAATGAGAAATAAATGATTGCATGTATTTTTCTGCATGCTTTTTGTTGACGTGCATGATTATTCCCTCCAAGATAATGCTTTGGCTTCTCTTTGAAAATCTCCTTCTATACAAATGACAATAATTTCCTCTTCCCAACAGAGCTTGGGCTAAAATCGATGTCAGCTAGCAGTTTGTGGCTAATCAAAGTGAGTAGTTGGCCCCCTGTTGCAGAAGGCAGCTTTACTCCTTATTGTTTTTAGTGCTGTGTAATTGGCTTGAGCTGATACAAGCTGGAAAGTATGGAGCGACAACGCTTCTTTTGTCCATAATTCAACGTTGTTTTGTGCTACATAAAATTTGTCAGGCCAGAAGTGGATGAGAATGTCAGCAGAGAGAATAAGACTTTATTCCTCGCCCTCATTCAGTGCATGATATTGAGCGGTTCTATAATTTGCTATTCTCTTTGTCTTGAGTCAGCTGCCTGTGGACGGAGAACTTGCCGTGCTTTGCGAAGCAGGGGCAACGTGATTCATCATTTTGGTAGCGTACTCCATAGAATTTTTATTCCACTTTTCACCCTCTATCACATTTTTTTTTTTTTCCCCTGAAATACGAAGTATGGTCTTTCAAAGATCTTTCCATCTTATCAATGTGTATGTTTGTACACAACAAAAGGCCATAAATCAGACCTGCATTTGCACTCTGCATAATGTATCTCGTGTTTGGATGAGGAAATGTGGGTGATCTTATGAATAATACAAGCTGCTCAGTCTTCAATGCCAGTGCAGATAATAATAAAGCAGGCTTCTATCAACGTGGGCCAACCAGGAGAGCCAGAGAGCCTGGTACATTAGCTGTGGATGGCTGGTGATAAATCAGGCATCCGCACAGAGGATTGCTTGGCACGGGGAGCTCCCTCCGGAGGCCTCCCGGAGCTGTGCCATACGGTGAGGCAAGGCATTCAGAATGCCCTCCTTACCCAGTACCGCAGGTCTCCAGGGTGGCTTTTAATCGCCACAAATGGGCGGCGATAACAACTGGCTGTATTTCATGTGCTGTCCGATAGTTACGGCCTCCTGTAGCTTTTACGACAAGGAGATGTCAGGTTCCTGGCATAATTGGCTCTTCTATGGGGATTTTATGAGTCTGTTTACTCTGTGTGGAGTACTTGTCTCTGGGATGCGATGCTCTCCTAAGGGTCCGCTGGGTTGGCTGGTTGATATACTTTCAGCTTCCGCCTGCGTAGGGGGAGGGTGTCTAATGATCAGATACTGTATTACCCACTGATTGATGTGCCTAGGGTCGGAGCCTGGGGCGATTGGAGTTATCTGAACCCAAATCTGACCATCTTCATTCACACGCTCAGAGTGGGGGACAATAGAATGGGAGACTCGCCTGTGTCACCGTGCTGATGGATGGCTGCTGTCTGGGCCAATCCAGGGCTATTTTTCATACATTTCCATACAGCAGTAGCAGGTGGGGGAGGGGCTTGCCTCACTGCCTTGAAAGTGAAGCATCCTAGTAGAGTGAGCGAAGCGTAAGTAACCTCTTTTCTTGTGTTTAACCAGGCGAGCTTGTAGTTTTTCCTCCCAGCACATGTTTCTGTCACAATGCAAAGCTCCTACAATCCACGGCGATGTGCGCGCAAGTCTCTCGGTGTGTCGTAATAATTTATGCGCTCAGTGTTGACCTGCTGCGCATGGAAACATCATCAGCGGATGAGGAAACATTAAACATAATCTGCGTCTGTGGAGAAAATTGCAACGCATCTTTCAGCCCAATGAGCCATTACGGAATTAGCTTTGTCTTCTGATTTGTGTTTCTCGTTTGATGTTTAAGTATGATGATGTGATAAGAGCTTGTCTTCGTGTGTAGATTGTTCCACGAGTCCTACACATTAAGTCTCAGAAGAAGAAAGCCCAGTTATTATCTCAGATTTCCTTTAATCTCCTTACTGTCAGTGAGAGTGTTCCTGCTCGGGATGAAGTGCAAGAGCTGGATAGCCAGTCACATGCGACAACTAGAAGCTAATCACCTACAGTCTGATAGAGTGTAGTGGAACCACAAAAGAAGGCAGTGTTGGTGAGCGTGTTCACACTGGAAAAACTGTGTAACAACCATACTATGAGCAGAAAATCACAAATAGGCTGAAACGATAACTTGCAGAACAAATTCAGGTAATGAAAATGTTCAAAACTCTGCCTCGAAGCTTCGCTTATGGAACAGCCGAAGAGCGCAGAGGCAGTGTTCGCTTTCTCAATCTATGTTCTTGTCTTGCATTCTCATGAATATATGAAAAGACAGCCACGAGGCAGGCACTGCCCCAGTGACTGTGCTGAAAAGGTGCCAAGCAGATTAAAAGTTTAGCAGTAAGTTGTCTCTCTGGCAGTAATTGTACAGTGAAGGTTACAGTTTGTCAACTAATCAATGCTGTAGATTCTTAAAGAAAAGTCTTGTCTGTTATTTCCAAGCGGCAACCTCCGCGGCTGTGAAATGAAGCCTACTGTATGTTAAAGTGCCAAAATCTGCAGTTCCTCAAACAGCCACTTGAGGCAGACTACAAAACATAAGCCTCCATAAGCCATAAGTCCAACTTTGCAGTGGGAAAAAAAATAATGCCCATTGTAATTATAATTAAGTAATATTCATTTTAAAGAGCTCTGCTCATAAATTGAAACAAATTGTCATTGTATCTTGTTTGGTACTACCATTAGGAGGGACTGAATTTTTTTTTTTTTTTTTTTTTAAGTTATACACATAAAGACTTTAGAGGACAAGTGACATCTAGTGATGTAGTTGGTGATTTTAACCCCCTTGCCTCATGTATTTCTCATGTTTATCGCCTGCCCTTAAAAAAAAAAAAAATAAATATTATATATATATATATTTTATTACAGTCTTAATTATCTGTGCTTCACAGGTTCTCCCCCTGAAGAAAACAGCCGGTCCATCCTTGTTATTATTATCCTTAGTATTACTGTCCTCTGACCATTTCTACTGATGACTTGTGTACGTGTGCATAAGTAAAGAGGTTGTTGGTTCAATACCCATTTAAACACTTCCTCTCTTTTTTCACTTTGTTGTTGTTTTGCCTCAGAGCCTTCACTAAAACACGCCTCTGCACTCCTCTCTAATCTTCAGCATGGTGTAGTGATGTGGTAACCGCATAGTCCCAGCACACCACATTCATAATTTATGGTGATAAATATCTATGATGTTGGAAAGGAGTGCGTGTGGGTTTCAGCATATGTGTGTGTGAGTGTTTGTGTGTGTGTGTGTGTGTTTATGTAGATGTGTGTATGTCTGTTCGGAGGTGACAGGGTGTTTTTGGCTTGTCAAATGTGATCACTGGAGACCTTGGCTGATGCCACAGAGCAGACAGCAGAGAGACAGCACATTGTTCTACAGGTAGGGTGTGTGTGTGTGTGTGTGTGTGTGTGTGAGTGCATGTGTGTGTGTGTGCGTGGGTGTATGTATACCATAATAGCAGTGTAAAATGAGCTAAAAGTAGTCACCCTATTGTCTTCTCATTCCCTCACGCCCATTCCCTGCATGACTCCATCAAACCGATACACTCCCCTGTGCTTTCTAACACACAGTTGTCTGTCAGTGACACACGCATGTATGTGTATGTGTTTACTCTTGTGTGTACGCGTCTGGTTGTGTCTCCGTGTGTGGTCACACGCTGTGCCGTGGCGCCGCTGCACCTGTTTCATATGTCTTAACGCGCTCATCATTTCACGAAGCCTTACAGGTCCCAGTGCCCCAGACATATAAACACACACACACACACACACACACACACACACACGCACTCACATACACCTTGATGAATAATTAAAAAGGCAGCCATGGAGATAAGAGGCCAGTGTACCTGAAGGAGCGTCTCACCCACAGCCTTCATGTTGAACATGCCTGGATTAAACGCTCTTTGTTTCCTCAGACGTGCGTTTGACGACGCGTCTGTCAGTCATGTTGAGGTTCAGAAAAAGTCACATATTTTCAATGCACACACACACACACACTGCATACACAGGTTTATCTTATTAAAATTTATTTGACATGTGACTACATATGTGCATTCGGCAGTGGCATCTGGGGGAAGCAGCGCTATTCAAAAGGTAGGTTCACCCAAACTTCAAAGTTTTGTTTTACATGTTGGATAGTTTTGGTTTCATTCACTGATATATGAGTTGTCTTCTTCAACCCCAATGCAATGGAGGTAAAAAGACAAACAAAAAAAACATTGTGTTGCTTGCAGCACTGAAAAGGTGACATCTAAAAAAACTCAATAGCACATTGTTGTGGTTACTCCACAGACGTCACTGTCAACAGTTTTCACTTGAGCTACTTTTTATCGAACCGTGTTTCTGGAAAACAAGCTGCTGTTAAGTTGTTTAAATGTCATTTTACAATCCTGCGAGCACCACAAACAAAAACGCTGCATTGCCAGACAACATAGAGGCAAGTGAGCGTGTACGTTGTTGTTGTAGTTTTGGGTGCACCGTCTGTTTTTATTAAAACAAAAAGCCATTTCCCCAAATCCCATCCTATAAAATGCATAATTATAATAACTAATAAATGCAAACCTTCCGTGCTGAGACAGCAAACATTTCAAAGGAAAATATCAGTGTGTTTGCAGATCTAGTTGTAGCATGTCGTCAGTGTGTAATTGAGGATGCTGTTATCATGGCAGTCAGAGCACTGAGAGCCATTAACAGACCAGTCTTTTATGACATTCTGTATTATGGATGCCTTGTGCGTGCAGTTTCATCAGAGGCCATAAACATTGGCCCAGTCAGCAAACTCCACTCATTAAGAGACATTTAAATGTAATTATTTATTGATGCCTCTTATGATCTATTGTCCTGGATGCACCAGTGCAGGTTTTTATTTTTCATGTCATCAGGCCTGGTCGCTGAGATTGCCCAGGTTAACAGCTGTCTTAACTGTGGCAGGGCTAATTAACGTGTCCTTTTGGTAATCTTTAGAAGGGGGCGAAGGGAGGGGATTGTCTAGGAAACAAGAAAAAGAGAAAGCTTTGAGGTGCTCTTAACAAGCTGCAGTCTGTAATGGAAAAGCTTTCCACTTGTCCATGTTTTTTGAAATATTGATGCAGTTTATCTTTCTGGCCTCCGACGACACAACTGATCCAATTAAAGAAAGTCACTTGCCAATTCTCAAATAAATGAAAGCTAAGATTGAAATAGTTTCTACAAACAATGCATTGCTCAGTAATTCATGAAGGGTTTAAGAAATCAACACACATTTGACTAGTGTAACTACATTTGTAATAAATAGATGATTTCATGGACCATGTAAAGTTTTATTGGCCATTTTATGAGAGACTTTGATAGAGTGCCAATGAAACTCTCCCATTTGACATTTGCTACAGCCAGGATGATAAAGCTGTTGAACCGACACATTTTATGAAAGACATTTTTGCTCACTTAAGGTTTTATTAGGCTACAGAAAGCCACAGACCAGCTCACAGAGCCAAGAAGGGCCGTGAACTGGAGCTGAGGAAAAGTCATTAAGAGTTCAAGAGCTATCGAGGGGATAAATTAGGACGTTTTCAGGGAAGAAGAGCTCATATTCCCACAGAACCATCACACTTGCTGTCGTGCCAGACGTTCCCCATGACATTTCAGCTGGCAGCGGCACCATGTGTGGACTAAGACATCCTTGCTGGGAGCGACATGTCTGCAGATAGCTCAGTGAGATTGATTTTTATGGGTACACTGTGGCTAATGATATGTATATGATATCATTCATGTGTAGTTTAGAAATGTATTTCTCTCTGCACTCAGAACCCAAGTTGGATGATCAATCAGTAATCAGTAGTCCAGAATATGTTCTGCTTTGAGCTAAATGCTAACATGCTCACAATGCTAACATGTTGTTGTGTAGCAGGAGTCATGTTTATGTTCATGTCTTTTGCCATTTTAGGTTAGTGTGTTAGCATGCTAACCATTGCTGATTAGCACTAAACTCAAAGTACAGCTGACGCTCATGGGGATTAGTTTGGTTTCAGATATCAGATACCTGCAGAAACATTGGACTGTTTTCATGACTGGCAGTTTACACGGGTGTTTTATTTTGAAATTCGACAGGATTCTCTGTGCCGTTTCTGTGTCTGACTTCCTCTCAGCCCGACCTGCTCTGTGCAGATTGACGTGAGCTCCTCGCAGCTTCTGTCAAAAATAGAACAACCATGTATTTGCAAAGCAAAGATCAGCTCTAGGGATGCTGTTGGACCACGGTGAGACCAGTGGAGTTTGAAACAATGACTAGAACAGCCACGTATAGCTCCATCGGTCATTTGCCAAAGTTAATATGCAGTCCATCTTTTGACTGAGACATTTCACTTCATAAATGATGCTGGTGATGCTAAATCCAAATACAGGGGAGCAAGTCACATAGATTTATCTACATACAAGAGACCATGGACATCTCTAAAATGTCATGACAATCCATCCAGTAGCTGAGATATTTCAAGTGATCAAAGTAAATACAAAAAAAGTCAAAGAAGAAAAGACTTCTCTAGTGTTAGTTGTGTCCTATTTCAGCCAGAGGCACTGCAAGCTGCTGCCGGCAGAAGCCTCCTACAGTTTCTTCAGGTGCTGGAGATTTAGACCAAACAGCAAAGACCTGCTGGAAGCTAAAATTAGATAAGGTCCTAAAGGGACTTACATGCCCTGCCCTCCATTCCCACTTCTAACAGCTTGCAATGTCTCCAGATGTATGACCACCCTGCGTTATCACAGGAAAAGCAAACAAAGGTAATTAGAAACACAATAGGGGGAATCTCAGTGTGTGTGTAAATGCTCTGTAGAAGATGGTGGATAATAAGCAAGGTGAAAATTTTTGATAAATAATACCCGGTCTTGCATGAGGGTTGTTTTGAGGTCATGTTGCTCTTCAAGAGGATTGGGATACAAAAGCACCTATGATCTCATATCTTCCACACACTCCCTGCACCTCCTCCTCACGCTACTATAAGTCATACTGGTCACCAACAGTAGCAAGTCTATTTTTAGTCTCTCCACTATTTCTGTGCCATCTCTATCAAATCAATCAAAAAGCCATCCAACACGTGAGAAAAATACACTCAACCCAGTTGAAGACCTGTTATATATATTACACAAACAATTTCTTATCTGACATTAAGCATGAATAGATGCAGGGTTGTGGCTCTCGTCGAAGATCAGAAGAGGTCTAGCTGATTGTAGGTGGATCCAGAGGGATTGGCCTGCCTCAGCAGATAAAAGAGGTTGGCAATACAGAGACAGGCTCCATCCATCAGCCACAGAGGTGGCACGTCAGCCACTTTTTCATAGCACTGCAGGCTGACGGATCGCTCTGCTGCTGACATGAAGACATCTGAGGGCCTGTCATTACCAACGTTCCCCTGTAGCCAACCAGGGGGCTAATCAAAATCAATGGGAGTGGGTAGTCTGAGACGGGCCGGACAGACGGACACTGGGGTTAACCTTGATGTGCTCCAAAGTTTGCAGTCGGAGTTGTCTTTACGCACTGCTGGAAGAGTGCTAGTACAGTAAATTTCCTTAACAGCCTGTCAATGCAAGCAAATCAACACAGCAAAAATCCTAAGAGACATTCTCGTAACGCTGCTGCAGAATCAAGTCAGTGGATTGTTATGATTGTATAGAGGCTGTTGTGCATGCTTGGCTGCATGGAAGCGAAATAATGGAAAATAATATGGATGTTATGTTAGAATTCTTTTTAATTAGGCAATCAGTGGTAGCGTGTGCCCATTTACCATCTGTGGAGTGTGTGGATCATTACCTTACTGTGCCAGGTTTTGTCATAATTCTGAACAGAGATGTTCAAAATTCCTCATGTGGGTTAGTCTTAATGCACAGCCTAAGTGAGATGGATATGTTTTTAATGACTGGCATCGTTTGCTTCCCGGCTCAAGTGATATTATACGGAGAGAGAGGAGAGCAGGCAGCTAATAAGGATGCTGTGGCCGAAGGTTACCGTTAAAGCTCATATTTGTATTTCATTTGATTTCTGCGGCTGAGTCAGGAACCATTTTTTTTCTTCTTTTTAATGGGGGTGGCAGTAATTGCGAGTCTAATGGAGGTTCACTCTCCCGCTAGTTAGCTCGGCAGTAGTGGCTTTATGCTCATTTATAGAGCTATGGGAGGGCAAGGGTGTTCATAGCTGGAAAGCCATGACATTAGGAGCGAATTTTACTTGACAAGGAGCTAACCCTACTTGTTATTGACAAAACTGGAAGCCCAGGAGTATTGCTCCTGCTGATTTAGGGGCATGCATAGAGCTCCATTTGAGGATTAAAAGATAAACATAATTAATCCTCTTTGGTTCAATAAATTGCAATATTAATGTTGATAGTATCTCGCTCAGTATGAGGCGTCATTACCGAGTCTCAGCTGTTGTGAGATCAATGTGTTGTGCAGAGCCGCTTGCGAAGCCGGCACAAAATAGTTTTTGATTTCTTTCTTTTTGTAAGGGGACAGCACAGTTGTGACCTAGAGAAAAATGGTGGACCCGCAACATATGGCTGTGCTCTGACCGATGGGCAGGAGTGTTGAGCTTGTCGCAGGGCCTCATGTACCACAAGAGATATGGGAGTGTGACGGCTGCAGATCATTAGGATGCCACAGCTGGGAGAATAGCCTTCAGTCAAACATTTATCTCTGGTCATAGGCACCACCGATGAAAAGTCTTTGTTCGCCCTTAGTACCACTGATGGAAGCCATTCCTTTTCCATGTCCTCTGAAATCAATGTAAAGAATGATTCTGTCAACCCTTCATCTCCTTCCATGTGAAGGGGAGGGTGGGGGAGGAGGGGGGGGGGGGCAATTGAGCTTCACCTTGCCATTTTCAAAATGATCCAATTTTTCCTTTAAAAACACTCCACCTTAGCCTCATTACAGATGCACATATCCTGTCACTTCATTTCCGAGCCATCAGATCGTTCTCCTCTCGCAAGCCACCCTTCAATTAGCTCTGTTATCAGGAGTCTGGGGCTTAACCTGAGCTGGGCACCAGACAGAGCTCAGCCGTAATTTTACCAGACCTTGTTGCATCCGAAGATACGCCTCCTTTTTCCTGCTCTGACAGGAGTGATACAACAAAGCGTTAGATTTAATTTAAGACGGGATCATATTATTTTGAAGTCCTTGGAGAAATAACACAATGGAAATGTCATTGGTGTGCCCTTTATGTTTATGGATGGGAGGCCATGTTGTGAAGGTCTATAACAGGGATACTGCCACTTGCAGTTATTTGATGTAAGAGACTGCAAATAACGAGTACATTGTCCTCTGTAGGGTACACAGGAAATATGCACCATTATTTAATTTGAATGGTGCTTAAGAAATAACGTGTGCTTCGAATAAAGGAAATAAACACAGTAGGTGTCCAAAAAATGTGATTGCATTTTGTTGCTAGTCGTACAGATTGTTAAAGTAGACCCTTTTCCACTGTTGCTCTTCTAACATGCAGATGGTGAGGCCGTGTTCAGGAAGTCAGTTGCTTTAAACACTGCCGCCCCTTCATTCATTTCACAGAAGGGTTTTGAGTTGAACCTTCAACATAATACGACGTCATTGTCGCACGGATTTATGACAGCAAAATATCAAACTGAAATAATTTTGTTTCAGTGGAATCAGGGTAATTTATGTGTTTATTCTCAGAGGTGAGGTACATTTACATCAGGTCCTCCCATTAAACAACAAAATATGTTCAGACTGAGGGAGCCATATTGTCCAGATTTGTTTCCTTTTTGGACTGAACACAAACCTGAACGAGACGACTTTAAACTGAAACCAAAAGCTTGCTGAACTTTGCTACCCCTGGATAACATTAGAGAGCCTCAAATCAACTCAGCACCGCCGCCAAAACAGTAGCTATGGTGCCCAATAGGAGCACAGCACACACAACCCGCTTTACTCTGCCTCTGATTGGAGAGTACTAATTGCTTTTGTTGGTTTAGGCTGGGTAGGGTTAGGGTGAGAATATCAGGGTAAAGCAATCAGGGTAGAGTAGTATCATAAGCATTTCCAATACTGATATACGAACAGCTCTAATAAAGAGATGATTGGTGGCCATTATAACACTTCGAGCTTTCAACAGTTCAAACACATTTTATATTTACTGACGAGAGAAGATCAAACCGCTGTGCTGGAGAAGCTAGTCTGTTGAAAATGTGGATGACACTTCAGATACAGACTGTCACAGCTGCCTTGTTACAGAAGTTCTGAAATGTTTCAAGTTTTCTTTCAGAAAAATGTTCAGTGAAGTAATAAGCAACAACTGTATCCATGGGGACTCTGCTTTCATCTGTGCAGCAGTGTCTGTCTGGTCAGTATTGTTTTCTTTCTGAAGCTGCCATCAGTAATTCTGATGGTTATATAGAATAAATGGTGACCACAAAAAGTTTTTATTGAGACGTTCTCTTAGTCAATAATAATAATGTTGAAACAATCTCTCCACGCAAGATTGCACAATCTGCATCCACGGCCCACCTGCCTGTTATTCGTTTAATTTCAAATCTCATTTTCATGAGTGGGTGGGCCGGCTTGGAGGGTGGGTATCATTAGATATAAATTAGATTGCTGTGGGTTGCCATGGAGGAGACCTATCTGTGGGGTTACCAGGCAGAGGAAGTGGTGTGTGATGGTGCAGGGTGGGAGGAGTGGGTGGATGAGCGGGAAGGTTAGAAGATATGGACTTGATTACTTTGGGTTGCCATGGCGGAGGAGACTAATACGGCAATATCAAGCTGGTTTTCCTTGGCTGCGGTACTCCATGGATGGGAGGGTGACGAGCATCTTAAAATGAGGAATAGATTGGTTTCATTTTCCAGTAGTGCAAAGCCATCTGCTAGCATGCGACGCAGTTAACACGTGAGCTTTTTGTCTGGTTTGTTTTGGTTTTCCGTCTTGATTTTCAATTGACCCCCCTAGTTAGATGCATACTTGTACAATAATCTATCCGACTAAATGAGATTCTCTCGCAGTCTCTCATTTTCTCCTCTTTTGATTACCTGTCTGTTCGTGCTCTCCCAAATACTTAATATCATGCTGTTTCTCCCCATGCCTTTTCCCTCTGCCTCTTCATGTTTACCTGTGGTGCCGTTCCCTTTGATTGTCTCTCCCAATGGCTGATGAGCGTGTTGATTGGCTGGAGGTGGTCCCTGAGGTGAGGTCAGGAGGGCTGGCACTGAGCCGTCCCGTCTCACTGTGTCACAGCAGCCTGCAATCAGGAAAGCAGGATGAGACGGTGCCTCCTCACTTGCTCACACACACACACACACACACACACACACACACATTTCATTATTGCTGTGCTCGAACACAGAGAGAACAGTGGGATTGAGGTGGAAAGAGGGAACAAGGAGTGAAAAGTCAGACACAGAGAGAGAGGCAGAAAAAGAAATCGTAAACAAGCACTTTAATAGAACATGATGGCACTGACAATGGGAAAAAAGAGAGAGGCAAAAAAAAGAGAAATATAAAAGGAAATGGAGAGCGTGTGGAGTGCAAGAATATGAAATATTTGTCCGTCTTTTGAATAATATCCTACCTCATTGATGTCCAGTGAGATAATAGCTGGCAGGCAGGCGCAGCAAAATACAGATGATAGCGTCTCATGTCCACAGCTGTGTAATTAAGTGATATCACTGACAGATATGTATATAATAATATTACCGATGCCATCAAAGGCTGAGACTTCATTTCCCTGATGCACAGAGGAAGAGAAACAAACACGAGCCATCCGTTTGATTTCCTCTCCTGATTGACTGCTGTCCTATCGCAGAAAGAAAAGGCTGAGATAGAGTTTATTATCCCACAGCCTAGGGAGCGCATTAACATGAAACAAACCACAGGGTTATCTTCCAGAGCTTAGTTAATTGAAGTTAATCAGAGGAGGTGTTTCCGCATGTCGCAGTTGTTGCCGGGGTGGACTGGTCTTTGTTCCCCTCAAACACCTTTAAGGTTCTTAATTAACCATCCTGACACTCTGACATGGGACCTCTCCTCTAGATTGGCCTTGACAGTTAATTACAGTCTGAGGGAGGGAAGAGCCTGGGAGGCGGAGGTACTACATTGGCAGTGACCTAATGTGATAACACACCTGCAAAAAGGAAATCGGTGTAGGTGGGGTGTTGTTTGTTCTCTCCCCCATCGATGAACTCAAGTGAAGTCTTGCAAGAATAAGAGAAGTAAAGTATCCTGCATCACGCCTAACTATCTGTACCTTTTCTAACTTGGGTAAATTCACTTATTGGCTGGTGTACATGGTTTGGACACTGTATGGATTAAACCTCGAACTTGGTTGCCCTCGACTAATTTTAGAATTGACCCATGTGTGTCGGATTTGTTGCCGACATTCAGTTTGATGGCGGTCAGAGCCTTGATTAATTGCGTGGACAATCAATGACCACAGGTTAGATCTGCAGTGTCAGGCAATTGGATCTGTGGCATGTCTCGTACAGGTGTGAAACTTCACTGGCCTCACAATTCAATTTGAAAATGATTGACCTGTCAACAATTCAAACGCACGACCGTCCTCGATGCATCTCACTGCAAGAAGCGATATATTACTGCACGTGGTTATATTTTAATAGATTTATACAAGTAGTCAGACACTTTATTAATCCCAAGGGAAATTCAGGAAACAAGCATTCGAACCTGTGCAGGGAGACACCAATGGATTTCTAGTTCATTGCTTTAATCACATGGCCAACTGAGTCTGAACTCCCTTTTCTTTTCAAACCAGTGTCTGTGTGACCCATCTCAGTACATGAACAAAACTATTACTGTTATTGTTACATTTGAGTCCGTTGCTCAAATGTTTTACATATGGCGTGTGTCTCTTTGTGCTTCCCAGTAAGTTGCTTATCTCCCAACATAAATACAAAAGTAACGTTAGTTAGCCAGAGATGCTCTGTTATCCTAACTTTCAGCAACAATTCAGTGCAAGACAGCGACTTTGTAACGTAAGAATTCCTAACTTTTTTTGTCCAGCTGAGGCTGGAAAAACAACACTCAGCTGTAATTCTGTTTTAGCACTCTACTGCCGATTATGTGCTTTCACTTAATCAGTGCAGAATCTTCCATGTGAACATTACATTTCCTTCATAGCTCAAAAGATCTCTGGGCACCTAAACTTTATTGTTTTTATTTATTATGAGCACCATGTTGTGACTGGGGAATTGATCCGCTATGTGTTGAAATCCTTTCTACAGATGTGTGCCCCTGCTGGCCTTAGATGAAATCCTGCAGGAGTGTCTTTTCTTTCTTTTTCATGCTTCTTCTCTTACAATCCGTGCCTGCCATCATACAACGTTCCCAGTGGAATTTCCCGGATGTTACACAATTCCCTGAGGTCAATTTCAGAAAGCAAAGTCAAGGAATTTAAGTAGGTTATCTACAGAAGTCAGAGAAAAACAGGTAATTCAATAAATAGGTCACTTTATAGAAATACTGCACACCTGCATGTATGTGCTATACTGTGAAAACGTACCCAGGGCTTAAGATAGGTACTGCTTATCCATTTTTTATTGGTCATACTGTGAAAACACGAGGTTTCCTTTTCTTTTGGTGTCATTGTTTTCTGTCCCAGTGCAGTGATTTCTGGCAGAACTTCACCAACTTTCAAACTGGATAGTATAAAGTCTGGCTTATGGCCTTGAGGTTACAGATTTTTTCCTGTTTACAATGAATCTTTCCGATGATATTAAATCTATTGTATGCTTTGTGACGATGATAAGGTGACCTTCAGGAGCTAATGTCATTATAGGATATACAGCTGCTTAATGCAATGTAATGTATGTTATTCATTCAGTTGGTTTTGTGCTTGATATGAAACATCTTTCAGGGAAAAAAAATAAGCTGTCGGTTTTATTTCTCAGTTGCACATGGCGATAATTTTCACAGCGTTTAATAATTATTGATCTTAAGATTGTTTTAAGATTTTTCCATAGCTCTAACCAAAATGCAGAGAATGTAAACAAAGACGTATTTGAAGACTTATCTTGAAAATCTCTTAAGTTAAACATCTGAAACTTTATATTTATACTTTTGTACTAGATTATCTGAACAGTGCTTCAGGGCCTCAAAACAGAAAAACCAAAAATTAGAGAGCAACATGAACAAGGAACCTTTCAAACTTGAGGTCATGGAGACAATCTGACTTTTAAGCCCCAGTAGGACTGTTGAATGTCTACAAGAATAAAACGATAAAATAATTCATCTGCTTTGTTTCAATACCAAAAAATACAAGAATGAAGATGTCTCTGTCTTGAGTTTGATGTGGTGTTGGCACTACAAGTGAGTTAAGAATCCTTTACCAATCCTCGAATATAGTTTATTCAGCGCATGTTGTTAAAAACTGCGTTGTATGCTTAATAAACCACGGACGCCATGTTTTATTACCACGTGTTAGATCTGCAGGTCAGCAAATAGACCTAATGGTGCAAAAAATCAACATAAAACAAGGACCATATGCAGTGTCCTGTGCCAGGATGTTTATGAGCCCTGAGGTAGGGATACAGTAAATCACCTCTTATAATCAGGGCCATTGCCATTGGTCGTGTATAAGATGAGTTATATGAGTTATATTCCTCATATCGCTTTGCTGTCATCCCCTTCATTCAGTCCCCTCCTCACAAACCAATGCAAGGCTATCAGCGGCGACCTTGCCACAGCACCCCAGCTCCAGGTGGAAGTGATAGATACTCACTCTCCATGACAGCCGAGCCTTTTTGTATAAGAAAAGCCATATTGATTCATGAGCCAATAAATACAGACACAAGCGGTTTTGCCTCATCTACTCCTCCCCCTCCATTTGGGCACCTCTTCGGCTTTTTTTTCTTTCTTTCTTGTGCACTCGGTGAGAAAAACAGCAGTAAAGTTCTCGTCCTTATCGCAGGATCAGCACTGTGCCAGGCTTGATGGCAGAAACAATGGAGGGTCAGTGGGAAGCGGTGCGTCATACATCGATGCCGGGGTCTTATCATGGCAAGCTCCATCAGTGGCTGCCAATCAGGCAGTTCTCAGGCCACCCGCGGAAAGAATGGCCTCAGCCTTGTGCTGCTGAGATAACCAGACAACACCGCCTCCTCCATCCTGAAGGCTCCCTCTCCTCAATGGATTAAATATCGATCATAACAGTCCTGAAAATGGAGTTATTATTTTCTCCCTGTGTCATTATAGAAGTCTTAGCTGCTTCTTGTATGTGGTGGAGGGACACTTGTGGCAAATTTATATTAGTGTCATAAGTCACAGTGAAAGACCTGCAGGTCTTCTTTTTTTACATTAAAGTCTCATTGATTTTAACTCTGTCGTTTATTTGTGGTCGGTAATTCATGTTTGTGAACAATCTGACCTTCATTCCTCTGATCATATTAAGACAAAATGATACAAGTGGCAAAAAGTCTTGGCGACACATTTTTTCGGAGCTCTTGAGACAGAACTGTCCCCGTACTTTATCCACCAATCGTTACCAATACACCAGTAACAGAACGATAGTTGTTGGTGGAAGGCACTGGAGCAACGGTGGATCACACTTCACTAGATGTCACATGGTGTGAAGAGAGATGGTATACACGTCCATTCCACAGACTTATAATGTGCAGTTTGATTCCACCACTTCACCAGTTTGCTTAAGCATACACTCGTAGGCCATTACCAAAGCCACCAATACAGATTCACGAGGTTAATCATGCAAGATCGTGCAATTTAGGATCTACGTCTACTCTGAACATCAGCTTTGACAAACAAATGAACACAGATGGGGGTAAGGTTTTGGTCATACAGTACATTTTTTTTAAAATATCATAAATCTTGATTTGGAATATTCTCACCACTTTTACAGTCCAGATGCCTCATAACCAAGCAGAAAGATGGAAAATTGGATTTTTCAATGGAATGTGCTTTCGGGCTTACATTTTCCTGGTTAGCATACAATCTCTTTCTGAAATGCCAGCAGGGTGCTTTTTAATAGCACTATGGTTCCAGATACATTATTGATTTCTAGAGCATTTCTCATCAAATAATAAAATACAGCTGGCGTGTCATATATTACATTTCGCATGTCCTTATATTGACCTTTGCTTGCTAACACGATAGCTGAGAGTTGCGTTACCTGAATGTCACGTTGATTAGGATTGGATGCTGTTGCTTGGCGTGTTTTGCTCAGTGCTTCCTTGCTGGTGAAATAAGGTGCCGTCACCGATGGGGAGCAGCCGTCCGTCATGATTAGTGTTCATGCAGTTTTATCGCAAGAGGATGGAAGCATGTTATGCTAAAATATGTACCTGGCCTATTCATAACCTGTTGGGGCAGCTGAGTGAGAAATATCACGGGTATCTTCTCCATAAACCTTTATCCAAGCAGCCAGGAGTTCATTGATACATAAAATGTGCCTTCCACAACTAAAAATTTGATTTATTAGTGTTTATTATGTTATTATTTAAGGTGTAGTAGCAGGTTTTACTGTGCCGTTGATCAAATTTAGCTGCCACGGGTGCATACGTTAATACAAATGCAGTGTTTAATTCATGCATTCATTCTTGTTTTATTGGAGCTGCTGCACACTGCATTACATACAGTCAAGCTGCGGATTTAATCTAGAATATTGAAAAGCCATCCAGTCGTCTTTTCATTAGAAAAAAAATGAATAGTTTTTCCTATAGTGGAATTGTTCACCAATTTATCCTAATGATATCTCTTGACATTATCTTAACCGGGTGACTGTAACGCTCGGTGTCTGTGGTAGTTTGAAAATCAAATTATGTCTTAACTGCAGCTAACCTCAACACAACAGGAGCATATCCAATCACATTTGTGTGAAAAATGAGACGGGCCATATTTTCAATTACATTTCAGCATAAAGGGATTGTTAATCCTGTCTCCTGTGCTGCCAGAAGCCGTTAATGAATTTGCTTATCCTCCAAGATACTGATGTGACTTGCCTCCGCGTGGGGGTAAAAAAAAAAAAAAGAAAAAGAAAAGAAAGTGGAATTCTTCTTTGTCCTCCTCACACAATACTGTGTCTGACTGTAATAGATGCAAATCTATTCACGGCAAGGTTAAACAGTTTGTTTGGCTGCAGCTTACGCTGTTTATATACAAAGTTGTATCAGATGATCTCATATGCTAAAGCCTCGAGCCATGATCTGCAAAATGCTGGAGCCTCTTCTGTCGGCTTTGTCTGGCTGGTGATTTATTGTACTGAAGATATTTTCTAAATTGAGAAATATATTTTCACAGCTTAAGAAGCAAAAAAGGGCTGAGGCAGATTAATAAAGAGTGTGATTGTACATGCTCGTAAAATATGTTGTTCTGAGTTAGGAAACTTCCTCTAAACATTTTTTATTGGTCAGCTTCTGTGCTCCTGCAAACTGCCACTTGAAATGTGGCATAACTGTGTTGCATTTGCAAACTTAACTTCAAGATAAAAACAAATGAATACTGACGGTGCAACTAATGATGGTTTTCTGATTAATACTGGTCTGTAAAATATTATAGCCAACTTCAACATAGTGAAAATTGTCACAAGAGTCCAAGGTGACATTTTCAAATTCCTCATTTTGTCCGAGCAACGGACTAAAACCCAAAAATAATCATTTTAAAATGATATAAAACACAGAAAACCAGAAAGTCTTCACATTGAGCCACAGAATATACACATTTTTTCCTAAATCAAAGAAATATTAATGATGAATTGAAACTGTTTTTGTTCCTTGACATATTGTTACTAGAAAAAAAACAAGAAAATAATAATTTTTTTAAACCCATAATTTCACAGACTGTCAAAATAAATCACTTTGCGCTACGTCTCACTCGGACCACAATACTTTTTGCATGAGGGGGTTTGAGCCATAAATAAATATTATAAATATAAAATGCCTTTTTCCACCATTACTCAAACACGTCAAGGACATAACACCCAAAAGAAGCATTAAAACAGCTGCTTTTGTCATCAGTTTGTCTGCGACAGTTGATCACACCAGGTCTGGTCCACATTAGGAAGCAGGTCTGGTCCATCTGAGGTCTGAATCAGTCAACAGTTAGCTTAATGATGGATGGTGTATTAATGCTCTCAGTCCCCTTTTATTGTCACCGTGCATTACACAAATTAGGGCAAATAAATGCCCCCACTCCTGGTCTGCCCACCTCCCACACACACGCACACATTCACACGTTTTCCCTTTGCCACGTTGCCCTGCCTGTGCTAATACTGCTAATAGGCTTGATGTGTTTGTGTCTGTGTGTTACCTTGTTTTTACTTTGATGGCGAGGTGAGTAAGTTCCATTGAATTAACTCAGATGGATCTACAGATGCATTACATCATCACATCTGGCTTACATCACCAGCCCTTCGCTTTTCTCCGAAATGACAAACGAGATTTTCATCGCCCGTCCCGTCTGTTCTGCGCTCCCCCTTTGTTCTCCTCTTTTCTACACGTGAAGGACTAATTTTGAGGTCCGTGAAATCATTGGGCGAGATGACTGGTATATATGCTAAAGGTCTTTATACTGTGGGCTCTCTTTCACAGTCTGGCTTGTGTGGGCGTATGTGTGGGCTGTATGTCTGAGACGTCATGCATGTGCATATAGACACACATACACACACACACACATATACTGAGGTGACACGGTCACCGTCATTAGACCTTCACAGGCATCTGCTCATGCCTGCGACGTGATGTGATCCTTCACCTTCTACATGACAGTTGGCCATTTAGCACTAAATTTATGCCGCCCATGCCCTTTATCAATGCATTCTGAGGAGGGGGGGGGCCAGATAGAGGGCGTCACTCAGTGTCCTAGCTTTGATTTGTGCTACTGCTTTTACTCAACCAGACATTGTAATGACACATTGTGCATTTGAAGAGCTCTGATGGATACACAAGTAATGCAGATGCTATATGTGTACATTAGATAACATCCAAGCACATTCTGGTTGGAAGACCCTTCCTACAACGTACTAATTACGTAAGCCATTTTAGGTGAATGCAAATCCAACATCAGCACGTGTAGTAAGGTAAGTAAGTAAGCAGTAATCAGGGCTTTGTAAGGGAAATACAGGCCAACTGATACTAGGCCAACACAGACATAGTCATGTACAACAAGTCATGTATGTTTTTAATGAAAGCATAAATTACAAAACACAAGTCTGAGAAAGTCTCTCACGTCATCGATCGAGCGATATCATCAAACTACAAATTTATAGCAGAAGGCCTGTGTAACAAACAGATGTAGAATGTGAAAGACGTGGGTGTTTACAAGGCAAGACTAATCAAAGACGCATTCTTGGAAACTCGTGAGTCGCCAATCTTTTCAGAAATAGCCAATTTTATCACTGGAGTACTCCTTTAAGTAAGAGATCCATGTGTTTTAGATCAAGTGCCAAAAGAGTGCACCATACTTTGTAATACTAGATTTTACAGCTCTGACTATCCCTTTATCCTCTATTTTAGTCTCAACAAATGCAAGATGCAACAATAGAATTACACGGTTCATGTTACAAAGTACTTTACCAGGACTTTGATTTACTGGGTAATGGAGTTTTTTTTTTTCACCCCCACAGCAATGGACCCAATGAAATGAATGAAAGGGCTACAATCTTTCATGCAGTGTTGGTGTGAATGCAGCCTAATGCTTTGCATGCTCATATATAAGTAGTAAGCAGTGTGTCTGAGGTAGCTATTCATTTCACGTTTTACAGTTTGTTTCCCAGGTAGGTCATTGTTTTGTGTGGTATATGTTGGTGAAACTGTGTGAACACAGCAATTGCACCAAAGCTGGAGCAAAGAGTGATTGGTCCCGTTTCTGTGCTTGAAGTGATTTTGTGCATTAAAAAGAACCAGGTTCCACTCACGGTCAATAGCACCTTATCACTCTCCCAACTTTGTCTACATGTGACCAGTCTGAAATGTGTGTAAAGTCCCACAGAGGTTCAGAGTTACTGTGCAGTTATTGCTAATCCCTCTTCTGCAAGCAGAGGGATGAGCTATGTACATTTTTTAGTGGTCAACTCAGGTGAGACACATCTTTATGAAATGATGATAAGCAGTTATCCCTGTGGAAGACTTTATTTGGATTTGTTTTGCATCTTTGGGAATTAAAATGTAATGATTATTATTCAGGGAAAGTGCTGTATTTGTAGGATTCAGAGATGAAAAAAGTTAAAGTATAAAAAGCACTTATGATTGTGTTATCTTTGCTGCATGGAGTCTGTTGAGATCTTCAAAGCAGGACAAAGCAGACACTTTTTAAATTTCCCTTGTGACTAGAGAGACTTCCAAACACACACCAGAAAGAGTGTGAATAATATAATAGGCTGCATATCAGTACAAGGTTACATATGTAGTTTGATGCCTTCTAAACACTTTGCTTAACCTTGAAGGGTCAGTTTGCCCAAATCACAGCACAATATGTTCTCACTTGCGGTATCGAATCATGTCGATAGTCATTGTTGGAGGAAGTACTTATTGATTATTAATTAATCTCCTGATTAATATGTTTGTAAAATGTAGAAAAATAGTGAACAATGCCCAACACAATACCCACTGACTCCACAAATGTCCAACCAAAAATCTAAAACTCAAAATTAAACAATTGCTGATTCATTTTTTTGCAAGTTAAACTCAAATCTTACATACGGTTGCATTCTGCATCATGTAAAATATTAATTTGTAAAGCAGTTAGTAACTGTAGCTGTCAGATAAAAGGTAGCGAAATGTAGTTTAGTAGAAGTAGAACGTGTCATGAGATACAAATACTCAAGTAAATACAAGTACATCAAGTATGTAGTTTGAAGTTCTTCTACTACTTAGTGCTACTACTAAATCTACTTAGGTACTGTCCACTGCTGCAGATATGTTACAAAACTCTATCGAGGAGTCCATATGCACTAAAACATCTTCATCTTTTCTTTGCCCAGTTCTCTCTGATCAGTTTCCAAACTTTGATATTAAATATGTTTTATTTTCAGATGATCCTCAGTGGCACATGATGTCATTAGTAGCGTTCTTTTTGCATTAATTAATTCCTTAAGCATCAGATTTATAATGCTACGATAATGTGTTTTAATTAACCGGGCCACATAAAAGCTGAACCGTCGTATGGTAATGAGCTCTATCTTGTGTCTCTTATGCCACATAAAATGTATAAAATAGAGCTGTCGTGGATTAAAATTCATTCCGCATTCATATTTTTTTCAGGTTTTGTTTATTTAACCACTGCTAATTTGTTTCCCTATTAAAATCGTGCATAACTTTCGGTTTAATGTCATGTAAAACCTTCCCTCTCCTCTGTCTGCCTGTTTGGAGCCGTCTTTACCTCTCATCTGAGGGGGAGAAAGTGTGATTGGTAATAGAGACTGACTATCATTGCAGGCTAAAACTGCCATTACCCAACCTCTGACAGATGAAGCCATTGGAGGGTGTTATCAGAGCCAGCTGTGAGGGCTGAGGTATGCATTATACATGGGCAGTAACCCTGACACTGTGTGGATGCACACACAGAATTACAGATATATGCAGCACACACACACACACAAACACACACACACACACACACACACACACACACACACACAGTAAGGCCAGTTCATTATGTGCACATATCTGAATATTCGCACCCTTAAATCCTCCAGGCAGTGATTCATAACCAATTAAAGCACAAAGATACATTTAAGAGATTGTTTGAGGAAATAAAGTAATATCCATATAGAACAGGCAGAACTGAATTTGTTGGTATCAGACGTATTTTTCAGCCTTAGGCGCAAAACCTCACTTTACTTAATATGTAGGCAGGGTAGTGGGACATTGTTTCATGTATTGTTCTGTTTTCTGTGTTAGGATCAAAGAGAGGCCGTGTGTGAGAGAAATTGTCCTTTCAAGGAAATTTGTTGTCTGTATACAGCTTCAAATAAACGCATGGATAAATAAATACATTATACACCACAACATGACCGAACACAACCAAAACCATCCAACACATTCCATTTTCTACCCACATCCAATATGTATAGCTCCACACTGGACAGTTACTTTCTAAAGTGATGCTATGGCAGAGGGGACAAAACTCCTGCCATAGTGTGCCCGTTTCCACGCCGGGGATCTGTGTCTGTGTCTGCGACCACATGGAAGCAAAGTGAAGAGTGGGTTAAGAGGGTTGCTGGGGTTATGTGCTTATACTGTGGGCTCTCCATCTGATGGCCTTGACCAGGAGAAAGATCTGGATGGTCACATAAAACCAAAATGGGATCACTGAAGGATGGATCGTTCTGACTGGTCGAATCAATGTCTGGTTTCTTTTGTAATATGCTAGTAAAAGGAGAAAATATATTGATTTAGAGGTTGAGTTTGCTGTCCTCATGTACAGTAGTTCTACCATAGACAACCTGAGCAGAGGTCTAATCAGCCGCAACTAAGCACACAGTGTTGGCGTAAGGTACTTAAATCTTTACAGAGTCGTAAATTTGACACTGATGTCAGTGATAGTTGTTGAGCTGAATCACCATGATAAACATTTTTGTTCTTTTGTGGGACTTTTTGAGACTATCTAGAGCATAAGTGTCACACTGAGACATTCAGACACTTAAATAAAATTACAGCGGGTAAATATAACGCACTGTATAATATATAGGGAATAAAATTAATGATTGCTGAAATCCATTTTATTTGTTTCAGGATTGTGGCATTGTGCATGCTGGCACACTGTCACACTATCATGGTCCACTGGGACACTTTAATAGAATAGAGGCATCGCTAATGTCATTAGTAACACCTGTGGTTTTCCTGCTGCTGATAATTAATAATGTCTGCTTTTAATAAGGTTTATCGTGACCAAAATGTATACTGAGAGAGACATGTTACAGTTTAGAGATGAACTTCTTAATACTGTTTGAGAGAACAAACAGCATAACAGCAAGACTAAAAATGTACCAATCTGTTTTTGTTCCCATGAATTGTTTTATGAAATTCATAAATTGAGGTAAAACATTTAAATCATTTCAAATTCTGTTTGCAAAGTTTATTTAAATCGATCTTAGTGAGAACATCTTTGCTAAGATAACCCATCCACCTGTCAGGTGTGGCTGATTAAACTGCATGAATATGACACAGGTGTCACAATAAGAGGCCACTCTAAAATGTGCCGTTTCATCTTGAAAAAAGATGTACTATGATATTCCAACAAAGGTAATGAGTAGCCAGAGGCAGAAGGGCAGATCATGACTTCGCCTCCAGGGGGGTAAAAAAAAAAAAAAAGAAAAGCTGATGCCAGAAGCGCTTTGTGAAATAGTCATAGTTCAGTGCCTAATGAATGTTTCCAAGATAAAGCTGAACATTTTAGAGTGGCCTTTTATTGTGACCAGCCATCTGAACAGCTCTGTCAAGAGTCATGCTGCTTTATCAGCATCTTATTAGGCCACACACTAACACAGATTTTAACAAATTTATAACCATAATTTGAGAGAAATAAACCTTGTACAAAAAAATCTTAGATATGTATTTAAACTCATGAAAAGTAGAAGCAAAAACAAAAATCTTGCATGTGTATATTTGTTGAGGTTATGTAAAGGTGACATTCTTTATAAATTACTGTACCTCAAGCACTTTTCTCACCAACACACAGTGTACGGCAGCAAGAATGATGCATCACTGCAACATCACACCTAACCCTATTGTTCCTGAACAGCTACATTTCTACATGGCCACAGCGAATTTGTCAAATAAATGATAAAGTATAAATAGTGAGTTTTGTGTTATCGACTGCTCAGCTAGTTTCAACATACAGGACCAACTCATTAAAGCTCCTTTGGGATGAGGCGGTACAGGATGCAGTATGAATGTGCCAACAAACAAACAAATTAAGGAATTATTAAAGTCCAATGTGTAAGATTAAGGGGTCTCTATTTACAGAATACAGCAGGAAAGTTTTTGTATGTGTGACTTTATTAGTGTATAAAGAAGAAGAGAAGATTAGCCTTGTTGATCCCTCAATAGACCCGAAATACAACAACAAACACAAGCCGAGTCCCTACCGACTGAGCTACTGCTGCCATTAATAATCACCTGAAAATATGAATTACTATGTTGTTTATGTTCCACAAAAATCTTGTGGGTAAATCTCTATCGGACTTTTTGCGGCACTGTAGTTTTCATCTTGTGTTGCAATCAGAGACTACGCAACTAGACGGCACTAAATCCTCCACACTGGACCTTTTTAAGTGAGTATGCAGGATTTTAATGCGCTATGTTGAATATGTGCCTTGAAGAGTTCAAGCGTGAAGGCAGTAAGGTGATCCTTCCTGTTATTGCCTGGTTGTACCTGATAGAGACTCTCGAGTAAATTAGATGCCGGTTTGCTTTGATGGAATTATGTGCACCTTTACCAACACTCGACCCCGGCACCACTTTACATTACATATTCATGTACACGAAAGCACATACAGATGCCTACACACACACAGGCTGCAATAATTTCATTTTATGGCTCATCTAATTAAATATTTTTGTTGAAAAGAAGAAAAACAGAAACTGTTTTTATGGTTTCTTTTTTTTAAATAAGACACTCTCATTATCTCTTGAAATGTCAGAATTTCCTGACTGAAAATTTTACACATTCAGTTTTCCATCTCTGTGTTTTGAGTAGCCCACCCCCCCGCTGAGAGCTCTCAACCTCCAATCCTGCTTCTAACGGCTGGAGTGGTGAACTGGGAAGAGTGATATTCAAATCAAAGCTGCCTGTGCGTAATATGGAAATGAAGTCTAGTCATTGACAGGAATTCATAACTAGGCTGACATGTCACACACTCCGTGTTATCCAGAAAATCACGCGGCATGTGAACACATTGGCAGTAGTTAATCAAACCTTTCAATATGCCTGCAGTGAGTGCATGTGTTCGCACTTCTTTTTAAACATTTAGGCACGGTGGCTCAGCGGAAGTAAAAGAAAGGAGATTGCTGAACGAGCCAATCCTGTTCTGATGGTGGAAAGTAGTGATGAGTCACTGGGAGTCACTGGCTTCCCATCCACAAACACACATGCTCATTGGATTGCTGTTGAGAATCCATAGTCCTATTTCCATATTACACATCAGTTCTAAATAGGGTTTAAGTATTGACAAGTGTTGACACTGAAATGCGGCAAAGTATACTCTGAAAAGTCAGTGTGCACTGTAAAAACACTTGATTTTCAGTTGTTCTTGTGCAATGAGGACATTATTTATTCGGGAAATCTCATTAAGATCAAGATCATCACAGCCACGCTAATTAAAACAATCACAAATATTACCAGGAATATAAGATGGTGAAGTCTCTCAGAGGAATGAGTGTCTCTAAATTCAAGTACTGGAAACCAGGTTAGAGTCGATACGAGGAGCCTTTTAAGTGAACCTGTCCTTTGATCTGGTGTCATGGTTATTAACTCTGAACTCATTTAAGGACGTTAAAGGTCTCTGCAGCTTACAAAGAAAGGCTTTATTAATGAAGACACAGGCATGCTGATGCCTTTGAGATGCCTGTGATGACCTTTTAGAAAATTAAAAGAAATACTGAATACTGAAAGACTGGTGGTCAGACGGCTCCAGAAAAAACAAAAAACAGAACGTATGCTGTGAACTTGAAGCATGAGTGTGGAGTGCTGGACGCTTCTCGCCCTCAGTAGTCGCCATACTGGCTACGTGGTTGAGGGGAGGGGCCGCCGAAATTGAGGCAGAGGCAGTAGCTGGAGCTGAAGCAGATGCAGTGAATGCCACAGTATACAAATTAAATAAGTTGTACGTATGTTTTATATTTTTAATTTGGCAGGTAAATTTTGGCGCTAATGCTTCAAACTGGTTTCAATTCAGGGGGAAAAAAATTAAAGGTGGTAAAATATTCAATGTGTGATCAGCATTTCTGTTAAATGTGCACTGATTTCTTGAAGATTAGTATATACTAAAGATTATACAGTAGTACTATATATATTGTATACAGTTAGTATATACGGTATAATGTAAGCACAGCACTATTCTCTGCTGTGGTGCTCCTCTGTACACTCTGGACACGTCCAGCCCATCTGACCTGGTAATTGTCAAGTGAGATGCTCTGCATGCCAGCACAGGTGAGAACGTCAGTATCAGGAACCTTATCTTCATTCTCTTGAGCATGCAGAGACACGTCTACAAACTAACGTCTGCTCCAAGACTTGCATGTGAAAAGTAATTTGAAGGGTGTCTTGCTTATGGCTTTAGGGTAAAGTAATACTCTTAGAAGCATGACAAGCCTCGGCTATTCGGTGATTCTTTGCCGGTGTTCATTTGTCCGCAAAATGCACTGGCAACATAGATGAATGTTGCAGCAACACTGAAAGCGCCTTCGCTGACAGTAATGGCCGGATTCATGGAGGGTTGTCCTCGAGCAGGGATGGTACATAACATCAGGTTTTAGCAGGACTCGAACAGTTTCTTATTTCTTATCGTTATTGCCCATTGTGAAAATCGGTCTGTCACTGAAGCCTGGCACATTTAAGTTCATTCATGGAAACCATTCAACAGTGAAACTGTTCAGTCGACTGAAGAATAAGACTCTTTATCTGGAAATATCATCTGAATGTGTGAGAATCTTCTTTCCAGAAGAAAGACACTGACAGAGAATGGTATACAAAGGTTTTTGTTTGGACACCGAATGTGATTTCTAAGGTGCTTCCATCACTCTGTGCTCCAAGGACCCAGAGGCCAGGGTCATGCGCCACTAGATAAGAGGGTCATGTGTAGTTGAAGTTAACCCTGGGGTGAAATGGTCCAGATGGACTGCCTAAAGTTACGCTTTCCTTTGTATATCAATTAGCTGGCATTAACACTTCAGTGACCATCCTAAAGACAAGTCTGATGGAGGATTTATGAGGCTTATGTCCACACTGATTGAATACAGACTTCTACTAAAGTTAGTGTGCTTGTCTCATATGGCCTAAGGGTTAGGCTGCACCTAATGATTTTCATTATTATATAATCTGTCAGTTAATTGTTTAATCTATTAAATGTCAGGAAATGGCCCTCACATTGTATATAGACATCTCCAGAATGTTTGTTTGGTCCAACCCACAGCCCGACACCAAAAGATATTCAATTTACAGTGATCGGAATCAGAGAAAAGTAGCAAATAATCATGTCTGAGATACTGAAACCAGCATGTTTGTTTAATAATTGACTTAAGCAATTAGTTAATTATCAAAAATTGCTGATAATTTTTGTTGTACTTTACTAACTTTAATATACTTTAATAATCAGCTCTTACAGAAGTCTCAGTACAACAGTGTTGGCTTTGCTGGAGGGTTTGTAGATATACACAAACCCTGGTTCTTGTACCAAGATGAAAAAAAAAGCAGTCTTGAATAACTGTTGTCTCAGATATTAAAGCTTAGCGAACATTTGAATTCATGAGCAGTATACCATCATCTACAAACTATCACATGCACAATAAATCTACAGCATTTTTATTATTTTATTTACAGTGATAATATACAGCTCTGCTTGGTATTGATCAGTGAATGTGACATAAAATGGTCATAAAGTGGACCCAGTCACCATAGAAGGTCACCAGGTGGAGGAAAATGACCCAGAATGGCTGCAGCCTGTAATCATCTGTATTAATTCTGTGTGAGCTGTTACCCAGAGAAAACACATCTGTCCAAAGTGACTTATTGATTTCATAAGACTGCCACTAAAGCCAGTGTTGAAGCTTAGCAGCAACAAGCTGCAGGTCCCGTGACCGAGACGCTCTCTCGTCTAGAAGAAAAGGACCTGACCACAAGCGTGAAACCTTTCAACGATTCTCAATCCCCTAATGCTCCAAGGAAATCCAATTTCACAAGGCCGTAATTGAAATTTATTTTGTCACCACAATGGCGAGGCGACATCATTTATTGAGCTCTGTCTTTCCTGTGTAGGGGGTTATATCATGCACTTCTACAGAGTTGAAGCTGTAACTTGTGTTGATGAATGAATAATTCAAAAACGAAACGAACGAAAATCCTTTCATGAAATTGCAGAATAATTATTCAGATTGGAACCAGTATTTCAGAAGATATCAGCAGCTATGATAAATTGAGGTTTGCTGTGTTATCAGTTTTATAATATGCAATGCAAAGGTATTTTGTTATCCATTAAACACTTGTGTATATCTCTAAATTCATATATTGGTATATGAACATTTGGCATACACAAGCTCAAAGCCCAGTCTAATGCAACCATCACAGTCCATCTTGATGAATCAACATTAACATTTCTACAGCTGCCTCACTCTCTACGGATCCCGGAGTGTGATCTAGAGGCAGCCATAGGATCGCCCTTCATACCTCTCAGCCATGCTAGGAACGCACAGCATGAAGAGGTCCATTACCTCTACATCATCCCCTCCCCTCCACCCCTCCTCCACTCACGAGTCCATGCAGCTCAGGAACACACGAGCAGAAATAACACGAAAAAGCCGGCGAGTGTTCAGCCTCGCTTGAAACCGAACCCAGACTCACAGGGCTGCGTTTGAATAATGCTGCAGATTAAAAAGTGAATGAATCATATGCAGAGCACATGGTGGGTTAAGCAAAAGCGATCAATCAAATTAAAAGGGAGACGGTTTTCAGTAGGGTTATTACATATTGTAATATGGCTATTTCCAATCAGTAATTGGATGAGTTCGTTAGCAAACATTTCATGAGGGAAAGGATTTACGAAAGCAATCTTATTTGTGTGCAAGGATGCGTGAGTGTGTCTATCATCCAGATTATTAAAATAGTTTAGACCTTGTTAACCTCACAACGGCTTTTGCACATTATGATTTGAATTTCTGATTTCGTTTTCATCCCCATCCTTTAATTAGAGTTGTTTTTTTTAAGGGTTCAGCGACAGTGTTGGCTCAAAATGCTTTTTTTCTTGGACTAATTGAGAGTTACTGCTCCTGTGTGCATCAAGTGAAACCATGGAAAGGCATGTGGGTACTTGACAGGTGGGCTCATAATGTCTGGCCCCTCGGGGGGTAGAGAGACATGAAGTTGTTGCTGTAATTGCTCATGCAGTGAGATGGCCTTTCCTTTTGTCTGTACAGGTCCGTCTTTGTCTGTGGTGATAACTTGATGGTGAAGTCATTGTGCTTTGTTCTTCATTGCCTCATTCTACACGTGCGGTTTGGAGCATTTGAATGCACCTCATTCAGTTTCCAGCTGATCTATTGTGTTGTGGATCTTGAGGACAATTGCCTGAATTTAGCGTTGATCAATTTCCTCCTCGATGTACTTGTGGAAGGACACACATAATATACATTTCCTCATGCATCGGTGTGCACATATGGTTTCATTTTGAATAACAATGGCATCTTTCTGCATGTGTTTGAGTCTCAGTTTGTTTGTTTGCATTTGATTTATGTTTGTGTGCATGCCTGTATGTGTGCCGTGCTTCGGCTGTAACATCTGGCACTAGCGTGATTGGTGTGGTGAGCCCTCAGGCCTTTTCATAGGTGATAGATGACACCTATCACAACCTGTCAGCGGGGACCCAGCCTGCAAACTGGTCAACCAACCAGAAGCCTGCCCTCCTTCATCTTCACCCCCAGTTTTTACTACTGAGAGAGACGGAGAGATGGCAAGATCAAAGAGAGTGACTCATTGCCTTTTAGGAATATAAAGAAGCATGGAGCGTTGTGCTACTTTGCAACATTACGACGCAAACGTATCAAATACTGTATGTGCTTTGCCTCTCAAGCAGGGTGTCAGTAGATTAAATGGTTGAATTGTTGAATAAATGTTGCATCAGAGCAGCGAATGCAGCAATGTTTGAGCTGTTTGGACAGCGGTTAGTTTTCAGCAGAGGCCAGTAGTAGACACAGGGATTTGCATGCTTCCTGAAGCTGTTACATGTAAATTCACATCACAGTGAATGAGGAATGGAATGAGAATGAGAGCTGTTTCACTGGTGTCCAGGAACAGGCTGTGTTTTAGCACAGTCAGAAAACCTGCCAGCCAGCTTCTCTCCTCAGTTTAAGCTGAAACAACAATTAGAGCCCATCTGTTGTACGGTTTTCTTTTTCTTTTTCATCTTTTCATTTCTACACCATAACATTACCAGAGTGTCTTGTGTCATCATCTGCCTCCAGATGATGTCATCTGATGCCCATTAGCCTTATCCTTAAGGAGTATGATGATTACTGATACTAAAACTGGATTTATAGCTATGCGTTTAAGGGTTATGGCTTACGCCTATCTCACGTGGAGCTTTTAAAATAAAATTAACTACATGTTGGTGCTAAGGTGGCAAAGTGTTATTGGTCAGCTATACATGGTTGTGTTTTCTCCTACAAATTTAAAATGCTACGAAAGATTAAAGCTAAACTGCTCAGTAATTTTGTTCCTTTTTGTATCGCACATCTCCACTGTCAAACATTGGCTCTCCAGTAATTCCAGGTCTCTATCACAGTGAGTGAGAGGTTTTAAAGACTTCACCTATTTGTGATTGCTCAGCAAAAGTCTCCCATTCAGGAGTGAGATAAAGAAACCTCTGCCTTGCTGCTTTATTTCACGAAATGAATGAAAGAATGTAAACAAAAGCAGCCTAATATTTATTTATTTATTTATTTATGGCAGCGATGCTTGAGTATAATTCCATCTTTTAATGACAAGTCAAACAGCAAGAAACCCAGCTCACCGTCTATCACCTTTTTATTTTTCACAAAGCTCTTGCCGACCACTAAAAGTCAGTCCCAGATGTACTCTTGTCTGGGGGCTTTTTGTTCAGTGACTTTCTCATTTTCACTTCTTAGCTTCCTCCATCAACAAAATCCCCTTTGGTCGTTTCGTCTCTGACATGTCCACAGAGGCTGTTGAGCGCCTGTGGTACAAACACAAACACTCTACCAGTGCTTTGAGCACACATTCTGGGCAGCCCGGCTAACAAACTGAGCAAATATTAGCTAACAGCAGCTGTAGTTTGCAGCAATTTACTTTACTGTCCATCACAAAACTCTGTAAATCACAGAGTTGATGTACAGCAGCCAGAGGACATTAGAGTCAAAGCAGGAAACATTTTCTCCATAAAATATGATCCACTGTCACCAAAATCATCATCATCATAGTATCTGGTGGCGTGTGACTCTGTGCCGTAAAGCGTTATGTACTTCTCGTGGGTGATCGTACCAAGAGCACAAACGGGTGAACGGTGTGCAGAGTGGTAATGACAGAGGCACCATTCACCTGATTGTATGTGTCAGTGTAGCATCAGAATGATTTAAAATCTGTTATTTTATGCTAGAAAAGTTACATAATATTACTTTAAAGCTGCTGAAATACATCACTTCACTCTTCTCTTATACCGTATCCCTCCACCAGACAGTTACTAACTGCTGCTGGTTATTTTCTATCAAAACACAGAAATAAAGACATTTTATCTAATGAAATAAGTTGGTTACATTTCCTTAAATTTTGCTCATCTTTACCGCAAACATGCAATCAACGTCTACAAAATAAATCTCTCATGATTTTTGCCAAAGCATACTTGATAGATTTTAATGTTACACATCTTAGTCAAGCTACAAACTCAAGCTGATACACCGTGCTCCGTAAAGCTCACACATGTTAATGGATTAACCAGGGAGCCCTGGATTAGGTTTGACAAAGTGCCGGATCAGGGCTGCAGTGCCTTTCCTGGTGCCTGATAATAATTGATGAATGGCTGTGGTGCAGGACACTGACAGCCTGGTTGCCTGGCCTTTACCCTCTGCCAGCTCAACCCTTACATGTGTGAAATAGCCAATTACTACGACGCCTATTGAAAGTAATAGGCTGATGAGCGAATGGCTACTGTGGGACATTGGGGATTCTTGTAGAGGAGGTGGATGAATAAGTTCTACCAGGAACAGCTGCCGCCACCTTGGCCGGGCCTGCCGGATACTATGCACACAGGAAAGGAAAGAGTCAGTTAGGTATTTTCTCCCTCTAACCACGGTATCCCCGTGCTGTATTGACTTAAAGTTTATGATCCATGATACAATCATGTTATACAGGAGCTAATTTACAGATATAAATCCTCCTTTTAGAGGCTGTTAAATGGATAATGGAAACAGCAGCAGCCATACATTCTCAGGGAAGCATTAAACACCATTTTTTTTGCTGTGGAATGGAAAGTCATATACTAAGCGTGGCGAGCTAACGCTAGCCAGCCATAGGATATTGACAGAACAATCCATCTTTATAAAAGACAGTGAACAATTCCAATCTATTTTCTGGAATCACATTATCAGAGGCAATATATGAGTGCATCTAAATATATACAGGAGATGTATATATGAGGCGAGAGAGGGGGAATCAGACGGGGCGTACAGTAAAGCATCCCAGATAGAATCGCAAGCAGTCTCTCTTCATAATTGGACAGGTTATTTTTACACAATGCTGACGTCTTGCTGACATGTGTAGCCATATTTCTCTCAAATATTCTCTCTAATTCTCTTTCACTGTCTCTCCACGCCACCTCCATCTCCCCTTCCTTGTATATACACTGCCCTCCCTCCATCTTCATCTCTTGCCCCCACCATACCATTCATCCTCACTCTTGTCTTTCGTTCACTTCTGCTCTCTCCGTCTTCCCTCCAGTTCACCCTCATCTATTGTTTGTTCCTCTGCAGCATTTTGCAGTCACCCGCTATTCAAACAAAGTGTAATTGACTGTTGTTTAGGAGCATCTTACTCTGAAAATAGACACTGATTGGACATGGCTTGTTCTCCATGTAACCAAAGCCATTCACTCTGTGCTAATTCAATTCCAGCTAGACTCCCACAATAATCTATTGGTGCTTCAGTTGGAGGCAAAAGAAAATTGAATCCGGACATGGCTATAATGTGACTTGTTTTTCAGACTTCTTGTTTACTTGTCTTGCAATTAATTCATCATGAAACAAACACCATTACTGTGAATATCTCAGCAACAAAAATTCGTCTTTCTCCTCGGCTCATTATCTCGCAGGTCTTGATAAGGCAGACTCAGACGTGCTTTCAACAAAATAAGCTTTTTAACTTCATTTCCCATGTGAACAAACTCCTGAAGGCATTTCAAGTCTAATCCAATCATGCCAATATGAGCTCTGTTACCTCCACTTCAGAGTTCAAAGACAAACCATGCCTGCCCTTGGTGTATGTCTGACACATGGGTGTATCTGGCCCTCCCCTGCCTCACGCCAGCCGGTGGTGACTGATGACCTGTAATACATCAATGAACTGGAGCTGGCTGGGTGGTGGACCTGATTGTCAGGGTTCTTCTCAAGTACTGGGCTCTCCGTAAGTAATTGGAGTTTTAAAGAAATGAGCTGAAGCTACTGCACATTGCGTTGTACTGAATGAAGGAAGTGCTTTTCCTCTTGTATGTGAAGGAAACGCATGATACAGAAAGAAAGAACAGAAGGGGTAGTCTTTGTGGTAGAGCTAGACCAGGTAAGCATGAATAACCCTTGCGGGTTAGCAAAAGAATCTGTAAATGCACAGTGACAGAAACTAACTGCTACAGTTAGACATAGTACAAGGGAAGCAAACCCAATAAAGCATAAACAAAACATTTCCCTTGTATTACTGTTTGTAATAAATTGTTTAAACAGATATTTAGAGGTTAGTCTAGAGTTTAATTTCTTTGGTGTTTGGCAAGCTTTTGATTATTTTCACCTGACTGACATTTACTGGCATAGAGTCTGCATTTATCACAGTTTTTGGGCAACACTGGTATGCCATATATGTCTTTTTAGCTATTGAGCAGACATTCATTGAGTTGCATATTAAAGGTCCAGTTGAATTGTCACATGTAGAGTCCAATATTCACCCCTTCTGAATGAAAACAGTAAAGGTGCTAGAAAAATGGGCTTAGACGCTAAATTGCTGAAAGCTTTGTCACCACAAGTGACACTTTTCACGTTACACATTGGCGTTTGACCCTTTTTTAATAAAAAATATTGATTGCTGCAGCTTTAAAGGTTTTGGGCTTATGGACCAGACTTTGGGATGAATGCTTGTTTAACATCTGGTGAGAGTTTATTGATTATTGTTGCTATTCTCAGTTTAATTACAAGGGATTTAGATTCTGATTAAAAATCATACCTAAATTTAGGACAGACATTCCCATTATCAGTCAGTTTATCATCCTGCCCTCATTTGTGGTATCAAGACTAATATCTATCATCTGATAGCCACGTAAACAAGCACAACACAGTGCATTAGCCGAAGCATCATTTCACTGGCCAGAATACTGTATATTTTGATGGTTCATATGCCTTCTGGCAGTGTTAGGCTGTACCGCATATCTATTACTGATGTGTGATTGACATGGGCAATGGGGCCTGGGATTGGAGATGGCTGTGCAGAGTATTGGTGTGAGGGAGAGTTGTGTTCCCTTCATTAGACAAGCCGGGGGAATGCCCTGTTGACCCCACACTGACCCCTCCAACACAATTACGAATCACAGGCCTGGCGCCAGTTATTGATGCCCATCACTGACAAGAGCAGCTGCACAGAGTTACGGTCTCACTCACTAATGTGAGCCACAGTGTGTCAGACTCACTGAACTATGGAAACACACATTAAAAAAGGAAAAGAAGCGTACACATCCTGTGTGACTCATTGAGTTGGATTCTGTTGCTATAATGCATTGGGAAACGGTGACACAATTTATAATGTACCAACATAACATAATACCAACATAATACCTTATACGTAAGGTATGAAATGTCAGAAAATTGTTACAACTAACTCAATATCAATATTTAAGCGATTAAAAACATTTTGTAGTTGAAAAGTAAACCTGGCAGCAAATATTACAGTAAATTAAATACAAAATCTTCAGTGGAAATGAAATTGGTGTCAATATAAAAACTATAAACAATAATGACAAACAACAAAATTCTATCAAACTTGATATGATTTTTAAATGAGAGGATGTTGAGATAAAATAATTACAAAAATTCCCTTATACAAACAAATTATTATTATATATATATATATTTTAAAAAACCTAAAAAACGTATTAACGAAATAAATTGACAGCTGACAGTTAGAAAAGCTTCTCACCGTTGACATCTTCCAGTATATAAATGTATCCTTCATTCATATGCTTTTGTTTCAGTCTATGCAAAGTTTTTTCCAATCTTTATGTCAACACTAATATTATGTAATTGGCTAAATTAATCCAAAAACATTGGTTTAAAAATAGTTTGCTTTGCCTGTCCAATAGAAAATCCAAAGATGTTCAATTTATTATGGTGTAAAATAGAAAAACAAACAAACAGCAAATCACATTTGGGAAGCTGAAACCACTGAATGTTTGGCACTTTTGCTTGATAAAAGCTCAGACTATTAACTGACAATAAAAAGTTGTCTGTTTTCTGTTGATAACTCATCATTCTCATGTGCTGCATGAACAAAATCAGAGGTGCCTTTGGAAATTGGACTGTTCTGAACCAGAGGATATTGCAGTATGGCTGGAACAAACACCTGTGATATGGCAATGGATTCTCTAAAACTAGGCAGAAAAAAAAGAGCCATCTCGCATCTCTGATATGAGCCTCTCTGTCTCTCTCCACCAGCTATAAATGTGTGTGTTGGAGCACTGCTCAACTGTACCCTGTTGTTGTGTTTGTGATGTAATATCCTGGGCTGCGAGTGTGGTGTAAGTGAAAAAAAAAAAAAACAACCTGCTGCTTTTGGTTATCTTCTCATTTTTCCCTCAGCAAGTTGGCAATAAGCCAACATTCAGCCTATCGATTTTCTCCACCTCCTCTTGTAAAATGAAACCTGAGATTGTTTCCCCCCCTTCCTCTCTCACTTTGCAGGTTGTAGCTTTCGACAAACTTTGCAGCCTGTGATTTATATAATGCTTCTCTTTTTGAGCCTCGGGAAAGCACAGGGTCTATTTTCACCGCACAGTCTTGTTTTTATACTGTTGTATCTTTGGCTTGGAGCCATTATACCTGCCTAGTTGCACATTGGCAGTACCTCTGCATATCTTATGGCTCTTGATTCCAAATTGACCTGAGGAATCCCTCTTGGGGTAATGGTGAGAAGGGCCCCGTTAACGAGCCTTTGTCCCTGCTCACTGATGGAGCTCGCATGGCTCTGGGAAAGTGGCCTACGTGATTAGTAAATTGTGGTTAATTAGATAGATGGAAGGGTCACCGGCAGTGATAAAGTCAAGGGAACCACTGAATGATGGGGGTGTCAGTTGATGCTAATAATGGGGGAGTGCTCAGAATAGCACTGGAGTCTGTAGTAGCCTTTAATAGATGGTCATTAAGAGCTATTAAAAATGACCAGACAAAGGCAAAACTGTGCTTAGATGTCAGTTAATCCACAGAATCACTTCAGTCTGTGAAGTAAATGGTGAGAAGTAGACTCCTGTTAACTCTTCGGGGCCAATAAGAGGAGTCAATGAGGTGGGCGACTAGATCTAATAATACCTGCACGATCTGCTGGACATGTTAATGCGAGAGGATGTTTTAGCGACAGCGCTGAATAATCAGTCAGGCTTGAGTGTTCATGTTTTCATGGTCGGAGTGTTGGTCTAATCCATCCAATCGAAAGGAGATTGGTAGGAGGTTATGCTGAAAGACGTGCGGCTGATGATATGGGTGGAGAAGGAGGAGAAGATGAATCACAAATATGATCCAAAGTGAAGAGATTAGATCCATATCAAGGAGAGCATGCAGTGGATCTATCTCCACTATCACACGTCCACCCCTTATCTGACTGTGATTTATGTTCCAGCAACATACAGACAGTAGGGAAAAAAAATATTTGGCACTTGTTTATCTCGAAACAATGGAGCGCAGTGCGCATGATTACATCTGACAGACCTTTTTCTAGACAACTCAAGGAGACTCCTGGTGTGCTGCGCGATGTGTCCCGCTGTTTGAAGAGTTTGACCTCCGCCTGGCTTGTAGCAGGTGCGTGAGCTGACTCCCCGTGTTGGCTATGGCTGACCTCCCTGCACTAGGACTGGGCAATTAGTCCACAAAATGGCTGACTGTAAATCTCCTGCGGGAAGGGTTTGGCAGGGGCACCCTGAGGTGAGCCTTACAACGAGGAATTAAACACACAGTATTAGCTAACAGCAGTTTTATGATGTGAGGAGCAGAACAGGGTGAGGGAAGGGGCAAGGATGCTCCACAACAGAATTATCGAGGGAACTGTGTACTGTATACTGCCTGTTGTGCTTTTCAAGATCAGGGTCCCTGTGCTATATACAGGAAATGTACTATATAATGAGGTTTATTATAAAAGACTGAACACAGACGTGGATGGGATCTGGAGTAAAGATGGGAAAACACAGCATGAAAACACAGTTCATTTAAAGTTAACGTTAGTGCTGTTGTTATAGCATGTTAGTATTATAAAACACTGAGAATAAGTAATTTAGTTTCACATTGTGATGTACAATACTGTTCATTTTCTGTGTTCCCATTCAATCCTTTGCAAACATGTAGACACACACATATAAAGGGCCACTTGAACCATGTGCTGGTTGTTTGCTCGATTCATTGTTTAATCGTTTAGGCTATAAAATCTTAGAAAATAGTGAAAGATGCTTGTTGCAATTTCCCAAAGCCAGATGCCTTTGAATATCTTTGGACTTTAGACTGATGGTTGGACTACACCAGCAGATACATTTCCAATGAAGCAAAACAGAAGAAAGCAGCAAATCCTCAGAGAAGCTGGAACATGGAAGTGTTTTGTCATTTTTGCATGAAAAATCTGGATCACATTGGATTAAACAATGAGCTGATTTCTTTTTTTTAACTAGATTCGCTGACTGGTATACACATACATGCACATACGCTTACTGGTGACACACATTTAGTAGGCAAGGAACCGTAAATCAGTAAAAAAACAAAACTATTGCATCACCTCAAAGTGAATCACCCGTAGTGAGGCCTGTTCCTGACACCGTGCATCATATGGTGGTGTTTTGGACAGTAACTTCATCCTGCTTTTTGTTGCATACGAGGGAATCTACCTGAAATGCATGGGTTAGTCCTCATGAAGCCTTTAGAGTGAACCTTTTTTTTTTAACACTTCCTATAACACATTAACTCAGCCTGTGCAGCTTGTATGAGTTATGAGTGATGTAAGATGAATTCGGGGCTTCTTTCCTTTTTCAGACACTCTCTTGTCAAACTCTTGAAGGTTTTCTGAAAGATTTTCTCTGAATAGCATTTTTCAAACAGTCTTTTTCAGCTTGTCACCTTCTAACACGACATTCAGTGACACCATATTTCTTGGCTGCTTGACAGATAAAACTCGGTGGAGCCGTCACAATCAGTTCTTATTCCATCTGTAGCGGCAAAACAAGTAACATGAGTGAGCCAGCAGACAAATCCTGTGGGTTAAACTGGGTTTACCGGGCGCTTTTGGAGGATAAACTTTATGTTGGTAATACAATAAGATTTTTTGTACAGAGCTTGGGCTCACTTCATTCAAAGAAAGCATCTACCCTTTGGAATATGCAAATGTTAGTTCTCAAATAAAATACACACTCATTCAAATGTCATTAACAGAAATGAAACATTCATATATGTATAGATTATACATTGTATAACATCATATCTGGAGCCGACATGAACAAGCAATCATCTGATATTCAAATGATGCAACAATGATCAATAAGCTACATATACACAGCAGTATTATAATACTCTAATGGGCATGTGTAGGAGCAATATATTTCCGCAGGAACACTGTGCATGTATTAGTATGATTTGGTAGCATACGATCCTTCTCGCCTTCTCTGGGAAATGGTAAAAAAAAAAAAACGCATTATGTCTCCTGAAAGAAGAATCAGGGGCCCTTCCAGCACCTCCACCGGGTTAAATCTAGACGCTGTTGGTTTCTGAGGACTAGAGAGTTTGCCGTGAGCTTATTGAGGAGGGGTTAGAGAGGATGGAGAGCCCTCTGACAGATAGTGTTGCCTCTTTCCTCATAACCATTGGCTGATTTGTGAATATTGTTCCCCTTTGGTTTAATCTGCTGTGTGCTGTGAGGTGGAAACTATTCCCAGAAGGCTGCTGGAGGGGGTTGTTAATTTATCTCCTGTGTATTAACAGTGTCTTGGCAGGAGAGTGAACCCCAACCTTCTTTTTTTACCAAAGTAAACAGGAAAAACGCTGATCTGTGTTGACCCAAAACCTTGTGATGGACTCTGTTAAACAGTGAGCTGTGTTATTCATGCATGTTTTATTTTTTTTTTTTATGAGTTGCTCTCCCACAATCCCCAGCCATGACTGACATTTATCCAGGGATACACAGCATAAATTCCCCCTTGTGTGCTTGCCGCTATAGGCCTACACTGGGGGTCACCCTTTTGGGCTCAATACTGTAATATCTGATCAACAGTAACATGCAAACAACATTTGCATGAGAGTGTGAAGTCTTGCGATGCTTTCAGGTCAGGGTCACAACAGATTTGTTGCCCCCCATGAGTGGTGAGGACGGCCTGCAGCTATGGAGGTCCATCAAGCATAAAAACAGACTAATCAATAAAACACCACATCCAAGATGTATAATCTCATTAGATCGCCGCTACAAAGAAATATGGCCTCCATATGATTATGCAGTGGTTTTTGTCTGCAGTGTAGATTTAGAGCTCTGATTTTATTGCTTGTTGACCATGGTTTGTCTGTACTTATCGACGCTTTTGTGATCATTAAACGTTTTGATGCTTTAGCTCTTGTACCAAATGTGGAACTGCTGATCTTATCCAGGGATTTCAAATATTGTTTTTACATGAAACTTTCTCGTGAGCAAAAGTCAGGGGATTTTTTTTAAAGATAAATCCGTACAGTTTTTTTTTTTTTTTTGTCATGACCAGCCATGGTTGCCATGGTAACACAATCAGGATCAAAAAATCCATTGTGGAGAAATGCCCGTGGACCTCAACACTTTATCACCCGGCATTCAATAATTTTGGTGTTGATTATAACGGGAAAATCAATGGCTCTCCTTTGAGATGTAGAGAACTGGAGAGACGGGCAGTGACAGTGAGAGGTCGACCCTGTTCATTTATTTGTTTCTGTGTCGTGTCCAAGAGTGCAAACCAGCACGGACTTTTATATTTAACTTGATAAAATTTATATTTAGATGCAAGTGAGGGCACCGGACCAGTGCTAAAAGGTTTAACTGACACATTATTTACAGTATGTAAGAAGTAAGTTTAATTCTAATAGTGAACCAGTTGAAATCTACCTCATTTGGCGTTCTTTGATCAAGATAAAGTCTTTGTGGACTTTATTATCTGGAAATTGCTAACTGCCATTAGTGCATTAGTTAGCCAGGCTGCCTTGACTGTGAGCTTGGGGAGTGTTAGTGTTTGCATAACAGGTGTTTTGGGCCCTTGGGATGCGGAGATGCTGTGCCAGAATCAGAGCTAGGCAAACGGGCAATGTAACCAGGCTCAGTAGCTTCTATAGACATAATAACAGGGGTGAAAATACTGAAGGGGATGCTGTTGAGGAACGTAAGAAGAGAAAAGGAGCGGCCAAGCTGTTGTTTGTGAGAGCTTCATGAAATAATAATAAAAAACATGATAATCATTATAGTAATAATGCATTCTGAAACCGGAGGTGCTTAATCACAAAAATATCATTTTTTTCACTATGTTGCTTCAAAAAAGTCCCAAAAAATTGACATAGTTTTTAAGTTTTGAACAAAAGAAAGGAAAGGAATATATGTGTGGTTTGACTAAGAGATTTTATTCTGACTCTTGCCTTTTGTTTCTTATTTATCTGTTTTTCACACATTGTAACAACATATTCACCTCATCCACATAAGTTGCGTTTGAAAAGAGCATTTGAGATAACAGCACGTGTAATTTAACATGGTTTTATGAAGTGCCAAATGGATGCGCACACACAGCAGACTCTATTGTGCTACAGGACATGAAGCTGTATTTGTTACAGCCAACACTGAAACATTACCAGTCCGACACTATCTGATCCAGTCCCCTAAATTGGAGTGCCAACACACCAGCATGCGGCACAGCATGTTAAATCACACACATCACCCTCTCCCTCGCTTTCCTTTTGGTTGTCGTCTGCTCTTGTTTTCTTATCAGGGGGACAGAAAATAAGATTCCTGCCCCCTGGGTATCATCATAATTCCAGACTAATCTGTGTGCTGAAAAACAAGCGTGCGATCCTTCTTCAGGTCTGTTATTACCACCGGATCTGTTGCCATCTTAGGTGAAGGTTTTAAGCTGATCCTCAGGCACACTGATGACTTTCTACCACACGGCACAGGCAAGGAATAAAAGTCGCCAAAAAAACACAGCATATAGGAAATGAAGGTTTGTTTGCGCACGCACCAGGCCAGCTGAAGCGCTTGGAGGAGCACGATGAACAAGCCCATCACAACACAAATTATAGAGTACATGAAGGGTGCCAGTGGTGGCCTGCTGCTGCATCGATGTCGAGCAAACGCAAATTATTGTGCTGCTGCCAAAGTCTGACGAGGCTGAGATATACTTTGTTTGTTTCTCTCAATCTCATTATTTTGGATCAATTGGGAAAATGATCAGTTGATTTTAGTAAACGTAGCACCAAGGTCATATTATCAATGCGCCCTGCAGATTGTGCTATTACTTCAAAACTACGGATTGAAAATAAAATTACAGCTCGGGAGAAAATATCTGCATCACTTTCCTTTTTATTAAATATTTCCCAAAAGCATTTACAACTTGTATGATTCAGTCTCGCTACAAAACATTCAAATCAAATTTGTTTTTGATTGTCGCCCTAAAAATACGACTGGAATCAAGCTGTAGACCAATTAAGGAGGCAGACATGCAGGGGTCATTGTCATTGACCTGTAGAGTGAAACCATATAAACACCACACCCCAAATGTCAGCTGGCTGATTGGATGTATGTTAAAGCTGCATTAATAATTATTGGCGATGAACATGTGACACATCATCACCATATTAGGGCTAACTAGTTAGCAAACATTCATGTATTTACTCATCCAGCACTGAAAAATATACGATTCGATTTCAGCTTCCAACTTTGTGGCTGGAAATGCAGTTTATGAGAATTTCTGGTCTGTAAAACCAAAAGAAGAAGCTAAACAGTGCTAAAAAGGGTAGGTAGAGGTCATAGTTTCATATAGGTTCACAGGATTTCTCTTTCACATGACAGATCCATTGTTAATATAAAAATATTTATTATTTATTTATTGGACATGCTGTCCTTTTGAACAATAGTTTCATCAACATCGTCATTCATGCATCAACCAACCCTCGGATGTGCTTTATGTGGCTTTGCCTCGACATGACATTGGAAGAGAACATGAGGACCCTGGTATTGTGTCCCTGAAATGAGATGACCTGTTGGTTACATTGCCTCTAAAGGTCTTGTCCAAAGGACACAATAAGAGATTGCTTGATTTCTGTTTATGCTAGAATCAGCATAAGACTTGAATAGATGAAGCAGAACGAGTTGGTATGGACTCTAACCCGTTTGCCCTCTGAGCTGATTGTCTCTATAGATCTGCCTTCTCTCTTCAGGAACACAAAACTCTCATCCACAATCAAAGGTGTATTGACTGTGTATTGACAAGGACTCAGCCAGCAGTGGGCAGAGTGTGAAATCAATGACATGCCTGTTGTACACGTTTTACTGCTTGTTGTCAGTGAGAATTGCCACCTTGAGCTTCCGTGACAGTACACAAATTGATTAACTGGCTTTACTGGCACCTAAACATGCACGTTTTAAATATTGAAACATAAAAAAGATAAGAAATAAAAAGATGGATGCACCAGTTATTGAAATTTCTATTAACAGAAAAGCCATTAAAAAAGGCAATAAGCTGAGTTGATTGCTAATCTATTACTTTTACAGATTTTGCTGAACACTAATGCTGGGATTCCACTGCTACATGTTCCTGGTTCTCCTTGGCCACTGGAGTTAGTCACAGCCATTCTAGACTATTTCTGTGACCCCACCAGGAATGCCATGAAGCGTTTCAGAAGCGGCTCTCCGCTCTGCTCCACAATATGTGGCAATATAAAATAAAACACCCAGCGCACTTTCAATTGTAAAAACAGACAAAAAAACCCAAACAGTTTAACTATGTAGGATACTTACTCGTGTTAGAAGCACATAAACCAACGAAAAACGACAAAATCTGAATCTGGGCAAAATGGTCTGCTCCTGAAGCTGCATGAAAAACGGACAAAAGACAGTGTTGAGCTGCAGATGTAAAATACTGAAACGAAAGAGAACTAAACATTTTTCACAGTATCCACTTGAAGACCTTTCCTTCTTTCTGATTTGCTGTCATCTCCCACACTCCCAGAGCAGGTTCATACAGCTGGGGGTCTCCCTGGTCTTGTTACTGTATGTCAGATAATATAATAAAAAGGGTGGAGCCCAGCGCACTGAGGGATCGTATTTGCCCATAGATATCATTAAACACCTCAGGCAACAGGAGCAGGCAGACCTTAGGACCTCTAATGTGTCTCTGTTAGATCTACAGATACATAACACCTGCTTCACCGCTAAGCTTTATATATGCTCGACTGCTTTATGAATTTCAAATGATTACTATTCATCGCAGGGGAACTTTAACAGCCATCAAAGGAGCTAACATTTTCACCTTCATTTCCCCCAAAACTGCAGGGAGGCTGGTGCAGCAGTAGTGCAAGATGTCCCGAGGGTGTCCTGCTACGCGGGTGGTGTCAGGGTCATGGTGTCATGTGGTTGTGAGTGTTTTCATGGCAGCAGTTAGTGCAGGCCACACACTCTGCAGCCTGAGGTTGAATGAATATGAAAGCAGGCAGAAGCATCCAGCAGAGAAGGTAGCTGTGAACGTCTTGTCTGTCACTCACCGCTTCCCTTTTTCTTTTTTTTTTTCCTACAGCTGAAAGCATCAAACTGAATGTTTCCTCTCTGAAAAGGTCACTACTATTACACGTGTTAAACTGATGTAGTGTTTGTTGCTCAATTGCCGAAACCACACCTGGTTCACACATGATAGGCATTTCTGACGTGCTGGGGGAAATTTGTCCAGCTGCTGAAATGATGCTACAGTACGTGTAATTTTATGCCGGGTTATTGATAGGTGCTGGAAAATTCAATTAAAGGGACTCTATGCCTGTGTCTTAGAGGTATGGAGACAGACATGAGCATCAACCAGGCAGGGAGGGTCTAATGAAAAGATGTTGCTGCATTATGTTTCTTCAAGAAAGTGTACGCACGTCTGGCAGGTTTGTTCGTGTCATTTTATTGTTAACATGTTTGTGGAACAAAGAGGAACTATCAAACGTCTTAGTGAGATGCTACTAGCTACATGACTGTATTTAAATGATGTCTCAGGGAGTTAAGCATCTGATTGCACCCCAGGGACTGATATTGAATTGATATCTCTGAATTTCATAATTTGATATGTACTTTACGTATTGACGGAACTGATTGGTTTGACCTGGGATTCCCAGCTGGGTTGAATCAAGTGGAGTCTGTAAGCATGTCTACATGTTGAGTATTACCTGATGAACAACACTGATACTTAATAAATCGGCTTCTTTTGGAGCATCTGCTCAGATGCAGATGCCTTTTTATCTTGAGATTTTGGCATTACAGGAGTGCTTTTGGAGCTGTACCTCTACAAGGGAGTCAGGAAGTCATACTGTTGTACTGTGATGCTTTGATTTTGAGTATTCTCCTTGTTGTGAGCTGCCCAACTTTATGGAGGCAATACCCTTTTGATCCTGTAAAATAATGCTTGAAAAAACATTTCTTCTATCACATGTAATGTAAAAATCCTGTAAAACCAATGTTGCCATTAGCATTGCCTGATAGCTTATCCATCTATTTTCTGTAACCGCCTATCCTCACTAGGGTTGCCAGGGGGCTGGAGCCTATCCCATCTGACTTAGGGCAAGAGGCTTACTTATTACCACCAGAGATATTCAAGGAGTTGTTACTACAGTAGAACTACCGTACTGAAAAACCTCATACCCTTGACTTTGTACTTAAAGTATTGTCGCTCAACTGTAATTCTGATCATGCATATTTCAGCAGACACAGTCTCTGGTCTGATAGTGCAGGTGTTGGCAGCTTTCATAGCTGCAGCACTCAGACTTGTATTTCATCCCGAACCCCCCCGACAGACATTTTCATTGTTGTCTTTTACTTTTTTCTCCCGAAAGCTTGGCATATGTCATTTCCTCGGCTGTGTCGCAGTCAGATGGTGAAAAGCTTGAGCTTCCTGTCTGATGTGAGCTCTGTTTCATCTTCATGCAGAGAGAGATGGGGGGCACCAAGGTTAACCTGATTTAATGTAGGACGTCTGTGTTGTTTTGTGTGTGTACAGTACTGTATGTCTGCTTTTTGTATGAGTGTAGGGAAGACTCTGGAAGGTGGTGTGACGTATCAGAAGAGGCTCATTAGCAGCAAAACAAATGCAAATTTCAGGTCACAAATCTTATTACATGTCACCATTAATTCATGAGAAACATAAAAAAACTTGGTTACTGATATTTCATCACAAGTTATTAGCAGAAGTTCATAAATGTTGTCAAATTATTATAAAACATTCTAATCATTGGGTCAAATAACCCATTAATTTATAATTAATTGGTGTAATTTACAAAAAAGGCATAGATGCTTTGTGTGGGCAGAAATATGAGTTTAAATTGCTTTTCAGGCTATGAATTAGATAGCCATTATGTTGATTGCTTGAGTAACATTGCATACGTTGTCAAGCAAGGCAGCCAACAATGTGCTATTTTTATCCATGGTCATGTTCCCACATGAATTAAAGATTCAAGCCTTTTTAATAATTTATTGTCATTGAGAAAGATGTTTTGGTTGGCTTCCCACGGTCTGGCCATGCTGGCTTTGAAGCACCCACCTGTGCGTTTGTGTGCGCACGCTGGACTAACTCCCGTCAAAGCTGTCAAGGGAGGAAGCAGGTTGCAATGATGATTCATTCACAAAAGGGCCTCATTTAATTACTCCCAAATCAGGTCACGTGGATACCCAGGAGGAGCTTCTGCTTTACAGCGGCAGTGGGCGATCAGATCTGAGCTCCGCGTCACATCACAAACGCTCACGTGAGAAGGATTTCAATCTGCAGCGCTTCACACCAAAGACATTTCCACCCACCTGGTGTGTCGAGCTGCCCTAATAAACCTGTTTATGTATTAAACACCACAGGGACGCTTGATATTCCTGACAGACATTGCCATCGACAAGTAATCACAGCAATAAATGCTTCTTATTAAATCTCCCGTTCCTGTAAGATGCTTTCTTGTATGTTGTCAAGGTTACCGTAAGCTTGCACAAGTGCTGGAATACAGATATCTCTTCCACTAACATGGGATGATCCCCACTTTTCTGTCCCAAACTTAAGCTTCGTGTCTATAAGCTTAAATAATACTCATCTCATATTCGGCACACAGTACGTGAAATATCAGCATCTCTGATGATGAGCGTCTTCTTTCACCTAAGCTGCTGCCAAGAGCTTCCGTGACAATAGCGATGATTGGCGGTCGAAACTTGCTGCTGTAAGTGTAAATGAAAAATATGCTCTGCGTTCTACCTACTTTAAAATCTCTCAGACTGGATGGATGTCAGACTGTTGCACCAGATGCAGTGAAATATTGAATTGATCCAACTTTTGTGCTCCGGTGAGTGGCTGTCGGCGGTATTTATCCCTGAACACAAAATCAATACAAATACAGTTTGTGGGTACTGATTGTGATTTTACATTCTGCATTGGCAGTGCCCTAATCAGTTGTTTTTGATGCTCATTTTGCTGTTATATGCATGTATGTACTGTGCAGGTGCGTGACTAGACAAGGAGAGAAAAAGACTCTATTGCTCGGTGAGCATTAGGCAGGCATGTGCGAGGGCATGAGGGTTTACAGCTCAGCCATATACCTACATTACACACTTGGCTGAAGGTTATACCTCCAGGTTTAAGGTGAGCTCAAATATCAGTTTGTCATAAATGCAATTGAAGAAACCTCAAAATACACCCATCATGGTGAGGACAAATCGCTTCTCCATGCGCAGCGATGTGAGGCCCATTAACTGAGAGAATGAACACGATTGAGGGCCTGTTTCTACCCGAGCAGGCAAAGGGCAGACTGGATGATAAACGACTGCTGGACAGTAAGGACAGCGGGGAAGTCGAAAGGACAGGAGAAGGAGACAGAATCGGTGGTCGTCAATATGAAATACAGACTTTAAACACAATGGCTACTTTCATTTTCCTTTTAGAAATGCTAAAAATTATTGAGTAAGTTTCTTATATTGTTAACCCTGATCATAAGTTCTACATAAAAAGTCTACCACGGACAGGAAAGGGAAAATTTATACATCCAGTAGAGCTTCACCTTGTCAGAAAGTAAATGGTTTTACTAAATGTATCTGTAATGTGCTAATCTTGCCCTCAGGTCGCCTCAGAAATGCAGTCTCAGGTAAATTCATCCTGTCACAATGTAAAACCCACGGCCATAAAGCACCGCCGGAGAGCTTTTATCAGTCTTAATGCACTCTTCAAAGAGCATCCTTCACTCTGCATGTCCCATGGAGAGGTGCTGCTTGACCGCAGGCAGGGGCTACTGTATCAGTGTTGCAGCACAGATGATGAGAAAGACCATTTGGTTGACCGATGAGCCTCTTAACCTTTCGGGGTCAGCGAGTGCAACATCACAGAGCGATGGTCAGCTAGATCTGAACCACGCATACACTTCTCCACATGTTCTAATATTGGATACTGTCAGCACATTCTCAATCTGATATTTGTCTCTCTGTACACAGGGAGGACATTGTGTTTGACCCTTGATGGTTCTACATTTTCCATCTGTGCTGACTAAAGACAACTAGACAGGCAGTCCTCGATGCTCACAAGCACTTCATAGCTTTCAGTCCTTGGTATACAATTTCCAAAGACCGCCCCTGACTCACATTTTCTTCAGTCCATTGTACCACAAGCAAACATAGTACCCCTGTTCATCAAATGCAGTATTACATTCCTGCTTCTCTGTCTCCCAACAAGACCCTTTGATGTCAAATTGACACTTTAGTGAACAGCACTTCATGGATTTGATATTGCCTGGCAACTGCAGAAAACCCACTCCTTGTGGCTTCTTTGGGGTGGAGAGCACATGGTAGCAAGGATGGTTTGGATGGTAGAGACGAACAGGAAGGAAGGTGGATGGTATTAACCATAATGGTGCTGTATGATGATGGTCTCTATTTGGCTTGCCTCTAGGCAGTGGAGCAAAATTAAAGCCCAGAAAATCGGATTATGGAGTCCCTCAGGGGGTGGGATGCCCAGTAGCCAGCTGATGAGCGCTCATCTACTCTTAGTTGTATTCTGCACAGCGAGCCTCACTGTTAGCTGGGAGGCCAATTTGTTAACAATTATTGCTCGCTAGTGAAGCTTCCTGCTAGGGAAAAGGGATTCCATGGTGGAGACAATAGCCAAGGTCTATTGTCTCGCAATTATCACAGTTTGAGGGAAGGCAGTGGTTGATATATTGTCTCTGAAGTCTGTGGCTTTGCTGATTGCCAATTTGCTGTGAAAACCCCCATTATCAGTGACACCTGTAGTGCCTACTGAGTTATAAATATGGAATAATTTGTTTTTCCTTATACATTATTGCAGTTCTCTTCCCTAACAGTCTTTGTCAATTCATATTTCACTTTTTAGATAGTTAGACACTGCAGAGGTCCATTAACTGTATGTACTCCTGAAATACTGTCTCTGTATTGTGATCATTTAGAGAGACAAGCCATAAAGACAAGTTATCATGCTGAATTACCAATTCACCTGCAGATAATGTTCCCAATTAATGGTCTCAAATAATCAATTAAATGGGTGGCCAGCAAAATGAAAGGAAAATGCCCACTACGGGATGTTTTGTCCAGCCAAACTAAGACTAAAGATATTGGGTTTCTTATCACATACACTGGGAGAAATAAGTATTCAACTTGTCAACATTATTTTGATTAAACATATTTCCATTGCAGCTATTCGTGTGACATTTAGACCAGACGTTGATATAAACTCAGTAAAACTTCACAGAGAAATCTTAATTCCAAACCATAAAAAACATTACATGCAATGAAGTGGAATGACAAAGGATAGGAAAGTATTGAACATGCAAACTGAAATTAATTTAATACTTGGTGGAGAAGCCTTTGTTTGCAATGACAGCTTCAAATTTCCTCTACAAAGAAACTGAGTTCTGACAGCGTTCAGTTGGGATTTTGACCCATTTTTTCCCGCACAGACGGTCTTTAAAAGATTCAGGGAGTTCTTCTAGTGAATTTTGATCTTCAATTCTTTCCACAATTGTTCTATTGGGGTGTAAGCTTTGTGATTGACTGAGCCAGTCCAACAGCTTTATTTTCCTCATCTGAAACAGATTCAGTATCAATTGCAGTATGTTTTGGAACATCCACCCATGTGTCATTGTCCTGGTGGATGGCAACAGATTATCTTTCAGAATTACCCGGTACATGGCTCCATTCATCTTCCTTCCTTCTCTTTTGATCATTTGGACTCCTACCATGAGAGTGGAAACTGCACCATATCATGATGTTTCCACCTTCAAACCTCCCTGTATGTATTGTATTTTTAGGGTCACATGCAGTGCAATTTTTCATCCAAACATGCCGCATCATATTGTTGAATATTGATTTTTGTCTTGTCTGACCACACTATATTCTCCCAATAACCTATAGCATAGGTCTTCAACATTTTTCAGCCCAAGGACCCCTTTGACAAGAGACAAACAGAACAGGGCCCCCCACATTTTTTGTCACATTTTAAGCCTGGCCTACAATAACTTTTACATTTACTTTATTCAACTTTTATTTCACCTTATTACCTCTTCATACAGTGGGTTATTAGCCTGTATGTGTTGATGATTGATAAAAAGTTCATGCATGATTATTATTGGTGATTACATGCCAAGAGCTGTGCGTCTTCCAACTGGTTCATCCAATTGGAGTGCAAATGCTTCGGCCGTTTGTAGTTTCTCAGTTATCTGCACCCTCACATTCACCATTATTTTGGTGAAAATTGTTTATGAAAATTATTATGACAGGGATTGGCGGACCGCCAGTTGAAGACCCGTGATCTATAGGCTTCTTCAAATGTTGTGTAGCAAACTTCATTTAAGCTTCAGCATGCCTTTTCTTCAGTAATGGAGGTGTTGATCATGCATGGAAACTGTGGCGGTGGAGTTGCTTATTTCTGTAACACACTTGCTGTTTCCAGGTCCTTCTGAAGCTCTTTTTGAGTGGTCCTTGGCTCTTGGGCTACTCTTCACACTGATATTCTGACTGACTGGTCAAAATCTGGCAGGGAGCTTCTGTGCATGGTCGGTTGATGATGGAGTGATGTTTTTCCATTTTTGGATTATAACCCCAACAGTAAGGAAATTGAGGAATCTGTCTGTAAACCTGTATCAATGCTATGTAGCTTGAAACTGATTCGTTAACTTGCATTCAGAGGTGAAATACCTTCTAACCCTCTAAAAGTAGAAATACTAACCTACCGACATGAAGTAACTCAGCTGATTCTCATTATCCCCGGTAGGAGAACTGATCAATCAGGAATCAGCTGGTTTAGTGTTTCTTCATACTGTGTGTTCAATACTTTTTTTTTTTTTCTGTGTCATTCCACTTTATTGCACATAACTTGTTTATGGATTGGAATGTTTCGATTTCTTTTATCTGTGTAGTCTTATTGAGTTAATATCCATGTTTGCTCTAAATCTTACGTGGAAAAATTGCATTGTAAATATGTTTAAGAAAAATAATGTTAACAAATTGAATACTTTCCCACACGGTAAATTGAAAAGCAGAAACATAAGAGAAAATTTGAATTTTTGTGTGGAAAAAATACCTAAAAGGTCAAAATAATCCAGTATTTATTGTATGAATTAGTTAGGGTGTAAGGAAACCTGCATAAGGCTACAACTTGTATGTTGTCGTTATTTATTGATATTTATTTTTCTCAGTTGATTATTTTTGTATATAAAATATCCAAAATGGGTGATACAAGACCAATAATTCAATACACAAAGATATTCTTTAAATAGTGAGAGTAATCCTCACATTTCAGGAGCTGGAAACCAGCTTTTTTTGCTTGTTAATGGATTATCAGAATTGTTGTAGTTTCAGATTCTCGCTTAATTAATTAATCGGCATATTATTTAAATATTTTTGGCCATCATGTGGTGTAATGATATTTACAGCTTGATCTTTCTTTGAGGTTTTGACTCCTTCAGAAATAAACACTATATGGCAACACGTCGGCGGATAAACACTCAATCAGCATCAGATGCAAGTGAGTTATCCACACGCCTTAGAAAACCTCCTCTGTGTGTCATCTCGGCACATTCAGCCCTGCCCAAGCTCCTCACAGGAGCTGCTCACACAAAGGAGCTTATTGTATAACTGTGCCTGGGCTTTAATGAACCAGCGCTCCTGCTCGTACACACTCCTCCCTCTCCGTCAGTCCCCTCCCCTGCTCCCGCCTCCCTCATGAATATCATAGTGCTCCTCCACATTATTCATGAGCTGGTATCAGTGTAGTCATGTGCGCCGACACTGAGGAGGGAAAAAAAGGGGGGAGTGTCTCAGTGAGCGAGAGTCACAACTCCAGCATGCGAGCGTGTGCATGTGTGTGTGAGTCTGTGAAATAGAGGGAGCGGGAGAGGAGAGAGGAGAGACACACCGGCTGATGCTGCTACTTGTACCACTGCTGAATCTGCTGCCACACTGTTCACATCTGAACCTTCATCTGTTAGACTCAGCTGGAGCTTTCTGTTCCTTTTTGAGCTGGGGTTGTTTATGACGTTCATGTGTGAATGGGATGCCTGAAAGAGATGCCTGCTAAGGAGTGACTGATGAGAACCAGCGCTCCGGTGTGGAGGGTGACCCCCTGTGTCCGTACCACCACTGCTCGGGGAGAATTGGACGCCTGGCGTTTCCACAACGACTATAATGGGCTGCAATCTGTGCACTTTACAGAAGCGAGAGGAACACTACAAGCTGCTGTATGAGATTGCACAGGTGAGCAGAGGCATGGCCGACACTTGCATTGATTGTGTTTGTTGTAGTATATGATTCATTATGTGTGCTGTGAGGAGAGCACTTCTAGGCTGCTGCCAGCTGCTGCTGCTGCTGCTGCTGGTTGTTTTTGAAAATAGGTTCCAAACCGAGACAGGAGCCTTGTTGTGATTGTTTCAGGGAGAAGGATGAAAAGGTATGAGTGAAGGATTAATATACAAAATGAAAGTGAGGCAGTGTAATGGAGAGAGAGGCTCCTTACTCAGCAGCAGATGTGTTTTGAGTAATGAGCAGTTGCTCAGAGAGTATCTAGTGTACAGCCCATTCATCCTGCTGGATGAATGAGCCTGAGTGTTTTTAAAAAAAAATAGTACTCCCTGAGCGTACAGTGTATTTGTGTCTATTTCTGAGTTCTTGGGTGATTTCCAGAATATGTCAACATATTCACATAGATTAAAAGTTTTCTTTCTGCACTTCAGGTGTCACTGTGAGACACTTCTTTGTTTGTTTTTAACTTTTTGGAGAACGCCTCATCCTAATGCTCTTCATAAGCACCCAAATGCACATTTACATTCATGCAAATCTTATTTATGCTTTGTTAGACTCTATATAAATGCAGAGAAATTCACTCTTTTTTTTTTAAGAGACAGTTAATTCTGGTCATGTAGCGAGTTAAAAGGCAAAGAGGCAGAGGACAGTATGTCAGATAATGGGTAAGCAGAACAGAAAAACAAGCGTTCGCCTAACCACCTCCAGTCTCCCCATCAGCCCCCTTCCCATGACAGGCTAATAACTGCGAATCTAAGTGTCTCCTGGAAGTGAAGTAGTGCTCATCCCCCCCCTCCAGAAGAGCCTGCCTTCACGCCACTGTGATCACAGCCTCATTAGCCGTTTTATACAACCATCCTGTGCATTAATTAGACGTGAAATGTCTCTCTTTACCCTCGTGAAAAGATGAGATGAGAAGAAGCGGGGGAGGTAAACTACCTTTGGTTAACTGCTGCCTGAAGATTTAAGCTTTTGTGCAACTTGAGGCAAACTCTGGTGATGGACATTTTCAGTCAGATTTGGAACGGCATCAATGACGAGAGGAAGCTGTGCCGCGAGCTTTGAGATCAGCATTAAAAGGAGGATGCATTCACTAATGGTTTGTTTAATATTAGCAAGCAGATAGAGCTGTCCAGGGAGCATGAGCGATGAATAGGTAGCCGATGCAGTTCTTGCCTCTCCTCAGGAGGACCATAAAAATAGTGCTGTCTTGGTGCTTATGTTGGCTTTTGTGCCTCTCTACGCACCAGTTGTTAAGAAACAGCGTTGACTCCTTTTTCTCGTGGTTTAGCAGAGGGGATCAGTATCTACCAAGTGGGGCAGTCTCCAGGGCACACTCTTCTGTTGACAGGAGCTCTCTGGCATGTCTGTCCACCCACTGATATACCGAGCTGGTTTAGGCGGGCGCTGCAACATCAGCACCTACTTTCTGATCGCCACTGTGGGAGGGAGGGAGGGCGGAAAGGGTACAGAGCGTAGAGGATAAAGACTGGGACGGGAATAGAGAGTAAGCCGTTAAAGATGCAGCTGTTAGAGAAAGTGCTAGGGAGGAGAGAAGGGTAAAAGGGAAATTAAGGGAAGGAGCAAACAGGTGAAAGCTCATTAATGCCACTGGAAGGCTAAGAGAAAGAAAAGAGGGAGAAAGAGACATTACCAAGTAAGATGTTTTGTATGGAAATCATGTTTTTCCAGTAAAAGAAAAAACCCACATACCTCATGGAAAACTCACATACCTCATGGAAAGCCACCTCTTGTCACAGTCTGCATGTACATATTTGTGCACACACTCACACGTCCTCGGAGACAAACAAAACAAGCAATACACCCTCGGCATCAGCGCAGCAAATACATAAAAACTGCAAGACGAGCGGTAGAAATGAAGAGGGAGACAGACAGGGAGGAGAGTCTCCTCCAGGCAGTGCAGCTCTCCCTGCAGCTATAGAAGTGTGTCACCGTGCCTTTGTGGTCAGAAGAAGTGTGTTGTGACAGCGAGAGGCTGCGCTCACTGCGTACACCGGCGGCAACCTAATCCTCTTTCTTACATATCATCTCATCTGTCGAGCTTGCTCAGCTCTCACCCTTCTCTGCGTTTTTTTTTTTTCTATTATTCTTGCTCAGTTCTTTACTCTTCCTTTGTGTCCCGTCTGTCTGGTGTTCTGAAACACACACACACACACACACACACACACCTTGACATGTACGTACGCACACTTATTCACCTACTCTACTGCTGTGATTATGCAGAGTCGTTGAGCGTGTGCATGCAAATGAGCAGAAGTGTGGTTTGCCGGTGTCACAGCGTGACTGACCGGCCTTGCATCAGGTTGATTCAAGGAGCAGGAGCCAGTCACAGTGGTTGGTTAGCCACCTTCCTCCCCTTCCCTTCACACCCAGAAACAATTTTGACACTCTCCCCATCTGCCTGACCCCACTAGCTGTGGGAGATTTATGACTAGCTGGCTCCCTCACTCTCTCTCCATTCTCCCTTTCTCTCTGTTCTCACGGCTGCGGGTGTTCTGCATGGAAATGTGCTCACCTTTTTCAGCTGGCTTGCAAAGCTATCTCACAGGACTGGCATTTTTTATTTATTGTATCAGCTTTTTTGCCTGGACAAGAGGACACAGGAATCTTCCTGTAGCCTTGTTCGTTCTTTCTCGCTTTCCAAACTCCCACTTTCTTATTTTTATACCTGCTATTGATATTCCCTTTATGTATTGTTTTTTTTTTCTTGTTCTTTCGATTTTTCTGATTCCTCTCATCTTATTTGATTTACATTTCTTTCATCCTTTGCTCCAGCCTCCTCTCTGCTGGAGTCCACTACAGTTAACCTTCTAATGATGTTCAGGAGAAGGAGTAGGACGTTTTTTTTTTTTTTTTCTTCATTTTTCGGTCAACAAGGATGAAACCTTGTTGACCTGAGGTTCAACGGCTGTTACGCTACGGTCAACCAGACTCTTACAGCTTGCTTTCTCCACCAGGCCGCTGCCTAGGCCATTTTTGCAGATATTAACATACTGTAGTTGGTTTGCTGTGCGATCTGGCAGAGCTTTGTAATTCCCATTGTGTCCATGAGCTCCTCTCATGAGTGTCACACATTGTCTGTGCACCACTGAAACCCAGTGATGTGTGGCTTTTTTGGAGCTAATTAGCAGGATGGCAGATGTTGATGAGAGGAGCAATGCAGCGTGGCTCAGAGTTATGTGGATAAGATGAGATTTTTGCAATGTGCAAGTGCGTTGATGCATTATTGGTCTTGCTTTGTCATTCAACAAAAGCATTTTTTTTTTGCAAACAGAATTGCATTTTAAACAAAAGGACCCATTAGGACTCCTTTAGGTGTCAAAACCTCGCAGTTAGTGCTGATCCTAAACCACCACTAGGTTACAGTAGCAGCCAACCGCTCTTAAGGTTGCTGGGTAATGAATTGCATCCTCAGCTGTGCAGCGTACAGACCTATTTCATTATCCTGTTTTGTAATTTCCCAATGAGCCTGTCTCTTTTTTTTTTTTTTTTTACTAGAAGTTTTGAAAGCAGCATAGCCAGTTTTATAAGTTTTATTAGACGGAGCAGAATCACTCTCTGCTGCATTTCAGAAATAAATGGAAAGCAGCTTCCCAGCTCAATGAGGCACAGCAGTCCCTGATAACTTGCTGATGCATATGAATGAGAATGAGGCACACACACATACTTAGGCGCGCACACGCACACATGCACACATATCTGTCTACAGGAAACAAAAACAGTCTTAGTGAATATTTTAACTATAAAACCAGAGAGCCATGTTCATGAATTTATAGTGTGATGGCGCTCAGGAGGCCGAGTTAAGCAATGTCATGTTGAGCGGTGTCACCAGGTTGACACAACAGGACAGACAGACATGAAATGAAGCAGATCTGGAATTAATTTGTTTCTGGGGTGAAGGCCGATTCCCTGGAGCTTGGTCCAGCAGAACGGTGGATATTCTGTTCTGTGTGGTGGCAGCAGATGTGAAACCTGTGGACCGGAGAAGGTCTAAGGAGGACACAGCTGACTTGCTGCTGCTTCTGTAAGACCACTTGCTATGTGTGTAATGGATATATATTCAAAACAAAAAAAGGTTGAACTGATTTCACAAGAGCTGGGCTTTATGAGAAAAAAGGCTGGCAAGCTGCAGTGTGCTGAGTGTATCATCACATATAGATATATAGTCTACACTGGTATTATCTTTGTTATCACAAGGACATACATTTTGTATTTAGTCTATAGAGTTGCAAAGTGGGAGAGAAGTAATCTTTTGTATCCAGAGCAGCAGGAAAATGTTCAAAGTGTTTTTATAATTATTATTAAAGATACAAGCTTCAGTACATAAACATAATAGGAGAGAAGTCAAGAGACAATGCCTAAGGAGTATTTTTGTAATAACTACTGTAATGCAATAACCGTGCCTGGTAACAGCAAGTGAAAGCTAAGGATTGTAAAAATGAGTTAACATTTAGATTTAGGTCAATAATGGACACGTATTCAGTAACTATCTGTTGTGTTTTGTTCATAATTTCAACAGAGTTGCTTTGAAGTTGCAACTCTGATTGACACATCTGATTATCTTCTTACTAGACAGATTGGTTGATTTGTCAGCCAACAGAACATTTCTTGATTGATGACTTGAGCAGAAATGCTCTGCTCATTTTCTGCTTTTCTTTGTTTTATGACAGTTAAATGAATATCTTTGAGTTTTGGACTGCTCATTTGAGGCATTTGAGAGGATCACTTCAGCCTTTTGAACATTGTGGTAGGCATTTTTTTTTTTTAAATATTTTGTTGTAGAAATGAATCTAGATCAATAAATAAAAAAAAACATTTACCAGAACATACTTCTTACCTCCCACTCCCACAGGAGTATGCATGTGGCCGTGATGGTACATTAAGGCTTAACCTTGCTCTCACCCCCACCACATCTTCAGCTCTATATCCAGACAGTTAGCTGCAAATGTTTTCATCCATCTTCATGTCCCATTATATTTTTTGAAGGATGTCCCTCAACCATTGAAATTGATAGAAGTGAAGAAAGAGGGGGAGGAGAGACAAGAAACGTGCTGCTTGATTGATCTTGTGTCCACCCAGAAAAGATTAGCCTTTCGGTGCTGCTTTTCCAAATTTACAAGCAATGCAAAGGTCCATATTTTCGAAGCACAGATGGACAGATGCATACACACAAATCTTCTCATGCCTTGCTAATATAAAAAACCATATTTCTGGATCAGACCCGTTCCAATCATCGGTTCCAGTGCTCTTTATGTGTTTCATGCTACAGGCTCTAACCAGAAGCCTGATCTGTCAGCCAACCATGTTTGATTGCAACACAAATGGATCTCTGCGAGCTTCGCCGCTCTCTGTCTCGGGGTACCCATCGACTAAAACTGAGATCTAAATATGCTGAGATGATCTTTTTTCCATTTAGGTTGTTTACAAAGAAGCAGTATTTACCTCACCACTCTATAGCTCCCCTCTAATGCCATTCCCATACTTATCAGGTTGAAGACGCTGCAGAGAGGTGTTGCATAACCACAGCCTCACGCTGACTGTGTAACTGGAGAATTCATTTATCTAATTTTGCGTGAATCACACATGCAGTCAAGCTCGACTGCTTCTGTATAATAGATTTCAATAGCTCAAGTGGTTTGCTTTAAAACACAGTGTTGTTTCAGATAAGACGAAATTAAGAAGGAAGTTAAAGTCCATATCACACATTTTCTCGCCTGTGTACTGTACGCCTCGGATACAGATGATGCCACATTTGCCACAAGACATGAAGTCAATGGTTTTTATCAGTCAGTCCACTAAATCTCACCATGGAGGAGCAGGAGGGATTTAAGAGGGAGCTGATGAATTGACCTTTTCCTTTTCATCTGTTTCTTATCTCAATAAGAACCCAGCTGACCTTTTCAGCCACATATCAAGTCTCCAGCCCCCCTAGTCTCCTTTCGCTCTCTCTAACCCAACATGAACAGAGCTCTTCAAAATTAGTTTTATCTCCCGTATGTGCTTCCGTCTGTACTGATTTCTTTCATCTCTCTCACAGCAACCGCAGAGGACGGGCTGCACAAACAAACCATGACATGCCATTTTCCTTAGGGAGCTAAAGCTGTTTATCAGAGAACACATTTCTCTACATCTCACTGCTGTGTCGGATGTGGAAGTACTTGTTTTGGCTGTTTGCTGCTCTAAGGTATTCAGACAAGGGCTGTAAAAGGAGGTTATCATCTAATGTACGTGCACAGAAACAACAAGGATCCAATTATAAAAGCAAACAAAGTCCTTGAGGTCATTATACTCATTCACCTTCCCTTTTTTTCCCCCATCACCTCATTAACTCATTGGGATAAAAGTAATTTCACTCTGGGTAAATCTCACTTTTGGCGAATGAGGATGACATCAGTGTGGCGTCATCCATGAGTAACATCGCTTGTCTTAGCGCGTGTTTTACTTTCACATGCTCATCAAGATCAAAGGCCGTCAACTTCAATCAGACTGAAGGAGTGATGGAGAAAATGAACTGCATGCCTGCATGAGTATCTCAGTGCTAATCCCCAGTGAACCAGAGCATCTATATAATGAATTGAACTAAATGTACGGTGACTCAGATGTTATGTGTATGTGTGTAAAGACCTGGGAAACAGCATGTTACTGTGGCTTGCGGGGATGTAAAATAGTTTCTCTCTTAGTGTTTTTATTTGTTACCATATCACTGCCAGTAAACAAAGGACAGCGGAGACATATTTTTCTGCCCCCATTATCATTAACCATGACTCAGGATAACTCTGAACGTGACATTATGCATTTCAAAGCAGCTATTTTTTCCACACACACACAAACTCACACACGTCTTGCGTGTGCAAGCATGAGCCTTTATGAAAGTATGAGCATGTGAAATGCGCGCACATGCTCAGAATGATTTGTGTTTGCGTAAACTGGTTTGCGTCTGTGCTTCTTGGCTTCAAGTATGGCCACGTGTCGTATCTTAACATATGTGGGTCTGCCTGTACGTATGTGGTCGCTGGAGACTTTGGACCGTTAAATAATGCTCTCAACTTGTGTTTGTGTGTGAAAGTGTGCGCGCGCGCGTGTGTGTGTTTCCCGTGTAGAGTGAGAACAGAACTGACAGCTTGTGCTTTTCACTACAAACATTGGTGAAAACAAAGAGCTATGGGATACACACAGGGGGCTGTGCATCTGCATCCAGGGTGCCTCTTAGCTGATTATCTGAGTTTAAGCAGACAGAAGGGCCCTCATTAAATTATTGCCATTCACGAGAATGCATCCTCTCCTCCTAATTAGTGGGGATTGTACGGTGGGAAGGAAAAAAATAATCTCGAAACAGGTACAATAAATGTAACAACCATGAAACATTAGATACTTCTACTTAAAGGACTGGAAAATATTGATGTTTTTTTTTAACTAACTGACTATGAATGATGGGACAAACAATTTTGGCTATTTCACATGAGAAATTTCTGTATTTGTGCTTTATCTGTTATCACTGGTTTACTCAGCAAAGCCCTGTTGGAAAAAGGTAATGTCTGCTATTTTCATATCACAGCATAGGTAGTACTGGAATTATTCCCACCGAGCCCCCGGCTACCAAAAGGTGTAACATACACAAAGTGCTATTGGCAGACAACACCAAAAAACAAAAATCGGATTAGGATTTGAGCACTGGTGAGTTTGACTTGTGTCTAGCATGGGATCCAGGCCCACACTGCTCACAGCTCTCCATTCGTTTTAGTTCAGGGTTTAGGTTAGCAGACACACGAAGCCAGAGACAAAACAAGGTCCTACTTCAGTCAGATTTTTTAGTTTTCCGCTTCCGTGCAGCGGACCAGCTTTTTATTCCTTCCATATATTTTTCCCGTCTACCTCTGTGTTTGCCTCATCAGACAGGCTCATATTAGATATGACCCGCCCTTTCGATGTTCAGCAACCAGTCAATAAGAAAAATGTCAACAACCAGAGAGACACCACAGTCGGGCAAATCTGATCAAAACACACACACACACACACACACGTTTTACACTCTTAATTAATAATACCTGTGGATATTTTTCCTAACTTTAACTTGGATGTTTCTCATTTTTCATGAGCATTTAATATCACAGAGAAATTATTAAGATTTAAAACCAGGGTTTTTCAAGTTTAGTATAGTATAACTCAGAATATCTTTCACAATATGGAGAATAAAGGCAAAATATAATGTACAACCATGACCTTGATGTTGAGTGCAGTTATTTATTCTATTATATCCTGTGTTATGATTTACATCAGTGTAATTTGTGCAGCTCTGTGAAAGAAAACCTTAAATAACCTTGTTTGTTACTTACACACAAGCTGTCCGTTCACGCAATTTCATAGGTACAACAATAGTTGTTTATTTCATCAGGATACAATACCACCAAGAGTTTTTATAGAATAATGTTGAATTATTGTTAAACTCTGCATTTCCCCAAGAAAACAATTGGAAAAATATATGCAATATATTGTCTTTATTTACTGGAGAATCAGAGATCTGCTCTTGTTGTGGGTGTTTTCAATGGCACTGCTGGATGCTGACTTTGCTGACAGAACACACAGGCGTTCTCTTATCTGTACGACACAATGTGCTCAGCGTCCAGTTTCCCTCTGGCTGCAAGATATCAGCTCCAACATCACCGATGACATTTGGAGAAATGGGACGGTGTCAGGGCAGGGGCTGCCTGCGTGATCTATAGTTGATAAAAAGAGGTGACAAAGCCTCGAGTTCTTGTGGAAGGTGCTTTCTGTGACAGCCCCTTTTCACTGTTTGTCTGTCTTCTACCTCTGTGTGAGTTCTGTGCCTCAGAAAGTGTGGATTATCTGTGACAGGTGTGTGTGTGTGTGTGTGTGTGTGTGTGTGTGTGTGTGTGTGTGTGTGTGTGTGTGTGGATGACTGATGCTGGAGTAGGTCAGCAGATCAGTCCGTGGGGAGGGGAGGAGGAGGAGGGGGTGGCACTCGGGGTGTCAGGGTGACACAAAGCCCCCCGGGTGAGGCAGCCATGGTGGGTGTCACTCCACAGGTCAGCGGGCACCCCCTGTGGCTCTCATGATAAGCCCGGCCTGACAGCCTGTTTGATGGGAAGGGTGACACACACTTACACCTCCCTGCTCCACAGCTCACATGGCCGGGCCCTAGGGAGGAGAGCGATAAGAAGCTCCATGAATGCAGTTGTTGCAGTCACATTAGCGATCTAACAGCCATTTCTAAGGGCTTAAATCCAGAAGGAAACATGAGGAGCCGGTCGTATCAAGTATTATTAGTCAGACAAGGAGCTCTTAACTATGTTTTTGTAAATAAACCATTGTTTTAAGTGTACTGTCACGAGCAGAGCCGTGGCTTTATTGTTGCTGCCGCTGTCACACTGACACACTGACACAGTTCCAAAGGCCTCGCTTTTAATGAGCTGCTTTTGCAATGAGAGCATCACAATGGCTTTTTAAAATCTCCAGCCTTCCTCGAATAAAATCAATGCCTCATCAATGTGCGGTGAGCTTCAGTCGACACCTCAGTGCAAATGTAATTTAATTGAACCGGATTGCAAAATCTATTTAATAGTCCAATCGTATTTAGACTGTGAAGTAAGCAGGTCTGAGGGTTAAGTGATTTACAAGAACTGTTTCATGTGGACTTCAGCTTTTTTGTAAAATACAGACGATACATCGTGTTTGTTGCAGGAAAAAAAGTGCCATTTTTAAAAATAATCCACACTATATGTATCAATACGAGCATGTGAGAGAAAAAAAGCTATTTTTTACACATTGTTGTGAAACAGCATGTAGCAGAAGTTCACAGTACAAAACTAGATGCAATCTTTGCGAGGTTGGAATGGCGACCGTGTTTTCTCCCCCGCAGCACTGCAGTCAACCCAGCACCTCCTACACAACCCAGATCCTCTCGCAGTCAGGCCTCCTTCCTCGCAGCCTCAACACTAGCAGGCAGACTGGCACACTGGGGAGGGAGCCACCTGCCTTATTCAGCTCCCTGTTCTGTAGCGAGTTGAGTTCAAAGATTGAGTTGTGAAATCTTAGAAGATGTTGCTCTTGACTTGTTATATCGCATTGGAATTTCATCAAATGTAGACATTTTCTCTCCTATTTCAGGGAATTTGCATGGCAAGAACTTCACTGGAATCATTTATGTACACATTTGTCTCAACATACTAGCATACTGTAGACATGTCAGAATCCTACATCTGTCTTGTGGTTTTTTTCCACACATTGGGCCATTGGTACATATCCAAACACCTGGGATTCCCAATCACAGGCCTGGCTTGGGGCCTTACTTTCCTTACCAGGGGCAAACTGGCTCTTTTCCATCTTGGCCATTTCTATCACTGTGTTCACCTGGACCAACATGCCTTCCACTATGAGAAGAGAGCAATTCATAATTCACATTCTGTCCCAAGTTAAGGAGTTTCATAGTTGGGTCCATCCAGTGAAGGATGAGATGGACAGGAAGTTTGGTATAATATCTTTGGTGATGTAAGTTTTTCACTGGGTACTTGAGGTGAAGAGAAAGCTGAGCCTGAAGGCAAAGCGCCCAGTGTGTCAGTCAGTGTACATTCGAAGCTTCAGCTGTGGTCATCAGCTCTGAGTAGTGACCTGAAAAAAATGAAATCTTGTAAATGAGAGTCCATTGTGGGTGGCTGGGCTCCACCACAGGGACTGGGTGAGTAACTTTTATTCCTGGAAAGAGCTTTTTAGTTAAACCGCCGTTCAGATGCGTTGATAGAGACAGCGGGCAGACTCAAACATGCTGGAGCGGTTACTGTAGATATCCTATCGGGGTTTGTAACACTTGAAGTTCCTCCAGAAACAGCTACATGATGTGGCTGCAGAGAAGATGTCTTGCCACTGTGAACCAGGCCTGCAGAGGCAGTGAAGAATGGATGGATGGTTGCATGAACTTGAAATGTGTGACATATAGATAACTCCTACTGCAGATGTCACAGCCATGACTTTCACTTTGCAAAAAAACAAACTCCCTGTAGACAAACTGTTTGTAAATGTATCTGCGGGCTCCCTCTGGGTCGATGTGACTGTCCTCGGGGGTGAGTTGTGTGAGCGAGAGAGACACAGATCAAAAAAGACGAGATAGACACTGGATAATGTCAAGGGAGCACAGAGTAGTAGTCCATTAGTGTCATCGGCACGTCACTAACTCTGAGTGTCATCGGTCCATGTCAGTTTCTCTCTGTCGCTTGTCAAATGTGAGGAGGGAGTGGCTGCTGTCATCACGCAGACGTGCCGAGAGCTTCCTAAAAAAAAAAAAAATAGACAGTGACTGATCAGTGCCAGAAGACCACAGTGAAGTCCCAAAGATGGCTTCAGCCGAACATACTCTGCAGCAAATTATGCTTTATTTAAGTGTAAACAATGTCTGTGATTTATGCTAATTATATACTCAGTGTATGGTTGCATGAAAGGTCTGATATTGACTTGGAATTGCAATTATTTCATAGTGAAAGCAGCTAAACAAAGCAAATTTGATTTGAAAACAGCGTTTTCCTCCAGAGGTGTGCCTGAGGGAATAGCACTGAGGTAATCAATACAGGAATGTCTGTTTTTAGACACTGAGTGCATTTTAGACTGTTTGTGAATTAATCAATAGCAGAGTATGTTTTGCGATATAGAGGGCTGGATGAGGATGGGCTACTTCCTCCACCTGAGGCCTGCTATTCATCAGGGAACTGACACAAGGCTGTAAAAAAAAAAAAAAACGAGGAGCAGGCACTTGACAATGTGCGTCTGTGTGTGTTTGTGTTTGTGCTTCTGTATTGTTTAAAAGGGGGGTTATGCAAGTAAGTGTGTATGTGTGTGTGTCTTTGCACGTCAAAACATCATATTATGCTTTTTCAGCTCTCCACTAGATTTCCCTGCTCTCTGGAGAAAGTTGTATTTCAGGAAACACAGTCTGGAAATATCTTGGTTGCTTGGGGAAAATCTATCACGCTCGCTTGTTCTTTGGACAGAAACGAATTTGGCAGTCACACAACAGAGGGAGTTTCGTTTTCCTCTCTGTCTTTGTCTACACTGCAGCCCACACCTCTGTGATGGCCCCAGGTGAATCTAAGATGTATAGGTCTTCTTGTGCCAGAAAATGACCACTTAAGAAACAGAAGAAGAGAAGTCCTGCGTCTCACATATGAAACCTTATTCAATGCAGGTGTCACCTGTAGACATGACTGACTGACTTAGAGTGATCAAAAAGCAACATTTTTGCACCAGAAGCAGGCTGTATAAATGTTTAATATTATAAACAATGGCATCTGGGGTAAAGCTGCAGTTTATGCTTTGAATGCAGGTCACTTATGTTATAAATAAAAGCCACAAGAAGGACTGGCATTCAAGTTCAGCCGTTTCTGTTTCTTTAGCAAACCATGGATATGTTCTTCATAAGGTGAATCTATCTGCAGGATTATAGCAGTTAACACATGAATTGTCCGCTGCATGTATAGCGCTTGAGGTGGTGATAAATTTAGACGGTGGGTGAGAGAAGAGGAGTTCCGTCATCGCTGAAGTGACAAATCCCGGCTGTAGCATGTGCGAACAAAATTGCTAAAGCAGCACATTTATTAATGAATGCTGTATCTGCTGGGCGAACAGGTGGGTTCATTTGAAAGTCAATTTCAAACAGTTCTTCTGTTTAATCTCACATGTTTAACATTATATACTGAAATATGGACCATGAGAGATAGCGTTATCTAATATTTAGCCATGATGAACTGCAGGTTTTGGAGAATTAAAGTATCCTGTACAGCAAATCACGTGCTACAATCTGGTTAACAAGGAGATGGCAGGTACTTTACTACTTTTTATCTTTTTTATCTTTTTATCTTAGCAAGAAATTGTTACAGCATATGATTCCCTATAACTTTAAACAGATCCAAGCTAGCTTAATGCTAAGCTAATCATCTGCTCTAACTTTATTATGGCTTGAGAAGCAAGCTTGTGACTGGGAGGTCATTAAATCTCCAGACCACCTTAGACAGATGATGTATATTCGCCAAATGTTTTTGGGTAAGGCAAGGTCACAGCCATCTCAGTAAGCATTGCAGTGCAGAATTTACATACCGCTGTGCTTTTGGATGCTGTTTTGCATCTCCTCCCAGACAGCCACAGCTTTGTCTCCTGTCTCCCACTTTCTTGGAGTTTATGTGGGAAGGAGGGCGGGGAGGGGAGACAGCCATTACCAGTAACAAGAGATGAGTCAGGTTATTGGTTGCATGGTTGTGGTCTTGACTGGTCTGGAAATAAAATCCTGAGTCCTCTTTGAGACAAGACCAAGATGGATCTCTAAATGTTTACATTTAGTGACACGGCAGAAACAAGTGCGATACGTTCTTATACCACAACGGAAGTATCAAGGAGGATCGAGGTTGTTGTTGTGGATGGGCATATACAGGCTGCTACTGTGGTTCACATCACAACCAACCATCTTTGCCAACCCTAGTCAAGGTATGGTCTATATGTACAGAAAACATACAGGCCATTTCAAGTTGGTTGTGAAATATGGTGTTCTTCAAAACAATGAATCTTTGGAGACATCATCTATCTGTTTCAAAGACGACAGTGTGCGAGTCAGTGCAACTGACCTTATTTACAGCAGACATTTTGATATGTTAAACACAGGTGCAATTCATAACATAAGTAATGGCCAGGCTGTTCCAGTTCTAGGGCACACCTAAATTGAACACAGGCATCATTAATGAATGTTTTTTGCTCCATCTGTGCTGTTCATGTAACGAAAACCGTCTGCTGACAGAAAGGTCTGATTAGCCTAAAAATACAATTCTGTTTGACTTTTTTGTGAACCAGTGGAAAGACTCTTTGCTGAGTATCATACTGTCTCTACATTGGCTCTATTTCTGCACCTACTGAGCTGTTATCCTCCTGCTAAATGTTAGTGTTTGGCAGAGAACTGAATGCGTGAAACAGAGAGAGAAAAGAGAAAACTGCCAGATGTGAGCAGACTTTAACAAGTTGCCTTAACTGCTGCTTGGGACCAATTAGCATTTGTCATGACCAACTTCCACCCCGCCATCAGTCTGTGTGTTTTGAACACAGATTTCTTTTCACTTGCAATACGGTTCATATTTTATTAGCCGCACTAATTGTCTCCATCTACAGCCCCGCTTGTTTCCAAGTCATAGAATTGTTATCGGAAAATCACAGTGGAACAGACGCTTTGCTCCCAAGCAGTTGCGCTCATCTAATTATAAAACACTAGGTAAATGTTGAGCAGATGCCCTCTACCAATACACCCCACCCTCCCCCTCTTCGCCTTCCAATTGAGAGAGCCATTTGGTCTCATTCTAGTGTTACATTGGCTCCACATGGAGTGGTGTTCCTTGCCAAGTGGCTGCCGCGGTATAAATGAACCTAATTGCTCGCCAACTCTACACACCGTCCAGCAGACAAGAACAAAAGAAGAACTTCCTCTTCAGCTAAAGTGGTCTGCTACACCCTGCTGCGGTGCCCCGACTTTTCAGCCTTCCTCAGCTTGTGGTGTCTAGTTTAGGATTTTGTGTTCGCAGTGAGGAGGCATGAGTGTGATGCTGCATTACCTTCTAATGACTAATAGCTTCAGTGTCCTTGTGCTTTGCATTTGGCTGGGCCGTGCCACAATTAGGCATCTGTTCATGGTGGAAGAAAAATAAGGAAAATAGAGAGAGAGGGGAGAGAGAGAGAAAATAGACCATCTAGTAAAGTTAATATAGCAACCTGTGACCTAGATGTTTAAGACCTTCAGAAAGTAAGCCTGTAGGAAGTTGAAAACAGTTTCCCGTGCATCAAATGGCTTCGTTGTTTTGTAGTTTGTGCTACAGTGCATGTTGTGGTTCTTGAATTTTCTAAAATCTTGTGTGTGTGTGTATATGTATATTTTCCCTTCCCATTGTTTTTCAAAGGGGTTCAACCCTTAAGCACTTCACACAATTTCAAGATACACCTTTCATTTCTTTTAGATCTGGTTCCAGCTTATGCCAGTCATGACTTGGTTGTTATTTGCTCATATTCCAGTCGTTTATTTTGATACAATAACTCTTGCTGTTGCAGCTGCTCTACTAATTTGCACATTAGCGTGAGCAGTTGTGATGAACAGCGATGTGTTAGCACTGCCTAAATGGACCTGAAACTTGGATAGAGAATCAACTTCCGACTCGAGCCAGAATTTAGCTCCGGAAACTTCTCGTTAAAGTCTGCAGAGTACAATGGAACGGTTTAAATAAAAGCAGAGCGCTTGAAGATGACTGCATCTTAAATTATGCTGCTTCAAGTTCCCGTAGTGGAAAAGTAGGTTTTGTTTATCAGACTTCTTGTACACCTCCAGTGTTCACATCTTTCTTCTTGCTTCATTACCCCTCATAACACACACTCTGTGCTGGGGAGGCAGAGCAGCTGTCATTTCTATCTGGCAGGAGTGTCTCTTCTCTCCACCACAGCCACAAGTGACCTGTTCCTGTCTCCAAGCCAGGACAGATGACAGCCCCTTTGCAGCTTGGATGGTCCAGGTGTGGATACTGGATATAAGCTTCATTGGGATCCAAACCATGGCTGTTATTGCACTTTATAGCTGATTAAAATTTAATCTTGGCCTCACAGTTGTATGGCTAAAGCCTTGTAAAACAATGCTGACTTTGTGCGCAGGTAGGATGAGTACACGCAGGAACAATCACATGCGCGTGCACACGGAGCATCCATTACTCAGTCGGACTATAAATCTGCCTTGGAATTAACCAGTGAGTAGAGGCTGATTGCTGTAGCGGTCCCCTCACACTCTCAGGAATGAGAATAAATGAGCAGACGCTGGCATGAACAATCCTTTATTACACCCATTAGCCAGAGGAGCCTGAGCCTTATGAAACAGGGGACACCAAACAAGCTACCCAGTCGTCACATACGTGGCCTACTTATGGTTCTCATGACAGTGTGAAGACCCCCTCCCCCCTTCCAAACCACCCACACCCCATTATTGCCACCACCACGCATGCATACCATTACCACATTAGCCACCCACCCACCCTGGTCTCACATCGGTTTGCACATTCAGTGGGTTCAGTACAGACGCATGCCTACTCCTTGTAATGTCAAAATATTTCTGAAGTGCCAGCTAATAAGTAGAGCTCTGGAGTGCCTCCACAAGCTCAATATGTTCATCAACACATTTCTCTTTTTTTTTCTGTTGGAGAAACTTCAAGAGATGACAGAATCATTAATCAGGAAGTTTGCTGTGTATCGCCTGTAAATCATTCCACTCATTCCTGGATGCACTCTTCAAACAGCACCAGGTGTTCTTAATCAAGATTGGTTTGTTTGCTTGTTTTTTTTTTTTTTTTGCATACATTAAAAATGCCAGGTGGACTATTTTTTCATTAATGTATTCTCCATCAAGAGCAGGGTAATGTTACAGCTCATTTACTGTGCAAAGCTTCAGGTCATATAAACATGTTTTGACAGGTGTTTCATTACGTTCAGAATAAACTGGCTGACATCGTTTTGTTGTATTTTCTATTAGAGGTTACTTGATCCCTGCTGTTAGACGATAGCGATGTGGGGTCTACGGCTGGTCTTCATGTCATTCCGCTGTATCATTAAAAATCTTAAGTACAGCAGTTGACCTGCAGTCCTCGAATATAACTGATCGTAATACTCCATGACAAAGCTCTATATGGTCATTTCGCTCACTGACTGTTATTTGGAAAACACGGTTTGTGACTTGTCTAGTCCAGTTATAACTGATTGGACACGGCAGAGCTGAAATTTTGACTGAAGATCATTCAGCCCTGAGCCAATACTTTAAAGTCTGGGTAAAGTAAGAATAAATATGTGTTCTGAGTGTGTCAGACCAAAGAAGAAAGTGTTATTAACCACCCAGCCAGATGTGAATGATTTAAAAATGTTGACAAGTTTATGAAATTAGGTGTCAAAATCAGGTAAAAATTAGCAGTATTCTCAGCTCCAGGACTGTGGGGGCGCGTCCTAGGACTTGACACACTGGCAACTGTGAGATGTTTTCTTTTGCATAATTATCTCTTTATGTTCTCCAAGAATGAATTAGATATTATTAGCTCACACTAGATGCAACTGATCTGTCATGGCATTGCATGGTGATGAAGCCAGACAAGAACAAAATGCCTTCTGATCATTTTTACCTTTCTCATTGTGAAATGCTGTGTAAACTGAAATTGCTGCATGTGGCAGACTGTCAGACACTAAAAAGAAGAGTCTTGTACTGCTCTGCTTGTATTTACCACTGGGAAGTTGATTTAGGAACTGATTTTATGGTCAATTGGTTGCGACCCAAACATGGAAAAGGACTAACGAGGCCAATGTGTGTGATCTGGGATTCATGTCCTTCCCTGTATCTACAGATACAGTATTTGTGATCAGTTATACAGTAGCTCTTCTGAGCCTCATTTCTGCCTCCACTGTTCCAACTGTGTAATCAGGACACAGTGGGAAGCACTGAATTGCATCCAATTTCCTCTCACTTCTCTTTTGTTTATTGACTCGGGGACCTGACAAGGAGTGAGACTCAAGTGGGTTGAGAGGAAACCACAGACATCGACTCTCCTAACCTCTCGCTGGCACTTTCGCTGTGCCATGAAGAACACAACGGGGAGCCTTGAAGTAGATTGATTACACTTGTGATCACTCTTCTAAGATAATGTCCTTCCTTTTAATCATGCTTTGTGCCGCTGCTCTTTACAAGGATAAGATTATCATCAGCAACTTCATCACTGTCTCATTGTAAATGCCATCCTAATTGGACAGCTCTGCTTTTCATTGGAAGTTTTGATCTTATTTACTGCCGCGTGTCCTTCAGCTGAACTGGGAGTACTTGTTGTCAATGTGTTGTTTTCTGGTCTATGCACTGTTTTCCCCTTCAGACGGGGAAGTCAAATGCATTGTCTTCATTGTCTTACAATGTCATTTAGGGATTTTTACTGCTTCAGTGTAGACGGTTAGTTGCTAGGTGAATGTAATTACTCTACAAAACTCCCTAGGACTTTTGAAACTGCTCTTAAAATCAAAGGAGTTGGCAGCATTTGCAATATGTTAGCTTGATCCCCGTGGCGTTGAGCTTTGTGGGGTGCTCCGAAGTCAATAACTTTGTATTTACACATTGGACACCAGAGAGGCTTTAGAAACCTGCGACTCCATAAACCTTTCATCAAAAATCTCTCACTGTTTACTTGCAACGCATTCTCCAGCTTTCCTACTTTTTTCCCGAAACATTTTCAGTGTTTGAATAGGAGATTTGAAGATGAGTTAGGTGCAAAGAAAGCTTGAATGAGAGCTCAGCCCTCCGCAGCCTCAGGCTATCATCACTAATCCTGTCCTTTTGTTCTCTTTGACATTGGCAGCATTGACCAAACCTGCTCACTGTCGGTCCATGAGGCACTGTTGATTTTACTGGTCCACGCTCTTGTCAGGTCCTTTGTGTTGGCTGACATTTGTGATTGGATACTAATTACTCTATTTGCCTCTGAGGAAAAAAAAAAGCAGCCTCAGGCACAATATACCCAGTAATCAGACACATTATGCGCAGAAATAAATTGTTTTGTAGAGTGAAATCCTCTTTTTTTTCTTCAGTGGGTAGACTAGAATTGGAAGTTGTAGTTGTGGTTTGTTCTTCCTCCTCCTATTTGTCCTTCATCTTCTTTCCTTTCCCTTCCCTTCCTTCCCTTTCCTTTCCCTGACACCCCACCTGAACTTACTCCCCATTAGTGACTAACAGGCAGATCAGTGGCTAACCACAGGGGTCCTTACTGACCTTTCCAACCTTTCCAGTTTATTATTTGCACTGTCAAAGCTCCACGTGCCACCGTCTGACCTCCACTCTCGTTCTCAAACCAGCGACCATGAGACAGCCTCACAGACAAAGAGCCAGTTGGAGAGGGGAGGAATGGGGAAGTCAGACGTGACTCCTTTGTTGTGATCACGACTGTGTCTGGCATTATGTAAATAGTGCTTATCCAGTGTTAATTGCCACTGCTGCTAGGATGAGCATATTAAACGTGAAGGAAACAATTTACCGCTTTCAGAGTCTCTCCAGGCCACCGTGAATAAGACCGGCCCTGGCATTCGAAGGCATTGCTACTGCCATCTGGTACCTGTGTCATCTCATCTGCACCATAAAACGTCACAGGAAATGGCAAATAATAAAGGACTAAATCTGGTTTATTACAACTTGGCTGTTTTTTTTTCTAGTTTTTCTCATTTTTTGTCTCCATAATAAGAAAACTATACTTGCCAAGTTAATTGTGGGAATGCGGCGATGTTGTTAAAAACATGGGCACACATGACAAAACAAAAGAAATCACCACCAAAGTTGTTAATTATAAACATTCATTAAAGTTTACAGCCCAACTTTCTGGTTCAACTTTGACTTGCTGTACCATATTTAACATAGTTGTATGCATGCGCAGTTTCCCTGTGTGAAGGGATTATGACTGATGATGTGAGGTGCTACCACCTTCTGTTTTATCTCCCGTTAAAGGAGTAGTTAGACATTTTGCCAAATCCACTTTGAGAGTTACTGGTTACTGTAGAAGAGAAGATCAATACCCCTCAGATGTGTGTGCTACTGCCAGCAGCTGGTTAGCTTAGCATAATCACTGGAAAAATAGGAAAACAGCTGGCCCGCTTCATTCCCAGATCTTAGCAATTACTTTGGCGAGTACAGTTTTATCATTGCTGGCAGAAATGATGGCCAAATTAAAAAACAAAAAACCAACCTGCCCGTAAACCAAAGTGTTATTTTAACATTTAAATTTGCTTACGTTCTTCCTCTGTAAGTAACATATTACACTGTAACAGTGGCTACAAACAGGTAGACGAAGTGAAGGAGGAGCAGTGGTTGTACTTTTGCGTGTTCGGTTTGTGTATTGTGTCTTCTTAGTGTTGAAAATATTCCATAGCCTACCCTCATTTGTCCTACCTCCTTTCTGCCTCACTCTCAGCACATTTGGAGGTGTTCCATGACAGTACCCATTTGATTTTCTTCAGTCAGCATATGGATGGCACCATTACTCCTTACAACATCTTTTCACGCCAGCCAGGCTATTTTGCTGATCTGCACAGCACATAGCATCATCCAACTACTCCCCCTCCCTCTTCCGCTCCCCCCCCCCAAACCAATTACCAGTTATCACCAAGGAGGAGGCTGTTCATCCATTAGTTATTCATCCACCCAAGTGCCGCTTTTACTCTAATTTGATTTTCTCCCTCCATCTTACATTAAAACTCACTCCGAGATGGCAAGATCTTAAAAGTTAAGCACAGAGATTAACTGTGCATCTCTAAATCTCTTTAACAAATATACCTTGCATGTACCATTAACCTTGAACAAGCTGATTAACTTAGCACTCCGCTTCCCTCACCAGTCCCAAATCATATTTAGAATTTCACAATCCAGCCAAAATAAGATGGTACAATTATCACGCAGTCAACCATAATCTGTTAGTGATGAAGATAGAACGCTGTATTGATCTAATTTCATGGGGAAGTGATCACAAGCAGAACAGGAGGATGTCGTGGATATCTTTTCACAGAGCATCAGACAGATAGGGCCAAGTACAATCAGAAATCTGATGAAATATTCACCCGACAGTCTTTCATGTGCAGCACTGTGAGCATTGCTTTGTGTCTGTGAGTCTGTGCCTTTCTGTCTGTCTGTCTGTCCTTTCTCTGTGCACGCATGTGTGTGTTTTGGTCATGCTGGGGTAAAGTAATAGGCCTGGAGATGCTGTTGCCGGTTTCTGCAGCAGCATTTCATTAATGCGATAACAGTGATAACTGGCAACTTGTCCGGGGTGCACCCCAACTCTCGCCCAATGTCAGCGAAGATAACCTCCAGCTCCTTGCAACCCTGATAAAGATAAGCATTAGTAATTAGCTTAATATTACTTTCACTGCCAGCTTCATCAGTGGTAAACAACTCTCCACACCCACATGTCACATATTTTGTTTCTAGCATGTTAAGGAATAAAATATGACACATTAAAATTTAATAAGCTGTCATCAACGATTTGGGTGCATTTGCTGACTGTCAACAGCCAATTTAACGTTAACCGGTGAGTGCACGCAGTACTCTAGATGTCACACACCCTTTAACTCCGAACAAACATTAGCAAGCCAGCTAATGAAGAACATACAGCATATAAATAAGATAAAATGTACCAGACCACTGAACGCACAATGCCAAATTGATGTCCAAGGCCAAGTATAGTGGAGGAGATGGATGAAATGCTGATGGCGGTAGATGGTGATACAGTTCATTCATGAACTCCTGAAAGCTTCCCCCACTTGCTCTGCTCCACACTTTTGACATTGAGTGTTGGGAGAGTTCATTCTGAGATCTCTTCTCCCTCTGTCTTTTTATAACAGTTGTCCTTGCGCTGAACGATTACAGCGCGAGATTGGATAATAAACGTATGTAAAAAAAAAAAAAAAAAAAAAAGGCAGACCATGAATTTTTAGAGCAGATTGAGAGAGCTGATGCACTTTGAATGAGTTGCGCAATAAAGGGAGTACTCCACACAAGATTGGTGCTCAGAGAAGAAAATTGGCAGAATTCATCAAATGTTCTGCGGGCATAAAACCTCAGCAGCAACGTGTAGGGCCTTTAATGTGAAAAATAACCCAGGGGCCTTGTGTAGTTTTATGTGGTTGGAGGGGTTAAAGGAGGCCTGTACATTGGTTCATGTAGAGATGTTGAGGGGATTGTCAGATTTCCCCAGTGACATTCCCTCCCTCCCTCTCTCTCCCCCTCTCTCTCCCCCTCTCTCGGTTTCATGTCATTGGAGCGTTGCTTGAGTCACTCAGACAGTAACACTGACTGTCTGAGAGTGATTTATGCAGTCATAAGGGCTGTACTGTAGCGGACCTTGGCCCGTATTTTATTCTGACACTTATTATTGAAATGAGACATTTGGGTGTAAAGAGGAGCCCAAGCCGTTTTCACAGTGAGAGAGGATGAGGTGGCAGCATGCTCACATCAAAACTCAGCCTTCCCCGCATGTTGAATTACCTCGGGGAGTATTTAATTCCACTTCTCTACTGAACGCTCCCGTTCTCACTTGTGTATATAGTTTTTTATTTATGAAAATGCAAATTGAGTTTTGTATGTTGAAAGATGGAATTGCAACACATTGATGTTGTTGTTGGGAGCCGCAGTGGAGCGGCTGCTGTTCAGGTGCTTGGAGCCTCAGAGGAAGCAGACTGCAGCAGTCATTCTGCTGGCACTGAGCAGCACTCCTCACTGTCTCACTGTCCTCAGTTGGGGAAAATCAACAAACAATAGAGTTAGTTATTTTAGCCATTCAAGGTCCCAATTCATCTCTGCATTGACAGCAACTGGAGCATTGTAGAGGCTTGTACAGGGGCATAAATTAACAGTACAAAACATGAAATAATATCTGTTTTTTTTTATTTAAAAAAAGTCAACATTACAGGCCTGTGTACATTATGAGACATTACGACTTCCAAGGGGAATTCTGATGGCCTAGAGGTTTAGGGCACAGAACATGAACCACAACATCTTCAGACCTTTGTCTTGTTTAGAAACCTTTGTTGCAAATGGTTCCATATTTGGTGTCTCACTAATTAAGGCCTAAGATGCCCTCTACCAAAAAGCAGCAACCTCCAAAGCAACATTTTGGTATGAAACAGCCGATGCGAATGTAAAACTGTACGGCGTCTGCAGCTACATTGTGAGAAACCAAGCGGCAACTTCCCCATCCAACACAAGACAACTGTGAGGGGGGTGAATTTTCACTCACCTGAATGATATTAAGGCTCGAAGTTGCGCATAATTAACACAGCGACTGCTTGATTGACAGGTAGGTGCCGATACAGATGACTTATTAGAGCACCCAGGCGTCATACAGCCCGCCTTAAACCTGTAAAAAGGAACGTTTTGATGAATATGCTTATTTGCTTTCTTGATGAGAATGTGGTGGCTGACTGGAATTGGGGGTCAACAGCTAACCCAGCTCTGTCCAAGGGTAACAGAATCCACTTAACATTATTAAAGTTCACTAATTAACACAAGTGTTAAAAACAACAAGGTGTGCTTTCATTATCCTGGAGATTGCTGTGTTTCTCTGTTGAGAATATTATTGAGAGTAACTTTAGAAATAGCAGTTTACAATAGGGAAAATCCTACTTCCCCCTCTCACGTCCCAGCTCTGCTTGCCCCAAGCTTTTTGAGAATTTTATGTCTTGTCACATCTTATCCACAGCGGGTTGACCTATTCACATTTTATGAGTATTAGAAAAGTGGTTTCTATTCTATCAGCGCTCGGTTGTGATGGCTGCCCAGTAGCAGTGGCACCTCTCCTATCTCTGGAGCACAGCTCTAGTGGCCACACTTCTTTTGTCCCCTTCTACTGTACTGTACCTCCACGTCCTCTGGTACTGTAACCACTCCGCAGCCCCCCTCTTTTATCTGAGAGCTTCAAACAGCTGACTGGACCCTAATACCGAGGGGGTCATGTTTCTTTTTCCAAAAAGACGAGGAGATGAAACAGGTGTGTAATTGACGGTTGTAAGCGCTACACTCCCGAGGCTAGATGACCTACATGTTACACTTTTTCCATCTGCCTGCATACACTTAACACCCCACAGGCTGCCACTCAAACCAGCAGGTGACGGCACACAGGAGATACACACCATGTGTAACGGAGGCTCACTGCCTGTGCAGATGTTAAGCGCAACATGCAAGGTTACGCGCATTGGTTAAATATGAGCCTCTGATGCTCTTTCTGTTGCAGCGGGGAAAAACCTTGTTTACTTGTCAGAGTAGCTGAAACAGAAAGGACGACCTTGCTTCGTTCAATTCAGTGCATTTCCTGAGCGAAGACGGACACTTTCTCCTTGTGCACAGCATAAACTCTATAAAATTGAAAACAAAAACATTTCATTAAGATTCAAAGTGCTACATGCAAGCCATAAAACAATGTATGCAGTTAATTCGAAGGCATAAAAAAGCTAATGGACTATTAGAGCCTACTGCCTGGGGCTGTCTTTTCTCCTTGCAGAAGAAGTACATCAATCACTTCTATCAGTAATCCCCTGCAAGCTGCCGGCAGTGTCTGTGCCTCCTGCCACAGAAATGGTCCCTTAGCAGAGGCACCATCAGATTTGGCGCAAGTTGACATCTTAACAGATAAACTGGCCCCACTTTACTACCACTGTCACTACATTTCTGCCCTCGGTCTTTGGAGATATTGATGGGAGGCAGCAGTCGATGAGACAAAAGAGGCAGAGGAGACGCCAGAAGAATCTAGCTAAGCTGCTACGTGTTTGTTCTCTCTCGCTTGTCTTTCGTACCTGGAGGATAAACGATAAGATGGGACACAGATGAGAGAACATTCAGGACTGTGCTTTGCTCTGGGCCACTCTAGGTGCCTAGTTGTAAAGACAGTGACTTTTGGTGTTCAAGTAAGTTTTTTCGAGTACGTCTGTTTGTTTTGCTCGTAACAGCTCAGAACGGCTTAAAGTGGTGTGTGATATTTGCTGAAGCCGAGACTTAACGCACTGAGCTGCGTCACAATTTCTGAATGTTTTCGTCAGTATGGGAGTCTGCCACAGAGAAATTGAAAGAAAAGAAAAAAGGTTTCATCCTCTCGATACACTCCACTAAGCTGGTTTACTGCATTTGTTGTGGAAAGGCTGTTGGTCGTCTCAGGGGCTTTGAATAAAAACACATTTCATTCCTGGCTGCAGCTGCTGCACATCCATGTGCAAACAACCGGCAGATGCGTCTTGGTCCAGCTACTCCATCCCGGCACCCATTTCCTTCCAACTTCGCATTTACCTGATCATCTCCTGGCCCAACTGTACAGCAAATGATCTCTCATGAATAATCACTATTGTTTTGTTCCAGACCAGTAAGATAATTCATGTGGACTGTGTGCATATGGAGCACTTTGAGAGCTGCACTGGATTCTGTAAACACTACAGCTGCTAAATAATTTGTTGCAAACAGATTTTGTTTACCAGCATGTGTTTATGAATGAATATGTATTTGCATACTTTCGCATGCACACTTGAAGAGGGTAGCGTAGGCTAATGTAACATCAAAATGTGTGATGAAACTTTAAGAGGCTACAGCTGTACTGAGCGTGAATTTTGGGGGCGGGGGGGTTAATTTTGACAGGATTAAGGCTACTTAGGAATTAAGCCAATTGGAAAAAATACTCCTATTAAAATTTCACTATATAGTCACCTTCAGCAGCTTTTAGGCATGCAAGCTGATGATGCACTTTGCGGAGAGCAAAGCTGTCGCAAGCCGTCTCGAGCACTGTGCTGAAGGCAGATCTTCAGCGTGAGAATATCTGGGAATATCTAGAAAGCTGCAGCCAGGCTTAGAGAAACCCTTCCCATCTGTCAGACGGGACTGCAGATCCACAACAACTAACTGAGACAGTGTGTTTAGCTGGATAGACATCAGCCGAGGGGACACAACAAGGATGGCAAAGTCCCTCATGCAGGAGTTAAGGCTACTTAATATTCCTGTGTTGATTGGGGATTAATGCTTCCATCTGCCTCGCATGAAAACCGGTGAAGAGAATAATAAATAAAAAAAAAACAACAACACTACATCTTCTTTTTCCTGACGTGTTTCCTCTTGTTTCATTATGGTCATGGAGTATGGCTAGCAAGCGGTGAGGCTTGGAGGAGGAGGAGCTTGGACCGGACAGGCTGTACCAGAGGGAGAGCTGGGAAATTTGATCATTTTTCTCTGGGACTGTCATATGCCATAGGCTGCCTCATTTGTCTGCTCCAACTCCTTTGTTTCCACCAGGCTCCCTGTTCCAGGATTAGAGTGGGAGAGACGAACAGGAAAATAAGACAGAGAGAGAGAGAGAGAGAGAGAAAGAGACAGTCAAAGGAACTATATAAGCTAATTATTATAGTGCCCCATGTTTCTTTAATACAGTACTTAACTCTAATGTACGTGCTGCAGTATTTAATATTTGCTGAGTGGACAAGAACAAGAACGAAAGCAGGTTCAGAGCGCGAGGGAAGGAGCGATGCGAGAGGCAGCACAAGTGCATTTTTATTTTTCCTCCAAATTGCCCTGCAGTTCCACAGGAGTGGTGTTGACCCAGTTTATCTCCCACTCAGGTGATTAATGCAACATTGCTACAAACAAAGGTCACGTCAGGAGGCAGGGGAGCAGGCCAGAGTACAACAAGAGCTAAGGGAGTTATATATGGCTACTGTTATGGCAGAAAAAAAAAATAAGTTGGTGCTTGTTTTGTAGGGCATCACTCAGTCTCTGGAGGCATGCATTGAGAAAGGAAGGGAAAAAAACACACAGACACAGAAACACATGCACACAGAACCAGGAATGAGAGTAACACACTATTTTTGGTATTATAACCATTATTACGTTATAAATATGTTTTATATTTTGTGTTAGAAGGTAATGAGGTTAGCCGTGGATGTCCGTTAAATTAAGAGAGAGGGGCTCTCCACTCTCTCTCCCCCTCTCCAGGGGTTGTCTAAGAGGCTATATCAAGTTGTAGTACATATAGGAAGTGGAGGTGCTTGGAGCCTCCTCTTTGCCTTTATAGAAGTGCACATTGTTCCTTTAAGAGGAAGTCAAGTTAGGACACCAGCTGGGTAACACAAAAACCCAAATGTGTGTGTGAGAGAGAGATCCAACATGTGAATAGAGAGTTATTTTTAAATTGTCTTTTCTTTTCATTCCTTCACACCCCGTCAGGGGTTATAAAATCAGTCAGAGGGGTTATGAAATTATTCATTTCTGCTGCTTTATTCTTTCGTTTTTTTTTGACGTAAAAACCTAGTGTAAGATTTTCTGCTCTCTAAGTTCAACTTCAACAATCTGAGAGTGTAACATAACTTATAATTGCCCAAAACGCAGAGCTATGCAGCCTGTGAGGTATCACAATAATAAACAAAACACTGGAACACACAATTGGAAGGATGTCCCGCTTCTTTGTCACAGTCTAATAAGCTGGATATCTTCAAGTCTCAGACTTTTGGTCAGGCAAAATAAGACATTCGAGTCTGGGAAGTTGTGATCTTTTTTTTTTTCTTTTACATTTCATACACCAAATGATTAATCAAAATACTAATCCGCAGATTACTTGATTATAATCATCGGGAAATATTTAATTGCAGCCTTGGTCACTAGCCAAAACAGTTGGGCAACATATGACAGGGCCAAACGACGTCTGTTCAAAGACACAAACTGAATGTCTGGTCATAAGTCTCAGATGGGGACTTATCAACAAACATAACATGTAGGCAGGCATATTTATTAGAAAAACTAAAACAGCCGCGCTTAGTCTGGCTTTACAGAGGATTTATACTGTCAGGTTCTATTGATATTTTACCGCGGCTCAAAACATGTTGAGTCATTTCTCAAAGTGTACCGTGACAAACTCAGTGAGATGTGTGACAGAATATGAAAAAGTAAAATCTGGGGATGAAAATATAAGCTGTCTCTCTGTAGGAGTTCCCAGCTGGCTTCTGTATCTTCAGTACTCATTTAAGGCGCCACATACACACAGCCGGAGTTACTTGAAGCGGTTGACTGCTCATGAATTTAGGTCATTTTGTTAAAGTCTGAAGTAGGCTATGTGTTTTTATTTCTACAGCTGCGTTGCATTTTAAAGAGAGTTTATGATTTGACTTCTGAAACAGCCTCGCTGTGTTTTTTTTTTTTCCCTCACTGACACTTGAATACAAACACCTTCTTTTACTTTTCTAGTTATCGTTTGAACTAATTTCAGTTCGCCGTGCAAGCAAAATGCCCCACTCCAAAATCATATTTAAATACAAATGCAAGTGTACTGTAATTATACCGTCTACCTTTTTTTTTCTCCTCTCTCTTTCCGCGGTTATCTAAATTATAATCTCTGGTTTCAGCGTTTATACCAAAGCACATTCTCTGAGGTATTCCACAGCCATGGTTTTTCTTCCACAGAAATTACTGGTGTTAAATGAAGCAATGAATTTCTTTATATGTGCCAGCTGTAGTGCAAATGGTTTTCAATCTGCCAGAAAATCCAGTTCATTTTGTGAAGATGAGGTTCAAGATGGACCGGATGAACAGGGGCCCCTTTGGGCTTTGATCTAACAGTTTGATAATGTTGCATCAAACTGTGTTTTTATGTGTATGTTTTCCAGTGTTGTATTCATAAAGATTTCTCTTTGATCATCTGTCGAGAAGACTTTCAGGAAAAAAAAATGTCAATTTCTATCTGAATGCATTCACCCCCGAGCACAGCTGTAGAGCTGGAGTAGCAATCTGTGTTGTTCAGACCATGGAGGAGGTTAGGATGGCATCTGATGCTAAAGATTTCCAGTAAACCAGTTTAACGATTAATGTCACAGCCAAACCATCTCCTGCAACAATATGATTTTTAATTTAGCGTGTGTTCTGCTCATGTGGAGCAACTGGGAGCAAGAGACAGCAAAGGTGGACTCTGAGGACGTGGAAGGAGTTCAGTTTCTGAAAGCATGCAGCAGCGGAGTAGCAAGGATGTAATGTTCTTGTGTGCAGACTTCTCAGACCTGCATCTTTTACTTAGTGCAAAGAGAACAAGAGCAAAAATAAAAGTAATATTTGCTGAGTCTTCCTTCTCGGCTTTTCCACTGGCTTTTAGTCTAATGTCACTTAGCCATAAAATTCTTCTTTGGCTCTGCATCCAGCTGAAATGTTCAGGTTAAAGCTCAACAAGGGCTCTGCTTTGTAAATGTTTCTATGGCAACGGTCAACGGAAAAAGGCACAGTAAATAAAGCACACAGAGTTTTCATATTGCAGGCAAAACATTCATAAATATCTTTTTTTTCCCCTTGTCTGCCTCAGGTGAATGGGAAAGAGTTGTCCAAGTCCAGCCATGAGGAGACCGTGGAGGCTTTTCGCGCAGCCAAGGATCCCGTCGTGGTACAGGTCATCAGGAGGACCCCCAGCGGCCGACCCCATGGCCCCCCTCAGGAAATCCATGTGGTGGACGTGTGCACTCAGACCGACATCACCTTTGAACACATCATGGCGCTGGCAAAGCTCCGGCCTTCGACCCCTCCTGTGCCTGACGTCTGTCCCTTCCTGCTCTCTGACAGGTTTGTACGACAGGAAATGCGTGCTGCTGTAAATTGTAAATATGAATCATGTGAATCAAAAGGAGGTCAGGGATTTGATATGTCACCTATTTCTGCTTAATTTGATATGAGGTACTGATAGGATTTCAGTGCACTGCCAGAGAGAGTTTGTTGCTGTGTCCTTGTTTTGACTTTGGCTGGGCTCTGACTGATGATAATTAAGAAGGGGGGGGAAAAAAAGAAATGTTATTGAGCTATGAAGCAGAAATATCAGTGTTTGCAGGATTAGCATTACAAGTACGCAGAGCGCCTGTAAAATATAAATGAATTGTCTAACCAGCTGTATAGTGGACTCTGACAAATATAGATTTGTTTGATAAATGAGCTCCTCGATGTCCTTCACGTCTTCTTTTCAGCAGCAGGACAAACCTAATTTAAAAATAAAAAAGAGGAAAAAAAGGAGACAGGGCTAAGTGGTCCTAATTAACCATCAATAAGGAATGCATGTGTGAAGTGTGCTCGGCATTTTAATGTTTTGTTTAGTATAAAGCAACCATTTAAATCACTTTCAATCACTGAGGAGATTGCAAACGGTGAGAACAAATATGAGCAATTCAGCAACCAAAAAATGTAGTCATGTATGACAGCCTCAAGTGACTTTATATTCATGAGCATCAGGATCTGTCAAGTCATAGGAATTATTACTCCTACATCACCTGAACGCAGCACAGTCACATGGGGAATAGCTGCGGTTGAGTGGCAGATAAACCAATATTCACAGTTTGACTATTACAGTTTTCATCCTGAATTCTTTCACATACCCCCCATCTGCTTAGATAACCATGCACAGACACATAACTCAGCTGTAAAATGAAATATCATTACTGGTCTGTAGATATAGAAGAGATTAAAATGCATACTCAGGTTACTTTATGTGCAAAATAGCTCAAAGCAACACATGTTGTGGTCCAATCACTACAAGTCTAATCAGATCTCAGCTAGATGCTGTGTAGCACAATCCCTCAAAGACATGTTTTTTATTGTCTATGTGAGAAGAAGCCATAACAATATGTACAAAAATAAAGATCTTGAGAGTTTAAAGTATCCACAAGAGGTTTTTTCCTGGAAAACAACAAAAGAAACAGGGTTCATTATTTCCTCTTCTGGCGTTTTGGTTTATGTTCTTTTCATCTCAAAGGGGAAGTAAATTGTGAACAAGAAAAGTTTAGCATAAAAGAATATCTGGGTTTCTTCTCTTGGGAATGAAACAATGAGACAATAGCAACACAGGAGTTCATTTTATAGCGCAGAACTCAGGATGGTGTTGGTGAACAATGTGTGTGTGTTTGTCACGGTAGATAATCCGTTCCCAACAATCATAAGCATCTTTCAGTATCTGTTGCTGAGATGTTCAGGGATGGAATTTCAGTTGGCTGCCCCGTCCGTATTGCTCATTATTAAAAGCATCATTAAAAATGTACCTAGTTACACACTAGGTTTAAAGTACTATACATGACCCGATCAAAACCATTGCCACCTGTGTATATATCTCACACATTATCACCGTAGAATTCCCCGCGGGGCCTTCCTGCCATAATTGGAGCTGCTTGGCGTATCCATTTTGACTCGTGGAAGGTTTACAAGGTGATTAAAGCAAATGGCCTAATAAAAAACTAGGCAACACAGTGCAACGTGTGCTCGCGGGCTACTTATAGCCCCAGGCCCGAGCCCAAATGTAATCAATGTGTCCCATAAAACTCGCATTTTCTTCTCTTTCATCTGAGATCAGGTGCACAATCCAATATATAGCAGATTTTATAGATCCAACAAATGTTTGTCACTCTTGATTTTGAGGCTGTAATTGTAAATTTGTAATTATATTCTTTGCACCAACTGCCAAATGTTGTAATTCTGAGGCATCAAAGTATAAAGCACTCTGACATTTACCGGTCTGGTTTTGTGACTGCAAGATTGTTTGGAAGCAGTTTTACAGCGCAGGGCAGTCTGAGAGTCAGACGGGCCCTTGAACACGTCACTCAACATGTTCAACAGAGTGTCTTTTTTTGTCCGCCATGATTATCTCGCGTGGCACCGAAGTTGCTCATCTCCTTAGGCCCTCACAATGCGGTTTTGTTCGGTGAGTGAGGGAAGCATAATAGAATAACACTGTACAATGTGGGGGGGTTTGTCTGTCAAGAGCAGAAAGCAAATTATGTGGATATGCTGTTATTAACAAGGGGCTGTACTTTTATCACACACACACTCCAGCGGCAGTGAAAGCCCTTGACAAATCCTTTATTCTTCAGATTCCCGCAAAGACAAAGGCGAGGAAAGTCTGTCACTTAGAGGTATTGAACGCATATAAAAGAAAATGAGGAAAAGGATCTTACTCACACCCAACTCTCCACCTCTTTGTGTTTCTCTGCCTCCCTCCCTGTTTGTCTGTCCTCTCTTTCGTCCTGTCTGTCTCCCCCGACAGCTGTCATTCTCTCCATACAATGGACCAGGATTACTATGAAGGGACAGACTACCTCTCCCCTGTTCCAGCTGATGGAGAGAGGACAGAGGAGTTTGAGTATGAGGTAGGAATCACACTTGACATCACTGCTGACGAGAGCCTGACAGGTTTATTGGTGCGGGCTATTATAGCCTATTGCTGATGTATATTGGTGCATACAATCGGCGGATAAGTTACATGAAGTTTGAGTACAGAAATGCTAAAGATTGTACAAGAAAGCACACTGAGAAGTATTTTTCAGCAAGTAGACAACAACTCATGTACGCGTTGGTCACAATTCTTAAAGAAGTAGTGAGATCATTTGTAAAATACACTTAATCGCTTTCCTGCTGAGAGTTAGATGAGAAGATCAATACCACTTTAATGACTGTGAGCTGTTGCCGTTAGCTTAGAATACCACCTAGCCACTTACCAGCACCAATTAAAATGTTGTATCTAGTTTGTTTGATCCAACACAAACATAAATATACACACCTGCTGCAAATAGTCTTTGGGCAGGTGTGGAGTGATTTGTACTTGCTGTGAGGCTAGAAAACCAGCAGAAAATCACAGCTTGTCCTTTTTTTTCCATTTCTGCCCGTGCATGGATTAAAAAAAGTAGAATATAATGTGTTAATTAGTGATATTTAGAGGTTATTTTAGATGTGGTTTTTCTCTACCTGCAGTCTCTATGCTAAGCTAAGTTAAGCTAATTGTCTGCTGTCTGCAGCCTTATACTTGCCATCTCCTCAACCAAAAAGAGGTTGAAATATTCCTTCCATAACCAAATTAAAATGCTGTGCACACAGTTAGGTGACGTTATGCTGCCAGTTAACATGATGTCACCCAACTGTAATATTGTAATGTTTCCCCCCCTGAACAGCAAAACCGTCAGGAGAATCAGGGAGATTAAAATTAACTGCAGTTCATACACATCCACATCATCCAAAGATGAGGTCTAAACACCTGTGTGAGAGGAGTATGGGTATGTCGGGGCTTTAATAGATCCGAAAAATGGTTTATGGTTTCATATTTTGTAAAAGTGAGTATCAGCAAATATGTTGTTGTCAGAACTTTTAGGTATCAATATGGGTATTAGCCTCAAAAGTCCTGTATTCGCAGGGCTTTACTGTCAGCAAGTGTTAAAAGTGCTGATATTTCAGCACCGAATGCACCCACATGTACAAACACAGACACACATCTGACCCCTTCAACACATGTTACACACATTCCCCCAACACTTCATATTTAATGGTGCTTAACAATCGGTGGAAGGATGCGAACACTAATGGACTCTACAGGCAGATCCCAGGGGCAGAGTAGTGACAGATGATCGGCCACATTGCAGACAGATTGAAAAATCCATTCCTTCCATTGGCATGATGACATGTCTCCGTGTTTTTGCTTTCTTTTCCCTCCGAGGCAAAAAGAGAAAAAAAAAAAAAAAAAAAGTTGAAAATCTCCAAACAGTGGCACCGTTACCTCAGATTTGCTAATTGTTTCACAACTCTGGAAGACAAAGCCAGCAAGCCGGGTGACTCTGAGCTTGATCAAATCCAATTAAAGTGAGGTGTGTGTGGCAGGTGCTAGTTAAAAAGGGAAAAAAAAAAAAAAGATGGAGAAGGAAACACATTTCTTTGCTTCAGCGTCTTTATTGGAGGGTAAATAATGTCAGCAGCTGGATAGGTGATGTTTTAGGGCTGATGATCTCTGACACATACAGATATAGGTACAGATGCACTGATTCAACTGTGACGGGAAGAGATAAACAGACTCTGTCTCCGCTTGCTCTCCGCTTTGGTCCAATATTCTTTATTTCCGAGTCATTGAGGTGCAAGCATATTGTCAGCGAGGGCTCCGACTGGTCTGATGTATGATGATTGCTTACCCCTCCCTCCTCTTATTTGTTTCATTTAAATTTGTTCTGAATCCTTCCACCCACTGAGCTTAAGCTGTTTCTTCACATCCTAAAGAGATCTGTGCACCCGCTCGGATCCTAGAGGCCCCAGTGTCAAATCGGAACAAATATAATATATTAAAGCCTCTCTTTATGCCTCATTGCTATTAACAAATCCTATTATACTGTGTATGCTTTGTAGCCTGCACCATTTTTTATTTCATGCTTGGAGGGTTAGATATCACAGTAATGCAGCCCCACTTACTGTATGTCAACTGAAAACGCTGCGAGGGGGGATGTAGACGAAAGCTAAAAATCCACTTTCGGAGTTAACCTGATCCCTCGCTCCCTGCTGAAGGAGACGAAAGAGAATGAAGGAAAGACATTTCTTTAAATTACCTTTGTTAGATGAAAAAGCACAGCAGGGTAGAGCAGTTTGCCATCACATCACAGGGAAACCATCTACATCTAATTCACGTTTCTAATACACCAAGACATTGATGTTTCTATAGAGGCAATCAACATGAGACAGCAGTGGAGTGTAGTGATTGGAGAGATCACAGTCGCCACAAAAGTGCACATTCATAGTATGCTGTATATTTCAAAGCTGTTTGGGCTCATGCAAAAACACAGAAATGTAATTTTCTTGAACTTGATAGATAAGTGGCCACACAGACAGTAGAAAACATGGACTTCGTATCCGTGACGTCACCCACGGGTTTCTGAAGAGCCGTTTTGAAGCTTAGACTGTGGTGGTTTTGGCTACAGACATCTTGGCAGTCTTGCCTCTGCCGCCTCCTGGCTAATCTAAAACTGGGCAAAGATGTGGATCGTGGAGGCAGGCTGCTCAAACAAGCCATCTGTAATGGCACACACCTGTCATTTAAAGCGGTCATGCTCTTAATTCGACATAACCTTAGGCCTTAATATAATTTGAACAGGTGAGTTAAATAAAAAGTCAGACTCAGTACAGTTGTCATGGACGAGAAAATTTGTTATAGAGAGCAAAAGTGTTTTTTGTACCAGGAGGTAAACATGTTTATTTCTGCTGTGAAGTTGGACATTTTAACATGGAGGCTTATGGAGATTGACTCGTTCTGTAAAGCCTTAATCAATAGTTTTATGTTAACAATGAATCAAGAGCCCTACACTAAAACCAAGAAGGCTGGTTGAGTAAAAAGCTTATCAGATGGCCAAACACGGCAACGCTTTTATAATACTCTGATACTCCGGGTAACCATCAATTTCCATTCAATTTCTCAACATCAGAAATACACTGACTCACAAAGTAGCTGTAAGGATTGTGGCCTTGCTAAATGTTGTTGTGTTGCATTGCGGCAAAAGTTGAGCCAGGTTCAACTTTTCTTTTTTGCCGGAGCCTAATGCATTGGCACCCCTGCTGCGCCAAAAGACTGCCCGCCACAGCAGGCAGCTGTTTTCAATATTTCAAACATAATCCCACTGAAGGTTTTACCTGTCGAGCACCAAGCGGCAGATCGACAAAGTAAGTGACTAATTAGTGAACAGCAGCACATCTAGCAGCTAAAGAGCCAGATATTTTACACATTAAAGCTCGTATCATTTGGGAAAACAAATGAATACAGGTTTATGTAACCAGATTACAAGTTTCTTGAACAGTATGTAAATGAGAAAACTTTCAGTAATCAGAGAATACTAAAAGTAATCCAGTTAATGCAGCTAGATTTGTGTGGGAGAAACCTGATGGGTTAACTTGAACTTGAAGAATGCAGACAGTATCAGTCCTATCTATGTAGCCGGATGAAAGGACGCACCTCATTTGCATCCAAAGTAATTACATCCAGGTCAGAGTCTGCTTAAATGAAAACAGACCCTGAAATAAAAAAAAATAATAGTAGCTCCTACATATCTGAAAAGGTGGATTTCCACGGGTGAACAGTCAAATACCTGTACAGTCTCAATTTTAGGCTACTGAGTCTAGTATATTCAGGGGTGGTGAGTAGCAGAAATCTTATTACTGACCGGGTTTACAGTGCTACAGTTCATGATTCAACTTATACTTCAATTTCCTACTATGATATATCTCAAATTTTCCAAGTCTGTACTGCATAATGTACTCATAGGGCACTGGCAGTCAAATGCCACCCTAATGCACTGCACCTGCCTCTGTGTAGCTGAAATTATACAGTATTGTACTGTATGTTACTGTATTATGCAGTAGCACAGCTAATTGAATTGTTTATTCTGTAGGAAAGGCGAGGGAGAATCTCTCTGCCTCATCCTGGACTCAGTACAGGAGCCTATAATGTGTCTCTGTCCTCTCTGATGGTTGGCTTGTTTGGATTAATGAAACACAGGCTGTGCCTTATAGCTAGAATTTCACACAGAAGCATCACACATTTCCTGGGCTCCCTTGATGTGTATGTAGTCACAACACCATGTTAGTAACCATTCGTTTGATTAGTTTCGCTAAGTTCTGAAGGAGCCAAGTACTCCAAGCTCAGAGATAGTCTCCCCTCTCTTCTTGCCAGTGGTGGCCATCCATGCATTTGTGACTGCTTTTTCAATTACTGGTAATCAAAGGCGCGATTATTATGACAGCATCCAGTGTGCTTTGATGGTGGGCGGCAATCTTCCCCCTAATCACACCATCGCAGTCATTAATTTACTGTCAGCCCTCTTCCCTGCGCCACGCCGCAATCTCTTGCCTGAGAGGCAGAGAGCTCGCCTGGAAAATTGAAAGAAAAAAAAAAAAAAAAATCAAAAGAGAAGAGGCTAGACTGAGATTGGTGAATGTGTGTTTGATAGATCAGGAGACAGCCTCCCTTTACTGAGGCATCTGAGTGTGAGTGGGTGGTTTTTCTTCTGCACAATGTTGTCTTAAAACGAGAAAGCAAAAGAACATCTGTTAAAGAAAAGAAGGGGTTATATATGTACAGTATATGTGCTGCACATAGTTTAATATGAGGGGCGTTAGGGATGTTATTCTGTATACACATGCATGTACCGTACATGTACCTTTCCTCTCACAGAGGCATATAAAACCAACAACTCACATACAATACTGAAACCCACACATACAAGCGGAATGTGCCCTCATACGAGTTTAAAATGACATAGTGAAAACTTTAACTGTTGGAAAGCTTTCGCAGTTACAACTGAAAAGATCATCATTATAAAATACGGACAAACAAGTGTTGTTTGCCCGTTCGCTACACTGTAGCCTAACCAAAGCAGCAGCTTCATTTAACGATATACTGGTCTAAGCTGAGACCACCAGAACGCCGTCAAATGCAACAATCTGGCAGTAACCAAACTTTGTAACTCAGGTGGACGGTAACCTCGCATTGTCTTTCCATCCTGGCAGCGAAGCAACACGCAACAGCCGAAAATATCTATAAAACTGCAATAGTTTTCGTCTTATATGTTACAGACGGCCTCCAATTATTGACCTCTTCTGGCAGGGACTGTAAACAGATCCGTCCTGTTGCCTAACATTGCTTCACAGATGAGATGTCTAAGCATTTCACTTGGCGTGTGGTTTTCAGTACAGCATGAGGCAAAATACACATATATGCATGGAAATTCTGAATAATGTCCCTGAAGGGAAACACACACACACACACATAGACTTGATGTTTCATCCAACATGCAGTAATTGTAGCAATCTATTTTCTCTGATCATTTAGCCACAGGTCTCCTGCACTATATCTAGCCATTAATTAGTCAGAGGTAACTTTAGGCTTGTTTCACCGAGCCAGATAGGGATGATGTAGTACCTGCTCACACTTCTGCTTTGCCTCAGTCTCAGCAATTAATTTGTGTGGTTTATTTTTAGACGGATATCTCAGAGACATTGCCAGTGATTTCAATATTTCCCACAGATATCCCACAACTTCTCACATCATATTAGCATGCAAGATGTGCCCTGTCTCCACAGCTCCCATTACCTCCATGACTGCTTCGTTGCATCAGGAGATGTGCCGCTTTAATAACATCTCTACCAACAATAATGGCGGTAGCTCATTAGTAACATTCTTAATATAGCTAATGACTGATTTTGCAGCTCACTTTGTTCAGGTAGTCAGGACCAAAGCTTCTTCCCTTGCTCACGCTGAATCCTTACATATCAGTCGGGATTTGAGGTTGTCATTGCTTCTGAGACAGTCAATTAAAGATCTGAGCTCCCTGTCAGGTGGAGGCTGTCGAGAAAGATAAAACGACAAAGCTCAGATGATGTCGTTTTTTTCTCTGTGTCTGTGAGAGCGTGTGCGCTCTGCTGAGTACACGTTGTGTGTGTGTGTGTGTGTGTGTGTGTGTGTGTGTGTGTGTGTGTGTGTGTGTGTGTGGAGTGAATAGGATGCAGAAAGAATTTTTAGATCCCTGGTCCAAAACTCCTCAATGATCTGTCATCGTGCTAGAAAAGTAGAGGTAGAGGAGTGTTGGAAGAGATGAGTGACAGGGAGAAGGGAGAAAATGGGAATTGAGCCAAAGATGTTTGTGTGTGTGTATATGTGTGTGTTTGTGAGGAAGTGGGGGGTCATAAACAGCTTACGAGGAGTAGCCAGAGGCACCAGGTGGCGGCTCTCTGGCAGTGGTATTTCCTTTTTCTCCTCATTTCATCCTACCATGGTCAGACTACGACCCCTCATCCTCTGCAAAGCCCTGCCACATCTGGCACGTGTGTAACCAGCCAACCCATACTTGTCACAGTGGAAATGAATTTCCTGCTCTACACATGCCTGAGCCCCACCGCAGCCCTCGCCGCCGCCCCATGTCTCTCTGTTCCCTCCATCCTCCTCCATGCTCAACCACCTTGCTCCTGCTGCTGAGAGTTGGTGTGTTTCGCTCTAATAAAGACTTTGGTAGAGGTGGAGAGGTCATTTCACACCTCGATTCCCAACACCCTTGATATGTTTCAGCATTTGGACATGGTGTAGCAGGCTTGTACTGGTTGGTGTTTGGGTGCACTTCGTTAGGAAACCGAGTGCAAAATGTACATAAACTGTCTGCAGGCTTGAGGAATTGGAAGTTGTGTTTGATTCCATATTTTACGACATACTTAGATATTAGATGAAGGGGACTGTGCCACTCACTCATGTTCTAGTTGTTATTAATGAAATCTCACTGTGTGTGTGTGTGTGTGTGTGTGTGTGTGTGTGTGTGTGTGTGTGTGTGTGTGTGTGTGTATGATTCATGAACTTAAATGAAGAATTCATGTTGACGCTTTCAGGTACTTCGCTATGTTTCAAGAGGCTCTTGGGAAATTTGACGGATCACTGATTTGTAAGTCAATAGTTTGTTGATCTCTCCTCAAGGGAAGATATGGAATACTTTTAGTACTGCAGTAACCAGGTATATCTGTAGCATTAGCATAATTATAGTTTATTTATAGTCTGATATTCCATAACTTGGCGATGGCTTGAAAGAAAACACTTGAGGTCCTCTGACATTTATCAAAGCCTCACCAATCAAGCTCTGCAGGCTGAGAACGCTCTTCATGATCAAACACTTTGAGACTCAAAAACCTCAGACGAGTCGACAATCCAGACTCAATAAAGATCTCAAAATAAGTCTGATTTTCTGTGCAGAAACACATTTGATTGTCATTGGAACAGAAACAAATGTTCAAATGTTTGTGTAGCCATTGTTATGCATCAAGATTGTTTAGAATTTATGTGGAGATTATCCTTCAACCTTTCTGTTGAAACAGTTTTTGTCAACTACTGTTTCAAGGTCAAAATGAACTTCAATGTCCTTAAATGTTCAACTTGTGTTTCTTAGGGGCGTCCAAATATTGGTCAAGTCGGTGCCCCACTTTAGTTCAGACTGAAATATTCCTGTAAGAATAGAATGAACTCACGAAATCACAGTCTCTGTGGATTAATCCCAATTTATTTGGTGATCCCATGACTTTACTTAGTGTCACCATGAGGTCCCTGTGAAATTTGGTACCACCTTCAATACCTGTGAAACTCCACAACTTCCCCATCAGCAAACAAATCTGCTTCACCTGCAGTCTGGCCTAAGCCTAAGATGTTGAACATGGTTAAGTGTAAAGCTGCTAAACATGTTAACAGTGTTTTTACATTCAGTGTATTTTCCCCTCTTATCTACACAGGAAGTAGAGCTGTGTCGACTCAACAGCCAAGAGAAGTTGGGTCTAACTCTGTGCTACAGAACAGATGAAGAGGAGGATGTGGCCATCTATGTCAGCGAGGTGAGTGGATAACTTCCCTTTCAAGATGATAGACTTTAGCTCAAAGGGTTCATTTCCTTCATATAACACCATGAGTGATGAATGTTCAAACTTAGTTTGCCTTGAGAAATATATATATATATATATATATATATATATATATATATATATATATATATATATATATATATACACTGTACATACATAGTTTGTATATCAAGAAGTCTCTAAAAACAGAATCGTATCTCTTTGATCTTTCCCCATTCTGCTTTGTTCCTGGAGATGCTGTAAAAAAAAAAAAAAAAAACATGCAACATACATGTTCAAGCTTAAAGGACGGCTTGCTGTTTGAAAAACGAAAATATAAATACTCTTGAGGAAAAAGGTGTACATATTCTATTTGAGTTCTTTGAAATCTTACATTTTCACACAATCATCATGGCTAGATTAAAATGCCTCAGTAAAATGCCTCAACAACTGAGATTTCCATGACTAAATCAATTGTGACATTTAATATTCATCGTCCAATTTATGATTAACTTTAGTATTCATGTGAGCACAGCAGGTTTCTCTATTGGGTATAGTAATTTTAAAATTGAACTCTTTTATCAAACAGAAATGACATTGTTGAACAGTTTGGCAGTGTTCTAGCTGCGTGATTACAGTGTCAGTTATAAACACGAAATGACTGCCAAGACAGAGAAAAACACAAACTGAAAATGCTCTCAGGTTTGGTTTCTTCATGCAGTCCTATCAGTGCAGCTTACATACAACGAACAAGCTGCGAGATGCGTGTTAGCATTTTTCTCCCACTTGTTGGAAACACTGATAATACTGTTCCCCATTCTGCTCAACTTTCTGTCTCATTCGTTTGAAGCTGACTCGGACCTTGCAAGGTGTTGGCTTTGAGAGCTGTGTTGAATTTAAATCACCGTGGTCCGTGGCTCCTGGCAGCATCTTTAAGTGTTCGTTCTGCAAAAAAAAAAAAAAGTAGGGCTAAGAGGCGTGTGCTGCATTTAGATGAGGTGGCTGAATGTCACTGTATACGGGATGTGTTAGAGGAGGTGTTGCATGCTCTGATCTTGCATAAGTAGTGAGAACACATCAACAACAGAGAGTTAAGAACAATGCAAGGTCATTTTAAATCAAGCTAAATTCACCCACCCTTGTAGAGCTTGGTGAATGGCCACATCACTTGTGGAGTTGTGATTTAAGTTTATTTCCCTTTGTTTCCACCGTGTCTCACAGTACAATAATTAAATAATTCAGAAGTACAAGAGCAGAAAAATAACATTTCTCTAGTCCACCAGTCCATCCATTTTCTACACCTGTTTAATTCTACTCAGGGGGCTATTCTATCCAAGCATGCAAAGGGCAAAAAGGCTGAGTCCATCCTGGACAGGTTGCCAGTCTATTCCAGGGACAACAAACACACTGAATTCACACTAAAGGGCAAAGAGTCCACAGTCTCCCACTGTTTCATAGTTGGAAAATCTCCACAGAGAATGGACCAAAGCTGAGTCTGAAACTCAAGACCTCCTTGCTGTGTGGCAAAATTGTAATCACATCATAATAATAGCTTAAATAATGAATAGATTCCCACATTTTTTTGATATTTCAATTGGTGATTACTCATGGTTTGGGTGCTCTCCACATAACTGCAGAAAGATTACCTTCAATTTTCTCTGTTCCTTCCAGTCCTAGCCCCCGTTCCTGTCTAGTTCCTCCCCGTTTAATGAGTCCTCCTCTGTGTAGGAGTGGGGCTCTCACAAAGATGGAGTGCCACGGCACCTCGCCATCTCCGGAGATCTCACCTGATAAAGGAGAGTGAAACGAATGGCCCCAGACGCCGATTGATTGCTGATGAAAGAGTGTCCTGCCCCCTTGTTCACTGGCATTAGTTACAGGAGGGGCAGGCGCATCATGTCTTGAGGTTGAGTTACAGGCTATAGATGCTATATGCAGAGGCTTGTGCTGTATAAACCTGCCAGAATATAACAACTGAGGCGGGTGCAATTTAGGACTTAAATGATAAAGGTGATAACTCAGTTTGTTGTGGCTTTTGCTCAGGGCTGAAATGGCTTTGAAAACTGCACAGGCAGCCACAGCGAAGCCATTTGACATCTAAGGTCTTCCCATGGCGGCACAGCTCCATTGTTTTGCTCACCTTGTTAATAACAGTCTAGACATGTCTTGCCTAGAAGATGTCTACATAATGAGTTAAAACATTTTCAGGCACTCTGTGATTCTCCTGAAAAGGGACCCAAAGTGTTTTGGAGGCATTATTTTGTTTTTCTGCCTCCACAGATCTGTCCAAACAGCATTGCTGCCAGAGATGGACGCATCCGAGAGGGGGATCGCATTTTACAGGTACAGTAGGACACTCTCTCAAACTGGCTCCCTCTACACAGGCTCTCATTAGCTTCAACATAAAAACCCACTTTTATTTTGTCGCACTCAACCACTGTCTCCCAGCACGAGAGCCCATTCATTTTTAATGGCAGCACATTAAAGGGGGAACTCGACCCTGCTGTGACTGTTAGAGGGGGAGAAATGCCCCCATGGCTGTTTTAGTTACCGACTCAGCACCAACAGGGGTTTTTTTAAGAGTTCTGGTTCAGGATGGCGCTGTGCTGCAGCTCACTGCCTCCTGCGGGAAGGCTGAGAGGCTATGACTGTTATTAGCCCCTAGGTGCATCTTCAGGCCTGAGATTGAGAGGAACTCTGATGCCGACAGCAAGAGGCAGTTCTTAGACTGATGGCAGAATAGAGTTGCCTCTGTGGGTTAGGTGGGTAATTATTGTTTTTACGGAGACAATCCTTTAATGTAAAAGCTGCATTTATGGATTCATTTTGGCCACTCGAAGGCAACAAAACACGGTGAAAACCACCGTTTTTACATTTCAAGCAGCACTGATTTCAAGCCACCTGATGAATGCTTATAAGTCTAATACTCACTCTCCTTTGAGCTATTTTTGGTCTCCATATGACTCTTTAGTTGTCTTTAATTTTGTCTGCCTGTGCACTACTTTCCAAGCACCAAACTGCAGTGGCTAGGTGCAGTTCCCATAATAAAACAAGCTCAAAAGCTCGGTAGCAATTTGGGAAACAGCAGGGTTGGGCGATAATTCTCGCAGTGAACGGGGGGGTAGGATGAATGGTAGATGAGGTTAAGGTCTAGGAATTAAGGAGCACACTGTTGTATTATTTGCAAAAAAAATATCTTTTAATAAGTAGAGCGATGCATTATGAGAGAAGAAACAGCAATAAAGTCGCGGCAGAAGAAAACAGCCTGCGCAAGCAGTCATTAGATGCAGGGGGCAGATGCATAAGCACTGTTAGTCTAATTGTCTACCGGTGTCCACCATGTGTTGGGTGACTGATTTAAGCCAAGAGAGGGGGCGTGTGTGTTTGTGAGGCAGACCAGTACTCTGGCACTATTATCCACCAGTGACAGGGCCATTACTCTGCCTGCAAAAAGATGGACGCCCCCTGTCATTGGCCAGTTAATTGTACGGCTAGATGTATGTACGCTCCCGGATACTTTGGTGAACACAACACCCCCGTCGGTCCACAGCTACTGTCCCATTCATAATCACTGCCGGGTCTTGCTTCATATTGGGAAGCAACACAGAGCGTTTCCCTCAGAAAAAAGAAATAAATAAATAAAACAGTATTGTGCGGTTCTACTTTTTTATTGTGGTGCTTTGTTTTCGTTAAGAGCTTGAACATTGAGAGAATGAAGCTGGCCTCAGTGCGTGAATGCGCTTGTGTATACAAGACATGTTGTGCTTGCTTGCATCTTGCTTAATAGTGTGTGTGGTAATCATGTTTGTATGTCATCCTCAGATTAATGGCCAAGATGTACAAGACAGAGAAGAGGCTATGGCTGCACTCTCCAATGACGAGTGCAGAAACATCGTGCTGCTGGTTGCCAGACCTGAGATGCAGGTTAGAAATGGCCGCACACTGATATACAGCATCTTTCATCCACTGAATGAAAAGCACACCTAAAATGGGTAATGGAAGCATGCTCTTCACAAATTACAGCCCTGAAGGTTTGTCATGTACAGTATATTTGCTCAGAGTAAACCTTAGCAGTCTGGAGTAGCCAACCCCCCCCCCCTCTCGCCCCGCCGCCACAACCACTCCTAGAGGAAGCCACCACTGAGACACCTCATCATGTTTTATTTTTATGTAGCGCCACTGTAATTGACTTCCAACAGTAAGCCATAAAAGCTAATGGCATGCTAATGTGGAGTGAGTTCAGGCCCAAGGCCGATGGCAAATAAGTGAAAGGACTCTGCCGCAGTGCAGATGAGCCAGGAGCAGTAGTAGACTCTTTGTAATTAAATGTGTCTCTCAGTAGTAAATCTGAAGTCTTCAGATATGGATCCCATTTGGTTCACGTCGGGCAGACAAACAGATGATGGATGATACGGAGCGAGCGGGTCAAGGGTGGCAGTCTTATGTCCATTAAACTCTATTGGCTTGATTTTAAGATTACAATGCATGTTTTAAAGATGAGGGGTTGGTGGTGATGGTGGTGTTGTGTTGGTTAAGAAAGCTGCATATCAGTCAAACACCACATCACATTGATGCTTGCAGCTTTTTATTTCAAAACCATGCTGGGAAAATCCCATTTGGGCATCCATTTGGAACGCCCAACTATTTGTTTTGAGACACTGTGTCGCCACAAGCTTTAGGCCTTGACAAATAACACTTGCCCCTCTCTCACTCTCTTTCTCTCTCCATATGCTCCCCTTCTTCATTCACCCTTAGCTGGAGGAGGCCTGGCTGGATGATGAGCACAGTGAGTTTCTGGAGCAGCTGAAGATGGAAATGTTGGAGGAGCAGCAGAGAGAGGAGATGGAATTAGCTGCCTTACAGGAGGAGCAGGAGTATGAACAGGTCAGAACAGCAGCAGCACATATGCCTAAATGGATTAGTGAGTCAATGCCAAAGCTTTGTTATCTGGATTTAAGAAACTCTGGAAAGGCTGTTTCTTTTTATTTGTTTTGCTCGGTAAGAATAAATCTCCTAAACGCTAGTTAGTCGAAAAGCAATAGATTTAAATAAACCCCCCCGAGTGGAAAACCGGAGGACCCAGACTGTTATAAACCTCACACCATCAGACTGACCAATAATTGCTTTGACTGTTTTAGGTCATTATTCACAGTCAGTATTAAAGAGATTTAGCCAGTGGCAGAGATTGAATCAAACTCTTCATTGAATTTCTTAGCACAACAGTGAAAAAAAACAAACTTTGCCCCTTTTTAAAATATGAATATAAAATAATGATAATAAATATTTATGGAAGGGGACTGTTGAAACATTTAAATTCTGAACATTAGTAATCATAATTTAAAATTCTGTTTTGTTGAGAGGATAGCATGCTACAAAAAAGCATATAAATGGAACTTCAAAGACGAGGAAGAGAGGAAACAATCCCTGAAGTAACAGTGCTGTAGAACAGAGCAATGCACAACAGCATATGTAATCCTTTAGGAGAAGGCAGAATAGTGTTGCACGTTTTGAACTCTTAAGTACTGTACTTCTGATTGTTTTCTTTGTTGTTTTCTGTCCTCATTTCAAAACTATACCAGAAAAACACCAGATTACCTTTCATTGCATTACCATAATAACATATCTGTGCTTATGATTAGAATAAAAATAATCTGGATGTGGTTCATCAAAAGAAAGTAGTGCATCATTATGTCTTGTTCATCTTATTCATTTTCAGAGAGCAGAAGACGACAAGCCCACCTGCTCCACACTCCCTCATCACAAAGATGGTGTGCTGAGTATAAGAGACAGAATGGAGAGCTCCGAGCATAACGTCCTGGCACACATCCAGAGACGTCTGTCTCAGTGCCTGAGAGACAATCGGGACACGCACCATACCGCCAGCTCCACGCGACTGGAGGACAAAGAGGATGAGGACGACGATGAGACGGAGGGCGATCGTTTTCAACAGCTCTTGGAGCTCAAGTGTCAGATACGTAATAGCGGCGAATACGACCTGTTCTACAGCCACCGCAGCACCATTGAGTGCAGCATGGGGGAGCAGGGCGGCGTACAGCATGAGCTGCGCATGCTCAACGAGGAGCTGCGCAGCATCGAGCTCGAATGTCAGAACATCATGCAGGCCCATAACCTTCGTAAGGGCCAGCAGTCTCCCTCAACGGGCCGCTCTGCACCCTTAACCAAAAACCAAAGCCTCCATCAGAGTGAGCCCACAAAGGGTAAGCTGGCCGATATTAATGAGAGGCTGGAGAAATCAGACAAGGACAGCTCCAGTGCCTATAACACAGCAGAGAGTTCACGGAGCACGCCTCTAGCAATGGACCGCTCCCCAGAGCACTCACTCCAGAGGATGGTTAGTCTCACCAACCAGAGGAACCTTTGCAGTGGCCTTGCCACTGGCCCCTCTCTTAGCTCAAGCCCAATCCCTGCATGCCGTGCTCCAGTTCCAGGCAAAAGCAGCAGTCCTGACCATAGCAATCCTTCTGAGTCGAACAAGGCACCTCAAGCAGAGGAGGAGCGAGGCAGGAAATTAAAGCCATGTGCTTCACAGATTCCTTACTTCTCCCCATCCCACAGTTCCCAGCAGAGGCAGGTCAACATCCCAGCTCATGCCCGGCACTACCAGAGCTACATGCAGCTGATCCAGCAGCGCTCAGCTGTGGAGTACGCTCAGAGCCAGCTCAGCCTCCTCAGTGTCTGTAAAGAGCCTCAGATGCCCATTAATGAGCCCAAGATGGAGTGGAAAGTCAAGATTCGCAGCGACGGCACACGCTACATCACCAAGAGGCCTGTGAGAGACAAGATCCTGAGGGAGAGAGCCCTAAAGATTAAAGAAGAGCGCAGTGGGGGAATGACCACAGATGATGACGCAATGAGTGAAATGAAGATGGGGAGGTACTGGAGTAAAGAGGAGAGAAAGCAGCACCTGGTCAGGGCGAAAGAGCAGAGGAAAAGGCGAGAGTTCATGCAGCGGAGTCGGCTGGAGAGCTTGAGGGAGAACCCTCAGAGCAGCAGCGAGGGGCGCAAGGAAGTCAGCATTATAGAGCTCAGCCACAAGAAGATGATGAAGAAACGCAACAAGAAGATCCTGGACAACTGGATGACCATCCAGGAGCTGATGAGTCATGGTACTAAGGCCCCTGAGGGAGCCAAGGTGCACAACGCCTTCCTATCAGTCACTACTGTATAAAAAAAACAAAGAAAACACACATTCTACCCCATGCGGTATAATATACTTGCCTCGTTCAATGTGGCGTTTTTATGAGGACAATAGGAATATTTTTCACAGTTTGTAACCCAAAAAGCATTTTGTAAAGAATTTATCAGTGGTGTCATGGCATTTTTTTCATGTTTTTCAATATTGTTTTTCACATCACTCTATGCGGAAAAACATTTTTTCTATGAAATTATGACTATATAATTATTTTATTACTTCGCTCTAAACACGTTTATCTTTTCAATTCTATTTTCATATTTATGTTGTAACCATATAACTCGAAATAGTTGTATGAGCATCTTAAGAGAAGTTAAGTGTTTTCTTTTGTGTACTTGACAATTGCAACAACACACAATGAATCAGTGGGTCTCCTGCCTTTTTTTTAACGCCCCTTTGATAAACTATTTGTCCTTTAAAGCTGAAATAAGCAACACTCTCAGTGCCGAGAGAGGTAGTTTAAATTATTTTTCAGAGCATCGGTGCATAGACTTGAAGTCTAATTATGTCTAATAGTCAATCATACAGGTATCAAAAAAAGTTAAAATATGGTACAAATTTCAGCTCTAAAGGTACAAATGTCATGCATTCCAATCATAGTACTGTATAATGAAAGAGTGAGTAACTACAGCAAGAATGTGTTGAATCCCAAATTTAATGAATTGAACTAAATTCAGTGACCTGAAAGGGGAAAATCTCTTTCAAACTCATGTTTCACCTCAAAATGGCATTTTTTGAGGTTTCAGATCACTGAACGTTGTAATTTGTTAATATGAGCAAACGTTTCTGGTCAACGTAGAACTTTTATCATCAGTAATTTTATGAAATCATCCCTTAAAAGTTCGATACCTCACATTCCGATGGAACTCTTCATGTGTTGTTTCTGTAATTTGTGAACTTGAGCCACTTTTCGTACAAAGCTACAAACGAGGAGCTGCTACACTAACAGGTTAATGGAAAAACAACTCTGTGTGCACAGGGAATATGTACTATATATTGTACTTCTAAAAACAGAGATTTTGTGGTGTAAAGGAACACAGACATCCCAAGAGTCCAACATGTTCTGACTCATTGCCAATGCTGCAGTTTTGTTTGTATGGTTTGCAGCTTTGGGTAAAAAAAATAATAATTTTGTATTCAGTTTTATTTTTGCTTACTATTTTGAGTTTTTTTCTACATATTCAACAACAGATGGACCTGCTCATAGCTTTTACATACCGGTATTTTTACATCATTTTTACTCTCCACTTACACCTTTACTCAGCATAGCCTTAACAGCAAAAACTGAATCAACGATACGTTTGTGCAGCAAACTGATTTAATATTCCAACAAACTGTTTCTGGATATCTCTGCGCAACAGAGACGTTATTATTCAGCCTTATTCATACATTGTATAATTTGAGTTTTTAGTAACTGGGGGAAAATTCATAGATATTGTATAGTGGTTACTCAATTATGTTTGCGGTCACATTAAACTTGTGTTAGGGTGATTGCCACTGAGCAGGACTCAGAACACAGCATCAAAAAACTAAACTGGTGAAATGAATGGGTTGCTGTTTATCAACAGACTTTATAGTTCAATTACATGTACAGTATACTCATTCCAAAAGCCTCATTTTTAACTGAAATATTGTAAATTTGAAATTTTAAACTGATCCCTGTATTTGTTTGGAGTCAATGTCAATGGTCTAATTTCGAGTAATGCGTAGTTGGCACATTTGTAGCCAGTTAAAATGTGTGATAATGGTGATCTTTGCAAAAGAAATGACAATAAATTATTGTTTTTTGGTATAACATTGCACTGGATCATGTTTATTTCCATTCAAACATTTGAGGAAGAACCAATATTTGCTGCTACTTTTCAGTTGGTGCCAGGTGAATACAGACAGACTTCGAAGATAACAGTTACATAATATTCCAAGGATCCAGCACACTAAATTTGTAGTTAAATAAAGTTGTTTTTCTCCAGTATGTGAGGTGAACATGGTGTGAACAGCGTGAAAGTGAACAACGTCAATACATGTGCTGCTTCTTCTAGTCTCCGCTCGTGATACTGAGGGAAAACTGACAAAGGAGAGAGGTGGAGGGCAGAAACAAGTCTAGTCAGTGAAACAGAATTACTTGTTCACTGAGCACACCTCATATCTCCTCCTAGTGACTCACCTTTTTTCCCCCCTTTTGTGGATATGTTAAGTGATTAAACAGAGGATTTCAATTAAAATCACCTTCCACTTGGATGGCTTTGTGTTCATTAAATGTACCAACCACTTAATCATTGCTATGGCCTTGTCATATGCAGGGGAGAGCTACTGGGATTCTCTGGTCTCTGTATTATCTTAAGTTGTCAGTGTGCTATGGCTGAAATTGGAGTGTCACGGATATGCTACTGCCTGAAGACAGTTCTGTACTTCTGCGTTTCCATTTACCTGAAAACTTCCTTTTTACATTTCATCTTTTTTAGTGTTACTGATATTATTATACATGCCTTTTCTGAGTACAAATTGTTCTGGGTTACCCATAGGTATTATGTCTGTTTTTGTTGCCAAGCTTATTTTCATTGCTGGATTATTTTTTATTACATTCATATTTCCAAATACTTAAAAAGGTCCATTGTGTAAAATTTAGGGGCTCTATTTACAGAATATGGCAGAAATTTAATACAATATGCATAACTTGTGTTTTCTTCAGCGTATAATCATCTGATTATAAGAAAGGTTATGTTCTTGCGGCATGGTGGGGTAGCGGTTAGCACCGTGGCCTTACAGCAAAAAGGTTCCTAGTTTGAACCTCGGCTGGGGCCTTTCTGTGTGGAGTTTGCATGTTCACCCCGGTGTCTGCGTACTCTGACTTCCTCCCATAGTCCAAAGGCATACACTTGAATGGTTAATTGGTGACTCTAAATTAGTGGCGACATGTCCGGGGTGTACCCCGCCTCTTGCCTCGCCTCTCAAAGTCAGCTGGTCCAGCGTGACCCTGATGAGGATAAGAATGAACCTTCTACAAATGCCATGTTGACAAAAATGTGGACAAACTAAACACACATATCTGCCTTTCGTGGCCAAAATAGTTGCTAGGGAGGGGTGGGTGAGGTGGAGGAGTTGCAATCAGCAACTACACTGCTAGATGCCACTAAATCGTACACTGGCCTGTGAAGAACTCCGTCCTTACCAGACAAAACTGCTCAGGCTGTGCTACACAATGAAAACATTTCCTACTGGCACGCTCATTTACATACAGTACTGTTTTATAATGTCAAGGTGTCACATTTAGTGTGATTCCATTTCCGTTATAGTGTCTGCCACTTAAAAGCATCTCCATTTATACGACAAAACATTATTGAAAAGTAGACTCCTGCCATACCCTGAGTCCATTTGCTCTCCCCTCATTTGTTAATACTCTCAGTTTGTATAGACAGACCATTAAAATGCCAATGAAAAGCCACAGACGCAGAAGCAGTGTGAGTTGTACCAACCAAAGCCAGAACTAGCCTGAGTGCTTGCTCGCTAATTAAGTTCATCCCTGGGCTCCTGGAAGACCCAGTCAGGTGTAATTAAAATCGAGCCTGTGACAGCCGTGGCATTTGTCAGAGCTACCCAGCAGTTCAAATACCAGTACTGACAGAAATGTCAAACAGATAGCAGTGGCACATCTCCTCTTCAGTGCTCCACTCACACAGACACACATGCAGACACACAAAGCTATAGACTCTGTTATGAATGTTTACTGATAACCTTTAGGATTCCCTGAACAACACAAACTACAAATTCTCTACCATTATTCATCCAGGGAGGCCCGTATTTATTGACATACAGATCCACTTGACACATGATGGCACAATCTACTTCATAGCATCTCCTCTCCCTCTTAATCTCAGAGGCTCGTAAGAAAGCGGTAATTGCTACGGATCACGCGTTTCTCGATGTCGCTTTGGAAATTGATGACGGCTTTGATCTTTGATATCATAACCGCTGTGTTGTAATAATTGCCCCCTATCTTGCCAAATGTAGCGGTGTATGAGGGTGCTATGGACAGCCTGTTACTGCTGAGCCAGCTGTTCTGAATTTCTATGGCTTAATCAAGCAGAAGACAATGGTAACTCAGTTAATAGAGAACTGTGGTGCATGGCATCAACACCTCCTCTGAAATTCTTAACAATTACGATGGGCATTTGATTGAAATGAACATAACAAGGTGAAAACCCTATAGTCAAACAGCTAAATGCTAATGCCTGCATGTAAACTATTGATAGTATGAAGAATGGATGCCGTATCCCCTATCAGTGACGTCACCAAATGTTTATTTCTCCTGTGGGCCTATGGAGACTAATTCGTTTTGTCGCCAGCCTTAAGTGGAAGTTTACTGCAGTTTTTGACACTTATGCATAGGCCTCACTTCACAGCCACAGAGGTTTTCGATACTAATGTTCAAAATGACAATATGAATGTGCACCAGAGGCTCATGGAAATGTCACTTGGACAAAAATATTACAGTAAGTCAGTCAGTATTGGACAAATGATGACTGTGCTAAATGATCCTGAGGGGACCGTGATGGAGAAGAAGATCACCAAAGTCACAAGGCTTCATCCCCAAAGGAATGTAAACGCAATTTCATGGCCCTCCATCCACTTGCGATTCCTCAGCTTGGACCAAACTGAGGGACCGACCAACAAACCGACAGAAGGACTGCTAGTGTGTTTGTTCAGAGAGAGACTTTTAACCAAAATGTAGAACAGTAAAGGTCAGTGGTGATATTTTTTTGCTCAGATATGCTTTATATTGTACTATAAGCTTGCAATCAGCAAAGATTAAATCTGGGCTGCAGAAATGCAGACAGCAGTGGTTTGCGTGTGTTGATCACTTCAGACTACGGTAAGTTGCCTCGTATTGCAGTATTTGAAAGCATTTGCCGGTGATGTTGTTAGTGCAGGAAAACTCACGCTGATGAAATAAAATTTGTTTCACATTCAGTTCACTCTTCATTTCCAGCCTCACACCATGCAGAAAACCTGGTTTGTAGCCAAGTGTTTACAGCCAACTGTGAATAGAATATGAAATTTACACAAGTTAATAGTTTTCAGGATTAGTTGAAAAGTCTAATCTTCTGTTGTCTCACTATTTGCTTCATCACAGCTCTGTGTATTCAAACTCTCTGCTGGATATGTTTGCGTGTCATTATTGGCAGAGATCTTTTATTGCTTCTGTGAACCATTTGGACTTGTTTTTTTTTTTTTTTCTTTCACACCCCCTGTTTTATGTGTCATTTGTTGTTTCATTTTCACCCCAACCAAATGCATTATGGGACCTATTAAGCTAAAACCTGTGAATATTTCAGAGCATAATTAGAGCTCTAATTACAATTCATTATTCATAAAATGGGTGAACCACACTGCAATACATACTGCAAAGGTCTCAAACATGTACTGTTGGGGCTGCAATTAGAATATGTATAATACTCCCTAAAACATATTGTAATACTGTGAGCCCTAAACAGAGATACGCTAGTATATTATTCATAGACAAATATTGCAGATTTTAAGAGCTGGTTAATACCCGCTGGTGGAAACATAATCTCTTTGCAACATTCAGCTCGCACTATTATTCAAATTATACAACACCAGTGTTTCCAAATAACCATAACAAAAATGCAGCAAGGCTTCAAACTACTTTTCCTTCACTAACTCATCTTCAATGCGGGATCAGTGCAAGGCTTCAGGTCTCAAAATTCAGATTTTAACCATCACTGTCCATCAATGCCGTACATACAGAGCACCTGTCACAGTTCTGAGATAGCGGTATTTAGTAAAAAACCCAAATTTAGATTCTCCAAATATTTAAAAAAAAAAAAAAAAAAATCCTGCATGAATTTCACCTCCCCAGCCTGAAGTGGTAAACTGCCAGTCTCTCACCCTGCTGTTTTCACTAACCTCCAGGGTGGAAGTGATTGACATGTGTGGTCAACCATGCAAACTCTACGTTGTATACAAATGTAACACTTGCACATCCTTTGTACATTCATTGTCTCTATGAAAACCATTAACATTCCTGTAAAGTTTCTGTTTCTCTTATTCATGAGCCGTGGGTCAGTCCAAATCCAACTAATGTGATTCTGAGTCTGTGATTGCCTCGCTGAACTTGAGGATTAATAAATAATATCTAGCAGATGGCGCATAGTAAGGTCTGTTTCACATTTATTAACTCAATGTAAACATTGATCCTCTACGCCTTCTCATGTTATTTCAGTGTCGGCATGGTTACTGAGGAGAGGGCTTTTTCATTAGTCATGGTGAACTCATCGCTTACTCTTTCATATTCATGTGTATTATACTATGTGTCATAAAGAAATTTCATAACTGGGCCTGTCTTCACATTGATTTAATTGGCCTCCTAGTGCACTTCCTAATGAAATCCAAGCTTGTAGAATGTGAACTGAACTCATATCTCTGCACTCCTGCCATTATCAGGGTTGATACAGTGCAGTGTCAAGCAGCAGGAGATTTTGCTTGTTCAGTTGCATTCTGGGTAGCGGGCCACCTGCACTCGAAGTAATGAGAGCCTTGCCAGAAGGCCTTACTGGTCAGAGCTCAGCTCTTCACTGCTTCCAGGCTTTGCCACAGGCGAATGATCCACACCGCTTCTGCAGAGAGCGAGCCAGTGAGTAATGGCCTCTCTATAATGTAGACTGTGCTTCTTTTGGATCATCGACATATTGCAAATAAGTCAACTTAGCTTGAATTTGCATTGACCAACTTTGCACATTTACAGCTCCCAAACGGCAGCGAGCGAAAACTCTTTCCTCGGTCTCGTAACATGACATCGGTAAATTGCACACATCACACTGATTTTTATCAACCCAACTGGTGGGGGATAAATTTTTCACTGTCACATATACAGAAAGTGGTATGCTCTTTTCTTTTGTAGGCTATTCTAAGTCTCACAGAAAAAAGAAATTATACCCGAAGAAGTCTGATGTTAGTTTTTGTGATTAAGAATACATTTCGTCTTTAGGAAAGGCCAATATTGCCGAACATTACCTGCTACCTTTACAAATGTCAAAAGTGATTATGGTAATGGACTCATCTTATCTTCTGCTTTGTTTGGTAATCGACTTGGAGAATGGCAAACATCAGAACTACAAAGTGCCTTTTCTCAATTAACCACTTAAATAATTTCTGAAACTCAAAACATGCACCTGCCTCATCCATTATGATGCGCATTTACTATTCCATCAGTCGAAATCCTTTGAAGTACCACTGAAGACCGCATAAGAAAAGAAAAAGGAAAAGCTGGCGTCCACTCCCGTAGACGATAATCTGCATCGGCTTTGAAGTAAGATGAACAAGGTGTGCTGCTGTCCAAAAGAGGCTGGCGATCATTGGAGGGATTAAGTGAATGTAAAAGGGAGGGCCAATGCGGTTGACTGCACAGCAGAGCCTTTCTCACAGTGACTGACCTTGAGGCTGGAGTGCACCGTTATACTTTATTACAGTAAGTTACAGAAGTCAGTGCAGGCTTAATGATTCATGGCCACTGATTTCATAGTGCTTTGCAGACCATTTGACAGTGCTGAGTTTTATAATGAAAAAAAAAGAGAACGATGGAGGAGTGGCTACCGGATAACTGCTTTTGTTTCAAATGGCCTTCGGTGTCAAAAAATAAAGTTAGATGTTACTCCGGCCAAGCAGCTGCGTACCACTACCTTAAAAATCCACGCAGACACATACAGGGTCAAAATCTATATCACAGTGTGCTTTAACTAAATCCCTGCCCTCTCGTGGCCCTGACTTTCTTCTCTCCATTAGGAGAAAAAAAATGTTGCTACTTTTAAGATATCCCTGGTGTGTTTAAGAGAAGGTCACATTTACGGCAGATAGGCTGCTGCTGAAATGCTGCTATTAGTTTTAATATCAACCTCTGCAGTCTCCAATGGTGCAGATTCAAAAAGTGGAGCAGTAGAATACTCCTCGGGAGTAACATACGCCACAAAATGCACTGATGCTCCGAGTGGTAAATAGGCTATACATCACTGTCATCCTGATCCTCCTTTCTGAATATCCTATCTGCATGGTACACTAGGGTTTGTCTCTTGTGGATTGCTTTATTGTTTTTGCTACATTATGCATGGACTCTCGGTAATTCTCTTTATCTGTTAAACTAGGTTAGGGAAACACAAGTCATACAAATCATATGCTCGAGTTGGGTCATTTTCTGATGTTGCAGTGAAAAGGTTGGTTGGTGAGCGATTCCAAGTGTTTTGGGGCATAACAACATCTTGTCTTGTTCATATATTCTGTTGCCGAGCTTCTGTTTTTTGTTTTTTTTTCTCCCTCTGTGAATAATTACCTAAGATGCCCTTGAGCTCAAAAGTCCTCAGGTGGGACCTCTGCTCTTTAGGCACCTGGGGATATGAGTTCATAGAGAACAAAGACATCTCATAAAGTATGTAAAGTTATGAGCATCACTGTTATGCTGCAGTGCAATCAATTAAAATTGCTTCTGGAGGGTAGTATTAGTCATCTTTTAAGAAGATTGGTGTACACAGCCATTACAGAGTAGGTATTTTCATTATCTTAAGTGCACGTGATTTTGTTTAGGCCAGCATTTTTAGTAAACAGGAAACATCTATTACAGGCAAATATGCCCATATGAGCATCTGAAAAGGGAAGTCAGGTTCTGATCAGCATCTCTGGTGAGGAAATTAGGTTATTAGTCACAGTTACAGACAAAACCCTTCCATAAGAACGCAGCCACAGAGGACAGATTGTTGTCCTTGTGTTATGTACAAGCCCCGATATTTAGATTTGGAATCAATTTCATGACCACTTCAGTCAGACACTGCCTTCAGTTAGCTGCTTTCTATGAGGAGAATTTAGTCTTTTCCCGAACCAATGTAACTCATTTTTAGTCAATGTTGAAACTGCATTGACTGGACACATGTTGTTGCAAAGACATTTTGTTTCAGTAAAGAGAGAATGACTTTCTTTTGATTGGCCAACTTTTGCGGAAGCCTGCCTGACGGGTAGCAACTAGCTGGCTCAGCGCTAGAATGTTAGTGAATACCGACTTCATCTTCTTGCAGCTTTAGTAACTCAGCTTTGATGATGGCGATATGAGGCACTGCTGGAGTTTTGAACTCTGCAGGCTCAGTTGTCTCTTCAACCAGGAAAATATCCTTTCACAAGAGCAACGGCAGATCAATTTGAACCACTTGAAAACAAAAAAACAACTGAATCCTGTGAAAATAGAGCCTAGAACATGACATGGACATTCTTGTTTAGGTTTTGCTTTATTGTATACTGCCAGAATTTGTTTTTAAATATGAACATCTACATCGATAAAGAGCGACTGCTCAACATGATGGTCCTACTGTCAAGACACTTTTATAGATTCCTTTGATATCCTTTGCTCTGATTTCTCTTTCAAAAAAGTTCTTCACAACCTCGCCACTCCTTGACTTTGATTTGCTTTAGATTTTTATTTTATTTTTATTCTTTTATTTTTGTCATAACTTTTTATTCACATATTTTTATCTTTTTGCTTAAGGCTTGCTTTATGGACTATCATCTTGTATTTTTTTTATATTGTCATGTTTTTTAATGGCTATTGCTCTCACAGTCCTTATCTTATTGTCTTCCTCTGATCATGTTCTTAAATCTTAATTTTGGCTTTGTTATTTTGAGTACGCTGTTTGTGCTCGTCTGCCAAAGCACTTTATAATGGTGCTATATAAATAAAAGTATATGCATATTAGACCATAGGAAATCGTTACTGTAATCGGTAGTAGAGACTGAAATCACACTTACACCATGGACCATATAATTTTATCTTCCACGGTGGTGCTCAAAGATCGCTATGATGGTTTGCTGTTTTATTTTGTATATCAGTGTGTTCTGATAACTGGCAAACACACACAGACACAGTTTGGTGAGGTCGTTTGAATGGGAATGTATTATAGACACAAAATCAGCTACATTTTATCTTCCAGTTTTCAGCACCAGTTGGAGGTTTCCTGCCCTGCTTTTATAAGTTTACAGCACACTCACATTCACATCTGGGTCATGAAGTCCCAGCCTACTTCATGGATTATTGGTTCTTAATGTGTTTTGTTTGTCTAATTCTTGAAAAGATGAAATCATACTCTACTGTTGGTGTTCTGTTCAGATTCTAAGCAGTCTACTGCTGGACCGGATACTAAAATCTGACCACTGTTTGTCTGTTTTCAGCAAGACTACATGTTTGTTATTTTAGTTTTAGGCACCATTCAACATTGGCATAAAGCGCTGCTGCTCAGACAGAAGACAAGTGGGTGTACCATCACAGGCTTTATGGCACAGATTGGCTTTGTTCACTGTTTGACATCCTGTTATTATAAAATAAGCATACTGCACTGTAGCAGCATATGAATGGTGGTCCTCTCTATTCTCTCTTATTCTAGTCCCCTACTCTTCACTCACCCTGTACTACTATGAAAAGGTCTTGTAGGCATATTGTAAATTAGATTCCATTCAACAGTGGAAGCTGAATAGCTCGGCTAATATTTCTTTTGATGATCGGAAACACAGGGGGACCTGATAGCCATTCATGTGTGGTCATATTGTTGGACTAATGCATTGCATTAATTTTACCAATGATCCACGGGGCTCAATATTCCTTTCAAATATGAACATCCTGTTTAATTTCCCATCTTTGATGAGAATTAGAAAACTGAATGCAGTGCAAAATGAATGCACACAAAGAGTTTTAGCACATGAAAAGCGCTGGTGCATGTTTGCAGTTTTTTAGATCGACGGTTCAAAGAATATAGGTTTTGCAGTGTGTGTCTAAAAAGTGCATCGCTTGCTTTCCACGTTTTCTGTTTGACAAAAATACAGATGCATGATTTTTATTTTTTAATAACATTTCCAAGGATGTACCATAACAGGTGCACAACAGGCCATTATGAGAGCAGAAGCATCATTATGATCCATCATTAAGGGAATAAAGCAGCATGAAACAGAGAGAGCTTTCTCACAGTGGACGTCTTAACTTTTCATACTTAGAAAAGCACAGGTGTTTCTGATAACATTAATGATGGCTTGATTGCATCGCACTCATCAGCGAGGCACATTATGCGCATCGGGAGGCTTCCTGTCAGAGTAACTTCTGAATGGAATGTGGTTACTTGTGTCTATGTTACTGGCAGGTTAATATATCAGGCATACAATGAGTTAGAGCAGCATTTAAACAGTTGACCGAAATGAACAGGTCACTTCAAATATAACCTGAAAAGGATATCTACGCTCTCTTTGACGTCCTCAAACCATAGGCTGCATAAAACATGGGCATCGTATCCGTGATGTCATTGGTAGATTTCTGAAGAGCTGTTGTGAAGCTCTGAGTGTGGTGGCTCCGACTGCCTCCATCTCGCCTCTGTCACCTCACAGCAAACCAAAACACTGTCAAAGACACAGAGGGTGGGTGGAGCCTTCACTTCACAACCGCAGAGGTTGTCGCGTGTTTCACACAAGCAAAAATTGTTAGAAGTATTGGAATAAAATCTGGAGCAAGCAGTGATTATTATAAGACAACACAAGCATTCCATCTTCGTCATGAGCTGCAAAACGAAGCTGGGAATGATCTGGGTATCAACATATAAGACGTCAAAATACTAACTACATCTCCCATTACCCTGGATTATACTGGATACTGGGCTTGTGCGATGGGCTTGTGCGTGTACAACATGTATACTGCTGGGATAATTGTCCATTTGAATACATGGCAAACTGTGTCAAATCTGACCAAACAATGGACAGACAGCATGGCACAGCAAACATCTGTGAAGTTGTTCTATGACCAATGGGAGATGTAGGGACTTACAGTCACCCACAGTTTATTTCCAGTATCTACAGTATGCATGAAAGCTCCTGAACCTCAGAATTCCCGCTGTTGCCAAGTAGGCTAAATAGATTTTACAAGGCTGAGCGAGAAGTTTTAAAATCTAAAATAAAAGTTTTGACACTCAAGAGAGAAACAGAAGTGTTACTGAAAGCTCTCAAGTCTCCAGAGTAAGAAAGCATTCTGCTACATAATATTACTACAACTTTCCAGCAGTGATAGTGTAACAAAGAACTCTCGATTTTCGACATTATTTGGGTGTTCCAAGCTAGTTCTCCTATTTTATCCTGACATCGGTTGATTTGTTTTCTTTTTTTTTTTTTGTGGTTACATACGTAACATCATCTCCAAGCTCTTGCTGTCTTCAACAACAGTTTAATATGGGCACATTAATTTAGAATTGAAAACACCTACGTCATAGGTGTCCGATCTTGTTAATCCACACCTTTCAACCAATTACATTTCTAATTTCAGTGACCATAGTAAAATCAGAATTACACCATTTCTCCCCTTATTTCCATTTTTGTAACACTAATATCATTGTCCTCCATAATTACTAAAACAATTGCAAGGCATTTTATTTCTTTATGTCTCGTCACAAAAATGTTATTTTTGTTAGTCCAGACTCTCCAATCTGTCCAAACGTATCCTCGTCTCTGTACTAACATTTCTGTACTGTAGGTGCATTATATTGGTTGCATGTGTAATTTATGGGCTGTGATCTAAAACCATAAAAGTAAAACCTTGTAATGTAATATAATAATCCTGAATAAAACTACATAGATAAGCACAGCTCACACAACTCCCAAAGGAGTGAGAAGGTATAATGAAAGCAATATGGTCGTGTGAAGCATACATCAATGAAACATTATTCAGCTTCTACAGACATACATTAGCAGACAATCTGACATCCATCTGTGCCTTTTAAGAGAATGATGGACATCTGATGCTCCATTCACTTTAATGCCTGCTCTTAATCTCCTACATGCTTTGAAGCTATCCTGAACAGGCGCACACACAAAGGGTCAAAGTGGGAAAATGTGCACTTGATGCAAATTTTATTTATTTTGTATTATATAAATTCAGACATTCTTGATCTCTTGATGGAATGGTTAACTAAATGTCAAGAAGCCGGCGTTTGTCTATTGCTGACTGTGAAGTCAGTGGTGATAACAGAGGTGTCTCTGTTGGTTAGGAAGGGAAAGCTATTAAATAACATCTCTTGTTGAACACTGGAGCTTCCTATATGGTGCAATAATGCTTCATACTCTGCCATATTGCTGCCATATCTACAGTATGCTGCTGCATTGCACTGTCTGCATTATGGGGTTCACAGCGTGGTGAACTGAAATGCATTTAGCAAATAAATAGCAATAAATTGTATCTCCCATTGTAACAATGTGAAACATGGCGGGTGATGAACAATTCTGGAAAAGCTGAATGACCTTCGGCTACACTGAGATGGAGCCTGACATAACCGTGTATCACCACCTGTCACCAGCTATTTACATTTTGGCCTCATGCACAAATGCCAGGGTTGCTATGCGAACGTTACGGCTTACATTTCAGCAGGCCCTGTCACAGGGAAGTGGGAATCTGCAAAAGAGGCAATTATTTTTCTGTGAATTGCCAGTTATGCAGATACAGTATGTCAAATGCACACCCTGTCCCCTAAGGTGGGGGGAAACAAACTTGTTTCTCCGCTGTTCTGTGACACCTTTTGGGTGTTGGTTAAACAAATGCATTGTCTGTTTTAGAGATAAAACCGTCTAAGAGATGTCTATCAGCAGCTACTTCCTCGCCTTTTAGGGTGTGTGTGTGTGTGTGTGTGTGGAAGCTGATGTGTCTGTCAGAAATCAAAATCAACACTCACAGCTAAATGAGGAGGGGGAGGGGGAAATTGCAAATTAAATTCACCTGTCAATCCGCATCTGTTTGATCCTGTCTCACTGTCAGTCTACATCAAAATTCCTTGCCACAGTATTTGAAGGCTGTAAAAGGGGGCGTGCTAACGGTGTTCAGATGTGTTAGCCGGCTGTAAATGGCTTTATTTCCCTTTCTTCAAAGGATGCATCAACATTTGTGATTGCCTCCAAAAGATATTCTGAATTCTTTTATAGCTTGTTAAAAAAATAAAATAAATGAATTATCTTTATTGGCATACAGTCATGACCTCCAGTTGCCCCCTCTTGTGTCTTCTTGGCTCCTCGGATGCCGCTGCCTTGCCTTGTTTACTTCCTCTGGCAAGCCTGCTTTCCCATTTCATTCACAACAATATAGATTTAGGCAGGGAGGTTTACAAAAACAATATAACCCTTTGTATCCCGCATGAATTATTTCACACTCTCACCATGCATGGCACAGTCACAATGTCCCTCATTACACTGTGAGAATGACAAGCGGCAGATACTCTCAATACACGGGCATCCCAGTTTTGTCGATATAAAGTCAACCAAGTTGTGAGGAGTGAGATCTCTTCTTACGGTCTTTGATGGAAGGCCATAAAATATTAATTTTGCAACAGCTGTCTGGGGCTCTCCGTTATTTGACGTGGGCTGTCAGCCTTCTAATAATCTTCCTGGGTTTTGTCTCATTTGTGTGTCCCCATCGAGGTGCCTGTAATCTCCTTCATTATTAATCTCACAGAGCAGAAATGTCATGCCGGCAGCCTCGAAGCATACTCGGCATCATTTAATTCTTGTTTACCAGCCTTCCTCTTTCGCCCCAGTGAAGACGACCCGCTACTGCCACAGCGGCATGCTTTCCCCAGAAGAATACTCCTTTCATTCTGTTAGGAGACAGAGAATTTGCATTGAGATCTATAGTCTTCTGCCTGCCACACACCTCTCTTATCATTCCCTTAATGGATTACAACAGCCACTGAACCTTGCAAATGTGTGTGTGAGCAGCGCATGTGTGGGCTTCTGTGTGGCAACTGTTTGTGTGAAGATACCTTCAGCCCCTTGAGGAATTTTTTAAGCCGATTTTTACCCTCTTGTTGCATGTCCTACTTCCTGCTCCCTCATCTCTTTTCCAGATCCCCAGCCTCCAGCAGCTTTAATGTGACATCACAGGGTTATGTACCTGGACGGGACCCCCACTTGGAGTGAAAACAGATGGAGCTAGGCTGTTTGTGTGATTTATCGAGGTAATGTGGATCAAGGCTAAGAAAAAAAAAGGAGTAGAAGGTGACTGGTGGAGATATAAGGTTTAAACAAAGAATGATACTGTGCACTGTCGATTTGAGCCTAACAGGTTTTCTCAGGTGTCAGTCACGTCTTTATCAATGTCATATTTAAAGCTGCACTAACAATGGCTATGTGTAATGTGGAAGGGCTAAGAGAGCAGACATGTGATGAATGCACAGGGAATCATCACCTGACGGCGAAGTTCTCCTTGGCTCTTACAAAGCACTTTATCACCTTTCAGCTCATTGTTTTGCTATACAGTAGATGTTGCCATGTGCTGTTGCTGCTCAATAAGGAGGACGCTGAGACACCTCCTGCCAAGTATATATCTTTTCAAATGTGCTACTCCATTTTTAAAATATAACTAGGCGATCATCAAGAGACAATGACCCAAAGCTCCAGGCTATGTATTATTTCGTCTAGTAGTCTAGAAGAAGAAGCAGTCGTGGAATCAACCTACTGTTAAACCTGAAGTAAAGTTTCCAGAGTGTCAGTTTATGCTGCGTCAGCAGAGGGACACAGTAACTGGAGTACTTGCTGGTGCAGAGGCACGGGAATGACAAACGTGTGTTTAATACGAGTAGTATTTAGTTAATTTAGTTAGTTTACTTGACTTAATCATTATAAATACTCTAAAACATGAAAAAGATTATCTAAACTTGATTAGATGATATTTGCATGTATTTATTTATTAATGTAATGTTGCTCAAATTTAAAACTTTACTTTGGCTGGACAGATAATGTGAAGACATGAATATGAAGACTGGAAAATAAGAAAACAAGAGTGAATCCCACAAATGATTAGGTACTAACAAAACAAGAACTAATCATGAACTAATCTCAAACAGGAAAGAAGAGGAAATTTGCTCATATATCGCTTACTAAACGAGGCCCAAAGTGAGGCTACAAGCGAGTAAACATAGTATATTATTTTCGCTACAGAGCAAGATATTTTGACCAGTTACCTAATTTCTCAAAATTTGGCTGCAGAGGAAACTATTGCCGCATGCTACCAATCAACATCCAATTACATGCTAGCTGCAGCTATATGTTTTGCCTAGATCGCTTTTGGATGAAAGTACGGCAACACAGACGGTGGTGCTATGAACCCAGATTTAGGATTAAGACAGCAAGGCTGTCTGGAAGTCCTGGAGGGTCTGAAATCTGAAGTTGAGCAAGTCTCAGAGTACATGTGTGTACCACAGAGGCCTTGGCAGTTCAGTGAGTCTGTATATTAGCATTTGCCAGCTGTTCTTTTTTATATGCCAACTCTTTTGTTTGCTGACAGGCTCATTGGCAGCTGCATGTGGGATGGGGAAAGGCACCTGTCAGAATTAAACATGGGGGCCTCAGCAGCTCCACAAAACCACCTCACAACAGATGGAGAATGATAGAAAATGTGGCCCGTGTGTATCGAATCTCTTATTTTGAAATTTACTTTGCACACACAGCATTGGCACATGCCACATGGATCTGGGAAATGAGTGTTCCAGTCCGAGCCGGAGGTCGGAATTTCCCAATTGAAATATTCTACTTCTGACGGCAAAGCGGTCCACATTCATGACATTGTTTCTTTGGCGAGTCTTCACTCAGCTGAACTCTTAGCAGTGCAGCCTTGCATATATAAACAAACAGAGAAGTTAAAATGAAGCTTGAGGTAAAAGAGCCTCATAAAAATACTGTGGTATACTACCCACCTCCTTCACCTATTGTTTGAAATGTAGAGAAGTGTTTGACATCAGAAAACTGCTTCTTTGTGAAGTCAGGGTACTGTAGATGGATTTGTCATCTGACTTTTTCCACCAGATTATTTTGTTTTAATGACCTGGTTGCATAGCAGACATCTTGACATGTCACACCTGAAGCTCAGGTCCTGCTATTGTGAGTGTTGATTCATTGTCACTGGGACACTTGATGGAAGTGAGCCGCTGTAACCTGTGACAAGACAAAATGTCTTCTGCACAACCCGTCCATAGCATGCCTACAGCACTGGAGACAACAACAGTGTTCTCAAACTATATTCCAATGATGTTGTGAAATGAAGAAAATATGTTTTCCCAACAAGAAATCTATTTATTTATTTATTTATTTATATGATAACACAAAAAACAAAGGTTCAAATACAGTGAAAAAAGTGGATCAATATCGAGTGAAGCTGGTAACTTTTAGCTAGTTCGTGTAAGTCATGCGCAACACATCAGGTGACTCAATCTCCAATCATGTTTGACACATTTAATTCGGAAATATAAAATTCCTCGTGTCTGCACCGCTACATGCGGCTGCATGCTGTACTGCCTGCACAGCTACACACCGCCGTCACTGTTCTCTGCTTACACCTACTCAGCTATACAGCTGTTTATGGCTGTATTCATTTCTCCCTCTACCATCAGCCTCCTGTCTCCTTCTGTCTGGTTTCTTATTAACCATACTATCGCAGCATCTCTCCTGCAGTATATATATTCCATATCTCCATGATGTGTGACTGCAGGGCTCTGTTCTGAGAATCTCTGGAGAATTCAATCACAGTCTTGACTGAAAATTTGAATGCTGCTAGGCTTAATACTGGAAGCACTGCAGAGAACCGAACCTGTGCCAGCAAATGAAACTGTATTAGCATTCATACTTAGTGATTTAATTTTGACAGGAGTGTTCCCGACTGACACGTTCTTTCTATTTGGATTAGGGTTGTAAAATCAGTCAGATGTGCAGATCAGATTTGAAATTTGAATTGACCATAACTGCTAATTTGTGCGCTTAACTTTATAATTTGTTAAAACAAATTAACGCTCACTAACGCTTGCATTTTAATGAAATGTTTCGCCCTGATTTATACGGCACATTTCAAATTGATTTCAACCACTTGTCAGTGATTGATTTTACCTCATTGCATTAATTAATTTAGTTTATTAGCTCGCTATTTTGTTGAATAAATGCATAATTAAAATCAGGCTTTCAAAAAAAAAAAAAAGGTATAATGGACTGACATTTGTTAATCGAGAATGACTTCAGGTAAAAACCTCAGGGGAGGAGTTATTAAGGTATTTCCTGCTGACTAGGTTTATTGTGTAAAGCGCTACTGTCAGTACAGAACAGTACAGAAGGCAATCAGCAGCCTCATCAATATGCAGATCTGAGTGATGTTACAGATGTTTAACTTTACAGGTCCTATATGAGAATGTGTGCAATCAATAATGTGTAGGACGTCCAAGTCGATGCTTTGTTTCCACAAAATGGTTCATAAATGATGTAAACAACAATGGCATAATGAGTAATATAATTAACATAGAATTAATTTGTGATTCATAACCTGTAACTAAAAATATAATAAATGCTCTTTATTCTTATTATTTACATCATAAATATCTAGACCTTACGGTGACTGTTTGGTGAGTTTTCACAAGCACACTTTTACATATCTTTACATGTCACATTTACTTCTCACACATTGGAAAGAATGCGCTTTTATGTGCACTGACGGGATATTTTGTTGCTCTTCCATTAACGCCTCACAGCTCGGCGAGAGCGTCTATACACATCTGAGCTTCTTTGGATTTTTACGGATAAATAAGCTGCGCATGGGCCGTTTATAATGAACTTCTCAGAGTTACTTATTTCTCGTGTTGTTATTCAATCTCTGTACGAATACAAAGAAAATACTGCGAGGGTATGCCTTATTACAGCACCATTATCCCATTAGCAAGCGTCTGAGCTGGGTTTGTTGACTGTGGATGAAAGAGAAATATTAAGGCCGTCATGAATAGATGTGCCACTATTTTAAGTGACTGCAAGACAGCCGAACGATACCCTTTACACACGGAAAAGCGAGGGAATGAAGAAACGCTGCAAATAATGAATGTACTGAAATTGTCTGGAATAATGAGCCTTTTGATGGGGGGGGGGTTACGCTATCATTTGTTGTCAGCCGTGGCCCTCAGATACAGGCGCTATTCACAGATATCATCATTTCATTCAACCTGTCTATTCATATTCAGAGGACCCAGGAGGCGAAAAAGAGCAGGGAACACGTGTATGAAGTATAATATGCAGGAGCGCCATTGTCTGCAAGAAGCAAATCTTTTTCAAACGCATTCTCTGTCAAATTACTCCCATATCAGAACGTAATGAGACAGATAGGCAGTGCAATAAAGCTCGGACAATAACCAAGTCGCATCTGACATCCAGGTAGGTGTTTTTAAGTAAATATGATAATATGAAGGCTCAAATGATCTCACACAACAACAAACTGTCTTTGATATCAGCGTGTATCGCCATGCGTCAGATAAAATGAGCAGAGAGCAGAGCGCTGGCCTATAAACTGAGCGGTAATCCTTTAGAAAGGTAGCGCTGATGATTCCACTGTGAGCCTCACAGATGGTCCGCTCTCTCTTCATCCCTGTGAAGCCTAAAAAAAAAATTCAAGCACTTAATGAAAATGAATGGCCTTGTCTAGGCAACGTGATTGCCAGAGCTGCTTTCATCAATACATCCAATAAAAGGAGTCACACCTCCTGGTGGGACAGAATAGACCCGTGATATAGAAACAATGAAAGAGTTTTTATCTCGACTGCACCGCTATCGTCTACTCCTGTTTTTTGACACGGTGAAGCAGTTCATGTAGACCAGAGAAGCACGATGGGAATGAAGTAAACCAGCTCAATGTGAAGTGTGAGCTGTAAAGTTTGAAAATGCTTCACAACTTCACAACATGTAATCTCTCAGCTGCAGTAAAAACATGGCAATTATGTACGTAAATAGTTTTTTTTATTATTTATATCCGGCAGCAGAACCTAATAAATATTCATTTCATTAATTTAAGAAAATGCTATGTGTTTATTACCCCACTGGCAAAATATTTCAATCAGTTCATTCAGGCCTTGGATCAGCCAAACACGCGCTTGAGTGTTTACAACCAGAGCAGTTACGCTAACGGAGAAGCCTTCATCCACGGCTTTCTACAGATCTCACTTAGGCTGAAACATAAAGGCTGGATTAGCTCTTTCCACGGCAAGCTCATTCACGTACTTTCGTATGGAAGCACAATCTAAATGCAAATTGCCAGCTGATTTTGTTCTCTCTCTGTCCTTGGGCATCATGAGGTGAACTTAATAGGTTAAAGGTTGTGTTATTGCTCAGAGGAGTAATTGGAGTCCTACCTGTTGTTCTGATATGTCAGAAGCAGATATCTAAAACTATGGAGCTCACTGCTGTGCCCAACAATATCAGGCAAGCACAGATTGGTTCATGTATGACATACCAGGTGTACAAATCCAATTAATTCTTCCTCAGTCTTTTTGGATAGAATATATTAGGACTTTTTTCCCCACAATAACATGTTTTAAAGTCATTAAAAGCACACAGCATGGACAGCCTTGTCATTTCGTGGACATTGTTATATTTTGGAAACATGACCTAAACTGTTCGGACATATAATTGTAGTGTGACTGGCCTCAAATGGACACAAATCCTTCACTCCAGCAGTAGTAATGTCATGCTCTGCCCATAAGGTTGTCCAGGCCCTCATTACATTAAATACTGACACCATTGTCAAACTGTCTGAAAACAACTGCGATTTTTTTTTTTTTTTTTCTGACCAAATCGGAATTCAATTACCAGGTAACCATGGGAATACTTGTGACTGAGAGGTAAACTTCACATCATTATTCCTGCAGTCAGTGAAAATATGAACCACAGAAAATGATATTTCTCTATCTTTGTATTCAGGTGCCTCCTGACGGTGAAATCATAAATCAAATGCCAGAATTTGCAACTTGAACAAAATCCAGACTGACAATGTTTTCGTTTCAGAATGTGGAATGCTGTGAAATTAATAATCATATCTGACTGAAACAAGTTGAGTATATTTAAAAGTTGGTTTCATTTATGAATTAGAGCTAAAGCTCAAAGGTTCAGAATTCATCCATGAATTATTATATCTCAAACTATTTAATATTTTTCCAGACAGGAGAGACATTATTATTATTGTTATTATTGAGACATACTGAGGACACCGACACACGGTTACCAGTAAGCGAAAAATATCCAGAGACAGCAACACGTTTTTGTGTCTAGAGTCTTCGTGACTAGAGGACAAACAGATCAATCAGTCATTCAAAAAATATGTGATGATGAAGTTAAAAGAAGAAAAATGTTGTTATGGGGAGAACTTCGCTGTGCTGGAGTATATGGGAGTTAATTTTACCACCTGGCGAGATGAAAGAGCGGTCTCTTTCTGCAAGTGCTTTACTCAAAATTTGTAGCTATTCAGGGAACTTGACAAGCTGCTGTGGGGAGTTGCTGAGGATGGAAAATATTGGATAAATGTTACACCTGGATGGAAGGAACGGACGACTTGGAGCTGAGATGTATTGCTATGTGTGGAGGTTGAAGTGGGACTTTGAGCCTTAGATGCCCATTTATTCAAAAGGACTTACTGTCAAAAGGGAAACACCCAAAACATGTTTGTAATTACTGGATATTCATGTTCAGCCACCTGCCTGTCCATTATGCACAGTTTACCTTCATTTTCTAGTAAAATGGCTCTATTTAATGAGCTTCCAGTTTCATCTGAGCATGTCTGCTGTCAGTTAAGGCACTTGTCGTGACTCATTCAAGTTAATTACCTTTCCAATCAATATGACGCTTTAACCTTTGTGACCTCTACGTTCTTGTGATTCAATTGAAGTTAAACTCTTGGGAATATAAACTTATCTAAAGAAGAAGGTAATTACTGTTCTCAAAATGGAGAAAATTGATTTCCCTCACTGCTGAAAGGTTTTGTCTAATCAATTCATAACACAGGCAAAATGGCTAATTACTCAACGTGAACTTATTTTGACAATAACAATATTTCCTCAAGAAAACTTCTGTCTCTAAATGTTTTCATTCATCACCTTCTCATAAACTGGCAAAATTACACAATTAGCTCAGCGATCGTCATCGTTTACAGTGGAAACATCTTGATTACAATTTAGATTTGCTTGCTTCGCAATCTCATGGGAAAAATGGGTTAACTAATCCCAGTTAACCTCCACAGATCGAATGAAGTTTACTTTTTGGAGAAGTGGCTCAGGTATTAATTTCATCAGTTTGAGTTGAGTTTAGAAAGCCTGGTGATTGCATTCTGTCGATTTTCTCTTCCCTGACTACCCTCAGAATAATTATTCTAAATTAGTGTGCAAATGTATGTTAGGAAGTGAATTATTTTGGTAAAGGGTTGGTGGTTTATTCTAATGAAAGCAGTGACTAATACAAAAGAAAAGTTGTATTTTCTTAGCATACGAAAAACTCTGAACAGGCTGAACACTAAAGCCTCATCTAAAATTTTATGTTCACATGAAATATTGTCAATGCGTGTATCAAACTCATACTTACACACATGTACAGTGCATGCTTGGCATACAGTCAAGCCAATGGGTCACTATGCAGCACAGCTTAAAAACAAGAGTTAAGACGTTCTCAGCATCTAGTAAACACCACACAGTCAACAGGCAGCCGAGCCGAGCAACCAACACATGCAAAATTGGACAAACTCCAAATTCTTCAGAGCACACTCTGTACCCTGCAACCGTGTCTGTGTAGACAGTATACGCTGTAACACAAGTGCACAGAGTGCAGCAGGGAAAGACATTTAACTACTGTAAGTATCAGGACAGAAAGCAGCCAGCACAGAGATGTAGTTAAATAACAGTCATGTGATTAGTTATTTTGTCTGTTTCTTGGCAGTACTCTCTGATGAGCGTTACACAACAAGCTACCTAACCGTAGCTATTCATTATTATTTGTTCTGAGGCCAGACTACTTCTAGCTTTAGAGTTAACTTCAGAGTTTCATTTTGTAGAGATTATTATTGAGGTGACAACGAAACAAGTGGCCGTTTGAGGCTGGCTCCAGAAGTGAGTCAAGCCCCCATGTTAAAATGTTCAACTTCACAGCTGAAACAAACATGTTTACAGTCTGGTACAAAAAATGGTTTTGGCCTCTATAGCCAATTTCCCCCATCCATGACAACTGTACTGAGGCTGAATTTTTATAGAATTCACCCGTTCAAATTATATAAAGGCTTAAAGTTATGCATAATTAACAGTGTGGCTGCTCCGTTTAATGATGATCCAAACATTTCCAGTAACATTTCCAGTAACTCCACAGCGTTGTAAAGTCCAAAACTCAAAATGTATTGAACAAAGATCGATTTAATCAAAATGAACATGCTTTTATCTAACGGAATATTCATCTTCAGTCCATATTAGTCCGCCTTTAGTCTTTAAAAATGTTTTCTCTGACACAAACGAGGCGCACACCTGTATTAACGAGGCGGCCTAACATCTCCGTAACACACAGAATATTCATTCAGTCCAGATGTATTACTTTATTAAAGTTGACTTCCAGTGGGCTTATTCATATTTGTTTACATGTTACATATTTTTAGTGATTAGTCAGGTGTGCTGCTGTCATGCTGATTTGAGCACGTTCTAAACGTCTAGTTGACCAATCAGATTGCTCGACTTGTTGAATAATAATTTATATATGTGTATGTGGGTGTGTGAATATATGTATGAAAGGAAAGTTTGTCTGAAAACTGTATTTTCATCATTGTTTTGTTACATTCAGCAGTCTGAATATGAGGTGTTCTCGGGGAAATCAATCAGTCTGATTTCAAAGTGGAGTCAGTTACTCAGTAGTCAGTTAATAAAATTCTTTGTGTTAATTAGTCATTTGCACATCACATATTTCATAATTTTTCATGTGCTGGTAAATATTTAACTATTGCAAGCACATCAGAGACAAAATGAATATTTCAGAAGTCAATTTTAAATCAGATTAAAGAGGTAATAAAAAGTATTATTCATTCAGTAGCTTTCTTTGTCCTCTATTTCTAATGTAGGATTGTGTCTTTAATGTTGTAGTGAAGCCATTTGGTCGCCCGGCTTCATTGTTTTATGCACATTCTCCTCAGATATTCCACACAGCCATTAAATGGTTCTGTCTTTAATATGTCCGTTTTGTCTCCTGTTGAGATTTTTTAAAATTCATTCACCACGCTTCTATCCCCGTCGGAGCATGACTGAGAAAGAGCAACGCTGAGAGTACGAGAAGAAGCACAAAAGGTTTTCTGGCTTGGAGGCATTTGTACAGAGATAACCATTTCCTATCTCTACTTTGAATGTTTGCAGCACTTACTGCATACATCTACAAGAAAAAAAAAAGGCATTTTATAGAGCAAGTCAGAAGTTTAGTGCTTGACTTGGCTTTCTGCTGCAAGGCAGCATTTTTTATTGATTAATAGTGGGCTAAGTAGCTGGGGAGAAGAGAGGATTTGTGCATTGTCAAAACCTTGAATATTTCAGGGGTGGGTGAAGAACTAGAGTAGATTTCACTGTAAAATACCAGATTACAACAAATCAAATCAACAATTTTCAATTCTGTTCAGTTTGCACTGGCACAATGATATCTCTGTTACTGTTGCTGAAACCAACAGTGAGTGATTAGCATTGTCATCTTTGTGTGGATGCCATCTCCCATCCCAGACACTTGCACGTCAGCTGGATTGCAGACTCATTTGTTTTTGATGGTGATGTTTAACATTTTTTCTTATTGCCACAAAACCCATGAAAAGAGCAGAACCAGCCATGAACCGACCATTTTAAATATTGTTTTGCAGTCAAAACCTGATATAGCTTATTCCTCTGTGTGATACAGCTCCCTTGTCGTCCCACCATTAAACCGGATGCTATGAACTTTTATTACCAGGAACATGTGCACTGTATTTCTTTTGTCTGGAGTCAATCCCACATAGTGTTTATTGCCCTGCTGTTGGAGTACCAAATAGTATTCATCCCAAACAGTCCCCAACAAACATGTTACTTACTCGTTTTTGAGGAATGTTTGCTAAAGAAGTATTTAGTCTTTTTTTAAGACTGTCCCTCGACCAGCCAGGGAAAATTGTCAAGTACTGAGAAACGAACACATTCATGGTTTTGCTCTTTTGATGGAATTTGTTGACAGCAAGAAAAATATAGAATATTGCAGACTTTATTGCTAAAGTTTCTTTTAGTTCTATAATAGCAGCTGCCGATGCTTTCCTTTTCAAGTTTTCTAGGACAGTTTTTTAAAGCTGAAAAAAGAGAAATACCAGATCAGGTTTGACCAGCGCTGAGCAGCAGCGTCTATTCAGTAAATTATTATATTTACATTCATGTTATTTGCTGTCAGTGGTGTTTTGCCTGCATGATAACGACAGTGAGATGAAAGCAGCTACTCACAGTAGTGCAATAAAGTGCTTGCCATATTATTTCCGTAGTCACATTGTAATCACATATTTGAATATGCATGCATATGTGGCCAATGACTTTACACCGCTGGGGAAATAACCTACCCTTCCTGCACCTTCCCTCTGATGACTTGCACTGTGACCACAATGATGCGCTAAAAAAAAGATTTGCCCAAGGTCCTGTTTGTGTCCCACATGAGGATTTCTATTCAACAGCTATGCATGCTGTTGTCACAGACTGCAAGAGTGGCCAGAAACAAAACCAAGAGAGATAGTGTTATTTGTATTCACTGTATAATGGAGGAGAATGTGGGAAAAACAGGAGAAATGCAGACTCTGACGGGAGGATTTCTCCTGGGACACCAACACCTGAATAATAATGACACAGCCTGACAATTGAGAAGAGAGGAATGGTTTCTGTAAACCAACCCTGTCACAACAGAGGCACAAAAACAATGGTATTTTAAGTAAAAGGGATTAAAGCTCTCAGTTGTTGTGGCCAGATTGGTAAATTCCCAGAAGACAACTTGGGTAGAGGTGAGGTCTTTTCCTCCATAAGAGAACCGTACAAAGTGAGTGGACAGAAAGGCACAGCTCGAGGTAATGCACGTAGAGTCAAGAGAAGGCAATTATATGCTAAGAGAAACAACCACTCATCATTTTCAGTTAATTCTAACTGTAAAATCTGCGTCCAACTCAATTTGTTCACTTTTATATTTTCCCTCTTTATGTGGGATTCTGTTGTCAAGCTAGTCATCTGTGTGTTTTTATGAATAATGCAGGTGTAGGGAATCAAAATGCAGTGAAAAGAAAGAAATATATGTCACACAAGGTTTAACATAATAATAAAACCTCCACTGCTGATTATCATCCAGCTCTGTCAACTCTGGCTGGCTCCACTTCAGCTGCGTGTTCTCTGCATTTCACACCTTTAGTCTAGCTGATGGAAAGAACAATCATATTACAGCAGCTGAACAACTGCTCTTAACTTGTGTGGAGTACCATTACGGCGATGACTCGGAGTCTGGAAAATATCACAAAAGTGCTGCGGAAGATTAAATAGGACAGTGTTCTTTGTGGACAAGCCCTATAAATGCCAGTCCGTATAATTATGATTAGGAGAAAGCATCTCCCCAAAATGTTAATCGAATTAGGAATTTGGATAGGATCCTGAATAGCCTGAGATGAATGTGCAGTGATTTAGACCTGTATCTGTTTCTGAGAAGGGCACACGCTGATTTTAATTTGATCAAAAGCATGAGGATGTTAAGGAGACGGTCCTTTTGAGTTGTTCTATTACCCCATCTCTTTGCGTTTCCACATTTTCTAATGAAATTAAAGGAAAGCACAGTGGCATGAAAGGTTGTTCAGAGTGGTAGCATGAAACCAAATGATGCTTTTATGACTTTCTGCTCTGGTGCTCAAAAGCGCTGTTCATTTGAAAGCCGAGCAAAAAGGACTGCAGAAAATGCTGCTATATTATGATACATAATCAGCGAGAGTGCCATCATTTCATAATGCATGACAAGCCTGTCCGGGCTGACACTTGGAAGGTGATGTCTACATCTTTAATCTGAATTTCAATGAATTTGCATTCGATTTATTAAGGCCCAGTCAGATTCCAACAGATAATTAGAACTAGAAAATGGGAACTATTTTTCACCTGCACGCTTGATCATACCCATTACCGGTTTGTTATGAGAATGATCATGGTGGCTAAATGGGAATCTTTTGCAGGGTCTCAAACAATATTTACAAGCCGGGACGATCAGTTGTTTACTCCTCATCTCAATGCAAACAGCAGCCACTCTTGCTCATAACACTGAATGTAGCTACATTTCTGTGTGCACTCTAATCAGCTTTACACAAACAAGCCACCACACAATGCTAGCACTGCAACAACTGTGCCAAACACACAGAAAATAACTTATCTTGCTATATTTCCTACGGCACAACGAATGAAAAAGCCATATGCAGAAGCATATTTCATCTGTTCACCTAAAAGTAGGTTATCAAAAATTAATAGAGGGATGGATATTTTTTTTTATTCATCGACAACACAATATTATTTCAAAATGTTGCAGCAGGTGGAAAACCAAGTGAAAATCAGTATAAGAATAAAAAAATAATGATTTTAAGGTTTTCGCCTTAGGCTGCATTGCAATTTCAATCCATCTGCAGCCTGCTCAGGAGAATAATTAGATAGTAGAGATCATAAGAAAGGTCTTGCCAATAGAATTGGTTTTGCTGCCATAGTGCCATCGGTGTCACAGAGAGACCGCACCTGTCAGGCGCCCCCCATGCCCCCCGTCCCTGTTTCTTTTTTGTCCAGACTCCATTTTTTGAACAATGGTAGCTTTTCAATTTTCTTCAGCAAAAAATACCCAATTTCACCTGTTTCTCTTTTGGATAGTCTTTGGATAGAACACACAACTCTGAGTTCTAGTGGTCTGGTGTCTGCTCATGTTATAGATTTATAGCTGTTATGCAGTTTGTGCAGTTCAGCAGGCGACCACTTGAGGCTGGCTACAGAATGAGTCAGTCTCCATAAGCCCTCATATTAAAATGTCCAACTTCACAGCAGAAATAAACATGTTTACAGCCTGGTACAAAAAACAATTTTGGACTCTATAGCTAATTTAATTGTTCATGACAACTGTACTGAGGCTGAATGTCACCTGTTCAAATATATCAAGGCTTAAAGTTATGCATAATTAACAGTATGTGTGACACCTGTAATAAGATTTCATTTTATATTTATATGCTCAGTTTCCTTATTTAACATTTTATTCCATAATATACTGCAACTAATTGGTTTGCGATGTACTATGGCACTTGCCAATAGGTGACAGTGTAAGCTGTCTGACTAACCAGCCTTATAGAAGAAGAGTGTGCTGTGATTGACAGATGCTCTCAGTCAGCATATGTGTTGTTAAAGCACTGATAGCTTGCCTGTAAAGTTCTACCTGTGAAGCAATAATTTAAACCATCTGATGTCACTGCTGTGTGATGGGTGTAACACGCAGCCATTTTGTGCCAATGTGGGTGCCATTACAGATGGCTTGACTGAGCGCCTGAGCTTCATTCAGCCCGCCTCGGGTCCACAACGAGCCACAACTTTTCCCATTTTTAGATTAGCAAGGAGGTGGCAGAAGCAGGACTGGCAAGACGGCGGCAGCTAGAGCCACCACACTCTGAGCTTTACTATGGCTCTTCAGAAACCTGTGGGTGATGTCACAGATAGGACGTCCATTCTTTAAACTGTGACTGGTGAGCTGCATTTGTACGGTCAGACAGATTGTAAGCACGATAACACTGTGGTCATCAGAAGGATAGTGACATTTGTACTTAAGTTTCTTAGTTAAGTCTTAAACTTTTGTACCTGTTGACACAGACGCTAAAAACCTTTTCTAAAAGCTGTACATCCACAGGCTCCACTGGGGCACTTAGAGGTTGAGCGCCTTGCTTAAGAGCATCTCAGCGCTCTTTGACTTTCTCCTCCCAGATTTATCCGACAGATAATAATCCATTATATTCACATTTCTAATAATGATAGATTAGCTTGATGGAATAACCGCACTCAGCCTAGAACAATTTAGGTTATGTCCCATGAATAATGCTGCTTTTTGGTCCTGTGGCTCTTTGGCCGTTGACGCCTATTATCCTGTGAGTTATTCTAACAGTATATGAGTTAATATTTAAACACGTTAGTATATATCCTCAGCCACAATAATCACACAGAGAATTATTACATCAGCATTTGTGTGTTGATAAGATAATCATTTGAAAAGCCTCCTGGATTATCCTCCAATGTCACACAGTAGACCTCTGTGATCTGCAAACAGGATTAAAACGTAATCTTCTTATTAAATTGTCATTCACATGTTATATAAAGTTGCCACCGTTCTGCCAAATAAATCCGATCTTTATTAAAAATGTCAAATATCTGTATTCTGCGTACATCTGTTCATGAACTATGTATCACTTGATCCCATGCATCAAAAATCATAAATAACTGGTCATAAATTGTTGGTTTTGTGTCATACAGTGACTCATCAATTTCAGCTTTGAGGTTAAACAAACTTTCGGCAGATGTTACGATTTCAAGTAACACTTTACATTTCACATCATGTCGATGAAGGGTGTTACTGCAGCAAAAGTAATCGATTCATAAAACCTCTGAGCACCAAATGTAAATGTCTCACTCGGTGTGACAATTTAGAATTGACTCCACATCACAGACATTCAATTGATTTCTCTTGAACACTTTTATAGGTAGAATATTGAGTGAACGGAGCATTGAATGGCTGCTGGGTAAAGGTAAAAGGAAATCCATGCATGCAGGAGGAAGATAATGAAAGAGAGTGAAGTCAGACCCTTAAGGCACATACCAGTGACTCGCTGTGGGTCCCATGGCAATAAAGATTTCTCCCTTTAATTGAAATCTGGTTATTCTCTAGTCATGATGGACAACTTTTTAAACAAAGGTAGTGCCTCCTCTCGTTCTGTTAATTTTCACTGACACAGTAACAGCTCCGGCATTTTAAACTGCTTGGACTTTGCTGTAATGGCTGTTTTTAATGTTTTACTCTTAATATTAATGTCGATATTATGTTTTAAGGACAAACATTTTATTATTCAAATGGAATTTACCGAGATAGTCAGTTGAGTTAATTTGCCCTGGCACTACAACACAAGAACACGTCCTGGGAGAAAATGCATCGCTTAGAGCAAAATTCACAGTCTTGTAGTCTTTGTGTGAATTGACACTGAGACCTAATAGATGTTGAACTCTGACCTGTATTTACCTGATTACTGTACTTCAATACAAGTTAGTAATTATACTTTTTTTTTTAATGTGATTTTACACAACGAAACATGATGATCTTATTAAAGCAGAAGCTCCCAACATTTTGCCTGGAGACCCATTATGAAAATGGTGAGGGAAAATCCCTCTAAAAACTTCTCAGATTTCTCTTTTTTATAACTGTACAGTTCCCAAATCATTCAATATTTCACTGGCCAGTACGTTTATGGTTTTGTTGTTTGTTTTTTCTTTTCTTTTCTTTTCCCTTCCTCCATTAATCACATCATGACCTTTAGATTTATCTTGTGACCCTTAGGTTGGGAGCAAGAGGACTAAACTACCCAACAGTATATACAATATTTAAAGCTAGCTCCACCTCGACTAGCTACAACAGTAAAATGCTTATGCAGTGTTGCATAATTAACAGTTTAATAATGTCACATATAATCAATCACAGGGGCCACAGATTGTAAGATTCTGCAGTACTTTTACTTATGTAGGACTTTGAATGAATGACTCGACTCGTTTTGAGTTGCTCTTGTTATAAGTTATAATAATTTGTTATCTTTATGTTTCCCTATTTATCCGTTCTTATTTTGTCCTTGTGCTGCTAGAACACCAAATTACCCCTCAGGATGAATAAAAAATTAAGAAAAACAAGCATTTTTACATTTTACTTTACATTTACTTATATCTTTGATCATCTGGAATTGGCTGTTTTCCTGCTCAGTAGGACCACAGATCTTTGAAAGTAATAACTCCACTTATGATCAGAACACAACAGCAGCTACTGTGAAACCTCACAATCCAGGTAAGGAGGTGAGAAATTGCCTTTCAGGGCGAGGAAATTCACCTTCCAAAATGACATCTGCTTCAGTCAGAACAAGGTTTTCCGTGAAAAATATCCCATCAAATCATGTAATCCGCCCTCACCCTTCTATCAGTCATATCGTTGAAGAATTAGGCCCTCCATTCCTTTGAGCATGCATAAATAATGATAATGACTTACAAGAGCTTTGATGAGGAACCATCTCTGTATTTTGGTGGTCAAAGTGTCCTTGAAAATAACAAGGGTGTCTGAAAAATGGCTTTCTTGGAGCAATTTGTGCCGTATTCCTTAGTTGAAACCATACAGCTCATTATGCATTTTGCAGCTTGGTAATCTTAAATTGCATTGTTGCTGTAATGTGTCTGATTAATCTATTTTGGTGTTACAAATGCCTTAGAGTGCAAGAAATAGAATGCTAAATTAGTTTGAGATTAGGTTTTTATAATAGGTTTCACATGAGGGGCATGTCTACGTTTTTCCAGAAACCCCAGCTCATTTAACACTTCTATCACAGCCAACAGTTCATGAGGTGGAGAGAGATTTGTGGTAAATTGTGGAGTTTCTGGAACGGCCCATTTAGCCCCGGGGATTTCATTTGAATGTACTTTCAACTCTAAATGAAAGACCCTTCTTTGGTCTAAAACCGAGCTTGGAAATCCGTCCATTAAAAAAGTTGTTTGCACTGACTTAGCCGCTCATTTGACCATGACTGTTTTTCAAGGTATACAGGGATTGTCCCTTTCCGTGTCAGAGATAAATGTTGTGGCAAATCCATCATGTGTCTTCGGCTGTCAGACTCCGGGAAAAACAATTAAAGGTTCCACACACAGGTCGAGCTGCTCCAATAGTCAATGAAGCAGCCTCTGTGTGTGGGCCTAAGGACGATAGATTCATTAGGAAATGCTAGTGAAGGAGGGATGCATGTGGAAGACAATTAAATGACCTACAGTATATGAGGTTGAGGACTCAGGGGACTGAAAAGACGAAGGAAAAAGACAACTGTTATGAGTACGGAACAAAGTTTGAACAAAGTAACTGCAATTATTAAGCAATTAAAACAATGCGGGTAAAAACAGAGAATGAGGGGTGCTAAAACTGAAGCCACTGAGGTGAGAAAAAGTCTTAGAAGTCACAGGAGGTCCAAGAAATCTTCAATAAATAAACCAAAAACTGGGAGCTAGAGCTAGCCCCTAGTTTTTGGCATGTCTCCCAAAAGTCAACAGTCATACACACAGACATTACCATGCATTCATTTGCATGCAAACAGACAACACAAACACATTCTTGGCATTTGGCCAAGACACAGATAATTTATGGCCACTGATGCTGCTGTCATGTTGGTGCATGAAAGTGGATGCCCGTAATAGTCCGTGCAGTCAGTCAGTTACCATGAATCACATTCTCAGTCCATTAATGCCGCTTGTCAGTGGTGTCTACAATGCAATCAAGAAAGTGCGGAGTATTGAATCACGGGGCATATTGTTCACTAACAATACTTTGCATGGCATTGATTTCAACCAATAGTCCTTAAGCCCTCAGGCACTGGGATGTGGCTCATTGATGAGACACTTTATCAGGGGAAATAAAGGTCATTTGAAGTGATTGATACCCTCTTTTATGAGTGGTAATACAGATGGTATTACTTGTGCATTTTGAATGCTCAATCTCAATGACATTTGCTCCAACTGGGCCATAAAAAGCCAATATAAGAGTGAGACTGAGTAATAACATCCTTATTTTTGTGTGTTTGAATGTTATGCATCTATAAAACATGCCACGCGATCTTACATGTGACGGCGGAGGAGGCGAGAGCCCTTGGGGTCAGTGCGAAAGCTCTTTGAGACGTTGTTTATGGCTGTCGAGTGAGAGGAGAGGAGCCGCCACCCTTGGGTAGCCGGAGTATGGATTATTTGTTGAAACACTGATCCACACAGTGTGGCTGTGAGGTGATCTGTCATTAATCAAGTTCACCTTCAGTTCTTTGAGGAGTGAATTCAAATCATTTGCTAGAATGGGATTTGAATTGCATGGTTAGAAAAGTATTTCCAAGAATAACCTTTTTTAACTACTATTTGACAGTCAGTCGTCCCCCTACTTATATGGCCCTGACTGAACTACTATTGGATAGATTGCTGTAAACTTTTCTAGACATGGTTCCCAGGTTTAGGGTGAAATATCTGGTGATTGTTGAGTCAACTGCCCTGAAACTTAGTATAGACATTCACATGGCCCTCATAATTAATAATAAATAACCAATAAATAAGAAGGAGAGTAATAACTTTGGTGACCCTCTGATGTCATCTATTGCTACTATCAGGTCACATTTTGAATTTGTCTGTTCCTTGGGTTAAGTGCTAATTAGCAAATGTTAGCATGCTTACATGCTAAAGTAAAACCATTATAAACCATGGACAGTATAAATATGGACATTGTATCCATGTTGTCACCCATAGGTTTCTGTCATATATAAAGCTCAGATTGTGGTGACTCTGGCTGCTACCATCTTGGCAGTCCTGCCTCCTCTTGCTAATCCAAAAAATCAGCAAAGATGCAGACTGTCGGTGGACCAGAGGCAGGCTGAATGACATCTGGATGCTCAAACAAGCCACCTGTAACAGCACCGACCTGTCAGTCAAAGCAGCCATGCTATTAATTATGCATAACTTTAAAGCCTCAATATAATTTGAACAGGTGAGCTAAACAGAAATTCAGACTCAGTACAGTTGTCATGAATGAGGAAACGAGGAGACTGACTCGCTCTGTAGCCAGCCTCAAGTGGCCATTTGTGGAACTGCAGTTTTTGGGCACTTCTGCACTGGCTTCACTTCACAGCCACGGAGGTTGCTGCTTGTGATAAACATTACTCCTGCTAAACATTGCTGAGCCTCACTTCAGCCTCACAGAGCTGGCTGTAGACACTTAATCTTGTTCATACAAAGCTTAACTGAAATTGAGAGGAAGTCTCTCAATAACTGTAAAATGGCAGGCTAATATCTACGCTGAACTAGGGACTTCATTTTATTTCCATATGTATATTTCTCATCTTGTTCTGCTTGCAGTGGCAAATTCACATCTCAGCGTGATAGGGAATGATCCATGCATAACTAATGCCCAACTGTAAATTACATTAATTGTTTCAAACTCTGACATATCAGCACAATTATACCTGTCTCAGCAGTGCTGGCAAATGTATTATTGATCAAAATGTTCACTAGTTAAATGATATCCTTCCGTGGCCAGAAAGGTAGGAAAGGCAGCAGTGAAATAGATGCGCAGGGGGGAAAACCACCTGGTCCATTTAACTGTGATAAACTTTCCTCTCATCCCTGCTCTGGTGTGTCACTCCGTTCAGTTTATCAAACTGACAAGATAAATCACTTGCTGTCAGGTCTGTGTCTCGGCTAACTAGAGTTTAATCCTCACTTGGAAGCAGACCAGAGTAGAACTTCTGTGTTGTCACACCACATGTGGAGTAAGATATTTTATCTATAAAAACCTTAAGACGTTTTATTTGAGGTAGTGCTCACAACATATCAAGCTGCACTGTACTTAAAACATAGCGAATCATCATCAATGCCGTTGCTCTATAGGGTCTTCAAGCCTCTTTAGTTCATTGTTTTGGTGCACAAACATACATAGTTACTCAAACGTTGGCAAAAGTTCAGTAACACATATTTTTTATACTCAAACTTCTGCTATTTCTTCCATCTCAATCTCCTCGGTCGCCTCCACCTTCTCCCACTGCCAACGTCCTTTTTCTTGCAGACATTCTGGCATCCTTTTATCTGACCAATGATCTTTTTTGGCCTGATTTCCTCGAGCCAATCAGTCCTTGGATGCTGTTCTTCAAATAGAAATGCTATCTGAAAGGTTAAATCTTTCTCCTTGTTGTTTCACTCTGCTACCACAAAGTCTGCAGACTCTTTCCTATTGTCCACCTTCATGGATCAACTTATGAAGATGCTTCACATCCTTGTATTAATCCCAGTAGGGAACCATTTCAAGTAATATGGCTCCAGACATGAAGGGGGACGGATTTGTTCATTTAGAAATTCAAAGAGACCAAAACAGAACTTTAATGGAGAGTGAATATTAGACATATTAGAAAATATCCGCTACGCAGCTGGAAACAAGACATGTTGCGGACGTATCTACAGGTTGTCTTCGCTAATATCATAACAACTTTATAAGCCATGGCAGCCGTTTATCTGTTCCCTAGTGCCCAAACATTTAATAATGCAGCTTTAAAGAGATAGACTAGTTTTTAACTGACTTGACAGATCCTTGTGAGAAACAGGGACATTTAGAGTAATAAGGAAAATAAGCAGAACCAGCTATATCACTATATTTAGATTACATTCATGGCAAAGGTTGGTTCAGCCTCAGCAGACGTTTAGAAAACTAACCAGATATTTCCCTCAGGACATAAAAGATGAGTGAATATTAGATGTACGTTGGCAAAAACACGACTCCAAATGAATGATAATGCTGCGTAACTGCTGGATATGTAAATATGCGACAGTTTTTTTTCACAGGTTCGCCATATCAACTTAAAAGGTGATGACATGTTTTGTTTTCCCTGGCCCCAAGTAGTAAAAGAAATTAAATACTACAAACCTTTGAAATATTTACTGTATAATAGCCCTCTTGTGGAAAACTGCATATGCATTGTGTGCACGCACGTTCTCACTGGATATTCTACTAAATTCTAGATCACGAGTGGGGAAATGGTGCATGCATGGTTTTCGTTTATATTCATCTTTTTTTAAAGTCTGATCTCAGATGTAACGGATATGGAATGGACATTTTGAAACTGTAAATGTCCTCCACACATAACTGTTGATGATGTAAGCCCCACACTCCCCTCAAGTACAGAGGACGTTGATGACTACGCACTGCCTAACATTGCATAATCCTTACTTTGTGACCCTTTTTACTCTGTGTTGAGCCATTTCCCTCCGACTGTTTTAATTTATGCCTGGGCTTCAAAACGCTATTGAACATTACGGAGGCCAAGTGGTGCAAGCAATAACATGAATAATCCATTGGCAGTTCCTGTTAGGCTGATAGAGAATGAGACCTCAATCACCATTATACTCGGGGGGGAGTGAAACCAGGCAAGTCGCAGCATTAGCCATTCCCCCTAAAAAACTGAATATGCTATGCATATTGAAGTTGTAAACATCTATCTTACTAAGGGTTTGGCTTGAAGGTATTTAATGGTGTTATTGGACTTTTTTCTGCAAATGTGTACTTCATGGTAGAAAGGCCTATAGTTTTTTTTTTTTTTGTGCAGAGCTTTTTTTGTATCCACAAAGAAACCCCTAATATGCACTATCTTAACCCCTTAAAGACACTATTGGAAGTGGGAGTAGAAAAAGTATTACTACAATCCTCACAGAGGTTCTAAATTACAAATTATAAGCCTCATTTAGAGCCTTTAGCACATTACCATCTTTATCCAGTTAAATCAACCAAATCTGAATCTCTGTTATTGATCATTAGCTTTTAATGTAATACAATCATGAATTGGCTAATATAAACATTTTGTAGCTTCACTGCTGTGCTGGGTTCCTACCAGCTTCACATCATAAAAATGATCTTTAGATATAACTTGTAGAACTCGGGAGTGAATATTTCCTTCTTAAAATACGAAAAAAAAAACTGACTGCACACTTTGTAATTTCTTTGCAATAAAAAGAAAGAAAGAATATATCTAAGAGCTTCTCAGAATAGAGACCGTTTTAAATTCATCAGGCAGATCTATTGCCTATTCCAGGCACGTCTGTCAATCTGCCTGTGAAATGAAGAGCCAGAGGCTACTGACCCAGACACATCAGCTCCTTTTTGGCCATCTAACAACACTTTCTGAAGTCTTCACACTTGCACATTAATTTCCTATTTTCAACTTGCTGCTGCTGCCGTCTACGACACTGCACATGCTCGGTCTTTGTGGGGAACAAGTATGGTTTATGCAAAGTGGTGATAACGGCTGGATGCTAAAGACTGAAAAATAAAATGAAATGTAACTTCTTCCAAATTAAACCAGAATTTCAGTCAAATGATTACACCAGAATTAATTAGCCTCATTACAAACAAATTGTTGTAATAAAATTTTAAGAAAGTATATTTGCAGTTCAAAATATTGTACATTTCCTTTTGAAGCAACAATTAATTCAAAGGCATATCACATACTTTAGGGCTGTGTAACATTTAAAATGCAGTGACATTTTCAATTCAACCTTTTCACGAGCATTCATGCATTTTAGATCTACTACATACTACATCACAGACAAAATTAGAATTTTAATAAAATATTTATTTATCATTCATTTGATATACATTTAAACATCTATGCTTGCTTTTCAGTAAAACAATAAAACCATGATATGATTGTGTTGTTCCACTGCTCGGTTTCTCAGATCAATAGTGCAAACTTGTGCTAAACCTGTCAGGGAGCAGATGATTTCATGATGCTATCCAGCTCCCTATGACATTGTTCCAGTTATAAAAAAATGTGCTGATATTAGTAACTGAAATTAATGAAACTCTAATACAATGTGCTTTGAAAAATCCCATACCAGAGTATATGAAATGACAACCTTAAGGAAGACATCAAAAGTACTTCCTTTCACATATGTCCAGAAACAATAAATACTGATCAGATTCTAGTTTACAGTATTCTTTATGAGCATTTAAAAAAAAATCAGGAAGAGAATTTCTGAATAACTAACCTTAAAGTACCTGAAAACAATGAACACCTTTTTACATGACATACTGGAGTGACAAAAATACCAGTACAAAGCCTGTATGCAAAATTATATTAAAACAACTCTAATAAAATACTCTCGATAAGAACAGCGTATTTAAGTACCCTGCTGCTTCTTTTTCCCCAAAGACCACAGACAATGCAAACAATGCAAAGTCATCGCAGGTTCCTCATTAAAACAACAAATAATCCAACCTGATTGTCTGGAATACAAAAAGTGTCCCTTTTTAAAAAAAAAAAAAAAAAAATCAGCTATGAAGTCTAAAATCTCTACAGGGCAAAGTGGATTCAGTGCATTTTCCACCACGGTGAGAAAGCATTTGTGACCTGATTGTGTGTTCCCTTGGCAGTCATGTACAAACATTGGCATTCATTCGAAAAATACAAAAGGCGAACCTGTTCCGCAGATTATCGTTCCCCCATTTCCACATTCTTAATATGCAGTTTGTAAACAGATGATGGTTCGGTGTTGACCTGAGTCTGTTTGTCATCCAGCTCATTGTCTCCACAGGAGTGTGTTAAATACGAGTCACTAATTAGACGCTAATCATGGAATGATATCGGGAGTGCTGTGTTGATCATCTTCTCTGTGTGACATCTTGTCGAAGAGACATGATGCTCTGTTTTAACTTCTTGGTAAACAGGTGACTGGCTCTTCCGCAGTAAGTATTTGTGGTGGACTGTAGCGACGCTTCCAGAGGGTGAAGCAGTGAGGTCTCCATGTTCTCGCCGAACGGGTACTGCGATGAAGAAAAAATGATGTTACATTTCTCATTTCAGATTTTATCAGAGCTTTGTATACGCACGGGTCTCTTTAATTTCAGCTCTCCTTCTGTTGCTGACATTACTCAAGTAAAAAACAACAACAAAATATGCTTTTTTAAAAAAAACAATTAAAGCTGAAGCGTGTGTTTCCACACCTGTTGCCGCCCGTGACGGCCATGATGGAGTAATAAGAACCGCATTCAAATCACAAGAATTAAAATGCCACATTTGTCACTGTCAGTTCAAGACAATAACATTCTGCATTTGATTCACATCTGTCAATTCGGAGTGTGTTTGGATGATGAATATCTATTACCACAACTGCACAAGAATGGGCTCAGTTAGGTGTGACAGCATTGGCGAAAGCTCCAGCTGCAACATTCCAGATATGCTTTATTGTCGTATGTTTTTGTGTCGCCAAGTGAACAACAAAGATAAAACTTTGAGCGCTTCACTCAGTTCATATTACTTTTTGTCACATAATTTGTGTAAATACGGTACATACAGTACGCAATGCAGTCTTTTTGCTTTGAGACTGAGGTGCACCATTCTTTTACTGCTTTAGTAAATAAGAAGAAATCACTATTTTACAGCATCTCATTTGACTCCAGTTTGGCCAAGCATTGTTACTCAAAGCACACTTTCTTTATTATCTTTCATATACTGCAGCAGGCAATAAAACACCATTAACAGCGTCCTATCGATTTTTATGTGGATGCTGCTGGTGCGCTGTCCACACAACCATCATGATGTCTCAAACTAGCATCAGCACTAAAGATTTTACAACTCTTCTGTGGGCTTGGCTGGGTAATGGTAGTGCCCTTTATTGCAAGCTCCTCTGCTGGCTGGCTGGGAGAGCCTGCCTTGGGAGCTGGACTGACTAAGGAGCTCTTGGTGGGATGGAAATGAGAGTTTCCTCCAGAATCGCCAGCTCCAGGCTTTAGGATGCTGTCCTCAGAGGACTGAGTGGGAACAAAGTGGGAGGGGGGCGTGAGGAGCTGAAGCAACAGGAAGTGCTGATAAAAGCTTCAACAAAATATAGTTTATAATAACAGAAGGATGAAACAGTCTCCAGTTGGACTGGGCTCTTTATTTCTAATGAGCTAATTGTATTACAAAGACCTGTATCACACAATTATCTGGTTAATACAGGACACCTTTTATGCTTACTAATGACAAACTGCAGCACTCCTCCACCTCGTAAAATCAGGTGGAGTCTAGTGTGCGCTGTTTCGGGATGCTGCACGTGTGTTTGTGCTGTCTGAGAGACTGATGGAGGAATAAGGGCCGAGTGGCCCATAATGAAGCCTGCTCGTTTACCTAATGGCTGAGAACATTGCCCGCACTGATAGTGGCCGGGCTGGGCCCTGTGGCGGTAATGGATGGAGACCAGCTAATGAAGCTTCCCTTGCTCCCCCAATTGCTGCCTGCATGTTGACCGTTGTGCTGAAATCAACACGAGCGGATCGAAGGTGAGCGGCTAGAGAGCTCTCCAGCTGACTTGCTCGCTCACCGATGACGGACTTATAAGCTCTGATTGCTGAAACGGTTTTACAGTAAACCTGACAGATGTCACGCTTTTTTTTTTTTTTTTTTAAATCCAAGTTCTACTTTTTATTTTTGAGGCACTGGAAGTACTCTGCAGGGTGTCGTACCAAGTTAAGGATGCTACAGTTCTGATAATGTTTAGATTTTACAGCAGGTGTGAACAGACCACACCAGCTGCCCCAACACACAAATCCAAGAGAAAGATATTAACGGATGAGGGTGGTGAGTTCTCTTATGGATTGAGTGAAAAGTCTAAAACCAAAAATAAACTGCTGCAATTCCTTTGTTGTTTTCTATTGTTGTCCAAAAACTATTAAAAACACATCAGTGAGCAACACAGTTGGACTGACTGACACGTTTCTTCATTATGATGACCACAGGCACTGTAATTTATTTAGTTAGTCCCACAGACACCATCCTGCTACCATAAATACTAAACTGGAGCACCAAGACTGCAGCAGGAAAAAGCCTGACAAATACACTATTTCCTCCTGTTCCAGTAATACTTGTGAATAATTATACGGCCCTGGTGTTCTAGTGAATTAATTACTGGTTTCAAAACCTGTTTTTTTTTTTTTTTTTTTTTTTTTTAAGATTTATGATTTCAGTAGGAGGGAATGGGCTCAGGTTCTGGGCTTCTGCAGACAGTCTGGGGAAGTTAGAAAGTCTTCGAGATGGACCAGTGCATTGTTGGATTTGGTCTTTTCATAGGATTTATAGATTATAACAAAAAACAGCCTCATCCTTCATGTCTATTTTATATATGTATATTTTCTCTTCGCTTTGTTATATTGGAAAGCTGTTATATTCAGTGACAAACACGGACAGAACAACCTAGAAGGTATGTTTATTAAAAATATCTACTGTTCTTGGTGCTGGTGGTGTTGACTCTTTAAACATAAGTTAAGGCCTCCAAACGTTGGTACTGATATCTTCACAATCCACGATTAGTAACGTACTCACAGATATGTTAGATTAAATTCTAAAATTCCTTTTTAGTTTACAACATCACAATCAGCTGTTTCAGTCGAAGCAGGATGGGGCTGATTGGTCCAGTTTGGGAGAGCTAAGACAGGATGACGGAAATGTTTAACAGACTATTGATTAGGCACTGGTGGACGGAAGCATCCGTAAGAGAAAAGCAATGGCCCGGAGTGGCTATTGATAATGTAATGACTTAGTAAATGTTTCTCCAAATAGTCTGGTCTACCAAAACAATGGCCCTCTGAAGAAACAGAGGCACCAGGAAGAAAGCCTATAAAAATGCTCACTCCCCACTACAATAAACAAAAGTCTTTCAAATATTAATTCACCTTACATTAAGTTTTTCAGTTGGCTGTGTCTGGAATAGATCTTGGCGAGAAAATGTCTCCATATGGGATTGTGATAAAACTGAAGTCAATAAGCATGATAAACGTTTGACGTTTTTTTCCCGTCCAACAGGCAACAGCAGAAATAAACAAGACAACAGCCAGTCAGTCTGCAGTTTTTGGCTTGCATGTCCAAGTACAAACCCCTCTCCTACCGCAAAGAATAATTTGAGTTAACATAACCAGTGAAGAAAGTGGATGGAAAATAGGAAAGAAATGAGTGGAACCTAGAGGCCCGATAGTGACATTTGCCTCTTGGCCTGTGGGGAGGAGTTCGTCCACAGTGTAACAGAGCAGCAGAGCTCAGAGCAGAGGACTCAAACAGACTCACTGCCCCATCTCAAACCACACCCGGTTTGTTTTACAGCCGTACGGAGCTCACTATGGGGAAGTGCTGGAAGTGACCTTGCATCACCTTTTAAAGTGGAAGAAAGTGTTGACAAAAAGGTAAAACTGTGTTAATTAGATAGACGTGGTGGACACATCTCAGAAACGATGAAGTCAAAATATGCTGTCGGTTGATGCCGACCAAGACAGGAAACTCAACAAAAAAACTTTTCCATCAGCTTAAAAAGGCGCCATCCCAGCTGTCACGCCATTATTTCAATATGTTACAAGGCAAGTGAATTGCATCATTTTGTTAAGGCAGAGAATATATTACAACACTGATTTAACCCTTTAAACCAGCCCGTCTCTGGAATACACTTGACAAAAAACTTTTTTTTTGTCACTGCAGAGGCTGAGAGAAGTCATTTCAATTTATAGAGACCGTCTCTACCTTTTGGATGGCCTCGTAGACAGCTCGAAATGCTGGCTGCTTGTCATCATGATAAACTCCCCTGTTTCCATGGAGAATGAAGACACCTTCTTGTTCAGCCGGTTGACAGTTGCTGCCATAAATGCAGTGGTCTGGACGGTAGTTCCACTGGCAGGGGACCACAAACAGGCTTTCTGTAACACAGCAAGAGACATGACTGGTTTGATAAGGATCATGAAAAAACTGGATTAATTTGATACAAACCCTCAAATATTTGTTTGTTTGATGGTAAATGTCCAAAACAACAAACATCTTTACCGTCTCATGTTTATGTCATACATAACATAAGATTCACATCTAAAATGATTCCATGCATGTGGTTACACAAACCTGGGTTATGGTGAAATATGATATTGAGAAGGTCCTGGTCACCCCAGGTGATATTGAGTTTGTACTTCTGGAGAAGTGGCATCAGGATTTCCCCCCACCGCAGTGCAACTGTTGTCATGTCGTTCTAAAAAAGGAAAAACACAGCAATCAAGAGAGCATTCATATAATTTTACATCAGGAAACCACGAACCTGCAATTCTGGAAAATGAATCCCTTTGTCAACACTTCACATCAAATCAAAGACACTCTCCTGTCACTCTATTGAATATGCAATGTTTGTAATGGTTTAGAAAGAACTGCAAGAGTGACCTCAGCTGGTCAATCTTGGTGGTGCAGGTACTGCTGAGAGACGTTGATGTTTAATATGACATCATATTACTACATAAATGATGGTTATAATGTAAAATAAAAAGCAAAAGTTGTTAAATGACACAACCAACTGACACTGACATGGCTCACTTTAAATGTGTTGTTACATTTGCTTCAACACTGAGCCAAGCTTTTCTTCTGTTTCAAACCTACTTAGCAGTTACCTCACAGGCAAGCACTTTTCTCTATCAGTTATCAGTTTATTAAACTGGCAAGCTGAAGTATAAACCTTTAGCACGTAGCAGCGGACAGCGGTTAACATTCTGAAATAATTACGCAAGGGCGCATTACCTTAAAAAATTTCTCCCTGAGGCGCGTCATGTTCATGAGCATGACTCCTGAGTTGATGCCTGTTTTGCCATAGTAAGGGTGGCGAGCGAAACGGTTGTACCAGCCGATGCGTGGCTCCTCGTGCTCTGGAGCCATGGCAGCTAATTGGCTTGAATTGAAATGAGAAAGAAGGGCCCAGATATCTTCCACCGGCTGCAGAAAAAGGATATCCGTATCCACGTATAGCAAAGAATCCACCTCCTTCAGGATCAGCTGGAAACACAAAAAAACAACATATGAGCACAGTGATAATTATTACAAGTTACATGCACGATGGATAACTCTAGACTTACAGGCAGGAAGAGCCTCTGAGAGGCACAAGGTTTGAAGAGCTTCTTCCACTCCTTTGCATTCTCCTTGGGAAAAGTGATGGGGTATATGGTGAAGTTAAATTTGGTCTGAACTGCCCTGGGCCAAGAGACCAGCTTTAAAAAAGAAAGACACAAACAAAAAACTATAATGAACAACATATTCAAACTTCAGAGCTCCAAAAATCCCATAATGTATAGGCTAATGTTCACCATTACTAAAAGCAAACAAAAGATAGGACAGAACACACACACGTATCATCTCATACACCTGTCGAACGTGACAACACAAATCTAGTTTGCTACAAAAATTAGGTTTATACTGTGTTTCAGATGTTTTAAATCATACAATGTGTACGTGAGTTCCTATTTCTTACATATTCTGTTTTCACTTCTCTAATATGACTTTGTTGCTAAGGCTGGCAGGGTAAGGTAAAGCTCAGGTTAATGTATAAATAGAGGAAGTCCAGAACAGAACGAGGGTCAGAGAGGTGACTGATTGGGAATGTGCTGACTACTGATTAAGGGAATTAAGAAACAGGTTTAGATGCTATTGACTGTTAACAATTTGCAGGGGTTAAGACAGCCCATTATCGATTGTATAAGAACCAACTGTTAGAGCTCCACAAGGAGCCTTTTTCTCTGTAAGCCCTTCTCTGTGTTGCACTGTTAAATGCTCCTTCTTGTACAAGAATAATACATTCAACTTGATACTTCAAAATCCAATCTTCTTTATTGAAGAATCACTCTAAGAAATTCTTATAACATAGTTAATTTAGTTGTAACAGCAATTTTGTATGTCCTTAAAATGAATACACGGGTAGGTGAAAATGAAGACACTTACGGCATTCCTGAAGCTGTCATGTAGGTCATCCTCAGCAAAGATGTAAAAGTGCAGAGGTTTTTTGCTGAGGAGAACAGCAGACTTCAGCATGGTGAGAGTCTCCTCTAGCCGGGGGCCACAGGCCACCACAGCCAGGTGACTTCTCTCATCGATACGTTTCTTGGCTGCAGACTCTGACCTCTCTCTAAGAGCCAAGACAAGGTAAAACATATCAGTAATCAACCCCACCTTTTATACTTACAACAGCATGGAAACGCTGACAAGTGGAAGAGAACAAAGTAATGAAGCGATCAGCAGCTGTGTGATACTTGGCCCTGTAGGATTGGACCTGTGATTTGGATAATAATAATAATAATAATAATAATAACCAGTCATGTTTCATGCTGCATTCATGTGGTCCTTGTAAACTACTACTTTAGTGTTTACAAATCAAAAATACTGTATAACCACCCATGTCCAATCATATCCCTATATACATGGCATATAGTATGCCAGCGTAGGTTTAACTGTAGCAAGACTGACTCGAGAAAACTGAGGGATAAAAAGTAAAGATTGGTGATGCCAATCTATAACGCCCTTATAGAGATTCAAAGCACTGCATAATAAAAACTGCCTGAACTCATAACATGTAAGAGTAGTTACAAGGGTCACTGAACGCAGCAGCTGTTGTGAACTGTGGAATGGGTCAAAGTGTAAAATTGAAGTTGATTATTATTAGAAAACATTGTTATCTTTGTTCAGAGATGCACAAAATCAGTCATACCTAAGAGATGATTCCAATAAGCAGTTCACTCCACAAACATCAGCAGGCTGTCTCCAATATGGATTCCAGTAAGAAACTGCCAGTGATTTACACCTGACAGAATAAAAACATGATCTTTTGGATCCTTAATCTATTAATCAAAACAGTACTATATGTTTTGTGGTGATACTACATAGATCTGCCCTTAACTGCCTCCTAAAGTTAGTAGGTTTAACAGGTGGTGGACCTTTTAATCCAACCAAAAGGTTATGGGGTCACAGAATTAGCCAATTAGCAGCAACGTTCATGGTTAATCAATTAACTAACTTGCTAACAGCTAATACATTTGTACAAGTTAGCATTACACATAACAGTACAAACCATGGGTTTAAACAATTAAACACAATTAAAACGCTCAATACACCCTATTAGTATATATTATGTACCCAGCTACGTTAGCCCAGTAACGTTAACGTCTGTGCTGTAAACGTTAGCTTGGTACCGTTAGCTGCAACGTTAGCACGTCAACCAACGTTTCAACTGCAAACTTAGCTGTGTATTATTTAACCAAACAACTACAATAAATGTATAGAAACCTCACATGTATCTACGTCCAGCTACAACTTAAAATAAAATTACAAATGAGCTCAGTTGTGGAGTTAAATGAACGCTAGGTGACAGATTAGCTTGCTGGCTAAAGCTACCTGTCAAGCCCTTCACGGTCTTTAAGGCCTTCCAGTCCTGGTCTTTTCCTGATAAGGTGCCCGCCGGTGTCATGCTCTCTCAAGCTCCAGTCGTCTCTGTCCTCCAAGGTGGAGGCTAGTTGATTGAACACATACAAGAGCGAAAAGAAGGTGAAAAGCATGCAGAGGAGAAATGCGTGGAGATAGCATCGCATTTTGCGTTTCAAGTTTTTTATGCGCTAACGGAACATTTTTGTTAATCTTAGCTACCATTTGATGTACTAGCAGCTAACTAATCCATCTCATATATCAAGTCAGAAGGTAAGCCAAAGAGCACAGTTGGTGTTTACAGTTTTCCGCTCCACCCACTTCTGTTTCACACGTTTCGTTTGATCTACCACCATCTGTCACGCCAGTGTGTTTACACCCGACAGCTACAGTTTCACATTTATAAACTAACTATCTACATTACAGCAAGATAAGCTACAAACGACTCGAAACTGGGTGCAGAAGTGAGTACATAAATCATTCATGTCAGATAGGATGGGCATCATTAGGTTAGGGACATAGTTAGGAACTGACTTTTAACAGTTTTAACTGAAATCCCAACTTCTTTGCATGTGGTTGAAATGAGATGTATGCAAATAATGTCCTTCATAAATCAAATCACAGAAGTAGTATCCGCAAGATATGCTTTAAGGAAGCAGCACTGTCATGCTGTGCAGCTGTTGTCAACGATTAATCTGCAAAGTGCATGGCTGTAAAATTAATAACTCAGAAAAAGTGCAATATTTTGCCCGAGTAGCAGAGTTGTTATATGTTCAGTACACAAGTTAATGTAATTAGTTATTATTCATCACCGCTTTGGAAGGAACATGGTGAATGTCATGTTAAATACCAAGTCCGGTCCCTTTTCAGGTCTTAATTTATCAAAGAGTTAGTTTTGCGTCTGTTACAAAAAGCATACATGCAACCCTTCCTGTTTACATTGAAAAATTAAAAACATCCAAGTATCTACAACTTATTTTATTTAACATTATTTTACAATATAAACCATTCTATAGATTAAATCATGCTCAACTCTACCAAGTGAAGGAGAAGCATAGTTAGAATAATTATTCAGTATTTGTACTCAAATGTTAAACAGTAAAACAAATAACCACATCAAATGGCATAAAATGAGAGCTGGATGAGGCCAGTCACCGACAGTGTTATGATTGACTGATAACGGCAAAGTGGAAATAATGCTAAAATAATGTTATCACGAACGTAGGATGCCATTAAGTGCAAATAATGATAACAAAGTTCAAGATTAAAACTACAATTCTGAGATGATTTCTTCATATTTTCTTCCGTAATGCGTCACTCATTTTGTGCAGCGACGACCTACTGTGTGCAATGCTGATGTAACACTGAGGTCGCCACCAACATGTGGCACGGTTCCACTTATATCCGGGATTTAATGCTACAGTTCCTCTTTTCAGTTCATCATGGTAGATACTGCTGCCACAGTTCTTTGATGCAGCACACGTCCTGACTCCTGAATTCTTTACCATCATGGGAAGGCAGTGAGAAATACAACCCCCTGAATGGAGGTGAATGCTATCATATTGGCATTTATAGTCATGTTTAAAAAAAGAAGAAGAAGAAGAAGAAGAAAAAAAACGTGCATGTTGAAGTTTAATCTCTGGTTGAGGCTGTTGAGAGTGCAGAAGAACGGGGTTGTGCGAAACTGGAAGTGTAAAGGTTAGTGAGTCTCTCCGTTAACCGACGAGCCTTCCCCGTGCGGCGAAGAGCATCTGGAGACTCCTCGTTCAGTGTTATCAGAGCTTGAGCCGCTTTGACTGTGTTGGTCTGCTGAGGCGGCACTTGTAGGAGTAGACATGGGTTTGGCTTTCTCCTTAAAGTCTGTGATTATTACAGTCAAGTCTCCAACTGTGACCTCTAGATGCTGGGCACTGCTCCGGTCTATGTTTTTTAACCTGGGCCTGGTGAAGAAACAAACAAAAAAGAAAAAAAAAAAACAGATTTGAAAACTGCTTGGAGAACAATAAATAGTTCAGTCAGTGGCAAAGATATGATGAGTTCATTACCTCAACTTTTTATGGCTTTTCTTTTTCAGTGTTGGTTCTTTATCGCTTTTGTCTTTCTCCGATTTTTCTTTCTTCTCCTTTTTGGGGTGTGTGGGTGGTGCAAACTGCTGATTTACTTGCTGTGCAACCAGTTGAGACACAGGCCGTGGTTTTCTGAAAAAGACACAAAAAGAAGTCACTGACCTTTGAGTTACATTTATATCACTGAAACTGCAAGTAGGGCGAGCATGTGGCTTGTACTGCTGAACTAACTAAAACTGTAGCTATTCAATATGACAACAAGGAGCAGGGGGCTTACAACAAAGATTCAAATTGGAAATTCCTGCCCAAAGTGTAAATCCCCAAAACCCCCTAAAACTTTGTAGGGTCACAGATCAAGACGGTAAAGCAGTAGTCACATTACCATATGGATATTGACAACAGATAAACCTTACTGTAATTATTACTCTATAGCCTTAGTACAGGCTTTTAAGTAAAACCTGCCCGCATTATGTTTCATTGAACAGTGTTTCCTTCATGCAGCGGAGGTGTAGTAACATTAAGAGGGACTTTTATCCTAAAAAGTAGAGTAACTTTGGAAGATACCCACTTTTTTAGTACCAAATTCCCCGTATGAGTTACTGCTCCCCCACAGTAGGAAACACAAGCAGTGTAACTTTTTAAGATACTTGATATGATTAAGTCAGATTACTGAAGCTTCATATTTTCTCTTCACAGCCAGTATGAACAGGATTACAGCAAACAAACATGCTGCTTTCCTGTGAACTTGGCAGTCCAGGCCCAGCGGAAACAAAGTCTTTTTTTCCACAACAAATGTAAGGTATTAATACTGTAAAACAACCACTATCTGTTTTTTTTCCATGATGTAGAAACCAATTTAATTCTGCTGCCTGTGAGAGGAAGTCTCAAGTACAAGTTCACCATGAAGTAAACTGATTTCTGTTTTCTGGTACTGGTTGTGCTATAAAAGTGTAATCTTGTGCAGCTCTATTGCAATATTTATGCAGACCCCAACATATGACCTTATTGTACTGAATAAGTTCCACTTTTTACTTTTCTTCTACGTTCATTATTTCACATTTCCAAGTTACTTTCTTTATTTCAGGAGTACTGGTGAAACCTCTCACTCCCTTTCTCTTTTGGTGAGTAAGCACAGTTCAGTGGATTTACTGCAGTCTATGCTAATTCAAGACTTCTCTGTGGCTTGTGCACTCCCATTCTGTCCTCAAGTACCCAAATATACCACTTCATTAGGTACAGTGAGCTTAAACTAATGCAGTGTAATTCAACAGCTCTGCAGTAAATCCAACCTTCCCGCCTCATGTAGTGATGTAGATCATGTTGTGTTACACTGAGGGGTGTTTGTAGTATTTAGTGCATCTTACCCTCAGTGGGATATTAAACTATCTCAATAAAATGGAATACAATTTAACAGCATAAAAGCCAGAAATAAAACAAAAAGTGTGAAAATACTTAATTTATTTAGATTTGTTCCCCTAAACAGGTGTTAGATTTGCTAAATCCCAAAGATAATACTAGCCCTGACCATGAACTATAAGTCATGAACACAGGACTTATTGCAGGGCTATTGTAATAGATACGTGAGCTTAATAAACGTGCAAGTGAATTTACTTTTTTATTAATGTATTAAAATAATTCTGCAGTGTTCCTGTGGTGAAAAGCAAACAGCCTTACCGAGTGGACGTCCCCTTCCTGACATCACACATCAAGCACTTGAACGCCTCAGCGCTGTTCCTGAACGTGCAGACACTACAGTCCCAGTACCCATCGTCGGAGGATGGCTTAGATTGTCTTTTTGGCCTTGAGACAGAAAAACAAAACAAAACAAAAACACGCCACAACCTTTAAATGATTTCAATGGAAAAAACTGTTACATAAAGACCAGCAGAGCAGGAAAGAAGCGACTCTTAACAGCTCTTTTTCACCCAAGAAGTCAGTCAATGAGGAACAGGGAGCTTTCGGTTGAACTACACGGGCAGTTGCCCCGTATTAAAGGAGCAGCCAGCCGCCATGAACAGTTCAGTAAAATGCTCCATCCATTGACCGAGCTTTCTGTTACCAAATGTCCCGAGAACGTCTTCATTTAAACACACTAGCGACAGTTTTACCTTGTGGGGCTCTTCTTGTCTCCCATTTTAGGAAACGCGCACTCAGACGAGTTGAAAAAAGGTCCAATGTTACAGGTTGAGAAAAACGCATTTAGCGCTAGCTGCTACTCAGCTGTCGTTGAAACGCCTGTCGAAGGACGGTCACGTGACGCGGGTTCACCCAATCGGTTGTAATGTAATCACAACAGAGACGGAGACGGCGATAAACGCGACACAGCGCCGATGAAAGAAAGACGCTTTGTAAAGTGTCGTAGGATCAAATGAGCCTCATTGATCCCACACAGGGAAACTAAACTGTCACAGCAACAAGAGGGAGCACAATAACACATGCATAGTGCGGTGCTGCCTTCATTGTCAGCCTCTAAAATAGTCACCACGTATAAAAGGAAAGTACTACAAAGTGTAATGAGACACAAATAATCAAAGAAAGTGATGAAGTTAGATAGCAAGTTATTAATTGTATTTTTACTATACACCATAGTTTTATCTACCTCGTGTCTTCTGGTACATATTGTATGCCTGTGTTGTGTTTGCAATACTTAACTGCGGCTGCAACGCAAGAATTCAGAAGAGTTCATAATTTTTAAGAGCAAACTTAATATAAGTTTTAAGTTAAGTCATCTGGCTTTTACTTGAACTATATTTATATTTCTTTACAACATTACAACGTTTTCACTTTTATTTATTTATTTGGTTAGTATTTATTTGTCTATTTAGATATCTTTAGCTATCTATATATATTATCATGCTTTGCTTTTATTCTATTTTATCTAACTATTTAAACATTTCATGGGTTTTATTTTTTTTATTTCTGACTGCCTGCCTGTCTGTCTGTCTGACTGACTTGAATTTCCTTTGGGATCAATAAATCAATAATCTTTCTATCTATTAATTGTTTATTTTATTTTACAGCTACAGTTAGAAACATTTCAGATTAAAAATAAGACATACATATATTGAGTTAATCCATGTTATGGATTCTATTTTCCCACCAGTGTTTAAACTGGTCAGATTTAGCTCCACATTGACAAGCTGCACCATTAAAACGCTGTTATTATTATTAGTTAGTATTAGCATTGTTGTGATAACACTGATAGGCAGGGTCCATACTGCTGTTCAGTCAGTACTTGTGATACTTCATTTTCAATACGTTTACCTTGAATTAGGCATTTATAAATGAAGTTTTTACCACTGTTATTGACGTAAAATATCTTCCGCACTTGGACAACATCAGAAAGACTAGACGCTACCGCCTGTCGCCACCAGGTGGGGTTAGCAGCGCATTGTTTTCAGGAAGCACCTTACCCAGCGAAGAAGAGCACGCAGGCTAAACACTTGTGGTGTTTGTGTGTTTTTTGCTTTCACTGGCACAAAACGTTGACTTGAGTTAACGTGTCCTTCAGTCATATGAGAAATATGTAAGACGCACTTTGAGGTCAGGGGGGATTCAAATCAGTATTTGGTGAGTGTCTTATGCGCTTGTGCTACGTTGCTAACTAGCTCGGTTTGCTAACAACAGTGCTAATTGATGCCGCACTTATTATCACTGAGAACAGCGATTCTGCCATATGAAGTCTTTATTTATTTTGGATAAAAACAGCAGTGGCTCCTTTAAAAGCTCCTTTATCTATGTGTTTAAGTAGAAGTTTTTTTTTTTCTTCTCATAGGTTCGTCGTTCTCTGTGAAGACATCTTGAGCATATCATCCCTTCAACAGTAAGTGGAAACAGCCGCAGATTTGCACTATTTTCTCCCACAAAGTTCAACATCAGTCAGACCTGTCCCTGGAGCCTCTTGCTCTTTCATTGTTATTTCTCCTTCTTCAGTATTCTTCCTAGTGATTTCAGCTGCTGGCCAGCACAAATCTTGGGAATTTAATCTGGAAAACATCAAGACATCAAGATCACTTGAGCCGGGCAGCTTGACCAGTGATCACCTCAGTGAAAATGTGCATGGCAAAACTATTTTTTAAAAATATTTTTATAGATAAATAAACACTTTCCTCTGAGTGAAGTGTGTTTTTCTCCACATATTCATCCCAGAAATAAGTTTGACGGATACTATTGTTGAAGAGAAATGTTACAATTCTCAAAACTTGCTGCAGAGTTTTTCCAAAGACTACTGACAGGCCAGTGAGTGATGTGTTTGCCTAGTATGAGGGGGATCGTGTCAGTGTATGAGTAAAGGAATAGAGACTGTCTATCTATTGTATAGCCTAATTGCTTTGCAAGCCCAGATGACAGCTTCAGCTTCCCATCCTCTGTCAGCACCTGAGTGGTCTTATTATGCAGGCTGCCTACAGCCTGGCAACAGAGCACGGCCTGTGGAGAATGTGTGGAAATGTCAAAATAGAAGCTGTCTGACTTTACTCTGGTGGAGAGGAAATCTAACACTTTGCATCAAGACATTCCTGCACTGGATGTTACACTCACTGCCCAGTTTTTTTTTTGGCTCAGTTACATGGAAAACTTCAAAGCCAAATCCACTGCTGATAAAGACACTGCACCAAAGCTGCCTCTATTATTCAGTCCTATTCCAGTTCACATCAAAACTTTCTTAATAGAAAGGTTAAAGCTTTGTTACATGTTCTACTGACTTTATAGCTGTACTTTCAACTCTGACTAACACACAAACACTTTGTTTTGTTGTAGTGGCATACCGGCGTGGTCGCAAATCAATTAGAGAGGAATATGAAGACCGCTTCCTAAAAATGGATACAAGAGAGGTAAGAGAAGGTGTTGTTTTGCGTGGCCAAAATATGTTGTTTGACTTCACCCCTCTTGGTGGGAAAAACTGGTTAGTTAACAGTCTTTAGTGTCATGATTATTAAGTTGCAGTCTTGTGGTTAGATTCTTGTATCCATTCACATTTTTTCTTTTGTAAGCCACTGTTTGAGGGGGTCTCAGTGTTGGTTTATCTATCTAGGATGTATCATAATGTCGTGGACTGTTTTTCAGCTGTTTTTGTCGTCTCAGTCTGGCTGAATTATGTTTAAATGGAATTATTCATGTTCTGCAATGCTACGAACCAAGCCACTCCCATTGTTCTGTAAGGACCAGTACATTAGGACTTATTTATTTGAGTATGGATCTATCAAATGATGAAGATCTTGCATAGAAATGACTTGAAACAGTGTCAGCTGTCATTATAGGAATATGTTACTGTAAGGTTTACATTTCATCTTGTGTAAACAGTAAATAGTATTTTGAAACTATTCATGGTTTGATTCTGAATTTGGGAGATACCGTCTAACCTGAACTCTGGAGACCTTTGAACAACACCGTATTTACTATGTTGAGTTATTCGTAATACAAAGCTTAGTCTAACATGTTGAATTACAAAATATGATACTGTGTCATTTCAGGTGACGGTCCATCGAGTTGTCAATATTGTTGAAAAGAGGAACCCAATGTCTCAGTCCGGGATGGAGCATGACAGAGGCTTTAACGATGACAAGTTGTACGGAGGTCCTCGAGGTTACCAGGACATAAGAGACCCTCACGGCGAAGGCAGTTACCCACCCAGTGATCGATTTTTTGACGATAACCCCAACTATGGCAGTTTTCGCAGATATTCCTCACCCCCACGAAATGTAAGACAAGCTTGGTATGCTTAGTTTGTACATTTAAATCATAGACAAGTGTAAAAAAAAGAATGATGGGATGACGGACAGATTACAGTGTTGAATAGTCTGCTCATTTATAGCTTATCAAGTAGAAACTTGTCAGACAGTTGATAGCATGTCATTCATTGCATTGGTTCTTTAACAATAAACCTCGTGGGCAGAAAATTCCAGTCATAGAAAAACAGGTCAAAACTCCACAGGGAACCTTTGAGAATGTTGTAATTGTGATGTTATTTTCAGGATGGCCCGTACTCCCAACAGTGTTATGGCAGAAATGATTTGAGGCATCACTTAGTCCCAAGGTAAGCCATCTCTGTTTATCATGTACTGATTGTGTGTAATCGTCAGTCGCTTCACTGAATCTTTTGTAATACACAAACTAGCCTCTAGGTGGAGGCAGAGTTCAGCCTGTGAAAGGTGAAGCTCATGAGCGTGATCGAGATTTAATGACCCTCATGGTGTGTGGCTTTCTTTGCGTGTAACATAATTGGAAAGAAAATGGGTTAACCAAACTTAAAAAAATCACTTTAAATTGTTTTTTTTCCCCCAATGCTTTACTTCCATCTATTAGTAAAGAATATAACATCAGTTATTACAATCTGTTTGCCAAAAGCCTTGGCAGAAAAGTAAAGCTTTGTGAAATGGAAGCATATTTCAGTCATCTGTGACCGCACAGCTCTTAAGGTAAGCTCAGGAGTTTAACCCTGCACAGTACAGCTCTCCCCCTGGCCACTTCAACATGCTCACAGTCTATGGGCCTGGGCTCTCCTTTCCAGGAGTCAAACCAGGCTAGAGAAAGGGACAAAGGGCACTAGTGTCTACTCACTCAGCCCTACACCCCTTACCCCACCCTGAGAGGAAAAACAGCTGGACCACTCCCTCTTCAGTCAAACACCCACACACATCTCTGTTATTCTGAGCAGTCCGTGTCCCGTGTCTCTTCTGGTTCTGCATTAAATTAAAGTCCTAAAACCTAAAATCTGTAATGGTACATAGAAGGTAATAATAATTTTCCGTAGATAAACTGCATTTTCTGGACACTAATGGCCATGAAAATTCATTGAGTTTTATTCTGCCACCTGTCAATACATCTGCAAATACTTCTGTAGGCATACCAAAGTCACCATCACACTTTTCACCGATGAAGTGTTCGTGGCAATGGGTAACACTGCGCTGCATCAACAACTTTCAGCTCAAATTTGCTTCAGTTTTTTTTTAGACCATTGATAATTTACATTTATCACAATGCTCTAGGCATTAGTACATGGAAGTGACATTTTTTTAAGGCTCTAGCTAAACCAGTTTTCTACCAAACATTAAACACATTTTGTTTAGGTTGGACTGAAAAGATCTGTGCAGTACGAACATACTGTATGTATTAGAACAAAGTTCTGTGTAAAGTTAAATCTGAAGCTGAGGTGAGATTCTTTTCAATCTTTTTAGCACCAGTTTCCCTCTTTGAGTTACTAACCCCACCGTGGAGGAAACACTTGGAAGGAATTCTGTACAAAAAGACTTTTCCTTTTAAAGACACCTACCTGAAGTGATTCACTTACTACAGAAGCTTCATATTCACTTAAGATAAATAGAAGGAGGACTGTGGATTTTAACCCCCACCCTCATTTACATTGGAAGCACATTAGGAGTGGATCTTGGCCAGTACTAACAGGAGGAACGGTTACCACGACCAGAAACTATTTCACTGAACATTTGGACACCTGACTGTTGTTTCAAGACAGGCTTGAAAAAATTTGAACCTGCACTTTTATGGCACCCATGTAATAAAAATCAGTCAGTTTCATGAGAACAGTATAAGTTAAGTGTTTGGGGTCAGTGGAAGTTTATGCTTCAAGTTCACTGTCAAGAGGCAGCTTTCCACCTCTCCTATCATTCTGTTTAACAGACAACAAGGCAGGAAGTCTGTCTATAGGATTCATTCTTGCACAAGGTCAGCTGCAGCTCTCCTTTGCTCCCTTGTGGACGTTTTAACCCCCCCGGATTATGAAATTAGTTAACCGTCGCTGCAGGCTCCTTGTAACGAACAGTCAAAAGTTACTGTGCTAAATGCAGCCGTATCTTCTTCTTCAACTTTTTTAATCCACCCAGTAAACTATTGTTATTTTTAAATGAGTCAGGCCTTTGTGCAGTTATCGAAGAAAGCAAAGGAAATAAAGAAGAAGATCTTTAGAGAAATAAAGATAAAGAGCCTCTTATTGCATTGTTCTGCTAATGTCTCTGTCCAGTAATTATCTATTTTTCATACAGATCTCTGCTTCTGCAATAACACTTGGCCTTTTAAATGTGTCTAATTTCTCAGTGAGCGTCTGGCTGGTAATGGTTGATTTGCTCCTTGTAAAATTATTTTTTTCCAAATTAAAGTACACAACTCTTTTTTTTTGTTTCTATTATCTCGAGTCTTTTGATGTTAGTTGTGTACTGCATGGATGGCAAATGGCAGGCTTAGTCTTTGCTACTTCAAACAGACCATGAGTCGTAAAAGTTTGAGGCCTTGTTAGACCTGCTCTTTGTTTGAGATGCTGCTTGAGTTCATGCTGAGGTCATGACAACCAGGTGCCTTTGGGTCATTCATACCTCTGGGCCTAAAGGCTGCCGTTCAGACACAAGCTGTAAGTCTGGAAAATTGTAAAACGAGGTGCAATATATAGAAATTAAATTTCAGTACTTGTGTTAGGCATATCACGTGTTAGATAAATGCTCAGGACTACATTACATGGGTGAATAACAGGGTTGGTAGCAGTGCTTTGTGACTCCAGCTCTATATTTAGGCTTAAACATGACTCTGCCTCCAATTGAAAACAGATAGTAGTGAAACAAGCCCAAAATTGGCCCAACTGTCAGCCAACTGTTGCTTGTGCCAAAGCAGAAGATTGCCTCTATTCCACAAATTGATCAGTGTGCCAGAGTGCCCCACCGAGTCTGAATTTTGAACTCTTTGTGGTTTTGTCTGATTTATTCTGTTTCCATTACCCATCGGAAGGCACTCGCTGACGAATACTCAACCGTTTTTCTTCTTCAACTGTAGTGATGAAAATGGTCCATTTTTGAGTTTACACTTGAGATGTTTCTGAGTCATTGAGGAATCATTTTTCATGTTTTGCCTCGAGCTGTACTCACCGACCAGTTTGCAGAGCAGCATTGACAGTCGTTAATTTGTCTGTATTTTTGATGTTTTTCAGGAAAAGTAGCCGAGGTGGTGGCTATTTCCGCAACAGAGGTAGAGGATCAGGCCCTCCTTCAAGGTCAGTGCCAGACAGAAAACCCAAGTGACTGAAACCAAATTCCAATTCCCAATCAAAACTGATCAGAAGCTATTGTATTCATTGAAATTCAAACACTCGAAAATTGTGTTGAGACAAAGCAGTGTCCAAGCAAGATCACTTAATAGTAAAGTCTAGAAATGCATCTTTAAAAGGCCAAACTCCATCAGAAGGTGAATGTATTCCTGCCTCAAGCTGTCATGTGCAAATACACATGGATAAATACATTAATAGACATCATTGCTCTAAAGCTAAATCTTCTATTGTGTCACCAATATCTGCACCACTATTTTGCATACTTTCACAGAGAAGACCGCAGCGACTACAGGATTTCCCCCCCTGTCAAACGGGACCGCTCTCCCGGAAGCAGGGAAGCCCAGCGACCAGTCCGCTCTGGATCAAACACGAGCAACAGGAGCTTCTCCCCTGACAGGGACAAAGGCTATGTCCAACAGCCCCCCCAGAAAAAGCGTAAGTAAAGAAAAATCTTCAGAGGACCTCGAACAGCTCATGTTTACAGATTTGTTTTGAGTCTAGACAAACTTTCTGTCATGCGTTTCTCCACACCTACTCATGACTATTACACCACTGCCAGTTTATTAGTAATTAGTACAACTTAACAAATTCACATTACGTGTTTGGCTGTTCCCTGCTGTGTCTGCAATAAAACCTCAGATTTTAAAGCAATCATCTTAATCCAGGTTTGTGTTTTAAATTTCAATTAAGCAAACTATACATAAATTTGTATTATAACACTATAACACTGAAATAGGCTGAGAAAAGGTCAAACCCGTCTGCAGAGGCATACGTATAATTATAAAGTTAAAGGTATTAAGCCATTCCCGGTGAAGCATCTGTTTTCAGAGGTGGTGTGTAATGTGAAGGGTCAGGGTGTGCTGGCTGAAACACGTTAAGATGTTAATTACACTAACACCACACGCACTTTTCAAGGCTGGGAAAAAGGATACCCTTAGTTTATTGGGGTGGTTTGGCTTTAGATTCAGAACATGACCTTTTCTTCAGTGAGAAAGAGGTTCATGCGCTGGCTTAACGACGTCTTCAAAATCACTTTGGGTCTGTCATTTTACATGCTTTCTTTGGTGACTTTTACAGGTTTTAAAACTTTAATTAGCAATGCGGAGCTAATAAAATTTATGGATTCACATTTTGCAAAAATCTTGTTGTAAAGTGATATGACATAAGCGATATTATTAGTCTGAGACAAAGCAGCGTGGACAGTCTTTCTCCAGTACTTTGATTTCTAAGATGCACAAACATTAATATGTTAAAAGCTTATCTCCATGTTGTACCACCCTTTAAAGACGCAATAAAACTGTGAGAAAACCGTTGTACCTCCACCCTGGTATGGGATACTAATTAGGCCCAGCACAGAAAATAGGTTTAGTGATTAATACTGAGCTTGGTCATGCACACAAAATCTCTGTAAAAATCTGTAAAATATCTTTTAATCAAATACTGGTCAATGATGGCGAGAAACACAGGGGCTGCTTCTACGGGGGCCCACCTGCAAGGCTCGGCACAGGGTTCTGGTAAACTAGCAGTAGAGGAGCAGTTGAAGGCCTGTGGGACCTTTTTGTGGCCTGAACTCCATTTACGGAAACAATTACAATGTCACCTACAGAACATTTAAAACTAGATATAGCTGGGCCCCTGGAATTGAACATGTGGATAGAGGCCCGGGGTCACACTTTACCTGTACTTGCCCGGGCAGTGTGTTTACGTGCACTTAAGTAATCAGGTTATTCAGGAAAAACCAGGTTGCAGATCGCTGTACTCTTCACACTACACAACTTTCTTGTAAGCTATCTTGTAATGAGTCGTTATGGTCTCCAAGCTACATCTCATCATAAGTTATTAATAACACCATTAATACAGGAAAATCATGTTAGGAAAGTAGTTTAAACAACCATTTTTAGTAGAATTAGGGGACTTCATAGTCCTGCTGAGGGACTTGAATTAAGATGGAGGTTTTACTTTGGCTCACTTTTATCACTATGGGAGCTTCCTTCAGTAAAAACAAACAGCTCGACCATATTTGTTTTTTTTTCTAGACACATTGGAGCCAGTAGAGGACAATATTTCAATTTAGGCACCGTTGAACTCTTCGACCACTATTGTGTGGGAGGATCCAACAAGGGAGTGTTTAATAAAAAAAAAAAAATGATTTATATTTTTCAGCTGCAGCATAATGCCTTTCATAATGTGTTCCCATGATAAGTGAGTGATTGTTTGATGTTTTACAGTAGAAAGTAATTGTCCTGTAGAGTATTTTTTAAAAAAATGTTTTTTATGGCATTTCACAGTTGTGAGCACAGTGGAGAGTGCTGAGGACCGTGTGCAGAGCGAGAGAGGGGAATAAAATATAATATACGTCCCTATCCAGATCTGAACCTGGGATACTGCAGTTAATGTGGCGTGCGTCCAAGAAAAAAACAGGATGACCCCCAGGGTTTATTTTAATACAGAGCAAAGTTAAATAAAAGAATACCGCAGTCATGCACACATATTTTTTTAGAACATGTTGTTCATGATGTTCTTTTTTTTTTGAAGTCAGAATGTTTCGTTTTAAATAATTAAGCACGGTAGGAAGATTATGTGCTTGTTTGCTTGCTGTCCTTTCAATTTCCATCTGTCGTGATACTGTTTCCACAGATAAGCCCAATGTGCCGTCGAGCCACACTCCCAGCAGCTCTGCTGAGGGCTCTCCTCACAGCTCAGGATCTTCAAAGGTAAAAACCAACATCTGAGGCCAAAAAACAAGAAACACGAAATACATATTGCACCTATTGTAACAGCCTGAAAAAAAAATGTGAATTCATTAATGTATAAAACACTCAGGTCATAGAATATCCTTGAATCCATCAAAAATAGGATTGAGAAGAACTGTTACACTGTACGTATAACTATATATATTATCTATTTGTGTCACTGGGCCTTTACTTTGGCCCTTTACTTTGATCTTTGGCTACAAGGATCCTTTAATCAGTGAGATGTACTGTATATGGTTCCTCATTTCTGTTTACTGTCGACATGCGGCATGCGTAATGACACATGCACCCAAAACAAGAACTCGACGCCCGCAAGAGAGCAGAGTTGTCTCTATTTGAAACACTTTGAAATCAGAGTCAGCTTCTAAACCTGGTGACCTCGGCTCTGACCCTTAACCTCTGGCTTGCCAGGAAAAAACTGCTGCATCTGTAGCGGAGACGGAGGAGGTGGCGGCTGCCAGCATGGAGCCAAAGCTGACACCAGAGGATGACTTCAAGGCTCGCCGGTCGGAGGCCATTAAAGCTAAGGCTCTGGAAATCGAGAAGGTAGTAAGATATGCTCCATGAAGTGACCCAACTTCTGTGAATTCTGCCTCTTTGTTGCTTATGTCATAACATAACGATCCTGTATCCATTGTCTTTCTCTCCAGTAGTATGACTGGGTGTCTAAAAGCTTCATCAATAGGATTTTTCTGGTTTCCATGACAAACTTTTAGCATTAAGTGACATTATCGTCATAACAAAGAAGCAGTCTGCTTTATTCTGTCTAGTTTCACGTATGAGAAACACCTCACTGCCTTTCTTTAATCACGGCATTCATTTATTGGGCACAGGTCAGAGAACACTTCCCTACAATGTTAAGTAGCACTTATACACAAAGCACTTTGTCTTTGTCTATATAAGCAGCCGTTAGGTACACTACAACTGGGACATAGAAGTCACAGAACTGATGTTCTTAATGGCTTCAGTTTATTGTGCGGTTACATGTATGGGTTTTACCCTGAAATTGAGTTGAGACATGCATCCAGACAATCCTCACTGGCTTTATGATTAGGCTGAGAGTCGAGGGATTGATGTAAAGGGTGCATAAATGTGCCTTGGCTTGCCATTTGTAATATTTAAGAAACACTGTATTTGAGAAACATTTTTTTTGGTGGAGAGAAGGAGGAGGAGGAGGAGGAGGATAAGTCAGCAGAAAAGTCTTTAGCACCCCGGGTTGTGATGCCTCTTGTGGCCTGCTATTTGGAGTTGCACTTCTTTCCCTCCCCTTCATCGCTCTGTACTACAGTGCCACTTATCTGTTCCCGTTAAAGCAGGGCAGGAATTGCCCTGCAGGATACAGGCGGCCCACCCACAGCGTGGTACGTCTCTTGGCATTAGCACACACATGCTTACCCTGCCATTTCCAACTTCTTCTACAGACGTGGTGAGAGGTAGAAACCTCCACTGTGTCTTTACTGTAACATCTGCCCCAGGCTCACAGTCACAAGCGCGCTGATCCGTCGCTGCTGTGAACTGTCCAATTGAGCTGATCATGTAGTGGGCAGAGCAGGATCTCAGACCTCCTTATGCTGGATTGAAGGAACAGCCTCAATTCACAGCTAGTTAGTGTAAAATGTGTGTCAAATACACCAGAATTAACTTCTCCTCCTCCTCTTTTTTTGTCTGTCCTAAACAGGCTATTTTCCTGATCTGGGTTGTGTACACAGCTCTGTTAGCATGGGGTCAGATCAGTTAGAAATGGATTTGTCACACCAGCATAGCTTGTTGTTTTTTGGCCAAGAGTTTGTTGTATTGCATACCTTTTGTGGGTGTATCAGGGTTTTAAATGAAATTAGAAACCTCAAACGAATGCATCGACGCAGTAAACAGACTGCTTTTTCATAAGATATTTCAAAATGTTAAATCATTTCATTACAGGCGTAATGACCAGCCTGCAGTTGTTGTTTTGTAAACCTTCGTCACAATATCTCATTTTGGGTTTTTTTTCCTGTGGTGCTACAGATGACAAATGGTGCAATTTATCATTCTTGGGACTGACCACAGAACAAATCCGAGCACGTAAAACAACAGCAACAATATAGGAACTCAGAAAATATCCATTCAAAACGTAGCTAAGTGCCTGGGAGTGATTTTCAGAGTCCATTCATCATCTCAATCAGCACAAATGAAACATATCCATTTCAACTATTAGCCCCTCCATCGAGAGGTCCGGTTTGCAGCTTGAGTGATTAAAATGGCTCTTTTAATATCCTCTAATGTGTACCAGCCCTCAAGTCATTACCCCACTTCCCTTATTATGCAGGACCCCTGCCTGCATCAGCGCTCATTTGAACAGAGCCTCACTAAATGTCCATGTGAGTGCCTTATGTATAATCTCACTCAAAACCCCCAACCTCCCAACCCCCAGCCACTATTCCAGCGCACACTACTGTCGGTATGTTCACAATTTGGACCTCCACAAACATCCGATTTGGGCAGGAGCCCGCTTTTTTAAGGCTCCTCCTTAAGGCCCCTAGTGTTGCTCTTCCTCTCGGGGCTCCGGCCGTCCTGTGTGGCCCCTTTAGTATCAGGCTTAAAGATCAGCTCATGGCTCCCACTGCAGGGAGGGAACTTTAGGCAGAACCTCCCCGCAACCTTTTCTCACAACATACAGAGCACGCTCAGGTCAAAATCAGCCTTCCTGTTTGTTCAAGGAACATGGGAGAGGTTTTTACCGAAATAGCTGGCTCGTTTGAAGTTGTCCATTACTTTAATAAATACGGAGTGATGCTCATCATCTCACACAAATTTATATGCGTAGTCATGTGCATGTAAGCACATGATGGCTCACAGTCTCCTAAGCTCCACTGCCATCAAGGGAAATGTCTTAATTTGAGTTCATAATAAGGCCACGTTTTCCAGCCCTTTCCTCATCCCATTTCAGAGCTTTCATGTGTGTAAAACTGTGTATATGGGATATAATGAAGTGAAAATGTAATCACTGTCAACAAAGGCTGTAGCTTGGAAAAAGCTTAGGACGGTTTTGTTTGAAAGATGGCAAACATAATCAGCCCTAAGTGATTAGAGGGGTACTGGTTTGTGGGACACACACCACATGTTTGTGTCTCATTTAGCCCGTGTTTCCTCTCACATCTTCAAACCTGGAACCAATTTTTGCCCCTGCTAAATAATGCTCTCTTAGTGAAAATGTTTATCAAAGGAGAAATCGGCACTCATGCAGAAGTGGTGTGGAAATCCACCTGAAAACTCGACCGCGTGATGTTAAATTAGGACGATAGAGTAAGGCTCGGAGTAGCTCGGGCAGGGGCAGCTCACACAAGTTGTAGACAGAAGGAAACCTGTGTTGAATGACGTTGACCCTGAGCTCAGCTGGCCACACGTGTCGTGCGTCTCTCACTTCCTTGTGGTCGCGGCTGAAGACTATCATTATGTGGGGCCGCCAATTCGCTTGACATGATGTGCAGACATTAAATCATCAGTCTGAGTCCAAACATCTCCCACAGTCTGGGATATTTCTGTTGGAGTTTACGTGACTTGCCTTCATCTGTGTGTGTGTGTGTGTGTGTATACAGTGCAGGTTGCGATACAGTAGATAGTAGCCTATATTGCTGTGATAGTCAAAATAGCGAGTTTACCATGCAATAACATTTTATTTTTTTCCCTGTAACTGGAGCGAACATTGTTCCAAATTCACATGCTGTACCACAGAATGTGGGTTAGGGATGCGGGGATGAACAGATAGGTGTGCAACAACTATCCGAACGTGCTCTAGCTAGTTCAGCAGGGGAATTATCAGGGCGAGAGAGGGAGAGAAATTACATTTTCAAAAGCCATAAAGGAGAAATGAAGTGATCTAGGGGCTGGAGGCATTCCAGTTTTTTTGATATCATTGTAATTAGCAGGTAGTGCAGAAAATGGAGACCCTTCATTTCCTCCTACCAGTTTCTGTGTATTTTATAATTTCACATTATACTGAATACTTTGCTATAATAAATAATGCACCTGGATTTTTTTTTCTCTTCAATAGGTGCTCTAAATCTTTCTTTTGCTTGAAAACACAGTGTGCGGGTCCCATGTGGCAAATTGTTTCCGTCCTTATTGTTCCAAGCTGAATGCCGTATTATTTTTGTTTCTCTGACCTTTTCTGTGTGTTCAGAGCACCACCCAGCCGAGCTCCCTCCCAGATTTTGATGCAAAAGATCATCTTGATCTTGTTTCTTTAACATATTGTAGACTCACAGTCCAGCATTGTGTTTTCTTTTCTTTCTCTCTTAAGTGGCGGCAGTCGTACAATTCAACACAGTTTGGACACTTTTCGCTCCACCTTGAAACTCTCATGTAGTATCTGACAGTGATACGATACATTTACAAAAGCTCTCGTGATCACGATACAAATTGATGGATACACGATCATGAGTTAGCCCAGATACACATTATGTAATGTGTTTCTAGGCAAAGAAACGGCAGTTGTGGGTTTTAAATTTCCGCATAACTGACAGAACCCTGGAATAAAGCCTTTTAACCGGTTAACCTCACAATCTGCTCAACGCTGGACACTGATTTGAGTTGACAGGCAGCATTTTTCTTTTCAAAGTCACCAAAGCTGATATCTTGTGTTTTATTGCATTTAACAGACAGTTAATGTTCGATGAGATATTGTCAACTGAATTTGTTCTACAACCAAGTCTGCACCACCCACATTCCCTAAATGGTTAAGCGGTCTGTGCATGACACAGATATACAGTTCCTCTAAGGAAGCTGCAACGTTTGATTAAATCAAAATGTTGAAGAAGTAGGGCATGTCTCCTGACATTTCAATAAAATTGATGCTAAGATTGTTTTTTTTTTTTTTTTTTTATCTGATGATCTCACCTACAGCCCATTATAAAATAAAACGCTTTATATTCTGTGAAAAATAGATATTTTATAGAGATGTTTTAGGAAGCAAATGTATCCTTTATGGCCACATATAATAACCTGTTTTTGTAAGTAGACATGTATCCAATCTTAACTAGTAATTGGATTTGATTTCTTACTTGTAGTGGCAAAAAGAGTGGTTGTTTTAAGCCACAGAGAAGTCTCATGTCTGCCCCAGTGACTCTAATTTGAGAGGAGAGGTGATCTGGGCTGCATTAACTCAACCCTGGAGGACCCCGATGTCCCAGACTGCTCCTTGACAGGCTAGTGTAAGCCCTAAACCTCTAGGTGGCTTCAGTGCAGGGTCCCACGTTGAGCCTTTTCTCTCCAGGTGATAAAGATGTTGTGAGCTTGCACCTGGGTCTCTAATAAAGAACTTAACTGCCATTTTGGGTCAGCAGTAAAAATCTGAGAGGGATGTGAGAGTTTGTTACAATGTGGTGTGAAAGAATGCCACAGCACCAGTAACATACTCTGACACCTCATGCCGACTTTGCTTTTGGCGGACACACACTTGAATAGGTTCACGTACACACTTTCACACACCTGTCTCGTGGAATCCACCAATTTACCGTAACTGTGTTCATTAAATTCACATTTAGGCTTCGTGAAAGAAGTCTGCAAAATTCAAAGAGCTGTCAGACAAAGGGGGTTACTTATTTGTGAGCTCAGTTCAAATTATGCACTTTCATATTTGTCTTTAATGTGTGTATATATTTCAACATATTCAGTCATTATGAGGCATGTGTTGCAAAAAGGACTTAAACTAAATATTCAGATAAGCCTGTCATTTATATTGTTAAAGTGCCACTATATACATCATTATATCATTATGAATATTGACGTTTGTTTTGTTTTTCTGCAGCATTACAGGCAGGACTGTGAGACATTTCGCACAGTGGTGAAGATGTTGGTAGCCAAGGAGCCCAGTCTGGATAATGTGCTGCAGGCTCCACTGGATGAGAACCTGTTGGAGATGAAACACCGCTGCCTAGACTCCCTTAGGCACTTTGTGAAGGAGCTGGATGAGGTATTAGATGCCACAGACCAAAAAACACTGAAGTAACAATTTGGAATATGGGAAATCTGAAATAAGTGTTAAGAAACGATCAAGACCAAGAGTACATCTTACCCTAAGCTAGCAAAGGGGAAACTGTGGTTAAGAGAGACTGACAAACTAAGACACATGCTCTAATTTTAGCTTTGCTCAAAAAACAGCTTCATCATGTTTATGTAAATCATGCATGCACGTTCTGTAAAACCAGTGAGATGCTTTATATTCAGTTTTTAAGCATTTACATACATATAGGCAAAAACACAGTGTTATAAAGCAGGCGTGGGGACTGTGTGTGTGTGTGTGTGTGTGTGTGTGTGTGTGTGTGTGTGTGTGTGTGTGTGCTGTCTCTTTTGTGTGTGTGTGTGTGTGTGTGTGTGTGTGTGTGTGTGTATATATATATATATATATATTTATATATATGACATCTTTTGCAATATTAATTAATAAATGATAATAAATGATTGTACCTTTTTCTTACATGTGACAAATAGTTTATCTTTATCGGTTAAATATCAAACTACTCTGCAGAGAAACATGCAGGAACAGACACGTTGTCTGGTATTACTTTATGAGACCAAGTGATGCAGCGGTGAACAGTGACGACACTTGTTTGGTGTCGTTGTCAGGCTGATAATATTGAAACAGGTATTGAGTGTCTTTTTTTTTGTTGTTGTTATTGTTATGGGTAGAATTGTAAAAATGTACAATTCTGGCATTGTTTCAGCCACACCCTCGGCAGGGGTGTCAAGCAAAGTGACAGTGGTGTCAGTAGCAGCAAAGTATAGTATAGTATATGTTAAGATCAATATGATACAGATTGCTGTAACAGGATACACTTAAATATTATATAATAAGAATGAATGGATGTAAAATAATGGAACAGTTCGATGTGCAAATAATATGCCTCACATGATGCTGCATTCATGGTATTCCCATTGGAACTTGGTCGGCGTGGCAAGCCCGTCGATTTTACCCTACATTCTTCTCGATGAGCGATGGAAGAAAGTGTTCATACCTTCTTCCGGCTCTGCATTTGGCTCTGGTCCTACACTCTTTTCATCTCCGCCTCAGCTTCTCTGAAATTTGACTTCGCTCCTGGTAGTATTTTCAGTCTGCAGAGGACAATCAGCTGATTGTGGAGGTAAACAATACCCTGGTCTTGTCTGCCGGACATCCCAGGACCAAAAGTGAAAGAAGCATCAGGAAAAATAGTAGGAAATGTTAAACTGCACACTTTCTTGGAGAAGTAAGAGTGAGAGGGGAGAGAGACTGATGGAGGGAACTATGTTAAATCAAGGATTTGCATATTGCATATTTTGTTCTGTATAGGATTTTGCACATGATGTTTTATACCTTTTTGTAAATAAAACCAAGTAGATCACTTGATCTATTGAAAGACAAATACTGCGTCCATTTTGACCTCTTTCATCCTCTCAAGCAAGCTTCTTTCACACTTTGTTGTGTTGGAGGTGAAGAGTCCTATTTTCATTAGCCTTCTGTTCAGAAGTGAGCAAAAAGCTGATATTGTCCCGCTCATCTTGTCAAAACAACTGATAAAACAGGCGGGACCACAAAATCAGAGTGCCTCAGGGACACACTGCTCTTGGCCTTGTTGCCTCAATAGTACAGACCCTGGAAGAAAGTGGAAGGAGGATCTAATAGCAGGGCTAGCCACTCCAAATCAAACCCTGGAATTAAGCCCAGGTCCCTCACAATCCACAGGGATCAATGAACCATACTGATGATGCGTGGAGAAAAATGGAGATTCTTAGTCTGTTTCCACTAACCTGTTAAAATCAAGAATCAAAAACATCATGCCAATATTATCCATTTTAAATCCTCCAGAGTTAAAATATCAGATAGGACAAACTCTCTTAAGATTAGGAACAATGTAATTTCCCATCCCAAGGCTGCAGCAACCATTTGAGGACTTCTATTATCACGAGGGTCCCAAAGTGCACACTGTGTGGAAAGCCATGGAAAATCTGTCCTAGGTAGTGGGAGGAAATCCTGACAGTCAAAAAGAGCCAGTACTATGAACATCACACACTATGTGTGTCTTGTAACCTAGTTGTGGTGGTAGTCAGAGTGAAGTGGACAGGCAGAATTGGATACAAGCAGGGAAACAGGGAAAAAATCGAGGAATTGGATCCAAATGTAGACAACTACAGCCAGTTCTTGTGCAGTACAAATGATTCAATGATGCATAAGTCAAAGAACAAAAGCTTAAGTATTGTTAAGCAGGTTCAGGTCAACACCAGTAAAGTAGTTGAAACAAGCGAACAAATCTGACTGGGAGACAGAAAATCAAAAGTCTAAATAGCAGCCAAGGATTAGAAATCCAGAAACACCAGGAAAAGACACACCACAGAAAGAAGACAAGCTGACAGACAAGGAAACTCAAACACTAAATACACTATTGAGTAAAGGGTAATGGGAAACAGGAGAAACTAATCAAGGGCCTGGCAGACTATCAAAACTTGGGAAACAGACAAAGACAGGAAGTGAAGTGAATCAAGCTCGAGGAAATACTCTTTCAACTTAAAACAGGAAATAACTGAAACCCAAAACTGATTTTACACTATTCTGAAATATCTATTTCTAAATTCCTTAATTCTCTACATTCTCTAGCATTTTTAATATTAAGTATATAAAACCAGTGTTTTTATTCAAATTAGACCTCATTGCATGTAACCTGTGTTTTAACACATAATGAAAAAACAGCAGTCCTTAGTTTCAGGTGATTATAAACTGAGTGTCAATCATAAAATGTTTGTATGTTAACAATAAAAGAACTATTAATGTAGACTGCATTAACTATCAATTTAGCATTCATGCAGTTGTTATAGGTGCAACTAATCCCTGGACACAGGTCACTAATGTGCTGTCTTATCCCTAGATAATTAATGGAGGGGGAGACAAGCCTGGCCATGACAGCCCCCACAAATTGTCTATCAAGTACCCAACCCAAGTCAAGTTGGAAGAGGATTTAGAGGAACAAAAAGGAAGACAGCAACTTGGAAATGCAGTGGATTCCACCTCTGGCCCCACTGAAGAAGACGAAGAAGGAGGGGAAGAGGGAGGAAAGCAAATTGGGAATATAAAGGATTCCACCCCTGCCCCAGAAATATATACCCCTACAAGTCAAGAAAACCTTGCAACTCCTCAACCAGAAGACAGCTACTCTAAACCAATGGAGGTTCTGTCTAGGAGCCTCCCTTCTCCTGCTCAGCAAGGCCCTGTAGAGGGCCTTTCAAAGCGCCTGCAGCTGTACAGCCGCAATGGCAGAAAATTCAGCTATACTCATCTCTTGAATCCAAAGACTTGGAAGAATATAACCCACGCCAGACCAGGACAGATACCAGATCATCCGCCATATCTTAAGCCAGGCGACTGGTATTGGGAACTCAAGGCTAACAGCACTGTTGTTTCCACTGGCAGTCCACTATGTGGAAAAGGTCAGAGCAGGGTGGCGTGTGGAGTAACCTGTTATACACACGTCGAAGGCCCTTGGTGCGAGGTCCAGTCCCAGAACGGGACCAGGATCTGTATCCTCGCCACACATCCAAGAACTGCCTGGACCCCACCTCTAATTGGGCAGGGAGCACGAGCAGAATCCAAGACATGGTGTTAAGAGAGGGCTGAGGCGAAGCATTCGAGCTAGCAAACAAGGAACCAAACAACCAGCCTTAAGAGACTGATGATCTAAAAAAACATGCTCTAATTTCAGCTTTGCCAAAGTTTGTTAAATCTAGAAATAGCAAGCCCATTTTTTTTTACTTTGTTTGGTATTTTGCACATGCTGCTTTGCACTCTTTTTTTATAAAACCAAAAATGACAAATAGTATAATGATGTACATTCTCTCACACAAGGATTGTTCAAGAAGACTTTTGAAATGCCTCTTGTTTCTACAGTTCTAAGATATGAATACTCTAATTTCTTTGATCCTCTATGATAAACTGTGAATAAAGGCTTTAAGTTCATTTCTCCTCATTTTTAATATCCATTAAATGCTTTGGGGCAGGAAAAACAACACAGATCATGATATATAGATATTTTTTATTACAATTATCATCTATCTTAGCCTTATATTCCAGTTTGTACATTTATACAGATTACAATGATTTGCTTACAGTACAGTGACCCATAAATACACCACTCAAATAGGCCTTTTAATACACACAGTGTTTCTTTTATGTTAGCGCTGCAAAAGCCTGGAAGAAAACACGTTTGAAGAGCTTGGGTCAGAGTCAGTTTTTCATTTAATTTCTGGCACCCTCATGGAAAAATGGCTCTGTATAAACTGCCAATAGTTAAATGTTAATGCAATTTTGGTACACAGCATGTCATGAGCTCAAGGGTATAAAAATAGCCATTTTGTTTTTTGAAATTCTACAATATATACATTAATATCTTCACTGGGTTATATTAACACAGTTTAGATGTGTTTATAAATATGTATTATTCTAAAATACTTTATTACTCTTCTGGCAGTTTGTAATGCCACATGTACACCTATGAAGATACAGAATGAGGATTTGTGTCTTACACAAACACCTTGGTAAACAGTGATGTGAATTCTGTAATAGCAAGCAGACTGTTATTGCATTTTAATCAGTGAACATGGAAGGCAAAGGTGAGTGGCAGAGCATTACCCAAAGCTGAGTTTAAGAGAGTAATGAAAGTCTATGAAATTATACAGTTTTTCCCCTTGTGCCCTTTCTTCTTTTTGGACTTGGTCCGTTGGCCATAAGGAGGAGAGGACATGCCTGCCACAGGAGTGGGCAAGTCATCAGTGTAGTAGTATCTATGGGGCCTAGGCTGAGGGATGGGCTGGCCTAGGAAAAAGCCTTCTTCCTCAGAATCAGAGGAGGAAGAAGAGCATGTGGAGCACCAGTCATCATCATCCCCATACAACCCCAAGAATCTCCCCATGGCTGGGCCCTGTAGTCCATAGTCTGACATTGCAGAAGGATTGGGGTGGCCGTGGAAGGCTTGGTGCCCCTTGGGTCCAAGGGCATTGCCTCTATGGTCCACTTTGTAGCACATTTGGGGCCTCTCTTTGGGCAGAAGGTTAAGAGCATTGTCAGAACGAGACTTGCGACTGCGGTGTCTCCTGTGGTGGTGATGTTGGCGACCAGAGCGAAGTTCCTGGCCCTGCTCCTCAAAGTGGTACGCTCTCCGGCGAGTCCGCTCACTCATAGGTGGCTGACGCACTGGGGGCTCGCAATAATGGCCATTGTCCACCACGTCATCAGAAAATTTGACTTGCTGTGGCCTAGATTGTGAACGTGTCCTCCTGAGGGCAGGGACATGAGGTTTGGGTCTGTCCTCAGGCAGAGGCAGCTCCTCCTCCTTTGGAACATTTTCCTCCACATCCTCTTCCTGTTCAGATACAAGGCTCTTCAGGGAATTTGCACTTCTGTGTAACATAGAGGAGTTGAGGGTTCCCATATTACTGGTTTTCTCACAGTCTTCTGTCTCCAGTTCATGGAAGCCTTGCAGGGAATATACCAAAGGTCTGTCTTTACTATCACCATCTACTGAGGCCCCTGAAGTGGAGAAAGAAAAATTATAAAATGTTTGCAAAAGGAAAAAAAAAAATCAACCATTGCCATCACACAAGAGCTTATTTTCTGATGTAGATCTGATGTATCATGTCGTGTCTACTCACCAGTAATATTGGAGAGTGCCAGTGAGTCCATAGAGTCTCGGACACTCTGATCTGTCTTCTTGAACTCGTCCGTGATACACTCCAAAGAGTCATTATACCATTGTGGCTCCTCTCCCTGGAAGCCTCCTCCAGCCCCATGATCTAGCTCCAACTCCTGGATCTTTCTGCTGCTTGCTGGGCCTGGGTGGCTACCATAGGCCGAATCCCCTAGCCCATCCTGAGACTGGGCCCAGTACATGTCAGCCTGGTACTTCTTACTAGCCAAGCTGCCCCTTCCTACTCCACCACTGCCACCAGCTTTTGAGGTTTCCTGCTTCATCTTGACATCCTTTTCAGAGATCCAGAAATCTGTGGGTCTGGAGTCATTGGCTTGCTGGAAGACCCCATGTTCCCCAAACTTTAGTAGCAGCTGAGTCATGTAGTCTTCATGCTCAGCCCACTCCTCCTCCTGATCCTCAGGTGCCTCTGCCTCCTCACCACGTCCTCTCCAGAAATGCTCATCAGATAAGTTCATGTGGGCAAGTTTGTTGGTCAGGGTGTCTTCAGCGTTTCCACTAAAGCCAGGGAACTTATAGTTTACTGACGGTGAGAAGAGAAGCGACTGTCGGCACTGGTCAGCTGAGCGACTGCTCTTGCCCATGCGCACGCTGCGACGGGATTCACGTGAGCGTGCTGACTGGAAGGCAGAGTCAGAGGAGTCAGAGGCATGCACATCTTCCCCTAGACTGCAGGCCTTGGAGCAGTAAATGCGGCCCTGGTGTGGTAAGAAGGGACAGCCGAGTAGAGAGCTCTTACACTGGGCACAGCTGAAGCAACTCTCAGTGGCATGCCAGTGGAGCCCGTCATAGGTCATCTGAGCATGATCAACACCTGGAAAAGGGGAATGATGGTTAGCAATAGTACTCTAAAGACAGACAATCATGATGTGTGCGTTAAGTTATTATCTTACCAATATGTTCTCCACAAGCCTCACAGTACTCAGCATAGAGAGACTCAAAGCAGCCACAACAGTATGGTCTGCCATCCTTCATGATGTAGCGCTGGCCCCCCAGAATTGTCTCACATTCAAAACAGGAGAAGTGCTTCATGTGCCAATGGCGCCCCTCTGCCTCTGTGCACTCATCAGCAAAGATGATCTGTAGACATAGATATTCAATGAATGAGACATAGATTTACTGCCATCTTTTGCCTTTCTGGCTGTCATCAGTCTATATATTTATGTTGGATTTATTCAAGATAGTGGATATATAGCAAATGTTATTACTATGCCAAAGGAATTTTGAAGGGCCATAAACTTCAGACTCTGGATGTTTTTTCTCCACTACAATGTTTTCTCTCAGTATTTCAGTCTTGCGGTTTTACCTCATCACAGGCTGAGCAGCGTGGTTTGAGTAACTCAGCATGGTGCCGTCCACAGTGGATCTTTCCATCATGGTAGAAGTAGATCAAATCCACCAGCAGTTCACTACATGTGGAGCAGGCAAAGCACGCCGGGTGCCAGGACAGCCCAGGGCCAGCCCTCGAGGCAGACACTGCCATTTCTCCACCATTGATGTTTTCACCGCACTGTAATGGGCAAACATACATGATTATAATACTGACTCTGAAAAATTCCAAAATATTCTGAGTCATTTTAACCCTGTAAAGGTAACATTTGTCACACACCTGCATGGACACTTCAAATACAAATTTGCCCCTAAAGTAACACTGGGCCCATAAGAACTAGATCATTATATGGTTTTCAAGTCCTTTTGCTATGTTGATGAAGGGGTAAATATGTGGCCCATTTATGTGTGCCAGCCCATTGGGTTGTCCCAACTGCAGTCCCAGAGTGGCCAATTTGTTTTTCTTTCCTGACCCGTCTTCCTGACCATTGTATCATATGAGGACATGACTTCAAATCAACTACTCTGCCAGTAAAACAGACCAAAACAAGAGAAAGCGTGGATATCTAGTGGAGAGCTACATCAGATTGTTTTGACAAGGTTTACGGGCACCATCTGGCTGCACTATGAGAATTTTAAATACTAAGTGAAACACTGTCATGAGACAGTCCAAACCAGTCAGCAGAGAGGTCTTTTTAGTTTGCATGGCTGCAAATCCAACTTATGTTTAGGGATCTCTTAAGAAGCATGGCTGACAGCAAGATCTTTATTTCAGCTTTGCCTCTGGGTTTTAGCAAAAAAATGTATCCAGATTAGCCAAATACCCATGGAGGGGATATGCAGGGGGCAGACAGCAAATCTTTTTTTTCAAAACTAAACTCATACCACAACCACTCTTCCCAGTGCTCTCCATATTTGAAGAAGTACATAATACATGCAAGACAGGGAACGTACATGTTCACAAATGCTGTTCAGAATGCTGCTGCGGGGCAGGAGTTTTACTGTGCCCCTTCCCAGTGCTTCCTTCTTCCTCTGGACACTGAACATAAGCAGCTCCTTCTTCTCCTCCTCACTGAGGGACTGACAGTAACGCACCTAGAAGGAAAACAATAAGATAATTTAATGATATATGCACACTTTGACATCACAAATAATTTGTTCTAATTGTTCAAGTGACATTTTCATATTCCACCCCTTGAAAGATCCAAATGCAAAGCTGCTTGTCACTAATAAAGGTTATAAACTTAGGTGAGTATGAGAGAGGGCAGAGTGCATACCAGAGCATGCTGGACAAAGGCAACTCTTGACCCCAGCTTGCCCTTCCTACACCCCCTACATATCTCCACCCACAGTCCCTGATTGAGAACATCATTTTTACAACAGGCTTTTTTGATGTTTCCCAAAGCCTTAACAAGAGGGAAAGCAGACGTTTACACAAACAAGGCCTGTGTTTAGAGTGAAATCAAGAGGACGGGGAACAAAGGAAGAGAGACAGCCAAGTCGAACTGTGGTGCCACTGCGGTGGTGGCATCACATAAAGCCTCTTTCAACCAGCGTCCCTCTCTCCCGCTGAGCAGTCCTCGTAAAAACCACTGCTATGACAGGAATCCTGCTGGTGGGGGCTCCCAGCAAACATCATAAAATCATCAAGTCAAAAGTCACATTGTGCCCACACTACATGTCTACAAGATTGTGGAACAAAAATCCCCTAGTGTGATGTCAACGTGAATGCCAAGGGCTCACATTAGCGGGATGGCATGGAGATGGTGAGGCTATTAACGCTGTGGGTTTAGCGGGTAGCAACAGATATGGCTACTCAAACAAAATGGAGAGTGGATGTTTTCTGCAGCTGTGGTGTAAATGAGAGGGCCTGCTGGGATGAATTTTATGATACTTGCATTTACGCACATGCAAACAAAATATTCTCACCTCATTATCGTGCGGTGGAAGTTGGTAGAGGAGTTGCTTGATTCTAAACTTCTCTCCCGGGCTGTTCACATAGGGAACCTTGTCCTCTGGCAGACAGGAGAAATATAACTGGACCTAGAGAAATGACGCAAGCATGGAAGAAGACGCATTAGAGAGCCTCAAGACAAAATATTTGGTTTGATACAGAAAAACATCTCTCCATATGTATATTAACATTTTAGGTTAACTGAATGGTTCAGTGAATCCACACACAAGACAAATGAAACCCTTTCCAAATGATATATATTTGAGTATGTGCAGTCATTAATCTGAACATAGAGCTGTGTTTTTGTTCCCAATCTTGAGAAAAGCTTTTTTTCAAACCCAAATTGTCATCCATGGGACTCCTGCAATATATTATTGTTATGATCTTGGACAGAACAGCCAATATTTATTAACACAATTTTGTTTTCCAAGGAACCAGAGAACCAACACATCAATTTGTGATGAGACATATTCTGGGAGAGCTCTTTGTTAAAATGTATGGAAGACTGACTTTGTGGAATCAAATTGTTTGCCTTGAGTTTCTCTAAACCTCCGAAACCTTATTCCAAAAGTCCAACACACATAATAAATGTTCTTTGATGATGGCACTGGAGAAATCATTGTTTTCCATAAATCTGCACTACACAACAGGTCAAATCAGTTTAAAGATTGTGTTTTTCCACTTATGTGTTTGTCTCTATAGGGACAGGACAAAGCAGACTGTCACAGTGGCACTTTGACCCTTAGGGCTGACCACTGAAAACTAAACTTTATGAGGGAGGGGCTATTACAGTCAGTCAGATAAAGAGGTGGGATGTGCTTGTCTTGTGTGTTGTGGGGGCTTCCTGCAGCTTTGGCCGTCTAGAGGGGGGCGTAACAGCAATTTACCCTGACAATCAACCCAACGTTTGCCCCCACCATAAATTATGCACATTTTCATGCTGCTATTACCCCTCATCCACCTCCCCAGGGGCTGGGGAACAGTCAGCTATCACCCAAGTCCTATGTGTTTCTTCACTGTAATGATGACCCATAATACATGGCCCATTCAGGGCAATGGCTGCAGTAAAGGCATTACAGTTGACCCATACATTTCCAAAACAAAAGGGCCTGCATGTTTGGGATTTAAGGTTTTCTTTTGCTGTGAACCCATCTCTTTTTGCCCATCTCCTCCTCATTGCTTCCATGTGTGCTGTTTAACAAGGGAAGTGGGATGGAGAGACACGGAGAGGAAGAGAGAAATGCAGCAAGAAAAGAGAGAGAGGCGAGGAGGGAAAAATGCCGCAGATTGGGGAAAAGTGCCACATCACACTGTCTGCCCTGCGGACACAACTAACAGCCCTGCCTGTGTTTGTGGAGAAGAAGGCTCGTTAAAAGACGGCCCCTTGATTCCTGATGCTGCCAGCAGCACCAGGCTCGGCCCACCAAGTCCTCCTCTTAACAGATCTCTGATAATCGCAAGCAGACTTTGCCGTACCACAGTTTGTAAATAAAAGTATACACATCCTGCCTGTAAGTGGCTGCCTGGTACAGCCTGACAAGTCTGCCTCAAACAAAGGGACCGGGCAAAAGTTTTATGGAATAAGTTGTCTGTCCCACAGGTACCATTACCCAGAGACTTGAGAGTTGGTATGTTATTCGGTAATGTGCTGGATATCATTTATCTGGGCCAGGCAAATGGGCTAGAAGGAAGTTAAAATCAGGTCAGAGCTGTTTTTATTCTTTGTGAGGAGGACACACCATTACTCACTGTGGTGATTTGGAGGAATAATGATTGGTGAATCAAGGAAATCACAATTAAAGGGAACAATTTCATACTATAGTTTGTTCCATGAGGCCAAATCCAAACTACTAATTTAATTATCAGTCACAATAAGAATATTGCATTGTAAACAATGTTTTGCTCACCTGTTCTGGCCTAAGGCCAGGAGGTACCCAGGCGTACTCCTCAAGCGCACAACCCGAGTCATCGTCTGAGGTGGAGCTGCGCTGGAAGCCAGAGGTAAGCTTACTGACTTTCTGCTCCATCATCAAGTCTCGCTGGCGTGCCCCACCCTGGAAGCCAGCCGCCGACACTGCTGCACTCGCCAGGCTCATCAGACTCTCTTTTTACTGGATAGACAAAGAATAAATAAATAAAAAAAAACAAATTAAAAAGATGTGGGAGAGAGGGAGGAATTGGGGTGAGGATAGGAAGTGGAGGGTGGAAAGAAAACGAAATGTTGGTTAACGAGTCATTACATCGACCGATCTCCACACACAATGGTATCCTCGCGCCATCTAATCGAGTTCTCTCATATGTGTGTGATGCCGCTGAATGCTAACCACCAGCTGAATCACAAAATCACTGTCTCTTTCATGAGGCCCACACTCCCCCCTCAAAAGCCCATTATGGTATCTGGGTAAGCTTTTCTTGGTTCACTTCTGGTGATGAGTCTACTTCATAAAGACACCCATAAAGAGAACTATACCCTTTCACTGCTGTTGTGGTGGCAGTTAAACATGTGCCCTCCTCATGTGGCTTTTGAGGATATAGAGACCATTAGGAAATTCCAAAAGCTTCATGAGGTGACGTCCAATCTCATTATAGTGACAATAACAAGCACTTAGCTTTTTCGTAAATACAGTGAGTCCAGGGTAAGTTATACGTTCTCCCAGTCTTGGGCAATGTTTCACAGACCTCACATTCCTTTCCTACATTGTAATTCAGTTTGCCATAGATGTCAGAAGAAAGAACACCAGGCACTGGCTGTTAAATCTTTAGGTTTCACCTTATCTATAAAGCTACGGTCTGAATGAGTCATCATTCAGCCTGTTGAGGTGCTACACCATACTATGTCCCAAGAGGGGCCACCACATGGGATCTGATGCTGGCTTGATCAGTTGAGCCTGTGGTCTGTATAAACACAGGACTGGCCCTTAAGACAGGGCCACCATATGGGGAATGTCCACAAGCCTGGTCTCTCCCTTCATCTTCGCTTTTTATTTGGACTGTTTGTTTTCCAACCTGCTGCAGTGACTGTCTGATCATCCTTTCATCTCTTAGATGGACAGAACAATGCCAGACAGGTGAAGTAGATGGACAGACGGGGACGTGGATGGATGGGGTCGACTGATACTCAGTTGGACGTAGAGGAAAATAGAGCTAGGAGATCAAAGACGGACACAGAGTTGACCTATGTGTGTGGCGGCCATAGACACTAATGCTTTTCTACACATCAATACTTTTGCAGACATGACTATAACAGAGTAAAAACCAAGATAGAAACAAAATAGACCATAGCACAGGTCGGCCAAGTACAAAAATAAGTGAGTTAATGTTTATTGTCAAGCAAAACTTTACAGCAAACACCCTGTGTGTCCATTTTGCAAAGCAACTATTAATCTTAAGTTTGCTAACATTGACCATAATGCTTCCGGTCATACCAGACCAAATTAAGCTATAGCAGGAAAACCCCACAGAATATTGAATTTATCATGAGTGCATGTTATTGCTTTTGAATTAGATTAAAACTCTTTCAAGAAAGAGTGTGTTCTTTTACAAATTACATAGTCTCACTTTAAGTGATATGTCAGCAGTGAAGATTTGCAATGTGACAAGCTAAGAGGAAGTCTGTGACAAAAGGAAACGGCACAGCAGAGTTCAACTTTCTGAAGCAAGCACTTTATTCGTTTAGGCTAATTTAATAATTGTTACAAACCAAATCACGCCTCTAGGCCTACTTTATTTCCTGAGCTGCTCTAAGCTTTGCAGGACCAAGCAGACATGGAGATGATGAATGTGTGTCCAGTTGTGGTCATTTCTCACAGGCGAGGGACTCTAGCTGAGATCAAATGGGAGCCCAGCCAGTGTCCAGCAGCCTGGCCCTTACACTACCTCCCCCCAAAGCCTCCACCCCCTATGGCCAACAAGGGCACCATGGGCCGCGGAGAAACAGCTGAGAAAACCAGACGCACTCGAGTGCAGCCTTTGAACACTGGCGTGACAGTAAAGGGCCCTGAAAATCTGCGCTCTCTCCTGGAATGATATATATGCCTGGCTGCCTCTGGGAGTGTGCACACACAACGAGGGAATGCACACATTTGTGCTGAAGCCAACATTGACACATGCGGGCAGGCATATATAGATTATAGGCTGTGCTGGTCCACATGCACACACACATACGGCAACATTAACACTCCGTCAGAGTCAGCTGTACGCTCGTGTACGCGACTTCACGTTGAATGATGACTCTTTCTGAGATAGTGGCACGCCAGACCCTTCTGTGAATGATTAACTGCTGCACACTTGGCATGCCAGACCTGGCAGCTATTGGTCATTCATATCAACTCATCTTCCTCAAGGACAATTCCGCCCCCCCTCCCTGGCATCGCCACTGCCAGTGACTGGCGTGCCTTCCTCTAGTCTGCAGTGGATCCGTGGGCTTTTTTTGGAATACATTCATTGTTCCACAAAGTGTAAAGTCAGGCGGATTGGCTTATGACATGTCCCATTAAAACGCCTGATGTCCTGAACAATGGTGCCTTTGTAAAGTAATCTACTGAAGGCTTGTTCCATCAAGAGCCTGTTTATCTGCCTTTAAGTTTTTTTTTTCCACTCCTGAAGATGTGTTATCTCCTCATACATGACAGTTAAAGCCCTTAAACCCAGATAACCTGTCTTCAGATGAGAGAGGGGGGCGAGAAATAAGACACTCTCTTGTTCTATTCGCATCTATTGACTTGCAAATGAGACCAAAATAACCTGCAAAAATGTGGCCTTGTTTGAGAGCAGCTTGGGTTTCACGTGGGAGATAGCTAACTATAGGCAGGTTCTGTCAGGAGCCAAGAGACTCCGGCTTCACAGCCTCACATTTTATCAGGCACAGACTCAATCATGCGCTACATTTGTTAAAAAGATGTTTGCTTTCACATGTTGGCCAAGCCTCCACGAGGATGTATCACACAGCCAAACCTGACTCTCAAGAATGTCAGGCTTGAACTTAAGCCAAGTCCACGAAGAGAAATAAAGGATGCACATGACTTGATGTGAGGCAAAGACTCTTTCCCATACAACCACATCTGCTTGCATGCTAATTTTTCCTTTAGATGTCATGCAGTTCATTTCCTCTGACTTCATCCAGAATGCTTCCTTAACTTTTTGAATGACAGAAGCACTGAGCCAACTAACTTAACTATGCTTACACTGACTTGCCAAGTCACTGACTCATCACTTGTGCTGGCGTTTAAAGTTTTTCTTCCAACAAGGGACCTATGGTTTGTAAGATTAGTTTGTACTCTTCCCCTTCTCACTGTTCCACTCCCTCCTGCCCTGCCCCCTCCCACGCTAGCTAGACCCCTGCAGTCCTGAATGTTTAACAGCCCCTCACTCTTTTGTAAAGGTGCTTGTTAACATGGCTTTGGAAGCTGCAGGCCTGCATATCTGACTGATCTGCCCACAGAAGGCCAGAGGGTTGTGGGGGCTGCTATCAGACTGAGGCCAAAATGGGGTGACTGACATGTATGAAAATGTTAATGTGCCTTGTTGCACAAAAGAGAATGAAGTGTAAGTCAAGGCAGGTGAAAGAGGGAAGCTGGAACACACGATTGCTTTGAATGGTTTTCAGTGATTGAAGATTTTGAAACACCCCTCAAGATATTTAGAATGAAAGAAAAGGTCTGTCCTGTTGGGGGAAAAAAAGTGCACAATGACTCTTGTTGCACAGAAAGCTTATATTCTAACAAGCTCTTTATAACGGGAGCTCAGTGAACAAGTGGGTGCAAACTTGATTCATCAGGAAACAAATTAACGGCAGATTTCTATTCAAACTTAAGAAAGCACCGCAGAGGCTCTGAATGCATGTGTTAACTACAGTGTAATGTTATTAATCACTTCACAAACCTCTCATGGGACCTAATACTGTGACTGACCAATGAATATAGCTGTCAGTGACATTTTAAATAGTATTCAACAACATTTTAACCAGAGTCGCCCGAAATCCAGACACTGGAGCATTGGATTAACAACCCTTGAGAGAGTGCACAGAAAAATAAGCAGCTTCTGGTCTGAATTACTGTCTATATTCCTTTAGGAAGTGGATGATGGACATGCACACAACCCAACACAGTGCTCTCTGTCAGCTTGGACCAGCCCAACATGTTTAACTTGGCTCATGCGAGCTTAGCAATGCAGGGTAGGCTCTACTTGAAGAGAAAAACAAGATTTTCTGTTCATAGTCCCTGCTTACTTGAGCTTGAACTCAGTCAAATCCGAGTTTTGCTGTCACATATGTCTTAACTTCAGAATTATGCACCCTTTTATGCTGCACAAATATTTTCGAATCACTTAATATATTGTATCCCTTGTGAAAAAAAAATGATGTAATGTACTAACTACAGGCCAAATCAGATTGATTGATTGATTTTGTGGAACCAGCATATTCCCACAAGCACTTAATCTAATCAGCATTTAAGGTTAAACTTGTAACTAAAGGATCCAATAAACCAACTGAGCAACATAAAATGAAGGTCTGAAAATCAGCACGTAGGATTCATGGTGATTCAGTTTGATTTGAATCCAGTCAGTCTTTCAGTTTGAAAGTCCCATGGTGAAACTGCTGCTGGAAAGTCAGTCCGCAGTGAGGCTGATTAGAGACGAGCTTGTTTTATACAGTGCTGAGGTGCTACATGGCTGGAGTTTGGTCAGCTTATTGAGGCATCCTTTCATGGCTGGGGGAGTGTTTTTCCAAGACCAAATGGATGGGAGTGACATCCCCACAGAGATCTACACTATGGAGACCACCTGCATGCGGTGGGCCAGACTTAACTAAGACTCAACACACACACACACACACACGTGCTGCTGTCACATAGCAGACATCAAACACACTCACATCCCCGTAAATTCAGTTTGCAGTAGAGGGGACCTAAAATCAACTTTTTGAATGCTGCCGCCCTTCACACCACCTCAGTGGGACTCCAAAGTCCTTCCAAAGGTAGATTCTGACCCGGAGCAAAGATCAGAAGTTACATCTATGCATGTGATGTGTTGCATGTCTTATGAATCATGCAACATTTTTTTTTTTTTTTTTTTTTGATAGAGGTAAAAATGTGACAGCATTTGATGTACTGTAGCGCTGCAGAGATGCTCTGAACTACAAATTTTGTTCCAGACATAATAAAATTATATTGATTTGGTACAGATCCCAACAAATTACTCATCATGATTTTTCATTTTCAGTGAAAACCAGTGAAAGTTGTGATACAAAAACGGTCGTTCCGACTGATCGTGAATCATCTCACAATTATAATGTCTTAACAAAATAAGTGCACTATACCCTACTGCACATTTTAAGTCTACATACATGTTTTAAGTCTCACGTCTGCATCAGAGTTTGTTTCAACTAGTAGCAGAAAAAGCAGTTCAGGATGAGTTATAGTTAGACTTTAACATCTCCACTTGTTCAAGTAGTAATTCTGTCAGCCTCACTCTGAACAAAGCACATTCCTCTGAAAGAAACAGATTACATCTGAAGTCATTTCTCTGCCGGTCTTACCTCAGCGTAGGCCAACTCTTCTGAGGTGAGCAACAAAAATGATCTTATCACCACTATATCCAGTCCTAGATTGTTCTCCAGCCTCTGGGCTCCATATCTATGTAAGATCCTCAGAGCACTAATTCCAGGACAGAAGCAGTCAGCCTTCTCTATCAGAGCTGTCAGCACAGTAACAGCCCATATCAAAGCTAAGACTGTAAAAAGTCAGGGAGATGTCTGTCTGAGCGCGTGGGAGAGAGTGTTTGAGAGGGGTGTGTGCGTGTGCGTGTACATGGAGGAGCTCAACCAGATGGTCATCCCACCCTTGTCTCTTGCCCACCACTCCTCCTCCACCCCCCCCTCCTCCTCCTCCTCCTCCTCCTCCTCCTTCTCCCAACCCAACCCGGCCCTCTTAACCTCAGCCCGCCCCCTTAACCTCAGAGCAGCCAGTCACGGCAGGCTATGGGAGAGTGAGGCGTCTCTTCCTCCGCTGACCCTCCTCCTCGTACATCAAACATATGCCCCCAAATCAGAACCACCGGTAGAGCTCCAGCTCACAGGAACTGCAGTTAGTAGCACATCAGTGATGGCAGAGCTCGTTTTACCACACTGACCGCCCCATCTCCACAACAGCTTTCACATGACATTCTTCTTTCTTCTTCCCTATCAACAGCTCAAAGATGTGGGGAAGGTGGTGAACGTTACAGCCAGGCTTTGGTTTATCTGGTGGTTTGTCTCCCCTTTTTTTTTGCGCGCTAAAATGTCACTAAGTTACAGAGAGCTGTTTGCTAACTACAGCTTTATGATTATAGAGTGATTGCTGGATTGGGTGAACAAAAGATGCTCTGCAAAAGAAAAAATGACTTCCTACCATGGACAACATCCTGGCTCATCCTCACATAACCCTTCCCTGTGACTGAATATGATGTCAGCAAGTCTGAATGGGGCCATCCATCAGGCCTCTAACTTAGGAATCACAGAAGGCATATACAAAGAAATGATTCAAACCACAAAGCTGTTATTATCAGCTTAACATTGTCTGAGTGAAGGCTCAGAATGTCCAATATTGTTCAGCTCAACTTTGTTAGGTCATGCAAAATGCACGATGTAGATATATTGTGGGAATATATGGCAATTTAAGAGTGAAGAAAGTAGTTCACCAAGGGGCTACAGGAACTAGCCTGAATTCATCATTATATCCCAGACACTGAAAACCTTACACAGAAGAACAAAGCTACATTCAAGCTCTAGTTTGCCTGTAGGCTAAAAATTATAGAAGTGTTCTATAAAATAAAATCCAAATGTACATATCCACCCATCCAGTGAAACTCCCCAGAAGGGCGCAGCTGACCTCTGCCTCTCCTTCACCTCTGCAGGAATGTCAGAACACGATTCTCTTCCTGTTGCCTCAGAAAACAAAAGTGACCAGTTCAGGTCAAACTCTGGACAGTTGCACCTTTTGCATCCTTTTGTGGCTGTGTGGTTGCAAAGTGTTACTTTCTCCTAAAAGGACATGTTTTATAGTGCATGTAATTGTACGTAAGAGAACTAAAAAGTCCATCCTTTTCAAACACAGGGTTTTGCTGTAGAGGGTTAACATACTTTAAGACTGTAAAACAAAGCGTTAGAACATTTTACTGGGAAGCAAGGAATCTATTAAACAGCTAGAATTGCTTTCTTTATTAACATTTTAACAGCTGTTTAATTTTGTGGAGATGACGTCAAGGTGTAATTCTGTGAACAAGAACACATGCGTGAAGCATTTACTCTGTGGGGGCTGATATAACTGGGTTCACAAGGGTTAGTTCTGTTATAAAGCACTGAAAATGTTTGGAAAACAGCAACACTAATGAAACGAGCACCGTAGAGATGTGATTTACATGCACAAGTCTGCCTATTGTTTGAACTTTTAAGACTAATTTACAGTATATTCAACTCTAGTTCAGCTGATATACAACTGTCTACAAACCAACTGGTCAGACAATCTTCTTTAACCTTAAAACATCAGCCTAAAAAGAAGGGCCACTCACTTCTTTGCACCGCACATTCATACTATTATGTGCGTGTATTGGTGAATGTCATTTCACTCATTTAAATGTAAGAAATGCGGTTTAGAAAGGTCGATGTTCCTTTCAGTAAAAAAAGAAGTTCATCTGCTTATCTACACGAGTTTATTTACAAAAAAAATATGACGTTCGGGGGCTTACAGACGTCTGCATGGAACATGCAGTCTAGTTGTGTGTGGATGTGTGGACAAAGCCATTGTAGCAGCCAAGGCCAGGGAGGAGAGGCATCCTTTCACAGTAGACCTCAGGCCTTTGTAATAGTCCTAAAGACTCTGCACCCTGCTCCATTAGCAATTCTTAGAGGGGAGGGACAACACAGCATCCTGTCATTGGGGGAGGGGGGTGGGGGGCATTCATGAAATGCAAAGCTAAGATGGTAAACTAATGTACACAAAAGTTGCAGAGCTTATTCAATGTGAGTAAACAGAATTTTGCCCAGTGGTCCCCAAAATGTCAAAATGAATCACCCGTTTATTCGGTTGATTTTCACATTTGAAGATCAAAGGAAGCGTTTGTTGTTTCTTATACAGTTTCTTCTCATTTTGCAGTTTAGATTTAAAAGAGAAGTTGAGCGACAGGTTTAAAAGTTCAGGGGAGCAATCATGTGTCTTTTACGTTCACATTGTGGGGACTTCTTACAGTGAAAATGCCAAAGAGAATCAGTGGCCTTTGACAATGAACTAAGGTGAGGACCCCTATTTAAACCCAGACCCTTTAGTCTGTCCTGCATCAAAACAACAACATCCTGAGATTGTAGAGCTCTATAGTTAGAAGTAGCTGGCTGCAGAGTTCAAGGTTCGCCTCAGATAGTTGAATAATATTAAGTTGGACAAGTCATGCATCCCTGACCTCTGACCTTAGAGAGCACCAGATGACCCATAAATCTATGGCCCTGGGGCTTTACAGCCCATTCCCCTGTCATAGCCACAATGACCTGAACAGCACCTCACACCTGGTCTGCACCTTCTCACTGCTGTAAAAGAAAAAAAAAAAAGACGCCCCGTGCTAGCGGCGAGGTAGTCCATGACCAGCATGCCCTGACAATGACAGGACAGGGATGATCATCATCAGAACCAACGCCCGACGATAAAACTACATTCTTCTCTGGTCCAAACACGTCCTCGAAGAAGGGGACCCATAAAACAAAAGTGTCTAGTCAAAGCTGAATGCTGTATCTCAAAGTAAGAATGTCAAACATCAGGTAGAGATGACACTAGAGGGTTTAAATGAGACAAATTTGAGCCCAAAGAATCACCATAAATTGGGGTACCAAAGGGGGCAAAGAGAAGGTCAGTCTCTAACTTACCGTCACTGATGAGCATTGTTGAGAGCAGCTCTCACTGGTGTGTGAGCTACCTTATAAAATGTAGGCATTCTCAAGGTTTAAATGACCTGCCAACGGGTATTAGCAGGACACAGACCCAACAAAAGCCTCAGTTATAAAGGCCAATAAAACCCTATCACTCTACTGTAACAACAATCCTTTTTACGCCTTGAAAGAGGGAGGAAAAGGTCAACTGGTGGAGCAGTCAGCGCATTGATATTGACTTAGCTAGATTGGCGCTGACAAACTCAGGTCAGACTGTGGGCTTGTTAGCCCTATAACCCTCACATAACCCCTTTTACTGTTTCGCTCTGACACATTGGAGGCAGCTGAGGGCAAGCCTTCAGATCTAAGCTTAGTTTCTGACCTTTGTAAAAATTAAAGAGAAATATCTACTCGTGTCACACTTGACCTCACTGGAGATTCACGCGTTTCTCAAGAACGTTGATTGAAAATAAATAAATAAATAAAACAAGGAAAGAATATGAGATTTATTGGACTAAATTGGTAATGAGATACGATTACATCTGAACTTTTCAACTCCAACAAAAAATCTAATTATCGACAAAAAAAGTCATAATACTTAAATCCATAAAAGTCCATAACCAAGCTGTCTGTATCCAATTATAAGTTCCACCATGTAATCCCATTGTATAAAAGCAACAACATTATAGCTGCTGCAGTAGATGATGTCAGTTTGATTTCATGGAAGCAATCTATGAGCACCACTTATCTACCCATTTATTTCTGTTGTGTTTAATTTGCTGTAACCCTGTTGTGTCACTTATGATGTAATCAAACATGAATGTCCAGTTTCCCTGGAGTAACTCGCACACATCTTGACTCAACTTTGAACACATCTTTTCCTGAACAAAGCCTGGTGTCAGCAAACAAGTTGTTTCTTCACTTTATTAAAAGTACACCGCTGTCTAACTGTCTTGCCAAACATTGCAGAGATGTACGATTGGGACAGCTCATATTTCACCCTCAATTTGACACCCTCTCACCTAGTTGTAAAAGCCGGACCTCATTGGGAACAATGGGAAGTGGGGCGACAGAGCTCCTGGGGCTGTTAAAGGGAGGAAGCCCCTTTATTTGAGGACACTATAACTCAACAAAAGCCTGTGGCTGTCTGCACACAGAGCGGGCCGAGGATGAATGGATTGCTCTTGCGCTACTCACTTGCGCTGACAAAAGCACTGGATCAGCAGAGGGTAAAGCCTGTCATGTGTGGTCTGTGGACAAACTGGGGAAAATATAGACATAAAATTACAAAACAGCCCTATTAACACCTCAAACCAATGAGTTCAACCAACAGGTCCTCATTGAAACCTTAAAATGTTCCCCACGACCAGGAAAAATGTGAGGTTTTCCGCGAAAAGGTTTAATCACTCCTGCTGAAACCCTGTCAATGTCCAGGTTCGACACTTGTGACCTTTAAGACTTCACTAAATTTTTAGCTTATGACCTCACACCTCATGCCCATTCAGAAAGTCTAACTCACACACCACTTAAACCTCACACCTCACACATCTGGGCTTTTCTCCTCGACTTTCCTCGAAGTTCAACCATATATCCTTCATACGGTAAGAAAACTATTTCCTGTGTGTATCCAGCCCCGGGCTCAAACGAACACATGAATGAGACCGCCGTAACAAAACAGGGCAATAATCGGGCGGAGTGCTATGAGCAAGTCTTTGTAGGATGAGAGGATGCAGATTTTTTTTTTTTCTGTCTTAAAAAAGAAAGAGAAAGTTGGCAATTCCCACACGTGGAAGCGTTTTACTGAGCCGCATGGCTTCAAAAGGAAAACCATGGAATCCAACAATACTCTGAAACAGTTAAGAGCTGCTCAGTCAGGATCCCACTAATGATTAACATTCCTGGAGAAACACTCCGTTACAGTCTTTTTAGAGCGTTCTAATTAAACACATGCTCCAGTGCCACAGCACAGAGGGAACTCTGACGACTGAGAGCGGGGATGCTTCTTTCCAGCTCTGCTTAATTGGACACAATTTAAGTCATTAAGGTGGTAGTAAAAACAGCAGAAAGAGCAGAGGAGAGGCCCAATGATCTCCCCTGTAAGGCTCCCCGTTGCTCTGATGTTGTTGACCCTTTCACCTCCTCATGTGACTCCCGACAACAAAAATATAGATTCTAGACCTGCTTTCATAGTGAGATGCCTGACTGGATATTTAGTCTGGTTTGACTTTGAGAGTTTATTTATGGTTTTTGTCATACGTATGTGTTATGTGTTCGCATTCCTGAGGAGGACAAAGAGGTTATACATGTATGGAGGTCCTACACGGTGGGAGGCAAACGTATATCTTATTATCTATGCATCTGTTTCACACATTGAGTTGCCTTTCTCTGTGTTGATATATTGTCTGTAGATTAATGGTTATGACATGAATCTTTTTGCATTTGTAAGCTATTATTATATAGATTATAGGTTATTAGGGATATCAGAATAGTAGTATTGGCAAACAAATTGACCTAAATGGTGACAACAATCTTCCACTCTGTATGTTGGCAGAGACCGAAAACAGTCTGATGATTGAAGTTCCTTTATGAGCACACGTACAGTAGGCTGTTTGAAGCGCTGACCATATAATCACATATAATCACAACCTCCCCTGTGTGACACAGGATCTAGCATGTTGTTGCACGTCATTTCTGACCCCATTTTTTCCTTTCTGCGCTCTACTATCCACTGTCTACTAACTACAATATATACATTACCACAGTGTCCAGATATATATCAGTCTACAGGTGCAAATGTTGTACTTGAGACATAAGTAAACTCCCAACTATGGATCCAACTTTTCCATCCTAATACCAATTTCAGTACCTCAATTTAGTCTATTTGCAGATTATTGGAACTGATCCAATGCCAGTTTACCAAATTTAAGATCATGCATACCTCACTGCTTAGAGTTATTTTAATTCTTGTATTTTTCTGGAAGGTAAAAAGGTAATCAGTGATTGCTGTGGCACTAAAAAGTAATATGAATTATCAAATGTTAGGTGAGTTGTGCAGTATAGAAGCTTATTTTTGTTAGAGGAAATGAAGTCTGTAAGCTGTGTGTGTGTGTGTGTGTGTGTTATGTACTGTATGCATGTGTATGTGTATTCAGGTCTAAATCAGAAGCCCTTTTGGAGGCCTCACTCAGTTTAGCAGATAAACAGGCCAGACATGGGGTCATTAGTGCCTGACATCTGTGTGTGAGTGTGCATGTTGGCATGATGTATGTGTGCAGTGGAAAAAGGGACACAACAGGACGCCTTATCACCCCCCAAATTAAGGATACCAGTCCTCCAGGGCAGAGCTTATTCTTAGAAACCATCTATGTAGTACGCCTGTTTCTGCCAGTGTGTTATTCTTGGGGCTGCTAATACTGAGGTCATTAATGACCATTTTCAGTCAGCAGCATGGGCCAGCATAAAGGAACATGTGACAGAGAGAGCTGTTTTTAAAAAATAATAATCCTTTCCATAAACTCTAAGCTGTTTTTGAAGATTTACCTAATTTTTACTGTCATAAAACATTTTCCAACGACATCACAGGGGACAGAAATGCACAGATGTACACATCTGGTGAGCCACTGCTCTTGTTTTCTTTGGGAACCCAACCCCTAACAGGAACTGTGCGAGCACAGCAAACAAAAATCGGGCTCTTTGAACTGGCCTCTCACTAGGAGCTGCCGTCAGCTTGTTGTGGACAAACGGAGTGTTTCTGTGTCAGCTCAGTGGGCCCATTGTGGGCCTCAGGCTGCTGCTCTGCAAGACATGTCCTCAGTTAGCCTCTGTCAATATTGACCCATCTGTACGTTATCCCACAACATCTACCTTCACTGTGATGCATGACTATTTTTAACAATAACACTTTTCCTCTGTGTGAAGAATGCGATGAATTATATAAGATTACAACACAGCGTCTACTGAACATAAATCCAGCGATAATACACTCAATAACAGCTGTCAAGACTCGCACCTGTGAATAGCATTCATAAATAAAAATGATAAATAAAAAGTTGTTGTCAAAAGCTGTTGCCAATTATTTGACAGTCTTCCTGAATGTATTTGGATTGTCACGTTATTTATGTGCAAGTCTACACAATCATGTATATCCATTTAATTCTCCTTAGTATTTAAAATCAACTGAATTCATCGCTTTGGCTTGGATTCTGATTGTTGAATCCATTTGTCAAAGAATCCTGGCTCCGTTTTTTAGTTTATTATATGATCGAGAACAGAAACTAACTCATGCTGAGAGCAAAACCACCTTATTTATGGTGCTAAAGACATAAGTCATAGATTATGAGATATTTTGCAATTCATTTTGTATAATAAAGACAAATATGAATACTCTCCTTTCCCAGCATAACTAACTTTTTTTTCTCTGGCATGAATTTCTTTTTGCTCTATGACTCCTGTCTTCTGTGAAGCCTAGCCTCACTTTTGTACACCAAATCCTACATATTTGACCATATTTCAAATACTATGTGAATGCACTGAAACATGCGTAAATGTCAGTGTGGATAGTAGGTCTGTTAAAAAGCACTGCCAAGGCTTCAAATCAGACTTTGTTCTTGATATCCAACCCTAACCCTGGTACAAGCTGTCAGATGATTGTTACTGAATATGCTAAGCTATGCTATGCTAAGCTAATTTAATGCTTTAGATGAAATGGGGAAAAGGTGTTTTATTATGACTGTGAAGCATGTGCTGTAGCACATATCTTGTTGTATATAGATATAGTATGTTCTTGGAATGGAAGATCCCGTCAAGCTAGCAGAATTAGCAGACGTGAAAATCTCCTCTAGTGGAAAACAGAGAAAACAAGAAGCAGCAGGTTAAATCTTCTTCCCAGAAAGCCTGAAGGGAATAATATATTGATTTATTGCTCTGCGTTCCTGTGTTAACCATCTGATGATGCATTGTATGTAATATTTTAAATGCGTTATTATAATTAAATTCAGATTTTACGTGATTTGGGAATATGGCCAAGCTCTTGTGTGCATAAAATTATCAGCAAACCTGATTCATGGAAGTGTAAAATATCACAGGATCAAAGTTTTAATGAGTAAATGCTCTGAGTGTCTGACTGTCCCGGCTGTAACCTTCATGAAAAGTCTCAGGAAAGACCTTTGTTGTCAGTCCAAAACTCCCTCGCCCTGCAGAGTCCATTTTTAAACCCTGTTGACCTTTTCCATATCATCCACAGTCACTGACTGTGACAATGCCAACAGAGCAGGAGGAACAAGAGCCACAGGAAGGAGAGGAGGGGGTGTGTATTTTGCATATTTCCAGCCACGGGTCCGGAAAGCTTTAACTGAATCCCCTGTTGTGTCCCGGGGAAATGAGCTGGGCTTTTTAATGACTATCTCAGGCTAATATGTTTTCTTTTGCTTCTAGCCCTTGATGTTGTGATTGCTTGGATGGATCCCTAGAGATGTGGAGGACAGGAGGGAGGACAAAACATGCTCTAATGCAGGCAGCCATGTCTCTCCAAGAAGGCCATCACTAAAGTTGCTGACATTTGGCATCTCTGCATCTGTTATTCCCCTTTATCAAAGACAGACATGTCCCTAATAACCAGTTTGTAGCGCTGCACCGTGGTTATTACGCAGTACTCATCCAGGGCTGAGCATCATGCCTATACATGGTGGTGATAATGAAACATGTGTGTCGAGTATGACTTTCATCATCGTGGTGGTCTGATGGTTAGTCCCGCAATTATGCTGTGTGGTTACCAGAGATCTACTGGGGCATTAAACTCCAGTGTGAGAGCCAAACCCGTTTTCCTCTAACATCATCCTGCAGCTCCTAATAAACAGAGTTGTGCCTGGAAGCGCTAAATCACCAGCTACCTTTAATCACTTTAGAATAATGCTTAGCATGTGGATCCAATGTGTGCCACTGCTGCAGGCAGATCTCACTGACTCTCATACATGATGCTGTTTGAAAGTTACAAGAGGGGGACGTCTGCCGCATGGCAAGCAAAGTGTTATAATCACTCCCACAGACAGTAGCATCCTCGGTGGTTATCCCAATATCTATGACCGCAGTGTAACAGTGCCCTAAATTTGACCATCCAGGCCACCGTCCATTCAGCCAGGCCCAGTGACCACAGATTCAGGGACCACCGGCGTTTAAACAAGCCATACTTCATCCTGCCTGCTGCCAACCTACCACAAACAGTTTACAGTCAACGTGCTCTGCTCTCTGGAGTTTGTCTATGGCAACCCGACTCCATGCCACATCTCCCCATCCAGAGGCATGAAAGACTGGCCTCCTCTGACAGCTCCTCACAACACACGGCCCTGTCCCGCTCTGCTTTTAGCCCTACTGCGGTGAGCTGGACCACGTCTGGGGATAAAAGGCTGCCAGAGTGTTTGGCTTGCAGGCGATTTACACGGACGCAAGGGTGATTCATTCTAGCTTTGCACAAACAGGCCTCTGTGTACATTTCACTGGTACTGGGCTTTTAAATCAACAGTGGGAAACGTATACACACGGGCACTGGGACTTATATTCTGCTCATTCACACTCAGCTGGGTGTCTGCCACACACACACACACACACACACACACACACACACACACACACACACACACACACACACACACTCTCTGACACCTACAGACACACACATAGGTGACCACTTTGTCTCTGTTCATCTGCTTCTCTTGGACAAACACACACACATCATGACATACCTCACTGTTTATGTCTGAGACTGGCTTCATGTCTGTGATTTGTCTCCGCTCCCGCTGTGCTCTCATGCAATGGCACGAGTGTGCTGATGTTATAGCTGGCTTATCTAGTTGAAAGGTGCATTATGAGGTGCTCATACAAGATCTGCCAAGTCCAAAACACTCCGGTCTCTATGTGCTTTGGTACTAAAATAAACCATCAACATATTCCACATTTATTAAATGAGCACTCGTAAACATAAAATTGGCCGAACTGATCAGTTTCCATCAGCTGTGTCCAAGACATTTTATGATAAGGCCGGCTATTTTATTTCCAAAGTGTTTTTAAAGTCTTAGGATTCTATTAATGGTACATTTGATTGACTTTGAGACTTTTTGAAACGAGATGTGAACAAGCACCGTGTGGCACGTGGAGCTGCTCCTAAAACACCATTAAATCATTTGGTCTATAAATAACTTAAAATTCTCACCTGCAGCAGATCAGTGAAAGGATAAGCTCAGCTCACATCTCTCCTGACACATGCCGCGCCTGCTAGATCAACTAAATATTAAAATAACCGCAGCAGTGAAGTGTGAAACACAGATTTAAGCAGATATTCCGTATGTTGACCCATCCATCATTGGTAATCATTCATTAGGAGGTGGATGACGAAGCAGAACGTGCGCTAGATGCTGGGTCTCTGATGTGGGGCAAGGTGCCATTGTTTTGAATTCGTGAGCGCTTACAATGACTGAGCTTTAGGGGAAGAACATGTCTTTAGTTGGCTCAAAACTCACAATATTTTATTGTTTATTTGTTGCTTGTGTCAGGCTGTAAAGACAATGCTACTGATGAGTTTCTGTGTCTCCTGGGCAGCAACCTCTATTCTAGCCACTAGGTGACACCACCACCTTGGTTCTGTGCTCCGTCCTCCCTCTGTCTCTCTCCACAACACTCTCACTCTGAGTATTTATTTATTCACCCTCTTCCTTTACTGGCCACTGTCCCAAGGGTAAACAAAGTATATATTTATCACTGACATGATGGTTAAAAGTGGCCACACAAAATACCTCCTGGTGCAATTACAAGCAAGATTCTGACCTGATGAGTTACACTTTGACAGTGCAAAAGGAGGAAGATTAACCACAGGTCCTGCACAATGTCAGCAATGCCACTTCAAAGTGCTCCAAGTTATGATTCCGTTTATTTAAATCTATTTTAATTCGGGTTGCCCTGCAGTACATCAAATCACTTCCACAATCACATCCAATGTGGCCAAATAAAGACCACAGGACCTCCTGGGTCTGTCCTCTCACATAGCTGTCAGGCTGTCCTGGGATCAGCAGCTCTCTGTTTTTGTCAGCTGTGGCCATATTGACATATTTCAGGCCAGTCTGCGCTCTTTTGCACTCAGTCTGAGCCAAGTGGGTCTGTCATTCTGTCAGCCCCCAAGAGAGGCATGCACAGGACTTAATGGCTTATGGTGATGTTTACTGTGCTCCAATGAGAACAAAATATTATCTTAGACAGCCATGGTTAAATATAACAGTAAGTGCTCTCCCGTGTCTTGTAGGTTTAGCACGTTCTATCGCAGCTGAGAATGGAAATGTTTGAAACTCGAGGGTGTGTCATTGTTCTCCAAAGGAAACACTTTATGGCATGTTTAGCTCTACTAGAGGTCCATATGGACTGATGAATTCACTCAAGCAGCTTGCATGGTTATTTTTATTATACAAAAGCTGACTGCACTGCAAAAACATCCAATCTATTAAGTGTTTTAGGTTCATGCTCAGTCTTAAAAGCATTCACCAGATTGGGATATTTCTGTTCTTGGACTTTTATTTTGAAACAAGGCAGATCACACCATCTGGATGATAAAACCTGACATATAAATATCCTCTGAACAAGTTGATTTCTACAAGTTTTCTTTTGATAACTTCAGGACTACTGTCAGGATGGATGACTCTCATCTTATCCATCATGGTTAGGAAGGAGGAAAGCGAGAGTGACTGACTCCTCATACTGTAGGCTGCCGGAGTGTGCGACCGCATTCTCCCTCACTCAACAGCACTCTTGACAGCTATGGAGCCCTGCAGTGGCGGACAAGCAGCGGTCACGGAGCGCCGACCAGTTGTCACTAAAGTGACAGGCGACAGCTGAGTCCATACATCTGGAGGCCCCGGGGGACTCCACACTTCCACCCACCACCATGTTTCTAACCAAGTTTTTTCAGCGTCAGAGAAATGGGGTTACTGTGGCTACACGCGCAGGGAAAGTGAAACGTGTGTCTTTGGAAATGTTGCTGCGTAAAAGCGCAAAGCAGCTTTGGATTGGGACGTTTTCTGGGCTAGTTTATGAGAGTGTCTCCATGGAAGATCAGTACAACTGATGGGAGCTGGGTTGTTTAAACTCTAGCTTTTAGTGTTAAAGTGTTTTCTCCCTATCAAAACCACAACACTGAGGATGATTTCTTTTTTCACCACATCACCGTTTTGAGTATTTTCAAAGCGTAAAACTTTAAAAATCTAACAAATGTAATGTAACCATCAGTAAAATTACTTAAAAGTGTCTAATTAATGTGCAAAAACAACTCTAAAAACACACTAAACCACTCACCCACAAAGCGTTCAGTCGCAGTAAACCGAGTATCCAGAACCAATATTCCTGAAGTGAGAAAAGCGTTTCACGCTGCGTCTCATTGGCATAAGATGAAAAGTCCAGAGAGGGTGCACCACTGCGCCGCAAAGCTGAACCCCAGAGCTGTGCAAAGCGATAAGCTTAAACTCCAGATACTGGCTGCATTGGTCTCGTCTGGTCTGACTTCACCCACTGTCACCACATCTCATTTCAGCGGCGCACGGTGCGCAGTGTGGTGCTGCTCCTCTCGGCGGTCACAGTGAGATGACATTAGCTTTGCTCCCTGCCTATTGGCTTAAACAAGCAGCCCCCACCAATCCTGGAGAGACGGACCAGTGTGGAGCACACAGTGGACATTCGCTCCTGAGAGTTTAACTCCTGCTGCTGCAGTGGGGAGTTTAAAACTGTTTGTGTAATTTAAGTACTTGAAAACTACTGAGCGAGTTAATCTTCCTCTGTTGCCTTTACCTGTAGGCGGCCCGTTACCTTTATATGAACCTTTGCCTCTATCTAGGCTATAATTCAACCAATAAAACACTTTGAAAATGAATTAATCTGTTTCAGTTTAATAACAGACCTGCAAAGGCGCCATCTTTTGCACTTCCATCCACACACAGTTTGTCACCAGGTGTAGAAATATGATCTTTTTCTTGCAAACCTATTTGTCCCTCTTGCAATCAATATGAAATTTTCACAATGTGCTTTATCTTCTCCCACACAGACCGTGTAACACTATTCCACTACACTACAGTGGGCCATGAAAGGTAAGCCTATATGCATACATTGAAAAGCGGCTATTGCCTTGCTGGCTATTGAGTTAGACAAAATGTTCAGGGATGATCAAAGTTTTGAAGAGAATGGCCACCACCCATAAATCAGTGCACGGCGGTATAATGGTAAAGATTAAAAGAAAGAAGATAGTAAAGTTTTCTGTAGATTTTATTTCGCTTGCAGAGTCGGCCCACGTGTTTTGTTCATTTGATGCCATCATTACAGTCCTGAGTGCCAGACACAATACCTGTAGGTTCAAATGAACTCATGCGCAGACAACCTAAATACAATTAAGGCCCAAATAAGGCCTTTCCATGACATCAAAAGTGACACCGCACCCCCCTCCAAAACAACTCAACCAACATTTGTTGTATTTGAAATCAGGATCTGAAACCGTCGGCTGAAACGTGAAACAGAAATGCGACAAATGCTTCGATTCAATCGCGTGCCCTTTGACTTTGTTGCCTCGCTCTCTTTCATTGGAACAGACGCTACATCTTTGGCTGACCTGGGTTACGACCCAGTGACCGCCACATAGATCTGACTGTGTGAATGCGTGTTAAGTAAGAACAGGTTTCGTGAGCTCAAACATGTCAGTCATTCTCTACATAGCCTTGGCATTAAGCAGTGGAACACATTGCAATGCCAGTTCTTATGTGGACCAGATGGATATAGCCTACTACCAGTATTTGGTATCACACTTTACCGCACACTGTGTATACCTTCTTTATCAGAGCTGAAGATATGAAAAGCTAATCTAAATGAAGTATCACGAGTGACAACCCTTCGCTTCACCTCCTAATGAGTCACAAAGAACTATTAAACTCACTTTAAAATATTTGTTTATATGTGCTTCCTAATTTTAGCACCAGAGATGAGAGTTTTAGATGTACTTAGAGACGTCTGACCCAATTCTGCTCCATATTTCCCTGCTTCATTTTTCAAAACTGCACTGAAAAGATAGAAAAATTAGAAGATGCAACCCTGCCAACATCTTGAGGTGAGGAAGCATAAGTTACAACATATGAAAGGAGGACAGTTCTAAACAAATGGGGTGTGTATGTCAGGTTTTGTAACACAGCACTGAAGCAGCTAGATAGACAGGACCTGGGCTGCTGCTCAGCCTTCGTACATGGGAGGGATGCTCTACCAACTGAGCTAATCAACACCCCGTGACGTGCATCTTTTAAGAGCTCGTCTCCAGCTTATCTAATGAGATATTATAAAGGGATTGAGAAAAAAAACAACAACTAAATCTCTGCATCAGCATCACTTACGTTACTTTGGAGCATCCAGATGCTGTGCATACTTTCCAGCGTGTCTCTCATTAATGCGGCATGTGACTCCCCTCCCCTCGCTGACTTTAATAACATAGAACTTGATTGCCATGTATCAGATGTAATCCTGGTGAATTGCTGAGCATCAATTGGTCAACAAACCAATAGATTTTTTTGCCCATTGCAGCTGTTTTATATTTGCCGTGCTCTGGTATAGAGCAGCGGTGAATGTGTTGGTTAAATTGTCAATCCCTCTGACAAGATTAGGAGCTTAAGGCAATGTAAACCCTGAAACAGGAACTCACCAACAAATCTGCTTTAATTACAGAAGATAGCATCTTCTTTATAAGTCATATTCACTGTATGTAGACCCATTCCATGTTTTCCCACTTTCTTAAATTAATTATTAAGAGAATATAACCCTGCTGTAACCTGTATTTTCAGCCATGCTGGAGTAGTAATGGAGCATTTCTCAAAGTCAGGCCACGGACTTGGAGACCCATTTTTACAAGCTTGAGGGAATTCTGCATTCACCTTTAGTGGATCCCATCTGCATCTATATTTTATCACTCAGGAAGTGTAAATGCACCTGGCTGAGTGGCAAACAGTGGCATAGATTCAGGAATACGTTTTACCACTAGAGTTATTTGATATTTGGCCTGGAATTACAGTAATAAGGCTGCCTAAGTGATACAAATCTCTATTTAACACCTCAAACCACTAACAGTAATGCAGTTATAACCTTGGTTTCCAGGTTCAGTGAGGATCTTTGCCGGAGTGTTAATCAAGTGGCTTGCTCCGTCTTTCATGTTTGCTCTACTCTTTTTATGTGTGGCCGTGTGTTTGCTTAGGCCCAGGATGAGTGAATATGAAGCTGCAGTGCATGTGTATATTAATTCTGCTGAGATAGTTTGATTTTTTATGATGCAAGTTATGACTTCCTGCAACCTACTGGGGTATTTGCATATTGGAATATATGAGATAAAGAGTTACAGATGGAAACCGCGCCGAGCCCAGAAACATATCCCATGCTCACATTTCCCTGTAATTCCGTTAAAGATATGCGATAATTGCTTGTTGCTGGTACATTACTCCCACACAGTGAGAAAACAAATCCACGATGAGGTGCATTCAAACAATTTAGGAGTTTCTAAATGGATCTTGTTTCTCGGAGTTTACATAGGAAATCTCCAGTCCAAACAAAGGCAGGAAAACAAACAAACAAGTTTGTTTTCGGAGGGTGAAAAGGCGGCTGATAGCTGAAGGCAAAGGCGGGACCAGTCAGCAGAGCAGCTGGACCTCTTGACCAGTCACCTGGCTGCGGTCCATACTCAAACACTGGTGACCAATTAGGGACGACTAGAGCCCCAAAAGGCCCAACTTTACTCAGGCTGTTGACTTCATTTGCTGTTGGACAGCTTGTCACAGACTGACAAATGGGATCACATTACTAAAACAAGCAAGTTAATGCATGAGCCGGAGATACAGCGAGTCAGTCAGATCCAGTTTCTGTAGTATCCCACAAAGAAGGCGCTCACAGACTCCAGGGTGTACGTGAAGTGCTACAACAACAATAGGCTATTGGCTTGTAGATCAAGCTTTCTTTGCATACCAGACTACCATAATTGATATGCTACACTTTATCCTTTTGTAGTCTCTAATTGGCTCTTGCTCGAGTTCTCCCAGAACAACTACAAACAACCAGTGAAACAAGAGACGGCTTGTTTGCTGACAGCATGCTAATTATGGAAATGTTACAGGGTAGAAATAGTAACCGACTGCTGATATAATAGTAGGGTCAAAATGCTTGCTGGCCTCCATCCATGTATCTCTATTGGGAATTGCTAGTATTATGATCGTTTGTTAATGGGCTACAGACAAATCAGGAGGTAGCACAAGGGAATCCTTTACATATTTGGTAGATGCTTATACTTCCTTATCCAGAGGCAGGCTAGCTCTTTCCGAATGCTTCCAGTCCTGCTAAGCTAAGCTAAGCTAAGCTAAAGTGAGCCAGTGTTATTTCCCAAGATGTCAAAAAAGTAATTTCATTTGAGGTTACAAATGAAATTTCTGTTCACGTTTGATCGGAGAGGCAGAAGTTATTCAAAATGAGCAGTAGAGTAGAGTAAAGTTCTGTACTAGTTTTGCATACAGGATCCTCTAGACCTGCCATACAACCACCCCAAGTGTATTAAAAGCTGGACAGTGGTGGTGTTTCTGCATGGGGATAACATGACTTTGATCTCTGGCCAATTTGTGGGGCTTTAAGTTGGATAATTTCAGCAGGGAATGCACACGTGCAGGTGGAGACTCTGAGGGATTGCACTCGTTGACGTACACAATGCTCTCCCAGTCTGGGAGGCACGCTGACTGAGGAAGGTTTGTAGGCTTCCAGGCAGGAAACCAGGGAGCTGGGGGAAAGACAAACACTGAGAGGGTTCAGCCGAGCCATGCCACTGAGCAGATTTCAACGTATTATCTTCCCTCCTCTAACAGTTTGGTCTGCATCTTTGTTCGTGTGGGCGAGCATCCCTGCTGAATTTTTCACGCCCCTCTAAATGTTATGCCTCAAACATAAATTGTCAAAGGATCAGACCCTGATGTTAGCTGGTTTCTGTTGCCTTTTTTTTTTTTTCCATCTTTCTGTTCTCTCCTTCAGCCTTTCATTCTTAACCCAGACATTGCAGTGCTTCTGCTATTAATTCCCCAGCACTGGACTGAAGCTCCTTTAGGCATGCTGCATTCCCCAGTCCAGTCTTCTGTCGACTGTGAGATAGCGCAGAGCACACAACCTGCACTACTATTAAGATTCCTTATGTTATGCAGATAAGAGACATAAGAGGACTTCTGCTTTCACTCTGCTTCTACTTTCTTCTTGTCTCTATAATGTTTTCTTCCTTCCGCTTCGCCCATGTCTTCACCGCGGATTCCCAGTGCCTTTACTCCATCTCTCCCCCTGTCTGAGTTCTCAGACCTTGTCCACTCAGAGCAAGCACACTCGCTCTGGTGTTTGGTTTCTCTATCACTGTTGGTGGCTCATTGACATTGCAACCAACACCTCCTGAGGGATCTCTCCTCCAGCACTTATCTCCTTGTTAACAGAACTTGGGAAGACTTACATTATACTCCAGGCAAGGTTTCACGGATAGATAATACCCGCAGCGTGTGATTGTAACTCCAGGGGAGAAACTTTCACACCTTTAGAAACTCAACACAGGCTTGAGAGCTGCTGCGGTTCAGTGATGTTGCCTGGAAGCCATTTGTATAAGTTTTTACCCTGCTGTACACAATCCCTTTTTATCATTATCCTCTTTTTACTTGGCAGTGGGAACCATTTTCAAAAGGCCGACCCAGTGGATAGTGTCTGTTTCCCTCATAACTGGGGCTGTACATCTTCAATTGCAATCCTGTGCAGCTTTCAGCAGCACTAGGCTGTAATTTAATGTGTGCCTGTGGAATTCAGCACCGGGTCATATTGCTTCAGTAAAATACCATCAACAGCTTTGTTCCGCCACAAAAAATACATTAACAAAATGAGGTCAGCCGCACTTTTGGGTGACACTTTAAGTATCACACATTACTTTTTTACAGACTTGTTAGAGGCTGAAAAAGGCCAGATAACCTGATTTACAGCCGTGGTTCCAGTATCTGCACTCACAGGCATAGGTTCCTGCATTTTACTTCGACTTGTGGCCCTGTGATCGTGGAATTTGCCCTGTTGAAAGGTCTCTTTCCTTGCGAGGCTTTTTTTTTTATGTTCTTGTAGATCAGTATCCTGAGGATCATCAACGTGGGGCTGCGCCAGTACAACTCAGTCTGCACCTCTGCAAGACTGACAGACTGATGGAGGAATGTTTTTTCGGGGGGAGGTGGAGGTGGTCTTGGAAAGGTAGTTTAAAGGTAGCAGGAATCTGCCCCATTCCCTAAATTCCTTTGCTAGGCAACCTGCTACGGAGGAGGAACATGTTTCAATTGGAGATGCTTTTTTTTTTTGCACAGCAAAAAGTTTCTGTGCGACTCTTAAAAACTTGAGGCCTTTACTCAGGACCCCTTTTTTCCAGTTGCTTAAACTCTTTCTCCCTCGCTTCATCCCTCCCTCCCTCCCTCCTTCCAACCCTCTGTCCCGTGGAAATGCGCCATTGACAGATCTTTATCAGCAGCCTCATCCCTGCTCAGGCTCGCCGCTCGCCTTTGTTTTATTTCACCGACCAAGCGCTGAGCCAGGATGAGGGATTTTGTGTGCGCTTCCCTCTGCAGCTCTGCAAGCCCTAATGCGAAACTGGTGTATTTGTGGTCGTGACAATCCTTTTCCACTCTACGAATGTTGCTCTGAATGATAATAACATGGGTCCGCGCCTGGGGGACAACTCAGTGTGGTCAGGGTCAGCCGCAGATTGTTGTGCCTGTGGAAGATATAAACAGCGGAAATGTCAAAACAACCCCCGGACAAGTAAAGAAACGGGGTAGAAAATATGCCAATGAGCAAGAATGGAAAGAGGCATTACAAAGAAGACTAAATATAGATAACATGTAGGAGACATGTCGAAATGCCCACTTGTCCTTCATGGTGTGATTAATTGGTGCTTGTGAATGGAAAGTATGTTGAGCAATATATAAAACACAAGGCTGTGGGCAGGTGGTGTCACCTTTCATATCCCTGGGCTGGGAACAAACAGGCTGGATGAGTCTCTAGAGAAGATCACTCAGGCCTCACTGGACTCCAAAACTATACTACATTACCCAGAACGCACGGCCACCCAGGCTTCTAAAGGTTGGCGAGGACAGCGAGAACAAAAAGTGTTAATCCATCTCAGCTCTGTCTATTGGCAACAACTCCATGATGCCATATGTGAATTCAGCTGCTTGGGATTTCATTTTTTTTTCCTGTCCTTCTCCAACCATTCCCGGTTTGTTAATAAGACTTTATTCATTTCCACATAGTTTTCCGTATGTGTCAATTTTAACTGACACAGGACAGCTATGTTTTTCTTTTGTTTTGGTTTTTACAGCCTACAACATGTGAATCTTTTTAGGCATTTGAATAAACAACTGATGCTGTTGTTTTTCTGGTGAGGACTGTCTCCTTGCTTGACTCCATGTTGGAGCTATAAAATATATAAAGAAATATGCTTTTTCGCTGTCTGGTTCTTTCATAATGCTTGACTGCTTTTCTCATATTCAATGGCAGTGAACGCTGTGTCCTTGATGTGCATTTGCCAACCAAACACTGACGACCAAATGTGTGATTTGAAGGAAGGAGCCCAGAACAGAGACGGAGTGACACATCCCATTGCACCATCTTTCAGTCTCTGTCTCTTTGGCTCGCATGCTGTTTCCCCATGTGCACACACACACATAAGGTGGCATCAACTGCATGACTGGGAATGTCGCCTCACAAAGACGGTTTGCCTGTCAATCAACACTTTTACTAATTAGACGCACTGTATCCGCGAACGTCGTCTGTTTTCATTTAGCCGTCTCTGCTTTCAAAATGATCCGCGTCTCTCACTTCACTTAGTCAGAATTTAATGAGGTGGGGACAATAAGAGAAAGCTGGACCATGTGCACGGCTTCTGTGCTACTCTTAATGACCGAGCTATTACTACTGTCACAGCACATCATTACCATTTCCACTGTGTGATTTCTATTGTGCACTGTGCTCATTAGAAGTGTCACCAGAGAGATTTCACTCCTGTAGCCTGAAATAAGCCAACTTGTGGCCTTTGAGGGACGACTCCGTCTAATTAGCCAAAAAGGAGGACTTTCCCCTGAGATCAGCCTCTAAAAACACACTTGACCTTATGAAATTTGTAAAATAATCCAACACCTGTGCCAGGCAGGGAATTACTTGAATCCGATATCCAAGGAAACAATCGGTACCTTTGATCCTGTGTGTGTGTGTGTGTGTATGAATCATGTCCCTGTAAGCATACTCCATTTTAAGGTGTAAATGGAAGGTCTTGTTGTATTGCAGGTGGCTACACGTACACACACACACACACACACACACACTCACACAAAGTCAGGGGTCATGCCGCTCCATGAACAGTCAGCCTCCTGTGACAAACACTATTATAATATTTATGACTCATTTTCTGAAGCTGCCATGTGAGTGAAAATTAGATAAATGTTTTTTTGGGGGAATGATACGTGAGGTGATTGTGACTGAGGAAACAGTGATGGATTGTGACCAGCTGATGAAATCCATCAATCAAATGATGGTTTCAGTTTTCCACACTAGATTACACTCTACACTGTGTTACTCACACTGCAGATAAATGATGTCTTTGCGTTTTTTCTTCGTTTTTAACCAGCCTTGACTTAAACTTAAAATCAAGGTATGTCAGCATTTACATAATAAGCAGCGTGTGAGTGGTTTGATATGTTCCTTTGATGAGGCAAATTTAGATTTGCATACTAATAAATGTTACAAAAAAAGTAAGGGCATGAACTGTAAATTAAATTAAATTAAGTTTTAAAGAAAACAAATTTAGTTATGCAACTTAGTTCAGCATATTATTGTGATATCAAAACATACGTCCCCTAACACTCACAGTGTGTGTGTGTGTGTGTGTGTGTCTGTGTGTACTATAATACTGTATGACGAATCCGTTTCTTAAAATCTAAATTCGTATTTCATTAAAAACCTGTTTTTGATTATTCATTTATTTATTTAAAAAATATATATAACTGGTATATATTTAGAGATAGAGCTTGTTGCCAACACTGCAGAGAAGAACAAAAGACAGCACACCCAAAATCCTCAGTGCAGACCAACTCTGCAGCTTAAATGTGCATATCTCAGCCTCTTTAAATAATCATATGCAGTCTATATCGGGCTTTTTCTGCATAGCAGGGCGTATAGAGGTCAGTTCTGCTGTAGTTTTCCTTCACAGTCTTTATGGTTGTGTTAAATAAAACCCTGTATCTTCACTCACATATTTCACACTCACGCTTACACTTCAATTTAATGAACAGTAAACAGATTGGTAGCTAGATCCAACAATACAATGCCCCTGAAGCAGTTTGGGGTTTGGTACCTTGCTAAAGGGAACCTTGGCAGGAGGTGAACTGGCACTTTTTCAGCTATCAGTCTATGCTCCATATTGTGGTCTGTGCCAGACTTTAACCGGCGTCCCAATGGGGTGAGCCACTGCTGCCCCAAAACAGGGCTCGTCAGCCATCAGAAATCATCTTTTTTCTAAGCTCGTCATACAATAGAGGCAGCGGCCACTTGGAGATCAGTTATAGCAAAGCCTGAGTAGCTGTCAGAGGAACAAAAGGTGTTGCCACTCAGGTGGTGTAGCATAACGTCTGTGTATACACCCCTGTCAACTGCTCTCTTTCTCTTGTTCAAGTGCTTATCCATCAGTTTAACCCAACACTCCTTCACTGTCTCCTACACAAAAATACCGGTGTGGAGTGATCCGAGCACCCAGGCGGGATCAGCCGGGAGCAACGGAGAGTGTCATCGCCCTCCTTTTTCCTACTTTAGGCATGAGGCATTTGAGACACTCTGTAATGGATCATGTGTGCAGTCACACAGACACACATAGAAAAACTACAGCTATACACTTTCAGGTCAGCAAGGTGACGGTTGGAGTGTCGGAGCTGTGTCCATCACTGCGGATATAGTCTGTCACCATCATAATGGGGTAGGATTTAGAAAAATGCCTGCAAGAGAGAAAAAAAATAAGAGGACTCTAGCTCAGATAGAGGAAGCTGGTTTAAGTGTTCACATTTCTGCAGGCACTTTTTGATAAAGACAAATTATCCTCTTTCAGCCGGCACTCAAACAGCAATTGAGTTGGACAATGGGGCAGATCAGGCCAGAATGAAGAATATAAATACAGGGTAAACTAGGAGCATAATTCATTGTCAGGGCATACATATTGTTCTGGGTTATATTAAGCAACGGTTTATTCCAGAGAGTGAGCCTGGGCCAAGAAAGGATCACGCTGCAAGAAATATCCATCTTTGAAAAAGGCTCATATTCTTTTTTTAAAATAACACACATTAAAAATGATCAGCCATTTCTTTGTTTTTCCACTTGCTTGAAGGGAAATATTATTTTTAGACTCAGTCCTGAACAAACTTACTTGTTTATTCTGATGTCCTAAAAAGTAAAGCGAAGCAGCGCTTCGGCTGGACTTCAAACAGTTTACTATGTAGGTGGAAGATTTCAAGCTGCACAACACAAATGACAACTCAGCTTGTACAAAATGATCACCCAACTCCGCAGCTCTTATTTTACGGGTGTTCTGTGTATTTTAACTCTCCATTTTGGTTTTACTGCCCACAACTTTACTGTTTTGGCTCACTACTCTTATGTACCTTGTTTCCAGCTGCAGCAAGTAGCTTTCATAAAAAAAAGCTGTGATTAACTTACTCTACACTACCTGCCCAGCAACAAATGACATTTGCCAACTTAAAGTCTTTGTTGCTATATTTAGCGAGTATTCAGATCCCTCTAGAGACTCGCGACAAATCTAGTGACTGTTTCTAGTGTTACAGGAGACTTTTAGAGACTCTGACGTGAAAGGATGTATCGTCTTCTCAACGGGCAGTGGTTGCTGCCGTGGGCACTCCAGGCAGGCGGCCCAGTCCTCGTGCAGGAGCAGACCCTTCAACATATTTAGGTGTTTTTTACTCACTTTTTGTCTCTTTCATGATGTCATACCTCTCTCCTACAGCGTCCATTGCAATTACATATGCATGGATAATTATGCAAATTCTGTGATGATGTCATTTAGCAACTTCTATCAACTTTTAGGACAGCCAGTAGCTGCTTTCCTGATTGAAGAACGCTGGACAGGACAAGGTTAGTAAATGTAGTGAAGCATCTGACTGCTACAGGATAAGGAAAGAAAGGACGAAAAGTAAATATTACAGTTAAACTGGACTCAAAATAATCCATCTAATGTTGCTTCATGTCATGTTCAGTGTAAATAAGGAACTGTCTGCTAACATGTTAACCATAAAGCTATACTGCTTCAAGGCATTGTTACCTTGCTCACTTTTAGCAGGTCAGTAGAAAGGTTAATACAATACAGACAGACAAATGTTTGGAGCTAAACTATGACTTAGAATGTTCAGTATTCAGCTTATGACAAACAAACGACTAAACTAAAGGCTCTTTGCAGTGATACTCTTGACTTTGCAGCTCCTAAACCTGTGGTGACTCTTTAAGTTTAAGCAAACATGACTGGCTATTCATGACTTCCCTCCAGGGCAGTTAAACTCCACACTAAACATTACAATAAGGCATCAGAGGAAAATGAGTCTTGTTCCAGTCTGTTATTATGGCGATACCACAGTACAATGCCAGACATATGTCACTGCGAATGAGACAAGCTGTGATGAGTGGATTGAAGCGGTGTCATGAGTGACACAGTGTGCAGAGTGACTCATGTCTCTTAAACTGTTTCCTCGCTGTTCTTTCTCATAGTCAGCCATCTGACTGGCTCCTTTTCCCAAGCAGGAGATGTCAGCAACATAGCTCTGGGCTGGCAGGGTAAATGAGTGTCTGTGTATGTGTGTGAAACACGGATTAAAACAAAAGAGGAGGAAAGAAAAGAGGTGATTGTGTCTGAACTGAATGCGTTCTCTGTCATTTGTAAAATCTCCCCGATGACTAAACTGCAGATGGTTACATAAACGGTTGCAAATGAGGCTACCAGCGCCATGCAGCAAAGAACATTTTTTTTGAGAAATGTAATGTTTAGTCTGAGCGAAAACCACCAAAAAAAGAAGTATAATATATCTTTTGGATATGAGTCATGGAGCATTTCTTTAAATTAATAAGGTGTCATTTTATTAGTTTATGATTAATCTTAAATTACTCCTGCTGCGCTAGCCCCTCCAAGATATCTCTGGTTGCCCATAATGAAATACAAAGCACATATCATGTGTACTGTGTCATAAAGCCAAATTGGAAACACAAGAAGGTCTGACAGTCTGTACAGATTTATGTCGGGTTCATGCTCTGAGGATTTACACCCTTTTGCCTGAGCACAAACCACAGCTGAAATAACCCAAAATGGTCCAAACCCTCAAGCAGTCAGTACCACTTCAAGTGCTGCAGGGAAGTAGCATGAATTATATGGAACATTCTCTCTTTATGTGCTCTGACGGTATGAAGAAGAGGAAAGCGGCGCTAAAACAGTGTCATCCTTGCAGGACATCATAATAAAAAAGTAAAACGGGGTAGGGTTTGTATGTTTTTGTTTTGTGCAGGGAGTGTCGAGCCACTGGACCTGTGATGCTTGATTCAATCTGATCTTTGTCAGAGCCCGCGGCCTGTCCACCAGCTGTGTCCAAACAACCCACACCCTATGTGTCTGGGAGCTTTGACTGGAGCTGATGGTGGTGGTGATGGAGGGAGGGGAGGTGCGAGGGTGTGGGTCAGCTGAGGGTGTACCAAAAAGCTCTGTCTCCCCGTCTCTCCCTCTCTCTCTCTCTCTCTCTCTACGCTACAGTAACTTCTGCTTTTGACATGTGGAGGCCCTGGGCCCATCCATCCTCCCCCCTGACAGCTCAGCTGCTCATACAGGCACGGGGAAGGTAGAGAGATTTAGCTTGCTGCTTTCAAAAAAAACATAATCTGTGAAATTTATTTTATTTATATTGTCTGTTTGCTCTTAACACGTTGATTCAGTAGTAATTCCCATAATCAGCCTGTAAAACACTTGCTGTGCATGAACTGTGTTTGTGCTTGTAGCTTGAGTGGTTAGGAGTCAAACTTTATCTACATACATATAACATTGCACTGCAGTGCTCGTCACAATAATTGCTATGCAATACGAGAGCAATAACAATTTATCAGCAACTGTCAACCAAATTAGCAGAGAAAACACTTTATTTGTAGGCAGTATTAAAGACATGAACTCTTGTTTTGATCACTGTTTGGCTGTTTTTCCAAAAGTCTGCATGAGTATCAAAAAGAGGAGAGCAATGATAAAAACCATCCTGGGTAAGACAAGATGACAAAGTTTTCATTTCCCCCTCACACCCACCCTCCTTCCATCCTCCCTCAAAAAAAAAAAAAGGAGCCAAGGGAGATACTATAAGAAAAAAAAAAACCTGGCTGAAATAAGAGAGATGTTGCAGTGCAGATGGTGTATCTTAATAGATGTGAGCGCAGCGAGCTGTGATAAGGGACCATGTCTACTTTGAGTAGGGAGAACAGGCAATCCCTGCTCAGGGAGCTGTGCAGCATCTGCAGCCAGACGTTAATAGATGACTGCGAATACCACATTGACAAATTGAATGCCACCGATGAGTAATGGCAAGAGACTTAAGCAAAAGAGAGACTGTCACAGGACACTACAGACTCAATTGTTGCCAAATGCACTGATGCATGTGCACAATAATAGAGTGGAGATGAACCTAAAATACAGAATGCAAAACTCTTTCTACTAACAGTTTATTTGAGAAGAAAAAAAAGGGGGGCAGGGGGCTTATTGTTTAGCTGTCTGGTCCACAACTTAACTGGTTTGGTTTACTCTCATCGCTCTCATAGCATCATCTTCGTTTCTGGCAAAATTAAGTTTTTAAAAACTCACTGCACATTGCCTGCTCAGCACCAATCGACAGACAGGAACTTGTTTGTGAACATAGTGGAGCATCTGGCAGCAAAAGAGAGACGCTTGTCAGACCTCAGAAGCTGAGACCAAAAACAAAGCTAAAAGAGTGTAAAGTTCACCCTCGTTAATTTCCTTTGGGACATACACTAATTGACTGGCAAAGCATTGTGGAAGTGCAGATGACACAGGACTGAATAGCAATGCAAAAAAGGGAGAAAAAGAAATAAATAGTCCAGCCCTGTTTTTTTTACACTCTTTTACATGCATTTTTTACAGATCAGTAACAATGAGTAAGCTTCAGTGGTGTTAATAGGGGTACTTTCTTGACAGAGCCAGGATAGTGGCTTCCCCTTACTTCCATTCTTTATGCTAAACTTAGCTAACTGGCTTCTAGCATACAAAAATCAGAGTTATATCAATCTTCTCATCTAGCTCTGCATATTTCCCAAAATGTCAAACTGTTCCTTTAAAAATCCCACTACTACTACTACTACTACTACTACTACCAGCAGTGCCTTGACACCTTTACCCCAAACAACTGGATACGCTCATGCCTCCAGACTATGGGCAGATATTTTGATTTTGCGCAGGACCATGTAGTGCAGACTCCCTCTGGTCATGCAATAGCTAAACTTACATGGTGGCTTTGCCCCTCTATAGCGTTTGACAGTAATCTTTCAACGTCTTTGTAAACTATGTAAACACAGAAACCTGCGGCTGTGAAAGGGCAAAATGTAGTCTCAATTCAATCTCTCCTCACGCTGGGAGCCGGGGGGATACTGTATTAATAACTGCAAAGAGGGAAAAAAGGACCGCGCTCAGCTTGGCTAAATGTGCGAAGACCATAATAAACGTTAAGTCGGCTGCGTGCTGAGAATAGTTCTGTGTGCCCCAACACCTTTCCCCCTGACTGGCGATGTTGCAGCTAAAAACATAGCGAGGGATTGAGTCATATGGTTTCACTTTGAGGAATATACTTTCCTACATGCTCTCTGAAAAGCTCATGTTTCCATTTTCGTAGGTGTGGTCTTCTATTTAGGTCACAATAGAACTCAGAGGAGAGGAATTCCCTGTGTATCCATGTGAGGGAGGGTTTTTAATGAACTGCTCAGTGATTGAAACGGGGCAAGTCAGCTTGCTTTTAAATGAAGGCACGACTGTTACTGCTTCATCCTGGGAACATAACCGAGTTCATATGGTAAAAAAGAAACAGAGGGGAAGCGCCCAAACATGAAGAACCTGATGATATTCCTAATGAGAAATGTGTGCTGCTGTTGCTGCTCCTGATGATTTTTTCACATATAGGAACAAACTGAAACCATACATACATCTACTCTTCATCAGGTTATCATAAGCCGCATACCAAATAGTTTTTCATCTGTGCAAAAAATGCACATGTGGAGATGGAGATGGGGGGAGGATTGAGTCGAGGCCAGCCAGTGTGCTTGCAGTCTAGCAAAAGCTCCCACTCATACCCCGGGACGGCTTTCTCTGATGAGTAAAGAGGATGCCTCTGGTCCTAACAGGGCTTAGCCAGTCATGCACCGAAGCACCGTAGCTTATTCCAGACAACCGTTATCAAAAAGAAACTACCTGCCCGCAGAGAGCGAGCGGCCTCATTAAATCACATGTTGGTTTATGAGTGAGTTTGTTACTGTCAATGTCAATTTACTTTGAGGACCAGACAAGAGCATGTCTGCGACGGGCTACCGTTAAATGCCCGAGACTCAGAGGGTGTATGTGCTGGAAAAAAGGAAGGGCAGCAGATTTCATGACTTCATCCGGCAGAAACGAAGGATATTCCAGTTCCTAGTGTGTCATCATCGGAGCATCACCTTGCTGGAATTCTTTCCAAACCACTAAACTATAAACAGATGTTAAACATGTTGGAAAAATGTTTAAACCCATCCTTTAGCTTCTTGCAAAACATTTCAAGTATTTTAATCCAAAACTTAGACGCTTACCTGGCGAGGTACAGTCAGTGATGAAGGAAGTATTAAGACGTTTTGTGCTAACAACTCAATTTGGATTAAGGTACACAAGCAGCACAATGTACTTATATAAGTACAGTATAAAAAGAGAATTCAGTGATTCATTGTGCAAAATTATTTGCAAATTATAACTTTATGTACTTTTTTAACAATGCATAACTTCTAAATGTATTTGTTTTAGATATGAAATCTTGATTTGAAATAAAACTAGTAAGCTAAAGAATACATTTCCCTCTGAAATGTACTGGAGTAGCAGTATTAAGTATATTAAAGTTGCACAATAATAAATAAAAAGTACTATACTTGAGTACTTGATACCACTGGATACAGTCTAGTTTGATATTTAGCAAATAGGCTCGAAAAGCTGGTGTCACGTGACTAGATTTGAGCAACATTAGCAGTTTTCTGGGGTGTTTGTGCATGAGCAGGCACTTTTCTGAACGTATGCGAGTGCTTCTGTTCGTTCGAGCCGGGCGTGTGGATTAGGTCTGGTCTCTGGCTCTCGTCAGCACATGCCGGACACGGCGTTCTGAGGCCCTGCATTCATTCCATGTTGTTTTCATTCCCCCACCTTCGCTAGGTGCACAAAAAATGTTTTCTCAAGTCTTCGCATTCCAGCAAAAAAAAAAAAAGAAAAAAAAAAGTGCAAGCATTTACTTTTACACACACCTGGATTGTGGCCTTTCATTTGATACCCAGCATTTTTCAATTATGCAGCACAGCCCAAAAAATATGCACCATTTCATCCTCCGCGCTAAGTCATTTTGGCACACAGGACAAGCAAACAAACTGTAGGTGAAGCTTTATTATACGCATATTTCCTAATCTCTCATTTATCAGAGAAATCTACATTTATCTTGGTCATTAGTGCTGCTGCAAATAGCTGTATGAACATGAGTTTTACACTCACTGAGGGGCCCTATCACTCTGTTAGCACTGTAAACTGGAGCAGGAAATATCAAGGTCTGTAATTACAGTCAGATACAGAAGGTAAGGAAGTGAACTAACATTCCTGATCAGAGCACTGCCTGGATGGAGGACATATAAGACTTCCTCCAGTGCACATTCATTTATTAGCTTTTCATTAGGCAGCTCACCCTCGGTTTGATCTTTCCCCAAATAAAGCTACACAGATTTTCCAAGAAGCTGTTTCAGGTTTTCTTCTCCTCACACAACCTGGATTCGGGATTTAAGTGTCTGCTTTCAGTGTAAAGCTAACACTAGAACACTCACCAGCACCACATCATGACCAACCACTCTGTAAATACACACATCACGGTTTCATCAGGCCTGGCATGACATTGTTATTTCGTGTTGATGTGAATGACTCTTTGATGGCCTTTTGCTTTGATCCAGATGACATCCTCTGACATTCTGGGACTGGGCAGCCGACAGGAAGCTGCTGGCATGCTCTGGCACATCCTGAGTCTGGCCAGCAGCTCTGCAGATGGTTTGAGCTAAACGTGTTGTGTCATCTCACAGCCCTCTTACCGGAATCAGACTTGGCTGAACACCTTCTGCCCTCAGCAAATCTAGCATACCACCATTTACTAACCATCTACAATTACACTTGTCAGTCTGTTATGACTTTTGGAGATCTTGGTCTAAATTTGGGCTACTTTTAATTAAACATTTACATTTCTTTGCACTTTTTTTCTGGATTCCATCTAGACAAAATTAACATCGGCAGCCATGTTACTTCTAAGAATTTTTCAAATGACCCTTCAATAAGGAAGACTGGATTCAAAGTATCAAAGTTAAGTTGAGTTTATTCTTGTACAAGAAGGAGCGTTTAACAGTGCAACACACAAAAGGGGTTACAGAGAAAAAGGCTTCCTGTGGAGCTCTAACAGAGATACAGATAGCATCATAAGTCTTCTTATTTTCCTCTAATAGTTAGCATTTCCCCAATTTAAATGTAGCCTCTCTGACCTGTCCCTGACCCTCGTTCTGTTCTGGACTTCTTCTATTTATACATTAACCGGAACTTTACATTACCCTGCCAGCTTTAGCAACAAAATCATATTTACAGAAGTGAAAACAGAACTTGAGAGAGAAGTAGGAACTCATGTACACATCATATGATTTAAGACATTTGAAACACAATATAAAACTAATATTTATTTATATTTAACAATGGGTCTAGTACCCTTTGGGATTCCTGAGCGGACTGATTCTACTGACTTTGCGGATCTGTATTTTAGTTAGTAAAGACATTTATGTTCTCCTCAGGCCCCTATTATTTCGAGTATACCATGCTGGAGAGGCGGTAGTTCACCTCTTAGGAACTGCAGAGGTGCCCTTGAGCAAAGTACTGTACCATCTAGTGGTGAGATGCAGATTGCAGATTACAACCAACTGAAGAACCCTTCCGAGTGTGTATGAAAAGCTGCAGCTGCTGACAAAAAAGCAAAAAAGCTGTATCTAGAGCCAGTGTTTGGTTTGTCCATTCTATATAGTATATAGAATGAACAGAGGTTTCCGAAGTGCCGTTTTGAAGCCAAAAATATGTACCACAGGCCACTGCCATGTTGGATGTACTGCTTCTTCAGCCTCCCGGCAAAGACGTGGATCATCGGCGGATCTGAGGCGGGCTAAATGACACCTGGGTGTTCTAATAAGCCATCTGTAACAGCACTTACCTGTCAATCAAGCGGTCACACTGTTAATCATGCATAACTTTAACATCTGAATGGGTGAGTACTTTTTTTTTTACCCCCCTTCACAGTTGTTATGGATGAGGAAATTAGCTACGGAGGCCAAAACCGTTGCCTGAACCAGGCTGTAATCGTGTTTATTTCTCCTGTGCATTCGGGCGTTTTAATAGAGCCGCTTATTGAGATTGACTCACTTCTGCAGCCTGTCCCAAGCGACCGCTCGAGGGATTACAGTTTTTAGCACTTTCCCAGCAGCGGAGATTGCCGCTTGATTCTGGAATATGGTAGAAAAAGTTCAACATGGCGGACTTCTAGGAAGAGGAACTGCTCTCTATAGATGCAAAAAGGTAAAGAACATGCTACGTTATAAAAGGTTAACAATTAGTTGCATCAGATCTTTGACAAATAAAGCTGTTTGTGACCATAAAGATGCATTTCTCAATATATGACTGAGCTGTTTGTATTATACAAGCCTATTTACCAAATTGTTTGCGTGATTGCTGGTGCGATAAGGGGATAAATGTCTCTGCATATCTCATTGCCAGGAGCATGCATGACTGTCTGTCTTGTACTAGGGTAGCTGCCCCTATGACACCCCGGATCACACAGACGACCTCATACCAGAGAGATGCGCTGTACTGACGAGGAGCTGAGATTCTAACACCACACAGACAGCCCTGAACAGGGCAGGCTTTCATAACAACGCCGCCTGTTCCGTTTCCTCTCACTGATGGCGTGATTTGTGGATGACTCCACTGTGCCAGCAGCAGGTTACCGGAGGCCACAGATCTACATTACACTACATATGCCTTCTTCCACAAGTCACTAATTTTGCTTTTTTTTTTTTTTTAAAGCATGGTCACACTCCAAAACACTACAGAACATTGAGAAGTCAGGATCTTGATATGACCCACAGCTCAGTTTCCAGCGGATATGTGCTTGCATAGTTTTTGCAAGAGTATTGGTCTTAAAGCAGGAAGCCCTGGGTGCTTTGTTGTGGTGGGAAGCAGCGCTGCTATCCTAACAGAGATCTCTGTCGCATGGATTTCGGACAGCAGGAAAGCCAACAAGAGGGGCTTTCAGATGAAATCCCACGAACTGGTTGCTACTGTATCATCACACTTCCCCCATACCTTACAGAGCAGAAACAGATCCTATCTTTCCTTATCATGGGGGTAACTTAACCCATATTTATTTAATTTCATCTGTTGACTGTTGGCAGAGGCAACAGGGAGATGCATAGTGCAAACACATAAAGGTTGAAACTTTCCCACACATACACCATGATAATTGTAAATGGACTGTACTTACACAGCGCCTTTCTAGTCTTCCGACGACTCAAAGAGCTTTACAGTACGTATCTTGTTCACCCATTCACACATATTCATACATTGATGGCATTGGCTGCCATGCAAGGTGCCAAGTGCTCATCAGTTTGAGGAGCTGACACACACCGATGGCACAGCCTTCGGGAGCAATTTGGGGTTCGCTATCTTGCCCAAGGACACTTCGACATGCAGACTGGGGATTGAGCCGATCTTCTGATTAGTGGACGACCCGTTCTACCTCCGAGCCACAGCAATATTTTTAATATCATAGTTACTTTACCTTACAATATTATTTTTGTCATGTCACTTTTACCTTCAGTACTTTTTGCACATTATCTGCTGTTGTTCTTTTGTTTTATTGTGTAGGTTAGAAGATACTTCTGACTGTTCGTTGTGTTTTTCCCTTTCTACTTCTTCTAATTCTGTAGTGTATATTACACTGTGCTGCTGTAATAAGAAAATTTCCCCGTCGTGGGATGAATAAAGTACAATCTAATCTAATTAAAGTTTGGGCCCGGATGAAAGGAAAACACCAATAGCAAAAAGAGAAAGACGAGCTTCTTCTCCCACGTACGAACGCTCACTTGGCTCCGTAAGTTGGACAAACAGTTGAAAACAAGCTAAAGGCGAAAGCGCCGGCTCAGAATGAAGGGAAAATGATTACAACCGCAGAGACTTTGGCTCGGACCTGATGGGTTGTTTACTGCCAAGAACAGCAACTCAGCCGAGGAAACAAGCTCATTCTGACACTCTCCGAACGAGTCCCCAGCTCTCGTGGAACAAGCTATTTACTGACCAAGTTTAATTAAGAATAAATTGATTTGAAGTTTTATGTGGTTATAACTTGGACGTACAGAGCGCAGTACTCACATAACATAACTCACTGGAAGGGAGGCTTTTCTCGGAGTGGTGCTTCAGCTCCCACAGGACATTCTCCCATAAAAATATGAACCCTCTACAGCTTTGTCAATAAGTATCTGTTTTTTTGAGGAGTTTGAGGAGTTGCATAAGGGTTCAGATAAAAATCATCATGCCAGAGTTGTTTTTCATCGAGTAACACTCCCTGTGCAGACACAAGAAAAAAGGCTGACCTCATATTAAATTAATCCAAAGTTTCAGCAGCATCGAACATGTGGAAGGCTTGAACCTTGTTTCTGTGACCATATGTAGTCCTGACTCAAATGGTCACAGAAGCTGATGTCTCCCCTTGGCCCTAGAGGTGTCTGCCTGGTTCCCAACAACTCGTGGAGGGTCTGCCCTCAGAGCCGCGAGGCTCACCACAAAGTGAACTCAGTTCCTTGAGGTCAAAGGTCAAGAGCCCAGGGCCAGGTCACAGCCTCAGCAGCTGACAGTTATGCTTAAAGATCATACTCAGCAAGCTGATATGTGAGGTTTACATAGGGCATGGGCGGGATTGTCAAACAAAGCTGTTTATGGCCTAAGTGTTTACCTGTGTCCTGCCTCTGGAACATAATTTACAGCCTATCATTCTAAAACTATGACATACAGGATATTTAGTAGCAATGACAGGAAGCTTTGAGTAAGTCACAGCAAAGTGAGAAAATATTCCTCTCTGCAAAAAAAAAAACACAAACAGCATCATGAATTCACAGTAGCATTAATCTCCGGCACATGAAAAGGTGCGCGTACAGTGTAGCAAAGCTTTTAAACTCACCATGGTGGAAAGCTAATCATCATTTAAAGAGGGACAGCAACAACAAAGTGGCCCATTGCAAATCTTGTCAAGGCTTTTTGAAGAGTGCTCTCATAACGCCTGCTGACCCCAGGGTAGAGTAAACATTCCATTTGGCCTTCATGACTTGCCAGTAATTACCCAGACTGCCCCAGGGCTTTGCTCGCTGCCTGGCTGGCTAGCTGGCTGGCTGATTTTACTAGCTAACAGACATAGAAAGAAACATGCATGCATTTCCTAACAGGTTTACCCCACAATAACGAATCGAAGAGCATCCACAGGGGGCTTGTAAACTCACGTTCATAAATGTCAGACTCAAAGCAGAGGGATTCGTTCTAATGGAAAGCAGCTTATAGGTGTTTTGGTGGATCTGTTCAGCCTTTTCCATTCTTGTCAACAATCCTCAGTGTTTTTGCATAAGAAATGCAACCTACACCACATGTATCAACTCAGTGAATTACAGCACTGGAGCTTCTGTGCCTCCTTTGCATGCATTCATTACGGCGTGTTGACTGCTGAAGGCTGCTGTCAGTTGCGATAGTCTTTACTGTCTGCCAGCCTTGACGCTGGACTGACGCACTCACGGCTGTTTCTGCCCATGTGCTCACACACTTTCATGCACACACACACACACACAAACACACACACAGGTCTGATTGTCCTCTGTCCGGCTCCACTCCCTCATTATCTGTATAACTGCATGTCTGAGACCTTTAGCTCAGCGGCCAAGCCAAGTCTCCACAATGCAGACAAACATCCCAGTCATGATAATTCACCTTTGGGACATGAATATGTTTGTCTGGCTTCACTGATTTGGTTAAGATGTTGATCCCGTTACGATGTTCATTAAATTTGGAGGAAAACTTACAAGAAGGAGTCTTATATTGAGTACTAGGAATGTCCGTCGTTACAAATTTGCTTTATTGGAATGCCAATAAACCAAATTTACAACATGTTGTGCAAGGTTTGTAATGTAAGTATGTAAGTATAATAATTTACCTTTAATTTATTTAATTTTTTAAGACTCTCTTTCCCATACACACACACACACACACACACACACACTTACACACATTGCCCGTAGCTACATGTATGGTGATGATTCTACATGTCTGCGTGTGCAAGATTGTGACACCCCTTGAGCAGATGATTCACAGTGGGGGTTTAAAACAAAGGTTGAAAGAACCCGGAGAGACAATGCTGAAAGAGTCTTTGTCTTAAAAAGCACAGAGGATTTATGTCTTTGGCAAAGGACTGTCCAAAAAAAATATACATGAATTTGAATAATCTGCAAATTTAATATCGGTGAGTTAATGTATTGACAGTGGCTGCAAGACAAAACGTTGCAAAGGGTAAATTAAAACTTGAAAAGAAAACACGAAGGGAAAAACGGTGGCATAATGCAAACCTTTCAATTAAATGCAACTTGAGACCCCATTACAATAACAACAACATCCCTCTCACACAGAATTTTCCTTCAGATTTAAGCTGTCTCAGCACAGCAGCCATTCCAGCCAATCACCAGTGACCCGATGTTCAGCCTAAATGGTAAATGAATGTGTTGTTAGCTTGATGGATGTGTGTTTCCTGAGAGCCAAGCACTCGTCTTAACATAAAACCATACATCATTTTTAATTGGCTGGGGTAGACTGGAACTTGTGATAATTAGAATGTAAAGTCCTGGCAAATGAGCTGCTGCGGCAACAAAGCCTGACAATCCCGTTACCTTAAGTTCCATTAGTGGTTTACTAATAAACTAAGCATGTGTGAGCCTTTAAGTATGTTAACTATCTGTGGAGGATCTGGAAAAATCTAGTGGTTAAAAAAAAAAAGAGAGAGCGAGAGACACAATCAATAGCAGCTGCGGTGGAAATTAATTCAAGTTTAATTCTTTGTATGTTTTGCATTTAAGAAAAAGTTTATCTGAAACTTAAAAACCATCTTAAAGACTCTTCAGACTCGTTTTCACAGCACAAAGCTGTGTCACCACATGTTGAAGCAAGTGGTTTAAAAAGGGACTAGGGGAGACGGCTGAGCTGAATGCAGGTACTGTTCATGTAAGGCCCTCTCTGAATACATGTTTACTCAACCAGTCACATGTCCAAATCTAAGCAGGAAAAAAAAAAAAGTCATATTACCGTTTTCCAGACAGATTAACCCTACGATTCAGGTTAACAGCCCTCCAGCGCAGGAAATTCCTGTTTCACATGCTATGAGGGACTCTGTCATTTCTGCACGAGCCACATTATGAATTTTGATCTGTGCTGTAACGACCTCAGCCTATATAATCTATAAATTTAAGGGATATGAAATGAAATCAGTCACTGAAGTCTTGCAGATGGGGGGAGTTATGGCGTTTGGCAACATGTCAGACACATACCATTTCATATATGGCTAAAATACTGAACCACACATATACATTTACAGCTCGTTTTAATGGGATGGCAATGAAAAAATGTCAACTTTGCACAGCCTGTTTAAAAGGTTAAACACAACTTTGTGTAAATCGTATCCATCCTCTCCTCAGAGGACGTGCAAAGAAATAAAATAAGTTTGCAGCGACTGGTTGTGCCACATAAGGAGCCTTCAACAAGATATTCCTGGAGTTTGAAGAAAGTCTGATAGACTGATTTTTTTTTTCTGTGCTTGTGTGTGCACCCGGAGTCTGTGTAAATAAAGGGAAAAGGCTGGTAGAGCGCTCTCAAGGCTTTGCTCTCTCTGCTCCGACCTTATAAGGAGGCTTGCTGATCAACAGAGCGGTCGCTGGGACATTTGATCCACAGAGACAAATGGAGAGCACTTGCACTGGAAACAGTGGGCAGGCGGTTTGGGGGAGGGGGAACTATCATGGTTAACCATCCTGCAGATATCACTGACATTTCTTAAGGCGCTTTCCACTAAGTCTATACGTATGGACGGGTGACTGCATTTAGAAGAACATCTTTATTATACAGAGTCATAAATGAAAATAGTAATTATTTCTCTTTTAATGTGAAAAAAAAGTTCAGGGAAAATATCAGTGAAAATCTCTAATCTTCCTCAGCTGACTTTGTAACATGCAGGATCAGCTTACTTTGCTGCCTCAGGCAACAGTTGCCGATTCACTCCAAGGCCTGGAAGCTGCTGGGATGAGAGGGTGCTGCCAGTGTCACTGAGACTTCGAGATGAAAGGGGTGAACATGTTCATTCCCAAGAGCTGTTGACAGCAGAACTGACTTCCAGGTCAGGATGGGGATCACGCACAGGGTCCAGACCTTTGCGGTAACCATCAGGGAAAACAGCTGGTCTTTGGAGTCCACCCATCCTCCGTTACTCATCCCGCTTAGCAAGAGCTGAGTCAACTACATGAAATGAACACTCCTCTTACTGCCAACCACAATCCCAGACAGTTTACCATTATCTCAAGATTACACCATCAATGGGAGCTTTGACAGTCCTGGATGATTGTAGGGTGACTGAAAAGCCTGCGTGAGGGATTTCTCAGGACATCTGTTTGTGTGAAATCCTCCCGTTGGTGGTATTTCTTCTTGGCCGTATGTTGAACTCCAGAGAGTGACAGTGAGAAGTCTGATCATGCAGGTGCATGCGGGGTCTCAGGTGCCACAATGGATGTGAAACAGCAAGAAAAGTCAAGCAAGATATGTAGGAGGTAGGAGGTGACGGGAGGGAAGGGAAGACCACCAATTGCACAGCGGTGAAGCGAAACATTACACATTAGCTCTGTTGATTCACTGACTGGCCTTACAGTGAAGCAATCCAGAGGAGGGATTCGGTTTGGTGACCCGGCGCCCTTATCAGCGAGCTTGTATTTTGATCACTGATCACTCAGTCGAGCCCCCCTCAGGTTCCACATGATATAAGCCCGAGGGGGTGAATACCTGTGATGCAGAAACACTGTTCAGACATGGTGTGAAGTGAGTGACAGTTGCTGTGCTGCAGCTGTGTGGCTGGCAGGGCTGGACCAGACCACCTACAGCCTGAGCTGAGAGAACTCACTGTTGAACATTCCCCTCCCAGTCATTCATAAACAGTGCAGGTGCAGCAACACATAGCATATCAGCTCTCTTTCTGTCTTTACACATCTCTATTTAAACATAACTGGCCCTAAAATTATCTCCATGTACAATGTATAGGTAAAGAGCAGTGTTCTCTATCCTACGTTCACGTTACCTTGTTCAGACCATAATTATAATCAGCTGAGTGGGAAAATCCACATTAACCTGGAAGTACTGGGGCACTCCTGACACTTGATAGGGTTAGGAGATGCTTGTTTATCTGTTTCACTTGTTAACGAACGCCTAAATAAACACCAGATAGCAACGTTACCCAATTAATCTGGTGTGCCTTCAAGGGTAGCAGCATCATCTAGAATAATGTGTGAACACTTAAATAGGAATAACAGGAGGTTTTGCTCATATTGTGTGAATTACAACAAAGCCACAACCATTACATTATGTGTTTACCAGTTTGTTTACTGGCCGAGATGAGTTCAAGAAAAAAATAATATTTGCTTTTTTAATTTGAAAATCTGAAAGAAGAAAAAAAACATAAAAAGAAACAAATAAATGTGTGCAACAGAAACGTTTTATTCAGCTTTCCTGTCCTTAACTGTTTCGTTTTACAAGTTTTCCTGCAACCCAGGTGAAGAATACAAAGATTTTCATTAGCAGGTGTAATGATGCAGTATACTGATCTTCTGTTGTAGACTTTGATGCTAGAGACCAACATCCTGAGTGCTGCATGTGGTTTTTCAAGAAAAGCAGTTTGGTTACGTTTAGGGAAACTTAAAAAATGTTTGGCTCAGGTGGGATTACATATCTCTCAATACATATTTGTCTTGCAATTTAGACATATTTTCTAGGAGAGAATGTTGGCTGTTAATTCAAATAAATATAATGATGAAATATAATAATGAACCACAATAAAATATTCCTGTATTGTCTTGTAAGTTTCAGACTCATCCATAAATAAGAAAGGAGAAAGTAACAGTGGAGTGACAGCAGAGTTTGTTTTTTTTAACAGTGTAAAGTCCTGTGTTCTGCCCTCAAGTCATGATCTACACAGCAAGAGGCCCCTCAGTAAACAGAGGGAGCAGACACACTGCTCAAGGGCTTCTCATTCATCTCGTCATCCCAAGGACACTGACAGCTGGCCTTCGTGACGGGGACAAAGAGTCCAAGAGGAGCTCCAGCAGAGAGACGCTGGCCAAGGGCCCTTTCTGATCGAGAAAGAGACACTCCTTCTGAAGGGGTTAAAGTCTTAATCCTCCTCCTATTCTCTATGGCATAAGGATTAGCCAGACAAAGTTAATACGCACACCTTCAGGTTAGGGACTTGAGGAGGATCCCTGCTCTGCGACAGCTAAGCCTGGCCACCGTTTGCAGACAACACGCAGCCTTTACTGCCCTCATTGGCTGAAGTCGGTACCAAAGGCCATTTTGACCAGAGGGTGACCACCCCTATTTCAAAGCCCTTTATGCAGAAAGAACAGATTGTTTGACTTGTCCCTCCGCACTTTATGCGTATGCATTTTGTCACCACTTAACCCCTGAGCCAGGTCATGACCGAGACAGAATTTGCATCCATTCAGCATGAAAATATAGTAAGCGTTGTGTAAACAAGCGCATAAATAGAACGATTTCACAGCTCACACTGCTGACCCTCAAAAGGGGGTTTGTTTGCTGCTGCTCGGCAGTATATAAATATTCAATTGCCTGTTAGCCACGGCTGCTGCTAATCCTCAGCAGAAGTCGCTGCCAAGTTGGAACATATTTGAGGGCAGCTGGATAATAAATCATAAGAACTCAAACACAGAAATATACCAAAGAGCTCGCTGTTTATGCCTTTTGTTCTGGAGCGATGATAGTTGTGACAGCGGGCTCGTGAGACGGGACAAAACCCACCAAGAAATTCAGGCTCTATATGGAGCGTCCGCGCTCTGCAGCACACGAGATGAAAGGAGAGCACCACTCATGACACAACAACGCATTTACTGTAGGCTGGACAGTGTTGTATTTTTTTTTTTTTTTTTTTTTTTTTTTTTTAAATAATCCAAAGTAGCTGCTGGGAATGATGTCCACATGATGTTTTTATGTGTTTCCATTTGTTAATCTCAGAACGAATCACTTTGTCGATGTTTCAAAACAGTTTTGAGTCCAGTTCTAATTTTAACCAAAAAAGCAGAAGAAAGAAATGGCGACTGACTGTTTTGCAAGAGGTGAACTCAAGTTTGCTGTTTAGAAATCTTTGCTTTAGACACCAGGATTGCCTGGTGCAAGCCTCAGCGCTGCATCGGCTGTGCAAATGTGAAATAAGTAGGTCTCCTTTCCCCCCTCCTGCTGTGTTATTTATATGTATTTATACTGTAAGTCCACAGAGGTTGCAAAGAGCTTCACATCTGAAGATTTTTAATCAGAGAGGTGGAAAATTATTAACATTCGCAAACACTAAAAGGAAAACTGAGTGCTGACTGCTTACTTTTACTTTTTACAGTACAATAATTCACTCAAACTGTTTATTGGCTTAAGCAAGTGGATACTGGTATGTTGTGTAAGTGAAAACAGGTGTCCGGTGCTGTGGCTGGTATGGAGACATACACTGTCTACAGTATGTCTGTATCCATACATGTGGTGAATTTCTCATATCATCTATCTTTATCTATCTGTAACTCTATCTATTATTGCTTCCACTGCAGTCCACATGCTCTCTACTTAATGAATAAAAGTTTTGGAAATTTGGTATCATGGGAGATATTAAAAATTATGTTTACAATAGCCAAATTTGGTTTATGGGACAAAGATAGACCACATATTCCACAGAGAAACAGTGTGGCGACACTCAGAGTATTGCGGCATATTTGTGTGACATTCAGTCGTAAATTGGCGCCTGGGCTCGCACCACCGCTGTCAGTCATATCCGATGACCAGTGAGTGAGCATGTGTTTGCTGAAACTCTGTCCGCCACAATAACATGTTTACACTGTGGGAGGGAAAATGTACTGGGTTTCTACAGAAAACAGGCTTGTGTCCTGGAGGACACTGAAAGATTTGCGATTGCTGAGTCTCAGATAATCAAATGCAGCAAAGATACAGTTACGGATACGTTATTCACAAAAGAAAAAGCTTTGGAATGAATGTGAATGTTGCCTATCAGCACTGCTTTATTCTTCATTCACAGTTGCAAATGTTTCCATCTGGGAACTGCCTGGTACAACCAGATGCTCCTCTGTTGTCCAATAGGCAGCTCTGCTGAAGCAGTTGAAGGTTATTTCACTGTGTTGAGGGCCCCCAAGAGGGTACCCAAGAGACAGACAGGAGAGTTAGACTGTTTCAGTACCTTGGCACTCACTTTGTAACTTCTTCACACACCACTGCATTGTAATCCACAGCGAAGCGTGAGGCAAAGGAGTGTGCAAAGAGCGGTCTACTGATTTAGCATTGCTATCTGATAGCACTGTCAGACTCATGATGAACACTTTAAAATGGTAAAATATAACTTGAGTTGTTATTTGTGTCACGCTAGTAGCGGTTAATGTAGCCTCAAACCACTAGCCACAAGTAAAGCTAAGGAGCGGGCTACAAAGATCTGGTAAGATCACATCCTACACCAATTTTTGCATTGACCACTGACTTCATAGGATTGTACTGGAAACTTATTGTTCAGCAAAAGACGCTCACAACCAATTGAATCATAACTTTAAATCATTGTCATGATCTGGGTATGGTTTACTCTCTTGCAGGAACATAAATCTTTTATGGCACCAACCATAACACCAAAACCATGACCAACAGGCATGCAGGTCTATGATAATGCTGGTTCAACATGAAGAGGTTGTAAAATTAGTGATAGGTTGAACCTAGGGCATATTTTAGTTTGACTAAAGATGAGTGAAGCCATTCTCTGTTATTTGTATGTTGCCCTAAATGTTAAGGTATGTGTGAGCGTCATAGCTGAATGTCAGCACCTTGAGCGCTCACTGTATGTATTAGCATATCACTGTATTAATCATAATTCCTCTTAGTCAGTAGTCAGCATTTGATTCCTTCATGCATTTGTGCCTGCCTGAGCAAAGCCAAACTCAGCCGTCTACATACCATACCACCTCCAGGTATCATTGGAATCTATGGAATTGTTGAAGTTCTTATGAAATCGCCTTGATCTATCTGTAATCCCACTCAGTAAAGATCTCAGTCAAGATGGTCATATAAAGAATAGCTCCATTCATCTTGTCAATGAGAAGGATTCTGTATGAGAAGCCCTTCTACTGAACAGAATATCATCAGGACATCAGTGGCAAACCAACAGTACCACCGTGGCTCAGATCCAGGTGGGACTTGATTGCTGATTGGACTGAGCAAATTCTACCTTTCTATCTGACTAAAGGCACAATGCAGGATATCAATAACGAAGCTGGAGCTTTGGAGGGCTGCTTTAATCTACGGTGATATCAGAGCGGCCTCTGTCACCGAGCCATGTTTATTACTGAAGGGATTAAGGTATTGCTAGGTTAAGAACAACTTTGATCATGACTGCTGGCTCCTGAAACGCACAAAGGCTTGAACATAAGCCAAGGCAACAATTACCAGCCGACAGAGGGTCATTAGACAGAGGGCTGCTGCCCATGTTCCAGACGACCCCCCACCCCCACCAGCCGTGACCAACCAGCACTTTTGATAACATCAAACCCAACTCCACTCCTCTAAGCTTTGGCACTAAAAAAGGCTGCCTAATGCAAACTCTCCACTGAGATTCAGCAATCCCCAAAACTAAAGAAGAGAGGAGTCACCCAACAGGAAGTGTCCAGGGAGTGCCACAGTGAAAAGCTGCTGCCTCTGGGTGGTGAGGTCCATGGAGAGCTGCTCAGATCTGGGTAAAATGTGATGCTATCACTTGGCTGTGCTCTGCCTAATTTTGTTGCACTATTATTATTCTCCCAGGGGACACTCAATTCACCAAAAATAGGCACAGGTTGGGCAATGTTATTTTGGTTTTATTACATTTACTGTCATCTCCTTAGAGACCCAGCATGAGTCAAGACATTTAAAAATAGTGTTATCAATTCAATTCGTGCTTATTCCTAAAATAAATAGAAAAAAACATGGGTTGAGAATGTGTTTATTAGACATGTCGAGTCAGATAGATGGATTCAATGTAACAATATATAAATTATATTATACTGTATAAATTATATACACATTATACATGCAACATTAAATGTTTGCATGAAAACATTAGGCCATATTCAGAGGAACATAACATAACTAAAACTGGATTTATTGAATTTATTGGTAAACCTCAGTCTTACCACAATACCTACCTAGCTTTTGATTCATAGTTCAACATCAGATTTAGATTAGCACTACTGTAGTGCTGTACAGTACACAAATATTTGGCGATGATCAGGGTGTGCTTCATTTACCCCGCTGTTAGAGGTAGTCATTCATTTTCTGATAGACAGTGACGATCTCATCTTCAATACAAGACTGCTTTTGTTCCATTGTCAGCCGTAGCCTCCATCAGGTAATTCCATTTCTGAAATACACATTACCTACATTGTAGCTGATGGCAGATATTTGGCTCCACAGCCATGCTGCAACTCCAACTATATCCAGTTTCAGACCTTCTTGTCTGTGGCTATGAATAGTGAATTATTATTTATATTATGCTCAACTTCGACAAATGTGTATCCATCTACCTAGTTCAATGCACCTTGAAGTGATATACGTCTCTTTTTGAGAGAACATAGCCATGAAAATTAAAGTGAAAGTGGTCACTTTTTTTGATAAAACTCATTGTGTTGAATACAAATATTACTGAGTGTTCTGCCTTGTGCCTTCATTTGCAGCTTGATTTCAAGGAATGTTCCAGAATCGTTTAGAAATGTATATCCTGTGTGTAAAATAAATACATCAGCATTTACTCCCCCTTGATTCATGCATGTACTCTTACTCTAGGCTTTGTTCTTCAGCCTCCTCACTCTTCACATTCCCATTAATGTGTATATGGAGGTACGCAGGTCAGAACATAGATGTAGAGGAAAGCAAATGGTTCAGCAGATCAGATTAACATCACACCTGTGGTATCTTGTGCTAGCATCTTTGTGACCCAGTTGTTTTGCCTAGTTGTAAGCTACAGTTACACCCATGATACGTTGCAGGAAATTCTCGGTTTTGTTAAGTAAAAGAATCAAAGACAACTGTGCTTTAAGTTTACTCTCTGGTTGTCTCCAGTTTTAATGTGTGTGACAGTCGAAATTAAGAGCATGAAATCAACAGGCTGACATTTGACCTACCTGGTCCTTTCTCCCTTCTTGACCCCGATCCTAATGTAAACTAGAGCTGCTCACCAAATGTCTGCAAGGTCAGAGCCGGGTCAATGTACCTGTAAAGAGGGAAGTAGAAAGGATCGCAGGGCCAAGCTTATGTTGAGAGCCTGATAACACTTGACTTTTATTAGATTGGTGAGGGTCAGGTCGCTCTTACACTGGCTCTTAATCTTAATTCACTGGCTCAGTAAGCATAGTGGACTGGATCTTAAACTGCCACCAGCTGTGCTGAGTTCAAGACATCCTGCCAGTTTTGCTTGCTAATCAACTAGCTTACAGAGCATGCTTCTTCTCTTAAATATGCTTGTGCAAGATATGTAGACCCATAAATCTCTGAGTCGCCCCAGAAAAAAATACAACTCAGCAGTGTTTGTCAGCGAATAAGCAGCACTGACATAATCAACAACACTCTCTTCGGGTCTGATTATGCCACAAAAATTATTCAGTCCTTACAGTGTTTTTCACTCACTCTGGTGTTATTGGTTTCAGCTGGTCGAGCACCATTGATCCCCAAGAAGTGTCTATATATTGTACAGACCCAAAGTTTTTTAGTTAAGCTCAACAGCTAGCATGACTGGCAGGAAATGTGTAAATAATAGCTTCATGTCTCCAAGAGAAGCCAAAAAGGCTGACAGTTTGGAGATAAATAAAGCATTCTTTGACAGCGGTTCATCAGCAGCTGCGTGAGTTTTATTGTAATAGTTGTCATGTTTGTGGAAAAATAGGGGATTTTAAACACATTCAGTTGAGGCGTCAGTATGCTTCAACATGCTTGCTGGATCTTTGAACAATCTGTGAAACCTCATCCTTGCACACCTTTCGATAAAGAATAGGTGCGGACACGTCGATTTCCTCACACAATAGTTTGGTTACATTTGTGTGTGCAACTGAGCCCAACACTATGAATTTCTTAAGACTGAAGATGGCTTCATCCCCTTTTGCGCAATTCATCTCACCGTGCTTTCTTCTATGATGGCAGACATTTCAGGCCGCCGTCAAGCGTGCCCATTTGGAACAGCTGCCAACAGCGGTTCATTTCAAGCATGCTCAATCCTTCAGAGTGGCATTTTGACAGTACAGAGTCAACTGGAAATGAGAAACCTCAAGTCCAACAGTACAACCAGAGAGACTGCATCTCACAATTCTGTCTAAACCTGTTCAAACCTTTTTATTAATCTTTTGTGCATACATATAATTGGACTTTTTCATGCAGAAATCAATATAAAGGAAGCATTAAGGAAGCCGTTTACTTGGAGCGTCTCAACTAGACAAAAGAATGTTAACAGTTCCTCTTTCATTTAAAAAGTGCAGGCAAAAAAGATTGCAGAAAAGATTATACTATGGGGTTAAACATGATTTGTTTGTACACATTTTTTTCCTGTCATGCTAGCATGTGTGAATTTATACCAAATCTAGCATTAAACCAGCTAAAATGGCGGGTTTCTAACCAAAACAAGCATTTAGATTTAGATGCCAGGTTAGTCAGCAGAACTTATTTGGGGATTTTCGCAACTCTGCTCTAGACACTACCACATGGAAAGAACCTGAGTCATAGCGAGTGCAGAGACCTTAACTTGCAATGTCATTCCCAACAACAGCATTTACAAACATGCCAAATTTGATTCTTTGCCATTGTCCAAAGAAAAACACCAATTTACTTTAAATCGCTCTCGGCTAATTTTGGAAACATGGGCAACATTTTTTTTTTTTTTCAAGGCTTTTGGGAATGTTATCACAAACACAGCACACTGAGAGTTTATAAGACCTCTGCTATCCCCAGATTATCTTTGAACTCTGTGTTACCTGTGGCTGCTAAGCTACACTTGGCAGCTATGGCTGTCATGAAGATAGGTCACATGACACACATTGTTGGCCTTTAGTTCATTATTATTATTACAGATTAGAGAGGGATTTCATTCATTTTCTGTAAATTATTAGTTTTGACTATAAATGGCAGGTAAAGTTTCAAGAATTTCTGTTGAGATTCAAGGCCAGGCTCATGAGATCCAAAGTTTACTCCAAAATAAACTGAGGCTCTTTTGTGTCTGCAGCTACAGTTAAAAATATGTTCCACAAGACATTTTATTAACTAAAATATTCAAAGATGCTGCAGTGATGTTTCTATATAATGCAGCTTTAAACAGGGGGTTTCTCTTTTTCATACTTTCCCTCCCTCTTGATCTCTCTCTCTCTTTTGGCAGACATTCAAACTAAAAGTGTGGCATATCATTAGATCAGCAATGGTTCGAAAGCTTCTGCTTCCATGGCATGTTCAGGCTTTACGAGTCCTCTCTCTTATCAGAGACAATGCTGCATTCCACTGCGGGGCAGACGAAGTTGCATTTTTAAACTCTCCATTGACAAGATTTACTATTGCGCCCACTATCTCTGTGATTTGTAAGTACAACCCACTTTGAAATTTTCCCCCATTTACCTCGGCTCCTTCTGGCATAGCTGAAATATGTTGAGGAATATGCTCCGTGTTCACTTTTGCACTCCCCTGTCAGTGAAAACTTCTTTTATTTTTCCTAGCAGTTAAAAACTTGCTGGCTTTTCTTCAGTTTAACTCAGACTGATTAACAGACAGAGTGGTTTACTGACTCTTACTGACGTCTGATTCAGAAAATCTACCTTTCGGAGCAAGAAGCAATTTTATGTATGCACCGGTACATATCCAAAACTGAGAGCAACTATTTTCTGATTGTAATTAAACAAACACAAGAGAAGGGTACACAATTTCAGTGCTTCCCACATAAGTAAATGTTAAAAATGGCCTTGAATCAGATGTGAATGAGAGTCCTTTATTGGTGCAGACATGTGTACAGTTTGTGCTCTGTTCTTTGCAGTGATCAATCAGCAGTTTTTCAGAGGATTTAAATATACTTGGATTGTAGTCAGAGTAAAGACTTGGTCAAACCAGTGTCTAAAACTGAGAATTTACAGGGAAATCAAATACTCCCAATGGAATCACTGCAAAATTAATTCCTGTTGAGATCATTGTTTGTTCTGAAGGTTTGTATCCTTCTTCAGTAAAGGACTTTATTGACTGAAGTGATGTTCAGCCCTGAGAACAAAAGCAGTTTGTTCATGTGCCAAGGACCAACAAACTATCTCCTTTCGAGCCATTTATGCAGCCAACTGGCTCTTCCTCTCTCTTTTAACTTTACAACACAGAAGCTTCAGTATTCAAGGAATGTTTTGGCGAGGTTGATGCTATACAGCCTGATTAAAACCCGTGAATTAAGGAGCACAAGGATTACAAGGAACTGACAGAATGGCCTTCTTCCTGCATTAAATTAAATCCCCCTCTCTGTCTCTTTGTATCCACAGACAACCAAGTCTATGCTGCCAAGGGCAGGGCACCATACCAGGGGCGCTGTAAGCTCTTTAACCTACATGAAAGTGTCACGGCTAAATAGAAGGGATGACCTCTTCTTTCTGGTCACCATATCCTTCTTAAAAATCATTTGAAGTTAAGCTCTGTGTTAAGTCAATCTCTGGTCTGCAAAGATAAGACACACTCTACAGGAGGCCTTTTTGGTGATAAACTTTATGTACCATAACTGTATTTACAGGCAGATTAGCTGAGAGTATACACCATACATACCATACATCCAAGACAAGATACATTTTTATGAACTCTGTGTACATTTTGGCAAACCAAAGTATGTGAGGGAAGAAGATTGTCTTTTGTTCCCAATGTTAGACAAACTCAACCTCAGCATTTAATTATCCTGAAATCTGTTTTCTCGGAATCTGAGTTCTGGGAATACTTCACATTTTTCAGGCAGTCATTTCTGAAAAGTAATTTGGATTTTCTGGAGCTTTTTAAATGTCTGTGGAAACCGATGATAATGTTTTCCCAAGTCAAGGGGAGTTTTCTTCATTCAAAAAGGTTTATACCCACGAAAAAATGCCCCAGGTTGAAGGTAAAAGCTATAATTTTGTACATGCAAACATGACCTTCAGCATGTCTGTTTTTATCCCTTCATATCTGATTACATGGAACATTCAAAATATTACATTTTGTGCTGTCAGTTTGCCAAAACAAAAACCATGAAAGCCTGTATGTCTTTCAGCAGCGAGATTGAAAGCATTGGATGATGTTGAACCAGATACAGGCTAATCTCTGGAAAGGCTCCATCCGTGTCGTCCTCACATTAAAGACATGAGCAGACACTGGCCAAACACTTCAAAGCACTGGGAGGAGAACAATCACTTTCAGAATTACTGGTTTCCTTTTGGCTTATCCCCTTTGCGGAGGAATTTCTTGTATGTAAATAACTGTTTGCGCGGATTTGATCAGTTTGGACCACACCCTGTTATATCTCTCAAGAAAAACTGTCTAGTCTCACTCGTGAAAATCCCTGGAACCTTATCACCAAGCCACGAACACATCCTTTCTATTGCTCTGTCAGATTCAACTGACAGACATGACCCACAGCTTTATCTCTTGGATGCGAGTAGGTTTTTGATCTCTTGATCTTTTCTCACATTTGAACCCACATCAAAGGATTTAAGCTATTCAAAGAAGGTGGAGAATATGGCATCCTGTCTTCATGCGAGCTAATCTAAGCCAGGAGGAAGCAGAAGAGAGGAATGAAGACTGATAGATGGCCTGACACACAGACGCAGCTCGTGGCATTGCCAGACCTGGAGTACTATGAAGCCTGTGTACTCCGTGTTCAGACCCTTTGTTTAAGAATCTGTCACTGTGCTATATTACAGCCACTTTTATGTTTGTCTCATGCCCAGAGTGTGCATTTTCTGATCTGTGCCCATCTGAAGCTTCAGTAAATATTTTCGATTCTACATTTTTTACTTCATGTTCATGCAGATTCATAACTTAGATAAAAGCCTGTGTAAAGGCAACCCCGAGATTTCTTTCAAAATACATTAAATATGTTGGAAAATAGTTTCGGAAAACATGTGAAAAGACTGAATATATTACTGAAATGTGGAGTCATTTAGAGAATTATTGCATTTTTGTTACTTTACAATCAACCCTTCATATCTACAGAGGGAGCAGGTCCTCCATGTTGCACTGCTAGTAGCCCAGAACAGACAAACCAAACTGTCTCAGCATAGTTTCTCCTGTGTGCTCAAGAGGGAAGGTTTAGGCGAACAATATTTATTCAGTCTGCAGCCTCACTGCTAGAAGTCACTAAATCATATTCATTTTCATCTATCAGTGAAGATTTATCAGTGACCAAACATATATATCTTCCCAAATTCTTACAAACTTGTAACTCTTTAGGAGTAAAAATCTTTCAAAAGTGAGGCTCATACTCTTTCAGGCCTCCCACAGAAAAGAAAAGCTACTGTAAATCTACCCTCCTTTATAAACTCCAGTCATGATTAGTGGGCAGGTGTTTGAACTCAAACCACCAGGTGTGACTCATCAGACACGTTTTAACTAATGAAACTGCAAAGCATTATTTGCCTAGCATTATTTCATAAGAAAGGGAAAGTCGGGAGAGATGTAGGACTACCTAAATCACTTTGACTTTTAATTACCTTTCCATTTTAAAGTGCACCAAGACCTGGCACTCCACTAGAAATATCAACACATGGCATCATGTTTCCAAACTTAGATTGTATAAACTGTATAAAGTACCACGGCTAAATTCTGATGGAAATCCTCAACTTGTCTGCTTGACAAAGCAGTAGTCTCAGACTCTTGACTTCAGTAGACCTCAACCATAAATAAAACTGACGATGTGTTCTTGTGGGTTGTCAACACAATGAAATTATCCATTTTTCATTGCACTTAGGCAGGCTGCAATTTCTCACCTCCAGCTGTACAATGATTTACAACTTGGTGCTGTGTCTATTATGACCTGTCTGTCGCACACTGTATTTAAGCTTGTTCAACACTGTCATTTATGCAGAAACACGAGCGTTTACAGGCTTTTTGATTCACCCCCTTGGTCCAAAACCTCCACATCTCACATCACTGATAGCTGAAGGTTCCACAGCTTGGTAGTATTCGTCTGCAGGAAGGAAATCGAAAATTAAAGATTGTATGCATATTGTAGTAAACAGTTTTTTTTTTAAAAGTGTCATGTACAATATAAAGTAAGCCATAAAAATAAGCAGAGAAGCCACATATATGAAAAACCCAGTTGAAACAACGGTAATTAAGGGGAAGACAAGATTGTTAGTTTAGATTTAGACTTAGAAAACATGTTGCACAAGACAAAGGGATAAGATGAAAGGAACAAGAGTCAAAATCACAGAGCAGAAGAATGGCCTTTATTAAAACGGTCAGGTTTGGCAGCATTGCTCAGAAAACAAAAGGAAAGGCCCTGGAACAAGTGGGGTGCTTCATCTGTAGAGGATTAAGTGTTCATTAGTCATAAAAGCAAAGTGTAGACCAAAGGATGACCTTCAGGCAAGTACAAATGGCATAATCTGTGAAGAAATCTCAGCAGACAAGTGTTTGTTCATTCTACCCAGCTGTCGAACAAACTTTGCTTTAACAGAATTCCTAAAGTTGGCTTTGAAGAGCCTACAAATCTTCTTTTTATATAAACCAATAAATAATTGTTGAGGGATTGTTTTGGTATAAAGTTGCACTTGTAGGGAATGTAGCTTTTCTGATTGGACTTAATTATACACAACTATATTAACTTAATGGAGTCATTCATGTCCAGAGCTTATGGTCAGCCACAAAATGTCCCACTTAAATAACCTACTCAGTTTTCATTGGCTAGTAAGGCACCACAGAACAGATGCCCCTTCAAAAAAAAAAAAGGAAAAAATGGGAACAAAAACAATCTCTCTGAGTTGTTTAAACTTGAACTCCAACAGGCTGATGGGAGGTAGGTTTTGGAGTGATTCCCCTCTATGCAGATCCTCCCTGCGCACATCAAAGGTCCTCAGCATTGGCAGATAGCTGGTTAACCCGGTGAGCAAAAACAGCTGGGCCAGAGCAAAACAAAGATGATATAAGCGGCTTCCTCCTCGGTGGCGGCACCAGAGCAGTCAACTATGATAAGCCCCAGCCTATATTGTGTTTGAAGCACGGTATCCTCCACTACCACCAAAACCAGACAATTTAGAGACCCATGTAATGCAAGAGGAAATATAAACTGTGATCTCTTGAACCCTGTCAAAAGAAAATGTCTGGCTTTTCTCTCTACAACCATTTTGGGGAAGTAGTGGGAGTGACTTTAACTTGCAGGGACTGCAATCTGTGAAAGCATTCAAACATGCCTTAATGTGAGTAGGGAAGAATGGGGACGGATACAGAGATATGCAGGATTAAGGCTAGACATTAAATTGATATACTTATGAACAGATTCCACTCTTGAGTTAAACATCTGACAAATTGTTTCCTTGTTCTTCTGATGCCTGAAGAGTTCATTTTACATCAGCCATCATCACCAATACTCTGCAACACGCTTATACACAAACTAAAGGAGCTCTTAACATCTCGCAGGTTACTTCAGTACAACTGCTGATATAACACAGATGCAACAGCAAAACAAAGATGCTTCTTAAATGACTCATACTGAGCAAAACAGGATAGGCTGCAGCTGATTCAAACCTTGCATAAGGACAGAAAATCTTTTTTAAGATGAGGAAATTTTCCTGGACCGTACCCAGGGAAGAGGTTAACATTTTCATGGGATGCACAGTTTCCCTTTTGGATTAAGGTAACAGTGCTCCTGACCTTAATGACACAAGGGGAAGCAAGGATCCAACTTCAGAGGTCACCAGGAGCAAAAGACATGAGATATTTACTTCTACCTTCAGTCAGGAATTGAGAATAAACTTTTAGTCCATTAACACTGGGGTTCTCATATAATCCAAACAAAATTACAAGGTTAATGGGATAGAGCTGTGCGAGGAATTATGCAGGATTATGTAAAAAGAGCTAATATGATTATTGGGTGCACACACTGTAGGCTAATGAGATTACTTTTAGTGTTGAATGGTCCATCCATCATCTATAACCGTTTATCCTTTGCAGCCTCACAGGGAGTTGGAGCCGATCCCAGCTGACATTGGATAAGGAGTTGGTTCCACCCTGGACAGATCACCAGATCATCACAGGACTGACACATGGAGACAACCATTCACACTCGCGAGCAATTTAGAGAGTGCAGTTAACCTAACTTGCATGTCTATGGACTGGGAGGATCCGCACTCAGTTAACCTCTGACCTGCAGCCTCTCAGTCTAAAGTTAATTCAGAAGAACACCTCCTCCTATAATTAACCCCACACACACTTTGGCTGATCTGACTGGAGTGCACATCCATTCAAAAGATTAGGAGTTATATTTGGCCATTTATCCTTAAAGCTTATCTTAGAGACATTCCCGATGCAAGCTAACCAGTAATTTGATAGATAGCAGGCAACATGCTAACACGAGGCTGCCACATTAGTGCAGACAATCAACTTTTAAGTTTATTAAAGTGATGCATTTGTACCATAAACTACACACAAACCAACATCTTCTGTACAGTTTATATTACAGAGTTATCCAAAATTAGATGGTACAGCAAACATAATGAAGCAATGGTAGCTTCCACCTCTCCTGCGTCTCTCAAGTACCTTAAATGACAACGTTGTTAAGAAGATTTGCAGCCTAAGTTCACAGAAGTTTTGCTCTATCGCAATCAAGCACATCATAAACGTTAACGTGACCGTGGCGCACGGGAATCATCTATCCATCTAGTTCTAAGAGTGACAGCACTGTCCCCAATTATATTGACTTTGGAGAACAGGAGGGGCCACAAAGACCCCCTCTTCCCTTGGGGCCAACCAGAGCCACAGCCACGTCTGGTGGAAGTGTGAGTCAAGGATCTCACAGCCAGGCTGTTACGCCTCCATCTGGGCCCTTGAATTAAACATCAGCTAAGGCAGACGGGCTCCCTGCCTGAAAGCTTGAGGGACCGGGAACTGGGGCCAATTAACCCATGCCCAGTCTATTCAGACCTTACTTTGTAGCCAATTAAAAGGGCATATTACAGAAGGGGATCAAAAGGGATAATAAAACAGTTGGGCTTGATTTGACATCAGACACACAGGGTGCCATTTGCATAAAATCATAGTGACTGAAGGGGAGCGCTTTGTCATTATGATTGCAGCCATCATAAGCAATGTCAACATGTTCAGAATACCCTGGACAGTCATCAATGAGAACTGGGTCAACTTCAGCTTTCATAAAGCTCCAAGCGCACGAACAATATTTGCGTCAGTATTCTCTTTTCCTGGAGTCATTGTACACTGAACATGGAAAATTGAGAAACTTTTCCCACATTATGTCATCAGACACAAGACACCTTCGGTGCAGCTCAGTTCCTCTTCTTCATCTCTTGTATGATGAAATACTTCCTGAAATGAGACAAGGACATCACACTGTATAACGGGAACAGAAGTCAACAGAATTAGGTCAGTGGCTTCCTTTTACCATTGCAACAGATGGAGATGATCACACATATGGCCCAATCACAAGCCGCCAGTCCAACGCCATAGTGTGTTGTTATACAATTAAAAAAAAAAAGAGGCCTGATTATTTATTTTCCTGTCAAGAAATATGATCATAGTCATTTTATCCCTAGTTGTTGTTGTTAAATGGACTTTTACAGAGGAGCTGTTCGGTGGAAGCTCTACCTTTCTAGATTGTGAATGGGAAAAAAAATCATTTGTAGCTTCACAAGTTGCAGACAGCGTTTGATTTAGCTTTTATGAAATGGTGCTATAAGTGTCCCCAAATGATATAGCCAGCATGTATCTACATACTGTGCGGGCTGCAAGTATTTGGACAGTGATGCTCTTCATTGTTCTGGCTCTAGTCCAGCACACTGAATTTGAAATGAAACACTTGCTGTGTGGCTGAAGTGCTTTTCATGTTGGAGAGGGGTTTATATGGAATGGACACAAATTTCCTACCTTGTGAACTATTTCGGTTGATATTCAGCTTTTTACAGTCGCATAGACTTTGAAATTGTCTCCTAGAGAGTATTTTTTCTCTTAAATTGGGGCGCCAGTAGATCACTCTGTATGGACTTGGGCTTGGGAACCGGAGGGTGGAACGTTGACAAGTAGCTGGAGAGGTGCCCTTGAGCAAGTTACCAAACCCTTAACTGCTACCAGGGATATGTGGATGCCCATCACTCCACCATCTCTCCACATTCACGTGTCTTTGTGTGTGTTGTTGTATTTTGGGCCTATATGTGTGAGTTTGGAGTGGAAAAAAGGCGTTCCCCATTGAGTGATCAATAAAGTTAATCTTCTTTTACTCTAATTGGAAGCAGTAATTTAGTGAAAGGTGTTTGATTTAAGAGAATTGAGATCCACAGGCATACATTTAATGGCCTAAAATATGACGAAAAACAGACAGACTCTACTGTTTTCCCAATGAAAAGATGATGATTGATTTGCTGTGCACAACACAACTGCGATGGCTGCTGAACCAGGCAGAGTAAAAAGCTGGATCAGCAAGCTCTTCCAGCTGGCAACCTTCAGTGCATTTCTCTGTAAGTTCTTCTTGCCAGGTACAGAAGACAGACATTGATCACAAAGGTGGTGAGTTGGGCTTTTACACCTCCTTTGGATCATGTGTGCATGTATGATATAAAACACATACAGTATACCATGTGTTCGCTGTGCTTTTTGCCTGCGTCTGTGCGCCACAAATCCATACACATTCACACACATGTTCCTATTTGTGAGCTGGCAGGGAAAATTCTTGGAGATATAATCTTTACAACCTTTGTAACAAGGAATTCATTGCATTCGGCTCTCAGAACACCCCCTTTGAATAGCTGACATTTTACATCAATCTATTCCCTCGGGGTAGGAAAAAGTGTAATGACGGTGAAACTAAAAGAAACAGGTGTTCTTCTCGCTAAGGGTATCTTTGAAGGTGCTGAGAGTTACAGAAAGATTGTGAATCACTGCTAATTGCATGAAATTATAGTTGTAGGCTGCAAAATGAACTCATTCGAGTGCAGCTCGAGCCAACAGTTATAGCAGTACTTCGGAGGGCTGTAGATGTCATGAATTATAGAATGACATGGGTATTTCTAGATGTTAGTTGAACAATGACTCTGGTTTACTGGAAATGCTGTAGGGGATTTACAGAAAGCCCACTTGATTATGGTGATTGGGGTATATTTCAAAAGCAAATTTTTTAATTTAATAACATGAAAGAATGCCAACCCAGACTTTGGGATCCTCCAAATTAAAAGCCAAAGGAAAATGTGCCACTTGGAGATTTGTTGGATTAAATCCACTGAGCCAAATGTGGTCAGAATATTCCTGGATTTGGCTGGAGCCTCTGTTATTGTTTGGTTAAAAAGAAAGGACTGTCGTGGGAGCTCTTCTCTCAAGAGATGATTTATTGAAATGATTCAATTTAATTTTCAACTGACAACGTGGCAACCGTCCCTAATTGCAAAATACACACACTCTATGGCTGAGCTGCTCATCCGATGGCACCAGAACAAAAGCATTTGAAGCAGATATTTACATGAGGCGGTGGCCTCGCATTATTCAGCTGATTTATCAGAAAAGGCACCACCGACTAAACCAATTTAGGACAGACAAATAAGAGTCATTTGTTTTCTTTGACAAGCAAAAACCAATAACCAGGATAAATAATGCAAAAGCCGGCAGGGAAGTATCAGGGTAATGATAAATCTCTGAACTCCCTTCATAATATTACAATAAGTTAATATATTATCTTAACTTGCTTAAAACATTAAACTGTATATTGCTGGTTGCATCCTGTGTGCGGGGCACATATGAAACCATTAATCTGACAAGATTATTCATGTTCTGAGTATATTCAAAATTAGCACAGATTCATATTGTACATAAATGTTGAGTTATGGTATATGTTGCTCAACTTTGTGAGAATTAAAGTTGCATTTTGTGATTTTCTTCACCAGAGAAACACACTCCACAGGCCTCACAAATCAGTATTTGCTCTTAAAGGCGTGGTGGATTGCAACCAACTGAATACTTAGTCATCTCTCACCCTCCCCTTCCAAGCATGTATGAGATACTACAGTGGGCATGAAAAACACAAAAAGTCCCTATCAAGAGCAAGTGCTTTGTTTGTTTGTTCTAGACTCCTGTAGAAACATGGTGGTTCAACAAGAGGACCTACTCCCTCTTTAATATGATATAACGAGCTCATTCTAAGGTGATGAAAACACTAAACACTTAGTGTCAAATGTTTATACATTCGTGAAAACATAGTTATGAATATTATTTCTTTTATTGTGATAGATCCCCCTAAATGTTACTCACTGGACTTTTTAAGTTTGACCACATACAGGGAGTTATTTATAAAACTTTACTTTGACGTGGGCCTTTCTACTACAATTAAGGAGCTGAAAACTGAATATTTGGAATGAATAGTAAAACGTACTCAAGTGGGTGTTGAATTACGTCATAAGTCAAGTATTATTATATTCGTGTGACTTATTCGTGTGACGTTAGTTGCCACGACATCCTTTTTTTGGTCGGAGAATTTTCAGAGAATTAGGCGGATGACTCTTGACTAACACAGTTCCTACTGAAGAATCACTTCTTTTAAAGGGCTTGAAGTCTGAAGTTTGAGGTCATTATTGTGCTATATTGCGGGTAGAAGACATCAAGACATCAAGACCTTGACGGGACTGCTTCTCGATCGCGGATTAAAAACCAACAGATCAAATTAAGGACAAAGGAAATAATATAACACTCTTGATTATAATATGGTGTGCTTCGCTGTCACACTTGGCGTTATCATTCTGTGTGGATTCATCAGCCTCCCAGCAGCAAAGGATACCTGTGACCTCTATGCTGCTGTTGGACAGAGTTTGACCTTGCCTTTTGTCTACGATGGACTGACAGACTTCAATAAGCTGAGCTGGACTCATAATTATACAACAATTTTCTACAAAGACTGGGGTTCAGTGTCTGTTGGAAATTCAATGGACATTTCTGCAACCGGATCTCTATTGCTGAAGAACCTCCAATTCTCAAGTGCAGGGACTTACGAAGCAACTGTGTGGTCTTTCATTGGTATAGTGGCTAAAACGTGGACTGGTCGGCTCTGTATAATGGACAAGGTATCAAAACCTCAGCTCACTTATACCTGTGACTCAAGTGCTGTTAATCTAAATTGCTATGTATCTAATCCTCAGGGTGTGGTGTTCTCATGGACACTCGATGAAAATGCCTTAACAAGTGAAACAAAACAAAAACTGAGCATATCGCTGGCACAGCTTAAAGGGCAGAGGAACTTTACGTGCAGTGTGGCAAACAAAGTCAGCGAGGAGAAGAGTGACATCGTTCGTCCAACTTGTAAAAGTCCAACTTTGCTTTGTCTTCCATCCAAAACTGTTGCAGCGTTGGTTGCAGGAGGAGCTGGTCTCAATCTGCTTTCGCTCATCATTATCATTGCATTATGTTACTACCACAGGAGCAAAAAAACATGTCTTGGAGATGACAGGGAACTCAGGATGGATTCTTCAATCAAGCAAGAGTATGAGATTATGCACCCGATTCAGAACTCTCCACCCCTGAGCCTCGAGCCTTCACCCAGAGAATGTTACTAGACTGTGTCTCTGACTTCACCAGTGCCAACACAAAGACACCAAATGTCTGAATGAGGAACTAAGAGCCAGAAGAGGAACAAAGACAAAAAGACACATTTGGAGCTTGTAACAAAATGAAGAAAAACACATTTTAAAATGGCATCAACAGAATTAATCATGACGCATCAACAACATTAAATGTGATTTCATGGCTTATCTATGTTTCTGGTTAATGTTTAAAATTTAGCAGTTATTCTGGATGGGTTAGCCTATCCCAGCTTACTTACAGCCTGTACAAGTCGCTCTCTATCGCAGGACACATAGAGACAAACAACCATTTACCCTCACATTCACACCTACGAGCAATTTAGAGTCATCAATTAACCTATTAAGTGCCTTTGGACCATGGGAGTACCCGGAGAGAAACAACGCACACATGGGCGGAACATGCATGTAAGATGTATTCCAGTATTCATTTTAATATTTTTAAGTTCTAATTTGTTCATGTTACTAGTGTTCTTATCTGTTTCATTATGACTTATTGAGCCACTGTATGTCTGTGTTATAAATGAAGCAATATCCGGGGAAAATGCATACAACTGCATTGCAACAGTGTAATAATAGATAAAAGGGTATGGCTGACACAATCTAGTATCTATTACACATTTCTCAAACAGTAAATTGAGAAAATTGTGCATTAGTTGGGGTTTATATTACTTTGAGTCTTAGTTTTCTGTTGTTGTTTTTGTAAATATTAATTTGTATGGTATTAAAATTGTTCTGTCACACCAAATATGTCCTCTTCTGTCTGAGTTACAAACATCCATCATTATCCTATTTTTCATGTAAGAATTTTATTAAATGAAGCAGCTCAACTGATAATTCCTAAAAGATTAAAGATTAGCAGGTGAATTTTATGAAATCACATTACATATTTACCTTTATCTTTTCTGATTCAAACATAAACACATGGTCTACATGGTCATACTAGAGGTCATACATACTACAAGTTGAAGTATGAGTGGGTTTGAGTTACTAGCCCTCGGCAGCTGGCTAACAAAGTGTAGTCAACAGATGGACGTCTGTCACTCCGTTGGATGGGTCTGCCACGACAGTTAGACCGGCAGGCAGAGTTTTGAGTGACAGCCAGTTGCCTCTGGCAGCAGGAAGAGTTGTTAACAATATCTAACCTGATTTCAACCAAACCCTGACTATCTCAATCTTTTCAATTTTAATCAAATTCTCCGTGCTCTTTATTCTTTTGTTGACAGAAATCTTTTAAATACACAAATTACTCTGACTTCAGCCTAACCCGACCCCTTACATGCAAAATTTTCTAACCCTGTCCTTCTTTTCTCATTGTCTGTATATGCATTGTTTAAATGTTCTTCCAGTTATATATATATATATATATATATATATATATATATATATATATATATATATACTGAACTGAAAGTTAGTTATGATACACTAATCATGTGGTGCTATGATTCACCTAGCAATGTGTTCACTACAATTGTCATGTAAGGTCATGGAGTAATTGCATTGAATTACGACACAAGTTGCATATATTTATCTTGCTGTGAATTATTCATGTGAGTGGAAAAAGTTAGTTGCTCCGCGTTTTCGACAATCCTTTTTTTTTCTGCCATATTTAGAGAACTGAGAGTAGACTCTTGACTAACAGAGGTTCCTTCCCACTGAAGGTCTACTTCTTTTTAAAAGGGCATGACATTTGAGGTGGGAAGTCAGTGTGCCAGCTATATTGTGGCTCAGCTTGACAGGACTGCCTCTCAATCAGAGTTTTAAAGATAGATTAGGGACTAAGGGAACACTCAAGTACATTATGGCGTGCTTTGCTGTCACACTTGGCGTTATCATTCTGTGTGGATTCATCAGGCTCCCAGCAGCGAAGGATACCTGTGACCTCTATGCTGCTGTTGGACAGAGTCAGACTTTGCCTTTTGTCTACAATGGACTAACAAACTCCCATGTGCTGAGATGGACTCATAATAAAGAAATAATTTACTACAGAGAGAAAGGCAGAGTGTCTGTCGGAAATTCATTGGTCATTTCTGCAACCGGATCTCTATTGCTGAAGAACATCCAATCCTCAAGTGCAGGGACTTACGAAGCAACCGTGCTGAATTCCAATGGTACAGTGGCTAAAAGGTGGACTGGTCAGCTCTGTATAATGGACAAGGTATCAAAACCTCAAGTCACTTATACCTGTGACTCAAGTGCTGTTAATCTGAATTGTTATGTAGCTAATCCTCAGGGTTTGGTGTTCTCATGGACACTCGACGGAAATGCCTTAACAAGTGAAACAAAACAAAAACTGAGCATATCACTGGCACAGCTTTTAGGGCAGAGGAGCTTTACATGCAGTGTGGCAAACAAAGTCAGCGAGGAGAAGAGTGACATCGTTCGTCCAACTTGTAAAAGTCCAACTTTGCTTTGTTTTCCATCCAAAACCGTTGTGGCGGTGGTTGCAGGAGGAGCTGGTCTGATCGTGCTTTTACTCATCATTATCATGGCATTATGTTGCTGCTACAGAGGCAACAAACCAAGTCTCAAGGATAAAGGAGGGCTCAGGATGCTTTCTTTAAGCAAACGAGAGCCGGACTCCACCAGCCGAGTCTATGAGACTATGCACCCGACTGAGGACTGTTACGAGACTGTTTCTCAGCCTGAAGCTCAGACTGAAAACAAGCCTTCACAGCCATCCACAGCTGCTGAAGGAGTACAACCTTCACCAGTGCCAAAGCCGAGGACGAAGAGCCCCCAGACACCAAATGTCTGAATGAGGAACTAAGAACCGGATGAAGAAGAGGAACAAATACAAAAAGACACATTTTAGCTTGAAAAAATGCAACTGCAACAAAGTGAAGAAAAACACGTTTAAAAATGGCATCAACAGAATTAATCATGACAGCAGCAGCTTTAAATGTGATTTTATGGCTTATCTATGTTGTAGTTTTGTGGTTAATGTTCAAAATTTAGCAGTTATTGTGGCAGCGTTAACAGTTGTTCATATTACAATATAAGAAACGGTTGGCGTTAATGTTACATATGTGCTTATCTGTTGTATTATGAATTACTGAGCCAATGTACTATTACAAAATAGAAAAATTGTGTAATAATAGATTAAAGGGCTGACACAGTCTACTATCTGTTAAACATTTTTCAAACAGTGAATTGAGAAATACTGTTTATGAGTTGGGGCTAATTTCAGCTGGGAATTAATCTACTTTTGGTGCTATAGCAGTTATTTATAGCACAAGGATGACATGCGAGAGAGAGGCTGACTCTTCATGATAATGAAGGAACATGTGACAGTGTGGCTGACTGGTGTGTTTTTTATAGTTTTGGGACATTGATTGTGATATATGGCACAGAAATGTTATTTTAGGCTTTGGAGACACAAAGAATACTTGTTTATACTTTAAAAAAAATCTTTTAAAGAAAAGTTTAGTTGACAATAATACAAATATCGAATATTGCTGAACATTGCTTTTCCTTTCAGTTTGTTTTTCAAAAATATTCCTTTGTATGTCATAAAAAATATTGTGTCACAATGAAGAAAATGTGACAAAGAAAATTGTGAAATCACAAATATATATAAGCGCTTCATCGAATTAAGCAGCTCAACTGATAATTGCATTCACTTTACGTGGTGTTACGTGGAGTTTTATGTAATCGCGCTGTATGTTTACATGTATCTGGTTTGAAATAAAGTTGTCAAAGATAATCTCACATCTCATATTTGGGTGGAAAACTACATTAAGCAGCTTATCTGTGTCAAACACAGCTCTTTGTTCCAGCTTCTTACATGTCAGCATTCTTGCACTTATTAAAATTTGCTTGCTTGCAAGAAGTTATTAAAGGGGAAAAAAAATCAATAGAGGAACGGATTAGCTAAGGCAAATATCTATTATCTCCAATGGGTAAATGGTAATCCACACATGAAAGTGTTTGCTGTCTCGCCTAATGCTGTGTGACAGCCACATAATGGAATCCCCCTGAGCGTCATCGCCTAAAACTTACAGGCCAATGTCATCTTTTGTCAGTCCCCGCTCCACTCCTGCTCTCTTTACATGGCTGAAATTTCAGTCCAGCCGGCAGGGATTTGGCAGTAAAGCTGGTATCTGCTCCTGGAACAATGCCATTTGTCTTTCTTGAGAAACACTGAGACTCGGTTGGCAACACGCCTCGTCACTTCCCCTCACCAGCTAAAAATGTGCACCGTATACATAGACAGACAGAGGCAGGCATGCACATACATAGGCATACTGTATTCTCACGTACAGTACACTTACACACACACACACAAGGGACATTATGCAGCATAATGAAACACATCTCATATGCCTTTGCCAGATCTGCCCTGGAAATGGAAGGGAAATACTTCTGAAATGTGTTTAATCAGTGGCTCTTGGAGTCTAGAGGATATACCCTTTTGATCTTTGAGTGTGTGTGTCCAGGAAAAGGGTCAATTACCCGTGGAAAGTATTTATACTCATGTCAGATAATTCGTATTACAGTTCTCTCGTTGTCACGGGCTGCCAAGTCTGGGGAAAGTACAAACCAAATCAGAAAATCAGAGGTCAGCCAGCGCCATGGCCTTTTTCATCAGATTTGTCTGAAAATACAGAGATGATTATGACCTATTAGCATTCTTGAGCCAACGTAGCACTCTTTGACCTCAGTCCTTTTGCTCAAAACTTAAAGCAGTGACTCGGCTGAAGCCACGATCCTCCAATCAGACCCCAATTTATTGAAAATGTGGCCAATTAAAGTACAGAACAGAGATGTAATGACTTTGAAACCCTTTAAAAGTCATTTAATGTGGAAAATGAGTGGAAAGCTTAGGTCGTGGTCTTGTTGAACACATCATGGCATTTATTAAAATGGTGTTAAATCCCTTTTTAAATGTGCCACAAGAATCAAATTCACAGTATCTGTCAACGCACCGCTCCTATTTATTTGCTCTCCTCCATCTGTCCACCTCACACTTTGTTTCACACACTTTTTTTCACACCACATATGCAATTTGCGGACTGGCTCTGTCCCAGTCTGTGGCTGTCTGCAACACACCAAATCAATTTCACAAACTGAGGCTGAGCTGATTTTTAATGGAGGCAGAATACTTTCCAGACCTCAGCATGATTTAGCACCTCACAGACTTTGGATGTCTGAGGACAAGGCAATGCTCAGTGAGCTGGAGCTTTTTAACATCTCACGACTCCAATACGACTTGTTAATAGATTGTATCAAAGCATATAGTAGCAAGTAAATGCAGCATCACAGGCCGAAATATAACTTCCAAAAAACTGTTTTTTTGGAGGCCAAACAATCGTTGAACCTGCAATAATTAATTTTCTCAGCCACTTGTGGACAGCAGGAACAAGCTGTGAACACTGACATGTCATCACCTTTTGAGTTGATATGGCGAACTTCCAGCAGTTACAGAGCAACATTATTATTGGCAACATTGGAATTGTGTTTCTGTCCACCTCATGAATATAAGTCTCACTCTCTCACTCTGTTTTTGGCTTCCACAGTGTTCACCAGTGTTTTTCCTGCCTCTTTGGTGATAAGCAGATAGTCTGTGATTGGCTTTTATGGGCACTGAAAATAGCTTCTGAGAATCATGAAAGATCATGAAAGTTGAGAGTTAACTGAAACAGTAAGGTTGCAGGCTAAACAATGAGCTAAATTGTATCTGCGTGGCGTCATCCCAAAGTTAAGTCTGTAGGGGCCAAGCAGGCACATGTGGGCAAGCCCGGTGGGAGAAACACTAATGCACATGTGCAGTAGCTTGTATGCCGAAGCTTGAAGAGCTTGTGTGCCAGGCATGCAGTTTTAATTCAAGTGAGTGGGTGCCATCTCTGAGTCTGGTATCCAGTTTCTACAATACATCCATAAGTGCAACCTGGTTTCATTTAGCAATGTTTAAATGTACTCAATAAACACTTGCCTACTGTACCTTAGAGCCTAAGTTTGAACTTAGCGGGTTCAACCGCCTCCTATCTATTCTTATGATATGGTTTAGATATTAATTCAAAGCTGCTTCCCCAAAGAATAATATGCACAAACCACATTACAACTTGGCAGAGCTGCAGCGGGTTGATAGTTCATGTGACCTTACAGTAAGTCTTTAAAATAAATAAGTTCCAGGAAAGGAATAAAAATTGAAGAGAGATGTGCTGTAGAAGGGATTTTCCAGTGTCTTCATCAGTGGTATAGACACATGGAATCATTGGTGATTAAAGCCAGGACTCCCCAGCTAGAGGACCCTTTGGTACAGAGTCCTAAAAGAACCTGAAAAGTATTACACGTTGCTTGTATTAATTGTGCACAGGCTGAGTATCCTCATTGGACATCTGACATTTCAGATGAAATAAAGTATAAACCAAAAAGCTTGTATGACAACACATCCTGTCCTTTGAAAGTTTGACTGTTGTGTGTGCTTCTTTGTCATGGTTACAAAAGGACAGCTTGTTGAATCTCTGTTTATAAAAGGATTTTTTTTTTTTTACCGGATTTCCTTAGCAGACTAGTTTCTCAGTTTGTTCCTCACACTCTTGCCAAACACTCCATACTTGTCTACTTTGACATAGTGGAAGAGACTCCTGCAGAGGTTGATTCCATGTAAACCCATGACAAATAGGCTTCCAGCATGTCTCTGATCTGCAGCCTAAAAATTTCATAATTTTCTTCATGGATGACTTAAAGTTACAGAAAGCACATGTTTTTAGGTTTGACAGGTTTTTGGATTAATTTATGCTCAGGCCTTGCTAATGTCTGCACTTTTAAAACAACGGTTCATTAAAACAGAATTCATGAGTTTACTGAGGTCATGGAGGAGATATCTGGCTACCACCTCCCCTTTTCTGAGGGGCAAATTCCCAATTATCACCTTAAAACCAACTTTGCAGGATCCTAATGAGAAATAGCTGGCTGGCTCTCAAATTTGGCATCTGCAGTGGTTAGGAATGCGTGTATAAATCACTTTGATACCATATCATATGTCCATGACATGAGATACGGGGGTTATACAGGAAGAAGAGATGGACAGAATCAATGTTTCAGACTGTAATTGACAGTGAGTAGAACAAATATTCCCATAATTTCATTCTAATGCCTCGGCAGCTGCTCCGAGCCAAAGAGGCTGGTGTGTGAGAAGAGAAAAGGCTGGGAAAACAACAGCCCTTTGTCAAACACAGACTGACAGACAGGAGCGCTGCTGCCATTTGTATCCAGTGAAGGAATGTGACAGAACCAAGGTCTACAGACATGATACAGAACATCACTGCTCTCGGCATATACTTTAAAAATAGTTCAGTGGAGCAAAGAGCTGCTGTAATGTGGTGTATTGCATAGTCACTGGTTAAAAACAATAAATTTCAGGATACTTTTTCTGTTTTGTTATTCCTTACATCAGTAAAATAATAGCCATTTTTGTCAACACGAGAAAAGGAGAACCTCCTTGCCTCAAACCACGATTTCCACATTTCAGGATGTGAATCACTACAGACTGTGTGTTTAGCTCACAGCATATTTTTGGGGGCAAGAACAGCTCTCTGCCAAGTGAGAAATCTGACATGCATTGCCAGAGAGAAAGGTGAATATACTTTATCTTTTAGATATTAATGCAAACAAGCTCCTTAAGGTCTTAAGTCTAAATCATCTAAATCCTGCTCGTCTTACATTCCCAAGTGCATAATGAAATCATCTTCAACTCTATAGACTTCTAACTTCTAACTTATTTATAACTTCTCTAATTCTCTTCATTTTGGTTTTATGAGCATGCACCAGCTCCAAACTGTCTGTTGCTGTTAGGTACACATTTCTTATCATTGTGTACAAATCTAAAATGGGTTTCTGCAGTTGGTGTTCTCAGTTACAGCCAGAATGGAAACCAGCTGGATAAACACATTTAAAACTGAATCATCATCCTTTATGATGCAACCAGTCTTATGTATTAAATATCAAACTCACACTTGTTTTTTAAGACAAAGTCTGTACTTTTACTTACTTTAGAGTTTACTAATCCAATTCTATTAGAATAACCTGGTTTAGATCATGTGATATGTTTACCTGTTTTTACCCAGCTTTGCTCTCCTTGTTTATAGCCATATGCCTCTTTATCTTTCATGTAAACTGGAAATGTGACAGCAACTTGTGTGTACTTGGCCGATAAAACTGATTTCACGTCTGATGTGTGAGACGTCTGCAGTGGTTAAATGATGCATTACAGGCTGTTTAATCTCCTCTGTTGTTATCCCTCACCAGGTGTATCTCACAGCTTGTTGTCATCTTTGGGCGCTGATACGAATTCCAGGTGAAGCTCGGGTTTAGGGGATGAGCCTAAACAAACATTCCAGGAGAATCAGCTGTAGACAAAAGAACAAGGGTAAACTCCAGTGCACGAATGCTATGAAGCTGGCCTATCATTTCCACTACAAACACAGCTCTGTAATAAAAATGCTTCTATCAGCCAAATTACCCATCCATGGTCTTGTGCCTGATATAAATCAGATGGAAGAAAAATTCCACCTCTTGCTCTAATAAGCATCTTCTGTGCAGAGACTCAACATTCATGAAAAGATCAAACATTTCAGTAACATTCTTGGAGGTATATTGCATGTGTGTGGCTACACAAAATTACAACTTGGCAAAAAAATAATAATAAAAATACATACATGCCACAGCTTATGATGTGCATTTTGCACAATCAGACTTTTTGATTTGGCGTGTGGGGCAAAAGCATTTAAGATGGTTCTCCCAGATAGCTATAATACCTTTTGAGGAACACCCAGGAGAGATAATTTGGATAGTTTGAAGCCTTTGTCTTGGTCTCTGGGCCTATCTCCTCTCAGAGAAAAGGATCCCTTTAAGCCTTATTGTGTGTGTGGATTCATGCAGGGATAATAGGACGTCAGTGAAGGGCCATACAACAATAGTTCAAGATGAGAGAGGCGTAAAGGTGCGACGGAGGGCTAACAACACAAGGCTTTTGCTTTGGCTATGCCGTGCCTATCTATCTAAGCATCAACACAACACTCCAACGGTCTCTCTGTGTGGCCTTGGTTTCTTCAAATATCTTTGAAAGGTACTCTACTTTTTGCAGTGACCTCGTACTGGAAAATTGCCTTGAAAAGTACTTTATCACCAAAATAGATAAGAGCTTTGGAGAGGGGGAAAAAAAAATCGTGTTTGCAGTTTATTTATTGCTGCCATGGAGACAAGCCGGTTGAGTGAATTGCCCAGACAAAAGTAAACACACATATTCAAGGTAATCACGGCAAACAGCAGACATTAAAATATATCTAAGAGAGAGGTAGAAGATTAAATTGCTACATGAGACACATGCAATTTGCAATTAACCTTTCATATTCATAAACACAGTAACAACAGGTACAACGTCGTTTATAACAAGCCACTTTTAAAGTTATTTTTGGCTGTCTCTAGTCAGAAGTGATCAAAGAAAGAGAAAATAACAAAGCAAAAACACATTAATATATCAGAATAACACATATTATACACTGCTATAAGATTGGTGGCTTCATCTACAAATCAGCATGCAAGGGTTAATATTATATCAAGCATGATCGTCTAATTAGAAGAAATCTAATCGTGTGTCTAACAAGTCTTCTGGGCCAATTAATATGAGTCGAAGCTTGACCTTATGGCAGCAGACAGACAGCCTGATCAAAGTGGCCACTGATGCTGCACTTTGTGCCAGTAAATGTGTCACAAGCAGCTGGGTAGTACGTTGCTGAGCTGTGGTACCATATGGACTGCTAAAACTGAATCAAAAAAAATCCTGCTGCCATCATGGCACGTAAAGCGCTCATGAATCTTTTCATACAGGGCACGTTATATTTCATTCAGCGTTGGGAACAATGCTAAAGGGTTAAGGCATGAGGCTTGAATTTGAGGCTGCTTTGAAGGCAATACGGGGAAACTTCAGCACAGAACGTGGCTACGTGGTTCATTTTTGGAGTGCCAGCAGAAAGATGGATCAGGAGTATTCTGATGTGAATGTTAAGAATACATCTTGGTTACTTTGGACGTTCAAAGCAGCCACCATTTTGATTTACTCCTGGCTTAGAGAACGCATTTCTCACAGCAGACAGAGTCTGACCTCAAGAATATTGTTTTGTTTCTTTAAAAACATTCCAGATCAATCCTGCCTGCTGAAGAACATTAGCTCACAAGGACAACAATGTTAATGCAGTTGTTGCAAGACAGCCAATGACACTCAAGAGCAGCCAGGAGCAACAGTATACAATAGGTGAGCTTCGGTTATCCCAGAGGTCGGTGCAAACTCTGACCCAGGAGGACGTCTCCTCTGTACTGCCCAAACACGGTCTGGCAGCCGAGCAGGAAAGGTTAACATTGGGCAAAGTCACATTATCTAAAGAAAAATACATTGTCAGGATTCCTGTTAAGTTATTGCATCACTCCTCATGCGACTACAGGTGTGTCACCAGCAGAGCAATCTTGGAGACCATCACCTATCCTCTCACAGTTTATCCTCTGGGGCAATGGCCAGTTTCTTGGCTTCCATTGCAGCCACTGGAGTAGCCACGTGTTGCTCAAGGATCATGAGGAAGACGCATTGCTGCTAATCTCTATAAACAGATATGAAAGCAGATTTTAAAATTTGAATAGTCATCGGACAATAGTCAATTGGATTTAAAACTGCCAAAATCTTGTCTATTGCCTACAGAATCTGCATTCATATGCAAATATGTTTCTAGAGATGGCCTGCAGGGTTGATGATGCCACAGAGATTTGCTCTTAACCTGCTTATTCCAGATGTGAAATCAAAAGTGCAACAAAAGAAACCAGACAGAAGAAAATCAAAACAGACCCATGACACAAACAGAAAACAGAAGTTTCTTGGGCTACGTTCTCTTCAGAAACTACTCCTTCAGTCCTAAATGGATCCCTCTTGTCATCCAAAGCTCATCAGGTCTACTATCATGTACTGTGATCGTTGGAAGTGGTCAGACCATGAACAGACATGTGGATCAAGTTAGAGCCAGACTGCAGTTTGGAGTCTGAAAGAGACTTGGTTGGACACTGATGGAGGCTCTGTGGGCTTCTTGTCTACGATAATTGACATGATCGAAGAACCTCCTTCCACTGAGTCACCAGAGCTGGAGCCTGTTCTTGATGCCCAGGTCCAACTGGACTTACCTGCTACCAGTGATGCAACGCTAAGAGAAGGAGAGACAAAATCTGCTTTAAACACAGAGACATGTATTTGTGTCCATCTAATCTAGACTTTTCAGTACACTGTCTCCGTTTCCCCTTCACTAAAGTTCTTAAAACACATTTATTCCTTACCTAAATCCTCCTCTCAAGGCTCAGTACAGACACTAAGTGAATGGCTAAAGAATTACTTTGAATTAATATAAGTACAGTTTGAATATACTCTATTATAAAATCCTCAAGAAGGCAAATGGAGGCTGGTGTGCTTTGTTAGGGCCTATAGTGTGATAAAAGCTTTTCACTGGCTTTTGTACTGGTCTATTGAAGTGGCTTTGTCTGTGTTTGAGTAGCACTACACGAGACAGACTGTAATGAGCGCCCCTCTTACCACACTTATAGACTTGCTGTTTGTGGGTGTGTGTGTGTGTGTGTGTGTGTGTGTGTGTGTGTGTGTGTGTGTGTGTGTGTGTTTTAAGCACACACACAATCAAACAAATAGACACAGAGATAGCCAGACACACACACACACACACACACACACTGCACTGTTCAGACAGAGAGACATGCTCAACACAAGACTGCGGCCCTTAGACTGGCTCTTAATTAAAGCAGGTAGACAGAGGGGTGGAGATGTTTTGGGGGGGGAAGTACGCTGTTGGGGGTTTGAGGCCCTTTTGAAGAATGAATAGCCGGACAATAGTGGGGCTTTCTTGTGGGTTAAATATGATCACACCCTCATGCAAAGAAAGAATGATTGATAATCACAACACAAGTTATTTTCATTGACTCCCGAGTCCCGGTGAGAGTGTGCAACCAAATATTTAAGTGTCTAGGAATTTCCCATTTTTCTTTGCTCCAGAGATGGTATCTTCCTATGACAAAGGAGGGCTAGTCTACATGTCTCTTGGGTGCAAGAAACCAGAACCTATTATTTAAAAAAGTGGCTTCTGAGAGCAGAGGACTTTCGGGGAAGTGACTGATGTGAGTTAACCCTGTCAAATGTAGGGTTATGGATCAGCGCAAAACAGGACATAAATCACTTCCAAATGGTCGTACCTACCACTGTTAGATCAGACTGATACACTCTTTGCTCTCCATGTTGCCTCTACAAATGTCCAGAATATGTCTTTATTACTCCACTATTTTAGGTGTTTTATACTAGCAATAAAATCCTATTAGTTTAGGGCACACTTGAGGACAACAGTGCCCCCCTTAGTTCATACAAAGCAAGGACGCCATTTATTTTGTCAGGAGGAAAATGTATCGCATTTGACAACAAAAATATGTTTCAAATCACCGAATTCAGAAGGTTAACTCTGTTTATGTTGACGTTGGTTTCACTTCCTTTATGTTAGGGCCTCACAGATATGCAGCTCTAAAAGTAACAATAATAATTCAAATGTTTCCCCTTCTCTGTTCTTCTGACCTTATTTAAGGATCGTGTCGAAAAATACTAAAATTGACGTCATCATTTATTAAAAGATAAGGAAATATTTAGATAAGAAAATATGAATGTCTTATGTTATACATGCTTATGCGTGAAGAAATATGTGTTCTCTTTGTTTACCACATAGTCAGACCTCTTATGAACAAGCTGTTCTCCAATAACTGAACTTCAATAGATTAATTTGGATCTGGAGGGGGGTTAGCATTGCACAAAAAAATCTGTCAACATCAATCACAGATGAACATCTGCTGTGTTTCTATTACAGCTGAAATCGCAAACAGATGTAAGGCAACATTTTCTGTAGCGGACTCCTGAAATCACAAGTTTGAATTCATATTTATTTTAAGCAGTCCTCGTTAAACTGGTAAAAATTTCCTAAAGGTATCACGGTATCACGTTTTTTTAAGAGGACTTGGAGTCCCTGAGAACATAAACAGAGCCAATGTGTCATGCTATTTAGCAACACTGTCAGTGTTGTTGTCTTAAGTTTGATGCATCCCCCCTAGTCTGGTCCTCGGCAGCAAGAAAACAATTGAGTATGGAAAAATGGACATAATCTATTCTGAGCTACCTTGACAAGAATTCCCTCATGACCGCTAACGTCTTTTTCATAAGCTTCGCAAACTTTTCCACTGAACACATGCAGCATGTCGCTTCTTTTTTCGCACACAATATGAAAACCCCCAAAATGCTGAAGCCACAAGACAGAAAATATGGGTTTTTCTTTTTTTTTTTTTTTTTTTTTTTTGGTGGGGAGGATTTCAGTTGCTTATACGGCCTGTTGTCCGTGTCATCACATGACAGGGTGTGTGGGTGAGTAACCGGATTGTACTGTATATACCTCACAGGCCTCATGTTAGTGTGAAATGCAGGCGAACAAAGGCGACATTCTGTTAAGAGGTTTAATATACCCTGGTGACATGAGCCACAATGGCGCTTCAAAATCTGCAGAGAGCTTATTTGATTGGAGTGTTAAGTTGTTAAAAATAATTAGCTTTTTTTCCCCCTCCCCACCTCCATCTCCTGTTATCCAGCGTCTTGCCTGCTAGTTTTAGACACAAAAGGCCGTCCACAGCTCACAGCTATAGCTATGTCTGGCCTTCGCCTCATTCATCTAACCATGCTGACATGGGGCAACATTTTCCAGGCTGCTTAACAGCCTACAGTTTTACAATGGGAAAGTATTTTCTGCTACGAAAACACTGCCACTGGTCATAATGTGTGCATTTCCTAAATGACTGTCAGCAGGCTTTTATGAGTGCTCATTGTGAATACTACAACTCTGTTTGTGCAGCGAATACACTACTTTAACCTCAACGGCCACAGAATATGACTCAAAAGATATCTTGAGGTATTACTCATGAGCAAATATGAAAATCCTTCAGTGAATGTCTTCTGCTGACTGCTAGCCTTAATGTGTGATTCACGCCGGAGTCTCACATTCATGGATCAAACAATGCGAGTCAATTTTTCACCACACCACATGTGCATGTGGTCTATTGGCACGTACATGCAGACCTCAGGGGGCCCAACACCAACCGCCCCCCCACCCCCTTCATACCTCTTCCAGTTGGACCAGGCCTCTCTCTGACAGCATACCACCCAGCCATGTACACGTGAAGAGGTGGTCAGCTTTGGACTGAGGCTGCAGTCCACCACACATTGCATGCAGCTGTTACAAAATGGACACTAGACATGTAACTTAATACCTAATGTGACTTGTGAATTATGACCTCATTCAGTCTCAGCCAGTTAAAGTCAAAGCTGACAGGATTTCCTTCAAAAGCACTGGCAGCTAGGCTGACAGTACAGTCCATAATGCCCGTGAGGCAAAGTGCCAACGGCTTCTACCCCCAAAACTACTGATAGGCCAGTTGGCGGGGGAGATAACTGTGTAATCGTGTGTGGTTTTCATGGATTTTGAAGCAGACATGGTGCATCAAAAGATGAAACTGATACCGTTCAAGGCCAATTGTTCCACCACAGGATGGATAGGTGGTGTGTTAGTGAAGGAAGATTTTGAGCTTGCTTACAACAACGTCCTCCTGCTGCAACAACTCTCACTGTGAAAACTGTTTTGCAAACAGCTGAGCTTGGAAGCCTGATGGTTCTGTAGGAAAAATATTAAAAAAAAGACTAGAGTATAAAAGAGAGTATAGAAATCGGAAAAAAAAATCGGAAAAAAATGGACCTGATAGACAAAATTCAGCACATGTCCAATCACCTATGATACACAGAACTCACACATGAAAATATGTGTATGCAGACTAATGAACAGCTGCAAGCCTCTACCAACACACAGCAGGACCCCACAAACACCACGAAGGCAGAGACAGCCGAGTCAACACAAAGTTGATGTTGCGTGAGCCTCTATGGGAAAGCATGGAAGTAATTCAGCCAGTGGTTGTGTGATGTTTTACCACCATCTACTGGTCAGTAACAAAGATGCATTACAACGTTTACAGAAAAACTTACTGCATTAGATTGGTGATGTGTTAGATTATCAACTGCAATAAAGAGCTAAACCTGACTGCAAGTATATTCACTTTTAGAGGCATTTTTTTACAAGTCAACAAACCCATTTACTCAAAAACCAAGTCTTTTCCTGCATGTTGAAAAACTATCAGTGAAGAAGAAGATTCACCCCGAGTCTTTATACAGAAAACATTTTGACATGATTGTAGAGGAAGAAGTGTGAATAATACAGCTATTGATAGATGAATTCCATTTAGCTGACATGAATCATCATGAACACATTAGTAATACGTGTGCTCCAAATCCAACAACATCCATCCAGACGGGGTACATCTGGACAAGTTGCCATAGAGACAAACAACCATTTACAACTACAGGCAATTTAGAGTCACCAATTAACCTTTTAAGTGCACAGGAGAACATGTAAGCTCCACACAGAAAGGCCCCAATTATGGTTCGAACCAGGAACCTTCCTGCTGTGAGGCTAACCACTGCACCGCCACCCTGCCCTGTAAAGACAACATACACACATACAGTTGGGATGAAAGTGCATACAAATGTTTCAGGCTTTTTAATCACTGTTCAATAGCTTCATCAGTCAACATTACGTCCCAGAAGACAACTGAATGAAGACTGTTGCTGTTAATGTGCTAACTGTTGATATTCTGCAAGCAGCAGGAACTCTTTCCTGCTATATTTCTGTGTTCTTGATGGTGAGCTGATGGTGCCTAGAAGTAACTTCACTTGTTCTGTTATGTCTCAGTCTCAGAAAACCTATGTGCAACATCAAAATGAGACTCAGTGAGATCCAGTAACGAAGATTACACAACTCAAAATATGTATTTCCCACAATTTTTGGCCTTCAGTTGGCTAACAGCAAATCAACAAGCAAACTGGAACTAAATATTCAACCTAAATTGACCTACTCTAACAAACTGCTACGTGAAGGGAGGTGAGCACACAGAAGCTGGAGGAAACCCAGCTGTCAGGCTGGAACCAATCAGCTTCCTGGAATCACCTATACACTCACCTGCAGCCCATTACACGCTGAGACATTAGCAGAGCGCACAGAGTGTGTGTTAAGCACATAATAGACAAATACACTGCACAAACACAGTGTTATCATACAACCATCTACGCTTCTGATATTATTTTTACTCAGCAGGGTTGTGCAGTGGTTATCACTGTTGCCTGTCACAGCAGGCAGGTTCCTGGTCTGAACCTCGGCTGGGGCCTTTCTGTGCAAGGAGTTTGCATGTTCTCCCTGTGTCTGCGTGGGTTCTCTCTGAGCACTCAGCTTCCTCCCACAGTCAAAAGGTAAATTGGTGACTCTAAATTGGCCGTATGTGTGAATGGTTGTTTGTCTCTATGTGCCCAGTCAGCTGGGATAGGACGTATGTCTCCAACAGGGGCACAGATTGTAAGATCTTATTTGATCCAGTAGGGGTCACTGTTTGCTCAGTTTAAGGGTAGAAATTTCTTGGGTAACTAGTTAGATGGAACATAATTCACCTGGAATATCCTTTAAAGTAATGAGATGTGCTCAATATTCATCAATTAGACCTGTCAAAAATGTCTTGAACATAAAGCTTTATCTGGACACAGGTTACAGCTGCAGATTGTCCTGGAAGGCCTACGCTGTTGCTTTAAAGCAGACTGTGCTTCATGTAAACATCAACCATTAGTGTTTTTTATGAGGATTCTCTTTTTTTGCCTCAGTCATTAAAGATGTCTGGTTTATGCTCACAGCAAGCAAGCCAGGCAAGCTTTTTCCTAACTTGCCCATCGCCTGGAGAGTCTATATGTCTCACTGGAAAACTGCTTTTGAGGGGAGTTGTTGTCGTGCTTCGGGACTCCTCCAAATCCTTAGATTAGATTTTAGGAAACAAGGCAGGCTTCTGGCAAGAAATCAAAGCGGTCCTTGAGGGACCAAAGTATCTGTTTTCATTTAATGTAAAAAGCTATCTCTGTGCAATGAGCCCTGGAAAAGTGGTTTGTATATAAACAGTTTGCCTTTAGCTGAAGCACCTTTATTATCGAGTCATTTTGGTGACATAATTCCTCAAAAATGGTGCGTTCCACCTCTTGGTAAAGTTTTCAAAGCTTGGGAACTTACCTCATTCTTTGATTTGAGATAACATTGCGATGAGTCATCGCACAGTTGACATCCTCAGCTGTTTCCAGAACCCAAGAATATGTGCACTTCAGTGAGAAATGGATTTAAAGGTATTTGCTCTGTTTATGTGTCTCTTAAGTGGAAGTGAACTTTAGAAAGTCATGTTGTGGAAATGCAACCTGCACCACTAAGTGAATCCACATGGAGCCACAATCTGGCAAGCACAAGCACCCACCCAGCACTGACCTGCTGCCCTTCTTTATTAGGCTTTTGGCCTCTTTGTAGTGTAGAGAAACTTTGTTATGGTGATAACAAAGATTTGAGTCTTTGCAGAAAAAAAAATATATTGTTTTAAGACATTTTTATTGCGTGTGTGGATGTGTGTGTCTCCCCCCATTTAAGAATGCATTTTTCCTATTGTTACGTCACTCACATGTTTGACCTTCGCTGTGCACAATGATGTATGTGCAGAGTTTGACAGTAAAAGCGGCTTTTTTCATGGGCCAAAGGGGGAAATTTTCTCTGCGGTTATCTAAGAGTATGCTTATAGTTTAAGACGTGCCCATACGAGCATGATTTTATGACATCATAAGTGGTTTGGAAGCCAGTTGTGATCCGATACGCAAATTACATACGCGTGTTGTCTCCCGTGAGAGACGTATCTAGTTTATTAAATTCAAAAATATTTCTATATTTTTTAAAACACAATTGAGGGGATCTTTAATTTTCTAACAACAGCCATGCTAGCAGCTCTGTAAGGCTGTACTTACATGTCACTTACATGCTAACCACTGGACATTGAATCCGTGACGTCATCGACAGGTTTCTGAAGAGCCATTTTCAGGCTCAGAGTGCTGCTTAGGCTAGGCTGTAAACATGTTTATTTCTGCTGCAAAACTGGACATTTTAACATGGGGACTTATGGAGATTGTTCTAAAGTAAATAAGCTAACATTGTGATCCACAGAGCCATACCGCTAACTTAAAATGGATTCTCACGAAGCAACCGTCAACATTTTAAATTATTTTTGTTAAATATATACAATCAACTTGTGGGTCAGCTGAAAAGCATCTTTATTATTACTTATTTTTTTACAGCGTTAGTATAGTAGCAAGACATACAGTATTGGTACAATTAGTAGTCAGCACCAGAATCAACTCATCATCACCATTCATATCTTTTATACAGGCTACATACATACTGTAGGTACATATGATTCTTAAAAACATCTTTGGATAAAGCATGGGAAACAAGAACACTCTATTCAGTACCAATGCCCATTCAATATTTAGCACAATTCAAGTATGAATATTAAAAATACACATATATCATAAGTTACAAATCTTAACGGTTATTACAAAACACAAACAGGATTACATTTCTACAAAATTTATGGCACATAGTGCATCAAGTATTCTTTAACTTTCTGATACAGACCTCATAGAACAATTGACCACCATAAGAATGAATAATGGCCAAAGGTTTTCTAGCTGCTCATTGACTTTATTTATTTTTCAGGCATTCTTAAAATCAAAAGAAGCTGCACTGTCTGAGAAGAAAAAAATAATCTGCATCTATCTTCTAACTTTGGTTAAAGCTTAACGTCAGAGTACCGGCATGTTAGGTTACTTGATAGTTGTAGTAGTGTAGTAGTGGTCATAGTGAAAGTCATTTATGATGAGTTAAGCACTACTCAAAGGGCAGATTTCCTCAGTGGTTTATGTGATGTGGTTTATCTGGCAACCTTGTAGCTCGATTTGTTTTTGAATGAGATGACCATGACATGCATTATAGGCAGATCACACATCTGCTAAAGAGCCACAATCCAGTGTTTTTCTTCTCAAGATCCGAGGTATTTCCAGTATTTCAAAAGCACCATTCGAAAGATCCTCATTTACGGTTAGTGGTTATACGCTACAAATAATAGCTAATACCTTTTTTTTTTTTTTTTTTTAGCAAAGCAGACAAAAAACATCAGACAGAACATATCTACAGTCATTACAGAATAAATATGGTCAAACATAAATATATTACAACACATATCTCAGTAGAGTATGGATGTTTGTGAGAGGTAGGGGTTGCAGGTACCTACAGTAGGCCCAATGGAGGGTGTGACGTGAGACATCACACCTGATACTGTGTCACGGCGTAACAGATGAGAACTTGTGGCTGTGTGGCATGATTAAAGAAAAACACATCCTCGTGTTTTGAAAAAAAAAAAGAACAAAAAAAGCCACCAAAAACTTTTATACTGTAGTTAAACACCAAGAAAAATACCATCTATTTTCCTCACAGCGCTATTCTGTCCTCACGGGACAGTCAGTGGACTGTCTGCGCAGGTTTAAGTAGTTGTGTGAAATACCTGACAGCAGGTGACAGCAGACAGGCTTTAGAAATACACAATATGAAAACAAAAATGATCAGTAGTTGTTCTAAAGGCTCCTCGTGTTCTCCTAAAGTTTGACCTCGGATGTAAGGCAGGTCTGGATGGATATCATTAGTTAGTTGCTAGCTTACACTTTCTAGTAATTTTCACCCCCCCAAAAAATAGTTCAACATTTTTTTGTGTCGAGTTAGATGAGAAGATCATCACCGCTGTCATGTTTGGATGGTAAATATGCAGTTAGTCAGCCAACAGCCACTTAGCTCAGCTTAGCAGAAAGACTGGAAACAGACTGAATAAAGGCCCTAAAGATGCCGTTTGCCTGGCAACCTCTGAGTGACTCCAGGAAGCTAATGCCAAGAAGAAATCGAGAAATTGTCTAGCTCAGAAACAATTTTTTTGTTTTTTGTGCAGATTAAACAAATGGGATAGAACATGTCAGTAGCTCTGCCTGATGTCATGAGCTACTGGTTGACAGCTATTTACCCCTATTTCCAGTCTTTGTGGTCAGCTAAGCATTTACTGCACACACGAGTGGTGTTTGATCTTCTCATCGAACTCTCAACAAGAAAGTAAATAAGCGGAAATGTTAACCTATTTTTAAACTTATATAAGGCTAAGATGATGTCCAGTGTAGCCCATTTAGTAGTCGCACATGAATACTGTGTTTTTGTATTACTTCTTCTTTTATATCAGCCTCACGGCTTTCATAAAACAATAACACAACCCTCCCTCACATACTATTTCAGTGTGTGTCTGCAGTGCTTCTTTGTCACCAGAGGATTGCAATGATTATTAGATATGTACAGTATTGATTGCAAGTCAGTTAGATAAGTGGTTATTAAATGCTTACAGTGTAGCCGTTTCACCTTTTTTTTCACCACACGATACGTTTCACTTCACAGAATACCGTAAGAAAAAATGAGAATTTCTTTCTTGAACCGAGAGAATAGTTGTTCTTATTGTTTTGAAGTATCGTATCCCTTTGTATGATGCTAAAAGATGCATATGAAGTGACTGCAACACTGTCAAATAGCTGGCTCTCCTTCAATGTTATCAGTAAGGATGAAGAACCCTAACAGCGGGCCTGTAGCACTGCACAGTATGTAGTGTCTTGTATGTTTTAGCTGCCATTTGGGAACTGGGGATGTTACTGTAGGATGATTACTGTTAAATGCTCCTCCACCACACTCACAGGTGACTACGGGGTCCAACAAATCACGGTTATTGCATTTTCCTGGGCTACTGTCTTCCAGATAGATTTAGAGGTTTGGTCTCTGCATGGCTCTCAGTGGACTTGAAGGAGTAGGCCGTTGTGAGCTTGGGGAATGCACTTCCCACAGAAACCACCGCAGCGGCCGTAGATTCTTGTTCCGTCCTACAGACAAAGACAAACGAGAGAGGAAAGAGTGGGCAAAGGGCAGCTCTTTATGCGGAAAATAGAAGCTTCATAAATGTCAGAGGGGATTCCTCTTGTGTGAATCAGACAGAAACACGACATGGTAATTCAGATGACATTTCAGAGCAAACGATCTCACTTCATCACCCAATGTAAAGCGCTGTTACACTGCAGTAAATTGTACAGTTGTATGTATTCTGACATAATCCATTCCTAAAGAGCCAAACAGAATCAGTCATACAAAAAGAGATTTATACATTTATTGATAGCTGCTTACCTCAGATCTGTGGACTTTGACTGAAACATAGTTGCCCTGAGATGTCCACTTGGTGGCCTCGGCCACTTTGAGACCAGTGCCAATCAGATTAATGCTGAACTGGCCCTGAAAACACACAAAACACAGACTGAGTCATTTCTGAGCAGTTATTTAGCCAGGAAAGACGAGCTCATTCATATTTGCAGAAAAGCTCTGTGGCAATAACTACACAGGGAGCACAAACTATGTGGTGAGAACCACCACGGCCTAGGTCGCAGGCATATACCCTGCAGAATTACTAACATACATATGCCAGAAAAAATACACATTAAACATTTCTCTAAGGCCACATTGTATTTCACCAACCTGTGGACACTTGGCTGCACTATAACAATCTCCCGCTGTAGCAAAGGGGACAGGTCGACCAAGAAGAGTCTGGGAAAACTGGAGGTCTGTGACTGGTAAACAGCAAAGATACAAATCTGGAGTCACAATGTGCAACAGCAGAAGTAAACATAGACGGAAGACAGCTGCTCTAAGGTAAATAACCACACAGGGCCTCAGCAATTACAGTTTACGCAACTACATTTCACTGCGGGGTTGATGTCACTTCACTGTCACATCGGCAGATGTTAAGACATTAAAAAGGCTATTTGAATTTAAATTCAGACAATCCACAATCAAATTAGTTTATTCTAATAATAAAAAGTTTGGAATATCTCAAAATTTGAAAGGTAAATATCAACAAATGACCTTTACCACCCAGCCAAATTTGAATGATTAAAAATATCAATAAATTTATGAAATTAGGTGTCAAAATCGGGTAAAAAATTAGCAGCTCAGCTCCAGGACGGTGGGGGCGTGTCCACAGTGAATGTGCTAAAGCCACGGCCACTCATGGGAGCAGTCAAGCAGCCATTTTGAAGCGACTGAAACGTGTCAGATGAGTTCAGAAAATGACATGACTAACTTTGAAACACTCTGAGTGAGATGAAACAATCTCTGTCTCTCTGATAGGGGTGCAGGGGTATGTTCAGGGTGGCCTCAGCGTGTCATCGAGCCACCCTTTAAGGACCGCCCACAAAATCCTGGACTGAAAACTGGTGAAAAACTGTTTTAACCTCTAACTCCACATTTCAGTAGTATATCGTTCAAAGTCTTTTTACATGTTTTCACCAACTATTTTTCAACATATTTAATGTATTTTGAAAGAAACCTCAGGACTGCCTTTACACAGACTTTAAAGAGTTATGTAGACAATATTTAATAAATACTCAAATGTTTTGTGCATTTCTCTTCCCTAAAAGAGAGAGAAGAAATCATTTCTAACCTGGATCCAAAATAAAACATCCCTACGTACAGTATATCCTTCCTACTACAGTATATTTGTGAGCAAACCTTTGTTTTACTTTTTGCATTCACTGACTCAATCTGTCCTCCTGTTCATTCCCATCTACCCTGCATTATCACACATGATAACCATGACTGCTGTCTTCCTGCCCTCCCTTCATGTTGCCTGCATAAAATGAAGATGAAGTTCACAAGATGCTTCCCTTCATCTTGAACTCATTACACCCCACCCCCCATACCCAACCCCAACCAACCCCCCCACCCCAGGTCTCTTAAAGCTGCCTGAAAGCCAAATTAGTACCATGCAGAGGGGTGGGAACATGTGCTGTCAGGACTCAGACCAGACGAAGAGGATGGGAGGATGACTGTGTAGGTTCTAATCCAACTTCCCCCTCATCACACACACACACACGCACAGACACACACACACTGTAGACTAATCCACATACTCTAATCAAAGGCATATTTGAACACAACAGGGAAGGTGGAGCTGACTGTAATGAGCAGAGGAATATGGCCTGAAGATGTGTGTGTGTGTGTGTGTATGTGTGTGTGTGCATGTGTGTTAGTATGAGTACGTGTCTGATACTGATGCAGCTGCATGCATGGGTGCGTGCACTTGTGTCTCCAGGTCTTCTTGAGTGTGCTTGCCAAAAAAAAAAAAACTCCACTCCATATTGTCTGTCTGCGCACAAGAGCAGGCACGCACGTCTGCGTTGTATGTGCATGCATGCATTCCTTTATTCTCTGGCTCACATGTTTGTGCTGAGAGGCCCAGTTTCTAGTCTTTGCCTAGAGAGTGCCGAAAGGTCATTATTTTGATTTCAGAGGATAGAGCGAGGGGAAAGCATGCAGCACATACTGCACTCTCAGGACCGAGGTGGTATTAAACAGTATGTGACAAGGCGTCTGAGGGTTAAAACAACACTGATGTGTGGTCTCATTACAGTAGACACTGCGGCAAATCGCACAGTAATTACGCACTCATTATCCTCAGGGAGCTCAGGTCCAGACGAACTTTGTGGAAAAGTGTGTATCCCGCCGCTGAGTAGTCGTTCCTACATTCGCAGTCCTGTCTTCGGCTGCCGTTATATGGACATTCAAAGGGGTTCAGCAACCTTTGTATTAAAGGCAACGAGTGTTAGGATACAGCACACATGTTGTAAAAACACAGTAATCCCATAATCCTTTAGTAATTGCATAATCTGAAGTTACACTGTGCCAAGTGTCGCCGCTACATTATACACACCTGTACCCGTACACCTCAGAGTAGTTGTCTGTCTGACCGCTGCGCAGCGTCACATATTCCTTGGGGAAATCAGTCTGCATCTCAGCACAGTATATCTGAGGCCAAACACATCGAGACAACACATGAGAACCTGAGGGGGAGGCTGCAGCTTGAGTCATGATGTGTGAACGAGAAATTCTGACAGGACAGACACACCTGTAAGATCCGGGACTTGACTTTGAGATAATATTCCCCATCTATCTTCACACCCTGCCTCATCTGGACTTCTCTGCAAGAAGTGAACAACTGGCCTGGGAAAAGAAATATGCAGAGAGGAAGGAGAGGTTTTAGTGCAACAGCACGGAAACAGGAAGCCTTTACATTGACGTCTGCCACCATCCTTTTGAACGTCATGATTTTTGGCCGGTCCATGAATCTGTCGTCCACAAAAGCCAGAAAGATTGCAAAAAGTTAATAAATGAAACCTTACGATGAGAATGGATTGTAAACCTGGCTCTCATCCACTTAGATGTGAGCTGTTGTAAATGTTTCATTATTTGCGTTGCCTCCTCTGTTTTCCCAGAGTGCTGTAGGGCTCATATCACGCTGATTAGCTGATTAATATTAATACTTGACCGCAGAACTGGCTGTCATCCGAGCATATCATTTTAATTTCAGCGGTGCCTGACTTGGCAGGAGCCAAGTCCAGTGCGCCAGTACTGAAACATCAGAAATTTGGGGGAGCAAACCTACAAACTTTGGCCTGCTGCCGGCATTTTACAGCAATTTCACAATGAAGCCTGCGCCGACCCCAGCACATGCCCCTGAGGCGTTTTGACAGACTGTCCATATCACAACTTGTAGAAAACTGCTGACTGTCTATTTATTTTTCCACAAAATAATCACACCAAGAGGCATTAAGTGGAGGTCGCTGTTCTGCCTAATGTGTTAAAACAAAGCAAAAAGTTGAGCTTCTATAAACACAATCAGATACGGTGTTGGCTGCCACATATACAGCACAGTCAATTTAATACCATCACTGTACACATTCCTGGTTTGTAGTAAGCACTACATGGCTCGGAAAAGCTGGAAAACGGTGGTAGACTTTTGGAATGATGTGCTTCACAGCCAGGAGAGGAGAGGAGAGGAGAGGAGAGGAGAGGAGAGAAGTTGTGTGACTCACATTCTCTGTCTTGACATGCAGCTTGAGACTCAGGTTTTTCTGAAGGACGGCAGTGTTTGGACGGTTGGCCTTTGGAGGTCACACACTCCACTCTGCGCTCCATCACTCCTGCCCCGCAGGTCTGCGAGCACTGCAACACACAGACAAGTGCACACAGAGGCATTCAATCTCACACTACACGGCTACAACACAATGAACAAATACGCTGCAACCAGATCCAAATCCACAAATGAGATTTATCAGCAGAACCCTAAAAATGCACGAGTCATCAAAATGTTTTGTGAAAACGGCGATTAGCTCGAGAGGATTTCTCACTGCCTCACAAGCCTTTATTTGTTTCACCTTGCTCCACAGGCCAGCTTTCCAGTAGGCTGTGTGCGGGCAGTCCCTTAGGAGGCATGGACGGGTGCCAGGAGGGTGGGGCTCAGGGCAGCGGGAGCTGGCAGAGGAGGACTGGGCAGCGGAGTATGGGCGCAGAGCCTGAGAGGAGGGCGTCACAGAGCAGGAGACTATGCGCTGCTGGTAACCTACACCGCAGCTGGCAGAGCACTGAGCAACACACACACACACACACACACACACACACAGTTACTAACAACGGCATGAGTAAATGTTTCTACTGAGCAGTTATCAAATACACTGTTGTTATATGAATCTATCACCTGAATCACTGTTATTATTTCACCGATCTCTGGTGAAATAATAAAATATATATTGTAGATGCTGCGCTGGAAAGATGACAAACATTTGACAACATTTTGAGAATTTTAAAGTGACATTTAAAGAAACAGTGTGTACGATTTAATGGCATCTAGCAGCGCAGTTTCTGAATGCAACCCCTCACCTCACCCTCTCATTCCCAGTATAAAAGAGAAACGAAATGTGGAGCCAGTGTTTGGTTTGGGTTCTTGTAGAAACATGGAGGTTCAACATGGCACACTCTGTCTCATAACATAGTTATGTTAGTATGTTTTTTCCCCTACCTGTGACCATTCCCCTGTAATCCACCTGTAGTTGCAGGGAGCTGCTTTGCAGGGCTCGTGCGATGGTGGCTGCAACGATGGCTCACAGTAATCATTCTGGACGGGTGTCTTCTCTGGGCCCATGCACCCCACCTTCCTGCTCTTCATGCCTTCCCCGCAGGTTGCATTACACTACAGTGAAAATGTAACACAAGAAGTGAGAGTGAAGAAGAGTTGGCAGAGGGGGGGCAGTGTTGTACTTTCAACAACAGCATCGCTGCAGCACTTCTCAGACTCCTGCTCACTTCTTTAGCCCTCCAAATGGACACTCTTTATTATTAGAGGTTTATACAAGTAAGGAAAATTGAGTGCTGTGTGAAAATGACAGCATTAGCTCTTCAGGAACGCGATCCTAAACATGTGCTCTGGTTACCATAAAAGATAAAAGTTAAGATGGTTTCCCTCAGGGCCTGTAATGGTTTATAGGAGCGTTTAAAAGTAATGATATGGACCATCTTAAAATGAATTTATGTAAAAAGTCTGTTGTGTGTGTGTGGATTTTATGACAATTTCTTTGTATTTCACGAGACCCGAGAAAGATTTCAGGACTAAACTGTGAAAGAAATGAGGCTGTTCTCGAGGCAACACAGACAGGAATCTGAACACTGCAAACATTCCTGCAGCAGGAGGATACAGCGCTATGTCCCTACATGGTGCCCCTCTTTTATGCCTCACTTTCCAGGACAAAGCACGGGACATTAAAGAAAGATGAGCAAGGAGGGAAAAAAAAAGAAACCATCTGTTAGCGTGACACAGAACAGTGATACTCAGCAGCGGGACAAAAGGGATGATGGCCATCGATATGATTTAGCGACTGATGGTTATCAACGAGGCCCTTACGATTGACGCACGAGAGAAAGGGTACCTGCAGGTCGTGTTTTTAATGGTGCAGAGAAAGAACAGAGATCTCAGCCAATAAAAACCTTAATAAGATGGTTAAACATCTGTTCATCTGTCTCACACTGGGAGACTGAGAGCAAAGAAAGTGGGAGGGAGGGAGGTTGCAGATAGGACGAGAAAGTCTTGTACTTACTTGCTCCCATTCGCCAGCAACCCAAGTGTAACGTGTGCACTCTGCAGTTTGGCATGGCCGGACGGTTGCAGGACGCTGTTGAGCATCACATAGATCCTCTCTAACCCGGCCGGTGCCTTTGAGTCTGCAGTAAACATCTCGGTTCTGAACTCCGACGCCACAAGTGACTGAACACTGCTTAAACAGACACAAAAAAAACCACATCTGATTGAGAAAAAGGGCATTAAACGGAAGAAGAGACACAAAGAAAGGCTTCAGTAATGTGAAATCTGTTAACATGACCCGCAATAAGCTACTCAGCATATCAGTACAAGTTTTTATCTCGTTGTTTGTTGTGCAGAGTTGCCGCTTTGATGCTCCTAAACAATGCACTTAATAAATCCGAAGCCTGTTTGTTGCTTCTTTGTGAGACGTATATCTGGGGTCACGCGAAGGTCTATCTCGAACATCTCTTTGATGTGCTTTGAGAAGCATACCTGCATACTGAGGAAGCACTCTGTAAGGCTCGAGCCTGATCAGCCTGATTTCTCTCCGACTCTCCAACAGACCTCAAAGAAACTGTGCCAGGCCTCAGCGATTTCACACAGTCAGAAAATCTGGGCATTATACAGCGAGTATCAAATTTCCCGAAAACTTCCAGATGTATTTGTGTTGTTCGTGTCTCGCTGCAGTCGTGTGTTATCATTGCAGTGTAGTTGAATGCGAAGGGTCAAGTCCTTGACTTTGGAAAGAGAACAAAAAGCACCGTAGGAAATCTGACCTTCAAATCAAAAAAAATGCTTCTTCTTTTTTTTTTTTTTTTTTTCTTATCTTACGAAGCATGAAAATAGAACCTGCTGTTAAACTGATTATAGTCACCGTTAACTGCTACAACTAAGGAAACCTGATTCTCTATCCGTGCAAAAGACCTGCAGCCCCTTCCTCATAGACTGTGAGGACATCGTGAAACTATAGATGAAAAATAAAGAGACTATTTTATGATTGAAGTGTTGAAGTGATGAGCGAGCCTCGTCAGACTTTAAATGGTCAAATTACAAACCATATTTTCTCACTCACGTTGCGCATCATTTTGTTTTTGCCAGAGTTGCGAGATTTCTGCTGCCACCCCAATACAATAGATGTTGGTTGTGTTTTAGTTGTGCTGCCCGCAGGAATGAAAAATGACATTTCAAAACTCCAACAACAATGTGTCTTTTCAAAAATGGTGTCCCTTTAACTCTGGATAATCCACAAAACAAAACAGTTTTCTTTGGAACTACTTTACAGCCTTATAAAAACTAATGACAGACTGATCTGTGGATTATCCGGTGAAACAGGAACACTGTTTCTGGAAAACACATGTTTCTGATTTTTTTAGTGCGTTGTCAATAATATATGCACGACAAACAATATTTCATCTTCCTCTGGTGTATTGAGGTGAAGACAGATATTTAAATAAACAAAACTCAACATTATCCACATAGCTGGAAAGCTCTAGACAATAATTAGAACATCTTTTTTATCGCAGTTTGGATGAACCCACTGTCTATCAGCAATTTCAAATATTACACTAAACACAAGCGTGCAGAGCATCACAAACAAACAGTAAAAAGAGGAAAATGATCCTTGTGTCCTTGGCTCAGTGGGCAGTCCACACCCCCCTCAGCTTCTCTAACATGTTGGCCATTACACCCCCAGTCAGAGGTGACTGAGAGGGCCGAGTAGCTGTGGAATAACTCAAACAGTGGGTGCTGAGGTTTCAAAGTTGTCACATGCATGGATATTAAGATATAAAACATGTCTTTATGCTCTAGTTGAGGATTTCATGGTTGCTGGTGGTATGTGGAGGAAGATGATTGCTTCCAGACACCAGTGAGGGAGAGAGTGAGAGGGGAGGAGGACACCCTCAAAGAGTGGGGAGTGGCAGGAGTTTTGTGGAGGGAGGCTGAAGTGGGTCTTCAAGGACATTTTGGGATTTGGGATTTCAGTTAAATTCTTATTTTCAGGTAATTATAAACTGAAAACATAGTTATGCATATTATATTTCATTTCTGCCATATTCTGCAAACAGAAACTCCTAAATCTGACACACTGGACCTTTAATCTAGCAAACTTTAATATTTTTATCTTAATCACTACTTGTACAGATCTTTTTAGCATTGTTTTGGGCAGAGACAAAGTTAGCAAATAGCTGGTGAACGCAGAGGAGTAAGATCTAAAGAGTCAGATATTTCTTGCAGTAGCTGGTGGAGACCAAATCAGAGCTAATGACTGAATATTTGCATTCATCAGATGAGCACAAAGACTCACTAATTTTCACATTCACCTAATGTGGAGCTATTTTCTTAAAAGTCAGTAATATCAGCCTAAAAACTGATGATATGTCGGTGTTGTGTTCACATATGTTTCCTATGATATTGCTGGTTTAGGAGGCATATTGTGTATGTATGTTTTATTTATCGTGTGTGTTTGAACACACACAGCTTCTTCCTTAGGGTAATCTGACAGAGCATGACAAAGAGCATTCCTCATCTGACATGTGATAAATTTGGTTTTGAATTTTCTTCCTCCCTGAGGGACCTCAACGTGACTTTGGGCCAAAACTGTGCTGCGGCTCCTCTTGGCAGCAGATATGACGGCCGTGTGGTCGGCTCCACGATGACAGCGACCTCAACCCCCTAGCGACTCGTCTATGTGCGGCCTTTGCCCTGCCAGTGTTCGGCTGCGCTTGTGTACAATGGTACAGAAACCTGCTGCTTTCATCTGTATGGGAGGCCAAGCTCGGCTGCATCATCAGCTGCAACTCTGCATCTCCATGTTTACTGTGTTTTCTTAAGGTAGCTAATGTGGACAGATAGATCGTTTATACATGGCTGATCAGTGTGTGGTCTGATGAAAAGCTCAGCATAAAGCTGTTCTGCAGATTAAACCAAACAACTAGTTTAACACTTTGAATACTTTAAAGCTGACTTTAAATGTCAAGTGTGCTAGATAAACAGTTTTACAAATAAGCCTGTGGTGTTTAGTTCACACTTGAGGAAATGACACATCACTCTTGACCAAGAATAAACCGAGTGGTGATTGGACAGGTGCGCCGTGTGTACGTGTCCGACATATTCAACCTCTGGGAAGTGTTTGCGCTTGTTTCTCAGCTGCTAGCAGCAGTTACTGTTTAGTACGGTCCCCGAGAGGCTATTTTGTGAGCCAGAGGAGACGAGAAGAAGAACAAACATACCTCCCTCCACCTGTTGGCCTTCCAACCGGGGCATCCTCGCGCCCGACAGGCCTTCTGTGTTCGCGGGCGAGGCAGATGACTGCAGTGCTCCTCCTCTATTTTGGTTTGGTTCTGATAAACACAGGCTATCTCCCGCTGCTTGGTCCCCCGACCACAACTCACTGAACACTGGAGAGGGAGAGAAAGGGGGGGGATGGGTGTCGGGTGGAGAATGAGAGAAAAGCAGGACATGTTAGCAAAGATCAGAGCTCTTGATCTCTACTGATAGAACAAAAGTATAAACACTAAAGTTGTATTCTGCTTCACAGAGATCATTTATTGCCTGTAGGGACATTTAAAACCAGATTAAGTGAGTAGAAGCCCAGTAAAGTGTCTTTAAAGTAGTTCTGGAAGTTGCTGATAGCGAGGTGTGAGGATTATTCAGGACACTGTTTCTAAAAAAAGACACATTGCTGTTGAATATTTAATCACACGTAAAATTCTGTTTGCCTCCAGAGAATGAAGACACAAAGGGAATCACAGAGCCACTACGACAAAATGTTAGCAATTAGATTTCAACACAAGGTGCACCCAACAGCTTCCTTGTTGCATTTCATGGCCAAGTGAACACAACGCAAACAAATTGAACCAAACAACTGAAATGGATTCCGCCAAAACCTTTTTTCCAGACGCTCAGACGCTGCTGGAATGCAGCCAGCTATTTAACCTGTAAACAGAGGAATTACTTTTAGAGCTGCTGTGAACGGCCGAGGCCGAGGCAAGAGGAAGGCAAAGATGCAGAGGGGAACATGGATGCATGCGCACGGCGAGACAATCATCTGGTACGAATAAGGGACCTAGAAATACTTCAGGAAAGCTAGAGAGACGGAGAAGGAGGAGGAGAAAAAAAAACTCTATGAATAAAAACCAGACACCCTGATGAAAGCTCTGAAAAAGGCCTTTGCTCGAGCTTGTAGATGAAAATATTCTAGAGTCTTCGATCCCCATGAGGCCAGACAGCAATTAGGGTGCCCGCTATTTCTGCTTGACGAGTGAGCGCCCCCATACAAAGCCACTCCAAAAATGGGGTGCTGGAATCGAATACACAAGACGAGAGAAGAGTTACATTTTGTCTTAGCGTATTTTCCAGTCCAGATAATAAACATAATATTGCATTGTCCTCTAATTATGATCTCAGAATGTTGCATAACACCAAACACATGATTTTTTTTTTCCTATGGACTCCTACAGCAGCACTGATTGTACTAAAGGCAAAGAAAGAACCTGAACTGGCAAAAGTCTTGAGGATTTCCTCCATTTTTCTCCAGTTTCCAGGAGCTAAAATATATTTTTACCTTTTAAAAATAACTACCGATCAAGGCCTGAGTATCCATTTGAACCCTCCAAACAAAGCCACCTCCAGCCTTTTCTTCTTCAGTGCGGTGCAGGGCTGTGGTTGACACTGCACACACATGCATCATACACATTGTAATTACAGAGGCATTTTAAACATAGGGCTCAGCTCAGCTGACGGAGAACATCAAAGCCGAGGCCAGAGCTGAGTGACTGAGTCCCTGAACATGGCAGATTCACATACCCGCTGCGCACACTCACTCAAAAATGATAACAGAACTCCCTCTACCTCAGACAAGAGCAGAGACAGGCAAACATGTTGGAGGGGGGTGATGAGGCGGATGAGGGCTAGCCCCTCCTTACTGCTGTAAAAGCAGGAGGAGAAAAAAAAAAAAGGAGAGGAGAAAGGAAAAAAAAGGGAGGAAGAAAGGAAATCGCAGCCATACGGGCTATGCTCCCCCAGCTGAACTGTATCTGCATTTTAACGGTGGGAGAAAAGACACTATATGGGGGTGTGCTCCTCCCTCTACCCTGCCAACCTCATCTGTCAGCCATTAGTTAATCAGAGCTGGTAACACAGAGCACAGAGAGCTGGCACAGCTCGTGGGACCAGAGGACAGCTTCACCTCTGAGAGCAAGAAGAGGGCAAGGACTCAGGGACCTCTGCTTCACCGATCTACAGCTGGGCTGCTTCACTCACCAGCACCCACTCAGGTAAGACTACTCCACTTATCACTTACTTCCAGCCGTTACGAGTGTGACAAGTTAACGTCTCTTTGCTTAAAAAATAATAAAAAAATAGGGGTGCCTGATGTTTGGAGAAGTCATAGTGGATGTTTGAAAGTTGGTGCATGATGATGAAAAGAAGCAGACTTTGTATGAAGACAGCATTTGCGCGTTAAATTGAACTTATCTGAACTTTTATATAGGTCAGCTGAAGCAGGTTATTTTCTGGTGTGCTCCAGTGTGTTGCTAATGTGTGAGTGTTTTTCTCAGGGTCTCTTTAACACGAGGGGCAACTCCTTGAGAAAAACACATAAATCAATGAGTCCCCTGGGAAATGAAACACTCATGAGACAGATTTGCCCTCCCACGTTGTCCCAGCAATTAATTTCACATGATTAAGTGGGTTAAAGCTAGTATAATCCGGTGAGGTTCATCTAGGGCATAATGTGGATTACTATAAAATGGAATGACTCACCCACTTAAGATTTGGCACGCAGCTGAAAATCAGCCAAGTAAAACAGCTTTTGTTGAACAGAACTTCTGCAGGCAAAGACATAATTGATATTTAAAGCCATATGTAACGAACAGGGAGCTCTTAATTATTCTACTTAGTGGCTCCAAAGCGGCATTCTTGATTTGGTAGTATTTCACAGCTCTGGAACAAATCACATAATTGAGTGTGAAACCAGACCCTGGCTAATTCATGACTTTTCTGCGTGCTATTAAGCCATAAAAGCCTTGGAGGTTTTTGAACGCGTATGTCTGATTTTGATTAAATTAAGAAATTATAATCGCAGATGAATTCTCACAGTGATTTATGATGTGATTTTCTTTTTTCAGCATTAATGTCTTTGTCTATAAATGGCAGGCAGAAAACTTCAGAATGACCCCACCCACTCCTCCGGTTGTGTGAACAGGTAAGCCAATAAGACACATGGAAAGTTTTAAGGAATCCAAGAGAGACTCAACCAGAGTTTAAATTTCTGTCACTCAGCCAATATTGCAATCAGAGCAGCTAATACTGTACAATACCTCACAGAGAGAAGGCAAATTCCACAAAACCAGCTAACCCCTTTGGCTCAGATCAAAACTACTTTGTGTGTAGAGGTGCATTTATTTAAACACCGATCACATCGGCCCCTAGTGCACGAAAACATTTATTACTGTGAGAACTGTAATTACACTATACAGTAAGTCTTTTTGCAAACAAACTGTGTTTTGAAGTTTGTAATATACAATGAAGACTTCAAAGAAATTGTGATTTATTATGTGCAAAAGTCAATTTAGACCACAAGATCTTTTTTTTTTCTGTATGTCTTCTATATTTAGTGGTTCTAAGTAAGACCATATCTTAAAATGTGAGAGCCAAGGTCGAATTCCAATCACATTGCAGCACGTTCACAATGCAAGAGGATGGTAATACCAAGCATATGGTAACTGTAGTTACATAGACTCTTCAAAGGAGTTCAGTGTTGACCCGGAGCAAGAACAAACTTGCAAGTGTAGACTGTGAAGGGAGTGTAGAATTATACCCTGGGCTACATGTTGTCAAGGCTGTGAGATAGAGAATATACTAATGAAAGGTGGTTACATTTCTCCGCACACCAAATCAAGGACACGGCACGTAGGAATATTTTGGGACTGAATGCACTTTCAGATAGTGTCCTGTCTTTTGTTTTAGCTTCATCAATGTCACTGCATTCTCTGCAAATCACCGAAACAGTGAGGCGAGAGGGAGGAAGATAAAGGGTCAAAGAACATTCAGGCTGCTTCTCTGTTCATGGTCTTGTTTTGCAGGGAGGTTTCAAAGACAGAAGTCAAAACAACACATGTTGTCAACATGGGAACAGCTGGTAAGAGCGGCGTCATGGGGCAGAGGAATGTCAAGAGTCATAGATCTTTTATCCATCAAGACAAAATAGCCACACAGGCTTGTTTGAAACCACGCACAGGAGCAGTGTGAAATCCAACTCATCTCATGCTAAGCTTAACTAACTTCATCCATTTACCGATCTCACCAGATGCTCCGAACTACAGAAATAACACAATGAATGCGAAGTATGGCAGTATAATCGCATGCAAAATAATACATGACAAGACGCAATGATGAATTTCAGATGTGACAAGCTGATTTTGCCGTATTATTCATCCCGAGATGGGACTGATTGCAAGATGTGGAAATAATTTTCTGTCTCTGTCTGCGCAGTTCCTGACAGACAGACAGCTGCAGGAACTGCAGCATACTTGTTATTGGCTAAAACTAAACAGCATATTCTGCACCATGCACTCCAAAGTATGACTTTGTCATCTTTAAAGAGTTAAATAAACAACCGGTTGAGTAGGCATATACAGTTTCTTCAACATGGTTTCCTTTTTAAGTCAACACCACTCAGAAAAGATACACCGAGCAACCATAAGTCAAAACCAAATGACAAAACAGCAGAGTTCTTTCATCTGTCTAAACATTCCACTGAGAGTTTATAGAGAGATTATACTGCAACGTCCAGCACTGCTCAGTGCTCTGCTGCACATGTGGAGGAATAACTATAGATCCGATGAAAAATGCCCATTCCTGATGACAGAACTTGAAAAATACAAACAGCAGAGCAGCCGTAAAGTTATAAAGCAGTGACCTTTGACACGGGACATTCAAGTCTAACTCCCTCTTCCTGCTAAATGTTACACAGCTGCTTTTCTAATCTGTCATAGCAAGCAGCTTGCCACAGCTTACATACAGGAAAGTATGGAAAAGCTCAGAAAAAGTGGGAGAGCCTGACCTCGCGTTTAGGTTTACAAGAAAAGAAAAGATAAAAACATAAAGTAAGCAGAATTATTTTGTTTTATGTCGATTTTGTAATGGAAAATCCACGAAAATCCACACCTGCTATGCATGTGTCCCATTACCACATAGAATACGATTTAGAAAATTCATTTATCGCAGAGCTTATGTGGAGATTATTTGGTATCTAAATGCAAATGGCTGGGGCATAACAAAATTATTTTTTACTTTTTATACCACATCCCAACCCAACCTCTTCACCCACTGTGGGTTTTTTTTTTTTTCAAAGTCTTGACGTAAGACAGATGCCTCCATCAGAGCAAAAGTCAACCCAAATACACTGTCAATGAGAAAATGAATAAAGAAATGAAAACTGTTATTCTTGCACAGCTACAAAGTTTTTGAGGCAGATTTTTTTTTTCTGTCAACATCAAAAAATAACATCAGGTTTTAGTTTGAGCCTTTCAAACTCAACTAAGATGATTCTTTTTGTAGACAATCCTTTTGTAGACTTCATCAATGGTAAACATTCACCCACGGAAAAAAAAAAACAACAAAACATGGTAGAAAACAAGACAAGAGCTACAGGCAATGGCAATATTCCCTGCTGGAAGTTTGTCTTTGTAGACCCAAAAGTATAATGCAGTGGTTAATATGCAAAATGCTCCATGACATCTAAGGAATGAAAAGGAGTTACACACTCCCACTGCTGCAAAGTTCTAGAGCTCTACAATGCTTACATAGACAAGAAAACAATCACCAAGCCCAAAATTTTTCACTATTTTTTTTTATAGAGCTGACAATTCATCATTCATTCATCAAGAAATAATTGCCAGGTTTGATGATGAGAAAAAATGCGAAAAGCCCTAAAATATTACTCAAGGTAGGGTTTTTGCTTTGATGTTGGTATCTTTTTGTAGCCAGTGTAGGAAGGACCAAAGGAAAAAAAACTGACACTGACTGACATACTGTAATTTACTCACATCTGTGGACCAGTGGCCCTGCTAGCATAGAAATAACCGTCCTAAGTAGATCTGACAGGTTGCTAAGTCGTGTGGAAAGTACAGCGTACTCGAAATGGTACGATACACATAGAGCTAAATCCCTAACCCTCTTTAGTGTAGCTAAAACATTACGCAGTCTTGTACAATGGAGTTGAAATGAAGAGAGACTATTAGCTCCCTGTTACTTCAAGTGAGCTGTGACACCCAGTTTATCACTGTCTCTCCCACAAGAGGAGCAAAAAGCTTTTTGACAGAGATGTTGAGTCCTACAAACTCCATTTCACTCCATCAACTCGATAGCATCGACGGGCCCAAACAGGACCAGGCCCCATCGAGTCTGACGTGATAGCCTCATGTGAGAAGAATATCTGTTTAAGTGTAGTCTAAGAAGCGACTCCTAGAGGCTTAAAAGCACTTCATAATACTTGACCGACGCGTTGAAGAAAAGCAGGCTCTCTCTACCTGTGTCAAAGTGAGGACATGTTCCCTATCATTCGAGGAGCCTCGGGTAGACCAACCTAAACGCTTCCAGACTTTCATGCCCTGTCTACTCTCATTTCATCTCACTGTATCTGCTCCTAACTCAGATCGCCCACAACATAACAGATAGGCTCCTGTCTTAATTTTTCACAGCGCCCTGAACAAACTCATTGTGGTTCTAGTTCAACTCCCGCATTGCTCCCTTTGCTCCGACAGCATTAACATCAAATTCCGAGGGTATTTATAAAAGTGCTGGCAAAGAAAATCTATATTACAGCGTGCAATATGTTAAACTTCATGTTATCCAACTGCTTGACCTAAAAGAGACTTCCATTCCTAATGTGAACGCCATGCTGTGATCCAAATATTTTGAATCTTCAGATAACATCTCGCAGCATCTGGTTTTCTGCCTCCCAAGTCTTAATGGTTTGCCAAAATTTGGAGGCCATAGTGCTTGACTTCTAACCAGCAAATCATCAACTGAACTATTTTGCTTTCTCTCAAAGGCCGAAATGAAACATTATCTCCTGACTCAGATTTAAATTAAAGCCATGACAAGAGCCATGCTCGCGAAGACCAAGGGGGACCTTCCAGCCACCGCTTCGATTGCTCACACTCGACTGGCATATGGGCAGGATCAGGAAACACAAGCCCAATGATGTCACGACCAACTGACCCCAGGGTGACAGGTTTGGAGAATGTTCATGCCCACTAACCCTCAGGCCAAAGTCAAGTATGTCAATGTTGTGCATGTGGATTTCATTTGAAGCAGCATGATTAGTTCACAGACGCTCAACTGCGATCCCCCTCCATGGGAAACCCGCTCTGGACAGGAAACGGTATGTTTTTGTTAGCAACAAACAGGCATAAATTACTAAAATGGTGCCTTGGTTGCCAATTTATCACACACAGCCTTTTTGTTGCTGCACATATTTGACATCGACATTGCTTTTAAGGTAATTACCATTAGTTAATGATATTTACATTCCTGATAGTTTATGTTGAACTATGTGTCTGCAATCCTAAATTTGTGCAATAAATGTGATAATGGTTTTGTGTCTTTTCTTCTTTATATATGACAAATGTGTACTGATGACGTGTGTTTGGAAAACGCATAAAGCTCGGACAGTCGTTCATTCAATTTTTGAAGCTGTCACAGCAAATTAGGAGTGACTAAAAGAAAAATGGAGGCGGATTATCTCTGAGAGACAAACTGAAGTAAAGCTTTTATGAGATTTGTGCAATTGCAAAAACATTATTGTCTTTCTGTAAATGGATGCCGACATGAAGGGTTACTCTTGTTGAGCAAATGTTTACCAAGGAGCAAAGCATTAAAGAATATTGTCCAGATGGTAGTATAACATCATTAATCAAGTTATTAACAAGCAATTTGGGTTATTTCCAAGAAATGCAGCCTACCTCTGAAACATTATTATTGGAGAAATGGCTTGGTTAAAATGTTTTATGCGAGGGATAATAAATGTGCTAACTGCGTTCCCAAGAAGGGATTTAACCGTGCACAATAATATTGGATATTTTGAGAACAGTTTTATTTTAGCGTAGAAAAATGTTTTACTACCAACAGAAGAGGCCATTACTAAGGTAAGACGCCTGACGCTCTGAAACCATGAGGAATATTTTGACAATGTTATGTAATACAAGAAGCCCTGGAGCATTTCATCCCCCTCTGGCCTCTAAAAGAGCCTCCTGAACGTTTGTCATTTCGCAGAGACAATATTTAATTTTTGGATCTATAAAATGATTAAAAATGAAAAAGGCTTCCTGTAATATATAATAGAAATCACATGTGTGAACTGATGTTAGCTTCTCGTTTAAGTTAAATCATTTTGATCGACTGCTCTAGCATGTGGACTACACTGCTGCTTTATATAAAGCTATATTAAATGAACGTTTCACTGCAGCTCATAAGATGTTTCTTATTGTAGAATTTAGTGATATTTGAAGTTGAAGCCTATGGTAACGAATTTATTTGAACTATTACATTATTCTGAATATACAGCTTTTCACACTGTTTTAATTTGTGCTTCACTTTAAAGAAGAACCGCCTCTAAAGAAAAACAGGATTTATGTCAACTACAAAATTCAACAAATATTCTAAATACTGGCTTTCTAGGGCTTGCTTTTGGATCCCCTCAACTAAACAACCCTTGCCAGCATGAATTAATACCAATTATTGTTGTAGTAAAAGTAATACTCCAGCGGTCTCCTGCCAAATGCATTACAGAGAGCTCCATTAATGCAATGGTAAACAGATGTGCCACCCAGAGCCAAAGTTTGATTTGGACTGTGTATGTTTTCTCCAGGGAGATTACAAAATAAAATCTTAAAACGCATAAAAGGAATAGGCCTGCAGCGTTTTTACACTACATTATGCAGAGGTATGTACTACTATAGTATGGAAACAGATTTTAAGTATGCCTCCAAAGACTTAATTAATATAAGCACTACTTGAAATGGGTGCTAAACAGAGTGAAGTCAATTGAGGGTCAAATACCTAAATACCACATAAGACCTACAAGTTAAGTCTTTTCTATGGGCTGTTTACAGTAACTCACCTATACACTGAATACTGCATAAACCTACTGCACATGGACTGTGTATTAGTATATTATTATTAAGATACTGTTTATGAAGGAATAATTACTGTGTCTAAACAAAACCTGTTCCCCTGTTGAAGCAATAAACTACATATCCCAAATTTTACCCTTTTGTAGCATGCTGTGTCTTATTTTGTTTTCCCATCTTGTAAAGCAGCTCCCTAGAGTGATGTCTAACATAAAGTGTGCACTTCCTGACATAAGTTGTTAACCTAACATAAACTGCGCTTTTCCTTTAGAGCACTAAAGTCGTTAAAGGTGCAGTCCTGTATTTTCTGTGTCAGTAAAATATTGCATTGAGAAACAACACAAATTTCACAGTTATGTTTCTTTAATAATATTTACAATGGGAAAAAGCTAATTCAACATGTTTATGTATTTTTGCATGTGAATGAAATAAATAGCAAAAAGAACAACAACGAACCAAAATATGCAAAATAAAGTTGAGTTGCTATCTTGAGTTTGGTAACTTTGCACCACAGGGTTTGGAAAAAAAAAAAAAAAAAAAAAAGAACGGAGTGGGAGTGAAACTGCCATTGCTGAGGAGTCTTTGTTGTAGTGGATGTCTTGGTTGAGAATGACACACACACAGCGAGAGAGGCAAAGAAACAAAAGGAGGAGGCTGCAGACATCCTCGCTGAGAGGACAACGACATAAATACAGACCCAGCTGCAACACTTCACCTGAAATATGTGTCATGATAAGTTTATGTTGCCTTTAACCAAAATAATATAATTCAGGGTGCTTACATGTCACATTTTAAAACTGGTCAGAGGGTTGTCTTGCAGGAGCCTGAATCTGCAAAGCTGCACAACCAACAGAGTGCCTGAGTTCAACACATACTGTAGCAAAATGACTGTAGATCCATTGTGTAGTCGTAGTCTGACTGGAAACTCATTTTTCACGTTAAAGCGTAACTTACTACCAGGCTGGATATCACTGTATCTCATGGCCCTCTCTAGTTTAAAGTCGGTTGCACATCTTCAGTTTACGGGTGAAACCACGCCTATCAGTGATGTCATAATGTACTGACCGACCCCGAAGTACACCTCTACAACACTGCAGCAAAGTCAAGGTGGCATGTGTGTAATTGCTATTTAAGGCTATAACAGGTAAAAGCAGCTAAAACCTATTGTTCATGCTTTGTACTGGCTGACAAGAGTAATTTCTACCTGCTAGCCTATCTCAGTGGCATAATACAACAGGAGCAAAGCCACCAATGTACGATTGTTGCACGTGTTGCTTTTAGAGTAGCACGTTGATCATAGGAAAAGGCCCCAACCAGGAGTGATCATGTGACATGTGTGTATAATGACAAATAATTCAAGTTCAGTGTTACATCTGTCTAAACTGGGACAAAAAACATTAAAGCATTAAAGCTGCAACAAGTAACAATCTATTGTAAACAAATAAATAAGTTTCATTTGAAAAAGAAAAAAAAAATCCTTCAGAAATACAAAAAACTGGCCAAAAGAATAAAGAGACACAGCAACAAATGACGATAACTCTGTAAGGAGGAGGTATCTGTGTGCTTTTGTTTGCGTTATGGAAAATGATGAGAAAAGGAACGGCTCATTGATAACCTGCGCTGACAGTTTCATGTTCAGTAAGCTGCACTGATGCTGCCTACCATGAACAGAATAAATAGACTTTTTTTTGAGCCCGGAAATATGATAAAACTCTGTCTTCACGATACCGACAATGCACCATTATATAATGTCAAATTTAATAGCACCATATCATAATGACAGAATATCACAATGTCACTAAAATTTGATTAATTGAACCTCAGACTGAATTCCTCAGATATGATGTTAGGACTGACGTCATATCTGAACATTTCCATCAACACATAAGATGACCATTCTGTAGTGAGTGTTTTTGCTCATGCTCAATGGCTTGATAGTATAAAGTAAGAACCAGGTGAAGAAAGACCTACGAGTATGTAATTACAGTGTAGTTTTAAAGCATTAAGCCTGTTTTCCTATGTGATATAGACTACGTTATAATACCGGACAATACACCTTATTGAAACATAAAATACCAATTTATATTTTAAGAAGAAATATTTCCTATACTGGTTATTTTTCAGTCATTGTGCATTTTATCATGTGTTTATATCATGAATTTGGATCTTTTGTTTATTGTGATAACGTAGATGATTTGAAATAGTTTAACCTAAGAGAGATGAAGCCGTTCTAAACTGCATTTCAACTTTAAAAAAAAACACAATCAAAAAAAAAAAAAAAAATACGACTGAAACATGTTTTGAAAATATTTTCCTCTGTACAACCTGTATTTACTCATATAGAGAGATATGAGAGGTCTGACCAAAAGCACCAGCAAAAATATTAAATATAATATTCAGTAACGAAAACTAGCTACTTGTAAAACAGAATCATACTGTACAAAGATACATATACAAAATACACTGAATTTCACTTGTTGCTGTTCAATAAAGGTCATAATATTAACTCTTATACACAAATATACACTTGTGTACTTCGGATACAGGGTGAAGACAGCAATAACAACACAGAACATTTACTTCACGCCTCATATATGAAATAAATATCTTCTAGAGTTATGCCTCTACGAATATATGGCATTGTTGGACAACACTGTCCTGATTTATAGGTTTTAATTTGGAGTCTTGGCTCAAAATGGGATCCATGTGTTTTTAATGAACCCCTAAGTGGAGCAGCATTGTGTTTTTCTGTATTTTCTCTTTTTTTTTCTTGATTCTAATCAGCACCATGCCACTGCAGGGCCCATTTGGGTGGGCTTGAGCTTGCTAGCCAACAGTGGCGAGAGTTACCCAGCATTCACTTCAAAATCGCCTACAGTTTTAGGCTAAAAACACACTCAGTACACACGTCTGAAGTCATTTTAGCACACACCATGTCTACTCACAGTGACGCGCCCTCAGTGAGGAAGATAAGTGTTGGAGGAAATCGAGTTAGCACTATCGTACCGGCTTCCATGGTCGGCGGTGCCAGGAGGCAGAGCCCGGGCAGGGCTGCAGGTTGCATTGCTCCATGTCGGGTGGCTTGTCCAGGACGTCGCAGTTGTAGTCGTTGAGCCTCTGGCCGTTCGGCCTTTGACAAACCACCAGGCGAGTCTTCCTCCCTCCACCGCAGGTCTGAGTGCACTGAGGTCAGCAAAGAAAAAATGGCGTTTAATAACAACTACATAAAGTAACTACAGTAATGTGTCTTATAATGTGTATATGTGTGTATGACTTTATGAGACCAGTGACCTAAAGAACAGACACTGGACAAACAAAAAACAAAAAAAAAGAGAAGTACAGACAAAGTCATAACAGACGATAGGGTTGAATTTAGTTGAGTTTATGTAGGAAATAAGAACCAAAAGGATGTTTTGAACTTGTGATTTATCCTCACCTCTCCCCAGACGCCGTAGTTCCACAGTGGGCAGGGTCCAGAGTCGCAGCTCTTGGACTCGGCAGGTTTGACCCTCTCATCGCAGTAACTGTTGCTGCGTCCGTCAGCATCCTGACAGACTACCACTCGCCTCTGGAAGCCTCCTGCACAGGTACTGGAACACTGCAGAGCACAGAGAGTGTGTCAGTGAGGACTACAACGGACACAGACACAAATACGCTACTCACAGGCCATAACTGGGTGAATTTAGTTGAATGTCTTAATTTGTTTGAACTTTGGCAAAGGCATAGACACTTTATGCATGCAAGGCCTAGTGTGAGTGATTAAACACCATACTTAGGTGTGAAAGTTAAAAGCTAACTCACAGTTTAAAAATTGTAAAAAGCATTTGGCTCATCTTTGTAACATTGTCGAGGATTTTACAGCTTCTACTCATTCAAATTTGATCTTTGATCCCACAAAATTGAAGGTGCACACATACAAACACACAATACACATCCTGTTATGCCGGATTTACCTCTGAGTCTAACCGAGACCAAACTCGGCTGCACTGTTCAAAAAGATTTTCCAAAGATGGAAAACATCAGTCCATGAAGGACAGTCTCAAACACCGAACAAAACTGCCTTGAACAGAGCAGTAGGTACGCTCTGCATCCAATTAAAATGACACATCCCCACTGTCAATGGGAGTGAGTACACTCAGTGCTCACTATATGTGAGGGAGGACAGCACAGAGTGAGCCTGAACAGCAGTGCTTTCAGTCAAGTTCATTATGTGAGACTGAACAGTGTACTGGGATGAATGCCTCTGCTGGGGGGGTTGGGGGTTTAGAAAATAGAACAACCGTCTTTGCATGGCTTTCAGAAAAACAAGATAAAAGCCCACTAAACATTTATCTACTCTAAAATAGGGTTTCGCAGTAAAAAGATGTAACATGTATTTTCCAGGGAAATAAAAAAAAAAAAAACACCCATCTGTTCTGATCTGAGTTGTGCTTGTTAGAAAAGAAAAACACCAAACATTAGGTGCCAAAAGCTGGCATTTTATTCAAAATTGACCACTTTTGTCAATTATCCTTTAGCAGGGAGCAGGTTCTCTCTTTAAAACAACACACTGAGCTATAATTTCCACGTAAAGCTAAGATAACTCTTTGCGTTAGTGCTGATCTGGGTATATAAGGGCAATTTGATGGCAGAATGGATGCCAAAATAGCACTATGTGAACAGAACACAACAAAGCCTTGAGCTTGAACTGTGTCTAGCATTTTGGGTTTGTTTGTGTCCGTTTCATTTCAGTCAAAGGGTCAAGTCTGAGCTAACCTAGAATTTTTCTTGGTTACACAGTCCTGAATGTCTATACATACACTGACAGACTATATATACACTCTGCAGTCCTTAGTATGCATTGCAAATCTATCCCTTGGTGCTGTTTGTAAAGTGCTTTACCATGTATGGCCCTCTGCCCTGAGAAATTGAACCATCTGCTACCTAAGTGTGTTCACAAGAATGTGTTTACAGACACACACAGGCCTGACAACACCTTATATGCACCATGCACTATGCTGTCCGTTCACTCTTTGTTGGCTTTCTTGTGAAAGTTCAAAAAGATCTTTTGGTTTCCTATAAATGATGCAAATTCTGATTGTAATTTCTAAAATGAATCGCTCACAAGCCAAAACACGTGAACGGCTCTATTTCCCCAAAGGTCACATGTCAAACATACTGCGCCCCAGGGTCCGGTCCTCCACTGGTTGTCTGCTGAGGGTACATTCCAGCTGCTGTGTCCAGGATGGCGTCCTGGATCCTGGGGATATCCGTAGGGCTGGTCGTTGATGCGTTGACGGTGGTAGATCGAGGAGCAGGGTGCGGCGGTGCACTCTTGTTCCACTGCAGGTTTCTCATCCGGGTCACAGAAAGACTGGTCCACTGGTTGGTGGTAGTTAGAGCAGACAACCTGCCGGGTGATTGTTCCCACGCCACAAGTCACTGAACACTGGGGGGGAAGAGGGGAGCGAAATTGAGGTGAGGGGCTGTCGATTTCACAAGCAAAAGCCAAAATCTCATTAAAGTTAAGACATTACTATGAGAACCAAGTACTAAACTGATGACTCTATACTTCCTAAATGTCACAATACTGTATGTTGACATTTAATCTTTGTTTACATTCTTCCAGTTTGCATTCCTTCCCTCAGCATTTCTTCCATTTATTTCTCTAGTGACATTTTTGTAGGACATTTACCAGATTTTAAATCAGCCAAGTTTGGGGAGTGTTGTTTTCACTGATTGCTCCCATGTATTGATTCATGATGTGGAGCCTTGTGATGTGAAGCCCCAAGAGTTTGTAACCGCAACCACAACGGGAGTAGAAATCAACTTAAAATGACATAAATTTAATGAACTTAAGACTTTGTCCTCAGAGATATTTCATTTGGCTCTTTTATTTCACGTTAGCACACAATTAAAAGATCATGGTGGTATGGCTGTAAATCACCCCTGGCTCCTTAACTGCAAGTTAAACATCAGAGTGCACTCTTGTCATGCTGAAATTCACGAATCAGTACTTAACAGCACGAGATCACAGCAGTAGCAAATGACCATTTTGTTTCAGAGATTTAGTTTTGATTTTAAACATTGTTGGAAAGATGAACGTGTGAGTGATTACTCAAAACGGAAAACATCTGCATTGATTGGACACAGCGATGGCTGTTTTTACTCACAGGAGACCACTCCCCGGCGCGCCATTGGCCGCAAGGGCTGAAGCAGGTTGAGGTCTCCGGGGGGCGAGGCAGGTGGGCGCAGTGTGACTCGTCGGCCACTCCTCCCTGGGCATCTCTACAGCTGACATAACGTGCCCGCTTCCCCTTGCCACAGGACACCGAGCACTGTAGATACCAGCAGAGCTGAGATAAATATTTGTCTTATGTGGAATTCACCAACTGCATACTACTTTTTCCTGATTATTATGAAGTTATCATGAGGCAGAGTGCGACTGTTTAGAAAAGGCACCACAAAATTGGCTGCCTTTGAGTGCCGTGTAAGCTGTGCCATACAATTTTAACAAACTGGCAGCCCAGAATGATAACAAGAGCATACTATATACTCTATACAATCATATCTACAGGTCTATAGTGGTATAGTATCTAGTCTGCAGGCCTGTAGCAGATATATAATTACCCAGATAGTGCAATTATGTTCAATTTGAAGCTATCAAATGGCCCCTTTTTGTATAAAAGAGCACAAATTTGGTGTAAGATGAGTTGATTTTTTATGACGTCCTGTGTGTATATTTTAGTATTTTAACAACATGAAAAGTACATTTTCATATTTCTTACAGACTACCACTCGCCTCTGGAAGCCTCCTGCATATATATATATATATATATATATATATTTCTCCTCCAACTGACAAACAGAGCTGGCTTTATGTTTGCTTGTTTGATGCTAGCAAGTCTCTCTAGACTTAAACAATGTGTTATATTGTGGATTCTTTACCCGGTGTCCTGAAATGACTCCCTGATCAACTTTCACCTCCTTGTATTCTATAGCTGGACCGGTGCCACCTCAATGGGACATCACAGTAAACATTTGTGATGGGATGAATACCAAATGCAATCAAATGGCTCCAGCTCAAATAGGCATGTTAATATCCCTCTCGTATCAGTGATACCCTGAAGAGGATGGCAGTTCCGCTGCTTCGGGAGGGGAGGAGGGGGAGGCAGAGAGGGGTGTATATGCATGTGTTGTGTGTATTATGTGTGTGGGTGTCTCTAAGACCACACTGGCGCTGGCCTCTTTGACATGTGAGCTCATACCGGCTTTCAGATTGACAGACGGGGTTCAATCTTAGAAACCGTAGACTCGTGTTTAGATGAAATCTGGTTTTCATTTGCGACGACTAACAATGCAAAGTATCAAAGAGACAGAGGGGCCTCTCAGCCCAGACGGCGGAGCCTGTGTGTGTGTGTCTGTGTGTGTGTAAGAGTGTAGATGCAGCAGGGGGTAAAAGAGACAATGCCAAAGAGGATCATGGTGCTGTGCTATCTGAAGGAATGTTGTGATATACAATAAAGTTTAACAGGTAAACCTAATATTTGCAAACAAGCGTGCAGACGCATCATTCCCGGAGTGTGGTTTTCATATATTAAAACACACACACGTATGTTTGTATACAGTCTTTTTCATCAGCATTCTCATTTTGTATTCTTCGTTCTGCCCATCATTTCCCCTTCGAGCTACATCCTCAGAAAGATGAACGAGTCAGTACAAGAATTTGTTTACCGTTTAACAAAAAACGCATTGCTTTTGTATATTCTCTGGACTCTGTAAGGTAAACCTACCGGGCCGTAATGTGCTCTGATAGACCCAATTAAACCTATTTGTTTTCTTACCGCTGTCCAGGAGCCGTATCTCCACTGAGTCAGGAGCTGAGCCGAGTTGTCAGGACGAGGTGTGCTTTGTGCCGGAGAGGCCCATGGACAGGCCGGCATCTCGCAGTCCTGCAAATACAAACATGCAAATACAGTTAACTACATTGAAGGGGTGGGAATAAATATGCCAAACACGTTTCTAAACACATTTCAAATACTTCCTTGGCTACAAAGATTCAGTGCATGTGGTGCTCTAATAACTAAAGCTGTCCTAAAGGAATAAATCACTGAGGAAAACATTCAGTACAAACAAAAGATGCATGAAACAAGGCTATTTATACATCTGTTGAGGATGTCTGCAGCTGTAAAACGCTCTCGTATTGTTTATTTCTCAAAGCCTGCCTTCTATGTCTGACCAGGTTGTGGTGACCTCAATTCCAACAGCTGAGACAGATCATCTGTCTGGAGACTGAAAGGTCATGGGCTCAACATTCTCGGTGTCCATCAGTGTCTAAGAGCCCTTATGCAACACAGGTAAACCACTCAAGTAAAAGTGTGCTGCAGCCTTATGGTCTCTGTCCACCTTGACACTGACATGGGCTTCGGGTCAAAGAAAAACAGAACAGGCAAACATTTAAAGAGGCGGCTGATGTTAACCAGGTCACCGTTTGGAGTGAAGGTCATTTAGGAGCATCGCAAAAGTATACAGTTCAAAGATAGTTCGCAGGTGAGTGGATCTGCTTTTAACCAGTCAAGAGATGACTGAGAGAAGACAAGAGGTCTCCTCAACAAAAACATCAAAATAAATGAAAGAATGTGGTCACTCACTGGGCCCAAAAAACGTCATGCAGTGCCAGTTTAAGTCGCTGTTCACAGGGAATAGGAGTTTTCATTATCTAAGCAACCTAATTTGCTGATTGGGTTTGTAAATGTTGAGCTCAATCAGCTCTCAGTAGATGTTTTCAGGCTCCAATCCCATTGCAAACATTAAGCCAGTGAGATTTAAAGCTTCACTAATCAATATTTTATATTAACAGTTGATCAAATCTGTGCTCATGGCTTTAAATCCTCTCATCACCCGCTCAACTCTGTGAAGCGCTTTAGCGTCTCGCTGTTCTTGACTCTACTGTTTGGTTTAGTCTGACAGCTCCTTTCCAGCTGCAACAGGCAGCTGTTTTCACTGAAGAAAATGTGATAAACCAATGGCCCAGCAGGGCAATGGCAGAGATACAAAGTTAGCAACTAGCTGGTGAACCTAAGTGCCAGATATTTCCCTCAGGAGTTAGTAGAGACCAAAAACAGAGCTGAAAGAAAAGTGAGTATTGGACTAACAGCCATTCTATTAGCATTATTTGGTAGTTGTGGGCAGAAACATGACCCCAAATGAATGCTAATGTTGCTCTGGGTCTACTTAAATGTCAGCCTTAATAGAGAATATTTTGCCAAAGTGTTTACAGCTTGTTCAGCTGCCCTCAAAGTGCCCAAAAAAATCACCTAAATGCTGCTCTAAATTGGCTTATCAGCGGCTCTATCTTGTAAGATTGATTTAAAGGTTCAAATAATCCAGGTAGCCTGAATTCCTCGGCTGAACACTGATCAAAATCTGGCATTTCTGATTGCCCCACTTTTTGTAAACTTAAATTTTCCAACTTATTGGAAATATACAATCAGAGTGAAAATAACTTTAAAGTAATGTACTCCTTTGGCAGCAAAATGAGCCTCGTGTTTTGTTTGCGTCCTGACCGCAGGTGGTGCATATGACATCTGCATTTAATACTGTGTGCAGCATTAAATGCTATTCATCTTTCATGACGTTTTTATTTCTTTACTCCAAGAGCAAAACACATATTGTGGGACAAATAAGGGTGAACTTTGAATGTTGAACTTCTGTGCGTAAGTATTTTATTTTTTTTTTTTTTACCTGACTGTCTCTGGGCCTCGCCGCAGCGTTGCACTCTCTGTCATTTACTGTGTCACCGTATTCCCCCGACACACACCTAACAGCTCTCATCTGGTAGCCATGGCCACAGGTCACCGCACACTGAAAGACAAAATCACATACATACATACACACGCACACAAAAAACACAGAGGAGAGAGAGGTCCAGTCAACCGCAAACTATCTCAAACTCTATCTAAGTATGTCAAGGTTGATATCTTAGACGGGGCCTCAGTCAAGGTTCAGTTCAGCAGACCCTGGGTAAATCTCTGACATGCACACACACACACACACACGGACACATGCGTTCATATACACACCCACCGTCTGAACTCGACCCTTTACCCACATAACTCCCATACGAGGCGATCCAACCACATTCAGGTACAACAGCAGAGGAAGTGCCACAGGATAGGTTTATTTGAGCAGCAAATTATAATTACATCGGCATTAGAAGGCCAATATATTCCAGCTCTGAAAATACCACTGACTTCATACAAACATGTGTGGGAGGACATTAGATTTATACGTATAAACTAGACTATGAAGACACCCATTCATACGTTTCATTCAGTTTCTGCGTTACCCCTAACGGGGCTAAACCTATACAGAAACAGTTGGAAATTGTAATACACAGGAAGGTGTGTGTGTGTGTGTGTGTGTGTGTGTGTGTGTGTGTGTCCACTGTGGGTCAGGTTTAGTCTGACAGGATATGAGGGCAAAGTGAAAGCACCATGGAGGAAATGGCAGCTGCAGTCACTGCACACTCCTCCGTAACTTGCCGGTATATCAGGTTACACACACACACACACACACTCACGTACACAGGAGTGAAATATACACCGTCACTCCTACACACCAAAATTTCTCTCTGTGACCACACACGCATGCACACACACACACACAAACACACACTGAGTAACAGATACGAGCCAAACTCCTAGACAGCAAGCCACACGTGAAACCCATTTCCTCAGTCAAACACTGCATCAAGTCACCTCGCCCCAGTGTGTCTACGTCTTATCTGTGTGTGTGTGTGTGTGTGTGTGTGTGTGTGTGTGCAGGACTCACCGCTCCCCACACGCCAACCTGCCAGGACGCACACTCGGGCATCTCGCAGCTTCCAACAGCAGAAGGTTTGCTTGATGGGTCGCAGAAATGCTCACTCAACTTTTCCTCGCCGGCTCCTGTGCTGCAGGACACTTGTCTGTGCCTCATCCCCTTCCCACAAGTCACCAAGCACTGGGTGAGGAAGGCGTGTGTGGCATGATGGTGGAAAAAGGTTGTTTCATTAATATGAAAGTAACATTCAAAATCAGACTTTCCCCTGATACCAAATGGTTGACAGTAGACTCCTTTTTCTGTCCTAACTGTTGGAGGACTGATGGAGGACAGCATATCAGAAACACCTTTTCTGCAATACAAACAGCTAGTTTTACTACAGCTTCTAAAAATGATCATGGAGGTACACTGACACCTCTGACAGAGTGCCAATAAAACCTGAACATAGGCCTCACAAAGGTAGAATCTATTGCAGGGTGCAGACTGTTATGTTGGGCTGGATATGGCTCGGTGTAACCTAATAATTGCATTATATTTTATAGCCATCTGGTCCCCTTGTATTATATTATACACCTCTACTCTTAACCTCTATTAGTGTGAAGCTAAAGGCTTAGTTTTATTCTAGATTTATGCTTTGCCGCCCCCTTCTAAAGATTAACAAAGATGCTGTGTGTGTGTGATCTGTGTACGGGAGCGTTCTCACCTCACTCCACTCGCTAACAGTCCACTTTGGACACGGCTGATCGTTGCAGGTTTCGGTGACCACCCTCTGATATTCGTTGCACTCCCTGTCCACCAGTCGTCTACCCAGGTTGTTCATACAGAAAGACTCTCTGCTACGGCTCCCACGTCCACATGTCTTCGAGCACTGTGCACAAGAATGCATTCAAAAAATTATGCATTGGAGGTACTACAATATGCCATTAAACAGAAATCAATGCACAGAACATACTTTGTATACATTATTATTAGAATGTCATCTACCTGTGACCAAGCGCTGTATTGCCAGCTCTTAAGCAGACAGTCCCCATGGCAGGGCTCTCTGGTCTGAGGTTTGGCAGCGTTTCCACAGGCACCGGCCTCCATCCTCTCACTTTGTCTCTTCATCAGGCTGTACTTCATACACTGAACATCCAGGCTGCGATAGCCTGGGCCACATTTAGCAGAACATTCGCTCTTTCCAGCAACATGCCACCTGTGTGTGAGGAGACATGGAAAAATGTTCAGCTGTGTGTGCTCTGCGGGGATTTGTTGTGTGTGTGTGTGTGTGTGTGTGTGTGTGTGTGTGTGTGTGTGTGTGTGTGTGTGTGTGTGTGTGTCTTCATGCATTAATGCGCACCTGACTTCACAGTCAGTGTTGCAGGGCTCAGCAACAGCAACAGGACGAGGTAAATGTTCACAGCGTTGGTCCGACACCTCAAGGTGATCACTCTTACGCACGCACACTGCCTTTCGTCTGCGCTCACCTGCAACACATACACACACACACACACACAAATGCAACACATAGACACATGAGGAAAAGCAGGGTTTGAATCTGACAACATCTGGCAGACAGTTTGCTTGCCAAAATATCACATATCTTCACCTTTAACAAGTCTGACCAGCTTTCTGACATCCAGTCCTTCATCATACAGCCTTAGGGGTCCATGTTGGACCCCACAAATGCGTCTCTTTACTGGATCCCACTGTGCACTCTGACCTGCTGGGAGCTTGACTAGCTTGCTTCTAAAAGGGAAATTTGAGGGGCTTAGTCGGGTTAAGGGCCAGACTAAAGGGAAGGTGTTGGGCGATGTGAATGGCCGGGGTCACATTGGGGTTGCCAGAAGGGGGATTTATGGAAGGAGGAGATGAGTGAGTATGTTCTTACATCCAGAGGTGCGTGTAAGTGATGCAAGAAAAAAAATGCTAATCCTAATGTGCGCTGACACTTAGATCCGTGTAATGAGAGCTGTGAGACATTAAGGTTCCTATAAATGTCAGAGATTTTTACAGATTCTTGGTGGTGAATTTCCGGTTTGTGTCAAAGGCAGCTGTGTAATTTGTGTGAAGAAGAACGAATACTGCAATTTGTGGAATAACTATGGGCCTAAAAGTACAACAATTATATACTTGTGCATGTGTCATAGCTGCACAAAGATTCAAAGAAATGATCATGTTCTTAGCGTGTAGAGATTTAGAAGCCAAGCTGAGATCTCACCCTGACAGATGCGGTTGCATTCGAGCCAGGAGCCCGAGGGATCCCACACAAACTGCTCCCTGTGCTCCTCGATGGGTATGTTGAAGGAGTAACGGACATCTGGGTTGTAGAGATTTCCCACACACAAGACCTGTGGAAACAATGGTGGGAAAGGTGAGGTCAAAACATTTCAGTATTTTGTCTGAGTCAGACCTTTTAAGAAATTTAGTTCAGTCTGCCAGTAGCTGAGGAAGAACCAAACGTTAACAGGGAGAGATGTAGACTAAAGAGTGATGAGAGAAGACAAAACAGAGGGAAACAGAATAAGTAAAGTAGGAATTTAACTGATAAAGTAATTAAAAACAAAGACGAAAAATACCTGCAGGATGAGCTCCTCCTCGATGCGGTCGGTGCAGTTGATGCGCTCCACTTTTGTGTCCGATCCGCTGTACTCAATGACGGTTCCCTTGAAGGTGATTTCCCTTTTGAACATGGCCACCACGAAGTTCCCATTCAGGAGGGAGTTGGACTGGCTATCAGATAATGCTGGAATAAACAGACAGACAAAAATAAACAAATCTGACCACAATCCGCAAACAACACAGATTTCCAAATGTGGAAGCGTTAAGTGGAGGAATGTTTGGTTCCTAAAATGAGCTCTTGAAGAATTGTTGGTCTTGGGAATGTTTACGAGTTGTGGCATTTATTATTTCAGGCTATATGTTAAGTAAACAGTTTCCAACATATTGTTCTGCAAAGTCATTGTTGCAGGGGAGGTATGTTGAAACACTGGTGGCAAATTGCAGTTATTTGGAGTAAGACTGCGTGACTCTTCATAATGACTGACATTGCAATGCAAACAAGGGAGTTACACTAAATGCAAACACAAACAAGTACATAAACGTACAAATAAAAAACAGGAACACATGGATAGACCCTCACACTTGGCAAACTATCACTTAAACCCAAAATCAACACCGACCACCTCTTTCTCAAACACTGTGGTTCCAATGAGTTACACTCTGAGCGTGCATGCTGAAACAATGTATGTGATTAAGACTCTAGATGCAACTTTGTTTACATTTAAGTCTGTACATTGTTGGATGCCAGCTAGTCTTTAGCCCAAAGACAACTGTGGGTCCTGTGGGCTTTCGACAATGATCTACAGACTCTGGTTGTCATCACTGACACTTTGCAGAAATGGAAAAACAAATGAAAAGAAATATGTGAAAACAACCAACCACACACACAGACAGAACATTATGAGCATCTTGTGTCTATTCTTATGGCTGTTGTTGACCAGGAGACGCTTCTTCTGGAGCTTATTTTTCAGACAAAATGTAGCTCTATTGACAGAATATGGCAGAAAGGGACTATACTATGCAAAACCTTGTTTTCATACAATCACTTGAAAACGAGAAATATTCTGTCTTTGTTACTTTTGAATGAGCCTTTTATATCAGGCGGCATGGGTCCTCTTCCACAGAGTCGCCATGTACTGTTACACTACAGTAGCCCAGAATGGACAAACTAAACACTGACTCTAAAGAAAACCTTCAACCTTCGACATAGTTGACCCTCACCCTCTCCTCCCTAGTGTCCTTCACACTAGGGAGGAGGCGAGGGTGTTGCAATCAGCAACTCCACCGCTTAGATGCAATTAAATTCTACACACTGGAGCTTTAAGTGTGAGAATGAAGAACAAGTCTCTCAAACTCATTTGGTGTTGTGATGATAGTCATGAAGAGCACTGCCTATTATGTCGCACCAAAATCTTCCATAGGTGTCCATGTGGTTTGAGGTCCTGGTGACACTTACAAGATCACACTCGACACACAGTGCTAAGGTGCTCAAGAATCTGTATTAACATTATTTTCTTTTCCTGACTCTTTCTGGATCGATTTATCTTCACATATGCTGTATTTGTGGGGATTCTTTAGCAACTACAGTTGCGAGCTGCACGTACTTAACAAAGCACAGACGTGTTCTCTTTGATGCCATTGTATGCTCAGGGATCCCCCTGTGCAAAACATTTTTATCGACTTTGTCATCAAAAACGTTTATTGGAGTATGCAGAGCAGTTTAAGTAGAAACCTTCCAAGATCAGGGCTTCACAATGAAAAAACAAAACAAAACAAAGGAAAGACATAAAATATAGATTAAAAAGGGAAGGCAAATCTGAACAGACGTGTGTTGAGCTGTTTTCTAAAGGTGTCCAAACTGCCCAAGTTCAATGATGGAGAGCCTCAGAGGCACCGTCATGAGTGCTGTGATCTTCTCCAAACATTTTCTACATACTGTCCCAGCTGGACTGACAAAATTGACAAGGCATTACAAACCCCAACCACGTTTAATGCAGACGCCGCTTGCTAAATGTGCGGTTGTGGCACTCAGCAGCAGCAAGAATCAAACAGCATGGCAATGAGATCCTGCCACATGTGTTTTTTTGACAACTGAACCTGACTTGAACCATCTGAGAATGGGCACCCGCCCTTACAACATAGGCAAAACTCCCTTTCTCTGCTTTTTTCTCTGTCTGTCTCTCTCATTCAGACACACACACACACACTGAGCCTGGTGGGTCCGTCTAACCCTATACCCCTATATCCACTTTCATGCGGCCTGGGCTCCACATGCCTCTAATTAGCACCTATTGCTGCCTCATTTATCTTTCTCAAGGGCTGACACATTTGCTTTTCCAACCAACCCTCTTTGCCATGACCATATGGACCAACGCCCCTTCACGTTTCCCACATATACACTCAGTACAAATGACAGTTTCCTTTCCTTTGTGAAAACAGTTTGACAACAGCTTGGCCCATGTCTCCTTACCCTCCATTACTAGAACGCTGTATCTACAGCTCAGGGTCACCGTGCCTGGGTGGTTTATTGTCATGTTAGGGGATAATGGCATTGACCTATAAGATGGGAACTGCAGGAGTGTAATATATACATCTTATTAGGTTGGACTGCCTCCATTTTGGGTAGATTCTCCAATGAAAACCTGCAATTTGACACAGTGTTGCTTAAAACCACCATGTTGTGTTGACACACGCAAGCACACTCACCGAGGTAGTTGTCGTCTTCTGGCTTTCCAGAGTAGCTGACCTGTTTGATATCAATGTTGGTGGCTCCAGCTGGGATCCGCACCACTGTGTTGTAACCTGACGGAGAGACAGACAGACAAAAAAAGAGAGCGAGACAGGGAGCACAATTTTAAAGAAGTCTCATGAGGGAACAAAGTAGCCACAATAACAGCAGCGAGCAGTCCCATTCTGATTTTCATAATAGCTTCACTATGCTACACCAAACCCCAGCCAGGGAAGTCCACTTCCAACCACCGGGGATTTAAATGTCACACTTGGAAAAATACAAAAAAAGTCTAGTCCTCTCAAATAACCAACAGGAGGCCTTGTTTTAGTCTCAGAGGCCCGACCGTGAAATGATATGTAATTATTCCCTGGACCTACCTTTGGCCTGTAATTACTACACCGGGCCTGTTGTCCCATGATAAACTAACATAGAAAACGAATGAGCACGAGGAAGGGAAAGAGCATGTGAAAGCCAAGAGGCGACGACAAAAATGTAGTGATGGAGACTGAACAGGGGGGCAGGGTGAAATATAATAATCACAAACTTCTGCATGAATGTGAAACCTAAACCTTTACCTGTGAAACCAAATGCTTTTTTGGTACTGACCAAGGTGTAATAATAAAAGTATCAGACTCGTACTTACTCATTCTTGCATCATTTTGCCATTTTAAGCTGAACTTTGTTCCGGTAAAGTAGTATTTTGTATCTTTAGTATCTTGTGCATCATATCAGTATTAATATTTGTAATGACAGAAGCACTACTACTTACACTACTTGACTACGTGAAATTCTGCATATTGTAGTAAACCCAAGATGCAACCTTGCACAGTTTAAAAAGGAAAGAGTCAATGAGACACAACTTCAAAGTGGAGTTGCTTTTTAACTTAAAGTAAGTACGTTATCAGTGCAATGTTCTCATGATGAGCAGCTGTTTCGTGCATCAAGTAAATCAATGGAGTTTCAAAATCATCACCACTGATGCAATAATAGATCATAAGAGTAACAATGTTGCGTACATTAGAAGACTCTTACTGTGTTCTTTCATTACGAGAGTTCAGCTTGAGAATTTGAACCAACAGCCGTTTGGTCAGGTGCCATCTGGCTTTCCAGAAGGGAAAGGTGTCGGCTGGTGCGATCTAATGGTTAGTCTGACACCTCGAGCCACTCGGGGGCAGCACTTGGTTTACATATCATCCTCTCATCAAGCCATGTAGATGTGCAAAACACACACATGCACTGTAACATCATCACAACCATGACATGACATGTTTTTTTCCATTAGAAGCCACACTGTATGAAAAACCTACTCTGCATATTCCTTCAAAATAAATCCCAAACAATTTTCACCGCAGCATAAAAACCTTTATTCAGTTGCCCTTTTAAGTGTCATGTCAAATTCTCTCCCTAAACACTGGGGACAGGAGAGGCTCATAAAAAACAGGAGTGCATGAACATCAGAAACCGCCAACACAGCCTCCCCTCTGAGGAAACATGGTATCCACAAGCCGTCAGAGGCCTCCGAGATCCCTGAGCTTAGCAACTGACCACACACACAATCCTCCGCCACCGCAGAGTGACCCAGGAATGAACACACAACCTCGGGGAAAGAAAACACAACCATGCTGCACTTAGGGGAACACTAGGGTTTACCTCAAACATGCTTCTTTCTGCCACTAGCAAGACCGAAGATTATTTATTAATAGCCTGCGGAGGAAAATGAAAGGTTGTCAAACGCTCACCCTGATGCAAGTTGTCAGGGGATACTGACTGAGTTAATGACAAACATTTGCTTGTTTTGTAGTTCCTCTGATTGGTTTGTTCTTCCATTGTGAAACAGGGCACCTCCAAGTTTGTTTTTCTTGTTTTAATTTTTTTATAGTCTGCTTTAGTTTCAAGTAAGAAACCAGAAAATGGAAGCCTGCATGAAGTCCTCTACATCTACTGGTTCTTGTGAAACTGTAACTTTTTTGCGTTATCCAGCACTGTAGACGTGAGTGGGGAGACCTGAACTCGAGCATCAAGCCAGTGTTAGAAATTAGAACTGATTTATACAGAGATGAAACAAAATAATGTTTTGTGTTTGTGTTTGTGATAGATTAGGAGATCATGAAGTCATAAATTCTTTCTTTGATATAGACAAAAAACATGGTGATGCACACTAACCATGGCCTCTTTCATGACTTCCATGATGTACAGTACATATGTGATCGGTAAGGTGCCAGAGACCTGGAACAATACATCCTGACTCTGACAGGCTAGTCTTTTTTGGCTAGCCCCAGATGCTGCGTTGGTTGTCTTCCACTATGACACACTACATTGAATAAAACGAGCAATTGTTAAGGCAAACAGTGATTCCTTTATGTATTGTCTAGCCTGAATTGGGCAAGTTGACAATCTAAAGACTCAGAGATATATTTAATCATAAGGAACATTAATGTTCAAACGCTTGCTGTCATTTCAGTGGTCACTCAGAAACTTGAAAGACTTGTATCTTTGCATTTGAAGATGTGACTTGGACTTCCTTCAAAAGACTCACACTTTGCAAATTCGGTTTGTCTAGTCTGGTGAAGGGGAGAAAGAAAGAACGAGACAATGACAAAGATTGACAGAGAAAAGCAAAGGAGACAAAGGAAAGACTAAGAAATAGAGAGACATCAAACACGAAAAGGACAAAAGGGTGAAAGACGGAACGACAGGCCTCGACCCGGGAGCAGAAGGATATCCCGCCTGGGCTGCACTCCCACTCATGTTCTCTTTCTTATGGTCAAGCCAGATTTCCAGGGCTGGAGACAGTGCCTAGTTTGGTTCAATACAGTGCTTAAACCCTGTACCCCCAGCCAACAGAGTGCAGAAAGAAAGCAGATGGATAGAGACGCTAAAGCCCAGCGCCAAACTAATGCGAAGTAAACATGACGGAGACCACACCCAGGGCTTTTATGCTAATGCTTTTGCTGTTTTGCTGCCCAGACCTAAAAAGGATTGGATCCAATCAGCAGTTGGCCCAAACCGAAGCACCGAATTAAGCGGGACAGTTCAAAGGAGTGATGTCAGATTTGTGTTTGCTATCGAAAGACCCAACAGAGTGAAATCGCTGTGTTAATCAGTTCAGAGAATATTGGTGGTTTGCATTTTTCCATTCTTGTCTGAAGCATGTATTGTTGCTGAAAATCAAGCTTAATATGTTTAAACATAACCAGACATGACATCGGCACCGAATATGAGCGTGAAACATGTCAGCGTCAAAGCCACGTGGAACTGAAGTCTTTCTTAGCTCTTCTATGTTTACGGTGTATCAGGTATAACATAGTTCATCTGGAGAAGCTGCTGACATATAGTGTGTTTAATAGCAACACCGTTTTTGCGAACAGTCAGCTATTAGTGTACGTTACATGTAATCTGAGCAACGGGACTCACCATACTGAGCATCGTTGAAGGTCCCTGCCATGGTTTTACACGACGAGTTGTCCCCGCCACACACTCCGCATTTGTCATTCCTGGCCTTGGAGTTGAGAACGTGGTCGCAGCCTGCTTGCTGGAGAGGCACAGTTGAAGGGAAGGCAGAAATTTGTGATTTAGAGTCATGTAATATGACATATTGTACTTAAAATGACCAGACACTGATCCTCGGTGATTCACCTGGACAACACAAATCTGACAAATGCAGGTCCCTCTCTGATTGTGGCTGATTGTGATTCACTGGAATCACAATCATCCTTTTCCAGTAATTACAGAACATGAATCAAGCAGAGATAAACATGCATGACATCATGAAAGCATTAGGATAAGTTAAAACTAAGCTGACGCTGATGTTGAAGCTAGTGTGTGTGTGTTCACGTGTTGCTGTGTGTATGTGTAAGTTCATTATAAAAGAATAAACAGGCAGATATACCCTGCAGAGGCCTTGAACACAGATGTCGTAAGTATCTGGCCCACATGGCGTGCCGTCGATGACGCGGTCCTTCAGCTGATAGTATGCCGTCGTCCCAGCGACCCGGCAGAAAAGCTTACAGCGATCCTTCATTAGTACTAGACGGAGAAAGAAAACAAATCGTGGAAAAAGTTGGACTGTAGCTCGTTAAGCTAATGAGATTAATAAAATGAAAATGCTGAACAATAACAAGATGAAAAGCTTTGAGATGGCTTGCCCGTGCTGAAAGCATAGCACTTCTTGTTTTTGATCTCATACCTACTTAGAACTTTTTTGCAAAGTTCAGCAAACTCTCTTTTATCCGCTGTTTGGAAAAATCACTTTGTATCTGACAGTGTACTGGCTCCGGGGCTTGGCCTGTTTTCTTGTATAGCATCAATTAAATGAATGAATCACTTGCAGTTACTTAGACATGGTGGGCTTTGCCAGATGGTAATCTCATGTAGCTGGGCAGGCCCATCTAAGCAAGGAATGAGATACGGCTGCAAGGAGGAAAGCAGCCAGGAGGTTCATATTGAAGGGCTGCAAGTTGCTTTAATGTTGTTGTTTAGTGTCAACTAGAGGTTTACCCCAGGCAGCTCTCATCATGGGTATGCAAAGTATGACAAAGGAAAGACACAACAACAGATGTGCACTCCTACTTACACAGCCACCCATTTGTTAACCACAACTTTATGTATTCATGTATTAAAAGTAGATGCAGAATTTTGGATGTCTTGGCCTGCACATCTCTCATACATACAGTTTGGATTTACTGTAAAATTGTATACGAAGTTTACCTAAGTAATTCTACAAATATTGAATAACTGTGTGTGTGTGCGTGTGTGGAGACAAAAACAGATCTTCTGTTGGAGACATGCAGCATTTAAGTTAAATGCACCAAGCATGCTGCATAACTGTCTTTGAACTACACTGTATAGTCGGATGTAAATAGTATCCGTCTTTGATGTCGCAGCTCAACTGACCACAAGATATTCAAATGACATGCTTTGGGATTACTTCGGTGTACTCACTGCCACTGTACTTGGGGACCCAGCGGACGGTGGGAGGTAGACCGTTGATGTTGAAGTGCTTGCCGTCGAAATGAGAACACTGCTCTTCGCGGAAATCTTTCCGTCCTCGCGGACATGGCTCAGTGTTGCAAGAGCGGAACTTCATCCTGCGACCCACACAGAACTTTCCCCCATTTCTGGGCCTAGATTGAGACAAACCCGGATCACGTGAGTGCTGCACTGAGTTTAAATAAAGATCATGTTTGCTCATGTTTGACTGCTGCTTTATGGCTTCAAACCCACTCTGTTTACATTTGAATTCACACTAAGGAAACAAGCTTTGCTAACTGTTGCTTAAAATCATGTTGAGACTAACTGAATATGACACGTAGGTTTGTTACTCACTTTAGCTTGTTTACAACTATTATTCAGGCATCACTGCTCTCTTTTTTTTACTGCTTCACTTACAGTCTGTAATCGCTTTGATTGTCATAACTGTCTGGTCCTTTCTTACTCTGGCTTGTTGCAGTCTCTGCTGGTGCTACGGGTTCCTCCACCACAGGTCCTGGAGCAAACACTGTAGGGTCCCCAGGGACCCCACTCTCCATGCACCGGCTGCAAGTCCAACTCCTTGTTTACACACATCCCGTGTCTGCAGTACTGCATGTGAATAGACACAAACACACATATAGATCCTGTTAAAAACCAACGCTGCAACTCCCGCAGTCTTGGAAAAAAACAAAACAAAAAAAAAACCACACGGATTGTTTTGTGCACGTCTCCACAGCAGAATTAGTGCTCGCACAACTGGGAGTGGTGTTCCTCTTTGACTTCTTAATCCTCTGTTTAGATCTCAAGCTATATTTTAGAAGAAATTCTAATTCAGCTATTGTTTACCCTCACGCAAGGCGTCCAACTCCTCCAGCTGTCCAAAGAGAAATGGGAGAGGGAGGGAGCGACATGGATACAGACAGAAATAGAGAAAGCGGAAGACAGTAAAAGACAAGACGGAGAGAAACCAGTAAGTGAAATGTGCCACAATCCTTCACTGCTCAAAATGTGTTTAGTTAAGAAACATATCAAAATAAAAAACACATTTTCTGTTCCACAGACAACATTTGAAATCACTAAAAACACATTTTGAGTTGTAAATACAGAATTACATAATACCGATCTTTCATAAAGTAACAAACTTTGACAGAAAATGAGGTGCCTGGTATCAAACTGTGTACCCACTAACCAACCTTTGCCAAGAAGTGCTAACACTGCTTTCATAAGCAGGCCCACTTCCCTTTGTGTGTAACCAAATCTCCTTCTCAGTGACTGAGATATCGGAGGGTCCTGTTCACTGAAAGAATGCAGGACAAGACGGCGTCTGTCTGGGTACGTAGCCCGCCGTCCGGGCACACAGGCATGGGGAGCAGTGGCACCGTGATAAGGAAACTCTAGAGTTGTGATAACAAGAGGAACAAAGTTCATTACTGGCTTGACATCAGGAACTCCTTTCCCCTGTTTAGCTGTCTATCTACTCGGGTACACAGCTTTAAATCTGTAACCTTGAAAAGAAGGATGCTCCACATCACTTTGTCCACTTTCGCTGTGTTTGGTCTGTTAGGTTGATGTACAAGTTGCTCCTGTCATTACTGGCTCTTTCAGATGAGAAATGCTACTATAATTTCAACCAAAAGACATCCAATCCTCTACTCTAGATAATAAAACTTAGACTGACTGCTCTGACTGAAGACTTTTGAGAACCGGGAACAGAAACGTGTGCAAGATTCGGTCCAGTGGATGATTACATTAATAAACGAGGTAGTATATCAATCAAAGTCATGTCCTGGGCAATGGCTAACCTGTCCAGATTCTACTTTAACATAATTTCTCAACTTGCAGCCATTACATTAGATGAACACCTGCAAAAGTGCAAACCCATACACACAAACACATGTAAACACACACAGAATTTGGCACCACTGCCTCTACTATCCTGGCTTAGTTGTGTGCGTGTGTGTTTTACACTCTTGCGGGTCTAATGATGGAGTGTAAAGTCTGTGCACAATGACAGACAGGTGTTAACAGCTGCAGGGTATGAACTATACAAGCCACAAACATTTCCATGATCCAGACATGGTTTGAATAAAGGCCTGGGCCCTTTCTTTCCGCCTTGCTACACTGTATATGCAAACGGAAGACACTGATAATGTTGTTGGAGCATAAACAATGGTTTTAGAGAACAATTCAAATAAAAAGCACAGAGAGGAATGTGATAAAACATCCACATGAGTGGAAATGGCTTCCACACCACGAAAAAGGCAAACAGGTGCCCGTATTTGCTGGTTGAGCAACCTCCTCGAGAGAGAAAAAAAGAGCTTAACAACTCGAGTTTCTAGAAAAACACATTTTAAGATTTTTCTAAGATGTTTTTATTTAAATGTTTTCTTTTGTGACAAAGAGTTTCCCTCCCCTTATAGCCCTTACATCCCCTTCCCCCACCTCAGCTTAGGGGCTGTCAACCCAGACCTGTGCATCCCTTCTATACCTCCACCCATCCCCCTTATCCTCTTATGGGGGAATTGCAAGGGCCACGCAGGGACCACCACAGTGCAACCAGGCGGCGGGACCCAGGGAACTGTCAAACACAAGGCGAACTGTCTGTCAGAGAGGACCAAAGCCTGTGTAAGCCTCTGAGGCATTCCACTCCCCCCACTGGCACCCTGTGTTTACAACCGTTTTGTTTGGCTTGAAAAGGTGATGTGGGTGAAAAGAAGAAAGAAAGGAAGGGGGGGGGGGGGGGGGGGGGGAAGGAAAAAAACATCTGTGTGAGATGATGTATGTGTGTGTGTGTGTGTGTGTGTGTGTGTGTGTGAGCATACACATGACTGTGTGTGTGTGTGTGTGCACATGTGTGAATGTGTGTCAAGTGTGAGAGTGATTGCTCAGAGTCTAGAGGCATCTGGGGGCCACGCTCAATTCCAATTAGCCTCTCTTTCTGAAGTGCACAAACACACACCCTTGGAAAACGCTGGGGTGAAAGGCAAAGCTCAAACAAGCATTACGGACACCGGCAGGCCCTTTCCTAGAAAGATTGTCAAAATTTGCCCCTCAGTTGGGAATGTGGTGAGACATTTGAAGGTCTTGTGAGAGAAACCTGTCCAGCTGTGACTAGCATGTGTTTCAAATTAGGAATTTCACAAAGACACACGCTGACTCACCAACTCATACCAGTCCAGGACATGTGCATATGCGCATACACATATATCACACGCATTCATTTTGTACATACAAGCAGAGGGAAAACACACACCTTTACCCCTTCATGCTCAAATCACATGCCAACAAATGAAACAAAGTTTATTAACCAGCTCAGCCACACAGCCACAGAGAGGAGTCACCAGCATGCTAACCTGCACAGTGGGAATAGTATCTAAGGACAGCAGCATCTGCTCTGAGCTCCTCAGCTGGCTGGTTTGGAAGTAAGCGCCCTGTAATTGCCAGGAAACTGTTGCAGAGAGCACCTCATTTCTGAACCCAAGCCATACATCACTGCAAGAATGAGAAGGCAGAGGACTGATTTAAAAAGCCCTTTCATTTTAACACGGTCATTTCCAAAAGGAATCAGCTTTCATGTTGTGGTGTCTTTCTCGTGGCTCTTGGTTCAGAGTTCACTTTGGCCTGAGGGCAGGCAATCTGACGATTTTAGATGAAGATCGGGATCATACGGCATCCAGGATCTACTTTTGTAACAATAAGGGTACGTTAATTAACGTTAGTTGCAACTTCAAATGAACCTCATGTTGTAATCGCCATTTAGAAACCTGTCTATTTTTCTTTAATTCAGTAGTGGTGCAAATGGAAACATTCAAATCTGGCCCAGTCTGTTTGTGTCTTTGTGTCTTCTCTCCTCTCTTCAATGGAGAAACTGAATTCAATCCCAAAACATCTGGAGTTACCTGTTAAAATGACACAACGCGTACACTGCGTGCATCACTCACTGTTATATTTCTATTAAGTTGACCTGGAAGTGAGCGTGTCAACAGAGAGCCCATGAAGCTATACAGCAGTGATGGATTCTCTTTGGGCAGGCAGGAGAATGGAAATAAGTCAAATGACAGTTGTTATTACAGACTGGTTTCCTCTGTTTAATTTGATGCATTTTTTCACTGTTACTTCCATATTTCCTCTTTCCTACGTGTTGAAAGGATGTGAAGACAAGAGATGACATGATGCAACCGTGACCCCAACCAACCTCTCTTCTCACAGTTTTCTTCTCACTTTGTTTCCTATCGTCTTTTTCCACCGTGTCTGATCCCTCCTTCCCCCACACGTTTCCAAGAAGTGTAAGGGTTGTCATTAGAGTGAATGAGTAGTTTGGTCCTATCAGCTGTTCCATTCACGTGCACTTCACAGACACTTTTACTGTCAGTCTTTCTCACTTATTATCATCTCTGTAAACTTATGTCTACATGTGTCCCTTGTAGTAATAAACTTGGATGGATTTATCATCCAACTCAGCTTCTTTTAGTTAATTATTTGTTTCTGCATTATTTATTTGGCCACTTGGAGGCACACACTAAGCTCAAAACATATATTTATATAATTTCATGCCTTGTGTATTATGTAGAGCTCCACTATGTTCACCTGCTAATCGCTAACCTTGTCAGTCTGCCATTTGGTGTCGGGTGCTGGAAGTGTCCCAGTGGGAGACAGTGAGAGCAGTAACGTCAGGCCCCAAACAATGACTTAGAAGAAAAGACACTCTAGAGCTGAGAAAACTGCTAAGTCAGGTGAAGATTTTCTGCCACCCCCTTCACATGATGTGCAGTTTGTCATCCTGATGACACAATGACTTTTTATGGAGAAATGTTTTTAGTTTTTTCACTGATATGGACTTTTTGATGGACAGTAAACTTTTGAGAACTGTAGCTGTTATTAGTTACTGCAATTAGCTCACTTAGTTAGCCGTGCTGCTTGGATGGTGAATTTAGACTGCTAGTATGTAATGTAGTAATATGAAATATGTGTTCTGAGTTTGTCATACCAGAGAAGAAAGTGTTATTAACCACCCGGCCAAATTTGAATGATTAAAAATATTGACAAGTTTATGAAATTAGGTGTCAGAATCAGGTAAAAATGAACAGCTTCAGGACTGTGTGGGTGTGTCCACTGAATACGCTGTATTTTGAAAGAAATCTCCGAATTTTAAACTAATACCAGAGGTGCTTTGGACAGCCAGGAAGAGTAGGTTTGGTTGTGTTAACAAAGTTCTTGATTTGCTAGTTGTTATTCATAAGTAATCATACACAAATGCACATGTACAGCTGTCCATATTTACAAGCAGCAGCTGCTATTTTCAGAAGAAAAAAAAGTTCTGGTGAACTCACTCATCTAAACAGCAGATAAAACACAGCTAAACTAAACAGAGCTAAACTAACTGTTATTAGTTAGCTGATAGTTGTTGGGAAAGATAAAGACACAGACATTTTCTCAGGACTTGGTGAAGTTTAGAAATCATTGCAGTGGGCATGACAGTTGGATATGAAAAGGCAATTATTTGCTAATGTTAGCTGTAACAATTTACTATATCCGATTTTCAGCTTTCCTGTTATTTTGTAATTACAAAATTACACCTTCCAATTTCCAATGAACATATCACCTTTCACACAATAATTTCATTTTATTAACTGTGTTGGCTATACATTTTTGACACCACGCCATAATCATGCAATCATCTCGTCCTTCTGCACAGGCGCCAAAGTAAGCTCCACTCACTGGCTACCGGACACAGTAATTCCATCAGCAAACTACGTGAATGCTAAAACAACAATCCTCTTGTTAGCCCAAATCCGCAGATATGTCTGCGATGATGGCAAATCAAACTGGCAACATCCTACAAATATCCAGAGATTAGCTGAGAGTGACACTGATACCAGTCTCGCAATCCCAAGCTCGAGTACAGACACATGCACACACACACACACACACACACACACACACACACACACACACACACACACACGTACACAAAACACACACCGTCCCAGCATCGTACGACAAGTCTGTCAAGCTGCCAGGGAGCTCCAGCCAACACTCACCGCCTCCGCCAACAGACTCCATTCTGCCCTGGCTTCACTTTTCAAGACCTCACTATCTCACTGTAATTGGCTGAAACCAGAGCGGGTCGTCATTCTTTTCTTGAGGAATGTTCTGGAAATCAAAAACAACTTCCCATTTATTCACTTACACTAACCACTCAATTAAGGCCCTATTAAGAGTATCTGGAAAAGCTTTTTGGGCTTTACACTTACTGAAAGTAAAGCTCAGCGAGGACTCATCGTATTGAAGGAAATCAAAAACATTTGAATATTTCGTTCGTCATTTTGCAACAAATTCCACCCCCGGAAAAAAACTTTCACGGGAGCTTTCAGTCAAGACCACATTCAAGGTGACAATAAAAGAAACAAAACTCAGAACAATGAGAACTTTGACAACAAAACACCACAGTTTTTTTTCTCTCTGCCACCCATTGAGCCATGACGTGGTGAGAAGCACCACGGGGATCTTCAAATGGTGGGGATGTGGATACAGGGCCCTGGCTTTGGCTTGACAGGAGCTTATTGACCATGCTGGCTGGCCCCTAATCTATACACACACACACACACACACACACGCACACACACACATCTGCAGTGTGTGCTTACACTCACATGCAGTTAACTCTGCAAGCATATAAATGCATGTATGCACACACAATCAAAACACACACACACACACACACACACACACACACACAAACAGGCAGGATCCTTTTGAAGAGTGAGAGGGACCGAAAAGGGGGTGGAGGAGGAGGAGTAAGGGAGAAAGAGCAGGAGAAGGGAGGATGGAGGATGGAGGGGGAGGGAGGGTGGTGGCGGTATTTATAGACAACAAGTGATGGGATGCCCTCGTTAGTGCACGGCCCACTGGGCCAGATGACAGACACGCCGCCAAGAGGTTATGTGACCACATTACTCACTCCGGCGCCCTGTAAGAGGGCCCGTTGAGCAACGAGAGGGAGCGAGGCGGGGAAGGAGGGAGGGAGGGCGGCACAAGTGGAGAAGCAAAGAGAGTAGGAGGAGAAGGGAACAGAGGGGGAGAAAACTACCCATGAACCTCGCAGTGCCCAGTGCCCTAATTCGACTAAGCTGTATACAAACAAACTTTTTTCTTTTTTTCAGTTGGAGGACGTGCCTCTCTCCCACTTTTTGGCCACTGACCTCAATTACCCAATGCGGTCACTCCTTTGTTTTGTATCCTGACAGAACAAAATCTCTCTCCAGACAACGCGGGCACCAGAGGTGACGGCTAACCCTGCAGAAAATATACTTTTTCCACGAGAGATGACGTTTCCCATGTAATCGTTTAGAATGACATGGCAGGCTTTGGTCTAATGATAGGCTATGCAAGAGATCTTCAAAGGGAAGCTGTGGTTGCTAAGACAATACCTGCTGCTAGTTTCCCCCCTCCCATAGAGGCCTTAGCTGTAATCCTCCAGATCTGACCCCCCTCCTCGCCCCACACACACACAGACACACACACCTCTCAAGGCTCTGCAGACACCTCAGAGTCAGGAGCTCAATCCAAGACCCTGTAAAGCCTCAGACCTGAACTCATGACTTTGTAGAAAGAGGTGAGAAGGTGTAATAGATGTACAGTACATTAAGAATGTCTAGAAGAAGAGATAGACGCCAATGCAAGGGAGGCACCACAAGATACAAAAGGAAGAACAACACTGTACTGACACAAGAGAATCACGAAGAATCATCTGGGTTTGCAGATTATCAGACTTTTGAGGCTGGCATAAAGATGAACACAAACACAACCATACCAAAATACCACATAAAAGAGCTCTTGTACGGGCAGGTGAGCGCTGGTGCAGGGTTCCCCTCTCTTTCAACTCATGCTACTTCAAACAACCTCCTGCATGGAGATGAAACCAGGGCCATCGGCACTACAAACAAAGGTGGTGCCTCTACTCAAAACGCACAAAGAAATGAAGGAGAATTGTTCATATAGAAAACAACCACTATAAGATCGTATATGAGTGTTTTGCTGGATATCTGCTGGTTGGTCCACCACTTTGGATCAGACTATTGGACGAACCAACAAGAAATTTTGTACAGACATTCATGGCGCAAAGATGATGACTTTTAAGATATTTCGCCCGTTATTGGATTGGATTTCCATAAAATCTAATACAGACATTTGTGTTCCCAACAGAAATCAAACATTTATTGATTCATTGGTCCTTAACCTTTCGTGTAACACCGTCTTCAGGTCCTTCAGGTTAGTTTGTCCAATACTTTAGTTTATGACCGAATAAATGCAAAGCTGAACTTTGTACTTAGAACTACGGCGTCACTTCGTGGCTAGCGGACTTTGTTTAGGTGTGAAATCAACAGACATTTAGATGGCTCAGATAAAAACGCGATTAACTGTGGTTGAAAGTGATTACATGTAATTTCCGTACCATCTCAAACTAATTTAACCTGGTGTTAACCTTTTTTTTTTGAGCTGCAAACTATCAAGTCAGTGTTTACAGGCTACCAATGAAGACCAGACATCTATTGTAATCTTGCTAAGTCAGCTCAAGTTGGGTTAAAGGTTTGTAGCTTATTAAAGCAAACCACTCAGTGTGATTAAACAAACACCATGTCTCCTCCACATAAAGGCTGAGAGCAGTATGGGAACTGCAATCCCAGGACAATTACTGTTTAGTCCGGTTGTTGTAGTTGGATTAAGATGTTAGCTATCCCCTGTTAACCTCTCCTCACTAGACAGAGCTGATCCAGGACCTAACATGGTGAGGAGGGAGATGAAGCCACATGAAAGGATATACGGGATATAAGACTTACATGGGCCCACACTGCAAAAGACTCCTGGAGGGCAGAAGGTTAAGGAGAGAAGAGAACCCTCCTTCTCATTCCCTCTCTTTCTCTCTCTCATGCATGTTCCGAATGCTAAACACCAGCCCACCACATCCTCGTCCCCCTGTACCTCCTCCTCACTCTCCTCCCGCCTCCCGCACTGCAGAATCACTGATGTGAGGTCTTTTGTGAGAGCACTGGCTGGCCTCAGCCTAGGCTCTGTTACGGCCTGACCACTGACCCACTCACCCGCCTTTTAAAGAGGTTTTAGGGTCATGGGTTCACAACAAGGTGACTCAACTGTGAACGGCGGGCGGCATCCTCTTTCAAAGGACCCACGTCTTCACCTTTCCCTCTCAAGACTTTCTCTCCCTCCTTTTCTCCCCCTCTCTCTCTCTTTTCTTTCCTCTTTCTCACTTTCTCCTCTCCCCCCCCCCTCCTCCTCCCCTGCAGCCCTCCTTTCCATGTATCCTCAGTGACTGACCCGCCGTCTCAGCCCTAATTAGCATAGCATCCCAGAGCGAGGAGAACATGAAGGCTAATGGGGGTTGGGGCCCCGTAACAACACTGAGGGTACAGCTTCAAGTTTCTAACTAGGCACATCACCTGACTACATTTACATGGGTTTCTGCAACCAGAATGCAGGCAGGAGAGTAATGGATGATAAATTATTCCGTTTTCTTAGCAGAGGAAGTGAACTAGAAGAGGAAAGGCATCAGGATTCAAAGCAGCACTGCATGGAAGGTTTGGCTTGTGTCAGTAATGTTTTGTCGAGGATGTAATGAGGCCAGCTTTAACAACAAAGCTGATGAGGGAACAGAAGAAGTACATTCAGGGGTGAATCCAGAAAGAACGGACTGTGAATGGACCGTGAACTGAGCACCACTTGCAACCACTATCTGCCACATCTCAAGTTCCGACTCACAAGACATACATGACATGATATTACACTGCAAACACAGCCATAAGGTTTTGTATATGAGTGCAATTTGTAATCTGTAAACAAGATTAGGTAGAAACTTAGTATATACCTGGATTAAGTATGGTCAGCAGTAGTGTCTGTCCACTCTTAAGGTGTACTGAAGTAGGATAGCACAAGGCCACTTGGCTAAGTTACATTTGAGTCAAAAATGTTATTCTAATTTTGATTATAACTATTCTAATTATCCATTAACTCCCCCTGCTCTTTCATTTGTATCTTGAGCATCATCTATAGCCCAACAAGCGTCTGTCTGCTCACAAGGGGTGTATACATTTGTATTAAAGGGAATCAAACTCATATCATCTCTTCTTTCAGCGATATCGATCCACATGTGCACCAACTTACCATTCCGTGTCCACAATCAGTCCCATCAGCCAGTGGCATGTGCTGTGTGCGACATCCTTTGTGGTCCCCCTCTGCACTTGTACACCACAGCCTCTTGCACTGTTTCTGTTGGGCAATAAGATGAGCAATAGCAATTACCGTGACTGAATATGAAAAGAGTTTATCTACAACGTGAGAACACTCTACAAGCTTTCAACACGCAAAATACCCCATTTATTCATAGACGTTTGTCTTTGTCGGGCTGAGCTATTTGCCTCCCATGTTTCCTTTCTTCTTTTGGGAGGAAAAGCATGTGAATGCAGATTGGAATATGTTTGTTATTAATATTTCACATTCCAGACATGAGCAACGTGTCTTAGCCAGCATCAGTTTTTAATTATAAGCCATGCATTCAACAACAGACTGAGTTAAACTGCCTCTTTGTATGCAGCCGTCCCAGGATATTGCAAGGATCACACAATTAACTGACTACAGTCTCATACTGTTTCCCTATATGGATTATAAAAAAAATCTGGCCTTTCATAAAAAACAACTCACCATGTAAGGGCAAATTTGGGAACCGGGTCCAAACATCAGTTCACACTGTCTGTTGGCATTGTAGATTTGACCAGGCAGGAGTGTGGGGAGCTCGTACGTCCTGCTGACAGGCTCATCAAGGAGGCACTCCCCGTAGCCGGTGCTAAAAAGCAATACGAATGTAGAACGTACAGTAAATGAAACAGCACAAGAGCATACACATGTGTGCCCAAACAGACAAAAGTGCATGTTTACACACACACACACACAAGGCAAACTTTCATGTATACATATTTTCAGGATAATCCAGTATTTTCTGTCCCCAAAAAAGTATCAACATGTGTCATCATCTTTCATAAAAGCAAAGTAAACATTTCTATGTCATTGTCTGTGATCATCCTCAGATGTGTTTTCCCCTGTGGGTGGTCTGTAAAGTTACCTAACAGAGAGACTGATACCACTTCCCCTCAATGGCCTGTTAGTAAATGCTGTCACCATGAAACTGGAGTCAGGCGCCACAGACTGAATAAAACAGCATTTTGATACAGACTGAAAAGGATCAGCGCGCTGACCACATTTTTATCTGAGGTGTAATTCTCTGTGCTGAAGGAAAACAAGAGAATTTGGACTTGTAAAGCACCTTGATTAAGTTACATAAATCTGTGCCAGCGCCAGCATTGCACTATAATGACAGATTGTGCTGTATGTCAGCCACACCCTGAGCAACGACACAGTAACAGACAACAAAAGCACAGCTGGACTGAATGTAGCATATAAAATCACCAGCCTTTTACGGTCGTGAAAAGACGCCAGTCAAACACGATAGCAGAGCGAGCCGAGCCTCAAAGGATCTCCTCTTTTTTTTTTTTTTTTGTTGTTTACTTTTGAAAAAGGAAACCAGCGGATGAGACATGTATGGATGTGTAATTACAAAACATGTCTGCGTCGCTCTGACAAATTTAATCCGGGATTGAGCCGCTAAAACACCTGCTCCATACAGCACCACCTGATGTGACAGGCCAATAATTAGACAGGATTATCCTGAGTTACCGTCACGTTGTTTCTTTCCCCTTTCATTTCCAGCCAAAATGTAAGGAACTGCAGCAAAGCAGCGCTGGGTGGCAGGGAGGGGGGCGGTGATTGCATAAGAAGAATAAGCCAGCAGTGGAAGATACTGTGAATGAAAACTATAGAGCAGCCTGTCAAGGAATCATACAGACAGTCCCATATTACAGCAGTGTCTTTCAGCAGTTGGTCATCTGTCTAATCTGTGTTCTGGAATCTAATGGAATTATTATTAAGACCAAGACAGACAGAGGGAGAAGGGGTCAGTGTGGTCATTTTTTAAATGAAACGCCTACTTTTTTTTTTAAAGAATATCAGCTGTGTGGATTCGAGACAATGAGGCCATTCCTCTCTGGCACCAGAAGTGAATCCACACCTGGCAGCCATTGGGAAACTTGAAAGTTTATTTATAAGACTTTTTTTTTTTTTTTTTTTTTTACAAAGTTGGCTGTTGTGCGCTTGTCATAAGAGACTAAACAATAATCGTTTCCATGTACGTCGTACCGGGTTTCCCTCGGCGTGCAGTGCAAGAAGTCTACTCGTATGTCAGACTGATGGTTTTTGCAGAGGACTGAATGACACAGAACATCACTGCGCAGTGTTTGATCAAACAGCGGCGAGTAAACTGCAGCAATGCTGTCATGTGAGGGTTTTATCTTTGACAGCATGTACTGATTACTGTACATGGAGATATAGAACAATTTAATGACAGAGGTTTAGCTGAGTTTGGAGCAACACGCGGTACGTACTGTAAGGATTCATCTTGATTGTATTAAAAAAATGACAAAAAAGTATTTAAAAATGATTTCACGTGGGAGTGCCTGCTGTCAGAGCGGTTAGGCTAATTTTCGAGGTGTGTAATGGAAAATGATAGGGCTCACCCACTGCTAATGATTATGTGGTTTCAACACCCAGAGAACACAACAATTAGTGGGTGGCAACAGTCAAAGATTTGCATTTTACTTTTATATTTGGATTTTGAGGTTTAAATGAAACTGCACAGTGCCAGACGGGGAATGAATGGTTGCTTTATGTAGTGGTTGACACATAATAACACTGCACAACAGCAGGACGCTTTTCATCGGCTTTCAGGTGCCGGAGTTCAGTGCACATTATTACAATAACAGTGAGATAAGGGGGGAGAAGGAGGGGAATCCTTTGCCTTTTGAAAAGGGACGTTTGAGAGGTGGCACGGCCTTTTCGTTTTTTAAACTGGTAGGAGAGTGGTGCAGATTGAATTTGCTCTTCAGGGAGAATGGGCAGTCAAAACACTGACGTACTTGACCAGGTCAGTTCGCTGAGCAGGCGTAGTACTGTTGAAGTGCTAGTTTGAATCAATGCGCCTCATTGTTGGCTGGAGACGGATTTCAAAAGCACTTGGACTTACACTCTCAAGGGCCTTTCCCACCACTGCAGCTCCCACACTGCAATGCTGCTTCACTGTGTTCATACCTGGATTGTTTCTTATAATATATCCCATATGGTTAACAAATGTTGAAGTTTTATCACGAATGCATCTGACAGTACCATCATGAACTTGCCTGTTTTTGTGCAGTAATCAGCCACACACACACACACAGAAACCTAACACAGCTGACATGAACGTTCCAACCACTCAGTGTTGAGGTCATCGCTGGCTGGAAACTATGTGAAGCACAACCTTAAAACTCCATACGAGGCATCCTCTAACAGTGCACTCTCGAGATGCATCTGGTCAACAAGGCCGTCCTTTGTGAAGGCCTCCACAATTAACAGAGGAAAAGAGGCAAAGATTAAAGGGTCATGTCCAGGGAAGATCTAATTATAACTGACATTTCCCATCTTAAAGGGAAGTCTTTCACCAGGATCAGTGACCACGGTGCGGGCAGAAGTTGCTGAATGAGCCGTTGCCCCGTGCTACAGGTTTTGCTGTAGAAAGCAGACTAGTGACTGGATTACTGTTTCCCCAGCATCCTGTGAGCAAGGCTCTGTCTGAGTGGCGAGACCAAGGGGCTGTGAAATATCCATCGCTCAGGTCAGCCAAGGAAGACCCCCGGATTCAAACAGGAAATACTCTTTCAACACCAGGCAATAACAACCACGCACAGTTTACATTGCGCTGACCTGTCTGCAGAGCGCTGCGAGAGACGTGGAAGCAGATTGTTTAGCTGGCCACGTCACAACAAGTAAAAGTTAATGGCGCACTTAAAATGGGGATGTGATAATATCAGATTGGAAAAGAAATGGAGAAGCATCGTTTTTCATAAGGAGGGAGTTTAATTTGATAATAAATCAGTTCAAAACTGGAAAGGAGAGCTGGTACCTACTCTAAAAACTCTGTGATGTACTTGCGGCTGCACTTGGACCACGACCAGGGATTGGTATCATAGTTGAGGGTGGGAGCCATAACATGATACTGGTGTTTCATGCCCGCCTCCCGGCACTTTGGGTTGTCATCATGAGGCATGTTGAACCTGCAGAGAAAAAAAAAAAAGAAAGAAAATGGAGAGGAGAGGAGGGGTTAGAGATGAAGAGAGGGATATTTGGAACACACACAAAGTGATTATCAGCTACTTAGTCATAGCAAGGAGGATAAATGTCACAAGATTTACATTCAGCCATTTTTAACAGGGGATCACCCAGCACCATCCCTGTGGGCCACCAACACACGGATGCAGCCACAGAGACATCTGTGAGTAATACCGATCACTCTGCACCTTTCTCTCTCTTTATTTGTGTCCCGCTTCGCTCGATCTCACAAATGTTTACAGAAAAGCCTTGAAAGGTTTCAATAAAACCATAGGCGGTGCAACATTTTATTCAAAATATCATTCTTCATCGATCTCCTTCAACATCTTCGCCAACGTGACGGTGAGAACTATCTCAAGAGGTTAAAGGTCATCAGCTCCTCCTCATGTCCATTGCGTATTTAATCATTTAAGACATCTAAGATGTTGAATTTTGCACTGTAGTAAAAAAAGGAAACGACAACAAATTTTCACATTTGAGAAGCTGGAACCAGCAATTGTTTGGTATGTTTGCTTAATAAATGATTTAAAAGCTTTAACGATTATCAGCATTGTTCGTTTTAATCAGCTCATCGATGAATTGTTTCAGCGTCAGTCATAATAAACAAGAGTCTTCACAGAAGAGCAGCTGCATAAAATGAAGTACACAGCATGGCATCTGCAAATTAATGAATTCATCCAGGCTGTCTGCTGTTGGCAGTCTCATAAAGCAAGTTTTCTTGATCATGTCCAGAATAGCGTAGTCGAGTGCGGATGTCCTGTGTTGTGCTGCGGTTTGGCGTGGAGCCACAAATACATGTGGTGCATGCACCAATGCTTGCACACATATACATATACACACAGGAACCCATGCAGCTGTATGATGTCTGAGATGTTTACAACAGGATGTGGGCCAGTGCTGAGCCCTGGACTGTGGCTGAGGGGTCAATCCATACAGCCACATAAACAAGACCTAGCATGGCTGGCATGAGGCCCACCCTACAGGGGCCGAGGGCAAACATCCAGGGAATAATTACAGTAAGCCTCCGGCACAGTAATGAGCTCGGCACACACAAATCGAGATGTTGGCTGATGCTGACAAATCAAATGTGGCTCAAATGTTTTTCTTTCTTTTTTTTTTTGCAAATTATTCTTTGTCACTTGTGAGGGTGCACAGGTGCATCAGAGCGATGCAGACAATGACAAGGAAGTTTAAAGCGCTCTAAACGTACTTATTATCGTGATGGGGATTCGTGACAGGCTCCAAACAAATTGTACTCTTAACACTTTATGATGATTTACATGAAACAGATCTGAAGGGCACAAATGAGGATACTGGCTTTAAATCCTGAGATGAGAGGCTTTTAGCGTAATTAGGTTGTAAATCGTTAAGTTTTATGGCTTTCTGTTTGGCAACTTCGAGGGACAAATCAATAACAGAATCAATTCCAGTGGTAGAGCACCAACTCCAGCACTTAATTATGAGCATCCAGACTAAAACGTGATTACTTAAAAGACCACTCAGTCTCGTCAAAACATAGTGCCTTTTTACTTTGCGTGTCATTTTCCGACAAGACAAAAACAGCTTTCTGCGCCAAAATGCCATTAAATAACTACGAGAGCAAGAACACGCGGCTGGAGCGATGACGACACGGTTGTGAATTCCTGCCGACTGGCTGTACATAAATAAGAGCCAAGGCAAAACAGCGCTGCCTGCAGGAACAGCCTTCATCAGCTCAGACAGCGCTCAGTGATAGCAGATACATTGTTAGTGGATTACGCATTTTATCTCCACTAAATTTAGTGCACCACAAAAGAGACCATCTTTGACAATCCGTGTAATTTTATCCACTTAGCTAGCTTGTTAAGTTTATGTATGATCAAGGATGTCTATGATCAGCGAAGCCTTTCATATTTCTGAAGACGTTTAAAAGAAAAAAAAAAGGGAAGTGTCTTCACAAGCCGCAGACTCGAATGTCATATCAAAATGTCAGGGCGCTTTATTCGTGAGCCAAGACATCTGAAGTGTTGGCATTGTCTAATGACAAACTTGATTATGTGTGTCACCTTTGAACAGCTATCAAGTGACACCGCCTCGCCTGAAAAATCCCCATGATGGGTATTAGCAATCACACGTCCTCGCAGTCATCTGAGAAAGGCCTCCTATCCATTAGTCTAAATCTTTCTTTAATCTGCAATACTCTTGAGTGGCTCCCACTACCTGACACTGGCTTTCCCAGAGCACTAAACACTCTTGAGAGCTCACGTCTGTGAACGTAGCGATTAACCACGCCAGGACGCAGAGCCAACTGGGGCCTCCAGCTGCTTGAACTTTAGTATAAACAGATCCACCAAGATGCAAAGGGGAAGGGGAAGAGGGGCGGGGGGGCCGCGTAGACTCGTCCATCTGGCTGCTCTTCGTCCAGTCTCTCCACTGGAAGAATGTGTGAGCGGGACAGAGGTGGTGGAGGAATATCTTTCATTCTTAACCAATGGCTCACAAGCTCACACGACACTGGGCCTTTTTTTTTTCTATCCTACACAAGCGGACCAGAAAGAAAATCTCTCACTCATTTTCATTTGTTCTTTGAAGGAGGTGGAGAGGCAGGAAGAAAGAACAAGGATGGAAAAAAGGACACATGCCTCATCTTTCTTAAAAACTATACGCAAAAGTGAGCTTGTAGGGATGGAAAAGAAGATGGAAGAAGAAGCGGTGTGTTAAATGTCAGATCTAAGGCAACTAGTGATTTAGCATCATTTTGCTCGATAGATTTTTGGAAACTGCCCCTGATAAGATGAGGTGTTGTTGTAAAAACTCTCTGGCAGACAGGCGTATTGAGATAGCGCTGCCATCCCTTGCCAAAAGACAAGTTACATATGATGCTACTGTGACATCATCAGGTGTTTTATCAGACTTTGGGGGCTGATATATAAAATAAAATAAAAAGATTCTGGGAACGAGCAAGCTCCCGAACACTAAACAGAAAAATTCAGCCTTGCACTGTCTGATAAAGTTCGATGTGCCACTTTCACAAAGTCTATCCAGCTGAAGTGTGTGTCATAGCTTTGTCTTGAGAGAACAGTGAGCTCAGAAGAGATTCGAGCTCTCTATTCTCTCAAGACAAATCTACGACACACACTTCAGCTGTATAGTAAGGTATTATACGCTGGTGTGTTATTAAAAGTCAAGTTTTTCACCTTATTATGCTTTGCACCTGTGTCTGCTGCACCCTGTGTCTCTTGATAAGAGGGCTTTTGTTGGTCAAAGCTGTCTGCGACTGGGTGAGATAGAGAGTGTGTGTGTAGACCATGTGTGTGTGTGTGTGTGTGTGCATGTGGGCGTCAGGGTGGTGGGGAGGGGTTTGCTACAAGTGCTATGCTGCAACTTACACATGGCCCAGCTCATGAGCGATGGTGAAGGAGGCACTAATCCCGTTTTCTTCACTGATGGAGCAGCTCCGGTACTGATCACACATAGTCCCCAGCTCTGCAAGCCCTACGAGGGTCAAGTACACACACAGATGCACATAAACACATACAGACACAACTATTCATAAACAAAAACCCTGTTGCATGAGTGTTAAAGGCGATTAAACCATCAAAACTTTCCATAAGAGAGAGATTAGCACTGTCACCGACTCCCTCCTGCCCGCCTCCCTCCTCCCCTTTCTACCACTCTGTTCTGTCACTATAATATTATTAGCTGACAGCTTGCCATAAACTCATTACTGCACAGTTTATGAGCTGTGGTTAACAGAGTGGAAAGTTAATTGAAACAGACTTGAGGTGGAGGTGTTTCTTGCAAAGAGAAAGGTGGAATTTTACCTAGCGTGTCACATTTGTCTTTCGCACGGCAGATGTCTTCCCTGAAAAAACAAAAAAAAGCATGATGTGATGATGTTTTGAAGAGATTTTCTTGAGAAACTTTTTCCAACCGTGCGTACCTGGTGATGAGGAGCGCTGTGTCGTGATGCGAAGGATGACTGTCATCCTGGACGTTCTGGCTCTGCTGCCAGACGCAGAAGTTGTGGAGAGTGGTGGCGGCATTGAAGCTCACTGTGGGCCCTTCCTGTTTGGATGAAACAGCATTGGGGATGTGACCAAGAAACCAAGGGTGTGCAGGGTGCAGCAGGGATCTTAAAATCTCGTTTTAAAAGGTTATTTGCACCACCTGTGTCCTCCACCTCTAGGAAGAGTTGTACATTTCAGGTAGAGGAGAGAACATTTGCTTCATACCAGACGGTGTTCCTTGATATTCATATGTGGGTCAATTTGAAGGGTGTAACAGTGAGTACCATTTGGAAACTTTAAGAAACAACCACTTATCTAGCATTAGAAAGAGAGCCACAACCTTACATAAAGTAACTAGCATACTTGCATTAATGCCATTAGGTTGGCTGGCCCGTTGACCCAGAAAATGATCCCCTGTGCTCTTTACTTGACTAGAACAGCTAAAGGAGTTTCCAGGTGACTTCTGACTGTATTTGATCGTTGATTTGAGTTTGATTTCTACACTACTTGACCCATTCAATAGCCTAATATCTGGTTTGGCAAATACTGGAATTTAATTTAATTTAACAATCAGTTACTTTGACGAAACAAAGCACAGCGAGCCTCTTCAGTCATCTTTCATTTGCAGGTGGTTAGCTGCCTCACTATAGTATCGTTTGTTTTTCATGAAGACCTCTTGAGACTTGAGACTGACAAGGCAGGCAGTGTCCTTTCAAACAGGCCCCACAGAGTAAAAGGCCAGGTCAGGGACACCTGCACTGACGTAAGAAATATTGGAGACCTGGATACAGGTAGCATTCAAGGCCCCCACACTCACCTGTTCGTTGTGTATGACGACTAGCTTGACGATCATGATGTTGATGAGGTTTCCTACACTGGGGTCCTTGTACACTGCCGCTACCTGTAACAAAGACAAAACACACAGACAAAAAAATGCAAACCTCCACTAACCTGAACCAGAGCACAGATATGAACAGTATAAAAACTATGTCTGCTTCTCCTGACTCAGTACTTGAGAATGAGAAAATCCTGCTTTTTGGTTAAGCTCCACGGGGTCTAATCAAAACAGCAACAGTTCAAGTCCAAAGAAACAACAAAAAAAAAGGTCTCCTTCAGGGTAAGTTTAATCAACAGGGTATTAAAACCAATTACAATCCCCCCACAGACCTTTGCAACGAAAGAGCAAGCTAAAACCTGGACCCAGCAGCAACAAATGTGAAACTTCAGCAGAGCTGGAGCTCAGAGCTCAGCAAAACATTCCCTCTGTAGCATTTTCCCCTCCGCTTCTCTCCTCTTGCTTTACTCGTGCACCCCTGTCACGGTCGGCCAGCAGCCTCCTAAGGCCGTGTGCAGCCTCCTGACAGGAACTCATTAGTCCACTATAAACATTTAGCTTGTCTTAGCCTAGGGGAGGGAGGGGGAGGTAAATGTGGTCTGGGCCAGTCCAGAATGGGCAAAAAAAAGGGGAGCCTGTCTTCACAGTCCAACTGTGACACAGGACACTGTTCTCGCATGCTCTCGCCCTAATGTATGTTATTGTACGATCAGTGCAGGAACCAGAAGTGAGGGTGGGGCGGGGGGGGCTGCAGGGCCCACACTGGAGCATCACTGCAGTGTCTCACACAGCAAGTTAGCTGAAAACAAGCTCTGAGGGTACAAAGAAATGTCAATAGACCATAGCCGTAATGGTTCTGGCAGTGTTTGCGGTTAAATAGCATGAAGAGGGGTTTAAATTGTTCTATTACATGTGGTGTTTTGAAGGATTCTGATCATCTCTGCACAAAATATCTTAGATTTTAGGCATAAAAAAACTCACTTTAGCAGCCTTGAATGTCAAAAAAATATCACCGTATCACATACAATGTACTACAAGATGCCAATACTTGTAAACTTCACCTAAATCAGACAAATTTCTCTGTTGTGCTTAAAGATTTCTGTCATATTTTGGCTGTTTTGGCTAACTTGTAGTACAGTGGCTGAAGTAAGTGTGTGTGTGTCTGCACCACTTCATACGTGGCAAATAAAAAAATGCCCTGGCACATTTGACATTGACTGTACCCTCTCTGCCTTACTGAAGGATAACACTCCACTGACAATCATTACTCCTCCATGAGTTAAAGAGTGTTTTAAAACATTGAGTGTGTCACACTGTTGAGAGAAAGAGTAAGGTACACGCAGTTCAGTACAATTGATAACCTATCCTGCTTTGACACGCAGACTTCCCCAACACTTTTACTCTAATATATACAGAGACAGTAAATCACAGTGTTACTGGCTTGATTAGAGGCCAGCAGCGCTCCCAGTCAGATACGGGCTCTCGTAAAAAGAGGTTAAGGTGCTGAGTCAGGATCTTACCAATTAACTGGTCCGCTTTTGTTGAAGCAGCAGCATGTTAGGGTCGCGACAGGGTTTACAACCAAAATGTCAAACAGTAACATCTGAGTTGAAACCTGGTCTGAGTGTAGGGGGGGTGGGTGTGTTTTTTTTTTCACATTTTCAAGGCTTTGTTGACCAAATTACAAACATTGTCTTGCCTGCCTTATGCCATGGACATAGTTTAGGCTTGATTTGCTCCAGGTTTTCAGGTGTCTGCGATTTCAGCCACCACAATTAAGCTAAACAGTGCTCACTGTTTTAAGAGGGACAATTTCTCGAGAATGTAGGTCCAATAAAAACTGTTCACCATGTTCTGATTATCCACAGTAAGGGGACCGTTAAATAAAAAAAAAAAATTGTATTTAGCCCTATTGCGTTTAAAATGTCAAATATTTGTGACGAAAAAAGTTCAGCAAATCTTTCATGTCAGGCTCAAATCTGGTGAGCTGGACAGATGAAAATAGAGGGAGCTTCTTTTTTTTTTTTTTTTTTTTAGCTTATTAGCCATGTTGCACCATCTGTTTTTATTTAACCCTCCTCTGCTGGTGTATAATAAACTGCTCCAGAAAAGGCAGGATACGTCTCTTGAATAAACTGTGAACATAATTTCCTGTTAGCGACAAAGCTAGCTCGCGCCATCTGGGAAGGAACTGACAGCTGGCGAGCTAGCCGGCTAGCTGAGGTTAGCCTTGAACTGTTATAATCAAGTCTTTAAGCTTCAAGAAAGACATATTCATTTTGCTGTCATGTGGACAGATACAGATCTGCATGGCAAATATGGGTCGATAGACAAACATGTTTTGGTCCTACAGTATTCACCTTTAATCTAAAAACAACTACTAAACCATCTAATAATAGTGAACAGCTGTTGCATAGTAAAAAAAACAAAACAAAATAATAATTTTTAGAAACATTATTTTACTTACTACTGACATGATTGTTAGGATGTAGTGCTCTAGGTTGCGTCCATGGTGACGAGCCATTTTGGCGTCCGCTGTCACCATCAGCTCGACGTAGCGAGGGTAAGAGAGGAAACGCTTACGTCTGCGTGGGGATCGGGGCTGTGTGCCAGTGGAGTTGTCATAAATGTGTCGATCATCTATCGTGACTCTGAGAGAATCCAGCTCCTCGCCCATATTTCCTCTGCTCTCATACGCGACTGACCTCTTGGAGTCCCCTGTTTTTTTAGAGAGAAAAACGTGATTAGTGATGATGTGGAGAGGAGAATATGTTTGGAATATCATGATCATGGACGTACACAGTGGACATCCACTACTTTATGTTATAAAGGCATTTCATGAGCAAGCTATGGTTAAGAGTTCAGGATTTTAGCTTAGCTGAATTCCAATGACATAACAGAACGACTTCAATGGCAAAAAAAACGGCATAAATTGTTGTGTCATTCAAGCACTCAGGAAAACATACGCACAAAGAGACCTGGGGTCAATGGTGAGCTTGGAGAAAGAGAGTTTTTTGAGTAGAAGAGAGAAAATCCCATGACGACATTTTACTGAATCCTAGGGGGGTATGCAGTCTGCAAGGGGACATAAAAATCCTCAAATTATCCCAGTATATAATATGAACATTACATGAAATGTGCTGAAAGGCAGCAACTGAAATATATATATAATGCCAGACTGAAACCATTCCATTTATAGGTTTGAGGTGACCGCTTTTAACAACAGCCTCAGATGAGGGGGGGAAAAAAAGAAGCAGGACGTCAGCCATATACTGTGCATACTCAACTGGCATTCCCTCAGCTGAACTGCACGTGTTGAGCTGGCTACGAGTGATAGATTCCTTCACCATGACAGAGTGAAGTTAAAAGAGGGTGACGGAGGGAGAGACGCCGGACTTGGAAAGTACGAGGAGCTTGTTTCATTGGAGGAGAGGAAAAGAAAAATCTGCAAAGGTTAAGGTCGAAGCAGATTTAATTACACGTACATATATGACTGTCCATGTCTCCAGGGGTGTTTCGCCAAAGGCTAAGGGGGGAAGGGTTTCTAGTATCCACACATGCAAGATCCAAATCACTCAAAAAAAGGGGTATATAAGATATATAAGTGATGGATCTCTTTAACATCATCGATCAAGTTAATGATGAACACATCAAAGATTGTCTGTTATGGACTTTTTCTGCTGAAACTGGCCATCTGAGGACTGAAATACAGGCCATCGTGCCGTCCAAATTTGCAGTGATGCATAGCCACATATGATACTATGTAAGAAAGATTGCTTGCAGTAGCTTCTGCCATCTCTCAGCTAGGAGAAGATGAATTTAAGTAACCACCGACTAGACAAAGTGCCACAGAAATGTAGCAGGAGTGAAGAGTAAATCATCAAGTGTCATAACTCAAAAGCATTTTTGCTCCGGGGGTTTGCAAACATGACAAATGACGTGACTCAGTTCATGTAAAAACCGATTTATTTTTCTAATCCATACTGTCTTGTTACTTTTACACAATGCACACATTAGAAAACAAACTAGTGGCACATAAATTAAACATGAAATGGCATTCAATGAACATTATATGAATGTTACAAGCCGAGCATAGTTTAGAGTCCGTCATCCTAAACAACCTCCTCAACTTTGGATAACCCGACTATAGTGAAGAGCTTCATTGTCTTCTCGACACTCAGTCTTTCCAGTCGTACAGAGAGAGAGATTGTGTGTAACTGTTAGGTCAGAGAAAAGCAACAAAAAAAAAGTGGAAAGAAAACTCGTTGAGTTCTCCGAGATTATTCAAGCGATGCCCCCAGTGGGCACGCGAGGTGGAGCGTGACTCCCTGGCACAATGGCACACAGCTCTTGCCGCCGTGAGGCCCAGCCCCATGCCAGCGCTAGCGTCCAAGTCAGCGCCAAGTCCGTTTGTGCCCGCGCACACAGCCCGGGCAGCTGGGCCAGAACAGAGCTTTGTATTTTCCAGGAAAAAAATCTCTCTGAGGCCAAGCCCACTACACTAAACCCCCTTAAACAGACTCATCACTGCAGACAGTCTGACATCAAAGGGATTATCAAAGCACAGAAGAGTATCTACATCTACAGAATCTGGTGTTAAGTCTCGGTGCAAGCTGGGGTGAGATGAAAAAAGAGAAGAGAAGAAGAGGAGGAGGGGGTGAAAAATATGGTCTGTTATAATAGCCTTTGAATCAGTCTTGATTAGCCACACACAACCTTTCCCAAATCTCCTTAGGTACAAATCCCCCTCCCACTAGGTAGCGAGCTGTTACTTACACCATGAGGAGACAGAGGGTGACCACCTTGACACACACAGACATGACATCAGCGTCTCTTCTACATCTTCATCTCTGGATTTTTACACGTTGAACTTGATTTCCACCGACATCGAAATGCGATAGATTCCATTTGTTTTTACACTAGCAAAGATTTCACGAGCTTGAGCCTATAAAACCCGAGTTCCAGCAGTTTTTCATAACAGAGAACAATAAAAACGAGTCCAGCGCTGCATGAGTGTAAGCATTTATAAATGTTGTAATTCGGTTGGCTCCAGTACGCACAAAGCTGAAACAGACCCACACCACACTCACTTTTATGCTCTAGCGCCTACTTGACTTGTAAACTTGCAAAAAAAAATCTTCTCATCACGTTGCCAAAAGATAATCAAACGCAACAGATAATATAAACAATGTTTATCTACTCACTCAATAACATGTTTAATTGCATTACCCCACACGCATCATGACTTATATAACACGTTCATACAGATTTTAAGATTTCAGATGGATTTGAATGGGTCCATATGTTTACATTCATTCATAAACATTAAGGTATGGAAGCGTTTTGATGCTAGCATATGCGCTTTCTGTTGGAGTCTATTCATATCCATTCAGGCTCTCCAGTAGGTTCACTTTAGATCAAAGTGTTGCTCTTTGACTCCCCTTCAGTTCTCTTTCAAAAGTATCAATGCCAAGAGCCCAACAATGGAGAACACACATTTCATTGTTGAACTAATTAACATTCTTTTACAATGGCTTGCTGAGAGTTAAAGCGCCCTATTCCCCGGGTGCCAATTAAATAGACAGTATACGTTACATTGAGTATAGGTAGTGCCCCGGTTCTATACAAGGTCAGACACTCTGGTTACTTTATTTTAACTGACAGCTCAACTCAAGAGGGGGGGAGAAAATGTTGAAACTCCTGCAGACAGAGGCACAATTAAGTGCAATTCTGTGGCTAGACAGAGAGAAGCAAAGGCAGCTAATTGTTGCTGCTGAAGAAGGCTTTTAAAAGTGAAGTGGCATGGCTTCTGACCTCCTTGGAAGACGGTGGGCTTTGTACACTTACAGTGCTCTCAGGGCTCAGTTGTTATTTTCAGTTCAGAGACATGCTAAAGACAGCATGGTGGTCAAGCTGAAGAATGTGTTTGGAGTAGCAGACCTCCTCTGTGGAGACAAAACACTACTTATGGATCTGGACTCCTAATGATGGGCAGGGGCTTGGAGTGTTTTGTTTTGTCAGAGTCAAACTGAGAGTTCCTGAGGTTCAGATTTGAAGAAATCTATTCCTTACACACTAGATTAAATAATTTATGAAGGATTTAAGTTATTAAAGCTAAAAAACAGTGCTAAAAAGGAACTGCATACCAACATCCTGGCTGTGCAAATCTTTTAATTTGTTGTTTTAATAAGCAAATGTTTCAAAATCTGCATCTGAGTCTGTATCAAAATACAGATTGTTCGTTGATTTTGGAGGAGTACCAGTTATGAAAAGACAAAACATCATCAGATTTTACAGAATCATGCCCATTTGAATTGTGAAAGCGCCAATGAAAGTTGGTTCCTCTTTCCAAATTGATTCAAGAGCTATGGAAGTCAAAGAAGCCACGTTTACAAAAATGTGGCAACTGATAAAATGCATTTGGTATAAAATATCAAAAATATATAGAAAGTCTGGTGAAGATTGGATGACATTTAAAGGGTAAGCCGGTTATTTAACGCATACACTAGTGCCATTACATTCACTTTCGCATTAAAAAAAACTACTCAGCAATAATTAATTGATTCCTGGTTACACTTTACATCAGATTTCATTTAACAAAAAGGTCCCTCCTAAATGAGGTAAGTAATGGAATTACATTTAAGAGGACACTTAGTGTAGAAACTTGACTGCCAATGGGATTCCACACTATTTCGAGAACAGAGCTCCGCATTTATAGACTACTGCATCAAGTTCTGTATCTTCTAAAGGAGTTTATGGCTTAAACTGTTAAAAGTTAAGGTGAGAGGCTTTTGGAAAGCACCATAAAACCAACAATTAAAACAGCCTCTGACTGTGGTGTCTAACGAGAACATGAGGGATGATTCTAGTTTATTACAGCTTGGATTTTATTTTCTTACTTTTGGCCATCATTCCTATTGGTAATAATTGTAATCGTTCGTGATAACTGATCTCAGCAACTTCTGGGAACAACATTGCAGAGTGAAGCAAATGGACTTTGTTATAGCAATGTGGCCTTGCAACCAGATCTCAGAATTTACCTTTAAGTACGATATTATAGAAAGGATGGACCATACATGCATGAAGAGCATACAAACATTTCCAGAAAAGGAAATCAATTGTGACTATAGTTCAGCACAAACACAGTATGGTACAGTACAGTATAAAATCACCACATCGCCCATATTTTCAAACCAATATACCAAAAACCTATTTTTGACCCTGGAACAAATAGTTTTGCCTCAACATAAGTAAAGCAGATCTGCAGTTTTAAGAGATTTCTGGCCTTTCAGATGATGAACAGCCAGAGCTGCAGGCGATGACACTGTTGTTTCACTGACCACCTCTCAGCACTGCCTCTCTGCTGTCCACCTCAGTAGGAAACTGTCTCTCACCTGTCACCTCCTCTCACCTCTGACTGTCACCCATGCCACCATGCATTCGGTCACTGTCACTCAAGTTGGTCCAACCATTCCAATCAGCCCCCATCTGTTAAGAATGCCCAGACAGTAGACAGTGGCAGAAAATAGCCCCAGCTGGAATCTGTCACGGGAACTCCCGAGACAACACAACACATTGGGTTCAATAGGGCTGAGGCCTCAGGGCAGGCAGACACATGGCAGCTATTAAAGTTATAGACTGTCTGTAGCTGCCCAGCCCTGTTCAGCCCTGACCAGAGTCTTAAAATCACATGATCACACATCACAATGGGTGCAGTGGGCCATATTAACATTGATCTGTCATGTTATGAAATTTGAGGCAATGATAGGACAAAGCATCATGCCTGAAGGGAAAACTTGCACATTACGCAAAAGTAACACCCTGCACATGTTGCTCAAAAAGAAGAATTAAGACCAGCATAGTCACTTGGCATTTCCAGAGCAAACTCTATTTGGATTTGAAAGAACAATCGATTAATCAAAATAACTTCTGATTCCTTTTCCATGCGGCCAACTGCAACGCAGTGTGTGAGAAAGCCACTTTAGAAAAGCAGGTGTAAAAGAAGAATGGTGGGCAGTGGGAGCTTGGGAAAGAGCCGCGGCCTCTGCCAAGCACTGGAGCCAAACCGACAGGCACACGCAGCGCAGGCCAGGAGTGCTCAAACAAATGAAGAAAGGAGCTCCTTTCTCAATTCCTCTGCACTGCTTGCTCAGCAATTCCCAATACTCAGCAGGACACTTCGTCCACTGACAGGCCAGTGAGATGACATTCAGTCCTGATGGATGCAAGCACACTGTCACAAGCAAACCAAATCTATGCATGCACACAAAAGACCAAAAACAAACTCTTTTTTGCCAACAATAGATACTTCCTGGAATGGGGGAGGTTCAGTCTGTCCAAGGGGCATGAGGGCACAAAGCAAGCTTAAGCCTTTTGGAGCCATCTGACATTCAGAAGTTCCACGCCATCTAAAGCCAGACCCTAAAGGTGAAAGAGGCTGTCTGAGTGATCAGCGCCCGTCCATCGCACCCTGGCTGGCCACCTTTCCTGACCCCTGTCAAGAGCCAGAGTTAAGAGGAAAACAAAGAGCTTAATGCATATATAGTTCTAACTGAGGCCCAGCAAACAAACCAGCAAGCCCAGTAACTATGCACCTCTAGGAGGGGAAAAAGCTCAAGGTCACATCAACCCGTCCAGTGAGTGACTCCAAACAAAGAGGGAAGTGAGGTCACAATCAACAAGTACTTCTATTCACATACATGAAAGCGCAAAGGGAGAGCGGGCAGCGTTTCAAGTCGGCTAGTTCAAACCCCAGGCGGGGGAGGGCATTTTTCCATGTAAATGAACCCATTGACCAAAAACCTGATGCTAGCATTTGAACTACCATGTATACACAGTGGGCACCAAGGGGGGAATCCTATACAATGATTGTGTTGAGGGTCAGGGAGCACTGATGCCATGAGTGCCAAGTATTGCTACATCAAAGCCAGTCACTTCGCCATACCAGTTAGCCATCAAGAAATCTGGTGAAACATTGGTGTTTGGATTTACAGCTGGTAATATTTGCTGTCAAGCTGTCCGTATTTAATTCACTGTTTCTAATTCAGACAAAATATGACACCCTACAAGTAGACTCTAGCCAACGACTGGTACAAAGAGATACGGCACAGCTCCCTAGATTTTCGAAAGCAAAGGGAAGAGAAGGCAAGAACAATCTACCCCTATCTGTAGCGACCCTCATCCTTGTGGTTATCTCTATCGAAGGATGACGCAGGGATTCACATGCGAGCTCAGAGACAGATACCCCATAGAATGTGTCATTAAAGGTCAGAGCAGTGTTGTGATTTGAGCCCAGCGAGCTTCTACCACTGAGGCTTTTAAAAACCAGAACCAGGCACAACAAGGCACTCTTGACTTTCAAACATTAATCACCCACTCAACAGCTACCTACACTAGAGGTATTCCAAACAGCAGGGAAGCCACCCAAGTTGGCTGGGAGAGACAGAAGACTGATACAGTTCCTAGCTATGTCAGTCAGTAAGACTAAATTTCATGGTCATGTTGTTCAGATTTGATTCACTCATACATTCTGATTTGCAGTGTTGTGCAGTCTGTTGTGGTTTCTAGTGTAGTCTCACTAAAACCATGTTTTAAACTCAAGTCCATTCCGAGGATATAGAATGATGCAGTGGTCTTTTATCAACAGTGCATGAACACACACGGTGAGGAAAAGCAGCTGAAGACAGGTATATAACCATGTCACCACTGCTGAAATAACAAAACATCATCTCCCATCAAGGTAACACTTTAAAAGCCCTTATCATTACACTTCTGTTGCTGAGACTTCACAGGTAGTGACGGCAGACGCAGGAAAAAGTCAAGTATTTGTACGTGTCAGAGATGACAAGCACAAAGTTAAAAACAAAAGATCATCATTGTTAAATTCATGTGGAAACATCGCCTTCCTCTCCTTTCAACACATTCTCTTTTAGGTCTGCAGGGACTGTGCAAATTTTGGAAACTCTTCCTGCCTCAATATATACAGAAGTTCCAGTAGTTGTTCTGGCACCATCTGTAAAGCAGAACTGAGACATCATATCTGAAGGAAAAGCTTATCTCACCAGAGATGTCTTTCTGCTGATACACGCTCTGTTTTCACTTGATAAAATGTAGCTTGTTTCATCTTTGCCATTTCAAACGGGTACAGCAACGAAAAGGACGGGTGAAGAATATTAATCACCACAGTGAATAAATAGGTCTTCAAAACCAAGAACTCTTTACAGACGTAAAAGGCTACCTGGCTAGCAGAGAGGAGGCATTGTTAGCCAGTCAACATTCCCATGTGTTTTCAGATAGTTGGCATGTTTCAGACTTACAAGGTCTCTAAAGCTTCAATCCTCTTCAAAGTCCCAAACCTGCCAAACCCCTCAGCACTCAAAGTCCAGCTCCCAATTCTGATTTAAGACAAGAGAGAGGGCCCTAAGATGACTGACCTGACAAAGAGTGCTTTTATAGCTCCTCAAAAAGTGGAGATACTGGGAAAAGAACCGGCACCCCGCTAACACCATAGGTTCTCCAGTCCATCATTTATGTGATGAAATAAATCAGAAACCGTTGTTTCTGACCTTGCTATGAATCAAACGTTGCTTTGGGGCGTTATGTGAGGACATCAATGTACTGAGCTAGAATAAAATGAAATAACCTTGTAGACAAAAGTGTGTTTACTGTTAACACCTGAGTTACCAGTTTATTAGGTCGAGTTAAATTAAATATAGTCCAATACAACAGTCCCACAGTTTGTTTTTGTATAGATAAGGTCTAAGAGGTACTGATTCAACGCTGACTCTTTCTCCCTTTAAAAAGAGTACATTTAAGGGGTAACACAACCAGATCTATGATCTTTGCTGTAACATAAGGAAAGGTACACATTTCAGTTTCAAGAAAACAGTACAAAAACAGAGATCCAGGTCTAAAATCCTCAGCCAACAAGGATTCTGCTTGATGGTTGTGTTTGACTTTATTTCCTCTCTCAGTAAGTAGGCTGTGTTCAGGAGCCCCATATTTAGACACTAATTCAATCTGATGAGGAACACAAGGACAAGAAAAACAGACATACTATACAGAGGTCAAATCTGAGAGGTAAATGCCCAAACCCAAAGATAGGAACAGACACTACAAGTGTTTTCAAGCAGTAACAATATAACAAGCCAATGTATATATCTAACCTGCTAGCAGCAGTGTGTACTTCTTTCCCATAAAAAGACAGGACAGGCCTGTTAGTCTTGGCTCAGTATGGCCTTCAAAGAGCCCATTTATCAGCACATCTGGAGAGGGGCCTATCTGATAAAGCTGAGGATCCGCATCCTGGGACACCTCACAGTCCTAATCAAGTCCCACTGGTTCTTTTAATCCTGTAGCTCATTGTTTACCTGCTGCCATCTGATGAGGTGTCTCATTCACATACATGTATGTATCTCCCTATTAATTCTTGGTGTACACTGAATATCATTTCTAAACTCATCATTATCAGTACACAGTTGAAATTATGAGAATAAATATCAGCATGTATCTTATTACATCCCGACTGGCTCAGATAAACAATAACTGAATAATGACAATTGATGGGATTCCTGGGACATCAGAGGTCCAGGGTCATTCACCAAGCTTTCACCCACCCAGTTTTTAAGGGAGAGTATATTGAAGTGCCTCAGAGTGGGGGCTGAGAGACCCTCCAGATTTCTCAATCTCTGTTTACCACACAGAAACTGAGAGAGTGAAAGGGCATAGCACATTAAAGGAGGTACTGGCCTGGCCCATCAGGTCAGTCCAAGTTCTTTAAACCGTCGCCACACACAATGGCCACCACCAGGCGACAATGGCCGGGTTCAGACAACAAGCAAATCAAGCAGTCTGCACATTAAAGATTTATTGCATCGTGCAACAAAGGCCGCCCACGGAGCTCCCTGCAAGGACGACTCTAAGGCCCTCCATCGTGGTGAACTCCACTCAGTCACCCCGCTTTCTCTTGAGGGCCTCTCCACCACCCAAAGGCCTCAACTATAAAAATTCAAATGAAATTGGGGGAACTTTCAAGCAGCCTCCCAAGTGGAAAACCTCTCCAGTTCTTTTCATCACAACTGCAAACTAAAAAGTAATTATTCCTTCCCTGCGAGCTCCTGCCACAGACCTTGGATTGAATGCTCCAGCAGAACATGAGTGAAAACACCAGGCAGAGCTGGAGCACGTTTTGCTTAATTAAGTTGAGGAGTTTTCAGTAACACCCCTTAATCAAGGTTGATATCTCTTGGGTATCCTGCAAGCCAAAGATCGTGACTGAGTGTAATTTACATTTTAGGGCAGTGTTTATTCCCGTGGCTCAGAAAGTGAATGCGGGTCACCGGCAGGTAAGTGTTTGTGGGAAGAAGTTAGACAGACAGCGGTTACAAGCAGTATAGTTAGAAAGTCTGTAGTCTGTTACCTGAGGCAGCACAGGGCTCTGTGTTGTTGTCAGTTTTCGAGATGTTCTTATTCCTCTCGTGTCGATAAAGAAGATGAGGTTTGTTGTGCTCTTCGTCATATTCCTCCCCCGCAGCATTTAAAAGAGGCTCCAAGAAGTATTCGCCATATTGTGTCGTAAAAGTTCCAATCTAGAGCAGGAAAAAAGAGACGTCATTGATGGCTTTGGTATGGAGCATGCACTTGCATGTGTACATACTGTGCTACATGTGAGAAGGTTTCATTTACAGATGAGGGTACAGTTTCATTTAAAGAGTATGTGGTCTAATTGCAGTCGTTCTGTGCTGCCCTTGGGCACAGCTGTACTGTGCTCATTATTTCCATGCCGTTTTTTTGACAGATGCACATGGAAAAAGCACGCTGACTCAGAAAAGGTCAGAGAATACCTAAAATAGTTCACTATCAGTCATTGTTTCAGTTGTAACAATGAGAATTTAGATCAGTCGTAAGACATTTGAAGCCATTCACACATTTATTGAAGTCATCACTCAGTAAACCATTTCACAGTCCTCACTGTGAAAACGCATTTCCCCTCACAACCTGACACTGGGAGGAGTGACATCATCATATATGGACAGAGCTGCTGACAGAGGAATGCTAATATTGATTTGGCAGCTCAGTCCCTCACAAAGCTTCTTAGCTCACTCAGCCATGAGGCACAATGGTGTTTGTATGGTAATTTCATGCGCACACTTAAACAGGATATTGGACACTGGAATGTTATCTTTGAGGCAGCATTATTCCATAACCGTCCCCACAGGTGATGGATGTTCGACAATGGAAAACAAATCGGATATGGAAAACATGTACAAACTGTATGTGTACCTTTCCTCTTCACCTTTCAGGGGGGTGAAGGATTAGTTGGCTCACACGTATGCAACGTACTTCCTCGAAAGCGCTACAGGCCTTGAGTGCTACATGTGTTCAACGCCAGCGTAATGAGCTTGTGAAAACATGACACAATAGAAACAACCATACCACTAAAAGAAAAACACCCAAGAGCCTTGATGTCTCATTGCACTCTAATTAGGACGCAATATTACTGTTTAAGTTCTGACTAGTGCAATCTGCCCAGCATGTGCAAAAAAGCATGAATTCAGCCTTCAGAGACAGTATTACAAGTTTGATATACATTGGGAGATACATTCCACTCACACTCACTCCCATCGGCAACAGAGACAGAAATTCTTTTAGGCTTGGACACCAAAATTAAATTACAAACAAACATAGGTTCCCATGGTAACTCTTCTGTATCTTTCAGCCATATCACACGCTCTTCAGCAGATGGAGATTGCCCAGTTGCAATGGAACTGTAGATGGTAAAATGTCCTTTTTGTGGAGCACTCTCAGCACTGAAAACATTCAGTTTGGTCTCATATCATTGTGAGATGTCAAACTTCTGTCTAATTATTCCTGCACAAAGATTTAGGTACCTTCTAATTACATATGACAATGTTGCAGCCTAACTACAACTACTGTTGTAGTGATCTGAACGTAATGAATGATTTATGCAATGCAACAACCGGTAGGTGTTTACCTCTATCTTGTAAATAACTATCTATGGTGAGTTAACTTTAATTAGATGATTATGGTTGAGCCTCTCTGAAGTTCTCATGTGGTGTTAACGGAAGGCTGAACAGACAAATGCTCTGTTTAGTCAATGGAGGGGGCAGAGTTTCAGGGTTTCCCAGCATTAGCTCAGCAGCAACTCTGGCAAAGGTTTGGACAGACACAATGGTTGCTGTTCAGTAGTGGGTGCTGAACTGGACCTTACAACTGAGGGACTCCTATTTGAAGTGAGGTCACACTTGTGACATGGAAGGAATGACTATTGGCACACATCTGTTTTATTAAATCCCACAGAGACACTTTCAAACCCTGCGGCTGCTGAGTCATGCAAAAGTGATGTAAAGTTGCAGTCAATCTCTAAAGTTAAATAGGACATAAAGGTGTCAAGGAGGCTGATCTTTACACAGAGGTACATCGCTTGGTGCCGGAATGAAGATAGCCTCATTTCTCAGGACAGGCTGACTCACCACACACTTCTATTATGTGAGTGAACAGATAGAGCGAGCTCCTTCAGGAACTAACATTTCCCACGCTGTGAGCGATCCTTAAGTTCCACACAACCTTCATTGGCAGTTGTCTCCTCCTCACAGCATTTCTCTTCTTCTTTTCTGCCCGTCACAGCTCACTTTGAAAAGGCCAAAAGCTCCTCAACCTCCCCCCCGCCGCCCCCCTCAGATCCCCCCCCTGGGGACGGCTTTGAGCAACTCTGTACGAAAGGGGAACCTGCTTTTTCGAGAATGACCCCTTTGTTTTAGGGCTTAATTATTCCTTAATGACTTCATCCCAACAAAATGTGCCTGGCCATTAAGCTCCAGTGATCAGATATGGACACATTTATGACCCAATAGCCTCCAGTGCTGTCTCCATTGTCCTGTCATTCTCAATGAGTGATGATGCGGATAAGCAACAAAGATTGCTTGAAAAAAGGATGCAAACATGTTTGGATAAGCGAGTCATATATCAAAGTTGGGAAGAGGGGCAATTATGGCTTATTACCCTGATAATTTCAGCATAACTCACCACTCATCTTAAATTTCTATACGCACTTAAAAAAAACTTTATTCAGTGGTCTCCTTTCATTCTCCAGAGATACATTGAACATGAGGTAACCACAACAAAGCTGATGATTTTTCTTTTATCATTATTCCAGAGGAGCACAATCACTACATGCATTGTGAACGTACGCGCTTAAAAAGCCTCAAAGTGCAGCTGATACCTATTCTGTGACATGCTATCCTGGTACTGTACACAGTGCACCTATCTAAAATAAGGATTATGTCACCGATATGGGGTTGTGACGGGGAGTTAGACTCCAAGGCTATGGCCCTCCTGTGTCTGTGTTGCTGTGGCCAGCCAAACACCCCCACCATGCAGTGAGTCCACACCAGAATCCGGCTGGCGCGACTGAGGTCAACCCCCTGCCCCTAGACCAGTAACCTTATGTGACCCATGAAGTCATCCCCTTCAACACTTATCAGATTCTCTCACACAGGAGTCAGCAAACAAAAGAATTTGAGAATCAGGATCCTTATGTAGTATAATGGGGGGGCGCTGTAAACTCATTATTGCCTAATAACTCCATTACAGCCGCCGGCAGATCTAACAGATATGATGAAGAGCAATCAGCTGCTTTAGACTGAATTGCTTGGGACTGCAAGTAATGGTGACTTCCTGATTCCTTGATCTTTAGTCAGTGAAAACTATGTAAAAAGTCCCACCACGAGTTGCCTGAACCCTAAGGTGACATCTTCAAATAGATTGCTTTGACTGGCCAACAATCTCCAACACAGAGGCATTCAAACTGTCAGATCTGATATGCTCGAACCAGTGAATATTGAGCATTTGTGATTGATAAATTAGTTAAACCATTTCTGGTGATCAACTAACCAATCAACTGACTCGTTTTAGCATCTACAGGTAGCAAAGAAGTGGTTGATAAGGTAAAAGCACAGACATTAACCTTGATTTAACCCTGGATAACTTTCTTCTGGTCCTTTACTGATCTTCGTGGGGGTATGTCTACCTGTTTGTGTGGCCACACAGCCAGAGCCAACCAGAGAGCTGATTTTTTTTTTGTGGGTCTTGCTCAAGAGCACTTGAGCAGAGTGGATCACTTGTTGTCACATCAGTCTCCCAACCAACCACCCTTGATGGCCACCAGTCTTGCACATGTGCAAACAGCAGCATCACCCCCACAGGCACTGAGATACAGCTCTACACGCTCTCCTCCTCTTCAGTGACATTAGTCCAGTAACACTTGCTCTTGTTACACTCCTACACACTTCACTTAAGCTGCGGGTTATGGGGGGACATGCACGGATGAAATCCGTTGAAAAGCACGGAGGGAGGCATGTAAATGCATGGCTTGATTAAAGACACACACACACACACACACACAAAAAAAGTAGTGATACTCACAAGGCCAGTGCACAGGCTGAAGACGGCAGGGTGCTCGCTATTGGCGTTGACGTGTCCGCGGAAAAAGCAGTGGCGCATATCGCTCGGGTCATGGAAGTGGGAGTCAGTGGAGTTGGACAGTTCTGCTCCCAAGTGTGTCACTGTGTAAGAGGGGGCGATGAAGCCGGAGTGTGCGCTCAGATTGAGATGAAAGCGTTCCCCGAATGCATCAATCCTGTAGTGAACCCGTAAACCCGACAGGTCATCATTTAAACTTCTCCGTCTCCTTCTGTAGTGCAATTTGTGGGGGAATGATTCTCCGAAGTCATTCACACGGAGCGGGGTGATGATTTCATACGATGACAGCTGCTTGATGAAGTTTTCTGCAAAGAAATGAGAAAGGTTCAAGACCAAAAATGTAACAAATGCATGTGGAGACCTGATAATCCCGCAGCAAGGTAATCATCACTGTCAAACACCGCAGGTTATTGTTTGAACACCTTCAAGAGTATGACTCAAAAATCAAAACAAATCACTACCTTGTTTTGGATGCAATCGGTATTGCAAAGTGTCCCGGACAAGTGCTGACAGATGACACATTAGTCCAACCAGCCAGATTGCAAACTGCATGATTTCCTCCGAAGAAACCCGGGCTGTCGTTTCCAAGGCAGTACCCTCTGTCTCTCCCCGAGCGGCTCCCCTCCTCTCCCTCTCCTTTTTCCGCGGCTTGTCAGCAACAGGTCGTGGGATCCGCGGAGGCTCTCTGCAGCGCAAGTCTTGCAAAGTGCACTGGCCTCATCGCATTGCTAAACATGCATCCACTACCCAACTATAAACTCTGAACTATTTATGACACATTCATCCCCCCCTTGACATAAATTTAAAAAAAAAAAAAAATTGCTGCCTAATGTAAACTGCAGTCTATACTGAAAGGAGGGATCAGTGCCAAGTACGCTTTCCCTTAGCCATCCCTAGAACACCCCGTGCACCCTAAGCACTCACCAACTGTGAAGCAACGCCCCTATAAGCTCCGGAGCCAATGGTGAGTGCGCCTCGACCACCACACATGGGGCAGGCTTCAGTGCTGCAGTGTTAACAGAAAGGAGAAAAAAAAAAAAGTGTGGTAATAAAATGTACCAGACATTATGTGAAAGTCAACCAAAAGAACAACATCATCTTGTGCTCAGGGTTCTGAGTTTGTCCTCGGTGGTGATTACTGGTGCTGATTAACACCTGCATTTTAAAGGAAACTATCCAAGACACTCTGTGCAACACTGACCTTGATTTATTTTAAAATCTCCTGTGATGATAATAATAATATAGCTATATTAGGCCACTATTATAGAGACTTGTGATGTGTCTGGAGTGGTCAGTAGTGACTCAGAATGGGACTAGATGTGACCAGAATTCAGCTAAAATTTAATACAGTATGCACAGTTATGTTATCATTAGTGTATAATCACCTGAAAATGAGAATCATTATGTTTTTATTACCATATATATCTTTATATCTACAGACATTGGGGGTCCGCTTCCACAGAGTGCACCATGTTGAACTGCCATGTTTCTACAGTAGCCCACAATGGACAAACTTCATCGGCTTTACATGGGTATTTACATGTTTTTTTCTGCCACCAGTTTCTCTTTCATGCTATGATGAAAGAGAGGAGAGGGTAAGGCGAGGGGGTTGCAACTAGCAACTACACCACTAGATGCCACTAAATCCTACACACTGGTCCTTTAATAGATGGTAGCGCTAAGCTGATATATTGGCCAAGACACTATTTTGACCTGATATTAGCTCATTGATTATATCTGTATTGGAAATAATGTTTACAGTCTCTCCATTACTGTAGGTAGTTTGACCACCAGAGAGCATTGACAAACAACACTCTTAGCAGCACATTATTCAGTAATGTGTTAATACTTTAATCTACTTTTTGAGCAAAGTAAGAGATTACAATTTCAAATTCAGTAGTTACATTACATTTATTAATCCCAGTAAAGTTCTGTAACTTCAGCAGAGATTGACTATTTGGTGAAGGGTTTGTTCAGTGGACTGGAGGTGTCCAGAGGCAGTTAGCTCCTACTAAAAGATCAAAAAATAAAGCTCCTAGTAGCTCCAAATGAAACTGAAATTGGACTGAGTAACAAAAGCAACAAGTAGTGAAACAAATTACCTTTTAGTAGTAAAATAAGTATTATTAGTCAAATAATATCCATCTTTTTTAGAAATTAATAATATTTAATGAGTAATTGATGACATTTTTCAAGTACTTTGCAAATACTGTTGCTGACAAGTTTATTTTTCAACGATAGATAATAGATCATTTTTTGTCAGACTGTCATAATAAGCTTTTGTTAAAACCATCAGAGAAGTATTTATTCAAGGGGATGATCATTTTGTCCGCAGGCAGGACACATTACTAGAAACAGAAATGTGTCCACCCATTGGGTCGATGAATATAAATTCACCTTTCATATTAGCATACAGGTAGTGTCAATGTGTTGTTGTTGGTACTGATTGTACTGTAGGTGTACTAAAAGAAGTCTAGAGGACTTGAATCAACACTTAATGTGTGAGCTTGATGAGGGAAAGATTAATTAGTAGCTGAACTTAATAACCTGGCCTACACCGATAAGGACTTATAATACTGTGAAATAAATGTAATTGTCATCAGTGCAAGTCTGTGATTGTAGGCCTGAATTAAACAGAGTTCATGTAAGACACACTGACCAGAGTCAATTGAGTCTGTTATTTTGGCTACTATAGAAGTATCCAAATTAGTATGTAATTATAACTCGTGGGAAAATATTAGGCAATCAAAGCACAAAATAATTAGCACAGAGGGCATTATAAGCCATTCTTCACTGTCATCTATTGGAGGAAGTAGACTTCCTTTGCCATGATGTGGTCAGCTTCTCGTTAATCATTTGGGCACGTAAAGTCTTAAACAAAGTTGATGGACGTGTGAAAGGAGTCTTGTTTTTCATGTCCTTTGAAGACTAATGTCACAGCATTGTGAGTAATTAGACTCGGTTGGCTCACCGGAAACACTTTTGGATCCTGTAAGCTCTTTCTTTGACACAAAACATCTAGTTTCCAAGTCATGGCTATTACTTTTTAAGAGTCTTTCTCTCCCTCTCACTCATCTCTGTGTCTTTTTTCTCTTTTCTTTGAATTTTGTGGTTTCATAGACACATTTCAAAATTGCAGCGAGGTCAGTGGTAGACCAAACTTTTTTTTTTATTGCGTTTTTTTTTGCTGAATATCAGATACAGAGTTCACAGCTACAAAATATGAGAAATATTATGTTTATTTTAGTATTTTACGCACCATTTCATCACATCACAGTCAATTCTTATGTAGAGAGATCAACACACATCAGGATTTCATCATCATAACTAATTCTAAATGTGTAATTATCTGCAATACAAATAAATCCTTATGAAGCAAAGTCGCACTGAAAAACAGGACAAGCACATCTGGAAACAGTTCAAACATGCTAATAAAGCAACAAGATTCGCACATTCTATATTCTCATAGTTGAAAACCATTCAAATGTACTTCCAGGCTCAGTGTTAAAGTCAGGCCGTCAAAGATGCATCTGGATTTCAGCTCTCCTGAGATAAAGTTATTGTTAGCTGAAGCAAAATGTCTCCAATGTAACTCCTCCAACGCCTCCCTAATGCGTTATTCACTATTATGTACGGTCTCCAAAACCTCCTATGAGGCTATTCATTCCACTGAACCACTGTCACTGTTTTTTCATCATCAAGAGCCAAGCAAGAATATGCAATAATAGTTTGGCAACTGAAATGCGTTGTGTCAAAATACGTTTTTATCTATGACTCTATGAACTAGGGGGTTGGGGCGAATGACTCCAAAAAGCATACAGTAAACTTTTTTGGGTGGGGTAAAAATAATGATAAGCACCAGATGTGCAGCTTTCTCAGGCCATAACAATCACTGCAGGGAGTTTACCTGTACTGCATGGCACACAGATGCCAAGGCCTCTAGCTATCACTTTAACTTCACTTCACCCACCCAACCACAAACTAGCTTTTATCACCTTCGGCACCTTTTAAAGTTAGCCATATGACTGCAGAGGGATGGCTTATTTAGGGTTAGCGTAGTTACCCACACACTCATTAATTCTCCACAGATGTTAATGGATGAAACTTTCACAATTTCTGCCAGATGTACAGTCAGGTCTTCGTGCGTGCGTCAGTTTCTGCCTTTGGCTTCTATAAAACATGGAATCCTCCTACTGCAATGAGCCCAATCTGTCTTTTTCACATGGATTAATGGTTGTAAACTAATATGCAGTCAGTCCCCCATTAAACCAGTGACGTCTCCAGCAAAATCCAGCAGGAAGTTATGCCCTCAGTAGCCCCTAATTGTGCACATATTGAGGCTATTGCTTCACAGATCAAATGACAATGTCTTAATAAGAAAGCGTTGGTTGGTTTTCACACGTTAACCATCTCATTACTTTAAAATCTGTAATGATGTCCCTCTTTCTTGCTTGGCCCTTGGCCACAGTTGACCCTGCGGGGTGAGGGGAATGAGGAGGTTGGGGTTTGGTTAAAGGAGGACTAATGACTAAGGACAAAGCTGTTTCCCATTATTAAACAGCATCAACATGTAGAGTAAGATTTTATTCATACTAGTTTCCTCTCTTGCTTCATCTTGTCTTATCGTATCTTCATCTTTTTATTTTGTCGTTGACGTCAATATTGGCGTCATTTTGGATTAAGGAATCAGTACACGTGCATTTTTTTATCTGTATGCATGTGTTGTTTTTAGACTGACAACTGGCTAAAAGACAGAGTTGTACTTGAAGAATACTTCATCCGTGTGTACGTGAATGGAAAGATTGTGCGGCCAACGGTTTGTCTCCTTATGGGAACAATCAATTGTGGTGAACCACCACACATCAGCAGAAATCATGTATCAAGTATGGTACATTTGATTTTATGGCTTTTCATGGTCTGTGATGCTGACCACAAAATATTTAATGACATTTCCTTATCCTCTATTGAGATTTTTCATTATGCACCATGTGGTCTTTTATTTTTTATCAATAAAGCAGATGTCTTTTTCTTTTGTTCTGGCTTTTGCTGTTTGATCTTTCTGTGCTCGGTCATTTACGTTTCTTAATACTTGGTTTTGACATTGATTTATGCCACAATAGCAACAAAGCTGTTACCTAATATATGCTTACAATTATCTTACTTTACTTTTTACATTTTAATTCAAGGAGATAAATTTGAACTTAACTTGACAGAGGGTTTTTTAATGGCCGAGCCATATGAATACAGATGAAACAAAATGTCATTATTACTGTATCTTGCCAGATACTTTAGGAACTTTCCAAGAATTACTGTACAAAAGGCTGCTCGGCTAGTCCTACTGTACAGTTTAACTAAAGGCAGAAGTGGAAGCTCTTCCACTGACATGTCAGGTGATTTATCACCCAGGGTTTGACCCCCTCCCTCCTCCTTCTCCTTCTGCTTTACCCCAAACTTGAGTAAAGCGCAAGCCTGAGAGCTCAAACAGCTCCAGAGCTACTCTCCCTCTCATGGTTCAATGCGTTTGAACTCTCCAGTCTTAACAGTGATCTATACCTCCTGATGTACACCAGGGCCTTCCCTTTACCCCAGCGACTCCTTGCAGTGTTGCAACTTTGGCTGTTTTTTTGACACATACTTGCTCCGTGTAAGAGTTCCTCTGTGCAGAGCTTGCAACATGACCACAGCAGGTAACCAAAAACTGCGATACATCACTGCATATTGTTGTAGACATGTTTGACAACAAGTTCAATGTGACAATGCACAGATCTTAGGAAAATATTCTTGCAGGTATTGCGTGGCAACAAGATAAAGACTCGTATTTAACTCTTCCTGTCGTGGTGCAATGACTTTGACTCATCTGAGGATAAATGAAAAAGTTACTGTGTCACTGAAGTTACCATAACATACTGGCCACACCTTCCCTTTCTGTCCTATCTCTGCTCCCACCCTCCCCCTTCTCTGACCATTCAGGTGGTTCTCATGGTGCAGTGATCAAGGAGCTCGGCCACCTGAGACTTGTGTTGGCTTGCACTGCAGATTAAGCCCCCCCACCCTCCTCCTCCTCTCTAAAGAGGCTTCCGCCCCCCATTGCTGCAACGAAGCTTCATAAGCCGCTGAATTCCAAATGCCCTTTAAACACAGTGGTCTGTCAGCTTCTTCTCTCGCTCCCATTGAGTGAGGCATTGTCTGCGTTAGCCCTGCAGACAGCTGTAAAACAATGTCAACACAGCGCTCTCTCACCACTCTCCTGAGCACCGTCCCATTGATGAATCGTCATATTATGGCAAAATAACGGGAAAAGGTTGACAGAAAACAAAAAGATTCCTGTTTGCTGAAAGAGACAAAACAGTGAGGCTTTTAATTTTACGGTGCGGCGACTGTAGTCAAGACAGTTGTGTAAATAGATGATGGGGTCTTGCTGCTTTCACAAATACAGATCCTGTATTTTGACATCCTCTTTTCATGATAGGGTCAGTGTTTATTATCGTACCACTGATGTCATTACATCACAAGCAAAAGCCTGCTGAGTGACCTAAGTAGGAGGGCTTGTACGACAAGGCAATTATCAGTTACACTTATACAATACAGAGCACAGCGTTTTGAATACTTACCAAGGAACATATTGTGAATGAAATTGTGATTAAAGTATCACTAAGTTCCTAAATAACTCTGAAGGACTATATAATAGATAATAATAAGTTACATGATAATGGTCTTTGAAATACTGTTAGTCAAAATGTAATCCTGTGAATGTACATATTTGCCACTTTCTTATCATTTTTTGGCTCTCAAACTCCATAAACTGAATATCACACGCAGGTCTGACATTAAGGCATAACATAAAGTTGTTATAGCTAGCATATTAGCCACCAGTGGTATAAAATATGGACAGCGTATGCGTGACGGTAAAAAGCTGCTTTGAAGCTCAAAATCTGTGGCTCTGGACCACCACAGTTTTTCTCTTGAAAAATTGGTAAAGACGTGCATCGACAAACCAGAGATGGGCAAAATGACACCTGAGTGCCCAAACAAGGCATCTCTAATGGCACCCAGCCCTTAATCAAAGTGGCCATGCTGTTAAGTATGCATGACTTTAAGCATTTATAAAATTTAAACGTGAGTTATATAAAAATTCAGACTCAGTACAGTTGTTATGAACAGGGAACTTAGCAATAGAGACCAAAACTGTTTTTTGTACCAGGCTGTAAACATGTTTATTTCTGCTGTGAAGTTGCACATGTTAACATGGAGACTGACATGTTCTGTAGCCAGCCTCGAGTGGCCGTTACAGGAACTGCAGTTTTGGCACTTCTGCACAGGTTTTACTTCACAGCCACAGAGGTTTCCATTTGATATTAACAAATGGTTGCTGATTCATACATACAGCAGACACATAGCAACATTATTATTCATTTGGAGTCCTGCTGTTGGCCACCTGACAAATGTTAAAGCCAGTATTTACACAGTTTTAGCTGTGATTTGGTCATCACCAACTTCTAAGAAATACATCTGGGTTTTTCATTTGCTAGACGCTCTGCTAAGTTTGCCTAGGAACTTGTGCCAAATGTACACAATCTCAAAATGAATAGACAAAACACCGCCCTCCAGAAAGACACACACTAGATATGTTTTTCTGATCTGATGACTCATATCGGCAGGACTTTGCTGTTTCAGAGTTAATCAGGAGTGACTCATTTAAAAAGTGCCCAGTTTGTAGATTTAGATATCTAGAGACAGGTTATGTACTGTTGTAGAGAAGTGTCTGTTAGTGTCTTTCACAGTATCTTGGGGAAGTTTGTTCTTCAGTAACTTATCATCTTCTGTGTTGTCCGTCGTTCCAGAACTACTTATTCATTAATTATCAGTTCCTGTTGGCAGCTCCCCAACATTTCGCTCATATCAGTTTCATCAGAGACTCACAACCACAGAGGTGTTTAATGGCCTCCTTTTTGCTGTCTGCTCTGTGTCTTTTTCCAGCCCAGATTTGCACCATATGTGAGCTTTACCACTCAATAAATAGATTTAACCTTGGAAGCAACCGCCTGATTCCAAATATGCACCGTTACAAACAGTCTCATCTGTGCTTTGTGTGTTCTCTCAGCAACACTTACTCGGCTCTGTTTTCCATACCAGGGAGCTGTATACATTTCCACTGCTAATCGGGATCGTAGAGATATAGAAGTTAGAAGGAAAGTGGAGCTCGGTCTGCACGTTGGTGCGTTTGGGTTAGGTGAAGTGTGTGAAGTGGGGAAAGGTCTGGTGTCATAAAGACCAAATTTACTACATCACATGATTGTATCAATTACTCTAAAATGGGGAGGCAAATAACACGGTCAAGTGATGTGAGGTCATGTTTTAAAGTCAAATTGACTTTAAAAAGATCAGGAGAGGAGTCATAAACCGTAATAAGGCATCGCACTCATAAATGCAGAGCAGAGTGGACGATGATCTAAACAGAAGCTATGCGAGCGTTTCACTCCAAGGATATACCCGCCGTGACTCCACTCACAACATGAGGTCTGCTACACAAGTCATGTGACTGTCTACAAGTGATTAGGTTTCACTCAGAAATGTATTCACTTTCTGCAGTTGTCTGCAGGCAATCATGCATCCATCCCCACGATAGAAATAGTGGGTGCTGATTTCTTCGGACGTTTTTCTCACATTCCTCACTAGCAAGTGTTGATCTTTTTTTGTCTTCTTCTTCTCCAGCAGGTGGAAATAGATAAATAAAAAGATCATTCACTTCATGTAGATGTGTCAGACATTAATCTGCCACCTGATATGTTTCCAAACAGTGACCCATTGCCTCTCAACCCACCAGCACTTATTTTGTTTTACTCAAAGTATGACCAGAAGGCAAAATGCTGACCATTTCACTTTGCAGGGCTTTGCATTTTCTCGTGTCACATAGTGTACTAATCCGGTAGTGATAAGTGGCACAAGCCATGCCAGAGACAGCTGCCTAGTATTTGGGTAGTATTAACAGCTGTGAACTTTAAGCGGGTAGTGACTCATGAGATTTGATGACAGTCCCGTAAGGGGTCCTTGGATCTTTCTTCTTTCGTCCACTTATAGCAGTATACACACAACATCCTGGGAACGGAGCCACGTATGTGAGATCATGGGTAAAGATGGTCCTGGTCTGAGCTCTTTTTTTTAATATAAATGTTATTGCTAACCAGTGTTGGGCTTTGATGCACTACTTAAGTATGCATTACTTTTTGTAAGTAGCAGTAAATAGTTACACTGCAGTGATTATTCCCAGTAACGCTCCTTTATCTTTGACATTTTGGGGGTTGATTTGTTTGTTCTTACCGGGAGTTTGATGGATCTTAGTTTTGTTCAGACTAGTCGTGCGTGTTAACTTTGTGCTGGAAGGGTGGGAATGCAAATAGACACCACTATATGAGGGGAATTTAAGCTATTGGTAACTCCAAACTCTTGTTTTACATGCTGTATGCTTAACTGGCTTGCCACTGTTAGTCACCATTTAACCTTTCTTCAAGAATAAAAGAATAAAACTGCTTGAATACCATGATCATGGTTGTTGTTGTTGTGTACTTCCATGCCCATGAAACTTACTGAAGACCACACTGGTAATTTTGCATGTTTTAGCCTAGTTACTACAAGTTAGATCATGCAAAGCAAATCCTCATGCAAACCATTTTGATGTGATTGATTGACTGTGATGGACTACACAGTTTAACATAGAGTCCCTAGAGTACCTTGTCGAAATGAATGGAAACACACAGGCATTACTCCATCATGGAATACATGGAGTAAAAAACACCAAAACATCTCAAATTATTTGCCGTCTTTCCTCGAGTTAGTTGAGGAAATTGATATTTATGTTTGTACGTTAAGTACAGAGCCAGAGCCAGAAGGCGATTAGCCTAGCTTAGCATAATAACTGGAAGCAGGAGGAAACAGCTAGCTCACTAATTAATACGTTGTAACTACGTTTGTTTAATCTGAACTCAAAAACAAATGTTCATTCATTCATTCATTTTCCACAACCGCTTTTTACTTATCAGGGGCGCCGAGGGCTGGAGCCATTCCCATACACGCTGCCTGAGAGGCAGGAAACAGGATGACAATTTGTAGCTTTGAGGGGAGTGTCTCAAAGTCTGAGTGCACCAATGTCCTGATGAACAGAACAGAAACAGAAAATCCATCCACCAGCACCTCTGTGCAGTCACTTTGAACAGCTGTTGTTGACAAAGAAAGAGTTAGAGCACATAGCCACCTAACCCATCTGCCTTAAACCACAAACTGATGTTTGGATGTTACTGTTTGTGTACAGATATTAAAAAAAAAAAAAGAGAGAGATACAGCGTGTGGTTGATTAGTGAGGTTTGTATTCCAGTATTTTTGCTTGGCTAGCTAATCGCCTGCTGGCTGTTTGTTCACAGATGAGAGTGGTATTGATCTTTTTATCTAACTCTTGGAAGGACAGCAACTACAGCAAATATGTTTCATAAAATGCAGCTCTCTCTTGGCTCGCCTTTCCCCTTTTCTCCCTCTTTTGTTTCAAATATTTGCATGTACATGCAGACAAATACAAACATGCTAGTTCCAACCTGTCATTACCATCAGTTTGCATAGGTCAGGGTTAAAAGGTGATGGCTTCATGCCTCAAGATGATATCCTCTCTGTTTATGTACAAGAAAACACACACACACATACACACACACACACACACACACACACACACACACACACACACACACACACACATCCTTAAATCTCCTGGTCCCCTGCCCCATTAGTACTCACATGAGGTTTGGCATCAACTAACTATGGTGAAGGTCAGTTTTCAAACTTATTTTGGTAATAACATTTTAACACATGCTCTTTTTTTCATATAACCAAGCTTTGAATTTATACATATGTAAACAAATCATATGATTTAATACGTGACCTGCGATTATTTGCAACATTATTATTTACAACATTGAAAAGAAGAGCAGAAATTACAGGATAAAGTAATAAATCCCCACAGGCCACAGACGGGACAACTGCTGCACTATTTGTGACCAGCAACCAAATATAACAGTGAGGTCACATGGAGTGGAAATAGATAACACCACCCAATGAGAGTCTGGCGTGAGTGTTCTCTACTTCCATCATAGATGCCCAAAGGATGATCCTGACCAGAGAAAATTTGTGATTGCTGACTGGATGGCTAGTTTTCAGGACATGGCCTAGGTTTTAGTCCTTTATCAAACTGAATGTGAAATGGTAATTCTCTTTTTAAAAGTCAGCTCATTCTGGGTCTGGTAACCATTTTTACATCAGACCTAGTTCTTCTCATCTTTTCATGTAAACAGCAAAATGCATGTTGCTCCCAGTGCAAAAATCCACCTTTTCCTCTGAGCTCCGTTACGCCACCCTGTACCTCAGAAGTGAGTACTTCTCAACGGAAGCAAGTGCTGGTTGGCTAATGTGTTGTGTATCACGTCAGCTAACTCTCACGTCTCACCACCCAACACCCTGCACACCCATAAATACACATGACACAATGATGTTGATGTGTACTTGTTGCTAGGACCAAGATGTTCAGTGGAAGAAAAAGAAACATTTCCAGTGTTAGACATCAACCAAAAAAAGGAAAAGGAAATCAAGCTACTGATAATTAAATTTCTTTTTCCTACATCTGTCTGTCTTGATGTCGCACTTTAGTTCCTTTCATGTCAATGATTGTTTTTCTTTTACAATAGGAAAATAAAGTTTGACTCAGTTCCTCTGTTTCATAGCTGCAGTTAGAAATAAGTCTTGATATCTTGCTTAACTCAACATTTTGGTCCAACTTATTGATAAATGAGATGTTTTCATGATGGAGTAAATTCTATGCATTTGCATTCCTGTGAAAGATTGTAACATGATGACATTTTCCAGCTAATGACCACTCCCTATTGCACCATTAAAAAAATAGTATGAACACATTTTGACTTGCACAAGTTTTGGCTGTTTGATGCTTTGTACTGCCATCAGAAAACAAAAAGGAAATCATCATCGAACTCCTAAAAAACAGATAACGGGGACCAAACAGCTGTGGCAGCAGACTGAAGGGTGAGTCCGTAAATTATAATTGTAATGCATATTTTAAAATGTAGAGAAAAAAGTGGGAACATATATAAGCTTTTTATTATTTTCCATAGATCAAGTAATATTTAATTTGCTCCACAGTTCCTCCAAAACTCAAGAATGACTTTGATGTGTTCACTGGTTCTCTGTTTCTTTTTTATGGCCAGGAGTTGCCATCAAGGTTTGACAGAATTTTAAACTACCGCAAATATAAACAAATACAACCCTTGTTAAATGGAATTTTAGTAATCTTGCTTTCTTTGGCAGAAACTCCAAACGACGCAGAGTTTTCAATCAATGTGAGAACAGACATTGAAGTGGAATTTGGCAGCTGCATTCGGATCCCATTTAGTTTCACCTACCCAATAAACAAAGTTAAATTCCCATATAGAGTGATTTTGTTCAGAGAAGATCCAGGGAATATAATCAAAAGAAAAGTTTACGATAGAGATAAAGTGACAGAAAATGTGTTTAAGATAAAGGGATTACCACGTGGAACACGGCTTCAAATTGGAATGGGAAAGCAATCAGTATATTTTTCCAGAGAGGTTTCGGATTTCAGTTTCTGGTGAGTAACAAATCTTGTTGTGATATGGTAAAACTTCAAGTGTGCTACTCTTGAAATGATGACTTGATTGTGTTTGTTGGCAGCACTAACCCAGAAACCAACTGTGATGGATTTAACCATAGAGGAGGGACAAACTGCCCCGCTGCAATGTGACACTCCACGTTTGTGCTTTGATAGGACAAAAATGTACTTCAAATGGACAAAGGCTAATGGATCTGTGATACTGCATGAGAACGATGGATATGATAAAATGATTCTATACCTCACTGCTAAAGCAGAAGACCACAACACCAACGTCACGTGTGTGGTGGAATATAATGACACCATTGTTGAAAAAACTGTCACCTTAACTGTGAAATGTAAGTACACTGCAGTGTTTCATTTGAGTCATATGAGTCATATCTTTCTTTCAGTCGCTCCCAAAATCCTAAGTGGTTCCCGTTGCATTGTTGAAGGAGAGCGCCTGCTCTGTGTGTGCATCAGTCAAGGGAATCCCCTGCCGCCGATCACATGGCCTTTGGCCTCTCTCACAGACTTCTCAGTCACCAGCTCTAGCAGCATCCAAACAGTGTACAGCATCATCGCCATGCCTGCTGCTGACCACTACAGCACCATCACTTGCATCAGCACCAATTATCTGGGTCGGGCTGAGATGGATGTTCCACTTCAAAACCACACAGAGACTGAGTGTGAGAGAACAAGAACTTTACATCATTCAAAAAGGTCAGATTTGTCTCATCTGTTTAAGTTATTACTACATTTTTTTAACATTAAAATTAGGATGAAACTGACGGATCTGACGATCAAATTCCTTTATACCTGCACATATTTGCTTGAAAGCTACATTTTGATATTGATTAGACTGGAAAATGTTTTATTGGAGTTCAAACCATGTGAATTTTTTTTAGATGGCTTCAAATCGAAGCCCATGCCTGATGCAGTCCATCCCTGGATAATCACTGGTGTGTCTTTAAGCCTGAACCTGGTCCTACTCGTCATCCTGATCATCTCCACTCACAATTGGTAAGAATGTGAAACACATAATGCTGTAAACAACCAGCCAGGCACACATATTAAACATTAAACATTAGAACAAGTTCCTAAACAAAGGTATAGATTGCCTCAGAACAGATTACTTACTTACTTTACTTATATTTCTTTGACGTTTGCAGGGGTAAAGGTCAAGAGAAGGAATGTGGTGAAGATATGGACACTTATGCTTCCCTGAATCTGGCAGCTGTTGAACAACATTATGGTGTTATTACTCCACAGACCAGATGAATTCTGGATCCTTCATGTCATGTTTGTATTCAAATGCTCATTTTAATCCTCCAGTTTTATTGTTTTCTATCTTGTTTTTGTTGTTTAAATCCGTGAACTACATGTGCTTGTACATTACTTTGACATTAGCCAGATCATTTACAGCCGAGTCACCGCGGTGCATTTACACTCTGTTTTACAGTCCAGTTTATATGTTGTATTAAATTAAAAAAAAGAAGTGTGGAAATAAGGTGTGATGTAGTTTTGACACATATAAAATTGCTTAACAGTGAACACATGGCACCAGGGATGTGCACACAAAGCCTGCGGGGCAGTAATTCAACTATAAAAAGCTGCAAAGTCACTAGAGCCAAATTCAAAATAGCCCGGGCTGAGGTGAGTTGATTGTGATTGTAAATGAAACACCAGCCAAAGCAGCTTTTATTTTCTATACCAAAATAATGAAGAAAATGAAATAAAAATCTTAAATTTTAAAATGAACTGTGTCGTTGATATCGGCAGTCATCAATTTCACGACCTTTTCAAAATATATATGTGACGATGGGGAATTAAAGGAGGCCACCAGTTGTACGTGAGGCATGGCATGGCAGATCATTTGTAGGCTTTAACAGTGTCAATCTGTCTAAAGCAGGGCTCATCCTTTTACACACCCACTGAGCTCACTGCTATTCTACACTCTCACAAAGGGTCCTTCTGCTTTTCGCCTCATTTCATTCCCTAACAGCAGGATTAGGCTCTCGTAGCACAGAGGTGTTGTGCACACACTCACACACACACACACACGGTCAGAAAATGTATCACCCTGAAACCATGTAGGAGTTGTATGACATTTTGGGAAATATGATTATTTTGCTTTTTTCCAGAGTGTTAGATGAGTAGATTGATGCAACTCTCATGCCTATCTATTAAATATGTATCTTAGCTTAGCATAAAGACAATAAAGACTGTAAACAGAAGGAGATAGCTATCATGGCTCTGTCTGATTTACTATCTGTACAAAATACAAAAAAGTGAAACTATTTCTTCAGTTAAACCCAAATATTACCTCTATTTCCAAACACCAAGCCTAATCCTAATCATAATATTAGACCACAATCATAATCCCAGTGGAAATCCTAGCCCCAAAGATAATCTCTGTCCTAGAAATAATCCATCATTGACTTGTCAATGTCTTGCTTGTGTTGTGAGTGTTTTGGTCCTTACAAAGACACATACACACACACACACCTACACGCACACACAAAACACAGTGTCCAATCTCTGCATGAGCCGGCTCTATCAAAGGAGGGTTTCAGTGTGCCGAGGTGTCCCTTGATGAAGACCTGGTTCTCCCTGAGTGAAAGATGGCAGCTCTCAGAGGGCGCAGGGAAATTTCAGCCACAGATAACCTGACTGAAGAGATACTGGGACATCTAAAATTAGTGTTGTCAGAATGCTCCATGATAGTAAATCTTAAGATTTCACACTGCGCACTGACAGTCACTTTGTTCAAGTCCCACTGCTGCTCTGTGAGTGCAGTGTGTGTACCAGTTGGATTACCACCACACCATTCACTACGGCAGCATCAATGGTTTGTACACAATTATGATATAGGTACAAATCTGTCTTTTGAATAAACTGTGTGAACTTTGCCCCGTTACCGTTACTGCCCAAGCCAGGGCGTCAGGAGGTAGACTGGGTCGTCTGCTAATCAGATGATCGGTGCTTCAATCCCCCTGCTCTTCCAGTCTGCAGGTTGAAGTGTCCTTGGGCAAGATACCGAACCCCCAAATTGCTCCCAAAGGCCTGGGTGCTATGAAGTTGGGCATTTTAATATGGGCCAGCCTCAAGGGATTACAGTTTTCTGGCACTTCCACATTGGCTTCATTTCCCAGCCACAGAGGTTGCCGCTTGAATTTTGCACACCATTAGTGTATGCGTAAGATTAGAGAGCTTTATTTTCCCCTTCAAATAATTTTAAAAAAGTAAAAGTGCCAAGGTGTAGTATAACAAAAGAGAAAAAAAATATAGAAATAGATAGAGATCACCAACTAGTTTCCGGCCCCGACTATACAGTGAAGGCTGAGCAAATGTCACTTTGTGGTGTGACCACCGTTTTGGACAGACATTTAAGTAACCGTGGCTTTGTCATGCTACTGAATAGGAGACTGTTTTCATGCAATACCTTTTTCACAGCAGACATTCAAGTAGGAAAAGCACAGGTGGAACTAACAATGCTGGTTTCCACCTATTCAAGTGTCTCAGTAAGCCATGACAGTGAGGATGCTTACACAATACAAGGACTCTGAAACTGGATGAACTAAAATGGCATTCAGCCATCATTCATTTTTATTACACATGCTTGTATTTTTCTGATTTTGACATGACTTCGGTGAAAAATTCCATTATTTCCATCACTTTTGTTGGGGGAAGCAACAGTGGCAATCAGACAGAGGAGATGGCTTTGCTAGATCTCAAAATCTGGTGGTCCAGTTTTACTGGAATCTTTTTGTCACTACTTACACCACAGCAATGACAATCAGCTCTCTAAAACTTCTGAATCTGTCTCTGTTCTTTTTGTTTCCTGACTTCAAAACTGAGACTACCTGCAGCCAAGAGGAAATGGGTGCAGCACTTGGTATCCGGCTGTCCACTTTCACCTTATCTTAAGATATATGTAGACATGCAGTCTCCGTAGCTTATTTAATCATGTTATCTGTGTGTGTGTTTGTGTGTGTTTGTTTGTGTGCAGTACAGATGTGTGTGATTTATGTTTGGTGCAACAAAGTCAAAATCTGACGCCAGATTATTGTTTGAGGCTACTATCTCATACACAACTTCAAAAGACGCTGTATGCACAAGTCTTATCTTGATCAAATACCGCTACAGTGAAGACCTTAATTCTCTACGCATTCATTTTGATTTTCAATTGTATCATAAAGTCCCGTGATTTGATAAGAGATATGATTTGTCAAAAACCAAACAGCTACGAACGTGGAACTTGTGCAAATGTGCAGGTAGAAAGTACAGTAGATGCACAGTTCGGTAACATGAACCATTTGTCCTTTTTATTAAACAATCTTTTTATATTCCAAACACTTAATCCAAACCAGGCACTGAGAATTGAAAGTTTGAAACGTTTTATCATGACAAACCCACTCATGTCTAACTCCAATGGAACACACTGTTCTGCAGTATGCATGAGCTATGACCTTCAGCAGCTTCATGGCATCGGCGACTTACGGGAAAAAGTTCAGTACCTCCTTCTTCCCCACCACCTCCATCCATTCTCCAAGCAAAAGAGAAAAAAAAAAAAAAAACTCAGAGGCCTGTTTCAAATCCAAAACTGTGTAAATCCTGTGGCATGAGTCCATGAAGCGGTCCTGGGGAGGAGGATAGTGTTTGGGGGGGATTAGCCTCAGTCCAGGTGGTCTTCATTTAGCCCACTACCCCCATCAGGGGGCTGTGAGCTGCTGTAAGAGCTCAGCACGTGGTCATCACAGCTTCCACCCGGTCCATCCACCTCAACTCTTGTACATTCAGCGGCATCCACCTGAGCGCTGCAGCTCCGTAAAACACTTTTGAATCTTTATTAAACACGATTAGGTCCACGATGCACTGCATGTCTCATCATGTTGTCTCTGTTTTGCAGAAATGTAGACAGTACAGTTACTTGACCTATAAACTCACATGCAACAAGAGATATGTAGCAACAAAGAGCATGTTGGAGGAAAGGAACCAGAAGAGTAAAAAGGAGGCGTAAAAGGAGACGTCTAGGACAGAACAGAAGAACATCACAGCAATCATGATGGACTAAATACTGGACAAACAAGACAAGCTCAGGTAAAACTTATCCAAATATGTCCTGCACTATACATCTTCCCCACCTTCTTAAATGGGTGTTTCAGGTATTGTCCCTCTGCTAGTTAAGAGTTTGAAGTTGTGTAAACAGGTCTAAATGGCAGGGAAGATCTGAAGATCTGAGAGAAACTCTGATCAAAGGCACCTTTACATCCGGTGTCAGCGCTCTGCATTTGTGTATGTGTGTGTGTGTGTGTCCCACAGTGAGATGACAGACATAGATCTGTCTGGTGTGGTTCCTTCAGAGGCCCTGTTGCATTTCGACAGCCTCTGTTTGCACAACAGAAGCCTCAGAAAGCATGCTCACCTGCACCGAAGCTCGCACACAACACCTCACGTGGACTCTTCCCGCTGGACTGAGGCCACCATGTTGTGCTTAAAAGAAAATCTATTGCTGAAGAAACACTGACAACAAACCAATAGGGATGGTGAGTGTACAAATTACTCTGCTTAAGCTAACTGGACAAGTGGCATGTGAGTGATGGACAAATTCTCAGGTAAAAGCTTTGTGAGTTAAAGACACCTTTATCCACGACACCTCTTGAGCAAACAAAGATGGGGAGAAAAGAAAGAGGAAGGGTGAAAGAGAGAAAAGCCGAGGGGGTTGAGTTCAAGACAGCTTTCCTGCTCAGCAAGAATTGCCTTTGAAAATCCCTTTAACAAAAAGAAACGGGGCAAAGTAAATGTCTTTGCAGGAAGTCCAAACTCTGGAGCGCCTTTGCCGATTATTGTTCGAGGTGACATTGCATGAGAGCTCTTTTGGCTGGGCTGCTTCCATGCAGTCCAATCCCGAGGTAAAAGGACCACCCATTAGCATTGCCTGAAGAAATGCCCATTCAGTTTCGTTGCCTATTCACAGACCTGCCTGTCTCTCTGAGCTCGCTCCTGGCCAGGGATTGTGGCTGGGGAGTGGGGGGAGTGGCAGGGTTCCTAAAAGCAGAGATCCCGGCAATGAAGTCTGGTTGCCGTTGGCTGCTGAACGGGCCAGAGTCGAAGGGGTATCCTGCTGTGGGTAGAGCAGGCTTTGATTTGCCACTCAGCTCCACAGCCATGTCCCAGAACAATCGACAGCTAAAACCCCAGGGGCCAGGCTTGGTGAGAGGAAAGGTTAGCAGTAGGGTGGGCGCATGTTGTGCATGGTGGTGACAGTGACATTGACAATGATGGGGGGACAATGTGGCGGCAAGCAGCTGTGTGGGAGGTGACAGTGGGGTGAGGAGAGAGGTTGAGTATCGAGGGCCTCTGCTAACAGACTTCTTGGACTGGAGTGTTGGAGTGAAAGGAGCAGGCTTCACTTGTGGGCCAGCCGTCATTTTGCACTTCAGAACTGGGTAACCATAGAAGGTGTGTGTTGAAATAGTTGCATTTTGTGGGGTTTGTGTGTAACTGCAGGAATCACAAAGCCAGGCAAAAGGTCTAGTTGTATATGTCTACTGCTTGGATATTAGTCAGTTAAAAGAGGATGTTTATGTCTGACTTTGTCATTTTCTGTCATATGAGCGTTGTGGGGTTGAAGGGCAGTCTTGACAGAGTCCTCATGGCTCCAACAGATGGGAACGGGCCCACCTGAGTCCAGCCTCACGTGTCTGCTTCATATTACTGTTCCCAGTTTCTGACAATGTGGCTCACATTATGGGAAGCTGCACAGTACTGCGGTGAGATCGGAAATTGATTCAGATAGTGTGCATTGAAGGGAATGACCTAATTACTTGGCAATTCATCACTTGCAGCAACCTCCCCAAGAGCGATTCACAAATAGACCCCTGACTGTTTTACTACATTTCATTGGGTGTCCCAAAAAATTGAATTTCCTTTAGCAGATTAGAGAGCTTTGTGAGGTTTCCTCTCCCTCCAATACTTGGCATGAAGCCGAATTACCCTGTAGCTTTGTGTTACGATCCATGCAGCCGAGAGTGCAGTTGGCCAAATCGTCTGACAATCTGAATACACTTTGGTGATCAATACGACACCAGGAACAGGTCCCAAGGTAGCAAAGCAATTTTCAGCCTAAGAAAACATGTATCCACAAGTGTGAATGAATACTGACTTCCACTTGCAACAACAACTGTCCTGTTACAGGATATGTTGGAAGCACGAAGTAGACATAGCTTTGAACCACTTAAGAAAGGTCATAATTGGATCTGACAGAGATAATTCAATAGAGAATACTTTCCATTCTCTATAGATTTCACTCTATAGATACTTGATTGCACCAGAGTATATCCTATACAACACTATATACATGTAGGTTATTGTAGCTAATACTGATACGCTGTGGTAGAAAGAAAAGTTTGTCTTACAAGATGTGGACAGAATTTAACGTCTACCATGAGATTATAACACATGCATTCAGATATGCACGCATATAGAACACGTGCATGTTAACCAGACTCTGCAGTGGGAATATGATACATGCAAGTTGCAGGAGAAAAGCTGCTGCACGATAACTCAGAGATTCGAACGTGACTTCACCGAACCGCTGGGTCAGCAAGTGCGTGTGAAATAAGGTTCTGTGTGGTGTCTTATGCGCTACATGCCAACACAGCAGAAAAACCTCCTTAAAAATAGACAGTCTCATCCAAGAAGAGACTCCCAACACAGAACACCTCCCTTCTTCCTTGAGACTGATGGGGCCCAGAGAAAGAGCCCCCAGAATGCTGATAACTCCCCCACCACCACCATTCACCGCCACTCTGGTTCATATTTTTGTGGAGGTCCATTGACTTTCTCCTTTTCAGTCTCCCTTTAATCCCTGGGTCTGTGTCCTCAGTGGCTCTCTACAGAGGGGCTATTATTCAAGGCCTTATTACTGCGCCCCTCGCGGCTTATCTCCTTCCTGGTGACAGTCTTTTCAAGCCTCTCCCTAATGACCTGGGGAAGCTCACATGCTCAACTTCCCAGGGCTGCGGGGCCCCGCTGATGTCAGAGGGGGTGGCCCCCACGCAGGGGCTCCTGGTCCTGCCAAAGAATAAGAGAGAGGCACGGAAAGGTCCTGCCACAGCCACCGACGCATCGCACATTCAAACTTTCCACACATCTGCTGTCTCCTTCTTGTCTTCGTGCAGGTGACAAAGCCAAGTCCAGCGTGCAGGGGGCTCCGAGGAACCGTCCATTCTGATTAAAATAAGCTGGACGGTGGTGTCAGAGCCTATTTGGACTGGGTCGATGTGCTGCCTTTGTTTGTGATTTTGTTCATCATTATGATAGGATGAAACCAGAGCTTGTTGTGCTGCGTCAGGGTGATGTCAGACAGGGGTTTTTTTTTTTTTAAAGGTGTAAGACAGCAAACTTCAAAGTGACAAATCAAGTGATGCGATTTCATTAGCTAAAATATCCAAACCTCATGTTTATATTCAAAAGTGGTCTGCTGGCACACACAGTGACACATTCTGTATCCTTAAGCCTTGATTAAACGTCCACTAAAGCCAACCATTCATCTTTGTCAAAACAAGCGAGGGGATTGAATTGCATTTATATGAGTGAAAGCTTTTCATTCTACTTACATGGAATTTCTTGTCCCCAGTAAATCATAAGAATGGATCCCCAGATGGGATCTCTGTTTCTGCTCAGTCATACTAGATTGCCTCTGACTCCTTTCAGCATGCCCAAAACATTGCGTTACAATTGTACAGCAAATATCATGCATAGAGGCTATTGAAGGACAGAAAACTCCAGCTGTTTGCTGCCAAGCTTGGTCATTCACATGCAATTTCAAATCACATGGATGCTATAGGAATCAGTGAGGAGGAATGAACTCTCTTTTAAGGACATTGTCAGTGTCCTACTGGTGCACCCTTTAATTATCACCCCCCCATCTCCCTGCTTAACCCTGTGGTGTCTTTGGCGAAGTTCGAAAAGGGAAATGGCTGTCTATTATTATACTTTCATCTTAAATTAGACCTCCAGGATATAATAAGATGACTACAACTCGGCTCATCGGAGAAGGCAAGTTGCTGTCTGCTGCTGTACACGGAAAACTTGGAAAATGTGACACAGGTGTCATCCTGCTTCCTCATATGGCAAAGCAGGCTTGTCGCCCTGAGGCCAGTGGGAAACAACAGTCCTTGGTGCTTATGTCTCTGAATCATAAACTACTTAAGGCTTTGAGAAAACATGTTGAACTGGCCCAATTAAGAAAGTAATGACTTTAGTGAGGCTATTTACAGGACAAAAAGCAGGAGACATGCCGGGCAAGCCCTGGAGGAGATAATGTAGTGTTCTGCTTGGTTTTGCCTGCACCCGCCTCCCTTTGCTCTTCCTTCCTACATCTGGTCAATCTTTAGAGCTGTGAAAAACGGCTCTGCAGTATAATACTGCTCTGTGAGTGTAGTATTAGACCTTTGAAAGAGAAGGTACACAGAGAAATACTTGTTTCATAAACCTTGGTCTTTTTTTGTTGTTTTGGTTATCAATCTGAGCGGAATAGAGCAAAATATATTAAAAGTCAGATAATTAGCTTAACCTCTTAAGATCCAGGGTCCCCCAATTGGTACTTACTGATACTTACACATCTGAACAAATGATATAAGTGTTCTCTTTATTATGACACCAAAATGATCCAAATGGACCTTGTAGCTGCAGAGATGTACTCTATTCATTTTGGGTAAGTCCTTTTCAAGCAGAGGCCTAAAAAGGGGCTTGGGCTTAAAATCCCTGGGTAAGAGACAACAAAGGTAAAAAAAAAAAAAAATTAAAATCATGACATCCATCTTAGTTTACTGTCTGACTTCCTGGTACAACTTTGACCAAACATACTTGTGAGAAAGTTTCCTGTAAGAAGAACTTGTGGAATCCGCAAAGCTTTTTGGAGTCGAGCTGCTGATGCCCTTTAACCCTTTACTTTGTGTTTTCGTTTGTTGCTTTTAGCAACGCCTAAGCCCCCTTTTAATTACCCCAAAACACAAATCCCTCCACTTCCACTTACAAGGTTACTGAGGGGACAGAAGAATGTGCAGGTAACACAGTAAAAATGCACGCTGCAAGAAAATAACAGCAGCCCTAACCAAACACAAAACCAAAACTTCGACGTAGCATCTCGGCACTGGTGAAAAGAGAAGGATTACACACTAAACAGACTCCAACTGAGTGTAAATCCATTACTGGTGAAGTCATTGTAGTCTTCTGCAAAAGGGTACCTTTCCTTTACAGCATGTAAGTGTCCCATTTGTAAATTCTATTACGAATGTATTAATGAGTCAGAAAAGGAAGTTACTGACTTCCAAATCCCATTTTCTAGCATTTGCAATGAAAGTATTACCATGACATAAATGCCCTGTAACTAATATTGTTTTACAAATAAAAAGGTTCAAAGCAATGATCTATTTTATTTTAGTATATGCGTATGAAGTGGCTGTATGACAAGTAAGAAAACATCCTCAACATCTTGTTTTCAATGTATTTATAACTTGTTTTGTTGATATGAAAAGTCTGAACTGTTTTCTGTAAACAGACATATTAAGACTGGTCATAAATGAAAGTTTGTGATGTCTTAATCCTGTCAAGTCAGCACTATATCCTGAGATCAGACACGCAGTCGTTCTGTCCTGTCCTCTGTGACAAACTTAACTCCTGTGGTTACGGATCCTGACAACTCAGTTGAGCTAAAAAAGACCCCAAGGACTGAGTTCCTGCGTGGTAACAGCTGGCATCAAAGGAAAAAGGGGGAAAAGGGGGCTCTGATAATAATGGAAAAGTGTTTTGACATCCAGGTTTAAGTAATTATTGGATTTAGATAAGAGGGGAATTCCATCCGATGTGAGGTAAAACAAACAAAACAGGAGATTGCAAATTATTCCACCAACAGCAGAAGTCCCACTGTAGCCTCGGGGTGGTGGAGCACACTCACATTACATCATGGATGTAGTCACACATGGAACAATGGAAAAATGCATGTTGGTACAGTGCTGTAGAGTCTTGTAGCCTCTCTGCAGGGTCAGCATCAGGGCAGAAGAGTTGCCGGAGAGACAAGAGAGTGCAGGAGACAAGTAGTGTTGTTGCATTTTTATCAGATTAAATGAACTTTGAGTCTAAAGTGATGCGAGACATGTAAAATGTTAGTCTGTAAACTAATGCACTGCAAGTGAATGAATATGTATGCATGAAATGCTCTGTTCCTGACACTAAACCAACTGTGACTCAACTTGTTCCACATCCTCTGTGTCTGTGTGTTCTCTAATTAGAAATGTTACTGCAAAATGTAACATGTAATCATGGCCTCGGAGGCACTGGTCTTTTTTTTTTTTTTCCAGATGCAGGTGGGGACAAATACAAATTCTATTAAAGAAAACTCTGAGTTTGAACATGAAGACGCACAGACCACATTGAGGACACAGCAAAAGCAAATCTTGCAGATTGTGTGATTTACTGCCCTGGCTGTTGATATGAGGCTGTCTGCACTGCAGTTTACCCACTCATCATTTTGCCAGTACTCTCATGAAAGCTGCCGGCCAGAGTTTGTTTGCTTTTATGAACTGCATTCTGTCCTAAAACGTTCATTAATTAATTTTGAGCCACATGTTGACAACATAATAAGCTGTAAACATATTACATAATATAATGTTGCTATGGCAAAATATTAGCAAGTAATCGTCTATTTACACATCCAGAGCAACATTTATATTTGTGTTTCTGGCCATATAGTGAATCTAAGTCAAACATTCAATCAGATCTTAGCTCCGTTTTGGTCTCTAACAACTCCTGAGGGAAATAATCTGGCTCTTTAATTGCTCCACTCTGTTCATCAGCTAATTGTTGACTCTGTTTGTGAGCCGTTTAGTGTTGGACAGTTGTTTTAAACTCTGTAGCTACTGTGCCTGGGAATGATGAAATACTGATGAGAGTAGTAGGGGAAAAAAGCTTGGTAGAGCTGAGGTGAGATAATTTTTTATGAGTTTGTCACTTATTTAAATGATTTCATTACCTATGACCTTATATTGTAGAGATAAATCATGTTTTGTTCAGGCTGCTCAGAGACAGAGATGTAGGGTACATGGTCTGCTTTTTTGGTTCAGGTCTGGGTGACCCAAATACAGATCAGCACGTACTGTATATGTAAAGTTTATAGGGGATTCTCAAACAACTCAAAGCAGACTCACTCCCTTCCACTCTTCTCTTCCTAACATCATTTTCTGTATTTTTTTTGCTTATATTTGCTAATATCCAAACCGTTCCCAGTGACTTATCTTTCATCTCCTAATAAATCAACATGTATACCTCCAGTATGGCAGGGGGAGACAAAGTGCACGCCTTGCCCTTTGACCTGGTGCTTACGCTCTGAAAGGACATCAGAGGTAATGACACCTCTTCAGACATCACAAGAAATCACTGCTATGTTACCCACAGACGTTATTCCTCGCATACCAAGCAGCCCTCACACTCATCCAAACTACAGAAACGCAGAGTAAGTAAACTTGCCAACGCCCCCCCCTTCCATCACACTTAAGATATATGACCCATAAAAGCCCTGGTGGGTATCTCTCTTCTTTTGGCATCTGTCTGAAACAGCACAATTTGTCTTCCTTATCCCCGAGGACCTGCGTTGTGGTTATGTGTTTATGGAGAGAATAGCTTTACAACAGCCAGTAAGCATTCCCGGGTTTAGTGATGCACATCAATCACAATCTGTGGTGTGAGGCTGTTGCTGCATCCTGACATCTGCAGATTCTGATGAGACTCTCCACAACAGCACTGTGTGTGTTTTTTTTCTTAATTGACCATTTACTAAACCCCTCTCCTGAAAAGTGATTGTCCAATCATCACTTTTCAAACAGTAATTCAGCACAGCAGGCCTTCCAGACGCTTGGATTTCTACACATGTTGAAGTGATGTCCATGGGCCTGTAGTAAGAGCAATACTCTGCCTGCAAAGAGCCTTGAGGTGGTTTCTTTTTTTTTATAGCTTCTCCAAAACCAAACACACAACAGCAAAAATGTGAGGAGTGGTTTAAATAATGGATTTGTCACAGTGGTGTCCTTGTAGGTGGGTTAACTATGTCAGTGTCATAATCTTTCTTCTACCTCTAGCTCTTAACTGTCATTGTCAACTGTTTTTTTTACTCATTGATGGAGTTTAAAAAGTGTCTTGCTGTGTTTGTTGTTCAGCTATGAGGCTTCCAGGTTTTTGGAACAACAAAAGAACAGACATATGTTCCCTACCTAGACTTGGTGCAGTTTTATCAGAGCACATATGTTGCCTGGGAGGAGGCTCTGCCTTTAAGACAAATGTTAGGGGAAAAAAGTGTCTGTGCCCATTAAATGCCAAACATTACATGAAAGACTAATATGATTGCCTGGAGTCTGTGCAAGATGTGCATCTGTGGTTTGTCTGCTCTAACCTGAGATGTTTACTACCAACAGTAATAATGCTAATGTAGGTGATTTCCAAGGCCAAGAAGCACATCGCAGACAGCAGACCAAGACTGAATCAACATTAAATAAATGCCACCATGCTATCTGGGATCTTTATCTAATATTAAACCTATTTTGTGTGTGGTATATAGAAAAAGCCCAGTTTAAGAATGCCACAGTACTACTGCCGTACTGTGTGGAGGCACACCTGTATTAGTATTAGTTCTCTTGAAATGTCAAAAAATAAAGCATACGTCTACATTAATCTAGATCTTACATTTTCCTAACATCATCCTTCAAGGCCTAACTAGCTCTACTTTGCAGTCGGCTTAACGAATGGTCAATAGTCATGGTCGACTTGAAACATGGTTATCTGGAGCACAATCTGACTGCCCCTCCCTCTCTTGTTCCTTTTTTTCCTCGCCGTAATAGATGCAGAGAAAAGTACGTGACCAATGCACTACAGAGAGCAAACAACGTTATCCAACCTCCTCCAGACCTGGCTGCATGCATCCCTGATAGCATCTGTACTCTATCAATGACAGACAGGGTGTGGCATGGCAGATTCAAGAGGTTGGGACTGTGTGTATATGTGTGTATATCTTGATGGATGTAGGGCAGTTGGTGGTGGAGATGTAGGGGAGTTGGGGAGGCCTGCTGGACAAATACATCAGGTGATCTGTCAGGAAAGGAATGAAAATGACCGGCCATAACCTTAGTTCACCTATACTTTGGTGTTTTTGTGAATGGGACCAGCGTCGACGTCCGAGAGCGTGTGTTGAAACAACTTCTGGAAATAACCCCAAAGCATTTGAGGACACGTTTATACTCTTTTATGACACTTGATGACTTATGAACACAGTTTATATGCACTATGTATCATAATTGTTTTATTGTGAATTATATTAGATGTTTACGTTAGATTCTCATCAGACATACGGTAGCAATAGCAGCAGTGTACACAGCGATTAAAGACAGATCATTTCTTATACTACTCTGAGAAAACTGTGTATTCTTAAAATCATTTGCATATCAGGTCTACTCTGGATTTGCTTCTCACCCAGCGACTGTCGTAACGATAATCCCAGGCCTGTAATCTCAGTTTCTCAACAGTGCCACGGCCTGTACTTGCAGTTCCCTCCGTGGACTCGGCCTGACACTCGTCTTCAGCGAGCACTTCTGCCTCGGCTTTTGATCTACTCTTCAATTACACCATGTAGCAATCATCTCCACATCCCAAAGATGGTGATTGAAGTTAAAAGGATTCACACTGATAATTTACCAACACACACGGCTATGTTAGGCAGCCACATTTCAGAAAGAGTGAATGAGTTTTGGGAAGAGTTTACAACTTATTTTTTTATCCTTTAATCTGTAATTGCAGATATTTATTTTTCCACTTCATTTCCGTGCCCTACAGTAGTACCTGTACTGGCCTACATGCTGTAACACACAGAGCTACAGACAACACAGTGTGCTTTGGTTTATGATGATACTCTCAGATTTACATGACAGCTAAGTACTCGGAAATGGGGCCCTTGTTCTGAACGTCCACAAACCACCCTTTATGTGACAGGTTTTTCCGAAGGTGCAAAGGTGAAGCATGAGTGACTTGAAATCTATTGGAAAAACTCACTGTGTGTTTAACATACAGACACACATTCAACACATGACAGGATTAGCACCTTTGTAGGTTTTGCACAAAGATTACGAGGCGTGTTTCCATGTTCAACTTTAAGAGAAAACTATACAGTTTGTTTACAACTTGATCGCTGAGAGAAGCTGCGGTGACTTTGTTCAAAACAGATTTTCAGTCCATGGGATCTGCAGAACATTGTGAGGAAGAGCAGGTTTAAACAAGTTCAGTTAAACCAAATTAACTCAAGCACTAATAACACAGGTGTTCTTAACATATTTGCAAAATTTTTAAAATCTATATTCCAAGTGCACATACGTCTACCCAAATCCTTTGAGAAATCTGCCCTTCTTTTGACAAGTGTATCTTTTGCATCTCTCAGTATTCTAGTAGATATAAAGTTATTTAATTCTCCTCTGCAACTTGCATTGGCTATGGGTGCTGTTTGAATCTGATTCAAGACACTGGTGCTTGTGTACTATACTGTGAATGGCTGAGGGCCATTTTACATCCAAAGAACACACTGTGCACTACACTCTGCTACTGCTGATCAGCTTCCTGCACCCTCAATACATGGAGGCTCCAGCTACTGCTCAACAAAATCACAGCAGACTGAACTGTACTGATGAAGCATTAGTTCTGGTCTCTGGCAGACTCAACCATTTCTTTTGGGAAGGTTTAGTTAAATCTTTATGATGTATGAAGGACACACCTTTGTGGTCCATGTCTTTTGAAGGGTCCAATCCTTGAATTGTGCCACAGCTTTGACCCCTGCGTTCCCCTGGTTTTACAGTTTAGGAAGGACAGCTTGGGTGTGCTCATCTCAATTGAATGTCATGACAACCCAAGATGTAAAGTTCTTTTATTTAAAATAATAATAATAATAATAATAATAATAATAATAATAATAATAATAATAATAATAAAGCAATAAAGTTAGAGCTAAAAGTTATACAGTTTGTGCAGTTTTTAAACAAAAAAAGTGAAAATCTAAAAGAATAGATTCCCTAAATGCTCATGTTGGGGGGCAGCATCAACAAAAGTGCCATGTATTAGCAGACTTCTTATGCACAAATCTATCCTGTTCACCATTATTGTACACAGTTATACCATTTTACTACACTTTGTCATAAAACATAGAATATACTGTATGTAGACTGTTGTTTTATTGTTAATTTTAAGAGATGTTTACGGTAGATTCTCCAAAAATTCCAAATCAGATTTATGGAGTTAACTCTGATCTGATCTGATCTGGAGTTATCTGGCAACGTGGGCCATTGTTTGCATGGCCACAAATCCATCCTGTTCACCACTGTTGTGCTGTTTAATCCCTCCATCAGTCTGTGGTGGATGTGCTCAATCCTCCATATCATCCACAGCCACCATAATTCTGAGCTGTTCTTATTTATAGTTCACTAAACATTGATAAAAGGTAAATCCAAAGGATTAGGATGATTCAGCATTTTAATTGTGTTTTATAAGGGCTTGCCCGGCATTTATCCCAAGTGTAATCAATGCACAACACAAAACATCTTTGGTTTCGGAGATCAGGAGGGAGGAATCGTATTATAAACACTGTCAATCTTTGCTGTAATTAATGGAAACTTATTGTGTGTACCTCTAAGGGATGATTATGAGATTTATGACTTGACCACAAAAAGAACACAATGCTGGGTTGCTGGGTTGGGTGTAGCTGGAACTTGGATACTAATATTTTCTTTTGTATACCTGCTATTTATTAAAATGGATTAAGCAAGTTTTAACAGAGAATATAATTGAAAAAGAGTGCACAAGATAGGACTCCACATTAAACTGATATTCCTGGATAATTTCCACATGAATGATTAAAGTATTCCACATTGTATTTGTATTATTCAGCAACCCAAGAGCACGCAGACAAACCTTACCAAAAAAAAAAAAAAAAAAAAGGTTACAGTGTATGTCAATGTGTCAGCACCTTTATTTGTCTTCTTTACTCTTTCCTTGGTATAGCCATGAACCTCATCTATCAACATGTTGTAACAGGTTTTCAAGAAAAAATGAGGAACAAATAAGGTGGAGCATTGTTTTATAGTCTGAAGAATAAACCACCTGTGGGGGTCTTTTGTCATTTGTGAGCTGAGAATATTCTTAAGACCTCAAAGTTGACGTCAAGACCTTCTTTGAAGTTTCAGAGACGCTCATTCAAAGATCGGAACAACCACCCCAATCGCCTTGGGTTATTTATCCACTAAAGACAGTGTTTTCAGGAGTATTACAGGTTGACAATACAAGGGGAAAACCAAGAAAGAGAGAGATCAGAAAACCTTAAACAAATTAGGAATTTGTAAACCATTAAAAAAAAAAAATCTGCTTTTGTATGTGAAGGCTCCAGCAGATTAGCGTCCCAGCCCACCTGGGGTTGATAGCCTCTTCACATCTTAAAACTTCTCACAGAAAGTTCATCTAGAGGCTTTTGGCATTGCTCATGGAAAATTGCATGGCACAAGTATGAAAGAAAAGAGTCCAACTCAGATGTCAGTCACTTGACCCTTGACTCCTTGCTGGCCCTGGGCAGCCAATCATTGTCAAAGAGGAAACCTATAATCTTTCCTCTTAGAAAGAAAAAAAATAAATGAACTAACAAGCCTGTTCATTTTCTTCTAATCATCTATGCATTGAGGTTCCTATTTGGTTGCTAATGTCAGGGGAATGTTAGCAATTGCAACACATATGTTGCCGGTCTCTTTGTGGCTGTGAAGCTATGGATTAGCACTGACGAGCGTTGGATTACAGGGTCCCTGCTGGGATGTCAAAGGGCCACGCTGGCTCCTTTCACCTCCGCCCTTAGTGGAGCAAAGCATCAGTGGAAGGGGTTACCTACCATCAATGATTTGCTTCAGGAAGATCAGAAGGCCTTTTCAGCATTCAGGGTCACTATTGACCTGCAGCAGCCCCCCATTCCCATGAATTACGCCCCCAGTTATATTTTGGCAATCCCACACAAAAGGTTCCCCCGTAGAAATCTGGATCCAAACAATGGAGGTTATATATAGGCTCAACGAGAACCACCACACAGTTTGGAGCTTTGACTGCAGGAAAGTGAGGCAAAATTTAAAAGTCTCATTATAGGTCAGATCCAAGTTTGTTGCAGAAAAATGAAAATATATGACGGATGGAAACTATAAAAAAAAAAATTAAACAACTGTTGATTAAAGTAAACAAAAACTCGGTTTGAAACTGCTACATTTGATTAAAACATACAGTATGTGTTTGCTGAAACAAAACCACCATTTGATTAAAATAATAACTCGGATATGCAGTATCATTTATCATTCATTACAACTTCCAGTTTGGCTAATGAGCGGGTGGGCAGCAAGCCAGGAAAGCTCTGTTGAAATCCAGACCAAAACTTTCACAAAATCAAATAAAAATGTTGAAACAAAAAAACAAAAAGCTGCTGTACGTGAAGATGGAAATGGAAACATGAGGACTAACACCAACGCTTGTCTCTGGAGATGAGCATGGACAAATGACTGCTGGCCATGGAAGAGATTTCCAGATCATTTCCAAACTTTCATACCAACTCTCATGTTGACAAGACAAGACTATTTCAACATTATGCAAACCAAACCGGAATCCATGTCAACTAACCAAAATTCTAACCTGATTTAGGGTCCCCAGTTTCAGGGTGCAATGCAACTCTTGGAAATGTGATAACCGCTTTGCTAACACAGGGAAACATCGAGGAAGTGCGGCAACACAAGACAGCAACCAGTTTATATTACTGACTCGTCCAACAGCAATAAGCTCAGCGAGGAACTTGCAGTCATCTGTTGGAAGTGAAAACAGATTGCTCAAAGATTTTGACTGACACTCTGGTCTATGTCATGTGTTATACACATTACACATTACACATAGAATAGCTCTGTTTCTATCAGATCAAGTATTGAATAAACACTTCATCGAGACAAGTTTAGAATTATTACATTTTGAATGAATGTATGAAGACACAATCATATTAGAATGCAATAAATATACCTACGAGTTTGTGTTCATGTGTCTCGTCCTGTTAAATTCAGGTGCTTACGTGCATGCCTTTGCCTTGCATGACTCGTGGCTTTTTGCCAGACATCCAAGAATACATCCAGCTAACAAGTAGCTTTCAAGCAGCAGAGATGCCACAGGAGGCCGGTCTTTGTTTGTTTTTTTTTTCTCATGCTGGTGCGCTCGGCTGGACAGATAATTTGGGGATTGTGGCCAGAGATTTTTGAGGAAATATGAGAGGGCAACCTCCTGCAATCAGGCAGTGTCGGTGACCACTCGAGTGCAACACAACGACGAGCTGCCACTCAAGATGCCGCCAGATCATTCCTTAGAAGTAGACGCCTGATGAGCTGTGTGTGTGTGAGAGAGTGAGTGTTTCATAGGCCCAGTGAAAAGACTGGACAAGCAAACAGCTGCTACAGATTTTTTTTTTTCCTGGAAGTGCTGCAACCCTCCTCAGAAGAGAAATGAGGACGCAATTAAAACTTTGTACTTTAAAACACCAAAATTACTTCTGCTTGTCATATTGTCTCACATTAGCTCTGCACAAAAGTACATTACATTTTCCAAAAATGTTTAATTTATTTTAGCCAACTTGTTTGATCCGTATCCAGCTTTCTGCATGTTTAAGCATGTGTTAATGTTGGCCCATTATGAGCAGTTGCAAGCAACTACTGCCCTCTATGTGCTACATAGGTAAGTACAGGCCCCCTTATGTGCTCTCATTTGAACAAAATCAACATACTAAACCATGACACAGAGTGCTAGGGCTCTCATTGTAAACACAGCTATAAAAGTTTCGACATCACAGCAATAAAACACATTCAGAAACAAAAGGTATGCTGGTCGCTCACAAGGCGGGGTTTCCTTCAAGAAGATACATTAAACTGGCTCAACAGTTCCAGTCTGAGAGGAGACTCCCTGCCATGAATTCTCAATGTCCATCAGTGGCACACTGCTAAAAGCCTTGTATGGACAGGCAGTGGGCATACAGACATACATTGAAGCTCCTCTATTCGACCCTGATGCTGTGCCCATACCCCCTGTTGCTCCTCTCTGTCTCCCCGAGCGGGTCCTCCCATTCATTTGGCTCATTTGAATTCCAACATGGGAGACCTCTGATGCGCCGGGTGAACTGTTACACTACACGACAAGACTGCTAATTAATCACAGCCACTGTACGCATTGCCTTGTTGACTTGCGCACATAAATCTGCCAGTTTCCACCTAATGAGCTGGATGCACCTGTCTGAAGGCAGTAATTACTCAAAGCAACACATGCGCATACATCAGAGGGTGTTTTGCCTCGCCGTTTTTATTTCAGGGCAGCAGCTAATGACTTAAGCCTGAAAAGCAAGTATGCATTTCTCAAATTGAGTTCATGCAAAGACGCTACAGTAGTAGCCTCCTTACGCCAGTTTGTGGACTGGATTGAGAAACTTAAGTTGTGCAGCAAAGAATATTTTAGGATCCGGATAAACAGAGGAGTTTTTGAGGGTTCAGGTAACACTTTCAACATGTTAAATGACTTTTTGAAAGCTAGCAACACTCAGCTCTGTGACACAACTGTAATGATAACAGATGAGAGGCGCAAACTGTAGCTAACAGCCTCCTCACCCCGCCTCCCCTACTGTGTCTTGTAAAAGCTCTCATCTCATCTGTCCTTGTTTACCATGGAGCTTTCCTGGACATCATATGACTTCCTCTGATCACTTCCTCCACCTGCAGAGTTTCTCCCTGGTGATTTAAGCCACTCTGGCATTTCTCCCGCCTCTGCCCTTGTTCCCAAACGACGGGGGACCTCTCTCTTTCTGCTCTCCCTCGCAATCCTTCCTCCCTCCTTTACTTCATCCCTTTTCCTCCTCCTCCTCCCTCATACTTATTGCGTGCCCTCTCTTCTGCATCTTCTCTTTTTCCCCCCCTCCTTTTCTTTCTCAGCTGCAAGGTCTCTCTTCCTCTTTTCCTTTTGCTCTTTTTCTTTCCTCACACATTCTCTCCTCCTTTCCTCGCTCCTCCCTCCCGCACATCAGCTCATACCATCTCCCAGCTCACCACGGGGGAGAGCCCAGGGTTTTTGGCTCTGCTCCCTGTCTCTGCGTGAGAACTGTGTGCGCTGTGTTGGGATCCTGCCACTAAGGTTAGAGGAGTCATGCAGGAGATGATTAGGGACTTCAAAGAATCTCCTGCGCACAGGTGTGAGGGCTATCCCACACCAGCAGATGCAATGACACAAACACACGAACATTAGAGCATTAAATACGAGAGGTCGGTGACTTGTGCCTGCAGATCCCCGTCAAACATGGAGCTCCTTTGATGGTCCCTCAGGCACCAGGCAATATCTTTACCTTGCAAATATTTCACCCAATTGCTTGCCTCCTCTGGCTTGTACACACAGGAGAACAGAGGTGCAGCTACGCACGGTCGCTTTCATTAAAATCGCACACCTACAATTACACAAATCATTCGTCACACTCAAATGCACCCACATAAATACACGCACATTAACACAAAATATGTTTCATGACAAACAACCGCTGATGAGCGCCCATCAGCTCATAAATTCACAATTCTGAGTTTGTGGAAGCCTATATCAAACATCAGGAATAAAGAGGATACACACTCTTGGCCACCACAATTGCAGTAATGGCTCTCATTATACCGTTCCATACAAAATAACTTAATTGCAGTTTGTTTACACACGTGTTGAAGTCTCCTTTTCATGTAATTCAGACCATGTGCGTGCATTGTCATGAGATATAAAAAGTCCATTAGCTTTATGACTCACTAAAGAATTACAAATGAGATTGTATGATGAATGGTGTTGTGCTCAGTGTCATCCACCTAGCCTAAAGACATAACAAAGGACAGAGGAATCTCTCGGCTTAGATCATCTTATGTTTATCGTTTGCGTGATGATCAGCTGAAACGGTGCCCGATGGTGAAGAAAATCATACAAAAAGTCGATTGTCATCATCGCGGCTCATCAAGATTTATCTCAAAATCAAATGTGACATCGAGGGATTGTTTTTTGCGTGCGTTGTGGGTGATGCCTTTTTCTGTCATATTAGCGATAGCCATGTGCTTCGAGTCAATGTTTCCAAAAACTTCATACTGCTTGCCATATAACAATAACACATACCAATATTATTAGGACATTTCATCAGTTTTTAATTACATTTTGAAATTCTGTTTCTGTTTTCTGTTTCCAGGCGACTTTGGGTAGTTTTCATACCAGTATGTATCTTTCTGTAGTTTCTTTGATATATACACATATATACATATAGACGTATATACATTTGTTTGTCCAAATGAACTTTCTGCATTCGACCTTCAAAACCTTCGACAACAATATCTATATCTCATAAAATAATGTTCCTTGGTCCAAAGGAGGGTTGACTATTGTGACCCATTCCTGACTATGAATATTACTCACAGAGTTTTGAGGTAGCACTGTGGCATCATGGCTAGCAGGGAGAATCAGTCCAGACTGAAATATGTCAACGCTATCAGATGGATTGTTGTGCATTTGGCAAACAGTCATGTCCCCTTCAGGATGAATTTTTGTGCCCTCTCACATTTCCAGTCAGCTGGACTTTGAGTTTAATGCTGATTGGCAAATGCTAGCATGCTCATACCTACACACAGGGTCAACATCATATCACTGACAATATAAAGAATGGAGAGTTTGAGTGGCGGTAGGTTTCCAAAGCGCTGGCCATCGCCATGTTGGATGTACTGCTTATTCCACCTCTCGGCTGATCTAAATATCGTCAAAGACGAGGATCATCCGAATGACACAAATAGGCCATCTGTAACAACACTTACCTGTCAATGATAGTGATAGTTTGATAGTTCTGATGAAGTAGCGTTGTATGATGTACTTCTGCATAGTCAGTGTGCTTCCTACAGTAGCTCTCAGTTTGGAGAAGCAGACAGAAGTCACGGCTTGGAAGTAGAGCAAAGGATTGCAGTGGACAGGGTCAGCAGAAAAATGTGTTCTAGCTACATAAAAAAGGCCCACTGCTAACTTGTTATCTTGCCGTCTGATGGCCCAACATTGTCTCAACCATAGAACTTAAGTATTCCTGCACCTAAGCCCAGCTGTGCCACACATGGTGCATTGTGCTAGACCTGACAGACACAAAGTAAAGCAATAACAATACGCTCACTGTAGCGTATCATTTTTTCATGTGGCTAAAACTTGTTGTTTTTTTTCCTGCTGACCCTGTCCACAGCAGAGCTTTTCTTTACTTCCATGCCTGCACACTGATTGCTGTCCACTGTCGCACACTGACTCTACATAAGTACCTCATACGACCCCAGTTCAAAATACCCAAACTATCCATTTAAGTATGGTGTCACAGAGCCGCTGGCATTGTTATAGACTCTTGTTTCATGTGTCCGCTTGGTTTTATTTGATTTTTTTTGTTGGGATTTCACTAAAATAAAATATTTTCTCAAGCTTAGATCTAAAGTAGAATATCCCCCACAATAACTTGCACACACACACACACACACACACACACACACCTCACAACTCATCACCCCACCCATCCAGCTAGACAGCCTGGCCCTGCAGTCCACATGGAACTGATCACAATTCAACAAACACAGTGTAAATAGCAACTAACACACCATAAACAGATCAAGCATTGCTAGTACACATACACAAAAAGGTAATCTAAGCACTTTAGAGCAAATGCTTCCATTTGTTTGCAAATTTGCCAATGCTGTTTGACAGTTTGGGTTTGATGAGGTTGTTTGTTTCATGCAGCTTGAAGGTTTTAAAGAGGACAATAAGTCTTAGAGGTTTTTCTCTTGTGGTGTGTTTGGTGTTCATTGCCAGCATGGCCAGTGGTTTTAGCTGAACCTGCTGACCTGCTCAGTGAGCAAACATACAGTGTTGTCCACTTCTAACTTGCTTCTATTCAACCACTCGTAGATCCCCATCCATCGGGATAAAATCAGATCAGGCAACTGATGCCAACAGAAAGAGAGAAAGGGAGGAAGAAAGGGGGGCGATGATGATGGAGCAACAAATCCACAATCCACAAAAAAGCGGACATCTTTTGTACAATAACTACCACAATTGTTCTGTTTGTTGCTTTTAGCAGACTTAAATTAAATTACCTAAATCACTAAACCAGTTGCTTGCTGACAGCCCAATGACAGCAAGTCCAGGGAGAACTCAGTGTCCACCTTTTCCTCCTCAAAATCATTAAAGAAGTTTCCATGTATAGCTGTTCAGTCAATCCATAATGAGCACCCAGGTATGTGATGTAATGTGTAATACACAGGCGTAACAGTGGGGCACTAGCAAGCAGGAAGATGTGATGCATTCATGGTGCAGTTTTAATCTCAGGTTTAGACTGACTTTAGGTATAACTACAACACATCTGTAATAAAAACACCCAAGGAACTATTAACTATGTAACAATTTAGAGTGGTGTAGACGTCAATGCATTTTCTAGCAGGTATATATAGCACCGCATTACATTTTCTGCATTGGAAGAGCACCTTGGAGCTGTGGTTTCTAAACATTTTGACCCCTGGCCCTGTGACCCCTGAAAAAAAAGGCAAAGTCTACTTGTGACACTTCATCAGAGGTCAAAGCATTAGTGTGGACATTAGCTGTAAGCAAGAATTGCTCTACAGTCCTGGATTGTTTAATGTGTTGTTGAAAGTATCTAATATCAAAAGGGGCAACTATATATTTGTATATAACAATTGTTTTCCTGCTTTCTTATTCTTTTGATCATGTTGTGACCCCTCAGACTTCCTTTGGGATCCATCTGGAGGCCCACAATCCCCAGGTTTGGAATCACTTCCCTAGTGGGTACTTTATCACATTTTCTCCACTAAAAGTCACTCCAGAGGGCACTTCATCACGCTTTGTCCACTAGAAAGGCATCCTAGAGGGCACTAGAGGACACTTATATCATATTTTATCTATCATAGCATTGCTGAGGGAGCGCGCTTTTACTGAGTTTTTTTCAAACGTGGGAATACCAAGGGGGTGATTTTTTGCTTTCACAGTGCTTCTTTTACTTTAAGAGAAGTTCTGAATACTTCCTGCACCATTGCAGGTATAATAAACAAGACTTGCATACATGGCTACTTCACTTTAAATGACTGTATGTACTGTACTTCTGTACAGCTGTAATATCAAAAACTAAATATTTACAGTAGAAGATGTGCAAGCCCTCAATCTGAACGTTTTTTTCCCTCCATTTTTTAAAATTCTTGAACTCTGTCAATTCAAATCTTTTGCTTAATAATACAAGCAATTATTGCAAAGTTTTTAATTATTATTATTATTATTATTATTATAGTCTTCAACAATGCCAGGTTGCAGCAGGAACATGACAAACTTAATAAAATTGTGTAAACATTGCACCAAGCAACCAAAACGCTCCAGCAGCATTCCTGTGAAGAAATTAAACCTCTGCTAAGATCTGTACAAATAGAAAGATATATAAAAAGTAAAACATTTAAATAATTTGTTTTCATGCAAAGGAAATAGCACTACAAATAGAGATAGATAGAGAAATGTAGAGAAGTGTGACTTTTCTTTTTAAATATCACCTTTTGGGACTTTATTATTAGAAATATTCCAATAATTCTAATAAACAACAAACAGGTTGGAAGCAGTGGATTCTCATTATTGTCCACTAGAGGGCGCTGTCACACTATAAGCATGTAGGAAAGCAGAGGATCTGTGTGTGTGTGTGTGTCTTACTTTCTGCTCCTTCGTGTGTAACTAAAGAAAAAAACATGAACACATATGATGTATAACACATCCATGAGATGAGCTGTGCACAGAGGTCTCACCTGTGCCTTTTAGAGCCGCTGTCACTGCTTGTATTTGTATTTCCGCATTGAAGGTGGAGACTCGCTCACATGCTGTGTTACGTTTGGGGAAGTTGCTCAATATCGGAAAGTACAGACTTCACTGAGCATTTAGTTCATGTTCTGTATTTTTATGGGTTTACTCAATGGGAACGTAATAAACACCCACAACGGCGTTGTAAATTGTACAACATGTCAGATTAAATCTACTCAGTCAGTTCGTGTCACTGTTTTCTCGGTATCATGAATAATTCAATAACTTCCGCTACTTACATTCGTAACCTCAGTTATAGTATACGTCGCCAGCTGTCCGACTTTTTGGACTCTCAGGACTCTTGGAAAGATGTTATTGTGTCCATACGGAAGCCGAGTGGAGACTACAGGTACACTCAGCATCATGTGAGGTGAGTGATTGTAGCAGGTGTGGCTGATGTAGTTTGCTGTTTTATTGTTTTAGAGATGAGCCATCATGCTTTAACACTGTCTGTCTGCCTGTCTGTCTTGCAGGAGGTTTGAAGGCCTTGTTGCACAGGGTAAAAGTCCCACCGTAGAGCTGCTGGCTGACTGGGGGACCACCAACTGCACAGTGGGTGACCTTGTGGACATTTTGAAGAGTCACAAGTTGCTGGCTGCTGCTAATGTTCTCTTACCTGGTATGATTAGAAAAAACAAACAAAAAAACAGTATGATAATCTCAGATTACAACCCTATCTACACGTTATACATTCTTACAACTCACACTAAACCCCGCATCATCCTCAAAACACTGCATCTGTTTACTTCATATACATATCTTTATATCCTGCCAAATCATAACAGAAGTTATGTTAACACTCTTTCCATATAGAGCAGGTCTAGACCACACTCTTTATAATATTATTATGTAATATTATCTACAGAGACTCAACACTTCCAACCATGACCAAGCACTTGGTGACGATACAAAGGAAAAGCTTCCTTTTAAGAGGCAGAAACCACCACCTCATGGTGGGCAGCCTGAGTGTCCAAACTCACTCAGACTTTATTTGAAAGGCGGCATGGTGGTGGTTAGCACTGTCGCATCACTGCAAGAAGGTTCAAACCTCAGCTGGGGCCTTTCAGTGTGGTGTCTGCATCTTCTCCCCATGTCTGTGTTCTCCTACAGTCCAAAGACATGCACTTTATAGGTTAATCAGGGACTCTAAATTGCCTGTAGGTGTTTGTCTCTATGTGCCCTATGATAAGCTGACGACTTCTTGGATGGATGGACATTATTATTATTATATGTCAAGGGCAATGTACAAAAACTGTTAATTTCTTAGAAAGGGAAGATACAATTTGGACCAGATTTAGCTACTTTCCATCTGCAGGCAACATGCTGGTACAGACAAATACTACTATGTCAACTTAAAGGTCAAGAGAGCTCTGGAAAAAGAGTTTCAAAAGTGCAAAAGTAAGGAGCACAGAAAGGTATTTTTAAAACGTTGCCACTACACATAACAGTGGACATATAGTGAAAAAAAACATAAAACATGCAGCTGCATGTAGTATGAAAAGTATGAAACGGAAAACGAATGAATCGTCACAGCTGTTTTTATTGAATGGAGACCTTCACTAGCTTTCTTAGTGCACCATATCAAGTCAAGTCAAATTTTATTTACAGTATATCACCACGCTTACAAATCTCAGTGTCCTGCAGAGGTTTTACAATCTGTATAGTGTATGACACCCACTGTTAGACAGGATAAGGAAAAACTGCACCATTTTGCAACTATCTGCCCTAAGAGGGCATAACAACAGAAAAATCTCAGGTGTTGCCAGGTGAGTCATACCTCCTCTCCACTGAGGACAGGCCACATAAAGATAAACGTACACACCTTGGAAACGTGGGACGAGAAAGAGGGTTAGATAAATGTTGCCGGTTATCAGCTAGATCACTTATTTTGATGTCTTTTTGCTCTGTCCTCACACAGTGGCAGAGGACATCCCATCAGAGTCACAGCAAGTGTCTTCAGTAGCAGGAACATACAGCACCCTCCCAACAATGGTACTGGAGGGCACAGAAACACAGCCATCACCACCAGCACCACCTGCCACCACTGCTCTGCAGACACAGGTTCCACCGGACAGTAGTGAAACGGGTCACACAGGTGAGCTGCGCTTCTTTATTTTTTTCAATGAATCGAGTTAATCCACATATCAAGAGTTTTATGACTTAATGGCAAACCAGTAGTTTGTTTTTAAATGATAAAGAAAGGACAAATGAAAGAAACAAATGATAATTAAAGTAAATTATTAATTTGTTAATACATTTAAAGAATGGGAAAGAAGCAGGACATGACGTTGATGTTGGCACCTCTGGGCACTAGCCATATCCCCAGATATGGTCAGCTGGCATAGTTTAATTTGTATTTTTGTACGTAAAATCCAAATATGCAAAAAGTAACCTACAAAAAGTACAACATTTCCTTGTGAATCGTAGTGAAGTAGATGTGCAATGTAGAATAAAATGGAAATACTCTAAATTACTCATATTTGTCTTACAGTAAATGGAACAGCATTGTTTTTGTCCTGATATCTCGATTTCCACTGAAGCAGAATTGTAAACGAAGCTGCTTCTTTGAAGAATTGTGATTTCACAAAATTGACCAGCAGGTAGCAGCAATGTGGCCTTTTTAACCTGAACAAAAGTTCATATGACACGTTTCTGTCTGACCTTTGTTAGGTTTCTCCAGTTTCTTGTACAATGAGTTGATGAGGATTACAGGAAACTTTGATGACCGCCCCGTATCAGATGGCGGCAGCAGACTTGGAGAGGGAGGCTTTGGCACTGTGTACAAAGGTCTCCTGAATGCCAGACCTGTTGCAGTGAAAAAACTGAATCCAGTAAGTGAAACTAATTTCAAGATAATCTCATATTTTCATATTATGTGTTAAATCACCAACGCAAATTATCTTCTCTTTTAGATGGACGACATCTCCCTGGAGGAGCTGCGAGTTCAGTTCAACCAAGAAATCCAAATTCTCCAAACGTATGTTTGGTCTTCAGTCTGTGTCCTTGTTTGAATTGCTCACAGACGCTTCATAACCATTAAGCCTTAATTTTATTAGCCGCAGTAGACAAGCTGTTCTGAAGGAGGCATCTTAATCAGAGTAATGGACCTTCAGACAGAGAGCATTAAAGGGGTTTTTGGAAAAGCAGCATGTAGTAAGCTGCACACCAACAAATTCCTTCAATTATTCTAATCACAGCTTGGAAAATATTTGATTTAGAGATCTTGTAAACGTAAACACTTGTCACTGTTTTGTGCAATTGGTGTTTTTTCAGTGGTGACAGTGCCATAAACTGACACAACAGAGGGCTGTACAGTGAAATCAAACTGTGGATGACACAGAGGAGCCTACATGTATTAAAAGATTAGTCTGAGATTTGAGAAACACTCACATATACCGTATACTCATGGGTGTCACTCCTACAGCCTTGGTCTGTTATGACCAGCAGCTTATAGTGGCTGCTGTTACAATAGGTTGTAGCATTAACATACAGATATATGAGAGAGGTAATGATCTTCTCAGCAGCAAGCAAATAAGCAAATTTCCTGAAATGTCAAACCCCAACATACATAATGACTCATATATGCAAACGCTTTGGTTTGACAACAGGTTGAGACATGAAAACTTGGTTGACATGGTTGGATTTTCCTGTGACGGACATTACCCGTGTTTGGTGTATGCCTTAATGGCCAATGGTTCTTTGCTCGACCGACTAGCTTGCTTGGTAAGCATCATTTACACACACTGGTGTACTCTGCTTTCCAGTACGTGTGCATTTACAGGTAAAGAGATAACTGTATGTTTTTTTTGTCCTATTAGCAGGGAACTCCTCCTCTGTCCTGGCGACAGAGATGCTCGGTAGCTGAAGGGACAGCGAGAGGCTTGGACTATCTGCACAGCAGCCATCATGTCCACAGAGATATTAAAAGGTACATAAAGTGAAGTCTGTCCTCATCATTAATTGATGCCTTAGTTTTTTTGTGAATTCTGCTCGTTTAGTTTCTTCCCAAGATGACACCACTTCATTTAGAGTTCACTTCATGCATCTTTGGTGGATCAGATAACTACCTCAGCTCAAAAAAGCTAAGCATAAATGCACCCAAGAAGCATTAAAGATGGGTTAAAATCCACTTGCTCAAATCTGTCAGATGTGATCAGATCTGAAGAGTTAAGCTACACCAGTGGTTGGTTAGCATAGTTTAGGATACATAGCTGTTGTTCATTTCTGCTTTTGTACTGATCAAACAAACAAGCAATAATGTGTAACTTCATTCAGCTAAATTATCAGAGGCTGTTTCCCTGTTTCCATTTATTTTGGGCTAAGCTAAGCTAAGCTAAGGTTAGCTATAAGTGCAATTTCCAAAATGTTGAGTTATTCCTAATAATAAGCTGCATTTTTAGGCTGTTGTACACCAAAACAAACAAGACATAGTTCTGTTATAATTTTGTTACAGTTCAAGTGTCAGGTTAGCTCTTTCCCCCTGTTTTCAGTCTTTGTGCTAAGCTAAGCTAACTGTCTCCAGGTAACTTCATAAACAGAGAGATGTGAGAGTGGTGTCAATCTTCTCATCTAACTCTCAGAAAGAGAGTTAGAGATTTGTTAATCAGCTTGCCTCACTATGCTATTAATCGTCGTTGCCTTGTTAGTGCAAATATCCTGTTGGATGAACAGTTTGTGGCAAAGATCTCAGACTTTGGGCTGACTAGAGCTTCGGCTAAGCGGACATCAACGACCGTGATGACGGAGAGGATTGTGGGTACCAGTGCATACATGGCACCTGAGGCGCTAAGAGGAGAGATCACACCAAAATCTGACATCTTCAGCTTTGGAGTGGTACATGCACACACACACACACACACACACACACACACACACACACAAACACACACACACAGATGGGGATCTTATGTCAGGAAACTGCAACTGTAATGTAAAATATGGAACACGGCTCAGCAGTTTACTTGAGTGCTAGGTTCTCCCAAACTACTGACACGTACATAACTGCCGGACATAAACATCACAGTATACATTTCTTTCCATTTGTGAAAATGGAGCTCTATTTCATGTATCATCTATCATTATATCCTACTAAAGATTCAGAATCGGTTTTGGGGGCACAGCTGTGCTGTATTAGTAGCTATAAATGTCAAACATATTACCCGTCGTATGACAGTGGTTGGGTGATTTATGAGATCAGCAGTGTATAAAACTGCCTGACCTTCAATATAGTGCAGTATATACAGCTTATATGTCTTATTAGGACAGCTGTGGAAACACTACAGTTTCTGTGAGCCTGCTTGGCACATGGCGAGGTAATAAAGGTTTTCTGTCGTCCTGAGCCATGTGATTAACCCCATCTCTCTGCCATCTACAGGTGTTGTTAGAAATATTGTCTGGACTGCCGCCAGCCGATGAAAACCGTGAGCCGCAGCTCTTGGTGAGCAGCACAAAAGAGGCTTTCACTGTGTCTCTATCAAGCTACAGTTTACGATTACAGCTTATTAAAGACTTTGCATTTAATTAGTAAGAACACGGCATCAGTTAGCGGTCATTAAAAAGTAATTGAAAGGATTTGAGACAGTTTCATCAGACTAACTTGAAGAGCAGTATTTTCCTTCAGTCATGGCTTTTGAAGTTGGCTTCTCTCATCTTTAACGTGATTTTCCCAACCCTCGCTCTCACTGTCCAGATGGAGGTGAGGTATGATATCGAAGATGAGGAAGAGGAGCTGACTTTGGAGGACTTCTTGGACAAAAAGATGGGAGCCTTGGACATGGGCCAGGTGGAGAGTGTCTACTCTTTGGCCTGTAATTGCCTCGAGGATAGGAAAAACAGACGGCCAGTCAGCAAACAGGTACAGTGAGGAGAGACGGATATTAAGATGTATAGTTTGAGCTTGTGTAACAAAACCAACCAAGTCCTAGTCTGTCACTCAGCCCCAATATGTAAATCTCTGATATATGAAAGACTCAGTAATTTCTAAAAACAGCTGAGTATTCTAGTTTCTGGCTATTGTAACTCAAACAGGACCAAATAGTACATTTGTTTGAGGCTATTTTCAGCACTGGATTTGGTGCACCAGTGAGGATTTATGGCAGCAGGATGGCATATGAGACAGATCAACTTAAAATAAACTACAATGCTCATGTTCGTTATAATAAACTACACCCAGTATGGCTCAATGATGTGTTTTTCTCAATAATTTTTGGATAAAAATGGAGTTTTATGACACGCTTTGACTTCACAGACTATATTTGTTAGGGCGGATCAGTTCATTTTTGGTTTTAGTGTTTTTACGGGATGTGTTATCATCAGACTTAAACTGTAAGAGACTCAGCAGCTCCATGTCTGGAGTATTTTCTTGGTTTAAAGAAGAAATATATAAATGAGGCTGTGCTCTGGTCTCTTAATTGAGCAATAAAGCAAAAGACGTTTTATCTGCAAAAACGCTGTTATGCTATTGTTCCCATTTATCCTTAATTAAGAGTAAGTACAGCTTATCATTGACATGGGTTCACTGTCTATGACAAAGGTCATAAAACTGCAATAAAGAATTAGAGAGAAATAAACTCTGGATTTGCTGCAGCCTTGATACAATTATAAATTATTATTTATTATTATGAATTCCCATGTTCTCTGTAAGGAAATGATGAAATACAAAAATACATATGGCTGCCTGTACAATTGAATATTTAATAATACTAATATCTATCTCAACAGGTCCTCTTGGAGCTTCAAGGAGTCGTAAAAAGTATTTCACTGGATTAAAGCACAGGGGTGAAGCGTAGCATCCCAGAGAAGAGAAGACTTTCTGAGCCTGCTCCAGTCACACTTGACACACACTGACAAAAACATTTCATTCAGCAGATTTAGAGAAATGAATGTTGACTGTGACAAATGTATTCTTTCTTTCTCTGTAGTAATGAACTGTATTTTTTTGTCAGAAGCATGTAGCTTAGTTTTTTTTTTTTACTGAGCAAGTATTACAACTACTCTGCAGTGTGCTGTAATGGCTTTAAGTATTTTGTAAGGCTGTTACATCACAGTTTGTTGGCTTAATATCTTGAAAAAGCTGAAAACAGTTGTTCTAGCCAGTGTTTCTGTTGTGTATTTATCATGAAGACAAATGAATGAATCAATGTATGATTTAAATATTTTTTTATTTTTCTTCTTTAAAAGAAAGATTTGTAAGAAAACAAATAAGACCAAACATGATTTTTTTCTCCTTTCTATTATAATGACATTGTATGAATATAAAGGGCTTTTCCCTTCCAACATGAGGTGAGCTTAGTAGTTTGCCTAATAATAATCAGTAGATCAGTGGATGTGGCAACATTTTGATCAAGGTAGAGTATTCCCTTTCCTATCCGGTTTCTTGGGTTCCCTATTGTGTGGGAGCCGGCAAAGTTTGAGTAGCTTCCTCTCAGTGAAATATGAGATGTATTGACGTAATATTTCTGGAAGCCCCTGTTCTTTCTTTCCACTGTGATCCTCACCGACACGGACAATCACCAGAACAGACCAGACTGTTTCTTAATCATAGAGCATCACACAGCTACAATATGTACATTTACAGCACTTGCATAGAAAAATAAGTTTCTCAGCAGATGATTTTTTTTTTCATGTAAACCACAGTTATATCAAAAAAGAAGTCAATTTTCCAATATAAAATGCACTGTTAAAATGAATCAATAGACACAAGTGGGATAATTATATCATTTCTGCTTTGGAGCACCTTGTGCAAACAGTAGGAGACAAATGTTCAACACATTAGACACAAAAACATTAATTGACACAGACTTAAGGAATGCAAGTTAAGAACTGGAGCATGTGAACTAAAAATGGGGGAATTTAATCATATTGGCGCAAGTTCACATTCATCGCACTGACATTTCTAAAGTCTTAGAGCTGGCAACAATGTAAAAACCTCAACTTCGACTTTGTTTGGGCCCCTTATTGGAAATTCATTTGTGTGACTCTACTAACAGACATAAATATGCTTCCATTTGGCAAGCTACAAATGGAAACTCTGAAGTGTGTCATTGCTCAGTTATCCTTGGCGTGCATAGTTGGTCTCTGGTGAACTCTGTGGGAATTTGAAGTTGTCGTCTTATTCTTTTAAACAAGCGTGTCTCCCTCCCACCCCATCAAAGGAATGTCGCACTGTGAACCGTGCTCGGGGGTGGAGGAGGTGGCCGGGTGTTGAGGTCTGTTTAATCTTCCTCATCTCTGTCTGCGGGTGGTCGGGTGATGCGGCGGCCACCCTTCTTCCCAGACGGGCCTTTGGGCTTGGCGAAGGCCTGCTTGTGTACATGCTGCTTGGGATGCACCTCCTCGTACAGGAAATCACTGGTTAGTTCGTCCCCATTGTCGATCTCCAACTGGGAAACAGGCAAAAAAAAAAAAAACAACCTATGAGCAGATGACCTGCAGAGTCCACTTGAGCAATAGTTCCAGCTCATAAAACATTCCCTTAAAAACCATTTTTTTAAACTATTATCAGCTTCAAAACAGCTGTCTGTCCCGTGTTTTTGAAATTCCCATTCAAATTTCCCACAGCTAAAAGAGGTGTATTAAAATAGCTTTTTGTTCGTTAACCAGTTCAGAGTGTAAAGATATTCAGTTTACTGTCAAGTGTGACAAAGACAGGCAACACATTGTCACATTTAAGCAGCTGGAATCATTCAAAATTTGGCATTTTTACTTGAAAAAAACAAATCAGTCATCAAAATAGTTGTCAATTAACTTTTGATTGACCAATTGCTGCAACACCAGATCAAACCACATTCATAGCCCCCTTTAATGTCGCCCCCTTGTTGAATGTTGGTTATTCAGTCATGAATTTTTGATATTTTGGAGAATCACTAAAGATTTAAAAAGCTTTCAGCAGCTTACAGTTTGTGACAAACCTTCAAAGTTGCTTTGCTGTTGCTGACCATCATCACGCTCTTACCTTTTTCTCAATCTCGATCTGGAGTTTGTTTTCCACCATGTCGACCAAGGGGTTTTTGCAGCTGGAATAGAGCATCCTCTCTCGGATGCTACACTTGTACCCGGGCATAGAGTAGATGAAGACTGCAAAGGATCGGAGGAGAGGACACGAGGTAGGAGTTAGAACAGCATGAACAACGTAGCTGTATGGCGATAATAAGGGGTGTGTCGGCTATTTGTTATGAGAGAATCTATCCACCTGTGGACTCTAAGTAGTCGCCTTCGTGTGAATGTTTGTAGAGGAAGAAGTGGTAGCGTGCAGAATCTGTAGGGATTCTCATTGGCAGATCTTTCACCTCTGTTGGCTCAGTGCTGCACAACCGAATCAGCTCCTGTTCAGCGTCTACTTGCTGTTGACAGAGGAAATAAAAAAAAGTTAACCTCAAAAGGTTGGTGGCTTGTGACCGGGAAGTCCCTGCTTTGAATTTGACACCAATTAAAAAAACCTAGATGGGGCAGTGAATAACAAACAGCAAATCTCACACTCCCTCTCAGGTGTGTCTGTCGCTGTTGTACTGGAGTAAACCCTGAGCGGACAAATAGAATCAAACACGCTGGTTTCTTGAAAAGCTTTTAGGATAACAAACACAAAAGGAACTGACAGAAAGCAACCATACCAGCCACAATTATTCCTTTGTACTTTGATCTGATCTTGTGACATGAACCCGTCGAATTTCAATGAGAAGAACAAAGGCTTTTTGGATAAAATGAGTAACTCATTGTGTCAGTCAGCAAACACTTCCTGACCAAACACATCTGAATCTCTCCAAACATATACATATGGAGACAGAGGACTGATTTTCTTATTCAAAATATTGATCTAGCAAAGGTCACCAACTCACCAGTTGTACATAGTTGATTTTTTTCTCCCTATAACGTTCAAGTGCCGCAACAGCGTCTTGGTGAAGCGGGAAGGCCACTCCCTGCAGAGTCTGCTGCTTGGTTTCCGAACCAATGTCTGTCTTCACCTGAACGCACCACAAACACAGACACAGACAAACACACGGCATAAGCAAAGGCACTTCAGCTTTCACAACACACTGCATTAAACAAAAACTGTTATGTTTAATAAAATATTTGACTTCACTTTAAATAACGCATATGTGAGTAGGGTTGCAAAATTCAGGGAATTTTCAAAGGTGGAAACTTTCTATGGAAATTAACAGGAATTTATGGGAACACATAAGAATAAACTAGAAATTTACAAAATTGATTGTTGGCACCTAAGAGAGAACTTAAATATAGTTGGGGAAAACATATTTAAGCGTTATAAAAATAAATAATAAAACAGATTTCCCATTAATTCACATGTTTCCAATTTGGAATATTCCAAACAATTCCCCAGCTTCCCAAAGTTTCTGGAAATTTACCAGAAATTTACCATCTATTTGCAACGCTATATATGAGTACTTTAAAAAAAAAGAAAGCTCTGGATTTAAAGGCATATTTAGGCAGCAACACCCAAATAAATCACACGGTAACTATACACTGTCTGCATACACTCATCGGTACATTCAGGTTCCCATTGATGATTTCAGTATCATAACAGCTGGTGAATAAGAGAACAAACACTCTTCGTTTGAGTCATCAGAAAGTGAAAAGGTTTACAAGTGAAACAAGCGTCTTGAATTCTGAAGCATGATGATTACAAATGAGGTGCTTGTATCGGAAGTGACAAGACGCTTTGAAGAAATCACAGAAAACTATAAATGCTGGGAGGGTGATGGTGGTGGGGGGGGATTACACTGATGGATTGAATCTATTTTTAGAACCCTGTTCCCACAAAATGAAATGCTGTGCAAACATGATTGAGCCTCCGATGTAACTACCTCGCATACCAAAAAGGATTGCGGGTCTTTTATCCATCTGCTTAGTAAGAGGCAGGCAGCCGACTAAGGCACGGAGATGATAAATATTTCAAAGCCTCTTTTTCATCTAGGCGGTACAGATTAATGGTACATTATCTTCCTTCAACAGCTGGTCGTGAGGGACAGGCACAAACCTCACTTCCCATTTGCTCTGCTGCTTTTAATTGACCATACTTTAGAAAGGGAGTGCACTACTCAAACATTTCCATATATGGTAAGAAAGACAGTTCTTGCTTATGTGGCAGAAAGAAGAGCAGAAATCAGATTAGCTTGTTACTTAAAGAACAAAAACAGTTCATTGGGGTTAATTTATAAGATTGCTCTCTTAAATTCTGACTAATGAGACTTTTTTTTTAACTTTACTTTCTGTGTGGTGGAGCCTGACACAGCCCTAAAGCCCTTCACATCGGCAGTGTAAACAGTGCTGACGTCATCAGCAGTGTGCAGTGGATATCACATTACAGCATTTCTTTATCTTATCCCTGCTAACAACAAAGGCAAAGCACAATGATGCAGCTCACCTGCGCTCCATGCCGAATCACTGCCAATCACTCTCAGGTGCTGAAAGCTGCAGCGCTTAGAGATTTGCATGTCAGCATGGGAATAATCGACGCGAGCAGCCGTAGAGAGCTCGTCTTAAAACCGCTGTGTTGCTGAGGTTGAATGGGGTTTATGACTGTAAACAAGAGTTTTTATGGAGCTACAGCTTATACAGCTGTGAGCTGTGAGCTGTGAGCATAAGCCTAATAGATTCATCTCTGCCAACATCCTGCTGTTCTAATGCATCAGCGTCTTTGCGCTGTGTTGATAGGGCTGGGCAAGCAAATGCACGCTTGCACTGCTGCTGACCTTGTGCTGTTTTGGAAGGATGCATCGCTGGCCCTCATTGATACTCTGCACCGCTTCTGGTGGGACTTGCAGCTCTCACGTAGGAGATGTGATAAGGTGGGATACTGCTGTGAGCTGAGGTCAGCTATTTTTTCACCCCCCCCCTCCCTCCCCGACTGAAGCTGCATGTGTAACCATGACAAAGTGTCGTCCATTTTCAGAACTGAAACCAAGAACAAGCCTCATCTGCACCCACTTCAGAACACCATCTAGCCACACAACTACCTAAAAGGCAGTGGTGTCTGTGTGCACGAGCAGCATGGGGTGTATCATTTCCAAGATGGTCTCAAAGTGGAAATTACATCTGAATAACATATCTCTCTGTGTATGTGTATGTGTGTGTGTGTTTGTACCTCATTTAGTTTAATCTGCCTCAGTTCCTCCTCTGCTGCAGTGAGGGGCAAGGGAGCGGCCTGCGAGGTCAGATACTTCCTGTATCCGCTGAGATTCAAGTCATCCTGTAGAGCGAAAAATAGCACAATCACACATCATGCAGCAATACAGCCTGACTCACTAACGCATCTCTGCTCATAACAGCTGCCACAAATCAAAAGACTGACACTTGCTGCAGACTCAAAGGACTAACCTTTGTGGTTGCAAAAATCTCATCCTTGATGTGCCCGCCTCCAAACTCTTTCTTCAGTGTGGCTCTGGTAGCAGCATATAACATTTTTTGTCGCACCTGTTGAGAATATGAAGAAGGTAAGGGAGTCACTATTAAGAACTTCATTTTATTCATTTTTACTTCCTTCTTTTTGCACTGTCATGAGTGTTTTGGCTGTTACTCATAGAAAGAATTAAGAATAATGTGTGCAACATAACTCCTATTGTGTTGGATGATTGTTCATATTCTTTCAAACTGACTAATAGTTGCTCTACTAGTGGTCAAAACCTCCTCAGCACGCCTCTAAATAAACAAATGGGTGATTTTAGATGAAGATTAGATTAGATTTAGATTAAATGAAGTTTACATGCCTAAATTAAATATTAGATCTCACTTTGTCTGAGCAAAAACAAATGAAAACACACACACATAACTAATTCAGTTAAGCAGCACCATGCACTGGTTGTGAAATGATTTTGCAACTTCCAGACAAGCCTAAACCTGAAGCTCCATGGTTTGAGCTAGACGACAGGAATGTGAAGCTCAGCTATGTCTTTCACGGAGTGAATCTGAGCTCAGTCTCCACCGTGCAGTTAGAGTGCTACAAATATCCTGCATGGCACTTTATTTTAGTTCTAGGCTCTCTTTGCGACATTCCTCTTTCCACTGTTACAAAAACAACATTATGATATTTGTCATGGCTATTTTGACTGACTGGTTCATCAAGTTTCAGTGTGACAATGACTTGTATGAATTAAGAACAAGTGAAATGCAAAACGCACATCTGCATGGCAGAGAAACAGCACAGCAGGATATGCTTATATCACCTAAAAGTACCAAGAGGTTGAATTCTGAGTCAGAGACGAGGGGTTTAGGTTTTTGGGAAGCATCATTATCCATATTTAGACTTCAAGAAGTTTGTTAGGTAGCAATGAATGAGCTGTTGTCCATGTTTATCCAGTCTTTCAACAAATGTACAAAGAATTGCTGCCTTGATGTGGCAACTCCACCCATCTGATTCTCAAAGCAGAGGAGGACAGATGCCATGAAGTATGGAAAGCTATTCATTAAAGCCAGCCTCGGCTTGGTTTTCTTACTATAGAGTTGTCCGGCGACCAGGCCAGGAAGACCCACTCGAAACCCTGGTTGTTAGTGGAGTCCAGCCTGTACAGAATGTAGCAGGGCATGTCATCCTCGATGAGGGGCAGCACTAAGGAATCATACTCCTGGTCCCACTTCTTTGACGCTTTCTTGGTGGTGCCCAGAGTCAGCTGCTCTGTTAAGCAGATGTGTAACCACGCACAAGTTTCAGCAGTGCTTTGATCATGTTAACATTCTTGTGTCAGCAGAAGTCTCCGGGACACAGCTTACCGTTCTCAATGACGATTTTTAAGACTCGATACAGGTCTCCGCTCTTGGCAGTGGCGAAGATATCCTTTACATCATTACCCGCTGAGAAAAGACAGAGAGGGGTGGTCAGGTTTAAACAGCTGCTTTAGACATTTGCTTGACAACAACACACTCTTCCTAACACGGACACATGAAGCCCTGGATTGTAAGCATTCATCACAAAGGTGATTATCTTCTTGTTTGGCTTAGTTCACATACTAACAAGTGGACTTTGCCTTTAAACAAACACTGAGATGAAGTAACTCTGGTTCTACAGATGGGCATCAAGCAACAATGAAAAAATACTGAACTCCCTGCAAAATGCTACTTTTTTTTTTTTTTTAAAGAATTTGTTATGAGAACCTGAAAGGTTGTTGGGTTTCGCCTAGGAACACCCGAGTAGTACGGATGTAAGACACACTCCTACGTGAATAAATGTGTACCCAACCCTAATTTGTCTTAAGGATTTTATCTGTAATGACTCTGCAGTGTTCCACTGTAACAACAATAACAACAGGAAGACAGACCTGCAAAACTGCAGTGCCTCCTTTAACAGGAAGGTGAATGGTTAAATAATGCACATTTTAGTCAGGGGAGGGGGTCCACTTTGATTTCTCTCTACAGGCATAGTCTAACCAGCCGTAGCAGGGTGCATACAAATGAAACCAGTTTTACTTTGAAGAGGGAATAAAAATAAAATTTTGAGGTCTATAAGAAGATGTACACATGTGATCACACCTAGATGCTAATTTAAGATTATTTACTTTAAAAAAACAGTGTTGGACGTTGGTATGGGGATAGTACAAACCTTCCCACTAGCTCCTTCTCCATGTCTATTATTAACTCACCTAATTTGCACGTTGTTTTACCTCAAAACAGACAGTTACCAGCCCGGCGGCGTTGCAGCCATTATGTAAAAAAAAAAAAGGACGTCACGCCCTTCTGAAGTCCATTTTTTGTAATAACAGTGCAGGTTACAGCAGTGCTATCCACATATTTATAGGAACACCGGCCGGTTTACCAGGCCAGCAGTTTGTTTAAATGAAGGCGTCGCCCATCCATTCAGAAACTGAGGGTTTAATGCCTTATGTCGAGAAGTTAAAGCATAAAATACGCTTGTATTCTAATGAAAAATAACAGAGTGGACATTATTTAGGTGGCTCATGAAGTTATATATTAAGAAATGTTGTTTCATAGTGCTAAAAGTGCCCAAAGAGGGCAGCGCTGATCACACACATCACGTTAGCTCCGAGCTAGCTAGGAGTGGCTAGCTAACTTGACGCTAGCTTCTCGCTGCAATGAATTGTTGCAGCTACTCAAAGCTCGCCCGGGAATAACACACCAGCACGGCAGAACATATGATAGCAGAGAGATTGAGAGCAGTGAAATGTGTCTACCTTGAATGCCCGTTTGATGAGACATTGTGTCTTTCGTCGGATAAAGGGCTGATGCAGCTGATGAGGCGAAACCAAACCAGGGCAAAGAAGCAGGAAGTGGACTACAGCAGCCAGGGCCCCGCCCCGAGTATGTCGTCATCAGCATCAAAAATCACATGACTTAGTCAAACTGTTTGTTTGAATTTATTCAGATTTGTAGATTATTTATAATGAATTATTAATGGTAAATATAAACGTAGTTAATTACAAGAATAAGTGGTACAGAGATGATTCATATATTTTATAATAAGTAAAACTTGTAATGTCTGAGTAAAAAATGACTACAATATAATAATAATAATACTCCATTACAAGTAAAAGTACATACATATTATCAGCAGCAGAATGGCCCATGTACCAGTTATTTTATATTATTGGATTATTGTGCATTTTAATGTACAAGGAAGGTCCCATTTCAAATAATTCACACCCCTTTGGCTGCTTTGCATCATATTTCACAAGCTCATCGTCTGTTTTGCATGCAAAATCTAAATCTGTCAGGTAACTGGTAACTTTAGCTACTGCAGAAAGTTCAATATGCTTCTAAAATGAGGTGGAGTACAAAATGAATACAAATGGAAATACTTAAGTAAAGTAAAGTATAAGTAGCTACTTCAAAACTGTTCTTCAGTACTTCGGTAAATATATATTTTGTTACATTCAACCACCACCATCAGCACCATCACTGCTACTACTACTGTATACTACTATGAGTACTACTGCTACCCGGGTAGGACTACCAATCAGGCAAAATACTGACTGCAATCCAGGGACAACAACTCCATCATACTGAGTACTGGTTTATTTCACGGTTTCCTGTTTCTACTGTTATAATAATAATAATAATAATAATAATAATAATAATAATAATAACAACAACAACAACAACAATAATAATATACAGTATATACAGTGCTGCAGAGATGCAGAGAAATAAAATTAGCAGTTTTATTATTGGACATTTATGATGCCATTGCTTGGGTGCTTTAAAAATAAGATAAAATACATTAGGCCTATCTAAGTCTATCTAAATATGCACAGGTATTTGTATACTTACAGCATTACACTAAAAATATTACTAGAAAATTATCATTATTACTATACTATAGGTTGAGCACGATTAATGCATGACAGCATGTCTTCATTTTTCCATTTTGATTCAGGTCTCTGATCCGTGAAACAGGGAGATTTCCACCTCTCGTGGCAGCAGATGAAATCCTGCAACATCTGGAAACCTCCGGGCTTCCTGTCTCTGCTCTCGGTCCCTCCCACACATAAAATAAATAAAGAAATGGATTTTCTAGCAGCAAAATCATCCTGTCACCAGAGGGAATCTCAGCTCTGTCACACAGCACTCACGGCTAGGGACAAACCGGAAACAATGCGAAGTTGTCTTCAAAATAAGGGTGTGTCTTTTAAAACTAAAACTAATTTAGTCCAGTGCTACAGCTAAAACTGGTGTTTCAGCTGAAAAAATGATATAACTCAAACAATAATCTATTAAAAATATGAGTTATACGGTGAAATATCTCAGTTTATCTGATATCTGAGTTTAATTGCGTCTCATCAGACAAATATTCAATGTTAAAGATGTCAAAGAACAGTGGTATGGTAGAAAAATGCTGACATGCTGAAATGTATTAATCATGTATTTCATATGTGTACTTTTAAAGCCATATTGTCAGTTTCAGTAAAAGTACAAACGAACAAACAAAAAAATAAAATAAAATAATACAATACAAGTAGAACAAACCCAAATAAAATTACAATAAAGTTACAATAAAGTAGCAAAAATACAACAACAACAACAATAATAATAATAATAATAATAATAATGTCCTTATTCATTACATTTTATTTTGAAAGGTGTGAGCGGAAGTTGTGTGTTAGTGACGGCGCTGACTTGACGCTGATGAATCAACGTGTTTGGCTACATCGCGTTGCACTGTTGTTATGCGTGCTGTGTGGACCAGCTATCTCCATCCACGCTACAGCAGCAGCGGCAGCGGGAGCGGCAGCGGCGGCGACGTCCCATTAGCAGCCCAGAAAACTGCATCATCTGGCGGGAACCACGCTGACGAAGCACCGCCTGGCTGAGCTAGCCGGTCCGGCGCATGGACGGTCCAGCACAATGGCAGAGGTTTTGGGGGTGCCTCTGTTGTATACCAACAACAGGTCGCATGGATGATTCCTCCCCAACCCTCCCGTGTCTTCTCGTGTTTTTTTGGGGATGATTAGAGCGCCGCTGTCGGCTTGATGTAGCAGAGAGAGCCGTGCGGGAGCGCGGCTTCTCGGCGTCTCGTCCTGGCTGTCGACTGACTGAGAGGAAAAACGGCGTGGAGCAGGTGCGTTGATGATGGTGATGGTGATGATGATGGTGCATGTAGGTAGGTAGGTAGGACTTGCACGAATCTCGGCCGTCCCACACCACACGGGGTGCATCCACACTGAAGTTGTGTAATCCAGCCAAGCTGTGTGTATGCGGGGTTGGTGATGGTGACATTAGAGGGGATGCGTGGGCACAGACTTAAGCTCTTCACATAGTACAATGGCACTAATAGTGGGGACATCCCTGTCAATTGCCTCTAGCACAGAGAGAGTTTTTGTATTGGTTGGTGCAGATATCTTTATTTTTATGATCTGGAGGACGTCCAGGGAGTTCAGAGCAGGATGATATCACAGATCTGGCAAATCCTGATCATCATTATCTAAGTAATACCCCTTTTTACTTCATCATCACATGTTTCATGCTCCCCTTCTGTTTTCCTGGGTGTCCTTTGGGTGCTCTGGCTCTGGCTGTCTCCATGCATGTTAGGAAATCTGCCAAAAACCCCCGGAGGCAAAGAGACAAACCAAATCCTGCATCTTTACCGGGATAATTAAGTAATTCTACCTCTGTTCAAGGAATCACAAGCATAGCAACACCCAAGGTGGCACGAAATGACAAGACAAACATGATGCTGGTGAAATTTAATAGCCACAAGGGTGTTCCACTGTGTGACAGCTCTATTCCTGAAGCCATTATATCATTCCAAAGTCCCACTGTGAGGGTATTTTTAGGAAATGGTGTCAAAGCGGGGAACTGGTTTGGGAAGTTCAATCCAGCAAAGTCAGATCAGTCACGAGGGGGGCTATGGCGAGGGGAACTCCGACTCAAGAGTTCATGGGCGAGTGAATATAGTCTGGTTTAAAAATACAGATGAGGGGGTCGGGGGGTTGGTGGGCTGCCGGGAAGTTACTCGGACGCTGTTTGGCAGGTGTTCCAGTGCAAGGATTGTTTTGAAGGGGAGAACGCAGACACACGGCTGATAGGATAAGCCTTACAGAAAGTCAGCGCCGTACAGCTAAGCGCTTCAAGATTTTACCTCATCCAGGTATGACACTTAGACCTCAGCTTGTTCTACTGACTCCTAAAACTTAAGCTTCCGTCTTTGCTGTTGTCACACAGCTTGTTTTTGCTGTATTTGCGTCACTAACCAGGCCAAAGACCAAGACCAAAGACCTCTCTGTCATGTATGTGTGATAATCTTATTTTAACAGGAAAGCTTCTACATTTGAGTGTGTGACTGACACTGTCGCACTATTGAAGTTGCCTGAATTCAGCATGATTCCAAACCTCAGTTATGTTCCTACCACTAATCTCCGTCTGAGGGATGTTTTCACTCTAATCTGCCCTGCTGATTTGAGTGTAATCTGGCTGAAAGAACCACACACACTCTCTCTCTCTCTCTCTGTCTCTCTCTTTCTCTTTGATTCCCAGGTGTAGCGTGGCTGGGGGGCTCAGCAGGATGGAAATAGATGCCCGTTTCCGCTACTATTTCCAGCACCCGTGGTCGCGTCTCATCGTGGCCTACCTCGTCACCTTCTTCAACTTCCTCATCTTCGCAGAGGACCCTGTCTCTCACAGTCAGACAGAGGCCCATATGATTGTGGTGGGCAACTGCTTCTCCTTCCTCTTCAACAAGTACCCGGGCCTCGGATGGAACATCCTGAAAGTAGTGTGCTGGATACTTGCCATAATCATTGGCCTGTTAGCCGGGAAGTTTATATTCCACCGCCAGCTCTTTGGTAAGTCATGCGCACAATAATGCAGTGGAATGTGCAGAGTAATGGCTCTACTGAGGGAGGGAACCTTCCTCCTGACTTGTTTTTATTGTGGCTGTTCATTAGTGAAAAGCACCTACAGTCTCACGCCCCACTTTTTGTGATTAGTAATGTCAGCTCTCTGCCTTCCTTGTCACTCATCGTCAGATCTGGGTCAAACGCTATTTGCAAATCTCTTGTTCAAGTGGGGCTACAATTAAAGCATATTTTCATTGTCGATTAATCGTTAATTTATTAGCGTTAAGTGTCAGAAACTGTAAAAAAAAAGCCAATCACAAGTGTTCTCATCTAATTGCTGGTTTTGTCGGACCGACACAATTTTGCACTTTTTCTTCACTCAATCATCAAAAATTGCTGACTTATCCTTACAATGACTTCTATTGTGCTGTTAAGCTTGCAAAAAACACAAAAGGCCCCTTTGTCCTTTTTGGCAACCGCACAGAGAAGGGATGGTGAGTTGAGCAGTATTCATTCAGATGCAATCTGCAACTTTATTGCTAGATGTCACTAAATCTTACACACTGGACTCTTAAATAGTCAATAAACATTAGAGATGGCTGTCAAATAGATGCATCTTTAGCTGCATCTTTAAATGCGAAAAGGGTTTGAAACATCTCGGCATATAGTAGAAATTTCACTTTGTTTAATGGACTGTTATGGATTTTTTCCCCCTGCTTGTACCTGATAGGTGGTTCTTAAACTTTTTGCCTTGTAACCATTCTTAAGATGCACGACCTACTCACGCCCGCTCTCCCTTAGCAGACTGTTTTCTTAGAACATTGTGTCTTAAAATAACTAATAACATAAACTGATGTATATTATCATAATAAGAAGAACCTCAGCCACACACCCATCACCTCCATGTGCTACATTTTCAAGTCAGTACTCATGTTGCTCACATCCTTCACATCTCACACCTCTTTGATGCATTTCCTCTTCTCTTTCACCCTCTTGCCACCTTTCTCACCCCTTCGCGCAGCCTCTGCCTCTTCTCTCTCGTCACCCTCTCGTCAGCGCTGACTCTTTCCATTTCACTCTGCACTCGTAACGTCGTGATTCAAATCTCATCAGCCCTTCATTTGTTTAAACCGCGCAGCAGTTACCGGTGCTTCCTATTCAACTCACACATTTCATTTCCTACTCACTTCACAACTCACTTAAGCCCAGATATTATTGGCCACCCTGGCTTATCATCTTCAGCTCAGCCATTAATGACTATAATTGAAGGACAGGGCAGGGTGGGAGGGTAGTACTCTGGGTGATCATCGTAGCATAAATAGAAAACCAAGAGCGCTTGATGACATGATACTTTCTGCAAATACAGCCTCCTCACGAAGAGAGGAAATGGGGGAAAATGGCTTTGAGGACTGTAGCTTTGCTGTACAGGGCGGACACTTAGATCAGGTTATACCAGCTGTTCTATCCTCTCCAGTTACAATCGTTTAAATGGATGTCGTGTTTCCTTACCTCTCCTGTCTATGACAAAGTTGGTGAGGACCCCACATGACGTTACTTGATGCTGTATACATCCAGGGTCTTTGGAGAATTTGGAGATATAGAATGTAATTTGATATTGTTTTTAAATAAAAGATATGTCTGAAATACAATATCATATTTTTGAATGTACACAATATGCTGGCCCATGAAAAATAATGTCATATTGAAATTCACAAGACAAGACCTAAATTGTTAGCATCATGAGAATTTGAGTCCTAAAATGGGGTCAGCAGCCAGACAAGGTCGCGAAGTACTGATTTGCAGATTTAGTTTGGGGAACATTTTGGGAAATATCTTGCTGATATATCTGTCTGATAAATATGACGCTAAAGTCAGGATATGGTTAGCTTGGAAGCTTGGGGAACAACTAGCCTGGCTACCAGCACGTCTAAACTGTGCTAATAACATGCTGTATCCTGTTTTGTTACAGAAGGTTAGATGCAGTGACTCGCCTGGCAACCTCATGGTGACGAAAATTAGGATTTTAGAATTTAATTGCGTGCTAGCTTTAGCTTCATATTTATCTTCCAAACATTAGAGTGGTATCGATCTTCCCATCTAACTCCCGGCAAGATAGTGTTAAAGCCGATTGAATTTTATTCGTAGAGCTTGCAATTTCTTTCAGCGTTTCCCGGAGCAATGTGCATGTTACTCTGGATTATCCACGTATTTCTTAAAGGGACCATTTCTTCAGTAATAAAGTAGATGAAAACTTCTCACAGTGAGGTGTGTGGATTATGAAAAGTAACTGGGACACAGCATCTGGAAAGACAATTTATTATGCAGAAATCCCAGAGAGCTCAAAACCTGGGAAAATAAAACCACCACAATCTGCGTGACAACCTACCAGTAGAGCTTAGTGAGGTAATGTTTTTTTATGTAGGTGAACTGACTTTTTTTTAACACACAAGCACTTTTTCTCAGCCAGTACCGTGCAAGCTCCAGGATGTACTGTATTACCTTAACGTATTACTCCACCAGCATTCTCTCATTTGCAACAGTCGCAGTAGTAAAGCAGGTCCTTCACCGCGTGCACTTTAGTCCCCTCTCAGTGAGTGTGTCTGGATCGGCGTCTGTACACTTACACTGGCTTCAGGCTATAGAGGACAGAGCGCGAGCAGTTCATCCTGCAGCCAGGTACAACTAATGCTCTTCAACAAGAACTGAACAGATGGTTTGTGCATCTGCGTGTGTGTTCATATATATGTGTGCTAGAGTAAGTGAACAGGTCTGTGTGTGTGTTTTGTGTTTATTCATCGAGCATGTAAGGAAGAACTGATGGAGAGAGTCTGCGCTAGAGAGGAGAGGCAAGATATGCCCTGCACAACATCCCAGTAAAGCAGTTATGTAATCACAACCCAGGTAGGGCATAAGAGCTATACTGTACCGTGCTCTAGAGCAAGGCCCACTGTAAGATACAGTATAGTATATCGTCTATTATAGATCTGTCACAAAGGCCCTCCCACTGCTCATCATGATGTCTCTACTAAAGCCCTGAAAATCTCTCTGTTATTTCTCCTGTTCTGTGATACGTAGGCGTGCAGTGGGAACACTTCTGGATAGAAACAGTAGTCGGTGTAAAAGGTTCGAGCACCTGAACAAGCACTTTGTGAAGTAATCTGTAACTGCCGGAGGTGTTTTCTGCAGGCATATTTTGAGAAGTTGTTTTTGTGATGACATTTTTACAGTTTTAAAACCTCCCATAACTCCCATAACTCGGAGTCATTTTTGAAGCTCATGCTGTTTACAGCTGTTCTTAGCTTCAGTTTGTCACAAGCGAGCGGGGGAAACAGAAATTGTTTTTGAAAGCTGGCACATCACCTGCATCATTTATCATTTATAACGACCTGGAAAAAAAACATTTTACAGCGAATTACGCCTCCTCTTCTTTCCTCTAGTGATTTCACATTTCCTTTTTTTTTTCTCCATGATTTGACACATTATGACCCCCCTGAGGAATCCGTACAAATAATGAATCCAGTTGTTGCCTAACAGTTTCAGCTATGCGCTTGAGTCACGTTGTTATTTAGAGTAGGCAGAGGTGTGCAGCATTGTTCTCTGTTTGAGAATAGAATGGACTGTTGTTGATGAATAGGTTGCGACAGATTATGTGATTTAAGACTACGTTTGAGGGTTCAAGGAACAACAACCTATGCTGTTCCATTCAGCCACTCAAGGCTACGCGTGCTCCCTAATGGAGCAGGCGGTAGCCAATGACTTCTGGTCATTTAGAGGGAGACTGGCTGTCATTATACATCTGTATTAAATCTAAGGTCACATAGGGTTTGAGAGCTGTTTCAGTCTGTTTGAGTCTGGTTCGATTGCTTTCGTCTGCGGATTAGATCAAGCCACCTTTTTAAATTTTACAACAGACTCCTTTGGGTTGATCATGGCCAAGGACGTGAATGAAAAAAAATGTGTTTTACTCTGTCACTTTTGATGGAAACACAATACCCCCAGGATTCATGTGAAAATGTCTCAGCACACAAAGATAAACGGCATTTGCCTTCTCATAAAGTATAGGCTACATTTGATGGAGACTGAAAGTGAGGCTGTAGGACGAGTCTCAAGCTCTAAGCTCTCGCTCTGTCTCACACTCACACACAAAGATCGCAAGAGTGAAAAATAGACAAGTCATTGATTTTAGTTGGCAGATGTCAGTCTGTCCCGTGGTGTAGGGGAAGTGACAGCGAAGGTTGCTTAAAGCTCGACTGACCATGAGAACGTGCAAAATAAAAAAAAGTGTAAGACTTTAGATATGAAGGTACTGTCATCACATTTGGTTATTGCAGTCTACTTCAATTAGCTGTTAACGTCATACAACAGATCAGTTTGAGATGGCACTATCAAGAGGAAATAGGATGGCAGAACTGGCATTTAAGAGATATGATATGTGACGATGAACCTAAACTTTGAGAAACACTCAATCAGTCACATTAGCAATCCTGGTATAGAATACCTGTCAGCCTCGCTGATGTATGGTTTGCTGTTCACATCACAAAGTAAATTCAGGCTGCGGTGGAAACAAAAACTCAAAAGTTATCCTGTATCTAGTTATGCCACAGCAATCATGCAGCGTTGAGAGTTTCTCTTTGCACGTTCATTTCTTCTTAATCATTCCAGGTGTTGTCCGGCAGGAAGTATTGTAGTTATGCATGTAAATGTATTCTCCCATTTCAGTAGCATCACAATGCATTTACTGACTGTTAAACACTGATAATGTGATGATAAACTGCTCCTGCATCATTGCTAACAGGATACACTGGAGCATTTAACTTGGAAAGGCTGGCTCCGTGTGTGCTTCGTTTTGAATCGACTGCTAAATTAGTCATCAGGAACATCCCTAATATCAAAGCACCTTTTAAAGGAATAGTTCAACATTTTGCAAATGCACTTCTTTTCTTGTTTTCTAGCAGTTTTGTTTGGATAAAAGGATGCAGTGTGCTAGTTCGTAAACTTTAGCGGTGCCGTTACCTTTGGACAGATCCTAACCCAGGTTAGCCATTCCCCCTGCTTCTAGTCCTAGTATTAAACTAAGCTAAGTAAATAAGCATTTTACCCAGAATGCCACACTGTTTCTTGAAGGACCAGTGTGTAGGATTTGACGGTATCTAGCTGTGTCGTTGCAGATTAGAACCCTGCGTTTCATTCTCTCCTTCCTATGAAGAGAGAGAAACTAAATTTAAGCCCCCATCTAGAGCCAGCGTTCAGTTTGTCCTTTCTGGGCTACTGTAGAAACATGGAGGTTCAACATGGTGGACTCCATGGAACAGGAAATAGAAAAGGCTCATTCTAAATGAACAAAGATTATTTTCAAGTGGTTATACTGTAGTGAAAACATAGTTATGCATTTCTATCATATTCCGTAAATAGAACTCCTGGTGTAGAGATTGCTCTTCTATTTTTATGTGGCTATTAAGATGAATCTGTTTTTTTTCTGCTCTGAATTTCACATTCAGCTTGTCAACATATGCCAGATTTAGTGTTAAATTATATAATGCAACAAATGCCTCAAACACAACTTGCTCTTCTTCCAGCAGAGAGTCATTCGGCACTAAAGCAGTCCACGTTTGCGGTAAATGACTATCTCACGGCCCATCTCCATTACGGGAAAATTGAAACTGCTTCTCATTCCTCTCGTGCTGCCTCAGTCCCTAGATTAGCATAATATATTCAGCCATCTCTCTCCGAGGCCGTGTGACTTCTAAAAGGTAAATTGAAGGGTAATTTTAAGTCATGTGGAGCGCCGTCCTAACCGGATTAGAACCTGCTTTGCATGATATTACCGACACTTACATTCAATCAAACATTGACTGCTCATCTCCACTTGGATGAGTTATGTTTGAGCGTCCTGAATAGTGGGAGCAGCGCAAGAATGTGAAAACCCATTTCTGTTACTATCTAACACTATTGGATATTCTGCTGAGCTTTGTGTGTGTGTGTGTGTGTGTGTTAGAGAGGGTGAGACATGTCGTTGGTTTGCTCCGTTGTTGGAGTGCCTCTCGTCCCCTTTCCCTGATCTTGATGATTGTAGCCTGCAGGATGCCATCTGGGTTCATATGTTATTACCGTGCCATGCAAAAGCTGAGATGGCTTATGTACAGCACAAGTAGAGTGTGTGTGTGTGTGTGTGTGTGTGTGTGTGTGTGTGTGTGTGTGTGTCTGAGAGAATGTGATGCGACTGAGAGTGAATTAATGTCTCTGCATTTAGTCACATGAGTGCTGAAACAATTTGTTTTAAGTCAAAGGCAATTATGGGAATGGTTTAATTATTTTAATCGAGCTTTTATATCATTAAACAATGAATACATTAGGAGTGTAATAAACACTTTACAGACGCCACCTTGGGCTGTAGGAATCTGAAAGGTGCAAAGTATTTTAACATTTTATCAAATTAAATTGACCAAAAAATAATAAAAAAGAAATCAATATTTGCAGATGTAAATGATTGCAGATTCTTTTTGTTTTTAGTGTGTGTGTCTAATTATATACTGTCAGTGATGCACATGTGTGAAGAACAAAAGCAAAACAACCTCTGAGTGATGTCTCTACATCACTATTAAATGTGGATGAAGATTTATAATCAATCAATGAATAAATGACTCATGAATATTTAACAGTAGACAATACAATTTAACAAATAGATACAGTTGTGTCTATTAGTTTAGATTTTGTAATATTAGGAGGGATGCTCCTACTGATTTTTTTTTTTTTTCTTATCATTGATTAATCTGTCTAATATCCCAGAAATCCCTTGTGGTGTCTAAAATTGCTGGTTCACTCCAGCCAAAATCCTAAACATATTCAGTTTCTAATATAAACAAAGAGAAGCAAATCCTCATATTTGAGAAGATGCAACCAGAGAATGCTTAGGTACACTCACTCGTCACTCACTAAAAACACTAAAATTAGATGCATTTTTAATTCTCCATCTGTTTTTTCTCTGAATACATTTGACCTGTTCTGATATCCGTGCAGCGTGTCACCAAGGAATCCACAAATAGCAACACGACCCAGCCTGATCTATACAGCTGATCTGCAGCTATCCGCATAATTATCAGCCTCATCACTATATTCAGCCTTCACCTTACCGTGCCCTGTCGAGATGTATGTTTTACACTGTCCTTCCGTTCATACCAGTCTCTATCAGTTGGTCTCAGAGACTGTTCCCTTCCTCTGTAAATAATGTATGATCGCTCTGGTGTCAGTGCACTGCTGTGACCCTGAGGCCTAAATTTATACTTCTGTCTTACCGTATGAATCTCTTGGATATTGATGTCTTTGCATTCCAGAACATTTTGTGGCTTGGAGCCCGAACTACACAGTAGATATTCCTAGAAGGTTATGTTTGTTGTCTGATGCTATATGCTCCAACAGCACAATTGTAAGACTTAAGTTAAGAATTTAAGCTGCCCTCATCATTTTTTATATTTAAAAATGGCTGTGTAAAATGAAAGATCCCACAGAGAATTATCATGCCGTTTGCAGGAACAACATACGGCTGTTTTCATACCCTGGTAAGCCCACTCCACTGTGTGCTACTTGCTCGGCACCATAAAGCAGACACAAAGCTAGCAGCTAGCTCGTGTACACTGTGGAGCATTTGGCAGCTGAACACAAATGATTTCCCCAGAGAGTGAACACTGGACTTACATTCTTACTGTGAGCAGAAATAAGAGAGAAGAAATGGTCAACATATTAACTTTATAGGATGATAGGTCAGAATTGTGTTGACATTATGTTTGCTGCCACCAAGTGGCCAAAATCTGAATGATTGAATGTTGAGGTTTGATTCCCTTTTTGTGTTGTGTTGGCCCCAGTTCAACAAAAATCATTACACAGAGATACAAGAACAAAATGGAAAAAAAAGGTTGACATTTTCAATTCCAAAAACAATATTGTAACATTTTATAACCCTACAGGTAATTTTTCATTGTCACAAAGACATTAATAACGCCGTGCTTTACTCATGGAGTGAACTTCATGACGATGTTCTTGCAGTAAAAGCTAAAAAAACAAAGGTGTTTGCACAGCAGACTGTGAGACAAAGACGCAGCAATAATGACGAGAGCTGGCAAACAAAGGAAACCGGCCAAAAGGAAATTGCTTATTTACCTGAAATATATGACTCCTTTGGTCCCGAGCCAAGCCATAAATAACAATGAAATGATCTAACAGGCTTCCTGGAACAGGTACCTTGGTACAGTGGCCCAGTAGCCAGCTCTCTGTGTCTCTCTCAGCTCTACTTGCTGCAGTCTCCCTCCAGAGGGAGTTCTGTTGTCACTTCCCACCTCTGATTTATTATCCAGACACTTAGTTACAGAGGAGTTCAGCTCTGGGGACACTAGTGGCCGTAGTTATGGTTATCCCCCCCCTCTCCCCCTTGTGATGCTACGGCCCAGCAAATGTGTGATGAATGGGGGAAGATCCAGTCTGCTTAAGCTCTCTGCACACTGGGTTTGCGTTTGAGGGAGAACGTTCATCAGGGTCCCAAAGGATGGCAGGATGGTCGATCTGATGCGTCATATTTTAAAAACAGGATACAGTACAGTTGTGTACCGAAGCCTGAAATAGACACATGCTCGGAATAAGTGGAGCTGCTCTTCCAGTATGCACACAACGTGTGCGAATTCATGACTTGAATACAAACAGGAGTGATTGAGATTGAAAGACTGCTCTATTTATAGCTGTCAAATAAATATGGATACGATCACTTATTATGTGACCAAACACGAGCCATGTTTTGGTTTTTTGAGGCATGGTGTTTACGTCTTTCATCGTTCAATTTGAACACATTTTCCATTTTCCAGCTGAGATGTTTGAACAGAAGGCGTTGGTGGGTGTTTTTTGTAGGATTGTTTTGATTAGGCCGACAGGAGTTAATCCCATCACTGCTGCAAATGAAAAAGTAGTAGGTTGGTGTATTCATTCGTCTGTGCTTTCCTGTTTCCTGCATGGATCATGAGCAGAGGTAATTTGAAGTCGCTTAAACGGTGCATATTTTGGCCTTCCTTTCCTGGGGCAGAGCCAGTTTCATCATATGGTTTGATGGTTTTGGTGACTACACACAATGATGCATTCACAGTTCTTGATATTTCCCGGACTGACTGACCTACATGTCTTAAAGTAATGATGGACTGTTGAATTGAGATGTTTTACTGTACCTCTGGACAACACAACGTATGGTCTCAAACACATTAAGAAGGCAAGAAATTCAACTAATTAACTTTTGACAAGGCAGACCTGTAACATGAAGCTGACTGACAAAGTCAAAAGTGTGAAAATTTACTGATGCCAGTAGGGTTCAAAATTCTGGGAATTTAGCAAGTTGGAAACTTTCCATGGGAATTTATGGGAATAAACAGGAATAAACTGGGAATTTACAAAAGAGATGGTCCTTAACAGGGAACTTAAATACAGGTGGGGAAAATATATTTTAGCTTAATCTTGACTAAAACAACCAGATTTTATGCATCTTATCATGATGCTAGATATCCCTTTGGTTTTGGACTGTTGGTCCAGCAACAGTACAATGGGCATTTTTTAAATTTTAGGCCCATTGATTGCAGCCCTACTTGTGTTCAATTCAAGAGTCAGAAGTGGATGATGTAAAGCACAAATGAGAATGAGACCACAACACTTTTTTTAAAATAGTTTTGTTGGCACCAAAATGTTTTGACAGCAAGTCAACAAGTCTAATATATTTTAGAAAAAGCCATGATGTGGTTTAACCTTGATTTTACACTGATAGCAATTTATCAGCTGTAGTAGTTTCTTTACAGAACACAGTAGTTTCAGTTCCATAATAGTCCAAATTACCATCATACTTTAGACCAAGATAATTGTACTATTAACGTCCGCCACAGGCACATGTATAATGGTGATACAGCCAAGGCAATTTAAGGTACCTATCCAAAAACATCTTGCACTGGATTCACCCAATTACCCCAACTCTCCTGCTGGCTCTGCAGCACAGTCTCCTGTATCGGGCTCTTTTCAAGGCCAGCACCTTCCTCTGGAACTGCTCACTTGCCAGAATATACAGCACTGGATCCAGACAGCTACTTACACTACAGATGGCCTCAAAGAACTCATAGGAGGCATCAAGGATGCTCGTGTTAGATGGCGTGACCTGGTTTTGAGTCTTCATGAACATGAGGGCCATGATCATGACGTGGTATGGCATGAAAGAAACCACAAAGACGAGTATGGCGGCGGTGATGAGTCGCAGTGGCTTCCCTCCTCGGTGCCTTCTATTCCTCGGTAGGCGCCTCAAAACGCGAGCTGTCCTGATGTAAAAAACCAGCATGCCGGTGAATGGTAGCAGGAAGCCTAACATTGTTCTGATAATTGTCATTGTCTTGATGTAGATAAAAGGGGCGTTGATATGGTCTGAGCACACAGTGGTGTGTTTTGGTTGCTGGATAGCAAAAGTTACAAATAAGTCAGGAATGGAACCCAGGATAAGCCCGACCCACGTGCAGACCGAGCATAGCTTGGCTTTACCCACGTCCCACCAGCGGAGAGAGCTGATAGGGTGCACCGTCCCAACAAAGCGATCGAAACTGATGAGAGTGAGGAAGTGGATGCTGCCGTATATGTTGATGTTGAAAGAGATCTTCTTGAATTGGCAGAAGATGTCTATGTCTTTGAGGTACGGCCTCTGGAAGGAGAAGTAGAGGGTGAAAGGGAGCGTTAGAATCCAGGCTGAGTCACACAGAGCCAGGTTCAACAGGAAAATATGGCTGGTGCTCAGGGGTTTCCTGAAGTAGATGTAGTTGATTAGAGCTGCTATGTTTCCCAGGATGCCCACAGGCAGGGCAAAAATGAAGACAACTAGCAGGATGTAGCAATACCACTTGGCGTTCTCAAAATGGCCGCAGAATACTGTTGACTGGTTCAGGAGCCCCAGATACCCATCTGGAATTTAAGCACAGGAGGTTTTGCAACTGTATTAGTCTTAAAATGTTAATGTTTTTGAGAAATATGAGTATTCTGACATGCAGGCATAAAGTTGGTGAGATAGATTGGAAAAAAGAGCAGCAACAGTATCCTCAGGAATTACTTCCATATTTGATTCTGCGCCTCAGGATTTATGTCCAGTGCCAGTGCTCTGTACCGGTGCACAAAGCACTGTGAATGTAGCAAGGTGGAAAATAAAGGTGCACAGCTCAGAGCGTTTGACTGTTATGCAATAGACAAGTAATGTTCACGTCTCTATCAAACCATAACCATGCCTTACTTGGAGATTCGGTGCCTGGACTCCAGTAGTCGCTGATACCAATGCCAGCATTTTCGGCAGTATCGGAACAATTTCCGATACTGGTATCGGAATCTGACCAACTCTGCTTTTAACATGTAACAGTAGGAGGGGGAGCCATTAACACCCCAGAAATCCTGAGTCAAACAACACTTTGAAAGTTGTTTTATTTTGTGAATTGTCAAATAATAGTAGTTTAAAGCATACAACAATTAAGGTCTTCCAGGTGCCAATTTACTTTTCTTTAAAGTTTCTGGCACTAAATCCATTATCCCATCAAGTAAACATATTAAAACACACAAAATTTATAGTTTATGTTGTAAGTTGTCTTACTACTTTCTGGAATTTAAGCTCGGTGAAGCACTGTGGATATTCTCCACTATATGACATCCTTATTTTTTTAGTTGGCTTGTTAGTTCAAGAGTTTAATAACTTCCAGAATAATGTAGGTCGTAGACTTGTTTTATTGACGCTGCCGGTAAGACCTGCTCTCAGAGTACTTTAAGTAAGACGTGTTCACCCACTCTCTCCCGGGGGCCCCCTCTATATTTACAGTGGCTGTCTCCATGTCTCTGAGCGTCACCAGCGTGTCCAGGAAGTGAACCTGCAACTGTCTGCAGCGAACAAAGAGAGCCGGGCACTGTTGATTTATTGCCTCCACTAAATCGAACTCTGTTTGCACTTAATCAGAGATAATACATTCATTTTGTTCAGGTGAGCGGATCAGTTTCAGTCTAGTGTCATTACCCAGCGAAACAAATAAAAAGTCTTTATATACTTTTTACTAATATACTATTTTCTGATGATTCCGTTTAAATATGTGTGAAAACACACAAGCAATTTTTTTTCTCATACAGCTTCACTGCAAGCAATAATTTTTGGAAAATATAAGGATACAATATATCCTATCCTATATAAAATATATATAAAATATAATCTATAAAGTATTGACATCATTTAAACAACAGTCTGTCAGGAGATTAGAATACCTTAAACAGTTATTATTTAATTATTTTATCATATACTTAATAGAGTACTGTAACAGTAACCTGTTTAAAAAAAAGTATTTCAGGTTCAGGTCATACTTGCCTCCTTCAGCTGTCTCAAGCTTGCTGCTGTTGAAGAACGGTATCATGATGAATGGAGACAGTGATCACATCTCAGGTTGCCTCCACTCCTTCTCCACCAGCTATGTGCATCTGTCAGGAACTGTCGGTGCGCTACCTTACCCATGAGACCGGTGTGTGTGTGTGTGTGTGTGTGTGTGCGCTGTTAAAACATCTGAGATACGTAATTGCTTGTCCATGTGTGCCAGTGCACGTGTTTAATTCATCCGTCTCTGCTGTTTACGTTTGTGTTTCTGGCTCCAGGGCTTCTGTGTGTCCCGTGAGTGGATTACTCCTATAAATCTGGTGATTTTATAACCTGAGCACTTCCAAGAATTGTCGCGTATGATCTCATTATCAGACAGAGGACTGGACGGGTAGCCATAATGTCAGCACTTTGAATTCACTGACTGTCTGAAACAATCTGGATTGAATGGAAAGCTGAAAAACTTTATTATGCACTTAAAGATTACTGTGAATTTGAACATACGCCAAGTTGCCAGTTCGTTGGTCACATTTACATCATTGGAAGTCACTCCCTAAGCTGGATTTGAAACGTGCACTTCTGACACGGACGTGACATTCAAGATAATTTGATACGAATGACGCAAGATGACTCCGTTAGAGGTACCCTCATAACCGGGGGTGAAACTGGGATTTGTGATTTGTGTGCTCGTCTGTCATCACCTGCTCAAATCAACTCTGCATTTAAATGAGGAGAATTGACAAGGGAAAAGGAAAATATGATGGCATGACATAATGATGACAAATAGAACAACAAACTATGCCAAGGGACAATAAACATGAACTAGCCATTCTCTTTTATATCAAGAAATGGATTTATGATTAGATTACCTTGTGAACATATTCCAAACGATACAAATGTGCCGAGCTAAGCTGGATCAGTAGTGACGCTTGACAAAGCTTTTAAAGAAGTCTGTAAGCGTTCTCCTCTTTGGAAATTAATTTATGCAACACACATCACCTGCCTATGCTGTAACTTGAGTTGTCCTGATATTCTGCTCGTTTTCGTGACAATTTCAGTACGTGTCAGCTTGCCTGATGGTTAAACTGAAACTAGAACTCATCAGCTAGCTCAATGCTACCAAAGATTGGAGGCAACCTGACTGCAAACAACACCTCATTCAGGCCAGTGTTCTCTACAGCTACAAAGAAAGTGTGTTGCTGTCATTCTTAGTTATTAAGCCTGAGAAAAATTGTAAAAGCGCATACATTGTCTGAGATGTGCAGAAGTTACACATCCCCTGATGGCATAGGAGAGCGTAGGCTGATCTCAGGGCAGCGCCAGCCAATTTAACCCCTGCTCATAAGATGGGAAAATACCTGTATATAAGGAAGATACAGCACAAAATGGTTTGGTTTGAGAGACTTTTGTGTTTCACGGTGTTTGCAGAAACTGCAATTCAAGAAGGGCACTGTAAAGGCACTGGGTCTCACTTACCTGCCATTCAGCTCTGTGATGTGTGTCGGTATATTACCACTAGATGGAGACACAGCTACATGTTTGATTTTCATTTTGGCAACATCCTGGGGAGAGGTGGACATGATCTCATCCCTGACAGAGCATTATAAATAGCATTAGAGGGCTGATGGTGTAAAAACTGTAAACTAGTACTGAAGATGTGACTGCGGTGTTTGGAGTTGTACATCAGCTCGGTCGATGTGACTGTGTCCGTGTTTGCAGCGTGAGCAAGTTAAAGTAAGAAAGTGATATAACAAGTGTCACCCACTCTTCCCCTCTGTGTTATTTCTGTGTCTGTGTTTGTGTGTGTGTGTGTGTGTGTGTGTGTGTTTGTGTGTGTGTGGTGGCGGCGGCGGTGTTGTTGTTGTCGTCCCTTGCTGGGCTGAACCTCGCAGCAGACAGTGCTCATGAATCACCCCTTATCGGGGTCCTCTACTGTCGGGAGGTGCGGTGACTCAAACAGCTTGGCTGAATAGTCTTGAATCACCCCCCCCCCCTTTAGTTAAATCCGGCCCATATAGGCTGCGAGAGGGCGGTCGCGCTCGCTGGCGCGGTGTGCTGCTTTAAAAGTCAGATCTGCTGATACACACTGTGCTCCTACATCTAAGCCAGGGCTCATTGGCACTGGAGGCAATTAAGTTCACCCATGCAAGTCAATTCAATTATGCATCTGTGATGAGCCCTGAAATGCCACAGAGCAAGACGTATGGTGTGGCCTCACACTAGGCAAAAAAAAGCTTAAAATGTGAAGGTTTGCTGAGACTGTTGAAGTTCATGTTCTCTGAAAATAAGTAGACAACCGACGTTTAACTAACTTTGCTGATGTGTTGTCTACTCTAAACCTACAACGGGAGGTTCACTCATTATAGCTGCACTCTAACTCAACAAAGATCGTCATCTCCATGGGAATCTCAATATCTTTGTTTTTATGAGTGCAGCGGGGAAAAAAAAGTAAAAGTGAGCAAGCTGAGATGGAACAGCATGTAAAACTATTGGAGAATAAACCAGCCAGGCTGTAATGGGAAAATAAATGGAGCATTCTGCTATGCTGTCTTTCTGACTGTGTGTGTGTGTGTGTATGTGTGTATGTGTGTGTGTGTGTGAACACAAACACAATGAGCTCTCCGAGGAGCTGTAACTCAAAGGGGATGCTGACTGAGCCGGAGGAGAGAAAAACAAAGAGTTGTTCCTGGGAAGATGGCCGCTTCTGGCACCAGATCACAGCTTGCAGAGCCGAAGCAGAGGGAGAGTGTGTGTGTGTGTGTGTGTGTGTGTGACAGCAATAAGTAGAGGAAGTGGAGGTGTATAGCCGTGCTTAGTCATAGAGGATTTCTTAATTAACAGTCAATTGAGTAACCTTGAAACAGTTGATGGTTTGGGGTTCACCGCGTGAGGGCTGTTCACACTTGTAATGTCCCAATCAAGTTTTTTGGCTTTAACTTTGAGCATCTGCTGCTGCGGAGTCTGATCCCGTACCTAAGTGTTGATTAAATATGTATTGGACACATTTGAATAACAGCTGCAGCCTTCTAAATTCTGCACATCTATTGACTGCTTTACTAAAACGACTAAATGTCAATTAAAGTTATTGATATGATAAGTATGACGAGTGAATGCAACTCCTGAAACTGACACGAAACGATCAGCTGGAGAGGAGAAGCGTCTGGTGGAGCTGTTGTGGTTACGCAGCCGTGTTACAGACTGATGCTTCTTTTACCTCGTGAGCAACCTTTGGCACAGCAGAGCTAGCACTTTAGAGAGAGTTCATTTTGTTCTGTTATCAACAGAAAGGTGCTAAAGATGCTCAACGTCTGCCAAAAACGAGAAGCTGCCAGCTTAATGTTTTGGACTCCTCTGTGGCTCAGGAGGTAGAGCGGGTCGTCCACTAAATCAGATGATCGGCAGTTCGATCCAGTCTGCAAATCGAAGGACAAGATGTGTGGTGTGGTGCTGGGTGGATGGGATATGTAGCGTAAAAGCGCTTTGAGTAGGTGCAGTCCATCTACTGTTATCCTTGTTTGAAAGAAAGAAGGTGAACAGTTAACAGAATTGGAAATAAGTACTGTATTCACGGACAGCTTTGCACCTTTTTCTTTTCTTCTACACTACAAACTAGCAAGCCTACCAAAAGCTGATGCCTTCGGCTATCTCCATCAGTCACATTACTGTCACCTCACATTTCGTAGCCGTCCATCAACCACCTCCAGGGTCAGACACAGTGATTCTTTTGGTTGAATTATGGGAAATGTAGGATCCAGTGTTTTAAAGCTTGCATAAGTGACTAAAAATGTGGCAAATTTTCGCCTGTGTCGCTTAATTTTTCATCAAATCTCAAGAGCAACTCTTTTTTAATTCAGTATTTTATTTGCAAATCCTGTTTGACCCAGCCTGAATGACAACACAAATGTACAAGGCAGATTGCCTCGATTACATGAGCAGCAGGAGAGGTAAGTCAAGGACTCTGACTGCGGTTGTGTAATTATACTATGCATACGTAACTGCACCACTAAATGTTATTTTCTGATCTCCCAGTGATTTAGACTGCGCTTACTCCGTGCAGTGTTTTTTCATCTCACTCTGACCAGCCAATGTGAGCCCTTGAATTAAAGGTATAATTGGTTTTTTTTCTGTTTGTCTTTAGCGGCAGCCAAAGGAAAAAATTGCTCTGTCATTATATTTACCACAGAGCGAGACCAATTGTCGTCTTTTCAAGGCAACAACAACAACAACAACAAGCTATCAAGATATAATAAAACCTTGTTGTCTTCACATGTTCTGCTGAGCGCTGCCGTCACCAAGACGACTCGTGACTGAATATCTGAATCTAATCTCATGCTCTGCCAGAGAGATATTTCTCCATAATTTGATTCCGCACCAGGAGTGTATTAAAAAAAAAAAAACACCACAGGTCACAAATGTTTGAATAATTTCTCTAATCATGCAGAACACTCATCACGAAATGCGAGCGAGCATCAGTCGACTGACAGCACGCGCTGGAGACGCACGAAGTGACGTGTGTGTGGAGTGTTTTCTGTTGGGATTAATGACGAAATGGCGACTGTTGGAATTGGTCAGGAAAAGACAATTACTTCGGGGGCCGTGGATGTGACACCTCAAAGTGGTCTTTAATCTTAATTTCCATTCCTAAAGGGCACGTGTCTGACGGCGTAGGACATTATTGATCTATGTGACTAATTTATTTACTTTCATCTCCATTTTCCCGGACATACATGTGAGCAGGTTGACATGCTGTTTGAACCCCGCCAATGACAGCCGTGTCCTTGTCATGCTCCCCTTCAGGTCGATACCTGCGCCTGAAGATGTTCCGCGAGGATCACGGCTCCTGGATGACCATGTTCTTCAGCACCATCCTCTTCCTCTTCATCTTCTCACACATCTACAACCTTTTCCTGCTGGTGGCTGGGAGCATGAAGTAAGCCGTTCAATCTCTTTCTCACTACCCCCTTTTTCCCCTCATTCTCTGCTTCCCATTTGTTAGAGCCACTGTATGCTCCCCTTTGGCTGCTGTGATTGATCTAAATGTCTCGCTTGAGCAGAGACTCGATGCCGGGCTGATTAATCAGCCCCGACTTTAAATCACAGGTAGGGGCAGGCGAGGGGAGGGTGGTTAATCCTGAAAGATCACCTTCAGCCCCACACACTTATTCTCCCATGATCCTGACTTATTTTTTGACACCTCTTTGGCTGAAAACCAAGATGTTTTTGCCATGTCTCGCTCAGTTTGTGGCTCGGATTTTTTTTTTTTTTTTTTTTGCACTCCTGTTGCCCCGGCTTACCTGCTAAGAAACCACCGCGCACAGCAGAGCTTGACACCCACACATCAAGCCGGTGACAGGAATCCGTTTATGCATTTGCAATGTGTCCGTCTTGAGGAAGGAAAACATGCCCTTGAAGCCAGCCAGCCAGACACGAGGTCGCCACGAGGTGATTTACCATTTTGTTTGTTTGGGCTGTAAAAAAAAAAACAGTGTGGCAGGTGTCTATTCAGGTACAAACTGTCAAGGAGGCCAGGGCCGTAATGGGATCCGTCCATACAATGCTGCTTTTCCATATTAACAACATGCATCAACTATCCATAAGGTGCAGGCAGATGAAGGCTATTAGCTGGCAGGCAAGGTGTTGTGTTTTCCTATGGCCAGAGGGATGAGTTTGTATAATCAGCCCATCTGTCACTTCGGCCAGCGTGGTGACATCGGCATCCATCTTGTCCGCTCTTCGCCAGTTGCCCGAGAAAAGGGAAGCGAACGGCTGAGCGTAGAGGGGCAGGACCGCCGAGACGATGGATGTTGCTTGCTCAGGAAAAAGTTAGCATTTGCAGTGCATCTGTCACAAAGAGGATTCCTTTCTCTTTTCTTTTTTTTTTTTCCTTAACGCCTTGAAATGTTGAGAAAAGGCCCTTTTTTTAGTCTCGTCAGAGCATGTTTTAACTGTCAGGATTGTTTCACCGGATGACATTTAGATAATACATAGGGAAAAAATAATGAGTCGCTCAGACATTTTGAGAGACGTTATGTATAATTTATATCCATCTAACATGCGCAAGTCAGACATTCTCTGCTCATATTAGTCGCATCAGTTGTCCAGATATGAAATGTAGCAACCATAACCACTTATTAATCAATTAAACTGGCTGACAGAACACTAAAACCCATCCATAATGATTTGCTTTGGATGTACGGTGAGCAGCAGCGGTGTCAGTTATCCAACGCCTGTAAAGCTCTCCTCACAAAGACAGATGGTGCTGTTGTAAAGCGAGTGAACCCGCCGACACCTGCTCTTTTTTTTTTTTTTTTTTTTTTCCTGCACTGGTCCCGACCCCCTCCTACCCCTACCCATCCCATCCCCTCCCCTCCTGTCCCTCTTTCCCGCTTGTTTTCTTTCTGCTCCAGCAGTGTGTCCACAGAGGACCCGGGCCCTGCCAAAAACCATTAGTGTTCACATCTCTGTTCAAGACTGACATGTAAGAGCAATGTTCACACTCTGCCAGGACGCCCCTCAGAAGACGGGCTCCGGGACTGCGATAGCATGAATGCAGCAGAGTGAGCAAAGAGGTGATGGAGGCTGAGTCGGGGTTGGGGGTGGGTTGGTTGGTGGGGGGGAGTCAGTGCTCCAGCCCCGATGATGCAGTGAAACTTAAGTCTTTTGATCTACGTCCAAACCCTATTTGCATCGCACAACCCTCACTGCTCTAACCACTGCCGCACCCCGTAGCGAGCCTGTTGTAGTTTTCTCTTTTTCCACAGCACAAAGGAAAAAGTAAAATATCCTTTTTTACGACTGCAGCTGCCCCTCTGTGGGACTGAAAGCTTGTTTTTCCTTTTCATTTGTACTGAAAGAACAAGCCACTGCGAGGTATTATTACTGCCAAGGGTTTTTAAAGGGTAGGTATTTTGGCACGGGTTAGTCGGCTTTGACATCCAACCATGATGGTGCACTGCAGGGGATGCTCTTCTGGTGGCTAGACAGGGCGTCCCACACACACACACACACACACACACACCAGCCACATATTGTTCACGTCTCGCACCTCCGCTCAAGTTAGCCGGGACGTTTATGTATAAGTGGGGGGGGGGGAGAAAGAGTGTGTGTCTGAGTTTGTGTGTTTGTGTGTGCGGAGGTAGGAGGGAAGCAGGAGGGGGTGGGGTGTGGGGGGTGGGTTGGCGTCTGTCTCCCTGCTGTCTCCCTGACCTGATGCTGTGCGCTGCCCGTGCCCTTCGCTCATTAATATGCTTTAATTTTCTTTGACCTTTCAGTCGGTCTTGAGCTTGATTTAATTAAAACTAGCGATACAAGCACGAGGAGAGAAAGATAAACCGCACCAGTCAGGCCAGTAAACAGTCACTGATGTGAGATTGTATATCTTTTTTTTTTTTTTTGGATGACAAGTATTTATTCATGATTAGTCACGTAGAATGGATTCATCACACACATTGTCCGTCACCTCAAAGAGAATTTCCAGACTGTGTAATCTTACACGTGTCCGACACGGCGATAGCCAATATTTAAACAGCCACTTCCAGGTCAACAGCTATCAACCTGTTACCTGACTCGTTTCACATCAGGGCCAGATAAGCCAGCCCATCGTGGCACCCCGGGAGCCGTAATCCGCACTTGTTACCAAACCCTCACATCTGGGCTATTTGCATTTTAATGTAACTGTCAGATTAGGAGAGCGCTGTTTGTGTGAAACCAGGGGAGTGTGACCGCCCAGGGAGTTTGACGGACTTCATGAGTGCTCTGTCACGCCACGCAGTCCCATTCCCGCCATCTTACGGCGCCATTACCAGACGAAATCAGCCTCTAATTAGATGGTGTTATTTAATTAAGACGGCCCAATGCGTGGCGTACACATTAATCATGACTAATTTAGAGAAAGGGGGTAGTAAAGTGTGTGAAGGTGGAGGGAGAGAGGGGGAGTGTGTGCGGATCTAATAGGGAGCTGAAATGGGACAGAGAGAGTGAAGCTATAAAATGACTTCTATACTTCTTCTGCTCGTTAGCTCGTCCCCAGTAAAGGAATACATGGACGGATGTCAGGTCGGGGAGGGAGAGAAGGGTAAAGCTGAGGGATAGGGAGGGAGGGCTGCAGTTGGTGGATCTCTTTGATGAGGTGCAGGGAGGGATGGATGTGACATTTGACTACACTGTGACACTCTGAGCGGGATTAGACCCCATCATATGAGAGTATTCATCTTTGTTTACCATGATCCTTTGTGGTGTGTGCATGCCAGTCCCCCTGGTCTGTCTGTTTGCTTGTCTGGCACTAAGCTGGGGTAATACCACGGACAAGTGGATTTAAAAGGCGTGTTACGGTATGTATATGCACCCCCCTGTTGAACGCATCACACATAGGACCTGCTGCTGCCACTATACAGCAGCATGTTTCTAACAATGGCTTCTATGATTTGGTTAATAATGCTGAAATGTATAAGTAATAAACAGTGCTGTTCAAAAGTTTTATTGATGTTCTTCTTCTTTCCTTCATGGCTACTTAAACACTGATAAACACAGTTAGTTTACTAATAGTTTTAGTCCCAACACACTTTACATGCACACTTTGATTCATTTAGTCAATGTGCCCACAGTGTTTGGATGACATATGAGAAAACTGGTATGTGACCCGAGATCATTATTGAACCACAGCAGTGCTTTCAGCTGATCCCTCAGCAGTCGACTCAGTGGTTATATTGAAGGGTTTAAACTGTGATTTGTCAGTCCATACTATGTTCAGCTGTTATTCCATGATCCAATTCCAATAATCCTAAAATAAGCTTCTATTTCTATTTTCAAGTGGTACAAATCGCTTGAGAGAAGACTTGACTTGACTTAAGATCGAGCCACCCTTTAGGACCGCCCCCCAAAAAACTGTTTCAACCTCCAACTCCATGTTTCAGTAATATATTGTTTAAAGAAACTTTTCATGCTTTCAGCAGCTGTTCAACATATTTAATGTATTTTGAAAGAAACCTGCCATTACAAGGTCTTTAAGAAACGCTGACTCGAAGGACCTTTCTTTGTTTAGTTCATGTTTTCAGGTTAAATGTAACATTACCCTGTATGTGATCACACACTACGAATGGCATTGTCATGACCGGATGGCTGCCCTGTCTGTCAAACTCTTTGCTGATCCTCTATGGATCAGATCAGATTATCATCTTGCCTGTGACTCTAAATTAAGACATAATAAATCATCATAACAAATCATAAATAAAGTTGGACCAAATACAGCTGTGTGACAAAACTTGAAATTCAGCAGTTGTATAACAGTTAACAGTACTTTGACATTTTTTTGGTTTGTTTTTTGTTTCTTTGGTATATGATCATCTAGTTTGTCGCCCTATAGATTATTTATTTATTTATTATATTTTGAAAAGCTTCTCCAGCCACAGTAGAAAAGCTGGTTTGTGTGTTGTACAGTACTCATGGGTACTTGGGTTATTGTATTAACAGTATATGCAAAGAACAAAGACCATTTATTATTACTGAATATTGTTGTTTGTCGATTATTAAACTAAAATACATGGATTATTCAACGCATTTTCCGTTTGGAGCATATAGAATACTAAAATTAGACCTGTAAAGATTCAGCGAATGACAAAAAAATGATCTGCAGTTATTTAATAATCAGTTAATAAAGCAAAAATGCCCAACATTCTCTGGTTGCACCCACTAAGTTGTGACTTTTGTTGCCAGTTATGCCAGTTATAAGGTATGTTTGGTTTGTCCTAGAAAATTTCAGACAGTTACAATTTTCTGAATATTAATAGAACAGAAACGAATGAAAATAACAATTTGTTGCAGCTGCAAACAAAATTTCGATGTTTAAATGACCTGATGTTCTCTATCAGTTCTGTATAATATTTGGGGCGGCGCTAAAATGCCACACTAGACATCGTCTAGTCGACTTGATATAGAAACCTGTTGCTGTTTGTAAATCTCAGTAAGTATCTTTAGCCGTTTAGATGAATTGATCTATCTTGGCCTTCCTCACTCTGCCTCACTCACACTTGCACACACCCACACTCACTTTCTAAGCATATCTTCTCCCGTCTTTCACACTCCTACACACGGACACTACGCTGGTATTTCAGAAATGACTCATTATGTATTTAATGAGGGTTTAGTTGGTGTAAAGCTTTCCCCTCCGAAGTCATTTTCTCCTCTCACAGAATATATTTGAAACGGACTGTGAGCTATATGAAGCAGTGTAGTCATTTCCTCTATGATTATATTATCCTGCTGTTTTCTGGGACAGAGGGGAGGAGCATCGGCGGTGGCTGCAGCCCCTCCACATACGTCACTGTCGGAGAGAAAGAGAGAAACAGCCACAGTTGTAAATAATAAACATCATAACCTTGACAGCGGTGTGTGTCCACTGGGAATATAGCATAATACACATATTTACATGATAGATGACTGGAGGTGTGTGTGTATGTGTGGATGAAAGGTGAGGAGGGCTAACAGGATAGATGATTGTCTATGTATGTGTGCATGTTTGTACTTAGTTCACCATATCAATGAATATCTGATATTTCAGTTCCATTGTTTGAAAGCTCAAGATTTTTCATGTTGCCCTGTTGCATTAACTTGCTGTTCTGTGGGCAATTTCTCCAATAAAAACCTAATCATAAATTTCTAAGTACCACACACACAAGTGCAGTGCAATGTGTTATTTTAAGGTTAACGACCAACAACCTCTTCAGTCAAGCATTTTTATGGTTTCAGAGCTATTTGCTGAATCTTTGGGGATTCTTTCGATAAACTGAAGTATGAATTGCTCTGTTATATATCAGTTATTGTTGTGGGTTAGCATCTCAGTTATCAAGTCAGACACTGGCATGCCTTGCGTGATTGCCTGCGACCGTCTGGCTCATCTCGAACAACAAGACTTTTGATTCCTCCACATCCAGCAAATCTGTCATTTACGTGCTGAAAGAGCTACCTCAACAATTGCATGGACCAAGCTGCATTTAATGACCCTGTCAGATGCTTCGTACAGGTGGCTCTTGATCAAATGCGCGAGAGCCTGACACTGGTTCATCTGAACAGATCGGACAAACAAATCTGAAATTGAGTCTTGACTGTAAAATGAGTCAGCTGGTAAGAAACTTGCTCAAGGTGTCCATTGTATTACACGCTTTAGTTTCTCCCTGGAATCTTCTGACTTTTTAAGTTTGACTTCTCCAGCTAGCATATTCAGGTTTCTGAAACCTGAATATTGTGTTTTACGTGTGCAAAAAAAAAAAAAAAAACAGAAGCTAGATAAGTAAAAAGCCCCAAAGTAAAGTTAATTATGATTCTCCTCCATGGGCCTGCAGAGGACCAATTGATCGGGCCATCAAAAATTGTTTGTGTTTCTTACCATCAGTCAAGGTTTGTTTCTTTTAACCACAGTAGACCTTCTGCACAGCAGCCATACTGACATGAAATAGTCGGGTCAGCACAGTTTCCAATGATGCTAATTAAGGTGGCGTTACATTTATTGCAGCAGAGCCAACACGCACCACAGCAGCACCCTGACTCTGTCTGACCTGATTGGAACAGAGCCTTAATTAGTATAACTGATAACACCTGTGTGCGTGTACATGTCAAGTGGGTATTAAATGGGTGTTACTGTAACCATGACGACAAAGGTGCCATAACCTTAACTAAGCACTAATGTTTTAACTAAATGATGTTTGTCTAACTCCAACCAAGTCGTCATCATGCCTAAACCTAACCAAACCTTGACCATATCACTGTCACATCATGAAATATATTTATTTTTCAACAGTTAAGGCTAAGACTAAGGATGTAAGTGTATATGGATTGTCCTAAACAATGTTTAATTTGAAGAACATGTTGCGTATACTAGCATGCATGTAAATATCCTCAGTTTTAAGGTACATGGTGACCAGGTTTGAACCCCTCTGTCCTAATGGAAAGCTGATAGGGGGAATAGATGGTCTGATACAGTGCTGACCTGAGCCAGGGGAGCGATAAGGACTAAAAGGACTCAATCTCCAGCTGGTTTAATACAATATGTGGGACGATTCTGCGCTGAGTGATGAATTGAGATTGAAGTTTGAAGTTGCCTTGGGAGATGGTACAGTGATAGTGACGAGAGTGTGTATTGACAGCTTTATGCTGCCTGGTAAATGCTGCTGCTCAGCGTTGTATACTGTAAATACGATGTTGGGTACTGTAGTGCACAGGGAGGAGACAGGCAATGCATTTCAATGTGAAGCCAGCCAAGGTCGCAATTTAATGTTCTGAATGAGTCCAGCCATTACGGGGCAGAGGAGGTCAGTCAGTTGCCACGGTCACTAAATCACTGGCAGCCTGACAGAGAAAACAAGTTTATAAAACTCAGCATGAAGGCATATACGTCTAAGTGGACAGTGAAAAAATTAATGGGAATCAGGGTATGTGATGACTCAGAGTAGTGAAAGCTCCCTCAGCATGCTGTTTTATAACCTTAATTATGAGTGCTCCCGTGGGCTTCGAAAATCCTTGAGTTGGGACTTTGATAAAAATAAAATTAAACCATAAACTTTTTTCTTTAAATTGATGAATATATGGAGTTCTTGCTAGCTGGTTTACAGCTAAGTATGACATTGCAAAAGTGTTTTTGGCACCGTGCTGCAGCATGGATTGTTGATGAAATGGGCTTTTATGAGTTTAGATGTATTTAAAACTTCTTAACGGGGGGTCTCTCAAATTACTAAGAGCCCTCTTTCATGTACCCGCAGTACATTTAAAGGAGTAATCTGCTGCGTTTTCATATGATTAAATGTATCTACCACTGAGTGATATAGCCGAAATCAATATCCCCCTTTTTTAATCATGTTTTTGCGCTCGTGATATGGCAAATGTAAAACTGTCAACTGGTGCAGTGAACCATGTGTCACATAAAAGTCACTGACTAATTTTATAGTTTTTTTTTTTTATTACAATATGCTTAGAATGATTAATTATTTTATAAAAATAGAGAACATAACTTGATCATATCTTTAGCGCTGAAACAATTAGTTGATATAATGAACTGGTCAGTCGACAGAAAATTAATCACAACAAATTTGATAATAATCTTAAGCTTCTTATAAAATGCCAAACATTTGCTGGTTTCAGCTTCATAAGTATGAGGATTTGCAGCGTTTATCTGTTTTAGATCGTCTTACATTAAATTAGAGTTGGAACAATTAGCGTGTGGATTATTTGTTCCACAGGAAATCATCTGGCAATTATTTTGATAACCGACAAACCATTTCAGTCAGCCTATAAGGAAAACAAACGTTCACTGGCTCCAGATTCTTAAATGTGGGTTTGTAGCATTTATTTGTCGTGTAAGATTGTAAACTGGCTATTTCTTGGGTTTTCTGTCTTTAACTTACTTACTGTTAACCGGACAAAACAAACAGTCTAACATGAAGTACCTTTCACTTTATTTTTTTAAACACAGAATACAATTTATAGAAAAAAAAAACTAATGAATAAATCAAGAAATAAATAAAAATGAAAATATTCTATAGTTCTAGCCTTGAATTTGTTCTGTTTGGGTCACCTTGGGGCAGGCTTTTTTTTTCCATCAATACTGAAAATAAAGCTATTATAAAGAAACGTTCTGATGCACAGCAGGTGATCCATTTCATGTTGAAAATAGCAACAGTTCGACTGCAGTGAATATAGATGGTAGAATTATGATCTCAACACGTACAGTGATAGCTGAACAGACAACGAAAAGATGAATATCAAGCTCTGGCAAAATAATAGATTATGAGATAGATATTATAGTACCAACTACGGTTCTTAACGGAGCAATCTCAACAACATCACAATAACTTCTCCGCCAAAGATGTCACCAAAATAAAAAAAAAGCAATGATCTCGCAGACGGTCACTTTAAAGTAAAAGTTAAACTGGCCTTTTTCCACTTGTTAATGTCAAACAGGGGTAACGTCCAAACTCTCTCCAAACTGTATAACTTTGTACCCTCTGTAGCGCAAAATTGTAATTTCTTGCATGTGATGGAACAAGACTTTGAAAGGCATTCAAATGTCCTTGAATATTATGTCTGAACAAGTGTGGGAAACCTGATAACATTCCACAGAGGGTCAAAGCTGGCTGAGCCGGCCATGCTGGCACCGACACTGCCACTGGCTCTGCGATTAAGCCACGGGAGCCATTTTGGGGCTGATTATTCATGGTGCTACTGTACCGATGTTCCACTACACTGAATTCTCTCATTAGGTCATCCGGCTCTAAAGGCCATTAAATTTTCAGTCAGCATGAATAAGTCAGAGAGTTCTGCCTCTGATCACGCAGTGCAAAGAGTCCCCAAACTCATCATAGGTACTCTGCAAAAAAAAAAGAAATAAAAAAAGAAAGAAAGAAAAGCCTCTCTTTCAGCACAGGGGTAACATTTGCTCAATTAAATATGTGAGAAGGGCAGGGGTTGGCGGCAGGGTAGTGTTTTTAGATTTAAAGCCTAGCATGTGGTGCCAGACAGCATTTCCAGAAGTATCGATCAGAGTTTTGCTGCGGGTAAATGACTCCCAATGGGATCTCCTTGGTAACTGGAACGGTGCCAAACCACTGAATGTCTAACTGACTTAATGCAGATATAAATCGCCATTCCAATCAAGGCCGTTTTATTTGCGGACTTGAGTGAGGCCATACGTCACCAGCGGTACTGCACGATTTCGTCAATAAAATCCTGTCAAATCCGTTTAATGCGTTCTGCATTGATGACATATGATTTATAATGTTTCCTTCCAGGGAAGGAAACTTGCACGCGTGCGGTAAACAGGTAGCAGAAAACAGTTGGCTTTTTGGGTCGCTGGCTTGTCACTATTACTCATCATACTCTACTGCCTGTGACCATTTGTTACGCTCCTCAGATCTGGACTTGTGCATTATGTGTAAAGGCACGATCAATTAACATTAATTAAAAATGAACACCTATTAAAGCTGGTACGTTAGCTAATAGCTTAAAAGGATTACCCATCACTGCTTTATAACAGATTGTTTAGACCAGTCTGACGCTGACTCATTTACAAAGTGAACAGCACGGCAAATGGAGCTCTAAATGCAATCAGCTAAAAGATGAAATGGAAATTAACGTCCATGTAAAGGCAATTCATATTTAAATACATTAAATATGTGAGAGGTTCAAACCGTTTTTCACCAGTTTCAGTCCAGGATTTTTGTGGGCGGTCCTAAAGAGTGGCTCGATGACACGCTGAGGACACCCTGAGCAGAGAGATAGAGATGAATTGATCTCGCTCAGTGTGTTTCAAAGTTAGTCATGTCACTTTCGGAACTCATCTGACACGTTTCACTCGCTTTAAAATGGCTGTTTGACTGCTCCCATGAGTGGGCATGACTTCAGCACATTGAGCAGACTCACATTTTTACCCGATTATGACCCCTAATTTCATAAACTTGTCAATATTTTTAATCATTCAAATTGGGCTGGGTGGTTAATAACACTTTCTTGACGTTGGCGTTGAGGGGAGGGGAGGTGATGGGCGCCCACCTGCTCCACTCAGCGTCTAAGACACTGGCTGCCAGAAGATCAAACAGGCCCCTACACTCCCCTCTGTTCTCCTCCTCTCTCCCCGGCACAAGTCCCATATAGGAGGCGACTGACCCACTTTTCCTCCCCCTCCCTGTGCTATTACCTGGAGAAAATAGAGTGATGTGGTGTGTGTGTGTGTGTGTGTGTGTGTGTGTTGGGTGGGTGGGTTTGCAGGGGCTGAACAAAAGCTTCTCATCTTCACTTACTGTACAGAGATGAAGGTGTAACTAGGACTCCACAGACAAAAAAAAATGTCATTTCTTATCAGATACTATTGCATATGAGATTGTTTCTCTAATGGTGTGTCAGGGCCTACTCTATGTTTTGCATTTGCGGTTGATGCTCACTCAGATCCACTGTGTTAACTTTAGGGATCTCATTGGGATGGCTGCGTTGATTTGAAATCAACTAGACATGAGACGCATTTGCCAAACAAATGGATAATTTGCCGAACATTACAGGACCAAATGAAAGCGGTGATACGGCATAAATTCCTTTGCACTGGCGTAAATTGTTTACAGTCCTCGGGGCTTTATGGAAGGTAGAGCCATCGCTCATTGTTTTCACAGGATCAGATTGATATTGATTGACTCTGACAGCTAGCATCATGATACTTAGCGTGTGTGACCATTTTCTCTTTCGCCCTGCTCCGGCTGCCCCCCTCTATTCCTGCTCCTTGTGTCTTCCAGCCTTTCCTTTTTTGCTTGCTTTTATGGCCCTGCTACATTTTTTATGTCTTTTTTCACTCTTGGTCTTCTTTGCTTGCAGGCCTCACATGGTGACAGAGTACATGGGCATCAGGAATGAGAGCTTTATGAAGATTGCTGCGGTGGGGACGTGGATGGGAGACTTTGTCACTGCTTGGATGGTGAGATTCCAACTCTTCCCTATCCCGTATTAGATGAGTTTGCATTTATGAAGGGGAAGATTTAATTTTGCATCACTGAATTCAGGCGTTTTGAATTTTAATCCTGCATTATTAAAATGATCTTTTTTAGCCATGCTACTAGCATGAATTTCCACTTGTTCAAAATTTAATTTCTTTACCAGATAACTTTTAATTTAATAACCAGATTTGATAGCCAAACTCAAGCAGATATGTGTGTGTAGAGATTGGCTGAAATTCATCTTTTTTGTCACTATCGTACCTCAATTTGCTAATTAGACTTTAAACAATGACTGACACAAGGAAAAGGGAGTCTTGACCTGGATTTGTGTTTGCTGGCTACACCAAAACTCCTGAAAAATTGGTTGCTGTCCCATGAGGCTAGATTGTTGTCTGATGGGTTCTGAGATTGGGTCATAAAAAAAAAGTAATGGAAAATGTCAGCAGCCTCTATAGTTACATTGGCCTCTAGCCAGCTGTACGCATGTTAAAATACCAATTTTAGCTCTTAAGCATGCTAACGTCTCGCTCAAAACAACAGCTGTAGCTGATGAATTACACCTTACAGTGCTGCTTGCTGTGATATCTACAGGAGCAATATGCAGACTTAAAATATGCCAGTTTCTGACTGGTACATAAAAAAAGTAATCATCCAAATTATAATCCAGATAATTCAGATTTGTTCTGAAAGCTCTGATTTTGCTGATTTACCGCTTAACAATATGGAAGTTCCTGAAAAAGTAAACAAACGCGGATGCTTCACATCAGCAAAAGCTCGTTTTTCCAGGGTAATAAAGGCCTAACTGGATTACTGGATGGATATAGTGCTCCATTGTCTACGCGCGGAGCTGAATCCTCACCCGACTTGCAGCACTCTGCAGTCATAAGACTAAAAATATCTGGAGTTGTCCGATGGATGGATGTTCACATGTCATAAACATGGAAATCTCTCCCATGCCTAGACATCCATCCCACATGAACGTGTCATTATGCCGAGGAAAGTCAAGCCAAGTCTGACAATGCAGAGCCAAGTCTGGGAGGATAAATTGAAGATATCTTTTTAGGGCCAATGAACAGTGGATACGCCCTTTTGAATGAGCTAATTAGCAACAATGGCATTCCTCTGGCATCATCTGTTCAGGCCAAACTTCAAATTTATTGCTCCACTGGTGGTAAATGTACAAGAATAGCATCCACAGTTTTTGTTTTTGTGCGTGTAATAAACATTACAGTCTTGCAAGGCTTCAAGCAGATCTCAGTGAGTCTTCATTTGAATATGTTAAAATCATATGAAAGATGCACAGCGCTGCCATTTTTTTTCATTCACAGACTCATCTTCTAGGTCAGGTGTATCCTCTTAGCCGTTACAAAGCACACACTTGTGCACCCACTGTGCAGATCCAGTTCAATCCGCTACCCAAATCCTCAGAGTAACATGCAGTTTGATCTAAGAACGGTCAGAGGAAACAATGAACGCACGGGGAGGGACAGAGAATGCTGGAGGAGAAACCTACCTCTGTTCATTTGTCAACATAAAGTGAGGAGGAGAGCTCCAGCGGGAGTGGACTACCTGCGGTGGGAGGAGTGGGGCTCTGACACCGGCATGCACACAGCTGAGACAACTTGACAAGCTCCCTCACCGGTCACATTAGTATTCTACAGTACATACTGCAGAGAAAGAGAGCGGGTGGAAGGAGAGACAGGAGAGGGGGGCGGGAGGAGGAGGAGGAGGAGGAGGAGGAGAAGGAGATGGGAGGTAAAGGAGTAAGAAACAGAGGTGAAGGGGAATGGGGAAATGTTGAAGTCTGGTCGGAAGAGAGACAGGGAGTGGGGGGGGGGAGCGGAGAGTGAGAAGGTGAATCAGGGAGACAGAGATGCGTGAGAGAGAGAAAGTGAGGCCAAGGCAAAGTGCTGATTCCAGAAATTACTCACAAGATTTTTTTTTTTTTACATTCGATTAATTCAACAAGGCACTTTGAAGATGACCTCCGCGTCTCCTCGGCAGAGCAGATTTACAGTATGTCTTCACCAGGCGAATGAGCAGGAAGTGTCTGTTTTTGCGATGCTGCATTGCCAGAAACATCTCATAGACTGCCTGATTCAAACGCCTTTTTTTTTTTTTTTCCCTCAACTCCAGCTCCAGCATCTGCAGTGAGGCGCTTTATTGACGAATTGACCTTGCCTCTGCAGTGGCTCCACACAAAGAATACAGTGGGGATTTTTTTTTTTTTTTTATACGTGGACAATAAAACGCTCCCCAATACAACTCTGCCTCTGTGTGAGATTACTTTTAATGATATTAAGGCTGACATTGTGAAAACATTATCACCAAACGATGTAGGCAGTGGAAAGCCGGGTGCAACCGCAACATTAATAATGAAACAAGCCAGTATTTACTGAAGGTAACCGCAGACTCAACAGTATTTACGGCAGCTAAAGTGTTATTCAATAACAATTAATAAATATTTTGATATGAATAGTCACATTTCTTATGCGTGTTCATAACTAGCATTTACTAGGCATGTGGGAATCCCAACGTGTGATATAAGACGGTAAGAAGAGGGTGAGCACTGATTGACGTACGGTTGACGTTCCAGCTCATCCTTAAGGTGTTGGATAGGGTCATGGCTTGGTGCCGGCCAGTCAAGTTGTTGTAAAACCATTTCTTTATGAACCCGGCTTTGTGCAAGAGGACTTTGTCGAAATCATGTTGACAAGAGGAAGTGTCTGTCACCCAGATTTTGGCCTCATAGTTGTGCTTTCTTGCAGAGAATTCGAAGACATACCACTCTCCTGCCTGTCCATTAAATATAAAGCTACATAAAGGAGGTTAGCTTAGCTTAGCACAAAGACTAAAAGCAGGGGCTGGTTACACCAGCTGGTAGGCATAATTTGCTTCATTTGGACACAGCTAGGCTAACTTTTTGCCCCTGTTTTTAGCTATTGTGCTAAGCTAAACTGTCTTAAACTCATCTACATTCAGTTTCCGCACTTCCCTTTCTGCAGGTGACAGACATGATGCTCCAGGATCAACACTACCCAGACTGGGGAAAAGCTGCCAGAAGGTTCTGGAAACAAGGCAACAACAGGATTGTTCTCTTCTGGTATGTTATCTACTTTCACTGAGATGAACTGTCTGTGAGAACATGTACATGTTAAATTTTCATGTAAATTTCTCCACTAGCTCACTAAATGCATTATACATCCCCACAAGGCCGTGCAGACGTGTGTGTAAGTGTGCGTGCATATGTGGTCTCTCCAGCCCGTTGCAGGGTTACACACAGTCAATAGCCGTGTTAATCTTCTCTCACTCAGTGTCAGCACCTTTAATTAGAAGAACAGGGTGAAAATCAATGGACACAGCAAGGTCGCGGGGCAAACCATGGCCCTGCCTTTTACTTCCCGTGCCACAAGCTGTGACCCTTAAATAACTGCTAAACAAATTCTGCAAACCATGTCTGATATGCCCATTACTCCACGGCCAAGTAGAACCGTTTCCTGTTAAGATGTATTACACCGCCGGCTGCGCGGCCCCAGCGGTGTTCATTCACCAAAGTGGCTCAGTGCTGTCAGTCAAATACGACATGCAAACGGCGTTTCATTTGGGGTCATAGCGAGAAGTGGAGGACACGTGAAGAAGAGGATGCGTTTGAAGCAGTTCGACAGATGTTTGATATGTGCACAGAGAGCTCGAGATGTAGACATCTCCAACTTCAAAGACAGTTTGGCCGGGGGTGTTCAACATTTTCTTTCGCAGGATTGATTCACCTGCGATTAGAATGCAAGCAGACAAATTGTTCTCTGACTTTTTCTGCAGCCCTTCATTTTATTGATGGATTCCCCGACTCACACTGTCACAATCAATGCCGGATTTGACGAGCCATCGTTACAAATTCAGAGCCTGGAATATGATTGATAAATGTGTTAGAAATGTGTTGCTGGATACATTTTGTCAATATGCTCTGAGGGGTCGTGGCAAATTATAGAGGACGGTGCCAAAAGTCGGCCATGCCGAGGAAAAGACCGTGGAATAATAATAAAAAAAAAAAAACGCTCAAAATGTCCCTAACAGTCGCATTGGGATATGAGCTGGCATCCACTATCTGCAGTGCAGCCAGCCGACGTGTGGTATGAGAATGCACACAACGGCGCAGTAATCACCAGGTGACATTGAGACATAACAGACAGCAGAGAATAATACTAGCCTTTGTCATTGTTCCTCTCTTCTGATGGCTGGAGAAATTTTCCAGTAAGCGGTGAAGGCACATTCTACAGTAGTGTGACAGAAACACAATTCAGAGAGTGTGAAAGAATACAGAGGGTGGGAAAAAACACACACACACACACACACACACACACACACACACACACACACAACAAACACCATGTGCAGGTAAATTAAATATTTTGGCTCATGTTAAATATGTAAATACATGGAAATATGTACACAGCAGAGTTTTGAATTGCATTGTCTCTGCATCCACAAACAAACAGACACAGTTTTTCTCCATATACACATTTATCTTCCCGGACGCTTTATCTGCTTCCATTTTTCAAATCCGGGTAAAACTGTTGTTCAATACATTATTGAGTCCATGAAAAGAGAAAGTGAATAGTATCTGATTTATCTTTTCTTACATTTGACATGGATGAGAAAGTGGAGTCATTTGTCTTCCCACAAACACAATATTAACTGTGCACCTCATCGAGTTTGAAATTTTTTCAAATTACGTTTGGAGTTTTATTCAAGGTCTTTTTAAATGTGTCATTCAGAGATTGTTCTCCCCTCCTCTCTTTCCTTTTCCTTTCCCTTCCCATCTCTCCTTTCCTATTCCCTCCTCTCCTCGCCCCTGCTTCCTTTTCATTTCTGTTCCTCTCATCTCTTTTTCTCCTTTACTTCCTTCTTTCCTTCCTCTCTTTCCACTTCTCTCCTCTGTCTGTTCTCCTTTTACCTTCCTATCTTTTCCTTTCATTTCCTCTTCTTCCCTTTCTCCTACTCCCTTTCCTCCCTCTCCTCACCCTCCTCATCTCGTTTGTTTTCCTTCTTTCCTCTCCTTTTGTTCCATTTTCTTCTTTCCATCCTCACCTCCTTCTTTTCTCCATTTCACTTCCCCTCCATCTCCTCTTATTTAAATCCCCTCCTCCTCTCCCACCTCTCCCCTCTTGTTTTCTTTTCTTTTTTCCTTCCTTCTGCCCTTCCTCTCTTCCTTCCTTCCCTCTACTCTGCTTCTTTTTTTTCCATACTGTCTTTTTCCTACTTCCTCTTCTCTCCTGTCCTCTCATTTATATTCCCTCCTCCTTTCCCACCTTTGTCACCCCTCCTTTTCTCTCCTTTTCCTTCCTTTTGTTTTTCCTTCCTTCTCTTTTTCTTTTATCTGATGTTTTATTCCTACTTTCTCTCCTCTCCTCTCCTTTCCTCTCCTTTCCTCTCCTTTCCTCTCCTCTCCTCTCCTCTCCTGTCCCTGCAGGACAGTGCTCATCTCTCTGACGTCGGTGGTGGTTCTTGTCATCAGTACCGACTGGATCAGCTGGGACAACCTAAACCGAGGCTTCCTGCCGAGCGACGAGGTCTCCAGAGCCTTCCTGGCCTCCTTCATTTTGGTCTTCGACCTTCTCATTGTCATGCAGGTAGACCCGCTCCCCTGTGGCCAATTAAAAAAAAAAAAAAAGTGAGCTGGGATGTCTCTTGGCTTACACCACTACCCATCTTGCCAACTCCCCTTCCTCCCCCCTCCCTATTCATCAATGGGGCACTGCGGCACAGAGCAGCGAAAGGGGTGTTTGATCAGTCTCAGCTGGCATGAACACAAACAAATGCACATATATATACACACACACAAATATATAGATACACAAACTCCTTTACATCTCCTCGCTCTCAGTCCCACCATCCCTCTGTCCCAGACCTCAGCCATGAACTCACCCCCAATCCCCCGTGAGCCCAGTTTATTTTCTTTAATGATGACTCACAAGATTGGAGTTTTTCTCACTTCCTCTTCCCCCGCTACCACCACCACCACCACCACCACCACCCCAATGTCCTCCCTCCCACAGGAGGGTGTACATCAATAAAGCCTGTGTCAGTGGCTCATGAATATGCAAATGTGTTTGTCTGGGCTAAAAAAAACAAATAAGTGTGTGTGTGAGGAGAAAAAGTGGGAGAAGGTGTTCTCCTACTAGCCAGGAGCCAGAACCGCAGTCCAATCATGTATGTGGTTTGACTGCAAGCCTAATTCAGCACGGCTCCTCCAAGCGTTTAATGAACATATTTCAGCAGGCCTTGTTGGTGGGTATTAGAGGACATGTTGCAAGACTAATATTGGGTATCTCCTAAATATACGTTTCTACTCTGTTGATTATGCTAATTACTAAGAGCTCAATTGCGTGAGAGTACATCTCCCATTGTTACAAATACACCCCTCCACAGAAACATGCCAAGGACACCATAATAATTCCCCTGGTTATTTGTTTTAGAGCAACCGTACAACTGAAAGTGATTTCTAGACTTATTTATCGAAACAATTCATTATTTTAAGAAGGGCCTCTGGCTGCTCTGGCCAGTAATTACTTCACACTGTGGTGTTTTTCTCATTCATTTACCCAATTATTGTGATTATGCAGATATATAGAAACAGCTCAGCCTACAGTATGCAAGCATTTCCTCACAAACATGCCGGTGTCTTGCTGAGGCCAGCTTTTTTCAGCTGATAAAAAAAAACAAAAAAAAAACTGATGTGACATGAAGGGCACCCTCCATATTTTGACATCTTCGTTCAACAACCTGTGCCAGTCCGGACCTGAGACTCCCTCTCCCTTTAACTTGGCGGTATATCATTCTCCGCACTCGCATGGATTTGTTTACGACGGGCCCTTCTCATTTTCTGCGCGGTGTACAGCAAGCACGTTTACTGCAGTTATTTATGAGCGGAGTTAGCCGGCAACGTTACATGGTCCAGGCACCGTCGTCCGTCGCTACGTTCCCCCAGTCAATAAAAAAATCATCTGCCACCGCCCCACCAACATCTATATTCACCTTCAGCACAAGGTGCCATAGTTAATCTCTCACCTCCATGAGAAAAGATGTGCGCTGTTGTTCTCAAACTAATTAATGCCCCAATTAATGACCTGTCTGGCTTTGCCTTTGAGCTGGGTTTTACTTATTTTTTTAATAGTTTTGTGTATAATTGTGCTGTTTCTCTGCTCTGTGTGCTTTTCCCAGCCGAATGTCAAACATCGATGTCCTTTGTGTATATGCACTTACTGTATACGTTTACATATGTGTATGATAGGCTGTTAGCCTGCCTGTTCACTCCTCCTGTGTTATAAAGACTCATTATTCTGTGGGAGGCCTTAAATGCCAAGCCAGTTAGTGCTATAGCAACAGATATGGTAGCTATGGAAGAGGAGCAGAGGACTTAATTAATATCCAGGGGGCCATCACCAAGCTGTTATGCTGTTCATAGATACTGGCATGGGACACTCTGGATCACATGAGGATATAGTGAATGCAGACATGCGGTAATGGGATGCAGCGTGACGCTCCGTGCAAATAGCGGGAACCGATGGGGGAATGCAGCTAATCTAAAAAGCAAAATGCTGAAATTATGTGTGCCGTGTTTTGTTTATTTATTTATTCTTTTTTTTTCCCGTAATAGAGACGACAAAGACTAATTTGCAAGATGATTAAGTTGAAAGAAATGTTTAAAAACATTTTAATTTTCTTCATCAGTCTCAGCTTATCAGTCTCTGTGACTTTCATTAGTTTTCATGTTTGCCATTTTAATTACATGTTTTCATAATAAAAAAACGAAGGTGCATGGACATGATGACACTTTTGAGTACATACAAATTCATAGGCGTCAGAAGTAGCAAGGAGAAACCTATACTGTACGTTATTTACTGTAAAACAAAGCAGTTAAATGTACTTTATTTATTCATCTGCAGCATCAGTTGTTAGAGAGTTACTCCTTATGAATTACAGGCCTCAGACAAGCTACAAGTTTTGGGAAATAATTTGAGACAGTACTTAAATTGTGACATTTTTTATTTACTGTCAAGTGACAACAAAATGTTCCTTTTTATGAGCTGAAAAAAATAATCTATTTTTAAAGCTGAATAAACAGTTTTACATACATAAAGATACAAAGCTGATCACAGTACTGTTTAGAAACTTTTGAATGGATTTCACTGGACATGCCCTCCAAATTTTCCACCTATAAAATATATATATATATTTGGAATATCACAAAGAGGTATTTTAACACTCCATCTATGACCTCAAAGTACAGTAATACTTCTGAAATGTGTTGGAGGTGTTGTGCGTTGGTGGCGGACTTTACACACATATTTTGGGATTGCCCAGAGATTCTGGATTTGAATGAATGAATGAATTTGAAAGAATGTCCAAAGGGAAATTAAACCTGTTTTTGGTATTGACTTCACTTTAGATCCAGCACTTCTGGGTACAGCTCCTGACTTACTTACTGAGTAAAAAAAGAAAACAACTACTGTACAGCTTACTGGCTGAAGCCAACTCCCCACCATGGAATGGAGAGATTGGGTAAAAAAAAATGTCTTCATCATGGAGAAACTCAGAGTGAGGTTACAGTTAAAAACAGACAGGTCAGTAATATAGGCAGTGTCAGTTAAACATATATAAATAATACCTGTATACTTTTATTAAGAGTGGTGCTTTATGTTGAAAAGCACTACCCATTAAATTTAACCACATACTAGCAAAAAGAGCTAAGTGACACCGCAGGGCATAGACACCTTCTAAATGTCAGTTTGGGGTGTTGGTTGATGTGTTTTGACATGTTTAAATCCCTCTGCACGTTAGTACACTCTACAAGCCTGTAAACACACATTGTAGCCCACAGTCTACAGCGGCTGGCACCTTGTTTGACCTCCAGTCAGTGCATGAAGAGGCTCCACAGAGACTTAATATCAGCTAATATGAGGAAGTTCAGTCAAGTGTTCAACATCCAGTAAAGCACGATACATGGTTGACATTTGTCACGCCGGTGCAGTTATTTAAATGTGCTCAGTTTTCTACAGCTCAGGCTACATTATCACAGCCGCAAGCTGAAAGTGTGTGTTTGCGTGTGTGTTTCAGGACTGGGAGTTCCCTCACTTCATGGGTGACCTGGATATGAATCTACCAGGAATGTCAACAACCCACGTGAAGGTCAAGCTTCCTGTCTGCAAGAGTATCTTTAAAGAGGAGTACCACATTCATATCACAGGTACAGGCAGGAACAGCTGGCGCAGCTGCTGCATACAAAGAACAAGATGGTGTCATTGTTTCATGAGGAGTAGCTCTAGATAATAGTTACCAGAGTGAATCAACACCCGTATCCGTAAACTGATTAAATGGCAGAAAGGAATCAAAATGTCCATGAGGGATACATAACTTTGGCCTAATTCTGAATTGTATTGTGAATGTTAAACATGCTCTCCCTGCTCCACTTTTCCATTTTCCTCCGTGTGGGGATCGCTTTGGTGGTTCAGCCACAGCAGCCATTTATAATCCATGTGTAGCTGATGTGGCACGCAGGTGGCTCCACGACTGCAACTTTCCGTTTCTTTCATGCCTCCCTGTTGCGCCTCTCATCATCTCTCACATCGCTGTGTTTTTAATGTTCTCTCGCCAACGACTACATTTCCCATTTGAAACGGTCCTCCCACTTCCTCCAATTTTGTTCTGCTGCGTGCACACGCCGCCTCACAACCATCAAGAGAAGGCAAAACCAATGTTCCTGTGCTAAATATTAAGCTGTTCAAACGCTCAGTGATTCGCGAAAGGTTGTTAACCCTAATGCATTGCATATCCATTAAGCATTATGGAAATGGCGCCGGCGCGACGTGATTGGTTTAACTAAAAGCTTATTAACGGCATATCTCGGGGAGAGGACGGAAAGAGGTGTCACGTATACCCGAGTAGACATCTGCCTGCTATCAGTCAACCTGGAGAGATGGCTGTCTCATGGTAATGTAGTGATCTCGTTAGAAGATACTAGAGGAAGTCGCACCTGCAAATGGATCTATCTGTCTCTACGCATGAGCAATATGCAAAGGGAGAGGGATCCTGATAAATGAACCTGACAGCATATCTGTCTGACTCTGCCCTCTGAATGTTGTTTGGAGTAGGCCTGTGGTGTACATCAATCTGCCTGTCTGTTAAATTATCTGTACAGTGCAGGATATGTTTATTCCTTGCTTACCTGTCAAAAACACCCTACTTTTTAATCTAATACAAGTCCTGTGTCTCCTCACAGGTAAGTGGTTCAACTACGGCATCATCTTTCTCGTGCTGATTTTGGACCTCAACATGTGGAAGAACCAGATCTTCTACAAGCCCTATGAGTACGGTCAGTACGTCGGTCCCGGGGAGAAGATCTACACAGTGGAGGAGCCAGAAACACTGGTAAACTTCAACCACAGCACGCTCACCTACGAGTGGCGCTCCACCAACATCAATCCCAGCACCAATCTAACCTACGTGGAACGCGACATGTTCCTCCACAGCCGCTACATCGGCACCAGTCTGGACATCAAGTGCCTGGCCTTCATCCCGAGCCTGGCGGCGTTCGTCCTCTTCGGGTTCTTCATCTGGTTATTCGGCCGATTTCAGGACAGCGAGACCTTTACAGAAAACCAGGACAAGACGTATGAGAGGATAAAGAGGAAGTCACCGTCGGAGTACAGCAAGGAGATGGGCGTGACGCCGGAGGAGGCGCACGTCACTATGAGTGATAGTCTGAGGCGATCAGGAACACCCATGCTGCTTTCAGTGGACGGGCCACACTTTGGAGCAACACCCTCGACGAACTCGACTATTTCCATGGAAACCCAAGAGACCCATCCGAGCATTGTGATTGACAGCGTAGAGCAGGAGGAACCAGCAGTCTCTTTCGATGTCCACAAGCTCTCTCCGTGACCTTACGAACATCTTAAACTTTGAATCACATGACTGTGGACAAAGTAGTACTTTAATTGATGCTCTTCTTCGGTTATGACCAAGCTGCGACAGACATTGAACACAACTGTTCGTGAGGTTCAGGAAAAGGACAGAGTGATGTCACGTGATCACCAAGCCAGTCCTGATGGTTACTGCAGCCGTTTGAGTATATTTTTACATGATCTTTTTAAGCCTCTAACACGGCATCAGTTCTGATAACAAACGCATCTTTTAAAACAGAATGCAAACTTTTAACTGACATGGTGCTTGCTCAGAATTTTGCATTTTCATAACTCGATTTTTTGTCACGGTAAACTATTTTGGTGCCTATATCAGAGGAGTATTTCTACAGTAATGACACTGCGGTCAGGTGGATTTTATTGTATCACACCAGTGTTACAGCTACACTAGTGCCTTGATATTTCATATGTTCAGATGCAGACAGAAACATATTCAGTCTATACTACTATAGACAACAAAATGGAAGATGTCCGATATGGTCTGCTATATTTATGTCGTACATACGCTTTCATATCATGCAGACAATAGTTACCTCATTTGATCCTCAGACTTTATTTTAATTTATTTGTGATGTCTCTTTTACTCAACTTTAAATGTATTCTAGTTGAAATTATGTAATTATGAACATCAGTGTACCGTCAATGACCTATTCATTACCCCTCACTTCATATTAGTTGCAGAGATAATAAATGCAATCAAGCAGATATCAAAAAAGCGACAACAAGCCACCTCATGATTGCTTATGTGGCTGCTGCACCTGGACTGAATACCAACCAAGTCAGAAAGGCGGTTATGCCCTTGGCATAAACATGTCATTGAAGTGCAGGGCAGCCTTCTGCTCCAAAGCTCAGGGCTTCATTATGTCGAGATAAACCTTAAACGTTTTAGGAGCAGTTTTCACAGTCATGGTAAATGCATGAAAAATTCATTATTTATTTGAAACATTATCCTGCTGGGGAAAAAATAAAATAAAATTTAAAAAAAAGATTTCAAACGCATCTGAAACCTGCAGCGTTTCTCTTCAAAAAGTTCACTTCCTTTTTACGTATTTCCATGTGCTTCGCAGTCGCATAAAAATACATATATTTGGAGTTTTTGGTCCAAAAAAATTTCACCAAAGATACCAAATAATTCAGTATTTTGAACAAATATTGCTGCATTAGACAATATGCTAATTTAAAGAGATATATTCACGATAGACAACGTGGAATGATATTATGTGCTCCTGTATCACTCTGCATAATAATGGGCTGTAATGTACTATAATATTTTAGGAAAATTGCCTCCCAAAAGTAGGGAAATAACCACGTATTTTTCACTAATCCTGACAGAATTTTGTTCAAGATTATTTGGGTTCAAAGCAATGTAGCCTGCCACCAGATAATAAATTGGTTCATTTAAAAGCTATTATAAATTATTTCATTAAATTTGGTGGCATTTATATATTCATATAAGCTAAAGTCAAATAATAATGAATTAAATTATAATGAAATAAATTCTTAAATTTGCCCATTAATCGTTCTGTTTTCTTATTCTGTCAGTTCTGTCAGTTATTTAAAATAACTGAATTTACCACAAAATGTCTTCCATAATTTAAATGCTTATGTCTATAACCTGTGTAAACGCATCTTAAAGTCGCAGCAGAGAGCATTAATTGTAAAGATGTCATTTTGTACACATCAGCTTAAATATTTAACTTTGCAGAGCCATGTACTGATTTCCTGCAAATTTCCTGTATCTTAAAAATTTAATTAAATCAAATAGAGGTAATTTTATTTTGGGGGGGAAAAAATGGAAACTGTAAATATTAAGGCAGAATAAGGAAGCAGAATTATCAACTGGCAAATTTAAAATGTTTTTGTTAATTAATACACTATTTAAATGTACCTTTAATTAACCAATTTATACTATTTTTTAAAATGTATTCATTTATTAACTGATCATATGAAACACTGTAAAACTTAAAAAATTATTCCAGACTCCTTACAGGATATCCCTGTGTGAGTGTGTGTGAGAGTGTGTGGCGAGAGATGTGTCCATTTGTGTCTGCAAAAGATGTTTTATACTCGATAGTGCATGTCGTATGTGTGTGTGTGTATATGTGTGCGCACACTGGACGCTTGCTAAGCGTGTAGGTGTTTGCTACCCCACTTGTTTTTGACAAAGGCCATTCTGTGAAGAGGTCGATTTATTTAGCATAATTGGTTTGCAGCTCTTGGTTCTGTAATTATCCTTTTATACATTACAGCTCTATGAACACATTAGATATTAGTGTCTCACCAAAGGGCAAAACCTCTCTGGACTTGAAGGGGGTCTGATATGTGTGTAATGTGTTGTGTTTGGGTTCACAGTGAAGCTTTCTGCTTTGTTCTTCATGCTACTTCCATTGAATTCTGTTGCAAAACTGACCTTCAGTTCGTGTGCTGCTTGAAAACAGAGGGAATCTCCTTTCAGTGTTTGTTCAGTGTTGTCTTTGTCTGTTGAACCTTGTGTTACCAATAAATTAATACATTTGTTATATACTCTGTTTGTTTTGTGAGATTCAGTATAATATTTTTGAAGGTTGCTCGTCTCATTATGTAATTTCCAGGGAGAAAAGTTCCAGTTTACATTTCTTTGTATGCTTGGGAAATCGTTGCCAAGTAACAGCACAGGTCAAGCTTCTCGCAGCTGCTGACCCAATTAATATGGCCGATATGAGAAATAATGACACTATCTTCGCAAGGACACTTGAATATGTAGCCTGCATTCACATGACACCTGGCTCAGATTAGTAAGAGTCGTGCTCTGGGCCTGTCCATTGTTTGATTTATGCCAGTGGGAAACAATTAGAATTTGTTATGTGTTTTGTTCCCCCACAGGAATTGTTTACGGATCACGTATATGTGTGTAAATGAGTTATAGATTGGATTGAAAACGTCCGAGGAGGTAAAAAGAAACCTGATCGCAGACAGAATTGGTTTAAGGCAGCGTTTCCCAAACCTTGGAACCTCTCAAAGGGGATGTAAGATTAATCTGATGGGTTATGAGATGAAAATGAATCTAACTTCAAGCCTTGCTAGATGTATGGGAAGATTCCCTGAAATTCCCTAAAGGACAAAATCTTTGGTTTTCCTCAAGTGCCACTTAGAGGCTGACATTTTATGAGTTAGTTAAAGTTAGGTCCAATGTGTAAGATTTAGGAATATTTATTGGCAAGAATGGAATAAAATAATCATTAGTATGTTTTCATCAGTGTATAATCACCTGAAAATGCTTATCTGAGTTATTTATATGTGCAGCGAGAGGGGGTCCTTTTCCATGAGAGTCCACCATGTTGAACTGCCATTTTTGTACAGTAGCCCAGAACAGACAAACCAAACACTGATCTAGATATAGACTTTTGCTTTTAATGTGAATTTGGCAGCCAGTTTTTTCTTACATTGGAAGGAGGAGGTAAGCATGGGAGAGTATTCATCTGGTTGCAGTCTGCAACTTCACCACTAGATGTCACTAAATCCCATACACTGGACCTTTAATCAGTCAGCATACTGAGTGGCACGTGTCCAAAATGAGATGGCAAATGTTTACTGCATTCTAAATGTGCTGATTATTTACTAAGATGGTGAACATGTAAACATTTTGCCTTCTCAGAGTAAGCTGTCATTGTCTGAGAATGTTAGCATGCTGCTGTTAGCGTTTAGTTTAAAGCACAGCAGCGACTATATACAGCCTCACAGAGCCGTTAGCATGGCTGTAGACTCTTGTTTTCTTGTATAAAAGGGTCTGAAAAAAAAGAGCCTCACACCTCATAGGCAGCTTTTTTTACACCCCAAAGCTTGAAAACCAGTGATTTAAGGGACTTAAGAGAGAGCTGTGAAAGACTGTTGATGAAGCAGCAGTTAAAAAGACCAACCGGTGACCGTGATACCACAGGTTTAATCTCTGCAGCAGTCCATCATCAGTCGCCACGTACCGTGTGAAGTGTAATTGTATCCACAACACTGAACCCTGCCTCACCACTCGCTGTAAATGATCCATAATAAGGGCATCAGCTAGGTGCTTTTAATGCTAAATATGAAATATACCTTCTGTATGAAAACCAAGTAGCTGTACGAATACCGAAGGTCTTACTGTTGCTTGTTGTTTGTCTGGGAAAATATATATCATTGCCAGAGAGTATTAGCTGTTTGACTGAGGCCTCTTCCAAGTCTGGTATTGGGCTGAGAAATGAGATATTGATTTTTGGAGGTGCAGTAATTGAGAGAACACATCAAAACCAGAGTTTCAAAAAATGTTTGTGGGTGTTGGAACCTGATGCCCATGTTGTGTTACCGGTGTATCGACTACTTCCTCAATGAAGTGGATGCGAGTGGATGTGTTGGTCGCATTCATGACTGAGTGCATTCCATTTTTAAACAAAGAAGCTTCATTTTCAAGCCTTTACTGCATTTTTGAAATGTCCCACGTTATTTAATATTTGCTCCATTCACATATGCAACAAACCAGAAAAGACACAAGAACCGGTTTTTGAAAAAAAAAAATTGAACTGATAGTGTTGTACCTACAGCTAAATATAAACCAGAAAAATCCCCCAGAGGAGGCAAGTCACAGCTACATATCTGCTGGTATCTCCTTTCCTGTCTTTGAGCTATCCTCCAATTAGATCAGTGTATCATGTCCTGGCATGGCCCATCACTCTGTGCTGACAGCTCCGTGACTCTGGGAGACCCTATGAAATTTATCAGTGCAGTCAGTCCCAGCCAGCTATCAGCTCCCATCCCCCATCCCCACCCCGCCTCCAGTCCTTTCCTCAAGCCTGAGATGGTTTCCATCCCCAGTGGCCACAAGGGAAACGGGATTCATCACAAATTCCTTCTGCAGGTTTCTGATACCTTACAGAGGGAACATGTGGCTCAGATAAAACTCTCAACACATCCGACAACTCACTTGGAGGACTAAATCCCCAGACATGGGTTTGTGATAATGATGCCCGCCTTGCTATTCTTCTCCGGGGGGAAAGGGGGTCTGTTTTTATTCTAATTGTTCTTAAATCAAATCAAGTGAAGAATTTAGAGGGGAATATTTAGAGTAGACTACAAGTGCTGCATTGCTGAAGGCTGCAACTTTGTAGCAGGAAAGATTTGAGAACAGCCAGTGACACAGTAAAATTTTTGATTTTGATTGATTTCATTTGAATTAGATCTATGGGAAGACATGACACAGTAAGACCAAAGAGAGTTGTGTACAACTCACAAAAATCAGAATGGAGATCTACTGTGCCATTTTAAAATATATCCACCTGTATTCAACATGTTTTTGTTGAGCATGAAAGGTCATTTTTGACCTTGGAAACCATGTTGGAGGACAGCAAAACAAAAAATGTTGCTTGAAACGATCTGACAATGCTAAAATGTGACTTTCCATTACTTCAAATTCATCCACCAAAAATTAATAAATTGCTTTCTTTCAAAAAGAATTAAATGTAATATTTATCCAAATATGATATTAAGGGAAATAAGACTAAGAGTCAGGGCATGTTCAACCATATCGGAAATCAAAAGTGTCCATCGTAAAGAGGGGGATGTTTGTCATAAAACGATTTAATACCATCAATCAATGGTTGGATACAGCCCCCCTTAGTCTGACGTCTGAATGGTACTGGGGGAGGGGTTTCCATCCAACAAGCACTTGTGAAGAAACACTGGCTGTTGAAAGGCTACAGCCATGCGAGCAGTTCTGTGAGATTGCAGGTATAATGTTTACCATCGACTTGTTAGTTTAGCATGTAGGCTAACAATCCATCCCAAGGGGGGGTATCAATGTCTGTACAAAATGTCACCATCTATTAGCTGTTGAGTTATTTCACAAAAAAACAAATATGTCAACCTCATGGTGGTGCCAGGGGAAAATTCAGGGATCACCAATGTCAAATGATTTATCATCAGGGGAATAACAATCCATCCAATAGCTGTTGAGATATTTTATACTGAAGTGGTGGACCGAGCCACACTGCTTGCTTTGCTTCAAGGTCTAAAATATACTTTGTCAGTCGCATAACTAACAAAACATGTCCTGTTCACCAGCACCAACATAATATCAGTGGGCAGCTACAGCAGCAGAACAGTTTGATTTGTCGTTCATTAAATTTGGAAAGAACTAATGAAAACATTTGGCAACGGCTACATTTGCCAAGAGTACAGAAATGTAAGCAGATTGAATCAGTTCTTGATGAATGGTGGCTATCCTGATTATTTCAGCTTAGGAAAACAAACCCATAGGCGTCGTGGGAATGTAGAGCATTTGTACTTGTCTGTGTGTTTGTTTTCATACAGACAAATCTGGTAACTCAAAGTGACTTGTTTTGGCTGAGGCGCTATATGTTTGGTTGTTTCAGTCAATCCTGCACATTTCTGGAAATTGTCACAAACAGACACCGCAGAGTTTACAATAAAGTGGTTTGACGCCTCAAAAAAATGCTTTCCACCACACTTGTCCGTGTATTTCTCTTGTATTTACTGCATTGATGGTAATTATTGCACGATCCCGTTCTGTCTTTGACACAAAGAAATCCATCTCCACAGAGATCTCTTTAACAGTACAGTGAATTTTGCAGACCAATTAGAGCCATTTGAAGAATGGAGAGTCTCTGAAAACGTAATGAAAAAACTGTCATACGGCACAAAATACTGCACACTAATGCGTTTTTATCAATTTAAACTCTCTACTAAAGTAAAACTGACTTTTCTCTGTTGCCTTGCTTCACCAGCCACAATCACAATGATATGTGTGGTCATTAACGGTGAATATAGGACAGGCAGTGAAGTGGACTCCCTGTGGGTCCAGGCATCTGTTGCAGAGGGTTCAGCACTGCCATGGAAAATTGAACATTTAGGAGCCAGCTGGAGGACCAGTCTGCCCTGCTGTGCCACCACTACTCAGGTGCCCACTGGCTCCATGCCATCACCAGCTAGAAGCCACTGGACCAAAGCAGGCCAGATGGTGCCCTTGCCAACCTACGAGCAGCCACTGCGAACTGCCCAGTGTCCACAGCCCATGTCCCTTGCCCTATCATTCAACTCAGAGATGAGTTTGGAGCCCTGATAACCTGAGGTAAAAAGTTTTTTGGTGGAGCGAGGAGCAGAAAAAACTCAAGTGAGCGGGAGAGTGAGTTGGAATATAAATGGACCCCATTACGTTGTGTGTTTGTTAATGTAAGCAGCTGCGAGGTAGAGTCGGGGAATCAGTTCGGTAGGAGAGAGACTGCTCCACAGGGAAATAAAGCCATCTCCAGGCTGAACTCATTTGTCCGTGGCTGTGAACTGATAGATAATTATATTAGGAGCTTTAAGTGCTCTTCTGCGATACAAGTATTACTACCATCTCCAGAGGCACAGGACAAAGTAGAGAGGAGAAGAATCTGTGTGCTACAACTGGGATAGTCATTGCTCTGCATCCAAATATGTGGATGTTGTATTCAACACAAGGGGCCTCAATTAAAATCCAAATTATGGCCCTACACTATTAGTATTGGATCTATGAAAGCCACAAATTTGATTTTACTTAATGTATTTACAGAGTCAGTCATACTAATGTCTAATAGTGGGAGGCAAAATCTCTAATGGCAGTGAGCAATAAATATTGATAATCCTTTTCTTGTAGTATGAGATGCACAGTACAGTTTATTGATCCATTTGTTCTAGACTTTATTTATGTTGGATGACCAACCAGTGACTAGTTTCATCTACATGCTGTATAAAGAGTGTGGGCACAAACGCTACACATATACTTTAACTGATAGAATATGACAAGGTTTATCTCAACAAACTATTAAATGAGCCATCTGCCATCACAGCTCTACATAAATTTGAAAGAAACAGAAATATATATGTAAAATATTACATTTACTCACCTATCATACAAGGTGAGTACTAAAGTACAAAAAAAAACAACCCGTGTGTCTGCAAGGTCAAGAATGAACTTTGAAACTTTTTAAATCATCAATAGTCCAGAGATATAAGATGCAGGGAGAAGGAATGTTATAATTAATACTTAACTAATATTAACATTCATATGCATGTACAGAAAGTGTTAAAAGTAACCATCACTATCTATTATGACAGCCTATATAAAGGCTTGTAACCAATGGTTATGGTTAATATGTTTGTTCTTCATAAAAAGTCTTAAATTAAGCTTTCATAAAGTTATTATTTACAACCCAGTGAAGTGGTGCTGTCAACCCATTAAAAACTGCTCTCAAATTCACAGTACTAAATGTTTGTATTCAAATTAAATGAGTGTTTACTCCAATAAACCATGAACCATCATGATGGTTATAAAGCTCAGTTTTTGTTGAAACAGTTTTAGAGGTGTTGATTCAACTTTATGATCATTTTGTAGTTTGTGCTGCTGCTGAACCAAAAGTGATATAAATGCTTTGGACAAAATAATAGAAACACTTACCGGTAAAACCAAACACACCATAAAGTTGAATCAACACCTCTCTAAAACTGCCTTTGATATAGCTTGCTAATAAACTGGCAAGTGAGTGTAGTCGTCAAACCACAGACTGTATAAAACATGGACGTAGTCACACACAGATTTCTGAAGAGTCGCTGTGAAACTCAGGATGTCGTGGTCCAGCCACCGCCATCTTGACAGTCCTGTCTCTGCTGCTTTCCAGCTAATCTAAAAATTGGCAAAGACGTGGAGCGTGCAAGGAACTGAGGCGCGCTGAATGAAGTCAATCAAAGCATCAGTACTCTTAGTTATGCATAACTTTAAGCCTTAATATACCAGGCTGTAAACGTGTTTATTTCTGCTGTGAAGTTGGACATTTTAATATAGGGGGCTTATGGAGATTGACTCATTCTGTAGCCAGCTTCAAGTGGCTGCTTGAGGAACTGCAGTTTTTGGCGCTTTCGCATTGGCTTTACTTCACAGCCATGAAGGTTGCTGCTTGCTTCAAACACAATAAGTACAGATAAATAACACTCATACATGAGCCAAAGACAAGAATTAAATGTAAATGGAAATACTTTATTTCACTATTACACAATAACAAGCTTGGAAAGAAAAATTACAAAAAAGAGAAATGGAACAAAATGCTACAAAGCACCACATAATATAGACGACTCATAAATGTGGCAACGGAACCTTATGCTAACTGCCTTTACTCTATCTAAGGTATCATCATCACTGAGAAGTTAGAAATCAGCAAAAATGTTTGGACATCAAGCACAGTCATGCCAGTAATAGTAATATCTTACAGATTCATGTAGCGATGATTCGGAGTGGGGGACGGTGATCCTTAAAGGTTCACTTTGAGTGGTGAAGACGGAACAAAGAGAGTGGGTTCGAGGAAACTGTAGTCCATCATCTGTTTGGTATGACATAGGTTTGCATTTGGTATAAAGAGGAGTTGAGGAGGCAGACGCGGGTCACAGAGTATTTGCGAAACACTTTTAATGCTTAACGTGCATGAGGTACCAGATGGGTGTGGTTTACCAGGCAGAACATACAATAAGAGCTAGAAATCAGCAGAAAGTACCTGAAGGTTAAATTTGTACAACTGTCTATGTTTTTAACAGTGTGACATTGTATGAGTTGTCCTGTATAGTAACCTCCATCCATCTGGTTCAGCAAGCTAAAACAAATCCAAACAATGCAAACACTATTTGACCCACACCTGTGAGGAGGAAAGTGAGGAGACATTGGGGTGGTGTTACTTTTTTTGTTTTTTTTACATGGAGAACACTGTACAGGTGCCTTCAGATCTGCCGGGACTAAAGGCACATGGGGTCCACTGAGCAACAGATGTGTCCATTCTGGAAAAAAAAAATGAGAGAAAAGAGAAAGCAAAGAGACACGAGTGGATTATCGTCACACTTAAAACCTCAGGCAAACTCCTTTTGAAGCTCAGCAGATAATATTTTTAGGTGGTGGCGGTGCTGCAGCATACACACTCAGTTTGGCATTTAAAATTCCTCAGGGTGTCATTTTGGCACCAACTCATCCAAGAGGGCGACATTCTACTGAGAATACAAATGTGAATGGTCTCAGAGTCATTTTGCTGTAAACTTTGGGGACTGATAAACTCTGGGGACTACTGTAAGTTTGCAGGCACAGCTCTGAATGTACTAAATTGAACCAGCACTGTTGAAAAAAGATTAAATCCATGTATTTGAATTCAATCTTTGACATTTTGCTTGAAAGATAGCATGAAGACATTGAATATTTATCATCTATATTTATATTTACGTCCACTCAGAATAGCTGCTATCTTTTCCTGTCAGGCAAGCAGAGAGAAAATATTTCATCCTAGAAACTCAAAGTAAGGGAGTCAGTCTTGGTGGATTAGTCCTAAAGCTGAGGCAAACAATTTATGCTCACAATTGGTAATGAAGAGGATATTCGCCTGCACAGTTTACTTTCTCATTGATTGTTCTCTGCCAGAATAAAAACTTTGTGGAGAACAGCTCTCTCCACCTGATTTACCAGAACCAATTAAGCAAGTTTCTCTGTTTTCTAGATGGAATATCTAAGACGCTATACGTTGTAAATAATGCGTGTGCACACATGCCTTCTTGTTAAGGAGGGAGCAGAGCCAGAGCCCCCGCTGAGCCAGAGGCTCGGCGATGAGGCACTGACAGATGTTTTCTCAGCGTGAGTTTCAGTTAGTCCAAAGTTTCAATTCATATTTATTCAAAGAATAATTCTTGCTGAGAGTTAGATGAGAAGATTGATCACGTTCTCGTAAATGTACATTAAATATGAAGCGACAGCCAGCAGCTGGCTAGCTTAGCTTAGCACCAAAGACAGAGAAATAGGAGTCTTGTGAGGTTGCTAGGCAACCAGTAAAGTGAGTCAAGAAATGATTTTGTTTTTTATGAGTATATAATGAGAGATATATAATGTGTTCATTAATGAGCTGTAGAGGCGCTGGTAGGTAGTTTTGTTACTTTTTTGAAAGAGGTGGGCTAGCTGTGCTAAGCTAAGCTAGGCTAACCTGCTGCTGTAGCTTCACATTTAGCAGACAGATGTGTGTGGTATAAATATTCTTGTGCAACTCTCAGCTAGAAAGTGACAATGCACATTTCCAAAAATGTTGAACTCTTACTTTACATAAGAAGTTGAAGATTGTATATTAAGACTGACTATTCACTGTATTGTTGCTCATAAATACAAACTGGACATGGCGACGTATGATCAAACATTTGAAAGTGAAATTTTCAAATAACTATCATGTCGTATTTGTTAAACTCTACTCTTTATTATGCTTTTGAACAAAAACTACAACAAGACTATGAATAAAAGATATGTGGACTGTTCTACAATGCCTTGACGACAAAGTCTTGACCACAGTGTTTTTTTCTGACAAAGGACAAAGAATTTTCATTCTCCCAACCTTTTTTCTTTTCTTTTCTTTTCTTTTTTTTTTTGTCTACCACTGAGCGAGTCGAACTATAATTTGCTGTTTGGAGGCTGGCAACGGAGTTGGCGCCTTACCTTGCACTGGCACAGGGTGCACTCTGTGCCATGTTTAATCCAGGAGGAGCCACTGAAGCGTGAGATGTTGTGCTCGTCCGTGCACGTCTTGGTGATGTCGTTGCGGATGGTGTCGGCCTGGCAGGGGTCGGTGACACAGCGGGGACAGCATTCGCCCTCGGGCACCACGGTAAACTCGCAGTCCACAGGCGGGCACGGCAGAGGCCAGCAATCCACCTGCCCCTGCTGTGATGGCGGAGAGAAACAATTTTGAGATAGACAGACAGACGCAAAGGGGAGAAAATGAGAGAAAGTTCGAAATAATCTGTGCTATTGGATTTTCTAGTGCTAAACAAGTTATTCATGCAAATACACATATTTCTCCTGACGCTGTGTATTTGCATGCTAGAGGGAGCATCTCCAGTTGATGCAAAAAAGAAAGAAAAGTTGTTAAGGTACCTAGAAAATATAGATGAGCAGAGCAATCTTCCAACACAGTCAGCAATTTTTTTCAGACTGTAGAGGTAAATGCTGCGGCTTTTTTAATTGACTTGTTCTAGTCCCTCTCTCATTGTTGCTCCCACGGCAAACTTCCAGCGTCGAGAAACTTATTGGATTCCTCCTGCTGCCATTTTGCTATTGGCCCGAGGAAACAGGTCATATATATTTTGGCCAACGTTACACTGTATGCTATATCATTCTGGCCTGACCTACTTCTGCTTACACTGTCATCCGTGAGCGTCTCTGCTTCACACCTACTCAGGAAATGAAATATGAGCTCAGACTGTTTAAACACACAAGCACAAACGCAAAAAGCATACACACACACACACACACACACACGCACGTAAAGTTACAAGAGGCTCGATGCGAAGTGTCCCACCGGGGATATTTAATATCACTGAAAATCCTACGGCTCAGCATTTTAGAAATGTTGTAGTAAATTAGGCTGGCTATAAAGCGCAGGATCTCGCCGTGCTAATGCCCCGCTCCCTGCCTTCGTGCAGCGTGTAAACATTTGAAGTGGGAAATCCCCCCCCCTGAGTGGCACTCTTTGCTCATAGCCAGAGGGAGGGACTGAATGTAGCCTCAGGTATCTGTCCCACACTGCGATAAGGGACACTGTCATCTTTGTCTGTTTATGCAGATGTGGCCTATGATCACAAAGGAGAACGAGATTTGCCGTGCAAGCAGCTTTTATTCGGCTTTCACGCGGAGCAGTGTGATGTGAAAACTTTATCGGTCTAAAACTGAAGTCGGTCTTCTCATTTCTTTGTGATATTTCGGAAGGTGATTATTTTAATCTGGCTTTGCACTCAGCTTTCATGTCACCTCATTCGAGTTTAATCTCTTTGTTTTTGCGTAGATGTAAGGAGACCGCATGTTACAAAATGCCTCCAGGAAATTAAAACTAGTGACATTTATCTGGGGGGGAATTAGCCCGCAGCAATTACTCTCCTTTCTTTGGGCACGACCTATGGCTAAGGAAATACATGCTTCTTTGATCTCCTGCTGATTTAAGAAGATTGCAAATCACAAGTGGCCCATGTGCTCACATTCTGCAAAGGCCACACTCTTAGTTTCAAATGATTGCACGGGTAGCAGGAAAAGGATTCACATCATGGTCTTGGGAGAATGTTTTGCCCATCTGCCTGCTGTCACTGTATATTTTAAGGCCCCCGCTGAGCATGGACAGCCATGGCTCTGCTAAGTGTAGCAGCATTCAAGGTTCATTTCACGTCCCTGTCACGCTACTGGAGCTCCTGTACGGTATCGTGAAGCAGCCTTCTCCCTCGCCCCCCTTTCAAGTGCTGCTCTTTATGCTGTGTGGTTGGTGGTCCTTTACTGTGCGTTTGTCTCTGTGCATCTTTGATCAAGTGTGTTTTATGTCGGCGCGTGTGTACACATGGATGTATGAAAGCCGCGGTGACAGGTGTGCCTGCGTTCTCAAACATGAGTACATGTGTGTTTACACGTTCACACTCAGTACATACTCATGTTTGTACAGCGTACGTGCGCTGTCGTGCTGTGACCGGCGTGCCCGCATTCTCAAACCTGTTTGTGTCAACATATATAAGAGCCAAAGTGAAGCACAGCCCCGGCGAGAGTGAAGCCGAGCGAGCCCATTTTCAGCCGACTGTGCTTCCCGCAGCCTCTCAGCTGAGCAGTGATTTTCAAGCTCTTCTATAATGGCTCGCTGTAAGAAATCCAGAAAGCAGCCCTCACGTCCGAGTAGCAGGGCAGCATTATAGTGGCGGGGAGGGGAGAGGAGAGGAGGGAGGCAATGGCATTGCTGTTGCTACTTCAACCCTAAATCTGTCACACTAGAAACAACTTGTATTACCTACAAGTATGGCTTTGTTTTTAAAAGCTACAAAAGGAGGGACGACAGAAGAAACAGGAGCGGTAAAGAGCTTCCCAGAGATCCACGGCGAAGATGATTTGTGAACCACCAAACAGAAGGAGTGACACTGGTGTGGGTGTGTGGCACAGCTGAGTGTGGGTTAGACAAGACAGCAGGGTAGAATGCAAAGCGTGACATTTGCATTTCATATGCATATTGGAATATAGAGAAAGCATCACCGGTAGGATTTATTGTTTTCGTCAGGTTTATTGGGAAACATTTAGGAAATGCGTCCCTGTTGTTTGAACTGCACGACTGTGCAAACCTTGGAAAAGGTCGACACGTGCAGAAAATGGCATGCACGTCGCACAGTGAAGGATTCACGCGGTGAACGCGGCGTTATTTTGTTTTGTGTGAGGAATAGGATTCACATCGAGGGGACGCTCCTCACGCCACAAAAACACACATGCTGCGAAAACGCTCATCAATCAACACGAGCGTTCACACCGATGATACACAGCGTTACACCCTCCCACTCTCGAGGCGCACACGTTTTCTCCTGTTCTCTTAACCTTGAAAGTATCCTTCAATAACATGTATAATTCCATCACAGCAGACAACAGTGCAGAGGGTCCTTTGAATCCTTTAAAATCTCACTAATCACTCACTGCCTTTCTTTTGCCACGAGATGAAAAGCAATCTTCATTTTCTCCTCTCTGCAACCTTCCTATTCATCTCTTAATCATTCCCCCTCTATTTTGCCACAAAACTTCTCTCCTTGACTTTCTTTTGCAGAGCACATCTCTCATTCATGAGCATTTCCATGGAGACAGGCGTATTTGTTACATTTCATGTGTGGGCACCGTGGCGCAGGAATGAATGCATATGTTGAATTAGCTCTCTCTCTGTAGCTGCCCCCCCCCGGATAAAAGCGTCGACTAAATGTCTTGTTGTGCGGGTTCTGTGAACTTGTGAAGGGGTTTGTGCATCCACCCCTCACTCACCAGGCACTGGCACTGCTGGCAGTTCTCCACCCATGTGTCCCCGCTGCCGTAGGTGAGGAGGCCGTTCTGGTGAAGACACTGGCTGCTCAGTCGAGGGTCGCACTCGGGGCAGCAGAAGAGGTCGGCGTTGGGGTTGTCGCAGTCGCAGACCATTCTGCGGCACATCACCTGGCCAGCCTGAGCGGGGCGGTGGAGCATAAACACGTATATCACAATGAGCACAATTAAACATTGAACAGAGGCATGAGCACAGACGCATGCATGCATAGACAAGGCCATTTGTTTGATGGGAGTATTAAACATGTATGTCGGTAATAAATATTGTAATTCAGACTATGTAGCCCATCCCTAGCAACTGTTTTGAAGCCATATTTTATGGTTACTGAGTCCCAGCTCGTACCATCTGCAAGACACACCAGATTGAAATATATTTTATGAATACTGATGCACAGTGGTTTTTCAGGAGTTCCTTATTCATCACTGTGGCGTTTGAAGAAGTGCTACTTGGCTGTCTTGTTGTCTCCATGATTTAAGTTGCCTTTCACATATATGAGAACCACCGTGGGTTTTGAATTCAACTCATTACCTTTGTCACATACTTTTCTCCTTCTCTCTCCCGTCACTTCAAAGTGTACCCAAGCCGTGAAGGAAATAAACGTGGTAATGCTTTTTTCCAGAAACAGAGTTGGGCAGCCACGTGAGACTGACAGACAGAAACTCAATCTGCAACCATTTTGATAATCGATTAATAGTTGGTGTTTTTTCCCCCAATTTCTCAAATGTCAACATCTTTTTGTCATGCTTTTATTTGTACAGTGACAGCTGAAGACAGACAGGAAGCTAGAGAGCGTATGACATGCTGCAAAGCTGCTGGGACGTCTCAATATTTGCTGGTTTTATTAGTCCTAGCCTTATTAGATGAATGAAAGAGGAGCGATGGGAAATCATACGCAAAGGTTGGACACGAACCGGGGACGTTACCATTCACCAAGGTGCCCCCAATCTTATGATTCATATTGGCAATTTCAATCATGACGTTGATCTCATTATTGCTTAATTCCGATCCTGTGACACACTTAGAATACTTTTAGTTTTTATATTTTTAGTCTGTCACAGTTTCTGCTGCCTATTTTAGCCAGGACACCAAGAAAAAGGACTTTTAATCTCAATGAGGCCGATTAAATAAAGTTTAGGTAAAATATATTCCAGGAAATCTTTGTTATAATTGCAGCCAGCTATAGGCAACAACCTAGAAAGTACAAAGTATACCAAAGTACATTTTAAACCTGCATGTTGTTCACTGCCTAAATATTAATTTTATATGTGGATAGTTTTTCTTTATTGCAGAGTTTCTGTAAATTGATTTTCCTCCCCTGTCAATTAAATAAAAGAACTTTTATTTCTGAAATGTTTTTTATAAATTGGCGAGACCACTGACAGATGCACTGATGCATTAAACCCCACCCGCCTGGTGCTCCATGCAGATTCAAACAATAAACTATTTGCATATTGCACGACCTCAGTCTGGACACATCCCAGTCTTTATCTTATTTTCTCATGTCTGACCTTGGGTTCCCCTACTCATCAGCTCTCCATCTAATATCCAGCTGCGTCCGCCCACCGCCAAAACAATAACATGTTTACTCCTTTGCTCCCTCAACCGCTCAATACAACTAATTTTGACGGGCGGCTCCTCAATCTCTCAAATCAATTAATATGACTCATTTAATTAGGGAGCCATTTCTGCCCTGCTCCTTTGTAATCAAATGAATAATTTGCAGCTTGATCATTCACTACCGACACTAATCCACTATAATCACCTTCCACTACTGCCAGACACTTGGCATTAGGTTGAGTGAAACGCTGAAATGCAAAGTATGACTGGTCCGTGACCTGATAATCACGAAGGAAAAAAAAAGAAGTGTTTGGGACGGTGGAATGAGTTTTCCGGATCAATTGTTCCCAGATGCCTTGTCACTGTGGTGTCAGGAATCAATCAAGAGTCTGAGTCACTCTAGTAGACCTTTAAAAGTCGCTACATATACCGCACTTCAATTAAATTACTCATCACAAATGTATCACTGTCATTGTCAACAGCACTGTCACATCAAGGTTTATTGTGCCACTGTTCCCATCTGCATTCACTTTTTCATCTGTTTCCATGTCTACACATTATCCCACACATTTATTAAAAACAGAAGAGGTATGGACGGGGACAGCGTTTCATCTTGTGGATACCTCTGCCTTCTAATACTTCCAGAAATTACATGACCCTCTGGGGTCACTTTCTGATTTGTTTGTTCATGGATTTGTTGTGGAATTTAAAGGCCTGTCACATCAGAGAGGAGCAGAGTGAAACTTTCACAGGTCTTGGAATCGACAGCAGTTTTACTCAGATTCGTCTCGATCTCAGACAAAGAGGATATAGGATTTTATTCCAAGACTGGTCAAGACCACAAAGAGATGCCACTAAATTGTCTGTGCATTGTCTCTTATTCGGAGGAAGCATTTTAAAGATTATTTTTTGGCCTTTTCAAGCTTTATTGGACAGAGACAGCTGAAGAGTGACAGGAATGCTTGGAGAGAGAGACAGGGAATGATGTGCAGGAAAGAGCCACAGGTTGAGGACTGAACTAAATGCTGCTCCACAAAGGAAGCATTTAAATAGAAGTAAGCTAAGTGTAAGTGATGTTAGCAAAGCTAACAAGTTCCTCTGGATTCACCCTGTATTGGTCTTGACTTGGTCTCAACCCCTCTAAGTGCTGGTCTTGTCTCGACTTATTCAGCTTAGGTGGTCTTAACTACAACACTTAACAAATTTGAACTTGCTTCTAAACAGGTCATGTAGCATTCAATTCATCCATTGTTACATGTCAAGTCTAATTCTTTATCAAACGCCTGTGCTTCAATATTTTTCAAAATGGGAATGGCGGTTCGAGGGAAACAGTGTAGTTACAGGACAAAACAAGGTGACATTTGTTGCTGATGGGCCCTGTGATGGCTGGCATTATTCTTAGGGGAAGAACTAGATTTACTGTTGCTTTGTTATTCTTTGTTTAGACACTTGGATAGTAGAGAGAGAGCAAACAAAGAGCAAAAAATGCAATCATAGACCAGGTGGATGCACACGCAGTGAGAGAAAGAACATCATAGCTCAACTATCTATGGCACTCAGCACATTTCCTCTGTTTCTATCTGCCTCTCTGTCTTCTTCTTTTTTTTTTTATCATATCCATCTTTCAACACATCTCTGTCTTGTCTCTTCCCATCCATCTAAATCTGCTTTGGCTTTCTCTCTGTCTCTCTCTCTCTCTCTCTCGCTCCCTTTCTCTTTGTCTCCATGTCCATCTCCCACTGTTTCTTACCTGACAGGAGCACACCGAGCACCTATCACTGTCCAGCACCCAGATCTGCCCACTGTGCTTGACCTTGTTGTCATGGATACAGTCACCGGTGCAGTTGTGGCCGTGGGGGCACCGGCAGTCGTAGCCACCCTCCAGGTTGAAGCACACCGTGTCGTTGGCACAGGTGTTCCTCCCCGTCTTGCATTCATTAATATCTGCAGGGAGCACAAAAAAAGATGACATCATACATATGCTCAGTGCAGGTAACACAGTTTCTGCCCAGCTTGTGGAGATGGGGATCTTTTTTTGTTTTTTGTTTTACAACTACAAGCTCCTTAACGTTTGCCTCGGTAACACGAGGACTAGGTAAGCTTAAATAAGCACATCTTTGTCCTCCTTGACATCACCTGCTCTCTGCACCCACAAATTGCAAAACACAACCATGTCAGAAGCTTCAAATGCAGCTGTAAATTGTAGCAATACAAGTAGTAGTACACAACCAGTACACAACTCTAATGTATCCCAGAAACCTACTTTTGGTCAAATTATAACTTTGCTTTATAAAACCCAGACAGGTTTGGTTTTTTCGAGAGTGTCTTTAATGTATTTTTTTTTTCCCCTCCTGCTTCTCAACTCAAACTGACAGCCAAGATGGGGTCAACGAGTGGAACAGCGCTAGCACTATTGTTACAGGCGATGCTTCGATGTTACTGTAGATTGAGGGTTTCTATTTTGACAGCTGACACTTCCCCTGACAGGCTGGATCAGAGAGAATGTTCCAGAAAATGAACAGGCCGCAAAAAGCAAACTGACGTTTTGGGAGGAAAACACACTGATAATGACATACTTACCTAATCATACTGTTACTTACACAACTGTAACAAAACATCTTATGAAGCAAACGTTGAGTCAGTTTGTGATGCCGGGTGACTCACATATTTAAACAAAGCTCTAAATTAAAACGCTATTATTATCAGTGCCTCCTTCTGTAGCTTGAACCTCTCTATGAAAGTGAATACCCTCATATCTGTGATGAGACCACTGACAATATAAAGAGTGTCGTCACTCTCCTGTGAGTGACACTTTTGAAGCTCAAAATCTGTGGCTCCCAGCTAAAAATTTTCAAAGACGTGGATCATCGGCCGACCTGAGGCTGGCTAAATGACGCCTGGATGCTTAAGCCATGCATCTATGGTGCCTTATGGACACTGACTCGTTCCATAGCCGGCCTTAAGCGGCCGTCTGAGCAACTGCGGTTTTTAGCACTTCCACATTGGCTTCACATCGCAGTGAGCAGGAGTTAGTCACTTGGATGGGACTGTTGTGAAATCAGGGGCCATTCATTAGAATTTATATTCTCCCAATGCCAAAATGCAATCTTTACCTTATTTGAGTGAAAAAATCTGAGGTAAAAAAACAAATTTAGAGCTGTATCCTGTGAGCAGATTTAGTGTGGTATCACAACTCCAAAGACTTTAAAAGTAAAGAATTACACAAAGAAACGTTTAAATGTAATAAACTCATATCAGAATAAACTATCCTGGAGAAAGAACAAGAATCGAAAAAAAAGAAAAACGAAAGAAAGAATTTCAGGTTAAAAGGCCACCCTGAGCACACCCCTGCCAACTCAGAACACATATTTAGTCTTACTTTACACGGACTTTAAACATGAAATTTACATTTTCATGTTTCATATTTTTATGTGATCAAATTTTCTTTTGTTATACAGTTAAAAGAAAATGTTCCCCTCTAACTTATCCAAGTCTGAAATCAACAGAAAAAAAAAAAGAAAAACTTTGAGTAAAGACAGAAGGTGGGCCACTCACCTACACATGATTCCCCATTGGTGGAAAACAAGCCGTTGTCATGGTAGCCATCACGGCACTCGCAGTGGTACCAGCCGGGCAAGTTGACACAAGTGGATTTACTATCACACTCGACAAAGCCGTCTGCACACTCATCAATATCTGAGAAGAAACGGAGAGCAATAAGACATCCACACACAACCACTATCATGTGGTTTCAAAATACACTCTTTACAGTGAACGGGCTATTAAGCTCCATTCTTGCCTGCTAGGCAGTTTTAACACTGACTGATTCATAATTGATAAAACCTGTCTGGGATGAATCTAGTCCATAGGCTTTATTGATCAAGTGAAGTTACACAGTCAGAGAAGGACACTGTATCAATAAAAGATAGCAGAGAATGAATGAATCTAATACAACAAGCCTATTCTTAGAAGCCGGAGATTTAACAGACTTGTATTTTTAAATTCCATAAAAAAAAAAAAAAAAAAAAAAAAAAAACTCCAGACACAATCCCACAACACTTTCAAGCAAACAGAAGTTCTGTGTGCACACATTTATTGAACCTGGCCTGGGCAGAAGCAGCTTCTATAAGGTGATGTGCAAAGAAGCTCAGCAAAGGTCTTTGACACCTTCTAACACAACCTGTGGGTGGCTGTTAATAGATGGCGCTCCACTTAGAAATATCCTTGACTCTGCCCTCCTCCTTCAGCTCCTCCAGCTTGAACAAAATACTTAAATTACACGCTCTGACTTCTCCATTGTCTGTTATCCGTGTTACGTCGTTTCTCACTCCTCTTTGTCTTTACACTGGAGCAACATTCAACCCTTTTATATCAACAAGCAACTCTGCAACCTCTCGACAAACAACCCGAGAACAAATCCAATATAATTTTCAATGAGCACAACACACACACACACACACACACAGAGGCAGATCACTCTGATATTTCAGCTAACATTTAATTAAACTAAGGCCCAGGCCCACACGAGAGAGGAAATAAAGCCTGTTATTACACAGTAGGGCTAAATATGTTAGGCCCAGACATGCACAGTGATTAAATGTGTCCGCATAGCCAGTGATGGCTTTTTTATGATTGTGCATGATGCATGATGCTCTGCTCTCATTATGAAAATGGCAGTGTGCCGTGTCTGACCTTCTCCACGACTGCCTGCAACAGTATCCCCCATAGAGCGACAGGCAGCCAGGCTCATGGTCCCCCATCGCCCAGGCGGTAATGGGATTAAGATCTATTGGCTAATGAGCCCTCAGCCTTTTAATAGAATTTCTGCAGCAGATTAAACGTTGATCAAATGTCCCGCAGATTAAGGCCTTATCTATTTAAAAATTACCCGCATTTGTCTGAGTAGCAGGTTTGCTAAAAAAACCTACAGCATATTCCCCCACCCTTTTTTTTTTCTGTGTTCCACCCTGGCCAGGTTCAAAAAGCTCTCTCTCTCTCTCTCTCTCTCTCTCTTTTGGTGTGGCAGAAATGTGAGCTTTAAAGCCAAAGCTCACATTTCACTAATTACATCCGTTTGGTGAGAGCAGAGCACCTCATTTTCTCCCCTTAGGACAGCGATGCTGGGTTAAAAGGACACTGCTTAAAAATCAAGAGCTAACAGCAAATAGTATAACTTGCCTATCTTTGAAAATGAATATAAATTCACCCCACTCCTGAGGAGAAATATCCAATGCTCTTTGTTGCCTGTGAATTTCAGTGTGATAAAAGCACGGGGAGCTTTTAAGAGGAAAGGCTGGATGAGGTGTATTGCCACTGTATAGAATAAAATCAAGCTGCATTTGTTCGAATCATCCTCTCCTTCACAATAAGGCTGTGTAAAATTGTTCAAAGTGCAAGTGAAGAGTCAGATACTATTTTTAAGTGACGGAGAAGTCTAAAAATATGCAAATGCGTTATTTTCAGACAGTTTCATTCAGGCGTTTTAAAAGCTTCGACTGTCTGGCTATACAAACGGCGGGTTACACCCTCGACTAAAGGATTCGTCGTTTTCTCATTTATCCCAGCCAAACCTGTCAGCCACAATTATGACGACGCTTCTCGGGCTGCTGTCAAATCAACTTTTTAAAGTGTTTTAGGACAGTGAAACTCACTGTTGTCGCACTTTGGACTTGACAAACTTGAACGTGTGAGGTGCGGCAAGGATGCTACATGCTTGCAAAAGTCTCGCTTTCTCTTTTATCATCTTGCCTAAACGATAATGGAAGATCATTGTAATTAAATCATCTACAATGACAATCAGACAAGGATGCTGCCTGGAAGCTCTTTTTCCTCGACTGAATCATGAGGCTTTTGTTGAATCATAGATGTGGAAGTCTCAGTATCTTCGCTTGTCATGTTTTTTCTTCTCCCTGCTGCTGCTGCTGCTACAAAAAAACGACAACACATACAAAATATCTTTCTGTCTATCACCCCGGAGAGGTCGAGGGTAATTTTAAAGTTATCTTGCTGACTGAAAAGGATACGGAAGCCAACACAAAGAGAGGAGGATGAGTGGAAGGAAGAAGCAGGAGGAGGAATAAGGCGAAGAAGGAGAAAGAGAGATGATGAGACAGACCGCAGTTATCCTACTCGTTATCCTGAGTGGCAGCCTGGAAACAAGGGCTCTATTAAGGCAGCTCTCGGAGGACAAAGTGAGAAACAAGCGGATGGACCTCTGCACCCTCCTGGGCTTGTTATGCCACTCTGCCATGAACACCCAATCCTCTCTTTCTTCATCCCTTTCACCTTTCCATGTGTCCTTTTTTTCCCCCTCCTACTTGGCTTGTCTATCTCTGTTTCAAAGCTGAGGCGAAAACAGAGGTGCCCCCATGATCACACTTCCTCATCCCTGCAGTCTGGTCTCTCTATGAGCAGAAAAAAAGCAGAGTTTAGAGCTTGCCTTCATCTCTCACCAGCCTGGACAGGTACAGCTCTTTGCTTTTACCCCCTTCTTTCTTTCCCGTTGCTTCCCTGCCCATGTCTTTAGACTTCTTTGACTGACAGATAGCCCTGCGGGGATGGGGATGCAGTTCTCCTGCGTTGCATCACTCAGTGCAGAAGCTGTTACCGCTGCCATGCGTACATCTCCAGTACAGTAACCTGATTCAAACTGATTTCCATTTCCATAGAGGTCTTCCCGATAATCCTGATAGGATCCAGGAGGAATCATTCAGAAACATTCCTGAATCTCAACTCCAGCTCCAGAGCCAGATGCCATTTGACAATAAGTGGATTTCAAAATGAGCTGAATCTGTCATGTCAGATCACGTTTACAATGGCGGCTGAGAAAAGGCTGCAGAAGTCGATAATAATGTGTACAGAGCTTTTATTGGCCTGTACATGACACAGCGATAAGGTAAGAAATGGATTTCAGCTCTCCGCTCTTTTATGTACAGTAAAAAGTAATTGAGCGATTGTCACTGGTCCTCAGTCTTCATTAAGACAAAGAGCAAACTCAAATAATCAATCAATCATCATGAAGCCCGGAGCAAATTGAGTTACACACTGGGTTCCTGAAGATGAAACAGACACTGAAACGCAAATCTATATCTGCAAGCACTTGAGTGGGAGAGAGTGGATGAGTAATCATGGTAAATTGGAAACAAGCCTTGTGAACAATCTGTAGCTGGAAGCGCATACAGAATGCAATCACTCTGTATCACTTACCTAAAGCTGTAAAATTCCTCCACCCTTTGAAGTACAAACCAAATTACAATTTGTAAACCGCTCTATGCCGAGATAAAAACATGTGCAATTGAATTTCAGATTGTTTTAGTTATGAAAGTTAAAAAAAAAGGAGGGATACATTAGAAACGTTCCTTTTGTCTCTAAGCCTCAGACTGGGAGCGCAGAGGCAGGTGTTTGATTGACAGCTGGGCCAACAGGAGCACCACACACAGTCTAAACAAACATGTGCTGGTAACTGCTACCTGTAGTTTAAAGCTTGTAACTAAAGGAGCTGTTGGCAGCATTAAAGTATTTGTATTGACAATGGAAAAAATGAATTATTATGAATATTAATAATAAGAAAAAGAAGAAGAAGAAGAAGAAGAAGAGACAATATGAAGCAATTGAGACTTAAAAATACACAATACATAAAAAGATAAAATGATAAATTAAATAAGTCAACAATTAAATGATATAAACTGATAAAAAAAATAAGTAGAAAACACACATTACGTACAACCCATACACATTTACACACCACTTAATTTAAAAAAATGAAATAATTAAAAATAAATAATTAAAAATAAAACAATTAAAAGTAAAAATAAAAGTAAAATTAAAAGTAGTGTCAACTCTGCAGCTCTGCTCAGCTTTTCTGACTGTTGTAGCCTCTTTTAGCTCATTGTTTTGGTTAATATAGCTGCATTTTTATTGCAGAGGTTGACTGAAGAGTTATTTCCTGAACATATGTCACATGGGTTTAGCTACTACCGCTCACCTTTACGACACCAGCAGCAGATCCTGAGTCTGTTCACTCAAATGAGAAGAGGAAGTGACCGAAGATTACTTCCTCTCACTGTCATTGAAGAGACTCATTTGTGACAAGCCGAATATCTGACGGACATTCTGATACTAAAACGTCTCAATCAGGAGATACTACATGTGTTCCACGTCTGTCTCTGTCAGCAGCGTCACGGTCTCGTGTGCTCTGGCAACACATATCTCTTCTCTCTGTCGGTGGTGAATCTTCACTCTGGTTTCACCAAAGAGGATCAATAACAACTTAACTAAAACATAATAACTCACCATATAAACTTTTTAAGATGTCAGTGTTGCGTCTACAGCTTGCAGAGCTGCCCTTAAGTGGCTAAAAAAAAATCAATTAATGCAGATGTAGGTATAAGAACCATTTAGTAATCAAAATTGATCAGGTACTCAAATGTACTACAATGGAGTTAGTAATTGCTAGCAAGCCCAAAAATGTTCGTGGTGCACTTTATAAAAATGTCAATAGTTGCTTTGTAGCTCATTCATCAAGTCAAGGTGTAAGTGTGAGATATGTCTATGACTGGAGATGAGAGGGAGGCATTAGGTGTGTGGGTTATGTTCCAAAATATTTTTTTGTGTTGCGTAGCAGGCTCTTAGTCAGTGTTGGGCAGTAGCTTCACTACATGTAGCGATGTTACGAGTTTCTCAGTAGGGTGGTAACTTATATACAACTACTGTAAAAAGACTAACTCAAAAACAGCTAAAACCACAATAGACATGACCATAGTTATATAATTGTTATTTAATAGTTATATTAATTGTTAACATGCTGCAGTATTGTACATTAGTGCAGGTCAGGTGGTAATAAGGTGATCACTGAGACAGAAGTGACTTGAAATGAAGTCGGTTTGATGTTGGTTCGATGTAGTTAAACTAGTTTAGCCATGCTTAGCTTCATTCAATATGGAGTAACTGGTAGCTTAGCTCAGTCCACTCTCCAGGTGGCTTGCCCACACACAGTCAGTAAAAAAAAAAAAAAAAAAAGTTGCTCCTGCTTCATGCAAATACAGTTTCTACATGCGCGGACAGACAGAGCGGCGCTCCGATGCACAGATATCACAATACCAGAAAATATAATACATATATTTTCCAAGTTTGGATAGTGATTTTCTTCTCATAAGACAGCACAGGACATGCAAGTAACCGAGCAGATCGGTATGCTGCGGCAGAGAAAAACATGCAATTTAATTTGCATTGGCCTTTAAAGCGCTGTAGCTATCCAGCTCCCTGTGCAGTTCACTGTACTGCAGCAAAGCTACAGCAGTGAGCTATCCCTGGGAGATGTGTCATTTAGGTAGAAGCAGCAGGTTGCGCTCAGCTAAACGACAGCTCCGGCCATTAGCAGGGCCTAATTAAGACACACTAATTACGGGTGATGGAGTGAGTGCTTTGTGAGGCCGTCTCTAAATAAATAATGAATACATAATCACTGTGCTTAAACAAGCCGCTTGAGCTTAAACAGTCACAGGCCCCCAGGCCTTGTGGGTAAAAGTGTGGAGCAAAGGAGGGAGAGAGGGAGAGCTGCAGCAATGCATCATGGGAGCTGTCAAAGGGGTGAAAAAATTAATATGGTTTTAAATATTCACTACCTGTGCCTGAGTGTCGGGTGGGAGGTGCCCAAGGGAGATTTCAACTATGACGAGATCGTGTTGTGTTTTTTTTTTCTTGCCTACCATCATGTAATACTCACTGTGGCCCTCGCTGTTATACAACAGCAACTGCTAGCCTGGTTTTCATGCACATCTTTATACTTGTATCTGGTAATATACGTGTTCAGGTTCACCTGGTCGTCTGGATCGTCTTGCCTCTTGTGGACTCTTGTGTTTGTTTGTCTATGTGTTGTTTCGGAAAGTTTTCGTCTACAACTCTGACAAGCTTCCAATCAATGTAAATGACGTCCGGGGCAACAAATTGTTTCTCTGGCCCCGATCGTTTCTCTGTCCTGGTCGATGTGCCAGCATGACCTCGGGGCTCCACACTTCTTCTCTTACTGCATTCTCACTTTCCTCATGAACTCGCTGGCCATCTACTCATTTCCTACCATCCTCCTCCTCCTCCTCCTGCTCATCTTTATTGCTATTTTTCCTCTTCTATTTTTTACATCTCATTAAAAACCTTCCACCTACATACTGTATGTCCTCTATGTCATATGTTGCTTTGTTTCCTCCTTCCTTCCCTCACTTTTCTTCTTTTCCTTATGGAAAACTCACTGAATATTTTATTAGCAAATCAAAGAATATGGAGCTTCTGATGAAAGGTCGCCGTTTCCGGCACATAAACAGAACGTTTCCCTCTTTAGATCGCTTCTCTTTATGACAGCATCACTTTGGTAGAAGTAGTGCCTTGGCAAATGATCACGACTTGAGAAAATTAGAGTTTTTCCTACCAATAAAACATCGATTTACAGTGTAGGTGTATCGCACCACGGCTCCCTGATGGTGCTCTTGAACATAACCCTCCTGGAGTGTGTAGGAGTCACAAATCTAAACTGCATCATTAACACTGAACATAAAAATCTTTTATCTCTCTCTCCTTGTCCTTAAAGAACATTGTTGATGCTAAAGTAGCCTCAGTGTGATTCAGCACCGCTGATTAAAAGCGCTCATGAGGACACGAGACCGCAGATGAAAGGGGGAGGTGTCCATCCACAGCATCTCCTCCCTTAAGAAGTCCACAGTGTCCTTTGAGGAGCTATAGCAAGAGGCCATCTGAGATGGCCATTAGTTACGGAACTGACAGCGTAGTGACATCAAATTTTAACTGGTGGCCAAGCACCCTAACAAGCTTCAAGGGGCTTGAAAGGAGAAGATAATGAGCTGAAAATAAAAGAAATACAAAGGCTACCTCCTCAGTCATCTCACAGCAACAGCAATTCAGTCAATAAACACACAAAACTGAAGGGGATGTTCACAGATGTCATGTCCAATTATTCCAAGCCGGGCATTCCAACTGCTAAAAAAATCTTTACAGTCCTGGACCCTGTTTTCTAAAAGCGTCTTGAAGCTAAGATGATCATAAAGAATTTGTAATAAATCTATCCTGTCCACTTATCTATCAGATGGAACTGCAACATGATTTATTTAAAGTGTTTATGGTTTTTATTTTAATTAAGCCTGTACTTTTATCCACTGTGATGTCCTCTTGTTTTATGCAACATGAGTGCAGAAAACGTTATATATGCAAACAATAAATAAATAAATATATAGCCCCATAGCAAATTGAAATTACTAATGATATGGAGGAAATTCTTCATTAGTTGTGCAGCTGGGGCAGTGCTATGCAGTACAACGTTCACAATGATGACTACACAGAGGTGTACGGGATTTTAGCAACCTCAACTAATGAACAGCATCTATTTTATTCTTATTTTTCAGTGCACCCTTGAAGTAAAACGGGTTTTGGCTCACACTCAAGTCTGCTCTCAATATAATTTTCATCTCATCTTGCCAAAGTGCCATTTTTGCTTGTCTTTTGTTTTCTAGAGTTTTTACTCACCTACACACAATTCAAAGCTCAATTTGGGCTTAAGTGCAACGTCTAGCAGCTAATTTACTTTCTTAAACATCCCACCCACTGACATGTATCAGATGAAATGCTGCCAGCTGGAAGCTCTGATTGTTGACTTTAAGTTACACTACATTGTCATGAGGTGCTAATTAGCAAGTAAGCTTTGCATTTTATGTATCTTCATATACATTATTGTTTACGTAAGCCAAAGTTAACAAGCTGTGCATTTGTATGTTTTCTGAAAGGTCCAGTGTGTAGGATTAAGCTGTGTAGCTGCAGATTGCAACCCCCTCGCCTCACCGTCTACAAAAAGGCCCTATCTAAAGTCAGTGTTTAGTTTATCTGTTTTGGGATACTGTAGAAACACGGTGGACTCCATGGACAAGGTTTAGGGTTAGGTGTGTTCTCATTCTCAGGTAACAAAAACATAGCAACTGTTATTTCCAGGTGATTATGCTCTAATAAAAACATAATTATGCATATTATATTCCATTTCTGCAATTATCTCTAAATCTGACACACTGGACCTTTAAGCTCTGTTTTCAGAAATGGATGTACAATTTCACAAGTTTTAACCTTTAAAATTGATTTATATTGAAAAACAAGGCCTTGGGAAACACGCTCTGCACTTAGCAAATGTTATGAGAAAAAAAAATGACTCGGAGCATAAACCCTAATGACAAAGAGAGAGCCACAGCATTGTTCAGCGGCTGCAACCTCGACCAAACACAATGTGTGTTGATTTCAGAACATCAGAGAAATCCAGTTACAGGTAAGATGATCAATCACACAAAATAATGGCCGCACTCATTCTATCTGGCATTCGAGCACTTGTCAGTTAAAAAAAGAGGCTTCAACAAGAATATTAGGTCTAACTGTGAAACATCCTAACAGCTATAGTAGCACTTTTTTATTCTGGTTTTCTCCAAGCCTGGGAAGAAAATGGACATCCATTTTACTGAAAAATAAACCTACTATTGCAGCATTTGCCCATCTCTCACCCCAGCCATATAAGGAATAGTGCTAGCCTGGGGCTAGAATATTGACTATGCAGCATGTCCGGGGCACACATTACATGGCTGGCCCTGCGTACATTTATATCCATGACTGAAGTGTATGTGCCCTGCCGCAGCTGTATCCTGCATAATTCATGATGTGTCAGAGTCACTCCACTAGCTGGTGTCTGTCTGTCAGCACTGTGTGTCCCCTGTCCCTCCCCATCCATTCCCCCTGAATGGTAATGACAAGCTACCAAGAGCACACACAGTCTCTAAAAGATCATAACACCAACAGGAAACACACACCCACGTACAGTACACTTAGACAGAGGCAGGCACAAAATAGTACACAAACTATGGACACACTGACGTACAACACTCCAAAATTAGCAGGCAGGTTGACAATGCCCAAACTGTTAGCATCTCCTCGTGCTTAAATATGTGTGTGGATGCTCATAGGTGGTGTGTGTGTATCCGCTTTGAATAGCTCTTGTTCGGTGTCTTATGACAAGCCGTCATTCTGCCACTGCAGCAGCAGCAGAAGAAGAAGTGGTGGAGTCCCTTGGGAGGCCTCTAAAAGCTCACAGGGTTCTGGGGGGTGGGGAGCCCAGACTTAGTGAAAGCTTTTCCATGTTCATCCACCCAGCCCTGCTTCTTCTCCTCCTCCTCCTCCTCCTCCTCCTCCTCCTGCAGCAACCAACTTCGCCGGCCTCATTCTGCATGTGAATGCAGAGAAAACTCGCTAACCCCTACCCTCTAACCACCCATCCCTTTCTTTGCATTTCCCATTCCATCGCTGCATCTGTCAGTTTTTCCCAACATCTCTGTATCTTCCTTTCCACTTCACCTCCTCTCACCCCCCCTCGTCGTTACCTCCCTTTCCTCTCCCTCCTCGAATTTTGCATCTGTCACTCTCCCCGTACATCTCCATCTCTTCTCCCCAAACTATTCATCTCAGCCGCCTCCTCCTTCCCCCCCACCAGTAGAGCAGCATATCCAACAGTACATTAACCTCCATACATCTCTGTGAGCTTCTCCAGTAGACACTAGCCTCGCTGGGAGTTCCTGTCACATTGTGAGGAAACAGTAAGACGGACCCCTCCTTTCACACTGGATGACTGCTGAAGTGTCTAAACAGTGCCAGAGGCTTTAGCCCTGTAGCATGGGGGGCCCTGCCAGTGGTCCTGGACTATAAAACCACCAAAAAATAAATAAACACAAGGACAGTAGCTGTCACAAGTCAGATGAGATCGGGGAAGGAGTCAGATTGTGGGAGGGAGGGAGGAGAGAGACAGACATGCACACTAAAGCAGCAGCTGCGGTGACAAACATCTTGTCACCCGAGGCTTGAGGAACACGCAAGAGACTTGCCATGCATGTGAACGCTTGTTTGTGTTCATGTCCCCAAACCTTGAATTCTAATCAGCCTTAATGATGAGAAAGAGGAGAGGAGCCTTAAAACAGACCCATCCCCGAGCCACCAATTACTGATCCCCTGATTCCTCTCATGGTGTTATTATTATAAGAAATAGACTGTGTCTGTGTTTTAACTGTATGTATTTGTAGTGAAACTGTATTCAAGGTAAGAAAATGGTTGGTAACCAGTTATTTTTCAGTCAAATACAATAAAGAAAAGAAGATCCAAATGGTTTTGTTCAACTAAAGTACAGTAGAACATATTTTCACTTCAAGTGGTAACTCAACCTCAATACAGTGGAGGTGAATGGAAATTTGCTTGGGTTGCTCGCAGCATTGAAAACTGATATACATGGTTCAATATGTTGGGAAATATGCTGGTTTACTTGCCAAACATGAAAGGATTGACTCCACTCTCTTATATGACATATAAATATGAAGCTGCAGCTAGCAGACAAGTTAGCTTTGCATAGCATAAAGTCTGGAAATGGGGATACTAGCCTGTCTGAAGGTTAGAAAATTGGCAACTGTTGAACTTCGAAATCCATTAAAAAAATGTAACCACAGTGCCTTTCTGAAACTCTGTCCTCGGCTCTGGAATAACACAGGCCTTTCTGTGAAAAGTTTTCACTGAAACTACTTTCTGAAGGATACTAGTCCCTATAAATGTAAGAGATTTTTATTTATTTATTTATTTTTTACTTTTCAACACGCATTCTTCTTTTTCTAAATCAAATCAACCTGACTGTGATTCATTATACACGTGACCGTATAAAATGTCGACTTGGTATCTGTGTATGGTCACCCACAACCACAGACGCGGTCGCTTCGTACCACGGAAATGATTCGTGACATTGTGAGGCTGTCACGCTTTTTTGAGGAATGAATATATTTTTAACATTTCTGTTGTGTGATCTGCTCTTGATAATGACTGACTACAAAATACTATCTATGGACACACATGAGGTGCACGAAGTTAAATCGTTTTTTTTTTTTTCACTGCAGTGAGCACCATAAACAAAATTCAATCAACCGTTGTCAATTAAGTGAAGACCTGGACAAATGGAAAAAAAGTTTTTGACAGCATGTGTAACGCAGGTCAAGAAAAGGTCAAGAAAAATCTATATATACAAGTGTCTTCATTTCTATTCTAAAGATGACTGAAAATTCTCGTGTGTGACTGAAGACCTGAGGTGTATGGTTGGTACGTGTTGCTTGTCTTTAAATCATGTAGCGACTATAACAAAGGCTTTCACTTGGTGAAAAGTCAAAGCAGGGTTCTTTGAACAAAAACCAAATTTTTGGTGAATTTTTTGCTTTTGAAATACAGAGCGATGAATAGATTCACCTTGGACAAAGCTGCCGTACAGGATTTCTCATTTGATGGACTATCCGGCGACTGTTTTTTGACGCGCAGGACACGCACAAAAGAGAGTGAGGTTAGAGAAGGAGACAAAAAGAGAAAGGCAGGGATCTAAAACACTATAGAAGGTAATGAAATGTGTGATTGCCTGGACCGTGCCATTACTGAGAGGTCCTCAGAACCTTCTATGCTGCAAAATGGGGAGGAGGATAAGTCATTACGGTTAGGTGTGTTAACACATTCTCAGTAGCTCTAACACACACACACACACACACACACACACACACGCACACAAACCTACACACACACTCCCCTTCCTCAGCATCTCTGAGCAGCACCATGAGGAAATTCATTTACTTTAAGACGGGCAGTAAAAAGGACGCCTCGTAAAAAAAGGGTCCTTTATGTGCAATCAATACCCGAACCAATGAGCAAGCAGAGAGGCTCCGTTTGCTTCGCTCAAACACAAGCGCACACACTGAGAGAACTGTCATGACTTGACTTTCTATTAGCTCGGCCGCTTGTCTCCTGAAGGACACTCCACGAAAGGTTGAAACGGGTTATGAGAAAGGTGTTGCTGCTATAGATTAGACATACAGTGCATCGAGCACCGAGCGCAGGGATTATAGTCTTTCATGGTTACCTTAAATCACTGGCACTGCAGGGGAAAAAAAAAAAACACACTGAATAGCATCCAAATCCCAGCGTTGTGTTTGACATATTTCTGGTCTTTTCTATAAACGCAGGCTGACTTAACACTCAGCGAAGCTATCATTTCCTATCGGATGTGGTGCATCAGGAGTTTGTGCAGCTGTGATATGGATCCGGATGAGCCTACGAGGAGGCATGCCATGCTGATTAATATGGACTGTGATATGGGGTAATTCCCATACTGCTGCAACTGCAGTTCAAATCCTCCATCAGGCTACTGGAAGAGGTACAAACTCATTATTCACAACGGAGTGCAGACCGGCACAGTCAGATGCGCTCCTGTACACACACACACACACAGTGAATATAGCAGTGTGTGTGTGTGTGTGTGTGTTCTGCAAACATCTCAGCATTTAGAGATCAGCTGTTTTGTCGGGGTCAGAGCAAAGAAAGCTACACAATGTAAGAATTATCACTGGCTTTTTAAACAACAGCCTGGATATGCCAAGATAACTAAAAACTTTAATCTCATGTACCTTCCTACAGTAACCTCGCCTCCTCTTTCCATTTGTCCTTTTCCTGCCATATCTGAAGAAAGTAAAACACCCACTCGCCTTACGTCACCTCTTCCTTTCTCGTCCCTTTCTCACACATTCAGGCAAAAGTCTTCCTTGAGCTATTTTTGAGGAGAGAAACGTAGGAGTGGAACTGAGATGAACTCTTACCTGTCTCGCATCTCTTCCCAGTAAATCCTTGCTGGCAAACGCAGTTGTTAGGTGAGACACAGGTTCCTCCATTCTGGCACAATCCGTCACACATAGCTAGAGGTAGACCAGAGGAGAAGTGCTATTACTCACCGAGATTAACGAGCATTAACTATGTAATTAGACCAGCAGCAGCATATGTATTTGCATACAGAATAAGAGCTAATTTGGTGATGTGATTCATTACAGGCTCTCACTATATTATTTTGCATGATTAATGGATCTCACCAAGGTTAATTCAAAAATGTTCATTATCCGTGGGTAGGCTGTTAGTTAATGTGTCCCCAAAACACAGGGAAGTCATTGAAGATGACAGGATGCAATGGAAATAAATGAAATATGTACACAAACCTGCTTCCCAAGAATAAAGAAACCCTATTTAATATAAGGAGTAACACACACTGGGGCACTCCAACAATTAAGCATTGTAGTTTATTTTGATTTAATTTAAAAAAAAAAAAAAAAAGAAAGAAAAAGGCTGAAATATTCAGATTTTTAAATGCTCGATGTTGATTTTTGCATCAAATCATCCTGCCCCCACAAGCCTGAGGCAGGATAGCCCTGGTGACATCACAATGACATCACTAGGGTTATATTTTAGAGCTTTAAAGATTAGTTCATCGACAGATCAGCAATTGCTTTGAGGATCAGCTAATCATTTGAATCCATTTTTGTTCACAAATTTAAGCAAAAATCTCAATTCCACACTTACATCTTTACATTTGTGAGTCTTATTTAATAGAAAACTGAATTATTTTAGGTATTGGCCTGTTCAATGGAAGAAAAAAGCATTTGATGACATCACCATTGACCTTATGAAATTGTAATTTGGCATGTTTCACTTTTTTCCCAACGTGCTTTACACAAAGTGACCAATCGAGAAAATTATCCACTGATTGCTTGATGATAATTCGCCCCTCCAAATCCGACTCTGTGCTCCCCACAACGAGTAAACCGATCTCTATGTGTAAAATAAGAGCAGTCCCCCTTTAAATAGATTCCTAATCAAGGAATTGATTGAACAGATGAGGTCGAGTCGATTTTCTAGTAAGAGCATAGGTTACAAATAGACCGGCGGGCGCAGGAGAAGCACTCATTAAAGTCAGTGTCACAAAAGGCTTTGCGTTAGGTGCCCTTGAGAACACAATACATTTAAATGGTGTTAATATGGGGTTGGAAACATCAGCCATAAATGAGACATGATTCAACATGCCTGAACAACAGCTCACACACAGCTTTTTATTTGGGACGTTTTGCATTGACATCCCTGAATTAGTGAGGTGAAATCTTTATTTTGTATGATTGATTAATCTTTAAAAACGGATTACAGTGAAGTATTCATGATGCTCAGAACAGACTGTTCCCTTTCTAGAAGGGAAGACTAAATTATGTATTAACACACTGTCTAATAAAAACCATTTACAGTGTACAGCATTATGTGAAATTCAACTAAAAGATATCTGTGTGTATACAGTTACAGCATGTCCCAGGAGAGAATATATTTCATATATTAGTGCTCAGCATATGATCATTTAAGGGGTAGACTTGTTAGCAAAATGTCCTTTATTTCTGATGAATGATTTTAAATAAATTGAGCTTTTTGTGGCAGATTTTATTTGTTCTTTGTTTGCAGTCTAATGTAAAAAAAAAAAAAAAAAGATAGTTGTTGTAGATGACAGTTTCACCACTGCACCAGTATTTTTGGTGTCTTATATTGGCCCTTGATGATGCATGAAATAACCTAACTAACGAGGCAGCGCTTACCTTTGCAGACTGTCCCGTTGCCAGTGTAGCCCGGCTTACAGGAGCAGCTGTGGCCTCCGACCATGTTAAAGCACAAGGCATTCTCGTCGCAGTTGTGGAGCCCGCTGAGGCACTCGTCATGCTCTGAAGACAAAAAAAAAAAAAAAAACACAACACTGCAGACAAGTTTTTTGTAATGTGGAACTTTTAAGAGAAAAAAGCAACAAAAGTGTAGACAATGTCATCCTCCGCTTGTACGACCAAGAACAGAACCCTTGATTAAAGAAAACTAAATGTTTATTTTCCTTGTAAATATGAGGAACGATGGCATCCAGCTGGTGATTTATTTTACTTTCCATTAAGAAAAAGAGATATGAGAGTCAGCCTTGGATTAAATTACTTGATAGTTAGACAGCTGTGAGTCTACTAATAAGACATCAGTGACAAACAGCCGGCTGGAGGATGAGCCATTTCTCTATCTCCCATCACGATCTGTCCTCAGAAATAGTTCTTTCTGTAATTTGTTGTTCATTCTTGGTAGAATATGAGCGATGCAGCAGTCTCGATGATGACTGAAACTGAAAACACACTCACTTCATTGGCACGTACATATACATTACTGACGTGATGTCTTGTGTTGGATTTTATTTATGAGTCACTGGCTATGAGCTTGAGTGTTGTAAATTGGCATGATTGTCCGTTAAGTACCAAGAGAAATGTTTCACACAAGCATTAAGGAAATGTCCCTTTAGAACCGGGACTCTAAAGCTCTCGTCGCTGCTGCTGCTGTGGAGTTAGTGATATGGTTTGTTGCGAATATCTCAATGACAAGGCTTGACTAATAGCTGCGGCCCATGACAACATACTGTATCCAACTAACAAACAAATTTCTTCCCCCCCTCTGCCTGGAGAGGAGACTGAGTTGGCAAAATAAAATGTAATAAAGGCCTCGAGGATAATCTACTTTACAAAGCCAACAGTCCAAGCACGGATACAGCAATGATGCCATAAAACAACATAAAGTCAGAAAAATAGGAGACAAAATGTGCAAAATCTTTACATATAAATCAATACTCAGTGACAGAGAAACATGACTTATTAAAGGAACACATAATATAGATTATTTTTATGTATGTTTTATATCAAATACACATTCCCATAAAGTTAGAATAACATGTTTTTTACCTCTTCTCATGAAATGTTTGTGACAATGTGAGAGATAAAGTCTGTCTTCTCAAAACTTTATTGATCAGTCTCACAGTGTCCTGTCGAGGTGTCCTTGGGCAAAACACTCCAAATTGCTCACGAAGGCTACGCCATTCATGAAAGAGCTTTGAGTGGTCGAAAGACTAGAAAGGCGCTGTATAAGTACTGTTCATTTACCATTTATGGGCAACAGTAAGTAATATAATACAGAGTATGGAATAATAAGGTAATCAAAGTACATGTTAATGTGTCGCCACTGTGTAATGTGTATCTGTAACACACAAACTGAGCTCACACTGTTTCATGCAAAGATTTTTTTTTTTAGTCTGAGACTGTGGGCCTCAGTTCTCCTCCCTCATTTCAGACAAAGCTTGGGAAAAGGAATCCCCTGACTCCCCCTTATTTTTGCTGAATTCCTGGATGCGTATGAGATCAGGATTATGTTATTTAATCCCATAGACACTCAGCAACTGAGCCAAGATAGTCTAATATTGCTGTTTAAACCAAATACTGACTACTATCTATCTATCTCTTGAAACAAATCACGCACATTAAGGCTTCTGGTTCAGGATCCATATTTTGTTACAGAACACATCTTGTGTTACCTTTATAAGAAAAAGAGTTGTCACACCTCAGAGGCCTTGTAAATGGGCCTATTTACAAATTAAATGTTGTAAATGAGACAATATGAAGCTGCAGCGGAGGACGTTTTCTGATTTTTACGATTAGATCAGACCTCAGTGTTTCTGTCCTGGACGTTATTGTGAAGAAGCTGTGAGCTCAGATAAATGTGATCTAATATGTCTGTCGTGGGACTTTACTGATTTGAAACAACATCACGTTTGTCTGTCATAAAGGTGCATCAGTATTTCATAGCCTGTATTAGGCCGGACACCGCCGCTCACTCTTTTTGAATAACTCCCCATTTTAAGTCTGTTACCACCAGCTAGACCAACCCCGCTGCTGTGTATTAAATTTGCAAACAAACCTTTGCAGCAACGATTAATGTTTATCCCCCTTAAACTGGAGTCCATCACACTGTGCTGATTTATTGAACCCTTCTGGCTTTATCCTCTGGGGCTTCTATGTTTGCTTACATAGTGAGATGTTTTTATTTCTAATCCCTGCTGCAACCAAGATACTGCAAAATCAATTGAAAATCTCATTCAATGCAGGCATAAAACTTAAACTAAACAGTTAAAGAACTGTAAATCATTTAAGCCTGCTCCGCTGCTGTATGAACAGGCATTTTAATGCACGCCCTTCATGTGCCCCCAAACACAAAGGCAGATCCTTATCCCTCTGTGACTCACAAAAGAAGAATACTCATCGTATTTTCCGCGATCCACATAAATATTGCTTTCTGATAAGTACTTGCTTACTGAGCGCTACATCAGCTGAAGTGCAGAAACTTTATGGACTTATTTCAACCTTCTGCAATCGTCTTTTTCTTACGTAACAACTCTGCATCCCGTTTTGACCCAAATGGACGCAAAACAAAGAACGATCTGTCTTTTGGCAGGAGAGCACTCTCTAACTTCAGTTTGTAAAACATTTAGAGAACTTTTTGTATTAACATGTGTTTATAGTGCAGAGAAAACTTTCAAGGGCTCCTAAAAGGATGTGTTCAACTTATTCTCTTAGAAAAGGTTAAAAATCTTGGAAAACACAAAGACTTTAATGCTAAACTGTTGGCAATAGTTTGTTTCTAGTTATTAAATTATTGAGCCACACTGCGCCTGGCAGGGGATGGAAATAAATGTATTCCTCTCACATTTTGTTCAGACATTAAGCAGATCTCAGAGGCCTTCCTCAACCACAGAGATCCAGGATTTTTAGTGTGTAGTACCTACTTCTGGGTATTTTCCCCACAACTTGGGACTTTTTAAATGCACGCACTTGTGAAAGACAGTGAGGAGTGAGGAGCGAAAGATGGCACCTGAAGAGCGAGGGGATCAGAAATGTGAAGGCGTGTTTTGCAGGAGACCCGAGCCGCATCATCCATTTCCCTGCCATCATCCAATCCATTATATCTCCTGAACAGACCGTGGGCTCATCCAAATTGAAAGTGACATTGTGATGAGGTCCTCCATCGTGGGTATGATGTATGTGTGTGAGATGGATTGAAGGGCACTTAGGAGCGCCGACGACTGCTCTGCGCTTGTTGCTGCATCACGCACTCTCTCACACACGCACACCTGCTGTTGGGCAGAATTAAAGTCTGCTCATAGACATATAAAACAGTAAAATGAGCACAGGAGAGACGAAAGAGAATAAGGTGGGTTTTTTTTTTTCTCCCAAGGTCACATCTGCCAGAGCGGGGAACAGCCAGCCGTCAGTCTGAACAGACACGGCCAGCAGAGCCACCAGGTGCTCTGTGTGTGTGTTTGTGTGTGTGCGCATGCAGAGTGTGTTTAGCACTGGCTGCAAATTAAGTGTGCACTGGTTACTTGTAACTTTGGTTACTTAGAAATTTAGGATCATTACACTACTGCACTCATACGCAACTCTACTGTGATGTGTGTTTGTGTGAGAGATAGAGTGTGTGTGTGTGCGTATGTGATAGAGAGAGAGAGAGAGTGTGTGTGTATGTGTGTGTGTGTGTGAGAGAGAGACAGAGATAGAGACAGAGAGAAAGAGAGAGAGAGAGAGAGAGAGAGAGAGAGAGAGAGAGGGGTATTTCCTTGCTGACTGCTGCTGCTCAGGCTGTAGACAGATAAACAATCAATTATGTACAGCCTGTCGCCAGGGATCTTTCTCAAGCTGGCCGTTTCTCCTCCTGCTTGACTCCCTTCCACCTTCTGCCAAAACAACAGCAGCCTCAGCAAGGTCTGACATCAGGCTGCTCTCCTCAAAACACCGTAGCCACGACTTTAAATTCACAATTACAGACCTGGAAGGAGAATGAAATGTACGTCCGGAAAATCACAAAAGAGCCATGAGTAACACCGTGCGGTACACGAAGTCCTGTTTATTTGGACAAATGTTGTCTTCTGTTTACCTAAGGTCAGTATAAATGATCTCATTATACTGTTCTATACTGTAGATGCATTTCCTCAAGGCAAAAAAGGTGCATTGACTATGCAAAAGTACCTCATACAACACATTAATTTGGATAATTATACCATAAACAGAAAATTGCAAGAATAGCAACCTTTATACATCCACAGAGTTTTACTTTGTGGGCCAAAAGTTGTATTTCAGGGGAAAATCTTTGTATTTCTGGGCATATCAGCATTAAAGATGACATGTCAGACTTTTTAGAAAACAGTTCTTACTGACACATCGAGCAGTTATAGAGCAATGCAATCCATTTAGAGTTATGTTTCTGTCCACTTGACGTAAGTGCAATATTTAGCTCTGTTTGTGATCTCATCCAGCTCCCGAGGGACATACTGTATCTAGATCTTTAACTGCTAAATGTTCCACTATGTCCACCAGCTAGTCGCTAACTGTGTCTGGTGCTGGACAGTGGAGTTTTTAGAGGGCTTGTTTGCTGAAAATAAGTGGCTGCTGTGTCAAAAAATGACGCGGTTAAAAGCGGTGAGTGTGAACCTACCGCTGAGGGGGACTCTTGGCCCATTTACTCTGAATGACGCCTCTCACAGGTCTTTATTGCAAAACTATTGATTATAGCTGCTTTAAAAGTTTTCTCAAAGCATAAAAGAGCCATTTCTCAAACCATCCCTGTGACAGAAAGCAATGGTGATAATGACTTTATAACTTTTTTAAACTGTAGGCAACTCAGCTACTATGACATAAATATGAAACTTAAAGGTGCCTAGTGGAGTTTTGGACCACTAACAACACTATGGAGCAGAGTTTGCATAGTGTGGTTCCCCATTTTGTTTGTACCCTGCACCAGAAGGAGGATGCAGAGAGCATCCTCAATGACGTGACAACACAGTCCAGCTGCTGGTTTCACACTATTCGATTGACAGATAGTGGCAGTAATGAGCCAAGACAAAGTCTGTGTAAAGGCAATTTATTTTAAAATACAGTAAATATGTTGCTGAAAACATGTGAAAAGACGATATACTACTGAAATGTGGAGTTAGAGGTTAAAACAGTTTTTTACAAGTTTTCAGTTCAGGATTTGTGGGCGGTCCTTAAAGGGTGGCTCGATGACACGCTGAGGCCACCCTGAGCACACCCCTGCACCCCTATCAGAGAGATAATTCATCTCGCTCAGAGTGTGTCAAAGTTAGTCATGCCATTTTCTGAACTCATCTGACGCGTTTCAGTCACTTTGAAATTGCCTCTTGACTGCTCCCACGAGTGGGCGTGACTTCCGCACATTCATCAGGCACGCCCCCACAGTCCTGGAGCTGAGCTGCTCATTTTTAACCGATTTTGACACCTAATTTCATAAATTTGTCGACTTTGACTTTTTTCTTTGGTCTGACAAACTCAGAACACATATTTACTTATATTTATTCATTTTGCTCATATTTATATCTTACCTTACACAGACTTTAAGCAATGTGCCATTGCTTAGGCAAGGAGATTTTGTTTTAAGATGTTTGTCAGACCTTAACAATTTGGTAAGAAACACTGAAAAGGTTAACACAACTCCATATGGTACCTTTAAAATGTTAAATACATTGCACCATTAACTTTCCCAAACAGCAGCAATAAGCCTAACTGCCCGTGCAATTCTTGGATTTCAGAGAAAAAGAGGCAAAAAAACTCACTTTATCGAAATACCCCAGGCTGCCAGACCCTTTGAGTCGTCAGGCTGAAAGTCATCTTTTCTGATCTCTGTTGTTGTCGTACCCCCTGCTCCACCTTTGCCCCCTGCCCATCCCTTCTTCCCCTTCTCCGCCTAGCCCTCCTTCCGTTTCTCTGCCTCCGGGGCCCCGGGTCTGGTTATCACAGGATTAGAACAAGGACAGACACCCTGCATACACACCTTGGGCACAAGCGCATGCATGCACATGTATGCCTAGCGCACACGCACACCTCAGGATAGCCTTCTTTAATAACATTCAAAGGGAGAGCACAGCCAATTCGCTACCTTTCATGGATTAGCTGCTAATCTCACAGAGCGAGGAGCACCTCAGGCACTTTGGGGAGAAGACGAACAGTAGAGGGGAAGAAAGGGGAGGAATCTTGACCTTCATGATCAAGGATAAAGTCCTAGTCAAAGAAAAGGGAAAGAGAAAGTTGGGGATGTTTCTTTTACTGAAAGCTCCACTGTATGCGCAGCCCGCGAGGCAGCCATTTGGTTGTACATATTTCATTTAAACAACTACATGAAGTCCACATGTTGCAGCCTACCACCAGCTGGCATCTGAACCCTGCAACCTCTCTCACTCTCTCCGTGCTCTTGATGTAAAGTAGACCTCCGTCTGAGCTCGCTGACCCCCTGACAAGCTGAGGAGAAATATAAGCAGGGATCCGTGCTGTTTCATCCAGGCTTAAATCTGTGGATCATTCCTTTAATCCGCTATTCTGCACATAAACACTGAGCCATGAAATGAACTACAGTCAACTTAATCCTCTTTACTAGGTGGACTGGCTAACATACAACACTGTAAAGCATGTGGAAATATGGCTATCAATACTGGGACATTGTTTCTGCTGAGTTTGCGATCCATTAATTGGTGAGAGCCATTGAGGATGATAAAGACGATCATACATCATGCGAATGTACGATGTCAATAGGTACTGAAAAGGGAGGCGGTTTAATGTTTCCTTCCACAGCTGTAATATTTCTTCTGTGGGCAACTTAGAGGAATCAGCGCTCCCTTCGGACTCTTTTCAAACAGAAGCAGATGTTCAATTGCTATTAATATGCAGTAGATTCCTGCAGCTACTAACTTAGCATCCTCCTACTTTTATAGTCAATTACTGCCACCAGGACTAAAGAGGTGACACTAGACTCAGCGTACCAACACGTGGAAGCGGAGGCACCGTGATGTTTTCCAGCATTCATTCATTTCTTCATGCAAGGACACCGAGTGTTAGTGTTGACAACTCATTTAGCTACAATTCATCTCCTCTAATATTAGCTCAAAGGTGAGAGGTGCCTATAGTCGTGATTGTGTGCAGTATCACGCTCGCTCCAATGGTGGATGTGTGGGAGCTGATAGTCCAATAACTCAGTGTGGAGATTACGACGGTAATTTGTCTGAAGCAGGGAAAAAGTCATTACATCAAGACTCTGCATAAGCCTTGGTTTAATCACACAAATTGACTTTTATAAGGTGACGCATTGCTGTGTATTCCACTACAGTGACTTGAAGGCATTTTAATGCTAGGAAACTACATAAAATATAGTGACACAATTTAATCCACTGGGTTTGGGGGGGTATTAATCTTCATTGTGAATCTGGGGAATGAGTACACAGAGGAAGAAAGACAAATGAGTAAAACAATAAAACTTGCCCGCAGCTCAGAAGATTAGAGAAAACATGGTGAGTGAAATCACATAAGGTACAGTGGCTGTCTGAAGATAATATAGAAAAAAGACTGAGTAAGCACGCAGGTTTCTCTCTCTAAATAAATCACAAGAACACTCAAAAAGAGATGAATGTGCATTTGTTAAAAAAACTAAAAAAAAAAAAACTATTCCTCAATCTCAGTTTTAACTTATTTATGTCTTGCAGAAGCCTGTTCATAAAAAGACACAAAGTCACAAATCTTTAACTTTACTCTATTATTTCCTGATTTCCGTTGACGGGGGGGGGAGAAACTCTTCAGGGGGCCCAGATGGAGCAGGAAATGGGAGTTTTCAGCGGGTGTTCGTTGTGTTGCTGAGTCTTATGGCTTTAATTCAAACTCCAATGGCACGGCAGGAAAGCTGCGGGCCTAAATCCTCCAGCATAGAGCTCAGGCGGCAGTCAGCCCCTTCACTCCGCCGCCGCTGAGTTAGTTTGCATTGGTGCAAATTGCTTTTTTTAATTACCGCCGCTGAAGGAATGCAGCGTGTTGCCTCCTCTTCGGAGATGATGCACACAGGGAGCTACTTAGCATCGTGTTTCACAAGCTGCAAACAATTGCTGAGGAATGAGGCGGATCTGCCACGCATCACTGTGGACTGACATCGTGTTATTCTAGACAAAGGACAAACATTACATTACGGAAGGATTTCTGACTCAGATTTGTCTTATGGATTTTACTGCGTGGTCCTGCATTTACAACAAAGCGATAACTTCCAGCAGGCGCTGTAACTATAGGTGACTTTACAACACAAAATCCTTCTGTGTTTCTGTAGCAGCTCGATAATACACCTCCAAAACTGCAGATTTTGCTGAGTAAATCTTGACATGCTTTCTGTTTGTTCTCCTGTGCAAACATTTATTTTTGTTCACGATTTTGATCTGTTTGGATTAGATATGGAAAGTTGGGGCTGAATGACATGACAAAAAAATACACCAGACATCTGTGTAGTATATATTTAGATGTAAATGAAATCAATATTTTTGTGTTATGTACTATAGATATCGGAGGTCTGAGGAGTACAAGTTTAAAGTGTAATCTGTTGAAGTTATCGTGTAGGATTTCTTGCTTCTTTCCCACAGAACAGTATGATCAGCTGAGTTACCAATATATTTTATCGTGGCACTGCCATGACTTAGGGGTTAAGACTATGAACCACATATTTATGGCCCCAATCAGCCCTGGGACATTTGTTGTACCTCTCTCCCTTGTTTTCTGTCATCATTCCACTATGGCTATCTGTTTAAAAAACAAGGGGGGAATTAAATACCCCAAATAATAATTAAATCTAATTAACTCTGTTTTCATGTTATCTCATTGACTTTATGACCACAGATGTTGTTACCTCATTTATCCACAACAGCTCCTCTCAGGTGTGTTTAACTGCCGACCCCTGCTGTGCCTATTTTAGGAAGTGAGCACCTCCATGTGATTGTGTAGAAATTGCTTTATTTCTCATGCTGATTATATTATATTATATTTACTAATTGACAAAATGTAATGCAGTGTTTAAATCACCCAGCAGGCAAATGCTGCTTTTACAGTTTGTTGTGGCAGAAAGCAAGCACAGCTACCTTTTAGGATGATTAAATAAAGAAATTACGCCTGAATTATATTTATATCTTTTTTTTTTTCAACGCGATCTGGTGAGTCAGGATGATTCAACACAGGTCTTTTCTCTCCTAAGTATGACAATGTGAACCTGAAGACAAAACCATGCTGGAAGAAGCTATGATGAGCAAGCAGGGCTACTACCACAATCACCGCAACACAGACAGAGAACAAAGGCTGTGAATCATCCACACAGTCTCTTTAGATTGATTTGGTTTGCTTTTGAAATTGACTTTGATTTCAACTTTGATCAGGAACAAATGGGCCTGCCGCCTCCACTCACAGTCTCTGTTTCTCAGGTTCTCAGTGACTTTCTTTCTCCTTATCACACATGCATGCACAGAGTGCATTCACACACCAGATGAAGATTGGTGCACACACACACACACACACACACACAATCAAGGCACAAAGTGCACAGGCACTTTGACATTTCCAAAGAGACGTGACATTAATGTTTTGTTTTCAAAGTATAGTTTTTCCTGCAAACAATGACAGTCTTTTTTTTTAAAAAAAGGCTGACACTTGCAAAAAAGTTTGTGACAGTATAACAGAGTTTAGAGATTCATATAATCACTTTCTTATAGAATAAATGTGTGTAATTGCAGAGTTTGGAAAGTCCAAAGTTTTAACAAAGCAGGGAGATAGATGCACTTTGTAATCTACACAAAGCAAACACAATTCAAAATTGATTCGACACTTTCTCTCTGTTCAATCTTTTTTTCCTCCCCTGCTATCTTGCGCTGAATCATAAAGCGGTGAGGGCTGCTATCGATTTCTATACGTGTGTGTCTTATTTTAATGTGGCGCTAGTAATCAGAGCAAAACCAATAAAGAGGAAAATCAAACTGAGACATTAATCCTCACGCATAATAAATGAACAGACCGTGCGTAATCGCAGAGTGACAGATTCACAGACCGGTGTGTCTAACCAGGCGCCGTCCGGAGGTGTAGCACATGGCTTAAGTTTACAGTGTTTTTTTACAGGTGCTGTATGATAACTCTGTCCCTCTGTTCAGTTAGAGCTTCCTTACTCTGTCTCACACTGCACTCTGACACTGATAAGTCACTGTGTTTCTATCTTAATGTCTGGCTGCCTCTTCCTCTCTCTACCTCTGTAAGTCTGTGCCTCTCTTGGCTGCAGAATTTATCATAATGAAATCAAATACCATCCTCCAGAGTATGACTCAAGATGCAAATGATTCTTACTGGCTATAAAATGCTCCTCATGTTGCTGAAACCTGCAGTGCAGACACCTCATCCTATCTCTGTATACCTGCACGTCTCTTCTCATCTCAACACCCATACAGCAATAAAATATCCTCCTTATTTACACTACCTCAAGCCTGCTAACAACCTCTACACAAAATGGATGCTCTGATAAGTGAAGCTCCACCATAGCCACAGTGAAAATCTATGCCGCTTCCACTTGATTCTAGCCTGTCAAAAAGGCCAGCAGAGGAACTCACCTGTGCAGGAATAGTCATCGATCCTGATGTAGCCCGTATGGCAGATGCACATGAAGGAGCCAGGGGTGTTAACGCACATGGTGTTCTCCCTGCAGTAGTGCTTCCCCTCAGCGCACTCATCAATATCTAAAGAGAAAGGAGGGAGACGGAGAGATGGGTTAGATGTGGATTGCTGTAACACTTTGATTAACTGAATCTGTAGGAAAAAAAAACATTTTTTCTGATCATTTTCTGGTTTAATCCTTTGTGAGCGTATGTTTGGTTATGTCACACAGATATCAGTGGGCACATACAAATCTGTGAAGTGCTGGTAGATTGCAGACAGCCTCTGTGGTGCGGATCAAATAATGTTTTTAATCAGTATTCTGCATTGATATTTCAAGTCTCAGACCTCGTGTCCAAAGCCTCATGATCGATTTTGATTTGATTTGTATTTCTTCTTCAGCTGAGTGACGTTCAGCTTTCTCTTCAGAAATGACCTCATTATAAATGTAATGCATACATTTCTAACTGAGCTGGTTACTTATGACACTGTCCGCAACACTTTCAATGCTTCCTTTTTCCGCGGCAGCCATTTTGACATGGGATAGCAGGGTAAACACAGTTCATACTAATCAGGTCAAACAGAGTCAGGGTGCTGCTGTCATGCGTGTTGGCTCTGCTGCAATAGATGGAATGGAGCCTTAATTAGTATCAGTGGTAACACCTGCGTTGACCCGACTATTTCAGGTCAAAATGGCTGCTGTGAAGGCAAAGTTTGGACTGACTTGAGGTGCAGTCTTAATAAATTAATCAATTAATGAATTAATTATAACAATAAATGAGCTGACCGAGCTGTCTTGTGGTTTTGGTCTTGTTCTACAAACTTGGTGTTGATGTCCAGGAGCTTCCTGAATTCATCATCAAAGATGCTGGAGCGGGCCATAATTGTCTTTGGCTTTCATTAATTTCTAATTAGGGATGAGACGACATTAACGTGTTGGCACTGCCGGTTTCTTAGAAAAACGATCCAGCTTTTGTCTGACTGATGTCCTCAATATTACATAAAAATGTGTTGTTTATCTGTGCCCTCCAGGATGACACATAGAGGCTATTTCAGATCTGACGTCGCTAACAGCGGGATGACATCATTTGTAATAAGTTTACAGAACTGTTACAAATTGCTGCTGAAAAATAAATCATCTCCAGCATTATTCTGTGGCCTTTGGCTGTCTTCCTCCATCCTGGGAACTACCTTGGGTAGTGTGTCCTAGTTGGTTCTTGAAGTTCCTAAAAGCTCCAATACAGCTGGTAGGGAAGGGCTATTTGTCTTCATCAGCGGGAGACAGAGGTCAAAATGTGCAGGGTCCTTGAGAGGTGGCCGCTGTAGCACTTAAGGTTGCGCCACTCGATTTCCAATCTATTCAAAGTAAAGCCCTCCGTATAGCGGCAAAGCTGCTTTTTCTCCAGACCACTGCTGGTAATTCAGTTCATCCGTGTGCTTGAGCTTCCTTTAAATCTTATGTGCTGTAAATAAATGCAGCCGAGAGAGAATTATGCCACTAGAGAAGTTAATTCAAAAGGCGCTGCACTCAAACACAGGTGTTTTCAATTATTCTGGCTGATTAAACCTCTGCTCAGTAGCGCAGAGGCATGCTGGGACTTACGTGGAGTCACCAAAGCAATGTACAAATAACAACAATAAAGGTGTATGTGGTCCATCTTAACACAAGGCGCAAAGGCTGACATATCCACACCTGTGCGGGTATATCAGGGCTTTTTGAGCCCTTTAACTGTGCTCTTAAATATGAACTGTGTGCACTGAATTTATATATGCCCATATACAGTATTTCATATTAAATTCACATGTTTTTACTTATGCATCTCAATTACTCTTCTGTTTTACCAGATAAATTGGGACAGTATGCATCTATATGTTCTTTGTGGTTAGGGCCTGTTTTGCATTCACTAGATTACTGGAACGGTACTTTAATCCCCTCCATTTCCCTGCATGGGACCAATAAAGTTAATCTTATCTTCCTCATTAGAAACGGTAAGTAGCATTGAGTTTGATGTCCTTAAATCATGCAGCTTCAACCTGAACTTCAGCCAAGTAGCACCCGCTGGGAATTAAAAACCAACTCTGCAGCTCCATTCGGCTTTCAGACACTCTTAGCTCACTGTCGTAAGCTTTTTGCTGGTGCACAGTCATGGTTGAGTCTCACCACTCCCCATTTCTAAAAATCTTATCAGGCTGTTCCCAGCGAACAAGCCCCATGTAAACAGTGTGTACCCGACCTGTCTAATATGAAACAACAGTAAGAGGAAGGAAATGAGTGACTGGTGAAACAAGCTGGGCGCAGATACACTTCTGGAAATTGAGAATTGGTGAACCAAACGAGCTAAAACCTCATCAGGTGGTCATAAATGTGATGCGCATGAAAAATGCCTGAAAATGAGACTGAAGTGTTGTTTGGTTTTACTTCACTCGTTCAGCCTGACATTGTGTTCATGTTAGCTCATTTCTTGTTTTAATCAATCAGTAGAGAGTGAAATGTCTGTCCCACCAATGTGGGACAGACATGAAGCTGTTGCCATGGAAGCTGTAGAAGTAGTTATAGTAATAGTTGCTATTTCTATAGGCTGACCTACAATAATAATCTATAGCTGTTTTTCTGTTGCTATTTTTCATAGCTATGTAGCCATGTAGGAAGATCATAGACATCCTCATTCTTAATCCTTGAGCTTAGTCAATCACCAGTACACCGGTCACAGTATAAAGAATGGAGAGAGCCTGAGTGACGTCACTCGTAGGTTTCTGAGTGCTGTTTTAAACCTGAAAATATGCAGCGCTGGCCACCGCCATGTTGGATGTACTGCTTCCTCCACATCTCAGCACAGTCGTACATCATCAGCAAAACTGAGGCGGGCCAAATGATCAATCAAGCTGTCACACTGTTGAATACGCGTAACTTCAAGCCTTGATATCATTCGAACGGGTGAGTTAGAGAAAATTCACCCCCCTCACAGTTGTCACGGATGAGTAAATTAGCTATAGCGACCTGAATGAGGCTGTAAACATGGTAATTTCTGCTGTCACGTTGTGCATTTTAATACGGCCGCTTATGGAGATTGACTCACTCCTGCGGCCTGTCTTAAACGACCGCCCGAGGGACTACAGTTCTTTGCACTTCCACGTTGGTTTCATTTCACGGTACCAGCAGAGGTTGCCGCTTGCTCTACACATGCTCTACAATCAGTAGCCATAACACCAGACCTATTTAAAAGTGATGAACAAATCTGAGGTGTGGGCGGTGATTCAGAGGTCGGGAACAGGCTAATGCTAATGTTGCTCTGTCTGCACCGGATGCGTTAGTGGGTAACTGTTTGCTAACATGTTAGCATAGCAGCCGTGGATGTGTTTCCGTGGGGTTGTTTTGAAGGCCTATTGCCACCCTAGTAATTAGATCTCTGTTAGTGTGGCTTTAAGATTATGATTTATTAGATTGTCCTTTGTATTTCCTTCTCACTCTCATGATTCCATATTTAGATCCATATTAGTTGTTGCCCTAGCAACAGCTATTCCTGGGTTCTAAACTGCATGCCAAACCATCAGACAGAAGATGCACAACACTGCCAGGGTAAACAAAATAATCTTGATAATGTGATGCAACCAAATGCAATTCCATGCAAATACAAGTTGAACCGAACAAACCCGGCTGTGTAATATGTTCCAGGGCCATGTTGCTGTTGATAGTATAGGTCAAATGTGGGCCCTTTTTGAGAGACGAGCTCCACAGTCCTTGACATTACCAATTTATTATTCATTCACTGTATTCGGTGTCTGTTAGAGCACAAGAGGACATTCACCCGTGGATACGTTTTTTGTGCCAGGTGCTTTTGCGAAGAGCACTTGAAATTGAATTTCAATAGATTTGCATTGGCAGTCACTCGGCTTGCATGTCCTTGGACAGAGCGCCGCCCACCAACCCCCAAACTGAGAGCTCAGCACCTGCCTACAACTGTGGCATTCACATTTCCTTGGCCTTCTGCCTTTCACAGTTTCATCAATGCTTGCTGTCTCCAGCTATTCAAAAGCTTCACGGATAAATGAAGCAGGCAGACAATGTCGATCACCTATGAAAGTATGTGTCCTTCACTAAATGAATAGAAGCTAATAAAGCCCCCGTGATTGGCTTTGAGAGAGAGAAAACAGACATGTAGAGAGGATGGGGAGAAAATGGGAAGTAGAGGGAAGGGCAGGCGGCAGGGCAGGTAAGGAAAAAAAACAAATTAAAGACAAAGACGGAGTCACGACGAGCTATACTGTAGAGCTGGACAAGAAGAGGGGAGATGAGACAGCCGGGGAAGAGGGTGAATGACTGAGATAGTGAAGTGAGATAGAGGCCGAAGGAGGTGGAGGAAAAAAGGTCAGTAAAAGTATTGGATTAAACATTGAGAGACGAAGCATAAGAAAGAGCCAGTGTGAAGTAAAAGTGATGAAAAGTGTGGAGTGCATATAAGAGAGGGAACGATTGAGATAGTAGGAGAAAGGCAGTGAAAGGCATTAACTGTCACTGAAGAGACACAAAGTAAGAGAACAAATTCACCCCGTCCGCAACGGTAACCTTGAGCTGAGGTCGTAGGTGACAGCTTTCCCGCTTTCTGATTGGCCATTCGTGGTGCAGATTTGATTTAAAGCCTATTAACTATAAGACACCATCCATCCTGCCCCCGGTGACAGCAGTTACGTTTGCTAAAACAATATGTTAGGAGGTGAGATGATGAGAGGCACCGCACGCTAACGCCGGGGTGGGGTGGGGACCATCTCCATCTCCATTAACACACTCCATTTTTCTTTGATTGCCTGTCACATGGACACGTGGATGCGCTACAAAGGAGGCTGGGCCAAGAGTCACAGCAGCTTTTATCGCTGAATGGAGTGCTCAGGGTCAATCTTTTGCCACGCCATCATGGATGGATAGAAAACCAACGGCTTCTCTTTTTTTTTTTTTCACCTTGTGCATTCCTGCATAAACTACTAATCAATCATTGTCATACCTTAGCAGTGTGGGTAACTTCTTGCTTTTATTAGGACAAAAATGTCTCGGTCCATTAAATGTCCTTTAGTTCCAGCTGTCAGACAAAAATTACAGCGAGCTGCAGCTACTTTAATATTTAGAGAGTCGTGTGGAATCAGAGCTCTGCAGTTTAGAGCCACTCAAAATCACGCCGGCAGGAAGGGAGAGAGGAGATTGTACGCCAAAAAGTGCTGTAATATTGTTGTTTGTGTAATTTCTTGTGTTTTTGGACACCTATATCAGGAAACAGCATTCTTTTCTAATAACCTGCTGGCACTACCGACTAATGATGCTGCAAAAACAAGATTTTCAGCTGGTGTTGAGCAAAGAGCATTCAAAAGGACGCGGTAAGGAAGCTGAAGAGGGTAACAAACAGTGCTGCTGTGCTGGAAAACTTCAAGAGAGCTGTAGTTGTTTTGGTTGGCAATATAGTTCATCAAAGTTAACCATATATATATATACAGATACATATATATATATATATATATATATATATATATATATATATATATATATATATATATATATATATATATATATAATATATATATATATATATATATATATATATATATATATATATATACATACATATATATATATATATATATATATATATATATATATATATATATATAATAGTTTAACTTTGTTAAAATCACATAGGGCAGGGCATGGTAGGACTTTTGCTGTTTTCCTTCATATTTTCCTGTCTGTATCAGTCAGTGTATGTATTAAAGGCTGTTGTTGAGGCCACTGCCGCCTCACCCCTGGTATCTGTTTGTTATGTAATGTTGTGTTGTGTATGCAGTATCCAGGTGTGTAGTCGCCGACTCCTGATTGGCCCAGGCCTCTCTCGACGAGGCGCGGCCACCTGATTCGTCCCTTCCTGGAAGCCCGGAGGATCAGGATTGGAGCGGCACCAGCCCTGACCAACCAATCCCCAGTCTCCAATTGCCAGCATCACCATTATTTAAACCAGGACTAACACTATTGTGTTGAGCTTGCCTCATTGGTATTTGGAATTAGATTGTCTGTTAACTAGTGTTAACTCATTTGTTGTTACCTCACCCCTTTTTCTTATAATTAATCCAAATTTCATTTAATAAAAGGCTGTTTACACCAAGAACATCTGGTTTCTCTTACTTCCTCTTACCCTTTGAGAGCCGGGTCGCAGAGTTACTACTACAGAGTTGCTACTGCTAGCATCTGGGAAGCATACACACCTGTTTTAAATATTTTGGAAGTTCATCCAATGGCTGTATATTTCACTAAAGGATTAATATGTCAGCCTGCTGGTGGTGCAGGAGGAAAGGTCAGCAGGATTCATCCCCCGGCGACGGTGACTGTCTGTACAAATTTTCATGACAAATCATTTAAGATTTGTTAAAATATGAGCAGTGAAGTCCAGGAACTTGTAACCACAGCAGCGGCGCCAAGGACAGGGGGGTCTGTGAGTGTGCGCAGCTTTTTAGTGTTGCATTCACAGTTAATGAACATGTGACCATGGCAACCATTGAAACCACGGAGAGGGAGCTGAATTTACAGGTATATGAGTTTTGAATTGGCCATCTCTTCATCAGCAGAGAACAGACAGACGAAGAGAAACAGAGAAACATGCGCTTTAAAGTCCTTGGACTATAAACAACACTGATGATACTAGTTAGCAAACGTTGCTTTGTCAGTCACGTGACACGCATTTCTTCTACTTCAAACTCTCTGTGAACTACAGCTGTTGACTCTGATGTACGCCAAAACTGTGCATGTAACATGACCTAGCATATTATCTATGCATTCGAATGCACCAAGTCTGGGTGTCGTTGGAGCTCATAACTCTTCTGACATTTTTAATATTTCCACTATTGTTCAACCAACTCATTCCACAACTATGTAAATAGGGAATAATGGTTTATCCCTCTCAGCCGGCACAGCATATAGTTTCTAATGGGAAGCGTCCTCACTATCTGTGTTTCATACTGCAGTAAACCAAGGTCTGGGGGTAGGGAGATAACAGTGGTATTGCCTTTGGACGTTCCACAAAGACACCCCAATCTGTGCCATTCCACCAGCAGCCTCTCTCTCTCTCTTTCTCTTTATCTCTCTTTCTTTCAGTCTTCATCATCTATCCATCCCTTTCCCCAAACCAGCTCACTTACTCAAGCAGATGGTTTTCAGTACGTAGCAGAGGGACGAGGTTTGCCAAAACATTGTCTGATATTCCTCAGTACGCCAGTTCCCTCATGGCCAGATTTATAACAGTCAGAGAGAAAGAGCAGAAAGACAAAGAGCTGTCCCTGCTGGCCAAACTATGTCCCACTCAGCAAATCCACCAGTTGGCCTTGGTTCCTCATGGGTGGAGAGAGGTGTCAGAGGATGTTACAGGATGACTCTTTTGGTTTATGGGAGTGTCGCTGAGTTATAGGTGGTGGCTGGGATGTTCAGAGGGGATTTTAATCGGTTTGAAAGCCACTATGTTCTCAATTTGTATGTGATTATCAAGTTCTTGAAACTAGTTTTTGTTTGTAGAATCCTGAAACAATCCTGGTGAAAGTTGGTGTGGTATATTTGATGCTTTGAAGTTATTCTTTTTAGTGCACCCACGACCCATGCAGAGTTATAAACTCAGAGGCTTTAATGGCACTTTAAAGGAACAGTTCAACACATTGAGAGATACACTTATTTGCTTTCTTGTCGAGTTAGATGAGAGGATCGATACCACTTGCATGTCTCATGCAGTGCAAATACTGCTTTGCTTTCATTGTGTCTGCTGAGTGCTGAGTATTGAGGGGGCTAGTAGCACATTGCTATGCTTCAAGTTGTGTTGCACAATGTGTCTGGAAAAAGCACTTCAACAAGTGAAATCACTCCAAATCCTCTCCACTTTCTTTCATTTGGGAGAAAATCGCTATAAATGATAAAGTAGTGCTGTGTTTTTTAATCAGTTCCCTTTATCGTCGAATTCTTTAGAGGCAACTGTTATTTTCATATCTGCTTCGTGGGAAATCACAATGAGAAAAAAACTCAGACAAAACAGATTTGTCTGTAAAGTAACAGAGCAGCTTCCAGTAGTTTAGTTGATTTCAGAGCCGTTATCCAAACATGAACTACAGATAGATATATTTTTTAAGGAGAACTCTTCGATATATTTTAAACTCACCAAATTGGACAATCACTCCTAAACAGATTCAAAAAAAGACCCCCAAAACAAATAGGCATAACGCCATCGCCAATTTGGGAAGTAGTACGAGCCAATTAAGAGGACGGAGTGGAAAAAATCCTATTAGGAAGCAACAAGAGTGAAAAATCTGCATTCTGAGAGTGCAGTCGTTGTCTAAATACCAGACACTCACACTGTGATCAATCACTGTAAACACTTAGAAGCCTGCTACCTCGCTTAGAACAATGAACATCAAATAAGGAAAAGACGGAGGAGAAGTATGTGTGTGTGTGTTCATGTGTGTGTGTGTCTGCTGAGGGAATTGCAGGGTGTGTGAATGCGTGTTTTTTTTTTTTTTTTTTGCTTTTTGCTTGTTAAAGTTTGCACGCAGTCCTGATTATTCACCACATGACAACCTGACAATCTGCACATAAAAGTTCCATCAAAACAAAACACACTCATGGATGATAACATGAATGACTGCGTCAAGTGTGTGTGTGTGTGTGTGTGTGTGTGTGTCCATATGTCACATTAAACATGCACTTAACACACTTCGATTTGGCATGACTTAAATGAAGCCCGGTGCTCCTCATAGACAAAGCTGCTTTGTTTATGTGCAGCAGCGTAAATGGGGCTTTGCTCTCCATCACGGCTCTCATTAATCTGGGAAAGATTTTCCACCACGCGTAAATCGATGGAGCACCATCATCCATCACTCGTCAATCTGTGACCAAGTACGGCCCGAGGCCAGAGGTCTAAACAATGGAGCAGAGATGGTTATTAGAGCTCTATCACAGGTTGATCTTTTGAAACAGAGCGCAAAACATTTCTATCTCTGTACGTTTTATCCTTTTATTAAAAATCCTGTTACGTGTATCTTTTCTATATTGCCTTGTGTTTCTTAATGCCTTCTTTTTATTGTTGCATTTTATTGCATTTCATTTATCATATCTTACTTGTTGCACACTTGTAACATGCGCTTGATAAAGGATCATTAGTGAATATATTTGATTATATCTACAACATTAAATGAACTGAATTGAAACTGAGATACGGCTATGCGTTGAGTCATTTATTCATTCATTTTCTTTGCCTGATTATTACCACTAGAAATTACTCATCCATCAAAGAGCGCAACTCGTTTTACATCATAAAACTTAATTGTATTGGGTTGTAAAAATCTAATTTCATTGATGAGATGTTGTAAAAATGAGATCTTCGCAGTAACCAAGAAATGAACAATTGTTTTGTTTCTTCATCCTTCACCGAATTAAAAGTAGAAATACCGCAATGGAAAAAAATATTACATTCTAACATTTCTAACATTTTATTTTGTAGCTGGCTGAGCAATTTTTATTAATTAATTTGTATTAATGCATTATATTTTAAAACACAATCAAATGTTTTGTACATAAAAATATAATCTATGAAGGATTTATAAAGTAAATTTATCAGAAAGTACAATATTTTTCTGAGGTGCAGTAGAGTAGTGACGCATTATTAGGACCATGAATGGAAACTGATACTTTGAATACTTTGATTCCCCCGCGGGTTTATGGAGCTTCATGGTGAGTCAGCTCATTGTTTAGCTGTCCCGCTGCAACATCACTGTTTTGGTACTTATAGCGTTCTTTTCAGCCAGAACATGAAGATGTTTTCAGGACGAAGAAATCTCCAGCCAAACAGCAGATAGACACAGTTATCAAGCAGTTTGTGAACAAAGTAGAGAGTTTAGCAGCTAAAGAGCCAGATATTTCCCCCAGGAGCTAAAAGAGAGTGAATACTGGACTCGCATTTATTAAGTGGACAGAAATATGACTCCCGGTGAATGATAATGTTGCTCCCTAACTGCTGGATATGCAAATAAGTAACTGTTTGCTAACAAGTTTGCCGTTAAAAGGCGATGGTGTCGGTGTAGTTTCTGCTGCCGCCAAGTGGCCAAAGTCCCTGGAAACTACTTAAGAACTGTACTTGAGTAGATGTTTTTATGTCTGGTGACAAAGTTTTAATAAATGTAGAATTTTTTTTTTACACAAAAACCACAATTATCATGACATAAAGCATATACAGCAGAATGATCCTGGAGTCATGGGTGTGATTTGAAATGAATGTGAATGAGTACAAAGCAGTCGATGAATTAAGTGTAATCCCATCTGGGAGATTTTTCCCATGTGGCATTTGAAGGATATTGGCTGAGCAGTGTTCAGATACTGTTATTTACAGTGGAGCGGACTGTCTGGATGATGCTGGGATTGTCTGTTGTGGGTGACATTTCAGGTGGGGCACAGAGGTGAGGTGTGTATAAAAACACACAACCTGTCAGGATGTGTGTTTGTTTCTGTGATACATCTGTGTGTGTGTGTGTGTGTGTGTGTGTGTGTGAGGGGAGGGGAGGGGGGGTCAGGGCCCTAGCAGGTGTGAAGCCCAGAGGATCGGGGCTCATCCCGGCAGTGATTGGGTTCTGGAACAGGCTGTGCTCTTCAGTCAGTGCCAATTAGCCTGCTGCCACCTTGTGACATTCAAAAGACAGCAGTGGCAATCGGATCAGTGTGTGTTCACGTACGATATGCTTACACATGCACACACACACACATGCACACACACACAGTCATAGCTTATAGGCAATACAGCTTCACTCTGTGTGCGATCAGGCTAGACCTTTACATTATCATATCTACGTTTTCTACAATATTACATTAAAAATCTGGCCTTTGAACAGTGCCATTATAACAGTCAAATCATTTCTCTCAATGTCTTGATTGTTTTCTAGATTGTTTTCTGAGCTATTTGTAACTTGTAATTTGAATTTTGTTTCCCATTGACTGTTTAGTCTCATCCAAAACCAACAATGAATTAATACAACTAATAAATATTGTGCGTAAAGGCCTGATATATCTTATTCCTCCGTGCCAAGGAGCTCTATTGTTGTCCAAAACGTTTCACTAAGTCACACCGACGCACTGGCTGTTCCTTTATTACAGTGAATATAGGCACTATGGTCCCACATACATCATCTCAGTGCTGTAAATACTCATTAGAGGACCAGATGTTTAATAACCCACAGCTGAAAATAGTCCCCAACAAATGTATATTTACTACGCCCAGCTGTTTTGGGAGATCACTGAGCCTTTTATAAAATGGAAAGTAGATATGTGTGACCTGTTTTTTTTTAAAAATGTACATTTACAATGTGAACTAATGGGCTAAATGTGATAAACAGGACAGGAATGCACAATCATTGTGTTAGTTTTTTTGTGGAATTTATTGGAAATAAGCAAAATACAGAATATCACCAGCCTGTTTATGTATCAGCTCAAGTCAGAACTGAAGAAGCCTCTTGGATGAGATGTGTCACGTCTTCACAACATAAGAAAAATCAAGCCTTACTTGACCCAATGTGCTAACCAACTACTAATACAGGCTGTTGTCATCTCACGACTCGGTCTCCCAGCCTGCACAGTGAAACCTCTCCATATGATGGGATATTCTTTATATCATAATAAAGTCATGCATGCTTTATCTCTTCCTATTTACTCCATTTTACAGAATATCGTTCTGTATTTCACGTCTCCTATACAGATGCTACAAAAACACCCAAGCAGGAATTTTGACAGAGAATTTCTAAAGATGGGCATTTCAAAGCCAGACAACAATAGGAGATGCCTCTCTGCCTGCAGTCCTCTACAATGCTGAGATGAATAATGGTATTATCTCAACATGCTGAACTATACTGATTGTTCAATTTAGAGACAATCACACAGTCTGTCACTTCTCCACTGCTCGCCCCTCTGTCTAATTCTGTCCTAAACACACGCATGCATGTAGCAAAATAAGGCTCCTCAGCCTGACTGCACCGAGAGGATAGGATAGAGACTAAAAGCTGGGCTCTTTTTCTGTTGGAGAACTCAAACACACACACACACACACACACACAGGCATGCACCTGCACACATACACACAAAGAGTTACACAAAGGCAGGGCTCATATCCCCCTGAGTTTTCCCTACTGCTGCTTCTATGAAAAATTTACACAGAAGTGATCTCATCGGCTATTTTGAGCCCATCTCTGACCTAGGAATGTTTTAAAGAGCTAGTATCTATCTCTGCTCTTTGTGATGTTTGTCTTTAGACCCCCCTCAAAAAATGTGTGTGTGTGTGTGTGTGTGTGTGTGTGTGTACATAAAAAGCTATGTTTGTGTGGTCGGCTGTGTCTTTCTGGTTTTATGATCTCCCCGCTGTGTTCAATACACCAAATTGCCTCCACGATGGACTTCTCATCTCATCTCGCAGGGGCGAGTGTATCGAAACTAATCTAGAATTGAAAGCAAGCGATTTCACTCATCTTTCTGTACATCTCCTTGCAGCCACAAAATAGTGTACCCATTATATGAATACAAACATTCTCTTATCTGCAGGATGCTCAATGTTTTGCCAGGACAGTTCTTTCATTTTCCACATACACACACACATGCACACAAACATTTAAAAAAAATCATACAGTGAGTTACGGAGACACAAAAAAACAATTGCTTTTGAGAGAACTCCATCAGCAAATTGAGTCAATTTCAGGTTTCTCTGTGCAGTCTCTGATGCAAACACTCAAACAAACACTGCCATCCAATTTCATAGTGAGAGTCGGGCTGCTCTTGAGATGAATAGCGCGGGTCTGAAGTGCTGATGTTGGAGGCACAAGACTGCCCGCTTGTTCTTAGTTTCACACTGGTAATGGGACGGGTTGCTCCGTCTTTATTTTTTGCACAATGAACTGATATTACACGTGTGATAATGATGAAACATTATTAGCTTTCACTCGAGACCAGTACGTATCACTGTGTTTTATCTTTTTTTGACACTTAAAATCAAATGACATTTAAAGTTATTTACTGTGGTCCAACTGGTCAAACATTCAAGCTGCTTAAAGATACATACAACAGATCTTTTGCCACTTGCGGGTGCTGCAAAAGGACGCTGATATTGTCACATTATAATGCTGAACACATTTAGCAGACATTCATTTGTCGTGGAGTCATGCTTCTGGACACCAGATAAGTTTAAGTGTCGTTTTGATCTCTGCCAACTGAGGGCAATACCGGGTTCTTTATTTGCTAAATGAGCCACTTTATTCACTAGCTAATTGCTAACTTTGTCTGGAAAATGGGCTGATGAGGATGGTAAGAGTGAAGAAAAACAGTAAAGTTGCTGTCAAGTTATATAAAATTATACAACAGTTAGTTCAGATCAAGTAATTTTTCCATAAATTACATTTGACTTTAAGTACGAATGGTCATCAGTAGAGGACAAAGGGAGGGAAAGAAGCTTGGATACTTCAGCACAGTCCTCCAGGTGTGCTCATACGACAAGAGCCAACCTAGACAAATTAGAGAGGAGCACCATGAGGCGAACAACATGGGCTTTGAACTGCTTTCAGACTTGGCTAAGTCTCAAAATAATTAACATCGACTGGGCTGCCGTAACATCGAGACTTATAGATCAACGCTAGCAAGCTACTGTTCAAGAAAATGTCGCTTGGCATCTGTGCAGTCCCAGTCCAGCTGCGGAACTATTTGTGTTGGTGGAGCCAGATATATAATTAAATAAACAAACAAATCATAAACTGTCGTCACTTATTTCTGTAAACTAACAAATGGAGCTTGTAGAACTGTTCTATAAAAGTAATATCACACTCGAGGTTGTGAAGTTGTCAGCAGTGAAATATCAGCATATTCAGTACAACTCGCTCTCATGTTATATTAAAAGTAAAAGCAGCAATACTGCAATGTGAAAAAAAAACACTGCATTACTGATTTCATTTTTTTTTTTAAAGTGTAGTGTTACACTCCATTTGTTTAATTTCACTTATTCTGGGTCGGGTCACGGTGGCAGCAGGTTTTAACAGGGCAATCCAGACGCCCTTCTCCCCAGCAAAGTATTCCAGCTCTTCCTGGAGGTTCCCAAGGCGTTCCCAGGCTAGATGGGCTGTACAGTCCCTCAGGCAGGTTCTGGGTCTGCCCTGAGGTCTCCTCCAAGTTGGATGTGTCCCGGAACACCTCCAAAGTGAGGAGCCCAGAGGCCGTCCTGATCAGATGCCCAAGCCACTTCAGCTGGCTCGTTTCGACGCGAAGGAGCAGCGGCTCTACGCCGAGCTCCAGTTGGATGTCTGAGCTCTCTTAGGCTGAACCCGGGCATCTGGCAGAGGAAGCTTATTTTGGCCGCTTGTATCCGCAATCTCGTTGTTTTGGTCACTACCCAAAAGCTCATGACCATAGGTGAGGGTTGGAACATACATGGGGAACATACATACGTGTGGTCAAATGTAAATCAGAAAAAGTGCATCACGTCTGGAATGCAGTGAAGTATATTAAATATATTAAGAATAAGTAAGATATAATAGAAATATGTGAAAAAAAAGAAACGACAAGCGCTTCAGTGCTGTACTTTGACTCAGTGCTCGAGTTAATGTTAATTACTTTTCCCACTGTCTGATTTTCAAAGAAACCATTAGACCATTCGATTTAACACCGTTATGGAGAGAATGAGGCCACGAGTTGCCATTTGATCAAAACCTACAAGCAACAGTATCGCCGCTCATTAATTTACGACAGATAGTATCTTCAATTATGCACATTCCCACAGACCATCTAATTACCTGGACAACTGTAAATTAATGCGAGATCTGCAGAAGCTGTGAACTACTGCGCCTTCGTTTAGCACCATGGTTACAGTAACACAAAGCTCTGCGGCTCGATTGACACTTTAGCCTCATCTTCGTGAAGGTGACAGGAAATACATTACAGGACGTGTGCGGACTGTAAAAGAAAATAGGCCAATGCATATGCTCACAAGCAGATGCTCTGAAACTGCACACACACACACACACACACACACACAATGAACGAGGGAGATCAAGAGGGCTGTATATTTACACGTCAGCTGTCAAGGTCGTATGCAGAAGAATCTCAATAACTTTGCTCATTAATACTCAAGAGGTAGCAGCGATGACACGATGTTTGCTACATATTTAACTGCAAGATAGCACTGGAGATGATAAAGTCATCATTTTTTCAACGAGGCTGGAGTCGAGATGTGAGATGAGGAATTCAGCAGATCAGAGGGTGAACGTTTGAACTCAACGAGATATAGAGCGCCTTTTTCAATCACGTAATGTGGCCCATTCAAAAGTCAATCAAGTAAAACAGTGTCTGCTTTTAGGAGAGAGCAGTGCCGATCTAATCAATCACATTGTGATTTACTTAGAAAGTGCAACATGGCTGGAGACATCTGAGCCTTTAGTGTGTAATCAGTGATGAATGACCTCGCTGATGATGGATGGCACGACTTTAATTGCCCCCCCTGCAGAGTGACACTAAATGCATGCAAACATAAAGACCTTGAGAGTGTTTTTTTTTATTTTTATCACTAAATAATCAACTGTCTTATAAGACCAACATTAGTTTCTCAAAATGCATTCTGAAAAGCAGTTATTGTGTGCTGTGGACACAAATAATGAGAGGATTACAGCGTGCCATCACAAAAGGATTACGCGATGAAAGCACATTCAGCAAAGTGTTTTCATGGCCATTTAGCGATTGTCTGCATTATTATAAAATTCACGGTGTATGTATTTCCATTTTTTAACATTTATTTTTTGGTTCAGACTCAGAAAAAAACTGCCAGAATATAAAAACATATCGCACTAAAGTGACAATAAAGCTTGTAAACCGACATTCATTCAGGTGTCAGGTCAGCAGAGAGTCATGTGACGTGTTTGTTACTATAAAAACCCGTGAATTAAGAAATATGGCTAAAACTGTCAAACGCTGATCTAATGGTTTATATTTATTGTGCTGGATTATCCGCTCAAGGCCTGAGGCAAGTCTGCAAAAGTTGCTTTTATATTGTTCCAAGACGAATAGCAGCAAACAATTTCTTCTGAAGGGTGGAAAACAAACCGTGACATCTCCAACTATGCTGACTGTGAGATGACCCAAGCAGGAATAAAAGCACAACATAACTGGCATGAATGAACAATGAGACTTGTATTATCATTTAAGTTGAGTAAACGTTATTTTTTCATGGATATGTCTAAAAGGAAAAAAAAATAAGTATAAATATAAAGCATATAAAGAAATCACTTACAATACCCACGCAACGGCAAAGATCAAGATCGATATATTCACTCCAGTGACCGCCACACTCTCACTTTTCACCACATTATATCAATGTCAAACATATTTTTCTAGTTGTCTGTAATCCTTTTGTAATGGAGCGTGCATGTCTGCAGAAGATACGTGTGTTATCTTTGAGCTCATTTCACAAAACCAAATCAGACCAAAGCGGTTAGAGCGCCATGACAACTGCACATTCGTCAGTGTAAAAATAACGCTGAATTAAAACTATAACATATTCCCGAAAGCAAAGAACAGCTTCCTCTAATGACCCCCTTTTGATGCAACACGGGCACATTTACAATAAAAAAAAAACAAAACAAACACATATCCACTCTTGGAGGGCAAATAAACTTCAGCTAAAAGTCACAGTTTGTTATTCAGAGCTGTGCTGCTGTACCTTCACAGTAGGCATTATCGTCTCGCAGTGGGCGGAAGCCATCCTTACAAACACAGCAGTCTCCCGCCTCCAGGTTCACGCAGTCGGAGTGCTCCACACAGCCGTGGCCCTCTGAGCAGAAGTCATGACCTGCAGGAGGCATGGAGAGGGAAAGGTTGAGACTCAGAGGAAAAGAGTGATGGATGCATACAGGGCCAGTGGAAAGGTTATGTCATAGTATCACAACCTCTTCTCTGACTATCTATAACTGTGGCTTCTTCCCAGGTCATATTAGGGGGGAAAAATTACATTAATTTGCTAAAACCTCCACCTGTTACATATTACTTATTAATCTACATATTACATTGTATTATTGCTGCTTTTAGATTGATTTGCTACTTTACAGGCAGCCACTGATTTCAGTTTTTGTCATCAAGGAAGAAAAAACTTCACAGAATAGAAAAGAAAGAAAAGAAGAAAATAACAATCAGGCTCTATCATAAAAAATCTTTGATGGCATAGCCTTAATGTAGCATTTCCTTCTTACCTCTGCAGACTTTGCAGCATCTGTCACTCAAGGCGATCTGCTCCGACTCCGCACAGTTGAGTTCGGGACAGGGCTCGCTGGGGACGACCCGATGCATGTTCCTGTCCTGTGACGGGCAGATACACAATCCTCAGCTACTTCTCAGCCCCCCCCCCCCCCCCCCCCCCCTCCCCTTCATTTGTTTGGAGGGCTTGGATGTAATTATGAAGCTAATTATTCATCTATTGTGTTTCCTCTCTCTGACTCTCCCTCCTCCCCGTGTGTTCATTACAAACCAATTACTCATTGGTCAATAGCAGTTTTTTCCCCAAACTACTTCTTGAGGGGGGTATAAAAAAAAAAAAAAAGGCTGTCTTCTTCTCTCCTCCTGCTATCCTCAGTGATTTACATCATGATTCATGATGCATCTTTATTATACAAACAGTGAATCAATCTTCTGGATTATCCCTTCATGTGTGTTTAGTCAGAGTGTAAAACCTGATTAGGGGGTTCCTTTTTCCAGCATGCCTTTGGCAGGTGTCTCTAATGATATAATCCGTGCCCCTCTGACTGATGCTAATTTAGAATAATTAACAACAGACACAGTTGGACAAAGACAATAGACTATAGTTATTGTTATATTTGTAGTGCAAGGATATGGCATCTCCATAGTATGCTCACGTGAAATCCTGGAACAAACTTCCCCTGCAAGTCCCCAAACTTTCCAAACAAGCCGTAGTGTCTACTTCTTCCCACCCACCACCCAAAACTTGTAACCCCCCCCTGCCATCCCTGAAGCCAGCAGGCAGACAGAAGATCAGAGGCGTGACAAGCAGCTGTCAGGGGAAGCCTGCAGGAGTCTGCAGCAGTGGGCTGACTGACAGCACTCCCCGTCCCCATTTCTTTGATCTGCCTAGGACTGCCAGTCAGTTAACTGGGACTACAGATGGGCCAGGTGTGGGCAAGCAAGCCAGACAGCTGTCTGAAACTGCACATTCTATTAGAGTTTCGCAGCATTCATGGAGGAGCTGGTTGATATGATAGAGTCGGTGATTAAAAACTTCAAGTCACTGTTCTGTGATTGATTGGGCCTGCCTGGCATAATGTCATCAAGTAGATTACTCCCAAATGTGAGCGACCCACCCATCTGGTGCACACGGCAGACAAAAGCAAATACTCTGAATAATTGGGAAATGAATATGATTTGGGACCACTGTGGTACCTGATGATCGGTACTGAAGAATGGCCGTCTCATCCATTGATTGACAGGTACACCGCTGTGGCCTTTGAATGTAAACTTAATTCAAAGGATTTGACCGATTTCTTTAGATCACAAATAAATAAATAAATAAATAACAATGACAAGCCAGATCAATGAAATTCAGCTGAAGTGGACGGCTCATTCAGGCATGATTTATCCTCTCAGGCTGGGTCAAGATAGCTGTAGGATGACTATTTAGTGAGCTGTCATGGAAAGTAATACAGCTGAAGTGCTTGGTTACATGAGTTATAGTGGTGCCTCTTCCTGCGGAGGATTGATAAATTCATTTTGAATAAGTATGTGTGAGTGTGTTTTTGCTCCCTCTAGGTCTGTGTCTGGTGTGTGTGTCTGTCTGGTGTGTGTGTGTCTGTGTTGACATGACTTACCTTGCATTCAAACAGAAGGCACCTGCCAGATGAGTCGCGCACTGCTTTCTGATCCCCCTCCACCAGCTCTCTTCCACCAAACAGGCAAACAGCTGGTAGTAGACAACAGAGAAACATCATCAGCATTCACACAAATAAACACATCAAAATTAAACATAGCATAGCAGAAAAGCTCACTGTGTCATTATCACAGTCGACGTAACGGACCCCTTTTTTCACAGCAACCATTTTGACATGAAGCAGGCGGGTCAACGCCGGTGTTTCCAACGATACTAATTAAGGTTCCGTTCCATTTAGGGCTTTCCAGTGAACCAACGCGCACCATAGCAAGCACCCTGACTCTGTTTGACCTGAATGGAACGGAACCTTAATTAGTATGATTGGTAACACCTGTGTTTACCTGCTATTTCATGTCAAGATGGCTGCTGTAAAAAGGTGTATCGTCTATACACAAAACAACCCCCACAAAAATGAGAGCTTGTGCTTAAAATGCAAGTTTGTGTTTTTCTGTGTGTATTAGTTTCCCTTAAGAAAATAGTAGATCAGTAGTAGAAGATGAAAAGTTGTGAACCGATTCATCCACCACTATTTTTTTTTAATTAACTAATAAGTGCCTCTTGACTAGAAAATATCAAACATCATGGCAAATAATTTGCGTTTCCAGATTCCAAAGTTCATTTGCTTGTTTTTACCTGGCTATGAGTTTGAAATCAAAATGGACTCAATTACAAAATAACCAAAAACTAAAAAACCCAGAAAATTACTTCATTAGTCTTTTCATAATCATTGATTTTTTTTTTTATTATATCTTTTTAATAATCCACTTTATTTTTGTCCTATTGCTCCTGCCATCTGTTCATATTTAATCCACAACTACACTACACCACTACAGTCTTTTTGTCAGATTCCCTGAAGTCGTACACACACCTGATTCTGTTTTATAAATCTCAATCATTGTGTCAACGGGGGCACGTGCACAAGGTTCATTAAGCCTCCCACAGTTATCCATGAATGGATATAGAAACTTCCTTAAAAATCAGTTTGCATATTGAAAGTTGCACCTGTTACACCACTTATTATAGATAAGGAAAAGTGCCAATTAACCTGTGTTTTATTACCTGTGTCTGTGTTTTTATCAGCGAGGTTCTATGTGCCCATACCACTAATTTACTGCATATCCCCGTAAACCATCATCACCATAATTCAAATAATTAAATAATAATTAATAATTAAAGGTAAGAAAGGTCTCAGCTCATACTGAAACAGCCTTTACAAAGTGCTTTACAACTCAGGGTCAAACAAAAAGATAATTAACCTGGAAGTAATGCAATGTAAATGATGAAAATCATCATTCATAAATAATTTGAAATGAAGTTTATAAATGTGTCCGAGTGTCCGTGAGAGATGTTTTACTCCAAGGTTACATCTTTTGTGTGTACACTTGATCTGTACTATGCATGTCCGTATTCTCACTTCATACTCTTCTTTAAATATCAGCTCATGTGTGGTGAAATGTTTCTGTGCACACATCATTTATACATCTGGCTCCAGGGATCTCATTTAACAATACTGTTTTTGTATGATACAATCTGCCCTTATTATTCAGTGCTCGGGTGAATTGAGTCAAACCGAATCAAGCACATCAAACCCAATTAAGCAATGCTACCAAGGAAGTGATGACATAATTAACGTACAGAAAGAGAAAACACTCGCTGCAACAACGCGGAGAATCAGTTCATATAATTACAGAGCGGGGAGGAGGGTGCAAAAAAAATAATCACATAGGCAGAAAAGTCCGTGTTTGATGAGAAGCTGGGGTCAGATAGATTCAGACTGATGTGAGGAAGAGAAATGATTGACACCTCAGGTCAGGCTCTATCACAAAGCTGTGTATCATGAAAGCGAAGGACTTCTGAAACAGCCATTTGACGTTCTACTTGACAGATCATCAAAAAAAGACAGACTCCGAACTCCTCCCCGTAAGGCCTTGTGCTGCCAGATAAGGCTTTAATTTGGAGAGCGAATCATGTCTTTGTAGTGGGTAAAATTGCCGCACTCTTCTCTCCAAAAGCCCGAGCATGCGTAATTAGCTGTCTGTTTGTCTACCTTGTTGAGATAAGTGAGCGCAGGGGTGTTGAGTTTAAAGGGATTACCTGCTACGTGTTTATATTTGCGTAACACGGCAGCGCATTCGGAGTCACGCTTTAAACGCCTCTGTTGCGGCCCTGACCCCGGCGGGTCTGAGGAAATGATGCCGACGCGAGCTGATTAAAATCCTAAAGGCCTAACAGTTTCTCGCTGATAAAGAGTTAAATCGGCAGCTGTGTGTGGGAGTGTGTGGTGAGAAAGTTCTCAAGTGAAGTCAGCCTGCACAAGATGTGGAGTGAGATCTAGTAAGAAATACTATATGTGCGCAAAGTCTGCTCTGTTTTTTTTTTTCTATTATTCATATCATCCGTAACCTTCTGTAAGTCACAGACGGGAACATCAGTTATTAAAAACACTTAATGCACATGCAGACAGTTCTGTCTGCTTTTTAAAGACAAACACATCACATCTCTTTAAGTTTCATTTGGGTTAATATCAGAAGAATGCCGGGGTGAGAAAAGCTAATATCCTCTGAAATCCATTTTTATTGAGAGGGGAATTGAGAGAATATGAGATGCAGAGTGCTGCAGTGAGGAGGCTAATAAGAGTTCATCGCTGAACTCAAGAGTGTGAAGAAAATAACAGACCTTCTATGCAGATATATGATGAAACAGAATTATTTATCCAGAAGAATATATCAGCTCTCAAAAGTTAAAAAAAAACGGACATTTACGAAGACACTATGGCCGGTCAGCGTGCATCGTTTCAGGCATTTAACATTTCGTTCTTCTTCACTTTTCCCGTAGCCCCCAACATGTCCGCCATAACTAGGAAGTACTTTACATCACATGCAGCTATCCCAGATTTACTGGCTCATGTCTGTGTGATTGGTGGCCATCTGTGTTTTGAAGCCAGCTAGTGAATAATTGATTGGTCCATGTATATGCAAAAGGTTGGACCCATCTCAAGAGGCATGTTAGGAGGTAGCTTAGCAACACAGCAGAGCCCTGGTCAATTGTCAGGCAGCCCTTGTGGAGGCGTGATGTGTGCTCAAAATTTGGTGGTGGTGGTGGTGGTTGTTTTGCTGTTGTGTGTGTGTGTGTGTGTGTGTGTGTGTGCAATTGTGTCCATGATTGTATGAGTGTAGGAGGGTGATGAGGTTAAGGGTACTCCACTCACGCTGGCACTCTTTGCAGCAAGCACCCTTTACGTAGGCAGGCGCTGTGCCCACCGGGCACTGAGGGGGAGGGCAAGAGATGGCCTCACACTGCACTGTGCCATTCTGTTAAAGAGAGAGAAAAACACAGCACGTTGTTAGGAGAGTGACTACTACAGGCCAGCTGATTCTCAGTCTGCTACTCAGGCTGATACTGATAGATATCATACCAATATCAAGGAGGAAAAAAAAACAGTTATAATCTGGAGAAATGTTTGATCATATCCATTAAAATTCGGTAATTACAGAAATGCGAACATGAAGTGTGACGACAAAGATGTTTCACAACTAAATATTAAACATGTCTGTGCTCTCTAGTGGACACACAATGTAAAGGGGACACTGCAACATACATACACCGATACCAGTAAGCTATTATCAGCCGATCCACTGTTTTTTTTCACACAGTAAAGTTCTGTTTATTTCTCCTCACAGCTCATGAAACTATTTCAATCATTCTGTCAAAGAGCTAAATTTAAACAAATCAAAACTTCATCAACTGCGTGACAGACACAGCTCACAATAAATGACACGAGCAGGAGATGTTGTTTTTTCAGATGTTTGTGTACTAAGCTTCATCACAGTTATATGCTCGGTATAAAAGCAAATGGATGAAGGCGTGACCGACAACGTTGCGAGATCATGGATCTGCTCTCATTTTTAAATTCCCCCCTCAGATTTTAAGCAGGAAAACAGATCAGTTTGTGGTATTTTGGATGAATCCATTTTCTGCGGCTATTACAGTCCTTGTTGTCCTTCTACTTGGCAACGGATTGCGAATGTTATTGGCTGCAAGTCTTTGTGATTCTCCATGACTGGTCGCTTGGCCTCTAACTACCAGCATGCAAATCACTAAGTATGCAAGCTACACTAAGTGGTTATGGTCAGTCAGACTGTAGTTACTTGAGGCTAATAATTGTACCTATGCTGCTGCGCACAGTAGAAAGCAACCAGACCATTTTAGAGCCCGGTGTGACCAAAAAGTAGAGTTCTGACTTAAGTGGAAAACAAGTGAACACACAAGAAAGAAAGGACTCATGCCATTACTGACTCACAAATGACTGCAAGCAATGTCACATCTCAGGTCAGAGTCTAACCTGCACTAATCACACTACATAAAACTTAATGGTGCAACTAATTGTGCAAACTTCTTTCATCTGCAGTCTCTTCTTTCAAAAGTCAGCACTGTTAAGACGCCAATCTGTGTCTCACAGGTCACGTATACTAAACCGTGTTTAACTCTTAAAAGTCACCAATCACACCGACACGATCAGATCATTTTTATCTATTTTTTTAGCTTTTATATGTTTTGCATTATTGACGAACCTTTCACACTTTAAGGCTTGTGATGTAGCTCACGGTCTGTTTTATAAACTGTTTTGAAGAGTGGCAAAGCTAAAATAGAAAAAAAAAAAACGCCCATGGGTACACCTGCTTTTTGTTGAAAATAGATGTGCACGGGCTGATGGTATCTCACTGTTTCCTTTTTCTGTTCATGTTTGCAGCTTTTCGTCATTTGAACTGCTTCACTGAGCATACTGTGTGTTTGAAATAAAACAAAAAACAACATTTTTCAAATCGCTTTGTGCGTGTGCATAGCGTTGTAACAGTATGTGAACGTGAAACAAACATGTTTTCATATGTTAATGAAGGAACTTTTCAAAACACATCGAGACTTCAAAAGGTTGAAGCCTGCCTGGTTCCATTAAAATGAACTGATATCTTTACTTTAGCATTTAAATTTCTCTATTACAAACACCGGCGCAACGATGAAACCAGACAAACGTTTGCACCCTACCTATCCCCGACTTATATTGTATGCTGGAAGGGAGGATTATGGCAGAAATCAACAGTATGATTACTCTATTACTGAAGCCCCGTGCTGTAAATCTACTCATAACCTACAGTAGCTTTCCACAGTAAATCCTAGATTTAATATATTTAAATGCTATCTGCTTTTCGCCAGCTTTCCTCTGTGCCTGTAATTAACATTGCTTCCACGGATGAAAGCTCTGTGACAGCAACATCTATGAACCTGATCCTCATAATTGATAACATCTTAATGCATGACCTTTGCATTTTAAAGGTCACAGCTAATTGCCACACATAAGGTAAGGAACACATCCCATCTAATTCCTTAATTGCAGCTCAGGAATGGCAACGCGCACGCACACGCCGTTCCCGGCGAACGAAGCGATATCATTGGATGAGTGGGCAGAACAAATCCCTGATGATAATTATCATCTGTCAAGAGCAATTAGGTGCGGTGCACTGAGAGATATGCGATTTCCTATTTTTTCGCATGTTGGTTAGTGGTGCGCGAAGCCATCTCATTGGCTGGTTGGAGGGGTTCAGTAGCTTCATGTTCCAAAGCTGAGTAGACTGACAGCGGGTGAAATCTGTTTGCTGATGTGGTACAAGCCTCAGATCTCCAATCGCTCCTAATTCTCTTTTTGGCAATTATTCACACTTTATGCAGCACAAAGTAGACCCTTGAGAGAATTGAGCATTACTAAGCACTGTTGTTGATGGGTCTAATCCTGAGCACTGTGGAGGTTTACAATACAGTATCTTTTTTTTTTTTTTTTCGGGTAACTGGGGCAACCCTCCTCTGTATGAGAAATAATGAGAATACAAGGCAGTCAACAATGGGGGCCCCTGCGCTCTGCATCTCCACCCTACCGAAACACTCACCCCCCCCCCCCCCCTTCACACACTTGATGAACAAGGGGAGCAAAACAAAAGCCAAGATCTACAATGGGAAGCGAAGAATGTGCGCACAAAACAGCACACAGTGTTAAATACATGGTGAAAAATGCACGTCCTCCCTACATCCAATGCACACACATAGACAAACACATATATCTATTCATATTATGACACACTCACATGCCTGCAAACATGTATGTATGCATGAAGCAACCACATAATCACATACAGTATGACAAGCGCATAATTCCAGCTTCAATATGGTCACACACAAGCACGCACACACACATACACACACACTTTTTAATTAAAATTGAATGCCCTCCCTTGCTCTTTATTACTCCAACATACAGACCCATGTACACACACATCCGCACACACACTCACACACACAGTCTAGTGCACGAAGCCCCACCGAGCATGTGCAGTTCCTGCAGCCATCTGTCCAGCCCTCGTCCTCCCTGTAGACGACCCCCTTGACGCTGCAGGTTCTCTCACAATAGCAGCCATCCAGCCCATTCATCTTCTCCTCCGCCCTGGACAGCTGCTCACGCCACCACACCCCCACCACCAAAAAAGAAAAAAAAAAAACAAAAGGCAAGAAGGAGAGAAGATGAGAGAGTCAGCCTCGTTGCGTGTCTATATTCAGATGTAGAAAGCAGAGCTTCGCAAAGCAAACCAATAGAATCACAAAAGTCAGTCATTAGACACAATTAACCCCATTTGCACACGCAGTCTGCGCATCAGAACAGAAAAGACTTCAACAATAGCCAGTGTCTAATGGTAATATGTCACTGACCGCCTGTTGCAATGAATGGAGAGGGCAGCAGCAGCAGCACATTAACATGTGTATTTTATCCCACAGAACAATTATAAGAGTTGACTTAAAAACGGCATTCAAAGATAACTCTTCATTTCTGGATGTCAAACTGCGACGCGTTCTGTCACATTTGCGTTACCTTGCTGGATGTTTTGGCAAGGATGTCCTGCAGCTCCATGATTTTCTGCACAAGTCCGTGGAAATCGTTGCAGGTTGGGCATGCTGAGATACAAGAGACAACAGTACGTAATATAATAACCTGCAATTATGATCATTTATGATTATTGTAAATTAACATAGCTGCAGTTACAGATATAAACTGTGATATATATCTCATGTTTTAGTACATAAACAGGATTTAAATCTCAATAATGGTTTATAACACATCATATTCCTCTCTGCAAGAGATGGATTCATCTTATGGTTCCTTTTAAACCATGATATTTTGTATCATATATCAATTATTCCTTTTACTGACTGACTGTTTGCAAAACATTTCATTAGCCAAAGTTTTACTGCGGGAACAATCTGAATTGCTAAACTGTTTTATTCCAGTGAGTGGCTACGTGGTCTTTTCTAATTTATTTGAAAAAGCAAATCAGGGTAATCAATGCCTAGCAAAATAAACACCGGAGGTAATTGAAATTAAATTAAACAACCAATAAAATCTTATCTATAAAGCTCATGGCGTGTTAAAAAGAGATTGCACTCACTTCTGTTCAGATCTGGACACTGTGAGATGTAACCCTGTGGCATCACCAGGATCTCCACGTCCTGCATCACTCCCTGCACGCACACAGACACACACACACACCAAAAATGTTCAGTCATACCACAGAGACCAGCTATTAAAAAAAAAAGGAGATGGAGAATGTGAAGCAAGTGGCTAAGGACCCATTTTCTACATGAGATAACACAGAACCCAAGAGCACGCAGAACATGCAAACACAAAACCAACAACCCCGTTTATGAGAGCTGCAATCATAAAACTGAACACAGTGAAACTGCAGTAAATCCGAGAGCGAGTGCAAATGCATTTTTCAATCTGTGTCTGAGCGAGGTGCAGAGAAGTTAGTTGTGAGATAATGTGCCTCCCAGGTTGTCGCTCGGATGAATCATCTCATAACCGAACACCAACAGGAAGTTTAGTGAACCACTGATGTGGGAGTTTTAGTAGGTAGATGGAATTTTTATTTTTTTTCATCCAGTCTCCTCTGATGAGCATAAACAGGAGATACAGATTCAATTTGATATCATAAGACCCAATTGATAGCTACTTTCGTTCTGTGGCCAAACATACACACACACCCAGACACACACACCCAGACACACACACACTCACATGGATACTCTGTCGCCATGGTAACCTAGCCCATTTCATTCCTTGAGTGCATGTATTTCCCTTACAGAAGTGGAAGGGGTGCAACTTAGGAGAAATTGTTTTTTAAATTGTCTTGCCACTTCAATTTACCGGCCATAAATTTAAAATCCTGCGGAAATGATTTGCTGATTTTTCACGGCAACACGCTGAAATAGTAGCAGATTGGAGTCGTGTCCATCAAACGTACACTGAAACCATAAAACTTATACATTCATCTGCAGCCATCGTACACATTTTCCATCGTGCATCTACAGTAAAAAAGTTGACAGTGTAATTAAAGCCACAGTGAAACAGTTAACACATCTAATGTGACATATGTTGTCCAACAGAATATGTGGTATTTAAGAGGTATTTAGTAGGGATGCAACATGTATCTGTATTGAACTGTTCAATACAGTGGTCTCGGTTCGGTACGCACTGTGAATTGAACAATACGCAATTTTATATTTATTTATCAACTTCTGACAATGTGATCTGCGCTGAAAGCTCAGTGGATCTGCACTCGACTACTCCGCCTTGTCAAGTGCAGATCCACTAAGCTGCGCCTCCCACATTCATTCAGACCAAGCTGCTGAGACAGAAGCTACATGTGAAGCTAGCTCGTTGCAACACGGCTGATGCCTTAAATATACCTGAAATCGAAGATCCTTTACCATCCTTCAGATCTGGCGTTTGGAATTACTTTGGTTTTCGTATTAAGTACTGTATGACCCTGAAATTTTGAAGTTTAAAAAGGCATGGAAATTTCTCTTTTTTGTATCGAAAAAATATCGAACCGTGACACTAAAGTATCGAACCGAACCGTGAATTTTGTGTATCGTTGCACCCCTAGTATTTAGATCAAATCCTTTAGATTTGACTGGATCACTTAATAAGGCATGGAAGAGGTAGAGCTGTCAATTATATAATTATATTAAAAAAAACTGTCGCCGACTGTCATCCAACAACACACCTCCCATGATGTCCCACGATCTAGTGTGCAAATTTATGTGACAGGCAGGGTTAGCTACCAGCCGACACGTCGGCGGTTGCCCCATCTGTACCGGAAATGTGAATTTGTGAAAAACAAGTGGCAGAGCGAGACAGGGTTGAATCACTTCTGATGTCTTCTCACAAACATTCCTAAAAGTTATTTTGTACAAAATGCAAACAAATCATGAGAAGATGTATCACGCCAGAATGGAAAATAACTCCAGAATGAAATCAGACTATGACATAAAATCTGCTTCAACACTTGCTGTTTAGGATTACTAGAATTAAAAGTAAATTGTGTTCAGCCTTTCGAGTTAGGATGTGGAACGGTTTGCCACATCGGCATACAAATCAACTACAAATGACACACCACAGATGGAATTCAAAAAACTGTGTTATTAAATAAGTAAGATAAAATAGATTTTTCTGTCTCACGATGCGTGCGGACTGTAAAGAACAAATATGTCGAAGCAGAGACGCAGATCCGCTCATTTACGAGTCTTTACTATTACTGTTAGGGATGTGATTTTCTCGTCTTCAGCTGACACCCACATACAGACATTGACTGTTTGCGTGTGTATGTGTGTGTGTGTGTGAGACCATGTGTACTAATGAAGCAGTGTGTTTTGAAAGGAGACGTGCTTTCCTAGCGACTAATCAAGGCTTCACAGAGAGTGGCGAGGAGATATGCTGCTACGTGAAGATTAGTGGGTGACCTCCAAGGCTTCTTTCATCTACCAATTAACACAGAGGATATTCAACAGCCTGGACACAATGTGAAAAGCATTAACACACACATGCACACACATACAACACACCATCAAACACAGGGCCGGTCACCAAAAGACTGATTAAAATAGTTATAGTTGCTGGTAAGCTGACATTTTGCCCCAACTTGTCTTCCCAGGTGGGAAATTTTCGAGAAGAGTCCAGTCTGGGAGAGGCGATATATGTCTGCCCGTCTGATAAACAAGACTATAGACTAAGCTTAATGAACATAGTCTAGAGGCTATTTAATGATTTCTCCCAAATCAGCGTTGTGGGGGTTGCTGAGATAATTGCACTGGGCTGAGCTGCAGACTAAGGGAAAGGGAACAATGACAAAAAAAAAAAAAAAAAAAATTGTCAATTCCTAGGGTAGGCACAGCAACCCTCAAATTAAAATGCTAAGCCTTGAGAAATGCATGCAATTAAATCCAACAGATATAATAAATAAAACCAAACAAGCCAAACAAAGAGGGAGAAGATACAGTAAAAACCAAGATTAAATATGAGGGTGAAAAGATGGTGCAACAGCTCAGATGCAATGCTCGTTCTTGCCATTGTGAATCATTTATCACGCATCAGGACTGGCATGAGAATTCATATAGTGAGAGACAGGTTCGTGCGCCAGAGCTAACCTTGAAGAAGCCGTGAGCGGCGTTCCTCTGTCCGAGCCAGAACGAAGCATCCTCGGGTATGTCCATGAAGGGGGCTTCCACCACCCGCTCATAGATCCTGCAAACAAACAAATGCAAATTGGTAATAAGAGCACCCCCACTGCAAGTCCTGTTAATGATGTTTTTGAAAATGTCTCACCTATTTTCACAAATTTAGTATAATCATTTCCCCCGCACTGCAGGTCGCTGCCCTGTTAAATCCTTCTGTTAACTCTTTCCCCCCGAGGAGCGTACAGATAGCCACATGCTTTCTGTGCTGCACATGGTGTTGCCTTCTGCTTCTTTTACTGTGCCAGGGTGGATCTTCACACACAAATAGCAACATTCCTTTCATACAGCAGATGCAACTCAAGGTGCATTTGACCTGCACTGGACCCGTTCATAAGAGACAGCTGACTGAGGTTAAAGAGACTCCAGCCTGTGATGGTGTTCCAAACTTCTTAGCTAAACCACAGGATTAGATTAGAAGTTTCATCTCGTCCAAATATAATTGGGAAATAATAATTCCACCCTGCTACATCATTTGGGTTCTGTATAAATGAGTCTAAAACATTTTGGACTAAGGACTATATGTGCCTGTCCACCCTACAGCAATATGGTGTTATATAACCGCTCTGTCTATTTCTTTAACCAATTTTTTTGGCGATGAAATGAAATAAGATGTTTGAACTTTTGAGAGAGACTCTCAGAAGAGACAATGATACAGCCACGTATGATCATTTACAGTTGGGATGCACAGATCCAATTTGTTCTTGTAACAGTGCCAATACCCCAGCTACGGGGTTACGGAATTGCCTTTACGCAGACTTTAAGCAACTCAATAAATGTAACTGATAGTGGAAACACTTTCTAATGATATGACAAAAAAAAAAAAAAAAAGTCTAACACGGATCTCTTTAAGGCCGATACTTGATCCATTTGATAAGTTTTGGGACTGATATCATTGCCATATGATATGACATTGCCAGGCTGGCTTTTACCTGTTGCAGTCGACGTGCAGTATGACATGAGATGCGCTGACGGCCACAGACACCTTGTGCCACTGGTCATCAGCCAGGCTGTAAGGGAACACCTCGGTGTGCGCCTGCTGGCCTTTGGTACGATAGTGAAGACGCACCTCACTGCGCTGGCCGCTGCTCTCCAGCTCCAGGAACCTGCAGAAGAAAAAGCGCCAGCAGCTCGCTTCTAGTAACAGTCACACACGGACACATATACTGAGAATTTGCATTCCCTGCATTGTACAATATGTCTCGTTGCATTAAATTCTCATTACTTGAACTGAATCCATATTTCTGTTTGCACAACAAAAACCTGCGTGCAGTGTCTAACCTCGGAGCTCCTCTCAACGCAGTTATGAGAGATAAACGTCGCTCACATCTCCCCAGATTTGCAACACCTTTTAGAATTTAATCACATCACTAGTCAAACATGATGGTACTATATGTCTGTTAAATGCAACATCAGCAACACATAACAATAGCTCACATGTTCACGAGGTTCAACTCTTTACATTGGCATATTAGTATTCTCCCAGAATCCTCTTCTCCACACTACGGAGATTCTCCCAGAATACTGACACTAATGGAACGAGCTGCCGATACACACTCATCACCTCATGTCTTTAAAGACAGACTTATTTAAACTGGAGTCATTTGGTGGAAACATTATTCAAAAGAAAAAAAACAGACGCTCATGCAAGTGTGGCAGCGGAATTGATTCATCTACACACCAAATCTAATAGATCTACTCTCCTCCTGTCATGCGTGCACATTCATCCCCGGCCCCCCTATAAATGCGCTACCTAACACTTCTGACGCTGAATTAGTCTTTGCCATGTCTCCGAATGAAACCACGCAGCGCTGCTTTGTTGCCTATGAATGGCTGGGAAAGCTAATCAGCAGCGGGGGAAAGTCATTAACATCCCTGTGAGCTCTATTCTCAGGACTGACTTTAATGTACAAACTGTTCAATCAACGCATTATGTGGATTCAGCTTGCTGTTCTGATCGCCCAACGGCTCAGCTACCACAAACTAATGGAAAACATTAGCATGCTAACTGCAGAAAACGTCTCATCAGTTTTCGATCCACGATTGCGGACTCGATGTTTGGATGGTTGATGGACTGTGAATAATATGTTGGCGTACAGGGCGCTTTGCTTTGATTACTCGACTGGTATGTAAAACATCTAAATGCTCATCAAATACAAATATTCACTTTTCAATCAACACATTACAGACTGCTGAAATGAGTGAATGAAAACAGACTGTGGTACTAAACTCAGTTAAAGAGTTCTTTGTGGTTTACTGTAGTCCATGAAAAAAAATACAAATATGCATCTCAAATGAACTTCACAATATATACACTACTTTTCTATAGGCTGAGATTTCCAGCCACAAAAACTAGATTCAGTGCAGACAGATGGCTGAAAAGACAGCTCTATATTCTTGAATGCTTTCGGGTTGTCTTGTTTGTAAATTCCTCTTGACAAATAGATGTTAGTTTGTATGAAAGTCTCACAGACAATAATTTGGCATAAATGCACTCAGACCGGTGCGTTTTGTATGAAAGGTTTGCAAAAGAAAAAAGAAAAGAAAAAGTAATGTTTTGTACATGGAGAACAAAACGTTATACAATGTTTCAACCAGTCTGACAACTGAGAGAGCAACTGCAAGGACTCACCAGTGATCGGTACAAGAAATCAGAAGTGTAGCATCAAAATATGTCAATTTAGCACTGTCGACTCACAGCAAGAAGGTTCTGAGAATTGGTGACTCTAAATTGCACATAAGTGTGAGTGTGAATGTGAGTGTGTTTGGTTGTTTGCTTCTATGTCTCTATGTGCAACTTGTCCTCTCGCCCTAAGTCAGCAGGGGTAGGCTCCAGTCCCACCGTGACCCTGATGAGGATAAGCGATTACACATAATGGATGGATGGAATATTTCGAGATGCATCCTCCCCTCTCATCTATGGACTGCTCTTATATAAACATATTATAATGTGAAATGTGAACTGATATCTGATGCCATACCTGTGCTCAGAATGATGAATGGACAGGATGACTCCAGAGTTGAGGTGATCTTGTTTGAGGGTCACCAGCACAGTAAACTCATTCTTGCCTCTCAGCTTCTGAACCATTTGTTCCGAGACCTCAACAGGAGCCATCACTTCTCTGGAGGACCCTAGAATGAAGACAAAAAAAATCAGACATTAAAATGGAAAAATGGCTACATCTATATAGTGCTTTTATTCAAATCAACAATTTGAGGCTCAGTGTCTTGTCTTAGCAACCAACCCTGTGATCAGTACATCATCATCAGATGATGTAGCAGTATCAGACCTGCTCTCTAGCTCTTGAATCACAGCTATTATTTTAACATGATTTTATTATTTATACCATTAAGAGAAAGCTGCTCATAGAGATGCTATTTTAACTGTCAAAACATTAAAATTAAAATAGAATAAAATTAAGAGAGATTAAGAATGTGGCTTTAGCAGGAAGTAATATGAGCAATACAGAACATCTCTGGTGATGGAGTTGAATACTCTTTTTCCACAATCTATATGGGAAATAGTTTAGCTCACTGTTTGGTGTAAGACAAATCTCTATTAAAGATAGTAATAGCAACCAACAAGAAAGCTGTATCAGGCCGACTGGGTGGATGTTGTGACTAATGTTCAAAGAATGGAGAGAATGACTTGCTCTCTAAACCTATGGATTATGTTGTATGATGTCTCTATGACCATACAGGTGATTTGTGTGTTTGTTGCACTGTTTATTGTATTTTTATGTTTCCCTAAAAATAAATTAAATTAACGTAAATTAAATAAATCTTTAATATGTATGTTTTATTATCTTTACAAATACTTTTTGTGAAAATATTAAGAACAGGGTGACACAAATTAAAAGCCAAAGTTGTAGTTGTGGATTGTTAATTGTTAAGGGATTACTTATGAATATGACTAATAAAAATACTGCACGTTATAATGGATTAAGATTGTGAATTTGCATGCGTTAAATCAAATCTCCTGATGCCGTGTCACAGATTTTATGTGGATACACCTAAATACTCAGTTCCAGACATTTCCTCAGCCTAATATTATCCCCATGCTCTCACCAGCAGCTCTTTCATTATATGGATTTCTGGAATGAAAGCACCAATGGGATTATAGCAAATATAATGTTAAAGAAAACTAACTGAGTGATGTTAAAATATTCTGTGGTGCGTGAAATGGTGTGTGAAAGAAATGTGATATTGACGTTTCAGAGATACAAAATATTAAAGAGGGAGATTTGCTGGACAGGACTGGAGAACATCTGGTTGGGATTTCACAGGCCAAATGATGTAAATGTTTCATGTATTCGCATAAACTTTTGACAAATTTTCATTCATAAATGAAAGATCAACACTAAACCCACTGAACACCCTCACTGGTATAAAAAATGTAATTAACAAAATGTTTTGCTCTAGTGAATATGTGACGTATTAATTTGACTTCTCAGATCTGTGTTCCTCTAATTCGTATTACTCAGTTCTGCAAGTTGGTCGACCATTTTGATCTCAAACCTGTTGTGATGGAGGCTGATGTAACCTCAGGACAACTTAAAATAATGATGAGGATGTTTGTCAAATTAAGGCATTAGGAAACTAGCCAGTCACTTGGAAGCTTAAGTGGTTTCAACATTAAGTCAGGTCATTCACTTCAGATACATCTTGATGTCATCCACTTTCGAGAACCATTAGGAAACTTAATGCTACTAAACATTGTACCAGTTATCCCCCAAAATTGGGGTGGATCAAACACTTTCTCTTTGGTGTTGGACTAAAAATGTGAAGCTAAAGATTTGGGGAGGAGAAGTGAAAGGCTAATGGCGCTGGTGTGGATGGGAGGGCATTTTCTCTGTAGTTAGCTCGTAAGCTCTGGTTCCCACCAGTGTGCCCTGCACCCTCCTCTCCAACTCTACACAGACGTCTATGCTACTTTAATGGAAGCATCAATAAATGATGACGTTTCTCAGAAGCAATCACATCAAAGAGTTCACTTCCAGCTATGGGATGCATGCAAGATGCCCTGGCACACTTAAGCGCTCCAGGAAGCTAGCGTGGCGGCTTTTCCTCAGTGTATTAACATTACTTCCAGCTGGTGGGAGTAGCCAATTAACACAATGCTACATGAAACAGCAAGCAATGCCATGATGGGGACTGGCATACAAAGTGTACTCATTGGTTACATGGTATATAGTGTGAGCATCTAGAAAGAGGAGCATATTTTCATACTATTTTCTTATGCATGCTAGCATTAGGCTTTTCTTGATGTAGGCTTTTAAGCCCATCGGGACATATTTTGAGTCGTTTCTATGTAAACAAAAGTGCTCACTAGATCTGTCAGTCACCAAAGGAGATGCACAGGGAGCGGTTTCATGCATTTTGCATTGCCAATGGAGTATCATTCCAGTGTCATTGGCTGAGATGGGACAGATGGTCCAATGACTGCAACAGGAGTTCTGCCTAGCAATAATCTGCTGTCGTCAACAGACCCTATTTAATTACTAAAGCCAAATGACCACGGGTTGACAGTAATCTCAGAAATTATATTTGCTCTGAGGTATGTTTTGATCCACATTAGTGTATCGTAATTGAAGCTACACTTGTGTGTTTGCGATTTGAGTAATTTGCTTTCAGAAAACTGCTCCACTCAGTGACTAATTTTCCATTTTTGAAGCAAAGATGAGCTCAAGCCAAACTGGATTTACAGTCTCTACGACAATATGTGCTGGTCAGTCTATTGCCATGGCATGTGTCGAACAGACAGTACCCTGACATCTCAATCATGTGCAAAATGGGCGCAGTGGGAGCAGGTGTCAGGGCGGGGTCCATACTGAGTGAAGGTTGATTAGGTAGGGGGGATGGTAAAGACCGAGGAACCTCTACCACTGGGCTGCTCCACAGCTCTGCAGCTATGGGCCTTTGATCTATGAGTGGATGACTCTCATCACCAGTCTTTATACTTTGAGGGGAATGGGGCTGCTTCAAATGGGACTTTGGGGGATTGGTGGGTGGAGGCATCATTTAAATGTAGAGATGAGACTGGTCTGTGCAGAGCTGCCTGGATGAAAAGCACAATGATCTCAACACTCTTCACAGGCACTCAAACCAAGATTAAGACCGCTATAGCTGTAACGTCTCTGCATCGCTAAAAACATACATGAAAGAGCAGTGGATAAGTTTGCGCCGTGATGAGAGAGCCTGCAATTCCCTTCTGCCAAATCAATGTGGTCCTGCTGAGGGGACCTTTGGTCGATTATCTATTGGCAGGCACCGCGGATGGGGCAGCCACCTGCTCCTAACGACCACTCTGATGTGAGCTACTGACACAAAATAGCTTGAAAATGATGATCTAGTGCATTAAAATTCCAATCAGCACATTTTTCAGCACAATAACACAGTTCTTGTCATCCACCCTAGCTGTTTACAGGACATGAGGACCAGCTGATTGTGAGAAAACAGTGAAAAGTGTTTTGGAGGCGTACAGAGTTTTATCAGCTGACTAGAGATCTCCAAAAGCTGCCAGCTCAATAACATCCAGACGAAGCGGAGCTTTGGGCTAAAAAAACCTAATCTTATCTCCAGGGTACATTGTGCTTTAATGGTTACACTCAGGCCACAATTTCCATCCCTCAGCTTCACTTCTAATCTTAAACTGTCTAATGTGGTCTTATTTTGTCTGACCCATAGTACCCACACAGCTGTAATCCCCCAACACTAGCATCACTGCGTTCTCATGGTGGTACATTGGCAGCGCCGCACAAATCACTTGCTCACACATTTAGCATTTAGAACAGGTGCCCTGCAGCACAGCTTGAGAGTCCAGATATACCCAGCTTTGCCTCAATCCTTTTCTCACACACTGTTTTCATTTCTACCTGTATCTACAAAATGAAAGTTTTTGTACTTGAAAAAGAGAGAGAGAGTGAAAGAGTTATTTAAACCATAAGATACTCCGAAGGACAAGCAGTAGTATATTTTTGTGTTCATTACATGTTTGGCTTCTAATTTAATTATTTCCCAGAGGAAATTGCGACTAAAAACAGTACACTGATATTAGATAAAAGAATCATAGACACTTTTGCATGTGAATAATGAGGACTTTCATTCTTTGGTCTCTAGTGGATTGCCAGAACAGGATAACACCTCCCACGTCTTCACAACAACTCTTCAACAATTTTTGCAAATAAGCTATCTCTTGACCAGTTAAAAGCGAGTGAGCTGTGAGATGGGCTAAACACATAAGAGCCGAGAAGGGCCGGAATAATCACAGTGATCAAATCAGCAGAGGAAGGGACAGAATACTAGAATAAACCAAGTCAAAATGTACTATTTTCTTATATTATAATGTTTTCTAGTTTAAAAAAAATGACAGAGCATATCAAACAACACATTTTAACTGTCGACCCGAGCGCGAGGAAGGATGTGTGGGAGGGTTAGGCAAGAAAAATATCTCTCCTGAGGGATTAGAGTAATGATAAACTCTCCACCGGCAGCAAACTCCAAACCCTTCATTACCGCTGTCAACACACACGCATATGTGTCCACAAACACATATACAAACAGGTGTAGACGGCAACGCCAGCAGACACACAAAGACACCAGAACTCAGACATTTTGGCTAGCCTACAGCTCCAAACACTGAGTCGACACAAAGAGAGAGATGTGCACAAAGATATGCAGAAACATGGGCTGACACAAAGATGAATGCACACGCACACACCCACTCCCACACACACACACACACACACACACACACACACACACACACACACACACACATACGTACACCCCCTAAAAGCTGGATGTTAGAGATCCTGAATAATCCACCGCGCTCAGTCAATCTGCATTCGACGGACCATCTCCCCCCACTGTGTCTCCTCTCTCCTGGAACAAATACTAAACCGAGCCAAGGGCACCTCCAGGAGTGCTTCGGCCAGCAATATCTCCCCAATTCTCAGATCGCCTCCCCAGTGACCGCCTGTCTGACATTCACACATAACACAGAGCTAATGACAGCCTTCCAGCCACCCAACTGTATAACTGCCCTGGGGGAGATAGAAATATCTTTCCCTCCATGGTCATTGGAGCTCCTGTGTGGAACGCAGGATCAGGCTCGCCTCAGAAAGCAGAAAGTAAAACAGACTCTGACCACGGGGAGTTGGGGGTAATGTCAGTCAACAGTTTGGAAAGGTTGGGTAACTTTTCTCTGGGTAAGGCAACAGAATACAAAAATACAACAGCACATATTGAATGGAAGTAGGATAACCTCATATCTTATTGTGGATAATGCTGACTAAGCAAGATTATCTGATTTAATTCAGGTAATTCCGTGGACATTTTGTTTGGTTTGTTTTTAACTGGATAAAGATGTGACTTCTGTTTAATATCCACCACAAGATCACAGAAAGACAAGCCATTTTGTCTCTCAGTGAGTCCTGAAAAGACCTGTCACGCTGCGTACTTCAACAAATTGACAAGAATTTGCTGAAAAAGCATGTTAGTTTCTTTAAACAAGACAGAATAAGGCAGGCTACACTATATTGCTCAGAAAAATGCTGCTTGATTCTAAAAACAATGAGCCTCAGCAGTCATTGCAGCCTGGTTTGGTTAACGTTTATTCAAGTCTATCCTATTACAGCACTTATAATGTACTGAAGGAGGAGTTTGTACTGCTATAAATACACCACCGGTCCATGTCCCACAAAGGGAACTCTTCTGAAAGCAGTGTAAGTTATGATGTTGGGGGACAAAATCCAGAATTCTTCTCCTGTGCAAAAATACTGAAGTTCAGCCTGAGTTACACAAATCAGTTGGGTATTTTCCAAAGTTAGTCACTTTACAATTCCCCACTTTGTGTTACTATCCCTGTGCTGCAGCTCAGCAAAGAAACTCTGTATGTGGCAGCACAAAGAGGGAATTTCATACAAAAAAAGTCTGGAACTTAGGGGAATGAAAAAGAAATGATTTATTTGCCTCAGACTCCAGAAGCCTCATATTAGCATCAACTAAACTTTGGAGTGAATTTTTATACCGAGTGAAGACTGTGGATTTTGTTCCCATCTATTACCTTGAAATTGCATTATGAAGGGATCTTCTTGCAGCCAGTGTGGACTGGAGGAACAATTACAGAAACCAATAACCATTTTAACGTACATAAGAGCATGTCAGTATTGTTTTCTTAAAAGAAATGTGAACCCATCCTTTAAGTTTTTCACCATCAGAGTGAAAAAGGGCTGTAGACTTCATATCCTATTTCAAGATATCTCTAGATCTTTCTTTGGAGTCCTGTTTTAAGACATTAACTCGTCTGAACAGACGGAACACCGACCACCATTACCTTAAATTTGAAGGGTATCATCGCCTATCTCTGACTGAAAACGCTTGAACTCAATTTTACTAGTCAAAGTCAATTCAATCATCACGATGAGTAAGGATGAGGTCCAAGAGAACATAACCTCCATGAGGTCACCAGTGTTATAACTGAAATAACTCTAATGGGGAATAGAAATCTGAACTCCTCTGTTACAAACTGGCAACTAGGAGACCAGGCTACTACTGAATAGCATTATGGAAAGTGGTTGGCTCATATTAGAGACTAAGAGTCAGAATATGTCTGATTTTCTCTCCTTAACTGATTTCTTTTTTTTAGTTTCTCTCTTGCAAGTCACCAAATTTTATGAAGGGTATAAGTATTTTTAGTAGTTTTAAAGGACCAGTGTATTTATTGACATCTAGTGGCAAAGTTACTGCATTGCAACCCACTTGCCTCACCCTTTCTTTCCTAACGTGATGAAGACCTAAAGTGGCCACAAAATGAGCGAAAAATGTGAAAGTCTCTATCTAGAGCCAGCATTTAGTTTGTCCGTTCTGGGCTACTGTAGAAACATGGCGGTTCAAAATGGCAGACTCTGTGAAAGAGGACCCGCTCCCTTTGTAGATGTAAAATCTCTTTCTAAGGCAAAAAAAGATTCTTATCCTCAGTTGATTATACACTAATGAAAACATAGTTATGCAGATTATATTCAATTTCTGCCATATATCCCATTAAACACTGCACCTCTAAGCCTAAGGCTAGGCTTTAAGTGCCTAAGGGTTTAAGGGTTTAAGGTTAGATTGTGGAGCTAGTTAAGAAAAAAATAAAATCATCAATAAATAAAAAAATAGATTTTGCTTCTGGCATAGAAGCAAAAGAAACTGCACTGGGACAAATTACAAAAATATACTAAGGAATAGGTGCACTGCGCGTTCCCTTTGTTAGTGGTGGATCTAAACCACCAAACCACATAAAGAGAGCACAGAGGTTTAGCATGAATGTTACACTAACCTCTTTTGTCAGTGTTAATTACTTTATCGATTCCTGTAGGTAAATTCTCATTTTGCCTTCTTGTGTGGGGTTAGCCGCAAACCTCTGAACCTGCTCAATACAATTCAGCAGAGAGTACAGAAGCTGATTTCCTATATAGTTGAAGGACCGAGCTGTCCTCCAACCAATTGCTTTACATCCTCTATATAGCCCAGCACTCTGGTGTATTCCATAGTGCTGCACCAGAGTAGTGGAAGCTGACAAGTGTAGCCCGTACAGTGGAAACACAATTGTCACTCCTATTCAAACACTTATATCTATTTCACACACAATACTGCAGGAAAACAAACTCATATTCACACATGCTGTAGTCCCTCTGCCTTCCTCCCTCCTTCACACACACACTAGTGTTGCTGTATTATAAATGAGTCTCTTCCATCCTGTTACACTTCAATGTTGCTGCAGTCAGGGACATAATCACCACAACATACACAGAAACATCTCACTGGCAGCGTTCAAACAGTCTGAGAGGGAACATGCTTCTGAGACAGACAGGATTCACGTACGCACACACACACACACACACACACACACACACACACACGCACACACACACACACAGATACAATTACAGGGGAGCTGAAAGGATGCTTCTAGCAATTGTGTTGTTTGCACTTCACGAACGAGTTTGGTCCATGCGCTTGTAGCCATAGAGGGAGACTGCGAGTGACTGAGTGGGTGTATGTGTGTTGGGGGAAGGGAGTGCTTCTGGGTGTGGCCCTTGTGCTTGTTTATAAAGAGACAGATAGATATCTGGATGTCGAGATATTAAAAACTGTGGGGGAAGTGCTAATGATGTGATGATTTTTTTTTTTTTTTTTTGGTGTGGCTGAGTTATCACCTGGCACCCGGACTTAAGAGGAGCCTAGCCTAGCCTGAGGGGGGTTTTCCTCCCTCTCTATTATGCCCGTCCCTGAGGTCCACCTCCCCTAATGCCATGCAATGTAGCTCTGACAGCTACCTTCAAAAGCATCAGCAGGGGTGCGCTAAACAGCAATCCCCCCACTGCTCACTGCTCTCTTCTTTCTCAGACACACACACACAAAAAAAAAAAAACATACTTTGGCAGACAGAGATGAAAAGATATACTGAGGAGCAATGTGAGTACACTTTCTCATGCACACACATGCACGTATGCACATTTTTATATAGTGAATTACTCTGTTTTTTTTGTTTCAGCTCTCAGCTCAGCTACCCCTCCTGCCTCCACCCAGTACCCAGAGATAACAGCCTTCCCTTCGGGCGGGCAGGCAGGCAGGCAGGCAGGCAGGCAGTGGAGGGGACAGCCATGGATATGTTCTGCCTGCTATCTAATGAGCGTCGGAATGTCACCGTGGGCCTGTCTGCTGGTCCCAACCAACCAAGCATCCATACATGTGGAATCAGCACAGTCTATCAAACAGCTGGCAGACAGCTCTGCTCCATGTGTGCGTGTGTGTGTGTGTGTGTCTCTCTCTCTTCCCTTATTTCGTTCTCATCCTCCTCTATCCTCTATCTGAGCTTCTTTCTCTATCTGCGTCTCTACAGTATGTGCCTCTCCACTGTCTATTTCCGATCACAAACAAGCAGAGGCCCAGGTCTGCCTTTGCCGGTACGCCTCTCCCTGCCTCCCCCACAAACCAACATCATTGACTTAACATAGTCATCCCAAATGAAGAATGGAGGCGAGCTGTGCCATAAATAACACGCCGCCGCCTTCTTCACCTCGGTAACTGAATGTACTTAGCAAAGGTATTGCAGAGAAATAAGAGTGTAATGACGGAGAGGTGCCTGTCGTGTTTTTCATTTCATGACAAAAGCAGTGGGAGCATCTTTCTATAACTGTCTTTGTTTCTCTCGTTCTCTCTCTCTCTCTCGCTTTTCTCCCCCCCCCCCCAACTCTTTCTTGTACTCTCTCTGCCTCCCTCCCCTCTCGCTACCTGCCTGTGTAGAACACTTCTGAGTGTTGTCTACACAGAGGACATCAAATGGCCTGCCTTCACAAAGATGCTGGAGTTGCTGCTCCATGCAGAAGTGCTGCTGTCTCAGCGGCTGTGCGAGGAGATTAGAAGATATCAGCCAGAAGGAGGAAGAGGAGGAGGAGGAGGAGGAGGAGGAGGGAAGAAGAAAAAATGTCGACAAATGACTGTGTTGTTTTTTTTTTTGTGCCCCGACACAACAACGTCACTTTGGTACATTATGTGATCCATGTCGAGATCCTCCTTGTGAAGACTTGAATGTTGCCACGTCTTTGGTTTTTGCCACTGATCCGGGAGCCCGAAAGCAATTTCCTCTGTTGCTGCTTTTGGTTGGGTTATGATAGACATCTCCGTCCTTGTGATGAGGCTGTTGTAATGAGTGTCTGACATCAAATGACAAAGATGTAACGCCGGCAAACCAGTGCGCACAAAAGTCAAGCACGGCCGCAGCTTTGACATCCCCATTGCACGGTGCCATTTGCTGAATGCCACAGATAACACATTTAGCCTACATGCTGCCTTACAACTGACAACATGGACATCTGACTCACTCATCTTCCTCTTCTATCCGTTCATATTTTGTTCATAGGACGTCTTTAGACTGCTTACACACTGATCATGATCACCGGCGGGTAAATCCTAGCGAGGGGCCCGTTCACCCACATCACACATCTCCTGTGAACACAGGGGTTTTTGTCCCTGCCTAATCTGATTATGCTCACTCTTTCTATGATTCTTTGCATGATCCTCCCATCTCTAAACCCCCCACCCCTCCTCTGCTCACCCTGCTTACCCCACTTTTTTTTTTCCACAGAGACCTAACGTTGCCTATTGTTCAGACAGGTGGCAGTCTGAGGGCCCCCAAGCTGAGTCGCGTTATGGAGAAAAACTGCAAATCCACCGTTATTGCTGCTGCTTCCTTACACAGTTATGGACAGGGAGATTCATATACAGGAATATGGGCTGACGTATTACCGGATCAGCTGACATTTTCACCAAAAAAGGTCCATAATATCAGGATAGGAGCTTATCTCTGGATTATGGGGCCGTTTACAAGTTCACAGAAATGTTCAGGACGATCACTTTTTCATTAAAAGCAAGTTTGGTGGGCATTGCTTCACGCGCTGCTTCATCTGGACACATTTCATCCTGAAAGATAAAAAAAAAAAATACAAGGAGTGTGTGCTACTGTACCTTGGAAGTGGAAAGCTCTAGACTCGCTGTGGAAGCCCTGGACCTGAGTAACTCCATCATAGCCTTCTCCAAGCGTTAGTTCATCAAACACGTTGATGCGCAGGGCAGGGTCAACCCCAAAACCTACAACTAATGTGCAAACACAAAAACAAAGATTGACATTGTTATTAACAGGCAAGGACAGGTGTCAGGAGGAAGAGATGGGAGGTGACTGGACTGTGTGTGTGTGTGTGTGTGTGTGTGTGCAAGCTGCTACATCAAGTGGGTTTGATTATATGTGAGGAAAAAACTGGTGGCACATTATCCATGACACATAATTCAACTCTGTGTATCTTCTGTTACATGCTACGTGTTGCAAGATGTGGTTAGTGTTCAATCAGTGACAGCCCTGTGTCCTACCTGAGGAGGCGCAAAATATGCCGAGAACCAGAAATAGCTGTAATAATCCCATGGTGAATGTATAAAAAAAAAATTAGTCCATGTTTTGTCCACTTCCGAGAGACAGTATTGTTCAATCACATGCGAATGATGTATCACCCTCGCGCAGAAGGCGATTTACCAATCCCAAATGCTGAGCGGAGGCATCATCACAACTTTGGATGCCCAAAATGGTGCAAAAATCCCGGCTAGAAGGAGAAAAGAAAACACGCAACAGAGTGGAGGTTATTCCATGTAACGCGGGGTCTGCTCCATCAGCACCATCCGCGGCACAGGTGGGTAACAGAGGAGGCACAAAGCGAGCTGCCGCTGCCTCACCAGCTGAACAGACGCTCCTACAGCAGCGTGAGGGAGCGAGAGCTGCGGCCACTGAGGGAGGAGAGAGAGAGGGGCGAGAAAGAGGAGGAGGAGGTGGAGGAGGAGGAGGAGGGAAGAAACCCTGTCGAGGAGTGAGAAAGAGAGAAAGACGGACAATGAAGCCCCCTTGTGGTCTGAGATGAGAATATCCTTGATGGATCCTCGTATTGATTCAAACCACGCCTGATGATCCAGCAGAGAAAATGTCTTCAGTGCAACTTCATCCCTGATGGGAAAATCATTCCGCTTCAGAAATTCCCTGGAAACAGTGCAATTCAATGTAATTCAAATGTATAGGAACAATACAGACAGTGTTCAGTTGATTAATTACAGTTAAATGCTAAGACAGTGCAACCTACAGTCAATGTCCAACCATGTTCTAACTTTGCCAGAATTTAGGTCTCAATCTTTTGTCAGAGGCTACAGGCTAAAAGAATAATTGCTATGCTCATAGCTAAATTATATATATATGTTAAATATGTTTTAATAAAATATTTACTTAAGTAAATAAGTAAGTAAACAATGTGTGTTTTACCAAATTTGCACAGTCATAGGACAATGCAATATAAAGCTTTTGTCTAAAACTGGTTTGAAAGATAGGGGAGGCTAAACAGACAGTTGGTCGCTCCAAGACTAAGGGCAGTAATACTTCCTTTAGTCGTGTTATTATTGGATCTAAGATTGTAGGTGTACAAATGCAAACTTAGAGTATAAAGAATAGCCTTCATCAGTGCTGCATCCTGCGCATAGATAATGAAGACCATCTGACCAGAGTGTACAATATGCAGTGATGAGTCCTGTAGCCTGAGTTTAAAACACATCTCACTAAATCAGCCCTTTAACATACAGTTTCCTTTTTTCTTTCTTGCTTGGAGCTCCTGTTCGTGAGCTCAAACTCAGCCTGCCACACAAACTGACTGATTTCAACCAAACCAACTGACAAAACTAACATTAGCTTGCTGTTTGATCTGTTTTGATTGATGAGTAGGCTAATGTGGACGACATATTTGACCAGATCAAATCATAGCCTACCCAAAGTTTTATGCTAACCCATATTGATAAATTAGCATTAAATATCCAAATAATATCAGTAAATTAGCATGACCTGATGCTTCCCTTTTGGTTTGAACTGCTGCTTACTACAAGTTCTGAAACATCCCCCTGTATATTCTTCAATCAGGCTGATCTAGACATACAGATCTTTAGTATTTGGCAATATGCTGATGACATTGTGTTGGTTGTCAAACCTTTGCCTACAAACAAAATTGAAACAAAAACTGTTAAATATTGTGTTTTTATAGTGTGCTAAAGCCTCGTTGTTAACAGTGAAAGAAAGCAGATTATGCATTTTAGAAAGTAATGTGAACAGCAGAGCAACTATATAATAAAAATATGAACTTTACAGAGAGGAGAAAAGTATTGGCAGTGTCAGGAATAATGTTCGGATCTGCAACAAAATAAAATGAAATGGTGCCCTGACTTAATTTGTCTACATTTTCAAATCTTTATGACTCAACGGTAGGCTCACTTTTATTTTTATGCTGCAGGATTATGGGGTTTTAAGGATGCCCCTGACGTTAATGCTATCCCGAGCTGTGAGGTGCTTTCTTGGGGCGCATAAATATACTGCTAAGTGGGTAGTTAAGCTGACATTGGAAAGGTGTCATGCTTTATAACAGATACAAAACAGTCTGGCTGTGCAACCAAATTTGCCCAGTTACCAGAGGAAAGGATGGCTAAAAAAGATCTTTAACTGAGATTGAGCACACAGTGATCTTTGGCTGAGAGAGGTCACTGGAGTCTTTTTGACTTTCTGGTTTAAAGTTTAGTTACACCAGTCATTTTTAAGTGTAGTATAAATATAGTCAAAAAAGAAAACTAAAAACCATTTGGAACAATGAACGAATTGGAAGGCCAAAGCTCAAACACCATGTTCACTTCTTTGTGTGATACTACTATAGCTACTGTAAAACTCATATGGTGTAGCAGCAGTGCAACAGGCATCTGGTCTTGCTGTTCTTTCATCTTCGACGTTCCGGTAACCATCCAACATGCTTTATCTGTTTTACTAACAGTTAGAGGGACCCCAAGCATTTAAACCTCTGTAGTGCATTCACATTGATGTCATATGAGGTTCCAGACATTGTCGAGGTCCCATGTTAATCATGAGAGTCTAGAGTCTTGTGAATTTAAGTGGAAATTGCTATGAAACTGCGTGGGAAGGACTGTCAGGCCGGCATTATGAACAGCAGATAAGTGCTGCCGCTGTCCAAGAATGGTTGTTCCAGTTTGACGTAAATGGCCTCCTTTATTCTACTTTCAAACCATCTGTCATCTGTCTGTCAGAATAGAGGTCAATAGAGAAAATATCAACTATCTCAGAGCATTAAATTTACCATAAATGCTTGTGTTGCGCTATGATCAGAGTAATGACCTCCTGCAACCATGGAGTTTCAATTAGTTAAATCATCCAGTAAAGTTGAAGTTTGGCTTTTCGGCAGGTGGTATGTAAATGTATTAAAATGGAGTTCTTGGCTGGCTGCGCGCGACTCAGCCTTGTTAATGCCTTTTTATAGAGCACAGATGCTTTGTGCTTTGAATGTTTGTTTATTCCTCTTGCATCTTCTCCATCCATGGGACCAATTACCATGTTGAAATGTAACTGTTTTATCAACAGCCATGCCATGCTGGTAATGATTTTTTTTTTTTTTTAAAGAGCGGGATCCACAGTTATATTTCCCCTGAATCCTAATAAATGTCCTGCCAGAATGACATTAAGCCTTTTCATACAGTCCACAACAAACTTTGTTGGCTGTGTCGCTCTAATGAAGTAGGATAACAAGTGGAGGCCAGCAGATATGATAACGGGGACAGCTTCAGATCCTGTGTGGCGCTCAGCTCCTTTCTAAGGACGCCAGATTAACACAAACTTAGTTGTGATATCAATCCGCCTCCTCTTCGATGCAATTGTCACAAATGCCAATAGCAGGTTTTGTTTGCTTATGATACATGCAAAACAGATGTGTTTTGACAAATCTGTCTCCATTTCAGATAGCTTCTTCTTCACAGGTCCACAGTGTGCAGCTAATGGGTGGCTATTGTCAATAAAACAAAGGCAGGCAATGGTTCTCCATGCAGTGTCACATCTGCTGTGTGAGAGGGCCTCCAACTCTCTATTCATTATTAATAATACTAGATTTCTTCTGGGTGCACACAGGAAATGTAATTACTTTGTATTGCCCACAAGTTGTCATTTCCTGAAGTGCCATCAGGAAAATAAGAGTCATTAAAGCATGTGCCCAGCCAAGAATGAAAAGTAATAAACGCACAACACACACCTAGCCTCCTGCTGTGCATGCACATACACACCAAATCTCTTAAGGCAAGGACAGTGAAACAGTGGAAGTCTTTTCAATCATTTCTAAAAGATCCAGATGGGTGATGCATTACAAAGCTCTCAGGGGCTTATTCACGTTTGCCATAACAGCATCATATAGAGACACGAATGTCACAGACAAAGAGAGATCGCTTGCAGTAGCCGTGCCAACATTTGAATGAAAACTGTCCCTGTTCTTCCACAGCGTTCTCCTGGGATCCGTTTGTTGCATAATTCCATGTTACACTGACCTTGTCTGTCTTTTAATCTGACATTCATGAGTCATATTAAAAATTGTACACTCTAATGATTCATTACATCTGTCTGATTAATAACGTGTTTAATATGCAGTCACACCGGTTGTGTTGAGCTGCATTTTCAGGCTCTAGATGCTCCTGTTCTGATGGAAGAGCAAGAACCGCAACAGCTCCACAGAAATGAAAAACAATACAAAGAACTGGATTAGAAAAATAACAGAATTAGTATGTGGGAAACTAGTAGGAAGTACTAAAATGTATAAAAGAAAAATCTAGAAAAAACATCTAGATATACAGATGGTTCTCATTCTCTCAGTGCCATCTTGTGTGCATGGCAGTGGATTGCAATGACCGTATCAGAGTGCAGCAGTACTGAGATACAACAGACAGTGTCACTCTTGGACCATCCCAGGGCTAAATACTTGATGACCTGATAAACGGACAACACAGAGTTACTTGTGTTCCCTCACCCCAGGAAGAGAAACAGACTACATGCTCCAGGAGTTATCTTTACACTGATGGTAATTATTTCTGCTTGGCCTATCATCCTGGATGTTATATTTAAATTTTAGATTTTAGAAATGATATGACTCATGGCTGCCCAATTCAAATCTATCACCATGTCTCACATGTGGCAACAGACAATAAAGGGAAAAACTATGATCTGACTTAAATGTGTCCCTATGTAAAGAAAACATTGAAACATGATTCACTTGGTTGGTTTGGTTTTGGGCCTTGAATTTATTCAAATGACAGTGGAGCAATAAACCAGCAGCTTTGTGGAGCTTTTGTTCATATTTTGTTCCTATGATACTGAGCCCAAATCTTTGCAATGTTAAGCAATGATATTTTGTGAGTTAATTCTCAAAATAATCCCTTTTAACAGCCATTACAATGGTTATCATTGGGTGGTGCTGTGCGAAGCCACGATAGTCTACTTAAGTGTAAAACTAATTGCTGCAGGTGTTACAGGTATGTGGTTTTTGACCATAGGTTGATAAAAGACATGTTTTATTACAGGAGGTGTACTTTTGTTGTTCTTTTGAAACTAAACAAATTGGCATATAAAAGTTTTCAATGGGCCTACAATGAAGTCTGTCATTGTCAATGGAGACGTGTACATAACTTGCCAAACAGTGCATCAACAATTAAGTCAAAAAGCAATTAATTTTTAGCCCCCTAAAAATAAAATGTAGTCAGGGACAACAATTTTTTAATACATATTTTTTAAATGTTGGTCAATTAGCCCTGTCCTTAGCAAATAAACTAATAGATGAATGAACAAAGCACAGATATCCAGTTAAATGTCCATGCAGCCATTATTTATAGACTGCTTGTCCAAGGGCACCAACCAGATCCAGACACCAAACATTTAAACTGTTAAGACATTAATTCATTCGCTCTGTTTCTTTGAAGACTCGTTGATGAGCTTGTTTAAGAGACTGAGTGGTCAGAGAATAATATGTCCCAGAGGCCATATGCCGTGTTACCGCATAAGCACCCCCAACTGCGACTGAGCAGGGCTTACGTCATCGTTCAGCAAAAACATCCATTTTCTCCATACACATTAAAAGAAGCCGGCTTTTAACATTTATCCACTCTGGATAGCTTTACGGATTCTTTTAAGTTATCCTTTTTTGGCAAAAATGTCGGCAATGCCTAGAAAGAGGGCTGAAGCTGAATTTAAAAAAGATGTTTTTAAATGTAAACGGCTTACGCTGGACATACTCTTAATGGAAACATGGTTCTACGTATGTTGATCTTTTATAGACTGTCCATGCAGTGCAGTTGCTCCACACAGCCACTCCCATTCCCCCTGGATCCTATTGTGAATGTGTGCAGTGAGCTGGCTCATTGGGCCCTCATGGTGAATGGCCCGTAGCCATTCACTCAGCATACAGAAGCTCATTAGAACTCTATAGACACACAATTGTGAGGCTCACATTAGAAACTTCCTCCTCTGGGGCACAGACACCGCACACAAAGTGCCAGTTTGCTGCTAAGCTAAGCGCATTGTCTTCCTGATTCATAGAGCTTGGCCCTCCATTCACGATATTAAGTTCGAGTGGTGGAATATCAATTGCATGTGCAATGGGCCGGTATCTTTTTAAGAGCTTTAGTGGGGTTAAAAAAGAGAGAAAAGGGATCTCAGCCGGTCTGCAGAGTGCTAGCTTTCAACAGGACCATTGTGAGGGTTCTGAATGAAGGGACCCCTGTTTTTTCCCTCCATTTCTAAAAAGAGATGGACATCAAATAAATTCACATGAACTTGCTTCAGGGTGTTTTCTAAGACCTCCTGTTTAAGAATAGCCTAATTATACCTCCCTCTCCTGGAGAGCTCTATTGGAATCTGACTAATTACGAAGTGGTGAATCTTAATGATGATACGCTCTTAGCGATGCCTTTTAAAAAGTGCGTAAAGTCGCGTGAGATTGGTTCTACCTAAAATATCAATGAACACAAAGAAATATACTCTCATTTAGCGTTGTTAGTTTCGAGGTGCTCGTAACAACTTTTTCATTTGCCACTTCTTATTTATTTGTTGCCCAAAAGGCTACTTCAAGTGGAAACAACGTGCGACTGTATGAACTAAACAAATACCCTCAATGTTAGCACATAAAACATACCTTCAACTTAATCTGGGTCCTTTCAAAGTATGCACAAATACAGTTAATAAGAACACTGCAGAACAGTCGGGGCTTCCCTCCTTTTTTTTTCTCCTTGTGTCATATAAACAAATGACTCTCCACCAAACAAAAAGCCATGGGGGACTATCACAGCCACTGGTCTATGTGGAGCATGTTAACACACTCTCACTACACAAAAGTAGATAGTGCACACAGACTTGCTAACACTCATCATGTGACAGAGCGCTATGCCTTCTCCACCAGTCTGAGGAATAAAACCTCAAATTTGATTACAAGCAACCTTTGGCTCCCTGGCCATCACACAATAGGCTGAGCTGTCTGGGCCAATTTCCATGCTCAGCATGAGGTATCTACACGCGCAGACAAGAGCTCCCTGCTGCCCCCCTACACGCACCCCCGACCAGCGTGGATATGCCTGTTTACTGTGCCTAAACTCTGGCTCTGTCGCCCCTCTCTTGTTGGACTTTCTATTATGATGTTGAGGATCATTAGTTGCAGTGTGAAAGGTTACACAAGCCTCTCATTGGACATGTTTCTACCAAAACATCAATACATCCGTGTGTGTGTGTGTTTTGTTTGCATGAGCATTTTTTTTTTTTAATTTTACAGTTGCAACCCTCGAATAATGCAGCATATGCCCGCACTACACTGACGACTGGCACTGAATCAATATTGAAGGGGTTGAGTCTGTCGCCTGTGGAGCCACATGGCAAAGAATAATACGGTCATATTATTTTTTTTGTAAAAATCACTTTTGCAGAGACGCAATGTCAAAACTATCAGTCTGTGAGTATAAGTAGCATTAGTAGTATTATTAAGTACAGTTGCATTCACAATACCATTTATATGGAACAATGAACCAATGAACAATAGAACCAATTCTTATTGTAACTGCATACAGCTGAAAAGAAAAAAAACCTAGGAAAACAACAAGATTCTTCCAAATTTATTAAGACATTAAACTTTTATTTAAAAGATATTTGATGTAGGAGGTGTTATCTTAAAAAAAATAAGTTTTCTTTTCATCAGCATCTTGCACTTTTACGTGATTTTTGAAGAGAAACTATGTGAACCCATATTTATGCACACTAACGTGACCTGTTTTTGAATGATTTGCAGAAAAACCCTCACTGAGCAATGTTTCTGAAATGAAACAGGAAAAAAAAAGCACATTGCAAATGAACTGCTCAGGGGTTTGTATGAGGCACAATGGGAGGCTGAAGAAAAGAGAAAACTATTTACTACTGGAGAAGACTGTTTGGTGCATGTTAAACTTTGGCCAGCAGTTCATTGTCTCTGGTGTCTATCATTTAATAGGCTAGTTGACATAATGAATGAGCCAGACCCACCTTCTGCCACTCTAGAAAGGACCCCAGCCTTATCTGAATTGAGAAGCACATTAGAGCCTCTCAGCCAATCACGACACAGCCCTGTAGCAAAGTGCAGGCCCAAAAGAGGAAGAGCAGAAAACTTTTGTTTTCCTCAGAGTTTAATGAAGTTGGCCTGGTCACTCAAGAAGGGATTAAAGGAGAATTTAGTGTCACTGAGCTGTGACTGCTGAAGAGGGGACTCAAGTGTTCGGGTCACTCTAAACAGGATGGTCTCAGTTCAGAGGAGGAACATGGCTGGCTCTCCTCCTGCTTTACCGGGCTTCGGGAACTCGGGAAAGAGTTTTCTTATTGACAATCTGCTGCAGTCACAGACAACTTCAGCCCGTCCGGATGGGATAGAAGGTGGACACCTGAGACTAGTGGCATGTGAACGTCCAAGGAGAATCTGGGGCTCTGAGCATGGAGCGTACCAAAGCCAGGCCCACAGTCCCCAGCAGGTGAAAGATTTAGGAGGACCACTTCTGCCACACTCAGGTAAACAGAATTTTTTAAAAAAAACAAACATACTGTATTTAAGTTATACTGACTTAATAACATTGTCTTTTGTTCCATAAATATTTAATTTATTCATTCAAATCTTTAAGATTCATGTAAAGAATAAATTAAAATTAACCGGTCAAATTTTGAAATTACTTAAATCTAAAGTTTAACTATATTATGTGCATCTTTGTAAGAGTATATATTACATGTGTCTTTGTAAGATGCATATACTGACATGTATATATCATTGTGCATATTTAAATACTACTACTTTAATCAAGAAAGAGTATAAACCATTAAAATTTCCCTGCTTTGCAAATATGTCCTGCTGTATACCACCGAAATAAAGAAAAACTTTAAGTCCTCTTTTATTAACTAATTATATTTAATTATAACTGTTTTCCAAATGTGATTAGAGGTATGTCTAAACCATTTATGTGCTCAATTGGGCAGTCTAGCTCACTTAATAATTTTGTGAAACATCATTTTTAAAACTGGGTGCTTAAAATTTCACTAAATTGAATTTAACATAAAATATATCCATCCATCCATTATCTGTAACCGCTTCAGGGTCACGGCAGTGCTGCCTACCCCAGTTGACTTCGGGCGAGAGGCGGGGTACACGCTGGACAAGTCGCCAGTTCACATAAAACATATCAAATACAAAATATAATTCATTAAAGAAAATTAGTAACAAATAAGATAACACCTTTTTATAACAGATCAACACTAGATAAGAGTATTGAGAAAGACATATTAAACGATTAAAATTAAATGTGTGCAAATATAACTGTGTGAAATTTCTAACTATGGCATCTTAATTTGTTTAACCCAATTATTACTGAAGCAAGTAATCTTCTAATTGATGATGGGTACTTTTCAAATGAAAGCTGGCTGTTTAAACGTCTAACGTCAAACAAAAATTGTTCCATCTGTATGCATCACCTCAAGCTTAGCACTGCAGTTTTTAGTTACAATATTTAGGTGAAATGCAGCTGTAAAAAATTGGAAAATATAGTACTCCAGATATAGATCCAGGTATAGTCCCATGTGGATCACACCTGTCTCGCCTGGTTACTCCATGACCATAAATATCTGTCTTTGCAGGTGTACTGAGCAGTGTTTTCCTGCGGAGCCCGCAATATCTGCTGGCGTGCTGTGGTGGGTCCAGCCCCCCTCCTGTCTTCTCCAGTGAGTGTTTTATGCCTCATCAGCAATGCCTCAGCTACTCTCTAAGCATTAGCAGCAGGGTCTCTCATGCTCTCCACAGCTAATTACTGATGCAATGCCAAAGAGCTAATTCTCCGCTCAACTCTGCACAGCTCTATTCAGAACTATTCACGGCTGTTTAGAACGGGGAAGAGGGGTGGGTTGCAAAGCTTTTAAGGGTCCCTGGGGCCCCCTATTTTGTACTTGCAAATACACACTCTTAGTAGCGCAAATATGCAGAGCTAATAAACATCTTGTCTTCTGTCATATTAAGATTATAATTACCAGGTGTGAATTCTTACTGCTGAATAAGGCAGATTGTTTCACTCCCTCAGCACATTTTAACAAGTTTGGAAGTGAATCCCAACATCTTCGATTTAAATTTTCAGACTGCATGACATTTGAAAACATTTAGGAAATCTGTAATTGTGCCTGAAATGTTTTCCTAAAGTAATCTTCCTCTGAGTTGTACTTCAGATTATTTAATTTCATCGTTTAAGATTTGAATAGAGTACTAGTACTATATTGCTCTGGTAGTATCAATTAAAACTGCTTAAAGCTGTTGTACTTTGGCATTGTCCCACAGCAATTGGAAGTTATTAGTTCATGGAACCTATGATGCCTGTCAAATGTTGTGGAAAATACCACAAATCAGAAAGCCCTCATCCCACATGTCCCTGAAGCCCTCTTAGTAGGCTGACACTTTCCCACAGTGCCCAGCAACACAACAATGCCAAGTCTGGCTGTGACCAATTGGCACTTTCACTCCACCATCCACACGCGACCTCACTGCAATTTTTCACCACAGCAATGAACTCCGCTTAGCACAAAAAACGTACCCATTTCTCTACAGAAGAGGGCTGGACCAGGAACATCCCCCAGCCATTGTGTGGCTAAAGAGCTTGCCTCGCCAACCCCCCTCTTTTCTCCTGTCCTTCAACTCTCATTCCTGCCCATTGGAGACTTCTTGACTGGGACATAAAGCATTCAATGAAAGTGACTTTTATAGACTTATTCGAGCTCATCTTCACATACAAACTGGCTTCATACCTGCAACTGAAAAGATTTAGTGTTGAGCCAGTGAGCCATCGAGTAATGGCATTTCGAATGAACGGCTCTATTGTTGGTATCCCACAGGGCTCTATAGTTGGCCCACTAGGGTAGACACACACGTTGCCCAGGAATGACCTGGTAATCAGCTATTTAAGTGAAAGCCATTGAGTCCCAATAGAGAAGTGAGAAGCATGTCCAAACCTGTTATGTGCTCCCTAGAGGTGGTCTATGTGCAGATTTGTCGTACAGATTAAAAAGGCAACGTTGAATGGATTGGATAAATTGTTCCACTTGACTTTTGTTGTGCGTGCACCTGTGAGTGAAGTAGCGTGGGATTGCTCCTCACAGTTCATCAAATCCCTTTTTCTCAGTTGAAGTGGCATTCTATTCTCTTTAGTCACCCCGAGTTTGTTAAATTGGACAAAAAAACAAAAAAGAGTGAGTGATAAAGTGAGTGTGAAAAAACAGGCATGATTTTGAAAAGGTAGGAAATGTGGTATGGTTGGTAAAGTTTACATATTGATTGTGAAAATAATTGGATTGTGTGCCTTTAAATGTCTACGTCATGGAAAGCTTGGGGAAATTATCCACAGTCCTCTTAGCCAATGAATGATACTTTCTCTGCCTGGTACTTGCTTTCTTTCTAGCCGGTTCCAAAGTTTTGCTTTCTTTTACAATTGTTTCCACAGTCGTCTAATAACAATAGATTTAGTCAATAAATGACCCCATAGTTCACTGATGTTAATGTGTAGTGGCTTGGGTCGACACACTGAAACTGATAAGATTTTATTTTTATTTTTCAATTTATGTTTCAGAGGGAGCAAATATTCGAATGTGGTCTGCTGATATAAGTCCTAAATCACGCAGAGGGATCCTTAGGAGGGCTGTGTTCTCTGAAGAACAACGGAAAGAGCTGGAGAGAACTTTTCGGAGACAGAAGTACATCAGCAAAACAGACCGGAACAAACTGGCAGCGGATCTCAGTCTCAAGGAGTCACAGGTAATTGAGTACGAATAAATAAAATTTTGGCCTGATGAATCTGATTTTAAGACATTAAGAAGAACGTGTGCATTCATCCTGTGTGTTTATCGTCTTTCATCAATGGCACCCTTGATATACAAACCCTTAATCCTGCTCAGCAAGATGATGAAAGTCTATAGCCATGTTACCTACTAAAATCAGTAGGATCTTTCCTTTAGACACCATGAATGTATGAACAAAATTTCATTTAAATCCATTTAACTTTGGTTGATTGGTCAATTTGTTAGCATGGCTAAAAATAAATGGTCAACACCAAATAACCAAAGTTCTTCTCCATTCTCCTGCCGCTTCAGGTGAAAATCTGGTTCCAGAATCGCCGAATGAAGTGGAGGAACTGTAAGGAGAAGGAGGTGCATAACACTCGCTCCCCAATGGACGAACTTATGGCCCAAGGTCTCGCTCAGGAAGAGGAACGACCATCACAGAATCACACTGATGCAAAAACAGAGAGATCACCGCCACAGAAGAGTGTCAGGGACACATGAGAGGCTGTAATGAGTGGAAAATAAACTAATGACTTTATCACATTCACAAAAAAAAAACTGTAAAAAGGCTACAGTGCTGGGAGGATGTTAAAAATGTGTCGATGAAATACACTGTGAAGACTAACAATGGTAATATTAACTTTTTCACTGCATGAAACTCTGTTGTTGCATCATAAATATAATGGTCGCTTGGTCAATCAAATTATTGCGCTTCACTGGCTTCAGTAAGCAATTCATTCACTGAAAAGAATTTCCAGGAAAAATTCCCACTCTTTAGTTGTAATTGCAATCAGTTAAAGGCACAAATTAGTGACTTCATTGAAGGCATTTAGATGTTTTTTTTTATCCACATTTTGATCAGCTTTACATGAACACTCTGCTCATAATCCAAATATCTTTTTTTTTTAAATAAATTGGACTTGGTATATTTTGTAAATAATTTGTTTGAGATCAACTGTAAATAAAGTGTTTGAATTATATTCTTATCGTGTTGGCAAATCCATTTATATGTTACCAATATATAATTAATTATAAATTTCTAGAAATATAATCCACATTAATAAGAAGATAACCAAAACCGATAATGAGGGTTTATTCAAGTTTTATTTTTTTTACCTTTACATGCTCAATGGCAAAATTATTCATTTAGCTATGACAACAATATTGCAAGTGGCAGACACAATCCTCTACTATAAATGTGCGCCTCTGGAAGGCAGCAGTAAGACAACAGTAAGACTATCATGTGTGGTTAACTGTGGTAAATGAGAAACACTCTTCCCTAGCTTTGCTATTACTATTAACAGTCCAGTCCAGGAAGGGTGGTGCATTTCAGGATCTGGAGATAATTCTTGACTTTGTCGGAGTCTCTGCGGAAGCAGTAGAGTAGATCATGATGGTCCAGTGAGTTGAGTTCTCCTTGTTTGTAGAAGGACAAGGCAGAAGAGGGCACCAAACTCTCAGGAGAGATGTAACCGACGGTGTTACCGAGCACTCCCAATAGCTTCATCTGAAGCGGACAGAAGAAAAATTGATGGTACAAAATTAATGTTTTAAAGAAATGCATGAAGATGCAGTATGTCACATCATAAGCATTGTGAAAACTAGACATAATGATACATTCCAGTGAAAATAATGATACGATTCAGTGGATCCTTACCTTCTCGACCATTTTTTCCACTCCATCCCTCAGCTCATGCACCATATCACTGATCTCCAGTGCCTTGTTAGAGCTGTAATGGTTGAAGTCTTGATTCTGATCTTGAGACATGCTCCAGTACAGTTGTGACAGGGGGTCACCCCAGGCCTCCAGCAGCCTCAGGATAATCTCTGTCAGTTCCTCTCTCTGCACATGAAATAATTGCTCAAATAACTTGGCAGTAAAGTACAACTTAATTGCACACACCTTCCAAAAATTTGTCTTTATGTTATATTTGACAAGATTCAGTGACATCACTTGTGTGCACGAGTAGCTATGGAAACATAAAATTTATAACATCAGCACTCACCCCTAGCCTTTGTGCATTCTCCTTATCTTCTGGCGTCAGAATGCCGTATGTGTGACACTTCCGTTTTCCTATGAAGTTCTTGCTGGGAAAGAAATATTGCTCCTGCGAAGATGGACACACATTATCACACACAGTGATATCAGGGCTTGAAAAATGGCCAGCTCAAAGGGTGATTGATGACAAATGAATGGAGGTCGAAGTGTGATGGATGGTGATGGATGATCGGTGTCGGAGCTCACAAATTCAGAGTGCAGATCACTGGAGATGCCGTGCATTCTCGAAGACTGTTGTATGACCCGGTCAAAGAAATCTGCCAGGGAAGGAATGTGGCATCCAGCCTGTCCATAGGCACATATCGGCGTAGTGCCAACCTTCATGGAAAGCTCCAGGTGCTCCAGGTATACCAGTGCTAGTACAGAAAACCAAACTGAGGGGGAGAAAAAAAACTTTTTATCACTGAAAATCATAACAATACACAGAAAAAAGCTCTAAAAACTTTGTATTTCATGTGTCATCTTTGTCATCTTACCCCTTTTCATGGTTCTGTTCTTGCAGTGGAGTTCCAGATGATGAGTGGAGCTCTTTTCCCCTCAACCACTCTTGCAGAAGCTATACTCACACAGTGATGACGTTGATAATTAAACAAATTGGTTTTACAAAAAAAAAGAGAGAAAAAAAACGTGATGTTTCTCTCTGCACGTCATACAGCATGCTTCGCTTAGTTATCTGCTCAGCCGAGAGCAGACAAAGCTAACCCAGGCAGAAAAGTTGCAACACTGTATTTGCCAGTTTAAAGCAATGAACTTTATTTTGCTCACATCCCAAGTGTTAGAAGAAATTAAATCAGGCCACCTACTGTCCACATGCAACTTTCAGTTAAACTAACTGCTCTATGTAAAAGCCCCAATATATTTCTCTTGCAGTACATAAATGGTGTGCTAAATAGCCCTGTTACAAATTCAAACACTGGACACAATTAGCCTAATTGGGGCAACTAGCAATATTCAAATCTCTTGAAAGCATTTTAGCATTTTATTTTAAATAACAAGGCAACATAAAAACAAATAGTATCACAAAAGAGAATAGAATAAGCCCATTGTTCAACAGCCCAGGCTTGAACTGTTCAGTCTGGTAGTGAAAATTAGCCTATTCAGATGTAAAGCGAGTGATTTATCTTCTCATTAGTGCTACAAAGTGTGTCAATTCCACAGGCCGTCTACAGCGAATACAGTCATGAGTCATTCTCAACGGTTCCACGGCTTATCCAGAGACACTGGACACTGACACAGTTTGTTATTGCAGTGCTCAAAGAAAGTTTTCAGGCAAAATGGGCTAAAATCCACATCAAATGAACGCATGCATGTTTTATTTTGAGATCTATATTATTTTATACCCTTTTCTATACTATATGAAAATGGGGCATGGCAACACAATAGAAAAGCAGTGCTCTGCCTCTCCATTAGTCTGCTACCTTGTGGTGAAATGAGTGATAAGTGAAGGGGCCAACAGAGAAGGCTACCACATAAAGCATTTGATTGTGTGTTTGCCGCACTATGGTCAACAAAACAAGTACATTTTCACAGAACATATTTTATTGTCATCTTTTTCCATATAAAATGCACATAAAAAAGATGTCATAAATACACCACTATCCTTATAGAAAATATAATATACAATCAATTTACATTTATTAATATTATGTACAAGTTTGAGTGCATTCCATTACTGTGTGCTGTCAGAGCAGGGATGAGGTAGTGAGCTGCTGAGGGGAGGCAAAGGAGTCCAGCTCTCCTCATTTACATTTCCAGTTTAGCTTACTGGTCACCCAATGCCGAGAAACTCTCCATCTCAAAATGTCTCCCTTGTTTTGTCTTAAATCTTGCGTTTTAGATGTGGAATCACAAACACAGATTCTGAACTCCAATTTTACATCAGTCCATTTAACATCTGTGGTGCTTCCACTTGCGAGTGGCCACTGCGATGTTTGCATCTTTTTTGTGCCAAGGAAAGAGATGGGTGAGGGCGAGGGCGCCATCGGACTGCACAGAACCAGTCAGCACGTAAAGCTGTGACCTTCCAGGACGCACGAGGGCATTGGCACATCGAATGTTGATGAGCAGCCACTGCTGGAGTAGGTGCTGGGTGTCATAAGGCAGCAGAGGTCCCTGGCGGATAAACTCAACCCTGCCCTGGACCTCAAATTCTGGCTCTCCCGTGGGTATGCGACGACGATGAAGTTTGGCAGTCACAGCTGTGGAGAAGAGAAAGAGAGAGAAAAACAAATTAATAATCTGGTTTGGAAAGTGAAACACAATTCTGAGAAAACAAACCACAATGCAGTGAATGCAAGACTCTCAAAACTTACCAAAATCATGCTGGCAAAAAGCATCGAGGACTGTTTTCATTGCAGGAGCCTCTTCAACAGAGGGACAGTTTTGGCAGGCAGGTTTGGGCAAGTCTGTGATAACAAATAAAATATTTAGTAAAACTGTAGGTAACATACAGTTCATACAGGAGATCTAAAAGACAAAGAGCAAAGAGAAGTAAAACAGACTTCTAGTAATGAGTCTGTGGTCAATGCATACCTTTGGCAAAGTGGCTAAATTTTGCGTGCGGAGAAAGGCACATGTCTTCTTCTGCTGGAAAGCGATCACAGTCAAGTGCCTCGGGCCATGGGTGACCCTGGCAGGCGAGCACCGGGGCACAGCTGTCCCTCACTGCCACACACAGGCTACGGCATGGCTGGATAAAACTGTAGGGTAAAAAAGTCAAAATGTTACACAGTGAACACAAAATTACTGCATTAATAACAACAAACTTTGACAGAAAAAATAATGTTTTACGCATTTCTAGAGAAGTAAGTATTTAAGAGGAAAAAAGCGCAATGAAAGTACCAAAAAAATTTAAAATCTACTTACGTGTCAAGACAGACGGGGGCAATGAGAGAGCAGAGAAAGGCCTGGGCTTGAGGGTGGCAGCCTGTCTGCAACAGGGGCCTCCAGTCCTCTGAACGTGGTACAACCTCGCCTTCCAGGTTGCTGTGACCCAAAAAGTTGGGGAGTCGCATCTCAGAGTATCCGACATCTTTGCAGACCTTCATCTGGTTGGGGATAGCCACGCAACGAGTGGACTGCCCCAAGTCAAATGCCGATAAAGGACATGCCAAAGACAGGAGAGCCACGGTGAAGAACACGGCCATACTGAGAAAATCCAGAGAGTCCACACGGTAGATAGTTGAGCTTTCCCTACGGTTGGTTGCTTGCTATCAGAAGCCTCTGCTGTCCTTGAATGGCTTTGTGGCTGTGGCTGCCTGCTTTATATACAGCAAGGTCAGCCAGCCCCATCAGTCTGTAAGTCTGTTATCAATTACCTATCAAAGACGCAGAGACGATGTGTTTGGAGACAACGGCTTGTTTTGTGATGACTGCAGACAGGAGGGGGGGGCAGTAAGGGTGGGTGGGTATGTGTGATGGGGTTTGGGGGAGGGGGGCAATGGGCAATCACAGCACCAGCTTTCACCGAGTGAAGCCACAGGAGGATTCATCTGCTTCATTTGCTCTTGTAGGTAGAAAAAAAAAACCTCCCTGTGCTCAAACTGTACAATATGTGGCTGACAAATCCGGCTATTATCTTTCCAATACGGCCTCCTTTAAAAGTGACAACACATTTGTTATTTCCTCCACTCACTATATCATATCAGTTTTGAGCACAATACTTGACAAATAAAATGTTTCTTTTGCATTGGCTGATACATAAAAAAACATTTTTTTTTTACTGAGGATAACAAACCGAATCTCTAAAAGTTCCTTCAGAAAGAAATCTGACTTTTTTCTAGACAGACAGACAGACAGTCTCCTTCATATTGTTAGTCTCTTTCATGTGTCCCTGCTTCCTAATTGGAGGGTTTCATCTGCAGAGCCTCCACTTCTCATTAGCAAAGCAGCGTCTCTTCTGACTCACCTGGCTTTGATGTGCCAGTAACTCAAAGTCAGATCCACATGCAAAATACTAATATCGGTGTGATGCATGCAGCAGCGATGGCATTTTCTGCATCAGCAGCTACTACACACGGCGCTCACGTGATAACAGTCAGATCTGCAATTTGCGTGTGATGCTGCAGTTGTTTGCCGTTCCGGAGGGACATACTCATTTGGAGGACGTGTACCGGAAAAGCATCTATTTCAAGACAATATATTAAAATCAATACATTTTATTTCAGTTGCGCTTATTGCTATAAATAACCAGAGCATCATGCATAATCAGCCGTCAGACAGACTCATACACACTCAGTCATATCCGTTTAACATCTTACTCAAGACACTAGAGATCTCGTCCCGAGATGCAGACCAGAGGCACAGACACAAGTGCTAATCTGTCTCGTTCTCTCTGCCTGGTGTATTTAAGCCTCTTAATTTAACAATAGAACTACATTACAGCATCATCGTATTTGTTTGGATGTCGTCTGTCTCCAGATTTAGATGTATATCTGGGGCTGATGCCTGTGGGTCTTTCAAGGACTTTCCCTCATGAATCGGAAGTCTCTACCCCACATGTTCTTTGTGTCTTCAGGCATGCCAAAGTAAAAGCAGTTCCGACTGGCCCTACTCCCATTTCCGTGCCTGCATTCTAGCAATGACTGCGGCAAGGACTTTGCTCTCGCAGTCAGCCAGAGTTTTTTTTTTTTTCGATCGGCCCCAGCTCAGCCAAATTTTACAGCCTCATCTGATGAGCGCAGGCTGGTTCCAGTTCGGGTAGACGAGTACAGCCCATAAGAGGGGGACTAACTGGGCAATTAGAGTCACAGACCAATTTGGGAGAACAATAGGCCCACACATTTAACAAGCTCCCCCTGCCAGGAGCCCAGCAGGGGTCTGTTGTTGGGCCTAATGGCTGCCCTGTAGACACACTGTCTGTGTTGGTAATGTGTTGCCTGCCCCTGCCTCATTTAATGAAAAGGTGATAAAGTATGAGCTGACTGGTGGGGCACCTGTCTGTCAAACAAACCTCCAGCAGACAATCCAGCAAACATAGTACTTGGCTTTTAAAAGTTCATGAAAATTGATCCCCAACCCAAGTCAATAATTAATTGTCCTCCAAGATAGAAAGACTAATGTATCTGGCTGTACACTGGGCCAAAACATAACTTAAGTCTTCTTTCTATGGACTCAAAGTCAACATATTCATTGGATTTAGGGCACGTGTGTTTATTTTGGGCTAAATCTCTGGCCAAATCAGTCAAGAAAAATTACAACACAACAAAAGAACATTGACCTTTATAGTTTTTCTACTTTGCAATTGAATTCTTCTGATTCATCACTGCCAGAAGTTGAACCAGGGCCTATACTTAAAGGTCTGGGCCCTTTTTAGATCACCAGTAGAGGTCTAATGTAGTAATTGTAGTATTTAAAAGAAAGCACATTACACTCCTTTAAACACAAAATGACATTTACCTATATAACATAACTATCTTGCCATTTGCTGGTTCAAACATGAGGTTCAAAGTGAACTTTCACAGGGTTCTCCGTGTCCAGGAATCGTCTTTGCTAATGCACACAATCCTCAAATAATCTATTAATCCTGGCTGGCTGGCCCAATGTGTCATGTTTAGTCACAACACAGTCCGTCTGGTATTACACCATGTAAACAAGACACCATTTTCAGTTTTGTACTTTAGTTCTTCTGATTCCATAAAACTTGAAACACCTTGAAATAACCCATCCACAGCTCAGTTCTGTGAAACATTTTCCTCTGAATGTTTGTGGTGCCATCATCTAGAGACAAAGGTGCTGCTTTTCACTACGAGAGCAAACCATGGTAATTTGTGGGGGGATTTCTGGTTCACGGGTATTTATTCTACACTAAAATGAAACTCATTTGAAAGGATATTAAATTTTTAATGAGCACAGTCAGACACTACAACAGCGCCAATAGATCGATGAAAACTGACATCAGAAGACCTTGTCGTCTAGTTGTCTTCCTGCTTTAATACCAGCTATTAAAAGGTATCAGTTTGTAGATGCTGAAGTTATTGTCCAAAATAATTTTAACAGCACAATATAGATTCTATTTGGGGTATTTTCCCTCCATTGTAGAGTCTACATTGGCAGACTGGGACAGTAGCACAAACACCTGAGATATACATCAAAGACAGAGGCGTGTTTGGGAAGGAAAGGAGGGGGGACTGGGTGTCTGAGCTGGGCTCCCCTGCAACACACAGTGACCTCAGATAAAAGCTGTCTCCTCCCTGCACATACAAGACTCATTAACTTAAGAGATTGAGCCCCCCATTTGCGTCTTTTCTCTTCCCCATATGCCCCCACCCCTCCATCCTGCTGGGCTCCAGTAGGACTGACAGTCCCTGTGCAGACTGTCACTAGCACTCAATTGTCACATCCAGTCTCCGGGCCTTGTGGGCAGACGCTGCCACGCCGAGGTGAGCAGACAACTTGCCCTCAGAAACTGCAGACAACTGTAGATTGATTGAGTATGCTAAACCAAAGTAATGCACTCAACATAATACAGCTTAACATGTTGTCTCCTAATGTTATGTCCTCAACAAAGCAGGGCTGTTAAAAATCAGGCCAATGCCGTCCAAATCATTTTAACAGCATTGCTGCACAGCTTTGGCAGATGAACTCAGTGGAGCTGCTGTGACGCAATTCACGATAGTTTACTCATAATCTGTGACAGTTTAATTGAAGAATCTTATGCACAGTCAAGCACATCAACTTAATAATCACGGGACACAGAAATAATTGTGCAGTGTACGTCATCTTTATTTCTACCCCACAGTGGATCTGCATTTGGTTTTCACAGAAACAAGACATTCCCCCTTTCAAAACAACTCAGTTAACACTGATCCAGACAGCTACAGCTCACTTTTTAAACAGTCAAAAGAGAGACATGCCAAGGTAACACGAAGGGGGGAAAAACAAACTTAGAACATGGTAAGAGTCAGGTTGACGGAGCTGAGGTACACCATCTTTTTATGCACTCCTATGCTCCTCTGCAGCACTGTAGGAGAGAAGAAAAAGGAGGAGACGGTTCATTACTGGTCAAAAACAGGGCTGTTAATGCTTTGAGTAATTTTAGCTTCTTGTGATCAATCTCAATCATATAAAAGTGCTAAATAAATGCTTATCTTGGAATTTTTCCATAAGACACCAATGTAAAAAAAAGGAGAAAAATCATCTAATTTATTGAAACATCCAATTTTTAATCCGAATTACACATGTTTAAAGCCATGCTTTACCCTGACATTACAGCAAGATTTGATCTCAATCATTTTATAATAACAACCATACATGCAGTGGTCAATTTATTCAGTACACTTCCACACTCTGTTGCAATTCAACACAGCAACATCGACCACAAAATCGACATTTCTTAGAGGTTATAATTAAGTGTTGTTGTACTCGACCATATTATATTGAGACATATCTAATTTCTTGTCTTTCATTTCCCATCATTATGATCTCTGCTAAAATATGATTCAATTATCACTTCTATGACAGTGTCAAAAAACCTGAACATGAGAGCTGATCAGTTTACATACATTTGAGATTCTCTTAGGGAGGGAGGAGGGTCACAGCCGAGATAGGCCCCGTTGATGAAACAGTACTGTACTAGAGTCCTGAAACATGGATCCTGGAAAGATGTTGAGTTAGCGTAAGTATTCAATAGCCTGGATGTATAAAGACAACAAAAACACATTTATTTATAGATAGTGTTTTGTCACTTACCCTAATGAGAATGTGTGGGTTCCCGACAATTAAGAGGAGGGCTTTGGGGCGAGTGACGGCCACGTTGAAACGTTTGGGGTTGGACAGAAAGCCGAGCATGCTCTGCAAATCATCGCTTTCTAACGATTCATTAGACCGCACCTACATTATAATAAGAAAATGAAAATAACAGAGTAATTGCCAAAACAGGTAAACTGTGGGAAGGTTATGACAGACTGTGATGCTCCCTGCAGCCAGTAAATAAACACTACAGTGAGATCTTTGCTGTAGTGCTAGGTTGAGGCTTATTTATCTTTCTTATGTCAGTCGTAATGTGAAATTTTGTGATTTTGTGATTACTGATTTACTGATTTGTCTTTTAAAATACATCTATATCATTGAAGATACTAGTGTAAAAATGCACGGTATTGCAAGTTTACTGTCTGTGTATCTCATATCATAGTGCATTGCCCAGTCAGACTCAATGTAATAAGTACAGATTGCCATTTTCTTGGATTTGGACTATTATAACTGACAGCATACATGTGTATTTTCATAATAAAACATTGACAATTAAATACATTTGACCTTTCCCCCCCCAAAACTTAAGGTACAGGACCTTCTCTCACTTTCAGTCAAACAAATCGAAAACTAAAAATTGAGCTTTTTTTGTACAATAACAATCAGCTGATAATCAAAAACAGTCACTATTCTGTCTTATTTTACTGTTTACTCACAACCTTTAATTGGCTCACCTTGCTTTTACCCTCAGTTCTCCTCTCCTCCCACACATATACACACTGGCTTCTCTCTCCCTGTCTCCTTGTGTCTGTGGTGTTGCTGACCTTCCCCATCGTTGGCAGCAAGTTTAATAACGTCACCCAAAGTAACACAGCAACTCGGATTTTGGATTTTTTTTGGCCCCCTGAATTACTGTTTTCACAACAGCAGGTGAGCCACGCATGGAGGAGGTGGAGGAGGCTTGTAGTATGATGTGTGTCTGGCTGTGGCAATATTCTGTTACTGTTTGTGCCATTGGGTACATAACATAAGCAAATGTGACAGGCACAGAATCAGCGGTCACAGTTGATCGGTGCATTTCTACAAACAACCAAAACAAATATCTAATATATAATATATGTTGCATCCCGTTCTCTACCAACCATATGAAGGTGCTCTTCTAAAAATCTAGCTGCAAAATAAAAAAAACAAAAAAAACAAAAAAAAAAAAAAACAGATGAAAATGTGCAAAAAGCTTTTTGTTCTCACTAAAATGTAAAAGAGGCAAATAATAACATGATTTCTATAAGATTTATTTGAGTTTTTGGTGTGGTTCAAAGTGTGGTACCTTTAGTGCATACTGACAAATCAACGTACTGAAACATTAGTGAGCACACAGTGGGGCTAAAACGCAATCTCAATTCGGTGAGTAACTGCTCTTCTGAAAACAAATTCCTTAGATGACAGAGCATCTTTTTGTGTAGATCAAACCCAGATGTCCCACCACTCTCAATTTTGTAAAATGTTTCACAGCCTTCACAGTTGATCCAAATCTTTTCCACGTTTGGTACATATCTGGACCGAGCTCAGAAAAATGTTCTGTGCCTACCGTAGACAAAATGATGACGAGGAACTCTTGTCCTTGGAACTCCTCCACAGAACCCACTTTGATATCAGATAGGCCCACCTTACCCAGCAGCACTCGAATCTTCTCACACTGCAGAGTTAGAAAACAACGACTCATATTGGGTTACAACATGCAAAGCCACTTCAGCATTTCAAAGCCATTTGAGCAACTTGACGCTGAATGAAAATTGCACTGAATTAGATTACTCATGCAACTAAGCTTTGATGTGAGACCTAACTACAAAAAGCACACACAAAAAAACTGAACTGAAATTGTGCAGTCTTACTTGTTTCTTGTAGGGGGCAATGATGCCGATGTCAGAGGCATTCACTGGATTGTAGAGCTTCTTGGCCAGCTGGCAGCAGTAGAGCATGACTTGTACAGCTTCCACCGGGTTGAACCATGAAGGGTTGTTGCCTTCCCTCATTTCTGTGCCCTTGGGCAAAGCAAAATCCGTTAAATATATATATGGGAGCTGAAAATCCCATTAACCTGGAGCGACATAAGTGTAACAAGGATTCAATATTTCAGATGTGCTGCTATCTCACTGCAGATGTATGCTAAATATGTTATGCAGAATAGGCCTCTTTTCCCAGATGTATTTCTTACAGTTCTTCACAAGCCTGAAGACCACTCACCCTAATTCCATGGAGGAGGAGCGGGAAGCCTTTTTTGGGAAGGGTTTTCCACTGGCAGAGACAGTCCACTATGTCCCTGGGGGCTTTACAACACAGTTCATCCTGATAGAAGAGCTTGGAGGGCAGCGTGAGCAAGGCCTCATGAGAACGGTAGTTGTAGATCAACTTAGTTACCTGTTGTAGTGGGAGACCAGCTTAATAATCTTTACCCACACAGTGCATGCAAGTATTCTCCAATACATTCCTCCAAGATGAGATATCTGTGCTAATCATGTTAAGACTACCTGATACTGGTGTATAAGACTTCAAAATAAAGATAGGAAATATGCCATACACAGCACCAGAAGCATGTAACAAAGCATCTGTGTAACATACAGTGTACCAACCAGCTTAGGGTTGTATCCCCAGTCCTGTCTGGAGTACAGCGGGTTGGCCATGAGCCTCTCCAACAAAGACACGCCAAGGCCAAAAGCAGCAGCCAGCTTGGACTTCACTATTGGACCCAGCTGACACGGATCTCCAGCCAACACCATCTAAGCAGGCGAAGAAAAAAAAAAGGCATTATTAATCAGTATACCTCAGACAAGTTATCATCAAAGCTCTAAAGGTGAGAAGATGAGCATACTTTCTTATGGCTCACCTAAAACTGAAGTAAAAGCCTACACACAAACAAAAGGCTGAATGTAGTTAGTGCATGAGTGGTACTGACCTGTCCATCTCTCTCTGATACAAGACTCATAGGGATCAGGGACTCTGGTTCTGTAGCCTGGCCAGCCTCATCCAGAAACAAGTGTGTAAAATGACCCACTCTGAGGAAAAACAAATCCACAGTCAGTGAACGGAGTTAGAAGTAAGAGGCAGAAGTGAGGACAAATGCTGCTCATTTAAATTGTTCAAATTACAGCCTGGGCCTTACTGTAGTCCTATATTATGAAACATGCCAGCACTGGAGCAGGTGCTGACCACAATCCGGTGAAAAGAGGCGTGACGGATGTCCTCTCCTGCCCTCGAGTACTGTCTCAGCACTTCTGGGATGGACTGAGAAAAACAACAATATTGTATCAAGATGGCACGTACATTTTAGATGATAAAGCAAAGTACTAAAGGTGCAGACAGAGAATGTTATCAGAGCCTCATCTATTATTCAAAGAGTTTTACTGACAACTGTACCGCCCAACCTGATGGCAAATGGCAATGGCATCTGTACAGACCGTACAGCACACAGGAGAATGCATATTTTCCCTTTGATCAAAGAAAGTGCACAGTGAATTTATTTTCCCTGACGTTGTGCAGTACCTCGTCCTGTCTACAGGAAGCGTTGACACGGGCCAAACTTGCAGCATGCAGGAAGCCACTGTGATGCAGGCGGATGCAGATGAGGTCAGCAGCACTGTTAGAAGGGGTGCATACAAGTACCCGACTACTTGGCACAAAGTGGTAAACCTGCGGGCGTAAAGACTGAAGTTACAGAGGACAAGAACTGGAACAAACTTGCATTTGCAAGCATCTGTTCAAGAATACATTTTGTTATTAGTCTAATCAAGACTCTTACTGGTGGTGTACCTGTAGTATGGCCTCTATGAGCGTGATGGTCTTTCCGGTGCCTGGAGGTCCAAATAGCACATAAGGAGTGGGCCGACACTCTCCTGCCAGGATCATTTTCACTGCTTCTCTCTGAGGAGGGTTCAGCTCCGGGTTGAAGAAGTGTCCTTTGCTGGGGATGCGTTTGGATGGGAGTCTTCCATCTAGATGTGATTATAAACATGTTATCAGACGTACACAGGCAAAGCTTGTACCAAATCAAAATACCCATACCTTTAGTCTGTGTGGCCTTTGACTTCACGTCGATGGAAATGCTTGACACCTTTCCATTTTCCATCGCTGCAGCCTGACATTCAAATAGAATTACGTTTAATAAAAACAAGACTTAATGACATTAATGTTCTTGTTTTCTTTCACCTCATTGTGGTCTGAGTCTATCCACGTTCCTGTCCATTGAGGAGCCTGAACAGTCACTCTAGATGGGAAGAGAACTGCACAACAGTAAGAACATGACAGCAATTTAAATCTTACTGAACTAGTTAGATAAATTAACCACCATGAGAGCTTCAATATAAATCAAAAACACAAGTGTCTTATAGAAAGTCAAGCCTTCAAACTTGTTGTGAAGTTGTGGAGACACTGCTGGCGAGTAAAATGATCTATTTACTTTGTTCCTAGAGGCAAATTTACTTTCTTTCTGTCTCACTATGGCAAAAGAAAGAGGATGAGGTAAGGTACAAACAGCACCCTCTGGAGCAAATTCTGAGGCAGTGTCACCATGTGTCCTCCCAATAAAAAAAGATTTAGTAAATATAGCACATTGCTTTACTGCTAACATAATACCAGATGTTCACTCCTTTCGTAGAACATCAGCTTTAAGTTGACTTGAAAATAAGAACTGCTCCTCCATGTCGTGTCTGAAATACCAAGAAGCAATTAAAGTCAGACCTCAACTTACTCTCTCTGAAATGTTTCGTCTGTTCGAGTGCATTGTGACACCGCCTCATGGTCAATCTGCCAATGCAAGCAAAGTACTCAGATTACAACTATGACAAATTTCTGGGTGAGATATGAATGCATTAATGTAAGTGCAATCACTTTTCCAACCTGTTGTAAGAGAACTCAACATCAAGCGGCTCTCCGAGGTAGCTGTGCTGAAACTCTGCGTTCACTCTTAAACTCACATCCTCATCATTGATCTGGGAGTCAAAACACAGCATTAGATTACATCACAATTCAAAGAGATGATGAAGAAGATGCTTTGGAATACATCTCTGTACCTCTGTGACGTAGCTAACGTACTCCATTACAATACCGTCACTCTGCGGTTTCTTCAACATTATTTTGTCACCTGCAGAGCAAATTTGTCAAAACTCATCTCATGCTGAGCAGGAAGAAAAAAATGACAACTTGAACCTTTGCTATAATAAAGACACCTGAGGCCTCCTCACCTATATTGAGACTCGGTCTGCCTTCAGCCAACCCGAGAACCTCTAGGTGCAGGTAGCATGCTCCTTTCCTGAGAAGTGCTCCGTGGATTGTGAATTCTCTCAGTTCCCTCTCTGCATGCAGCTCCTCCAGCCAGAGAAGGGCTGAGAAACGTGATTGCATGTTGAATGGCGACAGCACCTGAGCGAACAGACACAGCAGAAGGAAACTGTGATATTTTAGTTGATCTCTGGAGGCAAGTTGTATTTTTTTTTCCTTCCCCTCAACACAAAAGATGAAGTAAGACACCGAATTGTAGCCCTTAGTGCCAATTTTGTGGATCTGTGTTCACTGAAAAAAAGCATGTTAATATCATAACACCACCTTGCTTGTAAAATGTAGAAGCCCAGAGATTCACTGTAATGTTTGTAAGCTCAGAAGGCACAAATTCATGGCACAGTAAGTAAAGAAAAACTCTACTATCTGTAGTGCTTAAACATGCCATCAAATCAACACATTAATTGTGCAGGCAGCCCTTATCATCATCATGGCCACGCTCACCTCTCCTAGGCTGGGCTCAACTGCCAGCACATCGCTTTGTGTCTCCACACAGTCTCTGAAAGCCTGGGGCAGCGTGTAGTTACGCAGGAAGTTTGGCAGGCGTCGCTTAGTCAGCCTGCAGGGGGGAAAGTCGATCTCAAACAAGGGACGACAAAAATAACTCATTCTATCATATAGCAGCTTTTGTTTTAGAGATAGGAAAACAATGTTGCACACAGAAGTCAATAAAAAAAAATGGCAAAAAGAAAGCTCATCCCATCTAAAACATGTGAACTAAAATGATTTCCTCATGTCATTTTTGGGGGCAAAAAAGGCTGCATGCAAAAATACAAATATTCATTGAGATCTATCCCTTATTAATGAAATATATTAGTAAAATGGAGGGCACAGGCAAGTGGCAAATGTTAATAGCTAAATCTGTAATTTGTAAGATAGGGAATTCATTTCACTTATGGTGCTCATCCTCATGCGGCAAAGGAATCGGTTGTTTTGATACCTTGGTGTGTCTTTTGGAGCAGAGACAGTGATCACATGAGTAGGCACTGCTGAGACCGGACACAAATCACTGGGACTGTAGGGTGCAGAGGGCTGCAGCAGGTTCTCCTCTTCGCTGCCAACTGTGACCTCCAGGCGCCTCCCGATGGTGAAAGAGGAGAAGTGCAACAGCAGCAGCTCAGCACAGCTTCCCAAGGTCCTGAACAATGTCCCCACATGGAATTTAGTTGTAGACATCACATTAAAAAGAGCTCCACAGAGAGACTCGATACGTCATTGTATAGACATTATTTTATATGGTAGGACAGCAAGCTCAGACATAAGGGAAGTCAAAAACATTTCCATTCATCTTTCTGATCCATTTCTCCTCTAGCTGCTTGTTATTTACACTCGTGGCTCTACAAGAGTTTAAAAAAAATACTTACTTTGCTCGACAGGCTACTGCAATAGACAGCCTCTCTCCTGGTGAAATATCCACCTCTCTATCCTCTCTTCTTACACTGGGTGAATGGACAGTCTCCTTCAGCACCTTGTGATTTTCTTTGTCTCCCTCTTTTGCATCACTGACTTGTTTTTCTGAAGGCTGAAGACAGTTTTCAGACTCTGAACAGTTTTCTTGCACAGGCTGTTGTTTCTGTCTGGGCTGTACGGGCCCTTTGACAGCAACTATGGTGAACTGTTCTTTTGAGTCCCAGCCAGCAAAGTCACAGCACTTCAGTCTCTGAGCATCTGAACCTTTATTTCTGTTATGAGAGAAAAATTAAGCTTATAAAGTAAACAGACATGTATTCTGTAACAGGTATTCCATTGTCCTTGATGCTAAGAGTTTTAATAAAAGTTGAAAAGATAAACTAAATTGTTCTAGGACAATGACCAATGCTAATCTAAACATTTACATGAGTTTGTGACTGTCGTACAGGGAGAATATGAATATTTCTTCTTCAGTTTCTTCTTTGGTCACTCACTGTATCCAGAGCACCAGCTGTCTTTCCTCCCCGATCATCAAATTCCCAAACTGGCCGTAGTCTGTTACTTCCAGTCCGCCTTTGTTTTCCAAAATGCTCTGGAGTTCAACCTCTGGGAGAATTTTAACAGATAAATTCACACTGCAACAAAAGAAAAATAAAAAAGCTATCAAATCACTGATCTGAATTAGATCAATCAAGACACATCAAAATGAAGATTTGAACAAATATGAAAAACTCTTGCCGTACTTCTGATGATAAAGACACAGAGCCCAAATAACTAGTCACTTCTTGTGCTCATGCAAGATGTGATTTGCATGTTTCACTATTTTTTGATGTCTCATGTTCCAAACAATTTATCAGGTAGCAGGTAGATTTGTACCACTTAACAGCCAACAACAAAACAATGGTAATCTATTGAGTGGCTGGTAAAATTTCAACATTTACTAGTCCGGTGGACAAAAAAAAAGTTAATTTTGCACCCAGGTTAAAAGATCCAAGTCCAAACGCTGCAGTTAATACCTTTGATGACAAGGTGCCATACACAAGGCCCTCCAACAGAAGAGGGACTGACTGCTCTCCACCATTACCAGGTTGACCAGGTGCCCTGGCAAAGGCTGGTAGTTAGCAGGGAGCAACAGAGAGTCCAGACTGAAGAACACACTGTCCTCCACTACTCCGCTGTTACCAAACACACTGGTCACATGCACCTGGAGATAGCAGATCAGTCAGAGGAGGGAGAGGGAATGAAACAAGTTATAATCAAACTATTTTAATACTACTAAATTGAATTGGACATGAATTAACTTTTCACAACAACATTTCCACTTAAAAAAGGACGAAATGGTGATCTGCTGGTATAATCCAAAAACATATCATCATGCAATTACCTGGTCCAAGCGGCAATAGCGTAAAGGGGCCACAGATTGAGCTTGGGTGGTCCAGTTGGTAGGATTGATAAAATATTTTGCTTGGACCCAGTCTCCTTTCATTGGCTCATAACCTCACAAAAAAAAAAGAGAGAAAGCACACAATTGTGCCAACACAGGGGAAAGTTAACATCAGCATTCAGCCAAGTGCTAATAAATTTTAGTGTGGCTGTGAGTTTGTCTAATTTACTGTCAGTCTGAGAGCTAATGAAACATCTACTAGAAAATTATGAGGTTATTAAATCAGTCGGAAAAGCTGAACGGTTCTGGGACTGATAGGCGACCGTGGGGGCAGACAACAAAGTAAGTTTATGCAAAGCATCATGGGGTCAAGAGGCTTGCAATTTTAGTGTCCTGAGTACAGCGAGTATCGGTACCTTCCCAAAGGCTGTAGCGTGGGAAGTATGTGGTCTGGTTTATGTAGCCGCCATCTCCATCAAATGATGTGACTGTGCCGATGAGAGGTCTCAGCTGCATGCTTTCAGCTTCTAGGGAGGTTCTTCCTCCGTCGTCCCAAGCATCTGCACTCCTTTCCACCTAAACAACAGCATTAAATGGTGCACGTCTGTCATGCCTGTCCTATTTCAGCAAACCCAAAAGGCACAACTCAGTGCACTCAATACAAACTGCATGGTGTATGGGATTCTCACCCTAACAGCTTTCCATCCACCTTGGGCACCATCTCGTACCGCTATGCCGTTCACCAGGTCGCCTTCTTTCAGTGGAATCCCGCCCAACACTTCTTCACTTGTGAAGTAGACCGCACCGTCTATCATGCCGTAGTCAACATACAGCTGGGTTACCACACTGCCCTGCAGGTGGCGAATTTCCTCCATGGCTGACCAGCAAAAGAAATGTGGACCAAAAACAAACATGAGGCGTGCAGAATGCAGAACAATTCAGCCAAATGAACGTCATTTAAATGAGCTGCATGTGTTGCATTGTGGTAATGCTGCATTTACCTGTTGAACCAGACAGAATGTCTTCTCCATCCACCTCTACTGTCCTCCAAAATGGGGACACCAGCTTAGAAAGCATACACCGCACAGCAGTGAGCATATCTGCAAAATGTCAAGCAGCTGACTCTCCACACTGAGGAAAAACAAGAGCAGAGGACAAGTTTTAACAACGCATAACGTTATTTGGATGCTTGTGCATTGGCTATTGGTTATACTCTGCTGGCTAACACACCCAGGAACCAAAAATAGTTGATAAAAAAACAGAGAAACTAACCGAATAACTAAGTTTGTCAACTACCCTAATGCTGGCATTACGTAAACAAACATGCCATTTTACATATGCAAAGCTAATGTTGGTTAAAAGTTGCCTTAGCTGGGCTGGAGCTTAGCTTTTACATTAGCGCAAATGGCGGCATGTACGTGAGAGTAGCTGGAAACAGCTACAACAAAGTGAAGTTAAATTACTCCTCTCAACTCAAAAATTAAAATCACATTTCACGTGGTTGGGGCCCAGCCTTGCTTTGCCTCGCTGTTTTTCAGCCCTGACCGCGATGCACTTGACCAAACACGGGGTTAGGTGTGCAGGAGCGCTGGGTCAATCCGTCTTTGACGAAAGGTGTGCAGGGTGGGGTGTTATGAGAAGTTTGGTATACCTGCACATAGACAGCGCACATCCCATGATTCACCGCCAAACCAGAGAGACACTGTTACCCACGCAGGTTAATTTAAAATGTAGCATTGCCATTGCCACGAATAAACCAGAGCTTTCATGTCGTAATTACAATTTTAATTATACTGTCTATGGTTAACTTGAGCGCTGTTCAGAGCCTCTGGCTAATGTTTGGTGCCGGTTGTTTTGCTTGTAAGTACTGACCCCTCATGGAAATCTGTTTCTAACAAGCTAGTTGTGACAAGTACAGCCATAAATGTACATTTTATACATTGCATAGCATTGTAATTGTATTTTTTAAATAAGTAATTTTATACATCCTTGGTACTCCCCAGATCGGTACTGCGCATGTACACCTCTACAGACGAGCATAAAGCAAGATGGCTCTCTTGTTAGCCATGTGACTTACCCATCCCTTCTGCATTAGCTTTTATGTGTGAGACATATACTGTCAGGGTTACAGTCGCCAGCTCATCACAGGGCACATAGAAACAAACAACCAATCACACTCTCAATCACACCTACAGCCAATTTAGAGTCACCAATTAACCTACTCAGTGCATGTCATTGGACTGTGGGAGGAAGCCCACAAAGAATCTGCATGCAGACAGCTGAGGTTCAAACCAGTAACCTTCTTGCTGTGAGGTGACAGTTCTAACCACTGCATCACCGTGCCAACCCTACAACTTACAGTAAGCTATATTTTGTTTTATTTACAGCTTTATGTTGGGTAATATTGTCAATAAAGGCAGAAAAAATACATTTATGGTAGTACTTGTTGTAAGAGCTGGTCATTGGCATTTCATTTGCAGTACTAGTAGTCTGACCTACCAGTGGCCTCCTACTATAGACTGGCATATGCCAACATGACATAACAGACGCTCTTTAATCCTGGCATCATATAACAATTCAGCATTGTTCTCTGTTTTGGATCATGCTTCTTCCTTTTGCTGTTAAATTGTGACCATGCAATAGCACTAGCGCCTCTTGTGATGGAAATGAAAAATCAGCAAGCTGTGATATTTACTTGTCAGTTAATCACAAGAAACAATAAAGTTAAACAATACAGATTTGTTAACAAATGGCAAACTCCACCTGGTAGATTAATAGAAACTCCCTATGCCGTATATCCATATCGAGAATCCACTGTGAACCGTTTTGTTTTTACAAAAGTTGCTGGATGCAGCGCAGTATGAAATTAATGAGAAACAGCCATCCAGCTTGCATCTTAGACACATTTGAGCATTAAAACACCATCTGTTTACTCACCAACTGCCTCAGTCGCCTCTCTCCTCTCGCAAATTGACTGTTTTTTTGGCACTTAATGCATCTTTCCATGGCAGGAAGAAGCAGATGGGACACCTTGTTTTGGGAGATTTTCTACCTGGAAGGAAAACATCTACTGTGCTCTTTTCTTTTCTTTTTTTTTTGAAAACCCAGCCTGCTGTACCTTCTCACAGCACCACTGCAATCACACCTGACAGGTAAAAAAAAAACTCTGTCCTCTATTGCTTTACTGAACTAATGACAAACTGTACTGCTGAGTCATCGGTCTGCTTTTGTGATCTGATGACACAGTGTGAAACGTTCGCCTGTCATTATCCTCCTCTCCTTTATACACACTGTCAAAGTGAACAACACAAACCTCTGAATGCCACTCAGTATTATTTCAGCATAAGATCAAGTCTTGACTTGGCCAGATAGACCTTTTGACTACAACAGTGTTGGTGCCAAGATTGATCTCTACAGCCTTCACTCAAATATATGAGTTTGTTTTTTGAGTGACTAATATTAATACCAGTGGGGCAGGGGATTCTGAATGGATAAATCATTTCAGTGTATTAAGTTTGTAACTTTAGACTTTAAAATTTATGCCAAGCAGCGTTGCCAAACCATGCAACATGTAGTATATTACAGACTATAAACTTGCCATCTTTTTTTCCTTCTGGCAGCTTTTCTGTAGATATAAATATTAGTAATGTTTGGAAGTGTCCCTGTGTTAAGTTTCATAGCTTGATATAACTAAACAGGGTAATAAAGCAGTCTAGGCATAGACCCTGTCACTCTCTGTCAGGCTTTGATGATGGACTAGTGTCAGTTAAGTCAGTTAAGTTATACTGTATGTTTAAGGAACCTACCCGTTTACCAGCACATCATTTATTTTACATACTTTGCTGTCAGTTTTACCATATATATTTTTAAGATGTTAGTGTTAACTTTTCAGTAGTCAGGAATTTTAAAATACTGAGTTCTTGAATCCAGATACACTCAGCACAACCTGAACCAGAAATGTCTGACTAGCCACCAGATACAAAATATGAAGTTTACTAAATTTTATGAATTTATTAAACCGTTCAGCGATATCTTCTGTCAAGCTTCCCACATTTTGAGAAGGCTAATGTAAAACAACTTGCTCACATTTAACATGTTTGAACGTTGAATTAGATTCACAATGATCATCATCGTTTCTGAAAATCACAACCTTCAACTTTCATCCAACCTTCCAAACTTCCACCTTTGCAGTGTGTCACACACACACCGATAAATATCCAAATATACTGTACTGCAGAGTTACATGAATTTCTCAGCAGCTTAGTATTCTGTTAACGTAAGTAAATAATAAATGAAAGGGTTACTAGTAGTAGTATTCGTGGAGTTAGACCGACTTGGACGTGAAAATATTCTGTCTCAATATGCTGTTTCTCAACTCTGCCTTTCTGATGCCTATCTCTTGCTCCTTTCCAAATATTTTCATATGTAACTCACTGATTTATGGGTGTATTTTCAACCAAACATTGGTTTGGTTGAAATTCACTTGGTGATTGTTGGAACAGTTGAAAGACAAACCAAAGTTTTGGTGAGATTTATTTTGTTTCTGTCACATAAAATTAATGTTTTTGTCAATGGAGTCTGGCGCCTTTAAACACAGCGATATAACTGATCCAAGTTAAACAAAAGGCATCGTTATTGCTCACAAAAAGGTCTCTCTCTGTCTAGGTCCTTTCCACAACTTATAATAACAATCTGATTCTTTCACTGGCAAAAACAAGCACTTTTAGTGGACATAATTGATGATGCGCAATTGCCCAGAAGGATTATGTTGCAGCTAGTTTTCGGCTGCAGTTAGGACCCTCTAGCATGGACCACTTTCAAACATTGTTGTCCCCGAAACCAAACCAAATTTACCTTTTATATACATTTATAATTTGATTTGATGGATATTATGATATCAGTGTACTTGCAGTAATGCCATTAATATTTAAACACTTGAACATCCATCATTAGCTTTTGATTGTATCACACAAGCTTCCTCAGCAGGGAGTTTGCTAACATGGAACTGTAGATGTTAAAGTTTTCTGAGCATTTTCAAGATCTGTTATCCATGTTGGCTTAAAAAGTTTAAGATTTAAGGTTCATTTTTGACCTTTACTTGAAATGGCCATCATGGCAAGGTCGATTTTGTATCTGTTCTTTTGCTCTTCAGCATGTAAAACAGTCATCTGGAGTTATTGTCAATAACAGTATTGATATTTTACAATTAACAAGTACAATTAACTGCCTTAATTGTCATGTAATCATTTTGGCAAAACTAACAATGGGCATTATTTCCTCTGTGATTTCTTATATGTCAATCCTCTACAAACTGATCTGACGCTGCCTTAAAGATTGCAAAGAAATTCCAAAGCCCTCGAAAAAGAAGAGGCGTTCTTTGGAAAATACCCAGTAGTCAAGTGAGGTATGTATGATTTGTAGTTAATGGACTACAAAAAAGTACTAAAACATGTAAAAACACTGATATGGTCTATATGGCAGAGCAGTTATGCTGATTTACAGCTGCTCCCAAAAAGCATTTTTATGTTGTTGGTTTAAAAATCACGCGCCTGTGGCAAGTGATAGCACATCAACATTTCAAGTTTATATGAACTATTCACAGTTTCCTCGGGTGCTGCCCAGTCACAGTTTCATGAGCACATGTGGCAGTCGTACTTTTGTGTTTATCTCTTTGAGTGCTGAATGAGGAGAACAGCTTATTCCTTAAACGGCAATCAACCTTGATTGATCTTGTCATATAATTAGGAAGCTGCTAATGTTTCCATATTGTTTTACATTGTCATGACTCTTTTGGCCGTGAACTGTAAATACAGTACTTGTACTTCTTATAGATCCACTTTTACCACAAGAGGGCAGTGCTGGTACTCTTTGTGCACAAACCAACTGCAGTCTTTGCCACAGAGTGCAAATAAGGCCAAGGGAAGAATCAGATCAGATACTAATCTCAGAGTCTGTGTTGCTATAACTAGACACTCTACTTACCTTGTTTAATGACAACAAATGCCACGAATGCTCAGAAATTATGCCAGCTATTGTGAGGACCATAGGGAAAAAACGATTTGGTCCTTAATCAGATAGTGTTTGACATGGGCCTAGACTTCCTCTCTGTAATTAGCGGCTAAAATACACAAGCACATGAGCAGGCAACAGTTCAGTCAGGACAATCTGATTGTTGGACCGTGTTTGGCCACAGCAGGTCGTAGAATAAACATGTCAACATAACCATATTTACAGACATCTTTGAACACAACACTAAGGTACAAAAGATTATATTAAGCCTGCATTGCACCTTGCAACTAATATTATATAAGAATATTATAGTACACCCTAAAATATAAAATCTCCTTGAGTACAGAAAGGTCAGTATAAGTTCACACAATAGATTGTCGTAGAAATGCAGAGAGAAAATGAATCGTTACAGAGGCCTCCGATATTAAACTCTTAACTGGAGTTTTTTCATTGGTTAACGAGCCGTCACATGCTTTGTTTGTTCAGGTAACGAACAAAATGTGTGTTTACAACGGTCTCTAGCGTAATGTGCAGACAACACGATGAAAAAAAATGGGATTAATTAGGTAATTCCTTCAGAGATTCGTCCACTTTCTCTCTCAGTATGGAAACCAGATGCAAATAGGAATTCATTTGGCATGATGACTGTATATAAAACACAGGGGAAGTGTAGGAACATTGCATCGGCAAACAGAGCCAATGTTTTTTGACGTCTGTTATTCATCATGTTGGAATGAGAGCACAGCATTGTACTGTATATCATTACATACCTGAAATGTCTTTCAGCGTGTATATATTTTTGACATTTTATACTTTTGTTTCACGGCGCTTTGCAGAGTTTATCTTGATTGAAAATGACAAAACAGCAGGCAAACTTTCTTTCAACTATTTTTTTTACGTCTAAGATCAGTATAACTATGTCTATAACAATCCAGTTAGAGCTGTTGTGGTAATTGCCAAATCCAATATTCTCAGCTAGAGCAGTCAGACAACGCATATTTCCAACCAAGGTTGTGCAATTGTTTCATCTGGATCTTGATCCAGATTTGGACTGAAAGAAACCCAGAGACAGACAGTAATGGAGTATGCAGTAGCACATGTTAGCTCTATGGTCAAACCTGCATGTGAATATGTGCAAAAACTGAACTATTTGTTACATTTCATGTTCTGAACTCTCCACCATATTTCAAGTTGTTTTGTTGTAAAAAAAAAAAAAAAAAGGACACAATAAGTACAATGATCACATAATGCCAATACAATTAACATATCCTTGTAGTGTAAATTACTTAAAATAAATATATCATTGTGTAAGAGGATTATATGTCTGATACTCTTCAACAGCATAAAGCTAGCAGCTAGCATAAACAGTCGACTGTTGTTGCCATTTGTCCACGTCATGTCACTTATTGCATTTTTTGAATGAATAAGTTAATTATCTAATCATGAGATGATGATGTGGCACTGCATCAGACATTGTAAATATACAGGTGTGCTCACACTCTCCACTTTACCTGACCAAGACCATCTTTGGTCCAATCTCATCTACATATTTAAAATCAATCAAACAGTGTGTGTGGATATTTTTTATGTTTTTAGTACATCTCTACCTAGCACCTGCAATGAATTTAAGGAACACCATTTTCTTGGCCAGTTGCCTGGCAACCCCACAGTGACCACAAGAGTCCAGGCCAAGAAACCGTCCAGCACATAACCTCCCCCCTTGTAAAACCACATGTCAGTTCCACACATCAAACAATAGTTGATGTTTTGATCAGTGAGCTTTCAGAGACAGTAGTTGGTGGAGTTTGTTACCTTCTGACACACCCAGCCCTGCTGTTTCCAGCCTTTATGCTACAGGTCACGGTGGCGCTGAAGCCTATCCCGGCTGACTTTGGTACACCCTGGACAAGTCGCCAGCTCATCACTGGGCACAAGAGACAAACACAGAAAGGCCAGGGCCGAGGTTCGAACCAGGAATCTTCTTGCTGCACCACCTTGCCACCAGTACCAGAGTCATGCATTCAAAACTGTACTTGAAGTACATCACTGACCGATTTCAGAATAATGCATAATACAGATTTAAATCATGTAGGTATAAACCTGTAAATCTCACAAAGCTGGAGCTAAGTTAACACTGGCAGCATGTGAATTCCACCCTTTATTTTATCTTAACCTGAAATGCATCATATTTAATCTGTTAAGTATATTTTGGATTATTAATATGAACCTGAAAGTCAAAAAAGAGTCCAAAAAAAGGTACACTTAATTACTTTCCACCACTGGATGGAGGTAATAATCATGGCTGGGGGTTGGACATTTTTGATAAAGATGGATGACAGTAGGGATAATACAGTAAAGGAAGGGAGGAGGAGGAGGAGGAGGGGGTTACCTCCTGTGCACATGACCAACCCAGCTACGCCCCTGATCAGCGACAGTCGTACTGTATCAGGGATGAGAAAAAAGGGGGAAGAGAGCACAAAGAGAGAAGGGAAGAGAAAAGACAAGGGGAAGGAGGAGGTCTGCGTAAACCCCGCCTCCGGTCTCGGATCCTCTCGCAATCCTTCTTCACAGCCTCTCACGTTGAGGATAGAGAGAGAAAGAGGAGAAACAAGGAGAAGGGCGCACGAAGAAGAAGAAGTAGTAGAAGAAGAAGAAGAAGGAAAAGGAAGAAGAAGAAGGAGGGGAGCAGCAAAACGACCATGGCAATATCCAAAACGTCTCAGCTTGAGATAGTGTCCGATCACAGCGCACCTCTACCACTGTCGACCACTGCACGGAGCATGCAGTCGCACAATAGAACAGAGTCCAGATGAATGAGGAGCTATACCTGGGCCGCGGACAAAATGAGGGTCATCTTCATCCAAAACGCCGGTTTCGTCGCAGCTTTCTCGCCTTTTAGATGTGAGTCGGTGATGTTGGCAGCGTTTAGGACGACAGATAAGGTGAACGAGCCAGAATTAACCACAGCTAGATCATGCCAGTCAATTGAGGAGTGAGGAGATCAGACCAATTTATTCGTTATTATTATTTTTTGTTTCTTTTATTGGGATAGAGCTTGCACATATATTATAGCCAATATATCAAGTGTGTTCAGCTTTCGGCATGCTGCCTGCTGTCGACATTTGAATACATATTTTTTTATTACAAAATTGGCACTAGAATGATTTTTTTATCCAGTGATATAGGACTATGTATCAGGTAATTATGGACAGATAATGTCTTTTTAGACCCTTTTTGTGCTTAATCCGTAGTAGATTGATTATATAGCGATAATAACATGAATAGGTAGGAGGAGACATCCTTGTCCACTTTGATCAAAGCCAATTGATCAACCAAGACAATCTGGAAATGTTAGTTTCCACATGTAATAATATGACTAGTAGGCTACGCGTTATTCCTTGTAATTTATTTATTTATTATTACTATTATTAGACCTATAAGTATTATATTATCAATCTGTTTTTAGGTAGGTAGTTTTGAAATATTTAACAGTGGGAAGGTTTAGTTAAACGCTTCCCTAGTGAGATGGAAACCGCTTATTTATCGCCCCACCGGGGGTCAACCCGTCCGGAGGCCCAGAAAGGCCAAACCTCTGCGGGCAAACCGGCGGGGGGTGACCTCTCCCCTCTCCCTTCCACTCCTCCACCCCTACTTGCCGGCAACTCACCCGAAGAGACCCCGGCAAGCAGTGATGGACGGAGAAACTCGGGCGTGAAGAAACACCATCACAAGCACAACCTGAAACACCGCTACGAGCTGCTGGAGACGCTGGGAAGAGGCACCTATGGCAAAGTCAAGAAGGCCATTGAGCGGCACTCCGGCAGAGAGGTGAGCAACCCCCCCCCCCCCCTCTTTAAAGCATCTGTAAACATCTGGCATGATGCTTTTAGTGGGTCCACACTCTTCATATACATGCATCTTCTTGTAACGCCCTTCAGTAGGCACTACAAAGAACACTGCTTTTGAACTAAGTGCTTTGTTGCTCTTGGAGGCGTGTGCATGTCATTCCCTCTGGGAATTCCCCCAGTGCTCCAAAAATAAGGGCCCATGGGGACACAGAGTTGTGGCTGCACACGCCTTGTCCTACGCGGGGCCTCACGACCGGATGCTGGAGTGCAAATCCGGCTACTGACTGACTGATGTGACTTCAGGGATCCCAGTAAGCATCACTGAAAGCAACAACCCCCTCCAGAGATAAGACTCACATTAAATATTTCAAGACATTCTTTCAGTTTTGTTTTTATGTTTTTCTGTGTGGGTGTGAGCGTGTTTGCGTGGGTCAGACCACCACTTTCAGTTTCTTTATAAAAAAAAAAAACAACAACAAAAAAACAAAGACGTTTTTGGCTGTCTTTCCCATAGTAAACACACCATCTGCTGTTGTGACATCTCAGACCAGCATGTCTCTCCAAATATTTTCACGTGTTGGCAAAATTTGACCTCTGAGCCCATTTCTGGCAGGACACAAGGAACTTTCCATCTCACTGAGAATGCCAGGGATGGGGAGGGGGGGAAACTTAGTATAGGTCAACAATGTCCCCCCACCAGTGGTTTCATAGGTCATGGCAAACACATGCTTCATAGGGGGAACCATAAACCCTCCGGTAGGATAGCTTTTGCTCTCTCGGACTGTCCAACTTGGCTCCTTGGTCTTTCTTCAGTTTGTTTTCCTTTTTATTATTGCCATGACAACAGCTCTAATGTGAAGCGTTTTACTTTCTCTAGTGTTTTAACGTTGCACAATATTGACTGGAAAGGTCAAAATAGCTTGTTTTGACACGAGTAAGTCTGATATACTGTTTCCTAAACATAATTCAACTTGTTGGTCATAAGAGAGCTCTTCTTCTTCACTCTGAAATGAATTGTTTGAATGAGTAGCAGGGTCTATGTTTGTTTACATTCGTAGCATCTCTAAAACTTGCTTTAAAGCGTACCCTGCTGGTGTTGCTTACATATCCTGACCAAAACCTTCAAGAAACTACATGAATAACCGTCAGTTTACTGGGTACACCTAGCTAAAACTAATGCAGTCCTGCAGTAAATTCTACCAACATGAAGATTATAATGTTAAGTTATAGATATAACTTTGGGGGATGTAGTTGACCTGCCGTTGAACTGTGTTTTATTCCAAAGAGAGGTGCTCTCTGTTATTTATGGTCCCTTCACTGATATAAATGGGGTGGACATAATAAAAAGTCACCTGTCAGAATACAAATAATTCTTTGTAGGTCAAAACTCAGTGACCTCATGTCCTCCTTCCTCCTGTAATCTGCTGCAAAGTCTTGAGCGTAGCATTCAGACTTAAAATAGCACATCAGTAAAGTATAGGACTTCCTTGCACCACTGTGTTTTCACGTGGGAGTTTGTATATCTTAGGGAAGTCCTTTGAGACTCAACGCCTCTGCACGCGGAGTACCAGCAGAAAACAGACAGACAGAGCATGACTTGTCGGTCATCTCACGGGCCACGTGTGTCTGGCACTGCGTTGCTTGAGTTTACTTGACCTTTGACACTAAAGGTAGTCCCTTGCGTCCATATGGCAGATACAGCAGTGTGGTGAGACTGTTATGCAATCGTCTTGACTCCCTGTACCTTTTTCCTGTTTGGTTGCACAAAGCAAATGAGAAGAGCAGAGCGAGAGCAGAGCGAGGAGACAGACTGAGGAAGTTTTGTGTGTACGCACATGTGTGGAACGAGCTAAAGGCACTTGAGGAAGATTGATTAGATGTGGGCACATTCAGTGTGTCAGCGAAAGTGGAACTGAGTGACTGTCTGCTTTAATCTGCAAAGCCATATGTTGTACCGCTTGGCAGCTCCGTGGAAACCCGACGTTATATAGACTGCAAGTGATCATAGAGATCATGGATCAGGATATGTAACACATGCACAAGCTCATGTGTTTGTGCATGCCTCGAGAAGATGTGTTTCATGTTTGTATACTCGTGAGGAACAGACTGTGTGCCATCAAAGTGACTATAGTGAAAAGATTGTGGCGACAGCAGGGCCTAAAATGAGCAGTGACACATAAAAGGCCATCCACAGCAGGAAATGAGATCGGAGGGGAAGGTTAATATCCTGTATAGGGGATTCATCACAGACAGGAGGGGGTGGGCCAGTTAGCATAAAGACACAGGGAAGCCCACCACCATAACAAGAGAGGGACGGCCTCAGTTAAAGGGGTTAGAGAGCCATATTAATATGAGCTTAAAGCACCAGATTACATCACTCCCCAACAATGGATTCACTGGAGAGGTACGCGAGAGGGGAAAGCACTGAAATTCCTCTGCTATATGTGGTGCCGCTGATGAGGTATTATGATTCCTGGCTGTGTTTGAGAATATAGTTCTCTGGAAAAGTGACGGGCCTCTTCCTCCCACTCACTCTCTCTTTCTCCCCAACACTGAGTCAGACACACATACACACACACACTCAGCACAACAGATGATCATGATCTTTAGAGAACGAAGGGAAGGGTGAGCTTGTGATGAATACTTCATCTATTTTAATGGCCTGAGAAAGCACAGGAAGATGTCAGGCTCCAGTGAAGCGAAACATGGACTTTCACTTCAAACAAGCTGTGTTGCGAACATGAATAAGAGGGTGGAGGGGCGTCCAAATGAGGCTCGACCCTTTTTACCTGACCGGGGGTCAGCGTGGGCAGTAGTGCAGTGCCTGTTTACTGTGAGTGACAGTAATAGGGATCCACTTAAGGACAAGCCAGCCAGGCCAGCTGGCAAGTGGCTGATCTGCAGTCCTGTTTAATGATCCACCTCGGGGTCAGGGCAGGGGAACATGAGGAGATACATAAGAGATACCTGGCTTTGTCTCAAGCCCGATGTGGGAGAGCTGGCTCATTCAATAAGTTAGCATACAGTGTGGAATTAAGATTATGGCTGTTAAAGATTGATTACTATCGTTTTAGGAAGAAAGCCATTTTGTTTTTTTTAGGCGGCAGCTCCACAGAGAAAGTTTCCTTGCCTTTCTTTGCATCTGACTTTTGTAGGTCGTTTCTCAGTTGTTGCCATTAAATTAAGGAATTCTTGAATTAATTCCTGCATTAAATCCAGGAAGGTGATTCACATTTGGCCTCGCTGCAAAGTCAAAAATGTTAACTCACGTTTTGGGGATCGGCGATAAAATCTTGATGAATTTGATGAGGTAAAGGAAAACATCAGTGTTAAGACACAAACAACTTTTACCAATTACGAACGCAGCATGTGGACCCCCTGGACCCCATCTTGTTTATTATGGTATCATTTCTTTAAATTCTATGCAATCAGGGCACGCTCTGGAAGGGAACTATTCCGGTTTGGGGTTATTTTTATTGATGTACACGGTAATTAGCTTGGCACTCGCTACTGCCTGTGGTTTCTGCTGCATGGAATAAAGCTGGGCTCCTCAGAATACTACCGCTTAGCTAGGAGAGGACAAAAGTTTAAACTAACAGAATTCAGAGCGAACAGACTCTATACAGGCCTGATCAAAGCGAACCCAGGACTCAATCCAGAATGTTTAGGCTACAATTATAGTGACATGTGCTAGACTCTCGATTGGTTTATTTGGAGGAGGCCGCTAACCTCTCATTTAAGGAGTGCAAGGCTAGAGGTTTGAATGCATCCAGTTGCGGTGGACTCGTACCCCGGTGGCATTGTCATGACAGTGAAAAATCTTCAAATCATGTGTAGTTGTTGACTGTTGAAGCTCTTACAGCAGGATTGTTGGCAGGGCAAGTAGACTGAATCACTTCCTCAACCCCTGCTCCGCTCATTCTCCTGATTCCTCCATAAAACTCCCAGCAGGCCAGCTTTTCGGGCTATTTCAAAAGTAGGCCACTGTTGTTAATCAGAATGACTAAAAATAAGAGACGGCGCAGTGATTTAATATCTTCTCAAGGACTTTTTGACAGGGAAGGAAACGCGCCTGTGAAGGTTACTGCTGCCATTTGATTCACGGACGATCACACCTCTTTCGAAGAAACACTGAACATTTAACATCTTGCTCACCTCTTATTCATGAAACTTGTGTTCCTCATTGGTGTCCAGAGAATGAAACCTGCTGACTTCGGTGATCCGTAACACCACCATGCAGTTCACATTCGTGGTTGGACTGACTTGAATTTTAGACATTCATAGCCCCTACAGGATGAATTGGAATAACAATTTGACAATTACCAATTTCTTGCAAATCATCTTCAGCTGCATATTTAGTGCTAATTAGCAATTGTTAGCATGCTAGTATGCTAAGCTAAAATGATGATTATGGCATGCGTTGTCTTTATTGGCACGATAGCACCACTGTGCTCTAGCGTCGCTGTAGCATCTTGATTTCTAACAGGCTGCCTTCCACATTTCCACACTGTTGCTATGGAAACATCATGTTTCACCATGTGAATCTGACTTCTCATCTCTCTGTTAGAGACAGACTTGGGGCCCATGTAAGAGACCCAGTCCAAACAGTGACTAATACACAGTTAAATGTAGGCCCAGGCCCTGCAAGAGCACAAAGCAAGCCACCATTATGGTCCCATGGTGTGTCAGGTTGTTTTCCTCAGAGAGAGCACCTTCATTTAGTTTCATATAGAAAAGAGTAAATTACATAGTGTGAGATTAAGATAACACCTCCTCCTCCACCTCCCCGTTTAACTTATCTGGCTGTCAAGCCTGGTGATGAGGTCAGAGGTTGTTATGCGGGCCCTATGAGAGGTAAATGAGATTGATGAAGTACACAGAGTTTATTAGGAAAAAAGATTCAGCCTTTCATAGTGAGTTGGCTCACATGCTTTTACTGAGACATCACATGGTGTACAGTATGTACTCTGCAATCCATGCCATGTACCTTTTTTAAAGTTCACTGATAAGATAAAGAATGTGACATAAATGTCCTTCAGTCTTATTTGACGGTTTTCTTTGCTCATGTCCCTTCAAAAATAAAAAAAGGGACAATGTGTTTTAAATTTTCTGTTGCTGAAAGTCATCTCATCAAACTGCTTTCTTCTGTCCTGTGTTTTCAGGTGGCTATCAAGTCAATTAGGAAGGAGAAGATCAAGGATGAGCAGGACATGGTTCACATCCGCCGTGAGATTGAGATCATGTCATCCCTCCGCCACCCACACATCATTTCTATATATGAAGGTGAGAGTCTGCTGCGTCGCCTGGAAACACACACACACACACACACATGACAAATCATACACGCTCGATTGACTCGAACACACATAAACAAAAACACACATGTCCAAAACTCACCCCGCCCTCAGCTCATTCAGCACTTGTGGCCAATCTGCAGGATTGTCATGTTATGACATGCAGATGTCATAATAAGACCTGGACTACAGCTCTGGGATGTTATTCATCTTCTCTGCTCTGTCTGGCTGCCTGGGCCAGTAAAAGTCTGGACGGCTTTGACGGTGTGCATCTGGATGTCTCTAAATGTGTGTGTGTGTGTGTGTGTGTGTGTGTGTGTGCACGTGTGTGTTGAAAGTTTGTGTGTGTAAGAGGGGTGGTATTCTAAGGGATTGCCTCTCCCACATCTAAGAGGTCTCATCTCTTGTCTTCTCTGGTCTTGATCTCAGGGCCAGACATCTGCTGATACTTAGAGACAACTGCAGCTGGGAACCAGACTGTACTTGTGTATCTGTGTGCGTGCGTGTGTGTTTGCACATGTGTGTGTCCGTATAAGTCCCTGTATATGTGTGTCTATGTATGAGGGTGTGTGTGTGTATAGCTAGGGAGACACTGGATTGACCTCAGTCACCCAGGCCTGCACCCTGTGCTATGCAGTGGGAGGAAAAGCCTTAAGCCTTCCCTGGAGCAACGTCAACATATATCTACCCCAGGAAGCAAAATATCAAAGCCTTCAAGTCAGGCTTAAACGGCTCGCATATTTACTCTTTGGGACCTCCTTTTTTTTTTTTTATATGAGTCCTTTAGAATGACCTTAACCTCACTGAAAGAAAACATAGATTAGAATTAATGGCGAGTGTAAAGGTTGAACAATTCCCATTGAATTCTTTCAACATATTACTTGCAATTAATCATCCCTTATTGCGCAGGCAATTAAAGTCACAAGGCGCTGGAGCGTGGGTCGGTTTCATATGATTTGTGACTTGTGACTATTTTTATGCCTGTGTCAACAAAGCAACAGTTTGAATGACCTTTTTCAAAATAGCTGCTGTGGCACAATGAGAGCCAGTTGTGTGCCACTGCCCAAACTGGTTTACCCGCTGTCCTTCAGTTTCAAAGTCCCCATATTGTTATCAGCGTCGTGAATGTGTGACAAACATTACTATTTGTCATGGGAACGTGCCAGTAGTCAGCTGGAGGGCTAAAGTGCAGCCGAGTTTTATGTGTTTTGTCGGAGAATGATTAAAAAGGACACCCAGGTTTATAAACTCCAAGGAGGCTGTATGTTGTTCCTATGTGTGCTGCCTTCCTTTATAAGCCGCCCGGCCCACTCACTCCGCCAACAAACTCGACCTAGACTCATCGCTCTCGCTCTTTCTCCCTCAAAGCCAGCGTTTACTGTTGTGGCCTGGCCTCCACCCAACCTCGCTTTAGAGATATATAGGAGGCCCCGAGATTTGTGTATCCGGCAACACCCTCTTCAACAGCCCCTGCTAACTGCCTTGTGTGAAGCAAAGCTGAACCAGATGTGTGTGTGAAGATTGATTTTTACCACTCCCTCACATTCTGCATCCATCAGCATGCTGTGCAGGGATTTTGCGCTCCGCTCCTCAGGCATAACTAAGGATCCCAGTGCCCCCCCTTTTAAAATAAACAGTCAACCCCCGAAGAATGCTGTAAATGCAAAAATTGATACGTCCAACTAAAATGCTAATAATCTGACAAAACTGACACATATTCTTTTTGGGGGAAATACACTTTTTGAGTTAGATGAAAAGATTGACACTATAACTAGCCGCTGATTAGCTCAATCTAATTCCTGCACATTTACCCTACAGACATGAGAGCGGTTTCAGTGCTCTCATCTAACTCTCAGCGAGAATAGCACAAGAAAGTGCATTTCCCAAAATGTCAAACTATTCCTTTATGAGGGAAAAGGGATATAAGGAGGTGATATAACAGACATAAAACCATTCGCCCTGCTGTGAGTGAAGAGCCACAATTTTTTATTGCATTCATTTTACTGCATTCTCTAAAGGTGACATAAGCCCAGATAGTAATTGAAACTCTGAAGCCTCTTTTGTTATGGTAGCTCAGCTCAGTAAAGACCAATTCAAGAAATAACCTGCTGAGTTAATCAGCATTAAACACCTAAATCAAGAAGTTTCCAGGGCTGGCTTGTTTATTATCTACATCAGTAGTACTCATCTGTATTATATTTTGCAATAGCGCTGTGCCTCTTGCCTCATATGCAAGCTTGCAGCAATTCAGTGGTCTATCATCAGTGCAGGCAATAGGACAATAGGTGCTAATTAGTCAAATGTGAGGGCCTGACCTGTGAACAAAAGCCCAATGAGTGACAGCAAGGCTGTAGCAGCGGCTGACTTACCCAACGGGCTATAACAAACCCAAGTTATGTAAGTCAGGTAATTACTTCATCACCAGGGGTCAAAGGTAAATGGGAGTGCAAGCTGAGAATTTGCTCTCCAAGCACAGCCCTACCACGGATCACGATGAATGTCACCCCAGGTCACCGCTCTATCCACCAATCAGAGGGCTGGATCTGTTCTGCCCTCGCGGGTGCTTGGCTCACATCCCCGTCTGTTCCTTCCCAAGCAGACAGACAGTCGCAATCAGGGAGCATTACCATCACTCAGCAACTGTGTGTTTTTGTAGGGGATTATATCTTAAAAAGAACCCTGGGAGGGAGGGTGAGGAAAGTAGTGTGACAAACTATGAAGGTGTTCACTCAAGGGTGCAGAAAGCAGAGGCCCTCACCCCCGGTGACCCTGCTGTGTGGGAAAATCAACCCACACAATACGGAGCAACATGGCTGACTGTGTTGTTGTCATCTCCTCAGTATTTCCTCAGTTTTTCTCTCTCTGCGTCTCTCTCTCTCTCTCTCTCTCTTGCTCTCTCTGCCTAACCATTTTCATTCCCTTCATGCCAAGGCGCTGGGAGAGAAGCATTTTGCCAAGTTGAAATTATACACCAGAAGGCTAAATATTGAAACAGAATGATATGTTTGGTGACTGCAGTTGGATAGTAATGCATTACAGTAACACGACTGTAATAACATTACTTTCTCCAGTCACCAGATGTGCGACAAGTCACCATTTTATTTCAAATGATACTGTAGGTTAATCTACAAAAACATTTTAATCATGTTGTCAATTTGAAAGCCGACTGAAGATGAATAACCCAGTCTCATAGCCTTATTTTAGTCATATACAAACACAAAAGTCTGTAGATATTATCATTACTTTGTCTTTAATGAGTAAACATGAACATTTGTTAGATTCTATTATGATTCAGGAACACGACAGAGTTGAGTTTTACTAGTTCTCTTCAAACAATAGCGGGTGCTCTTACTCACGTTGAGTCATGAGTAAAGCATTACTTTTTCTAGTAAAAAAAGTAATTAAGCCCGGTTCTGGTGTGAGACGAAGAGGAAGTGGCACTGTGTCGCCATAAGTGTTATATAATATTAAGTATGAACAATAATGTGATGTGTCAAGGGCAAACCTCCGTCTGCAAGGCTTTATCTCTTTCACTCGGGTTCCTGCTTTCTGTCTGTTTTCACTGCTCTCCGCTCGCTCAGGTCTCTGAGGAGTGGGCTTGATTGAGTTAACAGCCCCTCCCTGCAATGTTGTGTAGGAGCCAGACACATGAGGTGGGGTTTGGGTGATGTAACCCTGGTGTAGAGATGTAATATGCTTCTCTGGAATTTGAATTCCTGTTCCAAAACTGCAAAAAAAAAAAAAAGAATAGGCTGTGAACTGGTTTACTTTGTTTTTTGCACAACAATGTCCATTTGTGATTTCAGCATGATGGAATGAACTTGGAATTACTTTATTAGGTGTCCTCCCCTCTCTTATTGCTGTTAATATAAATGTATTTTCTTGAATATGGATATTAATGTTCTCTAATTGTTTTCTTATCATTTCTCAGTGTTTGAGAACAAAGACAAGATCGTGATTGTGATGGAGTATGCCAGCAAGGGCGAGCTGTATGACTACATCAGCGAGCGCCGGCGCCTGAGCGAGCGGGAGACACGACACTTCTTCAGACAGATAGTCTCCGCCGTGCACCACTGCCACAAGGTGAGAAAACCCACAACCGTACAGTACTCGGGAGAAACACGTGCACATTCATTTTCTTGGTCACCTTAAATCCATCTTTGCCTTTCTCATACACGCCCCAGACTTTGTTTTCCAGGCCGGAGCATGCTCATTTTAACATTAACCATGCACCTCCACAGTCAGCCTCATGGCCAGTTAATCTGCGAGCCCTACACAGTATGCTTTTCTTGGCGCGCTGGTTTTAGGGAGTCATCTGTTTCTGAGTTAAGATGGAACACAGGCCAGTTTAATTCAAGCTTACACTCTGATTACAGTGCACCAAACAGGTCCTGCATTAATTCTGTCTTCATCTGTAGACGTGCTGATGGATGTCCTGAGATACCCCCAAAAAGCTTTTCCCCCTAGAGGTTTAGCCACACCCTTGTCAACCCCTGTTCCACACCTCACTAACCCCAATCAAACCCTCAAGGTCCCAGGGCTTATTTGGATGGGCTCCCCTCTTGTCATGCTCTTTGCAGCTGGAGATAGGGATGATGTCATGGTCCTCAGATTGGAGAGTCCCAGACAACCATGAATGATGAATCATCACTACCAAGCACAACCTCCCGCCGGGTGGGGTGGTGTGAGTCACTGACACAACAAGCAAGCAACCATTTCTTCCCCTTGTGCACACCAATCATGATCATGTGAACACAAGCTACTTGGCAAGCAATAACCAATAAGAGGTGCCATGTAGAACGCAACCCTGGGTGGGGGAAGTGATGGGTGAAGTCACTCCTCCACATCTAGGCAGTGTTCTATCTGTCTGCATACCACATGTTAATTCCAGGGTTTTTTTTTTTTGGTTTTTTTTTTTACCCCAAGCCTTAACAGCATAGTTGTTTTTTAATCCCAAGATGTTGTGAGAACATCATTCATACAGGGTGTTAATTACGGGCTCATGTTTATGTGACACATGTGAGTCGATTTTAAAAGGAAAATCACAGCAGATGTCAGCATAAAGACCCCAGAGGGGACAAGACCAATTAAAGAGTACTAGACCAACAGGCTGCCTTGATTTCCCCCGAGAGCCACAAGCTAGGGTTGTCAAAGTAAATCATCTTCTTAATACAATGGACTGTTTATTACATGGCTCCATCTCTCATGAATAATGGATTGATAGATGAATCAATCACGACTCTACTTGTTTCTCTTTGTCTTTCAGAATGGAGTGGTGCACAGGGATCTGAAACTGGAAAATGTGCTACTGGATGAAAACTGTAATATTAAGGTAGGTTTGCCCTTTGATCTGTGACGCGTTACCCACCGAACACCTTACCTCAAATGATCTTTGCAATGAGGGATTAACGGTCACATCACATGGCAGGGCTAAAATTCACCCATACCCTTTGTTTCTACAGATTGCTGACTTTGGGCTGTCCAACCTTTACCATAAGGACAAGCTGCTGCAAACTTTCTGTGGCAGCCCACTCTACGCTTCACCAGAGATTGTCAATGGGAGACCATACCGTGGCCCAGAGGTGAGGCCCAGTGAACCACACATTGACAATGACTGAAACCACATCTGTTTGGCTGTGAAATTAATTTCCAAGACACAATTACCTTTTTTATGTATCCGTCATCATTATTGTCTTCCCAAACTGTTGTGTGTGGCGTGAAGCTCTCAGAACTCTCACCTTATATAGCTCTCTTCATTATTATCTCACTAGTGATTATCATCACTTAAGCCAGACACAAAGGCTTTATTTTCTGTTTCTTTGATGGGATTACTGTTAGTGTCCAGTCAAAGGGAGGTCTCTCTTGCAGCGCCACAGTGGGTCAGTTCAAATGCTCTCTGCGTCCCTCCCCTTTCCTACGATGTCTGGGTCTTTTTGAAGTGAGGAACCGGACGCTAGTTTTTTGCTCACTTTCTCGTCATCTTAATGGGATCGGAACGAGCGCCACAGCCTCAAAGAGACGCTCACGGTCAAAGTGAAATAGTTTTGGTGAAAGAAAGAGTGAAAATGTCTACCCGAAGCCACATATCTGGCAATTCCAGAGTCATTCCGAAGGGCGTTGTCTTTAAAATTGCATCAGTTACATAAAACAAAGCAACAGAAGGGGGAAAAAAACTTGCATTTTTAGATATTCAACTCCAACCATTCAATTTAGTGTAATTCACTATAATTTACTCCAGAGTGCTAAAAACTACAGCAGTCCGATTGCAATCAAAATTACAGAACCCCGGTTGGGGTGAAGCCACAAATTACAGCAAACACAGGCAACGAAAATAGAACACAACAATAGTGCGTGCCCTGTCTCGCCCTCGGGAATGGACCAATGGCAACAGGAGAGTGAAACATTCTTGATGTGGGTCCAGATCCTTAGAGGAAGTACACCAGCTCCCTAACTGGTCCTATCTGATTTCCTTTTCCTAGACTATGTCTCAGAGCTTCAGCTACTGACACCAGAAGCACATTCCTCAGGTCATCTCATCCTCCCTTAAATCACACACAACACACATCACGTTCCCGTCTCTGTCACACACATACACACAGACAGGTCATTTGCTGATCACTCGTGTCTCCAGCTAGTCGTCAGGGGCCAGGATATCGCTCTGCCATCTCTGCCGGACTCATTACCCCCCTTCCATTCCCACCACTTCCCACATGGCTCTGCACCTCCTCACGCCCCAGACGCAAAGTCTTATGTAACAGCTTCGAAAGCCACATTGCATTAGGTCGGTGGTCAGAATGTGCTTTCTTCTGCCTGACGAAGCAAGAGAGAACAGGGTAGGGAGGGGTGGACATATGTGTGTGTGGAAACAAGCCATTTCCCACCAACTTCTATGAAAGATGCGCCGGGGAACCACTGCAGCGTCACAAGCTCTTCGACAGAGATGTTCCTGTGTGAAAAAGTGACTGTGGTGCTTATTAATGTCAAAGTAAACTCGAGATCATAACTCTGAGGTCTGTTTTGATGCTGAGCAGAGCTGAGCTCATTCCACAACATTCATTCTAGTGCCATGAATCACTAATCAAAACAGGACTGGGGAGACTGCATTTCCATGACATAACAGCAGATCTAACACACCTCAGCTTTTTGTTTTATTTACTCTCTGCGTATATAAGCTGTGTGTGTGTTCTTGCGTATGACTGAATGAACTACTTTAAGACCAGTTTTTATTTTTTGTTCTCATCAGGTGGACAGCTGGGCTCTGGGGGTGCTGCTGTATACCCTGGTCTACGGGACCATGCCGTTCGATGGGGGAGACCACAAGAACCTCATTCGCCAGATTAGCAACGGCGAGTACAAAGAGCCCACACAGTCCTCAGGTACTGCAAGAACCTCTGCTTCTGTTTCTACTGTTTTTTTTAAACACAACTAGTCTTAGTACTTTTATAAAACTAAATAAAATATACAGATAGAGTCAGTGAGGTACACCATTTGTCAGAAACAGAAACCATTGACCCCTGACGATCTGTCTATAAATTGTAAAGGACTAACTCCTTTTATGTAAACTCCAGAATATACTTGTCTTTGAGACGTTGGTCCATAAACTGTTGAATGGAATATGGATCAGATGGATCAGAGTGCTCTCAATGTACACATATAGTAGAACCTGCACAATCCATCACGTGCTATACTCAATGTCCTTTTTGACCAGAGAGTATAAAGAAACTCAACAGTCCGACTGGAATGCAGAAATCCCATTGAAAATTAATTTTCTCTACGGAACAGAGCAAATGGAAAATAGTTTTATTTCTATTCATCGTTATTGAGGTCTGAATCTTATTTAATTGCCCCCAAACAGTCACATGGTGTGGATTTTGTTGTGTTATTTATCTGAGGGTGCATTACTGTGGTTTACTCTGAATGATGGAAAAATGATCATGTGAAATATGTAGTGACCAAAGCACTGCAGTTATTTTTAAACTGAATAATTGCGACGTGTGAAAACAAACAAACATCAACCATGACCAGTTCCAGCATCTTTGAATTAAGACTTTAAAACCTGAACTCCACTTCGCTTTTAAGTACTCTTCAAGAGCATATATGTTCGTCATAGATAGCATTTAATGCTAAATGTTGGTATAAGGTGCCTTACAGATTGTTCTTGTTTCCTGCTAGATGCCCGTGGACTGATCCGCTGGATGCTGATGGTAAATCCTGAGCGGCGTGCCACAGTGGAGGACATAGCCAACCATTGGTGGGTAAACTGGGGCTGGAAAAACAGTGTGTGTGACTGCGAGACTCAACGTGACCATGGAGGCTCGCCCATGCTGGCCCGCTTCATCGACTGGCAGAACCGCACTGAGCCACGTGGTTCTGCAGCCAAAGCTGCAGCCATGCCCCAGCTGCTGCGCCAAAGGCCCAAAAAGTCCAAGAAGGAAAATGTTGAGGGAGGACAGACACACTGTGGAGCGGAGGACAAGCCAGGTCTGAAGAGACCCAAGGGGATCCTGAAGACCAGGGTTACTGAGGAGCAGCAGTCTGCTAGTCTGGAAGAGGTGGAATTGGGCCAGGCAGCTCTGCCTCAACAAGCCGAAGGGGGAGAGGAAGCCTCGAGCCCAGATCGAGAGGAAGAGGAGCCGACTCTAGGAGGAGGCTCGCCAGCCAAGATGGTGCCGTCTCTGCCCAAGAAAGGCATCTTGAAGAACAACCAACAGCGGGAATCAGGGTACTACTCCTCACCAGAGCGCAGCGAGTCCTCCGAGCTTTTAGGAGGTGCCAGTATGTCTCTGCTAGCCACCTCCCCGCCAAAGAGAGTGATGGGGAGAAAGGGCATCTTGAAGCGAAACGGCAAGTACTCCACCTACAGTGGGCCTCCCTCAGCGGCAGCGGTGGCTGGAGTCCTCGGTGAGCCTCCTCCCTCAGCTGACTCTGGTCTGTCCCGCAGTCAGAGTCGGCCCTCCAGCATAGTCGGGGAGGACAGCTCTGTCCTGTCCCTGTCACCCAGCTCCCTCACTGGGGCCGAGTGGCATCCCTCCACCACCCACCTCCGCCCAAACATCAGGGCCTGCGTCTCGGCTGAAAACCTGCTGCAGCTCGCCAACTTCAAGGGCTTCCAGGCAGCCCCGCCTCACCAGGGACCCAAGTTCAGCCGTGGCTCAAAAACGAAAGGCTCCCCAGGGGACAATGGCAGCTTCTCCTTGCTGGGGGACCTGGAGGACATGACTCAGGTGTACCAGCAAGCCCTGGACATCAGCAGCAACCTCACCTAACAGATGGGTGGCAGAGAGAGAAGAAGAAGCAGATGGAATTGAACATGACTGTGTGTGTGTGTGTGTGTGAGTGTGTGTGTGCGTGTGTGTGAGTGTGTGTGTGCGCGCGCGTGAGTGTAAGCGTGTGTTTGTATGTGTGTGCGTGTGTGTGTGAATATCTATGGGTGGCATTAACGACCAGTGTGTTACTGGGATACACCTTTTGGGAAGTTGCGGTCTTCCAAATGGGGATGAAATCTTGATGGAAATGATATGTCTACTCACACACACAGACACACACACACACAGATGTACACACTTAGGTGCACTTCTCTGGCCAGAGGAAATTTAGTTAGGGTTTTGTGAACAAGAGAGAGAAGGAGCTGGCACAATACAATGCCACCCAGTCTGCTTTCTTGGCCCGCCCATAGACTTTGCTGTGTTCAACATGTTTACATATTCAGCAAGAAGGCAAGTTAGAATCACAAACGCAGCAACCAGAAACTGGTTGGCTCTCCTTGTACACCACCCATTTTGAGTTTGAGTTTACAAAAGCACCTTAAAACTCACACAGAGCACATGCTTTTGTGATCTTTACTTCCTTAAAAAAAAAAAAAAAAGAAACAAACCAGGGTCTTGTTCCAAAAATAACTGACATTGCTGATTATTTATTAATATTTTCGTAGCTTTTAGTTTTAAGTGCAAAACTGGTGGGCGCTGGCTGTTACTGGAAGAGTGTAAAGCTCCTTGTCTCCAACTCTTTGTGTGGAACTGACATATATAATTATGTTGCTCAGCGATGAGAAACATATATATACTCAGCATATATAAGTATGTCTGCGCTTGTAAAACACGCAGGCAAATATACCTTCATAAAAGCGTATGTCCTATATATGTGTATGATACTAGGGAATATGTAGGAAGTGCCTTTTTTGATTCATAATAAAAGGAAAAAAAAAATTATGTATGTCATTTCCTTAAAGTGGAGGGAAAAGCCAGGCCAACCTGTCACCAGTTGTGCTTCTTTTTATGATGTTTGTGAATGTGGAGAGACCCAGGGCCTTCAGCACACAGCTGACTAGCTTTACTTGTTTTGGGGGTTCAAAGGTCAGTCTCAGATAGTTGAGATCAAACAGTCTCGTCTCCTCCACCCCCTCCGTTCCTTCCACGAGTAGCACCACACACAGATATGCCAGAATCCACAGGGCCGTCTCGAGAAAGACCTGCTCTGTGTTCTTTGTCAGTGTTCAAGCCTGAAGTCTTTATTGTCAGCAGTTTAGGTGGCTTGGTTGAGCACAGCTTTGCTGGCAGCACCAGACGTCTGCAGGGACTCACCTAGTGGGACATTAAAGTGAAGGGAGATGGTGCAGACACCATCTCACAGTCCTGGAATGTGCCTGGGCTATCTTAACCTTGGTTGTTTCACATTTTTTAGGCTACCCGATAAAACAGGCTGTTTAGTGAGAGTGAGTTTTTTTTTTTTTTTGCCAAAGACATGTAAAGTGGCTTTCATTGTCACATAAGTTAATATTTTACCCAAAGCTCTTCCAAAGAGCCAAGCAAGGTAGTTTGTTTTAGCCTGCTGATGACACAGCAAATTCCTCAGACAAAAGCTGGAGACGTGTTAGTGCTAGAGATCTCTATCAGCCCCAGCCTGACTCAGCACAGGTGGGCTATGCGGTCCTTGCTCAGCCCTCCAGCTGTGTATACTAGTCTATTATGTCAACCAAGCACAATTAGCCAGCTATTGTTTTCATTTGACAGTAAGAGAGAGGCAGCGTGTAGAGATTTATAGCTAGAGGGAGAAGAAAAGAGTGTGAAAGAGTGATGCGCGGAAAGGAGGTGAGATTAGAGAGGACTTTCCTGTGGGAAAGGTCAAGGAGTTAGATTTATTTTTTCGAAGGAATTGTAATGTAGAATAGTGAAAGTAAAGGACGTGAGTAGAAAGAGTAGATGGAAGGTTTTTGTTTGATACCAAAGATGTGATGAAGCTTTGACATGATTCAGGGGAATGGTTAGGTCACAGACTAGTGAGAGTCTTTTGGAATGTTCTTTGTCTAGGGAATCCCCATCGGTGAATGAAATCATCCCCACATTGGCTTTACCTCACGTTTGTTTTATTTTTCTTTTTTGAGTTTTTATTTTAAGATGCTGGAGGCTGTTGATACAGCTTGACTTGAGGGTCAGTTGGTGTTGTAACGTGGCCTTAGAAAGTGTGTTCAGCAGCAGCATAAAAGTGGGAGAACGGTGACTGACATCATCCAAAATACCAAATGATGTGGATGGAAAACCATGCAGTAGATGACCCCCAAGGAAACAGATCACATGCTGAGAATGTTTCCCTCTCGTGTAAAGGAAAGGTCCTGGGTATGGATTCAAATGAAAGACCCGTTGCGTATTATATTGCATTTTATTGCCTTTTGTATTGCATTTTATTGTCAACTGGATTTACAGTGAGAAAATTATACTATGTTAGTATTTTGTTTTATTATGCTTCTGTTTTTGATTTTCCAAAATATAAGAAACTTTATATTGATTGCTTTATGTTATGGCAGAAAATACTTCCTTCCTCGAAGTATTCGAATTTCAGAAAGGAAAAATCTGATCTGACGTTGGTGTAGTCTCAGTTTCCCTCCGTGTTTTGATCCACTCGGTTGGTGAGAAAAGCCCGTTAACAGCCTCCAATTGGCAAAACTCAATTGGAACAGGGAAAAATGCTGACCCCAAGAAAATTGGATTTCCACCTCCACCAAAGCAGGGGAGCAACACCAGGAGAAAAAAAAAAGGAAATAAAGCAATGGAAAGAATCTGATGATGAAACTTTTAACTCTGCCAAACTGGAATAACTGGTGCATATCTGTTAGTTAGCAGAAAGTCTAATCATAGGAAAACTTGACTGGATATTGTTATGACAATAATAATAAATTAGTATTATTATGTTATTTAAGTATTATTTTTGGTTATGGCTCATTACTATTGTTGGCTGTTGCCACAGGTTTTTTTTTTTTTTTTTGTCTGTTGGTGATCCTGGACTGCCAAGGTGGATTAAGTTGCGTGCCTTTGGTATCTTTTATGAACTTTTTTTTTTTTTTGATAATGAAAATTATTATCAATGTGTTTTTATACTTGTATTTATTGGTGATCAAGCCATTTAATTTGTTGTCAAAAATACTCCCTGTTCATGCTTTGGCCTGCTTTTTTCAGACTGCGTGTTGTGTTCAGTATGTGCTGCACACAAAAATCTACTTTGTTTGTTTCAACTTTAGAGTGGTGTCATCTCATCGTGAAGGCAGTGGCCAAGTGTGTCATTTTTAACGAGTAACAAATCAAAAAGAGAATCCTGTAAAATGTCTTAATTCATCCATCCGGGTGTATTTCTACTCAACACAATGCCTCTGTAGTACTGTATCAACTCAAATAAATGGATCTTGAAAGATGAACGTGTTTGTTTCCATGCTGTGTGTGGTCATTTAAGTTTACAGAGAGCTCTACAAGTTAAACAGTCACATCAAAGTGTAATTAGGATATTCTCGTGACAAGAAACCTCCCACACACACACACTCTAATATTGAAGTATATGATATTCACAAACACTTTCCATCCCATTCACAAAATAGGCTGACAGGTCAGCGTTAGCGTGACTTCCAAAATGAGAAAAATCACATTAGCCTTATTATCTGCATGTTGGTTATTTATGTTTGATCCAGCGGTTGAGTTGGACAAACAAATATAGACTCAGACAGTACTACAGATACTTAATCCACCGTTCTTCTCCTTAGAGTAGGTAGAACTATTACTGGATGTCCTGATTTCTTTTCTGTGTGACCTAAAAACCCACATTCATCCATGGAGGGCATCAGCAGTTGTGATCCACATCGCAAAGGCTTTCTATTTTCATCCGTAACTCTTTAATGAATTAAATTAACTGATGACGGCAAAAGGTTGGGGTCAAAACAGCAAGCTAAAAAGAGTACAGGTCATTTGACTGAGTTTGAAAGAATTTGTTAAAACCATCATGGCCTGCTCGAATCAGGCAGCCAGCTAAAATCAAAGCGGTACTACCAACAAGTATGGAACTATTTGTGGCACTGAAATTAGCCAATGTTTCCACACAGTCTCAGCTGTTAAATTAACTCGATGGATGTTAAAGTGATACTCCACCCAAAATCTGGTTTATAAGCATTTAAAAGTCATTCCCTGTAGGCTTGAAAGGTGGCTGTAAAAGAAAAAAAACTTGCAGTATTGTCCCTCGCAGAGCACAGCAGTTCTGGTCAGCTTGTCGGTTACAATAAATTCCAACAGTGACCAGTTTTCTCAGTGGAAACAAGCATAAAAACATCAGTAGAGTTTTTAAACCACCTCTGCAGAATAATCCATTTTAGCCACTGTCCATTCACATGCTCACAATGTTCAAAATATATCATGTTTCGGCCAAAATGTTGTTAAAAGCTCAACTTTTATTTAACGTCTCACTCTGTCAGGCTCATTAGTAGGCACACACATTGGGTTGTGCACATTGGAGAGCCCTCCTCCTGCTGTTGGTCAGGAGAGCTGAATGTCTCAAGTTTATCAAGGAAGAAAGTTTTAAGAGGGATGCCAGTAAACTACAATAAGACCAACAAATGAATAAGTTTCAGGTTTTTCAGGCCAGCCAATGATTTATCTAAGATAGAACTGCTTTTCTCGGAAGAAGTCTGCAAAGTAATCTACAGGCCAACTCATGAGCCATGCATGAGGAATGTGACAAAAGCAACCAGTATTTATTTATCCATATTTTAGTAAAAAAATATAATGATTCAAACATACAAAGTGGAGACATTTCTACTGGGGCCCAGCATCCTGTGTTTGGCACTGGGGTCCTCTTGAACATAGGTTGACTTGGTTATTCTGGGAATGAGCTCAACGTGGTTGATTGACAGCCAGTTCCAATCAAGGAAAATGCCACACTGGCCAATCCCAATAAAGACTGGCCTGCAAATTTCATGAAGGGCAACTTACACTAATGAGGCGACTCATGCCAAAACCAGAAGGTAAGTAGAAGCTCACCTGAATGATACTGGAAAAAGAGCAAATATAAAACAAATCCATAGGGTAGTTATGTGTGACAAAAAGTGTTGATATTACATCTTCTGTGAATATTATTGTATTTTTGGACCCAGCACACCTGCTGGTAATTACTAAAAATGTAGACTGTAACAGTCTTTGGAGAAAAGCAATTTTTGGTCATTAGAAAACTGACAGAGTCAAACAAACAGCAGCAGACAACATGGAGCAGAGAACACAGTTCACGTCTGGCTCGGGGAAGAAACAAGAGTGTCTGTTTTTAGGACTTGGAGAGTCAATTGATTGTCGAGGGAGAACATTGCTGCTGCCGGGTTAATTTGATCCACATTTTGCAAGGGGGAGTGGGTGGTTGGCTGGAAGCACTACAGTCTTTCGGGGTTTTCGTACTGATGAGTAGGACAGCACCCCCAGCTTGTGCTGGCCAGACACAAGCTGGAGGCCTTGGAGGAAGACAACATCAAATACTTCTACAGTATGGTGCAGAGCAGGATTTAGGTTTCCTCGATCACACATTGAAACTGTTATCCCAAGTCTGAAATTGGCCTTTGTAAGCTAGTCTGGACTATAAAAGTAGCCTTTAAGCCTTCTATTTATAAATTCCTCCTACATCAATATTCATTTTTGTCACACTGACAGTCAACTGCACAAGATTACATCAATCATCGTCTAAAGTCATTATATATTTTGGGAAGTTTGCTCAGAAAGAGCTCCATAATTATCCTTGGAACAAGCATAGGTCTCTTTTTGTTTTAATGCAAATTCCAGTTGTCTAAGTCAAAGCCAGGCAAGAACAAAGCTCAGATGTAAAACTGCAAGCAGAGGACAAACAATAACAAAGCATTTATGCAACAATTTAAATGCTTGTGGTAATTAATTGTCAGTTGTATGCAAACAGTATGCAGACAGTGCTGTTGAGGGAAAAAAAACCCCGAAAAATTCTTTTGAAATTTCAACGGCTGCACCCTGACACTGATATGATCTGAGTTTCAAAGGGATTTTTTTATGTCTTCAGAACAATTTCTGGTTCACTTTTTGACCCTTAAATAAAGTCCAGCTGCTAGACCCTCTGAACTATTCGCTCTTTTACCCTCCTCCCTCCATCTGCAGAAGGTGAGCCTGTTTGCCCCTGGACGTGGGGGTTTATTGGTGGAGACGGCATACCGAACTACACGTTCAAAATGCTGAACAAACCCTGACCCCTCCCCAAATACCCCATCCGGTCCTTTAGTTTGACCCCCGACTCTATGCCTTGCAGATATGGAGGTCTGCATAATGTTGAAGGATATAAGCTATTCTCTACTTTTTTAGCATGACTTGAAAAGAGGCCTCTTTACTTGCAGCCCCCTCGAAGCTGCAACGGATAAAAGCCGTCACGCAGAGGGATTTGGGACATGAAAGCTGAAGAATTTACATGCACTTCAAATCAGTTTACAACTCCTTTTGTCTTCTGAAAAAAAAAATGCCTTCACATGAAGAAAGTAGGGGATATTCTGCAAATTGAGCAAAAACTGGTGGAGGATTTGGCGAGGCCAGTGCTGCCTTGGCGCGTCTGGCTGATGTTGCAGGCAGGATGTTCCACAGTGAAGGTTTAGGGTGGCTGTTGTAAACCGAGCTGCTTCGTTCTTTGCAGGAAAAATAAACAGAGGGCCTGGCCTGAAGAAAGTCATGAGTACAGTGGAGCGTGTGTTCCCTCTGTGAGCAGACACATTGTTGCAGGAATAACAGTATGAGAGGCCGCTTTCCATGCTTTTGCACGTGCACACAGAAATGCATGGACACACTCACATGTGCACATCTTTATAAGTCCTCTTTGGTTCTTTACTCTCTCTCGGAAAAGCACTCACACAGGTTCCCAACTCACATCCCTGCAGGACTCCTTTTCCTCTGCGCCGCTGTGATAACATTGTGACTGGATATGGAATGGAATAAACCACCCTCCTTTCCTGCTCAGCTTCCACTCCTCTATCATTCATCCTCCATCCAAGCGGGCCCCCTCCACACACCCAGCTCTCCATCCCTCTCTATTTTTAGCGGCAGTGCTGCTATTCTGGAATTTGTTGCTGACTGGCTGCTGCTGGGTGTCTGGGCGGCGATCTCTTCTGGAATGTCTGGCCCACTCTCAAACCACTCCAGAGTCCCAGTGCAGGGCGGCCGGCTCGGGGCTCTGATTACAACTTTAAGCCCGCTGTAGCTGTACGCTCGCTCTTCCTCCTGCAGAAACTCAAAGCTGGAGCGAAGGGGGAGAACATTTCTGTGTCTTAAACCCTGAGCTACATTTGAGTACAATTAGGCTTTTGTCTGTGTTTATCTATACTTGCGCTTTTGTACTCGTATTGATTATGTAATAGGTACAAAAATATGTTCAAAGACTTTATGGAGACATGCTCATCACAAGCTAAACCATCCAATTTTAGAGTTAACACTTGGTTTTTGGTTGAAACAATAGTTGCACAGTTTTTCACTTTCTGGCGGAGTGTTAGATCGAGACGAGACCGATACATGTGGCAGTTGCATTCAAGACTACCAGGCGCCAGTTAGCTTAGCTAAGATAGAATGGAAAAGTGGGAGACAGCTAGTCTTGCTTTGCCCCAAGATGACAAATCCATCTCCCAGCACCTCAAAAGATCTGTAATTAACACATTGTATCTCATTTGTAGTGTGAAAAATATCAACTTTTTCCATTTTCTTGGATGGATCTCGTTGTCAGGCAACCAGCAGAAACTTCACAAAGTTTTCAAAATGTTTTTTGCACTTGTACAAATTAGGCAAATAAGATATGTGCTAGCTTTAGCGGTGTCAGGAGATGGACTGAGCCAGGCTAGCCTCTTCTTTACCCCTGTTTCAAGTCTTTGTGCTAAGCTAAACTAAGCTAACTGCCTGCTGGCTATAGCCTTGTGTTTTTGGAGAGACAAAGGAAAGGAATCAACTTTCTCCACAAGAACTCACAGTCATAAAGCAAATAAGCACATGTCCCAACATCTTGAGCTATTCCTCTTAGGTAACGGTTGGGGTTAGTCATGTCATGGTTATGGTTAAGGTTTGGTAAAGTCTCCAGGAAACGAATGAAAGTCAATGCAGTGCAGCATTTGCTTACATGTTTTGGTGTGTCTAGTGTGTGTGTGTGTGTGCTTGTGTGTGTGGTCCATGAAAAGAAAATAAGCAGCACTAATGGGAAGTTTTTCCTGTCTTGGATCAGGCTTTAGGGGTTTCAAAGCAAAATTGTTTGCAGTGGAGGGAACGCCGTCCAAGCCCACCTGTTGCTCATGATTGCAGAGATCCGCTTGAGCTGGGCCTTGTCGAGAGACATACTGCAGTATGCCACTCAATAACATCAATGGACCAGGCAGGCCCATTCATTCCACAAGATTACCCAAGCAGAGCGGTGTACTACAATGCAATAAGTACATTATAGGCATGCCTAAGCAATGGCGGAGATGCAGACGGTGGTGTTGCTCACGTTACTTTATCACCGAAACATTCATACATGACAGAACTATTTAGGACAATACTGCTGCTTGTCATACCAGTAAATTATGGCCCTGTAAATGTTTTTTCCCCCCAGGCCGCACTGATGCATTTTACGCACATTTCCATCATATTTAATGATGAAGTGGCAATGAGAGTTTATCCGGTGAGGGAGTGGTTTCCCCCAGGCTAGGTGATTAGGGCATGAACAGAAGGGTGTAAAGATAACACGATGGGACACAGCCAAGTCATTTAAAACATGTTTTAATACACCCATTGCCTCTTCAGGAGCCAAGAGGGAAAAAATGCTTCTATGGTATGTAACCCTTTCATTGTAAATCAGTGAACTCTTCATCCTGTCGATGCTCGAGCTACTGATAAGAATTCCCATAACAAAACATCTTGTTCTTGTTAGCATTAGGATGTACACAGGCGAGTATGAAAAGTGTACAGTCAGCAGTGTGAGCATGGATGCAGCTAATTGGCCCTGGCTCTCAATGAGGGGATGTGGGTTTAGCTCCAGTATGGTGGGGCCGAGTCTAGGCCATAGAGAGGGAAGAGTGGAGACTGGGAGGAAGCCCGTCAGACGCTGTGGCCAGGACGTCCAGCTAACTGGCCAGTCAGGTAATTAAACAGCCTTCAGCACTATGTATGAGAGCTGTCTCTCTCCAGAGTGTGAAAGGGCTGGGAAGCGAAGTCGTTCTTGGCTAAAACTCAAAGATGTGCGGCCTGGCTGCTCTGGGACCCAATCCCATGGCCGCAGGGTTTTAGCACTGCTGGTTTTAGCTCATCCTTCAATTTGGTTTTTTGTTTCGGAGGCTTTTTCTTTTACCAACCCCCCACTCCAGTCCAATTCACCCGTAGCTTTAAGTAGAAATACAGCAGAAAGAGCTGGATGGATGGATGGATCCCCCAGCTGGATAACATTCCTCTGGTTTCCACTTGTGTCTGCTTCTCCTTTTTTATGGGTCAGTGTTTCTGTGATTAAAGTTTCTTTTCCTTTTCCCCCCTCCCTCTGCTTTTCCACTCTCTTTCCATTCATAGCTTTTTTCCTCTCTGCCTTTTTCGCTTGTCCGTTCTTCATGTGAATTTAAATAGTCACAAAAACTGACCAGGGAAACTCCCGTCCACTTTTATCCTACGGCTGCTTTAAAAATAAAAATAAACTTCCTTTGTTTCAGCCTGTCAACATATTAATTTTCTACTGGATAAAACAGCTCGCAGTAAGTACTTTGTTGTCTCTGCTCAGTGTGCAGCGGGTTTGCATCCACACAGCATGCTGTAACATCACTATCACACTTTCTCACGCTCTGCCACCCCTTAACAATATCTCTTCAGATTGTCTTATCATTTGTGCCAACTGACTGGCCATCCTCAAATTGACATTCCAGTGATTGATATGAGGACGGGCGTCGACTCTGTGTCCTGCTTCCTCTTCCTCCGCTGCTCTCCAGAAGCGACTGTTTCACACGAAGGGGGGCCGTGAGATGAAAGATTTTGGCAGCATAAACCTGTGACAAAACAGAAAATATCACGTCATGCTCAAGTACAGTATGCGCGTTTGCATGTTAATAAATCTGGTCCCAGACCCAAGTAACCCAATTGTAGCATTGTGTCCAGAAGCCGGATCTATGACCAGAACCAGCCAAACACACGTTTGCTTTAGATTCCAAGCTAAAATGAGATTTCAGCTCATCGTTACAAAATTAGATTGTACGCTTTTTCCACATCCAGTCAATTTATCCTGTTAGACAGTAATCAAATTCACCCAGTCTCATGTTTCAGCAGCTTGTACACTCGGTTCCTTACGATAATCAGCTCAGTACAGCTGCTGTATATACTGTAGGACCGCATATCACCGTTTTTTTATCTGACCTCTTTGAACCTTCGCCACATTGAGATAACTTGGTAGTAAAACCCTTGTCTAATCTCTGTCAGGGTGGTCCATGCACCATTGTCTCTCTAAAGGGGAAAAAAAACTTCCCAGGAGTATGTGGGGCCTGACATTCGCTATCCCATTACAGCCCACCTAAGACACAGCCATGCACATAAAACAACGTGAGACACAAGGTAATGAAGTGCTAACCACTGAGGTAATCACTCTCGGAGCGCAGACCCCCCTTCCCCTTCTCTTCTTGTCCTTTCACCCTTGGTTCTTCTTTTCCATCCTTCTTCCATCCCCATGTGCTTTTTTACAATAGTATGTCACTGACATAGAGATTCCACCAGATAAATGAAAATGTGTTTTTGTCCCAAGCATGCTTGTGGGAATGGAGACAACTATGAGGAGGTTTTGTGGTTCGTCTCATGATGAGGGGATTAAAAGCAGCCTCAGGGGGATGAATACATGCTTCTTGGATTGATTTAAGAAAAGAGGAACATCCCAGACAGATATCAAGGTCTGCGTCGCCTGCCAAGACGCGGGGTGGGGAAATTCTTTTGGGAACGGTTGAGTTTCAAATAAAAGCAACCACTGTGTGACTACAGGTGAGTCCCGTTTGATGCTCACTTAAGGTGACATTTGGATGGGAGTGCTTTGCTTTTCCTCCCAGGCGGAGATACAAATCTTCCCTTTGGCAGCTGCGGTTTGTTGGGGTGGGGGTTGGCTGTTGGGATGTCTTGTCTTAACATGGTAGATAGACTGGTGAGTCGTTCCTGAAAGATTCCCTTTATGAGTGATGGCCATCTGGGCCATTTCTCAGTATGTGTGTGTGAGTGTGTATGGTATGATTTCCCTTTTTTCTTTTTCTTGTTTCTCGCCCGTTTTTTTTTTCTTCCTCCTGAATAGCAGTGAAATGTTGAAGGAAAACAAATGAAAAGATAGCGCTTTGAAAATGGATCTGTCCCAGCAGCCCTCCACCACCACCACCACCACCACCACGGCCGCCGCCGCCACCTCCCTCCTCCTCTTCAATCCTGACCCCCTCCTCCCTCCACTCTTGTGCAGGCTTGACGAAAGAGTATACCTCTGTTCGTCGCACGCAAGGGTGGGGGTGTGGGGACGGAGGGAGGGAGGGAAAGTTTGGGGTAAAATTAAAAAGACTTTGCGAGGGAGGAGGACGGAGTGATGGAGACAAGAGGGGAGGCGAGAGTGATGTTAGAGGAAGATCCATTTGAAGAGGCTGATGATAAATAATGTAGAGTAGCAAGAACAACCTGAGGGAGAATAAATGGAGGAGATGTTGCATGTACAGGAGAGGGAAGGAGAGAGGCTTCTCCGGACAGCTGAAGAATATTAGGAGGTTCAAAATGTCTGAGTAACTGTACAAGGGGCAAAGCGTGGGGGAGTGTGGTTTACCAGAAAATGAAAGGATGGGGGTGAATGGTGAACATTGCAAACAATTGCCTATTTGATCCAGCACACATTAGGGTTCATTTGGAGTTATGTTCTGAAGAATGTTTAAGGAAATACTTTGGGAAACATTATTTCCCTATTTGCTTTCTTGCCAATAGTTGAATACAAAGAGCAATGCCACTCTCACGCCTGTCAGGATATGACTGCAGGAAATTCCTGCACCCAACCTAGAAAACGCACATTACACGTTGTTAATTAGTGATCTTTAGTGAGGTTTTGGTAGGTGGATTTTGTTTCTTATCTTCCGACATAGCAAGGCTAGTGGTTTCCCCAGAAATGCTCTGTTGACTCTCATAGGGAAATTAGGTGACATTACAGTTGCTAGAAATATCATCCATTCATTATCTGTAACTGCGTATCCTCATCAGGGTCACGGTGGGGCTGGAGCTTATCCCAGCTGATGTTGGACTGAAGTCGGCAGTTCATCACAGGGGCGAGACAAACTCACATTCACACCTATGGGTAATTTAGAGTCACCTATTAACCTATGAAGTGCATGTCTTTGGACTGTGGAAGGCCTGAAGATTAAAGGCTAAAAGCTGTGGAGAACTGTACACCACAAGCGATACCTTGCTCATGAATAGATTCATTCAATACACTGTTAATATGAAAAATATTTACCAGTGCAGCTTTAATTAAAAAGAGAAGGGCTGAAACTATGAGCTGTCTTTGAGGATATCATTTCCATTCCTTGAAAACAGAGAACAATGCCGCCACTTCATTTTTCACATGCCTTCTTTTTTTTCTCACACGAACTTTGTTCAGTATCCAACTCTTACCACCCTCTTACAAAACAATTATTCTGTGATTAGCGAGGAGCTGCCATAACTTGTTCCTCTGACCACTAAAACATTTTCCACCGAGACGTTCAGTACCTGACAACATCAAAGACAGTAACAGACACACACACCTCCCACACATCTCCTTCTCAAAACACAAATCTTTCATAGACTAATGACACACTATAGTGGTGAGCTATGCACCGAGAAGGGTGGGAAAGATTAGTGAACTGACAGACATTCCTAGAAGCTGATGTCAACGTTCTATCGCAAAATATGCTCAATATGATATTACAAACCAAAATATGAACCCCTTGGACAATGTGAGAGCTGATATGTTTGGACGAGGGTGGTCCCCAACTGGCTGACCTGGAGGTCAAAATCATAACTCCTGAGGTAGAAATTCCTCAGTCCTGGTCCAAGGAGAACCCCAGAAAGGTGAGAGGTGGACCGGGATGCCTTTGTTTCCAGTCTCTGGAAGCAATACTAGCCAAATGACTGGTTCGTGGACCCACTGACCACAAGGGCACATTCCAGACATTCTACCCTCCGACAGTGATGTCCTGGTGAGTTTACGGAGGACAGATGTCCTCTTCACAACCTGTGTGGCAGAAGGGGGGTGGGTGTCGGAGACCGAACAGGGGATCTTTTGATTTCATTGTTCTTTCCCACTTCCAGACTTACTGTGGTTTGAACTCTGGTGAATCACTCTGTATGAGTCCCTGTGAAGCTCATCCATCTAAAAGCCACCACAAGTTTATTTAGACTCTGATGTTGGACCAGGAAAAATAACTTTACACCCTGCAGGCCTTACAGCCTGTAGTTTCAAGGTCAGGTCATCAGAGCTATGGGATAGAGCTCGAGCCCACATGTCAGAAAAATAACCATCCTGGTGTGGTGTCCTTGAGCATCAAGAATCAGACCCAAGTTTCTATCTAGTGGCATCTAGCCATGCAGATCAAGATCAGTTCAAGTGAATGGAAAGTGAGTTGTGACGGTTTCAATAGCAATTTCCCAAATATGTATTTTCAGAACTATTCCGCATATTCTGGATAATCTGAAAACCTCAGTCAACAGTTTTCCATCCTTTGTACTGAATGAATCATATCTGAGAAAAAATATGTTCTGGAGATTATCCAGACTGGATGTGAACATGTTTCTGGAAAGATATGTTGCTGTTTAAAGCTGCAATAATAAATATTTTGATATGAACAATGGCTCAAATGACTACGTGTAATCTTAAAGTGACAAACCCACAGAGAATCATCGTCCAGCTATGCTATTCCTCTCAGCTCTGTGGAGCGTTTTATCTTTCAGCTCATTGTTTTGGTTTTACTGCCCACAGCTATGAGCTGTTCTGGTTCACTCAGCACTCTCATCAACCTCATTTTCAGCGGCTGTTTTCAGTGAAAATGCTCCGATAAAACCCACTATATCCTTCATGCCCAGCACCACATGGGAGACAGACAAAGTTAGTGTCAAACTGGTGAACACAGTGGGGCATTTAGCAGGTTAAAGAGGCAGATATTTTTCCAAAGGAGATGGTGGAAACCAAACTTTTTGAATGCTTGGTGGTAGTTGGTCTGGGTCCCAATGTGGCCAAATCTGCCCCTGATGCTTAGATTTTTGTAAAGCCTACTATTTTATATTAAAAATATAACAACAGTGTCAAACCTTTGGGGTTAAAATATAAACATCAGCTACCAGATTAGCTCGATGGCATTAACGCTAGCTCGGCTACCACGGTTGCTCATGTGATAATTGTCTTGCAGATTGGTAGAAATTGTAGAGATAGCTATAAAACCTGACTAACGTTAACCTTACCTATTTGTGAGAGCGAGAAAGTGTGTTTTTCTCTGGTTAAATAGGGATTTTAAAAGAAACAAAAAACATTATAAGTTGTAGTGGAGAAAATAGTAGCAGTGCAGGGTTGGTTGTAAAATCTCAGCTTTACATACTCATTATGAAGCAATCAGTGTGCATCACTGCAAATCTGCCAAGTCAATTACCTGAGCCTCTCTTCAATCTTCAATTTGTCATGTAGGGTCAGCTCTCACAGAGCTTTGATTGAGTTCCACCAGGTGCACATACAGTATTTAGACGTGGTATTTTCCCTCATCTAGTTCACATCCTGAAATGGTTGTTTTATCTGGAATTTTCTCCGTATAAAGCAGCTGCATAAACAGGACAAGCAATTTGTGTGCATGCGACGCTAAGCACCAAGGCTTCCTCTGCCGCATTTGGCTCTCAGCGAAATGTCAGCGACAGTTTAGAGTTCCATTCCTGATCCAGTTTCCCTCCTGCAGAGAGAAGAGTTTCATTATGGGGCTTGCTATAGAAAGACGATCCCTCTCCAATTAACCTCTGCCTTTTTGTGGACGGAGATAGACGCTTTGTGCAGCACGTGTGACGAAAAGCAAGCCTCATATCCCCTGTGTAAACATGGCAATTATTGGAGAGCTTTCTGCACAGAGCCACAGATACTACAAAGGGTTTTGTCTCACTGGTGGTGTGTTTGACTTCCTTTCCCGCACACATGATTTGTCTTTCAGTCAGGCTCGACCAGGGGTGGAGCACCTACTTCCTGTGCAAAGGCAGAAAATGCTGAAGGGGTTAAAAGGGAGCCCACTGACCCACATAAACAAGCGCTCTCATTCATGGCCTCTGTTACTCCCTCATTGCTAAAGTCTGACTCACAAATGTTCAAACACTACTGAAGTGCCCCCCCTTTTTTACTCCCTCCCAACTCTATCACCACTCTTAAACTCTTCTCCTTCTCCCACACAATTCACCCACTCAAGAAAAGCTCCTCTTATATCTTCCCCTCAGTTAAAAAAAAAAAAAAATCAGCATCCACACCCTATACCCAGAAACATACTGTACATACAGCGTACGTGAGCATAGACACATACTGCAGACACATGCATGCAACCACACACTCAGTCTTTCCTCCACATACACAAACACCCCGGGAGAGGGAGAGGAGGTCAACATAACTCTTCTCCCAAGAATGCAGAAGAAGTTTATGTTGCCATTGGAAAGGGAGAGAGGCATCTTGTGTGAGCTCAGATGAGCAATTATCCCTTTCAGCACACAGACAAAAAAAAAAAAAGGCCCTTTTTCTGGGAACGTGCCTCCCACCGATATTTCTCCTAGCAGCCGCAGGAGTACAGCAACATTTGCACTAAATGGGCAAACGTCTATCTGTCACTTGCTAGGAATGTGTTATTTTTACCGTGACTATTTTTACCTCCACTTATTTCCATGGCGCCAAGTAATAACATTTTGTTTGGACACATAAAAGTGCAACCAGAACTGGTTGTTGAGGCACTGTTTTTTTTTTTTTTTAAATGGTATTGCACTTTGCATGCAAGTTACATAGCCGTCTATAGATGTTGGATATTGCATTTTTGAATTATTATGAGCATTGGTGCTCATTTTGTTTATGGCCCCAGCTTAGTAAGATGTGGTGATATAACATGAAGTAATGACATTTAAAACACAGAGTAAATGAGATGTTATAGGCCATCCAGATAGAAAAAAAAAATACAAATAATACAAGCATATGTCTGCGTTGATTAATGATGGTAACCTATCTGTTTGAAGAGGTTCACACATTTTATGGCTGTGGGTTTTGGGGTTGTGTAAAGCAGCTTCTGCACTGTAACCAATTACTCTCATATAGACTTTGTAGAGTAGAAGTAAACATTCAGGGCTCTAATCTTAAATAGGTCCACACCCTTTGTGCAATACATATATGTGTGTTGATGTCTGTGACACACTCAAGCTTGTAAATCACACAAACTTAGTCTGGCTCCACCAACCGATTCTTCCTCTCCTTCCTCTGATAGTGTTTACAACTGGATTCCCACAGTCGATCAGCGCTGCCGTCCCAGCTAATATTTTAGCAGTCGGTCTGTTTATGTGGTCCTCGTCTATGGCACGTTTTCCTTGTTTACATCTCTCTAATCTAACTTCTCCCCGTGTGTGTATGTGTGTGCTCATCCTGTCCGCTTCAGAGTTTTCCTGCTCCCTGCCAAAGATTAATTGAATTGTTTTCTGGCATCTCCACTCACAATGTGAATAAATGAGAGGCATGCAAGTGTTTACAGTTCATTTCTCCGGTTGGCAGCCAAAACAGACTTCGTGTTTTGCTTTGCCTCCGCAGACCCTAAAAAGAAAATAGCAGGAATGGAAGTCTCGAAACTACGAAAAGACGTTTCTTCTCAGGAAAAGAAATCCCGTACATTCACTTCAGATTATCTGTCAGCTGGTTGTTGTTGGATGTGTCAGCAGAAAAATGTAGGAATATCTATAATTATTTCCCTTGAGAGCCGAGGCTAATTCGAGAATATTGAAATGAAAATAAGTGTGAAAACAGAAACAGAAACTTTGAATCGGTTTGTTTAGTTAAGAGCTTAGCATGAGATATTGGTTTCTGTCACCATCGAATTACTCTTGTGTGTAAATTAGGTGTCTAACACAAGCCAGGTTACAGTTAACATAACATCTTTTGAAAAATGTTCCAAAAATCTCAGAATATATATCCAACACTCTCGAGACTTCATCCCCCACATGACATTTTCTCATAAATGTTCCAAAAACATCTCATGCAACATTTTTTATAGATGAGGCTCGCAGTCCCAAACAATGAACGTTACTTTCTGTTTGTGGAAGATGCATTGCCTTTTTGCCTCCTTCTCTTACTCAGCCTGCCTCCCTCTCCTTCCATCTGACCATGGTTTAAGGATGGTTGGCAGACGGAGCTTAGTGTAGAAAGAGACAAAATCCCTCTAGACAGGATGGGAGCCCTTATTTACTTTGCAGATAAGGATTGTGGGTAGTGGAGGGAGCGAGGTGTGCTGGCATGTTGGCTTGTTTTCGGGAAGCTTCTGGGTTGTCTGTGATAAGAACACAATGTGGGAGGGGTGAAGTATTATTTATCTAGTGGTCTCCTTAAACCTAAACTTAAATAATTTCCACAGATGGAGTATTGCCCATCTTTGATCTGTTATGCACCAAAGGTTAATTAATTATATATTTAGATCAGTTTGGTCAAAGGTGCATTAGTTCTACTGAGTTGCCAACCCCTTTTACCAATTTATCCAACAACTATTTGCACTTTTCATTTATCATTTTTTCGGTAATTATTAACCATTTCATCATTAATTGTTTAAACTTTTTATCCATTACTTTTACAACAACTTATGACAACTATATATACAGTAAACACCTGTAACTATTCAACAGTTCAACCCTAATCAGTTGTTTAGACATCTCTGCTTGTTGAGTACTGATGGACAGCAGTTCTCTTCAGTGTACTAAATCAATACAATTCGTTCATTGAAAAAAAGTCTTTAAAATATTCGTCCTTCGAAATTGTTAAGTGCTTGACTGGAGCTTCAGTCGTGTTAGTCCCATCACTTAGTTCAGCGTAGATCACAGTTCATAGCGTTCAGCTTAGTTAGTCGTCGTCCGTAAAGGAGTGAGCTGAGGATTTAGCTGAATGAAGCTCAATGTCTCTCCCTATCAAGTACAGTACATAGATTTTCACAGCCAAATTGAGAGGTAGAGAGGCTGGCATGAGTCAGCTCTGCAACTGTGCATCAGAGCTCACGTTCGCTTGTGGAGTACATTAGTGAACGGGCCGCTGAACCGTTCCCTCGAAATGAAAAGATCTGAGGCTCAGCCACCCACTTTTTCATAGTGCAGGTTTCATCAGGCGTTTTGAACTACGGGCAACACACACACACACGCTCGGTTCAGTGAGCATATCCTTAAAGCTGACCTCTTTTCAAAACAGTAACATTATGTGTGTGTAACAAAGTACCCTATTATGTTCCCACAAGTAGTTATTATTGTCGCAACACCTAATTATTAGATGAAACATTTGGTACTACTTTAAGACTTCAAGAGAAGGAGAGTGGTGGGCTTCAGAGAGGTAGAGAGGCTGGCATGAGTCAGCTCTGCAACTTATGTCCACTGTGTATTGAACGTTTAGCAAAAGAAATCACTGAACATATGCACTGTTCCCTCACAGTGAAAACTGACTGAGAATGGATTGTTTCAGGAAGTGATTCAGTTTGTTTACCACAAAGTTTTGTTCGTAAATGACCCAACACTGTATCAAGGCCCTGCTGGATGTCATTCCCCTCTCTCTGCCCTGCCTCTCCTGTCTCTCTCTACAGTACTATCTAATAAATAAAGTAAAATGCCAAAACAAACAAAACAAAAAGGACTTCTATGCTCACTTGCATCATGGTAATATGGGAATATTTTAATGTCTTCCCCTTTTTTTATAGCTACAATATTTTCATGTAACCCCTGGTAACTGGTTCTGGAGTTTGGGGCCTCCTGACAATCGGAGAAAAACTCGATGTTCATGCCAGATTATCAGGGAAGATGAGCAGTTTATAGATCCAATTTTAGACATCCTGACCTGCCTGTGGACTCATCTGCACCGCTCTGATAATCTCAAACATGTTACTATTTAAAATCAGTGAAACCGGTTAAAATCTGGGTTATTATATCAACGAGAGAAACAGCTCTGAGTGGAAGCAGTTCGCCTTGGAGCAGCTGACAGTGTTGCAACACGACAGTAAACAGTGTAGAACCTGAGACTTACGTGTACTACTGTTGACAGATATTAAACAGACAGTTACAATCTCGCCTCCTGTTCTCGCTCAACAATAGACAACCTGTGCTGACCTAACCATTTTCTCATCCAGACTCCACATTTTTTTCTCTCACTACAAAGCATCACAAGAGCAAGTTGTTGCACCACATCAGTCTGCTTCCCCTTAAGATCTACCTCAGTAATCTTAATAATATCCTGTAGTGTGTAATGTGTCATTATTTTGAAATCACGCGTGTTTCTCGTGACGTGCATGATGCAACCCAATTTCAAAACCGGTTGGGATTTTAAAACTCCTGTCGTCTGAGCCCGGCTTAAGTGTAGCTACGTACAGAAGATCTCACTGTACAACTGTACATACTGCATGGTGATAAAAACAGACACAGACATGTTAGCTTCAGAGTAGTGTACGCTGAAATCGGCCCTTTAATCTTTGCAGAGAGGGAGGAACAGGAATGCATATTTATTGGTGTGGCGTGTCTATGCCATCCGAGCAAGACCCGAGCTGAAGTGTTAAGTGTGTCGAGTGAGAATTACAGCCGTGTGTGATCATTGTAATTATAAAGTTCAGGGTGGCTTGCACTCTATTCATCATCACTTGGAGGTAGCTCATATCTTTCACACACTGACTGATTTGGCTGATGAATGTGTGTGTCAGGAGGGTGGGTGTGGATAAAGTAGGACTCCAGCCAAGGTGTGTTTCATTTTTGTAAAGTTATTGAATCTTCTATCTTACCATTTATTTCTTTTTTTTTTATGTGGGCAATAAGCCTGTGTGATTACCCAAGAGAGTGCGTAATGTGATGGGGTGTGAGCAAGTGAACAGCTCCAAATCGCAGCCCTTGAACACCGTCAAAGCAACCAAGCTGTGAATCACGAGTGTGATTTAACACCCCCTCTTTTATGTTGCATGTGTTTGAGGTTCTCAAATGAGCCATCTCCCAATCCAATCTCCAAATATCCGATATCTGCCCCTCACAGATCCACAACGCCGCCGACTTCTGTGTTTTTCCAGTTGCTGTCTCCACCCCTTCCCACTCGTCCTCGCTCTTCTTCCCGCTTCAATGGCCGTTGGCATCCATTACAGACGCATCTATCACCAAAATGCATGCGAAGCCGAGATACCTTGATGGAAGTGAGATGAAAACAAGGCCTTCCAGCATTCCCAAACATCCTGCTCAAGTCCAATGGACGCTCATTCCTCTGATTGGTGATTCATCTGCGCGTTGACAGACGAGATGAGCGAGAGCGATGAAGACACCTGCGAAGAGAGGAGCTGTAGAAATCCATGGCATGACAAGTTGGTTATCGCAAAATGTGGTTCATTTCCACTTTCCCTGAACACTATGTGTGTTCTTCTGTTACACACACGTGTGTATGGGTGCAAATGGATTAGATAAAAGAGAGAGTGAGAGGTTTGTCTATCCTTGTGCTCACTTTCATCCTAAAAAAAAAAAAAAATTACTGTTTCCACTTCATAAAAGGGCCGCTGTGCCCTTGTACAGGGTAAAGAACCCTGTTGGGCAGCAGTATTTCATTAACATCAAAGCATTGAGTCAGGTGCACTGCAGTTTCAACTTGTGTTGTACAACAAATCAGCAATTAGCTCATTCTTGTGTTTTGGCATCATCATCATCATCCTCCCTGGTTTAATTTAACTTACGTAAGAGTGTCCCCTCGCTGCAGCATGCCTGCTCTGTTTGGATGCTTTAGCAATGATTATGTGGGTGAAGCTGACCTCGCGAATGTTTATACCCTGTAATGTTTACATGTTTACGAGCGTGTGTTTACGAGATGGCGGCTGTGATCACTCACTGGATTAAAGATAGATGAAGGCGGTAGTAAGGTTTCGGGATGGGGTGAGTCGGGTGGGGGTGTTTTCCTAAAGGCAGAAATACGCAGGGTAACTCTCTGGGCAAATTTTAATTGGCAAGTGTTTTAATTGAGCTAGTTCAGCATTTAAAGGTTTAATAAGTGATATTTTACTGGCTCTTTGTGCAGTTTAACCACACATATATCACCAGGGGTTTGCAAGTGCTGCTGATCAATACCAGTTGTTCCTTTGTTAGCCTCAATGGCTGTGCACATTTAAAGCTTTTTAAATGCAGAGCTGCTGGAGGACACTACACTGCCAGGCCTCTCAGCCTAAGATGTGTTTAGCTTTGACAATGAGAAAAGGTTCGCATAGTAATAATCCTTCATACATCTTCCCTTCCTCACAGAAAGAATTTTGACTTGTAATTGCAGGAAGAGCACAGGTGTAACTAGTAACATTAATGATGGATGAATTCCATTAAGCTATGTCATTAAGCCATGCCAGTGATCTGTAACATGCACACTATCCCTGGCACCGGAATGCCTGAATGGAATGCGGCCATAATTATTGTTATTAGTTACACCTGGGTCCACTGTTAGAAACATTTGTCAGCATTATATTTGTCAGAAAGGTAAACTGATACAGCTAACATGAGCAAATGTCTGAGCATTGCAGCTCGCAGTCGCATTTCACAAGCATCCAGTGGCTTGTTTTGCTAAGTTTTAGTCACGCACATACTTCGGAGGGCTGTTAACGCTTATCAGTGTAAAAAGTTCTGAATATTCTGATGATATGAAACCTCAGCTTATTTCAGGCATTGTGTCAGTTTCTAAATGGGTGTCGAACTTGAAAAATTGGGAGTTGCAGAGGAGGACATTTGCCAGCAATGTCGTCAATAGAGTTGCAAAGTGGGAGGAGGTATTTTGGACACGTCTGCTTCCACAAGTAAAAGTCGCATTCATTTTTCCCATAGACAATCTTACTGACTCACAGTTGGAGCACTTCTATGTTTTTTTAATCAGCATAAAGTTCTCCCGGTCGAATCATCGGTCCAAATGATTAACAGCTGCATTACAAAATATCTGGTTCTTTGATAAAAAAGTTGTAAAATTATGGAGGAGAAGTTATCTACTACTAAAGAGAAAACTGGTTTTATGATCTGCAGTTTACATTGGTTCACTTTTAATATCAGGGTCAGTCTTGATAGAAGACTGCAACTATAGTGCAGTCAGAATGACATGGCATTATTTCTCAGAAACAAAGTTGAAATAATTGAAACTGGCAGTCATAACATAAACCTATAGAGTCATTGTCAAGGGAAACAGTGTTTCTAAGTACTATCATATAATTTATTGGAATACAGGTGGAATACAGGGGAAAAACTGTTTGCAAATATAAAATAACTGTCCGCAACTGAACCATACAATCAACGATGAAAAGAAATAGAAAAGTTGAGACCTACGTGAAGCAGGTAGGTGGGCCATGTGCAAAATGTTTCTCAGTTACGTCTCAACATAACCAAACCACAGAGTTTCAAACAGCGCCGTGAGCTAGTTTCAAATGTTGCATGTTCTAACACTGGCAGGAAATTGGAAACAGCCAAAAAATAAAACTTTTCCGGCATTAAAGATGATGGATTATAATTTATCTCAAACAAAAGGGTCTCTAAATTCTTTATCCTATGAAAACCGGTTTAAATATACCCTTTAATCGATTTGATGAAAGATTAACTACCTTGCATGAGTTCATGCTGTTGAATTCTGTCTCTACAATTATTGTGTTCAAATGAAGTCAGTTCATTATCGAAGGCAGATGTTAATTTAGCTGACATTGCTAATTGCCAGTCTCCTCCTGTGTATGTGTGTGTGTGTGTGTGTGTGTGTGTGTGTGTGTCAGTAAATGAACGTGTGTGTGTGTATGTGTGTGTGTGTGTGCATATACACAAAACACACAGCAGGCAAAAATCCCAAAGAAAGCCAGAAGTGATCCAATCTGACTCCAGGCCATCTGTCTCTGCCAGAAGAAATGATAGAGGGAGCAGTGATAAATTATTTCTCTGCTTGTGATCTTCAGGGCAGCATTCTTCCCTTTCCACAAGCATATGTGACCCCTGTCTTCCTTTTTTTAATATACTGCCTTCCTCTGGATGCACGTTTTATCTTCTTCCAAATGTACCAGTTCCTCACCCTTGTTCTTCTGCGGTTGGGTCTGCGTGTTGTGTCGTGTGGCCATCTTTTAGATGTCTCCCCAAGGCTTCCATAAGCAGCAGATGGGTATGACCGGAGTCTGTGAGCATTTTGAGCTCCGTAACAAAGATCATGTGATGATGTGACACCCAAGGGACAACATAGGGAGAGACTGATCTCATCCCTTTTCCATACAAGTCACCTCCCTTGTTTAGGCTGTTTAAGTCTGGAGAAAAAAAAAACAGATGCTGAAGCAATTTAATGTGGAGTTTGTGAAGAATTAGGGATGGGAATTCTCTGTGGTGGCTGCACCCTTGAGCCAGACCCACACTAGTCTCACATTGCCAGACCTTTCTCCGCACTGTGCCAGTGCATGAGAAAGGGCTGGCAGAACCCACTATCAGTGGTATTGTAAGTGGCGATAAAATGGGGGTTCTTACAGTTAATTTGCATAACCAGTCTGTAACTTTCAACCTAAGATTATTACAATTTTCTCGTAGAGATGAAAACTATTTTCCACTGAGTCAAAATAGACCAATACTACAACAGACGCAGTTCAATGCCACAGCCAAATGTCACGTCACCACCTTAACTACAGCCCTACAATTTTATTTGATACCATTTCTTTAGGTAGCGGAATATAATTTATGTTTCTGCACTTGCCACACCAGCTAGGTTTCCAGAAAACACGGGTTAGCAGCTTAACATTGTACACAAACAATGACAACCAGCTCCAGCCAGTGACCTCAACGCAATTCAGTCTTTTCATGTAGTCTCAGATGAGGAAAGAGAGACACGCGTGTTGCCACTGCGCCAAGGGTTTCACATAATTACACCAACATTATGCATTTGACAGAAATGTAAGAAGAAGAAGAAGAAGAAGAAGTTGAGTATGTTTTACTCATGCAGTAGCATCCTAGTTTTGAGTTATCTCCTAGTTTACCTCCTAGTTTTGATCTTATTTGATTTGTGTACATGATCAAAACAGTGTACTGTATATTTCATTGATCACCTACATGCAGGTGTGTACTGACTTCTCAACATCGTAGTTCCTCACTTCTGTACCGCCACAGAATGTTACCTTCCAGTTTCTAACGGAGTACTCCATCCAGCATGCCTAGGCTCGACCATGTTTTTGGCAAACATGGTTACATGTGGGCCCACATAACATGCTTATTCAAAATCCTGATCAAAACTCAGCATGTAAACACAGTCCCTGATAAGAATGCACTATGAAGAGAACACACAATGAAAATAAACTTACATTGCATGTCATCAGGCTGTTTATGGCTACCAGCAGGCAGAATAACTACAAAACAAACTGACTGACCCTTGAAACCCTGTTGATGTATGTGATTGGAGCACTGTGGGTTCTATTGCATTTAGACAATTGTAAGTGTTGTTTTGGGATTGGCCTATTTTAAACTGGCCAATCTTTTTCTATATTAGATATCGTGCATAAATTCACACAGAAATCCAAATTCTTTGCTTTCATACCAAAGTGGGCAAACCGAACCATTCAAATTTCAACATTTCACGGTGATCTCATTGCCATCTTTCTCAAAATAAGCACTGAAATGTATTGTTAGCATTGTGCAACACAAACTGCACTGAAATCATGAAAGAAAATATTAGAAGAACATTATGATTCATCAAACAGAATTTAATTGTTAAGGTATTAATCAGGTATGCCACAATTTAAAATAAAGGTCATATTTAACTTGCACATGTGTAATAGCTTCTACAGTACATGCTCGCTCTTTAATTTTCCAACTTCAACTCCTTCCACCTCCGCCCCTCTGTGTCCTTGACGCCTTGGCTTATCATCTCCTCCTTGATTTGGCTACCACTTGCGTACCCACATGAGGTCATTCAATCTTTGATGTAAAGCTGTTTGGCATTGGCTTTCATGAACAGGAGTCATCTATACTGCCTTTGATGGTGGTTTTGATGTAACTGATGGAGCGGGGTTTATGTGGTAGCTGTCTGCCACCATCCCCATCTAACTCTCTCACAGCTGGTCCTCTCTTTCCCCTGCGGCTTCCTCCTTAACTCTGACACCTGTGTTTGGCTCCTCTGACAGGTATATCATGAAAACGACCTTGCATAGCTTGCGCTGAAATATTCAGTGTACTGTACACCGCCCAGCCCATATAGCCTCGATGTATGTCTTTCGCCACCAGCCTATGACGGCCAGACCCAGCGATCATACCGGTGATGAAATGGTCTGTCCCCGCATACAAGCAGCCTGACTGGGAAAATTAATTTGGCTGGAGAAGATGGGGGTGCAAGAAGGGGGACGTGCATGACTTTCGTCTTTACAGGCGGCCAGAAAAGTTATGTTTACATAGGGGGAACAAGAAAACATACATATGCATTGACAAGTGGAACTTTCATGTGCTGTAATGTTGTGTTAATGAGTAAAACAAGCGTCTACCTGTGTGAAAAAGCTTCATGTCACTAAGTGAGGCACCTACAGCAGCTGTGAATTTAAACATAAATCCTCACACATGCTGCACTTGTACATAAACACAAAGACATACACAAACCACATGTCAGCACAAGAAACAAGTGACAGAGCTCCACGCGGTGCTACAGGCAAGTAGGTGACTCACACATGGAGCTCATGTGTTGACACATACTCTGGTTATAGGGTCAGTGCTTTAGAGAGGCAGAAAAGGTCACCTGCACACCTGGGCGTATCACCGTACCAGCTCTTTCCACTTTATCATCTCCCTTGGTCAGCTCCCACCATTACCATTTGACTTAATGGCTGTTATACACACACACAAGGAGCCTTTCTATGGAGACGAACACAGTGAAGAGGTGAACAAGTCTGTGTTCTCGGCTGAAGATGGGAAACGAGAGGCTCTATGCGTGCAAAGCCCCCATTCATCATTGTCAGTAGCCTTGTGTTGTCTGGCCAAACCCCAAAAGCTTGTGGATGAACCATTGACTCCTGTAAAAAGGGGTTTCCACTTAGCCATGGCTCAATAAAAAGGGCCAATGCACTTAGTGTGCTGTTAATTACCCCACTTCAAGTGAAGCAAAACCCCTGTTAACTTAACATAATGGACTCTGTCACCACTTGTACTGGGTAAATGATGGGGTTGTTGTCAACGGGATGCATATCTAAGGATTAGGTGGTGATATATGTCTCATGAAAACAGCACAACAAATGCAAAATTGTAGTTTAATTACCCACTTTTTCAACATCATGTTTGTATTTGTTGAATTTTACCAATGATGGAATTTTTTTGACTCTTTTAACTCTTCAATTGACCAATAACTTTGTTGATATAGAAAGCTACTTGCACAGCTTACCTTCTGTTTCAATGCATATGGCACAGATTGCCACCCTTGTGCCACAGGAGAACCATATTGAGTGATTAAAACTTGGAAACTACTGAACTTTTCAGTGTTTTTTAGACGTGTCCAACCCAGTAGCAGCTCTGTGAAGCTGTACAATGGCCGTTTTAAAAGGCCTACGCACTCCCTCCCTTGGACTGTTAATCAGGCTGGAATTGCGTGAAACAACGCTGGAATTGTGTGAAAATAAATACTAGGAATTAGAAAGGTGTAACTCTCCCATCTTAACAAGTGCAACAAAGCTAATAGGCCAGTCAGAGAAGTCTCACACAGTACAGTCCTCACAAGAACTAATTAATCATAGTAAGTGAAAAAACCTGTGCGGGTGGACCATAGGTGTGTAGGGCTTTTAAGAAAGCTAGCCTTGATGCCAATGTCCCCACAGCCCAGAAAGCTTTTTCCCCAAAGACTGTTGACACCTCAACTTGCAAACAAGGTCACTAGGTGCGCTACTATTTGTAGAAATCCATTACATCCGTGAAGGGTTTATATTTGCCCAGCTATCTCAGGGGCAAGAGAAGCCACCAGTCAAGTGGGAATTAGCATTGCAGGGCTCAAAGGGGATCGTCAACTATTAGGATTCATAGTCTGGGACCATGAATGCCTGTATCAAGTTTGTGCCCATTAATCATGCAGATCTAGGTCTAGTCAAGATATTTCAGTCTGGGCCAAAATGGAGGGCCAACCATCAACCATCACTGCTATCCCTAGAGCACCACCACAAAAAAGAATGATCTTTTTCCGCACTTTAAGAAAGATCTCATGTGGAAAAGGACTGACCCATCTCTGTCTTTTAGAGGTCATACAAGAACACACAACAAAAACTAGTGGCCAGATGAGTGGAAGTGTGTGTGAGGCTATGAATATCTGGCCTAGTTCTGAACTAGCCCTCTCTAAATTGGTACACTTATCTCAAGGACAGTTGGCCTCAATGTTTATTGGGTTTTTTTTAGAGACAAATGTGTTTGTGTGTGTGTGTGTGTATTTGCAGCCTTGTGGTTTTCCACATGACTTTGAAACAGATATTGCGAGGAAGCAAACGGATGAAGACTTCGCTTCTTCTCAAGTTTGAATGTGAAGTAAGTGGCGCTGCATCTAGTGAGCCAGTCCTCGAGGAAAAAAAAAAAAAATCTACAGTCAAATTCAATTACCTTAAGTGGACCAGACTCAAAATGAGCGGGTCTGTTTCAAATTGGGCCTGTTTCAACTCACAAAACACCCATTTTACCTCACTGTGTGTAATATGAGCTCAGAGGCAGTGCTACTGAGATTAAGACTTTTACAGACAAAAGGGGCTATCAGCAGTTAATGTTCATAACTCAACACAGCAGTGTTACTGTAGATGGCAAATTATCACCAACTGTCAAGGCCCTTCTTTCTGAGGGTCAGGATTTCTTGCGATCAATGTCTTATTGGATAGTCGCTGGGGTAACATTTCACTTTGAACTCCATAACAATTGTCCTACAGTGACAGAGGCTTCTGGAAATCTTCCTTTTCAGCTTCAGTCAGATCTCTCGATAGCAACTACGGTAAAATATTACCTGTAGGAGGCAAAGGAAGCCCAGACAGCCATGTGTCAGACAGCCCAGCCCAGTGTAATATCCGCTCGCTATTCATCTGACAGAAAGAAACCTCTCCCACACTCAAACATGTACTGTATCTCATGTGAGGCCATTTGTCTAATTTCATTTGTCTAATCTTTTAGCGAACCACTCGCACTTTTTTGTCGTTGAAGATCATACCTTGAAACGAAGAGTGGGTGCAGGACAGAGAGGTAAATTACATAATGAGATCAAGGGCCAGAGTGTTTGTGTGACCCAGTTTGACGAGCAGTAAGCAGACACGATCTGAGAACCATTATGCACTCTGACAGGTCCAAATGAATGGGCCATTCCTCTAATGTGGAACAGGGATGGGGGGCCTCGGATACTTCAAATGTTTCAAATTCAGCAAAACAGTGACCTCCCTCCAGAGATCTGCGAAAATAAATCCCCCCACACACACGACCACAGGAAAAGAGAAAAATGGGCCCTGTCTACACAACCCACTTGCTCGCTTTCTCACTAGCACGTGAGACAAAGTGGAAAAGTATGTGCTCTGCTCGCATTATGTTGCATGTTTTCATATGTGTTTCATGCTCTTTTTTTTCCTCCCGTATATGTGTGTGTGTAGTATACTGGACGTCCCTATTTACAGTACACACTGTATGTGAATCTGGTATGTGTTTGTGTGAACGAAAGTATGTGTTTTCACGTGATGTGAGTGTTGATCCACTGAAAGACCACTTGTAATAGTCTAGCAATCTGTTTTCTCCATTTTCTACTCCCCTCTCTCCTCTTGTTCTCTGTATCGTCTCCCACTGTCAGTCTGCCCACTAGGCCAGCGTCTCTGGACCTCAGCCATGAAGAGGCCACTTTCTGGCTCCAATGGTGTGTACTGAAAAATCCCTACTTGAACTCAGCGGACTCTCCAGCTTCATGAGAATGCAGCTTCTTGGTGAAGGGTTGCGGGTTTGAATCCACAACACATTGCAGTAAGTAATATAAGTACAAAATAATAGGCCATGTGCATCATGGAGCACAGTATCATGATGTGTTATGACTCCAAAATGAACACCTTTTTGTTTGCGAACATGGCACCCATTTAAATAGGAACCACCAGAGGTCTCAACTGCTGACTGAAGACTGTCTGAATAACAAATAACAAGTTTATCATCCTAAAAAATGTCCTTGTCTTAAATCAGTTTGGACGAAGATGTTTAAATTGGGGTTTGTGGCAAAGTGAGATATTTGTAGAATGTGAACTTGTTACCAAGTTCGGACTTTTACTCTTTATGAGAACCATCGGGCCATTTTTTTTATTTTCCACTTTAGTTTTATGCAGGCAAATGTCTGTATGACTTTTTGTTGTGTTTCTATTTTTGTTGTTTCGTATTTGTTTTTTCGCATGTGGTTATTCTGTTACACTGTTCCCGTGTGTGTATGCGTGTGTATATTTTTGTGTAAGTGTAAACAAAATGAGCAAAATGAACTGGTTGAACTGAAAAACACAGATTCCACTTTTCAGATTTTGCACCGAAACCTGCAAGAAAACCTATTTTGAGAAGAAAGAAACATGATGCTGATACTGATGCACATTTTACGCTTAAAGAGGAATAAATACAGATCATTTTGCAGTCAAACTTGTATCCAATCATCAAACATTACAACATACAGTATGCTACAATAGAAAACTGTGGTTGTAGCTTCAACTTTTTCTCTCTTCCTCTGACTATGGCTGCAAGTATGACCCATAAATATGTCTGTAAGTAGGCAGTCTGCACATCAAACCTTTACCGGAACAATAAAGGTTAAAAAAGTTCACAGTACAGTCTAAAGTTCAACGCCATAACTCTCTTTGTCTTCCAAACTTCTGCTCACAGGTCATGCTTCTTAGCCCATGTCACTCAGTCTGCGAGCGTGCCTGCGGAGACAAGGAAACCATAAAACCATGAAGTGCTTCTTTTCCTTCCCACCGACACATTTCTCTTTCGGCTGGGCTTTTTAGGCACACTGAGCAGGAGGCAGCGGCGGCAGCAGGAGGAGACTGATGGAGAGGGCCACCTGAACAAACCCAATGTGGAACCAGGCAGCCGGGCCCAGCCAGATTTATGACTCTCTACCCCTCTTTTCCCACACAGAGGCCCCTCTCTGGAGCTTCTGGATGTATTGGACCCTGTCTATTACTTTTTGTCACCTCTGTCTACCTCTCCTTCATTTCCCCTTCCTGTCCCACTTTCCCATTCCTCTTTTTTTTATGTCCATCTATCTTCCTCCCTTCCTATTTCTATGTATATGTTGGTATCTCTTTATCTCTCTCTGTCTCTCTCTCTCCCCCTTCTTTTCTCCCAGACATCCTGGCCAGCTGTTCACCCAGACAGGGTGTCTACAGCTGTCTGTGCGAGGCTGAGTTGCAGCTCCAGAGGTAGGTCGCATAGCCTGCAGCGTGGAGCTCTTTCCCAACACCTCTGTCTCCTCTCTACGTAGCATCCATGACCAGAGCATGACCTTGACACCAGAAAACCACCCACACACACTCCGTGGAGGTAGTCTAGAGGAGGGAACACTGCAGGAAATGTACTGGAGAAACTCCAGCATCCTACAGAAGCACAAGATAGACTTAAAAAAAAGCATTCTGCACACAGAAACTCTATAAATTAAGCAAAGCTTTGAGGGTGTAGCGTTTACAGTGCAGTAAACACACATGAAATGAAAAAAAAAAGTCCTCTCAGCCTTTCTCTCTCTTTCATTTTTTTATTCCCTTCTCCACCCAGCAACAGTGACGCCTTGGCAGAGGCTTCACATTGCCTGGAGTAAAAAATCAAACCACTGACTACAGACATTCAGTAAATGGGTAAAAAAATTTCCCCAGACAAGGATAAACTCCGTTATAACACCCCACGAGACAAGGAGTAGTAAAACCAAATGAAGTGTGCAGCAAATGAGCCCTGCTTTGCTGCAGATATTGCAATAATTAATCCAGCCCTTGCACGCTTTTCTGCTGTGGTATTCTGCTCTGTTGGCCAAGTCAATCTCAGATGAGGGACTCGAGGAACTCTCAATTCACTTTTTTTTGGCAGAAGAGGAAAATCTTATATTATACCTTCATACATATTTGTTTTGGGAATTGCATTTCTAAGCTATTTGTCATTATTTTTGGAGAACAATGTCTCCTGAAAAGTTTACATAGCTGCGCTCCTGATATTTTTTTTCAAATTCCAGGATAATTGTCGAGATAGGTCAAAAACAGCATTCCTGTCTACTCCAACAAAGGAAGAGTTTGATTATGCAGCGGCCTAAAACACTTGAAGCAACGTTGTACTAAACTGCAAGTGAACTCACACTTACAACATACTGTTTCTGTTCTGTTTTGCCACATAGTGTTGACCAAATGTTATGAATTTTGAAAGTCTTGGTAAGCGTATTACTTATGGGTGGGCCTCCAGTGTTTCTTGGTTGGTTGTTGCAGTAAACTGTGTTGCCATCTGCACTACATGGCGGAGACCTGAGACCTCGGAGATGGACATGTTTACTCTGCAGTTAATCACCATGTCTGATGCGGCCTCTCTGGACGTGTGAGGGGGGAAATGCCGGTTAAATGCAGTCACCACGACCTAATGAGGTGGTTTAGCTGCAGCAGCGCGCCTTCAGCCCTACTCTGTAATTCAGAGACACCGACTCAACAGTTCCCCTGGCCAGCCTGCGTCACAAGTGCGTTCATCCTTATTCGCCATGTCGCCCACAACCCTGTGAAACATGTTGAACGGCTGCTGTAGGAGCCCGGGGTCCAGTGGGCCGTCAATCAATATGGAGTGTGTGGTTTGAAAATGGAGGGGGGGAGAGCAAGAACGGTTACGGAGAAAAAGGAATTACGGTTTGACCGATTTACATGGGGCCAACGTCAACCTTCCCATCCAAACGCGAAATGATTGTAAAATCTGTTGCACGCACACATACTGTATATCTCTCCCACATACAGAAGGCACGGCAACAGGCCTTTCTCCTCCTCTTTGTCCTCGTGGCAATGCAGTGCTGTTCTTGGCAGTGCCTGGTGCTGTAGCTCCACTCTTTTGCTAATGGTTAAACAGCATGCCCATGCCATGCTCGCTAATGACAGGCTAGGCTTACTCCACTGAAGTGGCGCTTTTCAGAGTCAACGGTGCACAAAGAGCGTATCGAGAACCTCCCAAAACAGCTGAGGTGCCGTGAGGACACTGTCTACACGCACAAGAATGCACACATGTATTGACAAACACTCTCAAATCAAGCTGTGCAAAGGAGATGGTGTCTGCTTCTGCAGACGCACAGACTTTTGTTTACAGCATTTATTTTCCAACAGTTCCTCAAAGATCTCTCCCTCTGATACTGAGAGAGGTATCAACTTCCAGGCAGGGATCATCAACATGTTCGGGATCACCTCATTTTAAATTCTACATCCTGATTGTCACGTTGTTTATGGTAAAGTCAGCGTCCCAGAATGAATTCTCTCACGTATTCTGTATATCTTACTGCCAAATTTGTCTACACATTCTCAGACCTTGAAGTAAACCTCATTCATAAGATCGACTCCTGGCACTGAGTTTTACACCTACTTAACTGAACAGTCAACAGATGAGAGCAAACGTGTGCCGTTTGTTTGTCTTTCAAAACAGGAGGAGGGCCAGCATGCTTTGTTTGACATTTGTTTAGCCATATTATCAGGACGGTAAACTTCCGAGCCGAGTCGATATGTGCACCACATGTTGGGCCTGTTTTTTTTTTTTTTTTCAGTGTTTCCCATGAGACAGCTAAAATGTAAGAGGACCTCTACCTATTCCCACCAGAAGTGATGTAGGGGAGGCAAAGGTCTGCAAAGTGTAGGAGAATTTCATGCACATCATCCATCATTTCCAGCGAGCAACGCATGAATATGTGCGCTTGTGTGTATGCACAAGGTTTTTTTTTTGCATCTATGTGTGTGTGCGTGTGTGTCTATGGGCACGTATGCATGGAAAGGTATGCATTCACTCAAGTTCTCTCTATTTGGGATATCTGACTCTCAGATCCTGACACACTTTCCCAGCATCCACCGGCTGGATCTGTTTCTGCCCCTCGGTGGGCCCACTTCCACACTTCCTCAGCAGAAAAGGTGGGAGCTACACTAGAAGAATGTGTCTTTTCATCAAGACTGGCGCTGCATGAATATTTCAAACAGGCAACATGATTCCTCAGTGCCACCCGACACAAAGGAGAGGTCTCTGGGTGAGCTTGCCGGTGGGAGCGAACAGAGGTGAAATCTCAGATTGGAACTTGGCCTCCAGGCAACACCTGCTTGCAGTGACAGACAGGCAGACAAAGCCCCGGTGTTGGTGCCGCGATAGAGGTTTGGTTAAACCCTATCTGACCATGTCTGCATGTATCAGTGCCAGGCCTGCCACTGGAACTTGCTTTGGTGTGGAAAAAAAATCACAAGTACAAGCTGAGGCATGTGCTTGCATTGTTGACTGTGTGTTGTGTGGATGGAGAGGATGGGCGAGCCTGTGGACATACCAGGCATTCCAAGTCAGCAATAAAGCCAAATTGAAGGTGGGGGATAAAGTCGGGATGTGTTGAGTGATACCTGGGCAGCTGGGACTGAGAAGGTGGGACAGAGAGGTTTAGGATGGTTGAGAGGTGCTGACACTACTTTAGGTGAAAAGTGGGGAAAGATTAAACTAGAGTGAGGACCTGGCCCCGTTTTGTGGTCAGACTGCCATTAACTAGGTTGTGCTCCAATTTTGACTCAGAAATAGACAATTATGCCCTCAAAAGTGCAGGATATTACACACTCTGGGAAGACGTGAATTTGCCCCAGTTGTTCACTCTCCCACGAGCAGCGGAATTGGTTTAATAAGACTTGAGTGGTTTTGGTCAATGTTTCACTGAGTGAATGTGTATGAAACATTTCTGTCAAATGGTACTGATTCCCGTACTGCATTACTGCCAACACACTGTCATATTGTTATTGTACATGTTCATGGTGGCGACCCTGAATGTCACGTTGGTATGATATCTCCACTTTTGTTTGGGTTTAGAAACCTTTCCAGCGTGCTGGTTAAGGCATCGGCCAAACACAGGCTCTACAGATCCGAAGCAGATAGCAGATGCATGGTTACACAGACTTTTGAAATGTGGGGAACAAAATGTTCTTTCAAACATACTGCGAAGAAGGAAATGTTCACATGACTACAACAATTGTCCACAACAGCGGTTTGGTCTGTGACCACTTTAAAAGCAATGTCTACTCATGACCCCCCTCATCACAGGTTGGACATGTTTTGAGTTTTGAGGAGTTCAGCCGAAAAGGTTTTCCCAGATTGTTTCATTTGAATGATTTTAGAAGGATGATGGAGTAAAACTTTCATGAGAAAACAGATTTGTAGTGTGATATTGTACTCAGGCACAGAGCACTTTGAGCTAAATGCCATAACCAGCACATCAACATACTCACTGACAATGCTAAGCAGGTAATCTTTATGTTGCCATGCTAATATTTGATGATTAACACTAAAGACAAAGGGAATTTAAATTGTTTTGCAGGTCTTCAGTCATAAACCAAACTACTGAACACATTTCAGTTCTAATCTGATGATGATGATGCCACAGGAAAAGCCAGGAATTATTACAATTTTTCCAGGAAGGGACATTAAATTTCATTCAACGGTTGCTGAAGCTTCCAGAGCTACAAATGTGTACCTGATAGTGGCACAAGACAAAAAGCAAATTTGTGTTCATCAAGTAGATATTGATATGTTTCACTGGATAAATAAAATAAATCATTTTTATACAATATAAGTCATAATAAAGTCTTCTTTCCTATCCTGTCTATCATTTTCAACCCCTCAGATCGATCTTGTGACCCCAGATTGAAGACCTCTAAAACACGTAATGCACTAAAATCTAGACAAACAAGATTTCTTAATGGCTATTTTTTTATTCTATGAAACCTTTTGTAGCCATAAAAACAAGAAAGAAAATGTTGTATTGCACAAGAGCCAGGTGATAACTCCAGTCGCTGTGATTAATTTCATATCATTCCCTAATATGCTCAGTTTATCAGCTAAAATGTTAAAGTCTTGCCAGTCCATTGTTGAACATGACCTCATCTCTTAAGAAACAAACATTTAACACCTCTGGTGCACAATTCGCTGCACAGCTTGAGCTCTGGTATGTCCAGTTTTCCTGGACAGCACCTTTTTGAAATGTGCATGTGTTTGATACAGTTCCAGATCTCTGTGTTGGTGAGTGCAGAGGGCGGCTGAAAGCATGGCTCATTAAGCCAAAACACTGAAGCAATTAAAGCCAATTAAAAGTCTGTTAGGAAACCCAGCGAGCTCCCCGCTGAGATTGATCCTGTAATATGACGCTGGAGAAGCATGCAGGGGACACGGGGTCCAGGCTAAGGACACAATGTGGTCATCAGGACTCAAAGGGAGACATTGTTGTACAGTGTCCAACTAGGAGGCATGAATGGAAACATCTGATTTTAAAATGTTTTACACGCTCAGGAGAAACCTCTGCGTGTTACACCTGTTTTTTTTATCTTTTAATTTTCCTCTATTACTTTTGGTATTTTCAGGGCTGGAAAAAAAAAAAAACAGCCTCCATTGTTCTTTTGATGTACTCTGCAGTCCATCACTCTCACGCACACTCTGCTCTGTTGTGGCAGAGACATGGAGTTCTGTTGAAGCCCCAAATAAGCCTGCAGCTTTAATAACGGAGCAATTTCTAAAGCTGTGTAATAATAACTCAATGCCCACAGTCGATGGCGGCTTCTCTGACTTGATTCTTCTGACATCTGGATGCTCTTCGCGTATTCTCTCTAACATGGCATGGTCAATTAAAAAAAAAGGCTGTGTTTCAAAAGACAACAGAAGGGGCTTTTGTCTTGTAGTTTGTCAGACTTCCAGGCAACATGTGGACGGGGAAGCCATTTTAAGGTATGTCCTTCTGCAATTCTTGGTTCTTTTTTACCCCTGGACAGCCTAATGCGAGCCAGATTGTTGGCGCTTTGGGGAAAATATAGATCTCATGATTACCAACAATTGACCAATTGATTTTGAGACCTCCTTTGACATGCCGTATGCGCAGCTGCCTTCAGGATTGTGGTTATTGTGTGCCCTCGAGTGTGTGTGTTTATAGGCTTGATCACCCCCACAATAATAAATCAAAAGAGGCTGGTAGCCTTTAGATCATGTTGGGCCCCATGTTTTGAAGAATGGATTGGCACTCAATATGAGCACTGATTGAGCCACTGAGAGGGTGTTTGGATTAGAATGAGCCTATACATTACACAGATGGGGCTCAGCCTAAATGTGTGTATGTGTGCGTATGCGTGTGTGACAGCCAGCTTATTCCTGTAAACGCAGTTTTGGGGATACTTACTGTACACTGTGTTTAAACCCAGCCAAATAGCGTGAAACAGGCAACACATGCAAGCAGTGGCATTTAAAGCAACAGAGGTCGTGTGATGAACGTTTTAAAGGCTCAACTGAGATCACCATCCTGTAGCTGGAAGTTTTTAGCCCAGATAGCTTTAGATGGGCTGCAATAAAAGGCTGTTTGAAAAGGCAAAAGGCCTGAGATGAAGTGCTTGTGTACAAAGGGATTCCAGGAATGCCAGGGGAGATGGAGACTGCCCACGGCCAGGTAGCTCTCTAAAACAACCCCCACCCCCCCATCACAGAGCGGTTCACAGCTGGCATACAGCTGATTCTGTGTTAAACCATCGGCACCAGCACTTATACACAGTCTAATATAAAATGTATGAGTAAGGGAGCACTGCAGATAATAGCAAAGATAAATGTGAATGTTTGCCTTTTATCTGTGCCATATCCTCACACAGTCTAAAACAGTCAACCACAATGGCTGCAGAAAGAACTTCAAACGTTCATATCTTGTGTTCACTGTGGACCTGAACCAGAGAGCAATTAGCCTAGCTTAGCATAAAGACTGGAAGCAGGGGGATACTGCTAGCTTGGCTCTCTATAAAGTAAAACATTCACATTGTATTCGTTTGGTGAGTTTGTGGAGAGTTGTGATTTCTTGATGACCAAGATTACTTGATTGCTTCTGTGCGTCTCTGGCTGTAGCGCTGGTTGCCTGGCAACCTTTAGAGGTGGAGGTAGGTATAATTTTGAACTGAAGCTCGCTGTCTCCTCCTTTCAGTCTTTATTGCTGAGCTAGGATAATGTCTGTCTGCTCCATTTCCATACTTAATGAACGGACAATAGATCATCTTTGGAAATCAAGTATATTTCCTAAAAATGTTGAACTGTTTTTTAAAACGATTTTGTTTTTGTGTTTTGGTATGTTTGTTGATTGTTCCTTTGACTTTGTTCTCTGTCATACTGACATTTCTTTGACCATTTTCATAACTTAATCCTGCCTTATAACCAGTTCCCATGCAGTTACAACTATTAGATTTGGTGAGAACTTTGGATGAACAGATAGCAGAAACCCACAAGCAGATGGAAGCCTTTTTTCTTTTCTTTCTTTTTTTTTTTTTTAAAGCTACAGAGAAAAAAAATCATTGAGAAAAATGGTGGCAGCTGGTTAAACCATTACGTGGGGTTTCACAGAGAATCATGACAACATTCAGTATGAAAATAATACATGGCTGAGGGAAAAATTGGTGGTGCAGAGCTTGTAAGTGAGTGAGTTTACTTTTTTGCACCTAATTTTGCACCGATTCTCCACATATTTATTATGTTTGGCTAATGACTGAGCAAAACAGCAAATCATAACAACATGGCACAACCCAGTTGTTGTTTTTGTTCCTAATAATTATCAAATTTTTCTTATCTCTTCCGTGAGTTTTGGTCCTTCGAGTCTTTGAAGAATGATAACAGGAACCTCTTATCATCAGTAGGACTCCATCTGGTCATGAAAAAACAACATTCCATCAGCATCAAAAATGTTTCCTACCATTTTAACTCTTAAAATATCGCCTGTTGTTCCACTCCCTGTTAGCGTGCGATTCCTTGATCCTTCCGTAACATGAAGCCTGTGCAGCGAGCCGGACCACATGGGGAGTGCGATGTTGTGAGGTGAGGTATTTTTCAACTGGGAGACGGATATATAATGCATTCCAGACACTCGGGCCGCACACGGCTTTCTCCCCAGCTACCTATAGGCATCAATCCTCTCCCCTTTCGCCAGAACAATAAACCCGCTGCCACTAAGGAAGAACTCATTTCAGGCCCAAAAACACAACTACCTCTTCTGTTGCTTCCTGGGGCCTGTGGAGAGGGATCCCAACGTGGGCTGCCTGCTTAGAGCCGGTCTCTAAACACTTTCTCTGACCCATAAACATCAACCCCTGACCCAAAATTTAAGACCTTGTGCCCACATCCACACGGTCAAGACCCATAACATTTTGTTATTGACCTTCAACTCACCCACCCACTAAATCTCCCACCCATCCACCCAAAAGTCACCTATGATTCTCCGATACATGACCCCTTGGATGATCACCTCGTGTAAATATGTTTTTGGTGATTCTCCTGCATGGAGGTCTAAGCTGGTTTAACTGAGTTGCATAACTGGGATGATACTCAAGTTTCTCTGTGCAATGAGGCCCAGATGGAAGATGATGTGTGTTTTTTAAAAACAAAGCCCAATGGGACCTGTGTGCCTCCCCCTTCCTCCTCTCCTCTCCCTCACTTCCTACTTTCTCCCCCTCCATCTTTTCCTCATCTCCTCCACACTGCATTAAGGAGCACCAACCAGGTTTGAGCCTACAACAACAAAGACAGCCTCTCTCGAAGCCTCTCTTTTCACCTTGTCAACACTCAGGAAGGGATAGCAAAGATATAAGTGAAAACAGAGTGCTGTAACAATGCTTATAATTAACGTCCAGGGGTTATAAAGAATCAACATTGTTAGTTTTTTATTCAACTTGCTTCTCCTACATTTGAGTGAAATTTTCAGTGATGTTCATTTGCAAAGCAGCTTAGTCCCCGTGTCATGTTCGTGTTTTCATTCCCTCTTTCTCTCTTTATTAAATCAGTTTCATTGAATGCTATTATGTCGAGGCTGACTCACCAAACAGAGCCAGAAGCGAGTGGGGGCAGCAAATTAAGTAAAGTTCTATATTTTTTTATTTTAGTAAAAGCAGATCTGTCTACTCATGAGTCTTCAAACTCCTGCTAAAGAACAACAGACTGACAGCTCTCCCTGTGTGAGATGAACACTCCTGCTTGGCTTTCATTTAGCAGGAATGCATGGGTGGAAGCGTGTCTGCATGTGCGATGTCTGTGTGTGCTTTCAGCTTCCCAGTGTCATTCCAATCTTCTTCCCTCTTTCATCCCTCCATTTTTTGTTTTAATTCCTCTCCTCCAAGGTACCCGATCCTGTGAACCTTCAGACACGTGAGAGCTGATTGTGTGTTCTTCTCGTCCAGGCTGGAGAGCTTTGAAGTGAGACAGAGTCAGCAAGGCCAAACTGAGCTCTACTGGGGTGGATAACTTGTGCATTAAAGCAGCTATAACTTGTATTTTACAATAACAGTTCATCAAATGGCAATGCTACAGTACGAGGGGTTATTCATAGTGATGAACCTTCAGAGAATTATCACTCGAAAGGAAATTTCAGCTCATTGTTCGGCTGTCTGGTCCACAAATTTACTGTTCTCATTAACTCTCACTTGCATAGCATCGTTCTTAGCTGCACAAAGCAGCTGTACACTACCTGCTCAGCACCCAAACAGACACACAAAACTAGTTACTAGCTGTTGAACAGATTGGCTGCTTCTCTAACTGCTAACCGCTGCTAGTTAATCAACTAAAGAGAGTTGGTAGAGACCAAAAACAGAGCGAATATTGGACTTCTTACAGGTTTAAGCCATCTCTGTAATCATGGTGTAGGTGTCCATGATACTGGGATCAATTTCTAGTTCTGCAAAGGCATTTCCATTCCAGAATTACTTGCTTACATGCAACAATGCACTGATATGGCTTTGCTGAGAAAGAAAGATGAGAAAGAGCAGGGAGATTACTAGCTTTTCTTTAACTTCCTAACACCAGAAACAGATAGATGGAAAAACACAGCTCCTTAAGCAAGATTGAAGATGATATTCATCTAGCCTGAGTAGGTGTTACATGTTGTTACATTCTTTGAAAAGGAGTGTATAAGCTGTGGTTTAGCTCTCCACATACCTTACAAGGACATACATCTTTGAGTCTGACTGAAAGTAAACAGACAAGGTAGTCCCCTGGAAATCACAGTAGCCGTTTTAACGAACTGCATAACCCAGTGGATCATCCTTGTCACTTTGCTAGATGACTTACCTGCTGTGTTTTTGCACACGTGCCAGTTTCTGCATGTGAGGATTAGGCTTGTGTGTGTGTGTGTGTGTGTGGGTATGCTGGAGAAGTGCCAGCAAATGTGAAAAGATGTTTAGTCTCTGCAAGTGTCTGGAGTACAAAAATAAAAGTTACAGATGAACTGCAAGTATGATAAACTGAGACTTCTTTTGTGGCTGGTTCTCCGCAGCTGCTGTGCAGCTCCATTGGGGTTTCACAGTTGACAGTAAAGTGATACTGTAACAAACTTTTGGGTAAGAAGTCCTCCATGTTTCCTTCTTCCTTCCTGCAGACGATGGCCTAAAAAAGTTTATGCCACACTCGGCTAGGTCACGCTCATTGCACACTCAACTACCTCTGAGACATGGTCCTCTTTTAGTTTCTGAGAACTGCAGTCCAAACGCTCTTTTATTGACCTACTTTCGAGGAGGTGCACGGATGATATATGGAACAGGCCTTTTTGGAGAACGGGGCTTGCTGAGTGGTGGGGGCTGTGGGGGGTTACAGAGTTGCATACCTCTGTGTATGTACAAGGAGTAGCCTTTCACCTCTCAAGCTCTGTGCTGCCTTTGTCTTTGCAGAGGAGGACATAAATCACCAGAGGTCCAGCAGCACAGGAATCAACAGTCACCAAAAGCACTAAATGAATAAAGAAAGAGGAGGGGGGGGGGAGTTGGGTAGAGAAGAAGTTCTGCAGAAATTCAGAGGTTCATTCTGAAAGTGAGAGCCAGTTCCCAATCCCCTGTTCCCACTTATGTGAGGATATGTAATATGTGAGAGCAGAGGCAGGATTTATGTTCAATCTACAACATGTTTAACTGACAAGTCTGGCAGGCAGCTAGGAGACACAGCGAAGACGAGACAAAGATAAAGTAAGAGTGAGAAGAAGAAAATGATCCAGTTTTTTTCCCCCTCAAGATTAACTCTAATCACGGCGAAGTCTTTGTTTGTGAAAACCCAGCTGGCAATAAATCTGATTCTGATCTTACAAAAGAATGTGTGACGGTCCGTCCTTTCAAAGAAAAAGCCTCTGGCATTATTTACTGTTTTGTCACACAAAGGTGCAGAGTTAAAGGGTTTTCCCTTGTGGTCTTGATCTTTAACCCTTTTCCCCAGTCTGTCAAAAACAACTGACATGCACTTCTTTTAATTGTCAACGGAAGACAGGAGAGCGCCTGCACAGACTGATTTGTGTTGGCTGATACTGTCTTCAGGCTTTGCAATATAGATAAGATTTGCTTTATTCCCAGGATGAATATTCACCAAAACAAAATGTTTCTATGAGCTTCAAAATGATCGTTCTTCGCTGACTACATGGAAGACTACACACCAAATGCATCAAATCTAGAGATATGGGGTTAAAATGAAAATAAAGTTGATAAAAGTGAAAGTTGAAACAATAAAATCAATAAAACATTTCAATAAAAGAGAAAAACATCATAAAACCAGAATAATCTAGGCTAAAAAAGTAGGTTTTAAGTTCAGCCCTTTCAGTTATGCTCAGATCCTCGGGCTGCCTGTGCCAGCAGCATTTAGTTTACATAACGTTTCAACCCTCATTTAACATGAAAATACTGTAAGTAAACTTGCCTCAGTTTTACATACAGTGGAGCCACTTCACTACTTTTAGTGCGATTCCCTGAAGAGCTCTCCAATGAACCATTTAACACTAACATTCCCAGCACAGCGGCCTTATGTTCACTGTCTTATGTTCAAATTGTAATACCATGTGTATTTAACAACCATTTTACAAATAACAATTAGATTTTGACATTGAATTAGCAAAACAACAAATATATAAGATAATCCCAAAAAAATGAAGTCAAATCCAGTAACATTTGCTACTTAGCACCAAAAACAGAGGACTACAGCTGAGGCTGATGGGTATGTTATTAGTATTGATCTGATGATGAGATTACAGGCGGAAATTCACCAAAGTTATTGCAATTCTTCCTGAGGAACTCATAAATGTCAGAATCAAATTCCATGACAGTCCATCCAATAAATGTCAGTAGGGTTCATCCTCTGGGAACAATAAATGCTTCAATACAGTCCAGCGCATGTGCCAAATCGTGTCGTAAATGTTCGGATGTTGCACCGTAAGAAATTTCATGGCTATCCATCCAATATCTGTCAAGATGTTACCAAAAGTCAAACTGTTTGTGGAACAAAAGAAAAGTCAGAGGATCGCCAATATCATTAGGATTCATCCTCTGTGGACCATAAATGCTTAGACCAAATTTCATGGTGGTCCGTTAAGCAGTTGTTATTTATTTTAGAGATATTTCAGTCTGGACCAAAGTCATCTCTAACATGACTAAAAACTGGCCTTCAAACACTTGGGGACGCAAAAGTCAGAAATTTTCAACCTGTACACACGGTAATTTGTTTCTTTTTATCACTGCATTATTGATTTGAATTCAGCTTTAAATGTGTATCCTGTAAGTTATATGCCTATAATGGATCATGAAAGGTGGTTATGTAATGTACACCCAGTCAACATAAGAACATATAATCGCTCATCTTCAACCACAGCAGTCAGTCTCGGAGCTGTGGATTAGATGGGATGATGGTTATCAGACATTACACACACACACACACACACACACTGAAACCTAGAGCAACGTGTCCCGACAGGCGTCCTGCTGTCATTGTGCCATTACATGAGAGTTTTCAGAAGAGGGTAAAGCATTCTTACAAGCTGATTCACAAGTGTAAAAACATTATACAACATGGAAATGAGTAGTCTGCTGAGAGCGACCTGGACAAGGGAGCAGATCTGGAGCCTGTAAATCAGTTTAAGACACCAGCAGGGTCAGGACAGGTGTGAGCAGCTTCCCAGGTGCAGCTCCACAGGCCATGTAGCAGCAATAATCAGCAGTCAAGGGTGGTAATGACAGGGTGCTGTTGTCAGAGAGCTATACGCACTCACACGCACACTCACACGGAAGCACAGTTATAACTCGGAGGGACACTTGCACGCACAGTCAAACTTAGCTTGTTTTTTTATCACAACAGGCATTTCGCTTTCTCACACGTTCTCCCTCCATCCATCTGTCTGTCCCCCGTAGACCACTCAGACATTTTCACACCTCTTTCACTTACTATCTCGCAGGTCAGCACGTACGCAGTAAACTTAAACAGCAGCTGTGCAGTTACATAAGCATCTCCCGACCCCTGTCTGGAAACCTGTTGACCTCCAGCCATAATGGTCAGATCAAAGTTCAAACTACGCTTCAAAACAGAGACAGAACGCAAACCATACTGTTTTTGTTTATAAGCTTTAAGTATATGCGTGGGCATTTTTTGTTTGAGGGTTGGCGTTGCCAGGCACATTTTCAACTCCGGTCATGCGTTACTGACCGGAGCACGTCATTGCTCATTGCCAACAAGATCACATAGACGCGGTTACAGAGAACCAAACCAGAACTTCCGGGTTTTGTTCCAGAAGTCAGAAAAACACATTTGTAACAACCTTGATACATAAGCCTATTCAACAATTGTGTGATTCACTTCATATTGATAGAAAACTTGTGTTAAAAAGAACATGGTTGCTTATTTAAACTTTCTATATGTGTCAGCCTTTAGGGAACATCCTTTCCCATAAGCCCTAGTATTGCAGGTTAAAAGTCATGCCTTGAAAACAGAGGCAAGGCCATATACACAAGTTGAAAAGCCACAGGTAGTCATAAATAGGAGCAGAACAGAGGTGACCGAATGCTGCAGAAGACATTATCTATCAGAGCTAAAAAGTTTACCAAACAAGGTTTAGACCAGTAACATTAGCACTCTGCACATCACAGTGTGACTCAGATCAAGTCATCATAGATGCGACTAAGTAAACCTTTTACTATATTCATAACTACAATGTTTTATAAATGAGTAGACAAGAAAAACACCTATGGATTCTTATATTGGATTCTTTTTATTGGAGCTACAAATAAGGACAATTTCCGTTTGCGATTGGGCTTCAGTTGTTTCTTAGAGTATGATGTGTGTGTGTTCTGTCAAAGAGAAGATTGATGTAAGAGATCTGTGAAAGGCTATGTGAATCAAAAGAGCCTAAAGTCAACTCCAGGCCCACTGACAGATGAAGTGAACATTTGCCACCTGTATGCTCTTATCTTGAGCTGCTGTTAATCTGAATGGTGGGTTAAGAGGGGCGGGGTACCCCGTTTGTCATGGACTGCAGGTATGTTAAGACACGCAGCTGTTGTCTTTCAACTGTTTTTTCCTCAGTAGGGTGTGGTAACGGTGCTGGCACACTGTGTCCTCAGATCAGAAAAAGAATGCAGTCAAAAAAACACCCCGTACTTAGCACCAGCATCAAATACCTCTTGACTACTGGTGCACTTTTTTCCACTCAAAATTTCCCTCATGGCGATGTCAGAAGTGTAGTGAAGCGAACAGTGAGTGGATCTGGCCTCTGGTCTAGCCAGGATGTCATTATGAGATACCAGCGTCACCGCATGCTATTTTTAACTCTGTCCTTTCCCAATTAGACCGCAGTCACAGCCAGCAAGCCGGTTTTCATGTGTGTGTTTGTGTACGTCCGTGTGACCCTGAAGTCTAGTTGGTTACGTATCGGGGGGACTGTCTAGCAGCTTGTCTCAAACACATCTCTTCTGTGCCTGCTGATTACAGGTCCTGTCAGACCTTATTCAACAGAACTGCAGTGGAAAGCCCATGAGATGCTGTGAGCATAGAGTGCTTTCAACGTGGAGGTACGACCACAGAGAGAATCCTCATGGCTATCTGCTGACGGTAAACACTCACCAGGCCTAATCTTGTGAGGCTCTACAAGCTACAGAGCAAACAGGACCCCAGGACATGAGAGCTGTGCTGAGGAAATGATACATTTTAGTTTCCAGCACCCATGTAGGCAAAATATCATAAAATAATCAAATTGATGTGAGTAAAAGTTCATTCTTGACCTTGAAAACAATTGATTTGACATTCAAGATTTACCTATAAGCTTTTTCGGGAGCTTTCATTTGCAACACATGGTCTTCTTCAGTTGATGGACTGATCACTTGTCATGCAGATGGCTCAGTTATCGTCCCTTGACTTCAGTATGGAACTTCAGTCTCGTGGTAACGGTACCGATACATGGATGACTGTTTAACCTTTTTCTCTGAGGAAAACCATAAGATGTGGTTGAAAGCTATGAAAAATACTTTTTTCCATGTATGTTGCAGACATATCTGAGCCCTAAGGGCTGCCCTGCTCACCCCCCTCCATCCTGACAGGTCCTCAGCAGGCTTCAGTGTCACGGCTAACACTCATGCCAGACTGGCATCCCCAGTCTTACATAACCTGCTTAAATTCTCCAGCCACCACCTCCGCTGCAGAGCTCGGTGCAGAAAAAAGACCTTTGTCTCCGAACAAAGCCAAAACACCACATCTGTCAACAACACTCATTTGTTTTGAATTCCTCTATTTATCCTTTTGCATCGATACCAAGTACGACCCGGGCAAGCTTAATGACCTACAGCACGGAGAAGAAAAGTCCGTTGCCAGGCGATTGTGTTTGTATAGACTGTGGCTTCCGCTCAAGGGAAGCTATGGGTGGCAAGAGGAGGAGGAGAGAGGTGAGAGGATGTGGGGAGGACAGTAGTGGCTTGGCACAAGCTGTTGTGGGTGAACGTCGGCCCTCGTTGGTTGGCTGATGGAGAACATCATGCCATATAGTCCTGCATTGGAGGGTTTTTATAGAGTGAGAGTGAAAGATGAAGAGGGTGATCATTATGGCTCCTGGAATAGCATAATTAGAGAGAAAGACACTGCTGCCTAAGTGTATGTGTGTGTAATGTGTTCATGTGTGCGTGTGTGTTGTTTTTCCCTTCCTCTGGGGATAAAATAATCTAACATCCCAGGTACATTTATGTAACACTGATTTGCTGATGTTTCTAAATAAATATGTCTATTAAAACTGCTTAGAAAGCAGCGACCCACAAACGCTCACAAGCTTATGCTTTGTAGCCAAACATCCTACAAAAATGAAACAAAACTTTTAAAGCTACGATAGCTGATCTTTGGCCACTTGGGGGCAGCGTTAACAAGCTAAGAACCAAGCGTAAACTTACCATGATGTCCACCATTAGCTTGTAGTCATTAAGCCTCAAGTTTCAAGTTCTCTTGAGTATGGCATTATGGGCGTCTCCATCTTAGTTTTTCGGCTCAAGAAATCGCCATATTTGACGTACTGCAAGACTCCATCTTGAAATAGGGAAAAAAAAGGCAACATGCCTGTTTGGTCTGAATTTCAACACTGAATAGACTCACTGAGAATGACTCAATCAAAAGGTAGCTTTAAAGCATACCCTACTTTTTCATCTTTTAAAAAGTACAAAATTAATTTACAAAAAATTATGTTTTTTTTTTTAATTTGATTTACAAAATAAACGTCATGCTGTATTGAAGAAGCTAGCTGACTGAAACTATCAATTGAGACCGTAAACTCATGAGGAAACAGTTTCCTAAGGTAAAAAAATCAAGTGAGAAATGGGCCCATTATCGTACAAGCTGGCGTACAATCTTATTTTTTGTTGAAGCCAAGTGCAGTGCCCCCTGATGGCCATTAGAAAGAATGCAGGTTTCAGACTTCCGCATTGGTTTCAATTTTCAAACCTGGAAGCTTTGTCCACTAATAATACAGTCAGTGCTATGAGTTACACTTTGCACATTACATATAGTTTAATTTTACCCCATTATTCTAATAAAAAATCTTGAATATTTCCATGTGACTGAATGGTGCAGCATGGTCTTATATATGTGGTATGATATTGTCATAGCAGAATAAGATCCTTTTGAAGGAACAGTTAAAGACTGTGGAAAACACAGTTATTACTTTCTCCCAAAGAGTTAGATGAGAAGATGGACATGCACACATCTGTGAAGCAGGAGCCAGCAACCAGTTATTTTAGCTGTAGAAAAAGTCCTCAGAGTTAGATCGTAGGATAATGCAGCATAATGAGACACTGATTCTGGGAAGAGGTGTTGGCCGTGGAATTCAGTTGGGCTATCTCAAAATCTAGTGAAACCAGACAGTGTCTTTTTGTAATTTGGTCGAACTGACCATTTAGGTTTATTTTGTTAAGCTCAAAATGGTCGAGACATTCTCTTGAGTTTATACCGTGTAAGTCGATATACTAATGACTAATAATAAAAAGATCTTCAGGGCCGTCATATTAGACTTTCTGTCTTTAAACGCAGGAAACATTTTATCAGCAACGCTCAAAGAAAAATTCAATGGGCCTTGATTGAAATTTGTCCATTAAGTAAACATTCGACTGATGAAGTAGCCTAATCATCACATCTCATCAAGAGAACGGGGACATGATAGCGGTTAAATACACATCAAGGCTGCGTTCAGGAAATAGGAAGTGAACACTTAGTGCAGCCGTGAAAGGCAAATTGATTTTCTCCCAGGAACAAAAGGATAATCACACTGTTTCCAAATTTAGTGCGCCGCCATTTCCGCTAACAAAGAGCAGATTAAATGCTCACAACTGCACATATGCATACTCGCAAGTGCGCAGACACGCTTTAACACACACCATGAGCTAATTGCATACATGCATAAGTGTGTTCACACACGCCGCCCGTTCTCCACCATCAGCTTGACTTGATTAGCCGGTTGCTGTGTGTGCAACCGCTCATGCTGATGAAAGACAAGAAGCTGGATCTGTCACTGGCGTACGGGCATTACAAGCACAGCAGTTTACACAACAATGGAGCACTAAAGTTGGCCTTCATTAGAGGGATTAGAAGCCTAATCTAAAACACTGTTCAAGTCTCTCATCCCAGACCCTAAACAGCCTCTCTGGGGGGGGGGGGCCTTCCCTCCTAAACCAACCATAACATCTGAGACTTCAAACGCTCCAATCTGTAACTCCAACCTCTGGGTGTTATCCCCTCTCTCGTCGACCTCTATCTCAGAGCGAGAGGTTGCAGAGGGTGATGGACCTCATGTGATGGCGCAGCTGTGGAATGATTTATTGCTGGGTTAATTGTTGGGTGAATAGGAATTGTACCCATAGGCTGCTAGCTCTGGTTGGATTGCGGGTTCACCTGCTATCAGATTGTTGCATACAGTTCATTAGCTTCTTAATGGGACTCATGACGCCACCCTCCACCCCCTCCTCTCTGGACAACTAAGGGGCCATGGAGGCAAAGGTTAAAGTCTAGGGAATAGAGGGTGTGCTGCTTTATTGCAGTAATTAAGGGTCATTTGTTTTGGACTTCCTGTGCTGACCAGCTGCATGCTGTCTGTCCACAATAAAGCTGCAAGGATCAACAGGCCTAGAACAGCCTTTTGATGACTCTGACCCTCAACACTGTTGTTCGTCGTCTCATGTGGTTTAAAGAGTTGGTTCACTCACATTTACAGAAAAACATCTTTTCTTCGTCTTCTTCTTCTTTTTTTTTTTTTTTTAGTCCTGTTGCTATCTAGAGATGCAAATAGCTTTGGTTTTATGTGCTTGAGGTTTTGAGATATTTGTCTTTAACTGGTGCAATCCCAAAAGAATGAGGTGATTGGAATTTTGTTTGTGAAGCTCAAAACATTACAAATAATTACAACAAAATATCTCAAGAGCAATGTGTCTTTCCAAAAACAATTTTCCCATTAGTAAGGACAATAATTATCATTTTTATGACTGAAGCGCTTCAGTACAAAGTGATCCGCAATCAGACATATCAAAACAACAACAGCAAAGTACGCTAAAACATTATGATTCTGCATAAATAACCGAAAAGCTGATCATAAAATGTGGGTGTTTAGGGAAATAGAGCAAGTCCAAATGGTGGCTTAAATCTTGGGAAGCGCTCAAGAAATGCTGGTGGCTGCTGAAGACGTGTCAAACATGTGAAATCTTCAAAGTGGAGCTTTGTTTACACTCCTTTTGGAAGGAAGACTTTTTGGATTTTTAATTTTGATGCAACAAGTATACCTCGGTCTAAATGAGGAAATTGATTTCAGAAGTGAAACTTTGTGTGTGTGTGTGTGTGTGTGTGTGTGTGTGTGTGTGTGTGTGTGTGTGTGTGTGAAACCCAGAATGTGTTTTTCATTTGACTTCATATGTTTAGCTTTATTTTCTTGTGTGCCTGTTAATCTTTTGCTTTGTGAGTTTTGGTGAGGTACTTTCTGAATGACTCTAATTATCTCCCATCTGTTGTTCCAATTATCCAATCAGCACACATCCTTGAATGACTGCATAAAAGGGTCAAGGTCAGGCATTATCTCCTGATTTGAACCCCGATGAAGACTTACCAGGACTTAACTGCTTCATGAGCAGGCCATGTAATGAATAAAGGCTTGTTATCAAAATTCCACTCTACATGTCAGGGCCTGAAGTTTACTGCAGTGCCAAAAAAAAATCGAAACATTTAAACAACAAAATTCAGAGCTTTCTAGGCAGACTTATTCACAAGAACTTCTGTGTTCAGTGGATTATCCAGTGTAACAGTGACGCTATTTCTGTAAAGAGATGTTACTGTTGGATTTTAAAACATAGCACACACACAAAAATCCTTCCAAATATCCTAAAACCTCAGCACATAAAACCAAAACTATCCAAATGGCTAGATACCACTTGAGGCAAGTGGAGAAAATGTGTTTTTGTAATTTGCGTGAAGTAACCCTTTAACGGACAATAAGTAGAACAGAATTTGTGTAATCCAAATTGAGACTGAAGGGAAGGAGAGCAGTAACAGACCCGGATAGATTGAGGGCTACAGAATAAGAGTTGGTATAATCTGTCCTGGGGCATAAACCTAATGGACTCCAATCTTCTGTTTCCTGATATTAACTCCAATCAGTAATCAACCTTCTCTGCGATTCACAACCTTGTAAAAACACATTTCAAAATAGAAACTATAACACCGTTTCTATTTTTCTACCTTTTACCAATCTTGAAATAGATTTAAACTAATTTGCCAGATTTTTGGGCACAGAAAAAACAAAAAAAAATCTGCATTCCCTCCTGCCTTATTAGCCAAAATGGACTGAAGAAGAAATTAACGCCAACCTTAATTTCTGTTTTTAATGTGTGTAAATCGAAACCAGACTATGGAATCCAAGAGTGTGAGGTGGAGACGGAGGTGATTGTGCATATGGTGGAAAATCAGCTGCCACATTTTTAACAGTGTGATTGTGGATTGTTTTTGGAAAGGCTATCCTAACCCCACCCTGGAATCTATACTTTCTTATTATTTCCCATAATGTGGGTACTGGCGGAAGCACACAGAAAAAGGTATCCCTCTGAAACAGTGTGAGCCGTGAAGTAATCACCCAAATACGTCCTTGTTAGCTTTGAGTCCAGTTGACACTCACTGGGCTTTTACCCAAGCTAAAAATATGTCTCATTTTCTTTCATCTATCCTCCCTTTCATTCTGCATGTGAGAGCTTTACTGGGTGCTGCTGGTCCGTGGCCTAACTGAGGCCTAAAGCCCCCCTCCTGTAAAGTAGTGGGATGCCAAACATCCTCTGATTTACAGTTTGGAGCACACGCTATGCCTTTGCTCCTATGGGCTATAAAAGGCAAATGAGAGCGTGATGTCCAGATCCCGCTTGCTATATTAACCTACATTCTTTCCAATAGAGTAGAGTGGCTGCATGGACTGACTATAACCACATGGTGGAAAGAGGTAAACCTTCCAGGACCCAACAGAGAGCTCACGTGAAGGGCAGATGGAAGGTTGGGATAGCAGTCTGATAACATCAGCAGCTTACCTGATCACATACTGTGTAAAGAGCAGTCACTAACATTCCTTTTGTCCCACACAATGCTGGTTCCCGCAATCACATCTGGGCTCAAATCATACTAAATCCTCAGGTGCTAAAGGCAGGAACACCTTTGGCAACAAGTGCCAGTGGGATGCCATGTTCAGCAGCTCCATGAGGCTGTTCTTGCTTTAAGCTAAATGCTAACATGCTTACAATGATGTAACATGTTGATGTTTAGAAGGGAGGTTTACCATTTCCACCATCTTAGCATGTTTGAGAGGGTGCTAACTTTTGTAAAAGCCATAAAACAAATTTAATTTCAGCAGAATGTCATTTGTTTTTTTAACATTTCTTGATTGAAAATCAACATTTTGACCTCAGCTGAGTGATTAAGGACAGAAGTGATTGACTGATGAGATCACCAAAGTTGATGCAATTCATCCTGAGCAGGGTGTGAATGTCTGCACCAAATTTCATGATAATCTATCCAATCGCTGTTTCACTCAAAACCACAAATGTCAGCCTGCTAAAGGAAAGTCAGAGGATCACCAGAGTCATTAGGATACATGCATTGCCTGTGAACCATAAATGTCTATACGAAATTGACCTAGATTTTAAGATATTTCACTACATCAGTGAAAACTTTGATCTCCTGTTGACACTAGATGAACCTCTTGGCAGTAAGATGGTACTATGATGGACTATACTTATATAGTGCCTTTTCCAGTCTTCCAAACACTCAAGGCCTTTTTACACATCACATTCACACACTCACACACTCACACATTCAAACACTGGCAACATTGGCTGCCATAGAAGTTGCCAACTTATCATCAGTTTAGCAGCTACTCGTTCACACACTGATGGCACAGCCTTCTAGAGCAATTTGAGGTTCAGTATCTTGTCCAAGGACACTTTGACATGCAGACTGGAGGAGCCAGAGATCGAACCACTGATGTTCTGATTAGTAGACAACCCACTGAGCCACAGCCACCCCATGAATGTTTTACGAAGTTTCATAGTAATCCATCTAACAGTTGTTCACCCAACTAAAGTGGTGGGGTGATTGACAAACGTTGTGTTCCATACAGCGAAACTGTCAGCACAGCAAGAAAACCCATCTGGGGAATGAGGGAAAACAATAGAAATCTAAAATAGAAGAAAATGAAGGGGGATGTTTCTATTGGGTCCTTGTAATGCTTTGAAGCACAGCACATCAACAAATGTAAGCAGGCCCCTGTTGAAGATGCAGCCAGCTCTCAGGCCTCCACTGCTTTTTTACCCCACCCGTCCCTCTCAGGATTAGCTTTGCTATGATTTAGCGCTGTTTCTCACTGGCCTCTGGAATGCGACGGATGACGGATCTATTTTCCTACATTGTTTCACCTGCTCTAAATGGAACCACATGCTGCACAGGACCGCCTCTCCTTTGTCTGTAATTGGAAGCACATGCACAGTGAAGCCAAGAGTAAAGCAGAGCCGCCACAACCAACAGGGTCCCCCCTCCCCGACCGACCGCCTGCCCTCAACCTCCCCTCCACTTCCCCCCTGGTCTGGGGTGCCACATTTTGGTCTGGGCCAAGTGGCAGGTCACATTGCAGAGCTTGAGAGCATTTATTGAACTAACTGACCTGGCATTACATGTCAAATTCAGTTCAGTGGGATGACTGTATCGTGTGTCCTGCGAGTCTTTCAAGCCCCACGGACTGAAATTTGAGTGGCAGTTGAGAGTCTGCTGAGGAAGGAGGCCTTGACATTGAGTCTGACATGCTTTGAGAACACAAGCAGTACTGTACTGTTCATTCGCCACGGTCTGTGATGTCTGGGAGGGACAGGCCATGGATGCAGTGCAAAAGTATCATCAACTCTTACATCACTGCTTTTGTACCAGAGCGAGATTGCATAAGGGAAGAATGTATGATATTTATTAACCTCGTCAGTCACGTTAATTTAACATGTCTGCCAATGTATGGGGGGAATTATTCAGTGATATCTAGAGGGGTAGAAACAGAACTCTATATTCAATGAAAGGCAAGGCCTGTTGGGGTCCAAGTGTCACCTCATCCAGAATAATTCTCAAAATTCTGTTCAACTTTTTATCTTACTGTTTGTACTGATTGTTACTTTGCTTGGATGGTTTGAGCTTTGTTGTGCAGAATGATGCACAGTTTGTGCAGAGATTTACAGTGGATAGTTTCACATTCATCTACTGAAGGTTGAAAGTTTCTCTGTGTTCACTAAGATATGCGTACAAGATTTGAGGTTTATCATGGTCCAGTATGCAAATTACACAAGTGTGTTGTGGGGAATTGGAACTTTCAGGCAAGTAGGAAAAGTTAAACATTTGAAATGAAAAATATTTGAACATGCATGAATTGTTTTAATAAGGGAGAAGCATTAGATGTAATTTTAAGGATTTTAATTGTGGAAAAAGGGTTTTGGGGAGAAACCATATGGGGAACAAATTATTAGTATTTTTTAAGTCATTATTCTGGACGGAATATTTAAACATATTGAAAGTAAATGCTTGAATTAACCTAAAGTACACCCACCAATGTAGACTGTAAACTCCATGTTCCCAAAACCCCCAAATGCCAGAAGAAGTAACCTTAGTGTCAGTGGTAGCAATGGCCCTGGTGAATTTTAACAACAGTGAAATGGACAGGTTTTTATGTCCTCTTCTCTCTCAGCCAACCTGGAACATTAGATGAGAACGTAAGGCATGCAGTTTTGAAAATACCTATTAATGAAGTCGGGGGAAGGTATTTCTGTAAATATTTGTGTAAAGTCACTTGGCAGCAAAGCCGCGCTTTCCCCCTATTTTCTCAGTACGAGGCTAAAAGGCCAGATAAGTCATTACCAGGAATATTGGGCACGCCAAACCCCTGTTTTCAGATTTCAGCCTCATTATTGTGAAAACCATAAAGTAGTGTCCTTGATTGAGCCTGACATCAGCTGTAAACTCATCAGAGTAAGCTCCCGGGGGCCTCTAAGTGGTCTGATTGCCATGGAAAAGTTGGCAAGGTTTTTTTTTTTTTTTTTTTTTTTTTCCACCAAAACAGTGATTAGCACCCTGTTACACTTATTGAGCTAGATTAGCAACTCTGGCGCCAAAGATTAGTGCAACCCTCTGGCTTCACAAGTCATCTGGAGGAGATTGGGAGAGCTGCTGGCTGACTTCAACCACTTTATCACTATGCAGACCTTATTAGAGTTGCAGAGGCCTTGAGGGCAGAAGAAGGACATGCTTCTCACTTTTCATGGATAACTCAGAGGGGATGTTGATATCAACCAACAACATCAACCTCACTGCTTGGATGTACTGGATATTTCTAGCTGCAGGGCTCCAGGGTTGAAGCCTTGAGTTGTGCTGCAGTGACATCTACTGGTGATAAGTGAAGTTACAGCATAGTCTACTATACATGCTGCATAGGTTTATTTTTTCTTTACCAGAATTTGGAAGCAGTGCACAAATAATGTGAAAAGCAGGACTGTTTTACATCACATTAAATATAATAATGTTCATTAAGTATATATTTTTTTTGTTTCATGCTTTTTGTCCAGTGGTGGCAGAACATATTCAACCAAACGAACAAATGAATTAGTGAAGAGAACTAATGAGAAATGCCATCTGGAAGCTGGATAATGTATCAACCTGGAAGGCTTGGAATGGAACAGTTTTTTTCTACATAACTGACTGATACACTGAACATTTGCACTTTGTTTTCTCTGGTTTTTATCACTGGGAACCACACAATTTAGCTAGTTAAAGCCTGGGAGATGAGGGAAGAAAATACTGCATAAGCACTTTCTTTCCTCAGCTATTTGGTGCACAATTTATTTCAAATTATTCTCAACTATAATACTTGTAATTATGTAGATGTAATGTTGATCTGTTTTGGCTTTGTATGTGTTATTGGAAGTAATCCCATGTGAAGTGGGATAAATGTTTGGAAATGGGCCTAAACCACTGCATGGCTGGTTCAAGGGAGCAACACAGTGACCATAAGTACTAAGTATTTTTTGAAGTATGTGGTGTGTTGACACTGGAAAAATGGCAAAGATAAGGATACACTGTTAAAACCAGAATACATACAGAACAAAACACTTGGTTTCTGAGTGTGCCATTGATGCTGCAGCTATTTCTTGGAACAAAATTGTAAAGTACATTGATTTCTAGCATAACTGCAAACCATGACATTATTAAAAGTTATTATATTCTATCTATCTGTATGTAGTATAGAATTAGTTGTCAGATAAATTTCTTTTCTTATCATATTTGCAAACATTTGGATAAATGAACCAGGTTAGAGGTAAGGCAGACACAACGACAGAGAGGAGCAGATCAGGGGAAACGCCAATGCTGACTAGAAATTTCTGCTGGAGAAAGAGCAGCTGTGATGTTACAGTGGGCCAGATGCACAGATGATCTGATTAAGGACGTGTTCCTAATCACGTAGCTCTCGCAGTTCACACACAGACAGATTTTTATCTGACTCACACTCTGCTCACTGGAGAAGCAACGGCCATGTTGTGGAAACTTCAGTTTGTTTTTAGGCGACCAATAGTAAGTCAATGGGGCTTCGTTTGCATTGACTTGACATGCTGCTGAGCACACTCAATACTCTGCGATGCTTGATGATATAACAAGTCATGTGATTAGATGAGATGGAAAGTTTTCATTGAACCACTCCCATTCATGTAGTCGGACCATGCACAGAGAAAAATTAAAGGGAAACAGTTACGTTAGAAGTTACTGTGTCTCTGTATGCATCACTGTAAGGAAGATTTTACTTCTATGCAAAGACTTAAAGAGCTGGACCACCGAAAGTACAAAAATTATATTTACTCAATCAGCTCATGTTGTTTCTAGCCACATAGAGGTTTTGAGATTTGTCAGTGTCTGTCTGCAATGTCATCCCCAGAACAGTTTAAATGGGCAATGGTCACGTGTGTGATCGCTATAAAAATAAAACACTCAGTATTCTCTTTTTTATTAAATGATTACATACATAATAAAAACACCTTTGTGACATCTGGATTTTTGCCTCCACCCAAAATCAGTGTAGAGGAGGTAGAACTTCTTCTCAGCAATAAAAAATAAAATTCAGCAGCAACATATCTTTCCAGAAATAGTGTCCCTGTAACTCTGAGTACTCAAGAGAACACACAGTCAACTGTTTTCAAAGGAACTATTTCCTCAATTGAAAGTCAAAGCGGTTTATGTATCTTTACACTATTGCATTGGGACGGCAACCTTATTATCAAACAAGCGCGTCAATTGGCATATTTCTGCTAAAACCCTGTTTTATGTGCAATGCCAATGTTTTTCTTTTGTTTTTAATATCCAGTGCTACCGTTGCCAATACAGTATCTGTGCATGGCAACTGCAGTACGGTTAAGACTAGGGAAAGGTTGTGGTTTTGACAAATAAATAATGTCTGAGGTGTAGTTAGGTAACTGAAAACACTTGGTTATGGTTAGGGGAAGATTGTAATTACAGTTAATGAAAAGCTAAATGCTGACCACGCTGACCTCAAATTCTTGCTGTTCGCCTTACTAGATATAAAACATGTTCGACATTAGCATGGCAGATTTTGTGGATTAATTCCTCTGGATACTGGGCAGAACTGTATCAAAACATCTGCATGGGTAAATAATAATAGAGGTAAATTAAAAGATATGATTTCTTGTCATTTGGATGAAACAATCCGTTGCACCTAACAGTGCAGTGTGTGTGTGGAACAATACAATACAGAGTAATAGATAAATACCATCCAGTTTTTGTTATATATGTGCAGGCTGGTCGTGGTAAGTCCCTTCTCTAAAGCTTTCTGTCCCTCGGCGACTTATTAGAGGAGCTGTGTGTTCCATCTTGCTCAGTTTGACATGAGAAAATAATATTTTTCAGTCCTTAGCTGTTGCCCCTACTGCATAATATGATGCAGGATCACTGGAGGGCCTCAATCTGCTGCTGTGTGATGAGACAGGACAGAGTTAACATTTCCCCAACACCTCCTGCTCCTCCTTGCCTGTCCTCCATGCACTCCCAACGCAGTCAATTACAGAGATGGAGCTGTGATTGATCATGTTGCAGGCGGACGGCACAAAGGCCTGAGTTCAATGATGACAAATGTTCTCCTCAGCTATCCTCACTTGATTTTGTCAGGCAGTATGTCTGTTACACTCACTGGGAACACATGTAATCCTTCAAGTCTCAGGCTTATTGATTACAAAAAGAAGATACATTTCAAGAAGGACCACAATCAATAACCACAGCTGTGCACAGACAATATAAAAGTCTTTAATCATAAATAATTGAATCAGATGATCATGGATGAGTTTCACAGAGGCAGTCAAGTTATTTTTTTCCTCATGTCGGCATGATAAAGGTGATCTGCGTGTGTGTTTGAGGAGTAAGTACATGGACACTTATGATGAGCAGCTAATTTGAGCGTGAAAGCTGAAGAACATGTGCAAATAAAAGACAGACAGAACACCAGAAAGAGAGAGAGAGAAAAAATAGCCTGTAAATCAGGATTTTCAGTGTGAAACATCACTGATTCACTCATTACCTCTTTAATCATCAGCATAAAGAGACACTGGTGGGTTTTTAATGATCACTCCAGGTCTTTTCCAGTGTGTGAATATAGCATTTAAATAGCCAAAACAATTCACAGCTGCTTTGACTTCAAGTGGTCAAAAACCTGAAGAATCTTCTAGTTCCAAACATTAAAGGAACAGTTTAACATTTTGGAGGTTATCAGAAGATTAATACCACTCTAGCATCTGCCCAGTAGCTATGAAGCTACAGCTAGCTGGTTGTCTTAGTTTAGCATTAAAAAAATGCAAACCACACAGCAAACCACAACATGATATAACATATTATAGTAATTAGCGAGCTTTGGAGTTGCTGGTAGCTGGATTACCTTTGGACAGAACCATGCTATTTCTCCCTGTTTCCAGTCTGCGTGCTAAGCTAAGCTAAGCTAAGCTATGGCTACTGGCTATAGCTTCATATTTAACCTGCAGACATAAAATTAGGCATTTGGGGGTATCAATCTTCTCACCTAACTCTCAGAGAGAAAATGTCAGACTACTCTTACAACGTATATTACTTTGCTAATCACACCCCAACCCTACTACGTTCAAAAACAACAGGCTGTGGTGCACAGCTTTTCTACAGATATCCTGCATATGTGCCACAGCGGCATTTTTGTGTAGAGGGCTTCACTTCAGACTGTGTTATTCATCCACATTCTGCCCCCTTGTCCCTGTTAGAAAAATTGAATAGGGCAAAGGCAATGACATTCATCATATACAGGAGGAACAACCATAAAGGGCAAAGAAGGGCTGATAAAAGTGGGAGAGACAGGCGGCACAACATGCTGTCAAAGCCAAAGGCCTCCGGTAAGAACTCAAGCAGGGAAGCTGAGGCAATGTAGACATCAGGGAAAAAGGACACCAAAAATACAATGTCTCAGGTGGGTTTGTGATTAGATCTGTGATGTGGTGCCATAAGCAGCCTGCAGCTCCTTTTTTTTTTTTATAATACACTGTAACTAAACAGTACATAAAGCAGCTCTTTGTATCTGCAGTACTCAGCCTCTACCACAGGTGAACAGTGTAAACGCAGCGACAGTGTGAGCTGACAGATGGCTCGCAATTAAAAGACACTAAATGAAATCCCTTGATATTAATGTGACTGCTAACCAGTGACACAGCGTGGCAGCTAGTGGGCATCACTCTGCAGAAACTAGACACAAACAGTAAACATTAAGCCTTGTGTTCAGGCGTGGTGAAATAAGTCCCTATTTTTCTATGGCTGGTCAGTCAAGGCTACACACACACAGGCATTTGTGTAGCGTGGAGAGAACATCTCTTGAATCGCAAGTGTTTAAAGTTGGCCTGTTTCCACCCTCCTCTAGGGTCCTCCTCTTGGTGAGTGGAGGATGTTGTACATTCATTAGAAGAAAGAACTTTTAAGAGCCTAGCTGACAAATGACGTTGGCCCCTAATAACCACACAGCATTAATATGGTTTTTTTGTTTGTTTGTTTGTTTGTTTTTTTTCTGGGGACACTGTGGAGATTTTTTTGTTCAAAGATCTGGCTGGTGGTTTCCATATTTTTCTTACTGTGAACAAATCCCATGAAACAACTACAGCACCAAATCAATCCTCCGCTGAAAATAGTCCCCAATAAATATAATTTTACGCCGTTTTTGAAGCCATTTTTAAAAATGAAAGCTTATATTTGTTTTTGTTTTTTTTTTTAGGATTTACATCTTTAATAGGAACAAATGATATTCAGGATGAGCACCACAGATGGGATAAACAAGTTGGACAGCACTGAAAGATGAACTAAAACATTGTTGAGCTTTGAAGGTTAAGTCTTTACCATTTGAAGTAGGAGTTTGAATTTTATATTCATCTCCATGACGACTGAACATTTCCATCAGCTACTAAGGGCGACGTTATGGCTGAAAGCTTTGATATCCCCAACTGATTGGACCTTGTAATGACAACCTTTTGTCACACTAAAAGACGGTCAGTTTTAATCCTTTCATGGGATTTGCTGACAATAAAAAAAATAGCATCAGCTCCGTCCTTCAATGATTTAGATACAGAAGAACAACAACATTCACAATAAAGTATGACACATAATATATAAAACAGATTGTAATAAAATCAGTGCAGGTCTTACAAAGCAACATCAATAAACTGTAAGAAAAACAAGACAGGATAAAACAAAATCACCGATTCTGTCTTTCTTATTACGTTTCATTTGTTCATTTTTTTTTTTTTTGCAACTGAATATAATATAATGACACGGTTTTTTGGGGGGGTGGGGAGGGTGGCGTTTTTGTCATTTGTCGTTTTTGCTGTTACTCATTATTTGAACAAACTGTGCAGCAGTTCTGAGAGATTATAAGAGTGTGAATTTTCCCAGAGGCACTTAAATCAGAGCTCTTCAGGGGAAAAAAATAAAAAAATAAAAACCCAACATGCTGCAGAGAGAGAGCATGAGTGAGTGAGAGTGAGAGAGAGGCAGACAGACGGAGAGAAAACAGCGAGAGAGAGATCCTCTAAGTATCATGAGTCATCTGCTGAAGTTACATAATCAGTCTGGGGCACACGTTAAGTGACAACACCAGGTACGACATGGGCATCTGGGAACATCAATTAAAACACCCTTGACTTAACTCTGCATTGTTATTAGCATTTAAACCAACGATTCAAATCATTCAGACTGACTGAAATCAAAGATCTTTTCGATGACGCTGTGATGTCCTGTGGCAAATCAACAGGAATGTGTTTGCTACTTTCTGTGAAACTCTTATTTCTCTCTGGCTCTCTAACTCTGCCACACAATGAATCATTGATGCTGTCTTGGAGAAATAACTGAGCAGTGATTATTATTGCAGAGGGCTATTGGGAATATGTGTGAGTCCCAGACAGTTAGTTACTGAGTTGGCTGGATCCCCTGTCTCCTCCTGAGAGAGAAAGAGAGTGTTCCAGTGCCGTGACCAAGGAGCCAAGATGGCTGTCACAATGCCCGCTGTTGCCACCCACAGCTGCCGGTCCCAAGGTGGGTGGGTCGGGGGGAGGGGGGCTTGTCCGCTTCGATGCCCATATTTTTTTCTTCTTTTTTCTTTTTTTGCAAAGTGAAAGGTGATGATGGATGCCATATGCAGACCTCCGCTGCGAATCCCTGTGCCACCCATGACTCCATGAGGCAGCGTCCTCGGAGCCCTGGCAAGCTGTCCACATCCCCGTTCAATGAGAGTGTTAAAGCCTGAGACTTTTTTTTTATTTCAGTGTGTGGTGAGCCAGAATCAGAACACTTACATCCTCTCTGCTTGTAATGTGAGTGTCTCTAGGTGAATGAATATGCAGAATCCTGTTGAGACAAAGAACAGAGTCATTGGCTTTCATGTGAGGCTTCATACCAGCTTTTGTTCAAGAAATACAGAAGATGTTAGATGTGATATTAACAGTCTCGTTTTTTTCTGTACCTGTGTTGTGTCTGTGTAAGCAGCTGCTAGTCTGCAAAGGGAGGAAATGTGAATCAGTGCTCTGATATTTCTAGGATATTATTAGAGAAATTTCTAGTTCTTGTCTCTGCTCAAAAACACCCCCACACACTACCCAGCAGTTTGAACTGAAAGACCTCGGTGGAAAAAAAAATAGTCAATACTTTGTGACACAGGATACAAAAACAAATCAATTTATTATTATATTTAACCTTAATGAAGACAAGGACAAACATGACAAGAGAAAAGCTGAGCCGTATTTATCATAGCTGTGAGTAGCCAAATTGTAATAATAAAGGAGATGCTTCTCATTAAGATTCAGTAAAAAAATAAAGGTCAAATAAAACCAGCCAACCAAATGCTGCAGGCTGGCATGTGCTATCATGGGGTGGTGGTTCAGCCACAAGGGATTATTTCTCTCTATGCCACGAGCTGCTTCACTGTAAGATGCTCATCAATGTCAGAGGCAGCATCTTAATATAGCCACACCTACAGTGTCCTTAATTTTCCACAGAGAGATGCTCATTTTTCAGAATATGGGACAAAGTGTTATAATTGCTTACCTTTACGTGTGGATTTGGACTGACTAGCAGCCACAGTGGTCAGGTCTGCTGGGAGACCTACATACACGCCACCATAGTTCCTGAGTGGGGAACAATACAGAAGAAAAATTGGGACTTGAAGTCCTTTAAAAGGCTTTGTGGGGTTTTTTTTGTTGATTGATCATTATGTGTGCCATGATTTTTTTAAGAGTTTTGTTTTTGGCAGTTTTGATTAAATAATATATAAATAAATAAAATGATGTGTGATCTCTATAATATGGAGAGGTTTTGTCTAAGATAGACACCCCAACATCCATTAGATAATTATGATCTTATATATGCTTTATTGCCAATTACTGCCAATGAGAATGGTTGGTAATAAGTAAAGGTAATTTATCTATATCATATTAATGGGACAGTTTAGACTTAAGGTCTGTGTAAAGTAAGAATAGATGTGTTCTGGGTTTGTCGGACCAAAGGAGAAAGTGTTATTAACATAACATAACATTAATAATAATAATTTGGAGAAAATGAGTTAAGTACCGTCTTTTCTCATCTTCTACTGAGGGATCTTCTGTCCTGATTGAGAGAAGAGGCACAGGTCAGGTTAAGTCTTAAGTGTAGGTCACACAAAATAATGAGCCAACACAATAAGCCACACAGCTGCAGAACATATGAGCTACTGTGTGCTGCATTAGCCTCATTTGGAAGTTATGAGTGACAGATGACCAGACCAAACGGATTATTCCGCCTTCAAGTCTGAAATGTGACTGAACAACAACTTCCAGCGACTCCAGTTTGTTCTTTAAGGGCTGACATGAAACTTTTATATGATTCCCTTAATCTTGTGTTTCACAAAGTGGTAATCTCTGTTTGTGTGTGTGTGTTTCATATTCTGCTGTGTAGTGCAGTCCTCGGAAGCTGTGATTAGTTTTGGTGAGTCAGTAGTGTGCTGCTGTCAGCTCTCACGGGTCCTGTGCTGGCGACTCAGATGGTTATCAAGGAGCGCGCACACACACACACACACACACACACACACACACACACACACACACACACACACACACACACACAAAGACATATAAGTATGTGCAGTACACAAACACACACACACACACACACACACACCGGTTCCAGGAAATGCTTTGGAAAGGCTGCCCCTCCCTAAGCTTTGATAGACACTAACTGTATGGCAAAGGACAACCTGTCCTCTGTTTGAAACTTCACAGAAAAACATCAAGGCTCTGAATTGACAGTTTTTCTAAGACAACAAGAAACACATTTTTACCAAAAGAGAACGCAAAAAGATGTTGCAACCTGATTTCATGGCCAAACATCTATTCATTTATTTTATCTTTATCTCTTTGGTTAGTGTTTTTCAGCATTCATAGTGGATTTAGTTAAAGATCAGATGATCTGTATACATCAAACTATTGAAAAGTCTTTATTCTGTCAACATACTGTGTAGTGTTTAACACACACTCAGATTACATGAACGTACTGTAGCTTCTGTACATCATTCAATATCTCGCGTGATACAAATACTGTAATTAAGGGCAAAACTTATAAAAAAAAAAACTGGATAGATGTTTTCTGGTTTTCCATCAGTTCAACTCAAGTTTAAAGAGTAAACAATGACAGCAAAGTAAACTGCTGCAAACTATAGCTGCAGTTAGTTAATCTCAGTTAGCTCAGTTACCTCAGCTCAAATACACATGCACAGCTGTCCATATTTATAACGGCGATATTACACTCTGGGCCGCGCTAAATAAAAAAAAAATACCAGCTTTTACGTAATGTTGTTTTAAGTTGCACATGGTGTAATGTGGTTATGCTTAAAACTGTAAAAACATCATAACATTAGTGCAGTGTCGAGTGGGAAAATGAATGCTTTGCCAAAACACGGGTGTATACTGCATGAATACTACAGTACAGAGATAGATATATAAAGCTCTGAATGATGCTCTGTGATGAGGCTTGAAGATCAAAGACGATGAGCTTCATAAATACTTTAAATAGTTAGAAAATGACTGATGTACTTACACATCTTTGGACACTTCTGCTGGCCCTGAAAAACAGATGAAGAGACAAGTTTTAATTCATCTTGATTGTGAAAAAGTATTGAAGGCAGTGTGTTACCTTACTAACAATTAATCTTAGTGTGTATAACAACCACCACTGTATAATAAATCACACTTCAACACACCTCTCATTTAACAGGTTTGTTAACGTGTCTGCTATTATGTGTTGGGACTCACAGCACTTGGTTCGGTAAGGGAAATATCAAGGTCTCGTTATAATACTTGGGAAATGAACACTGGCTAGAAGCACAAGACACAATCTTTTTCTAACTTCAACTAAAGTGCCTTTAGTGCCTAAACGGCTCCACACTCAGCACTCAGGATACTTCACTGCAATATAATAACATACTACTGGAAAAATTGCTAGTCAACACATTGACAGCTGGATTCGTGAAGTAAAGTTACATCCTCTATTGACTTGGATGCAAGATTCACACTTAAATGTGGTAAGTATATACATTTACAAAAGCACTCAAGTCTGCTTTACATTTCCTCCACTACCTTTCAGAGAGAAAAATAATACACGTCTGATTCTACAGCTGTTAGTTATTTTGCACATTATAATGACATATAATACATTAAGGCTGTAAAACACAATGCACATGTTCAACCACAAATTATCTTCTATAGGTAAAGTACAGTATTGATCTATTTTTACCCAAATATTATCATTTGTGCTCCATATGTCATGTTCAGATCATTTAAAAAAAGGAACTCTAAATGAAGTGTGTCTAGGTATTTATTTATTTGCTTATATTATGTTTGGTCTACCTTCAAAGGAGACAACATTCATTGATTTATTTTAATAGAAATATTACTTGTAATCATCTATCAGTGAATTGAAGTTTATTTATTTATGCTTGGGTTACTAGGATGAACCGAATCAACATACCACAGCATTTATGGCCTGAATTTGTTGCAAACTGTAATGCCTGTCCCGACATTGACCAAGAAAATACAGACAAACATCACAAAACACAAACAATGAAATAATAACATTACCATTCACATTTTGAATACAAGATTTATACTTTACTGCGTTTAGGGTAGTAAAATTTTCAGTATATCCTTAACAATGTATTTCAGTATACAGGCTACTTACACTCTCTAAACAATTGTCTTTTTCATAGAACACATGTCGTGAACTGACATACAGTGTACAATGCTTCAATTCTAAATGACATTCGTTGTGCTCATCTCAATGCTGTTTGACTCTTCTATGGTCGATCACAACAGCTCATTCTTTGCTGAACCACAGGCAGTCCACAGAGCCTGATTTAAATTGAAATGAGATCATAACACATTCAGTTGGAAGATAATCTAACTTCCTGCTTGAACGTACAGTATAATATTGACAACAGCAGGGGAACAAAAGCCTCAATCCTCCTCTTCAATCATTTTTTTCCCCTGTGCCATACTCCATTCACTGTAGAAATGAATGCGTAAAGAGTGAGATGTAATAATAAGAAACTGAAGAATCTTCATTACACAGAGATACCGTGAATTTCATCCTAGTAAAAGGAGAGTAAAAGGACGTTTTTCACGGTAAACTTCAAGTCTGCTGACATGACACAAGGGCCTATTCAGCAGCCTGACAAAAGCTCATTCATATCCAAGAGTGTACGTCTGGGTGCATAGACAAGGGATGAGCAATGTGATATAGAGTGCACTAAGGCAGTCATTCGAGTTTGGTCAGACCAAAGCTTGAAACTGAAACATTCTTGTGTGACTTTAAAGCTTCCTGGATGACTTTGGTTGTGGTCACGATTTTATTATTGCCCGGAGGCAAAAAACAGAGTGTTCAGTAAGGTTTAGAAGTTGTCAACAATTATAACGTCTGCTTTACAGACGTCTGCATCCAGTTTATTTAAACCATTTTTTAATGCTTAACAGATGTGTAGTGGCGCAATTATACATCTGGAGTTAAATGGACGGTGTGATTATGAAATATCTAAATTATCAGAATAACAATAGTGAGGGAACACTTGACCTTTAACCCCATGTTTAGCATTAATATGCAGTTTATAAACAATAAATAGTTTAATAAATTGTTCATAACACCCATAATATAGTTGTGCAAAATGTTTATTAATACATAGGATTTCTTGACATCATATGAAGACATACATTATTTTTTTGTCATCCATAATTTGTTTATACACCAACCTCCAATGAATCACTACATTATTAAACACTTATGTGCTTACACCTACATTCCATGTTATAAACCATCTATTAAATCTTCATATAATGATTAGAAATCTGAAACAGGTGAGGTCAAAATATTGCCACCTAAAAAACACACAAATCATAAATGTGGAGCGATATAATTGTGCATCCTAGATTCATATAATAAATGCTTCTAGCTCAAGAAAATAATAGTGACTCTGGCTTGGAGTCAGTTGGCATGGACAAATAAGTGCAGCCACTAGTCCACATTTGTCAAAGTGACAGGATGTCACACGTCCTTGATGTTGTGCTGAACGCTGACCTCTAAGAAGGAAAAAAAAAAAAAAAAAAAACTGGACAAGACCCGACGCACAGCTGCTGTCCTTCACAGACAAACAAGCCACATTAACAACAACAACTTAGACAGCTACTTCGACGCTGACTCGAACTCGAACAAAGTAGATCAGGTTTATAGCAATGATAACACTGGGTAGCGTTTTTCCAGTAGCACTCTGTGGCTCTGTTAACATGCCTGGCAAGCACTGATTAGGTACCTGCGAGCACACATACACGCATTTACACAAGCACAAACCATACTGCTTTAATGGGCGCTGGTGGTGAGGTAATCCTGCAGATACTTCAATCTAATTATTACCTCAATTTAACTGTGGTGTCCAGAGATTTGCTCAGTATAATTTAAAACGGGTAGTGTATCAGTCTAAATCAACTGAGAGAGAGAGATGTGTGTTATTTGAGGACACTCGCACGGAAAAAAACAAAACAGGATTTCTGGATGAGTATCTGCAAAACCACAAGATACAGTATTTTCTCCATTTAAATGTGTCCTCCAGGCTTTATGAATGAAACCTGTCCATTGACGGAGTATCAAAGCCGCCTACTTACAGCCACAATTAGCGTCAGTCAAGTGGTTAGAGAAAGAACGAGGGTGGGTGGGGGGGATGTCATTGGAACAACTTGTCTTTCATCCAGAATATCCATGGAAACCAGCGCAAACACATCAAGAGAGAGAAGAACACATAAAAAAAAACAGGTGACCTACCAGGACTTTGCTTTTATATAACTGAGATGTTATCATTGTAATGACAGTTTCACTGTCATTATCATTATCAAAGCAGCACAGCCCCGAGGCTACTACTCTGGTGTCATATATTAGAATATGGGAGACCCCCTTTCATGATCAATCCACCACCTATTGGAGACCACTGCATGCGTACATGAGCACGTACATGCACACATCACAGAGCGAGATCCAGTGTGCTGCAAACTGATGAACATAGGAGCGGAGGGGAGGGGAGGGGAGGGGGGCGTGAATACAGACATTTTAAGACACAAACATATATGATGATGTAAGGCTGGCTATTTATTTATGAATGAATTAAAGAGACTGAGACCCCCCCTCCCACACACACACACACACACACACACACACACACACACACACACACACCTCTGCACGTCCACACACACACACACAGAATGCACAACACACACATCAGAGGACATACACTGAATACAAGGGTAACCCTGCCACACTTCATTTACATTCAAAACACCTTCTCCCCTTGGTGCTGATACAGTGACAACTCTCTACCTCACACTCTTTCATACACTCAACCATTATCACACACACACACACACACACACACATATATATATATATATATATATATATATATATATATATATATATATATATATATATACATATATAGGTGCACACACATATTCCTAAAAAACACTCACCTCCTCCTGAGGTGCTGGTGGCTGAGGAATTGCCACAACCCATTTTGCATCGATGCAGCCACCGTCCAAGCAGAGCAGAGACGCTTAAGAAGAAGAAGAGAAAGAAGAAGAAGAAGAAATAAAGGAGGGAGCCCCAAAACGCATTGGGAGAGGGGAAGAAAGTGGAGAGGAGATGAAAGACAGAAAGAGGGGGGGGGAAAGAGGGAAGGTCAAAGAAATGTCTCCCACTGTAAGACAGGGATCTCCTTTGGTCGTGCCCCTCTCCCCTCTCTTCTCTCTCCTCTCTGCAACGCAATGGAGAGCCGAGAGTGAAGTGAAAGCATGGAGAGAGAGAGTCTTTTATACAGACACACACATATACACTAGGAGAGAGAGAGGGGAGAGAGATGCTATGCCCTCACATGATTTGCTCTTTTCCTCCACCCTGACATGGTTGCCCGGGAAACCAGGGGAAAGGAGGCGGAGGGTGGGGTGAGGCTCAACCAATGGGGAGCTTCCTTTATATATAAAAAGGTGGGGGGGAAAAAATGAAATGCATCTATGGGGCATCAATATATCAGTCTGTGTGTGTGACATCCTGTAAAATCCTCAAATTCTCTTTGTGTGCTGAACTATAGAGGACCTTTATTCATGTTTTTCTATCAGTGACACACACACACACACACACACACACACACACACTTGTTTGCAACTCTTGACCAGCAACAACAGCCTTGAACAGAAAACAAGAGGGTCATGCTTAAGTCAGTTTAAAGCAACCGAGACATTTACAATACATCTCATTTCGTCTTCTTCAGTCATGCTGGTCACGCCGTCTGCTCTGACATGACCGTCATGTGAGTGGAGTTACGGAGGTATTAGGTATTTGGATGCATTACATTAGCACTACCCCACTGTTGCAAATAATTCTCACATTCAGTCAGTGGTGTTATCTTATGTTAAATTGTCTGTCTGGCTGACTGTCAAGATTCTTATGAGATGTTTTTGGTTTTTGCTTTTTTAGGTTTTGGACAAATGCTTCCAAACAAGAAGAATCTGAATTTTCTCCCCCATGTTTTTTTGTGCCTGACAAGCTAATTACGGTTCCCGAAAGGCTCTCATACAGGCTCTCACGGTTAGAAAATGCTGTTTACTGCTAAATGAAATCACGTACTGCCACTAAATCCTTCAATGTCTCATACACTCTACAGTGGAGGTACAGGATGAGTGGCCTAGATTTTGAACAGACAAATTGATTAGATGCCATTTGATCCACTTTAAAGGAGTAAAGGATGTTTTTAGGAAATGTACTCTCTCTCTCTGGCAAAGAGTTAGATGAGGGGATCGATATCACATTCATATATAAGGCTATGGCTTGTCGGTTAGCTTATCTTAGCTCAAAGACTGAAAACAAGGGGGAAACACCTAGCCTGTTTCCGTCAGAGTTAACACAATCAACCTACCAGCTCCTCTAAAGCTCTAAGCACTAATTAACACATTATATCTCACTTGTTTAGTCTAAAATTGGGTTATGTGCTGGAGTTTTCTCTTGGCCAAGTGCAGTGACTTCCTGGAGGTTCCTGGTTCCATGGCAACTGCAAGACAACACAAGAAACAGGATGAGTTACACTTCATTTTTTTGTATGGAGTTGAACGAACTTTCTGTGATTGTTCATTTTTAAATGGCAATATAGTGGATACCAACATTGCAGATGCCATTAACTTTGATAATTATAAATTTGTGAGAGTGCAGCAGCTCGGGAATGACTGCTGAATAACTGATGACGTGTAAGTGGGCTGCATTTAAATGACATATTTCAAACATGTTCAGTTGTCTGACAACACAAACAAGCAAAGAAGTAAATGAGGACAACCATACTATGAATTCGGCTTCATTAAAACAGTAAAAGTGACAACACAGAGCAGGGCTGAGCAGAGGTGTAACAGGCTGCCACTCAGAGTAACTGGATGTGTAGCCTAGTAACAGGCAGAGGCTGTAGCAGCAAAGTTAAGAAGACATTTTTTTTTGTTTTTGTCAGATAATATCACAACCATGAGATGTGAGTAATTTTTTTTACATGAAAACATGGGCTTTAAAATTTAGATGGTTTATTTGGACATAGTCTTGGCCTCAGCGCTTCCAGTCTGGCTCTAATAAACACATTTGGCAGTGTTGATGGGTGGGAAGCATTTCTAACTCCTTCTGTTTGGTATTTCTCCTTCTGTCTAGACTTGACCATGCATGTTAAAGAGAACTGGATAAGTCAAGAGCCTCGCTGGCTTAAAACAGGCCGTTAGCAACAAAGTGGATAGTGGTACAGGAGAAATTGCCCATTAAAAATGTGGTAGCAGATAAATGTTTAACTGTGCTAGCAACATGGCCCAAGGGATAGCAATAACAGTCTGTTGGTTGGCCTTCCACTGCTGGTCCAGACTGAAATAACTCAATAACTAGAGGATGGGTAAAAAAGTTTTGTACTGACTGAAGGGCTCCATGAATCCTACTGACTTTGGTGTTCCTCTGACTTTGTGGCACCACTATGAGGCTCACCTTTGTGTTTTGTGAAACTATTGACGGATTGCTATGAACCAGAGACAGTATAACGAATGGACAGAGCCTGATTGACATTTTCGAAGCACTGTTTGAAGCCGAAAATATGCAAATGTATATAAATAGAATATATTTATGCAAATATGTGGATCAGGCGTTATGTCTATAACTGTCAGCAGTCAAACTGTTAATTACGCACAACTTTCAGCCTTAATATCATCTGAACATGTGAGTTTAAAAAAAAAAATCACCTCCTCACAGTTGTTATGAACGAGGAAATTAGATATATAGATCAAAATTATTACATGAACCAGACTGTAAACATGTTTATTTCTGCTGTGAAGTCAGGCGTTTTAATATGGCTGCCAATGGAGACTGACTCACTTCTGCAGCCCGTCTCAAGTGGCTGCTCGAGGAATTACAGTTTTCAGCACTTTCACATCGGTTTCATTTCCCAGCACTGGACGTTGATGCTTGGTATGAACACACGTTCTATGCTAACATGCTAAATTTAGATGTGAATGTGGTGTCCATGTAGCTCAAAAACATAGAGGTGCTAGCCTTGAAGCTACATCTTGGCCACATATAGCACTTTTAGCACTACAAAGGCTAAGTGTACAATAATTGACTTGCAAGAAAGGGTACTTTCATGCGCTTGTATAACATATTGCCCCATTCACAAGCATTGGCACTCTAACAATTCTTCTTTACTTTCTCCTGAGAGTGTTTCCTTGGTCAGCTGAATCACTGCTTTGTTTAATCCTGGTTAGTTCCACTGAAATTAACCGTCTCTTTTTATAGGCCAGACTTAGTCGAGTCATCAAACACAATTAATTATAAAAGTCAGTACTGAAATGCCTTATCTAATTTAGAGCCACAACTTCACCAATTAAACAACACAAGCCCACTGGGGAGGAAAGAATATGCTCCTGCTCAGGCTGCCTGGGAGCTTGATGAGGACACACTGCTTGTCACAGCTTGCCTACATTATCAAGACACAACACAACAAGGCATGACCATCTTAACAAGTCAATGAGACTCCTAAAATGTCATGGATCAAGTAAAATCACAGACAATTTCAATGTCACATCCTCTGTTTAATCTCCTTTAGAAGGTCTCTTTAAAGGATCAGTGCGTAGGATTTACTGCCATTTAGTGGTGAGGTTGCACATTGCAACTAAATATGACCTCACCCTCTCCTTCCAGGAAAAAAGCTGCTACACATGTTCAGCGTAAAACCACTCTGCGCTGGCTGTGTTTACCTATGGGGAGAGCAGTAACTAGACAAAGCGCTAGCAGCGTGCAAAAACAAATTGCCACCGAGCGCTGTCCTCAAAATTCTGATTATTTCAAGCTTGAACTTGAGTGCTGCTGACTTTTTCAAACGGCAACCAATGAAATAACGGTTGGATGTTACGCAGATGTGACATTAAAAAATGAAAAAAGTAATGGTGTGGTAAGTAACAAGATGAAATGTCATATGTGGCGATTGCCAGCTTTGTTGAATGGCCAAATCTAAAGCTAAAGTTAACTGTTCACGTTTGTGGTGATGCCAGATATATACAGTGACAGTGGATACGCTTTGTGTCACAAGCATAGCAATAGAAACAGTTGGTAACTAGTTAACATTAATCATTAATAATTAATAATAGTAAATCCCACCATGTTGTTACATAGAACATCTGATTTGTTTTTGTTAAAGAAGAATGTATTTTGCTAGCTAATCTAGATATCGGCATAGACGTGGATCATCGACCGACCTGAGACTGCCTAAATGACAGCTGGTTGCTCAAGCCATGCATCTGTAACTGCACCTACCTGTCAATCAAAGTGGCAACGCTGTCAATTATGTGCAACTTTAAGCATTAAAAATCATCTGAACAAGTGAGTTAAAAAAATGTACCCCCCCTCACAGTTGTCATGAACGGGGAAATTAGCTGTAGAGACCAAACTGTTTTTTGTACCGGCCTATAAACATGTTTATTTCTGCTGTGAAGTTGGATATTTTAATACAGCCACTTATGGAGATAGATTCACTTCTGCAGCCAGCCTCAAGAGGCCACTCCAGTTTTTAGAATTTCCGCATTGGCTTCATTTTCCAGAACCAGAGCTTTCCACCTGGTGGAGCCGCAGTATAAAGATTAGAAAAACCTGGCTACCGATCAACAGAAAAACACCCTGAGGTAGTTTACAACAGTTTACTGCAGAATAACTCATTGTTATCATTCTTAGCATTCACAGCAGAGCAGCTGTCAGTCAATCACCATGATGTGACCTGACATGATTATTTATTCATTTTCTGTTAGTTTTTTTTTTTAGTTTGGCCCATGTCCCATCTGTTAGCATGGATGGGGCGGGGTTTAGTCCGTGCTTCCAAGCATGTTGGAGATCCTACAGTGGTCATGAAACTCATTAACAATATATAAGAGCTAGTGTTTGCTTTATTATTATTTACTATAGAAGAGGACGGGCTCCCTCTATAGATAAAAAGGCTTCATTCTAAGGTAAAGAAAACTGTTCAACACAAGTCTTATTTCAGGTGATTATACAGTAATTAAAACCTACTTATGATTATCATATTCAATTTCTGTCATATTCGTATTTATTTTTCATATTACCTGATCAAAAGTTAATTTATTTAGTACATCAATAACACAGATATCAGCCCTTTTACTAGGAACATACCACATTTGTTTTTAATTCCATGTATAAAGAGAGCTTATTACTTACTTATTACTATCTTTTACAACAAAACCCATCAATATAATTCAATATTTAAATGATTAAAATGATGAAAATTGCCAGTCAGTGCTTTCAAAGGTCATCTATTCATACTAAATTAGATCAGTCCAAAGGAAACTGATTTCTGTTCAGCTGTAGATTGGAGTTACATTCAATCAAGGAACTTAAATCTTTACACTGTAATTTAATCACTGGAGGAGGATAAACATTGAAAACCTGTCAAGTTGCAGCCAACGACCAATTAGATCAGATCACACAAAAGTAAAAGAGAAAGTGAGATATTAGAGAACATAATAAGTCAGAGAATCTGACGTTTTAGAGCACAACAGCATGGTAACTACTCACTTTATCATCCCAGATGTCTGTGTCAAGGGAAGGTTTTTTTTTTTTTACCGGATGTGTGCAGCCTCTGCAGGAAGTGGGAAGTCATTTGAAAGCCAGCCATGCTCTGCCCATAATTTAGCAATTATGCCCAAAACCAAGACAAAATGGTGATGGCATGATGATTACTTCCAGGACTTAGTGAGTAGATTAAATGTTATGGCACCGTTTTATACTGCCAAAATAGCTGTTACAGGCCTAATGTGTTAGTCTACATAAAATGACATGAGTATAATTAGGAATCCAAAAGCTCATTGTTGAAATCAGATCATTTGTTCAGGAAAATTAGTTATAGGATGAATCAAAACTTTTATTGTAAGCCATGCTCGTCTCATGTGTCTAATGGGTTTAACTTTGATCTTTGAACGATAACATGATAACACTGATAATGATTTTTGCAGTAATTGTAGATTTTCAAACTTTGATCTATCTATCTATCTATCTATCTATCTATCTATCTATCTATCTATCTATCTATCTATCTATCTATCTACCAACAGCTGATGTTATTTTTTGACCTCCAGTAATAGTAATATATAATTGTATAATTCTAAAATAATTTTAAAAATATTTTAAAACATACAAAGTTCTATATGATAGTATAAAATATAACATAGCAATATATTATTAGCATTTATATTATTAACATTCGTTGTGCAATCCCGCATGTGGCCACATGAGGTCACTGTTGTACTAAAATAGTAAGACATTAGACGTAGCTTTAAATCCACTTTTATAGTCACCCGCTAACTGCACATCGTCGATTTACTCTAATAAAAATTAACTTACTAACTACAACTTAATTGCATAAATAAATCAAATATAAAACCAAACAAATATCAAGTTAAAAGTTGAAGTCTGTTCAAGTTTCTCTAAACGGCTGTGTGGATGAGCTCAGACTTGGGCCCGCCTCCAACCCTTACGTATCCCTCTCCCTCTTCGCACGGAACTCTGGGAAAGCGAGTCCACGCTCTAAATAATTCAAGCCCCCATTCCTCCTCTTCTTCCCACCGCTAACAAGATGCCGGCTGTACATCACAAACTGCTCCTGGAGGAGGCTTTACAGGATAGTCCTCAGGTAGGCCTGTGTGGGTTATATCACGTTTAAAGACACAAACTGTCACACAAGGAGACGTTACGAGCGCTGGAGTTAGCTTACTAGCCCAGACAATATCTTGTTCCCGTTGTAGGCTGTTTCCACTGGTCGATGACAGCTCCCAGTTGACACTTTGTTATGGGAATGTAATCCTCTGTCAGGGGCGGCTGTGCTGACCTGCTAATAACTATGTTGTAATTTATATATCCAGTCATAATTATCGATATTTGAGTGTTTGTGGTGTGTTTACAAAGCTACCGCTCGTCACAGGGCTCCCCTGTCTGCCTGTCTGTCTGTCAGAGGTGATATTTTGATCTACATCCAGACTCATGCCACTGTGGAAGATGTCACGACCATAGCTCAACCACAATGCAGTCTTCTGCGTGATTTTTTTTTTTTTTTTAAATCACCCAGTGTCGTGTGGAGTTACATTTTTTTGTGAGTGGGGGCTACACTCCAGAATCTGGAGCCGAACTGGGCCTGATTCACAGGATGTGGGAGGGGTTTCCATTATCGGACTGCCTTGGAATTAGTCATTAGTGTTAGTATGTCACTTGTGAATGTTGTGCTCATGCTTATAACCGGGCCTGGTATGCAGTATGAAAGGCTTCTTTGCAGTGTTATCAGTCACGGTGAGGTGAAACAGGACAGTCTGTGCACACATCTACTGAAGCCTGTATATTCTGCTGTCTGTTGCATCACTTTCCCTTCTTTTATGGCTGACATCTTTGATAGTTCTTCACCTTCAAAATACAGTTTCTCCTCATTCTGCGGTAAATGTTCCACATGATTTCTTGCCTGTGTGAACCGGTTCCCAATACCTGTGTGGCAAAAGTTACCCAGAGTGAACTGTAAGCAGACTTTAACCGATGGGTGTGTTCCCTCTTTTCTATATCTGCCCTGCCTTGCTGCACCTGTTTACAGAGAGAGGGGGAAAAAACTACACCCAGACAGGATTCTCTCAGTTTGCATAGCCCGCCTGCAGGAAAATCATTATGCCTTTACTTTCACTTCAAAGCAGCTCTTCAATAGGCCTCTGCATGCTGCAGCTGCCCTGATTGCTTTCTCTTATGTCTTCTTTGCACTCACAGTAATGTCCTCTCTTATAGGCTCCCACCAAACCTGACTCAAACTGTGTTCACTTAACTTAATGTATGGGTTTAGTATTCAGTAAACTGTTGTCCAAACTACTGGATAAGGAACATTTGACACACGGCATTTGATTATTATTACTTTCAGCAGCACCAAATCTCCAACATATTCAGTTTAGTGACATGTATGAGCAAATTGTTGCATTAGAAAAGTGGAAACCAGAGAATGAGAACGTTTTTGTTTGAAACAATAGTCTGGTACCTGCTGTAATCATTCCTGCTGTTTACACTGGCCAGTAAAATATCCCCTCTTAATGCCCTACCAATGTAAATGATGGACAAAAGCCACGGTCCAAAGTAGCAACAGTAATCTGTCCTTTCAATATTGTCTGTTTACAATCCTCTCTGCGTTACATCTGTTCGTTTCTTTGTCATGTTCATGAAGACTGTGTTCACGTTTTGTCCCACAGACTCGCTCTTTGCTCAGCGTGTTTGAGGAAGATGCTGGGATGCTCACAACCTACACCAACCAGCTGCTACAGTCGTTGCAGCGGGTGTTTGGAGCTCAGGTACTAAACAAAACGTACACACACATGCACATATGTAGACCTTGTTCCCTTTGGTATGTGCGGCTCCTGTAAAACATCATACAATAAGACAGGAGTCATCATTTTATTTGCTTGAAGATGACTTGGGGTTAAAAGTTTGCATTATTGAACTACAATTAGTAGTTTTTGACTAGATGAATAGCAAACCATACATGCACATTTTGGCCGTTTACTTTGCAGAGGATGATGTCTCATCGAGCAGCATGCTCAAATGTTGCAGTCACAATAACTGCTATATTTTTCTCCTGAAACAAACACAACTTATGTAATGTAACGTCTGAGCTTTGCTGTAGCAGTAATAGTTTTTCCAATACCCGTCTTCTTGTACTTCTCCAAAAGACATTTTCATTTAACCCTAATTCACCTGCTGTACATTCACTTCCTTTTATTCCTTCAAGTGCTGATGACAAATGTACAGGCTGCGGACAAATCCCTGGTAATACTTTGCTTTTCCCTCTATCTGTCCCGAACAGAGCGAGATGGGATTGGCCACAGAGCAGCTCTCAAAGCAGCTTTTGGAGTATGAGAAGAAAGTAAGTATGGGTACTGTGGTCAAGGTCGCAATTTCCTGCTGGAGTTGATGGGACCTGTCCCCTGCATTTTTATTGTTTGTGGTTGATTTTCTCACTGCAGTCCAGATAAGATAAGAAGAATAGTTGGCAAAAATGGTTGATATCCTTGTCAGAAACTTATGGAGCTGCAGCTAGTGGTGCGTCAAATGTGCTGCAGCCTTTATTGCCCTACCTTTATTGTTACAACTTGAAAGGTAAACAGACTCTACTCAGGGCTGCAACAAGCATTTATCACCACTAGAATTAGATATCAAGTCAAAAACACAGTAAAGCACCATGTTCATTGTAGTAAAGATGCAACACACAAACATTACCTGGCATTATCAAAAACTTAAATAATTTAAATTGTAAGATACTACCTGAGTACACTGTTGCTGACTATGACAGGTGGTCCCATCCCCCCTTTTTTAAGCCTGATAGTGACCCAGCCTGGCTGCAGACAGAGCAGGCATCATGCCACCCTACCTTCTTAGCTGCACTTATTTTTTCTTCGCTGCCTCCGCCTTTAAATTAAACAAAGAATAACCCAGTTGTTACACAGTCCCATAAAATATGGCCTAAAATAAGGCAACAATTTGGACGGCAAAGTAGGTCTCTCGTCTTGTCCTTGCATTTTTTTCCTCCCTCCGCTATCAGCGCTTCATTTAAGTTGTGGAAGCAAAATGGTATGACATCGATCTTTACATTGATGAAATGTTTTCCTCCTTCCAGCAGCTGCACATTAAATTTAATCTATCAATAAACTAAACTCAATTTTTCATATTTCTCCAAATCTGCTCTTTTATAAAATCCAACACGTCTTCATCCTCGATAATACACCCATGAAATCTCTGTTCTCCTTCAAATCTTCTCAGCTACAGCAGCCTTTGATTGCCATTTTGACATATTTGGTGTCCAGTGAGAGGATTGTGTAATTAGAGGAGCTAAAGATTAAACATGATTAAAACCTTTATGATGTTATTAGCACACAGGATTCTATTCTTCTATTCTAAACTGGAAAAAAAATAAATCCTCCCAATTGACCATGCTGTTTCTACATCTTTTACAATAACCAGCAACGATGGGTAGACAAATATTTAGACAGGTGTTTTAATCTGAAACCATCCCTTGATCATTTTCCAAAATCCTTAATAAAATTAGGAAACCTGTTTTAGATATAAGATCATAAAAGAATCTATAAACCCTAATACAGTATTAAGCAGCTTGAACTTTCTGCTTTTTTTAAATGATTCATTTTTTCTTTTAGTCTTCTTTGTTGTTGATCCTCTGTCACTCATTTGTCCTTATTTGTAAAGTTTCACACATTATTTGTGCATTACAATGCACGGCTTTACAGTCGCATACATCAAAAACATTTACTCTGAGCGCTGTCAGATTGGGGAATACACACACACGCCCAGATGTATTATAATTTTGCTTTGACCTTTCTCACCATTGCATGAGTTTGCATGCGCCTGCCACACCTCAACTTTTCATGCGTGTCTTTGTGAAAATCTGTTTGGTAATCCATCATGGGATCTTGTTTTGTGGAGATAACAAGAATTAAAAACATGCAGGTCTATTAAATCACGATGAAAAAGTAAAATGCACATTGACTTTGTGGTAACACCTTCTGGAGTGGTGGTTTAAGTGGACGTTTAATGGATGCACTTTTTAACTCCTTTAAACTTAAGCTTGAAACTCTGCAACTTAGCATGCGATTTATTAGCATCTTTGGCCTTATTCCAAGAAAGCAATGTGCCAGAAATCCTTCCTCGCCGCAGTATAACCTACATTAGATCTATAGATTATGCAGTTTCATGGTTTAAACTTGCTCCCCTTCTTCTTGTTCTTCTTCTTCTGTCTAGAATTTTGCCCTTGGAAAAGGTGACGAAGAGGTAATCACCACGCTGCAGAACTTCGCCAAAACCGTAGGGGAGGTGAGGCCTGTGTTTGCAGTTTTGTTGTTGTTATGTGTGTGTGTGTGTGTGTACTTGTAGCAGAAGAGAGGGATGATGAACTGCCGCTGCCGCACAGTCAGTGGTTGTTTCTTATCATATCATATTACAAAGGATATTGCACCTGCGCACCCCTAGTGCACTTGTGAAAATGACCTCAATGAAAAGACCGGAGCATTATCCTCCCAGAAAGGCCCGGAACTGATTGCAGGCTGACGCTGAGAGGTGGAACGTGGAGGTGGATATGATGCCTATCGCACCTGATGGATAGCAGTAGGAAAGCAGCAGTGGGTGGGTGAGTGGATGGATGGATGGATGAATGGATGAAGGTGGGGTGTATATGCTCAGGTATATAGACAAAACAGATGGGCCTTTCACTGTCAGCGATGGGGGTCCACAAACCTGCCCAGTCAGCACGCAAAAGGATTCAGGACACGGACACATATGCGCAGAGGACACAGGTTGATTGTTTGCTTGACTTTTACCTCATCGTTTACAGAGGAGAACTCATTTCACGGTGAGAAACAGGCCCACCTAATCCTGTGAACTTTAGCACTTGCTAAATCATTCAGATTAAACAGGGTGTAAGCTTGTTAGATGCTGCAGTGTAGCTTGCTGATAAGAATTATAGCAGGATTTGCCTGTTTGTGCAATATGTGCTCCTGTTTCTAATGTCAGAGCAAACAGCTCGTTTTAATATTCTCTTCACGAAATGTATTGTTCCACAATTTGAGCTTTTTATGATGCAGCAAGGGCATTGTCTGCAGTTATGCACCCATTTCACCGAAAATGTTGAAGGAATAACTGTCAGCAAACTTCACTGTACTTGGTAAAATAAACTGAAATCTCTCAAGATGCTCAGGGAGGGTACATTTGTGTCCGTGTCCTTGCGCAGTGCTTGATATTGTTGTATAATCTGCTTTGTGTGGTCCAGCTGAACTCGCTCCACTCTGAGCTAGCCAACCAGATGGCCGACAGCATGGTTTTCCCATTGATCCAGTTCAGGGAGAAAGACCTTACAGGTTTGGCCATAAACACACACACACATACACACACAAGAGACAAGTTGACAAGAGAGAGTTGGCAGAAAATGAGGACAGAGGGTAGTGTAGTACTCGAGATTGGTACACTCGGTCTTGTCTCTGCCTCGGACAAAGAGGACTCTGGATTTTATTTCAAGATCAGTCACGATCACTGCTGTGGGGATATCAGCACTATATACAAGTTTGTCCCATCACAGTTTCATAATTAATTGAAAATACTTTTACACTTTAAAAAAAAGTTGTTCCACACTCTGTAGTTATTGAACAAACACCTGTGTGGCACAGAGAACTAAAGAGAGGTCAGGTAGAGGTTTCAAGAAAGTGATGGTCAGCCAAACCGGCTGGCGAAACGTCAAAGTTCATCTGCAAAACAGCGTCCAAAAGAAAACACACGTCACTCTGTAAATCCTGCAGTACACTTACTGAGAAGGCTGCGAGGCGTTAGCTACCTAAGTACGCTATATACTGTCTGGTCTTGTCTTGTCTTGGTATCGGTTTAGCTGGTCTTGACTACAACACTGGCCCTAACTACCAGGCCACCCCATCATAACACAAGATTCTCACATTATTACAGATACTCAATAAAGCAACAGGTTTATTCTTCTAAATATAAAACAACTAGAACAGAAAGCATTTCAGACAAAGTCACGTATCACATTCGTTAATAATTCTAAAATAATCAGGAATCACTTTGTCCAACCGTTGTAAACCAACAGCCTGAGTTATAAACTTCAGTGTTTTAAAGAAGTGGGTCTGATTTAGAGATTCTAAAAAAAAACTATGTTTGAATGTTTCAGAGATAAGCACACTGAAGGAAATATTTGGCATCGCCACTGACGGTAAGTATAAATCCTAACCCTTTTTCAGAAAATGATCATAGCCTGCAGTTACACTCTGATCCTCATGTCCTTTCTCTCCTCTGCTCTCCTCTCCTGCAGAGCATGAGGCAGCTATGGTCAAATATAGCCGATTGCCCAAGAAGAAGGAGAACGAGAAGGTAGAGTGACTGGGGAGTGTTTCTCAGCTTCACTGATGATGCTTTTTTCCCATTGACCACAAACTGTAATAGGTCTTGAGTGCAGTTGTGCTCTGGTAATGCATCAGGACTGTTTTTATAATCATTTTAAATACAAATAAATGGAATTAAACATTCCTCTACTGCCAGGCCTCCCTTCTGTAGTAAGACTGTAATCAAAATATGCACTACAATGGATAAGGTTACTCTGTCTCTGTTGGGTTGCGTTGCTGTGTGTTCATGGATGTACGCGTGTTGCTGTGGTCCTTATTTGTATATGTGAGAGTAGGACAAAGTGTTTGCATATGCACGCGTGTGTACAGAGCTCCATAGTGAGTTCATGCTGGACACGTGTCTGTATATGTCTATATACATTTGCATTTTTAACCCTCTCCTGTCCGTACAGCTGAAGTCAGACTTGGTGAAGGAGGTGGCCTACACCAGAAGGAAGCAGCACCAGGCGTCACTGCAGTATTATTGTGCCCTCAACGCCCTGCAGTATCGCAAGAGAGTAGCTATGCTCGAACCTATGCTGGGCTACACGCAGGCACAGGTACTGAGCACATGACAATGTCAGTATTCAAGTTTATAAAAGGGAAAGATTTCCTCATTCAAACCACAATTTACATCTTGTATGAAATCGTGTCATGCAATATGAAACAATATTTTTCTATAACCAAAGGCCTAAGCCTGCAAGAATGTCACTGTTTTTATAGCAAGTATGATTTGATGTTTTTTTCATGTATAATGGCAAACTAAATGTGTTTATTTTGGACTATTTGCCCCAAAAAACTTTTTGAATTTGAATCACTTTGCTCTGTGGAAATTTATATTTCCATTATTTTCTGACATTTTACAGACAGAACAATGAATGAGGAAAATAAAGGGCAGATTAATATAACTGATAATAAAAATAATCGTTAGTCTGTTTCTTTTGTACAAAAGTGCGGCTACAAAAAAAGACAGAATGCATAATATGATGATTTGCTGACTGTTTCCTCTGATCTCTCAGATCAGCTTCTTCAAGAAAGGCATTGAGCTGGTGTCAAAGAAGATGGACAACTTTCTCTCCTCTGTGTCCAACATGACGCAAAAGTAAAGACTGCATGTTCATTGTCGGGTGTACAGTACATATGATGAAACATAAAGCGATATTTGGAGCGATATAAAGCTATGTAGCTTGCCATGTATGAACAGAAATTATTAGAAAGAAAAAATAGAATTTTGGGAAGTTACTTTTGATGGATTTTGCCTATATTTAAAAACTTTTTATTCTTGTCCAGTATCCAGGCCCAGCTGGATGCGGAGGCGGAGACCATGCGTGGGTCCCAGAGGGAGCTCCTGTCTGTGGAGGACACTGTCTACATGCCAGATAAAGACACTGAGCCTGTCAATCGCACGCTTATCCAGAAGGCTGGCTACCTCAACATTAGGAAGTAAGATTAATTATACTCATTATGGCCCTATCTTTAATCCAAAGGACGTTTCCTGTTCACATAGCACTCCTTTCTAGTTAATATGCCAGGAGGTGTCTTGGGGAGATGGGATGAATTAAACAGCTGAGGAATGAGCTTTTAATCTGTCCTCATTTTACATATGTAACATTTCAGTGTTTTCTTAGGGAAGGCTGGTGCAAACATTACACAGCTGCTACATTACGTCCACACTGTCGAAATAACTGATACACAACAGCGAGAAGATTTTTGCTTCTCTTGCTAAAGTTGCTTCAAATACACACGAAGCAGTAAACAATGCGTTTGTCACAGCAGGCCGCGGGTCAGGTAACATTTTGACAGTGTGCACTGTCAGCTTATTGCAGACTGGATGTATGAGTAGGGAAACTTCTTCAATGGCTTTAGGGGGGCAGAACTGTAACGTTCCCTGCAATGTGATTTAGTGAAATGTCAGCGCTGTCAAAATCACTCTTTCCCTCATATACATCCAAAGTCTTTGACAAATGTGTGTGACACCAGAGAAAAGGTTTCCACAGAATGCCATTCTGTTTAATGACACATACTGCCAGCAGCCTCAAACACTTGTCAAATGACGCCGAGTCCAAAGAACATTTGCTGTTTCGAATGGTTTCTCCGTATCGAGGGGCTGATTCACCCACAGCAGCACAAGCTGCACACTATGAGATTATCATTCATTCATTCATTTTCCCTAAACGCCTATTCTTATCAGGGTGGCCAACAGCCGACCCTAGCTGACATTGCTGGGCTTACGTCCTGGAGTCCGCAGTTCAACACAGGACACACACACACACACACACACACACACACAGACATGCTCACAGTCACACCTATGGGAAATTTAGAGTCACTTATTAATCTATTAACTGCGTCTCATTTGACTGTGGGGGGGGGAGTCTGGGAGAGAACCCACACAGAACATGCAAACTCTACACAGAAAGGCTCACAGACGGGCATCATGTGAATATGTGAATATTGTTTAAATCGAATGTACAAGAGGAAGTCTCACAGATCTGCAATTTAAATGAGCCCGATAACACGAACATGAGGTCACTCAGTCACATTCAGTGATACACATAGAGATTGTCAGGCACAGGAAGATACACTTTTATTCACATTCACAGTTGTGTTTGCTACAATTTCAGTCCAGACTCTTCATGAGCTATGAAAATGTATCCCATTTAGCCCAGTACTTTTCCTTCTGTAATTGTAAACTACACGTTATGCGTTACATACTTTATGTGCAATTTATCTATCAATTGGCTCAAGGTGCTACCATGAGAATTTTTAGTGAATATTTGTCCCTGTTGTGCAGTTCTTTAATATATGCAGAGAAATCTTAATCGCCAAAACAAAACAGCTGAGCTTCTAATGAAGAAAATCCCAAAGAAAAGGGGACTGAAGACATGAAAGAGAGAAATAATGTGGGGGGGGGGGTGTTTGTTTGGAAATATTAAGCAATATTACCGTAAATAGGGCTGCATGGTGGTGCAGACATGCACACTCGGAGACGCTCTAAATTGCCCACAGGTGTGAGTGTGAGCATGAATGTTGTTTGTTTGTCAGCTATATGATGAACTGCCGATTTGTCCAGGGTGTATATCGCCTCTTGCCTAACGTCTCAGCTCTGATAAGAATAAGTGGTTATGGAAATGGAATAGACTCAGCATAAACAAGCATAAGACTGTAATGCATGTCAATGTTAATTCTGATGTACAATTTAGTTAAAATAGAATGCCTGCTTGAAGACAGGCAAGGAGAACTGATGGATATTATTTTTCCTAGGGTTATTTGTAAGCTAGATATGAGCTCATGATATCCGCTTTAACTCCTTGACCTCCTTGACTTTCCATTATGCCACTTATGGCAACAAAATCTATTAGTATGTTTTTCAAATTCTCATCTTTTAGTGCTGACCTTTATCCACTCCTTCTTTTCTGTGCTCCAGTAAAACAGGCCTGGTGACCACAGCCTGGGATCGGCTGTACTTCTTCACCCAGGGAGGGAATCTCATGTGTCAGCCGCGTGGGGCGGTGGCAGGGGGAATGGTGCTGGACCTGGACAACAGCTCCGTCATGGCTGTGGAGTGCGAGGACAGACGCTACTGTTTTCAGATAACCTCCCCCTCAGGCAAAACGTACGTATGCTTTTCCTACGTAGACAAACATGTATGTATGAGCTGTTGGCTGTGTTTTGCCTAACTCTCTCCATTGTGTTTGATGCCTGCAGGTCAATGATTCTACAAGCTGAGAGCAAAAGGGAATATGAAGAAGTAAGTGTGAAACAGCTGTGTTTGATTGTCCTCACTGATTTACATCTTCATCCCAAAGTTATCTGCCCGTACAAGTATCTGTCATAGAACAATAGAGAAGATGTCGAGACTCATTTGTGTGATTTCCATGTTTGGTTGTGTGCTTGGACACATCTGACTGGCCTGTCACAGCTGGTATCAGTCAAGGGATTTCAGACGGCTTGCGTCTGAGCAACAGGAAGTCCTAATGTGGATCTCTGTGTTTCTTTCTCAGTGGATTTGCACTGTGAACAACATTTCCAGACAGATCTACCTGACTGACAACCCAGAGGTGAGGCACACAGCTTCATACAAACACGCACTGCATGCTCAATAACACGCCAACAAAACCAAACATCAGACGACCACGTCTAAATCAGACACAGACGATTTATTGATCTCAGTAGTTGGAACAATACCTCTGTTATTTGATCAGCCAGTGTGACATCAGTTTGTTGTTCAACCACATTAATTAGTAACACATAATAAAATGTAATGCAGATGTTCCAGTTCTATCACGTAAAGCCTCCTCCTTCCTTCCTCTGAAGTGCCTCACAGCTGCCTTTATTGTTTTTCAATCCAAGGATCTTGCATGTCTGCGGCAGGATCTATGAAAGTGTTTATTTTTCCAGACTCTCTCTTTCACTCACTTATTTTCCCAACACGATTAGCACTTGGTAGTTTTAGTTCACAGAAGTCTAAATGATAATTAGAGTTTTCAGATACTAAGAGGTGTAGTGTGTGTGTGTGTCACATAACTGTAAATTACATGTTTGTCATCTCAGGTGCAGCATTGTAGGATTTTAGCAAATCAGTCACAACTTCTGAACATTGTGTGATTTTTTTTTTTTGACAGTGGTGTAGAAACTTGCTACACATTCCTAAAAAAGATTTATAACATCCTCTGTCAAACATGGATTACTTTATTATTTACAGTATTTACAATTATTTAGGTATTTTTACATTTATTTTTTGTTTTTTAAACATTTTTCATTTCAATTGTCCATGAACACTAAAGGATTTGTTAGTATTTTTTATGTAGCTAAATCACTATTCTTTCTTTCACTATTTCTACACTTAATGATCTATGCCTTCACCCAGAAGTGGCTAGAAAGACTCATTTTGGACCTAATACCTTTTTAATCATTTGGTTTACCTGTTTACTGGTTGTTCTAGTTACATATACAGCTCGCCTGCTCATACAGAGTTGCTGCAAAGTCTCTGATTCTTGTTGTCAGGCTGTGGCTATCCGTCTGAACCAAACGGCCATCCAAGCAGTCACCCCGATCACCAGCTTTGAGAAGAGACCAGAAGGCTCACCCAACCCTGACAGGTTAGACATGCTGCTCGTGTGAAGGGTTTATTCATAATCCTACATACTGCATCCTCACCTCAAGTTTAATGTTTTATAGTTGCAGGTCTTGGCTTTGGCTCTTTTATGTCAGTGAGATACTCACATTCTGCTATGTGTATTCAGTTATTGATTTATGATTTTAGATGGACAAAATGTGAAGCCATGATTACTGAGGATGACAGTCACCCTATACTAAACCTTGAACCTAAACATCTATTGTCCAATCACAGCTTAACAGCCGTACCTAGGCAGCACAGGTCTCTCAACTCAAGCTTTGACTGAATTGGAAAAAATATTGAATTTTTCCAGCCTGTCCAAAGCCAAAAATACAAAAGCAAAAGAGTGTTAAGAACTGATCAAATGTTGTGTATGTGTGCTCCAACATAGCACCCGTTAGTATGTCAGGCTAACCAGCTTATGAACAACAGGGTAACTTAACTAACCCAGTTTTTGTGCAAGATTACGGGATGCTTAAAAGCCTCACTGTACGTGTCTCTGATTGAACAATAGAAGCATATGTTCATATTTGTTCAAGTCTGCCTTAAAACACAGAAAGCACTCTTGGCCACTGTATTTGTTCCTCTTGTCCATACTGGCTGATGTATTTATGTCAGTAAATAATTGATGGAGGACAATATCGACATTCTATGCTAATATCCAGTCGGGTTTTTACACCTTTTTATAATTCAAATGAATTCTGTCTTGTCTAACTCCTGCAGAGCCAAACCAGGAGGTGTACATGGCGCCGGCAGCGGATCCCAGAAGACAGGCACTGCTCCGGAAGCAGAGGACCTCATAGCCCCAGGGACACCCATCCAGTTTGACATCATGCTGCCGGCCTCTGAGTTTCAGGACCAGAACAGAGCTGGAGGAAGGTGAGTGGACAGCTAAGAGCAGGAAGGCTGTGTTGGTGAGTGTTTGTACTGCAGGGTGATGGCTCTGATTTCCTGTAAGTTGGCCTCATCGTGGTTATGATACGATTTTCATAACGGCTTACTGCAGAGGTTTAATTGTTTTTTTTTGCTGTTATGTTTGTACTCTCTTCCTGACAGACGCACAAATCCATTTGGAGAGACCGAAGATGACTGTTCAGCAGAAAGCGACGGTAACCATTTTACTCTTCTTGAGTGCAACTTAATGGTCCATTTTCTCTCTGCCAAACACAAGATCATTACGAGTGTGTGCGTGCGTGTGTGTACCTTGAGTTTACTCTCCCACGTCAATGTTTCTGTATTTCTTTTATGCTGCTGACATGTTTGTGTGTGGGTGATGTTTGTATTGTTGGTATCCTTTGTATGCTTCCGCAGACTCCCTCCTGCAGCAAGTATTCGCCGTGCGCTTCCTGGGGTCGATGGCGGTGCGCTGTGGCAACAATCAGGAGGTCATCTATGAGGCCATGAGGCAGGTACTGGCTGCCCGAGCCATACACAACATCTTCAGGACCACAGAGTCCCACCTCATGGTCACCAGCAGTAGCCTCAGGTAGGATTTATTACACATTCATAATCTATATCACCTCTGAGGACAGACAAAGACGACCGATACACAGAAAATACAAACACGAGCTTCAGATCTTGTTTTCTGCCAAGAATGCTGATGTTCAGTGAACGTGGACAGTAGTTTGACTCCTGCTGTATTCTCTCTCTCATGGTCTTGTTCCAAAGGTATAGGGACAAGATATTATGGTATGATACGTGAATAAGTATAGTTTTTAATGCAAATTCAAATTTTAAAACAACTTTATTTGTTTGGAGCAGCTTCTAATAGACACAAAACACAGAAACTTACTGAACATACAAACAATATGATACAAGGGAGCCAAATGTGGAAGAGTCTATTGCAGAGTTAACTAACTATTTAGAGTAGCAGTTCATTTTACAAGCAGGTAAAGCATAACAAGAAAATTCACTTCAAGAACATCTCCACTCGCTGCTTTACGGAGGATTTTTTTGGTTACAAAAGGAATTGAGATCCTTTTGCTTCACTCCAGTGACCTTCTTTTCTAACAGTACCATTCAGGCTGTGAAAACAGCCGACAAAAGAAAAAAATCAGGAAATTCTTGATAAAAGATTGATAAAAAAAACGGTAGGACTGACAAAGAATGAATCGAGTTTGTGAAGAAGATGAATTCTCTGTTGCTCCTGTTACCGTCAGCCTCAGATTAAGGCTGCTCATCAAAAACAGTACCCAAATACTCGAAGTTCACCCCAAGAAATAAACTCTGAGCAGCCCGTGGTCTGATTCAGACAGCAGGGTTAAATAAATTGGTTGAATAAATTTCATATCATGATAATAGAAACATTCTGACTTGTTGACATAGACGTGATACCGCTCTGCACGGCGACGACGACAATGACTGAAAGCAAAAGCAACATTGCGTCCAGCTGCACGGCGGATGAGTTGGTTTCAGAGAGGAGAGAGATTTCAGCAGTGAGGGGTATGTTAGGAGATTGTGTAACAACAAAAAGAGGCAATACAACAAACTGAACACAGTCGAGTATGAGGTGAGCCAAAAATCCAGGGAGGAAACCTCAACAGCTATTGTCATGTCATGTCATATTATATCATCAAAAATATCGCCCACCCCTGTCACACTGCCTCACAATCTTTCTGCTACAAGTTAGAAATTAATTAAATTTGTGGTTAAAATCTGTCTCTATAATTAAATTGATCAAATCAAAACTTCTGCTTTGGATCACAGTCACACAGTCTGAAATCCTGTAACCTCCCACACTGTGCAACTCAACAAGGAAATCATCCCTAAAGCGCTTCTTACAGCTAAAGTCGTATTTATTTCACCTTGTAGTGATCAAGTTTGACCTCTTTGTACACAACAAATGGTATTGTGTCTGTACTATTGAGCAGTTGCTTGATTGTGTGCGCAACTCAGAGTGTGTTTTGTGTGCGGTTTGTCATTGTTGGACAGCTTTGTAAGAGCTATACATCAACTGACGGCCCTCTGAAGCGGAACTGTCTGTGACAAATAACTCTTTTGTATGCCACTCTGGCTATCCAGCAAAAACATGTGATGTTGAGTAAGTAAGAGCTCGCTCACATCTTTATTTTGTCTTCACAATAGGTTGATTGACCCTCAGACTCAAGTTACAAGAATAAGCGTAAGTATGACAAAAGGTTGAGGGATGAGGAAAAGGTCAGCGTTTGCTCAAGAACATTTTGTCTTTTTGAATTTACTGGTTAAGAGGTTCAGTCACGTTCACTGTATTTCAGCTCTTATCCTTATGCCTCATCTCCTCGTTACTCAGTTCCAGCTCGGAGAAGTTTGCCAGTTTGCAGCCCACCAAGAGAACGGGAGGTTGATGGGATTCGTGGTCGAGGGCAGAGACTGGAGCGACGGCGACGAGGAGGGGGAGCCTTCGTTTAGCGCCTTTGTCTTTGAGAGCAACACAGAGGGCGAAAAGGTTAAAACGCCAAATGTTTTTTTCAAGGAGGAGAAACGTGTACGTCAACTGATGCACAAATGTATATTCAAGTTTATCTTTCTGTTTTTATTCACAGATATGTTACACCATAAGCTTGGCGAAGGACATCACGGAAGCTAAGAAGGTATCACCATCATGGAAACAAAGTCAAAGTCCATTAGAGTAGAAGAACACAATTAAAGAAATTAAAGAAATCATTTTGATCCTCTGAAATCTGTTCTGTTATTTAACATTCTTTAGTTTTTTTGGAACTCTTGCCAAAGATTTCAGTGCAACTGTGGGCCAGTTTTTATTACATTAAATTTCTTAGTTGTTGTGGCTGGAAAAAAAAAAGAAATTTGAATCTCTACAAATTTATGAAGATAAGCAGGAACACAACCACTAGAGGGAGTTAGCCAACATTTTACCTTGCAGAGACTCAACATCTTAAAGGTGACAAAATACACTCACTTAGGGATATTCGGCTTTCGGATGAAATTTCAGAATGCACCTAAAATAGACTGGTTGTACAAATGTTCTGGTTCATTGGTTCATTGGTTCAATGATGTTTGTATTTAAACAGTCCTCTTCATTATGCTGTTCACATTTTGACATCATGAGACCAAGAAAATCATCAACAGTACCTGGCAGGAAACAGGATGTACTTAGAGGAAAGTTGCCACTGAGCTTAGAGTGTCGCAGAGTGTCATCAGCAGGTTGCAATAAGTCGACATCATGAGACGTCCTTGTCAAGCTGTCATCGATGCTCAAGGACAGACGACAAGTTACTGAGACACTGACATTCTTTGTTTTGATGTATCCACCACAGTTGTTAGCTTTTGTTTCAATAAGATGAAAGATGAAATTTCAAGTTGACTTTTTGTGAGTAGTGCATGTACTTTCAAAATGTATTGCCAGAACTTGAAGAGCTCAATCACAAAAATAGAAATTCTTACTCAACTTACTCCATTTTTTGTTTTTCTTAAAGGACCCAGAGGCCCTGGCCCAGCTCATGAAGAACATGCCTCTAACCAACGATGGTAAATTCCTGCTGCTGGAGCCTGAGACGGGTGACACAACCAACCCAGATGGACAAGAGGACTTGGAGTCTGAGGCCTAGTACTAGTACTAAAACTAGTACTAGTACTAAACAGCCAAGACCAGGGAACATGGTCCAACTTTTGCCCAGAAAAGAAGGGCTTTCCCTGGATGAAGATGTCATCATGACCCCCCAAGCTCTAACTCTGGTACTGTAACACCCATAATAGAGACTGCACTTCCATTTAACCATTGTTACCCTGTGTTAATAGATTTTACTGGACTGTTTTTTTGCTGGAATGAAAGCAGACGACATAAGCAGGGGGGAGTTGTGCCTGGACAAAAAAAGCACATCTCATGGGCGCTCCATTAGATCTGCTTTTCCACAGTCAGACTGTAGCATGGGTCTTTGGGATCTGGAATTGTTTTTATACCACTGTTGGTGGTGGTACTTGCATACAAAAGGGACACTATATATATATAGGTATTGATTGTGTTTCATTGTCCTCTAATATCCCCGGCCATCTTACAGAAGGTGGTGAATCCTCTGCTTCAGTTTAGGTTTACACACATTTTTCGGTTTAAAGAGTTTCGAGTTGGTGTGAAGAGTTTATTTCTTTACGTTGTTTTACACGTTAACTTGTCCGTAAGGCTCTTATGCAACTACTTTGGCATTTATCTGTGTATAAAAAGAGTTTAGACTTTATCTGTTTTAATAATGGTCAGTGGTTACAGAATGCACTAATCAAGTCATTTGAAGGATCTCAGACTTTTAAGACGACGAAGGAGTTAAAAAATGAGGTTACATCAGGTCATCTTATGCATTCCACCTGAACTGAATTAATGTCACATTTTACATTATTCCGCGCTATAAAGCAAGTCTTAAGATGAACTGTACTGCACGCGAGGCCGTCCTTGACAAGTTCAAATATTCTTAAGTAAAATTTAAAAAAAAGTGCGTTCTGCTTCCATTTCTTGAAAGCCTGTGTAAATATGAACTGTCCAAGTGTCTATATGTTTAATCAGTCGGCTGCATTAAAAGCTTTCCGATTTTAATATGCTTGGACTGATGCAGTGCATGATTAAATAATGTTGTTCTTTCTCGGTCCCTTTGCAGAAGATTAACACCTCTACTTGAAGCACTAAGCTGTAATACTAAAAAAAAAAAAAAAAAAAAAAAAAAGTTTACCGAGATATTACAGTAACGCATGTAGGCAAGACCACAGTGAGGCATTATGTACTCACTGAAAGGCCATTCGCACTCTGCTCACACATATGAATACTAATCAGAACAGAAAAACTGAGGGTGAAGCGAATGATCCGTGAAATTCTGCCTTCCCTCTGGATCCCAGTGCAGTTTGTTCCATCTCAGCCCTATACCGGCTGTAACACTAATCTTATCGGACAGTGGAAGCCCGTGGTGCATTATGTGACTGTGACATGTTTTGTACTTTGTAATACAGATGAGGTCAAAACCACTGACTTGTCCATCGTGAAACTTACATTGTGTTGACCAGTGTGTGCTTTTTTTTTTTTTTTTTTCTACTCTACGTCAGAGCAGCAGCGTGGTTAAACGAGGAATAAGTGTGGATGTTTCATGTAGGACTGCCTGCTCTGCCGGTGAAATTCTTACTTTTGATTGTGTTTGATCGCCCATGACACTTCTTATTGTAATTTAACAGGGAGAAATGCGCTGTCTGGCGGAGAGTTAGATCAGAACGTACCACTCTCTCATCTGTCTAAATATGAAGGCAGTTAACATAGCACACAGGAGTAGAAGCAGCTAGTCTGGCACTGTTTAGTGGTCTGACTGCTCCTCTAGATATCACTAATTAACACTTTATATATCATTTGTTTCATTTATTAAAAAAAAAAAAAAAAAAAAAATGTGTAAAATGACTTTCACTTTTCACAGATGGTTATGTGCCGGGCTATTTCTTGGCCGCAGCTAGTAACTTCCTGGAGTCTCTGCTCTGTCACAGCCAAGAAATAGTCTGGCACGTTAGCCCTCCCTCCTGTAAAACGTGCTTTTTACTCTCATGAACAAACAAGGTAGAACTTGTGTGTAAATTTAATTAGTGAGCTTTACAGGTGCTCGTCTTCTGTTCCAGCCCCTCATATTTAACCAAATAGAGTGGTATGTCTTCTCACATAGCGCTAACTCTCCTCCACACTCACAAATGTTGAGCTTCAAGTCATCATGATTAACGTTTGTCTTTATGTTGCCTGATGTAAATGCGAGTCAGCTGGTCTTCTCATGCTATATATAAAAAAAAAAAAAATCCTGTCTGTCCAATAGACTTGTAACGTCTTTCCACAGGTGCTGGTTGAGACGCTTCAGTCACACCTTTTAATAAAACTACAACAGTGCATACAAACATGCCTAATGCATTCGTGAACAGAAGTCTGAGATTTTGTTTTCCTGGTCCTCTGATTGATGGCTCAGTTGGAGAGAGGAGTTTCTCCAACTTTTACCGTCCAGTCACGAAACCAAATCCTCTTACCGTCTGTAGCATGCCGGAGCCCCCTAACGCTTATTACAGCTGTGCTGCATAGTCTTGATATATATGTGTGCTTTGTGAGTAATGCACCGTCAGGAAAAAAAAAAAAAATCTGGGTACTCATGGTGTAGAAAATAAAATTCAGTTATATAGCAAGGACTGCATTTTCTTCCCCTCTCCCTCTGTCTTTGTGGAAATGGCTGAAGTTGACAGAATCCACCTACCCATAAGGCTTTGCACTTAATTTGTCCTAGTTTTCTAAGAACCATGCAATGTTAACATACAATCTTTAATAAATAAGTAATTTTCTTACTCAAGTAACTGTTTTTTTTTCTTCTTCTTCTTTATATCACAAAAGAACATGAAGATAAACACCAGAGAATAGATTATTTATTAAACAAAGCATTTTGTATTTACATTTAACTAACATTTAATTTATATGCACACAGCTGGAGGCGCACCTGAGCACGGGAGGCATTACAGTAAGCATCGGCTTCATCTCTATTACAAACTTTGGCCGCATGTAGTTCAAATCCTGTGCATGATGATTGCCTAAACTATAGTGCAGGTGCGTTTCTTTAAATAGCATTCTGGAACTTCATTTATTCTATACGTCTGATTATCTTATCTTACAAACACAGCAGATTCTACAAATGTAACACTCGTGGTGCCCTGTGGTGAATTGGATCGGTATTCAACAGCCTTTAAAAGCAAGTACGCTTTGCTCACATACGACGTATACAGCAGCAGACAGCTCAGGAGTCTTTGTAGTAGTTGTTGAAGTTGATGCGCAGGAGGAAATCCTCTAAATGAGGCTGATAGCCTCTGTTCACCAGCTTGGTCACCACTGAGAAGAAAAGAACAAAGACATTAAGCACTTTGACATTGGGCTCTACTGAGGGAATCCTGATGGCTTACTTGGTTTAGCATCAATTCCAGCCTGTGGCCCTTTGCTGCTACAAGTCACCCCTCCACCCCTTAATCCGCCCGCTTTCCTGTCTCTCTACAGCTGTCCTATCCAATAAAGATATAAAAGCCCCCCAAAAAATGTTGTAGTCGTAGTTTGGGGGGGAAAAAAAGAAAGTGCTGCCACTACATTCGGGAATGGTTCACATTATTGTCTGTCATATGTCTGTCATAAAACAATACTCACGCATGCATAAAAACATAAAACCTCCTGTTTGGTGCCGTTATGAGTGTAAGCGATGGAGGACAAAATGCATTTCAGAGTTTAGTTGAAGCCACTATGAGCAGTTGAAGGTGAAAAATCGAGTGAATACCTTCGAAAATGAGTTCAAAATGACTTCGCTACCGTTTTACAATCCCTCTGCTGTGACTCAGGATCCAAACATTGTGGAAGCAAAAAGAACGTGAAGATGAAATCAACTCTGAAAGACACCTCAGGCTGCTGTAGTGTAATTACCTTGACACAAACTTGAAGCACTGCGGATCTCTTTTAATAATCTTCATAATGGGTGTACATACGTTTGTCAGTAGTGTTTAAGACTGGCTTGAAAAAAAAAATGTCTGTGTTGCCGCAGCAATTAACCGACACCGATTTAACCAAAACATGTTCAACACAAGGCTCCAGCAGCACCGTCACCCAGATGAGGATAAGCGGTTACACGTAATGGATGGATGGATGTTCAACACTTATAATCTAATAATCTCTCCAAGGGGGGAATACTTTAACACATGCACACGTGTGCTTTAATTTAGTCGTCTTAATCGATGATGACTGCAGCTCAGAGGCGGTTTTTCTTATTTCTTAATTACTGTACAGCAAAAAGGCTAATACTTACATGGAAGTGCAGAGAAAACAGCTTACTCTACCATTAAAATGTCACTGGATGACTTAATTAATCCCTTTAATTTAGAGAAGATTTGATATGCTTTAAAAAAATATATAATTCAATTTGATAGAATTCAGCAACCCTTAATTAAGACTACCTACATTTCATTTTATATATTATATATTTATATTTCACAGTATCAAATGAGTGAATGCTTCTATCCAACATGTTTTGTTCCTCCTCAGATTAATGAAGTTCATGTTTTTCACGGACTGACTGAATATCAAGTGGATAACTGCAGTGAGTAACAACGTCAACGTCGTTGTTCTCAAGCTACTCGATAAAAATGTGTTTCAGAATAATAAAAACAAGACACGATCACAACAGCGGTCGCATTTTGAGAATTTAAATGTGGCTGATATAAAGCGAACTAAATCTTCAGATCAGATCTGACGCAATGTTCTGTCCTTACCTTTGAAAAGGAAGTGAGAGTAATACTTGAAGGTGTTGTACGACTGCTGCATGGCAATGAAGCTGGGGTGCACTGCCTCCCCCTGCTGGCTGTCCCAGGGCTGTGCGATGAGCTGAGCGCGAAACTTCAGGATCAGGCTGAAGATGCTGTGGATGATGTTCATGACCGGAGCCGCTTTCTCTGTCAGTAAACCCCTGACGGGAGGAGAGGGGAGAGTGCAAAGTTGAAGAACCCCAACGAGGAACTCTGAAAGGACTTTTCAGACGCGCTGACATCATGCATACATACATGGAGGTGTGATACTGACAACCTGCCAATGAGAGTAAATCATTCATTGGGTTCAAAAGGTAGCCTCAGATCCAGCTGGAATTTTAATAAACTTGCAAAGAGGAAGTTTATTAATTTTATATGAAATGATGGGTGCCGAGCGTCCCACTTCATCTAGCTGTGTCTGTACAGAGCCCAAAGAAATCATTTCACTTCCCTGATTTTTTCTATATTTTGTGGCGTTTTAAATTACATTTATCCTTTCTTTAATAAAGTTTGCAGAACACCTTCTATATGTAAAGGGTCTGGAGTCCCAAAAAGATGGACCAAGTAGGCTGAATATCATCTTGATTTATCAATTTGTCTACAGCTGCAAATATCAGTCGACTGAATTTATTGATTAAAAGAAAAAAAATCATCTTTGCGTTTCAGACTGCTTACCCGACAAATCATTGTGACGGATGTTTCATCTTTTTCTGATGTTTTACTGGCCAAATAAGCAAACAGTCAACCAAGCAGTTGAGATTGTTTTTTTTAACAACCAATTCACACAAAAACCCACATATATTACATTTACTGTCAGAGAGCTCATCTCTCAGATCATTTCTGGCTTCTTAACGTAAGATGAACACGTCTACTTAAAACAAAGTGAAAACTCTGAAGCATTTGGCCTTGTGCTTGAATGATGCCAAAGAAAATGGGAGCCAATCTAAAAAGAAAATTGTTAAGTGAGCACAAATTTTTACTTTTATTCTGCCAATACCAGCTGCGATACCTCAACACAGGGTATGTGCCAGTACGGATTAGTGATCCGATAAGAGCGCGCTCTTTTCCTAGATTTGCGATCTGCATAAGTCATGGTGTTTATTTGATGTAATTAGTCAATAAAACGTCAGAAAACTGTGAAAATGCCCATCAGAATATTGTAGAGCACAAGGTGAAGTCATTAAATGTCTTAATTCATCCAGCAAACAGTTCAAACTCCAAAAATATTCAATTCGCAGACCGAGAAATGCTGCAAGTGTTGTCATATGAGGACCTGAAACCCGTGTGGAGTGACTCCCTGCAGAGAACTGCCTTCCAGCTGTGTCACATCCATATACTATTTAAAACTCTGACTACTTAGACAGCTGTGATCACTCATATATCACATTCAAGGGGAGAAAAGTTGTTCTGGTTTGTTCCAAAATGTCCTAGAAAACAATCTATTTTGTGCGTATAACAAGCTTCATCCTGCAATAAATACTGTGATATGCATCTCTGCATTTCCAGCCCTCACCTGAAGATGGCTCTGTTGAGGTAGTCTGCATGTGTGCGGTGAATGGCATCCAGGTCACTGGCAGTGGCCAGCTTGGCTGTGAACTCGCTCCAGGACACTTGCAGGATCTGGTTGGCGATGTATCCCTGGATCACCTTGACAAAATGCTGCATCTCGTGTCTGTAGAGCTGGAGCTGACGGAACTGCACCGAGCGCCCGGCACCTTTCACCAGCGCTGAGGGAAAACAAAGAGGGTGAAACATGGAGGAGTTTCACGATCAGGGCTGCAGGGATTGAAACGTTTGCTGGTAACAGACATTCAAATGTGACAGCCTGCTGCTTTTTTCTATGATAAACTGCAAAATCGCCTCCTTTAAGCTCTTTTGTTCCCTGTTGATCAGGAATCTGAGCTCACTTTGAGAACTTGACTGACAGCGATTCATCTTTGTTTTACTTTCAGGCAAAAACCAATGCACACTCGTAATAAAACCAAGTTTTGCTATTGGTCCTGCTTAGGGTGCATTAAGAGTCTCACATCAAGTAATCATCCACATTTCTCCCCGGTGATCAGTAATATTAATTTTAAAATCGCTAAAGTTTTGTACTTTGTTTTTTCCCCCTCAGGATATGCATTTATAGTCTGCATACAGGCTTTCACTGATCAATACTATCTAACCCAGTGAAGCACAATGTTTTACAACAATCCCACTGGTCTGAGATGTGCTTTGTATAAATAAAACATAAAGGAATCGCAGCATTCTTCTTGATGAATATTTTATGAACAGTTGAAGCACAACAGGAAAAATCTTAACTCATCCTTCTGAGAGTTAAGGTGGAGTCTGAGCTGAGCCCCGGATCAAAAGCTTCCACCGTCTCACCTGTTCTCTTGAGGTGGAACCAGACCTCGCGGAGGCTCCACACCATGTGCTTGAGCTGTAACAGGAACGAGAACAGACGGTTGTACTTGTTCATGCAGCTGTCCGTGATGATGATGTTCAACGGCCAGTCCACCTGGGAGATGACACGGAGGGAGAAAAGAGATGGAGAGCGTGAGAAGGCGTGAGAGCGAGCGAGTGTGAAAGGAGGAGAAGGAAAGTGGACCAGGAGTTGGGTAAAAACAGGTAACGGGAGAGTGACGAATGAGGCGAGGGGAGGGGAGGAGAAAGGTGCGAGTGTGGAGACATTGATAAAGGAGGTGAGAAGATTGTCAAGGGAAGACAGAGTGTGAGAGATGGGGGGTAGAAGCAGAAGAGGAATGGGTAAAGGAACGTATAGGGAGTGAACAAGTGAGATATAGATAGGGAAATAAGAGGTGAGGGAGATTTAGCAGGAGAGGCAACAGTTATAAGAGATAACAAGGTGAAGAACAAAGAGCGGAGGACAAACATGTGCAGCATTAGTCACCGCGTATGTCATCCAAAACACCCAACTCCAATCAATCCACCAGCTTCAACAATTTAAGTGCGTGATAAGCTAATTTTCCACACCCAGAGCAGTTTGTCAAAACATGACAGGTTGTCACATTCAAGCTGCCACTCATGCTGAGACAAGCACATCCATGCGAGTGCACACACACTCACACACACACACACATATCGCCTCACCTTGTAGCGTAGCTCCAAACAGTTGAGTGAATCGGGGGCGTGTGGGTGGAAGGTCTCCGGGAGGTAGCGCAGGGCGAAGGTGAAGTTGCCGGCTAAGGGGGTGTCCCCGTGTAGGCTGTACTGCAGGGCCTTGCTGAGGATGGAGTTCAGCACCAGAGGGGTCAGCAGTTCTCCGGGAGTCTGGCCGCTGCCCAGCTGACAGGAGGAGACGCACGGTTAAATAAACACAGACAATAAAAGGTGAAGTATGGACATCTACCGACGCCTCCACACCTGTTGTTTGCTATTTTGGTTTTCATTCCAAGCAAACACTACAGGGAGCTGATTACAATGATGAGTTCGCTTTCCGGTTGAAGTTGTGCTAATCAGTGATATCAGCTGGTGTAGTGTTTGGCTGGGACAAAACCATTCTGTCGCATGGGCCTCAAGAGACAGATGTACATGAATGTTTCTGCGGAACAGCACCAAGGTGTTAGCACAGACTGTGCTTGTTATTTCACGCCAGGAAGCTCGGGCTTGACATGAGCAGTCCAGGAATCTGGCAGTGATAGACAGGCCCGGAGATGAAACACTCACATGCTAAAAGCAGCTGTGATTGTTATTTTTATGATACCAATGTATCAAATTAAATTCTGAAAAGCAATGTGACAATGAACTTAATGATGAGCATCTGAATCTGCAGCTCCCCTTGGCTTAACAAAGCTTTTATAGCGAGTTTTCAGCTCGTTGTTTTGCTGTCTGGCCTGCAACACTACTGATCTGGTTTCACTCTCGCTGCTCTCAGAATGTCATTTTCAGCCACAGCAGGCAGCTCTTAAAGCCCACTGTGCACTACCTGCTCGGCAGCAAACTGCAGAGAGACTAGCTGGTGATCACAGCGGAGCTTTTAGCAGCGACAGAAGCAGATATTTCCTTCAGGAGCTGGTAGATATCAAAAATGGAGCTAAAAGTGTGTGAACACTGACCGTGCGTCCATCTGATAGCTGCTTACAAGCTTGAATTTCAGGCATTTGGAAGCTTTTAGCACTCACATGACAAGTCAGAAAGCCCTCTTTTAGCTTCAGTCTTTTCATCTAAATGCTCCACTCTATTCAGCAGTTAGTCTGTGTGTCAGGTAGGTTGGGTACAGTATTTTTCTAGGGCTTATTTTGGTGTAAAAGCTGCTTACTGCAGATGAAAACGACGCTGCTGAAAGCAGGGAGGGAGTGAACCAAAACACTAACACTAACGTTGCGGGCCGTAAACCCAAACATTGAGTTTAAAGGCAGTTAAAAGCTCCGTTAGGTCGAAGGGAACCGCAGGGTCAGCTGATAACCCTCTGTGGGTTTGTCACGACGGGCAACCCCTTTTACATTACACATGGTGGCTTAATCCATTATTAATAAGAAAAATATTGATCAGGGCAGCTTGCAGGAAGCTCAGTTTTGCTTTCCACTTTTTGTGAAGACGTGTGATCTGAAGTGCAACACACACAGGAGTACTATGTTACATTTTGCAGGAGAAAATACGAGTTGTGTAACTTCCCTACATTTCTAGTATGGTGAACTCAAGTTTTGTTAAGTGCCCGTACTTTAAGGTATTACTCAGAGTGTACTTAGTAGTTTATGGATACAATCACTGAGTTTACAAGGTTCCCTATGCCTGCTCTCTAATGGGTTTCTCAGGATAGAAGAAGATAACACTAAATGCATGCAGTGCTGATTAGTCAAAAAGCAATCATAGTGCTCGTTTAAATGTACTGCATTAAAAGTGAGACCATCGGAGACCATTTGATCTTCTTTCAAGATCTTGTCCCAGCCTAGACTTGATTAAACTGAAGAAATAAAAATACCACATATCACATTCTTTCGAATGTGCGAAGAGATGACAGCAACACTTCTTAAAAAAAAAGACTTCACCTTTTCAAAGAGCAGATCGCTGAGGGACTGTGCGAACTCGCCATCCTCCATCAGCAGGAAGTGGCGCAGCGCCTCAAAGTGTCTTTCCACCCCCAGCTCCACAAAGAAGTAGTCCACCACCGCCTTGTTCACTAGAGATACACTGGGGATGGAAGGTGTAGAGGAGAGAATGACCAAGATAAGGAGAGAAAGCCTTTTGACACCAGAATCAGGATGGAAAATGTTGCTGACTTGCAAATTTGATAAAGGTTGTCATGATGATAGACATCAGCCAATGGAGAAAGCTCCAGCTCCAAGGTGTTTTTTTTTTTTTTTTGGTCACTTTTTGGATGACTTCCTCAATCTCATTACTTTAAATCATTCCTAAGCAATTCACATTTATACAGTGGTAGGATTTAAGGCAGGTTTAACTGAACAGTCAGCAGGGGAGAGATAAAAATAGTGTTCAAAATCGCTGGCAAACTCCACTGCGTCATCTAAGCATGGGATAAAAATGTGTTAATAAAAATTTAGAGCTATGAATTCCAACGCTAAATATACTGCACCCCCTCTGTGTGCAGAAAAGGATGAGAAAGCTATTTCTTTACACACAAAAGCTAAACTGCCTAGTGTGCAGAAACATTGTAGGTGAAGACTGACAAGCTTGTCTGGAGCTCTGATGGAATTTCAAACAGAGGAAGGATCCTACAAAGATGGAAGGTAATAAGAATTGAAAATATTCCACTAGTGCAAAATATGCACACTTGGCTACAGTTTAAGTGGCCTGAAGTGGCAGAAAAATGACAAGACATCAGTGAAAACCTCACACCTGCATTTCTTTTAAACACAGTATGTAGGTAATGGTTTCTCAGCCACTCAAAACTCCTGCTTGTAAAATAATAACTTGTAATGTGCTTACAAATGTGATATTTTTTTGAATCCCATCTAACACACCAGACCCTTTCCTCCTGCAGCTTCCCGTCGGTCAGACACTCACTGTGTGATGAGCGGGGCGGTGACAGAGTGTTTTATCAGAACTGGCAGGGAAACCATCTCGCTGAGTTGGACAGCAGTCGTGTCTGTGGCTCTGCGGAGTGTGGGGTCCATAGGAAGGCCCCATGGGCCCCGAGTAACCTGCTTCAGCAGCTGACACTCGGGGGACGAAGCTGTGTGAGAGGGAGATGAAAGGTGTGTTGCTGAATAAATATCGCTCTGACAACAGCAGGAAGCAGAGTTGTTTTTAAAACTGCAGAGCGAAAAAATAGTATGAAGAGTCAAAAGAAAGAGAAACAGAAGTCAAATAACTACCAAAGTAATATTATATGAATGAAGAAAAATAAACATTTGAATAATTTATTAAATGCTTTAACTAAACAACAACTAATCTGTGCTAATTACTCTTCAATGATGGCTTTTTACTATTTTCTAAAATGTTTTGAGCAAAGTAAATAATCGATAACAATGAAAATAATAGAGATAATAAAGATGTATCTAAACCACTGACACAACAAAAACAAAACAACAGCTTCACAATGAGTTACTGCAGCGTGATTTCATTATATAGCACTATAATGTAAGTTGTTCCAGTAATTTTCCCACCCTCTACACTGCTGGTAATACTCCCTAAATAATTAGGACTCCTGACTTTGATCAGTAGTGTGGAAAATGTATTCGGCTGAGTAGATTCTGATTGATTTCATGGAGACCCTGGAAGCTGGCATGAATAATAGCAGCATGACTGAACAACACACGCTGAGTGAAAAAGACAAGATATTACTTCAACGAGGCATGATGCATCCAAACTAAACATAAACCAGACTTAATACCCTCATGAAATATTGCTGCTTTTTATGCAACCTCTGTGCTTGCTGATGAAGTAAATATTTAACCGCCTCTGGAAATGAATCACTCCTGAACATGTTTTAATTTACATGAAGTAAGCTCCACCACTGTAAGGTGCATCATTTTCATTTCATTTCTGCAATATGACATGATACATTGCTGTATTTCAGACGAGGTCACATTTTTGGTTATCTTAGAGACTTCAAGGAGTCAGGAGGTTGCAACAAATTTAAGACTACAATTTTACTAGATTTGTACTACAATCCTTTTTGTTGATAAAAGAATGGATTAGCCTCACGTTTAGTTTCATCTCATTTCTGTCCACAACCAAATTATCATATTCAATAGCTTTTTGTTGACTGAGATAAAGCATGAGAGCACCAATTTCTTTGAAACTTGAATAAAATTAAATCATTTTATTTAATCCTTGAGTCAATTAATTTGCTTTTGTTCATATAATATGATTGGAATACAGCACCTGCTTCACTTGAAGGTGTTTAATGAGGAGTTCCTCTTGGTTCTGGTCTGGATCCCCTTTTGTTTTCTACTCTGGCAGTTATATGAAGTCTAATTTTCTCTCTTCAGTGCTGCGCTAACGCCAGATAACCAGCCTGTACTTGGCGATGCATTCATGCAACAGTGATCTCAAAATTCTCTTCATATCAAGGAGTACAAATGTAATCTTGTTTTAAATTGGCCACTGTGTTACTAATGTTAACACAGATACAACTAATCAAAAATTTCAGTGTCAGGTACAAATGTTTTATCTTATTTTTTTATCTTCTAAGACCTCCACTACACTCAGTGACCAGTTTATTAGGTTCAGCTTGATACAATTGCTGCAGTCTAATACAATAGTTCTGTAATAAATTCTACCTTCATGAAGGTTATAGTGTTCAATTTGTGTTTTAGAGAGGCACTGATTCAATTCTATGGTCATTTTGGACACTGCAGTTTGTGGCGTTATTGAGTTCTGTTGTGATATAGAAAGAGGGAGGACAAAATATTAGGAACACCTCTCTGTATAAAGCAATACAATTCAAAAATGACCAACTTCATTTTCCAAAATCACCTCTCTAAAACCGTTACAACAAAAACTAGACCCAATTGTGACTATAATCACAACCTCATGGCCTAAATTCCTGTTGTCAGCATTACCCACATTTACTATGGCCAAAGATTAATAGTTCCTTTGACGCGCTCATGCTCTCAACTAACCCATTAGGTTGTAGCAGTCTTCGTAGTGTTCCACCTGGTACTGAGCAGACAAAGCCAAGAGGTAGTCCTGCTCTGACTTTTCTCCAGGGGACAAACCGAAACCTGCTGCCCAGGATCCCATGGCCTCAGCCAGCTGCTCACTGGGGCTGTCCGACTTAGAATCTGAAGAGAGACATAAAACCACTTTATTAAACCTGAGAAAATACCAAGCAATAACCTAAGGCGTCTTAGCAAAAAAATGAAAACATCAAAGACTCCTTGTCAAATATGGCACAGGGAGAGTAGAAAATGTAATTTAAAAGCACTTACATCTTTTTTTCTAGTCCTCTTTAAACTAGTCAATTAGCTGTGTTATTTATTTGTACTTGTCAACAAGATCATCTCTGCATTTAGAGTGTTTTGGCTGTGCTTCGAGTTGAGAATACAAGAGATCATAACGTCTCATATAACTTGAGCTTACTAAGAGGCACTTAAGTGTGCCTCACAACTGCAGAATGTACATTGCTTATTATTATTCATTACCTCCTCTATCTTCATTGCCGTCTGTCTTCTGCTGATTTCCACCGGCTTTGCCCTTCACAATGCACCCGACTCCAAGTGAAGAATCTGATGAGTGGCCATAAGCACTGCCTGGTAGTACTGAGGCTTGTGGCTCGGTCCCTAAAACAACACAACCCACCCCGAGCTTCGAATCAGAGGAGTGGCCATAAGCACTGCCAGGTAGTGGTGAAGGAAGTAGGTTAGCTGTAGACACAACACATCCACCACCCAAATTTGAGTCTGAAGAATGACCATGGGCACTGCCGGGTAAAGGAGAACGTTTCTGTTCTTCTCCTGAAACTACACATCCAATACCCAATGTCGAGTCTGAAGAATGACCATGAGCACTGCCAGGTAGAGGAGAACGTTTGGGTTCGTCTCCTGAAACTACACATCCAATAACCAACGCTGAGTCTGAGGAGTGACCATAAGAGCTTCCAGGAAGACTGGACTGAGTGGGCTCAGATCCAGATACTACACAGCCTGTTTGAAGGATGCAGTCAGAGGCATGTCCATGTTTACTCCAACGAGGTCTCTCTTCAGGTATGTTAGACACAAACTCGCCCACTTTTATATTAGCATCAGAGGAGTGACCATGGATGCTGGGAGAAGGAAGTGGTACAACGACATCTGAGACATTTTCTCCAACTTTAATATGGGCATCTGAACTGTGACCATGAACGCTGATGGAGGGCAGAGGGGCAACTACATCTGAAACATGCTCGCCGACTCTGATGTGCGAATCTGAGGCATGACCGTGGATTTTTGGTGCAAGACGAGGAGCATCAACTTCCGAAACGTGTTCTCCTATCTTGATGTGCGAGTCTGAGGCATGACCGTGGACGTTAGAGGATGGAACAGGAACAGATACCTCTGACACAAACTGCCCGACATTTATGTTAGAATCAGAAGAATGTCCATGGATGCCAGGTGAAGGCAGGGCAGCAGCATCTGACGCAGGTTTTGAATCTGCCCTGGAGACATGAATATTTGACAAAGAAATATTTCCAGCAGCTTTATCTTGACCATCTGAGCTGTGGACTGGAGTGCTTGCAGCAGGTGTATCCTTGCCATCTTGCTTGACCACATCATCTTCTTTTGTAGTCTCAACAGATTGTCCTTCATCTTTATTCACTTCTACACTTCCCAAATTTTCCATTTCAGTCTTCTGTTCTATCACAGATGCAACTTCCACCTTATTTGTGTCTGTTATTGAGCCACTCCCATCTCCTAGCTGCACTGAGGCATGAGAGGGATGTCCATAAATACTTGCTTTAAATGTATTCTGGGGCTCCTCAGGGGTGTACTGACCTAGAAGAAAGCTGGATTTGGAGGTTTGGCCAGAGGGGCCAGCTTTCGGAAGACTGTCATTGATTTGAGACATGTTCTCTCCTATGGCACTGTGAGAAAGAGAGGGGTGGTTTTGGATCAAGTCAGGCTCGACTGCAGGTCCCCAACGAGGCCGGGGCTGGGCTGAGGGTTGGCCAGTGATACCCTCAAGTGGACTAAAGGGGGCACTGAAGTCATAGTCTACTAGTTGTGCTGTCGGACATACTTCAGGTAGGTCAGAGCCGATATCCTGCAGGGCTGTGTCCACCTGCTGACTGTCAGGATTTGGGGGTTTAGGGAGGAAATCATTGATGTCAATGTCCTCAGAGATGAGGGCAGGGTCCACTGTGAGGGGGGTGAGGGTGGTTGAAGGTGGGTCAGGTGGTGGTAGTTCAGCATCAGGTTGATCAGTTTCTGCTGGCTGCTGTTGAGATGGATCCTGAGGAAGAGACTCCTGTTAAGAGAAGGCATTAATGAGGACGACTACAGCAGAGATTTTGGTAGAGCATGATTAAGTGGAAAGAAACAGGGATTCATGTTAAAAAAAAGAAAAAAGAAATCTCATACCAGTGTTAGTTGTGGTGCAGTCTGTTGTGCTGGGGGAACAGATGGCACTACTTCCACGGGAGGTCTCTGCTGGCCTAAAGGGTATTTCTCTAGCACTGCCTGAAAATAAGTCATAAGAGCTCTGTTCAAAATTACTTCTCATACCTGCCATAATAACTACTATGCTCTTTAATCAGATTTTATTTGTCCTCTGTGTGTGTGTGTGTGTTTTCATGGTAATTTATTACAAACCTGAGTCTGCTGCCTGTCGTGCATGAAGAACTGAGCCCGGGCATCGTCAAGTCTCATTCGCTGCACTCGCCACATGGCCCGCCTCTCTCTGCGAGCCGCTTCCTCTGACAGACGGCTGTACTGAGCAATCAGTTCCTTTCTACAGTTTGAGTGTGAGTGTACCAGACAAGTTTTAAATAAATCATTAGCCAAAATATATTTAATTTACATTCGTAGAAGTCTACGGAAACCGACAAATGATGACACTGAACAAATTTGAACTAGAGAAACAAAATGTTAAATCAGTTACAAAAAAATAGCGACCAGTTATTTCTCTGTTAATTAACACATGGCTGGTGAGGATAAAATATGCAACCTTTCATTTATTGGACCGTCCTTTTCAGCTTTGCTCCGGTTAGCATCATAATTTCCAACTTGGATAAAGAGAGCAAAATATTCATATTTGCCAATCTTCACTGATTAGTTCGTGTCATTTTTGCCGACAAATCTGATATTCCACAACATGATATGAATAATGTGTCTAATTTGAATACTGAATAATTTATATTTAAATCTGGAAGCGAATCAAACAGCAATCACTGTTCCATTTACTCCATGATGATAAATTCAGCTTTCATGTGCAGGGGTAAGTGTATTGATCTGTCGTACACCTGTGTGGGTATACAGTATGTGTCCTCAGGCTCTGAATTATAGCTTTCCTTAAGCAATTATCTGTAACTGATTATACATCATTAAAAGGCTTGTAAAATATAAAATCCATGTTTATCGTCATGAAAGCCTGAATTGATATGGGATATTTTAAAGCAAATTTCAAAAATAAGGTATTTAAAGCAGTAATGGTAAAAGAAGCCACTGTAATTGGTTAGATGAAGAGCTTTGGTGAACAGGTGCTTGCTGCAGTTTGAAGAACTCTGACATCCGCCACATCAAGCTAACAAATAACTTTTAGCCATCTTATAGAAATCCATCCGTGCTCGCATTAAAGGCTTTGATCACATCTGCTCATGCTGCGGCATCATGCGGTTATTCCAACTGCATGGGAATTCGGCGCAACTCCAGCCACTTAAATATCCCACACGGATGGAATTGATGTCCCATCATGCTTGCGGATCGTCTATTAGTAAATCCAATATCAAATAAAATTTAAGCGTTGATTAATTAATCATCAATAAAACATAAACGTGTCTAATAGTGACCTGGCTCTCTGCTCCAGTTGCTCCTCGAGGGCTTGCAGTCTCTTCTCTCTGTCTCTCACCTCTCTGGCAAAGCTGAAGTCATCTTCCTCCTGCTTCTTCTTGGCTACACTTCGCCACTGGGGCCAAACACACACACACACACACACACACACACACACACACACACACACACACATAAATATCATTGTTCTCAGCTACTAAAACAGGCATCAAAAGCTCTGAGTGGAGCGCATGAATCCAAATTTCTGTTTACATTCTGTTTACATATTTTCTCACCATCATATACATCCGATCTGACAAACGTGTTGATACATTTGAAAGAATTTCTAATCAATATTTGAACAATAATCTGTCAGAGAGGCTTTGCCGAACCTACAGATAGTTATCACCTATATCTGCAGCTCCTCTCAACTTCAACATCATCCTTAAGCTGTCAGCTTGCAACCTGCAACTCACACCACCTCGTCTCATCTAACATCTTAGATACTCACAGCAAGCAGCTGTTTTTTTTTTAGCAGGTCTAAAAACCTGCTGTACACTATCTACTCAGCACCAAACGGCAGACACAATTAACAACTAGCTAATGAACATAGTGGAGCAAAAGAACCAGATACTTCCCTCAGGAGTTGGGAGAGACAACACGATTCCTGCTATACCAACTTAAAAGGTGATTTTGTGTCGACAACTTGATTACTGCAGATTTAACATTTGATTACTATCGAAATAAGAGGTCATTGTTTCGTTTTGCTCTCTTTAACACATATTTTCTTACTCCCTTACACACACGTCATACTTTCTCACACATTTGTCTTGTCAACACATGCTTGCACAAGCACCATTTTTAAAATCTACGTTCACACATAATATTTTTTAGCTTGTCTTACTACCTCTTGCTCCTGCTCCAGGTGCTGCTTCAGCTCCTCAAAACGCTCCCTCTTCTTGGCCTCCTCAGCCAGACGTTGTGACACCTGGCGCCCTACAGGAGTCAAGAGAGAGCAGTGGGCTGCTTACCCGTCTGCATAAAAAAGTACATAATATCACGCTCTCTCACACACACACACACACACAGCAACCATCTGCCTCACACACACAAATTCATATGCACAAATGCTTATGCCAAGGCGTGCATTAAGCATCAGGCCTGACTTTGCACCACGCCTCCGAAAACTTCCACACATCTTTGAAGTAACAAATGATGTGAGGAGTTTGCTAAACTCTGCGAGCAATGATTAGATTTCACAGCCCATAATACTGGAAGGCGTACAGAGAATTCCTCACTGCTGTTTCCCCCGTGCATCGGCTGCTCTCCTGAGAGGAATGAATGGAGCTGAAACTCTCGCAGTCAAGAGTCAACACGCAAGTGTGGGTTATACTCCGAGTCGAGCTATTTGTTAAAAGTGTACTCAGCAGGATGGTGGTGGTGTGTATATACATCAAGGACTATATAAAATTATACCTGCAGTGTGTGTGTAAGTGTAACACTAACCGCGGATGCTCTCCAGGGTTTTGGCTGCTGACTCTCTGACCTGATTGATCAGCTCCTGGCGTGCCTGCTCTGCTCGCTGGGCCTTACAATAGACAGACAAGAAATCATCATTAACAAAGATCTATCTGCCTGCCCCGTAGCTCACCCGTCCTCCCCCACCCCTGCCAGTCAGCACAGCCAGCAGCACACACGATATAGGCCATACGATCCAGGTTGTTACACTAAATCAAGCAGCGTGGAAGCCGCAGACTTCGGCTGTATCATTTTAATGACTCGCCACTGAAATTCTTAGTACTTGAGGGGCATTGTCACCATCATGGATCATGTTATGTAGAAAAAGAACCACCTCTCTGTCTTTAGGGACAGTATAATGACTTGTCTTACTGCAGGTTTTTCTTCCCACTTGGAGGTTTAGGCTTCCCTTGATTTTTAAAACTCCATTAAAGTCAGCTAGCAGAGACATAATGGTGTCTTTATTAAGGTAATACACCATGTTGACTGCCAATTCTACTAACATCCTCTGAATAGGAAACACATTGTTACAGCTTTCTTTATATTAATTTGATCAAAGCCCTTGTTACACATAAGTGCGGAATAGCAAGATTAACAAAAGCTCAGACAAGTTAAGATGCCACTGAATGTGAACAATGTGCATGTGTCTCAGTACTTGCTCCTCCCTGCTGATGGCGCTGTGCTTAGCAATCCTCTCCAGGCGTCCACGGTACACAGCACAGTCCCTCTCAATCTCCTCCACCTCCTGGAGAGAGAAGGTGACGGCAATGCGAGGCACGGGCAGCTCTGACCAGCAGATGTAGTGCTGTGGACACGCAGTTAACAGCAAGTTAGCACTACAAAGGAGGCTCGTTCAGTTCAGTGTTCAGCTGATATGGTGACATATATATATATATATATATATGTACACAAGGAAAATCCTTACAGTGGAGCAGCAGGAAAATGTCAAAGAATCAATTAAAATTGTTGTTTAATATTCTGTTGATCGACTTTTTAATAATTCATAACTCATTATTAGGTTGTTGCAGCTCTAATGCCTTTCATAAGAAAATGTGCTATCAGCTGTACAAGAAAGAAACGTGTCTTCTGGTGTCTGTCTGCATCTATCGAAAAATTCATTAGAAGAACACATTTTTACAGCTACACCTTAAACAAAACCCCACATAGCACAGCCACAAGGTACTTTGTTGGTATTTTTTTTAAACAATTATGCCACATCAAACCAGTTGGGTAGCCATGAGTGAGCACGAGCAACGACACTTTCATTTTTCCAATGTATAATTTCACACGTGTTCATAGCCACCCTGCAGTTTGTCCAGGAATGACCCCCAATGCTAGTGGAAATTAGCATACAGAAAAATGCTGTCGTTACAGGATGCCAATTAGTCAGGAGCATGACCTCCGTTGTTTTAGGTCAGGTAGGTCGAGGCGTAAAAAACATTATGCGCGGGTGAATCAGCAGGCGAGTCACTTAGTAAGGAAATTAAATAAAGTAAGATTACATAAAAACGTCAACGCTTCACTAATGCTTTCCATTTGCCTGGCATGCTAAGCCGACTGTCGACATGCCAAATGAGGGGTCCATCCATGTACAAAGACAGAAAGTCTTAAGCTGAGGCTTACAGGCAAATATTGCAAGAATATCTTTGAGATTATAAAAAAGTTGAAAAGTTATTGGTAAAATTTTGATGATTAATTAATAATTTAAGGAATTTTTCTGCTCTTTATTGTCTTACATGACAGAAAGTTTTTTAGGTTTTGGACAAAACAAAGAGCAATTTGGAGACGTCACTTTGGATCATGGACAAGTCACTAGATATCAATAATATTAATGGTACATCTAGGGCGGCAACTTCGTCTATAAAAATATAGACGTAAGTAAAATATCATCATAAGTTTTGTTGAAAAGTCCAAGGTGTCATCTTCAAATGTTGGTTTCTTCTGACCAACACCCCCAAAAATGTTCATATTACATTGATATAAAAAAGCATAGCAGCATTTTATAAAGTGGAATTAGGGAACGTTTGCATTCTTTTCTTTAAAAAATTGGTTAAAAATAATTAAAACAGTAGGTTATCTTTCTGTAGAGCCCTATACACATTGCTTACAGCACTGTCACAAACCAGGAAAATAAACACTATATATAAAATGGCAATATTTTTTCTTTTTTGTAAAAAGCAGGACTCAAACTGACAAATGTCTGCAGCAACAGCAGATTAGTTTAGGTGTCTGCAGAAAACAATGAAAACACTCCTGCCCCAGCATCACAAGAGAATTTATCACAATGCTGATTGATTGACATTTTGCAAGAGCCCATGTCCCTCTATGTTGTAGCATTGATTATTTGTCCTAACCCCTTTGGGCAGTATGGATTTCCAAATGGGTGGAATGATTGTTGAGGCAGGTAGATAATTGTGGATAGATTTTGTGGATGCCATTGTCAATCTCTAAGCCAATCCAGAACATTGAATATCTGTTAACGGCAAGAAAATCTGATCGAACATACAGTAGGTAGGGCAATCTTATAGATTAACACTTTATACGGCTAATTTATTCACTGCAAAACAAAACATGCACTGCAAACAGTCACTTTGTACTGAATAAATTATTTAGGCTGCATGCATTGGTATCTTCACAACACTCATCTGCATAAAATCACTCATCTGCATATGAATGTGTTAAATGTGCAAAACGAACCTGCGGGCAGCAGATCTTGAGTAGGTTGATGGTCTTTCCACAGACGTACACATCATTGGCGATGTGCCTCAGGAACAGGGGCACACAGTCCTCCACAACCTTTGAGATCAGAGTGTAGCCTTGGACCCAGAAGTGTTTGTCTGCAAGAATTTGAAGATGCCTATCACATACAGTCTTCACAGTTCAGATCAACCAGTTTAATACATCCATTGTGCCTCAAATAACACTACAACACACTCACAACTTAAGTGCAAAAAGAAAACGTGGTGTGTGGAGTATTACTCAGCCTGCACCAGGCCTAAAACTTTTCCTTATTAGTATGACTTACGGGGCATGGCAAAACTCTGGCCGCTTGAATTAACACTTGGAAATTGTTAGCGCTTAGCTCAGTGATCCTAAGCAAAAAGCATAAGAGAACATGAATGCACTGAGCTTCCAGAGCTCTTTACAAAAAGCCTGCGGCTTGCCAAGAAAGCTTAGCCGCTGATTGCTTCCCTGGCCGACGGACTTCGAGGAGAACAATGACATTTGTGTGTCCTCCAAAAAGCAGGAGCGAGAAGTGCAGAGGTTCACTGCGGGAGTTGATGAGGTGTAGCCGATGAGCAAATGAACCTCTTAGCCAGACAAAGCCGAGGTGATAGTCTGACCTTGAATGTGGTGTAGCATGACATGCAATATTTGGACAGGCTGTAATGATTATTATACAACCATATTTATGGAGTACTGTACTTGTTTGGGGGACAAGATTTCAATCACTCACTCTTTATTTAAAAACTCCCTCATATGGTGCTGAAACTAACAGGTACTTCTATCTTCTATTACTCTGATTAGTCTCTCAATTAATTAGTGTAAATAGAATTTCAATTCTCACTGTACCATCACATGACAAGGAAAAGCAACAAGTCCTCACATTTAAAAAGCTAGTGCCAGCTAAATTTTAGCATTTTTATTTGAAAAATAACTGAACTGATTCGTTGGTTATCAAAATAGCTGCAAATTTATTTTCTCTTGATAAACCTATTGATCATATCAGCTCTACCCTAACCTGTGCTAAATGTAAATATAATTACTGTTGGAGTCTAGCAAGACATTTGTTTGCCCTTGGATACTGTGATGGCCATCTTTTTTCTGATGCTTTGTGGACTAAATAATCTGTAAATTGAGAAAATAATTTGCAGTTTTATCGGTATTAAAAATGCTTATTTGTTGGAGCCCTCGGTATAAAATTAAGACTCGAGTTATAACAGATTAATATGTCTTCATATCAAACAATAAATATGCAAATCTATCTTAAGTCATCCAGCTCCCGTAGAGCACGGACGGCTCCATATTTATCAGCTCTGCAAGGCTCATCTCCTACTGTCTTGATTCTACTACTTTGGTCTCCTTATAAAAGACAAGTCTTTAATTGGATGACAAAAAATGAATTGAGCTAGTCCAGAATTGTCAAGGGCAATTACGGGAGAAGAAATGCAAGCAAAAAAAACAAAAAAAAAAACTTCAGAAAATGTTTTTGTTCTCGTCGGTGTGGTGTACCGACTGAAGAGAATAAAAGGAACATTATCTATTTGTGTTTGTCCCTGTGGCTTACTGAGCGGAGATGGCTCTGGTCCCCACAGCTGTGGTAGCCGATTCTGTTTCTCACTGATTATCATCCAATAACTTCATGACATCCTTTATAGAAACAAGGACAAATCCAACTAGGCAATAAAGGCTGTAATGAAATCTATTTTTTTCTGCTAGACAATCTGTCTGGCAGGCTTTTCATTTTCAGAACCTGCTGACTGAAGCCAAAGTGTTTATGCAACAGCATGTGGGATGTGTGTGTATGTGTGTGGTGTGTGTGTGTCTCATCTAACCTCTATAGCTGAGATACTCCTCATTGACCTGGATCATGAATTCTCCATAAACATCTCGAAACACGCCACTATACACCCAGTCAGACACAAACCTAAGTGAAGCACAATGAAAACAGTCAGACTGAGACAGAGACAGATCAATAGAGCATTGTTTTGAAAATCAATGACGTGAAGTCACATCCACAGGTTACATGATTCTGCTGTGAAGACACACATCTGCATGAAGAGCGGAGTGACTGACCGTGTGTAAGGTTCACAGCTGCTTTTCAGCAGCGACAGTAGTACAGGGTAGTTCTCGTTGCTGCAGTTATTCTGCGCTTCATTGTACAGGTAGGACAGCAGTTTAACACCCTGAGGAGAGCCACATGGCACTGAGCTGACATCCCATCTGATAGGCTAAACGCAGCAATGATGGATGACATATTGCAGTTTGTAGATAAAAGAGCACTCACCACAGGGAAGGTAGCCTGGCCTGCACCCAAAGGCCCGTCTACACAGCACAGTTCTGACAGGTACCTTAGATTAAAAGAAAGCAGAGATTTTTCTGATCTGATGATATTTGCATTAAGGTCCTCTCTGTCGGAACACGACAGTACTGTAGACTGGGTGAGGCTGAGGTTCAAAAGGTGCAAAAATCAACAAAAGACACCTGCATAAAAACACGTGTTTGGCCTCACCTCAGTTGACGGCCAACTTTGCGGAAGAGGAAGCCGATAGTTAATAGGCTGAGGGTGGGTGGAGTGCTGAGGACACAAGCCCTGTAGTAATGCAGATACTTCCGCAGACCACCTGTAAAAGCCTTTGAAAGAAAGTTTGAAGATCTTAAATTTAATTCTTTGTACTAATGGAAAACTACTCAAATGGTCAGTATTTAGTATATATTCAGTATATTCCGTTAACCCATGTGTAAGAGTTAGTGGCATCTAATTGTGTAGTTTTGGATTGCACCCCTCTCATTTCACCCTCTCTTTCCTCACATTAACGAGAAACTATGGTGGCATGAAACCTGTGAAAAAAATACGCCCTATCTAGAAACAAGGTTTAATTTGTTTTGGGAAACATGTCTAACTCTGAGTATGAGAATATGTCTGTACCATCTGTAGATATAAAAGGCGAGGGTATAAGGTTATTACACAGTAATGAAAATATAGCATATATGTATATTATATTCAACTTCTGTAAATAAAGCGTCTAAATGCGACACACTGGACCTTTAAATCACTTTTATTCCATTCTCATATTATGCACTTTTTGATGGGTGAGGAGTGGAGAAGGGACAGGGTAAAATGTGCAGTCTCAACAGCATTAATGATGATTGTATAAAAAATATATATATATACCTGAAACACAAGGCCCTTTTTGTCAGCACTCTGCAGAGAAAAGCGGCTAAGCCTCAAGTAGTGGGTGCCGTACTGGGCCAGCTCCCCCAAGAGACGTGACACACTCTCTGGAGAGGCTCCTGACACGCACACACCAGGTCTGACGTCAAACTGAACACTCTGTGAAGGAGATTACATATTTACAGATGGTGGAGAAAATACAATGAATAACTGTAAGGTCTAATAAAGTCCAATAAAATATCCCTGCAGCAGGGGCCGTCTTTGTGAAGCTTATGATATTGAATTTCTGTTGAGGTTGTCAGAGTCACCTCCACAGTGATTTCCGAAGGTTTGTGCTGTTATTACATTAGACTGCAATACGTAATCAGGTGTTTGTTATGTTGCCCTTCCGATGGTTGTTTTATGAGAAGTGGACACAAAGTTCCGAGACCGGACTCTTTTGGGGGGACAAAAAAAAAAACAGATGGACAATATTTTGCATTCTAGCACAAAAACAGTACTACAAAATAAAAGCCTCTCTGACGGTGGCAACAAAACATTGCGGGTCTGCTGCAGGTTTATTGTATTAGTTTACATTAGATTGATTTTACAGGTGTTTGCCTCTTGTACCAGCCTGCATGTTAATGATAAAAGTGTGCTAGGGAAAGAAAACATAAGGGGCTAAGGGAGTAAACAAGAGCGAATTCAATTTATGTTGTAAATAACTATAATCTTCTGGAGATATAAAAGTTTAATGTGAAACAATAAAGCAAAATAAGAGCTATCCTGAGGAATATTTTCATTTATTTCCACATCTTGCTTGAATCTGTCACTGTTTTTCTTTTTGTAGTATTGAGGTAATATGCTTTTATAACTCATTTGGGTTTGTTTATATCAGACATGCACAGATTGTCCATTGATTCTGTTTTTTGCTGCCAAAGTGCTTTTGTCAGTTCATTCACTTTTATCACTTCAGTCTGACAGATCCGTAAAACAACAGATCATTTACATTTTTATTGCATATAAGAGACGTATAAATAAAAGATAATAATGAAAAGCACCTGGTTGAGAGGGAAGGTCGTGGACGCCACTCCGATCAAGACGTTGAGGAGGTCGGACACCAGTTGTGTCTGAGAGTCCAGGGGCAGCGGGAGGAGAGGGGAAGGTGTGCTAGTGCTGACCACCCTCATCTCCCCCTCGCATAGACGATAGAGTTGGTCAAAGGCCTCCCTGCCTCCCTCTGTTAGATAGAGTGACTCCTTTTTTCCTGGTGGGCTGGTAGGAAAAATAAATAAAATCTGATGTATTCCAGACGGAGAGTAAAACTAAAAACATAATAATCTATAGGTGGAGCTCAAATGTGTTGTTGACTTTGGAGGTTAGACTACAAAGTTACTTGCTAAATTGCTTCTTACAGTTTATTTTTATTTGCTTTAATTGTTAAATTACATGTCATATTTACTAGTCGATTAATGGAAATCAACAGAAATTGCTACCTTATTAATCACAAGTCATTTATGAAGTACAAAAGCCAACTGTTTGTGTGACTACTTTGATAACTTTGATAAATGCTGATGACTTTCAACAGAACGACATGTCACTTACCAGCCGACAGACTCCCAGCAGCGGCGCCTTCCAGGCTCAAATGTGCGGAGAGCCTCCCATATGTCAACGTCTGGAACAGGGCTGGGCTCTGACTGAGAGTCTGGGGTCAGGTTGGAAGATGACTGGAAGCCCTCATCCTCCGACTGATCTAAACTGGAAGGGACCTGCATGATACGATTGCATAAAACTGGGGTTTAAACCTAAATCCCAAACCCTTGTGCAGATATGAACCACGCAAACTGAACATGCATTCGCTTAGATCAGGGGTTTACAAAGTGGGAGGTGGGCCACACATCTAACTCCAAACAGTTTAAGGCTCAGTGAATGTAATGTTAGTTATCAAAAGGAGACACGTGGTTAAAGTATGCAGAATTTGGGGGGAATTTTACTGTTTTTCACATTTTTCCAGAGCCAGAAGAATAAATGAATGAGGTCAAACCTTTTTCACGTATTTTGTTTGGTCTGGGGTTAAAACTACATTATTAGGCAATCTTAGCTCAATTGTTGCAAGTCTCTGGCATTGAATAACATAATCATGATCTATTAGGTACCCAGGAACTGAGCAAAATTATGCAAGTAAATGAAAGGGGTGTCAAGCTTCTTTCCTCTTCCCAAGCTTTGTCTGAGAGGTGGCCCACAGTCTCAGACTTTGAAAACCCTTGCCTTAAATACTGGACAAAGACATAGTCTCATACCCTTATAGCCAGGCCAGTTACATCTACATTACTGGGCACAGGAGGCAGGTCCAATCGTATGTCTATGTCTGAGGTGCGAGTGTGCTGCAGGGCTCCAAACAGCGTCAGCCTGGTCTCCCTCTCAAATCTTTCTTCAGCTTCCAATTTAGTCCTGAGAGTCAGCAGTCCTGTGCCTGGAGGGGCATCCATCAACCTCTGAGTTCCACACAAACTCTCTAAAGTCCCCCATTCCTCCCCACACACTAAACCCCAGGCACGGGCCTCGAGTCTCTGCAGCTCCTCACTCTGGTAGCCCCAGGGTCGAGGCCTCCGCAACACGGGCCTCTCTCGTCTCATGTAGTCTCTGCTGAAGGAGGTCACGGGAGGAGGTGCCGAACCAGCTAGGTGCACCAGAAGCTCAAGGACTGCATCTACTTCCTTCAGGCCAGATGATGATCCCTCTGGCAGCTTCTCCAGCTGCTCCTCCAGCCTCTCAGCTTCCTCTCTGCACCCTGCCACCCGCAAGTCAAAGCATATCATCAGAACTTTGTTCCTGGGTGGTGTATTAGCTGTGGCACTCGGTCCCGAGGCAGGGCCTTTGGTGCCATCTTGAAATATCTTGGACAGCAGGGCCCCGTAGGCACACTTCTTGAGAGCTCTGTGGAAACTTTCTCTTGAGACTCCCCCCAGGGCACGACGTTTCCATGACACCCCAGACAGGCTGGAGTCACACAGGGCACCCAGAAGCTCAGTGATGCTGCTGCTGCTGCTACTGCAGCTGGGCTTCATGTTGTTGTTCGGGCTCGGGTACATGGTGGCACTGTTGCCTCAGCCTGTAAGAGTGTAACAAAGTAGGGTTAGTTAGATGGATAGATGGATGGATAGGTAGATGGATGACTTTATTAATCCCCAAAGGGAAATTAAGTTGTCATAGCAGCAGTCTGGTATATTTGAATACAATAAAAATACAAAAGAATAAAACACTGAGGTAGAAAAAATACCTTACAAGGACACTTAAACACAAAATAAATAGGTAGATATGGTGCAGTGGCAAGATGATGGTAATAGTACTGATGATACACATAGAAATGTGTCATATATTTAGTCTGTGCAAGGTGTACATACATACATAACTGCAATATATAATATGTACACATGTATAAATATATTTATATATACACAGGTATGATATGATATATAGTTTATGTGTAACATATGCATAATAAATACTTGACAGTTCAATGTTTTATTTCAATAAGGTGATCTAAACTGGGATACACAGTGCACGGCTGTCAGTATAATATCGTTTTGCTAGATTTCAGGCAGCATTATAAACTAGACAGTGACGTTAATTTTGGTAAATGACAAATAAATGAGAGTAACCTTAAATAAATAAACTGCACCAGGGCCAGCTAACGGTGAGCAGCTAAACCTGTATTTAGCCATGTTAGCACTGTTAGCATTTACGACTGTATGTCAAACCGCATTTGAATTAGCCAAGCTAATTCCGTCTCTAACCTAAATTATACTCCTTGAAATCATTTACCCTCTTGACGTGGAGTGTATCCCGCTGGTTCAGACAGTCTCAGTTTTGCACACAGACGAAGTGACTCCTTCTGGTGCATGCTAACGTTTGTTATTAGCAAGCTGAGCTAAGCTGTCCTGCTTCGCTCAGGTGACAAGCATGCGGAATACAGTAGGTCTTCTTACACAGCTCTCAAGTCTTTATTACTCTGTGGATTTTATTCCGACATATTAGCATCAGTTAATATGCTGTGATGTTATTATTGTAGCTAATTGCTAGCTAGCCGCTTTATTCATCTTCCAACATCTGCCGCGGGACTACAACAAAATAAGAATACGCCCTTTTTGAATGTGATTGGATAAGACAATATTCAGCCTCCGGTGATTGGCTAAGGGTGTTGCAGTCGCCACGCTGATTGGTCACTCCAAGCTAGTCAATCACAGGATAGTGACGCTGTCATTGGCCACCGCGCTTTGCTGCATTCAGGTGATATGGGAAAAACGTAAATGCCGGTTGCCAATTTTTACAGACGTCATTTAAAAAAACAATGTCCATCTATTGGCCAGTGGGAAATTACGTATTGAGGTCGGCGCTGCTCATTTTGTAAATATAAAATTAAAAGTGTCACCTTATAAATTATTATCTGATAGCTGTTAGTAGGTGGAAAAATCACCAAAACAACCAGAAGTTACAGTCATTTAACATGGATTTTTTTACTTTACTGATTGTTCTCCTATAGAATAAATGCAGCAGAAGGGTATTGAGAAACATTAATGGCTCAAGCTCAAGAAAGTAATCACATAATCACACAAGACAGAAAATACATACCTGCACGTCAATGTGGTCTATTTTCGTCGATTTAATATCTGTAATTGGTCAGCATGCAGCAGCAGGCTTGAATGGCAGCACTCCATGTAGTCTCTGAGTACTCTTTTAGTCATTAACTTAAAAGAAAGTTTCACTTTTTGAAGCCTGTGCTTAAACAAATGCCCATATATACTGAACTGAAAGCCTCAGAGGACAGTATATGTTCCTTTGGTCCACGCTGGCTGCCCTTAATGTAGGCTTGGGATGAGGGGCACACTTAGTCGTTGCTCTGTGCAAAAATGTTCAGCTCAGCCGAAGCAAAAATATTTAATTAAATCAAGTCAAATCAAAAGAAGTGAGTGTTTTTCAAAGCTAAGTGGATTTGGTCCTCCATCATGTCATCGTGTCTTACAGTGGAATTGCATTTATAGGCAGGGATTGTTTCAGAGCCACTATGGCCAAAATAAATCATTAAAGAAAACAATGACTCTTTCAATTTACCTTTGCAAGGCAGTGTTATTTTAGGCAGACCTTGAAAAAAAAAGTGAACCTATCCCTTAATTATGTATTTCCACACTAAAGGGATCTGACAAAACATGAACATAAAGTGCTGGTCTTAAATACAGTGGTTCTTTTGTTGTAGAGGACGTTCCCTGGATGTGTGATATTTTTACAGTAGTGAGTCTCCAAGCACCATTTCCTTTGGGGTAACTACAGTTATTGTGGCAAGTACGGTCGTGTGGAAGTGCTTATGTAAATACCCATACTGTATATGAATAGTTTAACATATAGGGCATTTTAAAATAAGATGTAGGGCTACTGCATGTTCTAAATGAGTTAGATACAATTCTCCTGAGATTAGATGAATTACAAAAACACATTTATTTTTGGTGCACTTCAAATGCTTCACACCACATTTTAAATTCAACCTATAGTTGTTTTCTTTTATGTGGAACCAATGAAGCTATGTTACAGGATATTATGTTGAACAAGAGAGCTTTGTCTATATATTTAAATGAATTACTAAATAAATAAGAAATGGAAGGAAACATCGGATGAGTAGTGGAATCCTTTTTATTGTACTGCACTTTAACTGTGGCTAAAGTGCACAGGTATATTTCTTCTAAGCACTGTCATCACTACACACAGACAGGATTTTCCATCATTTTAATATCTGGGGTTCTGTATTTGTGGCTTGTACCGCTGCATCTTCCGGAGAACAGTTTCCTCCAGATGAGTCGGCCGGCTCCGGCTCTCTTTCCTCCCAGTTCATTAAACTCAGCTGTTGAGAGAGACTGAAGCTGATTTTACAGTCTGCTGATATAGCCCGGATCGCTCCAGTTTACAGAACTTTATATTCAAACCAACCTCAAATCATGTACTACCAAGTCTGTTAAAATGCAAGCTACCCTGAGAGGATATTTTAATTTGCTCTCAGGTGTCAACTGCAGCACTGAGCAAGCCCTAGAATCAGTTGTTGTTAGGTTTTAAATTATTCATCAGAACAACTGTTTAAAATGACAACACACCATCATTGTTTTTATTTTTTTTTACCAAGTTCTCCTCCTCCTCTCCCCCTAGGGCAGAAGATATCAAAGCCAAATCTCATTAGAAGGTTTGAAACGTGGAAGTGAAACGCAGCCTCCTGGTAAACACAACCAATCGCCTGTTGGAGGAGAGGCTGGCTGTCGTGTGTGAAACATCCCAGACAGAATAGAAGCCACCAACATGCAGATTTTAACCCAATTTCTTGTATGAAATCTTGCAAAGAGGCTGACTTAGAATTATTATTTTTAGCGTGCAGGATCATTGATTTCTAGACACTGAAGGTTATTCTGCAACCTTATCACAAGTGCAGCGCACAGTAAATAATGTCGACTACAGAGATGATGTAAGCTGCATGTATTAATAGAAAAGTACAGTATCGCCTTTGATTTTCCACCAGTGATCAATGTTAGTATACAAGATGCAGTGCTGGCAAAGAGACGTGCTGATAATCAAGTGTAATAACTCCTGCTACAGCAGCAGCCCTTGAAGTTACGCTATCTGTTGCTGCATCAATGATCTGCTCAGTTAGAAGATGGCCTGCGCAGGCCTCTGGTCTGTCTTTGATATTCGTACCCCTGCGTCAGGGTTTGTTAAGCAGTAAGATGAAGCAATTTTGCCTTTCATCTTTCTTTTTTCCAAATTCATTCTTAGCTGTCAGTACTTAATTAATGTTTTCGCAGCAATTTTTCAACCTTCACTGCCGATGACAGATATGCTATCCAGCTATTTACATTATCAGCTTGTTTCATGAAGCCAGACTTTAGCTTCTAGTCTGTATTCTGAGCCGTGTGACAGCAACCTGATGTGGCATTTGGGAGGAAAGCATCAGCGATCATAGGGGTATGCTGCACATGAGGACTGATGGAAGTCATTTGGGGTCATAATGTGCACAAACGTGTGAAGAAAACTGTCATGTTTGAGCACTTGGCCTTCATAAAATGATTGGTTGGTTTGAATAAAAGATATTTTTTTTGTAAAATCCACCCATTACTCCAGCCTGTGTGTAAGCTTTTCAGTGAATCTAAGGGTAATGTAATGAGCTGTATAAATATCAAGACTTATAGCTTAGAGCTAAAGATTCAGTTCACTTCAACAAGAAATTGGCTACCTGTGGCAAGTGTTACTCTATTATCCGAGGTGGTTTTAACTCATGCAATATGCATGGGAGGTGAGTGTTCAATTTAAGCAAATCAATATTCTAAAAGAAAAAACAAAACACAGCAGATATGAAGGGCATATATGTCTCTGAGTTTATTCATGGAGGAGTGTATGATGAAACCTGTGGGTAACTGCTCCGTCCACACATAACTTTGTAAAATTAAGTTCATCCAGTACAACCAGATAAGGTATAAGATCGAGATTCTTCTGAGCTGCCTTGGATGGGGAGGAAAACGTTGGCTTCCAGTAATGGTCCTGTACTGAAAATGGAGTGTCCCAGATTCTTTTATCATTACAGCACATTCACAAGTTTCAAAATGGAAAAAAGTCTCGACAACTGCACAAACAGTTTTTTTTTTCTCTTTTGTTTTGTTTGTTTGTTTTTTTTTTTGTCCCAGGACTCAATGCATAGGATTATACAGTTAGAATACAGTATTTCAACATGTTTTACAAAGATTTATATGGTATAGGAAACAAGAAATAAAAATAATAACTGCACAGCAGTAAGAAAGATCATTTGTCGAGTATAGATAGTCATTTATCGTACACACTGTGGAATAGCTTCGAAACACAGGGCAAAAAAAAAAAAAAGAAGAGAGAAATTAACACCGTTGGAACAGTTTTGCGCTATATTCAATCTACATAAGGATACCCTTTAGATTTCAGACTAATTTAGGAATGCCAGACATTTTCAAGGGAAACCCAAATCACATTGGCCACTGTTTTACATTTATTAATTTTGGCCTTTTGCCTTAGCCACCAAAGTCCTACTAAGCACACGCCACAGACACCCAAAAGAAATGCACACATCAAAACTGCAACCATAAAAGAAATCATACTGAAATGTCTTCAGCCTATTGGCACGCAAATGGCTGCAGCAGGGCATCTAGCATTTTAGACAGCACACATAATATCACAAGTCCAAATACATTGCTGTGTCTATAGCACTATCGTCATCATAATCAACTAGGTCACCAATAGAATAATTTAGAAACAATATATATGTATCATCCTATTTAATAAGGCACATTTTTGGTTAAAGAAAGGCTCTGAAAGAAGCTTCTTGCATCAACTCTGTCAGTGAGAGAGGAGTCAGCAGTAAACAACGGCGGAGACAAGGATGGAGTCTGCAGTCGGCATGCAATTAAGATCAAAAGCCTCCCCTGCTGATTCCATTATACAGAGTGCCACTCTGCACTGCGCTGAGTGGGCAGTGCCAAGTGCTGTTGGTCGGGATGCCAGGGTGCCATGCTGAGACGGCAGGCAGGCAGGCAGGCTCGAGGTCTGTGCAAACCTCTCTCTAGCCAAGGCAGGAATCGTTAACATTCTGGGGTCTCTGGAGCTCGTTACGCTCCGTCAACTACACACATCCATGATCAGATACAGGGAGTACAATTAAATCATCTGTCAACAGCAAAACCTATAATTTAGGGATGAAACATGGTGGCGTTTAATGGCCCAAGAAATATCAAACCCTCATTCCTACCCTGTTGAAATCCTCGGCTCTGACACTGACATATCAACATTTCAATTACTATAACAATTATGTACATGATTGAACCTGACCTCACCAACATCATACAAAGGCTAAAACCACTGTAATTTGTTCAAAACATACCATTAAAAGTACCAACTGCATCTCTGGCAAGTAATTAACATCAGCAGTAGGCTATTTCATAGCTTAAGAGGCAGAATGCTTGATAATTATTTGGAATATTACAAGGGTAATACTAAAAAGATGGCACTAAAAATCATGAACACTAACAATGCATGAATCAATTTGGAAATCTCTCTAACATATTGCTGAATTGCTACCGTGTGTGAATACATTTAAGTTAAGCTAATGCGGCTGTCGATTGTGGCTCATGGTATTTCTGACATTATTGCAGGGCTAATATGAGTGACATGGCTCCATGGCAGAATAAAGTAGCTTCTTGCTGACAAAAGAAAAAAAAGTTTTATAGCAAATAAAAATATCTTGAAACAGTCATCAACTGAAATGTTTTTAAACATTTATTTTTTTAAATGTCCTTCTGTGCTTTAGTTGAAGTGGAATGTATCATGGCACTGTACAATAAAGGGAGACAGACTGTGCTATTATCGACTTCCACAAGCACAAATGGCAATCCAGCCTGAAGCAAATCCGAGTCAAAAGCAAAGAATTTAACTCAAAACGTGTCTGAAACTACTGGCGACCCGTCATTCATATGAGCCTGTACATTGCTAGATTAACCAGTGTCCTTGCGAGGACCCTTTGGTCTCTGTCAAAAAGCTCGGCGAGAGCGCAGGCTCCAGTGTGTCACTGGGTATCGGGGATTAAAATGACAGAAAGCAGGCGTCCCTTCGCCCTCACGCCTGACAGTAGGCATCCTGTGTGTGCACACACATTCCCACACATTCACACGCACGCTCTTGTTCACATGTTGTACTTCACACAGACATCTACGCACACACAGGCTAATAAAAACACTATCCGCATCACAAGGTGATCCATTTAAAAAGATAATTTTTTTTTCCTTATAAAGCTTTCCGCATAAAGACTGCACGATAAAAAAAATATATAATACAATTCATAAAACCTTTTCTACACAGAAAGAAATTGAACATCTGATTATCTCCTGTGCCAGTGCTCGACAGAGGGGCTTAATTCTCAGAGAGAGGTCTACCGCACTGCATTGTGGGAGCAATATTCAGTGAAGCATGAGTGAGCGCGCAGACCTTTAAGGTTTGGCAAGTGAGCTTTAAGGCGTACCTATGACAGCGTAACCCATCATTTTCTTCCCCTTTTTTTGCTCTCTATCTGCATTTCATTAGTCCCTGTTACTCCACAGTACAGGAAATTGTCCCTGGGCCAAGTTGTACAATATACACGCCCACATGAGTCCCTTCTCACCTTTCCTTATTTCCATGTTTTATTCTCTAAAAGAAGAAATAAGCCCCTGTAGTCACTGGCAGTATCCTACTATTCCCCTCCCTCCCGCCCGCCCTCCTCTCGATGGGTTAGAGATCAGTCACTTTGTTTTCCAGGGCGGCTGCTATCTGCTGGAGCCGCAGGGTCAGCTGTTTACTCTGGGCAGCTGGGTCCTCGTCGAGGGATGCGATGATCTGAAAGAGGGATGGAAGGTGAGAAGGACATAAATGGAGGAGAACGGGGGGAGAAGTCGTAAATAATAAGCGGGCAGAAAGAAGAGGAAGAATTGGGCAGCAGAGGGCAAAAATGGGAATGTCGGAGAAGTGGGGAAACAAGGACAGGGGAGGCGGATAAACAATGAGCACGGGACAAAGAGGAAGAAAAAGGGCGGAGAGTGGGAGGAAAGGACGGTGTTATTTGACATCAACAGTCACGTCATATAAGCTGTTATTGTTTGTGAGCCCCACTTATGGGAGACTGGCAGCCCCATTTGTTTATCCAACTTGTTCATTAGGTTTTGTTTATCCCCTTTTCGTGACCTCAAGTGGTGATGCACAATGGACGCTTAAAAATCAGTTCCCAGAGCAATTTTCCAATTCACATCCCACAGAAATGCTTTCAATTAAAATTTCATACAATCACTCTTCTGGCATATCAAGAGTGAAGAGAGAAAAAAAAGAAAAAGCAATAATATAGTGGGCAGTAGTGCATTCAATGGAATAGCCTCCTTTGGGTGCGATAGGAAAGAGAAGGGCCTCTTACCCCATCATAGTATTTGCTGGCGTACTGGTAAAGCTGATGGAGAGCCACTTGTGTGTTCAGTTTGTCTGTGTGAGACTGGAGAACATAAAGGACAATTTAAAGGTTAAACTTAAAGTGTAACTGAACCATAAAAGTGCAAACAGTTGAATAAGCAATGCAAACTTTAGACAGTAAAGTTATAATCCACGAAACTTTCATCAAATAAAACCCACTTTTAATACCATTTATGGTTCAGCATTAGCCACTGAATGTATTTGCATTCAGAAATAACCTCTTTTTACGGTAGTTTTCAGTGTTAGTGGTGGAGTCCGCCATTCTTGTACTTAACGTAAATTGCCTGTCTATACCCAAGGGATTTACAGGAAACTAGGCATGCATTATATATATAACATATAGCATTACTGTCCACTCTCGTACATGTGGAATAAGAGCTTTATTAAGTTATTGCTAATGCAAAGAGAACTTCCGAATACTTTTCCAATTCAAGTTAGTTTACGTTAAACAACGTCAACTGAACAAATTTGCTGTGGCTGTCACAATAAACACAGTGTACTGATATCAGAGCAGACCATGATGTTTGGAGGGAAATTTTAACCAATTTTTCAGAAAATTGGCAAAAGAAATTGCCAAGAAACGATCCTCCAGTTTGGTATCATTAAACCACTGCAAAAGAAAAGAAGAGGGTGCAACGAGATGATTGAAAACCGGATGCATTCATGGAAATATGGTATTCTAAGTTTGTTTTTATGTATTAATTTGAGGGAAGGTTACTGCCTCCTCATCTTTCCACGCAGATCTGGCGTTTCACTCTGCATTATTTTTCATCTCTTCAGTGGAGCAGCAGCTTCAGTGGACGTTTAAGTCAGATGCTTCGTGTACAGGATTATTCATTTTCTAAGTCTGTTTCCATTACACTGTCGCATTTAGCTTTTATCGATACGCAAATTTGCTAAACTCAGCCAAGTGTAAAAACCTCCATCCAATCCAGATTTATGGCATTTCATATTAAAAATGGGTGGATGCAAACAGACTTGGAGAGGTGTTGGATGAAGAGGCACCTCCTCAGCATGATAACCAACTCCTGCTACTGTGCCATGTTGTCTTTTATATTATTATTATCTATTATAATCTTTTATATTATTAAATTACAACACAGGTTTGTTTGGCTCAACTATAAACGGACACATTAGTTGCTTTTCTGTCATATTTCGGACAAAGTAACCGCCCAAAGGAAAAGTTTGCTGAACCTCATACGCTGTTACCACGGTAACCACTGGCGAAATCTTTAAGGATTATAACTTTAATAGCAGAGTAATCTAAGTGACACCGAAAATGACAGATGTGTTTCTCACCCGTGACACCTCTGCCAGATGAGTATTCATGTCCTGGTCACTGACAGGTACCATCTGCCTGATGCCCTTGTAGTAACTACACACACACACACACACACACACACACACACACACACACACACACAGGAGTGGTTATTAATGGTGGTTAATTGCTACTGACAAATCTTCCACAAGGAACATTTTAAACCAAGATAAAAATGATTGTAAAGTGCTGACAGGACTTACTCATCCACCATCTTCTTATAGGTGGAGATCTCCTTTGCATAGAGTAGTTTGTTACTTGGAGAGTCCTAGAGACAAAAAGTGGACAACAGTCAAAAACAATGGCACTTCAGATTGATTGACCTCTGCTCACACCTATTTATATCTCATGTCATCCACTTTGTTCTAATCTTCTTTGTCTTTTCTCCAATCTTCCCATCTTGCTCTTTCACCTCACACCTCCTCCTTCTCCTCCTTGTTCTTGTTTCCACTCACCCGGCTGAGCTTGTGCTCACTCTTGGTGCAGGCGTCCATGAACGTCTGGGCGATGACGGAGAGCGAGGCGTCCACCACTTCCGACACATGGACGTCAAAAGTGAAGTGGGGATTCTTGAGGATGTTTACCCAGAACCGCAGAGGAAGGCTGCATCGGGGCAAAGGACAAGAAAGTGGTCTATCATCGCGGTTATCATGATTATTATTGCTTCAGAAATAGAGGAAAATCTCATTAATCACATTACGTCTAAGAATTCATTTGAGTCAGGGAGGCATTTCATGTGAGAGCGAGCGCTTGTTTGAGGTGCAATGGAGAGCAGTACAGGATAATAACAGGGTTGGAGTGAAGCCTTTCTTGTAGGTGTCAGTGTATTCAGAACAGTAGCCTCGACTGTCACTTAATATTAGTGTTTTATATGATACTGACCTCTAAAGAATAATTGCTGTTCAGAAAAAAAACTAAATGAAAAAAAAAACATGAAAGAATTTTTTATTAATAACAAAAGGACACCTAGCAGTCAATGATGCTTGTCGAATAGTGATTAGGAATGCTAAACTTTGACCTTTCGAGTCCTGTGCAGCCTAACAAACGAACTACATAATGTAATGCTCGAGTACTCTCGTTAATTTCCCTTCTGAAAAGAAAAACACACTCTCTGTACACTTCCTTTCAACCTTCTGTCAGCTTGTGAATTCAAAAGAAATATACCGTAGTTTTTTTTTAAAAAAAAACCTCTCCTCCATGATTGGTGCGAATGCCCTGCCGTCTGAGACACGAAACGCAAACCGTGTAAAATTCACACTGGTTTGGCAATATCTCCGGGGAAGGCTGCAGCGAGAATACAATAGAAGCATAAAAATAGCAATGTTGCTATAATCACAGAATTAAATTAGCTTGGGACATAATTACCATGTTTGTTTGTTGTTGTGCCTCATACACACATTCATATTTAATACATGGCCCTCAGTTGATTTGATAAACAGAACGGGTGGATGCAGAATGTGGTGTGGAGTGTAGAAAGTAATTAAATCGCTCATCTCCTGTCCTTGTGTGGGTGCTCTCTTGCCAGCCTTACGTCAATCACTGGCATCTACATGCAACACGTCGTCTTGTATGCTTGAGCCTTAGCCGACGTGACACTAATTTATGCACTTAAATGTCACATGGGAGCAGGGGGATTGCAAATGCAAACTAAGTGAGGCGAAATTGTTCATTTGTATTCAGCTCTTTCTTGGATAAGTAAGTTTTATTTCTTGGAGAGCTACTGTATCTCAAGCAGCGGGATTTGTGGTCAGACTCAAACACTCTGTGTATATTTACTAGTATTTGAAGGACTTTTATTGCCCTAAATACTTCTACTGCACTGCATTTCAGGGGGATATATTACACAGTTTACTTCTCTACATGCATTTGTTGGATATAGTTAATGGTTACTTTTCAGATTAAGATTTTATATTAGAAACATTTGATAATCTCATATAATACAACACATTATCAAAGATAACCTTTTTGGCTCGAGTTGTTTGCATTTCCACTAAATATTACCCTCCAAACTTAACCATCTAAACCGTTGCCTCAGCCTCTCCTTCCTGGTATGAAGGAGAAACTACGGTGGCCACGAAAAACATAAACAGCCATATCTACAGTGGGTGTTTAGTTTGTCCATTATAGGCTTCTGTAGAAACATGGCGGTACAACCGTGTGGGCGGACTCAGTGGAAGAGGAAGTGGTGTCTGATATTAAAGACTAAGATGTAACAATTCTTATTTTCAGGCGACACACTAATGAAAACATATTTATGCTGCTTCTATTCAATTTCTGTCATTATCTGTAAATATTAAATCACTTAGGCACTTAAGTGAGAAATCTGAGTACTTCTTCCACCACTACATACAGTACATACAAATGAAGCTTCATCGTACGCAGGCATACAATGCTTTTACCTATTAGTCTTCCAGATATGGATGGTCTCGTCATCCACACTGTGTTTCTGCGCTTGTTCATCCAGGAAGTCAAAGAAATATTTGACAGCCGGTGGTACGACTGCCCCCGAGCACAGCACACTGCGGAAGAAGTCATCCACAAACTGCTGCAGTGTTCCCTGAAAGGGGGCCACAAATAATGTGAGACAGGGCAGAGACAGAGAGCAATGCCAGAAATATCAAAAGCCCTGAGACATAGCTATTTGCACGTAATGTGAATGTAGATATTCAGGCTTTTCTGAAAGTTTTTTAGCATTTTCTGCCCATCCAAAACTTAGAAGTCATCAATTAAAGTTGGCTTTTCAACTGAAAACCGTTCCTGGAAAAGCACAAATTGCTATTTGCCGGAGTCAGTAAAATTGGATAAGTACTTAACAAATGTCTGATTGAGTAAATGATTCTGTCTTTATACCTTGACAGAAAGGAGTCGTGTTAGATAGATCTCTGTAATGGCTTTGGTCATCGACTTGTCCTTTATGCTTCCTCGTTTAGATTTGATCTCATCCAGTTCGTCTGCTGGCCTCACCAAGTGAAACACCTTGTCATCATCCAGCAGAGCGTTCCCTATTGGGTGAGGAAAAACAACACTTTAAACTTTCTGCTAATAATTATACTCTTTATTTATTCATGCATGCTAGCACAGAACATATTCAGATGGTAAAACAGGGAAGGTGTCAGCTGAATTTGAATGCCGAGGGAATATCCAAGAGATGAAAAGCTAAACAACCATCTATTCTGAAATACACATAAAAAGGGAAAAGATAAAAGTGCATGTTCTTTCGGCATACTCTAGAAGTGTGGTATACATAAAACAGTAAGTATTAGCATATTAAATTAGAGCAGGGATGTTGAAAAAAAGCCCTGGGGAACGGAAACAAAGGCACACATTTTATTCTCAAGTATCTGTGCTCGACTGGGTTCAACAAGTGCATGCATGCATGTGCGGCATGTGTGTGTTTAAAAGGCACGTACGCTCTTCATGGTTTTCCTGGTTCTGGTCGTAGTTATGCTGAGTGTGAAACACTCTGGACAAGACTAGCGTGGCGTTATCTCGCACCTGGAATACAAATAACAGTCGTTTCTCAGACAGAAAACAGACAACAATACATACTTGGCTGACGCACCTTGAGTTTAATTGGAACTCTGACTGAGGTCAGCAGACTCTTTTAGTGTCCCACATCTAATTCATAATCAATATGATTGATTGGAGAGCACCACTGGGTCTTTATTGGGGTATTTACGGGTCATTTTCTTTGGCGTCAACCCTTTATTGACCCCACAAATACTGTGATTAGCACTCCTCTGGCACAGCCAGTGGATCTGTGGCAGCAAGGCAGTCTTTTACAAAACATCAGTGGTTAACTTGAAAGGAAGAGAAGTACTTTTGAAAGAAGGATATTTAAGTGGCCAAAAAGCAGGACAAGTAGGGGATATTTGTGAGTGACCTTTATTTTCCGAGAATCAATACAGTGCCAAGAAGATTTAGTGGCTTTCTGTCGCCATTAAGAGCTGACAAGAGCAAACCAAGACCTGGCACTTGTACTGCCTGGTGATGAGAAAAGAAAAATTGTTGGCATGTCGCTAAACTGATGAAAGCAAAAACTGTGAAGAGAAATGGCTATACGCTGCTTCCTTTTATGCTTTATTTATTTTATTTTACTTTATTGTACAGCTACAAGAGCTCACACAAACACTCATTAAACTTGCAGTTACTCATGCTTTTGGTCATTTAGATGGAGTGGAAACAGACTGTGAAGACAACAAAGACATATCACCTTTTAAGTAAGTAAACGAACTATAGTGAAGTTACAGAGCAATATTATCATTCATTTGGAATCATGTTTTTGGCTAGCTGATGAATGTATGTTTTCTCTTTGTGTGTCGCTGACTGTGTACACTACATGCCCTGTGAGTGCACACCGTGGGTTTTTAGAGCCCAAAGATTTTTCAAAGGCTTTAAAGACTCACGTACATGTACAAAGTATTTACTGTACATTACCCCTTTTAGATAATTACTAGAAAACACTTTTTGTGTCAAATTAATGATTTAAAATGGATTTTGTTGATTATAAATGAATGTTTTGTCTGCTGTGCTCCTTTCAGAATCTATGATCAGAACTGCAGTCTCAACAGAACTACATAGAAATAACAGACCATGAAATGCTGTAACTGACCAATCAGAAAAACAAAGATGCATAATAAGTTAACTTCTATCACACCTCAACCTGTGTCTTAATCTGTGCATTGACCATACATAAATTTATTTACAACTGTTTTTCAGTTATAGATTCAGTTAAAAAAATAAAATAAAAATAAAAAAATGTCATCGCTCTCTGGTTTCAAACTCTGGCTCTGGATGTGATACTTCCTTTTGAGATATAGTTAGTGTTATTGTGTAGGTTGAACTATGACAGATTTTTTACATTATTCATGGGATTTTTTTTAATGTATTTCTAACTGAAATAAATATTCAATTTTCACTTTGCGACAAAGAATCAGGTGAGAAGACCAACACCACTCTCATGTCAGGCTGTTAAATAAGAGGCTACAGACATCAGTTAGCTTTACTGAGCACAAAGACCTGAAATTGGTGATAACAGGTTGTCATCAGCGCCTCTGAAGCTCACTCAAAGAACCAGGCTAGCTCCCTCTGTTTCTAGTCTTTGTGCTAAGCTAACAAACTGACTCCTGCTCCATATTTAATGGACACATGCTGAAACTTTTTCTTTTAAGAGCCGACAAGAAAAGATGATCCACAGGTAAATTTGAAGCAGGGATGTTATGATTATATAAATCTCTATAAATAGAATTGTTGCTAGACGTTAGCTGATGGATTCCTAGACTACAGTCAGTACCTCTTTTTTCTAAAAAAGTAACAATCAAAAAATAACATGATGTCTGCTGATCTGTAAACGTGCAGCAGACACCGTTTTCATACATGACTGTGACTGAAATGGCATGAGAATAGGCAACCCCAGTCACATCCTCACGCCCACATACAGCTATTTACTTCCCCACTCGTCTCCCCGCATCCCATGCTATTTTCTGTCTCCCTTTTCTCCAAACATTTAATAAGCTTTGTCAGTACTCACGTTGTAGTGCGCCAGAGTGTTGATGCGTTTCCACCTGCCCTCTTTCTGGGAAGTTAAGTCCAGATCTGACAAAATCTGCCCTGTTGAGCCCGGTCGCCACTCTGCGGTGAAGGCAGGAAGAGGAAGTTAATCAAAGTTGAAAATTATCGCTGCTGGGTTGGAGGTGCACTGCAATTTTTTTTTGTTATTTCCGATCCTGATTTCACTTATTTCATCATGGATCACTACTACCCCGAGGATATCCTGTAATAATGTGTTCTTAAATAAATCCAGCTACCCATGCTACTACTCTGCTCTGCTTCTCCTAAGATTCAGTGACACACTTGAGTTTATTTTGGGTGAAGAAGTAACTGAATAATTTAAAAAGTAATTCTAAACTGTGATTTGCACCCCAACATTTTCAATTTAGAAACATTCTAAATTCCACTACAGCAACATATCATTCATTTACAAGAACCACCAAATAATAAGAGGGTTATCTTTCTGATTCGCCATGAAAGGAAACAGATCTCTGCTTATCTAAAATGTATAAAGGAATGAGATCTACAGCATGCGTGGGAATAAAAATGGCTTTGATGTTGGAACATGTCTATAGAGCTTTAGCCTTTCAAGATAGTCCCCAAGGTTTCTGACTACAGTAGCAAGTAAAACTTTGTTTAGGGATGAAGGCTTTCTTCATGTTGTTGAATAACTGAATAAGAGTTTTTATTCCACAACCAGAGACAGAAAGACAGAGAGATCATCTCCAAAATCATCTATTAAATTACATTCAAATGAAATAACTAATCAATTTCTTATTTAGATAAATGCTTTCTGATTGAATTAAAAATGCATTTCAGTCAGGACAGAAATAGCTTCTCCATTTTGACATATCATCGCCGCTACAACTGGTCCTCCTCCTCGTGGGTGGCCCTCGTTTACTCACCCAGTGTGACACTCTCAACCTTGGGCCGCTGGGAGTACGGCAGGTTCCTGTACACCTGCTCTATTATCTTCTCCTTCACCTGTGAGATGGTGTCACAGTTCAGCACCTTGACAGGCGTCACATCTGGACCCTCGCCCTGCACCAGCACTTGAAGGGTCTGGTAAACACACACAAACACACACACACACACACAAAAACGTCACATTAAGCCCACATGGTGATACTGTATGTGCAGAAGACGCGTACCTAAGCACACAAATGAGACGTATGCAGAAATATTCAAACATGACCAGAGCACCCAGCCACCCACCCACAAACGCACACCCACATAATCTGTCGGGATGTTGTCGCCATGGCAACCAGGCTTCTGTAAGCACACACATACATATATACATACATACACACACACACACACACACACACACACACAAAAACACACACACACACTCTTGAGGTGACACCTGAGACGACTCCTGTCACCTTGGCCAGCTAATGACCAAGGCTCAGCGGGAGCAAACTCTGACCCACCTCACCTCCCACACTCAGTCGCTCTGTCAGAAATAACTAACTGACCACTCGACAGATTGAAGCACAGGGGCAGGCAATCCAATTGCAAGAGCAGCCCTCACAAGTCTGTGTGAATTTCAGGTGAATGGGAAGAGCATGCTGTGAATTAAAGCCAATAGGAAACACCGTGTCTGCCTGTGAAATCTAGCTCATTGAGTTTTTTTTTTTTTTCCTCCCTCCCTGTAATTCAATCACAGAAGGCGATCCATCACGGCGGGAGACGTGTAATTCAGGCTAATTTGATAATTGTCCTCGACAACGCCATTACCCATGGGTCTTTTTATTTGTGCTGACTTTAACAGAAAACAGCTGTGTTCACATTAGCTTCCATTATTGAAACACGATACTGAAGCGAGGCACGTGGGCTTTTCCTGACTTGAGCAGAGCTGCCCAAATGGATACAGAGCAGGTGCAGGTTGGAAGGTCGAGGAGGGCTTGTGGAGGTGGCTTGTACTCTGTTCTTGTACCGACTTGTAGTACTTTTACCCGAGCCATGCATCTGCACTGCTATATTGGAATGTGCCGCCTGTGTCGTTTCTGAGCTGAGAACATTGACACTGAAAATGGATGTCACACAAAAGCGGGCAGTCGCCTGTGGGGTTTTTTGGCGGTTACCATGGCAACTGCACTGTGTGTCTGTGTGTGTGCGTGTGTGTTTGTGCATGTTTGTGTTGCTCACCAGGCACAAAACACCATGCAATCTTCAAAGCAGGGTGTGCAGTTTGACTCTGACACTGAGTTTGTGAATTTGTGTGTGTGTGTGTTTGTGTGGGGTCTTTTTTATGTATGTGTGTGTGTGTGTGTGTGTCCATCTCACCAGGACAGAGTACTCTACATCGTCGCCCAACAGGCCTGTGTCGTTGAGGGTGTACTTGGCTTTCTTCACTCTGGCGTCCACAGGCCCTTTCTCGATCTGGTGCTTGATGGCTCGGAACAGTTTGTACAAGGGCTCGCCTGCAGAGTCCTGGTATACACACACACACACACCCACAGGCACACAAAGCCATTTAGGAGCTCTCTCAGATGTTGTCATGAAGATAATTGTTGTGATTAGCAGTTTAGAAGACAGATAAATGCACATTATCAATACCAAGCACTAATGAACGAAATGGAGAAAACCACCAGTCATTATACACATGTTCTATTAGTGATTCAGTACATCAAGCATGAAAGACAAAAAACTACTGGATTAATTGGATAATATATATGTTGAGACTCATCTTGACCAGAGATATATGATGGCATATTATTTAATACATTTTAAGTGACCAAAAATGTTACCTTCAAAAACTGGTAAAGGCAGATAGACATCCAGTTGCACAGCATCCTTTCCACCACTGTCTCTGACCTGCAAAAACGCATTAGACAAGCAGTTTTTAATATTGTGAGAGCAAAACTGAATCATGTTGATGTACTAATGCTTCATATTAAAGTAGTGCAGAAATAACATCTGAATACGAAAGCCAAGAAAAACAGAATTAATTTTCATACCACGCCACTTTAATTCTGAATCTATAAGCTAAGAAACCCTGAGAAATAACGGCTGTGTTGCTGTCACTCATGTAGAAAGTTTTAGTATTTGTCTTTGAATATTTTGCAATCGTTTCCTCTTGGGCACAGTGAAGTTAAAGCTGGATAACAGGTAATACTTTTTATACGCTATATTTATTGAATCTACTTGAAAATGTGTAAAACTACTGTCTTAGAGCGATGCATCTACAAAATGTCAACAAGGGACATTTCTGCACAGCTTGACAGTGTCAGGATATTTTAATTCAAAACTCATGTCAGTGGTTACTTGACAGATCACCCATCCTAATGTCAGATATCCACTGGTGGCTCTCATTGTTAGCTGCTAGCATGCCTAATTAGATATCTTGTATATAAGGGGGCCCGTGTTGGCACAATGGCCTAATCAGCATAATGAGCCTCTCCATTGGGGGATAATTAAGATGTGTACTTGCATAACAGCCATTCACAGCGTGCCTAGGCACAGCCGACATTTCAGATCATATAACCCCCCCCTCGGCAGTGATGAGTGACTGTACTGTCAGGCAAGTGGGCCCAACTGAGGGAGAGGAGGCAGCCGTCAGTGGAGGACTCGACCTTGACATGATCATTACGGTGAAGGAAAGGATAAAGAACAAAGACCACTGAAAACTGGAAATTCCTTTCTGAGGGCTATTTACTTCAAATTAGTCAGTTGAATGTTTACAGACTAACACTACACGGGAATTATGAGATGTTGCTCAGGGAGAAACCATTGAGCAATTAATATTAGACAATATCAGAGAAAAACATCCGCAGTATTCAGGTGAGTATTTGGCAAGTTCCTAAAAATACCAATTAATTCAACAATAATAAGTTATAATTTCATGCCAATCACAGCATTAATTTTTAAAATAATTTTAAAATCATGCCTAGATAATTACTGCAACATAACAGCTGATCTCTGCTCTTGGTGAAAACTCAAGTTATTAAAATAGATTAGTTGTTTCCTCAAGTAGTGCAGGTGATTTACTGTTCAGCTGATGAAACTTGTTCCAACACAGATTGAGAGCAGGAACTTATTTATGCAATAAAGACAGACCACTATTGGAATAAATGTCCTTTTCTGTTAGAAATGTTCGCTCATCATGATGCAGGATTATGCCCTAAAAAACAACCTGCAGAAAGCTAATACAATTTATCTTAACAACAGTCAAAAACGATATGGACCGAAAGTGATTTTTACCCGAAGCATTGGTCAACAGCTATAGGATAAGAAGATGAATCAAATGCTGAAAGGGAAGAGCAACAGAAGAATCATCCAGCACTTTGTGCCTGGAATCAAGGGAGGAAAAAAAAAACAGAAGGAGAAACAGAAGGAAGAGGACTGGAATAGATCAAGCAGCAGTCTGGCTCATGATAGTAGACTACTGTAGTCAGTGCAAAAAAAAAAAAAAAAAAAAAAAAAAAAATCAACAAAAAAAAGATGGCAACAGAATGAAACAGTCCTCTGAATCTTGAAGTGAATCCCAGCCCTCCAAAAATGTTAAAAATACTGCTGCCAGGGTTTGCATATCGAGTGATTCTGATTATAGAGCTGAGGAAAAAGGACATCTAATGATCTCGGGGCAAAACAAGACACTGTGCTAGCTGCTCTGTGAAGAATCGGATGTACTTAGAGACAACAGTGCTAACATCGGTGTTACCATGCTCACACGATGCTCATATGTGCCAATTAGGACTAAAGGCGAGGCTGAGGGGAATGTCACCAGTAACTTTTAACCTCATGATAACAGTTGACAAGATAGTTGACTTAAACCAAAAATTTCCAGCTCATAGTGATGCTTAAGAAGCAGCTATGAAACACTAAACTAAATAAGATGTATCCTCTGGGAACCATGAATGTCTGCAGAAGATTTAGTACAAATACATGCTGTGGATGTCGAGGTATTTCATTGCACAAGTGAAAACTTCACCCTGCTGATGGTGCTAAATTTGAAGTCAGGGGTCCCCAAAGTTAGTAGAATTCATCCTGTGGGGATCATGAATATGTGGACAAGATTTAAAGGCAATCCCACCAACAGTTGTTGAGATATTTACCTCAAAACCAAAAAGCTCCAGCTCCAGCTCATAGTGACACAGTTTAGTGTGAAGTTAGGGAACACTAAAATAAACATTATTTATCTTCTGGGATCAATGAATGTCTGCAGAAAATTTAGAACAAGTACATACTGTTGATGTTATTTCACTGCATAAGGCAAAATCTGACCTACCCCAAGGGACAAGGGGTTACTAAAGTTAGTTGGATCCTGTGGGGATCATAAATGTCTGGACAAAATTTCATGGCAATGCATCCAATACTTTCTGAGCTATTTCAATCTGGACCAAGGTTGTTGATGGACCAACAGACCATCCCTAGAACTGCTTTGCCAGCAACTAACTTAAGCGGCTGCCATGAAATTTTAGCAGTACAGAACTTCTGAGAAATCACACTTGGCATTGCCGTTTTGGCAACATAACTGACGGCAGAAGTATCTATCGAGCAGCAGCACTGAGTTGCCCGCCACTCACCTGCGCAGCATGAGTTTAGGGTTCTTGCTGTGGACGTATTCCTCCATCAGCTCCAGCAGCAGTGTTCTCATAATGTCGGTGTAGTATTCCAGTTTCCCATGCAGAGCCACTGTCAGCAGGGAGGCAAAGTACACCTTGGCCCTGGCATTGAAGTCATGACTGCGCTCCAGGGTACGGATAAACTACAAACACACACGCACATACACAAAGAAACAAGGCAAATTAATCATCTTGATGAAGCCCACACACACACACAAGCAAATCCAATATAATGTGCATTTAAATAATCAAAAGACTAATGCTGGTGAAAACAATAATTATCAAGGTAAATTCAATTCTACACTGTGAAATATTGTGGCTTAGAAAAGATACCAATTAGTGGAAGAGGAATCACCCACACATTTGCAGTTAGCACCTCTGAGGCTGTTTCTGAGCCAGCAATATTGGATTATTAGGAATCTTCACACGTTGCTCTCTGCTATATCCTCTGCTTCTCATTTCCAAATACTGTACTCCGCTAACTTAAACATTAGAAAGTACTTAAATCAAGGGAGGAATGCCAATATTAGAATAGATATAGAGAACCTCACAGTACACCGACTGTGGTTCAGGCAGACTTTTAAAGCCAATGGAGATAAGGGGGTGGGGGAGTGTGCACTTGCACTAGTGTTGTGGGAGGTAAATCCAATGATTGTGTTAAATTAACTTAAGTAACTTAATTTATCCTGCTGCATTTTTGAGGATTGCCTGTGTAACCACAGCCTGATATAATGCTGTGAAAGCACATAAAAGAGACTTGTGTTGCACACTCCTTCATTACGATGAACAAGTCCGGGTTAGTTCATCCAGAAACAAGACTACAACTGTCTGCTTCTCAGAAGCTCCAAGTGAGAAAGATGTCCCTGCGTGCATGTAGTTAAACACTGCTTCAGTAATTAGCTTATGTTTTATGCCTATTTACTGTATGCTGTATGATAACGTATATAATTGAAAATAAAGTATTTAAAAATAAAAACGCAGACACGTTAGCTGCTAGCTGTGAGGCTGTATTGGCGCAGCAGTGCTTTAAGCTAATTCTATCATCACTATGTTAACATGCTTTTTTTAAGGGAAGAGTTAAATCTGAGGCAACTGGACTTTGTTTACAGATCAGAGAAGACCTTTCATGAGGCTTTAGAACTGAAGAAACCTCTTGGATGCCTCAGATTTAACTCTTCCCCTAAGAAAAATGACCTGAACGACTGAGAAGCTTCAGACATTTCTTGAACATGCTCATGTTTGACAGGTTCAACTTGCGTCTTAGCATGCTAACAGTAACAAGTACAGAAGGGGCTGCCAGGAATATCAACAGTTTTGTAAGAACTTGGTCATGGTGAAACATACTGAACAGACATTTTGACCTGATTATGGAAGTAAAACTTACAAGTTATTACAAGTTATTACAAATAATCCTGTGGGTGGTGTGACTGTCTGCACCAAATTGTATTGCAATGCGTCCAATAGTCCATGACATGCCACTAAAAAACAAAAAGAAATGTCTAGGGATCACCATATTAGAATACGTCATCGAGGACCGTAAGTGCCAATTTGATGGCAATGCATTCAACAGTTGCTGAGATATTTCAGTCTCAGACTCTGTCGTCCCTAGAGGTATGCTCCTGGCATGGCTAAAATTAAAATGTTTAAAATCTAGAGGGCTGACACACCAATTGCTTTGTAAGGCCTTTACAACTCTGCTCTATGCAGACATAATCAGTCTGTGATCACTGCTGACCTGTCCATGATACATCAACGTGCAGCATAATTACATTAATGAGGAAGGTCTTGGAGTTCAGTAGGTTGGAGAACTGGTTGAGCGCCTGAGTCACAATGGCCCGACGAGCCTCAGGGATATCTAGCTTTCCTGTGATCATCACATCATTGGCACCGTCCTTAGAGGGCAGGAAGAAGACGCGGTCTGTGTAGGTTTTGTAGTCCAGGAAGGGGATTCTTCCTTCGCTCAGGTCGTTGGTGTGGTCCTCCATCTCGATCATCAAATCTGTGCGATGGAAACAAGAAAGTAGTGCCACGCTCCTTTTTAATAAGCAGCTTTTGTCATTTGTGTGCTGCTCATCCGTCTTCATCATTATGTTACGAGAGGCAGAGAGGGGAGAGCGTTGCCGGGAAAATTATTTCAGCTGTGAAAGATTGTTTTCTATTACTGTTACTGCAAAACTGCTTCATATAATGATGATAACATGATGTTAAGCAGGAGAATTTATTTAATGCACTGCAGTACAATACATCAAAGAAATGTAATCAGAGCTACGAAGCACTTCATTACTTCATAACTTCTCAGAAGAATATTGCTGAGCTTTGGCACAGCGGCACTGTTTGGTACCTGTGAATTCTTTCTTGCAGCGGTCCCGCACGCTCTCCTCCAGATTCTCAAGCTGGTGTTTCACCTTCTCATACTCTCTCTCCGCCTGTTGACTCTTCCTCCTGGACAAATACAACAAACACAACACTTGTGTCATTAAAAGAAAGAATGTTATTCTAGGACTGTAGTTTGTACTTTCTGCAGAAACATACAGCATCTCTAAATATAAAAGACTCTGCGGTAACAGAACTGTGATTATACACTAATGAAAACATAGTTACACATATTATATTTAATTTCTGCAATATTCTGCAAGTAGATCCCCATAAATCTTAGACACTGGACCTTTAAGTCACAATATAGATATAAAACATTATTAGAGACTGGCTTTAAATGAAAAACATTAGTCAGTGTGCTGGAATAAAATGTTTCTTTTACTCTTTTAGCATACTAAGACTTCTTTCCCAGAGCATAAAGCTTGACATTAACACAACTCTAACCCAACAGACTACAATGTTTATTTATCAAGTACAGCAGGCTATTAAGCTATTAGACTATTAAGACAGCCCTCCAGCAATTCAAATCAACAAGGCTTCAGTGAGCTGAAAACCTCACTGATCTGAGGTAATATTATGTAATAAAGGAACATCAGTGGGTTGCAGTCTATAGATGATGTGCAGGCAACCCACCAGGCTCATTATTTTTTATTTGGCTGCTGTTGGTTGTGATTTTGAATTTTAGTTGCTGCTGTGGATCAAACTTCAGAGCTGATCTTTTGTGCCGCTCATTTAAATGAGCATAAAATACATTTAAAACAAGTTTACAACCCTTGAACTCATTCCAAACTCAAGATTTGTAGATGTTTAATAGGACGAGAGCCACAAAACAGTTTAAAAAACTGTTATCTGATTAAAGCTATGACTGCTTTACTACAGTACCAGTGAATGAGTGAGCTACGTTGCATAAAATAGCAGTTCCCACCACATTGGGGTTAGGACCTCAAACAGGATGCCAAGATAAGACAACAAGATGTGAGAGGTCACACATTTATTAAAAGAATAAGAAAGATATGTTACACAATCTTGTTTTTATTTTCACTTTTCTATGGAACTATGCTTGGACTACTTCACTTGGAGTACTGGAGACCTTAGCCCCCCTTTTACCGCTCAAAGACACGTACTTAACAAGGATTTATCATTGTATTATTTCACGGCTCCTTATTTTATGAGATTTACTTTTAAATGTCTTTCCGAGTCCTTTTGTTTTGGGTCTCAAAAACTCGAGCTGAAACATGATCATGCTCTGTATCTGTGATTGATGTCACATTTTATGCAGCACTACCTCTCTCGAATCCCAGAATAATCAGTCTATTTGGATTCCCGTGACAAGAGTTTCCTGCTCTAATAGTCAAACAGGGAGTTACACCTCTCTGACATCTAAGTGACCTCAAACAAAAGGGACAATTCCTTAACTAAATGTGCAAGCAAGTTTTTTGGCAAAAAAAAGGAGCTAGCGCTTCAATGCTTTTTCAGACAGAAGAAAAAGTAAAAGAAGTATTTCCTGATTTTGCAATTGTTGTTGTTATTTGTACACGGACAGCAGTGGGATACGGGCCAAACAATAAGGGAGTCAATTGCAACAAAGCACAAAGGTTAAGGGGTTGCGTTAAAAAGGCTGAGGTTGGGAAGCACTGGCATAAAATATTGAAGGTTTGTTAGATGACTCTGACTGCGTGATGTTTCTTGCTAAACAGCGCACAAAAATAGCCTCTCCTGCAAGAAATATGTAAGCATCTAGAAAAAAAATGTGTTAAAAGAATAAAAGTGAAAATACTGCATCAGAGTATAATGTAACATTCAAGTGTGGGGTCAAGCAGTTCAGATAATAAACATTTAATTGGCTTCTCTGCTCCAAAAGTGCAATAAAAAGTAGTTGGATTACGACACGATTAATGCAACATTTTCCTAAAATAAACTTACCTGTAGCAGTACACCGAGATAGCGATGATGAGCAGCATGGGGACAATGACAGCAGGGATGATGATGTAAAGCGACAAATCATTCTTCTTCTCGTATTGCACCGAGCCGACCAGCCACTCCCCTTTCCCAAACTTGATCTGTGGATAAAAACAGAGAGGGGGATCTCATTATCTGCACAAGCTCTCGCGTTTAAAGACATTTATTCAGGCGCACATCAATGGTAAAGATTCAAGAGTATTGAAGAGGAAACAGCGGATAATCTACATAATTGCCCACTGTTCTGCTAAAGCAGCTGCAGGACCTTACAGGATTTTTAAAGTGCTGGGTCTACGTGCAAGTTGATGGGCACACATTAACTGAACAAATGCACAATACAATATACAATAATACATTATACTTTATAATCAAGCTTTTCCTGTATAGGTATTCAGTGCTATTGATAGTCTGGCGGTGTAATTTCTTTATGCAGCACACAGCCACAGAAATTAAACAATAGCTCACTTAGAGGAATTACCCAGAGGAGAGGTTACAGTATTAATCACAATTGTGGCTCGGCTATAATTAAATGTAATTATAAAGGCCTGTAGCTACATGAAAATTGTTCAACCAGTAAAGAAATGGGGTCTCGAGATGTACAGAGGACATGCCCAGAGAAGTATAGTAAAGATTTATGATGCATGACTGCTCTCATCTGCAAGTCTATGGTATGTGTCTGCGGTGGGGAAATGTAACTAAGTACATTATTGTACTTTTTCGTGCCACTTTGTACAATACTTCACTATGTTTCAGAGGGAAACGCTTTATTTTTTTACTCCACTACATTTATCTCATAGCTTTAGTTACAAGTTTCTTTGCAAATCAATATTTCTGCATGCAAAACATCTGAAGAGCTTATAAAATATGATGTTTTAGAACAGATAACCAACATTTTATACAAGCAGAGCTGAAACAAACAACTGACTGACAGAAAATTAATTAGTAAATAGCTTCTTTAATGTTTCTGCTACTGGTTGAACAAAACAAGCATTGTGAAGGTGTCACTTTGGACTCTGGGTAATTGTGACTATTTTCTTAATTCTTCCAAACCAAACAATTAATTAATTGAGAAGATGAATCCATAATTGAAATAATCATTAGCTTAAAACAGTTAAAAATGAGCTCCATCTCAGTCAGCTACAATAATAAAATGTAACAACACATGATAATAATTCTGTATTTATATGCACATAAGTACATTTTCCTGATTATAGTGGCGCAAGTTCACTTAAGTGCATTTCAATGCACGTCCTGCATGTAATGGACTATTTTTACTGTGTGCTGTGTGTTTTTTTAGGATCTCTTAGGATCTCCTAACTTCCTCCACCACTACATCACTAAACATCTGCCTGTCTTTGTCTGATCTGACCATTAAGTCCAGCAGCTCAGGTCGGGTGTCTCGGCGTTGGCGTCTGGAGCGAGCTCGTGGTGGGGTTGAAGGTGGGTCCAGAAACAGCTTGTCATCCTGAAGCGTGTTGACCAAACAGGGAACGTCGCCCACAAAAGCTTGAGCCTCTTTGGCAGTCATAGCTTTGGAGAATCCCCGACCCTGCAGGGAAAGATCGACTGTATTACTCATAATGTCATGACTGAATGACACGGGAGGAAAATTAATTACCGCATTTGTACACCATCAAGTCGACGCATCGCACGATGAGTATTAAAAACATTATTGTAAGCATTTTAATTAGTAATGGATGGAAAGTTTATAACAGCTCTTCACTGTTCCACTATGTGTGAGTGCCAAAAGTAATTAGAAAGATTAAGAATAAATTCACTGTAAGCACAATTCTAAGTAATTTCTTACTTGGGCTCAGCTCCCGTCATTCGTACAGTCCTGCAACATTCACTTTATACTACAGCACACTCTGTATCTACAGACAGGCTTTCAATTATTCTAATGCAGTCTGGAGGAGAAGAAAGGTGAAATTAACTTAAGTAAAGCAGCGTCTGAGTCCGATCTGTTTTTTTTTTTTTTTTTTTTTTTGCAAATGCTGTTTCTAATTTACTGACATGAGGTGCCAAAAGAAACTTTAAGAATAGGAAGCTCAAAACTGACACAAGGACGTAAAATCAACTGACTGAATCTATTAGATGATTAATTGATTAGTTGTTTCACACAGAATTTGATCTGGTACGTACACTCCCTCGTTGGTTTGTGATGATTTGCTGCTTTTTTTTGTCTTTTTTTGGTCAAGCATACATAAACATAAAATTAAACTTGAAAATTAATTAACATCTTTGAAGATCTGCCACTGAATGTTTATTTTGGTTGTTTCAAAGTGTCCCAGAGGTCCTGCATACAAAAGGTTTCCCACTTCATTGTTGATTCTAGCCAACATTCATAGTTCATATCATGCAATGTATGACCACAACTCCATCCATTTTTCAACATGTGGAGAGGCTTCCATAATCCGAGGATTATTCAAGCAGCTATGACCAGCCCCGACCTTTATAATGGTGTGCTCCTAACAGACACAGTCCTGATGTCTGTTAGGAGCACACAGCGCATGGCCACTCACTCATGTTTTCCAAACTGTTCCCAAATTACTGCTTTTCTTTGTCTTATGTGATAATAAACTGAATATCTTTTAAAGTCTGGGCTATTTACAAAAGTTTTATAGATGAAATGACTCATCGATAATGAAATATTAGTTAGCTGCACCACTGGACTAATCGGAAATGTAACTAAATACATCAGTAAACTATACAGATAAAGATAAATAATTATAGTAGTGTGTAAAGAGAAACATGAAGTTTCAAATTTGCTCCCGAAGAAAAGCTTTTTTTCTTTTCCTTTCAGTCGATTTTTCTCTTCTATTTACTGTTTTTTTTATATATATATTTATTTTGGGGGACTTAGCACTAATTAAAAAGCCCAATACAGGAAACTCAACATGCCAAACCTCGTTTATCAACTTATTTAGTTGCCGGTAAGACAAGATGTCCCCCTACACAACACCAGTAATAGAGCTAATCTGTATTTCAAGTTATATTTGAGTGTATATGGATTTTAATTATTTTGGCTTATGACCACTTATAAAGCTATGATTACTTGATTGTTGTATGAGAAGAGTTTCTGAGACTTTAATTATCCAAACACCTCCAAATTAGGAACCATTGTTTCCACTGTGTCAAGTTTAAGTATATTACAACATGCATTCCAACATACAACATTAAGAATATGTTTAATTGGTTTGAGAGGTTTAAAATAACTGCTAATGTACATTTGCCTCGGTTCATTAAACTTGCAAAACAATCACACCACTGAAAGAAAATATTAAATGTGCTGCTATTTGCATAATTGTTCTATGCAATGAAAGCCAACAGTAACATAAGCTGCTAAAGAGTGAAAATGTGGTACAGCTGCTGCAATTTAGCATTTTTAAAAAAAATCTATTTCTAGATTCACACAAAGAGGCTGACTTCCCAGAAAGACAGTGGTGTGATACAATAACTGCAGCTTTAAAAGGACGCGAGGAGCCTGTACTCACAGTGACGATGATGATGCTGGCCTCGGTGATGACATTCTTGGTCAGCTCGTTGAAGACTGGGTTCTGGTGGTAGTCGAACGGCTTCAGTTCCTTCACCCAGTTGTCCAGGTGGATGTACGTTCTCAAGTGCAGGTTTAGGCTCTCGTTTACTGTTGGAGACTGGAACTGGATGACGGTGTCATTTTTCTCGTGATAGGCCTGCATGTATCGGGTGGGAAAAGTAAAATGTCACATACAATGTTATATGTTGACATGTAGCACACATAAAGAAAGCAAAACAAGACATAGACAGAGAACATAACTGTATTCAATGGAGAAAATATGGGGAGATACAAAAGCAAACAGTGGGAGATGAGGGCTTTTTCTGAAAAAAGCGGTCAATTACTGTTTTTGTTGTGAGGGAAGAGTGCTTTGGGGGTGTGCTTTGGGAGAAAAAAAGCCTGATTTGGTACGTTGGGGAAAGTAAAATTATACGTCTCTTTTCAGTCATTCTATTAAATTCCCTATTTGCCATTGTGGAATAGCAGCCTATGATGAATCACAACTCGCACTGAGTCATTCCTTCTTTGGCTTTGTTTATTTGCTTTTGATTAACTAGACTGATGGTGATATTTCTGTCACTCTCTGATTGTGACGGGGCTCACAATACGATGTGTGTGACAGCTACACGCTACAGTCCTACACGCAGCTTTTACAAATTTTTCGAAAAAGGACACGGCACAAGGTGTAGGCTACATCAGATAATGCTTTGAAAAAGTCACACAGTCACGCTACTACAAATTTCGAGACTGGTTGTGTGGGTTGTATGTCTTTTGTTTTAGCCTGAAAGTAAATTAAGGACTTGTTCAACATCTTGGGAAATAGTGGACAAGATTCACACCACTCTGATATCTCTCTTAAATATGAAATGACAGCCAGCTGCCATGTAGCTTAGCACAAAGCTGAAAACAGAAAAACGGCTAGCCTGGCTCCGTCTAAATGTCACAAAATCTGCCTGCCAGCACCTCTAAAGCTCAGTTAACATCTTTGTTTAATCTGGACAAAAAAATGCAGTGTAAAAATGACATTTTGGCGCCTTTCAGGGGATTATTTACAAGAATATTTCTTGGCCCGGTGCAGTAACTTCCTGGAGTCTTCATCGGTTGCCTGGCAACTGGTCATAGTCAAAAAATAGTCTGACTTGCAGCCCCCCATAAAACAGCAAATTCTCATTTGTAAATCAGTATTTATATGGACTAAACAAATTAGATATAACATGTTAATAGTAAACTTTAAAGATGCTGGTTAGCAGATTTCATAGTCTGGCTAGTTGTTTCCTCCTGTTTTTCAGTTTTTGTGCTAGCTAAGCTAAGCTGGTATGTAAACACTTCTTTATAGCTCTGTGTATTTTAGTGCTAGCTAACTTGGACTAGTATGAACACAAAGCAAGTATTGGGTTAAATAATCCATTACTCAGGTTTTTCTAAAACTAAACTGCTTTCCAACAAGTAATTTAAACTGTGTTGTGACGTTAAAACTCAAAGGGCTGTCTTTAATTAAATGTCTCGATGGGCTACAGGTTTAATATACCAAAAATGTGGTCACAGTGACCCTGCCCATTCATTGCAGGCCATGGACAATGTCATCAAGAAAAACATGCTCAAAATATATTAACAAGACAAGTCTGTGCCTGTGGTTGTGTTAGGCTGTACTTAGGTTGTACTTATTTACAGTTAGCTAAATGTTAACATGCTCACAACAACAATGTTTAACAGTTTATGATCACCATTGTATTGTAGCATGTTATCATGCGAACGCTTGCCAATTAACACTACACAAACAGCTGCTGCTTAAGGTTGAATTGGTCATAAAGTACTGAACCAAATTAAAATTGTGACCTGATGATGGTACTAGATGACGAGTCATTGGATTTATTAAATAAATATCGTAGTAATGTGGAATTGGTCGCTAGGAAACTGTAGCATCAGAAACTGTAACATGAAATATAATTGCCCCTAAAACTAACTTATAATACTTATAATAATAACAGTAAATGTATGACTTCATATGCAATTGTGCTCATCGTTTCTGTCTGTAATATGTAATGTAAGAGACATGTCGTATTATTTTTGTGAAGTGTACTTCTGAAATGTAAAAAGGTCTCAAAAAGCTGGCTACCAAGTATACCTGGAACCCAGCACATGCAAATATTTTGAAAATTTCCCCTCTCATCTCATCTATCGCCCGTTCAGATGACATTAAGGCTTAAAGTTACGCATAATTAACAGCGTGACCGCTTGACTGAAAGGTAAGTGCCGTTACAGATGGGGCTTATTACAGCACGCAGGCGTCAGGTCCACCAATGATCCACGTCTTTGCCGATATTTAGGTTAGCCGGGAGGCCAAAGAAGCAGTACATCCAACATGGTGGCACCCAGCACCACATATTTTCAACTTTGAAACAGCGCTTCAGGAAAGCTACAGGTGACACCACTCTGGCTCCGTCCATTCTTTATACTGTCATTGGGTGAAAGTCGTTCTTGAAATCTCTTATTTACACAAACAAACAAAAAAAAAGAAACATAATTTCTTTGAGCAGCTAACCTTAAGCCAAAATGCAACATGTTTTCACCAAAAGCCAGCAACAATAATGACTCCAAATATTCGGGTCTAGTTCAGTGGATAGACCAACTTAAACCAAGAGAAGCTTATGAAGTTGACCAGCCAAGGCCTTTGAGATAACACTACATCCGCTGCTGCTAGTTTGTGGCGGCCAGAAGTTCTTTTCAAATCCCTCCTGTCCCTGGGTAGCAGGGACTAGGGACTTGGCTGGGAGTAAAGTGGAGAAGAGCAGCGCAGTCCTATAATCTTCTGCAACCTTAATGCTGGTATTAAATTTAGCCCTTTAAATGAAATGAACAAAATTGCTGCTGCTTAACACTGGCCAGTACACTGGAGGGCAGGGGCCGGCAGGCTGTGTGCTTCTCCTTTAGGTTCCCTGGCAGAGTCAATCCTGCTTGATTAAGCTGGATGAGGAACATAGTTATAATTTGGTGAGGGTGAAACAGTGGCGCTGCTATCTGTAATCCGTCAGGTTTGAAGGATTTATGGCCAAAGACGTGAGATGAAGTAATGCCGGCTCGTGGAATCTCACTGATCAGTGGAAGCAAGGAGGAGTGGAGATGTGTGCGCTTGCTAGTGTGTTCACGGGGTTTGAATGAATCACCAGTGTAGTCGTGGGCTCATGAGATGTGGGGAGATAGATGGACACCGCTGTTACAGTGAGGAGGAGAGAACAGATGGAAAAGTAGAAATTTTCAGAATCAGAGCAAATAGACAGTTAAGAAAAAGAGTGGAGAGAGCGATGGAATGACTTTTAGAGATGGATAATCAGCAGGCTGAGTGAAAGATGGAGAGGAAGACACACACACCTCATAGGCTTCCATGTTGTCGCCTTGGACCTTCATGACAGCAGTCTGGATTAGATCAAAGCCGGAGCCAGTCACCACGATGTTCCTCCCTCCACTAAAAACACAAAAAAATGAGACATACACATAAGCAAACAGCACAATAAAACACATACAGTATATGAGTGACATACTGATATCTCTAGTCGCACAAAGACAAGCTCAGAGTTACGTGAAGACACTGCACCTGGAGTAATTTTCACAGGAGATGAAAACAAATTAGTTTAGCCTGCGAGCAGCCTATCAGCTGTCTGTTGTTCCAGCCCGTGTGCCTAATCACACCCGCCCCGGTGCTTTCAATTGCACAGAAAAAGCAAAGTAACCGTCTAATGCATCCATTTTCAGCGATCATCAAGCAGTTTGGTAGAACATCAAAGACTAGCATTTGTATACCCTTCAGCCAATCAGAAGTAAATATTCCGTGCGCATACACAAACACAAGCGTACTCTTGAAGGACAAATCATAGTTTAAAAAAAAAGAAAGGTTCTTGGCATTAATAACCTCAGACAGATAGAAGCTTGCACAGGCAGGTGCCTTTCTTAGAGTGCAGTTTTCCACAACAGTGCTATTCTATTAGACCTTGTTATCAATGCCAGCCTTTTCTTTTCTTGTTTTGCTTCTCTGCTTTGAAAAACAACATTGCGACGTATCTAAAGGGACATATCTAAAGGGACATTTCAGTTTGTGTCAACCTAAATCTTACTGTCCTATTTTTGTCAATTATGATCAACGTTCAGAATCTAAACTTCCCTCACTATATCTGTTGTAGAGATTTGAGAGAATGCAGAGTCTCCCACGAGAATGATGTCGAGAATCAGCCTCCTGCAGCTTTACAACAACAGTCTACTGTTGAGACAATGTTTGGGGCGCTTTGAGCTAAAAGCTCAGCTTGCTAACATGCATATGTTCATAATCATACTGTAACCTAATGTGTTAATATGCTAACATTTGTGAATGACCAATAAACACAAAGTACAGCTATGGCTGATAGGAAGGTCACTAGTTTTGAAGGTAAAGTATAACAAAGTGAAATACTGATCTGATGATGGTGCTTGGGGATCATCAAAGTTATGAATTCATCCAAACAGGACTGAGTGTACCAATTTCCATGACAGTCCATCCAAAAGACAGTGTGACATTTAACTCAACATCGAACCGAAAGAAGAACATCAATGTGACGTGAGAGGAAAAGTCAAAGGATCATCATAGCTATTAGGATTCATCTCATTCGCGCCACAGATTTCTCTACCAAAATGCATGGCAATACATCCATTAGTCGTTGAGATATTAAATTCTGGATCAAACTGACAGACTGACTGACGTGGAAATCCTCAGAGAAGAGCCAAAAACAGAAATAATGTGGAAAAACAAAAATAAATGTAGCTGTTGTGGCAAACTTTCCAAGTCTCTACAAAGAAGGTGATGGGTAAAATGTTACATGGGACATGTTACATGGAAATTTTCCATGGGAAGTTAAGCTGGGGAATGTCAGAAATATTCTAAATTGTAAACTTTCCGTGGAAATTGTGGGAATTAATGGGAATTAACTGGATATTGAAGGTAATTTAGTAATTGGGGGTAAGCTAGATCATGATCATGATAAGCCTAATAGATGGTCAATGAATTGATACTAGCTATAGCTTATTTAGCATCTAACTTATCAGCTAGCTATCTACTGTATGAATACATTTTCATGTGCCATTTGCAAGTTAATCATTAATACCATACATCAAATATATTTACCCCATAATATCACCAAAACTCAACAGTGTGGCTTCAATAGTCCTGTGCTCTGGGCTCCAAAGTGCAGTCCAGGGTTCTAGAAATCATCCATGCATGTGATGGAGGAACGCAAAGTGAATGTAGGGGGGGGCGTGGCTTCAATAGCCCTGCAGTAAACAGTGTGCTATGTGCATTTGATTGAGGAATAGCAGATATTCAGGTGTACTTGGATGAAATCTGGTTGTTTTAGTCAAGATTAAGCTAAAATGTATTTTCCCCAACTATATTTCAGTTCCTTGTTAAGGGCCAACCTTCAATTTTGTTTACAACCCTAATTGTGATAGTACAGAGCAGACAAAAACACAACACCTGCCTAATAACACAATCTGCTTTGAACTGCCATTCAACACTGTAAAGATAAAGGGCATGAATGCTGCTACTGTATACTGACCAGACAAAGCTTTCCTTGGGGTGGTGGTCCACCACGGAGGGGTTGTCCAAGAATTGGAAGGCACTTGGGACAGTTGTTATGGTACTCTTTCCATACTTCACCGTGACGGGGAGAGGGTCGGAGGGCACCTTATCTGCTCTGTATTCTCCTGTCCTGCAGGTGATCTTTTCTCCGAAGTGCTCTCTGCCAAGACAAGGACACAGCTCAACACTGGCTGGCTGGCTGGCTGGAAGGAGTAGGGGGGTCGCACAAGGTCAGTGTGCAGTGGAAGCCAACATGGCAGCAGCCTGACAGCTTGTTAAATCTCGGCTTTGCTGTTTCTCCAGCTCGTTATTTTTCTGTTACCTCTGCCTAAAATGTCACCATGGGCTGGTTTTGACAGAACACTGGTGGTCACAACAGTGAAGGGAAATTGTAAGTGAAAAAAAAGCCTACTTAAGACACCAAAGTTAAGGTCAATTCCATTTTTGTTCAGAAATATGAAAAAAAAAAATCTATTTATGGGCTTCAAAGTGTGCATACAGTAGAATTAGCATAGAATACAATGTCTGAATAACAAGTAGCACTTATCAACAGAAGAGACTGAATTGAAACAGAATTAGGTTTCGGCGTGAATGACAATTATTGAGGAAAGAAATCCTTACACAGTGCAGTCCACCGTTCCGATTGTAACGTGGACATCATCCTTACTGCCAGTCTCCAAAAATTGTCCAGAAATTGTAATGAGGGTGCCCCCAGCTTTAGGACCTCTAGAGGGTGTCACCGCCTGGGGAATTGGGTCCTGGTGAGAGAGTTGGGGAGGAGGAGGGGTTGCAAGATACAGCATGAATACATACTCGTGTTTCCCCTGCCAGGATTTACATGCACACAGTAGCTCCAACACACAGGCAAGCACTCACAAGAACAACACGCACAGATACAGTGTTATGTCTTACACACACACATTTCCTTTCACCCTCTTTCACACACACTCATACAAGCACCACATCTGCCTCAATTTGCTGAGCAAACAGTTAGGCGGAGCACTCCCCTGTGGGGAAGCTTTAGCGGAGCCAGAGATATGAAAAGCCAGTTAAATAGCAACGCTGTAGCCTGTTAAAGTATTAGAGAGAAAAGGGGGCCCAGTGCATGGCATCTGGTTAAAGAGGACTGCATACACCTTCTGGCTTACTGTACAGTGCATTACCATTGTAATCTAACGGCGTCTAAGTGCTGCATTTACCAATAGATTTGGATGTTGCATTTGTACTTTCCACCTAAACAACATGCCCTTGGTATGTTCTGATAACTGGCTCTCTGGAGTTAGGAAATGGAAACATAATAGAGACCAAAAAGAAACAAAATCAGCTGAAAGCTTTTCGGAGTTTCATTTTCTTGGGTCAAAAGTTGTTGTACGCCTCCATACAGAAAGTCTAGCTGAGAAGAAAGAAAAAGTTTGTGTGTGCAAGTAAAGGAGAGTATTTACCCTGTAGGTGAAGACGATGGAGGACGTTCCTGTCTTCCCCCCATTCACCTCCACCTTCACCTCACCCCACTTTGGGGCTTTAGGGCCAGAAGGACCAATCTCGCACACAACACTGGAGAGGACAACAGAAAAAAAACAAAACATGAGAAACTACTAAAGACTAGGGAGCAATAATTAATTATTTTCATTGTTGATAAATCTATTGGTTTTCTTAATTCATTGACTTACATATTATATAACATGTCAAAAAAACAAGTTGCTTGTATTGTCTGATCAACCAGATATTTTGTTGAATTCCATGTAAAGTAAGAATAAATATGTATTCTGAGTTTGTCAGACCAAAGAAGAGTTATTAACCACCCAGCTAAATTTGAATGGTTAAAAATATCAAAGTTTATGAAATTAGGTGTCAAAATCGGGTAAAAATGAATTCTCAGCTCCAGGACTGTGGGGGCGTGTCCACCTGATGCGCTGAAGCCACGCCAACTCGTGGGAGCCGTCAAGCAGCCATTTTGAAGCAACTGAAATGTGTCAGATGAGTTCAGAAAACACTGAGTCTCTCTGTTTGGGGTGCACAGGTATGCTCAAGGTGGCCTCAGCGTGTCATCGAGCCACCTTTTAGGACCGCCCACAAAATCCTGGACTGAAAACCGGTGAAAAACTGTTGTGACCTCTAGCTCCACATTTCAGTAACATATCATTCAAAGTATTTTCACATGTTTTCCAACATATTTAATGTATAATGTAAGAACTCTCAGAATTGCCTTTACATTGACTTGAACTATCACACAAGACAAGAAGAAACAAAGCTGCATCAGTAGGTTAGTTGAGATTCCTATGCAGAAAATTACTCACTTTTTTGTCAGTTGACTGAATGATTGGCTTGCTGTTTCAACTCTATTTAGAACCTGTATTCCAGATTAACTATCAGCTTTGCCAGGTTTGTAAAAACAAAATTGGATCTGCATTTTTGAGCTTAAACTACTTCCACAAATCAAAACAACTGCCAGCTGCGCAATTGAAAACTAACAGATAGCCTCATGCAATCTTTGTCCAAATTTATCCATTCCCATTAAGTCCTGAATATTAGAGATATTGGCAGGAAAATGAGCGCCGTGTCTTGTTTTAGTTAACTGGAGAAAGTGCTGAAAATAACTGAAGTAATTAAAAAAAAACTAACATAGAAAGTAAAAATAATAATAATAACTAAAAAGAAAAACAGAACTCAGATGGATTTTGCTCAAATTTTCAAGTGGGCACACATAATAAACACAATGTTGGTTCATCCAATGTTTAAATAATGTTGTTGACTAAGTAGCTAGGAATGTGGTATGATTTCTAATGCCAAATTGGCATCCTATAGCATCTTAGAAATTGAACCCTCAGGGAATTTTCCTACACTGCAGAGTCTGGAGTTTTCTTGGAATCATGTGATAAACCAAACATGTCCAAGTCTGCTGCAGTCCTTGGAGAAAATGTGTCGCTGATGAAAGAGGTCAGCATAAAATGGCAAGCCTCATTCGGGGCTAACAGGTGGGCCACGAGCAGACAATTAACAGCTACAACAGAAATGTGAAGCACAATGGAAAACCTGTCAAAACATACAGCATGCAGTAGACCATGCAGGGCAACTAACAACAAGATGAAGACCACAGCAGGCAGGTTAGCAACAAAAAGTGGATGATTTAAGAGGGAAAAACATTCCATCTGCTCTCATAAATCCAGTTTTATGCCTCATCGTGCAGATGGCGGGGCAAGGAATTTGTCATAAATGTGGATCAATCCTTCCAGGTGTCACTTGTTCTGGTATGTGGCTGTGGGGCTACAATGTGGATGTATTCTCTTTTAAAGACCATTTGTATGAAGTGAACTTTTTTTTAAAAACACAGCTGCGACTGGAGTAGATTTGCAAGTTTATTTCAGAGGGTTTTTTTCTTTTTCTTTTTTTTTTTGCCACGCTCAGCTCATTAAAGCATCTTTGGGATATGGAGGAACAGAGTCTGCAGCAATAATAGACTAGCAGAAATCAGTGGCCAATGTATAAAGTATCAAAGGATAAAGTAGCAGAAAATACTACAGAAAAAGCAAAGAAGAAAAAGCATAAGAACAGCTAGTTGTCTAGTTTAGGTCTCATGTCATGTTTCAGATTTCTATAGATTATTATTAGCTGTTCACTGAAGAGACATTTCCACTCTGAACTTCTTAAATTGTTTTGTTTCAGGTCCAAAGAGGTTAAAGTATCCAATATTTCCAGGGATTAGATTACAGAATAAAGTCCAAAATATGCATACAAATTTGTGTAGGACAACTTTTCTTCCCCGTTAACCATCTCACAGTCACCAATGCATATCAAGTAGTTCAAACTAGCCCCACCTTGATCAGCTACAACTGAAAAATTCTACTCCTACACACTGATAATTACCAATCTAATAATATAATAATAATAAATTAGTCACACGGGCTATCTTTCTGCAGAACAAGTACTTTTACTGTTAATTTGCTGATGATACTGTATTTTTAATTAAGTAGGACTGCATTTTGAACGCAGGACGTTTACTAAGGTAGTAATTAAGTTTTTTTTTTTTTTTTACAATGTTTTATTCATACTTTTACTCAGAAGAAAAGGCATCAGAATACTAGTAATTCCCCACCACTGGTGTTTCCCTTTTAAAAGAGTGATTCTGTTTCTGAATCAACTTGCATCTGGAGACTTGAAGATCAATACAGTGGCATAATGAGCTAAATAAATTATACACCCAGGTCACCCCGAGGAAAGGCAAAGCAATCCTTAGCTGATAAGGTATCCAAAAGTTTATAAAAAAAAGAAGACTTGCTTTCTTTGTAAACGTGCCAGAACACTCTGTCCAGCTGTTTATACATTTGCATAAATACACCAAGGTGTGTATTACCTCGTGGAAACAGAGTACTTCTCCTCCTGATGGACGCAGGGCTGCCCGGCCACAGTGATTCTTTTGATGTCTTCCTTGCGGATGCCAAGGTTGGATCCCCGGATGGTGATGGAGATTCCTCCCAGCAGGGGTCCAAAAAGAGGAATGATCTGGATGTGGAGATACAGTGGTGGGGGAGGGGTGGGTGTTCATACGAAGAAGGGATTTTAAATGGATTTAAATAGATTAGTTCTGCAATAAGAACACATAAAAGATTTACAGAGTCTGCTTTAGTCCGCTAAATGGTTGGAGTTAAAGTGTTTCACATTCAAAGCCATGGTTGAGAATTACATACATACAGTCATATTTGCATGTATGTGGATGTATTACGACGACAGCTGATGCCAGATTTTTGGTGCTGATGCAAAAGATACTCGAGGATAATTAAAAAAAAAAAGATTACGAGATATGTATTATGCAAAGATGAATATGATGTTTGAGTGAAGCTACAGTTTACTGTAGTGCAGTATGACCAGTAAACGCAATTAATCACTATAGATGAAGGACATGAAACAAAGGATTATGATCTTAAAGTAGAGGTACTCTAGTTCATTCTGAAGGGTTGATGAGATATTTCAGTCTGGATATTTCAAAGCAGTGGACCGACCAACAGATAGACATAACAGATAATATACAATAGGCTCTGTTTTATCAGCTGATGTATCAGTCAGGCTGGACTATGTATGGTCATAACCTCTGTTGACTGACATCACCACAACTACTGATGGATTTTTGTCAATGACAATGAAGTCGTGACAATTAAGTGAACAAAGTAAAAATTGATTCAATCTAATGTGCTGCAGATCAGCTCAACACACCCTGAAGGAGAGACTTTCAACTCCCCCATCGACAGAAAGAAGGGAAGAAAAAAAAAAAAACAGAACACGACCAGAAAGGGCTCCGAAATCAATAATCCAATCAGCAAATTCAATGCCTTTTCACTGCTAATCACATGTCTTTAATACACCATTCCAGTTTAAAGTTGAACACAAAGAGAAGAGATGACAACATTGTGACCACTCACATTAGTGATCTGGGGGTCGGGGCACTCTGTGTTGGAAGGATCATCGAATCCTTGCTGGTCGGACTTGCACAGCATCTCGTACACGCACGCCTTCTGCTTGGCACACCACACACATTTGTACTTCGGGTCGGCGTTCTTACAGAGACTGCAGTCCTCTCTCCCCATGGAGCAGTTGTACAGGGTGACTGTAGAGAAAAACAAAACATCACATTTTGCATTATACTCATTTGCAAGGTCTCTCACTGTTGTCGGCTCAGTTTGGTGTCTTTGCTAAACAAAATGTTCTGAAAATTGTCCTCTCGCTGTTCGACCAAATTGTGATGAGAGAGGAGATTTTTAAATTTGCTCATCTGATTCATCCTCATTTAGTCATTGCATGCCCTCGGAACAGTACGCTGAAACAAACCACCAATTTTACACATCAAACTGCAGTTACAGGTCTTGGATATACTGAGAAAAAAAAAACTTTTATAAAGCTTTTTGTGGCTTCAAAAGGAGCTGTGTGATGTCAGTTGAGTCAGTTGGATTTGCAAATGAAGTAATCTGAAGTTGTGAGAGTTATAAAAAGTCAGGTTACAAGAGCTCTGTAGTCTGCTCCTTAACAGGATAGTCTCCAAAGGCTGTATTAGCAGCGACTAGCATAACTCTCTGATGTAACAGTTAGCGGTCAGGTTGCATCATGGGTAATGTAGGTGCCTGGTTTTGACAAGCCCTTTTTTTAAACTGTCCATCATGAGTATGACAGTGTTAAATTGATGAAGTAGATTTGTGGATTTCTTTTGCCCTGGGTTTGTCTCACAGGCTACATTCAGCCTGTAAGGTGAGGAAGACTGATGATTTGTCATGGATGAAAAAACACCTTCACTTTATCTGTGGCCTGCATTTATTCAGAGTGAATATTTTTCTATGAAGCCGGTAGAATCAGTAAAAGATATGTCAGTGACGCACACGATGCTCTTTGTAGGAAAGATACAAACATGACTGTGTATTATAAAGTATTGAATCTCAAGTAAACATCAACGCATTATTAATACAGAGCTGTAAATAACATTTATATTTGGTTATAATAATATTATTATAGAAATCTGCATGACTCTTCTTCTAAAACAGAACCTACAACTGTGTATATAGTACAATACTGGTCTATGCTGGAGGTGTCATCTGAATAAATGGAGAGATGTCTGATAATTTCCTTTTAATCTGCACAAGGAAAAACATATTCTGTCAAAATGGGTCTGATGATACAGTCATTACCAGTTAATTTCACTGTTTAATTTCCAACTGAAGATTAAAAGGCAACCTCAGATCTAACAGAGGCCCCATACTGGGACTACATGTGTACACGCAGGGCATTATAAATAATCTGATCTCCACATTAAAATGTGAGAGAGCGTACCGTTCAGCGTGCTGTCCATCTTCTTGCCTGACTCCTTGTCCTTCACGTAGAAGAGAACATTGGTCTCCGGTGACTTATCGTAAGAAAACTAAGGAATTGGAAGAAAATGAATTATTAATTCAGAATCCAGTGATTAATGGCACTTAAGCTCTTCTCGGCAAACAGTGTGGGCTGCAGCAAACCCATGCCAAGAGAGGAAAAAAAAGGAAGTTGTGTTTTTTTATATATCTATACGCAGTCTGGCAGATATTCAGCTGAAGAAATCAATGTTGGAAAAGAACATAGCTAGGGGCAAGGCACTGCTTGACTTTCCCCAATCACAGAATTCACAGTATGGAGAGCTAAAATAACTCCAGTGAGGAGAGTGTGTCCATTAGAGGGAGCTAGAGAATATCACAGAGGCTGTAAAAACCAGCTAAAGGGTGATTTGATTTATAAGCCTGGAACATGAAGTCAACTGTGCATAAAACGTTTGCATTTCCACTCAAATCAAGTAGCACTCTATTCTTAACTTAGTTTCGTGATTGTACTTTGATAGTCCACCAATCAGCCGTAGTTCAAGGACCTAAGTTGAGTGGAAGTCTAAATACAGAGAAACAGTCGAGGGTCGACCGTCAAGCCAAGACGAGTGTCTTGCAACTAGAAAACAGCAGTACTCACACTGAAGCCGCTGAAGGTGTAAAACTGCACCTCTCCGATATTGACCTCTTCTTCCACGTTTCTCATCAGCTCAGTGCCGATGGTAAAAACACGACCCTGGAGAGCCCGACAAATAAAAACAAGAAACGTTGCGTGTTCATTTATGTAGATCACTTGTAGATCATGCTTGCAAATGACTCTTCTTTGAGCCTGCCCTTTTTTTTCACCTCACTACAGAGCGAGCAATGCAAAATGGCTTCTTCCATGGATCTACATTCACAGTCTATACACCTGTATAGCATGTGAGAAAACACGTACAATTGACAGTGACACTACAAGCACAGTGTGTAGCAACAGACAGGTGCCTTAGCTGCACATCTGTTGGTATAATTCATCGTCTCTTATACATGTTAGGGCTTTAATGTATGGGTAAACAAAACATAACAGACTTTATAGAACACTGTCATAAACACCATACACAGAAAGTATATGAAGCTATCTGTCCTGTTCTTCATTCAGATGAATCCAAGCAATTACAAAAAGCATGCAGAGGTGATGACTGATCAAGCGCTACTTGCACTGAAATGTAAATTGATTTTCTATACGAGAACGCTGCATCCAGAAGGTCTTAATGAGGAGATGTCCTTAATGGCTCGCTAATGGAAGCCAGCGTGTCCGACTGTTGCTTTTAGTTTTCGCTGTGATATCAACAAGTCATAATGCGCTCGTCTTCGCCCAATGTAATGCCACGAGAGTAATAATATATGAGGGGGCATACTCTTTAAGATTCATACGTTTTATATATTACATACATAAATACAGCAACAATCCAATGGAGCCTTTAGTTTGGCGAATAGCGTAGAGCCTAGACAGACTGCCGTGTATGTCACAGTGAGTTTCCAGCCTATTTAGCTAATGTTAGCTAATCATTAGCTTGCTAACTACACAGTTGCCTGTGCAGCTTCAAATGACGGACTAAGATGGAAGTTGTTGCATATCTGTAATCGTTTTTGCATACCACAGTGTGGTTCCCATATGCAAATAAAATGATCTCCAATAATTTCCAACTGGTGCTCAGTAACATTACATCGGTTCTTCATGGTTTTCTCTTGCAACTTGATTGGATGCTGGAAGATGCTGGTTCAGACACATTTTATCTGGAGAATTAAAGGTAGACTTTCTGGGACTGAATAGCATTATGTGAGATGTCTTAGGAAATAAAGGGAAATCAAGCACTTTGTGGCAAACTTTGAATATCAACTTTTAATCTTTGGGCATCAAGTATTTTCGAGTAAAAAGGCCCAAATTCAAGTGAAGCCTTTTTTCTGATTTTGTCTAGCAGAGTCTAAAGTTGTGTGCCTCCAGTGCAAGCAGATTGGTTAAAAACCGTGACAGTTCACTGTGGTCTCACTGAAGAAGTGTTTAGAGCTGGCTAGTTTTCCAAAAAATGCTTAAAATTCTGTGTCTGTGCCACTTTACCTCGTAGAGGTCCAAATTGATCCCCTCGAAGCTGATAGGAATCTTGTATCCCACGGGGATCAGCCCTGGATCTGGATTCTCAAACTGAGGACATTTCGCTCCCTGAAGAAGGCATCAAAACAAATCAGATACTCCCACTTTCATTCAATTTACATTTTAAATATGCCAACCACTTAACACACACACACTCATCTGCGGCGACAGATAAGTGTATCTCTGAAACATCTGCTGACTTGTAAATTGATATCCTCCACCCCACAATATTTGTCACGCAAGATGGTGCCAGCTGATACCAGGATTTGAGATTTTATTAATTTCAAGAGAAATTTGGATCGCTCGGGCACCGCGTCACATGTGGTGATTAGATGTCTCTTTAGAAACTTCTGCTACACTTTTTTCCATTTATCAAACACGTACTTTCAGAAATGACATGACGTGTTAACCCTTGAGAGGACTAACCTCACGGTGCTTGATGATGTTGGGGCCGGTCATGCTGCTGTCCATGTCGCTGCAGGTGTGGTCGTTTGTATTCCACTGGCAACCCCACGGACTTGCCACGCATGCCATACACCTGAAAACGCACGTACACACACACACACACACACACACAGCAATACAGACAGATGAACACACACAAAGGCAAGAAAATACTTACTCACACACATAATTAGGCAGGAGCACACACACATAAAAGCACGCACAAACAAAATCTAAAAACATGCAAACTCATCAAAGAGCGTCCGGTATAAAAATCCATGCTGCTGACAACGAAATGGATCTCTGCAACTTCACATAAGCAAAGCTCGTTCATCACACATTCCCTGGCATGAAAGAAATGAAGAAAAAAAATAAGGAGGGGGGAAAAATGGCGAGATTGACTTTCATTTTTTGATTAATGAATAGGAAACTGAGGCAATTTCCTCGGCTTGGTAATAAACGGAGGAGAGAAAATGCAAGAGGTGCATTCAAAACTACCATGCATCACAATTTACAAACAGAGCCTTGATCTCTCATCTGTTCATGCGCGGTGATACATTTACATCAAGGTTGTCAGTTGATGCTGTGTTCAGTGTCACTGTGTATTTTCAATGAGTGACAGAGCAGAACTGATAGACTAAGAGTCTGACTCACGGTGTGTTTTCAGATTTCTTCACCGTCGCAGCGCAGTTATAGAAGTTGAACTCCCGCGCCGCCAGCTCCACGGTCTCGTTGACGAATATCTTGACCATCACGGCCACAAAGTCTGACGACACAGAAAAAGGGGGGATTAAAGTGAGCTGCACTGGCTGTTGTTACACATTAATGAATGGGGATATTATTCTAAATATTGAAGACGTCCATCGTTTATGATGGTGTTTGTGCATCTGACGACAAAACAAGACATGACCGTTACATAAATTGTGACCTTAAATACTTTTATATACCAATTACGTATTCAAGTATTCATTCAACAAAACTGTACTTTGAGCTGAGTGCTAACATGTGCACAATGGCAATGCTAACATGCTGATGTTTAGCAGTTACAGTAATGTTTCACCACCTTAGTTCAGTACAAACATTTGCTAATCAGCACACAAAACAAGGCCGATGGGATTGTCATTAGTTTTGCAGGTATAAACCAAACAGATCGACGTTGCCGTCCCTTGAACCATGCTGCTAGCACGGCTAATAAAAGGATATAATCCCTGTCTGAATAACCTGTTGAGAGCCAAAGAAAAAAAAAATGCTGGTACAACCAGTACTTTCAAGGTTTCCCCCAGTAAATAGTTTAGCTGATCCCAAATCCTCAGACTCCTCAGGTGGAAAAACACTTGATAATAATCCCAGACCTGCCTTAGTGGGCGTTACACTTTAGTGGTGCAAATTCTCCCACAAATCTATGATGAATTAAATTACAAAAATCAAGTGGCATGCAGTGAACTTGTTGATACAACATTGGTTATAATGGAGGACAAGAGATTCTCCTTAAAGGAGGATCTATTCAAAGAAAGGCCATACCTTGGTTCTCAGGTGTTTGTGGTATAAGCGAAGGGCTGGGCAGATCACAGGAAACCTGACCAGAGCCTGACATGGTGCCCTCACACCGGAAAGACTTGATAACGCATTGCAGACGGTCAGAACTCCCGATTGTAGGGAGGGACGGGATGTGGATTAAAACCTGAAGAAGAAAAAATATATATATTTAAAGAATTTGGATGTGGTGTAAGTTTTTCATAGAAAGAGTTATCGGCTGTAACATTTGGCTGAGTAATATCTGTTTACACTGAAATATACACAGAGCAGAGAAATTAATTTAAACAGAGTTTATCTGTGAAGTCACGATACATAAACAGTTTCCTGGAGATTAATTGAGAACAAGACAGAAGGGTAGGTGCTGCTGATGGAAATACAAGAGTGAGTCAGAAAGGGAGGGAAGGAAGGGACAAGGAACAAAAAAACACTTGAGAGAGAGAGAAAGTGTACAAGAGAGGCTCTCCATCTTCAGGCTGTGAGCACAATCAGCTAGGTTGGTTATAATAAGCCAGTCCAGAGTTTTCTGGATGGATCGATGCAGAGCAAGATGACCTAGAGGCCAGGGTCTCTGATTCACAATGGAAACAGTTTATTACTCAAGCTGTGCATGTTTGTGAGGCGTGCATTTAAGTGGGGTTGTGTTCTGAAGATCGAGGGAGAGGCAGAAAGATGTGAAGAGAACAAAAGGATAGAAAGAGCAGAGAAAGAGCGAGAGCAGAGCGCTGTACCTTCTGAGTCTTTTTGCAGGAAAGATTTGGGGGAGTGAAGGAGCGAATCTTGACACACTCCTGCTTAGGGCTCCACAGCCAGCCATTCTTCTCCTCTGCCCGTCGGCACTCAGACCTCCTGGTACACCTTCAGAAAAAGGTGCACACAGCAACACTTTCACAAGGCTTCAAACCAAGAAAGAAAAAAAACAAAAAACACAATGCCTATGCACTGGAACAGATATTCAATGTGCTTTTGTGGGTCTGTACATATTTTCAGGATTAAGTTTCATATACAGCAGGTAAAATATTATATCATAGATATCATAGTTGAGGCAAGATTTGAAGCTTTTGTACAAAGTATTAAATACATTTTAGTAAGTGTGTTGAGTGCTTTTCCCCTGTGTCATTTCACATTATTCCACACAACTTAATTACTGAACTTATTTGTTTTGGTTTCTTTATGTTTATGGATGTATGGACTGGAGTTGTTATCAACATCTGGATTCACATTCAAATTTCATGTCAATAGCAAGAAATATGTTTACTGAGAAAAAAATGGTGATGTGTTCAATACTTTTACGTGCTGTAGATGAGCTTATGAATAAAAATGATGAAAATGACCAATGATAAACTGTTCAGTGCTGCAACAATTAGTTTATCATAAGAAACATATTTCAGTGAGACTAATCAAAAAACTAAAAAATGAATCAGTCCTAAAAATGTTATAAACATAAGAACAGGTTTCAGTGCTTCTTGTCATCATAAATTAAACACAATTCAAAACAAATGCATGCTAGAAAAGGTTATATAATACCAATTATTAATTGTGGTAATAATGTGGAGAGAAAGCAGAGCACACAGTGTAATTTATCATCAGATTTCAGTGGAAAATAATATGGTTTCAACCGTTTTCTCGAAGTACAAGCGGAGAGAGGAAGGCAAACAATATAAGTAGGGTTGCAAATGAGGATTCTTTTTATTATCTATTCATGTTAAAGGTTCATTTTCTCGATTCACTGATTTCCTGATTCACTTTGTCATCGAAGTCTCCTTTTGTGTGACTAAGTCCAAAGCCTGAAGATATTCAGATTACTGTATATAACGTGAGACAGAACAAATATCACATTCACACAGTTAATTCATTTCCTATCAATCAACCAATCATTGAAACTCTGAAGTACTTCGAGTGGGAGACAACTGCTTTTCCGCTTTTTCTTGTTCCTGATCCCAACCCTGTAAAATGCATGATACATACCACCTCTTCTACCCTCCAGACCCTGATAAATATAGGCTGATGAGAGTAAATTGCACAGACTGCCTTCGCCGCATGAGGCTGACAAACAGCTTTAATTCCTTACGGCTGCACGGACAACAGGAGATGGAATATAAACACCGAAGGGTACTAAAAGTGTCTGCAATAAAACACTGAACAAATACCCTGCTGTGTTTTACAGATGGAATTGCATGTGTGGCTGTTTGAGTTGGTCTGTTGCTGTGTGCATGCATTTATAAGTGAGTGTGTAGATGTATGTGTGTGTGTGTGTGTGTGTGATCCTCACCTGCCCTCCAGGACACACCAGCCACAGTACGGGTCCTTCAGTTCCACGCATGATTGGCAGTCTTTCTTTTGGAGGCACGTCTGCACCGGCACCTTGGTGATCTGAAGCATTACAACATGAAATATGATCAAACTGTGCACCTTAGGGGGGGAGGGGGAAACTGCACGAAATACAAATGTTCCCTGGTTTGTTGCAGGTGTAAAAACAAGTCCCATCACAGCACATGTTCTCCCTTTGTCTGCTCCCCATGTTCAGTTAATTAAACACAATTCCCACCGTCTACATCCTAAATGTTTATTGTACTTAATATTTACTGGTCGGCAACTCAATCAGACTGAATAGGGTAAAATTTAATTAAAAGCAGTCTTATTATCTGGCTACATATGGTACATCTTAAAAAATATTACCTTAAACTACCCAACGGTATATTAAGCTTGTACACTTAAACAATATTAAACTGCTGCTTACAATTATTACTGCTGCATAATAATCCAATAATGTAACAATGTAAAAATAGAAGATTCTGGAAAAGTCTGCATGAGTACTGATAATACTTTAGTGTGAACTATGAGTATTTTGACACTACAACGTACAACAAGGAGTCTTAAACTGATGAACCAGCTTTAAGTCAATACTATTGTCCCTTGACCTACATAAACAAGACGGTTGGTGAGAAGATTGGCTACAGTTATTCTTAATGTCTGCCACCAGGTCAAGTTCGATCGGATTCCCTTAGAAATCAGAGACGAGACGGTGGAAACACTAACGCTTTTGTCCACAGGGACCAGAATCAACGCACAAATTGAAAGTTTATTCTCGCTGCTTTAACTGAAAGAGAGTTCCTCCTTATCCCATATACCATACTGAGCAGATATGAGGTCAAAAACATATCATCGTATTATGGATTCAGGACAGGCACTTTGGCTTGCGATACATACAGATTGCAAGAGTAACACCTGGCAAGTCATTTAAACTTTTATCTGCTAAAACTTGGATCATTTGCTCTCTTCCTTGTGAGTCAGACTTCCTTTGTGTTAAAAACCAGTCGAACGGCGTCTCTCTTCCTGTGATAAAATTGTCAATAACAGAGAGGAGCTAATGAGAACTGTTTCACCACGTCTACACAGGAGGTGTTTCATGTTTTTCAGTTGTCTGTCTGTCACAGACGTTCTAAAAGAGCAGATATCCTTAAATTTTAATCACACAGGCGGCTCAGGTTGAACTTGTTGCTTTATGCAGGTAATTGTGACCCAAGGCATTTTTATTTTTAGGCTACATGTCTAATTTCTTTGGTTTTTTAAGTGACTACCGGGATTGTATATTGGGTATAACCTACATGCAGTACTGCGCCTGAGCTCCTCCTGTGTAGATACGTGTTATAGATGATATGTGCTACATACACACCTTTTTCTCTGTGGTAATGTAGAGGTGGCTTTGACTGAGGTCAAAGAAAAGGTTCTTGTTGACCTTCTCTCCCAGGGTGTTGCCAGGAGCTTTGCCGTACACATGTGCCTCAGTGGTTAAGTGTACCTAGACAGAAAACAGAAAGTAACTCTGTCAGACACAAAGTCTTGGCTCCCCTCAGGTAAAAAGGCTAAAAAGGCTAAAAGGAGTCAATCAGAGGAAAGCAACAGTCCACCTTAAAGACTTCCCCCTTGTTATTCCCCAAGAAGGCAATGGTGTGCTCATTCTCCACAGCGACGGCCACAGCAGTCAGAAGGTCCGGCCTGGTCAACACTGCATCTGCCTGTAAGGCAAATTTCGGCTTGCTGGCCAGAGGGGAAGGTAGAAAGTCTGCGCCACACTTGAATTGTTCCAACGTATCCTTCTGTAAAAGGAAGAAACAAAAGGATGATGACACACTGTGTGTCCTTTAATCCAACCTGTATGAGAGGGAATATGTGGGAATCCAAGCGTATATGGCAGAGGATAGCGATTTATGGGTCAGGTTTTTCTCTATTGTTCATTGTTTGATGTCTGTAATGGAAATGTTGGCCATATGTTCTGGTTTGGTAATTTCTATAATAACAGATTTCCTAAATACTCATTTAGCAAAAAAAAAAAAAAAAAAAAAAAAAAAAAAAAAAAAATATATATATATATATATATATATATATATATATATGCAAATATGTGTTCTGTGCTGCGCTATGAGAGATTTAATTGATAGGATATCCACTCATGATGAACGTTGGCCTGCTTCATTTATAGTTTGAAGAATGTGCTGTTGATAATATAGCCATTTTCTGTTGGAGTCTATTTATTTGAGCACCATGTGCTGTTTAAATGGCACAGTACACACAGTGGCAAGCCTCTCTTCATATGGGGATGGTTCTATCCTCTATCTACAGTATACTGAAAAAAAATATGTGTTTTGATGTCAGCAACAAAAAGAGAAAACTTCAGCTTTCATCACAGGGACACATACATTGCTACAGGGCCTGATTTAGCCTATGACCCACTACTGCTTTATGGTATTATTCTGGATGAGTTGAGGGAATTGGGGGGGTGACGATGTGCGAGGCAAAACGAGAGCTTTTGAGAGAACAATACAAAAATCAGAACAAAGTAAATACCGAGACATTAAAGTAAACTGTGACACGTTTATGCATTATTGATAACTGCAAAGGGAATTCTTCAAAACATATCCCATCCCATTTATTTCAAACAGATTTTTTAAAACTTCAAATCAGCTGACAAGACAGAAGCACTTACTGCAATTCGCGATGTGCAGAATTCATCTGTTTTAGACGAATAGGGGATGTCCACAGCGGGAAACCCACCAATCTTCCCCGAGTCGCTGTAGCAGGCGCTGATGATATCGACCAGCCGCTCGTTGATCAAGTTGAGGGGGTACATGCAGAGAGCAGAGTCGTTGTCGTCCTCGTCTGAGCTCGCCACCATAAACAGAACCTTGTTTTCATACTTACCCGGGTCAGTCATGACACGTGCAAGCTCTGTTCCCGGAGAAGCCACATACGCAGCTTGGACTTTGTTGTATCGGTTATTTGGGCCGCAATTTAACTGGAGCTCTGTGTGGGAATAGTAATGGAGGTCGTCCTCGCAAAGACGAGACACAAAGGTCAGGTTCTTATTATCCGTCCCATCGAGTGTTCTTGAAAAGAGGAAATAAACAAAACCATCCTCTTTGAAGGCAAAGCGGAAGTCATGCAGGTACTTGGGAACAAATGGCGTTGTCTGTACCGTTGATGCCTCAATGATGCTCTCGAACACGACCCATTCGCGGAAATCCTGAAGGATTCGTGTGCTGATGAGTTTTGTACTGTCCAGGCTTCCGTAGCCTTTCCCAACAAGAAACACACTGAAGGTGTGCCCCTCTCTTATGTAGGTGGACATGACGCCCACCACATTTACATTATCCTCTATGCTAGCCACATAAGTCCTCTCTCCATTACTGTCCTTGTAATACACCTGCTGCTCCACGTTTGTCAGGTTGAGTAGGGAGCAGATGCCCCGGTAACGGCTGCCGCAGACTATGAGGGTACCGTTGGAGGGATGGACCAGCAGAAGCTTGTTGAGGTTGGGCATGGGCTTCGTGTCCTGACATGCAGAAGCAGGAGGCGTACAGGTCCGGGCGTCCTCTTTGGGGCCCGTCTCAGCACGAGCCTGCAGTTTGAGTGATGCTCCCAGCTGGAAGATTGTGTTGACCGCCCCCAGGTAGATGCGACCGGTCTGGGGGTCCTGGACCACATTGTTGATGGGGGTCTCGGTGGCGTACTCCAGGATGTTGTTGCTCTCCTGGGCTCGTGCGACTGACTTGCAGAAGAGAAAGAGGAGGAGGGAGACCCAGCTCGCCATCTCTGGAGAAAACAGACAGGGAGAGGCGTTTTATTATTGATAGTGTTAAATGCACACGTAAATGTACATTAACCATCTGGGGCATGAAACTGCAGTGTAGAGTGGGCATGTGGTTAACATACGGCACTAAACACACACTCACACATGGAGTCTAATGGTCAGGTCAACAGTCTGCAGCGAGACGGTACAATCATGAGGGTTGAGATTGACATTTTGTGAAATAACCTTATTAGCTCTCCCACTGAAAGTTGCATGACAGGATCGATACCACTCGTTTTTTTAGAGCTGTAATGAGGAGATGGCTATCTTAGTGTAGTTTAGCACTTGTTCTCTCGTACAGATTTAACAAATAAGTGTTTATGTGTTTAATTTTGATGTAAATTATTGAGTTTTACAGATCTTCAGACAGAAGCAGACTTCCTTTTCACCCCATGTGTGCAGCCTTTCTGCTATGCTAAGCTAACCTAACTCACAATTCCAGCTGCAGATTTATTGTACAGATGTGGGAGTGGTATTGATCTTTTCATTTAATTTTGAGCAAAGAAAAGGTCCATCCATTATCTACGACCGAATATCCATTACAGGGTCACGGGCGGCTGGAGCCAAAACATGTTTTCACAGTTACTTTAAGCGTCGTAGCCACGCAGATAATTAGTTTTTATTTGGCGAAGATTTGAGATATCTGTCTCCGAAGTTTCTGAAACCACTCCAAACCAATTGAGTCGAATCTGGTGTTAAAAGCACTGAAACATTTCATTTTATAAACATAACAACAAACTCTCTTTGCCGTGTGTGGATTGCCAAGAGTGCCTGGCACTCATGCTGCTGCTGAATTCTTTAAATGTAATTTTTCTTTAATTCTTTAAACACCACAAATACAACTCCATTCATCTCCATCCCTGAGGCAGAAAACACACAGATATCAGATAAATGAAATATGTTTGATTTGGGTGTACTGACTCTTCCGAGGGGACTACATGTGAAGCATATCAAGACATTTAGGTTATTGGGATAAAACTATTAAAAAAAAAAAACGCCTCTAGCTAACAGCATGTATTGTAGCTGTTTGTGCATGACTCAACATCCTGCTCCACTTCTATAAAGCACGTTATTTTGGATTACTTAATATCAGAAATGATCGCTGGTAAAAAAAATAAAACTGCTCTGAGTGGGGCGTAAAGAAAGATTAAGGCCAAGAGCTAGATCTTAAACCATAACACAATAAAATCCTATTTAAAAAACTTGGCTCTGCTCCAACTTCATTTGCACTTTTCCCTTTTTTCCCCCCTCTCTTCAACAACACCTCCAAGCACAAAGCTCTCAGGAAGTACACTGTTTTGTCTCGGGAAACATGATCGCACAATATCCCTGTAAAATTACAGACAGCTTCATGTACCGGCTAACAGCAGGTGCCTGTGGAGTCCTTGCTCACTGCTGTTTGCCCAGGCTGTGGTAAATATGGAACTGCAGGTGGCTTCCAAACAGCTATTGCCCACACAGCAAATGTGCGTCTATGTTTGCATGCGGTTTCAAGCTTGCACTCTCTCAATAGCATCCTCCTTCTCGTTTAACTTTGTCATTCAGGTCCACGGGCACATTTGTCAAATTGAAAACTGCCAATGAAACTTTCAGGAAGCTCTGTTTTTATTATATCAACCTGCTTTCTCTTGTTGGACTAAGTGGGGAGCCCACTGATTAGACATTTGCCCGGGGGGAGGACCTTTTAATTTCGCTGGCAACTCCCATTTGCATTTAAGCGCCCACCACTCAGTTTGATGATTTTATTTTTCCTCACATTTACTGGCTCCTTCCTACCCCACAACCCCCAACCAATTTCACTGCGAAAAAATGTATCATGCCCTTTTCAATTCATAGCCTTAAATATTTCAATTAAAAATTGAAATGGTGCAATAAAATCTCTGTCTGTGCTTATTCAGGACATAAATGTGTGTGGTTTATACAGCTTTAATTAAGTGGGAGGGGGTAGTCAGCATTTTGTCAAGATTTAACTAAGAGGAGGAGATTCTTGAATACAGATGCACGCTACAGGGGTGGACAAAATAAAGGGAACAATATGTGAATTGACAACACTCAAAATAACAGAGATCCACTGACAAAGTCGAGTGACAATTACAAGGATGTGTCAGCTTAAAAAAGGTGCCAGATTGAGTCACTTTTATGCTCGAGTTTTCAAAGAAGCATCCCCCCAAAAACTGCATAAACTGCAAAAATGTTTTTGCGGCCTCAAAATGTTGACAACATAAACAAAACACGGTCGAGCTGCACTGACAAAGAGTGGTGAAAAATTGCAAAAATGTTCAGACAGACAGACAAAAAAAAAAGCCCTTAAAAATGAGCACAGGAATAAAATGGGGTTGACTCGATGTAATAAAGTTTTCTCTGTAAAAGTGAGCTTCACAAAGCCCGACTTAGGGCAGGGCTACTTTTTGGCAACATCTTGTAAGATGTTAGAGCTAGAATGCAGATGGATTTTTACTTTAGGCATGAACGACAAATAACCCAGGAAATCAATGTAAGCTGCAATAAAGCAAACGCCGGTATGCACTGCTTGTGATAACGGACAAGTGATTTTTTTTGTGCTCATTGTTTGACACTGAGGAGGAGGTGAACTTTGAGGAGTCAGTAGCACCGATCTGCATCTTATTATTGTTATCCACCAACTTCCTCGATTAAGCCTCTTATTATTACTCTTCTTTTAAAATGTTCCACCTGTGTCTGCTTTCTAAGTTTTGCTGCAGCACATTAATGCAGACTTTATCGCTACTTCTCAATTTGAAGACCCGTTTTTAATCCTTAGCTGGACTTCGTTTTCTCACAACCAGCTGTTACTTCGGTCTGTTGATGGTTAAACATTTTTGACTAAACAGGTTCAGGTAGTCTCATGACCTTTAGTGTGGAAACACCTGACAGGAAAATCCAGTGTTTCGTAACTAATCATCTTCTCACGGACATAGAAATTAAACCTACTGTAGTCTGTGCATCAACAAAATGTCTGAAATTAAACAACAGATGTTTGCTTAATGGTACTGATTTTTCTTTCTGTTTTTGTACTCAACTACAAAGCCCATACTGTCTAAATATTGTGTGCGATTGTAAATATGGACAGTAATTGAAGCATGACTGCCCCGCTGAATCCACTAAAAACTCTAATATCCATATTTCTATCAATTCACTCGGCCGTGATGCAGGCCGCACAGAGAGACTCCACAAAAGGTGGATTATGTCAATGGTTTCTGTGACAAGAAAATTACTCGAGTCCTTGCAATCAAACAAGCTGTGACAAAGCAACTTTTTCAGCCTGTAATGCACAATGTAAGAACAATGTCTCGGGGCGCTCATTTTGGATTTAAAAAAAATTCTAGTTTCACTTACATCCATGGCTTCAAAGAGTCCTTTTTATGCAAATCCTATAGCCAGCCCCCAAAAAGAAAAAAAAAAAAAAAGTTTCCCTCAGATGCTGCATTGTGGGTCAGCGCAAACGAAATTCTTAGCATATTTCAAAGGCGGCTGTTCTCTCCTAGGATGTCTCCTTCTGTCGCTCTATCACTTTTCATCCTTTTTTCATGGGCTTAATCCTGAACGCCGGAATTAAAGAGGCTTCAAAGAGCTGAAGAGAGGCAGACGTCTGGTGGGGGTGACACAGGTGGAATGAGGCCCATTTCTCCGCAGACCAGCCCACCTCTCTTTTTCTCAACATGTCTCTGAGCTGCTGTGAGAGAACATGGCAACAGGGTATGCCATCCAACACGTGGCTCTTCTCTGAATAAATAAAAAGCTGCTAAATTTAGAGGCTGCGTGCTGCATCAGCCTGCAGCTAATGAAGCCTCCAATGGCCTGAGATAAATAATAATGAAACACATCATGTGCTAATGAAGCTGGCACGTCTGAAAAATGTGATCCTGAGAAAGACATCACTGATGAATTAAAACGGCCTGATTGTTGTCATTGAACTGACCTCAAATTAGAAATCTCAAAGAACTCCTATGCACACTTTCACTGCAGTTACAGTAAATGTGTTTTTTTCTGTAGCAACTGAACACAGAATCATTATACTGAACATATGTCCTCATTAGAAACCTACTGGAGGACAACAAAACATAAACAACAATAATTTGATAACTCTGTGGCAAATCGCTCAAGTGCTTCTTGTTTCTTGATTCTTATCTGACAATATATCACTGAACGCGAAAGGTTGGTTGACTGTGCAAACACTGGAAACAACCAAGCGGCAACCTCGGTGGCTGTGAAGTGAAGCCTGTGAGGAAATGCCAAAAACTGCAGTTCCTTGAGCAGCCACTCGAGGCTGGCTCCAAAACAAGTCAATCTCCATAAGCTCCAATATTAAAATACCCAACTTCACAGCAGAAATAAACAGCCTGGTACAAAAAAAATGGTTTTGGTCTCTATAGCGGATTTACAGATGGTTTCTTTGAGTACCCAGGCGTAATTCAGCCCACAGCCAATGATCCACTTCTTCAATTTTTAGATTAGCCTGGAGGCAGGACTGCCAACGGATTACGAGCTTCAAACCGCTCTACAGAAACCTATTTGACGTCACGCATATGCTGTCCATTCTTTATACTGTCAGTGGACACAACAGGGACCAAGTTCACAAAGATATACTCCCACAATGTCCACACTAAGACGACTTCAGATAGACACCTAAATTCATCTGCTGCACAAAGCAGTTCTTGACTGTCCTAAATATGACTCATTTGCTATGAATTCTGGGTAAACTAACATAACATTAACATGGCTGACAAGCCAACCAGACAGATATCTTCACTCTAGCAGAACGCATTTGACTTCTAGAAAGAAAAATTAGCGTATCAACAAACATTTGACTGGGAAAATTTAAACTGTCTAACTTACATTACAACTTACTGTTACTACGACTACAAACTAGGCTAAAATGTCTTTGTGACAACGGCTGACATGGATCAGAAAGTTGTCAGTTCAGCAAACAAGCCTTTAAGCAGCGCCTGTAATGGCTCAGTTTTATAGACTAATAAACTACTAATGTAGTAAAAGCAACACGCAGATGAGTCAGCTCCAAATGTGGCACCATTATGAACAATGATGCAACCATTTAATGAAATTACTTTAATGCCACGATTTGATTTATCCAAGCGATTCATCATATTCAGTTTATTTGTGTAATCAGAGGGAAAACAAATATTAACAGAAAAACTGTTGAGGTGCAACATGCACAGGCTTGAGAATAACACCTGAAGGTGTGTCTCCTTGTTGACTTCTCTTTTTTTTTTTGGGCTACCATGGCGCCATCTCTTTCACCCGCCCTGTACAAGTCAGGACATGTCTGGACAGGAAAAGAAGCTCCCAGCACTGGAAAAATGAAAGATAATTGAAAAATAGCAGGTGTGCGCACACAGACCGATAGGCTTAGAGATATATGTGCACGTACCAAGAAGGCGTGCACCGGCGCAGCTTGAAGTGCTGACAAGGTAATCCCGCTCCGACCACACAGAGACACTCTTCTCTTCAAACTGCCACGCTGTGTTTCTTTGACACCAGGGCACTAAAGCCCAGCATGGCAGTCCGCACACCTCTCGCCAATCCTCTTGCCACGTTTTCTGGGACGCCGCGTGCCAGGAGGAAGCGTGTGAGCGTGCTTGTGTGAGGGTGCAACAGATCAGGAAGGAGAGAGAGGGGAATACAAACACACGCACGCACGCACACACACACACACACACACACACACACACACACACACACACACATCCTCAACTGCTGACCTGGCAAGTTTTGAACCAGTGTGAGTGCGCCTCTCACTCATTAAAAGAGATACGGAAAGGAAACCAATATAATAAATACAAAAACAGACACCCTACCCCGAAAACATAATAGGATATCACCCCATACCGTGAACATTCATATTCAGCACTTTCCTTATCGGAGAGCTGGCTTTGACAGATGCCGGGGTCTGACATTGATGTGTGTGTGTGTGTGTGTGTGTATGTACGGGGAGGGGTGTCTCCACACTGAAGCCGCTTTCAGTGTTATACGCTGATAAAAGTGAGCTGCTATTAAATTACTCGCATGTCCCCCGAGGCCGGGGGGCTGGACGGCGACGTGGGGATGGAGAAGAGGTGAGCGAGGGGTTAATGCCCTGAAGCAAATCTTGCCATGTCTGTGTGTGTAGGGTAGTGAAAAGGCCTGATAAAGTGTGTACAAGGCAATATGACAACGTGGTGGAAGAAACCATACAAGGAGCCGGAAATGAGGGGCGGATCCTTGTTCTTTATTTTCCCGCCACTATCGGTGGAAGGATAGGCAAGAACAAGCGGTATTGTTAAGATGAAACATGAAGTGGGAGAGTGTGGAGAACTCTTTCTTTCTCTGCATGTCTCCCATCTCGCTTTTCTTTTTTTTTTTTTCTCCTTTTTTTTTTGACATGCAAACGCTCTTGTCCCATCCTTACAGTGAAATTGTTTCATGAGTTGCACTGGGGAGGCTGGTGTGACGACGGCAATCCAATTTCCATATGAACAATTACCCTGCCGTCAGGGTTGGCAGTTCATTTATTTCAATTTGACTGACTGGGAGAACCACGTTCACCAAAGCAGCCAGCCCAGCCATTGTATTCAGGGCACCAGGCACTGGCGGGGGGATTGATGGGGCCTGGTCCATTTCAGTGGGATCCAGCTGCTCTGGCCTAAATATGCTAACACCTTTAAAGTTGGCCCGTGACCCAAGCAGCGAGTGAATCACACTTTGCTCTCTGATTAGACCGTGAGTGTGTGTGTGTGTGTGTTTGTGTCCCAATTCTCACGCCTGCGTGCTCGTGTGTCGCCCTCTTGTGTATGTTGTGTCTGTTTTGATGTATGACCACGAAGTCAGGGGTGCGAGCATAACCCACCCCCCACCATCCTTTTAGGCACAGCACTTTTCCTCATTAGGACCGATAGGCTGTTTGTGTGTCTGTTTACCGCTCCGTCACCATTTTCAAGGCCTTTCCCTGTTATCTCCCCTCTGCCAGCTGGACACTTGAACAGCGAGAATGCAAAACTACAGACCCCCTCCCTGCAGACACACACACACAAACACACACACACACAAACAAACTACACTTTTAAATGTTTTTCTGGGCAAGGATACACACTCGCACAGACACACTCCCTACTAAACTTTTCTGCTTTATACCTTTCTCAGCAGCCGACCTCGGTGTCTCTTGTAATCTCTCAATCCCTGTTTGTTTCTCAAACAAACACACAAATGCAACCTCTCTCTGTCTCTGGGCAGCGGCAGCTTGGGCTGATCTCCCAATGCTAACTGGCCTCTCTCACCCCCAGCTGGATGTTGCAGCTCTCCAGTGAGACAGAGTGGCTGTTTGCTGTGTGGACACAGCTGGCGGATGTGGGGAACCTGATTAAACGGCCTGGCCTGGTGGAGAAGAGCTACTTTCAGGAGCCAATGGCTCCTCCGACATCGCCGTTCCCGTCCAGACGGTTGCTAATACACACAAACAGTTGTAGGGGCAGGCATGCATACAAGCGCACTAATCAACTCGACTCGCTCGCTGATACGCATCTGAGATCCAACTCAGATGCATATCCAATGCTGCACACAAGCACAACTAAGGCTGCAAGTAAAGGTTCTTTTCATTACGTATGAATGTTTTTTTATTTATTAATCACTAAATATTATCTATGAATGTTTGAGAAATGCCTTTTGGGAGCTAAATTTGGTTTGTTTTGACTGACCAACAGTTGAAAATCCAAATGTGTTTAATTTCCAACAATAAAAGTGCTGCAAATCTTCACATTTTAGAACCTAAACCAGCAAATGTTTGACAATTTTTGCTTCATGAAATGAAATGATTGATGATTGCCAAAATTGTTGCTGATTAATTTTCTGCCCATCAACTAATCACTTAATCGACTAATCGTTTGAGAAGCTAATCTCTGCATGTCACCTCGAACAATGGCTGCAAAGAAATGTATTCTCTCTCTCTCTCTCTCGTTCCTGTTAGAGTTCAGGCTTTTTCTTTTTTTTTTTCAAGAACAGGTAATGATTCATTGTCTTGCTCAAGGGCACTTCAGCAGGCTTGGATTGCTTGCTCGCGTGGAGCGATTTAAATCCCTTCTTCCTCTGGTTGGAGGGCAGCTTCTCTAATCCGTACACCGCCTTGAGGCGATCCCATGCTCTCGACGTACACTCACCCTCCACTTACATACAGCGCGCGCGTGCGCTCACGTTCCAACACACATGCAGCCACAATTAAGAAGTCAGGCAGGCAGACTGACTGCTGGGAAGGAATCCATTACACACCTTATTGGCTATAATGATTTCACTTCACCAGCATAAACGCCAATGAGCCATGAAGGTATCTTGTAATGTGGTTTAGTCTCAGTGCCCAGCTTTAGTTTGGTTTCAAGGGGAATACTGATCTTATGGTGACTGATTGCTCGCCTGCCCTCTTATGGGAATTCACATGAAAACTCTCCAACAGTGGACGAGGAGATAAAACCACTGTGTGTTGAGAGAGGCTCTGGCCTTAAAGGAATAGTTAATGTATGCTTAATTGCTTTCTTTCCGAGAGTGAGATAAGATTGATATCAACCTCGTGTCTGTGTGTTCGGTGCAGCGGTGGAGTCGGGACATGTTGAGCTCAACGTAAACACTGGAAAGCAGGGAGAGACAGCCAGCCCGGTTCTGTCTGACGTGAGAGAAATACAGCTATACCAACACCTCCAAAGCTCTGTAATTAACACTTTGCATCTTGTTTGTTTAATCAGTCAACAAACATGAACAAAAACCCAACAATATGCTTATCCATTTTACAATTTGTTTATCTGTGTGCCCTGTGTTGCAGAATCTTTGGTTATGAGGCAGTCTGCGAGCACAGGTTCGATCTCTGCGCACGGCACAAACGGTCAGTGTGTAATTACGCTCCTTCTCTCGAGAACCTTACTCGGTACAATTACATTACATTAAGCATGCTGGTAATCAGGGAACTATTTACATGCACTGTGGTAACCTGGTTACCGTTTGCACACAGCAGGTCAGTGATCATTTCTTTCCCACCACTGACTTTATTTTGGAAGCTTCTCTTACTTAGTTCAGCTGTAAGGATAGAAGACGCTGACGCTGAGCTCAGCTTTGTGTTTGAGCAGACGTATTTAGCCGTCTAGAGAGGATACTTTGTGTTTCAGTTTTTGGAAAGTATGTTAAATACGAGGCTGCAACACCCTGTAATTATCTGCGCTTTCATACACCTGCTCTGCTCGGATGTCTGAAGTCTTTGTCATGCACATGTGCGCTTTGACAAAAGAAAGAAGAAACCTGTGCCAGGAGATATCTAGCTGGGGAAATCAGGGATTTATGCGCTATTCTGGGGGGGATTTTATACCTTTATTGCATATAGAGAGACAGGAAAGCTGGTAGAAAGGGAGAGGATGACGTGCAGCAAAGGGCCACGGCCTTTTGTATGTTGGGCGCACGCTCTACATGGTGAGCTACAAGGACGCCTGGGGAAATCAGATTTTATACAAAAATCTCCCTGATCCCTACTGCCCTGATCAGGATTTATGTTTACATGACTGAAGAATCACCTTACCAGTGGAAGCCAAATGTAACATAGTTACTGATGTGTAAAGGCACATGCTGTGACAGCAGCACACTGGGAAGCTATACACATCAAGAAATAGCTCCAAGGAACTCCCCCTCAACCACACATTTCTGTTGTGTGCAAACAAATGAGATGCAACATGTTAATTTGTGAGCTTTAATCGAGCTGGTAGCCATATTTTTCGCTCTTTTCACTCGCCATCTCACTCCTGGAGAGAAAGCAAATTAACGTATTCCCAAAAATCTATGAACTATTCCTTTAAACACAGGTGAGGAGGGCGTATAGACAGAACATCTCTCGCAGCTCGTGCTCTAGTCAGACTTCAGAGAAGTGACTGAGAGACTGAGGTAACCTCAGGAAAGGGATGAGAGATGATCGAGAGACGGGGAGACAGGAACAGAGGGAGGGCAATCACAGGCATGTTGCTGACTGACTCTCAATAGGTCTTTTGTGCGAGATGGCAGGTGCCTGTCACTTGTCAAGATGAGTCAGAGTGTGGATGGTGACTGAGCATTGTAATGGTTCGGATATAAGCGTCGGCTGAGGCCTCCGGAATGATTCTAGCTTTTGGTAATGACTAACAGCCATCAGGTAATGGCCTAAAGATTAGCCAGCTCCCCTCGGCATACGGCGAAAAGGTCACGTTTAGAGCTTAAAAGGCGATGGCTAAATTAGCTGCAAAAAATACCTCATAAAATGAAATGGGTTTCGGCGAGAAGCAGTAGTTTCCGCTGGCCATGCAGAAGGAAATAGACTGAGCTACTTTTTAATTAGTTGGACAACGAGAACTAATCACAGGGAGGGGAGACTGATATAACGTGCGTATGCCTCCACACAAAAGCTCAACTCATAAACACGAGAACACCTTCGAACTTACTCCATCCCTCACAAATATTAATAATCAAACAGCTGCTTGAACTCCCTTTGCCACTTTCCTGTCACACACTTTCACTAAATGTTCTTGATGCTATTGAAACCACTTCACAACCCTCATCCCTCCATCCGCCAGCCCTTACAATCTTCATCCATCATCTATTGGTGTTTCTGCAGCCGGAGGGGAGAGAGCTGCTAAGCAGGGCCTGACTAATAGCTAAACAAACACCATTATCAGGCCTCGGTGGCCGTACGTTGAGCTACAGGAGCCGCAGAGCAGCTGAGGCTCTTTAATACTTAATCCCCGCTGCCCCTGCTCTGCTAGCGGCTGCTCTAAACCAAGCAAGGATGGGCGGCAGTGAAGGTTCGCTAATGAGGGAGTAAGAGCAGAAACACGAGGGAGGAGGAGGAGGTCTGAGGTAAAGGGGAACGTCATGCATACATGCACATGCATGCAATCACTTACAGCAAAAACTGAGTGGAGAATAGACTGTATTAAAGAGGGGGTAGAGAGAAGTGTGGCCCACTCGTCTCGGCCAATTCCATCTCTAAAAAAGGCTCAGGGAGAAGTTAATGAGCCTGTTACAGCCCCACAGTTCCCCTGATAAGTCTGCTGATTACACCACATGTTCAGGCAAGGGGATTGTGCATGTGTGTGTGCACGCACATTTGTAATGTGTGTCACCTGACCTAAAGCGGTCATCTGCTAATTGTACGTTCACAAGTCAGGAGTGGACATTTTCTGATAAATGCACTTTCATACACACACACACACACACACACACGCCAATCACCGGTCTAGAGGCGCAATCTATGCCTCCTCACACTGGTTCGCCTACATGCACCAACAAAGTCACACCCGTGATCACACATGCACACACACACACACTCAATCATGTGTGAGTGAGTGAGCGAGCCACTCAATGAGAGTGGGTGATTAGGCCCTCGGAGAGTAGGCTTGACCTTTCCCTCCACATCAAGTCCTCCGTGCGCATGTGTGTTTTTATGACTCAGTGGCTGTAAGCTCTTGGGCCTGCGCCACTTCACATCAAATGTCACTGACTTAAATGAGATGGCTAGATAGACGGGACGACAGAGGAGGGGAGAACATGGGAAGGAGAGGGGATAGGAGGAAGTGGGAAATGTGAGAAAGAGGGAGGACTTTCTTAACGGTAGGATGCGAGAGGAAGAAGCAAAACGAGAATGAAACGAGAGCAGGCTGTCAGAGATCAATCTTCTGTCTTGGTTCTCTCCCTCTTTGCATGAGAAACAGCAAAGCTGAGGTATTTTTAAATTCCTTCCCCGGTTGTGGGAATACAGCGCAGGCCCTTGTGGGTACACAGACCTCCACATCCTACAGTTGAGATGGTCGAGTCTGCACTTCCGTGTTTTCAGAGCTCAGACGGGCAGGGAGGCAGACAGTCTGAGTCAGGCCTCTGGGGAGCAAATGAGCAAAGGCGGGAGGGGGGGCAAGTGAGATTTTGTTTAAGGGTTTGGCGCGCTAAGCTGCAGAGGGTTATTTAGTGGCTAAATCATATTCATGTGCTGTTTGTGAATAACGCTTGTGTACATGTGGACGCTAGAAAGACTGTTTGCTTTTCAGCTTTAACTCAAGAGTTTACAACTTGAGAGTCACAGTATTTGTTCAAGTATGTGACAACATCACTAAAGCTGCAGCAATTAATTCAAACAACTATTTTAATAATCAACAATCACTTGTTTTCTAAAGCAAAAATAAATTGCTTCCAGCCTCTCAAATATGAGTATTTGCTGGTAAACTGAGTATCTTCGAGGCTGTTGATTACTTTGGGCTGTCATTAAGATTTTCAGACATTCGACAGACCAAAATTTTAATCCTTGAGCAATTAATTACTAGCAGATCAATCGGTGAGGAAAATGTCACTAGAAAGAAGTTCAATGACGCAAGAGGCTTCAGACAAACAATCCCCTCGATGGCCTGTCAATGCTCTGCTTTGGAAGAGAAAGAAAAGGTGAATGGTAAAATCATTACCTGTGGTGATTGAAGTAAACATCCCATCACAGTTTATAGACGTCCTGGTTCAGCTTTGATTTACAAGAGATGTTTTCCACATTTTTCTCTGATTATTACGAACACTTCAGGAGCGCCACTTTCACTTCTACCTCCAAATAAAATGCTTTTGCTAAATCTTTACAATCTGACTGCCAGCTTTCCATCTTCCCAGATCTCAGCAGTTACTTTGGCGAGTACAATGTTGTCATAACCGCTAGAAAATTACGGCCAGAAAGTATGAAAACAACACCGAAGTTGTGACAAACTGGAATTATCCTTTAATAGCAGGTTAAGTTATATTATGCTTGTGGTACAAGTTCCCATCTGTTTCGTCTCGCCCCTTTTCCTCGTCTTTCTCGGCCTGTCATCACTGCAGATCTCCGAGGAGATAGTGAGCCGGCGCTCACCGTTGACGGGCCGGAGGACGTGTGGCGCGACGCCCAGGTTAATTAAGTTTGAAATTGTAGAGATGATCAGCGGTGCTGCCACTCAGGCTGCCAGCCTCCCTCCACTCCCTCGTGGTGTCCCTGCTACGACCAAAGTGTTCAGGCTGCCTGACAGGTAGAGGGGGTGTTTGTGTGCGAGAAAGAAAAGTGTTATTTTGTACGTAACTCTGAGAGGGAAGAGGAATAAGAAACAGGATGTGCTGTGTGTGTGTGTGTGTGTGGGTGAGCGCTCAAACTACTAGTCAAATGATAAATTTGGAGAAAATGGAGATTCATTTATTTCCTTATCTGGATCTAAACACAGAGGGTGTCATATGCTGGGCTGACTGTAAAACCGTCAGGCAAATTTGTGACTTCGGGCTACATAAATAAAATGCAAGCGATTTGGAAAATCGCTCATAAAGCAGAAAATGGCCAAACATTTGCTGGTTCCAGTTTTTCTAAATGTAACAATCTGCAAATTCTCTCTGTTTTCTAACATTGGTTGAAGTGGTTTTGGACTGTTGGTCAAACAAAATAAGCAATTTGAGGACATCTTGAGCTCTGGGAAACTGCGATAATGAGCGTGTGTGTACACACACACACACACAGACACACACACAGCATTAAATATATATATGCTGCTCTTCATACACTAGACAGTTTGGCTGCAATTAAAAGAATATTTCCATAATCGCTTAATAATGTGGATTATTTCCTTGATTAATAAATTGTTTACTCTGGGAAATGTGAAGAAAAACAGCTAAAAATCAGCTTCCCAGAACTCAAGCTGCTCTCTTCAAATTGATTCTTTTATTCAGATAAAAAGTCCCCAAACTATTTAATATTCATAGACATAAAGATATAATAGAGACAAAAAGAGTTAAGGAACTGGACCCCGAGAATGTTTGCTCGACCAATGATTAATCATTATCAAAATGTCTGATTAAATTAACGGTGATTGACCACTGTAATAGTGTCATCTCTAATACCAATGCATCTCTATGCATCATTTCCTGAAGCTCGCACGACACACTGTGATCACAACAGACAGTGTGGGAAATAAATAAATAAATAAATCACTAAGATTCCCCAAAATCCCGTCCAGACTACAGCCTTTTCTCAGCCATGATTGCCCTGTTCCCCAGGAGGCTGCTAGAGCTGGAGCTGCAGTGATTGTTGATGGATGCCTATTGGCATGAGCAGCACGTAGAGTGCAACCCCGCCCCCCACCACCACTACCGCCGCCGCTGCCGCCGCCACCTGTAATCCAGGGAAAATGGACTCTACGTATTAGTGAGACACTTAAAAGGCTGGAGCCATTTCACACAGTCACACACACACACAAACATACACACATTAAAGCTACCTGTTGTACACTTAGAGGCTCAGGGATATTATTCCCCCGGCTTGGTATCAAAACTTGGAGTGTTGAGGGGTGGCATGCGACGTACAGCCGACGAATGTAACTAATTTATCCAAGTAAAGCACAGTACCTAGTACCATAAGTAACAAAAATGTACTTATGTGTTTACATTTTGTGCCACTTTATACATCTGCTACTTAAATTCTACAGGGAAATAGGGTACTTTTCCCTCACTATATTTACCTGACATCCATAGTTACGACTTTACAAATTAAGATTTACTCACAGACAAAAATACAAAGATCTACACAGTATATACAAGTTTAACTTCAACTCAAATGTGAGGATTTGCTGCTTTTCTTCTTGATAATTTTAATTTATATATAATATTTTTGAGGTTTGGACTGTTGATTGGACTGTTGAGCTGTTTTGCACTCTGGATAATTGTTCTCAGTCACCAGATTAATCCATAATTAAAATAATCATTAGTTGTCGTGCTATACAGCAGTAAAAGCCTGCTTCAAAATAATGCATGGGTAATAACAATAACCCCCTTATATAAATATACTAATTTAAGGTCATTTTTCTGCATAACATGCTTTTTTTCTGATTCTACTTGCATATTTTTACATTTTAACATTTTCAGCTGTGACTCTGACTTGTGCCGCAGTATTTTTACAGTTTTAATTATGCTGCATTTGCTCCCTGCAGAAATCGCCTTCTTATCAAGTCATTTTAGTCTATAATTGAGTCCTAACCTCTGATTTTCTCATCAGAATAGTAAGAATAACCCGGCTGGCTTTAAACGCAAATCAATTTGTTTCAAATATTTTCACAAAATTTAATTTCTGAGAATTTTATGGCACCTTAGACAGGTTCATATGACAGGTTGAAAATCTTACAGCACTAACAGATCATTTAAAGAAAATTGGTCTTTTAGGACCCAGTTATAGCCAGAGTTCCCTTTATAACCTTGGAGCTTTTACATTTTCGGAGTAATACATACATAAAATAGTTCAAATTATCTGGAACTGATTTGTATCATACACATTACTATAACATTATCACAATCTAAATCTAACACTATGAAAACAGCACACTTCACAGAACTTTTACTTTTAATAATTTAAGTAAATTTAGCTGAAACAGAATTTTTCCAGTGTTAAAGTCTCTGCTTTTGTGAGGTACAAACATGATGTAATGCATACCTACACATGTAATCCTCATCTGATGAATGTACTTTTGATTTAGTTTTTTTTATTTATTCATTTTTTTTTATTATTAACTGCTCAGTCCTTGTGTGATCACCCTTTCTAATCAAAAATGCAGACACACAAAAGGTCAGAGGGAATTAGCCCCCCGCCGCCTCCAAATAAGCTGCTTTAATCAGGTTGCAGATGGCCTGATAAGCAGCAGGGTGGCATTAGGGGGCCGGTCGTGTGGCGTAGCTGAGGCGTGTCAGCGATAGCATCTGCACCTCGTCTCTAAAGGTGCCACTGTGTCTTTCATGTCAGGTGAGTGCGCTGACATTCTGTCACATCCAGACTTCAGATCTTGTGGGGTGGAGGGCGCCAAACATCAAAGTGTGAGTCTATGTTGGCAGGGGGCTAACACAGAAGCACACAGCACGCTCCTGGAAAGAGACGCGGACACCCCCTCCTTCCCCGTACATGCGCCCACATGCACCAGCCGTGACAAGCGGAAAAGTTTGAGTGCGAGATACTGCTGACGTCTACCGGTGAACCCCATATTTCAGTCTCTTTATCTCCTGAGCCTTCTGCTGATAATTACAGCCGTCCCTTCTCTCCGACTCGGTCACACCAAAGCTGCCAGTCTGTGCAGCTCGAGCCAGAGGAATTATCACCCGGGCCATCGCAAAACCGAGCACGCCAAGGTCAGGCCCTGTGTTCAATTTCACTTTTGATTCCAGTCCACCTTTCTTTCTCCTCTACCACTTATCCACTCCTCCCTCCCGTCCCTCCCACACTGTCGCTGTTGAATTTCACTCCAGGGCTAACCTCTATTTCCAGGACAACCAGCGCCTTGACACTCATTCATTTCCAATCCTGCAGAGTGGTCGGCTGAATGGAAATTGACGATTCAATTTTTGGAATGAAACTCAAGAGTCCTTTTGGAATTGACTCTCCCCCTTGCTGCCCTCCCCTCTCCGCCTGCTTGGGTGCCCGTTCTGCCACCCCCCTCTGGCCCCCGCCAATCGCTATCTCCGTCCTGGTCTGCTGAGTACAGCCAATTTCTCCGCTTGTATGGAGACGTGGGCGAGATGGCTACCGCAAAGCGCAGCTTAAAAATGCCCTGCAGGTCCCACCGACTTCTCTCAGACACCTTTTCTCCACGCCCGCTCTCTCTCATCACTAAACTGCCGTCAAACAAGCAAACACTTAAAACCAAAAGGGTTTATTCTCAGCATTGCTCCCAGCTGGATGCTGGGTGGCAATTTAAAAATGATCTATGCAAATGTAATTTCGCTGTGTGTCATCCAACACAGCCAATTAATGAGTGAGCTTCTCCAACCCAACTATAAATTAACAAGGCTAGATATAATAGCTAGATTAATGTGTTTTTCTGGCACTTGCCTAATTGCGAGAAGACTCCGGTGGGGCTAGTGCGAGCTGCCTCATTCCTACATGTGATAGAGTGAGTTAAGACAGAGGAGGGATAAATGCTTGCATCAACTCTATTTATCATTTATATGAACTTTGTTGTCGCTCCTGTTGGTGTTCATTGAAGGGACTGTACGAGGAAAGTGAGGGGGAAAGATATTTTGCCCTCGGGGAACTTGTATCTACTTTGGCATAAATTACCAGTATCAGTTGTTAAGATTGAGTTCAGTCTGAAGGACGGCATTAGCTTCAGTCAGATTTAGGAATTTATTAATGGAAAACAAATCCATAAGTGGTCAGAGGGGCATATGTGCATGGCGTATCTGGTAATGAGAAATGAGAGCTCAAGGCAGCGAGAAAACGTGGACGATGGAGAGAAAAAAGAGCGACGTAGGAGGTGAGACAGGCAGGACAGGATGACTAGCCGTCTGTCTCGGCCAGAGGAAAGAAAGAAAAAGAGAGTGATAGTGAGAAAGACAGAAAACAAGCTCCGGGATCCAAAACAGCACATCATCAACAAGGAGGCCTTTTGTTTTGCCCCTCTCAGCCGATTGTTCTCTTCGCCGAGGGTGAGAACGTTAATCCGCTGTGGAAAGAGGAGTTGGGAGGATTTACTCTAAGTATCCTTATTAGTGGGAATTCACTGATATGGGAGGGGAGGGGACGGTGTGGGGGAGGGAGGGCTGGGTAACGGGTGAGGGGAGAAGGTAGAGGGCAGAATGAACAAGGAGGAAGTGGAGGAACAGCAGGAGGGGCGTAGTGTATTCTGAATACACTGTAGGTGCCATATGAATCTTTAATACGGGGCTTAATGGCGAGGGAGGGAAGAGTGGAGAATATAAAGAGAGTGAGGGGAAAGGAAGAGTCTCCGAGGAGGTTACTGAGCCCTCTGTATCACAACACTCCTGATAAGTGCCAGCCTCGCAGGATCAAACCTAATTCTTCACAGCTCCAGAGCCACCGCCGAGTCCGCTTCAGATGCAGGAGATGGTGGCAAAGGACAGACTTGGCATTGTCTTCAAAAACAAACAGAGACGGGCCTGATGTTCAGATAAAAATGGATAAAGGATCTTTTCAGGTGATAAATTTCTTAATTGCTTTTGTTAAACACATACCCTGCTGGAAGCTTGGCCATGGTACATCGTTTTAATTACACGCACAAGAGCCTAATTAGTTGTATCTGTTGTACCAGAGGCTAACGTGCACCCAATTAGACCCAAATCAAAAGGATGGTACAATCAGGGGGGGTGGGGGGGTGGGGGGTGGGGGTGGGGGGTTCTTTGTTCTTGCACAGTATTCATCAAATAACAGACGAAAGTAAAGACGACACTTAACTTCCCAAGTTGCTGATGTCATGATCACCCCTGCTATCTTTAAACTAATTAAATACTTTTTATCGTGTGAGTGCTCGAGCGGGTGGCTGCCTCACTTGTCAGTGTCTCCATCTCTTTGTCTCGCTTGCCGATGATAATCACTAAAGTGGAAAAAAAATAATAAAATAATGATAATAATAATTTGTGCGATGATAAAGGCTAAACAACGTGGCTCATTATTGTGGCATTCATGCAACAGTTTGTGGATTAACACAGTAGAGTTTTCAGAGTCAAATCCACCAGCTGGTTCCCATAATGAACAATAAAAGAGACCGACTGTCTGAAGTGCAGTAATGATACACCAAATACTACTTTTGCCGTAAAGGAAGGATGCTGTTCAATGATATTTTAAATGGAGGAGGCTTGTGCATGCAGCTCTTGCACTATGGTAACTAATTGCTGAACAGGCCCTCAAGGAAGATAAAATATAGCCTGGCAAGACGTGGCGAGACATCTGACATGGGTGCTCTGAGCTAAAATTATTCAAGGAGGTCTTCAAATGATTTCCCTAATGACATCACAAACGGCAAGGGTGAAGCAGGAACAGCAGATCCACTAACTTTGGAGATACGACCACATGAAAGTCTCCTTTTCCACAAGAACGCCTCCTTCGCTCCGCGCACGGGCAAACGATCCTAGAAACTACAACCACATCCATCGCAGGTTCTCATAAAAAAAAAAAAACCTTTAACATTTGGCACGCCGCACTTTTCCCCTCCTCTTTCACGTGCGAATTTGACGCATTTCAGAGAGCACATAATGGTCTCCTGGGGTAGCATGACAGCAAAGTCGGTGGGAAACAGCATTTCAGAGCATGTGGTGTTTCATCTCTGCATGTTCCCCTGTCAGTTCTTAACAACCATCTAGGTCTAGCTGTACTCTACAATGACGCCCATCAGTCAATGGAAAGCAGCTAGAGTACATCACAGAATTAGCGGTGTCTAAATGGAGTCCTGTTGTGTTTTTCACTTGCCATGATTATAGTCTGAAAGCATACCTAGCTAGCAAGGTTTTCTCTCGGCTTCTATATATATATATATATTTTTTTTTTAAATCAGACAGAGAGAGAGGCTACTTCTTGGGGCTTGTGGGTTGATACAAGCTGAAGTAAGTGCTATAATCAAGAGGTTCAGCAGCAGAAATGCATGTGGTAGTGCAAAAGAAGTACTGCTAACAATATGTGGTACCTGGTGATTCTATTGTGCCTCTGTGGATGAAGTGTTTGGATCATGGCCTGGTAGTCCAACATGTGTGTGCGAACCCAAATAGTCCCTGACAAGTCACATCTGAGCGGTGGGAGCGAAGGGAGCAGGATGAGATTGGTGACGGCGGGGTTGTAACTACTGATTGTGACCATGGCAACGGTAGACCAAGGATCAGAGGGTTAGGTCGCATATAGCGTGCAGCTCTCGATAGCTGCGTGAAGCCACATGTGGGAGATATTCCCGAGGTTTATAATCACTGTCAGACGGCAGCTCGAGTGGTCTTTGTGCACGCGCGCACACACACACACACACGCGGCTATCTATGTGTGAGCATTTGTGTAGGTGTGTGTGTGCGCAAGTGTGTTCCAATCTTCCTGGGAAACTCATCTGGCCTAAGCTTCCAACTGGCAGCGAAATCCTAAAATCCTACCTACCAGCTTTCTCATGAGTGACAATCTTCTCTCACCGGTCCCTTGTGGGTTCTTACTTTTAGAAGAAAGAGGGGGGAAAAAAACATTTATAAAAAAAGCAGGATGTGTGATTCTAATAAGACATCATCTATGTGGATAAAACAGGCTGCTAAGCTGCAGCCCGATAACCCGGCTCCACGTATGTTTTCTTCTTTCACAATCGATAACTAGCATGTTGTGCAACCGTGCATCCTGGATCCAATCAACGCTAGCTCGCTATAAAAAAAAAACAAAAAAAAAAACAACCTCATCATCATTGTCTCTCTGTAGCATTCCCATCGAGTCGCTCCAGTCATCAACTTACACACTGAATTTTCATTAGGAGGCACTTAATAGAGACAGGCACGTTCAGAGTTTCTCTCTGGGTGGGTGGGTTGTGTCGATTAGGCCGAGTTAATCTCTATCACAATAAATAACATTGATTACGAATGCAGAATGCAAGGGGGAAGGGTGCTGAAATTAAAGTGCAAAGGAGAACGGGGCTGATGTATGGCAAGAGTTGTGAAAATGGAATAAAGGGAGGATGGTAGGTTAGAGTGACAGAGAAACAGAGCACGAGAGATTGCGACTGTGTGTTTGTGTGAATGTGTGTGTGGTAGGAAACAAGACAGAGTAACCACAGTCATTCCTTTAGGAGTATCAGATTCTCAGTGAGTCAGAGTGTCAGACCGCTAACAGACACACTGGGGCTTTCTCTGATGGGACACATGCACTGCGAGTCTTTAACATGCAGGCAGAAACAAGCGCTGGCTCGTATTTCCTTGGCTGAGGTGAACATTAACAAAACAAATCAAACCGAACCAGTAATGACATCGCCGCCGCTGAAAATAATCTGCGCCGCGCACTTTGGGTGAAGAAGCGTTTTCTCAACAGACACAGTTCACCCGAGGGTCACGGTGGCAGAGATGAATTGTTTTCGGCTGAATCCAATCCTGAGCTGCTACAATAACTTCTTGACAGCGGGGGAAAGTACTCGAATTCTGCTCTCATTCGGAACGAACGAGGCTTTTAGTTTTACTTGTCTATAAAACACCAATGTCAGTGCACTCCTCTCTCCAAGTTATCTCTTTGTGCTAAACAGAATACTCCTCCATTTATTTCATTTGGGTTTAAATGGACAGTTGTTGTACAAGAGGAAGGGGTGGAAACATCTCTGATCTCAAGGGCAATGACCTTGTGCAGCTCAATGGATCTTTTCGGTTAGTATGCTGCCTGGATTTGTTTACAATGCAGCATGCTCAACATCACAAATCGGGGATTGCGTGGCTGTTGTCAGGGATTACCGGTCTGGTCTTTGAGTTTTTCATTAAATTGCTGTATTGGAAAACAAACAAACAAACAAAAAAAAGGCCATCTCACTCATACATTTGCAGGACACGCATTTTTTTTCCTTTTTTTAAAATTCTATCTATAATACTGTGCGCTTCCTCATGAATAAATAAATGATCTGCCAGACACAGTGGTGACAGAGACACATGAGCTTTTGTATTTTCTAGATGAGAGTCACATTGACACTGTGGAGGAAAGCATAAATCAAGAAAAAAAACTTACAAAGACAGTGTGGACATCATATACAGGATATGTTGGCTGTAATATGTTTAATATCTAAGCTCTTTATCCTACATGGGGGCTGCAGCATGATTTTGTTTGACACCGTAGAGAGTGGAATCCTCTTACTTTCGTCTTTATGAGGTCAGCGGTGGCAATGGACAGAGTTCAGACAGATGGGACCCGAGGGAATGAGGCAGGGGAAAAGAGATAAAAATGGGGAAGAGCATCAAAGCAAGCAGGGGATGAAGACAAGACAGGAACGGAGGGGGGTGGGTGGGACAGAAATATGTAAAATTAAACGGGGGGAGAAAGATGAGTGACAATCACAGAAAAGCTAAGGGAGATTAAAAGCGTCATGCTTCAATGGAAGTGCTTGCCGGATGGCTGAACAGTGTCTGAAACCCCCCATCCTCCCTTTTTACCTCGCTGATATTGGAGATCTATGTCAGACTAATTTTTGTAAATTTCCAAACAGATACACATACCCCATTCATGCACATTTCGGTAGCGATTGGCCAGGTGGGCGGAGTGGAGGTAAGCAACAATCACAGTTAACGTCTGGGGGATAAAACATCCACAAATATTTTAAAAGTTTAACAAAAAATGATGAAGCCAGTCTCCTGTATTAGAACTGCATGGTTCGTGGTTTGATCGGATTTTGATTGACGGTTGCCAAACAAAACCCCAATTGAAATATTGTTCTGCTTGGTGCAACATGTCCAACCGGGCCTATTTTTTGAACAAATGAGAAGAACAAACACAAAAGAATCTCTGTGTTTTCAAAGAGCAGTTTAACACTTTGTGTTGGTTCGAACATGCCCCTCGACAAAACCAAAAAGTGCAACCTAGTCTAAGTGGCTGAGTGGTAGGTAGGGTGTCCATTTGCCACAAGTACTAAGACAGCAATCACAGCTGTAAACTACTAGTTAGAATAGTAGAGGTAGTAATTGTGCTGCTACTTGTCTGTGCACACTGGATCTCTCATACTGTCTGCACTGATGGCGGCTGATTTTTGGATTGGAGGGCATGGTGTCCCTGAGTACAAAAACATTGTCATGAGGATCAAAACTGAACTCAAAGAAAGCACATTTAGTGTTTAGTTACTCTTTTGAAGCGAGCGAGAGAGAGAGAGCGAGAGAGTACGGAGGTAATCTGACAATGTTCTGGTCCACAAGGTCCTAAGGTTGTTGATTTCCTCTTTGCATTACGTGATTAAGAGATGGATTTCCCATCAGTCACAGCAGAATGTGAGCACCATTTAGTTGCACCTGCCAAACAAGACTCCTCAAGCTGTGATGGACTGCACTCCATCCCCTTTTCCTGTCTGCCCTTGAACATTGATGTGGTCACTTTTCCCTGTCCAGGCCACAGAGTCCTCTGTAAAAATGACTAGTTGCCAAATGCAGTCTGAAGTGAAGCTTTGATAAAAAGTGCTTTTTTTCCCCCACTCCACTTCGCCGCTCAGATCTGCAGGAACCAGTCTGCTCCCGAAGCTGTAACCCCTCTATCCCCCTCCACCCTCCTCCCAGCATCTCTTAGATACGAAGCAGGCGAGCAGAAGGGCTCCCGCTAGTCTTCATCCTCAGGGCAAGAACACGGCCTTGACAACTATCTCCTCCCCACGACAAGCAATCCTTCTCTGCAGGGCTGCCCAAAGAAAAGTGTTGATGCTAACAAAATGCATGACAGCCACTCACTTATGTTAACAGCCCGAGCGCACAGAAGAGCAGCATCCCTCTGTTTGAGTTTGGTTTTATTTTCAATCACCCCTTCTAACGTCTGAACTCTGCAGTCTCCGGGGAGGAGGAGGACAGTTGACAGTGAGCCAGACAGCTCCTCTCCGCCAGGGGTTTGAACTCTTTGTCCTGCAGAGAGGGATGGCTTTGCAGGCTGGGGATAGAGGGGTGTAGAGGGGGTGTGTGTGGCTGGGTTGGGGGGGAATGATGGTTTAGCAAAAGGGGGAATGGAGGGGACCGGAGAGAAGGGGCCCATCAATATCCTGTCATGGCTGCCTGGAAGAGATACTGCTATAGAAATGCTGAGATAACACAAGACAGACAAGTTTACTTCTTTGCTTTTTTAATTCATGCTGGAAAACAACTGGGGAAAAGTTTACCTGACTTCCATTTCAAGTCAAAAAGATGTTGAATAATCAAAGTCGTGGAGCTTTGTGGATACAAATAATCAGAGAGTCAAGTGTTGATTGTATGTTGTGTTTTTGGGAGCTCCACAGGGCTTGGTACTTGCCCTCCTCATGTTATTCAAAATCCAGAAGCAAAGACGGCAAAATGGTCCTCAGAGAGGCAAAAATTTAAGGCCAGAAATTGGAAGGTTACGGGCAAGACTGAAGTGGAATTAATCATCTCCGTTTTGGTAAACACAGCTCAACGAAGAGTAAATTGTTCAAAGTCTACAGGGTTTTACAGATGAGCGGATACTCATCACCCTGATTTCTCTCTCAAACTAATCACTCCAGACACCCGATGCTTAAAGAAGCTTCACGTTTATTCAGCGGTGGCTTACACCCCACCCCACCCCATCATTTAATACGATGCACGGAGGCTTCAGCTGACCTGTTAGTGCAGATAGCGGAGAGGAAATTCTCTTATAGGGCAAATAAATTGTCCAGCGGACCTCAACGCACTGTCATCGCTGTGAAAAGGGCAATGACAGCTTCCATAGACCATTCCACTTCAGTACTTTTAATGCATGTTAAGAGGAGTGGACTGGCAAATTAAAATCCATATCAATTACATCTTGTCTCCTGTGACTCGTAAAAGGGGGGGTGAGTAGTGTTTTAGGGTAAAATATCAGTCTTTAGGTCTACATCATCAAAAATGCATTAGGAGTTGTTCTGGAGCAACTAAAGCCAGTTCTAGCGGAAGAGAGATTTATATGCCGTTATATCAACGTCAAAACGGAGAGAGAAATCCAGCCACTGACACAAATCCAGCCATTTCTTTCCAAAGAAACTCTTATTACCTTGTAGGTGTCAACATGTGATTCACCACACACTTTAAAATCCCCTCAGGAACTATTATTTAAAATGAAAATAAAAAATCTCTTTCTTAGGGATCGCCTCCCTTCCTTCCTTTTCTACCCCCTCTTTCCAAATCCCTCTAACCAAATATTACATCGACTCATGTCTTCCCTTCCTGGAGAGTTTCCACTCAGACTCAATAAAGCCATGTGTGCGTCTCGTCTCGTATCACATCTAAGATAGCATATCACAATGAGTGGGCTGCAGGGCCTCCCTCATCCACAACAGATACTACTGTTGTTGTTGGTGGTATTTTTTTTCCTTCTCGTTGGCAGTGACAGAGCGGCGCGGTCCAAGTTCGCATCAAGCAAAGTCTGAGCTTTTTGAGAATGTTGATTGCAACGCCGTGCCTTATGCTTATGCAATCCGTCGAGACCGAGTGCGCTGACTAAAACATCACAGTGAGAAACGCGCGTGTCGATTGTTTTTTGATCAGCTCGAGCAGATGGTAGGCCAGCTAGCAACATATCACACTTCAAAAGGCTGGTGTTGGTTTTATTTTTCTTGGACTCTGTGTTGTTTGGCTTTGTTTATGGTTTATATCAAACACAGACTTCCTCACGTTAACTCCTAATTAATCCTTGTCATCTGTAATAGAAATATTCAGATCCTTGAGTAATTAATTAACACCGCGATGTATAAATAATCCGTTAAAAGTAAAGGTTCTGCTTTTAAAATCCTACACGGGGAACAAAATGTACTTAAAGTATCCAGAGCACTCCTTCTGCTGAAAAGCCGGCTCCATTATGACAACGTAAAAGGTGTCGCTCGAAGTGATGAACCTACTGATAATTATCATCTGAATCTGCAGCTCTCCCTCGGCTATACGCAGCCTCATAGTGAGTTTCAGCTCATTGTTTAGCTGTCAGCTCCAGCTGTACTGCTTTGAGCCAGTCTCTCCGCTGTCATCTGCTCCACACACATTTGTAATCGTTTATTTTTGGATTATCTTTGCCATTTCATTAAATTTGTGATCAATCGTAGCTCTTTGTGTCTTAAAAAAAAAAAATCTAGAAGAAGGTGAAACTGCTAACGAGACACTCGTGGCTTCTTGTGAAAAGGTGTCAAGCCAAAAAAGGTTTTTATTAATGAAAATAAGCACAAGTGATGCCTTTTGCATCTAATGTACAAGCTTGGTGATTCATTGATATTTCCCCGCCTGTAGTCCTGCTGTTGGCACACTGTTGTTGGGAATGAGCCTGGCAGATTGATGACGGGTCCACGGACTAATCAAATTAGAGAATGGAGGTAGAGAATAATCTGATTCTGAAGAACAGACAAACTATGAATTATGGACTTTTTGGCTTGTTGCCGAGGGTTGGCAAGCTTTTTTTGGCCAGCGCTCTCAGGGTGGACTGGGCCTCTTCCACTCGTGAGTAGATGCGCCTTTTAAATCTTTTAAAACGCTGCCGCCAATCAAGTCAATATTCCCTGAGTTGACTTGTGGCATATGCGCTTAAATGCACCGGATACAACAGAATTGTAGGCTTCCATGTGACTCCTGGCGGCGGCATCGCCATTGGCCACTATTAGACTCAATTTCCTCAGAAAATGATAGATTTTAAAACACATCAATCAAATCGGCCGAAACCAGTGAATTGGTTCCACCTCTAGTAGCTATAGCTGTCCAATAAATGTAGCTGAGCAAAAAAGTATAATATTTTTCCCTGAAATGTAGTACAGGTGCCTCACATTTATGCACCACTGCTTGCCGTATACCTTGTTAATTCAATCTGGATCATCCAAAGGATGCCCACTGACCTTTTGACCGAAGCAGAGCTTCTAATACACACAACTGTAGGAGACCCGCACATTACCAGCCGTGAGAGCGAGATTAACTAGAATAATTGGTCATTCTTGCAAATTATACCAAAATGGGTGTCTGTGCTTAATGAGAAGAGGAAAGCAATAGTTCTGGGCAATTTAGGAAACGTCATCACAATGAGAGAACAGACATAGAAAGTCTTGAAGTCAATTGACCCTGCACATTTCTAACCTCTACGTATGACCGATCATTCTTTTCACCATTCCAACCAATTACACCTCCAGGGAAAGTGCCGACCACACAAAAGATATTCCGATTTCTCTCGTCCTATTTTACTGGTCTCAAAGTGATACGCCCGAGCCATCAGACAAGGCCCGGGCAGCGAGTGCATATTTGAAAGAATACACAGTTAAAAAGGAGAAACAGTGGGGAAGAAAAGTTCAACTCGCAGCTATCTCGCTGCCTTTGATCAGAGAGTAGCGTGGATTAGGAAGGATTCTCCGCAAGTTTCCGCTTAATCCGCATAACATTTTATAAACCTGCCAGTAAATGTTACAGGAAATCTACAGCGAATTCAAGTCCACTCCCAAGGTCAGATTAGACTACATACCCCCCCAACTACAGCACACTAAATTACTCCACAGTATTAGATCCAGAGCAGTGGTCCAGTATAGCTTTCAATTCGCAAAAATACAGAAGAAAGAAACCATTTATCAGGGCATTGGTCTCATTCCTCTTCTTCTGATGGATGCCGCTGCACTGAACTGAGCAGGTCAACTTTTCCACTCTGTGTTAGGTGAGGATTTCTAAGAGACAATCAGACAAAGAGTGACAAGAGAAACATTTCTCCAGGGGTGTTAACTATTGAGAACTGTGATGTTTTCTGCCTACAACAGCCCTCCAGCCTCTTTTGAACTTTAAGTGTCACATCTCTAGAAACAATTTAAGACTGTGTTGGGAATGTGTTTGTATGTGTGCGCGCGTGCGTTCGTCCTCCGAGGGAGAGTATTATGTCTGTGGGGGAGGACTGATGAGACAGGCGCGCAGACTCCGTTTTTGTGTCGTCAATCACCTTCGTGTACAGTAAATGATTTTTCAACAAGCTCCGGGGTGATGGATAATCAGAACGAAAGGGTGGGCTGAGTACTCCTCTCCTAGTTTTTTCCAATGGACAGCAGAGGGAAAGAGAAGGTCCCTACATCACCGTGCTCTTGTTGTGCTGCACACGTTTTTCCATTTGGGTGCTAACGTTAAACGTAGCGCCCTGGGCCAAAGCGATGATGGATTCCCCCTCCTGGCAGCTTTCCTTGTTTCAAAGGAGCACTCAGGATGAGAGAGGGTGTGGGAGGAAGAGGAGGAAAGGGGGGTGTCTGGGGACAGAAGCCCCATGTCGAATGAGAAGCTGCCAAATGGAGCCTCTACAACTCTTCATCAGGGCCGGTGGTCCTGGAGGGGTGGCTGCTCCAGGCAAATGCTAAAAACTGCAAGCCAGGCAACACATCTGTGCAGCTGGGTTCTCTCTATGGCATGAAGCATAGAAACCCTCCAGCAAGTAGAGGCATGCGAGACAGGAACAAAGAGAGAAATACAGAGGGGAACAAGAGAATGAGCTAGACGGAGACAGACAAACAGAGGAAAGTGGGAGGTTTATGAGGCTTCTGACTCCAGATACTGAGACCAAAACTTTCTCTCCCCCCTCCTTTCAGTGTCGACCATGTTGAGCTAAAACCAAACGCAGCCTTCCAACGGCGAAGGCGCCAAAAGAATGCAGAGCCAAGTCCATGGTAATTCTCCCCCTGCAATCATTCTTCCTCTTGTCTCTCTGAAGCTGTATCACTGTATCACTCTCGCGGTTTGTCTCTATCTATTTTCATTCAGGTATAATTAAAGGCCCACTGTTTATATTGTTTATCGTCATTTAAGATGATTCACCGTCTGGCAGGAGACTTCTTTTTTTTTTTTTTTTTAACTTGATGGTACTGTTGTCGCAGCATCTCTGTCTCACTGTTGATCCATCACAGGAATTTATCCTGAAGTTTGTGCTGACATTTACTTTACTTGATGATGTTGTTTGCCTCCACTCTCCAACCGGTGTTCATCTTTGCTTCGCGAGCGACACTTTGATTCTGTTGTCGTCAAACCTCTTCAGAAATTTAGCACAATGTAGCAGGGCTGTGCTCCCAAACAATGCATTAAATATAAAAGCTAAATTGGAAAAAAAAAAAAAAAAAGGTTTCCCACACACGCTTTTGATGTTGACAGACTTTTTATGTAGGAATTACTGGCGGACAAAGATTTTGAGAAAGAAAAAATATTAACTTAATCTTCTTTTTTTGTTATTATTTCTGGTGGGAGTGGGAAATCTCACATGGTGCCAAAGCTACCAAAGGCCTGGTCCAAATGTCCAAGACCTGCTTATAGCAATAAAGCTTTTAATCTTCAGGCAGCTGCAGCAAAACTCTTAAGTCTGGTGAGAGTCTCCACAAGGTTGTTTCTGCACGTCTGCGTTATGCACAATGCACAAACAAAGCTTGCTGTTTCTGTCTATGTGATGTCTAAATTACTTGAAGCCCATATTTCAAGTGCTAACACAGACACAGTGCCAGATATTGTGCTGACCTCATTTGTATGACTAATTTTAACAAATTAGTCTCATTTTAAGGCATCCACATGCATCACTTTCTGCATACTGTACTTGTTTGTGCCGATCTGTGGCCCTCTGTTCTTCCACGCATTCACGAGACGCTGATTTATTACTCAGTGACAAGAGTTTCTGTCATTGCACCACAGCACCAACAATTTTCAGCTTGGTTAATAAGCAAGGAAATAATATGATGAGACATATGATTACAGCATGTTCTCCATAGCAATAACAACCTTGCCTATTACGCATGTATGCGAGCCAGCCTTGTATAATGTGAAGTGTGACCTTAAGTTTTATCATGGCAATCATGACCCTGTCCAGGATTTCCATTAAAGAATATCTGTCTCATTAGATTATGGAATGCAATCTGTGCAGAGCGAGATAAAGTGGTACCAGGTCACACACTCGATATCTCATCATTATGTAACAACGGGGAGTACGGCGGCCGCTCTCCACACACGTGCTTACACGTGCACACGCGCGCTCTCTCTCTCCAGATAACAGTCAAACTGGCAGCCCTCTCATCAATTTACAACACAAATGCACAGGAAAAAAAAAAAAAACACACAAACTCCAGACACGGCAGATAGGAACTGGGATTTGGGGAGAGAGAGAGAGAGAGAGAGAGAGAGAGAGAGAGAGAGAGAGAGAGAGAGGGTGCTGCTGAAAATCAAAAAGGTCCAAATCCAACAGAGAGTTTTCACGCTGCCTTCCATTTCTACTTTTTCCATCTCATTACAGTGCACTTTGAATACTAATGGACGTGGGGTTCGCACAGCCATGCAGCACTAATGATTTATGGCTATGGAAAGTAAATACGCTAAGATACAAGCAGGGCGAACACGCCATGGAGGTATTACTCAGGGACATTCCTGTGTGCGTTTTAACTGGTTTCATTTGAAAACATTATTTATGAGAACAATTTCCACGACAGTGTCTGGAGGAAAATGCTAACAGCACTTAACATCTTTCTGCATCTTGAGAAGAACATGTCATGCAAATGGATGATTTCTCATGCACTCCCCATGAACAGTCCTACTCAAATGCTGCCCTGAAAATCACTTAATACGGCGGGGAAATGGGCATTTCTGCCTCGTCTTACAGCGCCTCAGAGATAGAGTAGGAGATTGTCACTGTGTAATTCCACTTCTTGCTCAATGCTGGCAAAACCCTCCCGCAAACATTTCTGCCATGATTTAGGGATAAAAAAAAGAGAAAAGCCCCCCCCCCCCCCTCCTCCTCACGCTCTCTTTCTCTCTCTCAGCTTTTCACCCATTTGTGTTGAAATTATTTTTAGCTTTAGAAATCCATGAGAATGAGAAACAGAGACAGCAAGAGGGAGGGAGAGAGATGCTCCTCACAATGCCAGTGGATTATTGGCAGCTTGCAAAATCCCATCAGAAAGGATGGGGTAGAAGCAGATCACTCTGTGTTACACGGAAGAAAAAGAGCTCCCGCGCATTGTATAGCCGTGGCCTTGCTGTATCGCCCTCCTCGCCACACCTTTTCATCTCTTCCCTCTGAGCACCGGGCCACTCCCAGGGAATTAACCCTGCAGTCATTATGCTGGTAAGGGTCACTGGATCTGTGGCATGTGTGGAAACACCAGTAGTGCTCTGGCTTCAGTGCTCTGCCTCAGGCGCCCTGCTTGCCTGCCTGCCCGCCCGCCTGCCTGCCTGCACGCCTCCACACACAGACACATGCACATCCCAAACTGAGCAGTGTCACATACATAGAGAATACCCACACACCCAGGCTTGCTGCCCAGTCACCAGTCAGCCTGCTTAATAAGGATGGCAAATAGTCCCTGCAGCACTAAAGGCACAATAACAGAAGCCATGATAGTCTCTCTCTGTAGCTGGAGCTGGAGTTTAACCGTCTCCGTGTCCAAGCAGAGGGCTGGAGGTTCAGAAGGCTAAATGCACACGCTCCATTTGAATTAGAGCTGGATTCACAGAGGTGACAGGGCTCGTTTTCAGCTGCAGCCTTCAGGGAGAAGCCAGCCAGGCTATCTCCCAAACCAGCACCACACTGACGCGCTACAGGTAAAACGCCAATCCAAATAATGAGTGCGATGAGAATGGGCAGGGCAAACAATGGCTCAAGGCACCTGCTGTAAACGCATGGCATCACTTTTTAATTGCCGCCGTTCTCTGCTACGCTTGGTTGAATAGGAAGGAGGAGTGGTCTTTGCTGCCGCGCTCAATCTGCGGTCTGCCATCCTTTACGCACAAACTACATCGTGCCCTCCCCACCTTTAACTCGAAAATCAAACAGATGGAAGAATAAGCCATTTTAGCACCCGCCATGAAATGTCTTTCAATATACCGCCTGCCCATAGCAATTTTCCCTCCTCCTACTTCGACTAAGGTGGCAAGATGAGCAAACAGACATTCAGGCACACACTCACCCCCAGGGGCATCATTATCCGAGACACAAAAGTTGCCGCCAAAAGTAATGGAGCTCTGGGTCTACCTGGCTCATGGCAGCCCCTACTTGCTTATATTAAAATGGAAGGAATGCGAGAGCTCTGAACAGTGTTTATAGAAAAAAGGGAAAAAAAGAAAAAGAAAATGCTGCCAGGGGCTTTGCTGTGGGATTATGAGAATTGGCCAAGAGTCAGGATAAGTAGGGAGGGGTGAAGGGGGGCAGTCCTGCTGCTGGTGTTTCTTTTTTTCCCCTGTGTTGGCTGGTTCTGTACTGTATTGGGCTGGGTTATACTGGGCTGGGTCAGGCTTTTGCTGCCAGTTCCCAGAACACAAGGACCCTTTTTTCTCCTGCCAATCACAACCAGATGTGCCCAGGCTTGTTTTAAGAATTCTGATCCCTCACTCAGTCTTGCTTTCAGCTGTAAGCAAGTCGTACGGGTAACGGCACAAACACCAAACTTTATGGAGCGCATATTCTGATGCCCACACACACGCGTGCGCGCACACACGCGCACACATACACACACACACACACACACACACACACACACACACACACACACACACACACACACACACACACTCTGTGACAGGCATTCACACAAACACAGCCTGGCTGAGGCACTGTAATCACAGGGGCCCAAAAGGAATCCCAGAGCAGGAATGGGCTCCAATAACATGCTTTTCAACACTGGGGAGCTTGTCTCATTCGCCAATTCCCCCAGGATACGTAGTTTGAGGAGATTCAACCTGACATGACAAGGGAGATTTACGAGGTGAAGATGGAGGCCTATTTTCACATGGGTACACAGTCCTATCAATGCAATGCCAAGACCTATCAATTATAGGCCAGACAGGTCTGTGCACACCGGAAGCTCTTCAACAGGTATTCTCTCTCGGCCCTAGAAAGCAGAAACACAATGCAACACACTCGGCTGCTGGGGCGTTAGTGTGCCTGTGGCTACATTTTAATATTTGAGTGCCATTGGAATGTTTTTACTTCAAACTCCGTGTGAACACAAATTTATGCCCCCCAGCTACATACAGCATTGATGGTAATGACAACAGCGCAGGAGCACGGAGATTATTCTGCACGGCAAGTGTGCAGCTGCTGTTTGTGTTTGAATGAATGTAGAGCTTGGAGGGGGTCATGCGTTGTGTACGTAGGCAGTCGGAGCCGATGCGCAATTAACTATTCATTACATAAATCTGATTAGAGAATTGTTCATCCACGCAGGTTATGTGAATAAGTATTCCACAGCGCCTTAACCTCTTTTCTCCTTTTCTCCTGTAGGATTCTCCTCTCTTCCCCCCTCTCTCTCTCTCTCTCCCCATCTTCTCCACCATGGATCCACCTCCAGCAACATTATCAGTGGGTACCATCTGTTCCCTCCAGCGTGTAAAATTGAGCTGCTTGAGAGTTGTCCGATATCGATCTCGGCCACATTAATTTCATAACGGCAAATACAGTGTGTCACCGTTCGCAGGGATCTGTACGCCCGGTCATGCCCCGCAGATGCCACTGCTTGCGATCTGCATCGAGTGCGACGCGGTGCATGTACTTCTAATGTCAGAGCAGCACAGCCGATGGCGTATGAAATATATTTTTAGTTCATTTCAATTCATAATTGCAGGATATTGGCACATTTGTTATAATCCTGTTCACAAATAACAGTGAAATGACCTGTGGAGTAATTTCAGCCATAATTAACATGGCTCCGTGCCAGGGTGTAAACACCTTCAATGTAACCGTTAATGGCTATGTGTAAGAGGTTTAGGTCACATTAATAAACATGAGGCGCCAACATATGTGATGAAACAGGTGTCTAAAGCCCCAAACTGCTACACAAGTGTTAACTACATATGGAATGAAATCACCTGAACAAAAACACTGACCATGGAATATTACTCGCTTTTCTCATGCATGAGCTACCTTATTCTTTAACACCTCTTTAACAGATATTGCCCACCTGAGAGAAAAGGTGCCATCACTTTAAAGCACTGTTATTCCACCTGTGGCTCATCCAGAGAGAGCAGCTCAGACCACAGGCAGGTTTCAGGATTAGGATTTTTTTTTTTTTTCCTTTTTGGTCATTTGACATTATCACACATTAATAAATTGTGCACGTTAATAATTAATGCTAACAGAACTAACAGAAGAGTAAGTAGTTAGATGGCCGTTCACAGTTTACTTCACACTGTGCCGTGTGTGCACCTAGCAACAAAGCTGGATAACAGAGAGTAAACAAGAAGTGATTAACTGCACCAGAAGATAAGTGCAAATGCTTTTGGTGACCCGCAACCTCTTGCCAAGTGCCGCCATTGTTAAAAGAAAATACTTTAACTTGCAGACTAAATGCAGACTTGTTACCAGTATGAAACTAAAAATATATAATAAAAAAGCCAATCTAGTGCAATTTTAGAGCAAATCCAGCTTTTTGAATTGCCTTGTCATTACCGCAAGAGCTGTTTAAAGCGAGATTTTTTTTTACCAGATGGTGGCACAAGATGAAAGCTTGGCAAAAATGATTATAAATCATTCTCCTGGGACTGTGAAAATCCATACGAAATGTAATGGAAATCTGGCCAGAAGCTGTCACGGACAGTCAGGCAGACTGACCAGCCACCCTTTGCCATCTCTAAGCTGCGAGCTGTGAGCATGACAAAAACAATCACGAAAGCTCAAGCAAAATCCTACAAATGAATCAAACGCAGTAGAGTCATTTATTGGTGTCTTGCAAATCCCTCAAGGATCTCACCCATGACAAGCTCGGCGTGTCATAACAACTCCAGTTCCGCTTGAAGGTGCCACAGTGCAAGCCAGACAAGAGGGCAAGATCCAATCAGACGTGTTGGTGGTGTTTAAGTGGTTTCCTCACATATTGTTAGACTATATGTATGCTTGTATACACGCCAGACTGTCTCTCTCTCCCTCTCCCTCTGCTGTCTTTATGTTGACTGTTGTCACGACTAGAAGCCGATGCAAAACACAGAGAAACTAAGCTGGATAAGACATCATTGCATCAAGCAGCTCCAAGTTCAGCTCATTTCGGTGCCTTGTTTTTGATTCAATCAAGGAGTAAGCCTGTTGTGGAGAGCATAAAAGTCACAGTTCAAATGAGCCAATTTCCCTTTAAACAAACCAGACACGAGTGGCTAAACAAATCATTGTCAGCAACTCATATGCACACAGACATTAAGTTAAATGAAAACACAGTGAATGGATTCATCTGAGCCGAGTCATCAGCACTCATCTTCTGAACAGCGCTGCTGGATAGAAAAATTACATAGACCACTTTATAGCCAGATGCTTAAAGCACATTAAGGCCTAATCTCTCCGGGGTTACACAGGGAGCCAAAGAGCTTGGAGACTGGTTGCAGAGGAGGCGGGAGGGCGCGCATTGAGTGGGAGTACACAAGAGAGGAGTGCGTGCCCTACAGGCTCCTCTTTAGTAGATGGTCCATTGTGGTTGACTGTACAGATCGGTAGATCAGGTCAATAGATCATTAAGCAATCCCTATGCTCCTGAAATAACACAGGGATCAGAGTGGAGATAAGAGCCTGGATCAATTCTGGACGGATGAGAGGATGGAGCAGTGAGCGGAGGGTGGAAAAGGGGTGGAGGGTGTGGGCCCCATCACGGTTGTGAACTGACTGGGTCTGCCATGTGTCTTAATGCAAAAGTGTTAAAGGGTCGATTCCCCAAAATCATTAAAAAACATTTTCTATTTTAGCTGCAGTGGCATCAAGCTATGCAGCTAGATTTGGTTTTATTTCTGATTTCTGCCTCTACCCGAGTAGAATAAAGAAAAAATAGAGCTTGATTTGTGTTGGCATTAATATCACAGGCGCTGGTGGGTAATAAAATACATCTACCTCGTAATAAAAGTTGTCGTTTCGAAAGACGTGTTAACAAAACTACAGAAGCAGGTTTTATAATAACACAAACTTCTTAAATGTCTCACTGGGAATGTTTTTACGGAAAGAGACTGGGAACTGCAACAGTGTTGACCCTCATGGACATTTTTGTCCATTTGGACAAATTTTTCCTCTTGATCTGGCCATCATTTCTGTCTGTTAGTGCATGAAGCACATTTTTTTTGTAACAAAGTGTCTCTCTTGACAAATTTTAGAATTCAAATTTTATTTTTTCTAATAGATCAATAGAACACTGTGAAAAGAAAATGTACTACCCTCTTAAGTTACAAAGGGAGGACAAAAATGTCCACATAAAAAAAACTGCTAAAAAAACCAACTTATTTTCATCTGCTTTTCTACATAAATCTCTCAAACAACTTCAGCCTTACTCAAAACTACCAAACATTTAATCATGTGGGGGATTTTAACCCTTTAAATGCCAGTTTGATTACTTGATTATTATTTCTGACTGTTATTTATGAAAAAAAGGAAAATAACTAATTGTTTGTGTGTTTTTCATTGTGTCACTTAAAGGGTTAAAATCCTCAAAATGACTGCAAGTTTGGTAGTGTTGAGTGAGGCTGGAGTTGTTCAAGAGATTTATGCAGAAAAAAACAGAGAAAATATTAATTTGTAAAGTTTTTAAAGCAGATTTTTGGAAGCAGAGATTTTTGTTCTTAATGACTTGAGAGGGTAGTACATTAAACTGACGCCTGAGGGTTAATGCATGTAGCTCGTCACATCTTAAATCAGTTGGGCTTTACAAATGGTATACCAGCAAAGACTGAATCACCTGCGACAGCCCATTTAATAAGCTTGTCTTCGCGATAAGTCTTTGTCTCATAAAGTTTATCTTTTTGCTTCATTATACGAGTTGACTGATGTAACAAGCCATCTGTCAGGTTAGCAAAATCCCCTTCTACTTCTTTAGTTGTCACATTCTGTGTGTGAGCTCATGTAACTAACAGCAACTGCGGCTCTGTGTATAAAAATTCACACTTTTTAAAATGCAAAGTAGTTCTCCACACAGGACTTAAATTATGGGAGGACCAGCGAATTCACCTTTAAAAAAAAAAAAAAAAAAAAAAAAAAAAACAGTATAATTGGGACTGTAATTATTACTGGGCCAGGGGTGAAAAATCACAAACATATGCGATGTAGACCAGATTAAAATCACTGACCTGCACAGGTACAGCGATGCTGAATTTACCCCACCTCCTGTTGAGATTGAAACCCCGGGGACGTTCCAGTGAAAACAGCCCACAGTCAGGTTGGATTATCCAGAATAATGGAGACACTGTTTCTGGAAAACACGCTGCTGTTGAATTTTTTAAAATGTAATTTTTCACTGCTGTGAGCGCCACAAACTCAATTCCCTTCACCTCCACTGTGCTTGGGTGGTAGCAGAAATCTCAGTGGTGGATCTCTCAAAAAATATGGACACCCAAAATAAAAAATTATCTGCATGGCTAGAAACCATGAAATGTGAGAGAGAAGTCTGTTTTTTTTTTTTTTTTTTAACTTGAGTGAACTGACCCTTAATAGTTTGTGTGAGCGTGGAAGAGGTGAGACTCTGCCTGGTTTCGGATGAAAATGGATGGCGTTTTAGACTGGCGAATGGGAACGCACAGCTGGATAGAAATAACATAATCCTTTCCTGCTAAGGCTATTGATGTGTTTATTGCCTTTTTAAAATTCACTAATACAGATCATTCTGTCTCGTTAACTCATTAACATCAGTAGTTATCAGGCGAACTGATTTAATGGCGTACATTATTCCAAGCGGCTCCAGGCAAAAGCACGCCTATGTGGCACTGGTTTTAAAAGATGCCTTCTATCAGATAAGCATGTAATTATATAAAACATAACATTGTGTTGGCTAATGTCATCATAAAGCACTTAAATGTGCAGAGGAATTAGTATCCCCCTTATTGCAAATCGGCCTTTCTATATGGAAAATATCAGCGTAATCCCATTCTTATGACTGAGATCCATTTGTAATCAGAGAGCTTCATTTTAAAAGGTCAACACCTGGTGTTTATCGAATTCTCTCATAAAAAGGGCTAAAAATTGATTTAGAAGCTTCAAATTCCTTTAGAATTGATTTTGTACTTCATAATATATCAACATGTCTGGTCTTTTGGGAGGGAGAAAGGCTCGGTGTCTTTGATCACACTTCCTCGTTATCATCTGTAAGCAGGTCTAATATTAAAACAAACAGAGCAGGGGGGTAAAAGCCCGGGGACCAGTGTTTCCTGGCCCCCTGCCTGATGCCGCCGTTGGCTTTTCCTGTCTGGGTGCTGGGGCCAGGTCTGCCTGCTGGGGACCTGAGAAACTCTGTGCAAGGCGATCGGGAGGGAGGGCGGAGGAGTGGTTGGGAAAGCCATACGCAGACGCTCCACCCTAAAGAGGAACAGCATGCCAGCCCCGGTGGACATCTGTTTTCACAGGTGTGCTCACCCAATGTGATTAAGATTGGCGCAGCACAACCCCCCGAGCAATGCTGCACTGGTACCCCCAACACTGTGGGTGCTGGGGCGTGGGTGTGAAACGCGTGGAACAGTTGTGTTGTTTTGGGCAGATGGGGACGATGATGAGAGTTTGAGTGAAAGAAGAAAGAGCAAGTGGAGTAGAAAAGGAAGCGACGGAGGCTTATGTGAGGAAAGTTCATATGGCTTATTCAGTGCAAACAACTGTTTAGAGAAACATAATTTAGAAGAGTGGGATTATTCGGAGCACATGCAGATTATCCTCTGCTGTTTGATTCTTACAGTGAGAGGGAGAGATCACATGAAAGGATTGGAGTAAGCCACTCATGGGAACAGTGTTTTTATAAATACCAGAGCAATTCCAAAATGGGAAAAATGTTCTTACAGCGAGAAAACTGGATGGTCTGAAAGAGACTCCATTCACCCCCTGAACAGCCTATAAGATATATGTGGGCAGTCGTTTTGGCAGAACCATCACGTCTGGTACCCAATGCTACAACGCACCTGCTTCCATGGCAACCAGAAGAGGTATTGCTTTCCCTTTACACCAGCGGACCACTTCATGCTTTAATGTAAAGCGACAACTTGCCGGAATTAATTTGTGTGTTGTCAAAAAAAAAAAGAAAAAGAAGTCCCCCCCGAACAGATTTAATTCAGAAAAAAATAGAAAAAAAAAAGCAATTTTCTTTATTTATGTTGGCTCCCTCATCTGCCCCCACACCACCGCAGCCACACCATAATTCTCCAGTGGTTTTTGAGAACTTTCAGCCATTTCAAGTGATCTCACTCCTGGAGTAGTACGAGGCAGCGACAAGAAAATCTTTAACGAACGAGAAAGCAATTCCATTTCACAGCAGCCAGGAACCGAGGAGGAGGGGCGGGAGAGTCAGTCACCAGCTTCTAAAGAGAAATGGAAGCCTTGGATAAAAGCTGCTCACCCCGAGATATCTCAAAAAAAGAGAAGCAGACAGACTTAACACCAAATCATCCCGCTGTACAACTCAGAAGCTTACCTTGCACTGACAACTGACGGGAAGAGTGCTGTACGTATGTATGTAGCCTATTAGCATCAGTGAATATCACTTTGCCTCTGCCCCCCGTACTTCTTAAACCTCTGGCTGTGACTAACAGAGCAACATCAACTTTTACAGCAGACATGATTCGGCAAACGCAGAATAAATGAAAATTAAATGCATGCTTTGATTTTTTTGGTTCAGTGTGGATATCAAAGGCTTTGAGCTCGGCTTTAGCTGCATATGTTAGTGATTTTTCATTGTTGCCGTGTAAAACTTGTTGCTAATGCATGCTGAAGGGAACTATTCCATCGGTATAAGAATAGAAATGATAGATGTGCACTTATAGCAGGCAGTATTCAGAGTTAATGTTGCTTGCTGTGATATCAAGCTGCTGGAGACAAACATATTCCATTAGCAAGTCTGGTATATATTAGAAAAACCCTGATCACACAGCCAATCCACAGTCCTCATTCTATTATCCATCCAATCGTGTGTGCACCCTCACTCCCTCCCATCAATGAAGAAATGGCAGGCATCAGTCCCACAACTCTGCCCGGCTTCAATCTGCTCTCGCTTCCCATCTCCTGGCGAGCATAACTCAGCGAGGGTGTGTGACTTCTCTGTAAGGCTGGATGTGAGAAATGTATATATTTGTAAGTGCTAATACTAAGCGGCACAGAATGTTGGGCCAGCAACAGACAGATGGTTCTGAGAGAGGCAGAAGATCAGAGAGAAGCTCCCTCCCACCCTTCTCTGTCCCCGTTCCTCTATGTCTCTGAGAGGGAAAGCAGTATCACAGCTCTGCGTGGCACCAAGGAGCTTCACTGTACAAAAGAGGCCTTAATTCCCCCGATGGTAGAATCAGCTCACTCTAACGAGGGTATCAAAGTAGTTCATCAATGAGAGAATATATAAAAACTTCAACTCTCAAAAGCATAACCGAGCAGAACCATGGGAGAGTTTTTTGGGGTGCGGAAGGACAAACGGTGGAACGAAACAGAAAAAAAACAAGCAGATTAACAACACACACACACAAAAAAACAACAGAGACATGTAGAAATACTTTTGAAGAAAGAGAGAAAGAAAGCCCTTCTCAGATTTATAGCAGAGAGACTAATGACATGGAAATTCTTGTATGTAACTGGTTTAAAGGCACAATTAGCCTTGCCCCGTGTGTCCTTCACAAAGCAATGCCAGCGCAGATTAATTGATATAATCAAAGGCCAAGTGAGTTTAATTTATGAAGCCAGAATTCTCTGGAGCAAAAGTTATACAGTGTGAACAAAAGCAATGACTTGCTCACTGTATGTGTGTGTGTGTGTGTGTGTGTAGGAGGTTATTTGATTTTTTCGCAAGAGGAGGGATTTCATGTCTTTATTTGGCATGTATCTGTTTTACACATGGCTTGCTATGACACCTCATAGGAGGCCAGGGTCACATGAAGTGCAGGAGAGCTTAACAGCTCTTGCACACCAGGGGAGGCAGAATACATAGACATACAAATTGATTCACTTTCACGCGCGCAGACCGACAAGAAACCACCCAGACAGACACTCTCAAAGTCTCCAGAGGCACAGACAAATCCTCCCCTTTTGCTTAAATGAGGGGAGGCAGCATGTGTGGGCCATGTCGCCTTCGACATTCTACATTAAATAGCTCAGACACATGTACAATGATCGACTCTGCCTAGCGCTCTGCCTCCGTCTTTCATTATCTGTTTCTATCTAGAACTCATAAGCAGAATGTGCAGCAATTCACCCACAGTGCAAAGAACTCAATCAGGGGTGAAGGCGCCATGGCAGCACTGTTTCCTAACAGAAAATATGTGGCTTGGTCTGATGGAAAGAGTGGAAGGTGGGGCAGAAGCTGCTGATCGATTGAGATTCTCATTGTTCAGATGCGATATAAAGCTCTCTTTGTCTGCCCATGCTCTTCTGACCTTTATCGGCCTGCTGAAGAAGGCAAACGCTGCCAGGCCGAGTGGGAAATAGAGTGTCTGTTTTGCGCTTAACACACTGCTCACAGATTGCAGAGCTGGCATGGTGCGATGGACACAGACTGTCTGCCGACCTGGGCGCACTCCGCCCTGCCCGACCTTGGTACCACTGCGCCGATGTGCCAATGAGGGCTCCCTAACACCCTGTCCGCGCCTAAATAACAAAAAAAAAAAAAAAAAAAAAAAGACCCACCCTGAGACAAGGCGGGGAAACAGAAATGGGCTCAAGACACCGAGTTCATTAACAGATAAACGGGGGGAGGTGGGGAAAAAAGGAGAGGGAATAAACGAGGAAATGACAACGGACGGAAGATATGGGGAGAGTTTGGCAGCCGTCCATGAAAAAGACAGCTGGCAGCGACATCCTTCACAAACCTGGCGACGCAAGCGGCATGATGGAAGCAACCTCCAGAGACATAAAGAGAGGGAGAGAGGAAGAAGGAGAGAGATGATGAGGTTTGGAGGAGGGGGGTTTGTGGCGGTAGATAACGTGGCTTTCGTCTCCAGATTCCGGTGCTAATTAACACAGTTCCACATACAAGGCCCCCTGCCTGCCTTGCAGCCTGGCCCCGGTCTTCACAGGGGGACAGAGAGTGAGGGGAATAGTGTGTATGTGCGTGCATATGTGCGAGGAAAAAGGACGGGGGAGAGTATGAGGGATGAAAAGGGATGAAAGGTGAGGCAAGGTCTGGTGGCCTTGTCTGAAGGTGAGTCGGCTCTGCCGCCAGCCTGCAGCCTGGTTCCTCTGGTGGAAAGCGAGGGGGGTGGAAGGAGGGGGAGATGAAGACGAATGAGTCGGGGCGTGGGGATGCTGATCAACAGCCGAGTCGCTCACCGGCCATCTCCCTCCGTCGCTCACCTCATCCAGAGGGAGCAAATGAGAGAGAGAGAGAGAGAGAGAGAGAGAGAGAGAGAGAGAGAGAGAGAGAGAAGTGAGAAGGCCAATGAGCCGGCACCGATCCAGTCACAACACCACAGACACAAATCCTGGTTCTGTACCATTAGCTCCAGACTGTCATAAATCAGACAAAGCCAGCCAGCAGGATGGAGGGAGAAGGCCAAACAGAGAAGTCAAAAAACCACAGCCACACAGCACTGATCAGACAGCAAGGGGGGAACAAACAGTAACCTTTGTACAGAGGAAGCATTTATAACAACACGAGACAGGCTCCGCTCACATAATGGAAGAGCTGGACGGAGTAATCAGGCTGAGTATTGAACCTCAGTGCTGTCTGAGTTCTGACCGAAATGTGTTTGTGGCATCGATTGCTGAAAGTTGGCACTGAATGCTCAGTCGGATTTTTAGATATGTTTATTTATTATTTCAGCAGATATTTTCTTATCACGGTCAGGAACCCTCTGTGCTTTTATTAGATGCTTTACAGTAAAGAGACGACAGAGGACAGAGAGACAGGGAGCAACATGCAACAAAGATCAGACCTGGGGATGTTGCAGTTCATGGTAATGGCCAGCAGAGCACCCTGAAACTTTTGTGTTGTTCCTTGTGTTCATAACTGATGCACTCGGGAGCTTGGCATGTTTTGTAAAATGAAAAAATGTAAAAAGGGTTTATATTTATTAGGTTTTGGTATCAAACACTCAAGTGAGGTCTTGGTACTGCTTATAATCCAGTGAAACATGCTTTTAAAAAGCCACTCCACTCAAAATTGAGATTGTAGCCTAGAGTATCTGCTTTTGATTTCATTAAATCCTGCAGTGACATAGACATACTGGTGCCAGAAGAGTAAACATGCATTATAATTTATTAGAAATTTGTCAATGTAAATTGTGATGCTCGATTTGAACGTGTGGTTTAGCATTTCCATTTGGTAATACCATTACTGGAGCAAAAGCTTCATTAGCATTACTGCATGTAATAGCCTCAACAAGGGATTTCCTAACCCAGATTTCAACCACACCCAACCCAGGCATGCTGGTTGGCATGTGCCCTACTGGCAGATAAACAACACATCTGCCTCCCTGCTCTCAAAGTCGTCCATGTATATTGTATGAACCACAGCAGAAAGGATAATCGTTGTTTGTATGTGTGTGTGGTTGAGAGGTGCCTAGTGTAGTTTGTGTGTGAAAAGATGTGATTGCATGTAAGACTGTGTGTAGGAAGTGAGGTTCCAGATTTGCGCAGAGCAACTCTTGGTCTTGCAGCAAGTTCTGGTGAACGTGAGCCAACTCTACCTTACACAGCAGTACGCCATGGGGGGCTGAACACTTCTACCCTGTGATCCAATTAATTTCATCTCCACACGCCACACATTTCGACACGCTAGGAGCGTAAGGAGAGGGAGTGGAGGTACGAAGTGGGTGGAGGTGAGCGGCGAGGCAAGTGGGAATAACTGAGAAGGAGGAAGTAGAAGGATGGGCCAGGGTTGAGGAATTGGAGAATTTCCCCTATCTTGCATTCAAGTTTCTGCACAGGGAGAAGAAAATGCAATTACACGTGCCCTCTCAGCCTTTTCAGGCAAGTGTGGTGTGTAGAAGTGAGGAGGCAGTGGTGGGGTTTGTGCCCTGTGGCGGCCAGCACTCCCATACGCTATGCTAATAGACGCTTGTTCTGCATTCTAACATGCATTTGGTGGCAAGGCTCTGAGTGGGGAGCAGCGGAGGGTGAGTACAGAGCATGGGTGGGGGGGGGGCTTGTGTCTCCAGAGATAGTAGGAATAATGAAAAACTCTGCTGGGACTTCAAAGCAAACGGCTGGTCATTTCCTGTGGTGATGGCAGATACAGGGCTACATGTTCAGGCAACAGGCACGCACACACTTAGTCACACATTCTTGCCAGCAAATCCCCGACCAATGAACACCACTTCCTTTGATGGTATAGTGGAAGCCAAGAAGAAGGAGAAACAAGTCTTTGGACGTGGAATAGATTAGAAAAGCCTTTGTGTGTTGCTGGCGAATCATCTAAGTGCTTTAGCCAAGGCCTCTGGGTCAACACTTACGCAATGTGGGTGTAATGCCAGAAACCAGCTGGTGGCGTTAAACTATGTTTTTTTATTTGATCGAATTTTTACAGTCAGCAGCAACAGGTCACCAAAAGCAACAGAACAAAAAGTTGTCATAGGGCAATATGTTATTCCATGCTCCAAACTGTGGACTATTTCTTGGGAGACATACCATAGCAGGAAAAGCACAGGTATAATAAATAACATTAAGTCTGTGTTAAGCAAGAATAAATGTGTTCTGAGTTTGTCAGACCAAAGAAGAAAGTGTTATTAACCACGACCACTCACAGGAGCGGTCAAGCAGCCATTTTGAAAAGACTGAAACGTGTCATGAGTTCAGAAAATGACATGACTAGCTTTAAAACATTCCAAGTGAGATGAATTCACCTCTATCTCTCTGCTCAGGGTGGCCTCAGCGTGTCATCAAGCCACCCATTAGGACCGCCCACAAAATCCTGGACTGAAAAAAGTCTGAAAAGTGTTTTCACACGTTTTCAGCAACTATTTTCCAACATATTTTATGTATTTCGAAAGAAATCTCGGAACTGCCTTTTCACAGACTTCAATGACTAGATTTCATTTAGATGTTCCTGTTTTCTGCATGGTGGCTCACTGGCGGGCGTGGTTAGCTGAGACACTTGAATGAAGTAGAGCTATCATTGATATTGTTAGTCACAACATGCATTGTGAAAAAGGAGTGCTAGGTTACTCATTCGGCATCTCAATTCATGGTTGACTGTATGTAGGTCATTTTTTGAAAAATATCAAGCCACCGCTCTGTCTTTGGAAAATCAACACTGCAGCGACTGTTTCATTCTCGTAAGATATCCATCCTGCCCTTGTATAATCTCTTCAGTGTTCTCATGATAAATTACAGAACAGTTGTTGGCAATGGAATATTTTGGCATATCTTTTTTTTTTGTATGATTTACATTTCCCCTGTTCACTTTCAGAAAATATAAATGAATATAATAACAGGGCACAACCGGGTTGTTGAGTGGCTTTTTGATTTATAGTGTTGTTCATGTGTTCTTCTATTTTTTTCTACACTTGTTATCGAGTTAGTGGTAGTACTTTGTATCGCACACATTTTGTACCAGCCCTCCTCTCAGGTTTCAGCCAACTATTTTTCACTGTTTTCACTTTTGCTGATGTACTTGTGTGCGGTACTCATAGCAGGATCAATACAGCCAAGCATGTACAAGCAATGCTATCTAAGTGGTAGGGAGGAAAAGCTGTTGGGCCAAAATGCTGCAAAAACATAAACAAGCTTGCAGAGGCCATTTCTGGCTTTTCCCAGTTTCTTATCATATCATCCATGTCGGTTATGAAAACCAGACTGCCCCGCAGGCTTTTTATGATTGCATGTATATGTATAAGCATGCACCCAGGAGCACAGTCATGTATAGTATGTCTCTATGTCTCTCTGTTATGTGCAAGTAAAAATCACAGAGAGCACGCGAGAGACAGAGTGAACAAAAACACACATCTGGTTCCATTCAGGATGCCTGGAATTCTTTGCCTGCTTAGTTCAGATTACTTCCCGAGCCCCCATGCTGGCTGTGCAGGGGAGCAGATAAACTATGCCGCTCAACACAATGTCTCGCCTATTCAACACGCAACTGGAAGGGTGTAGGTTGTGCGAGTAAAGGTGAAGCTGAGTTTATAGCAGGGTTGTGGGTGTAGCATCAAGTGGGAGACCCCTGAGTAGCCAGGTATGCTAATTTATTGCCTCTCAGACCTTTCCCTTACAGTATATCGAGTACAAGTGGGTCCTAAGGGAAGGGCATGTTAAAGGTCATGTCCGACAGAGCAGCACCTTAACATGATCCTAACCCCTCCCTGTTGATATCCACTGGGGAAAGCTGCAGCAGTAGACGTTCAGGTCTCCACACCAGAGGAACAGAGATACAGGGTCAGGAGACTAAGAACCTTGAGAGTGTGTTGGTTAAGGCTGTGCTGCAGCATAAGCAGGGCCAAACCGCGAGACAGAGGAGCTGGAGAACACATATATTTTCCTCTATTCACAGTCAGAAATCCGTCTGAAGTAAACTCTTTATTATTGTTTTGTTGCAAGCGACCCTATGGCTCAGCTATAAAGAACAAGATGATTTCTATTCCAAAATGAAAACATCTATACGCCTTGGGATCGGTTCGTTCTACAAACCAATCTAGCTATAATTCCTGAACGCCACCTTTCCTTTACATTTCAGAATGCCCCCATTCCAATTCCCCCTCCCTGTTATCTTCCAGGTTTGACAGAGTGATGTCTTCAGCCAAAATCACCTCGTCTACTCCGGTTCCCCTGGAGATGGAGTGCCAGTGATGTAGACGATTCAATCAGTGAGAAGTGAAAGTGCAGATCACAGACAATACGCCGTGGCCCCATTACCCCCAGTCCTCGGTTACCGCTAGCGACGCTTAGCTCGGGCCCCCACCTAATGGGCCATAATATCATTTTACGCCATGTTCCAGCTCTTTATACTAGCTCTAAACATAACTCTGTCGCCAAGGCACAATAAAAACAGATATATTTCTTTATTACTTCTCACAAAGCATATCACCAGATCTGAGCACCCCTACAAAGGAAACTAATATCTACAGGAACCCGCTCTTTTCCTTGGCTCATTTAGAGCAGACGCACAGTTGTTATTGCATTGAGCTGCACTCTGCCGGCCTCACCTCCCCATGCCATTCACTCAGAGTGTAATGGATGTTTTATTATAATCAAATGAATACAATATCTTCACCATAAATAACCCACTGAAAAAGCCATTTTCTCTGCCTTGCAATATGTTTAATGTCCATCATGCCTCAAGCAACCAACTGCCACATGTTTAATTCAGAGCCGATGCAATTTGCATGTTGTGTGCTACTGTATATGTGAAAACGGCAACTCATCTACCCTTTCTTCACCCTCACGTCCCCAAGCTGCTCCCTTCCACTCTGCCAATAATCACACTTCAGACTTTCTTGCATAAAGTCATGCGAGTCTCAGGCAGGTTCATTACTTTGCAGGATAGCAAGAAGAGAAAAGTGTCACCTGGGTACTCTTCTTTTGAGGCCACTCGCTTTCTTCATCTCACAGGGCAAATGCTGTGCTTGTAAATCTTGAGCCAGATGAGCAAAATTTCACTTCAGCGAGGGCAAGTTATTATCATCCGCAAACTAGGAATCATCACCTACACGAGGTACAGTGCCATTGTCCTCTTCCCCCTATATATCATCGCGGTCTGACCAGGCCCATTTACACTGTGGAAATCTGACAAGAGATAAGTGAACACTCGGATCTGAACATGTGTGCTTGTGTTCGTGTGCATGTTCGGGTGTGTGTGAGGTAAGATGGAGCAGGAGGGGAGTTGGGGAATCCAATCTCTCACACAGAGGAGCAGAGACAGGCGGGCAAATACGCTCCAGGCCCAGAATAACCCCGACAGTATCCATGAATGAAATGACAGGATTACCGGGGTATTAGAAAACCTGCTGAGATGGTTGATAATGCTGTTTATGGTTGGGCGTCACACCGCTTGCAGGGAAAAAGTCAAACTGTTTGACTAATGAAAATATGGACGAGCTCTTCAGATAGCCCCCAAGGAGAAAATTCAAAGCCAGGGGTCTTCCTCGCCTCCTCTTCCTCTCTGTTTACAGTAATTTGGTTTGGTGTTGGCAACTTGACGGACATAAACACAAATACTTTAAGATTAATGTCTGTGGTATTATTGTGGTTGAACCTTTTAAAATGGGGACAGTAAACATAAGCTCTGCTATCCTGGTAGAGAATGGGATTATTGTTGTGTCAACAATCCCCATAGATAATAGTAATTACTGCCCTTGTTGCAGCGCCATCAGACTGCAACTTTGCTAGCTGACAGCTTGGTCCTAATTACCAAGAACCACCAATTACTGGCTCCATTTCATTATTTATATTGCTCAGCACACCCAAATAAAAGAGACTTCAGTGACTCCGAGCAGTCACATCTCTGGCAGCTGCAGAGGAGCATCCAGAGGACCTGCTGAATCATTGTCTTGTAGTTTTTTTTTTCCTGACAATATACTCAGCATGCACACACAACATTGTTAGTACAGAGTAAAAATAGGACAATGAAGCCAAGGGCTGGATGTGCTTCCTCTTTGCCTGCCACAGGAAGTAATTTAGCTCCAAAGGAAGTGCATTATCATCTCTTCTTTTCCCCACTTGATCCTCCTCGTTTATCTGCCAACAGGGCAGCAAAATCAATTCTAACACGTCAGCCCTGGAGCTTTTGACTACTGAAACAGTTTGCATGTTGTATCTGCATTCATATTTCATGTGTTCCACTGTGAGATCTATGTTACAATAATTGACTCGTCTGCTACCGTGTAAAAAAAAAAAAAAAAAAAAAAAAGCCTCCAAAAATAATAAAAGAGAAAACATGAAAACACAATTCTTTTCTGGTGACTGAGTTCAACTATTTGCTCACACACACACACACACAGACAGACTGATTTTCACAGATGTTTCCCATCACCCTCAGCTGCCAGGCGTCGTCCAGTGATGGCTGAGACGAGGCAAGCGGGGGCTCCGGGCAGGGGGTGTGAAATTCAGCTATTCCTGCTCCAGTGAATTCTGCAGAAACCTGGCAGATCTTTGTGGAGATCTGTATGTCTGTGGATTTGATATGAAACTGTATGAGAGGCTCGTCTGGAGTCTGTCTCTCAACGTTCCTCTCCTTAAAGTGGGTCTGGCTGTTTAGCTTATGTTCCCATAAAGCCTGACGGCCACATTTCCCAGCCCTCAAGGGTGCAGATGGGCGATTAACTCAACAGACAGGTCTTACACCATCATTTGAAAGATAACCGTTACAACACTTGCTTCAAAAAACTACGCCTTTGAGTAAAGAGAAGCCCATAATCCTCAAATAGGAGAACCAAACAGAAAGCATCTGAAACATCAACACAGATTCTTGTCATTGTACACCTTGTTGAGAGTCTAATTTCTCTATTGGTGATTTGGTGCAAATCCAATGAACCACAAAACCTCCTCAAACAGCAGCTCATGCTCAGCAAGCTGCAAAAGCATGTAGAGCTATCATGCTCCTAAAAGGACAAGCAGTCTCAAAAAAGCGATTAAGTATGTACAAAAGGAATCTACCGCCGTGATCCAAAGCGCTTAGCATTTAGATGACAGTTGCGCGGGGCAGGCCTTGTTTGCAGGGGCTGGAGTGGAGCAGTATATGTGGCCCGGAGGCCGGATCTGTTCCAACTGTGCCCTGGCAAGAAAACGTTCAGCCCAGTCAGCCTCGACAGCTTGGATATTCACAGGGGGCGATGGAAAACTGGAGGGCTGCCGTATCGCGTTGGAGTTGGGGGAGCTCGGAGGAGGAGGCGAGGAAGGGGTGATGAGTCAGGGACAAGGTGTTTTATATTATTTTGGTACCACAAGGACATGGCATTTGCTGCGTTCGATGAGCAAAACCAAACCTGGGATGGTTACGACGGCCTTGTGTCTGTGTTGGCCTGCAGAGATTAGCTTTATCATCTGGCAGGTACGTCTGGAGGGGTTAGCAGCTATTTGAAACATTTTTACACCTTTTAAAAAAGGTGCTAGTTTATGCCAGCATTGCAATACCAAGCATCGGTGATGATTAATTTTTAAAGGCTGGGATTTAATTATACATTTATCACTGCAGAGAGGCAGAAACCTATATTTCACACCACGGACATTAAATGTTCTTAACATGTTCCCTCTATGTCCTTAAAACAGCAATGGGCATCATGACACATTTGTCATTTGACAAACCATTGCGACAGTTTCACCACTTTGATTTAGTGCGACACATTAATTATTGACACTTGTCTTTGGGGATGCATAGTTAAATTCCCACTCAGTTTGAACATCACAGAAAAAAAACTTTTGATATTGGACAGTTTTCCCACCAGCTCATTAACCTGAACCAACTTCAGAAGTGCCACAGACAGGGTGTCGCCATCAGCTCTATTCCAAGAAAACATGCAGCCTTTTTTCAAAAGCATTATTTGTGTAGGCTTCCACTTTCAAATGTTATGTGTCAGTGATATTACTATCCATTAAAATGGTTTTGTTTACCTACTTTCGCTATATACTTCAGAGAAATGCAACTTAACGAGTATCTCACACAAGAATAAGAGCTGTATGTTGACTGCACTGATTATCGTTCAAAGCCCCTTTAAATAATGCAGTAAATAAAAAGTTCAGTGTGGTACAAGGGAAAAGAAAACTACAGGCCTACTTTCACCACCGCGAAAAGGACAACAAAAAAGCAAGAGATTTATTTGCTCTTGTGCATCTTAATTCATTCATCCCCAAGTACCTATTTGCTCCAGGGTTGTGCCAAGGCAAAATCCTCATAGGAGAAATGACTGACATCTCCTAATCCTCATGGATACCAAAAATCATGTCATTAGCATGGCATTTACACCATCGTCTAGTTATGTTAGATGAAGCTTGGCAACAACAAAGGGGGGGGAACAAAACTCCAAAAATAACAAGTGTGAATTTTTAATGCACTGTGTTTTGGGTCACAAGTTTATCTCAAGTACTACTAGCTCAAGCATCTCCACCCGATTCCTATTCATTCAGCACAGCCAGAACAACCACCTGGGGTAGCCTACATTTCAAATGAGCCATATTTTGTTTATCTTTAACACCAGCGGGCAGGCTGGCAGGCATGCAGTACTGGAGGAACTGTGATGGAAATGTGGAACACAAGAGTTATGACCTAAGCAAGCAGATGATTATGGAGAAGATGAGCGAAGAAGGGAGTTGTCTGTCAAGCTAAGCCCTCCACAGATGGGCGAGTGTAGCACGCTAAGAAACCCAAAAGTCCCGAGGCTTTGTGGCAGCTTTGGGTTTCAAAGTACGCCACAGAAACAGTTTAGGAGGAAGTAATGAACAACGGATGGACTGAAATACAGTATATCATGAGCAGTTACACGTTCATATTCCTCACCTTTTTTTATTCGTCTCATCGACTGAGTTAATCATGGTTTTCCACTCTTGAGTGAAGCCCGGACAGAAGAAGTGTTTACAGCCATCCATATAAACTATTATAGACGCGTTTAATTGCTGGGAATCTTCATTTAATGAGCATCAGAGCAGCTCTTAATAAACAAGTGGAGAAACCTAGTGGTGTGCGAATAAAGTTTTGACAGAATACAACTTATCCTAACTTGTAGGCCAAGACTTGACTTGTAATTGGACCATTGTTTCCTGACACACAAACACACAATGTTGAACATTTGCGAGGCAGCAATGTTCCACTTCTCTGAGTACAATAACAAAAAGTGTTTTCATTGGTGTGCTGTGGCTCTTAGGGGGCTGACCCTTGCCAGTGTAGCTCCCAGGTGAGACGGTCAACTATCTGCTGGGTAGCAAAGCCACTGCCTCACTCCTTCCATTTTGCTCTGTACACCCTATCTGCTCAGTCCTTTCCCTAGAGCTCACTATCGCCCCGCTACCTCCAGTCTTGCACTGACAGCCAAACAATGGGAGCCAGAACTGCCTTAACGAGTAGAAAGTAGAGGCTCGACTAATTAGAGGCACCCCCACCTCCCCCACGCTATCGCCTCCAACCCCTCCTGTTAACTCAGAACAGTGTGATACAGCTTGGCCAGGCCTGGGACTGTTGGGTCCATTGTGAGAGAAATAGGGGCTGGAATTTGTTTTTTTTGTTTTTTTTTCCTGGCTGCTGGCCGATGGGGGACCGTAGTAATTGCCCGAATCCCACTGTGGCAAGTGAGGAGAAAGAGTGTGAGGGTGGCACAAGCCAAGAAAAGTGAGAAAATGCTGGGACCAAGTGTGGGAATGAAAGTCTTGCAATAAACTAAAAAAAAAAAAAAAAAAACAGATAGAGAAAGAGGAGAGGAGAGGAGACACATGGAAGCTTGGGAAAAAAAAAATGAGGCACCCAAGATAAACGTTTATAAGAAGGAACATGGGATGACATGCCGGACAAGTGATTCAGAAACAAGTCAGAGCCTGTGGGCTCTTTGTTGCGTGAAAATAATACAAGAAGAAAGAAAACTGGACAAAGTATTGGGAGTGTAAGTGAAAATAGAATGACCTCGGGTGATACTCACTAGGGAGAAGCAGACAGGGGTGCAGTGAGCGTCTTGGCTGTTGGAGTGGAACAGAGCAGGGTGCAGCGGCGGCTGCACAGTGGGCCCTCGCTGGACGCTTCAATCACAGGCAGCCGGAGCCCCGGGCAAACTTGGCCAATTAGCCGCACACTGCCGCTGACCCCCAGCTTCATTAAGGGCCCGGGCTCTGGATAAGTGGAATGAGGAGAAAGGGTGCAGGGGAGAGGATTAGGGAGAGAGAGAGAGAGAGAGAGAGAGAGTAAACCATCAGTACTAGGCAGGTTTCAGAAGACACACACATGCATTTGCACGGACACATGTGCTAGAGGTGAAGCTCAAGGTTACAGATAAACACAATTAACTCAGAGAGCACCCTATACCACACATGGACACACTCGGCGTATTACACTCCTGCCTCCCTGCGGGTTACCCGCGGCAAAAGGTGACAGTGGGGGGGTGTTGAGGCTGTAGATGCCAGAGGGCATAGCCCCCCCCCCCCGCCTCTTTCTCTCTCTCTTACACCACTGCACTGACAGCAACAGGTGTGGTGGCCAGTAGACATGCAATTACCAGGCTGAGAATCTGCTCTTTGTGACAGAGACAACGGCAGATCAGAGGGAAAATCAGAGCTAGAAGGGGTGAGGAGTGGAACGAAGTGGGAGGAGAGGTGAGAGACGAGGAGGAAGAGAGGAAGATACAGACAACTGAAAATCCCTAGAGGGGAGAAAGAGAGAGAGAGGGAGAGAGGGAGAGAGATTTCAAGTCGACTCTTTTCATTGCAAATCCCTCGTCGACAGAGCGCAGGCGTGCAGAGCGAGAGAGAGAGAGAGAGAAAAAAAAGCTGATCAAAAACCAACTCATACAGTAGCTATGACACACCTGTTGTTCGAAAACACAAATACAAATTTAAACGCTCCGGTGGCCTGGAGAGACCTCACATACACGTGTGCACAACAATGAGACAAAGCAGAGAGAGAGAGAGAGCTGACAACATCCTATTTCAATTCAGACTGGGTGGGGCTGTTTGAGGTGCTTTGGGACAGGTTGCGCTCAATGAGCCCTGACAGCAAGACTGTTTGGTGTATGTGCGTGTGTGTTTATCTGCATTACAAGTGTGTATATCCACCTGGGACCTCTGCTTGCATCAGCCCTGTGATAGAAGCCTCAGCGGTGCTCCAGGGCGGAGGTGGAGGTGGGGCGGGTGAGGGGGGGGGGGCAGCTTCATACTCACACTCCTCATTTTCTCGGCTCTCCCTCTCCGATTACGGGCGTTCGATCAGACTAAAGTAATGTTTGCGCGCTTTGCCGCTAGTGTAGCAATAACTGCTGTCAGAAACCTTGCATGCTTGGGTGGAGAGGAGATACTGGCCCTTTATTTAAAAGAAGCCAAGGATAAAAGATCAATGGCCCAATTCAGGCCATGAATTGGAGGGAAAAGTTCACAAACATAGAGGGAGATTATGAGAGGGAGATATATGTGTAGATTGGAGGGGGAGGTGGGGGCGCTGGTGGTAGCAGAGAGTGGTGGGGCATCTAGCTCATCTGGGTGCTAGTGGCTTATTGATCGGTGGAGACACACAGCTCCAAGCCATTCATCACAGGCCACTCAGGCCCTTAGATAACTCCTATGATAGTGCCCTGCTGCTGAGCAGCTGCAACTGGCCACATCCATTATCCTTCAAAGTAAGCCCCCTAGCCTGAGAACAGGCATGGTAGGGCTGCTGTGTGACAGGCTGGAGGAAGGGCTAGAATGGAAATGGAAAAAGCTTGGTGGTTACAAGCTTGTGGCTCAGGCAAGTGTATACAAAAAAAAAAGCAGTAGCTGAGGTTGAAGGGCCACGATTTTCATGAAAAAGTGTGCTTTGACAGCCAGAACAGAGATGAGAAAGTGTCTATTTGAAACATTTGGAGGAAAAAAAAAAGACTTGACGGCACTATTGTTTCCATTTCTTGGCCGAACTGTATTAGCAAAGCTGTTTTATAGCAGATAGTACACAAAGCATCAGAGCGACAGGCGGCTCTGGAAACTGCTGAGTGGCTCTCTATGTCTGTGTGTGTGTGTGTGTAAAGAGAATTCCCAGATTGGGCAGGTGGGGATCAGCCATAATGAGCCATGCAGGGAGTGAAGAGAGGGAGGGGGGGTGGGTCGAAGAGAGGGCAAATAAAAAAAAAGGGAGGGAGGCCAAAGAGCGAGGGAGAAAGACTGAGAGTGAGAGTGATGGAGACAGGCTCAGAGCCAGAGTCAAGGCCCCAAAAGAGCAATTACAGGAGCTCCAGAGAAGGTGTGGGCCCAGCCCCCAGGCATGGTTACACAGCACAAAGCCTTGCCAGACATGTACACAGACACACACACATACACACACACAAGCCTTGATATAAAAACTTCTAATGAGCAACAGAGATGGACAAAATAGGATGAGACCATGAGTCAAAACGAGCAGAGAGAAAGCATGAGGTTTTTAAACTTTGGGGGTCATCTCAACCCTCCTCCCAACTCCCCAGCGTCTTCACCCACACATTCTGTTCTGGTCGAATCCTGTTCCCTTAACAGCACGACCGAAAAACAAAAGCTAAAACTCCGGGGCTGAGGTCAGTGTGAGCAAAACTTTCAAGTCGATTGTCCTCCGTGTGGTGAGTGCTAAACAACGCTGAAATGTCTGGACAGCCTCGCACCATGGTGCCTGTCATGAATACGAGGCTGAAATGTTTTCTGAAGGCCCCCCCCCACACACACACACACACTTCCCCACCTACTCTCCCCCAACACTGTACTTCACCCATCACCACTACCTCCACCTCCACCACTTAAAGGAGAACGACAGGCTCATGTGAAAGAGAGAGAGAGAGAGAGAGAGAGAGAGAGAGATGCAAACAGATAAGGGGGAGGGGAAATTAAATTAAGAGAAAAGTTCTCGTGCACTGGTATGCACCATTGATTTCCTATTCTCTTGGAAACATTTAATGAGCTTAAATAGGAGCCTCGTTTGACACTGCCACAGTGACTCGAAGGAGCCTCCCAGTGAGAGGAAATCGTTCAGAGGCTGTGACGGCTACCGGGAGGGGGGGTGGAGGGGTGGGAGAAGGACAGAAGGTGGAGGAGGAAGAGGAACGATGAGGGAAAGTGAAGATTTTAATGCCAAAGCGTGTGACGTGAGCAAGACAGATGTTGGATTATGCTCGGGAAATGGTCCATGGGTAGCATTACTTTCCTTGTTCTCAGCGAGGGGGGCGGGGGGGGATTTGGTGAAGAGACAGGCGATGGAGGAAGCTAAAGGTGGTGCACATTCAACCAAGCTGCCTAGTTATGTCGGTGCTTACCACTCACAACAGGCATTCATTATAGCCCAACAATGTTCAAAATGACTGACAGCTACTGCTCTGCTGCGGCGTTTCACCTCATTACTCTCTGGATGACCTCTCTACGAGGCATTCAACAGATGCCTATTGCTTGGCGGCCATCTTGTTTTTCCTTCCTGTGTCGGCAGGAAAACTATTGTGACTTCAGAGAACAAAGTTCAGAGGCGCTTCACTGCTCTCTGAGGCTGATGAGGGCCCTACTGGGAACCATTGGCAGGCACTTTATGAAGCCGTCTGGCAGGCTGAATGGACCTGGTGTCTCGCCACCTTTTGCAGGCAATCGTGATAATAAGACTGTGGAGTCAGGCATGGGTGTATGCTGGCTTCCCCTCATTGAATACTGCATGCAGTGGTGGGTGTGGGGAGGATGTATTTGTCAGTGTGTTTAGCTGGAAATTGAATTTACTCACATTGTAACAGAAAGACAACTAATTAAACTGAGATAAATTATCACCACAACAGAATTAAACCAACCAAAGACCTCACAGTTCAGACCACAAGTCCAAGCAGGGAAAACATGTTGCATGTAAAGCAGCACAAGAAACATTTAATTTAACAATTTAACGTGACATAGATACATGTCAAAATAAAGTGTTGTCAAATGTGTTTAAAATTTGACGGACAATTGGTTAATTATCCAATCTATGAAAGATTAATTGACAAAAATTTCCATTATTGGTTGACCATTTCATGACACGGCAGATTTGCAGCATTTCCTTACACTTTCTTGTAAAATATAAGTCTTTAACAGCTTGGACAAACATTGAATATAGCTGAATGTGTCATTTTGGTATTTCGGCACTTGGTAATCGGTGTATAGAAAGTATATATTATATAAAACACAGTTGTCAGGAGATAAAGTCCAGCCTTAAGGGTATGACCGCAAATACGCAAAGATACACAGTGCTTTATTTATGTTTAAGAGGACCATATATTGTATTCAGCTGCTGGGTACAAAACAGACTCAAAGACGTGATGACCTGTGATGACTCTGAGTGTAAGATACAGTTCATTCGTTACATGTAAACATGCTAATAAATATTGTGTAACTGCTGCTGGTAAGTGGTTAAGCATAAATATTTCAGGTTCCTGTGTATGCTTCCAACTTCGGATAGTCAAACATGCTTTCTGGTTTGTAGCTGCTTCGACATTCCTCCGGTGTCTGTTTCTTATATTAGCGGGTCAGACAGGAGTTCCTCAGTTCCTGACCCAAGCTTCCCCCCACCCACGCCCCCCCCTAAACTTTGGCTCGGCTGCCAGCGGAGCAGCTAGCTTGAACCACCTCCGAGTATCTATCCAGATGATGCATAGTAAGCAGTGCTGCAGCCAGTGTGGGTGTTTGGCACAACTGGCAGCAGTGCTGAGGCCATGTTTCGCGGGGCTTTCATCTGTGACTTGCAGCGAAAGAGTTGTGCTGAAGGAGATTTTTTTTCATGGAAATGAATCTTGGGCTGAAACAATCATGTGATCCTCTGGTGATTAATTACGGTGAAAGGAGAGAAAAAAAAAGCCCATGTGAGAGTTCCAGCTGATACACATAGGCGTATACTCCCCCCCCCCACACACACACACGCAGCACAGGAACTGGAAGTGGCTAACAGCAGCATAAGGAAACAACTTAGGTGAGGACACTGGAGAAAGCAGTGTAGGGCACTTCAACACTATACCTTTCCTGTCATTTCCACCACTCTCCCTCAATGTAATGCCAACAAGAGACCATTTTTCTACTGGAGACTGTCTTTGCTCTCCATAGGAATCCATAGGCCATCATCTATATGACACTATGGACCATTCTCTAAATCATTTACACTGCCCTATATATAGCCTGTGGAGAAAAGGTCATTATTGAAACAGAAAGCTATATTTCATAATTGCACTACCATGCTTCTATCCCCTCAGTGAAATTGGTTCTCTAGAATATATTCTCTCTCACTCTGTTCCATCTCTCTTTATCTCCCTCTCTTGTCTGTTAGAGAGGGCGATTTTGACAGGCTGACTGTCTCTCCTGGCGCAATAACCACCCTCCATTTGTATCTGAGGAGGGTGCATTAACTAGACAGCGTAATCAGCCTGCACAGGAAAAAAGGCAACAAGCCTCAGCAACCAACTGCTTTTTACCACTCTTTGCTATAACAGCTCGCCATTAGGCTACAATTAGCACAGTTCACTTGGGGGAAAATAACCCCTTGAAAGACCGCTGGACAGCAACGAGGATGCAACAAACAAACATGGAGACTTTCAAAGTCCGTTGTTGAACTACACACTCGAGGGGAAGTAATCTCATTTGATCACACTTGATGGTGAAGGCACAAGGACTTCAAATACAAAACGAAACACACCTTATAAGACCATGGGACAGAGCCAGAAGTCAACCTGATACCACTGACATGTTACAGAAGCCGGTTCCCGAGAAAAAGGACTCGGAAACGGAAAAGCCTTATCGGCAAACACTTCAGACAGTGCATAATTCATATGAAAAGGCAGCAGGCAAATAGAGGAAAAAATATCAGAACGCGCTGCCTTATCATAAGTGTATGCACTTTGCCGAAACAGGGGAGGTGAGTTTTGTTGAAGTACGTGGAGGTGCACTTCAGGTGAATGTGTTCGTCTAGCGGAGGATGCAGTCCCACAGGCCTGCAAAAGTTAAGTCCAGCATGCACAAACACTTTCCCACCCTTGGGGCTTTGGAACAATAAAGAGAAATGCGTGTCCCTGTGGTCATTTGTGGCATGCTGGCAGCGCGCAGACACAGATAAGAGTTTGGATCGGTGGAGGCTGACACACTGTGATTATCTCCCGCTGCTGGAATTGACCGTCCATCAATCCAGACGGCCAAGAGAACCGGCGCCGGCAGACTCCATTGTTGCCTGAGACGAGATTTTTATGATTCAATGACCTCGAAAAAAATGGGAAAAATGAAGTGTTTCAAATGTGTTGTACTAGCACGCTCACGCTTTGTGATTCAGATTCACAAATACTCATGAAGAGATGGAAAAGTGCTACAGTCCTGGAGGTGCACACACTAGCACATATGTTCTCACACTAAGTCTTAACACACACACACATGGCTACACTTGGAGACTACCACCTGACTTTCCAGGGCTCCCTCTCAAGTCCCAGTCTGCCTTCCTGGCTCTCTCACCACCTTCCCCCTCACCTCATGCCGCGTGTTCTGGACCTGAAACACAGTCCATGCACCGGAGTGAGCCACGGGAGGGATGGTGGAAGGGAAGGAGTGAGGAAAGGGAGAGCGAGAGAAAGAGAGAGTGTGTCAAGAAGCACATTCTCTCCGCTGAGCGCCATCTGGAAGTGAAAAGGTAGATAAACAATGACGTGAGCCGCATCCCATCTCCTTCCTAAAGCCTGAACAGACACACACTGGCCACAATGCATGAGCGCCATCACCACCGATCCTGTGTGGCGAGCCAAGCATTGTCAGGGATTGGGTCTTATCAATTGTTGGCCAGATACTGAGCAGAAGCGTGAGGCAAACAAAGGAAAGGGGAGAGAACAAAAATGGAGGGGAGCTGCGAGTGACAATGAGAAACACAAATGAGATGATGGCTGGGAGCCACGCGTCCACACGGCCTGGACCGACTCTATTTAATCTGGTCAAGTCTGCCCCAAAATCAAAGCAATCTTCTCTAGTGAGCTGACAGAGGAAGGAATGAGACAGCCAATCCCACCCAAAAAGGAAGCTGCCGTGGAATTGAATGGGGGATGTGGAGCTATGCAGCATTGTGCTAGGCATGCAGACTATTACGGCTGGGGAACTCTGCTTTATTTAAAAAAGTCCATTTGCATTCACTCAGCTTGCAAGAGGAGCTCGGGGGCAACGTTGGCTGCTGCTCCTGCTGCTTTTGAATTCCTCACCATCTTTTTTTTTTAGGCCCTTCTGGCATGCAATATATCACAATAGTAGTAGAAATCTTTATTATCCCTTATGGGGAAATTGTCCTTGTAGTAAGTCAGAGATAATAACAAAAACAATATCCATACAATACAAAAACATGGAAGTTGGAGACTGATGAGGAGCAACAGCTGGAGCAACAGCCGGAGGGATGCTCCCTTAGGATACTACACCTCTTGGGGCAAGCCTGTCCTGAACGAGTGCTTAGCCAGACCTGAGTAAGACATACAAAGGCCACAGTGGGGATGACACAAAGGGAAAAAAAAGGGCCAAAATGAAGAGACTTTGACAGCTATCCCTCGGGCTGGAAGAGGAGCTGCACCTGTATGCACTTCGGCTCTGCTCAGTTAAGTTTCTGTCTCTTCAGACTCCCCGCCCACTCCAACTCACGCACACACAGACACAGAAGACTCTTCAGCTCTGTTGGCACTGACGGAACAACAGGAGGGAGGGATCAGGTGGCTGGGGCAAGCAGACGGAAAGAGAAGGGTTGGGGAAAGGGGGTTTGACAAATGAGTCTAGTCAGGTAACATTCACAGATGTGAAAGGATGGAGGGGAAGGAAGAGGGGGAAGATAGGTTAAGGGAGGGGAGGGTGTCTGTCAGCTCATATTGGTTCATCAGCGAAAATCTCCTGGCCTGATTATAAACCGCTGCAGTCACGAGAGGGGAGGACAGGGACACTTTGAAGGCAAAGACATTTAGAGTGGGACTGCTTGCTCCAGGGGATCGCTTACTGATTCTGATTGAAGAAACAAGGCAACATAGCCTCAGTCTCTCTGCCAGGGATACTTCTGACTACGATGGCTCTGGCTACGAAGCATTCAAGGCCCTGGAAATTTGGGTCAGACACATGACATATTAATACAATGACTCACAACAACAACAAAAAAAAGAAATGTGAGAGGAGAGGAAAAGAGGAAGTAAATGAAAGGACTGAAAGGGAGCCAAAATATGCACAGCAGAGAGGATTTGTGTTTCAATACGCCACAGCATGCAAGAGCTTCTTTGCAGCCACCTTCAGAAAATGAAAAGTACACAGTCACTTTCAAGTGATTCTGGCCAAACGAATGCACAATCCTTCAGTTGTATTCAGACCTTGATAAATGCCCACTGTCTAGGCTGTTATTAAACACCAGAGAGACTGTTGGGTCCCTGTGCCAGGCAAAACTAATTAAAGCCAGGCAGATGTGTCTGGACAGTGGTGTACCACACACACACACGCACGCACGCACACAACGTTACACACTTGTACGCATGCATAAAAACACACACACACAAACTCTAAATGGGCTGTTAACCATGTCCACGGTGCAATCAGTGCCAGCTGATGAGCCGTCTCCGTGCTAACTAGACCAGGTGAACACAAAACAACAGCACCTCAGCTTCAATTTCGAACTTTGGTGTGCTTGACTTCGGAAACTTTTTGTCAGCCAGCGGACAGAGACAGAAAAAAAAAACACCATTCCCCCTGGTGCCTTATTATACCCGCCAAAACCAGGCAACACGTTTCTTTTCTGTATTCCCTGCTGCAGGTGATGATGAGAGTTAGAGCTAACAGCATCCAATTAATCTTTCATGGTGCACGTGTTCTTGCTTTTGTTAGGTCTGCTTCGTGAAATTGTATGAGACTGCAGCTGTACAATAGAGGGCTGGTGACACTTTCATCCTCCTCTTCTTCCTCCTCCTCCTCTTCCTCTCCACTTTTCATTCTCATACTTTGTGAGCAAACAGCTGGGCTTTTTTTTTTTCTTTCTTTTTTTTTTTTTTTTTTTTTTGCAAAAGCTATCATTACAGCAGCCTACGGGCATGAGAGCTGCACTCCAAATTGCTGATGGAAGCCCCAGCTAGCAGAGTCAGAGCTAGAGATGAGATTGCATTGTTGCGTCGTTGGGTGGGGAGGGGGGTGATGGCTGTTACACGATAAATACACAGAACCGCGCGTCTGTGCACACGTACGAGTGCATGACATGCAATAATACATGCACCCCATGTTTTACCTTCATTTGGGCTGTCAGGCTCATCTCCTTATAATCACACCGATCTCAGGTCATCAGCTCTCTCGCATGCTCTCAAAGACCTATACACACACACAAAAGTGACTAATCACCCATCTGGAGTGGCCGTTTGCAAGTCTGGATGACAAAGCGCCCATGCCCACAAATATAGGCTAATGCCCTTCTCAACAAAAGGCTTAGGCTTCATTACAGTCGGACAGACAGGTCTAGTGAGGGGGGTGGTGTGGCGGAGGGGCTGGCTTATGACCTGGCTCAGACAAGCATGGACAGGGGAGGAAGCAAGTGACATCACAGATAAGGGTGGTGTACTTAGGCTAGCCACTAGTGGCTACACGAGCTGACAAGTCTGTACGTGCACTTGATTTCAATAGAAATTCCCAGAGTCAAGGGCATGGAGAGGGCAGAGCCGAAACAATAGGCAAAGCCATTTCACTGTGTCTAGGCTAGCTTGTGAAGTGAAAAATCCAGTGTGGCTTACCCACAGGGCTTTGCTGAAACCCTCTTGTCACTAAATACTAGCGTGTTAGCGGAGGCAGGTGCTAGCCATGCCCCCTCTCAGAGTCCGGAGTCCATGGGGTAGGGCTTATCCTCCAAATGCCTCAACCACTGTGGAAAACTGTTCCCTGGCTGGAAGCTGGCTGCTTGCTGGCATGATCCAGGTAAGTCTCCTAGGTGTGTGAGGGGCCTGATGCAACCAAAGCCAGGTTCAGAATGTGGGATAAGGTTGGATCAGAGCCAGGAGCCATTAGCAAGCAGTGTGTCTGACACAACGGGCAGAACACGACATTTTCAAAGGCGTGGAAGGACTTGAGTGGAGCTGTGGTGAAGAGTGCTAGGCAGCTGTTTCATTCAGGCCCTCTGATAACAACCCCTCGTCCAGATTGGCTACTGCAAACAGGGCATGGGGACCGCAAGGCAGCACGAATACAAATCACTTCTTCGATAGTCTACACTGAGCTAAGCAAAAATGAATGCACGGGCATTCTCTCATTCATTTCTTAGCTGATCAAACCCTCTTGCGGTTCAATGTGAACTGCTCTGAAGAATTTTAATGTACTGGTGTGCATTTAGATTAATGTACATCCTTACAAAGGAGCATATGACAGTATGGTTAATAAGCAGAAAACACTTTAGCTATCACAAGGAGCCAGCAGTATGAACAGACAAAGATCTAGCTAATGGCCCTAGCCATATCATTTACCGTACAGCCTCTAGCCAGACGCAGGATCACACACTGGCTCCAAAGACAGGGAAGAAGGGACACTTTCATTACTCAGGAGATAATATCCTAAGAATACTTTCCAGGGGATGAGTCTTTGCTTCCAACTCCCTCTGTGAATAAGCAAACAAGTAGCGCATCAATTATGAGTGTGGGAAATGAAAACTCAGAGTTATTTAATTCTCCTTTTCCACTTAGTGTTTCGATTTAACTAGCAAACAAAGCTTGGGAGCAATGTGACTAACGAATGGAGTCAGAGGCACTTAACCCCAGCAGAACGAGCCCTTTTTTTTTTTTTTATTGTGTTCTGCAAAAAATATCTAAGCAATGTGACTCTCCTTTCACTTAAAAATCAGTCAAACAAAAAAAAAAACAAAGTTGTTTGAAATAGCGGTAGGAAACCATCTGGTTGCGAGTGGTGCTTGATCTTAACAATCAGTCACAGAATTGAGTGGAGTGCACTCTGCGGGCCCACCTATCACATACTGACCATTTCAATCACCAAAAAATAACAACCTTTTACATCTGTGACTGTGTCTCAGTCCCATTAAAAACCCATCACCCCGACTATCGCCACGCTACGCTAACTGCACACAAACCCCATTGCTATAATTGGCTCCACTGCACCTTTCACCCACTCTGGACGGGCCAACCGGCAAATGCAAACAACTCTGCAAGTAACTGGAAGAGAACCAAACCCCTGGTCATGTCTCGGTGACGATCAAGCATGACAAATTATTTCCAAGTGAAGAAGTGAAAACAAGGGGACTGTTTCAATCAAGACAAGAAAGAAATAAGGGATGAAATAGAAAAGAGATGAGGTGAAACAAACCACTGTTCACTGTCTGCTATGGGAGGCCAAGGGGTGATGACAGTGTGACTGTGGGCTGATGGCACACCTCCAGATGACTACACACACTTCATCACCCCACACAAACAGACAGAAAGGTGTGGTGGTGAAGCGGATCCATTGTTTCACAGAGACCGCAGAGAGCGCCACAACCATGTTATTACCCCAGCCGGCAAAAAAAAAGAGGAACCCCACGGCATAGTATTCCGAGAATTGCAGGAGTGCAGAGAGAGTGGTGGTGTGACGGGGTTTGACAATGAGAGAAAGGTAAACAGAAAGCACGGCGGGGGAAAAAAAGAAGTGTGAATGTGTATTTAAAATGTGACTGAATGAAGTGCGGGGAGGTGATTGTGTGCTATCAAGGCTTGCCTCCAGTTTGAGCGAGCACCAAAGAGATGTTTGTCATACCAGGACGAGGAGCGTGTCTGGACTGGGATGAGATTGAGAGAAAATGCTAGCGGGCCCCTAAGGCTCTCGGAACGAAAACACACTGCCCCTCTCTTTTCTGAACACAGAACACACTCGTCGACTGACTCGCTAACTCATGATTTGAGCTTAAGGCCACTCATTAATATCAAAAAAGAAAAAGAAATTGCAAATGAGAGCAGGGGGCAGGAAGGGAAGTTACTTATGGGGGGAAAAAGGGTGAGTTGCAGGCAAAAAGTAACTCATTATCACCAGCGAGAGACAATAGAAACTCAGAATCAGTCATAATTGTTTCTGGATGTGACATGACTGCAGATAAAGGAAAACTAATAATTGATATTCTGAATTGACTTTTGTTAATTAAAGCACTGATTATTCTGCTAAACAGACTTCGACAACCAGAGGCGCAGCACTGCCCTTTAGAAAAGGCACTTGCACAGCGTTAAACTGAATTCCTTTGAGGCCTACGTTTCTGGCAGCGTGCTGTTGTCCGGGGATCAGGACGTTCAATGATATGTAAACAAACACAAAAATGGGAGAGAGGTTTGCATACGAGACAATCCCCACAAACCAAGCACTTTTTTTATTTGTTTTCTCCAATAAATGTCAAGCTTTATTAATTGATTGAGCCTCAGAGAGACAGAGAAAAGAGGAATGGAGAGAGTCAGTGGAAGCTATGAAGCAGTGTGTGGACTATTGTGATTTCATCCCTCCCGGGGGGAAATTGATGCCAAAACCTTACACCAACATCAAAAAAAAAAAAAAAAAAATGAAACTATGACAAATTCAACAAAAATAACCCTCAAAATCCTCATGTAGGAAAAGTTTTCAGAAAAAAAAGTGCCCTGTAATTACTACAGCATATCTGTGGACTGAAGGGTTTGTGGATTAGAAAGGTTGGACACTGAACAAAAGGGGATCTTGGCTTAGTGAGAGCCGGGTCTGGGCATATAGGGTAGGCAGAGTTGAGGACAGCACAGTAAATGGATGTGACAGTCAGCAGATACGCGCCAGTCCCCTCTCCACTCCACCAGCAATCGCTGCAGCCGTGTCTTCCTCTGGCGGGCCCAGAAAAGAAAAGGAAAGCGCAAAAAAAAAAAAAAGAAAAGAAAGAAAGCATGCACACCCTTTCCCCCCTCATCTACAGATTACATACAATGCGCCCTAACATACCGAGAGGGAGGAAGGGGAGGTGAGGCATAGAGTAGGGGTGAAAAGACAGGGAGTGCTGCCAGGGCCTACTTTTAGATAGCGTGGTTATCAGCGAGAAAAGGAAAGAGAGAAACAAAGAGGAAGTTTACTGCTGTTGTTTTATCTGGAAGGGCATTAAACAGAGAGGCACACAGGGGACGAGACAGCAGAGTAAAGAGAAAGCCCATTCAGACGAAAAGGGAGAAACTGTCCAAAGTCATGCAACCTTCAGAAGCGTCCTGTCTCCCTAACTCACAGTCACACATATACACTTTGCCCTTGGCTGAAAGTCATCGCTGGTTCATGGTCGCTGGCTTTGATGGGAGTCCAGGCCCTGGAACGAGTTACTAACGACCCAGAAAGCTGCTTGTCGGGCTATTGGTGCAGCTTGATATGCAGCGTGAGAGGCTGTCACTGGGATGGAAACTGAATGTGGCCTTTGATAAAACACTCAAAGAAGGGATAAAAACAGAACTGGAAGTAGGCAGCCCATTAGGACTGCGACAGAAAGTAGGGGGAACAGAGAGGGCCAGACGATGTGGATTCGGGGTAAATCCATGCCCTTGACCCTTTCGGATGAGGCTGAAGCCTGCGGTGAGAAAGAGTGTTTGGCCCACCGCCTCCCCCAGGTGTGGGCTAGAGAGGGATGAGAGGCATGTTGATGAGGGAACATCCACCCCCCAAACCACCACCGCTGCCGCCGCCGCCGCCAAACACAGCAGCCAGGAAGCCCGCCGGAGCCCGCTAATCAGAGGACTTAGCCGCTGACCTCTCCACCGGCTCTATACCTTTTAATGAGATCTATGCCTTTGATTCATCGAGCAGCCTGGAGGGAGAGACAGATTATGCGTAAGCTCAGACACGGACACACATCAAGTTTGACGAGTGCAGACGGACACTTTCACATCCTCACAGAGTCACGGAGTCACAAGAGTTGTTACACGGTTAGAAATAATGAATGCTCTGTAATCCACAATGGCTGAGGGCCCTCATGCGTGTATGCGCACGCACAGGGGAAGTGGATACACTGCGACTGACTAGAGCAAGCGCTGCCTGAGAACTAACTAATCAGCACGCGCAGGAACACAGAACCGCACAGGCATAATCCGAGCCCAGCTCAAGGACACGGCACCCGCCTTGTTAAGAGGAGGCCGAGGGAGGTGCAGGTGAGATTGGATCCAGACATGCTTGCTCACAGATAGAATTGAATTATTGATCAGCCAACAGATTGCGTTATGAGGAATTCATGGATCCACGCATGGGTTGTCCAGCTCCCTTAGGCGGACACAAGGACTGTGTGGACTCACTGTACATGTATTCATTTGTGTGTGTGTGTGTCAGTATGTGTAGCACACGTGTGCCTGGGAAGCCAAGGGGGAAGCAGGTTGCGCTAGTCGAAGTCCGAATTATTTTCCGTGGGCGGAGTGGGCAGTGTGAGCTCGCACTTAGACAAGACAGAGCAAACAGAGAATCGATCAAGCTGGCTGGGGTGATGCATACAGAAGGAAGGTTTCACCCTCGCTGCGCTGAGAGAGCTTAAACTGCTCACACACTGAGTGGCTTTTTCATTGGCACTCAGGCAACGGCGCAGTCCTCAGCTCTTAATACCACCAATGGAAAGAGAGGAAATGGGATTTTTATTTGTCTGAGCTCCTCGGGTGGTCTGCATGCTGCTAATAATGCACTGAAACACAGGGTCTCGCTTAGCCTGGCTTCCATTAATAACATCAACATCAGCCAACTTGGGGGCGCGCGCCAATAGACAACAAAAAGGTATGACTAGATTTTGTCATGATGCTGTGGCACCTAAAAGCCCGCTCTTAACCAGAAACCTTTCAACACATCCTCAGTGGTGATCCGCAGTGTGAGGAACTGGACGACATGACGTAACGTAACGATTTCTTTGGCACCATGTCATTTTTTTCAAGGTCTAACCTATTTCTTCAAAAATCCGATTGCAGCCATGTCATGCTGCTCTGTGTGTGAACGTTATGCAGGAAGGACACAACACCATCACTCGTTTCTCATATGATTCCTTGCTGATGTGGTGAAGACAGTCACGGCTTTATGGTCACATCCACAATGAACGTGGACGCTTCTGTGGCTCACACACTTGAGACATAAATGAAATGCTAAGTCACTTTAATCCAGGCTAAACACAATTCCCTATCATCCATCATATGTAATAATCTCACCGGATTTTGGTAATTAGGATCTGTTTTGTTTATGTGTGGAACAGATGTGTGGTTTTATCACGCTGCTCAAGGGGGACAATGTTTTCTTTTCAAGTCAGAAGGTGGAGAGACGCATGAGAGTCCAGTGGGAGCACGACGTGCCAGTTCATTTTTTCCATTACCCAAAGAGGAGACTGACTCTGTACGACTATTTAAACGACAAAGACACAGAGGACTGCGTGATGACATCCTGACGGCAGCCAAAAACAGCGACTGAAGTGAAACAGAACAGAACCGGCCGAGGGAGGAGGACGAGGAGTGACATATCAGTAAAAGTGTACTGTAGATCTCAACAGGGGAGGAGAACAGAACGCATCCTAATGGAGGTCTGGAGTGATGGGTAAATGGCTTCTCTGGTCTGGTCATGCCACAAGTCGGCACCAGTCCACCGGTGTAAACATAAAAACGCCACACCGACATGGCCTCTTACACCCCACTTTGCTTCAATCTGTTACTGGAATGGCACACTTCTCCATATCCAATTGAAAGAGGATCAAAGTAAAAGGGGGAAATGTCTCCTGGTGAGACTTCTGTGATTTGGGGATCCAATTTGGCAGCCTGTTTTCTGTAAACATTGTAACTGCAGCTTGTTTTCACAGAACGCACTAGCAAGCAGCATTAGGCTGTTCGCCGTGTGGGGAGGAAGGAGACAAGGTCTCGGTAATAGGGTTCTCTAACCCCAGCAGCAGCATCTACTCCGGCTAATGACTGTAATTAAAGAGCCCGGCTTCACAGAAGGATCAATGACGTGGGATCTGCCCAGACAGGACGTAGAATAGACGTAGCTACAGCAGAAGGAAGCGACCACAGGGCTGAGTTTAAAAAACTTACAGGCTGAACAAATGGGAGGCTGAGCGGTGAACTAGCATGTGTTATGAGGGCCTGTAAATATTTAGGCATTCTTACAGGGGTATGCGGCTGCGACTCTGATGTCATTTCTCCCAGGCCTATCATTTAGCGTTAGTTAGAGGCTGGAAACCCAGCGTGGAGAGACTGTAAACACAGATCTGTGAAAAGGGGAATACTGGGAAACAGTATGTGTCACAGGACAAAAATAAATCGTGCAAGAAGCTCAAGTTATCTGCATGACCATCACATGCCTGTCCAACTGTATGCAGATGAGGGAAGAGAAAGGACATTGCAGAAAAATGCAGATACCACGTCTACGTGATTTGCAGACACCAGCATAAAATACCGAACAACTTCCTTCCTTTTTTTTTTTTTTTTTTGCTGAAAAAAGTTATTAGAGGAAACCAAAACTGGGCAGCTTTGAGGCTGCCCAGATGAGTCAGTGAGGAATAATGCATGTCATCACGGCTACGTGAATAGGAGAGTGAGGCTGGGGGGCAAGCGCAGACACCCAAGACATAGAGCTATGATGACACCTCCACAGATCTGCATTTCAGAAGACAGCTCCGAGCCCCAGGCAGATTTGAGGCACCAGGATTAATATCCACATAGACTGCAGACACACTGAGTAAAAAAGACAAAGAATAAAAAAAGATTAAACAGAAAAAAGTTATGGAGCACGAGAGAATGAATAAAAGAGAGGCGGATAAAAGGGAACTAGAAAGTGTGTTCAGAGATGGAAACATTGCATAAACAGAAGTTATAAACACAGGAGTGGGTACTTCCACACTGTTCTAATACTAAAGGGTCATGGTTGGCTAAACGGGCATAGCTAACATTCCTGTAGATCATGTCCGAGTCTGAGTGGTATACATTTCCACCTCTGCCTTTAGTCCACCACATCACCCCAACGCAACAAGGTTAAAGCCAAGGTAAATGTCAGAGTCATTCTACTGCCCTGTATGAGTCTGCTCTCGGAAAGTGAACACAACACAATGTTCACCTTGTCTCTGCGTCATTGTTTTATTACATATTTGCCGTTTATGCACATTTTTTTTTATGTTTTATTGCTGATTACGTTATGTTCTACACATCGTTTTCCCTGCTTAATCTTTTTGCTGCTGCGCCGGGTGACTTATTTCTCCATGGGGATCAATAAAATAAAATAAAAAAAAAACTCAACTTGTCTTAAAAAGCATGACTGTTACCTTACAAAATCCCAACTCAGATATTAGCGACCGCAAATTTTAGTGACCAGTGGTCACTGCGAAATGTCAGTCTCTAAGGTTAAGGCAGTATCTTTGGCTGTGTTATTACTGCTGCCTAGACTACTGCCACAGTAAAACGGTCTGTCAGTTTACAGATGAGAAGCAACAGAGCCAGTGGCATTTAACTAGATTCTCAGTAACTTTAACAATTGCTGTATGAACAGATTTTAATAGGTCCCTCTTGGATCATAGGCTACTGAAAGGCCACAATACCCACCTCATTTAACAGAGACAAGGACATGATACTGACAAAGAAATGATTTGGTTTTCATAATATCATTTCATTATGAGTAATAAAGCCAGACAGCTTTGTCTATACGATGTATTATCTCAGCTTGATACTTAAGATTATAGATCTGGATACTGTAGGGAAGGTATAGTATGTAATTTGCAGATGAATGAGAAATGTTTTAAACAGTTATTATAACATATATAATACAGTCATTCAGTTTTAGATTTCATTTTAAAGATATAATGACCAACAGTAAAAAGGAAGAGCTATGCAGGCTTTGTGCTGACAAGCACAGGTATGAGGTACATCGTATTTTTCCATCACAAAAACTTGCCTGACTCCGTATATTGATTGAAACAGACAACCAAGAGACAGACACCCAACCTCCAGCAGTGCTGCCATCTCCATGTCCATTTCCAGCTGCCAGCAGATTTCAGCAGATGCCAGAGATAATAAGGACAGCATATGTTTCCTCAAGATCTAATGTTGCTACTGCTATTTCAGAGCACATTCTGCCAAAAGATTTAACGCTGTTTTAGATGTTATCACGTGTAATTATAACAGGGGTTTGCATGGGTCAAATTCATATGTAAATACAACATTGAATCCAACCAAATGGCGCAAATTCAACACCGCTATGGAGATTTCATTGCACTAACACCCAAATACCTGGCAGTTTGTGTTCGAACTACCCTATTTTAAAAGAATAAAATGTATAAATACAGTACATAAATAAATACCAAGTGGTTGCAACATTAAAATTCCAGAGGTAAACATTCAATTCGAATATTATTCCGATCAGTTGTTCATGTCAACAATGGGAGCGGTGTCTGGTTGCGACATGATGAAGCATATGTGTCTTTTTTTAAAAAGCACCATCTATTTATAATAAAGTTATTCAGAGTCATACTCTGCAAGTGAGTTACTTCCTAGATCTATGAGCATCATCCATCTCTTCTTTAAAGTTACACTCGCGCACACCATCCCTCTATGTCTTCCTCAGTTTGCCACATTATCTTCCTCCTTTTGCTCTCGCAGGTTAGTGTGACCTTCATCTCCAGCTGCCGCCAGCGCACTGACCCGTCATGCATCTGTCACCCACCAGTCCTGGCTGCGGCTCACATTTAGTACTTCATAATTAATCGCACAGTGTGCGTGCAAAAAATAAAAGAGAAAGAGGGCCAATACTTCACAGCAACTATCATATTAACATAAACCAGCTGGACGTCATATTAGCTGTAAAGCAGAGGTGATAATTAAAAATGATCTTGGCAGGACTAAATTGGTCAGTTTGAGGATTAACTGTGGATATAAATGAATTGCACCCTCTGGTGCTTTAGTTTGAATTAAATGGCACTCGACATGAAGCGAGTCTCGGCTATGAACAAAAAGTGCAGCGAAAATGCATTACAGGTGGAATAAGTGGCTCTACAGTTTCCATTAGTCATCAGCTACTCTAGGTCCATTTCGAATCCGAATCTCACTGAGAAAAATGTATCATCCGCATCGATGCTTTACTGACCTCTCGACAGGAAGTTCTTTTTTCATGAATTATATTCATGTATTTGTTACCCAAAATACAACCACAAACACACAAAGGGTTCATAGACATGCAAATGTGGAGAGATGTAGCCTTGGAGCAGTTAGGGGTTCAGTCCTTTGCTCAAGTGCCCTGGAGGTGAATTGGCACCTCTCCAGCTACCAGTCCACCTTCCATACTTTGGTCCACGCTGGACTTGGACCGGCCACCCTCCAGTTCCCAAGCCAAATCCTTACAAACCGTGCTACTGCTGCTCCTGTACAGGCAACCTTCAACATGCACAGAAATGAAGCATCAATTCATCTTTGATATGTCAAAGTCTGAGAGTTCTCCGGGCTGCCTTTTTCACCATAAAGCAAGGGAGCTGGACTAAACATCGCCCGCCACATTGCACTGATTGAAGCAGGCACCATGAACTTCCTTCTGAAGAGCTTAAATGGATAGCATTTTTATAGCAATACGTGCCAGGCTCAATTACCAAAGCGAAAAATAAATTAGCTTCCTGCTCTCTTTTCTCCTGCCAACACAAGCCTTGAAAAGAAAGCATCTGATTAAGATTTCCCAGGATAGGAATCAAGGTGACCCCTCACTCTTATCATTGCTGATACGTTCACAGATACCTGCGTCTGTAGGGTCGGGCTAAAATGCCTGGCCCGGGTGTGTACTTTTGCCAGTGGTTTGAGCGGTTAAGCTTGTTGACATGCCACCAGTGAACAAGTAGCATCAGAAACCTCAGCAATACAAAGTGTTTGTATCCGCCTGTCAGTTCAGCTGCCATGGGGAAGTTGGTAAGAGGAAGTAGACTGAGGAAGATGTCTGCACTGTGTATCCATCACTTTTGTTCAATCCTCTGATATGCAACCTCAAGGCTGCTGACAGGCAACACCACCAAAAAGTGCCTTTCGAAACAGGAATGAAAATCATGTTTTCCTCTGGGCTGAACTTTTTTTTCAAGCGGCCACCTACCTCTCTAAACCTCAAATCACATCAACCATCTTCTCTCAGCTCTCCCCCTTCTTCTTCTTCTTTTTTTTTTTTCTAATATTAGGTGGTGCTCAGTTCTCGTGCGGAACATCCTGCCCACAACCTCTCAGCCGAGCAATTAAAGCGGCTCCCTCTCCACGTGAATCATTTATCTCTTTCAGGAGTGTGAGCATGTTTACAATATTCATCATGTTCCTCTTACTCATGCTCCAAGCACTGAACGCGTAGGGAGGAGTCACGGTGGTTAAAGGTAGAGGTAAGGGTAGAAGAAAAGCAGTGTGGGAAAAGTCAACATGGGCTGGCAGCCGCGTGGAGAAGAAAGCAAGCCGGGATGGACTGAGTGCATGGTGTGGTCAGCCATGGACATGCGATGAAAGACTGTGGGTTCAGAGAGTGTCGTGGTTGTTTTAGAGGTAAACGTAGACCCTGCTGAACTTGACCATGCTATCTTGGGCTGAACGGCTTGGTTTGGAAGGCTGCAATCAGAACAGTTTAAACTCTGGGTTGCCAAGCTTCTATCTCCCACCACACAGCCCATCCTCATAGCCTGCTGTCAGGGGAGTAAGCATGAGAATAAGCATGATCACACCTTGTAGGTCTGCCATACGTCAGCTTTGTTATCTCCGATCACAAGCACACAGAAGGAGGGGAGAAGTGTTGAGTGGCAAGGGTGGCGAGGAAATGGTGTGCGAAGTCCAAACAACACCACATGAGAGCAGGAGGGGCGGGGTGAAGAAATGAAGCTGTTGATGGGGGATAGTTTAGGACACGGCCATGAAGTCCAAGGGCAAAGGGTGGCAGCTGTAAAACCCGGCGGAGATAAGATCAGAAATCCACCTCAGCATGACGTCCCTTCATCATAGGATAATCCTCAGACATGAAAAGACGAGCCTATCTTCGAATCGGGAGGAAATCTCTATTCCCCAGATTTTTCAGCAGTCTAATGCCAGGCTGACACGCCCTTCACGCATCTGCCCACAGTCCCCTGAAGTCCATGTGTACTTTAGATAAGCCAAGGGAACGAGGTAATGCATATGGATCTTTCTCATGTGCGCCACACCTATTTTATGACCAATAAGTTTACAAAGTCCATTCAGCAGAAGGGAGATATTGCTCAAACAGTAGCTAATGGTTCAGCTTTTAGAAGGGAAAGTAGATCTGACAGATATTGCAATATGATAATGATTTAAATTGCTGCCTGGTTTTAGTAAGGGCGAGAAAATAGGAGATTAACTAGTCATTTGAAATTAGTCTCTTGCAATAAACCAATGGCTCTATTCATGTATCATTTTTCTGGGGCTGTTTTTCTGTTTGTAGTCTGCAAGCAGGAGGCATGGGATTGCATGTTGCTTATGAAGGATTATGGTTTTATTTTCAAAATGAAAATGACAGAAGTCAGTAATCCAATGCAAAGGAAACAAAAAAGAGACCGGGGGATGAGTTCAAAATCGTTTGACCTCGAAAATATTGTAACACTCAGTGAAATGCACTGCGTGCTGCCAGGAGACGACATGATTTAAACTAACTGAGGAAACGGCGCAACGCTAAAAAAAAAAAAAAAAAAAGAGAAAAGGACAGGACGAACTTTAGCTCGCTCAAAACATGTAGGAGCTTAACAGCTGAGTGCTTACTGCCTCCGTCCTCAGTTGGTCAGAGGTTGTTTTACTGGATCCAAAAATACTCAGAGTGGATCTCACCACAAAGTTTCATTTCCAGAGCCAGTGACCTATTACAAGAAAGAAAAGGAGGGAGCCATAGACATGCCTGCTTTGTTTGTTGTTCTCTGTTCCTTTATATTTTAGGGTATGAGCTTGCATCCCACTTTTGGGATTGTTTTGCAGAATCCTGAATCACCACCATGACCTGAATGAGAAATGTCTCCTATTCACTTGCCCTGAAAAGAGCATCTATGATGAAGAAGCGTGGTGCGCTTGTCTTTTCCACCCTTGCGGGGAGCAGGAGAAAACATTTATCACCACTCTCCTCTGCACAGATAAGGTGTCTCTATTTATTCAGTGTGGAAGAGATAAACCCTGAATGAAGCACTGTGGGACAGAGAGAGAGGGAGAAAGAAAGAAAGAAAGAAAGAGAAAAGGGAGATGGTAGAAAGAGGGAAAAGACAAGGAGGCAGCTTGGTTTTCAATTGCTTGTGTGTGTCCATGTGAGCAGATGGCATCTATTGGAAAACCATCCCCGCTCAGCCGGGAGACTAGAGCACTGACCTCCTGCTCTAACCCCCTTCCAACCACCACCAGCAGCCGCCTTTCCTGCCTCCACGTGCCCCCTGCCTGCACTAATCCATTCCCACTATGAGACTGCTTGTATAATGTTATCTAATAGGAATAATCCCCAGGAGATGTAGCATCCCATGTACAGTAGGGGCAAGAGATGCTACGGGCTATGAATAAAAAGGGCTATTTAGAAACACAACAAGGAAGTACAGTGGTCTGGTTGAGGGCCGCGCCGGGGACTGAAAGATACAGACTGGACTGGACTGCACAGGAGATTCAACAGGGACATGAATAGTGCTTCTGTCTCCTTGTTCTCCACGAGAAAGAGATTTTAAAAAAAAAGAAGAAGAAAAAAGATAAAAACAAACAGGAGGCGAAGCTCACTACTTCTTTCCTCTCAGCTGCTGATGTACAGCCTGCTGTCCAGAGGTGAGGAACACAGTTCACACGGTCATTCCTCACTGAAATTGCCTGTGTATGTGGGGACAGACGGCTCCTTGTGAGGTGACTGGGCAGATGCTGTGATCCTGAGATGAAATGCATGGTTTACGGAAGAGCATGTCTATACTGGTTTTCTCTCCCTCTCTCTCTCTCTCTTCAAACACACAGCTGTTGAGTTGAACAGCAGAACAAGTTTACACCCAGACAACTAACAGCAATATACGACAACACAAAGACACGTTTCATAAGCGTTTCAAAGCAATGCGTTCGTGTTTTGACGCTTGCTGTTTGCAGCGTTTATTCTAGGAAATACAAGACTTAGAATAAACAGAGAAACATGCACGGAGCAGCGATGTTAGTGGAGGCTGGGTACGGTTTAAGCTCTAGGGGCGTGTGATAGTCTATCCAAAGTTTGCTGCTCGTATGTAACATTGTTTTGAAATTGATACTGTGTTTAACACAGGCACAGACTTAACCACGGGCGCAAACAGTCCCAACCCTACTTTAACACGATACACAACACGCTTCCCTCGGGAACTCACCTTGGTTTGGAAAAAGAGCGAAGAGGGAGAGAGCGTAGTAGTTGCACGAACGCGAGCAGTCCAAATATTCAAGAACCCCTTTTTTTCCACACTGGTGTAAAAAATTAAAAAAAAAAACAATAATAATTGAGAAGTCCGTAAGCAAGTTCACATTTTACTCTCGTCACGCGTCCTGTGAGAGCTTTTCAGCAAGGCACTATTCCGTAAGAAAAAAAAACACACGGGCTACTTGGTTGGAGCGATTTGTCAATTCCTGTTGAAAGCCGACCCGGGCAACTCCTCAACAAAAGAGAGTCTGATTTCAATATCGGGGACTTTCTCCACGCCCAGGTGCCGAGTCACATGGTAATTTCCAGGTGTGCATGCAGGCGTGCGTGCGTGCGCGTGTGAGAGGCGGCTCAGTTGGCAGAAACACACCTGTGGGATGATCCGCTCACGCGTTCGCCTCGACTGTCATCGCGTTTGAAAATCGGGATGTTGGACTGTGGGAGGAGGAGAGGAAATGTAAGGGAGGGAGGGAGAAGCGCGCACTGGAGGAGAACCGACGCGACCGGGTACGGAAAGGAATTATCCCCCCTCCCACCACACACTCACCGCCGGCTAAGCCCCTGTGTGTGTGTGTGTGTGTGTGTGTGTGTGTGTGTGTGTGTGTGTGTGTGTGTGTGTGTGTGTGTGTGTGTGTGTGTGTGGAGACAATAAGAGGCAAGTAGTAGAAGAGTCGTTACGAAACAAGTTGTGTTGTCCGTTTCGCCGACGCACCGAGATATTTCCGCGGGCGATGGGAGCGGTGTGTGGCGGCAAGCCCCGCTCTGTGGTTCCCAAAGTGTGGTCCGGAACCAACACGGGGTCTACCGAGGGGTGGTTCCAGGTCATTCAAGGCAAAGAAATAAAGAATGTATTTAAAAAGGGGATGTTAGAAGGTAATGGGTTTTAATCTCGCTGAGGTCCCCGCCCCCACCAGGGTAAACATAGTTACATAATTCTGCCAAGTCATACCATAACAATAAATAAATAAATAAACTATTCTATCAAATATGAAGGATGCAGTTCATGAAAATGAAAGTTAAAGGATCAGTTTACACAAATTTTCCCAACTCATGACAGATAGTTGTGGTTTTATTTGCAAAGTGTTCAGAAATATAAGCTGATATCAAGGATAACTTATTGTTATTTTACAACAAATCATGTCAGTTACACACACATATACACATACTTCAGTTGAAATAGAATAATGTAAAATGGAAAAACACTTATAATGTTACTAATAACATTAACAGTGGTTATTATACTCATGCTAAACCATGACAGCGAGTTAACATGCACAATAGCATGAAACTAAAAGAGCTACATGGAATTCAGCCATCCTGCTTTTACTGCTCTGTTTTTACTACTCTGTCATGTCAAGATGTCTCACCTCACTTTACATTTCTGTTTATTCATTGAAGGTACACACAGCACTGGGAAAAAAATGCCATTTGAAAAAGCCACGGCGGCGCAGCATATGTCTGTTCAGAAACAATCCCTTGTTTATTCAAGATAATCAACAGACATCACCACGGACAGCTCTCTGCCAAGCTTTGCCTTTGGAAGGAAACAGTTCTCGGTGACTGTTGACAGGAATGTCTGTCAGTTCTCTAGAGGAAGACACATCGCTGTCGAGTTTTCAAATGTCATTTCTTGATCCTTTGAGCATCGGCAACAAGTTTCCACTCACATTCATTGGATAAGAATGACAGAGACAGCTTTAAACCAAATAAACCTTTTTTTTTTTATCTTTGGTGAACTGACCCTTTAAGGTGTATTAACAGTCATTTAATAGTGGTATCCTTATAATTATTGTTGCTTTTATGTTCCTGTGTATGTGCTGTTATGATGATGTACCTTGAAATGTGAATCTTTTGTTTTCCTGTACTTTTAAAATCAACGTGTGATTATCTAAAAGTCCACAGAGGGACAATAATTGTAAATTAGCTGATTCTACAGGCAGCATCTCTGATGTTAACTGTAATATTCCTGTCAAATAAACAGCCAAATAAAACACAAATAAACCATTGGTATTTCTTGCAAATGAACACAGATGAGTGTGGAAAGGGAATTGTTGGACATTGCTTGGTTTAGAACTATGTTAAAGAATAACGAGTCCTCATTTATTTATATTTCACTGAGTCCCATTTGTCCTTACAAGAGTCGTATTAGTAGTCATTATAAGTCAAATCATTGGTGTGCCTGCTGTACCTTGGCTGCTGAATCGTTAATCACAAGATGTATAATTTGAAGCGCTTTAGTCAAACTAAGTTTTAGAAAGTGCAGCAATCTTTCATTGCCCTGTGAATACGTAATAACCTCTGAATCAGCCATATGTTTCGGGTCCTTTTCAGTGAGAAATTCACTGATTTTTGATTCATTACAGCAAAGGGGATTGAAGCCTTTTTGATTTCAGATATGGGCCATATGCGTTTAAATACTACTCAAGCTTGATTGGCTCTATCATAAGCCAAGGGGTTATATGAATAGCCTTGAAGTCTAATATCACATAACGCTGCGATTTGGCACATTGAGTTTGGCGGCTCCGTGTCATGCCTTGTTGTGTGGCCGGGTGTCAGTTTTGTGAGTGATTTATGGGCATGCAAATGAGGCTGTCTGTTTGGGGAGATGTGCTGCCTTTGCCCAGTGGGCCCCCGAGCGAAGACTGGAGACTGCGTGGGTGTGAGTCAGTCCCTAACTGCTGACACAGGCACAGAGCTGGCAGAGATTCACAGAGCAAGATGGGAAGATGGCCTTCACAGGTCCTCACATTGACTGATGAGATCAAGGAGAAACTAGGCCAAGCCAGACAAGTGTCAGGCAAACAGACACCCAATAGAGTGAGAGAGAGAGACAAACACTTCCCAATCACAAATAGAGCTGGGAGAGTGGACCGTGGCATGGTAGAACTGGGTTGTTGTGGGTTTGAGTTCAATATGTCCAAACCTGTTTGTCTAAAGAGTAATGAGCCTGCTGAGTCTTGGAACATGGTAGCCCAGGGGATGTCGGTAGCCAGAAAAGGCCAAGTCAAAGCTTTCTAAATTCACTAAAGTGGAATAGAAGTTCACTTTGTTCTACTAGATAGCCTGACTGTGATGACATTTTGATCAATGCGCCTATACCTTCCTGCAGCTTGCCTTTATGTTGCTTGAATAGTGATGATCTGTTATCGTGCTGGTGTCAAACAGTACCATTTGTCACACAGTGTCCCATAGCTGGTCTGGGGCTGTAAAATGTTTGACTATCAACACATTATACAACCTAATTTATGACACAGCATTTCAGTTGTCCACAATGATGTAGTGGTCACATCAGATTCAAGGTTCATGGTTCAGAGTCTGTTTGCAATGTGGATAGACTGCCCTCTGTTGGTGGCAGCTTGTATTATTTCATCAATTAACAACCTCATGATCAGATGCTTGAAGTCTCCATATTCAGCAGCATATAAACATTTAATAAATGAAGAAACAAAAGACAGACTGGGCATAATAGACTCAGAGGTGTATGTACATATGCTACATATAGATATATAGAGTATAGCTATAGTGGGCATATACAGTAGAGAGGTAGATATTGAATAGAATTAAGTAGCAACGGAGATAAAAGGTACAAAGTGTGCATAGATATAGGTGCAATGCAACAGTCCGAATGCTATTGCTCCTTAAACTGCAATATTATATTGTACCAGTGCTGCTGTGTAACTTTTGATGTTTGACCCTGCTGCCACACATGTGCATTGCATTTAGTTTACATCTTTTCTACACATACTCTGTAACACATATGTTATATTACAACTCGTTTCTGGTGATTACAATGAAAAAAATTAGCATTTTCACGCATGCAGTGTTGAATTAATTATAAACACGCAGTCCAGTATAATGAGGAAATTGTGTAGAAGATAAATAAATTGTTAATTCAGGTTCACACATCATTAGCAAATTCATAAGAACACTGGAGCTAGTGATACACAGTATATAGATATTACATTTAACAGTCAAGGTTGGAGGTTTATTTAGGTAATATCTGACTGATGCAGCTACACTCCTTATGCATTACTCAATACCAAACATAAGACTTTAACAGATGATGTTATGTTTGTGTTAATCATATGTTGTTTGACAAATAACATACAGCAGTTGGTACAGTACCATCACTGCATTCATTTTCGGTTGCCAAAGTCAAGATTTGGAATGCTAATGTCTCATGCTCTGAGCGTGTAATCACCTGCTCAGTAATATCACATTCAGTACTCCACACATTCTCACAATTGTACCCTTAGTTGTGCCCTTGCTATTGCAACTGGATTGTCACTATCTATCAGTCTTGTTATTTTTTTGTATCACCAGGTGAAGGTTGCCAGATTTACTGTAGTGGCAAATCTAAAGATGCAGAGATAACAGATGGAGCAGTTCACAGACACAGGAAACTGTCATGGTGGTGAATGATAAAGGTGTGAAGAAAGACTCAATGGGGAGGCAGAGGTAGGTTATTTAAAGCGTAAGGGAGCACTTTGATTTGAATGGCTCTCTGACCTAGCTAAGTGCACCTGCAGCTGTCAATATGACTTATAAGTAATTACAGAGGTAGGAAAAGGATGTGAGAGCGACTGAGGTATGGCTACTGCATGCGGGGCTGAGATTCTTCGCAAAAGGCATGTGCGACGAGGAGACATCAGGTTTGGCATGAAGCGGACAGACAGGCTTATGGTGCCATTCTGACTCAGTCTAGGAATAACCACAAGCTGGGAATAGCAGGGTGGCAGCAGTGTGTGGGTTGGTGTGAACAGTCTGCAAGCATGTGTGTGTCAGAGAGAAGGAAAGACATAATATTCAAATTCAAAGATTTTAAAGATGCCGGTTGAATGTAGACTATATTACAGATAAATATAAAGCAAACTGCTGTGTGGGATGGAAGAGTGAAACTAAAGTAATACTGCATCTTTGACCTTGAAGTTTAGGAAGAAACTAAAAGGCACCATGAGCGACATTTGTCTTCTCTTATCAGATGTCCCCTTGCACTAGCTGAGCTGTCACTTTACCCAAGAAAAATGTCATTGTTTTCCCCTCTCTGCTCATAACACAATCTAATCACAGTTTGCCCAGCTCATCCTGCTTTGTCCAGGTGGCCCCACTCTGAGATGGAACAGAGGGACTCTCAGCATCAATAAATGTCTTTAACCAGCCTGATGTGATGCAGCACAGATTACACAATACCCTGTGTATGTCCAACTACACTCTGTGTAAGTAAACAAACGTGCACGCACACACATGCACGCACACATACACCTGCTTGCATGCACACACTTTTACACAAGGTGTGCACCCTATCCATTCCCTATTGAGTCAATAATGTCAGTAATTCGAATTTGTGTGCCCTTGACGTGGTCTGTAGAAGTGTGATTATACAGAGAAAGCTACAGTGTGTGGTCTAAGCTGGATAAGCATAGTTGGCACATGCTCAGTCTACAGACTTTACTGTCCAGCTTAAATTTCCAGAAAACCAAAACAGTCTTACTGAACCTACTATGAGCTGCTCCACGTGGTGTAATATAGGTTAGATTGTGACTTGACTATGACATTGATTTTTTTCCCCTCTTTTTTGAACCTTGTGATTGATGGTTCAGGGGGAAAATAGCTCTCAGCATGGTGAAGACTACGGGCTGCCCACTGAGCCCCTTTTGGATGGCGTGGTATTATGTGGGCTGCCCAGCAGCCTGTGCTGTATGGCGGAAACAGCTACGCCATCTGTTACACTCTATTTTCATCTCTCTGCCTACCAGCGGGGAGAGCCACAGCCCAAAGGGACTTCAACTGCTCCAACAGAGTCCCATTTGTTCAACAGGTCAAGTCTAAGCCTTACAGTGAGGAACCACCAAACCAGTTCTCATTTATGGCATGGTCCAGGTGATTACAATACCCCACACATCACTTGACTGGGCAGAGCTGGTGATAAAGGAGAAAATACTCATACAAAAAAGTAATCAGGTGCCTCGGAGAATTAGAGGAGATTATTGCTGTCACAGCTGTTAAATGACCATAACCCAATGTGTCCTCAAATGCTTCTTAAGCCTGGTTAAAAGGATCATCTTGTGAATTGAACTCCGTTCATGTAATGTGTTTCTTGGGTTGAGAAAAGAGAAATTTGGGATTTCCAGGTGAGGAGGAAACAGGGGCTGGCAGGATTCATTTGAGATTACTTGGCGCAAACATGGTGTAATCCCCTTATCTGCGTACTTACCTGTCCCTGACAGTGATCCAAGCCTACCTCTATGAACCTCATTGGCCTGACATTCTGGCAGGAGAAAATCCCTGTCTAATGTGTCAGCCCAGGCAGCTTTAACACCTGGCACGCCAATGCTTATCTGCTGAGCACCCAGAAGCACCTGCATTATCCCAGTGAAGCCTCACAACAAGTGAAAGGGCTTCTAATATCCACAGAGTGAAATTACTGTTTGTGTCATGGCACAAATGCACAGTGCGCAAAGTGCATACCATTATTAAGGGCTTACGACATGACACAAAAGACACGTACAGTATCAGACATCCCCAGTTTTGGCATCCTTTATCTGAGTGGCTGGCTCTGAGAGGATTTTAGGACTGATAAATTTTGATTTATTATTTTTAAATGAACGAATGGTTTAGCTCCTATTACTATTACACCCCCACTTCAGCCCCAGTCTTGAGACTTCCATTAAAACAACAAGAATTGAATATGTTTGTCCCCAAACCTTGGCTTTTCATGGTGAAATTTCTGCATCAGCTCTGCGCGCTCCTTTGCACTTCTACTGAAACACTTGTTAATCTGGACAGGATTTGAGGTTTTATATATTTATTTTCTTGCACTTTTCAGGCATAAAGCTCTGTGACCTTTAGAAAAGTGTAATGCATTGAAATGAAAAGGTGACGGGGAAAAAAGGGGGCGGAATATATGTTTTTCTAACAGATGCATGGTTAAATAATTGTCAAAAAAGCATGAGTCACCACTGCTAACAGTAAATCTCTGTAAAGCTTTCTCAGGCAAAATCATATGCCTCCTAAATTGACAGTCTAAAATCATCTTTGGTCCACTGCTTAAAATTAATGGGCTTCTGTAAACATGGAATTTATTTAAGGCAATATTATGAAAGGTAATCCATTACATACGGTATAATGCAGAGGTAAAATATGTAAATAAGGAGCTGCTTAATTAATTTCCGGTCCGGCCATTTTTCATTCCGGTTACACATCTTGAGGCCAGCATCACCTTTTATTTATTTATTTATTTATTTATTTATTTATTTTAAAAAACAGGTACTGAACAGGAGGAAGTTACCTATCACCCTCAACACCCTTTTATGGATTAATTTCTCTTTACTTTGGATGCAACACTAAGAAAAGTTCTCAAGTTTTTTTCCTGCGTCAAAGTTTTACTTCTTCAGCAGACTTTTCAAGGAGGCAGGTGAGAAAACTTTAAGATAGTACTGGCTAATATATAGCATTGGCACACACTTAACTACAAATAAAGCTTCATCTTTGCTGTATAGTTAGTAATTGGACATGCTTTTATAGTGGGAAGTGATGAATCTGTCGGTTAAAACTTATAACTAATTATCTCAGCGGTTCAAGTTACGCCATAAGTTAAGCATGTGGTGGCGTTACTGTCGGTAAACACACACTGTTGCTTTGTTTTACGTTGTATTTCTCTCTGGACGAAGGTTAATGCACATTTAATCACTTCTAACGTCGACAGACACAGATAGTACAGCAGGTTTATCTCATAGACTGTATAAAGGAGGTTTTTCCTCGTCTACACTGACATCTGGTGGCGTTTCAGCAACATATCATATCTATGACGCCATGGTGAGCGGGAATTCATGTTAAATGTTGTTCCTTGACAAATTAAATGTCTAAATCATGCCGTGTATATACTGCAGATACACAGAGTAATCGCTGTTGTGTGTTTTGTTGTGAGAACTTTCTCAAACGGGAATTTGCGATTCGGAATGCGACCAAACGGGCCACCGTAGGCGGTCGCTACTTAAAGTATAGTATACCGATCGTGTAAAATACACGCAAATAGATATAAAATAAATGTAGTAGGTTTGTCGATATATTTATTAAGTCCAGGTACACCACGTGAACGATTCGTGTCGCTTTAAAAGGCAGGAAACGATACACGGGGGCGTGACTATCAATTCAAACGGAGTATGGGATCCCATGATGCATTGCGACACGGCGACAGTTTAAGATAAACTTAAATAAACAGCGATCGACAAACTACACGAAGCGGCGGATTATATATGTCTGTGTGTGTTTTATTGTGGCAAGAGAGCCGTGTGAATCCCTGTGTTCAAAAAAGACGAATACCGTAACTGAAGAACACACGCAGCGGAATGACTCCCCGGTCTTTACCGTTTTCACATCAGCTTTGCGCAGTGGCAGTATCGTAGCCTATGAGGTTTATCCGAGGCGCGATTATTGCTAGTTGAAAACTTTACCCAATACCCCGCCTTGACGACTTGAAATATAGTCGGCAATGGCAATTTTTGACGGTCTCTAAGGAGACTGATAACTTGTTGAAGTCAAAATAATTCTTCCAACAGCTGCAGTATTTCCGCATTTTCTATGACAAGCAGTGACGTAAAGGGTCTCGTAGTTATGTAAACAGGAAGTCAGTCTAGAGCTGTCTTAGTCTATGGATGGGCTGTTTCTGTTGTCATTATTTCTTATTCCAAACATACTCGCTACTTCCTTTAAGTCTTTAGATTCCTCTGTAGTGTTATTTTTCTCTGCATTTCTTGCGTTCTGTTTAACTAAGTGTGAGAACTTTAAAAACTCCTTTTTACAAACCCAATTGCACCATGTACAGTCACATGCTGTACACCTTTCAAAAAAAAGTTAAAAGGTTTACAGTACTGTTTACACTGTATGCATCTTTCATTCGGTTTATACCGCTGAATCTTTCTATATTTGCCATATTTATACCGTTTATAACTTTGAGAATTGCCATATTTTTCTTTCTTCTTTTTAACTATATATATTAACTATATATCTATATCTATATCTATATATACTATAGTTAGCTATATATACCTGACGACATCAGTAACACTATTTTGATAACTACATTTTGATCTCATCTCTCTCATTTATTTGATAACCTCATTCTTCTTTGGGAAACATATTTAGTGTCATTCATCAATAAACACAAGGCACACTCACAATCAACAGCTTACCTAACCAACAGTCACTGTGCAGTGTGCATGTTTACAACCCTAACAGAGGGGTATGTAGATGTAACAGACACCCCCTCTGTGACAGAGCTTCAGTATCCTTTTGCAGTGGCAGTATCGTAGCCTATGAGGTTTATCCGAGGCGCGATTATTGCTAGTTGAAAACTTTACCCAATTCCCGCCTTGATGACTTGAAATACAGTCAGCAGTGGCAATTTTTGATGGTCTCTAAGGAGACTGATAATGTGTTTAAAATAATGTGGTCCAGCTGTTCTTATGCTGCTGTAAAACCAATGTTTGGTTAAAGTCGAAAGCTGCACTGTCAAAACGTCATCAAAGGGAGACATACAAGAGCTTACGTCATTTCCGTTTAAGGCTTGTTTCAACTTTTACCCTCTCTGATTCTGATCCTGTCTCCACACGTACGGTTCACATTTATGGAGACAGATTTATAAAGTTCACATGTCTCTTCTCTGGTAACACACAGTTTATCTTAACGACATACTGTAAACTCGTTCACATGAAGCCACGCCCACATTGACACCATAACAAAGAGGTGTATCGTCCGGAGAGACCTCTGTGTGGATGCTGCATGCTCGTCAGCTTTGCGCAGTGGCAGTATCGTAGCCTATGAGGTTTATCCGAGGCGCGATTATTGCTAGTTGAAAACTTTACCCAATACCCCGCCTTGACGACTTGAAATATAGTCGGCAAAGGCAATTTTTGCCGGTCTCTAAGGAGACTGATAACTTGTTCAAAAAAGTAAGTGAAATGATGCTGATGTTTGTTTCGTGCTGTATTGACTACTTTATTTATCTGTTGTCTTCCGGAAACATCTTGCGTCATTCAGCCAAAACACCGTAAGTGATGTCACAATTTTGATATATCGTGGGCGTGGCTTCATGTGGACGAGCCTACAATATGTCGTTCAGATAAACTATTTCATTATCAGGGAATAGCCATGTGAACTTTATAAATCTATCTCCATAAGTGAACCGTACGTGTAGAGACAGGATCAGAATCGGAGAGGATAAAGTTGAAACAAGCTTTAAACGGAAATGACGTAAGCTCTTCTGCTGAAAGACATTTTGACGGTGCAGCTTTTATCTGTTTAACAGTGGAGAAATTGTTATTGCTCACGAGTCTGAACAACACTATATGTTCCAAAGCAAACCTTTGCATCAAACATGATATCAAAAACATCTAGACACTTTGAGATGCAAGGACGAGCACTCCAATATATTACATTAACTTGAACAAGTTATCAGTCTCCTTAGAGACCGTCATAAATTGCCTTAGCCGACTGTATTTCAAGTCGTCAAGGCGGTGTATTGGGTAAAGTTTTCAACTAGCAATAATCGCGCCTCGGATAAACCTCATAGGCTACGATATTGCCACTGCGCAAAGATGACAAACTATCAGCAGCCACACAGAGGTCTCTCCGGACGATACACCTCTTTGTTATGGTGTCAATGTGGGCGTGGCTTCAAGTGGACGAGCCTACAATATGTCGTTAAGATAAACTGTTTCCTTACCAGAGAACAGCCATGTGAACTTTATGAATCTATCTCCATGAAAATCAAATCAAATTTTATTTGCATAGCCCAAAGTCACAAAACACATTTCGCCTCACAGAGATTTACAATCTGTACAGGGAGTGACACCCTCTGTCCTTAGACCCTCGGTTCGAGTGAGGAAAGACTTGCCCATAAAAGTCGTTTTTAACAGACAAAAAAGGTGGAAGAAACCTCCGGAAGAGCCGCAGAGGAGGGATCCCTCTCCCAGGACGGACAGACGTGCAATGGATGTCACGGGTACAGAACAAATCAACACAAACATATTGTACAATTACAATGAATGATAGAATGACAATGAATCACAATAAATGATAAAATGATTACAGTAGCAGTGGAACCTGTGACAGAGATAGAGAGACACAGATGCACAAACTCAGATAATACCTCAGGAGTTACAGTTAAGAGTCTGCTTTAAGCTTGTATTTCTTTTAACAATTCATGAGTCTCCTGAGAGACCATCAAAAATTGCCACTGCTGACTGTATTTCAAGTCATCAAGGCGGGAATTGGGTAAAGTTTTCAACTAGCAATAATCGCGCCTCGGATAAACCTCATAGGCTACGATACTGCCACTGCAAAAGGATACTGAAGCTCTGTCACAGAGGGGGTGTCTGTTACATCTACATACCCCTCTGTTAGGGTTGTAAACATGCACACTGCACAGTGACTGCACAGTTCGGGGTAAATAACTTATTTCAAATATAATTTTTTGGGAACTTACATACTGTCTACTGTTTTGTGTGGTCTGCATTTTTTTTTTTCTTAGACGAATTGCAGTTTCTACATGAAGTAGTCTATAACTTTTGAGTGAAAGGCACTTCATGTGATAGAAAATAAACATGACAAACAATAGACTGTTGAATAATAAATCTTTTCTCATTTTTTCCACTCCATTTCATACTTTGTTGGTCTCTGAGTTTCTTTCTGACTAGAGAAAGTAACACCATTCATCTAGACACAGTGTACATTATGAAGAAGTAGATTTCCATTTTTAGTCATTGTTACATACAGTTTTCTGGTCACAGTGCAATGTTCCTACCAGAACAGCAGAGGGCCCTCTGAAACAGGATATGGGATGGTGACTGTAAGGAGAAGCCGTGAAGTAGAAGAACAGAAATTTGTGTAAAACAAGATTAAACACAGATTCTTAGCCAAGTGAAAAACTATTTCATAACATGAATTTAAAGATATAAACAAATCAGTGTTGCAATTTAAAGTTTGACTTTAGTTTTTGCATCTTGATGATGATTGCTGTATCATGAAAGAGTGTGTGCTTCATTTTCGCCTGTGATTGAGATTCTGCTTGTAAAGTGAAAGTAACATTTGTGCAGTAGTGTTTACCACCCTGTAGAGAACCGTAATTGCAGTGATCTCTGATTAGAAGAGGGTTTAGGCAGTCACAGGGGTGGAGGGGGTAATCAAATCAGTCTTCTCACGAGGCAGATGAGCTCAAAGCCTCTCTTCACCCTGGAAACACTCCCATGCCCTCGCTGTCATATGCACACTTTATTTTCTCACACTCTCCACACTTGTGTAGCCAACATGTGCTTTTTTCGCTTTTATTCCCAAAACAGTAGATCTTTAAAAAATTGTACCGAAGATCATGGTACAGTGAGGCATATTGGTCACCTTATCCTCATCAGGGTCGCGGTGGGGCTGGAGCCTATCCCTGCTGAGTATGGGCAGGAGGCGGGGTACACCCTGGACAAGTCACCAGCTCATTACATTCACACCTACGGGCAATTTAGAGTCACAAATTGACCTGTTCGGTGCATGTCTTTGGAGCGTGGGAGGAAGCCGGAGTACCCGGAGAGAACCCACGCATCATAACCAATGAGATCAGACTCTGTAAGATTTGTTTTAAGCTGTCTGTACGTATATTTTTACCTGCTCTCTCACGGTTTAAATGCATGTTATTATTTAGGCATGTTTAAGATCCATCATTACTCTGGATTTAGTTCAGTAATGTGATTACTGTAACCAGTCTGCTTGTAATATATCTTTACTTAACCCTGGTAATCAAATTGTGGGCAACTGATCATGCTTTCAGACAAATGGAACATTTGCTTGTCTTTATCAAAGGTGAAACGAAGGCTTTGAAGATGATGATTCATATTTACATAAATTACCCCGAGAGGGCTTTTGCATTTAATCTTCATTCAGTGTGACCCATGATGCACTTGCTTTTACATCCACCGAGCATTGATCAGTCCGCACCGAATGGATTGTTTTAGGGTTGATGTTGCCCGTGTGTGGTCTTCTTGACCTGCATATGACCCTGTGTTTTGTACATGTTAAGATGTAATTACGTTACGCGGACAAGTGATGTGAGAGAAGCAGGAGCGCCCATTTAACATCTGTCACACACTCTGACGTCTGATGTCAAAAAATGAAATAGCAAGACGTGGCTTTGTTCTACGTTACACGACAGCTGGAGACATGCCAAACATAAACAAATAAATTGCACAGCGTCACAGGACTAGTTTCTAGGTAACCATGTGACAGGGCTGACAATCGCTATGGAAACCAGTGTATCTTCTCTCTCTCTCTCTCTCTCTCTCTCTCTCTCTCTCTCTCTCTCTCTGTCCCTCTCTCTGTCTGTCTCTCTCTCTCTCTCTCTCTGTCTCTGTCTCTCAGGTCTTTTAGGAAATGTGTGAGAATATTCTCTTCCTTGTGAACTGGTTTTACTTTCCAGGTTTGACAGTTGTGGAGAACACCACCACGTCATAGAAAGTAATTCCCCCTCATGCTCTGCGCAAGCTGTAGAATAAATTCAGGGCAGGCTCGTATACCAAATGCTATTACACCAGTAGAGGTGATTAATAATAAAATATCAGCAGTAGAGCGTACAAAACTTCTACTTTTAAACATTACCGTGGAATTAACTGCTTGGCTTTCACACTTTTCCTCCAACTTGTATATTTCAAAAAGGTAATTAGCGTCAGCTCTGTTACAAATGGAGACATTTTTCAAGATCGGAATAAACAAAAAAAAAAAAAAATAGTTTTAATCATTTTCGTCAGATCTTTTTGTACACAAAAGTAATTTGCATCCTGCTTTGCAGCGGGTCTTTTGTTTTGATTTTGTTTGTCACAAATCCAGTTACAACTCGACGTTTCCAAATGGAAAACCAGGCTTCTCTTCAAAGAGTTAGACATCACAGCCCTTTCTATTAAAAAAAAAAAAGCAGGTGCAAATCTAAAAGAGATGCTTTGATTTGTGGCCAATTATGGACACTCTTGTTGCATCACCTTTATGTGAATACTTCCTCTTTCCTTTGAGCTGATCAGAAGAATTAGCGTGTTACTCTTGGTAGATAATCAGAAATGTTGAGATCACACAAATGAATAGAAACTTCAAAAGTTATCAAGTTATTCAACACACCCAATTAAACTTGTTCCAATCCTCTAATGCCATCTCCTTCTTAATCACTGCGTGGTGTACAAGGGGTTGCCCCCAATTAGCTGCCTCCTGTGACACCCTGACACGCTGCCGGATCGTGATTGTATTTCAGCTTCAATTACTTTGAAAACCCTTCAGGCAGAGGTGACTGGTCTCCTCTCCCCACTTAATTTTTATCTTTCTTTGCTCTGTTTCCCCTTCTTTTGATTGGTAGGGGGTGTCAGAGGATAGTCCGCCATATATAATAAAATCAAAGAGCCATAAACTTTAATGATCATTGTTATATTTTACTGTTTTATGTGTAATTCTTGGTAGTTCTGAGCAGACGGAACAGCCGATAGCTTCCACATACATATTTTTAAATTCATGCTCAGAGTCATGTCATATTAAAATCTATTGGTTTTACCTGAGGTACAACACCGCAGGTTGAAAGCTTAACCTAATACTCTGCCATGACAACTCAAAACGAAGCGATTATCAGCAACATTAGAGAGTCATAGAGAAGAAGAAAAAATATTGCACTGAAGTGGAATTTGCGGCAGACAGACACAAGTAATAATCAATTATTTAGTCATATACAGTCATAGACATAGATAGAAATCAAATATTGTCAGATTGGAGATGGATCACAAGTAAAATTACATTTCAAACCATAACTGATGAGTGGCCTTAAAAAGCAAGAGCAGTTTTCTTTTGTTATCGCTGTCGCTGAGGATGGAGTCTGAGATTGAATCGTCAACAACACCACAGACACATCTGGTACAGCAATTTCTTCATCATTCTACTTGTCGCTTATCCTCATAATTTATGGTGACATGCACCCTAGACTAGACTCTTCATCACTATTGTGAAGATTAATGTTGGTCCAGAACTGTATATGTCCGCAAACACAAACTGCTGATATCTGTCTGCTGAGATTTCAATTAATTTTTATTTATTTATCTATTTTTCTATTTGCAATTTAGACTTTTACCTGCTTCACAAATACCAAAAGAAGAAGTTATAAGTTACAGTAGATTCAGTGTTGTTACATTATGGATCATTGTAGGGACATTTCAGACAGCCTTCATAGTGCAATCTTGCATAATTTGTCCAGACAAGGCCAGGCCAGGGATGCACCTGAGACGCCCATAACAGAACTCATATTTTATGTTGGCCTCTTCTATGCGTTAAAGATGAAAGACAGCCAGAGCAGTTTATTAATTATTTGCAGTCCCCAGCCAATCCTGAGGATTGTCAATGTAGATCTCAGCATATTTTAATAGGTTGGTCTTGGCTGAAACAAAACTGATAAAAGGAAGGATCAGATGATCATTTCTTTACTCTCAGCCACCTCAGCCTGGTAGGGTTGCAGAATGCCGCTATCCATATTGACTGTTGGGCTCTTCAGCATTTTGCTCCACGTATTGTAAGCGCAGTGTACAAAACGTTCAGCTTGAAAAGTCTCATGTGGGCCGACTGTTGTCAGTGACTTTGTAGTTTCAGTCACTCCACTACTCATTCGTCCTCTCCCCAGCTGCTCAGTTTTGAGGAGTCGCTTTCTCGCAATTAAACTTTATGACATATCAATAATTTAAGCTTCATCAGCTTTATAGTTTTCTACCAGGATCTTCAGTATTTGGATCAAAAATCTTGTGAATCTTGAATCACCATTAAGGTAAATATAATTATGATCTGACTCTTTATTGGCAGGTACCCAGTATTAAACGACTCAAATCATGATTGAGGCCAACAACATTCCTAGTTTGAGATGTAAAGTCAGTGTTTATTGGTGAGCTTGTATGTCGGTGTATACATGTGTCAGAGGATCATTTTTCAAAAAAGGGAACCCCGGCTCCTTCAGACTATTAGAAGCAGTGCCCTGGTAGCCCCCCCGGTAGCCTGAGGCTCTCAGAAATAGCTTTTTAAAAGGTACCAGTCTCCCCTGTTTCCTCAGGATCCAGGTGCTTTTAATTGGATTTCTTTGACAAGATTATTGCCTGCTCTCAGGCCAAACGTGGTTGGATGGTGTGTAGTTTTAACAAGAGCGCCTTTATAGTCACTTTAATCATAAGTAAACTTCACAGAGAACTTTGATTTGATTGGAACTTACAGTCTGACCAAATGTTGACCCTCTTTCAAAGTGGTGTAATTCCATATCAAGTGATATGCTGCGAATCATTAAGTCATAAATGTTGTATATATTCATGTGATACACACAACTTTGAAGAAATAAGAGATTCAGCACTTCTGAATATTTCCAGAGGTGTTTTGTACAACCACCTTCACTAGAGGATGAATTCAAATCTCCAACGTATACACAGTATGAAAGCATTTATTCCCTTGGACCCGGCCCCTCCAAGGTATTGTGACCTGTTTAAATGAAACTGACTTAAAGAAGTGTTTGTACTGAAGGCAGTGCGTTACACCAACCAGCCCAATGATCCCATAGAAAATGGCTCTCATAAAATCCTATTATAACGGGATAGCAGGTCCAAGTCTGGTCAAAGCAATTAGTCGGAGAAAATGAAGCAATATTTCCTTCTCTAAATGGGCATATGAATTGATAAAGACTAAGAATGAGATCATATCAAGCCCATTTGAATGTTTTATTGTTTAGTATAATTGTGCTAAGCTACTTGGTGGCCATCCAAAGACAAGAGGCTTCCACAGGGTCAATTAATACATAGGTTATTGTCTAAAAATATGCTGTAAAATGACTGCAGCACAGCTAAAAAGTGGGGTACTTACCAAATTTAAATTGGCAGGCTCGGTAAGTCTGCTGAGAAGCTGTGTCCCAGTGAAAATGCTTCAGAAAATTTGAAAGGTTCATATCAGAGATGCCCAACTTAAGGCCAGTTGGTGCTTGGCAGCCCTCCAGCTATTTTCTTCTTTACATTGAAAATATTCATATATTGGATGTTTGTTTATACCAGTTAGCGAATGCTCAGTAATGTCTCTTGGCTGTTAATTGGGAAGGTTCCTATTAGCCTATTTATGATGTCTACAGTGTGCAGAAATGATGACAATTAGTTTCTGTGAAAAGTTCACATACTCCAGACCGGCACAGAGCTACTGAGACTGGATCTTATTTTTGACAAAGATTAGCGAGGACAGTAAATGTCAAAAGGTTGATAATAAAATCAGGAGATGTGTACTGAATGTAGAGAAGAGAAACTGAAACTGAAGTATCAGTCTCATCATGCAAGTATCGATTATACCAATACCAATGTTAATCGCAGCATTCCTGCCTGTCAGCGCTGCGAGAAAAGCAAGGATTATGACTTTAAATTAAAGATATTCTGTCATGTCAGTGTAAATGCTTGCTTCTTAACCGGCCCCTGGCCTTTCAGCCCCCATTAAAAGTAAGTTGAGTGTCTCTGGTTTATGCCATTCGTTACTGCAAAGAATCAGCGAAAAATAAGTAGGTCGTAATAAGTGATGTTCTGAATTTGAGTTTGAAACACCTTGAAATTATTTAGTGCAGTAAGTTCACTCTGTGTGAAAGCTCATGTAAATCTTCTGCAAAATGGTCACCCTGTGATACGTGAATTATGTTCAGAATATGAGGGCCTATTTAAGCTTAGACGGTATTCTGTCAGAAGTACTGAGAGGCCCTGCAATAATTGAGTGATAGTCAAGTATGAAGTGAGAGTTTTCTCGGGGCTCAGCTGGGAAATTTTAACAAGGTACAGGATTTCGAGGTTGGGACATCGGGTGGGAGTTTATTAAGGCACTACGTCTGACTGTGCCATGCCTCTCACGTTGTGTCTCATCTTTTTTTGTCTCACCGCTCTTGTTAAAGCTGGCTAAAAATGGGCTCTGGTGTTGCTTGTGCTAATCTAACACCATACAATTTTTGAGGAAGATTGGGGGTGTTGAACAAATTGGCAGTGTGAGGTCCCTGCCCTGCTCAACTCCAAAAGTTATTAGGGGTGGAAAAAGGACTGAACTAGGACACATTTTTTCACTCACAGTGATGACTGATCAGCTTCTCTTTGTAAGTAGATAATAGGTAAAAAACACAGATAGCACAACTTAATGTAGCAAAATAAACAAACTATATTAAGTGATCTAAATATAGTCTGTTTAACTGAAGGTGTTAACAGTGCAAATGTGTAGGAAGCATGTGTAGAAAGACAGGCTTGCTTGAGAGCCCCCACTGTAAAATACTGCTGCACTCCTTTTGTGAAACACTGCTGTGCTACAGAGGTAGAGCTAAATATTACATGTTACAAAGTTTACTTTAAAAAAAGCAATTATTCCCAACAAAAATGCACTTTATTAAGTGACAAAGGAAGGAAAGCTGTTTCAAGAGACTTTATGTCCTTGCCAAACAGTACGTTGCTATTCCTGCCACCGTCGTGCCTGCAGAGACTGTTTTACACTGCGGGGTAAGCAGTTAACAGACTGTTGATGCCTTGGCCAAGGAAATGCTTGTTTTCTTTCAGAAGAAAAGCTGCATGTTGTGATTTTTGTGATCTACTTTAGAGAGATCCAACGCAACATTTTGACTCACAAAAAGCTACGCAAAGCTACGGTTATTTAACAATGCTAGATGCTTATCATATCAGTAAAACTAATAAGAAGGCAACAATGTTTGTGTAATGACTACCCACTGACTGGATAAAGAGTGGACGACGCGTCTGTGATGTCACCCACGGGTTTCTGAGGAGCCGTGGTGAAGCTCAGAATGTGGTGGCGCTGGCTGCAGCCACGTTGGAAGTCCTGCTTCTTCCCCTGAAGAAGTTTTTGGCACTTGCATTGGCTGCACTACACAGCCATGGAGGTTGCCACTTGTGACTATCCCATGTATAATAAAAACTTGCTCAAGCTAAAGTGACATATTTCCAAAGTAGTGGCAAGCAAAATAAGCTTTGGTTTGCAAATTAAAACAGCAGTTTTTTTTCCAAGAAAAAAATTCAGCAGGAGGCTCAAAAAACAAATTACAATATTTAGTATTGATATATAATATTTGGTTGTCTGTAAATCAGAGATTAGCATGACAAGGGTTTCACTATACGCAGGATTTTTTTTACGCTTCATTTAATTTCTGTGTTAATCTTGGCACTTAATCCACTTTTAACATTTATATGATATGCATAATTCATATTGAAGCATAATGTTTAATACAGCAAGGAGAGTACACTGTCGCCCCCATGAAACGTAATTAGAGCCAGCGGAAGTGCAAGTCACCTCTCCTTCCTTACAAATCAAATTTAGAGGACGTAATCATGTCCGCTCCTTTATTGGCAGCTAAATGAGTCTCCTTGGGGTCCAGCAGGTCTTGAGACTGCCGTAGTGTTTATTCAGAGATCACATGGTCCATGTGGTTTTGTAGCTTTTGAAGGCCTGTATCATCTTGGTCACTTTAAAGGCTTCATATCATGCCGTTTACTCGTATTCCCCACTGTAAATGTGTTCACACTCTTTCATTTGGCAACGATGGGAAGGTTTGCTTCGTCTCATTACTGAATAGGAGACTGCTGCCATGCGATTGCTGTGTTCGTATTCTTTTTATTCACCATGGTTAAGGCGAGTAGAAGGTTTGGAGCTTATTGTTCCGATGGCATTAAAGCCTCTGTATTAGATTTTAGACAAACATTAGAAAATCTAAATAAAAACAGTAAAAATAGTTGTTAGTTGATCAAGGCAGCAGGTTAATCAAGCTGTTTTCAGTCAAGATATCTCTAAAAGACACTGAGTTTCTAAAAGAGTGAAGGCTCCGACAAACAGAAGGAAACCTTATCTCTCGATCCTTATCTCAATGCATTTACTTAATTAAAATAGCATCAGATTAAATCCTCAGTGACAGAAGTGGGCGATAGTGAGCGCACTCAAAGTACATATACTGGTGTCAAACACTGCACTGATGTCATTGTCCGGAGTGACACCATTTGCAAGGCACTGCAAAAATAACTGTTTGACTGACAGCTTGATTGGAGCTCATTCTGAAAATGTCAGGAAGTGGTCCAGCCTGCAAGTGGGAGCTCGCTTTTTTGTGCATGAAATTAGTTGAAAATAACACTCCATAGAAATTCCAAAGTCTCCAACAGGTTCGCCTTTTAACTCTGCTGACTGACTCAGCATGTCGTGATCTTTTGTTAAAGAAAGAATTATTGTTGTTGGTGTCAACTTGAACTGTGGGGGCCAAAGATCAGTCGATGAAACCAGCCGGATTTGACATTTTCTGTATACAGCTCTTCTGTGTCAACACGACTAAGTCAGCTCTATCAGAAAGTGGATCTATTGACATATAGGGAATGTCAATGCAAGAACTAGGACTTATCCGGGTTTATTATTGGATTTCTGTCCAAACCTTCAACCTGTTCCTGTGAGAGTGGTTATTATTTCCCAGAGAGCAGGCTGATCTGGGTCTGCGTCCAGGTCTCGTAGGTCACAAACACCCACACTGAGACCTGGGAGTGATGGAGCGTCAGTACATGGTCAACATCCATGACAAATCTCCTGTCAGACAGGCTCTCATTCCACCTGCTAAACATGGAGGGAAAAACATTATCTTGGAAGCCAGACTGCAGCATTTTAAGACACAAACAGCTGTGCAGGCTGACAAAAACTGGACAGTTTTCTTTTGACAAACATAAATAGGAATAGAAACCAAAATCTTGCACTGCAAATAACACGTCTGAAGACCGAAGAATCAAAAGATCTATAAGTGAAACAGTTGTGCACAATGTTTAGGAGCTATATATTGAACCCTCTTGTAGAAATAGATACTGCATTGCCAACTAGAGAACGAGGAGCATAACAAACCCGTCTGAAAGCTTACATAACAAATGCTAGTGATGAGTAAATCCTATGGAACAAATGAGACACATGCAGTTGGTAATAGTATGAACAGAAAGAGATGCAAACTGTGAAACGACTACACCATCTGTGCATGCATCTGTTCATACTGTATATTGATGCATTTTCAAAATGTGTCTTTAATATATGAAAATGCCCATCTAGTGAAGAAACGTGACATAACAAAACCAACCAACGTGTGTATAATAAAATTACTAAATCCAGATAATCTAATATTGATTTGTTTCAAATAAACAGCTAAATACTTTGCATACTTTGTATAATTTAGGGAAATACTAAAGCTACTTTCTCTAGTAGATGCGTTTGGTTCATCAGCTTACTAAGTATGTAAAGTAATTACAACTTAATTGCATTGTTAAATGAAACACTGAAGACGCTTCTCAAGAGAATCCCATTTACTGAGAGAGACAGCCGAGAGAAAGTTGTGCTAAACTTCTAGATCAATTACAAATTAGTATCTGAAAATGTGGTGACTTTCAATGTGGAGGCCATTTTCTGCACCTTGTTTCACTTCACTTCACTTTGAGCAAATTCAGGTTCAGTTTTAGTGCCATGTCGTCGTATTCTGGTGACTAACTTGGTGAAGGTGGATATCTTACAGCTGTGTCCTTGGTTTTGATCTGGTCTGGAGCTTTTGTCATCTGTTGGTTTTCTCCTCTCGGCTGTGAAGGGTTGAATAAAAAGAAAGCGTTCAAAAAAAAAAAAAAAAGCAGCAGCAACCTTGTGACTCAGAAGTGCACTATCGTTTTTATCCTCGGATTTTTTGAAGAGTTCGACAAACTCTTCAATCAGCCTTTCTGTCAGCATTTGCTACTGTGGTTTTGAGCCACGCTGTTTAACCCCCAACTCCCTCACAGCAAATCAGAAGTAGGAGTAGTATTGAAGTTTTCATGGTATAGTTTTTGTCCAACATATCAGTATTTTCAAGAAATAACTCAAACATGACACGCTTTTATTAGTGTTACAGGCTGCAAGCATCATACTCTGCCTTCTCTGCACTCTGCCAATGCAATACCACTTGTCTGTTGTCTGTCTCGTTCTTATGTCGCCCCATGGCTCAAATGAAACCCTCAACATGGGCAGAGCTAAAGCTGACTTGTGAGGAAGAATGTAATGTGACGTCAGACAGTACTTTCACCGGTCCTGTCGTGGCTGCTTTGAAAAAGTTATTCAGGCTCACCTCTATTGTGCAGACAACATTACAGCATCGTGTTTGGACGAGGCAGCTTTAGGGGGTAACTAAGTGACCAAATGTGAAGCACAATCTGTGGCATCGACTCATTTTAATTTAACGGACACTCTCACGTCTCAAAAAAGGAATATCAGTACTGCATTTGAATGCATGAGAACAGCAGTTTTAGCAAACGAAACTGAAAGTTAAATTAGAATGTCAATGTCAAACCCAGAATCTGGTATATGCAGGTGAAATAAATGCATATTTCAGTTGGAACAGCAGTTGATTTGGCACACTGTGTCATTCTTTTGTGTAAACAGAACTGGAAAATGAAGAGCTTAACACGAAATCAGTCAACATCCCATACAGCTTTACATCAGATTGTGAAAAAGCAATTTAACCAGAAGGAGATTAATTGTCTGGTGTCACACTAATGTGTATTGGACTGAGGGAATTCTCAATGTCAACATACGTGCGAGCACAGAGAAAGCTCCTATGGTATACTGATAAGAAAACAGAGCTGTGCAGACCTTCAGCTTTAATATCCGATGTGAAAGAGAGACAGAAACAGGAGATTGGCTGTTGTGTCGATTGAGTCGTCAGCTTCTATTTGAACGCTTCCTCCAAATAGAAACTAGACACTTGATTATAGATAGACTGTGAGGAAGTGAAGAAAGTTGCCTCCACTCAATCTGGATTTCAGTCAAACGAAGGTCCATGCTGCGACAGCCGTGTTAAAGTCATCGGGTGCAATAAATGGCCTCCTCCAGAGACAGATTGCTAACTGTTAAATTTAGAACGCATCTCCGCCCATTCACTGCCTCCCTGTAGGGCGGACAAAATGATCACCCAAGTGTATTGTAATGTGTGATCACCTCAGCTGTCAAGGAACCATAGGAGTAATTTTCCTTTTTTCGATCTGATAATGATTCAATTCTTCTCATTATTTATCTGTGTCTGTGTGTACATATACAACAAGTAGTTCCGACCAAGCAATCTGATTGGCCAGCTATAGAACATGCTTGTATCAGCACACTGTGCTCATCACTAAAATTATTACTCCGCCATTTCCATGGTAACATCATAACCGCCAGAGCTGGTGCAGGAACCAATCAGCTCCAATAGACGAATAAATATGTAAATATATAAGTAATTTGTTCTTTGTTCTTCATTTCAAAGGTAAAATTAGGACGTCATGGTCTCTTATAAACCAGCAAACTATCAAACAGATGTTCAAATATAATAATATAGGTAAATATAAAATATAGTAGTAGTAAAATATATAAATGGGGAAAAAATCAGAGACGGGAGAAGGGGGTGTTGTTTTTCAAACATTTTTGTTAAGTTCAAAGCTCCTGTTATGATAATGAACTCAACTCTCTTGCTAATATAATTTATGGTGCCGCTAGACCTCCACACCCCAGGAGATGTCTGCAAGTCAGAGAGCAAACACTTAATTGACCCCGGAGAAAATGATGTTTTTGAAAGGCTAAAAAGCAGACTAATATTGATGCATGATGTGAATTTTGCAAATGATTTCATCAACGTCATAGTCAGCACATTGCATGCAAAAATGACCTCTGAAATGAAGATATTGTGTTGTTTTTCAGTCTGTCTAATTTGCCTAATCTTCACATTTGTTGAGAAAACAAAAAAGTTATTAGTCGTCCTCGTTCCTGTTGAGTAGTTCCTGCTAATTTGATTGTTTTTCTGCATTGTATTACTGTACTATCTGGTCAAACAAGCTAACTTCTCCAAGTGGCAATTCACTGAAAACCCTCCCAAACGAAATTGTAACAATTTCTCTGCTCCGTTCTCTCAGTCTCCCTCCTGTTTGTTTTGGCTGCTGTCCACACAGCCATCTGAGCCACCAGCTCACTGACTTAGACCAGAGCTGTCTCCCCCAGCCTGTGGCCTGGGGGTGTTGTCTGCCATCCATGCTGACATACACCGCCCGGGCCAGCTCTAAAGGGTGGATGAATAATGGACGAGCGCAGTCCAGAGGTTTTTCATCTCCCCAACCAGCGTGCATGGAGCTGCTGTCTCTCCTTTCTCCCCCGCCTGTAGCTCCAACGTTAAGAGCTAGTGTTTCCAAGAATGTGTCCTCTTCAGCTCAACACAGGGCTAAAGAGAAGAAATGTTTGTTATGACATTAGATTAGGCTTTCATTATGAGGCACAAATACGCATGGACATGCCATGTGTATTTAGGACAATCCTGATGGCGTTATTTCATAAAATCCTCAAGCAATAAGCCTGATTTTCAACTAGATGGATAATACTGCTGTTGTGGAAGCACCAAATGTGCCTATAGCAGTTGCTAAGAAACTGCTGAGGTGTTGGTGTCGGACAGTGATAATTATACTACTGGAATGTGATCACTTGTGAATAATTTATCCAGCAAGAGATGGAGAGACAAGAGCACAGGGAATGTTGCATTCCCCATATGTGTCAGAAGCAAAGTAAACACAATGATGAGGAGCCTGCTAATGGAGTCGCTTGGAAGACCTCCGGCATAGCCAAATGAAAGATAGTCCATGCCAGTGAGTATGATATAAATAAGTGTTATATTGAATCTGGCTGCAGGAATCCTCAGAAGGAGAAAATGACAGAGTCTACATCAGGATTCAGTGGGAAATGCAGCAGACATTGTAACAGCTTGTTACCACAATGAATATAACAGCTGTCACAACTTGCCAAGTGAGAGCTGAATGACTGCTTCATTTTGTTCAGCAAAAAATCGAATTGCCTGTCTCCTTCAATATATACATTGTTGCATTCACCCCCCTTTGTTTGGCAGTTTCTACAGAGTGACGTTACTTGGCACTGGTCCCAGAAAATGAATTGAATTATTCTATTAATGCTCGCCATGGAAAGGTGGAGGTCATTAAAACTGGCTCAGGTTTGACTTTTCAAGCACACGCCAAGAAAAAACAGTCAAAGAAAGTCAGGCTTTTTTTAGCCTCCTCTAGTGTTGCACAATTCTGGGAATCAACAGGAATTTATGGGTATTAATGTGAATTTATGGGAATAAACAGGGAATTTACAAAATTGAGGGTTGGAACTTAAATATAGTTGGATAAAATTAAATTTTATAAAAATTTTAGCATAATCTTGACATAAAACAACCAAATTTCATGCAAGTACACTACAGAAGTACACTCAAGTACTTTCATGACAAAGACTATTGACGACACACATTTGAGCCCATGGACTACATAAAGTGAAGTAAGTTTTGATGATATTATGGGGTAAATACATTTGATGTGTGGTATTAATGTTTAACTTACACATAGCACATGAAAATGTATTCATACAGTAGATAGCTGGCTAATACGTTAAATGCTAAATAAGCTATAGCTAGCATAATTTCATTGACCATTTATGAGGCTAGCTTACCCATAATTACTAAATTACCTCCTATTTCCAGTTAATTCCTGTAAATTCCCATATATTTCTGAAATCCCACAATCTTAACTTTCCATGGAAAGTTTCTGAAAATTTACCAGACATTTTCCATCCTTTACAACCCTACTCTCCATTCTGTAGATACATCTCTGTGCATTGGAAGTTGCTTGCAACTTTGGCTCTGTGACCTCGGGCCGGTTCCTTTTCCACTACATGAATACTACTGTACTACCACATAGTATGCAAGTGGGAGGAATTTAAGGGTTAATAGGGGCCCAGAAATTATTTATGCCCACCTGCAGGTTAATCTGGCCATGCAGCCAGTCACTATACTTTTGCTTATATTATTAATGCAACATCACTGGTAGCACAGCTGGCAGCACTTCAAGGTCGGACATTGTTGTTGTTGGCAGTTAAAAGTGGTTATAGCTGCATATATTATCTACTAACTACCATCCTGGGTGGCAATTTAGCACATTTTTTTCTTTCTGAAAAGACACGATGCACACACAAACACACGTACTGTAGCTATCTGAAGTCCCAACCAATATATAGCTAATGAACAACTCCTGTGCAAAGCCGATGGATTGCCAACACCCCTGTTGGGTGTGTCAGCTGTGAGCACACTCCTGTCAGTCAGAGCAGACAGGCCTCACAGGCTCACTAATGTGACACAACATACACCCGCCTATTGGCCTCTGCTGCCAGTCATTTTATTTTTACTCATCATCTCCTCTCTTTCTCAATCTGACCAGAACCTCAAGGCAAACAAGGCAGGGGAAATATGATGTACTTGAAAAGAGATTACTTTGAAGGACAATCCTCTCAGAGATGAATAAAAAGCAAACCAATGATATTTTATGATAAAAAAAAAAAGGGGGAGACGCAGTTTTCCTCATCAATTTCTCATCAGCGCCTTATTTTTCCTTCTTAGGTATTCATTTTAAAATGAACACCTGTGGCTGCTGGCCGTTTTTTTTTTCTATTATTATTTTATTGAGCCACAAAAATAATTTTTCATTGGATTTCATTGGTGACCCTGCTGATCTCACCTCCTGGAAAATGGTAAAATGACAGCATCTGACATTATACTGCATGTGATCATGGCACATATACCTTTTACTTAAATGTCATAGACAACATGTTGGGAAGATTTCTGCCAACAGTACTGTAAGAAAAATAAGGTTTACCACGTGAATTTATTTAATCCATGGATTTAATATCTGATGTCACATTCACCTTTTTCTTTTTTTCGTTTTATTTTGTATTGGCAATGATGATTATTCAATAAATGAATAAATACAAGCAGGGAAAAATAAACAAGAAGCTTTGTTTTCAATTGGCCTCGTTTCTTAAACATACATTATGTATCAACTGATTTATATACATAGAACTGTAAGGAATGAGAGTAATGCCAATTTACATAAATGACTTAATTGTGCTTGGTGTAATGTACTTAATCCATCTTAGTGAGTAGATCTCAGTCAATTTGTCTTGACAGAACATGTTAATGTTTTCCCATTATACAGTCTACTGTATGTTTAACGAACTAGCTCTAATCAGCGGCGCCTCAGGCTTTAGTTGTTTATGAGTTATGCTGTTTTTGAATGCAAGCAGATTTGCCATAAAGGCCCTATGTTGACAAGATGACATCTGTGAGGTATTGTGGAGGATATAGGAGAGAGGAGCTCTTCAAAAGTTTGTTGAATGATCAAAAAGTGAGAAACAATAAAAACATTATTAAGTGCTTAACATCAGCATTATCATTGAGCGCATGTTAGCATGTTAACATTAACATTTAGCTTAGTGTACTGCCGTGCATACACCCACTAACTTGGCCCCGCTTAAGGGAAACCAAGAAAAATCAACAAGTTTAGTAATCTCAGCTCCAGTAAAAGTCATAAATATTTCTATCCCCTTAATTACAGACTTTACCTGGTTGAAAAAAACTCTCTTCATTAACTCTGCTACACTCTGTGACCTGCATCTGATAATGAGTTCTAGTTCCTCAGATGTCTTCTGGGGGCAACATTTGTTGTTGTTGGTCTAAACAGCTCTGCAGTCAAAACAAGACGGAGGCGTTGCTTCGGAACACATTAACTCCACTGATTGTGAGTGATGCTTTCGTCTTTCATGCATAATGAGGGAAAGACTGTGTCCTCTCTTGGACAGGGATGTTTTTCTTTTTACAAATGCATGCACGCTCACACGACCATGTCAGTGCCTGTGGGCAGGACTCTCGTGTCTGCCGTAATGATGCCGTGTGTGCAGAGGCTAAAGGTCAGCCTCTGTCCTTTTGGCTCTCAGCTGGAGGAGCTGCAGGATACGTCCATGGTTACTGCTACACATTAAGCAGACAGCTCAGCAAAGCTTTGCTGAGCTTGGTTCAACCTTGCTTCACTTTAGACCCAGTTCATCTTGGAAACCTAAAATAAGTGTCTCTATTCAATGCTCTGTTGTAGCAATAAACCAAATTTGTTTTGTCCTGACTTTACAGACGGTGCTATTCTGAGAAAAGTAACATAGATGTGAGTGGACACGCCGAAGATAAAAACTGAAAGCAGGATTAGTAAGGTTGACTGTCCGGAAAGGGCTGTAAATGTCCTGTCCATTTTCCTCTGAGGATGAAATCGGAACAACTTCCTAAACCTCTCAGCAATCCTCAGCTTCTGGAAGGGTCTATTTTTATTTTCTAAAAAAACATCCTAAAGCAGCTTAATAAGAACAGTCTCCTGACACCCTTTGGTAAGAGATGTTCTCTTAAATGCTCCTAGAATTTCATGGCCACATACCACTCGGGGTTTGAACTTTTAGCAGGTGTAACTGTGAAGATATTGTTGCATTTCGAAAACCGATTCAGAGCCTATAAATATGATGGTAAAGAGAAGCTATTGCTGGTAGTTTCATTGAAGTGAATTTTAAATCGAATATGTTTGTCAGATATTAACTCATAGTGTGTCCCTTAAAACAAAACGGCAAACAAGTTGGATGTGTTGCTCTTTATCTGCCGAAATAAAAAAATACTTCAAGACCAAAATGTCAGCTGGATTTTCTAATTTAAAGGTCAATATTTACAACCAAGCACAGCGCTGTGACTCAGTGCTGTGTCCTTGTAATGGTATGTTATCTGTGACAGCGAATGATAAGCGTGTAGTAGAGAGCTGACTGCTTTGGCACTGGGTTTGTCATTGTCCTGGTAGCTCACTCAAGATAATTAGCTGCAGGAAAGCGGAGTGTCTTGTCCCTCTCAATCCTGTTTGTTGATCAAAGGCATCTGACGGTCTCACTTATCTCCTCCGACTGGCTAAAAAGAACAGTGGCATCAGATGTGTGGAGTGGCAGCTGACACGCTCAAGGACTTTAAACGACACGAAGCTGTTTGGCATCACTTGAGCTCTTGTTTGTAGGATTTCTCATTGGAAAATGGAGAACTTATCACATTGTGCTCATTTAAAGGATAAGGCTGGCATTATTCTAGATTTTCCTTTCTGGCCTCTGTACCCTGTGTGTCGCTCTCAGCACCAACCCCCAAATTCCACCGTGCGGCACTGCGTGTGTGCCACGGTCGCCGTTTACTTTAGTACATTAGTGACGACGGGCAACCACTAGGCATGTCTCTGTGGCATTGCAACCAGTTTTGTTGTGTTCTTCACGTGGCTTTAAACCTCAGTAGGAGCGTTTCAGCATTTTACCTGCCAGACTTTGTTAACTTAATCAGATTGGGTCATTTTTCCACAAATGGTACGGGATGGCTGTGGCTCAGGAGGTAGAGCGGGTCGCACTAATCAGATGGTCAGTGATTCAATCCCCGCCTTCTCCTGTCTGCATGTGGAAGTGTCCTTGGGCTTGCTCCCGAAGGCCTCGCCATCGGTGTGTGAATGTGTGTGAATGGTTAGCTCCTAAAACTGATGAGTAGTTGCCAACTTGCATAACCGCTAATGCCATCGGTGTATGAATGAGATGTATTGTAAAAGCGCTGCGAGTGGTCGGAAGGCTGTGAGTGTATGTGGACCTAAATAAACCCTTGTACTGTATGTTTGTTAATAGTAATGAAGGAATATGCCACCCAGTGCAATGGTGTGGGTCACTTTAATAGAGATAAAACATAGGAAAGATAAATAGGGTATATCAGGCTTCAGCCTCACTGACATTACTTACATACTTAAATGGGATTTGTTGATAATGAGAAAAGCACAGAGTACAGTCAGCCTCATCATTTACGGCCCTTTGGGGAGCAGCAACAAACTGTAAACACAGCATTGACATATCATCACTTCATACAGTTTACATGGTGAATATGTTAGCCAATAATGGCCTTTCTACACACCCTGCAGACATGGAGCTTCACAAGCATTCATTTGGACCACCTGACAAATGAAAGTCCAATATCCCTTTAAGCTCTGTGAGTAAACCAACCACAAGTGTTTGCGGTAGAGGCCACACACACAACTCGCAAAAATATAATCAACAATCTATTAACGCTGACAAGAGCAAAGTGTTTCCCTCAACGCTTCATCAGGCTTGTGAAAATGCAATTGGCCAAAGGCTTAAATATGTACAAACAGTCTGCGTACTGATTAGCAGTGGCATACAGGTGCGCAAAACAGGCCCATCATAGACAATCAGTGTAGATCACTCAAAACAAACTCGCTGAAATATTACGGATCAACACACACTGGGAATGGATTGAAAGAAAAGGAAATGAAAATAAAAATGAACTAAAAAGAAAGAAAGAATAAAATAATAATAATATAAATAGTACTATACAATAAATGCTAATAAAATCAAATAAAGGTCTACCAAGGAGTCAAATTTAGCATACTACAGCCTCACAAAGCCATTTCTGGTGTCCTTCGTCTGGCTCTCCGTGATGACCACAAGGATCTTCCCATCCTCATCCTGGCTTTTTACGTGGAGCAGCCTTTGGTGGCTGGAAACAACTGTGAACCAAAAAGAAACTGAAAGACTGAAAGATACTAAAGCGCTCTGTAGAGATGAGTGAAACCTCAGAGATGGGTTCTAATTCTTTGTGTCTTTCAGCGATAGTAAAAAACTATTGATTGGTGAAGCTTCAAGGATGTAAATGACAAAATGAAGCAGCATTTTATGAGACAGCCATTAAATGTGTTTTATAATGATGGTTAAAAATGACCTTTTATCTAAATAGAGAATGTGCCGACCTCAGTTTCCACTTTTGTTCTTTCCTGCAATTCAAATTCAAATTCTGAGGACATAAACCCTCTAAACAACACAATAGCCAGTGTCTACTCTGAGGCTGTTTTGCACTCCTTTGGTCTCTCTCTTACTTCATCACATTTCCCCCTTTGTGCTTTCAACAGAGGCTCTTCAGCGGGCAACCTAAATGGGTCTTGAGGAGGACAACAAATACCATTTAAAGCGGCGGCCTCTGTCACAGGGGAGTTTCGCTCCATGTCTGCCCTTAAAGCCATTTGGGAAATTAAGTGAGCAGCCAGAGTTTTTCTATGAACATTCGATGGACAGCACCATCAGTGCTCTCAAAATAAGTTAAAAGCTTGTGTGATTTCAGTGACATCAGTCTCTGTTATTATTATTTATTATAACTGGAAATGTTTGGGTGAGTTTTAACAGTCTCAGATTGATGGGCATGATTCAGAGTGAATCCCGTAAGGCCAAAGCTTTGCTCTGTGAAGCAAAAGATTAATTTTTGTGACTGGATTTTAAAATGTAAATTAGTACCCTCACAATTAGAAGTGGCAAACAGTGCACGGAAGCATGGGATGCTACATGATGAGCACCGGCGTCACTTCGAGCAATGTGAAGACTAAAAATAAACAGCAAATATTAGAGATAAGAGTTGGATTATTAAAGGATCAGCATGTTGGATTTGGTGGCACCTAGTGGTGTAATTGTGGATTGCAGCTGTCTCCACTCGCCCTCCCAATCCAAGCACGAAGGAGAGACTACGAGGGCTGCGAAAAGGGGGAGAAAATGTTGTTTTTCCGAAGTAAAAACAACTACAACAAACACCCTACTACAGTGCAGCATTCTGTTGTGCGCCAATAAAAGATCCAGTATAGCATTAATCACGATAGGTAATTCTGAAGGATCTTAATCATTAAACTGTGACCAATATTTATGAGTTCATTGTTCAACAGACTAATGATCCTGCCTCCTCGTAATCAAGTATGTGTGTGTGAAAGTGGTTAGTACTTCAGGTAAACACTGCAGCTTACCCGTTCTCCCTCTGGATGTGGACTTATTATTAAAAATTGATGTTAGTTATTTATAGGATCACTGCTTCATAAATCATCGTTTAAATAAATCATGAATTAAATAGAAAATGGCGTGGAGGTCAGAATTTAGTCATATATTGGTTTATTTAGGGCTGAGGTACCAAAAATGCATACCGTCCCGACGGGTACATGTTAATCTGATTTAGAAATCCTTTTTAATGGCTGCTTCTCAGTGCAAACACACAGTGTCAGCGAGCTAATGAGGACTGTTTGTGAATGACAGAGCTAAACATGTGGAGTGGCAGTGTATCTTTCCATGCTCCATCAGTGTCACGTCAGGACCAGTGTCTGGCAGCAGAAATGCTGCACATCTCCGTGCCACAGCTGCACTAATTGTTTTGTCAGCCAGGAATCCCGGCAAAGCAAATTGAATCTGGGTGTCAGAAATGTTCCTGTTGCGCTTCTAGCAAGGCAGTTAAATGTGAGCATGATAAATATTTAAGTGATACGTTGCTGAAAGATCGTTATCGTTTTAATTAGCAAACCCTTAAACGCTCTCATTAGTCTCCAAGGCTGGACCATTCATTATTTTATATTAAAATCACAATGTTAAAATACACAACAAGGTTATTTAGAAGCTGGCTTTTCTGTCACTGAGTGATTTTTAAAACACATATTCTGAGAGGACAACAACAAGTATCCTATGCAATGGCAACCTCCGGTCCTGGTAAATGAAGCCAATGTGGAAGTGCTAAAAACTGTAATTCCTCAAGCGGCCACTTGAGACAGGCTGCATAGGTGGCTGTATTAAAATGTCCAACTTCACAGCAGAAATAAACGTTTTCGTCTCTATAGCTAATTTCCCCGTCCATGACAACTATGAGGGTGATGAATGTTTTTTTTAACTCACCCATTCAAATGATATTAAGGCTCGAAGTTGCGCATAATTAACAGTGTGACCGCTTGATTGACAGGTAAGTGCCGTTACAGCTGGCTTATCAGAGCACCCAGGCGTCATTCAACCCGCCTCAGGTCTGCCATTGATCCACATCTTTGCCGATATTTGGAATAGCCAGGCGTCCAGTGGCATATTTTCAGCTTCAAAACAGCACTTTGGAAACCCACGGGTGACGCCACTCAGGCTCTGTCCATTCTTTCTACTGTCTATGGCAGAAACAAGATAAATATATGATTATAGTATTGCAGTAATAGTCATAAGTCCCATTAGACGTTTTTGTCAAAGCAATCCAATATTAATCAAATTGGGTGCTTTTAGGAGCATCACTGGCCACAGAAACAAAATCAGGGATAGTAACCTTAAACTACATATCTTGCAAACACAGATAACTGGATAACATTGCCAGGTGCTACATTTCTTGTCTTGTTCAACGCTTAAACACATTTTTGGAACAAAAGCTTGCTGGAATTTTAATACACTCCTTTTTACAAGCAGCTACTCCACAATATTTCAACCATGAAGGCCCACTTCTATAACACAGACAGCTCAAAACAAAGAAATATTCTTCTTTCATCACAACAAATCACATCTAAGTGTTTCTGTTAGGAGCTTTACTCGTCTCTGTTGTGAAAATCTGACTTTTGTATGTTAATTATAGGCTACCTACACAGAGATTGGAAGGAGTCTTGCGTAGGAGGAAATAAGTTCTGATGATGTTGATGCAGGTCCCATTAGTTGTCGGTAGATGTCAAAGAAGGACGTATATTACATAAATCCCCACCAGGTCAAAGTATATTAAATTAAAATGGCTGAAGACTTGTTTCACCCCTGGGCATGTTCGGTCTAAACTTAACACCAGTGTGCACATTAAACAATGTGGTGTAATGAAATTGCCTCAGTCGTTGGAACAGTGTTCAAACTCCATATCTGCCAAAGTACACGAGGGAGATCATTAAAAGTGAGAAGAGATGGAGTCCCATTTGCCAGCCACCTCACCAAACTCTGAGACGTCTATTAGTTTGGCACGGCAACGCTATCTTTGTTTATTGCTCTATCTAAACACGAATGTCAGTAACTATGTGCTTTGACACAAACAGAGAACTCTCAGTGGCCTAAACTGCCATTCTTTTCATGCCATGGCTGGTGTGAAAGGCGCCTCAGTCCAGTATTATGCAGACACTAATGAATTTGCTTATAAAAATGGAATTTCAGTAAGATTTCTCTTCCCAGAAATGGGAGTACATTTAAGATCATAACAGGTTCACGGAGGAGTCTTTAAAAAACAAAGACAGGGATAAGTGTGTGGAAATGGCATCATTAAAAATTTCTGGTTCATACACCGCTCGGCCAATATCAGGTGATGCTAGCATTCAGTGGAATTTTCATCACTCCTCATTACTAAAACCACTTGAATTCAGTTCAATGAATTGAACCGCCAGAGCATGAGTCATAGTTCGCCTTCTGGAGTGAATGTACTCAGTGCTGAAGTTGACCTTTCAGTCATTCAAATCATTTACAGACATTGACTCTTTGCAGGAAATCTGGCCTTCTGTGCTGCTAATATCTAAATTATAAAGCGCACACTGAGGCTTCAGACTCCGTAATTTGACCGTATCAGCTTGTATTCACTTTATTCAGCCATGCAGACACAAGAAAGAGATTACAGCCAGGCGATCATGACCTGAGTAGCACTTCGAGGACAGACGTGGAGGCCTGCTGGTATTTTCCAAAGTTATATTTAACTTTGCATATTACAGTGAATTTCTTCATCCTTCACTATTTGTCTGTTTGTTTCGGGCATCTTATGAAACATTATCATGTTCTCTCTAGTTAAATATTCAAGATGCAGCTCTTTTATGATCCGGTGCTGTGGCTACAACACAGGTTTTTCCATTCATTTGAGTCTGGGTACTGCGTTCTGGCTGCAGCAGTGCAGGCTACAGGGGGTGCCGAAAAAAGAAAAAAGTTGAGCCAGATTCAACTTTTGGAAAAACACAACCCAATGTCACGCTGTGACCGCCAGTCAGACTGTCAGACTGGTCAAACCTCTCTACAGTCAGCCTGAAATATCTCTGAAACTGAAACTGAAGCTATCCAGGTGGAATTATGAACTTAACTATGATACTCTGCCTGTTGTGTTCTGGCATTGTGTATTACCAACTTCTCTGTTTGAGTCTGGCTCAAAGTTTACACTGCAAAACAAAGACACCAAGAAGTTTCCTTCGGTCTCTGTTTGATGGTTTGAGAGAGAGTGAGAGAAGCAGGGAGAGAGCAAGCACTGGTTGAGAGACAGAGACAGTGAATGAGAGTGGGGGAGCGCTGGTATCAAGCTTGCCGGATAACCGGCAAAATAAAAAAGTTATCTTCTGATTGTCTCGTGGTGGTTACTTTCAGCGCAAATAGCCAACCCCACAGCCCCACACGCTGCTGCTCACCAGCAGCAATCAGCAGTCTGCTATACAGAAATAACAGACCGTAAAATGCCGTAATTGATGAACCAGAATCGAGTATTCAACAGTGCAATAACAACGCTCAACATTTCAACATTCCTTTGCATATAGCATACAGGTTGAGTTTAATAGCAGTACTCTCTGTAGTATCAACTGTCACACTGGAGATGACTTAGGGGCGTCATGAATCAGAGGACACAGGGGAAAAATCTAAGTAATTAAGTCTTACCTTTGGTTTATAGAAGGGCATAATTTGGCAAACAATAATAGTGCCTAAGAGACACCAAATAGACTTCATTGATCCAAAGTGTTTATGCTACTGGCAATTATAATGACATTGTCAAATGGTCTTAACACATCTGTATTAGTCTGTATTCCGTTGAGGGGTTCTCCCCAGTTGACTTCATATTGATCCAACTGTTAAAGTGAGGGACTATCGTGAGCAGACTTTAGATTTATATGGCCTTGCGTGTTGGATGATGTATAGATCTGATTAACCAGATGCTGTACGACACAACTGCTGTCCACATATATATCTTTTTGTTGTACAGCACCATGCCAGCAGATATGTTATGTAGAGTTGGTAGTTTCACAGTTTATCGGAGTTACCTACAAATGTTGAGGGTTTCAAAAGGATTCACATCTGATAAATTGATTCAATATATAAAACACACTATAATATAAAACACAGATCATAGCAGAGTTATCGGTCATCTTAATTTCACACTACAGGTTTACACATCACTGTATTACCGCAAGCTTTTGGTGCCTCCCTGGATCAAAGGGCAATTGACATTAAACTACCTTCTTAAATTAGGCCAGCTTGGCTTTGTTGGCAGGTTGTCACCAAAGGTCAAACTATTCCTTTTTTTAAATTCGAAGCAGGGAAGAATTGGCAGGTATTTACATATTAATAATGTGCTGCTCTGCATATAAATAGGCCTGGCGGCTCGCTTAATTCTCTAAGCTGTTAAAGGTCAGTCACAGTGCAACTTGTCTGGGTAGTATGAAACAAAAGAATACTAAATACTAAAGGAATGTGATGCTTTGACATCCTTTTATTCCTGTATTTTTGTAGATTTTGTAGAATTGCATCAAGAGCACTTGGCGAGACAGCATGGTATGTTACAGAATTTCTAAATGATTGCTTATTATGCTTAATGACACTCTCACATAACATTCAAGCTATCCCAAGTATCATTTATTTGCATGCCTGTGGCACATTCACTGGTCTGAGTGGTTCTTCATGCCTTGCTTCCATGGAAGCTGAAGCATGAAATAAATTTTACATGAGCTGAAGCTAATCCGCGGCAGGCTGATTAGGTGCTAAAAAGGGAGTAATTCACCAGATAATGAATACAGCTTGATAAAAATGTTCTGCAAATGTCAATGATGACGCATAATCCCTCAATAACTGCCACTTTTTTTTTTCTTTCCCTTTCCCCTCATGGCTTTCAAGTCTCCTACCTGTTATTCAGAAAAAAATAAATGTGGCGAATGATGCCGGTTATGTAGATACATATGTATGAAAAACACATTTATCACTCCACAAACAGCCGTCAGACATCAGCCGCAATCTCCCATCAGTCTGCAGCAGTGTAAAAGGAATGTCATAAGTGTTTTACGATCTGCACCGCCGCGTAGTCGCAGGTTTCATCTCAAACAGACAACACGCAGACACACAGACAAACAGACTGACAGCCGTCTCTCAGAGTCAGGTGGCAGTTTGGACGTTTCTCACTTTGTCATGCTGGCTTATAATAGCTCTCCTGGCTGTCCTAAAAATAACTAGAAGAGCGCACATCTTCGCCAGGCAACAGATGCTGAAGCAACTATGTAACACCGGCTCAACTGCCAGATGCAACAAGCAGAGACTTGCAAAGTTTTTTGGCCAGTATAATGAAGTAGAAGTTTTTTGTGTAGATGTATGCAAAGTGTGCAAAGTAGTAAATAAAAAAGTTTTTGTATAGCATCATGTCAGTGTTCTTTAAGAGGTTAAAACCTTGTTTTCCACCAGTTTTCAGTCCAGGACTTTGTGGGCGGTCCTAAAGGGTGGCTCGATGACACGTTGAGGCCTCCCTGATCAAAACCCTGCACCCCTAGCAGAGAGATAGAGATTGATTCATCTCGGTCAGAGTGTGTCAAAGTTAGTCATGTCATTGTCTGAGCGCATCTGACCCTTTTCAGTCGCTTCAAAATGGCTGCTTGACTGCTCCCATGAGTGGGCGTGGCTTCAGCACCTTCAGTGGACACGTCCCCACAGTCCTGGAGCTGAGAGTTCTGCTCATTTTTACCCGATTTTGACTCCTAATTTCATAAATTTGTCGATATTTTTAATCATTAAAATTTAGCTGGGTGGTTAATAACACTTTCCTTTTTGGTCTGACAAACTCAGAACACACATGTAGTCTTACTTTACACTGGGCATTATAACCGAGCATCCTGGGTTTGCCTAACTGTAATAAACAAACAACCACTCATGTTCACATGGAGGAAGGCGTGTAAAGAAGCCTCTTTGTTGCTGTATGGAGACTGTTCCTCTCCCCTCCCAAACAAAGAAGAGTCAAATCTCATTCAAATGTCCCCACCAGCTCCCTTACAGTGAAGATGGTGGCAAAGATAACAAAAGAGGGGATTTAATAACCTTGCACTGTGCCCAACTTTAGTAGATCATTAAATATCGATTATGGAATTAATCTGCAGATGGTCCAGTTCAAGATGAGACCAAACTTTTCTATAGATGCCAGTTTTGAGCAGTGAGGAGTCAGCAATCAATGGCGGCATAAAATAAAGAAGTAAAAAAATAAGTTTTTAGTCTGATGGATCCAGAAAGAGGCTAGATCATCTGCGGACAGGTACACACACTGAAACACACATACACATTTTATGCCTGGCTGAGATAATGAAGTAAAAGAGACAGGGTGTCCTCGCACATAACTCTCTGAACAAAAAGGGATCTGTAGCATTTTAAAAAGGAATGGACAAAGAGGAGGAAAGCTCAGTGGGTAGCAGGGAGAAAGAGACTCAAGGGTTGGCTGAGAAAAGGTCCAGGTTACACACTGTTATCTGTCCAAACACACTTGGACACACACTACCATCCAAGCAATGGTGATGGTGCCCATTGTTTGCTGAAGGTGAGGCACTCTGGTGACATTATGACAGTAGCTATTGTGTGCCAGTACTGAGATGGGTACTTTATAATAGAATGGCAAAGCAGTGGCAGCCTGTGGCTTCACCGGCCTGTCAGAAAGCTCTGTCGGCATGCATTGGGAGGGCAGATGTGACATTTAACTGGCCGTTGCCCTGCTGGTGCCTCCTTTGAGCTGGAAGAGGAGATAATGACATGGCTCAGTCTCCTAGTTGAGGAGGCGCACTGTGTGCCCAATGTTGCACATGACCTTTAACATTTATGCCACAACATTTGTCACTCTCATTTATCACAAGCTCACCTTGATGAATTTCCCTGCTCTCCTGTGAGCACAATCCTTCATCTCCATGCTGAAGCTAAGGATCAATATTGAAATGTCAGCCTCTGCATTGTTGTCTGCATGTGTGTGTGTGCACTTTAGTGTTTATTGTGATGCGGGCTACACAAGATGAGTGGAATTTTAATCAGCGGTTCATAATTAAACAAAGAATACCATATCAAAGGCAGATAAGGAGGTCCTGGGATTCAATAGAGAGAACTTGAAAACATCTTTCAGCCTCCTCCTGAGTTGTCCTTGAATGTGGTAAATCTGTAGCTACATCTAGAAATTCAATGAGTGCTACTTAAGTACTGAATGTAATACATGCTGGTTATATCAGCTAACTGACAGGGATCATTTAATTAGATAATTAGTGGCCTGATTCATTTAAATCAGACTTGATGGCAACGTAACATGGCTGTTTAAACTGGCAACCTGTTAAAATGAAGGTATTTATACTGGTTTTTTTTGCATCTATATTCCCTCCAATCTATATAATCAAAGTGAAATAAATTGTGACATTAAACATGAGACATCAAATGTAAAATGTACCAAAATAATATTCATCTGTGACCCAAAATCTTTGGTACAGACCAAAACATGGATTTTGTATTAATGGTCACTGCCACTTACAGGTCTCTCTGTTCTTTTGTTTGTTAAAGCTACAATGCTCCTATATTTCCCCTCAATTTAACATCTCTCTAACAGGTAAACATTAAATCCTATGAAAGCATTTTGCACCACTGGAGATCCGGAAACAGGAACAGGAAGATATTGTTGGCTACATCATTTGTTTTTGCTGTAAAGCGTGCATGTGGTAAATGATGCCCTGCGCCCTCTCAGTCATCAGTTGGAGCCTACTCAGATCAGAGTGCCAAAAGATGAGTAGCTGATTCTCCATGCGAGATGCGTGCTCCCTTGGCAGGCAGCGAAAGACCGAGAGGAGGTGGCAGGGTGGTGGTGTTGGATGTTGGGAGGGTTATATACAAAATAACAGAAAACAAAGTTTAGTCATTGAGGTGGAGAAGGAGCTTTGCGAGCCATGGGGTGACTTTGAATCAGATTCAAGCCGCGCTATCAGAGAAGTCAAGCAGCTCATTATTACATGAAGTGCATATTAAAGGGGGATTATAGACGCGAAAGTGGGCTCAAATGCTAATCCTCTTCAACAGGTGCAGGAGTGTTGATTACAGCATTGCTATGAGTGTTTCCTCATTGCTGCTGTTGTAGATAAGAGAAAAAATGTTTATGTTCTTTTTATTTAAACACTCATGATGAGCGTTTTCACTTTAGATTTGCCAAACCAGTTTCTAAGACATGTCTGCATTTATTGTTTGTTTTTTTTCATCAAAATATTAACTGCTATTGCAGCAGTGAATGCTGAGTCAGTGGATGATTTTTAAATTGATCTTGCCGTTTTTCTAATTGCTATAATGTAACACACTCTCATGAGGATATTACATATGGATTGTCTTGAGATGATTATGGCAGACCACTAGTGGAAAAAAGGGAAACCTTTCCAACAAAAACGGAGCTCAAGCGCTACAAGGGCAATCCTCTCCACTCTCCACAGGTTGTCATGGTAACTTATTAGACACTGGGAGGGAGTTAGAGCGGAGGGATGCACACTTTCCAGCCTTATTGGCCTTTTTGTTCAATTATATGGTATGCTTCACATTCGTATCTGGGAATGCATTTTGAATGCATGATGTGCAATGATCTGTGAATAGATTGTGTGTTTTAATATCTGCGCTACATTAACTCCATGTAAAACTATAGATTTCAACAAAGCCGGGACAGCTGGTGTCTGCCTTTAGGGACAGGCATGTAAATAAGGCTTGTATGTCTCAGACAAGCTGTTTGTACATTACCAATGCTGCCATTTTCGGCAGGGGCGCTTGCAGAACGCAGCAGGACAAATATTGCAAAAGCTGCCAGATGGTGGCCTAACTGATGCATTCACGCCATAGGGCATGCACTGGCACAGTACAGTGGTACTTTGTCAGGGAGGGTGTTAAATACATGGGAAACTCGTGGGGACAATTATGCTACGGAGTGCTAATTAATTATTAGTTGTGTAATGCAACAGAGTTTGAATTCTCTGTGCAAGCGCAAATAGAAACTGCACAAATAATTAAAAATACATCACTCTATTTAAGTGATCGAGTACCAGTAACAGACCTGACCTGACTTGCGTCTCCTGTGTCGTCGTATCAGCTCAGGTGATGTGTGCCAGGTAAACATACACAGGTCCACCAGTACTGACACAACAGATTCGCCTAATCTATGGGATCACAATGGGAATTTATAGAACTCCCTCTCAACTCTGCCTGCTACGTTATCTCACTTTGGACAGCTGGCTAACGGCAGTGTGGTTGCCATGGAAACGTGCTCAATTTCTGACAGAGAGAAATAAGACACAGAACAGTTTTATCATAAGAACTCGCAGAGATATAAAGGAAACAATGGGGAGGGGGGAAAAAAATGTCTGGTACTTGTATGAAGGGCAGCTTTCTTCTTACAATACTAACAACTGCCACTTGTGTTTGAAGATGCAGAACTGTGGGCAGATTTTTTACTGCCAGGAATGTCTAACGGCTGTAAACTACGTGTGACCTCTGCGAAACAAATGCATTTTGAGCGGTGTAACTGTTCTACACTGTATGTTTTACCATGGACTAATTGCTTCACTGTTTGCTTGCCCGTAGACTCAGAGGTCTGCGCCTGAAAACAGCCACAAGGCACGCCGCCCGGTTATTAGAAATAAAAATATACAAAAATGTTTTTTACAACCAAGAAATTAGGGCTCGCACAGATGGTTCATATTTCCTCTTGCCTTTGAACTCCCACTGAACATTCCCTCCTTCTTCTTCTTCTTCTTCTTCTTCTTCTTCTTCTTCTCTCTCCTGCCCTTTCTTCCTCTTTCTGAATGGCAGCCATTTGCAAAATAACAATGATTTGTAGTTTTGGTTAAAATTGCCTCAGGACACTCAAAGCCTTATTATCCAATCTTGTGTTGTTGAAATATCTCACTGTCACAGTATGCCTATAAATTATACTGTCAGTATACTGTCAAATCAGGAAGTCTGGGAGTGACCTTGCTGGTTCAACCAGTGCTGTTATTTTTGCCCATTTTCACTTCACTCCAGAAGATAATACATTTTTCTAAGCTGCCACGTTACATACTCATGTTGGCAATAAAGATACGTCGCTGACAGCAACATTTACAACCGATTTGTTCCAAGTTGCGGTATAACCTGAGCCCAGTCATGGTACAGCGTTTTCCTCTCTTGTACTCTTAATACGATGTGGGAGTAATGGGAACGTGGTGATGGGTGGGAGCAGTAGCACCAAGAGTGGCAGTTGTGTCCACACCAAACGTGAAGGCTGCTCCTACTGACTGTGAAAACTGAGACAGTGTGCAAGTCTGTCATCTGCTGTAAGATGTTGATTAGTTGCTAATCTCTCCTGGAGCAGAGCCATTAGTGATTAAAATTCATAGGAGGAAGAGCCTTTAATCATTACAGAATGTTCAGAGTTCCTATAGGGTCATAATACGCTCTGTTATCCACCAACAGCTCTACAATAGTTGTTCAGTTTTTGTTGAAAATACAGATGTTGTGTTGCTACTCTGCTGTATTGCATTACACAGAGAGGTGTTTGTGTTATGTGCCTTCCCACCATGATGTAAATTGGGTGAACAAAATATTAAAAACACCTGTCAAGTTAATGTCAGGCATTAACTACATTAAGGGTGCCGCTGTGGTGCAGTGGTTAGCACTGTTCTTGTTGTTCTGCGTGGGTTCTCTCCAGGTACTCCTCCCACAGTCCAAAGACATGCAATTAATAGGTTAATTGGTGACCCGTAGGTGTGAATGTCAGCTTAAATGGTTGTTTGTGTCAGCCCTGTGATGAGAAAGCGACTTGTCCAGGGTGTACACCACAAGGATAAGTGGTTATCGGAAATCAGAAAGTTAGCAGTTAGTAAGGAAGCTTTTCGGATGCGAGAATCTACTGCTTTTCATGGTTTTACATGACAGTAAATTGACTATATTTGAGTTTTTTAGACAGTTCGTCAGACAAAACAAGACATTTAATGATTTGAACTTGTCTTCTTGGATATTGTGACGGGTATTTTTAACTGTTTTCTGATTTTTTTTTTAAAGGCCAAACTCTTAATCAAGAAAGTAATCAGCAGGTTAATTGATCATGAAAACAATCATTGGTTGCTGCCCTAAAGGAGTCAATGCAGCTGAGTGGAGCTTCAAGCTTTAGTCTAAGAATCAGGCCTTTAAACAGCAGTTGTAGAGAGTTCTTGATTCTTAAACATCAACCTTGCAACAACATAACATTAAACCAATTATCCACATAAACAATCATTTACAACATTATAATGATCTCTATATTAACGGCTATAAACCTGTTGATTAACCCTAACCGCAGCTTGATATTAAGTATTAAAGTTTCCAGAATCCATAATAATAATAATAGTGATAGCTAGTAAAGAAGGAGAAATAATAGAAAGAAGAAAATGACTGGATCACACAGGCTTTCAGATGAAGTCACATGTAAGCCTCTCTGACTTTACCCAAATGTTCGTGACAGCTGCCTGAGATCTTCCATTATAAACAGCGTGGCGCAGGTGTCTGCCTCCTCTCTGATTCATCCTGGTAATAATCTCTCTGACTTGCTGCTATTTCCAGGCTAATTGATGTCTGAAAAGCAAACCCGTCCAGGTCCTAGAATAGATCCTGACTCCCACCCACTCATCTTGTAAGGAATCCAACGTGGTATTTGTCCAGCGCCGCTGCTCCCCTGTCACTGCGGGTACAACGTATGACTAAAGTATACTACACTTGAATGAGTCACTAAAGCTGTTTATTCGTATCACACACACACACACACACACACACACACACACACACACACACAGGCATAAGGTACCCCACTGTGTTAGCAACATGAAAATATCAGCTGACATTGCGTTACGGTGATGGCACAAAGTAGCTTAGCAATTTAGGTTATTTCCAACAGAAGTACACCAGAGTCAAAACTTTCCCTCACGCTGTGAGACTGAAGTGCGATTCAACAGACAATTCAAGAGGGTGCCTGTCTACATGAGGGCTTTCTCTGTGGAAGCAGATGAAAGAGTGTTAAAAGGGTAAAGGTGACCTGGATAACAAGTGGCTCCCCTGACCCTGCCTCCTGGCACTATGGGCTGCTTCCTATTATACCCTCACCTGCTAGTCTCCAACTCCAACTCCAACCTCTGATCCTTTTTCTCGTTTTCCTCCCCATCTGCACCCCGAGTTACACTCAAATTACAGTCTTGTGGCGCTTAAAAATAGCCAACAACTGTGTGTGTGTGCGTGTTTATATGTGAGGAGGGAGTGTGGATGGTCCTTGTTTTTTACGTCAGCCCTGCCATGGCAACCGGGCTGCGCTGGTGAGCGTCTCCCCTTCTTCTTCAAACATTTCTTTTCATGAACATCAAAGAAAACTATCCACACCAATACTGCTAATTACATTCTGTTTTTGGTGTGTTACGTAATATTCCAGCGTCCTAACATACAGATTAATGAAATAAACGTGCATATGCAACACACAAGGCACAGACTGGCCTTGTATTGTAAGTAAAGCATGCAGCCAATATTTGTTCCCCAGTATTTATCTCTCTTTCTCTACATGTACAATGTGCACAGTGCCTCTATTTAAATAACCATTGTGTGTCAGCTGCTACAGATGGGAGCTAATTGAGGTTGCGTGAAATTGAAATTCAGTATTAAAGGAGACTCTTGCAGTGACAAGGCAGGGAGAGACGAACACGGTGCTTTTAATCACGACAGAATTATGAGGAGCATTACTTTAAAATGGTAACATGTGGGTAGAATGCAATTTTCTGTCAAGTGTTTGGATGCCTACAGATGCAATTCTGCTTCATCGGCCTGGTGAGACACTCAGTGTGTCACTGCACATCTGTCTGTTATTGCCTGACGGACGTTTGTGTGCCATCAGGGGCGCGCTTACACTTGATTTATCGCACAGTGCGCCAAGACAAGCCTACGGATTCAAGTTCTCATTCTTAATCTGCCATTTCTGTATATTATACCTGCAATACCTGACTTTTTTTGGCCATGTGGTGGCAACAAAACACTGATTTTGCCTTTTAATTTGTCTCTTCTTTTGTCTTAGTTTTGGTCTCCACCAACTCCTGAGGGAAAATATCGCTCTTGACCAGCTAAATGCTCAGTTTGGTGCTGTGAAGATATTGTACAATACTATGAGAGCAGTAAAAGTGAACAAGAATAGTACATTTCAGGCTCAAAAACTGAAATATTGATGTGAAAAACAGAATAAAGCTCTGTAAAGATGAGAGGAAATGGAGTTTCTTTGATTATTCTTACAACTCGCCATGAAAAATCCACTGTGCAGAGGTAAGCTCAAGTCTGTGCACGCTGTTCAACTTCAACCCGCTACAAGCTCTGACATTGTGGGGTCATCTAGGTTGTGTACTTGGGCCAAACCAGGCCAAGCTTGACCACTTCCCTCTGGCCTGGCTTCAGAGGGGGACCTTGCTGGCCCTCATCTGTCCTCTTCCACGTCAGTAGAGATGTTGAATCATTTTTTTTTTCATCTGGACTCTTGCCTGAGTCCAATTTGGCACGAGAGATAGAAAAAATAGTAGTAACAAAACTTTCAAGGTCATGGAGACCCAGAGAACTCATTATGTTACTCAACGTTATGATAAGGTTGGTTTCTTACGGCTTCGGGTCATAAAATAAATGAAAAACTTAATAAAAAATACACTCCACAGATTTAATAACATACTTGAAATTCTGAGTTTAGATACTTCTAATCTCTATAAACAGATATCTGCATATGAATGCACATTCTGTAGGCAATGGACCAAGATTTGGGTACTGGAAGCATTCTGGTTTCTTTTTGTAGTCTGAGTAGTATTAACCAATCATGTTTGAGCGGGCTCTGATCCGCTTTCATATGGAGATTTCGATTCATGGAGATTAGCAGAAATGTTTCTTGTCATTCTCGCACAACAAGTTGTTAATTGGACTTCAGAGGATGTCTTGGACCAGATATCAGTTTTCTGGATATCTGTTGGCCACACTAGAAGACCAGAAGCTTTGTCTAGTGTCCCCAGAGGCTAAATCTATGGGATGGCAACTGTAGGATTCAATTCATCCACTCTGCAGCTGCCATTAGCTTCTGTCAGTGCCACTCTTTATTTCATTCGGTCACTGGTCTCTAAATCGTGCAGAATTTTAGCCAGGTTCACTGAATGCACTGTCTTTCTCAGAAAATGATTAAATGATGATAGGGATATGAACAGAAAATTACACTGTTGTAGGCTCATGCGCCATATGGCAGCAGTGATATCGCCCACCTCAACAAGCCTAATGGACAGCACTTAAACTGAACAATTTACTGCAACAAAAGGGGAGCGTTTTTCACAGAGTAAAATGCCTTTAAATTGAATAACTTTGTATGTGTGGATTTCCACCTGGCTGCTTGTACTCTGAAGCTAAAGACAGCTGCCTATCTTTGCCTGCGTGCTGTAAGACTCATCTACCTTTGGCCCTTCAGTGAGCAATCAACCTACACTTGGCTTCCTTTCTTCTTCCACCATTCAGGTGCATATGTGCATGTGCATTTTTTTTTTTTAACTACCAGTACATCAGAGAATGGAGGGGGGGTGCTGTCAAATCCTCTTACTGATGTCTTAATTATTCTCTTGAGACTTGGTGAGCTTGAAAATAAAATCAATTATTAAAATAATGCTCGCAAGGAAGTAGGGATATAATTAAAAATGTCCATCAAATGTGAGGTCTTCAGATTGTTTATTGTTTATTGGGGTCACCACCCTTGTGGTCCATATTCAAATTAAATACATAAACAATATTTGAACTTGGGACTACATACAGCAACCATTAAAGTTGCAATATTAACATTGTATGCAATAAAAACACAGCAAAAACACACAATATATACACAAAACGATACATTCATCGACAGATAACCAACAGATGAAACAAAGCAACAGTAATTATTTCTGTTCAACACCCATACTGCAAAAATAACTTGCTTTGTAAAAACCTTATGTTATAGATTATTGAGATATAAAGCATGGTAAACTGACGTCTGTCATGTTGCCATTTTGGTTTTCAGCATTTCAGAAGCAGAGCAGACTTTGTTACCTTGCTCAGATTTGGTCATTTGTCCTTGATTTGTGTCTTTTCGTGATCTTCTGAATATGCATGTAAATATATAAATATGCTAAGAAGTTCATTATTTTCCCCTTTGTCTGTTTTTATGATGAGATGTTTGCACAGGGTGTTTTATTTTGAAAATCGACCGGATTCCGGTGTCTGTGTCTGACTTCTGGCCAGCGCGATCTGCTCTGTGCAGATAGACGTGTGCTGATTGCGGTGTCATTCAAAAAATATAAAAAATAGAACAGACGCGTATTCTCAATGGAGCACAGCAGAGAGCTGCTTCTGGGACGCTTCTGAAACGGACTGCGGCGCTTCTGCAGGGGTTTGAAACACTGACTAGGAATGGCTGCAATTAGCTCCGGCGGCCGCTGTGGACACGGAACGCATTTTATCCGTGCCCAGTGGAATTTGGGCATTACACTGACATATGGCTCTATACATGTACATATTTATAGCTCTGGTCTGTGGTTGGGCCCCCAGTCAGAGGTCTTCTTATCACAGAGTCACCCTACAATACAGAAAAAAAACACCAAATAATGATATTTAAATAGTTAGAACTACACATTTTTAGCAGTTTTGCTTAAAAACAAACAGCACTTTGCTGTGAAAATAACGGTCACCTTCAGCTAAACACATGAAGCTGGCAGCTGAATGTTTGTATTCTGCTCTTTGCTAATGAGAACGAAGGTAGGGAGCGAACAGATTGTATATTTTTACCAACTGTTAAATCTGAACTCGGAGTCACTCACACCAGTGTGCTCAAATAATTTTTCACCTTCACACACTCTAAATGTCTCTCACATATGCAGTTAAATACTACAGGGTAGAGCACGGCTGTCATAAAGGAGAGTAGCGCTGCAACACTGTCTGGCTGAGGTGGATAAAACACAGTACAGCGCAGTAATAAAAGGATTTGATCGGCTTTATTTTAGCTGATCCGATGAAATATGCCCTGATACTGATCCTTAGGATCGGTTCAGCACATTTCTACTAGTAACACCAGACAACATGATTGTTGGTGTTTCACTGTGATATTGCCATAATTCTATGCCATCTTTGTAATAAAAGATTCAGCCGAAAAAAAGTACCTGAAAAGGGTGAGCAATGTCAGCATGCAGGGGATGCTGCTCTGCATGCAAGTGTTTGGTCACAGCATGCGTGAAGTGTCAGTCTTGTGTCATGCTGAGGTAATGTTTTGTGATTCATGACAAATCAAATTCAGATCACCTTGTCTTCTTTTTTCAAGGTCTTCAAGAGGACGAGAGAGTCTGTCTATCTTTGTCTCGCACTTCGTCCCCTCCGGTCTCAAAGGGACACACACGGGAAGACGAAAAACAGACCCTGAGGTGCATTAAGTTTGGAGAAGTGACAGATGGAATCTAACAGTGAGAACACATGAAAGACAAGCCACCATATACCTATTTGTGTGTGTGTGTGTGTGTGTGTGTGTGTGTGTGTGTGTGTGTGGGGGGGGAGGGTATACGATCAAAGAAAATCTCACTTTTCCTCAAGGCAATCCCAGGAAACTCTGGGGCGCAGTTCACTCAGCAGAGGTTTGAGTGTGAATACATTCCTCAGATTAGACTTAGCAGTATTCTTCAAATCCCAGTGAAACTAAAGACACACTGCACAACACTCCAGATCCTAAATGGAAAAGGAAATAAATCAAGAGCAGTAATAAATCGACGCGATAACAAGGACGTTACTGAAAAGTCAAACAGACACCTTCACATGCAACATTTTCAGCAAACGCTGACATAAAAACACACTTCTTGCCTCATTTGAGGATTTGTGGTAGAAGCCTCGCGGTTGTGAAATTTCATCATCTCACAGCGTCAGTTCACAAAGCATTTATGGCGTATATAATGAACAGGATAATATATTTGCAAATCAGAATTTGGTTTATCACCCTCTCAGCCCTGTAGAGTAATGTCAGAATGCCCCGCAGGTGATTCAGGACCGACGTGGAGGACTCCTGAGCTCTGCCGCGTTCACATAAATGTAGATAAATATTGTCTCACCATAAGAGGGAGGAAAACGATGATTGATATGTGCTGAGACTACACAGGGTTTATATCACGTCTCTTTGTGACATTTCTCAATGAATGACATGTTGCTGGTCTGCTGGGGGCTATGCGATCTATACTGCTAATAAATCTCTGGTCCATCTGTCTTCCTGGTGGGGGGGTCGCAGCCATACTGGATTCTTGGGTTTAATTTAGGGTGATTCCCTGAAAAGCAATAAAGTCAAGGAAGACTTATATGAGCAGTATGTGATGAGTATGTAAGAAGAGTTGACAAAAGGATTGCTTAAAATGCAAAGTAGAAATAATCTTTGGAGTAATTTCTTCTTATGTTGAATTGTCATCATGCTCTTCGAACACACTTTAATTGCTTTTTCCTGTACTCTGTGTTCCCTGTTCTTTCCCCTGAGCTATGAGAATATAATAGAATATTGTTTGGTTGGCTTCACAAATGATCTTGAAGTTGATGATCCATTCTTGGATGTATGATTTTAGGCCGACTACCAAGGACACCATTTTAAAGTAATCCAGGAATAAGCTCGGGGACAAATGTAGAGAGTCAGTGCAGGTCCTTTGTAAGTTTTTCTATCTACACTATGGTAGTTTATGCTTTTTTTGTGACAGCACATTGATCTCCACAATAACAAATTCCCTTTGGTTTTTGTTTTTCTCTGCTGGGAGTGTGGGACTGGTACGAGTTTAGTTTGTTTCTTTACACTCTACACTTTGCAGATATAGCAAGAGTAAACCATCTTAAGTCTATAAAACACATTTATACATCTATTTAAAAATGCTATAAACCAGATAAAACATAATTAAAATTGGAGAAATTAAAATGTATCACATACCTTAAAATCTGTGTAAATGCAATTCTGAGATTTCTTTTAAATACATCAAATATGTTGGAAAATAGTTGCTGAAAAGGACAGTTCTGCATGAGCAGTACTTTTACTTTTAGTACTTTTTAATAGTACATTTTGAAGATGATACATACATACTTTGAGTACATTTTTGAATGCAGGAATTTTACTTATACTAGAACATTTTTCTTCTTATTTCTTCTTCTTCTTTTTTTTTTTTTTACTTCTATTCAAGCAAAGGATCTAAGTAGTGAGGTCCGCAGAACTGCACCAAGGTGACTTTACCATAGGCAAAAAGAGAAACTCATGGTTATTGTGCCAGTTTCACCAGTGAGAATTAACTAGTAATGTAGCATGAAGTAGAAGTACTGTTGCTATGGTTACTTGCAGTTTAACATACCTTGTGTTGAATAGTGGTTAAATTATTGACTGAATTAATGTTTGAGGTTTTCCTGTTACTCCTTTTCAGGAGACATCTGCCATCCAAACCAAACAAGTATTACCTGGAGCTGTTGCACAGTTGTTAATGATAACATTACATTTTATTAATTATGTTTAAAGGAGTAATTTAATATTGCATGCCTGCATACCTGCGGATGACTTTGATGGGATTTAATTTATCAGAAACAGTGATTTAACAGTAATTATACTGGCCTATATTTCATTCACCCAAGGTCTTGTCAGCCATCAGCATTACACGACCTTCTATGAGTCACTCAGCAAATGTCACTCTAATCAGGTTGCAGATGATTGACAGTCAGAGACACACACAGAGGACGGACACACACTACTAGGTCATCACTCATGTATACGACACAGACCTGTTCATACAGACCAGCAGAGATTAGATACATACAGATGTGGATTATGCACGCCTGATACATGTCAATGGGGTAGAGAAGGTCTAGTGAATCAATAGTTATGAATTATTCTGGTTATCTATACAGTTTGCAGTTTCACAGCGCACACTTCAGGCTGTTTAGCTGGATTCACCTCCACTCCCTGCAGCTCAAAGTTCTTCTTTTTATACACGAGGATTGAGCATCACTTTAGTATCATAACATTTCTTTTTAAAAGGCAACCCGGCACCATCACTTATCTCTTATCTGCAGTGTTTTATCCGCTGTTATCAAAGCTGCTTTGAGATAGTTTAGCTACTCATGCTGTATGGCTCTACTATCTTTGAGGACGCAGAATGAGCTATAATAGATCTAATTAATGCAGAGTTTTCAGAATTATTGGATCAAGATTATAATTAAATATTCTCAACCATATTTTCTATCAATACATCTGCATATCTTAGCATTTCATGACTGAAAGTTCAGTGCGTGAGCGGCCTCGCTATAGACCGAAAGATCTCGCAATGCCGTTGCATGCAGTGAGGTTAAAGGTCAGCTCATCAGTCATGAGGAGCGAGCTCCAACGAGCCCCACACATACTCAAGTCGTCCTGATTTTCTGCAGCTAGACTTGCACTCGAAGAGACACACACACGAGGGGGCTCTTGAATGTGACTCAATAGCCGTCTAACGACCTTGTGCAATCACATCAAATGGCTCTTATGCTGATTGACAATTAAAGCGCTGATCATTATTCCTTCTCTAATCAACAGAAATTTCAGACAAGAACTTTGCCACAGACGTTCTTCTAAATGGACATGGACTGCACTATAGACTTATTGTTCAGTTTAGTACATTTATACAGTTTACAGTGGCAGATTTACTACAAAACTAAGTTAAATTTCAGTAGTTTTTTTTTTTTTTTTAAACAGTGACCGTGATTTCAGACAGCAGACTACTCAGCTGTGGATTTTGTCAGCTACAATGGCAACTGTTGCTTGCTGATTTTACAAGCGGCAACCTCCGTGGCTGTGAAGTGAAGCCAGTGCGGAAACTGCAGTTCCTCAAACGGCCACTTGAGGCTAGCTAGAGGACAAGTCGATCTCCATAAGCCCCCATGTTAAAATGTCCAACTTCACAGCAGAAATAAACATGTTTATAGCCTGGTACACTAAAACAGTCTCTATAGCTAATTTTCACATCCATGGCAACTGCACTGAGGGTGAATTTTTATACAACTCATCCGTTCAAGCGTGTTTGCATACAAAGGCAAAGTTAGCGCTAACAACCCTCAGCTTCACAAATACAACGGTATGCTGCTTTCTTCACTATCCCCTTTAAATGTTCAGACAGATGGTAAGGGTTCACAGTGTAATGAGGTTGGTGACAACGTTGTGTTTAACAAGTTACTGTTATCTATAAATCTGTCCAGGAAAGGCCGCAGTGTGTTGACAGTGTTGTAGTTACAGAGGAAGTTTGAGAGATTTGGTCCCCACAGCAACTGTGTGCATTGTGCGGCTGAATCCCTGAGCTATTAGATACTGACTCATTTTAAGTTCCTCTGGATAAGTATGTCTCTAAAAGCCTCCAACATAAACATTATACAAATTGCTGGGCTGACAGACTTTGTGTGCTCTTCCTGTAAAAGGCCTTGTGGACTTCTTTTAAAGCCTCAATGGACGTTAATGTTTGTTCGTCTGTGAACTGAATGTCATCTTAACATATCAACTACTCCTTTCTATTGCATGTATAGATGGGCTATTACATTACAAGGGACAATCATAATGGGGCTCTGAGAATACAGAGCCTTCACTATTCTATGAAACAGGAGATGGTGTATATATATATAGAATGTATTTAGCCCTAAGTGCCGAGGTAGTTACAATTTTAAAGCTTTCAGCTTTTTTATTTCAGTAAGTTGCAACTTTACTGCTAAATACAATCTAAGCATTTTTAGAAATGGTAAAATTTTTTAGCCATGTTAACAGAATGAGTCCATGGATAGCAATCTTGGAACCCACTGGCTATCATCTGATAATGATTTAGCCTCTAGAGGCAATGGGCATTTTTTCCCGGCTTCCAATGAAGCCAATGAATATCCGGAAAATGGATATCTGGGCCAAGACTTCCTCTGTGTGCAGTCTGATTAGCAAAGACATATTTCTGCTAATTTCAAATGTCAGACGTTAGCCGACGGGTTCAGAAATTGCATTCCAGCCCAGTACCTTCTATCTCTTTTGCTCTCCACACAGATGGTTTCAGCCAAAGCCTACTCATACATGAGTGGTCAATGCAACTTGGACTACAAATGAAAACCAGAACATGCTGAAATCTTGGTCCCTTGCTTACAGATTCTGTGTTCATGTGCAGATATCTGTTTATAGGGATTACATAGGGATTATATAGGTTCATATGTGTGTGTCAGTCTGCATATTAGAAATTGTTGGATCGATTGCCATGAAATACATTCATACATACATTCTTGGACCCCAGAGAATGAAACCTACTGAATATTAATCTCCTGACTTTTCTAGTAGCACCAACACGAGGTTGACAGTTTTGGTTTAGAGTGAAATATTTCAGCAGTTATTGGACTGATTGCCATGGAACGTGGTACAGAAAATCATGTTTCCCTCGGGGTGAAACATAACTTTTGTAACCATCAAAATTTGATTTTGTCCAATACTTTTTATGGCACTCCCATCAGCCTCAACCACGCTTTGTTTACTGCCAATCAGCAAATGTTAGCATGCTAAACTAAAGTGGTTAACATGGTAAACATTATAGCTACTATCAGTATGTTAGCATTGTCATTGTGAGCATATTCTGATGGTAACATTTGGTTTGCCTAAGTTGAGTTCATGGATCCTATGGATTTGTCAGTTAAAAGTCTTTTTACTGTATAAATGTGTGACATATTCCTTTTGGTTTAACCTGTTTTCCATATTTTTATGAATTAATTTTCCTTCTTTTTTCTTTTATTGTCATCACTGTCTTTAACACACTGTCACTGGCTTGTTTTTTTTGCTGCAACTGCAACACGACTCTCTCTCAAAGTACTTCTGAGAAAAAAGCATTCCATTATGGTTTTTGGGGACTTCTTGAAACCTATTTGTTCCTCCATAAGCAATTAATAACTGAAGAAAATGGCGTGCAGCCACCAAACAAGGTGTTGTTTTTCAGACAGGCCACAACTTGAAACTATTAAACCATGTTGAAAAAAACACAGGAATAACTCAGATCAAACAAACTTTTGACAAACAGGAAGGTGGTGAATATATACAGAAGTGTTCTTTCAATGTGTACTGAAGTTCATATGGAAAATCTGAAAAGCACTGAGCCTTCGAGCAGGTAACAGAAACTGGAGATGAAACATCACAATTGGAGTATTGCAAAGTACAACCCAAATTATCATGTAGTAGTAGTAGTTTTGCTCACGTTCCTGTCTCTGTACAGGTTGTTGAGTTGTAAAGACAACAACATGAGTTCGTCCTTCATTTCTGATTCGAGGTGAAGTCGGGAGAATCTCAGTGCTGTTAAGATTTCGTGACACGGCATCATGTTGAAAGATTTTCAAAGCATGCAGCCACAGATTTCCATCTATTTGCCTCTCTGCTTTGACTTTGTATGTAATTAGACCTCCATTCTCCTGTAAAGCCCTTCTCAGACATTGCAAACTTGATCTTTTAAAGTAATGGCGTCGCCTAAATGCCTTAACATTGGCTCTTTCAAGGTGTTTAAATCGTTTCTGTGCATAAGAGACAATGACTGAAATGACACTACAAGACATGCATTTAAGCTCGATTTAAATTGTGTTTTACCTCGTGCAGCTGCAGCCTTTTTGTTAATCTGACTGCATTCACTTCAGTCTTGTGTTGAAACTGAGATGGAAATGTTGCTCAGCCCATCCAAAAAAGACCACCATTGTGACTCGCATGTCTACAGAGGGTTTAATATGTTTTTATTCAACAAAAGGCAGACCAACAAGTAAATATTACTTTTACTGTCAAGAAATAATTATGAGACATAAATGAGCATTGTAAGACCATCATTGCTGCCACTCACAACTGAATTTGGCAGTGTACCGTTTGTGTCTGCTCCAGAATGCTTCAAAAATCTGACAAAGGTGGTCAATTCATCAAATGTTAGATCTATTTTTCCTCTGTGAGAGCACGCAGGGTCGACAAGTGAGAAAGTCGTGAATCAGTGTCTGAGAAGCGAGGAGCCAGACTTCCAGGTGTGTTAGATTTGACTCAGGCAGACATAACAAAAGCCTCTTGCCACAGAGATTTGCGGCATAATATTGCTGTTAAACATTTTTGCGTTAATGCCAGTATGAGTTGTATTTCAACGTATCGTCTTGGATGGTCTCTCGTCATGCTGCTTCTCTGGTTTTGATTTGTAGCACCACATTGCTGAAGCTATCGGTAGGGTTGGCATGGTACAGAAGCCTGAGCTATAAAAGGCTTATTAGAGGTGAAGCAGAACGTTTTTGAAGTACTCCTCTGCGGAAAAAGACGCCACCTGAATGAGTTTCAGTTTATTTCCTTTGCAACCAGTTATTAAAAGCTTTGAAGGCAGCACATGATTGCTTTTCTCTTCTTTTATGAGTGTCCATTCATGTAGCTTTTTTTTTTATCTTTTATGTTTCTCTAACTTTATTCATGGCAGCATAAGATGCCATCAGTTACTGGTGACATCTTTAAACTTCAAACACTCCGTTTTATGTTCAGTTCCCTCCATTAATCTCTCATCTTTTTGTCTCATTATTTGTTACTGCATGGCTTTGTCAATGGCTAAGTTAAAAACCCTTCACAGGAACCTTAAAAATCTGCTAATTTACATCCCTGCTGCTCATAAGTCATTCCACAGTCATTGCCATTTTTACTGCCTGTCCTGAAGCACAGTTTTATTTTATCATTGATGCAGTAAAGAAAAAAAAAGACCACAGAAAAATCCTTTGCAGCCAGTCGGTCTGGGAGAGAGTGGAATTGATCTCGGCGCTGAGAATCCCTGCATTGTTTTCTCACTAATTATCATGCACCAAATCAACAGTGAAGGCATCAATCTCCGCGAAAGTCATGGTTCCTCTTGAGGTGAAAAGCTATTAAACTTTGCACAAAAAACAGCTCCATCTCCGGGGAAAGCTTCGTTGTAATAATGCATCATCTTTATTCACCAAACACAAGAGTTATTCCAGAGCTTTATGACAGCAATAACGACTCTGCCGTGACGGTGACCATGACCACAGCCGGAGAGACATTTGATTTAGCCAAAAGTGAGTTTTCACATTAGGGGTGTTGGAGATATTCACGTAAATTCATTTTGAAAGCTTTCCCCCAAAACCTCATACAAAATTTAGTTTCATCAGTCCCCATCAGTTTGACTGACAGCTGCTCTCCCTGCCGGGGCTTCAGAGTGAAGTATCATGATAGGTGACAGTGCTCTGAGGCGTTCTTGTTTACACACAGGCGAGGATGAAAAGAGCAGAGATGCTATCGACAGCTAGTAAATATTTTATGGCGCTGCTCTCTGTCTTCTGAATTTTCTCTCGGCCTCTTCATCTTTTGAATATGTCGTACAAAAAAAAAAAAAAAAAAAAAAGATTTGAAGAGCTATTGTTCCAAAATGATTCAAAGACTGACCACAACTGGCTGCTGGCAGAGCTGGAAGGCGCATTATGATTTAAGAGGGATCATTTGTCCATAAAAGTGGTTGTTTTTTAGGACAAAGTCATTTTGCTTATTGGCTTATGTTGGCTTAAGTTTTGTGGCTTTATGGCAGCACAATTTCCAAATCTGTGTCAGCTTCAAAACTTTCCCTGAATATTTAAGATCCATCCAAAGTTATACTGCATATAAAGAAAGAGACAGCAAACATCTGAACTTGAAACTTATTTTTACTTACTTTTATTTAAACCAGTATCTAGTCTGTAAATGTGTAAATGTGTATTTAGTGTAATATTCATTACACAAATATATATTTTTGTAAATTCCAGTAGTTGCCTTTCAAATATTTTGGGCTGCAACTGACAGTTATTTTCATGTTTGATTAATCTGTTGATCCTTTTTGCAATTGATTGATTAATCATTTATAAAATTAGACAATCCCTGTTGCAATTTCCCTGAGCCAAAAGTGACGTATTTTAATTGCTTTGCTTTCCCTATAATCAAAAAGATAATTAATTTACAGTGATATAAAAAAGATAAAAGTAGCACATCTTCACATTTGAGATATTGGAACTAGTGAATAGTTGGCCTTTTCTATCAGTCACAGTATCAAGAATGGTAAGAGCATGAGTGACGTCACCCGCAGGTTTCCAAAGCGCTGTTTTGAAGCTGCACAGGCTGCAGAATGATTGACTCACTTCATTTTCCAGCACCAGAGGTTAGCACTTAATCTCTAATTACGTATAAAAAATGCTGATATTTTTCTGTTCTGACTAATCGTTTCTGTCCTATCATGTATCCTTCTTTTCCTAATGAACAATAATCCTAAATGGCACTCACCTTGGAATAATGCAGACACATGCTCAGATGGAAGAACAGCCGATGTTCTTGTCGTATTATATGATGATGGCGAAATAGAAAAAGTAACACCGACACTGACCCGAGTCTTTGGCAACATGATGACATTTGAAAAAGTGTGACGTTCGGGCAGAGTGGCTCCGAGAAAGCAAAGTTATTTCAGTGTGATGCCAGGACTGATTTGTCACTTCACATCGATTAGACGTACGACTGTTTCACAGAAAACAGAACACAGTGGAGGTATGACTCAAAAATCCTGTCAGAGAGACTTTCCACTTCTTCTTCTGCTGTACTAAGTCAAATAAAAAAACAAAAAAAAACCTCAAAGTAGGAAAAGTTGACTTAGAGGTTTTACTCCAGACTCCAACTGAGCCTCATAAAAATCCATCCACCAAACAATTTGTTCTAAAGATGCTATTTAAAGTTATATTCTGCAACAATGAAAGTTAATTTCTGTTTGTGTAAATATGTATATAATCTCTCTTTGTAATTCCCTCCAGACGTTAATTTCGGTGAGGAATGGAGCTGCTCGGCTCAGAAGTATTCAAAGAGAAGAAAAGCCGTAAAAACGCCTGTTCAGCAGCATATTAATGTGTTCACTGGCTTTGTTTGTTTTTGGAGGAGGGAAAAAAAAAATGATTACCCTAATATTTTTCAGATGGCTGAGCAGTTTATGATTGAATCTTGTAATTGCTGATGTTAAGTGACACCCCATTGCTTTCAAGATGGGGTTTACAGCTTTTCAACAAGCAACATTAGGGGGGACACACTTCCAATGAGTGAGGAGGAACGTATGTGGACAGCCACCCGTCAGGTGGCTGGCTAACAAAGAGCTGATGTTGTGTCTGATTTGGTCAACATCAGCATGTGACAGTCGCATGAAAGGGTGGCGGCGGGGCGTCCTCACTGCCCCCCCCCCCCTCGCGGAGGCCCACTTTTCACGCTACCAACTGTAGCAGCTCATGTAGTAACTGCTCGTTTAGGGAATTAAATGGTCAAATTCACTTCTTTCCTTTCTGACCTTTTGAGTTTAACCAAAGCAAAAAAACTGCACCTAAGTGCCCAGAAGTGCCACTTGGTGATTGGTCGAGTCATTAGAAAGCAGCAGGATGCAAGTTTCTATTAGCAGCATCCATCTAAAGACCAGAGGACATGTAATGACTTGCAGGGATTTGCACAATTCCCCATGCCTCCCTCTGACCTCTATCTAGTGCGCTTAAGCAGGGCCCCTGAGAAAAGCTTGACAACAACATTCACTCACTCTATTGCCATGGGACTGTACAGCATCAGCTGCAGGACACTAATTCATAGCTGGACTACATTTTGCATAAGAGCCGAAATTCATTTTAAAACCATCACACTAACCAGAAGGTAACCCAGCTCCAGAGGGAGATGAGCTGTAGTGAGGTGGGGGGAAGGAAGAAGGCTCAGAAAATAGAAACCTTTTCAAAAAGTAATTTCCTTACACTTAAATATAATACAAAGCTAAGCCCAAATCTCTTTTTTTTTTGAACACCGAAAGTCACATCTGTATCAAATGCCCCTGCAGGTTTAATGGTGAACTGTGTAAGCTGATCCTCTACATTTATGGAGCCTCCTAAAAAGATTCAAAGAAAATCTCCCAGAGCTTGGTGAAAAGGAGGAAAGGCCACGCTAGACAGAATAACTCCTATCATCTGAATCTCTCAGAGGAGGAGGAGGAGGAGGAGGAGGAGGAGGGAGGAACTTCTAACAGAGACAGAAAAGTGGAGAAGATAATTCCATCTGAAAGAAGGTACAGGTACGACAGAGGTGATGAACACCTCCGTGCTCATAGCTGTTTGTATTATTAATGAGTCCAGCTGTGGGGAAGACAACTCAAGCAAGGAGTTTGTCATGAATACAGCCCTGCACCTCAGCGCAGCCAATGACAAACTTTCCGATGCACACCTGGAGATGAAGCTCTTACCTTTGTGCAGCTGCTGCAAAAAAAAAAAGCTGCGATGTATTTACAGTGTGAAAGACATCGGTATGCTCTGTATCTGACATTCAGTCATCAGAGGCGTTATCTTGTGACTAAGTGCCGCCAGTAAACAATCCGTGCAGCTTCTCCCGTTTTGCATTCATTTATGATGACCTCATTTTCAGAGTACATTTCAAGCCACTCAATATTTCATAAGAGTTGTAAGGAAAATGTGTAATATTTACTATCTGGCACTGTGGGTGAGCGATCCATATAAAAAAACAGAAGATCCTGGCAAGAATTTCATCACAGCTCGATTCTGTGACAAATAAAATGATCTTTTATGGTTTTCTGATGGTTTCATGTTCATGGTTCTCAGCGTGCATGCGCTGCAAATTGTAATATGATTCAGGCCAACTATCACACTTACTTAATTGTTTGTATTCGCTGTGAATGTGGGTCACAAAAAAATGGCATTTGCTGGATCGGAAATGACTAGCTATGAGGGGTTTTGGTTATTTCCTCCAAAGTGCACATGCAGGCACACAAACACACACTCGGAGGAGACGTTATATCGCGCCTGTGCATACTTCCTCCTGGCTGAACATCACACAGCCCAGTCCTTACACAACCAGCCCGGGGCCTCCCTGTCAGTCAGTCCTCCCTTTCATAGGAACTGGCCCTTAACAGAGCTCCTTCCTCTTGCTGCATGTGGCCACGTGTTCTGGAGCAACACCCGCCGGATCAAGGCGGCACAATACCCACAGTGCTCCGCGGGGGCACCCCTCGCTCACCTGGCCGGCGGGCGAGCGTGCAGCGTCAAGATGACACGGCCATATGTTCATGCCCTTCGTTTCCCCGGCTCCAGAGAGATTCTTTATCGCTTCATCTGTGGTGCGACTGAGGATTTCTGTCACTTTGCCCACGGTGTGCGTGTCTCTCTGCATGATTCATGACATTTTGACACTTTATCAACATAATTGAGGAATCTGTCAGCATGGCCTCTGAATCACCTTTCACTAATGTGCGTAACCTGATTGACCCACCACTTCATGTGCACACTGACCGCACTCAGGGGAGACACTTTGGCTCTCTGGCTGCCATGTCACATCAGGAAACCGCAGAACAGAAACAAAGGCAGAGTATCACAGATATCACACTATGTTCCACACACACAGTCTGTGCCGACACTTGCGAGACAAAGCCACCAGTGTCACTGCTGGTTTGTCTTTTACGCCTGTACATGTTACAAAGTCAACAGTTCCCTCTATGTCACATCAGTGGCGTAAATCCGGTTTATTTTTAACATTAAATTGGATAGCTTTAATTTAATTCTGACCTACTAGCACTGAAAGTATTAATGAGCACAGCTGGGAGGTGGCCATAAAGTGCCACAACAATTCCCACTGTGCACTTAAGCAAGTCTGTCCGCTCTTAGCTGGCACACTTAACCAGCACCTGTGCTGTCAACAAGAGGTTTAGAGGCGAATGTAATAAAGCTGCACATAATGGTGCTTTTCTTTATCAGTTAATTAGGGCTAGAAATTGTCTAAAAATGCTTTGGGCAGCCCAAAATGACGTCTTTGGATATCTTGTGCAGTCCAGTAAGCAGCAAGAGCTGAAAGATATTCAGTTTTCAGTGATGTTCAATAGAAAAGCAGCAAATCTTCAAAATCAATTATTGAATCAATTGAATCAATTAATTTTCTGGACATTTTCTGGCCACCGGCTAAACAATTTAATTTTAAATTGTTCCAGTTCCAGTTTGAAGTCAGTCTGCATTGAAATCAGACTTATCAATTAATCAAGTGATTATTTTCTCATTTTTTCCATTGAACCCTCTCAGAGAAGAGCAGCGTCAGATGCTGCATGAATGCGTGATTCATTTTTTTTTCCCAGTGTGGACAAACCTCGCGATTCTCTCCTCACACAGAGATACAGAGTGTATCCGGATTACTGTGCGTTTGTATTCCTCATACATGCAAATTACAGCTGTCACTCCGCCTCCAGTTGTTTGTTTGTTTGCATGATTGTTCCGTGTTTACCCGAAAAAGAAATTACAGCACATTTCCTTCCCTGTGGATCTACCTTCTGGACAGGCAGCGTTGGGAGAGAGCGAGAGAGAGATTAGATAACTGTCACCAGGACGTTAATAAATGAAGAGATGGGGAATAGAGAGTGAGATTGTGTTCGTAGGAGAGAGAGAGAGGGGATTTTAACAAAGCACAAAAGGATGATTTCACTCATGAGGGAAGTTGAGTGGCGAACAAACAGGAAGTCTTTTCCCTCAAGAGGAAACTAAGTGTAGTTACTGTAACAGCAAACTGACCTTGTGGCTTCTCTTGGAAAGGAATGCATGCAGAGGAGACAGACAGAGAGATAAACAGGAGCTCATACAGTATAGAGGATCACCCTCCAGTGCATACACACAAGCTCTCTCTCCCTCCCTTTCTCACTCTCTCTCACTCGCCCACTTACTCAGTATCGTTTCATCTCCCTCTCTCTCACTCTCTCCCTCCCTCCCTCTCTCCCTTTCTCTCTCTTTCTCTCTCTCTCTCTCTCTCTCACACTCAGTCGCTGTGCTCTGACGGATGGGGATACACTGCCAAGGAGGACTTAGGGGCGAGAAGAGTGTGTTTCTTTTCTTCTCTGGTGTGTGTTTTCTTTCTCTTCCGCCTGGCTTCCCTCATGAGCTGTTAATTCCAGACCCCCGGTCCCGAGGATGAGGAGAATCTATTTGTGAAGAAGAAGACGCAACAAAGGAAGAGGAAACAAGGAGCAACAGGGTGGTAAATTCTGCGACCGGGAGTCAGCGAAAAAGAGCTTTTCTTTTTCTACACGCTCGAACAAGGTTAGTGAGTAAAGCAGCTTATCTTTCAAAGAAACACTGTCTGTTTTACCCTCTGTTCTTTTACTTTGTTATCTTTAACAAGGCATTTCATATTCATGTGCTTTCCATCCATGAGTGTCTGTTAAGGCTTAAATTAAATGTCCTCACAGAGCAGTTTTCTAAATTGAGCAAAGTCCCCTGGTTACATTTTTACAGACATTACAGCAAAGCCTCCAGGTTTGTTACTGAAGTTTCACTCTAGGTCAACGCAACTGTGTAATTTCCCAAAGGTGTACAGTACGCTTCTCAGGTGGAGTCTCCTTCTTTGGTGAGGCAGCAGTGAGAGAGAGAGAGAGCGCTGCAGGAAAAGGCGAGGACAGCTCGCTCTCATCCGCGCTCCTCAGCCGTCACTTTACACAGGAGGCAATTAAGCGAGATTGGCACCCGACTCTGCCGGTAACTTGGAAACAGGCGTGTGGGAGACGGATGGTGGCACTTGATAGAATTTAGAGGAGAGGGGAGCAGAGGAGGAAGGAGATTCCCTTTGTTCACTGACACAAAAGCCTGCTCCTCTGTTGGAAAAAAAAAAACCCTGCTCTCTCTCTCTCTCTCGCCTGTGTGTCTCTGTGGAAACTGGCCCAGGGACAGCAGTTGTGAGGTGTGATGATTTTGCATGACAGTGAACATTGTTTTGAGTGCGTGCGTGTGTGTTGCCAAGAACATGTGCATAGAAAGTCCGTGTGTGTGCTATGTGTGTGTCCATGCCTGCACGAGGATAACACATCTCTGATGTATATTGGAGGTGGTGAGTCTCCTAGGTGAGTCCTCACATTTGATTACCACAAGTGGAAGAAATTATTCACACTTTATGCCAGTCAGACAACGGGAGAAGAGGAAAATTGAATAAAAACAGCATGCGCACCCACCCCTCTTTTTGAAATATTGTGATACCTGGATGAACTGTTGTGCAATTTCTGGAATGAATGGATGAGAGGTTGTGTAATTTACGCAATAAACGAGCTCCCCGAGGACTCCTTTGTTCGGGCTGTATTTATTTAGAGTGTGTGATCGAAAAATCCAGCTTGAAACCAATAAAGACCAATTCTGCTCACCATTAGTCACAAAGCCTTCTCGCTGCCATTTTTCAGCGTGGATAAGATAAGTGATAAGTGTGTCTGGAGACGCTGAGGTTGACCTCTGCCTCCTGGTAACAAAGGCCTCTGAGGAAGCCTGCGGAGCGGCGAAGTATTTTAAAGATCGGCTGGAATTTGATTAAAAATGTATTCAAGTTAAAAAAAAAAAAGGATGCAGAACAGAGAGTGTCGTGTTCTCAGTGTAAACACAGATGGAGGCACACGGCGCGATTACTCTGAACTGTGTGTGTTTTGACACAAAAGGAGAGATATTGCATGAGCCTAAGCCTTAGCATCCATTCATTTCAGTGACAGCAGAGTGTTGGTCTGCGTTCAGTGGGACGTGTTTATACGAAAACCTCTGAAGTGAAGAATTTGCTTTAGAAAAAATGTCATTCAGCATCAGATTAGTGCAGTGACCGTCCTCGAATTGTGTTTAGTCTGGACTGTTCTTGTTTTTTCTCACCTCCACAGGAGATACCGAACGTAAGTGAGCAGAGTCTGACCATCAGTCATCAGTAGAAGACTGTTACCTGTGTCACCTTGTCTCATGCACTCAAAGTACTGCCTCACAGGGACAGTTATAGTGAGCCCATCAGTGGCTCGCTGACTTTCCCTGCTAGAAGGAGTCATTGACATTGAGAGGGTGTTAATGTCTGCTTGGTGCACACATTAACTCGCACGTACGGTATTCACATTCACCCGAGGCATATGCACACACCAAACGCACACACTCATACTCCCACCAGGGGAGTGGAAGAAGGGAGAGGCGTTGTGACCGGTGGCTTGGCAGAAGCCCTGAAGGTGAACATTTTGAGCAAAGGAGCATTTCAAATTCAGAACAGATGATCAAACTGGTGTCGAAAACCGCAGAGTAGCTGGCGGCACCAGATGCAGACAATCTTTTGGCAGAGGAAGAGTTTTTGGTGCCTGAGTCTCAAACATAAAAGTCGGAGGCGCAAAGCTGTGGTGTCGTTATCACACGGATGCCGCTTCTTATCACGGTCCAGATGAAGCAACAACACTGTCGGCTATACCAAGCAGCATTTTCTGTCATCACGGCGCACCTAATCTAGCCTATTATCTAGACGTATCAGAGTGCAGACAACATCGGTTATTTAGGACCGAGTGCAAACTGAAAGTGTGTTTCATGGTGAGACTGGAGTGTGTCCGCAGGTTATCGCACACAAACAGAAGACCAAGAGTAACTGCATCTTCCCCCAATGTAAAAACAGAGTTATACACTAACAGAAAGCTAAACACCTACCACTCTGTCACTTATGAACAGCTACACAACAGTGTCACTAAGCATCTATTAGAGTAATAGCTCTTATATAAACCTTTTTTTTTTGCCTCCCACCCACTGAAATCTAAATCGGATACATATAGACTAAATTAGGCCACAAAAACATGACACCCGTCCTCTAAATAAACACAGAGGCTCTGGTTTAGTGGTCCACCACTGCTATACTTTTTAATGTCCACAAGGGGCAGACAGGCTAACCATAGTCAAACTAAGGCTGTTTCCACACTGGATTTATTCGAGCTATACCACCTGAAGTTTGATCGCCCCCCCTTCCTCCCTCTCAGCCTTTGCTAAGCTTGTTTGCTCTAAACTTTTACTGCTGTTCTGACCTGCAGTTTGTTTGCATAATGCTTTTCTCATCAAAGTGCAGCTGCAAACCGCGGCAGCACCTATCTGACCTTCATAGATAAATGGAGAGCAATCGACAGGCGGTCGGGGTGCCACATGAGCCCGGCTGTGGGGAGCACGGCCACATGTCCAAACCACAAAGATTTACACATATAAACAAGATACAAATTTAGCAACTTTTATTTGGTATTTGATGCTTTATTTGCTAGTGACAGCTGGAGAGATAGACACTAAACTCAGTGGAGAGAGAGAGAGGGGAGGGGATGACGTGCACTAAAGGACTCACCCATTTAGCCTTAGATGCATGGGGCGCACGCTCTACTAGGTCAGCTACCAAGGTGCCCAAATGTTTCACTTTTTAATGAAAAAATACAGTTATTAAGGCTGCAATGACTGTTAATTTTCATTACTGATGAACTGAGCTGAGCTTTAGTCCAAAAATGTCAGGAAAAAGTGACAATGTCTCACAATTTGCTAGATTTCTTGTTTAGTCCAGCCAACAGCCATAAACCTAAAGATATTCAGTTAACAGTCACATAAGATAGGGGGGAGAAAACAAGTTTAGAAGCTGGAACAAGTGCGTGTATGATATTTTTTGCTTGGTAAATACAAATGAATCAATCACTAAATTGTGGTAGATTAATTTTTTGACAAGCAATTAATCAAATTTCAAGGCTAATTATCATATGGCAGTTTGAATGTTGTTTTGAATGTGACTAATGATGTTGCCATAACTTGAAGACAGGAATTTTCTGACATTAGGAGCCTGACTGGAGGCCAACCATAACACAGTTTGACTCAAACTGACCTCAGACCAGCTACAGTAGTTCAGGTGGACTCGAGTACAGTGAGTTCAGAACAAAGTGTCGACGTGAAGGACACAGAAAGTGGAATATTTCTTACGTTCATTAGGGTTGCGTGATGTTTTGGAGATGGAGTCTAACACGGAGATACCTCTGTTTGCACACCTGAACATCTGACCCACTCAGTGCTCATCCCACATTTACCCCCCACAAAAACCATATTGAACAGTTTCCAACTGAGAGTATAACTCATTAATAACACCAACAGCAGCCATGGCAGCTAAATAATTACATTACCCAAAATAAACAGCAGCATGTAGTCGCTCTGTGCACGCAGAAGTGTCTTGTTTTCTGATCTGCGGTGCAGAAAACGGCATTTATAACAATCTGGTGTGTCTGTTGTCGTGACATCTCTTTCATGAGGGTTCACGCCGAGTTCCCCTGCCCTGGGCTTGGCTGTGTGTGTGTGTGTGTGTGTGTTTTTGTTTTGTGTGTGCTTTAATTTGAAATGCACATGTGCTGTGTGATTTAGAATATCAGTGTGTGTGTGTGTGTGTGCGCACGTGTCCGTAGTTGCGTCTGTGTGTGTGAGCGAGGAAGAGAAAGAGAGAGACAGGCTGACAGAAGCAGGTTCCTTGATGAAGCGTTGACGTTGCCTTTGATGCAGGCTTCCCCCTCTATATCAGATCCACCAAACAGATGATAATCTAGCAGAGGCCTGTAGAGTGAATCACACACACATACACACACACACACACACACACACACACACACACACACACACACACACGCTGTCTCTATTCATCAGCTGTAAGCATCCGCTCTCCCTCCATGTGGGCCCTGTGTACTTCAATGCTGCTGTAACCATTAGATGCCAGAGGCAGAAAGCCAGCTAGCACTTTGTCCCATTATACTGTCAATGGTAATATCAGTAGCCTGCGCCACGTGGTAACTTTATGCATCCTGACCCCCTTTGGGCGTACTGTAACACGTCTGTTCTCAGCAGCCGCACAAGTCAAAACACAAACACAGCGGCACTTTTTACTCTGCTTGTTTTCAGCCGATAAAACAGCCCATTAAACCTTTTCATTATATCTAAAAGTCAAAATGTCGGGGCGCCTTTATTTGTGCTCTCCTCTTTCAGGTGTATATGTACATTACTTTGAACCTTGTTGCTGTGTTGTTGTTGTTTTTTTTCATTATTGGCATCAGGAAAGCATTTCCTCCTCGTGTGCAGCGTCTGAAATGTGAAGCTGACGGAATAATCAAATAACGAACAAGCTGTTGAAATTCAGGCACAGGTTCACCCAGTGGCTGTTTTGAATATTAATTCACTGTTTGCTTTGTGCCTTCGTGCATGTGTGTGTCTGGTCAACAGAAACACAAAGAGAAAATACATTGATTCAAACTCCTTTGAGGCTCTTGTAGTATTGACCCAGCTGAAACAGTTAAATCACAGATGACTGATCATTCATGAGTGGAAAAAAAATGAATACTTGAGGGATGGGCAAATATTTACTGGAGTGGGCTCATTATGCAAATTAGTATCTATCTGTATTGTTCATTCCCGAGCGTAAATAACAAGCTCCATCCGTATTGTACTTGTCAATATAATCAGCTCCTCAACAGTTCTCAAAAACCTTAATTGAGCGAGGAAGGTCAGGGGTCTCATCTCGTGGGTGGTTCTCAAAAAAGAGAAAACACTCAGAGCATAACTGTAATATTGACATATTGATGTTTTAATCTTTATGCATGACTCTGTTTTCTCACTGACCACCGCTCAATTCTCATTATTTGGTGTAACATTTCCTGACCTGTGACCACAGCAGCTATTCCACACGGCCTCCTCTTTGACTTGTGTTTAACCTCTAGTTAACATGTTCCACTACATCACCTCATAGCTCAGCGTCACTGCGTGTGACTCTAGTAATGAGATATGATCAGCATCAGGTTTGTTTTTATGGCTGATACACGGGTAAAATGTAGGTTACATCCCTGCTTTATACAAGTTTTGCAACTTGCAGCAACTGAAGTTACTGGTGTCACATTTTCAGCTGTTTTGCAGGCCGAAACACAGATTTAGGTTTAATTGGTGGTATAGCTCCTCGTTTAGAGAGAGAGAGCAACTGACAAGTATGTTTGTGCAGTGCAGTACTGCATGTAAGGACATAAAAAGAAATATCTGGTGTATATAATGTAAAGGACACTACACATAAAAAAGCAGGACAACATCAGTAAATAAGCTTTACACCTCCAAATCCAAAGCACACTAGCTTCCATATAAAGACATATGCCTGACTGACCTCCCTTATTGAGGTGTGCTACGGAGAAAACAGACGTGAGTGACACCGGAGATGCGCAGGGGGTGGACGAGACGATAAATGTCAATGTCAGACACTGGACGTTGATTACAGAGCTGGAGGTGCAGCAGAGACTGTCACTTTGGCTCAGCCTTGCAATGCAGCGCAAAAGCTTTTATCGCCAGATAAAAGGAACATGTTGAGGTAACGGTTTAAATGCATTAACGGTAACTGAAGGAGCAGCTGGGCACCTACCACCCTCTGGATTAGCATTTAAGATACTTGCTTTATTCTTGTGATAAGTTCGTTGAAGTGCTTTTAGTTTGTGTCAAATTTAGAAATTGTGTCATCAGATTTGTGTGTTTGGCAGTTTTCCTGGATGGATCATCAATGAAAAATGCTTTCTGGGCATGAGAGTTTATACTTGATCCGAGTATGTATGTAAAAACAAAAACAAACAAAAAAAAAAACTATTAGTTCAATAGTAACTCTATTTCATTTCTGGCTTTTTAGCTGCTTAATGCACCACTAGGTAGTGTACGGTGAGCTTTTTAGAGCTCTTTCACTAAAAAACAGCTGGCTGCTGCAGCAAGAAAGCAACGTTAAAGTGGTGAAAGTGAACCAAAACAGTAAAGTTGTGGGCTGGACAACCAAACAAAGAGCTGAAACTCATTATGAAGTCCCGTAAAGCCGAGGGGGAGCTGGGAATTTGGGTGATAATGTAATCTGATATACATTGTTGTTATATAAAGCCGACTCCAACCGTGAGATAAAGCTGAAAGCTCAGAAAACTGGTTAGTAGACGTATGAGGGAATATTATTTTGTTATATTGATCTTATTTTAGATGTATCTACAATATTTTTGACATAAAGATGGAAACGGGTTATTAAAATGTAATGTTTACTATTTAAAAAAACCTCTGTCTTCATCACTGGACACGGCCTCTGAGCCAGTAGTAGTCGGGGGTAAATCTGTGGGGGTTGTCGTCCTCGCTCAAAACAATGTATTATTTCTCTTTTCTCTTTTCTTTGCTGGTGGTGGACCTCATCATTAAAACAGAATTCACAGCACAATTGTTACTAGGCAAGAAACGCATGTGGATAAAAGCTGTGTGTGTCTGTGGGAGATTGTCTCTTAAGTCGACTACTATGTATGTGTGCGTGAACACTTGCCTATATAGTGAAACCCTAAACACGTGTGCTCACTATGCTGTGAGAAAAACATGTTATATAAAGACTCGCGATAATCCATGAGTCATTACGGGTTCAAATGACAGTAATTTTTGATTCACCATGTAATATAATGGCTCATTATTATCCCTCTCTCCAATAATGACTAATGATTTAAATAGACGTGATAATCACGTCCACATTTTATCAGTGAATAACAGCAGGTAACTCTGCTATTGTTCATTTTGATAATGACAAAAAATCATTCCACAGTCGCAGAAATCAGCTCAAAAGAGCCTTTTTAAGTTGAGACTTCAGAGCATTTAGCACAACGTTGTAAGATTTGAGCTTCGAGTTGAACTCAGTGGCATTCAGGGAGCATTTCAGGACATAATAGGAAGTTATTATTCACAGAAGACCCGCCAAACTTATGCAAACCGAGGTGAGTTCACTCTCCATGGGTCAAAACCAGGACAGCCTCGTTAATGAGGTGCAATCCCACTATGATGGCCAGTCAACCAACACTTCCAATAACGATTGCTGGAACAGCCCACAAACGGTTCCTTGCATTTTAAGGTTTTTCCTAACAGGCCATATAAACCGGCTGCCAAAAGACCATTAGTGTTTGGAGTGGAGCAGTGTGGAGTATTATCCGTTCTCATCTGAGGTATTCTTGGCAGTACGGCGTGAGGGTGTCTTGTGACCGTTGCCCTCGGTGACCTCTAAGACCTCAAGGTGTGTGAGAGCTCTCCAGGTCTCCGCAGTGTATCTGTCTTTGCTATTTCGGGGGTTAGTTGCGTGCGGTTTGGTCTGTTGGTCTGGTGTTTAACATCTTGAAACAGGAAGGTTATCTGAGGGTAAACTCACACCCTTCTCTGTGTTCAATGTGCTACTTTTGGATCGGACACCCTCGTAAAAGCCGTCAATGCGGAGTTGGATTTTTTTTCCTCCAACTTTATTTCTATTGATGTTTTCAGACAGTGCAAGTAACATGATGCATGTAAAGGAATATGGTTTTCCATAGGCATGTGTATAGGTTAGATACATCTTCAAGCTTTATACAGCTTATTTCACATGTAATCGCAGTCTTTTTTTGGAGGGTTCGCCTGCAGTCATTCCTGCATGATAGCTTTTTAGTGCTAGCAGCCAAAAGTCTTTTAAAAGTGATATTCAACCTGTGCCCATAAGATTATTCAGGTTTATTCAGGTGAAATGTGGCCAAAAATGTCCACTATTTCTTTATCAATCTCATGCCAGTATGAAAAAAAATGAAAGGTTAAGAATCCCTTTGGATAAATTTCACTTTTGGAGTCACATTGTAATACATTTCTGTGCAAGGCAAAGAGCGTAACCGTACACCAAAGCGATCAAACTACACCTCAGATCACTTTTTAATAATTCAGGCTTCTTTGCTGTTGGTTTAATTGAATTAAATACAGTGAGATAACTGTTGGATCACTCTGAATATTATATTTTTAAGCGCCAACTTTTAGTCTAGTCTTGCCTCACAACCATGGTGGTCTCTGGAAAACCTAGAACATGAACGCATGCCAAAGGGGGGAGACAACAAAGCTTATCAAGCTGCTGCGTTTTAGCTGCAGTTATGTCACGCATTACTGTCCCATGTCGTGATTTTCTCTTTCTTCATTTTTAAAATTCCCATCGGGCTATTTGTCTGCTGATGGAAGCTATTTTAAATCCAGGGTCAGGAGGATGATGATGGGGAACATTTCCAAGAGAAACCAACTGAGCCCAGGGTGGGGTGTTAAAGCAAATCCAAACAAACAATGCTGGCTTGCGTCTGGGAGATACTGTCATGTCTGTCTGCATCACAGACACCGAATAGACCACGGGATATGTCTCTCAAACCCAGGAGCCAAAACAAGTCCAGTTATTCTGCACATGAGTCACAGTCCCACTACCCCAAGAAAACTGAATTTGAGTGCCAAAGCGCTGATGTGATGACAGATGAGGCCTCTGCGTAGCCTACAGGCACCTCAAACCTTGATGGAACTGCAAGTGTTGGGAGCTGCTGTGGAACAATTCCTGAAAGGCTTTCTTTGGCCTTGAAAGTGATTTAACAGCTAATGTATCTCTGTGACATTTAGCAGCCAAACTCAACAACACCCAATCCTCTGAGTCACTTGATCAAAGCAAAACTCCGGGAACACCTAAAGCTTATTTTCATAAGTTAATCTTTGAAAGAACTGATGAATTGTTTTGTCAATAGTTGCCCAAAGTGACAATTTAAAATAATTTATCCTGTCGGCAGTCTAATAGCTAAAGATATTCAAAAACATATTCAGAACAGCGACTGTGGATCTTGTGGTGAGATCGGTTTCAATCAAGAATGAAATTTCAGTCAATTTTTATACCAACATGGATGAGAAGTGCTGAGAAAATGGATATTTGAACATCTGCAACTGTGATTCTCATCCTTTTCGGCTTGTGAACCCTTAATTTGAAGTCATGTATACTTGTGACCCCTTTCTCAGAGCATTTTAGGAAGGTTCATGTTGTCTAAGGATTTATCAGTAACCCTTAAGTCCCTTGCAAAGGCTCATCAATAGAGCCGGATTCATTCATGCTGCATCACATGGAAGAAGGATCTGTGTAGACGTGTGCATTATACTACGATGCTGGGGCTCCAAAAATCTTCATCCCCCAGCTGACTTTGAGACCTTGATTGCATAATAAATTCAACTTATTAGACTCCAGTAGCTGTCTCATTATAAGTCTCTCTCTCTCTCTCTCCACATGGATATATTTACTGCCAAGCAAAAAAAAATGACTGAAGAAAGATTTACCCTGTTAAATTCTCATTTGGTCAAGAATAGACTTTCTCCTGTCAGCCACTGGGTATTAATCACTGCAGAGTTTGGCTGTTTTAATTACCTCTGTCACTGCTGGCTGCTGTGTGGTTAAAAAAACGTAAGAACATGTATCAGATTATTTTCCCATCACCTCTATACTTGTGATATTAGCTGTTCACTGAAGTTGAAATGAGGCTGGAGCGGTGTAGCACGGTGAAATGAGCTGAGAAAGCTGAGATCTGTTAGGAAGCACTGCTGGGGGAGGTTTATTTCCCCCCCAGATGGAGGCTGATATCCTCTGCAGAAATATCAACTCACAGAGAGTTTCTCCACAGTAGATTGCTTTTAACAACGTGATGCTGTGCTGCCAGTTCTACCAGGTATTACCAAAACTATCAATATATATATATATATGTGTGTAAGCAGACAAATACCTCTATTGTTTTCCTGTCTGCCTTTGTGATTCAAATTGATGTTGGATAATGGGTGTGAGACAGAGTGAAGAAGGAGGCAGAATGGTTTCCATCAACACGACAGGTCTCAGCAGGTAGAAACACAGCAAGCCAGCAGCAGATGCACGTTTGATTGCAGCCTTTCTCTCATCTTCCGCTTGCGTTAGGCTAACAAACCATTACCAAGTCAAAAACAGAAACAGACCACCCATGCAGCAAGGTGGCTGCACTGCACAATAGCTGAGTTTCCATACTGGCCAAACTCTCCATGACAAGCTCTATGGCAACCCCGCTGTGTTATTCTCCCTTTTTTTTTTTAGATCGACTGTCTTCATTTCCTGTACACTACACTGTGGGTGTTAATTACCAAATGTTACATTGTTTTCCACATCTTCAGTGACGTAAACGTCTCCCAAGTAACATCACGCCACCAGACCAAAACATGTTGCTGCCTCTGGGCTTTATTTAGAATATTTGATCTGGAAAATGTATTCAGGTGACTGATCATATAAACCGAAGAAGAGCCTCTGCTCATCAGTCAAATTTATGTTGAGTTCTGCGGCTCTGAGCTTGTAGTTATTACTCTGACAGTGCTTCATCAGTTTGTAATGAAACGATGCTTCATCTGTTTTATTGTAGATAACAGTACAATAATACTAGAGACATTTTGTCGTGAGTATTTCTTATTTAAATTCTACTTGTTGTTACATTAACTTTCAAGATCAATCAACAGGTTTTGTTATAAAAATCAGAGTCATGAGGGAGCTTTTGTCAAAGCTTTAAGGGCAATAAAAAAAGCATTTGACATTCACGGGATTGCATTTCCGTCTTGTCTGTCAGTATTAAACAGAACAAATTTAAATCAGCATCATGCAGCCTAGCATTAAATCTGGTGAGAGTCTAGCTGGCACAGACGGCTTGTAAAGTCTCCACATAATGCATGTTCTTTACAAGAACAGCTGTGAAAAGTAAACTCTTAACAGTAAATCATATTCCAGTGGTATTTACAGTAAGTTTAACTGCTCTTGACCTGAAGTTAACTTCTTTGGTGAATTCTTATCGCTTCCAGCTGTAAGAAAACATGATCCTCTCAAGCGTTGGTCCCCGGTAGTGGTGCAGTGTTGCTCTTCTATCTTAATTGTGTGTATGCATGGTTTATGTTTCTCTGTATGTTTTGGGGCAGATTGGCAACTGGTCAAGTACGTAGGAGTGCCTCAGTCCAATCCTCTGGATCGTCATATGTAAAGCCTGTTAAGTGGATCGGGTTGAAATTAGATAGAGTTTCTTGGTCAGTGTCATAAATTCTGATACTTCAGCTATAAATAACAACAATCTCCAGCCTCTTGTTATCATATATGACACTGATCCCACTGAGCACCATACGTAAACAAACTTTTTTCTGTTTAGATTGTGAAAATAGATCTCTGTAATCGAATCACTGCTCTGTTTGGGCAGATAAGTATCATAAATGCATTGTAGAGAAAATTTGATTTCTGGCTTTCACCCAGTGTTTGCTGGAAAACATTCCAGATCCAGCTGTGCTGAACAGGAAAGATATAGAGAGATATGAATATTTATATATTTTCATTTCAAACAGTTCAGCGTTGTGTTTATGTTGCAGTGAGATCCATTGGCGGTGCTTTAAGACTGTCTTAAAGGTGCAGTGTTTTGGGAATTTGGGGCCTCTATTTTCAGAATGAGGCAGGCATGGAGTATAATATTCATAACTATGTTTTCATGCATGTATAATCACCAGAAAATAAGAACCTTTTTTGTTTTTGTTACTTAAAAATTCTGCTTTTATAGCTATACCAGGGGCGGGTCCTCTTTCATGGAAGTCGCCATGTTGAAACACTGTGTTTCTACAGTAGCCCAGAACAGACAAACTAAATACTGACTCTAAATACGGCCTTTGTAGTGTTGTCTTTCCTTTACACTAGGAAGGCAAAGGTTATGTGAGGAGAATGCAATGTAGCGATCACACCATTAGATGCAACAAAATCCTACACACTGGACCTTTAAAGCAACATTGCATAGAAATGGGTATTTCTGTGATTTAGTGCAATACCACTGTCATAGATTTTTACAGTAATCAGCTAATATTACTTATTACTCTAATGGCATGAAGCCCAGCTCGGCGTCTGTCTTTAAGCCTTTTATAATACAAAGCTCTCACCACCAACTAAAAGTTAGTCCCAGATTATTTCTCTTCTTAGCTTCCTCCATCTACATCCCCTTTGGTGTTTTTACCTCTGCCATTACGTCAATAGAGACTGCTGAGCCCGGTTACATTTCCCACTCACTCAGCTCAGGTTCTGGCATGACATTGCACTCCAAGAAGGTCCCGGGTGTGAAAATCTCCTCTGCGAAGTGGTCCGAAACTCCTGTGGTACAAACGTGAACACTCCCCAGTGCTCTGAGCTCTCAGGCCAGCTAACAAACTGAGCTAACACTAGATGACATTAGTTAGCATTAAATAACAGAAACTATAGTCCAAAGCCTATCAGAAAACTCTGTGTATCCCAGAGAGTTGATGCAACATGGAGCAGCCAGAAGCCATCAGAGAGAAAAATAAGAAACATTTTCTTGATTAAATATTATCCAGTTTCATCAAATTGAAATAGTTGATGGTGTGCGACGTAGTGCTGTAAAGCATTACATACTTCCTCTATGCAGTGCTACAGAGTGCTGAAAAAGGTGTTCAGGTCGCAGAGTGAGAACGACAGAGATGCCATTCACCCGATTATATGCAAAAGCAGCATCACATGATTTAAAATTTGTTATTTTATGATAGAAAAGTACAAAATTACAGTGTTGCTTTAATATGGGTTTGATCTTGTGATATACCTCCACACATTTACCAGCAGTCTGTTTCACCGCCTCAGGCTGCGTCTCTCAACTCACTGACAACCGTGCTGCTATTCAGTCCTCTGTCCCCGTGATGATCATTAGATCACAGCTCTGAGTCTGCCGTCGTGGGCTCACACCCTAATGGTTCGCTGAAGGGCTTCCGAGTGAAGCTCTAATATCATCAAAAGTGAATGGATCCCAATTTATTAGGGTGACAGTCAAAGGGAGCATCAAGTGGGCAGCAGAATACTGATCAGTATTTGGATGCGACCCCGTCAGCAGATACAAGATGCAGTCACTTTGCTAGTGCACACTAGTCTCCTGTTTAAACTGTACTTAAATCCTAATGCTCACAAACATATGTGTTTTATGGTGATTGATAATGCACATTAACACAGATTCAGACGTAGCGTAGCGACAGAGAGTGCAGCGAGGAAAACACAGACCTCATAAGGTACAGTGTGTGCATAAATATCCAACTGCTAACATCCATATGATAAAAGGTTATGTGAATACTCAACATGACAGGCCTGAATATAAAGTTAAGCTTTAGAGACGGAGAATTACATGTCGAGTTCATGCCTTTACAAACTTGAAAGCCTCTCACATAAAAGTGATTTCAATCCAAAATAAATAAATAATGATTTTGAGAAAGCATAATAACGTGTCACAGACTTTGAAGTTAATGTTTGAACAAAAATAAAACTTGGACAAAAATGTCCATGAGATCGCATATCACTGTGTGTAATCTCCAAATAGCCCAGAATCTTCCGCTGCCCTTTCCCTCATCAAACCTCTGACAGATTCAGGTCTCCTGCTGCGTTGTGATGAAAAGTCTACTGTTAGGATTCACAGTGGTTGCTGCAGTAATTGGTCACTTAATATTTCCTTCTTCATTCGGGCAACAATACTGAGTAACATGTAGACATATAAACGAGCTCTGTGCTTTTGGTTAGCCCACAAGTCTGTAAATTTTTTAGATATTCCCTCCCGTAACAGCCTTTACATTCACTCTGAGAGTGGCAACGCTGGGTTGTCATGGATCTTTATATATATTTTAGTTTGATCTCAGACATAAGTAAGTAGCGAGACCCTCCATCTGTGGTGCATGTCTGTTCAGCAGGGCGTCATGTTCTATTTTCATTCCCGGGAAGCTATGCACTGCATACTATGCTGTGTGTGTGCCTGTCTGCATGCATGGCTGTGTATTTACAGTACATGTTCTGCTTCACTACCACCAGGCTCATTACACAAACCCTTCACATTCACTTCTTCCTTGCAAACAAACCCAGTGCTGTGATGAAGTGAACCTTGCCCTTTTGTTGCCCGTGTGACACAGGGAGTAATGTGACAATGATGCGACTACACGTGCAAAACAACTGAGGGAAGAAAGAACCATGTATACACAGTAAAGCCCTCGTAAAAGACCGCTGCAGGAGAACGGAAGGACTCTGTTTGAAGGGGGATTTGAGAGGATGGGAATCCCTCATCGTGCTGCACATGTTGTCATCTGGCAGTACACTGAAGCTCTCACCAGGAGTAAAAAGATTGGGGGGAAAACCATATAAAATGCCACTCTAACAAGCCTCCTGGGACCTCAGCTGCCTGGCTTTCTGAGGAGGGAACAGCTTGTCTGATCTAAAATGCTTTAAACACTCCAACAGAAACAGCCTGCTGTGTTCCACATACATATTCAGTCCATAAGATCCATAGTAGCAGCTTTGTGTTTTGGTTTGGATCGTGTGCAGCCAAACATGGAAACATGTAGAAAAACTAACAGGGATGAGAAGTCTCAGAAGTGTTTAAAACAACTTTAGTTCCCTGCAATATATTTGTTTATACACAGAGGCACATATTTTTTCAGTAATGACTTGACTTTACAACCCATATTTAGAAGCAGTTAGAGGCTACAGCTCACCTAGAGTAAATACAAATATGTTTTCTCTTAGGGGTGTTGTCAGGAAAAAAGGAAAAGGAATTACGGGGTCTTCAAGGGTCGGCCAACATTGCGTCGCTGCAGATTTCGGGTCTGAAAATATAAAACCAGTGGATGTGTAAAAGTCAGACCACTGTGATGTGGTGAGAAACATGTTCATATTCAACATTTTTCAGATCAATCATCAGGTTCAGGCTGGTTATCTTTTTAAGATAAGGTAGGATGGGTTTAGTCAGGATTCCCATGAGTGCATTTTGGGTTCAGATCCTGAAATTTAGACCCTCAAATTTGGAGCTCTGCATTTGTAACCTTGTAAATATAAGAAGTAATCAACCATGTTTGCTTTCTGCATGGATTAGCCAGGTGAGCACACACGTGAAAGCTGTGAAAATGTCAAGGACGCCTGTCTCCACATTCCTCACGTCCTACTTTAACCAATTCTCTTCTCGATAGACAAGTCATATGTCAGTTTATTTGCTTTCGCGACTTCATTCACTGCAGTGAAAGAGGCAGCCATATGCCAGCTAATGTAAACCCTGGTGGGTGCTCTGTGTGCAGCCTGTAAATACAATATTTTTTCATGATGTAGCTCATTGCTGATCTCTTTATCATCTCCTCATCACTATGACAACCACATTACCACTTCAAAGGTTTCTCTATTAAAGTATGTATTTTCTTTTGCATGTCTGACCTGATGAACAATGTATTATCTGGAGATATAGTATATGGCGTTAGGCTTCCTTTTTTTTGGAGAATCGTACACATAAATAAAGTGATGCCAAAACAGTGTGAAAACAGTAAAAACAGTAGACAGAGGTGATGCACCATTAAACGGGATGCGATCAATCATTCTTTTCCATCAAAAGAAAGGGTAGAACATTGATGGCCTCCTATACATCCCAGTTGTTGCTCTTTATATGTAGTTTCTATCCTGCTGTCAGCTGCTGTCGACCTTTCAATAATTCAGGACCCGTGCTTTGGAATATCTTCCATGCTGCTTCTGCAGTGAGGATGCTTAACTTTCTTTGCACAAACTTGCAGCTAAATCCCTCTGGGGAGGGTCAAAGGCAGATTCTGGTACTTTAGTTTAAAATGAATTCTTGTCATAAATATAGGAGGGGTAGCTTTTATGGTTTCAAGGAGCAAAATACATTTTCCAGACCGTTTGATATCCTCTTTAGTATATAAGACATCTAGCTTTGGTGTCCTCCATTTCAGTCTCTCCTAAATTTCGCCATCATTATCCACATTTTCGTCCCACGCTTGTTTCATCTGTCACATGTGGCTGACACTGATAAGAGCTTCAAAGTCACATTCAACTGCAAGGTGTTTCTCACGTTAACTTTGTAACCCCACTGCCAAATGCAAATGGCTCATTGACAGAGTTTATAAGGAATTACCATAAACATCACCTTCTCAAGAGACAGGAAGCCTTTATGTGTAATTTCTTCTGGTGCCATATAAAAGAAATCAATTTGCCAAAGAAGAGAAGCAAGCAGAATGTGCAGCCACTCCATTAATCTCACTTAGCATCACTGGACGCACAGCTTTGAATAAGTGTACAGTTGGAGAAGAGTCGGAGGAGAACTCCCACGATGCATCATTTACGAGCGAACCGCTCTTCAGCAGTTCTGCAATCAAAACTCTGCAGACTGACTGTGCTGAAGGATAAAACATCTGCATAATTCATTAAATATTTGGTGAAAACAATATTTCTCTGAGAACACCACGCTTTTATTGCCCCTGTAGTATTTTTCTTTGGATATATATGTATATAATTATATATTTATGGGCTCTTAGATCTTAGTTCTCAAACTGACAGATTTCAGTTCAAAACATTCATCAGAAAAAGATATTTCTTTTCTGTTCTTATAGTTCTGTCTTTACTGTTTTGCTTATGTGTTAGACTTATGTGGGAAGTGTAGTCAATAGGCTGAATTTATGCATAATTAGCGCTGCAGCTAAGGTAATGCTTTATTTTATGGGTCTAAATACTGAGGAAAAGTTTAATTTAAACCCAAGTAAAGGCATTTATTATAAGAGTCTCATGATCATACTGTGGATGAGCGTGACATTATGCAAAAACTACAGACCTGTTAATTGAAATGATTATTGTTATAGTCATGTTGATTTTTTTTCTCATCTAGGTTCATGTAATACATGGTTAAGAGTAGTTCCAAACTCTTGAAATGACAGAATCAGGGCGCAAACATTTCGCCTGTCAAAAGCAGAAAAAGTGTTGGCGCTATCAGGATTTCAAGAATGTCAAGAAAGGAACAAATCTGAGCCCCAGTCACCCCAGCGAGTGCCAATTTCAATATATATTAATGTCCAAGCCACCCTATCACGTAAACCTAAGGGCCAATTTCGAATGTCATCATAGACGCTCGCTGCCAGACAAGCTGTCCACACAGTAGGGTGTAACTTCCAGAAATCCAAATCAAGTATCGTAATCTTTCCCCTCTCTCTCTCTCTCTCTCTCTCTCTCTCTCTCTCTGCTTGTCTTGTTCCCGTCAGGAGTCCTGACTCCCAGCAGCAGCAGTCATGTGAGAGGAGCTCTCAACATGCACAGGATGCCAAAGTCCAGCTAAAGCAGAGCAGCCCCCCCGGTCCCTCCCTCCCTTCCTCCCTCCTGCTCCCTCCCTTCTTCCCACATGAGGACGAGAAGATGACTATCACCAGCCGGCAGTCCTTCAATGTCCTGACGGTCATCTTCCTCCTGCTGTCCACTGCAGGTCTGTAAAGTTTGCTGTGTGCTTATCATTGAGTCTATCAGTCTGGTCTTCAGAAGTTCATATTTTATGAATAACCACAGCCACCAGAAGAGTTTCACGGTGTGCTCATATTTGGCATTCTAGGACTGGTTTCTACTAACTCTGGATGTGAGCTACCAGTCAGCGCCATGAGCTACATACAGGAAACAACCCCAAAAGACACAATTTTACGGATAAAAGTTGACATCTGATGGCCAGAAGTTAAATCAGAGACATTCAACATCAAGGGAGTGTTGCCAAAAAAAAAAAAAAAAATGTGGTAGGAAAAGCTCTGAACCTTAGGGCGCTCTCCAAATGAGGCCATGTAGCATAAAACTGTGAAGAGACCCCATTACAACGCCAGAAAGGAACAAAGATAAGAACCCAGCTGACACATGTCTCTGAGATATGGAATATACATTATGCACAAGGGAAAAGATGCCATGTTAAGTTTAAAAAATGACTAAATAGGGCAAGAGGAGGATGGAGTGTTGGAGGGAGGGAAAATCAGCACAACAGATCACGGGAACAGTTTGAAATAAATTGTAAACTCATCACCAAAGGGAGTGTGTGAATGCTGTGAATTTGTAGCTCCAGTACTTGCACAAGAAATGGATTCAACAGCCAACAGGGACAGGGTGTAATACCTGGATTTCCTCCATCGTTGGTGGATTCATTTCTGGTTTTCTGTGTCATGGACTGTAAAGCAGAATCAATTCATTTGTGATAATAAAAATGCCCATACATCTGACCACCAGCTTTAAAAGAAGATAAAAATATATTATATTCTCAATAATTGATTTTTGGACAGTAACTGCAGTGAGCTACCAGAGCGGCCCTCAATAATCGATTTTTAACTTATTTTTAAATTAGTTTAACCCTCTGGGGTCCGAGCAATCGCCCATAACTGCAAAAGCAGTTGATAGGACCATTGAGAGCCCCCCAGAGAGTTAAATAATAAATTTAATTAGCATATCACAGTCAGATGATATACACAGTAGAATGGCAAGCAGCTAACAAACTACCAACTTTGTTTTGTTTGACCAACAATCAATCAAACAAATCCCAATAGTAATCAATTTATAGTTTAGAATTTGTATCATTTTTGCTTGATAATTGATAATGAATTTGTTGTTCTATTGATAGGTTCATGGCTGCAGTAAGATTCTCCTTTTCCTCATGCTTGCATAACAAAAAGGACATAGTTTGGACTCATGCTCATGTATTAATAACAGCAAGATCATGCATATCTTGGAAATGCATTTCAGAGCTTATGTAATTCTACTTGTGAGTCAATATCACTGAATGAAATACAATTACAACAAAGCCAACATTTCTTCAATCCTTCAGGAAAAAGTCAACAAAGCGTGGGTGTGATTATATGAATAAATATGATGTGCCAGCAATGACCGATGTTCAGATGTTGCTTGTTGTTGTCGGGGGGGACGACTGGGAGAGCAATTTTCTGATCACAGGTTGTAAACATACTTTAATACGAGAGCCAAGCTGTTAACTGTATCCTAAATTTCAAGAGGTGTTAATGAAATTAAGCAGGTGGGTGTGTTTACAAGTGTAGGGGTTTCCAGAACCAGCTGCTGTTCATTTGAGAAGCCAGAGACTTTCCCCTGAACTCCTCTCTTTCCAAACCTTTAAGTCTTGCATCGTTAGAGGACTTTATGGTCCACTTCCAGTGTCGAGGGCGTCTGTTTCCTTATTGCCAGGTCGTGTATCTACAACTGCAGACCAAGGATTTACAGGATATAAATAACACGAGTCAAACGTAGAGCTATTTCACCGATTCCCCAAATGACAGTCCACGAAAGGTCAAATGAACAGCTTTCTCTCACTATATTAACCACCCTTGACTTCTAATCTTCTGCGTCCTCCATTGCTGCTTCATTTTAGCCCGCCTTCTGCTAAATTTAGGGTCGTCAAAGGGAAGACGGCTGGCCACACCAAGCTCATTATAACCTGAAAAGAGATCCCCGCTTTCAAATGCTGATCCGTCCCTGCCTGAGATTACTGAAAGACTTCTATCGCCCCGCAGCATAAGTGGACCTTGTGAACTAAATCACAGCAACACTTTTACTGACAGTGCGCCGCGATTTTAAGGCTCCGCTGATTAAAGGAAACGCGCAAGACAAAGACAAATCAGTTACAATAAAGCGAATCTGGGTGTACTTCAAATGAAGGGGGGATAATTTAATTTATGCTTAGACTGAGAATGAGCAAAAACATAAATCAAAGAGTTTCAGTTATTACAGAATCAGCGTGTGACACATGAAGTAAATAAAGCCAGACTGATTTATCAGCATGGCTGATATCATCATCCGATTTTAGCTTTTGGCACCGAAAATCGCATCAGCGTATCTGCAAATCCGTAACAAGACACCGCAGTTAAGAAACGCCAACGATATATTTATGCTAATTTAGAAACAGTCTCAATATTACACAGCCCGTCCATCAGGGAGAGCAGGATAGTTTATTTTTTAACTGTAAAATGCCTCTATAAATGTATTGGTCGCAATTCTGGCTGCCAATATTTCTGGGTATTTTAAGATCACGATGTGTTAATCTCATTATGTTCTTGTTTAGATAGTTATTTTTATGGTTTTAGATAACTCTTGGGTTGTTTAATTGTGCTATTTAGGTTGTTTCTAGGTTGCAATATTGATAATCACATTTGCTGCTGCCTATCGTGGACAGGACACTCTGATACAAAAATCTGATACAGTTTAGTTATGACAGTGTTGAACAGGTGGATGTGTACTGCTCCGCTGTAATGTGCATTAAGTGTCATCAGCCCTCATAATGTGACACTCATCTGGCTCATTTCTTTGACAAATTTTTCATTATCAGACATCTCAGCTGCTGCTGATTTCATTTTCATGCACAGGTTTATTGTTCTCCAGATTCCACAACAACAAAAACAATAATGTTTTTTTCCCTTTCCCTTCCCCTTTGTCATCTTCGACAGCGACGATTCACAGATTCATCTTCTCCTAAAGCTGCAGGGACTTGCACATACAGCTGAATGCAAATAAGTCACTACTACTGTTTGTACCGTATATTTTTGAAATCTCCATAATAAACTCAGAACTCTGTCATGTTGCCCAAAAAAAGAGACTTTTTAGGGTCACTTGAGAGTTGATGAACAGGTAAAGAAACTGTCGCAGCCTCTCTTCTCTCATTTGAATTCAGTACATGTTGTAATGAGGAGAAAGAAACACTCCAACCAAAACTCTAACCAAAAACACCATCTAAGGATCTGTAATATAATTCTGACATAAAAAAAATATGTAACTGGTCTGAGGAGCATCTTTGGTGCGTACATCGAGAAGCGGAGACAGTTTTATGTTTGCATAATGACTGAATAAATTAGATGTTTTTTTGGTCTGTTGGGTTTTCAAAAATGAGAAGGTGACCCTTGGCATCGGGGTCTGCATGCTTAATGTGATGTCTCCTATCTGACTACTTTTTGTTAGCACGCTGTTTGTTTTCTGTTCCTTCTCCTATGCCATTTATTAGATTATAGCATGCACTCTCTCCAGTCGTGTCTTTTGTGAGGCTTTCTAAAGAAAACAAAAAGCATTCAGTGCTTCCTTTTGTCGTTCGGCTGCTGCAGGTTGTAAGATGTTTCCTCGAGAGCTGTTCCATCAATGATTCTAATAAGGGGTTGTCATTTTTTCAGAGTAGGGAGGCAAACACTAACTCTACCTCAAAGGTCTTGAGTCACGTTTCAACTATGTTGAGTGTTTGTGTTTTTGTCTCCCGTGGTACTAAAATAGCCTACAGTACTTCCTTCCTTCCTGGCACTCTAAATCTTTTGTCTCCTCCAAAACTGCAGCCCTTTCAGCTCATTACCGAGTGTGTGAACCCTACTCTGACCACAAGGGGCGCTACCACTTCGGCTTTCACTGCCCGCGCCTCTCGGACAACAAGACCTACATGTTCTGCTGCCACCACAACAACACGGCCTTCAAATACTGCTGCAACGAGACTGAGTTCCAGATGGTCATGCAGATCAACCTCACCACCACCTCAGATGGTTATGCACACAAGTGAGTAAAGAAAGAAAGAAAAAAAAACCCATCACACTGCTATTTGAACCTGTTTGAACCCTTTAAACTGTGCCAGAAGCCTGACAGCCATCACAGAACACATACAAGATTTATATGAAGGGTTATACACTCCTTTGACACCGTTTCAAGAGAAGGTTCTCGGGTTAATAAGAGAAGTGAAGCCTCGATATAAAATTATCACAAAGTTTGGATTTGTTCAAGCTTCTGCCCTTGCATGTACTGTGTGCACTCCTCTGTTATTTCATTATGACCTAGAAAATCCTCCGAGAGCGCATACCTCCACCACGGCTGCCAATTCTAAATTTGTTACCATAATAACGCACAAAATGTTTCAAGATTTTCAGTCTTCATCTGGATCGGGATCAAATGCACATGATCTACAGTCAGTCATGTTGATTTTGGAGAATAACTTAATCCACTAAATCCACGACGCCTACTAGTCACTAGCCCATGGGATCAACGGGCCTCTTTGCCAGACCATCCGTTTTAAATGATTGGGCCCAGTTGGGATGTTCCAGTTACATTGTTTTGCTACTGATCCTGACCAAAATCCTTTAATAATGACTATCATGGTTTACAAAGTCCAATCCATTTATTTGTATTATATATTTATGTTTACTTTTTCCCACATCACCCAGCTGCCAGCAGCATACTTAGGGGACAGTATGTCTACATTAAAAACTAAACTGCTCCCAGTCTAATAACTCTGCTTACCCTGTCAACTAGTGGTGACTTCATACTTTTCTTTTCCACATCCTGTGTGGGAATATTTCAAGCTCCCGTCGAGCGCTTTGAAAGCAATTTTATATAATGGCCAAATGGTGTAATGACAGCAATGGTGTCTGTCACGTGAAGCACACTGGCCCAAATAGACTTTTATCAATAGCTTTTCTCAGCTTGTACTGTTAAAGAATCAGCTGTAAAATTGTAGCTTTTTTTTTTTTTTTTTTTTTGCATGTCACAACCCCCGTGAAGTGACTTCTCTCACTCTCAGAATTTGATCCATTTGGTCCGATAACATTCGTAAAGTCCGGAAGAGAGGCACAATTTAACATTTTTAGCAATTTTTTATCACCTGGTATAGCATGTGCCTTTTGCTGCATGTCACACCCACCTTCCTGTCACCCCAAAAGTAATCTGTAAAACATAAATAAACATTTTTTATTTAGCAGAAGGCTAAACAGGGAAGTTACAACTTGGTCACTATCATTTTTTTTTTTTTTTACCAAGAAGAGCAAGGAATCCTCACATTTAAGTGTTTTCCCAAAATATCTGCTTGAAAAATGACTCATTCGTTATCAGAACAGCTAGCTCGATAAGCAGCAGAGATAAGATACAGTAGGATATTTGCCTCCATGCCTCTTTGTTCAGGAGTCAAAGTCTAAAGTGTTTTATTAATGAACACAGTGTGGCTCCATCTACATCAAAAACTAGTCAGTTCTTCTTCGAGCCTTGATGGAACTTTCCACCGAATTACAGTGAAATCTGAGGTTTTTGGGATATCCTGCCAAACATAAACAAAAGGGACCAAAACAAACCTCCTGGGCTTGGTGGAGGTAATTAGAAAAAAAAAAAAAAAGTCTTGAGTGCAGCGGGGGAATAGCTACGGTGGAACAAACAGTCCCAGAGATGACATTTCCTCAGATCAGATAAAAACAGACGGTTGCAGTCTGCTTGCTCACAAACGTTTTGCTCCCTCAACAGTACAGCACTCATTGACACCGCTTGCCTCTTACTCTGGTGGTTCGCCGACATTGATCCACACCTACAGAGGCCTTCGATACCACCGCAGAGAACAGCAGATGCTGAAAGCTGTTGTTGCGTTGCGAGCGGTACGCCTCCACAACGTCGTTCAGAAAGCTTTTGTTAAGTGTTGGCTTTTACCGTGGTATCCTGTCATAATACATGAATCTATGTAAAACTTCTTGTAGTATTGTTGAAAGTAAACACCACAACACATGCCATGATATGATGCGACAGGATGTCTTCACAGAGGACACATGCACCTGAAGACATTGCAGGAAAAACAGATTTAAGCTGAGTGAAGGACACAGAAAAGGAGGCTCTTGTTCTGTGGGAGCTCTCAGTGGGAGGTTTGGGTGACAAAACCACAGCTCTCTCGCCTAACGCCCTCCCAGCATGCCTCTGTCTAAGATGGTTCACACTGCCCTGCAGCAGGTCATGATATTTCATTTTAGTGTCAGATGGCCTGTTGGGCCGCTCTTTCATCCTGGCTCGCTGGGCAATGAGACTGCGGGTTTGATATTTACCACTGGCCAAGCGAGTTAAACTGGCCATAATTCTGCTCTTTACTCACACTGCACAGCGAAAATGGTATTATAGTTTGAGATTTACTGCAGTTCAAGGTAACACTAAAGGCGTTTACTCCTCTGAGGGTTTCAGAGTAGCTGAAATGCTGCAGAATCTTAACAGACTCTGAGTGGAAGAGTCATTTGGGAATGACATTTTTAAAAAAGCAATGCGAAAAAGCTGCACACCTTTGACGGATAATCAATTGCATCTGCTTTCCTTCTCCGAGGAAGCTGTGTTAAATATTGAATAACATTTGTTTTAGCTGTGTGGTCATGATCGATCCCTCCAAGGACTGTTCACATATTCTACTTTGCTTAACTCCAGGTTGACTCAAATACGGTGCTACACGGAAAGCCTGTTGCCCCCTCAAATTAACTCATGTAGACCTATTATAATTAAATGTCTAGGATGCAGTGATGAGGAAGGGTAAATGTAGGTAAGGATACGTTTAGATGTGAGTGCAGTGCTGGCATTTGCCTGCCCTAGCGTTCATTTAAGCAGCACTGATGTTCGTTTTAAAGCCATTTATTCAGATAAATATCCCCAAGGACACATCAGTTTCAGACAGAGGTGGACTCACTTGATTAACTGAACTAAAAGTACTTGGCCATCACTTCACAAGGTCTTCAATCAGCGCAGTCAAACAACTTGCAAAGTGTGCCAAAATGACATAAAAGATGGGTTTCCCCTCCAAATAAATCTCCGTTTTGAAGTAATATCCTGTGTTGGCTCTGTGTGAGTCTCTCTGAGTTTTTCATTCGTTCTAATCAAAGCATCTGAATCACTTTCAATTTGTGTGTTATTCCTCAATTAAATGTCTGTGGGGCATCCTCGGCCACTGAAACGGAGACATCACATCGCTAAGTACCCCCGTTTTGGCAAAAGGCTGCTTCGCAAAATTCTCAGGAGGCTATTTCTGCCCATTTACCTAGCTTTGCTTTATGGGTGTGGGTGGACGAAAAGAAAGTTCCAATGCTCCCCACATAAATCCAGCTGGATCATGTAATACACGGAGAAGAATTTATGAGAGGTGAAAACTTAAGCGTGCAGATTTTCAGAGGAACTTTGGAGGGGCCATTATGAGACTGATTAAAAAGTCTCTTGTGCTAATGAAATTCTTCGTCCAATTTAAGAAGCTGTATTTAAAAAAGCAGCAAAAGAAACAGATGGAGTTTTTTTTTAAAATATTTATATATTTATGCATTTAACTAGTTTTTATCAAGGGAGGATTTGATGAACGTCATGCCACACAAACAGAACATGTTCACACCTGGCAGCTCCATCGTAGCTATTGGGATTTAAGATTTAAGGGCCTAGCTTAAGGGTAACTGGATGGTGGCTCTGAGCATGTGACGACTGTTTATCATCATCTTTCCCAGATTACTCTGTGCTAATACCGCCAGTCTGTCTCTCCCACAGTAATTATACAGCCCTGGTTGGCGTGTGGATCTACGGCTTCTTCGTCATGGTGTTGCTGGCACTGGACTTTCTCTACTACTCAGCCATAAACTACGAGCTGTGCCGGGTCTACTTGGAGAAATGGGGTCTCGGAGGACGCTGGCTGAAGAAAGCTCGGAGTCAGTGGCACAGATCCATGCCGGAGGAGAGCGACGTCCAGGCTCAAGCCCAGCCCATGGTGCCCAGCCACTACCAGCCCAGACACAGCCTCAGAGGAGAGAGCCACAGCCCCACACTCCTGCCCTACAACACATCCACCGCATGGTGAGTCACTGTCTGTCACTTTATGACTGGCAACCTGGAGTTTTGCAGCAAAAAAAAAAAAAACAACAAATAGTCAACTAAGATTTGCATGACGAACCTCCTGGGTAACCACAGCTGGTGTCTTCATGGGAGAGCTGGCAGTGCGCAAATAACAATTTATCCATAACAGACAGGTAGGTAAAAAAGACTTGGGATTTTGATGTGGACTATCTGTGTTTTAAATGATTTTTAAGTGACAGTCACACACACGACGCCCTCTAACCTTAGACCCTCAGTTAAGAGGTGGAAAACCTCCACAAGACACCTGGCATACACACAGATGTAAGATTGTAATTCTGCTTATATTAGCATGTCACACAACTCTTTTTTGGACTTAATTTAGCAAAGAAGCATGAAGTCTGTTTAATATTTATTAAATCCTTAAGACTGAATGTTAAAAACCTCCAAAAGACCTCCAAACTGACCTCCGTACAGCAGGATTAATGACAGGACATGACTTGTTCTACCATGATAAGCCTATTACAGGACAGAAACTCTTGTTCTTGTTTGCAAAAGCAGTGTAAGTGCCTAGAAATAAATCTAAGGATCCCTTTCTTTAGTTTTCTTTTTTTTTTTTTTTTACAGTTTCTCTCTCTGTGTCTCATTTTCTTGTCTGTCTGTTTTTCTTTGTACTCAAGTGTTTTGTTACGTAGACAGCAACATGGCAGGGAAACAGGGAAACTGCGTGTCTAGCAGGACAAATTGCAGCATTTCTAGCATACTTTTCCAAAGCCAACAGGGAGGACGCTCAACCCCAAGTACTCGAATTCCTTGTGAAGAGTGCAGCTCAAACACAAGGATACAAAAACCGATGATATTGCCAATATTCCTTTTTTCAAAATCAACTCATTGGTAAAGAATTCACTCATTTCGGTGCATGGCTTCCCTCTGACTGAGGAAAAATACAGACTTAATCAATATTTTAAGAATTCTGCCCTTCCGCCCACTAATGGATAATTTTCTGCAAAGCATCTGATCTGTATTTGTCTTTCATCTCAAAATAGCTGCACTCTTTCTCAACATCAAACTCTTTTAAGAGAGAAATTTTCTTGGTTTTAAGTCTGACCAACTCATTAGAGAGCTGTCATTATTAATGAATAGAAAAGAACTGAATAATGTCCCGGCCAGAGGCTCCTAACTCATATTTAACCTGAATGATTCGACTCTGAGTCACATTAGGAACCTTTCATGGACTCTCTGTGGCAAAACACCATCTGTTGTCCCATTAGTTTATCTTTTTATTACCTTTGAGCACAGTCACAGGAGTCTCGAGGTGTGCTGGGCAACCTGCGGGATGATTTACAATGCCAGGAGTGAACTATAACACACAGCAGCCTCGGGGAACTTTTCTTCTTTGGGCAGACAGTGTTCAGGCTTTCATAATATAGCTGCACAATCGTAGAGCACAATCTGAACAAACCTAGATTTTTGCGCAGTCAATTTTTCATTCAGTTCTCCGTCTCAGACACTGTACACCCTCTCTGTCTGACTGGGGCTCAGAGTCTCTTCCTAGAGGTAGAGATCTCTCTTGGGTCATGATAATTTAATGTGGGCAGAGGTTTGACAAATAGCTTTTAGAAGCAGTGTGGACCGTGCGAGCCATAGATAGGAAGAGCCGAGATGCTGCAGAGGGATTGTGGGGCTGATCTGCTGGTAGAAACATGGTTAACTACTGTAAGTCTGGACAAGTCCACGGAGCCTCCTCATTAGACATGAAGTCAGTTCAGTATGATAGGACTCATCAATCCTAGACTTATGAGGCTGACCTGTTCTGGCAGCTCTCCAGCTTTAAACCAGAGGATGTCTATAAAAAGGTGTCTGAAACGGCAGCAAAATGCTCATTGATAAAGTGGTCTTCGAGAAACGAGAGCATGCTAAGTTCACGGCTATTCATGCTGATGATGACTGATGGGAACTGCTTCGGGATGCATGGTGGTGTGGGATAATCTCGTGCAACATCTTTTTTCTATATATAAAAGTGTAATAGATTTCTAATAAACAGGACGACATTTACAAAGCTAAGAATATTCTTACATAATCACTCACATCAGTAAAACAAAGTGACAGATTCTGGGAGCTAAATTCAGTCACAAGCCATTTCTGGGGCAAGATTAGAATAGCCTGTTTGCAGTTTCACACAATGAAGCACTTCTCACAGACTCCAGATCATACTTACACTTTTCGTTAAATGTGTTAAGTAACCAGGATGGCCGATACTGTACGTATATCAGAGATAATGTTGCCCACACAGTGCGTCATCAGATGGCCTGAGGTTTATTTGCGGGGGTACAGATCTTTATCCCCCGAGAGAGGATGCATGGTAAATGGCTCAGAAAACTGGGTCCACTTAGTTGAACATCTGCTGGCCAAATGTAAACAAATAGAGATGGGGTCAAGTCCCACAACTGGCGCGGCAGCGTCTAAAAACAACCCAGTCGCACAGTAACTTAGGAATCTAGCACAAATGGTTGCCAGTGCAGCGGAGCAATCCTGACAGCAAGTCAAAGTATTTAATAATCTCCCCGCATGCACAGATCTCTCTTACTTGAGAGAAAGTGCAGCCCGACGTTCAGTGTGTGGGAATACTGTTTACCATATCGCTACGTGAGCGGGCTGGTATATGCTGCTTCAGATCTGCTGGGGGTTCTGTAGGCGGCCTGGGAAACTGTTATTACTTTCTCTCTGTGGATATCCTTTATTAAAATCTTCTATTCATGTATTCAGACCAATTTGAACAATAAAAAAAAAAACTTAACTGGTGTCATTCTTCATAGAATGATGTGCGATCCAGGTGAGAGGAAAAACCAAGATATTATGGTTTATCTTCATGAGCTGGGAATAGACAGCACATGGGAGTTTACTCGCAGGGTAACGTGGCGCGTAATGGCAGCAACACTCCGGTGGTTTCATCTGAAGCTGAAGGTCAGTCTTTTTCTGTAATAGCACATGGCATGGGTGCTGGGAACGCTTAATCCCTGCAGTGCTACTAGTCTGATTGATCTACACGGGTCCATAAATCAGGTATCAAGACCTTAGCACTGAACTATCACATTGCCACAGGAAAACAAATATTATGGCATCGCAAATCCGAGCACGGCTCTTTCGCAACCCTTAAATGGCAATAAACTCAGCTGTTCCTGAAAGCTCCAGCTCTATTGCCATAAAGTGCTCAGCAGCATTAAAGTCCTGATTGGTTGTCCACTCGTGGCCATTAGGGCATTAAAAATTTGGACTGGATCCCAGTTTGTGCCCAATATTCCATCACTGAGGATTACTGGTACCAGGAAGCAGCAGTATCATCTCGATATCTTGAAACCAGAGTTGGCAGTGAGAATCTTCTACATTATCACTCATTTTACATTCCTTTTGTAGTGTGCTCACTCTGATACTCTTCCCCTCTCAGAACTGCAAGAAATATCTGATCTGGTTCTGTCATTTGAGTCTGGCTTCACAGCATTTTTTAAATGAAGTTAGTTTGTCTTTAGTCAGCACTGATCAAAAATAGCTGTGCAGTTTAAGATAAAATAAATAAATAAATAAGCTGCTCTTTTGCTCATGTTTGGTGGGAGAGAAATTAGATGTTGGGCAACATCAAATGGCACCGAGGCGCATCAACCCGAACATGTCAAAGAGTCTCTCGGTGATTCAGATATCACTTGGCACCAAGTTACAGCAGCACCTTGTGCCAGAAACCACCCACTCACTCGAGGTTTGTAGCTTATCGGGCCAGTTGAGCTATCAGCCATGGATAGAGCAATCCATGTGAGGTGGCATGTCACCACATTCAGCGTATACTACCTGACTCACCAGCTATCGTAACACTGCCTCTTACAGCCAGACCTCAGTGACTCAGCGTTATCGCACAAGTCTAGTAAATGGACTCTCCATCACTCGCTCAGTCTCAGACTATTACATTGCTCTGGTCATAGGTTACTAATGTCTAACAGCAACGCTTTAACATCTGCTGGAGATTTGACACTCAGCTACACTCTGCTCTACTCCGGAAACTCATCTTTTTTTTTTGCCTGAGTGTGATCAAAGACTAGCCGTGTCTCCTCCATATTCACATCCATCTTTGAACTCGCTGGTTGGCTTTCTGTGGTAATAATAGAATTGTACATTATGAAATTATTCCTGGCCTGTCTGTCCACAGAGCGGCATGCCAAGACCTTGTCCAATTAAAGCAACACTCTCCATGTGGTGCAAGTTAATTAACATCATAGATGCTACAAAGGAAACCAGGCACAGAGTTCTGCTGCAGGCTAAAAGGGAAAGAGCAGGAGAATAGGTTTAGCTCTCTGCGAAATGCAGAATGACTTTTGGCATTGCCACAGGGTAGCTGCAAGTTTATTTTTCGGCTGTGTTTGTGACCTTTATTCAGATCCGCTGTCACACATTTCTTGTACTTTGCATTTTACTCATTTTCTCTAGATTGCGTTAGAATAACCTTCAACTCCTCAAAGCATCTGGTGTTAATAAGCACAAGCACCAATTTCCCATCACCCTGCTGATAACAAATATCCATATGTCCATGCAATACAAGGGAAGAGGTAAATCAATAAGGTGAGGAGGTGGAAAATTTTATTTTCCCATTAAAAATGTAGTTACATTATTTTGGACAGCAGGAACGGGTGTGGTGGATGTGATTCATAGAGGTGGGCCAGGCTGAAAGTTTTTACAAGAATTATAGACTTGTAAATTATTCTTTTAAATCTGATCGCTTTTTGAAAAGCAGTGCTGCCCCGTTTTATTAGTCTTTGTGTTTTCAGGCCTTGAGCTGATTTTCGAGCCAATACGTTGTTATATAAAGATCAATGTGGACCATTAAGCACAAACGTTGTGATCTGAGCCTTGTTGCAAACCAAAAGCAAAAATGTCCGTGTTGTTCGATTGGATCCAGGAGATTTTTTCCAAACAACTCATGTGGAATTTGATGACTCAGACATGCAGACCGGAGCTTTAGAATGGCAGCTTTGAGAGGACATACCCTCCATTACTTTTCTTGTTACTGTATGTCTTATTTGTTTTCAAACCAAATCTAACGGAGCTGCCCTCAGCAATACACTCACACAGTTTGAAGTCGATCAGATGAATGATCAGAGATTTTTCCCTCAATCATTCGATCTATAAAATATCTGTGTATGTGATCCTAACATGTTTGTTCTTCACTTGTTTGGTTTTCAGAAGCACCATCTTGCAACCTTCATCAGTAGACAGAGTATGTCAGTTGTCATGGAGATGGTTTGGTTATTACAGTAAGAGATTAAAGATGCTCCCTGCGGTCAGATGTGAATGGCCGCCTTCACCTTCCTCCAGACATCCATTGACTCTCTTTGACCCCTTCCCATTCAGTGCTGTGTCTGGTTTGTGTTTGGTTTATGTGCACTTAGGTTTGAGGAGACAAAACTTGGACCATCTCATACTCAATGTAATCGGGTTGTGTAGAGTCTTATTTTACTGGCATGGGTGTCTCTGCTCTGTGTGAATGGGTCTGAGCCTACTCAGCAGTGATCACATGGGAAGTAGTATTCAAAGCTGAGAAGCAGAGAAAATCATTTGAAATCAGTCACCTGTGTAAGAGATTTGTGATATTAAATGACAGGTACAACTATCTTCTATCTACTGTGCAGATGGTTACAGGATGTTCTATTGGTGGAAACGGTCAATCGTCAGCACATTATTATGATAACGTTGCTGTTTCACAAGTCCAACATTTTAGATTGGAGAGTCTCTGTAGTTCACGGGCAGATGGTGTGGTATGTTTCCGGTGTTCATTATGTCTCTTGTCCTCTTAACTGAAGTAATTAATGAAAAATGGGAACCAAAACTGGGACAAAGAGAGTACGACCATCTGTTATTACGACACAGAAATCCCAAACTAATTTCACATGAACATGTCCAAGCCAATGACAAGTGGGCAACTCCATATTCTGGAGGATATACCTACGAGATGTGGTTGAAAGCAACAAGTTGACCTTGTGATAAGTATGTTTTGTCAAGAATGTACATTCATTCAATTTCTGTATTTCTCTCTGAGCAGAATGATGCAGCGAGTGGACAAACTGAAGAGTAGCAACGGCTTGTTTCCTTACGTGGTACAGAGGAGATGCCCCACAGACGCCCCTCTCTGGACCACAGACACAAACACCAGTGGTGGGTTAGCCATACTGTAGTAGTTAGAAATGACTACCGCCCCCTTTCTAATGAGCACAAGACACCCATGGACTGATAAAAGCAGACGGATGCGCCGTTTAGAAACCCGGCTGAACAAAGGCGGCCAGGAAACACTGAGGACCTTACTGCTGCTGTCACAACAGAGGAGCAGCACATTCATCAGCCGCTCACAGGTGTTCAGTGACCCCCTCATTGAAATGGCTGCCAAAGGCCTGGACTGTCCCAAACAAATCCGAGCTGAACTGGATAAACTGTGCTCGCGAGCGAGGAGGCTTGTCTGTTTTTAAAAAAGAAAAACAACAAAAAAAAGAAGCTCATCTTTCTAGATATAAAATGTTTATTACGCTGCTGTGTCAAAGTTTGTGTTCAGTAGCAGTTAGACACAGTTGTGGGTTATCTATTTGGTGATTTATTTATGTGAACTAGTCAGAGAAATATATGAGTGGTTAACATTCTGAACATGTAACAGCTTAGGTTGATGCTGTGCATCTCACTTTAGAGTAGAATGTTTTTGTTACTTACTGAAACCAGACACAAAATGTCTCAGTATCTTGTATGAAATGTTTTAGGTCTCCTTTCTGCAAAACACGTGATTTCTCTATATTGTAACGTGTCTCACGAGGACACACCACCGCCATGCAGTTCAATAGCTGTACATCTGAAGGTTTTACATGAGGTCGTCAAGATATATTTTTTTTTTTTGGTGGTGAGGAGAAGGATCTTGACTCAATAAGTTATTCACCCAAAACTTTAATGAGGATCAGGGATGCTTTCACAACAGCAAAAGAGGTTTTTGCTAAGTTAAGTTAAACGTTACCTTAACCCTTTGGCTATGAGCCTACAAGTCCATTTGAGACCATTATTTCTAAGGTTAGCATGAGACTCATTTGCCTGGGTAACCTCATCCAATGACTTGTTTGTCCTTCCTCATTACTGGAGATGTCTGAAAACCATCTCCATTAGCAATATGATGCAAATGAATATCCATTTGGTTCCTTTATAAGGAGCACTCTACATCCCATTGGTAATAGACAATTGTAAGTGATCAGCCATATTAAAAAAAAAAAAAAAAAAAAACATTAAAAGCCCTTTTACTGTCAGCAATAATGTACAGTAGCTTCATCTAATGGATGACATGGTATGTAAAAGTCAGTCATCGAGGTATATCACAGCTTGGTTTAATTTAGTAAGAAGGTGCAGTCAGTGAAATGGACAAACAGTGTTTCTGGTTACCAAAAAGCTTTTACTTTAGAGCTGCAGCTAATTGTTTCTTTCACTCCCAATTAGTCTTCAAAATCATTTCTCAGTTAAATAAGTGAATAATTTGGTACATAAAATGAAAACTGCCTGTTGTGAATTCCAACAGCCCCGAGGTCAGGTATTAAAATAGCTTATTTTGTTCAGAACCCAAGGATTTTGCAGTTTACTGTGAGAAAGAAAGGCAGAAAATCCTTCAATTTGGAGCCAGTCAAACAGTTCGATTATCAAATTATTGAAAATTTAGGGCTGCAATGTAAGATTAATCTTCTTACCTACCCATTATTTTCTCAGTTCATCAATGAAAAATGCCTTTTTCACAATTTGTCGATGTCTTGATATTGCGTGTTTTGTCAAATGTGTCCATGTTAAAAACATTTGAGAAGCTGAAAGCAGGGAAATGTTTGAGCTCAAATCTGAATTAACTATTGAGATAAATTCTTTAAAATGCTCCTTCACGTCCGAGGATAAACAAAGCAGCTGCTGGTGCCGGACTACGTATGAGCGACAGAGTGGGAAGACCAGGTGGACAGATGGTAGGTACACTAGAAGAGGGGCATATGTCCCAATCTTGCATCTGCAGCTGGTAATCTGGCAGCTGTCAAGCCTGCTTGTGCATCTTTGGTTCATGCACACATTGCAACGAAAGCTAACATGACACGGCGTATGACTCGGCACAAAAATGTGCAGGCAGAAACGAGTCGGCCACAAGACTTAGGTCCAGCCGTCATGTTTATCCTCTCTCTCTCTCTCTCTTCAGAGGACCCACTGAACAGAACTCTGGTCAAGTGCTGTAAACGGGAGTTGCCAGTGACATCCTCAGTTATCAGTAATAATGTTCACATTTGCTGAGTTGTTAGAGAAAGTTAATTCCCATTTCACTGGCTATAGTTTAATTGCATGTGCGCCCCAGAAGGCTCATGCCTTCGTCTTTGAGGGGCAGAGGAACAGGATGTGTCCAAGTAAAATAATTGGTCCGGAGACCAGTGGTTCTAAATTACACTCTCTTGTTCTCTCTCTCTGTAGCTGCCTCCTGATTCAGACTGCGAACAGCAGCAGCAAATATCGAGGAGAGGTTTTTACCAGGTGCAGGAGCATCACAAAGGGGATTTAATTAGTCCCCGATGCTGGATAAGTGGGAAAAGATCTGATATGTTAGAGAACATGTCTCTTTTCAGGGCTCTCCGCTGTGTGTTCTGACCTGTAATAAGGCAAAGGTGGTCTATTCTTATCACCAATAATGTAATAGTCTACCCAGGGAAAAAAAAAAAAGAAAATACAACAATGTTATTTTGCCTCTGAAAAGCAGTAGCAGGGTCATAAATGGATTCCCTCAAGCCCGTTTCTTAAAATGTTACAACTTTGTGATGTTTTCTGTTTTGTTAAAAAACAGTCTTGACTCTGGCCTGATGTGATGTGGTACTGTAAATCAGCTCGACTCTCTTCCCAAATTAAAAAAAAAAAAAAAAAACATAAAAAAATAAATAAATAAAAAAGAAGAAGATGGGAAGAAGGGAGCACACATCTGTTTCAGTCTCTCCAGGTTGTCATGGTAACAGTTGCCTTACAGTTGAATACCCACCTGTACACAGAAGCTTTGTAGTGGTTGATACCTCACTTTTTGGGTGTGGTGGTGATGATAATGTGCACCACGTTCTGTCTATGTATTTACTACTAGATAGAATGTACAGTACCGTTTTCAGTTGGATTGTTATTGCACTTGTTGACTTTGTATTGTCACGACAGGGAGAAATAAAGTTTTATCTTTTCCAGTGTGTTTAAATCCCTCTGTGTCCAGTGCTCTTTGGCAAATAGAAACACATTTATAATGTTAAGCACTGAAAGCTAAGCCTCTACGGAGGCCTGAAACAGACAAAGTTGGTAAAACGTTGTAATATAACTGAATTATATCATTAAATAATACTGTTAGTTAGGGTTATATAATGAAAGTATAATGTAAAAGGTTTGTTAGATAGAGGTAACCATTTTAATTTTCTCTTTATTCCATTTTTTGCTTCCTATTTCCATTTTTTGGGTGTGTTGACACACATTTAATCAATTTAATCATTTCCTATTACCATATGCGCAAATGTACATATTGGCTATATGCGTGATATTATGCTTTAAGCCTGAGGCTTGTGGACCCTGCATGTTTTTTTCATGTAGAAGAAATGTCGTGCAGAGAAAAGCAAATTAACCCTATAGCATTAATCAAACTACAGCATGTAACAAAACCTTGCTGGATGCTTAGATTACATGCTGAGGTTAGATTTAGAGTTTAAGTTTCCCAAATCCAATAAAGAGCACCGTGACGCTCTATAAATCACCTCCTTCATGATATAACAGCATTCAGGCCAGTCTCACATGCAGTGGATATACTACATGTGAACAAGGCTAAAATCTTACAAAATGCAGGCTAATTAGCTAATGATATGCTAACTGTTGTAGTAAGTAATGGACTAGGTTTCAACCAATGACAGTATGAAGAACACACAGAGCCTGAGTGACGTCACCCGTACACTTCTGAAGCGCAGTTTTGAAGCCGAAAATATGCGACACTGGCTGCCGCCATGTTGGATGTGCTGCTTCTTTCGCCTCCCGGCTAATCTAAATATCGGCAAAGACCCGGATCATAAGCGGACCTGTGCAACTTTAAGCGTCTGAACTAGATGATATTAAGACTCACTTTTGCTTTTCCTAGTTTTACACCATCATTCAAACTCAACTCTTCATATTATGTTTACTGCAGCCCCGTGCACAACACATCAGCGTGGAGATAAATTCAGAGCTAAATAGGTGTAAAGAGGAAATCTTTCATGTTATTGATATATTCAGAAGTGTTTCTAATACAACCTTTTACTGCCTTCTGTAGATGTGGTGGCTCTGCAGGCCTCTGAATGAACTGTGTTTGATTTTCTCCTTTTTTTTTTTTCTTTTTTTTTTAATGTCAATCAATACACCATCAGGTGATTCATCCGGCCTCAAAGCAGCAGTGACCCTCTCAATCTGACAGAGACAGACAAAGTCCTCAGCTGGCCAACATGTAAACATCATTAAAGTAAAGAGGTGATGGCTAAAAACAGACAGTGACAGGCCGTGTCAGAGCTCAACACCTCGCTTCAAATTAAGCACCGGCTGCTGCTCACTTGCGTCAAAGGCTCCCAGCAACCAAGAAGTTTGTTACCACGTTGTCAAGGTCTCCTTTGAGCTTTCCTAATAAAGCTCTGTCTTCTACTTTTAGCCATCCTGCCCAGGTTCAGGTCCTTCTCTACCATCTCGCCTCGATTCACTCCATCTGAGCACTCCTTCTTCAAGTACGCCTGTAACCAATGCTCTTTCCATCGCCGCATATGAAACCGATTGCCATCCATCACCATTTAAAAACCATCGTCTGGATTTCCATATCCTGCTGTTATTGAGGAGCCCGAGATACATCCTGCCAACATTTATCTATTAAAACTCCATTAGGCCTCGTCTCTCCAGTGCCCTGTCTGCTCAGGCCGGATCTTCTGTGGCACTGATAATGCATTAAGAGCTATCTGAAGTAGATATTAATGTTGCTGTTTCACGATGTCCATTTGAACTAGCCATCCTGAGTGTTTGCTAATGCTGCCGCGGTGGACCACGCCTAACGGATGCTCAAATACATGAGAACAAAACAGGATAATACGAGACTGATGTATGATTTTGCCAAGTTTATTGGATGATATAAAAGTGACGTTATTGTCAAGCACAGAGGAACTATGAATAAGATTCTTTTACCAGGATGATGACCTCTGACCTCTCTACTATATCCCACACATTGTCTTCAGTGAATCACATTAGATATTCCAAACTTTCACTTTTTCTAATCCTCATTTTTCACACTAGTCATGACATTTACACGTTACTTGATTATCTGACAAATAAACCTTTACGATCTTGTGTGCCTCCCAGCCTTTTTGGCTTTAAGTCAAACAGTGTCTACTCACAGTTTAACCGGAATGATTTGCCCTTTTCAGATTTATTCATTTGAACAATTTTTGGAGGTCTCAAGGTCAGAAAAAAGTGTGTAGCAGACATGTTGCTTGTAATCAACTCGCAGCCCCTCAGGCTGATATTTTTATTCCTATTACATTACTTAACATTTCAACAAGGTGCAGTCATTGATGTTTTCTGGTGAGCAAAATGTTTTTTGTAGTAATCATCTATAAATTTGTCACGTGGCATCAGAACACAAAGCTCAGCACACATCAAGTGTAACTATATCAAACGTTATTGTCCAAAAACCGCGAGGGATCTACCATCCAGTAAACTGAGAGAGACAAATATAAGCACCACAATCCACATGATGTGCAGCAGCAAACTGAGACATGTCATCTGTGCCGCAGACATTTATTAATCTTATTAAACTCACAGTCCTTTAAAAGCTCCAGTGTGTGAGATTTAACGGTGCCTATTTACAGAATATGGCAGAAATGGTATATAGTATGCATAACTATGTTTTGAGTGTATACCACCTGAAAATATGTATGTTAAACATAGAAATGTTGCATAAATGTTATGTTTTTATTGCCTTAGAATGAGCCTTTTATATCTACAAACACCACATCAGGACCTTTTTCACAGATTGCTGCACTTCCATGTTTCAACAGAAGAACCAAACAGTGGCTTTAGATATAGTGCACATTTTCTGTGGCCCCCAAGCAGCAACCCCCGTAGCTAATTTCCCAGTCAATGACAGCAGTATTGAAGCTGAATTTCTATTTAACTCATGAATTATATTATAATATTAAAGAATAATTAACAGTGTGGCCTCTTTGATTGACAGACGGATTGTTTGACCACCCACGTCTGTCAATGATCCACGTCTTCGCTGATGTTTAGATTAGATAGAAGGCAGCGGAGGCCCGAGCCATCACGTATTGAGCATCAGCTCTGCAGAAACCTGTGGGTCACATCACAGATGTCCATTCATTATACTGTCCATGGTGGCCAGTGCAGCTTCTTCTTCACACTTAGAAAAGGATGTGCGACCCTCAGAATATACAGCAATGCTGTGCAGCGATGGCACAAGGAAACAGAAACTAAGCACTCGAGATGAGATTGATATGTTGATATGAAGAAGCAAGCTGTCACACAAACCCATTGTGTGGAGTTGCAATATGTCTCTAACGCTCAACTGAATATAAAATGTGACAAAAGCTATACACTTCCCATGAAGCCAATATAACAGGGATACAATTACAAGACCGGGCTGTGTGCAGTCATATTCACGGCCCTACAGCCAATATACAATATTATTTTCTGCAGACACAGTTTGCAAAGAGCCCTCGAAACAACAGCAACAAGCAAAGGGGGGAAATATGCAGCTCCTAAGATTCATCACACTCAAATGTGGTTTTTATATTTCACCACTATGTAAATGAACAACATGAAAGCATCACAATAAAAGTGCCAAACATCAAGCCAAAGAAAAATGTCACTGTGAGACACTTCAAGAAGTTAATTTGCATTTAATACCAATGCCAACCCCGGTAAATAAATTTACAGCAGCATGAAAACAGCAAGAAAAAGCAAAGACATCAAGCAGATCTGAGAGAAAAATAAAAGAGCTGAGCCTCATAGCTTATTGATAAGCACACAAACACCAACTCAACAGAGCCATCACATCGTCTGACACTGTTTATGTCAGCACAAGCAGCTAGCTAATAAATAAAACCTACGTGTAAGGAGTGAGGCAAGGGTCCTGGCATGGCAAAGTGGGAAGAAATGGTACAAGGTGGCAGACATCCAGTTAAAATTGGTGTTTAGAAGAAGAAATGACATTCAGTGCAGGTGACTTTAAAGATCTGGGAGCCCTGAAACATTTTTATAGTCTACAAAACCATCCTGAAGTGAGATGATAAGGTTAAAAGAACTGCTATATCAGCTACATTAGCAGTAAAAAATTCATCATTGCCCTGCCCACTTTTTTGGTTGCGTTTGATGTACTGTGAGTTGGAGCAAACATTATTTTACAAAAGAAAGATGTACGCTTTATCTGAAATATTTTCAAACAGTATTTTACAAGAGTAAAGACTTCCTGCCTGGTTTGACAAATGTTCATCTGGTGAAGTGCTCCACCTCCGTTAAAGAGCAGTGAACAGTAATTTTCCTGGAGCTACCCACATACAGTATGAAATAAATATTCGTCCATATCCATCCATGTTAAATTATTTAATATAACCATTATCACACATTGTAATACAAGTCATGCCATGTAATGTCACAATCATTTCATGAGGAGAGGTAAAAATATGTTATTCCAGCTTTATGGGCAACTGTACGTTTTTAGTTTCACAATACTGTTTTGCAAATTTCCATTTTCTTTCATAATTTCATCACAAAGTCTTCAGTGTCAGTCGAGTTAAAGAAAACAGGGCTAGTTAACTGTATTTACATCACACCTCTCAGGTCAGATGTCACACAGAGCTTCACAATAAAAGACAAAACATGATCAAACAGAGCTGTTCACTCGTTTAGACCAACAACTTACCACATAGTTTGCTCTGGCCTGTAAAGTTACCTTTATAATCTACTCAGTTTGTGAGTTACATCACATATTAAAACTGGGTGATGATGCTAACTGCTGCAACAGCTCCTGTGTTGCATCAGTGCAGTGTTTGTATCGATGTTTGTCTCCCACTCTACAGTTTGATCAGAAGCTCAATACTGCACCTTGCAGGTGGTGGAGCTTTAAGCTCTTGGAGACTGTTGCCTTTACTTTCCACGTCCAGGCACAACATGTGAGGGTGGAGATAAGGACGAGCATGTAAAAACTGTAGAAAGAAATGTTTATGTTCAAAATGAAATCAATGCTGGATATGGACATTCGGCTGCACAACAAATTTAAGTGGTGTTTCAGTGCTATGGTACAAGATGACATGTGAGAAGGTCCTGGGTTTGGAGTTTGGATGATCTCCCCCTGTACCTCTGCAAAGACGGCCATGTTTGGTATGAGCCGCTAAAGCCCAGGCTCTCTATAAATACTGATGGGTCAAATACAGGGGACAAGTTTCCCCCAGGAGGATCACTAGTTTGTAGCAGAGCAAACAGAACTTAGTTTAAATCACTAGTCATTATATCTTCCTAGGTCACAGCACCAAAGAGGAAGCGTGGATGTTCAGTATAATTTATTTTCAGCAAAATAACAAGCTCACTCTGGGGAGGAAATAATAGGCTGTTTTTTTTTTCTTCCTGTTTTTGTTTTGCCAAATGCCACCAACATATTCAACTTTCAATGGTAGAAACTAGATCATGTATAAAATGGCATTAAGACAGTGACTCGCTTTACATTCAGGAATCCTCGGAGGAAATTAAGGACTTTGTTTACTTTCTGACCTCAAATGTTGATTTCAGATACGATTTAGCAGTGAGTAGCTTGAGTATAATTTATGAGTGCATTTGAAACATAATCATAACCTCTATAATGATCCTTGCATGTAGCAGCACACACTTAATTTCTGATATTCTTTAACACGGATGCAAGACCTATTATAAACAAAGAAACTGTGAAATGGTCTGATTTTGTCTTTGCGGGTCTCTAAAGAGTTTACTGGTTCACTCAAAGCAACACAGGAGGTGACCTTTAAACTTTTATCAGGCACTGACCTTAAACTGAGCTCCAACTCGTCACTGTTTTCATCCTGAAGACTAAAAGTTCAATATAAAGGAGTTTTTATTCTTAGGTTACATGGATAAAACCTACAACTTAAACCACCAATTAATAATTTTCACTTGATTATATAATTATATTATACTTTAGTGCTGTTGTTTAACTCTCCAAGCTCTAATAGAAATGTAGGATGTTGCTACAGTTCGCTGAGAAACTCAAATTAGCATTTTGTCCTAATTAACAAACAGCTCCATCTCTAAACAGAAAGAAAGAAAAATATATATTTTTTAAAAAACACAACCTCCTCTTTAGTCTTTGATACCAAATATGTGGCTGAGTTTGAGCCAATAAAAATTGCAAGAACTGTTCTAAATAGCTATATTTTTATATTATATTCCTTTATAGACACACACAACAGTGCAGCTACATCCATCCGTTATCTGTAACTGCTTATCCTCATCAGGGTCATGGTGGGCTGGAGCATATCCCAGCTGATTTTGGGCGAGGGGCAGGGTGCATCCTGGACAAGTCGCCAGATCATCAGGGTACATAGAGACAAACAACCATTCACACTTACGGCCAATTTAGAATCACCAATTAACCTGTTAAGTGCATGTCTTTGGACTCGGGGAGGAAGCCGGTGAGAACCCATGCAGACACAGGAGAACATGCAAACTCCACACAGAAAGGCCCCAGCCAAGGTTCAAACCAGGAACCTTCTTGCTGTGAGGCGACAGTGCTAACAACTACACCGCCGTGCCACCCCAGTACCTCTACAGTACTACCAACCTTTTTACCTTATAACCTCATATTTAGTCTCCTTTAAGCTCTTTTTTGGTTTCCACCAACTCCCGAGGGACACATTAGCTCTTTAGCTGCTAAATGCTCCATTATGTTCATCAGCTACTTGCTAACGCATACAGAGAATTTTTAGAGATGCTGACAACAGCAACACACAAGTTGGTAACCGCTGTCTAAATTTATCCTTTCTCTAATTATTTATCTTGGGTCTCTCATCTTTTTGTCGACTAATGCTTTGAACGCATCTCAGAGGAGCTGTTTGGCTTAATTACAACAGCAGTATGAAGTCTCTTGATTCTTTAAATTTAACAGTTTTAACATACCCATGATGCTGTCGTCTCTGCGACAACTGATGTAAACATAATGTGCACAATACAGCAGCTGAATACTCTGTTAGCTCCACTCGCCTTTTCATACACACAATGATGCATCTGCTCAGTGTGACGACGGCGACAGATATTACTCATGTTTCCTGTCAACATTTTAGATGGACTATGGAGTGAGACATCATTTGTTTTCTCGGAAACAGCCGGTCAGTTTATGAGAAATCATCCGACGTGGTCATCCAAGGCAATAAAACATACTCACAGTGTCCCCAAAAACTGTATTAAATGAGAGGCACCCTGGTGGCTCACCTGGCAGAGTGCATGCCCCATGTATCAAGTCTGTCTCGCCTACCCTTCCTGTCCATCGCTCCAGCTGTCACTGTCCAATAAATCCTAAACTATCTAAATATCTAAAATATTCTCATCCCTTGCTTAATAAATGTATTTCCACACAGCCAGTGGTGACGTTGCGTCCTAATGGAAGCAGAAGAAGAAGAAGTATTGTCGTTGGAGCGGAACAGGTTTAATCCCTCAAACGTTTATCCTGAAACTTATCCTTGTTTCTTCTGATGGATTAGAAACTAATGACAGACTAAGCTGTGACCTTTTTGCTGCTGCGCACACAGTGGCTAAAAAAACATTAATCTCCCCTGACTTTCACTCACTCTTTGTTGTGTGTCCTAAAGATAATAGCAAATGCATGTCAAAGAAACACAAATGTTTACTCATACTGTAGCCACATTCACGGCCCTGTCTGTTTCCTCTTATCTTGATTGATTCGAGGTTGGATGCTTAGAAGTACAAATATTCACAGTATTAACTCAGAGCAAGACATAAAAGATAACCAGAATAGTTTGAATTTTCCATTTACAGCGCACAAGAATATTTTATCAAAGACATTAATCATTTCAGTAAAGCAGATAAATGGTAATTATGTTTCTAGACTGATACTTAATCAAACAAATAAAGAAAGCTTTTGTATATTTTCATGAGTCTTTTATTAAAAATTATTCTTCTCAAGCAGGACACTTGTATCAAGGTTTTAACCATTTATTGGAACAATAATACCCATTTTCTGTTTCAAACATTTCCTAGTTAGGCTTGATACAGACTGTCCCTGAGCTCAAAACCTCTCTGACAGATGAATATGAACATACAGTGTATTACACCAAACATCCAACAATATACAACTTAACATCAAGCTTAACATTTTGTATTTGAGAAGCCTTAAAACACATAGAAAGAGCACTTTATTGCTGTTGGTTTCATTTGTGGTTTGACGGAGTACTACAGTGGGTTCACCTTTCATAAAGTAATGTGCAATTTGATTTTTTTGAAGGCAAATCTAGTTGAGATTGAAAAGGAGAAGAGAAATGGCCAGTTTACAGGAAGAAAAGCCACACGCCTCGATATCTGTGCCTGTCTTTACACAGTAGCTATGTTTCCATCGGACCACCAAGCAGATTTTATGCAAAGTTTTTGAAATGTCAGAGGAAATGAAATGTGAATTCAGAGTATTTTCCATCACCTTGGTGGAAACACATAAATTGGTTTCCTGAATGTCAACAAACACATCTGCAAGAAAACTGGAGGGAATAAAAAAAAAAGTGTGTCAGTGGTTGTTTAGCTGTTTAATGTTCCCTACATTTCATAGTTTAACCTCAAGACAAAACAAGGAAACTCACTCTGCAATTTGCTATTACACAAACTATATCCACCAAACTAAAGCAGACAGGCAGCAGATATTATTATTTGACACAAAAGAATTGCTGATTTAAAAAAAAAAAAAAAGTCACAAATGGTTCGCATAAATCTCTTTTCAACAAAGAGATTACACATCTTTGCAACACAGTGGATAATTAAGTGGATTATTCCAGTTCTAGCACACGTTTTAAATTCAAAACATAATTTGCAAAATATGCTTTGATGGAATCACATCTATTGTCTGTCTCTCATTCTCTGTGCCTCCCTCCATCGCTGCCTGCTGCACTCTCTCTCTCTACATGTGTGAGACATCGAGTTGTGAACAATTCAATGCAAGAAAACGTATTAAATAAATAAAAATCCACCATTTTCTGAGAAATGACAATTGCATTCACAGACTAGAAACAGAGGAGGTCACAGGCTGTCAGCAGGAACACGTGGATGAAGCAGAGAAAGAAACTCACATTGTTGAGAAGTGGCAGTCAAGGACAATGGTTTTCTATAGCAAGAATAAAAGTGCCATGTTCCAGCAGTGGTAGACTGAAAAGGAAATATCGAGACAAGGAAAGCGTGAGAAATAGTGGAAAATAGTAAAGTGTAATACTGGGCTACAGCAACATCCACACCATATACATTTAGACTGAGTGTATAATTTAAAAGGCGTAAAAAATAATGTACAGTGCACAGTCAGAACAGAAAGTGTCACAGCAAAAGACAAATTATTTAGGAATATGTACAACAAGACCATTTTGTCACAGACCCCTGATACAAGCCAGGTCCACAAAATGAAGCATATTTATAATGCAAAACCTGTGTTAGTCATGGCTTTTGACTTTTGACTCTCTTGCATTGAAGGATCTTTGGTAAATCAATGTCATAGTGGAGGGAGGCAGAGATCAGCAGCCAGTGATAAAAACAAAAAGTACCCAGTGTTTCGAAAGTGGACATGTAGGCAACTTTTTGGATTTTTTGGAAGACGCATGCCAACTAATCAGCCAAAATCGAGGAGGTGCTGTCAGCTTGTCCAGCTTTGAGTAGGAAGACGGTCACTCAATCTATAGCTCACAGAGTTACTTTACAGAAAGTGCATTATCTGCGAAAAACCAAAGCCCAGGTAATGAAGTCAAAGACAAGTAGGCAATACATGAGATTTCTGGACAGCAAAAGTTGTGTTTATGTACTGAGGTGGGTCACACAGATACTGATATTGAAAAGCTACTTATAGACCGCTGCAGTCTGATTTATGAAAGGACTTTTTTAATTTTAAAAAATTCAGATTTATCTGCCTGCTTGTACTAAAAGATGAGTCATATATGAAATAAAGACACACTGAGAAGCATCCAGAATCGTTGACAGGTTAAACCTAATTTTCTTGAATTGTGAGGTCAGTGAAGATTCACACAGACAACAATGCATGGAAGGGATCATGCAAGCATGGCCTTGCATGCCTGACCTGGCCATTGGGAGCTATTAAGTCCCCAAGGACGCTTTAACATGTGGACATGGGATGCTGGAGATTGAACTGCCAAGCCTATGATTAGTGGACAGCATGCACTACCACCTGATCCATATATATATATATATATATATATATATATATATATAGTTGCAGAGCTAGTTGGTGAACTAACATGCATGGATGCTAGTGCCTTCCTGCCACAATAGCTCACCAACTCATCTTTTAATTAGAAGTTATTATTTAACATGCATATTTATACCATAGACTGCTCACATCAAGATCAACTATCTACAGCTAATATAAGAGCCTTTGGTTCTTGGTACTCTTAAAGGTCAGCCGTGTCAAGATAGTTTGTTGTTGGTCATTGCACAAATTCCCATGTCATGGTGTTTAAAAATGAAGCTCTATGAGAAAGAGCCATATCCATTAACTTTGTGCTCAGCAACTTTTAATAAAAATTTATTGATTTTCATCCAAAAATTTTGCTCTCACAGATGCTGGACGGAGCCCTTCTGACACTAATATTGTTAATTATGTGCAACTTGGTAACGCTGCTTAAGCTTTGTTCGCTTATTTTAAATTAGCATGAGAAACAGTGAACTCTGAGCAGGCGCAGCATTTAGAGACAGAAGAAACAGAGAACTAACCAAACACTCCACCTGCCTTGAACTCGTTTGTATTTCTGGTTGTCGATCGGTTGTCTCATTTCCCTTTGTGCTTCTTGAATAGAGCGTACAAGATCTTCAAGGTGGCAGCAACGTCCTGAGAGACAATATCTGTCACAAAACACACAGGAGACATTCAGTGAGTGTTTATAATGCCGCATCAGCACCTACCAACCCAGTGAGGCAGCGAAAACACAAGGATGCTTTTACCAACATTAGCTAATAACCGTTCTCACAGGTCATAGATCAGGAGGACCAAAAAAAAACCCACGATATTAGATGGAAATTTAATCAATACGTCCTTGGTGATATGAGATCCCAACAAAATTGCCCTCTGTTGTGAGATGCACTAACTGAATGAATGTGACATAAAGATTGACTCCACCACTGGCTAACCTCATTAATGCACGCTGCATGCTCCAGTTTTAGACCTTGGGTGCTGGGATTTCTCATTCCATCACAGCAATTATGCCGGTAATTAAAAAGACACTAAAAATGAATTAAATTAGCCACTTGCTCATGGCTTAGATTAATTGTGCCCATCCTTATATTAACAGTTATCGTGTTGAGGATTTACTCAACAATTACTGACCATATATGGCTGGCAGGCAGGGGAAGTTTTAGTGACGGTGAAGGGGAGATTCAAGCTCGGAGACGCTACAGAGCATTTTGTCATTAATGGATCTGCAGGGAAGTGAAGCAGATCCACTTGCTACTGAGTGATCACACACTGAGACAATCAGTAACTCACTGACTCAGTCACTTCTCTTTTTTTCTTTCTCTTTTTTGATCGATTTCCTCCACACAGCCAAAAGTGGACACCCAAATGTGCTTGTTGACCACCTCATTCCCTCTATAACAGTTCGATTTTTTTGGAGCCTGGCTGCAGTGATTTGTTCCCATTCAACCTCAAGAGCATTAGTAAGGCTGGGCACTGATGTCGGAAGGTGAGGCCTGGTACTCAGTCGGTGTTGCATTTCATCTGAAATGTGTTAGGGTCAGCCCTCTGTGTGGGTTAGTTTTTCCACAACAAACTGGGGAAAACATTTTGTTATGGACCTCACTAAGACCTCCAAAATACACTTTATTTTAGATATTTAGTGCTTTTATTGTATTTTAATTTCTCTGTGAAGCATTTTGGTAGTTTGTTTTTTATTAAATGTGGAAACAGGAAAGAAGACTTCCAGTCTGAGTTATACAAATCAAGCGGAGAACATCCAAACATAGAGCCGACCCCCTTTTGGTTCCCTGTTTAACTGTGGTGAAGGGGTAGTGCAAGAATATCACACTAGAAAGACTAAGTAACTTTCTAAGACTCCAGTTTGATTTGACTGACAAAACTGCTGAAGCCTCCTTTCTCATTTGCACAGAATGAGGACTGGAGAATTGGTTCTCCATCACTTACATTAAAATAGATTTATAAATGAATCTTTTGATGGACAGTGTGAACAAAGAGGAAAGATTAGAGCAAATAAAAGTTTCATTGTTCATATGAGCACCTGAATATTTAAGACGGACAGACTTTTCTTTCAGGAGTTTTGTTAACTGAAACTAAGTAATCTAACTCAGGCCAAGAAAAAATAGACTTGCAGTACAACAAGTATTGCATCTCAAGTAAAAAGTTGGTGGTCCTGATTAGTGGTTAACTTCCACTGTCTCATAAAGGCAAATATAATAATAATTTAATTAATTACTTACTGTTAAATCAACATATATATTCCATGGTAACAAGTATTTAAAGTCTACTCTTTCCTTCTTTGATTTGTCGTTCATGTCAGTGACTGTAACTAACACTGAAGTACAACCCTGTCTCCAAAAAAGTTGAGAGTGTGTAGAGAGTGTTGTTAAAAGAAGAAGTGATGCAACAGAGTGGTAAACATGACCCTGTCCCAACTATTTTAAAACATGCTGCTGGCATCAACATTCAAAATGGACATATAACTTCTCCAAAAAGAACAAAATCAGTTTCAGTTTCAACATTTGATCATTTGTCTTTGTGCTATTTTTAGTGAAGTATGTGTCATGTTGCACATCATCACATTTTGTTTCTGTTAACATCTTTTTTTGGAACAGGGTTGTAGTACTTGAACTTATTTGTTATCCTTCTTTAAATCACCAAATGTACAAACAGACATTTTACTTGAATGTTAAGATTGAATGTTCAAACTCATAAATTTATGCTACATATCATGAACTTGTGATTTTACAATTAGAAATCTGACCAGCAGTTCTGGATGAAGAAAACAGTAAAACTTCAGTGGACAGATACAATCAGAATATTTCTGGGATATGTCTGATAACTTGGTGGTATACACTGACAGCTCTTATGAATACAGATGACATATCTTCCTCCACACACACACACACATACACACACACACACACACACACACACGCACACACATGGACACAGAGTAGATATAGCCATAGCAGTCAGGTTAAATGCCTGTGTCTATCAGCGGGCACCGGGGTGACATCGTCCCCCTGAGAGCGTCTCCCTCGCTGTTCCTCTCTAAATGAATGATGATGACCTCGAAGCGAGCCAATCGTCTGCAGTGATACTCAGAGAGACTTGAGTTGCGCTCATTCATATTCTGCAAGCAATTCCATCTTTCCCTCCAAAACACTGTCAAACCCACACTCCATCGAGCAGTGGAGATTAATTCAAACTACCCAAGCGATCCCCCCTCCCTGCGCCTCTCATACAAACAGATTTTGGTGTTTCCCTGTCACACAGATAAATGCTCTTGATAGAGGATATCTTCTGAATTAGTTTGACAGTGCTGTCTTGGAGCTTCGGGGTTATTTTTTTCCCTGTTGCAATTATTTTACTCCTTCTGTTTTTGTATTTCCATCCTCTGTGCCTGGCATTTTAATTAGATTTAATCTGTTGTGTACGAGGCACAGTGGGTATTGTGTGAACAGTGTGTTATTTCCTCACCTTGTGGATCAACACTCGACACCTGAAGGTCGGTGTCAGTAAGGAGGTCCAAGGCCAAAGTCACATTGTGAAGCTGCAGGTCAGAGAAACAGAAACATCAAACATTTTAACAGCTACGATTCACCGAGCATTGAGAAACCATTGCTTTAGTTATTGCTTTTATTGCAGTAGTCAAACAATGTGCTAAGAGAGTTACATGAGAAGACTGACTTTCATTACCGCGCATTAAGTCTGGAGCTAGAACAAGGAGGTGATTAGCTTCATGAGATCATCTATCATGAAAACTGAAAGTAGCACACAGTGAAAGTACACAACTCTGTTTAAAATCAGTGAGTGTCATGTGTACGAATGAAACAAACAAGATATAATGTGTTTCTTAGTCACTGTCAAAGGCTTTCTGTCCTCAAGCTAGGCTAAGCTAACCACCTCCAAGTACTTAACAGATATGAAGGTGGTATCATCCCATAATCCAACTCTTCGTAAAAAAAAAAAAAAAAACATTAGTAGCAAGACATTTTTCCAAATATTTATGTCTTTTGCTTCAATAATGGGAGATGACGGGAATCCTGTTTAGCATTTGGTTCTTTCATTAATTTACCAATTTATCAGTGGAGTGAAATCATGTGACTGACAGATTGTGACTTATCGGGTATATCAAGTTGAGACATTGGATTTTCAGCTTAATGCTAGGAGAACACCAGGAGAAAGTCTTTACATATGATGACATGTTTTTATTTATCAGTTAACTAAATCTGTATCTATTGCATATTTGTTGAGTTGAACTACCTTAATTTATGATAACGAGTGTTTTATTTTTGTCTATCAGCGTCCACTATGAAATGCCAGTGTCGTTATATAGTAAGTTATTCATAAACTCATCCTCTCAGCAGTAAAAGAGTCATAAGTTTTTCACAGACTCACTCTATCGCTTCAAGTAAAGTGAGATCAAAGATGTCATTATAAGTGAGCTGTGACACAGCAGTAATTATGCGTCTGCTTTTATTATTAGAAATGTAAAATATTAATTTTATCATATAATATATTGTAATAGGCGCAGCTTGGGTTCAGGTTTCAGTACTGTAGCTCATTATCCACCACGCTCTTGTGGGAAATCACATTAGCTCAAATGAGCAGTTAAAAAATATGTATGTATCCTTTTGAATAATCTACATCTACAATTTCACAAAATATGATATCAAAAATGAAATAAATTGTGGAACAGCTGATTTTTAACAAACAAATATTTTGTGAAACCCACAAGGCTGAAACAAGATGATGATAAGAAAGTTTAGTGTCAGTGTGTGTGTGTGTGTGTGCGTGTGTGTGTGTGTGTGTTTACCACCTCTCTGAGCACACTCATCCTCGTCATAATAATGAATCCATATTGAATCCATACTGTACCATCTCAGAGGAACTGACGGGGGTCAGGTTGAAGTTATGGAGCGGGATAAAGAAGCCTTCCAGCTGTCCAATCAGCAGCAGCAGAATCACACCATCAGCAAACTAGACAGAAAACACACAGGATGTTGGAGCCTGTCCAGGAATGGCTGATATAATCTCAGGGGAAGTAATCAATTGCTTCTTCTTCTTCTTTTTTTTTTTTACAGGACAGTGTTTAGCTTACCTGTTTGTCCATATCAGCCACCTGCAGACCCATGGTTGACATATTCTGGTTGACAAAGTGTAAGATGGCCTGAAAATGAAAAAAAAAACTGAGGTTAGGAAGTGTGAAATATAAGTTTAGCTCACATATTAAAGTAATAATGTGTTTCATTTTTAATCAAAAGTAGACAAACACTTTAGTTTATAAGAGTTAGAAGTATTATATGGTCTGACAGCAGCAATAAAACATGCTTGCTATTTGCTGGGAGAGCCCTTGTAGAGATAGAGTACCTATAGGGAATTATCACTTGAATCTGCAGCTAGGCTTTACAGAGGTTTATAGAGAGTAGAGAGTTTTCAGCTCTTTGTTTAGCTGTCTGACCACAGCTGTTTTGGTTCATCCTAACCGCATTCATAGCACTCCTCATAGCACAGGAACTAATAAACCCAGTGTGCACTACCTGCTTAGCATCAAACAGCAGTCAGACAGCAGCTAGAGCAACTAGCTGGTGAACACAGCGGAGCTTTTAGCAGCTAAAGATTCAGATATTTTCCTCTGAAGTTAGTAGAGACCAATTAACTGTATAACTTAATTTTTCAGATTCATTTAATCAGTGTTTATGTTTAAGCGCCACAGGTTTTCAGCCTCTTAAATGTGACTATATGCTGCTTTTTGCTCAGTTATTTTAATTGTTGAAGTCACTAATAAGTTGAATATTTTGGGTTTGGGAAAATGTAGTTATTTTCTTTCTTAACACCACAACATTTGCTCTCTCAGAGAGTTAAACTCCTTGAACATCCCTTAAACATCTCCCCTCTTTGTTATACCTTCTTCACAGTGTTGACCTTGTGAGAGTCAAGCTTCAGCAGTTGCTCAATTGGGTCTTCCTCTGAGTGCAGACGGTCAGAAAAGTGTGTTAAAGTCATTGTATGCTGTTTCAATGACATTCAAGACGTGAAGTCAGCTCAACTCTCTGACCGCTCTTTACTCACTTTCAGTATTGCTGAGGGAGTCTGAGCCCACATCTCTGTTGAAAAGGCCAAAAATATATATATATATGAGGTGAACGCTGTGTTTTTTTCACAACCACAGAATCACACAGGATCGAAATGTGCCCACCTTTCCTCTGTCAGGACCTCCATCTGTACTTCTGATTTGATTCCACTTTTCTTCGTCTGGATGAAAATTACAGTGAACCGAAATTGAGCAGCAATCCCTCAAGGTGTGTTTAAGACAGATTTTAGAGCAAAAGCTCAAGCTGAGACTCACTTCCACGAGTATGACTTCAACCTTCACGTTCAGTGGCAGATCCAGTTCAGGCTGGAAACATCTCACCATGGCAACCAGCAGATGAATAGTGGCCAAAAGGTCTTTGTTGTGGATGACTGACAGGCGAGCAGCAGAGAACAAAACACAGAGACAACAAGTTGCATTGATATGACAGAACTCACCACCCCCTAGTGCAGCAGCAAAGAAAGGCCAAAAAATCTGAATCTTTTAAACTGTCATTTACTGCTTTAACTTATAATACTTATAAGATTTTCATGAAATCAAACCAAATTTTGATACTATTTATGCTGGCATTTTTTCAACAATAGCCATTCTATGGCTGTGTATGTTCTGTAGTTACACTGCCTCTAAATATTGTTGTTTTTATTGTTAGTGGTGACGTTTGCAAAAGGTCAAAACTTCCAGCAACACTTAAGTAGTATTCTTGTATCTTGTGACACAGACTCGCGTCTTTATACTACACGTGTTGCTGGAGCTCTTCAGACTTCTCCTCTCCTTGCACCTGTGGGATGCAGGTGAAGCTGTGCCAGAAATCTTCCCTGTGCTTAGTGGTGGAATCTGTGCCAGGGATTCACAGGAAAAAGATGCAGCATATCTTCCAGCATTATTATTTTTAACTTCATACCTCACTGTTTACTGTTCACTTCCCTATTGAAGGTTTCTAGCAGAGTTTCAGGAACAGGACCACACCTCAACCGTGCCACTTCTGACATTCCTACAAATACCTTCCTAACCCTCTCGTCCTCTTTCGCTCTCATATTCTGCACCTCTTCTGCCCACCTTGCCCACATTTCTTCTCTCCTTCCTACTCTTCAGAGGTTTCTGAGGTGGGTCCATTGTGCCTGGGTGCTATGGTGGTTTACACTTCAATCAATTGCTTATAAAAATTCAAATCATTGTGGCATTTCTCCCCTTCCCTAACCCAGCACCAGAAAAAAAAGACTGATCCTCTGACAGTTTTATTAAAACAGAACTCCATAATGTCAGTAGATTTTATCTCCACCAAATCCCTTACAGTTGGTGTAAGCTAACATGGCACCCTTGAGCTAGCACCAAATCCTGTTGTAATGCAAAGTCGCTGCCAGAAGACAGAACAGAACATTTGTTGACTTGTTGCTTCGTTGCTGAATCCCAGTCAGCTGCATGACTCACGTTTGACGTTCCACTTGATCCGGCTGCTGTCCTGCAGGCCCAGTCTCTTGCCCAGCTCCTCCAGGACCACTTCCAGCTTGCGGATCTGAGCAGTGGTGGTCATTGCTATCTCTTCCACAGGCAAGTTTACACCGGCCAAGTTTGCTGTGGAAATCAGGAAGCGAACATCTGTAATTTTAGAGTTTAACTACCGAGGACTGTGTTTTGGATGTAAAAAAAAAAAAACAAGGGGAAACATTTGTTAACGTCATGAAATTGAAGTAAGGCGATGATAAGCAACTGTAAAATTTGTAAAAATGTGTATTAACTCACACAGCAGGTGATGAAGCACCAGTCCATCGTACAGATCCTCCTCCAGACTCTGAACCACTATGTGCTCTGCTTTCAGAGTGCTATTGATCCAGCAAACCAATGTCTACCAAGACACAATTTGTCGCACAGTCAGATGCATCGAACACTTTCAGCTTCTTGCATACATTTCTTTTTTGTTACCAAATGAAAACCAGTGTGAAATCTCATTTTTTAAATTCTCCCCATCAATTTTCAGAGATAATATGATCTTGAAGTAGGTGGAAATGATGACAAATACAAAGCACTCTCCCCAAACAACTGATATTTCATGTGTTTGTCATCCCATCTCTACATATGAGATTTGCCAGGCTTATTGAGTTATTTATACATTCATTGCCACTTGCGTGAAGCACTTGTGCTGCCATATTTTCTCATCAAAATGTGTTTAAAAGTCAGATCCGGCAGACTCTGCCGACTCCTCGTCGTGACTCTCTGATCTGTCTCCCATCACCTCTGATAATTATGTTCATTAAAATTTCACTGATCCTTCCACCACTCGCTACCCTGCATCAGATATTATTCATGCTCTTCACGGCACATATACATGCAAGGTCTGTAATGTATTTCCTGTGTAGCATTTATCTCCACCTCACTGAGGACATAAAGGAGATTCTTGGATCTGTGGTAGTCCAGTACAGGGTTGGATGTTGGAGTAAATGTTAAATAGGAGATTGAGATTCAAACAAAGGTTTATATGTAGATGACAAGAATTAATCTCTTACCTCCTTTAGCTTCCCAAGTTTGGGGTCTTTTAAAGATGCTGGCTGAATAAGCTTCTGTTTCTCTGCTGTGTGAATATACGATATAATTGTTAGCTCCTGCACTCAGTTTTTTATCTCACACTTTGAATATAATAAAATATAACTTATAATACTGTATCATATTTATTAAAAGGAAACACCTATTAGTAGTAAAAACAAATTTGTATTTTCCCCTCTCTATGGGGAGGAAAAGTATAAAGTGAAGTTAAAGTACCTCAAAGTTGACCTTGATTTTCAAATGCATGTCTTATATGCAACTGGGTGTAAATTGTTAATGTTTCTGGCAGCCAGAGTCCTGAAACTTGCACGAACCGTGTAATAAATAACACCAGATACTTAGTCTGCATTATTTTGTTGTCAATCTTACATTATTGTGTGATATTGCAGTTTAAAGCTGCTCTAATCAACATTTTTTTTATATTACTATGGATTAAATAACTGTGAAATGTGAATGGTGCGACCTGTAGTGACAAATCCACAGAGAATTACCAGAATCTGCAGTGCAAAGGGTTTCAATCTTATTTTTTATATTATTTATACAGTTAATTTGTTTTCAGATGCAATCAGACAAAAAAAAACCTATAATGAACCCAACAAATGGAAGCTTGTTTGCGACTAGCTGGTGAACATACAGTATAGAGCATTTAGCAGGCAACGAGCCACATATTCACTCCAGAGGTGGTAAAAGAGAGTGAATACTGGACTAGTTTTCATCAAGTGGCTATGAACACAACTCTAAATTAATGCTAATGTTGCTCTGTAACAGCTGGAGGTGTAAATATGAAATGAGTTGCTTCAGAGTTCACCACAACAACTTACATTGTTAGTCAAAGCTGGCCCAAAAATCAGTTATTGCGGGTTTAAGTACAGACTGGCTTTAAATGTCTCTACTGCATTACCTCATGATGATAATGTTTGCAAAAACTCAAAAGTTAATGATGCGAAATGAATGTTCATTAGGAGGGATTGCACAACGCAAGTCTGCTGATAGATCTGCATATTAAAACAAAAGGAAACAGATGGCTTCTCAGAAGTGGTCGTGTTAAAAAGGGTGCTAAAATTTCTAAAATACAACAGGGTCATTTACAAAATGGTTAACTGTGCTGGGAAGGATAGAAAATAACCTAAAACATGCAAAATTACCTTTAAAGGACAAATCTAAAGGCTGATTTGAGGCAAGTGGACAAAACTGCACGTATACAAATCATGACTGACTGACATAGGTGCATAACAGGATATGTAGCTGCTGACTGAATACACACATACCCTGAAAAGTTTCAATGTCCAAAGCGTCTTCCTCTTTGTGATACTCAAAGACTGCGGCCTCCATCGTCCTCAAGGTGAGATACACACCAGCTGTCAACAAAACCTGCAGAGGAGTCAATTGTGAGAAGAAGCGCTTTAAAGCAAACCACAGGAGACTGAAGAAACACTTCTATCAACATCTCTGGTAGAAAGTTTCTCTCTCAACAGGAGCTCCTTGACCACATTGCTCAGTTTTAAACTGCTGCAGGGGAGCTTCTGACCAGCAGCGGATAATGCTGATTGCAGTGCCAGGCAGCTTACTGTTGTGTTCATCCAAAATAGATGCTTTTCAGCTACAACAAAAAACAGCAAGAGATGGGCTTTGTACATTTTTTTTAAGATGACTAAAAACACAGAGGAGCACAGGAGTCTGAACCAAAAAAGGAAGAAGTTTCATCACTTCCTTTTTCTCTTCTTTTTCACAGCTCTCTGAACAGATCAAGGACTGTGTATCCCTCCACAGATCTGCAGGGCTGCACTTCTCTCCCTCTGAACATTTTGAATTATATGGCCTGAGACCAAGCACAGCAAACACATAAAGCAACACAGTCTGACAAAACAGAAGTGACCTGGAACATGTCACACTGTTGTTTCCTGGATCTGGAGAGACAGAGAAAAGCCTCGGTGTACAACTTTTCTTATCCTGTGTGTGTGGCTTCCTTTTCCTGGGGTTGACAGTAAGTTTTAAACAAGGTCATAAACAAAAAGAGTTTTTTTTTTTTTTTTTTGAATAAGCTTACCTTCAGCACTCTGAGAGCGACTCGACAGAATCGGGTGACTTCAGCTGAATTGAGTTCCTTAACTGATGTCGACTCCTGTCAAAACAACGATATAAGAAGTGGAGGGTTGTTCTCAATCTGAGTAAGCCTCTTGTGAATTCTATCAACACAAAAGGTTTCACTGCACTCTATTTCAAACTGCTGCTTTAAAAGAAAATAACATGTCAGCGGGTCGAAAGGGAAGATAAGCACAAATGAGAGGATGTGGCAGAAGAAGAAGGTAGCACTTCCTCTTTTTGATACTGGTTTTGCAGTGTTTTCAGATAGGGGCGTTTATGTTCTCTGACACGAACAGCATTTGAGACTTTAATAATAAGTGCGTGTCGAGTGAAAGAAAAACAGGGAAGACTCTCGGGTACAAATGCATTGTTTGGAAAGCTACACTTCAGGAGGGCCCCGAGAAAAACGTGACACTCTGAGGCCTGAACCACTCAGGCTCGGCTCACACATCTCCATCTGTGATCGGATCAATTTGCTGTCATCTGGTGTCCAGCCTTCTCCATTCTCCGGCAAGAAAGAGAGAAAGAGATAGAGACAACAAAACAACAAGCTCTGTATGTGCACCGGCTTTGTTGAAGAAAAGGAAAAAGGACCACCCATCAGCCAGACGAAGGGGCAATTTGGGGGGGATGTGGAAGGTTACCATAGCAACAAAAGAACGAGACAAGAAAATAACGGCCTAAAATAAACCCATAATTCCTTTAGCTAAACTCAAATTGCAGGAATTGGCTGTTCCAAAGCCAATCTCGCTCAAAAGCCAAAGCAAATCTAACCTATCACACAAGTACGAGATAAAATGAAATTCTCATTCCGTTTGATTCCAGGCATTTATTTCTTGATTGGTAAGATAAAAAAAGGTGGGGATGAGCCATCCAGTGAGAGCAAAGTATAGACTGACTCATCCACTCTCTCAATAATTCAGCCTGACTCTAAAATGGATGAGTAGTCGTGCATTGTACATCTTAGCAGGTCTCCAGGTGGCACCGCCGGCCAGCTCTGCTTCAGGAGAGATCCAAGCCTCCTCGGAGACGCCTGTGAAAGGCCGGTCAATATGAAGATACTCTGACCAGAGCCTCCTGGGATGTCGAGAGCACACTGCACTTAAGGCAGAAGGCAACAGCATCGGCTTTTAAATATGGCTTGAGTTTGTGGTGTGCATAGTTCAGAGTAAACAAGAACTGTTCACAGCTCCTTCCGTTGTAAAAGCGATTATAGTATATATACTGCAGAGCTATAGTAAGAATATACAAAGCATTTTATAATATATAATATACACAGCAATTTCAAGTCTCTTAAAGGAATAGTTCAAAATTTTTGGAAATATGTATATTTGCTTGCTTTTCAAGAGTTAAATTAGAAGATCAACACTACCGTAATATCTGCCGTTAGTTAGCTTAGCATAAAGATTGAATGGGGGAACAAGATAGGTGTTATTGATGAAAACTAAGTCAAGACCAGACCTGACTATGCCATGGAAATGTATAATTAAATAATAAAAACAAGCTTTTTAAATCTGTAGTAACTTCAATAGGGCCAACCAGACAGATAAAGATAGACAGCTAGGCTATGTCACCAAAAGCTAGCTGGTGAGTTAGCCATGGTTAGCTTGAGCTAAAACTAAATGTACTTGTTGTTTTTATTATTGTTATTGTTGTTATCTGTAAATAAAAAAATATTTTTGATTAACTAACATAATAATAATTTAGTTTTTTCAGTCAGGATGGAGCTAAAAAGCCCAGCTAAACTTGCTAATGCTACTAGCCTAGCAGAGTAGCAGTAACAACCATTTCAGCTTTTGGCGAGTGGAAATCATGCAATTTGATGTTGATACCATAAAATCACATATTCAAACTCAATCAAATCTATCTGGTGTACAGTTTGTGGTCTTTGAAACATTCATTGAATTTGTTCTTGATTGCTGTAGTGTAGTTACATGTAGTTACAGTTACTTTTAAACAATATGTAATGCATTAAGTGAGCTATATGAGCTAAATACTGCTGGCTTTAATGTTGGCTTCATATTTAGCATTGTTATCGATCTTCTCATTGAACTCTCAGAAAGAAAACAAAGTGTATTTCCCAAAACGTCAAACTATTATGTACACAAAGCGTTTTTTTAACCACTATATAATATATAACAGCATTTTCACCCTTCTTAAATATTCTGTGATAAGGACTTTGGTTAACACACAAATGTTTTCCAGTTTTAACATCACGCCCTCCTACATTTTTCAAGTGATTGCTGTCAATTCAAATACAGGCTAAAGGTTGCAGGGTTTCCCGGGTTGCAGATACCATTCGAGGAAGGAATAAATAAATACTGACATTTAGGGAGCGATTAAATATTAACATTCAGAGCCTTTTTCAGGCTACTCCCTGTGGGTTTTTTTTTTTTAAGTCCCACATAATGATGACTTTCAGTCCCAGTTGGTCTCCTCCAGTGTGCGGACTGTGATGTATAATGTCAGCGCAGGCACAGGGCAGTGTTCAAAGTAATATCAGGGGATGAAAAGTTCACTCAGAGTTTTTGTAGTTGGTGAACAGATTGTAGAGGACTCTGAGGGTGGACTTCAGGTTCAGGTTGACAACATCTGGAACACAAAAGTGAAACAACAGAGTTCATTAGAGTTTAACGGTTTTGAGAAGTTTCAGGAAGAAAATTTGGACCTTTGACATGAGATAAAACTAATGTTATAAAAGAAAAATCATGTCCTTGGAGCACTTGAGCACAAAATAACTTGGCTGTGCTACCATAAAAATCATATTTACATATTTAAAGGAGCTTATTCTATGATTGCTGTTGGACTACTTTCTTTCAAATGGTTATTTTTTTATTTTGGAAATGAAACGGAGCTTAAAATAGATCCAGGAGTTTGCAGATGATTATCATATGATGTATTACTTCATAGCAAGAGAGATCCAAAGGCTTAAAAGTACTTTCTGTTCTCTTTGTCAGTAACATGGTGTACTACAGTATATGTTCTTATTTGCTTGTTGCAATTTCTCATCCCAACTAGGTCTTTGTGAAGTGATTAAAGCCAGGCACCATTTTGTTACAGCAGTGCCATATTGCATCACCATTTAAAATAGGGTTTTTTAAGCTCCTTATCATCTGCTTTCCTGTGTTAGCTTGGGTGACACTGCTGATATCATTACCAGCTTATGTTCATGCAAACCGTATACGATTCAGAACACATGTGCTGTAGTAGGAGCGCAGTTATGCAGTTTTGAACATAATAGCTATGATGTCCCATTAATGCAAACAGTGTGAGAAGTTGATTGCAAGTAGTTTTATGGGGGAAAGGACACGTTTCCTTTTTGGCTTAGTCAGGAAAATGTTTGGAGAAGGGGAATGCATTTGCATTAATATAGTGTGGAGAGAATATTTTGACATTTTCAAAGCAACTCATATGCACAGTTATGCAGTAAAATGCTCAGTTGTCACCTCTAAGGACTATGCACAATGTAACTTAATAGACATACATAGACGTTAAATAATAGTGTAATTTAGGTCAAAGGAAAGAATAAAAACAATGAGCAGAGGCAAAAATATATGTAGTACACTGAGTAGTAGAATATAAGTACTATGGCTACTGTAAAAGAATACACCACAGGATGTGATGTAAAATAGCTCATAGGTATTCTTATTTTTATATAAATATATAAATGTTTTGTTTTTTTTTAAAAAAAAAAAACATCTGAATCTTGGATGTGCTCAATGATTAATTTTATTTACACAACCAACCAAACAAATGTAATATAGTGTTCTCTCAGTAGCATCTTCTATGAATTAAAGTGACCAACCAGTGCGTGAAAATAATTTGAATGCATCAGCGGAGTAAGATACTGCTTACAGTTTAAGTACACGATCAGTCAACTGCATTCGATTAGATCACAGTCTGAGAGCTATTTCTAATTTTCTGTAATAGCATTTCTGTCTCTACAGGACGTATAAAGGGGATAGTGGGTAGAGAAAAATGCATGTCTCTGTGGAAAAACAGGGAACACTAATTAATTATAATAATAACAACCACTCTAAAGCAGTAAGGCATAATTTGATTATTTAATTAAAAGCTCTTATGTTCTCTTAAATAAAAACAGGCTGTTTTGTTTTGTTTTGTTTTTTTCAAACTAGACAACAAAGTGCAGCTCAAGGCTGGATGAACTCAGCAACATCCATCCAGTAATAGAGTTTAAGGGTGAGGCAAGGTTTCCATCTACTGGACAACCTTTAATATGACGGCTGCTGGACTGGACTGCTAAGAAGAAGGGGTCACTGATCAAATGTTGTAAAGATGGCACGTTTGCTATGAGCCACTGTAGAAAGATCATGCCTAAATGTTTAACTGAACAACCGATGCAAGCATTAGTGTTATCACAGCTAGATTATTATTCAGTGCTTTTGGTCCAACACAACAGAAGGTAATTTGGCTCACTGCATAATGCTTCACTGCCCATAACAAACAGGAGTAAGTACAACAAATTACCATTTGGCTTTGTTAAAGTGTAAAAACTAGCATTACTCTTTAGTCTGCTATATTAAAACTATCATAAAAACTGTTGCCTCCATGCAGCAATGGTTGCATTCATTGTCATGTTTTTTAAATGCAGAAACTACTGCGACATGTTTTAAGAATAAGCTGATATCTCTTTTTCATTTATTTATTTATTTTTCGCTCTTTTTAAAGACGTAATACGGACGTAGAGAGCTATCCATCCCACTTTTACTTGTGATCTAGCGGATGAGTAGCAATTATATATATATTATATATATTTTTAATTATATACAAAATTAAATCACAGAGCTGTCATATGTATTAGAGACAGACTTGGTGTCGGTAGTTCTCGTCTTGTGGTTGTGTTATGTAGTGTTAATGTGCATTAAAAGAAATTACTGTTATAATAATACAGTAGCTAATTAAACATAAACATCACCCATTCAACACCTTTTTATATGGTCAGTGCAAGAGACTTATAATATCTTTAGAAAATCTAAGTCTCTCTGGACTTTTGTAATATTTATGTGATGCATGTCTATAAAATACCTTCTGGCCTGGCTTTGGGTTTCTTTAAGCCTCCATCCTGCATCAGCTCAAAGGCAAACTGCACATTGTGGACCTTCTGTTCGAAGTTCTCAGGAGTGAGGAAGAAGTTGTACAGAGGGACAAAGTAGTCCTCTAGCAGTCCCATCAGTAGTACCAGATACACTCCATCAGCAAACTGCACACAAACACACATAGATATAAATATATATACACAATCTGCATCCTCATGTCCACACGCAGAGGATGAAAGTCTGTTTCACGTCACTAATGATGATTTTCAATCATCTCTTCTTACCTGAGATTCCAGCTCAGTAACTTCCAGGTTCAGCTTGTTCAGGTGTTTGTTCACGAAGGTGATGAGAGACTGATAACAGGATCAACGAATGATGAGTCATTTTTACAGTACAGTTAAAGAAGCAAAACAGATTTCAGATACTGTCCTTCATCATGCAAAGAAAAGATCTTTAATACCGTTTTCACTACATTCAGCTTGTCCGGTGCATGATCCAACAAAGTGTCGAATGCATCTCTCTCTGGTGAAAAAGAAAGAAATAAAAGGTTAAAAATTCATTATATAAATGCATGATATAAATTCTCCAATCTCACTCGTTAAGATCTTCCAAAATGTTGAACTATTTAAGCAGATAGATAAAGAAACAATAAGAGTAAAGAGACTTTTCTATAATACTGTGACGTGATATGTGGCTGCGACTCACCAAATCTTCCCATCATCATTCTGGAAAAACAAAAAAATGAGACAGTTTTCAGTTTTCCATTTTGTATGCAGGATTCTATATATAACACTTTATACTACATCAGAAGAGGACAGCTGTGGATAAAATCAGCTCTTACTCTGTGGTGCTCGTCAGCTCCTTGGTCACAAGAGCAGTCTGCAGGATGCCTTCTCGCTTCTGCTCAGGCAAAATAAAATGCTTCAGTCACTACATGAGTTAATAACTGCACATGCACAAGTTTGTTTTAAGATTCAATTTGGGTCATTTCTAAGATATTTGACACTTAATTTGTAATTTTATGAACTTTTGTCTTTCGTTGATTGTCTATAACTCACTATTGTTGCTGTCTATCCTAAAAAATGATTCCTAACCTTAAAGAAGGTTGTAAAAAAAAAAAAGAAAAAAAAGCTCAAATAAATTATAAATAAAACCATACATCTCTGTATCCATCCCCATATCATTGCAAATAACGATGACAAATGTCGCTTGATGAGGCACATTACCTTGACTATCACCACCTGCACAGAGACATGTTCAGGCAGTCTGATGGGAGCCTGGAAGTGCATAGCGAGAGCCACCAGCAGGTAAACAATAGCCACCAGGTTCTTTGAATGGATAGCTGTAACAGTAAATCATAAGACAGGACTGTCAGCTGCAAACTAACACAATGATGCATGTGAGCAATTTTCTAAAGATGAAACGTAGCAGTGCTTTTTTCAGACAAGAGGAAGACAAGAGGAACATGTTAAAAACGAGCATCGATTAATTTAATCTTTATATTTGTAGAGTTCCTTAAAAACTCGCTGGAGCACAGCAAAGTCACTGAGGTCGATGTAAAACTCACAGTCCACACTCCACTCAATGGTCCAGCCATGAGGCCTCAGCAGTTCATTGACGGCCTCCAAAACCGTCTGAAGCTTCTGTTTTTGTCCGATTTCTGACTGGGTCACCTCGGCCACGTTCAGCTTCCTGCCTGACAACTTTTCTGTGAGCAACAGCAAAGATGAGATACAAGATATCAGCTCAGACTTTCCATACACAGAAAAGAATCATGCAGAATTATATACAGTATCATGCAGCAGTATTTTGTAAAGTATACTGCTTTAAATCTTATCCAAACTAAATCCTCTGATTTAGGATGCTTGCCTCAAGTGTGTGGGCTTAAAAAAATGAGGAAGAGGAACTCATCTAGAAATTAAAAAAAAAAAAAAACAGAAGAAATCCAAATTGGGTCACTTTGTGGAAAAAAGGCTTCATTTACATAAAAGACAAAAGTTACAAAAGTGCTGCAAACCAAAAAAGTGCACAACAAAATGTTCTTCCTGCCTGTCAGTGTCAGTGTGGGTTTTCTTTGTTGAAAAAACGCTTTTAAAAAAAAAAGTGCAAATGTGGCGTCTGCATGCAACAAAAATGACTTACAAAGGAAGACTTCTCCGCTCTAAGCAATAATAAGAAAGAGGTTTTAAGGAGCTTATCTGGCGTGCGTGGGTTCAAATATTTAACAAAAAAAGAAACCGGCGACACTGAAGAAAATCTAAAACGAGCACTGATGTAATAAAAGACACGAGATTACACGAGGCGCAAAAGTGAGTTCGAAAACTGAAGCAGGCTCAAACAGAGAAATCACAAACCACTTAACAAAACGTTGCCTGCTGATGTTGTTCACGACTCCTCTGCAACATATGCAGTTAAGTCTCAGCTCTATTTTGTATTAGCTTGGCTTTTTCTAAATGAATATGCAAGTTTTTGATGTTTTATTCTTGTAAATGTGCGGCGGCTGATGAGACATTTTGTCAGGCTGCAGTAATTATCTGGTGTTTTCACAGATGACTGAGAGAGCAAAGGGAAAGGCGAAGATAAAGACGTGAGGAGCTGAAGAGGGGGGGTGTGTTCTCCACTTTGATTACACAAAAAACTAATTTGAGAAGAAAAGAAGAAGAAAAATCATGCACAACATGTAAAAGAACACAAGAAAAATGGACCTGAAGAAACCACTTCTTACAGGTAAATGTGTGATACATAACCACTAAGAACTAAATCCCATTAATAACCGCTGCGACTGCAGTGACACTGTATTCTAATCTAAAGCAGACGCTTTCAAACATTAGCAGCCGTTGTCTTGGTGAAATCTGCAAATGTCACGATCCAGCCTGCTGTGACAAATAACAGACACAAGGGGGAAGCCACTAACAGAGCAAAGAACAAACACAGCAGCAGCCTGGTGAATCCATATTTATCACAGGGGGCGCTGGGGAAAAACGATAATGTATAATGAGAATCTTGACGTGGTATTAAATGAGGTGAGAATTTATGGTCCCAGGGGTTTGTAATTTTGCAGCTTTTGATGAAAAATGTGCTTCAAATTGAAAGAAATATCCTGTGAAATGTGTTTACTCGTTGTCAAAACATGCTTTAGTGCTACTTTGAGATGATACTGATGTGATATTCAATACTAATACCTCAAATTAAGCTTTCTCTAATGCACAGCTGGTACACGAATGCAACATTTTCTCTCTGTCAAGAACATCTTCATGCTAAAGCCACAGGCTGTGAATAAAACTGTGTCGCTGCTCTAATAAATAAATGTTTCATATGTTGAGTTGGGTGTGAGACAAAAGTCCATGATTGACACTTGTGATAACAGACCACAGGGATTCATGCGGGTTTAGTTGAAGGTGAAGTTATGACAAAGATGTCAGAGCTGTGACGCCAGAGAAAAGAATCTCACCAAATAACTTCTGGAGCACTTGTCCATCATAACAATCCTCCTCCAGGTCTTTGACTATGATCCTGTCTTCCTCCAGCTCACTATTGATCCAGTCAATCAGGACCTGCACACACATCAGAATACAATCATGCAATCAAACGTTGTCCTTCTATGAACTGTTGTCTGATTGTGCTGAGGACATGTGATGCTTGTGTCTTCCCAGACTACCTTTAGAAGATCTTTAAATTTAAGATTTTCCCGCGATGTTGGGTCCAACATGATCCTCTCAGCATTCTCCTCTGATGAAGAGAACATGGGAGACGTACATATTTTTATTTCACATAGATACCAATCTACAGCCACAAACACACACACACACACACACACACACACACACACAATGTTCCCATCATTTTCACATCAACAGTGATTCACACGGTAACTGAAGACAAAGGCGTTTCTACTCCACCCACTTTCATTTCCTGCTCCTCCACTGTCAGAGTCCCCGTTAGTCAACATGTGGAAACATATTCATACGTGACCTCAGTAAGCTCTGACAGTGAGCTGCCACAAACAATGCGTTTTAGGAAGTTGATAATATGTAAATTCTACATTGAGGGGTTGTAATGGGTGTAACAGTGGCTGCACACAGCTGTGGTGGTCAGTTAGAACATCACGGCTCGCTGATTTCATCCCACAGTTAAAATAAAGATTGATAAAACATATTTTATCGGTTGAATATTCAGGTTTAATAATCCATAAAGCAGACAGATTTGACTTTGGACTGGTACAACATACTATGAGTTCTTACTACAGCTGATTGTTGAGGTGTTTGTATAGGTACTCACATGTACATAAGCCCTGTCAGTCAGCCTTTAGTTTATAACTTAAAGGCACTTATGCCTAGGCACTTATTTATATAATTCATCTATAACAAGTCACGACTGTTGATATAGTGCATCTGAAAGCGTTATGCATGTTTATGAGTGTAGTTTTATGAATGCTTTGGATGTAGTATTCATAGATGTTAGCAAACTTTCTTTTAGTCTTGATTCTGCCGACCTCTGTGGACAAAATCGGTATCATCATCATCAGGCGTCATTTCATCTATTTCAAGAAGAATCCGAGCGATCTGACCCAGTGGTAGGCATTAAGAATATTAATCATATTTTTCTCACTGATGGTTGTGTTTGTTTGTGTAGGTCATAACGAGGCATCCGCTTCAAATTATGACCATTTCATTACAAGTTAAAAACTCCTTGTAGTACATTAGAATAAAAGTTATTATAGTGTCATCTTACACGATATATTGTTAATACAGATTTATCAATGGGTAAGCAGGATTTTACTGTTGCAGCCGCCCAAGCTTTTTGAAGTGCTGCCTGTATAGTTAGATGGTGGTTTCCACCCTCAAGGCTGGGACCCTCTGGTAGGCTGCAGCATAGATATGAGGGGTCAGGAGATGATTCATTGGGTAGGAAAGAAGGTTTTACTACAGAACTGGTAATTTGGGGGATTTTTCACGAAACTGTGATCACAAAATGTCTGTCTGGCAAGTCATAGACATCTGAAACGTGAGAAACCACAACCAGATATCTATATATATATACCAGATATCCAGTTATCTCGTAGGAGGTCACACACTTATAAATGTTGAAAACCACTGAACAAATCTTTAAATATATATTATAGTTTATAAGCTAGTGACTAAAGCTGTCTAATAAATGTAGTGGAGTAAAAGCCATAGAAAATGGAAACGCTAAATTAAAGTAGTAAAGTATCATACTTGAGTAAATGGAGGTTACATTCCATTCCTTTACATCGCATGTGTTTATGTGTGTATATACCCATAAGTGTGTCCTCTGGATGGATGTCCGTCCCTGAGGGAAGCATGGGAGCGTTGATAGCATTCTTGCCCTCCTCCTGGAGATCGCTTACTAGTGAGACAACAACAACACACACACACACACACACACACACACACACACACACACACACACACACACACAAAGAAAAACAGCATAAAACTCGTAAACACAGGCTCAACAAACTCAAATTGAAAGAAACACCTGATAGGTAACTGAAAGGATGAAATGAAACAAAACGTTTTTAGGAAATGACATTTACTCTATGTTGACTGTGTGACAGAAATAAAAGAAGACAATAAAAAGAAAACATGTCAGTGTCACTGGTAACACTATTAGTGCACAACATCATCACAAATTCCCCTTGTGGGCAAAGTGTCAATTTGTGTCTTTTTTTTTTTTTGCAAGACCTGTTGCTCCTCCGCAGACACATTTAACTAGAGTCAATCATAGTCAGACACAACTGAATGTGGTCAACTGTCGGTTAACAAGTCTTGGGGAGTACTACTTCCTGCTACCTGCTGCTCATTTCTGTTTGAGGCTAGCAGCTCGAGGCTACATTGCATTTCAGATGTTTTATCCATTTCTATCCTCATTTATTGTAACTGTCATCATTATGTCCTTTTATGTAAATCACAATTTAATTATATGCATGATCAGTTTATTAACATCATTATTATTTATCATTTTGCTCTGTCACATTTTTATCAGGACGACTCAAAAACTATGAATTACGATCCATCCATGTCCTGTAACCGCTTATCCTTATCAGGCTAACAGAGTCTGGAACCTATCCCTGCTGGCAGTGGGCAAGAGGTGGGTGCACCCTGGACAAGTTGCCAGTTCATCTCAGGGTAGTCATTCATGTTAAACACTAAATTAGAATAATTTTATAAAGTATATTCCACATATTCACGCTTCAGAAAATATTCTGGCGCTTGTTGTTGTCAAGCTTTGAGTTACAGAAACTTCAGAAACTGCTTATGATAAATGTTTAACTGGAGGTTTGAGCTGTCACTTCCTAATTTTTTCTGCAGCCATGTGAAGTTCTTTCCTTTCCGTTACAGATTGTGTTATTGGGCAGCAGTGTCCACCAACACCTTAATTAAAACTCAAGCACTTTAAGTGTGTATCCTGGGACTTCAAAGTGCGTTTAATTGAATTATTTGAACATAGTACAGTTAGACTGAGAATTTCGTCTAAAACTGGGAACATTAAGTTGATTAAAGGTGACGGGACACACAAAAAGTAGCAAACGCTAACACACACTTTGAGTCACACTTCGGATAAAATCAATTTCTGCTGAGATGCTTTCGCTTCTAACTGGAGAGACACTCCAGGGATTTAAAAGCTTTCTTCTCATAATGGACAAATTGCTTTTATCATTCTGCATTTCAATTTGTAGGACCTGCAACAGGCTGGACCACAATCAATTGTCTCAAATCTGTCATTTCATTGACTTTTCTATTTATAAAATGAGCAAGGGGAACCAAGGTGAAGACAGAAACAGAACAAAATTGCATTAAAAGGATGTAAGGACATTTTTATGATCAAAAATATAACAAAAGAAACAGCATGTTCACGGTATAATCTGGACAAAATCTGAACTTCAAAGCATTTATGAAGAGAGGATATACAGAATTACCCCAGGAGGAGGGGTCCCCACAGGTTTCCTGTCTGATTCAGCTCTCTCATAAGAGCCGAGTCCTGAATCTCACAACGGATCAGCAGTTTGCTTTGTAATTACAGAGCAAGCTTGCTGCATTTCATCATAATTGTGCTGCTTCCTCCACACACACACACCCCCCACCCTCCTTTGCCAATCTCACTGCATTACTGCTCCTCTGAACTACTGGACAGAGCTCTGGCACTTCACACAGTCCGTAAAATGTGGGAGAAAATGTTCAAATCATATGATATGATGTGATATCAATGATATCATATGATATCATTCATTTACCACAGCAGATTTATGCAGAACGACAAAAATTCTTTCATTCCCCTCGCCTCACAAAGACACACAGCTGATCCAATAATGTTACAGACACGTTTAACAGTGACTAGCTGTACTTACTCCTTGATGACCTCTTACAGCAGCCAACACAACCCATTACTGGATATTAACCTGCACCGCACAAAGGTAACAAGTCTCGCTTCCCCGTTTTCGCTTCCAAGTTCCTCACAGCCAAACATTAATACATTTACCTTGTTTCTTCCTCTTGGTCCCGCACAGCAACCCCGCCATGTCCCCGCTATGAATCTCTGGATACCCCACCGATAGCAACGAAGAGCAAAGGCAGAAAATGTAAGTGTGCAAGGAGTGTGTGTGTGAGTGAGTGTGCATGTGAATCCCAGTCTGTTGGGCTGAGCAGTGGCAGAGGGGGGGGGGGGGCGTCATCACGTGTTTATTTCTGTCACAACCCTCCACCCCATCTCTGCGGTCCAGTTACAGGAGACACTGAGGAGTGTGTGTGTGTGTGTGTGTGTGTGTGTGTGTGTGTGTGTGTGTGTGTTTTGCATGGACAGGAAGGAGACACCACACTGGACATAAATGCACCAAAGCAACCTCTAGGCGGTCAAACTCTGGACGCAGGACAGGCTTCACTGACCTATCACAGGTATGCTATGGACTGGATATCCTTTCATTTAATATCCATATGAGAGCATGCAGCATGGTGGAAAAAAAAAAAAAATTTTCTCACACAAACGATGCCAAGTGCTTGATCTTGTTTTTGTTCAAATGAGCTGCAGTTTAGTAATTTCACAACGATGTAGGAAAATAGATTTATTTCAGTGCATAACTCAGCGGAGCCTTTAATATGTTTCGCTGCAGCGGATAATCAATCAGGCAGCAGCTGTTAACTGAATTCTACTAATTGAATGCAAACCAAAGCCTGAAGTCAACAACATTTATCTTACGCCGGCTTCATTGCACAAATCCGTGTAAAAAAAAAAAAAAATCTCTTGATATTATAACCCAGTATGTAAAAGGACAAAATGATTTGTCTAGACAACAGCAGCAACATATGTTCAGATTCCTCTTTCTTTCGAGACACAAATGGTTTGAGTACAATCAGTCCGCATCGTAAACAACAGCGTAAAGCTGATTGAAATCGACCTCGTAGTTTGGTTCCGCTGTTCCCTGAGGGGGCAGAAGGGAGAGGGGGTCTGGGAAGATATAAATAATGCAGCAGTACGGAGAAGACTGACTGGACCTTAAATATAGCTTTGGTTATTCACACCAACACTGGCACCAGTGAGTAACAGTAGCCAGGAGATGATGGTGTCACTTAGTGTGATCCACAGGGGACTTTCAGAGGATCTTAACCATGACCACTGAAACTCTTTAACTTATTACACCTAATGTTTACTCACTACTGCATGTTTCCTTCCTTATCTACTTAGATTGTAATGCTGTTTCCTCCATATTGTAATTCTACTGCTGCTACGTCCCTCTACTGGGGACATAAAACTTGTGCTGTGTGATAATCTGCGGCTCTTCCTGGGATCTTCCCTTCATCATTCCTTCCTGTTAAAGTTTGTGTGTGTGTGTGTGAGTGTGTGTGTGTGAGTGTGTGAGTGTGTGTGTGTGAGAGAGAGAGAGAGTGAGTGTGTGTGTGTGTGTGTGTGTTTCCTTATGAAGGGTCAAAGGATCAAGAGAGTCAAAATGTTCTCTTTACTCTTTAAAGACAAATTATATACAATCAGATATTGATGTTTGAGTTTAAAGAAGATCAGATCTGCCAATAGTTTATTTTTATTTTATTTTTTTTAAAGATTTTTTTGGCCTTTTTCAAGCTTTTTATTTTTCACACAGACAGCTGAAGTGTGACGGGAACGTGGGGAGAGAGAGAGATGGGGAACGACATGCAGCGAAGGGCCACGGGTCGGATTTGAACCCTGGGCCGCTGCTCAGCCTTTGTATATGGGGCGGATGCTCTACCAACTGAGCTAATCGACACCCCCCAATAGTTTATTTTAATTACTGTTAAATTTTGTTTTTAATACTGTGATAGAGATATGCAGAGTATGATATTTTACACTTGAACTGGAGATCTGAAGAATAAAACTGTGTAATGGCATGGATGTGAAGACATTCTGTATGTCAAATATATCTTTGCTGCAACTTCCTGTTACAATATTGGTCAACATATGGCCACAACCCATATTAATAAGCTAATATTAGTCATTATATTGATACTATATATAAATTAAATACACTTGGCAGTCCACAGGACGGCTACTTGTATTATTGCTCGAACAGCAAATAAACTGACTTATTTGGAGTAACTCTACTCTCAAAATATCAGAAAATCTCCTGTAACAGCTACTAATAATTCCACAACTAATCCGTCACTAACACTGACCAGCGATTTGGATGTTTTTAATATTTGTACAGTATTTATTGAAGAGTGAGCAAGCTAAATTCTTAAATCACTATTTCATATGAGAAAAAGACGCAAAGCAACAGTATAAACATGGATATTGTATTTAGTGATGTTAGTTTAAGCTGTATATTTCTGGACGTTGTATAATAATGCATAATTTCTCTCGATCTCTTTTTTGATAGTTGCTGTGACGATGCAAATATAAATTAGGTCAAGTGAATAAAAAAGCAATATAGGAATAATAAATCTACAATAAAAAAAACAGAGACTTACTATTATCAGCATCCATCCTAAAACGTCTCTTATATTGTCATATAATATTGTTATGTAATATTTTGCCTTTTCAAAGTGTAAATACTCTTTGCCCCTGGGGTGATAACAGTGAGGATGTGACACTTGTCCTCTCAGGCCTTATAAAGGAGGTGGAGGAGGAGGAGGCATGTTTGTTTTACTTTCACTAAACTATCACTACCACAGCAGTGCCTGCTGCTGACAGAGGGAGCTGCGGCTTGTCAGAGAAACACAGACTTCCTTTCAGTTTATGAGGATAACAGACAGACAGACAGACAGACAGACAGAGAGGAGTCATGAACATGCAGTGTTTAAAAACTGTCTGCAACTGGACTGTGTAAAAAAAAAAGAAGCTTTTATGTCCTGTCAAATAGCCTCAAGCAACACTTTCCATCCCTTTTCTTATAATAAGGAGTGTTTGTGAAAATGTGAACGTGTTGTTGCTAAGGCGTGCTGACACAGTTTAAGAAACCGTAGGTCCCTCTATTGAAAGGAACAATACAAGTACACTATTAGTGATTATTCAGCAAACGTGAAGCAACTTTTCCAGTGGCAACTCATCTCTTGGGTGTTCCCCTTTAAGAGTATAAAGTACCACACCCAATTGTAACAGAAACCACAACAGCAGCAGCATGTGAAGCCGCAAGCTGTGCTCCAGTAGCAAGACTAAACCTCACAAACTCTCCTCGTGTTAGACCGATATCTAATTCTAACATCGCCGACATCTTCTGCCTTTAAAACAACGTGTGTGTCATCTGAGCTTTATTCCGCTTTGACCACACAGTGGCACTGCACTCAAAGCAAAAAAAAAAAAAAGATCTCCCAGACAGAGGCGCTGTGGCTGTGTGGGATTCATCACCCACAGCGCTGAGCTACAGCCATATGTTCAGTCTGGAGACTACTGTTTGTTTGGTCAGTAGGATGGAGGTTGACAAATAAAGGAACAGTTATACATTACATATTAATCAAATAATCATTTTAGCTGCACTTGAAAGGTGGAGATTGGTTGGAAATATCTTAAATAATCAATTAAGTGTCCCACTCTCTCTCTCTCTCTCTCTCTCTCTCATTCATATTACAGCTTCACAACTCTGTAACAGGAAGACAATTATTCTCATTAACTCATTAAACCACGACTCCACCTCCCAGTTATCGTCTAATCAACTTGCTGAGCTGAACTGTCTGCAGATTTCTCCGTTTAACCCTTGAAGTAGCTTTGAGGTTAGAAAAATCACTGTATTGTTATATATAACATGGCTGCAACTAATAAATATTTCAATTATTAATGATTTTTATTTGTTAATCTATATAGAGTTTATAAAATAGTGTAGCGTCCATAGGCAAAAGTGTGGACCAGAGACAAAGTTGTCGAGTTTTTTGGCATTTCTGCTTAATAAATTGACTCTCATAATTCAACAATTTCCAAAATGCTTGCCAATTAGTTTCCTGACAATCAACTAATCTACTAACTGTATCAGCTCTGTGATGAAGCTCTATGATGATGTCTTGTACATCATTTTATACTTTTATACTACACATGTACACATGCTGTCCTGTGGTGTTAAAGTCTAAAAACTGGGGGTGCTAAATCGTAAAAAAAAAAAAAAAAAAAAAAAAAGGTTTCTGTTCAATGTTTCAACTACTATTTTTAATATCTTGATTTTCAAACCCCTGACATGTGTGGAATTTAATGTGGCTCCTTAACAATTAATATGTCTTTGTCCTCCTGCTGGTGGACCTCCTTTAATGGAGATTACAAACACATGGCACACACACACACACACACACACACACACACAAACACACACAGACAGACAGACAGACAGACACACACACACTGAGGCGTTAAACCCTGCAGCTGTCTGTTTTACCACACACTGACTGGCCTGTGGGAGAGCAGAAAATAGTTTGGTCAACAACTGGAAAACTAGCACAAAGACTCAAAAGACTGTCTTGATATCCCGAACACAGTGTGAGAACACAAATCCTCTTACACCTTTTATCTTCATAAGCTCACATTCCTGTCAGCGGTCACTGACTGTGTGATCTATTTATGTTTATTACCTCATGTGAAATGCCTTTGGAGTCACTCAGAGGCTTTGTCTTCCAACCTCTCATTGGCTTACAAGTGTTTCTGACCCTCAACACTAAGATGAGTTTAAAATATGTTAATGATTGAACCTGTAATTATACTGATCAGAAGAGAGAGCATTGACACACATGACATTATAAAGTCGAGATTAAAGTGAGTGCCAGTAAAAACAAATGATGTAAATCATGTGCACAGCTCGTGATTGAAGTGCCAGTGATGTCCCAGAGGAGAATATTTTAATAGCGCATCATGTGATTGCAGCACCATGGACAGAAACACAACAAAGGGAACAACAACAGGCGTTTCATAATGTTAGAATATCAAAATAAAAACAATCAGTGACTCACCTTCTTTAGCTTTCTTCTTCCGCACCAGGGTTCCTCCTAATTTCCCGAGGAAAGACTCGTCCTTCTTCATTTTTGCGGACTGCATGGTCGCAGATGTGCTCCCAGACATCTTTCAGTTTATGTGTGATGCGTTTGTGTCTCCGTGCGCCTTCTCTCTCTCTCTCTCTCTCTCTCTCTCTCTCTCTCTCTCTCTCTCTCTCTCTAAGGTCTGTTAATAATGTCACTCCTCCCTGTGGTGCATTCAGGCACCGATCCAGTCACAAACTAAACACACAGTGGCAGACACACACAGCAGTCTGGAGGAAGGAACGCTGGTTTTGGGTATCAGACGAATGACTCACATGTGAGTGGCAGAGCTTCATCTGCTTCAGTGTTTACTGACGGTTCACCTCACAGCGCCACCCAACGGCAGGATGAGAGACAGGCTTTCCAAGGTCAGGGCAATGAAACCCCCCACACCCCATTTATACAATATAATAACATCCATCCAGCCATCCATCACCTGTAACCACTTATCCTCATCAGGGTCACGGTGAGGCTGGAGCCTATCCCAGCTGACTTTGGGTGAGGGGCGGCGTACACCCTGGACAGTCGCCATCTCATCACAGGGGTACAGTAATGTTCCAAAATTAATTTATTGTTAAATATGACAGCAAATATATAAAGAGAAAATTCTGATGCAGTTGAAAATCCTCCTCATTATAAAAGTAAAGGTAGCACACTATAAAAATACAAAAAATATACTGCATTCTAAATTTATTTAAGTAAGAGTACAGACAAAATCATCAAAAAAATGTACTTAAAGTATCAGAAGCTTAATATAAAGAATGGTTTCTGTCAGTTATTAGAAATTTTAATCATTAATGACACGTTAAAAGGTTCATTACAATCAACTAAATACCAACCCTCCACCTCCTGCAGGAGAAACTACAGTCGCCACAAAACTTATGAAAAAACACACCAATGCAACACGACACTCAGACTGAGAGGACCTGCTCTCTGTAGATATAAAGGGCTAATTGTAAGATAACAAAAACATAATGATGTCCGAGAGATTGTACACACAAAACACAGTATATATGAATTACTGTATTCAGTTCCCCCCCACTATATGATCCAAAATGTTACACACTGGACCTTTAACATGAGAACAGTGCTTTAATGCTGCAGTTGAGAAATTTACCAACTGTGAGATGAATGAAGAAAATTTATATTTTATATCTGAGATCTGGTGGAATAGAGAAATAAAGGACAAAACTTGATTTTCCACTAAATAGATAATTTTGCAAAACAAAGCAATCACTTCAGACACTTTTACAAATAACATATGAAGACATCTAGACAAGATTAACAAGTTATTTGTTATAAGACCTACTATTGGGAAATAATGTGTAAACATTAGAAGATGAATATTTATTATATCAATAATAAGAGTAAGCAATGAGAAAATCGTGTGTGTTTTTCATTGTAATTCATAAACACTCTTTATTGGTTTATATTTGTCAAGAATTCAAATTTCTTCATTTAAAAATACTGTTTATTTAGGACACATTGTGTTTGACAATAAAACCTGAGAATATCTTCTTTAAAAAACAGAACAGGATCAGCTTCAGCGCTCACCTCCTCCTCCACTTTCTGTTGCTGTTTTTAGGAGACAAACACTCAAATTAATACAGTACAGAAACTCTGTGGATGTCAGATATTGTGTGATGCGTTTATGCGATGCTGCTGCTGTCAATTTACCTGTAGTCTGCAGCAGCTTCCAGTCTGCCTGCAGCCTGTGTCTCCGCCTCTCCAGCGCCTCCGCATCCTCTGGTAGAGGAGCATGAAGCTGGCCTAGAGAGGGGGCAGGGTCCCCAAGGAGAGAGGAGGCCGTGGGGGCAACACATGCCTTCTCATCCTCCTGAAATAAAAAAAATATTGACCATAAAAGTAGAACACGCCACACCACTCCATCGAGGAATGAGATGCTGTTCATTGATCTTTCATTAATCCTTATCCAGACCTCTTACCTGCAGGAGTACCAGTGTGTGTCCCTGTGCCAGGCCCTGCAGCAGTCCTGTTAGTTGTTGCCACACACCGTCACACAGCCCACTACCTGGCATATGAACCAGCAGAACCAGGCTGGGGTCATACTCGTATGCCAGAGGCAAAAGGAGGCCCAACACAGCCTGCATGAACCCTGACACATCCCTGCAGCCCTGTGAGAGGACAAATGAACACACATCAGATGGGTTCTCAACTGTTATAACACAACAATCAGACAACAGAACAGTAATACTGAATACATGCACACATGCAACATTTGAAGTGACAAATCCTCTCCTCCGCCGTACCTTCTTCAGGCACACAGGAATGTAATATTTGCACTTCTGCTCCTCTGACTGCTTGTTGCTAAACTGCACCAGGAGTGTTTTCCTAAACATCAGAGAGATTGCTGTCATCGTGGTGTTCATGCTGTATTCAAGTTTTACCACAAGGTCTAATTCAGGAAAAAAGATAATCACCCGTCCTCTGTGCTGGGAATCGGGACCACTGCATCTCCAACACACACGACCAGAACTCTGCATGAGCAGAAAGTGGCATCAGATCAGATTATACTGTAATGAAATACTGATGGCGGCGGTCAGAGCCACCACACCCTGAGCTTCACAACGGCTCTTCAAAAACCTGTGAGTGACATCACAGATACGACGTCCATGTTTTATCAAACAGTCACTGCGCATATGAATTACATCCACATTGCCATACCGGTTGCTAAGAGCAGCTGCAGCATGCTGGACAACACACATCATCGCCATGGAGACATCACGCACCAGCGCCAAGCCGCTGCAGATCTGGGAGGCAGTAATTAAATATGTCATCATCTTGCAGCTCATGTAGGCAGGCTAGCAAAGGAAAAGCTGTATTCACAAGTAGACCACATCACAGCACTCGAAAAGACGCAAATAATATCCTGACTTTACCTCATTCTTCTCCATGTTGTCCACGAGGGCAGCGAGACTGGAGAGGGTGTTGAGAGTGTCGCTGTCATCTCCATCCTTGAGGAAATTCTCCCTTTATTTAGAAAAAAAAAAAACACATTTTTATAGAATGAAGTCTTTATATTCATCAAATATTCATCAAACTCTCTTGTCAATAATAAGACAAAGTCCATTACTATGAACAATGTTAACTGAAAGAATCAGAGCTCTATACCTGAGTTTGTTGACTACGACTAGGTTGGAATCAGCTGATGAGCTGAAGCGTTCACATCCGTCCGGACAAGCCACGCCGTCAGGAAGAAGTAAAGCGGTGCGGATTGGAGGAGCGACACGTTTTGGAGGCTCTGGCCACACCTCTTTTTCTGCACTTTCCTCCTCTTCAACCTTCTCTAACCTCTCTTCTTCTTCTTCTGCTAATTTAATGCGCTTTGTGCTAATGTCAGAAGTGGGTAGCTCAGCTGGCGAAAGAAGTCATGAAATATTTTATGAATATAAAAGTAACAGAACGCTAAAAACAAAAGTATTCATAAAATACTACTAGCCATCTGTCAGTAGAAGGTCTAACTGAAGGGGAACTTGATTTTTATTTGTTGACAGGTCTTGGGAAGTACTACTGCAAATGTTAAAAAAAAAAAAAAAGGAGGAATAGTTAAGGAAGGAATAGGAATAGTTTAAAAATGAAAATAAATCTGGAGGTGTGGAGCTACAAGCAGGTGAGCTCATCAGATCTCTGTAGCCTGTTCCTCATCTCTACTTGTGGATCGAGGCTAAATTAGCTGCTAGTGGCATAACAAGGTGAAGGAGGTTATACCTGCATGTTTGAGAGAGGACCAGTACTGTTTATGAGCTGATCGGACACAGTGAAGGGACTCAAGTGCACTGAAAAAAAGACAAATACATTCACTACAGTTATACACACACACACAGACAAGATAATGGTCTGACATGAAGTTTTAAGACAGACCTTTGGCAGGGACCATCGAGGTTTGTAGGTGGAGGTGCAGGATCTCCAAGCAAAGTTTGAACAGTCTGACACACAGACTGGGGGAGTGATGTCAAGTTGTATCCTCCCTGGAAAACATTCACACAATAAAAACTTTTACAACCCAATGATCCTCCAACATGACGGCAGCAATACATGGAGCTTTCACAGATGGCTAGTGCGATGAAAAGTAACAAAGAAAGAAACATAGTGGGTAGATTCACAGCAGAAAAGACAGGATAAAGACAGGATTGTTGTTGGCCTGACCTCCAGCACAGCACACAGTTTCCCTCCTGCGAGGTTCATGAGGAGGTGAGTAAGGTGGGCAAAGATGTCTGGGCTGGCACACATTTTACCCTGAAAACAGAGACAATGTACCTGAATAAAGAAGCCACTGACTGTGAGTTCAGAACACACACAATAAAAGGATATAGAAAAAAATATCCAGCAATACTGCAACTGTTTTGGAAGCTTCATTGTGGTGTTTTCATTTCATATTCAGTACCTCCGGGTCACCGATGGCTGAGTCAAAGCCTGCACACACCAGGACCAAGTCTGGGCAGAACTGTGACAAAGAATAAGCTCAGATGAACACGTCGAACGCATCACTTGTCTCTAAGCAAAATGTGAATTCTCCAAAATGGCTAACCTCGTATGCGACTGGCAGAAGGACGTGACAGAAGACTGAAAGATAGTCACTGTTCTTCATTCCCACCTGAAAGAAAATAATGGGAGCTCATTTATAATCACAAACCTAAGATCTGGATTAGTTCAGTAACAATTAGAATCAGTCGATATCCAATCCAGGAACATTTTCTGGTTTTAGCTTCAAGGCTTGATATATTGATGTGGAATAAACTGCATTTATCTTCACTATTTCTGGGGTTACTTACTTTGTTCCAAGGTACATTTATATTGAATCCTGCTCCTTTCTCTTTGCCAACACTGTCGTAGTCTGATTCTCTAAGGTGCGGCCAGAATTTCTGATGTTCATAGCGGTGCCATGAGAAGTAGAGCACACTGAGGGGAGGAGAAAAAAAAAAAGTGCATTAATATGTAGAACTGAATATACCAAAAGACGACATCCACATATAACACTCAGAAACACTCACCTTGGGTCATCTTCAAAACAGTACTGCACCCCTTGACCATGATGCACATCCCAGTCAACTATCAACACCCTGAAAGAACAAAATGACGTGAATATATATGTAGCAGCTTTCAGAGAATTAATCAGAGAAAAAAAGAAGTCATTTTACCTTTTAACTCCATATTTTTGCTTTGCGTATTGAGCTGCGATGGCCACATTATTGAACACACAGAATCCATTGGCAGCACTGCGCATACTGTGGTGTCCTGGAGGTCTGTCAACAGTGATGGGGATGTGATATACATGTCAATGTATGCATTTATTATTCATTTATTTGCTTCCACAATAGTTTCATTAGCTTTTCTCCATAACTGACTCTAATGTGTTTCTGTGTATGTCTTCATTAATAGATTTCTGAAACTCTCGGGTGTTTGTAATCAGCACTGCTGTGTCTCACTAGTTGACAGCCTCACCTGACCAGAGCCATGCCATTCCTCACCTTCCCCGTCATAACACTGTCCACTAGTTGCAGCGCGGCCCCTGCAGCCAGCTTGGCACAGTGATAGATGTTCTAACACAGTAAATGAGAAAGAGGATTGGTTAGGACCAAGATGTCGTCACCACAACCTTAGATCAGTGAGAACAGCTGCACCTCAGCTGGTAAGAATATTAAGCGCAGGACTAACTGGGTGGAAGTAGACGTCACCATATTGCAGGGTGAACTCCTTCAGGTCCTCCAGAGTCATGTAGGGGGTCTTCTTCACTGCCCCCAAGTACTCCTCGCTGTAGGGAAAACAGCAAAGTAAATTCAGCTGAGCTCATGAGGATGAAGATTAACTGAACGAGGTGGTGCTCTTTGAAGGCATCAACACTGACCTGTGAACCAGAAGAATGTCGGCATCCGTCGCCTCGCGGACAGGCACAGAGACACAGCGATCAGCCAGACCACTCTTGACCAGAGCTTCATGACTCACTGTCAGCCGCTCGGGTACCTCGATCTTACAAGCAGGGCTGGAGAAGCAAAATGAAAACAATGATCCAGGCAGTATATGAATAGTGTGTTGAAGTTTTAAGTCTGTATATCAGACATGTCCAAAGTCCAGCCCGGGAGCCAATCACAGCCTGCGGTCAGATTTCATGAGATTTCATGCGATTTCATGCGGCCCGCAGCTTCATTTTTATAATATATTATTTTGGCCTGCCAGGATTGTCAGATACTGTTTGGCTGGAAGATTTGGCTTTTTTGGTTGACTCATAATACTCCTAATAAAATAATACTCATAATAAGTCATGTTTAAAATGAACATGATCTTAAGATTTGTATCAACTTCATGCAAGTTTAATGTATTCCATACAATTTATTCTGTTGTCTGACTTCAGATGTGAAAGAAAGGAAGCACTGGTTTTTAGATTTGTTCACACCTGTTTAGATTTGGTGACATTGTTATTACAAAATTATAACTGTGGCAATGATTTTTTTTCTTTATTCATTCATATGTTATTGTTGGCCCCCGGGCATCTTCACATTGTCAAATCTGGACAATCTGGTTTGGAAGATTTAGTTTAGTCATTTTATTTGGGCACTTTTAATCCAATGTTATCAAGTAAAAATAAAACCAATGACTGTACCTATGTTTGTACCTATGTATCAGTCAAAAAACAAACAGTTACATTATTCATAGCCTTTTATTGCTCTGTAGCACCACTTACAGTATAAAGAAGTAGCACTGACAGAAAGACTAAATGAAACTTCTTAAACAGTATAAGAAAGACATTGGTGGCAAAATAAACACTTAAAGGAGTGCATATGATTACTTTTTGAACTTTAATGTGACACAATTAATTCAGTAATTACATTAATTAGGGTACACGATGTTAGCTTCGAGGCTAACAACAACTTGGGTTCGCTTCACTAACCGCCCCGGCTAGTAACTACAACAAACCGCAACGTCAGTTCCTACCACTACAAAAAACATATTCGTGAAAACAATAATAATAATCTGAGAGGAATGCACATTAATGTTAAACTAATATTTATCTATGATGCCTTTAATACCACCTGTCGGCGTCCTAAGCAACAGACAATAACGTAAATTATCTTGGTGAGGTTACAGCAACATTATGTTAGTTTCTGCACTCACATGCGGTTAAAATATGTACTTACTCGACCCAGAGCAGTTTGTATTTGGTCATCTCCTCATCGTAAATCAGCGCTGTTCCTCTTGTCTTCATTGTTTCTCAGTCCTGCTGCTTCTGAGTGAAACATACACTGCAGCAGTTTCTTCCTGTGGCAGATTGTTTGTGATGTAAACTGTGCACGAAGTAAAGAGAGAGCAAACAGAGAAGAGAGCTGCTGTGTGTGCACAGAGTTTACAGGGAGCCCTCAGGAGCAGCCTTCAGCTTATAGTCTGCACGACGCATGGACACACAGTGAGAGGAGTCTAACCAATCTTCTATGAGTTTTGTGGAGGGTGTCAAACAGTTTACTGGTGCATTAGCGCCAACTTCTGGGTGGAGTCAGATAAGTCACTGCTGCAGCAGAGACCTGTGCTCTTTACAGTTTAAAAATAAGGGTTTAGAGCTAGCTGTGAAGTGAAGAATGCCACTAATATTACGTATTATTCCCTTAAAATAAAAGGATGTTGTTGCCATCCATGAATAGCAAATATGTGTCATTTTACAGTGTTATAGAAGCCCTAAGCGGTCATGCATTCATACATTTCATTTCCTCTGTTTTAATTTCATTTGTTTTCTAAAGATCTCAAGTTATTTTTGTCAATATATCTTTTTTATATAACAAATGTTATCCTGAGATAACAGGATTTCTTTTTTTTAAACCTCATGATGACAAAACTTTGTTTTCCCCGAGATAAAAACATAATAAATTTGAGAAAGGAAAGTGTAGTATATTAAATCACTGCAGGAAACATCATTCTGTGTAGCAATCAGAGGAGCAGGAGAATGTTGAAATTGCAATGATTTAATTTATTAGACTGCTCTTTTTGTTTTCTCCAGTTCTCAAATTTATTATGTTTTTATCTTGGGGAAACAGTTCTCAAGTTAATCAATCAAAATGATCCTGTTATCTGAGGATAACAACATTTGTCATTTTGCAATAATGACATGAATAACTTGCGATCTCTAGAAACCAAATGAAATTAACTGAGGGAATCAAATGTATGACCGCTTGGGGCTTCTGTAACATCAAAGACACGCACATTAATCTGATCACAAAGCATCATTTCTTACTGCTACTTAGTAAGTATGGTAGAATTGTGTTTATTACCTTTGTTATAAACACTTTATTTGAATACCTGTTACCAGCCTTACACTCCAGACGTTTTATGTTTATTTTGATTGTATTTTTTACATTTGAAATGACAAATACGCTATAATTTAACTTAAATTGGCTGCTGAATATAAGCAAGAGCTCCTGTTCATTTCAGCCAGAATTTAACAGAGATATATGTATAGATGTACAATATATTACTAATAAATAAATGATTAAAAGACAAATGACTGTTTACCGTTATTTTAATAGAAAAATGACAAAAAAAAACACAAAGCAGCACAACACAAAGTCAATAAACAACTGAGAGTATATAACCAGTACAAAATATAGAAAGAGATCAGATGACATGAGAACATTTGGCCTGGCAAAGCATTACAGATATTTCTGGGCTCATCTTTTAGGAAGTGGCTTCGTTCCTGTGAGAAATATGTGGACTGGAAGCAGGGAATGATGTCCATGAACTCAAGAATGTTCATTTGATGTTTATTTTGAAAATATTGACACAGTTTCTTCAGGAGTTCAGGAGTTTAGATTCAACAACACATCATACGGGTGTTGAACCATGAGTCACGTGGCCTCCGAAATCATCCCGCCCACCTCGACCACGTCCTCTGTCCTATGTGCTGTCTCCTCTTGTGTTTTTGTGGGAAAGGCCAAGCTCCTTTCCTCTTTCTCTTCCTCTCCTTCATCCTTCTTTCCTTCCCTTTGCTCTCCTCCCCTCCTGCTCGTCCTGCACAGCATGAGAAGAGCTCCTCTGCATCTCTTCCTGAATGACGGGTCACAGGCGGCATACAGGAGAGGGTTAAGGCAGGAGTTGAGATAAGCTAAACAGGTGACGTATGGCTGAGCGGCCAGTAAAATCTGATCTAAAGAGCAGGAGTACGGGACAAAGCCAAACTCCAGCAGCAGGGAAACAGTCTTATTAACATGCAGAGGCAGCCAGCACAGGAAGAAGGCCATCACTAAAGTGATAATGACCCTTAGGAGTCTTCGCTGGCGCCTGCGGTCAGGGCGAGGGCCTCGTCCAAAGTGTCTGCTGAGGAGCTGGGCCAATGAGCAGTAGCAGACCAGCAAGATGACAAGAGGGAGCAGGAAGCCAATTAGAGTTGATTTAAGACTCAAGGCGGCCGCCCACCACATCTCTGCCCTCTCTCGATCTGTCTCCTCCAGGCCTGCTCCAATCAGCATGGAGTAATCCATCTGACAGGACAGGAACACTGATCCAGTAGGCTCTAGCTGCCAATCATCCTCAGATTCAGGGTCCACCTCCACCTCCCTGACAGAGCGCAGCAGTAGGCCAGGAAGTGCTAGCACTCCTGCCAACACCCACACCCCTCCAAGTATCCACAAAGCCCTGCTGGAGCAGCTCTGTGGTGCATGGTGGCTGCTGGAGTGCCGGTGTCCAGTCAGAACCCAATACCGCTCCACACTGAGCATGCTCAGGCTGAACACACTGGCATACATGTTGAGCGCAGTGAGGAAGCTACTGATTTGGCAGAGGGGTTGCCCAAAAGGCCAGTGGTAGCCCATCGCTGTGTAGACCGCCCACAGAGGGAGGGTGACCAGGAAGCAGAGGTCAGCCAATGCTAAGCTAGCTATTAGAGAGTCTGTCAGCGAGCGTGAGGAGCGAGGGATGGAGGGAGAATAAGAGGAGGAGGTGGAGGAGGAAGAGTGAGAGGAAGGCCTGCAGCTTTGGCCTGAGGAATATCCACAGTCTTTGTTCTTGGGAGGAAATCTCCCAGAGCTGTTGATGTTCTGCTGACTGGTTCTGAAAAAGCCAGTGCAACAGAACCTTCCAATTTTATCCCCGGTCCTCGTTCCCCTTCCTTCAGCTCGGTCCAAGTAGGCCCACAGCACCAGGCCGTTGCCGAGGCAACCAACCAAGAAGGCCAGCAGGTAGATGGACGGGATGATGGAGAAGGAGGGGGACCAGTCGCTGTAGTCGCAGTGGTAGAGAGGTGAGGGAGAAGGGGAGGGGGAGGTGAGGAAGTCTGCGTCTGACATCTGTGCGTCCATCACCGTGGTTTCTACATAAAATCTCTCATCGGCGCACTTTAACTTCTTCCACAGATGACTCGGACGGTCTGAAATTTCAATAACACATGATGAGATTCTTTAACATTTGCACCAGTTACAAATACTGTAAATACTGTAACAACAATTTCAGCTGCACACATCTTACGAGGAATCTGCCCAGTGTTGACATCAGTATATGTAAACTGTGTTTTTGTCCATGCTTATTATCTATTATGTTCTCTTCTCATTCTGCTCTCAACAGACTACCTGTTTGAATAGAAATTAAAGACTTGAGCTGACTATGATGCCTCGCTTTAAATTAAAGCACCATCACCATCCGTTTTAGGCCTTTTTGATCATTTAAATTAAACAATATTTTTCCTACAATATAGCCAGAAACTAAACTGCACACATCCAAGAATGTACATCGGTTCTGGATTAAAAAAAAAAAAAAAAAAAAAGTAGAAATAGATAAAAGGTTCTCATGCTGCATTGGTTTCGTGCTGTAAATTTGGATTACAGCCTTCACCAAGCAGCATGTTTTGCATTCATTATCCTAAATGAGGGACTGTAGTCCTGAGAGGAATTATGATGAAGCGCACAACAGACACTTACCTCGGGCTGCTTCATCAGCTTGGATGAAATCCTTTCTTAAAATACTGTGATGATCATTGTGCAGCAAAATTCAGCCACTGTCCTCTCACCTTGTCTTCTCTCATGTCACTTCACCCCTGTGTGCTCCTCTCTCAGTCTCTACATCTGGACTGTACCAGCTGAGGAAGGTGTGCCTTCCTCTTAAGTCTGATTATATAGCAATGTCCTCTACACACACACACACACACACACACATTTCCACACATGCACACGCCCAGAACTCTCCTTTCTCTTGTTTTCAAACCAGACCACCCCAGCAGAGAGTTACGAGACCTGCAAACACCCCTCCACCTCCGCAGCCCCCAATCCAAACACACACACCTCCCGGGAGACACAATAACACCACCCATCCTGCACCCACAAACACACACACAAACCCGAGACACACAAACAGATCCCCACAATCCTCCAGGCTTCTCATATTCTCTGTGCACAGACACAAACACACATCCAAACATTCCTCTTTCTTCTCTGGGTCTCACATGTTCAAACACACAGTGGTCAAATGTAACAACCCACACAGAGGGCAAACAGCAGCTAACAGCCCTCACATTCATACTCAGAATAAAGGAGAATGTATGCAGCAGCAGGCCTGCAAACCATTATTCTGTATATACCTGCTGTTTTGGGATGAAAGTAGATCTGCTCGATGAAATTTGAAAGTAGAAATGGAAAAAGTATCACGTCTCTAAGCACTTTTATGCTAAAGGGTTAATTATTTTACTTGCACGTTGTCTCCTTTAACATGCATGAATGTTTTCTAATTTTCATGTGATGCTGCAGTTTGCAATCTTTTCAGATTAATCATTTAGTTTGTGGACAGTGAGTGGAATATATACTAACTGACTGACTGACCAGGAACTCTGACTAATACACCACGGCATATACTTTTATATCAGTTTCTCATGACGAGCTGGACACCCTGTGACATCCAGCAGTTTCCCTATAAATAGTTACTTTGTGTAGGTGTATGATGTTAGCTGTGTTTCTTTGACTCCCTGACTCCTGGTTTAATGCCTCCACAGCAGCAGCTCCTTACACGTCGACCGTGACAAGTCTCTGTTTTTAAAAAAAGACATCATTGGTTGATGGAATGATCCATGATGATGATTTAGTTAAGAAATTCTCTAGACAGTCATTTCATTTCAAGCAAAGGTTTTACAGCACCATAAAATAATACATATATTTTTAAAGTAATAGTGGGAGAGATGACGGAAAAGAAGAAGCGGATCCCAGACCTGTTCCTGTTCTGGGAGATATTGCAGTTCATGATTGGTTTCCTAACCTCCAAGTGATGAGGAAACACCTATTATATTACTAAAAAATTATAAAACTAAAACCTTCTACCTCAATGCCAATAAAATGAGTTGATTCTGTTATAACTAAGCCTAGATATTTGATGGATGTACGGATGTGATGGATGAATTGATACTGTAGACCAGCATGGGGTTACAGTGTAAACAGTGATGATGTCCTCACGGTAAACAGGAAGTGTTTGTTTCCACAGGGGTAGAGGTCACACTGCCATCAACCTGTTGTTATGGAAACCAGCGTATCCAAAAACATTCCACAGTCTTTTTTTTTCTCAAGCTTTACTCTCTGAGAAGGAAAGAAAGGGAGAGCAAATACAACTGTTCACTCATTGAGAAGAAAAAAATGAGGTTTAGCATCACAGAGGTGGAGTGTAACAAAACAGGGTTAGACCAACAGAGCACATGGAGCCGTATGACAATCTGCTGTAAATGACTGGTATTAACTGATTGGCAGTTCGATCCAGAGCTCCTCCAGCCTGCATGCCAAAGTGTCCTTGGGCAAGCTACTGAACCCAAAGGACACACAGACACACACACAGGACATTTTGTTGGCCACTGGTGCTGGTTTAATGGCTTTCATTCAAACATGGTACTGCTTGGCTACTTGTAAAGGGAGCAAGATAAGAATTTGCATATTATAGCTGAAATGGTATGAAGCACAGAAGAGGCAAAGTCCACACAGAGTGGCGACGTTTGAAAGGGATTAAACGCACTGTGCGGGGACACACTGCATGTTTTTCATCATGACTGTCCAGAGAGCGGGTCAAACTCTTGTTTGTCTTCTTATCGCCGTGATGGTTGGAGCAGAGGTGCAGGAGCATCTCTCACCCGAGTGTAAACAGTTCTTGTACATGGGCACACTGCCTCGAGGGCTCGAGGAACAGCCTTTTAAAAAGATCTGCCAGTTCTACGAGGGCAACCCACGATTTGTCACCCTGTATGACACCATCAACCACATCCCTATTTATTCTGCGTACACCTTCAAGCGTTCGGATGGCTTCAGGAAGGTTGACGTGCCCTGGATGTATGAGCCACAGGTAGGAGATGAATATTGGATTTACTTGGTCTTTCCTTCCCTGTGTTTAATCCTCTGGGGTCCGAGCAATTGCCCACAACTGCAAAAGCAGTTCAAAGGGCCATTGACAGGAGCCCAGCTGGTTAAAAAGGCTTGATTTCCAGTGTTTAGGCCATCTGATTTTTAGACAGATTTGTTTTTGTGTGTGCCCTGACAGCTCTCCACAGTGTCTGGCCCCAGAGAGATGCAGTCATTCCCTTCAGAATATGTCCATAATAGTTTTGAGGATGCTCAAGCTGTGCTTGACGACTACTCTGACAGTGTAATCTTTGAGCGTGGTCAGCTGAATCCGGACGAGCACCAGGCTCAACCTGAGGACAAAGCATCCACCTACACCCTGACAAACGTGGTCCCTCAGGTCAGAGAGTTCAACAATGGTCCCTGGAAAAACCACAAGCACACCATCCGCAGGCGGCTCAACAACTACTGCCGTGGAACCGTCTATGTGGTCACCGGGGTCACCACCTCGGGCCACATGATCCGCCGAAACAACATCAACCGCCTGGGTATACCCACATACTTCTGGTCAGCCTACTGCTGCGTTGATTTTGACCACAATGCACCATACGCAGAACGCTCAAAGTTTCCTGCGTTTGCAGCTTACGGGCTCAACGAGAGGGAGAATAACAAGGTTCAAGAGATGACGGTGCCGCAGCTGGAGGACTTCCTGAAGAAAGTAACCTATGTTGGCAGCTCTTTCCAGCTCTTCTATGACAACTGTGTGTCTCCTAATAGTGCTAATAGTGCCTTGCACATAGCTTAAAATAGAAGAGACGGTCCTCCAGGGAGGAAGGGATTAATCAATTCATTAGTTATTCTGCATGTTGCACTCTTCCTGGGTAAATAAATCTTTTCACATTTAAGGAAAACAATCATAACAGTAGTCAAAACAAATTCTTGGCCCAAAGAAAGTAGTTATGCAACTACTACTCTAATTTTTATTATAATTTGACTGATTTTTACTGATTTCATCCAGTCATTTCTCTGTTGTTCAACAGATTAGCAAAATAATCTAAGTTAAAATATCCTTACTAGATTTTCTGAGCTCATTTCAGTGAAGAAAATCTGGTCAAAAGCCCTGAAAATCTACCAAGTGGAGCTTTAATTTAACTTTTTTTCTTACATAAATTGTATTTGATGGTGCATTCATGAGCTTTTATTGTGCATGAAGTCACCATGAAGTACGGAAGCGCACGTGGGTGTACTCCTCACTTTATCTTGTGTTAACTTATTCTCTTAATGACTGAGAACTACACCTGCCTCTGTGGGTCTTTTGTTCAGCGCAATCAGATTAAATGAACAGTTTTACATTTACACGTACACCCTCTGTAAACTGTGGCACTACTACAGTTTACTACTACTGATGAAAAGCCACTCATGCACGAACCCAGAATAAACCAATATTAAGATTTTGAATTTTCGTTTTAGAGGGTAAGCCAAGTAAACCGTTTTGTTTACAATTGGATGTCACGCCGTCATGAAATGAATTGACATACAAATAAAAATTCTCATCTTTCTCCCAGTATCATTTTGTGACTGTTCATTATTATTATTATAAGTCATCAGGATTTGTGTAAGATCTCTATGTTTGTATTTTAGTCCAGCCGGTTATAGATGCTACAAACTGTATCAAAACATAAAAACTGTGAAATAATCCAAAACTAGGAGGGCAGCCATAGCCGCGGGGAGGAGGGTATGATTAGTAACCACATTTAGTTTGAGATTGTAGCTGTATCCTGCCAGCTGGCATATGCTACAGGGCCAGATGGTCAGCTCCACAGAGCCTGTTTTGACCAGCAGCAGACTGATAAGAGCCCAGGACACATTTGAGATCCTTAATTGGAAGAACAGTTGACCATGATGGTCAGCAGAGGGAGACATTGTTTGTGTAACGTTAGCCACATTGTTTAGTTTTACCGCCTTCGTGTGGGAAAAAGAGACCCATCTTATCGTTGTGAGTAACAGAAGTCTTCATTATGCAAAGAAAACAGCAATAAGAAGACTGCACACTATGAACTCAACATTTTTAATTTCTCTTTTCAGAGTTTTTCTCCATTCACACATTCAGCGAGGTTAAAAAACAAAACAAAAACTCATTTCTGTACAAAGAGGGCATGCTAACACCCTGTGAAGCAGGGATTAAATGTATGTGACACCCTGACAAGGTTTACTTAAATCATTGTCAAAATATGCTGAATCATTGCAGCACAGAAACACTTTAGAGCGAGTAAAAAGTAAAAAAAAACAAACAAAATAATCGTTGCTCTTTGTACTTCAAAGAAATTACCTTTGGGTTTACGCAGAACCCAATCACTCTCATTCACACACACACACACACACGCAATACACCTAAAAACACTAACAGTAGGTAGCCACAGTAGACAGGTGCTTTGCAGCCTGCAGCAACAGTCCAGTTTAAACCAGAATGTGTCCCGCTCTCAGTTAAACCAGGTGGTGTTGAGCTGTGTCTGTTTCTTGATGCTCGTGTCCAACTTGAGGACTTCTCTGATTGCCATGGTAGCGTAGGTTGATGGAGGCAGGGAGAACTCCATCCGCAAAGCCCGATACTTCCCCTCTGTTGGAAGGAGAGAAATACTGGATCACTGTGTGTACAAAGACTGGCTGTGAAACAACTCCATCATCTCAAACTTAATTTTGTCACAACATGCATGCATGTAAACTTCAATCCAAATCCAATTTATTTATATTTGAGTATTTAAAAATGGCCATTTGCAGCACAAACAAACAGTAGTTTGACCAGTGTTATTATTTCTGAGAGGCTCTGCTGCATGGTCAGCAATTCATTTGCATACTTTCTCTATTTTCCTCTTCATCCTCGTAGTGGTGGCATGTCCTGAGGAGTCTTTAGGGAATCTTGTTGCTCTGTTTCTACTGGCTGTATAAATAAGCAATACAGCCTCTTTGCTAACCAAGTTTATAAAGATGAAAATAAGTCACTGCTGTGCTCACAGCTTGTTGCTCTGTGGCTAAAAAATAAAATATAATAAATAGATTTAAGGAGACCTGGGGAAAGATCTTGGTGAAATTCAGTTTAAAACAGCTATATGTATAGTAATCTCATAACAACGTGTCCAACTAAATTAAATGCAGTCATGTTAGTCCAGTCTAATATAGATCAGAAAGTTTTACCAAAACAAACCTAAAAAGGAACTCACCTTTATTGAATACAGGAGCCGGTTTGTTCTCTAGTTTCTCAAAATCACTATGCACCAGAGAGATCCTGGGGTCATCGTACTGAATCACCTCCCTGCATAAAACACAGCAGATCAGAGGAGGTGAAATAAAATAAAGCATTAAATTAACTGCAGCCCAACCCCAACCTCGGTATAACACAACACATACTACATCATACTACATAGGTATTTAATTGGCTGCTAACCAGCTGACATCGCTGGGTCTGATGATGATGCGTCTGTAGGCTCCAGCCAGAGAGTAGTCCTTCACTTTGTGTCTCATGTTGTCGATGTCCAACCCGTCTGCAGACAGCAGCTCTCTGTAGCCTTTACCCACTGACAGACAGAAAGACACAAACATTACATGTAAGTAAAAACCAGATGATGCTGCTTCTCACAGCTAGCTTTTCATGTAACGTGCAAATGAACGGACTTTACCATGATGGGAGGGATAGATGACATCATACCCAGGAAGTGGCATCACAACTTCATGGATGGAGCAACTCTCAGCCTCCACTGCAGACAGCAGGTGTGCGGTGGCTTCACGAACACATCAGAGACAACATCAGTACATTTAACACACTAATCTACATAATTTTGAGTAACTGTTCCTTCAACTAATTCCCTGTTCTTTAAATCTACTGTCAAAGCAACATTTTTGGTTATCCTAGCTTAGCACAAAGACTGTAAAAAAGAGGAAACATCAGTCTGGCTCTGTTCAACAGGTGACAAAATCCATTTAACTGTTTAAAGCCTGAAGAGTCAAAAATAACTGTGTTTTCTTAAGGTAAGAACTAAAATGTGAAAAAATGTGAAACTATCCCTTTAATATTTAACATTAGACAGCAGAAAATGGTGCACTACTAACTTCCTCTGAGCACCAGGTCCCCCTCCACTGCCTTCAGGCCGAAGGCTTCGATTCTGCGGCTCACCATGGTGTTCCACACAACGCTCTGGTAGCTGTGGATGTACATCAGCCGGTTGTTACGAGGGATCTGCAAAAAGAACAAACAACATTCGTTGGGAAGAACAGAAACCTGCCTCATTGGATGGAAGGGAAGGGAACATGCTGTTTATCCACGGAGGGTTCAGCTCTTTTCTAAGTAGAATCCTGCTTTAATTGATGTATGTTTCATCCACATTTTCAATCTTTTATTAGCATCATTAATAAGTGAAAAAAACCAACCAGTCCAAAAGCAGTGACGATGTTATTCTTGCCGTACATAGACAGGCCTCGCAGCAGCTGCCCCTCCACGCAGCGCTTGTTGGGCAGCTTTTTCAGGGATGCCTCCGGGTCCTGAGTCTTTGCCCACTCCTCTCTGCAACGGACCAGGAACTCTTTCTCAGCTGAAGAATGGAATAAAGGGCGGAAACATTTAAAACTACTTCATAAACCGAAAAAAGAGAAGGTGAGAGAGGAAAAAATAATATCTTACCTCCGGGACGAGGCTTCAGAATTAAATCCACCACCTCGTTCCAGTCATTTTTCAAGATGGCCCTGCCCCGGACAAAATGAGAAAACAACGCATGAGTTTACCGTCCTGCCGAGTCATGATTTATACCGTCCTGTCACAGTTTGACCTTACCTGCCGACTTGTTGTGTAGGCACAGCTGTGGTGCCAAAGCGCTGCATGCCATAGTAGTTGATGAAGCCAGTCTGCTTGAGGGATGTCAAGGCTTGATGGACCTGCTCGTCTGTCCCTGAGATGTTCCTGTTACGCAAAGAAATAAAACAATGAATTGTACAGTCATGTAAGAATGCAGTTAACACCGGTGACAAGACCAGATACAGCAGAAGTGAACAATTTCAGGAGAGATAATGGAGGCTGGAAGCACAAAATTAAGAGAAACACTCATGTTTGAATTAAAATAAAATCCGTGGGGCACCTTTAGACCATCAGACCTAATTCTTGCATAATAAAAGATGAGGTGAGGCAGCTCTCCTGACTGATGAAGAGTGCAAAATCTATGAGGACACCTGCCTCATTAACAAAAAGACTTCTGGGATATGCAGCACTTGGTTGGTTACAGGTAACCAGCATCCACAACAAAGCGCAGGAAACAGGTGTTATGTATAATTAGATGAAATGTCTACATCTGCTGACCTGATGACCACCGTGAAGTGGTTTCCCTGCAGCTCCCCCAGCTTTAGAGGGTGGTTTTTGTAACAGAAGTTTCCCAGCTTGAGATTCATGAGGCACTTGTTGAGGTGAGCCAACCTCTCAGCTGTGATCCTGGGAGGACAGGGAAAAGGTTTCTTTAATTACAGAGCCTGTGAAATAAGCTGATCCAGCAGAGATCATCTGTTTAGTGACAGTGAAAACACCTGCAGCAGTGACAAGATGCAACTCCTGCCTATTTCCTGTCATCCGCAGACAAGTCTGAGAATAATTTGCTCACTAATTTTAATTTTAATTAAAGCAACGAACACACTCACTTCAGCACTGCGATCTCCTGCACAGTGATGGCTCTCTTGTCCTTGGTTCCCATGTATGAAAACATGTTGGGTCTAAGCCTGGAAAGACAGATTATTGTACATATGACGGTCTTGAACTACAAGCATATTTTGTTTGGCAAACATACCATCAATCTGTCTCTTATTAATAAATGATCATCACTTTCATTGAAGTACATTTAAGTATTACATTCACACCTTAGGAACTTTGAAAGCACATTGATAGCATCCATGGTGTCCTTGTTCTCCTTGTAAAGGACAAAGTGGCAGAAACTGCCTCGGTTTTTGGGCCAGAAGTGTTTCCTTGGAGCTTTTATGGACACAGAAAAAAAAGATTGCACTGAATCGCAGAGTATGAATTGTTGCTGTAAATAATCACAGATGATTAAAGCTATAGCACAACATATTTTAGAATTTCACATCATTACTTGTACAGAAAATAACTTTATCTTTTCGTTATTTAGTAAATATAATTAGTAATATAAAGAAAAAATGGTTATAAGTTTAAAATATAATAAAAAAAAGCATTTCAACATCTAGTGACCGACACCTAACTCCATGTGGGTTTTAACCACTTCCTCTGTGCTGTGTGGAGAACAGGTTCTTACCTGCAGTTGTTTTGACCTCTATCCACCAGAGAAGAGCAAAAGGAGGATAGAATAATGTTACTAAGAAAGAGATGTTTAAGGACTGTGGGGTGGGTTGTCAGGGGTGAGCTCTCATGCATGGGCCTGTGAGTGGAGTGTGGTTTTTAAATGGTTCAAGGCACCATGATATTGAAGCTCTGCTTTCCTAACTTCCTTCTGAAGTGTTCATTCCGACCAAACTAAGTCAAAATCTAGATCAAGAGCATTCCACTAAATAAAAAGGTCAGTCAAAAAAAAAAAACAGTTTTTTTAAAGATCTGAGCAGAATCATGCAGGAGTCTTGATCATGCACATGCACAAGTACATGCATTGTGTTTTACTGCTCTGGAAATCAGCTGCGACCACATGCATTGCAGCAGATAAGCAGAAAGTAGACATGCAATAAAGCCTTTCTCTCATCATTTCATTTTTCTGTCTCCTCCCCACATACCTGCCAGAGCTTTCTTCCCAGCGGTGTGGTAGGCCACAATGAACTTGCGTCCTTCCTTCTCTTCTGTCTTTGTCTCCAGACCAGGAAACTGAGTCTTGATGGCTTTGTGGACCAGCGTCCTCTTCTCTTTTGTGTCGTCCATCACCTACAGAACAGAGGGGCAAGGACCTTATTGAAAAAGACTTTTAAGCGTGGATGGGTATTGCTCAAATTTGTGGGGGAGGTTTGTGATGACACAGCACACAAGCGACGTGTGCAGGACTACATTTGTGGTACTCGGACCGCTTACTTTCTTTGCATTAAAGAGCAGATACAGGTTAGCTGTAGTGGCCGGCTAGTCTCTACATCAGGAGACTCGGTAGCAAATGACCAGCTTAAAGTTCACTTACTCGACTGTGCAGATAAAGTCGATAAATACATTTTTTTAAAAAAGAGACCCCTGTCTCTGAGCATGACGTTGTGTTTTCCTCTAGTCTCTATGAATTATTAGATGGTACAAAGTTGCTACAAACATGGTGCATGCTCATTGTACCATAAGCGTTTCAAGGTTCGGTACCCAGCCCTAGTTTTAAGTGATCTCACCTCGATAGAGACGTTGTCCTCTTTATTCTTGAAGAGCTGCAGCTCCCCAAGCTGCTTTTTCTGCTCTTCGGTCAGCACATCAGATTCCTCTGGCAGCTGTGGAGCCTCTGTGACTTCCTGGCACAGAAGGAACACAAAACAAAAACTTTACAAAGTCTTATCTGACCTTATCCAGGGCTGGGAAAACACAAGATGTAATGCCCATCACGTGATAACATCCTGTAGATCAAAGGAAGTGTAACAATATGATATTTACTAGATATGTATACTGAAGATGAGACTTGCTAACAGGTTTAAAACACTTCACCTGTGACTCTGTTCAAAAAGAAATAATACTGCATTTTAAACTTTTGAACAACTTGTGGATTGAGCCATATTAGTAAAATCTCATTAACAGTAAAGAGACAACGCTGGTGGTTGAAAATTGTTCCAAAATCTTACCTCTGCAGTCTCTGCAGGGATAGTGAGGTCATCTAAATGCACTATCTTGCCTTGTTTGTTGATTTCGTGCACCACAAAATCAGAATATCTGAGAACAAATCACAAGAAATCATCTGTTAAACAATCCAAACTGAATAACTTTGAAACAAATGAACAAACTATCAGTGACTGTGGAGGACGGACCTTTCCTTCAAGATTCCCGAGAAGCCTTCATGGTCGCTGACATACTTCAGAATGCCCACATCCAACTCAGTCAGGCCATGCTTCATCATATCAGCAAAGGTCTCACCATCCTCTTCTCCATCATCTTCCTCTCCCTCAGGCTCTTCCTCCCCATCTTGGCAGGGAGGGCCTCCATTCTTGTGATCCTTCTCAACTCTGGGTTTCTTTGTGGGTGCGTCTTCCTCTTCATCCTCGGGACAGCCTCTCTTTTCTCCAATCTGGACGGGGACAGCCTCTGATTCAGCCATCAGAGCCAAGCTGCAACTACAGGGAGACGAAATAATTGAAACACAGTACTGCTGCAAGTTCCATCTTTATTATATTCCTTTAATAGTAATGAGACGGTAGAGAGCTGACAGGAAATGAGGAGATAGTGCAGCACACTGTCAGCACACAGTCAGCATTTAAAGCCACCAAGACAACACAGTTTTAACAGAAAGTCTGTGTCACAATCTAGGGCATGGAGCTTGAAAGGCACCGGCACTTACCAGGCGCGGGAAGTATCAGAAAAGATGCTATTGAGCTGCACTATGGGAAATATAGTTTTTTTATATATATATATTAGCCATAGTTCAGAACAAACCAATGACAGTATAAAGAATGGACAGAGCACGAGTGACATCACCCATTGGTTTCTGAAGCTCTGTTTTAAAGCTGAAAATATGCAGCACTGGCCGCACTGGCTTAATTTCCTGACACCGGATGTTACCACTTGGTTACCGGCTCCAAAGTTTTTATGACGCAAGGAATGGGAATAAATTACATTTTTGCACCCTGAAATAATGAGCAAACACCACGATTGAACTTGAACTTGTAGATTCAATTTTAAATGTTTGAATTGGAGTTATTTCATCAATAATGATGCTGACTCATCAGCAGGACTCCTGCATCTTTGCTGTCTTTGACCAGGATGTAAATTAGGTCGTGTCACACTTGACATCTTGTAGCCGTGTGATTTTGTGCCATGCAGACGGTCTTGACTAAACTAGGGAGTAACACACAGCTTGAACTCTAAATGACTGGATCACACCCTTCCTTATGTCACTTTGGTACCATGCATTAGAATAATTCTGTTTTATACACTATTATTAGCAACATATTGAAACTGATATATCCGAATGTATGCAGTGAGCTTTGAAGTTCATTTCAACAAAACATCTGTTAACATAGCATTGCAGTGTTTGCACGAGTGATGACAACAAACGGATGTAACATTACTGGCCTTGAAAACGCTGCTGCAGCTGACTTACTGTTTGTCGGGGAGCTGAGATAGCAGGAGACAGTTGTTGTGGACCCGGGACACACTTCTTGTTTCCCAGCTGTCAAACACTTGCAGGGACTTCTTAACGGAGCCGAGCTTGAAGCAGACACTGAAAGATAAAAATGAGAAATACTGCTGAGTACTCAAAAGTTAGCAGAGCCGCTAGCGCATTCGCAGTGTCATTATCTACACGGCTATGGTGCTAGCAGCTAGTTAGCTGAAGCGTCGGTGTAAACAAAGACAGAAACGTTGTTGTTTTCAGCTTAAACTCGACTTTGACTCACCTTCGTCTGGTGATATTCAGAAGAGTACGGACAGCAATGAACGCCAGCTTTGCCTCACACGTGTGTGTGTGTGTGTGTGTGGTTCCGGAAACAGATCCTATCATGAAGCCCCGCCCCCTGCAAAACGTTTGGTTCACGACCTGTCAATCAAGGAGCGAGCTTCACTGAAAGATACCCACAATTTAAAATGATATTTAAACGGTTTGTTACGAGTTACGTGTTCATTTTCGACACACAATAGACAAGTGGTGACTTTTGTGCCTGTGAAATGAAGCCAACATGAAAGTGTCAAAAATGCAGCTCTTTAAATGGCCACTTGAGGCCGGCTACAAGATGAGTCAGTCTCCATAAGTCCCCATGTTAAAATGTCCAACTTCACAGCAGAAATAATGGTACAAAAAATGTTTTGGTTATGATAGCTAATTTCCCCATTCATAGCAGCTGTACTGAGGGTGAATTTTTATATAACTCACCTGTTCAAATTGAGGTGTGAATTTATGCATAATGCAGGTGAAACGAGAGGGTTGAAAGTCCCAGTTACACCACTAGATGTCACTAAAGCCTTCACACAGGTCCTTGAAGCTAACATAACACATCATGATAGGCTCATCCATCATAAATAATCTTAGCCATATATGGAAGGTTTAATTTACTGCTTCTTCTGCTCCCTGTCAATATAAATATGGGCAAAGATGTAGATCATCGGTGGACCTGAGGAAGGTCGAATGATGTCAGGGTGCTTGAATAAGGCATGCGTAATGGTACTTACCTGACAATCAAACCGGCTAGTATGGTCATGAACGGAGAAATTGGCTATAGAGACTAAAACAGTTTTTTGTATTGTATTGTACTTTGTTTTATTTCTGCTGTGAGGTTGGGCATTTTAACATTGGTGCTTATGGGGATTGAATTGCAAAATGCTCAGTCCTCATGAAAGACATAGAGTGGACATGGACACAGTATCTGTGTGGTGGCTTGGTCCGTTGCCATCTTGGCACTCCTGGCTCCACTGGCTTACAGTATATTCAAAAATAAATAGGGAAAATAGCTCTAACAACCAAAACAATCTATCTTCCATCTACTTCTGCTGTGAAGTTAGGAATTTTAATATGGGGACTTGTGGAGATTGACTCGTTTTTGGAGCCAGCCTCAAGTGGCTGTTTGAGGAACTGCGGTTTTTATAGCACTTTTGTGTTGGCTTCATTTCACAGCCACAGAGGACCACAGAGTCGCTTGGACTTTTCCTACTCATACTGCTCACATCCACTCACTGTTATTGTAGGGTGTTCATGTGCTTACTAAGATGGTGAATGAAAGCACAGGAATCATTGCTTTGAAAAAGGACGTCAATAAGTGACTCAAGTCCAGAGCCTGGCATCTACACTCACTGACTCACTGACTTACACACTCACATTGAATGAGAACAAATAAACTATTCACCTGAACGGGGAGAGACATCTGCTTGTGCAGGAAGAATGACAAATCCAGTAAAGTAAACATTTATAACATCATGTGTTGGTTTTATGCAAATAGGTATTTTGTGGGGCAAGCAGTACTCTAATATAAAGGTCTCATTGAGAAGTTAGACTCCATCTTTTACAAAAAGCATTAAAACTCAAAAGGAATTGAATCTATGAAAATCCAATGCCCATCACTGCAGGCATAGACATAAAAGCATTAGGAGGGGTGGTGTGGAGGCTCCAGCGGGCTGTGTGATATCAGAGATGGCTTAGAAAGTTATATGTGGTAAATAGCATCTGTATTAACGTGTATCGTATTTATACGAGTGAAAATTGCGTTTCATAATTGTTGTTTCTATGGAGACGTGGACACGTGGCACCTCCTGCATTAATGGCACAGAAAGATACAGGTAGGTTGTCAGGTCGTGAGAGAAAGCTCAAATAAACTATTCCAAGTGAAACACGTAGCTTTGAAATGAAGTCATACTTACCCTCAGTATTGAATAGGTCTATAACTATGATACATTTAATGATAATTCACAATATTCACGACTATCATGGGAAATATGTATATGACATCGGCGCCGTGGCTTAGTTGGTTAAAGCGCCTGTCTAGTAAACAGGAGATCCTGGGTTCGAATCCCAGCGGTGCCTTTTCACTGTAGACGTCTATACATGTGTAGAGATGCAGATCATGCATTTCCAGTCAGGAGACACATGTTACTTATAAATGGTATTTGAATTAATGTGGTTAACTAGGCATATACTGTGCATTTAACATGTTTAGCCTTACTGCCTCCCTTGTCGCTTGTTACCACTCTTCCACAGAGTTTCAGAAAGAGCAATATACAAAAATAAAAATTGGTGACATTTCCTGAAGTCAAATTTACATTTAATGACTTCTAAATTAAAAAAGTTCAGCTTTAAAATGTTCTGCTTAAACTTTGTTGCTTATGGGTCTGTGCATAAAGATATTCTAGGGCAGTGTGTATACAGTATCTCCCATGTCCAGAGATGAAAGGGAGCAGAGATTGTTATGGTCTGGTAATTTCAAAGAAGCAAGGAGGCAATCTTTGCAAATACATAAATGTTAGAAGGAAGTCTTGTTACTGGCTACAGTAAAGGTTCTCCTTTTTTAGAACATGCGGGGAAGGATTATAATTATTGTACTTGCAGTGATAGATGTGTACCATGGCACTCTGCTAATGAAATCTTTTGTGATTTCAGACTTTGCAAGGGAGCTCCTGTACGTATGGTCAGATATTATCATCAATACAACACACATCTTTAAAGTAAGTCCAATTCTCACTTGTCTGTCAGAGAGCTGTACCACTGCACCAGGAGCAGTGAGGCCTGAGCTAATAATTTCACATTATTTATGACTGTGCTGTTCCTCATACTAACCAAGAGTAATGGAGATTTTGTGCAGCATGAAAGACAGATAAGATAGAACTGTAATAATATCCAAACGGAAACTGCAATGTTGCAATACGGCCTCAAAATCTATGTCAAAACAAACCTTGATGAAAAAGCATAAAGCAGAGTGGCTGTGGACAGGAACACAAAAAACACACAGCTAACACTATAAATAGTATAGAAGCAGCATCCTGGGCTTGCTACCAAGATTTTGTACTGATACAGTACATAGATGTTGTGTAGAAGTGTAACTGAGGGGTAGTATATTAGATTCACTGCTAAGCTACTGCACTGTTTCAATGATTATACTATTTTTTCAAGCATTTTTTGGGGCAATTTATGCTTTTATAAGAGAAACAACAATAGCAGGATGAGGTAGTAAGAGATGGAGAGTGACATACAACAAAGGAGCTGGACTCCAGCTGTGTACATTACGTTTCCTGTTCTTCATGTTGAACCCCCGAGGCCACTAGGGCACCCCACCCTTTTATTTTTTAAGTCGATATGATTCACAATGACATGGCATCTTTTTCTTCTGTGCTTCTTCATCTGATCGACAAGAAGTACTGATGGAAAAAAATATACTTTACTTGAATACCACAGATAGCCATTATTTAAAAAACAAAAGTCTTGCAAGATGTTTTACTTTAAAAGTACTGACGTACTACAAAATATGCCAAAAGTATCAAAAGTACAATGCTTATTTATACTTATATTAAATGTTATATTACATTTTCCACTCAAGTTTTACACATACAGAGCTGAAAAACAACCTCCCACACACAAAAGGCATGAAAACATGCAAAACATGGAGAGATAGCGCAGTGATGAGCAGACATGTAACAGCAGAGGTGAACCGGCACCTCTCTAGCTGGTTCCATACTGTGGTCTGTGCTTGACTTTACACTGAGGATATGACGGAATAAAGCTGATTTGAATTGAGTATTGTAGTAATAAGTACAGTATGTCCTTTTTAGGTTTAATGCGGTGTAAGTAGAACGTTCCATGAAAGGAATAAACTCAAGAATGTACTTTAAGTACAGTAAGTTGCAGTACTATTTGGGAAATTTTACTTAGCCTGTAGTACTGGGTTTGTCACACACACACAAGCAGTCTGGTTTAATGTCTAATTGGTTTACACATTAAGTACGCCCTCAGGCCTTTTATGTGGATTTTGATATCAACATAACTATTAACAACACATTGACGACAAAGCAATTAACAAAATTACAGTTTTGTAATTTATAATAATACATTCATCCTAAGTAAAAGTACTAGGCTAGTCCAAGTGTGCACGGTTAACTTCCACTACACTGGAGAAGTGAGAGTTAACACATTTCCAGTGCATGCTGGGAACATGTGTTTATACATATAAAGGCTGCTGTTTATTATATAAACTGTAGTTAATACACATTTCTGGATTGTCTGACTATTCCCCCAGAGGTACCTGGGCTGTGCCACCCCAAAACTCTCTGCTCTTTAGGTAGAAATGTGTATTTCTGCACGCGACTCCTGCCTCAAACGACAGAGGGAGCGCGTGTCATCTTTAGGTAGAGGTTAGTGTGTGTGTGTGTGTGTGTGTTTGTGTGTATGTGTGAGAGAGAAACAGAGAACCCGGCTGCTGCCACTGAGCTGCCCGCTCCTGCTGAGGGGAAGAGGAGGAAACATGAGCTCCAGGAAAGGTGCGTGTCCCTCAGCCTGTAACTCAGCCGTGCCGCGGCACTTTTACTTGGATTTCATATGAAAGGTGGCGGAAGTTACGCGTGTAGAGAGCCATGCTAAACGACGCTAAATGACCCATGCCAGCCAGCTTTAAAGCCTGATGATGTGTGTTTGTTCTCCCTCTCTCCCTCTCCCTCTCCCCCCGTCCCTCCTCCACCCTTCCCCGGTCTCGGACCTCGGTCATGCCCGTGGATAAACCGAACCTCACCCCGGCAGTGATGGCCATCCAGGCCAGAAAAAGGAGGCCGAAGGGGAAGAAAGACAGAGCGGGTCACAATCGGAGGTAAGCGGGGCGGCGGCGGCGGCTGATGACTGTGCGTCGTAGTGAGAGTGAGAGCGGACGTGAAGTGTTTGTTTGCCGGGGTTTGGTTTGTTGGCAACCGGTTCCCTCTCCGTGTGACGCCGGGGCGCTCCTGCCCGGTGCGTCGGCGGTATAGACTGTGCGCACATATGGCAAAAAAGGGGTGTATTTTTATCACACAGACGCGTTACTCTGTGGAGTGGGAAGTTGCCATTTACGCTATGGGACCCAGACTGGGTATCAGCTACCTACGGGTCTCCACTTGACTCCCTGACGGCTGCAACATTTGCATCCACAGTTGCCTACGCTCCCCTCAGCTTGTGTTGCCTCTCTCCCATCCCAGTAGCCTACCGATGGCCTCTTGATTGATTTTTGCACTGGGGGTTGCAAAAGGAGGGTTGACAGATGTGACAGCTCATTTCCTTGGCCCTTTTTGCAGTAGTGATGGTAATACCAGGCGGATAAGGAGTAAAACACCCCCTTTCATCGCATCACACGCTGCTCGATTATGTAACTTTTTCTTGCATTTGTCACAACATTATTCCCTGGCGTGTGTGTGTGTGTGCTTCCAGTTTGGGTAGCCAGTCTTGCAGGGAAGATGCACGGGTATTTCAGCGTGATTTTTCCCCGGCGTGAGTGGTTGCAGGGGGTGGGGGGGGGGGGGGGCTGGCGTGTGTGCAGCAGCAGCAGCCTCAGCAGCAGCGCAGTGGCTCTGTGTGCATACGGACTGGAGAGAATGGAGAGAGTGGGGGCTTACTTAATGGCACCACGCTATTGGAGCGACGTCACCGACAGCCGAAGAAGGCATCAATTAGGTGATACCAACTGTGCGGCCAACCCCAAGGCGCTGCTGCCCGGTGCCGGCTGCTGCTGGAATGTGCTGGAATCCCCCAAACCCATGCACTTAAGAAGATAAAGTTATTCAGATATGCAGTCTTAAGACATGAAAACACTGGGTCAGTGGTGAAATAATCCCATTTCCAGACGCATTTTGTCAATAAATGATGAATCCAGTGGCAGCACTGAGATTGATGGAATGCCGTGGACGTGATCTTACCTTTTTTTTGCCCAGTGTATGCTGGGATATGTAGACAGTGGAGCTTAGCTCTGATAAGGATTAAGTAGACACAGAAAATGAGTGAATCTGACAAACTGAGTCTAGATAACAGTATAGAGTTAAGATGGATCATTTGGTCGATTAAATATCCATAAAGCCGGGAAACATGCTCTTCACCATTCTTTAATGCCCAAGTCGATGTATTAAAGGTCCAGTGTGTCAGATTTGAATGGATCTGTTGGCAGAATATGTTTGCCAAATGTTGGCAATGGAGGGGTCTTTTGTGTTTTTCACAAATTTCTTGGCCATTGTAGGTGAACCACAAGCGGTATTGACCTGTTTTGTAAAACTGCTTCTTTCCAAGGTCAATAATGAACCTTCAAGCTCACTAAATCTGTACCTGAATATGTTTTCTTGTCTTTTACATTGCCTCATTCATGCCGTAACACCAGTGAAAAGATGGCAAACAGTATTTCTCATTTTGAAAATAATGACATGTATGTGTATCTATTGCATTTTAATGACTCTACTCTCAGTAGCAGACTGCAGAAAACACGTTTGACACCATAGGGAATGATGTGGTTTGGCAGCACACACTCGTCAGACTTCTCGGTGATATCTATGGAGGATTTATGAATATCAAAATATTCACATATGACTGCAGCATCTTAGTTTCTGTCCTGCTGTCTCTGTCTCCTGACCTTGGTCACTCTCTCTCACAGTAATAGTGACAGATACACAAGCTCATCCAGCCATGCAGCCATTCATGCATTCACCCCTGTTTTAAGACGCTTATCCAGGTCAGGGTCACAGTGGAATCAGGACATGCAGACACACCCAATCACACACACACACACAAACTCTCTCTCTCTCTCTCTCTCTCTCTCTCTCTCTCTCTCTCTCTTTCTCTGATAGTTGACTTCCCTTACACACATTTTCACTTTCTGCTTTGATCAAGTCATGCCCGTGCCTCCGCTGAAGGGCTTCTCACAGCTGAGACGAGCTTTTTGTCTTCGGAAACCACAACAAACATTCACATTCAATGTGAAGCAGTGTGTGCTCAGGGGGGGAAAACATTTCAGCCAATGCACTGTCACTTGGCTTTGATCTCTTCTGATTTAAGCAGATACAACTTCCCACGTCTGATCTCATTCAAGCGCACAAACGGCACACATAGACATAAACACACGCACACACATCACGCATTAAAAAAATCCCCACCTTAAGAAGAATCTTTCCTCAACCTCCCTGCTGTGTGACGTCTGAACTGACTTCATTCAGTCTGGTCAAACTTACACACACACACACACACACACACACACACACACACACACACACCAACAACAAACACAGAGGGGTGGATGCTCAGAGGAGTAGATCATGGTATCTTGCTGAGAACTTGCAAGAAACACCCTGGGGAGTTTATGTGCGTGATGTTGGTTGATTTACATATTTCCATTGTCCTTATATTAGCATCACACAGCAGACCCACATCCTCTACTCAGGGTGATGTTTGGCAGTCATGTCGGGGCTTATGTTACCAAAATCTGTGCTAATAAGAAGAGTAAAGGTGTACGTTGCCCCGCGTAAAGAGTCGATAGCAGAGACATGACAGGAAATTATGAGATAGACATTAGAGATAGAGGGGTGGAGAATGACGTGCATCAAAGGGGACGTTGCAATTCACAGGTCAGTGCCTCGAACCGCTAAGCCGTCTATGCTAGATGCAATAAAACAAACTGACAATCACAGTCTGCACCCACCACAGCAGTTCTGAGACGAGATCTTATCAGCCGAAATATGTCAACATCTCTGTTAGACATGTACCGAGGCTACGCACTGCCTTTTGACTGCGATGCTTTTGTATAATACAATATAAATGAGATGTGTTCATGTTTTTTTTTTTTTCAGTTTTGGAGCCAGACTGTGATGTGAGTCAACCATTGCACAGAAGTAGTGATTTCACTCTGCACTTTCCAGACATCGTTTATTGTTGTTCAGAAAGCGTGACAAGCACAGTGGCGTTTTTTTTTTTTTTTTTTCGAATTCGTGGAGGTATGAGCTCCTCTCATGATGCATCACTTACAGTGCCTCGAGGATTGAGGTTGATTTGCTGTTCTGTGTTTTTGCCCACAGTAGTTGGCACGCTCTGTTGTTCGGTCCACACTCTGGTCCAGACTGAATATCACTTTATCATCATCAGGTCATAATTTCAGTCCAGTGCTTTGTTTTATGACTAAATGTCCGCAAACGTATGCGATTCCCATGGGCCTCAGTTATACTTCATGTTTGGTGGTAATAAGCAAATGTTAGCATGTTAGTGTTAGAATTTAACTCATGTGATGTTATATAAGCACAAATGTAGTACAGCCTCTTAGTGATATCTGTTGATCTGTAAATATTTGACCCTGCAAATATTATTGAGGAGTTTACAAAAACCTAGAACCACAAGCTGAATTAGTGTCATTATACTGCACGTATTAATACGAAAAACCCAACAGTTATCATTAGATGAGTCAATGCAAACAGTTTGCAAGTGATGACACACTGATACTTGTTTATTTATGGAATCTATTATTCGGGTTGACTCTATAATTATTGTCACTCCCAGCATCGATCAGGCAGAGTGACGGATGTTGTGTTTCAGTTCTCAGTTTCAGTTCCACAGAAAAAAAACAACAATATAATGTGCTGGTTGCAGATTCATGCAGAAAGAGAGAAAACGGCATTGTTTGTGAAGAACATGAACGCATGAATTCATCAGGATCATCAACACAAGTATTGCACTGGTTACATGTTGGAGTTGATCAACGTAAATAGCTGAGCAGAGCGTGTTCGGAAGCACGAAGCCAATCAAATAGCCTTGCAGCTACAAGTCTAGTCTTCAAAGACTCTTTCTAGCTTTTATCACTTCTGTTCAATGTGCTGACCAAACACCACGTACCAGGCCGGGTCGATGCCAACTTCTGTAAATTTAAATGCACCAGCTATGATTTGCAAGTGCAGCTGTGTTGTGGTATTTTGTTCTCGTTGACTATAGATGTGTAGGTGGATTAGTAGGAGATGCTTTGAAGATGTTGCTACGATCTCTTTCACCATCGGCCAACTTTTGCGCTTGCTGTCCGTTTGAAGTTCAAGCTATCTCTCACAGATCCTAGCGAGGTCTTATGTTTTTATTTCATCATCAGTTTGCGTTCTTTTTGGTCTTGCTGGTTACTACTATTGTGCAACATGTGGTTTCATGAGTCAATCTGTGTGTGTGTAAGAAAGAGAGAAGCAGCACTTGATGGAAGTTGAAGAAATTTATCAATGCTTAAGGAAGTTCCCATTCTTGCAGCATCTCTCTGCAAACGCTCATTATTTTTTATTATTGATCAATCTGTCTGATTGATTCACTGATCAATCATTTTTATTAAATGCCAGAATATCCTGAAAATTGTCCGTGACTATTTCCTATTGCTTGTTTTTACTTCAGTTTACCATCACATAATCCATAATGAGGTTGCAGCAAAATGGCTTTGACTTTAATTATTAATCAAAATATAGAACTATTAATTTGCTGTACACCAGCTAATGAATTAATCAATGTATCATTACAGATGTACTTCCTTTCTGTCTTACTCACAGCTGTGCTACTCTGTGGTAGATCTAGACCGATAAATTGACCCTCAGTATCAGCATATTGCAGATATACCTAGATCGCTGTATATGCTGGCTGATATGTGACAAGAAATTGAAATAAAGACATGAAAAGTGTGAAATAATATGGAATAATATGTCACTATTACATAGTTTGCCCATCAATAAGCACTGACAAGTTCATTTTTTGTGTTGTCGTGTCTGTTATACTTCCAAATACTGATTTCTAGCCTGGCATCACCAGACCAATTAGCAAATATGAATTAGTCTGCAACCTCTCTGTTAATTTTCATTTTCCAAGGGGTGTTATCAACGAGGGTAGACCAAAATGCCTGTGGGTGCAGTTGGACAGACCTACAACCAATCAGAGCAACAAAATGGGTGATGTAGCGTAGCTGTTAATTTAACTTACCAAATCCTGTTGGAAGTAAACTCATCTTTCATGTCAACAAAATCTTTAATTGCAGTTGTTTTTAGAGAAAAGTTACCATCCAGTTTATTTAATACGGAAACAAGAGTGGATTCAAGAGAAACAATTCCACATCAGAACAGCCAATATGGTCGTGCTCCTCTGTATAGTCAGCGTATCAGACCTGTCCAATATTCAAAAAATGGTTATGATTGGCCTAGATGCAGATGGTGTGGAAGTCTGTCTGAACGGTAAGGCATCTCATTCCTTAGATATTCATCAGTACTGGCATCAAAAGTCCAGGAAAAGGAAGAAGCAAAAAGAGAGGAACAACTGTTTATAGCCTGGAGCAGTGGCCTTTCTGATGAACTACAGTATATTATGAAAGTAGATTTTGATCTCTGCCATGCCACTTTGTTTTTAGTTGGAACACTCATACCAACAACAACACAACAAGTGTCGTGCAAGTCGCTGCAGGAGCCGCATCAAACAGATCTGGTCAGGTCACAGATCGTAGCTTTTACACTTTCACTTCATTTTTCTCACTTTATCATCTCTCCCTTATTTATTGAGTTTGGGCTGTCACCTAAAATAGGTGGACCGTCAGGCCCTTTTGTTGTGAATGTTGCCATAGAAACACTTGGCTGACTATATGACTCTAGTAGACCAGTAGCAATAATAACAGAGTGAGTCCAAGTCGCCATGATTACAGGCATAACAGTGATGCAGTTGTTTAGAGGCCTGGCAGAGTATAGTTGGCACCTATGTAATGACAACAAATAAAGATATATTTGAATGAAAGAGGAGCTCGGAGAACCCTTTTACTGACCTTTCGCGTATTGTAAGTTTCCCATCAGTGCAAATACATCTTCTGTTGTAAGTCGTCCCAGCAGTCCGCCCTTGATGAAAGATTAAACATCGGTCTGCCTTGTTGAATACACATAGTAAATGCTTTTCATATTAGACAATGGCAAGCTTCAGCGACTGAGGCATTGATGTAAGTTTTCCTCCAAGATTAAAATGGATCAGAATGCCAAGACATGCTGGGGCTGTAAGTGTGAAAGTGATATAAAGCGACACCAGTATAATAGCATTCATTAGTCATAACTTCTCCAGGCAGAGCACTAGTGAGTCTAAATGCTAATACAGTTCCTGGGATATATATCTGTCAGCTCGCAGTGCCTGTCGTAGCACTATAGACCTTTCTGCATGGAATGAGCTGACTCTGACCTGACTAATGTTCCCACACATTGCACTGTAAACTGCATTGACTTTTGTCCAGCCCGTATGTAGTCTTTGACTGAAGATGAGAGCAGGCAGCCGACTGGAACACTGTGGGTCTGTTCAGTGGTATCATCAGGCTGAGAGCTGAAGCTGGACTCTGTCAGGATTGAAATAACTTGTTCAGGTTTTCACTTTTAAGAAGATCTAAACCTGCAGCAGATATATGATACACGCCACAGTACAATTAATGGACACATTATATATATGCACTGTTGCATAACCAATTAATATACGGGCTCTATTTTGGTCCGATGTGTGCATAGATTCTCTTTATTTTAAAAATAACTTCATGTCTTTATTAGATAGATAGCGACAGTGAAGAGAGATGACAGGAAATGAAGACCTGCAGTCCATGACTGGCATCTTAATCGCTAAGAGCTATGGACGCCCCCGATGCTTCATATTTAAGTTTATCTACAGTTTGTTCGAAAAAAGTCTTATTTTCTAAGAGTAGTTTTCAGCACTTCTGTGTTATTTGTGATAGAGACAGCTGCAGGAAAGACAGAGCAGAGAGAGTGAGGGATGCCATGCAACAAAGGGCCTCTTTTGTTTGGACTTCAACTTTAAATCTGCATAACATGTTTTCATTCATGTAAATTACTTGACAATAATAATCATTGTTTTTGTTTTTGGAGTCCGCCATGTTGCATGCCATGATAAGGCCTTTTATTTGTTTGTTGGCCACTGGCTTCCCCCCTACATGGTTGGAAAGGAGGGTGAACACCATCTGCAACACCACTAGATGCCACTAAATCCTACACACACTGGTCCTGTTTAAAGGTCCTGTGTGTAACATTTAGGGGGAGGGGTGGTTATTTGCAGAATCAAGTAGAAATTAATTATAATATACATATTATAATATACATAACTATGTTTTCATTAGTGTATATAAGCGCTGCAGCTCCTCTTCCACAGAGTCTGTCATGTTTCTACAGTAGCCCACAACAGGCAAACACTGGCTCTTGATTGGGCCTTAAATATGAAGATGGCCTGTTAGCTTTAGCATAAATACTGGTGATAAGGTAAAACTGATGTCTGACGGTAAAAAAACAAATCCATCCAATCATCACTTCTTTGGCTCAACAGCGCCACATCACCCTGTAAATCTACAATTATCATTATATTAGTCTTTATGCTAAGCTAAGCTAACTGATCCAACGTCGTATTTAACACACTTTGATGAGTGTGTTGATATTTCTTGGTGAGAAAGCGAATACGTGTATTTCCCAAAACTGTTCCATCAAACTGTTGCTTTAAGACAAGCCTTTGGGATTGGTAGCTGAATATTTTTGAATGCATCGTATGACGTGGACGTTTGGAAGAGCTCAAAAATTCGATCACTGCCAAGCAAATTTGTACTGCTCAATAATGCTCCCTTCATCAATACTGCAGCCAGGCTGGATGGAGCTGATGGCGGGTGCTGAGAGCAGAGCATGTGAGCTGCATGTAGAGAGAAAGGGAGAGGGGGGGACGAAAAAAGGGGAAGAGAGAAAGTGTGAGAGGCATGCTGAAAGCGAGAGAGAGGTGGAGCAAACGATGAAGAGAGAGAGAGAGAATAAGAGGGAGGAGGACTGAGAGGGTGAAAAGGAGAATTTGCACGTTTGAGCATGTGTCTGGCCAACCAATAGCAACAGGAAAGCTGGAGATGGAGAGAGTGAGTAAGGAAAGTGGAGATAGGGAATTAGAGGATGCCACAGGGCAGCTGAAGGCAGGAAATGAGGGTTTGTAAAAACTGCTGCGTTGGACACATGGGGAAAGCACATTGGTCGCTGAATGGCGAGCAGATGAATGTAGAAGAGGAGTGAAAACCTGAAAATGCCCCTTTACGTACAAATATGATCCACACGGACTGCCACAGGTCATTATTTGATTTGTATATGTCATCTACTAAGTCAGAGTTACAACCTTTTGAAGTGTGTCATTACAAGTCAGACCTGCAAGACAACAATTTTCCAACAGCTTGATACAGGGCAGGGACCGGAGAAAGAGTCATGTTAGTGTTTAGTTTGTTGTCAAGGCCGTGGAGGAGCCATGTACACCCACTATCTGTCATGTCAGGATCATGAGGTGAAACTTATTCTATGCCATCCTGCAGTGCTTGACGTTAGACTCACAGCTGAGCAGGATTAATCACATGCTGGCCACCAAATACTTAGATGTCAGTTGAAATCCCTGTGCTGACTGATCCTGTTTTGCATCACGACGCCGTTTGTGCGTGCTTTTCTTTAAAGTCTGTGAAGAGGAGAAGAAGAAAGTGTTATTAACCACCCAGCCAAATTTGAATGATTTAAAATATTGACAAGTTTATGAAATTAGGTGTCAAAATCGGGTAAAAATGAGCAGCATTCTCACCTCATGATCATGATGCTCCTTTTTTTTTATTTCCGCGGACTCCTGAGGAAAATAATTTACTCTTTATCTGCTGAATGTTTCACTGTGTTCGCCAGCTCGTCGCTAGCTGTCTAGCTATAGCCTGTTTGTTGCTGCTGAAAATGAGAGCAATGAACTAAAACAGTTTCGTTGCAGCCTGTAACAACAAAACAGTTCGCTAAAAGATGCTAAAATTCTCTGCAGAGTTGGGCAATCCGTATGATGTTATTATTATAATTGCAACTTTAAGCAGAAGGAAAGCTGATTAATGTAGCATGTATTTGACCTGTACATCTACCTGCATAACCTGTCCAGACATCTGTGTGCATGTGTCACAGCTCATAAAAATACGAACTGTTGTCTACATTTCTGATTGTCCGTGTCCTGAATCCTGCAGTCTTCTAATAATCCCAAACAGAAATAGAACAGAGATTTATGGACATAGACAGAGAGATTGGCGTTGCCTCTCACAGATCATTCATTATTACATACTGAATTGTAATACGATATTAGCTGCTTCCTCTGTGGTGTCTGAGTGGGAATGATTTCCTCCCTGGTGGCCACAGTGCCAGTATTATTGCTGACTGCTAATTGAATATACTGTAGAAGTAGGCCACTCTAGTAGGTGTTTAAGTAGGGACTCCTGTAGAGAAGCTCCCAATTTAAACTCACCTTTTCAACAGCCATTAGTTAGTGAGGTGTGATGGTTTGGAGCCAGCAGGTTGCCTCTGGACTTAACAAAGCTAAAGTTGAGTGGTTGTTCTTTTTTAGCTCTGGCAGCCAGCAACGCTTACAGAGCCCCTCAAATCTACAAGTCTAGTGGCTCGTTTTAGGGACTTTTTCCGTTGGATTTAACTCCCCCCTTTTCAAAGTCGACGTTTGTCTGTCTGAGGGAGTTTGAGCTTGTTAAGGATTTTCCTCCTGTTTTCCCAGGACGTTAGCCAGGAAAGCACAAGATCCAAGCAAATCTACCGAGTCGATCAGACTGAATGAGAAGACAGAACAAGAGTGAATTAAAAACAGGGATTCCCATGTTCACAGTGTGTGTGTGTGTGTGGTCTAAATAGGATTTGTTCAACGAGAAGCAAGGGGTTTTGTTCCTGCCATGTAAGGCTTCTGAAGTGTGGTCCAGTTCTGAGGTTGCAGGCCAGTGGGTCATCATGGAAGGAGGGAAGAGAAGACGTTAATAGGGCATGTAATTCTTTGAGAGCAGGAGCTTTTCACAGTCGGGGAGGCTCAACACTGCACAGTCACTCTCCACTGCCACCTCCTGGCCAATCGGGAAGGAGGACTTGTGCTCATGAAGTTGCATTTCTGATGGATGTTGGATGTCATATTTCTGCGTTTTTTAAAATTAATCTTTCACTGCACCCTTTCCCAGTTTTTAAAAAAAAAATCTGGCTACATTTCAGAACAACAGTGTAGACAAGCTGTAAAAGCAACACATTTAAGTAAATCTTTCATTAAAGCCTAACCTCTAGGCCTAATCTGCTTAGAAACAGAAAGTTTGAAGTCAGACCTGACTCAACCAAGACAAATAAGCTTACAGAACCTAACGTTTAAAAAAAAAAATCACACTAATGTACAGAGGAAAGAAACTGAGGTGTAACTAGCAACTTTATTTCCTTTTTTCTTAATCTTATAGTGCTGCTGTTACACCGCCCAAACACTTCACTGTACTTACTGTGTGTCACATTTCTGGCAACATCATTGTGGCTTATTTTAACATACATTTTGATGTTGCAGCACACTGTGTATAATCTTTCACATTCTATGGAGTTCAGTATAGGAAATTAACTTAACCTCTTAAGAGTGTATCTCTGCAACTGCACGGTCTTTTTGAATCATTTTGGTGTCATAGTAACACTTGTGACATTAGGCGGAAATACAATTTTGCACGTTTACAATCTAAATCTCTTTAAATCTAAATCAAAGCATGGCAGCATATGTGCACGTTACCTCTGCCAAGTTTGAGCTGTGTTTGGTGTGTGTAAATATGACCTATATGTGCTTGTAGCAGAGTTTCTCCTGTTTAATTTGTGCAACATGACTGTGTTGTTATCGTGGTTGGTACAGTGTTTCATGCTTTTTTGTTGCGGAGCGTCCCCAGGGTGCTCCAGCTGGGTGCTAAGAGGTTAAAATAAAACAGATTATTAAATGATCTGAAGTTTTCTCGCCCCCAAAATGTTTTTTTTTAGCCCTGATTAAGGCCTGCAGATCTTCCGCTCAGGTTGCATAACGCATATATATATATAACCTTATCTTAGCTTATTAGCTAATAGCTTTAGCTTATTGCTGTGAGTGTATTAACATTTTTATCAGCTTTGCGCCGCTCTCATCTTATCTGAATAAGCCCTGTGCACCAGTACAAAACGTGATGCTGCAGATCGCTTCATGTCCGTGTTTAAGAATAATCCAGCGTGGCTTTTTGGTGCTTGTTTAAAAATGTGTTGCACACTGTGAACTACCACCATTGATTTAAAGTAATTGCCCCCTTTTGAAACGGGGAAAAGTTAAACACAAACCCCAAAGCCTCACGGAAAATGTAGACACAGTTTCAGTTCAAAAGAAACAGAAGCAGAAAGCTTATGATGATGAGATACCAAGATGCTGCTTGTGTCATCGGTGTGGTTTAATGGATCAGATTGCACAACACGGTGAAACATTTCCCCTCCTTTACTCACCAATAATCACAGATAATATGATGAATGCAGACGCAGGTACAACAGGGCAGAATCAATACTCGCTCCTATGGTATTGGATTGCTTGTGTCGGCTGTAATCACAGCTTCTCATGCTTGCAGTCCAGCCACAAGGTATTTGTTTGTCTCAGTGTCTGCACAGCACACTAACCCAGATCTCTCTGATGAGTGTGTGTGTGTATACTCTTTTTGTGTATATGTGTGTCCTTCACAGTCCATGTATCAGCTCCATTCTATCAAGGCTGCTGCTGCTGCCATTGTAAACATTGAATAATTGGCTACGCTGAGCAGTCTGGTGTCCTCATTTAGCCCAGTCTCAAAAACCTGGCTGGAAATTCTTGTTAGATCCAGAAGCGTCTGGGTTCACGACTTATATGTAGCGGTGAGTAAAAAGGTGGGTGAACAATCCCTAATGTATACAAGGTGTATTTTAGGATACAGTGCTCACTTTTATAACCCCCTCTGTGGTTTGATAACACTTCTAATGATGGATTTTGTGGCTAAAATTAGATGCATTGTGTTTATACCTCCACTGCATCTGTGATTACAACTGAAGTGGCCTATTTAGCGAGTTGCCCTTAATCCATCTAGATGCCAAACAAACATTTGGAGGTGTTTTTACATGAAGTGGGGCTGAAGCGAAGGAATCATGTGGTACAGACCGAGCAGATCTTAGGAAGTTTGGATCTCTCATCACATCACATATAATAAATGGATGTTTTTTGTTCTTTTGGCTCTATGTCGGTCTGTCACTCCTCCACTTTTGGTCCAGACTGAACTATTAAATTGATTTTACATGAAATTTAGCTCATACATTCATGACCGCACCCCATGCCTTTCAACTTGCGCCATAATCAGGTCAGAATTTTATCAAATGCTTGTTGGTTTTTGGCCAAATGCCTGTGAAAGTAATGACATTACCACCAGGCTCAGCTGCACTTTGGGGTTTGTGCATTGCTAATGCGCTAGCATCGGGTCACCAGTGTAAAACGGGACGATGACAGGAAGCCTCAGGGATCATTTTAATATATCTAATGTTAAATTAAAGACAAATAAAGTTATTTACATCTGTCTTATGAAATGTCTAGTTTGTTATAACTTAGTTTCATAGTTAGTTAGTCTTGTTTAATGCTGCAGTGGAAGTCTGTGTCATGTTTTTCCAGTTGTGAGGCATCATTTCCCCGTCTGCATTTGCCTGTTGGCCGTCTTTTTTTGGTGTGTTCAGGTTTAACCCCATTCAGCTTCAATTTGAAGGCTGTAATCTCACATTTGGAGACATTTAACCACCAGACTCTGGCTATTTCAGTCCCATTACAGCAGTACCTCTGCTAAGTGAATTATCACATTCATTGTGTTGACATAACGCTCACTGGTGACCACAGGTCTGCCTTCTCTCTCTCTCTCTCTCTCTCTCTCTCTCTCTCTCTCTCTCTCTCTGTCTCTCTGTCTCCCTTGCTACAGGGCTCTAATTACAATATTCTGGAAACACAGGGTGATTGTTGTACGCCCTGTCAACTCACAGCAAGCACTATGTTCTCTGCTTCATGCTTTATGACAGTAAAGCACACTTTCTCTGTTCAGCCTTGTTTGGCCTCCTAGAGTGCTGCTCTTTACTTTCCCCAAGTGCCCAGTGTTCCATTATGAATACCTACTATCAAGTGAAAAGTGCATTGTGTGCAGGGTTTAGTCTCAGGGGTGTAATTTATATTGTGTCCAGTAGGGGGTAGCCAAGTCCCAGGTTGTAGTCTTTTGGTGAATGGATTCTTTGTAGGTACTTCCTCTCCCCCCCTCTCCCGTTTGTGTCATGCTGGCAGTGATTGAATACTTCAGGTTTGACCTTATAGTTACCTCTTGAAATCAATCAATCATTTTCAGAAGCTTTCATAGTCAATACAAGCCATGCTGTTTTATGTGAATCAGTCAAGTGCAGACAAACGTCCCGTTTCACTCTTAAATTTCTTCTTTTACAATTTTACTTCTGTAAAAATAAATATTTGGAGAAAAGCCGGCTGATTCGGTGCTTGGTGGTTACTTGATCAAAAAGCCTATAATAATTATTATTATTACATTCAATTAATGAATTAATTAATCTTTTCTCTAATTTTTAAACTTTTGCTGGCCAAATCTTGCCCCTTAGACTGCACTTTCTGGCGTGTGATTCTTAAGTAAAATGGCAACCAGTCCCTTAAGTTCCTTTTAAAAATACACACAGTGTTCATTGATCGTACAAACACCTTCATCTCAGTTGGGTGTAGCTTCTGGACTTGTCCCGTCCTTGATTAGCGCGGTGAAAGGGTGTTAAAAAACATGAAGTCTGCCGTTTTGCGGGTGTGCTTAATGTAACGTTTAAAGTGTTGCCCACCCCCATGTGTGATACTCAAACACAATGAAGCAGCTGAGGTCAGAGTGCAGGAAGAGAGGGCAGAGGTCACCCGTTCATCAATTAAACACACACCACTTAGCTAATGAGCTCTCACTCACACTCTGTCTCTCTCACACACACACATACAGAAGCAGGTGGAGCTATTACTGGGTCATAATCTCACTGTTTTTTTTAGTATTATCTTTGGGTTAACCGTATATATACCCGCTACCGTCTCTCTCTCTCTCTCTCTCTCCTCACCCACTTACTCCACACGCACACACACACACACACACACACACACCGACATGCACTTCCTTTGACTTGCAAAGTGCACACAAACATATTGCTGTAGAGTGCATTCCCCAGAGTAATGAGGCACAGAAAGTGCAAGCTGCTTACCTGTGTATGTCTGGATGAATTACGAGCACTCAACACTGACCAGTAACTCTGCTCTGTGTGTGTGTGTGTGTGTGTGTGTGTGTGTGTGTGTGTGTGATGAGAGGGGTTATGCCTTTTTCCGCTTAACTGGACGAACGTAGAGTGACGGCGTATCAGTGAGAGAAAAAGAACGGATCACGATAAAGGCCATGAGTCAGTGACTGGTCCATGTATCTGCTTATGGGGCTTGTTAACGACAGACATTATGACATACCACAGCAGGGAAAAGTAACAGGGATAATTAATAAAATTATTAATGGCTGCACTGCACTGATGTGAGCCAGTTCCAGGACCCTGGTACTGCGCAGTCTGGGTCACTGTCATGGCTTACTGGGACACTTAAATAGAACAAATCTTGTAGCTAAGTACATGATCCAGGCTACTACTTTACATGGGAAGATATTTCATGTACGCACTAACCTTGAGAGAACTGGTTTATGCTCTTTTTAAATGGAATCACAAACCGCCCTCAAGCTAGCTGTTTTTATTTCTAAGCTTTATTATTTAACATCTTCTATGCGAAAGTCTTTTTGTCACTCGATTGCCTGGCTTTAGACGCTTTGTCCTTGCATGCTGTTAACTGTTATTCTGGTGCTTTAACAATGAAGTCAGTGCAGGCAAGAGGTGTAGGTGAACACATTGTTTTTACAGACTGAGTTGTATTCCCTAATAGTAAATTGCCTTTGATGAGTACACATGGTGATGTGTGTTCCTTTTTAAAATTGTTATATAATTGTTGAAAAAAAAAAAAAAGGTACACTGTGCCTGAAGGGACAGATTATAAAAAGACTGATCAAAGCAGCAGAAGCAGAAATACCCCGTCTGAGGCAAGATGCCAAACCCTTGGAGCTCTCGCAGTGACTTCTCACAATGCAGCTCAATAGCAAGATGCTAATGTTCATATCATAAAACAGTTAATAGCATTCAAGTTAAGATACGAGAAACCTTCTTCTAACTGTAGCATCTCATTTTTATGAGGAAGCTAAACACTGACACAGACATTGATGCCTCGCCTCATCTAAAGTCATTTGATCAAGGTAATTAAGCACAAATGAAATGGACATAATGCCACATGGTCAATTTAATTTATTTTCAAATGACAGATTCTGCAATCATACAACAGAATACAGTTTATGTACACAGGTTTATGTTTGAACAAACATTAGACTGTCTCAACTATCCCATACGACAGGTGATCTCACACTGCAGGCAAAGTCCGATCTTTTTGCTCATATGTGACTCAGATCTGTTTTGGTTTTTTTTTTTTCATAAGAGTGTGAATGGCACAAAACCCCTGGAATCTGATCTTTTCAATTCTGATTTATTTGGGTCAGATTTCCGTCCTTAGTGTGAATGATCATATCAGAATATTCCATATAAGCAAAACTTAAGGGGTCGTGTGATAACCGGTCTGCTTCCTCAAACTCTGCATCCACACGCACCTCTGTACAAAAGGAGCAGCCGTTGCTCCACAAAAAAACATTAAAAAAAAAAAAAAATGTATCTCTTTCTGCACAAATTCACTCTCTGCCACCACAAATCAGCTTCTAAATGAAACCCTAAGTCCTGACTTCAGTGGCCTTCAGTGCAATAATGTGCTGCCAGTGATGTCTTTGACTGTGGACCGGACTGTGACCAGCTCACACTGTCTGATAGTGACCATGTTAAGATATAAAGCAGGAGTGCTAAGGCTTGCAGAGTGATTAGCCCTACCAAACCTAGTGAAAACATTACATCACTATTTTCTCACAGTGAATAGTACTCTCTGTTATTGACTTTGTGAGTTCACTTTGACATGTCAGGCTGAGTAGATACTAGCACCGTGCACATCATTGACTTGTATATTTATGTAAACCCACTTTAATGTTTCTGTGCTTAAATGAACAATGTAAATTTCCTCTGGCCTGTGAATTTTAAGCACATGATGCATTGAGCCTATGCAGCAAAACTCCCATGACTTCCTCTGTGTGTGTGTGTGTGTGTGTGTGCGCACAGATTTACATCATGTATCCAGAGGCTATGTCAGGCATTCCGAATTATCCCATAGGCGAGTGTGCTCCATATGGAAGTCTGTAGAAAAGAAAATGAGCCGCTCTGAGGCAGACCTGAGGCTATCAGTATGTCAATCAATCTGGACACTGACCGCTCTGGACACACACACGCACACTCTCTCTCTCTCACACAAACACAGTTTAAGATGAGCCACTTTGTGTCTATGCATTTGCTTGTGTGTGTGTGTCTTACCACTTGGGGGCAGTGTTTTCTCTGCAGACAGTAACAACAAGGCTGCTGACACAAAGAGCGCCGTCACTGTTAAAGTAGCAGCATCTTACTTGTCACACACACACACAAATATGATTCATTGTGTCTGCATTTGTCTACTGGTCTGTATGATTGTGCTTTGCTGTGACTTCTCTCTGTCTGACACTTGCGTGTTTGAGTGTACCCGCATGTCCACGAGCAATTTGCAGTGGGACCTGTCTGTTTGTGTGTGTGTGTGTGTGTGTGTGTGTGTGTGTGTGTGTGTGTGTGTGTGTGTGTGTGTGTGTGTGTGTGTGTGTTTGCATGCATAAACCCCTCTCCCCAGCATCCAACAGGCAGTGAGAAGAAGTAGGCCGCTTAAAGATAGCTCCCGGCAGCCTCAATACCGGCTCCCAAAATATATCTGCTCATGAGAGTCATCATCTCTCTCCCTCCCCCACTTTCTTATTCTTCTTTTGCTCTTTCTCCTTTTGAAAATAGAACGAGAGTCAGCCACTGAATTTGCAAATTGATGTGTGCATGTATGTGTGAGGGCATGTTTCTTTTATTGTGAATGAGAGTTTCCATTTTCGGGGGTCTTAAGTGTCACTTGGATGTTATCCCCATGGAAAGGTGACATCAGGATTGTACCATAGCATCCATCAAGGTTAGGGGGGGACATTCCCTAGAAAAAGTGTTTCACCTTGGGTGAATAAATGCCTAATTATGTCAAAAAAATATTAAATTTAGAAAGATAGAAAACAGAGAAAAGCAGAAAATGGTCAGTCCAGTGGCAGGCAGTGTTTCCTTACGCAACTGGGGTCAGATAAAGGAGTGCACACGTATGTAAATGCATTGGTCTCACCGATGAACCGGTGATTTGTGACAGCTTTTTTTTTTCCTACGTTACATCCAGTTTGTGCACCCTCTCATATCAGCTCAGTATTCCTTTTTTGCTGCCTGGATGCCGTGTACTTTACCCCCCATTGGCCCACATCCACAGAGAATGAGGACAATAGTTTGGCTCAGAGACATGTGCGCCTAATGTAGTTCTTTTATGTGGGAAAGTAGAACTGTACGGAGACTGGAGAGAAAGAGGATCATTGTGTTCCTGTTTTCTTTCCATCTCATGCGTCCGATAGCTTCCAGACATACAGTGGCTGTACTGTTGTCGTTATTTGTTGCACATTTTATTAACATTAACACAAAAGCGCAAAATAATTTGATATTAATGATTCTTCTTTGGGGTATTTATTATGATAGTATGATTCCTCAGGCAGACGTGAATGTGTGGACGACCTCTCATGGCTGTCCATCTTAGAGTTTTCTGAGCATTTCACTAAAAAAACAAAGATGTCAACCTCATGGCGGCGCTAGAAGAGAAGTCAGGCTGTAGGATTCAACCACTACGAGTGTCTGGAGTAAATTTTATAACCATCCATCCAATCATTTATTATATTTCGGTTGGCAGTCTAGGCCAAAGTGGTGAACCAGCGGACTGTCGTGGCATTCATAGAGCTTTGATTTGCTAATAATCCGATCCGTCTGTTTTTGGTTTATTCAGTTAAATTAAATACTTGACAGAACAAAACAGAAAACAAGATTTAATATTGCCACAAAGCAGCTATGCCTTGGCCTGCAATGACCTAAAACACAGAGATGTACTGTTTAAATCATTATGAAACAGTCTGTTGACTAACTGAAAGAACCTGCCGGTAAACACTTATACTACATGTCTTCCCTCTGTACACCCTCTGTGTGACCAGCCACAGTCACATTAACCTCAGGATGCCCTTTCAACCCCTGCTGTGCATTTTCACATGCATGCACACACACACACACACACACACATACATATATATAAACGCACACGTACATGAAGCCACATGCTAATATTGAGGTCAGATAGAGAGCGAGATAGAGACAGACCCCCAATCATGGCAACACCCTCTGGCTACCTCTCTGTGAGCTGTTCACTCATGTAGAAGCAGACCCATCTGCCCAGAGAGATGGTGAGAAAATGGAGACGGACGGGGTATGGAGGCAGGGCAGGATGACACACACACACACACACACATAAACAGTATCCTGCATCCAAAAAAGACAGAGTTTGAAATGGGAAAGAAAAGAAAAGGAAAGAAAAGGGGGGAGGATGCCAGATAGAGGAGAAAAGGGGGGGAGAGCGAGGCAGATCTGTGCGGCGTTGCCCTGAGATACAGGATGTCGTAATAAGGCAATTGGGAGAGAGAGAGAGCAAGAGAGAGAGAGAGAGAAAGAGAGAGACTAAATCGGAGGGTAAAAAGGGGGGAGGAGAGCGCACCTCAAGGAGAAAGGCATTCATTTTTCTGTCCCTGTGACAAGCCAACACCCCTCCGCCTGCGCCGAAAGTGGAACATTCCAGCTCGCTCTGGGCTCTGTTGTTGTGCAGAGCTGCAGAAGGCCTGATAGAGCCAGCTAGACAGAGAGAAAGAAGGAAGGGAGGGATACATAGACAGAGACAGACACACACACACACTCTGTGGATCGAGAGCCTGTGTATTCATTTCATCACCCAGTTCAACCAGCGACACCAGAGAGGAAGGAGACAAAGGGAAGAGGAAGACCAAAACAAAAAAAAAGGAGCTTCAGTGAAAGCAGGGAAAGTGAAAGAGAGGCAAGGTGAAAGAGGAGAAGGAAGGAAGGAAGGAAAGGGAGGGAGGAAGGAGGCTGGGGCATGAGGAGGGGCGCCTGACTGACATTGCTGCTCTCGCTATCAGCTCACACACACACACACACTGACGTAGGCAGACACACACATTCAGCTTGTGCACTGCTCTTTTTTTTATCCTTTGCCAGAGCCTCGTCCTCCATCCTTTTCTTCTCCTCTGAGCAAGAGGACAAGAGAGACAGAGAGGAGGAAGAGGAGGAGGGAAAAGGACAAGGAGGAGGAGGAGGAGGAGGAGGGGAGGCAGTAACCCTCTCCTCTCCAGACACACAGCAGAGAGAGATAGGGAGAGAAGAGTACCAAAAAAAATAAGAGAGACACAGCAGATTTCTGTTCTATTTCGCCGTATCCTGTGGTCCCTCGGCCAGCGAGCGGCTAACAGGCACCGCTCATGTCCGTGAACTCGGAGAAATCCTCGTCCCCCGAAAGGTAACACTTCCTTTCCTCTCTCCTTGTCTCATCATTTCATCCCTCATATGTCTGCGTGCATGCCCTTCTTTCTGTCTTGTTATTTTGCATTGTTCCTCTCCCTCAGAACCCCCCTCAGCACCTCCATGTTTTGCGTCCTCTCTCTTTCTGTTTCTCTTTCTGTCTGTGTATCCGAGGCTGGTTTCTTCTATTGTCTGGGTCACAGCAGTCTAACTGTAGCGAGAGAGGGAGAAGAGAGAGAGAGAAAAAAAAACGCATTAGTTCATTGTTGCATGGTTGGCTGCAACAACAGAGCATCCTTACATGCAGAGCGTCAGTACACACACTTAAACATCATCCGAAAATCCAAACACCTCTACACAGACACACACTCGAGCTGCTGCTGAGGCTCAAACATCCCCTATGACAACAATAACAAGAACACACTCACTCACACACATACTGACATACACACACACACACACACGTTTCTTTATGGCACTGGAGCTTATACAGCAAGAGTGTCAACACACGTCAACATTAGCTCAGCCGACAGCAGCAGCAGCAGCAGTAGCAGCAGCAGCAGTGCATCTCAGCAGCGATGCAAGACAACAGCTCGCCACATGACGCACCTCAGTGCATAGCATTACTGAACAATGGCACCTCTGAACGTCACTCAACCTCTATGCAACACACACAGGCGGCGATCATATTTTGACCCGCTGTGAGGGGTGAAATGTGTTGTAGATTGATCCAGTAATGGTATTAAGCATGAAGTAACGAGGCATCATCGGTCACATGTGCACACACGCACCAGCATCCTTTCACACCAGCATCGTTGACAGGATGTTTCACAATACACGAGCGCAGATATCTAGGTTAGACATGATTCAGAAGTCATTCCAGACTTATTCCACCCTTGCTATTCACTAGAGATTAACGTCCTCTTTAGTCATTTCTACCTGTTTATGCCTAACCCTCCCGTGCAGACTTGCAAGATCAAAGCGAGCACTGCTTTTATGCTTACAGGGCTGCTGGGATGATCCTGACAATATTTGTTGTTGTACTGCTGTATAGTTCTAAGAGTCACTTCAGTCGTAACTCAGTCAATTAAAGAGGTTCGGTCTTTTCTTTTTTTTTCCTCCCAGAAATGTTAGAGAACAAAGCCTCCGTTGTTGGGCCTCTGTTTTAAAGCAGCGAATCTAAGCCTGACTCTGTCAAAGACGTGATGTGTGTCCACTTTAAAGCACACACACGAACCCGTATCCATTCAGATATATTTGGGCCGAGCCCACATTCCTCTTTTTTAAGTGTGCGAATGCGGAAAGAGCTCGATTTGACGGGTGCTCGAGGGTGAGGAGCAGGCAGACTGGATGACTCAGGTAGCCACTGATGCCGTGCCAAGTACGATCAGGCAGAGCCGCTGCCATCCACACAACCTAGCGCCAGGCCCCAGACTGGCACTCTCAAACACAACGCAGTAGGCACACGGACAGGCAGAAGTAAACGGGCACTAACAATATCAGGGCATTATTACATGGGCAGTTGGGCACAGAGGAGAGCGGCGTTACTTTGGCAGTTTTGAATGGACATGAAGGGAAGGTTTAATTTGCACGACCAGGCAGTAGATACAGTTATCTAAGGGTAAATGTGTAATAGCATCTAGACAAGGAATGTGGGATTCCTGACCTTAGACACACACACATAAATATAGGATGTCATCTGGCAGCCTCGGCGTGGTGAGGTTTGTGGATTTCATCACTCGGCTAGTTTTTCCCCCTTCCTCTATTGTTTGGGTCAGAGTCGTCGGCCTGTAATTAAGAATAATGCAGCAGTCCCTTGTTGCATGGCAGGTAACAACAAAAGGCTACACTCACACACACTGCTGCCCTCTCTAACGTCTGCAACATCTCATATGACAGCAGTAACAATGCAGTGCAACCGCCTGTTTCCCCCTCTCTGAGGATGACCTGTCTGTGAGCACCTCTGCAGAGGTGTTAGCATAACCGGCCGTGAGCTTTTTTATCTCCTCATCTCGCCCATTTAATTCCTAAATACCTAATGACGCTATCAGTAATGAACCTCAGGAGTAGGCTAGCTGCTAATACCTTCACGCTCAAAGCTGTGTTTGAATGCCACAAGCTGAGCTGTGTGCAGAGGATCAGAGGGGAATCTGCAGCACTGCGAGTGTGAACACGGACAGCTGGGCTGGATATATGCAGATACCAAACACAGCAGCTCTGTCTCTTAGAAAAAGAAGTGCATCACTATATTATTCATTAGCAGTTGGCTGTTCAAGAAAGAGATTGATATGACAAAAAATATATTTGAGAGATCAAACTACTGTGCTGTATGTAAAACTAGTAATATACAGAATTCTGTTGCACTCTAATGAAACAGATGTAAATCAAGGGTAAATGACTCATCAGCTGTTTTGATAATCAGTTAATGGTGGATTAATTCTAGTCATTTATCAAGTGAAAAACATTTTCAGCTTCATAAATATGAGCATTTGCTGCATTTCCCTTTAAATTTAAACACATTTGGTTGTAACAGGTATCACACTGACATTTCACAACTTATCAATGAAAATGGATAGACTCATTGATAATGTAACAATAATTAGTTTCATCCCTCTTACAGATACAGTAATTGTCGTATTACCCGTAGCAGCATGAAGTGATCTGGAAGTTGGACTTGATTTTTCCGTTTTATTTTTGGTTCATATTTGTATGTGGACTATATTGGGCTTGTGTTTTGGGACATATCAGCGCAATTTCTCTGTCTACAACACCATCTGGGCCCCAGGCGTCATGCACACACACACTCACACACATACACACACACACACACACAGCTCTGGAGTGATAGATTTAGCATGCACTGTAGCATGTTTGTCAACAATGAGGCAGAATGGATGGGAAAAATTATTAGTGTTTAGGCCTGAAAAGAGCAAGAGGATGCACTGTGACACATTTCTCTCGGAGCACTCGCATTAGGAAGACGATCCCGTTGTGTAACTTGGCACTTGAGGCACGGTGGAGATGGAGATGGACGGAGGACAAAGAGTGTATGTGTGTGTGTGTGTGGAACGATATGTAAGTGTTTTGACATCCTCGTTGCATGTGAGCAGCTTCAGGCTTCTCTCTGCGGGGTGACGACCAGTCAGTCAGTTTTGGTCATAACCGGCACTGTTGGGTTGAGAGGCTTTCTTTCTGGAAGGATTAAATGAAAGTCTGACCAGTAAACACTGAAAGGTCAGAAGTTTACAGGCATTGTTGCAGAGCTGGCTCGAAGCTCTTGTAGCTATTGTGAGACAGGAGTACCAAGGTGTGTTGGGTAAACCTCGCTGTCTTTGTTGCTCCCTGTCTCACCTTCAGTCAGTGTGTACTCTGAGGCCTGTGTGTTTAAATAAGTGTAGTGCTTAAGAGGAGCTTTTGAAAAACTTCACATCCACTTCAAACATGACAGGTGGGCTTATTGCCTTAAATTAGCATTTAATCCGTATACATGATCCGAGCGCTCTTGTGAGTGTGCATCTGTACCTTTTTAAAGGTGTGATTAGATGATGAATCATCTTTACTGTGATTACTAAAGCTGCCACTCTTCACACACACAAGGGGGGGATAAGACAAGGGAGAGGGAAGGTGGGAGGTGAAATGAGACAGATTGATGGACTGAACGTCGTCTCCAACGTTCTGATGCTAGATATAGGTCAGAAGGAGCAGCGTGGACACAAATGCACACACACCTACACACACACACACATACACCTACAGCTATTTCTAACTGTACCTAACATTTTCCTTTTCATCTCCTCTTTCATCTACTTGACACCAGTTGAAACACAGGTTACAGGATACATCCAAATACTCTTTGTGCAACCTTCTTCCCGCCTCCCTTTTTTCTCTTTATGTATAACTAACAGCTCTATTAAACTAAAGAGGCCTGTAACTATTATTTTTACCCCAAAGAACCCACAAATATTCAAGTTAGAGCTGCGAAGGTTAATGGATTAACTGATTAACTGATTAACTGATACAGACATCTGCTCGTTGTAGCTCCTCAAATCTGAGGAATTGTTGCTTTTGTTTGTCATGTTTTACGATAAATTATATATTTTAGGGTTTTGGAGTGTTGTTGCGGTTGAGTGTGTGCCTTTTGGCTTTGGGAAAAATGTGATGAGCAAACATTTTGACAAAAAAAAGATCAAAATTCTTGCCAATTAATCTTCTGATCGATTGTTTAAGCTTCTTAAGTAAACCAAATCTGCATATTAGGAAAAAAAAAAAATCCAGAACAGAGCTGAGAGAGATTCAACGTGAGCGAAAGACAAAAGGGAGGAGATAAGTATAGGGCGGATAGAGCAGCAGAGGAGGCTGTGTGAGTATTGGAACGCGTCCAGTTGGTTAGTAAGCCAGACCAATGCAGCAGACAACATCCCATTCTGCTCTGGAAGAATGGGTGATGGCATCTATCACATTCACACAGTATATGTAGCTTCAACTGGCCTATACGGCCTCGACCATCCTCTGCGGCCCGACCCACATTGCTGCAGACACATACAGGGCACGCAAACACACACACAGACATGAGTAGCCCTAGCCATGCAGCGACATGACAATAGTTAATGAAGCGTGGCAGGGAGCTAGCAAACTAGTCGGCTTGCCCTGCCTGTCTGGCTTCCTGGCCTCCATTATCCCCACCAGCCCCCCTCTTATGTCTGGAAAGGAACAGATGATTGCATCTACTTTCACTCTTGCCACCTCGTTTTCTGTTATTTGGCCTCCCATCTCCGCTTTGGGCTGATGAAAAAGGAGACGTCCTCATGCCCGTGTCCCTCTGAGATCTTTTAGGGATATTGCAAGGGTAAATAAAAGTGTCTGTGTGCGTGTACGTGTTGTCAAAACTGCTCTGAAATTTTCAGGTCATGCAAACAAGTCTAACCTGACTGCATAGCACAGTGTTGCCACTGTGTCCCAACACACAAACACTGGGAATTTCCACTCCGCTCAATGAAATCCTATGTGGTTAATCAGTAATAGGAATCACTGAGTCAAACATCTAGCAGTCAGGAACAAGACACCTCACGAGAAGTGTGTCGAACGCAAATTGCCATGGCAATACCCCCGAAGGAGTGGGTCATGTGATCCGGACCCAAGCACCCGATCTGCTGTGAGCGCCTTGGCAGGGTTGCGGTATCATCAAGTGTAGTATGAGGTCAAAGGTCACACTGTAGTATCAAAACGTGTACTGTACATCACAATGGATGAAAAAGCTATTCACAGCAGTGGCATGCTAACGTACTCACAGTGTCACAATTGTAACATGCTGCTGGTAAGCATGTGTAATGTTTTAATGCTAATTTGCACAAAACAGCTTAGGCTGATGGGGAAGTTTTGCAGATATTTGGTCACAAACCAAGATACCAGATATGGATCGAATAAAATTTTGTCTTGATGATGACACTAGACGAAAATTGTCAGTGGCTGTTACAATGGTGTTACAATGGGACAAATCATTAGGACTCATAATTGTTTAGAAAGTGGTTTAAAAAGTCGGCAATTAAACTGCGGTTAACACAACATTATTGCATCTGAAGGGCCTCTTTTAGTTTATTTTGTGAGTCTGTGTGTGTGTGTGTGCAATTTGACCTATGATATGAGACTACACACACCAACACTACTGTAATGTGAGGGTTTAGTGTGTGGTCATTGGATCGCGCCTGTCGGGAAGAAACAGCAGGATGGAGACGGATAACTTTCTCAGGCAACACTTTACTGATTCCCACACAACACTTCCTTGTCTGGATTCACCATGTGACTGAACTAACCAATCGAAAGCGAGGATTTAGACTGAAGTAAGCGTGAGGGAACCAGAGAATTCAATAGAAACTGTTTCAAAGATGCAGATGTAAAGATTTAAATATGTAAATAATAAATATGTTTTAGTAGATTAACTCATATATGAATTATTTATGTCTAAGCCTTACATTTCTCAGATACATGAATTAACGTATAAACTTTACTATGACAGTAGTCCTTGAAAAGCCTTCCACATTTGGCCAGTACACTTTCCCATCATTTGTGCTTCTGCATTCCATTCTGAAAATATTCACTTGGCTTTGAGCGAAATACAACTGCCGCTGGATCCACGACAAGCAGCGATTTGCGGTTGTCATTTTATTTTTATGGGTTCTGTTAGCTGCTCTTGACTTTGTGTGTTTGTGTCCGGTGCTCCCAGTCCCTACTGACTCAGTATGTTTACATATACAACATTCCAGCCTTTCCTGCGCCGATCCAATCATGTCACTCCGCTCACTCGCCGCCCTTTTGTATATATCTGTCCATCTCCTTGCTATCTTCTGTTTCTCCCTTTTATTCTTTATCTTCCATATCTCCCTCTGTCATCTGGTGTTGGTTCCATTCAGAGGTTTTTAGTTTCTCTGTTGGAACAGGATCTCACGCAGCACTTGTCTTATAACTAGTGGCGGCGTTAGTCCTGGCCATTGTTGTTGTCACTGTTGCTGTCAAGTCATTGTAGATGAGTTATGTAGCACATCTTGGATGATGAAATCGTGCAGCACGTGCTCCGTTTGTGCAGCGTTTAAACTCAAACTGACAAGATGAGGAATGCAGAACTTTATAAATTGGTAATCCGAGCAGCTGTAATCCGTCTAAACTGTCCTATTTGGTAACAGTAACAATCTCACTCGAGGTCCATCAAGTTGCATGCTTGCACTGTTAGTGTATCGTTAGCCACCAACTGTGCAGGAGAACCTCATTGGTTTTGATAAGCTATTCTAACAATGCTAGGCTGTGGAAGAACATTTTCCTTTAGTTCCCCCATCTTACTGTGTAATGGCTTTAGCTGCAGTACGGATAGTTAGCATGCAGCTAGGCCCTTTCTCTCTCATTATTTTATCGGTCTGCCATCAGCATGTTAGTCTTTCTGGAGTCAACTTTACTGCTTCGCCAGTGTGTAAATTATACTCTGCAGAATTAGGGAAATGGAAGAAAAGAGGGAGAGGGAGGAAAAATGTGAGATTTTCTTTTTAGAGGAGAGGAGGAGAGGGATGTGGTAGCCCTAGGAGAGAGATGAACCGATAGATATGAATTAAGAAAGTGATGATAGAGCCGAAGGAAGAGTGCTGGAGAGAGAAAGACCAAGATAGAGACATAGAGAACAGGAAAGGACAGCAGAAAACCTCAGGAGAGAGCCGACGCAGACGACTGGGGAGCTCTCGGATAGACAAAGATGAAAAGCAGAGGGGGGGGGGGGGGGGGGGGGGATGAGAGGAGGGACAGTGAGGGAAGATAGAGGGAGAAGATAGATGATTCTCTGCAGACTTGCGCAGTGTGTTGGGTAACACTAGGTCACCGGGGGACTAATCTGTACTGATGCTGCAGCAGCGTTGAAGCAGTGGAATGATAATGGCCCGTTTGCTGTTTGTGTTTGTTTGTGCGGCTTTGCATATGCATGTGCTGTGAAAAGATAACACGTCTGCGTTTGAAGGTACCACTTTTTGTCTTTTTTTTTTTTTTTTTTGCCTCCTGCAGTCACACAAACACAAACACACATAACCCCCTCTCATCAACGCCTTATGCCCTGTAGGACTGAGTCACTCATCTGCTGCATAACTGAGAACAATATTCATCTGTTGTGTCTGAGAACACTGTTCAACTGTTGTGCCTCTTCATGCAGCATGGTTACGGCTGTGTGTTTTCTACATCAGTCCAGAGTAGGTGGGGTTTCTTGAGCTCTGAACCCTTGAAACACTTCCAAATCAAGCCAACTCTGCACACTCAGCTCACACCCAGGCCTCCAGATTCACATCTGTAATCTGGTGGTAATGTTGGGCAACACCATGACAATAACGTCCGGTAATGCCATGTCAGTGTGTGCCAACGTCCAGGCTGGGCGTGGCGACCCTGATGCGGGTGTGCTGTGAATATTCTCCGCTGTTCAAGACTCAGGGACAGTCCCTATGATATTTTACCGGCTAATATATATGAAGAATGATACAACAGAACTTTCTTTATGACTAATTAAGAATGTTGAGTCACAAGTTATTATTGCAATACTAGAGCTGTAATGACTTGTTGACTCATCGATTATTGTAGACAAATTACTTGGCAATGATGCAAAAATGCCCAAAACTAACTGGTTCGAGTTACAAAAGTGAATATTTGCTGGTTTCAGTTCAGACTTTATTGCCCTGCATATAAAATCTGGCTTTCAATTTGGCAAAAACAGACATGCCAGAGCAGACTCGTGCGTCAGTAAAGAAGAAATAAAAGTGTTATTTGGAAAGAAGAAATTTATTCTATGATAAAAAAAAAACAAAACAAATATCTCTTTTTCAAACTTAAACTTAAACACATATGAAGTTCTGTTGAACTCTGATGATATTTATAATATCAGTAGCCTATCTGGACGATGCAGGGACAGTTATTTTTTTAATCAGCTCCACCTTTTACAACCGGCTTTGCATTTGTCTTCACACCCGTCACACGCCATCTTGAATCCAGAGCCCCGGGTTTCTCTCTGTCCTAACAGCAGTATGTAAAGCTTTGACGGCGGACACACTGCTATGCTAATGAGCTGACATTCAAATCATATTATAAAGTATTTGGGGGGGAACAGCGCTGTCTGGAAGCTTAATTGACATTTGAGAGTTTATTTTAGCAACCCGTTTGTTTTAATGTTCAGAGATGGAGAGGTGCTAATGCACAGTGGGTGTTGCATTTCTGATCTGTACGTGAGATGTTGTGTATGTGTGCGCATGTTTGTGCCCTTCGTGTAAATAGACGCGTACATATATGTCACAGTATGTGTGTTCATTTGTGACTATATGTAAACACGCTCCAAAATCAAATGCGCATTAAAAGGATCCTTCGCAGGTGGGTGTCACAGTCCCATGTGACTCATGTTGGAATTCAAGGCTGGGTTCGTCTTGTCCCTCTTCTGCTGTATCTGTGTTAGTCTACAGCCGAGAGAAGGAGCTGCTGTGTTCTCTGTGCATCCATCCATCCCTCTTTCTTCTCCTATGGAGTTAAGCTCGAGTCTGTCCAGCAAGAAGAAATGGGGACTGGCTTTATGTGTGCTCCGCCTGCGCCACAGGGCTCTCCGAAACAGGTAGAGGGGACAAGAAATAAGATAGAACGAGGACGATAAATTGCAGAAGGGGTGCTGGATTGACAAGAATAAAAGGCAAGGGTCAAGACGGGGTGTTATCCCCGTTTACAAGGTTCAAGAGGTAACATTTATTTAACGAGGTATCCCTCGTTTCCTCCTGGATTGACAGGACTAATAAGTTTAATAATGATTTTTATCTACGCACTGGTCCAAAAATATTCCAAAATGCAAAATGGTTTTGGGTTTCGCTTCTGTTGAGGGTGCAGCCTGAAAGGAATACCTGCAGGGCTCAATCAAAGTGGGCTAATCCCAATTGTTGGGTAAAAAAAAAAAAAAAAAGTCTGTTACTTAATATTTTGGTATGAATTCCATCAATTCTGGAAATCTAGAGCAATGGAAGTTTGTTTTCTATATGAATATTTGAAAGGTTATAGAGCTTCAACAGTTAGTCGATTAATTGATCATTGATTGACATAAAATTATCTCATATGTGAGTATTTGCTCCTGGTAAAATGTTTTTTTTCACTGTCAATAAGGATCCGAGTCAATAATCAAAAAAATAACCATTAGCTGCAGCACTGAAGTGTTTAAAGTCGTTTTTATTATGTGGTCACGGAAGCCAGATTTCAGCATTTGTCTTGGTCTTGATCCATTCACAACACTCTCTGTCTCTCTCTTTCTTTGTTGTTTTGTACCAAATTAATAGATGTAAAAGCAACAATAGGACAGCTGCCTATAAATTGTACTGTGAGGTTGGCTCTCACATTACATATTTTTGGAGCACGTCAAAGGATTTGTTCTGGGAGTTTCTTTTCAGAATGAGATTGTTTGAAACAAACAACAAAAAAAGGAGCGATAACCAGTTCTACCACTTGCATGTTAATGTTTTTCAAGCACTGAAAGCTTTTCTTGTGCTTTTTGTGTTGCTGTTGACACATGTGACCAAGGCCACGGCTCGCGGTTTAAATCCAGACAAATCATGTTTGTATTTGCATTCCTGCAACTGATGACACCTGAGAGGGTGTGATGCTTGCTGCTATTTCTAAGACATCACAACACCTTTATATTTCAAATACATCAAAACAGCCTTGATTTATATATGCATTTTCAAGAGACTGAGCTAAATAAATAAGAGGAAATTCATTTCTGTGGAAATGATTGCGGTTATAGACATGTCCATGGAAAAATGCTTTTCACATTAAAGCATGAAAATCACCTCTTGACTGTCACTCTTCCTTGGATTGACAGGCCTATATTATATCTCATTGTCGCTCTGAGACGCAGTTTATATATAGATCTTATTAATGGTGACATTCTCTTTGATGGACAGAGATTAATAGAAATGATTTAGAGCCTGCTTCACAAAACTAATAACGTTATGTTACTTTTCAGGAGGATTAGTGTTACCTAGCTTGAAGATGGGGCCATTGCTATCAATGGAAACCCCTTGGGAGTGGTGACCGGCTGCTGCAAGAGAAGTGCTAGTAATTAACCATCTCAAACCATTACATGATTTCTCTCCGTTGCTTGGGTTAAAAGATGTCTTCTCTCAATAAAAAACACATTCTCATGAATGTATTTGCAGGGTTTGGATTACTGCAGGCTATTTATGGAGCAAATAGTTATTAACACACAGGATTTCATGCTGCTGCATGGCATTCATTGATTTATGCTGCGCATATTAAAAAGAAATACAATGCAGCATGATGACATTTAGGTAACTCACCGTAGATCAGCAGAAAAAGGGAAGCTCCGTTTTTCACCGTTCATCCTAGTAAGTGCTGCAGCATTTTACCTGTTTATGCTGCGTTAATGACATTATTACAACAAGACAACAGGACAGCTGACACTAGCATTGACATGGCATGTGACAGAAATTAAATGAGGTCTTAATGGACCTTTTTCACTGCAGGACACAAGCATGAAATGCACATAGCTCCATTCGGGTTTCTAAGTAAGCTTGGGCCAGTACACCTCATTCGTTCATGTTATTAAATACACATGTGCTTTCCTGCAATGACATAAATGTAATGACCTTTTTTAACACGTTGTGGTGTGATCACTGACAGTAGAAAGAATGGACATTGTATCTGTGATTCTTCTAGATCTAAAAATTGGCAGATTGTCAGTGAACCTGAGGCGGGCTGATGGCCTGGGTGCTCAGACAAGCCGTCTGTAATGGCACCCGCCCGTCAGTCAAAGTGGCCATGCTCTTAATTATGCATACCTTTGAGCCTTGATATAATTAAGGGTGAGTTTCACTCATTTCAAACTCAGTACAGTTGTCATGAACGGGGGAAATTAGCTATCGAGACCAAAACTGTTTTCTGTACCAGGCTGTAAACATGTTTATTTCTGCTGTGAAGTTGGACATTTTAACATGGGGACTTATGGAGATTGACTCGTTGTGTAGCCAGCCTCAAGTGGACGTTTGAGGAACTGCAGTTTTTGACACTTTTGCATAGGCTTCACATGATGGCCACTGAGGTTGGGCATGGTGTGCTCTTCCTCATGTTTGCTCAGTTACTGTATAACCAGTTCAAATGATAATGTGTCTCCTCTCAGATCACATATAACAAGTAGTTTTGTTGGAGTCACCTGATACTGTGAATTCAGTTTATTTTAAAGGCCTTACAGAAACACTTGTTAGCTTCTCAATGTCACTTCCTGTTGAGAAAGTCCTGATCTGCTCCATGTACGGCACCACGTGATGAACCCACTTACATCACAAGGCGAATAAGAGAAGTGAGTTGATGGGAGCGTCACAAGCTCTCTGTATATTTCCTATGCAGTTTGTTTGAATTTTACATACATGCACATGGCTTCTTGTGACGCTCTCACTTGCTGTGACTGTGTGTGGGCGGATGTAACCTCCACAATAACAGGCTTTGTGGCTTGCTGACGTCATTGGAATGTATAAATACAAAATGCTTTGAATGAGTGCACTACATACAGAGAGAGGAGTGCAGAGTGTATAGTGCATTGTGCAATGAAAGATACAGCAGATACCCACCGGCTCTGTGTGTTAGAAGTTAGCAAGCAAAATAAATCATGAACCATACACGCCAAAACAATATTAATGTTAATAAAATTGATCATTTTCTCTGTGTAAATCTGTGTTTTATGTGTAGGTGATAGAAATATACTTGTCCTACTGGGTCTGCAGCATTTCATTTGACTCTGCCTCAAGGGGTTGTGTGAGTCTGTGCATGTGTGTTTTGTGAACACATGCGCACATATGCCACCCCACCAGCCATGAAGAGCAGTGCTCCTGTTTTCCAATGCAAATTTTATTCCAAGTCAACTGGTTTTATCACAAGGATTTTCCATGCAGTCACCGATCGCTGTCTGCCTGCTGCAAGTTTATTCTGGTGCATGCTATAGGGGATTGTATGGATTTAGCTCATTAGCCTGTGTTGCCTGTCATCTCCAAGTATGTTTGCATTTGTGTGCTCTCTGTGTGTATGCGTGTGCGCTGTGCATTGAGTTCAGTCAATGCAGCGTGGCGTGTGGTCTTGTATCCATCGGCTGTGCCTGTGGGGAATTTCAGCGACTGTCGATTCAGCCTCCATAGATTGATGTGGCCTGAACCCTGCGGCACAAAGCACAGCGTTTATGTTTTTCTGCGTCTATTAATTAGAAGCTACAGTATTTAGCTCAAACACGGAGAGTTGCACAAAAGCCTGCAACCTCGTTAGAATTGTCGTAATCAAATGATGGCTTACATTTTCAGATTTTAGCCATTTCAGCTGATGCCTCTATCCAGAGAGGGGATGGCAGTTAATTGTCTTCTCTGACATCTCGACAGGAAGCGTGGTTATTGATGACACATGCATTGTGCATATTTTGTTTTTCTCAGAGCTAGCTGTAGTGCCTTGGTTATGAAGCTACTTTATTGATCCCTATGAAGGAAATTCAATTGTTACAGTAGCTCAGGGAACAGTGAGGTACTGTAGATGCAAACAGGCAATCCAAATCTCAACATGAGAAACAACTAGAAAATAGAAATGATAAGAATACCTGCATGACAAATACACAAGTTTTGTGCAGTTGCAGCTGTCAAAGTGCTATATAATGAATAAATAAGATTTATTATTAGCTCATCTGATAATGATCATCACCACGTTTACTGCCTTCTAGTTTCATATAGTAACATGGAGAATGGTTGAGAAAACCTCTAACCCCACAGCCTTGCTAAAGATGCAAGTTAATGGTATTCTAGACCTCTGTACTCTTTTGCATTGTACATGTTAATGCATCTGGTCGTGAAGGATTCATCAGAGGACACTTGGAGAAAGCAACAGATATACACCGCATTCCATTGTACACAAAACAGTACACAATATTTCAGCACAACTGATCATTTTGTGGTGTACCTTTGCATTGTTGAGAGCATTGCTGAGAGCTTCTCACCAAGCTTGATGGGCTGGATGGTGTTGAAAGTTCACAGAGAGGTCAAAAGGCACACGCCTCCGCTGTTTCTTGGCCTCTCTTGGTAACCGTTATTCCCCTAAGCATAAGATAAGGGCGTCCTCCATGCTAATGGCGCCCAATTGCGGAATATACAGACCGTACCTAAACGTTCGCAGAATCAGTCTCTTCATGCTGTATGAGATCAGTATTACTGGTCTTTAGTCACCAAGACTTAACCTTCTTTGAAGCCACATTCATGGTGTACTAAGTGGCTGTTGTAAGGAAGCCCAGCTCAGGGTTTCACAACATTTACAGGAAGAATGTTGAAAATGTAGACTGACCAGAGGGAAGGAAAACATCTTTGCAGTTCATCAGGTAAACAAACAAATCAGTCAGATGTTAAGTTACAAAAAGTTATTCAATATGAAAGTTTGCGATTAAAAATCAATACGACACTTTTAAGGTGCAGTGTGTGAGATTTGGGGCCTGCAGCTGTTACACCACTGAATGCAACTAAATTCTACACACCAACAGCACAGTGTTCAGGGCTGCCAGTGTCTTTGCCACTGAAAAAGTATTCAGCATTTTTTTTTAAAGAAATGCACGAGTGACTGAAATGTCCAGGTTTTCTTTAGACTGTGATGCACACTGTGGGCGCTCCAGCTTAAATGCATACACCTGCGAGGGGAACTCCATCTGTGTGAAGTCTGATTAATAGTCTCAAGATGATCTGGAGTGAGCTCACCTTATCTGTAGCTCGCTCTACAAACACTGCTCAAGGCTTCGTTAGCTGCTGCTAGCATAACACACCTGAATTTTCAACCACAGTTGTTGTTGGAGTTGCATCGTGGGTAATGTAGGCATCAGGGTTTGACAGAGAAAAAGAATTTATGGAATAGAAAAGACAACCTCGGGTTCTGTGCAGCACTAAATCTTTCACAGTGTTAGCTTGTGAAACTCCCTCTGACGCCAAACTAGAAGTTCAAGATGATGGCAGCCATCTTTAACAATCATAGTGTACACTGTATAGGTATCTAGCATTGCACCTCATTATAATGTATTAAACTGAAGGCTGGTTATATGAAACAGAATCCTGCAGAACTATAATGTGCAGCTAGAGGTTATGTGGGGGCAGTGCAGCCAGTGACGGCAGGCTGCGTCCTGAAAATAGCAGTGAGATCTCAGTTCTTCACACAGACAGACACTATGGAGGAGAGGAGGGAATGAGTCAGCTGTCCTACCGACATGGGCCAAGATGGAGAGACGGAGAGAATGAAAGATTAACGATGAATCAATCAGAGGTAGAGACACCACCATTGGAATGGTTAAGCAGTGCTGAAGGACACCCGCAGTCTGAAACCCACGCCTTAACGCTGAGAGTGGAGGATGATGCTCTTGTTGCTAAGGAATACCTGTTACCTTGGTGATATGGAGACATGCTTAAGGATGAGTCATCAAGTTTGAACTCGAAGGCGGTCAACTGTTCTATACGGCTTCCCAGTGGTCGGAGATGTGTTAGCAACGCTCTGTGACTTTCTTTGTCATTAACAGCAGGATACATCCCTGATGGCAAGCCTCAGAAGGCATACGGATTAAATTATTCGATCTAATTAATGTGACAATGGGTTCAAGATGCATGGGAATAATGTATTTTTTTTTAAAATTTTGTGTTGCACAACTGCGTGTATTTTGGCCTGGAAGAACAAGACTGACACAATGTTCAAAGCAAAGGTTAAAAAAGAAACTCATAGTTGTTAAAAAAAAAAAGGCACAGTAAATCAGTTTCATGTCTCGTCACGGATGTTTTCTTTTCAGGCGTGGTACATGTGTCACTAAATGGGGCATTAAGGCCCAAATTCCTCACAAGCAAACAGGAATAAATAAGCGATTATCTGATTTGTTGTAGATGGAGGACTTCATACGAGCAGCACAAACAAGCCAAAAATATGTATAGACTGAATTATAAAAGGTTTTTTAAAAAGGCATTTCATATGTCATAAACGTTCACTTACAGACACTGATTATATTCTTTATTTCATCACCACAGATGCTGCTCTCTCTCTATCTGCATCCCGGGACCTGAAATGTATTAATGCATCTAAAGACTCATTCATATTGATGAAATTCACCATCACCATTCACCACCAGAGCATGAACTAAGTTCTTTTTTCAGGTTCATAACTTGTAATAGGTTATAGCCAAAGCCTGAAATAGCCTTTTCTGCTTTGGCATCAGTGAGTCACATGTTTGCACCAGGTAACATGTTTCATCATTACAATGAGCATACGCACTTTGGTTTATTTTGAGTTGATTCTACATGTGCCAACCTGCTGCTATAAATACTCACCAGAGAACCAAATCATGGCTGAAAATAGTCCCTAAAAACTCCTAATTGGGTAATGTTTGATAAAAGCTGCAGGGCCCGGCTGTTTTAGCAAATTATTAATATGAAGATTTATGTCTGAATGAAATGGGCCGGGTGGTGAGAGCTGGAGAAGTCAGATTTGTTTGAAGTTAAACAAAAATATACAGTGTTGCCAGCTGTGTCCTTTAAAGCTGGAAATACTGATTATGGATCATATACTGGATTTTTAAGGCCAAACACCAAAAGTAACACTTTTGATATGGATAAAACAAAAACATAAAAATGAATCCAACAAACATAAAATCTACAACAATAAAACCAATGAAATGTTTAAAAGGAAATTAAAACCTATAAGCTGAATATATATCTGCTGTCAGCTAATATATTGGCCTGCCTGATTCTTCGTTTTAGCTCTAGTGAAGACGCTCTCTGCAGCTCATCACGCAGACCTCATCAACCAGGATTTTGTTCACCTGGTGGGGTGTAAGTCTGAAACATAAACTGATGATGATGGAAGATTCTTGTAATTGTGGACACAGCTGTATTTATACCAAAATGAATACTTATTTTGAGTGAAATCTAAAGTTGTTTTTACCTCTACCACTGTTGATATTTTCACTGCTGCCCTGTCAAGTCAGCAAATTACAGCAGCAGCAGCAAAGCTGTCCAGGCAGGATTACACAGTGTGGTATGATGAGGAATTTACTGGCAGGGAAAATGCTTTTTTATGATTGCTGAAGAATCCAGTCTTCAGCGGCGTCTCAGTTTCCATCTCCTCTCAGTGGACTTTGTCAAATGCAATCATTTTACACCTGTTTACTTGTTCAGTAATCTCCATGTGCCTCCAGCACAACACAGCATTTGCACTGCAGTCATGAGGAGCTTCTGCACACGGCATGACAGGACTAGTTTTTTTAGGTGTGAATGATGAAGTTTGGACATTCAAGTAGACTCGTTTGAACTAATCATATCGTACTGTACACGAACAATTGTACGTGGGGAAGAAAGTTGTGTGCTAATTTGCTAATTTGCCAAAAGTAAACTATAGGCCGGGTCCAGAAAAACAGCTGGACCATTTAAAATGTAACACTGTGGATACAGATGCCATTCTTGGGTGTGAGGGTCGGTAAGGCTGAGACTGAAAACAGGCAGAGTGTGTGCGATCAGGTCTGCGCACTTCACATTTACACTTAAGTTGTGTGTTGTGTAAAAAAGCAGTCTGGGCATGTCCCCACACCTGACAACATGTTGAAGGCACACTCTGTAGTCATCTACTTCCAGAGTAAATGGTTAAAGGCCGAGACACTGCTGTCTCAACCCGTGCTCTTAAATCATGTGTACTGGACCGGAGCTACTAAATCCAAAATAGTGTTTTACTAATTTAGTTTGAGCATGAAAGAAAGAAACAAATCTATAAAAATCACACACCATGCACAAACACACACTTGTCCTGTTAACTTTGCCCTACCAGTGGCCAAACAAGTGACTGGTATTCCTGCGAAGAGGAAAATGACTGTGATCATCTCTCAGAGTCAAAGTCGTAAACTTTAATAGTACTGTGGCATGAACAAAAATAAAAGGCACCGTGCTCAGAAATGCAGATACTCTGCCCAGTCTTCTATAGCTTGTACTGTTTTTGTTTTTTGTTTTTCAAAAATGAGGGATATGTTAACTAGATTAAACGTTTCAAACTGTTTAAAAAAGAACCATTTGCACGGCAAATGGTCTATGAAACATACAATGACTGTACGGGTAATCTCTTGTCTTGTGTTCTGTTTGTGATCTTTCTGATCCACTTGTGTCTCAACACTTATAGTTTTTATTCCCATGTCATCTCAAACATTCAGCCAGTCCCACATGGGATAGAAAAAAATGTAATATAATGTCTAACTTCTCGGAAAAGGAAGCATCAGTGACAACATACACATATATATACCTGAAATTGTACACCGAACAGAAGAAGAAAGATGTTTATAAGGCAACTGGCAAATTAAATTATTTCATATATGTGAACAGAATTACATTTTTGTGTATCATCCCTATTACCAAAACAAACGTCCGTGTTGGTCACAACCACAAAGGTGTACAAAACATAAATGATGAGGGCTGAAAGTGTGGCAGCCCCTAGGTGACGTAGACTTTCGCCCTTTGCTCGAGGAGAAAATTGATGCTCTCGGCGTGCAAATCAGTGCCAATTAAGAGGAAGAAATTGATTTCTACACCTTTTAACCTGTGGAGGGAACTAATCAAAGCTGATTGGTTAACGCTTAAGTCCTGCGTACTGTCAAAGCTCAGCGGCACATTTTAGAATCGGTGCTTTAAAATGCTGATTGTGGCGGTTTAGTTTACACAAGTTGCACAAATGAAGATTAAAAAAAAAACTGAAAAGGAAAGTCACACATCACTTGTGTTTGCAGAGCATATTAAACAAGGACAGTCGTGGTCTATCTGTAGACTCTGGCAGCCATTAAGCACTCTGAGAGAAACAATGTAGTATCAGGAATTGGATGTAACATCTCACCTAAACTAAAGCAGCACAAAAACAATCTTCTGTTTGCTCAAATCAAACTCTTTTTATGTCTGAAGGTAACGACCTCAGCTTCGCTGTTGTGTTTTGCCGTTCAGAGATGAGCTTGTTGTCAGCCTCCTGTTTGTTACTGTTTGTGTTTTCCACTTGCTCAGCACTAATGCTCTCTCCACCTCCACCTGTTTTTTTTTTTCAGTGTAATTTAAGGTGGAACGATGTCTCAGTGTGGATCGATCTGTGTTCATAAAAACACACACCCACGTGTGTGTGTGTGTGTGTGTGTGTGTGTGTGTGTGTGTGTGTGTGTGTAGAGATTTAAAAACGAGGCATGCTTTGGTGCTCTTTGTTTTGTACATTTTTCTCCATGATTGTGCCCATTCTTTAATTTATTTATTTGTTTAACGCTGAACCTTCTCCTCTGCGTCTTTCTGTCAGCCTACAGTATGTTACTCCCCTCCTGCCTCTCTATTTTTTTTCTCTCTCTCTCTCTCTCTGTATACTGTATTTGTCACTGTGTTTTTCTTCTTCGGCGTGTCTCTTACATGTCTCTCTCAGCTTCTGCCTCCCATTATTTATAACATCTCCCTCTTTCTGTTTATGCCTGCTTCCACCCTTCACTCTATATCTGACCTTGTATGTCTTCCATCTGTTTTTCTGCCCACCTCTCTGATTCTGACGCTTCCCCTGTCTTGTTTTTCTTCATCTCCACCTCTTTCTTTCTCTTTTTTCTGTCTGTTCACCCACTAGATTTGTCTTCTCCGTCCTTCCTCTGCCTTGTCTGTCTGTCTGTCTGTCTTTCAGGCTGTGGCGTCTTTGCTATCTTAATGTTTTTGCTGCTCGGCTCAGCTCCAGAAAGTTATGTGGGGCTAAGTGTTCGTGCAGCCAATGGCAAGATGAGCTGTATAAAAGCACTGAGCTAATAGACATGATGTATGACTCCGTACGTGACTGCTTTGGTAAAGAAGCAGCATCCTGCTGCAAGGACACAGCCCTCTGCTGCATGTGTGTGTGTGTGTGTGTGTGTGTGTGTGTGTGTGTGTGTGTGTGTATGTGTGTGTGTCAGTTGTAAAATAGCAATAAAATCTCAATGCCAAGTTATCTTCTGTCCTTCGCTGCTGCATTGGAAGAACCTCTGCTGTTGTATACGTGTGTGTGTCTGTATGTGTGTGTGTGTATGTGTTTTGGCCTTGCCAACACGTTTAACGCTTTGTGTCCTGGACAACCCTACCCTCGCTCTGCAGTTGCCATGGCAACACACCAAGAGGCTCCATCATGTGTCTGCGCCTGTGACCGCAATTTTGTAACAGCTCACAAGCGCTGGCTTTGTGTGTTTATGTGTTTATATGCTGTGCGTCTTAATTTAGCATTTGATGGTGCGTTGCTACGAGCTGACGCTGAATAAGAAGCGTTCATCGAGCTGGGTCTCATCAAACAGCGCCTTGCCTTAATGTGAAGATTTTATTTGATTTAGATAGATTGAAAATATCAGACTTTGAATGGGAGGGCTATAATTATGCTGTTTTACAGAAGATATTACCGACTTGTGACAGGAGAGCCCTTCTTACAGAAACAAAAGAAAATGTCCATCTTATCTCCAGTCACAGTAAATGTGGGCTGAGGTAGAATTTAGTGTTTAGTACTCCGCAGCAGCAATTCCCAATCCAAACTTTTCCTGTTTATTTGAGTCTGTAAGATGTCAAAATATCCATGAGTTTACTAGAAAAAAAGGAAATATTAGAGGAATGTTTGAAAAAATAAATATATCATGTGTCTAATCACTGTGTCCTCTCTGACCTTTGAGCTGTAGAGGACCTATGAATAGTAATGAACAGTGGGTTAATTAGACCAAAATAGATTCATGTGAAATTTGGTAGAACTATCAGGGAGTATCAACATAATAAATCCAGAAAACACCAAAGTTTGCAATGTCCTGATACAGGTAGAGTTTTTGGTGGCATCAACCCCCAAAACAGAAAAGTTACAGGCGTGTTCCAAAAAAAAATCTCTACAAATAGCCATGTGTGCCATGGCAGCATCCTAAAGCAAAACGCTGACCCCCCCCCTGCCTGATCAATCATTGTAAGTCGTCCTGGATAAAGAGCGCCAGCTAAACGCTCAAAAAGTGGCCTGGAGGAAGAAGCAGCCTGTGCTCTGCAGCCTATTTTATGTTTTACCTCTCATGGGCACAGTTCCATTTTAGACAAGCAAAAGGAAGTGGAGCAATGCTGTGAGCAGAAAGGACTGACCATGGACATGAACCCTGAAAAGTTAACTATCTGTCATTGTATCAGATTATTTGTCATGATCTCAATGTCATCAGTACATTTTTAGAATACCTCAGGTAAGAAGACTTCGTGCTGTTGTTGTTTCTTCTGTTAGATCTTGGATGGTATCCATTTTTTCTGCTGATTCATGTCTGAGGTGATGGTGGGTGTTCTATTGTAGTGTTCAACCTCACTGTCTGAGCTCCAGACAATATCAGCCCATCAACCGATCGCAGTTATGTTTAGGACTGGGTGATAATTCAGAATTATTGTTTATGGTCACTCCATTTAATTACATCCAAACACATTTGTCCTGTTTGAACATCTTAGTTTACAATCCTCGTCATCTCGACTGAAAACAAGTTGAATCTTACTGAAATCCATCAAAGCATTAGACCGTAAATTCTTGAGAATGTATATGCTAACCTTTAGCAATCTAATTCTGATGTTTTTGAGTTTGTGGTTCCTGATTTTGCTGCAGGAATAATTTCCATTTGCATTTGTGTGTTTGACTCTACGGAAGTAACAAGCTTCTCATTTTGTATGTGTTTTCCTTGTAAACATTGCCCTTTAAACTCATGAATTATTGATTTTATTGTGTCAGAAATGTCAACCAAAAAAAAAAAAAAAGGTTTTCTCGGCATGCAGCAAACCGCATGTTACTTTTTGTACTGTATTCTGTTGTGCAGAGGACTTCTGATGATTTTTATGTTTTGCAATCATTTGTGTAATGTTGTGATGAAGCAACACTGTCCGTTAATAGCCATGCCAGCTGCAGTTCTTCTTTAATTTGTTCCAAACACAAATATACAGCACGTCATTACCTGAGCTTTATTTCTGTGCAGCAAAGACCTGTCTAACACAACGTGTTCAGAACAGCAAATATAAAAGCGTTCATGAACTTAGCGCTGGATGAATCACTGTAGTTATTATTTTGATATTAGTCATCTGCACTCAGAGCTCTGTCTACAGTTGCACTCGATTTGAGTCAGAGCGAGGAAACTGAAATCAAGCTGGGAGCTGGATTTCCAGTAAAAAAAAAAAAATAAAAAAAAAAAAGTTACCTGCTAGGTTACCTAACCTCCATCCTACTTTTTGTCTTTATAGGCCTGAGACCCAGCAGAAAGCCCCGGTGACTGCCCCTCCTCCCCCGCCACCCCCTCCGCCTCCCCCTGAGCCGGCAGGGCCCCCAGAGCCGGAGGAGGAGATCCTGGGCTCCGACGATGAGGAGCAGGAGGACCCCGCAGACTACTGCAAAGGTCGGACAGACCCACGTACACTGAAATCACCTGCCCCACGTCGCTACTTCTGCTCACTATACAGTATCTGTCGTACAGAGCTCAACAATGTCTTCCCCGTCTTCTCTGTCTGCAATTTTCTCCTTTTCCCCCTCCGTCCTGATGCGTGGTAGCTGTGACACCGGTGTTTCAAGGTTGTTTGGTTGTTGCCAGAAAGGAGCGGCAGTCTAGTTTCCTGCAGTGGCTCAGGCTGCCAAAAAGAAAAAAAAAAAAAAACTGTGCTGTCTGCTAAGAGGTTCATTTTCATTACACAGCTCTGTATCAAAATGCTTCACCCCTTCTGTAAACACTGTAGAACATTACACGTCACTTAGTGTTCAATATCTGTAGGAGGAAGTAGCGTATTTTAAACGTTATTTAGCAGTTCTCTAAAGATGAGCATGATTTCTTGAATCATACATCATGAAGAGTCATGTCGTTTAGATGGCTTATGTCTTGATTTAGAGGGCAACTCTTGATTTCTTTGAGGTTGTTTTGGAAGAAGTGCAGACAAACTGTCAGATCTCACTTCAGTAAGATGAAAGAAGATCTTTGTGTGCAGCTTCCTTTCATTGGTTTCTGTTAAAAACAAGTCATTTTTCCTTGTAATGTGTTGGCTCTTTATCCCTTATATGTACATTGTAACCCTGTTGGGAGAAGTGCACATATAGTGTATTTTTATTATTGTTATAAGCAGTCGTAGCTGTAGTAGTATTTCAGTCTTTTGTCTATACGTTGTGGCATGCTCACCCTTTATGTCTGTCTGTGCTATCTTACTTAAAATTACAGATTTTACACATAGTTTATGTTCAATGAAATACACCTACAACAAACGTTACCCTGGCAAGCAAGACATCTCCGTCTGCCAGCTGGTAATGTCGTTGAAGCAAGAACAAAGAGCATTTTGATGTTTCTTTCAGGTAAACATATTCAGCTCCAGGTTTAAGCATTACGCACAATTACGGCATGTATTTTCAGTTTAACTTCTGAACACACGGCCCCCTTCATGTACACAAGACCAAAAATGACAACACACAAAATAAAATGGTTATTGTACATTTTGGTTACATTTCAGTTTATGCAAAGTGAAGCAGGTTTACCAACTTTATTGTCATTACACAAAATAACAAGTACTTAGACAACGAAATGCAGTTCAGAGTATGTACATATGAACAGGATATATAAATAAAGTTCAGGTATAAACATGAATATGTTATAGGATATATACAGTATATGAATATGTTGTAGAATATATACAGTATAAGTAGCATGGACAGGTTGAAATGAACATACTAACAAATATATACAACTTGGCTATAGCAGCAATTGCAGGTAAAAAAGTAATTATGTACAGTGTGAATAGTTATTATTAGTGTGTGGATGGTAGATAATTTATACTGTAGAGCCTACACCTTATCATATATTTCTGTTTCTGACTCTGACTCTTCTTTCTGTCAGTATATCAAACACATGTACAGTTTAGCATGAAGTACATTTTTGTCTGTGACAGGCGCTTAAGTTGATGTTGAATCTAAATGTGTAGTGCTGTGTTTTGTATTTATTAAACAGAACTCATATTTGCTCAGTACAAATTAATGCGCATTGTTCATTAATGATTATTTTCATATGATTCACAGTGACTGATTGGTTAGTTCATTGTTTTGCCTTTTAAATTGTAAAAACAAAGTTAAAAATATATCTTTTATAATAACTCATAATCTTCCTAGTTTGTCTGACAAACATCTGTCATGGAAGACAAAGAAGAGCAGCACATCTTTACATGCTGGAAGCAGATTTTTGGTATTTTCTCTTGAAAAATGAAACATTTAGTTTTTATTTTTTAACTGATGCTAAATTGATTTATTTCCTTTTGTTCAGCTTCGTTGTAGCTTCACCACATGCTACCTGCCGCTGGAAATGTTTGTGCTGTACTTTCCTCCTTCTTCTCCTTATTTTTTTTTTTTTTCTTATTTTCTGTCTGTTTGACCTCCCTCCCTCTCTGCTGCTCTCTCTCCACTTCTTACTCACTAATGGATTTCATGTCATTGCCTGGTTATCACTAACAGTCGCCTGTAACCTTCATCTCTCCCAGGAGGGTACCATCCGGTGAAGATCGGGGATTTATTCAACGGGAGGTACCATGTGATCAGGAAGTTGGGGTGGGGCCATTTCTCCACCGTATGGCTATGCTGGGACATACAGTGAGTCACACACATACACAAACACAAACACACACAGAGTATAGTACAGTATAGGCTCATGCAAATACACACACGCTCACCACAAACACGTCATGACCCAGAGAAAGCCCTCAACACACACACGCACACACACAAAGGCTCTTCTTGCAGACCTTCACTTCACCTTGCTCTCACCACATACACACTTTACCTAAACCACACACACACACATCACACATGCACCTTTTGACAGGATCTGGCATGTCATCTCGACAGCGGTTGCAACCAACACCACCCTGCGCCGCCGCCGCCACCGCCGCCATCCATTTACACTGTAATGTTGTTTCTGTGTTCACGTGGCAACCAGGGTGGATGGATGACAGTATCATCAACCCAGTGTCACCTTTCACTGGCTCACACACACAAACTCATTTACTCATGTCACTGGTGTTAATTACGCTAATGGTGGCCGTAAACTGGTGAGCACACTGTACAGTCAGTCACTATCCCTGACAAATATGTCAAGGGTGTCAATGGCTGCTGGTTATATTCAGTGTGTCACACACTGTGCACTATCTGCTCAGCACTAAACAGCAGAGAGACAAAGTTAGGGACCAGAGGATGAGTATTTAGCAACTCAAGAGACAGATATTTCCCTCAGGAGTTGGTGGAGACTAAAACAGAGCTAAAAAAAAGGGACTTTCATTGCACATTGCATTCAGACTGATCAGAAACAGGACTCCAAATGAAATATAATCTGGCTTTGTGGATCAATTAGAAACAGTTTGCTATCAAGTTCATCATATCATCTTGTTCACAACTTGTTTCCATTGCCCCCAAATGGCAGGAAAAATTATAATAGCCACCAGTTACATAAATCTGCAAAATTGTAAAAAGAAAAAAACATCTACAGTTCAAAAATATCTCTTCATCATCACATTCTTTAAGCAGGAACCAGGTTATTTCTGACATGTTTGATAGTTAACTTAAAGAAGAAGTTGTTGATACATGTTTTTTCGCCTAATCAACTAAATGATGGTCATTTCAGTACTAGTTAGTATTTTTGATCTTGGAGCTAGTACTGTTTTACAACTCAAATACAGCTCTGCAACGAACTGATGCACAACCAGGGATTGTCAGTCAGTTTCAGCCAGATCTGACCATTTTGCATTAAATATAGTTTCTCCATTACTTCTAATTATAAAAATCAGTGTTTAAGTGTTAATCACGTACATTCATTGAGTCATTATGCGCACTGCTGACTCACCGCTGACTCGCTGAATAATTTAAAAATTCACAAACCTAAAAATAAGGATGGTATTTGAATGTCACCACTTAGTTGTTTTCTGTTGGACTGTAAATAATTAATGTTATGTATGTTACGTCCTTACCTTACCTTAAGAAAAGTGAAAATTATGGAGATGATTATGTTTTGGAATGGGTGTCAGGACAGAAAAGTTTGTATTCATGCATCCCTGATTTATTATTTTTTATGGGGTTATTTGTTCTCAAAGAAAAGTTTTTTTTAGAACAATTAGAAATGCATTTAAGGGATGAGTGTGTGAGATGAGATTTGAGTATACTGTGTTTTGAAAAATGAGTTTTTGAGAGGTTGAAAGAAGACAGAATTTGTTGCATTGTGCCAAAAAGTGGCGATCCAATCTTTTCCGGGGGTTGAGATGATCATATTTACTCAGGAATATCCTAAAAGGAACTTACAATGCTAAATGTCTTTGCCATTTAAAGATCTATAGAGTGATCTACAGAGTAGGTCTCTGCTTTAAGGAAGCTTTCAGACACCAATCTTTGAGCTGAAAATTTTAAGTGAATGCAGCACAGTGTGTCTATTGTCTGTTGTGTCTATTTCTATGTTAGAAATTGCCACATAGCCACATTTGCATTTCCGCTGTCAGCGTAGGCAGTATGAATGACAGCTGAAGAAAGGTGTAATAAAGACACAATGAGGGACATTTTATAATATTTTTGACATTATAAAATGGGCATTACTGAGTCAAGCTGAAGATAATGTTGTATGTTATCTGTTTCATTACAGAGTGAAGAACTTTGTGGCGATGAAGGTGGTGAAGAGCGCCCAGCATTACACAGAGACGGCCCTGGATGAGATCAAACTGCTGCGATGTGTGAGAATCTGATTATAGTGTTTGGGCATCTTATTCTTATCATCTTTATTTGTTTGTCTTTCCTCCTCCTCCTTTCTCCTAATATCCGTTTCCTTCTCTTTTTCCTTCTCTCCTACCTCCTCACATTCTCTCTCCACTCTGTTTCTCTGTTAACAAGAAACACTAAAGATATTTGGTCATTTATCTTGGATGCTCGGTGCAGAGGACAGTCCTCTTTGAATCAATTTTTCAACATCTTCATCTCCCACATCCATCTCTCTTGTCATCTTCCTTTCCTAAACTCTATTTCTCCTTCCCACTCTTCTCCACTTGTACCTCTACCTCTTTCATTCTCTTTCAGTCGCCCCATTCCCTCTTTCCTTCTTTCTTCCTCTCCTTTTCCCTTCAGTACTCTTTGATCCTGCGTCGTTGTCGGTCCTTGATGTTGCTTGTTCTGTCTTCCTGTCACGTTTGCTTCATATCATTGTCATCTTGTCCTCAGGTTAGAGAGAGCGACCCCAGCGACCCCAACAAGGACATGGTGGTTCAGCTGATAGATGACTTCAAGATCTCTGGAGTCAATGGCATACGTATCCCGATCAGAAGAGTGCGTGTGTGTGTGTGTGTGTGTGTGTGTGTGTGTGTGAGTGAGTGACAGAGATATGATAATGTGAGTCCTTGACTTTCAATCCCAGATGTTTGTATGGTGTTTGAGGTGCTCGGTCACCACCTGCTGAAGTGGATTATTAAATCTAACTACCAAGGTCTGCCGCTGCCATGTGTCAAGAGCATTATCAGACAGGTAAGGACACACACACGCGCACACACACACACACACACATACTTATTGCTGACTGTATTTTTACAAAATCTTGATAAATGACGCCTCTTTGCAAAACTGTGTCAGCGCATTACAGGTCAAACAAGGTGACGTATCCTTATTTGAAGATTATATTTAACACTGGCATGTTTAAACCACATTTATCTATTATTTTTATATAATGTATACGTGATCTGACAAATGATCTTTTTTTCACACAACTCACATTAAAAACAAAATCCTAAAACAGTAAATGATGATGCGATAATGATGAATGTACGCTGACAAATCATATTAATTCAAGGCAGTTCACTTTTATTGAAATTTATTCTTATTCTTTTATTAAAATTTAGTGTCTTGTACAGAAGACAATATTAGCAAAGAAACATTTAAACAAACAAATATACACTGGTAACAGGGTTATTAAAAAAAAGTGAAACTAGGATTAAATGAAATCTGAGCATGACAATACAACCTTAAAAATCTACACTCAGGTTTATTCATTGCAAGTACAGATGATAACATTTTAATTTCAAATGCTTTCTGTGAATATTAACATCTGAAAACATATTTTTTATGCGTATAGTCTTGGTGAGAGCTGTGATGCTGCTGATTCTGTCAGGTCAAGCATGTTAGAGGTTGTGTCTCTTTCATAATATAATAATAATAATAATTTCAAAACACAGGAAGCAACCTGAGAAGTCATTTGATATCACCATAGTTAAGTGGATCTTTGTGAGTACGTTTTTAGAAGAAATTTCAGCTACACCTATATGTAGCTGTCTGTGAAGCAGTCGCACTTCATCGCTTTACCAGCCTAATTAGACAAAAAGTAGGTTTGTGTATCATGAAAGTATTTCTAGCTAGAAGTCCTTGAGGACGTAACTTATTCAGTTTCTGTGTCCACATGATGTTTGCAAGACTGTAAAAGTGAAAGAAGAAATATAATACATGAAGAGCAAGAGACAGGCTCAGAGAGCAAAATTCAGCCCCGTTACTGAGCCCCGCTAATACAGTGCATGCTATTGTGCACTTCACACTTCAGTACCGCTGCCATCCTAAGACACAGGACCTTCGGGCATTTTCCCCACAGCCACCTGATGAGCATGTGAAGTTGTTGAGTCATTTCAGCCGTTGCCAGTCTCCCACCACTCGAAGGCCAAGCCTGAAGATGGGTAGAAATTAAATGAGAATGTTCCCCGCTTCAGCCTCAAAGCCTCTGGACAAAAAAAAAAAAAACAACTGAGAGAGAAAGACAGTGAAACAAAAACGTCTCCTCTCCGCCCTCGGAGAATGAGAGGCATGAGAAGAACAGCTAATTTGGCATGGAGAAAGAATGAAAAGTATACACGCCTAAACAAGAAGTGTGAGCGTGTTTTTCAGTAATAATATCTGTCTCTGTTTGTAGGTCCTGCAGGGTTTGGACTACCTCCACACTAAATGTAAAATCATCCACACGGACATCAAACCAGAGAACATCCTGATGTGTGTGGATGACGCCTTTGTTAGGCGTATGGCCATGGAGGCGACCGAGTGGCAGAAAGCTGGAGCCCCTCCTCCGTCTGGATCAGCAGGTAGACACAAAAACACTCACACATAGTGTGTATCTTAAAGGAAATCAACATTTTGGAAAGAAAAAAAAGATCAATAACCCTCTCTGAAAGGGACAGTACAGATGAACACTGGGCAACGTGTCTAGCTGTAGCTAATTTGCAAACGCAGACGCTGGTTAAGCTTTTAAATCGTCATTAAAACAGATTCAGGACCAAAGCAACAAAATAAATGTGTCATAGAGTTTTTATGAGTGTCAGTTATATATGTATATGGTATGTAGGCATCAGGGTTGTAGTGGGATAAACTCACCTGTTGAGAAATTTCAGATCACCTGTATCAATCAGTTTATCCACAGTGTACCCATTTCTGTATTTACCACTTCACCGCTGGAAGGTTGAACCCAGTTAAAAGTATTTCAGCGCTCATGTCTGTCTCTGCAGCATGCAGCTGGTTATCTTGGCAACTACCAGCTAGCCTGGCTGATCACTAGACTCCAGGAAGCCACTCTGCTCGGCCATGAAATAGTCGAGCACATAACTCCATGTAAAACTGCAATTTGCCACATTTATAGTTACTTTTAAGGTCAAACAAACAAGATGTAACATAAATATGTGATCGTTTTTCCTTGTTTCTGCCCCTACCTGTCTCTGAAAATAGTTTTCTATGCAGACTTTTGTGTAAATTATCTATTAAGTGTGTTATTATGATTTTAGTAAAGATAATGTGCAAATCTAATTTTGACAACCTCAGAGCAGGAAATGCCTTGTGCACCCCCTGTGATCTTTGGCGCCCCCCTGAGGGGGACCCAGACCTTAGGTTGGGAACCACTGCTTTAGAGCTGACAGGCAGATTTTGTTGTCCTTTGGACAGAGACAGGCTAGTTGTCCCCCCCCCCCTTTTTCCAGTCTTTATGCTAAGCTAAACTAACTGGCTGCTTAGCTGTTACTTCATAGTGGTCGATCTTCTTGGCCGACTCTCAGCAAGAAAGCCAGTAAAGGTATTTTCCAAAATATTGAGATGTTTCTTAAGTTATTGGTGGATTTTTCCTCCAAACCTTGCAGGCAAATGAGCATTTATTTCACTTTTCATGTTTAGTTTGTCTGCTCTGTAGTTGTCAAAAAATGTTTTCGTCTGAATGATATCGTTTAATATTGAAATGCTCAGTAAAGGAAAGGGATTCACAGAGAAGCCTTTTGTGCCTCCTCAGTTTCTTGCCTACACAGAGACTTTTTTTTTTTTTTTTAGTTTTTTTATCTCCTGTCACCAAGTTTCACTGGAACAAAATCAAGTTCTTAAAAAAAAAACTGTCTGGAGAAACTCGACACGAACCCTGTCCTCTCTGTGACCCCCCTCACCAAACCAAACCCTCCATGAGCTGTCAATTGCTTGCATCAGCCAAAGGAGACGTTTGGAGCCTTAGGGTAACCAATTATACCGCTCACATTTCCACACAATTAAAGCCAGCACAAAACCATCAGCTGTTAAAGCAGGAGTGCTCAGCGGTGACAGAATCTGAAGAGACAAAATACATAAAAGATTTGAATGCTATGTATTAACATGCATGCAGACGCATCTATTTTATTTCAGATTTTTTGTTATGCAGGATTGAAGCTACGTGGGGCAAAAATGGCAACATAGTTTGGACTGTTTATGTTATATAATAAGTTTATTTAGGAATGTTTCTGCTGTACAGAAAGAGCTGCTGAGCTTGAAACCTTCAGTACACGACGCAAAAAACAGTCAATTCTGAAATGTTTTTGTCGTTGAGCGTGCCTATTAAAGAGACTGTGTGGAAAATATGAAAGACTGATAATATACTTTATCCCTAAGAATATGTATATATCGCTCTGCTGTAACTCTTTCCAGGTTTATTATCTAAATTATGACTGGGGTCAGACGATTCAGGTGAGAGAATATTGTCCTATAGGAGCCACGTTCTCAGCCGTGAGGAGAACAAACCATTAATATTATGGATCTGGGACAGACGAATAAATCTGTGGGAGGGTGAAAGATCTTTTTCTTCACTCGTTTGCAGTTCTCTCACTTCACCTACAGATTGTGTATGTATCAGGTCTATAAAGCGAACCGAAGCCTAATGATTTTCTTTTCCCAGACGTGTGACAATATTGAACGTAGCGTGAACTCGGCTGTGTGGCGGATTGATGTTGCTGACACTTTGAAGCCTCTGATTGTTGTTGTTTTTCTCTCTGTCTGTCAGTTAGCACAGCCCCCCAGCTCAAACCGGTGAGTACAACAGATGTGAGTATGAAATGAGAGGAATGCACACACACACAAACATTAACACACACACACACACACACAAAGTCAAAATCAAGGTAAAGCATGTCACACTGTTTGCTGTGATCTTTATTATATATATATAAACGGAGTGCACTGCAGTATTTGTAGACAATACTTAAAATGTCTCATTAGCAGTTTTTAAGCTGCGTTCAGAGCTCCTACCACTCTATATTAGAACATATGTTGCAGCAATTTTTAGACTTACAAGTCAAGAATAGCTGCAGTACACTTAGAAATTAGTTTTTTTGTATGTCAGAGAAACTGACAATAAATGATTTAATAACACACTGTAACTGTCCTGTGAAGTTTTCTGCTTTGTGACTGTGTTTTTCATATAATCCATTTAACATGGTTTATTTTGCCTTAAAGTCCCTGACAGCACAATTTCAGTGTTATCAAGTATGCCTTCATAGCATTTATAAAAGTATTCATGACGATATATAAAAAACAATCTAATCTCTGAAAAACACAAAAGGCTAATGAGTAATCTGCCCTCGTCAGGACTATGTGGGTGTGCTTCGATCATAGTTGACCAACAGTCGTCTGGCAATGTGAACAAACAGTTCCACAACACTTAGCTTATCTCAACATATTCAAATGTTGCTAAGTCCTGATCGGTATAATTCACTCACTTTGAACCAGCGAACACAAACTAAACCAGATATGCAGAAATCGTTTTGAAGACCACAATTGTTCTAAAGTTTGCAGAAAATTGCGTGTTCAGAGCATGAAGCTGATAAAATGGGCTTTATAAGAATTTTATCAACCTATAAAAGAAAAAAAAAAACGATATTTCAAGGCAGTGATATACTCTTTAAAACGTGCACATATTCATTCGACTTTACTTCTAAATCATAACCCACCACTCAAATAAGTTTCCAAACTTTTTATTCCATGAATAGCTCCTATTCATTCATGTTTTTACTTCCCCTCTGACCCTCTCTTTTTCTCTTCTTTACTGTTTCTTTGTCCCAGGTGGGGAAGATCTCCAAGAACAAGAAAAAGAAGCTGAAGAAGAAACAAAAGCGGCAGGCGGAGCTGCTGGAGAGGCGAATGCTGGAGATCGAAGCCCTGGAGAGAGAGGCCGAGAAGAGGGAGGAGAGAGCCAAAGAAGGTGGAGAGAAAGGGGACCACGAACACAACCCGCCTTCACCGCTGCAGCCGCCACCACCGCAGCTGGGCCCCAGCATGGCGCTGGGAGAGAGCGATGAGGATGATGATGATGAAGAGGATGGAGAAGACGATGAGGATGAGGGAGTAGAGAGGGAGAGGCCCATCAGGTTGACTAATCATACATGTGAGTCTTTTTTCAGCTTCAGAGTTCTGTGGTTGTGATGAGGGTTAAGCAGATATAGAACTTTATTAAATCAGATATCATGAATAAATGCTGTCTACCCTTAATAGTGTAAATGCAGAATGATGCATGTGATTTGATGACTGATGAATATATATATATATTTCAGTCCTGGTAGTCAAGTGGTTAAAGGCTTTGATGAGGCTCAAAAAGTCAGGCCCAATCTGAAGTGAGCCCAAACTATAGAAGCCGTTTTGGGCCCGAGTTCGATGCAAACCCAAATTTTCACTTAAAATGAAAAAAAAAAAAAAAAGTCAACTACCAACAAACATCGTTTTCACAGCAGTAGAACAAACAGGCCTCATTTACTTTGTGCATATAACACAAAATTATTATGAAAATGAACAAATAGCAAACTTTTAGTCAAACTAAAATAAAGATAATGAAAGGGCTATAAAGATATGTAGTGCCCGCACCGCAGTGGCCATTTTCTCCTCAGAAGCCAGGAGTCGCCTCATGTGGGACTGTGTATAACGTAGTGCCAAATCTAATCAAAACCAATCATTTAAATTAAAATCAGAAAATATGAAGCAGCTGAGTGCATATGAATCGTGCAATTTCTGTGCAAATTATCAAAGCAAAACATTAAAATGAAGATAGCACACACACACACACACACACACACACACACACACACACACACACACACACACACAAATAGTCATCAAAAGGGCTAATTCTAAATCTCAACATTTTCACTTGATGGCAACAGCCCATGCATGATTAAAAACATTCTGGGCCTGAACGTGGAAGGTTTGTTTGGGTCCAGTCGGACAGAGCACAAAAGGTCCGACCCTGTGGAGTTATTATATTCAGTGTTAGTCACCAAAATGCATTGAGTTTATCCTTGCATGCATTTCTGATTTATTACAACTGAACGAGACAAACTGGCAATTCAGTGATTATCTAGGCTAAAAAAAAATGCTGCGTTGGAAGGTTCTGTCCAAAAATGTTGGTTTTGGTGCTTAAAAAAAGTCATATTGGTTGAATCCTGTCTCCGTTTCTTGTCTCCTTGTAGAAATCTATTCGGTTTTCAGGCATTTAACGTCACCAGTTTGTTATTTTTAGTTCATTTAACATTGATGCTCAGGCATTCATTATTAATTTAAACAGTGTGGTGTACAGTCCGTTCTTTCTTTAAGTGAAATGCACCGTGAAGGAAAAATGAGCAACGTATTTAGGTTGTCCTGTATTTTTTTACGGTATTTCTGTGTGTGTGCTTGTGTGTGTGTGTGTGTGTGTGTGTGTGTGTGTGTGTGTGTGCAGGTTTGTGTGTCTGTCTGTGAATGAATAGGAGGTGGATTGGCTCCAAGTAGTCAGCCCACGCTAGTGCCTCTGTGTATGGGAGGCTCGGCTGATTCACAAAAAAAAAAAAAAACCTGAAAAAAAACTGAAAAGCAGTTTTTCCTCTGTCTCCCTCCTCCACCATCTGTCTCTCCACCTTCTGTCTCTTTCATTCTCCTATTCTCTTTTTTGCCTCCTTCTCCGATCTTAATTCTCTCGTTTGCCCGCACCGTCTTTGATTATATCGTCTCCTTTGCACCCACTTCCTCTCTTAACTGTTCTTCATGTCCTCTGTCCACGTCAGGTGCAGCACCTCCCCAGGAGCGGAGCGAGGAGCTCCACATCACCGAGGACGACCCCGATGAGGATGTGGAAGATGACGAGGAGCCCACGCCTGTCGCTGAAAAAGATATGCCCATTCCCCCCATCAAAGAAGAAGGTAATAATCCAACACAAGCAGAGGTAGAGGAGGAGGAGGAGGAGGAAGAGGAGGAGGAAGAGGAGGAGGAGGAGGAGGGGGGATTGAAAGAAGCAGAGGATGAGAGAGAGGAAAAGGAGGTGGAGGGAAAGGTAGAGGAGGAGGAAGAAGAGGAGGAGGAGGAAGAGGAGGAGAAAGAGACTGAAAGAGAGGAGAATGAGACAGAGGAGCCAAAGAATGAGAGCAAAACAGAGGAAGAGGCAGTGGTAGAGGAAGAGGAATCAAAGACACAGGAGGAGGAGGACGATGAGGATGAGGACGAGGAGGAGGAGGATGAGGAGGAGGATGAGGAAGAAGAGGAAGACGAGGATGATGACACAACCGCAGATCTCCTTTCGGAGACCACCTTCCCCTCTATCAAACTCCACAACAACAAAAACAATTCGGCTAAAACCAACGGTCACGTTTTGTTGGGATCTGAGGGACTGAAACCAAACCCTGGCACTCCTCCGCCTCCTTCGCCCACCCCCGAGCCTCTCCTCTGCCCCCTGGTGGAGTCAGAGCTCAGCTACACAGACAGGGACAACTCCCTCAGCTCTGGGTATGAGATGTATAACGGTGAGCTTGCCGAGCCGGGGCTGACCAACGGCTCCAGTGACCGCCATCGGGCCACTGTGCCCATCTTCCCAGACTTGCCCCTGGATCCTGAGCCAGGGAACCCCATTTCTGTTGGGGCGGCAGACATTGGAGCAGGCCCGTCACCCAACAGCCCCACCGCTGACCGCAGTCGCACTGTGTCGTCCTCGAGCACGGGAGATACACCCAAAGGTGAGATGTGGTTACTGGATTTACACTGAATCACACCCATTCACAGCGAACCATGAATGGAGGCAATGTTCAGAGTTAGATTTGTGATGATTTCACATGCAACTTCTCAGTCTCAGTTTTCACATTTTTCATCATTTTTGCATTAAAACATAGAAAAAGGTGTGCTCTTTCATAAAATGTAACTACCTAAGCAAATAGACTAGACACACATTTTGTGCTGTGAGCCCCAAAGTGACAGCAATGTCACCCAAATCCCCCGTTGACTCAGCTTAATGTCGATTAAATGAACTGTCCCTCAGCAGTAGAGATCAGGCACTTTTCTGATCTCTTTGGTGTCACTTTAGCACTTTAACTTCCTGCCTCTTGTGTAAATGTCGAGTAAATGAGCAGCGGCTCCTCAGCAGTTTGTTGACTGACCTGACACACACATGTATGTATGCATAAATGTTTAAATGTATAAGAAATAGAGCTAAACAGCTTGATTATACAGAAAAATATGCTAGGGGTGATTTTGATCTATATGTTTGTTTTAATATGTAGCTATTTATAACTATGAAAATTCTCAGTGAGGTTTACTGTGAAATATCCGTTTCCAAGTGTTCGACACTCCTTTAGCTGCTCTTTTTATATAAAGGTGCGTTACATTAACTATGGTTGCTTCACATCTCTTTATTTTGTGTGTGCGTCTCTGGACCCGTGCAGCTGTCCACAGGTCATAGGCTGCCAGCTTTACTGTGTGTGTGTTAATTGGTGCATTTTGGCATGTGTTGTAAGGCGGTCAGTAGCGGTATAAATGCAGTGCTCCATCAACAGGACGTGAATAAGCATTACTGTGTTTGGATTTTCTATCTTATATATTTTAACTGCCCCTTACGATCATTCAGTTGCTCATTATTAGTCTCCAGATGTCTCCTCTGGGTATTATTAGTGACTCACCAGCACCATTACAAATCCACCCACAGCGTTCATTTTATTATCAATAACTTTCAAGCTCCAGGGTGACTTCTAGGACTACATCTCCTAATCCTAATAAGGATTTTAAACAGTTTTCCAATTAGATATAACGCTTTTAATTGGTCATCAGGACAAAGTTAGGACTGACTTTCTGTTTTTTTTTTTTTTTTGGATTGCTTGTTAAAAAAGCTGAAGCTGTGTGAACTCTTCTCTCTACTGTGTGTGTGTGTGTGTGTGTGTGTTAACCCTTTTCGTTCACTTTGTCCCCTCGCAGTCAGGGCCAGAGCTGCAGATCTCCTGATCAACCCACTAGACCCACGCAACGCTGAGTCTATTCGAGTCAAAATCGCTGATCTCGGAAATGCCTGCTGGGTGGTAAGATGCCGTACTTTGGATTTGATTTGAAGCATATTTTTTAAATGAAGCACTGAAGGCTTTTTACAGTCTATTTAAAAACCCGAGCAGTTCACAGAGAAGCAGCAGCACAGGGGACAAATTAGGTTTGAGTACTTTGTAACGTACGGTTTTGCTAGAGAGTTATTAATCAGTAAATTCAAATAGTGCCTGCTGACTGGAGTCGCAGCTTCCTTTTAGTCATTATTAACATACTAACCAACAATAGATCTGCATCAAGCAAATACAGTACCTACAGAGAGGAAAAGATGGATACATCTGTATCATCTATCATCTCTCCTCTCCTCTCCTCTCCTCTCCTCTCCTCTCCTCTCCTCTCCTCTCCTTTCCTCTCCTCTCCTCTCTTCAGCACAAGCACTTTACAGAGGACATCCAGACAAGACAGTACCGTTCCATTGAAGTCCTGATAGGAGCCGGTTACAGCACCCCTGCAGACATCTGGAGTACTGCCTGCATGGTAAGAAAACATACATATAAACAGTACGTCACATACATTTCCCTTTAAATCATGCACACATACACACTCTGTACAGACTCAAGTGCAGTACTATGTGTGATCTCTTGTAGGCTTTTGAGCTGGCGACTGGAGATTATTTGTTTGAGCCCCACTCTGGAGAGGACTACTCCCGTGATGAGGGTGAGTATTTAAATCTCTATGACGTGAAAGAAAATGTCATTTCCAAATATAAAAACATTTAAATATATTGCACGGGAGAATCATAGCTGAATACTGTATGTCAAGACTGAAGGCTTCATTAGCAGTGTATTTAAGATGTTGACTTTGAAGATGAAGAAGAACTAGTAGTAACGTAAAATGTTCAATGTGCAGCAGAAATGCTAAAGCAAAGTGTCTTCAATGTTTTATGAGCTATTTTAATTCATCTATTTAATGTGTTTTCATATGAACATGTGTGTTTGTGCGCCGTTTGACCTCCATCGTTCAGATGCATTGATGCGAACAGTCTAAATACAGCGATGCAGCCATTTACCTCTGTTTATATTCTTTATATTTAACACAAGTTTTGTTATGAATCGCTGCTATTTAAATAAAACTGAATTGAAGTGCAGACACTGAATACAGATTGCACCAATGGGCCCAATGCTTGTTATATTCTTAAGCTTTAACTCAATGAGTTTTTGATGATTTTGTTTTTAATTTTAGCTGATTGTTCAGTATGAGTACTTACGAGAAATAAACAAAGCTTCAAGTAGGCATTGGTTATTTTACAAGCGCGTCATCTTTTCTCAAAATTGGGACTGCTGCTTCTAACAATGCATCTGAACAAAGGACAAAAACTGTATTTGATAAAAAAAAAAAAAAATGGCCTAAAGTGAGCTTAGTTTAAATTATAGTCATCCCTCTCCCCAAATCCCCCTATCCACTGTCAACTGTAAATCCTGTCCTTTAATTCTGCTGCTATGCCTCCACTCATCTTCACCCCGCTGCATAAATTGTTCAAACATTGTAGATACACAGAGAGTTCACACAGCTCTCCTCCTTTGATTGTGCTCAACATCCTGACTGTTGCAGCAGAACAGATTAAAATGGTGACAGTAACTTAAGCGTTAGCGCAACTTTAGTGAGTATGTGTGTATCTATATGAGTCACCTTTGTCAAGTAATACGATCCCTATATTGTGCACACCTCAATCCTTCATCTCTTCTTCTCCTCTGATCTTACCAGCTCATTGTGTTTTTTTCCCCTCATTGCACGTGGTACACAGTTAACCTCATTTTGCATGTTTTGTCAGTTTTATCGTGACATCCTGATTTGCACAGGGACACCTTTGATCTCCCGCTATTGAGGCCAAATTGTAAAATCTAGCTTCTGTTTTCCGGATCGCTCAATTCGTCTGAATGCATGTCACTTTTACTCCGAGGCTGATCATTTCATTTCATCACCTCTGCTGTGGAGGCACAGCTCACTAACACAGGTTTTTCTCCTTTACTGTCTGTGACTGTCTCTTTTTTCCTTCCTTCCCCCTCTCTCTTTTTATTCCTCCCTTACCCCTCTGTGATCTTGTCCTCCTGTCACTTCCTGTCCTGTTTCTATTTCCTTACCCACAATCCATCTTCTTGACTGTTTACTTACATTTCATTTGTCCTCCTCTTTCAATTAATTCTCCTACTTCTTTGTCTTTATCTTTTCTCTCTTTTGCATCTCCTTTTCTTCCTCTTCTTTTTTTTTTTTGGCATACTTCTTCCTTTTTCCGGCCCCCTCTTCTCCCTCCCTCCTTCCCTCCCTCTCTCCTCCATAGACCACATAGCCCACATCATAGAGCTGCTGGGCTGTATTCCGAGGCACTTTGCTCTCTCTGGAAAATATTCCCGGGAGTTCTTCAACCGAAGAGGTAGCGCTGGCCAGAGAGCTGGTGGGACTGGGACACAAAGATGTCTAAAACAGACAAACATGGACAATAGCAGACAGTTGGAATGCCATATAAACCCATAAAAGTTTATATAAAAGTTGTGTTGTTTGATTTGGGGAAAACAATTGGATGTATTAATTAAAAATGTGACTCAAAACAACGAGAAAAATCTTCTAAAATCCTTACCACTTCGAGGTGTTGCAGTAGCCGTCCATCTGCCACTGTGTCCATGCAGTACTCCAAGGCAGCATTGTGCGTCAGTCCCACACAGCCAGTCGTGTTGATGTGTGTGTGCATGCTGTAATGCTGAACCGTGCCTGTTCCCTCTGTGATGTATGTGGTGGTGGGCAGACCACATCGCTCTGATCATGGAGCTCCTTGGGAAGGTTCCACGCAAAGTGGTCGCTGCCGGGAAGTACAGCCGAGAGTTTTTCTCCAAGAAAGGTAAACGACACCGTGGTTAGTGGTTGGTTAGGTGGAGGGTAGGCCTGTTGTAGGGATTATTATGTGTAGTAAAGTTTGTAGTACTGCCATAGTAGTCTGAATTAAGCCACATACTTTAAGGTAAGTCATTCAAAAATTTAAAATTATTCCAATTAATATTAGAGCTGGGCAGTAATTCATTATAGTTTTTCACTGGTATTGTATTTCAGGCGAAATATTTTATTTTTGGGTCTCTGGCAAGAGAAATTTTTTGTTCATTTAATGAATGATGGCAAACAAGTCAAAACAAGAATACAATTATTATACATGAATGAAAATTAAATATAAAATAAAAGCATACTTTGTCAATTCTGGCAGAATTTAAGATAAATTTAAGACAAAAACAACCGATTGTCAGATATTTATAATAATCTTATCAGCAACTGAATTTTGTGAAACCAGAAAAGATTAGAAGTAATCACTACAGACTGTATATCAAAGGTAGGATCAGTCACTTTTAACATAACGCACTTCAAAGACAGAGATAGTCTAGTCTAGGCAATAACACGATAAAAGCAGGATCGACATTTGACTCCCAGCCTATACACAGAACAGCAAGGCTTTACTTTACTGCATCTAAGGTCTTAAGTGTGTCACACACTTAACTGATTCTGCTCATCTCTGAGCCTGGTAAGTGTATAGATCTGTGTTTGGTACATCTGATAACCCTTGCACTCTCTCATTTATTCTCTTTTTTCTTCCTCTCGATCTCCTTCTCTTTCTGCTCATATATTCTTCATAATGTGTCATGAGACCTGAATATTCTGCCTTTGATGTTGTCTCTATCCGAGGTCTGAGCCTGCACTTGATGTCTCAATGTTCTCCCTTTTATCTCCTGGCGCTCTGTTAATCTGGTCTGACTTTGTTGCTCTGTCTCTCCGGGCTTCTTCTGTCTGCCATGCTGCCTTCGGCCGTGCAGTGAAATCGAGCGGCCTTTTTTTTTTTTTTTTGTTTCCTTCATGCACACTGACGCTCAACTTTAATAAGAATGCCTGAGCCAAAGAGTATAAACATACAGCCATGTCTTAAAACATGGTTTGCTTTTCCCCATCTTCTGTTCTCCAATCAGTGTATAGGAAGGAAAGGTTACCATGGCAGCCATGGTTTGAACTGGACCTTTGGTCTCGATAGCTTCTATCATTAATTATTCTCTCATACTTTTTCCTTCTTCGTCAATCTTGTGCTCCCAGCCAATCATTTCCCCCCGCTCTCTTTAATAATGAACACCTTCCTCTCCTTGTCTGTTTCCATTTCATCGCCACTCCTCTGTCTCTTTCCATCCACCTCCTGCTGTCTGCTCTTGAGCTTTTCAGCCAAGACTCTACTGGTGTTCATTCCATCACAGCAGCATCTCACTGATTAGCATTCGTTCAATCGGAGAAGGTGAACTAATCAGTGAAATCAGCTGCTGTAGTGTTTGGCTGGAGCCTGTAGAGTCATGGCCTACTATGGCGTCTGAATAACGGGTCAGTTCACGCAAATAACCCCAAAAAGTCTTACTTGCATCGAGTGTAACCTAGCCATGCAGATAGTTTTTGGTACATTTTGAGACATTTGGGTAACAATCCTCAATCTGTCTTATTTTACAACATGTTCTTTCTGCTGCTCAATAACATACATGTGCACAGCAGTTCAGAAAAATAACACGATAAACAATTTCTATTCGTTATTAGTATGATTAAAAGAGAAAAGTAAAAGAAATGTCTAATGTTTGGCTAATTAATCATTCAGAGGTGATGAAAATGTAGTCATTATCCTGTTAATGATGCATTCACCTTATAAATCATAACACTTGGCTCTCCTTTGCATCATAGTACATTAGCTGATTTAAATAAGTATTTGTGTCCAACAATCTGTTATTATTTCATATCAGAATGAAATTTTGGGGGCCCTACTCTGGACCACTTCACTGTGAACAGTTTTCATTGGCACTACTTTCTATAAACGAAATGGTCCCTGTGAATAACGCTCACTGTGTGAATTATTTGGAATAACAGAGCTGCTTTTGTTTCTGGAAAATGATTTTTAAAATGTAATTTTTCAAAAAAAAAAAAAATGGAGATGGATTAAGCAATTAGTAAAACTATCTGCAAAGCTAGATATCACTACAGTAAAATGAGAAGACTGGTTATATTCTATAATTTTCTTATTTTAACAAATCCCATGAAAAAAACAAAACAAAACCAATAATGCATCGTCTGTGGAGCTCAACCCTAAGATCATGTCTTCCGACTGATGAAGTAAATCTTTAAAACCAGTTAATACATACTATATATCATAATGATGGAACATGTCAGTCAGTTGTGGTCCAGGATGTGTTTGTAATGGTTAGATAGGAAACTTTAGCTGTATCAGGCTACATAGACAGTACTCGTACTTGGTTTTGGTCTTTTTTGGGGGGATTTGTTGAAAACAAGAGAAGAACTGAATCACCAGTATCCTTTGAGCAAGAACATATGTTGTCATTTGGATGAACTAACCCTTTAAACACTGGCACTTTCTTTTCTTTCATACTCCTCTCCAATCATTGACTCTTCTTCCTATTGTCCCCTGCAGGTGAGCTGCGACACATCACCAAGCTGAAGCCGTGGTCCCTGTTTGACGTGCTGGTGGAGAAGTACGGCTGGGCGCACGAAGACGCTGGCCACTTTACCCACTTTCTTCTGCCCATGCTGGAGATGGTTCCCGAGAAGAGGGCCTCGGCCGGCGAATGCCTCAACCACCCCTGGATCAACTCGTAGCCACAATCTCTGAGCAGACACCCTCCTCCCCTTGTCCCCCCAACAGTTAGCCCAAACATCAACCCCTGGTGGCAGCATGGAGAGAAGCTGGAGACAAACTGAGTGGGAGTAGATGAGAAAGCCTTTTTCCTTCCTGCCCTATTCCACACATCCATTACATGCTTATCTGAGTAGGCTTAGGTCCCACACAAGCCCCTCACCTTTCCGAAAAGGAATGTAAAGACAAGATTATGGAGACAACATGACATAGTAGCTGTGTCTTCCAAAACGTCTCCCTAAAAGAAATCAGATAATTTGAAGATGGATGCTGCTCACACCGTAAACGGGAAAAGTCAGGCTGCCTGAAAGAGACGTGCTTTCTTATTCTCTCCTGCCGTCAAAATGTCAGCCAGTCTCTTACATCTAACCTCCTCCTAATTCTCAGTTTTAACTTGTCTGGATCCAGTCATGGGCCGCTGACAGCTGCTGATCTCTTCAGTGACGTGAAAGAAAAGTCAACGAGAAGCCCCATAGCAGCGCCGACGGCCCAGAGCTCCATCTGCCATGATCTTTACATAGCCAGGGCCTCAAAGACAGACAAGTGTGTGTTTCTGTGGGTGAAAATGAGCCTAAATAGACCCCACTCCTTATCTTTCCAGCCCACTTTCCCCATCTTCCCTCCCTCACCCTGCAATGGAAGAAACACCCACATCGGACTAAACGTTTACACCCTGATTTCTTCCACGTATCCAATCCCAAAAAGACCCTTTTACCTGTTTGGTCTCCCAAATCCCACCCTGTCCTATTTGGAGCTGTGTGCTCCTGCCAGGGGCCACTTAAAGAGAACTGGAGGGCAGCCAGTCCTCCAGGGGGCGCCACACTGACAGTTGCCACTCTGACAGAGACAGTGTTGGATGAGCAAAAAAAACAAAAAAACAAAAATACAATCAATTTACATGGAGGAGGACTGCTTGGTCTTAAAAAAAAACAAACTATTTTTAAAATGCATGGAGGGACTGATGGATCAGCATGAACGGATATGACGAACGGACGATGGATGCGTTATTTTATTTGTGCATTTGGCTGTTTTTTCCCCCTGTTTCATCACCTCTCTTGGACATTCTGTTAGAAAGATTATGTTAGGATATTTTGGTGCCCCCCTTTTGAGGAAGGTTACTACATTATCACCTCTTCTTCCCCAGCTTTTAACATTCCTAAGTCTTGGTCCATCATTCCTGACTTTAATTCCCAAGAACAATTCTGTTGAGTCCTGCTGTGGCAAGTTTACCTGATCTGATTGGTACTATTCCCCCCTTTTTTTTTCCCTTATAGAGGAACCCTTTGATCCCTGAGGTTCTCCAGATAGGGGATGGTCACATGGAGGTTGCACTTGTCTTTGTAGATGTCCTTCAGGGATTTGAAACCTTTGTACATAGAACTGAGATCTTGCAACGCAGATACGCGACCGTGGACAAAGTTTCAACACACAAGCATCATTCCAAAAATCAGAGGCTGTCGTTGGCATAGCTTGACTTCCTCTGATACAGCGGGGAGGGGGTGGGCCGCCATAGCTCTGGCCCTGGATGAGGAATGTTCAGACTGAACTGTGCCACCTGGTGGCCGAGAGTACTGCATTGCCACACACTGCTGCTGCTCTCAGTGCCAACGCTCCAAGACGTTCCACTATATCTCTCCACTTAATCTCTATTTCTCTGTCTCTCTCTCACACACACACACATGCACACACACACACAGATAGACACACACAACAACAACAACAACAAAAAAAAACTTGCATCATCACAATTAGTCCAGTTGCCTATTTTTCGCAATAAATGAAAAAAGATGAGTATAAGTAAATGGTGAAATATTTTTAAAAACTATTTAATTCATTAAAAAAAAAAGAGGAAAAAAAAAAAGAAAACAACTTTTCTCTGGTTGTTGTGACCGTGACAGAATCTCGTCTTATACTGAGGTGATTGTGTTTGTCTATTAGAGATGTTTTTATTTCTTTTGTCATTATTATTATTAATTAATATTATTATTATTATTATTGAAAGATTTTTTTTTTTTTTTTTTTTACACAGTTGTCACCTCTCCCCTCCCTCCTTACTTGAACAGTGCTGCTCTGTCTGGGCTCTTGATGGTGATATAAAAAAAAAAAAAATCAACAGTTTTGCAATAAAGGGTATGTGATGAGTTTTTTTGCACCAAAACCTCCTGATCTCACTCTTTCAGCCATGCTGACTGTTCTTCCTGATGACATTGACAGAATCGCGTCTCTTGTCTGTGTTTTTCATTGACAGATTTAATAAAATTGTAAAATTAATGGATCCCGTGCCCTTGATGTAGTACATTGTCTGCTTTCGAAGCTGTGTCCGTCGACCTCACTAAAAGGGTTAGAAAACTTACGACTGGTCACTAGAGGCAACAATGGGAAGAAGAAGAACAATTAGCACAGATTCCCTTTTTTTATTGATTGATATGTTTAATTCATACAAGTGTTGCCACTGTTGTAATGGAAAGTTAAAAGACATGGGTCAGCTGTGAGTACAATAAGCCAATGGCTTCACATTGTCGATGTAGTGTACATAAGAACAAATGTTACAGTACATTGTGATTCACACCAAAGCAAACATGGTCCATTAGACAACATTATCTAAGATGCAATAAAAGATGGAGTGATAAAAGACATCCTGAGATCAATATCAGTCATTAAATAGTAAAAAAAAAAATGCTTTTAAGTATCAACAAGGGATGTTCGCAGTATTTTCTTTTATATCTTAAATCACTACAAATGGTCTCTGATGCCATCTGTGTGTTTGCCGATGTGTCTGACTCCATTAGCACTCAATAAACAAGTGGTACCTCATGTAAAATGCAGATTCTCTTGTTCATTAGGCTCTGTTAGAGGTGCCTTGAAGTGGGTTTTGGTGGGTGGAATTTTTGTACCACAGCCAACCAGTAAAAGAAAAAAAAAAACTTTAGGTGTAACCGTGAACCGTAAAATTTAAGGTAAAAATGAGGTATTTATGGCACTGCTAAAATGAGACATCTACCTTGTGTTCCATGTGGAATCTTGCATTGGAGGCTTGAAGACAACCTGTCATCATGGCATTATGAGGATACACACGTGCTGTATCCATAGATGTATTGTATGTATGCATTATATGGGTCTTATTAGCTGTGAGTGTGTGTGTGGACTTATAGGTGCCTGTCTGTGTGTGATGCATTGTGCTTGAGCTCTGTGTGTGTGTGTCAGAGTAGTGAGGCACAGTTCTTTAGCAGCAGGGGTTTGGCCGATTCCAGGATGTCCAAGTTTGGATCAAGTGACCTGCCCAGGCCTTCCAGGACCATGATGGCAAACACGATGGAGGCGAAATTACTCTCCAGCTTCACCTAGAAAAACGAGCATCAGTAACTACGTCAGTAAGCAGTCACATCATAGCGCTCCTTCTAACTCTTTATGTTCATTCTGTTGATGGTTCAGATTGTCAAGTTCAGTACAAAAGTAGGCCAGAACAAGGACTGTTTATAGGGTTAATAACTCAGCAACCCTCTTTTGCATAAGAGTTATCAAATTATGACTATTTCAGTTGCTTTTGTCGTTGTTTAATATGCTTTTTTGTTGTTGTTGTGTACAGATGTATCGTGTCTGGGCCGTCAAATGTGCTCTCTTCATCAGAAAGCACAAAAACACCTGTTCCCTCCATGGCGCTGATTGTCAGTTTAGCCTGAGGATTCAGAGTTTAAGATTCCATCGTACAGTACGTGTACTAACCACCTTTAACTGCCATTACTTAGTACACTGTTTCCTGTGTACGGATTATACAGAAGTGAAGTATTTTAAATACTTCCAAAAAGTCTCCTCCTAAGTTTGTATGTAATTTTAAAGTTAAGTTATTGTTTTGTTTTGTTTTTGTTACTTTAAAATTAAAACATGCTGCTAAAACTCACACTTTTTTCTTTTTTACCCGAGCAACAGCAGGGAGCTACAAAGAGTGTTGTTCAGATGAGTCTTCACTGAAATGAATGTGACCTACCTTGTGTTTGATGAGTAGACCAAAGACTCTGGAGAGCAAGTCACCCACTTGGATCTATAAACACAACAAAACACATACTGGAAATCAGTGACGGTGTAAATAGCTAAGAGAAGAGAGCAGAGAAGAGCGTTACAAGTTTTCAATCTACACAGGGACAATAAAAATATCTTATTATGATAATATTGTATCCTAATATTGAGGAGAGGAATGACACAAACAAGCCAGAACCAGGAGGAAACAGATCATGGTGTATTATTGTTATAATCACAGAATGATGACAAAATTCAATTTCTTTTCTAATATCCTCCACAGATGAACATAGTAACATAATAACCATAACCATCATGGCAGCAGAACGTTATGCTGGCCTGCGTCAGAAACACAACGAGAAGGCACAAATCTCTGTAAGTACCTTTCCGAGGGAGAGGGTGTTGCTGAGGGAATGGTCCACCAGCTGAGACATCTCCTTCTTAAACTGTGGCACGTCCTTGCACTCATTGGACCGAGCATGATGCAGGATCAGCTCTGCCACCCGCTCACCCTGAGGAAAGAAAATCAGAACTATTACCAATATTAGAGTTGGAAGATAACCCTTTACACGATTTCAGTGAAACCAGCACTGAAACTCTGAATGTTAATTGAACATTATTTGAATCCCAGTCCTCTGCACAATTTACAGTCCCTTTATCAACTCGGCTATCCTACTGCCACAGCTCAGCACGGACACTTAATGCATTTATGCTTTCCTTCATTACCTTACGCAGCACCACAGCTGTGAAGACCGCCTTCAAGTTGGCAAGATCGTAGTCGCTGAGCTGGGCTACGATGCCGGCGTCCAGCAGCACCAACTGGAGAGGACACGGTTCTGGCCTGATGCTGACCACCACCGTGTCCCACAAGTCAGTGAGGGTGGTTTTACCATGGGCCTCCTCTGAGATACCAGTGCTGTCACTGGAACCGGGAAGAGGCCCGCAGCACTGGACCAGAATGTTCCCGGGATGGAGATCGGCATGGACAAAGTTGTCCACAAAAACCTGGAATACATGAAGTGAACATACGATCATACAGACAAATATAATCTGACATAATCACACAGAACACACATAAACAAGTGCAGAATCTCACCATCTTCAGGATGGTGTCTATTCCAATCTTGGCTATTCTCTGCTTCACCTCCTGAGGAACATCAGAGCTCAGGTAGTTGGATACGGGCTCGCTCTCCTGAACAAAAAGGTTAATAGTTTGCCAAAGAAGAAAATATTCCATAGTTATAGAAATGTGCATTTAATATGCATGACTTTCTTAAACTGTACATTTGGAGCTGTCAAATGTTTCCTGTAGATTTTAAATACATCTGGACTCACTTCAAAAGTTTCCACTAAAATGTTTCTGGTGACAAACGGTCGTAACGGAGTCGGGAACCTGACATGATCCATGTTGCGGAAATTATCCCGGAAACGCTCCATGTTCTTGGCCTCAAAACGGAGATCGATCTGAAATAAAAAAGTTCAGTCAGATCACTGAAATGACTCTTCCAGCTTCTTTTGTATGAGCTCCTTTCTTTTCATCTTACTCCCTGGCATCTATACAGATATATATATACATTTAGAGCTGTCTTTATTTATTGCAAAAAGAAAATTTGAAAGTTGTTTTAAATGTGTGAGTCTAATTGTTTCTACCTGTTTGGTCATGAGCTTCTCAAACTCCTCTACTATCTCATACAGACTGAGCCACTTGAGTCCAGGCAGGCAGTGCAGGAGCCAACTGCCCGCTTTCATCAACAGTAAGTCCATTTCCACCTGCCTCCTGATGCCTGGATGGATCACCTGTAACACACCACAAAGTATTTATAAACAGGCTAACAAACGCATGATTGTATACACTGACAAACACGCAATGTAGGCATGAATTTTTCAGAGAATCTACGTGATCAACCAGGCTGCAACATGAACACACCCACCTTTATAGCCACAGGTATCAGACGCCCCTTCTCTTCACCACTCTCCTCATGCTGCACCACTGGGTGGCTCCTCTCCTCACAGACCTCCTCCTCCCTCCTGCTCCTCCAGAGCTGCCACACGGAGCTGACCACTCCTCTCAAACCGGGGATCTCCCAGGCTTCCCGCAAGTCTTCTTTCTCCATCTCCTCCATCAGCGACTGAAAGACCGGATCCTCCACCTGGTCCGCCTTTGCCCAGCCTCTGTACACTTGTGCCACACATCCCGAGCCCACTGGCTCTTTGCTCTCAAATTCTAAAACCCTCCTCCAGCCCTCCCCGAAAGCCCTCCGTAGACACTGCTTGGTGTGGGTCCAGGAATGAGGGCGTACTCTTACATGGAGCCTGGAGAAGCGTTCACAGAACTCCTGAGAGAAGATGTCCCGCCTGGTGCTGGCCCACTGACCCAACTTGATGAAAGTGGGACCAGATGTTTCAGTCACCCACAGAAGAGCGTCCAGCCAGCAAGACGCCCAACGATTAGACACCAGAATCAAAGGGGAGAGGAGGAGGAGGGGGCCAAATTTGAGCAGCAGCACCAACGCGCGCAGGGTGAGGCGGAGAAAAAACACAACTTTGTGCACTTGGACCTTGGCTAGAGATTTTCTGTCAGCGGTTTGGGATGGAAGAATCGCCTGCTGGCATCTGGCTGCACAGGATGATGCACTGACTGCACCCAAACATAGCAATGTAACCTTGGGTATCTGGGTTAGAATCTGCCCTCTTTTAACTAAATATGTCCTGGATGTCTGGATGAGTCTGGTTCTGGTGAAAGAACCTGCTTTCTGGAAAGTGTACCTCAGGTTGAGGAGGACTGGTCTTGCTCCAAAGGCCATCATGGTCACCTGTTAGCTCAGCCACATGTACCTATCTCTTGTACCAAACACCCTTTTGTAAAATCATGTATAAAATAAGACTTAAAAGACCCTAAAAGCGAGCAGCAACATGGACTAATGCTGCGTCAAACTAGCTGCAGGAATATTTACCTATTTCACAACAAATTCATATCGTTACTTTAACTTACGGTCAGCGGCAGTTACTATAGTTTCATCTCTTCCACTGTCGACAGGTGAGACATTTCATGCTTCAGCTGGCGTTAACGTAGCAGCTAAAAAAAACCATCAGTTTTCATTGAAAACAACCATCAAAACATTGCAATGACCGCATTTCCGCGTATGACGGGGCGCCGACGAGGTCACTTGGCTTCGTCTTAAAGGCGCGCGGTCATCGGAGAAATCAAACAGGTAGTCACGGCTGATTATTAATTAAAACAGGCAGGTGTGCGGTTTATTAGCTCGAGCATTTAGGTGTTTGTTCGGCGTTGTTGTACAAAAATAAAATAAGAATAATAACGCTAGCCGTTTTTCTCAAGATAACCCGGATGAAGAAAACCAAATGACAGAGCTCGTTGAGTTAAACTACAATTGAACTATTACTTGAACTAATTACTCAAACTATCTAAAAGACATGCTATGCTGTATATGTATGTATACTATTTCTAAATAAGTGGAGAGACGTCAGCTGGCCTACAGATGGCGATGTATCGCACTTTATTCCATGTGCTGGTTCCGTTTTTCTTCCTCCTTTCTCCACCTATGAGAAGGAAGCAAGGAAATAAAGGAGGGGGGTTAAAGATGGAGGCAAAAGTGAGTATAATCATTTAGGTAGTTGTCCACTTTCGCAGTAGATAGAATTTTGACCTATTATATCAGGAAAAACCCAGGTGGAACTACTACATTGACAATGTCTCTGGAGGTCTTTTCAGTGAGCTGGTGTATCATACTAGGACTCTGGACCTTGCCTATCTAAATGGAATACAGCCTTGACATGTCAAAATTGTCAACATTCATTATAATTGAAATGAATGGGCCTGCCACAGAAGTTTATAATGCTAATAAATAAGACTAGAAGTTAAGTGCTTTTACAGTAAGTAGCTTTAAGATGCCGTTTAAAGATGTGCACTGATTTGCTGATTTAATTTCCTGTTTGACCAATCACCTCAGCTTTAACAGGTACAACAACATGGAGACAACGAAGAAATATGATGCATAAAGACATGCAGTATGTTGACTGTATGTATGTAGGCAGAACCTTTTGTATCTATACAGCAACAATGTATTCTAGCTGCTGATTGTAGATCAGTTGGGCATGAATGTAAGTGGCATTGAAATGTACTTCCTGATAGGATACTCTGTGTTTTCCTGAACAAAGTTCCTATGAGATGACTTAAGAACCGCTGTATTCTTTTCCTGTGTTGGTATGGCTGTTTCTGAGTCATAAAGGAAAGGAGGGAGCAGTGAGCAAAACACACCCTGGGTTTGATTTCATTGTCATTTCCTCATGCTTAAAACAGGGGTCTTGCAAACAGCAGCCTACTCTGCACCATCAAGGACTGAGAACTTGTCCCAGCCGTGTTCCCAGTCACGGTGCGAGTCCCCTGGACAGTGGGCTCAGTGCGCTCCCAGGATCCCAGCTGTAGGCCTGATAGAGGACTCAGCAACACAATAAGGTCGGATAAACGCCAAACAGATGTTGCTAGCCCCCACCTCCCACTCTGTTCTCCCCACAGCTATTGATGGACAAGCCAGGCTTTTTAGATCTCTCTTGCATTTCAAAGGCGAGGTCAGGGTTTGGGCTCAGAGGTCAGCAGGATGGTTGCTCTGCTGAGGTGATGCTGTTAGAAACTTTATGAAGGCTGCTCAGTGAAATGACCACAGGAATGCAGTGGAGGCCTCTACACATGCATTTGTATACAGATACTGATGACTGTATAGTACGTTTGAAGGGAAAAATGAATCACAGGGAAACCCTGATACCAAATCATGTCTGCAGGCACGTAATGATTGCTTTCCCAATTGTGTTATTGCTTCTTTTGTTGATGTAAGTTGACTACAGGTATCTCTATTGGATGTAGATTCAACTTCATAGTTTCCAGCACTGCTTCAAAGTGAAATAGTTTTCCACACTGTTTGACAGCAAGTATCGTGAACGTCATATCATCCCCAAATTGCTCTAACAGTCCCAAGTCCAGGATAAACAGTTTACATTCACAAAATACAAAGAAAATAAGCAAATATTCAAAAGTGACAAGCTGGAATTTGATGATGTTTGCTCAAAAAATGACTGAAATGATGAAATAGTTCCTGATTAATATTCTGAAATAATCATTCAGTTTCCAATCTCCATCTTTATGTCAAAGGAATGTAATTTCTAAATGCCTTGTGCATCATTTAATAGTCATATCACTATAAATGCAGGCTTTCAGAAATGCCGGTAAAATAACATACATTATAATAATGGACTTACCATAGAAGTCTTGTGGGGTTGAACAGGTTAATTATTAATCACACTGGTCATCAGTATGCCAGCCTTGTTTCCTGCTCTCTCACTTCTTTTTCCCCACTCTTTCCACAGGACCATTGAGGTACTCTGCCGCGCTGGGCCTGACAGTGAGCTGGACTCCCCAGTTTGTATTCCCTCACTGAGCAGAGGTCAGCGGTAATCAACCCAAACACTGCCACACCATTTTCTGTCTGAGAGCACACAGCACTTGTGTATGCACTATCTGTTGTTGTTGTTGCTGTTGACCGGTACATGTGAACCAGTAAACAAACTCTTGTAGAGATAAAATAGATGAACATGTTGTCCCCTCATTTAGAGAGGAAGAGCGACCCTTGGGGTTCTTTAATTGGCTCCCAGAGGAGGCTTTTATTTATGTATTCAGTTGTGTTCAGCTTTGCCCCTTCCTGCTCCATTCCTCTTCTCTCTTTTTTTTTTTTGAGCAGGACACTCGGTTTCCCCAGCAACTAGGGCTCCAATCGCCCGGCCAGCTGCAGATTAGTTCAACAGTGGGGGGTTTAGGTGGGTGGGGATCTGGAGGGGGGTGATGATGGAAAATGGAGAGGGAGGAGAGAGAGAGAGAGAGAGAGAGAGAGAGAGAAGGGAGAAGGAGGGAGGGGGGATTGAATGAGGGAAGGAGGGGTGGGAAAAGTTTGAGAAGGGGAGAGAGAAAGAGAAGGAGCCAGCGTCATTGAGAGATAGGAGTCCGATTGAGTCAGTGTGTGTGTTTGAGAGCTGAGAGTTGGAGAGAGAAGCTGTAAACATTTTAGCCCCGGAGGCTGGACAGGGAAGGAGGGATCTGCCTGACTTTGTGCCTTTTTCAAACTTTTTGTGCGCTTGGAGCTGTGTCTTTCACTGTGTGTATATGTGGGAGGTACAGGCAGGGGCTATGCAAAGTGAGAGAAGTCAGCGGCAGGGGTAGGGGTGTACAAACTGTGGAAGAGAGAGAAGGAGAGAGAGAAAGAGAGAGAGAGAAAGAGAGAAAGAGAGAGGGGAGAAAAGGCAAACTACTCTGAAGGAAAGGAACCATGCAAGTGGATGCTGTCTTCTGCAGGGTCAGGTTACGCAAAATGAGAAACTACTTCAAGAGCACTTCATCAGGGCTCACCCAGCTCAGAAAGGTAACTGCATTGCATGTGTCTGCATGTTTTTCTTTTACACATTTTAGCAGTATATTGAAGACATGGTGATTGAGTTTTTATTCAACTTTCAACTGAACCAAAGTGATCTGCACAGTCTGAAAATCACCTCTATTGCTTGAGGATCCATCTTTTCTTCTCACGTATTCTCTGCAGTGTAAATGTGCATACTTGCGCGTGACCTTGAATATGTCAGCATGCATGCGTGCGTCCACGTACAGACTGTGCTCGTTTAAAGCAATATGGATGGTGAATGTTAGCATGTGGTTTTGTCTGTGTTTATTTGAGCCGTATTTCATTCTGGACTCCTTTGGCTCCACTTAAAGTACGCTGTAAAGTGTTGCTCAAGTAGCCAGTCTCAAACTGTCTGCACCAAGTCCATTACTGCTGCCCACAAGAGACTCGTTTGTAGCTCACTGAAATATCTGAGCACACGTGAGCACACACACACACACACTCACACATGCACAAACACACACGCACTCGATGGCTGTCAACTCTCATCTTCTTATTAAAATGAAAACAAAGTGTAGATAGATGGTTTGGTGACCATTTGGATTAACAGGCAGAGTGCGCACTCAAACCATCACATTCCAAACCGGCTTGTTGAGGAGCAGAGAGAGAAAAGGGGAGAGGATAAGTGAGATGAGCATTCTTCACCGTGAACAAAGGCACCTCTTCATGCAGAGTCCCAGCGCCTGTATTGTTGTGAGGTTGCAAGGCAGGGGTGGAGATCTCCCCAGGGAGGACAGATGAGTTCAGGTGGCTCCAAAAAAAAGTCAGGCTTTCAAGGATTAACAGTAACAATTTGCTTCTAGACTCATGAGCAGTTAGTTTTGAAAGTTTTACTTTATACCGGTGATCATAGAAAGAGATACTACAGATACTGTGATCAGACATAATCTCAATAGTTTAATGAAAGACAAAGTACATGTTTAAGATAAAAGATTAAGATCTAACCACCCTCTGCCTTGTGGCCATGGGAATACATGCACATGAAGTGATTTATTTTGAATTTCCAGCAGCAGCAACAGAAGTTTATTCAGAATATATGAACTGGACAAACTGGACAAGCAGCAACAGCCACAGTGGCTAAACAGACAGGAAACAGCGCTTTTCCAACGGATGAATGAATGAAACAGCGATGACTATGTACTAACCACAAGTTAACTCTGGTGAATTAATGTGCAGGCAGAGAAATTAAAAGGAAAACTGTTCAAATCCTTTCCTGACAAAACAGTGTCTCTACCATGTGGAGTTTTCATCATGAACAGACACAATTTTGTTCATATTTCTCAGCATAATGCACCACAAAGGCCTAACAAACATCTTGAATGCATTTCCTACCTCATAAAACATTTGCAATTTTTTGTATTATTATTTTAATGTTTGGAAATATTGTGAGACCATCTTCTCTTCATTGCTGTATTGTTACTTTACTGACATCAACTGACATTATGTGGAATTACAGGAGACAGGCACAACTATGAAAATACTTTTCTTGATCCTTTCCTTTAATAGACATAGTGAAACAGGCCTGGCTAGCAACTAATGTGATGTTTTCCAGCTGAGCTTGAAATGTCCACTTCATTGCTGCCCTCTGCAACCACAAGAAATTACAACTGTGGCATGTATATACAATGTAGAACTCATGATTTAAACTATATGCTTGTTTCCTTTCATCAACATATCACTCTGCGGTGCCACTGCGGTGGTCAAAAACAAGAAAAGGGCACTCTCATGTTTGGTGCACATCCATGTATCTCTGTGTCTGTGTATTGTGACTCAGCCATATCACTTGATGTGAGATAGCAGATGCTCTGTTGCATATCATACCACAGTGCAACAGGAATGTCTGCTGTGTCCTATAAGCACTGACCCTTAAGAGATGGTTATCAATCAGCCAACATAATCCATCTCAGCGCCTTCCTTAGGCCTTTTAGTTCAGCCTGCTGGGCAATCATTAAACCCAGTAGCAAGATATATAGAACATGCAACACTGGAGCATTTTTATTTAGTGCGCTTGATTATAACAGCTGAACTGTTTCTTGATTTGGAACTGCTTTCTTTACTGCCTCTTAAATTCAGAGTTTCATATTGGCATAAATGAACAGCTTCAATAGGTCAATAAGAGTTTTACTGACCACAAATCAACATTCCTCCGCTCTCCTGTTTCTCTCTGTCTTGAGATTATATTTACTTAACTGGGTAAGGTTGAGAGTTTATTGAATTGAGACTGGCTGACTCTCTGGCACTGTGAAGAGAAGGTTTATAGAGTTGGAGATAAAGAAACAGGGACTGTCTGTCTGCTAGTCAGCAAGGTTGTAATAAGTGGGTTGCAATCTTGTAAAGGGGCTCTGCTGTGGAGCAATTGTGTGTGTGTGTCTGTTACCAGTGTTACTATCACGCACGCAGTGGTCTGTCAGATTGGGTCAGTTTACATTCAGAGTCAGGCTCACTGTCTGTGTGAGTGCTGTCACGCTCTTCCTCTTCTTCTCTGAGTGAATCATCGGACACACTCATTCACTCTCTGAATACTTTTCACTGTTTCTTTCTTTCTTCTCTGTCTTTTCACACCAAAATATTGACACACTCATATGCATGTGATATTCAGTCTCTGTGACTCACGATTTCTAGCGTACACACTGACATAAACACACCCTGGCATACCAACACATGCAACACATGAGGTCTACTCAGATCGACTCAGTGGAATTTTTTATTAGTATGCATGCTTTGTAAGGGAAAACTCAAACACCAGATGTTTAGTATCACGACAAGCCTGTCATCTCTTGCAACTGAATCAGCTTGTTACTTTTTCTTTTCTTTTTTTTTTCTTGAAAGCACGCTGAAGTGGAGAAATCGGTCTTGATGATTGGTATGAGTCACTAGAGTGCAAATTCATCCAGGAAAACAGTGTTTAGCTTCACATTTCTTTCCCCTATGGGTTCAATTTACAAGAAAGTTAACTATTGGATGCCTTTTTACATGCACATGTGTTTTATATTTTACATTCACACAAACAAGCATGTAGGGGTGTGTTTGTGGACACATGTATGAGTATATAGCTTGTGTGTGTACATATAGGTCTACAGTAGACTGCAAGACTCATGAAAACATGATAACGTTCACGACGTGTCATGGTTTAACTTGAAAAAGTTGATTACAGTTTCTCTTGTGGGTTGATAATACATCATATATGCATTCTTCTCTGTGTGTGTGTGTGTGTGTGTGTGTGTGTGTGTGTGTGTGTGTGTGTGTGTGTGTGTGTGTGTGTGTGTGTGGATGCAGCCAGTGACATCTGTCTTCCCTATTGTTTTCTGCTCAGAAGAGTGACATCAGGGCTTTAGGAGGTTACAGCCCGTGCAGCCCCTCCTCTTACAGGAACTAGCTTTTGACAGACACTCTGCAGGGTGGCCTGCAACTTAAAGATCCCACCAGGCCAATCTCCTGCCGTCCCCGAGCTGCTGTTGTTGCCACGACATTGCACTGAGTAAGAATGTATCCTGTGGTGATGGTGAAAGAATTCCTCTTGTTTCAAAGATATGCTGGGGGGGGGGGGGGGGGGGTATTGTCTGTGATGTTGCTAGATGGCCATGGGTTTAGTCATGATCAAAAACAACCCCCTCCTCACACACACACACATATACACAGATGCATTGAAAATGCATACCATCTTAGACACCCGTAACCACGTCCTTATAAGAGTCAAACCAGCACACTCATACAAACATGCATGCATGGATAATGCGTACCATCACACTGGATACTAGAGGTATTTATCCAGTTGGCAGCTGGCCCCGTTTTTTTCATTAGATGCACCCTTAACCCTGACACACACATATATATGCATACGCTCTTTCTCCCACAGACTGTCGCTTGCAAGCTGTTGCTCTGTCTGGCAGTTTCGCTCTGCTAAGTGTCTTAAGTTGTATTAAAAAGAAATCAGCCAATGGCCTGAGAGAAAATGGTTGCTGTGACTCTAATTGGGACATTTAACAGGACGTGGCAGGCTGAATCCCCGTCCTGCTGCGTTGTTTACACAGACGACAGAATGTGAATCTCTACGAGAGTTCAGTTTGGTGCGGGGCAAAGACTGAGATAGCCTCGGTTTGATGGCAGAGTGTTTAGATGTGGGCTGAGAATGGGAGAAAAAAAAAATAAAAGCAAACCGATGCTGATGACATGTTGATGAAGTCCATCCAAAAGCCCAGTGTTTCCAGCATGGTTTGGCTTTGCAGCCTGTGCCCACTGGCAGCATGTGGCGGTGGCATAGACACGAACACACACACTCTCCACAACACACACAGACATGTGCAGGAAAACAGGCACAGGCAGACTCAAACACAGACGTGGAAATATAGACCAGAACATGCACAGACACATGGATACAAACACATGACCATGCATAGTAGAACATCCACTAACATACTGTACTTGCATGTGAACATGCATTTACCATACGCTCAACATCCAAAGCTTGGAAAAAGAAGCTGTATGTGGGGAAGGCTGCCGTCTGGAAAGGAATGTGTCCATCTGGGTTCAAAGTGCGACTCTAATGTGGCTGTACAGCTCGTTGATTTCAGCTCGGGTTGCCATGTTATAATGAGCATTCCAAGCAAAATGGGAAAAAGGTTACGGCATGCTTTGTTAGTTTGGTTATGTGCAGGGTGTGTGTAATATCTGAGATGGAAAAACTGTAAGAGCAATGATGTTACAATCTACTTCTTCTCTTCTCTCCTTCTTCTTCTTTCTCGTGGTGGCATGGCTGTGAATGAGAGGAATTTTGTTTACCTGTCAATTTAGGGATCCACTCTATAATGAGAATTAAAACAATGTCTGGAGGTTCATCCAAGTGTAACAACTTAATGAGTAGATACTCCAGACACACTGCAGACACAGTGGAGCTTTGATCATACCAAATCATATCTAAACACTGTCTAAAGTTGTAGTGCTGGGGAAGCAGTAGTTATATCTTCGTCTGTCTCCAGTGTAATGATGGTTACAATAATCTCACACTTTATTATACTGCTGTATAGTGTCAAATTCTTTATGTCAGTCCTCATTAGTTAGATAGTACAGATGTGTATAGATGTCTAGTTTGGATTGGGATAGGCTCAGTTAGATTACAAAACTATCATTTCTTGAATAAATAATTTGTTATATTTCTCAGTATTTCTAATATAATGCTGAAATGATTAATCAATTAATGAATGAATCAGTCAAACAAACGATATGTTGTTTGCTCTTTGCAGTTTCAGAAATGCTAGGAATAGCTTTTTCTTTTGCTTCATATCATGATATAGATGCGTTCAGGCTACATTCAGTGCTACAGCAGCAACGGGCATTAAATGAAGGAGGAAGCTAAAGATGCACAAAAAGAAGCAAACAAACAAATGAGATGCAGTTGCATACGCAACCTGCTCAGCCATTGTTCCTGAAGCATGTTGCAGATTTAGAATTTGCTAACTGCCTAAAATTCAAAAATTCAAAGCAATATTTGCTACACGTTGAGTACAATTTGTCCTGAGGTTCTTCAGAGGATGACGATGAAAACACACACAGATCAGTTTAGTTTGGCTTGCTTCAGCGGTGCTAAACACCCGTCTTCATTTCACTCAGCTTTTTGTCGCTGGCGGTCTTGGCCCAGACTCACAGTTGATGGTCACGGGGTGTGTGGAGGTCAAAAACATCGGCTCTGACTCTGACTCTGGAGTTTACACTCCGGAAGAGCACTTTCCCAAGCTCTCGCCTTGTTCGGCTCCCCCGGGGATCGGCGGGTGAATTATAAAAATCTGTTTCTGTGCAGGCATGCAGAGGCAGGGGAGCAGGGATGGGACGGGGAAGCTCTGGTGGGAATTCTCAAGCGGAACCCTTAAAATGTGAAGGAGGTGAAAAACAGGAAGGAGAAAGAGAGGAGAGGATTTTGGCACTGGAGCTTAGAGACTGTGGCTTGGAGGAGAAATTTGATCTGGAGCCCGGAGAATAATGTTAGTGTGCTGAAAAAGCCAGGTTATTGTTGAAAGGATCTGTAGGTCCGCTCTCTGCTGCACATTCACTGCTTAGCCTGTTTTAGAGAGGAAAGGTTTTACCATTAAGCTTCCCACATTGTGTGTCAGCACAATGTAATATCAGATAGCTGTAAATACTGCTCACTGTAGGGAATCTTTTTTTCTCTCTCTAAATGATGGTGTATTCAATGACACTTTCTCATAAGCTGTAAAATTCAGGCCCTTTGGGTGTTGTTAACAGCAGAGACAGGTATTATCTGAGGAGTAAGACATGCCATGTCTGTCTCCTGTGTTTACAAGGCATGGTGAAACACAGCACAGCTGTGGTTGCAGACGACAGAAGGTGCATGTCTATCACCTGGCATATTACCTGTGACTGTTTATAAATTACCTCATCCATTGAAATTCATCACTGCCTGCCAAACAGCAAGGCCCCTTGCCAGGAAGAGCTCCATGGATTCTTTTGTTTGGCGAGCTTTCCTGTCAATGGCCTTACTTACTCTGTCAGCGATGATTTATGCCTGCTGCAACCACAGTGCTCCAACCACAGGTGTATCTACACCAAGGTCTTATTTCTTACAGCCAGATGAGCCAATGATGTGCACTAATTTGTCTTTGGAAGGAATACAGAAATATTTAAAGGGATAGCAGACTTCTTATTCTGAATGTTATTATAAATATAGTCTGTAACCACGTTAGTGGATTTGTGAGGTTGTTTTGCAGTGCTTTGGGCTAAATGCTAAGGTTAACATGCTTACAATGACACTGCAAATGCTGATAAACAGCTATATAGTATATATAGGTATAATACATCTTAGTTAATGGATGCTAAAAATGTATTATTGGCACTAAAGTGCTAGATGAAAAGTCAGGAGATCTCTAAAGTTATTACAATTCCTCCCAAGGACAAGGCAAGGCTTTAACTTTATTCATATAGCACATGCACAGGGCAACACAAATGACTTTACATAAAGTGACAATGGAGTAGCAACACATATGGATATCAACAGGTGTTGATTCTAGTGCAGTTGTATAAGAATCTGTGCAGAAAGTAAAGTAAGGTTTTCAGGTTTTGTGTTCAGCATGGGGACATAATGACAAATTTCATGGCAATCCATCCAGTAGTTGGCAAGAAATTTCACTCATTTATTAGAGCACATCATCTGGGAACCATTTATTATCTGTACAAATGTGGTGCCCATCCATCAAATAAATGTTGAGATGTTCCACAGAATTAATGAAAAGTTTGACCTGCTAATGGTGCAAGAGGAAAAGTCAGAGAATCACCAAAGTCATGTGAATATATCCTCAAGGGAAGTTGGAAATCTGTTCCTGGAAATTGAATAGCGATCCATCCAATAGCTGTTGAGATGTTTCTGTCCGACCCAGTGTTGGATAGGCCGAGCAACACCACTGCACACCTGGCTAGTTACTGTGTAAGGTTGCCATGACTGTCAGATTGTCTGTTTTGGAAAGTTACAGAAATCGTCTCCCGCTCCAATTCCACGGCTGACCACTTTGTTTCAGATGCTTTTGAAGCATGCTGTGGCCTTTCGCGTCACTGGATCTTACGATGTTGGCTGAAGATGGATTAATGTTTCTGCTACAAACATACTAAATGTGGATTCTGGGATTTGACTGAGGCCGTGTTGGATGAAGTTATGTTGGCCAAAGTGAGAGCTGTTTAAAAGCGAGCCCTGGGACGAGTTGGCATGGGCACTGATCGTTGGAGCCAGCAGAGTAATTGGGAGCAGACTAGGGATGAGTCAGGAGCTCTGATGATGGGAGCTTTTTGTCTGTGGGGAGGAGGAGCTGGCTTGTCTATGGGAGGGAGGCGAAGGACACATGCTCCGACTCTGCTAGGAGACGTAACATGACACCCTCTCACAGATGGGGGGATAGAGAGGGATTTGTTTGCTCTGCCTCCAAGACAGATTCATCCTCCTCCTCCTCCTCCTCCACTTCTTTTTCTCTTCTCATTGGGATTATCTTGTCTTTTACTCTGGTAGAGAAGTGTACCTTCTCTTTATCAAGTTAGTTAATACCTCTCATTAATAATAATTAATAATAGTTAATACCTTTCACTTCTTGGTGATAGGTAAAAGCCATTAATTGAGGTGGAAGAATTCATTTATAATGCAACTTTCCACCAGGTGAGTCCAAAAACGCCTTTGCGCTTAAAAGCTACCACAAATCTTTTCCAATTATCCATTCAATTTTCACTTTTTATCACGCCCAACAGTGTCAAAGGCTCCCTGTTGGAGCCATTTCTAAAAGGGCTTATCACAAGACTTTAGGGCATCATTAGCCTTCAAGCTGCACCATTTGCAGTCATTGGAATGTGGAATGGAAGCCACAAACTCCAAAGGGAAAGGAAGACCTTCCCCATAAAAGCCTGTGGTTAAATGGTTACAGGATGGTCATTTGTAAACTCTGACAGGTGGAGCGAGTGAAACCGACTTGTAGATGTAATTTTGCTGAATCCGTCGAGAGCTTTCCTTCCGTTTTCTACCATTTTGACCTTGTGGTAGTCAAAGCTTTCCCATTTATCAACTGAAGTTCTTACTGCATGGGGCGAATTCTGCAATTCTGCAGTTTAAGCCTGATGACTTCATTTCAGGAGACACTGGAGGTCATTCTTACTCCCATTTCCTGCAAGTCTCAACACACTTCCTGTCTGTTTGCGTGCACAAGCACAAACAAGAAAATAACTATTCATTTCAAGCATAAGAAGCCTCCTAAATGGTGTCACAGTCTGTCCCTTGGTTGTGCCTGCACACCATAATTACATCCATAGTGGCTTTCTCTGCGGCCCCGATTATAATTAAGGTTTGTTTACACATTTTCTGAGGTAATATTTTGGCCCATTCTTCCAGGTCTCAACGGAATAGGCTGTAGACACCCAAGCCGTCAGGAGTCTCAGCTATAAACGACAACCACAATAACAAGAAATGCTATATGTGTGGCGTTAGAAATACAACAATGGAGTTCTGTTATATTTAGAGTGGATTGATAAGGAAAAAAACATGCAGGGAGAAATTAATTGTTTGTGGTATCCCCCGTCAGTTCCTGTCTGGTTCTGTGGCTAACCCAGTTTCAATACTGTCTCGCGTCCATCCTCCCCTAACAATGGAGGGAGCAGGGGGAGAAGTGGAGGGGCAAGAGGACACAACGCAGCAGGGCAGCAGGTCTGTCAGTGGAGTTGGACAGGACACTGGGCAGCGGGATGGTTTGTGCATGAACTGTTTGTGTGTGTGTGTGCTTGTCTTTTGCCCCTAAAGGCCAGATGCTGATCGGCATCTTTATCACCGTACATCATACAACACAGATCCCAGTGGTCTGTAGTTGGATATAGAACGGAAAGATAAGGAAAGCCAGCTGATGGGAAAGTAATGTGTGTGATAGAATAAGAAAACAGAGAGATGAAGAGAGGAGAGAGGTAAACAGGGCATGCAGGAAGAAATGGATTTGATGACTGTGCGGGCCTCCAGGCTTGTAACAAGCTTTCTGGCTGTCAGTCCCATGTATAGTTGATACACACAGAGATACAGGCACACACATAGTGATAGAATTGGCCTGTTTGGCTCATGTCCAAGGCCTTGCTATGAAATCAGCTTGGGAAAGCAGCAGGGGCCCTGAACAGGACCCAGAGACAGAAACAGAGAGAGAAAAAGAGAGAGGGAGGCTGCAGAGCCCAGATAAAATTCCATTGTTTATTTGCCCGACTCTCTTCTTCCCTCCCCCCTCTCCATACATCCCTTCCTTCACCATCTACCCTTCCTTTTCTACTTCTCCAGGAACCAGCAAAACCCTGTCAAAGCCTACCAGGTCAAGGTTGCATGTCAGTCACTGTGAAACCAAGCACTTCATGTCAGATCTGGCAACCCTGCAGTGTTTGAAACAAATTAGCCGTACATGAATAATCTGTGTTCCAGATCTGCAGAAGGTAAAACGTAGTACAGTTCAGTATGAAAGAGAATGAGCTAAGCTATGGATTAAAAAAAAAAACAAAAAAAAACAGCTCCTATCCTTCATTCCCTCCTCCATCATACTTTTGTCCCTGCAGCTCTAAAGACTGAGTGGGATTGAAAGAAGAGAGAGAGAATGAAAGGGAGAAATAAAGGAGTGAAGGGACGGGGAGGAAAAAAGAAGCCAAGTTTGCCAGAAAGAGCTGGCTAAATGTGCAGTGGTGCGTTAAATTGATTGCAGGCAAGGCTTTGGCACACGCTGTAGTGAGCCACATCTTGTAGGGGATAGGGTCCTCAAACTCAGCGTGGGTGCAGAAAGAAAAAGAAAAAAATAAATCAGCTTTTTTTTCTTCTCTCTTTGCAGTATATAATTCCCGTTTTGAGCTATCCTGTTCTCTCCTTGTCACAGTTTTACATCAAACCTCACTTATATGGATAGCAAGTGGTTTAAAAGCTGCCTCTTTTTTTTTTTTGTTGTTGTTGCTTATTTTGTGTGACTTCATGTGCTGATAACTGTGAAATGCAGCGTGGGCTGCGAGCGACTTTGCCCTTTTTAGGTATTTTGAAATGACAGAGAGAAAAATAGAGCAGTTTGGGGAAGAACAAGCGAGGGATGATGATGTCATCATTAGCTGTTTCTGCAGGGCTGGACAGAAGGATGGAGGGACAGGGGGATAGAGGGGAGGATGAAATCTTTATGAGATGCAGCTGTTGGAGTGAGGCAGGCCTCCAAAGCACTAAGGAAGGCAGCAGCCAGCCAACAGCTCGCTGACAACAACTCAGAGGCCTGATAAAGCTAGCTATGAAACATTGACAGCTCTTGCATACAGTCTGATAAAGCTAATTCAACTCCAACAGCAAAACATTAACACTTAAGATAATATTTGAAGCTTACCAAACAAACCAATTTGGTTTACGATGTCACTGCGCTTATGTTGTCTACACTTAGATATTAGAAGATTGAAAGAGTGAAATCTACCATTTTACAATGAGATGTCCTGATAACTGAGCTGTTATGACCGACACAGCTAGAGGAACAGCTCATCATAGAAAAAGTAGTTTGTGCAAGTGTGTGTGTGTATCATCACATTGCCATATCTGCGACTTGGCTGTGAATCAACCTACAAAAGTTCAGGATGAGAAAAAACAGTTCAAGTCAAGTCGTTTACGAAATGAATATGTGTTTCCGCTGAGTAATCTGCATCCTGGCCAATGTACAGTTCACAAGCATGCCACAATTTTGTGAATCAGGGATTCATTTACAAAGACCGAATCAGGCGAGAGTTTTCGGTTTACACAGGGTGCCAAATGTGTTGAGTCAATGTAGTGACCTGTTCTGTGGAAAAAAGCCTTGATGTGAGATCTGCTCCTCATAATCCCAATCATCTCAATCAACTCATCTCAATCCAAATGGCTCTCTAGACTGAAAAGTTCTTTGCACAACTATTTTTGTCAATTTCGATTGGTACAAACATGTACAACACTATGAAGGCCTTTCAGGAAGGACTGTAGCACCATTATCCCCATATTTAAACCATTTAGTGTTTCCCCTTTTCACATTCTTTGAACGTAGCAGTTCAAAAAACCTATGAAGTAGTTCTCTTTTGACATCAGCCCATTCACTGACAATGCCGAGCTGAGACATCTTACAATGTGCATAGGTATAGGAATAGATAGCTAGTAGATCTTTTTTTATTACAGCAAGACAACACCAAGCTTCAGCCATTAAGTCTGAATAAACAACAACATCCCTCTCTCAGTAGTATGTGAGTACATGTTTAGAAGAATCTGTCCGTGACCAGATACCCAACGTCCATCCGCTGATAGAAATCTCCCGCAGGGTTTGTTATGCAACTAATGGTTGGCTCTGATGCCCTGCGTCTGACCCGACTCCTGCTATCTATATCTAGAAAAGGCTTAAGGCATTTAGGATTGTGTTCTGTTCACCGAGCACCAATCCTTTTTCATCTGAGCTGAGCATGACTGGAGGTTATCCTCTATGGAATATATCTGTGTATCTGAAGATCATTAGGCAAATAAGCTAAAATTAACAATACGGTCAACAGGTGATTCTGGACTGGAAAGTTAAAAATATATATCTTATTTAAAGTACTTTGTTCTAAATTTAAGTCTATAAATGTCGCTCTGAATATTTTAACATTGTAACACACATTCAGCTGCCATCTTCTCCACCCAGCACTCATCCACCCATCTGCTGATGAACAATAGCACTTCCTCTTCCTCTGCTGCAGTGTCCACGCTCTGCCACACCTCACAGGGCTAAGGCTGAAGGGGGCAGGGCAGGTGGAGGTCTTTCGGGGTCGGAGTTTCCTGTGATGTTTTTATTGGCCTCAGCAGATGGCTTCCCTCAGCCTCTGCATTGTTATGGTGGCCATGTTGCTCTGGGGGTCAGGGTTAACAATAGTCGCTAGTAGCTGTGGGAGACAAAAGCTCCCGAAAAGAGTTTCCTCAGTAACCAAATGCTGTAAAACTGGCAATTCTGTCAAATTTACTGCTTTTATGAGATGCCAAGGCACTGCCGCTTGTCAGGTTCAGGCGAGCACTTGGAAGCACTGTCTTGCTTGCATGAGTCAAGTTTGAGATATGTTCAAGCCCAGCAAGTCAGAATTGTGTGAAAATACAAAATTACCATTTAAGGCATTAGAATCTCCACTGAATGGCACTTTTAGTTTTGGCCTTGGGGCTCCAAATAATGAAGTGGGACAGCCTAAAAGCCTACACTGTTTTCACAGTGCAACAGTATACTTGTATTATTCTTTGCAATATCCACTTTCCTCTTTAGTTTTGACAACCCCTGTCTCCCTAACCCCCCTCTCCTCTTCGATTTGCTCCCTTTCTTCATATCTCCCATCTTTCCTCTCCGCCTGTGATATGCAACACCCTTCCAAACCCAGAAAAAAAAATTTAACCGTAAAACTATGAGGCTCTATACATTCTTTACAGTCCTCCTTGCCCACCCCCTTTCCATGCAGGATTTCTGGTCTTCATTTCTGTGTTGGGTTTTAGTAAGGAGAAAAGAATCAGGAGGGGGAGGAAGGAAAAAAAATGGTTGATGTTTCCCCTCAAACATGTGACCTCTGCTCAGCTCACAGCTGAAAATAATTTAGGCCTACAGGCCGGTGGATGGCTGATGCAAACCCTCCTCCTCTTCTCTCATGGGGGGCTAGACCTTGGGCCGATGGGGGGGCTAAAGACAAAGCAATAGACGACTGTAAGCTGAGCTCTGTAGAAAACTAAAATCTTAAAGATGACATATTCAGACGAAGCTGCAGCTTTTACGTAGTGTCCATTTCTTCTTTCATCCTCAAAGACACAAAAGTACAAGCCCAGAATCATTCCATAACACTGGAGACCCAAAGGGCCAATTATGTTGTTAGCTCAGGGAAGAGTTCAGCTATTTAGTCGGCAATTCTTTATGTAATCTACCAAAATTGTGGCTTTTTTTTCTGACTTGCCTTGTTGCCAGTTGGGACAACAATTTGTGGAATTCAGCTGAATTAGGCTCACATTCCCTGCATAGTCAGGGGGCAAGAAAGAAAAGTGTCATGGTTAGCTAATGCAGGTTCATTGGAATAGAATTGGAGGGAGGGGGCTTGGGCCATGCAGTGCTCAGGAAATGTTTAACGGCCTATGGATACCCTAAAGTATCCCCACACATCTGGTTGAAGTCACACGTGCACACAGATTCATAAATTGGTCTGGACTTTGGGCAGTTTGGCAGGATATGTAGATCTATGTAGGTGTGTTTTTATATGAGGTTTTGTGTGTGAGTACGCAGCTGGGTGGCAAAGCATATATTAGGGTCTGTGTAAAAAAGAACAACTGCGTGAATATCTGCCAGTGGAAGTTAGCCTTGACCCTTTCATCCTCTCTTATGTTAACCACATCTGTGGGAGACAGAGGCTAGGCCCTTTTGCTCCATGCCGGCCCTCTACCAGCTTTTATTGGCCAAGTCATGAGCGCTGTGCTCCAGCAGCTCTAATCCGATGTTACATACGGATGGTCTTGCTAGACTCCAGCGGGATCTGGTTTCATTATACTCTGACAAATCAACCAAGTAATAATTTCAAACTGGCCGAACATTGTCGCCTCGCACTCGCCTTGGCACTGCTTGTCCGTAATAAAGAACAGAGGCAAATGTGTAGCGCTGGAACACAATCAACACATTAAGGAAGTTATTTTCTGGACTGAAAAGAGAGGATCTGAAATGCAAAAAGAAAATCTGTTTGTGGTACCTGTTTTGAAAATACTCCAGAAATCTGTTCTGGCAAGTACAAAAAGACACTGAGTGATAACCTAAAAAAGTTGAACTCAGTGCCCTTCTCTGGCTTCAGACTGCCACTAATACTTTCCTAATGTACCTTATTATATTACAATGTGGAGTGTTGAGCATATATATATATGTAAGTTTTCCACAATGCCTCATGGGTACTCAAATCCAATGTGTATTTATGCCTGTTGGCATGCCATGTTTTCATCTGTAGCCTCCAGTTACTAATCAAGTAGGGATTGCCAGTTTTGGGGTGATGCCATTCAACCTGTGAGGTCCGTTTCTTGGCAGCATGGTTCAGAAATGGGTTTCACCAGCCACAGAAATGAGAGGCTTGAGTTATTTGGTATTTTACATTCACACACTAGAGTTAGAAAGTTTTCCCTGAGGGAGTCCTCGGGAATCAACTCTTCTTTTGACCTAACTCTCATTTGTCAGTCTGTATGTCCGCCTATTTTTGTATATCATCTTTAGTAAAAGAAAAACCCAAAACACACACACACAAGATGGAATGTTTTCAACTGTCTAAATTTATGTTTTGCAAGAGTTTGAATTATGAATGTTTTTCTTTGCAGCTTCATGACCCATATACTGATATATAGGTCTGCTTTACATTCACAGATGTTTCAACAATATTTTCCCATCCACACAATGCCGTCACACCATTATCCAAATACATTCTACTGACTGACTGTGTCTCTCTTTGTGTGACTGTGCAGGATGCCAGCTGCTAGCACCATGACCGGTGGGAGGGCCCTGCTGCTCTGTACAAACACTGACAACTGCATCTACCAATCAGTCAACGGGTAGGTGAATTTGAGTGTAGCTTTGTTAAAACATCATTCTGTCATTGTCATATCAACTGATTCTTCCATAAACATTTAGATGGCGGTTATTGTTCACACCACAGGCTGCTTGGTATTGTTAATGCTACAATGAGATTCCCCATGCCGCTGCTTTCTGTTACAAAGTTTTGCCTGTTTGTACGAGCAATAGCTTCTCCTGTCACTGTGCCGTAAACAGCCTGTCATTGTTGCCAGAAAGCTACCAAGCTATATCCCATGAAATGAGATCAGCTAATGCAGGCCAGTACAGAGGCTGCCAATACTCATGGTAATGGTCTTGTATGTTTATAGTATGAGGGCAAGGTTATTCATATCAGTCTTATTCATTTTATATATAGAACAGATGCTTAACTTACTGTTTGAGCATCTGCAAACCTTGGATGGAATTATCAGTAAGGAAGGAAGTAAAAGGAAACGCTGCAATTTTAGGACAGAAGTAAACTACAACTCCCAAATCACATTACAGTAAGTAACAGCTGACCACTAAAATGAACCCTCTGGGGTCCTAGTAATCACCCGCGATTACAAAAGCAATTGATAGGTCATTGCTGGGACCCCAGAAGACTCCAGAACACTCTTTCGTATGCTTGACCATTGAGCATTGTAGAACTTCTTGGGTTTTGGGTCAACTCAGCCTGTATGAAGCAAGTTTTTTTAATGTGCTCTGCTGTTGTGGAGGGACATTTCCAATGTTGGAAAAAAAGGCTTGGGGCTGAGACTTTTAACAAAAAGCCTGCATTACAAACTTGGATTGTGCAGTTTGAAGGAAGTGGGCAGGATGAGGCCAAATGAAAGAAGCCATTGAACTTGTAGGGTCCAAATTTGGGAGTTTGACCTATACTATAGACAAACAATCAATATATTTCTTCCTCTTCAGATTTTAAAATCAATCTCTCGTAAATCCTGAGTTTATGTAAGGTCAATACTGAATTCCTGGAGTAAATCTCTAAGAATATTCCAGAATCCATTGAATACCATTTGGCCAAACCAAGCTGTCCAAAAACATGATTTGTCAGACGTGAAGTTATATGATGATCTTTTCATTTTCAGTTGGAACTTCGCAGTAACCATCATAAAGTTCTGTACTGCTCTTAAGCGAGCTGGAGAAACCCTTTCCATTGGGGTCAGCAGTATGACAATAACAGGGCTAGAGAAGCAGAGCAGGACAGAGTTGGCCATCTGGCATCTGGATACTGTTACTGTCCCCCTGCTGCCACTGTCTAATGCCTCCATGACCACTTTCTATGGACCCTTCTGTCGTCCTTGCAGTATTCATTAGTTCTATTTAGATTCTAATGAAGGGATTTGATGGTTTGTGCCAATAAGAGGGATTGTCTAGTGGAAGATTTAAATATCTTTTGTTTAGAGGGTCTGCCATGTTACTATTGCTCAAAAGTTCCATGCATTTCTCTTGGGGAACTGTCAAAAGTTGATCTCTTTTATTTCTTCTTGCCCATTTCAAGCCCTTTCTCCTATCTGCTGATCCTGTGTTAGCTCAGCTGGCCAGAGATGCTATTGTGCCCTTGTACCCCCTTCCCTCCTTCCGCCCTCAATGACCCTCATCTCCATGCTCCACCCATCTTTGGCTGTGGTTGATAGACAGTCTTTCCATACAGCTAAATTTCTATATCTTTCTCAACCTCTCTTTTCTCTTAATCACAAACATGATCGGGGGAAATACACAATTCATTAGCTCTCTGTCTGCTTCACTTTTTCTATTACTCTGTCACTCGAACCCCCTGCCTACTCCAGTTCTCCTTTACTTGGCTTTTCTATTTGACCTAGTTTTTACCCTGTGTTGCTTCATGCTTAATAAAAACTGCTGTTTCAACAGAGGAATACCAAAAGAGAAAGGAAAGGGGGGAGACTAATAAAACCCAGAGCAATTTCAAGATAATTATTTGGTTTCCTAGTCAGTCATAGTTACAACATCACGTTTTTTTCTTTTCTTTAAAGGTCTCTGAGGAAACTTGAATCAGTAATTCCCCCAGAGATTTCCTCTGGATTGCATGACTGTTAGTTTTCACATCCAGCAATGTCATCAGAAGTCACCCAGCAAGGCCACGTTTCCTCTGTTTGTTGGAAATTCAATCATTTGATGAATGGTCTTTGGGCCAAATCTGAGTTTTGAGGGTCGTGAGTAGAAAAGAAAAGATGCACGTCTACACTTGGGCCTCTCCCCTTTTCTGTGTATACTTTTATCTTCTCTCCAGAAATAGCTGTGTGTGTAGCTTGTAAACTTTGACCCCAAAAACCCTGAGTTCAAACAGTCATGACCCAGTAAACTTCCAGGAGTGACTCACATCTAAAACAGAGGCACCAAACAGACGTTGCAGTTCTTTTAACAAGAATTCCTGTTTACCCCATAAAACAAAGATCTATTTGGACGTAATTGTAAGTGCTCACATTGTGTAGCCAATTTTAAGAGCTATGGAGAGCTGAATGCTCTGTTATGTACACTGTAGGCATCGGCTGATGTTTCTACAAAAATAATTGCACTATAAATTATTAGCGTTGACAACAGTGCAACGTACTTTCTCAGCTGGAGCAGTGGATCAGTGGTTAGGACTGTCCACTTACCAAGAGAACACTTTTTGCATGTTTTGTCTTTGTTGACTTGGATTGACTCCAGCTTATTTTGGAATGGTCGATTCATATATTTTCTTACCAGTTACAAATGATAATGTCAAGCATCATTTGTATTGGATTATTAAGCTGGTTTGGTCTGGATTTATGACCGTATGATATTTGTATTGAGTAAAAATATTAATTTATCGATTTATTTCTAATAATGATATCTTGAACTGTAGGGTACTTCTCTAAATTCATATGACAAAGTGCTTTACAGAGGCAGCAAAATAAAAGAATCAAAAGAATCAACAAATACATTGAAGGAGAAGGCAGGAATAGGAAAAGAAATCCAAGGAAATAAAATACAAAGAAAAATCAGGAAAGGCTCCATGACAAAAGTATGTTTTAAGAAGGTACTTAAAGGAGATCACTGACTCAGCCAAACTGATTTCCTCTGGCAGATTGTTCCAGGGCCTTGGGACCATGACTGTAAATGCTCTGTCCCCTTTAGTTTTCAGCTGGATCAGATAAAAGACCTCTGGCTGAGGATCTCAAAGTATATACCGGTGTGTACGGTGCCAAAGGCCAGAGATATAGCAGGGAAAGAGGCCATGAAGACCCTTAAAAGTATCCAGTAAAATCTTCAAATCTATTCAAAAACAAGGGAGCAAGTGTAAAGGGGATAAACTTTAAAAAGACTGTTATGGTAATCCAGGCATCCAATGGTCTCTGTTTCTTTAAATGTTAAGTTTGATCGTAGTTGCATTTTTTCTAGAATACAAAATATTTTTCTTGTTTGCAACCCTTCTAGGGTTATGCAAGTATGTGAAGTATGTTCATTTTTCTGTCTGGTTCTTTTCTAGGCTCCAGTGCTGTGGCTTGAAGGTTGGGGAGGCTCCGTCGTCTGCGGTGCCCCAGCGCCAAGAGGTGTGCGGGTCACCAGGAGACAGAGACAGGAAGGACAACACTGTGTCCACCAAACATCCCCTCTCGCCCTTATTCAGCCTGAGTGACAGCCCGGGTCCTCCTGACACCATGCTGGCTCACAGGAGACCCTCCACCACCACTGACCCTCGGTCTCCCAACATGGAGAACGGGCTGTGTGGCAAGCTGAACCACAAGAGCCCAGCAGGAGGCAAGACTGCCAGCATCCGCGATAAGATCTCACAATGGGAGGGCAAAAAGGAATCTGCCCCACTAACTTCTACAGGGACATGTCCACTGAGCACGACACAGAAGGAAGTTGAGACAGTGAGGAAAAAGGAATCCAAAGTTTCCGAAGTCCAAAGGACAGATAGCAAGAGGTTTGTTAGCTGGGACAGACAAGACTCAGGGAAGGAAAATGTTGGAAAGCTTGGGGATTCAAGGCCTAAATCTCCAGAAGGCCCAACAAACAAGGACAGAGAAGTGATCCTAGATAAAGGATTTCGGGTTTCCAAGCCAACAGAGCAACCCCAAGACAAGAAAAGCGTTTTAACTCATGTTAAGAAACTGGAGAAGGCAACAAAGGAAGTTCCTGACAGACCTTCACTGGCATTTCCAGGGAATTACTTCTGCCCCCCTTCAAAGGAGGAGCTGGAGGAAGCAGAAAAGAAGGCCAATGAGCCCATTTTTGGGACTTTTGATGTGGTGCGGCCTGGAGGGTCACGGAGGAGGAGGGAGGGGGATCCAGAGAACGTATACAGTGAGCCAGGTGCTCCATCTATAAACCCTTTACCTAAACCTCAGAGAACCTTCCAGCACCACACACCTCCTACTACCCCAGTTTCAGGGCCTGGCTTGGGGAAGGGAAGGAGGAACTTGCCCCCTTTGCCCTCCATTCCTCCTCCACCTTTACCCACGTGCCCACCTCCTGGAGTTTGCAGGAGACCATGGGCTGACAGACCCCGGGACAGCAGTAACAGGTAAGAAAATCAGAAGGTAGAATGACAAATATGAGCAGCCATGATTAGTTTGGATCATTATTTTTATGGCACTCATCCATCCTAACCTTAACTTAGGCACATCAGTACTTTAAGCTCATCATCAAGAAAATATGCTCATGATAACTGTGCTAAGATACCACTGTTTGTCTAATCATCCAAAAGATGTCCTATTGGCCAAGAAGTCCATTTGCCTGACATCCGGTTATTCTGCAAACAGACATCCATTACACTGAAGCTTCATTTTTTTTGAAAATACACATTCATCAACTGTCAGATAATAGTAGTTTGAATAACTAAACCAACCCAAACTGTGAACATATCCATGATAATGGTCCTCTGATTTTTGTCCTTTATTTGTCCTTTCCTTCACGTCATCGTTCAAATATGCTACAATATTAAGGCCAAAAAAACTCCGGGGAGGTTGTGTATTGTTGGAAGAAATGGGCCTTTGAAGCAGTGGGCTTTTTCTTTTCAGGATAACGAGCTGTTGGATAAAGGAACAATCCCCATGTAGTCATAACCAAAGTATTGGACAAATTAAAGTTTGACCTGTTGTTGGCACCAAAGGGAAAGTCAGGGGACCACCAAAGCTTTTACTATTCTGGGGGGAGATATGAATATTGTTGCTTCATGGCAATCTATCTAATAGTTGCAGAGTTTTATTTCACTCAATGTGACCCTTATTTTAGTGCAAAAAGTCATGATCACAGTCAGTAGGGTTTGTCCTTTAGGGACCATGAATTTTGTTGCCAAATTTCAAAGCGATCTGTACAACATTTGTTGGGATTTTATAGTCTAGAGCATGGTGGTGGTCTGACAGATAATGCTATCTATAGAGTAATGCCACCAGCCATGTTATCCCATATCAAGCCCGAAGCTAAGTTCACTAAAACACATAGTTTAAAACACTCTTGTTGAAACAGAATTAACCATAGAGCTGTGTATCCTCTAACCCTCCCCCCCCACCACCAGCAACCAAACACTGAGGTGAACAACATCTCCCACATCTGCTGTAAATCAAAACCACTGGTGACATCATCCTGTTTCTAAATATCCCAAAGAATGAGCTCATTGGTTGGATCTGAGGAATGTACACATCAACTTAACTCATTCCTCTTTCCAAAACGTTACTGGAAGTGAACAACAGGCAGAGCAGTGTGAGTCATGTCAGAGAGGCCTCTTGCTTTTTTCAAGAATTTTAGCCTTGACAGTAAAAGTCATTGCGCAAGACCTTTCGCTGTCAGAAATGAGTTCAGGCATTTGTTTTGCAGAGTTAGAATTGCTAAACGTAAAAATGTGTTTACTTGTAAAGTGTAAAGTATGATCCAGAATCCGAGTCACTTGCTCTGCCAAGGGCAATTAACATGCTGGAATTTAATGGAAGAGTCTTCTAAGTAGTGCTCACGTTCAGATGGTTACAATCAAACAAACAAAACTCTGCAGAGAGAGAAACCATAAAATGTGAACTCTGCAGTATTGGAGTACATCTATTGTTCACTTTGTCTAGTGGTCTGAATTCGGAGCTTGGCTTGAATCTGTTACATTCCATACCATATGTGGAGGCCTCACTCTGCTCAAGGTTGCTGTGTCGAGCCCTTTGTTTGTTCAGACTGTCTCTCTGTGAGTGTCCATTGCAGTATGCATTTTTGGGCGTGAACAAATACACTGAGTTGCCAGAGGTATATGTACAGTAGCTTCTTTTGTGAAGCTTAGAATGTTTAGTTTTTGTTAAAACTCCACAACTCCATGGTCATTTACTTTGCTTAACTTTAGTGCGCAATATTTGACATTACTTATGATTATATGTACCAAATTTAGCCACATGGCTAATTTTCATTTGCAGTTCCTTGGAAAGAAAAACAAGGTGACAAAAAAAGAAAAAGGTTGGACAGCACTAAAAATCAATTCAGAAAGATGGCTGTTGCATTGTGTAGCAGGATGTACCTAATAAAGTGTCAGTTTAGTTTAATTGTATATACAGTATGTATGTGAGGACTCATGCAACTGAGGATGCTTGTGTTCACTTTATTCTACTGGGCTTTAATCTTAGCCGGTGATGAAACACAGATGTGGTCATTCAGATGTGGCAACTAGCAAATGGCAACATCAGTTTTCCTGCTTGGCATATCAAACACTTTTAAAAAGTATCAACATGAACACACATTCACTCACAGATCTTTCCTTCCTCTTCTTCTTTTGTAGTTGGCGTGCAACTCTCCTAAATCTTTGTAATGCTGTGTTTCCTGTCCACTAGGAAGTCCTATGAATTTGAGGATCTGCTCCAGTCGTCTACAGAAAGCTGCAGGGTGGACTGGTACGCTCAGTCCAGGCTGGGCCTAACACGCACTTTATCAGAAGAGAATGTCTACGAGGACATAATAGGTAAACTATACATATCACACCTTTATTTTTAACTTTAGCAGAAAGCTGGTGGTTCCATGCATCTGCATGCTGTATGCCCAAGTATCCTTTGGCAAAATACTGAACCCTTGCTTGTGTGAGTGAATATGACATAACTAGAAAGACGCTATATTAGCACAGTCTATTTAGCATCCATCCACTTAGCCAAGTGGAACCTTCCATAGACTGTCAAAATTCAGGTTTATGACATGTAGTTTCAAAGTGTTATCTTATAAACTTTGTAGGCTTGCATTGATATTGATGTACAGTACGCTGTTGTGTTTTTTATTTCTATATTTCATAAACCTTTCATACACTACATGACCTTTTAGTTTCATTTCATCAGTGTGAGTCACAGAGTTCAGTAACAGAGGTGATGAAGAGGCCACGCTGACTTTACTCTGTTTTTTTTCTGCTCCAGTTTTTAATTTAGAGCCATGCTGCTTTACTTTTATTAAAAAATGTTACGTAGAAACCTGACCTACGTTCCTACCTTATTGTCTGCAGTGTTATGCCAAACCCACCTAGAGCCTGTTTAATTTCATAACGTACAATAGTGGCGTTGTGTGAGGTCGTACTGTAGCTGAGGCTGGCTACTGTGATTGTCAGTGCAGCAGGGGGCATGTGAATGGCTTAGAGCCATGGCACATTACTGGCAATCGCTTCAATGTGTGTTTGGTTTTCCTTCCAGAGACTGGTGCATAATGAGTGCTGCTCGCTTGCAACAATCAAATTAAGTTTAATTATATTTGAGTGATGCCACAGCTTATTTTGGATTCTTTTACGGTTTCCTCCTCCCATACAGTAGTATTGTTCTTTAAAAGACTTTGTTCGCCAAACACTCAGCAGTGTCCCATGGGTAGAGTAACTCAGACTCACCATAGCTGTCGACTTAAAAAAGCAGCTCAGGGAGGCAGAGATGTAGATAGTGTGGACAGCTGTGGTATCCTCGTAGTCTTGTCATCAACCTCCACGCACGAACCAGCTCTCATCAACAGACTTTAAACACGCCATCCATCCATGCCCGATAGTGTTTTTAGATTGAGAGGAAAGTAACCGTCAGCACTACACGTACTCAGATGCATGCTTTGATGACGGATGCAAACTCACACGAGCACAGCTGACAGCACACACAAACAAACCGCAGAGACTAGTATGACGTTCTCATCAGACCGCAATGTGAAAAACAGTACGCTGATCCCTTGTTTACCTCAGAGGCAGAAGGAGCAGGAAACTGAACGTCTCCCTTTATCCTCCGACTCCTACGGGTCACATCTGGTGGATGGATTGATAGAGCAGAGGAGAGATTCAGACAGACAGAGACAAACGGAGAAAGACGCACAGGTTTTGGAAAATGAAACTTCCCTACTACTTATCTGCAGGGGAGGACTGGTGTCTAGAGTTACATTTAGCATTAACTGTGCAAGAATCTTATCACAGTGAAATATGAGCTGGGTAACCACATTTGCTCTCTCTGGTAGCTCTCTGCACATCTGGTGCAGAAACCGTCTGGCAAAACAAACATGACTGATATGGAAAGAATACTTTATCTGCTCTTTGGAAAGCTTGCACAAGGCTGTTGTTTAATCCAGGTGACGCTGACATTTTTTTTAAATATATATTTTTTCTTCTAAAGATCCTCCATCCAAGGAGAACCCCTATGAAGATATAGAGCTGGAGAGAAGTTGTTTGGGAAGCAAATGCGTATCACCTGCTTCCTCATCTCCTATCCCTGACACGCCAACTAAGGTATCTAATTGCTGTTACATCACTATAAAAACAAAGTGGATTTAGTGGAAGCACTTCTATCTATAAAATCAGCTTCTAATGCGTCCTCCCCCCTAGCTCTCCTCCAAGCCAGGCTTCTTCAGACAAAATTCAGAACGGCGAAGCTTCAAGCTCCTGGAACTACGCAAGACTGGCCGGGACACTGGCATCTCATCTCCCTCCCGTATCAGCCCCCCGTCGACACCCAGCAGCCCAGACGACACCCCCTGCCTCTCTGGAGACCCGTACAATCGCAGGCGGAGGAAAATCCCCAAGGTATTGAAGTCTGAGAGGCCTCTGACGAAGCTTGTGATGCGGTGCCTGTGATTTATTTTCAAGTGTACCGCTCAGGGAGGTTTGGACTCGGAGCTGGTCCACTCATGCTGCTGTTTGGTGATGAGTAAGGCAGGAGGGAATGTTCTGATGGATATTTCCTGTGAAAAGTGTGCCTAGATAAAGGCCTCCCAGAAGCTGTATTGAAATGATCTTGGTAGGAGCCTGGAAGATTCTGTTTATTGGTTTAAGGAGTTAAAGATGGACATCACTCTCTCCTTCACCTCCTGCAGATGGTGCTGAAAATCAATGGCATCTTCGAGGCAAGGAGAGGGAAGAAACGCATGAAGAGGGTCTCTCAGTCTACGGAGACCAGCTCAGGAAGAGGTGAGGATACAAAAAACTCAAAGTATGCACCACCGCTGGACTGCCTCCATCAAGGAGGCTGTTTTTGTTTGTGTTTGTTTGTCTGCTGTTTCAAACACTTGTTAACTGATTTCAATAAAAGTTGGTGGAAAGTTATGCGGTGGGCCAAGGAACAAGTGATTAGTTTCTGGTGTGAAAAGAGATCCAGGTGCCGATCCTGCTGTGGATCCAGTAATTCTTTGAAAAGCTCCTTAACATACTCACAATTCTGCATACTTTATAAAATCTGGCATTTTTTCATTATAATCATCACTGAATTCAAACGTTATCGTCAGTACTAAATGCACCTTTCATCAGGCTGCTTTACCCACGACTTTACAGGTCTGTCTCCATACATAATACCTCATCATATGTATTCACTTAGTTTTATGGGCAAGGTTACATTCTGGGGTCAATTGAGACTGACCCATATTTTAGAGGACTGGGTAGTGTGTGCTGTGGTAGTCGCAGGAATGAAAGCAATGAGAGCGAACACCATGTGCTCTGAGTTTCCTGCAATTGTTATTTGCAGTCTCCTCACGCTCTGCTTTTCTTTTTCACTCTTCCTTTTCTTTAATTTAGTGACTGATGAGAACAGCGAGTCGGAAAGTGACACGGAGGAGAAACTAAAAGGTGAGAACAGAAGATAAGTACGTACACAGACAGTGGCTGCATGCTGAGTGGGATGCTGAGGATAAAATAGTTTTGTATCTATGCAATTTTATCACTTACAATAGTTTTTTGCTCTCCTGTATAGCTGACATCAAAAATACACATAGATGTAACTGCAGTCTGATATGGGGGCCTCACAGTGACTCTCATATGTGCATACATGACATGCATGTATTTGCATGAAATGTGTTTCTCTCTCCCTCAGCTCATAGCCAGAGGCTGGTGTCAGTCCAGTCCATGCTGAGACAGACGGGGCGGTACCGGACCTTGGAGAGGGATCTGATGGAGTTGCAGGAGAGGAAACTCTTTGAGTATTTCATAGTTGTTGCTCTCCACAAGACCAAAGCTGGAGTGCCATACCTGCCAGAAGTCACACAGCAGTTCCCTCTCAAGGTGAAATGTTACCAAAGCACTAGGATCCAAATAAAACACTGGATTTTAAAAAGAAAAAAGGAAAAAGGAGACATTATTTTAGCTTTCCTGCCTGACCAGTTCAACCTATAATTTATGAGCAGCAACAGAAGGTTTTAAACAAAAACCAAGAAGCAGCCATTGGTCACATTTTCTGTACAGTAATGTCCCTTGTTTGGGTAAAACTCCCTTTAACAATGTCAAGACTTACCATGATCTATCTTATTGAGGCCTCTGGCCATCGTCACCACTTCCTTAAAATTCAGTTTCGACCCTGACACTTCAAGTGGTCCATTATTTATTTCTTCTAGTGTGCAGATGTTTCAGATTCACATTTGTCTTAAAGCAATCTTATCTGAAATCTTTTCTAGTGGTTAATATATTCACATTTATATTCTGCCTCTTTTTTTCTTCCAGCTTGAGAGGAGCTTCAAGTTCATGCGGGAGGCTGAGGACCAGCTGAAGGTCATCCCTCAGTTCTGCTTCCCTGACGCCAAAGACTGGGCCCCTGTCGACAACTTCCCCAGGTCAGTCCGAGTGCGACTGCTGCCGCAGCGCTTAACATGTACAAAACGTGAAACAACACGGGGACAGGAATTTCCCTGCAGAGTGGTAATAGCTCAGCTGTTTTACTCGCTAATAACCACTTGTTAGAGAAGAAGCTGGCAGCCCTAAATAGAAATGACCTTGAGGCTTGTAAAGATGACTGTTCTTTAACAATACAGCACCAGCAGTGACAAATGATTACAGGGAGAGGTGGTGAATTTAGCACCTTACACCTGCTTTGTTATTACACAATGACTTCTCTTTGGTGTTTACAATATTACCCAATACCTCCTCTCAACGCCTGCACTGTTCTGAGAAATGATGATGTGTGTCCTCATTGTAATGGCTAATAATTACCTGGAGGCAAATGTTTCGATGGGTGAGGGGGCCCTGCAAACACACACCTGCATTCAGCTGGCTGACACTCACTGTCAAGAAGGTCCTCATCGGTCAATGAATACCTGTCAGGTAGAGCTTAGGAGGTTTTGTGTGGATATTTGCAGAGTAAGCTTGTCCTGAGGGTCTTCCTTCTCAAGTACAAAGTCATACCTTTGTTTACCAAAGCACATAGTCCAGTCCAGAAAGAAGACTTTTTTGTTCCCACAGCAGTCATTCATGTGTGATTTTTAACAGCTTTAAGTATTTAATATTATATAAATATGTATGTTTTGTTTGTCCCCAGTGAGACGTTCTCATTTGTCCTGACTGGTGAGGATGGAAGCAGGCGGTTTGGCTACTGTCGGCGATTACTGGTATGCTCTTGCTCCTTGTCACTAGCTTCTCCTGATTTGATTTTAACACACAGTAGATGATCCTTCATTAGAAAATTCACCCTTTTACCCTTTTCTCTTATTGTATTAACACATAAGTTGTTGTTTTTTTTTTTTTACATATTTCTTGAATTTAGATGATTTTCTTTCCCGAATGTACCTCCAGAGTTGCTAAGAAACAAAGGCTTTGCTTTGCTCCGCTGGTCTAATCCTGTGGTCGTACTTGGGTGAGCAGTCTTGTGACACTGACATTGTTTTGAAGCTGTCTTTTTCTTGCTTGCTGTTCACAGCCGAGTGGTAAAGGCCGAAGGCTCCCTGAGGTGTACTGCATCGTCAGCCGCCTGGGCTGCTTCGACCTCTTCTCCAAGGTAGATACAGTGAACTAAACACAAATGCACAAAGATCATATGAATACACGCGCTGCATTTAAATACATTTCATCGCACATAATTGCTTGTGTTACGCAAACACATACATGCAACCCCACCCCCCACTAAATAAGTACAGAACAGTATCACCCTCGGTGCCCACAGAGCCCCACCCACCGTCCGTCCGGTTTGCTTTCCCACAGAGTCAAGGCTTCAGTGCAGAGACACATGTGAGCTGCAGCTGATGTGGTTACTGCAGTGGAAAAGGTTCCTTTAGATTTATATGCATGTCAAACTGTGTACTTAAATATCTGTGCAGTGCACATATGCCATTGCTAAAATTAGGTTTATAAGGCTACAGATATGGACATAATAGAGTAAAAACAGTATGTCTGTTGTTATATATGAATATATGAATATTTTTTCAGATCAGCTACACAACAGTTTAATACTATACAGATGTGTCTATGTGTGCAAAAGGGTGCATATGATGGATTCAGGCTGTTAGCCATTTGCTGCATTGACTTTCAACAATGTTTGGCTGTCTGCACTGCATCATGGCAAGATTAAATACGTTTATGATGATTATAGCCAGTGTTATTGATAAAATATGTGTCTCAAAAGATTCTCATCGTAGATTCTCAGTTACATTGAGTAACCTCACGCTTGATTCATTTGTAATGGCACCTGAATTCGATGCCATGTTAGCTGTTAGTTCACAGAAAGAAGGGATTGTAATCTCAATGTGACCTCTTAAATTGAAGGGCAAAAAGGAATGTAGGAAGATAGAGATATAAAAAGGATAGCCGCCATGTTATAAATGATGCAAACTATCTTCTGATTGTTAATAAAGTTGAAACACACACAGTATATATCATTGTATGGTCCAACCCTGAGATAGAAAGATTTAAATGACACAAAAGGTTGAATCTGTTCAGTTTTTCTTAATTCTAGGATTATGTTAAAGATGGGTTTAAAAGATCGTATCTTCAGTATGTAAATATTTATGATTGCCGGTATTCAAATTAGCCTCCATCTCTGTGTTTTCCAGATCCTGGATGAAGTGGAAAAGAGGAGGGCCATCTCCCCTGCTCTGGTGCAGCCTTTTATGAGAGGCATAATGGAAGCTCCCTTCCCTGCTCCAGGAAGGACCATCACTGTCAAAAACTTCCTGCCTGGCTCTGGGACAGAGGTGAGATGATGTAGTGTCACTTCAACCAGCCTTTTTTTTTATCCCATTCTATGAGGAAAAATACATATGTGTTTAAAAAGTATATAAATAATCACACCCCCCTCTCGTTCCTATAGGTGATAGAGCTATGTAGGCCATCAGATTCTCGTCTGGAACATGTGGACTTTGAATGTCTCTTCTCCTCCTTGAGTCTACGTCTGCTTCTCCGAGTGTTTGCCTCTCTACTTCTGGAGCGCAGGGTCATCTTCACTGCTGACAAACTCAGGTTGGTTACAGCAACATATTGATATAAAGCACAGTCATCAGTCTTGTTTCCAGACCTAAAGATTACACATTCAGTCCATGCCAGAAGCATCAGCATCAGACAGAGTCATTCTGCTATTTTAAGTAATCTATTTAATGAATCTGTTGCTATCAGATTATTGATGGCATATACATAGGTATAGGGACTATATCCACTTATTTTTTAGTTGGCATTGCGTATATCCTCTTCTAAATCCCCTCTGATGAGTAAGGGATAAGGAACACTTGAGAATTCTGAACCCGATAGTCTATACTCAGCCAGTATTTATTGCAAAATCTGTATCTCATCTGTGGCTCATTTCATAATGATCCTTACTCTTTAAAGGCCTGCTAATACTATTTTTGAATAAGCACGAGGAGTCATACATATCACTGAAGGAAGGGTTATGATGCTGAAAAGACCAAGAGTAAAGCTTTTGAAGAATATGACACAGACAAACAGTCTGAGGAAAAGAAGATCTTGACCGAGTGTGAGAGGAAGGAATGCTGTTGTGTTATACAATCGCCTAGGGAACAATCACTTCTCTGGAAAACTGTCATGCATGCCAGATAGAAGGAGTTAGGCTTGAGAGCATGACTCCAGAGCTAACACGTGTGCACAATAACGTCATCGCACCCACACAGTTCACTTAAAACCTTTAAATGTTGTGGTACACCTTGTTCAGCATGTGGGCTCTGCAGGATCAGTAACTGTGTCCTTATTTTAAACTTGTATTATTATGTAGTCCTCCAAGTTACACTAACTGTTTCTGTGTGTGTATCTTCCCTTTTTGCACATGCACTGCTGTTTAAAAACAAGCATAAGAAGCATTTTTCACCAGAGCTCTTAAGCAGATCATGTGTCGTTGCACACTTTCTACTGTGGAGTGGAAACTTGGCCTCCTCAATTAATTTTTTAATGAATTAACTGTGAGCAGATGCACACCCGGGAGAGATTAAGTTCACAGCGTGGGGTGAGTGTGTTTGCTGCCGCTGTATAGTTTTTATAGGTGTTACATCACTCTCCCCAAAGAGATGCTTTTTAACATTCCTCTCAGCGTTTGTTGGAGCAACACGAACAAACTTTTAACATTATGTTCCAGATTGAGAAATGGCTAGCAGTAGAAGTTTTTTTCATTGAGGAGTTGATTGGCACCACCTTGTGGTAGAAACAAGACTTGTATTTTAGACTGTCACAAGAAAATCCCAGTCATAAGAACCAGCTTTTTAGGATGTGCTTTGCATATTGAAGATTGTTGTGGCATATTTATTCATGTATTTATTTAAAATGTATTGATTAAAAAAAACTTCAAAGCATGTTAAAGTGTAGATACTAACTGACACACACAAACACAGCCATCACCCCGTATTAACCTTCCCCAAGAGCTTCAGAGGGAATCAGAAAAAGATGTCCGAGAAAAGTCAAGCTTTGAAATAGAGAAGAATGTGTCTGCGTTTTCTGCTGGGGAGTGAGAGCTTCTGATGCTCGAATTAGTATAGTATAGTGTATCCTAGCCATCTTAATATAGAGTATAGTATAGAGTATGTAGTGTGTAGTGTAAACCACTTCAAACTGAATGACGGCCATAAGAGCACATCTGAGATGTTGAGATGATCCTGAACAGTACGTACTTCCACAAGTTTTTGCCCAGTAGAGGGTAAAAACTGGTGATTGTTGCAGGTGGTGTTGAGGACGGAAGGAAATCATAATCCAAAATGTTTTCTAAAATGATTCCAGATTTTTAATGAAGAAAGTACAACAGAGTTGCTGGTGTACTTGGGACATGTTGAGAGTCAAGCAAAAATACATGAAGATAGAATGAAGTGCAGGAGTGGGCTTCTATAATGCACCAGGGAAATTGCATCTACATTTTTTGAGATGCTGAGATATTAAGTTTAACTTTTCCATTTCTTTGTAAATGTCTAACCCATTGGTGAATGGGCTGCACAGCAAGTCACGGGTAGATGTTATTTTGCTTGTTAAGTAACAATACTGAAAGTGTAAAATGCAGTTTTTGTTAAGATTGTTTTTCTACCATACTGTATTATCCCAAAATTCCAAACTCCTTTCTCTCCGTCCACAGCACATTGTCTCAGTGTTGTCATGCAGTGGTAGCTCTACTCTACCCTTTCACCTGGCAGCATACATACATTCCCGTGCTTCCACCCTCCATGCTGGATATCGTCTGCACCCCCACCCCCTTCATAGTCGGCCTCCTCTCCAGCTCCCTGCCTCGACTCAAAGAGTTGCCCATAGAAGAGGTAGGATGAGTTTGTGATGTACTTACTGTGGTACCCTTGACTCGGGGCCTTTCCTTTCCTCCATTGAACAATAGCTGCAGGAAATGACATCACTCTCCCTCTGCTCTTCCCTCAGGTCCTGGTGGTCGACCTTGGCAATAGCCGCTTCCTACGACAGGTAGTAACCAAAGAAGTCTATCGCGGCATGAAGTGACTCTACCAGATGTTATGTAAATACAATATGTTAATTCACTGGAGTGCGTTTACTGTATTAACGTGTGTTTTTCCCTCCACAGCTGGATGATGAGGACTCCATTCTCCCCCACAAGCTGCAGGCGGCTCTTGAGCATGTGCTGGACAAGAGAAGGGAGCTGGCCTGTGAGAAAGGAGATCTGCCCAATGGTGACTCAGCACATTTATTACAATATAATATCTGCTAGAAGTAACAAACACACTAAAGACAGTGCTGTAAAATGACAAAGACTAAGGAATGGTCCGTGGTTCCTGCACTTTTAAAGAAATATGTTCAGAGGATTTGCAGGACACTTTCACTGACCTTCTCTTTAATTGTCTTAGAAATCTGCTTTAGGTTGCATTCAAGTGCTTTAAACTAACTAACTAACTAAACAAAACCTTGGGCTTCTATTATAATATCAGCTTTCCGTCATTTTACTTGAGGGACATGTGACACACCAAAAACCAATCATATAGCAGAGTTGTCATCATCATTTTCCAAGACTTTTGTTGATGACTGATCAGCAAAATCAATAATGCACTCATATATAAAGTGCTTCTTGGCAAGAGTGATGAAAATCATACTCACATCCCAAATATAATGTAGCTGCACGCTATAATGCAACATATCACTGCTGGTTGTGGTCACGAAGACAACAGAGCTGAAAGTTTCACTCCACAGAGTTCAGTGGAGCATTAATTTAATGCAGCAGTTACAAGGTTTAGTTTTTAAGTCATGTGCCCTTTAACATACCAAATATTTCAAGTGGCACTTTTAAAACAGAAATCAAAACAATGCAATTTTAAAATATGTCGAAAATGTGATGTGATGTAATTTTTGGGGCGGATCTGGACTTTCCAGTATGGCGAAAGTTCATTTATCTACAATGAGTCATTGGTATTGATCATTGTTTTGCAGTTACTGAATTTATTAGTCATTCTTCTGTAAAGCTTGTACAGGGCAATGAATACACTGTGATATAATCTTTTCTATCTTTTCTACTTCTCTTCCTCTTTGGTTTTCTTTCCTGTGCCTCCACCCAGACTCCAGCTCCCTCAGCACGGTGGTGTCAGAGGCCTTTGTGCGGTTCTTCGTGGAGATGGTTGGTCACTACTCCCTCTTCATGGGTGGAGCAGAGCGGGAAGATGAGTCTGTCTCTTCCCCCACCTTGCCCAGCCCATCATCGTCCTCCTCCTCCTCCTCCTCTTCCTCATCCTTTCAGCGTGAGGCCTTTCGCAAAGCGGTCACTTCCAAGAGCTTGAGAAGGTTTTTGGAGGTGTTCATGGAGACCCAGATGTTCACCGGCTTCATCCAGGAGAGGGATCTACGCAGGCAGGGCCTCAGAGGTACTGAGATTTGACCACCTACAATAGAGAACACTAAATAAACTGGAAACTTTCCCACAAAAAAAGAAATGTTACACCAACTAACATATGTTCCAACAGATTATATTGTTCTTCAGTTGTTCAGCTTTCACACAGTCTTCATCAGAACATGAATTTTTCTTAGTTTTCATAGAACTGTAGGTGTTCAAACTTCCATTATACAGAGAACTTTTGTTTAAATGAATTCTTAAAGGGCTCAGCAGGAAAATTAAAAAGTAAACTTAAAGGGGGCCTGTGGAGTAAACAAGCAAAACTTATGTTTACATTGAGTCTTACTCACCAAAACACATTGTATGTATCCTTGAGGTCTAACGAATGTGTTGAATGCATTTCCTTTCATTTCCCAATCCCTGACATTTGCACGGCAGATTTTTTGAAGAATTTTATATCCAGTAGTTTATGTGCGTCTTTGCGCATGTGCCAGAAATAAGCAAACAGCTGCATAGCACTCATAAAGATCTAAACCTCTGCAGGGTACCTTAATTTATTGATGAGGACCATGTGAAATGATAAAAACTCAAACATGTAGTTATAGTTTTTACGTAGTCTGGTCTCCCCTGAATAGGAGATCTCAATATTAATGGGGCCTTCCTGAATAAACAAGTTGACGTTAAAGTTATAAATGCTGCTTTTTTCAATATCATGTCAGTTCATATAAAACTCTACTTTAAAACATTAAGTACTTGATGTCTTCTTTTATTTCCAGGTCTGTTTGAGGTGAGAGCACAAGAATATCTGGACTCATTGCCCGGGAGTGAGCAACGAGGAGTCAACAAGTTCCTCAAGGGTCTAGGTGAGATTTACTGTAGCACAGCACTGCAATCAATCAATCAGTCAGTCAGTCAGTCAATCAGTTAAGCAGCTACAAAAACTGCCAGTTCAGTCAGAGACACCGACAATTTGACCTTTTATACCAGACTCTCAAATCCAACTATTGATGAGGATTGTGCAGAGTCCTCATTAATAAACATATAAATGAACATATACATGAACATTGATCTTCAGTGAATCTACAACACATAATACCACATAAGGCTGGGTTAAGTTGCAGCAGTGTGATAGTGATAAGTGACAGGTTATAATGTATAATGTGTAGGACTGGGTGTCCACACAGCTCTGAATAAGCCAGTTATTGTAAATCATATTGCAAACAGCTGATGCCAATACGACTTTATTAAGTCGATTCACTTTTGTTCTTTTCTCTTTTTTTTCAGGAAACAAGATGAAATTTCTTTCCAAGAAATGATCATTGGATTCAGAATGTCATCTGTGAAATGAGGAAAAAAAGCATGGAGAGGTGTGCTGTAAAATAAAGAAGACGCGCTCCCTGAACGTGCAGAACGTAGAGATGGACACGTGTCTTTGTGAAGTGAACTGGACTCATAGTTTGTGAACATGAGAGAAAGTTAGGGTTTAGCTCCCAGCTTCATTAACCAGTCATTCCATTAGTGTTGTGAAGGGTTTACTCAGCTTGGACCAAAACTCCCCTCCAACATGATAAAGCAATGTCTAGCAGTGTCTAGTTTCCCCAGGTTTTGATGTTTTACAGATCACAGTCAATTCCTGCAGTGTATTACTGTATATCACAGCACAGTGTAAATGTTTTTAGGAACGGTGTTTTTTCTTTTTACACTTTACCTACAAACCTGTAAAGGAAGAGCGTCACTGAAGGCCCCATTTTGTACAATACTTTCTATACATTCCAAGTATTTTCTATAGAAGCTTTTATAAATACAATAGTACAACTTCTTCACCAACAGGAGGCTTTTAAGTTAATTTATATTCTTTTTAGACAAACTTAATCTCTTCTCCTAAGAAATCTCCTGTAGTTTGTAATAGGCTTTATTTAACAGAGTCTAGTCCAGACTGTTTGTAGACCACTTTGGGTTGTTGGGTAAATGTACCACTGTTTTAAGTAAATGAACTTTTATTGGAAAAGGAATGAGCACCAAAAGTAAAGAATCAATGTGAATACATCTTTGAGTGATGCGGAGGGAAGACGTGTTATCTTAGGCCAATCAGTATCAGTATGCTTCACAAAAGCAACTAGGTTTGCCTTAAACTTGATTGAGAATACAATAAAACTTTATAAATAAAGTGATTTGAATTTTTGAATTAGACAATGTCTCATTATTGTTTTCATATAATATTCATAGATTCCTGTATTTTGTCAGCGCTGTCTTAAAATAAGCCCATGTAACTCAAGATATAACAACAGACCTGTTTTACAGCTGCCATTTTGACATGACATAGTAGGGTGAACACAGGTGTTACCAATGATACTAATGAAGGCTCCATTCCATTCAGGTCAAACAGAGTCAGGAATCTGCTGTGGTCCATGTTGGTTCACTGGAAAGGCTCTGCTGCAATAAATGGAACAGAACCTTAATTAGTATCATTGAAAACACCTGTGCTGACCCGACTGTTTCATGTCAGAATGGGTCGCGGTGAAAAAGGTCTCCTCTTGTGTGTCCCCCTTTATTTTCCCTGACTCCAGTCCCATCCATCTCAATTGCTAAAACACTAAAACCCCACTGGCTGAACAAAGTTCTCAGTTGCCTGAGCTCATCTAGCTAATTGTGCAGTCTGTTGTCAATACCTTAAACCATTTCACATGGTAAAACACAATTTGCAGATCTCACTTACGCTTTTCAGCAAAACTCTAAACACATTCTCATTCAGTGAGTTCAGACAGAGAACTCACTGAATGAGAACTTTGTCCAGCCAATGGGTTTTAGTGTTTTAGCAACTGAGTAAAACTGTAAACCTGCTCTGTCATACCCACAGTATCCACTGGAGGACTCTGTTACCCAGTTCATGTTATCCTGCATGTGTTTCCTGCAAAGTTCAGAATCACATCTCAGACAATATTACTGCTGTTGTCTTCTTATGTACCCGAAGACGGGATGGCAAAGAAACAAGTTTAAGGTGGTACCAAAAAAAATCTTTATTTCATTTAGCTCCATCTTTGACAAACGGCAGCGACTTTAAGAAGATACATAAAGTTATTTAATTACATCCAATCACTTTAATACCATGTGGTGTGGAGGATGAACACATTAACAGCTAAAATCTGTAACATTAAATGTGTTACAGTCTGCTGGTATCAACATATTTAATACCAGTATTAAATATTATCTGCTGGGCTAAAGTGGATAAAATATGAACTCCACTTGCTGTTCATAAGGACATATTCGACCCTATAACCAACATGTTACACATTCAGGACTGAATTAAGTTTTCATCTGGGCCAAAGTTGGACAAACTGAAAACAGGCTGAATAAACTTTATTCCCACAGGAAAAAATATGAAACACATCTGACTCTGTGTGACATTATTTCCATATGCATGCTGTTATAGTCATAATAAATGTGCTGTCATGTGTTTGTCCCTCCTCCTGAAGGCAGTGACAGTTTCCTCAGGCTGCTTTGCTTTCCTTTCCTTTTTGGAGCCCTCCTCCCCCTCCTCCTCCTCCTCCTCCTCCTCCCCCCCATCTCCTCCTCCTCCACCCCTCCGTCGTTACGCGTTGACCGGTCAGACCTGCCTCCCTCCCCTCCCCTCCCCTCCCCTCACCTCCCCTCCCTTCTCTCCCTTGGTCTTTTTCTCTGGCTTTTTCCAGGCTTCATGTCATACCACGGCTAATTCCTGAAATTCCTGCCCTCCTCTTGCTTCAAACAAACTGCTTCAGGAAGGAGACGAGGCAGCAGAAAACAAAGAAAAAAAAAAGAAAAAGAAAAACCTGAGAGTCAGTCTTCATTTAAAATAATTATAATAATAACAATACAATATTACTCCACCTGCCTGCCTGCCAGACTACTAATAGAGTCTCACCAGGTAAGCTCCTACAAGTGTTTTATCATTTCTTTTATAAAGTGTCGCTCATGCTCAGATTTTAACTGCGTCTCCAGTCGGAGTGTAAACTTTCAGTTTGTTGGATATTGTGGATGTGGAGTCGGGATTTCGCTGCGCTTTCACTCTGAATCATTCTCACTCACTGTCGGAGATAACATTCCTCAAATATCTCACATTTCTATACTCAAATTCCTGCATTTTTTCCCTTTAATTCCACCGCTGGTGAGTGTGTGTGTGTGTGTGGTTTGTGTGTGTGTGTATATGACTTCCTGTGCTTCAGCCGGAACTTTTTTCAGTTTTTTGAGGGAATAACGTCACGGTGTTTGCGGTCAAACATTAGCGTCCGTCTGGGTTTAAAGTTTTACACCGGGAAACTTGAGATCATTCAAACGGTGTATTTATTAACCTGCGGAGTTTAATTCAGAGCTTTCTCTTCCTCTCTCCCACCAACAAGTGTGTGTGCAGGCTGAAAGAGGCTTGACACAGCAGCGGTCTGACTGTTATTGTTGCCTTTGTGCTGCTCAGTCTGTGACATTTAATGATCTCGTCTTGTCCAAGTGGAAAACACGTAAATATTCTGCTTGCTCAAGTCGTGGGAAAAGTATTCAGATCCTTCAGTGAAGTAAAATTAGCAATGCATACACCATCATCATCATGCATCAGCAAAAAAAAAAAAAGTCCCTTCTTAAACATGACATCATTATTCTGTATTTATGCTTTATTACGTTTGATGATTAGTTTTTCCATTAGTGCAGGTTTAAGCAGGATTTTGATGTTGCAGCTGAGTGAAGTGAATTTTTGTGCAGTTGGGTGCATCATATTCAGTAAACTTCACATCACATGGTTTGATTTCCAAATCTTAATCTGCAAAGTAACTGTAACTATCAAATGAATGTTTAAACAGAGTACAGCAGCAGCAAAAAAAATGAATGGAGATAGTCTTAAGCACAGTACTTGAGTAGATGTACTTAGTTACTTTCCACCGCTGGATATCATTCAGTGTTTATAATGTTTGTTTCTGCTGTCTGTGTGAGGGTCACATGTGTTTCTGTGGTGTATTTTGTTTGGTTAATTATTAATGTGCTGAATGTAATCATCCAAAAAAAAATAAAAAATCTCCTATGTGTCATCTACAAATATTAGTAGTAGACTCATCAAAGAAGAGAGTATTAGTACTAGGCATCCACAACTTTTCAGAGGGAAATATTACATCTTACTTCACAGCCTCAGTTAGAAGTTGCAGATTGAGATCTTACATCAGTTTATAAAATATGATGGTTATCAATAAACTACACACAGGGTGGGGTCATGTTAATGCATAATGAGTACTTTTACTTTTGCTGATCATAAGTCTCACGTTTTAAGAGTCAGTATGCAGGATGTGCCAGGATTTGTACTTTGCTTTACTGCTACTTTTACTTCAATAAAAGATCCGAATACTTCTTCCACCGCTGGAAATGAGACGTAAGTGATGAAAACAGGATTAGAATATTTGAAACCTCACAACTGTAAGATCGATGTTTAACTGTTACTGTAGGTTTTCAGCCACGTCTTGTCAGGATTGCTGTAAAATAAGTAACACTTCAGAAAGTGATTCATGAGCTCCAGATGTGGTTAATCTGGAAAGACAGGTGTGTCAGAGAACAAAGGAACACAGTGTAACCTATGGAGAACCTACTAGAGACAATCTTCACCGTCATATAATGTGTAGATTATTTTCTCAGTCGCTGGGTGAACTCGTTCTGGTCTATAAAACATCTTCAGCTTTACCAAATGTACTTCTGCAAATGATGAAAATCATATTGTGCGAGAATTGTTTGTGTGTGTGTATGTGTGTGTGATAGACTTCTCTCTGCACAACTGCAGAGCTGAAAAGTCAGTGTGTGAGTGAATATTTTCAGGGTTGGAGGTGGCTAACACAGGGCTTTCCAGGGTTGTGTGTGTGTGTGTGTATGTGTGTGTGCGTTATGATGTTCTGCAGGGCAGCTGAGAGGAGTGTGTTTTCCAGAGGGGCAACAGGTGGAATGGAGCAGGGTGACAGAGTGACGGGCAGGAGGAGGGGGGGGGTAAAAAACACACCTGTCAAAGCCTCCTCTGGAGTGTCTGACAGCCCGAGGAGTTTGGGTTTTTTCCAGGCCTTGACCCCTTTTTTTGTTTTCAAGGCTTTGGGTTGACTACTGTCTCAGCCAGATGAATTATTTTGAAACGTGAACTCTGAGGTTGTACTGTTTGCACTGTAGTAGCGTTTGTGTGCATCTATACGTGGGGGTTGATGTGTGGGTGGATGTGACTGGGCCTAGAGGTGGATGTGTTTGTGTGGGTGAATGAGTTGAATGAATAAGAAGTGAGGTAAAAAAAAAAAAAAAAAAGTATGGAAGGATGTGTGAGCAAGCAGGGAAATGTGTGTTTCAACCTTGTTTGCGAGTCAGAGTGTGTGTTGAGTTGCCCTGAGACAGGTCCCCTCCACAGCGGAGTTTTTTTTTTTTTTTTTCTCGCTGTGCTCATCCCACATAGCGATCATTCCTCCTCCGCTCGCACGAGAGAAACGGAATAATGCCTCAGATATGAGCCCTGTAGAACAAAGACTTTCTGCACCTCCCTCCCCTTCCCCTCCTCTTCTACCAACAGCACTCTGCACCCACAGCTCTGTGCTGTGTGTGTATGACTGTGTTGTCCATTGATTCAAGCCAGCCTGATGGATCTTTCTGTTGGATTATCTGGGGCTGATCTGATAGACTCTCTGTCCTCTTGGGATGCCATTAGATAAGGAGCTGGAGCTGTGGGATTTGTGTAATAGTTCAAATAAATACAAATCTCAGCTTGACATTACTGCCGTATAAAGATGAAATGGCAAACTTGTTAGCACCTCCAGCAGGAACATAAGCATTTATTTGAAGCTGTTTTCCTTTAAGCTCTGTTTTGATCACTACCGCTTCCCTATGTGTGGGATATATTGGCACCTATCGGTGAAGTTGCAGATTGCACACTGGACCTTTAATTGCTGATAAATATGATTATTCCCTCAGTTTATTGGTTAGTCATTTAGTCTATAAAATGTGAGAAGGTAATCAAAAAATGATTCACCCAAGTTTCAAGGTGGCATCTTTAAATATTTTTGTTTTTCCGGGGAAAAGCAAGAAATGTTCATATTTAAAAATCTGAAAACAGCATTTTTTTTTCCTTGAACATTTCTGGTTGCATTATTGTGGCTCTAAGCTACATACTAACTTTGTGCTGAGCTGTTAGTGCAGGGTGAGTTTTAGAGCTTTAAAAGTGAAACCAAAACAATGAGCTAAAAGACACCAAAGACAAGTGCTGAGACGAACTGAGACAAGTGATAATTCTCTGGGTTTGTCACTAGAAGCAACCATGTTTATAGTCACTGAATACAACTCTTAATGTTCAGCACTAAGTCATAAGATTTATTACTGGTGACAGTTATTCTGCTCATCACTGCATCTTAAATGACAACGTTAATTGGACAACCCAAGACATGCTAGGCATTGGTGTCTATTTATTTATAAAGCCCCTAAAGGCCCCATTGTCCCATATTTAGTATGAATTTATACTCCTTATCATTGAAATACTGTTTTTTTTTCTTTTTGAGTTTTAAATATAGGTCGATATTGAAAAAGATTTCATACCTGCAGTCATATTGTAACGTGTATCAAATGTGTGTGTTATAAAGAACGTGTTCATGCATGCAAGTTCATATGAACACCAATCTCTGCACACCACATTCAGTGTGTGTATTGTACAGAGCTTGGAGACTCCCACTGGTGCAGCCCAGTGGGACTTGGTACCAAAATACATGCGCTCTCAGCAAAAACCCAACAAAACAAACCTGGTTGTCTCCGCCGGCTCTCACTGCGACTTTCCATCACATAGCTTGATCCTATCCGACTGCTTTATTTTCAAAATGTCTTTCCTGCCTTTACATTCCCGGCCTGATTAGTGGAGATTGTGACCAGTTGAGTACACACACAGGGTCACACACACACGAATGCATGCTTAGACATACATATTAACTTGCAGTGCATGAGCGAGAGCAGGTAGTGTAGTTTCCTGGAGTTTTTGAGGGCTGCAGACAAACCTACACAAATAATTAAGGTTCAGTTCACCCTTAAATTTTGATGTTTTTCTAAAATATTGACGTGCGCTACCTTACACTCTGACCTTCGCACCTCTTCTTATTGATTGCCGATAATGACTTGGAATTTAGACGCTGCTCTTGTTTTGTTAAATGGAAACAAGACAAGGAGTTTACAGTCATGCTAACTCCTCTGTGAGACGTTTGTGCTTTCAGCTAATGTTTAGCAACTACAATCTTCAAGGTAGTTTAGCATGCCAACATTGGCTAATTTGCTAATCAGCGCTATAAACAAAGCACTGAGGCTGGTGGGGATATTATTAGTTTTGCAGGTCCAGAGTATTGGTGAAATTTAAACCTGATAATGGTGCTAGATGAAGAGCCTGGGGATCACTGAAATACAATTTTCATCATAAGCGTGGGCCTGAATGTGTGTACCAGATTTCATGGAAAACTATCCAATAGCAATATTTTTGTCTGGACAGTGGTGAACAGACTTTGCCATCCATAGAACCACGTCTGACTTGAACTACCAAAAATATGAAATACACTCTAATATACAGACTAATGAGTTCAGGTCTCGGTGCCCCGTGTAGCCTGAGCTACCTGCCCACTTGGCTGGCATAGCAGGGCAATGCAGGGCAAAGGTGAACAGAGGCTCAGCTACCTGCAGCTTCTTGTGGTGTTGGCCTCTGTTCTGGTGTGTATCTGTGTGTGGATAGAAGGGAGTGATTTATTGTTTGACCAGACCGGTACAGTCTCTCTCTCTCTCTCTCTCTCTGTACGTGTGTGTTTAAGCATTGTTGGCACATGTGTGGTGTACATGCGTGAGGTCCCTCTTTGTTCTTTTTTCCTCATAATTTGATGTCATAAGTGTGTTTATCTCCGATGGTCTGTGTGTGTGTGTGTGTGTGTGTATGTATGTATGCAGCCGTGTTAATGGGTGGGGGGCAGTTGGAGGGTTACATGGCCCCCTGACCTCAGCACCAGCTGGGGGATTATCCCGTTGAGCGGATCCAGGGAAGAGGGGCCTTGCTGGAGGTAGATGAGGGACTGTGCTGGAGGGGTGAGGGAGGGATGGTTTAGGTTAATTAATTTATGGCCTCCACAAATCTCACACTGACCCGCAGTGGCCCTGAGCTGAAGTTTCAGTTAATTTAGAGTCAGTCACAAAAACAATAGAAATGTCAAATTTGGGGTTTTGTGAATTATTTCGTAAAGTTTCGTTTTGTTGTGATTTTTAATGAAGCCATTGGCTCACTGTCGAGGAGCTGATCAGCTCGTGATCAAGATTAGTGAAGATTATTGGATTGTACACCAGAAAGACTTTCAACTAATTTGTGATTTAATTCAGAAAAGTTGTATTCAGATTAGTTTAGCTGCGCTTTCATTAAAGGTACGGATGTTTGTGTTGAAGCTGAGCGACACCACGAGTCAAGTCATGATTTAGGTTATTTGCTTTACTTCTCTAATTTGCTGTTTCATATCCTGTAAGCTGTAAAAGCCATTAGTTAGTAAAAACCTTCACAGCCTGACAGGAGAAGGATCTGTTAACTAGTTGATTATCAACAATTTCACACTCACTAAAGTGTGTCTGAACTCTATGTGACCCTAAAAGAAAATCTCAACTGTCAAAGGTTACACTGGTAATTTCATCTTTATTCTAGTATTATTTTCATATTGTGCTGCAGTTAATGGAGAGTTTTTCTACCTCTGCAGCTAACTTTTTCATCATTGATTTTTTTATTTATTAGTCATATTATGAGACATATAAATGTCTAAAAATACTGTAAAATGTCCATCACAGTCTCTCCAAGTCCAAGGCGACGACTGAACACAAAAATCTCAGAAAGGTTGAAGGACACGATAAACAACTTTTTATGATTATATGAGTAACAAATGTACTTAGGATGGATTAGTTTATCACTGTTAGGGAGTAATGACACTTTTATTTTATATATTTATTTAAAATATAAATATAATTTAATATATTTCACTTCCAATTGAATTCTGTAAGATAGTGATAGAAAAACTTAATTCCATAAATATTTTACTTACTCGTACTTAATGCTGCCAACAATGATCAAAAACTCATCAATCATTATATACCTGTGTATATCTGAAGTCTGTGTGGTGAGTGTTTGTCCAGCCTGTTCTCTAAGTGTTTCTATTAGTGTGTTGGTGTCTTGTTTGTGTGGGCATGAGTTTATTTTATCACTGTGTGCCTCTACGTCTACATCTGTTTATCCACGTGTGTGTGCGTGTGTGTGTGAGATAGAGAGAGAGAGGGAGACAGAGAGGAAGATGGGGATAATGTCTGACCGGCCGGACGCTTTACAGGAAGTGTTATGGAACATCAGGGGGCTCAGAGGAAGAGCGAGGGGGGAACCGGACTGGCTGGAGGGTCTTACTCACTCGCTACAACACACTGAGTCACTTTCCAGACAACGACCAGACCCCTTCTTCTAAATCATAACCTCACAATTAATCTTTCTGTCCCGCCTACACACGTAACGCACACACTCATGTTTGGGATTATAGCTGACATAATGGTCACTACTTTTCTTTATGGCGCCTTAAAAGGACACTTTAGTGGACTGGTGGCAGGAAAACAGTCGATGACAAACACAAAGCTCTGTTTGTATTGACTCGGACAGTCCTTACTGCCCGACTATGCCTGCTTCCATTTTTCTCCTTCACGTCCGCCGAGAGGAAGAGGTGGAGCCTACATCTGTCTCATCCACTCCACCCTAATGTATAAGCACATCCTAAACAAACTGGTGTTTAGTGAAAACAGGATATGAATCTGTTGGTAGACATTTTGCAAGCTGCACATCCCCATGTTGTCACCGGCTCGTGGATCTCACGCCTTTCTTTTTTTTTTTTTTTTTCTGTCATAAAGACCCAGTGGAATGTTAAGTTAATCCTTTTAATTAGTCAGCTGGTTATTGTAATACTCCCCCACCCAGAACAGTGCACAAACACATTGATTAGAATCTCAGCTGAGGATCTCTAAGTTTAATAACACGGTCATCTGTGGCACTGATGAAGAAACAGGCAACCTAAAAAGCCTCCTGGCCTTAATATCCTGGCGTGATCCTCCCTGGCATGTGTGTCTAAGTGTGTCTCAGGATGGTGATCCTACTTTAATGTGTCTCCTCATTTGTTGACTTTAGGCCCCCCATGCACCCCCCCTCTGTCCTCCTCATGCTGTTGTCTCAATGCTAGGTGCCACTTTGTTTGTTTTCACTAACCTGATTAATGATCTGAGGTGCTCTCTCCAAGTCGGGATTAGCAGCTGTGGGGCTGATATGATCACGTACTGCAGTCCACCACAACGCTTCATATGACCGCCTTAATGTGGCAGCTCACCAGCTGATGTGGTGATGTTACCTGGTCTCAGTGACTTTTATCTCACAAACTTTTGATGGTGAAAGCTCTTCAGTTCTGATTTAATGTGAAGGATTACACGGTCTGCCAATGTTGGACCCCCTGAGCTTATGAGAGCCTGTCAAACATCATTGCAGGAACAAGTTCAGCAGTATTGTGTGCAGTCTGAAAAGTTGTTTTCTGTGTTCCTGTATAGCTTTGTGAGTGAATCTGCAGAGTTTTATGTCTAAAGCCTCCCAGAAAATTAACCAACAACTGATAATTAAACTATTAATTGTTTAAATTGACTTTCAAAAAAACAAAAAAAAGCTAAAGATCTGTCAAAACATCTCATTTGAGAGACCATCGATAATGACAAATAAGTTCTGTTATTGCTCTGTTATGAATCCTGTTGGGTTTTTTTGTCTTTTCTTCTGTAACTTCTTGTTTTTACACATAAGGTTTGCCAAATCTGCATTATGTGATAATATTAATGTTTAAGTTTATATTAAAATTGTTTATTGATTTTTAGTTTTAGAAATTCAAATACAAATAACGTTTGTATGTTTTACAGACAAAACTGAAAAAAAATTAACAGAGTATCAAAAACAAACAAAAACACCAAAAAAAGAAAAAAAAAGTTCAAGTTCTTCTGGAAATTAATAAAAAGGTTTCACTGATGCAGCATATCCAGAAACGATGATGAGTTTGCATATACTGTATTTAAAGTTCGTAAAGGGATGCCACATTTTCTCAGTTTTATTGACGAATCACAAACCATTAACCTCACTTTCTTTATCAGTTAAATTCTTGGCAGAAAATGAAACAAAAGTTTTCACAGCTTGTGTTACTGTTTTCTTCACAACTTGTGAAATCCCTGCAATGCTTCCCAGATTTATTTGGATTTGGAAACTTCCTCCTACACAGCACTATGTGAATTTCATCATCTTTTTCTTGCTTTCCCAGGATTGCCTTGCCACATCCAGACCACCATCATCATCATCACCACCATCACATCTGTGGATTTCATACAGGCAGACCCGCTCCCTGCAGCCTTCTCCCTCTCTCCTACCCTCATCTCCCCAAAACCAGACCCTGCACTCTCCTGCTCTGTGGTCCCCTTTCCGTCGTCCCACCACGTCTGCGGAGTGGGTGCCGGCTCCCTCCCCCAGGGGTGGGAGTGAGGAGCTGGGGGACGCGCTCGACAAACCCCTCGAGAATGACGCGGAGGGCGTGTGGAGCCCGGACATCGAGCAGAGCTTCCAGGAGGCCCTGGCCATCTACCCACCATGTGGCCGCAGGAAGATCATCCTCTCTGATGAGGGCAAGATGTACGGTACGCCCACTTTTATTGTCATACGATCCATGAAACTTCCTCTTCTTGAATGGGATGGTAAACATGACACCTGAAGATCTGCTCACAAGCAAATGAGGGCTGAGGTTGAGGTTTGTAAATTTAAGATGCAGTTTAAATAATTACCAGATAATTCACAAATTAGACATTTATTTCCTATTTATGTGAGTTTTGTACCAAATGATGAGTGAGTCAATAGAAACTCACATGTATGTTTGTAAATCCTGAAGTTCCTTCATTGCCTGCTTCCAACATATTGAGGTGCCACGACACTAAACAATCAAACACTAGTATGCAGCCAATAATTGCTTCATTTTGCTGACGATAGATATACATTTAATCCATTTAGTAGTAGTCAATGATGCTGTGTGAGCTGGAGGGAAAGTTGCAGCAGACAAACAGATGATAGCTCAGAATATCACATTTGGATAATGGATGTGGTCAAAAGAAAACGACCGGCGACATGCAAAACATTCAGCTGAGAAATGATGTAATAATATTATGTAATTGTGTCACAGGAGCAGCACATACTGCAGCATGTCCGATCATTTTGTTTTTAAATGTTATAAAGTTTAAAAGACGTTCAGTATTTCTGCAAATTTACCGTGCTCGCTCAGTTTGAAAGTTTTAAAATGCCATTCAGTTGGCAAAATTGGTGAAGGGCACGTGCTTGTTCAGGACTCAAATTCTTGGATTTTACGTGGGACATGCTGGCCTTGATCAGGACGTTGTATCCAAAACTCGAGACTTACTTGTGAGAAAATGAAGATGAAGGGATCAGACATGACAACTGAGGCATCCACATTTTTTAAAAGTCTCATTTATGAAGGTGGAATTCTGTCAAGGAGGCAAAATGAACACAGTGCGTCTGTTCCACACTGAATTTGTGTTGTTGATCAATATAGGCTTGCCTCAAGTGCTGAGCTTTAAGGGTGTGGGGAGTCCAAAAGCTCTCATAGCTTATTAGCATTGTTGCAACACTAATTATTGAACCTAGTCAATGGAGTAAAAACTATTCCACATTAGAGCGATGGTTATGAGAAGACGGTCTGCAGTACAAATCAGTCTTTTCAATAAACTATGTGAACATATTGTGCTGTTAACAACCAAGCTAAGCTAATGTGTTTGCTAATTGAAAGCTTGTAAGCTTCTTCCTCAATGAAATTGTGTGAAACCGTGACCCTCTCCTGATCACAGACCCTACTACTAAACCCACAGTGCAACACACATCTGCAGTGTTGTAGGGCACAAACAGACAAATGGACATTTGTTTCACATACTCTCTCCCACACTTGCACACCCATTCACCACCACTCCTTGTGTTCATGTTTCACATCACTCCTGTTTCCTGCACAGCTGTCAGCTCCACTTGGTCCCATAGTGTACAGTATGATGGCATGAAGCGTCAGAAACAGGCGCTGCTCTGCACATACAATACGCCTTTCATGCAGCTTGTTCATCTTCTATCATGTCTCCATCTGATGCATTCCTATCCGATCCTTCAAGATCGATGACAATGATCGCATACATATGAAATTAATGAGAAGTTAACATACAGTGAGTCAACACATAGCGAGCTAGACCTTTGTCCCCTTATATTTCTGGCAGTGATCGTGGACAGACCTTTACATTCTTGTTACCATAATTAGCCTCAAATTATTCACCCCAAACAGGTTCAGAGCAACGGGGATAATTATCACTTCCCACACCGCTTTTGTTGAAATGGCATGGATGCTAACTTGTAGCTGGACCAGACATTGTTCATGCTATTTAGCCACAGCTAATTGATTCTTTTGTTTTTACCTCCTAAGCTACGTTTAATGCCTCCCATTGAGGTTTAAAATAATGATTTGAGGTTTGGAGCTCAAAATAACATTACCGTTTCTTAATTAGTATTTAGGTAATGTCATTGCCAAACAGGTGTTGGGAAGGTGAGGTGACATTCCTCTGCGACATCTTGCTGAAAGATGTTTGGTAACAGATGGCCCGGTTTGATAGTGGATCTGGTCAGTGGAAAACGGGCGGATGGAGGTAGTGGCGCTATCAGACAGCCTCTGTCATCGCCTTGTTCTGTCACTGTGCCAGACAGCTCCTTTTAACTGTTAGCTTTGCCTAGCCTAGCTTAGCCACCTATTGAGGTCATGGCCATCCTCTGATCAACACTTAAACCCTTATAAAGCCTGTAATAATAGTTGGAGGGGGGCAGAGGAGAGAGGGGCAGGTGGCTCATTCTGTGTCACGGGGATGGGGGGCTGGATGGGTAAAGGGGTTGATGGTGGTGGAGGGGGGGGGGTTGGCAAGGCAGGCACTGAGGTGCCCCTTCCTCCCCGCGGGGGTCAGGGGCAGGTGATGCACGCCAGGGAGCACGTTGGCCCGCAAGGAATGGCATGTGTACTCAGGAGCCCGGGGGTTCAAGGCAGCTCGGCTGTAACCCTAAACCAGAATAGACGTTTACCCTTTGAGCGCCTGGAGGGGAGGAGGACGGGTGGACAAATAAACACCAAGGTGGGCTGTGGTGTCTTGCATGGCCTCAGGGACCACCAGAACTCTCTCACACCTGTCCCCTGTGTGTGTGTTCATGTGTGTGTTGCAGAGAGAGAAAGCTAGAGGTTGTGTCTTTGTGCTTACCTCCCATGCTCCCTGCTATTTCTGTGATTTACCTCCCTCATATCTCTTTGTCTCAGACTCCCTGTCTGTCTTTGTCCTTTACGAACAACCTCTTCCCCCTCCTGTCAGTCTGTCAGTTGGTCCGTCTGCCTTTCAGTTCACCTCCACCTGCTCTCCTAGTTCAACCTGACAGCCTTGCGGCAAATCCAGATTTATGACTTGAGAAATGAGGCAAGACTGAGCCCGTGCGTGGCCCGCTGTGCCCCCATTGCCCCTGAACAGCCCGACCAGCCCTTCCCCTTCAGTCCCCCTGTCCTCCCCTTTTATCACCATCCCTGGGGTCACAACTGGCCAACAACTCAAGTCATTCAAGCAACCGCAATCAATGCAAAGCCACTTTGAAGGTCTTTAGTGTTGTTAATGTTGTTAAAGCGCTGATGGGTGGTCTTAAATCAGGTAGCCAAATCAAATATCAGCTGAGAATATCTTTAATGGCATACATGAAATGGTGAAGTGATGACTTGATTGTTTTAGAAATGTTATTTAGTCTTCTTGCATGAGCTAAATATGGATCCATAGACAAAGCAAAATAACTGTCTGTTGGCCGAGAGCGACGTGCTCTGAATTTTAGGTTGAATTCCCCTCCGAGGAATGAATGCCATTCTTTGCTAAACAATATGATATTGAGTCTTGAACAGAAGGAATGTGTGCTTCTATCCATTGTAAATTCCTAAATTGAATGGAATGTTTTTACCCCATATTCCGTGTACATTCACCACATTTTCTTCCCATAATGCTGTGCATAGCACTCACCCCTCGCGCCCATTACTCAACAGACCTATTAGCTCGCTTATTAGGGACGGTGTCACGGATATTGTGGCGGTTATGTGCTCCAGCGGTAATTCGACATGCATCTGCCAAGGAAAACATTTCCTGCCTTGTGTGGCTCTCAGCAAGAGACGTGCCCTGTGGTCTGACCGAAGGCCTCATGCTGCAATAATGGAAAAACAGTCCCAAACTTGTAGTACAGTGGAAACCGATGTGCTGACAGCTCTCACTAGAAGAATGTGGCACTGGAAATATGATTATCTTCCCTCTTTATTTACTGCCGTATAACTGCCACATTAATTTATGTGCAGCTTTTGCAATTGTAATTGTTTTTTGTTTTATGATGTCTTTTGACTAATTTTTATTTGGCAGCATTAAATCTTGCATCACATCATCTTTTATGCAGCTGTTTGGTTTCGTCACACTTGATTTCCTGACATCTGGGGAGAGGAGCGCTTTTCTCACATTTTGATGGGTCCCGCTTCCTGCAGAAAAAAGGGGTGTACTCGGGGTGTCACGATCTGAAAAATATGTTTCGAAAATCCATTGAAATGAGCTCCAATTTCTAGTAACTAAATCAAAAGCAGTAAGCATTGACGATTCTCCCGGTACCCCATTGTTGCAGGTGAACTGATGTACCCTTCTGCCATCTTGTGTCTTTGCATTTATGAGCCTGTTCCCCATAAAAGGCTATTGTTAATAACATAAAGTTATTTTTAAAAAGATGTGGCGATTATTTAGTAGTTGAGAGGGCATAAAACCAATTAACTGCTGACTTTTACTAACCTAATGGTTGATTTAAAGAATCGTGACACCCCCTCATAGTGTAGTGGATAAAGTCAACAAAGTTTCCCTCTGTAGTAGCATATTTTTCTGTCAGTTCAAGAACAAAGAGTACCCGCGCAATGAATCATGCTCCCACTAAACTTCGCTTGTGCAACATGTCAAACCATTGTGGGTTTCTGTCAGCCGATGCAAATATGTTTTCGTCTGTAGTCATTCTCATTAAGAATGTGATGTAAAGGTCAGCGAGAAGGAACGAGTCCTGGCCCAGATAAAAAATTTGGCAGTACACTGACAGATTGACCTTGACCTGTTGACCTTGGGCCTGGTCGTTCAAGTGGTTTCCTTTCCTAAACCCGCTTCAGCTCTCTTCTTGAAGATGCGCACTTCTACGTTTGTTTAGCAAATGTTGGCCACTATGGAGGAAATGAATAAGGAGATAAGGTTTTTCTCCTAAGGGTGTATACACTGAGTTGTCAGTTTATTTATTTTAATGTAGCTGAAACTAACGCAGTCTAACTCATCATTCCTGAAATAAATCCTACTTTAATGGAGGTTTTAATGTTCAGCTTTTGTTGATCTACTCTCCTCTAAGACATTACAACCTCCATGAAGGGAGGATTTAATGCATAACTGCTGAACTAGAGTTTGAGAGGAAAGGATTTTGTACTAAAACATGCTAATATGATTTTGAAAAAGTTATTTTAGCATCTGCACCTGAGCTGAGGTGTCAACTGAGCAGGAGGATTAACCTGAACCTCTAAACATTTAATCTTGACTCTGACCTTCAGGCTCTCGTGGGATCTGATGGTCTCTGGAAGGTTTTCGAGGAAAATAATAAGAACTTGTGGAATCTGAATAAGAACTTGTGGAATCAGGACACCACTCCCTTCAACTCGGTCACTCTCGTTCTGTCTGTACTTCTCTGTATCTCGCAGTGTAACCAATAGGACATGGTGAGCTGTGACAGCCATGTAACAGAGCTGTCACTGTCACTTAATCTAGACATCTCAGGTCAGAAAGGTGAATGGTAGGAGGTAGACGGATCCAAACAGGCCAGACATCTCTGTCTGTGTGATTAACTTACATCAAACCTTGTGCAAAGTACCTCTTTCATAAATCTCATGGCAGGGTGTGTTAATATAACCTGACATGTGTTTAATTTACTCCTCTGCTAAGCAATACTATACTTTGTTAGAAATCAAAAGCAAACTTCAGATTTGGTTCAGACTGCAATGCAACAGGTGACCAGATAATCAGAGATGAACCGAGAGAAATTGAGTAAATGAATGCTAATGATTTCTAGAGAGTTTCCCCGCAAAGAACTGGGCAATTTAGTGCTAATTATGGAGGTGCCATGAGGAGTTCTTCGACTTTTACTTTACTTTCATTTCCTTTTAAAAGAAAGTTCAATGTATATCAATCATATCTATCTTTTCTTTATTATTGGAAGCATCATTCAGTGTATATCGTAAATCTTTCGCCTGTCGACAAATTGCACATTTTTGAATTTTTAGACCTGCAGTGCACTGACTAAAAGACTTCAGGTTACGCCAGCCAGACATTTAACTTAAATTAATAATTGGAAATGTAATTGAACACTGTCTCTATTTCACCTACTGTATTATTAATACCACATTAGATGCCCATTTAATGAACCTCTGAACTAAAGCAGTTTGATTTGAGTTTAAGCATTTTATGAAATCTGCATAAAATCCAAAATACTTCCATTTAGTGTAAAGTCACTTGCATTTAATTGCACTCCTCCTTTATTATAGTTGTAGTTATTATACTCACACAGTCATTGTGCTTGAAAGGGCAAGAGATTCAGTAAAGAGATGAACCCAAAAAAACCCAAACAAAAAACAGATCTTTTATCAAGTTTTAAATCAAATTACTGAGTTAAACCAGACATACTTAGTAACCGTGTTAATGCTGCATCAGCAGAGCTGTTGGCTCGCCCCTGTTCTTGACTTGTCGCTGGTATCAAGGCTCGATAGAGGTCTTTTCAGAGCTCAGCAGGCTGCATCCAGGCTCTATCAGAGGGGAAATGACACCCAGCCAAGACATTCCTGCAGCCTAAATGTGACCTTTGTTTTCCTGAGCAGACACAGTGGGGCATATGTGCTGTTGAGGGAAAACGTATGGCTGGCAGATGTGTCTTCAGAGAGGATGGCAGTTTGTACAGTTAGACATACAAGCACATGCTGACCAAATTTGTTATTATGACTTGATCAGGGTTCAACAGATTGTAGCTTGTACTGTGTACAGACTCACAGCAGCGCACAGACAAGGAGATGTGTTGCTCTGAAACCGACGACTTTATCATATTAAGTGTTTTGAGTTGTTTTCTTTTTACTGATTTTTGAGTTTGAATGATAATTAACATACTTCAAGGCGTAATTTTGTCAGATAGGGTGATAAACCCATCCTATGGACAGCCAGCTCGCTGAAAGTAATTAGTCCCTGCACATAGGGTTGTTGTTATTGTACACACACAAATATTACATTAGACCTATGGTGTGATGTCGGAGCAGCAGATGCAGGACCCGGTGTGGACCAGTCAGTATATAGGAATGTCAGGAATGTGCTGGGCTGACACAGACACACTGAGAAGAGAAGACGGAGAGAGATCAGACCAGGCCAGTGATGACCGCAGACCCATTGGGGAAGGGCAGATTTACAACCAGTCAGGCCCAGAGGTTGACTTTGGAAAGGACACTGTTGGCTGCCTTCACTACCCCTTTCCACCTCTCCCTGACCTCTATGAACAGGCCTGAGGAGGAGGAGGAGGAGGAGGAAGAGGAGAGGCGAGCCAGAAGAAAAACTGGTGAAACAGTGTTTGTGAAGCCTTTTAGGATCATCTTGGCTGCAGGGATCAAAACTTTAGCATGTTTTGATACTTCTGTTTGAATTCAGGGCACTGAGGACTTGAACATGCTTTTGTGTCTGCATGTAAGTGGAGATGCACACGTTTTTGCTGTTTTTGTCATACTTGTACAGAGTTTGTATGACGTCAGTCCAGTTAAATTGTTCAGGCACCTTGTTTGGCACCTACATCTGACCTAAGGTTACCCCAAATACCTGTCTCTGCTCCCTTCAGAAATGTGTATCTCTACAGACCTGTAATGATATCACAACTTGACAAGATAACTGACATTTCTCCCTCAGTTTGCAGACCTTGACGGTTAACTACTAGTGCTACTATTACACTTTGTTTTAAAAAAAAAAAAAAGAGTTTCAGTGGCTTCTCTGAGCTCGGGGAAAGATTAAGTGTGACTTACAAAGTACAAATCGCCTTTCCGAGTGTGCTGTCAGGAGTTACAGATGTCTCTTGAGAGTCTAGGAAAACTTTTTTTTGCTGTCAGTCGAGCAGACGGCCAATAGGATGAGCGAGGCTGACCCTGCTTTACCGTGTTAAGTTCTTATAATGCGTCCACATTTCCAGCTCAAGCTTGCATCAGTCAGATTGCATCGTGATGACATCATTAAAACTGACTCGGGAGAATCTTGGGAAATGAAAGGAATTCACTGTGTCATTATCCTGTGATTATCACTTGTGGCCACAGAGTCCACTATTCAACACAAGACTTGTGAACCAGCAGAGAATTATCACCTGAACCTGCAGCTTCCCTCTGCTTTATGGAGCTTTATTGTGAATTTTATTCATCATTGTTTAGTTGTCCAACATAAACTACTGCTTTTGTTAACTCTCACTGCTCTCATAGCAACATTTTCAGTGCCCAAAAGCACCAAACGGCAGACAAATACAGTTACCGATTAGCTGAATGAATGATAGTGTTGTTCGCTAACTGCTGGATGTGTAAATTAACATCTGTTTTCTATTAAGTCTGACATGTTCACAGCTCGTTTCAGCTGTCCTAGACATTCACTTTTGATTCAGATCAAAGACACTTCTGTTGCAGGCAGCGAGGAAACTATAAATATTACAGAATCTGAAGCAGAGTCCGGAAACTCAACCAACATCTACCAGCAACAGAAATAATCCCCATAAAGTCACAAATTATAATGTTTTCTAAGATGCACAACCCAGCACTATCCCCTGAACTCTGGAACACTCTGACTTTGCTGCTGCTGCGGTCGGTCACTTTTCATGCCCTTAAGAAATGTTTCTAGACTCAGATTTCCCCCAGACAAGTCTGTGACCGCAGGCAGTGTGATAAACAACATCGAACTGTGGACCAGTGGGTGATGGTATAATGTTCCGACTGACTTTCCTGCAGCCTTGGCTGGCACAAGTTTTTCTGTGCTACTCCTGTTGGATATCATGATCTCATCGGTGTGTGACTGAGTTCCCCTCTCTGATCTCATGGGTGTGTTGGAGGGTATTTTTGATGGGGCCCTTCCCCAAGCACTCACACTAGGAGTGGCAGGGCATCTGATATGAGAACATGCGGCATAGCGTCTTTGACACTCCATTAATGAAGCTGTTTGATGCTTACAATACATACATGGCTAATTTTGATTGGAGACACCGTTATATCGATAAAGTTTGCTCCGTTGGTGCTAGAATAGTGTTTTAATATTTCTTCTTGTATCATTACTCTTCATTATTCTAAACCTCTTTCATTGTTTTTCATTTGTCATGTCATGAATGTTAGAAGAAGAACTCATTGTCTTTCATGCTTGCACTTGAGTTTCTGTGGTTTTCAGGTTGATCAAGTTTGGCAACAACTCGGGGCCCAGGAAAGGCTTACAAGTCCATAACAGAGTTTCAAAAGTGTCTGACTACAAAGTGAAAAGATGGTCTGTTTTCCTGAATTCATGAAAAGTTTTTATTCATCTGTGGAGACATGCTCACGCATCTGTGTCTGCTACTTTGAAAATCCCTTTTGGATTGGATACACAATGTACATCTCACTGTACACTGACTGAAGTTTCCAGAAGATAAATTGCTGGGAACTGGAAGAACTTGCTGCTGTAATGTGAGGAACTCGATACAGGCAACTTAATGTTCATTTGAGGTCAAGTACTGTGAGGACTTTGACAAAGCTCTCTGTTCGTCTTTTCAAGAGTTTGATTGCAAGGAAATGTGGAACACTTTCTTAATCCGTGGGGAATTAAAGAAATATGCATTTAGGGGCTCAAACAATCGGCCGGCGAGTGCACCTCCCGATAAACACTAAACGGTTGAGGAGTTACAGCTCTGAAAGGAAAATAAGATTGAGCCGGAATGAATGCCGCGACTGGCGCTGAAGTGTGTGTCAGTTTATGTCTATGTCTATGTGTGCGACTGTGTGTATAAACTGGAGTAGACGGCATTTGAGAGCGGGGTTTAGTCCACAAAAGCCTTACACAAAGACAGCTCTACAGCTGTAATATGTGTGTGTACATCTGTGTGTGTGTGTGTGTGTGTGTGTGTGTGTGTTTCAGAGGCCAGAAACTTTGCAAGGATTCAGATCGACCACTTTTTTTGTCTTTTACTCTCCACTGATTCATTTATGGATTATATCACTCTGTTGTCGGTCAGTCTGAACGTTTTTAACATTCACATGTTGCTCTAATGGTACTTGGAAAACTGCTTTCCATTGAGTCCTGCATACATACATAAAATAGTAAAAACATATCAATAAGTAGGTTCAACTGTTCAAGCGTAGACCTGTCAATGAGACTCTCCTCCCGACAGCATCAGTCGTTATAGAAATATGTCATAAGGAGGAAGTCGCCGTGGATGGATGGGTCAAAAATATACATCTGTCTTTACCATGGGAGATCGCTGTTCATTTACTGGTAAGATGACAGTCTAAAACTTAACCCTTCTTTATTATTGTCACGATGACAACAAAGTTCCCTTAAACTTAGTGAAGTAGTGATTTTAACCTAAACCAGGACCATGTCGTTTTTGTGCCTAAACATAATCAAACCTTAATAATACTGTTGTCACGTTATCACAACAGATTTGTTATTCAACAGTGATTCATAACAGGATCCACTCACACTCCAATTCTAAGCGTGAGTAGAAACTGCAGTGGCCAGGAAACAAGCTATCTGGAGGCGGTGTTTGGTTTGTCCATTCGAGGCTACTGTAGAAACATGGAGGTACAACATGGCTGAACTCATGGAAGAGGACCCGCAGCATCTGTACATATAAAAAGGTCATTCCAAGCTAACAAAAACATCATGATTCACTGATGAAAACATACCTATGTATGTTATATTACATAACTGTCTCTTCATTAGGTGGATTCCAACCAGCTTGTGTCTGACTTCATGTGTGGTGGAGTTTATAGATCTTAGTAGTGACTTTGAACATTAAAAAAAAAAAAAAAACTCCAACAACCTACAGTATAAACAAAATATGAAAGCAGATGTATAGTTTTTTTTTAATTAGAAAGTCATCCAGAAATCATACCCATCGTAATCCGTGCTTGCATTTTCTTTTGGGAATCCTTCTCTAGTTTTCTTCATAGCCTTAATACGTTGCACCCTACACTTTATAGCGGCAGTCTTTTGGCTGATAGCTCCCCCCTGCTGGGTGTACAAACTGACAACCTAAGTTTAGGACTTAGCAACAAAACACAAATGCTTTCAAAAAGCGTTAAGTGAAACTCATGTCTGAATGACTGGCGAGGACTGGGGCGGTCAGATCATATGAGCGCCGGCAAGAAACTGTGTTTTGCATTCCGCGCAAAATCTGATCACTTTTATTGGCTGACGAAATTTCTGATAGGGATTCAGCCAAGCTTCAGGTTTCTGCTTTTGGCCATTTGGAGTCACTTGATTGGTCGACTTGTGAAGCGCTGTGAGGTCTGATCCAAGCATCACTATGTAAGGGAAAATCTGACGGGTTTGTACCAGGCTGTATGTCGTGACTGATCTGTGTGTTAATTCACATGGAGATGTGGTGCCAAGGGAAAAATGACCGTGTTTAAGAGGTGGTGCAAAGTCTAGCAAACTCTTCTGTGACTGTGTGTGTGTGTGTGTGTGTGTGTGTGTGTGTGTGTGTGTGTGTGTGTGTGTGTGTGTGTGTGTGTGTGTTTATATATGTGTGGGGGGCCTGTGTGGGAGCGTGAGAGATCTCCTTTGAGGGCAGAGTTGTATGATTCACACAGTGACTGATCTTGTGTGTGTTTGTCTGTGTCCTCCCTTCTTTATCAGAACCTGTTTGGAAATGTGCTCTTTTCTATATAACTGATTATTATATTATTTTTAATGAATCTATGAATTGTTTCCCAGATTCAGCATGCTATAAATGTCCAAAGATTGTGAAAAATACAATTTCCTAGGAGTAAACATTATCTTTTTTCAAAAGAATATTAACATTTGAGAAGATGCAACCAGCAAATCTGGAGGATTCCTGCTCAATGCATGACTTAAATGATTATTGAAATGAGTTCATTGATACATAATTTATTAGAAACAACTGATTATTGACTGATTGTTTCATCACAGTCTACAAAAGTGTGTGTATACATTGTGCTTGTGCTATTAGTTTTTATTTCACATCACATGGACTTGCATGGAATTAATACAGAGCCCCCCCAAACAATATGGTTTCTTATCAAAGCTACATACACACTACTACACTTCAGAAACCTCACATATATATTTGTGCATGTATATTTGTCTCTTTGTACAATATTAGCCATTGAACAAGAGGTTCAGTTTTGAAGAAGAGGGTGAAAAAAGCCACATGACCGTTGCCCTCCAATGTAACTGGAGACTTTGGATGGGGGGAGGAACAAGCCCAAGATTTACTGCGGGCGTAAAGGCATTATTCCATAAACATTGACACACACACCAGCTGCCTGGCTGCCTCACCAGACTGGGCCCCCTTTGGTCACTGGCCTGTGCCGTGTCTGTCCTGAGTCCGGTCCGAGGATCGCATGGCTGCAGCCTCCACCTGCTCTGCCAATGTGACCTGTCTGTCAGCGGTGGCAGCGCACAGACACACACTCACCATAGAGGATTGGAGCTAAGTGAACACTCAGGGGGTCAGACTGAGACTGATGCAAGCTCTCAAACACAGATGTATATATATACTTATGCTTGCAGTTTTCAGTGTTGACACACTTGACAGCCTTACTTTGGGCGTGTGTGTGTTTGCACACTCATCTATATGTGCAGGCATGCAAACTCTTCCAAATATGCATCACATATGAGCACACAGAGAATACAAACACATTTCAAGCAGTTAATTTGGCTAATTATAAAATGACTTCAGTGACTGCAGCACACAAGTATGTGCACAGAAATATACGGTGCCTATACATTTCTTCATTCCTTCCTCTCAGACTTTCTGGTTTTGCCAGGCTTGCAGAGCAGGTTAATAGTTAGCTTCGATAAAAACAATGAGGTGCTTTTCATCAGCTCTTCACTTTCAGTGAATGTACTGTAACAACACAAGAAGAAAATCACCTTGACATCAAAATAAACGGATCTGATCTTGGTTAAATGTGGTTTATGCACCATGTCTATTTAATCTCTTCAGACTTTTTGAAGTTTCTCCAATTATTAAATTTAATTTAAAAAAAAAGAACTAGGCTGCTACAAAGATGTAGCATAAAATAATGATAACAAATAAACCCACTTAGACACTTCCAGTGTGTTATTAATTCTCCCTCTCACTTCTGGTCGCTTACAGGACGGAACGAGTTGATTGCACGGTACATCAAACTGCGCACAGGGAAGACGCGGACCAGGAAGCAGGTAAGTCCCCTGCAAATGCCATTTGAAGCAGCCCCTATTTTTGGACCCATCCAGAACGTCCTCTCATGCTGAGTGATGCCCCAACACCCTGGGTACCCCTCCCCTCCCCCTCCCCCCCGACTTCCCACTCCCTCCAATGTGGAGGGCTCGAGATGACGATTGATTTAGGGCCAGGGCCCAATGCACAGATGCTATAGGATCATGTGTCGGTGTTGTTTCTTCACCACCTCATGGGTCTGGTGCTTGTTAGACGGGGAAAGAAGCTGAGGAATATGGTGATCTGGATGGGAGACTGAGGCGGGACGGACGAGGGATTTGGAACTCTATCCTCACTACAGTATCTGATATGGAAGGACTGATGTATGGGCAGTGATGGATGTGGAGAGAAAGGATGCCCGCTAAGTCATCTGGCACAGTCAATGTGAGAATGAAAAGAGATGAGTGGGGATGAGGGGAGAAGGGGTGCAGTGAAGGGTTAGAGATAGATGGTGGACGGGACAGGTTGGAGGGATAGAGGGACACCTGCTGGTCCAACAGAAGTAAACAAAGATTCACTGTGACAAAGCAACAGATGTCATTTCCTCCGTATTTATAATGCATATTTAATGCAGATTGTAATTAGTTAAGTAATAAAAACAAGAACACAGTGCTTCATAAAATTCAAACAGTTTTTTATATCAGTGCCAGAAAGAGCCGCCTCAATCCAAACGAAACAGAAATGGAATAAAGTGTCACTATGTTTTCATTTGTGTGTAAACATCTGAAAATAAGAATCATCATGTTGTAGTTCCCTCAGATTGAGCCTTTAATATCTACTAGATGACAGAGATCACCTGCTTCACAGCCAGCATAATTTAACCTAAGATGAGTGTGAAATGAGGGGGTTGAAATCTGCAACTACACGACTTGATCCTACACACTCAACTCAACCTTCTAAAATTTTTGGTGCTTTGTCCAGATTTCTGCGATATTCTAAGTGATGTATGGAAAATGCTTAGCTTATGCCAGTTAATTCATATCACAAAAGGACACACTACTGATGGTATTGAGGTGTGCATCGGTTTTGAGATTTCTAAATGACTGGATTTCATTTGTGAAATCATCTGATAAAGACTAAAGTTCAGTTTTATATTTGTTATTGATAGACATCAGCAGACATACAGACTATTTTTCAGTCCGATGCCTAGCTGAGTTAAAATATTGCTTCATAATTTTTATGATTACACTGTGTATTTGTCTCTGGTGAGACCCAGCGGACCAAAGAAGCCACATTGGAGTGAAATTGATGATTTTCCATCCACCTATTCTCTAAACCCGCTCATCCTGTACATGGTCGCTGGTTCTGGTGAGGGTACACTGTGGTCACTTAAACATATTCACACTCACACCTTTAGCCAATTTAGAGTCTCGAAGTCAAGGAAGAAAACAGAAGCTTTTGAAGGAAATCTGTGTGAACGCACACAGTTAAAGGGTTACAGCTCCCATCTGAACCCAGGATATTGTTACTGTGAGGCAATAGCCTCTCATAACCACTAAGCCATGATGCCATTCATTTTAGCTGGAGACGCATCACAAAAATGCGACGCTTAACTGCTGCTGTGTTACCTGCCATCTGTCTTTCAGGTATCTAGTCACATCCAGGTTTTAGCCCGACGGAAGGCCAGGGAGATCCAGGTGAAGCTGAAGGTACGCTACGTGAGTCAACAGCTTTTTTTTCCACACATATATATATATTTCAAATGTCTGAATATAATTGTGTCATAAAGGGTTTGATGTGTTTATTGCACTTTACAGGAGAGTTAAGAATATTTGAATTTAATCAAATCTTTCCTACTTTCCTGCACTGATTTTGCTAAACCGCTTTGCTCTGTGCTCACTGCCAGAAAAACAAATAGTCATAGCTAATTTAAGGGTGTGATTAGTATGTCACTTGCATGTTGGATCATTATTTGAGATTGACTCCTGCAGGTTTTATATCATAATCAGACCATGCTGCCTCAATTCAGCTGATGTTATTATCACAGTTTTAATCATGTTGCTCAGCAGCAGATGGAAAGAGGGTGACAACATTATTGCCCTGTATTATTCCCCTCTTATAATGAAGTTTCACATTTTGTTAAAGGTATTCCAACACGCGTGACCCTTACGCTGCCATGCGTTCACATTCCATTAACGCGACACAAACGATTGGCTATTTTAATTGTGCACTCTAAATGATGCTGGTTTTAAATGGGATGCTGGCACATTTCGATGAAATGTGAACATATTTCAGGGAGCCTGAGGCTTAGTGTGCACGATTATGAACAAGATGAACCGAACACAATTGTCAGGAAACAAATGAATCCCTGCATTATTCCTTCCAGGTATTACAGTTGATAAGTACAGTACCTCAATAAAGGTTTTCTTGTGTGGTATGCTGAGAGCTTACACATCCCTGTCCCCCCAATACTTTCTCAGTTTACATTTCTCATCCGCATACACCCGCATACTCGCGGTCGCAGCAGGCAACAGGACTCTCCCTCACCTTGGACGGCAGCCACGAGGGTTCAGCTGGCAGGGCCCGGCATCGGTCACAGGGTTGGCCCCTGTCACAGGGGCCAACCTTTTTAAATACGTCTTTGGTGTAACTGAGATCCCTACCACATGTACCCCCCATATTTCAGCTATGCCCTTGTGTTAGCCAGTTCTGGGAAGAAGAATGCACCGTGTGGCCTTGCCCATTAGGGCTGGGCGGCGAGTGCTTGTAGTCCTCTGTGGTTTGGAAACTGCTGAAGGAGTGGATTTAAAAACAAGAGGTGTATCACTTTACAGTGTCACACAGGAAATACATTTTTAAAGCTATCTATCTGTTCAAATTAATTTTAATTGCATTAGCGTTTAGCAATTCTGATTCAATTGTTAATGTATCAACAAATCACACTGTTGCCTACCTTGTCTTCCAGTATGACCTCCAACAGAAGCTAGTTGTCATCACTGGCTTGCCCCTGCCAAAGCAATAAACTTAACTCTTGACCCAAAGGCCCTTGACTGTAATATCACCTTCTCGTCAGCTCTCTGCCTGGCAGGGATTCACCGATGATGCAAGCTGGCCTGAGCCCTTCATTTCCCCTTTTAGGGCTCTGCTTGTGTTACTCGTGAAGTGGGGCGCCGACTTAAATGGAGTCTGAGTGCTCTCCCTTTGCGTGACACGTCTGTTTGTCTCACTCTCGCTCTCTGTCCCTCTCCATAGGACCAGGCTGCCAAAGACAAGGCCCTGCAGAGTATGGCCACCATGTCCTCAGCCCAGATCATCTCACCCACGGCTTTCCAGAACAAGATGGCTCTCCAGGGCCTATCTAGGCCGGCTTACCCCACTGCTGGTGGGGTGAGTCCCTGACCAGTGCCCCCCCCCCCACACACACACACACACAAACACACACAATTTTATTTAGATATAAGGTTGAGCGGTTTCCACATTTGTTAAAGAATACCCATGACTTCATCCCAAAAGTCTGTGGTTTATGGTGTACTAATGACAGCCAATTAGTGTTATTTACACCATATACTGATACATGTAGATGATTTTCCCTGATGTTGGTTCATTTTACACACTTCTCTTTTTCTGAGCCTGTAGTTTGTCCTCTCTAAAGAGCTGTTTTATTTATTACACTTGTGAATAAAAAAATACATTAAACTTTGAGAAAGTTTCTTCTTTTTATTTGGACACTAATAAACTCTGTACTTCTATCTTGAAATGCAGAATAAACACAACACAGCTGGTAAGGTGGAACTGTGTAATAGAGTTTGCACCCTCTTGTTTTTTTTTCCAGTTTTGGCACGGAGCACTTCCAGGGCAGCCAGGAGGCCACGAAGAGTGAGTAGCCATTCTTTCTACTCTTGTAGTACTACAGTATGCGTCAGTAATGCCTCATGTGATGAACTTAATAACCATCAGATAAGTTTCAGTCAGAGAACAAATCTCAGATGATATTCATACATATCAGTGCAATTATACAGGAAACTCTTCAGCTGTCCAATGGGCTCTGCCCCCTGCGTCTTTAGAGGTCAGGCGGTCCAATTAGTATATGAGATGGGGTCATGAGGCCGAGACGGTGCATAACATGCCTCTCCCTCTCTTGTCTGTCTCGTCTCTCCAGCATTAAGCCCTTCTCCCAGCAGAGTTACGCCATGCAAGCGTCCGGCCCGGCCCCCATAACAGGTGGGTGATCTTTCCCCCCTGCTGTGTTGACAGAGGGCTGTCATACCAGCAAAGTGATGATACAACCCGGCTTGTGATGAAGCGCTTGCACAAAGCTCAGAGAAATAGCTGAAATATCACTGCATTTTCTTTTTGTGTGTGTGTGTCTTTTTTTTTTTTTTTACTTTGTCACACTCAAACCACACATTTAAATACTCACTATCTTCTTGTCTTCAGGTTATGAAAGCACAGCAGGGTTGTCAATGTCTCCCGGTGCCCCCCCTTGGCAGGGTAGAAGTATTGCCAGCTCCAAGCTGCGAATGCTGGAGTTCTCCGCCTTCCTGGAGCAACCTCAGGACCCAGAGACTGTGAGTAGACAAGAGAGGAGATAACTTTGTATCCAAAAGACTGAAGGGTTTTTACACTCTATTCGAAGGTGTATTTTATTTATCACGACAGAGTTCCTGCACACGAGCAAAGTCTGATTGACAGTTGTCTGAAAAACTCTATTCACAATGTTAAGTTTCTCAGATTTTGGGGATTTTTTTTTTCTTTGGCACAGAGAAAAAAGATGAAGAGCAGTGATTCAGAGATTCACTGTGAAATGAAATGATAGCCAGCAACATGAAAATAAAAATACTACCTTAAAATAACAAAGGCTAAAGATATTGACTGGATAGTAGATGGTAAATGGACTTGTTTTCACTTGTCACATTCACCCATTCACACACACACGTTCATACACTGATGGCAGAAGTTTCCACGGAAGGTGCCAACCTCTTCAGGAGTGACACATCGATATCCAGAGTGTTCACCGCGACACTAAGCTCACCCATACACATTCTTTCACACATTGACGGCACAACTATACAATTTGGGGTTCAGTATCTTGACTGAGGACAATTTGACTGGACTGGGGGAGTTCTAGTTCAGGAATAGAACTACTGACCCTCCAATTACCAGAGAAGCCACTCTACCACCTGAAAGACAGCCACTACAACCTAAAGTTGTGGTGTAATGCTTAAAATTCTTGGTGGTTTTGGTGTGTTAAGGGTATGACGGGAACACAAAGATCACTTAAAGAATATACACACCAGCACATCACATCATGATAAATTGTTTGAGTAGGGGGAAAAAAGGGTTGGACCCTTGAGACAGGTGACGGGATATTACGATAAATATGATTCAATGGAACAGCAGGCCCAATGTGACAGGTGTCCTGCAGCGCCTAGCGGTGCACTTGGCGTCCATATCAATTTAGCGAACCGGACACTTGTCATTTTTGGCTCTGTTCATATCCTGATATGCACTTTTGTCTCTCCAGTTCAACAAGCACCTGTTCGTGCACATCGGCCAGTCCAACCCGAGCTACAGCGACGCCTATCTGGAGTCGGTGGACATCAGGCAGATCTATGACAAGTTCCCGGAGAAGAAAGGAGGCCTGAAGGAGCTGTTTGACAAAGGGCCACACAACGCTTTCTTTCTCGTCAAGTTCTGGGTAAAACATTTTGTTCTACAGATGAGTCCAATCCCAGTTTTGTAGCACCTGTTGGCTGTTAATGGCCTAGCTGTGTTGAGATAGCTTAAGCATCCAAGTTAAAGGAACTTAAATGCGGTTTAAAGCTAGAATGAATGGAAAGTCATTGCTCCCATGACCTGAATAGTGTTTTTTATATATATCAGGGAAGAAAGCATTGCTGCACAGCATGCATTAGGCATGGGTGTATTTGTATGGGTCTGTGGTGTGTGTATGTGTGTGTGTGTGTGTGTGTGTGTGTGTGTGTGTGATTGTGTCTATGACAGCAGCCTTGAGGAGAGTGGCAGGCCTGATCTTTCACTAGGAGAAATGTGAGCCCAGGCACCTGTCTCTGTGCTATTAGACTGAGTCCAACCCTTATGCCCCCACCCCGTATACTTATTTATAGATAAGCCCCCCCAAAACATACGTGCACACACAAACACACAACACACCATTACACACTGAGAGAGATGAGAGGGTAAAGAATGATGACAAAGTCAACTTAAGATGCCAGCTGAGGAGTGACGACAAAAGAGGGGCAGAGTGTGTAAAAAAAACATTGTTTAAAACAGTGGGAATAATGTGAATTAAGAACTTGAATAGATTGGGATTGTGAGAGAATGACAAAGAGGAGAAAAAAAAAACGGAGCACGAGGCTGTAATTGGACACGTCCATTTTGTTCATCTCAGCTGATCTGGCCACCTTGCCTTACCTCAGGACACAAGACCTTATTTGTACCATGTACAACACGTACGCACTCATAAAACCGGCCTCTTCTTTACCACAGGGCACCTCCCCCCTGCACATACATTCACTCGATACTGACTTTTCATAAAAAATAATCATGAACCCACAGAAGGAAAATAAGTCTCAATATCGTAACCTGCAGTTTAAAAAATGTGCATCGTGTCCACAGCCATTGCGTGTCTATTTAAGTCTATTTAAAAGTCCTGAAATTTTTATCTTGTAGCATTACAGATAAGAAATGGCGAGGAAATGATGATGTTTTTGGGCATTCAGAATGGAAACACACATATTTGACTGTTTACATAGAAAAAATAAAATACAAATAAAAACCAAAACTTTTTTTCTATTCAAAAAATATATTTAATCTAAAGTTTCTGGCACTATCTACCATGGGGACCTCCTGTCCAGCTTACTGTACATGCCAGTACACACATTGGGCACAATGTATTTTCTCATTCTCCTAAGGGTGGAGGTTAGACTTCACCAACCTGAACCTTGCTGGACTGAAATAAACTCTTATATTTTGAAGTATAAAGGATATTGCAGTCTGACTCAGGGTCATTAGAGCCTCGAGAGGTTGTCCTAGGCTAGGCATGGCCATTATGCTCTTCTATCCAATAGTGGGGGACTCTTGCAGTGCTTTTTCAGTCGCACCTGAGTCATTTCTGCACTGCAAAACAACACCAGATGACCCAAGCAACACATCCAAAGAAAGGATCCTTGAACTACTGTGGTTTGGTGAAAGTCTGCAGATTAGATGTTGATGGCGGAGGCACACAACACCACCTCAGGGAAGAATTATGTCAAACCATCATCTTCTCTGCTGTGAAACATTCTGAAACACGATTGCAATCATCCCCTGATCCAAAAATGTGTTGTGTTGAGGTCACCGTTGCCGATATATATATATATATATATATATATATATATATATATATATATATATAATATAGCTTTAACTGCTGCGGTTGGGAGTGCCAAAGACTGTGAATGTCAAGTTCAAAGAGCCGCCCTGCACTCTCATGCTGCCAGATGGCTTTGTATGGATGACATTACTCTCCTAACATGTTTGACTGCAATATTATTTATTGTGGATAGATAAAAGACATTGGTGAGTGACAACATTTTGGAAGTAGTCTTCTCTCAGTCCTTAGAAAGAGCAGCTGGTCAAGCCATGGCATTTGATTCGCGGGAGTGAGGCGACGGAGGGGATGAGTTGTCCCCGCCATACATCATGAAAAAAGCGCAAGACAGCAATAAAGAGCAAGGGATGGAAATAGGGATACAGACAGTGTGAATAAGAGATATGGGATGGCAGGAGAAATGGTGGGTGGCATGTAACCAACAAGTCATTCATCAGTGAAATATTACTCTCTTGATTCATGTCAGAACCCAGTGGAGTCAACAGTTATGACATGTGCAACTCCCTGCTAAAGGAAAACAAGCTCATAACACTGTCCCCTCTCAGTCTGTTCATCTTATTGTATCCCAAGGGGGTCCTCCAATTCCCAAGGCATCCATGACAAAACACAGAAATGCTACAAAACAGCTGGACATTTCAACACCCATACTGGAGGGGGGGAAAAAACCCAGCGAAGATGCTCTGGGCCATGAAAATAAGCAAAATGAAATCCTCAACACTGAAAATACAATAACTTTGTTTACGCCCATCGTAAAAGATGAGAAGAACCCATCTGATGATGCCGCAGTGACACAGCCACGTGGTAGGTCATGACTCGGGGGTGTGCTGAGGCGCAGGTTGGCATGGTGACGGTGACAGGCGGCTGGCCCACCTCCAAAGCTATGGCATTCTAGATTGAATTTCCACCAAACCCCCCTGTCGGCCACTCGCTGCCCGGCCCCTCTCCCCACCGTCGTCCTCACCCCTCAGCGCCCGTGGCCCTGTCCTAACGGATTGTCTCACGCCTTTGAAGTGCCGAGGGAATCCGATTTGAGCTGGCTCTGCTAAATTGTTACACAGCCAGCCTGCCCACCATGATCTAATCAGCCAATTGCACGCTGCTGATTGTAATTGGATGAATTCCCTCGCAGGCTGTTAGGGAAGCAGGGAATGGCGGTTCGGGGAGGGTCACTAGGCCCCAGGGATGAAGACAAATAGAGGAATTACATGAGCCAGGGATGAAGATGAACGGGGTGATGAAGAGATGAGAGGAGGCTGAGCGGTGTCTCAATGGCCCATTAAGAGACAAGAGCCCGACAGGGGAAAAGGTAAAACAGCCCAGCTGTCTGACAGAGGAGATGGCACCTCAGTCTGATCCAAAATCAGATTATACTAGCCTCAGCTCAAACTTAAAGTAGTGGGAGGATCAGAGATAGGTGAATCTGCTTCTACATGATGAGGAAGAAACCTGACTTTGTGCTGCCTTTAAATTGTGAGGTCATGTTTCTGACACGGGAACTCAAGAACACAAATGTTTGGGATGCTCAGTTGTTTGCAAGAAAGGTGAAAGGTTTTGTTTACCGGATGTGAGTGTCATGTTAAGGAACAAAACTGAGTATAAACATTTTTTCAAAAAGTAACTTGGGCCCCAAAAATGTCAACATACGTCTTGTTCAAATAGATTCATCAATGCGGTAACATTGTCTTGCAACAGAACACACACACACACACACACACACACGTATGCAAAGAGATACACAGCATCTTGGGAATCTTGAGGCTGGATTTGACAGCTTTATATTGGGTTAACAAGGATCTGGCTATTGGATGCCTCTTGGCTTTACAGAGAGTCATTCTCGAGCTTTGTTGAGCTATAACACTCTGGATGATGTCTTTGTCAGACTCACACACGTTCTCCTTGAGATCTGTATCTGTGAGCAGAAAATCACAACCTGATATTTTGTTATGAATTGTGGAGCCGGTGCTGTGTATCCTCAACATTTGCAGTGTAGTGTGTAAACAAATCTTATACACCACCGGGCTGAGATTATGGTTCCTTTTGGGCCAGGCTGACTGCTGTATATTGAAGTTTGCTGATCCTGTATGTGTTATCTGTTTCTTCCCTCTAGGCGGACCTCAGTGTAAACCTGCAGGATGACAGCAGCTTCTTCTACGGTGTTTCCAGTCAGTATGAGAGCTCCGAGAACATGATTATCACCTCATCCACCAAAGTCTGCTCATTTGGCAAGCAGGTGGTGGAGAAAGTGGAGGTAAGCCAAGGGTACTATCAGGAACTACTTTTTTTTTATTTGTATGCTTATACAAATAGAACTGTTATTAGTCAGACATCTGCACATATTATGTAACAGGTTAATGCAAATGATCCTAAGTTCTCCAACCACTTCTACCTTGATCATTTTTAACTCCAGCATTTCACTACATGGGTTAACAAATATTTTATCAACTACCATCATAAGATAGAGAGAAGCTCAATCCAATAAAAACACAGATATTGTTTGCTCATCATTACGTTCAAACTCCAGACTAGATTTGGATGGAGGAAAAAGTTGCACTGGCCTCAGTCGGTTGAAAGATGTATCACTACTGTAGCAAATACTGTAGCCACTCCAGCTGTGATGTAACCGCTGCAAAATGTGCACATAAAGCATGCTGTCATCACGAGCTGGCAGGGCAAGCCAGATAATTACCATTTAAGACTTTGTAGAGACGGCACTAACTATCAAGAATATTAAGACAACATGTTTCAAGATGGCACCCATTCATTCCACTTAAAGTTGCTAATAAGTTGTTTTTGCAGACTTTCACATATTCGGGCCCGTAGAGCATGCATATTAGAGGTTGCTGACTCTTCTGCTGGCTCCCAGCACACATGAAAAGCACAAATAATTTACTGATACAGCTCTGATGGACACTTCCCATATTACAAAGCATCACTTCAAATTTGTGATTCAGTTTTGTATAGCTGCTTTCATAATGATTGTGTAAGAGGAACGTATTTTTTGAAGGGGTTTCACACGATCTGCAATCCTGACAGTGGCCAATATGCATACATCACCACACAGCAGATGAAAGCTCCGTCTTAGCACTACAAATAATGTGCCGTGTTCTCCTTTGCAAGGTGTTTGGAAAATATATCCACCTATGTTTTTGTTTAGTTGACAGTGTGTTAAAAAGATTTGAAACTTAAGCTAAGGTGACAGACAGATTAAATAGCATTCATGTGTTACTCATTTTGTTAAGTGTTATTCATATTCTTACTTTGTACGCTTCCTCTTTCTGTGAAAAGAGTGTAGGGTTCCTACTAGTTCCTACCACAACTAGTTCCTCCTAGTTATAGGTCAAAAAGTTTACATCACTTCAGCATTTCAGCATTAAGATGTCATGACCTTGTCAAAAACGACTATTATCACCCAGAGGAGTGAATAACTGCTACTGGTGAAAATGGATTCCAGTCAATTACCACTGATCTGTGGTCAGGAAACTGACGTGATTCACAAATCTCCCCAAGATGACTGTTATGCTTCCCGTTAACTAGACACAATAGTGGCCCTTTCCCTCCCCTGCACTGCTGATGGATTGTACAATAAACACAGACACACACTCACACACACACACACACACACACACACACACACACACACACACACACACACACACATCTCTAGGTAGAGCCATCTGCCACAATAGGCCACATAATGATATTTAATGGCTTCATCATTTGATTATGGTTGTCATGAGAAATATGTTTATTGTCATATCTGGCATGCCATATGCTGCATTAGGTGTATTATATTACACATATTGCAGCTTATCACATAGATGTTCATATCCAATGTATCTAACTGAGTTTGAGTGGAATATGTATCCCTGTTTTTTTTTTCTTTTTTATAGTTCATTCATCCTTTAATGTGTTTTAAATTCTCTTTACACATGCTATATGTTCTCATATATTTGGCTGCGTGTTCTCATTGTGTAATGCATCCGTTTTCCACAGACGGAGTACGCGCGTTTTGAGAATGGGCGCTACGTGTTTCGAATCCACCGTTCCCCGTTATGTGAATACATGATCAACTTCATCCACAAGCTTAAACACCTGCCGGAGAAGTACATGATGAACAGCGTACTGGAGAACTTCACTATCCTACAGGTACCCACAGGAATCAGGGATACACAGTACAAACAGAGTGTGTGTGCGTGTGTGTGTGTGTGTGTAGAGGCTGGGGATTTTAGTGCTTTAGCCTGTTTGCATGCGTGGTACTCTTCTGGTATGACATAAGATATTCAGGTATTCTGTTACATATATAAGAATAGGTTGATAATTTGGAAAATACACTTATATACACAACAGAAAAAGCTCATTTAGGATAATGATGATCTTCTCTAAATCTGGGTAAGAGAATAAGAAACACGTTTTCCAAAGTGTAAAATACAAGACTTACTTTAAGAGCTATTTTCGCAATCTTGCTGTAATATTTTTGAAATCTTAATGTGGTATGCAGTTATAGTATATAAACTAAGGAAGGTTAACGCTTGCCCCATTCACTGTTAGCTGTATTAGCTCTGTTGCCATAGCACTGCTCGGAAAATGTTGCTTGTCGTGTAGATGTAATGAGCCATAAAAGTTTATTCTGATTTAAAATTAACTTGGATATGAGTCATTGTCTGCGACACATTTACGCACTGAATAACGCTCATCGTCCTTCGTCATTCTTTCTTACCACTCCAGTCGTACCATTCAGAGGCGATAAAGTGCACAAGGTCATATTGCCTTTCCATGTATGTGCAGATTACAATTTCTTTCAATCCCTGCAGGTCTTACTGTCTTAAACAGTGTGAAACAGGAAACCGTTGGCCTCTAATTGAATGTGCTTGTTCTGTGATATTCCCTACGACTAACTGTGACAGACCATTAACAGCGGGCAGCAGTTTTACACTGCCCGCTTTTTTATGGTGTCTCACAGAGTTAAAACATTTTGTCCATTCCACTGCCAGTTGAACTTTTCTGAATGAGCCGGTGTGCTCCTCAGAGAGCGGACACAGAGAGGGAAGTGAATAGAGTGGTAGTGTATCACCATAGTAACAAAGTGGTCCTCAACACCAGGGTTCAAAGACATTGGTGTCCCTTCCATTGGTGGCTGCATTCCTACTTGCTAAAGGACAATGACCATATTGAGCCCACACTGACGACTACATGGCAGCATGTCATTAGATTTCTCAATGGGCTGATTTAGCTCATATTAACCATGAACAGCTCATTAACAACACAGGCCGTGAACTCACACATATAGACAACAGATGCGTGTGCTCACATTCCGCGTTGTAAAGCGGAGCACAATGGATCGATATGCCTCATGTAACAAGTGCTCAACACAGCACAACCTAACATGCATGAAAACAAGCACGCAACTTCAGGAATTCATAATGCCCACTTGTCACACTGCTCGAAACAAGTCAGACAAGAACATTTTGCCCTGAGATATCATAACGTATTATTTAGTAGTATGTTACATCATGTTGTGTTTAGTAGAGTTCACATATCTATCCACTAAATCATCATTTTGTCCTTGCATATATAGACTTGTTTGAAGTATCTCATGAAAGCACAGTCCGGTATATGTGCAAGTATATGAAAGGATGATTATATAACAGGAAAACATATACTAAAAGTGAAAGATGAGGCTGTATATCATGATTAAATTTAAAGAGTTGCTTTTAAAGAAATAAACGTACTGTTTATTTCTTTAATGAAATAAACGTACTGTTTTTGCTGTCAAAATCTGACCACAGTTTAAAGCCATGTGTGCCAAAACCACAAACCATGGTAAACAGAGTTCTGTTTAAGATGAAACTTTATTTTAATCAACAAAACACCATGAGTTTGAACTGATTTTCTATATCCTCTTGTGCAATGAACCCTTTTTTAACCAACTTAAGATGATATGTTATGTTTACTATTTTAGTAACTAGCAGATATTGGTCAATAAGGTGCTTTTATAATGGAAAGCAAATTTTGTTCGTTCATATTCATTCAAATTTTAGAGCAAAAAACTATTTATCTCACTACATCCTACTAGAGTTTTTATGGATTTCAGTACAGTCTTATGAGTGTCTTTATATTGTACTTTTAAAATGTGGGAAGCCAAAATTAGGTCACCTCTTGTAGCATGACTAAACATGTGTTTGTCCACAGGTGGTGTCTAACAGGGACACGCTGGAGACCCTCCTGTGCATAGCCTACGTCTTTGAAGTGTCCACCAGTGAGCACGGTGCACAGCATCATATCTACAGGCTAGTCAAAGACTGACACAGTCACACAGTTGGAACTTGCTGCTCTAGACCCATTGTAGCACCTCAGTGAGCAACAACATTAAACAATGGACTACTTCCTCCGTAAGCTTAAAGCTGAAACCATACTTGGTCAGGAGCCCAGAGAAACACTTGTTTTGTTAGCATGCCCAGGAACACTACTACTGCTGAGGAAGAGAGTTGGATTTGGGATTGTGGAAAGCTGAAACAGGATTTGTGTGAGAAGTGACAAGAAAAAAAAAATGAAGAAGAGGACCATGATACACTGTGGTCTCTATACCAAAGGAGCCAAATCTAGCCAACAAGACCTGCATGAGAAAGTTGTCATTGGTGGTGTTTTTCATCTCATTTTACTAGTGCTTGTTTTTGATTTAGATTCTTTTACACACATGCATGTGCAGGGGATGTTTGCTAAAGAGGAGTTTGGCTGCCTCAGAGTGCCACCTAGTGACTTAAATATAAATAACAATGGGGAAAAAAATAATAAAAGTAGCCTGAGAATCCCTCCTTTGCACATCCATAAAATATCACTGTTTTTTGGTGCCAATCTTTTTTTTTTTTTTTGTGTTATTTGAGCATTTGAGTAATTATGTACAGTGCTACATCACCTTCTCTAAACAGAGTTCTGAAGATAAAGAGGCTAAAATGATTTAAACAGAGCTATTGTATTCACTTTGTTTGATGTTTAATGTTAAATGTTTCTTGTATTGTCTTACTGTTTTTGATTGAAAATGATCTGACTACATAAAAAGGCACATAATAACACTGCTAACTTGAACCAGATTTAGATCTGTAAGCTGAATCCAGCTGTAACTTGCCCTGAAGTGTCAGATGAAAATACAAGTGTTTCTTACATAACTCCTCTGTCGCTGAGTTTGTTGACTTCTCTGCAATATGTGGCGTACTCATAACAAGGAATTTAGCTTGTAGAAAAGTCTCACAAATTGGATCATGTTTAATTTGGCCTAATTTCATTTTATATACTAATTCTAAGGAGTTTTTTCGGTGTGTTTTGCTTCACAGAGGTTACACAAGGAAATGTACTCACACATTTCAGTTTTCATGGTGAATCTGCTTGATTTTTGAGTGTGTTGTTGAGGGGCACTATTGTCCCACAATGCAATGCACAAAGAAAATGTCCCACATTTCTGCTGTTTGCAGAAGCAAAACATTAAAATATTGGATGGTGGCGATGCAGCTCCAGGAAAACACCAGAAAACAAAAAAAGGTATGTGTGCTAGAGCTTACAGTTATTTTCAGCATTGATTCATCTCTTAATTATTATCCAATATTTTTTTTGACTATACAAAATAGAAAAAAAGGAAAAGAAGTAAAACATGTTACTTTGGAAATTCCCAGAGCCTAAAGTGTCAAACTATCAACATGAAACATTTACATTTGAAAAAGAAATAATGTAAAAGACAATGTCTGACCTCTTTGCTTCTTAAATGATTAAAATGATTGATTCATGCCATTAGCAAAACAGCTGGTATTGCTCTGGTATTGGCGTTTCATCTTTGTAAAAACATGCTTGAATTGGCAGTGCTGTTCTAAAGTCACAGCTTAATTGACATCCATCTCTTCACATTATTTTGATAATAATAATTACAAAAGTACACTTAAGTCTTTAATACAGAAACTTAGAAAAGAGTGAAGTACATTGTAAACTTTGGATATGGTGACCATTGCCATCTGGTGGTGTTGAGGCATCATTACACTTCAACTTCAGCTTTAGCAGGTGATGATCTGATACTCAGGTTGGTTATTTGAGTTTAACATGAAAACTACAATCTGTTTTGGAGGCCATGACCTTCAAGCGTCACTTCCCACAAAATCCAACAGTGTCTGCTTCACACCAAAGTTCCCTCTGCTGTGGGAAAATAGGGTCTAGACACTGTACTAGTCAGCTGCTTCACTGAGTCACTATAACCACACCAGTCTGGCAGGATTATGATTATATACAGTACAAAACATGTATAACCTTTTTGATCATTAAATTACAGCATATCCAATTTTATGTGTAAGTTCAGGCTGATTTGTCCTCTTAATTTGAGTAGTACAATTAATTTAGATTTAAAACATGTCTACAGAATAGGTTTCCCTTAAATTGTAGGCTATCCACCTCACTCCTCACAAGCCCTTTATCCAAAAAGGTACTTTCAACTCCCAGGCGTAAACTGAGAACGTGGCACTGTGATGGAGAGACAAGCTCACAAAAGGTGAGAGAAACAACCTAACAGGTGCAGCAAATCCAAAACCACAGAGCAAAAGGCTTATTCTGGTAATCCCATTTGACAGAATTTAGGCAGACTGCTACAATTATTAATCCACTCTGAGATGTCTGACCTCACCAAAAAAAAACAAAAAAAAAAACAGACTGCCTGTTTTGTCACAAAGAGGTTAGAGAAAACAGAGGTTACTGGAATATTCAGCCTAGTTTCCTGCTAAAACCAGGGCAATACTTACTTTACAGTGAGTCAGCTATGTGGCCAGGTAATGCCTGCAATGTGGGGATCCATCCAAACCATAAAAATAGGAGAATTCAGAGGTCTACAGAGTGAATGAGTTAGAACATTGTCCTACAAGATCAACAGTCAGACATATAAGACTTTAATAAGACTGAAAGAAGCAAAAGATAGTGCTTCTTGTGCCTCACATGCTTCCATATATATGCAGAGGTGTTCAGAATAACAGTCTTACAACACCACAAACCTGCTGCTTACTGCTTGCTGCTTACTGCTGCTTCTTAAGTGATTACAAAAGGCTGAGATTTACTTTTGAACTGTCAGTTGATGTTTTCAAGACAATTTTCTAAGCCGACATGGATGAGAAGTCCTTAGAAGTCCTCAGAAAAAAATGTAAAAATATAGATTTCTTGCAGTGATGTTTGAGAGACATGTCATTATATTCCGGCCTCTTGTACATTGTCTTGCTTGTTTTTTTCCACTTGTTTGCATATTTGTTGTGTTATTTGTTACAGCAATCTTTAAAATTATATCTATTATTAAAATCTGAAGTATTCAAAGCTGGGGAGCCTGTTATGACACTTCTCAGCGTCTTTACTTGCCACAGTACAGCGTGGACACCTTCCGCGCGATTGGGTCTCCACCTCCTTCCAGGTGCGTAGCTGTGACACACCTGGAGAGGTACTGGCACCAGTAAAACCAGACCACTGGCTCCGCTTTATGCCTGTCAACTCCAAGTAATCAGCTTTTCCAGATATGTCGGTGCTCTGTCGCGATTGTAATTTAACATGGTCTGATTTACATTACGCGCAATGAATGTCACATGGGGCTTGCTGACGGTTTTGAGTCTGGTGTGCCACACTGAGTCGAGGTGCTCACCGACCTCTTATTATAAGAACTGCTGGATTCGACGCTTTCCTGGGATTTTCATCGACATCGAGGAGTCTCAGAGGAGAGGAGCGCAGCTTCTCAAGTATTACCAGGAGGAGACGGCGCTGAAATGCAGCCGCACCTGTTGCCTTACGCGAAATTGTAAGTAATGTGCACACACACACACGCACACACAGGCCTATCTTAGACAATGTAGTTCATTCTGATCGTGTACACATGCATCCCGCTCTGATTTATCGCCTTTCCTTCTCTCAGTTTCCTGTAATCTGGCCATATTTCACTATGATACCACTCAAGAAAACGTGAACTGCTTCCACCTGCACTGTCCAACACTGGAGAGCTGTATTCTTAGCCACAGAAGCAACGTTGTTCTGTACAATATCACAAAGGGTAAGTTTAGTAAAGGGGTAAGTGCTGAAAAATTCCTTTCAGTGCTCAGTTATCTGTCCATGTGTGCATAAAGTCTACAGCCAGGGTCTGTTACATTCTCAAGAAATACATTTTTAATACAAGAAACATACTAATGCTGCAGTATGGTGTGACTCATTGGGTATGGAAAGCAAGCAGTACATTAACTCGAGTATTTGAGTACTAGTTTGAGGTATTTCCATTTTCTGCCACTTTATACTTACACCCTGTTGTATTTCAGAGGGATATATTGTACATTTTATTTTAATCTATGCATTTGACAGCAACAGTTACCATTACAAAACATGTGACCATCCTATAAAATATTAACAGCTACCAAAAAAATGTTTTTAAGTCCCCATAAGTGCTCTAATATTAATTGGATTATTATTACTGATGCTTTTGTGTTCCAGTGGCCTTTCATTAGTTTATTTGGTCACCGTAGTGATGATGTTAACTTCTGTTGGGTAGCTGTTAATATTTTATAGGATGACAGAAGTTAACATTATCACTACGGTGACCAAATAAACTAATGAAAGGCCACTGGAACACAAAAGCATCAGTAAAAATAATCCAACTAATATTAGAGCACTTATGGGGACTTTTTAAAAACATTTTTTTTAAACTTCTGATACTTCAAGTGCATATTTCTACTAATAAGTAAGTTTGGTAAGTGTGGTATTGCTACTTTTACTTCAAGAAATGATCTGAATATTTCCTTCAATGACCAAAATGAATGTTAATGAAATCATTTAATTAGTTCATGAAAGTAAATATTCATGATTTTATTCAGTTCATTCATTAAAATGTGAGACATTTATGTGTGTTAAATCATGACTCAGCGGTTTTTATTTTTTTGTTCATAGGCGTGGATCCTGACCTGTTGGTGTTTGGAAAATACTTCACCTCCAATGTTCGTGTGTTACCCCACCACTATCGAGGCAACGCCTCAGATCCGCTACCCTCAGACAAACGCCAGTTCATTCATCCACCTCCGCCTGCTGTACTGCCCGTAACGTCAGCACCCCCAGTTAAACCCCCCCCCACAGCAAGCAGAGCGCTCGCCACCACCACCTCTGCTACCCTGACCGGTACGCAGCAGAGCACCAGTCAGCCTTCAACAGTTCCCACAACTACAGCTGCCCTATCTTCCACTACAGAGACTCCACTAGCTTCAGAAAACCATGCACAAACAACCCCAACCACCTCCATCACTTCTCTTACACCCAGCTTTACTGCGCCTCCTTCATCCACCACGGCAGCCACCTTTAGCACTTACAATCCCACCACCACTCCTGCCTTATCTACCACAACCGCACAGCCCTCCACATCCCTTTCCTACTACCCAACCACCACCTTTGCTCTGCTGGCCACCAGCCCTCCAACTCCACCTCCAACAACAGCCCTTATGGGCAATTTAGAGAGCAGCAAGCAAAATCCCAATGACACCAAAGTCAACCTAGGGAGGAACTACACTGCAGGCAGTGAGGGCCAAGGTATCAGCGGAGATGACACCTACGGGGATTTGGGACCTGGGTGGCATGTGGCTGCTCACACCTTGCTGGTTGCGGTGGCCATCTGCGTCACAGTCCTGCTGAGCTGCTGTTGCTCCATCCTGCTGGTTGTGAGCTGGAGGGGTCAGAGGAAGAGGATGGGACGCTACCGAACATCATGGAGAGGGAAAAGAGGCTCCATGCGTCTGATTAAGTATGTGCTGGTCAGAGAGAACACCTGAAAGTCTGGTGTTAAAAGTGAGCTGGAACTGACGTTTGTCTTTTGTTTACAGCAGTGTTTTTGATGAAGGGATCCAGGAGACATTTGACAAATTGAAAAATTGTACCATTATATTTTTGTAAAATAGCTTTTGCATACTGGAATATTTTAATAGAAGGGGGACATTGCTCTATATCGCTTTATTTTAAGCAGATTCGGATGAAAACGTTACCGTCGACTGACGCATTGTGGTTACGATTCTATACAATTAAACTGAACAGGCAGAGATATTTTATGGCTTAGATGAGATTACCAAATACATAGTTGCCATGATTTTGGTTTTCCTTGTGACGCATTGACTTTCGACAGAAGAGCTGAACTCAGCCAATGCGTTTGACCGCAGCAATTTGCCTCAAGAAAGACGATATGATGTCCATTTGGCTGACCTACATTTTGATGTACTTCAATGAGTTTAAACCAATGTTGATGCCAAACCTCAAGGACTTTGGCCTGTTGTCTACATTGGTCTTAAGTGGGACTTAATGGGCTCTTCCAAGAAAAAAAAAAAAAAAAAAAAAAAGCGAGAGCTACAATTCAAGGGTTGTTCAGTTCGTCAACAATGTGCAATGATGGGACTACTTCTTTGCCTTGTGGCCTTCAGTGTTTAACCCCCATGCAGTCCAGCACATCTCTCCAGTGCATTGGGTTTCTTCTGACCTAAAAGTACACGGACCACAGACCAAAACTTCTTAAGAAGGTTGAGGTACTTTTCAACAACCTGCTGCTGAAAGCATCCTTTCACTGGGGTGCCACCCCTTGACCTGATAGTGACGAGAGTGGGATGGGAGCTGAAGTTGGGCTAGGAAATGACTGAAAGGGGCTTTTATTACATAAAGGCTTTGACCATCATGCACATGACTTTCACACAGCTTTCCAACTTATAACGGCATACACTACCTTTTATTTTTGTATTAAAGACAGTATCATACACTTGATCTGACAGTATATGTATTTTGAAAATAAATACATTAGTTGAAACTCTTGACGTTGTAATATCCTGATGTATACTGGAGCAGCTATCAGTGATCTGTTGTTTGTGTTACAGCTACATACAACAAGCCCACAAGTATTTAAAAATGTTTGGACCCTTTTACAAGTCCGTCACCATCTTCATGTAAATTCATTTGTACATTAAGCTGTTTTACAGGTTGAGCACTTTCTTCACGGCCTCTTTGTACTGAAGCATGGCGCCCTCGCTCTCTCCTTCATTCTTCAACCTCGTGACAGAGTCCTTATACTCCTGCACCTCTTTTCGTCCCAGCAGCTGCTCTCGCACTTCCTCGCCTTCTCCTTCCCTGACCACTTTCATGTGTACTAGCACATCTAAGATATTCCTCTGGGACGGGCTGTCCTCCCAGCTGTACTCCTCCATGTCTGCCACGGTCTTCTCAGCCTCCCAGGCTTCGGTTTTCTGAAGAATGACAAAAACAGAACGCATTTGTTACCTCTGAAGGCAGACTGCAAAGAAATACCATCAAACTAATCTACGAACATAGTTTTAAAGATGTTTTTTCTTCTGAGGGGAGTAAATAAATATATATTTTTAAAGGATCTGGCTCGGTATCTAGTTTGGAACACAATATGGAAACTGATGTAAAATATGGGGGTCTTTGGTCACCCCTCACCCCTTCTTTGATGCTCCTCTCACAGAGATAGTATTTCTCCATATGTAGTGCTCCGTCCGCTGCCTGTCTAGCTGTCATCACATTCACTTGAGAACAATACGCCCCATTGTGCAGCAGCTTAAAACAGGGCAACGACAGAGCCGAGGCTCTGCCGCTCTCCAGGTGTTTGGGGTTAATGACCATCATTACCACTATACATATCTGATCCACATTACATCCCGCCTGGAACCGCTCCAGGCTCCCTTAGTGAGTGAGAAGATACTTGGGAATAGATGAGGAGCTTAGATCAAAACATTTTCTCCGCAACAGATCTGCAGATTTATCGTTCGTTGAGGCTTTGACCTTTGATTTTTAGAGGACAAGTTTACTCCTATTTAACTAGAAGATCAACTTTATTTGAGGATATGTGTTAGTGGAAAAATTCCAACCTTTTCCTGATGCTGTTGTGGGTTTAATGCAATATGCAAAATGAAATAATGCAAAAATAGTGACACCATATCTGTCCATGGATCCAAAACTTTGTACTTCGGTCAACAGACAGAATGTTTGATACCTCGCCAGGAGAAAATGGGAGTTCACGTACTCGCTAAATAACATTTATAAATTTCACTTAGGGGAAACGAGAGGTGTTCGGCATGAAGGCACAGACGCAGATGGAGTGCCTCTAGTGGTAAACTCCCCTCCGTGTCGGAGGCAGTTTCAAGCAGTCAGGCCGGGATTAGCAGACACTGGAATTAGCAGGGAAGGAACGTCTCCCTGAGTGGGTAGATAAAATCACCGCACTGGCTCTTAACAATTGGCTTCTTTGTGGGCTAGCGTTACAACCTGAACGCTACGCCACTCTCACAGCTTCCACAAGCCTGCTGGACAAGCACTGTACCTTCCATTGTATGTCCAAAAGGGCAGTGGACAGTGTTTTGCTTCCTGGCTCGGACACCTTTACCAACTTTTTTTTTCCCCGTCTCTTATTTTTTTTAATGTGACTAAGCCATGACGGGAAAAGCAAAAGGTTGTGCAATAGAGGGGGAGCCATTTTCTTTTATGTAGCTGGCACTTTGTGGCAGACTTCTCTGATGTGGTTTGGTTGGCTTAATGTGAATGAGTATCAGGGTCAACACCTGATAGGGGAGTCTGTTTTCCCACCATCTGTGGAGAAATGTCAACTGGACAATGCCGCTGTTTGCCATACTGCTGCCCATTCAAGTCTGATACCTTCCTAATGGGCTCAGTCTCTTAGATCGCAGAGCAAGATGGACAAGAATTCCCCTGGTAAAAAGGTACCGTGCCATGTCGCTAGCCATATGTAAATGAGAAAGACATTTTGAAAAACTCTTTTTATATAATATTTCATATAATTTTTTTATTTCACACATTTTTTTATTTCACACATATTTTACTATATATTAATAAATATTAATGCACATCATTGTGCCAGATCAGTGTCATTCCACTAACACATTCATTCCACAACTCAGTGTCATTCCACAACTCAGTTAACACCACACCTGTAGAGTAAGGGCTTGACCATTTAATGCAAGTTGAGTCAGATAAATAAAAGATTAGAGAAGAAATAAAAATGTTAATTCCAAAACTAGAAACAAAGACTATAAGGGAATTGGTGTTAAAAAAGATTATAGAATATAAATATTTAAAAAGAAATCCAATTAATCTGGAAGCTCTAGTCAGAAAAGTAATTCAAATGCATTATTTTGACTGTTTAAGGCAAAACTTAAATAAAAGTAGAGTAGTGAATTGCGTCATAACTCAAGCAAGGGTTGTGAATTTCATGCTGGCTCTGTGATACATGCTGCAGCGAGATCAGGAGCAGGTGTCATCATCTGATCTCAATTAAAAACCTCTCAAAAAGGTTAAACACACCGAAGTGACGGCGGGTCATCTGTGGAAGTGCTGCTAGAGAGCAACCAGCCTTTAAATGAATGGATACTTGTTGAAAGAAGACAAAAAGGTCAGTAAACAAAAAGAGTAAGAGGAGACCAGTGACGGGAACAGACGGAGAAAAGGCAGAGGTGTCTCAGCTGGCTGAAGATGGATCTTTGAACGGCTTGGCAGAAACAGTCTGACGGTGCTCAGACAGTGGTTTTTGGGTAGGGGCAGTATTTTTTCCTTTCCAGTCACTGTGACTCATGTACCTGTTCAATGTCACCTCAGCCATGACAGCAAAGAAGGGAAAAAACAAATACTTTAACTCACCCAAGACTCGTGGTAAAGGACAGTTAGCAGGTACATGGCGTAGTCATAATTCTGTTTTCTCAAAGGGCAGCTGGTAGAGAGAGCGAGGAAACAACAAAAAGGGGGAAGAGAGTTAAGTGCATTCCTTTCATTTTCTCACTTTAATATTGGGTGCACTGAACCGTAAGGAGGAGTGTTTACCTGTCGGTTGTGATGGTGAGGATATCAGTATCTTTGCAGTATCTCTCCCCAATGAGCTTCAGCATTTTCTTGCGTGCGTGCTCGTCCAGATTCAAACTGGACAGCTTTACCTGCAAGAGTAGAGACACAAGAGAAACATAATAGTTTAGGTACTATATTTTTCCCATATAAAGCTTTGTGATGTAAACAACAAAAAAGATTAGGGCAGATGTGATTTCATTATGTACTATATGTCCTGCCTGACTCTCTCACGCTGTAGATAAAATAAAACCACAACCCAAACTAAGGTCAATGTTTGTTTTTTTACATATACAGAGCTTTGACTGTGTTGATTAAAATACTATACTTTTTACAGATTAAACCGCGGCCTTTATGCTGTGGCACAGAATAACCTCTAAGCCCCCTTGCACAATGGATAGATGGAAAACAGAGATTACTCCTTGATTACATTGTTTTTCGTGGCTCCGATTCATATAATTTGAACAATGCAACAAAAATGCATTTACTGGAAATACGAGGTACATGTGAACTCAGCCTCGTGCGCTGAAAACACAAATGTGAGGTCACTCGGAGGTAGCTAGACAGATGCGCACAGAGACAGTAAAGTGGTTAAGTCCAGGATCAAACGCTGCCACAGATTTTGTTTCAAAGATTTACCACAGTCTCCCTCACTACTTTGACCCAGACTGAATAAACAAGAAAATAGCTCTAGGCCAAACAGATGGGTGACAGAGTAAAAATATGAATAAATAAAAACAAACGAATGCAGATGCTTCCACACAGGTGCACTTCTTTGTATAGTTAAGCAAATTACATCAAGTCCTGCTCTGTGACGTGTTTAAAAATGCTGAGCAGGTCCAGTTAATTCTAATTTTATATCAAGGTGGCAAGAGGAAAAGATTTAAAAAATGAGTTAGAAAGACATCAGTAAATCGGGTTGGAAACTGTGATGAGCAACTCTTCCTCAGGTGACTGAGAATGTCTGCGAGAACAGTCCATCGACTACACAGAGAGGATATTACAGCAGGGCCGCAGTGCGTAAACCTCTCATTACAACAAGTTCAGCGGTGTAAAAACCACCAGCACTGGTCGAAAGAGATGTGGAAAAAAGAGATACGGTCAGATGAGTCATCCTTCACCGAGCGCATGTGTGGCGTACACCAAGAGAACTATACAGGCCTGAATGCTTGACCTCTTGCAGTGAGGGGATCCGGTGGCTCTATTATCCTTCGAGGGGGGATTTGCTGTCATGGTTTGTCACCTTAGAGGAAATGGTCACTGCAAAGCTATACAAAAGTTGTTCTGAGTGATCACATTTATCCTACGATGAAACATTTATATCCCAATAACAGTGATATCGTTCTGCCTAATCCACCTAGATTAACGTCTAAATAATTCCTACCATGCAGATATAATCTAAAGACAAAGTGTCAGTGGAGCAGATGGCTGCTGGTTAATAGTAAAAATGATTCCAGCAGTTTAAACTCCAGAGGATCTGTGTTGTGAGTCAGGATATATTTATGTTTTAGAGTGAAAAGGCCACTATGATTAACTTTAAACATGAAACCGCATCCAAGAAAGTGGTTTTGCAGAACATTTATTACTGTTCACATGTGGAAAAGAAAACTTTTGGCATAGTTCAGCCAGATGAAGGACTTTTAAGCCGACTAGGCTCTGTTCTGTCCCTCTGATGAGTGATTGTTAAAACATTACGTACTTGATACAAAGAGCCATCTGGAAAATCTGATTTTAATTGCCACAACTGACAGATTTTAAATAATATTTAATAACTTCTTTTCATTTTTTTTCTATTTAAATGAATTTTCTTTTTCATGCACTGTGGTTATTAAGGGTATTTACATGTATGGTCTGTGAGGAGGATCACATACTGATGGATTAGTGTTGGGGGATTAAGAAAAATGTCAAAACGTTCCAACAAATATGTCGATGATGAAGTGTTTTGTTACTTTTTTTTCTGTAAAAGTAAATATATTAAATAAACTAAGAATTTAACACAGGAGCAACAACAGATCTTCCTCTTCTTGCGTACATGTAAAGTAATTCTCGCGGATGTCACTCTTTATATAGACTTGATGGCATAATTTCTTAGATTTGAGGTCACAGGATAATGAGCGTCTCTCTCTAGATAAGCCACAGGGACATGATGTCAGCTGGTGATTATGCATCTCTGTAAATCTGTAATCTCATTTTACATGTCGGGCTTCTCCACACTTGACTTCCTGTGTTGATGAATCCCAGTTAAAGCCAAGATCGTCAGGTAAAAACTGACGTCAAAACCTTTTTATAGAAACTGTAAAGAAAAAAAACAAAACAAACAAAAACAACAACTCACTTTGAGATGAACGATACGAGCTGAAGGGTTTCTGACAGACGGGCCAGCAGACACATAGTCGGTAGTTTCTGCTTTGATGGGGAAGTGCTCGTCACATTTGGCATCAGTGTCCAAAGCAGAGGGCCACTCTGTACACATTGCTGACAGCAGAGAGAGACATTTTTACATACATTAAATGAGCCTATGCATTTGTGTCAATTTGCTGCTAAACAACGCCACAAAATAAGAAATACTTTTTCTCTTTATGATGAAACAAAAAAAACGTACGTTTCAGAGCTTCACAGTGTTTCTTGATAGCTGCCGGTGTCAAATGCAGAAAATTAGGTATCTGAAAGAGACAATGAGAGAGAGAGATGATTTGAATGTCCAGTAGTCTTAACATCCACATCCCACTGAGTGTAATGCTAGATTTTAGAATACACAGGTTTTAAAGGGGGGTGGGGTGGTAAACAAAAGTGGAGGAAAACAAAATCTATCCTCTTCCTTCTTTGAGTGAAGGATATAATCTCATACACACAATTGTACTATATAAAGAGTTCATACAGCTTATGTAAAAGTTAAGTAAAATCCAGGCACTTTCAAGGGCCCCAAACCAAAGATTTCCATTTCTTGAAACCTGGAAGAGACTGTCGGTGTTGTACCAGGATCAGGGCAGGTTGACAGGGCAATAAAAGCAGGCTTAGCAGCTTCTTTATATAGTTAATAGAGGCAAAGAGACCTAGGGGTCAACAAAGTAGGCTAAGAGGAGAAAAAGAGAGAGTGATAGAGATAGACGCCAAGCTGAGATTCTTGCTGCTGGACTACTAAGTAATATTAGTGGGCTGCTATGTCTTGTGTTGTTGCACATGCCTGATGTTTGGCTGTTAGCAAAGTTACATAATGTGGCTTAAAATTAACCAAATAAGCAAACTATGAAGACTGTACGAACTCTATTGTATCTTGACATCGAAATAACATTGTCATGAGTCACATAATTAACTTGTGTTTAGACAAACGTCTAAAATCGCTGTGATTTGTGAATTGGGATAAAAACAAACAAACAAACATTTAAAGCAAGAAACATAAGTACGGGATGCATGGCAGTTTAGCCCCTCATGGCAGACAGAGAGAATGAAATCAATATCGTTAGCCTGTGCGGCAGAGCTCCAGCTGTGACGGGTGAGAGTACTGCATCTGCAAGTGGCTTGAATCCAGAGGGAGCAGCTGGTGTCTGGACACAGCAGCTCAGTAATCCAGGTACAGACACAGAGCCATCAGAGCCATATTGCAAAACAAAAAGTGCTCCGTCAGTGCTGAAGAGCACTGACCGGGTGCAATAAACTCAAATAGGCATAATGAATACTAGCATGCACCTGCCAAGATATGCAGATAGGCTAAAGTAAGTATGCAGATAAACTTAGTGTGTATAAGATCTTAAGCTTTTGAACCACGCGCTTCATTCAGTGCCTTATGCTGTGGACTCATGTCACAATAATGAGGTCTGACCTTGATCAGCTCCAAGTTGCCCTTCTTCTCTGGAGGAACACCTCCCTTCATAGGGTAGCCCATCCTCACAGGTAGGGGGATGGCTCCATGTCTGAAGGGGGCTGCTGCTGGATAAACTGCAGTCCAGTCTTGATCCACTAGCATGTTCTTTGTCCTGGGCTCCCCTGACTGATATGAAACACAGGAGACAAAGGAGGCGGGTGCGAAAGTCCATGACTGTTTGTTGCAGAACCATGATGACGCTCAGTTATTTATATTAATCATCAGTGTCAGTCTATTCAATAAGGAAACTCTGAGTGAGTAAAAGAAAGTTCTTACTGTATATGTCTCATTAGAAATATGTGCATTTGATTGTATATTGACAGGTATAAAAGCTTCACACTTACCTCTCTCTTGTATCTTTTGACAGAGGATCCTCTACCGTTTCTATCAGTCAGGTCTAAAATTAATAATATCACGTTTAGCCACACGCACAAGCACACACAATGCTGCAACGCTGTTTAATTTCAAATTGCTCACATTGTTATCTGCAGATATACGACACAAATACCACACATACCACTTTCCTAAAGTATTTCAGTGTTAAAGACTGACTTGATTTGTCAAATTGTCAATGTGCAAAAAATAACAGACGAATAAGAGAGGGACAAGTCACTTGTCATTGCGTTAATTTTCAAGCAAACATACAGATTTTTATTTAATTGTGAGCATTTCTGCCTGTCGTGATAGTCAATTTAACATTTTTTGTTTTGTGAAGGCATCTTGGACTTTGGAAATTAAGCTGAATATTTTCCCCCGTTTGACAAAACAATAAATCAATTAAACCAGGGGGTTTCAACCAGGGGTCCACGACACCTAGGGGGTCTGCAAAGGTACAGCTGGGGGTCCACCAATTATTGTCATCATAATTGACAGTTTTCACCAAAATAAAGGCGACTGTGAGGGTGCAGATAATTGAGAAGCTACAAACAATTCATCATGAATCAGTTCTTGGCATTTAATAATCAATAATAATTCTTCAACTTTTTTTTATCAATCATAAACACATATAACCTAGTATATAAACAGGTTAATAAGGTGAAATAAAAGTTATTATAGGCCAGGCTTAAAATGTGACACATGTAGGGGTCCCTGTTCTGTTTGTCTCTCGTCCAAGGGGTCCTTGGGCTGAAAAAGATTGAAGACCCCTGAATTAAACAATAAATTAACCAGCAGATTCATACCCACATGTATCATCTCATCCGTTATCGCTTCTAATATCTTGTCTAATGGGTAGTTATGATAGGAAGTGAGAAAATACCATCCGGCTAGTGAGTGACTGACACAGCAGCCCCGTGATGGACCCCTGTTATTCCCCACACATTACATTACTACAGTTACAGTCAGTTTCTCCATGTGAATGGTTACTGTTTATGTGTGGCCACCTTGATGGGGAAAGTACATCACCTGTCGAAGGACAGGAGGCACCTTAACTGCATTTCAGTTAGCTTAGCATGCAGCTACGGTTCTGAGTCAGCGTGAACTATTTTTAAAAAAAGACCGTGAAACTCACCTTTATTTCTAGCAGAGGTATTTGGAGGCAACCCGGTCGCGTATGTGGCCCTGCTTGCTGCTGTCTGAAGTCCAAGACGAGAAACATTTACTCGACCTAGAGACAGAAAAGCCTTGCTTGTCTGTGAAGCCATGTTGACTACAGGAACAAGCGAGGGACAAACCAGCGGGGATTGCGAGACGTAAATCGGCGTACGGTGAGTGTTCAGCGCCTCCTACAGGTGAACGCGGGTGTCGTATCACAACTCTGCGACTTCACTCAGGCTCATGTAAATATTATCAACGAGCCAATACTTTAATTAAAACCCGTTAATATTTTTTGCAACAACAGTCTGTCTTCGATCGTGTTTACACGAGGGCATTATCTGTCTATCGCGCGGCCGTTCACCCACGTGAGACCAACGTCTGCCTCCTCTCCGCCAGCTGCCGCTTTTTCTACCACGCGTGCTGCGTTCAAACTCCTCCGTAAAGTCTAACTCAGAGTAAGCAGTATGTAAATAATGGCCCAGGGGCTATAGGCTGTGACACACTGACACACACACATACACACCACGCTAACGTAACACAGAGAGAAAGAGAGAGAGAGAGAGAGAGAGAGAGAGAGAGAGAGAGAGAGAGAGAGAGAGAGGGATGAGCAAGGAACTAGTTTGAACACACTTAAAACGTCGAGTCGGTTTTTAGAGCAACAATGTGTTGTGCACACCTGTAGTTGAAGGAGTACTTGAAAATGGGACCGTATGTGTAAATATATATTTAGATAAAAAGGCATCAACCCGACCTAGCATGAAAAGGGAAGAGGCTACACGTGGGGTACGTTTGCAAAGTTTCTCTCTCGTGATTTTTTATCTTGTGGTTAGTCAGCAGCTTGCTTTCACACAGGCCAGTCTCTGTAGTTGCAGGTGTGGTGCGAAACCTTCTTGGCGTTGTACACACTCCTCTGAGTACTTTAAAGATAATAGCACGTGTTTTTTCATGTTTAAAACTGCACATGGTTAATTTCACATTATGCATACTGTGACATTACAAATGTTTGATCTTATCTGAGTAAACAGTCCTGATATGCACAGCCGGATTAACTCGTTGGGGGGGGGGGGCTCTGGGCGAAAAAGTAGTTGGCGGGCCCCTTTTAACCCTTCACCTGTCACCTAGCCTCAGGTAGCCTCAGGTGTTGTGCGTATCACTGGCTGCGTGGTAATTTGACTAAACACAAATTGAGGATCATGCACCATGTAGGCTCAGTATTTAAAGTAAAGATGTGACACAGGGTCACGATCTCACACAATATTTTAGACAATAGACAATTGTGTGTCTAACAAGGTATTCTGTTGTGAATTAGTACTGCAAATTCCTATTAAAATTACAGTTAATCTAATTATGCTTTACTGGGCTGTTGCACGGTTGGTAATCCGGCAATCAGGGTACCTTTACAGTGATGCTGAACAGGGTTTAAATGTGTGAAAATAATAATGTATGATATTTTACACCAAGGTTATGTGTATTAAACATTTGTTTTATATCACTTTAAATAGACTATCTTTGGGCTTTGGACAGAACATGCAATTTGAAGCCACATTTAGTGGTAAACGTATGTTCTTGTCTGACATTGACATTATTTGATTAAATAATAATAAAAGATAGATTAATAGACCTTCACAGCAGCCATATTGACATGAAATAGCAGGTAAACACAGGTGTTACCTATTATACTAATAAAGGTTCTGTTCCATTCAGATCAAACAGAGTCAGGCTGCAATAAACGGAACAGAGCCTTAATTGGTATTATTGGAAACGCTACTGTTTCATGTCGAAATGGATGCTGTAAATAAAATGTCTGTTGGTATTGTGCTACTCCCAAATTGTGCATCTTGGCTGCTCGGTAGTAAAGAGATGATTGTCAGGGTACCACTTTCGTTTCCCCCAAGCCCTTGAACGCATCACCAGTTCAGGCTCAGGCTGCGATGCACTTCAAAGGGACAAGTCCTGCAGGCAGCAGCCGATTCAAAGCTGCCGGCGCTCTCATTGTATGCTCGATGGTTTTCAGTTCATTTTTTTTAGCGCCGGAAGATGAATTCAAATTTATATAAATAAGTTATTTTACGACTGGATATTGTTTTTTAGTTAAAAAAAAAACAACGAACTTTTACTTTGCCTGGCTTCTGTGATATTTACAAATTATTTATCACCGAGTGCAACTTGACGTGTGTTTCCTGAGCTAAAGGTAAGATTTGACACGTTGGTTTGACATTACGTTTTTTTCCTCTTTAATTCTTTAAGGGCTCAGCTACTGAACATTAGCGTATAACATTAATTGCTGCAAATATTGACTTAGCATTTGCTTCATTATGCAGCTTCATTAAACAAACCCCCAACCTGTGCTTTTTTGGCTGCTTTCAGGAGGTCAGCTGAGCACATGAACAGAGGAAAAAGTTTTTTTTTTTTTGTTTTTTTTTGGGAGAGGAGGCTAAATATTCAAAATTTATTTGAACCCACATGCTGTCATTTAATTTGTAATATAAGTCCCATGCCAGGTTAGGTTCAGTTTAATGGAAAGTTACACAATACTCTGTAACTGTAGAGTCCCACCGCAGCCTATGAATGTCTGACAGTTCATTGTGTATCTCATGACTGTGTAGTTTTAAAGGTAGAAACTCTATCTACAGAGGGGACAGCAGCATGTGGCTCTTGTCATCAGTTCATCCATAGTTGAGGACAGATATGGATGGGGCTGGCTGCCTCCAATTAGCCTACCTCTCTTGTCCTATGAGACTTTTTCCGATCCTTTTAGGCAACATCCGGCCATCTATCACACTGCCTGTTTCAATGTCTTTCCAGAGACGATACTCTTCCACCCACGTTCATACACTAATTAATTCTACGTTAGTCATCAAGGAGTAGATGTCGCTTTGACTTTGCAGATGGAAAGTGTTTTTGTCAAGTTGTCATGCTGTCCAGACTTAGTTACAGCTTCATAGCCTTCCGGAGACATAAGGAATTTATGTCCTGTATCCTATATCATATATTATATAATGACAACATAGCAGCTCCATTTGCACAGTAAACTACTTAGCTGGACTCACATAATTAGCTCACTTCATTACTCCTATTTTCAAAGACAAGCAGTCTCACATGAATGAATGTGCATCCCTAAATAATGTCCTTGACTTTAACCTTGATCTGGATGTGACTGTAAAGAAAAAAAAAGAATGGTGAGTATGCAACTATCCACAGTTTGCATCAGTCTGATTAAGCTTCTGTGATGTGACATGTTTTGTGTAACTGCTGGGAGAGCTCACACTGGAGCTATAGTGGCTTAAAATGTGTTGTAGGTTGGTAAACACGGTGGATTATTTTTATTAAATGTTAGCGTAGTCGGTGCATGATGAGCATTTGTTTTGCAGGGTTTGACATCCAGCAGGAACAATACAACAGCTGTAGATGTTTTTATTTATTTATTTTCACAATAGTAAATCCTTAGAGAGAGTTAGCGGAAATGGACTTATGATCTGACCTGTCGCTGCCTCATTAAACTGACGTATGATTCCGTTCTGGGAATATTACGTGCCTGTTACTCTGGTATTATTTTCATACGTCATACAGTAAGTCATTGAATTGGTCTACCACTATGAAGCAAAAGTTCCTTCCTGGCTCGTGGCTCTATGATTTCTTTTTTGAGTCTTTTGCTTCTCTTTTTAACTAAGCAAACATGGTTGTGCTATACAAACTCTAAATATATTTTCGAGCAATAAGTAGAGCTGTTACACAATGAGTCACCCTAATCTACATCAGTGCCCTGAGCACAACAGGTCTCTGTTTTGCGTATGGCTCCAGTTCAAAAGCAGCATGCTGTCTAGATTTGTCAGAATCTAATCTGATGATATTTATAATGTATTTACAAAGTAAATTTTTCCATTCTTTTTTTCTTTTAATCTTGTATTTTTGATGACAGATGCCAAATTAAGTAGGTCCTTGCCAGTAGAGGGCATTGCTTACGTTTAGTCATACTATCTCCATGACACATGTCACTTCTTCCACTGCAGGTACAGTATGGACACGCATGCACTACAGCAGCGAGAGCTCTTTTCTGCAGCAGGTAGCTAGCCATGCCTAGCTAGGTGGTGTTTTATCCTGCTGGCCTCTTTCCATCTACCTGAACTTTGGTTCTAACCTTCAGGACTTTCCAGGACTTTGAAGTCCCCCTTGGCCCTCTCCATCCTGCGGGGGCAACATGGGGGAAAGACGGGCACACTCCTTTCACATGACGTGCCACGTGCAACATGACTATGGCAGGATGGCAAGCTCCTATATAAGTTACCGGCCCAATGGATATGCCAGCACAAGCCTCAGCCTGGCCCAGGGGATGGATGCTGACCCTTCAGCCTCCTCCGGCACTACAACTACTAGCTCTGCCCTACGGGCTCCTGCACTTGACAGAAGCCACTACTCTCCTGTTTCACTGGAACTGGACCCCACAGCGGTGAATAATGGATCAGGCATTCCCTGCTGTCCACCAGCGGACACAAAGGACCCAGCACTGAAGACCATACACAGCCAGCCCTCTATCACCTCTGTCCCGCCACCTCTCCCTCCTTCGAGCTGGCTACATCATCATCAAAAGGATTTCCAGAGCCCTTACATCAAGACTAGCATGCAGGGGGATGTTTACAACTTCCTAGAGAGACCTGCTGGACTGAAATGCTTCCTCTACCACTTCCTCGTGTGAGTACCTGTCTGGTTCTGTGCATGCTGATTTCACGACTACCATAATAAGGCTTTATTACCCAAAGTGATTTTTTTAATCAGCACTAAAAGGTGTTTAAACTTAAATAAACAGTCTAGTTGACTGACTTCAGTCACGTAGTTCTCTGTGGTGTCTCTTCATTAGCTCCAGTCCCTTTCTCGTTAATTACATCTAGTGCTGATCCTTCCAGTATTAGGTTCTGCTTCCCAGTAACAAAAGGAGAGGTGTCTGTGGCCTGGTGGCCGTCTGCAGTTGTTTTAAGATAGCCCAACAGGAGCAGCTCAGTGTCATCCGGTCAGCTACACCTAGCTCACTCTATTCTGCACTTCCTTAGAGTCAGCAAATCAGTAACCTCATGCATGAAACATGGAGCTTCCCTCTTGGTGAGTCTAACCTGACCTGTCAGGGGAGCACACTGACCTACAGTTAAAACAGAGCTTCCATGAATCATTTCTTAACAGACACGTAGGAACACTAACTCTCCTTTGTTGGTGTTAATGCGCTGGAGCTGCGATAAAGCTGGAGTGTTTTAGCATGGTGTAATGACTGGAACAGACCATGCAGCAGAATTTGGATTGAGGGAGCATGTTTTGGTGTCACATACAAAATTAAGTAGGCGACATACTGTATTGTATTGCCAGTGGAAAACACCTAAATGTGACACGTGTCATTTGACCACATTCAAATAACCTGGATAATAAACTGAAGATACGGTGTAAAAGTTGAACCAGTAGTTAAAATAGCATAAAAAACATGTTAACACACAAACTTTTTTATGGCTAGTAAGTGCTTAATATTTAAGCAATAAATTAAAAAGCAATAGAAAATGTGAGAATGTGTGAGTGAAAAACAATTCTCAGTGTAGTGCAGTAGGTTGCTTACCTTTTTACCTTAAATTTACCAAAAGTATTTCATGGCTAAGAATATTCACCTAGCATGTGACTAAAGGATCTTCCGTGATCTCTGAAGTATCCCACAATATAGTCCCAGACGTCATAGTAAGCTCCAGGCTCATGGATTTAGACCAGATTAGATGAAAATATGAGTGATAATAATAGAAGTTCAATTGAAATGGCTCTACTGAACTTGTTTACATTCAGTTGAAACATGCATTGGATTAATGGATGTTACAAAGAACTGTGTTTCACGCATTATTTCACCTACAGCCACAGTGGACCATATTTTTCTATTTGGGTACAGTAGCACAATGCTATGTTACCAACTCACTTTGAAAGGGTGTGCTGCTGCTATAGTTACACATGCATCCTGAACTGGATCATCAATTGGCTGAAAGGCTCCCTCCGTACACCACGGTGTGTTCAAGTAGACCTGGGCCCAGGTCACGTAAACTAGAGCACTGTACGGTAAAAAACAATCATATCTGTGTGACTCTGAATGACTCCAACGACTTTCATTCAGGTCGAAAGTAAAATCCTTTTATATACAAACTCTTAAGAATAAAAGGCTGCTCTGGCATGGAAGTAACATCACAGCAGCCACTACACCACAGTAGTATCCACATCCTTATTTCCACACACAAGATATTGTGTCTAACCCCATAATGTAGGTTCACGCAGAACACCAGTAGTAAAGTTAAATCTTAAAACTTTATTTTTAAAAATGTGACCTATGTGGTAATTATTGCCAATATGGCTTGCACAAATGACCTTTTGCAAGAGCACATGTTTGATTATGACTTCCCCTACATTTTTTAAAGAGAAACACATTCATTGACAATAAAATATTAATGATTACGCAAAAATTGCAATTAAGCATTAAACCTGCACATTTTTTCAAGTCAAGTTTTAAGAAGTTCAGAAACTCAAGTTGTAAGTGGCCTTTCCAGTGGTAAAGGTACAGTAAGGGTGAGAGATCATCAGCTGTTCTGTTGTCCCACATGTTCTCAACCTATAACACAGCATCTCACACTTTTGTGGACATGACTCAGCAGTTAGGCAGCTGCGGCCAAAAATACCTAGAAGTGTTTGGTCTGCTATGCAACTTCTGGCGGCGATCTCAAAGACTTCAGAAAGGTCCCGTTCCTCCCAAATCATCCGTTATCCAAACACATTTATCCACCTCTATAGTGTTTTTGCTCAGTTGTCTTCAGATGACCTAATCATTTAAACATCGTCTAGTCGTTTACATGTTTAAAATAATTAAAAGGTCCGCACGCCTGCCACTTTTCACCTCTGCCTGCCTCAAATTGTGCTTGAAGAGAAGTGGAATTGGTCCATCTCATTAAGATATTACCTTTGTCATTCAAAGATGAATGGAAACACTGCTGAGATTCTCAGTCCGTACTGTACTCGTGTGTTTTGTGTGCCCTGCATTGCGGATAATCCGTTCCAGCAGTAATTGAGGCTCTAATATTCTCCCCTCACAGAAGAGAGAGAACCCGAGCCTGTCCTTCATTTAATATTAAACCCTTCCGACTGATCCCCGCTGACACTCCTTTAAGTAACTCTTACTTGTCGATGGCTATCGCTGGTGGCCATCTATTCTCTTGGCCTCTTTAGAGATTGGCAGGAGAGAAGGGATGCATAAAGGGCCGTATGCCGCACTCACGACAGCCCTAATAGCCCTGCTCTAATAGGCCTGCTCTACATTAGGATGACACACGCAGCACAAACAACACACAGACACACACACACACTCACAGGTAGTTGCTTAATTCATCGCAGCCTTTATTGTGCTGAAGCCAGGATCGGCAAAATTATTGCCAGAAATTCAGCAAATACATGTTTGCATGCAGATATAGGCATGAATCTACCAGAGCACACACACATGCACACGTGTGGTTGGATTACACAATACAATAGAGGAAACATATTGGCCCACACAGGCTTATATATCCGAAAATGCAGTCATTAGCACTCCATCTGGCTGCTTTACAACATCTGTCCAGTCAACAGGTAGCATAGTGGGATCACACGCAGACAGAAAAAGATGGATTGATTTGATTTGTGTTTGAAAGATCCAAATGATTTTAGATCAAAGTTGATATCATAGTATAATAAGAAGAAATAAATGGAGCACTGAAGGTTTTTTTGTGCCGAATTCATTTGAAAAGCCCAAACAGATGGACTTCTTTTAAGTGTTTTACATTAACTTTGGCAGAACACCTGTGTTTGGCAGAGAGCAAATATATTGCCTTATTATTTTGTGAAAGACTTTGTAAACTTAGTTTTTTATTGCCTCCTATAAATCACCATAATTGTTTAATAAAGAATTAATCGAATAAAATAAATAAATAATTGAATGAAATTCATGTAGTTACAGTTTCAGTTACAGATTTCAGACATCAGGGCACATTCTCTGGCCTCTTGATGCTGGAAAACAACAAAATGAATGCACAATATATTAAAACTCACATTCATTCAACCCCAGACCAGACAGACAGACACGCACATGCCGCACGCTGTTGACGACAGAGTTCGTCAGAGTGGCTAGAAATCTCTGGAGTCGGGAAAGCATACAAAAAGAGTATATAAAGGAGTCTTATGCAATGGCCTGCAGCTTCACCAGCACAACCTGAGGAGATGATCCCCTGCACGTTGGGGTCACTCGCTCTGAGTCTTTTACATAACCAAAGGGACTGAACATGTATGTCCTCATGATTCCCAAATGCCGTTCTCATATTGCAAGCAGATTACAACCATATCTCTTATCCAACAGTTCCAACAGTTTAGTTTCTTACAGCATGTTACGGAATTAAACGATAAAACAGTAGAAGAAAGAGTGATAATGAAAACAGCCTTTTATCAGATAATAACTTTCTAGTAATAATAAAGGTAATTTTTTTCCCATAACATTATACCACAGCCAGTTTGCCGTGGAGGAAGCATTGCACCTGTTTATCCTCGTGAAAATGCAGCTGTCCAGATGTTGTCTGGAATCCTTGGTTCTGTCGTGTGTTTTTATATCTGGACAGATTATTGAAATGGCTATAGTGAATCCCCATCTATGTGGAAAGGGCAGAAAGGAAACCTCCTGTTGGATATCTGCTTACAAGAGATTACTGACTGTATGAAGAGTACCGTACGGGTCACTTCCATTTCTCAGTAGCAAGTTATGTGTTCAGAGAAATATTTTGTAACGCTGATTTCTTCTTCAGTTGAACAAACAACAACCAACAAATGATGATATTTATATTAATATTTTTTTTCTTTTTTTTTCTTTTCATTTCATCTTTAATACATGTGTAAACAACCAATGTATCTGCCACATGGTTTAACCATCTGTTATATTTTGAACTGCTGCTGATAGATTTAAAAAAAAGTTGATTTGTAAGCAAAAGTAAAGTAAAAGTAAAAGTAAAGTTCATAATTCCTCGAGTGAATTTGAGTGTCCTTTTGAATTTGAGTGTAATTTGCTGAAAGTTTACTCTTCTGTAACCTTTCCAAAAATCCTCCTGCATTTCATTTTTATATGTGATTCATCCGACCCTCAAGCCAGTACATTATCCAAACCTAGCTTTACTTCTCGTTGTGCAGGCCTGCACTGGTGCTGCTTTGCTATTCGTAGAAATATTTAACCATATTAGACTGTTTGGCATATTGTAACAGTATCTTAAATATTTACAAAGGTGTATTACTAAATGTAGCTGAAGCTGAGGTTTGTAGTATCCTGTGCCTTTGCACGTTCCTGATGCTGAATTTGATGTTCACGGTAAGGTTACTGGTTATGAATGACACTGCTTCTATTGTGTGATACGCCTCTTAACTATTTATCTTTTCATTCATCTTGCCCTCCAACCTGTAAGGAGATTTGCATCTATTTTCCAAGTATTTGGTGGACAAGATGATAGCTAAGCCAGGATGGAATATCCATGTTTGTGACTGGAGGCTGATGTGGTGTAATCCACCCTAAGCTCTTCCATGGATGGGATGGGGAGGGGGGTCAGCAAAGCAGGTTGCGGAGGGCTGCTCTGTCTCTGACTATACCCGCTATCAGTGATGGCCAGGGCTTAAAGTTTGTACTTTTTAAAGTCACAAGCATTATTTTCATGTCCCAAAAAGGAGTCTCAGAATAGAGATGCATATACCCTCCATACTAAGGGTAGTCTTTGTCTAGTGTAGTTATACATATACACATAAATACACATACACATAAATACTATGGGAGTTAAGTTGGCCAACTCGCATGGAACAGATGTATTATGGGAGCACGCGCATGCAGACAGTGTGCCAAAAGTTTTAAAAGTCCTGTGTGTACGGCTTAATGGCATCTAGCATGAGGTTGCAATGATCTAAGTAGTGGCCACAAAACTCATGAAATGCCTTATCTTGAGAAGTTGTATGGCTTGTCCCTTCTGGGCTACTGTAGGAACAATTGGCTATTCAACATGGCAGACTCTGTGAAGAGGACCCTCTGTAGATATAAAGGATATATATAAAGATTCTTATTTTCAGGTGATTATACCGTAATGAAAACATACTTATGTCTGCTTTTGTGGTATTGGTTTTGGAGTTTGATGTTAGCAAAAGATAAGCAGCATTATTAATACTGTTTCCTTAGTGCTGTCAATTAACATATTAATGGCCTTGTGAGGCCTGGTTGTATTGAACATATGTTCAGTGATGCTGAATATGCCTCCATTGTTTGATGGTGGAGGTAATTTGCTTTGATGATTAGCAAAGAGAGGCCTTTGGGATTTCAAAGAGTTGTTTGATACACTGTACTGTTTAGTTGTTGGTTCAGTATTGAGTGTGTGGGTGCAGGTAAAGAGGGTTGGGACATGTTCTGACTCAACTAAGCATTAGTTATCGAGAAGGTGCCTACTTGACAACCCCATTGAGTTACCTTCGTTCATCCACTCATCTATTTGACAGAGAGGCGTAAAGCAATTTCAGGCACATGACAGTATTTTATAATATTTATTCATGCTCTACATCATAGAAATGCAGAAAGTGATTCAGTGGCATCCTTTTCATGCCCGTGGTTTTGATGTCAGTTGCAGTTTGTTGTGGTTCTAGTTCGGTGTGATGGCTGGACACATGAGCTGGCCATGGCTCTTTAGTAAGAACATGACACCAGCCAAATGCAGGTCAACCTAAACACATACAACGTGAATATATAGCTTGTTGAATGAGCTGGTAATGTACTCTTTATGTAGATAAAGGTATGGTGTTACCTGTCAGGTGGTAGATTTATGATGGAACAACCTGATTAAGAGAGGTTTAGGTTAAGACACTGATTAACATTTTGATTGGACGTGTGTGTGTGTGGAGGGAATGCTCTCTCAGCCTTAACCTAACACCACAATAGGTCTCCTTTAGATGCCCCAGACTGAGAAGAGAACTAAGTAAGGCTGAAATAATTAGTTGATGAATTAATTAATTGAACAACAGAAAATTGAAAGTCCAGTGTGTAGGATTTAGTGGCACCTAGTGGTCACGTTGCAGACTGCAACCAAATGAATACTCTTCCCCTCCTCACCTTCTCCTTCCAAGCGTGTAGGAAAAACTCACACATAAAAACCAAAAGTCCATATCTAGGTCAGTGTTTGGTTTGTCTGCTCAGGGCTACTGTAGAAAAATGGCGGTTCAACATGGCGGACTCCATCGAAGAGGACCTGCTCTTATTTACAGGTTATACACCAACGAAAACAGAGTTTTGAAGATTATATTCAGTTCCTCCCAATAGATCCTCCTAAATATTACACACTGGACCTTTAAACATTGACAATTTTGATAATTTGTTATACATGATGTTATTTTTTTTCCAAAAAAGAAGATTTGCTTACTGTTCATCATTTCATGTGGGATTATAATGTTTTAAACTCGGTTATAGTGCAAACACTGAGTATTAACCTGTTCATTTGCATGTTTGTGTGTATGGAATATAGTCTGTGCTGGTGTGTGCACATTGTAGTGTGTGTTGAAATTCTTGTCACCGACACTTTTGGGATCAGATTGTCCCCGCTGTCTGTATTTAATTGATGTTTCCTAATCTTATATTGCCTTAGTTTCACAGCTGATTGAGTAGAGGGTTTGATGTGGCTCTCCGCTGTACTTATTTTAGCGAGGCTGGACGGATCTGCAGTCAATAATACTCGCTAAAGCCCCAGCTGTTTTGTTTTAATCAGATCCCAGGGGTTTTGGCCTGGCTAAATAAGGTTGGCTAATGGTTGTGAGTGACCCGGTCCCATCTGCAGCAAACACCTCCCCGTGGTGTTAATGCGGAAAGATTTAGGATATGATATTAGGACAATGCTAAACACAGCCTGACTAAATGCACTGCTTCAAAGCAATGCAGTCATGGTTGTGGTTTGGTCGTGGTTTTCATGAGAGCCTTGAAGTCAAGATAAATTGATGGCCAACTTGAAGCCATGACCACTTCAGGTACGAGAGTTTGCATGTTCAAGCTCCAACCTCCTAACATGCAGCAAATGGCCACAACAATGGGTCGCTGCGGCAAGGACCAAGCCTCCACATGGGTGCCCACTCCATCAACTGAGCCTACCAGCGCCCCAATTTCTCCCTTCCAAACCATCAAAAATACAAGTCTAGTGAATTTTATGTCACGACCGGTACAGTACATGAAGTCCCACTGTTATTATTTATGCTTATTCTAACAGGATGCTCTGATTTCAACAAAAATGGATTTCAAATTGACCCTTTTTGCCCTCATCTTAATATGCCCTGTCTGTGCGGTGTATTCCTTCCCAAAAGGCTGCTGATGCCACTGCCTGCACATCAGTGATCTTTGGGCAATATTACTGCAACAGTTCCAGGGACAGGAAATTTTGTTTTCAAAAAGTTCATAAAACACAGGCAGAAGTCTGAGGAAGGAAAACATCACAGCTATTTAAACCCTGTTCACAGGAGTGAACCTGGTGTGTGGATCTGTTTGTTTCAAGACTGCTAAGAATTTTGTTTTCATACTCGGAAATTTTTTTAAGAGGAGAGGGTTCAAGAAAAGGCCCTGCCTGTTGAACGAGCTCTCAGAATCCACGGAATTCAGCGATGGCCTCAAAAGCAGGCGAAAACATGAAATCTTTGTCATGTAAACAGTGTGAAAGAAGCTTCAACAAATAAGATAGAGAAGGTTAGATTGATGAGGCAGTTGCAGAAGAAAGTGATGCTGGAATGAGGATCAGCTGTAATAAACAGAGAGAACTGCTCTCTGATGTTTCGTTGCAGTGACACCAGTTAAAAACAAATATTCATCAATGTCAACACCAGCAAACTCTACAAGTCGGGAATTGGACTGCGAGTTCCAACTGAGTTCCAAAGCTGCTGGATCGAACATTATCCTTGATTGTTCTTAATTCTTGATGTCTTACTCAGCCTTTATTTCTCAAAATCAAAATTTAAAATTGAGTCATACCACTGCTTTTACAGACTGCTGCTTTAATACAACTGGCTTATTCCTCTTTTGCGTGATCTGTGCAGTTCCAATTTGACTTAACATGGTGTCCTGCGTGTCGAATCGTTTGCTTTTAGTGGAAATGTGCACACAGCAGAGGGATGGACTGGCTCTAAGCCTAGTTTTTAGTTGTCATACACCCCTTATATCCTTTGGTACCATATGTCGAGGACACAAGGGCATGTCCTGCCTTGAAATCTCACTCTGTAGCAGCGGAGGCCCGACCATCACACCAACATGAGAAAGGAAAGCTGTCCAGTATTGTGTGAAACAGCATCCTCGGTGCCACCCTACGCTGAGTCTTTATGCCTCACCTCGGTCACCTCTGTTCCATTTAAATGTGCATGACACTGTAGGGGATGATATCATCTCAGCTCACCCTGCTGTCGATGGCCGGCCTCATTATGGGTGCAGGACTACACTTAGGACATTCTGCTTCAGTGCTTTTACATTTTGCTTACACTTGTGTTTTAAGCAGAATCCAAGAGAGGGAAGAGAAGTGTGTGTGTGTGTGTGTGTGTGTGTGTGTAGTGTTGTTCTAATCCTGAGAGAAAAATCACTGTCCCATCTGGCCAATGTGTCATAGTCTGTGTGGAAGGGGAATCCTCCTTCAGGAGTCTTGCCCTCCTTCACCCCATTTTGTCCTGTGCTCACTCAGAAATGAGCATGGTCTTCAAGATAAACACCTTCTACCTCTGGGTCATGTGGTGTCGAATATACAGCCGTGACTCACGTGGATGTCTGAATTAGTAAAAGATCTGAATAGTGGCTTCAGTGGGTGCAGCTTTTGTAAGTTTGCCTTTTGTATCAGTGTGTGTGTATATATAGAGAGAGATATAGATATATATACATATGGATATATACATATATATCCATATGTATATATGTATATGTATATATATATGTATATATATATACACAATACATATATATATATATATATATATATATATATATATATATATATATATATATATATATATATATATATATATATATATATATACATATGTTATACATATGTATATATATATATATATATATGTGTGTTTCTGCATTATGTTGTATGTTACATGAATAATAATAAGCAAACAACAGACACTTACATAACCCTTCTAACATACAGCGTGTAATCCAGCTTGTATCGCACAGCATCATAATGCACCCACCACTGTGTGTTTTGAAAGTGAGCTCAAACATGGTGATGGTGCATGCAAACACTCACAGTACAGTATGTCATGTAAAAGCACTTAAAAGATGTGTTCAAAGGATTATTTCTGGTATGGTGAAAATACACACTACTGACTCTGCTCTTAATCCTGTGGGGTCAGGAAAGACCAACCAAAGTCCCTCATGAGCCTCTTTGGAAAGTTAGACATGCACACGGCAGTGGTTTAGGAAATATATACAGTTTTTTTTAAACTAAGTTGGAAAATGTTGCAAGTTAAAGATGATCTAATGATCAAATCTGAAATATGTACTGTACTTCCTTCTCCTCCTTCCTTCTCCTCTGCTGTATTCTTTGTTTTTTCCTCTAATGCTGAAACAATTAGTTAATTAGTTAAGTAGACAATTGGTAGATTATTACTTGTTTTTGGGTTCTCCATTGTAAAGACTTCTTTTTCTTTCTCATCTATGATAGTTAACGGAACAGTTTTGAAATGTTGCTTGCACAAGCAGATTTAAAATGTCACCCTAGACCCTGGGAGGATTCTGACATTTTATATTTAAAACAAGTAAATGAATCAAGAAAATAATTGGCAGATGCAGCTGGACGTTGTTGCTTCACTTCTCTTCTTTGCTCTCTGCCTTCACTCCAGGATTGAGGACGGAGAGGTGGATGGAGGAGAAGAGGGGATTCATCTTCTGCCTCTCTTCTCCTACCTTTCCTTCCTTCTTTACCATCATCTATGTGTGCCGGTAGTGGATGCTCAACCTGCAAGGCTATATTTGTAGACTATGTATATACACTGACAGATGGACCGTCTTGTCGGAATGTTTTACTGTTGCTAGGAGACATGGAAACATCCTGTCAGCTGTTAATACAAGCAGATTGATGAAAAGAAAAACAGATACAAAGTACCCTGAACAGTTAGCAGCTTGTTTCTTTAATTTTGTAGCAAATGTTAAAAATCAAGACTTCATTCTGTGTCACAGCTCCCGTCTCCTTCACCTCAGTTGTACCTGTGTCATATATGTGACACTTACTGTAATGGTTTCCTTGTTAGCATCTCAACAGCCAAATCCAACAGATATGAATACTTATACTTATTCTTCATATGCTCTACCATCTCTCAACTCAATTTAATGAGATAATGTGAATTAACTGGTGAGGTGTCACTGGTGATCTGCACAACCATTTCAGGACAAACAAAGTCATTTTTTCAAAATGTGTTGAGGGCAAATTGACGGAAATTAGGGAGAAAAATACTCGAGTGAAGGCCAGATTTTTAAAACTAAATAACTAAATAAAATACTAACTAAATAAAAATTATGGACTGCAGTTTCTACTTTGTTATTTTTAGATTACTGGAACAGTGAGTGATGTGCTGATGCCTGTTTTCTCTCCCTACAGCTTCCTTATGGTCCTGGTGTGTCTAATCTTCAGTGTCCTGTCCACTATAGAGCAATATGCAGACTTTGCCACTGGAACCCTTTTCTGGATGGTGAGTGCTGTCACTCTGCTGATATATACCAAACGTAAAACTGTTACAACTTCCAAAGGACTGCATAAATCGGCTAAATCTGGTCGCATGAATTGTATATTTAAAGCTGCATCAGCTACAGTACAAGGTGCTGTTTAATTAACTGCAGTTTTACAGAAATAATGCCAACAGATTTGTCATTTATTGTCTTAAAGGCTTTCATCCATGCACAGTACTGGCTTCACCACTGGCAGTAACACAACAAAATTAAGGAATAAGAATAACAAAGATGCAGCAAAATGAATCAGAGGGTCAGGCAGATGTTAGTTAAGTACAGCTTGTACTCATCCACACAGTATAACTGAAGACACCTGTCTGGTTGGACCATGCATGTGTAGATCCTTAAAAACCACACGCATGATGGTAGCCATGACACAAATTATCGATAAATTGATTTGAAAACTGTAAAGTTTTAATAATCAGTCAAGCAGAAGTTAGTTAAAAAGCAAAAAACCTGGTTTCAGCTTCTCACATGTGAAGATTTGATACCTTTTTTCTGTTTTCTTTCAGTGCAAACTGTCTTATTTCTTCAGGTTTTGGACCGCTGGAGGGACAAAACAAGCTTTTTTAGCATTTCACATTGGGTCCCTGAACATATCTTTTTTACTTTTCCTAAAATACACAATTATTAAATAGATTAAATGGATAGTGACAATAATCATTGCAGCCCGTATAATGACGCAGTACCTGTGGATGGAGGTGTATCACTATTGTATTAAGAGAAATGAGTTAATGATGCTTCCTGTTTTCTTGTGTAACAAATCTTTTTTTTTCTTATTAATGAAATCCACATAGTTTTTCTCAGAGAGATTAAATGAAGAAGTGACAGATAAAGTTACCTCAGCTGCACTGCAGTACCCTGCGCTGTCCACATGATGGAGACAGAAGATCTCGGCTGGGAGGCTTCGCGCCCGCCATCTTACACCTCAGCTCAAAGATATTACAAAGTTAAAAAATGCTCTGTTATTGCAAATACCAACACACATTACCTGCCAGCGTGCACTGCATTCATCAAAGCCCTTTTAGAGTAAGCAGCATGTACGCACTGCGCATTATTAGCATGGGAATGGTCAGGAGCCAGTGTTTTTAACCTCTTGTGATGGAACTAGTTATGCAGAATCATTTGGCTCCACACAGACTGTACTTGCTGATACTTGCCGGTAAATTGACTTTTTTGTGGCTTATTAGGCTATTAAGGCTGCTAAGTGATGCAATAAATCCAGGGCTTACAACAGGTAGAGAAAATTATGGCTGCTGTTTGGAAACTCTACAAAGAGCTTGCATCATCTGTCTCCTGCTCGCACAGTGTGAATATAAATACACACATAGCTACCGCGTACTGGCGCACAGTTTACACAGACATTTACACAAAGGCCTCACATACACAGCCATGGACAGGCGCACACAATCACAAATACACACATGTACCACCTCCTGAGTCCCGGGGGCAAACAGAGGACAGAGAGGACACTGTGTTCTGTAAACTTTTGGCCAGTGCCCTTTGAAGACCTACTATCACAGTTATTCATTTATTTTTACGCTGGAAGAGCCAAATGCTCTCTATCATTATCCGTAACGTTCTCGTTCTCTCTCTCTCTGTCTTTGTCGCTCTGTTTCTCCATCCCTCTCTCCTCCTTCCACCTTTTCTTCCACCTCATTACTAAACAGTTCAGCAATAATCAGTTACATAAAGACAGGGAAAGAAGTGAGAAATTTCTAAACACGAATTACTGTGAGTCTCAAATCTTGAAATTGCCGAACACTGCTTATTTGTACACCTGGCTGTGTGTTCGTGCATGCATGTGTACTTGTAATGCGTAGTTTTAGTTCAATATTAATTGTGAGATAAGATAATACCTTATCTCGTGTGTGCATTTGTGCACTTGTGCCAGTGTACATGTGTGTGTGAGAGAGAGAGAGGGGGGGTGGAGCTCTGTGAGCAGTGTCATGGTGGCACATAGTGGTGGTAGTAGCTATACTTAGAAAGTTCAGGGTTAGCTGACATCTGTGAATCACAGGCTGCTTGTTTTGGAAGGCAGAGGGGACATTAGTCCTTGAGGATATTTGGCCTTCAGGGCAGCTGCCAAAGTAAAGCCAGCCAGGCTGGGCAGGAGGCACAGAGGCAGACATACACACACAGAGTCGCACACACGTGTTGCATGGATGTCTTCAACATTTGACTTTCACCAACTAAAGTCAGAAAACACACTGGATATTTTATTCAAAAGTCTGTTCAAAATATACATTTTTATTTTAAAAATAGTACTACTACTTAGGGTGAATCTCTGTGACCCCTCAGCCTCTGTGACCTACGCTACATCAGTTTCATCAGGTCAGCTACACAGCTGATCCTTGTTGTGTTCTGCAGTCAGAGCATCACTGTTTATTATGAATAAAACTATGTCTCCTTTAGCTTTGGTTTAATCAAAGGACAGGAACAGTCCTGGCCGCCATGTCTCACTTGTGACGAAAAGACTGCTTGCATGCTCAGTGTTCACGCATGATGTGCATGTGGGAATGCAACAAACTGAACAATGAAAGGCTGTGAAAGTTGTGTAATGCTCAAAAAACACTTGAACGTTTCACAGGTTCATTGCTAAGAAAGGGGCATCCTCTAAAGGTTCAACACTTTGTGTGGGCAAATAGTCCAAAAATAATTTAATTTTAACTTCCAAATATTAAAGAATTAATGGTCAGATATCCATGAAATTCACTGTTTTAATTTCTTAACTCAACTAGCTTCTGGTGACCTTTTGACCTTTTCTTGAGTGACACCATTGGGTAATTTCCACTATGAGAAATATTGAAATCCAATTGGAAGATTGGCACTGGTTGTTGCTACCTCAAAGGATTCATTTGTTTACAGTAAATATGTCAATGATTCAGATTAATAGTGTGCTGATGTTTACAATCCATGACAGAGTATGAGATAGTACTCAGAACAAAACCACATGAAAAGGACCTAACAGGAACTAAAGTGGTTGGTGAGAGATTGTTTTGTGACTATCAGAGTATTCATCTTACAAATGGGAGGAACAAAAAACCTTTGTTTTCTAATATGTTTAGATAACTCATCTCTGAGAAAGCACGTGCAATTTAAATGGGATTGACATGATTATCTGGAATCCAACACCAGTAACAAGGTTATTATATTATGTACCATCCATGAGTTGAACTACAAAAGCTTTGTGTGCGTGTGTGTGTGTGTGTGTGTGTGTGTGTGTGTGTGTGTGTGTGTGTGTGTGTGTGTGCGCCTCCCTTCTAGCGAGACGCACAGACGAAGCAATCTAATCATATTTTCATCTGATACCGTAATTCCCAAGCAGCTCTTTCAATGAGCTTCATCCTCATCTGGCTTGACGAGATTATCGCTGCGAGAACAGGCGGCTGTTTTCAGTAAACACGTAGTTGCCAGTTTCTGATACACAAAAACACCCCGACATCTGGGTGACCCATTTTAAGGAATTATTGTGACTAATCTCTTCACATTCCCCCAAAATCATGCGTACGGTACCTTTGACTTTCAAATGTCACCCAGATGTCATCATTACTAAACTCAATGAATTTTGTGTTGGTGCTGATGTTTTAGTCTGACTGTGAACACTTAGTAAAACACTTAGTAAAACATTAGTTTGTTTTATGTCCGAGAAAACACACCAGGAACGTTATTAACACAGCTATAACGTTTTGCATTAAGAAAGGTTTGATGTTGTATCATAACAGTTTATGTGCAGATGTAACCACGTCTTGCAAAATGAACACAGAACTGTTCATATATATATATATATATGTGTATACGCAGCACCAACAACCAAGCACAGTCTGTTAGTTTCCTACACAAACAAGAAGGTCATGGCTGGCTGGTCAAGTTCAACTGAAATGGATGTTATAGGTAGCTCGGTCCCAGACCTCTGAATGCATGCCCAGACCTTCGATTTGTTCAGCGATTCAGATCTGAATGAATGAAGTGAAACTGAAATGGTAATTCAGTCTGATTATCAGGCTATGTTATACAGACTTAGTGAACCATTTCTGCCTGTCTCTGTCTTCAGTTCTGCCTCTTTAACTTTCTTTCCCTTTGTCTTTAACCCAGTGACAGAAAATGAGCAATTCATGGAGATGAATAAGGGGCTATAGGAATCCCAGGCCAGACGACTCAAGCGCAAAATCTAAAGCTGTAAACATGGTTAATTAATGAAAATGGGCAAATTAAACATTTAGAAAGCAGCAGAAAGGGCCTCTCCATCTGTCTGCTCCATCACTATGATTAACCTCTTGAAAGCCTTAGGTTTAAAAAAAAACTGTTTTCCACAGTACTGTTGCAAAAGTATGACTAAATGTACACATCAGTACATTTTCTCTATGTGCTGATACCAGCGCGACAATTTTTTGTTTTAGTTTTAGCTAAAATAGTTACCGGTTTGATTGACAGGTCATTGTTTTTGGGCTCTGTGGTGCTGTGTTATTGCAGCAGGGCTCATGGTATTAAGTTTCATACAAGGGGTGGTCACAGAGCAGCCAGTTCAAGCAATCAACGAGATGGCCACCCACACGGCCTTAGGTTTAAACAGACAGTATGGTGGCTAAATATTATGCGTACACGGTGGCCAGGAAAACTATCTCCGTCAGGCAGGCTTAATTAATTCACAGAGGCACAGACGTACGCACATAATAGGAAAATAAATGCACAATGGCACAGATTGGAGCACAATTGAAAGCACCAAAATCAACAGATATGCAGGTGGATGTAATTACAACAAGCCCGCATTTTTCCCAATAATTAACTCTCTTCTTCGACCACTGCAGAAACGTTTACAATTATAACAAGATCTCAGCACCCAAGTTGATTATTTAGCCTTCTTATCTGTTAGGCAGCAGCATGATGGCATTTCATCCCGCGGCTTCAATCACTTAGCCATTGACTCTGTCTCAGTATGAGCTGTCATCAGCCATGTTATCAAGCTCCATCTTTCCACCTGCGTAGTTGCGTGGGACCACCTCAGTGTCTCTCCGTCTCTCTCCCACACACCTGTCATTACCCACTCATATCATATTGTCAGTCTTGCCGATTGATTATAATGGCCTTAATGCTTTTAAATCATTCTTAATGCATAGCACAGCGTTATCAATGTTTTCAGAGTCTTATCTACTTCCACATCCTCTCGTCTCGTATGTGTTTGGCAGTTATTATCCGTGCCCATGGATTAACCTAACCCTTGCAATGTTTTCATTGTGCTTCTCAGGAAATTGTGCTGGTGCTGTTCTTTGGCACGGAGTATGTGGTGCGGCTGTGGTCGGCGGGCTGTCGCAGCAAATATGCAGGCATCAAAGGACGCCTCCGCTTTATCAGGAAGCCGATATCAATCATAGGTGCACCTGGCATTTTTCTTTGCTCTCATTTAATACAACAGATGGCATGAATGAATTGTTCTTGTAGAGCAACAGCTCAGAACATTCAAGCAATGTAAGGCTTTATTTTAGTACAAGGTTACAATGAAACTGAATTTCTTTCTTGTTTGTCATTTTCACAGATTTGATAGTCGTCATCGCCTCAATCATTGTTCTCGGCGTAGGGTCCAATGGTCAAGTGTTTGCCACGTCTGCCATCAGGTAGAGTTACTATTTTGTTCTGCATTTTATTATTTACTAATAGCTGGACAGGGGTGAGACGATAATGAGACGGATGAGGCGGTGTTGTGTGTTACAGGGGCATCCGTTTCCTCCAAATCCTGCGCATGCTACATGTGGATCGCCAGGGAGGAACATGGAGGCTACTGGGATCTGTAGTCTTTATTCATCGACAGGTAGGTTGGAAGTACTACTGCTGATTTAGTATTGTTATGTATCACATATCAAACTTTTTACCTTCCTGTTGTGTCACTTAGCTGCAGTTTCCTCTATAGGGTGAGCGCCCTCCCTGGTCCTTCCTAGAATTTACTACTTATTACGTTTGCACAGTCAGGAGTACATGCACACGTGTGCACAAATAAGCCACAGCAGATCTGGCTTTATAAGGAAAAGAAGAGAGATCATCAAGGCATCAAGGTTGCCTGTATTTTCTCAGGCTGATACACAATAAGTGAGGATGTAATGTTCTTGTCTTAATCCCAGAAGAAGACTGTGTTCTTTGGTTACATTCAAACTAGACATTCGTGTGTCTTTGATGCACAAGAAAGAACAGGACTGATCAGTGAGGGTTGCGTGCAAAGGTCAAGCAAATAACTGTAAGATCAACCCAAGATGAGACTAATTTGATTTGTTGCCATTTCCTTGTTGTCAGATGACCGCTTTATCAAATGATGTGCTCTGTTTAGTGGAAATGTATTTGCCTTTAGCGGTGTCAATAAGTTGGTGGAAAGGAATAGTCTAAGCACGTCAGGATATGTGCTCAAGATAGCATTCGATTTTAATGCTTCATTTAGCAACATTTACTCACATTTATTCAAAAATGTTTCATCTGAATATTTTTTCCCATATGTGCTCTATTTATCTGTGTATATACACACTGTAAAATACACAATACTGCATACAAGACAGTGGTTACACATTACAACTCTTTTTATAAATGTAGGTGAAGCTCTTAAACAATGTAATTGATCATCCTTTAACGTATGTTTTGAGCCACTAATGGAACAGGAAGGTGATTGTTGGTAGGTATAACCTATAAGGAATAAAGGATTGCTTCTTGCCATGACATGATGATGGAAAGATACATAAAAAATCAAGTGGGTCAGGTTTAGCATAGTTGGTAGACCGTTGTATAGTAGTCACTATAATAACCAACACACCCTGTTTATCCTTCCTGTTATGCAGAAAGTAGAGGGTAACCCAATGTCAAAATTTTGCACATTTTTATAGCCCAGATTTAGATTAGACAATCATCAATATCTCCTATATACAAGAAATAACCTGCAGTGAGGTGCGCCGATCAGCTCAGTAGGTAGAGTGTGCCCCATGTACAGAGGCTCCGTCAAGGCCCAGGGTTCAAGTGTGACCTGTGGCCATTTGCTGCCTGTCATTCCTCCTCTCTCTCTCTCTCCCACCTTCCTGTGTATTCTCCGGCTGCTACTGTACAGTAAAGGTTCATGAAGCCCAAAAGGAAAAACCTGCATTGAGGCTAGTGACTCTGTTCCAACAGCGCAGCTGTGACAGCTGTGGAGGGGCAGGATCATTTTTGTCAATTAGCCTCGAAGAGCAAACCAAATGAAATATTTTTTTTCTATACAGTGATACAAATGGTCAGGTATATTCTTCATATGTGCAGAATCTTTCATGCGACATTTCCATAGCATCATCTTTGGTCGACCTAATGTGTTTTTCAGGAGCTGATCACGACCCTGTACATCGGCTTCCTGGGCTTGATCTTTTCCTCCTACTTTGTCTACTTGGCGGAGAAAGATGCCGTGGATGAGGAGGGCAAGACGGGCTTCTCCAGCTACGCCGATGCCCTGTGGTGGGGCGTGGTAAGGCGGCTGAACTAGAAAATAGAAACAAAAGCAGCTCCTTCACTGATGCTTTTATACTCGTCTCTGTATGAGAACGTTTCTATGTTTTGTTTTTAGCAATGCGATGCATATATTAGTCTTGAATGCTACTTGAATTTCCCAACATAGCGTACATACCTGAAAGGCCACATCACATTCCCATGAAAAAAGATTCTTCTCTCTGTAAGAGCTGTAACAAATAAACTTCACAATACACTCACAAGTGGAGTCTTAACCCGGAAAAACTTCAGATGGCTGGCCACCCTGGTTAGACCAATTATTAACTTCCTCGTGTTTTTATTCTCCTCCTAAGTTCTTTGTGCAGCATGCATGTGTTGCTGCAACACTTGGGCAGGTGTGTTGATGTTTTCCGTGCGTAGAGCTGGTTTTGCTTATTCCCCTCTGTACGGAGGTTCAGGTTTCCAGAGTAGTTAATTAAACATTTGAATTGAAAGCGCAGAGTAATGAGAAACCTATGGCAGCCTTGTGCAGGGGATCAGCGTGCCACAAAGAGACGGTAATAAACCATTCACCTCTGGGCTCTTTGGCTCAAAGAACTTTTAGAGCACCAATATAAAGTGTCAGTTCCCTTAATTAAAACTTTAATTGTGGGATTACTACTTTTATGTAACAAGGGTTAGAGGGGTCACAGTGCTCCTCACTCTTCTATGGAAACTGAAGAAAAGCTGTTGTTTGTGTTGCTCTGTGCACAATGTTGAGAAAAGAATCGCGGTCGGGGATTTGCACCTTTTTGTTTTTCTGACACTGTAAACTTGAGAGTCATGATATGCTATTACAATAGGTTCGGTCAGCTTTGTGTGTGTGTGTGTGTGTGTGTGTGTGTGTGTGTGTGTGTGTGTGTGTGTGTGTGTATCATGAAATGAGATTGCGCTGATTGGAGAATGCTAAGCTCTCCCAGCGTGTGTTCCTCCTCTTGGCATGATTTCCATATTCGGATGTGCAGGTGCGGGGCACAGCTGGAGGACAAGCCAATGCCATGATTCATATCCCCTTCTCTCTCTCCTACTCTCTCTCCCTCCTTTCCTCCCTCCCTACCTTCCTCCCTTACCTTCCCTGCTGCTCTTCTTCTTTTGCCAATAGCTGATGGTTAGGTAATGGCTGTTTGATTTTAACAACCTTTGCTAACTTCAACCACGGCACAGTGTGAAGGAGAAAATGAGGAAAATGAGAGCCAATAGTGCCATCTTGGAATTATGGTAAAATCACACATGCACGCACGCAGGTCAGCATTCATATAAACGTGCATGTAAATACAGACATGCAGACACACTTAAACACATTCAAAGACCAGGTTTGTGACCTTTGTGTAGACATGAGGAGGTTTTTGCCTCACACCCTACAGTCTGAATGAGAGGAGTGTTTTTGAGTAGACCATTCCACTCTGATGGTCAGGAGGACATTGTTTAGTCATCGGATTTGTGGATGAGGGATTAAATCCCCCCCCCCCCCCCCCTCCCACCACTCCATCCGCCCCCCAACATACACCCACCCACCCTTCCCGCCCCTGCTCCTTCTTTTTTACTCCCAAAGCCCTTTTAAGTATCTCACCTTACATCAGCCGCTTTGTGTTAGCGCTCAGCGGCGGCTCACGCGGCGATGCCCCATAGACACTCACGGTAAGCCAAGTGTGTTCTGAATGTGTCAGAATTGGCTCGGCTTTCAGAGTGGGTGTACATGCAAATGGAAAGAGGTATTTGTTTTCCCCCCCTCGCCCTGGCAAATTCCTACACTCACTGAGGATTAGCGGTTGGGAATCTTATTCCCTTTGAGGAGCAAGAGCCTCTAATGCTCCGGCCATCGCTGACAGTTATAGAGCAAAGCCAGAATGGCTGATGAACTTTTATAGACTGTTGTGGCAAAGCTTTGAGAGATCAGCATTGACTGACATTTTCATCACATCAGCGGTTCATTAAAATAGCTGTATTTCTATGAACTCTAGAACATTTTGGAGTAAAAATACTAATAAAATACTTTTAAAATAAATTCTGACACACAAAGATTTAAGCTGTTCCCTCTCCTCATCGCTCCCATGGCTCTATAATACACCCATGATCTGATGCAAACTTCCTTGCATTAATGAAAGACATTCTGCTCCTGTAATTGTTGTTCTTCTTCTTGTTTTCTGACTGGAGCACTTATGGCTTATGTCATGAACCAATCCCTAATATTCACATAATAATTAATCAAAATGTGCAAAACATTAGCATGAAAACACAGCTAATGTAAAGAGAGAGATCTCTATGAATAAAGTTTTCTTTCATATAAAACATGTTCGGTAGTTTTCAGTGAAGTTTATCTGAGGTGATGCCAGGAGATACTCTCTAGTTACTAGGCGATGTCCCATCAGTGAAGGAGCTGTGTTTTCACACACATCTGTAATCTGAAGAGAACCTTATGCATTATTCTCTGTCTGTAGGTGACCGTCACTACAATCGGCTATGGAGACAAGATTCCTCAGACGTGGATAGGCAAGGCCATCGCCTCCTGCTTTAGTGTCTTCGCCATCTCCTTCTTCGCTCTGCCTGCTGTAAATATAATTTTAATATGAATTGTATGCAACTCATGAGCAGGAATGAAAGATTATACATTTAATTAACTTATTTAGTTTCATTTATCCTCAACCTTGTTACAACTTGTTTGACTCTGTGATGAAGCTCCTTTATTTTGCATTACTGTACTGATGTAATAAAACATTTTCTATTTTCTACAAGTCTACACTAAATATTCCATCTAATCTAATTTCTTGCAGAATGAATATTTACAGTCCAACTTTTTTTCTGATTAGGGTATCCTGGGCTCAGGGTTTGCCCTTAAAGTTCAGCAGAAGCAGAGACAGAAGCACTTCAACAGACAGATCCCTGCTGCAGCATGCCTCATCCAGGTACATTTTAGCATCAAATGGAAACAGCTTTCAGGGTATACATTAAAACCATCAATGATTTAACAGTGGACACATGATCTCTATACTGCACTTTATACTGGACAGTGGACATGGTGTCAAAATCATCTCAGTCTTTTAATCATGTATTTTCTGAAAGGTGCAAACTTGCACTTTCCAGATTTTGCCACTGTAAGCTTCAGCAAACACTGGAAACTGAACAGAGCAAAGGAAGCAACAGTATTTGTTGTCTGCAAATTCCTACTGAGCCATGGAAAAGGTGAGCTGTATCCCACTTGCCAAGAGTGAAATGGAAGACGGACAAGTAGCTGTGTTGTGCCAAAAGCTAACCATTACAAGGATTACAATTACCCTGAACACACTGAGACACAACCACAGTTTAGACACCTGTGACACAGAGACACTTAAATGTCTGCAGGACACTGGCTGTAAATACTGCAGATATCCACTCCAGGATTTTGGGGGAAAATGCTGGATAATTCTATGAATAGATCAGAATAGAAATGAGAATATCCATATCAATTCAACAAAACTGAAATATGATATTTGTAAAGAGCATTTCAGTGTTTAGTGTAATTCAAAGTGCTTTACATGTGACTGTACTGATACAAAGTACACACAAATATCCTTTTATTCATGTCCAAATGTTTTACTGTTTATATTGTATAATGATGATGATTTATGTAATATAATATTTTATTTTCCAAGTGCACTTTATATGTCTGACACTTAACAGAAAGGGAAAAGAGATAAAGAAACTTAAATCATCACAGAAATTCTGGCTTATATTGCTGCATCACTGGTTTAGTACCTACACATGGTTATTAAATTTGGGGAAAATATTGGAAATTATTGATGAGCACATGTCATGTTTCTAAGTATTATTTGTCATGTTTTAACCTGTCCTCCTCAGACACTTTGGAGGTGCTATGCAGCAGAGAAACCAGGCGGCTGTGCTGCTACGTGGAAAATGTACGTTCTAACTCCAGAGATTTTCAACACAGTCGACTCTGACAGCTCCAGCCCTAACATCAGGAAGCTGAACATATCGGTAATTATCCACTTCAGCTTAAATAAATTCAGAGCCAAGGGTATTGTGTAGCTCATTTTTTGTGCAGTTTTTTTAAGTTGCGCTTGATTTACCTCTCTCAGAAGAACAGGACAAGTCGTTCCTTTTGAAATACAAAATATAATGTATGTCTTTGATGTCGTGGGTTTGAATTGAACAAGGGATGTTTTCTCAATTATTTGTCTTTTTTTCTAACATTCACTGTTTATTGTGTCTTTCTACTTTGATCTATCCAATAAAGGTGAAACCACACCCATAAAAACATCAGAATCCAGCCTGTAACCGAGGTCATATGACCATTTATTTGCTCATTTGCTGGTTGTAGATAACTCATTTTGAAATGTGGTGTTTCTCACATATGAGCGGGTCATTTTCTTTTTCAAAAGATATTTGAAAGAATCTTTTGAACCTGAGACGCGGAACATCAAGAAGTCCACAAAGGAGCGTTGTCAGAAAAACGCCGTCAGCCTGCGATACTGCAGGGCGGATTTGCATACGGCTAGCCCACATTGTCTCCTTGTGCAGTTCACCTTTCAAAACAATATTAGCTATGTTGCGCCTAGGCCATACAGCATAAAAGGGCAAGTTAAGTTCCCACAAACATACACACACGTGGAAAGACACACAACACACACAAATAGACGCACACACACAGCAGCAAACCCCCCCACCCCCACCCCCAACCCCCACCCCTCCTCAAGGCCTGACTCCACCAGGATGACTTGAGGCCTTTGTCTCCGCCGGACAAAAGACTCAGTCAGTTGAGATGATGTCACTGCCGCCTTTCTCATGGGAGTAAACCTTTGTCTAGTAGAACAACAACAAAAAAATCTTTGTGTAGCATTGAACCCACATGTATTGGGGAGAATGGAGGCTGCTTCCGCTCTTTTCTGTTTCGGCATGTGACTTTCTCCTCTGACTTTCCTCTCTCTCCCCTTTCTTTCCCCTCTCTTTCAGAATTCCTCTCCTGTTTCGTCTCTGTTTAACTGACTTTTTATTTTACTCTTTCTTTCTCTTCTCCGCTCTTCCTGTCCCCTCTCTTTCTGCATATTTTCCTCCGGCCCATCACTTTCTTCCTCGTTCTCGTTCACAATGGTTTTTCTTCTTCTCTCCTCTTTATATTTAACTTCATCCGTCTCTGTTTATTTGTCCTTCTCTCTTAAACTCAGTGTCTGTTACAGTTTTTTTTCCTGCCCTTGCATCTTTCTCTCTCGCTCTCTCACTCTTTCTCTCTTTTTTTTTCCCTCATTCAGTCTTATGACACCCACCACCACCTCCCACTCTCACTCTCTCTGCTAATGACTCATTCAAACCTCGGGTATTTGGATTGAACTGCTGGCCAACTGTCAATGCCAAAGTCTGATCCATTGAGTCCAAATAATTGAGTTTTCTATAAAGGCCACGTCCATGGCGTTGGCGTGGGTCAGCGGGTCTAAGGATTGGACCGGAGGCACCATTTAGGTCCTCAGAAACTCACTGACTCATAAAACACATAGCTATGATCTCACTCAAAGGAGCTGAGATTAAACATGTACGATTGATGTCACCAATGTTCAAGCACAACATAAGTAAGATTAAGATGTATAAGAACAATGTAATTGATATTCAAATCTTTCTAGAATAGATCGGCCACTTAAAACGGCTGGACGTGTTCACTCGTCATTCGTTTCCTGGACATTTGTCATCTGTGATGACATTTATGATGGCTGCTGCAGATGATGATCTAAGACTATTGTTTGGTTTGTCTGATTTTGAATGTGTCTGTAGGTTTGTGCTCTACCACAAATTGCCTCTTGGAGGACATTTAACTTTTCTAAGTAATTGTAAATAGAGTAGAAATGATTTACAGTAAGACTAATTGTAATCCCTAACCCTGACATACAGCGCTGGAAATGAGCCGTGCTGTGGAGCAGCACAAAACGATAAATCACCCAGTGAAGATGTGCACTGCGTTGACGACGTGCATTAGCAAGCAAAGCAGAGAGGGGCTGCTTTAGTCTCCAGTCTCCAATCTTTAGGAGACGATTTTGCAGATTAATTGTGTATCTATAATAATATTAGCTGAAACTTTAGTGTGAACTGTTTTGTTTATGAGCTGAAGAGCCGATCCAAATTGAATCCAGCCTTGCCACAACAGTCCCATGCTGACATTCCTGTCACAAAACACCAGGAGGAAACATTATAGGCAAGACTTTACTTAATACGAGCAAATTAATAATTTTTTTTAAATATATATTATGATATATTTTCTTCTGCATGAATGAAAGCCTGATAGATAGCAAAAGTGACAGCCTCCTCCTCCAAGCCACACTATTGTGGTAGAGGCGTTTGCATGCCTCAGTGACTCATGGAGCTTTTTTGTTGGTTTCTCAAAATAATTTTGTCTCCGAGGGGCCAAATAAAGAGCAATTCTAACATTTTATGGATTTGCTTCTCTTGAAAGGGGAACTCCGCCTAGATTAGTGAAACTTTGCTGCATCCAGAACTGTGACTGTTCATTGCTGGTGAACAGTTGGTATGCAGAGTTGGTTCAACCCAACACATCTGAATGTCTTTTAAAAGACTCTTTCAATTATGATCACAATTTATCCTCCCGATAGTCAAACATTTCTTTTGTATTAACTGGGTTGATGTTTCCTCTGTCTGTCAGAAAAGGGGGACCAAGAGGAGGTTGAAGTCCAGGGGTAATGGCTCTGTGGGTGTGGCCTCGGAGAGGGCTGTATCGATCCCCCAGATCACCTACGATCACATTGACGACTCTGTGGAGAAGAAAGATGTCTCGTTTTTCCCGGAGGAGCCAAGGGGTGCTATTGAAGGTAATAAACCGGAAACAGCACAGCCGTTATGTTGCTATAATGAACAGTGTCCAAACTGATCAAATGCATATCAAGGGTTATTGCCACAATTACTGAGTCTGAGAAGCCTGCATGTTTTTCAAAGAAAGCCAGCTAACCTCTATAAATTCCATTTCTTCCAACCACTCCATCCCACACAAGTCAACTAGCCAGTATGACACATGAAAGCACCAAGGCTGTTTTATTAGTGCTCGATTAAACTGGCTTCATTTTGGACTCTCTTAAAAACAGAATTTTTTTTATTCAAAACTTGACACCCCAGAATGCCATGTTCTCTGAAGAAGGTGTTTCTGAATTGCGTTGAATATCGTTGCGAAGTTATCTTTGCCGTTTTAATAGAGTTCAAGGCCAGATGGCAACGAAGCCCGTGTCATGTGGAGGACATTTAACGAAGTGAATTACTGCAGTAATAAAACCAACTTTTTTTTCTCTTCCTCTTAATACAATTTTGTTTGATGAAATAATGTGTGTTGAGGGCTGTGAAATTATGTCATACCGCCTTAAAAGCCTTGGAAATGCATTATTTCAGTCAAAGTCTGATGTGTTTTTACAATCAGGGAATTTAAATGGCAAAAAAACTCACGATGAATTACTTTTTTTTACGGCTCTTGCTTTAGAAATATTAGGTGTCAACTTGTACTTTGTGTTGGCAAGTGTTTGTCATCCTCATTCTAAATGTCTGCGAAAATAAATACGATAAACACAAAATAAGACTCCCCTAATAATTAACGATTAACAAATCTCACAATGGACTTTACACACTTTTGCTAGGGTAGCTGCCACCAAAACTAGAAACAAGAAAACCAACATACAGTAGATCTGATGGCAACCAATGGCTAAAGATGGTGGACGCAGAATGGTGGCCTGGTGGTCAGACTTTAGTCCTCTGCGACAGTAAACTGAATGTCTTTGGGTTGTGAACAAAACAACACATTTGTGGATGTCATCTTGACTTGGCTTTGGGAAACACTGATCAACATATTCCATTACATTTATTAACTTTCTGACATTTTCCGGACAAATTATCGATTAAGCGAGAAAATGATCAGTCTCTTTGAGCGTGTTAGCATGTTGGCATTAGCACGTAGCTCAAAGCAGTGACTAAGGACAACCTCACACAGTTTGCATAGCATGGCTATCGTTGTCATATTCAAAATTCTGTTTTGCATTGTTCAAACTTGACGTGTAAAGTAATGACAGAATAGACGACCTGAATGTGGCTTTCACAGCTAATCTCTTGCAGTTTGGCAGTCCATGCAAACATTGGAGATGATTACACATTATGGGAGGAGTTGTTATGTGCTGGTTTCTTATTTTTTACACAGTAAACAGAGGCCCTATCCTGATCCCCTTAGACCCAAGATGGCTGCCAGGTGTCTTCAGTAGGCCAGATGGAAACTATTACAGTCTCAGTGGTGATTAGAGGTCATGGTTACAAGCTCTTTACTGCTTCACTTGTCCCCTTTGCTGGCCACAGACACTCACACTGGGCTTAAATGGAAAAACTTTGAAATATGGGCTTGTCAAGGTTACAAGTGGGAATTTCTTCTTATACCACTTGCAGTTTACCAATATTGCTGCAGTCATGCCAAAGCCACGTTGTGTTTTCTTTTTGTCGTCAGGCTGAAAAACTGCAGAATAAATAATGGTGTTGATTTCCGATCATTCAGTATCCAGATAATTATAAAATCTGACCTCTACTACCTAATTGCAGCCAGCAGTCATACATAACAATAGAAACTTATTTTTGTCAATGCGGGTCTGTACACACACTATGTGATGGATGGCTGGTTGGTTAAGGGGGCGGTGGTTTAACTTCCTGTGTTAAAAGACATCCCCACCAAACAAATTGACCCAGACTCCAGGTTAATAAATGCACTTTATGAGTTTTTCCTGTCAAAGCGTGCAATCATAAAAAAAAAAGAGCTTGGAGTGACATAAACTTGACATAAAGGCAGACCATCACTAGAAGAGCAACCACTTCTGAGGGGAAACGTTGTTTAGTTTCCTGCTTAATTGGGTGGATCTTAGATAATGAAGGAGACCCATATGTCCTGAGTGGATGTGGAAAAAGCAATCACATCAAAGTTAGTGTCTAACCAGTTAGATAGCACATCTTGTATCATGTACAAGAGCAAAACAAGCAGACCTTATGTCTATCTAATGGCTTAATGCTTTATATACATAAACAAATAAATATACATTCTCAGACTATGAAGTGTGGCCTAGCTGTGGATGGCATACAATCATGTAAAGAAGCCTGCAGCCTGCTGTCACTAATGATAATGTGTCGAGTTGAAACAGCATGAGACTGGTATGATCCCTGCTTCAGATCCAGCCGTAAAACAGGCGTCTGCCTTGTCGTGTGTCGTGTGCTTCATGCTTTTACTCTCTTGGATGCTTCTTACCGTCGTCCATAGCTTTACCGCATCCTCTCTAAACCTGAAATAACTGAGTTTCCTTTGGCACTGATGAAGCCACGTTAGCATTCATTTGGAGTTGTGTTTCTGGCCACCTGGTGAATGGTGAAGTTACTCTCTTTGAGCTCTGTCTCCGCTGACCGTGTGTCTGTATCTTTAAGATTTTAAATGCTCCACACAGTTCACCAGAAAGTCACTGTGCCTCCTTGCTATTCGGTGTTGAGCAGGTAGTGAACAGTGGCTTTTCAGTGCCTTTTCAGTGAAAACAGTTGCTTGCTGCGTCCAAAAAATGAGACTTTGAGAGCATTGAGAGTGAATCAAAATGGTAAAGTTGTCAGCCAGACAGCTAGACAATGAGCTGAAAGTCCCTATAAAGAGAGGGCCTTTAGATTCAGACAGTAATTCACTAGGAGCAACCCCTTTCACAATGTCATCTCGTCAATTTTATACATTTTTATTATAAATGCATTGATAATAGCCACTTTGAACACTTCCAAGTGACAGGCTTGGCACCAGACATAATTTTTTTTTGTCCCTGACACTAACTGAGGAAATGATTGTGCAACAAGAATGCTGATGTGTTGCGAAGCAGGAACTGATAGAGATTGTTGATTAACATTTGTTGGAAGGATGTGCCATTTCTGCTCAATACAAAAAAAAAAGTGTGGTTTAGACATGTTGCAGTGCAAAGTAACAACATTTCTGCTTTTCTTTGCAGGAATCACCAGAATATTCAGACAACCAGGTGAGTCCTTCTAACTCCAGCATCACAACTCATCCCAGAGATGTTTGTTACAACAAATATTGTGGTGCACCTCTGGTCTCGTGGGAGCTCCCTCATAATCTTGTGTATTAAGGCGCAAGTTGTACCAAAATCCAAGTGACAAGAAAACACACTCTTTTATGAACTTTGTCTATCCAGCAGCCTCTTCCACTGGTTAAGTACTTCTTGTTCTCCTATTAAAAACTCCTCTGTGTTAATCATTAGCTAGCCTGCCTTTTTAATGTGGCCCAGACAGTATTTTAATTAGACTCGCTGGCTGGCTGGGCCTTTGTCCCCAACCGGACCAAACCAGAGCCAAGCAGAGAGACTCAGACACTGGTCCTGGGTCGACCTGGCCTGTTTTCTTTACTGGGTGCTCTGCCAACACCACGGGTGAGGAACAGGGTTGGCCTGGCTAGGAATGGACAGGGGCCCAGGGGACAGTGGGGACCTAGTCTGGGACACCGAAGTGAGGGAGAGAGTGAGAAACAAGGAGGGGGAGAGTTGTGTGGAGTTGATAAGCAGCCATTGTGGAGCTCCAGTGGTCAGAAATAAACTGGTCATTGTTTGATTTAGTCAGTGTCCGGCTTATCGCTCCACTTATCTGTCTGGCCCCACCCACCTCCCTGTCTGTGAGAATCTCTCAATAGAGCGCCCCCTCTCTCTCTCTCTCTGTCTGTACCTCTGTCTCAGTCTTTTTTTTTTTTTGTTTCCTCTGCACTTATTCTGTCTTTCCACCTCTCCTGCTCTTTGCTCATACTCTCCCAACCAAACATGTTTGCACTGATGGGCCAGATAAACTGCAAGTTGTTAATAAACCCTTATCCTGTTTGTGTAGCCGATAAGCCAGTTCACGTCTCCTTCAGTGAGCTGAAGTTGAGGCTAAAGGTGGCTCTCGTTAGCTCTGGTTACCCCTCCTCCTCCCCCCCCCTCCTCTCTTTCTCTCACTTTCTCCCCTGTCTGTCCCTCTCTCAATCGCTGTCTCTGCTTCCGGATTGGCCAATGTTAAACAAATTCGATGATTGAGTGATTCGATGAAGAGCGGCTGAATGGATTTAGCCTCAATTGGAATGGTCATTCTGTTCTCGGGCACAGATTTGCCTCCATTCTTTATCACAATGGAGGGCCGGTGGTTTGGAGGAGAGACTTGTCAAACTCAGACTCTGACAGTCTTGACTGCAGGTCAAGACCCAGCTACACATGTTGTTCTTTTCTGTTGTTGTTAGCCGAGCCAGCAGCCAGCCAGCTGCACTGTTGAACTGGACCACTACAATTTCTGTTTCCACAATCAAATTGTTCAAGGCACGAGATGATTCCACCCTAAAATCAATTAATTTCTTTTCTCTATAGAAGTTTCGCTTCCCTTTGACCTTCATGCTCATTCAGAAATTTAACACAACAAACAGATGAACAAAGAAGAAACCCATAAAAATGTTTGTTTCAACTTTTTTCCTCTCTTCTGCTTGTCTTTCTTCTGCTTTCTTTTGTTGTTTGTTGTTCTTTTGTTGTATGGCATCAGGCCCTCCTCATCATTCTTGGTCATCTTTCACTCTGAGCTGTCCTAGCTCTCCAGGTATCTTTCTGTTTCTTTCTGTCTGTTTTTACTGAAACTCACGATTAAATATGCCTACAACTTCTCAGGTCTTATTTAACCTTGGACCCCCAATGTTGGCATCTGTCTTGAAATGTCAAAGGATTAGTTAGACCTACACATAAGAAATGAATTCCTCTATGACATAAAAAAGTTCTTTATAGAAGCCAAACTGTGTGCTTTAATATTTTATTGAAGTCTTATTACGCATCTGTTAGCTTCAGAGCTATGCACTGCAACTATCACATTTTTCCTTCAAATTAAAATAATGAATTCATTGAAAAAAACAACAACAATTCGTCAGTATAAATTAAAATAAACTCGTTAACCAGCCCAATATGAGCATACTGTAAATATGATCTGTTGTCTCTGTTCTTTGCAGTAAGGAGGAATCTTGGTAATAGCACCTCCATCGACATCTCCCGCGCCAACAGCTTAACGGATGAGCTGGACTTCATGGGTGAAGACATTCCCCTGCCCGTGATGACTAACAAAACTCAACAGCAGTAAGTCGCAAAAAAAACGTGCCCTCTGCTCTTCTCTGGAGTTCTCATCTCCCTGTGAGCCATCACCCTGCGCTGACCTCCATTCTTTGATACATATAATACTCATTTCCCTATGCGTCATCGTACCTAAAGGCCTTTTGTCAGACCGGAGAGCTCCTCTAGCTGCTCTCTAAATGAATCTGTTTTGTTGAACTCTCTTGAGGGTTAAATAGACTCTCGAGGGCCATGGCCATATCAGGTACAGAGCGTTATAAAGGGGATTATCCCTTTAGTCTTGAGGGAAATGTCAAAGAAATCCCTCTCAATAGGTTGTAGGACATGTTAAGGTACTGGCTGGCTTGTCACCACATGCCCTCATGAGATTTCTGTGTGAACTGTGAATGCGTTTCGATGGTGTTCCTTCCTCCCGCTGACCCGTTCATTCAGACGAGTTTCCTTAATGTGGACCAAAATGTAATTCTGGCCTAATTAGATTTTCTTTGCTTCCTGTGTAGTAACCGCTACAAAAAACAATTTACACCCCATTATTTTTCCACTTACTCCTGTCCTTTCACGCGACTCAACAGACCAGCGCTCCCACATGGTGCTGTCCCAAGTTTACACTATCAACAGTTACTACAAGTGTTCGCATGGAAGCAAAGTGGGAAGACTTTGCACAGACAACATGTCAACACCATTGTTTGGCTTAATCCCAGTAGTGGGAGACTGCTAAAGTGCTTTTCCCACTGGGGCCGAGTCATATTGCATCGTAGCATCCAGATTAGGTGATTACATACAGAGCAGGCAGGTAATACCAAGTCACATAAAACCAAAGAAGCAGAAGGTGAAGATTAGAGGTTTCAATAGATGATGGTCTCAAAAAAAGTTACCCTGGGCTGTAGTTGATGTTGTCTATGTTTGGTTGTTCCTTTTCATTAATATTGCATTATCCTTTAATGCGGGAGGTAACAGTGCATGTGTACTAAAGGGTTTGAGTGTGTCTGACATCTGGACATGCAGTAATTTGAGTTTGTAGTTTAGTTTGTAGTATTGCGTGTTGTTGTTGTTGTAGAATATTATATTTTGCATGATCTTGTAGTGTGTATAAATACTGTATATGTGTGTGTGTGTATGGAAAAATGTGTGCACCTTTTCCCACAATGACTCACTTTCCTTTTTGATGGTCCCATTTTCTGACCAATCTTACACAGTATTTATGGGCCATGTCGTACTGGAACATACTGCGTATATGTTTTGAACTGGGTTTGATGCACAGTGGTGCACAGAGAAGCTTGAGAGAAGCAGAGAAGCAAACATGGCATTGTGTGAAAATGATTCTGATTTATTTTGGTACTCATTCTCAGTGTGGAAGTATACATTTATCCTCACACTGTAGATGTCTGTCAGTATTTCTGCCTAATACTGTCAGCATTCTGCTCCCTCCCCCCAGTTTTACCCTGCAGATCTATAGTTACAGCTTTTCTTATCCGCTCTGCGTTCTCCTCTCTGTACCCTCTTCTCAAAAACAAAACGTTTAGTGCACTTTTTGTACAGAGGAACACAGAATCATTACGCCGTTTACCGCAATGTCCAGTTTTAGTTCAAAATATCAAAAGGGTGATAAAATGCTCTCCACCCACGGACGATCATCCACTCCTTTTTAAATTCCAGTAAAAACATGAACAAAACAACATTAACAGTAAAACAATAGTTATCAGCAGCAGAACACTTCCTCTCTCTCTCTCTCTCTCGCTTGCAGTTTTTGACCTGCCTGTTTGTGGCATTAGTCCAGGACTGTCTCTCTCCACACAGCGCTTCATTTCCACAAGGCGTTGTACTGGCTCTCCTGCTATTCTTCTTCTTTTCTCCACCTCCCCATCCTTCCATCCACCATGATCCTATCTGCTGGTCAATGGGGAGATCATTAAAAACATAATTTTTGACATACCATATAAACCATGACTAGCCACAACCCAAACTCTTATTAATCATTTCAAATTTGATATGTGTGCCACTCCTGGAAAATGTGATTACAGTTTCACATATTTTATTGTCTTTTTTTTTTTTATTAATACTTAGAAAATAAGTCTGGTTCATGCTTGAAACTTTCTGCCATAGCCACACATTTCTCAGACATGCAGAGTCTGTGCTTTATTGATGTCTATTGATGTGGATGTTGATTGATATTAAGAAATGAGTGTAGAAATACAGTAGATATTATGTAAACCTGAATGTGGTAGTGAACTCTGATGGCTGCACTACAACAAGCTTATAGGTTGCATCTCTATACTAGCTACATTACTTAAAAATGGCTCCTAAAATGGCGCTGAATTCTCTGTAAAAAGATGCAAAGAAACATGTCGTGTAGTAATAATCTAGTCCTTTTTCCCCTAACAGAAGATGGCGCTGCTCTTTTACACTACTCAGCCAGCATACTGTTACAGTATGGCACAGAGTAGCCTACAGCCTGTTGTTTTAGGGGCCTGTTGGCTCTTTGCATCATTAATAAAACCTTTGTTGTACTTTGTTATGCAGCAAACTACTTTAGGACATCTTATGCCACGACTGGATCTTACACAGTTAATTACAGCTGGAACATAGTCATAGATTTCCTGTCTGATAATTGCTAATTAATGCCCTTTGAGCAAGTGTAAGAATCATCTAAACATTCTTAAAGAGCACAACTTTTATTTAAATAACTTTCAACATGTTATTCTGTCTTCTATTCTTGTCTTCTTTTTTTTTTTTGCATGTGTTCATTGGACCATTTGCATGCGACCGTGAGACCACTGCATGTTAATGCTGGAGTGTGTGAGAGCGAGTCTTCCAGCTGCAGAGACAGTGTCTATTTGTATCCATTGCAGGGCTTCTGTGCCCATAACTCAGCTGTAACAGCCAAGCTCAGATCTGGGCCATGCTGGGCACTTTCCCATAACAGCTGGTTTGTTTTGTCCCTGGTGTCACGCCACTGAGGACAGCACTGTCGTTTGGCATCCTTATCTGGCCACCGCATCCACCATCCACCCATACTGCCTGCACACACACTGTTTTCTGTTCTGTTCTGCCTCCACACCTCCAAGCTTTAATATAAATTTGCCCCGAGCTCACGCTTTTCTCAGTTTAGTTTGATAAAATGGGCAGAAACAGACTTTATTTTACATTTCTAGTGCCTCTATCACTTTTATTTCTCTGGGACAGCACTGGCTGGAACGTTCCACTGTTTGTTTGACTACCTCCAAAATTAGTGTGTGTGTGTGTGTGTGTGTGTGTGTGTGTGTGTGAGAGAGTGTGTGTGTCTGTTAGTTCACATGTGAGAGGCATCAATACAGCTGGCTGTGACGTCTCCGGGCTTCTGAAGAGGAAGTGGTGCAGGGCAGCGTCCGCACGCAATCATCTCTTTTGCTTCTCTGAACCCAAAACATACACACGCCCACCTACACAAACAGACACAAGAACACTTTTTTCCCCCTCTCAGAAGATAAATCCTTATTATTGCCTTGTTTGTTTGTATAAAAACCAGCTTTCTTGTGATTTGTTGGATTTTATGAAATCGGAAAAAAAAAAAAAAAAAAAAACCCAAAGAGTGCACGGGCTTGTCCCGCAACTGTCAACACAGCTCTTCCCCTTTGACTGTAAACACTCTTCCTTCTCTATTTGTTTACTCTGCCCTGTGTAAATGAGGCTTGATTTTGTTACGATTCAGTTTGATATGATACAGTGTGTGTACAGCAGAACGCTTTGAGGATGTAGATTTCTGAGATTTACTGATTAACTGTTGAATGAAATCATAACAAACCCCAGCGGGTCTGCTGATCCTAAATCCACCCCAAAGCAGATTGACATTTACCCTCTTGGAGAATGAGTAAATGTTTCCAAGTACACTTCTTAGACCCCAAACAGAGGAAGGTCTTGTTTAGCTGATTGCAGTGATTGTGTCCTATCTCTCTCTCTCTGTCTGATCTCTGCTGTAACACCCTTTTTCTCTGTGCTCTACGTAACTGCATCGTCTCTCTGAAAGAGAAGAGAACTTTCCTGGTTGTTTTCTTCATCGAGCAGCACCGGCTCAGTCACGTCTTGTCATTTTGTGACCTGAGGCGGTTGCCCCTTTCCTCCCGCTGGGTGTGGCCAGGTTCTCCGCCCTCCTCCTCCTCCTCCTCCTCCTCCTCCTCCTCCTCGTCTCCTTGCAGACCTGTAAAAGCCTGCATGGGCCACCTGCAGACAGCTCTTAATTAGTTCCCCTCTTACAAGCTAGCCTGAGATAAACAATGAAAGCCCACTGCAGCGCCACAGGAGGGATTGCAGGCAGAGACACATGCATCATGGCCTGTCCTCTTCAAGTAGGGGCCTCTCTCTGCCGAGCAACTGGCGTCTTTTGTGAAGACCTCTGAACAAATTGACTTTTTGTCTGTGTGGCCTCTGTATGCCTGTCTTTTACACTGTACTCTCATATTGATGGCACGGAGGGGTGTTTCAAACATATGGTGTTTAGTCAAGAGGAAAAAATCTAAAATGCATTCATGGGTTGTGTCACAGGAGTCTTTTTAAACCTTGAAAATTGTCACTTTGATAAATGTTTGTGATATAAGTTCTCCCCAACGGCATGCCCCCCTTGTCCTCAACTTTGCGCTCCGAAACATGTGCTGACTAAGAAGTTATTTTATGGGACTTTATGTGAGATTCAGCAGTGAATCTAATGTGAAAATATCCAATAAATCCTCTTAATATTCTCGGCTTTACTGCCAAGTATTAGAATGACAAACTGGACTAGGCAAGGGCCCCATTTTGGGCACATGCACAAGACACGAATGTACACACACACACATATGCACACACACAAACGGATGGGGTAAGATCTGTGGCCTCCTGCCCTGCAGCAAGAAAAGCTGCCTGGGTGCTGCTGCTTTATGAAAAGATAGTGAAAGAAACTAAGAGAGAAAAGAACAAATTGTGCCCCAGTTTCTTGACTTTCTGCCAATTTCTAGAGCATAAAAAAAAGACAGAAACTAGTCTTGGTGCAGTAAAACAGCCACACACTGATTCATATTCTCTGGACAGCAGAGCTGTGCATGGAGGGATTCAGTAGTTAATCTCATTACAGACTCTGGGCTTTTTATGTGGTTGCTGACCTCCACTCTACCTTTACTCACTTGGACATATTAGAATTAGTTTAATTGCTCTCACTTTTCCAAAATACAACCAGCATAGATGCTACAGTTTAGCTGGCAGTGCCGCGAAGTCAGGATTTAAAATTGGTTTGTTATGTTGGCCGGGGACGATGTGGTGTGATTCCTGCAGTGTGTGCAGGCTTCTAGTCAAAACCTGTCAAAACTTTAACACAGATCATCCATTACCCGCGTGGTGCTGTGTCTACATTTGGTAAACATTGTCATGCAATTAGTTGGAACATTTTACCTGTGTGTGTAAGGTGGATCTTTGTGGTTGATGGAATGTTGTTTATATTATTTCCACTTTGGATAGATTGCCATACTAAAGATAAATCCATTTTCAGGCAGTTTGAGAGAGAAATTAATCAGCGCTTAGAGATCAAAACTTAGCAAATTATTTCTCCACCGATGCCTGGTAGACAACTTTGGGAATAAGAATCTATCTACTATCTGCAGTGTAAAGCGACATCGAGAAAATACCTGTTAGCAAAAGTCAAATTGAGCCGAGCCATGCCACACAGTGTAAACAAGGCACCAGACTCGCAGTAGTTGTTCTTAGCCCCAAATCTCTATATGTGCATACATGAAAGCAACCAACAACGCGGCCACATTCTACTTCTTCTTGTTCTAGTTTTGCAAGCGACACCATGGTGTCGTGCTATTGCGCAGTTGAGGTTTACAGAGCACCATTACCCATTACTAGATGATGGTTTGTCCCCCTCAAACTGCGGGTTGGTCTGGAGGAATGTTAGTTTAACTAAATCTGGATTCTCCGTCACCTCAAATCTTGGTGAGAAGATTTTGTTGGAGCAGATAACACAATGATGGGAAAGTTTCACACAGCGGGAGCACACCATATGTTATTTCAGGCCACAAGAGACTTTTCTTGTGTGATTTAACTTGCAGTATTTCTGCCTATAGTGTCTGTATAGATTAAAATAGGGAAATGTGATACTTTAGTACATGTGAGAAAGGAAACTAAAATTTAATATTACTTGTAAAACAAGTTCCTGGTTGGATCAGGGCACGCTAATGTAAATCACACACTGTATACTACAGAGAAAAGATGATGCCGTGTGTTTAAAACTTTACTGTTCTTCCACAGAGAGAGATCATTGGCCACTGAAGCAAATTCTCCTACCAGAGGACAAAAAGAGACTCAGCAAGCCATCGTCACACCCAAGGCAATAAAAGGCATTTTCATGAAGTACTTAATTAAAGAGTGCGTGTAGCCGGGCCTGACACTGGCCATCCTGCATTAATGAAGGCCCTCATGCTGCTCTTATAAGGGGTGAGAGTGTTTACTCCCCCTCAGTGGTGTCGGTGGTTCTGGGAGGGTTTTATGGCGAGGGACCATCAGTGACTGGGAGAATGGCCCGCTTTATGGCCTCTCACCGCAGGTTGGAAAATCCAGAGACTCAGCAAGCAAGTACTGCATAAATAAATCCTTCAGATGAAATATATATATATATAAAAAAATACTCTCACCAACATGATCTCTAACTGCTGCATCCAGATTATTAACTGATCTGTGCGCAGCGGTTGGAAATGATACAAGCGCCATTTCGGCTCTATTAGCTCCACTTAAATGTGCCTGGATTGCACACAGTGGTAGATTGAAGTGAGCCTGTCACGGCATGCTGCTTTAGTAAGTCTCCTGGTGTGGTGTGGTGGATCGGGGTTCAATCCAAAATCAGCATGAGTAACTACTCATGAACCGGGCCAGACTGAGTCAAAGCCAAGAATAGACCGAGAAACAAGAGTTGGCATCATTCATGTTCGATTTTTCTCTTATCTGTGGAAAAGACGATAGTGCAGAAAGCTGTTGTTTCCCTTTTCTTCTCCTCTGAAGTCTGAAAGTTAAACAAGACAGGGGATTTCTCTGGATGCAGGCAATTTAGCAATTCGTGCTGATTTTACTGTTGACTCATAGCCTGTCGCTGTGTTTAATAAGCATGAAATATAGTCCAACTGAAGCTTATATTTACTTTAACAATGAGGAGTGTTTCTGTAAATATGCTCTAACATCGTGACTTGTGCAGTCATCCTAATGCTGCATGAAAGACCAATAAAAAAACAGACAAGTCAGTGGAAAGATTTGTGTCCGGAGCACGAATGTTCTGTATGTTTTTGCCTGTTTATGGTTTATGTGTATGCATGTGCGGGCTCTGGAGTGCATTTAAATCTGCAAAAAAAAAACAAATGTTGTGGACCTACCTGATCTTTCCCTTGTGCCCTATTTTGTCTTTCGCATCAGTGTCTCTGCACCACAAGAAACAAAAGAGACAATGGAAAAGGAAAATGAACTCAGGAAATTGCTGTTTTCACAACATGACTCACCGAGCACCTCGCAGCAGATGTCATAAGCTGCTCTCTCTCTTGTTTAAGTGTTTGTTTTGCTTAGACCTGAGTGCTGTTAACAATTACACACTCATGGGACAATATTAATGACAATTAGTGTTTTTGTTAGTTTCCTTTATAATCTGGTCGTTCCATGCAGCACTTTGTTCGTCTGTTTGGACTGTTCTTATTTAATGTTTGTCCTAATGGACTGCAGCATTACAACACTGAGGTTAAATATACAAATTAAACTAATGAATCAACATAATTATGCAAAATTAAATGATTAGGGCCCCATTAATGGAAGTCAAAGTAAGGTCGCTTGAGGATATTTATTTCCATGCAAACGCAGCCATAAACAAGCTGATGACTATCTCCAGATAATTTGGAGATGTTTTTCTTATTCATTAATGACTGCAAAATCGCATTAATTACTGAAGAGGACAAACCTAATTAGTTATCTGGAGCAAGTTAAATTTGAGTGAGCATGGTTTCACATTTAAAAACAAATACGGAAACAAAACAGACTTTATAAAGAAGAAGACAGTCAAGTCAGCAGTGAAAACTCAAAATTCTAAGTACAGCTTTTACTTTGTAAAAAGACCCATTATGACAAATGAAAGAAAAAATAAAATGGCTGACAGAAACAGCAGGGCATTGGTTTCATAAGTGGATGCCTGCCATTCCAATGCAGAACACTTTAGGGGCCTTCTACTGCTGACAAACTCACTGTGCAAGGAACCAGCTCACAGATTTTGTGATTTTCCTCGTCTCTTCTTTACTTTACTGAAATCTTCTGACTAGAGTCCAGCACACTTTGTGTTTCACTTGTTGCACACATGTTTTCACACCTACATTTAAAGCATATCGAATATGATTAGTATGTGTGATGTACTTAACCCCCAGTCCTGGCAAGTAAGACTCAACTCAGTCCTTTACATGGAGGATCCCCAGACCTGGCATAGATGCGTGTCTCTTAGAGGTGTGTCTGCCCTCCATGCTCCAATATTAGAGACACCTGTATAAATATACTCTATTGTCTTTTGTGTGTTTCTCTCCACATTCTCCTCCTCCTCCGCCTCCTTCTCCTGCGCAGGGCTCAGTTTCTTCTTCACTCCTGTTAATGAAAACAGTAGTCTGCAGCAGCACCTGAGTGGCCTGTTTGTACAGCCAATCCTCCCACAACTCTCCTGGTCGTCTTTTTTTTTTTTTTTTTTTTTTCGCTCAGCTCTCTCAGCTCTCGTGCTCTCAGGTTTTCAAATAGGCCAGCCATGCCATTTGATGTGGGCCGGGGGGGGGGTTTATTCAGGTGTGGCGACCAGTGCTGCCACCACCCAGCCTCTGATGTTGTGTCCATCCGCAGCCAGGTGCTGGAGCTTCGTCAGAGAGCCCAGTGTTCCGGCCCCAGAGATGAATAGAGGGCCTGTTGATGGAGCTCGTCTGTGGGGCCCTGTGGTTTCTCCCCTCTTACACGCAGAAGCAGGGGTATGCTACCGACCAGGGCGTTTACCCGCTGGAGAGGAGAGGGGTTGACTAAAGGGGAGCTACGATGCTCTGGCCCACGCTTTGACCGCAGGGGAACTCATAAGATGGTGTGTATTTGTGTGTGTCCATGTGTCCCCATGCGTACATGTGCTTCCACCCTGGTTAAGTGCCTGCCCCACCTGTCTGACTGAACACCTCTGTGTGTGTTTGAACTAAGCCTGGGTCTGGGTCAGTGTAGGTCGAATCGACTAAAATGGGCCGCCTGGCATTGCATCAAGGATACGGCCTCCGATGACATTATGAGGTGGGAGGGATTGGGTGTATTTTCTTTGGAGGTGTGATTGTTCTAAAATATCCCTTCGTTTTATTTTAGATAGCGAGAAAGATGTGTTATTTATATAACATGGACTTAAAGGTGTTTCAGTCGGCCCGAAATTGCATTAAATTATGCATTCAACACCCAGTTTTGGACGTGAAATAGAAACTGTGCTTACAGGAAAAATCTCCACATGGTGAATAACTTCACTGCAGGTTTATTTTAGGCTTGTTATAGAGGAATTTCAGCACTTTGATCTTGAAAAGTCATAAGGACTAAATTTAGTTTTTTTCAGGCCTAGAAGGTCTCAAACAAATTAAAGTTGATTTTTCTTTCTCGCACGCACGGTGACATTAGTTCCAACTTCTTTAAAATATATATATTTTAAATATTTGTGTTGTTTATAGCTGCACTGAGGCTCTTGGGTACTTTTTTTGTGTGGAGTTGAGTCAGTGCCATCAGGCCTGTAACAAACACTGCTGCTACTTGTAGCTACAAGAGCAAGTGTCGATTTCAGGAAAAACTTTAATGAACTTAAATAAGTTAATAATTAATAATAATAATTATTTTACTGGGAGTTACTGATGCACACAATACAAATTTAAAAATGGTATTAAATTGCATTCTTTGTGCCATTAAAAACGTCTTAACGCGTTTAATTTGACTATCTTATATTTGCTGCTGAAAGGCAGAGATAAAACAAAAACAACAACAAGTTATGTGACCCTAAGACTCTTCTGAGAATCAGCTTGTTAGCTTGAACGTTGTGGCAGTACCTGGTAACAGCTTTTAACTGCATGTGATTTCTCTGAAAAAGATTCAGTGTTTACAATGGGACTCTCATCTTCACTTCATCTTTATCTGGGGGACTGAGACTGTGAAAGACAGAGGGCAAGAGTCGGTCGGTGGTGTGACAGAGCCTCCACTATCACCAGGCTGTGCGCCAGTTTTATAGGCGCCACACATTTGCAGCTTCACCACAGCCACTAAACTGGAATTTGGTGTGCTCTTTGCTTCTTAGAGAAATCAACCACAATGTCTCTGTGGTTGCATTTCTGATAAGATAACACCGTTGCAGTACTAAGAAAAAGATAAGCAATGTGGAGGATAAAAGTGAAGAGAGAAAAAAAGACTTCTTATTATTGCTCTGTGTCGTATATTCACTGTTGGAGATTAAGACGCAGTCTGCAGGTTATCAGTCAAGACCTTAAATACTTCTGGAGCCAGATGTTTTAAAGCAGCCGAGTGAGAGAAAAGCTTTAAATCACAGAGGGGGAACAGGTAAGGCTCGGCCATGTGTCTGTCACCTCTAGTCCCCACACACACGTGAACACACACGAACACACATATGCTACTCCCCAAGTGTATTTTTTCCACTGCTGTTAATAGGAGCCATATAGAACCCAGGTCATAATGAAAGACCCCCCAGGGGCCATGGCAGGGTCTAATAACCCTCTTAATAAGTCTCTTCTAGTGCTGAAAGGCCGGTCTCTTTATACTACAAGTGTATATGTGCTGTAAAGTCTTTTGCAGCCGACTACTGTAATTTTATGGCTCTGTTTTATCCTTTTCTTTCAAAGCCTGTCAGAGAAATTGGGAGGGAGGTCAGAGAGGGTGTCTGCGGATCAAAGTGCTGAAGGCCCTCCCAGTACTCTGCAGAGTAAAAATGCATAAAATTACATTAAATATGTTGGATGTTTTGTCTTTTTTTTTTTTTTTTTAAGAATTGAGTGCTAACAATTAATAGCTTTATATACAGTAAAGGACGTGTCATCAGTGGAGTCATACAAAACACCTGTATGTCATCCAAGCGAAACGTACATACAGTACAAGTCCAAAACGAAAGTAAAATTTCAAATTTCTTTGAATTGAATTTGAGTTTTTCTAAGAAGCTGGTCCAGATAATGTTTATTGTGTTGCATGTTATACTAAACTCGAGTAGCTGCTAAAGGCCTCAACTGGATGCACAATGAAGAGAAGGTGTGTACCCCTGTTACATGAAATCAACAATAACTAAATAATACAACTATAAATATGAATTCTTAAACATTAAATATCAAAATTCCACCATCTTAAGTCAAAGGTGAAGAGGGTGAACTGTGGTATGAAATCTACAAGGCCATAGTTGTTTTATAGATTCCCATGCTGGCATAAATACCACAATATAGCAGCATGTTGATAGAAGCATCATAATGGTACAGAAAATGCACACTGTATGAAAAAAACGATGCAGACTACAGTGCAAATAAAAGAAGACCGTCTAAACTGCGTGCTTGAAAAGGAGGCAGCCACTAAATTGGGCAGTGTGATCTCATCAGAGATTATTCGATGGTAACAGTGGTGATAGTAATGTTCCACAGTTTGCTCATAGAAATACTGTACACACCACATGCTGGTGTTTGTCAGAGCAGGGAGGGGTGGTACATCCACTTTTAATGTTACAAACTGAGTCAGAGGGTGGGGGTGGAACAAACTGTGAAACATCAAACAGCCTGATTCACACTGACAGACAAACATGAGAGAATTCTCTCCTTTAAAAAATCAGCTTTGTTTGGGGACAATTAAATCTGCTGCCAGTTGTTTTGTTTTTTTTGTTTTTTGTTTTTTTTACAAATGAATAATTACTTAAATACTATTACTAATTACCATACTAATTATAGTAATAATGATATACTTTGAGGTTACATTTCTGTGAGTTTGATTATTCATTTAAAGGCAGCAGTCATTCTCAGATTTTTCATACATGCTTAGTTCAATTGTGCTTTAATGTTTTGTTTTTAAAATTCAAAGATACTAAGCCTAAAAATAGCCTTTAAAAATACCATGTGTATCTTTTAACTGTAGAATTTAAAATGCACCATAAAGCACTAAAATTATAATAATAAAATAAAATGTAAAATTTCCCAGGAAACAACCCCAGTTTGTTTCATGGCAGCCGCAGCCCTGATAGTCTGCTTCAGAACATTTTGAAAAAAAAAAGTAGTTTTGTTTTAACCCATTGTTTTTTGCACTCAAAATAAAGTGCCCAAGGGTGAGAGAATTCATTTTAATTGTGGAAATTTAGTACATTTCAAATCACTTTGAACAAAACTGCAGGGAGGTCAGTAATATTTCAACAAAAGGTTCAGTCTTCAAGCAACACTCTAGTGCACACCAAGTGTGTTTGAGAATTCTTTAAAAAGCACCTAGAGGAACACGGTCATACGTGCTTTAATATCGCAACATGCAGATGTTTTTCTTTATGCTTGTTTTGTTAATGATAAAGAGGTTACGTTGGACTGACACGCTGAAATAACACAGCAGCGCAGAAAAGAAAAAAAAAAAGCCAAACGTCAGCAGTCCTTCAGCGTGTGGAGGAGGGGAGCTGAGTGTGAGGACTAAATAACCTCCCCTCTCTGACCAGCAGGCTGCGCTGTAGCAACATCACTTCTCCGCTCGCTTCACTGACAGGCGGGCTACAATCACTTTTTTTTTTTTTTTTTTCACATTTTGTTTTAGATCTTTTAGTGTAGATTTAATAATTCTGCCTCTGTTGGATTTCCACAGAGAGCAAGAAGGAAATGGTAAGTGCAGGGTTGAGCTCAAGTGGAAATGTCCTTGTCGGGGTATTTTTCATGAGTTTTGGTGTCTGCAGTCGGGGTGTGCCCATTACCAAGACCATCAACACCACCACCACCATCACCGCTGCTACCCCGGTCAACCTCTCCTTTTTGCCTGCAACTCATTACACTTCTATCCCACTTTTCCGTTGTGGAGCAAGAAAGAAAGCGAAAAGGAGAAATGCATGAAAATAATTGACAAAACCACACTTTCCCTCCTCTACCAAAGCTCTGTTTTTCTTTTTGTGGTCCGCCAGTGTTCAGGTTTTTTTTTTTTTCTGCTTTGGTCTAGCTGTGAACAATAGCTGCGGTGTGCCAGTTCCAAAACAGTTGATAACAGTTTGGTTTGAGATAAAGACTCCGAGCAGGCACTTTTATCTTTGAATATAGAGCTATCTCAGTCAGGGCAAAGGAGTGATCAAAAGCTACGAGCGTGTGTGTGTGTGTGTGTGTGTGTGAGTTTGCATGTGTTTCTTTTGAATTTGCAAGCTCCATTTGGTGTGTCACTCCAGTATTTACAACATTTTTCCTGACTGTACTGTAGTCACCCATTTTCTCTCTCTCTCTCTCTCTCTCTCTCTCTCTCTCCCTCTCTCTCTCTCCCTCTCTCTCTCTCTCTGTCTGTTTGCCTCAGTAATTTTTTTTTCAAAGGATTACAGTGAAATTTGAGGCTAAGGATTATGAAAATCAATGCTATGTTCAGTTGCAATAAGGTTTGCTGCTAAAGATTTGTACACAACATGAAGCAGTCAGTGGATATGTTGGCCTCAGCTGCTCTCTGCTTGTGTGTGTGTGTTTCATTGTGTGTGAGTGTTTACATGTGTGTAAAGTGCCCTTTTCAGTTGAGAGCCAGCAGACAGCAGCAGTCTGAGTCTGGGGGCAGGTGGGGAGGGAGGGAGTGAGGGGGGGGTGGGGGGGCTTTGATGCAAGGGAAATAATCGCAGGGAACTAATCAATACGACACATCCTGCTAAGAAAGTACACACATGTCCCACACACACCCTGATATGTACAGTGCACACATTCGCACGCGCCGCTAACTTTCATTCAGCACACTTACGCCTGTCGACCGATCTCCGAAGAATGTGTGAAGCAATGATTCGGTACGTGCGAGAGAAAAGAGAAAAACAAGGTTTTCCACAAAGCGATTGTTGTCTCGTCCATATGTGGCTGTTTGTGCACGCCTGTCTGCGGGTGTTCGTGTGTGTGTGTGTGTGTGTGTGT